>OX940881.1:21065000-26065000 GCA_954870665.1 Stratiomys singularior | reverse complement strand
ATTTTGGGTTCTTGTAATGGTTTTCTGCTTCCTTTCAGTGTCGGTCAATCCAAACATAGATCAGCCATTTCGTTCGTCCTTGATAAACTTTACATTCCGATCATGTAATTCTATACATTCCACTCGATTTTTATTCTTCCCGCGAGTCCTTAGAGTTGCCAACTTGCTTCGATTGTTATTTCGCCTGTTGGATTCTTCTAACTTTACCCGATTTTTGGCCAAAATTTTCCTTAATCTTATTTATTGTATTTAATAAGGTATTGATTTAATTGTAACACGTTTTCAGTTCATTTTGCTTCAATATTTGTCCTTTTTTATGCCACCACTTTACTAGCAATTCCATATCTTCTTTCCATTTTTTCCAATCTCTTCCTCTATCCGAAAAAGTACATTCCTTATATTTCGTAAGAGGATGTTTCTAAACAATGAATTTCTTTGATTTGCAGATATTACTCTCAGTTATTCTGACTTAATTCAGCTCTTTCATCGGCTTATAAATCAAAAAAGTTGTTTTATTCGCTTTGCTATCCTTTTCCTCATTTCCATTAGGCTACACTATTTCCGTTAATTTTGACGGTGGCTCAATGTCTGAAGTCTCACAGAAATGCAGAGAGATCACCACTGATTTCATCGGATTATGTCTCACTTCCATGGAAATTTCGAGCGTTTAAGGTGCGTGCCCTTTCTGTTTCCTTATTACAACAGAAACATTCTAATTCGAACAATTACTTTATCACTTGCACGATCCAATTCTTATCTGCCAGTGCTTCTATTTGGCACACAGTGCCAGCTTACAAAGCCTTACCGCAATTTAAAGTCGTAGGCTGTCCACCGCTTTTGGCTTGTAATTTCTCACATGAGAATCGCACACCGTGAGTAATTTACTTTCTTTACTATTGAAGACTTCACGATCCACCTTCTTGCTATTGAAACACGCATTTTGGCAAGAGAAAAAACTATCCAATAATCCACTCGAAAATATTTCTGTGATTGCTTCGACTTATTTAACAAGTCGGGCCGATTTATTTATATGAATTGGTCGGCGAGAAATTACACATGGATCTCAACCTAGGCATCGGCAAATATTTTGTCGTATTGAGCGACGGGTCCCGAGGCGGATACTTGGGGCGAATTAGACATTTTGACGAGCCGGTAGTCTCAACGATTGTAAGACTGCGAAAGCTGCAATGGACTGGCCATATGAATTGTAAAGGCGAACAACGGATACCCAAAAAGGTATTTGGCCATTTGGAAGTAAACCCTCGTCTGACTCTGTTGACAAAAACAGTTTATCTCTGCTTGGATCTCAAAGATTGAGATCCAAGCGGTCAATGGAGCGAGACAATTGGAGGTGCTTGTTGCAAGAAGCGAAGAGATCGTGAATGTGCAGCGAAAAAGTTTGATGATTTACGGCTACGGGAATTGTTGGATGAAAATTCAAGTCAAAGCCTAGAAGAATTGTCGCAGGAGTTAAATGCTAACAAATATACCGTCGAAATGATCCAAAAAGCTGAGACTTGGGAGCCATTTCAACTGAGCGAGAAGGACATCGAGCAGCGGTGGGTGACGTGCGGGCTGCTTCTTCAACGACAAAAAAGAAAGGGTTTAATGCATCGAATTGTGACAGGAGATGAGAAATGGATGTACAACGACAAACCTGAGCGACCAAAACATTAGGTAATGCGAGGTGAAACAGGTCCATCGACACCAAAACGGAATATTCACGCTTCCAAGGTCACGTTGTGCATCTCGCGGGACCACAGTAGTGTCATCTATTACGAACTCCTGAAACCATCTGAGACAACCACTGGGGATGTGTACCGACGGCAGCTCATCCGTCTGAATCGAGCTCTGAAGGTAAAACGGCCAGAATCGAATGACAGGCTTGACAAGCTGATTTTGCTACATGACAATGCAAGGCCACACGTCGGGAAGCCGGTCAAAAAATTATTGGAAGGTGTGAATTGGAAATCTTGCCCCCCCCCCCCCCCCACCATATTCCACAGACATTGCTCTTCGTCATTTCTAATGTTCCGCTCCATGCAATCGGCCCTCACTGGAGAACGATTATTTTTTATGAAGGCATCAAAAAATGGTTCGATGACTGGATCAAATTGAAGGATGGGGATTTTTTCCGCCCGGGAATCCATCTACTACACGAAAGATGGGAGAAGGTCAGATCTTCAAATGGTGCATACATCAACTGGACCTGGTTGAGTTTAACTTAATATCAACATTGCAGTGGTCACATTTAAAAGAATAAAATTAATTTTGCATGGCACATTGCGGCGGTAAAATTAAGGAGAATAAAATCAATTTTTCCAAAAGAAAACAACTTGTTTTCTTAGTTAAATCGCGTCATAGTCAACCTACCAAATATAAATTACGATTACTCATCATTGATTACTGTTGCTATAGCCCGTAGCATAACAATCGTAGCATATCCACTTGGTGAGAAACTTTGGCGCTCCTCAAATCCTAAAGCTAATGCCGAAACATGTCTGGAAAGTATTCTTACATCCAAACATCCCTTATTTCGTCGTATCGAATGTGTATTTTGATGCTGAATCCAATAAATCATCGAACTCATTATGCAAAGGCAATGACATTCAAGGATGCTTCTCAGCGTTTCGCCGCTTTGTATTTTTACTCAATTTAAATTCATCAATTGCGGCGTTAAGCCGCCACCTTCTGACGCATTCCATATTTTTTTCGCTGCTGCATACATTTTCGTGCTAAATCCCCACGCCATTTTATCATTCAAAACCGATGAAAATCCACATTTTATCTTGTTTAGTGACTGGAATGTTACACACGTCGGTTTCTTCTTCGCCATTGGAATAGTCGTTAGCAATAATAAATGAAATTGAACCGCACGGCAAAATATGCCAAATAAGGCAATGTTTTGAAATATATAAAATAACTTTAAGATAAGCGAGAACTTACAAGCCATCAAATCGATAATTCTTAGATAAGGCAAATAAAATTTATATCAATTTATGTTTCCGCACATGGAGTACATGCCTGCGGCCCCGGGCGTCGCCCGTTCCCCGCTATGTGAATTCGTCAAATGCAAGGGGGATTCCTATGTATGTATGCATGCATGTGCACATGCTCGTCCATATGCATTAGAGAAAATGCATGCTGAATAGCATAATTTTGAATAATGCAAGGCGATGATCTTGCAGCGACATTGTTTTGATTTGCTGCGGCGACGGCCAAGTTATTTACCTCGATGTCTCGAAGAACTGTCAAACGGCGAGAAGCACCTTCGTATGACGTAAGAAAGTCATACGCGGCCATTTGAATAGTAATTGGTGGAAATGTGAGCACATTTATGGAGTAGATGCAAATTATAATGAAAGTATGAGTGCTCGCACGCAAACGATGATAGAAAATGAAATGAATGATTTAATGGGCTCTGCCGCGGTAATCGCGAAAAGGTCAATACCAGCCAGGCACGCTCAAAGGAGTCGCTCTTCGACCGGTTGAGACGGCGAATAAGTCGAAATCCTTATACCACTGGCTGGAATCGTCTGGGAAGCGTTAACTGGCGCAATCCCATGAATGAACGCGAGCGAAGGGAAACATATACATAAATGGGCGCCATACTGCGCTGATGCCGATAGGGGTGGAAAGAGTTGAGGTTTAGCGTAGGTATATAACACGGCTTCGGCGCAGGATGGATTCGCCTTTTTTGCAGAGCCTGCGAGCGCTTCCTTCGGATGCGCTCCCGATTTCCCCGTGCGCCGTGTAGCTGGAAAGCTTGGCGAAAAGATGAAAAATCGACCGCCGGAGCGGAGCTTCCACTGACATTTTTCTCGAGAACAATGTTCACTACTCATACATAAGCCGATGACTCAAACCGGTCCCGCCTCAAGTCTTATCAGGGAAGTGGTGTGCATATAAAACGCTCAACGTTCGCAACTGGAATTCATTTGGTGATTCGTCATTCCCGTGGCAAGATCTCGTTGTGGCAGTGTTGCAGTACAACCGGTTTAAGTTTCTCATTTCTAACGGAAGAATTCTAAATTAGGTAATTGTTGGGTGTGATTATTCGATTTGTGCCAGTTGGGAAAAATTGCGCTGCTGTATTACTTGTGGGAGAAACGAGCGCTTTTCTTTTAATATCAAGTGCTTTGTGCGTGTGTTAAATTGGTTCCCGTCTCATTAATTACAGCATCCAAAATGTGTGACGAAGAAGTTGCTGCCCTCGTTGTTGACAATGGCTCCGGTATGTGCAAGGCTGGCTTTGCCGGTGATGATGCACCACGCGCCGTTTTCCCATCAATTGTCGGTCGCCCAAGGCATCAGGGCGTGATGGTTGGAATGGGCCAAAAGGACTCTTACGTCGGAGATGAAGCCCAAAGCAAGAGAGGTATCCTCACCTTAAAATATCCAATTGAGCACGGTATCGTGACAAACTGGGACGATATGGAGAAGATCTGGCATCACACCTTCTACAACGAACTTCGTGTTGCCCCCGAGGAACATCCAGTTCTGTTGACTGAGGCGCCATTGAATCCCAAAGCCAACAGGGAGAAGATGACCCAAATCATGTTTGAAACCTTCAATACACCTGCAATGTACGTCGCCATTCAAGCTGTCCTGTCGTTGTACGCCTCCGGTCGTACCACTGGTATCGTTTTGGATTCAGGCGATGGTGTCTCCCACACCGTCCCAATCTACGAAGGTTACGCCCTTCCACACGCCATCCTGCGTTTGGATTTGGCTGGTCGTGACTTGACCGACTACCTGATGAAGATCTTGACCGAAAGAGGCTACTCATTCACCACCACCGCTGAGCGTGAAATTGTCCGTGACATCAAGGAGAAGCTCTGCTATGTCGCTTTGGACTTTGAACAGGAAATGGCCACAGCCGCATCCTCCAGCTCCTTGGAGAAGAGCTACGAATTGCCCGACGGACAAGTCATCACCATTGGAAACGAGCGATTCCGTTGCCCAGAGGCCATGTTCCAACCCTCATTCTTGGGAATGGAAGCCTGCGGCATCCACGAAACCACTTACAACTCAATCATGAAGTGCGACGTTGATATCCGTAAGGACTTGTACGCCAACACCGTACTTTCCGGCGGCACCACCATGTTCCCAGGCATTGCCGACCGCATGCAAAAGGAAATCACTGCCCTTGCCCCATCAACCATGAAAATCAAGATCATCGCGCCACCAGAGAGGAAGTACTCCGTCTGGATCGGTGGATCCATCTTGGCTTCGTTGTCCACCTTCCAGCAAATGTGGATCTCCAAACAAGAATACGACGAGTCTGGCCCATCAATTGTGCACAGGAAGTGCTTCTAAATTCACATTTTGTTACCAAATTCATCTTAGTGTGTAAATAAATTCATTCCTTTGTTTTGCATTGGTTACTATTTATTATTTTAATCGTATAGCCAATAGATAAGTGTTTTTATAATAAAGGAAGTATGTATTACTAAAGTAACAGTTTCCTGTTTGATTGTTCTGTCTGTAAGCGTCCAAATTCGAATCGCAGCCTCCTCGCCCTGCCTCCGCACTAGGCGTTTCTTGCAACGCGTCAGCACGTGGGCTTCCCCGCATCGAGACGGCTTGATCGATTTTTCCACCTCCACACCCTGAAAACTCGCAACACGACGTCGCTTGCGATGGACTTTTGCTCTTGCAGACACAGCAAGCAGCCGAAAATCTCCAACAACCGAATTCTAAGTCCATCGCACGGAAAGCTTCATTTTCCGCAGATCATTGCCATTCATGCCGCTCTAAAACAACTCCATATAAGGTCATTCATTTCTTCGTGAAACACATTCTTAAAATAGACGAATTAAGATAGCGCTCATGGCGCCGCATCGCGGAATTATGCAATGTTAGCTGGAAAGAACAAAAAGAAAAAAGCGAACAAAATTTTATAAGCAATTTTATCTAGAAATACTGTAAATACGAGTAAGTTGTACTTTGATATTTTCTCGCATAAATGTGATTAGTGATTGTACAAAATGATTAGGCGTGTGGATACAGCCTGTAGCGATAAGTGGACATGTGTAGGTACCTGGGCAGGTATATGTAAATAATTACATCACACTTAGGTATTTGCTTCTGATATGGGTTATCAAATGTTCCCGCGCCGGTTGGGGTGGGTATCGAAGTTCCTTGAATTATTCTGGAACTCGATTCGAATCGAAGTTTACAATGTTGAAATCGGTGTGGACGCGTGCTAAAATTGTGAGGATGTGACAACTCAGTTAGGATGCCATTGATTTGTAATAACAGGGTACTTGCTCATAATGCGCGACACCTTCAAGGTCGTTGGAACATTATAAGCATGTCAGTAGTTGGCAAAGATCTTTGAAGGCATTGCGCGTAAAGGCTGGCCATGTCTGCTGAGGTTAACGTCCTAGACTTCTTATCGTGTTCTCTCGTGCGTAGAATGAAAACGAGTTGGCGCTCCACACATTCACCTTCATTGGGTTTGAGCAATGCATTATGCTAATTTGCTTGCCTAATTACTCTCTTCACCTGAACCTCGAAAATGTTGGAATTTGGCATACGCAATGACTAATTTGTTTATAATGTTTGCATGCGTGCTACCCTGAGCCTGAAAACTACTGTATATAGTAGGACCGGCAATAGAATAGAGTTAATTAACTAATTATATTTACAACCTTCCATATTAGGCTCACTATAAGTGCTTTTAACAGCACAATCCCAACATTTGCTCAATACACCACACATAAGTCCACTGTTACGGTAGCTGATGGATGTTCCAAATCTCTCAGAATCAACCATAAAGCTTCAATAAAGTCTACCTTGCTCTGCTAGCCCATTTCCACCATGTGTGGAAGATTCTTTGCTAAGCTGGAACTACGGTAGCGAACAGCATTGCAAACTTTCCAGTGAGTCACAGAATATGTTTTCTTTAGTTTTAGATATGATTGCGTACCTGAAGAATTCGTATGAACATGTTGTTCGATCTGCAAAGCCGATGTTTTCATAGGAAATGAAATAATGTAATCTTTGACACGATTGCTAGATTAGTGTCTTTTCTTTATCTTTTTTCTAGCTTTTTTCCTAGCCTTGCTCTGTCATACGATAGCAGACAAGGAGAGCCTCTAGTTTCGCGGTCGTCAAATCCTCCAGTTGTGTTGCTAAATTCCGTCCCAGCTACTGGAAGCGCCTATGAATTAGGTGCGGAGAATTTAGGAGATGATGTTGCACATTCTCTTACCTTCTGCCCAGTCATTTGGCGTGTTCATGCGAAAGATTGTGGCTCTTAAGCCATCCTACTAGGGTTCCTAAGTTGTTTCTGGTGCTCTCTAGAAACACTTTAGTCCTTCTTTTGGTAGAGTTAGATATACGGTTATTCTGTAGTAACTTCTGTCGCTCTTAGTGAAGCAAATCTCTTTCCAGAGGAACATCTCTCTCCTGAGGGTCCCTTTACACTACTCAGATCAGAAAGATAGATCAGATAAAGTTGAGAGAGGTTCATTTGAAGAGAGCTAGTTGTAGATATAAAGCTGTCCAATAGATTAGGATATTCGGTTTCAAACTATAAGTGCACTTATCTTATCCTCATCATCGGCTTGCCTTTTTGGTGTAATCTATCATCAGCCCAAAAGGAAGACAGGCCGCCGCATTATGAAGCGTCCGCTCCTCCGACACTGTGTCCACGTTTGCAGACATGAAGACTTTTACCGCTTCATAAGCAACAAACCCTTTACATTCAAGCAGCACTTCCTCGGATTGACCATTTCCTCACAACACACCTTCTCAAAACGCTAGCGAAGTACATCGATCACCTGAATCCCATCGTTACTAGCACCTAGACATCACCGAAAAATTTACCACCATCATCCCTCTGGACAAGCACAATTCTCCAAACCATTCAGAGGCAGAGACTTCAATCTACTGGCAATCTCTTTTACCCCAACAATAGAATCCTAAACTTCAAATCAACACGAAATTTTGGCAGAATCTACTTTCATTCCCAATATATGAAACGAAATCCATCCTCTTCCTTTCCTTAGACGCTAGCAACACAATGCTATGTCTATTGATTAATTAATTTTTTTGCGTTGTAAAAAAAGAGCTTTTCCGACTTTCGGCTAGATTAAACTCAGAGGCTTAAGAACATTTTATGTTATCCTTTTGAATTATTTAGAAAAAAAAAATTAATTAAGTTCATAAGCGTAGAATAAGATTAAATTACAATATCAGTAAAACAAATTGTCACATTAATTGCCAAATACTAATTCGTTGATAAAAAAATAGTTATTTATTTTATCAGTGGACAAACTGAAGGCTAAGCCTTAAGTTCTTGCTGAGGCTGCCAAGGAGATGATGAAATTTCATGCTATTGTTAAGAGTCTAGATATTTACGTTTAATTTTAATTAATTAAAACTTTAATTTTATTAACGTTTAGCCAAGTTCCATACAACCATAGTTTAGAGTATAGATATTTACGATAAATTTAAGATATGTTCGATCAGTGGGAGAACGAATCTGATGGCCTTAAGAGGATCTACCTACTTTGTTTGCTTAGGAAAATCGCCTTTTTGAAAGTATAAAGATCCAAAGACAGTATATGTACCTAATTATTGTGTCAAAAATGCATAAAGTTCGGAGCAGCATAATTGTTTTTCTCGATGGGCTTGGTGTATATCAACCGAGAACACAAGATTGCTCCCCCCGCAAACTAACTTGTAAATCTACATACGACTGCAAAATGACAGCATGACAATATTTTTCAGTAACAGTTCTATTTTGAATTTGTAAGCAGCAACACGGACCTTAAAACCATGCGTCAAATTTATGTTATTTCCTTTCACTATTTTTCATTCAAACTTTAAACGTGTTTTTCTCAAAACAAAGTTGTTCAACCTCTTGTTGATGGATAGAATCGTTAGATTCTAGATTGTTGATGATTGATTCCAGATTGTTGATAAAATCTACGAAAGAGTTGAACGTATCCGTATAACGTATATGAAACGTTACGGACTTGTTAAGAACATCTGTAGCTCGGGCGCGAATTAGAATCTTGTCGATATTTTGATTTTAAGTATTTTTTTGTGAAAAAAGTGTATTTCATTTTTGAAAAGCTGTCACCAATTTTAATTTTTGCATTTATGGTCGAAATCCTTGTATGTGCGATAGCCATTAGCACACACATTAGCCATTAGCATTGTCAAACCTTTTTTTTTCATTCAAGAGAAGCCATGCAATGCATTTCATTTCGAAGGAGCCATGTCGGAGATTTCATCAACAGCGCAGAAGTGTCGATTTTTGTTCAGGAGGATAGAATTCTCGGTGTAGCCGATAGGCAATACCAGTAGGCTAACTATTATGTTAAAAATAATTGTAAACATTGTAAATTCTGTTAGTTGTCACTCCCAAAAATTATCTTAATCTAAAAATCTTAATCTTATTGTAGAGATTTTGAAACCTACGCTTATTCTGTGGCAACTTCTGCATTCGAAGCAGAGTATATCTCCTTTCATAGGATGTTGGTCAACGTCCATTACACTGTTCCTAGTGTTGTTTCAATTCATTTGGAAATTTGAAAGTTTTAGTTCACTTTTATTGCATTTCGATCGGCTGAAACCCTTTGTACTTCTATCCAGGAGCTAACGTGAGTTCCATGTTAGCTGCAATGTTGAGAGCTGCTGGGTTACACCGCTTTATCAAGCCTCTGCGGATTTACTATTCCAAAGGATGCTTTGTTTGCCGTGATGATTACTTATTACCATTTCTGAGGTTACTTTAGTTGATATGGTCGCCGAACTTGTAATTTTGGTTGAGTCGTGGTTAAATGAAGGACTAGGGTTATAGGTTAAGTATCCTATTTTTCCGGATGTGACCAGTTTGAAAAGCCATTTCTGACTGTGAGTTGGTCAGAGATGCTCTCATTCTTTGTTTCTGCCCTATATCCTTCATGATCCTTCAAAATCAAAGATATGAATAACACAGAGGCATAAAATACAGACTTGTGTAGCAATTCATGTATCTTAAAAATGAGGAGCAGAAGTATAAACCGAAAGAGGATCTCATTTTCATACGAAAGTAACTGACTAACGCATGCCATATTCCCAATGATCTAAATCATTTAGTTTTGATGATTTTGAGTTTCCGGCGGGGCTTATACTATTTTGGAAAATAAATATCAAAGGAAACGTTACTCATATTATGTGTTTGTCAACTTCATGCGAAATTATTATAAATGCTATCGTAATCACAGACATGTCGCTTAAATTCTGTTTACTCGGTATCTTGTTTGTTAATTCCCTTATCGAATAAGTATTTTTTGAATTTTCTGATAGGCAGTTGTTTATTTACATTTGGAATAAATTTTCCGATTGGCATAAGGTACAGATTGCGCTGCTAAACTCTAATAATGTTTTAACTATGTTTGGAATTGCTGAGCTCAGACTTTCAATTTTAATTTGATGATTTTAAAAATTTCACATATAACCAATTAGTGAAGAAATCTAGAAGACAATTACTTCGCATGTAGAAAACAGATTCAATAGATTCTATTGCATCGTTGCACAAATGACCATAGCGTAAATTTATCACTAATGTACAGCAAATTGCATTGGACAGCGAAAGTTTCATGTTGAGTAAAATAAAATAAAAAAAAACAAAAAAAATTAAAAACGCACACACTTGCGCTAGTGGCATCATATGAGACAGCCATGTTTTGGGGATTTTCTGGCTCAAGACTTCCATTTATGGAAGTAGAGAAGTGGATACGCATTCAATGCTCTCTATACAATTCTATGTAGAAGCCACATATGTTTGATGACTTTACTTTAGCATTAAATGTTTTTTTTTTATGACTGATTGTATTCTACATCATTGCTAAGCACGCATATACTACTGATTACTGCTGTTGCTTCGAATGGAATTTATGAGTCAAATTCTGCATTTGTCAAGTATTTTCCGATGTTATTGGAATATATTCTGGGTCACATACTTGTGGGAACGGAGATTTGACTGTGTCCTTGTCTTTTTTATGAATATATCACAGAATCTTAGACTTCTTAGGGTAAAGCATGATAAGGTTGATGGATGTGTTCTGTATACTAAGGAAGAATCCTTTGCAAAAATAAAATATCAACAACAGAAAGCTTCTTCTTTTCAAAATTATTATTTATTCTGCTTGTACTTTGCAATGCATACCATCCCTTAGTTAATTTTGTACCACTTTCTTCCAATATAATGAACAAACATCCTTTGAACGCTATGAATATCAGTCAAAAGTTAGAGAAAAGAGTAAGAATTTGTTTGAAGACATCGAGGAAATATTTCAAATAATTTCAAAAATGTTTGTAGCTCTTCTACCATGGAAAAATAATTAAATATATTTAATTTTTAATCAGAGCTCATATGATTATTAAAAGAAATTGCTTCAAAATTGAAGGATTCGTTCAGTAAAGTGAAAAGGAGTGGAGAATCTGTTTCATCGATTAGGGTTACTCAAAAAGTTCTCAGAAAATCGAGGAGCATTATGACACACTACTATCCAGCTATTGCAGTTTCAAATAAATCTGTTAGATTTTATGTTGGATTTTACATTGGATAAAATAATTTTTAACATTGGATAAGGAAAAAAAATGCTCACGAAATAAAACGACATCGTGAAACGTTCGTTGGAAAGGTGAAATTGTGAGCTTTACTTTGAGGATATAGACGTACCTCAATCCTTTGAGGATGGGGATGAATAGCACACTATGGCACGGAACTTTGATGCACGGTATGACAGTTTACCACGCACTGATAAACTGGCAAATGTGTTTGGCAGTTTATTATCATTCGAATCTTCAGATCCAGAAAACTTCTATAGGGGAATACCTAAGACATCCTTAAATGGTTGATTTTTTGTTGAACAAAAATTTGGATGAACTATCTTTGAGTATCTCTGAGGGACTCAGGGTTGTGGCAGAAATGAACTCATAGCTTACGGTACTTATAACATCGATGGCATACATTTTAAAGCCGCAGGATTGAACGGGTTTGCGGCTCTGGCTTCAAAAAATTTGATACCATAGACCGGCACTGATTATTGATGATTACTGCTGAATTGTTGCCAATTTTCGAAAAATTTTAGGCGTATAATCGTTCGTGTCAATACATCCTACCAAACTGTGCATTTATGTGTATGTTAAAAGGACTCTCATGAATTGCTTTCGGGTTCGACGTAGCCTATGTTTTGCAATTTTGTTCTTTAAGTGAAAATCGGCTTCGTTACTCATAATAATGTTTTGAATCAAACTCAGACTTTTTTGTTTTTTCTCGAAAGAAGTGGTATACATTAAAACCATTTCTAGTTGTGTTTTGGATCCAAGGGTTATATTGGCTGAACTTCATGTGGAAAGATATGTAATATATCGAAAATCCGCGTGATAAGTTGTGCACTCAAAATACATGTCCTTGAATTTTTGTGAAACTACGGTTGACAGAAGTTTTCGTTTCTTAATATGAGCTGAATGTGATTAAAAATGAATATGCGTTTTTGTATGTCTGAATTTTATCCTTATAGTTATTTTATTTTGACTCATGTTATCGTATTATAGATTAAATTTTCCCTAAGCATGGAGCACTGTCCAACCAGATGGCTCGCTTTTCTAGCTGAAGGTCTAGATGTAGTCTAGATGTAGACGAAGATGATAGGTGGGTTGAAGGTCCTGTCCAGGTAATAGAAGAAACATACAACACGATTATCAAAATGTGCTTGAGTTAGAAGATCGTTAAAGATCTTAAGATTTATACTTCAGAAAGGATGGATAAACAAAACGGAACAAAATTCTTGTCATAAACCGAGTAAATATTCTTGAAATATCAAAAAAGATCAACTCCGATGTGCCAAGTGAAAAGCCGGAAATTCGAGGCCACAATTTACGATATGTTTCTTATGGAGACTTGTACTGTTGATATGTTTCTTATGGAGAGGCCACAACGTACTATATGTTTCCTATGGAGACTAGTACAAGTCAATCTTTAAGGGCAGTAATGAACAAGTAAACCGCTTAAAAGATTTCATTACAATGGAAAGGGACTGCTTTGGCATAGTTTCTAATTGAAATTGAAGAGATTGTAAGTCTTTTTTTTTCAAAACTTTTTCTAGCGTTTCGAACAAAGGGACATATTAAAGTGTAAGTTTGAAGTGGCCTCAGAAACTGCAATGAACAACCTTAATGGCAACACCACATAATATTCGATCGTAGGTCTTACTCTAACAAAACGAGAACCAGGTAACTTTCAAGCAAAAACAGAAATGGCGTAAGAGCCTTAATTTTGAACTAGCTACCTTATTTTTAACTTTTCAAGACTAACTCACACGCGTTCCCAATAGCTGTGTTGAAATCAAGCAGTAGCTGTGGGTCTCTTCAGCTTCTGTAGGGTGGCAATATGGATAATCTGCAATAACTAAATCATATGTAAGGAGCTAAGCGCTAACAATGGCCGATGTTGAATGACACAAGTGGCTTGGGTAAACCTAATTTTAAAATTAAATATAATAATTTAAAAAAAAACCCAACATAATTACAAATAATGGTAATTGTTGTACTTACATGGTAAACATATATGATATAGAGAGTTGAAGGCTATTTACGCACTGAGCATTAAACTTACGGAGACATAAAGCATCTGGACTACTGACCAGACATCTTCTCAGCCAAATCACATATCTGACCTGAAACTGCTTTTCACATTACTTCAAACTAGGCCTGTGTAGTTTTTTGCAGATTCAAGTCAGGCAGATCCCTTACACTTCAACTGGTAAAGATGAATGAATCTCTCATAACTGATGTGTCAAGAAGTTTCATTTGTCCTTCGAATTAAATATCTATCTATCAACTCACCAATCTTTCTTGAGAAGTCTTACGTAATTCCTAAAGAATACTCAGTAGGAGCCTGGATCATGTAACGAATACGAAAAATATATCACAATCGGTGAACAAAGCAAAGTTTTTATTTTGTTTGTTTTTTTTTTTGTTTTTATTTATTTATTTTTTTAATTTTAAGAAATAAAACAAAACAATTAGTAAACTATAACATTCTCAACTGATGAGGACAAGACTCATCTTCTAGGGTTCTCCTGCCATCCTCTCAAGAGACAGCGTCCCTCAGTAGTTCCCCCTTGGTAGACTTTCTTTCGCTATTCCGTGAAAAGCACTCTGTGTACCTCGCAAATAATGACAAGCACAGACGGCTTAGGAACGTTCCGGTCTGCTGCTGCTACCTGGAAACCTCCTCGCTTATGTACCTGTGTCAGACGTTTCCAATAAGACTCCTAACTTGGAGATTTGTAGAATTATTTTGGTCGAAGTTTGTCTCCAACTTGAAAGCAAAGTTATACGGTTTCAGTGGTAATTAAGCACTTCTGCGCCGATCCATTCTTTTTCAACCAAGGAGTCGTTCTGCTGAGTAGATAGATATGGTTTGGATGGCCTCGGAAAGTCTTTCTCTTTGAAAACGTTTTTGAACATCTTCCCAGAGGCGTTTTGCATACCTAAGGGATGATATGCATAGGGTAGTGCCAGCTTTCCTTCACTCGCTGTTGGGCAAGTATTTCGGGAAAACTCCTGTTGCGAGCACATATTGAATCTGCTTATCAGCATATCAGGGCGGAGGTGGTGGACTACTGTGGCTGAACTACTGTGGCCTTTCGCATTTTCATTGTGCACATGACTATCTTTAGCTCCTACGCACTGAAAATAGTAATCGTATCAATAACAATAATAATTAATGCGTTATGAAGTAGTAAAATAAGTATGAAGTAGTAAAATTCTTCAATTCTAATTCAAATAAATGAGAATGATCAGAAGAAGATCCAAAAATGTTTCTCATAGAAAGTAAAGCCTGGTGGACTGGCAAGGCAATCAGCTGTATTCTGTGCAAAAATTGCGTAAAATAAGATCTTAGTATGGAATTCTGGAGTATTTAGCAGCCTACGCTGTTAGCTTGTAGTCCAACTGGCCATCTGTAGAATGTTGCAGAATAAAAAAACGCAGAAAATCACTATAGGAAAATGAAGGAGTGCTTGGTTAGTGACCACACCTGCGAGGAAGACTTAGACATATAACAGGACATAACATGAAAGTATCTCTTATATAAACAGGTAAATTGTAAGTCCTTGGTATCATGCGATCTATCACTCATCTGATGGAATTTTACGTAATCTTCAACATCTTGCAGGCACAGTTTTTTGGCTGATTTGAGACCTCGCGATATCTCGTTCCCGTATTGCATATGAAAAAGACAAAATCATGCGACCTATACCGTGAGAATAAAATAATTTAAATATAGGTCAGTTTCATGTTGATGGCTCTTTTATCTTCAATCAATTATTCCAACGGGGGCCTACAACAATAACTCGAGTAAAACGCAGACAACAATGCTTCTGCCATTGCCTCTGCTCTTTATGACCATTTTAGGAAAAAGCCACACTCACTCGACTCCCTCTGTAATGCAAAGGCATTAAAAAAAATCTGAAGTGTGCGGCAGATTGCTTCCATCCGCACACAGCGCCCAGCACACGTCCGTATACGAACATCCGCAGATTTGAGTGTATCTGTCTATCCACTACCACACTGTGTGTTAACTATCTCTGCATGGAAATCGACAATATGTAGTCGCAGCCGCTTTTGCAAAAATCGATTTTCTTCCACTAACATGATTAAAAGGCGACCATGGAATGTGCGAACAATAAAAATTAGTCTTTGATACACCTCGACACAACCGTACGGTGAAGACATGTTCGAAACTGAAAAATAGAAAAAATGGATTCATTTCGGGTGAAATTTATGAAAATTGTATCTTATTGAGATTTTGTAGTTGTTTCTTGCGTCTGTTTGATTTTTTCGAGGCGCAAGCAGCAATTGTTCCACTTAGAAATTGCTTTTACCGATAGTGAAAACACTGTCGGGTTCCAAATGGTTGGCCAAGCCAGTCTAGACGAAAGATGGATTGAATTTTGAACAGATTTTGGAATTGATCCATTTCACTTGGGATAGTTGCTCGATGGCGTTTCCGTACTAATGGCGGACGTTCCGGCTAATGCCGGTACCTGTTCTTCTGCCAAAAAAGCATTAGTGTCGAGTAAGAACCTCCGAACCCTGCCGACCATTATGGATATTGCCCAAGGAAACATTCCTCCGAAGAATCTCCTAAAGTTTCAGAACAATCTGCCAACAGGGCGGGCTTAAGCACGTGACCGTTTTTCTGCATTGTTCTCGGCATTACATAATGTATGCTTGCAATTGGTAAATATATTTCTACCTAGAACACATGCAAGAAGTGCTCATACACATGCAAACAATGCCCCATCCTTTTCCCTACAGTAAAACAATTTACAATCACCCTCATGCTGGACTATCTTTTTTTTCTATGCTTAATCAGAAATTGATTCTCGCGCCCAAAAAGCTTGAAAGCTAAACGGTTACATTTTTCGGTTAAAAAATAGTAAAAAAAAAAAACAAACGAACATTCTCTTCGCAGTCACTTTAATGTTTAGTTTGAATTATTATAAATGATTGATAAAAATCCGTTGAAGTGAGTGAGCGATAAAAAAATATGACTCACAAAACAACACCCAGTAAATGTATACATATGACGATGCGTAATAGTAACAGTCATAGACCGCTTTGAAACTGCCGTTGCCGTAGCGAAAATTTTCAAAGAAAATTCATTCAGGATTGGTGTAACGGTATCGATAGATTCATGACAATTACCAGTGGAATAGGTTTACCAATGCTTAGGAGGCGAGGATCGTGGGAGATAAGGAAAATAAAAGAACGCTTTTGCTTTTTAATTGAAATTTTTCTTATATTTTTAGCTTTCAATCAATTTTCTGAAATTATAGTCCATTTTCCTCGAAAAACCCTCTTGAGATATGGTGTACAACTCAACCAAGTCTTTTTTCCGATTTCCAATTCCGTACCTTGCAATTATTTGCAAGAGTTGCTGTTCGATATGTTGTTTGATTCCATTTTGTTTCATCCAATTTTATTTAATTTAATTATTTAATAAGTTCTTTATTGTTTCTAAAAATTTGCAGGACTAAGCTAATAACTTAAAGTGAGAGTTCTGAATTTGGTATTGATTGCATCTACAGTATTTTTTCTGTTTGTACGCCAAATGTTTCTTATTCATTTGATATATTTACAATAATAGAGGAAAATTCAACAAAAACCTCTTTTAAACTTAACTCTAACTTAAACTACTACTACCTTTGTTAAAACCTATTTACATACTATTTTGGATCTTCGTAATAACTATCAATACTCGGTTGAGGACGCATGATCTCTCAGGTTAATCTATTAATTTAAATCCTGAGCGCTTGAATGTATGGATTCGAAGCGTGTTCTACCTTAGCAAGTAGATAATCTCTGCGTGAGAGCGCGAGTTTATTGATAGGGGTAATATTAGCAAGTTCATGTAATCCAATTTTAAATGCTCTAATTTATATGTTCCATTGGGACGAAGCATTTCACATTTATTTCCACTGTGGAAAAAATCAACCAAAGCGTCCAACTTGGGATCTACCACAAGCCACTAATACGAGCAATAACTTTCCTGGATTCCTTGAAGAGAATTTTATATAGCATCGAGCATAGATTATAAAAGTTAATAATTAAACTTCACATTATTAACAACTGAAATCTCCTCAAAAGGTCTAAGAAGTGAGCTCCGAGGTATGAATGACAGTAAAAATAATAACAATAACATACTATGTCTAAGGTGGGACAAGAATATCAACAATATATGTTATTTATAATATATGTTTCTGCGGTTGGTAGATAAAAGCTAATTTCACACTGAGGATTAAAGATTACAGAAGCCGCATACTTTCCGGGGTACCTACGAAACACCACGACAGTGAACTTTTTCTCTCGCCGAATGGGCCTTCAGGCTAGAAACCTCCCTTTTTCAGCGGAAAAGGATGGAGGGAATATAGTAATCCATACTTTACACATATATCCTGTATGCTTAAAAGCAATCGAAGATGCCCTTTTTTTAAAGAAGAATGGTTTGAGTGTAGCATGCACTTCAATTTGTTAGTTGATGGAAGCAACTCGCCTTTTTAACTTTTTAGAAAAATCTCGCCAATTCTTTAAGCTTAAGCAAGATTTAAACGGTAATTGATCAACATTTCGTATATAAATATAGTATTGCAGATAGCATCAGCGATCCACAAGTAAAACATACAGTCAAAAGGCCATGACTTTCCAACCGTTTGCGAAAGGTTTTTATAGTAAATCGGGACGATATTCATTAAAATTTAAGTGTGCGGTTCGGTTGGTTATACGTCATACATTTTGCAACCAATAATTTTTCATCATAGGTGCTTATAGTAAAAAAAACTATACGGATAGTTATGATGCTCTAGATAGCAATTATTCTTTCTGCATAATTTTTCAGTGAACAGATGTCACCTGCCGAGAATTTTGTACATTTTTCCACAATTTTTTTTCAGTGAGATCATTTGAGATAGTTCAATACTTGATCTGGTTCTGGTAAATAATTGATTCGTTGTAAATCAATTCATACATACATTTGCATTTTCATACATACATATAAATAATAAATCAATAATAAAACGCCATTGTTTGAAACCTATCTGTCGGAAAAACTGGATAGATACGGTCGAACATGTTACAACATATCACTCATCCTGACTTTCAACCCTTATTTTGTGACTTTTTGAGCATAAAATGTAATTTGGGCTATTTTAAAAAAATATCATACTACTAATAATGCTCCTTAAAACAAAATAAAGTTTCGAATTTTCGTAGATAATGTTGTTGTCATTTCATGTTGTCTTTTCGTTGATGATAAGCTTCCATGATTTCTTTATGTTCCCTTAAAGATTAGTGTAGCTTATTATAAAGAAATGAGCTGCATGGACTTCATTTTCATGATCATAATAAAGAAATTTCATAAAATCCGAAACGTTTTAAACTCTTGTTTTGTCAAAGGTACATTTGCTTAAGGCCGAATGAGTTGTTTGTTCCTACCGGAAGAAAAGACTATACCACAAACTACCCTATATACTGTCACCGGTATAAAAAGGTGATTGTTCTAGTCGGATTTGATAAGTAGTATAGTATAGTATAAATAATATAGTAGTATAAGTAGCAGTTGCAGTAAATTAAAAATAATCAAATGAGTAGGTTAACGAACGTAATTTTCTTAAGTGTAGTTTTGGGATTTCTTTATTTATCTGATAGATTAAAAATGATCAGGCTTGTATGCTTTATATTTAAAACGATTACGGCAAATTATTCTCTAGATTGAAGGGTTCATTCATATTTGTGGAATGATACCCAGATGAAAAGTTATTTGTAATTGAATGTGTTATCCTGTAAAGCAAATCACCATTGTCGATGTTTCCTAAATGCATAATTGCTATCTTGTCTTCTTTGTCATAATTTCTATCTTGTTTTTTTAATTGCTATCGTTATCTTGGCTTCTTTTTTAATATTTAAATAGCATACTGTCTCTTTAAATTCTCTTATTACTATTCTTTTTGATTTTCAGGGAAAGTATCCTTCTTTTGTTAGGCTTTCTTTTTGTACAAGGCTCTTCTTGTACTTCCTGTACTATGCTTTTGTGCTTTGTGATGTTTAAGCCTTTAAACTGTAAGCTGTCTATATCATGCACACTTGAATGAAAAACAAAGAGAAATCTCCCGCTCGTAAGGAGTCGAGTATTGGTAGTTGCAGCAACATGTATAATTAAGTGTGGAGAGGAGAGAAGAATAGGTGCACCAGATATAAAATAATAATAAGCAAGTATAAAGGAACAAATTGGAAATATAAAGGTAAATTTGGATGCTTGGGAAGATGAAGATAAATAAAGATCCACCACACGGTGGATTTACAGGATTCCATGTTACACTAGAAATACGGACGTACACAATAACCTACGACATAAAAAGAAATGTAGAGAAATAGAAACGAAACAGAGCACTGAAATACAAGATTTCTAGCCGCACCATAAAGTCCTCAAAATACCGACTACCACAAGTGGAAACTATTATCTAAGCCTCCGATCGATCCCACAAGATAGACACGACTAGACTTTTTGGTTAAGTGATGAAAGTGTTCTCATACTCTTAGACAAGAATGGAGCAAGACGGCTCAATTGAAATGGCTCCACATAAGCCTTACTTCAAAGAAATTCATTTCATATGCCTGCGGTTATAAACTACAAAAATGTAATGGGCAAATTCATATTCATTTTCTTTTGTTTTGAGCTAAAATGAAGATGGATTACATGGCGGAAAATGTGAGACGGCACTTCTACGAAAGTGTGCAAGTTAGGTGAGTCGAATTAAAAGAATGGTGTCACAGGTGGAATATATTGTGGTCACTGAGGACCCAAGACTATTACTCCCGAATAAATTTAATAGAAGAGAGTTCATTAAGTAAGGCGAAGTGAATGAAACATCTTTGCTAGTAAACACAACAACATTATAAATAAATAACTCATAAACCAGCATACTCTCGAATTGAAAAGGTTCCGTATGATGTTATTCAGAACGGGAGATAGTCGGCTTGGTCATAATCAAAACACAGTCGGCAAAGTTATAATAACACAAAATCAAAAAGACTCAGAAATTGTTTCACTCTATAATTTTTGACGAGCACCATTGAATATCCGCTGCCTTCGATTGAGGCCTTCTTGGACAGACCAACCGAGATGTCCTGTTCATGCACGATAACGCAAGACAGAACATTGTAACATTTACAATCCAAAAAATTTGTTAAACTGCATTAGACTGCAGTTGAACACCCTCACTCCAGGCTCGAGCTAAAATTTTCATGACTCAATGCGCCATCGAGAGAAGGACATTTTCCAAATAATTAACAGGTTGAACAGTTTGTTTGCTTTTGGATGCCCGTAGTCTTTTTTCAAAAGTAGGCATTAGACAACTAAAAGGATACTTCGGATGGGAGAATTCGTTGCTGAACTATATAAAAAATAAACATAAAGTGTGTTTTCATCCTGTTTATGAAAAATTATTTTTGGAAAAGGCTCGATTGTATCTGCGTGACCTTTCCTAATTTGCGATTTTTTGGAAATATTTGAAAACAAAAAGAATTTTCGGGGCGTTTTTGATGAAATTTCGATGCATGTGCAGTGTTCACAAAATTTTAATAAAATTTGCATGTGGTACGCGTTCCTCCCAAATATTTCTTTTTTTTTTTGTTTCAATACCTTACCAAAAACATTAAATCCTTTCCCAAATATATTTTCCAATCATTCTCGCAATGCTAACTATAAATGGTAATCACTTTATTCAATTAAATAAATGAAGAATTAACTGAAAAATTCAATATCACGTTGATTATCACTGCTCACACATTAGAATGATTGCAAAGAAATTACAATATCAATAGCATCTGTTAGATGAAAGTCGAATTTTCGTCGATCAAGGTGAACGCTAACGACAATATTCCATTGTATGCACTACATTATCCATGTCGAGCGAACATGCATGTCGATATATGGAAGAAATGTTGCCATCCCTAATGGCAAAGGCGACTGTGCATTCATAGCCATATATGGTAAAATTCCGTCGACTGTCGCTTGAGCTGGGCAGAAGTGGGGAGACATTTATAAACGTGTAGCAGAGTTTCGATTCCCACACAATAGTTCGGCGCAGACTGTACGGTTGTGACTTGTGTGACGCTCTCGAGCTTTCTTAGATTCAATTTAACGTTGATACCGTGCAGGTATTGCTGTGATTCCCACAAACTAATTCTCCATTAGACAAGAAATTAAATTGTAAGTAGTGTCAATTTGTTTTTTCTCTTATCTTTCATTATTTGAACAATTTTGGGTTTTCGTAGTCACTTTTTTTTTCGTATGGCGTGTGGCAGTTTGATGGATACTTTATTTGTTATCAATTGTTTGTTGTGATATCTTGTGTGATTGTGTCGTCGTTGGAGGATTTAGGATGATTTCAATCTTCTGTTTATTTTGTGGTGCCGGCGTAGTACGACGCCTACTGGCCGGTGTACGCGGACTTGCAACGGATTTTTGTTTTTCAAAATTTGAAAATGATTGCGGTTAGGTTGAATAGGACGTCCAAATGGACGCCGATGGAATACCCGAAAGGATTATCAACGCGGGGGTTGCGAATTGGGACATGACCGGCTTCAAGTTCATATAGAAGGTTGACACTGATAAGAGTGTCCTATCAGTGCCGGACGTTTTCGATATATCACCTCCAATGGGTATCGCAATGCCGCTTTGCTTATTCATTCCAATGCGATATTACGGGGGAGTCAAAAGAACAAATGGGACGAATAAACAATCTTAAGTTAACGTTTATATTATTTATCTATTGCAAACGTAATTGTTTACATTTACAATAGTACGTAATAATTAAATTATCGTCGATGAGGATGACTTGATCCTTTTCTCAAAGTTCTTTTCTTTCCAATTTAATTGAACTCTTTTCAAGTCCTCATGAACACATTGAATCAAATTGAATTTCACCATCCGGCTGATAGCTATGTTGCCGGTCTTTTTCGCGCAATTCCAATTACATTCATGATTTCTACCGGCATCTTCGCGCAGCTCAACACGTAACGGGCTTGGCCATGCACGTACGACCGGTTCAATATTACTTGAACATAGTAAAAACTCGCATATGTACATAAACGCCGGCTATGAATGTGTGAAGTCAGGAATGAATCATACTGTTCGCTTGACTATTCCATATTTGGACGCTAGAATTGCTTCTGCTAGACATTGGGGTGACTTCATCATTGGATGCTCCGGCAATGTCTTGACTTGCTATGTAGTTTGGAATTAATTCCCAACTATTCTGCCATGCCATCACCATACGTCTATGTGACCCTCCATGAAGGGTACGAGTGTTGCATTTGAGTCGAATGGTTGCTGATGGTACACTTGGCAAGGTCATTGGCTTGGTCCTTATTCCAACTGTGGAACTGGCTTTGCATGTTCACGGTTGCATGATTTACAGCTCAAGTTTGCAGTAGTTGAAAAGTTA
The DNA here is from genome assembly GCA_954870665.1 of Stratiomys singularior. Classification (NCBI taxonomy): domain Eukaryota; kingdom Metazoa; phylum Arthropoda; class Insecta; order Diptera; family Stratiomyidae; genus Stratiomys; species Stratiomys singularior. The sequence continues at coordinate 26,041,976 of OX940881.1, read as the reverse complement.
AATGGTAAAAAATTTCACAATTGAGTCCTGTTTGGCTGGCTGACCAAGGTCGAGATGAAGGAAACAAAATAACAATTAACTGCTTGTCTTGTTTGGACGAAGCTTCTTGCCTTACGCTTTGGATAAAATTAATGATCAATCGAGTATAAAAAGCTCAAATTAATTTTTAATGAAATTGCCATTGTAGAATGCAATTAACTCATTTTGTAAACTAGAGACTATACTCTAACTTACAGACAAATATGGAATGTACTATTACTTGTCACTATTCCTTCGTATTTTGATTTCGATTCTTACTTTTCCTTCTTCTCCTGATTTAAAATTTCAGGAAGGAATCCAGCAAAACGCTGAAAAGAATTCAGTTCGGCATAATTGCTGGCTAAAAATCTACTCTTCCAATCGGAAGGTATCGCTGAAAAACATCCCTGGAATCAATGCTAGCCTGCAAAATTCAGCTTTTAGTTCAGAAGTTTGCATCTGTCGAAGTACATAATGCACATCTATTTTTTCAACTCAAAAAAAAAAAAATACCCGCGTTCTTTGAAGGCAAGAAGTGAACCCAACTAAAAAAAAGTAATTGCTTTCTAATCCAAAATAAATAAAACACTAACAAATGCACCCCAATTGAAATTTATGTGCTTATGTGTAGTTCACATGAGGAAAGCACTCACTCATGCGGGGATTTTGTCTATGTTGAGCCGATAAAAACGTGCAGAATTCCCACCAGACAACAAGTCTGCCTTTACGACAAAAAAAAATAAACCGGCATTATTGTGTTAGGTTATGGACATTGTTATGTTATTTTAAAAGCTTTCATTCTATGCTGAACATCAATTTATTTGCTAGATAGTCTGTATCAACTTTGTGTTCTTCCTTTATTTGTATCATTCCGTAGTGTGATTACATTCTGCCCCAGAAAGTGTAGTGTGGTGGTCAGGGCACTCATTTTCTAGTCCTCGGTAGTATCACATGATGCGTCAAGCGACAGTATATCAACCGCAGCACCTAGGTCAGATAAGAACATTCAAGTAATCAATGTCAAGCGTGATACTGACCAAATCACGTTTTGGTGTTGTTCTCATATAGAAATTGGAAATGCAGTGCTATCACGCTTTAAGTCCTCGTGTGGAATGTTTCACTATCGATTGTTATTATTACAGGCATGTTAGTCTTCAATGGGTAATGATACCAATATGATTTAGACCATCCCTTTTGCTCACTTTTTGTTCTATTGTGCAGAAGAATCTTCCAAATCTTGTTCAATGCTTCAGAAAATACTCCAAATCATCTTTAATTCTTCAGAAATTGAGCCTGATTTTGAGAATCTCCCAAAGCTTTTTCGCTTCTTGTTAACAATTTTTTTTATCATTCAAAATTCAAGATGAATTCAAAATCTTTTCTCCTTGTTTTATTTTAGAGGAAATCTTAGAAATCTTTGAATACGCATTTTTTTAAAATAAATTTCACCCTCAATTCAATTAATATTTTTACTCTTAAAAGTTTGTTTCAATTTTATTCCTGAAAGATTGACAAATATTGTCAAACTTTATTTCTAAAAAAAAATTGGGTCAAAATTTATTCTTGACATTCTTGGAATTCCTAAACTTGCCTTTCACAAATTTTTATTAGATAATTTTTTTCCTAATTTTCTTGTTATTTCAATAAAATTTGCTTTTGAATCTTTCAAATGTTTTTGCTCAACTTTTTTTTTTTTTGGAATTGTTAATCAGATTTTAATTTTTATCCTGTTTGAAAAGCGTGAAAACAAAATGGATTTTACTTTGTGGGCTAAGGGCAACGTTCTATTGATCATTTAAACTGTCTTTTCTTTGGAAGCGATGCTATCTTAAACTCCTTTGCTGCCTTGGATGGCAGAGATCGCTTGATTCACTGCTAAAATTCTTTGTATCCATTTCCCACTCGATTTCGCCAGTTTTAGTTCACTCTTCGCTCCCTCCGTATTATGTGTCTAAATGCTAGCAAAAAGGTTTTCCTTTTGCTAGAAAGATTTAGGTCATAGGAAGATTGAGAGAACAAGATAAGGATCAACGATTGAGGATCGTTCTAAGGAAGATGTAATTAACTCTCTTTGCGAGAGTGCTAAAGGAATCTCGGGGATTCGATACAAGTGAGAAGTTTCATGGGGGTGAACAAGGGTTGATGTTGGCCTGATAGCATACGGTTCAATTTCTATTGGCTGTTATCAATTTTTGTCGACCGGGGTCAATTTCTACCGGTGATTTCAATTTATGTACGACATGACATTTCGTAATGGGTTCAACCATTCCAATTTTCTCCAGTACAATTTTGAGTTGAGTTTCTGTTCATATGACAGCAACAACTCAACATTATAGGAATCCTTCAATTCCGAACTTGGTATTTTTTTTTTTAGCGAAGAACCGATTTTACCTCTCTGTACTGAATTCCACTTAATCCGAACAACCAATCCATAATTGCCTGGGGATCCTTGGGCGTTACTGCTAAATTTACATCGACTTGTTTCACGATTTGATCAACAGGATCGTGGGCAGATCTTCTCAAGTTCGGCACTTTTTCATCGACCATGAAACCGAAACAAAGATCGCCTTTAGCCTTTGTTTTGGAACCCCCTTCCCCTCAAATTGATACAGCCTGAGGTCCCTAAACTTCTCAATTTTTTGATTCTTACATTACCTGTTTAATTTGTACTTGGAGAATATTTAAAACTGATTGAATTTCGTCTCTTGAGGTTTCCATCCTTAATGCATTCGTATTTAAAATCAGTTCAATCAATGACGTCAGAACTGTCAAAGTGACTTTTAGTGTACACTGACCTTCCCAACAAGTGCAAAAATACACCGAAACATTGACCAACTTGGGTGGTATATATCTAAGCAAATATTAACGAGGAAAATATGAAATGATTCTTGCCAACCTTGTATAGAAACAAAAGGGCGTTAATATTACAATATTTTGCCATACAACAATGTCCTGAGGTACTTCTTGGACAACTCTCTTATGAACTAAAACTCTTTCCTTGATTTGCATCAAAATCTTATTGACCCTGATTATTTGATTTGTATATATTAACTTCTTATGCATTATGCTGTTACGCGAAGAAGATGTTTTGCAAAATTACCATAAAAGAAAGTCTTTTGAAACGGTTTTATTCAAATAGATAATAGACAACGATTTTGCTTGGCATCTATTTGTGTTATTTCTTTTTGTCGGTTTTTGTTGTTGCCAGTGTCTATTAAATTGCATTTTGAAAGTGATACATAGTTAAGTGTTCCAAATGATCCACCGTTGTAATAGTTATCTTTTCTTTTACCGGTTTGAAGATGAATGAGGAATATCTAGAAATGTTTAAGCGATTCCAAATCCAATATGGTACAATGATAACTGTTTGTGTGATTTAGGTTAAAGATTGGGATGAAAACTTGATAGTTAATATTTGTAGAGAAAATGGGTTAGCAGAATTGAGGTGTAAGATATTATGCCTTCCCATATGAAATGAACGACCGGTTATAATTTGAAACATTTTGTTTGGGAGTTTAATTTTTTTGCTTTATTAATTTAATTATCTTGAAAAATTAAGATAAAATTACACGTTTCACGCGTTTAGAAACATTCATTCTTTTAAATCTAAATGTCTCATGTGCTGAGATTCGTTCGTTCTTTATAGACATGAATGAATGTTTCAGCCTCGCCGCCATAGTAGTCTTTATTTCAAATTTTATACTGCAATTATTTACTCTTGTTTTTCCCTGCTAACAACATACCATAAATACTCAATAGTCTCGACGTTGTTCATGAACGAGGGAATAACAAATTTGATTGATTTGAAATAACATTAGGACCAGTATTCATCCTGCGAATACCAGATGACTAAATGTCCTTGTCTGTACTAGGTCGGGGTTGGGTGTAATCCCAAAATAGATGTCAGAGAACTTGTAAATTTTCTTTGCTTTTACATTTATTTGAAATATATAACGACATTTTTAGCGTCGTTCATATCATTCAAGGGTTTAAATTAAGCTCTCATTGTAACACAACATGTTTATGGTTTTTTTTTTTATTAAAAAAATCGTCTACTGACTCTGAATATGTTTGAAATAGTTCTGATTTGCTCATAACTGAGGTACACGGTTTATGAAAATGTAATTTCGAGACATGCTCCGGTAATACAATATTGAAAGAAGAAGACTATCAACTAGCATAGGAATTTGGTACTAACAAGAAACCTATCATATTTGAACATAATCGAGCATAAATACGTGAATAATAAATTCTGCCACATAAGCCATTCTACAGCAACCAGCAAGTGGGCTCACGTCTTATAATTTCACGTAAACAACTTCTCTGTTGAAGTTAATCATGTTATTCAATGTATTTTTTGTTGTTGTTTCATAACAGTCGAAAGCTGAACACAACATCCTAAATTCATTTGGAAAAATTATACGTAAATGTAGTAGAAAGACACTCGAAATTATCGATGGCGAAGAATAACTGTGGTAATTTTCATGTGACAGATAACAAGTGACACAAGTGTCATAGTTTATTGACAGTGGAGAACACCAATTCTTCCGTTGTATTTTTAATTACCTAAGTCTGTACTCTTGTCCTTCGTTACATTTTAAAACGAATTAAAGGTATCTGTGAGCCATTTTAGAATCCTTTAATGTTATTAAATGTTTATTACTTGATGGTTCATTTAGTATGTTACTCGATGGAAAAATATTTCTATGTATGATTGATGGTGGTTCAAGTGTCTCTGTTTGATCAATGGAGGGATTTGTTTGTGTTAAAGAGCCAAGTCGTTATTCCATGCTCATAAATTGCTTCACCATTCGTTAACTTTGGTTCCATTTAATCGATCTGTGTTCTTTGAAAAATGCTCTTAATGCTCCTTCAAGCGAAATATGCTTTTACGGGTTTCGTTGACAGCAGTTGAATTTCCATTGCCTTTATGTGTAATTTAAATTCCTGGATATGCTCAAGACCATCAATAAAAACGTACGATGCCGGCTTAAATAAAAATCAAATTAAAATTTTCAACTGAAAATTTATCATTTACGTTTTGGAATTTATCACCAAGTCGTTTCCACTTTTGTTTTCGAAGTAATCATGTTCATCTTGTCCTTATTATCGCATGTAACAATTCGTCATAAACAATATCCTATGATACGATGGTTACTATTGAAAAAAAAAATACGTTTGAAAGGAAGTAATAAACAGTCGAACGTTGTTTTTAAGTTACATATTCCGGTCACGTTTGCAACGACCCTCGTATGGAACTTGTCTCCTATATCCATTTCATATGTGTACGGATCTCTTGAAAAAATCAAAGACATTTGAGCCCATATATGGGCATGATATAAAGACAATTTGCTTTTTGACTTAAGCGTATAAATGTTATGCAAGGCTTTATTCCCTCCTCTTCTCATTCTACTCAACATATTTCTCAATTCACCCGTTGAGGTCGTTGATGATGACATAGAGTGTACATGGTTAAACACATATGGCTTGATTATAGTAAAGCAAATCACATTACCTAACTGTTTTAGAGTGGGTCTGTCCGCGCGTCTTAAAGTTGAATAGCCGGAAAACGGAAGTTGATATTATCCCATTAAATTGTTCGTTTTGTTTTTCAACAACACCATAAAAAAGTGTTTCATATTTAATTCTGTTTTTCTAATCATTATACATCAGATCCATGCCTGGGGATATAAACTTTATCCTAATAAGTAATGACGCCGTGTAATATGTTGCCACCATGGCTAGTTGAGTTTTTCTCGTCAACTGCTCTCATCTCTATACCTCGAAGCGTTTACAATTGAGCCAAACTGATTTCTGTTAATTTTTTCCATGATATTTGTTGATTGCTACTAAGTACATTGGATGTTAGACAAGAAAGAACTTTTTTCCTTTTAGTTTTGAGTTTATTTTCGCCATTCGGAATCGAATCGCAATTGACAATTGGGAAGTGGTTATTTGATAACGGTTAAATACTGGTTCCATGGGGTGAAAACGAATACATAATTACTAGAAGTTGTCTTTTAAATTTGACCTGAAGTTATTATATGTTATAAGATATGCATAAAGATTCTATTATGCATACTTTAAGCACTTCATCGATAAATAACTTATGCGTCTAACTTATGAGAAAATAATTTCAGTGACAGCTACGCAAAACATTCCAAACTAATAATTCGACCCAGATCTTGTGAAGAATTCAGGCACACCGTTTCATCTCACTCATCATCTTCTCAACAGTTGTGTTTTTTTCTTTGCATAATAACGCCGCATAATTTCACTTTTGAAGCCGACGCATAAAAATGTTGGAATTCCAAGTACATTGCCTATATGGCATTTATTGTGGTTTATGATCCAACGGTTTGGTGCAATACATATACGTTGATAATCAGTCAAACGCAAGGTGGATGAACTTAACAAATATTTAAGAATTTTCTTCATACGTTTGACGGTTATGGTAGCATATTTGACCATTCAAAGGGCATTCCCGCCTTTCATCGCCACTTGAACTGTATTATCATTACGAGAAATGCTCGAATCATAGAAAGTACCGTTACTCGGCACATTTCGCACACTCTGGATCTGCCAAATCCGGCATTTGGAGTGCGTTCGGAAAATTGATCCGCCATATAAAAGCTTCGGTTTTTTTTTGTACTTTTGGTCGATCATTAAGCGGTGAAAGTTTTCCAAACACTTGCAAAATCGAATGATGAAAAAACAAATAAGAAGTCTCCGCTCTCCCTCTTTGATTGTGCAAATTGTAGAAAAGTAGAAAAAAGGAGAAGAAATAATAAAAGAAACCACTTGTCTATTAGTTTAATTTTCCAAATGCGAATATTCATTCCACTTCTTGCTTGTTGCTTGCCTTTTATATTGAACAACGAAATCTCAAGATGAATTTCTCTTGTACAAAAAAGGGAATTCCCCACAAGTTGGCATTTGGCTATTGCGGGCTTGCGAGAGCGCGCCGCGACGATTGTGTGCGCTTTGCTATCGGCGACGGCTTCATCGTCGTCATCGACGACGACGCGACGTCTTGCATTGCCTTTTATGGTCAAAAATCAAGCGATTGGCTGCTGGTTGGCTGCTCGGTTGACTCGACTGGGTCGTTAGTGGGAAAAGCGCAACGTATTTGCTTGTTAGGGGAGGAGCGAGGACAGCGGCAGCGTGCAAGGTGATTCAATTGGAACCGGTCTCGCTGCCTTTAGTTGTCTCTTATCAGAAACGTGGTGGTGTGTGGTGTAGTGTTTCGTCGTATACGTGCCAAAGAGTTTTCACTTGACTTTGCCCGTGGCGATTGCTCATTGTTCCTTGTGAGTTTCTTGTAATTGTGCTGACGCGATATTAGCGGTACGATATTAGCCGGTTTTTGGCTTTTCAATTTGAACTGATTTAGTAACGGAAGATTTGCACTAGGTAATTATCGGATGTGTGTTTGCTGAATTTGGGGTTGAAGCTTTAGTAATAAGAATTGAATCTCGATTGTACTTTACGCTGTAGGCAATTTGGCTAACGTAAATTTTCTTTTGTTTTATATTGCAGAAGCCAAAATGTGTGACGAAGAAGTTGCTGCCCTCGTTGTTGACAATGGATCCGGTATGTGCAAGGCTGGCTTTGCCGGTGATGATGCACCCCGAGCAGTATTCCCTTCAATTGTCGGTCGCCCAAGGCATCAAGGCGTGATGGTTGGAATGGGTCAAAAGGACTCTTACGTCGGAGATGAAGCCCAAAGCAAGAGAGGTATCCTCACCTTGAAATATCCAATTGAACACGGTATCGTGACAAACTGGGACGATATGGAGAAGATCTGGCATCACACCTTCTACAATGAACTTCGTGTTGCCCCCGAGGAACATCCCGTTCTGTTGACCGAGGCGCCATTGAATCCTAAAGCCAACAGGGAGAAGATGACCCAAATCATGTTTGAAACCTTCAATACACCTGCAATGTACGTCGCCATTCAAGCTGTCCTGTCGCTGTACGCCTCCGGTCGTACCACCGGTATTGTGCTCGATTCAGGCGATGGTGTTTCCCACACCGTCCCAATCTACGAAGGTTACGCCCTGCCACACGCCATCCTGCGTTTGGATTTGGCTGGTCGTGACTTGACTGATTACTTGATGAAGATCTTGACCGAAAGAGGCTACTCATTCACCACCACCGCTGAGCGTGAAATTGTCCGTGACATCAAGGAGAAGCTCTGCTATGTCGCTTTGGACTTTGAACAGGAAATGGCCACAGCCGCATCCTCTAGCTCCCTTGAAAAGAGTTATGAATTGCCCGACGGTCAGGTGATCACCATTGGAAACGAACGGTTCCGTTGTCCTGAAGCCTTGTTCCAGCCATCGTTCTTGGGTATGGAAGCTTGTGGTATCCACGAGACGACCTACAATTCAATTATGAAGTGCGATGTCGATATCCGTAAGGACTTGTATGCCAACACAGTGCTCTCTGGTGGTACCACCATGTATCCTGGTATTGCCGATCGTATGCAGAAGGAAATTACTGCGCTAGCCCCATCAACTATGAAAATCAAAATTATCGCCCCACCAGAAAGGAAATACTCCGTATGGATCGGTGGCTCAATTTTGGCATCGTTGTCAACCTTCCAACAAATGTGGATCTCAAAACAAGAATACGACGAATCTGGCCCATCAATTGTTCACAGGAAATGCTTCTAAGATCACATCCTGTTTCTACGTGCATCTCAATGTGGAAATATTCATTCCTTCGTTTTTGACTGATTTTTATTTATACTTTTTATAATATAGCTTACATTACTATAGTCGAAAATGGTGTTTTTTTTATTTCTGGAAGTTTATGATTTGATCAGGACGCAATCGGAACTCTTCAATAATATGATTTGATCCTTCGATTAGGATCTATCTAAATCAAAGGGTATTGTGTGAACACTTCCGTTCCTTGACTTTACAGGTCCAGCAAGTTCCTTTAAGCGTCAAGAAGCACGGTCTGAATTTATCGCCTTGTCGGATGCGAGGAACTGTTGGAGGTTGCTAGACTGTCCCACCAAGGTAGTTCTCATTGTAGTAGAACTATAGAAACTGCAAACATTTACAGAGCTCGCCAATCACCTTATCCTGATCTGATATTAAAAACAAAGATTCCAGTGTTGTATAGCAGAGACCCGTAGAAAGGCTTCCGCATCTTTGAATCGAAAAATCAAAGCATAACACATCAAGGCTTACAAAACAAACACCTGTGGACGCTTTCAATAGTAAATAATCGATTCATTAACACTTTCATTGACCGCAAATCGGAACATATCTCGTATGTAAACCTACTCACGTATCATGTGTGTGTCTACGACAATGGCAAACATGTTATCATCGATTGATCTAAGAATTGACATCATATCAAATTCTGAGCTCATACGTGATATATACTAAGTATATTTGTTCAATTATGCAAACATATAAGCGATTTGTCCATGATCTTGTGTTATCCAGTCAAGGTAACATATTGTGCTTGCCGAGCATTGCACACCATTCCAGTTCTCAGCATATGCACAACAAATGTAAGCTTTCCAACGAATGTAGCACGAAACGCTACCTTATATGGTATGGAATTTGGTTAACAGATAAAAGCGTTTAGTTTAGTTCGTTGCCACAAACATACGTACTCGTATATGTACGATATGTGCATGCATATGAGAAGAGACGAGTCATTTTCTTTCTACTGCTCATATGTATGTGATTGTTGTTTTATTTAGAAACAATTAAATGGAAAGATGTTTACTGGTTGAGTCATTTTATTTAAAATGATGCCATTTGTTGTTTTTATTTCGCGGAATTTCAGTTGACAGTATTGTTTGGCCTTCAATTTACACGATTGCTTACGTTTAATGAATTGATGATTGTGAATTAATTAACATAGAAATAACGTATCAATTAGTTTTTAACATAAAGTCCAAATTAGTGCTTCCGATGTCGAAGATTCACCCGGCAAATCCGTATCCTATATAAATTTAATACAAGGATTCTCATAAGCCGGTTGAATGTTAATAGGCTTTAGACGGAACCAAAAGAAAATCGTGTTGTAGTCACACTTGGTCATCCTGTACATCATTGAGGATGTCCCCAGTATATGGGTGCAGATACAATGCAAACATACAGCGAAGTGAAAGGATAGCATCACTTTTTAAGCGCAATAGAAAGCTAAAGGTAAACAGCCATCTTCCTTTCACCGCAGTCGCAATGTCTAAAAATTCCAGGAATTGATTTCTTTTGTTGAATTGCATTTGGTAAACACTTGTTTATTGTTTTTCTCCTCTATATGCAATACATACAAAGAAACAAGTAAGAACCGTGCTTAAGTTGTTTCCACAGTCTCTGATACTGATAAGTCATAGGCCCGCCTACATAGAACATATTTGATCAACACTCTGTAGTACCATCCTTAAAGAGCTTATACAAGGGGTGTATGTGTAATTTTTTTGTCTGATTAATGCTTTCACAACATGTAATGTCCAAATAGTACAGATTTTTCGCAACTATCCATAAAAGCACGCATAACTTGCTCAGATGGAGGGGTGTTCAAAAATTATTGAGACTGACTATGTTAGCGAGAAGTTACGTTTATTAGAATTTTGTTTTTCCACAGACTCACTTTTAAGCTTAATAAATTTTCAGTATAATTTTTCCAGAGCTCGTCATTCTCATGTAAAATAATCTTCTTGGACACTCACAAAATCCCTAACAGCTGCTATTACTTCTTCACCACCGTCAAAATTTTTGCCTCTTAAATTTTGCTGCACCCAAGGATATGAATTAAAATCACAAGGACCTAAGTATGGTGAATATGGGGATGCTCGAGGATTTCTATGTCAGCCACTTTGATTGCTAATATAGCAATTGCAGACTTGTGTGCCGGTGTGTTGTCTTAATTTACGATTGTTGTCCTGATTTGCGATGGAAAAAAACTTTTCCTCCGAGTTTTTCTGCGTTTTTTTAACAATTTCTTGTCGTATTTTTTTTTAAATTGTCTGCGTACACACTTCCTATTACAATTCCTCCATGATCAAGGCCTAGAATAAACATTAAAACTTCCTGGCTGTTCCAAGAAAAGTTCCTATGATCTTACCAGCATAATTTTGCGATATCTTTGGGGTTGGACCGTAATGGTCTTCTCAATGTCATCAATTCTTGGTTTGTTTCAGCATCGTAATGGTCAATCGATTTGAATCGATCTTCTAAGCGATCAGGATCTTGTTGATACAATCCCAATCTCTTCGAAATTTTGAGTCGCATTTGCTTTTCTGCGTCCATAAGCATTTTGGGAACAGAAGTCCGGATACCTTCCTAATTCCCAAATGATTATGTAAAGGGTGTTTTTATAGAGGTATAGAACTTTAAGTTGTCAACACTTTTATTATTATTATTATTATTATTATTATTACTATTATAGTACTGGGGTCGACTTGCTGGAAATTAGCATAGGTCAGAAATCGGCCCTTAGCTCCCCATGTGTGGTACTATTGTTTACAGATGGTCCATCCTGTCGTCCTACAGAAGCCAATGAGTTCCCCCAGTTCTGTGATCGCCAAGTGTTCCAATTCTGTTACGCCAGTACACCTCAGCCAAGTAAGGCGTTTGTTGCCAAGACTCGGGAAATCTAGGAGCAAGTGTTCTGTACTTTCTTCTTCCTCGCTGCAAGCTCAGCAGGTCTCATCCGTTTGGATTCCTATTCGTTTGGCGAGTTGACCTAGAAGATTATGGCCCGTTAATACTGCCACCAATGTTCTAACGCCATTTCGGTTTTTTATTAGGAATTGTTTTGTCCTCGTTTGATTGGGGTTTGGCCAAAGAGCTCGGCTTATCCTGCAGTCGTTCCTGTCATTCCAAGCCGTATCTGTCTCTTTCGAAAGGATTTCTGAGTTTTCCACGCTTCTCTGGTCGGAATGCTGATCTTGTATGGAACTGTTGTGTCCACTACTGGTTGAATCCTATCCAGCTCCCTTTTACTTGATGTGGGCATTCTCTCCATTTTTTCCAAAATGTATACGTGCCCTGTTTGTGTGTGGCCAGACAACCCATATGTGAATTTTAATCTGATGCTTGCAAGTGATGCTTCTCTGAAGATGAATTTGTCGAGTGACATGAGATTGAGCATTATCTCCATTGCAGCAGTTGGCGTAGTCCTAATGGCACCTGTGATGGCAAGGCAGGCCATTCGCTGGATCTTCTCTAGCTCTTTTGCAATGGGTTTCTTTTGTAATGCCTGCCACCAAACCAATGCCCCGTAGGTGGTTATTTGCTTCACTACTGTTGTGTAGATCCAGTCGGCAATTTTAGGTTTTATTCCCAAGGTTTTCCCCACTAGTCTTTCCATTGTGAAGAGCGCCGCTGTAGCTCTCCGTCTGACTGCTCCTATGCGTGGAGTCCAAGTTAGCTTACTATCCAAGGTTACTCCTAAGTATTTCACCTTGTTTACTTAACTGATATTTTTTCCGTCAATGGTCGGGGGTGTAAATGTCTCCGGTGTACGGCGCTTTGTGTAAAGCATAAGCTCCGTTTTGTCGGCATTGATGCGCAGTCCGTTTAGCTTCACCCACTCAAAAAAGATGTGAGAGTGCGGTCTGCATAAATTCCAACATGGTTTCCGGGAACTTTCCACTTGTCAGTATAACGATATCGTCAGCGTACGCTATCGTTTTGATACCCTTCCCGTTGAGGTCTTCCACTATTTGGTTAACTGTGAGTACCCAGGCAAGTGATGATACTATGCCGCCTCGTGGTGTACCCCTGTTAGTCCATTTATTCAAGGTTACGCCGTTTTCTTCGGCTGTAATATTTCTTTTAGCTAGTAGTTCCGTCATCAATTTAGTAAGATATGGGTCTATTGCATATCTTTGAATGGCTGCTACTATGCTCTCAGTTTTTACATTGTTGAAGGCTCCCTCGATATCAATGACGGCCGCCAAAGTGTAATCTTTAATGGCAAGGTTCCTTGGTTTCCTTATGACTTCGTGTAGTGCCGTCTCTGTTGAGCGCCCTGGGAGGTATGCGTGTTGGTTGGGGTAAAGCTCAGTTATGTTCACGGTGCTTTTTATGTACCCATCTACCACACTTCCAGGGTTTTCAGCATGAAAGACGTTAAGCTGCTTTGTAGTGGCTGGCTTTTGCCGGCTTGGGTATAAAAACTACTTTAACTTCTCTCCAGTCCAAAGGAATATACCCTTTGGGTATGGAGGCTCTATATATTTTCACCCAAATCCATATTATTGTGATATCCGCTTTCATAAGCATGATCGGATACACTTTGTCGGTTCCTGGTGATTTGTAAGGTTCGAAGGTATTAATGGCCTAAAGGACCTTTTTTCGCTTACTATTTCTTTTAGGAGGGGGGGGGGGGGGGGGGGGTACGGTAAGGAGTCACGTTGCTTACTTGTTCTGTCTCCTCATCCGTTGAGCGCGGAAAGTGTTGGTTTAGTAGGAGCTTGAGACGTTCTATGCTATTTGTTGTCCACGATCCGTCCTCCTTTTGGAGCATCGTGTCCTCATGTGGTTCTCTTTTCAGAGCCCTTCTTAGCCTAGATGTCTCGTTACCTCTCTCAATATTGCTGCAAAAAAGATTCCAGGATTTCCTTTTCTCTCTTCTTACAGCTGTTTTAAAAATGTTCAGATTTCGTTTATAGTCCTCCCACTCCGTATCTCGGTTTGTGAACCGAGTTATTCTGAATAATCTATGAGTATTTTTTCTGATTTCTTCCAGTTCTTTGTTCCACCAGCTTACCTTTTTTTGTTTGACGGTAGTGGTTGGACACATTTCACTGAAACTATCGACGAGTATACTTGTAATGTATCTCACTTCATTGTCGATGTCCTTTCGACTTCTCAATGGATTCGCCTGGTGTGAACCTATATATCTTTTAGTAGCATTGGTGTAGCCGTCCCAATCCTAGGATCCTAGCCTAGGATTTTAGTAGACCATGTCAACACTTTTAAATACTCCGTATGATGTGACAGCTGTCATGCATTTTATGATAACGTGATTTACCAAATCATGAATAGGTTGACGCTTAAATAAAGTTTGCAAATTGTGCAGATTTATTTCGAAAAAAAATCGGTTCTGTTCGAGAAACGTATCGCACACTCCGTCAATTTTATGGTCAACGTAATTGCGTATCAAAACAATTAATTCTATAAATCAGGGAGTGACAAAATCGTGAATCAAAAAATAATTTCGATAATAAATAATTATATAATTATAATAATAATAAATAATTAATAATTTCGCTTCTAATAATACGCATTTATCCAGATGTCGTACAGTGTGAAATGAAGAAACCATACTAGTTGTAGAGCGTAATATCGACGAAGACCCATGAGAATCCATTCGACATCCTGCGCAATAATTAAACCTGTGTCCGTCCACATTAGGATTTTACGGAAAGATCGTGGTTTGCGGGCTTATGAAATCACACTCGTGCAGGAATTGAAGTCGAACTACCAACCGCCACGGCATAGATTCGGTGTATGAGCCCAAGAAATAATTGTTGCAGATCCCGAATTTCGCAAGAAAATTTTTCCCGATGAAGCTCATTTCTGGTTAATTGGCTACTTCGATAAACAAAACTGCCGCATTTGGAGTCCAGCAACTACAGGAGGTTGTCTAAACGCAGTTGAATTCGGAGATAGTCTCTGTTTAGTGAGTTTTATTGGCTGGTTAAACCATTGGTCCATATGTTTTAACAACAATGCTGGGATTAACATTATAGTCAATGGTGACCGCTGCTTAGCCATGATCTAAGAATTTAAGTATCTCTGGTTTCAACAGGATGGTGCGACAAGTCAGACGGGTAAACAGTGTAAACGTCCACTTATTGAAAGAAGCATTTGATGATGGCATAATTTCTCGTTTTGTACCTGTGAACTGGTCTGTAAGATCTTGTGACTCGGCACTGCTGGGCTATGACTTGTGTGGATACGTTAAATCACTCGTCTACCACGACAAGCCACGACGCTTGACCATTTGGAAGCAATACAGCCCCAGTTAGTGATTAGAGTATTGAAAACTTGGACCTTTCGTTTGGACTTCCTCTGCGCCAGTCGTGTCGCTCACATTCCCAAAATTGTATTCAAATAGAAATGGTAGAGAATTAGCTTTGTAATGAAACTTTATGAAATTTTATGGCCATCAAAACAGTTTTTCCCTGTTTAATTTTATTTCAAGTTTCAGTTCTATGTCTTAACAAAAAAACACCCTTTATATCGTTCTAATTACTCTTTGAACACCCTTCTTATATAAAAGCTTCTAAGTTTTCAACCCTGGGAGGCGTATTATATTTTTTCAACGCAAACGCTATGAGTCAGCCCATTCAACATGCATAAATATAGACTCTTAGAAAGTGTGTTTTTTCCTCAAAATCAAACTATTAGGGCATGTTTAAGGACTATGATGATCCCTTTACAATTCGCTATAACTTAATTACTCGTATACTGATTAACTTTAACAGTTTATGCTTGACGTTGTTGGGAAAGTGGTTTAGAAGCTCATCAAACAGAATCTCGACCTCTCAGGTCACCTGACCCACAGAGGATCTATCTCCTTATCAGTACGGCTCCAGCGCTGGGCGATCTACCATAGGCGAAAAGGTGAAGTTGTGAACGCGTTTCACAGGCAGCAACGCTTCATCACTACTATATTGTTAGTTAGTATAATAATGTATAAGACTCTCGAATTGAGGAATTTTTTTTCATTTTGCTTTTAATTTTGTGCTGTGGAAAATTTCAGGACACTAGGTATCTAGTGCGGGTATTGAACGGTCGACAAAAATTGACTTGACATTAGTGATGGCACAAGGTTCCATTCTTAGGCCAGCATTCCTATGTGGAACGTGATAGTGGAAGGACGTATTCAGATCAGTGAAGTGAAGGGTTTTCCCCGAGCATCTATTGTTTTTCTCAGAATCCTACGAACGCCATATCTTGGTTCCTGGCGTAATTACGAACTTTGGACTTTGACTGACATACTGGAATACTTTCACAAAGGAAAAGAACAGTGAGTACCCTTTTACTTTCTTAAGTGAAGTGAACAATTGGCGAGCATAATATAGCATACATCTAGTACTTTAATATTTCATTCTGTGAACTGCGACATGGAAGAAAACTATGAGGATAGACCCCCAGACCCAGGGGACCCAAACACCAAAACTCTCAAAAAAAGAAGATTAGTTGAAAACAACGGTAATACAAAAAGCAAGGAAGAGTTGAAAAGCTTTGTACCAAATAACACATCCTTGTACTCAAACCCCTCTGGAGACATACCACGTGCCACACCATCTCAAGCCCCGCTAGCCAACATGAAAGTCAATAAATATCAACCCGATGCGAAAGGTAAATCCTTTGCAATCCTCATCGATAGTGTTGATACAAATGGTGACAGGGTTAGACTAACCCCAATGAAGATGTTCGTATACAACAAAAGCTTAAACATCCAAGGCATTAAAGATGTTAAGCAAGCTGGGTTCAATAGACTCAGGGTAATCTTTGAAACTGCTACAGAAGCAAACAATGCAGTCGACAACACCAAGTTGAAAGAATACAACCTCAGGGCCTTTATCCCCGGCAATTTTGTTTACAGATATGGAGTCATCAGAGACATCCCGCACGAAATTAACACAGATGAGATAGTAAACTCAGCTAAGCCTTGCAATAGAATGGGAATTCTATTAGAAAATATAAAGATACTACAAGCACAAAGGCTGAATACCAGAGATAGAAACGACCCTAACAAATTTATACCAACCACAACACTGAAGATAACCTTCGCAGGAACTGACCTCCCGGACTCTCTGAAATTCGAATACATAATAAGCAAAGTTAGCTACTTTAAATTTCGACCAAGACAATGCACAAACTGCGGCCTCCTAGGTCACTCGGCGCAGTTTTGCAAAAACAAAAAGAAAACCTGCCTTAAATGTGGTGCGGACGATTGCGACAACTAATGCACAAAAATCATGTGTGTATTATGTAAGAGCGAGGAGCACGAGGCAACACATCAAAGATGCCCCAAATGGGTAGCATATAAACAAGAGGTAGATGTTAGCTCTATCCTGAACATCACACACAGAGAAGCAAGAGTTATTATCAACAGAAACAAATTTGCGGATTTAGATGTAGTGGACCTTAATGAAGCCAACTTCCCCAGTCTAACGAACGCGGAAAGACACAATACCAGAAACCCCCAACAGGACACGCAAAAGGTACTATTCAAAAGCTCCTTTGCCCAAATCGCTGGCATAAACAATAAACCCAACACATCAAGAAACATCGTTAAAAATAGTTTCCCCTCTACTGAAACTCTCACCATACCAAACAAACCCATTACATGTAACCCACACAAAACCACTGAATTGGAAAAACTCCTAGGAAAGATGGTGGAGGAAATTAACAGAAATACCGGAGACAACAAGGAAAACGAGGACTTACTCATAACTAGTGTTCAAGCATGGGTAAAAACACTACAGAAATACCTCGCAAACTCTGGTAATGAGAAAAGTAACACAAGAAAGAGTAACAACAACATTATCATCTAACACATGAACATTTTACAACTAAACATCCAAAGTATCAACAAGCACAAGGACAATCTAGAATACTACTTATACAAGAATAACATAGCCTTCGCACTCCTACAAGAAATACTCAGTAATTTCAATATTAATATGAAGTTTACCAACTACAATATAATCTTCAAAACCAGAGGCAACAACATAGGAGGAGGAGTTGCAATATTAATCAGAAAGGATATTAAGTTTAGACAGATCCACATGAACAGTCGTATAGAAAATGTAGTAATCCAGACCCTAAACCTTAAACACAACATAATTTTAGCATCCCTATATGCTCCCCCCTCGATCAATACCCAATTTTTCAAAGAAGAATTAGACAAGCTTTCCAACATCTTAGACTACACCAAAGACATACTCATCGGAGGAGATCTAAACGCAAGAAACAAGGCATGGGGAGATCATCTTAACAATGCCAAAGGCAGAATTCTGAAAAGTTGGATGACGGAACACAACCTCAAAACATTGAACACTGGCATATACACTTATAAAACAA
Source organism: Stratiomys singularior (assembly GCA_954870665.1). NCBI lineage: Eukaryota > Metazoa > Arthropoda > Insecta > Diptera > Stratiomyidae > Stratiomys > Stratiomys singularior. Next base: position 26,023,875 of record OX940881.1, on the reverse strand, counting down.
CAAACAAGAACGGCAAAATTTTACAGTCAACGCCGGATATAACTCTTTGTAACATGAATAGGAATAATATCCTCTGGATGGAAGACAAAGAACACATCAGCAACAGTAATCATATAACAATTAAAATCTGCTTGCCCAGTACACCCATTTCAAACAACAAGAAAATCAAATATAGGAACATCGCTCAAGAAATAAATAAAACCCCTTTTTCACCAAACCTCAATAATATATACGATAAACTAAGCCACCTAATAGACCAAAACTCAAACACGATAAGATACAAGCACACACCCAAACACTGGTGGTCCAAGGATTTAGCAAGGCTCTGGAAAATAAAAAATAAGGCACTACTTAACTACAACAGACTCAAATCAAATGCCAACTGGGCAATTCTCCACGAGGCAAAGACAAACTGGAGGCAAAGATCCAAAGAGGCCAAACAGAGAAGCTGGACAGACAAACTAGAACAAATCAGAGGCAGCGGAAACATAAATAACTTCTGGAGATTTATCAACAGTATCAGGAATAATAAAGAACCCCCCTCACGATACAACCTTGATGAGGACCAGACCCAAACCTACCTCAACATGATTAAATCGAAGCACCACCCGGATAACACCTTAAAGATGATGCCACACAATCCACTGGAACACCCACCAGACTTCGAACAGGAAGAACTCAATAATGTTATAAATGAGAAACGTAAATCCACAACCCCTGGTCTTGATAACATTAATTACAATCTAATTAAAGCCTTACTCACACATCACCCGAATAATCTTTTACAGGCTATTAATGATGCAGTCAATAGATGTGACATACCCACATCTGGAAGGCATATCAGAATCGTCCCCGTTCCCAAACCCAATAGAAATCTAGAAGACCTCAGCAACTATAGACCCATATCCATCCTCAGTGTTCCCATTAAAATCATAAATAAACTTATAAAACAAAGAATCGAAACACACCTAATAAACACAAATCCACTACCAACTCTCACTTTTGCTTACACAAAAAACAAATCCTCGACAACATGCTTTAACACCCTTTTACAAAAACTTGAAAACAAATCCACTTTCCCCTTCAAAACTGCCTGTGTTATAGATTTTTCAAATGCATATGAGAAAGTCGACCTACAGATCCTGAACAAACTTCTTTCAGACCTCAACATCCCAAAAACCTACACCTCATGGATCATAAATCTATATAAAGAAAGAATACTCCACCTCAACCAACAACACACGACAATCTCCAATGGTCTGCCACAAGGTGACGTCTTGAGCCCACTTCTTTTCAATATATACACTTCCAAACTTCACAATATCTCTGACAGCAACACAACTCTTCTACAATACGCTGATGACTTTCTCATTCTAACTGAGGGAACTAATTTAAAGCACACGATTAACCTACTTCAACTCAAACTAAATCTCTTCTCCACAATGAGTGACAACCTCAAGCTACCCTTCAACCCGGACAAAATACAAGCCATTAATTTCCACTATAGTAGGAACACAGATATAATTCTCAAACACAATAACACCCAAATCAAATGGAGCAATAGCATAAAATACCTAGGCATCAATCTAAATAAAAATCTAACCTTTAGAACACAGGAAGAACACATCCAAACCTTTAACAACATAGGCAACATAATAAAATATCTGAACAGACCCACAAATCCCTTTAGCCCCACCTTGGCTCTAAATCTTTTCAAATCATTAGTCAGGCCCAAAATAGAATACGGACTAACTACAATGGCACATGCACCAGCATACTTATTCAATACCATGGACAGGCTCAAAGCTAAGATTCTCAAGCAATGCCTAGGTTTACCCCCTAGCACACCCAACCTCTATGCTTTTAACATGGCATCCGAACATCAATCTATAGATAGAGCAGCGCTACTAACGGCGAAAGAATTAGGTAAACAAATTGTCAACAACACTTTCAGACCAACATGGACTGAACAGGATCCAGTCCACAAAAGCAGCTACAATTACATCCTCCACAAATTTAATCACCACCTGAGAAAGCTCAACCCAACTCACCGGACTAAAAGACCAGCTAACCTGTTCACCACACCGTTCTCAACAACGTCCTCCTTCCTCCATACCCACAACCAAACAAAACCCAACCTTACCTTCAAGAAGTATACAGATAACCTTATAAAACAAAATGCCCTGATACTGGTGACCGATGCAGCCAAAAATCTCTTTGGCACAGGGGTAGGATTCCTGAACCTTAACAACAACACCACCTACAATTCTAGCCTCCGCAATAGCGTAACAGCAACAGCAGCGGAACTACACGCCATCCTGTCGGCCCTAAATAGGAACAACATACAGAACCACCATAAGATTTTTGTCTTCACTGATTCCAATAATGCTATCAAAAGTCTTAAGGAAAATCAAGAATACAGAAAGACCACACAAGATATATGGAAATTCATTGAAAATTACCCAGAGAAGATCTTCAATTTATTCTGGATCCCGGGACACGCGGGCATCATGCCGTTAGAAACAGCCGAAAAACAAGCCAAAATAGGTGTTTTAAGCCATAGTATCATGGACACACAATATGAACTGGACGAAATAATAAACTTAATAAAAGAAGAAATAGACGATGAATGGAAGGGCAGAATTAGAGCTCAAACCACCAACTACGCACCCTGCATATGGAAAGAGGCACACCATCTCAACAACAAAGGAAAACCATGGTTTCATAAAAGCAACATCACCCCCAAACATATCAAAACCATCAACAGAATCCTCACAAACAGAGCCTACAACAAACTTCGTCTCTTTCAAATTAAAAAAAGCACTACCGATCTATGCATACAATGCAACAAAACTGACACAATAGATCACCAATTGTTTCACTGCACTAAATACGAAAGGATCAGGGCAAATCACAATCTTTTTCTTAATTACAATAATATTAAAGACCTAATTCTCAAAAACGACAGTAACTTACTTGACAGCTTTGGAGCGTTCTTAGCAGAAGCGAACCCTAACATATAACACCCAACGACATATCACTCATACCCACATAATCAATATATAACTAAGCCACAGACTAACTATGAACAAGTAATAATGATATATTCACAGGATCGACAACGCTGGCCAGTGCCATAGCAGCCCAGGCCAATTTTAAGCTGGTATCCTCCCAGTGTGAACTTAAAAAAAAAAATTCTTGGGCCAGACGTATGAAATGCCTCGTATGACGGGAGTCGCACGGGATCGGCTTTTCTGATGACGTAGAGACGTTAGTCGCTGGAATCAGTGTTGAGTAGGTGCAACTCAGACTAGGTAGATTCATTGACACTTAAAGTCCGACGACTCATAAATCGCCACGTGATAAGCTTCATATGTAGAAAGCAACACATATTTTTCAGTTTGACCCGTTTTTATTATTTCACTTTCACTTTTTATTAATTTCACTTTTTATTATTTCACTTACGCAAAATGAAACCAAAACAAAGAAAATTATCTCTGTAATTCGATGTGTAAAACAGAAACGACCAAATTCCTAAATACATTTCCTATAGATATATATTTATATATGGACATATATATGTATATATAGATCTAATATAGAATTTATATATTATATATCATAAATATATTATATACATTTCAATTTTACACTTATATGGCAGTACAGCGCCGAATGAAGATGGTCTCACATTTGCCTGGTTGGGAGCCTTGGCATATGTTGGTTGTTGTACTGAATACGGCAGCTTTGACGATGGAAGGCAGATTGGTTCACGGCTATGGATATTGTGGGCATTGTTGCAAATGCAAACGAAATGGGATAGCTTTCAATTTCGGCCGATGAGCGGCTAACGGTAAGTAGCCCGGTTAAATTTAAATGATCTTCGTTTTATGGTTCATCATTTCCAGATGACTTTGTTTGAAATTAATAAATCCATCGCGAACATGTCAGTTGCTATGACAGTAAAATATTTTCAATGATTATGAACTTTGAAGGTATGACAATTTTTCCATTAATTTTAATTTATTTGCCAAGAAATTGAGCGCGAGAGTTGCTTGGCAGAAATACTGCAAGTATCAATAGAAAGAATTGACAGAAATTGCTCTTTTAATTGTGGTGTTAACTGATGGATGATGGTTAACTGAATTGATCATGGAAAATGTAAATATTTATATAATTTTGGCGTTCCGCGTGTAAAAATGTTTTTGTTTTGCAGATTATAAGGTTTAATTAGCTAGGGAAACTGTATGTGAAATTGTCAGAAATGATATTGATGATTTTTTATCAAATGCAAGGCAGGCAACATGCGCGCCAACATGCCATTCCAAAGAAATACGTTTTTTAGCTGTTTTCAAGTGATTTATGAACTTAGTTTTTATCATTTTGCCTATGATTTGATAGTACATTGTGATCATTAACCATTCATGAGTATATTTGTTACTAATTTCGGATATCATGTTGTGTATTGGTCAATTTCAGGAACGAATGGAGCCAAACATTTGAACAGCTGATGAGGAGATAAGGAAAGCAGTTTAATTCTTCTTTTTAATATTGTGATAAGGTGTTGCTTTGATGAGTTGTAACAGGTGGATGCAGATCGCTACATTCTTTCGGAGGAGCAATGATTACTCTCCAACACTTTAAGGACATGGAACCTTCATGATGCGTACTGAGACTCTATGGCATGGAAGCCGGTACGTTCGAAAATATATTTAATGGCACCCGCATCTTTATTCTTCCATATCCTAGCCATTCTCCTGACCCATTCATAATGTATTAACCTGAAATACGAAGTTGATGCCTCAACTAATCCAACCGTAGATTTATGAAACGAAAATATTTCGAAAATATGGGAAAACATGGATAAAATAAAGGACATGATTATAATAATAAAGAATATAGAATAAGAATAAGAAATATAAAAACTGTTAATTGCGTATTAAATCAAGCGGTTAAATCAAGGGACATCATACGATTAATAAATAATTAGAGTTTATCAAAATGTCCTTTGAAGTTTTTTTGTCCTTTTAAAAAAATTTGCAGGGGAAAAAGTGAAATGTGGTAATGTTCCTAAATTTTTGATCGATAACGGGGACAGGTATCAAGACCAATTAAGGGGGCTTTTAGCCAACCAATTTTGAAAAAATCGAAATTTTGTTTACTGATTTTGGTTCTAAATACAATCGAAAATGCGATGCATAATGTTTCATAGCGAGTTTCATTAAAATTCAGAGCGATTTTAAACTAGTTGTGAAGCGCCTAAGGCGAAACGCGGCGTTTTGAAACATCTGCTTCGATTTACACTTTACATATAAATTCTAGAAAAAAAAGTGCGGAAACGTAAAAGAACCGAATTCCTGATTTGACGGACACCATTTAAAAAGCCGCTGGGCCGATCACTCTTAATTTTTAATATGTTGTTGGTAACATGTCTGATTATAGGGTGAGCTAGGATAATGGTAATCGGAAAAAAGTTTTTTGATTTTCAGCCGAACCCCTAACCTCAAACACCCATTTTTTTCACATAACACATTTTTTTATTTTTCGGCGGAAAAAGTGAACATAGCTCACGCTATTAGTCACTTATACAAGGATTAATTTCCATTTTTGTTGCTTTGTCAGGTTTTCCAGACACGAGAAATCGGGTCCGTCATCAATTTGCGTATTTTTTTGAAAACTTCATAAAATCAAAATCAAAATAAAACCAAAAAATAACCTCAACCGTTCTGGAAAAGTTTTTTTGTATACCCAAAATGTTAATAAATATCTGTACGAAATTTTCCAAACGATATCTTTTATCTTTCTATGAAAAAAAGCGTAGTTAAAAAAAGTTTTTATTTTGAAAATTGTAACTAAAAGCCCCCTTAAATTTGGAACGTAATATGCATTTACCGGGTTACTTTACACTCCGCTGTCAAATCTATATGGCAGGGCAGTGGAGTGTTTTTTTTTTAAATTATAAGTAAAGTGATGCAAACTTAGGAATGGTTATGCAATAAGTGCGGTATAAATAATACATGGGCTGAAAAATATTTATACTGAAATAGAGACAGTCCAGTTCCATGTGCTCTTTGTAAAGAGTCAGCCTCAACATAGATCCTGTCAACCTTATTTGAGATTTTGTTTACTCATTTTCAAGTTATAGCTTTCGAAGTGACGCTATCTCTGAATTTTTGCAAATAATGGAAAACAAAAATAACGGTGCTTTGACAAAATATTGATTTTTGATGGAGAAAAATACGACAAAACAAAGGAATGCCTTGATAATATGCCGCCATATTAAACCATTCAATATTGGTTTGAGAAGAAGGGTAAACTGAGACCACGACTGAGAAGGGTAAATGAGGTAGTAACTTAGTATCAAAACAGTCACGGATCTTGTTTGGATATATTGTAATTCTTTAGTGGCATTGTCGTTTGTACACGTTCTGACAGTTGATTGCTTACATTTCGAAATCTGCGAAAATATTATTATATTTATGTTTACATAAAATTATACTTTGTTCTTGAGTGGTTATCACACTAATAACTACTAATAACACTAATAATGAAACTAATAAACTAATGACACTAATAACTAAATTGAGAGGAAAATTTAACAAAAACCACTACTAAGATCTTGTGTTGAATGATCAAAAATTAAATTGAGTGAAATAGCTCACATTAGAGCCATCTAAAAGGCGGAAGTTGGAGACATAATTCATGAATAATCGAAAATAATTCATGAATAATCGAACATGCGAAAATTTTTGCTCGCAATGGGTGCCATGTTTCCTAACAATTGATTGGAAAGCAAAACGTGTTTGCCTTTCAACGCAAAATTTATAGCTATTTTATCACAATAAAAATGAATTTTTGAGACAATTTGTGACAATGGACGAAACATGGGTCATCGCTAGACGCTTGAGTCCAATTGGAAGTCAACGGAATTGACTTACACACAAAAAAAAAAAATCGCCCGAAGACTCAATGATCAGCTGCCATGGTTCTAGCCTGTTTTTTTGGAATCAAAGAGGTATAAGCCATAGAGAGGCCCTATCCTTGTACAGGAGCGTACGTGAGCGTCTGAAGTTTTAAACTTATCTTTTCTTTCCCCTTAATCCGCTGTTCAAATGTTCGGCTGTATTGGTTCCTGCCATTTGTGTCGTATGCAGCATGATATTCGAAATTGTATTGAAATTTCAAGGTTTATCTAGCAATTAGAGTCACATTTAATGTAATATCTAATCATAGGCAAAAATACGAAAACTACATTCATAAATCACTAATAACAGCTCTTTAGTGCACAACTTTCACGTGCTTTGTTGACGAGCATATATCTGCCTTGAAATTGAGAATTATCCATCAATATTACTGCCGACAATTTCACAGACAAGTTAACTTACCGATTACAGAATCTAAATAGCAAATGAAAAGCATTTTCATTCATTGAATGTAAAAATAATATCAATATTTAAATTTTCCAAAATCTTCGGCTAACTTCGGTTTTAAATTTGACAGTGAGTGAATTCTGTAGTCATGGTCACACATACCACTTGTATGTTGAATCATGAATGAATCATGCACTTTAATCAGTCAACGTCAATTGAAAATGCGCAAACGCTTATATTGAGCATTTATAATTCTTATTAAGCATATCCTATGGATTCGCTCATTAATGACATTCACAACGGAATTGAAGATTTAAACACATTTGATTAGCTTAGTGTAGCCTTGACGCCAGCTTCAGATTGCAATTTCCCCATGTTCAATCGGCAGCAGCAAATTAAATTCGAAAAAGATCAGCTGAGAAAATTGTATGGAATATGCGGGGCTTAATTCTTCGGGAAATAATGTTCGTGCGAAGTTAACATTCCCGCTAAGTCGATTCTCCTGTGTCCATGGGCAGTACAAATTTGTTTATGATGGGGCACTTAATGCGATGATATTATTTCGTAATTTTATTGATCTAGGGACAAAATTTTGTTTATGAGTATTCGGATGATGAAATGCGAATGAAATCAAAATATGTGCTTGAATTATTGCAAGCAAATATGTTGATGTTTGTGACCATAGTTCAGATCATGAAATTTTTGACCATTCATTTATACTACCTCTGATTATTTTTAAGTAATTGTTGGTGAGTATTATCTAATATGCGTTACTTTTGGTGATTTCGGAAAGAAATGAGAGCGTAGGGCCTTTCTATATCTACTTCCTCTATGTTTGGAATGCACATGATATAATCTTCATAGACTCATCTGGGTAGCTTGGGTCCGCCGGGCCTGGCTTCGTGGGTTTCGGCTGTATCCAGCCGAAACGCGTCCTCGAAACCCACGAAGCAAGGCCCGGCGGACCCAAGCTATCCAGAGTTAATTTTGGCCTGCGGCAACATCAAAACGAACTTCATAGACTACCTTTGATATGGGAAAACAATCAGCAAACACTGTTATTATGCATTGGATCGATTGGACAATGAAATTAGGTTTGAAGGACCTCATTTAGTGAAAATGAATCGTGTATCACCAAGAGAACGTTTCAGTTCATTGTGCTTACCGATGAATTCGAGGATTAACCTTTGAAAGGGGTTGAACCAGCCTATTCATCTGACTCAAACAGCGATAATCGCTCATTGCCTGTTTGTCTTGTTTAAGAAATTGAATAAGCGAGAAGTGATTTTATGTAAATTAGGAGGTCGAGCATGAAACATGTGCCTATTTGGAGGGACTTGACGAGGACTACTATAAGAAAGGGATTGAAATGTTGCAGAAGCGTTACACTAGATACGTTACTCCAGATGGAGGTTATGTCAAAGCATAAAATGGTTTTTGAACTAAAAATATCATCCTATGTGCCTATGTAGTATGTGTACCACATACGCCTTTTTAAATACAGGTTGAGCAAAATTAAAATCAATGAAACTATTCTACAAAAAGTCAAGTTATAATTTTAGGGTAAATGGGTCAATTTAAAGGATATTAGTAGGATTTCGAAACGTGTCTTTGACCATCACTTGCTAGAAAGAGTGTAAAAATGAAAGTCTGATTCATGTTCAACCGACTCCCGAATACTTTTCAGCTATTCATGAGTCAAGAAACTCCATCTCCTGTAATTCTCGTCTCGTTCCATGTGATCGAATTTTGATAAGATACATTAAAAATTCATGAAATTTTCCGTGACTAATGGACCGAGAAATAATTTACCAATTTAGAAGCAAATGAAAATGCAACAGATAATTTTCCCCCAAAAGATATAGATTTTCTTTCCCGTAAATTATAGCTCTGGGCGGTCTGCCATCCTGGTTTAGGATTCCATCCACCTTTCTGTATGTGTATCTATTCCAGTTTAAAGGTCCAGATTCTCCCCATAGTACTCGTATAAACTCATTGCTCCCTTTAATTAGAATTCACGGATTTTTGTAGTTGTATCAGTTCTAGTTGTAATTAATTGCAAGTATAATGAATTAATTAAAAGATTTAAAAGCAAGCTGCTCCCCTGTTTATGGTTTGAATGATGGACAGTGTCCTCGGAAGGGGTTTCACTTGGTTTCCAGTTGATTAGTCATCTCAAAAGCGTAAACAAATCGCGCTCAGTGATGCTTTTCTTGTGGACGCTGATGGCGTGCTGCAACGTCTTTTGCGGGCACATCATAAGGGGATACTTCCACATCAGCGATTATCTAACTCAATGCTAAGACACGGCGACAAGACAGGGTCGTGGTATTGAACAGTGTTGACCTTAGTCAAGGCTGGGCGGTTGTCTTGGATGTGTCTTAGAATCTCTAGCCGTGTGCGGCCGGTACAGCGATGTGAGATCTTGAAGATGCTGCAGGTACTTGCAGCGGTTTCGGTGCCATTCTTCGTCAATTGAAGTCACAAGGCGAATTATGCGTAATTAAACTGTTACCTTTGATTATAGCTCCACATATGGTGATTTAAACACGCCGAAATTCGGTCAGCTAAAACTATAATTACTGAGGTTGAGTAGGCGGCCGAGGCAGTTGGGCTAATTGATGTTGGCCCAGAGATAATCAGGTGACCGCCATAATCGCTTGGTCCTTGTTAGGTTTTCCGAACCGCACAATTTCCTATTCGAGTGTGTGCGAAATTCCATTCGATTTGTGGCAAATAGGAGTCGTGCGAGAGAATGGTGCTTGGAGATTCATTAATGAATGGTCACTTGCAGCTTGGATTGCCCGTTTAAATAATTAATCATTGAGTGTTTGACTATTAAATGAAATGTTAATTTTTTTTCCAGTATGGAAAAACTCACATACGATTTTGAATGCAGCTGCGCGAGATGTTTTCATGTGGCTCTTCGACAGCTGGATAAACTTGGTATATTTATCTTTATCAGCGGTATTTCATACTTTTTAAGGTTTAGGTAATAGTCGACTCGACACTGAGACATCGGAATATACTCGTGCAAGTGTAGATTTACTTCATTGAACATTTCTTTCATCGTGATGTTATCGCTCCTCATCTAAAGGTTACACGATTTTCTTCAGGTTCTTTTCAATTTAATCAATAGTGAACAAGCATGAAATTTAAAGATGGATAAAAATGTTTCATGAATGTCAATAAAAACACAAAAAAAATCACGTCTTTCAACCAAAGTGCAGAATAAGTCTTTTTTCAGTTATTTTTAAACGAAATCCTAGAGAATGGCCGTGAATAGTAATAAAAATAAATTTTCCTATTATGATACAAAATAAATTTTTCGGGAACATACCATGATAGTCTATAATTACATTATTAATCTTGTCAAAACCATTTTTGTTTTGTAAATTTTCTTTCCTGTTATTGGGTGTTTTCATTGGTCTGACAATGAAAATATAATTTTTTTGTTAGGGACGGGGAAGGCTGTTTACGTCCTGAGTGTGGGCTTCAAGACCAGACGCGCAATGCTGCAATGCCATATTACTTCGGTACCCTCGCCTTCAGATTACGAGAAGCTCCTCTCTATCGTGCTCGAAACGATATCTTTCCATTTCCAACGCCTGCCGACTGCCCGTGCCACATGATTCCATTTGTCAAATGTTCTAAAAAAATTTACGACCATAGTTTCCGGGAAAGCTCTTCAAAATCTCTGAAGAGGTCGCCTCGTTGCTTACTCTATCTTTTGAAGGATAATAATATGTCACAGGCGTCGTACACCTCTCCTACACAAAACACGCAGCTAGGAGATCATTCTTGTGCAGGAAGGACCTATAAAATCCATGTCCGCTTAAGAGCTGGGTAAAATAGAAATCTGTCTCATGGTGCGCTCGATTGAGCCATGGCCTCAGATCAGGGGTCAAGCATGCAGCCCACCTTCCCTTCGTGCCTTGCTCTCAGGACAGTTGCCAATCGCAATCGCTCTGTTGTCTTCGCTTCTGTGCAGGTAAGTCATTCTTCGTTCTCTCGCATGGAGGGCAATGGGTACCACCCTGTGGTTATCAGAACCGCCATCCAAGAGGCTGGTCGAAATGCGCCTGTAATACGCACAGCTCCTTGTCTACGCACCTTGCCAATAGCTTCAGGTTTGACTATTTGCTGAGAGCGTCACGCTATAGTTCTGACACATGGAGTGGAAGCGACTATACAACGTTCATCAAGAGTCGTATCCTTGATGTTGTGGGTGCTCCATTAATCGAGCGAGTGCCGTAAACGCGCTGGAGCTTTTTCAGCTGTTGCCCTAATTTGTAGGAGAAATTCATTTTCCCGTCTATCAGTACGCCCAGCTTTTTCACTGCTGAGTTTGACTCAACCAGCGTTTCCCCAACAGTGATAGTCCTTACTTTGGAGATTCCCTTGTTTGTCAAGATTACCACTTCGGTTTTCCAGTGCTAGTGCCCGTAAGTGATCAACCAGTCCCTTACTCGCAGCATTAGCGTGTTAAGTTAGAAACCGTCTAAACAGCAGTAGTCCGTCAAAGAAGATGTTCTACAGGTCTGGACCGAGGATAGAGCCTCGAGCAACACCTGAAGTAAATACACCTGAAGTATTATCTTTCAGTTCCCATTCATCGTGTCGTTAACTAGCCAAAGGTCTTTCAGATAGTCCCTCACAATCCGCATCAGATATAGTGATACGGTATATCTGATTAGGATTTACAAACGCTTCCAGAATATCTACCCATCTAGCGCAGTTAAATGCATTCGGAGATCCTGAGTACTCAGCAGAATGACCGATCGTATGGAACTGCTATGTTTCTTCGGACGCTGAACCATGCTCACTTCTTCTCCAGTTGCATCGGTAGTGTAGCAACCGAGAGACAGGTCCCAGGCAGCAAGAATCACGTCAGTGAGTCTTCACCTGATCGGTTTTTCGAAACCTATTCCGGTCATGTTAAGCATACACAGTGGGCGGTATATAGCTGGCAATTCGAGGCTTCCCATCTCCTTGCTAATCAGCACAAGTCTTGCCACCTTCTAGAATTCTTGAAACACCCCTATTTCAGGCTTGCGTTGAACGTGCTGAGGAGCAGGACAGGGCAAAAGTGAAAGACCATTTGTAGTGCCCCAGCTGGAATCTCATCTATTGTTAGAGTCTGCTGGCCTTAAAAGACGGCTTTTACAATTCCTTATTCACGGAAAGTGTAATTTCCTTAGGATTTCATAGTCGAAGGTTTCAACGATTGCGGGAGGGAAGGGGGAAAACCCCGAGCTATTTCGTCCATTTTTTCAGACCCCTATGAGAGAGGCGACCTTTGGCCCTCGAGCTTTCGTATTACTATTTTGTAGCCCAGGTCCCATTGATTGGCCCTGATGTGTCAACGGAGATTTTTCCTAGCTGACTCATAAGGTCCTGATCGGGTACATGTCTCTACTGGTTTTTCTGTAATTTCAGGTTACCATCAGTATACGTTACAGACAAGTGTCACCCTCCATTCGGCGTTAGGTGTACAGCAAAGAGTGACGTTCTCTAAAGCCGAACTCAAACGAAATCATCTCCTCGCCCCTTGCCTTGCAATTGGAAGTGAGCGCTCTTCCAAATTCTGGTGCGATGGCCACTCAGCAGCAGCAAGTCGGCTTGCCTCTCTGTAGCAAACTGTTCGAGCAGATTTGAATGATATGCTTCCATGCAGATTGCTGTAAAGAATACGGATCATTGCACAAGCCTTGATTAGGGGTTTTTAATGACTTAATACTTCGCTGCACCTGGGGTGTGTTTCAAATAATCTGGTCTCGGGTCAGACTACTGCCAAAGGACACACGGTGCTTCTTCTGCGTCATCCTTCCGTTTATATCCTTGCCTCGATCGTAGCACTAGGAGCATCTATTGATTCCATTACATGCCTGTGTGGTATGCTCGTTTTCAAGGCACTTCAAGCCGTAGCCGACAAATCGTCCACCTTATTTTTATTTTGTTCTTCTTTACTAGGTGTTATTGTGACCAATTCGGGTTAAGGGGACTCTTCCAACTCTGGAGGTCCCCTTTTAAATCTCCTTGCTCACATTTGTTTGTACATCGCAGCTGGCAATGGTGCATTTAATGACATTTTTCACTTTACGGCAGAGCCGCTCTTCCTCTGAATGATCCAGGATAATCGATGTGCTTTGTATCTTCCCTGCAGGAATTATTTAGTTTTTCATGTCTCGTGCTTTAGGCACTTTGGTCGTGTTGGCAGCAATCATAAGTTCCTCATCCAGTTCGCTTTTCGCAATTAAGTGTTCTATTCTCACTGGTTTGAAGAGTCTCTGCTCTTCTTTTGCTGGTCACAATGACGCGCGCATAGTTTTTCTGGTCAACTTACTCCTCCCCTTTTTCTTCTTTCTGCGCCCAAATGCAGTAAGAATCTCTGGTTATACCAGATTTTCTAGTTTTTGCTCTTCCGTTTTCGAAAAGTTTCGTCGTTATTATCTTTTCTTTTGAACATAATTATTTAGATATGGTAGCTTATGGGTCTCCGTCGAAGCTGCTTTCTCTCGTCATTTGTGTCACCCTAATGGACCCATGTCAATCCTGAGTAAGGAGATCATGCGAGGGTTATCGCCAGACCTAATTGGACAGGTGTTTACCGCCAAACCAGCGCAAATCGTCGCCGGAGATCGTCTCAACCGAACTTCCACCACCAACTTCATGGTGTGAACTTCGAAAGCACTTCGACGCCTTCGAAGGTTTTACCGGGACGGATACGCTATGATTGTTGGATTGGAGCCGTTCACACTCGAATGAAATGTACACGGACAAAAATAGGCTCATTGGCACGGAGATTAAGAGGCATCTAGGTGAAGCAGCAACAGCTTAAAAGACGGGACGAACTTCAAACTTCAACTTCGCCTTAGCGGAACATATAAGATGCAGCGATCATCAAGATACTTGTGAATTGGATGTCACGGAAAGCCTCGTAATACGGCGGGAAAGGAATAAGCTGATGAACCAGGGTGTAGGAAACGGTAGGTCATGGACCAACTAATTTAGTAATATCTTTTTGAAATATTTATGACATTTAATTTTGGTAATTTTTTATTTGTTTCAGTAATTAACTTTGGAAATTACGTTTTATTGCTTGTTACAGATTAAGAACCTTTCGACGTGTGACTGAATAATTAGCAATTGCAAGCAAAATTAATTAAATCTCTGTAGAAAACCGAGTGATTCCGGTTGAAAATCAATTTCGAGTAGAATAAAAGAATCACAAAATTAAAAATTAGTCTTTTATTTCTACGGAATTATACGATGAATTATATTTGTGAAGATTATATTAAATTTACATTCATCTGAAAAGGTAACCTGACTCCATAAGTCTGGGTTGCTCTGATGTATCTTAGAATACTTTTTGCCGAATTCAAGTCATTTGGTCCCATTGGGTTTACTCAAGAAATGCCTGCCCTATGAGTTCTGCTGATCAATCCAGCTTTTCTAAGACAGCATCGTCCAGTTTCTGGATTAACTTTAATTCCCAGTGGGTTTTCAGGATGATCTAAAGCTTTCCGGGTGCTTAAATTTTCAATTATTGTTTGCACTTTTGTCATTGCCAATCCTAACGTTTTTGCGTTTTTTTTAACTTAATTTCATTTTTAACTTTATGTTTAGTTTGTGGTTTGTACTCCACTACGCGAAATATTCACCTCCGGCCTTTCACTAAACACAACAACACCGCCCCTTCGCAGTTTAGCTGTGACAATTCTAACGGTCTTCTCTTCACTTGCCTAATGAAGCAGTCGTACGTAGACTTTTGTTGCAATTATTTTAGAGTTTTTTTCGTTTATCGTATTTGAATGTCAATTAAGTGAAAATATTTATGTTTTATAAGAATTTTGTTATTTTTTTAATAAAAGAATATACGTCAACAACACCCATACAGTTTTCTTTTGTTCTCATTCGAATTCTACATATGTGTGTATTCTTTTGACGTACATAGACGTTTTTGACAAAGTGCATGTCATAAACATTCTATTTCGACTTCATAAAATATATTGAAAATTCCTTTTTGAAGAAGAAATCCTGTAAATCAAAAGAAAAAAATCCGCTTAGAAAATTGAAGAATTTTCAAATATCGTCCAATATCCAATATGTCCAATATCGTGTAATAGCTTCTCAAAGATCGCCAAATCTAGACGCCAACAAAATAAATATTTCTAAATATTCTTCGGGTATAATTTAAAAATGATTTGACAAAAACTTGTTCAATCGTAAATGACATTTTCAAATTAATGTTTTACTGACAATTATTAGCAAGTACCTTAGCTGATTGAAAAAAGTGAAATGGGCTCAAACTACTTTCGAAGGT
This sequence comes from Stratiomys singularior, assembly GCA_954870665.1. Classification (NCBI taxonomy): domain Eukaryota; kingdom Metazoa; phylum Arthropoda; class Insecta; order Diptera; family Stratiomyidae; genus Stratiomys; species Stratiomys singularior. Next base: position 26,008,179 of record OX940881.1, on the reverse strand, counting down.
ACCAGCTCATTTTGGTTTTTCAATAGTTTGCTGAGATTTATTTTCTTAAAAGAAATAGAAAGAGGAATGCCTGGATAAAACGAGAGCGCGCAGGATGAGAGGGGAATAAAATTAAAACTGATTGCAAATCAACGTTCACGCTGATACTAATCGGCCTACATTGCCTGTTGATACTTTCTACGGTTTCTTCTTGGTTGATATCCTGGAAATTAACGAAACTTTCCAAAGGATCAAAGCTTAGTTGTGACAGAATTTACTCTTTGAAGTAAATACTCTTTGAAGCTGTATGAAGGCGGCGCAATAAAACAATCGCATTATTTCGAGGTTGACAAACATTTGGCGTCTGAAATAAAACCTAATTCATTACAATGATTGCCTCACCTAGTTCATATGAAGTGACTATTACTCACACTCAAAACACATGAAACCGATGAAAGTTCTCAGGTTCAATCCGACCACAAAACATCCAAAACAAGTCTGACCTTTACACATATTTGCTACTAACCCAAAGAAGTTACCAATAGAAAATACCACCAGCTATTAAACACATATTAAACAATTTACATACCTTATCAAAACATGTGTAGTATGTACGTGGATACTGCTAATACCATTTTCACGTATGACCATCAACGCCAGCTAAGTCATTCATCTGAGTAAATTATGAGCGATACAACACAACGACGGCATTTATCGCGGCCATTCTTTTGTTACAATAAATTATGATTTATTTTTCGCACGAAATAATAAATGAGCAAGTGCCCTGGGGCCTGCCAACCGAAATACAAATCGAGCCGCAAAAGAACCCTTCACGTAATCGAGGAATGACAATTTGATGCTTCACAATGAACTTGAAAATGTCCAAGAAGAAAAGATCAAATACGAATTGGGAAATTTGAATGTTCGCAACAATCGAATTATGGTATATTTGCTACATGAGTTGTTAAGGTGGATTAGGAGGTGGGAGACATGCACATTTGATTTGTTTATTCGAGACGTTTATATAAAAGGCTAAACAAGTTGGCCAAATGCATCGAAGCAAGCAGTTGAAACGTGCAAAGAGCCTGCAAAATTTATGCAACATGGCTTTTAAGGTAATCCTTAAATCCTGGTCAGCAAAGCAAGAACTGCATGCTTTTACCACTTGAACCTCCTCTAGTGAGAACCCACTTTTAAAGTCCTTTTCGTCGTTATAGCCCTTAGATTTATTGATTGTAATTCCCGAACGCTACAGCATCCTCTATCTTTCAGATATATGTCCTGACGTCACTTGTTGCAGCAACGTTGGCCGAATACACTGGCGGTGCAATGTCGCACGGATCGTATCCAAATCAACTAATGACTTCGAGTCCTTATTCGATGCCGCAGAACAAAATGTACTCTAATTACCTAATGGACAGCAACAACATGTACAATACAGCCGGAATGTATCGATCTTATATGTCTGGATCGGGGATGATGGCAGGAGAGAATGCCTATTCGGGATATCACAAACATTCTTCAAATCCTACTACAATGTCAAGCGAGTTGACTGGACGCTACACCTCGACACCGACAACAATGCCAAGGGAGCAACAGTATGGACAAATGACTGGCCACCACTCTAATATGCCATACGCATCCATGTCTCACGGTAGCGGAGGTCAAATGACATACAGTAACTACGGCATGGATATGTCAAGAGCTGCTCAAGGATACGCAGGATATGCACATTCTTCCGGTTCAATCGGTTCGAGCAGACCAATGATGTCGGGCTACCAGACGTACCAGCATGGTTCCGGTGGACGACATATGATGATGATGAACGACGGTCATAACTCGCATCCTATGCCTACGTCTTATATTTCATTCAACGGAAATGAGGCCAATTACCGATGGTAAAGGAGCAATTTGATGGGACATGATTACTTACTCTAGTTTAATTGTTTGTAGAATTATATTTGAAATATATGTGTTTTTTTGTAGAAAAGAAAAACAGCTCTTAATATGGCAGGAAACTCGATTCGGCTTCGAAAGAGAAATTCAAAGGACTACGCCTCTCACGACTCTTTGAAGTGAATGTAATTTTAGATGCAGGATGAATGGTATCAGTTGATACACTTCTCTTGCAAGAATTTTGAAGAAATTAATAGGAATGAGGATATCGTGGGTAATAGTTCAACTAATAGACTCCCAAATAACTCCTAATTCTCCCGATTTTTCTTATGAAACGAATTGTTCAGCTTGTGAGGATATTTAGGTCTCTAGTGAGAAAAGACTTGACGTAACATTGGTCTGTTTGGTCGAGTACTTAAAATTTCATTTAAACTTAAAATTTTTACAGTTTTCTTGTTTTAATTCAGGTTTGTATAACTCATAGCTGCAACATGTTTCTATTAAAATTTATGATTGATTCTATCTTCACAAAATATATTTAACCTAAAAAATAAAAATAAAATACTCCGTTTAATTTTGCGTTTTGTTTTAAATTTCGAAGTCAACTTTCAACCGTAATCGTTCGGTCTTCTTCAGCGACTGAAGCGAAGTCTTGGACAGCGATTATTGATCGCTGAAGAAGACGAAACGATTACGGTCGAAAGTTGACTTCGAAAATTAATACAAAATCAAAAATGAAAAGGAGAATTTTATTTTTAATGTTTCAATTATTAACGGAATGTCCTTTGTTTTCATCGTGTTTAGTTTTAAAGGTATCCTCTTAAAAAACTTTATCAAGGGTCCTCATATCGCTTATTAAGCGTCTTTGTTTTCTAAGGAAAAAAAGTTACTATGTGAACTCTTTCATTACTAATAACACTTTAGATTCAAGTGGGCTTTATCCTTTTTCGGAGGAGATGCGTGACCTTCAAGTGAGAATTATTAATATATATGTAGCCTTGGCCAAAAGTATGAAGCACCCCTATGAGAATCGATTTTTTTTTCATTTTCGATAAATGAAATGATAAATTGTAAATGTATCAGTGAGTGATGGCGTGAGTGATGTATGAGCAATCATAGCGTTCCACTCTTGATGAAGGGAACTTATGAGCTCTTCTTTCGAGTTAATTGTGTGACGCCAGACCTTACGCTTTAAGATCGCCCATAAATGCTCAATGGGATTCAGATCCGGCGACTTTGCGGGCTACTCCAGGTGATGGATAGAGTTTTTTTTCGAAACCATGCCATAGTCCGGCTTGATTCATGCGTTGTCCTGCTGGAATTGAGTCCCATCCACATTCGTAGAGCAGAAAACGAAGGTCTTAATGCACATTCTAGGACATTTATGTATTTTGCCCCGTCCATTCGACCCTCGCAAATAAACATTTCTCCGACTTCTGTGTCAGACATGCAGCCTGAAACCATTATGCTTCCTCCACCGTGTTTGACAGTAGGAACCCCAAATTCGGGTTTGAACTCTTCTTCAAATCGACGTCGCACAAAGACAGCGCCAACAGTGCCCAAAACCTAAAATAAAACGACGTTTTAAAAATAAAATAAACGTTTTGGGAATTATCAATAAAAAACCAGTTTGCGTTTTATTTTTCAATTCTTTTTATTTTGGCATTTCGAAATCCAAGTTATCTAATTTATCTCAAAGTTCGATTCATCCGACCATACAATATTCGACCAGTATTCCGCGGTGTAGTACTTCACGGCCTATGCATAGCGAGCCCTTTTGTTCCTCTCAGAGAGCTTCTTCCTGACCTTGCATGCTTTCAGGCCAGCTTATTGAAGTTTTCGTCGAATCGTTTAAGCGGAAACTGTTTTCCCAACTTCCACAGAGCATTCAACAGCGAGCTCAGATGAATTTCGCTTCCTATTTTTCAGAGACTCTCTCACTAATTTTAGATCGTCTCGTTGATTTATTATACGTTTTTGGCCTGATCTAGGCAAACTGATATGTGAACCAGTTGCGGCGAACCGTTTTTATGTCAGTCGTTCTGCAAGGCGTGATCATTTTACTGTTCTCGATATTTCTACTTGAAATATCCTTGTTCTAATATATCGCCTTGTTCGTGTAAAACTTAAACGTGTACACGTTTTTCAAGAGACAACTCGCCTATTTTAGGCATAGTGTACTGTAATCTGTACCGCTCATCAGAAAATAATGAAAAAAGTTCACTTGAACATGGTGTTATGATGTATGACATAATATGTTTTGGTACACAAAAAGGTCAGGTACTAAAATTGTATTGAAATATACAAAACTAGGAAGAAAACTTGAAATGTGATAAAATTAGACAAATTTGAGATTTCCAAGAATTCCAAGAACCAGCATAGTGCATAATTAAGCATCAGATATTATTATCTACAGTGATTGGGATGCACATGAAAAATTTATGGAGTGCTCCATACTTTCGGCCAAAGCTGTATATTAGTGTATATAAGCTGTATATATAATTTGGATTCGTCAAGAGAACGTTAAACTAATGGACTTCTATAAAAATAGAAGAAAAGAATATTAAAAATACATCTTTAAAAACTCATTGAAATATGCTTTAGTAAAATATTAACTCTTTCAGTCACACTTCTGAATAATAAATACTAAAATAATTCTTTTTTCTTTATTTTGCTTGTGTTTAGGGTTCAAATAACCTAAAAATACTATTATAAAATATAATAAGTTTACGGATGTCTACGAACAAGGTGGTTACTATGGTAACTACCATGGCTGTTGGAGACTAACGCACTAAATTCTGCAAACATTAGGATCAGGTCCTACTTGTGATAACCTTAAAAAAATTATATCCTTTGTCCTAACAAAGGTGGTCTATACAAGTGTTGTATTGCCAACTTGTCCGAACTGGAGTACGTTTTGTACTTCATTTTCTGTATCTTCTAGATGTCCCTCGTTTTGAGTGATGGCGGCTACTTTCTAAGCGGATATTTGCAGAACTTGACAGATTGTGCTGTTTGATCATTACTGGCCTCGGAAACCTGTGGTTACTGGCCGGCGTTTCAGATGTGGTTAATGGCCAGCGTTTCAGATGTAGGCTTGCTGACATATGCTGGAGCTAAAAGTCCTTGGTAAACGGAGCGGCGAAAGTCCTTCAAGACGGCACGATCTAAATATGGCCGAGAAGTGGACTGAAGCTACTCATAAATGAAGAAAGTATTTGCAACTCAGTAGTCGACAAATTGAAAAAAAATTGGATGCCTTCATTTATGAGGTTTCCTGTCAATTTCGTAAAAACTTTTCATTTGGTCGAATTTGTCGACAAAATTTATTTACGAATTGTAGTCCTTCACCACTTCTGAAAATTTGAACACTTTCTCTGGTACGTTCCTTACGACTTAAATTTCCGACGTTTTTATGATCATGAAAGTTGGACAGCATGTAAATTGACCTTTTGTCTTTCTATTTCATAATGCATACGTGATGGTCATGTTGTTCTCTCTGTTAATCATTGTTTTTCTTAAGTTTTGGCAGAAAGCTTCTATTAGAGTTCTACAAGCTAGTATTTGGTGCTTTCGTAAATCTACTTGCAACGAGTAGCTATGGAAGTTGATATTGAAATAAACTTTATGGTTTCTGTATTTGAGGTTCACGGAAAATTTTCTCCAACAACTTTCCCGTCACGATCAGCCTCGATGGTCGCTTCTTGTATTGTGTCCTTCTGGTACCCATTACCAAATGTAGTGTGATCAATATGTCCATTTCCTTGAGGGTACTTTGATTAAAATGTTTCCCGGGAGTAATCTTTTCCACGGCGAGTATATGATTGGGTAAAGGCAAATCCAGCCAGTTGTTTTTCTTCCATCGTGGCACACTAATTTCAGATAAGACAAGACCCTGTGCACGTGCTTAAAAAAACTGAAAAAAGTCATCTTCCCAATAAAAATTGTCACAAACGGTTGGTGTGACTTCCGCTTTAGAGTCTCTTTGTACCATGCACTACACTCCACTACAATATTAACTGCACTACACTGACTTTAACTCATAGTGACGATAAGCTCTGTGTTTTGTCTCCAGCTAAAAGTGAAACAGTGGAGTTCGATGAACGGAACGATGGAGGCAACAGTGATATAGGTATGGAAGTTGAAAATTATGATCCAGAGTTCTTACCTTCAACAAGTGTTCTTCATTATCCACATTTAATTTAACAACATGAATTAAATGATTTGATACGAGACTTGATTATGTCTATGAGACAAGCTAGATTACTTAAAATTGTAAATCAAGATTACAAGAGTGGAACTTGTTGGCATATGGAACGAAAGCCTCTATGCAGCGAATCGAAACAGAAAAGTGGCTGGATTTTATTCTACCTCAAAAAGCAAATTTTTTTTGCAACAACATCACAATTTTAATGCGCTAGTTAACACTTGTCTACAAAACCAAACGAATAAAATTTGTTTATTGATGGCTTGAAAACAAGTCTAAGTTGCAGTTTTTCATAACGGTAATAAGTATTCATCCATACCAGTCACTTATTCAACTATTTTAGAAGAAACTTCTATAAATATGAAATCCTTATTGGATTTAATAAAGTAACAAAAATTTAAGTAGAAAACATATTTGGACCTTAGAGTCATAGTGATGTTGCTTGGTTTGCAAGGTGGATTCACCAAGATCAAAATTTCGACAAAAAACATAATGACATAGAGCCAGGTACATGGACATCATTTAACGATGTTGTTCAAGGATTTTTAGGAAACCCTACAGTCAAAAGCGCAGACATATAAGTAAACAATGTGGATAATGCGTATAAAAACACATGAAAAGCTGTCATTAAAAGGTCGTTTTCTCCATTCGCATTTCTCATTTTTTCCATCAAATCTTCTAGCCGTACGTGATGATCGGGGAGAAAGGTTTCGCCAAAGTGTGAAAAGTATTGCGGAAATATTTCAAGGCAGTTGAATCTACAAAATTTGTAGACGTTGCTCATGCGTCAACCTTTTTATGATAAAATGACAAACCAAACTAGCCATAAAACACATGAAAAGCTGTCAAACCATACGTAGTATTAAAAGGTTGACAACTTGACAACGGTTGAATAGAAGTATAGATTGGTTGGTATAGAAGTTGAAGGTTGACAACTTCAACTTCTGTACCTCTAAAAAACATCCTTTATGTGTGCATCTTTTCACGTTTTGTTACAGTATCCCTTTGCTTCATCGTCAGTGCTCATCCTAAGTGTGTTGATTGCCGTGAGTGACGAAACGGACCACGGTTTCAAGCTCTGGAAAAACTGAAACTGACAAAGAATACAGTCTCCAGAGTAAGATCTTTCAGTATTGAGAAGTATTTGTGGAATTGAAACGAGCAATGAAATATCTAGGCGTATTGATAGACTCAAATATTATCTTTTTTAAGGAAATTAAGGCAACTGCCGTCAAGGCTGCAGAGCGGTGAATGACACTCATTCACTGTTCACCCTTTCAAAGAAACAACTGCTAATGAGCGCCGTACAATCTGCTATATCCTACGGGGTCAAAACCATAGCGTAACCACTAAAGAACGCTATCATCTCGAATAAATTCCTAATTTAACAGTATTCGACACAAATGTCGGGTAGATACAGCCTAGGAATATCGATTGGTATCAGGATTGTTTTAAACATCAACATAGATTTGTTGGGAGCGCTCCTTTTCCTTAAGATCTTCTTCAGATGACTTCGGATACTTGTTAACCACGATCATTTTCCGCCAGGAACAAGGAGATTACTTTTCGAAGGATTCATAAGCTAGTGTATTTTTTCGTAGTTGATTATGCATGGTAGAAACTTTAACCACAGCGTAATTACTTACAGCCCTAGCAATCTTGAGCAACTATTTTCAGAATGAGATAGAAAGAGAAAACGCAGGTTTATATTTGTATTGCGATTTGACGCAAGGGAGCTGTCAGAGGGGTGATCTAGATTTAACGCAAACCTGAGAAGGAATTCACCAATCCGAACATTATTTCACTTATTTAGTCGAATGCCGCTTGGTGAAAAGTTTGTTTGAAGCATAGCGTGACCACTACAGAGCGCTAACACTTCAAAAAATCTCCAAATCTCTACGTATTCAACGCCAAATTTTCAGGTACATTGCCATTTGTAAGTATAAATCCTTGAAGAGAAAACATAAAGACAAAAAGTGGAGGGATAAGCATTAAGATTCGCTGAAATTTTGTATTCATGCACAACGACTACATATACTGTTACTCCTGAATTTACATGCATTGAGGTTCAGAGATTTACCTATCACAATCTCTCCCCTCACCCACGTCGTTTCATTTCAAATTTCTTTTCTCTATCTTGCAAAGCTCGCTATGTTTGCCACATGGGGTTTTCGCATCTCTTTTTGCCAGATTAAATATCGAAACAATTAGCGCAGAAGTCTTTATCTGCGCAGAACCGAAGGCATCAGGAAATGGTCGTCTGGGAAGTGAAACAACGGAATCATCCCAGGGGAAGCAGCATAAAAAAAGCTTAACTGTAAGTTTCATCGCTGAGTACGACGAAGTCGTAGTACAAACAGCGATTACGGTCCCATGCGGAGTGCAAACATTCTCGGGCTCTCAGATAGCGATAGCTAACGCGTAAGTAGATTTATATTAAACGACGTTTTACGTCAAAGCTTTGGGTATGCTCGTACTGCTCGAAATATCATAAATTTACCAACCCAAATGAAATTTCACTTTTTATTTGTGAAATATCATTAGATTTGAAGGTTTTTCGGATTATTGGCGCTGTGTGTACTTACATTATGACCGAAATGAATATTTTCGGTTTTATCTGTAAACGATTGATAGGTTACGGTTTCCACACTGCATCCCTTATACATATGAGCTGGAAGATGCCTGCTACACATTTTTTGTCTAATAAGGTATAAGAAGCGGCACGAGTACCTCAACAGCGAGAGCTCTCTCTGGAGAATTTAAAAATGCTTAAGTTGATAAATGGAATTGCCTGGCCCGTTTTGCTCGCGTGGTCTTGTCAATTTGAAAATATAGTGTCAGGAGGCATCGGAGATGGATAAATCTTTTCTGAATCTATCACAGAAAAAGACTAGAACTATTGCAATACTCCTTTCAACTTTATAATTAGTGTTAAGTCCGTCAAGTATGTAAAGGGATTTGAAGGAAACAAGCACAGATTCAAATACTTGCCTGCAAAATGTAAGTTTTCCTGGAGAGCATACAAATCCTAGTAAAGAGTAGGAAGTGCATGCAAAGAGTACAGGGTCCTTCTGCAATTTTCATAGAAATATGTAACAACTAGTTTTATAATTTGGATTGAGGGATTTATTCTTGAAAATAATGAAAAAATTGTAGCAGGCTAGCCTTTAAAATATGAAAACCTTCGGTTGGATGAAATGCTCCTTAGAAGCTTGGCATAATAAATAATTGAGAAGAATACTTGTGGAAAACATTTCCTCCACTAATCAGGCCTTCCCAGCATTACCTACTTCAATTATTTTAGATTGCCTCAGCTTAGCCTGAAGTTCGCATCTACTTTGTACTTTCATTAAAGACACAACGTTACAACATGAAGTAAGAGGAAAAAAAAAATTTGTTGAAAAGCAAAATCCTCTACGATATCCTTTCAGTATCTCAAAAGCCATTTGTATCATGAAACTTTTCCGAAGAAAATTAAAGGATTGAGCCAGGAATAAAGAAAACCTTAACCTGAAAATTAATGCAAGCGAAACGAACAATTTTCTTAGTTTACATTACGAATACATTACAAGATGCTTTTAAGCTATCCTTTCCCCCGTCACCGGTGGTACGTTCGTGGTGGTATGGCAAAAACTTATTCTACTATTTTAATTAAATTTTTCATCAGCTTAACAAGGACAATTTGCCATCTTTCTACATGGCCGCAAAGAAAAATGTTAAGATGGAGAAAAAGAACGTGAATCGTGCAATGAAAAGGATAGTCGACCGGATGCAATGGTTTTATTTTTCTTACAATCCTTTCGCTGTGCTCCTGATATGAACGTTATCACGTGTTATAGCTCATTTAAAAGTTCAACTGGGTTCGGGCTAACCAACCCGGCTACCGCTAACTATATTTTTATCTACTTTATTCGTTTTTATGGAACAAGAGAAATACTGAAATCGTGAAATCTTTATTTTCAAAGAATCTTAAAATCTTTTGGCCTTAGATCAGAAAAACTGCATTAACATGGTGATGGTGTTCATTGGAAGGATGTTTGAGCGAGTACAAGAGATGGCCATCAGCCAAACGGGCTAAGGTCGTACTATGGTGGATAGTTCTGGCTTTTCTCGTTTCGTTTGCATTGTTTGCGTTCTTTAGACGATCGCTTTTCATTTTATTATAATGTGATAGCAGTGGCGGTTTGTTTCCCTTTAATAATTCATACAACACTATGGGATAGAACGATTTTCTTCTGAGTGGAAATTGTGTGCAAAATACATTAGTCATTTTGTTTTATGCATTTAAGAGTCCAAGACTGCCAAGTTTTGCAATTGTAGGGAGAATTTTTTGCGGATTTTATCAATGCAATGTCATTCGCGAGTCCTTAATTAGTCGCGAGAGAAATCCAGTTGAATGATAATTAGCTTTTGTTCTGTTGGATAATTAGTGTCCTGCGACGTGAAATCCATGCATCGAAAATGTATCTTGATACAATTGAGATAAAACTTTATGTATTTTGGAATAGTTAAAAAGAAAAAAGAGAAATTGCAGGATTCTTATCTTAAAGCATTTCTGCGACTGTATTGTCCTTTTTTTGCATCTATGATGAACACAGACATATGTTGTATAGCTTAAATAGTGTTTAAATAGGCTTCGATGTCTTCTATTAGAAGGCTGAAATATTCAATTCATACATAATTGTTAAGAGGACGAGAAGTCCTCAGAAAATCAAAGAGTTTCAGTTATATCCATTACATAGATGGATTTTCATTACCAACCATTTTTTCTACATTACGAATCCGCGAACATTTAAGAAAATTGTACAATGTATTAGAGTAATCAGTTACTTATCGCAAGTTCGATTTGAAATTGTCCTTGATAAATTCAAATTGATTTGAATTTGACAACCGTGAAGTGTGAGCTTGGCGGCAGTAAGAAGTTACAGGTCAGTCAGATAGAAAGGAATGACTAGTTTAAAAAAAGGAGGAGTAGTAAAAGTAGAAGTGGCAGTAGAAGTAGTAGTAGTAGTAGTAGCATTAGCAATAGTAGAATTAGTAATAGTAGTAGTAGAAGTAGTAGTCGTCGGGGTAGTAGTAGTAGAGGTAGTAGTAGTAATAGTAGAAGTAGTAGTAGTAGTAGAAGTAGAAGCAGTGGGGGTAGTAGTAGTAGTCGTGGTGGTAGTAGTTGTTCGAAAAGTGTTAAAATATTCAGATTACTTCTGATTATTAAAATGGAATTTAGGGTATTATATTAAACTTATTTAGTATTTTTTGCGGAGTATTTTCCTTTCATGACATTTGATAATTCTCCATAGGAAACAATCAAATAGTTGTAAAATGTCGGCCAAACTTGGCCGACGATTGGGGGTCCCGTGCATGTTCAATTAACGCTTGATAATTAGTTGGGATTAGTTCTCTAAAGAGTGCTTCCTTTAGTCTGACTAATAAAGTTTTAAAATGGTTTAGATCTGGCAACATACCATGCCGATGAGTGTAAAATGTCAGAAAGACTCTTTTGCCTTATAATATTAGCCTTTGCAGAATTAAAGCGAGCAAACATTATCTTGAATAAATCCTGGGGGCGTTACTTCGGAAAGTTGCAGGTGGTTGATGGTGTACTTCCCATAACGTGTTACGGTTCTCTTGCCATACTACTGGAAGTCAGTTGTACAATTTTGTTGAATGATAATTAGTTCCAATCACATGTACAAGGCGATGTCTTCGGCTACACCTTAATGTACTACGCCAACGGTCTATGTTTTTTGTCCTTATTTAGGCTGTTCAACTGGTTTTATAGGTTTCGGGTCCAATATCCTCAATCGCATGTTCCGATTATAAAAAGAGTTCGATTTGGGATTCACTATTAAAAAGGGTTCACGCAGTTGATCGCTTCCCTTTCAGATTATCCCCGGAATTCTCTCCATCGATTAACCTCTTGCGGGCACTTTTTCAATTCTCAATATTTGTCTTGGTAAACAGGGGTTTCACTGAACTTATGCAAGCATATTGTTCTTATGGTGTTAAATTAGTTAAACAATACCGAAACTGTAAGAGTTGATGCTTCTTTTTGAAAACCGTCAAACTATTGTCTAATTTCATGAAAAATCCCGCGCAAATAAAAGTCGCTTTTACTCTATAAAACTGAAGGCGATAATTTATCTCGTATATAATGTCCATTTATTACTACATAGTAATCAATTAAACTTCATCCAACCAAAAAAAACTATTATACGTTGCTAGTTCACCACCTTCTTGCCACAACTTGTGGCATAAACCAGCATAATAGCATAATAAACATAATAGCATGTAATAAACCAGCGGATTAAACTGAATTATTAACATGCATAAGGAGATTCAAACCTCTCCATTCAAAAAAAAAAAAAACAAAAAATTAGATTCATCAAAATATGACAAACTCCAGTTCTGACTTATGCCCTATTTTCCATTTGATCCTGTATCTGAACCATGCCCTTTGTTCTCACGGGAGATTTGAGATTTGAAAATGATGCAGAGAAATGACCAAATTATTTTTAATATTTGCGTTAAGAGCTTTTGACTAAAGAAGTATCTTGTAATCCCTGCCGGCCGTGTATTTCCGTGCAACCGTTTCCGAGAATGAAAATTCTTATCGAAGGAAATTTTAAAATTTTACTTGATCTACTAAATGAAATTATAATGAAAAAATTTGGTCGTATTCTGATTCTTCTGCAAAGTGAATGGATACAAAATTAAACTTAGTTTTTATATATCACGTCAATTCCTTAAATATTACAATCGTTTTTTTCCAGCCGAAAGTATTATTAAAAAGTATGATGACAAGTTCCAAAAGAAAATGTTACGAACCACTGAGTTAAATCAGTGACCATACTAGAAATAACCATAAAATACAAAACTGACGAATACCGTCAGTTTATTCGTCTTTTGTCGTTTTGTCAGTCGTCTCAACAGACGTTAAAAATGACGGCGTGCATTGAAAACAAGCTAATGTTTTTGGTCTTTATTATCAGCTGAGGAACAATTTTCATAAGATAATAGGGAAAGAAAGTAAATATCAATAACCAATTATTCATGTAATAGTAACCAATCAAATATGCATCGGAGATTCTGGCAATGGAATAGTCAATTGGGAAGATTTTAGATTAACGAAACAATAGCAATGCAGCAATAGAGTAGAGTGGGAGGCACCTAAAAATTACAAATCAGACGTGTAATGTCATTAGTAGCCCACGAGTTACTCAGTGTTATTCAGTCTCGGTTGGTTACAAAATATTATAAATGTAATAATGTGTTTGATAATTAATCGTATTAAAACTTGAAAATCGGTGCAAAACTAGGGCAGTGGATAGTCCAGAACTGCAAAGATTAAGCTAATGCAGACAGTAACCATATTGATGCAGACAGTAGACAATGCAGACAGTAACCACATTGAATCACATGTTGGAATAAGGTTCCATATTAAAATTGAAATTTGATAAAATAGTTCAAGAACTTGTATTGGTCATCTCACCTGGAAAATAAAGTTGGCCATAGTAGTATGGGACGAAAGGCAAGTGCTTAAATAGCTTGTTTGTTCTGGAATCGTCACTTCATTTGCTTCTTTTCATGCGTTATGTCCATATTTTGAGCAAATATTCTTAAATGTCGTAGAATTTGAAGGTAACAATCTCTCTAACTAGCACACCTCGGCACACAATTTGCGAAACGCTGTAATGTATAAGTGTAAGACCCCGTATTTAAAATGGCGAATTGAGTTCAGGAGTAGCAATTTCATTTGGCCCTGGTAATCTGAATATCTGGAGGCTTCCACGAAAAAATCAAGCCCCACGTATAAGGTGTTTTTGAGTGGTATGAACTTTAAGTTGGCAACACATTTTACTGCTACGTATAGTATGACAGGTTTCCGTACGATTTATGATTAGTTTTATCACGAATAGGTTGACGTGTGAGCAACGTTGGAAAAGTATGCAGATTTATTTCGACAAAAACGGTTCTGTTCGGGAAATTCATCAAGTACTACGTTAATTATATGGCCGACATAATCATCCATCAGAACAATTAATTTATCTAGCCACGGATCGTTTCCACACGACGTTTACTCTCACTGATAAAACGCGTCCATCCAGACGTTCTTCAGTGTGTAATGAAGAAAATCGTAGCAGCTGTAGAGCATTGTATCGATGAAGATCCAAGAGTGTCCTTTCGACATAGTCCTCTACAAGGAAACCATTATGGAAACATTATGGAAAATTTGAAGTAAGGATCCTGGTTTACGGGCTTACGAAATCCAACTCGTGCAGAATATGAAGCCGAACGACCATCAGGAACGACGTACATTCGGAGTACGGGCCTAAGAACTAATTGGTGCAGATGCCGAATTTCATAAGGAAATTTTGTTTAGTGTTGAGGCTCATTTCTGGTTGAATGGATACGTCAAAAAATCAAACTACCACATTTGTCCAAATACCGTTAAATCTGCAGAAAGTTATTGTTTGATGTGGAGTCATTGAGCCATATCTTTTTGAAAATGCTGCTGGGAATGACATTACAACCAGTGGTGACCGTTAAAGAGCCATGATCAATGACATTCTTATTCAGGAAAAGACTCGTCGAAATTTTATTCACTAAATTAAAAATCTCTAAAAAAGAATAGTTTTGTGATAAGCGATAGCCAGATTATGAAGATACGATGCTGGAGATGTTGGATCTTGGTCGCTTGGGATGATCCTCTCGTCACTTCAGGAAGCTGGGCCTGGAGATTCACTGCCAACCAGATGATATACCAAAGAAGTTAGAGGAGAGTCCACTGAAAGTTGCTTAGGATAAGAACTGTCCAAACGTAGTGAAGCACGGTTTTACACTGAAAGTGGACAGACAATAGGGCAAAATTCAACAGCGTCCTCTCAGTAACCCCAACGTGGAGTCTCGTGCGACGAACGATGAAGCTTCTATGAAGGACTACGTAATTGTCCTCAATCAACGCGAGAGAATACAGATAGATTCTTTAAACTGTTAACGATTGAAAGAAAGAATCCAGGATACTTGGTCAAAAAATCCAGAAAACGAGTGAAAGCCGCGTAGAGCGGCAAACAGAAGACCGAAGAACAGAAGACTCACCGAACCGATGGTGTCGGAAGACTAAAAACGACTGTGGTTTTTTGTTGGGAGAAAGAAAATGTTGACACATCTGGAAAAACAAATCTCAGATAAAGCAAATGGTGGAATATCTCACTCGTTGGTGCCCACATGTTTGCAGGATGTTGAAGGCTTGAGTGTAAGCATGTATTAATCAACATAATAAAGAGATTTAAGCGTGTAGGTAAGCGGATGCAGTGAGAACCATGAGAGCCTTCTCCAATCTAAGCAGGCATGAACTTTAGACCGAGCCTAATCATGTTTTTTTGAATGCAAAAGCTATAAGTAAACCAATTCGAATTGCACGGATATAGATTGTTATAAAGTGAGGTTTTTTTCTGAAAATGACGTCGTTTGGACTTGAGAAGCTCATCAGAGAGAACCTGCACCTCTCAGGTCTCCTTATCAATACAGCTTCGGCGCTGGGTGATCCAAGATTGGCGAAAAAATAGCAGTTGTGAACGCTGTCCATCGGTTCTGCAATCGAAAGTGTGTATCTGACTGAAGTGCGAAGATCTGGAGGAAATACTTGACAGTGCTGCGCGGATTCAGTCGATGAGGACAGATTAAACTAGGATTCGACGCGAACAATAAATCAAGATAGTTGCAAGTAAGGCATTTTGAAGGCCAAAGCTCGAGATTGCGTATAGAGCCTTGACGACGATGAATGGATTTTAAGGATAATCCTTTTTATAGGTCAATCCTTAAGTCATTTTATATAGTTATAAGGTTCCTCCGAAAATCAGGATAAATATATCATTCTGTTTTGTATGAACTATGTGATTTGTTTCATTTCTTTTTGATTCTTGATTGAGAGTGAGTTGCATGTGACTCCTGTGTAAATCTATCAAAGTCAGCATCGCTATCAAAGTAAGGTTAAGCCGAGCAAGGAATATGTAATAATTTAATCACTAAGGGTGCAATCTACAGTCTTTTCAAAATATTAGTTACATATGACGAAAAAAAAAACGAGGATGAATTTGGAATGTCGATTAAGAACAAATTAGGGAAAGAGTTAAATTAAAGATTCATAGGTCAAGACTACATTCTCGGTATCCTTCTGCTAGATACGAATTTAATCTACTGTACCTTGTATGCTTCACTTCTCTCCATTTATACAAGTTCAGGACAGGAAACTCAACTTTTATCTGAGCTAATTATTTCAGTAACATCTAATCTTGTTGGCTAGCTGCAAACACGTCTCATTATTTTAATAATTTTATTCAAATCAATCATTGACTCAACTAAGTAATTCGCTTAGCTAAAATCTACAAAACTTAAACTAAATTATCCTCATTAATTCTGATATTGCGTCGCAGCGAAGGCGGCTCCTCGTCTTCATCATCGAAAGTTATCTCGTCTGTTTCCCATCTTACACTTCGAACACTATCTTGTCTATATGAGTGGAAAATGTTACCAAAGGATGTGTCCATGGGAAATTTTCATTATTATAATTATTATATTCGTTTTGTTTTTTAATTCAAGCAATTCGTTTGGCAGTGCAGTGTCAGCAAATTCGTGTTTCATATCAAAAGAAGAAAAAAAGCTTGATTGAGTTTTTTTTTGGCAAATTCGTTGAGTAATCGCAGTGATATCAAAATTTTCGTTTTCCGTTTCGTTTGGAGTTTGTTGTATAAAAGGCGGCAAAGCAAAATCAGCATATAAAAGCGAAAAGAAGAGAAGAAAGAAAGAAAAAAATATTCTTAGATAAAAGTAAGATATATAAATATTTGATCACCAATTCGACCTGCTCATATGTGGTGGCCGTTGCGAGCTATGCAATGGAAAAAGGAGTCGGAAAAAGAGGCATTTAGTTATTTAGAAGGGAAACTTTTCGATGTTTGTACCTTGGCGCTCCCCAGCTGCTTTGTTCTGAAATAAGCCTGGTGTCAGATGGTGTCCTGAAAAGTGACAAATACTCTTAAGATATCTTGAACTTTCTGAAATATTTCGCGTTCAATTCAAGCAAATGAAAAGTGACTTTGAATACCTGTGCGTAATTGCAGTTTCGAGATCCTCTTGATTGTCACAGAATTTCTTCCTCAACTTACCCTTCTTCGAAATACCTCACTGGCATAAATTCTAATTAAGGAGCAATCTCTAGCATTTAATATACAATTAGCATCGGCATACTCATGTGCATGAATGATCATAAAGTAAATATATACCCATACAAGTGACTAGCTGCCCGTCGTCGTCCTTTTGCTGTTTTCAATTCATTGTGGATAGTGATGAGATTTAGTGCAATCGGTGTTCCTATGCACCATAGGAGCAAGCACGAAAATGT
This sequence comes from Stratiomys singularior, assembly GCA_954870665.1. NCBI lineage: Eukaryota > Metazoa > Arthropoda > Insecta > Diptera > Stratiomyidae > Stratiomys > Stratiomys singularior. Next base: position 25,990,696 of record OX940881.1, on the reverse strand, counting down.
ACAAAACCATAATCCGTTTATCGAATCGAAAATATAACGACATAGAAAGTTTCGATTAGCATCAAAAATATTGAAGAGCGGTCGACATGTTGCCGTGTGGTCACTTAACGCCGCTGAAACTTTGTGTTCGTCCGCTGTTAAATAATCTTTGATCCTGGAATAATAAATTTTGAGTTGTACAACAAATGCATGAAAACTGAATAAATTTTTCAGATATATTTGTTGTTGAATTTGAATTGAACCTTAAAAGATCAAAAGAGAGTAAGTGAGGGGGATAAAGGGTCACAAGTCCCCTTCCCCCAGTGAAATGAAAAGTGAAAAAGGGTGCTATTGATTGCAATGTTTGGTCATAAATTACTGCAATTAAAGATTGACATAAAAGTTTTCACCTGTAGTTCTTATGTTTAAGTGTAAATGGTATTTTTTTAAGGCAAGGAACTCTTCGCAGTCTGTTACTACATATATTGATTCCAAAACGGGCCCGGTATGAAACACTAAATTATTTGATTGCTTGTCATGTAATTCCTGGCACATCCTCTTAACAAGTCCGTTAGTTCAAGAGAGTTAACAAGTTTTTTTTGTATCTTCTGGGAATTACACTTATCATTTATTGCGTAAGGCTTCAGAGGGTAAGAGAACACGAAGGGATCAAGAAAAAGACTCAAAAAAGTGAGATCACACAAATCATACTACGTTATATTGAAAGTCTATGATTATAATAATTCGATCGTTTGCTTTTCTTTTTTTCTCATTATATTCCTGCGGGTGGATCTTCTACATTCATTGACGGATCACAAGTCCAATCTTTGTTGAAGTGTTGACCCATACGAGTGCTTTGACGCTAGGGCTAGAGAGACAGCACACGCCACGAACTACAAACTTTGTACAGATATGACCGCATACATCTGGGCCCGCTAATAAGGTAAGGTAAGGCATTTGCTTAAAAAACCACGACCTTAACTCAACCGACCAATGTGTGCAATTCATTTTTTCTCTATCTTGTTCTCCCAAGACTGTTTACATACGCTGAAAGAGACTTAAATATCGCTCTTGGTAACCGTCTTCTTGTTGCCTTCGTTTTTGTGCAGGATACTATCGTGCTGTCTTAATAGAATGTCGATGTAACCTGCACCGTCAGCAGGATTTGTTTGATATGCGCATACGATTGGCAACGCTCGTTCTTTAGACTCCTGTGACAACTTTTTTTTGTGCAACCTCTAGGTGAGAGCGGGATCTGACCTGTAGTAACCTGACGGACCGAGAAGTAATGATTACATTACTCTCATCAAGAGTAGCTTATTTTTGATAATTGGTGTCCCCCTGTTTTGACTACCAGCCGGATGAATGACGTTACTCACACTCCAGCCTTATCAGATGTTGTCCTGATTTACTCGGAAAAATACATATCGAGTCTATCAATGACCCAGGTGTTTCACTACTGATTTGAAAGACCAGCGTTTCATTATTAAAGATTGATTGATCTACAATACTCTGGGAATTTTTTTCTTTATCAAGATGACCTGTTTTCTGCGGTGTTAGGTTCAACCTGCGGGCTGCCCTTCATTCGTTGCATTGACATACAAAGACTATTTCAGAAATATAACTGCATAGCCGATCAAGGGCACTCACACAGTAGTTCAAGCACCAGGAGTGAGTCATACGGGGTTTTATTCAGGTTCAGCCCGAAGATGCAGTTCGGAATAACTATCTATGCAATTACGATGCTTAATAACGTCATGTGTGTAAGAGTAGCTGGGTGTCTTTAAACAAGTCCCACAGAATCTATTTTTGATATTTCGGTATTCGTAAACGCTATTCTAGGATATGCAATATGAACAACCATCAACCGCAGAGAAACACATTTCTGAAGTCATACGTTATCGAACCCGTCCAGCGGAGATGATTTGTACGTCTAAGCGCTGGACCACGCCAGCCACTTTTTGAGAGGTTCAATTTCGACTACTCTAATCAATGATTGCCGCCGTATGTTGCCAAATCTGCGTCAAATGATGTCTTGCAAATGGTCAAGCTTCTCGAAAATTAACGGAATGAGCGATGAGTTTCTCGACTAGAACATTTTTTTCTTTATATCTTCGCAATTTGCAGTCTTTGCTCAGGCGACAATCGATTCATAATAAAATGGCAAATCAAACTAACCATAAAACGCATGACAGCTATGTATGCGTAGCATTAAAAAGTGTTGCCAATTTACAATTCTTCAAAAGCAGGTGGTGCGTGAGCAATACCTTAGGACCCTTATTCTATTTGCTAAACAAGATTAGTCTGGAGCATTCTAGGAATAGCGTTTCGTATAGGCAAGCTTCTAAGGTAGATTTAAGGTTACACACCATGTGCAACATTTCTACTGTAATACAATCTGATAAGAATTTATCTTGTGTGCATAGAAAATACAGGTTTTTCCTGTATTCCAGTTTGCAGTTTTCAGTTCCGTCGTCGCTAAGTCAACATGCTCTTGATGTTATGAGGAAAATATCTGGACAATTTTGTCCGTTTTTTGTGCTTTCTTTGGGCACCACAACAAAAATGGTAACAACAAAATACATAACAAAATGGTACAGAAGTTTGACAGCTTCATATCCTTATGAACATACACATCTGCTTCAGACATGCCTGCTACATCTACCATTTGAACCCTATTCAGTGATTATTTCCAGTTGCTAACCCTGTAAATGAATGAAGTTATCAGTTTGTTTTTCGCATTAGGGTTGCTGAAACTAAGGATACACAGCTTTGCTCACGGTCATTTGCAGAAGCCAAGAAGATTGATAGTTTCAGACATAAGGAACTAAATGATCATTAACATTATTGCTTGTCCTACTTGTATGTCCTAGAAGTGCTGATGCTGAAGGTTACAGGGTAATGAAGATATAGGGAGACCTTTAACAGGTAATGAGTAGTTCAACAGCCTGGGAACCGGAGTAGGGATATTACATGCCACATTAAAGATCTGTCAGAAAATACTTCCGCTGTTCTCTCGCATCGAGTGTAAATGGTTTGCAGAATCATGACTACAACATGATCCCGAGGAAACTCGATGGCGCACATTTTATCGAGAATAGTTCTACTGACGATGCTCAAAACCGTCATAGCTGAGGGGGAGCTTATTGATGACATTTAATGTTCTATCACAATAGCAAAATGTGCTTAGCTAAGGAATGGAAGGGAATCGGAAGGCTCGTCCAAGGCTTGCATGATAGCCGATTGAGACTTAGACTGTCAAGAATCATGCAATGCTCGTATATGTGATGTGATTATCAAAGACAGTCGGAATCAAACGTGGTGTTTCTGACTATGGAAAGAATTCTCAGAGCAAGAATGGTCTTCGTGGTAGTTGACTGAAGACTAGGGGTGAAACTAGGTGTGCTGAAAATAATCCTCATTTTCTCACGGTCGCCATTCACTGAAACGGCGTTTCCTTGCACATTTTCAAAGAAAAATGACCCAATAATGCCATCAGACAGTCAGTTGTTGTCGATGCATTGATTTCTCCCTGTTGACGTGTAGATTTTCTGAGCCCCAGATACGACTATTTTGTTTATTGACGTATCTTCCGAAAAAATGATTTTCCAATAAAAATGCTCATCTACGAGCAAACGATCGTAGGCTCATTAAGCAAACTAAGAACGCATAGGATGGACTTCAGTTCTTGCCTTAATTGACTGTTGTATGCATTCATACCAAAGGAAGTGCGTCAAATTTTCATTTTTTGAGAAGGATGACCAGTTGATATTGATTGTTTTTAACGTACTCTCTGAGCAACAGCAGCGATGTTTTTGATTGAGCGTACACGGGTTGCTTTATGAAACAACGATCCAGTTCCACGAGCTCGCAGAACAAATAGGTCCACAAACTGCGTTTTAGGCAAATCTTTTTTTCAGATAATCTTTTTTTCGTAAATTTCTTGCATTTTGAGTAGAAAGCTCATCACTTTGGAATAGTTTTTGAATATTCCCCAAATTTTTTCAAGCAAAAAGCGACCCATTTCATGAATTTCAAACATAATACTAACTTTCTGTTACATCGGAAATGTCATCAAACCTTCTAAATTTAAAAATAACCTAAAATTCCAATTCCAAACGTTAGACGGCCTATTATGTATTAATGGCAATACGGGATGTGTTTAGTGGAGAGTTCAGAAGCCTTTTGCTTCATCCTAAACTTCAGGCATAAATTTTACAGTTTTTCACTTCTTCTTCTTCTTTATTCACTTGACGTTTGAAAACTCTGAAAGATTTGTTAAGGTCCCTGATAACTCAAAATTAAGTTAAGTTCTTTGAAATGAGCAATAAGGAATGCATAGATAGAAAGTGAATGCAATAAGAAATAAATTATAATCTGTTGTTTGTCATCGAATTTTTTCAGGTCAATCCATCGAAACAAATGACAGTAAACTTACCTATTTAAATAAAGCTTTGTATAATTTGTACAAATTTCAGCTGCCGACTTTTCCAAATATTTCTGAACATTTTTCAAATGTATCAGTGTTTGATTTACTTGATTAGTCCATGCATTCTTCTCAATTTCCAAAACGGTCAGTTGATACAGGATATCACTACGCAATCCTTCCAACGGTTGCAACACGCCAACCTGAAGTGTTTTTGCACGTGAATTAAGTGTTGACATCCGATTGGAGGTGGTGACATCCTGAATCTGAAGAAAAAAAAAACGTCAAAATAAAATGTCCCCGCAGGATAGAATATTCTAATCGGAATTTCAATTTGACCATTTAACCAACTGTTACAGGAGCTTTTCCGGTCATAATGGATAAATGTCTACAAATGAGGACTGTGGTTGAGTGAATTTTTAACGATTCTACATACTTGTAAGGCAACACGTTGCATTTGATCGATGAATGTCCCTAAATCCTTCTCTGGCGTTGGTCGATTAATTGAATTTCGATAGGCAGTGAGATTGACGTCCGCTGTTTCCAACATATGCTCGAGAATGGTTTGAATATTTTTGGTTAGCAGCAATAAGTTTTTCTCGGAAACTCGTATGGAGTTGAGGGCATTGTTAAGTTTAGGATATTGTTTGATGTCAGCCATTTGTGTTGTATTGACAAATCGGTCAAGTTGGAATACTTCATATGATGGTTGGTTTTGTTCACATTTCCTGCGAAGGCGAAAGGGATGTTTTATAAATTATGGATGTACGCGAGCTGTGTTTTATATATGTTAATATGATTGTGGGATATTCAATGATAAACAACATGTGAAAGTATAAACGATAAAAGTGTTTTAGATAGAATATGATTCATAGTTTTTTAAACATATTTCAAATTTTGTATCCATATATTAGTGGAGTTCTCTCCTTTTAAGTTGTAGCATTTTACTATTTATTACATATTCGTACAAACCAAAGCAAGGCGCACGGAGAAGCAGTTTCTATTTCTTTGCGATGTAACACGAAGTCGTTCCTGTCATTCCAAGCCGTATCTATCTCTTTCCACTGGGTCACTCGATACTCATAAAGCCGAGATAGGGAAGGACCATCAAGCCGAGATAGTGTGGGAATAGAGCTATAAATAATTAACCGCAATAAAACTCTGAATTTCCAACCGGACTTCCAACGGGACTCAACCTCAATTCGTAGATCACGTCTTGTTTTCGCATTTCGTTTTCTTTAGTGCGTTCAAGGCCATTATAATTAGAAAGCCATGTGGCGGACGACAGTTGTGTGCGGAAGTAGTGCTAGTGATCAGTAACATTCTAGCTATCCATGCTGACCGCATATTATCGAGCGTTTGGTTTTAACGGTTGGTTTTTCAATTATAGATTTATGTTGATATAGTGCTGTAAGTTGTCACGGCATATGTAATTTAGTTTGAAATTTGATTCAGTGAAGTCCCAAACAAATCTTAAGCCCCTAAATCGTGGCATAACACCCCAAAATATATTCCACGAATCAACTATCACTTTCTTAATTAAAACAGAATGCAGTTGTGAAGCCGCACCGTTTTTGAAAATCAATAATCGGTGGTGTAGTACTCCTAACGTAAATTTCCGTACTAAAGCTGTTATCAACCGTGATAATAGAGCGCTTCATGTAGTGATTCTGTAGATCTCTGAATGCTTTTTCTGAGTAAAAGTGAGTTGATGGCTCTTACTTGGAACCGTCCTGGGAACACAGAGGGAACCTTCATTTTAGATACATACCAAGCAGCAGTTCTTCCAAAAAAATTTTAACTGATATTTTATTTAATTTTCTGAATACATTGAAGTCAAACTATGTTTTGATCAGCAAATTTAAGACACATAACGTATAGGCTTGTTTTCGGTTATATATCTCTATCTATCTATCTCCGGTCGTAAGTACCTCGTATCCTATACAGAAGTGGTAGAATCTGAGAAGCATTCGTTGCACCATTTATTCTTATATGGGAATCATATGGATTACGAAATATTGGCCAAGGACTTCAACAAAAATTCGCTTTATGTGGCTGTTAATGTTGCTCCTTTTCAATGCTTACTTCATTGAGCATTATTTCATTTACGATAAACTTGGTTCGTTTAGTAATAATAGAACTCTTAAGAACGCAATACTTTTACAGATCAACTATTACTTCGCCTTTCTCTTTCTGTCAGAATATCAGTCGAAAGTCTTCTTGCTATTTTGTATCTAGACTATGATTTGGGCGTAGCACTAGAACCAGGAAGTGCGAACACTCTTGAGGCGTCGCAAGGGGTACGAGATGCAACAATACCATGGGACAAATAAAGCGAACACATGCAAAATAAAAAATCAAAAAAATTAAACAAGAATGCGACGGTGGGATATTTTGACTTGTAGTGTATTAATGGGAAATTTTTTCAATCTGATTGTTTGTGTGTTTGTTTGTGGCCAAATTAATTGAAGTTAAAAACATACTTTAAATATTAAAAAAAATAATTCAAAGATGGTAATGCCAATATTATCGAATGTCTATCTATATGTCTTTTTTGTTGTCAGTTTTGTTTACAAATATCAAATATCATTAGAAGTATTTTTCCCGGGTCTCACTAGACTGGGAAATTGTTTGTAATGTTAGCATTTGTCAGTAGTTACGTTTTGCTTTGGGTCATTAGTAAAATTGAAGCTGGACTTTGTTTAAAACCGACCGAACATCTTGTCAAAGGATTAATCCACTCAGGAACCCGTGAAATATTCTTATCGTAAATAAATTTTACAGGCTAAGGTTCTAAACTGAGCATGATCGGTATAACCCCTATAACTTAGAAAGGTTTTTACCACCAATGTAATATGTGAACGAGCATGATCCTGCAAAGGAAAAGTTTTTTCCCCTACACTCCTGGAATGCACTGGATGAATTCCAGGCGTGCACGACTCAATTCTACCGATATAAAGTCCCAGAATTCGTTTTGTTCTAATCGCACAACTCAGAGCATCCAACATGAAATGGATTCCGTGGTAACCAACACGATTCTTTGCCATGTGTGTCTGTCTAAATCACAGGGTGGGCCATATAAAATTTTAAATTTAAAAAGTCAATAAAAAAAAAGAAGAAAAATGGGCCGGTGGTTCCACCAGATCAAAATCCGCACCATACAGTGACTCGTGCTGGGTGCATTGGCTTCTCGAAAGTTACGTGCGGGTTTTTGGCGTCTCAAATGCGACAATTCTGCTTGTTAACGTAGCCATCGAGGTGGAAATGAGCCTCGTCCGAAAAGACAATTTTTTTAAAATTGACCATCCTCGGTCAAACGATCTTCCGCCCAATCTGCGAACTGTAGACGGCTCGGATGGTCAAGTGGCTTCAGCTGCTGCACCAATTGAACTTTGTATGGTTTCATAGCGCGGTCTTGTTGCAAAATTCGTCGCAAAGTTGTTCGTGGAATGTTTAATTCTTGCGATCGACGATGAGTTGAGGTGGATGGATTCTCACTAACACTTTCAGCCACAGTCGCAATATTTTCGGTTGAACGCGCGGGAATTGAACGTTGACGTTTTGGTTTATCCACCAACGAGCCAGTTTCACGTACACGCTTGACAAATTGTTGCACAAATTGAACTAATGGCACTTTTTGTCCGTGCATTTGTTTTGTCAAATTTCTCACAGTTTGTGTTGAAAACTCATCACTTTGGAAAAAAAGTTTTCAATATTTCCCAGTTTTCTTCTAGCAAATAGCGATTCGTTTCGTAAATTTTATACTTTTTACTGAATATCTGTCACTTTCCAAATGATGTTTGACGTGTTCAATGTCGAAATATAGATAGTTCAAATTTAAAACGCTAGATGGCCTACTCGGTATTTAAAGAACTTCCTCGATTTCCTCTTTTTTGGGTTATAATAGTGATCATGATGAATTGACAAGTACCTATGCCACGCATACCACGCATATTCCTTTTATTAATGTTTGTCAAGCAGAAGTTTAAAGTTGACGTTTGACATTTCGCAGTTTTAGATCATACGGAAGTCAGTTCTCCTGCGTTTGAATCATTCCCAAGGATTTTAAAAGTTTTGAATTCGCTTCTTGCCACGTTTGAGGCAGTTGTTGGTCGCTAAATTTACCTTAATACCTTAAAAATTATTGAAAAGTTATAAAAAATCAGTCACTAAGACTTCAAAGCATTTGCTTTCATTGACATACAATTCGTCGTGAATGACAATTTACTAAATATGCGACAATGACTGGAGATCTGCTGTGAAAGGGTTGAAGTTGTCTGTACTCCGAAAGTATCATTAACAATATATGTATCTGTGACAACATGTTATATATTATAAATATGAAATGATAGTAATTATCTACAACATTTTAATAACTGTTTGAGATCACAAATTTACCACATATAGCCCAAGTTCTATTGAATGCTATTGTTTAAATGTAAGCTTGCAAATTAATCCAACTCATTTATTACGCTCAAGGAATCATATGTTTCCCTCAATATCCGATGTGGGTCCAGTTAATGAAGTAAAATAAACTGAAACTAATTTCTATTCATTCTATCCTAATTTCAATATACCATTCATGTTTCTTTGGTTAGCTGTATTCCAGGATTACGTGAAAGGTCTGAAGCTCGCGGCATACCAATTAAATTTACAATTTGGAGCGTAACAAGTTCAGCTCAACGATCCCATTAAAAGGAACGCACACTTAAGTTATACTAAGGAACACGTCGATGGGAGCAGATCCAATAGGAGTAAGATATAAATTATGTGATAAGCTTATCCCTTACAATTTAGTCTATTTAACTAAAATCAATCGGAATGGGATTTCAATACATTATTGGGTCATGTGGACGTTGAAGTGTTGTGAATTGAAGCATATTCTTATATTCAATGCAGGGATATCGTTATCAACGGAATAGGGATCAACGTTATCATATCAACCCTTGTGATGATACTTTCCTTCCTTCAAGCAAACCAGAATTATGTATCGAGCACATAAAACGGACACTAAGCTCTCCAATTCACCACTTGAATGTTAAATCTACAGAGACTACTTCCATTGGCATTTCCTCCTTGAATCCTTTGTACAGCGGACATTGTGTGAATGGCAAGCAATCATTCTTTCTATTGGACGACTGTAACGCAACTCATGTATAGTGATATGGATTATACCTGCAAGCTATAAAATGCAATATTATACTAAAAATGGTGACCGACGGGAGCACATTGATGAAACCACTCAAATGTCTTTATCCGTCTGCCGAGGTTATATTAAGGATATTATGCTAGCAGCGTATACGAGCGTGTATAAGGAGTGTATAGTGAACAGGAAAAGCTTGAAAAGACTTCCAGAATGACGCCAAACGTTCGCACTATGAACACTTATAAAAGTTTGGTGCCGTAGATACTTGCTATCTAGGACGAATTGGAAATGGAGTTTTCACACGACTAAGCTGTGAAATATATGGATAAGTGCATTCAAAACTGAATCACAGATGAATTCTGGGGCAATGTGTGCGATAATCGTATAGAAGTCAATCACGACGTTATTCCCAAAGTACTCTTGACTGTTATAGCTGATCCTGTAATAATCAAACTCTATGATATTGAATGTGCTTTTATGTGATTTTTGGGTACAAGTGCTACTTTGTATCTAATGAAAATATCACTGGAGGGGGTTTCCGGAAGGATAATGTGAGCGAAATTGAATGTGGAACCCAGCCTTCCCCAGCTTTTAAAGATAAATAGAATCCTTAATGTTAATTATGGGAATTTTGAATGCTAAAACTCGGCAAGATTATTCTCCTTCGAAAAGAACTGATTTAACCCTTCACAAAACTTCATTCGTGGGAATGATTTCTACTTAAATAAATATTTTATAAATATTTTACACTAAAGCAAGTTTTTGAGTGAAATACAATATAATAATAATTATGTTTTTTCAAGCCAGTCATAGTTTTTCAGTAAAAAATGGAGTAATTGTCCTTGTTTGAAAAAAATTCTCGAAAGAAAATATTGGAAATCTTTATGAATTATTTTAAATTTAAGGAAAATTGGAATAAAATTAAAAAAAACAAAAAACAGTTGTTTGTTAGACCATACATAAAAAATATTGACATTACAAAAGTATTGTAAGGAATTTCCTCTCGTTTTTTAACGTTTTATTTCAGGAAAAAACCTTGTAAGGGCACGATGTTTTATTGATTCTAATATGTCATTTGGATATTAATTTCAGATTGTCGAATGTAATTTACAAAGAAAATTGTAACATATTCAGCGCATTGCTGCAGTATTTACATTTTTATTTTGTTCTGTGGGCACAACGAGCGAATTTCGGTCGCTTTGGCTGACTTGGTACAGCTTTAGCCTTATGCTCTGTAGCTGGGAAATTATATAATTTAAGTCCTTTGGAAAATTCGTCAAGTCTTTGCTACGTTCTTTGACTTGCGGTATTTCTGGGGACATCCCTATATCTTTAATGAAATCACGCCGACGCAACTTACTACCTATGTTAGATGCTTTCTTAATATCGAACCTGTTTGCTGTTGCTGTATTTAAAATCGCTCCAAAAATAGTTGTTTGCCGATGTCAGGTTCTTCTACCGACAGAATATGTCATTTTGACATTTCTGGTCAAGGGAGTCCTATGCACAATTGGTTGAATGAGAAAATATAATGATTTCAGGTTTCAAGAATGTTGCATCAATGCCTGACGAATAAAGCGTCGAAGATACTAAAAAAACAGATTTGATTCTCCTTGGCATATAGGAGACCAGTGTTTTATCACCAACAAAACCAAATAAGGACGACTGATGATCGGTCTTGATCTGTGTGGCAGAAACTGTTTGGGGATTTCTCTCTTATTCTTAAGCATAGTTCAAACGAAGTTTAGACCACAACATTCCCTCGATTAAAACCAGTTTTCGTCACTTATATTTCAATTAATGTCAAAGAAAGGTGCAGCCAGTCTCAAAACGATTCACATAAGTTTTGATTGATCATTTTGCCTTGTCTGCACTTGTCCTTGGTACTCAGTAGCGGAGTATAAGTAATAAGTTCTTGCATCACAAATATGCAGAATTGTTATGACATGTCATGCAGGCTTTGATTTCATATACACCCGAAGCAAGTATCGCGACCAGAAATGTACTAGTGTTGTTGATGCACCGTCAAATATTCCAAACATATAAAATTTGATGTAGTTCTCCATAAATCTGTCAAAAATTTAAATATTTAGAATCAGGCGGTCAGTAACACTTCATTTTTACGACTTTTTACGCCATCAATCCTGAGAACAGCTAAAAGAAATGAGAACCTGTTCATCTTGACACCTCTGAACACATTGAATATTCTTCAGCACATGAATATACTTCGAATATATATATAGTCTCAGTGTTAGAAGATCAATGAAGGCTCTTATTTCCCCTTCATTAGAATGGCAAACGAAATTGGGCAAGTCATTGCTAGTTCTCTTCTATAAAATATCACTAATCTTGTCATTAGTTTGTGTAGTAAAATACGAAATAACTTCATTCGTGATAAACAAGGAGCAAGATTCAAGAGGTATGCAATTGTGTTTTGAAAGTAGATCCCTGAATGCCGGGTAAATGCAGTATAATGTTGTCACCTCCTGCCAAGGACCTGAAGTGGACCTTCTGACTATTTGTAACGCTTTATTCCGTAGAAATAACCCAACCCTCTTGTTATATCTTGTTCTTCTTGCTCTTCACTTTCATCGTAGTCGTCACTTCCGATTTCACTCGGTGTCGTCATCAATATTTGTCGTCGTCATCATTTCGATGCGGTGTGGCTCAGATTCTTATCGTTTAGACGTCGTCTTCTTCCCAAAAATTTGTGCGATTTTTGTTTGAAGTAAGAAAATAAATAAACAAGACGAAAACACCAACGTAACTAAAATAGTGGGGTACTTTTCTGCTTTGAGGTATATTTACCAAAGCTGCTATTTGATGTAACATGACATACTGATGCACTCCGCGAGAGCACAACGACAACTGCGATTACATGAAGTTTCCACGAACACGGCGCAATATGAAATTACTTAAAAGCACACAAAATGAAGAACGGGTAGACAACTACTTAATATATGTACTTGCGGCTTAAGATCGATAGATTAAGAAGAACCCAAAATTAACGAACGGAATGGCGCAAGTAAGTCTTGAGCTATTTATGTCAACCATGCCTGAAACGGTTGATTTTTAATAGAAAAAGCCTTCCTGTAAGTTTTCAAACTAATTGTATACAAATTTTTTAACATCTTCGTCTGTTCTTAAAGCGTTGTTCTCCTTAAGCTATTTTAGGTGCCAAAACAAATGAAGGTCCAGTCTGTATGCATGATGACGATACCATTTATGATACATTATGATAGCATTGCTATGAGGGAGGCTGATATTTCAAATTAGCAGACGAGATGCTTTTCATTTCACTTCTCTACTAATGATCTTGAATTTCACTAGCTCTTCCTTTATTCTAATCCGCCATTTCTTACTGGCTGATTTAGCTTCCAGGAACTAATGATGTGTTAGAATTCGTCGCTTTTAATAATTTGACCGCACATTTACAGGGAAACTTTTCAAACGTCATACCAAAACGTCTGATTTTCAATCAGCAAAAAAATTTTTGATCACTATTAAAGGTTTATTTTGTCTTTCATAATTTATTCTGAACCATTCAGCCTTTTTTTACGTTTAACCCTTTTTCGTCTTAAAGATTGTCGCAGCCTTCGCGAAAAATTTTCTGTAACCGGTAACGTTCCTCTCTAGAAGTTTATTTTTTTCGAAATTTTTATATCATTCAAAAACATTGCTTCACGCTTTAACTTTTATTATCCTTACATTGAAGTACTAAATAACTGAAACACCTAATGATAAAGATCGAATCGTCCGAGATCTTTTCAAAACTACACAGCAGTGAAAACAAAAAATGACACTCATAACAACGCGATACCAAACCGACTCGAAGGAATTCATTTGCGTTATAAAATGGCTTATGATAGGAAAAATTGATTAAGATGATGATTTAAAATTGAAAGTTCTGTTGAACTGAAGCTTGCAATTGAACCGGCTATAGAAGTGGCAACATACAACCTTAATGGAAGAATACAAATACTTTCGGACAGTAAGTCGGCACTGCAGGCGCTTGCCTCTAATCGCGTAGTTTCACAACTGGAGCAGGATTGTAGGCAGGCTCTCAAAACTGCAACAACCCGAGTAAATGTAAAACTGACATGGATCCCTGGACACAGCGGTGTAGAGAGAAACGAAAGAGCGGATGAGGTAGCGAAAGCTGGATCAGCTGATCAAAATGCCACTAGAATAGACACAATTAAAGTGCCACTAGCAACGGTAAAAAGGGAACTAGACGAAATCCTCTGGAAAGAGACAGATACGGCTTGGAATGACAGGAACGACTGCAGGATAAGCCGAGCTCTTTGGCCAAATCCCAATCAAACGAGGACAAAACAATTCCTAATAAAAAACCGAAATGGCGTTAGAACATTGGTGGCAGTATTAACGGGCCATAATCTTCTAGGTCAAGACGCCAAACGAAAAGGAATCCAAACGGATGACACCTGCCGAGCTTGCGGCGAGGAAGAAGAAAGTACAGAAAACTTGCTCCTAGATTTCCCGAGTCTTGGCAACAAACGCCTTACTTGGCTGAGATGTACTGGCGCAACAGAATTGGAACACTTGGCGACCACAGAGCTGGGAGAACTCCTTGGCTTCTGTAGGACAACAGGATTGACCATCTGTAAACAATAGTACTACACATGGGTAGCTAAGGACTGATTCTGGCCTATGCTATTTTCCAGCAAGTGGACCCCAGTACAAATAATAATAAACTGAAGTAAAACTGAAAATTCTTCTCCATGGAACCTCCTTGAACACGTAGAAAATCAATGCAGGTTAGACATAAATTCTGTGATAAGTCAAGCATATTATGCGAAATTCCTGAAAAGCGTTGGGCAGAAATGGGGTAGCTTTAAGGGGATAGCTAAATAAGGAATTTTTTTAAGAGCATGATTACGTCGAATTAGCATAAACATTCAAAACTGTCCTAATTTTTTTGAGAAGAAAGCAACTTGAATGCCAAATCAAAACTGAAAATCATTTATTGAAAATGACCAAAGACTAGGAGTTACGCATCCAATCACCCCAAATTTTCACCACTTTTCCCGAGTCAGCTTGTATTATTTTGTCTATAGCACATGGTCTATTTTCTTTCGATGTTTTCAGAGGTGTTGGTTTGTTAGCATGGGCCAATGACCTGACATATCGCTAAAGAAAATAAGTTCGAGTGATAAAACCACCTGGCTTCAGCGGTTAATCTTTTCCTCCAGGATACCTCCTCCAATTCTCACAATTCTGTTTTCTCGTTCTCCAGCTGATCATTCCCATTGAATCCTCGGTCTTCCTACTGAAAGCGTTCGTCCCTACAATTTACTTTTGAGCAGCTAGTTTTTTTTATTTTTCCTGCAGAGGTCGCTTATTGCAGTTTGATTAGATTTACGCAAGTAGATACAGTTGATTCGTCATATAATTCATTCAACTTGTCGTTGTAACGTAGTCCTTGAGGGCCGTAGATTTTTGGGAGCACTTTGCATTGAAACATGTGAACTCCCTTTTCGAATTCGCTCATTAGAGAAAATGCTTCACTTCCATACTAGAGAACAGGATTGACTATTGTTTCGTAGAAGCGAAGCTTTTTTTCTGGACACAAATTTGAACGGAAGGGAGGGAATTACGGTTTGATAGGCTTCATTAGCAGCTTCTGGAATCTAAAATTTTGTCCTTTTTGGCGCTCGTTTTTTTATAGATCGGCTCCAAGATACACGAAGTTATCCACATCTTTAGCATTCTAACCACGTTTTCTGTAAAATTCTTCTTAAATAAGGATTGAGAAGGATGAAGAGTTTCTGTTGATCTTGTTGTTGTTGATCAGTTGTTCTGTTGATGTTGTTTACGGACACTTGGACCAACAGCAGCGATGTTTTCGATTGAGCGGACGACTACGTTCACGAGTTGTTTCATTCATCAATGATCCAGTTTCACGAACTCGCTTGTCGAATTGATCCACAAATACGTTTTCTGTACATCTTTTTTGTTAACTTTTTTCTTAAATTTCTTACAGTTCGAGTAGAAGACTCACTATTATGGAAATAATTTCCAAAATTTATTCAAGCAAACAAAGACCCATTGCATAAATGTCAAACATAAAACTTTCTGTCACATCGGGAATGTCATCAAACCTTCCAATGTAAGATTAATCTATAGTTCCAATTTGAAACGTTAGATGGTAATGAGAGTTAACGTTACAGATGTCATATTATTCTCCGTAGTCCAGAAAATGTAATCGTTAGAATTACCAACCCCACAACAAATCCCTTAAACGCCTCCTTTTACCACGAAATCAGGTGACTAAATGTATTTTAAAACCTAATAATTTTTTTTGAAATAAATGGATCGTTGCACCAAAGTTTCATTCATTCATACAACATACATATTTCCAAACCTAGTGCTTACGCATACATAACTCACATGTGAAATTTAACGTGAAATTATTTTCACTCACTGATTTTTAGATGTTAGGTAGTATTCTACCCAGTGGGAGGACGAATTTTCGTTAACATTTGTTACATCATAGATACTGACATTGATACATAATAGTATTCGCATAAGTCCTCGAAGTCCTGAATATAAGGGAAAACAATTTAATCCACATAAAATTGACATTTAAATGAACTTATTTAATTTTATGCTTGAATGGCAGTCCTAAAACAATTATCTGTTAATCGAATGCTATTAGACAGCCTAGCAGAATTTTGTTTGAAATTGATCCTTATTACCCAATCAAATAATTTCAAACAGTTTCAAATGCATCAAATATTTCGTTCGTTGGTCCTCAATTTAACGTATCACAGGCTTAATGATATATTTTATTAATGCGAGCACGAATTCAATTCACATTCACATACAAAGCAGTACAGTCCTCTCCTTATAGTTCCAATAATGTATCAAGGATATTTGGAATTGATTTATTACCGTTGAAATGGAACTATAACCATAAATTTCAATCTTTTGATTGCAATTCAGATTTACTGGAATGGTGATGTGTGAATATATTGGATTTTGGATATAAATAAGTAAATGAAGGCTTAAGATGCATATTTGAAATATGTGATGAGTATTTGGTTTCGAGGAATTTGATGTTTTTCATAGTCTGTAAAAAATTCCAATATGTCATCAATGCCAAATCATTTGGATATATATTTGGAGAATCTGTCACTCTGACGTCAAAACCAAATAAAATATTATTAATTAGAACGTGAAGTCTGGTTATCAGGCTGGCTTGTTCTATTCTTTGAAACGCTCTGGTCTACGTAGTTTGCGTGTAATTTCTGCTGGACTGTTTTGAAAACTCACGAAAAATACGAATGGCTGTAATAATACGTTTACAGGATCCTTGTAGTTTTCATGTACTCTAATTCGGCAGGAGGTGCTGTCAGGAAAAAT
This sequence comes from Stratiomys singularior, assembly GCA_954870665.1. NCBI lineage: Eukaryota > Metazoa > Arthropoda > Insecta > Diptera > Stratiomyidae > Stratiomys > Stratiomys singularior. The sequence goes on along the minus strand of OX940881.1, from coordinate 25,973,759 downwards.
TTATCACATAGTGCATAAATTCGTAAATACATATTTTTCATATTATTTTTCAGCTCAGCCGCTTAGGTTCCTTTTGAAAAACACACGAATGCGTGCCATCTTGAATAAACAGTCAGTGTGCGCGAGTTGCTTAGTCAAAACAGACGTATGAATTGCGTTCGGGTGGCTTTTTATTCAGTGACGCCTATTTGTATTTTTTTTTATTATTCTACATTTAGTTGTTTCTTGTTGTATCCGTAAAGATGCCTTATTTTCCTTTTCTTAAAGATCAAATGGAACTGTTTTCATTTAGGAATAGATGAAGGATATGATATTTCCAAAATTGAAGACAATGAAGATTTTATTTAGCATGAATGTCATTCAGAGCAAGAAGGAGAAGGGGAATCCTCGACTATGTTGATATCTAGTGAAGAGAATTTAGTACCTAAGCCTTGTATAAATATTCAAAAGCTTTATATAAAACGAAGAAAATTTATGGGGTAAAACTACCCATTGGCAAGTTTTAGAACCCCCACTGAAAGTTCCAGCGCAAGATATTATTACACATTTACCAGGCCCAATTCATAACTGTACAAACTTTGCTTTTATTGCCTTTATTGTCATAACTGTAAAAGCTGTACTTTCATTGAAGCTGCTTTAAGTTTAATTTTTTTTGTACTGAATGTATCTTACAATTTATTTACAATTATGTAGAAAATCTCAGATCGAAATATGCCAGAATGAATCAGATATTATAGAAGACAATAGAAAAAAAGATTTTGTAGAAATTGAAGCTTTTTTTGGAATTATTCGATTATTGTGGAATTCTTCGAAGTAGATACCTCAAGAACAAAGACCCTTTGTCTACATGCGGCGCTAGTTGCTACGTTTGTTTGGTGGCAATGTCACTGAAGCGGTTTCACTTCCTTTTGAGATGCCTACGTATGACAATATAATGGCGGAGGCATGATTGAAGAAGGCAAGGAAACATTTGAAGAGTCCTTAAAGAGCGTATAAAATGCTTTAAATGCGTAACGTCAATCTTTTTTATACTGTTAGTATTGAAATATATGTGGGAAAAAACTAGGGCATCGACAATCAAAATAACTCTGCGGCTGATGTGGCAAAGTGAATGGTGGAGTCATACAAGAAACAGGATTGTTGTGATTGACAATTGGTTCACCAGTTAACCATCCATAGACAAGTGACTTTTGGAATATAAATTGACCGTGTTAGGATCTAAGACACAAATAATCCTTAGGTGTAAAGTTTTTTACACCTACAAACGGAAGAGAGATACATAGTTCTGTTTCACAATTCAACTTGATTGAAATCTAGTATCGTATGTGCCAAAAAAGAGAAAGTTGAAACAAATCTTTAAATTTACGCTGCGTATTCATAAAAAATAATGTGTTACATTTATAAATAAATTTTTAATTCAATAATTTTTTCGTTAAAAGTAAAGCATACCTTAAAAATTTGTTTCATCAAAATACCAAAAAGAAACGCTAATTTTTACAACAAATCCCTTGTGACATTTTTCAAACGGTAGCGACATTGCGTATTGCGTTATGCGCCTTCCGTTGAACTTAGGGAAAGTGCTACATAGTGGAAGCTCAAGTCAGTAAGAACACTCCCGCATGGCTTTTAACAGAAAGAGATAGAGCAAGCAAAAGTAGATTTGTAGTTGTATTGTGCTTTTGTTCATTTGTTTTCGCAGTTTGTCCGAGATGAGCAAATGTATACCGATAGAAATAAAATTCTATTAGTTTTGGTTGAATTCCTATTTTGTTATTTTGCTATGACTAAGCATACAAAACGTTTAGTATTTAGGTAATAAATTCATGCATGGGTAGAAACATGTTGAAATTCGCAGTTGTCAATTATTGGATTGGAAAAGACCACATTGAGAGCTTCAAGTGTCTTCATTGAATGTTGAAATATTAATCCTGAAGAATTTTCCAATTTTTTCGCGAACAATATATTGATACCTGAATTACATTGGTATGCATAAACTATTAAATATGTATTAAATAATCATCATTCACTTAAATTAAATTCATAATAATATATTTTCCAATTAATCTTCATCAATACTCACTCAATAGCTGTTGACAGTGGGACATTGACAATCGATATATTACTTCCGGGTGGTCGCAACAATTCCCCCAAAATACCATCCTTTGGCTCATGTTCATACAAATATCCTGGACGATCCAAAAGTTTACCAAGCATAGCATATTTAGCGCCCTCAAACTCTCCATCGCTGTATAATGTTCGACATATGATGACTTCACCGTTTCCACCAATCGTAAGGGTGAATAAACCGTAGAGCATAATGAACAAACTCGCGAAACATACGAAGAATACGCATGTGACAAGGATAACAGCAGCTTTTACATTTGAATTGCATAAATTGCAACAGAAGGCGACCGACATGAATAAGATAATGAAACTGATTACCATGACGGTTGTCCAAGAGAGACCCCATAGTAACGCTGAGGCATGTGAAAGGACATCATAGGTGGGTTCAATGGATTCCCATGTTCCTGTAAGCTGATCCAGCAAGGATGTTATAGTATGTGTCAGCACCTGTGCCATTGTTGTTGTCCGGCTCTTAATTAACTCCAATTGCTCGATGGTTTCTGCAAGGGTAAGGTGAGAATTTGATTAATGGCTTATAGGTAATATGTTGGTATGAAAAGGATAAGTGTGCGCTTATTTTACGAATAATCCATTTTTTTTTAAATTTTTGCATTATTTACTGATTTCCAATGGTAAGACAATAAGGAAACTCTGCCAGTAGTTATTTATCAGTGGTTAAATTATGAAAGTATCTAAATTATTGAAAACGAACGTGAGGTCCGATTTTCGACTTCTCTAACTAATAATTGGGTCCGTATCTCGTCAATAATGTTGCCTTCCAAATGGGCAAACGTGTAGGGTTAGTCCGCGTAGATGATTGAATTGACGTTTCCCCACAAGAAAGAGTTCCGCGGTGTTAAATCAGATGATCTTGCAGGCCAATGGACTGGGCCAGAACGAGAAACTATGCGCTCTACAAATGCGTCTTTGAATATGTCGAAAGTAATCGAAAGTCAATATGTAGAAAGTCATTGATCATGGCTCCTTAGCTATCACCATCGACTGGAATGTCATTCCAAGCAGCATTATTGACGACTTATGACCCAATGATTCCACAAACCCATAAAGCACACTGAAAAATATCTTTATATGGATATAACGGTGTTTAGACAACCGTCTAAGACTGTTCATCACTTCAAATGTGGCAATGTGGTTTATTGATTCAGCCATTCAATCAGAAATGTGCTTTATCGCGAAACAAACCTCTTTCTATGAAACTCGAATCTATGTCTTCTACATCTCACTTCAATTCCTGCACGAGATGGATTTTGTAAGCTCGCAAGCCAAGAGACTTTCGTAAAATCTTCCATCATGTGGATGGGTACGATGTCGAATGAACTCACTCAGGACTGTATTATAACAGCTGTTATGGTTTCTTCGTTACACACTTTACGACGTAAGGATGGATTCGTGTTATCAGTTAAATTAAACGTGGTGTGGCAACGATGCATGGTTGATCGAATGATTGTTCTGGTGGACGGTTCTGCCAGACATAAAGAAGGCGGAGTGCGCGCTGAGTTTCTCGAAAACGGGTTTATGGAAACAAATATGAACAATTCGTAGACAGTGAAAGGAAGTCAACCTACTTAGGATAAAATGACAAACCATACTAATCATAAGACGCATGACAGCTATCGCACCATACGTAGCATTAAAGAGTGTTACTAACTTAAAGTTCTATACCTTTTAAAAAAACACCCTTTACCTATATCCCATGAATAAAGTTTTGTTGTTTTGTTTCTTGCGCTCTCTGAGAAAAAGTTCTCTAGGTATTATCAATTTTAGTCGGTACAGTTTCATTCGAAACTTCAAAAATATAAAGTTACATTAATACAAAATATACAGTTAGAAAAATATTGATACCTCATGCTTTAGTAAAGAACCAAAAAAAAAAGAATTTGGGTATTTCTGAATACAATGAGCAAAATACCACATATTTAGTTAAAATTTGTACCATATACTATCTGGCAGACAGCGTCCAAAATAAAAACAAAAGACTTTTAACATGCCCAAGCTTATATTATTTGGAAGAAGTGTGCGAAATCTAAACAATTTCAGCTTACTTTGTTTTATTAGTAATATTTTTTCATAACCGACTTTAAAAATCGGAACATAATATTTTTCTCATATTATCAAGCTAAGACGATTAAGTAGAAATCCTGTTGCATTGGTTATATCCTATTCCTCAATTTTTTAAGGTAAACCAGAACTCTTTTTTTGTTGAAAAGATTCTTTTGTTTGTTGCTTTTTTTGCTTCTCGACTTCCAGTGTCTAACTTTTTCAGCTATTAATATGCAATTAATATTAATAAGCCTGAGATTTCTTCGATGAAATTCCCAGCATCAACAAATGCAGCAATCTCGATTAGTTTCAAACCAGCAACTTAGCGCAACCAGTGGTAAGCACTTACAGTCTTAAGAAGAAAGGGAGACGAGGTACATACTGGGAATTGTACTGTAATTAAATTAAGCGGAATATAGAGGCAATTTATTAGTGGTGGCAACTCTTGATATGTTCATGAAACTATCCAGCGCAACATTGTTCAGTCTGATTTGGGTGTTCGATTGATATAGGCATGGTTTCATAGCGCTGTTTTTTAACCATGGCAGACGCAGCGAAATCTCAAAGCGCAATAATTTTCTTCCTGTGGAAAGAAGGAGTGAAAACATCAGAAGTTAGTCAACATTTCCATAGAGTTTTAGTTCCGTCTGTTAGAAAGGAAATGCTAACTGTATCCAAAGATTGTTTTTGTAGATGATAAGGCGAAAGAAATTACAATTAACGAAGAATATTGTTCGAATTCGAAATCAGAATTATTTCGATAGGTACAGTTAAATGAAGATTATGTTGAAAAACTACATTGTAATCTTATAATAAAAATAAATATTTATAAGTAATAAAAATCAAGCTTAATTCCCAGGACTTTGATTAAAAACTTTATGACATCTACCTTTTCAAACTTTAATATTTGTGGGAAATATTTAACGGGCTACATATATATGTAAGTTATGGTGTAGGAATAGACATTTTAAGAGGATGTTATTGGCATCTCATCGTAGTTTTGTCTTAACGTCCTTTCTCCAATCAATTATGCTTACAAATAAAACTGCAATTGTAAAAAAACAACTTGAGTCTTTATAGAATTTGAAAAACACTCGAATCCAAAAATAGTAATGCAGTGTTCAATACAAAGTGGTAGCACAAGGATCCATTATTGGTTTGAAGGAGAGGTGATTTAAACAAGCTTTTTGACTCATTGTTAAAATAGAATATGATTGATACACATGCCTATTTTCCAAATGAACATTTGCTTCAATATAGCACAGGCAGGATTCCAAGGATTACTAAATGCAAATAGATTTTAATAAACTTTAGAAGGACCCGTTGACAACGTGTATAATATCGTACCAATCGATAAAATAATATCGTTCAAAACGCCTCTGAAATGGCAATCACCTCTGCCGGTACCTTAAACGTAAAAACGTGGGTTTGGAAAAAAGGTCCAGGCTTTGAAGAATGAAAAAAGTCTTGAGCGGATTCCTCAGACGTTTTCAAAGCAATGTTAAACCAATTTCCAAGTTCTGGTCTAACCAGCAGTGGTATTTGGATATCCTCTCTAGATTAAACAGAGTGCAAGGATGATGAGGAAGGAAAAAACTTTTGTAAAGAGATGTTTTATAACATATGTGTCAATGTCGCATGTGTGCAGACGAGAGAATATTGAATCGATTGAGTCTAGGGTTTTGTATGGTCACATTGGTAGTACTGCGATGGTTAGTGCTTGTTGAAGGTAATCGTAAAAAATTTTTCTGTGAAAAACACAGCGCTTCTCGTTATACATTTTTATTCCGTATTCTACCCACAGAGTCTGCAATTGCCTTGAATGTTTTACTTTGCAAATATATCCATTTTTTCACAACTTCTTCTTTAAATTATATTAAAAAAAATGGTAAGTCGTTTTTAAAACTCAGTCGAGACAATTGTCCCAGTCGAAAAACATAGTCCGTGGACAACTCTTGCATGAATTTTAACGCAATGTGAGACATATACGTTCTTTGGATTGATTTGTAGAATCTGTTGTCTCTTTCATTCTTATTTGAAAGTCATTTTGACAGTGATCAAAACTATGTTCTGTTCCACTTTTAACGACTTTTAATTGCCCATTGTTTCTCAACCTGGTACAGTGCGGTTTAAATTCAGCTGTCTAATTTTTCAAGACAGTAAATGATTGTACGGAGCCCTCTTGTAAACCTTCTAACTCATCTGGTTTGCGAAGCCTTACTGCCCGACAAAATCAACAAATTTGAGTCGGCTGGATACTGGATTTTTCGAATTTTCACAAAAACACTTCCATTGACTCACTCAGGATTACATTCGCGAACGACCACTCTTTGGTGAAATTCTGGTGATTATCTGTCAGATTTTGTGAAAGCATGTTATCGAGCCTTTATTGACAAGTGCTGCCATCTTAACGTTGAAATCGAAAACATGTCACACCAATGCTTATGGGACAATTTTACAACCTAATAAAGAACTTAACTAGACTAGACTCTACAGAGGAGACTAAACACTCTTCAAAGCAGCTGTCTGTCTCTTTTTAATTAAGTAACTGACAACTGACTTATCACACTTATTTTATGTATCTGTATATATAAATAGAGTTTTGTTAACACTTTTTCAAAAACAAAAAAAAAAATCATAATAGTTTATTAACAGAATTGGCATAAATGCATTAAAGTTAATTTTAAATACAATATCGCATAAAATATTATCACGGCGATATCCGCAATCCAGTCCTAGTTCACCAACAACTGTTGTGGTTAGATGGTCACATTCCTCATTGCGATTCGAACCCATTCACTATTGATGAACTAGCACGAAGTACAATCAATATTGAATGGTGAATTTCGGGTTAACCAGAGAAAACGTAGGAAAATTTAAAAACGGCATATTTGGCGTAAATAAGAGCGAGAGAGGGAGAGTGGAGCAATGTTTTTAAATAAAAATCCCAGACATGTAGTTCAAAATAATAACAATCAATTGAAATAAATGAACATATTATACTGATGATTACAATTTTAAGTTCATGTTTGCTTGCATCAGTGGATACATTCGCATTGCATAATATCTGCAATTTTCAATTCTTTTAGTAGCTTTGTAGCTTACCATTCCGCTGTGTCAACGTGTCACTTTTCACTTCGACTGGAAAATTGCCAAATAGAGATTTCGAGACGCCAACTTCGACTGTTAGATTTTTTACAACACCATCAACTTCCATCTCGCCAAGGTATCGCATTTGCAAGATTCCTTGGTCTTCTTGGAGCTGAAAGCGAAATTTTTGTAAATTAGAATTCATTGTGGTCAAGAATATGTTGAGAGTGTTATTAGAATATCGTTAGTAGAATCAAGACATTTATATTTTGTAAAATGTGATAGGGATAATAAACACTACTTACTGTTTTAAGCACTTCAATTATACGATTTTCTTCAAAGCCTCGTATCCTTAGGGTATTGCATAATGGACGGTCACGTATCGTGCACTGTCTTTGTAGTATTGACAAGCCGATTTGAAGATCTTCCATTTCTTCCTTGGCAATTTCAGATATGTTCAATGAGTTTTTGACAGCATTTTGTAGCTTTGTAATTCGTTTGATTATTTCAGCGTTCGCTGGTTAAAACAAAAATAAAGTTAAAGTTAATTTAAATTCAATACATAGTAGAACCATAGACGTTCTTATCATCGATAATTTTTGATTGAACTTTTCCAGATGAGAAAATATTTCATGTATTTAAATATTGTTACGAGTCACTGTGTATAATGAGTGACAAAGTATAGTCGTGTCACAGATGTCGTGTTGCAATTTTGAACCCTCCTGTACATTCTCGCCTCGTCAACCAATGAAAGTAAACAGCAATGGAAGTAATCGAGTAAACGACCAATTATTCATTTGAGATTTACATAACGATTTTAAATGACGGATTGAAACAGTCAAAAAGATTTTGTCAGTGGTAAGAGTAGTTGGAGCATGGATTCAGACGCAGATGATTCGGAATTATTGAGGCATTATGATGCAAAAAAACTCAATCCAGAGTAAAAATCTAAAAACACTCCAGGTAATACAGCATTTTCAAATGAGTCGGAGCTATTGTTTATATAACAGATTCAAACAAAAAAAGTTATCAACATTGACTTGGCCATCTCTGATAATGTGTAACTTTTGGATACTGGATTGAATCAATCAAACCAATACAATATTATCCTCGGAGTGGAAAAGTTTTGCACGCGCTTTCTATTCCACTAATACGAAAGAAGGGAATTGTTAACTGTACAGAATATCGTGTTTAAGTGAATCGTTTCCAATTTAGTGCCAGTTTTTATTGCCCTTTTTTAGCTGCACGGCTTGCAGCATGATTACGGAGATGAACCTGGAGGTCTAACAACTGGATGAAGCAGAATCAACTACCAGGTTAAGAAGGATATACGAGACATGGTTTGAAGGATACTTAACTGTCAGCAACAATTAATAATGAATAACATTAGGTTACTCTGTGCATCCAAAAAAGACAGCAGAAATTGATATTAATTTCCAACATGCGTACTCAAATGGAACCAATTGAGCAAATTGGAGCCTCCCTGACCTAAGCGTGGTCTAAAGAGTTGAGGTTTGCTAGAAAATTACTTGCTACCTTCGGTGTCAGATACACACTAATGTATGTGGAGCACTTCCTCAATCGAGAACTTTCTGGTGCTTGATTCAGGAATTGCATCGCCAGGTATTTCATGTTGTTAACAACATATCTGATCCTAGTAGTTGTATCACTGGCGAGCTTATTTGATTTGATGACGAGCCCAGAAATTTTCATCGTTATCAGGATCACAACAATAGATGTATTGATTTAGGGTCATAATATTCTTCAGATGGCTTCAGCTGCTTGTTAAACATGATCAATCATTTCCCGCGATGACACGACCCAGTTCCTTGTCGTAGCTTGGACATTTTGGCAAGCGTATTTTTTTCGGAGTCAGGCTTACATATATGAAACTTAGCCACAACGTAGCTGCATATAGCGTCGACACTCTCGGTTAACTTCTTTAAGATAGAGATAGAATGATCGCCCGAAGGGTTTTGCTTGTGTTGCGATTTAACGTAAAAGTATTCGGAGGGGTAAATCTTGTTTTACGCAAACGTGAGAGGAAATTTACCAACCAAAGCATAATTTTACTTATTTGGTCGAACGCTAAAAGAACGAGACTTTATTCGCAGGATAGCGTAACTACAAAATAGGTAGTGGAGGACGATTGCAACAGAGTTGGTCTATAGAGTACCTATCCAAATTCCTAGTGGGTCTGTCTTTAGAATCCTCGATGCCCTAAAGCCACAAGACTTTATGAGGAGCGAATGGTTCCATTGGCGAATCGGCTTGTTGGAGCTGTGACCGTTTGTTTTCACATAACCAAATCAATGTCTTTTAATTTTAAGGAATTGTACTCATGTTCTTATGTAAGCCTCATTCTTTTGTGGGTCTGTCATATTTTATTCTAATCTTCTTAAAAAATGATTTTTTTTAAATATTTTTTCAAAAATTTAATTCATTCTAAGATTGTTTGAATATTTACTGCTTTCAAGTCGGGCTCTTAGGACGACAGGGAGGTGTTTAGCGAGCTGGCCGAAAATTTTTAATCATGGGGATTCAAAAATTTGATCGTAGTAACTCGTTGATTCACTGACACAAAGTAGATTTGATTCTAAGTCTGATGTGTTTTAAATTTAATTTATTTAACTGAAAAATCAAAGCCAAATACAAACACAAATCTGAATTCGGTTGATTTTTTCTAAATCCGGTGTAGTAAAGCAAGTAGTGAAGGAAATTTTTTACCACTTCCGCAAAGACAAGGACAATCCTCTTTCGCTAATCCTCTTTCCCGGATGTAATTTCACAAAATGTTAAAAACTTACATTGAGTGATGGCAGAAAGCGTTTGGAATGCGAGTTCAATTCCTGTGCTTGCAGCCACCTCTGAGCGTATTGGTTCGCCAAGGAGTTTGTCGATTTCTATAATTGTATTGGAAACCCATCAGTCACTCCGCATTACTTTTGAAACTGAATTACATTTTAGATTACCTTCTAAATCATTAGTGACATTTCTTATTGATGTATCAAAACCATTATCTAAAGATTTTTTAATTTGTACGTGTGTATCCTTTAAAAAAAGTTCAATATCATTTATCGATGCCTTGATTAAATCGGGCCCAGTATTGACAGTTTCTTCGAAACGTTGACTCGTCACTATCATTGCTATGTCGCACAGTCTAAATGAAGAGCAAAATGATTTTAAGTCTTGTCCACGCCTCTTCAAGGATGTTCTTACAAAATTAGTAAAAAGATTAAAAATAACATCACTACAGATGCTCGTTTTCGACAATGCAAAACGGTTTCAATTGAATCGTCTAGTACGATAACAGGATCTTCACTTTCTTCTTCTTCTTCTCTTGGTGGCTTCCTTCGACAACACCATGATATTGTAAATCCAAGTGGTATGAACGAAAGACTTATAAATAGGGTCATAAGAGTCAAGAATCCTGCTTCAATTTTAAGTGCCTGAAATGAAAGAAAACAAATATATGTACACACTTGTACGAGTATGTTGAATCTTCCTTTTCGTCCAAGCATCATCTTGAAATAAACAAATCCTATTTGAAAAATAGTTTTCATACCTCGCCTAAAAGTTCGTCAAATGTGAAGTTCGTATGTACAATATCCCGAATAAAAGCTGGAAGGAAAAAGAAAAGCTAATTTAATTTGATGATCTATTCTCGAGAATGTTGAAGGACACTTTATCCTTTGAAAGAAATTGGTTTGTACACATTTCAATATGTATTAACTTACTAAGTGGTACTTGGTGCGGTGTTATGAACGATAGAAAGAAGCTGACATACGAAAATGTAAATGGTCCTTGTTCGAATCCAAAGTTCGGTGTGGTATAAGTGACCGTTCCATGAATCGAGTCGAGTGAATCTTGTGAGTTCTCGGAATGCTGTAATAAGTGAAAATGAAAAATATAACTTTTTATATTTGAGCTATAATGAAAATAATAGATTTGCTATAAAATCTACAGCTCACTGCAAATGATAAAAGTCTTAGATCCTTTTACATATTATGAGGTATGTTCAAAATGTGTATTTAATTTTACTTTATTTCATAAGATGTTTATTTATTCATCAATAGCTATTTTGTTCTCCACAAAATTTTTTCCAATCTTCGAAGCACTTGGAAAAATCATTTTTCTTAATCTTGTTCAGCTCCTACTTCGTTAGCGTCCTTATCTCCTCAATTCTGGGAAAGCGTCGTACTTTCATGACGCTTTTCATTTTCGGGAACAAGAAAAACTCACAGGGGGTAAGACTGTGGCATTTTTTGTGTCTTGTTTTTGGCCAAAAATTCGCGCACAAGCTACGATGTGCGACATGACTGTTATAATGTGCAAGTGTTAATTTTTGTTCTTCGACAAATCGGGTCTTTTCTCGTAGATCGCATCGCGCAAATTGGATATTACTTGCGGGTAATATTCTTTCTTGGCCGTTCTGACCTGTGGCTAGAATTCATGATGCATCACGCCCCTCAAATCGACGGAAACTGTGTGCAAAACAGTTTTTCGGTCTTAACTCGAGCGGCAGTTTTCGTTGGAATGATTAAGTAGTGATTTTGATGTCATAACCATAAACCGACAAATCGTCACCAGTTATGATGCTCTGGAGGAAATAGAAAACAGGCAAACAATCGTAGGAATTTTGCGGCGACTCTTCTTAAGCCAAAATTACGGTAAAAAACGAATGGCACGATGCTACTTGTCTTCATTTTATCAATGCTTTCGTCTGTTGTTAACGTGTTTGGGCGTCTGGCACTCTGTTCATCATTCGCATCTTCGTGGTTCAGTAAGAGCATTTTGCAATTTAACATTTCGAATGTGTTCGTGCAGTTAAAGTTACTTTTCACACAACATTGATATGGATTCGTCGATCCATTTTTTAGAATAGACAAAAAAAAAAGACCAAAAACGTTGCTTTAGTACTGGATAGCTTCACTGTATGCTAGTTAACATTTCGAATGTGTTCGTGCAGTTAAAGTTACTTTTCACACAACATTGATACGGATTCGTCGATCCATTTTTTGGAATAGACAAGAATTGACAAGCCACGGCACTCCCAGGCTAGGACGGTTCCAGACTAGGTTCTCAGGTTGACAGGGGAGGTGTTTAGTGGGTAGTCCAAAAGCATTTTGCGTCTGGGAGTCCCACACTCAAGGCGTAAACAGCCTTCACCTCCCTACCACAAAAAAAGGCACTCCCAAGCAAAATAGTTGTCAAAAATATAGTCGAACCGCAAGGAACGCCCTTGTAATCCCCGATTATTTATGAGATCATATGAATTTCCTTGAATTTCAAATTTTTTCATAGCTTAGAACAGCGAATGTCAAAAACAAGTGCAGCGCAACGAACTATCACGCAAAATATTGTGTACAGAATAACCTTTGAGTAGGAACATAATTTCTCGATTCTTAATAAAAACGTCAAGGCCGAAATACCATACTGCGAGACGACGATGCGAGAGCGTGACGAGAGTCTCGCAGCAAAAGTCAAGCACTTTTCGTAACATGCATTTGTATACGACATCGTACAATGATTGCGATGCGTCGATGCGAAGCGAGAAATATTCGGAAAAACGAAAATTCCTCGCAACGAGGTGCGTGACGTTTGTCAGATGCTCTATGGCGCTTAAATGAAATTTAAAATTCAAACGCCTTTATTACTTTTTAAGTACGAGGGTTATTCGGAATGAATTTTGAATGAAAATTTCGTGCATCCTTGTTGAGGCTATTATTCGCCAAACGAAGGAAAATTCAAAATTCAAATTTTTCAAAAATTAAAAACAATTTTAATCAAATTTCATTTGAAACGTCACCAATTTGACATTTGCTGTATGAACATTATTCTTCCTCTCATCGCGTGCATTGTAAATTGAATGCGCTCCCCGACGACGAGCGAGAATCGCATCGCCGTCACGCAGTGTTGTATCTGGGCCTTTAATGAAGTATCCAACGTGGCGTGAAAGTAAAACGACGCATGATTTTTTTATTCAACAAACGTCGCTGATGTCATCTAATACCAAATGTCAATATCGTAATTATAAAAAAGCTACTAGACATATCAGTACTTAGAAAACTTTTAGTTGAGCTGCAGTGGTACATATTTAGTTGTATGTCGAATTTTGCCAACTCTTTGTATTCAACCTGACTAAGTCGACTGACAGCCAGTGGTTGTAAACTTAGGTTAATATTCCATAACGTCATTCTTTGCTGAAGATCAATTGAGTTCTTTTGCTGGAGTCTAAATTGGTTATGCGAAAACGCATTTTTCGCATAAAGAAAATTCTGTATGATATTATATGGAATTTTTTATAAAGTTATGGAGAAAAAATTGACAGTTGATGGACCAGACAGTAGTCTAAAGCCATTCAGAAATGATAGGGATAGGATTAAACTCGCAAATAATTTTTAAGGATACTCCCCGGAGAAACTTGTGTCCTGAAATTATGTCCATTGCTATAGACTATTTTTTTCATACTCTCCGTTTCATCAGGACGGACGTTTCTGTAATTTGCAAATGTTTTAAGCTGACGAGAACTCCTTCGAAATATGGTCCTTGCTAACGTAATTACACTTCATATAGTTCTCTAGCCGTATAGTCAAAGTTCCCAAAAGGATAGTTGCAAAAAACTTGATCTTTTTTTAAAAATAGTATTCAGCTTAGAGTAAAAATGAACCATGAGAGTATCCACAGGTTGATTTTAAGCGAAATTGTCCTCAAAAGGTTAAGTAAGGAGGTACTACCGTAAAATCGGAAATTTTGAAGGCTATAAGATTGCGAAGACTGCGATAGGCTGAACATGAGGATTGTATGGACGACAAATGGATACCTAAATAAATATTCATGAGGAAAACCGAATGGTGGAGACCAACGGGAGGACAAAGCAAAGCCTAAACGGAATTGGTGGATGAAGACAGCTTATTGCTTCTCAAATTTTGAAACTGGAGGACACGGTCACTCCACCGAGGCAGGTAGAGGTACAGAGTACGGGAAGCAAAATCCCGAGAGAGATTATTGTGTTACAAAGAAGAAGAATGGGGCATAGAGGGAGTCTTATCGCAGCTGAAATTGAAATAAAATTAAAATTTTATATGAGCTGGGGGTTTTGTTTTAGAGCGAATTAAAAATTACTTACCAGACACCGCGAAGGAACTTTCGGACGGAAAGTGCAAATTTTATCGAGATTATCTTTGAATTCAGTAGAGCCTCATCTCACTTTTGAAGGCGAAAAATAAAGGAATAATCGTCAATAATTCGGTAATAATTTAAGACATTCGGTTTTTATTTTGTACGAAGAAATTATTAGGACAGCACAGAGTCTTTAGTTTTATGAACACGACTCATTTGGGTACGCATATTATTTGTCCAATTTGCCACCCTCTGAAGTGTTCAAGATCCTTCGGCTCAACACAGTTTGATGAGCCCGTTTACCGAGAGCTGTTCAATTCAACGAAGTTGTTAGTGATTGTGCAGTTTAAGGGTTGTACATTCCCGCAATCCTACAAAATCCTTTTGGAAACTCAAAGAGGTAGCCGAAGTCAAACAATGATTGGTGGTAACTGGGTCCTATAGCATGATGATGTACCGATATCTTTTGCAAGACTGGAGGAAGTCCTCTTGAGAGAGGAAAAAATTAGAGTAGTATCGTGTCTAGCTTGCTGTGCCGATGTGAATAATTTTTAAAATGTTTGGATTTGGCTACGAGGCCGTTAAGAATTTCGAATTTGTCTCGGCTGAAAATAAAACGAATGAATATTTTTTCAAAGTTATAAGTTTATTAGAAAGATTAAACCCTCCTTTTTAGGAATGGAAGACATCATTCAAATGACTACCACTATCACTCATTCGATTAGTTCAATTTATCAGTACATTTTCGATTGTTTCGGCCTCTACTTCGTCAGTGGTCAGCAACTTCGATTTCATGTTTCAAGTCGGGTATGGTCTCTGTGTGCTTAGCATAACATTTTCTCTTATCGTCTAGCTTTACAAATAGACCAACGGAGTAAAATCGCACCGTCTAGGTGGCCAACTGACATCAGCATTTCGGCAAGTTGTGCGATTTACTATAACACTGCACAAAAGATTGACTGTTACATTGTTTGTGTGGCACGTTGTGCCATCCTGTTGAGAAAAAATGTCGTCTATTTATTCTTTTCAATTTTAGAAGCAAAAAAATCGCTTAGCATGGCATAGTTTCAATTGTCATTCAATGTCATTCATTTTCGAAGAAAAATGGATTAATCGATTTTAGGCTTAAAATGGTCACTCGCTGTGGTTACCACAGTAACTTGTGCAAATCTACGATGACGTGTGGATGCTCTGAACCTCAGATATTATAATTGTTAATTTACGCACACTCAACAACAACAGCAGCGATGTTTTCGATTGAGCACACTTGATGAGTTGGTTTACGAACTCGCTTCACAAATTGATCTACAAGCTGCGTTTTTGGCACATCCAGTTCTAAAAGTTTGAATAGAAGACTCACCACATTGGAAACAAGTTTTTAATAATTCCCAACTTATGTCAAGCTAAAAGCGACCTATTTCGTAAATGTCAAACATAAACCTAACTTTCTGTCACATCGGAAATGTCATCAAACCTATCTAATTCAAAGTAACCTATAGTTCTTGCTCCAAAGAAAAGATGGTCCAGATCAGAAAATAATGAGCTGGTGGAACGCGGGGAAGCAAGCAGGATATCAAAAGAATCAAAAGTTCCAAAAATAACAGATTATTAGACTAACTGTTAGTAACAAATAAGAAGGAAATGACGTGTAAACGTTTTCTTAGGTTTTGAAATAATACGTTTCTGTATTAATTCGGATCTATGTAAGGTATCATCTGCAGTTGATATCCTAAACCAAGTTAAATTTTATACGATTATTTATAATTTAACGCTAACATAAAAAACTTAGCTATATAGCAGTAAGCATATATTTTATTACAAAACTTACCATTTTAGAATTTCTTAAACTTTTATAGTTGTGCCAATTAACTCATTGTACTAAAACTTTTCGATGTAAACTACTGAAGAAATCCGAACTGTACACTCACGCACTTTCGAATTAGCATAGTATCAATAATAATTTTTATTACTATTGCCGGGACGCTGGGCTTCTTCCTTAATGAGCTTAAGTCAGTTTTGCCACTGGAAGCACATGCCAATTTTCTTATCGGAAACTTTCCATCGACATTTCACATGACTTGAACGTAATTCGTTTTCCCGATACGAAGGAACTAACTCACACTTAGTAGGCGACCTATTTACTATCGCGGTATAACTGCAACCTATAGTAGAGCATGTGTGGAGTTTTTCTTGTAAAAGTGCAGGAGGATCTACTTTTGTATTTGCTCCTCTGGATTGCAATTATTTATATGAATGAGCAATATTGAATACAAAACCTATACGAAGTCACAGAAGTTTTGTTGTTATTGAACAAATGTTTTATGGATACTTAAGACGATTTGTGGTTTATTTTCATTTCACTTTCATGTATCTAAGGAACAATCCAGATGCAGGTCTAAATGTGTTCCACATGTTTGAATATATAAGTTTTGCTATGAGGTCGTTTTTAACGGACAAGAATAAATGGCAAAGAGAAATTAGAACATATTTTCAAGTCAAATTGTAATCCTTCTTAAAGTCTTGTAACGTGAACTGAACAAGGTAATTAGAGAAATCGGGAAGCAAATGGGATGACAATATTTGGGTCATTTAATTAAGCTCATTGGGTGATGTAGTTGCGAGTGGGGTAAGTATTGGTGGTGCTTCGGATTGGTTCAATGTAAGCGGGCAAAATCCCAGTCTCAACTTGTATGCAAGGATAAAAGTGTTATAAAGAGATCGCATTGATTGAATCACCTACATCGTTTTAGAACTTTGGTAAAATCCTTGTTTATTGGGCAATACATTTCGAGGACGTGAATTTCTACTGGTAGAGGCGAAAATTTATTCGTGGCGAGGTATCTTACAATGTCTCACTAAATTAATGTGGAGAGTGCTATTGTGAAATTTCTCCGTTCTACCTACAAGACTTGACTTAATTGTATTGGAAATAATTGTGGGCTAGTTTAATTACTCAATCGAAGTAAAAGCCAAAGGAGAAGCATTTAATTGAGCAGTCTGTTAGAAAAGAATATAAAACTACTAATTCGAGGCAAGTATTGGATGGGAGGAAAGCAACATGAGACTAGGAAAAGTATATGCGTTAAAGTTACACAGATTCAGTCAAATATCTACTTTGAATCAATAAATCCATGCAAGTATTTAGAAGATATATCCCAAAAGTACCGAGCCTTTCTTTACATTTTGCCACGACTTTCAAGTGTCTTCGGGTATCGATATAAACTTAAACACTTCCAAATAGAGCACAACAACCCTTTTGCCGTAGTTCAACTTAGATCGCACGTGGCGTTTTATTATTACATAGACTATTTCGTGGTTGTCGGATTTGTTTAATGCTAAAAATGACAGAAGAAGTAGATCAACGAATGTGCATCAAGTTTTTCCTCAAATGAAAAATTTTAACAGAAGCTTATGACGAAAGAATGACAGAGTAGAACACGCGGATCAAAGATGGCCGCATGTCAGTTAGATTTTCGCTCTGGCAGACCTTCGAGGCAATAATATCAGGAAACGTCAAGCGTGTGCGACTTTCGATTGAGGTTGATTGTCGATTCATTAAACGTGAATTGGAAAATAATCTTGAAATACCAAAAACTACCATTTGGAGATTTCGAATCGAGAATTCGGGAATGACTTGCATGTGTTCGAATTTCATCCCAAAAAAGCTAATGGTAGAAAATAACTTACGCTTGAAAATTACTCCTAACGAAAAAAAGTACTCAAGAAGAGTCTTACTGATAATGAATCATGATGTTATAATTTAAAAAACAAATCGATAGTCTTCGCAGTGAAAGCATTCTGAATCATCAAGGCCGAAAAATCGAATCAAAGTCGAGTCGGAGAAATGATAAAACGACTTCGACTGTTTTCTTTGATTTTGAAGATATTGTGCACCATGAATATTCTCGAAGAGGTAGAATGATTTGATAAAAATTTAACGTTCAAACATTGGAAAAGTTGCGCAATGCAATAAGAAGAAAGTTCTCAGATTTTTGGACAACCGATGATTGGCTTTAATCAACTGGGTGACCGGCTGTTTCACCACAAAAATGAGCCCGGGCATTCATCGAATTTTCGGCAGTTATATTTGACAAAGCATGAAATTGTACAGCTTCGCCAGCCTCCTTATCGTCCTGACATGGCTTCGTGTGAGGTTTTCTTTGGCTCGTTTCCACATTAAAAAGGGCGCTTTAGGGACATTGGTTCGATGATGAAAGAAGATTGAAATGAATGCAATGCAGATAGCTCTGAAATTTGACTTCAGGAACTGCTTCAAATAATGGAAACATCGTGGGGATTGTGATTTTTAAAAGAATGGGGAAGGATATCACTAACCGAATGATAAAGATTAAAGCAGGTGTTGAGATAAGAAGGCAGGCTTCATTTATTTGCGATAAACTTCGTATCTTCAAAATCGTCGCTGTAATAATAAACAGAATTATTTATCATTTGTTCTGAAAGACGACAACAGTATTCAAACTCGTTGTTTTCAAGGAAAGCTTCCTGCAAACTGTGCTAAACACTACAAATTTACATGTCAAAAAGCTCGTCAAACTATAACAAATAATTAAACAAATTCAAAATTAAAATTAAATTGAATTGTAAAGGCATCGGAGGCGACGGAATAAAAAATGCAACTATCAAGAATCTGTCGAAAAGAAGACTCGTAGTCAACGGCTGCCTTCATTTCATGTATTTTCTAGACTGCTGGAAACATGCCAGCATCATACCAATTCTGATGTCTGGTATACATTCGTAAGATCCCTCAAACTATAGGTTAACAAAGTTTAAAATTATTTTCAAATTAGTAGTGAAAACATTATTGAAAACAATCAAATGCTTTTCAGTTTAAGGTGCTCAAGAAAGTTCCAGCTATGATTCGTTCTAAAATACATAAGAACTTCGTTGAAACACGATTGTCAGCTGACACAGCGAACATCACTATTAAAAAGTACCTAGACATCGATAAGTCTCCTTAATGAGTTCAAATTCTGTGGTAATCCACCATAATTGTTCAATTTAATCACATACCTATTGATAGTGAGAAAATATGATATAAACTTCTATGGTTGACATTGATTAAGAAAACCGCCACTGTTGGTGTTTCACAAGGTTTGCGTCTCAGTCCTACAGTTTTCAGTATGCACACACTCAATTTTCCAATAAGTGAAAACTGGAAATTAGCCGTTGGAAAGTAGAATTATGCTAGAACAAGATTAGAGTCCCTCAAGACGTTTTTAGAGTTGGGAGAACGTCTACCGATCAATTCTTGACGTTAAAGCCAGTCCCAGGTAATATTTGGAATCACGTTGAACTCCTGACGGTTCAAAAGTGTTTTGCAATTCAAATTATCATTCGATAATATCTATGTAAGGTACACAATCATATTTGATTTTGGCATCCAATGAAAATTAATCGGTCCCGCCAAAATAATATTAACGTCAACATGCTGAAGTCTGACCTGTCATGTCAATCATTTGACATGCTTTTGATACCAAGATTGGATTAAAGAAGGATGAACTGGTCCCACAGCTGTTTAATGTAGCTCAAGAATGTGTGACAGTGAAAATCCTTATTGATATACCATGCATGACACTCTTTAAATTTAACCAAATTATATCTTCTGCCTATCATGAAGAAATGCCGGTAGAGTGCGAATTGATGAGGATAAAACAAAGTCCTTCCAGTGAAACTAAGGAAATTTAAAATGAACGAAAAGTAGAATGCATGGACGATTTTTGGTTTTTGAGTGTAAATTTTGTAATAAACGACTTTGGATAAGTTGCAGTTAAAAGCTGAATACACGAGGACTCCACAAAAAGCTCCGAAAATGCAAAGCGATAATAAAGCGTGTGTCATGCTATAGTTAGGAGATGCAATTCTAGCGTAAAAAGTAGCAAACGGATTAGATCAATTGAAGGAAACACCTTGTAGATTCTATAGATTTTCTCTGTCGATTCTTTAACCGTTGCTGCCAAATTTAAGACAGACACACTCTGAATTGAATAAAAGTGATTCCATTTTCATCAAAATCAAGGGGAGGAACGGGAAATGCATATGAATGTACACATAAGAGACGGTTGCCTTCATGCGTTACCCCGGGATTTTCAAAGTTAGTATTCTCTGTCAATACAATCGAGATTTTTGTCACGCAGATTGTTCGGGAGTGTGTTCAGCTACGAACTTCCTCCTTATTTCTCTTCTCCATGCCTTCCGAGAATTTAAAGGTTTCTGTAGAGATCCATATGAGCCTTTTTGTATTTTGATTTAGTTGCTGTATAACAAACTCAATAGAGTTTAATTTATCAGTGCTATTTTTTTATATACATATGCTTTTTATTAGAGTTTCTAATGGGTTAAAGGAATCGTAACCCGCAAAAGGGAGAAAGTTTCTTTCAACTAGGTCAACCCACCCTGCGGGAGCATTTAAAGAACAAGCGCAAAGACGCACTATAGGATTACAACCTGGAGATTAATGAAAAAAAGGACAGAACACGAATTCTTTGACAAGCCAAACTTTTCTAAGATATGTGCAACCAAACGGGGGAAATATGGGAAACCACATATATGGCTGAGAAGCGAAGTTGATTGAGAAGGTCCATAGAAACCTGATTAAACCCAGTTGATTGAGGTTATGTAAACGCTATTTGGTGATTACAATTGGAGGACGTGACGCTGAAGACTGTTTTAACATATGGGATACCAAAGTCAAAAAAGAGTATAGTAACAAGACGATAACGATGAACTAAATACTTTTTAACATTAACATCGACTACTTTAGTAAAAAGATCATATTATTTGACCAAAATATGGCTGTCAAAATATTCGAAGCCGTCATCGTAATATATACGCCGGTGCCCCAAAAAAGGATCTATCATCTGTCAACACTTGTTATCTGTCAACACTTCTAAGTCGATTCTGTTTGGACAATCTGGGGACGTCCTTTCTTGAAATATGAACGGCAACCTTAAATGGTGGCACATATTTCATCCAGCTAAGAGCACTTCTGTGTATTTATGACATTAAAAAGGTGAAACAGTGTAAGGGCAAAACTTTTTCAACGAAATTTAGTTTCAGAGAATTTTCCTAGAACTATATAATTGACTGACACAGGTAATGATTACAGTCAGTTAATTAGCCGTCGGTTATTTACCTATTCACAGGGTTTTAAAAAACCAACTGATTTAATGGTTATATAGAAAGCACACAGATAGCGCAGACAGTAGATAGTCCTGTGCGGGCGTAAAAGGAAAAACAAATCCTTCAATTTCGTCGTTTCTTGTTTAATTGCGATAAAAGTGGACGAGAACTAAGTAGACAAGAAAAAATAATCAACACGAAGAAAAAGACCATGAAAAAAAAATGCAAGAAAAAATAATAAATATCGAGGAAGGATATTTATATGAGTAATAAATAATTCAGAAAATAATAAATAATAAATGATGCTTAAAAAAATAATAAGAAATGACAAATCAGTAATAAGAAATAAGAATAAGAAAGGACAAAAAAGAAATAAATAATAAATAGTAAATAATAAAAAATAACTAAGAAGTAAACAATAAAAAGAATAATTAATAGAGAAAGGAAGGGATATGTTTGACCAACGGGATCGATTTTACAGGGTAACGAATATCCTAACGTGTCAATGATAAGGACATGGCTGTCTTTTTGGTTATATCCTGGATGCGCAACATAAAGAATGGCTAGACGCACAACTTTATGTTCATTCAGACTAGAAAAACAAAAAAATTTCAAAGCACAACAAAATTTGAAGATTGAAACCAGAAATGATTGTATTTTTTAGGGTTTATGTTAATTTTACTAAAGAAACAATTCGGCAATTATTTTAAAGAAGTATTTTGAAAATTCGAAAAAATTCAAAATATCAACAGTCTATTGAAAATTTGAGATGATCCCAAAACTTGTGTTAGGCTTTCCACGTTCTAAACATTATTTGATTCACTTTGAAATAATTTAATTTAAAATTGCACTCGAAAAATTTTATTATACATCGTTTAGAATTAACATGTCAATCAGTTTTTCGCGATTATTTCACATCAATTAAATTAAATTTGTTATTCAATATTGCTTAGATTTAAAATTTATCCCAATATCACAGACAACGTTGAATTTTTCATTTACTTCGAAAAAATCCACAAATATTATTCAGGGTGAACACATGGGGTCGGTAATCAAGTTATTAATTGAAATATTTATGAAACATAACTAACGATGTTGTAAATATTATAAAAGTTTACTAGGACCGAGCTACTGAGAAAAGTACATACGAGCTCAGTTAATAAAACGCGAAGACTAAAGAAAAATATCGCGAGTATATGAGACAATTTATTATACTAGGACACAAATCTTATAAGAACGTTGCATTGCATTGGTAGACATTGCCTTTGTGTACGTGAAATAGAAGTTGAAATAGAAGAGAATAAAATAAAAAAAGGAAAACAAGTACAGTAAAAAAGTAAAAAAATGGTGGAAAAACTTTCAAGACAAATAAGTGAGGGTGTAATATTTCTTTCAGTTTCCAACGTAGTCTATTCGCACTGCTTTGTTGCTGTGTATTCCGATTTAGGGTGTGAATAGAGTAGACAAAAAACAATGGACAGGATTTAAATTTAATTCGAGGTGAACGCTGGAAGTTGACTACCATGGAATACAAATCGAATGTATTGATTTAATGTGAAGAAAATCCATACATACACATGCAAATATTTGCTCTACTTGCGAGGAAGACTTGTGAATGAGGTGGCGTTAATTGTAATGTCGTTAGAAGAAAGGCAGCCTTAAGTAACCGAATTGAATTGACGTAGAGACAATATTGATATTATCCCTACTTCAGTGAGGAACCATTGTTTCGAAACATAATATCTACTGAAATATGAATCAAACGTATCGAAAAAGCCCTGTGCTCTATTGGACAGTAAAGAAATCTACCGGGTCATATTATGAAAGATTACCCGATATGACATTTTTTTAAAAACTATGTTTCAATGTATTTGTTTGTAAGTCTAACAACGTATAGTAAACAGAACGTTAATGTTTTTGTACGGAATTAATGAACGATTGTTCGGAGAAAAGCGAGACAGCATTTGATTGCAAATCGACTAACGCCGGGAGAGGTGAGGAAGCTTATGAAATGATTCAGTTTGAGTAATTTAATTCTATAGTAGAGAAACTTAAGGTGAAGATTCAACGATTGCAGAAACAAATGCAGTTCCAAATCCATCACCAAAGAGAAAGCCTTGCCTAGAATACCACCAGCTGCATCAACGTAACCGCTAACAACAACCCTCCGAGCAACTACGATACAAAAAAATATGGATTCGTCTGTTCGCTGCTATCCAAACCAAGTCCACAAGAAACACCTCAAAAAAAGCTGCTACGAACAGCGATCAACACCAAGCTAAGCAAGGGACACAACAGCAATCAACCTGAAAGGCAAGTCAGAAACTTCCCCGATCGATATTTTAAATGAGGCGAAGCTCTAAAGCTCTGTATTTCTTAAAACCAACCCCAACATATATTTTCTGAGAAGAACCAATTCCTTCAATTCGAAAATAGGTTTCCAGGCAACAAAAGCTTCTGTAATACCAGATATATCTAATGTTTCTAATCTTAGAGAATCTGAGAATAGAATAGCTCTTTAATAGTCTGCTAACCTAACATCCCAGCTGAATTCATCTCTGAATTACAAGACAAAGGGATATGACAAATAATATTTATTAGTCTTTCTGACACACCTCGCTCAAAGAAAAACAGACAGAAACTCAATCATTTTCCAAATAACCTTTGACCCTAATTTCCCGCTTGTAACCTTTGCAAATATTAGAATCATCCTGGAAAACATCCGAACATCAATGTAAGAACTGCAAAAAAGTTGGCTACAACGCAACTAATTATAACTTCAATGCAAGTGCGACAATTACCATATCCATGCGGTTTGCTGGGGACCATACGGTCCCCTAAAGTGTTAAAAAAACATACAAACCGAAAACCCGAAAATGAGGCCCATAAGAGGACTCACTGAATCTGCGACGTCTTCAACCCTTTTTGTGAAAAATGCATCGCAATGACCATAAAATTACATATAAAAACTAACTCATATAACCCTCCCAATAAAATCAATGGCATTGCCTGTGACCTCATTTTCTGCTGCATAGAACACCAATTACTTCTATAAGTTCCCAATGAAATTGGGATATCATTAATTTTTCAAATTAATACATTGATTAATGAATACATTTGAAAAACTGATATCTTTTTTTGTCCTTCTGCAATGGAACTTGAAATATTTGAACGAAACGTCAATTGAAGTATCGGCCTAACACCAAACTAGGCTTTGGCACAGAAAAAGGCTCATTACTACTCGATTTTGCAAAGTTATCGGATGAGTAATATCGCTGGCGGAGGCACGGCCATATAATTTCCTTAAAATATAGGCCACCAGATGTTCATACCTCGACTTAGCTATTTGTCTTTTGAAATAACTGCTGGAGTAATTGAACTCGCCTCAGAACTTTTTATTCTGGAGTCAGCCGCCTGCGACAATCAAACACTCCAAAAAAATAATCTAGAATATATCTGTGAGTATCTTTGAAATGTTTCCAACTCGAGCAGCAAAATACTCTTCCCATTGGTCAGTGAATTCATGCTAGCCATCCTAACTGGCCCAACTCATCGTTTAACTAGAATTGCAGAGTCTTTCACAATTAGCTGTCAAGAGCCATAGCCCGCTTCTAAATCAAATTTTTCCACGATTTCATACATACCACAGAAGCAAGTGCTCCTCTATACCTGATCTTTTTATTCACAGTGACAATCAACCCATCTATCCTCATATGAATTCAAAGTGTTTAACGTGAAAACCTTGCCGTTAAAGCTTGAATACACGGTCTTCACAGACGAGGTTACAATAATGTGTTAACCACCAACCCCAATGACCTGAAACAAGTTCTCTTTCAGCTTTATTTCAGCTATTTTGATTCCCGAGCAGAACTGGTACGTTCTCAACGTTTTTGCAAGCCTTCGAAACCTTAACCACAACGTTTCAGCCATAATAGGCTTCTTACCGTGAGGGGGGCTGACAGTAACCTGCCATGGGCGTCCCCCAACTCGTGGGTCAGATTAACCTCAAATCTGTCCTTATGTACTCAACGATACTGTCAAATAATAATAAGTCGATAAGTCAAATTATGCTCAGTATCAGGGACCACGATGGAATCACTATGAATATTCATCTCACTAAAAACCCCGCTAAATCCCCACTTACCACTATTTCGGACTATAAAAAATTAAACTGGAATCATTTTGGCGAGCTCCTAAGACAGCAGATTCATGAGTTCATTTCCTTGCTAGTTTGAATGTTTCTGATTTCCAAATAAATCAATCGGCTAAACCCTTCATTTGTTCCATAAAACCCAGTTGTAACTCAAAGAACACAAAGAAGATCCTCAGTTACCAAGTTCTGATCTCCCTACCATCATCCAACATAAATCTCAGAACTAATCAAATGCTGAATTCGTTGACAGCTGAATTACAAGCCCAATACAAACTTTTCTCTTTCTCCGAAATTTTCATTTGTATGAATGAGGTCTACTTTAAGTATTTACAGGACTAACTTTGTGGCGTTTACATGGCCCTAACTCTTACAATGAACTCAGTTGCACTTGCCTCAGATTAAGTAAAAACCTCACTACGCAATGTACTCAGTGTTATCCTAATAATTTTGTCATTAAAAATAGTTGTGTTCGAATCTTTTTATTTTGATTTCAATATTACCAGGCCACAATCTTCTAGACGTAACGTGTTAAGGATTAAGAATCCAAACGGATATACTCAATATGTAGGCTCGGGTGACGAAGAAAAAAGTACAGAACACTCCCTTCTGAAGTCTCTTATGTGTTTGGGCAGCAAGATGTACGATCTGTAGGAGAATGTACCGTATGCCACAGGGATAAAGGCCGATTTTGGCTTCGACTCTTTCTAACAGTGAACTCAATAACCTTACTAATTTGGTTTTTTTGAACCTATTCTGGCCAAAAAATAGAGCAAAACTAAACGGGTCTCCAACTTGTAGCCTTTTGCAAGCCTTGGCCTTCAAAACGCCTTACTCCTTAGATTGGTAATTAAGTAACTACAAACTATCCTAGTTGATGGAGTCAATTCGCCAAAAATTTTCCTATTGGCTTTCGTCCTTCGGCCCTTTCAGCAAATATGCCTGGTTTTTGACAGTCGTTAAGGCGAAGGTAACCGGCCCGCTGGAGTCTCATTCATCAATTTTATGAGACTCCAGAATCTTTTGGCTGATATAATTCTTGAATACGTTTCACTGTAATTATTCTTCGCTTCTTCATTTCTACAGTTTTTCGTATATTTTTGGATGCTAGGGTCTGTTTCTGTCCCGTAGAATAACCATATTATGGACTTGTATACATGGAGAGTGTTGTGAATCCACTCTGCTATGTTATTTTCTACTAGAAATTTATAGGTGTTGAGATTTTTTTTTAATTAATCTTATTTTCAAACGTCAAATTTTCAAATGTCAAACGATTTTCGTTACATGTGTTTAAGTAGCGATTTTTCAACTTTTTGGGCGCGTCTTTTCAAAACCATTGCTGACATCATATTCAATCCGCTGTGAGAGAATCGGCATTAATCGAAAGGAAAATATTAACTTCGTTGAGCAGGATTGGACGTATTGCCAACAGAAACAACTGCAACAATGTTGCTGGGTTTGAAGTGGATGAGGGTAGTTTAATTCGAGATTTGAACAGTAGTTGAGCATTTTTCATCCGGTCCTTAATGATCTTTTCAAAAATAAAAATACAGATTTAATTCTGTGAGTTATAAGCTCAGTATAATATTTTATATGTTTTTTAATTTATTTTCCCACAAATTTTCTTGGGGGTTCAGGTCGGGACTTAGCGCTGGCCATGTTAGCATTTCGATTCAGCGATCCTGAAACCACTTTTGGTGAAGGTTTCGTGTGGATGGGTGCATTATCCTGTGAAAATAATCTTTTCATCTTCTGTGCCAAAATACTCTACAACCTCTACTTCTCTACCACAATAGGGAATAGATGCTCCGCTAGTAACACCTGGTGTTGGCAGAACTACTTCTTTCATTTATGAAAGCTGTTTTGCTTCGAGAACTTTTTTTGAACGCTGTCCAAGCCATAATAGATCCGACTTCATGTGCTCTTCTTTCCTTCTTTCTGCAAATCATGCCAATAATAATCAAAACCATCTGGTGAACTAAGATAAATTTGTTTCCATCACTGAAGATAACTTGACGGCAAATGTTTGGTTTCTGTATAAAATTTAGAAGAATTTCTGTCTTACTTCAAAATGTTATTTCGTCAATTTTGGCTTTTGCAAACTTTTGACAAACTTTTGACACTTGAATATTTTCGATGTTACTATACATTTTCTCACCAAATTAGGATCAAAGTTCAATTTTAAACACATAGCCATTTGAGATGATTAAGCTCTTGTGTTCGATGATCACATTAAAATTGAGCGTTCAGCAACAGGCGAACACTTTCGCGGACGTCTAGATGAGTTCTTTCACCCATAATTTTCAATGCACAGCTTCGAAATAATTTTAGCAATACTTTGCGACCTTCCAATTTCACTCGTGATTTATTTAGCGTCACTTAACTTTTTTCCTCGTGGCATCTTAGGCATACTTCTCAGAATTTAAAAAAAAACACACTTTATTCAAACTTTCTATAAAAACTCAATATCTACCACACAAATCCATAACTGCGACTAAGTTTATAATTATTTACAGCTGTGGAACTGATTTTAAGCGATTTTTAAACTTGACCCAAGTGTGGTTGCAAGAATGAGATAGGTAGTAATTGAAACAGTTTTTTGTGTGTTCCATTTCTATCAGTCCTTTCAGCCTTTATCAACATTTTGTTGGCACTTTTTTCGTGCTTTTTGTAAAATATATCTGAGAACTGTTGGGTGATGCTACGTTCTACATTATTGAAGGATGCTTTGTTGTCAATGAAAGCTTCTATTTTGTTTTTTTTGTGGGCTGGGGGGTGAAGGCAATTTACGCCCGGAGTGTGGGACTCCTAGGAGCGCATGCTACCAGACTACCCACTTAACATCACCCCTGCCAAGAGACTCTAGCCTGGAACTATTTGACACATTACTTCGGGCTAGGCCTCTTTTTACTTCGCCCTAGAGCGCCGTCAGCCTAGAGAAATCTCCCCTCAGCGCGAGCGGGCAGGGTGGAGGAGGACAGCTGGAAAGGAGACCCCCCTAGACCCCACGCACAAGGTTACCCATGGTACATTTTTTAGCAGTAAGTATTGCCAGAGAGTAATGTGCCACACAGGTCCATTTGTCGAAACTTTTCAGCAATTCTCCGACCAGATTGTCTGGAGAAAGTTCTCCCATCACCTCCCACAAGTCCTGCCGCATACTGTTCCACCTTCTACAATTGAAGAAGGTGTGACATGCGTCATCCCTTTCCCCAGGACAAAAAATGCAGTCTGGGGACCGTGATTTACCAATCTTGTGCAAATAAGACTGATGCCCGCTAAGAAGCTGGGTAAGGTAATAATCAGTCTCACCGTGCCTTCGATTTAGCCACGATCCCACGTCCCCTATAAGGCGGGCAGTCCAGCTGCCATTAGAGTTGCCTTCCCAGGACTGCTGCCACTCAAGTATTGTGCGCTGCCTCTCCTCTCGGTTGACAGCATATCTTGAGCCCTCCACTTTTCGGTCATAAATTCTCCGTCGTTCTCTAGCAAGGAGGGCGATGGGTATCACTCCTGCGATCACCAACACCGTCGACTCAGAGACAGTGCGGTATGCAGACGCAACCCGCAAAGCTCCTCGTCTCTGTACCTGGGCCAAGCGCTTTCGGCCCAAACCTCAGAGCCGTACAGTAGCACAACAGTAGTACTCATGAGAAGTCGGCGTTTGCTCGGTGTGGGCCCACCGATGTTGCACATTAGTCGACTTAATGCTGAACTTAAAGCTTCCATAGTGATCTTTTTTAATGCTTCGGATTCTCTTTTTTCTGCTTTTGAGTTCTACAGTGCTCCTGTTGTCATATGCTTTAGAGGATGTGCATGCTAGTGGAGCTCCAGATTAATTACTATGATTATGTTTTTTTGTGCAAAATCGCTGTGCAATTCAGATTTTTCAATAAAAATGATATTCAACTGATAGGCTTACAGTCTTGTATACACTTTTATTTATATCCCAGGATTCGTGTAGGTTTGTAGTATATTTCTTTAAGGATAATCGGATATACAATGTCAGTTCCGGGTGATTTAAAGAATGATCATCTTCCCAACGCGAAACCTGGCTTCGGAGATAGGCCTGCGTTAGGAGCCATTGGTTAAAATGATGATTTTTGACTACTCCAAATGTGATGTCCACTCATGTCTACTCCAAACGTGTGATCTTAATGTAACAGCGAGCAGGCATGAACTAATTTATTACTCTCTTTTCTTGTATTCCTCATATTCCTATCGAAACGTAGTCCTTACTATAACGCGATGGGTGGATGAAGACTTAAGGTAAAACCTTTGAATTTAGTAGCGCAAATATAAATGTACATACACAGCTGTCTTCATTCCAATTTCTGGGGCTAGTTTTAGATGGGAATTCAGGGATGGGAAAGATGTTTTTGTCACCTAATTCTTCAATCATTATTTTTCGATTGTATTTGTCTGTTCTGGAATATATTGTTGCGCTTTGCCAGGTGCGTGACCTGTTCGCTCTTCACAAATATTTGCAATAATGAACAAAACATACGCGAAAAATTTTAAAATAAGGTGCTTGAAATTTATTGTTAAAATTTCACTAACACTTTACAATTGTTCTAAATAAATAAATCACTATTTAACTTCTATAAGTTCACCTTTACCTTAATCACATTAATTCATCAATCACTTTTATAATCACTTCTACAATCAATTTTTCTTGCTTTGTAATTCCTTTACCGCACTGTTTACGCACACTGTCGCTCGCTGCTTCCTTCATTCACCATACTCCCCTCGTCGCTCACCGTAGTCGCTTTTATACAACTACCAACCATCCCAGAATCTTCCATGTGGATTGTTCTCGTGTTTACGCGCTGAGTCGCTTGCACCGGGATTTGTTGTACTCAATGTACGCAACGTGTTTATGTTTACGCTTTCGAGAACTATCGGTGTATTGGTAGTTGTAAACATGTTTACGACTTTTCGCTTGAGACGACTACAATGGCGTGTAACCTTTTTTTCCCGAACACGTCACTGTATATTACTCTACGCAGTCTTTCCTGTAGGTCCTTCCTCAAAGTTTCTTTTGAAGGAGAAGGTTCTTTTGAAAGTTCCTTCAGCAAATCAGCCGATTGCCTATTTTTGAGGGGCAAGCCATCATTCTTCTTGTTTCGATGTTGCAGTTAGTCGCGGGAAACGTGGAATAAACTCGTACAATGCATTATTGGCCCAATAGCTTGCATCTGATGCCTTGACTCTAGCTATTCGATCATCAAAGCTTCCCTCTCTTTATTTGTCGGTTGTCAAGTGTACTTACCTTTATTATATTTGGTTTTCTAACCCCTTGACTTCGTTTTTCTCCTTGCAGCTT
Source organism: Stratiomys singularior (assembly GCA_954870665.1). Lineage (NCBI taxonomy): Eukaryota > Metazoa > Arthropoda > Insecta > Diptera > Stratiomyidae > Stratiomys > Stratiomys singularior. Next base: position 25,942,746 of record OX940881.1, on the reverse strand, counting down.
TTTGACAGTGTTACTCAGCATGGGAATTGTCAACTACCGTAAGGCCACTAGGATCGTTACAGCTAATGTGACATCTCGGGCATCAAGCTAAGTAGTCTAATTAGGCATTTTGAATTGTTGTCGAACCTTCTTGAAAGTTGATACACTAAGCTATATCATTCCTTTGCATCATTTTTATTATTGATTTAATTCTTTATTTCATTAATTAATTTAATAATAGCAAAAAGTCCTCAATGTCATTTATCCTTCTTTTTAAAATAATAAATATTATATGCATTGCTAGTCGAATTGGAGTCCTTTTGTTTGGTTCTGCAGACTTAAATGTGTTACTTTGGTCTACCGAGCCATGCAATTTTTTTTTCGGAGGACGCGTTTCAGCAGTGTGCTGCCATCTTCAGCTCGTTCGAACGTTTTTATGGCGATTTGCATGACAAAAAAGATGCAAATTTTGTTTTTAAATCAGAGTGGAGGAATATGGCGTCGTGCTCTTTAAGTGTTAAGGATGGCTATTGAGTTTGGATTTTTTCTGGTTCGTGAATTTGTTGTTGCTATGTTTGTCACGTTTTATTTTGTTGATAAGGGTCGGGTGGAGGTCTGAGAATATTGTGGTCTATTCTCCAGATTTGGTCCTTTTAACATATTCCGATGAAATCACATTGGAAATTTTGGAAATTGAATAATTGCAGTAGGCACTCTGATTAAACTTGTTGAGGTTTTTACGATTCCAACTATTTTGTAGTTATATTAGTCAAGTTCTAGGTATAGCAATTGAACAGTCTTTACTACCTTTATCAAAGCAATTAATATTTTTTTTTGTGGTAGGGAGGTGAAGGCTGTTTACGTCCTGAGTGTGGGACTCCCAGACGCAAAATGCTTTTGGACTACCCTCTAAACACCTCCCCTGTCAACCTGAGAACCTAGCCTGGAACCGTTTGACACATTACTTCGGGCTAGGCCTCGTGTTCCTACGCCTAGAGGCGCCTTCGCATTATGGGTATCTCTTCTCTAACGGGAAGGACCGGTGAGGAAGGAAGTGCTACAAAAGAGATCCATCCATCCCTGATGCCTCCCAGCGCTCCTATAAAGCTTTTCTTAATGTAAGCACTGCCCGAGCATATTGCGCCACACGATTCCAATTGTCAACTGTTTTCAGCATTACTCCGACGATAGTTTCCGGGCAGAGCTCTCCAATTTCGCTGAGTAGGACCCCTCGCTGCTCCCCTTTTTGCAGTAGAAGAATGTGTGACAGGCGTCATCCAATTCTCCTGCACAAAACACACCGTTAGGAGACCGTGCTTTGTCAATTTTGTACAGGTAGGACCGAAAACAACCATGCCCGCTTAAGAACTGGGTCAAGTAGAAATCGGTCTCACCATGCACTCGAATGAACCACGGCCTCAGGTCAGGGATCAGACGAGCAGTCCACTTTCCCGTTGTTTCTTGCTCCCAGGACTGTTGCCAATCGCTGAGAGAGTGACGTCTCTCTTCCTTGGTGATCTCTTCTCTTCGATCTTCGCCTCTGCGCAGGTAAATACTTCTGCGCTCTCTCGTAAAGAGGGTGATGGGTTTCACCCTTGCGATTGCCAGCACTGCCGCCCCGGAGTATGCGGGGGTATGCGCTTTCGGTATGCGCATGCGATTCACAATGCTCTTTGTCTCTGCACCTGTGCTAACCGCTACCGGTGTAACTCCTTGCTGAGAGCGTCGCCCCACAGTTCTGATCCGTAGAGTAGAAGCGACTACACAACGCTCATTAAGAGCCGTCTCCTTTATGTGGTGGGCCCACTTATGTTGGCGAATTAATATTAAAATTAATATTTTGAACGTTGGGTACAATAGTAATGTAAGCCGACAAGATAGTGAAACTTGAAACATACAATTTTGAACTTAAATTTCTAATTTCTTTTGAATTTCCTGCTTGTTTACTTCAAATCTAAATTAATCTCGATCCAACTGGAAAATCATGAAATGTCATTCAGTCACGACCTTTACCTTAAATATATAATTTCTGTTTCCTTTTCCTTCACCACCCGGTTAAAATTAAATTGCGAAATTTCACCCAGTCATTCCAACTAAATCGAATTTACATTACGGTAGCCATTTACCAGACATCTCTTGTCGTTGTGGAATATGTCAATTACTCGCAGAGACGGAAAATTGTGTCGTCCGTTAAGGAAAACTGCGTTAAAGACTTGACTACACACTTAGCTGTTGCAACTTATCCACTTGCCCAGCTGTAGTCAACTCATTACGAGACGGGGAGGGTGCTGAGGTCGCTCCTCTACTATCTTCGTACTGAAGATAGTCCTATTATTGCAACAGCAACATCTACTAGAGCAATCTTCCTTTCCAGCGATAGTTGGAAACGATGCTACCCTTAGGGGATTTATGAGAATGGGTTTTTCATACAATCTTACTGAGAACGAGGCATTTAAGGAAAAAGATATGTGTATGCCGTGGAGAACTGCAAAAGGAAACGGATTGCGGAAATTGAACTTCCCTCGCTTGCAGAAAGTCGGTCGTTTTGAAATTTCCTACGAAAAGTTCGCATTTGAAGGAAACGATATAAAATGGCTAGGCAAGAAGTCGAGGAAAACGTTTTTGGGCCGGCATTAACCTTTTAATACGTTTGCAAGAGGAAGTTTGGGATTATGTATTTTACCAAAGTGTATTTTTCTGATATGAAAGAGTTAAGCTTCCTCCAAAGGATTCAATTGGAGTTAAGGTCGATAGAATTCGTACAAAATCCAGGATGGTAGAAGTCTCCACTACATGCAGATTCGTCCATCACGAACAGTTCGAACCTATTTCGTTCTCTGGATCACATGGGACGATAAATTGCCAAAATAACACATTCAAATCCGTATTTAGTACGAAGCATTTGTGGTTTCACTTCCAACTACTTCAAAATCACTCCTGAGGCATTAAACGTTAATTTAATCACCTGAATGAACTTCATCGAAAGGATAACTAAATTACGTTACAGTTTATAGAGTGATTTAAAAGGGTGGAAAGTTGATGAAACCGAAGAGTGAGCATACACAACTTGACCAAGTAGGGGAGTTGGAACATGTCCCGGGGGGATTTATTAAAGGACTTTTAATTACTTTTGTCAGCTATAATGATTGCCAAGGTTTAGAATGTTCCCTTCTTTGAAAGCATCGTCGAAATGACATTCTTGGAATAGTTTACTGCTTGCCCTTTCGACACCTTCCTCATCAATTAAATTGTTTTGTCTGTGCAGATCTGGTTTATATCCTTTAACGCTTCCCAGAAGAAAATTTAGGTGGAAGTTGAAATTGGCTAAGACCGTGAACGTTACGTTTGTCGTATAATTTAGTAGTTAAGGGACCTGGTGGAAGTATAAATCGATATAATTGGAATGCGTGAAGGTGCAAATCGGAGAATGTTCGGAACGTTTACTGTATCAGGTGAAGAATGCCAGGGAGCTGAGTAGCTTTAAGTCCTCGGCAATAAAATACTCGACTTTAATGTATGTGGGTCGGTTAGGAAACTTATTTTCTGACATACTGTCACTATAATTTTAGGAAAATGTGGAGCTAGCTCTATAATGTTGAATTTGCATTGTTTGAGTTAGGTCTTGATTTTGAATTTACTTCAATGTTTCGTCCCATTTCAACGAAGGCAAGGCCGTAACGCAGAAGTTTATTGGACATCTATGGGGGTATAAATTCTGAAGTAAGTTTAGACAAAATTCGCAAACATTTTAGGTAATAAAATATATTAAAAAATATGTATCGAAAATTTTGTGAAATTCTTATACATAAATACAATGTTGTCACAGAAAAAGGACTCAAGAAAGGAGGGATGTTTAGGTATGAGTTTGATTTGGGTTATGTCTTAGTGTACTGAAAGCACACTCAGACGTGGTGGCGGGACGAATAAATATTATAATGCTATTAATCTTTTAAAATCCTGAATAATATTGCCTTTTGGCTTAATATTAATGATTTCCTCGGACACAAAAAAAAACGCAACACAAGTTTATCTTCAACTTTATTTTTTTTTTCCACGATTAATTATTTACATGTTCCGTTTGGAATCTTTCTTAAGACTAATGTAGACTTGAGAACTAACTTCTTATATACCTATGCAGTCGCCTCAATATCCTATCTATTAGTTAATTATTTCGCACATGTGTTAAAGGATTAGGATAGGTTTTATGACGGTAAAAAGATCTAAGGATGTTTGCCGCGCTAAATACGAAAGGAAAAATGTGATGGTTTTATGACATTGAAAAGATCTAAGGATGTTTGCCGCGCTAAATACGATCGGAAAAATGTGATGGTTTTATAACATTGAAAAGTCTATTTAATGAGAGGTGTAATATGTAGCGGAAACATATGTGCGAAATTTACATGAAGGATATGTAACACCCCCACCGTTAGATTGAGGCTCCGACGAAAATAGCTAATTACGGTTTAGGTGTGCGACTGTTACAAAAATTATTGCAATTACAATCATGAAATCTGACCCCAGACTTATAATATTGTCAGTTTTGTTCTAAATACAAAGTTATCAATAGTATTTGTATTATCAATTTGCTTCAAATACAAATCTACGATTTTGATATAAAAATTAATTTTGAAAAACTATTTCATTGTATACTTTGAAAAAGTAACTGTAATTTAAAGATTAAAATCCGTAATATGATTTATGATTTTTTTTTTTTTTTTTTTTTTTTTTTTTTTTTTTTTTTTTTCAAACGTTTTTGTAGTGTAATTTATATTATTAGGCTCTATGGTATATTTTTTTTTTTTTGTTTTTTTTTTTTTTTTTTTTTTTTTTTATGCATACATCTTTTACTTCTTCTAAATTATTATATATATATTTTTTTTTTTTTTTTTTTTCATTAGGGTTTACTTAAAAATGAGATCGTAGAGATCGTAATTCAATAACAAGGACCTATTCTGAGTGGTTGGAATTGGTTTGAATAATGTGTAGCACGTTATTGTGATATTCGATGGGTTTGTGGTACATTCCAGAAGGATACTATAGGTAGTAACAACATTTTCCTGGGAGAATGACATGCATAAGGGTTTTAGTTATTGGTGGTAGATTTAGAAGTCGAGGGTCGGTTTTTATTATGTTTCTTATTAGGTTTTGCTTTTATGGTTGGGTGTTCTATATTTTGGTATTTCTTTTTTGTCTTTATGTGAGTGCGAAAGTATTTGTTTTGGTTATTTGTGTCTACAATGTGGTCTTCGTCTATTTTTTCAGAGTTAATTTTCCTAAATTTAGTGTGATTTTTACCTCCTCTGGTTTCCTTAATAAAATTTGGACCGGTATCTATTTCCACATTTTCTCGGTTTCGATTGAGCTTATCAATTATTTTTTGTTTTCTTTGGTGGATTATCTCGTGGATTGCGGGATATTCATCTTGGTGGATATTACCGTTGATGAAGTCAATGGGTTTCCTGTTTGTAGAGGAGTGTATGGTGTTGTTGTAAAAGGTAATTATTTTCAGAATTTTTTCTTCTACTGTACTCTGGTTATTAATAGGGTCGTGTTTGAGAAGGCGAATGTGTTCGTTGATGGTATTGTGGAGTCTTTCTATATCAGCATTGGAAGTATGGTTGCTACTAGAGGTATAATGAACTTCAACCTTTTCATTTGATAGAAATTCTCTCAAAGGGATTGCTTTAAACCCTAACTCATTGTCAACTATTATTTCTTTTATTGTACCAAACTGACTGAAATAATAGGCAAGAGCTCTCTTAAATTCGGTCCAAGTTCTTCCAATAATTTTAATAGCACATGCATGCTTGGAGAATTTATCAATTATTGTTAAGAATAGAAATTTTTCTAATGTGTAAAACACATCTACATGAATTACTTCTCCAGGTTTTTGTGGAGTTTCTGTTAGTTTGAATAGGGGCTTAGGTGGATTTCGGACGTACTTTTCGCAATTGCATATTTCACAGTTATTTATGAAATTTGTGACTCTATCCTTCAGTTTCGGACAGTAGTATTTTAGTTTGAGTTCTTTAGTCACTTCTTCGATTCCTCTATGATTATTTCTAAGGTGTTCTTCTTCTATAATTTTGGCTAGGTTTTCTTCGTCTGTTACGTCTTCTAAGAGGACGTTACATCTAATGATTTTGAATTTTCCATCGGTAATAAAATTGTTGCTAAATGTGGAATATATGTTTTGGAAGAAATCTTCGTTTTCAATTAGAATAGCGTTTAATCCATTGGGATTAAAATGGTTCTTTAGCAATGTGATAGCGTCTTGCTCATCCAGCTGTTTGGCGTTGATAGTAGTCCTGTTTTTGTTGAAGATTTTTTTCTTTTTAATTCTAAGGGAGCCTGAGTCTGATTTATTTATGATTATTTGGTTTTTGAAAACGTTGATACAAGAAGAGCTCGTTGGGATTATAGTTTGATTTTCGACTAAGTTTATTTCTGGTTTAGGTATCCTGGACAGAGTGTCGGCATTTACGTTCTTTGCTCCTTCCTTGTATTTGATGGTGTAATCAAACTCTGAAAGTTTAAGTCTCCATCTTACGAGTTTAGAGTTGGGCTCTTTTATAGAAAAGAGCCAAGTGAGAGGTCGATGGTCAGTTTCAATTATAAACTTACGTCCAAAAAGATATGGGCGGTAGTATTTTGTGGCCCAAAGAATAGCGAGAAGTTCTTTCTCAATGGTGCTATAGTTAATTTCGTGGTCATTTAGTGTGCAGCTAGCGTAACTAATTGGTCGTCCTTCTTGAGATAGGACGGCACCAAGAGCATAGTTACTAGCATCAGTTGTAAGTGTGAAGATTTTATTGAAGTCTGGATATACTAAAATGGGTTCGTTTGTTAAAAGATTCTTGATCGTTTCGAAAGCATGGATATATTCTGGATTTTGTATGTCTAACTTAGCATCCTTTTTGAGGCATTTTGTCATGGGTTTTATAATACGGGAATAATCTTTTATGAATTTACGATAATACCCAGCCAGACCAAGGAATTGTTTGATCTGTTTCGGGGTTTTAGGTATAGGAAAATTTTGAACGCATTCAACTTTTTGCGGGTTGGGTTTAATTCCTTCTCTGGTGACTACATGGCCTAGGAAGTTGGTTTCGTGTTTGAAAAATTCAGATTTATCTAATTGTACCTTTAAATTAGTTTCTCTAAATCTAGTAAATATTTTGTTGAGTGAATCAGCATGTTCTTGCAAAGAAGTAGAGAATATTATTACGTCGTCTAAATATACGAGACATATATTGTTTATGTAATCTGCAAGTATGCAATTCATAAGACGTTGGAATGTGGCAGGGGCTGTCTTCAACCCGAAAGGCATTCGTAGAAATTCATAGTGCCCACCCTCGACACTAAAGGCGGTTTTATGTATATCCTTTTCTTCGATTTCTATTTGATAGAAACCTTTTGCCAAATCTAGCGTGGTAAAATACTGGCTTCTTCCCAGTTTTTCCAAGATTTCTTCGATATTGGGAATGGGGTACTTGTCATCGATCGTAACTTCGTTGAGTTTTCGATAATCTATTACAAGTCTCCATTTAGGTTTCCCACTTGCATCCATTTTTTTTGGAACGATCCAAACTGGTGCTGAATAGGGTGATTTGCTAGGTCGTATGATACGTTTCTCTAACATTTCTTTGATTTGCTTCCGTACTTCCTCCTTGTGAATATACGGATACCTGTATGTTTTTGCGTATATTGGGATATTATTTGAGGTGCGAATTTCATGTTTAATTAAATTAGTGAAGGATAAATCAGACTCTTCGTTATAAAAGATGTCTGAAAATTTCTTTACTAATGGCAGTAATTTACCTTTTTCTTCATTATTCAGATGATCAATTCTAATCTGTTCAGAAATGGAGAAAGATCCCTTAACCTCGTTATCAATTACATTAAAGTTTTCGAAGGTTACAGGTGTGGTTTCTTGTGGGGTAAATTTAACTTTTGTGGGATGTTCGTTTAGTATCTTTACTAAACCTAATACTTTAGAATTTACTGCGTCGTAAATACCTTCCTCAAGTTGGACTTTTCCATCTTTGGAAGTCTTTCCAGGGAGGTGTATTAGACCGTGTTGTTGGTCTACAGGCACGGATACTTCGTAGAGTCCGGCCCTATTAAAGAGACAATATTGCTCATCTTCTTTGATTTCGAAGAAGATGGGGATAGTTTTTTCTCCGGCGCGTAATATTTGATTCTTATAATCTATAATTACATCGAGTTGTTTTAGTACATTATTGCCTAAGATTCCGTCATAAAATTCGTGGAATTGACAGACGAATAGTTCAATTTCTTGAGCCTTGTCTCCCAATTCTTCAAAGAGCGGAATTTTGACTTTTTCGTGAATATTAATAACATGTTGGAGGGTTTTTAAGTTTGTATCTGGTGTATTTATTTTCCACTTAGGATGACAGAGACCGGGGTTTATAATAGAGTGTGTAGCTCCGGTATCTATGATAAATTTTAAGGGTTTTGTCTTTGTCTTCACAACTATATAAGGTAATTTTCGTCCGAGGCTTGTGGAAGAAAATTTTGTGCCATTTCAGTAATATTTATGTCCATGGGTTCTGGCGATGGTTGCCGTTCGAAATACCGAGGATTTCCTGATGCGTTAGGATTATATGGATATTGGGTTTCGCTTTGATGAACTCTGTAGTTGTGTTCATGAGGTCGTCTTTGTTGTTCGCTTTGTTGATTATTATTATTAAATCGGTTGTTATTGTTGTTGAATCTATTGTGATAATTGTTATTATTGTTAGCGTTGTTGTTATTATTGTAGTTACTAGCATTATTATTAAACCTATGATAGTTGTTGTTGTTGTTATTATTATTATTCCTGTTTTGTCTATTATCATTTTGATTATTATTATTAGGCCTGTTATTGTTATTATTATTACGGGAACTGTTATTTGGAATATTTGGTTTATTATTATTATTGTTATTGATTTGGTTTTTGTCATTGTTTCCGTCTGTAGTCTGGTTTTTGTAAATTTGTCCATTTGAACCATAGTATGCGTACCCAGCCGTAAAGAGAATGTCCATGGCAGATTCAAGGGTTTCGGGATTTCTGCAAAATAATATTGTCTTCATGGGTTCGGGTAATTTGTTTTTGAAGACGTTGAGTGCTGTTTTCATATTATTTCTAGCACACTCGTTGGTTGCAGTGCTTGTTCCTAAGACTATACGGGTTTTATTATTAAGTCGCCTAAGTTTGCTTCTAATATCATTATAAAATTCGAGTGTATTAGTTTTAAAGATTGCGCCTCTAAGGTTGTCGAAGAGTTCGTCCATACTCAGACGATCTCCAAAGTTATTTTGGAGGATTTGTTTAATTTCCGACCAAAGGACAGCGTGACAGTTAATGTCGATTGTTTCCTTTGCTCTCCCTTTAAGCTTACTTTTAATGATGTCACTGAAAAGAAGTTGAGAAACTTCATTGTAAGCTTCTAGAATGGGTTTCACTCTGTCTACTAAATTTATGAATGTTTGTAAGTTCTCGTGTTTACCATCATATTCGGGGAGACTGTTTAGATATTTAAGGGGGTTGATTTGTATTGCAGGGGCTTCGTTGTTCGTCATTTTTTTCTTTACACCAGATTCCAAACCACTCTTACAAAAATGATTATAAACTGAGATTTTGGGGCAGTTTTTGGTATAAAAAAAAAATACAAGATTTTTAGATAATGGTCTATACAATATATATATACATCGGATTTTAAGAATATAAAAATTTTATTTTTGAATATGTAAAATTCACAGTGTAAAATTTACTTGGTTTTGTGCTGGAGCTCCTGTGGACCGACTATAAGACTCCTTTCAGCGTGATTCCTTGTAATCTGCTAGTTGTTTATTTTTTTTTTTTTTTTCAGCAGGTCGAGTTTTCCTTAAAACTTTTTATTCGCTTTCAAGAATTTTTCTTTTTTTTCGAAGAGCACGGGTTCCTTGTCTGTTAGCACTATCGTGAACGATTTTTGGTTTTTTTTTTTTTTTCAGCAGGTCGAGTTTTCCTTAAAACTTTTTATTCACTTTCAAGAATTTTTCTTTTTTTTCGAAGAGCACGGGTTCCTTGTCTGTTAGCACTATCGTGAACGATTTTTGGTTTTTTTTTTTTTTGAGATCACTTTTATTTTCGCGTCTGCGTTAATCGTGAATTTTCCTCCTCTTGGGGAATATCTTTAGACAGACGTGATACTATACGCGACTGATTTTTTAAAAAAAATCGAGTAATCTTTTTACTCCGCGTATCCTACCGACTGCGCCATTAATGATTTCCTCGGACACAAAAAAAAACGCAACACAAGTTTATCTTCAACTTTATTTTTTTTTTCCACGATTAATTATTTACATGTTCCGTTTGGAATCTTTCTTAAGACTAATGTAGACTTGAGAACTAACTTCTTATATACCTATGCAGTCGCCTCAATATCCTATCTATTAGTTAATTATTTCGCACATGTGTTAAAGGATTAGGATAGGTTTTATGACGGTAAAAAGATCTAAGGATGTTTGCCGCGCTAAATACGAAAGGAAAAATGTGATGGTTTTATGACATTGAAAAGATCTAAGGATGTTTGCCGCGCTAAATACGATCGGAAAAATGTGATGGTTTTATAACATTGAAAAGTCTATTTAATGAGAGGTGTAATATGTAGCGGAAACATATGTGCGAAATTTACATGAAGGATATGTAACACTTAATCTTTGTTCTTCGAGTTTATCATGCTCAACAGATTCATCCTTGTTTACGGCTGGAGATAAGATTTAGAGATTAAATATTTGGGTGATAGTTGTTTTACCCACTTCGGCTGAGAATTCGATGATGACTGTTTAGCGCAGCAAAAAGTGCTACAAATCCTGAATATTCCCATTATATCCTTGAATGTGAATTCAATCTGCATATCATTTAACGATATTGGGAGAACTGTTTGATTGCTGAGTGAAAATTCAATGCGTTCAGTTTGTTCAAGTCGTTTGCTTGTTTTCCTTTCAAGTTCTTGTGCTTGGACATGAATTATATCTGAAAGAGTGCTATAAATCCCGAATTGGTCTATATGAGCGAAATGTTTCAGTTGGAGTCGATGTGACATTTCCTTTTTAAAGACTTTCTCGTTAACGTTTTGAATTGATGTTCGTTTAGACTGCATAGATCAATCTTATTACATTTAATTCCTCATAAAGTGCTATCACAATCTGATGTCTAAGATGTCCTCAATGAAAATTTTAGGGCTAAAATAATAAGTGTCCTTGTAACGTCTATTTACTGTGAAATCGTAAATCCACAATCAAGAACAGGACGTTTTCTTTTCACGCAGTGTGTTTTCATTCGCAGAGTCTTTTTATAATTGCTTGTATATTTTTTTATTTGCTGAAAATTATTTTCATCGAACCTCTAGCAACAAAAAAATCCAAATTAAAAAAAAATCCTCATTTAAAAGAAATGGTATCAGAAAATAGCTTGCTGAAATTACATTTTCTCGCTTCCAGAGAATTGTTAAATTTGAAATTTCTTAGGAAGAGTTTGCATTTCCAAGAAACAGTTTAGCTACGAAGTTGAGGAAAACGTTTAAGGACCGGGTTTAACCTTTAAATAGACTTCCTAAAGAAATGTTAAGGACATTCGATGGCAGACCCCGATAATGAAAATTTATCATAGAGGTTGACTACTTTTAAAGGATTAAGTTAGAGTTAATGTCGATGAGATTCATCCGAAAACATACGAAAAAATCTTGAAAATGACGAAAAATGAACGAAAATGCAAAGAATTTAACACTGAAATGTTTTTCATGTGATTTGCTAGCTTCCATTAAGCCCTTTTGCTAGTCTGGCTATTCCCTAAATTGAGTACTCCGTTCAGTTCGGAACATTAATTGAAAACACTGACAAGATTGAAACTAACGCAATAACTAAAAAATTGAAAATTATTCAAAAAAATGACTTCGCCTTCAGGATATGGAAGCAACGAAGGAAGTGTGTTCTTGGGTAATTAGATTGGGCTGATATATCACTATGATATCGGTTGAATTTTGGGACTCGTTAGTGATTGGAAGGCTATAAAATACTGACAGCTTACGAATGTGATTACATTCCAGGTTGCTGCGAGCGGATGAACGCAGTATCGCATTCTTCGCTAATATCAAGGTTCTGAACTTAATAAAAATGTCCTGGCTGCGTAGTTTGTTTTGCGGTTAGAATGGAAATCAATAAACCGTAGAGCCCTGCTCACACAGGCATCATTAGAAGGTCACTTTAATATTCATCTTTCCGCTTTTATTTTTTAAATATTATTTTTATTATAATGTACCTAAAATCTAAAACATTATTTATTCACAATATTTAGTCTTCTTATTAACTACTTATCTCCACCTCCTCCATGGCTCCACGGCTGCCTCCATGGTTCTACTGTCCGCTGCATTGCTGATCGTGGTGGTCTCATGCTCCGCCATTCCTTTTGCCGGTGCTGAATCAACGCCTTAGAATTGATTGGTTCCACTGTTGCATCTCGGTACAGTTATCGGTTGGGATAGGTCCGTCCATCCTCCCTTTTGTACAAGCCAGAGCAACCCCGAAGGATTTTTCGCTCCTCCAATAACCCTATCTTCCTCCACTTATACTTCGCTGTTGCCTGGCATATCAGAACCGCATAAATGAGTATGGGCCTGATTAGTGACTTGTAGGCAAGTATCTTCACTCGCTTGTTGGTTGTTGACTGCTTCCTAAAAAGAGGTAAAAGAAGATGGTAGGCATATGTGATATTCTTCAATGCAGCTTCTGCGTGCTAAAGGAGTTTTTCGTATCGAAAATCACCTCCGGATTCTTTGTTTACTTCGGGCAGTGCATCACATGCCCGTTCAGTTTTATTCTGGTATCACAAATGCTTCTAGTGCGACGTCCATCTTTTGATCTTAAAAACAATCCTTAAAAACAATCAGCTCGCTTTTTTGGCGCTAACCCTCATCCCCCACTTTTGATAATACAAAGTTAACGAGTTCTGCTACCTTCGGAGTCTCGTTCTTTCATTGTACTCAGGAGATCACACCAATAAGTCGTCAGCGAAGAAATTAACTTCGAATCCAAGTTGAAATTCATCCCGAATCCCTGGGTTATCGGACGTAAATAAATTAAAGAGAAAAGGATCCAGAATGGATCCCTTCGGGACCCCGGAACTAACTCCGTCAATCGAAACCAAATCAAAAGCTTTTTCTACTTTAATGAAACACGCTGCGACGATATTTTTGACCTGCAAGTTTCATTTCATACTGGCTTGGAAAACAGACAATGCGTCTACCGTTGAGGAACCTCTTTTGAAGCCAAATTGTCTTTACGGCAGAGTTCCTGCCTCTTCAGAGAAGTGTGTGATACTTTGGATGATTACTCTCTCAAGCAAATTTCCCACATTAGATAAGAGAGATATTGGGCGAGTGTCGACTACGTCTATGCTATTGGATTGTTTCGGAATAGCAAATATTTTGCCACCTTTCCATTGCTGAGGGAAGTAGCAAATGTTTATGCAGTTTAAAAAGATTGCGAGGAGAAAAAATACGTCTTCGATGGAACTTCAGGTTGTGTTCTGATGGATCTTTATAAAGATAATTTCTTGAGGAATTTTATATGGATATATTTGAGGTGACCGTACAAGGGTTGAGCTCAAACAAGCGATTAAAGCCCGGTAGTCAAGAGATTTCTCTATCAGTTGATCGAGATATTCTCAAGGCTTCCACTCAAGTAAGTATTAACAGCTTCTTAATCGATACGCTCGTATTGGATACAGAGCTCTGCTACCTTTAGCTTCAAATTCTTTCTACCTCTTAAAGTGAGTTCTATCAAAAGATGGACAGACTCAGCATCAAGAACTCTAGATTCGAAAATCCTCAAGCTGTGAGAGATATTTACCAGATAAGCAAGCACAATGAAGAAATCGATCGTTGACGAGCTTCTTCGGAAAGTGGGCGTTTTTCAACGATTTTCACACGTTTTTCATCGACGGTTGATAAGCGCAGAAAAAATTTTGTTAGAAAAGGCTAAGCCACTTGCGCGGCATGTCCCTCTTTCAACGCCTATAATTGGTAATCGAAAGAGGCGATTTTCAACGTGCGGACAACTTTCTGATCTGTAGCTATTCATGTGAAATTGTGTGCACTCGATATGCAAATAACTTGTTTCTTCAGAACCATGCTTTTACTTAAGGGGGTAGTAAGGTTAATTCGGTGTAAAACAAGCATATTTTCGGGAATTTTTTGAGGCGACACAGTTAATTTATTGAAAATTTTAAATTTACTACATTATAAAGTCATGTTTAAAGAATATTGTGTGCTGATTTTTATGAAGAAATGAGCTGGTGGTAGCGAATCTCCGCGGACGTCTCATAAAAAAGTTCGATTGCGGTGTCCCTCAGAACTCATCACTGGATCAACTAAAATCAAAAAACCAAATATAGTTCATTAGCTAATAAATTTTCGCAGGTAACAACGTCGAGTTTTTTTTTTCAAATTTTTAAATATTTTACAGCGCTTCAAAGTCAAAACACCGATTTTTCATCAAAAAAACTCGAAAACTTTGTTATTTTAAAATATGATAAAATTAAAAAAAAAACTCAGCGTTGTTACCTCGTAAATAAAGTAAAGAAACATTGTACAAAATTTGAAGTGAATCGGTGCTGTAGATTTTAAGCTACAGGGGACACCGACCGTAAGAAAGGCAAGTGTGAGAAAAACGCGTTTGAAGATTTGTAAAGATTTTTACACTCTAAAACGAATATTTTTTGTTTTTTACTTACATTGAATCATCGATGCCAGCTCCATAAAGCAAAGGGCTTTTACTCAGGATGTCTAGAGCATCCTTTTGCTCTTGTCGACGTTGAATTCTTGCTTCCTTGATTACTTTTTGAGCTTCTAGCTCCGCTCGATTTAGTCGATCGCTGTCAACTCTCCGCACCCATTCATGAGAACTTGTCCCGGTTTTGATCTCCATCCCTTGCAAAAATGACAGCAAAGCAAAAGAACCTTCATTAAAAGTACAGGCTGATACATTTGTAGCAATTTCAACAATACTTGAAGAGCCATTGACAATTTTCGGAGTAATTTTCCAAATGAGTTGGTTGAGACTCTCATTGTTGTTTTGAGTAAAGCCTCCAACACATCGTTCCAGAAGTGCGTCCTTACTCAAGTCCTCATAAATAGGCTTCATGGCTTTTAATACATTATCTGGAAGTGCCTCGTAACTATGTTTGAATGAATCGAGATTTTTTTCAGCTGCAGCTTTTTGCCATTCACACCATGAGTCTACGCTGCTAGGACATTTTTGATGCTGTGGATTTTCATCTGTCGAGCTGTAGTGGTAATAAGTTGCCCATATAGCATCTCTCATTTTCTCCACAGAATCATGGTTTCGTCGAATTGCCAGACCAAAATAGACAGTCAATTTGTCGATCATTTTGCCGGTAAGGTTACGTTTACCACCGAAACTTTTTCTTTTTATAATTTTGCCCGTTGTGGTTTTTTTTTCTTCGACATTATTTTTCACCAAATCTCGCAAACGTTTGCCCATTCGTTTTTGAACGTGTCCTATACATTCTTTTTTATTGATTATAAAATCATCACCATAAGGCTTTAAATTTAGGACACCAGTATAGGTTTTTGAGTCACCATCACCGATGTAATTACGATATTTGACTCCATTATTCATTGAACGTTTAAACATTGTTTTTATTGCATCAACTTCCATATTTCCAGCGGGTCCAGTATGGTTAGCATGGCATTTTCCTTCATTTACATGAGATTCATACCATTCTTCAAACTGTGCAGAATCTAATTTATTTTCCCAAGTTGTACAATTCTGACAGTAAGAACTTTTAACGAAAATGTCCAGGACTTTTCCGGTGTAATGCCTGATCAAGGAAGCCACGCCATATAATGAAGAGAACCCTCGTTTTTGCCAGGTTCCATCACCTGATACAGTTAACTCATCTGTATCCTCGATATTATTTGCTTCAGACGTTGCTTTCTTCTCTTCTTGTACAGCAGAAACAAAAAATTTACTACTCACATCTGCTATGACGGAGCACATGTTTTTTACATATGAGCTGTACGTTGGTTTCGATAAAAATGAGCTTGCTAAATTCATAAGGCCACAAAACTTTTCACACCCAGCTAATCCCAAACCTATCATTCGCATCACAAAACAAAACCGATAGTTTATTTCATAAGCAAATGATTGAATCCTTTCTGAAGACGGAATAAATCGAGGCTGTTTGCATTTTTCACATGTAATTTTGATATTGAATCCAAGGCCTTCTTTTTTGCAGGATTGAAAAGTAATTGTTCCATCACACTTCACACACTTCACTGAAGTTGGAATTGTCGAAAAAACAAGCATAAAATCTACGATACGATAATGTTTTTCGAAATCTTCTGCCACGTCTAGAGACGTGTTCTTCTTGATTTTTTTCGCTGATGCGCTTTTTGCTGTTATATTGTCGTTCTTACGTTTATGGCGAGGTACTCGTTTTCTAGGTCTACACAATTTTGACTGGGAGTTTTCCCGATCTTTTTTTTTCGGCATTTTTCAAAAAATTGATGTTAAATTACAGTAAAAATTGAAACAAAAATTCACTGCACGTGTATAACTGCTAGGTAGAACGGACAATTTGCAAGTAAATGTTCTTTTTAAAATAGCATTCTAACACAGGTACGTGACTTTGTACAGGTAGGTCTATTGACAGGAGAAGGGGAATGATGATTTGACAAAAAGAACGGAGCACCTGCAAGAAAATTCTAAGAAAAGTCGCTTTTGTTTGCGCTGTCAGGTAGCTATTTCCGGCAGCGTCAAATCCGATTGGAGAGGTAAATACTCAATCCTCTGTATCTCTGTCAATGATACTCTAATGAACTTCAAACTTTCACATAATAATCTTAAGATGTTATAGAATAATATAAAAAAATAAAAAAAAAAATGGAAAAAAAAATACCTTACTACCCCCTTAAGTTGAACGGACTTTTATTATTTTCCAAAAAATAAAAAAAAAATGAATCACCTGCTTAGGAACTCGTTGGTGTCCTCAAAGCTCGAGTGTGGTCTTAAGACTAACTATTTTATAATTAATTAATCATTGATCCTAAATAGCTTAAAATGCAATTTGCTGTACATTTTACTTAAATTATTGCTGAGGAGGAATTTTACACAAATTTTTAAACGTCAAAGCGTCATAAAATTTACTTGACTCGAAATTTAGATCATTATGTTTCAATACATTCATTGTTTTCAGAAAACTTTAAAAGGAAATTGTATTTCCGTTTGGAAATTGCCTTAATGTGTATTTCGTACAAAAGGTATTTATTTGGATTTACTGGAACACTCACGATAGAATTCGTGGCTTCATATTTATTTTGAATGCTAGTTACATTATCAAATGTAATTTGCGCAAGACTGTTTTTTTTCCATTGCTTACAGGAAACGTCATTTGTCAACTTTGAATTTGCTTAACGGACCCTATAGTGGTCGGAATAACGTGACATTTTGTTTAGTTCAGTATTTTAGTTTGGAGATAAGGAGGGTAATTTGCTATTACCCTTTACCGAAAAATTCAGAAGGTTTTCAAATTTCCTTCCAACTTGACCATATTAGTAGGTTGACGCATCGCGAAAATTTGTATGTCATCTGTGCAATTTGTATGGACGCACACGGATAGCATTGGATCAAATTATCGATATCGGTTGATTATCGCTTTTTATTTTTTGAAAAAAAGTGCCTTTCACATGGGACAGACAATTTCAACTAATAGTTGCAGTAACTGACAGTTCTGTAAGCTAATTGCAAACAGGCTGACAACTGACAGAAAGTTGGAAGTAATAATGGACATTTTATTTTGGAATAAATTTTGTATTAAAATGTTAAAAATATACGGACTTATTGAAAGAATAGTGCGTACTTCCAATTGAAATATATTATAAATTTTTTTGGAACATGGTGTTTGTACTTGTCTCACTTTTGTTCACGGAGTAGCTCGTGTTGCATTTTCGTAAGCGGCTGAGGAAATGGTGTGGGTGGAATTAAGAAGGGTCGCAAAAACAATTAATTGTTTTTCTGCTGCAAGGATTGTTACCGGGATTACTCTGGTACGTCTAGGATTTCGCGCGTCCTAGGCCGAAACCCCTCCGGTTGGGGCTCTGGGCTCCGGTAGCTCGTCGAAGACGGGCGTGGGCGCCACTCGCTTACCCAGTTAGCCCCGATAAGCCGCCAAGCGAGAATGCGGCTCGCCCGGATTGCGCTCCTGAAAGAAAAGAAAGAACACTACCTGAAAACACACGGTGCGAAGCCAGAAGAGGAAATTGTCGCCACACCAAATCAACTTCAGAGAAAACACGGATTCCTCACACCACCCCCCGACGTCACCTCCGTGGAACCTCCAACCCACTGTGTACGCGCGCTCCGCGTTCACGCGCACCCCGCTTCGTCGCCACTCACAAAGCCGGAAGGAAACCTGCAATACAAAACACAGTCTAGCTCTCACCTAAGGAAAAACAAAGATCTTCCGATAATTCTTGGCATTTATTTCTAAAAGGAAAACAAATAGCGAGAAAAATAAACTTAAGGCTAGCTTACGACTAAACTGGTCTTCCGCGATGGGCCCCTTGCTCCGGTCCGGTCGCGCCGCGCACTCGCGAATGGAATTGACTTAATTTGGTCGTAACTGTAAATTTCGCGTCCTGGATTACAACCACTTCACTTCACCTCTATCTTCTGTCCTTGCAAGGCTTTTTTTTGTTTAATTTGGTAATTATATTTGAAAGTTTATTATCCACTTTTCCACAGCACTCTCACGACTTTACCCCTTTATGTTGATCTTCAAAACCCCACTCACTTTCCTACTGCTCGTCCAACTTGTCCCATTCCCATCGCTAAAGCCAAAACGAAAAGAGAGCCCCCGCTATTCACCGTCGTCCTTATATTATGTCTCCTTAACGGCTACCACCCACCAAGATCCCGCTCCTCGAACATTCACCTCTCGTTCGAACCAAAAATTAACGTTTCCTTCGCCTGCCGACGCTGTAATCCCAGTTCGCCGTAGATCGCCGCAAATCTTCGCCGCGAACTACTTTACCCAACATTCGCCGCGATGATGACAGTTCGCATTGTTTACTTAACAATGTAAACAAACTTCACTGAAGAAAGTGACTTCAAGGAAGACTCCACCATTAAGAGGGAAGTTGGTGAGTAAAAAACATAGCCTCCCCTGTTTTGTTTTTCGGATTCCCTGCGCTGCGTCCGGTGGTTGACTTCGCCGTTGGCTCCAGGTGATCTTAGTGGCCTTCGTTTCCGCCACTTCCGACGGCGGTAGTGATCTGATTCGGATTCCCTGCGCTGCGTCCGGTGGTTGACTTCGCCGTTGGCTCCGGGTGATCTTAGTGGCCTTCGTTTCCGCCACTTCCGACGGCGGTAGTGATCTGGCTGAAATGCCCTTAGTGCCCGTAGTGTTGCTTTGTGGTTGCAGCCGCTCCTCCAGCCTGCCTTGGTAGCGCCATATGTGTGTAGCGTCGTTCAAGTGTGGAAAAATATCCTCGCCGTGATGTGCCGGCCGACGGGAGTGATCAGCTTCTGTTCAATTTTCACACGCGCCCGTATGTAACCCTCACTCGTCAAAACTTCAATGCCTGCGCTACCGTATTAACGTGAGTTATTTCCCAAGGTTAATCCTTGATCCCTTGATCGGTTCTAGGTGAACTTTTGATCACTTGGCTTGCCCAGCTTTTCCCGCGACATTTCACTCGGTCCCAATTGCGTCTTTTGCACGTTCGTATTGCGTGTCGGAAGATCATTGGTTAATGCTACTATTATTGCCTTAACGCTAACTTACTAATGACAATGTAGTCTTACATCTATGCTCCTTACCCACAATTCTGCTTCCCCTACTCCGTCCAGCATCGTGGCTTGAAACGTGGTGGCGCTTCTTCCTCCAACTCCGGGTTACCATTCTCGTCCGTATCGCGTGGTGACAGTGCCGCGGAGGTCTCGGGAAGGGGTGAAGTCAACCAACCCGTAACAGGATTCAAGGTTTCTATTCTTTTTTTTTCTGTGTCTGAAGACTTACTTGTAGAGGAACGTGCTCTGGGAATAGTCAAGTTCCTTTGGAGCTCGGAATTAGTCATGGGTTGAAGAAAAGTCGCCGAATTCTCTACGAATAAACACTATCTTCATCTTGAAGGATAAAGTGTCAATTTCCTAAAGTGTCGACTTCAATATTAATTTAGTATTAAAGTATTATCGTAACACTTGACTGAAAAGTCAATAGGTCACGTCCAATCGAAAATCGCAATTATCTTATATTGACCCGATTCGTAAATGATCGAAATGTGAAATCCGAAAAATGCCATTAGTTTACCTATTTTCCTTTTAGCCTTCAACGATATTCAATGACATGATTACCTTCGAAGGGAAAAAATTCAATTCAACACCTGAAATGAAAATTCCAAATGAAAAGTAAAAAGTTAAAAAAAAAAAAATGAAAACCTCACAAGAAAACTTCACCCGTAATATTTTCAATGACCTTTCTTATCCACTATCTTCATCTGGTACCGTCGACGACGTAGTCGTAGTCATCCTCGTTGTCCTCGTCGGCATATTTCTTAATGCCAACAGCATAATGAATAAGAATATGAGGTTCAAGTGGGAGGAAGTAGGGAAAATGATACTTACTCCGGACTGAGTGCTTATCTACTTATATTCACGGCTTTCTCGGCAAGTCACTTGAATGTGAAAGTCCCTAGAGCTAACTAGCACAAACGATGGTGAAGGGATGAAAACGTGTGACACCATTTTCCAAGAGATAGTGATCCGGATAGACTTCAAGACGTCCCAGAGCATCTGACCTCAAGGATTATTAGACATTCAAAAAAAAAAAAGTTCTATTAGGCGGAGTGTAAGAGGATTTCTCGCTTTCAATTTACGCCTCTACATTTGTTACCATTGTTGCTCCAGCAAGTCAACCATAGAATCCAATAGTGCAAAGTATATATAGAGCTAAAGAAATGGAAGAATTTGTATTTAAGGTTATTTCGAGATGTATTTTTCAGATCTCAATGCGTTTTCACTTGGAAACGATTAGAATTCATTTCCATTCGAAAATCAAGAAGAGAATCACACGCGAAGGATATGATACGATAAGGAATTTCATATTTAGGCACCGAAGAAGACTTTCTTGTTAATATAAATTATTTCAGTATCCTTAAATGGATGTGTCCGTCTTTCTTCTTGCACTCAAGATCTTGCACTCAAGATGGTAATCATGTAGCGTTTAATTGGTGATAGCTGCTCTCACTCCGGAGTAGAATTTGTTATAGAAACCCTAAATTCTCGAAGCATTTGCTCCTTCGTTAGCTCATAAAGGTAGTCATAATCATTGTAGGCCAAACGAAACGAAGAAAACATTGTGACACTGGGAACATGACGTCATGTTTGACATATGTGAACTACTTCAACTATGATGATCCTCAAGAAGGATGAAAGTGATGAGAAACGTTAATTTTGCTTTTACTGAATTGTTAATTTTTTTTTCAACTAAAATCTACTATTCCATTAAAATAAAATAACCAAAAAATACATTGATTAAAATGATCTTAATTACCGTTGAGAATTCCAAAAAATTTCCAATTTCATGGAACACATTTTTCACATTTAGATGAGAGAACACAACAATATTACAGGAACTTATTTGGTCTTTCGATATTAGAACCCACTTTTATCAGTTTCAGCTAATTTGCAATTTGCATGTGAACCAGTTCAAAAAGCGATTTTGTACACGTCTTTGAACTGCTCAGACATTTTGTCCTTTCAAACCGTTATTATAATCAATTGTTTGACACTGCAATTTAGGCGGGTTTACGTTAACAAAAGGAACGTTGATAAGTAATCCACATGTGCTTGCAGAATCCGAAGGATATTATTTGCAGGAACACGCCTGATAGTGTTCTGCTATGTCCGTATGTAGGGGCAGCTGCAAGGCATTGCGTTCATCCAAAAGATAGTATGTTTTCTTTTAATTGTGTAAATTTTTATTTACGAACTCGATTTTCGACTGTAATCGTTCGGTCTTTTTCAGCGACTTCACATGTGAGAACTTTTACTAGAACAGGATCGAGCTATTACAAATGTTGCGTTCATGTTTTCTTTTGAGTACCGAAACTTGAGTGGACAGCCTTGGGTCTTTAACAGCACTCTTTACCAAGTGTCTCTCTTTTGTCAGACATATTGTCAGATACGCACATATTGGCAGATATTGTCAGACAAAACGTAATTGTCAGATATGGGGTTCGGACTAATTCCACCTTAAGCTGCAGAAAGAAGCTAAACCAATTTATTTTTCTTCGGTTTGAACGACACCAATCGCCGAATCGAAACATAATATTGAAGTACCGACCCTTTTTTCTTTTGATTGTTGAATTCCCATCTAAGTTGTGCTAACAATTGTGCCAACAATAGCTAGTATCTGGTGATGACGTTGGAAGACTGAAGCCAAAATACCGCCAAAGACCTCAACAAATTGTCCATGGTTAAATTCCTGTTGCTTCCATTTAGATATTACGGCCTTAAGAACGTCAGTTTGAACTGCGAAGAAGAGTTGCCCATTTGTGTTTGTTTTTTTTCCCAAACCGAGACCCTGTTTTGGTTGAGTTACCACATCTTCGAGATAATCCTTAAGCTAATGGCGACGTCCTGCTGGCTGGTATATAGTTCCATCATCAGAATCGATTGCCTTTCTTATATTTTGGTAGCTTCTGATATTAATAATAATGAAATCTTGCTTAGAATCAGAAGATTCATCAATTTCTTGACCGCTTTGATCGGGATCGACCATTAAAGCTTGCTCTAAATTGTCACCAATTTCAGAAGTAGGATTTTGACCATCAGATGTATTTTCGAAATATATATCTCCGAAACTAGAAAGCGTGCATCCACGTCACTTGATCACGGGTTGCTAATTAGTCAATCAGGAAAGTACTAAGGTACCTAGTACCTCGGGGCGGTCCACTGACGGCAACATAAAAATAATCGGATGCGCGGGTTTGTATGTCAACTGTCAGACGAATGATTAGTGACAAGTGTTGAGAAGAACAGGGTGAATCAATATAAATTGAACATATTGGCAATCCAGGAAACGAACTGGACTGAAAGTGAAATTCAAGATATGAGACCACACACAATATTCAAAAGCGGGAAGCCGCAGGAAAGCGAGAATAGACAGTTCAATTAACATGTTATTGACTTTAAGGTAGTGAATGAACCGTTCTGTGCGATCTGTATAAAAGCGAAATACTTAAAAATTGTTGTTGGTTGATCAACGTACTCACCCAAACCGAAGAAACGGACGAATAAACGAAAGAAACGTTCCACAATCACCTAGAAAGACTAGTCGGCTCATCGCGTATAGCCAACACAAAAAAATTCTGGGTGAATTCAACTCTAAAATAAGCAATGAGCTTCCTCATCGTTGAACGACTGTACGATATATTCCCACGATGAAACAAACGACAACGGCCAGTGCATGATGGACTTTGCATTTAGCAAAAATCTAGTCTAACGTTGGACTTGCTTCCCACGTTGACGCATACATAAAATGACATATGTATCACCGGATCAAATCAACCATGTTATGATCCAACAACGTTGGGCCTCGAGCATACTTGATGTTCGCACATACCGAGGAGCCATTTTTTGAATTAAAATTCAATTTAATTTAACGTTCTCTAATGATATCCATCCTGTATACATGGCAAATTTTTTTAAGACTCGTAGTATGAACTATTCACCCTACGCGAGTAATTGAAACTGAGGTTGTTATACAAGGTCTGTCTCAAAAGTTCCCGGACTGGTCAAGAATAAAGAA
This sequence comes from Stratiomys singularior, assembly GCA_954870665.1. Taxonomy (NCBI): domain Eukaryota; kingdom Metazoa; phylum Arthropoda; class Insecta; order Diptera; family Stratiomyidae; genus Stratiomys; species Stratiomys singularior. Next base: position 25,918,886 of record OX940881.1, on the reverse strand, counting down.
AACTGGTAATGGTATCTTTTTGATCGTGATTGGCATTTCATCTAACATTCATCATAGACGTTGTGTCAAAATTTCATGACATTTGGATGAATAGAACCCAAGTTATTGTGCTTTAAATGACAGTACTTTTACAGTGACAGTACTCATCGGTCGAACAATTAATTTTGAAGAAAGGGCGAATAAAAAAATCTGACGTTTTGGCCCGCCAAGATCAGTTGTGAACGAAATTAACGTTGAATTTGTGCGTAAATTTATTAAAAGTGAGACAAAATCTTCATTGCGTTACATGGAAATGATGCTTAATATGTTCTGTGGGTCGATTCATTGCTTTTTGACGGAGCACTTGGGCCTCAGAAAGATTTGTGCACGATTCGTTCCTCGCAAGCTGTGAGCAAATAAATCAAGGGCAAACGGAATAAAATAAGAGAAAACTAGAGAACGCTCAGAACCACTGTTTTTTGGAAAACAATGCTAAACATTTGATGTAAAACACGCTTCTTGTGTTTTACGAGTATGCATCCTTTGAAAAACTGTCTCAGATACCCAGCCAAGCTCATCACAGCTGAGCTATATCTTTATCCTTTATCGCTTTATAAAGATAGGACCTTACATATCTTAAATTAAATCATTGTTTGCTTAGCCCTAATTTAAAACAGATAGTCGAAACATTTATCCCAGAAAAATAGCTCAACGACATTTGAAAGAAATGTTAAAAGAAAGAAGAAACGATGAAGGAAAAATTCAAATATATATCAACATACTTATCCTCGCACAAGTACACATACACATTGAATATCTTCAGGGCCTTATTTGTTTCCTCCATGGGACTATGACAAAATGCTTATCCTTAAAAGCAGCACTACATATCCCAAAAGATTTTCATTACTTCACCCCAACATTTTCGGGATTAGAGCCGATTCAGCCATGCCGTCTACTTTATGTAGATAGATAGTTAGACTAACAACTAGCAATTCACACAGATATGTGTGTACACTACATACATGCCGTATGCAAGGATATGTATACAAAGTTCGCTTAAGCGTATACATTCTTGAAAAGCGCACCGTTAAGTCTGCGATGAAAGAAACCTTCTTCGCAAATTTACTGTAAGTGTTGAATAGAATTGCTCCTTGGGGATCGGTTAACCTTCGATAATATCCGGAAAATATGGTTGTATTACGGGTTCAATGGTCCTTGTTGTGATGTTTTCGACAACATTGTTCAAGCTGAACTAGAAATCAGAGAAAGTGGAGCCAAAAAACTATTGCCAAAGGATGACACAGAGTTTTCAGTACATCCATCATACATTGGAACAAACGTAAGCAAACATATGTGAGTGCAAATAAGTAGTGCTACGGCAGGAGTTTCTTACGGATGGAGGTTGTGAAAAACAAAATATTTTTGTGCGGAATATTTGTCCTTGTTTGCCATGTTCCGTTTGCTTCTGGCCGTGTAGTTTTTATAGAAGATTGATGAGAAACATGGCACAGGAAAGTTATTTAGTCATTAGGGTTGGAAGAATACTGGCGAGTGCTTCCATAGTTTTGTTTCAACATTTATATGTTTTGGTTATTATGTTGAATTAGATAATTGATGTATGAAAGCATTAACGCTTTGCAGAAGAATTGAACAAAGTTATAAGTATTGTCAGAAAGGAAGCAACCCTCTCAAGTTTACACGTCTCAACATAGCGAGGGAGCTCATTATTAAGCGCATTAAACGCAAAGGATTTCTCCGCACTTCAAGGATCCCACCCAGCAGCTAGTCAAAGGTTGAGAAGCGACAGTAGTTGTACATAAAATAAAATACAAACAAGTCGAAGATCCTCTCTGTACCCGGCATAGGATAGCTGAAATGAAGGTACCAAGCATCAGTTGCCCAGAGCGTTAGGGCCAGGAATGCGTCCTTTAAATAAAAGCAGCATCTGAGGGGTGATTGCAACAAAAAAAAAAAAAAAAACAATGACAGATGTCACACTCACCAATATCAGGTATAAGCCCTATAGCTTGAAATATAGGCGCAGATAGACCAAATGCGCATTAAAATATTGGGGCCGCATTAAAATAAAGAAGCCTACGGGACCCGTAAATGTGGTCGCCAAATATAGAGCTAAGTTGATGAAGTTGGATGAAAGAAATCGAGGCGTTTGAGGGTAACTCCTGATCGCTAAACTTTCGTGTGAAAGTCCTATTACGATGAAGCAACCAAAACACAAATAAAAGCGGAGAAAGACTTCCTCCATGCGACAGGTAATGTGCTAGAGTGTCCACATACAAAGCTATGGACTGACATGAAGAACGATCTTTTCGAACACAATTACCAGTTAATCCCTAAAAAACTTAAAGGGTGATAAGAACCACAGTCGCCCAGCAGATGGCAAACTGCAAGTCGGAGCAGTCTCTAGAATAGCTAAAGACTGCAGTTGCTCAGTTGCTCGGTCTCATAGAGGAAGTTCCACTGTTATATACGGTCAGAATACCTATGTATAGAGAGCAGCGAAATCTAATGTGTTGGACACAAAGACGGGACTTCTACGTGGAGAAGAAAGGCATCAACAGGGCACGGTTTATTGCAAGTTAAGTCTGGTTTTGTGTACATATTATATTGCTTGTGTTGCACGGATTCCATGTTGAATTTGATTGCTTTTATTTACTTTCCTTTAGCCTGTAATGTATTTCAAGCTATTTTGCACTGGCCACGATGATTTACCATTGCAATTGAACTATAGGATCTGTGAGTGTCAGGAAGCCAGAGCAATGAAGTCGTTGAAGAATTGATTGCTTGTATTGTGGCGCTACGCTGAAAACTTTTAATTTCGACCCCTTGTCTCTCTCAAAATTTGGCATCATCCCTGTGAAGGAGAGTTTCTCTGAGAACAGCAGATTTCTTCTTAGGTTAGACGTTTATCCATAGAATAAAAAATCGAACCAATACCCACTACTGATAGAGCACAGCGAGAAGTAAAGAACTCTAGCTTGAAGGTCAACAATCGTCGAATGTTGTTTTCTAAATAGCCAAGCGTCTCGGGATTGTCGGTCTAGTGAATGATTTGACGTATTCCCACAAGTAAAAGTCCCGCAATTTTCATGAAAAACTTCTTTCAATAAGTCGATGGTTGCAGCTGGCATGTCCCGCCACCCTGTTAAAGCCAGAGATCCTTTGCATTATGACAAGTCAATGTTGAACGAGAAAATCATTGATAATGGTTCCATAGCAGTCACAACTTACTGTAAAGTTATTCCAAGTAGCATTTTTGAAGATATATGGACCAATGATTCCGTCAGCTCATAAAGGACACCAAACAGTGTTTTCTCCAGATATAAGTGGTGTTTCAAAAACCGTCTGAGGTTGCTAATCACTCCAAATGCCCCAGTTTTCGCTTTTTGACGTAGCCGTACAACTAAAAATGAGCCTCATCATTTGTTCTTGCCCCCGTTCACCTAATCTACGTCGTGTCCTGTAATTGTTTGGGTTTAATTACTGCGCGAGTTGTATTTTGTGAGTCCGCAAACCAAGATCCTTCCATCGATCTTGCATAATATGGATAGGAACAGGATTGATTGTTGAGCACCATGATGAACGGACTAGCTTGGGTCTCCCTCGATATTATACTCTACAGCTGCTACAGTTTCTTCATAACACACTGTACGATGTGTAGATGGATGCGTATTATCAATGAAAATAAACGTGTTACCCGATTATGTCGCCCGTGAAATTGACATAATGTATAATGAGGTTCTCGGACGGCACCTTTTTCGAAATAAATAAATAAAAGACGTTGCTCAAGCGTCAAACTATTCGTGATGAATTTGAAAACAAAATGAACAATAAAAGGTATGACAGCTGTCACACTGTATTTAGCATTAGACAGTGTTGCCAACATAAAGCTCTATAACTCTCAAAACACTCGGTATACATATTCTGTATTGGATACTGCAAAATACTCCCTTGTTTACATTTAGATAAAAGTTTTTAAATTAAGAAAAGAGAAAAAGAGATTGGGGTAGGGAAACAGAGAATGAAAGAGAGATAGAGAAGAGAGAAAGGTAGTATAATTCATCACCAACTTTCCTTTAGGTTTGGCTGTGATGTTTTCAGTAAGCATGACGTCGATTGATCCTCAACGTCCTTCTGCTGGCTTGATTTATATGCATATGTGATGATGTTTGGTACATAAACTTCACGCAGTATAATAACTTCAACAGGAGTATCAAAAAAAGGGCAGGAATTCGGCTCAAATATACTTCTTTACGATGAGTGTTACATTAATTGGTATCGTTATAATTTCATCAATTTTCGAACTGTTTTTATATTCAGAGAATTTCTCAACAGCTTGAGGAAGGTTTGTATCCATTATAGCCCCACACGCAAATGATTTACTAGATTCAATGTGTTTTGAATGTTTGTTTGAATGTAACCATTCTCCATCGTACTTGGAATTCTCTTTTGGTGTGAGAGGGCAAATGACAATGATCTCCTTTTTGGCTCAAATAGTCTCCTTTTAAGTTCCTCCGAGAAGGTACTACCCTACCGTAACACATGGGATATAACAACAAGCGTCTTACACATCAGATATATCCTGTATCTCCATTAAACGACCCGTTTGAGCTACACTTACGCCTATCGTTCATTTTACAGATTCACATTCAACCCATCCAACGTTTTGGTATTTTCCTTTCAATCCCTATCGTTACCACTGATTTTATTTTCCTCCATAATACCGCTATAAGAACATTTACCGAAAAGTAATTCGTTGATCTATTGAAAGATGTTGTTTCGCAGATGAAAGAGGGTCCTTTAAAACACACATTAACGTATGTGTAATGTTCCGTTCTTTTGTTCGAAAATCCTATTTATTTGGATAGCAGCATCGTTTCGTTTTCGTTTTCATTTTCTTCGGCTATTAGAGGATAGATCTTGAAAGATCTGTTTACAATTTTCTACGAATCAAGATACTCGTAAAGTTTAGTATCTATATATATTCTGCTGACATCAGGACTAATTTCAAGGAGATTAATGGTGGTTTCATTTTAGAATTCTGGAAATAAACAACATTTGTAGCATGTTGCAAAAGAAAATGACGAGTGTCGCGGAACTTACTTGGTAAGCAATAACGAATGTAACATCGTCAAAATAATATTCAGGTGGAAATGTTTACTAAGACATACGAGTCTTCATTTAAAAACCTTGCTGCTGTCATATGAAACAGGATACGTGAATAAATGTCTCCGATTTGAGCTTACACGTTCGTGGTTATATTCTACAATGGATTTAATTTTTGCAGAAAACAGAAGATAAGTGTATACTGTGTCTTATTATTGAACGAAGAATATAACTGATTTTCGGTTATGCCAAAACTTAAGACGAAGGACGAAAACAATAAATCACATACTGGGTTGATTTTGACAGAGAACAGTGCTTATTTAATTTCACATCCATTGTATATAACCTATTTTATATATATAACCTACCCTTGTTGGTTGTCTTAAAGGATTTTTTATTTCCTTTTCTTTTGCACGAAGCGTCGATACTTTTACTCAGCACTTGTTGTACTGTACGGTAGCAGGAGTAACTGCCGATCCTGATTTTCAACGTTTGAATGTTAATTTCTTCTTACGATGTACATGCTAAATCAATTAGTACTTTTAAACTTAAAATTGCTTCAAAATGATAACTTGATGTTCCTGTTAGGTTTTAATGAATTAAAGAGCAACCAATAACATTACATCCTAGAAATAATATCGTTTAAATGTCATCTTCGGCTTCCTTGAACAGAATTCAATCTTGGTACCTAATTATGCAATTATTTTTCCCAAACAGATTACGTGGTCATTTTTCAATGTTGCGTTGAATGGTCCGTTTAACATCCCGAATCGCACTTTGCTTATTCTTGTCAACTGAAAATGTCGAAAACCACCATCCGTTTAAGTTTAAGAGCGTGAGATTCCGTGATCTTGACGGCTAGTCGATAATCTAATTTCTTAAAATAATTTTCTCTCGTGGCAATTTTTTGCGTATGGCTAAAAACTTGCTAGATTTCCGATACATTTCAAGGCATTGTTTAAGTGTCAACCTTTCTGTGATCATTCGACAAGTAATACGTTTTGACTGTGACTTGACTTCTCATTTGACATTTTGATAAGTTTGAACATCGTGGCAGATAAAAGTTCTCTCGTATTTCACTGATGCTCTCTCCAAGCTCTCTAAAATTTAGCAGTCTCAGTTCGGCTGCTAAATTTGTAATCCTTGCACTCAAATGCGGTGTAGCATCGGTAGAAAAATTAACTATGCGCAAAAAGCGAGGTTGTAGTTTTGTTTTGAACTTTGTAAGACGTTTGAAATTATGAAAGTAATTTATTCCTTCTCAAAAACCATGAGTGGCTTCGACTATATGAAGAGGGTCGCAAACAAATCAGAAATGATTAGAAACAGAAACAATAAGTTAAACTCATCATTGCAATAAACAATAGAGGACTACTATATATATATTTTGGCACGCTGGAAAGTATGATTTGGACATAGTTTCTTTGTCTATAAGCACCAAGATGACAACCGGTTCTGGAGAGTTTCAATTTGACGTTCAAACGTGCCTCATTCTGTTAAAAAACTTTAGTAGACCTCGGAGTATATTCGCGCCGCGCATTATTGAGTTGGTGGTGTATGTTCGATTGAGGAAGACTTTATATTGGCCCAAGATTAACTATGCCTATCTGCCCCAATGGGGCTGGAGTTAGTCCTAACAGAACCTCCCTAAAAGATACCTATGAGGCCATTAAAGCACAAAGGATATAATATTTTATAAAGAAATGTGGAAAGAGCTCAAGCTGGTTTCGAACACGCGTCCCTGCCGCTTCTCATCAGGTGCCAAATCACAGGCTGGGACGCATCGATTGGCACTACCAGCTTAGGTGGATGTCGACTTAGCTTAGCAAGGGTATAAATCACTTATAAGTTCTAAGTGAAAATGGAAAAATTGATCTACCAAAACTTCCGAAATTCACAAAGGATAGTTTTGACAAAGGAGAAACAAGAGGACATGATTCCTAATCAAATATGTAGTAAAGACTTAAAGTTGAGTTGAAAACACTACATAGTAACAACACATAAGGAGATTACGAATTCTGTAATCTTTGAAAGAGAAAAACATCAAAGAGGAAATTTCCAAATACGTATCATTACTGCTGTCCGAAATGATTGAAGTCAGAAATGCAATAAAAAAATACTACCAACATAAAAGACGCAGACAAACTGATTATCTTAGATCATACACAAAAAGAGCGGCTTAACCATAAACTGGAACAGTACTGAAACGCATTATTTCCACCCGAAATTTACAAAGTAATTTAAAAAAAAATAATCAAAAAGGGACTCTTAGCCTTTCAGAGCTCCTACCCCGAAACAGTCGACGCAGATGAAAACAGCTGAATGCAAAGAGGAGGATAAGACAAAGCTTTTTGATTGGTCGGTAGCTAACCTGTATCAAAGGAAATTCAATAAATGGAGGGATGAAATGATAAATGGATCATGAACCCGTAGTCTCGAACTAAGGTCATTATCCATCATCCTTCAGAAACGAGCAAAATTTATTGCTCTGTGTTTCTAGTGTGTTTTAGTTCAGGTATATGAATTCGCTTCAGAGAAGTTGATCAATTTATCAGCTTGAAATACTCTCGTAAAAGAAAGTTTGCATTTATTTTGCCTTCCTTATGAAAGCTCAATTGGTTCCACTCTATATATATATGGCCCGTTAGTAATATCAAAAGTTTCTTGGTAATGTTTTGGCCTTGTTTTGTTTGGGTGAGCTTCATCACTTGGTTTATCCTGCACTCGTGTCTGTCATTCCAAGACGTATGTTTTTTTAACTTCATTTTTTACTTTTGCTGGTGCTACTTTGATTTTATCAGTTCTCCCTTGAATTTCGTCACCTGATTGAGTTCTTGTTAACTCATCTGCAATTTCAATTACCACTCTTTCTTGAGATCCTTATTAATATTATGTATGCTTGATTGTATGCTGCCTCGCAAGTTCTGCCTACAATCCGAGACTAGCTGCGAAACTACACACTCCGAGGCGAGCACACTGCTTATACTCCTATAAGCTATTCCAGAGTACTTGTTTTCTTCCATTTTGTTCATTCATAGCCGCTCCTATGATTGCTTTAACTGCAACAAGGATTCCCTGGCAGGATCTTCAAGTTTGTAGCTTGACAGCTCCCGGCTGTAATTTGTCAACTAACAATGTTGCTCTCTGGTTCATTAGACAGCCGTCAATGTAGATCATAGTTTCCTTTTTAGATTAAAAGTTGTGTATCTTTTCCAACTCTTATTTGGTTGGAATGTTGACTCTGTAGACGAACGATGCACCCACTTCAAATTGAATTTTATCCAAGTTCCGATTGTTGGACGTAATTATTCGATCCATTTGTTTCAAATCGGAGAAGTATCCCATTTGGGAAAGAGATCTGACCTGAGATTCTGATGTCATGAGCCTTTTATGCATCCTAACATAGTTGGTGCAATCTTAATGGCATCCTTAATGCCGAAGAAGGTCATTCACTGAATATTTTAAGATGCTTTCCGGAGGTTCTCTTGAGTACAAATGGCCATCATAGCAGTGCTTCAGAGGCATGGTAGTTATTGGTCTCACCACTGTCGCATTTTTCTATTGGTTGATTTTGGGTTTCTAGCTCCAGGTAAAATAACTCAACGCATGGATTCCAAAAGTAAGGTTCATTATTTATGTGAACGTTGGAACCGTGTTCTGCGTTCCAACGCAAAATGATTGGTAAACGAATATTTTGCATAACATTTAGAGGTTGGATTACTGATGAGCTAAGGAGATGAACAAGTTAATTGATGAGGTTAGTTTAAGTACTGTGGAAATGGACAAGTTTTCTTACCTTTCAGTCTTTGCGTTTTCTTGGCGTATCATTCATGTACATTATATCCTATATTTTACTAGGGCAAGGATTCGAACATACTTGTTTAGACATACATTCCATCTAACCCTAGTTATATCAAAACAGTTAAATTTGAAAAACAGGAACCACCAGGTCAATCGCGCTTGAGCCTCACACTTAGGAGAATCTTCGGATCTCCTTGGTACGTAAGAAACAAAGACATACTAGTCTAGAGACTGTTGACAAACGCATATCTTCAAAAAAATTGATAATCATGATAATGCCTCCATGGCTATTCTAAGATTCTTGACGTGCCAAACTAGGCAGACGTATAAACTAAACAAAAAAATTGACTAAACAATTCACCAACCCAACTGAGTGTCAAATCTGGGCGATTAAAGCCCCAGAAGCAAGAAGTTAAGCAAGAGTGGCAACACTAGTTTCGAAAAATCCCGATCTCCTAGCGAATTACTTTCAGTTTGGGTTTATCCCACTAATCGTACGGTATTACATGTCACTTAAATGATTGAAATTAATTATAAAGGCTTTTTATCCACGTGAAGTTGTTAAAAACTTGGAGATTATGAAGTATAAGTCAGCTAATAAATAAATTTCCTTTAATTTTACGAAACATGTGTTCTGATTAGTGCAATGCACTGGTACGAATCCGAAGCAACAATGAAGGAACTTTTGGGGCGTAAGTATTAAAATACATCCAAAACTCTCCGGTAGTAATGTAGTGAATTCAATAAGAATTCAACTGATATCTATCTTCAAATCTACTTCGTAGCATGTTGAATGAAAGTGCACGTCAACGAGTGGTTTAAACACCTTCATTATTTGATTACTGAATAAAATTGAAGAATAAGACTCATTAATAGTGGAATGTATTTTACATCTGTCACCAGAATACTGTGAACCACTAATGAATAGACTTGCATTCCGTATTCTCAGTTGACATTTATGTCTGTCAAGGCTTTCATAAAGGTAATTAGAACATTCATTAAAAAGTCACACCAGAGATAGTCATTTAAATGCGAGTCCTCCTAGTGATCCCATTATGTCCTGTTTGCAATTTAATTTGTAATTAATGCTGTCTAGAAAAAGGTTCTAAGTCAAATGTGGCCTCTTATGACTTTCCTATTCTTAACACATTTTCCTTTCTTCCAAGACATTCTAAGAAAACTAACGTTGTGCAAATTCCCCCATTGAAATTTGATTTAATGTACCGCCTGAAGTGAGCATAAATTGAGTTAGATCCTCGCTTCCCAGCTGAGAATTCCTAAAGTCATATTTACATCATTACCTCGATAAGGATCTAGACTGCATGCAGTCTAGTATGGTCTAGTCCACCCATGCTATGCTCAATGAGTAGTCAGCATTCATTTTCCACACGTACGAGCAAGGGTAATGAATTCAACTTGTCAACTAAGGACTCTCTTCTGCTTGGTTATTGCATTATTTATAGGGACAAACTTTGATTTAATGTTCGCCATACCTGAAAATCACCTTTGGTGTGTACCTACAACGTGTAAAATTCAATCGTTTTAAGCAACTTGTCTATAGGGCAGGTGAACCAGGAAGAGAACAAAGTGGGATACGCTTCTAGAGATTTAGTGTAGCGTTTAAAATGTCCTGAGTGTTTAGATGCTATCAGGAGAGAGTGAATCTCGTAAGCTGCAGCAAGCGTTTAATGTTTATCGTTTATTTTATTATAAAGCTAATGTTGAGTTATGAGTTCATATGGACGATTAAGCCACAGCAACTCGTTAAGCAAAGTGAAGGCCGTTAAAGGACGAGGAGGTTTGTTGGTGGGGCCTTAAATTGATGGTTAAGCAAGTTTTAGTATCACCATGTAATTGCTTTAGCAGCGTTAGTTTGTTGCTCCTAGTAAATTTAAATTTATAATAAATCATTTGTATGATCAAATCTTCATGCGAAATTCTCCTGAATAGTTTTCTGATTATAAATTGAATGATATCATGAAAAAACTAGTATAATGCATTACAAATTGTTGGTACTTTTAGAATGTCGCTTCGTTTTCTAAAAAAAAAAGTAAAAGCACATAAGCTGCATGCTTTCGCGAAAAGTTGCGGCTAATAAATTGAGAAAGTGATGCCTAAGTGAGTGAGCAAGCAGCAACTGATTAAGTTTAAGGTCAAGTGATTTGTTTACGTTGCGCTCGTGCTCATAAACGAAACGTCAAAGTGGCCGTGAAATTCGTGCAGTTTTCACTATCATGAGCACTTTAATTCCAAAAAAGTACCTAGTCCGATTATGAAGCGACAAGTGGGTGTTCAAGTAAATTTTCTTGCCCGTTGTTGAACGCTGAAATAGAAGAAAATAGTGATTTTTACGGTGCTGATTCCAAGGATGTCGCCATATTGTTCACATGTATTTAACAATTTAGTCGCTAACACAATCATGGATGTGGGTTACTAGCCCGCACAATTACGTGTACATCAAACCCAACGAGCCCACATTAATGATAGACTTTATATTCTCTGCTACCGCTACGATGTTTTTGGTTAACATTTGTGTTTTGCAAGAGATATACATCAATGTGGCTTTGAAAAGTACACAATAATAGGTAATTATAGGGAAAAGGAGCTCAATGAATGTCTTCGAGATAATATAGAATAAGTCTATGGGTTGCATCGACAAACATATAGTATATAGAGTGGCATATCTGTAACAAAAACTTCCAGAGAGGTTTTGTAGAGGAATTCAGCACTGATCGCTGATCAGCACTGTTTTCTCTCATGTGGGCATCAAATAAGATGACATTCTCTCATAGCTATTGCGTAACATCGCAATACAAACATAGATTTCCTATTTCTGCATCTGTCTGAGAAGAGTTGCCTAAACGTTTTAGCGCTTTATATTTACAGAAACACTTTTTCCTTGCATCTCGCGGTTTTCTGATCCAATAGACGGATATGGTGAGGAAGCACTTCCCAACAGTTTTTTCCCTCTGAAACCTTCATGTACCCCAACAAAAAACGGATGCATTCTTGCCTAAAATAGTGTCTCTATTATGCGATAGCTATTAAAGGTAATACTTAACGCCAATTCGAAATATACTCCAACCATGTATGCTCATATGAGTAACGCTGAGACTGATGTTTGGTTATAGTATAGGACATTTGGTTTTGACAGTATTTGGCAGTATGAATGAGATGAGTCTATTCCGGAAAACTCCGGTGATCTCGTCTTACACCAGGCTCGTAGGTGCCACAGAGCTCCCTATAGCCGGATTTATTTTGTTAGCTTCTGAAAGCCACGATTTCTCCTGGCTTTGCATCCTTCAAGAACCCCTTCTCTAAGACTCCTGCTTGCTGCCCGAGCTCTTATTGGCTTTGTAGCCTTCTCGGCTGAGGAAACCGCAAGCTCTGATGAAGCTTTCTTGCTATCTTTCATGGATTCTCGTATACAGTTTCTATCCTCGCGCTTCAAGGTAACTTCTTTTCTGCCTGTTCTCAGTAATTTCTTTTTGTGATCTTTTTGGAAAAGTATTATTTGGACTCAGTTTTCTAAACTTGTTTCACTTGATTTCGGCATTTTCGAATAAACTAGGCGTTACTTCAATCACTTCATACAAAATAATAGCTTGTTTTACTAGTAAATAGAAGTGACCAAACGATGATAAGACCGCAAACACCCAATCGCTTGTTTTCGGGCACTATATCCTGTCAACAATATGCTGTTTACTATCCTGGGTAATGATTTAGAGCTCCAGTATGCCACCTTAGATAAGCCTTAATTCTATGTTCAATAGAATCTCGTCTGATTCAAGTCTGATGTTTTATGGAGTACCTAATACTTTTGGCCAAGGGTGTATAATTAAACTTGACCATGTTTTGCCTACTAAGGTAAGGACCTTTAATCTCTTAAGACCATCGTCATCCTCAGAACTAAAGAGCATCTAAACTGTAACACTGTATTTTCTGAATCCTTCAGTAAAATTTGTTCCACCTTAAACCAGAATTGACGGTCATATTTTTTTGATCACACTTATTTTTGTTTTAAACAACTCGAGTATAATTATGAACTCTTGATCATAATTTTTGCTGTCCTTTTTCGTAAACCAAGTATCTACTACCAAGCCCAAGTCTACCCTAATCATTCCACGTACTCATCTCATTTATTATGTTCAGCTTTCAAGTGAAACTAACGTGTTTGCCAAAGTTAAGGACACTAAGATGCATCTTCATAAATTCTCAATGCTCACAATAACTACATTCTCATCATCCGTCAAATGTCTCCTTTCAACCTGTATCTAAAATTCATGGAATCGATCAAAATCACATCCAGACAAATCGCTAAAACGAAAAATTGACAAACTTACTTGTGAGGTGCCATCATGTCTTGAATTCATGATGAGTTCCATTTCATACGTCTGCCGTTCGTACTCGCGTCCTGACATTTCGCAAGTGTTTTGTTGTTGGATCCTTGCAATTCCGTTTCGGTAAGTTTGTGTCGGGAAAGCTTTTCTTCGCACCTGTAGAACGAGTGATGGGTTTGGACATCGTCTACATGATACCAACGAGCAACGGTGCTTCCGAATTTCAGGAGGAATGGTTGAAGCAAGCAGGCCCGGATCAAATGAAGAGTGATTTCCATTGGAGTTGGAAGTTGGGAAGTGGATTGACGTTGGTTTGAATGGATTTACTCTGGACAGTGGTGGAACAGCATGAAGAATTTATTGTGTGAAGTTTATGACATTCGCTGGATGGATCAAATAAATTAGCTGCAGTGATTTGGCTGGCGTTCGAACGTAGATTTTGCAGCACGAAGCGGAAGTCCTGGCGGAAGTAACTGCAGAGAATTCATTCAATTTAGATGTTTGGCAGTTATAATCCGATTACGTATTCATCTTGTGTGAAAAGTCATTTTTCAATTGCACTCACTAATCATTATTTCAAATAGTTTTTGTCAAGTGTTGGGAACCGTCCAAACCATTCTCTTTATTTTTCATTCAAGTACCAGATAGTAAAAAGTTTGGTCCTGGAAATTTTTTGTTCTCGCAATCTTACCATTGTTCTCCGATTTCGGTCTTGGCTTCTGCTTTTCAAGTGGAGCTTGCTTCCGCTGTATTGTTCTTTGATATTACTTTAACTATCGTTTACATCTGCAGCTATGTCACAATGTCATCCTTTCGAATCTGCTTGTAGGATATACGAGCGTATGGGCATCATATTTCCAGTTTGTAAACATGACGAAAGAAACGAATATGTTGCTGACTCCCTAGGAAGACTGGAGAGTACACGGAGGATTATGTGAATCTTTATGTCTGCATCCGGTAAAGTTCCTTCATTGTGTCCTAGGAACTATAACCGCCAAGGAGAAGAATGCGTTGCGAAGAAATCTGTCGTCTACTGATACTGTCATACTATACACAATTTTTTTTATTTAGGAAGCGATTGGTTTAAGTGTATGGAGAAAATGAACAATAACTAAGTCGCGAGTGAATGATTTATGAATGGCATAAGACTATTAATTTGTTTTTACATTCTTGCTTTCCGTTGGCTGGTGAATGTATATCGTTATTGTCGTTTGGAAAGGACTGATTTGAGTATCGTTTTATTGGTTGCGAATCGGTTGAATTATTTCCCCCATGAAAGCCATACGCAAAGTTATGGCACAAGGATGAGGTTTCCGTTTGTTTAGTTGTATGGTGGCAATAGGACTATGGAAATCTGTATTTTGCTGATATGATAATCGATGCATGTATTAGTAAACTAGTAAACTAACAGATGTTTATTCCCTTTTTAATTTTAGTGAAAGCTGTTTTTTCTTTAAATTTCGTTTTTTTGTTTTAACAGGTCATCCTTAGACGTACAAAATTAAGGAAGAATTTACTATACTAAATGAATCGTTGGTATTGGTTTTGTTCCTTCTCTGCACGAAGATTGGTCTACCTCTCTTCACCAATTTCGGGTGTTTACTCAGTCGATGCCTTATAAATATTTTCTACGTTTTTTTTTGTAGGATCCTGACGTTATCGATTATCCAGGTCTAATTAAACTAAAGTGGATAATACTCCCATTTGTCAAACATACAGAGAAAATTAGTTTTAATCGAATGGAAAGATATCATTAATGGAATACGTCCCTAATATCGAATACCACCCTATTTCGAAGACCAAGCGTCACGAATACACCAAACGTTTGTTATGTTGACCCTCTCGCTATTCACGTTCGACGGCCAGTGCGCGTGTGACGTTTTGCGCGAGTAGATACGAGTAAAGGCCAAAATACTGTGACGTGTTGAGGTCACGCGAACTGTAGTCGGCGTAAACAAAAAATCGTAAACATGTTTACGACTATCTGCTACCAACACATCGATTGTTCTCGTGTGCGCAAGCATAAACACGTCACGCGCATCAAGTACAACAGATCCCGGTGCAAGCGACTCGACGCGTACACGCGAGAACAATCTGTATGGAAGGTTCTGGGATGGTTGGTAGTGGTATATAAGCGACTACGGCGAGCGACGAGACAAGCAGTTGTGAATGAAAAACGCGAGAGTATGCGACGGTGCGCGCCACAAAAATTCGAAATAAGAAAAGTGAGAAAAGTGTTAAATAAGTGAATTAGTGTTTAATTATGTTGAATAAGTGTTAATTAATTAATTTAATTCATTAAAGTTATTAGTGATTTTACTAAATTAATCATAAAGTGTAGAAGAAACTAAAATTTTAAGAATTAATTTTAAAATAGTTCGCGAGTGTTTTATTTCACTATTAGCAATATTTGCGAATAGCAAACAGGTCGCGCATCTGCTCAACGCGCAACAATACAATAGTGCGAGACTGCGATAGGAGAGTTTCACAGCAAATGTCAAGCAGTTTTCGTAACATGCATTTGTATGCGACATCGTACAATGATTGCGATGCGTCGATGCGAAGCGGGAAATATTCGGAAAAACGAAAATTCCTCGCAACGAGGTGCGTGACGTTTGTCAAATGCAATATGGCGCTTAAATGAAATTTGATACTCAAACGCCTTAATTACTTTTTAAGTACATTGGTTATTACGAATGAATTTTGAATGAAAATTTCGTGCATACTAGTTAAGGGTTTTATTTGCGAAACGAAGGAACATACCAAATTCAAAACTTTGAAAAAATCAAAAATAATTTCCAGCAAATTTCATTTAAAATGTCACCAATTTGACATTTGTCATATGAACATTAATGTTCCCCGCATCGCGTGCATTGTAAATTGAATGCGTTGCGTGACGAAGAGGGAGAATCGCATCGCGCTCACGTATCGCCGTCACGTAGTATTGTATTTCGGCCGTAAGACTGTACGAGACAATTGACGCAACATCCGTTGAATATTTATGTAAGTTTCATTAGACCATCTGATGTACACTTTGGAATTATAGTAAGTAACCATACCATAAAACAGAGACAAAATGTTGTCTTAGGGACAAAAGTCCCTTAGACTTATAGACTAGTCGTGAAATATAGATGGATCATAAAAAATCCTTGAGTCTAATTAACATGGCAAGTATACTAAACAGATTTTATAACCAAACGACCTTTTGATTGGTAAGATAAGATTTTGGTTGAGTTTTGATTAAGTTCTTAGATTCAAACCTGTAAACGACACACAATAGTCAGGAAGTATGCAGGAAAAACAGAATTTTGGTTATAGAATTGTAGCAATTGGGCAAGTTTTTCACATAACTCGTTAGTTTTACCTTTATGTTGTCTTATTATCTTTACATGAATTTCTCAAAATAAGTTAGTAAGCATCTACAAAATCCGAGGCGTATTTTAACGGTATATTTTTGTGCACCATATTGTGCATGCGTTTGGAACATCGTTAATGTCCTAATATGGAATAGTATTCCATGTTTGGACCTTGAAGTGAGCAAATTCCTAATGGCAAGACTAATTACGATTTAGCTCTTTTATAGATAATCTTGTGATCAACATGGCTCGGCCATTAAGACAACGAAAAGCATAAGACAAATTTAGTATGCAAAATGTTATTGACGCCATGGAAACCCAAAAATGCGTTTTAAGAGAACTTCACAAGTCTTTTATGTACCTCCGACTACTCTGATTAGGTTTTGTTATACCAATAAGTTTTACCAGAAAAAACAAGCACGCTTATGGTACACTTTTGAAAAAAATTGTCAGTCAATATGATTCACTGGTTTGTTGTGAACAACTAGCTATAAGAAGGAGACTTAAATGTTGAGTAATTAGAATAATCCAGATTTGAGAAGTATCGATAAATATAGAATCCAGAAGTTTTAAGAAGTATTGATATAAAGAATCCGCGCAGCAGAATTCATAAGCTTAAGCGAAGTCCCGAAATCAAGCAGAGGTGGTCAGAAACAGTGCAGCAAAATTCATACGCTCAAGCGAAGTCCCGAAATCAAGCAGAGATGGTCGAAATCAGCGCAGCAGAATTTCATTGAAGTCCCGAAATCAAGCTGAGGTGGAGATTCGTGTTGGAGGCAACATAGGTGATCAGAATCGGTGCAGCAGAATTAATTCAGATTTAATATTTTATTTTTACTTGCTTTTATTTAATTACTTCTATTTAGTTTTTTCCATTAAAAATTTTTTTAAAAATGTATCAATAAGAATTTTCCGTGTGTGTGACGTAGAAGGATTGAGCTTTCATAATGGCCTAAATTCCCCACGTCCGCGCGGTGAGCTGGTCGGTTAAAAGTAACTTCCTTCGGCCGCCATTATGCGGCCTTTGTGTTTTCAAAAAAACCTGTCTTTTAACTTTATTCTTTTTTTCGCTGCAGGTGCGACGTATCGGTTGCAGCAATTAATTATATTATTATTATTAATTTTTTTTTTATTTTTTAAAATAAATGACAACATATAGTGGTTCGATGTACAAACCAAATCGAAAAACGGTATTTTGGGTTGACACGAAATGATGCGAAGAGATTGGCATATCAATTGGCGATGAGAAATAGCTTAAAACATCCTTTTATTTATGAAACAATTGGACGGGAATAGTTGAAAGGATTATTGGTGAGGTATAAAAAACACTCTTTGCATCAACCTACTGGAACATCATTTGCTTGGGTTATAGGTTTTCCTCAAAAAATGTTGAGCCCTTCTTTGATTTGTTGGAAGGGAAATTTGAACAATCTAAATTTACATCAACTACGATTTAGAACTTTGACGAGACTAGGCTTAGCATAACTAAATTCGAAACACGAAAGATTTAACTTACGAATGATAAAAGAGAAATCGGTGCCCTGACTTCTGCAGAAAGAGTTTACCTCGTAACAGTTTGTCTTGCATAGAGTGCAGCTGTAACTTTCTACCCCACTGATAATTTTCCTGCACAAAAAATGAATGTTTTGCTCATGAAAGGAAGACCTTTAGGTGCTATTGCGAGATTCGTCAGGAAGGATCCTGGCAGAAATCTTTCTTGATTGGCTTAAATATTTTATTGAGCACTCAATACCCTCAAATGAAAACCCAATTTTATTGATTTTAGATCAAAATTACATTTATACATCCAATATAAATTTTATCCATTGAAATAGTAGATAAGTTTAATTTTGATGATAAAAGTAATCACTGATTAAAATTGAAATTTAATTTTTTTTTTCACTTTATCATCCAACGCGCTCACAATAATTGTCACACAATAAATGGTCACACAATAGTTGTACTAGTTCACATATGTCAAGCGAGACAAGTAAAGAGGAAATGCACATTTTGGAATCCGTGTCGACAACAGAAAAAATTATTAGGATTCGATATTTGGATGGATATTTGAGTCATTGAAATGGTGGATAATATGTTAGTCAAAGAAAGTAAAAGTCATCGCTATTAAGTTAAATATTCATCACTTTAATATGACTTGTATCATCATTGAACTAGTTCACAAATGTCAAGCGGGGCGTCATGTATTAGTTAAAACCTCGTTCTCTGTCCCCAGCATGAGTTATAAACAGAAGCTCATGTGTGAATTTTTGATTTTGCTTTTTTGCATCTTGGCATCTTGGCACTGTGAAAAACAGTGTTATTCGAATCAAAGTCGTGTCTTACCGTCAGCTGTTCTGTGAAGCAAAGCCAATCCATTTTTTGAGGCTGATGAACGGATGATAGTCACTGGGGGTCAAATTTGATGAGCATGCTGTATGAAGTCGCCATTCGAACTTCAGATGGATATCCAAGGTCTCGACGTTATAACCACGACAGCAGGTTATAGAAAATTTTTGAGGGCGTTTTTTTAAAATGTCTGTCTAATGATGATGTCTGTCAAATGATTATGTTTGTCAAATGATGATGTCTGTTCTCCGATGAAGCTTTTTCTTCTTCTCAAGACAATCCATGAAAATGATTTTTCTCTCTTGGGACTCTCTTCCCACAATTGAAGCAACCAGCATAACCATAACCAAAGCGTGGATACATTCAGCACTATTACTTCAAACAAACTACCGACCTAACGGTATTTGACCAGAACAAGTAGGATTTTCGGAATCGGAAGTGGGACCTTCTTATTGATATTATAAAATTTATTTAATTTAAGAGTAACCATATGATTTTATTTAGCGTTATTACTGCATATGCTTTTCTGTCATGAACTGTCAGATGAATTGTCTTAACAAGGATTTGTGAACAATATCCAATGAGAATATGTTAAATGCTTGAAGCAAGCCATATA
Source organism: Stratiomys singularior (assembly GCA_954870665.1). Taxonomy (NCBI): domain Eukaryota; kingdom Metazoa; phylum Arthropoda; class Insecta; order Diptera; family Stratiomyidae; genus Stratiomys; species Stratiomys singularior. Next base: position 25,899,324 of record OX940881.1, on the reverse strand, counting down.
TCAAACTTTCCTGGAGAAATCCGACTTTATTTTGTGTGTTTCAGATACATGAAGAAATTCAGCCTCGTATCTGAACATTGTTCATGGAACGAGTCTCTGCCCCACGCCGAAAATCAGTGACCTTCCTTCAGCAGAGGAGGAAAGAATGTACCTCCACGGATCTGGATTTTACAGACTTTTCATAGACTGGATTTTCGACCCGATAATTTTCAGGATATTATCGTTCTCCAGCTGTCTTTGCTGTCCATACGGAATCATATGAGGAAGAATACTTTTACCGATAACTGATAGAGTTTACTGAACTTTAATAACCGAGTTATTGTCTACTGGCAGGTGAAGGACAATGCTATTACTGGTATTCGTAGGCAGATCAAATGGTTCGAACCTTTAAGTGGAACGATATAATGAAATTTATTCTTCATTCTCCTGTTCTGAAAGAACCTTGAACTTAGATCGCTCAAGCCAATAAAATAAATTGACCGGATGATCCTTATTCTTAGAAATAAGCGAACGACCGTATCGAACGCAGTTAACTGGTTGAAATTGAAGATCAGCTGTAGTATCCTTCTGTGATAAGATCTTTCCAGGAACCAAAGCAACTCATTTCGGAGCGGGAACATCTCAAGCATACGGTTTGTTTTTCCTTTTGGTTCTTCGGTATTTTTATTGAGAGAACTGATGGAGAGAGAACTGGGGTGAGAACTATAGAACTGTAGCGGGAGAACTATAGTTAACTGTATCCGCACGAATTTCGGCGCCGTTGAAAAGAAAACTGAGATTCTTCATAATGGACTGACCAAATCAAGTTTGAATGAGCGAGCAGTTAATTGTCAATAATTCTCAGCAGTTAAGTTGCCATTGCAATCCACTAACAGTCCGAAACGGCATTATAAAAAAAGAATTTCGAATTCTCCATGTTGTAGATAAAGTGAGCTTTGCAAGATAGAGAGCTTAGTAATTAAACGACATAGGTGAGTAGTAACACAAATTTGTCTTAGAGCTTTAATGCATGTGAAGAAAAAATTCTGTCGTAATAGTATATGGTACTCATTACGAATGAACACAAAATTGAAGAGAATAATGATCCATCGTCCGCATCTTTCTACACCTTCGTCTCGAACTCCAATCACCAATAAGTTTCGCTTGCAAATACGAATGCACTAGAAAGGTTGACATAAAATGCCGTCAAGTTGTAGCGTTCTTAACCGATAACGGTAAGTGCTCAATCATCTAATCGTGAATGTATTGCTTAAGTACATACAGCCATAATGCTTTCGAGTGTTTTGCTTGGACAGAGTGAGAAAAAGCACCAGCAGATTAATACATGATTCCGTTTTTGCGCAAATGACTTGAGAGGGGATTGTTCGTTTTACGCAGAAATGGGATAAAATTTACCAATCCTGATAAAATTCCAATTATTTTGATTGTCGTAAAATCATTCACTGAATAGTTGTTTTGATTTCTAAGGGATTGGTCCCCCTGACAATCTAATGTTTTGGTCGTTGTTTTTTTTTCAGGTATGGAATGATGAGCCTGAGTTTTATCTACAGTCAAATGTCTGTGCAAGACTCGTAGGGTCCTCTTGGTTATGCAAAGCACACATGTTCAGATATCCTAATAGTTCAACTATATAACTTAATTTCAACATGTGGTTCTGTATGAGGATTTTTGGAAGTTACATACTCCACTGATCGTCCTGAACGTGGTGTGGTATCAGTGCTCGTCCGATATGTTTTTGGATCATGAAATCCATTATTTCAAAGTTCGACACGATTCGAAAGAGTTTTCCAGGGTTAAATTCAATTTTTCCTTGATTTTAAGTGGACTAATGGTCTTCAAAGGATATTATTTAATGACTGCTACATTTTCCAATTTTTCTATGTACACTTCAGCACTTCGATCGGTATGATCAATAGACTAGCGGATTGCTCATCTAATATCGAGGTTAAACATAGTCCTGCGGACGTCATGTCTGTTTGAAACCGAGAACTTTTCACCCCGGTATTGTAAAATAACGTTGATCAAATTAAATTATTTTATTTAAATTTGTTCTGTTAGCGTCTGCTTCCAATATTCCTTCTCACCTTGACCTTACTCAATCCTACTTTAATTTTCATTAAGGATTCCTGACGTCCATCAATAATTGTACATGCTACAGTATAACTGTCTGGCCAAGAATTCTTCATCACTTGATTCGTTCGTAATAAATTTATCCTGCAGCATCAGCTATATAGTACCTTTAGCAATTACATTGGAACAGTTGCAAAACAAAATTAAGGAATCTTGAACTATTCATCCTTTCGAAAACGCCAGCGTGCCTTGAATTGAAAGGAACCCTTCGTAAAACCTTGGTAAAGTGTATGTAATGAAAAGAAACATGAAACTTCATGTCACTTATCCTTGCCAAAGTTTGAAGGATGCAAATAAAAAAAGGAAATGTAATATATATCTATATATTTATTTGTGTCAAGGTGAAGAAGGATACTTGAAATAGTTGACTAGAATATAATTTATAAAAATAATGTTGGAGGGAAAATATTTAAATATCAAATGATAGCATGTTCACATGCTTGATGGGAGATTTCCTTGAATTCTTGTCGATGCTTTGTGTTCCTTTTGCTTTGGTATTTCTGTGCTATCGTTGATGCTTACTATTTAGGAGGAAGCTTTGCAGCATCCCAGCGTGACAATTAATTTATTGTGCTCGGTTGAATCCTGTGAAAATTTTATTCTTTTAATGGGTTCCAGCTCATAATTTGAAAATGCAAATTAACGAGCGCTGGCACGATTGCGTGTGGTGCATAAAGTAATGTAGGTTTTAAGTTTTGATTAATGTTATTTCATTAATTTTCTCATTAGAATTAATTTTATGTGATTAAAGCTAAATAGCATTAGAGCCACAATGAAAATTGAATAAGTTCTTAGGGTCGGAAATCGAGGACAATATAAGATATTATCTTTTAAACAGACTTCTAAAACAGACAACAAGGAAAACGAAAACAACATATTTTTAAGAGATCATAATCTATCATTTTCGAACTAGTATTTGCGAATATTTTAAATCTCTTTAATATTTTTAACTTCTTTTCCCAAAAATAAAACAAAAAAGTAATGGGAATAAAATGTACTAAAATAATCAAATATATGCAATAATTATATTATATATTATAATAAATAATACATATATTATTATGTACAAAAATATCTATATACGAGGGCAGTTTAATAAGTAAACGTGTTTGACGATAGCTAGCATTCTTGAGGAAAGTTGGTATTATCATCGTGTACTGCCATCTATAATACGACGATAAAACAAATTTTAGACTCATTGATAGACTAGTTTAGATTTGGCCGCCATTCGAGTAAGATGGGTTTTGTTATTTTCGCTAAGATGGAAAAAGAGCAATATCGTTCGGTAATTCGCTTTTTGGTTTTAGATGAAAAAAAATGTGAGGAGATAACAGCGAATTTGGATGATGTTTATGGGGACACTTTGCCTTCTATGACCGGCAGACGTGGTTACGGAGGATATAATTCAAAAAGTCTACGATATGATAGTTGCTGATCGACAAACGAAAGTGCCTAAAGTAGCAGGGGCCATAAGTGTGTCGACCGGAACGGTAATTAATATTTTACATGTAAAGTTGGCGATGAGAAAATTGTTGGCCTGATGGGTGCCGCGATTGCTCACGGTGGACAACAAGCAAATGCGGCTGTTAACTATGAAACAGTGTTTGGAACAATTTAAGCAAGATCCGAAGGAGTTTTTGCATTGAGTTATCACCGTTGATGAAACCTGTTTACACTTCAAAAACATGTATTCATATCTAACACGGCGACTTATTGAACCGCCCTCGGAATCTAACCAAATAATGAAAAAAAAACTAAAGCTTCTTCTCACGAAGATGAATTTCGTTCAATATTTGTTTGGGAAATTCGACGAAAATACAAGACTTCATGGAATCAAAATCTGCAGTCTTAACATTTCTAGGCAAGCTTATATTTGACCGTTTTGGCCATTTTGGAGTTGCTGAGTTGAAATTCCTTGGAGGATGTAGGCATTGAAAGAGAAAATTAGGTGGCTAATGGGTAGTCAGGTATTTTGATGGAGGAGGATAACCAGATTATTGCCTGATCTTAGAAGTAGGGTTTCGCGTTTTTCATGTTCTAGAGATCTACAGTAAGCGGAGCATTGGTTGAATATTGCCCATGAGGAATATGCTAAATAGTCGGTAAATTGGGGGGGGGGGGGGGGGTTGTAAATGGGTTGGGTGCTTGAAGAGCTATATTAGTAAGTGTGTCGTAGCCAGATGATTGTCTTGTGCTGAATCTTTGATGAAGATTTCTGGTCTTAAATCATTTTCTAGAGGGGTTTGCCAGTGCATCGAGAGCTTCCACGAAACTAATTTTTAACGTGTCTTTGAAAGCCTCTGCGCACTTGTCTTTTAAGTAATGGGAAGGTGGTACAAGAGTTTATTTTTGCGGCGATAGTTTTCGGTCACTCTTCGAAATTGGTCTTCACCCCTTTCCAGGATGTACAGTAAACTTCCGCACTTTTTTGCGTAGTACGTCGATTTTCGTTGTGAACTGGTAGGTTAACTTTTTCAGACTAGGGTCACCTGTGTTCTTCTTTGTGTTTTTTTTGCACTGTAAAGACTATTTCTAGGTTTTTGACTTTCCGCTGATTCGGATAGTTGAGTATATTTGGTGAATTTCACTGTTCAGCATTCAGGTGTCACTTTTTGCGAGCGACACCTGTATTTTTCAAAATTTTTGAGTCTAGGATGTGTTGAACCGAAAATTGTGCTGCAAGCATGATACAAACTGAATTGTTGATCATATTTTAAGCTTAACTGAACAACAAATTAAATATGCTTTTATTGTTTCTTACCTAAGGACTTAATTCTGTTGATCTAACCTTAAAAATTGATCGATTATTCTTCAAATATAATATCGGCCAGTATGTGAAACACTTTCTCAGCTGAAACGTTTTTAGGAGTAGCTAAATGTGTAAATTGTTAGCAAAGAATTGTTACAACACAGCCATGCATTTTCATGCTGCATTTCAAGGATTTATATGAACGTTTCTGATTGTTCTGCAAGTCTTATCATGACCGTGTATTATAACTGAATTTTTATTATACATTTATACAATATTTTCAGTCATCCCAAAATTGTCTGCACACTCGTAGTCACCAATAAGGACATTTCGAACTGCCCACTAAATTATTCAGTTGGCTGTCGTTTAATTCAGGTATCCCAACTGAACTTACGACTTAATTACATCTACCGATTCGTTCGGAATGAATGTAGATGGAATACCAAATTCGAATGTATGCATTAAATATAAAAGGATTTACCGACTGTATTTACTTATTATTGAAGAGAAAATCCAACTCCTTTCTCAAATCGGCACTTTGTTAACAGTATTGATTAAATTTAATTTTATTGAAAACCAAACAAGTTTAAAGTTTTCTTTATTGCCATTCACCTTTACAGATAAGCCTCTAATAAAAGCATTTCAAAATATATCCTTACCTCAAATTTGGCATTTGCTCAATTCTACAGCGAACGTTCAACAAAAACTTTGCATCACGTAAACAAGGCTTACAAGCATTCGTTTGCACTGTCAACATTTCTTTGTTCGCTTCAAAGCGATGGTATCACTCTCATCGCCAACAGAGCCATCAATGTGTGCAAACATGCTTATGAAGCTACATATGTCGATTTTTGGCACTTTGTTCCTTACAACTTTTTCTGCCAGCTGCTTTAGTTTCACCACTTCCTGCACGAGTTCGCAAACATAAAATGGGATTGGAGCACAAGGATAAGGTCGAACGCACGCTAACTATATCGCAAAGGTGCCAAGAAAATTCACTTCTCGCTCTATAGTGCAGGGGAGGAAACATCAATTTTTGTTTAGTTCGCAATATCCTTGACACTCTTTCGCCATTCTTTCTTGCTCGCTATGGCAGGGAATATTATCGATGTGTAGAAATCAGAAATTTTAAAATCACAGAAATTGCGATTTTGAACAAGAGCCATGGCTCATAGAGCATCATCTTTTTGTGGCAGGATATCAGGCTGCATGCTATAGAAGCAATTGTTGGATTCCCAACGGCCATGGTATGGCTCCTTGCTCCTATCTCACATGCAATTGTTCATTTCATATATCGGAAGCGCGTTCGCCATAAAAAGTGTGTTATGTGAGTTGAGGCAGAGAGCCAGCTCGATGACATCGTGGAGCAAAAGGAACCAACGACTCGAGGCTGTAAATAACGCACAATAAAATTCTATGGATTCGATATTTTCAGAAAATTTTTACTTCAAACGTGTTGCCGATTTGTTTGTTGATTTCTAAACGGTTTTTACAAGGAACGAGCCTTAGAGCTAGTACGCGTGGTGGAAACTCCTTGTGTTCTGAAAATGTAATAACAGTTTGAGCATTTCGAAGCTTTCCATGGAAGGGTTCTCATCCTTATTCATTCCATTTTTGTTCTTCATCGATTTATTAACGTTGCATTTTCTTGACGTAATGACAGGAATATATTTTGGTGGTTACTTGGTTAAGGTCGCCTATACCCTGAGGACTTCCAGTGGCCTAAAACTACTGATCTATCATAGGAAACCCCCCCCCCCCCCTGTTAAACCGGGAGCCCAGCTTGAAACTGTTCGTCTCATTCGTTCGGACTTGGTTTCTTTATTCTCAATGGACGGGAACTTTGAGATATGAGATCAATTTTTGTTAGTAGTCGATGGAAACGAAAGGGATCACAGGGAAACGACTCCTTTTTTCTTTGTGATGAATGCATCCATAAATAAATTATAACATAAATTTATAAAAAGATCCGTCCGCACTTAATACAACACGCAGTTCAAATTATTTTTAAGATTTCAACATCTTTTCCGCTAAACTTTCTAGAGACAGATTCCTGTGATTCCTGAGCAAAACAAGCCATCAGGAGATCGTTGTTTGCCTATCTTGTTCAAGTTAGGCTGGAAACATACGTCAGTTATATAACACCCATACAACTATTTTGTCATGTATTAAAAAAAAGACACGCGATCGCATCTATTAAGTCACATCCCCACTAATGAGATGTGCGGTTCACCTGCCTCACGTTTTGTTTCAAAATTTTTCTGACACAACGCCAGGGTCTTTCCTCTCTACTTTTGAACAGTCTCTCGCTTGAGGACAACTAACTAACTTGACTCTCCTAACCTCTTCCCGAAGAAGTACTATCAGCACCCTAGTGAAACAAGTACCCCTGATAGTACGGTATGTAGCTGCTCGTAGACTTTATACCTGGTTGAGATGCTTTTAATGCGATTCCTTATTAAGAGCGTACAAACAAGAACACGAGAACACGAGTAAGAAAAAGAGTACATATTTTATCGGCCTCATAAGACGCTATCTTTAATTTGAAGTTGGTCCTCCTGTATTTGCTATTAGGTGACTGACAGCTGACAATCTCTCAACACTGTTATGTGCCGATACCTTTATTTAGTTGATAAACTTCACTTTCTAGTCAATCACAAAGCCGCAACATTTGATAGATTCCTTCGATCCAACGTTCACTTTTTCAATTAAGACAGAAATAACGAATGGGATCTGCTTCTTGGTCAGGTTGACGACCACAATTTTCTTAAGCCCTTTAATGAACTATCTACTGGCATACTCAACACTGTGTCAAACCTAGATTTAGCAGCGATTCCTTGTCAGCATACCTGGCTTCTATTGCCATCTAAAAGTTGATGCGTTATCTGCATCACTTATCAGCTAGAGCCTTAGTTTTTTGTACGAGAAATTCAATTATTCGGCGTTGAAAATGGCTCCATTAATTTTTTTCTTTCCTTCCATGTTTTCGCAGAAAAGCATACATTTCTAAAGGCAGTCCTTCAATACCCTTAATAGCCACCTCAGCACGCTGAAGATTCCAATAAGCCCCTACTTGCAAACAGGCGTTGATTGAGCTAAGTGACATATCAGAGCAAAAATATGGCCTGATTTCAGCACTTTTACTGGAATGCTATTCGATTCTAAGGCCTTTTTAGGCTACTTCGCCATAGAAAAGCTGGTAGCAAATCGAAGCCGGTATTTCTGTGATGTCAAAACAAACCAGATGAACAGGGAAAAGGGTCCCGAAAAGTTCGTCCAATTTTCCCGTTTTAACCACACAGAGTGGCCATCTACATCCACGCTTCTGGGTAACCAGCTCAGAAACTAGGTCCCAAAGGCCTCTGGTAATTACGTCGACGAGGTTTAGACCTTATTTTCTTTGCTTTTTTATTTAATTGCTTTGAGTTTATGCTTGTCCTCCGAATGTTGATTCTTCTCGGTTCCATAAAGGTTGCATTTCGCGGTGGAGCTTAGGGCATTCTCTTCGCTTTAAAACATTTCTGGTGGCCACCAATGCATTGTGGCTTTATCAGGTTACCACTGTCAGAAAATTGGAGGGTAGTCGTATGAAGCCGTACCAAACCGGACAAATTTTGCTGGAAGCATAATTTGTTATAGTGTCTATTCAGCATATGTTTGATAAACGTCGATACTAAGTTCCTAACATTTTCTCAGAATCTGCTTGACTGTTAATTGTAATTGCATAGAACTTCGTTGTTTGGAATAATGAAGAATGTTTTGTTTTGTTTTGCACTAGATATCTTTAGAGTAGTTACCACACTAAAGTTGTGCACATGTGAAACTATTCACATTAAATAGTAAACGTCACTGATGAAAACTGACAGTACATGTCACATGTAGTGATTCGAAGAAAGCGATTATAAGCTGTCAAACTCATCTCAATTCTTTCAAGGAAACTTCTACTATCGATTTTTAAATCCTGATTAACTGTAATATTTTAATTGATAAGTTAATATTTCAAAAATAAAACATACTTTGAATTGGGTATAGCACAAAAAATTAAATTTCATGGCTTCCTGGTTTCTTTCCCTATAGGAAGGAAGTTACTTCATTATTCAAAATTTCAGGCATTTCCTAAAGCTTAAGTGAATTCATTTTGAAATCCTTTACAGCGACGAAATCATCTGTGCTCGTAAACTTGGTAAAAGTTAAACTATCTTGGTTTTTTTAAGGCAATTGAGCCGTTGAAAATTAGTTCGAGAGTATATTTTTGCTTTATTTCGTAGTTCCTTATCTATTTCTAGGTTTGGATTCTCTTTGTCAGTTGCTCTTTGAAATTGGTTGTCGCATGATGTTTTTCTGGTTTATGCTTTGATGTAGTTACTGCCATCATTGAATGGATTCTGCATCTCGAAGATTCCTGCCATAGTAGTTCAATTGGCCACTTTTTGTTGAGTCAACAATGTCCTGAATAAGAACATAATCTATAGGCAACAACGTATAGTAGTCCACGACGTCACTTACCGCTAATTACTACGGCATGACAAGTTGTAGTTGTAGTTGACAAGAATGGTTAGAGTTACGTTTGATCTCATTCATTTCTACAAAGGCTTCTTTGAGAATAAGGTGGGACGCGACTCAGAACATTTATCACAAATATCGCTGTCACCAGTGGGCCTTGATTCTAAGAGTCGCGCTGCGTCATCCGTAGTATTGCAGAATATCTCTTTGATTTTTAGTTTTCAAAATAAGGTAAAGGATATCTTAGAACTGATGTCATTCAAAGAGAGACCGAACCATGAACATTATAGGACACAAACTAGTACGGATATTACCCCATTGTGTTGCTTTTTTATACTTCTTTGTGTGTCTTAAAAACTAAATCCTCTAAACAAAGTTCCCATTGCCATTTCTATTTGCAAATCGCTCAAAAGGAGTAGTAGAAGAAGTACTAAATAGAAATATGGTATCAAAAATTTTCTATCACATATATTTTTTTTACAATGGAATTTTTAAATAAAATTTCTGTTCAGTCCTAAATGTAGTTTATACGTAACACTTAGTTGTATGCATAATTTTACAAGACCTAAATAAACAATTTTTATGATGTCTCAAATAGATAATGAGCTCTATTGTTACGTGTAGTTTGGAGGAATTTCCTACATGTGCATACACGGCTTAATAAGTAGAGCTAGGATACGTTTTGAATGTTCTACAATTTCACACGTGAAACTCATTAAAATTTGTCCCGATTGTAAACCTTTATCCCTTTATGGTCCTCGTAATTACCCACAACAGTGAGTTTCGTCTTCGTTATGGACGGCCCACCCACAATCACGCCTACAGAAAATGAAATTGTAGATAAAGGACGAGCTTACTTGTAAGAAAGTTAGTCGTAAGAAAACCATTGTAATATACACATCGTGTCGGTAATAAAGAGAGTTCCGACAGTACATTCGTTTTTGTTTTACTCACTTTTTGTTCCGCTAAGCAGAGTAATCGTGTCGCGTCGCATTTTCGCAAGGGAATCTACACATCAAACTTCCCAGTATCACCCAAGGCAAACTAGTCGAGGGTCATTTCAATTTCTTTTATAGCATTATATTTTAATCATATATTTATTTATTATCATAATTTTGGATACAGACCATGAAAAAACATTAAAACGTATATTAAAATAGGTTTTGTACTTATTAATAGTATTTTACTTTGTGGTTTTCTTTCTTTTCATATTTTCAAGTGGAGTTTCGCGCCGAATAAACCTGCAAAAATCTGCAAGCATTCCTTCTGACCATTTTCCGTTGTAGCGCCTCTCTATGTGCATAATATCTTGATGAAACCTCTCACCTTGTTCATCTGATACTGCTCCAAGTTTAGGTGGGAAGAAATCCAAGTGAGAGTCCAAAAAATGAATTTTTAAAGACATGTTACACCCTAGGTCTTTATACGAAGAAATAAGTTCTGTGACAGTATCCTGGTAGTTTTCACTTTTTTGTTTCCTAGAAAATTATGGCACACTTTGACGAAAGCAGTCCATGCCCTTTTTTCGGGTTCGTACAGTTTTATTGTAAAACTTGTAGCCTTCATGAGATCGCGAATTTGGGGACCAACAAAGATTCCTTCTTTTAATTTTGCATCGCTGATTCGGGGGAATTTCGTCTCTAGATACTGAAAGCCTTCACCATCCTTACTTATGGCTTTAACAAAATTCTTTATAAGACCCAGTTTTATATGGAGTGGAGAAAGAAAATTTTTTTCACTTGGAACTAAAGGTTTTTCATTAACTTTCTTGAAACCAGGCATCATATTCGTTCTTCGTGGCCAGCTTTTAGTACGTTGTGTTCATCTCTCGCCCGACTATCCCACTCACACAAAAAACAACAATATTTTGTATATCCTCCTTGAAGGCCAGTTAACATTGCTTCAACTTTAAGATCAGCGCAAATGTTCCACATATACTGTGAATATTTAATTTTATCCAATAACAACTTCATATTTACATAATTTTCTTTCATATTTGTTGCATGTGCGAAAGGAACTGAAGGATATTTATTGCCATTGTGAAGTAGAACAGCTTTTAAACATATTTTAGATGAATCAATGAAAAGTCGCCACTCTTTGGATTCATCAGGAAAACCTAGTTCTTGTAGAAGACCGTTAGCATTATTACAAAATATCAAATCATTCTCTTTGGTGAAGTAACTAACAAATTCTTCATGTCTGTTTCGAAAATATGAGACCCTTGTGTTTTCCTCTAACAAATTCCATTGTTTAAGTCGTGATCCGAGAAGTTGAGCCTTTGATTTTGAGAGTCCTAAATCTCGAACAAGGTCATTCAAATCTGTAGATTTGTAGATTACATTAGTAGATGAGGTTTTTCTGTTTATAGCTGACATTGAAGAAATAGATATGGTACTTGATTGAGTAAGTTGAGGAGATAAGTTTCTATCAATCGGAGTTTCATCGCTGTTATTACGCATTGGAGGCAAAACATCTTTGCTTCGAGGAACTGGTTTTAGTGCAGATAGTATTTCTGGATATTGAATCATATTTTTATTTATTTTTTTCGTATATCCCTTTGTTTTGGTCATACAAAAATAACAATCATTTTCATGGTTTTGTGGTTCACTCCAAATCATAGGCGTTGCGAAGGACATGGTCTTATGACTACCGCTAAGCCAACCACGTAAGGTTCTTGAGCAACTGCTACAGCACATTTTCGGGAGCCAACTTTTATCCCTGTCATCAACGGGAAACCCAAAATAACGCTGATAGGCACTTTTAACGAGACTAGACAAACCATTTCTCTGAGCTTTTATAGTAAATTCACCACAAATGTAGCAAAACACATCTGGATAATTTTTGCAATTCCTTGGCATTATGTACCTGCAATATAATAAAAATTGCTACAAAATCAAAGCAATATTCCTATCTTGTGACTTTATTTTGCACTGTAACTGAGATTATTATGTAGTTATCACCACACGTATCAATATTGTTCGAAACTTACCAAAATATTCCGTGTAAATCCAAAACAATCACTACACACCTTTTTAACGTACTGAGCGCCACGAAGTCACAGCGACAACTGCGCAGGCGCATGTATTCGTACAAAAATGACTCAGTCGGTATCGTTCTCTCTCTTTCTATCAGTACAAGTCGTATTTTTGTGCATAACCACTATCTCAACTAAATGAAGTTGCACTAACGCACGAACAACAGTAAAAAATATAAAATTTTAAGCTATTAAAAAAAATTTTTTTTAAAGAAAACATACGTGATAGCAAAAAAATCAAAACAGATCTAGATTTAGGATATTGAATACTTCATACTGATCATATTTTTGTTTAGAGGAGTTTTTCGTTGCAGACCAGTGTAATCATTGTTTGGATTCAAAATGGCACCACCGACGTCAATAACTCAGTTAGCTTGCCTTTATCATTCTTACAGGATATGGATTGTTTGGAAAAGTTCAATGGCAAAGATAGCCAGCCACTAAGAAGCCGTATATGAATCGTGTCCGCGCGCATGGTTATCGTATTGACTCCCCTACACTTTCGTTTCATGCCTTTATTTTTGGCTCAACTTTTATCCATGAATTGGAATTTATGGTCGACGTCTTGAAAACGACGCGACACCCGAAAGGATAAAGCGTTGTAAAGCATGACATCGACATGGCGACTATATCTGGTGGAAAACGATCTGTAAATTATTTCTTCGTTAAATGGGTCATGAACACTACTATCGAAACTGTAATGCAACCTACATATATATGTATCCGGGAATATGTGAAACAAGGATATGTAAGTACAGACGATTTCCTTTGGCTCCTGTGGTGCAATGTGTACGAGTACACATGCTGGTTATTCTTCCACTTTCCCTAATTTCTGTGCCGCCAGATATAATTCCACAGATAGGAGAGTAGAATCAGGAGCCCGAAGTAATTTTCAGCAGTGGATTCAGGTGCGGAGTTCCTCTGAGAATTGACCAGATCCACAGCGGAAGAACTGAGTCATTTCGCTCCTCGAACTTCCACCATGGTAATTGAGATGTGTTAGTACGTACGAAGCTGCCATTCCTTCAACGATTACCCGCCGGTAATGTGTGAAATCAGTTCGCAAAGCACGATGAGGAGCTAAACTATTTTGTTAACGATCTTTTTACACCACGTACGTACACCAAGTTCTCGAGTAACTTGACGATGGTTGGGGTGGATTGTAAATTCAGGATTCAGCGACGCCATGTTTGCACTACAATAGCGTACGTTTGCTCGACTAATAGATTTTGTTAGATTGTAGCGGGCGGGTAGAAGTGCTCTCAGGGATGACTGAACATTGGATGCTGGCAGCAGAAGGAAGGATGCATGTGGGTAGAGATTATCCTTAATAAATCTGATCTGAACATTTTACAATGTGGCTTCGCAACAGGATGCTAATCACGTTTCGCTTTTCATGAAGATAAAACGAATTTCTCCGTTTGAACGTTAGAAACATTCAACGTAAAAGCAGGTAATTAGGATGAGTCTACTTTAAAGTGAGTTGAATAGCGAAAGTGCGAGATAATTTGAAAGATTTAGTAACATTAGATCCTATTTAGATGAACGAACCTTTGTGCGAAATAAATGCATGGCGTCAAGTCATGTGAATTTGTAAAATTATCTTTTTTGCAATTCAAATGGCTTTAGAGAAATCGCTTCTACTGGAACCAACAAGCTATTGATCTTTTAGTTATCTGAGGTGCATGTTAAATATTAGCTTACTTAGATTAGTATCCTACTGTTCCTTGTCATAGACGTTATAGTGGTGTTAAAAGGATGTTAAAAACTTCCGCACATAACGTGAAACTTAATGAACGTGATGATTCTTCGAATTTGATTGTCATAGTTCACTACAATCAACTAAGGTGGTATCTGTTAGCACTTCCTTTAAGATTTTTCAAACTTTTGACAGGTTAAGTATAGCTTACTCTGTGATAACTCATTATTTTCTTATTACAATTTCCTGTGTTCAATCGTGCATAGTTCCTTTTTTCTACGAACAGTTTCCTGTTTTCTATGTTAATTTATTATAATTATGATCGTAAGATGTACAGGGTGCGGCGCTTAAATCCGGACAAATTGTTTTTTCTGTTTTAAAACAAATTTATTTACTCATAACATGAAAAAAATTGAAAATTCATTTACAGAAATATATTTGTACCTGTTGAAAGTAAAATTACTCTATATAACCTCCTTCAGCCCTAATGACCGCTTCTATCCTGGTCCTGAAACGGTCGCATGCTCCCTTCAAAGCAGCGCTGTCCATATTGGTGAATGCTGCTTCGATAGCGGTGCGTAGAGATGCGACATTAGGGTGCCTGGACTTGTTAGTAACCCGGGTAATCCGGGCTATTCGGGGGCCAGAACTCTTTGCCCCAGAACATGTCCAGGTTATCCGATAGCCAGTTTCGGACTAAATTGCTCGTGTGAGCCGGTGCGCCGTCCTGCTGAAAGACGTATTGTCTCCCAGTGGCCACAGTTACTATCCAAGGTTTCACGACATTTGTCAAAACTTCCAGATAAACTTCTTTATTGATAGTTTGTCCTTTTTCGAAGAAATGTGGTGGCATGACATCACCCTCGCTGGACACAACACCTAGGACATGCGTTTTCTCGAATGAGTTTTCCTCACAGGGTTAGCAGAAGGTTCTCGAGACACTTCAGAAACATTGTACTTAGATACAATATCGTAGACAGTTGATATTGGGTACTTGAAGAATCGAATTATTTCTGACGGTGAACGCCCAGCGCGAAGACTTTCGATAATCGCGACTCTTCGGTTGTACTCCGCTGCACTTGTACGTAACATCCCAGCCATTTTTAGGTTATGACTATTTACTAGCTGCCCATGGCTTTTAAAAACGCCAATAGCGACCTCTGGCGGAATTACTATATGGCGGGAAATTTGAATTGAAATTTGTCCGGATTTAAGCGCCGCACTCTGTATAAGTTTCTTGTTTTTCCCGTCAGAGTTAGCTATGTCCTTGTTTTTCCCGTCGGGTAAACTTTTCTCATAGTGTTTTTTTTTCATTATAATTACATTATGTTAATTGTGACTCAATTGTCCCAATCACAGTGAGCGTATAAAGTGTACATAAGATCACAAATTTACTTTGAAAGCAATATTTCTTCAAATTTTATAGTTGTTTCATTGATCTTTTGCCCCGTATTAAAATTCTGAAGATTAAGAAAGTGTTAACTTCTGAGAACATGAGGATTCAAAAATTAACTTTCTCCAGGAAAGTTCTTTGGACTCAACTCCTTTTCCCAAGCCCACAAAGGGTTATCGTTTGATCTGTCCTCTAAAATTGTAAAAATCATCCAATTTTATTCAAAAATTGGATTGCAACTTTACATCCTTTCACTTAAATTATAGCTTTAAGTTTCCTTGGTATTAATTTGA
The DNA here is from genome assembly GCA_954870665.1 of Stratiomys singularior. Classification (NCBI taxonomy): domain Eukaryota; kingdom Metazoa; phylum Arthropoda; class Insecta; order Diptera; family Stratiomyidae; genus Stratiomys; species Stratiomys singularior. The sequence goes on along the minus strand of OX940881.1, from coordinate 25,883,523 downwards.
CAATACTACTGGTCGGTGTTTTTGTTACATTCCATCTGTAATATTTCATTCCGTTCAGGGCTGATTTCAGGATGGCATGCCAGATGACGTGTCAGTCATCTTGGCGTGTCAGATTCCTTTTTTGAATTGGCTTGCCTAGAGAACTTTGTGAAGTTCTATAGTATTGACATCTAGCAGTCGAGAGGGTGTCTTTAATAATCGGGAGGCAAGTTCAAGTTCAATAATTTATTGGGTGAATTGTTTGGTTTTATACAATTATTTACAATTATTCTTAACCTATTACTTAACCTACAGATTTGCCAAATGGCTGTACCCAAAGTTAAATACTAACTAGGATTTTTTTTATCGATTCCTTGAATTAGTTGTTATATTAAAATTCCTTCTTAATTACTACACTAACACTCTAAGTGTGGCCTTTAATATCCATCTCTTTGCTTACATTAACATAATATTATTTTTATAATAATTCTTTATATTCTAAAACAATATTTGACTACAATTTTTCTTATTTACTACTTATTGCTAACCGTTGGCAGCCTCCATCGATTGTCTGCCGCATTGCTGATTGTGGTGATCCCATGCTCCGCCATACGTTTCGTCGCTTGGTCGATCAACCTCTTGGCATAGAGGTTGATTGGTTCCAATGCTGCATCCCGGTACAGTAGTCGGTTGGGGTAGGGTCGTCCGTCCTCCCATGATCCCAGTGCAAGCTTGAAGGATTCTGCGCTCCAGTAATCCTATCTTGCTCCATTTTTACGTTGCTGTAGCCTGCCAGATCAGGACCGCATACATTAATATGAGCCTGATAAGCGACTTGTACGCTAGTAACTTCACCCGCTTATTGGTTGATGACTGTTTCCTGAAAAGAGGTAAAAGGAGATGGTATGCGTATCTAATACAGCATCCACGTGAGCACTAAAGTTGTTGCTTATATCAAAAATTACCCCAAGACACTTAGTTTGCTTCGAGCAGTACACCACCTGCCGGTTCAGATTTATTCTGGTGTAACAAATACTCCTCGTGCGACGTCCAGATTTTTGATGTGGGTCCTTGAAAACAATCAGCTCGCTTTTCTTAGCGTTAACGCTCATCCCCCACTTTTCATAATATGAAGTTAACGAGGAACCAGGAACCTTTGGAGTCCGTCCTTTCAAAGCGGAGATTGTACTCAAAAGACCACATCAGTAAGTCGTCAGCGAAGAGATTCACCTCGATTCGAGGTTGAAATTCTTCCCTGATCCCTGGGATGTTGGACGTAAATATATTGAAGAAAAATGGACCCCTGTGGACCCCTGAATTAATGATAAAGTGTTCAGAGCTAGCTCGACCAGACACCGCAAGGTCAGTTTGTTCCCTCATGAAGTTGCCTACAATTTTTGTAACATTAACCGGAAAGCCCATTTGGATAAGTTTGCAGATAAGTCCGTTGATCCAAACCGAATCAAAGGCTTTTTCTACGTCGATGAGACACGCTGCAACAATCTTTTTTCCTGCTAGTTCCGTTTTATACTGGCTTGGAAAACAGCCAATGCGTGTATCGTTGAGTGACTTCATTTGAAGCCAAATTGTCTTTCCGGCACAGTTCCTGCCCCTTCAGACAACTGAACTGGAGGATTACTCTCTGAAGTAACTTTCCCACATTAGAATAATCGGGAGGCATACAAGAAAAAAACAAACTCACTCATACACCATCACACTTAAACAGAGCCTCTTGCATTTCCTATAATTTGACATTTGGAGCTCTTTGTTTGGTTTTCGCCGCTCCATACATCTCATGGTGAGGTAAACCTGCTTGCATCCGTGACAATTAATCACCCACAGATTCATACCGGCTTATTCTATTCTCTGTACATTTTATCGAATTCCAGACGTTACCTTGGACTGATCTCACCCAAGGCATATTTTCGACTAGCAGGACGTTTATGATAACTTGTCGCTTGCAAGGCGACACGGGACTCGCTGACTCACGAACGCCGGCAGTAGTGAAGAACTGGTGTCTAATAGAACTTTACTCTATGATACCTACGAGCTAGACCTTCAATGCTATTGCTCTGCCTAGAAACTTCATCGAACGGAATGAAGCTTCGGGACTAAATTGGAATTGTCAAAGCACATTAGAATTAAAAAAGGTACTTCGACAGTTTTGTGTGTGTAACTTTCACTTTAAGGCCTTTTTTACAGGTTGGTTTTCCGAAGAGTCCATGTTTCAGATATTGACAGACAATTGATTGTTTGTATGAAAAAAAAAAATGGAAGAACGGCATTGACTTGATTCAAGTTCCTTGGCTTCTATGGTTGCTATTGGTAATAAAATCATTTGAGTGTAAAATGTCAAGAATTCGACGCCATTTAACCAGTGATTCTGCTGCCAGAGACATAGGGATTTTGAACGCTGGTTAACCTTCGGCATACAACGTGGGGTTATTTCAACCCGTAGAATTTTAAATACGTTAAATTTTGATGTAAAACACAACAATTGTATTGCATTTTAGATTAACTGGAGGTTCTTTTCCGTATCCTATTCAATACATGTACAGAACAGAAACAATACGTCATGGGGTAAATACAAATGTTGTATGGGTGAGGAGTTTTTTTGACGTTTTATGCCGAAGGTTAGTCAAACGTACCGTGACATGACAGTTAGGATACAGTAATAGAAGGGCTGTTCGAAACCATTAGAAGTGGTATGGGGAGACCCGTATTTAATCCAGGCGAAGTGGTTTTGGAACAGCTTGTGCTAACAACGCCCTTTCAGACCAATATGTACAATTTATGGCGCAACGTGATCGGAATTTAACTTTACGTGAATTACAAAACCCTATCCGGGGCAACCATAGTAACAGGAGTTTTTCGCACGAAGACATGTAACGGTTTTGGAGGCATATATCCAGGGCAAAACTGACCAGAACGTATTGTGAAAATTGTTTAAGATTTTCCCTTCAATGTTTTGACTGAAACATGAAAAAATGGCGTTATGTGCTTTTCACGGATACGTGTAAAATGACCGATTATAATGGCGATCCGCCTATGAGGAAGAAGCGGTGAAATATTTCACGTTGTAAAATTTCCCGAAAGTGTTTTCCGGGAGCTAAATCAACCTTTAATGGAGGAGGATTAATGAGGATACTGTGGCATCTCACAGTTCTATCAAATAGACTGTCAGGCCATGTGTCATCACACTTTGACAACAAGTGCTGCATGGTTTCAATTACATGCAAAGTAAAATGCAACCACTCACAGACCAGGCGACCATCTCTGTCCGGGAAGAGACTAATTTTGAAGTCATGGTGTGGCTAGCCAACAACCCTAATTGGAATCAAATTGAACACCTTCTGGATCAATTAAAACAGCGTGCCATCCAGGCTCCAAGAATGCGTTCCAAAATGAGGAGTGCAGACCTAATATTAAATTTTTAGATCAACATTTAAAGTCGTGAACGCTTATTTTATTATATTATACGGATATAAAAATATGTTTCTAGACTGATATGAATCCGCTATTCACAATTGTCAGGTGGGCTATGTCCAATATATAAGTCAAACGTATACAAACGTCATATTTTTTAACCTGAAAACTTCTTCAAGTTAACTGAGTAAAGTGTGACCTTACATTTCTTGCAAATATTGAAGATATTTTTGTCACATTCATCATTATTACACCTGCTGGCTTTTTTCGGTTTGACTAGTATGAGAAGGTGGAGGATCATTTCTGTTTGCATCTCTTCCTCTGGTAAGTTTTGTGCCCTTTTTCTTTCTAACCGGTGAGATGCACAAAAAATCAGTAAACTTATCTGATATTTGATATATTTGCAAATATCACGCTGAGATAAGAACCAAACTGACAACCGTTTAGTCAAATCAACCGGTAAAAAAGGACTTTGCGGTTGGTGAAGCACTGTTTACAGAAGCACAAACTGTTCCACCTTCGTTCATTTTTCGATTGCATAAAATTCCAAACAAGTGGAACCATGGAAAAAACTTTTGCGTTTGTGACTTTCCCCAATTCAAGACCAATTGTGTAGCCAATGCCCATCGTTTCCACCAGGGTTTCATTCATCGGTTCTGTTGAGCGTTGGTTGACTAAGAATTCATATGGCCATCCTCTCTTTCCGCGGTGGAAATACTCTTTGATTCCCCAGGCCCTGGCTTCATTATGACACATTGGTTCGCAACGAACTTCACTTTGAAGTGAATGATCTGTTCTCCAATTGAGAGATTCTATTCAAGATCTTACTCAAGCAGTTGGCTTTGAATGCACAACCTGTTCCGCATGACGTAGAAAGATCATTTTTGTCGGGAGCGTATAAGCCTTAGTATGGTCACCCCACGACGGGTGTCGGGCGTTGAGGTCACCCCCGATAATCATTTCATCATAACCCAGCCCAATGGTAGTTATTTGATCCAGCTTAGATGGCAAGGCGTATCCGCTGGATCAAATAACTACCATTGGGCTGGGTTATGATGAAATGATTATCGGGGGTGACCTCAACGCCCGACACCCGTCGTGGGGTGACCATACGACTAACAGCAACGGTTTAGCCATATTCAGCTGGTTATCGGATGGATATCAAACTTCTCTAAGAGTCATCAATGCAGGAGTGCCAACATTCCCACGAGGCAGTTCATTCCTCGATAACTTCATTCTATCCGCTTCATTAGTAATTTTTAATGGCTCAGCTATAGATTGCATAAGCATCCCGGCTCCATCTGATCATCACGCATTACTCCTTGATGTCGCCCCTTCCGGAGAAAGAATATCACCACCACAAGAACTCACACGATCATACCTAGGCGTAGACTGGAAAATTTTTAATGAACAGCGTTCCGATCAGCTTGAAGGGAAATTCCCGGACCATAGGATATACAGCAATCATGAAATAGATGATTCGATTCAAACCCTCTCAAACTGTATTCTAGACCTGATGAATACCCACGCACCAGCAAAACCTCGCTCATTTTCCAAATATGGGAGCATATCTCCTCATACAGAACACTTAATTCGAACAAGGGCTAGATGGCAGCAACGCCTTAAAAGAATCTTCCATAGAAATCTAAATAGAATAAATTCAGAATACGTTGCACTAAAGTCTCAAATAAACTGCCTGGAAAATCTTATAAGGCAAAATGTGCATGCTGAAATGAATAAAGCGTTCAAAGACAGGCTAACTGCTATGAAACCTTCCCCATTCGTATTCAAGGAGATCAATGCCCTTACAGGCCGTCACATGGCAAAGTTCTCAATAAATAGAGATCCCATTCAACTAAACGGACAAGTATTCACTACGACGGAACAAAAACTATCTGCTTGCTCCCTACATTACGCCCACCTGTACAGGGAGAGATCGTCCTCAGACCAAGGCACTAACACCATCGTGGAAAAAACGGTCACGGAATTCCTAAACGGATACCAAGGTTCATATCTCACGATCTTTTCAAGAACCAATAGAGCCTCTAGCCCGTCAAGCGAGCCGTTCAAATACTCCTTTGCAAGTCCTGATCAGGTACTATTCGCACTTCGCTCAATCAATTCAAAAAAGTCCAGCGGCCCCGATGGTATCCCGAACTACTTACTTAGGAAATGCTCCAACACCATTCACAGGCCTCTCACTATCATTATTAATCACTGCATTAATAATGGATACTTTCCCCGTGCGTGGAAAACAGCCTTACTACTCCCCACACCCAAAAAAGAGGCCAATGGCGATCTAAAAAAGCTCAGAGCAATATCTTTGCTTTCAAACCTTGGAAAATTTTTGGAGAAGATCGTCCTACTCTCCTTCAAAACCTTTGCTAAACCCCTTGTACCAGCGCAACAGTTTAGGTTTAAAGAAAAGGTATCTACGGAACAAGCGGTCCTCCTCTTACATGACTACATCTCATCCGGCCTAAGGAAAAAAGAAGCAACCGTGGCCTGCTCAATCGACCTAGAAAAAGCGTTCGACTCCGTGTGGGCCAAAGGGCTCATATACAAACTCCTAAAGGCTCACTGCCCGACCCCGCTGACGCGCATTATAGCCAACTATCTAGATCAAAGGACTCTTCTGGTGAAAATTGCCAATGTCTACTCCAACAGCATCAATATTCGCTCTGGGGTTCCCCAAGGATCAATACTCGGCCCTCATCTCTTCAACTTCTATCTCCACGACATCCCAACCGCAATGCAACCAACGAACGCTATTCAGCACACTGCACAAAATTATATCACCAACCCCTCTTTCCACACAATCTTATATGCAGATGACATATTGGTCCTCGCTACTCGCAAGTCCCCTCTCAAGGCCTTGCAAGACATCGCTCCACACCTAGAAGCCCTACAAAAATATCTCTCAAAATGGGCTCTCCCAATCAACGCAGAAAAATGCGAGCTCATATGCTTTAGAAACGCATCGGGCAAAGGCTACCGAAACGCGCCAGCTGAAAGCAAGGAACTCTCAATATATATCGATAACGTTCGTGTGCCCCTAAGAAAATCCATAAAATACTTGGGTGTCCTGTTCCACCATCGTCTCAAATTTAATCCCCACGCCCGTAGAGCCATCGAAAAAGCCAGTTGGGCTACTGCAGCCTTAGCCCCTCTACTCTCTAACAAATCAGTACAAGTAAGCACGAAAGTTCTTATGTACAAAACCCTTATTAGACCCATTATCTGCTACTGCTTCCCTGTCTGGTTCACTATCTCCCCCACCGTAGCGGACGAATTGCAAATCTTCGAAAGGAAAATATTGAGGAAGTGTCTGTCCAAATATAGGAGGCCTAATAAAAAGCACTACCGGAGCACCATCCTATATAGAGATACAAGAATTAAGCCCATCCTAGAATATATGGTCGAGACTAGTTCGAAACGCCTAAAGAAATTTGCAAATCACCTCGAATCTATAATAAGGGAACTGTTCTCCCGAAATATCGCTGTTAACATTGTTTCTCCATACCTCTCGCCCATTAAACTGCTCACATCCAACTGTACTACCATAACAAACCCCACCACCTCACCGAATCACAAGCCACCGTTCTATATACAGACAGGGGAAGGTGACCGCGGCTAACCGAATTGCGCGAGCAACAGACGAATTTTCACTTTTGATCACCAAGACGATGGGGCCACCTTGGTAAGCTCTAGAGACCCTCCACACTTCTCAACCCCTTTCTTCTGACAGGACTCCGACTCCCATTCTCCATCCGATCACCGCCTCCACATCAAGCACCTCTATAATTGTAAATAAAAATAAGTACGTAGAATTAAGTTAGGTTTAAGGTTTACCATGTTCAAAAAATAAAAAGCCTTATGAGCTAAGGATGAATTTATAATAAAAAAAACGAATTATGCATTAATTTTAAACTAAGTATCGGTTGCGACCAGATCAATAAAAATAAGCTGTTTGACAAATTTTTCGCTGTCAAACATTACAGTATCGTAGTAGATAAGGACAACAAATAACATGTACGTATAAAGTCTCAATAAATATATCTATCTGTCTATCTATCTATAAGCCTTAGTACAGAGCCAAGCACTGCCATGTTTTAGAAGAAAATAGGAATTCCATAGGAAAAAATGCGAATATTTATTGTTTTTTGACAAATGATGGCTCACAGCTCATTTTGACCAGCATGTAGCAAATACTGTAACCGCCTTTAAAACTGTACTGCAAAAGGTTATTTAAACGCAGTTAACTAGGCTGATGTTTAAACACAATCAAAAGCAATGCCCCAGCTTATTTCGACCGAATTCTTTGCTGCTATTTCAAAACCGTTATGTTGCCATGCAACTGTTATTTCTTTTTCTGTATATTTATTTTCTGTTTTTTTTTCCTGTGTATATTAGTAACGTGATCAAGATCAGTCTTGATGGTTTGCCAAGATCATCATGCAAAAATGCAAGTTTTGAGAAGAAGGATCATGTACGACACTTTAGCAGCGAGAACTTATTCTCAGTCCTTGCAAAAATGACTACTCTCGCGTAAAAATAAGTAAGATGGTAAGACTGAGTGGCGGTACAGTGCAGGTCATCATAAGCAGATTCATCAACGAAAATAGGATGCACAGTAAGGGCAGACAGGCCTCCAACAAGATTTTCAAAACGACTGATGAACGGAACAATCATCCAGTGGAGTGGATGGTTTGAAAGGAAGAATACCTAGCAATAAGCCGTTCATGAACACCAAGAATCAAATGTGCCGAGAAACATTTCAACAAGGATTCTGTATTTTGGAATACGGTTATATTCGCCAACGAATCCAAATGGAGTATTTCTGGCTCTGGCAGTGCCTCATTTCTTTGCAGTACGCAAAATATAGAACTGCAAGCAAAAATTTTAAAGGTGCCACGGTCAAAATTAAAGCTGTCGTTCTGACAACTAGTAGCCCTCGGAAAATACGAAACATGATTCCTACTTTGACGTATTCAAACCAGCTAGCATCTGTCTCGTTTAAGGGGTTACACCACAGTAGAGAGCGAAAATTTAACGTTTTTTTGCGATTTTCTTTTAAGTGGAAGGAAAAGTAAAAGAGTAATTCTTTTTAAGTATGTTGTTAAGCATGTTTTGAAGTTTTCAAAAAAATTTTGTTTATTAAAAAATATTACAAAATGGCTGCCCAACAGCCGTTTCTGCGGAACGGTTTTTGTTGGAGGGGCTCCGCGGCACGCAGTAGAAGTGCACCAAAAATTAATCTGGAACAAAATAAAAATTTTTTTCTTAAACTACATTAGTATAGCTATAGAAATACGTAGGGAATTTTGAAAATATTCATTTTTGTTAAATTGGCGAGCGTTTGAAAAAAAAAGTTCATTTTACTACCAAAAAACGGGCACTTATTTGTACCTAAAAAATCGAAATATTAACTTATCGAAAATCGGCTACGTATTTCTATGCGGAATGTTGCTTTAAAGATGTGATATTAATTTGGAGTGAAAAAATTGAAAATTGTTTGAGTTATGCTGCGTGCCAATTTGAAAAAACGTGTTTCAAGAAAAACGCGTTTAAAGTTTTGACTCGTGTTTCGAAGATGATAAAATAAAAAAATTGTTTATAAAAATTTTTCATCTTTACTCTGCTATTCCAGCACTGTAAAGCTGACCTTCCAGGTTGCTAAACTCCTCCTCGTTTTCTTTCCTGGACGTTTTCGCTGCGTCGGTCAAAGAGCGCTCCGCGCGGTTAATTCGAGCAGCGTCCGCCTCTAAGCAAAAGTTGTAGGATTTTGGTCCAATTTTTATGTGCATCACTTTCATTATTCTTAAAATGTTTATCAGTTCATCATTAAAATTACAAACAGCAACGTCACTTGCTACTTGTAATATTTTCTTTCCGCTTGAATAATTTTTAGGAGCCAAGTGCCAGACTGTAGAATTAAAACTTTCGTTGTAGTTCTGCGTATAACCTCCCAAGCAACTCGTCACGGCTTAAATCCTCGTAGATTGGTTTGATGGCTTCAAAAACTTCGTTCGATAGTTCCGGCTTATGATGAAAGGAGTGTAAGGAACCCGTTGCTTGCGCCTTCTTCCATTCGTACCAAGACTCTGAGCATTTTTCGTGCTGTGGCTTTTCCTCGGTTGACATTTTATGAAATAATGTCGCCCAGATTTCATTTCTTATATTTTCCAACGAGTTTGAGTTCCGTCGAATGGCCAATGGATCAATTAATATCATAGTTAATTTTCCTTTTCTTCCAAGATTTTTTGTTTTTTTTTCTCAAATTTCTCAACCGAGTGTCCATTCGTTTTTGTACATGGTCAATACATTCTTTTTTTGACACATCAAAATTTTGATACGGTTTTGCTTCCAATATCCCCTTGAAAGTTTGACTGTCACCATCGCCTATATAATTTGCGTATTTAAGTCCGTGTAAAGCTTCGGAACGTTGAAACATCTCGATGACAGCATCTACCTCCATTTTACCCAATGAGCCTTCATGGTTTGACTGACATTGATCGGTATGAGTTTCGAGCCATTCTTCACACTCAGCAATGTCTAATTTATTTTCCAGTGCTCGCAAACTGTACAGTATTTTGATTTCACTTCAATGTCAACAATTCTCCCTGTAAACCATCCGATCAATGATGTGATTCCGAAAAGAGACGAAAATTCTCGTTTCCTCCAGGAACCATCACCAGATACAGTTATTCCTGTATGCAATCCATTTTCTTCATTTTCCTTCTTCTCATCTTCTGCTGCCTTTTTCATACTATACTCTTGCACGGCTTTCGTTGCGATCCAAATCATATTTACTGCACGATCGTAACAACTTTGAAATATAGGCCGTGGCAATTCCATGAATGCGCAGAATTTCATTATTTCAGCTAGCCCCACTCCTAATAGTAGCATTGTTAGTACAATCCTACGGTTAATTTCATATCCATTTCGTATGAATGGACAACTCGGGATTTCAACTTTTGGACAATTCGGGCAACTGATTCGTATATTCGTATTCGATAACTGCGTATCTGATTCGATGAATCGTATATCAGAGTTGCACGTTTTGCACTTAACATATTCCGAAATGGTAGAGAAAACGGCAAAAAAGTTTATAATTCGGTAACCAAATTCAGTTTGTATATCGATATCGTCAGTATTCACTTTCACTTTCTTTGCCGGAGTGCTGACCCCGGCCAAATCTTCCTCCGCTTCATATCTGTTCAACGGTCGTCGTTTCGTTACGTTGTTCCATCGTCGCGTCTGATACGATATTTTTGAGCCTTTATGGCTTACATACACTTTCTTTTCACTCATTGTTACTCACATAAATGTCAAGGCTACAAATAACGTGTGAAAAATTAGCACTGCAAAAGAAAATCGCGATTTGGAAGAAATTCCACGCAAAATTTACGTCTTCTCTCAACATCAAATGACGCTGCACTACGTCCTATATGTTCAAAATACTAGAAAATGTTTCTAACGACATCTATTAGTGTATTAGAGAAGTTAGAAATCGAATGGTAAGACATAATGCTGTACCCGACGAGCAGGTGTCGTATTTACCGCAGGTAGTCGTTTCGGTGCAGTCGGGAGGGGTCGAGAAAGAGCTCGAAATTTCAATGAAAACGATTTCTGGCAGATATAAAACCGTTTGTCTCTTATTCTAGAGGGTTCAAAGAATTTTTTAAGCCAATAAAAAAAAATCGATTTTTTGAAATTTCTACTGTGGTGTAACCCCTTAAGTCAATATTGTTTTGATAATAAAATACTTGTAAAAGGACCTGTCTGAAAAGAGTCTGATGTTTGAATTTTGTTTAAACACGAGTTTTACGTGATGCAAAACAAAAATTTTTCATGACAAACCGGCCCACTATGTTTCGCCAAATTCCCTGAAGTAGTGGGAAGGCTACAACGAACGTTTAATGGTTGGAACACAATAAATATAAACATTCTTTCTTCTAGTCCTGAAAGGGCAAAGAAACTAGTTTTCTAAATCCTCGAAATATGTTAGCTTATTGTCTCTTTTTTGTCGAAAATTTAATTTATGGTGAATACGATCATTCAAAATTTTATCAATTTTTTCAAAGTATTCCTTCGCTTTAGATTGGATTATATTAATTCATGTATTCATTATACACAATCTTATCAAATATGTTACATATGTGACTTCTGCTAATTCGAATCATACGTACATTTCCGTAAGTTTATGCTTGAAATTCTATCCTCATGTTCAGCATTCTTCCGTTTCATTGCAATTACCAATATTAAACGTATAAACAAACTGTTGGCTGAACGAACACTTATAGGATTAATATTACGAGTATCAACGTTCAATTTTTGCTTTCCTTTCAGCTTTATGATATATTGACTGACGATCTGTAAGGGGGGATTGGATATCTATAGAAAATGATTCAAAAAGACATAGCTTTAGTTACTGAGCCAGGAAAATGTCCGCTTGTACCAATACAGCATGTATGGATACATTTCATTTGAACCGAAGCACTTACCTGCCACGAATACATGCATATATCTGTTATCTCCTACTTGCCATACACTATAGTCCCCGGGGTTGTTTTTGTATGCTGCCTTTGCTGGCTGCCAGGCTCATAGAAATAGTGCCAGCTGAAGATTAAGGTTGACTATACGGTTGAATGAAAAGTGAACCAGTATCTAATCGTTGATGGTTAAAACTTTCAAACAGTCTGTAGTGAAAATAATAATATGGAAGAATATGGAGGGAAAAAGGATGTCAGGATGTTATTTACGATATTTCATCGGGAAAGGTGCATTGAATTTATTGTCCCATATGATGTCACCAGAATCAAATCCTTTGAAAAACATATCAAAAGAAGAATTAACCTTCAGCTCAGTATCCTTTAGAAGATTTCCCAGCCAGGGTTTTGCTATTTCAGGAACTTAGCATACCCAGAAGGGGCGGTGGTTGTTTTAATGGTTGGCAACATTAGTGATTAGAAGATTCCCCGACCAAACAAGCCTCGTAGTAATTTCAAAGATTTTGATTACGAAGAAGTGCTCACACTTCGGAAGAACATCAGAAAGAAAGGCATCTGAACGCCCCATGTAGCCAGTATAGCGAGCTTTGCAGGAAAGAGAGCTTGCACATTAAATGACTCCACGCAGGTGAGTAAAGAAATCGCAAAGGATAGCTTTTGAGCTTAAATGAATATGAGAATAGTTCTTCCGGTTTAATAATGTTTGTTAGTCATTCTTTATGAATACAAAATTAAAGAGAATGTTTATGTGTATCTTTCCGCACGTTTGTTTCTATCTTTGCTCTCCAGGAAGTTTCGCTCACATATGCTAATGCATATGAAACAGTTATCATTATTGAATTAATTTTGATCGTTGTATTTTCGCTTATTTGTGTTTACGCTATGGTAATATGTTGTTATAGCCAGGCGTAGCACCACGTTGAAATGTCCTACTTGGCAAAATATATCGAACCCGAAAGAGGACTTCCGCCATGTTTAATCAGTTTAACAGTGTCCGATGTTTTTTATTTCACCAAAACTCTTTTCCAAATCAAACCCGCTTATGACAAAAGTTCCAGACAGAATTGAGTGTGTCTAAGTGTTTTGAAAAGTTCAGTCAAAGCAGAACAAGTATGCAACACAAATTGGCCGATGTAGGAATTTCCGTTTTCACGCAGAAGCGGACTTTAGTGTTAAAAACTGTTGGTGAAAAAACCACTTGACAATACTTGTGCAGCCTTTTTACCAAAACTCTAGAACACTATTTTGTGAATCGGTTATTTTGAAAACTATTTTAAACTATTATTATAAAATATTATGAAAACTTTTTTATGAACGACAATAATTTCAACGCCATTGGCATAGATTTCCTTAGACTGATGATTCACGAAGATTCCATTACTGTAGAAATATATTCTAAGGCACCAAAAACATACTCAAAAGGTACCCTGGAAAAAATGTGATTATTGTCTGAGAAGTTCTATCCTCATACGGGACTTGTGATTGCTTTTGCGCTCGTTTGATTCCTATATCGCGAACCATCCACCTATTTCATTGACTTTGTGTTAGCAGACTATTTCATTTCGAGCTTCATGAAGGTTAAAATAGGTCATAACACATTTTTAACGAGTGAGCAGATGCACAAACACAATTTCAAGTGGAAGATGGAATTGGTGAAAGCAACTTTTGAAGGATAGCATACAAAACATTGTGACACATTTCGCTACATCCATTGAACGGGATGAAAACGAAGTGTTAAAAGGATCCGCGCCGTCAAAACGTTACTTCATGGACTCATCCACCTCTTCCCTAATCTGAAACAAGTTTCACTCTTGGTTTATGCTTTTTGGAATGACTTATACCACAGTTTCGTAATAAATTTACTTTAAAGCCTTCGAAATCACAACCACCAGGTTTCATCCAGGATAGACCCTTCAACGTAATGTGTCTTCTCACCCCTGTCATGTATAACCCGTCATGGATGTTCACCCAACTCGTGGTTCAGGTGAAGCTCTAACCAGAATCGGTTTCCGTGCAGTCCGAGAAAAACTGTCAGTTTTTGCTCTTGACACACAGGAATAATTAAGCTTCTTCGGACCTCGGATACGTGGGGACGGCATACGTAAATACTGAAGAGACTGAGCCGTAGCTGAGACTTATCAGCGTCCTCCGTCACCTCGAGTCCTATAGCGCAAGTCAAGAGGGTCCGGGTTAAAAACCGTCACAACAACTAATCCAACATTAATTCACTTTTAAAACGACATCTTTAAACTATTATTAGCAAGTGTTTTAGTTTCGCATCCATTTTGCAATGCGAGCTTTCCGACTTGCCAATTACATTTGACGTAGCATAATCAACATGTAACATAACATTCAGTCAGTTAAATTTTGTTTATCAAGTCAGCTGTCTGTCGCGAGACTGTACACAATTAATAGAAACTTTCAGATTTCTACATCCATCAATTCTTCTTTCTTTTTACACTCGCACATCAATTCAAGTCCATCTTTTATTCAGCTCTCTCTTAATTCTTAGTCAGCTCTTGTTCTCAGTCAGCTCTCTGATCGTCAGTTCTTCTTTTTGTCATTATCATCACATTCAGTACGCCCCTGGTGCTCAACGTTTTCCACATTAGCGCCTTTCCGTCGTTTCCGTTACCGTTTTTCCAAAAACTTCCAAAAAACTTGGATGAAGGTTCTCAGACAACCGAATGCAGACTTTCTAAGCGTTTGCTTTAAAAATGCAGTACAAACCGAAACTAATTTGCGGCGTTTATCTTTGGCTAAGATATGCCGCCCGTTTTGCGAGTGATTTTAATGATTTGAAAATGATGATTTTGTCTAAGGCTAGTGAAGTCAAAGTAGAAAAACTAACTCAAAATGTTACAATAAAAAAATCTACGTACGACTGCCTCATTCAGAAATTTATGCGCGATATTTAGTTGGACCATCCTTGGAGTCTATAACTACTTAAAACCTGAAAAGCATTGAATTTTTAAACATTCTTTTGAAAGTATGTTAAATACAGACTTATATGTAAAGATAACCTCGATCATTAAGTATGCCTCGCTTTCGTATATGACTTATCATACTTTTTGAAGAACTGAAGGCGCTTGGCCCTACTGGCTTTACTTTTGAAACGCCTACGGCTTTTTGCCCAATTCAACTATTCTGAGACGGTTTCGGACTTTTTCTGGATGAGTTTTATTTCCCTATAAGTTTTCAAGATCATCCGTAACCTTCCGAGAACTAAATGTCACTTCGGCTCTTACTTTGCTAATATCCCGTTAATTGCGCTCATTGAGAACATGAGGTCGACTAAATCTCAACTTGATTTCAAATCTTTTAGTACTATAATAGTTTTGAGCTATTCTTTGCTCTGTTCTCTTTGCTAATCCTACTTTTTGCGCCATATCTTCTTATTTTCATTTTTTAATTTTTTTATTAATTTATGATAAAATATTGGAACTTGCGTGCTCTTTGAACTCATTTCGGTGAAATTTATCCTCCATCACTCGCACTACCTACATTCCGACTTTCACTAAACCAAACAAAACCATTCTTCACATTTTAATTGTGATAATTTTAACGGCACCTTTTTCACTTGTCAATTAAAGCAGTAGGACGTTGACTTTTGTTGTAATTACTTTTTGAGTTTTTTTTTGAGACCGTATTTGAATGTCAATCACGTGAAAATATTTATGGTTTATAAAAATTTTGAATCACTAAAGACTTGCACTTCAAAAACACCGAGACAGTTTCCTGTTGTTTCTTTCGAATTCAACATATTTTTCTCTATTTTGCTTTATTGGAGCGCTGGGAGGCATCGGGGATGGATGGATCTCTTTTGTAGCACTTCCTTCCTCTCCCGTCCTTCCCGTTAGAGAATAGGTAGCGATAATGCGAAGGCACATCTAGGCGTGAGAACACGAGGCCTAGCCCGAAGTAATGTGTCAAACGGTTCCAGGCTAAGTTCTCAGGTTGACAGGGGAGGTGTTTAGAGGGTAGTCCAAAAGTATTTTGCGTCTGGGAGTCCCACACTCAGGGCGTAAACAGCCTTCACCTCCCTACCACAAAAAAAAAACATATTTTCTCGTCGATTTTTTGTAAATTTGTCAACTTATTCGAAATGTTGAAATAGGAAAAGCGGAAAAACTAATTGGAACAGCACTACACATTATGAAAAAACACAGATTATATTGTTGTCAGCAATTATTATGAATTATTCAATTCCTAAAAAACTTCCATCTACAAAGAAGAAATACTCAATTTGACGTTTGACGTTAGAAAATCATTAACTTGTCATTACATGCGTTGTAAATTGTCTGCGATGCGAGGTGGCGTACAAGATTCTCGTCTCGTTTCAGCATCGCTGTCTCGCAGTATTGTATCTTGGTCTTGATAATGACTGACCTTACGGCGCAAAAGTGTTCGAAACGTATTCTTCAGATTTAGCGCCTTCCAAAAAACCATTTACGGTGTGGCATGCTAGGACTTTTAGTCATGGGAAGAAGAGAAGAATTGGATCGACTTGTGGATTTCATCAAAAGATGACGAATTTTTAGCTTCATGGGATTCCTAGGTTATCCGAAAGATGGAAAAAAGTATTTCTAGCGATGGAAAATATTTTCAAAAAAAAAACAAATGTTGCCAAGTTTTGCGATAGGGCCGCAAACTTTGGACAAAAAACACACGTAATACTTAAACTTACTGGGGTGAAGGAGCAATAGATCCCGAAATGCTATCCTTTTTGATGGCTTATCCTTATGGCTAACTAAGACCCAATTCCCATGTAAATGGACTTGGACATTTTTTCTCACACCTTTTTTTCGAACTCTCGATTCGTTTCTTCTCATCTGAGTACGTCGTTTTATAAAGTAAAATATTTTGAAAAATTAAAAATTTTATGATGTTACGAGGATGTTATGAGGAATTTCCTGTAGTCCTAGTATAATATTATGCTAAATAATTATTTCACCTGTTTATGCACTTTCAATTTCCCAACCAGAAAAATTATTTTTTGACATATCCTGTAAACATTGGAACAGTGTTCATGCACTCACTCTGCCAGCGAGTATCAGATTGCGGAAAATGGGAAATTTTCTCTTGTCATAAGTCGAGTTGAACTAATGCAATTATGCGGTGGTGTAAAACAGAAACTTTTCTTTGTTAATTCTTAATCGTCGTCAATGACACTGTGGAACAACGAAGCGAATGTTCGGTAAGTTTTGCGGCTGGAGGCAAGTTTTGCGAGCCACACAATTACGAAACAAAATTGGTGTCCTTAAATTTATGTACATATTTATTTAACAAAAGGGAAAGTTCACGAAAATATCTACCCTCGAAAGTTAGTTGTATCCACGGATGGAAAGTTAACTGCAACATAATTTTATTGTTGAACAAATCAATCTACCGTTACAATATTAATAATGCAATTAATTCGTGCACTCATGAAAATTTTCCAGTGAAATTTAACTTGTCTGAAATATTAGAACATTCTAAGCGATTATTCATCACATCTTTGCCAAATTAAACTCATGACATTAAATTTTCCTTTTCAATGATTCGCATCCTTTAGTCTACCGACCTAATATTCGGGCGTAAATATTTTTCGTTCGCTCCGTTTCTAGATCGCTCTCATTCAAAATCATTAGCCTATAAATTTTGTTTTGCAGAAACAGTAATCAAAATACTATTAATTATCCTGAATGCGACAAGCCTTCTGTTTGTGGCAGCTTGTAAACTTTTTTCTTTTGGGCCCCCTCATCATCAGCAAAAAGGAGGAAGATGGAAAAGTGACAAATAGATGCGACGGGCTGAAGGATTTGCATGCGATGAGCCTTGGTCCTGACTAAAAGTACTAGCGAACGGGGGAAAAATAAGCTGGAATGGAATGAAACCCGCCTTAAAATATGACATTAGATAAAAGTTTTGACTGATTATATGGCAGACGTTAATCTCCTTTGAATCCTGCAACGTTTTTGCCCACTGCTACTGACTTGGAGTTTGTTTACTCGTTACACCCTTCGAAAATAAGGTCAAAGTCATCAGACTGAGACAGTTTGGAGACTTGGGCTTCGAACTTTGAGGTCAAGGATGAATATTAACGGTCTGAATAAATAACGGTCTAAGAAAAAAAATCCTTCTAAAAAAATCAAATCAATGCTTAATGTGCGTTTGATTTATTACATCGCAAACCATTATCAAGCAAGGTAGGAATTTTACTACTTTAAATGTTATCCTTGAAGACCTTGAAAATTTGGTTTTTCATGAGCGACTTTTACAAATGTGATGCATGAAATTAACATTCGGTACAAAATTTTATCAAAAATATAAACAAAGCATAATCACAAGACATAGATCGAATTTACTTATTATCTTTGCTTTGTATTAGTTTTATCCTTTTCTAGAATCGTTAGCAAGCATTTAGGTAGTCTGTGTCTAAGTGAATTAATTAATGCAATCCTTTTTTCACTATTTTACTATTTTTGGTAGCCCGAAATTTTTTGAAATATTGAATTAGACTTTCCTTGGATAATTCAAAAATTGTTTTTGAATATAATTTTAAGAACAGTGGTATGATTTGCCTGTGATCAAACAGCCAAGTTGACAATTGCAACGTTTAATAATTTCAGAAGTTTTTGGTAGATCAATTTTTCCATTTTCACTAACAACATTGTAAGTGATTTGCCAATCGATGCGTCCCGGCCTGAGAGTTGGCACCTGACGAGAAGCGGCAGGGACACGTGTTCGAAACCAGCTTGAGCTCTTTCCACCTTTCTCAATAATAACGTTTATTAATTAAAAGATACAAAAAGGTTAAAAGAGCGTACTGATTCGTTCGAGTTCGGGTAAAGAGTGTCCTGCAGGTTGACATTTATTATTAAAATCTACAAGTACAGTCTTGGTGGAAATTGTGACATTTGCTACAGTGTCGGTAATTGTAGAGGAGTATTGACTCCCCGAGAGTGAGAATAACAATTAATTAAATCTAACGACCTCACTCGTAATGTTGCTTTATTGATTATGAAAATTGATTCAACACGTACTTCCAATAACAATGATATCTTGAAGTCTATCTTTGAGTTAGGCCTCAGAGCCGCCGGTATGGTTAATTCGTCTCACTGAGCTAAATTTTCGTTTTGTCAGAAAATCGGAGTCAGTTTTCTGCTAGGCGGGCACTTGCTTATCAGTTTCCGAAAAGTTTCGGTTGGGGGCAGATCGTACCGGACTAGGGAAGGAATTTTGCGTTCCTGAGATGGGTTAATAGTCGCTTTTTCAGTACGGGGAGTTTTTGGAAAGTTTCGGGTGAAGTGGTGGATATTGGTCGTCCCGTGGATCGTGGGGACGAAGTCGTCCCCACGACTTACTGCCAACTCCTCCTCGTCCCGGAGGAGTTGGCAGTAAGTCGTGGAGAGATACATTAGGCCGACCACAACAGGAAGTTCCGGGCGGATAACTATGGTGGTTCTAAGAAAAGTGGGTTGTAGTCTCTCAGTGGAAACGCGGATGCTTCGGCTATTGATTTAATGGCATAAACTATACTTGAAATACGTTTAAGTACTTTGTGGTGCTCCGAGTATGCTTAAGGGGCTTTTTACTACGTGCGCGTAGGCTGGTTGACAAATGTTGTTTACTAATTCCAATGCACTGAGGCTATAGGGCGAAGTTAGCTCATGACAATGAGCAAACCCACCAAAAATTCGTAGGGCCCTACGTTAGCGTTACCAGGAACAAAAAGTTATTTAAGAAACGAGAGCGTTGTCTTTTGAAGAATCTATGCACACAGGCATAGGCAGACAGGCCCTCCTTGAAGGTTCTGCGCAAACCCACAGAATGGTAGGAAGCATGCTGAGCCAGTGTGTATTTTCGTGGCACATGATCGGTCCTAGTGCTCAGTCATTCTGATTGAAACTGGAAGAGGTTTTTTAGATCTCTTGCATCCCATGAAAGAAACAGCGCCTTAATCAATAACGATTTAAATTGGGTACCTTACTCCGTCGTGATGGTTCGACACCCCCAAATTACGCTACTGAGTTGTCAAAAACGCCAGATACACTGAATTTGCCGATTGGTTCACTAACGGAATGGCTGAGGGCCCCATTTAATGTCGGTCAATCGAAGAGAGACAAGACTTAAATCTTTGCGAAGGAATAATTTGGTTAGTGGGTGGAATGACGTCAAGGTGGACATACTGAAACCGCTTTTCTGGCATCAGGAAGGTTCGCAGAAGTATTTTATATGATGGAGTCCGGAATTAAAACGATAGTAGGTCATGCAACTATGGGCCTAAACGCGGACATCCCTCTTCATGTTTACTAGGACGACTTTATTTGCGATGAGCTTTAGGGTAAGGCGACAGCTTCGATGCGAAGACTGATGAATCGTGTTAAATGTTTGCCTGCGTAAGCTTGGGGGACAAACGAGCCCGCGCTTGAGAGACATGTTTCTGAGATAGATTTTCGCTGTAAGTCGGTGTGGGAGTGGGAAGCCTTGGATTTTGTTTTTAAAAATGTCAAATTTACCAATTAACCTTGTGCGAATTCCCAACAGAAGCAATTTAACGAATGCCCAACAGCGCACAAGGCACTTAAATGTGCCTGAATGTCTGAATGAAAAGGTTGTTGCATCTCGCAAGGAGAAAAGTGAACCAGTTTTACCAGTGTCAAAGATTTGGCGATTCAGTTGCCAACTACGCTATGCAATACAATCGGTGCGTCCAACACAGCAATATCCACGCCCACAATAAACGAAAAGTTTCTCAAACGTAGGCAAAAGAAAAATTTTAATGAGTACATTGTAGTGTGTTTAGTCTTCCAGCACCATATTGAGGATGCTTCTTACATCAATTTATAAAAGAAAAATTCAACTCAAACCAAACAAAAGCACTCTGTATTGTCATTCCTTCTAGCTCGGTAAAGCTGGAGGTATCTCACCGCTGAAGAACCAGCGGATAAAAATACTTCTCAAAATTTACATAGAACTTGTATCACTTCAGTAAGGTGGGATAATCAATGTCGTGTTATAAACGTATGGTCAGGTTGATTTAAAATATCACATAACTACGAATGGGCTTCGTTTCATTTCCATTAGTGTTAACTCGATTGTGATTAAACATCGATCTGACTATCTTCTGGAATTTCTTGTCAAGTAACAGCCTGACATTTCATGAATCTAACTGAAATTCACCTGAATTCATGGAAATCCATAGCATTCAAGGATTTGATTTCGTAAGAAACGATACGGATGAAACTGTGATGTGGCAAGGGTCGGGGGTGACACAGGTTGCTGGGTGGCGTTGTTCCACTAATTTGGAAAAAATATTTCCTTGAACAATTCATATTTCCCGAAAGAATGTAAAAATCGCAAGCCGATTCCGATCTTCAAGCAAAGAAAGGGATCTTCGAGCCTTAAAAGCTTTCGTCCAATCAGTTGGTAGGGTATGCTGTGATCAACTACTAACATCAGCTAGACGTTTGAAGTGGAACTGCATTAAACGCCCTCATAAAGAAATATGAGTTGACTTCGAACTATCAATTTGATTACAGTGACAGCCATTTGAAGTACATACAATAACGAAAGTAACCTAGACATCTATTGGAAACTAAACAACAAGAAATGTGTTGGAAGATCTTAATCCAAGCGCTTTTCACATTTTTAATGAACGTTAACTAAAGTGCATAGTTTTTCAACTAACCTCATGATAATTTCAACATACTCCTTAAAAGTGTGACCATCGCTTCACAGAAATTGGTTTTCTAACTGTAATATTAACTCACTGTCAAATTTAAAACGGAAAGTAGCCGAAAATTATGGAAAACATAAATAGTAATGTTGTTTTTAGATTCCTTGAATGAAAATGTTTACGTTTTGTAGATTAAATGTTTTAATTCGTTAGGGAGGTTTTCTGTGAAATTGTCAGAAATGATGTCAATGAATTGTTCGTATAAATCAATTGCAAGCAAGTGAATGCCCTCTAACGTAACACTTTCAGATTTTATTGGCTTTGGGAACAGGTTTCCGTCGTTAGTAGACAGATGTCCTTACAGATACTATTTGAGTGGCTGCTGTGGTAGTGTTCTTGGAATTGGAAATTATATGCATAGAGTCACGATCGCAGTAGCCGATATTTCTTCAAAGCTGGAACACCGTTTTTTTCTCGTGTTGAAAATGTCCACTTACATTCTGAAAAAGCTGCATTTGCAGGAAGTCTTAGTTCATAATTTCATTCTCAAGAAAAGTGCTGCGACGAGTTATAATATAATGCTTGATGTTTACGGTGATCATGCTTCATCTGAGACGACTTGCAGAGAGTGGTTTCGGCCTTTTAAAAATGGTGATTTTGAAGTGACTGATAAAGATCGTGAAGGGGCAGCGAAAAAGTTTGAAGATTCACAGCTATGGGAATTGTTGGATGAAGAATCAAGTCGAAGCTTAAAAGAATTCTCGCAGGAGTTAAATATTGACAGATCAACAGTTGGAAAGCGCTTGCACGCCATGGTCATGATACAAAAAGTGGGATGTTGGGTGCCACATCAATTGAGCGAAAGGGACATTGAACGGCGTTTGGTGACGTGTGAAATGCTTCTTCAACGACAAAAAGAAAGGGTTTCATGCATCGAATTATGTGGGGATGAGAAACGGATGTACTAATACAACTTTAAGTGACCAAAACATTGGGTAATGCCAGATGAACCTAGTCTGTCGACGCCAGAATGGAATATTCACGCTTTTAATGCCATTTTGTACTTCTGTTGGAACCACAGTGTCGTCATCTATTACGAACTCCTGAAACCACCCGACACAATCACTGGGGTCTAACTCATCCGTCTAAATTGAGCTCTGAAGGAAATGATCTGAGCTCAGAATGGAATGACAGACATGACAAGCTGATTTTGCTGCATGACAATACAAGGCCACACGCAGCTAAGCCGGTCGAAAAATATTTGGAAAGTGTGAATTAGGAAATCGTGCCCCACCTGCCATATTCTCCAGACATTGCTCCTGTTGATTTCCATTTGTTCCGCTCCATGCAATCGACCCTCACTGGAGAACGATTTACTTCTTATAAAGGTGATGACTGGACGACTTGATTGAATCGAAGGATTGGGCTTATTTCCACCAAGGCATCCATCTACTTCCAGAAAGATGGAATAAGGCTATAGCTCCAAAGGGTGCATACTTTGAATGACGTGACTGTATTCTTCAATGTTTCAACGAACTAAAAACTTCGTCGAAAAAACCGCGGAAACTTGTTCTCATGCCCAATATAAGCGATTTATGAATGTATTTTTCATATTTATTCCTTGATTGGACATTAAATTGTGAATATTGGTGATTTTCAGGTACATGTGTTTCCAGTCCCAGGGAAAACATGAAATTTTTTTGAATTTCGGTTATTTTATGGCATATGGCACAAATGGAGCCGAAAATTTGAGCATCTTATTAGGGAAAAACAGAAAAGTCTAATTTTTCGGACGCTCATTCATAAGGCCAGGGCAACTCTCTATTTTATACCTCTATGGATCAAAATGTCAAGGTTATCTGTTACAAAATCCTAGTTAGACCAGTTTACACTTATGGATATCAGATCTGGTACAATCAGAATGCTAGAAAATTGGAACGATTTAGAGTTTTCCAAAGGAAATGTCTTCGTGAATGCACTGGTCTGTACAGAAAGCTTGAGACAGTTTGAAAGCACCTTATATCGAGTTGAGGAGTTTGAGTTGAGGAGGCCTCAATCTTCCAGCAACATGCGTGTGTTTGGACCCAATCTATCATGTTTTATTTTGATTCTGCCGGCGTTATGATTTTATATCGTGTGTACACACGAGAAGTAAAAAGTATGTTGTATGTCATTTGAGCTTCAGCCCACCGATTCCAATGGATCTACTATTTTCTAGGTTCTTTGGCTTAATGACATTAGCTTTGTTTTGTTTTGAAATTCAGCTCATTATGGGTACATGTAGTATATACACTATGATCAATAAGTACCGGGACTGTGTCAAAAAAACAAAATTTTTTTATTCTTCTGGTAAATTTATTTTATCCCCTTCAAAATAAGCCCCATCTGAAGCAATACACATATGCCTACGCTTTATCCAATCGTCCATGCACTTCTGGTAAGCCGAAGCAGGTATGGCCTTCAGCTCTCGCGTCGCATTTTCTTTTATGACCTCTATGGACTCAAATCTCTTTCCGCGAAGCGGTAACTTAAGTCGGGAGAACAGGAAAAAGTCACATGGTGCCATATCTGGAGAATAGGGAGCCTGATCGATGGTATTCACACTGTGTTTGTTCAAATAATCGCGAATAATGTGTGCTTTGTGAGACGGCGCATTATCGTGGTGCAAAATCCAGCTGTTATCGGCCCACAAATCCGGTGGGCTATTTCTACGAATAGCATCTCTCAAACGCCTCAATACTTCAAGGTAATACTATTTATTAACGTTTTGACTGGTTGGAACGTATTCATAATGCACCACACCACGATAATCGAATGAAAAAAAAACAATGAGCATAACCTTGATTTTCGATCGACTTTGGCGCACTTTTTTTGGTTTTGGCTCGCCTTCAGCACGCCATTCGGATGATTGCTGGCTAGTTGTCACGTCGAATTCATAGACCCATGTCTCATCGCCAGTAATTATACGTTTCATGAACATTGGGTAATTCTTAGCTTCGGAAATCATGTCTTCAGCCACTTGCTTTCGATGATCTTTTTGGACAAAATTCAAGTCTTGAGGAACAAGCCGTGCGGCGACGCGTTTCATGCGCAAAACATAGACAACAATGTGTTGTGCGCTTCCATAAGAGATGTTAAGATTGTTAGAAATCTCTCTGACGCTCACATGACGATTTTCAAGCACGATTTTCTTCACAATTTCAACATTTTCGTCGGTATTCGATGTTAAAGGACGTCCAGAACGAGGAAAGTCTTCGACCACTTCGCGACCACTTTTGAACATTTTATGCCACTTGAACGCTCTGATTCTTGATAGAGTAGACTCCCCAAATGCTTTCTGCAACATTTTAAGCGCATCGGCACAAGAAATTTCATTCTTAAGACAAAATTTCAAACAAATACGTTGATCAACAAAATTATCCATTGTAAAATGGGACGAAGTACAAAAAGTTGACTGACGCTAACAGCTGCCAAACAAAAACTAATGATGCAATCCCGCTCAAAATTTGACACAGATGTCAGTTAAGGTGATGTCGGGTAACAGCGGAAAATTTAAAATGCACAGTCCCGGTACTTATTGATCATAGTGTATGTTTTGACATTTAGGTTATGTGAATTGTGTTTTAATTTTAGTGAAATAAAAGATACATTCGCTGAATAAGACCGAAAAGCTATTAAAAATTTAACACGTAACATTAAAAGGAAGGTTTTTCTTTTACTTTTTAGAAATATTTTGCGAGGATGAAACTGATTTCGAACTTATCATTGCCTTTAAAAGGTAGCGTTCAGCTTTTTGATTGAATTTTATTTGAAAAATATTCGATATAAGTTAAAAGTTCGCTCTCGTGTTGCTTTTCATTATATTTTAGTTTTTTGAGGAGGTTTTGTCGGTATTTTCTCCTTTATTTCTTATTATTTAAAATATATATTAATATGTATTTGGCACGTCCAACAAATTGATTTTTCATGTGTCTATAAATTCAGAGAGACATGTCGGCCATTGCTTTTTTGTTTTTGGGTAATCTTCTTTTGGAATCGCTTTAAGTTCAAAAAAATTTTGAACACCAAGTGAGTCAATACAGAAAATTTGAATTTTAATTTCCCGAACATTCTATGCTATCGACAGGAGTAAGCAATGTCCACTGTAATATAATCTTCGCACTTTTCTATTTTTGTTCGGCGTGTAGTGTTGAAAGGTTTTTTTGTTTCTTGTGCTGCAAATAAAGTCCTGGGAAACTTCAAAAAGTATTTCCCGTGAAAACAAAATACGATATTTAACTCCTGACTCATTGAATCACAGTTACCGCGAAATAACAATGAAATAACACCCAAAGGCAATTTGAAATCCCAATGGTTCTATACCATACAGATAAAAAATAAATTGGAGACTTAAAAACGTATTCCATGAATTTCCAACTTCCACTAGGTCTAAGCCGATTTCGAGTACCATCGCATTCTCAATGCCGATGCCGGGGAAAACTTACGCAGACGAGACAGAAAAACGAAAAATATTTCTCGAAAGTTTCACTTCTCGACTCGACTTTCGACCTCAAACATCGGCCCCACCAAAATCCTGTCCCATTGCATAGTGAACAACCATTTAGATGGGAAGCCTGGCCGTCGTTGCGAGGATATTGGTGTGAACCCAATTGGGTTGTGTTTGAGCAGTATTGCTGTCAATATCCTTATAATCCTATTACTCGAGAATCTCAAATCTGGAATGAAATCATCGTGCGCCCTTAAACTTTTATTGCGATGCCTACGCGTCCTTAACGGAAAGGACTTTTACAGGGTTGATAGAAATTTCATCTCGTCAAGCTTAACGAGAATGATAAAAGTGTGAAATTTTGTGTTATTAATCCTGATTCAGTGGTCAGCTAGTTTGGCATTTTTGAAAGAGTATGCCGCAAAGGGGTTCGTGTCCTTGCAGTTCATTCATAGTTCGAATCCGAAATTCCGAACTGCTATCAAATGATCACCCGTTTACTTGCAGAATCTATGAAAGGAGGCAGTTTCATCCATATACCGATTGGGAACTCATAAAAGCTCAATTAGGGAAACGGATATGGTTCGCGGGTGCCTAGTCGGCATTTGGATTATATTGCCAATAAAATATTCAAAGAATGAAAGTTAAATTGGAAGTAAACAATTCTAATATTACACTGCAAACGCGACGTGCGCGCTTCACAACGACAAGAGCGGAAGCCAAGGGATAACGTCTAGCGTAGCCATATTGCAAATATTTTCAATGTAATTCTATTCCCTCCATTAATTCTTAGTGTCAATGTTTATCCTGTCCAATAAAAGCCAAGTTATGTACACACATTCCAGCTTGTCTATGAAAAATTCTCTTGCCACAACAAGAGTAGCTCAAGAGGAATGCAAACCCGTTGATGGGAAGACACGAAGAACGTCTTCACAGGCAAGGAAGCTTCCTTGATGGAGTCTAGACAGATGGGAATGGAATTCACTTTGGATGTATTATTTGAGCTACGATAATTAACTGCTCGTGCTGCCACATGAAGAGAAAGCATTTGGTTGACTGACAGAGTTCACTTTTCATGAAAATTTATACATTCTTTATCGATTGGCGAATATTTTCGTACAAAGTCCACCAGCTAATAGAGTTCGCAGTGCTTAGCAGCCTGACTTTGACCCGAATTTTGGGTGCTGGCTTAGCGCGGGATATTTGCCCGTCAAGGTTCCGTTTACTCGCTGTCTATTCTGGTCATATATAATAGTACTTGAATGCAGTCTATTTGCCGCTCACGCCGTTTTATGATATGTTTACAGTGGAAGAACATAGCGTGTAATTGGATAGTGGTAACAAATCAGGCCAAAAACAATGAGCTTAACCTAGAAATGTTTATTTAAGGTTGATAAAATAAATGGTGCAACACGGCTGTAAATATTTGGGCTCCGCGAATCGATAATTGAAACTTATTTGATATAAGAAGTTCTGATGTATCTACACTAAAGTTGACTCACGTATGTAAAATATTGACATGATCTTTCAAAAAACACCAGCTGAAACCTACTTGGACATTTGTAAGGTTCGAATAGAGATAAATCCAATACTCCATCAAAGTGTGCAATTAGTTATTCTCTATTCTCTATCTACCTACCATTAGATTTACAGAATGGCTTCAATAAGTGATGATGTAAGATCGAAAGGTGACATAGGTTCTAGATTTTAAAGCCCCAAACATTAGCTTCATACATTTGCTGTATAAATTTCAGAATAGGTTATCAAGATTTTGAAGCTATAAGCTGGAGAGCCATTCCGCGGTTTCTCTTTGGAAATATTTGCAATTGAAGTGGCGATAGACAAAGCAAAGGAAGACCTCAACGGCAAACACAGCCTTATCAGATAGCAAGTTCACACTGCAGCCGCGTGTCTCCAACCACGTAGCTGCAAAGCAAATTAAAGATTGCAGACAGGAACTCGATACTGCAGCTCAAAAGGAAGTGAAACTAACATGAGTCACTGCTTGACATCGAGATTTACACCGAAGACCGAACGAACTTGCAAAAGCTGGTTAAGTCAGCCAAAGCGCGGTGAGAGTGGACTCAAGAAAACTAGCAACAATGGAAAGGATGTTGCATCAAACCCAGTGAAATGACTTAGACTTTGCTTAGAATGATAGCAACACTTGCAAGCAAACTAGCACCAAGGAATTAAGATGAGTCACAACCTTCTTCGCCTGAATATCATCTATAGGATCTCTACCTCTATATCTTGATTGGACAGCTCAACAGAACATCTAAATACAGCAGGACCAAATCGTGGAACACAGCATCATTGCCAATATTAGTCCACTAGTCAGTAAGAAGAAGGAAAAAATGTGGAACACTGGCTCATCTGGTCACAGTACAGGAACCCACAATTCTATCTAAGGGATTCGCCGTACTTCCCAATCACTGGAATTAAATCGGTAATAAAATGATCTGATCTTTCTTCCTACAGGCTGCGAGAGTCAGGACTGGTATCGCCTTTTTCAATAAGACTGTTTCGAAGTTTGAATGTCTTCCTTATTCTTCTCTATGATTTATATAGTCCTTTCATATTTACGAAGGAAGCTAATAAAGCCTGTTTATCGTATACCGACTTCTTCTGCCCGATTATGTAGATCTTATCCCCAACTTATACTTTCTCTTACCATTTCAATCCGTATCTGGCTTTACTCCGTAAGAATCTTTCAATTCAAATTTCCCTGTCCTGGTAGCATTTTGATTTTTTGTTTCATTTTCACCATTTTTTGTTGAACATGCAGAAGCTAGTCTTACCATATTTCCGGCTTGCCTTACCACATTTTCATTCACTTCTTAACGTTTTTTCATTTCTATTCGCAGCAACTTTCGGGGTTCGCCCACAGTCAGGTAATAGAGCTAGCAGTGCCGACCTACCAAACGAAAGGATCTCGTCAAGCTTAACCTATCAAATGAATTTTCCAAAAATTATTCTTGGAACTAACATGAATACGAGGTAGGTTGAGTAAACAACGGTAATTTCAAAATATACCGGGTTCGGAGAGCTCGGTTGTCGCAAATTGTATTATGTGTTATTTTTATTAACATGCCACTGAAGTTTGATACAATTTCCCGCTGTAACCGTTGTTTACTTGAGCTGTGACAGCCGCAAAAGTTAGACGTGTTTTTATGAGTTTGCCGTTTAATGTTCGGTGAAAAATAGATCAAAGAATTTGTATCGAATTTGATGAAATCATGAAATAAAATGTGTGAAATGTTCACAAACTCTTATGAAGGGTCGGCTTTAAGCTAAAAAATGAGTTTACGATTGGCATACGCGTTTCCAAAATGGCCGTGCAGATATTGCAGTTGATAGACGCGTTTTTGTTCCAGCTCATCAACACCCGATGAAAACGTGTAAAGAGTGAAGGAAATGGTTATGAATATTCGCCAAATCAAAATCAGATATGTCGCTAATAATGTTGGTATATCGATTGGCTCATGCCGTGAAATTGTCTCATTCTGTGAGAAGCAACTTAACGCAGAAAACAGCAACGAAGAAAAGTTGCTTAGGAGAAGTATTGCTACTACGTAAAGTGAATGATTGATTGAATGATTGTTGAAAAGTTGCTTAGGAGAATTATTGCTACTACGTAAAGTGAATGACGACGCAGAGTTACTGAAATGTGTTGTTACAGGTGACTAAAAAGGATGAGACGATTGAGCCTTAGTTTCAAATATCACGTCAAAAGTAAGACTCAATTTCCTTGTGGAAATATTCTATATCGCCAAGATCGCAAGAGTCTGGAAAAGTCCAGTCTGGCATAGTGCAACATGAATACTTACCACGAGGTGAAACGGCCAATAAGAAGCGCTAACTGCAAGCTTAACGCCGTGTTGCAATCCAAGGTCAAGAGATCCGGATTTCGGATTTCTCTCAATTCGTTGCCGGTTCGTTTATTTTGGATCAAGAACAATACATCGATGTTGTCCCAGCCTATATATTCAACATGGTCGCGTATGACTTTTTTATTTTTCCAAAACTAAAGAGAACTTGACCGGGCCGTCGTTTTACGAGCAATGATCCTGCTGATCCCATTAATTCTCCTCCTTGGATGAATGTTTATGCCATTTCAGATTCTTTCTTTGTCAGAAGGTTAACATTATGGGGGACAATTGTGTTTATTGGTTTATTGGTTTCCTTCGACTTGAGGGTCCGATTCACCTCAGGATTTGTGAATCTGAAGTCAGCCTATTTGAAAATGGTTGATTTGATTAATCTGTTTGTGATTTTTTGTTTGGATGCTTTAAAACTTCGACTCTCTGAGAGTATGTATGTCTACTGACCTGCACAATTTGCACGATATTCAATCCAATTATTCGAGTCTTACTCGATACTACGCTCTACAGCTTCTATGGTTTCATCATTTCGCACTGAACGACGTCTGCATGATTTCGTTTTATCAGTGAGCAGAAACGTGATTAACGTGACATTGAACTAATTGTTCTAATGGGCGATTATGTTCGCCATAAAATTGACGGAGTGAGCGTTGAGTTTGAGTTTTCAACATGGCTTACAGTTGCTCTGGCGATATGTTGTACTGGCCAAAAAAAGTTACCATTTAGCACATGACAGCTGTCACTAAAAAGAGTTGCCAACTTAAAGCTCATCCTGTGCTTTCAAAGCTTGCCTGGGTTGTTTTTTGAGTCACATTTAACATACCTCAAGCTATCAATGCTAGACACGACCGGAAACTAGCCCAAGAAACCCAACAGGAGAGGACATGTTGACCCTATCAATGCCAATGAGGTCCTGTCACAACAGAAATAAGGTTTCAGGGCGGGATGCTCCCCCAGCGATGTAATCGTAGAGGCTATGAGTGTGGTTCATCTTGCGAAGGCCCGTCAGTTCCGTCCGATGAGTCCTGCTACGGAATAGTTTAGACTTTATAAATGCCTTTTATTGCGCGCGATTGGCTGATATTCTTCGTTAAAGATCGTATCCACGTTTAATAATATCTTATTGTAGTTTACTATCTGCAAGACCGTAGCCAGTTGAACGGCAAGAGCGAAGTCAGCCGAAGCGTTGTAGGTAATAATTGTAGGTTCTCAACACTTCCTTCTAGTCCCTGACTTGTGGAATATCTCTTATAATCGACAACTGAGACATTAGTCACTTTTGATTGGATATGTGGAAAATATTACGGCTATCATGCTATGTTAGCATAAGCAACCTGATTCAGCAGCGTAGCGAAATAGAGCGGAGGCAGACTAAGCAATTCCGAAAGGTGACTGGGACTGCTTTTGGGCTGGCATAGGAGAAAGCCGAAGAAGTCATCCTGACAAGATGACACTCCTCCGAGAAAGGCCTATCAGCATAGTTGAAACGCTGGTCGAGTCAAAACTAGCAGGGAAACACCTGCGAGTGCTTAGGGACCCAAAGACTAGGTTTCCCAGCAAATGAAGAGAACAGATGATAATGCTACTGCACGTCTTAACATACAACTGACCATACAACATCATGTGAAGATCGAACGAAGTTAACTCCCATTGAAAACTTCATTCTGTCAAAAACTCTAAACTAAATGTATGCAACCTGTTGCCGGGAGACGTTTTTCTAACAATCGAATCAACCATCATTGTATATGTACATTACTTATCTATATGTACATCAAAATACCTGTTCAGTTTGTGTATCCTTTCTAACGCTCCTTCCTGCTATCTCTTATTATCTTTGAGTGCCTGCTTTTCTCTTGGGAATATTCCACATATGTTTGAATATCCTTTAGATTGGAAATTTTTCTTTGAAAAATGGAAAATATGGAGCAAAATAGCCGAGATGACATTTTAGCAGGACGATGTGCTGGTAGTCTTCTTTACTTTCACCAAAGTTCAAACAATAGTGTTTTGCATAGCTGCAAACTGAAACAGGGCATTTCATTTCAATTTCGATACTTTACGATATTAGAAATGAAAATTTTCACTCGGATGATTTTCTATTGATTCTGAGTTGAAAGAAAGTTTCATGAAGTTTGTGCTATGAAAGCGTCTAAAAAGTTAATAACCAAATTAAGGACTGTGATGCTGTGTGGACGTTAAGCGTTTGACTTATGCGTTCTTTATGCAGATATTTTCAGATATTTAAATGGCGTTAAATGTTATTTTCCTCTTTTCAACAACTTCCCACTTGCCTATCATTGGGGACCATTGATTCAAATGACCAGGAGAGGTGCTCGTAGTTTATGCGATTTGTTTTCTAGTTCCAGATTCATCGTTGAACATCCTCGAAGCTACCAACTACACTTCCCTATTCAAATGTGAGCGCAAACTTTTAACTTTTGAAAACAGTTTGCGTCCACGCTTGGCCATAAAAAAAAATTACGAATATCCTGAATTCAATTTGGATCTAGTCCTTTCTCTCTGTTGAACTAATAGGAGTAAGAGAAAGGATTCACTAATGTTGAAATTATCTCTAAATGGCAGTTGGTTTGTCCTCGCACGAATTATTGTTTGCGTGTGGGCTAGAGAACTCACGATAATGGTTCGAGCACAGTATCCTGATTATTATATTTATTGTTTAGCCATTTGGCAAACATGCATGCATTCCCTTTGCTGTCTTCTGTTGTTCCTGTTATCATTGCTTCAGTAATTATTGTTTCATGATTATTTGACTTGGTTATGTATGCATATGTATTGTTTGAATATTTGGTTATATTTTGAATTGAATTAATTGTTATTTGAAGTAACAATAAAGCAACTTCCTAATTCATATAGAATCTAATCTGGAAATAATGAAATTGATAAGAAGTATTGTTTTTTTAAGGGTTAAGATATAGCAATGAATAGCACCTACACGGTGCATATTATGGACACTAGGTGTTCCACACTCTCAATGGATATACCCATTCGCTAGGCGTTTCAGATCATTATAAATTGTCCATTCTGTCCTTCATCGGTCTTTCAGAAACCAAGGAAGCACTCTAGCTCTGTCTTTGCAAAGTCCTCCAGTTCTGTTACGTTAGTAATCTTCATTTGTTTGTCAGGCTCTGACAACGTAGGAGAAGTGCGAGAGAAGAGAAGTCCTTGCCACAAGCTCGGATGGTGACATCCGTTTGCATTCCTATTCTTTTCGTGTGTTGACCTAAGAGCTTGTAGCCTGTAATTATGGATAGGTACCAATGCACATACGCTATTTTCGCTTTTCCCTAGGAGATGTATTGTCTTCGTTCTTCCAGGGTGAAACTAAGAAATTCAGCTTAGCTGCAGTCCTTCCTTTCATTCCAATCCCTATCAATATGTTTCCAAAGTATTTCGTCTAGTTCCCTTATTACTGTTAGTACTGACACTTTATTTGTGTCTTTTGTATGTATTTTGGTCCGTTGATCCTGTTTATCTGAGATCATGTGATCTTTTAAATCCTCTTAACACCACTGTGTCCACGGATTCATGTCTGTTTTACGTTTACTACAATTGTTGTCTCTCTGTGGACCTAGCTATAGTCATACAATAGTCGGGAAAGTATGCAATTAGATGCAAGTGCCTTCAATGCCGAATTGTGAAAAAGAGTAACTATATTCTTCTGTTGCAGTTGCTTTGTATCTCTTGTGACCACATTTATCACGGAAATTGCCAACACCAAATTTGTGGTATCGCTCTCATGTTCTTAACCCCTTAACCTACAATGACGGGCAGAGCCCGCGTACGATGTTCGGGCCAAACGTAAATATTACGGGCATAGCCCGCGTACGATGTTCGGGCCAGAAGTGAATATTACCTGGAATATTTGAAATGCAATTACAGCCTGATGCAATAATTGTTTATTACAAAATGTTTATTTATACAAAAATACAAAATTAGTAATTTTGCAAATTAGCAAAGTTATCAGCACAATTCTCACTGCTTTCATCACGAAATCTCTTTCTTGAGAACATCTTCTGGGATTGCTTTTCTAGAATTTACGAACGTAAATTTTGACGTGCGAATGTGACCAAGAACAACTTGACACTGATCACGATCCGAAGAGATAATAGAAATACATCACGAGCCTTGTCTGTGCTATCTACAAACCGCGATCGTCCTACAACGGGCGATGCCTGTCATGTTTACGATTGGCCCGATCAGCGTGTTACACAAGTCGTGCAAATTACCCGAACGCTGCGAGATCTTGTATACGGTTAAGGGGTTAAGCTTCGGTTGAGTTGCGGATGATCTCGGAAGAAGATCTCGGCGCCAATAGTTCATTTGTTTTTGAGCCATCAATGTAGATCTTTCATTTCCTTTCCAGACTTTCATTTCCAGATGCGAAATCCTGAATAGTTTCCCACTCTCTGCTGGTGTTCATCCCGTATGCGAGCATCGTATCCATCACCAGCTAAATTATATCTAGCATATTTGTAGTTGAAGCAGCCATCCCTTCCGTTTGTTTAAAATTTGGTTATTCGAGGGGTAGTTAGATAACGTCTGGATAACTTTTTTGTGAATTTTAATCTGATGCACGCTAGCGATGTCTTTTCGAAAATGAACTTATCGCCTGACATGAAAGTCAACATTTCCTACGTTGCAGCGATTGGCGTCGTTTAAATCGCACCTCTCGAGAAAAAGCAAGCCATTTGCCAGATATTTTCTAGTTCTTTTATAGTGTTATTCTCATTTTTAAGTACTGGCCACCATATTTGCGTTTCATATATTTTGTTCTAGTCTCACTACTGTTGTATATATCCAGTGGGTAGTTTTAGTTTGCAAGCCCAAAGTTTTTCCCACTAGTTCTACACTATGGATATCGCGGCTTTTGTTATCCTTCGCGCAGGCGTAGTGTCCAAACTTGCGTACTGTATACAAGATATTGTTTTAGTAATTTGCCTGTGCTTTAATGTGTTTTCCATCAACAGTCAGGGGTGAAAATTTTTACGACTTTTGGTGCTTTGTACAGAGAATAATCTTCGATTTGTCAGCATCAAAAATACTTTTGGGAATATCATTTTTTAATTACAAATAAATATGGTAAAGAATCATTTTACCAACAAAACCAGTTTTATGATGATCGAAGGAATTGATCCGTATTTCATCTCATTTTAAAGTTTTATACCACGAAAGGAAACACGTTCTAGGTACTTCACTTTTTTGTCGACGCTTTTCGGCTTCTAACGGGGTTTGCGCGATGTGAACGTATGCATCGTTTAGTAGATTTTATGGAGGCGTTTCAATTCACTTTTCTTCTTGCCTCTTAATTGGGGCTGAGTTTCTTCTTCAGGGACAGGAAGCCTCCATTGTATTGGCAATGGGTCGATATTCATATCTGGACAGTAAACCAAAGCACAAGTCATATATTGCTAGGACCTGGCTACTTTATTAATGTCCTCATGTTTTAGATACACCAGCATAGTCCCCAGACCCAACATAATTCGACCAAGTTGAACATAAACTACATAGTACGGTCCATGAGTTCTTAGCTTAATATAAAAAGAAAGGTCACAAAATAAAAAATACGGTGATTATCCTTCAATGTATTCTTCCTTTATTTTCACACACTTTTCAGAGCGTCTCCATGAAGCTTCTAACTATAAAAATTTGATAAATATTAAGATTCAAAATGGTCGTACACCACCTGTCTAATTTCTTCGTCGCTGTTAAATCATCTATCGTTCAACTCTTCTCACCTTTAACTTCAGCTTCAGCAATTTTGAGAACAAAAAATTATCGGATGGGCTAGATTGAGTAATACGCCATGTTCATGGCTATATTTGATTCTTTAGAATCAATCATAAAGATTCCATCGCAGTCCCAAAAGATTGTAGCCATCACTATTTTGACACTTTGCGTGACCGTTGTTTTTTTTCGACACGGGTTCTACTTTTCGATCCCATTTTCGAAGACCATGGTTTCGCCACCCATTACGATCGATTGGATTTATCCTTCTTGGTCTTCGTGGCAAAGCTCTGAAAATTGCTTACAACATTCTACTCGACGCTGCTTTTGCACTGCGCTGAGAAGTCGAGGCCTACACCTTGCACTGGTTTTTGTCATATTTAAATTCTCATGTAGGATCCTTTTGAAAATGCATAGCACATTCTTTTGTTTTTAGTTTGTTGCGTTGCAATTTCTTTTGTTTTAGGCGTCGCAGAAAAATTTCTTCCACTAATTTAATGTTTTCTGGAGAAGTCATAACCACAGGAATCCCTGCACGCGGGTCATCTTCTAATGATTCTCGTCGCCAGCGAATCAACTTCGACCATTTTTTTCTTGTTGAAAATGGTGGACACAAGTCACCGTATATAGCCTTCATTCTTCCTTTGATTTGTATTGGAGTTAGTATTGGTATTGGAGTTTGTATTGGAGTTCTTTAGTCCACAATTTATAACAGCGCAAAACTCAATTTGAGATATTTTTTAAAACAACTTGCCTCAGTGATAGTTTCAGCTCTACTAACACTAAATGGATTGACGCAGCAAATTGGAACTTCGAGAAAAGCTTGATGAGACTTGTCATTGACGATTGCCTAAAGCATTTTGTGAACGCACTCTATTTATTACATGACCCCAACAATTCATGGACCGTACTACGTATACATCAGATGACAGAATAACACCAAACTAAAAGAAGCTATTTCAGAGGACTGGAAGACTGGAAGTCTAGAAACATGTCAAAAATGGTTGAGTTCTGTTCCACACCGACTGGAAGAAGTTGTGTAGGAAGTAGGTAATTAATAAAATTTAGTAAAATAATTCAAGCATTAGATTTATTATTGTTATTTTGTTAAATTAACAGTTTCAGTTTTTATGGTTTATTCACATTGACGTTAAAATTAGACAATAGTTCCTATAAATGATATGTGCATGTGCATGATATGTGTAAGTCACTGTAAGGCATTTTTTTTTTGTGTTTTTTCAAAGAAAACGCTTTTTATTTATTTTCGGCATACATTTGTTTCGGGAATAAATTGCTCTATAGAGTCAATTGTTCTCGAGTACTGTGGAATGTCCCAATGGACATATCCCAAAATTTAAATAAGTTAAAAAACAATTGGAAATTGCGTATTCTTTGAATTTTTTTCATTTCAACAAAGAAAATATTAATTTTCCAAGGCTTAACCATGAGAGAGCATTAAGAATATAATACAACTTTTCGTTGAACTACGTGGAATCAAGTTAACGAATCCCTGGATCCACCCGTAAAGTGAAAGCGAAACCTCTGTTGTCTTTTGAAAAGAGATTGTTCACTTCGTGACGTTTATTTTCATCCTTTTTTGAACAACCAAATCATTTGAACACATTACCATCACGAAAAATTCCTCAATCATATCGATTGTCGATTTTTAAACCATTATTGCAAAACTTCTTCCTTACCTTTATTATCCATTCAATTCGACTTAATCGAAATAACTTTAATCCGTTTAAATTGAATAATAATTACATTTGGAAGATAATTCATGCAAAATAATTTTTCCCTCTGTGCTAAATGTTACTGCTGTAATTTTCATATTAATATTCCATCAATTTCATGCGAGCGGAGGAACACTTCCTGTGAAATGTGAATCTGAAAAAAAAAATACATTTTTTTCTCTCCTTTTTTGATTTTTCCACCGTGTCGTGCTGATGGTACTCTCAATAAACATATGCGTTGACAGAATTCTTCTTGCAATAAAATGCACGAGGTACATACGTGCACCCGTAATATCACATACTACTTCCGTATTTCAGAACATATGTGTACACAACGTACAAGTTATGTGCCGTTACAAGTACGAATGAGTGAATCGGACTGACGTACACTAAAGAAAAAGTTGGAAAAATATTCGAACACAAGTGCATGTTGAAGATAAAAATGGAAAATCGGAAAAAAGTAAATCGAAAATCCTGATTGATATGAAAGGACATGATTATTTTCCACCAAAAATGGTACAAGATGGATGTTGGGAGCGAAATGGTATAATCAAAACAATAGTCTTTTTTTGATTTCTTTATGGCTGGGAGGTGATGGCTATTCACAACCTGAGTGTCGGACTCTTAGTGGCCCACTGAAACTGGACTGCGGACAAAACACATCTTCTATCACATCGAGAACCTAACCAACAACTGTTTGTCGCATTACTTCGGACTGCCTCGTTCTTCAGACCTTAGTTCTTGCCCAGCGGCGACTTCAGGTTAAAAAGTACTCTCTTCCAGCAGAGCTGGCCAAAAAGTAGAGGAATCTATGGGAGATTATGCCCATTTCTCTCTGGATTGTCAAGGAACCTAAGATGCTACTTCAGGGCCGCTCGAGCGTTATGCGACACACTGTTGTATTTGTCCTTTGACACAAGCATCTTTTCCACTAGCGTAGCTGGAGAAAATTCGAAAATGTAAACCCTGTCTCACCTATTCGCTCGTATATGTAAAACTTGTGACAAGCACCCTACGCGATCGCCGGGCAGAAAAGCAATGGCGGGCCGTGACATTCCCATTCTGTGCCCACTGAGAAGCTGATTCCGGTAATTGTCAGTCTTACCGTGCTTTGGATTCAGCCATAGCCCTGATTTAAACCATGCTCTACTCACCTCGATGCTCATTTACTTTCCCTTCCTGCTACATCGTCAGAGTTCTTTCTGCCTCCTTGAGTGAAGCAGACTTTCAATCTTATTCTCTCCCATGTAGGTGAGTCTTATTCCGTTCCATAGTACCACACTCAAAGTGTTTTATTTTTTGATTAAGTAATTACAAAACAAGGAGCACCTCAAGTTTTGTATTTATTGTGTCTCTGGATTTATTAACTGAGGTACTATTCTTTTGATAACTAACCTCAACTTTACAAAAATAATGATGATTGCTAATTTTTTAATCGGCATATTTGCAATTGCCTCACAAGTTTAAATTAATCTCATACAGGCTGTTATCATATATCATAAGAAATATCATATATCATATTACCACCTTACCCTTATGGGACAAGAAAATTGATAAGCGTATTTGAACTTTTTTCGTGGTTTCGTAAAGATTAAATAATTTCTACTATTCGAAAAATAAGGTATTTAGGAAATAAGGTGCACTAACATATGTTTATCATATCCACTGTACTCGTTCTATTTTGCAAGGACATCGAAGAGGTCACATTAGGTTCATTTAAGTAGTGGGAGGGAGGTAGTTGCTTCAATGATGTCACCCTTCTGCGATTATCAGAACTGCATGCTCGGAGACCTCGTCTATGCACTTGGAGAAAGCCTCGTCTCTGCACATATATCCAGTATGACTCCTTACTGAAAGCTTCATCTCAAAACCCGTGATCGTATAGATCCACTAACGTCACTCCACTCATCAGAAGTCGTTATCCGATCGCAATGAGATCTCACTGTTAGCTATAAAAAAACTGATTGCCAATACGAGGTTTGTTCAAAAAGTATCGCGAATTTCATGTTTTTTTTTCAAGAATTATTTATTTATTCATGAATATCTATTTTGTCCCCTTCAAAGTAATCGCCGTCAGACATTACACACTTGTGATGACGTTTTTTCTAATCCTGGAAGCATTTGGAAAAATCATTTTTTGTGATCTCGTTCAGCTCCTCCTTCGATGCCGTCTTTATCTCCTCAATCGTGGCGTAGTGTCGTCCTCTCATGGGCCTCTTCAGTTTCGGGAACAAGAAAAAGTCACAGGGGGCCAGGTCTGGGGAATGTGGTGGCTGCGGTATTATGAGAGTGTTGTTTTTGGCCAAAAATTCGCGCACAAGTAACGATGTGTGAGCAGGAGCGTTATCATGGTGCAAAGGTCAAACTTTTGGTTCTTCCACAAATCCGTGCGTTTCTGGCGGATTTCTCCTCGCGAATTACACATTACTTCAAGGTAATATTCCTTATTAACCGTTCTACCCTGCGGCAAGAACTCTGTCAGCAAAATTCTGAAAAAACTGTCGAATTCTGAAAAAACTGTCAGCAAAACCTTCACATTCGACCGAACATTTTGAATGCATCCGCGCACTTTAAGTTGTTCTTGACACAAAATTTAATACAAATTCTTTGATCCATTTTTGGGATAGACGAAAATCAAAGACAAGCTAAAACACGTCCACGCACAATAACTGTCAAAAACTGACTGGACATTCAAAATGGCCGGAATGGTCAACATAAGTGAGGGTCATGAGTACCAACATAACGCCACCAAAAGATCAAAAATCGAACATACGTAGCCCGCGAAAATTCAAAATTCGCGATACTTTTTGAACAAACCTCGTACTTAATCGAAGAAACACATCTTCGAGTCTGATGTCACGAAAAATTATGTTATAGTCTTCGTAGACTCGGTGGTCTGATTTGTTGGAAATAACTTGTGGATTTGTTCTTGGTCAGCCCTTTCTCAGTTTTTCAAGTTGAGTCTGCAAACTGACATCCACTCGTCGCATTACTATACCTGGCCTAAGCTTTGCTTG
Organism: Stratiomys singularior; assembly: GCA_954870665.1. NCBI lineage: Eukaryota > Metazoa > Arthropoda > Insecta > Diptera > Stratiomyidae > Stratiomys > Stratiomys singularior. Next base: position 25,843,079 of record OX940881.1, on the reverse strand, counting down.
CTGAACACTTCATCCGGCGACTATCTTCAAAACGTCGTCAATAGACCCGATGAAAAGCGGCTCATCCGGTAGCTGCAGTCTATATAGCTCATATTGCTCATTTTAGATCTGAGCAAAGAATGGAGCCTTGCGTCACAAAAAAAAAGGAAAAAAAGATAATATAATTAGGCAGTAATGAATAAAATGAAATTCATTACAAACCTTCTATGACGCTACCGTGAAAATATCAGTCCTTAGTTCTCCTCAAAATTCGTCTATGTTGGCCTCTATTGTATAATTATATCCTTCGGATTCTGAAAGAGAACAGCATTTGACTAGCATATTTTATTTATTATTTGTACTGGGGTCCACTTGCTGAAATTGCATAACCAGCATTGTTCCTTAGCTCCCCAGGTGCAAAACTATTGTTTACAGATGGTCAATCCTGTCGTCCTACAGAAATGAAGCAGTTCCCCCAGCTCTGTGGTCGCCAAGTGTTCTAATTCTGTTACGCCAGTACACCTCAGTCAAATAAGGCGTTTGTTGGCCAGACTCGGGCAATTTAGGAGAAAGTGTTCTGTACTTTTTTCCTCCTCGCTGCAAGCTCGGCAGGTGTCAACCGTTTGGATTTCTATTCGTTTGGGGTTTTGACCTAAAAGTTTATGACCCGTTAATAGTACCACCAATGTTCTAACGCCATTTCGGTTTTTCCCCAGGAGTTGTTTTGTACTCGTTTTATTAGGGTGAGGCCAAAGAGCTCGGCTTATCCTGCAGTCGTTACTGTCATTCCAAGCCGTATCTGTCTCTTTCCAGAGGATTGACTAGCATTGCAAACAGAAACATCTGATCGGTTCCATGGCTTGTCAAGAGGTTTTTTTCCATGTTCACTGCCCTGTAGAGTTAATCGTGAGAACTGCATACTCAACGTAGATAGCTGAACATAGCTGCCATATCACAGTTTGTCAATCTTCGTCTTGTCAAAACCTTCTTGGTTGCCATAAAATGTTTTTAACGAATTTTCGCACTGAAAATCCGAAAATACGTCTTACGGTTATTTGCTTAGACAAGTTAATTAAATTTTCAGACGCAATTTTTCAGGTGCTTCTGTTGGTTGCATTGGATACTTTGTTTGTCGTATTTAGAAGTATGGTATCGATTTGTTTGTCTCATCATTTTAGGTCTAAAAACTAAACATACTTCTCAATAAATACAGCGAATTCAATCTTTGGTCTGACATCGTCTTTCTGTTATGTTTTCAAGGTTCTACATTGATTACTTCGACACATAGAGCCACTTAGACATCCTGTTAGTATGAGACAGGTAATTTCGAGGTTGCGCTGATGCTCCTTAGTGGATTCTGTTCGTTCAAATGCTTCAGGCGAAGAACATCTAATGGATTGACTGCTTTCAGTGCAATGGAGCTAGACAATTACATATGAACATAATGAAAATTGTAAGAGATTGGACGACATCTCAGCAGAAGTGCTACAACGTTTGCCTGCAAGAGGGACTCTTCCGTTTATGTTAGAAAGCAATGATACTATTTGATTAGCAAAGACAAGGTGAAGCTAGAGCTAACATCGGCGTAACGAGTTTTGCTTCCCCGCAACCCTGCTGGGAGTGAGTTTAAGAAGCTCATCAGAGGGAGCCCTGAGAAGGTCACCCGATCCGTAGAGAATCCATCTGATTAACAGAGTTCTACCGTAAAAACAAACCAGTACAAAGATCCCCAACAAAATTCTCAACATAAATTGTTTGACGCTTATTTTCCCGATTTATTGGTATATGTGTGCAAAACTTGTTGGAGTTAGCACATAAAGTCAAAGATGTGGTGAAATATGCATTTACATTCTCTAAAAATCTTTATCCACACAGAATCACAAACATTATCTGTAAAACCAGAGAGATTATTCTCGTATACATTTGAGCCTCCTGAGCTAGCCTTCGCTATCTGCCCACTGACCTACGTCGTTAAATTTTAAAGCTCTCTATCTTGCAAAGCTCGGTTTATATATTCGTATCTGCCTACGGTCGCTCTGCAGTATTGTCGTTGGTTAGTAACTGCACTGTTCAGAGGCTCAAACTCTCCCCATTCTCTCTTTCTCTCCCATTCAAAACATAAATGGAACTTTATTTAGATTTTCAAAATTATTTCCTCAGTTTTTGCTTAAAACTGAAATGTTCATTTAACAGCTTTTCAGATAAAACTTGTGCTTTCTCTCTCTCTCTCTGCCAAGGAGGAATCACGTGGAGTGTTAGCGCTGTATGTACATACGCTTCTCCATGTATGTAGCAAATACTTCCGAGTTTGACTGTAGTTTAGATAGGGATACTGATTGCCCTGTACGTTTTCTTCCGGCATTCCCACTGGTCACGGTTGATAAGTTATTTGTGTGCATTAAAACATCATTTCCACCTACTAAATATGAAAACATAAATAACTGTTTCTACCTACATGTATGTACTTATACATTTTTCATTTTTCACGTGAAGAAAAAAGTAATTAATTTGGAACTTATGTCGCTTTCAGATATTCCTTCACAATCAGCCAAGCCGACTATTGTTATTAACAACCGCCCATAAAATTCATTTCATTTGGTTGCATGGACGATTTGCACACGTACACGTATGTTGAATTTTGAAATGCATGTAACGTGCAAATCGACTGAGCACACAAGTGCAAATATGTATTCCTGCCACCCTCCATTGGACCTCCAACTGTTCCAGATCCCAAATGAATGAATCCAGATCCTGGCCGATACCACGAAACTGTGAGTGTCCTAGGCAGCTAACAAGCTTTCACTTTACCTTGAACAGGGACACATATGTGCAGTTTATTAAATTTTTGAATTAAATCCCAGTTCTCCCGAAGTCTGCACCAGGTGTTTGGACTCAATGTATTATGAATTATTATTTAACATTCAACTTTCCAATGGCGAATTCAAATAGTTCTCAATATAAAAACTTGGAGTGATTTCAATATTTTAATGTTTGCATTTTGTAGAACTATTGGATAATTTAAAAAAGTGATTACTTACAACCATTTAGACTTCAATTCAGGCAATACCATGAGTAAAAGCAGAACGAGATGTTAGAATACTTTCGACTAAATACCTTAAGTTGATCCCTTACAATAACTCATCTAAAGCTACTCTAGCAGTACACACTAGTTGGCTTAAATTGTTTTCAAATGTAATCCTTTTACCAACCGATACCTTTTGGAAGTGAGCAAATGCTATAAATTTAAAACATTTATTGACAAGGAATGCAAAAGACTTGAAATTGCGTTGAGTAACACATAAAACCTCGAATTTCAAGGAAATTCTATTGGTGGGCTTTACTCACAAGTTGCAATATACTGGTTTATCTATAAAAGTCGTATTATGGCACGGGCAAGAACAAGCGACCCCCAAAAGCTGGAAAAATTCTACTCTGACTTAAACACGTAATTTGCTAGGATTTGTCCCAAAAGTTCAAAGTGAAACTAGTCTGCTTTCACAATTTTTTTTATTTTCTAGCATTCTATGTTTTTTTTTTGTTTGGGAGGTGAAGGCTATATACGCCCTGAGTGTCAGACTCCCGCTACCGGACTACCGACTAAACACCTCCCCTGTCACACCGAGAATCTAGCCTGGAACTGTTTGTCATATTACTTCGGACTAGACCTCATTTATCATCGCTTAGCGGTGCCTTCAGGTTGAGGGAAATCCCTCTTTCTGCACGGATGGACAGGAAGGAAGAGAATTGCTGTTACAGAGATCCCCCATCCCTCGTAAAGCGATCCATCATGCCCTTCTTTATAAGAAGTACTGTCCGTACGCAATGCGACACATAGTTCCAATTGTCTTTTGATTGCATCATTTTTCCCCTTACATTTTCTGGGGAGAGCACGCCAATTTTCTGCGAGAGATACGAACGTAGTCTTGTCCATCTGGTACACGTGAAGAACGTGTGGCAGGCGTCATCCGTCATCCCCGGGGAGATGACGCAAGTTGCGGATGGTGACTTTTCCATCTTATACAGGTAAGATTGAAAATACCCGTGACCACTGAGTAGTTGCGTCAGGTGATAATCAGTCTCACCATGCGTTCTGGAGAACTACGGCTCCAATTCACTAATCAACCGTGCGGTCTACTTGTCTCGCGTTTCGTTATCTCATATTTGCTGCCACAAGGTAAGGGTCCTTCTCCGTTCCTCTCGGCTGACGGTCTCTCTCGCCGACTCACCCCTACGTAATTATACACGTCTTCGTTCGTCTGCAAGTAACTTAATAGGAACCACCCTTGAGATTAACAGCACTGCAGGTTCAGAGACAGTGCTATATGCAGCCGCTATCCGCAAAGCTCCTTGCCTTTGCACCTGTGCCAGACGCCTACGGTGCGTCTCTTTACTAAGAGCGTCAGCCCAAAACTCGGAGCCATACAAGAGCACTGACTCCATTGCACTCATCAGTAGACGTCTTTTGCTCGAGGTTGGTCCCTGCGTGTTGGCCATTAGGCAACTGAGAGCCGATACTCGCACAGAAGCCTTATCCGCTGACGCTCGAACCTGCTTGAAAAAACTCATCTTCTAGTCTATCATCAAGCCAAGGTATCTGATTGATTTTTCCACTCGATGATCATTTCTCCCACCCGAACGGGAATAACACGAGGGGTCCGCTTCTTGTTCAGGACGACGACCTCGGTCTTTTCCAGCGCTAGGCTAAACCCACGGTCTGTCATCCACTCGTTCACTCGACGTATTACCGCACTTAGTTTGAGTTGCGCCTGTCCGACAGTACGTCCGGTGACTAGTACTGCTACGTCATCTGCATAGCCTACCAGGCGTGACTCCCCCGGTAACTGCAATCTCAAAAGCTCATCGTACGAGACATTCCAGATGTCTGGGCCCAGAACGGAACCACGCGCCACCCCTGATGTCAAATCAATGCCTCCCAATGTGTCACAGATGAGTTTCTGATGTTTGAGATAGTCCTTCAATATCCGCGTCAGATACTTCGGCACCCTGAAATATTCCAGAGTACGAAAAAAATCTGTCCATCAAGCAGAATTGGAGGCATTTCTCACATCGAGTGTTATGAGCAGTACTATTCGTATCGGGGGTAATTGTGAGCTTCTGCCTGCTGGACCGCACTCACTACCTCTGCTATTGCACTGATCGTGGATCGACCAGCCCAGAAGCCGTCCTGCTGAGGAGACAGATCCCCGACAGTTCGCATGGCCTCTCCAAGTCTTTCCCTAATGAGCCTCTCGAGCACCTTCCCAGCGGCGTTAAACATACATAGGGGCCGATATGAAGATGGTTGCTCGGCATTCCCCTTCCCCTTGTGGAGCAGTACGAGCCTCGCCTGTTTCCAGCAATTTGGAAACGCGCCCTGCTGCAGACATGCATTGAAAGTGGTGAGCAGCTTGTCAGGGCAAAGTTGATGTGCAAGCTGTATGGTAAAAGGCAAGCTGTATGCAAGCTCAATGGCGCTAAAAATTGGGCATTCTCCAGGACATTCAACATCTGCATCATCGGGACGAACAGAATGCATACAGAAAAGCGCTCGAACAACAAGCGCTCCCCTCATTTCCCTTGACATTAAAGTCACCCCCAACAAAGATTCGGCCTTCCGTGATCGAGACAGCTTCCTCCAGTTCATCGAGTCTGCTCTGAAAACATGAAATTGACTCATTCGGCGTGATTTAGACGCTTATGAATGTCAAATCGGCGCACCCAATCAGCACAAAGCCATTTCCGCTGGAGCAAGTCTGAGCTGTGTCCAGATGGCGGCGGTGCCGGATCGATCACAATACCATACAGCCTCCTCCTCGTTGGTGTGTTGCTCAGATATCAGCAACAAGTCGACTTTTTTCTTCCTCGCAACCTGGTCTAGTAAATCTTGTGCGGTTGAGCTACGGTGTAGGTAGATCTGCAGGACTTGAATCATTTCTTTGCTTGCTTAGTGCCTCTTTGAACTCCTGGCACCTACCACTTCCTGGTCTATGTTATTAAATATGTCACATAAGACACAAGAAAAAATTGCGAACCGCTGAGGTAGGTTAGTTAATAGCATAAAAATTCCTCACGGAAATAAAACTATCGGTACTATATGATCCCATGTCAATTCGCAATCAAATCAGCTAATAGTGCCTTTTGCACAAACCAAACTTGTTGAAACTATCATTTGAATAGCAAACAGGCAGAGCAAAGAAAATGTGTCGAACAAGTTTGCTATACAAAATGGAATAGGCTTCGGACGCGAAATTGAAATGAATTTTCCTGTGATAGTATTAAGCGCAGGACCAGGGATGATGACACTAGAACAACAGTATCATCATCCCTGATGAATTCCACCTCTTTAGTAAGAGTATTAGGATTCTTCTCCAAAAAGTGGAGCTTCGCTTGAGAATAGAGGAGATGTTATTTCCTTCCTACTATTAACTTGGGGTAATATTTTATGCTAGATATATGGACGACATAATACCTATGTATAATGACCCAAAATAACGAAGAACAAATTCTAGAATACCTCAACAAACAACAAAAAACTTTAAAATTCACAATGAAACAGGGAAGGAGGGGCAAATGAATTACGAAATTGACATAACAATAAAGAGCAGCAAAACGTCAAACAAAGTGGAATACGAGATATAAAGTAAGCCCACAACCACAGACACAATAAAACTCGTGTTGGGCAACTCGTCCAACCATCCCTAACAACATGAATACGCAGCAATAAGGCAATTAAGAACACGACTAGAGCGGACACCTCTAACAGACAAAGCCTACCGCAAAGAATTAAATACGATATCAGAAAACAAGATAAGAAGGAACTTCAAAACACCATACAAGCCCAGAAAAGAAGAACAAGAACAGGAGCTTGGTCAACTAACATACAAATTGGCAAAGTTATTCGAACAATATAATATGAACGCAGCCCTCAAAGCAAGGAGAAATGGGACAAAAACGACGCACATAAACATAAACGAAGAGAACCCGCTGGACAAGCAGGGTGCATATAAATTAATCTGCGCATGCCAACATAGTTACATCGGTCAAATCTGGACGCAAAATTAGAACAATATGTTTCGTGCATATAAGGGACTAAAACCAATGGATACGGAAACCGGACACAACAACTGAGTCCAGCATCGCAAATCAGATGATTAACAAGAAATGTATATCAACTCGCACCAAGGAAACAAAGAAGGTACTACATGTACAACATAAACGACGACGGGTCAACGCTCTTGGAAACTTAAGAACAAGAAACATTTGACAGACGAAACATGAACGAACAAACAAGCACTCATTCGAATAGAATGTTCGAGCCACTATAACTGCTTAGCAAAAATCAAAAGAAATACTCAACGACAAAAACCTTCAAAGAAGCACCAATTAAAAAAAATACGGACTTTTGCAAACTGCATTACAAGACAACAACCTGCTTGCGTAAACGACTGACCTATAAATAAGAACACTTGACAAAACTCAGAGGGGAACATCACACCGTGGTTGGCGTACGGCTGAAACGCGTCTGTGGACGGAGCGAATAAAGTGACGGGGAAGGACGGAATGTTCCGTGGACAATAACTTAATTTCGTTCTCGTCGAAGGAAATAACTCAGCGAAACAAAAAATCACCTGAAAACATATTAATGGTACAGCGTCACTATGGAATTCTATACTTTGACATTGAAACCGCATGGAACTATCGTTCTCGCATCCCTCTACTTCAACTGAGTAGTTTTCTAGTAGTGTTAGTGTTTATTATTTACTGTTCTGACTATGTTTTGCCTGGGTTTCGTACCGTCATCAGAAAGAGGTTGGATTTCACTACCCTCGCAAATGTTAATGCTTGGTCATTTAAATACAAGTCATCCGACAGGATATAGATTGTACCTGTGCTATCTTGGCACTGCTTAAGGCTTCTTTCAAGACTTTGAAGATTTCCTGTTCCTGGTATATTTAAGTTCATCAGATCTGGGGAACACATTCTCGCAAAGGACACTATAAGCTGCTTTTCCTTTCCAGTTTATTGTCCTGTGAGATTCTTATATAAAAATTATATAAAGGAGTCCTTAGCAGTCTTCTCATGCTCATTGTAACCTTATGCAGTTCGGCTTTAACCAAAGAAAGAACTGCTCTACGGCATTTCCTGGGTACAATCTTCTGTTATTTCTGATAATTTGTCTTGTTTCAGTTCTTGTAAACTGCAGCTATAACTTTTCAGTTATATTTGAGGGCTGTCATTGTCAAAATGTGCACTGGTTGGTTGATTCATATAATGAATATGTGTGGAATGCTTGCAATACCGTGATCGCAATGTGATGCATCGCAATGAGACCATCGTCGCCTTGTTTTCAAAGAAGCTATTGATTGACCTTTAGGAAGAACTACACAAACTCCAACCCGCGGAGCAAGTCTCCTTCAAAAGGAAGACACTAAATTGGGTCAACTAGACTGTTCTGACAGAATTTTAGTCGTCATTAAATCTGACAGCTCCAATAGATTCCCACAAAACTTATGTCTTTGACTATCGACCAGTTTGCGCAGCACTTTCAAGAGTTTGCAACTTGTCTGACTTTGTGTTCTTGCTTCATCTTCATCTTATTTTCAATAAGAAGGTAAGCATCAGTCTTTTTTTATCAGAACAAGTCTTATAATCCCGTCTCCCGGGTATCTTCGTTCAAAGTATCATGTATGATCACTGATCCTCCTTGATCACGATCCTCTTCGATCATTTCTCTATCTGCTTCGGTTGCTGGTCGATCTTTCGCTTGTGCCCATCGCTTGGATCGGATGTTGGTTGGATGTGGAAGGTTTCTCTGCCCCTAGCCTTCTGTGTCTGGAATGCCCTGTTTCGTTGAAGAACCCTTTTAGCTCTAATGCAATATTCCTGAACGGATCTGAGCCAAGCTTTGGACTTCTTCGCTATATTGCTCCGCTTGCAAAGGCTCTCCATGATTTTGTCATCATTCCTTCGTTTGTGGCGTGGGTTGGGGACTTGTTCGCCACCTTTTTTTTGTTGGTGTTCACCATTGTTTCTAAGGTCTATCTCGGTATTTACCTGCTATAAGGATTATTCTTCTCTGTGAGTTTTTTCCCATCAATCTACTCAAAACCCTTTTGCAACAGGATTCAACGTTTTGAAAGAGAGAACTGGGTCGATTGAAGCTAGATAATTCTTCCGAAAATATAGAACCTTTAAAACAAGTTTGAGGTTAGCATGGCCATGTAAGACAGCGTGGCTAATATAATCCATCAAGTTTCAATGAAAGGAGGAGGCTAATAAATTATCGGACATAACAAAGAAGATCTTTGCGGACCCTGCATATAGAATCATATAGAATATTTTCCTTTAATATCAAATTTTCTCCTTATGTGTTGTTAACTTACTTAAGAAGAAGTTGCGCCAGTAACGCTATTATACCAAGCGTAAGATGATATCAACCTCATCCAAGAGAAAACCAGAAGAATTTGGGTCATGATTTTGAATCTTGAGAATGGCATCTTAATTTATTTGGTTTTGTTCAGGATCTACAAACTTACATGCAGAAAATATATTAAAAGTATTCTAATCCTCGTAAAGTATTCTAATTTAATGGAAAAAGGTACTAACGTCATAGAGCCAATCTCTTATAAAGAATGTTCCCTATTGAGAATTCTCTCAATTTTGCAATTTCGTTTGAAAAAAGTTTGAAGTTTCCTTGAGAGTTCGAAATTCTCACACAATCCAGTTTTGACTTTTTTAAATTTTATTGAATCGTTTCTGAAATTTATGTGACTACTGCAATCTGTTCTCTAACGCAAATCATTTTCAACAATAATACTTTAATGGCGTCATTTCTACCACCCAAGTCGATTCCTTTTTCAACTTATGTGGAACAAATCCATCAAATTTTTCGTTACTTCCGGTCGAATGATTTTACGGTCATACAGGCTGACTGCTGGTGCAAAAGCCATAAAATAAAGCTATAAATATTTTTATACAAACCTCTTGGACACAGATAACAAATTTTTGCACATTTTGTAAGGATTACTGGCCAGCAAAAAAAAAATATTGGTTGACTTTAATAAATTCTGCAACTTCAATACTTAACGAAGCAACAAATACGAATCCTTGAAGAGCAGACAGAATTAGGATGAGATGCGTTTGGAATGAGAAAATCATAAAAACGGGTTGTTGCGATGCGGATATTCCCCTGAAATCCTGTAAAACTTTTTCAAGCGAAAGTTTGTTAATGCAAAGTAGCTCACGGATACATAAGTTTGTTGAATCAATTTCGAAGGTGCTTTCAGGAACACTCCATTAACCATCCAAGGATGTAATACTTGTGCTTCGAGGAAGCACGATTGTATCGGCTTATGTAAATAGGAGAATGTCTCTCTTAAGTCGCTACATCAAGAAACAATCCTCGATGATAATCTACTTCCTACTCACCTTCTCTCTTCCTCTTAGTCCTCGTTCTCGTTCAAAACTCGTTCGTCTGTTCAATTAGACAAGAATGTATAATTAGTTTAGTTTCCTTATCCATATTGAATTGCTTGAACTTATGAATAGGCCATTATTGCCGAAATTTCAAGTATGTGCTAGAATTGTTTAATCAGAGAATTTACATGATATTTGATGTTGTGTGAATGATGTTTGAATTAAATTGTGTTTGAAATTGGTTCAATAAACAACTGGAATTTAGCTCTATATATTGTAATATATATGCCCGCGATTCACGATTCTGTGAAGACCTATCAATTTTGACTTGAATGGTGAAACATTCGGATATTGTATCCTTAAGCCATTGGGAAAACTAGACAAATTACTGGTTCCGGCAATGAACCAAACAACCAACAAAATATGAGAGCTATTCTGATTCACCCTCCATACCCTGCAACGGGAAAAAGAATTTCCGAGAACCAGGTTGAACATATGATGACGTCGAGCACTATTTACCCTGACCAACTAAGCGAGGAACATATGCCATCCAGGTAAATCATGAGCCCGAGGAATGGTTGTATGAATAAAACAACCCAATTTGCGGCTACCCCATTAATTGAGCAATCATAAACACTATTACGGACTCTGGGTGGCTTGGGTCCGCCGGGCCTTGCTTTGTGGGTCTCGAGGACGCGTTTCGGCTGCATACAGCCATCTTCAGCTCGTTGAAGAGAGAACGAGCTGAAGATGGCTGTATGCAGCCGAAACGCGTCCTCGAGACCCACAAAGCAAGGCCCGGCGGACCCAAGCCACCCAGAGTTAATTTTGGTCTGCGGCAACACCAAAACGAACTTCAACTATTACGGACCCTTACGAAAGGTTCACAGGAAACTCAAGTGCAAAAGGAGCTAGAAGAAGAAAAAGGGTTAGCACAAAGTCCCCAGAATAATAAAATGCCTACGACAAGTACGAACAGGAATTCTTCTGTTCTGATCGATGATTATGTCGACGATGAAATTGATGGAGTATGCGATGAGTTACTCGAACAGAACCGTATTTTTTAAATAAATTTGCAAAGTTTGCAAACGCTACTCAGACGTTAACGTATTGATGTTTAAATAGTCAACGAAACTAATCAAACGCATGACAGCTGTCACACCATGTATCATATTGAAAAGTGTTGTCAACGTAAAGTTCGATACTTCTAAACAAGCAGCCCTAATTTGCATTTCTTAGATCCCTGGTGTATGATTTAAATAATAATTTCTTTCGAATATAACAGAATTTTGCTTATCATTATATGGATTTAAGAACTATTTGTAATTAGAAAGCATTAGGTACTATGCATCATAACATTTCAACTTTTTTTCATACAGAATAATAACGAATTTACAAGAAAATAATAATCAAATATAAAAACTTTTTCTTTTAAGTATAATGATAACTCCCTTTAGCGGAAATAACTGGGACGACACTCCAAGGAATAGACGCATGCAGTAATTCCTGAATATTCTCTTGAAAGTTTCTCGAGCAATATAATTGTAGAAGCCATATTGTTCTTAATACTGCTTTCCGTATGAGCTATTTATTCAACATCAACATATTCTATAGAGTTAAGGTCGGGAACCTTATTCGTCGAAGATAGCCCTGTTACATCTAAACTTTTCATTTATTTCATTCCCTACAAAATGAAAACTCTCTAGCAAACTTAGAAAAGATCATATTGCAGCAAAAGGGTTTGAATACTGACAGAGTGAGCACCATGACACGGTGGTAAATCAACCTAGTAAATCGCATCTGGGATATCATTGTAAAATAGCTCCACACTTGGAATGCTGAAGTACCCAGAGGAAAAGTTATGCTCCAAGGTTCATGGAGGATAAGTTGTGTTCCAAATCCCTTCAACTTAACTATTATTAACTACTCTGAAACAAGATGAATACACAGTAGCATAAAACACTCATCTGAATATCTTTTTCTGTTCCGTCAAAACTCATTATCCCTCAACTGTCAATTTTTATTTAAATAATTATATATATGTTTATATGTATATCATCATCACAGTTAACTTGTTCAACCACATTTCTAAGTTATGGTGCAGCCTCCCTTACATATTAACTCCTCACTGCTTTCCATGCCGGTCTGTTATTAACTATTCTCATCCAAGATTTGCCGGCTATTTTCCTTATTTCATAGTCCCATCGAATCTTTTGACGTCCTCTCGGTCATTGGATTCCTCTTGGGTACCACTGCGTTATTCTTGTGTTCCATCTGCTGTCCGTCATTCTCGTAACGTGGCCGACCCATCACTATCTCAAGGATTTTGCTGTATCTATCACGTCTGTTACTTGGATCCTTTCTCGTATCCACTATAGTCTCTTGCGATCCCTTCGTGTAATGCCCAGTTTGGCTCTTTGAGTAACCTGGAGTTTCCTTGTTATTCCTGTTGTTAGCGCACATGTTTCACTAACGTATAGCAGCACTGGTAGGATACATTGGTCGAAGGTTTTCTTTTTCAACCTCATTTTCATTTTAGATTTCCATGGCATTCCATGCCATCTTGATTCATCGATTGATTTCTGTTAGTAGTGAACCAGATTTGTGTATGAGCTGACGAAGGTATACATAATCTTCGACTATTTCTAGTGTGGTGTTGTTCACTTTTGTATGTCCTTGAGTGCTTGTATAATCTTTGACCATGAGCTTGGGTTTGCTTAGGTTCATTTTCTAGCCTACTTTTCCATTAGCCGCGTTAAGTTCGGCGTTAAGTTAAGTTAAGTTAAGTTCTTAACTTCAAAGTTAAGTTTGGCTGTTGGCTATCAGGACTTTGTCATCTGCGAATCTCAAGGGGTCGAGGTGCTCACCATCGATGTTCAATCCTTCATTCTCTTAATGTAGCGTTCGAATATGCTCTCTAATGTGGCGTTGAAGAGTATTGGACATATGGTGTCTCCCTGTCTTATCCCTCTTTCTGTGGGAAACTCTTCTAGCTTTTTGACCTTTGCTCTGGCATTCCGGTAGATATTAGCTAGTACTTCGACGCATGGTTTAACTATGCCTTGCGTTTTTAATGTCTTGATTATTGCATCACGGAACACTGAGTCGAAGGCTTTCCAAAAGTCTATGAAGACCAATGCTAGGGGTTGCTCATACTCTTTATATGAACTCAAGGCTTTCCGTAATATGTCGATATGATCTATAGTGCTGTGTCTACTTTTGAAACCAGTCTGCTCCCGTGGCTGCTCGGCATCTATGACTGTTTGTATGCGGTTGCTGATGAGCTTCGTGAATACTTTGTAGAAGACCGATAGTAGACTTATTGGTCTGTAGTTCCTAATATCTTCTTTATAGTCTACTTTATTCTGTTTTCCGCAAATTTTAATCAAATGGTAGGACTTATTGTCACCAAAGGATCCTCAAACTATTACACGACCATCACCGTGTTTAACGATCCGTGGAATACACGCTTCAGAACCCCGTTTGTCATTTGATCGGCGGACGAAAACACGTCTATTAGATCCATTACACTGACACAGGCTCATAGGCTTAAAGGACTTTTTTTCCAGACTTCCTCCGTTTATTTTTTGTATGAGTAATAGTTAGTTTTGATTATTTGGCTGCAAGGCATCATGTCAGGTGAGCGGACAGTCGAGCAGACAGCGAGCAGAACGACTCTTTACAGTTGTGATTGAAATAGAATTTTCTCGTGTTTCATTTAAAGTAGCAGTACTTTGTGTCGCAGTTTAACGCCGATTTTGCTTCGATAACACTTTAATCAACGTTTAATTCTCCCTCTGTGTTGATTTTCTCCAGTAGGTGACTTTCGTGTAATAGTATAACAGAACGTAACATCACATCGTCGAAGATGACGCACTGCCACAACACGTCTGTGGACGAAACAAAGATAGAGACGGGGAACGGTGGAATGTTCTAACTACAAAAAAGTATACTCCAACAGTATAGTAAAAAATATCCTTCTTTACAATATGTACAAATAGCATTTCGCTCTTTTATTTCTTTTTGTTGTTTGATGCGCTTATCAACTATTGTTACTATCACATTACCCTCACAAGCTACATTGAATTCTGAAATAAATACTTTGGAGAATCTTAGACTTATTTTAGAAGGTTGAACTCTATTCAAAACAAAAGCCATTTTTTAACAAACAATTGTAAGAAATCAACAATTGACATTGAGCAACCTTTGTGGTTAAAACTAGTGCGCGATCCTTTTTTCAAAATAACGAGTAGATAAGATAAGAAATGAGCGGTTTTGTTTATTATTTAAAAATAAAATATTTATTTTAATTTTATAAATTTAAAATAATAAATGATCTCAAATGTATCTGATTTAATATAAATAAATTTACGGATTAAAAAATAAATAATCTTAAAAGCAAGTGCTTATTTAAAGAGCTATTTACGTTATTTTCTTCCATCTTATGAAATTATGATTTTTCCAAACCTTTGAACGATCATGCATGTATATATGACGGCTCGCGACATCGGCACATTTTCACGCCGCAAGCAAATCCTGGTCCCATGGCAGATCTTTGTTTCGCACCATAGCGGCACAAGCAAACTCGTTCCGAGAAAATGAAAAATCATTTGAGCCGTTCTTCTTGATTCTCACGAGCCAATATACTGGGACAAGCTCAGGCCTCAAGAGAGGAGTTTTCCTTTCGTCGAGCTACAGGCATCGCAAGATTCTTGATTTTGTAATAAAACCCGTCTAATTGAAGAGCGTTGTTTCTGTCACACAAACACAAACAGAGTAAAAGGTTTTCCTCTCACAGAAGTCCTTGTCAGGACTAGTTCCAGGAAGACACGAACGCGAAATATATATACTATATTATTCAAAGTAAATCGATTTTATTCTTACCAGGATAAGAGTTTAAAACAAAAAAATTAACCGGTCAATTTTCTTGCATTGCATTTCTTCCGAAAATGTTACCGTTACTGTTCATTACAGCTGAAATAGAATGAAAAATGACTCGCAATTCACATTGAATATTCCACATTGATCCTTGTTCATCCACTTTCCATTTATCTACTGGATTTGTTCCTGTGTTTCTTAGGTTACAGCTTCAATCGCATTCGGATCACATATTCAATTTGTTGTTTTTCTTGCTGTTTATTACTTCTGTGGAATGTGCGAAGCAATCCTGAATGCACCAGGAATCAGGTACGAATGATGTACATGAGGATGAGGATTACTCAGATAGAGTTTTTCACCGAACGTTCTGCACTCCATTGAACAAATGAACGTCGATTGTCTGATCCCTTACTAAATTCTTCGAAAAATTATTCTCCGTTGTTAACTTATCTTTCGCATATCAGATAAATAAAAAATTCATGAGATAAACTTCTATCAGGACAAGAATAGTTAAGATTTTTCCCTCATTTTACTTCCGCTAAACTATTCCTGTTTAATCCACAGTTAAACCAGCATTTATGTCATTCTTTCTAGGACTATATCCTGCGGGAATGGTTTAGTAATGGAGACATTCAGATTTTCCACTCGAAACATGCAGGCATTGTGGGCACCGGACGAAGCATACGAAGTGGACATAGGAAGGATATTTTATACGTTCGTGAGATTGTATGTAGAAATCGTGCTGGTACGGTATATGTACACACTCGAATATGTGGAATGTGCAGGTGCGGTTGCTATTCAAAGAATTTATGAAACGTAAAATTTTACGGTTCAAGAGAAATTCTGATAAATTGAAAATTTAAGGCTTTTTCTAACATGTAAATGGAAAAGATAACATACAAAGTGAAACTAAAAAAATGAGAAATGTTCACCTGTACACTGCAGAATCGGATGAAGTGTTGCTAGCAAACAAGGATGCCTCATACTTAATCTTATGATATTTGCAAGGAAGCGACTGAAGCAAGTTTTGATTAAGGTAAACTTGTCATTCTTAAATTTTTGAATTGAATGTATGTCGGAAAAGCTTTTATTTTGTTGGTGTGGTATCACTCATAATGTTTTTGGTTTCAATCACCAAACTTGATGATGAACAAATCTACATAAGTAAATCTACGAAATGATGCGAAAATATAGTGTATTCATGCAGACTGAAAGTCGACTTATGAACCTGAATGTTCTATTGTATGTAGACGAAGTGCCGTTGAATGTTGATAGCAGATCGAAAAGCTCGCATTGCAACACTAACTATGTTTATGCGATGGATGCGAGACTAGTACACCTGCTAAATGTGAAGTTGAAATTGTTGAATGAAATATGCATTTAATGTTGTAGAACAATGTTGTGACAGTTGTTAACCCATACTCTAATTGTTAACTTGTGCTATAGGACTCCGAGTGACGTTCGTGATGGTCTAGGCTTCGGCTAATGCCATTCAGTCTTTAAGGAGTGAAAGCTCTTCGTACCCGAGGTAGTGAGGAAGAGCTATCAGCTCCGTGTTTCTGGAGCAAAAACAGAGTGTTTTTCTCCGACTTTACAGAAGCGCAACATTATCAGAGGTCACGAACCACGGGTTTGGGGACGCCCATGAACGGTTACTGTCAGACCCCTACACGGTGAGAATTCTATCCTTGGCTAAAGCGTGGTGTTTATCGTTTCGAAGACTAGAGAGTACGATGAGCATTCACCAGTTGTGTTCGGGAATCCAGAAAGCTGTAAGCAAATTAGGGCCTGGGACTGAAACCTGTTTCAGATTTTGGGGTGGTTTCAACCCTGTCTATGGAGACTGTAGAATCAGGCCAACACGGCATATGTTCACATTAAACCTCTCGATTTCATGTCCAAACATCGTTACACTTAGAGAATGTCACAGTTTGGTGTGTTTGTTATTGGCCGGTGTAATCATTGGTCAATATGTCTTCCAAAATGCTACTGGGAATAACATTGATCAATGAATGACTCTCTCGTTCCAGAATGGCGTCGCCGTAGTGCAAGGGATCCCTGGTTTCAAGAGGATAACGCCACAAGCCATACAGCTCATGCAACCATCGCCTAAGTGAAATAAGGATTTAATGAGCGCATAATTCCGTGAAACCTGTGAACTGACCTGCAAAATCTTGTAATTTAACACCCATGGCACTTTTCTTGTGGGGATACGTCAAATCACTCGGCATCGCCGAAAAGCCTGAGACACTTGACCATTTGGAAAGCAACATTGATCATATTATTGGCGAGACACGGCTACAATTAGAGGTCGATAGTCACTGCTCCGACAAAAAAATATGGACTCACACATTTTTTATTTTAATATAAACATTTAACGAAGTGATGGTAGAAGGAGTTGTGATCTTTAGGAATAGATAAACTTGGGTTAACCATCCATCGTTTTTTACCTTTGCTATGAGTACTTATGGTTAATCAGAGAGTCGAAGACTTAGATAGTAAGGGGTTTGGGAGACTTACGTATACTAACGAAATCGGCATACCGATAGATGGAAATTTGTAAGAGTTATATTTTCCAGACCGTATTGCACTGTTAAGGCCTGGTTTGGCCAGCCCAAACGAGCTGAACAACATAGCGAATAAAATGGAGATTATGTTATGCCCCCGAAATCTGTCACACCCATTTGTAGAAAGCAAACAAATGGGCTTAGTTGATGTATTATTACCAAGTATTATCGCCAGAATATTTGTCGAGCACCATGAGCAGCAAGCTGGCCTGGACTCATAATATAGAAAAAGCCATAAAAAGACGTTGATGACGCTTTTCATTGTTATGAGATTGTGAGGTAATATATTAAGACCATAGTTCAAACTCAGCTACTGGATCTCTACAACAGTGATTAGGCCAAAAATTAACTGCTTAATATTGTGGCAGCTGGCTTAAGAAAAGCATATACTGTCGATGGAAGTAAGGCTCAAAGGAATATCCTTAGATAGACAAATCCTTAGAGAGGCATCTCTAGCAAGGAAAGGATAACCAATCATCCTCGAACATCCTGATTCTTAAATACAGCGTCAGATAGGCTCCTTTTAGCAGAAGGGCAATAGATTTATTTACATCAGGAGTTGACACTTAGAAGGTCAGTCTTCCAAGTTCCGAACACCATCGCACCCACAACTGAGATTTGGCAGCTGTAGGTGCGATGTTTGTTTTTCATTTCAAACCTTAAGATAAAAAAAGGTTAGATGACGAAAGGACCTTCTAAATGGTAAATCATATAACAAGGCAAGATAAGGAAAGGACAAAATTGATGCATCTCAAATAATTAAATCATATTTAATATCTATGGATCTGAAATGACTTTGGGCACTGGAGGCGGTAATAGCTTCTGTGACTACCCAAAACACAACCGAAGCTACAAGTAATAGAGCCAATTCATAGTTTTCAGAAATCACTGCGATGAATGCAATCTTGTTTCTTGAATGAAACGGAAAAGAGCAAGCTTAACACCTAATTGTCGAACTTGACTCAAGTAGACTCTCTTAAAATGTCACTTCAAACCCCCCTGGATGGAAGTAGGCCCAGCTTGAAATAACAAGAATGACTATAGGCCTAACTGAGTCCTTTGGAAACACCCCTACAAAACTAGGGTTAAACAACGTTTCTGGAGGAAGAAGAATGCATAAGAACTCTAATGGTATTTCATTCAGGCCACAATCGTCTGGTTCAACACAACAGGGTATCCCAACGGAAGGTACTGTCCAGCACATGCATAGAGGAACTAGAAAGGGAATATTTTTCTCTAGATTAAGCTAGCCTAATAGAAGCACCATAGCACTGGTGACTGCAGCAAAGTCAAGAACATCTGGCGTTGGTGGACCGGGAGGGTCTTCTTTGCTCCTTTAGCGGTCAGCATGGATCGTTTTCAGTGATGAAGTCGTATGCAGGAAACTCATACCCATGAAGACCCATGAAAGATCTAACAACGAACTCTACAAAAATATTCGAAATAAACAATCTGCCAAAATGTTTCGAAAATTTGCTTAATTCTATTTGCTTTACTTCAATCAAAAGCCAAATGAATGCATGAGACCACCTGCCGTCATCAAGTATGTAAAAAAAAATGGGAATTTCTTTATCCTTTCGCAAATTATTTCGTTCTTGTACTATCCTTGTGAATGATAATGGTCCTGTGTAAATTTACGATATCCATTGAAAATTTCCATTGCAAGAAAATGCAAGGATTAAATTACAGACAAGTCTCTTGAGGTAATCTTTTTTTTGGAATTATAAGGACTTCCTCTAATTAGTGTGCCCCATAAGTTCCCTATAAATAATAAATTTTCATTGTTCTCTACTACAGTTCTCTCAAAGTTGTATAATTTGTAAATCTATATAAATTAGCGTATATCCTGACGTTCAATCTGAGATCAAGCGGATATTCAAAATATTTTTATAATGAGAACACTGTACTCTACTTCCTTTTGCGCAGGACTAAACATTGTGGAGAGTTAAAGCCACAACTGGAGAATTCTTCATGTAGGCTGTGCTGTGCTTGTGCATTACTCGAAGACACATTTCATTCACAGAATCCTTTCGGAATCCCAAAGCAATTGATAGGATGAAACGTTAAATTTAGTATACGATTGCCTTTCGCCATGTGCATTCGATATTCAGACAGGATCTGTTCTGTGACAGACGTCGGATTCAGATACTAAATAATTTGAATTGACCGTTAAATTTTGAACGATTCCATTCGATTTTGGTTGTGCTTCCTTCAGCAGTAAATTATATCTAGATAAATTAGTTAATATTTCGAGCGTGTTTTTTTTTCTAAGACAATCGTAAGAAATCCAGTTAACATCCTTAATCTTATAGAAATTTCTATTAAATGGAACATAAGTGCACCGTCTTTATAGAGTGTAATAAACGGATAATCGCAAAGCCTGCGATAATATTCCAGTTTTATTTTATGTTGAACACGACATAAACGAAAAATCCGTATTTTAACAACAAAAACGTTTTAACGCCAACAGGATAAGCTTCTGCAATAGAATTATTGTTTGCGGCAGAAATAAGGATGGTTTTTCTGCTTGTTCGTGTGTCAGTGTGGGATGAGCTTCAATAGACGGCGACACGGTCAACCTCCACGAGATATTTGTGCGTGGGAGATTATTGAGTGTAGTTGGAGACGAGGAACATTAATGCCAAGGATGATAAAACCGTTACAGTTTCTCGGCAAGGAAATCTCAGATTCAGGAAGAAAAAAATCTGTTTAGTGTGTTATTGAGCTAGTATTGTGTAATCGTTCTAAGACGGCCTTAAGAATTTGTAGTGTTGAGTCATGTGGTCATGAAGCCTTGTGAAAGGATTAGACAGTTTCGTATATCAGTGCTATTGTACCGTAGTTTGTCGTGGAAGATAATGTCATTGTCATTCGAAATGAGTTGTTGATGCTGTTGTTGAAGCTGAAACGACTGGAATTTAGTGAATTGTGATAAGTTCAACTAAAAGAGACAATTATCATATTTTAGCATTGTTGATCGCAGGATATAACCCAATAAAATGAATGAAAGAATTACCATCGCGAATGAAGAAATCTTCTTATAATGATACTGTTCATTTGATATCTACATTCAGTTCTAGAGGAGTCGCACAATTGAAATATATGCTTTATTTGTTTTCATCCATCGGGAAATATCCTTTTGTAGACTTTAATTAGTATTAAAATTTATTTGACGTACTTTCTCTTGCTTTTTTGTTATGTCGACACCAAGTGAATGTTCCATTTAACGTTGTTGAAACTGTGTCAACCGCCATGGTACTGCGAGTCTACCATTCATTGCAGTTCCTTTTAATTGACAGAAAATCCCTCAAGCCAGCACTATAATAGCATCATTATGTTCGTGCTGTAACAAGTGAAACACAGGACTCCGACGAGCGTTCCTCAATCATTGGAAACATCGTGACTTTAACCCCTCTAGTTCTTCGCCGTATTAAGGACGAACATAACACCGAATCAAGAACTAAAAGTGAATTACACTTGAGGCTATTCTCTCGCCTCTCAGCTGTTACTCATCTTACTAGGACTATGTGAAACCATCCGTGCAGTTAAGACCAACTATGATGAACTGCTGGATCAGAATGTGTGCATGTATGTGCGTTCGCGCCTGAAATGAATATCGTCCTCAACACTCTGTGGCCATATTGCAAGTTTGAACGAGTGCTTCCAAGAAGACCACATCATCGTCAACAGTGCGCTACTACCATCGAATAGCAAGGACGCAGTATCAATGTGTAAGTTCACCTCGTCATCCTTTCATAAATGAATCCCTTCGAGTCTTAAGCATTCAAGCTCAAATCAGTAGCGAACGAAAGCCTTTCTTGGTGCTCATAACAAAAATAATAATAAATCAATATGACGTTGATAGTACATAAGTTTCCTTGCTGCTAGCTATCTCCGTGGGGTGATGAATTGCAATTGTTATGCGGCTCCCGAAGCACATGTGTGGCCTATGAAAATCCGACTTAAGTCCTTGTTTGGATGTCAATGGCTGTGGAATTATTTTACGCGACATCAAAAATCGATTTTCAGTGAGCTCTAGATTTTGTTGTCTAATAGTTGGTTTTCTTTTCCTCGAACTATTTGAGCATTTTCCGCTGGATCGCATTTAATTATTTCTTTTACAGGCACATTTTCATGCGTCATAAAAGTCTATAAGGCTCCTCAAAAACTTCTATCCAATATGCTTGGAAAATTCCAGTATGCACATAAAATGAAAAACTTTGGATTTATTTCGATATTACCAGAGATTCCTCATCAAGGAATTTCATTGTTTCTAAACATTTCGAACGGTTTCAAACAAGACATATGATAGCAAAGAGAATGTGTTGTATACCGAATTTTCACAAGTCCCATGAAAATTTATTGTGCCTGAAAAAAAATTGGTTTTATGTCTTTTTACATGATTTAAAAATTGCCCATAAATAATTCATGCTTTTCACATTCCATCCGCTTGACTTTTGCCATTTATCAGATAAATTCGTCAAGGAGTTTATTGCGACAAAAATTGATTTCTTATGTAAATGTGAAATGATTCTCGCAAAGAAAATGTTAAAAATGCTATTTTTATTTTGATTTTGCAATATCACTGCTCGGAAAAATTGAAAATGCTGGTTCATTGATTCAATAATGTTGAAATTTTCGTACCCAAACAATTCGGCATGATTATCCAGCAAGGATAGTATGTGGCATGTTGTTAGTGGATGAAAAATTTATTTTGTAGTTCTCATACCCTGGTGCTGGTCTTCAGAATCAAGGATGTGAATGGATTTATTGGATTAACCAACAAAATAAACATGTGCAATTCTAAACGTATGAGAAATCGACCATGACTCGTAAACATACAAACTGCCTTCAAGGGGCGCGTCCTGAGGCGGATTACTGAATCAAAACTAAAAAGGGAACCATTAAGAATTTGATATAACCAAAGCGTGCAGCGCTAACGAACAAACTTCCGAATTAACGTTATTTGACCAAATAAAGTAGACCTACATTTACATTATTTGGATATTTTCTCTCTTTTTGCGTAAAACAAAATAATCCCTCTCAAAGCATTTGCGTAAAATTTCCATACCAATATAAATCTGCTTGTAGTATTTCTATCTCTGTCTGACAGAAGTCGGCCAAGAGTATTAGCGCTGTATGTAGTTACGCTGTGATAGAGCCATGAGCTCTGTGAAACATTTTAGGAGTCAGAGGTCTCAAGGATTACAAGACTATAAGCTAGAGGTGGATAAACAAAAGAAACCCTCAAAAGGTATTCCTATGAAGAACCGATGGCTGGAAAATAATGGCGAATGCAAGAAAACGCTGGTCCGACTCTGTCCACGAAATTTCATCGCTGCTCGGATTTCGAAACTGGAGGACGAAGACCGAGACGGTTCGGAACACACTGCGGGATGATTTTTTTGGTACCAACAGCTTTAAATTATATTGAATTGATTGAAATGTAACAAAACCTTATTTTCATTGTTTCAAGGTAGTTCAAGATTTTTGTAATCACTGACTAGGTATTTTAGTAATAAACCTCCCAAAGAATGAAAAAGTAGAATACCTGGAAATTGCACGATTTTTCTATGCATGCTTTACTTTTGACAATATTTTTTTTTTTAATTTTCCGATCGATTCTTCGTAAACATTATTGAAACAAACCAGAAAAAATCCAGTTGAACCGACATTAAATGTATCCCCTTTATTCACTTTTCCACTATTGCTTACTATGAAAGACTTATAGCTATCGCAAACTATTAGTATATAATAAGGATCCCTACTTTGATGGTTGTTGGCAACGAAAAACAATTGCAATGAATGGCGATTCTTTGTCACTCTGAAAACGGTTGCATTTGGTCATTTTTTTATATAATGCTAATCAAACAACTCTCCTCAAACTTTCAGGGACATTTGACGTCTTCCGACGGCGTTGGGAAAGCACTTAAAATTATCCACATCAATAGAAACGGTATTCATGTCTGCTTTATTTTCTTTTTCCCTGGACTTTTCTTTTGCCTGGACCAACCTCGGCAAATATACAAAGCTCCTTGACCTAGGTTTTTCAATTTGATATTCAAAAGAGTATTTAATAATTACGTTCATTGAGTCCTTCAAGGTTGTTGGAACTCTTTTCTCGGTCCGGTTACTTTCACACTGTCCTTCTAGTCGTACTTTAGACATTGCTTCTATAGGGCAAGAGGGTGGATCATCCATGAAAACAAAGCTATATACCGAAGGGTAAATGCCACCACCTGCCTATATTCTCAACTAAAGCGCCTCAGTAAATCCCGGTAAAATATAAAAAATAATGAATAGTAAAACGCATCCGGTATCCAGGACTCCAGTCTTTTCTTCCGAACTTATCGTCTCTTCTAAAATGTTAAGCAACTTGACATTATTCTGAATACACTTGCGTTGCCAATGTTCAACTCAACACCCACTTTTGTTTTCTAAATCAAAAGCGATTGCCTGTAGTGTGGGGGAAGCAGGCGTGGGACAATTTCCTCCAGATGGTCTGAGTTAGACTCCGTTCTGAGTCAAACTTTGAATGATTGCAATTAAGCAATAAACCTGGATCGCGTTTTGACAGTAAACCCTATTGCCCTTGATGATTTTTGGAGAACATTACGTTGAAGGATTGGCAAAAAATAATACGGGAAATTAAGGACCGACGCTTACCTATATTATCATAATAATTAAATCAATTTTTTTGTTGTATTTGATAGGTGATGGCTATTTACACTACGAGTGTTGAACTCACAATGTTATACGGTAACTGGACTACCAACCATATATCTCCCATGTCCCATGCTGCAACTGCTTGTCACATTATAGCGAAGTAGGCGGAGCGTTTCTTTGAAAAGATTCCTTTGACTGTAGATATTAACTGAAAAGAGAAAGATTCCTGAGAAAGTGTGCCTACTTTGAGAAATGCGGCATTGTGCTATTTGTTTCTAGATCTCAACAACTTTTCTGCTAGGGTATCTATTGAGCAGTAACTTATTCTCTCTCCTAAATGTAAACAGTCTCAGTCTCAGTCTTTCTCATTTTCTCAGGAATTAATCTCATGGCGCTTTTCTACCGTTCCCACACGTCTTCAACCCACCTTTCTCACGTTTCCTTCACCAGTCTTTTCTGCCACACACCAGTAGTTATTCCTCTCTCTCGCTCTTCTCATTGAGCTAGCACTGGATCTCCTCCTTTAGATAAGCAATTCTTGTATGCCACCAAAATTAGCAATCTTACCAACGTGATACTTTGCTGAATATTTTTCAGGGTATTCGATATCTCCTACTTACTCCAAAACTCGGACATGGAGTTTTGGAAAAAGGAACTAAAAATTTAGGATGAATTAATTCCCGATTGCGACTCTTCGTTTAAAGTTGAAACAAAGCTTCCGATGCGATGTAATGAATATCGAATTAGAAAGTTCACCTTAGCCATAATAATAAAACAAGAAATGCTAGGATTGAGCACTGGGTCCTTTTTAAGTTTACTATTCTTGACATCAGATTAACTATTCCCTCCGTTCCGAGGCGTTCTACTGATCGATTTCAACCTTATTCTTCTCATCGTTCGCAAAAGTTTTCTGGGATACCAAATTAAATCATTTTTTTATTCACTAATTCATTTGAATTTAATCTAATATATTATCCATGACTTGATTCTAGTGTTCTGAAGGTTGTATACCTATCCTGTAGAAATCTTCCACCTTACCCCCTACAAAAGTTGACTGAACCCGGTCGAGATCCATTTTATTGCTGTAAACGCATCTCTACAGGTAGTGGTTCCCTGGGACCGAAGCAAGTGATAATCAATTCAAGAAAGATCTGAAAAATATTATAGGTGAAGTTAAAATTCCGGAACGATTTCCGATAATTTGCGCTGGATAATTGTAGCTATATGTGGCTTCCGCATGACGTTCATTACGCATTGCGTCGTGATGCCGCAATTTCTGACAGTATAAGACCGCATTTCATGTTTGCTTTCCGTCCAGAAGCTCCCAATAAATGACTCCTGGAGAATTATACCAACAGACAATAATACCATAAATGAAAGCCTTAATTTCAGTTGGACCCTGGTGATCCGTTCTTTTTGGAAACTGCCCGCCACCGGACTGACTTTTGATATCCAGTAAGCATCCGTTCGAGATAATGGGAAACAAATCAAACCATTCTGTTTTCTTAGTTGCTTTGCGAAAGTTCGTGAGGTATACAAGCATCCAAGTTTACCACATACACTAGCTTTTTATTATGATCGTGACAATGAGCCTCCGTCGAATCGTTATATGAGTTATTTGCTGTTCACGATGCAAGTTTACATTTTGAAGAATTTTCTCAATAGAATTGAATCATCTATAGTAACGTTTACAACACTTTCACGATCTTCTCTATCGTATGTAACACACTTTCTGCCCATGACGGGTGCATTTTTCAAAGTTTTTGTATTGTTTAACTTTTACCAACTTGATACAAAACGGTGTTTTTGTGACACCTGAACTATTTGCTATTTTGGTCAGATCAACCCCGGATATGTATTAACTAATGATATTCACATTAACCTCGAACGATTTATCTTTCGAGATGTTTGAAATGTTTTATCATTTAAAATACGACGAAACAATTGAAACGTTAATAATTAACTGATTCATGCCGAGATATGTAGCGGTTGTCTCATCAAAAGTAATAGTGTTACCATGAGGTGCAAATAATTATGTGAAAAAAATTTCTTCACAACTTGTTTGTTTTAAATAAATAGCGCTTACTTTGTTATTGGGCATTATGTGAACATAAATCGCCTCATTTTCCTCTAAACACTTTTGTCTCAAAAGCTGTTAAGCGCACTTCAAACTTGACTAAACTTCAAGATAGACACCTGTCAAGGTACAATATCCGAAAATGTTATTTGTTTGCTTTCTATATTTGGATAGATACTTCCTGAATACTTTTCTTTCGAAAATTTAGAGCAAGTCCACTGCGGTGGGAGAAACAGCGACAGCCTGACAGAGAAACAGTAGCAGAAAATGGGCCTGATGAGGCTTTTGTACATTAAAACTTTCTTGCTTACTTGGACCGACTTGTTAGAGACCCGAAGAGCTACCCGAAGAAGCCAAAATGGATTTTTCTATTGCTGTAAGGGCGAGAGGATTTTAGCCGGCCAAGTATTTTATAAAGTTTCTTAGGAGTCGATGAGCCCCCAATAAATTATGTTCAGTGTAGCAGTGTTCAGTGGTAGGTCCTAGATTGGAAGGCTTCAAATGTAACTGTCTGTTGTTGAAAATTATTCGAATCACCTTTATATTTACTTTTCTGGCAAAAAACAACCAACGTTTGAGTGCTATGAATACGTTTCACTTTAAATTATGCAATTTTTCAAATGCAAGCACCTCCTTTCAACCGTACGAACTGATTTAAGTTCAAACTCACCAAACTTGGTTTAAAAGATTTCTGTCCTTCATTCCGAGTGAAGGGGGTGGCTTTAATGCGAGTATCTCTAAACAGTTTTCATTTCACAAGCAAATACTAAAACTAATATTTTTATAAAGAATTGTGGAAAGAGCTCAAGCTGGTTTCGAACACGCGTCCCTGCCGCTTCTCATCAGGTGCCAACTCACAGGCTGGGACGCGTCGATTGGCACTACCAGCTTAGGTGGATGTCGACTGGTTATTTACTAGTTATTAATATTGCTCTACAGCTTTGAACTTTTTCCTATATTCCAAATTGCCTTTGGTCTGGCTTTATCAATTTCAGAAGTTTTTGGTAGATCAATTTTCCCTTTTCACTTACAACTTATAAGTGAATTATACCCTTGCTAAGCTAACTCAGCGAAGACTCATGGGTGCGGAAGTTCTGATCCAATGTTTCGAATACCTCGATAGTGAATTTAATATTTTTATAAAGAATTGTGGAAAGAGCTCAAGCTGGTTTCGAACACGCGTCCCTGCCGCTTCTCATCAGGTGCCAACTCACAGGCTGGGACGCGTCGATTGGCACTACCAGCTTAGGTGGATGTCGACTGGTTATTTACTAGTTATTAATATTGCTCTACAGCTTTGAACTTTTTCCTATATTCCAAATTGCCTTTGGTCTGGCTTTATCAATTTCAGAAGTTTTTGGTAGATCAATTTTCCCTTTTCACTTACAACTTATAAGTGAATTATACCCTTGCTAAGCTAACTCAGCGAAGACTCATGGGTGCGGAAGTTCTGATCCAATGTTTCGAATACCTCGATAGTGAATTTAATATTTTTATAAAGAATTGTGGAAAGAGCTCAAGCTGGTTTCGAACACGCGTCCCTGCCGCTTCTCATCAGGTGCCAAATTGATCTACCAAAAACTTCTGAAATTGATAAAGCCAGACCAAAGGCAATTTGGAATATAGGAAAAAGTTCAAAGCTGTAGAGCAATATTAATAACTAGTAAATAACCAGTCGACATCCACCTAAGCTGGTAGTGCCAATCGACGCGTCCCAGCCTGTGAGTTGGCACCTGATGAGAAGCGGCAGGGACGCGTGTTCGAAACCAGCTTGAGCTCTTTCCACAATTCTTTATAAAAATATTAAATTCACTATCGAGGTATTCGAAACATTGGATCAGAACTTCCGCACCCATGAGTCTTCGCTGAGTTAGCTTAGCAAGGGTATAATTCACTTATAAGTTGTAAGTGAAAAGGGAAAATTGATCTACCAAAAACTTCTGAAATTACTTAAACTAATGTAAATAAGCAAATCGCTGACCTAAAGTCCTTTCGTATTCTATAAAACTAAACTCATCCTTGCTAAACAAACAAAACTATGATTTACTCATACAGCCAGAACGTAAAAAAATGGTTGAGTTCACAAAATTCCATATTATTTACAACTATGACCCGGAATCATACTCTACTAAAAGAATTCCTGAATAGGAAATTCTTGTATAGTTCGTCGTATCCTCATTCGAACGTCTCGAGTAACTTTTTCAAGTACGAGAAAGTACAATAAATATTTGCTATCTTCTTGAAAACTTTATATTCGATTTTCGAAAAATTCTGCTAAGCACAATGACACTAAGTCTTGTAACCAGTGCGTTAAAAATTGGTGTAAAAGGAACATTGTTGTTGCTGATAATGTTTGTTTAATGAAAAACGAAAACTGAAACCGACACGAGAACTGGAAGGAACTGGAAAAAAAAGACATCAGCAATCTAGGAAATGGTAAAGACCAAATGCACGCAACCAGTCCAATGGCTTACAAAAAGTTCTCGAAGGAAAGGAATCATAGCTTGCCTTTCTTATTTTGTCAACTTTATGCTGATGATACTCTTGTCGTTGGGGTTTTGCCCCAGTCAATTTAACGAAGTGGAAGAAAGAGTCGCATAATCGGAAACGTCCTTTTTGTGTCGTTATCTGGTTGTAAATGCAAAAATTTTTAGATATTTCGGATATTCGGGAATTAGAATGGGGATGGCCTCTCATCGGAAGTCCTAGTCGTCACCAGTTGTGCGTATAAACGAAGCCGTTGGCTTCTTTGGATGCAAAATATTCAACTTTCTTGGCAGACAATTTCAGGACTTGATTGAAATGGGTGAGATTCTTGCGTATAAACTTCACAGGATTTTAGGGTGACCTCAATTTGAATAAGAATTTATTTTCGTTTCGAATTACTCTTTGCCGCCAAAAGTCTAATAACTTCCGGAAAATCAGTTTATTTTGCTGTATGGAATACGCTTGGAGTACGTATGCATTTCTTGGAACTGATGCGATCAGCATTTTAACTCTTATCTTGCCTGTGAGTACTGAACGTCAAGCATTCTTCACCAGAATATCTGGGTTATAATTTAAGTTTGCCTAAAATTTTTGCGAAGCTTGGATATATTCCTTGAGATACTCAATTCCACCTGAGAACGAAGTATCGCCAAAGTTCAATTCAAACTTAAATCAACACGACCGAACAATTTCGTACAAAGCGCTTTATATTGAATTCTTATAAATCTCTTTATTACTAATATCGTGCTTTCCCAAGAGTATTATCTAGATAATCTTAATTCCTCAGATCTGTCAGATACTTAGATGCACATATAGATGAATCCGTTCTCTAGTTGGATAGGCAGGAGGAAAACGATGGTAAATACATGCCGTACAATACATTACTACCGCTGACCTCGATTGTTCAAGAGAAAGAGACGATTTGATTCCATTTGCTTACAAGACAGGATAAGCTACAGCACAAAGCCAAAAAGATTCTTGTCGAGAGAGAAATTGAAGCCTTATTTAAGCCCAGTATAACCCTCAAAACTAGGAATATTGTGCTCCCACTACCGAGCTCCCAGTACCGAGTGTATACATTTGGAGAAAGGTGGAGGAACACTCAAAAATTATTGATGAGATCAATAATTTAGTTCAACAATGGAACCTTCCAATGTCCTTGCGCGATACTTAACGCCCTCGGTCGGAATATTGGATACATAAATGGTGAAAGGTTTTGCCTATCTACTTTTGACGAAGAACAAAAAATTTTAAATCCCGTCATCCCTAGCATATCGAACTTTTATGTAACTATTACCCAAGGAGTCTCCACATTTTCGACACTGGTAGTGAATTGTCTGCCTGTTTTGTTGCTTTACCTACACAAAAGCTAATATCTTTCGTTGTATGTTATCGACTCACAAACCCTCCACCAATTCCCAAAGGACCTTCGCCAGTTCTAAAAGGACTAAGTTTTAGTGTACTATTGTTGCACTTTTTCAGGCGCGCGACCTTTTTGCTTCGCAAATGTTCTTGCAAATGAATAAGCACGAATAACATCATTCAAAGTTCCACCTGCATGCAGATAAGCAGTATATATGCAGGTACGCATGTAACAATCTACGAGTAAATTTTTGGGAGCATAGTAGGCTCAGTTAGCTGACTCATTTTTATGCAATTGGTTTTATCATTTTTCAGCATTGATATCTCTGGGTACTTCTTAATCACTCAAACTGAGGTTCGTGAGGTTGAGGTCTTTTCGTTAACAGATAGCCTTTGCTATTAGGGAATTTCTTTCCTAGGAGATATTATCATCTCTGCAAACTATTTGGTAGATTCTGTGTACTGCGCACAATTCTCCATCCTCCTCCCGCTGTA
This sequence comes from Stratiomys singularior, assembly GCA_954870665.1. Classification (NCBI taxonomy): domain Eukaryota; kingdom Metazoa; phylum Arthropoda; class Insecta; order Diptera; family Stratiomyidae; genus Stratiomys; species Stratiomys singularior. The sequence goes on along the minus strand of OX940881.1, from coordinate 25,812,152 downwards.
GATCCTAGAAAAACCCCCGCTTGGGTTGCTCATTTTCATAAGTAGCAATAGAGATGGCAGGTCTACAACAGTGATTTTTGAGTTATGTCCATATGTTTATTTTTGAGACCCTTACTAGCATGTTAGCAGGGAACACAGTCTTTAGTTGTGTATTCCTCCTACTGTGTAAAGACCCTCGTACTATCCCCAGTTCCGAAAACACGTCTTTTATTTTTCTCTGAATATGGTTTTGAGCTATCTGACCAACACCTTAACCGCACTGAATTTCTCATGCGGCTTACGTTCCTAGTCCCATCCTCTCTTATCATATCAGACGGTCAACTGGGGACCTGGGGATCAACTTGGGACCAACATTTGTTTGGATATTTTTTTCATAATTCTTTCTGCACACGTTCATTTGCATGATATACAGAACTACCATATAAGAAGAATCCGATTGCTAGGATAGGAGGTAGTTCTGGGAGCTACAGCGTTCCTCACAATAAATTTATTGACCTTCTTGCTTCTAAGATTAATGAAGCATTTTTTCGCGAAACTGTTCGATGCAACTTTTCTGAGACTGAGTAATGTTCAACGCATACAATGTTCATGCCCCTACGTAATGTTCCATCTGGTTCCATAAGCCAGCCAATTTCAGGATCATGGCAATACCTATCCAAACTTTCAAATGCAAGGAAAGTATAACAATAATCATTTTCTTATATGCAGAATAAACATAATACCTTAAGGCGATGACTTACTGATCTAACGCAGATACAGGATGGGCCGTTTATGTTGTGGAATTTGAATCGGCTCTCAAAAAAGCTAAAGTTGAAACCAAATCTGTTAAAACCGAATGTGCTCTACGTTCTCTTTTTATATTTTAGGATAAGAAAAATGGTTTAAAATGGCACGACACGATCGCCATTCACTGTAACGAGGTTTCCTTGTTCATTTCTGAATAAAATTCGCACCAGACAGTAACTCGTTGTGGATACACTGGTTTCACCACGATGACAAGTGGATTTTTTAAGCCCCAGATACGACTGCTGCTGATTAACTTATACTTCGAGATGGAAATGAGCTTAGTCTGAAAACATGATTTTTCTAGAGACTTGCTTACCTCCGATCAAGCAGTCTTCGGCGATTGAACTAACCGAAAACGCATCGAGTTCGGGCGACTTCAGTTTTGCCAATAATTGAACTTTGTACGGAATCATACCAAGATCTCTATGCGAAATTCTCCTCAAAGGAGTTCGTGAAATGTTCAATTCTTGAAAACATAGACGAGGTGATGTTTGTTCACGTACACTTTGAGTAACAGCGACAATTTTTTATTCACTCTGGACGAGTACTTACACGGGTTATTTTAGCCGAAAACGATCCAGTTATACGAAATCGCTTTACAAACTGATAAACTGCGTTTTTGACACATCCTTCTTGTCAATTTGTTTTCGTTAACTTCTTATAGTTTGAGCATAAGTCTCGCCACTATGAAAATAAGTTTCAGCAGACTTCCTAACTTTGTTCATGCGAAAAGCGACCCATTTCATTAAATGGCAAATGCAAAACTAACTTGCTGGCACATCAGAAATGACATTAATCCTTCGAACATCAAAATAACCCGTAGTTCCAATTCCAAACGTTAGATGGCCCACCTTGTACGGTAGAAAACAATCGTTGCCGGTTTTAGCATGAACTCAGTTTTATCATGCTGCCAACTGCCCTACGGTCTTAGATGGTTGATGACTCGCGTGGCCCACTTTCGTTTTAATTTAGCTCATCGGAATGTCTCTCAACGTTAACCACTATATCTTTACTACCCTTCTTTTCGTTCGATTTTCAGAATTAAAGGCTTAAACTATCACCCCAGCGATTACCAACACCCCTGGCTTAGTTACCTTCCATTATGTCGATACGACCCAAGATGTATCTTTTCGAAGCAGCTCCTTTTGCTGGACTTGGTTACTAACCTAAGTTTATTAATGAGTAGTGAAAACGGATAAATTAAAGGTGTTCGCATACCTCCGACAACTTTGAATTCCTTCAGGTAACTTTCCTTATAGTTTATTAAAATTTAAATTACTTCGCCATTGATGAAGGTCCAAACGATTAAAACATTAAAATCCAAACGTTACTCTCCAGGGAGCATAACCCTGAAATCAGTATCGGAATTATGATATGCCGTTAAAATATCCATCTAATGATCATTAAATTTAATTGTCTATTCATGAACAGATTACCATAATTGTCCTTGAAGTAATTGACATTGCAAGGTGCCTTGCCGAAATCGAATACTCATTGCCTAAATCAAAAACCATTTATGTATACTATGCAAGAATCGGAGTCCTTAATGGCCATTCTATTCAAACAATCCAGTGACAGTGAGTGCGCACTTGAGCCTGTTTGATGCTTCGGGCAAGCAACAGGCTACATATATCCCACGTTCCTCAAGTCGGAAATGAACTACTCAATTATGACGCTTCGATTGAAATGCCAATAAATTATTCTGTAGTAATGATCGGCAGTCCCTTCCTTATTCGACTATGATAATCATCGAAAACTGGAGTCGGGATCATAATGCGAATGAATGATGAAGCACGACGTTGAGGTAGTAAGCGATTTATGGTGTTCCGATAAAGTTTCAGTAGATGTTAAAAATGGCTCGTCCTAGGGTGGATGTCCTTAATTGAAGCAAGTTTAAAATCGAAACGACTAAAGCAGATTTAATTTTTAATTAAAATGTGTAGTTATCATAATATATTTTTCTTTTGTGGTTAACAGACCTGTCGCCAACATCAAGTCCTGTAATTGTTTTTGTTATTCCTTTGAGCTCCAATTAAAATTCATAATTACATTTTTTTATCCACAGTTGGAATTCTTGTTACAGTAGCCGTAAGAAATTTGCAAACATTAAATAAACGTTTAATGTCACATGTGTCAATTAGAATGACATTTTCATTTCTTATTTTGTTCACAATTAACAAGGATAATTCAAATTGTTATCCTGAGGCATGTAGTTTTTCCCATGCAAAGAAATGCGCAAATGACTTGAAGTCATCACGGGCTCTTCATACCAATATTTAATTTTCAAATTGGCGAAATAAAATAGACAACCAACAATTGGAGACAAGGATAATTTACTTATTTTTGCGAACATAATAGAAAATTTGTACCAGTTTGTAGTTACAACTAATGTAGAATGAGCATGAATATCGGGGCAGATAAATGATTGTGCATTGCAGGTTCCCAGTCTTCAAAAAATTTATCTATGCTCATTTTCAAGATTAAATAAAAATAAATAGTGGAACCTCTAAAAACAAACATAATTAGTCTTACTTGTTAAGCGAAACACGTTAAACGAGACAATTTTTCCCATACAAGTCCATTTAAAATACAATTATGCGATCCATCCTTAAAAATATACTCACTGTTCAAAAAATTTTATTAACATTTTTTTCAAATAAAATTACTTATGAATTGTTGAAGAATGTAACAACTTAAATTAAAAATTAGTAAAATTTAGATTTGAAACATTAAACGTGAATAAAAGTATGAATTTATGACAGATAACTAATTCTTTTTAACTAGAAAAAAGTCTGAAGACATTTGTTTTTGCTGATGCTTCAAAACTTTACAAACATGTGTCACAGCATTATCATTGAATAAATATTTAGCACGAATAGCCACTTCCTTATTCGGGTGATGCTTGTCAACGTACCATACAACAGTTTTAAATTACTGCAGCATTTTTTGTGCTCGAGTCAAAAGTCAACGTTTGCGTGACATTTGATGCGAATTGGAGACCATCGCAAAATTTTAGATTGCACGATTTCAGCAGCTAGTTAAAAACCATTTCTTTATCTAACTTGTACCAGAAAATGTTAGAGGTATTCGCAAAAACGAGTTTTGTTTACATAAAATTTCTACGTCATGCTGAATATTCAATCTTTCTATGATCACTTGCCAAATACTAGTGAGCAAAGCGATCAAAGTTTGACCTTTATGTTACTGTAACATGTTCGGAAAAATAGATAACGCACCACTATAGTCGTCTTAAGAGGAAAGTCGTACACAAGTTTACAACTACCAATACATCGACAATTCTCGAAAATGTAAACATTAACACGTTGCGTGCATTGAGTACAAAAAATCCCGGTGCAAGTGACTCAGCGCCTAAACACGAGAACAATCTACATGGAAGCTTCTGGGTTGGTTGGTAGTTGTATAAAAGCGACTACGGCGAGCGACGAGCAGAGTCTTGTGAATGAAACGAAGCAGCGAGCGACAGTGCGCGTTGAAAATAGTGCGGTCAAGTAATTAAATAACAAATAAAAGTGATTACGTTAAATACGTGCTTATGAAAGTGATTGATTAATTAATTTAAAGGTGGACTTATAAAAGTGAAATAGTGATTCAGTGAAATAATTGTAAAGTGTAAAGTGATTTATCAGAATAAAATTTTAAGCACCTAATTTTAAACTATTCGAGTGTGTTTTATTCACTATTGCAAATATTTGCGAAGAGCAAACAGGTCCCATACCTGGCAAAGCGCAACATTACTATAGCGGCAGTTGACGTTTCCGAAGTTCAGCAAGACGCACGATGTTGTAAAAATAATCGGCGTTTACACAGTGCGTCCGGTTGAAGACACTCAGGTTAGTTTGTTTGAACTCACTTTGTGACTAAAAGGCGAAGCTATCTAAATATGTAAAATACATCTCATCTGTAGTTTGCCATCAAAATCACAAATATCAAAATTCTTCATGTCTACTGTTGACAATAGTGAACGCTATTAATCATTGTGTGAATCAATCAGATCAACTAAATTAGCTCTTGTTCTTCTAGCTCTTCTAGTAAGTCAGCTTTCCACCGTAAAATAATGTAAATGGTTCTTTATTCATGTAATAAGAACAATAATAAAAATGATAATCATAATAATTTTCCTTAAGGAATTATTAATGCTGAAGCTAACATGATGCCATAATTTCTAACGATTGATCTTCCTTGGAATCCATGAGAAATTTCATTTCATTTCAATTTTTCATATCAAAAAAGATATTAACAAATATCCTTGTCATGCTCATCCTTCAAAACAGATATTAAAAACAAAACAAAAGCCAATTCGAATGGCCGCAAAGAGTTATAATATATTGTTTCCATTATTATATCAAATTACCTAATTCTCCTTCGATTCAATTTTGAAATTTGATGGCTCTTAGATCCTTTTATAATTAAATTCCTTTCCGCTATGCTGTAAGCGCGAAAAATTTTTCAATTTGAAACATTATTCTACTCAATCGCACAAAGCAGTTACTTTTGCCTTAACTTATCGAAAATTTGAATTAAACCCTTAAACTTGGAAAGTTGTATCTTATAGCAAGAACGAGATGCTACGGCACTAGAAGGAAACTTTCTTCGCTGGATACTTTTTGCTTGAAACGTTATTCCTCATCATTTTCACTTTGAATCAGGATCCAACAGTTTTTATTGCCCATTCATCAAGGCAATTAATAAAATCATAGACAAGAAAACCGAAGAAAAAAATTGGCATCTCGGAATTAGGACGTTTAAAAGGGGACGATAAATCAATAACGTCCCATATGAGTTTAATCCGTTACAGGAAAACTTCATTTTAAAAATATCCATTCTTCTTTACCGCCTTGCTATGCCTAATTGTCCCCTTTTAAAAGTCTGAATACTAAAAGAGATGGATCGCCCGTCAGTTGATAGACTCGACTTAATAAAGGATTTTTACATCCCTTCACTTTCAGCATCAAAAACTTTTAGTAGTCCAAGCGACCAAATTCAATTACAATGGACTCCTTGTGAAATTATTTCAACTTCGTGAAGGTGATTATAAATTGACCGAACAACTCAATAGACTTCGCCAACTAACGCAGAGTGGACACTATTGAATTATTCTGTAATAAAACTGCCTTCTATGTGTGTTACAGGACGGTTTCGTGTCACTTGAAAAATGTTTCATTGTCCGGTCTTTTTATTAGATTACAAAACGCTTTTAAGGATGTCAATAGGCATTAAGTGTCAGATTTTTTCCGCTACTCACCAGAAAAAGTTTTATTCTTGGATGGAAAAAGTTTGATTGTGCTAGAGAGGGAAAGTTTTGCTGTGCTGCAAGAAAAAGATTGGGGCTATACTTGGCAGGAAGCTATTTAACTTTTTGATGAAAAACTGAGTGATTGGAAGTAAAATGTAAACTCTTCTACGATTATGCAAAGGTTCATTTTGGGTTTGAGAAAAAACAGCAAACAAAAGACGGCTCATGAGGATGTAGTTGTAATTGTAAGTACAAAATAAAGCTTCATTGATAGATACGGTATCTATATAGTAATATTTTAGACGACTCCGCCTTAAGTGGAATCTACGCTGTATAAAAAAATTACAACACTTAACTAATTTGTCGAAGAGTATCAAAGGATAATGACATGATATGATTTTTGGTTTTCTGAATTTGATGAGTGTCCTTAGCTAATACGAGTACGTTGATTCTGAATGTGAATGTGGTTTGAGCCCATCACGTCGGGAATTTTCACAAAAGTAAAAAAAACCTTGTGAGATACTGTGTATTAGAGCAAAGAAATACCTCATTAAAATTTGCTGAATTGCATTAAAATTATTTCTTTAAAATACTTGATACACCGTTAGAAAATATTTTAGTATAATAGTATGTTTATTTCTTTCCAATTTTAGCACTTTTTCATTTTCGCATCTGTCAAAGTCATGCTCTGTCAGGCTCAGTTTACGAAATAGTTTGTTAGCGTCAGATGTTTGTAGCATCGAGTTGTGTCTTGTTTTCTGAGTGTTCAGTGCGTCATAATATCATTAAGAAAGTTTGAAAACACTCCTTATATATTATATATTGTTACGTGTATTAATTATTTTTTAATTTAACAGAATTTATCAACAAAGCTTATCATGCTTATTTCGGTGTAAAGCTTGGTAATCAGGATAAACCTTGAGCCTTCATAACCCTTTAAATATTTTATTGGAGAAAATAATTGGCACTGATGAAGGGAGCAACTTACTTCCGAAATATATATCTGTCAAAATTGAAACAGAAACATAGGATTTTTAAGAAAATTTTTAACAAAATTAAGGATAATTTGGAAATTTTAAACAGAGGAAAATACACACAGTAAATGGGAAATGCTAGACGAAGCTAAACCAGTGATATGACTGTAAATCTTCCACGCCTATACATAGACTATGTCGCGGTAAGCGTCCTGTGTGTTTGTGATTGCTGGATTAACAGAGTTCTGAGATTTATAGACTAAAAAGCGGAAAAAGCTCAGCGAGCACCAACCTATAGCTTATAAATCAGTAACATAATACTTTGCACACTCATCATCTAGAAAATTAGAAAAATAAAGAATGCATCCGATCTGGTTTACAAAAAAGTCATTTGACAAATATCAACGTCCAAAAGTTGCCCTGCTCACACGAGCTAGAGAAAATGGACGAGACTGTTCGCAATCTTTCCTTTTTACCCGCATTGAAGTCATTTCAAAGCTGGTTGAAGGTTCACCATTTTAAAAAATCAAATTAGAGGACTCAGTCTTTCTTGCCTATCAAGGCAAGCCCAGATAAAGTCTTGCAATTATTGCCATTTCCACGGTTGCATGGCTTCAGAATAAGGCGCTGCAACATCACTGCTATCGGAGAAATTATTAATCGCTAAATCCTTTAAAAACATACACAATTTGCAAACTTATCCTGTTTGCTGATGTAGATGTCAGAAATGCATTAAACTAATGGAATATCTGATCCAAGTCCTGAGGGACTATTGCAAGCATCTGCTCTATGATATGAATGAGATAGCTGACGGTTCCTAGTTACATTTCTGAACATTTCGAACGATAAATTCCTTCATCGATTTAGATGGCGCTGTAGGGCTAGTCGCTATTCGCGTGGCAAAGGATGCGCAACATAGACTACTTATGCTATTATAACGAATCAAGGACTAGATTCTTCCCAGTTAGACTTCCCAGTTCAGACAAAAACTGAAATGGGAATCCTGACAAAGTGAGAGAATCCCTCAAATGAGACCTATATTTATTCAGAAAGCGCTGGTCTAATTGGTTGCATTAGCCGACTCCAATTGAGTTTTTTCAAACAATTCAGAACAGCAGCTGATACGTCTGCAGCCCGTCACGCACATGATTGAGGGTCAAGATAGGGGGCTCAGGACGTCTAGAACATGATTTGTAATGAATCCTCCTTTACTCCGTACAGCAATCTGTACTTTATGGGAGAGAATTATAGGGTATTGCTCTCTCTAACTAGTTAGACCGAAATCAGTTGCAACAGATGCAGAGACAAGAATGCGTAAGGATTGAAAAAGAGCGCCGAATTATTTACCTGCGCACAAGTGAGGACAACAAAATAGTTGTAGTCTAGCCTAGTCGATAGTACACTATCTACTCCTTGGTGTTTTGTTAAGGTTGATACATTGCAGTCTTCTCACTGTGTATTTTGTTTAGGAGACGTCAGACGCATTCACACATCTTAGGATCGCAAAAGGTGAAATAAGCCGGGAGTGACCTTCTCAGCGAAAGAGCTTTCCGTAACTTTCTCTCTCTATTCAAAAGATTGACTATTGAAAAGATTGATTTACTAATTGGAGAGCGGCTGACAAATGGAATTGATTAAGACATTATGTTTGCGCACTCCTGGCAGTTTGCGAATTCATATAGAAGTGTCAGAAGGGTCAGGATTAAATAGACTTTGTTTTTAATAGTCCGTTCACACCTTTCACTCCCCGCTAGAGAAGCATTTTCCGACATCTAAAGACGTCTCCAAGCGGTTTCAAAGGAACCACTGTAAAGGAATTTTCTCCGCAATTGTCAGGGCGAAGATTGCAAGGAGAGTCGGCCTCGCACCAACATCAGTCAGGCAGTTCTTGAGGCGTGACAACGAACCGTACCCGGAAGATTTACCGTTCGGTCACTTGAAAGTTCACTACGTTGGTGGCTGCTGGTGGACTAACTCGCGAGTAAATTCCCGCTCTTGTTCCATTAATGAACCAGCCAGCGTACAGCCCGGTTTTCCGAACACGACATTTCAAATATAACTTTACTCTACCTGTAACATTTTCAACAAACAAACACAAGATAATCGATCGTGCCTCCGCTCACCGAAATACCGGAATGCCGCAGCGCCCGAAAAGAAACTACGTTAATTGACACTATCGCAATTACGTTCGCTTGTCCGTTGCAATTTTGATTTGTTCGTTTTTCGTATAACACTCAAATTCCCGAGTCGATATCAACTTTGTTTTTAATCGCGTGGAAAGTATTTCGTGGTTCAAACGGGTTCAGTGAACCAGGCGAAAGTCGTTCAAGTCATGGTGTCAGAGATCACGAGCGATCAAAATGTCGCTGGGTACATTCTATTTGAGTGGCCAACAGGAGTCCGCAATAGCAGCGATGGACGGGCCAAGATGGCTCGCCAAGAACATTTTTGCCAATTTAACATTTTTTCCTCATTCGGAGGAACCCATTCAGGCTTCAAGAGTGCGCCGCAATAAACGGACAGAGCCTTTTTTTCACACAAAACGTTAATTCTGCAATGAATCAAATGTATCCAAATGAACGTAAATCACATGGTCCGATGTTTTTGAGAAATCCTTTTGCCGTTTACAAGAATTTTCCGATAAAACACCATCAATCGAGATCGCAACCCAAAACTTCCTCACACAATCGGTACAACTCCCATTTTCTTACTTTCTTTTTTTTCCCCTACGACGTGTCCACTTCCAAAAATAACAACCGCTCTCCTAACGGGATCCTCTGCGTGTCCTCTCGTGGTAGTTTTTTTTTCTCCTGCAAATGTGTCACCCTAACGGCTAGGTCACACTTGCAGGGTGAATCTTCATAAAGTCATCAGTCTCCAGTGTGTCATCTTGGCAGAATTGCCACATTTAAGAGGCGAATTACAACACCATGTAACGAAAACATTCGAAATACTATTGACGGAATGCGACCAGCTTTTTTGGAAAAAGTGGTCACAAATCGGTTCGATTTTTAAATGTCAAACGACACTCAACTCGATTGTATTCAATGAAAAGAAGTTATCAAAGTAGTTAGGGTCCTTTTTATTAGTTTCATATGCTGAAGCTTAAGGCCTTGAGTATTTGAATGTTCATTAAGTTCATCTTAATGTTCATTAAAATGAACATCCATTGGATCAACTAGCGAATTAGTTTGATGAGAATTTTCAATTATTTATATAATAAAAACCGTCCAAAATTTATATTACTTATGGTGCTTACAAGCAATCTCCTTTTTCTGCTGCCCATAACCATGCTACATCACCAACAGTTTTTTAACTTTTTATAGAGCTTTTGACAGACCCTAGTACAAATTTTGTGAAGAGGATTGAATTACATTGAACTTATGATGGATTCATACCCCATAATGTGCTCAAGCAAAACCAGCAAAGGACGCCACATAGTTTTTCACCATACCACAAATTTTCACCAAAGTCAAAAACATGAAATTCCATGTCATTCATTAAAATTATCGTTGAAAGGTCAAATATGAATAAATCTATTTGTTCAATGCTACGGAGATCCGGTCAACGTTTTCATCTCCTGTCCGAAATCAAGCCGAAAGCACGTTTTCCCTTTTACATAACCAAAAAATTTCAGACGTGAGCTGCCACGAGGATATTTCGTTGCCATAAGAATTGGAGTCAATACAATTTTGTTCAACGCGCACAAACGTGCAAATTGATTGAATAAATAATTAACCGGAATTAATATCAAAATTTTGGGATGCTGAATTCAAACTGGGACTCATTTGTGTGAGGAGGAAAATTGATTGGAAACATACTTTAAGGGAAAAGTTTTTAAATGAGCAAAGCTTAAACGAAAAACATCTTTCGAATGCTCAGAAGTTAATGTTTAAATTCCGGATATAATCCATCAATGTACAGTGAGTCCTGAAGAATTGTTTTCTTCTCATCGATAACCGATCAAACTCTACCTTTTGGATTCAGCCGAACAAAAGGATGACTTTATATTAATGAATGGCACTACGCTGTCTGCGTTGGCTTTCATTGAATTCCCTCCACCAGAAAAAGATAACAAATCGATTATCGAAACCGTTTCGTCGATACATCATTAGTTGTATCTGCAACTAAGCAAAAGAAGACAATTCCTATTGCCATCCAAACAACATAAACTTCACATTAATAATTTGTTTACCACATTAGTTGTCCACACCCTCGATTCGGTTCGCTTTATCCTTTCCGTAATGTTGCATAACTCATTCGTACTCAAACTTTCTTTGGCTTTGGCTTTGGCTGGAAAATAAATGGCGTCGGGCATTGAAATTCTCCTGGTTGATTTAAGCAAAAGTTGTAGGGACGAACGTTGTAGTATCGTCAACGAAATAGCAAGCGAACTTCCTCCAAAGTCTATTAGATGTTTATCGAGCAGTCATTTTCATCCTCTCCAAACATTTCCAACATTATTCAGATTAAGTTATCGCACGACATTAACAACATCCAAAATGGATGTAGATGCTGGTCGGAAACGAATGGGGACTGAAAGTCCTGTCGTCGACAAAATTTGTCCGTCTACGATCGAAATTTGACTAATGAAATGATGTGGAAATTTTTTATATGCTCTGTACTTTTGTACTACATGAAAATAGTCCAAAGTATTCTTTGATTTACACCAATCGGTCTATACTTAACGCAAACGGAACAAATTTATGTATGACACAAGAGAACGTTAAGAAAATTAATGCGAGCAAATTACCGCTGACGGTTTTGCTGCGTTCAGAGTTCCATATAAATGCTTCATTAAATAAGCTCCAATGAATGTTAATTACCAATAAATGGTCTGCCATAAATAATGCACAAAACAGTTAATTGGATTTTAGCGAAATTTGTTGCAAGTTGATATGTGAGAACTCAAGATTTGGCTACGCTTTGAGAATATCAAATATTTAATATCTCTTGCAATCCGCCTTGTGGCGAAGGCTCTCGAAGGCACCTACTAATATCAACAGGCCAAAAGGATAAGCACTGTTGACTATGCCTTGCTTCCTTTTATTCACTTTCATATAAACTTACGTGTGCAGGGAATTGAATACATCAGAGCCTTATTGAGCGAAATTTCTTTATAAGTACTTCATAAAGTCAAGCCTAAGTTCCAAAGCCTTAAATAAATTTGTTTTAAATAAATAAAATAATTTTAGCGTTGTGCATTTCGTTCAATAACGGATGAAAAATGAAGGGTAAAAGTAATAATTAGAAAATATCCTCATTTACTTATTGAATTGCAAAGGAAAAGTGCATTTTGTCAAGAACGAGTGTCAGGTTCTCAACATACCTACGATGTTAAAAAAACAAATCATTTGCATTATTGTACGATCACTATTTTCGTAAATTCAACTTATCTACAGTACTAAGAAACATTTCCTAGGAAAGAAAGGGCATCTTCAATTCTTGAGAAACCAGAAACATAACGCAATCCAATACCAACATGAATGACAAAATCTGAGCGATTAGCTTTATGATAAATGTTTCGCTGAATTATGTTCCCTCGACGGGGATGGAATTATTTTTGTGTCCTCGGAATGTTCCGTCGTTGCCCGTCACTTGCTTTGTTTCGTCCACAGACGCGTTTCAACGCTACGCCATCTTGTTACCCATTCCGATGTGTAGGCGACATTAAACAAACCAAACAATAAAAACTAATTTTGAATATAACAATTAATTGTTTTGGTTAAGTTTTTTTATATGTACCCATATTTTTAAGTTAAAAGAAAATCATACGAGATGAAATAGAAGTAAGAATAAAATTAAAATAAAAATATTTATAGTTAGATTTAGGTATTAAGTAATATTTAGTTAAATAATATTAGTAACGAACTAAAAAATAAAAAAAAACGTCTCAGTAAAAACAGAATGTCAAAAAAAGTCTCCAATAAAAATATTCCCAGTAACAAAAGAACCAAAAAAAATTCTTGGAAGTTATTTGCGATAAAATTTTCAATTGATTTCCTTCACTGGGTTGTTGTGTACATGCCGCTATAAAAAGAATAGAAATTGTGAAGTATGGGATTATTAATATATTAAAGTATCAATAGAAGTGTCAATAGAAGTATGAAGAAGTATCAATAGGAGTACCAAGAAGTGTCAATAAAGTATCAATTGAAGTATCGATCGGAGTTTCAATAGAAGCATCAATATCAATCAATCAATCGACTATCGATCAATAAAGGATCATAGAAGTATCAATCGAGGATCAATAAAAGAATCAATCAATAGAGGAAGCACGATCCGAGGTAGTGCAGCATAAAAAGTGAAGTCCCGAAACCAGCTGAGGTGCAGATTCGTGCTAGAGGAAACACGATCAGAGGTAGCGCAGCAGAACCAAGTGAAGTCTCGAAAGCAGCTGAGGTGGATATTCGTGCTAGAGGAAGCAGATGTGTTCAGAGTCAGAGCAGCACAATTGACAGGTGGTCAGAATCAGCGCAGCACAATTCACTCTATCACTAGTTTAATTCACAATTCACAAAAAGCTCTTTCTCTCTGTGTGTATGTGTGTGTGTGTGTATGTCACATGGAAGGATCAGGGCTTAAATAATGTCCTAACCTAGTTAAATAATGTCCTAACCTAGTGAGCTAGTCGGTTAAAAGTAACTTCCTTCGGCCGCCATTATGCGGCCTTTGTATTTTCAAATAACCCTGTCTCTTTAAACATGTTTCTTTCTTTGGCTGCAGGTGCGCTCGATCGGCTGCCCGATTATTATTTATTCAATCTTCGATGTGTTTTTCCGTTATACAGTTATCTTCGATCTACATTTTCAATTTTGCCATCTTTCTGATTAGTTAGTTGATGTTGATTTATGACCCGTGAACTACTAGGATTTAGTTAGTGATTAATCAGTTTTGATGATACAATAGTTTATACAGCTGGTGTATTACAATTATCAATTTAGCAAAAGTGTAGAGGAGATTCCAAAGACGTTTTCAGTCACACATAGAACAATCTATAACATAGTTAATCGTACCTAGAGGGGCCCTAAATCAAAGATAAACAAACGTATGATGAGCCTTAAAAATAAATTTATCAAAATTCTCAAATTTCATCAAGGAAAATTACAATGAAGCTGCAATTCAGCTGGAATGGAATGAAATTACAATGGAGCATGAAACGGTTCCGCTGCTCATACTCGCGAATAAATACTCATCAAGAGCAGCCCGGAAAAAAGCACTACTCTCTGCGTAAAATGTGCTGAAATGTTTGTTCTTTATATTCATAAGGTTATATTCTGTGGAAAAACAAAAATCTTGGTATTTTATAATAGTGAACCGAACAGATTCTAGAGGAAACCGTTGAGATAGTTGAAAAATCAAAGCATCATTCCAACCGTGAAACTCGGAAAACCTTCTGTAATAGTTTGGTGGTGTATTTCCAGTAAAGAAATTGGGGACTCGGTTTTTATTGATACATAGTTGATACAACTATGGACGCACAACAGTATTTAAGGATTAAGACCCTCTTAACTAGCAATGCAGAAAAATTCATTCCCGGTAATAACCTGCTCATAAGCAGCACACATTTGAATTTGACGTCTAAGTTTTCGACACACCCCCAAAAAGCCTAGACTTAAATCCAATAAGGAATTAATGCGTTTATTTACAGTAATAAGTCGAAAAAGACCATCCCACGAAGAAAACTGGCCTAAAATTGGAATACTAAAAGAGTGGCATAAGATGCCCACCAATTATGAACTTGAAAAGTTGATGCATTCTGTAAAAAATTGCCTGCAATGCATTTTAGTTGCAACAGACCACCATTCAAAATATTAAACTAGTGATAACATTGGTTCATCAATCCATAAATTTGACGAAAATATACTTTTTATAGCTTGTGCAAAGAGTTACTTGACACTAAAAGAATAATAAGAATTTGTTTTTGTTGTACTGCTGGTTTTTTACGGATTCAATTTGCATTTCTTCGATGAATCCTTTTTAAATGCAGTAAGCAGTTAAAATTTCTGAAGAAAATTTCTGCATAGAAATAAACAGAGTTTTTCTTGCTTATTAAGTTGAAAAATTAGACGATTTCACAAAGTGGAAACTCATTCTTTACAGACTGTATAATACCACTAAAAACTTTTGCTTAAAAACAAGATAACCTCTACTCACATGTTATCAGGAGAAATATAAAAGTTTATATAGTAATGTAGTAGTATAGTAGCTTGATGTATTGTAATTAAAAATGTCCCACACATTTTTGTACGAACATTGACATGATTTCTTGTTCATTCATTCCGTTTTCACATACTCCCCCCATGTGTCATCTTCTTTTCATCTTTTTCCAACTAAACTCATTTCTGCAATGTATCCATTGATATCGAAGCACTTATCAAAATGTTCCTAAAAAATTCACCGCATTCTGCAATAATAGTTGTTACAACGCTGTGGAGTGAGAAGAAGATACTAAGAATGTCCTTAAGTTCATCATCATTGGTAAAGCGATTTACACCCAAAAAGTCTTTCAACTTGTGGAAAAAGTGGAAGTCACTTTGGCTACGTGTGAATGATGAAAGGTTTTCAACTGAAAATGCTGAAGGAAGTTTTTCCTCGTTGCAACTGAATGATGACGCGCGTTGTCTGAGTGGATGATGACATCGTACCGGGGCTCTTGACTCTCAGCCCTTTTGTTTCAGGCAAAGGTATTGCATTGTTTGACAGTAGGTGTCCGAATTAATGGTTTCATCTCTGTGAACATAGTTGAGAAGAAAAACATTCACAGAATCACAAAATACCATTGTTATAACCTTACTGTTGCCCAATGTTATTTGAAAATCGGTATTGTTTTTTATTTCTTTTTTGAAGGGGGGTGATGTGAATGGCGCAGTTTCGTTACTTTTGGCTTATTTTTTCTAATTATCAATGACACTGTGATTCAAACGTTCATTGCCATCCTTGAAATAATGGCTGAGAAACCTCAATATCTATAAGAGAATCTAACTTGCAAAAAATGTGTTTTGTGCCCAGAAAACTACTGTCAAATGCAGTTCTTTAAATTTCCTGAAAAAATGAGTGGAGCTTATCAATTGTGTATCACATATCGTATTCAATTCTTTTTTAAAAATGTCCTTTGTCAATTTCAGACGTTTTTGGTAGATCAATTTATCCATTTTCACTTGCAACATTGTAAGTGATTTGTCCTTTGTGTTTATCAGTTGCAACTGAAGGCTGACCCGAGCATTTCACATCGTGCACATATCTTTGTCGGCCATTAAGCACTACGCACCACTTCCCCGCTGATAGTTCATGACATTTCCATGCATCTCAGTAATAGTTCGAAGTTTCCTGGTATCCAACAATTTTATGACACTGCGACCCTCACACTTGGTAGGATCAATAATATTATCGGATATTATAAAGTCACAGAGCTAAGAAATAGCTGATCGAGTCGTATCAAACCGAAGCGAAATATAGCTAAATTAATTAACCAGGTGGGAGAAGTTTTCGTTAGTAATCGAGAAGTAATCGTTAGCACGAATTTTTTTTCCCTGCTTAG
This sequence comes from Stratiomys singularior, assembly GCA_954870665.1. Taxonomy (NCBI): domain Eukaryota; kingdom Metazoa; phylum Arthropoda; class Insecta; order Diptera; family Stratiomyidae; genus Stratiomys; species Stratiomys singularior. The sequence continues at coordinate 25,795,597 of OX940881.1, read as the reverse complement.
CAGCTAGTGAATTCTTTACTCATGCTTCACCACTCGACTGGAAGTGTGATTCGCTGTTCTGTCAATTACGAATGTTATTGCTCTTCGCTTGACGCTTGGCCCAAGTTTGCAGTGTTGCTTATTAACAGTTCCAAGAAGTCAGGAAATGACTAAGGAAAGTTATTTAAAAGGATTTATTATAATGATCCGGGGAAATAGTTGGAACGGTCAAGAAATCTGCCAACTTTAATTTTAAGGCTAGTGCGAGAAGAACTATTTTCAAACAAAATGCTTTGAAAACTCTTACCTTCTCCTTCATCGTGAAGTTCATATCCTTGCAAAAACCGCTGCAACCGGATCAGTGTTTTAATATACAAAACGATAGGGAACGATTAAAGTACTGCTATCTTGCAATCTCAAATCAAAATTTATACCAAGTTCACATATAAAACAGCAGAATCAAAATTTCGACAGAATGGCGTGTGGGAACATCGCAGAGTGAATAAACTGATTTATTTTCAGGAAACGAGTATTGATGGAAGAGATCACGGTACACAGTGATGAACATAATTAATCAAAACTTGATTACCTCATTTGAAGGAAGATAAAGGTGGTCAACAAACTACATCATAATTTAAATCCTACAAAAAGGATTGACTAGTAAAACGTATAACTTAATAAAAGTGGTCGAGGTCAGTAAGTGCATTCTTAGCAAAATTCTAGACGGTCATATGGCAAACATGGTGGCTGAGTGGAATGGAAGCCAAGCTGCAAGGATCTAAAAGATATCTCTGAATGTGTTACGAAGAACAAATCTTAAAGTTTGCGATGACCATTCCTTTTTTGTAAAAAAAAACAAGTTAAAAGAGAATCTGGTATTTATATGTACTCCGAGTGTCAATGTCTTGTTCGGGCCGCCACAAAAACCTAGCTTTAACACTTACAACCAATTTCAGTTATAAGTGATTTGAACCAGAATAAAATTATTCCAGAACAAAAATGAATCCGTTTTATGTTAACACAAACACAGAACGTTTGATAATTCAGTCGAAATAAATTTGGAACGAGCTGAAGATGCCTGCATACAGCCAAAACGCATCCTCGGCTAGAAAAAAGCGCGGCGCACCCAAGTGACAACCAAGAAATAAATTTCATTCGCATAAAAACCAGGAACACGATTACAGCCACAGAATCTTGAAAGCTGGTGTTCAAACATCATTGCAAGCATTTTAACCATACAATCGCGAATCTAGTGTTTTCACCATAAAAACTGGACGCTCTCATCCCGAAGGATAATTGTAATACAATATATAATGTAATACAATATAATATAAGTTATATAGAAACTGTAACAGAGGACAAGACTAGTTCAGTTAACTGACGTTTCATATAAGACGACCAGTAAGTGCATTTCTTAGTCAAGTCACCTGGCAACAAAATCCTTCATCTGACAAGCATCTGGTTTACAGTGCGAAAATAGATGACAGTGGATCGGAGATGGGTGTCATCTCTTCGATGATTGGGAACACCACTGGTGTGGTTTGACGTCTCTCGGATTAAATATACTCGTGTCTTACACGAATGTTGCCGTGTTAGACTCGATGCCCTAAACAATTTGGTGACCCCGCGTTGATTTTTATTGTTACTATTAAAACACATATAGGGGTTTTTTTTTTATTCGAGTACATTAGTACAAGGATAATCTACAATCGCATGAGTCCGAGGAACAATAACCAACTTATGCTAAACAGCGATGGGTACAATAAGCGCTGATCAAGGATGCTAATAAGCAGAAATATATTCTTCTGCAATTAAAATCCTTCAAACGAATATCTTATTCATCTGAGTTGCACGTAATTAGTGAATTGCATGAAGTCGGATCCTATGACTTCGCTATTTTATATGTGGTTTGCTTCCGCGAAAGCTTCATTGCAAAAATCATACCGAACCGTAGGAACGTCAAACATTATGTAACTTTTTGGAAAAAATGACCGATGGTAGTTAAAATATCTCGAATAAACGTTTGCTAAGAAAATATTTTGCAAGGAACAATAAGGTTTTTCATTTCTCCTCTCCCTCTCAGTTTCCTGCAGAATTAAGAATTCCAGGACCAAACCTAAATAAGACGGAGTATGCTTTCTTTGATATAGGATTGACATATTTATTTTCTTTTTCAAAACATTCTTCTGCTTTTCCGCGTTATTCCTCGAATTTTTTAAAATTAATCAATCTCTTTTCTGCAAGCAATAGGTAACCTTTATAAAAAAACACATTTTTGAAGTATTCACTTGATATGGTATTCATCCTTGCGTTCTCTGATAACTGCTATCTACTACACGTTCACAAGACTTCATATCAATCATACCAAATTACGAAAACCCAAACAAACTTGATACGAAAGAGAAATTGTTTGCTACCTACCTTCACATCCATCATTGATTATAACTTCCTAAGAGGATATCATCAAATCGTCCAAACGATTCAAAAGCTGTAAAGTTAGAAGTACTCAATAGTTGGCCTTTCAATTATACTCACGGACTAGCAGCTTCAACCCTCCTCTCCGGCATCCTCTCGTTTATTTTGTTTTATTGCAGCAAAAAGCGCTCGGAATCAATTGCTCCTTTTCGCGAAAATTTATTTCATTTGGCGTATTGAATAGGGTGAACAAGTGGAATGAGTTCAGATTTACTGGTAATTTATTCTTCATGCTAAGTACCTTCGTTTAGTGTTCATTCTTAGGTATTATCGATTTGTTGCGAGGATATAGAGAATATTCTCAATTCATTCTTGAGAAAATATACGCTTCGAGGATAATGCAAATGGACCATTTATTTTGTATTGATGGGAAAAACATGGGAATCATTGAAGTTTTTAAGTGAACAAAGGATCGGGTTTTTTCCTTACGAAAGGTGATTTGAATAAATTATAGCGTTAAATATGAATTTGGAGTTTTCTTCTTTTTTTTATGATGGCGGGTCAGCAAAAACCTAGAACGAAAATTGATGATTCAACTAGTATAAATTCAACTAATTGTTCGGCGAGGAGTAGATCAAAATTTTGATTTAATCTCGTTCTCCTATGTACATTTATTTTAGAGTGGGCAATTATGTGCGAAATCGTTCCTTTGACATCCCTTCATGTATGAAGAGTCTAAATCCCAAATTTATGTTAAAATTTACTACTTCACGTTGAACATTTGTTCATGTGATACCATTGTCAATATACTAAGAGTTACGATCGACATATAATTTCAACATTTCCTAATTTCTCGTCTCTGGCGATCTTGCTTCGAAGTTGCCTGAAGTTAGGGAGTTCCAACTCATTCGAGCCAATTCTAGTCCACAAAGGTATCAACGTAAGACGCGACGCAAGGGGGAGAAAAAACAAATTTTACAACAGCTGCAGATTTATCGCTGTTCTCTCGTCTGGCGACTCCTTTGGCTTTAAGAGATCCCTCTTTCAGGGAGGATAGACGGAAATATATGTGATTGCTGAGAAAATGAGCGCTCTTCATTCCATGCCGACAAGCGATGAATGATGACCTATACCTACGACCTTATAAGAAGAACAGCTGGAGCATATTACTATAAACAGTTCCGTTTCTCCTTTGACCCTACCATATTCTCCACCAAAGTATCCGGATAGAGTTTGCATTTATCTCGAAAAGATGTAGCACTATCTCATCCATATTTCGCAAAAAATTATAGGTCATAGACATAATCCAAATCCCCCAGCAAAACAGATGGTCAAAAGCCGTGACTTTGCCAGTCCGTGCAGGAAAGACTGAAAATACCCGGCCTAGCCAAGAAGCCTCGCCCGTGCTTTCGTTGGAGCCAAAATTCCATATCTCTGATGCGCAATCCAACTGCCTGGTTTTTTCTTCCGCCACATATCCTGACTCAGAGCTCCTCTCTTTCTTTTTCGCGTTGTAGATGTAGATCCTGCTTAATGCCTATTCGCGCCACTTAGTTGAGTTTGGCCTTGATTTGATCGAAAAAGTTAATCTTCGAGTCAGACCTCAAATCAACATATCCTATCGTCTTCTTCGGCTAGATGGCCATATCGTCAATCTATATAGATGTAAATCTATAGGTCTGCCTTTTGATGACAATAGCAACCTCAGTTTTTCCCTTGGCTGAACTCACAGCACATGATCCATACGCTTCTTTGACGTTTATCAAATGCAACTCACCCAGTAGTACAGAGCGTTCTTGAGGCTCTGAGCTTCCGTATGACAAGTTCATAATCCTTAACCCAAGGATCAATAAGGCTTTGCCAGATGACTGCTTTCCTTTCTTTGATTGCGAAGAAGTTTGGTCAGTTATGTGTAGCCGATCTTTATTCCTTTATGCCTCGTAGTGACCTTTATGTATTTAGTAATGTGAAAAATCTAGATCCATTGACACTGAGGTCTCACTGCGGAATCTGTCAAATTTCCTGCTCCTTTCAGTGATGTATGCTAACTGCTGGTACACATATTATGGCTGTAGTAGGGACAGAGAGCTGTCGCAAACGTTACATGGTTAAAATATATATTGGACCTCAAAACGTTTTCAGCCTGTTGCAGCTGAAACTTTTCTTAAACTAGTGTCACTTTACTTCAAAATTAACTTTTACACTAGACTGAACACAAACTTTTATACTTCACCACCAACTGACTACAGACCAGCTCTGATAACTCCAATATTTTACCAGAACTAAATTGTTCGTCTGGGTAACCAACTTATTAAGTATGGACTGCACTATCCAACATCCTTAATTAAAAGAGTTCGCCAATTGGACTAGGAACCGATACACTACAAAACCAAAAAAACGTACTATTTTATACTGTCTATTGTGTGAAAATCAATCCTTTTGAAGGGTTTCCACACAAACAAATAGAATTTTCAATGGCCATTGTGCTCTGGTGCCAAATCTTAAATATATCAAACTTTGATTTGCATTGCATGTCTCATTATTTTTAGGCAAATGATTCCAAAACGGTTTACAACTGCGCAAATCACAGAAATTATTAGAACTATCATCGAAAAGAGTATTAAGTCCGGCAGACAATCAGTTCGACGAACGTGCAATTTGAGCATGACGAGAAATTTATGGCTCTCTACCACACTTCTTCTTATTTTGTCATCAGAAAATTTGGATCCGGTTCAATTGGAAATGAGTTTAACTCTGTTCTTTAACGTAACTTATTAAATCTGCTGACAGTCCGAAGGGGGGGAAGGAAATCACAAAGCAAGCGAATACTACATGTGGTGCTTTATTTACCGCATGATAGATTTCACAGGTCTACGACCAAATTTTTTTCTTTAAAATAATGGGTGATTCTTGTGTATTTTGGTGCGCTGAGTTCAGAAATGCCCTCAGTTTTTTTCCAGCACGTAAGCATTTTCCGCAAAATGCATTTTTCTGCGGGATTGCCTACCTTATTTATTTTTTGAATAATTTAATTTATGAATATGCCGAAAAAAGTTGTTTTTCCACTTTAAGAATTTAAATATTCTTAAAGTGTCTTTCAAAATGTCTTCAAGAGCTTGTGTTAATAATCCTGATAGTTTCTGTTACATTTGTGGCGAACTTGTATTAAAAAAACAAACTCGAAGTATTACGGAGTGTATTAAAAAAGTATACTTTGCCTATTTTGGTGTGAAGATCGGAGATCAAGAAAAATCTTGGGCCCTCGTAGAGTGTGTTCAGGCTGTGTTGAAGGACTTCGCATGTGGTCTAAGGGAAAGGTGAAATCTTTTCGCTTTGGGGTGCCTATGATTTGGAGAGAGCCGAGAAACCACGGGGATGACTGTTACTTTTGTTCTTGCAACATACAAGGGTACAATGCTAAAAATCAAAAAGATATATGTTACCCAAACATGCAATCTGCACTTCGACCTGTGCCTCATGGACCCGGTATTCCAGTACCAGTGCCCCCACACAATTTTGACGATTTGCCAGAGTCATCAGAGAGCGAGTCAGAGCAGTTGGACGATGAGTTTCAAGTCGAAGACTGTGGACCCCAACAGTTTTCACAAGAAGAATTAAACGACCTCGTTCGTGATTTAGGGCTTTCTAAAGAGTCTGCTGAATTACTGGGCTCTAGACTTCAAGAAAAGAACTTGTTGAGATCTGGAACTTCATTCTCTTGGTACAGAAGCAGAGAAAAACAATTTGAGCCAAATTTTTCTCAAGATGGCGAACTTGTTTATTATTCTGATGTTCCCAAGTTGATGTCAATGTTTAACATTCAACATGTGTCAGATGAATGGAGGCTTTTTATTGACTCGTCAAAAAGAAGTTTAAAAGTAGTTTTGCTACACAACGGCAATAAATACGCTTCTGTACCCGTGGGGCACTCTGTAAATCTAAAAGAAAAGTATGACAACATGGCTTTTATCCTTGATAAATTGAAATATAAGGAGTTTGGATGGCCTATCTGTGGTGATCTCAAAGTCATCTCTATGGTGCTTGGACAACAAGGTGGCTATACAAAATTCCCCTGTTTCCTATGTGAGTGGGATAGCCGAGCAAAAGCACAGCACTGAAGCCAAAAAGTGTGGCCAACGAAAACTTCGAAGGTAGGAGAAAAAAATGTTCACTTTGAGTCTTTGGTAGATCCCAAAAAAGTGCTTTTACCTCCACTTCACATCAAGCTTGGACTAATGAAGCAGTTTGTCAAGGCATTGCCAAAAGATGGCGAAACGCTCAAGTACCTTGTAAAGAAATTCCCGGGACTGTCTGAGGCAAAGTTAAATGAGAGTGTTTTTGTTGGCCTGGACATTCGGAAACTAATGAAAGACAATCAGTTTGAAAACGTGATGAAAAAAGCTGAAAAAGAGGCGTGGATATCATTTAAAGAAGTTGTGACTAAGTTGTTGGGAACAATAAGGACCCGGATTATGAAGAAATTGTAAATAAAATGTTGAAATGTTTTAAAACCTTGGGGCTTGGAGCTTGGGGCTTGATGTTTTAAAACCATGAGCTTGAAACTTCACTTTTTGAACTCCCATTTGAATTATTTTCCATAAAACCTTGGTGCCGTAAGTGAAGAGCAGAGCGAGAGGTTCCACCAAGACATCAAAGAAATGGAACGGAGGTACCAAGGACGATGGGATGTGAATATGATGAGAGACTACTGGTGGATGCTCCATAGAGAACTTCCAGACATCCCACACAAACGGAAAAGCTGGGAAAAGATGTACATATTATAAAGAATTATAAATCCTTATTGTATATACATATTATTTTTATCAAATTCTATATAAAAATGTAAATAAACAAATAGTAATATATAGTTTTTTTTTCATTTGAAAATGCATTTTTACCTATATGTACTGCGGATTTTGCATAACTTTCATTTTCATTTTGCGGAAAATCTCTACATGCTGGAGAAAAACTGAGGGCATATTTGGACTCAGCGCACCAAAATACATACGATTCACCCATCACCCATCACGGTGAAAAAAAATCAAAAAGTGTCAATTTGCAGGCTTGTGTTTTCAAAATAGAGAGCTTAGAAATTAAATGACGTAGGTTAGGGGAGGGATCGGTAGGTCTAACTTTCTTAGCTTAAATATGCGTTGAACTTACATAATTTTTGCAGTCTGACAGTTTTTATGAATCATTGTATATGAACGAAAAAATTTAAGAGAATGTCAAAGTGCATTTCTCTAGACTTTCTTCAGAAAGTTCTATCTCCAACAAGTTTTGCTTACCAAAACCAATGAATCTAGAAAAGTGAAGTCGAATTCCGTTCCTAAATTCTTAAATTTGTTTGTAGTGTTAGAGTTTGTTGGTGTTTCGCTGTGTTACGCTGAACTCTATACGCCAACAAATCGCTGCAGCTGTCAGGTCAAGTATGAAGCAACATTTGAATACCTTTTCTTCCTCTTCGCCATTTGAAGAAACTTCGGCTTTGTAAGATGAGAACCTGTAGACTGTTGTTTAATGATATTAATTTAAAGAATTAGAGGATACCAATAACGTGAAAAGTCTAAAATATCGATCATGGCTTACGTAGAACTTGTGGGATCATGTATTCGAGCTGTTCAAATACAATTTATTTTTCGGCAAAAAAGCGTGCTTTCAGGTGGACCGCCTTTCTGCCGCAATAGATTCGTTAATAAGCAGTTTTGCTCTTTTATTTGGATATTAATCTTAATTTTGTCTTATTCGTACAAGGTGTGTTTCTTTTTTTAGAAACAATTCAAACGCATATGATAATTCAAAGTTTAATATACTTCAAAAACACATTACTTAAAGGTGAGTTATTGTTCATAATGCCAAAATTATGAACACGAAATAGCATAGTAAAATCAAGAATTTCTAAAGATTTTTCCTGGCGATGCACTGCGACATGAAGGTATACCTTAAGTAGGAATGCATAATGCTAACGAACAAAAGACTGTCTTGATAAAAGGGAATAACAAGAATAAGACTGAAAAACTTTCAAAGAATTTTTCACGTTGATTTGAAAACATGTCGAAAATTCAATTGTTTCCTTCTTGAATCCAACAAGCACATCCAAAATTGTCTCTTACGTCGTACTTCAAAACGTACAATGCTAACAGGACGATATGATGGTGCATGAATAAGACTGATAAGTCAATCTGCCCGCCATTTGTGGTAGCTTAAATAAATAAGAAAAAAACGAAACTTTCCAAGCGGAAACTTTTCAATAAACTTTTTCCTGGAAAGATGCACTTGAGCAGTAACTACAAGCTGTATGTCGTCAAGTGGCATCTTCAATAAGGCTACGAAAACCTTTAAACTAACTGGTAAGTGCTAAATAGCTAAGGACAATCTTCACATATTCATGCATCATGTCCTAGGTTAAGGTTAAAGGTATATATGTGTATGTGAGGAGTAGTACATCCACTAGCACAAACTAAAAGTACTTGGTATGCACTATATACTAAAGTAATGGGGTTGCAACTTAGAGGACGTTGTTCAATTAAAACTTTAGTCGAAAACTTTTCTGTCCCTGAAGGATGCATAGATTGGCTAAGAGTGAACAGAACTATTCTTTTTAACAACTGAACAAATTCAAGTCAATTTTCTCGTGTTCTGCTTTCTTTGAAAAATGTTTGACTCATGATTTTTATATTCCTTACACATTTTTAAATACTTGGCATGTACTTGGGAAACGCAAAGCATAAAGAAGGGATCTTGAAATTTTTGAAACGAAATTGACTTGTGAAAGAATGTTAATTTTATTCGTAGTTCTTCTCAACTTTATTATCTAAGATCAGTATCTATGCCAATTGATTTTTATATCATAATTGTGTTTTTGGAAAATGAGGCTCCAACCTAAAAAAAATTGCCATTTCAGTGCAAATCAGATTTTCCAAGAAAACAAAACAGCATGTTGATAGCAACTAATATTTGCTAGCATCAATATCCTTTCCAGGCCTGTGGCTAGCAAATCCTAGTTTTCTGGTTAGAAATACAATTCACCATCAATTGACTGGCTATGTTGTAAGGATCACACACCGGTTTTAAATAAAGCGTGGCGTGACCAAACTTTTGTCAGTCATTAGTCCTGGATCGCAAATTGTAATAAGGTTTTTCACATCGAGGCTGCTCTTATGAATGCGCGACGCAAACGGTACGTTTCACCAAAAAATTAATCAAGGGTTTTTATACCTGGGCTGATTAGAAAAAAAGTGGCAATTATAACATGCAAATGTTGACTGGAAAACCAATCGAAAATCAAAAATGGAGTTATATCAATGAAGCATTATGGCTTAGTACAATCAACCGCGCATTTCTAGCGGAGGAGCACACCAAACTCCACACATATTCTACATCCCACTCCGTTCGAGAAGCGCCCCTCCTGATAGTTCAACCTAGCAACCACGAGAGCTCCCACGGTAGAGGTGACGTGGCCTAAATTTGACATAAATGGCCTATATGTGACATAAATCAAGGACTAAACTCTCTCAAGATGTTCTCCCAAGGATTGAAAGTGAAAGAAGGAAACAATTCTCACATCATTCTATGAAAACAAAGCGAATTCAACAGAAATTTAAAAATCCATGGGTTCATGGTACAAATCCATATATTTTGGCATTTTAAAAAAATTCAAAAAACCCTGTATATACAGTGCCGAGAAAAAGTGATGCGAAAACAAATATTTGAGAAATTTTTTGTATAAAGCTTTTCATATTGGCAAAACTAGTCAGTAAAAATTCATTTGGTTTTTGTTTTCACCATTTATTTATTTCTAAGAATTCATGGAACAACAAAAAACAACGCAAAAAATAACTATTTTATAAGAAAAAAGTAAAAAAATAAATCACTACCGAGAAAAAGTGATGCAAAAAATCAAATCATGATCATCTTCTTTCAACTGTGGTAGGTATCCTAGTAAAATCAATGGTTTTTAATATTTGGTAGAATTTCCTTTCCTACCTATGACCACTTGCAGCCTTCTTGGCATTGAAGAAACCAAATTCGCACAATATTCTTGAGTGATGTTGCTCCATTCTTCTATCATTCTTTCCTTAAGCACGGACTTACTGCGAATATTATGTACTGCTAGTCGACGTGACAGTTCTTCCCAAACATGCTCTATTGGATTGAGATCATGTGATTTCAACCCACAAGCATCCACATTCGAGTTTGGTGGGTGGTGTGTTTTGGATCGTTGTCCTGCATAAATATGTAGTCCGTTCCTAAGTTCAGCTTTTGCACACTAGGAATAAGTCTATTCTTTAAAATGTCGATTTAGACATTTAGATTTGAAGTTCACCAAGGCCATTGTACCCCATACATCCCCACACCAAAATAGAGCCACCACTATACTTAACTGTTCCTATCATATTTTTTGTGTCTAATTCCGTACGTGGCTTTCTACGCACTTTTGCTCGTCCATCGTGAGAAATCACATTAAACTTACTTTCGTCCGTAAATAAGACGCGTTTCCAAAAGCCGAGATCCTTATTTATATGTTCTTCGGCGAAATTCAATCTTTTTTACGATTTATCTCGCTAGCAATAAATTTTTTTCGCGGAACACAACACCGGTAACCTGATTTTCTCAAGTAGTTTCACACTGTATGAACGCTAAAATCTTTTTTATATACTGATTTTAATGTTGTGGTTATTTTCGTTGCTGATATAAAAGGATCCCTCTTGACTTCACGTTCGATTATTCGCATATCACGTTCAGATAGCACTTTTTCCCTTCCGGAGCGTTTTTTGTTATCCAAAGTTTTGGTCTTGCAGAACCTGTCTACAATCCTCCAAACTGTTGAAATGGGTCTGTTGACAATAGACGCAATCTCCTTGTATGGTACGGTCTGATTATGGAGCCGCAAAATAATTTTCCTTTCTTCTAAGGTGGTTTATTTCCTCATCTTGAAGGGCTGCAAATTGATTAAACAATTATATTCATGGAATACTTTACCTAAATATTTATAAATTACTTTTCTTCACGAGTGTTTTTCTCTAACTAGCTCAAAAAATGTATTTCCAATGACGAAAACTTCTGAAGACAGACTGCAATTGCCAGGCAAATGACGCATTTACATTAAAAAGCAATAATTGCATCACTTTTTCTCGGTTTACTTCGCCTCAAAATTTCATTTGGCAGTGCATACAAACTTTTAAAAACAGGTTTTTGGGGAAACCATGCTTAAATATCGTCTTGAATACATAGAACAATGTTATGAACCATCAATTTTTCTCGGCACTGTATGTTTCCCATTCCTCAATACGGTTCCTCATGCTTTAATAAGAATATTACTAAAGAAAATAACCAATTTCATAGAAACACGAATGAATTTGGATTTTTTGACGAACAGACACTATTTTGGTTGACTATGTCTTGAAGCTGAAATTGGCTTCAAGACATAGTACGTTCTGATCCCAAAGCAAGAATAAGATAAATAACGTCACAAGAATGTAGAACTGGAACTCACATTCCTAAACAGTTTACCTGGAAAGAAAATCTTGAAAGGAAATTTCTAAAAATGTGTTTTGAAAGTTAACACCTCCCATGGATTATAGCTGTACTGATTATTTGAGAACAAATGGACGGAAATTTACTAATAGCTGTACTAAAGATGATATAGTAGTTAGAGTATTCAACTTTGTATTCGAGTCCTGCTGAGGGCACTGATATTTCAATTTGTGTTTCTAGTGTCGGTGCAACAGCCCAGCTCACTGTATCTTCGAAGAAGATAAAATCGTCAAAAGCGTGTCAAGCATGTTTCTGAGCAGATCACCTCCTTGTATACCTTTAGTCCTTGAGATGAATGGATCTAACATTCTTCAAGGCCCATGTTCTATAGCTACCTGTTACACCACAACAATAAAAACAACAATGTAAAATAACAATATTTATTGCATATCCGCCAACATTTTTCACTAAAACGACTTCCTTGGAAATTTTTTTTGAAGCACCCAAAACACAAAACGAAACTCCTGACAATAATGGTTAGTTTAGCAAACATTAAAACAAAGTTGTAAGCCGTTATGCAATATTTAACACGGAAAATCATTCCAGAAATGCTTTCCTCCATCCGAAATGTTAGTTGCTAGCATGGGGCTTAACACAAATGTCAAACATATGATATGTCTCCAGTCTCACATATAATGCGAATTATGTTTTCCGAGATCCAATAAGTTGATGCCGTTCATACCAATACATACATATCCTAGAAACCATTCGGAAAATCAAATACCGTTTTTTGTGTCCCTTACTGCGTACTGTACAAAAGTAATAGGATAACTGGGTTGGTGGGACGTACATTCACCTGATATGCAATGTGATTCACTATTTCAACAGATTACTGAGAGTCTATCACTGATTCTCTGCGCACCCCTAGATACATAAGGTTTTTTTTTAGAAAAAAAGTGAAATCTTCTTAAATTTTCGAGGAAGAGAAAGGATCTTTATATACCTCAGTAACCTTTACTCCAGGAGAAGATACAAGGACCTCATTGCAAATTCCAACATAAGATTGTGTTGAATCAAAGTTAAGGCTGCATTTTCCATTCCTAATTCAAACTAGCTCGAGGATATATCTAAGATTCTAAATGGCAATTTCAATGTTTGAGTACGTTTGTCGAGAGCTCTGAAACAACGTCTGTGGTGTAAATACAACGCTGTCATTCTCCTTAAGGATAACAGTTCTTTGATATTTAAATATGACTTATATTTAGAAGCAAATTTACGGTGTTGAGGAGCAAACTTGACTTTACTGAGCTTGCAATTTCAAAATAAAAAAAAACAACAAAAAATTAAGTTGCAACGCTGTATTAGAAACAAAAAATAAAGGAATTGAACTTTGAACATGAATGAAAAAAACGATTATAGACTGAGACTAAATCCTCACGTAAAGATCAACGTTAATCAACATCAAAGAAATGATTTTTTCAAAATTTCAAAATTTTCAAATTAACATTCCACCACAGGCTGGATATTTGCTTCAAAATAATTAAGACTTATTAAAATATTATAATTACACAATGCTAACTTTTAAATATTTTTCAATCATAAATAGGATAATAAATAATAGGATCTAAGCTCTTTCATATCTGCTTGTTTCTCCCAGAAATATAATAAGGATATAGCTTTAAATAAAACATTTTTAAACATGTAAAAGTTTTCTCTTTCTTTTAATTCGCACTAAAATAATTTTCCTGTAATTTTTTACATCACAATCTCCTTATCAACCACTTGCACTTCAATACTTGTCCATGTAACAATCATTTGACTATCTCTTCAGGACTTGACAGCCTGATAGCTCACTTTCATTCTACTCCACCGAGTTTTCATTCACCGTCAGACACTAATTGGAGCTCTTGTTCCAACAAAATGTTCCAACATTTTTTTGTTTCCCACATCTTCCCTTTCCCGAGTCCTTTCGCCTATCAAGGCAGCATGATCCTGAACATTCACTGGACTTGAAAGGATGAATCTGTACAATGTTATTCCAGTTCTATACGAGATGAGCACAAACAACAGTTGTTGGCTTAGACAAATGACAACTACGGTCAAACGCGGGAAGTGGTTTCCACTAGTGGTACGAGTTGAACAAGATAACTAAAGGAGCAACAAACAGCAGCAAGCCTGCTGCTTAGTTCTTTCCTAACAATAGACATTTTCCTTGAGTGGCGTTTTATCGCTGTATTTTTCGCACCCTTTTACAAAAGAACGCTTCAATGCTTGCATAAGCGAATTATTCTTGTGTTAGCTGGCGGTTGCTTTTGTTGGTCGTCCTTGGCGGCATGAAAAACCGGAGATACAAAGCAAAAATGTTTTCGTCGTGGGTTCCGTGAACTCCAATAAATTTAGGACAAGTGGGAGACGTTATCAAGTTATCTTGTAACTATAGAATGTGACCTTAACATTTTCCAAAGAGTGGATAAACTTGAATGGCTTACTAATTGGTAGCCCTTATTTTTGTAACCTTGACCGTGACAAATGAAATAATTTCCCTGCAGATAAATTGAATCACTTAATTAAAGTGTCTTCTTTGTATATTGGGCTAGAAATACTGCAAATTTGTGAAAAAAATAATAAATTATTTTCAAAAAGTATTCCGATGTCGCTCACTTCACCTTCAGGGACGCACTTGTCATCACTACGAGCTAATGTGTCTTGAGTTATTGGCTAAAACAATAGAAGCACCACCACTATTTGAGTTTCAGTAGTTAATCTTGCAATGATCCTTGAATCTAACTGCGTGCCCTTAAGCATATATATGGTTACATTCTTAATAAGCCTCACTACGTATTCCAGCTCTTCCATTGTGATTTCAATTCCGCATCGTTAGATTACGCCAACTATAAAACGCGTTTGATAAAGTTACTTCATTTTATTTAACATTCGACGTTTGTTTCACAAATAAACTTTTACTGCACGTAATTAACAATAAGTCCTTATAGCATTCCCGAAACATCGTTCATTATTGACCAGGAAACTCGATTTCCCCAGGCAAACTGTAGTTTTCCGAATATTCGAAGTATTACTTCAACTTTGACATATTTGAATCAGTTGTTAACAGATACACTCTGAGCAGACAATGACACTTCAAGACTGAGCGCAAGTCGTATTGTAGAATTTGTTCTATTTGTAGAATAATTCTCGAACCCGAACGAGGAAATTTATGACCCATGAGATCTTTTAGTACTTGAAAACAAGCTTTGTCTTGTTACATTGGTACACATTTTTTTACAAACCCCATTCTAAAAATCACATTGCATCTGAAGAGAGTCAAGAGATACGGCCTCAACTTTTGATGAAAGTTATCAAAAATTAGACCAGTCGTTCGGACTTTCTCTGCACCAATCGTGCACATGCTTAAATTCATATCCAAATAAAATGGCCGCGAATTACATCAGAGGGTTACTTTCCACGGTCAGTAAGAAACCACATAGTATAATGAACGAATGTAAAGAAAGTAAGGCTTTAGATGAGGATAGAAGAAACATTTACGCTCATTTCAGCGTAGCTAACCCGAATGAAAGGCACAAGGTATTATGAATGGGACGTCCATTAAAAATTATTATCTTTACAGTAGACGGAAAAGTGTTATCAACTACATATTGCCGTGATCCTAGTATTGATGTCTATGTTAATTTACAATGACCTTTTAGCACGCTGTGAAATCTAAAAATCTTCAGCTGTGTCTACTGTTTGATACAAACGTATACAGGCTCTGTTCCAGATGTTACACTATGCCAATGCAAAATCGTCTAATTAGCAACGGTGTCCAAAACGATTTTCGCCATTTTCCAAAACATGTTTTTAAACGGACCCAAATTGATGTTGAAACTATCATATCGATCTGTATTTCATTTGATGGATTTTTTGTATTCAATAACGAACATCTATGTAGTGGTGACAACATATATACAGTGTCTCACAACAGGAATGTCAGAGCTTTCAACTGTCGTCCTGGTAACACTGATGAAACAATCAAAGTCAAACTTTGACAATTTGGCTCAGTATTGTTTCGGAAGTGATCATAGAAAGGTTTAAAATTCAACAACGCTTAGACATTATCAAATATTATGATCAAAATAAGTGTTCAGTTTGTCTTACTGGATTAAGATAAATGCGTGATCACCGTAATTTACCATCATTTATCATCATTATATCATTTATCGCACAATTTGAGAAAAGTGGCATGGCAGATGGCATCCTGGAGAGTTTTACGTCAAGAAAGCTTTTAACATTCAACTGACCAAAGGAATTAAACCTGCTAATCATGGTTTGCACCTCGATTTTATGAGGATTGGAGTTTCAAGCAGTTGAAAGACACATCACAACCCGGGAAAAAACGTATTTTTTTTTCAAAACAACCGCATTTCTGGTGCAATGGATTTCAAAATAAGCATAACAGCAAGATTCGACGTGAAAGAAACGTTTCCTGATACGCAAATCGCCCGAAGGCATGAATAAATTTCATTCTTTCAAAGATGAAAATGAAAATCACGCAAACAATAATAGCAAGCGCAACAACAATGATAAGAAAATATGGTTAGCCTTAGTTAGAAAATTCTTACAATATCTATTTTTAAAGATGAGGCGACTTACCACACGTGGCGACAAACATACGAAAATAGGCTAACTGTTTAACTTACAACGAAAAAGAATAAGATAATAAGCTTGCTTAGTAAGAAAATTGTTGCTGTACATAATCCTTCACTCGTCAATAATTTACTATAACCGTTGAAATTAATATGAACAAATCCACAGTTATTGCACTTCATATAAATGTACTAAACTTTCAATATTATTACATACTCATTCTTTTCTTAGCCACATCCAAATACTCAGTCAAAATTTGATTATGTCTTAATATTATCTTTATTTATCCATCACTTTACCACAATATACCATAGCATAACATCAACTTAGACAGCAATAAAAGATTTTTATCCTGGCCAGGACACCAAGTTAGAGTCCGTAATTAGCTGTAACGCAAAAAAGAAACTTCCCAGGCAACCGCTTAAGCTGCAAATTGCTTTCTTAATGAAATAACATTTGTATTACCGGCTTAGTAGCCGGGAAACTACCAACCCCATCTCATCCTTTCATTGATGGTAGGAACAATGCACAAAACATGGACAAATGGTGAATTAAACTATCCCAATTCCACCCTCTGGATATACGTTCAAAACTAAGAGGTTCTTGTTTTATTTCGGTTGGGAGACGTCGAGGGCATGCAGTCCTCGCGAAAGACTATGTTACTTGAAAAAGGATTATTGCCCTCATTTGTACCAGCGGAAGGATACATCAAGCATTTTTTGAACGACGCAGCCAACAGTGATGCGATAGGCACCTGAGCATTGAAACCATTGTGGGGTTCGTATGATGTGTTTGGTTATGTTATGTAAGTTTAATGGTAGCAAGGGAAACGCGGAATGAATTGCCAGTTCAGCAGGAAAAGAGAAATGCTTATCCATGAGCTATGGAGCAATTTGTCTCGTTGCCTTGTCACCCCGAAGTGAAATTGCACACGAGATAAATGAGCGCCATACGAGTATAATATGTCCTTTTACTGTAAGTACAAGAGTATTTTAAATCAATTTTTCATTCTTTCAGATTTGCAGTCGAGTTCACAGGAATCATATCAAACTATCAAGGATAATGCATTAGAGGTTGAAATTTCGGTTTGAATTAAAAGATAGAGCTAGATTATGTCAAGTTAGTCATGGCGCTATTGTCGCTGATCATAGAATATGTAACACATGTTCAGATCACATTAAAGTCAACTTTTATGTAACGATTCCTTCAAACAAAAATTTGAAATCCTTACGCGCTGTTACTTTTATAAAGGGTAATTGGATTTTTGCTCAATTTTATCTACCAATTAGATACTTTCCTATAAATTTTCGCAAATTCTCCGCAAAGTCTCTGCGGCAATCAGTACATAGCATATAGTAAACTGAAGACATGCTTACTAACCAATTAGACACAAAAAAGGAAAGGATGATTGCAGGGATGTTGACGCTGCAAAAAGAAAGTTATAGTCATGTAAATTTGGTACAAAGGAAGATTCTTACTTCATTTGGGCGATGCAGAAAACCATCGGCAAGATACCTACAAAAAGAAGCACCGAGACCAGAGCACTTCATGCCAGCGATAAATGGTCCAGAAACCGTTTATTCCTGCATCACCCCTTAACGGCTGAGACACTGGACTCAAAAAAGGAATACCCGTCCGACGGAGACGACCTGCCTGTCAAGTCACAGAAGAAGAAGGCTTTTCTAGGCTGGCTTCTAACAAACGTACCTTAGCAAAGAAGATGATAACATGCTCACAGAGCTGGAAGACTTTCTAGGCCGATGGTGTTATTCCCGCTGCAGATTGCTGAACCCAAAATAGGGGCCAAAGATCTAGAGATTAGATTTCCCAAAGGGTATTAGGTCCAACAGACAAGAACAAAGCACAAAAGGATATACCTGCATTGATATAGGCGTCCCAGGTGGGGCTGATACCAAAAAGCAGCCAAAATATCGAACAATGAATATGAACCGGTCGAAACCTATATCGTAGGCACCTCTTTTAAAACTCGCCGACAAAACGCCCTACCAGCATCTGCTTCGAGGTATCATCGGAACTATAATCCCTAAAGCGGTCTAGATTGCTATCAGTGCTACATGATTAACTTGGAGAAAGAGTTATTATACTACAAATTCAAACGACGGGTAAAAAGCAACGATATATTCCATGTCTCAATCAAAAAAAATTACGAAAAGAAAAAGAATGTTTTGCATTTAAGCTTGAGGTTACACTCGAAGTAAAAGACGTGTTGTGGATTAACACGAAAAAGTAGACGATTTTAAACACGAAAATTAGTCGGACAAAAAAAAATTGCCTGAATCGTAATGGACATGATCAATGTTTATGGGAGAAAGCGAATGATCTAGTGGTAACCCTCCCTATAGAAAAATTGTGAAGAACGTTTCTTCTCCTATTCTTCAAGGTATGCGGCAAGGCATACTCAAAGAATGTACATTGTTTTGCCAGGACACTGTCCCAGGCAATGCCGATTAATGACGATACACGCCACAGATACCAGGAAGCAGAAGAACGAAGTAGAACTAAGAAGTGCTACCCAAGAAATCAAAACCGACTACAATTAACCATATCCTACAACTCGATCTGTAGAGTAACCCTATATTAAAATCTTTTTCAACAATTTGTTAGCAATTCTAAAGTCGCCTTGCCACAGCTCTGCCAATATTACTACAAAAATTGTTCGCAAAAACGATATCCTGATTTATCTGATAAGACTAATATTTTACATCAACACAGCGATCATCTCCAATCCATACCAGAACCGGAGAAATAGTACTTTTTTTCTTCGATGTCCACAAACAACACTCTCACAGCAAATTTCGATCACTTGCCCACGACAGGCCAAGAGGCAGGGACTTTTCAAGCGATATGCACCAATTTAGCAACTTATTTAAATATCTGCACAATATTATCGACAGTTGGACGACAACCCATCGACGGGATTTGGTTCACAACGATTCACAACGATGCCTGTGAGTTGGCACCTGATGAGAAGCGGCAGGGACGCGTGTTCGAAACCAGCTTGAGCTCTTTCCACCTTTCTCAATATTAAATTCACTATCGAGGTACTCGAAACATTTGATCAGAACTTCCGCGACCATGAGTCTTCGCTGAGTTAGCTTAGCAAGGGTATAAATCACTTACAATGTTGAAAGTGAAAATGGAAAAATTGATCTACCAAAACTTCTGAAATTGATTCATGTAGAATTTACAGGAAAAAAGGACGAGATTGTCAGCGCACCCGACCCGTTTGAAATCACTTGTGATATGTTACCAGTTGAATGTCTCTACCAGGTGTATGCATAAGTTTTTTCCAGAATTTTTGGCAAAGAAATATGTAATTTTCTATGGACATCAGCTTCTAAACATTTCGCTAATCTCTCAGGTATTTTATGAGTACGAATTCATTTTCATTTCATTTCAATTCGTCGAGCCACTTTCCAACTTCCTCGGAATCGCTAAAGTGCTGATCTGCTAGCGCGAGTTCCATTGATGCGAAGAGGTGATTGTCAGATTGTACCAAGTCTGGGGAGTACGGCAAATACAGAAGGATGTCCCATTCAAGCAATTTCACTGTGTCTTTCACTGGTTTTGCTGTATGCGACGGCCCGTCGTTGTATAAGAAAATCACTTTGCCATGTTTTCTCGCCCAAACCGATCGTTTTTCCATTCATGTCTGGTTTAAATTTATCTTTTGTTGACCATAGCGTTGGGTATCAAAGGTTTCACTGTGCTTCAATACTTCATAGTACACAATACCACTCTGGTCCCAGCAAACACAGACCGTGGTCTTTTTCCCAAATCACTTCTTGCCGAAGCGATTTGGGATTGGTCTTAAAGTACCGGTTTCGCCAGATGAAAGCCACGATTTTTACCATTTCGTATTTTGAAATCAAATCCATTTTTCGCCACCCGTCGCAATTCGATGCAAAACTGATTTCCTGTCGTGGCGCCAAAGCAGAATTTCACAAGTCACTTTGCGATTTTCCATTTGACGTTCATTCAAATCAAGTGGGACCAATTTACCGAGTTTATTGATCATACCAATGTCTCTTAAACGTCTGCAGATTATTCCCTGGGTCACATTTAATGCTTCTGCTAATTCCCGTTGAGTTTAAGTTAGGTCACCATCAAATAACTCCTGCAATTCCTCCTCTTCGCATTTTCGTGTTCTCTCAGTGCGCTCACTGTTATTCACATTGAAATTACCACTTTTTAATTGTCCAAAACATGTCTCACATGCCCTAATTGAAAGTGCATGTCCACCATATGTTTTTACCCGCAAACTATAACTTTCAACAGCCTCTTACTTTTGATTTATCAAGAAAAGCAATGCCTATCGCAACACAATAAAACAAACACGCTAGTTTTGGTGCACTCAACTTGTGTGCATTTGTAGTTAAATGTCATGCAATCGAAATGGCGTATGTGTCAAATTAATACGCTGCGTAATTTTTGCTGGCGCCGCCTCTTAGTAAAATCGGGAAAAAACCTATTTATACACGTGGTATTTATCGAGGACGAAGCTGAAAGGTGTACCTCGTCGATAGTAGATGGTAACTTAACAGAAAACTACATATCTTTTCGAATACCAAGTAGACAGACAGTTAACTCACTCTAACCACCTCGATTCATAGCAAGCTCATGACACTAGCTAATCGTGTGTTTGCACAAAACATTAACAACACTTCAATCTAACTCGCGATCTTAAATGATTCAATCTAAATAAGTAAATCTTAAATAACAGGATTGTTCAGTTTCTTCTTATTGCATTTAAAAAGAGATTGACCCTCTCAAAGCTATCCAGTGAGAAGTTGCCCCGGTATTTACTCGCTGTTACTGCTTACGTTGCCCCAAAAAGGAGCATGTAAGTAGAAAGTAAGCATGAATGGCTAGAGACTATCATATAGAATGAATCAAAAAACCGACAAACTAGCAAAAACTCGTTGAATCGGTTGATATTCAGAAAGATTGGTGCCAATTAACGTACCCAGAGTATAAAGGGAGCTAAAGCCAACCCTCGAAAACGAGATTGATTCCAATTGAAATGACGAAATTGCAAGATAAGACAATCGCTTTCATTCTACCTTCATTTAAGACAAATAACCTACTCTTAGGAAGGAACGGAAATTTCGAAACAGTCAAGTAACACTCGGCGCACATCAGTGCCAATTGAGTCAGGATATTAAACGACTCGAGATTCACATGGACAAAGAACGATAGGGACGGTAAAGCGTTACGAAAACCTCTGAAAACTGTCACCTCTGAAAATTATCTTCACTGCATCAAAAGTACTTCAAGCGCCTATTTAAACTGACAGCTATCAAACTAGGTAAACTCGGAATTTCAAACAAAAAAGTTCAAGTCCACATGCATAATTTTAAAAACATACGGTGAAGGTTAAAGCTTTTCGTGAGGCCTGAACTTAAAGAAGGATTTATACTCTTTTGACAATAATTCGATGCCTAAATGACATCACGAACTCGCAAGCTCTCGTCAACTGAACCACTTCATCTATCGAATATTCAGTATCATGACGTGTTATTTAGCGATAAAGAATAATGAGATCATAACAACTGCTGATTACGCTTGATTACCCAAAAGTTTGTAAAAATTCAATATCCTCATTGAAGCATCAAAACTTCGCCACGATTATAGACATAACCTCCTACTCACACAAATTATACGAATAAATCAGAGCTCATCTCATAGTTTTGCTTTACTCCTTTCATGACTATTCATGTGAACTCTATGGAAAAAATACAGCATAAACTTGACATAAACCTCCTCCAAACCGTGCCAACCATCTTTCAGGACTAATTCTTTGCTGTGCATTGATTATCTTAAAATTAAAAATTAATAGAGTATAGACGTTGACCGAGTTCGTTGAAAACGGCTAGCAACCGTCTCTTTGATGTTCCACAAATGACCTAGTTGTATATATACAACTAGGTATACATTGTATATCCTGCCATCCATCATAACTCTTCCATACGTATAACGATGAATGCTGCTGAATAATCTACTAGTCTACTACGAACTAGTATTTTTAGAATTCAAAGAATGTTTTATCCACCCCAACTTCAGCATAGCAGTTGTTCCTTTTGCAAAGGAAAAAATTCGATTAAACGACCCAAAGTGGTGTGCTACACCCCTTTTGAAACTTTTATTCTATTCTCTTCGTCTTTGCTCTGTTTTACTTTGCGGTATAAAAGTGGATTTCCGATGTCAAATTGATATTCGCGTAAATGGCTGTAGAAATATCAGAAGACTTGATAATAGTCTAATGAATCAGAGTAAAAGGGCTACTTGTCAAGGAGAGATCTCTTGCAATCCCTTTGTTGGAGTGGATTGAGCAATTGAAAATCATACTGAGAAACGATTAAAAGCGAAAGTCTACAGAGAAAATGGGATAACACTTTATGTGCAGAACTCGAGTGGTATATAATGAATGTCAGGATGTCACACGTTAAAGGATAATTGAGCGTTAAATAAGTTTGCTCAGCGAGCAGTTTTTCATTGTCACGAACAAGATTCGTTCTTGAAGATTAAGAGAAAGAACATTCGAAAATGACCTTACATTTAAGGAACTTGAATTAAAAGTACCACAAGGCATTCGATTGAAGGTCATACCCAATGAAAGACATGCACTTTGTGAAGATTGCAAAATTTTTTGCAAAGATTGCAGAGCATTCTACAAAATTGATTTAATTAGTTGCAATGCAAAATGTTCGGTAATTATGACTGATCCATATGCTGGTTCAAGTGATGTAGTTTATGTGAATCAACCCATATTCCAATGCATTTTTCGCTGTTCTTAATTTCCGCTCCTTGCAAAGTAAAATAAATGCGTATCCAATTAAAATTTAAGCTTGACAATCCTACTTTCAAGCAATTTTTGTCGCGGATCGACTGCTATCCAGCACATCTTTTTATCATCGACTGTTCCTGTCAACCTGTTGTCACTACTTATCATCGCAGAATCACTAAGAACCGCTAACAGTCTGGAAAGATACCACAAAAAAAGAAATACCAGGGCTCCATATAGCTTATAAAGTAAGCTTCGCAAGATAGAGAGCTTTGAAATGAAACGACGTGGCTGAGTGGAGGGTTCGTGATGCTTAGCTGTCGCTTACAAATCCTGTCACAAAGACAGTTCGTTAGAGTGAAATAGTACTAAAGAGTGAAAATTCTTGTCTGACAATTGCGTTTCTGTATCTTTCGAAGACTGAACTTATCTTCGAA
The DNA here is from genome assembly GCA_954870665.1 of Stratiomys singularior. Classification (NCBI taxonomy): domain Eukaryota; kingdom Metazoa; phylum Arthropoda; class Insecta; order Diptera; family Stratiomyidae; genus Stratiomys; species Stratiomys singularior. The sequence continues at coordinate 25,771,843 of OX940881.1, read as the reverse complement.
CTCCTTTATCACTTCGTTCTTTCCGGTTACTGTCGATATACCACCTATTCATTACCTTAACACATAGCAATTTTCCCAATTCTCGCATTCTGCAATTGCTCATTTTTTAATTTTTATACATGATGCCTACCTGGAAAAACTATCCCAACCTATTAGCATCAGCCCAAAAAAAAGTTTAATTCTCAAGTCAAAGAAAGCAAATTATGCATACATTTTGCAAAAACTTGGAAATTTAAATTCCACCTGATGTAAGAAATGGCATACTGATAAACATGTGAGAGCCATTATCACATTTTCAACAAATAGAAGCTTATTCAATGGTAACAAATCATAAAATTGAAGAGGAACTCATAAAACTTCCACAACTAACCGTAAAGGCAGTATTTGCACGTCCTAACATCTCCCATTCAGCTGTTGTAACTGGAGTCAAAGGAGCCTGCATACCAACAATAAACCACAAATATAGTCCCGACTCGGAAAACATGAAAATGAACTCTCAACGGAGTTATGGCACCAAAATGTGTCTGTCTGATGCCACTAACTTTTCACTTTATTGCCAATGTAACTCGCAAACTACTGTTGCCGAATAAAGTCGTGGAAGTTGCAAGAATTCAGAGAAAATGGCTTCATACACTTTTCAGGCCATGCAAATCGCAAGTAGGCTACCGTACCGTCAATACGATAAATGAAAGGATACAACGCGAAAAAATATGTTTTCGCGAATGGATATTATGCATATTTGTTTGGGTTGTAGTGAAATGAGCAATGAAATTTCCATAGCAGCTGAGATGAAAGTGATTTGTTCACAATTTTTCCGGTTTGAAAGAAAATTTAATGGGCGAAGAGAATGCACTAAGTTTGAACATTTGAAGAACTTTCATCATTTGCGATTCATGAAAATTCATTTCACTTTTCCCCAAAGGATCGGTGGGATTAGATTTTTAATATTCCGATGCAATAGAATGCATAATTTTCCATTAACCTTTGTTGGGAATAGTCTTATTACCCATATGATACAAAATCTGTAGCATCCATCATTTTTAGTTCGATTTGGGCTGTAACGCTACTGATGATCACGATTATTATATTTCGTCGAATACAAATTAAATTTTCGCTCTCAAATAAATAAAATAGGTCTACAATAAAAGTTTTTGTATTTAATTCAGAAAGTGCAATCTACAAACTAACAATTTTCTGCAAAATATTCTTCCCCACTTCCTACATTTAACCATAAAAAACACTTATACATTCCAGTTATATAATATTATTTCCGGATAACCCATTTAAAAAAAAAGTCAAAAGTCATCATACAAAAGGTGGATGCATCCTAGAGGTATAACTTCCTACAGAAACTAGAGTAACCACGCATTGATGAACTGAAATTCAGAAATTCAGAAATAAAAAAGAAATTTTAATTTGAACACATCAAACTCCGCACTTTGATCTTTGCTTTCTTAACCTTTCGCTTATTGTGGTAAAGTTGCCACACTTTTATTCACTTGGGTTGCACTGGACGAATAATTTAAACAATTATCCGTAATTTAAACATTTTACATTTATTTGAACTTCAGCACAGTTCCTTGGAAGCATAAAAACTTTAAAAAAACTGCAAACAATATAATGAGCAGTCAATTGATACATTTTTCACTAATTTCGATTCGTATTCCGATTAATAACTTGTTGTAATGTGCAACTGCTTGTCAATTGGTTTTTTTAAGGATGTAGAATATATATTTTTAGAGGTATAGAACATTAAGTTGACAACTCAGCTCTCATGCGTTTTAATGGTTTCGAAAATACTGCTGCTGTAATGTTCTTACTGTTAATAGTGACTGCAATAGAGCCATGATCAATGACTTTCTCGTTCAGGAATCGACTTGCCAAGATATAAAAGACGTCTGGCTTCCACAGAATGTCACGACAGCTCGTACAACCATCGATTTATTAAAAGATGCATTTGATGAGCGCATAATTTGTAGTTTAGACATGAGAACTGGCCTGCACCGCTGGACTGTTACTTATTACAGTTACCCAAATCACTCGTCCACGCCGACAAGCCCGAGACGCTTTACTATTTGGAAGACATAATTTTCACCGATAATGGTGAGACACCGCCCCTATTATTGTTTAGAATAGAGAAAAATTGGACCTCCCATTTGGGTTTGTTCTGCGCCAGTCGAGGCACACACATGCCCGAAATCATATTCAAATAAAAATGGCAGAGAATTATCTTTCCAATGAAACTAATTTGATAGCAGTGAAAACAATTCATCCGTATTTTATTTTATTTCAAAGCCTATACCTAGACTGTACCTCCAAAAAACACCCTATACAATGGTCGCGATGTGAGAAATTGACTGCAAATACACGAAAGAAATTGGAATTCATGCAGCGTGGCACTTTGACACAACTGCTTGTGTCTTCCTTTTAATTTTGTTTCTTACTCTCGCTTAGTTTTGTGATTCTTAATCATCACTGAAACCGACAGATTTAATGGATTCAAACACTCAACGATTAAGAGAATGGCAGAGTAGATCCAAAAGACCACACAACGACAGGAGCGAACAACGTTAGCAAATCCCGGTACAGAAAGGATATAGTGGAAAGCACTGGCGTACCATGAAGGTATCAGCAACAAGACAAAAAGGAAATTAAATCATCACAATTCTGGGCAGCCGGCCGAATCAAGTAGCAAGAACCTGCTCAAAAACATTCTCGGATCAACAAAGGGCAAACACGAAACACGAAGTCCTGTTTGCCCTTCTTCTTGGATCTTCTTCTTCTTGGCACTAAGAATTAAAAAGCTTCTAGTGCTGCCCTGCCTAGTGCATCAGTCAGAAATAAGGAAAGAACTTCAAAACCTCATGGTCGCTGTAGCGTAACATATAATCACGACAGGACATGAAATAACAATGGGGGATGCAACGATCATCAAAGGAACTAGAGTGAAACTAGGAACCACCGTGAGTTGAATGTCGTGGAAAGCTTCGCAATCAGCCGACAAAAGATAAAGTTGATGAACCAAGACGAAGGATACTGTAGGTCATGGTTATTAATCGGTTTTTTTAAAACCTTACCCAAAGACTAGTCAAGACGTGAGTGTAACAAACATCCATTTACGCCGAAGGACGAAATAAAAAAGGCAGATGACTTATTTTTAATGCGAAGTACGTTTTGATAAAATATTCTGAAGATTTTTCCGGTCGTTTTGCTTGTTTTTTGTAACTACACGATAGGAGATCGCGTTTCGTGTCCAACGAAATTTTGCAACGATTCTCGGTGTCCATTTACCTTGGTATATTTTTTTGATCGTCATGATGGCCTGATGAAATCTTTTTCTGTGTTCGTCACTCATCGTACCTAAATTTTCGGGGGAAAAGTCCAGATGTGAACGCAACAAATGAATCTTTAACGACATATTACATCCTTAAATTTTATAATTCTATAGTAACTTAGAAACCATCTCCTCATAGTTTGCAGACTTCCTATTTTATAAAAAAATATTCAGCCGCTTCAACAAAAGAAGGGCATGCTTTTTTTACAACCCCATCGCATCCCCAATGCACGCATGTTGACGTAAAGTCACAAATACTTTCGGAAAAATATCCATTGGTAGTATGAATGGTAGGAAAAGGCGTTTCGTGATCTATGCAATGGTGACAAACATCACAATATTTAATTTCTATAATTCAATCAAATAATTTGTTTTGGTTCGCACGGAGTATTCAAATACTCATAGTCATTATTTCGTCATTTAAAAAGGAAGATTACGAAAAAAATACGTTATATTTAGTTCCTCATTATTAAAAAAAATTCTACTGCCCATGGCTAGAAGCGACTTAACGGAAATTTTAACTCCCCACGATTATCATTTCCCTGAGAAGTAAGTCCCGGCATTCAATTTTGACAGATAGTCGACTTCGTATTTAATTTTTTGGAGAGAAAGAAACCAAAGACAGTATTCAGCTGATATCAAGCCTACACTAAGTCAATTAAAAATGTTTAAATCCATAATTCCGTTGTTAATGCTATAAACGAGAATGAATATACTTAAATTAGTGAGAAAACTTTTATGTGAAATTGTCAGGAATGAGATTGACGACTTATTTCCAATTTCGTGGCACATATATGTACGTCTGCTAACATCAAATTTGAAAGTAAAATTTTTCAGTTGTTTTAGTGATTTAGGAGTGTAGTTCTTATATTTTGGCCTTCACTGGGCAGTACATTATGAGAAGTAACAATTTGCAGGTATATGTACTTCAAATCGATAAGTGATTACTGAAATTTCAATAGAGTTTCGGATATCACATTCCATACTATTCTACTTCAGTTACGAGTGGAGACGAAAATTTGAACAGCTGATGAGGAAAAAGAAGGATAAGTTTAATTCTTCAAGCACTTCCGTACGCGCATGTACACGAGTAGGGCCCCTCTCTGGATTACACCTCTACGCTCCTTATGCACTCCAAAAATCTAGTGGGATTAACACCTGACTGCGACTAGTTAAATGTCAAAACAAATAGATTCGTGCCATAATTCCAATGTTTTCAGTAACACAATGCATTCGGCCACATCTTAAAACGTTCTAAAAGTGAAATATCATTTGGTGATTCAATTTTATAAGACATTTTCTAGTTTATTCATAAACGAAAGCAGATAACAGCCTTTAATTTGAAATTTTGGATTAAAAAATGAGAACAATGATTTGATTAGATTTGACAGAAAAATGCGCCATGGATGAAAACTCATCGCCATGATGAAGTGACATTGGCGAATCTAACTATATAAAAAGTTTCTTCCCTAAATAAACAGCTTCACGTTCTTTGACTGTAGGTAAATAGTCATTGGATTAATAAAAAAAATAATTACTGGTTAAATAATAGCCTTACTGGATTTTCTTCTGGATTTTTGAATAAATATATTCGGAGGACAAGTAATATTTTTCGCATGAAATGTGCTCTATGATACTTAGACCGCCATTATTGATGTGAAAAGAAACTCATTCATTTCTTTACAATGGAATATAAGCGTGGTGTTTTTTTTTATGAAAGCTTAGTCATTATGTATGAAAAATAATTATACATCGCTGATCGTTTCCTATTTGATCCTTATTTTGTTTTTTCCTATTTATCATTACTACCAACTAATCAAAATGGCTTATAACGTTGATGGAAGTATGGAAGGATTTGAACCGTAAAAGAAAGCATATTTCATTTTGGCTCGCATCCGTTACATACTGAAGATCTTTGACAGTGTAGGAAAAACCAGACTAATTATACTCGAAGTGTTGAATCGTATAACCTTTGACCATCAGAATTACGCACCAAATTGTTTCGAAACTTTCACTCGAGCTACCATTGCGGTCATGTGGAGACTACTGCAATCGTAAACCTTCTATTCAATCAGGCCTTGAATCATAACACATTCCCATAAACAGAGCAATGTACACTATTGATTGGGTACCAGATATAAGATTTCCATGTCCATTTTCAACTTTGGCTTCACTTTACCACACTACTCTGTTCATATGTTATTCAATTCCAAATTTGTCACATGTAAACTAAATAACTCATATGGAAATCTGAGGTGGATTGTAAAAATTGGGAAACACTTTGGCCAGAAACTTGTCTCCTGCTTATCCTATTTGACTATAAATTCAATCGACATTGTCATGTACCCTTTAAACTATTCTAAATTAGAGCAAGACGCCTTTCGCTTGAGTTTCATATCCTTTGTACGTGACCAAACTTTCAACTCAAACGAACTTCTACACTCCACTTATATTAAATTTGAAGTGTTGAAACAGTAAAAAAGGAGCGTGCCATTACTTGCTTCTGACGGTCCGTACATATTTTGCAGTGTTTTTCACATCAACAAAACTTGGAGCGACATTATTGTTTGATCAGCTTCGTGGATTTGTACGTTTCGTACGTAGTTATTTTCTTTGTGTAAATTGAAAATCTTCGCTGTGTTGTACGCTCCAATGATTCCCAATGGTTAATTGATATGTGTTTGGCTGACTACTTGTCTACATAGATTAACATTTTCATTTCATGTGTACATTCCATTTTATTGCTCAACACAATATCAAATTAGAAGCAGAGAACACGAAAGTCCTTTAGGTTGTCTTGGCTGTAGAGCGCTTAGGGGATCGTTATAACGTTGTAGAAGATTCCTATACGTTAACAGTGCATTCTATATTCCTTCGTCAAACGCATCCTCCAAATTTTCTCCGAGGGGCATTACTTTGTATAATGTCTCGGTAAATTCAATTGTTTGAATATTGAAAACAGGAAGAAATATATTTTCATGTCTGCAAAACAAACCATTTCAAGGATACTCGAAAATGTTCCTTGGTTCTACAATTGGTTCCTTGTACTTCTGGGAACTTTTTGGTCATTGTCGTTACAACTAGGTGAAACAGAAGTGTTTATACCGACGGCCACTCTTGGTAAAGCAAAGCGAAAGTTGCAATGAAGAGAATAAGAAAGAAAAGAAAAGAATAATAAAGCATGGAAAATCTCCTCGACAAGAAATTCGCAAAATCAAGATGAACAACAGAGGGGTCATCTAACGTTTGGAATTAGAACTATAGATTTTTTAACGTTGGAAGGTTTTATGACATTTCTTGTATGACAGAAAGGTAGTGTTGTGTTTGACATTTATGACATGGGTCGCTTTTGGCATGAACGAAGTTGGGAAATATTTAAAACTTATTTCCAATGTGATAAGTTTACTACTCAAACGATAAGAAATCCACGAAACATATATGGCAAAGAATATGTGCAAAACACGGAGTTTATAGATCAGTTTGTGAAGTGAGTTCGTAAACTTGGTCCATTGTTGGAAACAAAACCCGTGTACGTACTTGCCGAGCGCGCTTGGCCAAAAAGACTGTTGCTGTTGCTGAGAGTTTATGTGAACAACCACCAAGAACAATGCGCAATGGTTCATAAGAATTTAACTTTTCAAGCACTTGTTTGAGAAAAATTTTAAATAACGATCTGGGTACGAATACGTACAAATGAATGAATGCGTTCAATTAGTGTAAGGGATGAAGCCGCATGATTTTCCGATGCATTTTCGGTGTGCTCAATGGGCCGAAAACCTCTTGATCGAAGATGAGATGATGATATTCACCACGAAGGATACGTCAATAAGCAAAATTGCGGTACATGAGGCTCCGAAAAACCACACGTCATCATCAAGAAGCCAATCAATCCACAACCAGTGACTCCATGGTTCCGTTTCTGTCTGACTGTATTATTGGGCCATTTATCTTCGAAAATCAGCAAGGAAACTGAAGTTTTACTTTCAGTAAGGTCGTGGGTACCATGATATTTATACCGGCCAACGAAACTACGGTGCCACATTGCTCACTGACAGTTAGTTTACTTATAAAAATAAAAATAACTCCTTGGAGTGCCTATTATCCTCATTCGGGGACACCACTTGAAATAACTGTACATAATACGATGAAATAATATTTTTTCTGAATATATTTATTTTATTGTTCACGATATATGCCATGAAATTTAAAAAAAACAAGAAATTTATCGGAAATAAAGTAAAAAAAAATCCTTCCATTTCGCAACAAAAACGATTCTAACCACCTACACCTGATCGCTCATATCACATCACTTATGTATTTACAATGTAATTACTAGCAATTTCTTTTAAAACTCACTTTTCATTTTACTTTTAAGTTAAGAAAAACTAATATTAATGCTTAAAATTTGTGGTTAATGGAAGAAGCATCTTCGTTTGGGCATGGCGGGCGTAAGTGGGTTAAGTTCTTGCCTGGCCAGGGATATTTTTGTATATATCTGCACAAGAGTTTTGTATCCATAGAGGCTCTTAAGCGCTTGTTTATTAACGTCTTGTTTTTGAAAGCTGAGTCACACAATCTGACGTTTGACAGTTTGTCGAATTTAAATTTGAACTCAAACCCAAATAAAACTATAATTCTGTGATTTATGAACAAGCGAACGTGAACAAGTGAACGTGATACTTAACATAATAATTAATAAAAAAAAATATATGGTACAACCCCCGCTCCCCACAAACTGCAACGCCCGTCGGGCCAAAAAAGGACGCTAACGAGCGCCATTTTATAGTGGAAGGTGATAAAAACAAAATATAATTAAAAAAAAAAGAGTGAAAATTACGCCTCAGCCGCACGGATCCCACAAGCAACTACCTAAAGAGCTGGCGGCTAAGAAAAATGGAGCACCGAGTATGCTTCAAGTGAAAAATGTCCTACTATCACCGCAAATTAAAGAAGTGATAAGCAGAGAATTAAAAATCTTACTGAAAAGTGGAGACCATCAGTCAACAGAGGATGCTATGGCTCAAAAGACGAAAATCCCAAAAGCAACAACAACACGAAGGGAAGAGACCAACGCTGCTCGCCTGGACATTGAAATGGGAGGTGAAGGCCCGATCTGCTCCAACAACGATGTTCAAGCCACACTGAAAAACGATGCTGAACGCTTCAAGCTGGCAACTGGTAGGCTAGTTGTTAAGAATCAGAATGTAGCCGTAGTCCAAAATAACATAAGCAATAGTAATAGATTCGAAAGTATATCTCCCCAAAATATTCCCTCTGCCCAACCAAGTACTAACACAGTAACTTCGAAGCCATCCTGGTTGCCACCTATCTTTATTAACAATGTATCTCCTCCCACGCTCCGAGTGATGATGCGTAGCTTCCCTGATGTTAAGTATCGCAGCAAATCGTTGTCGCCTTCGTACCACAAGATATTGGTCGACGACACGAAAGCCTACGACGGTCTGATAAGCATAATGAGAGAAAACAAACTTGGTGATCACTCTTTCATCCCAGCCGCGCGCAGGAAATCAGTGGCTATATTAAAAGGTGTTAGTTCTCTTTTCACCGAGAAAGAGATCCTGGAGGATATCAACGAGCAAATGCCCGAGCTCAAACGCCTCTCCGTCTCTCAGATGACAACTACATGGTCGAGACAGAACAACGTTTCTCTCAACCTCTTTAGAATTATACTAGCGTCAGAGGAAGACCTCCGCAAACTTATTAGAATCAAGTTCATCCTTAATTGCAAGGCAACCTGGGAAAAGCCTAGAAAAGGTGACCTAACTCAATGCTTTCGCTGCCAGAGGTTTGGTAATGTTGCCGCCAATTGCGGCTACTCCCAAAGGTGCGTTGCGTGCGGTCAAGAGCACGAAGGTCAGTTGTGTCCTAGAAAAAGTCTTATAAACCCAAGAGATCAAGCTGCAACAGACCTTCGTCCCCCCAGTTTTCTGCGTCCTATGCTCAAGCACGGGCCATCCAGCTAACTATAATAACTGCCCCGAGCGGGTCAAGCTCAGGGCCAAAATTGCCGAAAAACGAGCAACAAAAAACCAACCTCAGTTTATCTTCAACCCCAACAGCTTCCACCAGCTTAGCCCACAAGCACCCGCTCTCAATATAGAACCTTCCACAGGACTTCTCCCTAGACAGCAGTACTCCGAAGTCTTAAAAAGACCTGCAACTCATCCTGATCCAGAACATCTGGACCAGCCTCGCAACGAGAATGTACTAAACTTAATTGCACATGAAACTGTAAAGCATTTAGGCGTTTCCTTTGGATTACTAATTAAAAAGGCTCGCGAATTTTGTTTGACCTACAAGCACCTCCCAAATGAGGAAAAAACAGAAGCCTTACTCAACTTCTATATGAATGTGGTCAGGGAACAGTAAGCTCAGAACACTGGCAATTAACATAAACTCTCTCCAGAGGCACGAAAAGCGCATAGCACTGGAGCACATTTTAGAAGAATATAGGCCTGACTTAGTGTTCCTGAACGAAACACGACTCCTAGAAAAACATAAACCATGCTTCCCGCATTATAATATCTTTCGCAACGATGAAGGCAGAGGTACCGCCATTTTAGCACGCACCAATCAAACCATCTACCAAGTCGATTGCCATATCATGCCATTATCCTGCACCCTAGCGACGCTCCACCTCCGGGGACAACGGGGCCACATCCGCAAAGTCTTGCTCGGGTCAATTTACATCCCATGCGACAGCGGGCATGCGCTAGCACCTAAGCTGAACCAAATAATCACCATAGGGCAGGGATACGACGAAATAATTATCGGGGGTGATCTCAACGCCAGACATCCATCGTGGAGCGACCACACAATTAACATTAACGGCTCATTAATCTTCGGCTGGCTATCGTCTGGGCACCAAACGTCGCTAAGCACCGTCAACGCTGGTGTGCCAACATTCCCATGAGGAAGTTTTTTCCTAGACAACTTCATCTTATCGGCTTCGCTCTTAGGCTTGAACGGCCTACCCGTAAATTGCACTAGCATCCCGGCACCATCTGACCATCATGCCTTACTTCTTGACATCGCTCAACTCGGCGCAAGGATGCCACCACCTCAAGCATTCACCCGATCATATCGGGGCGTAGAATGGCAGATTTTTGACGAACAACTCTCCAACCACCTAGAAGGAAAATCTCCCGATCATCGAATATATAACAACAATGAAATAGATGACTCAATTCAAACGCTTTCCTGCTGTATTCTAGAGTCGATGAACACACACGCACCAGCTAAACCACCCTTCTCGTCCAAATACGGTAACATATCCCCCCAAACTAGGAACTTAATACGAACTAGGGCTAGGTGGCAGCAACGCCTAAAGAGAATCTTCCACCGAAACTTAAATCGAATTAATTCAGAATATATCACACTAAAGTCCCAAATCAACTGCCTGGAAACACTGATAAGGGAAAACGTGAACGCTGAAATGAACAAAGCGTGTAAAGACAGGCTATAAGCCATGAAACCTTCCCCCAATATATTCAAGGAGATTAATGCCCTTACGGGCCGACAAACTGCAAAGTTCTCAATAAACAGAGACCCTATCCAGTCAAATGGACAACTGTTTATCACGACGGAACAGAAACTAACCGCTTGCGCACTACACTACGCCCACCTATACAGGGGGAGGACGTCCACGGACCATCGCACCAACACAACTGTAGAGAAAACGGTCAACGACTTCCTAAACGGATACCAAGGCTCGTACCTCACCATCTTTTCGCCAACAAACAGAGCCGCTAACCCCTCAAGCGAGCCGTTCAAACGTTTCTTTGCAAGCCCCGAACAGGTATTAATCGCCCTCCGCTCAATCAATTCCAAAAAGTCCAGCGGCCCCGATGGTATCCCCAATTATGTACTAAGGAAATGCTCCAATGCCATTCATAGGCCACTCACCATCATTATCGACCAATGCATTAACAACGGTTACTTCCCCCGCGCCTGGAAAACGGCATTACTAATCCCCACATCAAAGAAAGAAGCTAACGGTGACCTAAAAAAGCTTAGACCAATATCCCTCCTTTCAAACCTTGGAAAAATTTTGGAAAAAATCATCCTGTTCTCCTTTAAAGTCTTCGCAAAGCCCCTTGTACCAGCACAACAATTTGGTTTTAAAGAAAAGGTGTCAACCGAACAAGCGGTCCTCCTCCTACACGACTACATATCATCTGGTTTAAGGAAGAAAGAGGCAACTGTAGCTTGCTCAATTGACCTTGAGAAAGCGTTCGACTCAGTATGGGACAAGGGTCTCTTATACAAACTCCTAAAAGCACAATGCCCCACCCCACTGACTCGGATTATAGCAAACTTCTTAGACCAAAGAACGCTCCTAGTAAAAATTTCCAACGCCTTCTCCAATTGTATCAACGTACGCTCCGGCGTCCCCCAAGGATCAATACTCGGCCCCCATCTCTTTAACTTCTTTTTTCACGACATCCCAACACAACCGCAACCCATAAACAATACTCAGTATTCTGCTCATAGAAATATCAACAACCCCCTCCCACAAACAATTCTATACGCGGACGACACTCTTGTTCTTGCTACCCACACTTCCCCTCTAAAGGCCCAGCAAGCCATCGCTCTACACGTAGAATCCCTACAGAAGTACTTTTCAAAATGGGCCCTCTCTATCAACGCTGAAAAATGTGAAATCATATGCTTCCGGAACGCTTCTGGCAAAGGACACCGATCTGCACCAGCTGAGAGTAAAGAACTTTCTTTACAAATTGATAACGTCCCCGTTCCCCTAAGAAACTGCATAAAATATTTGGGCGTTCATTTCCACCACCGCCTCAAGTTTAATCCCCACGCCCACAGAGCGATCGAAAAAGCCACTTGGGCTTCCGCAGCGCTAGCCCCTTACTCTCCAAAAAATCAGTCCAAGTAAGCACTAAACTCTTAATGTACAAAACGCTAATCAGACCCATTATTAGCTACTGCTTCCCTGTCTGGCTTACTATTTCGCCTACTGTAGCAGAAGAGCTGCAAACTTTCGAACGGAAAATTCTGAGGAAGTGTCTGTCCAAATATAGAAGACCAAACAAAAAGCACTACCGAAGCACCCTCCTATACAGCGAAACGAAAATTAAGCCCATCATGCAATACATGATTGAGACGAGCTCGAAACGCCTAAAGAAATGGGCAAATCACCCTGAACTTATAATAAGAGAATTAGTCTCCCGGAACATTGCTGAAAACATCGCTTCCCCATACCTCTCGTCCATCGAACTGCTTAGCTCGAACTCTTCTTACTTGACAAACCCTAGCTTTGTATTAAACCACAAGCCTCCGTTCTATGTACGGACAGAACAAGGTGATCGCGGCTAACCAATTTACACCAGCAACGGGCGAACTTCACAATTGACCAACGTCAACCGCACCATCGAATTTAGAATTTAGAATTTATTTATTGGGTGATTTTTTTTTTTTTTTTTTTCAATCTATATACAATCATTATTTACAATATTTTCTTAACCTAATACTTAGCCTACGGGCTTTGCCTAATGGCTGTGCCCAGAACTCTATACTAACATTTGTTTAATATCAAAAATTATTACTGATATATCAAAAAAAGAAAATTATTATTACTAACATTTACACCACCGCACCATCGAAGGCAAGATACAAACACTTCATCGTGATCGGCGCCAAGATTTCGAACTCACACCTTCATACGACACTACCTCCATATCAAACACCCTTAGATTGTAAATAAGAAAATGTACGTAGAATTAAGTTAGAATAAGCTAGGTTTAAGGTTCACCAGAACAAAAAAAAAGCCTTATGAGCTAAGGGTAAACTCAAAACACATGTAATCTAAGCTCATACCAAGAATCGGTTACGACCAGATCTATAGAATAGTTGTTTGACAAACTGTCGCTGTCAAACATTAGACATAACCATATCAGATAATGAAAATCATGTACGTATAAAGTCTCAATAAAAAAAATATCTATCTAAAAAAAAATATCTATCTATATCTGCACAAAATTCACGGTCCTCCAAAAGTACTGGGAGAGATAACAAATTAGCTGGTAAGACATGCAACCCACAAATATTACGTCGCACCAAAATGCTGGATATCATGGTCGTAAAATTCAAAAAACCTTTCGTCAATATAGTCGTTCGACGAAAGCAATTACACCATGCGAAAGATCATGTTCTCCATAAAAAAGTTTTTTGGAAAGGATATAGACGGTTTAGTTTAAACAAACAGATAACAAAATCACCAATAATTTCATTGCACTAACTCATTTTAAACTTTCTCGATCCTTGACAACAACACTTATATCTATCTCAATCACCAATCTTCAATTACCTTTGAAACTAACGTCAAAACTAATGAATTACGAAGATGTTTTTGAAAAAGTTCAACCATGTTCTTTTAATTGGTATTTCACTGTACTTGCTCCCACTCTTTGTACCGTCATACTATATTCTTGCAACGGAAGGAAATTCAACGCGAATTACACCAACTTGAATGTTTAGGAATCACGAAAACTTTGTCGGGATCGAAAACATGTTATCAGCACGAAAAATTTAATGGAAATGTGAATTTTTAATGTATGTGTAAATCATGTTAGACGTGGACTTCAACAGGAAGGATGCGTGAAATTGGAACGGAATTATTCTCCAAGAATTTCAATTAACGTGGTTCGCAAAAGATACCAGTACTAACTCTTTTTCGGATTATATTAATTTCCTTAAAATAATTTTGAACTCATTTAACTCAAATTCTCCTTTCAAGAAAAAAACTTTTCAATTTGTTATTCAAGTAAACGAAAAAAATTATACTTCCAGATTTCCAGGAAGTCTTAATGCATTCAAATATGTATACACTTATGAAACCTCCTCTGAATTGAATCAATAATGAAGCTCGCAAAAACTTACAGATATAGATCCAAGATAAAAAAATTTCTATTGTAGAGATTTCTCTGTTTGTAAAGTTCAGAAGCAACGTGTGAAATTCTCAAGGCATTGAAAATCTAATCTTCATTCACAAGTTATTCAAAAGTTTGCATACCATGGAATATGTATGTCCTGAAGGACTTCATGCATAGCAACTTTGGTGCGAAGAAATTAAGTGATTGCATGTCAGAGTGGATCCGCTTGATTAAGAAGTTTTTTTTTTCCAATAAATATCTGGATCGACTTCAAAGACAAAAGTATAGAAACTCTAATTTTACACTGAAGGGATTCTACTAGGAATGCTATAGAAAGTATTAAAGAGAATTTTCTTCCCTAATAAAACTGTCTCCTGGTTGAAATTGAATATATAAAGTAAAGAAAAGAGGTTCAAATATACGCTGGAAAGTTGACCTTTTCATACTTGCGTTAGAACATGCATGGCTGATAGAAAAATTGAACTGATAGAACTTTACCTAAGTGTTCCTGTGTTCGTATTCCTGTAACCCTTTCTCTAGTGGGTCAGAAGCAAGTACAAGACCAGAAATTCCCCAACCTTTGATGCAATTGAACGCCCCTCGATGCTTATCACAACCCTTAACTATTATAGACAGTCTTAATAAAATAAACTGAAACTTTAAAAAAGGACAATAAGAATCAGTTGGATCAGTATAACGATCAGTAATACGATGGGTATTTTCTGTTATTGGAAATACTTAATAAGGGGCTAACTAATTCACCGTTTCTTTCTAAAAAAAATAAATCATCATCGTACTAAGGACAATCTGTTTGTTCCTTGTGAAGGATGTTACAACACCGTATTTACAAACAATCGCAACATCCAGGTGGAGAAGATATCTGATCTTTATGATTACCTTTCTAGTACTCTAGTTGAAAGTCAGTGAACAGTTAATAAGATCCTTAAATTTCTTGTTGCTTACAGGTACAGCTCCCGGTGAAAAAGGCAATCTAACAATTGATTTATGAACAAGACAACACACATCACATCCATTGGCATATAAATTTCTTACGAAAATATCCTCTTCGACAAACATCAGCTTCAGAAGACGTAAAATCTGGAAGGCGAACGAAAGGAACTAATGGAGGTATGAAAATTGATTTATAATTGAAAAGTCTTCTAAAACTTTAACGTATGGTCAAACATTAACCAAGCGCATTTATTAGGAACTCAGATGGAAGTGTGAAAATATATCATACAAAAGAGAACCAACTTATAACCAAGCCTTAAGCCAAATTGCAAATTTAATCCATATTTTACTTTTTTGGTCCTGTGAATGTTACGGCATATTCAGTGTTGGTACTTTGGTAGTTGTTTTAAATTAAAGGAAGCCTATAATTCCATGATAACTAAATTTCTCCTAAATAGGAATTTACCCGTGTAAAATTGCAAAGCAATGCTAACGTACCTTAAGAGCCAAAGGAGCGTCACAGGGTTGAGCTTGAGGCTCAATGGGCACGGAACCGTGACAAGGCATTTAACCATGTTAAAACATATAAATCGGCCAGGAAAATCCTTCGCAAACTGATTCAAAGCAGTAAGGGTCGCTGTTGGCAAGACTACGTGGACAATTTGAACATGGATTCTTGGGACCTTGGCTACAAGCTAGTTTTGCGAAAGCTTGATAAGCTACGAACACCTTTCGACCATAAAATGGAATAAAGGACGAGAAAATTCAGGTTCTCTTCCCCGCTAACTCCAACCGAGTTGACGCCGTGCACAATGAAACATCAAATTGACCACTTTTCACATAATCGCAATTGTAAATGGTTATTGCAGCTCCTCTATCACGATTGTCCTGACTTGCTGCTCAGCATATACAACGCCTGCCTCCGGGAAGTGTTTTGCTAGAACGATGAAAAGTGGCACTGAATGCGGAGGTAGTAAGCGCAGTCCAAAGGCTGAGTCATGCAGCCACACCATACGACGGATCATTCTTTAGGTGACGCTCGACGTTAAGAACGTCTTCAACTCTTTTTCAAGTTCCTGAATATCATATGCAACTTCTGGGGGATTACCACAAGGACCGAATTTGCTATATAACGAGACCAGCGAAAGATGGTGATTACATCAGGAATCTATCCTTGGTCCAAACCTATGGAACGTGTCATACAATGGACATCGCGATTGGAGATGCCAGATGAATCGCTCTTGACCGGTGAACAAGCGCTACATTGATTAAGCATACTATTGGGTCAAGCGACGAACTGGATAATTACCAGTAGGTTTAGTTTAGCGCTGAAGAAATTTCAGTGGTCACCTTGACAAAAATGAGAATTTTTATCGTTAAGATGGTCCAGGTTCGCACTAATAGAGTCGAAGCCAACGCTTAAGTACCTCAGGCTACTAGTCGACTCAAAGATGAGATTCACTGAGCAAATCAGGACAACGGCTGAGAAGGCTGCTTCAGGCGTATCAGCTCTATGTTGACTTAAGACCAATTTAGAGGGAACCAGGCCACCAAGAAGACGCCTCTTGATGAGTGGGGTAGAGTCAGTTCTACTGTAGGGAACGAAAATATGGGATGACCCTCACAAATATGGAGTGTACTAAAAGCGCCGTGGCACAAGTGCAGAGAAAAAGAACACTGAGGATTGCATCATCATACCCGACTATCTCTGATTCGGCAGGGAATGTCATTAAAGGCGTGGCATCTATCGTCCACCTTGCTAAAGAGCGACGCTCCCATTACCAACGTGGACAGGAGGATTCGTAGGAGATACTTGTCTCCGAGAAGAGACAAGTCGCATTCCGAACCGTCTGCAGGTGTGGGAGCGTCTGTAATAGGACTAATAATGGGGAATAGAACTAAGGCACATTAACCGAAATGAAAGCCCAAAATCACGTGAACTATGGATATGATAAAGATGCCGTTTTTTCTTTCCGATGCCTTTCCTCATATAATAATCACGACTAGCGAAAAATTGGAAAAATTCCAATAGGAGACACTTTCACCTGTGTGACCTTCTCAAGGGAGCTTAAAGGTGGTTCAAAAATGTCAAAAACTTTTAGGTTTATGTGGACAATGGAACTGAAGACACGATCGACTTTTTCGGATGAGGGCATATTAAATTAGATACGCAGCACAAAAAAATGTTTTTCAAAATTAATGAACTATATAGTGAAATAAAATGTTATTCTGTGTTCTTCAAGTTTCAATTTAAAAAAATTTCAAGGAAAAACTTCAATTATATTTGTTTCACTTTCGTTAATGTTTAACGTTGTGCTGTCTAATTATCTTAGTTTTTCTTGTTAAAGCATTATATTTTGAATAAAATTGAAACACTTGATTTCCATGGATAATCTCTCTTTTTGTTTCCAAATTCAAGCTGTGCTCCCTTGATTATTGACTTTATCTATTGACAAATATCTATATTGATTGAATCTAGATGTCTCAACCAACCCCTTAAGACATCTAATCTCAATCCCTAGTAAAACACTTAGGACTTACAAGTGACGTGACGCAACTGTCATATGTCACAACTGTAATTTAACAAAATGGAGGAGTGAGAGAATAAAAATCAGTAGGAAAAGAAAAAGATTGATCAAACTCCCCGGCTAACAAATAAAATTTGTGAATAGCCTTTCCTCGGAAATGCACAAAAGCATTAAATTCTATCTTTTTCCGTCACTAAGTTTTGCACCATTTTCTGTTCGTACCAGAACGTCGTCCCTGATTTCTCTTGCATTTCCATTTCCCTAAACAAGTAGTGTCTTCGAATCATTCGAAATAATACTTTGACCTGGAATATACTTGGATACTTGGACCCTTCAAAGCTTTGTAAGAGTTAAAATCATGATTGCCAAACATGCTTTACATGCGAAAAATTTGATAGCAAGTCGGGGATTCCTTTAACAAAAAAGGACAATGAGAGTAGACGGCTCCCTTTTCGAGCGATTCTTCTCCTTTGTATAGTTCCAAATGGAAAGGGTTTCGAGCATAGCGAATTGAGATCTCGTTCGAAGTAAAAGCTCAAACTTTTCTGGCTTGAACACTCAAGTCAATGAGGAAAGGCTTAGTGCGTAGTCTAAAAGGAATGTGTCACTGATAGTCGTATCCTGCAAACGCAAACAGCCCTATTTTTTCCTACGGCGTATAAGTTCTTAATAGTCCTATTCTTCCAGATCAAATGATAGGTTTTAGAAAATACATTAACTGCATCTTTTAAAACTCAAAATATATTCCAGTTCAACAGCAATACCATACATTCAGAACAAGTTCTAACAAGAGACTGATTACAAACTCTCATTCTGACACTTCAAATATATTTTCAGATTGAATAAAACTGGCTTCTTGTTTCAATGTCCCTATAGCATGTTTGCAATTTACTATGAAAGTATTCATTACTTCTTACTCATACACAATTATTATTCGCTTTGAAGACTGAATTTATTCAATGCTGTTTTAACTATCTCTGTACATCCTTACGGAATACAAAACAAAAGAAAGCCTACAGGGTATTTCCCCATTACTTACCCGGCTACAAGAAAAGCTTCTTTTGAAAGAGTCCTGATGGTTTTTCACTTTATTTATTCCTATGCAAGCCCCACACTTCGAAAAACAATCGAAACTACATTTTCCTTTTCGGCCTAGGAGAAAAAAACTCGGGAAATTCATTTCAATTCGAAAACATCTTTGGACAGAAACTCCTTGACTATCTCAGTTGCACAGACACGTTTTTTCTACTGCCTGACATCAGTTGACAATGCATCATAAAGGTCACAGAAATGAAAACACACAAAAACATCACCGGCATTGACAACCTAAGCAAGGAAACATCAGGACCTTCTCCTTCTCGTCATACACTTCCTGGAAAAGTTGAAATTGGATAAGTTTAATGTAAAAAGTTGTTAGTTAGCAGGAAGTAAGGGAAATCTGAACTTTAAAAATATTTTACAGATTACTTGATCAAATTCATTTGATTTTTTGGTTTCTTTTCTACGTTGAACAAGTAACGCTGCGAACTAATAAATCTCGTTGAATAAAATCTATTGAAAATTTTAAATTTAACAAATCAATAATGAAAAACACATATACCATAAATTTTCGTTGAAACAATGTGCAAAGCTGACCGTTTAAGATTTGCAATTTGAATCGGCTACAGCAAAAACTTATGGATAGTTATTAAAAGACATGAGTTTATTGGAAAAATTGAACCATTTCGTGGTAAAATGGTAAAGAACAAGTAGCCTTACAAACCCCGACGAAATAGTCCAAGATTTCAGTACATTTTCGATTGATTGGGCCTCTATTTCATCAATTGTGAATTCGTCAATAGAAAATTCTTGTCAAAGAAGTACGTTCAATTCTTGAAAACGTTGACGTACTTGATGACGATTGGCGTTACGTTGATGCTTGTTCAGGCACACTCTGACCAACAACAGCAACGTTTTTGGTTGAGTGCACTAGCGAGTATGTACGCGGGTTATTTCTCCAACAAAAATCCAGGTCCACGTACTCGTTTCACAAATTGATCCACAAACTCCGTTTTTGGCACATTTATTGTGTCAAATATTCTTCGCAATTTTCTTACATACTCACTGTTTGCAAATCAGCTTTTATTATTTTTCAACAAGGTTCAAGCGTAACACGATCCATGTCATCAATGTCATACATAAAACTACCTTTCTGTTACATAGGAAATGTCATCGAACCCCAATTTGTGCATAACATAAAGAAAACAGGTCGCAAATGGTACTTGATTCCCGTCCTTCTATAAACTTCTGAGTACACATTTAGTTTGTCCGTTTGGCAACGTCCCCCATTATTTCACATTTGTGCATTTATCTCGCAGGATACACTATCTTTAACTTATCTGCAATACCTTTCACATGGCGTATTTTTATGAGGAAAGAGTTGAAGGCTGTTCACGCAGAGAATATAGGATAGAACGCCCGAAGTGCTTCAGGACTACACAATAAACCGTCCCTCAACTAAGAACTTTGTCAGCAGCTTCGATTAAGTACAACAAAAGTTTCCTTTAGATTACGGGAATGCATTCTCTAACGAAAAAAGGATGTAAAATGGAGTCCTTAAAAAAGAGGTATCTTTCTGAAGGCAATCTCTCAGATTGCAACGAAGTACTCGGGGTTCACCGTGAATTATCACTTTTATGTGTTAGGTCCCTTATGTTGGCCGTTAATAGCCATATTATACTCATTCTCACACAAATATACGTGTGTATACATATTTAAAAGACTTTCTGTCCTTTAAATATGTTCTCCTTTTAATACCATGCCTTTTCAGCTTTTTGAAGCGTAATCTTCTTTTTATCATAACTCTAGAAACATTAGTCTATGGTATCAAAAATAATCCATAACGCCATCGTAACTCCTTCAATGTCGTTAAAATTTGCGATTCCAACCAGCTCGTATTTCGTCCGTGGAAAAGAATTTTTCCAAAAACCAGGCCAGAAATTTGAGAAAAGTGATGCAGCTGTTCAAGATGGCACTGGTCATTCACATCAGTCATACTATGAATCATGTAGTATGGATGGAAGTTCGAAACACTCTATTTGTCAACTTCTATATTATTTTTTATTGATGGCAGCACCCAGTGTATTCTTTTCAAAAAAGGAAGTTCCGTTATGATACACGAACAATACTTTCCACTGAGACCCGCTGTCAAATATCGGACCTCAGCTCCTGATGGGTTTTTTAAGGGGTAAAGTTTTTGAATATGAAATAAAATACAAAGAAATTTGTATATGTAAATAAAATACAAAGAAATTTGTATTTTATTGCATATTTCGTATTGAAAATCGATATAGAGGTCACCTGCATTCGAAACCAGAAGTTCTTTTCTCACGCCCGTAAAGCGGTCACCATTGACTCTAATGATTTTCCCAGAAGCATCTTTGAGGACATATGGACCAATGATTCTACCGGCCGATAAAGCACACCAAATAGTGACTTTGCCCGGGAATAACGGTTCTTGGAATACTGTTTGTACTTGCTCATCACACCAAGTGTGGCAGTTTTGTTTATGGACAAAGCCATTCATCCAGAATTGAGTCTGATTGCCAAATAAAATTTTCTTGTGAAATTAGGTTAATACAACGAATATACGCCGTTCCCGGTGGCTTTTCGGCGTCAATTCAAGAAACAATAATGTGGATTGTCACAGGTTTAGTTGTTGATGACGACGTCGAATGGACTCACCTGGTTCTTCACCCATACTACGCTACAAGTTGCTATAGTTTCTTCAGAACACTTAGTGAGTCAAGAGCGCGATGAGTTTCTCCAAGTTATCGGTTTTTTTCGAAAAATATCTGCCAAAATTCGCCAGTTGATTCATGACAAAATGACAAACCAAACTAACCATAAAACGGATGACAACTGCCACACTATATGAAGCATGAAAGAGTGTTGCCAATTTAAAATTCTTTAGCTCTAAATAAACAACCTTTACTAATTTCTACGAACGTTCCATCATTTCGTCCGAACGAAATTGAAGACATTCGCTGGTTCTGTGATCATTGATGCGTTGATTCGTAGGATTGTGGCTCGATAAAATTGGTATCAATGTGCTTACATTTCTTTATTTCCTAGGAGTTGTGTTGTATTCGTTTGGTTTGCGATTTTCACATTATATGTGTAAAGTATATATGGAAACTGTATTGTCAAGGCGTGCGTATGGAGTACTGACTTGGTTTCTGAGAGTACTTTCATTACCTCCATTAAGATTATCTATAGTGACTTCCTTGACTGTATTTATAAAATGACCTCAGAGTGGAATACTATCGTAAGAGAAATTACGTTTGTCTTTTCCGCGAATATTCCAGTGACGCTTCACTGTTCTATTCTTAGAGTTTTCAATTGCCTTAAGTGTGAATGCAAACTAAGTGTCAAACTGTGCATGTTGAACTGACTTGAAACTGACTTGAAAGCAGCTTGAAATGGTTATTTCGTTGTTGTTCAAATGAGTTATCTCCAGTTTCTTCTTTATCGGCGTTTTCTGATGTGCTGCCTACAACCGCCATTCAGGCAGCTGTCTTTCAGCTGTCGTTTCAGTGCTTTTGTTTCGTGTGTTTTGCTACTTTTATTTTGAGATGTAAGGTTTTTTCCCTTGTAGCCGTTTCTGCTTTCATCAAATTCACTGTCTTTCCCCTACTGACATTTCAGTCCTTAGTAACTTCCAAATTAATGACCCGAGTTCAAATTTAATTCTGGGTAGCTTGGGTCCACCAGCTCGATGAACGAGCTGAAGATGGCTGTATGTAGCCGAAACGCGTCCTCGAAACCCACGAAGCTAGGCCCGGCGGACCTAAGCTACCCAGAGTTAATTTTGGCCTGTGGCAACACCAAAACGAACTTCAAGTTTAATTGTTTTCGCTAAACGCCATTTATCTTTTGGCATCCTTCACTGTTGGTTTTATATGCACTCATGGCAAGGAGATCCCTATATTCAGTATCTCTCACTCTTCGTCTAGGAACATTACTAGCTACATGTAAATACATACAGCGCTAACACTTCGAACAAAATTATGATTCAACCATACAAATTAACCATAATAAGTGGATTTTAATTTAAATCCATTTGTGCTTTTTCTATCTCTGTCTGAGAGATCCGACCGAGAGTGCTAACACCATATATCCTTATTCTATACAACAAGGATATTACTGAGACTTGGAAGATTTTCAATATAATAGTTCACGGTGCCCTGTGAATTACTGTCACCAATGCACCTTTAGCAAAATTGTGTTGTACTTTCAAAGAATAACTTGAGACAATGACTTTTAAACTTTTTTCCAAATTTTCAGGATAACTTTTCACCAATCTTCAAAGTGAATAGCTGAAGTGGCGAGGATATCTGCTCAATATTAGATACGTTTAATTAAAAACTTTAACTTCTCATCAATTCATACTAAATTATTAGATTGCATGAATTATATGTCTTTGTCTATGTAAAAACTCACATCAGTTAAAAATATCATAATTGATTGCAAAAAATTTACAATCAATAATAAACTTTTAGCGAAGTAATTTGTATCCTGCTCATGAGTACATAAAATATCGAACATTGTATTTGGTGATCCGTATAGTAGTTTTGTAAATCTGCGCATTTATTTCAAGGAAAAGGACAATTTGTTACACAGGCACCAAACAAAAAGCGGGTTTAATCAAAACATTGTTATTGTATAATTGCCTGAATGCCACAAAGCTTGATTTTGTTATGCCATTGCTGGTTTATAGAATCAACGCAATGTTTCATGCATGACAAACTGATTGGCTCGTTTCCACCCTCTTTAGAGAATAATTATCGTAAATTAGACACTAATTGCCATAGCCAAACAAGTTAGCCTCAATTTCTATCCGCAAACCACCGAGTATGCAGCAGGACAATGCTACGACAGGTGACTGAAACAAACTTGTTAATTTTACATTTATTTAGTAAGAGTGGAAACCACAAAGTAAAACTTGGAATGCTTATGATAATGGAAATTTTAATGAGAATATAATGGAAGTGCGTTAATATTACAAATATTCTGTTGGTGTACTCATTTTTGAACGATTCATGCAAAAAGCCCTTGCTTAAGTCTGAAAAATAAAATATTTTATAATATTTTATTTTATATTTTATATATTTTATTATAATATATAATAGGTTAAAATGAAAATTCGATCGTGCTCTACCTGCAATTTCCGTTTCCAATTGTGAGTCTTTAATTCAATCCTTTCTCTGAGCAATTAATCGGTGGTGGGGATTCACTTGGCGTTCACCAGCGTTTATCATATAAGAACACAGATAAATTATCTTTCAAAAAGTTAAAAACTAAAAAAATATGGGTATTTGAGTGCATGCAGACGGTTACCGGTTTCCTAAGAAGGACACTAAATACTGAGAAATGCCACCTCTGAAATACAGTATTGCTATCAGATAACGTACGTCATCACAACCTGGCAATTGGTAACTCCTGCTGAAGGCAAGCTTGCCACACTTGATAATGAAATCGTTACAGTTTACCTACTTTGGGTAAATAAAAACAGTGAAAAACCGCAGTGATGACACGGATAAAATTAGATCAACGGAAGCGATTATAATGTATAATGCAATTGGATCCTGGAGTATCAAGTCACGCAACAAACGTGTTTTTATTAAACTTTTAAGTTACACTTGGCCAGCGATACAAATCTAATGTCCTGTCAGTCTTGAGAAACGGTTCTTGCTGTGATACAGAGATCTGCAAAATGAGGGTGCATAGATTGTTAATTGAATCCGAGAACTTGGAGTCATTGTGATAGGTACAGGGTGCTAAAGTCACAAGTTGTCGTTGTGGCGCTGGTGATTTTTTGTTGAGCCCATTCACCGAATCTACAACGTACCCGGTGGTCGTTCGGCTTCAATTCCTGCACGAATTGGATTTCGTAAGCCCGAAAACCAAGATTCTTTCGTCAAATCTTTCATAATGTGAATGACCACAGGTGTAATTGTTGAACACGATGTCGAATAGACTCACTCAGATCACCATCGTTGCTACAGCTGCTATCGTTTCTTCATTACGCAACATACGAAATCTGATCGCACTGTAATTACGCACTGTACGATCTATGGTTATTCGAATTTATTGTTCTAATGGATTATTATGTCGCCCTTAAATTTGATGGAGTGTACGATTTCTCGAACAGAATCGATTTCTTCAGAAACATTGCTCATGCGTCAACCTATTCACAATAAACTGGTAAACCAAACTAACTATAAAACACATGACAGCTGTCACACCATATGTAGCATTAAAAATTTCTTTTACTCTAAAAAGATCACCCCTTACAATAATGAAACATCTGATTCAGTTTCTAGTTTGAGGAAAGCTTGTGGAAGTAAGTCATGGAATAGACATTGCCCATACCGAAACTTTCCCACATTCCATTATCAATTTTCGATGGTCACACAGAAGATTATAACTGTTTTCGTTTTTAATTTTTTGCGTCTTTCTATCTGTGATTTCTGGAGAGAGCTAAAAAATTTTGTTGATCGTTCTTTATGTCAATGGTTCGTTACGTATCTTTCTTGTTGCAGTTGGGAGACCATAACCTATCAATCTTTTACAGTTAAGACCGAAAACATTTATGTCGGCTCAAGAGTTCGATAAACTAGATATCAGCAACACCAGACGCTCGATCAAACGACCGCCTCAAGAACAAGAATCTCGGGGGACTGTTTACGTTATATGTTTGCCGCATTCGTAGGACTTTTTTCAACGGCGATTTTTTCCTAGTGATTGCGTCCCTGTTGCCTTCTTCTAATATTTCTATAACTCTGCACAACGCTATCACCTCTGCAGCTACACCTCCGTCGCAAAGGAGACTAATAAATCTGCACACCCGATTCGCAGCGTTCCTTGTATATTCATTTATGGTAACTATTGTACTTTGGTTGAAACTCCTTACTGAGAGCTTCACCCCAAAGTTTTAACCGATTGACTACATATAGACGGCACCGCCCTCAACAAGAGTCATTCCTTTGATTAAGTACGTTTTGTTTTGCTAACCATCAATCAAAAGACTGCCTTGACACGCGAAATAACATTGCCCACTATTGCCCTGATTTACTTAATGAATTTCATCTTCGAGGGTTTGAATATGCTCCGGATTCTTCCTGCTGGTTTCGACTGGACCAGTGTTTTATCAATATTGATGTTACTCACTCTCGAAATTCTATTCTTCATTAAAATCAACACTTTATCAATTCTTCATCAGTCAGCTTTATATCAAAAGTAGTCCAAATTGTCCATACTATAATACCTAGTCTAAACTTCACATGCTCGACTGTACGTCTAGCAACTAGGGTCGCAATATCAACCACATAAGCGATCAAGCGTTAGTCATCTCACGGCTCAAGCATGAGTTTTCTACCATGATATATCTAACGTCCTCTGACTGCGTTCCTTGGTGTCAAAGAATAGGCAATTATCCTTCAGATAATCCCTCAAGATCTTTATCAGATATTCCTGTACTTTGTTATATCCCCCATCTAATTCAGTCCCCCCGTAGAGAATAATCGGAAAGGAGTAATAATCAAGTGGAACTGCTAGTGTACCAATGCTGAATGTGCCACACTTATCACATCGATAGGGGTGCAGCCCGCTCCTAAGCCAGACTGCCGTTTAAGAACGTTCCAGGTAGAAGTTTCCTGAAGTTTTAAGAGCACTTTCCTACTGTGTTTAGCATACATAGTAGGTGATATGCAGCCAAACCTCAGGATTTTCCTTCCCATAAACCTTGCTAACTTCCAGCAGAGGCAAGTGTTGAGTGTGCTGAGTACCAGATCAGGCAGAACATCATCTGCAACCCCATTAGCTAGAATTCCATCTGGTCCTAAAGTGTTCCTTGTCTTCATCTACTAGACTGCTTCTTATTATATGTCATGAAAAGTGAAAACCAAAAAGAAAAGACTATTTGATTGACATGAAAAGTGTATATTCAACACGTTCATGGTTGACGGTCCCAAAAAGGGTTGGGTGAAAAGGGAACGGAGTCAGAACACACTTGTCCATTTTTTGCGGGAAATTGTTGCCGCAGATTTTTCCCTTTTTCGTCTTCAATTTATGTTTTATCGGGACAGAGACTATATGATATATGATCCATTTGCAATTGAGAATTATCCTAACGCTGATATGCAGAGCAGTCAGGTCCAAATCATCACGTCCGTAGAGATAAAAGATAAATTCCAAGGGATCTGTGAATTTATATCCCGTGAAGTCTAGTTAAAAGTCCTCGTGAGAGTGGGAGAAGAATTTCTCGACCACTACTAGCTTCCTTGATAACTCCTGTCTTCGAGCTCTCTTCTGAGAAGATGAGTTTAATATCAATTGGCCGCTAATTCAACTAAATCTCTTTCTATCAATCCAACAGACCAACATCACATACAGCAATATTTACGCCCGCATTCTTGAGCATTTAATACCAGGATAAGTTTTCCAGGATACCAGGATAATTTGACAATCTTACCAGCTCTGGAAAATCTAACGCTCGTTTACATATCGCCCGAATAGTTTGTGAGATATTTGGTGATGGTCATTACTATAATTATAAATGAATTCCAGCAGCCTACGGACCACTTTGCCAAATATATTTCTATTTAAGGCTATCAGTTCACTCTAGCTCACAGTACTTCTGAATCACTAAACTAATAGACAATTCCGAAAATCGTTATGTTATTCATAAATTTTTATTTCACTTCAAACGAATTTACTTCAACACATTTAAGGACTTGAGCGGTTTATCAACATTTGCATATTATCATTCGTATCGTAAGTAAAGTAACAAAATAGTGAAGAAAATCTGTAGGATTTTCGGATTTTTTCGCTCCAATCTACCATTCAATGCCTTGCGAAACCTTCAACCTTAGTTTGCCCTTTTAAGCTCTTCGGATGCTTAAGTTGTCTGCAGGCTCCGTCACATGGCTTGTGTGTGAGTACAAACACAACTACATTGCTCCTGTTTAGTTGTTCAAAAAACCTTCTCAAATAGTTTGCTTTCATTAAAATTTGAGTTACAGCTCATATTTTTTTATTACAAACGGATTCAAGTTGATTATAATAAAAAAGGATGAAAAATGTAAAATCGTCGCCGTTCACTTTTTACTAACACAGGATTACGGGAGGAGATTTACGGTTCTAGCTTGAAAACTCGTGAATTTTTTTCCCGCAAGAGGAGATTACAAACATTAACATTCAGCTTTAAATAAACTAAGATTTACATGATCTGAGCTTCCGACATTTAACTAAAACTTTTACTATTGGCTTGGATCTTCTTTCGTCCTGGTGCAAATGACGAAAGCTGTTGCAGATGCCGATAATAGATTTCGTCAATGACACTGGGTCATAGCGACGCGATCGATTTTATTAAAGAATCCTTGCACAATTATAATTTATTAATGTAAATAATAAATATTTACATAATTTTAATTTATTTATGTAAATTAAACAAAATAAAATTTATTAAGGTGCTTAGCACTTTGTCAATAAAATTAAATTATGAAAATACTAACAAACTTTGTAAAAAACGTTATCTTAATTAATTCTTTATTAGGTGCAAATCAAACTGAAAAAATGTTTCGAATTTTTAATTTTAATTTTTGCAGTAATTGTTAAAAAACAACCTGGCATAATGAACACTGTGAACCAAAAGATCATATGAACGTCATATAACAATAAATATATAAAATAAGGCTTCTCTTTCAACACAGTGAGATAGAATTACAATAATTTTTAAGGACGAATTGATGTGCTCAGCGCAAAAGTAAATGTTACATGACTGACAGGTGTGACTTTTTATTTTTTCATCATTTTTAGATGGACATGTTTGACAGCTTCTACGAGTGCCAGATACCTTCTTCCATCGGATAGTTTTCCTTCTTCTATATCTGCAAAATTAGCATTTCTTTTGCCCACAAAAGAAAGCAGATGAAGAGTAAAACGAAGATGCAGAAGAAATTCTTTTCTTTTTTTCCAGGTAAGTTAGTACGAGTTCTGCGCAGAACAAATGTGTCATACAAAGACCCAGATTTTGCAAGAATTGTCATCTTTTCGGACGCATATCTCGTCAAAGGCGTCAAAGTGCGTCAAAGGCCAACGGTTTGGGTTTATGCTTGCATTGTACGTTGCATATAGTTCAGCAGCCACCTCTAATTCGCTCTTGGTTGAGTTGCAAAAAGTTATAAATCAATGGTTGGTGCTTATCGCCTGTAGAATCATCAATATGATCCTCGTGATGTTAGCTTGCCATCAAAATGACAACTTTGTTTTTCTAAAGGATACACGAGACTAAAATTACGTTTTTTTGATGCCCAAAAGTTGATGAGTTTTCAGGTTTTCTGCTTTTTGTTATTGATTCAGATGGTCCTCACTTTCCTCACGTCCTCACTTTTCCCCAATTCATTTTTTGTGCGTCAAGTATACACAAAACTTTGTACATAAGATGAGATATCAATTCGTAGCTGGCAAACCTCAAACAATTGTCAAGTGTTACATTACAGCGAATCTTAGGAATTTGCGATACATTACGATCAACCATATCAAACGGTTACCGGGCTGCTTACCGGGATAATTTTCAAAATTAGTCACGTAGAACGTTTTCGCATCAACCAAAGCAAATAAATTTCGTAGCACCTAGCTTCACACCATATAATTATATTTTCTGATCTCGTACGTACATCTGATTGCTCGGGTCGATTTTCACATCTTGGTCCATCTCTACATTAGAAAAACCGTTGTTTACAAAGTGAACAGACCACGATCATCTAACGAATCTGATTCTGTCTAACTCGAATCACTTGCATCTTGCTTAGTTTAGCCTGCTATCAGTGTCCAAAGCAGGATTTGTATGTTGATTCTCAGAATCTGACGCCATTAATTCTGCCAAAATTTGCTCCGGGTTGCTAGCGAGTGGTGTTTCTATAAAACAAAACTAAAAACTAACAAACAGCCTTAAACACTGAACGTCACGAAAATGTCACACTTGCGATAACGCTGTCACGTGTACCTACTTTGAGTTTTCTTACGTGTATTACACTAGATGGCAGGCATTGCACTGAAGGCAGGGACGTTGCAAGTGGAATGTTATTTCAGCTCTTTAAGCATTCAAATCCGTAATAATTGAAAAAGATAAAATATGACTGCTTAAAATTGTTTCAGATTAATATGACCTGTCGTCATCGCCATTGGGTTACAAAATTTCCAAATCATTATATCTGAAGCCCGTCTGAAGTCAGGAAACCGTTTCTGGTTAGACATTCTTGCCCCGTTGTTACAGTAATCAACGTTAAGATAAACTCTATCCCCTCGTTTACCTCTGTTGACAAACAGTTGGAAATACTGTTACAATGTTCGTTTTTTTCAACATTGCTTTGCCATCGACCCCCGGGACTAATTTTTAAAATCGAACTTTGTCAGGTGTGGGCCACATAGATCAGAGAACAGAAAGCAGACGTATTATTGATAACACTAGAGCAAATATATAAAAATATATAACAATATATAACAATATATAACAATATATAACAATATATAACAATATATATATATATATAATAATTGCAGTAAATTCACATTAATGATATATCAGATGCACAGCAATACAAACTTATTATTTAGTATTTTACTCCCGTTGCGATTTATTTTAAATGATTTGATCCGACCCAAACAATGACAAGAAATAATGTAAACCTGAGTAATATTTAGTTTTGTTTTTTTTTTTTTGTCGTAAAAAACATATAAAAAATTTTCTGCGGAAATTATTTTTCAATTTTTCATTTTTATTTTCAAAATACTGGTCATGAGCTTCTACACATTTCACCCATCTTTCAGTTTACGAGTACCATCCTAGAAAACTATTCGCCTTTTGCGACAAACCATTCGTCAAGCCACTTTCGTGACCCTGAATCAGCATTTCACAAGTGACTTTGCGATTTTCTATTTGACGTTCATTCAAATCGTGTCGGACAGATTACCGAGTTTATTGATCAGAATTGTCTGCTGATCTTTTTCTGTGACACATTTAATTCTTCTGCTAATTGCCGTTGAGTTTGAGTTGGGTCATCATCCAATAACTGCTTCAATTCCTCCTCTTCGCATTTTTGTAGTCCACCAGAGCGCTCGTTGTCTTTCACATTGAAAGTATCATTTTTGAATTGTCGAAACCATGTCTGGCATGCCCAAAATTAAGGAACGTATCCACCAATTGTTTTTATTATCAAACGGTAACTTTCAACAGCCTTTTTCTTTTGTTTAACAAGAAAACCCAATGCGTACCACAAATGCTCTTTTTCGGGCACAAAATTCGACTTAATTGATCAACACGATAAAACGAACACGCTGGTTTTGGCGTACTTAATTTAAGTGTGTTTGTAGCTTAATGTAAGATTATCAAAATGGTGTATGTGTCAAATTAATACGCTGAGTAATTTTCGCTGGCGCCATCTTCTATTAAAACCGTAAAAACCTCATGCATACACCTTGTGAATATTTTTCTCTGAGATTTTTAAGGTATTTATCGTGAAAACAAATAAACAATTGATTATGGTAACGCTCAGAGTTCTTCGCTAGACTTCTGTAACTGAAATGCTTCCTTTCCTCTACGTAAAGATGTTAATGTCATGTCATGTCAGCTATTAAGCTGCTATGAAGAGTTTTCTTATACATAACAGGCCAATTGAAAAGTCCCCGGTCTACCATAGTAAAACACATTTTTTGGCAAAATTCGATTTTATTATTCAACATAGTTGCCTTCGAGGGCGTTACAGCGATTATAGAGATCTTCCAACTTCTCAATACCATTTTTGTAGTACGATTTGTCTTTCGCTTCAAAATAGGCCTCAGTTTCGGCGACTACATCTTCATTGGCGCTAAATTTCTTACAATTTCGCCATTGTTTTCATTGATTTGTGACACGGTGCATTGTCTTGATGAAACAGCCCTTTTTTTTCTTCAAATCGGGTCGTTTTTTAACGATTTTATCCTTTCAACGATCTAATAACGCTATATAATAATCGCTGTTGACGGTCTGGCCCTTTTGGAGGTAATCAATGAACATATACCTTGCGCATCCCAGAATACTGATGCCATACTCTTGCCAGCTGACTGTTGTGTTTTTCCTCGCCATGGATTCGGTTCATCGTGTGCAGTCCACTCAGCTGATTGTCGATTGGACTCCGGAGTGAAAAAATGGAGCCATGTTTCATCCATTGTCACATATCGACGCAAAAATTCAGATTTATTGCGCTTAAACAGCTTCAAACACTGCTCAGAATCATTAACACGTTGTTGCTTTTGACCGATTGTAAGCTCGCGCGGCACCCATTTTGCATACAGCTTTCTCATGTACAAATATTCGTGAATGATATAATTTACACGTTCAGATGATATCTTCACAATGTCTACTATCTCGATCAACGTCAGTTTACGGTCATTCAAAATTATTTTGTTAACTTTTTTGATGTTTTTCGTCGGTGACACCCTCTTTTGGGCGTCCACTGCGTTCGCCGTCATCGATGCTCATTTCACCACGTTTAAACTTAACATACCAATCAATGATGGTTGATTTTCCTGGTGCAGACCCCGGAAACTCTTCATCAAGCCAAGATTTTGCTTCAACTGTATTTTTTCCCTTCAAAAAGCAATATTTTATCAGCACACGAAATTCTGTTTTTCCCATATTTTTTCAAATAACAAAAGTAGCTACACTCACAACGCAATATCTCACAAACTAATGGTCGGACTGCTGTCAAATTTAAAAAAAAACTAAAAATCATATGGATTTAATACTAGCACCGCCGTCTGTGTGTCAGACCAGGGACTTTTCATGGTCTGATATGGTCTGAATATGCCTATAGCATATCAATAGTTCTAATAAACAACACTACGGCCAACCTACCACAATGCTTCGGTCCAACCTTTATGTGTCACTGGTCAATCGGCAGGTTGTTTATTAGGATTTGTAATGTTTCTTACGTTAATGTCATTTTGGATAAACGTGGAAATTCTGAATTTTGAAAGTCAAGCATGACTCTAGACAGTATGTTCAAGCATGATCTTTACTATCATGAAAATTTCAAGAATTTGTAAAAAAAAATACTTTAATAACCATTTTGAAACCATTGATAACCATTGACTGCCATTAGGTAAATTTTTTGGGTTGGTTGTCAATTTCACTCCCAAACACTTTTGCTCTATGATGGAAATTTGATTAAAATGTTTTTAATATATTTGCCCTTCACACTAAAAAGCTTCACAGTAGCTACTAGCGATTTAATTAACAGATGCAATAATATCTTTGTTGACAGAGTTCCAAGTCTTTAGCGTATCGATGTACAGTGAGATCGGTATAATCCTTTTCATTCGGAGATATTATATCGGGACTGCAGATATTATATCGGGACACTGAGTTTTTGTTTTTAAAATACATTTTCTATAGTTATTGAAAGTGATCTGCTGTGAACTCAAACAAGGATGTCTGACCATAAAATCAAATTTGGCTTAATTATTTCCATACATGGAACACAAGTTATATTACTAATACGAGCGATACCAATATTTCTTATTGCAATATATGAACAAGTATCTACTATTAGAAACACAAAAACGCAACGTAAGATAGACCCCTACAGTGCTGGATGAATACTTTTTTCCCTTAACTCGATGATATTGTTCTTGTGACAAAAGTAAACCTACAAAGTATTACACAATGTTTTCTAAATTGTTCCTATTGTCAATTTTCTTTTTTCAACGGAACAAATCACACAATTCTTTTGAAAAATACACAAGCTTTAATAACAATATATAGGACATCCACTAATCCAAAGCGAAACCATTCAGAATACCAACAAAGATTTTAAACCGCAACGTAACCAAGAAGCTTATATTTCCTCATTGAAAAGGTTATCCAGCGTTTAAAAAATCTACACCATCATAATCCTTTCCATAAGTCCATGTAACTCATTAAATGATCAAAACGAATGAAAATGGACGTTTTCCTTTCATCCGGACAAGCTCTAATAACGTTACAAGGCAACCACAGAAAAGGATAAAACTAACGGACTGCCATTTTCTTGATATATGGAGCAGGAGATATTATAGAACTGAATGAAATATCCTACGACTCGCTACCTCTGATTTGATCTTGTCTTAGTCCTTTTTCTTTACACATAGCTCATTTTACTTTCATAACGCTCTCTACTTCAAAAAACTTCATATGACGTCTTCACGGTGTATAATAGTTAGGTTTCGAGCTATCAACCAAAGTAATATAGTGTGAGTAAAAATAATTCGGATTATATATTAGGTTAGCATAGTAAATCCATCTACAAAAGCCATTTTTAGCTATGGGTTTACATTCTATCGAAATATCTGTCATCCACACATTTCTTGTTCCTTTTTCCTGTTTTCATACAGGATTCCGAGTCTTCTAAAAATCATCAAAGGATTTAATATGGATTATATTGTTATGAGTTTGGTTTCATTGACAGGACACTACTTTTGTATCAAAAATCAGGCAAGAGAGGGATTAAAGTATTCTTTATACTGAAATATTGATGAAGGATAATGTCAGGGTTGAAAGTAGGACTTAATCTTGTTTGAATGAACAAAGCCTACTAAGCATGTTTAACTTCCTTATACCAGAGGATAACTATAGAGATAAATGAAATCTGCCAAACATTTGACTGGATCAGATGAGCTTAAATGTTGTTCAAAATAACGAACAAGACAAGTGTCTATACGCTGGAACATTATCTTTTTTAACATGCAATATCCTTTATTTCTTGGTTGAATCTACTGCAGTGTAATAAACTCTAAATTTAATCGTTTTGAGAAAAAAACATTTTGACCGCCCAGAACAAGGTTCTTTAATTAAGAGTATCTAAGGGTGTCTGAAATGACTCATAAATTTGACGTTTGTGGTAGTCTCTCATCGTTAATTCTAACTGATTCCGCAGGCAAATTCAAGACGTGAAGCTTTCGCAAAGCATCAAAAGGAATAACATCCTTATGTCAATTAGTCCAGCCGAAACTCCACTGACATTGGTGACTGCTTGCTGTCACCTAAATGAGTTCCACTCGACCAGCACGTGGATGTGGGTTGAACCATTTGCAGGCTTCTGTTCCCGTTTTCCTAGCAGATTTTTTCCATTAAAATTAGCTAACCCAAAGTCAGATAAAAATCTATTGGAAGACAATCTGGGTGGAAAAAAAGGGAAGAGAAGATTATGAGTTCCTACAGTAAAAGACGGGTCAAAAATACCCTGGTGTTTACTGACAAGAAGAGACTCGCACATGAGAAATCAGGCATAAACGTGAATGCTCTTGTTGCCAGGAAGTTTATATCGGACAAGTAAGTTGAAAGATTCGAAGATTTGAAAGGCAAGCAAAATTGAATGGTATCGTTATTCTCTTTCCCGTACTTCCAAGTCTGGAGAGTTGAAAGGTTCGAAAATTTGTAATGTACGATGCGTATGCCAGAAAATTTTACGAAAATTCTCCTTCTAGAAGAGTTGGAAGGGTTGAAAAATTGAAAGGCAGGCATTACAAAATACAGAATGCAGAGTACAAAATATAAAAAATTTCACTTCGGAAATTTCCTCTCCGGAAAAGTTCGAAAATTTGAAAAATCAAAAGGACTGGCAAGCAAGCTGGTAGTGTGGCTGCAGGCAGGCCGATTAGAATCCGAATACAGAATTTAAAGAACTTAAGGAAACCTACTGAAACTTGAACGAATCTTCTCCGTTAATAGCTTAAGTTTCTTTCATAGCTGTTCGTGGTTAAAATAACCCACTGTCAATTTGACAGGGTCCTGCTAGATCCTGTCATTAGCCGATCTTAT
Organism: Stratiomys singularior; assembly: GCA_954870665.1. Lineage (NCBI taxonomy): Eukaryota > Metazoa > Arthropoda > Insecta > Diptera > Stratiomyidae > Stratiomys > Stratiomys singularior. The sequence continues at coordinate 25,736,233 of OX940881.1, read as the reverse complement.
AGCGCATGTGACAATAATCATCATCGACTTCTCCACGAACGATATTATCATGAGCAATGTTATCAGCCGATTTTTCAGATTTTTCATTCCCCAATTAATGAGAAGTATACCCATATTGTGCACATTTTCCGGGGCTTTTCTAGTTTTGCACGCTGGACACTATTGCGGTTTCCTCCAAGATAGTCTTGTTACTGATCATCTAGGACTCTCTTTTCACGTGAGCCCCTGTTAACATTTCCGACTTCGAATCGCATGTTTCATCTGCTACACAGTCTCACCAACGCTCTCCTTACACCGAAGTTAATGTTAGCTTAATCCGAAAGTTGACCATTTACACAAAAAGGTTCGCCAATTTCTCTATCTTGCAACATGCAAATCAAAACTTTCACATCATTCTGATATTTTTGATCGTATACTAGGTAAGCAAAAATGTCATATATTGTCATATAGCATATTGCCGAAACGTATATGTGAAGGTTACAAGAAACCAGGTGGGACACGACGCTATTTCGTTTGGCGAACCACAAAGAAAAATACAATGACTCTGGGTGGCTTGGGTCCGCCGGGCCTTGCTTTGTGGGTCTCGTGGACGCGTTCTCGAGAACGAGCTGAAGATGGCTGTATGCAGCCGAAACGCGTCCACGAGACCCACAAAGCAAGACCCGGCGGACCCAAGCCACCCAGAGTTAATTTTGGCCTGCGGCAACACCAAAACGAACTTAAAAATACAATGTGTTAAGTATTATTGGAGACAATGTGCCCAGTGTTAACTACATATGGGATGAGTTCGGCATTTGACGAATGGTATGTTTAGCGGTAGCGTTTAAGACAAGAATTGTCAATCAAAAACTAAATTTTAGGGAATACTCGATAAAAGTATGAGTGAAGCCCAAGACTAAGTCGCAAAAACATTCAATTTAAGTGACTCTACCAGCAGTTTCTGCCCCAATTTGAAACCGTATGAATCAAAAAGCTTTGGGTCCTTCAGCAACTGAAACTGGCAGATGTTGTAGAGCAATTTATTTCATATTTAAAGGTAAAAAATAAATAATATTGAGGTCGGATTGTAACCGGGGGCCGAAAAGGGAGAATCCCTGAAGACCGGAAGAAATACAATAAATTTCCCGATCAATCGTTACCATCAAACTCAACATTGACGTCAAAGTCCATGAGAATTTCTGGGTTCAATGACAGTTTCTTACGGGCCACGAAGGATTCGTTAAGCCTTGGACCTTTCAAAATACGAGAGTTTTTATCAAGGAGGTGTTAGAAAAGTTTAAATAATTCAAAAGAGTGTCTTATACCTTTAAGACTGAACATAATTTGTTCTGGTCAAAAAATTACAAGAGTGTTTTCTGTCCGATCAAAAAAAAACTCATCCTTATCAGACCAAAAAATACGACCAACTTTGATATGTTCTCTTTTCATTTCTTCCAGATTTGCCATGGACTTGAAGGCAGGCACGTTCCTAGTAGCGCCGTCTGTTAAAAATTCAAGTTGTTCGCATCCAAGATATACAGCAACCGTCCTTATATCGAATATTGGAGCAGTTGAAATAATTGAGACTCTAATCATATTACTTCTTACGCTCGGTGTGATTGGAGCTAATGCCCTGATAATTTTCGTAATCAACAACCGTCGTTACACGCCATTCATTCATCAACAGGTAACGAAATGGGTATCCACTAACTAATTCATTCATTTTAGTTATTTATCCAAGCTTCGTTAATTTGATTTATTAAATTTTTTCCGAGCTAATTATTCAATCGGCAAGCTTATAAAGTTATCGCAAAGCTTATATGTTAATTATATGTTGACTTGGACCAATGTTCACAGATCAATTTTCTTTCTTATTCCATTTTACAGCCTCGTTACCTTCTCACATCCTTAGCTTTGAACGATCTTGCTATAGGACTTTTAATAACACCATTTGGTTTGCTACCGGCGCTTCTTCATTGCTGGCCATACGGAGAGATATTTTGCCAGATTCAGGTAAAATTACCACTTAATTAGCAAAGGCTCACCGACGACATACCCAATTACATCCTTTATTGCCGCGAAACCTTACGTTTCACTCGTCAACCAACAACCAATGCCGTATACATCCAGCCTGCACATTCAATGAAATAGCATTCCCAAATGGGTACTCAGGTGGAACCTACAAAAACCCAAAATTACTTTTATGTTTGGCCGTGCCTAGGCTTATATATTACTTTCACATGCATCCATTTAGCGGTGAATAAGGTGAAGTGAAAGTAACTTTACACGACCTTTCTGCGGTGTAAGTAAGGCAAAATTGTCAATCATAATCAGAAGTACGGTCATAATTTTTGCTTGTAAAAGTCTACGTGAAAATAATCTGAAGAAAAGTTTATAGCATTCATCCTAAAGAAGTTACTTCGGGATGCTAAAAGAAATGCAATTACGGTATTTGGGTTAATTTGAGGAGAGTGGCTCGCAATTTGTAAACCAGATTACCATATTCATTTCCACTACATCGTTCACTTCAGTAAGTAACACCGACAAGTCAAACTAATGTGTCCCAATACACAAAGTTGTTTCTAAAAAGCACGCATCCAAAACCTTAAATTAACCAAAACTACTCTTGTCACGAACTCATCCTCTGTTGAATACAAAAATGCCATCTCTGAGACATGCAAACCAGGACAAAAAAAAACCTCAATAGACAATCGAGTGGTGCACAGGCACAACGATGAACTTGGTGCAATTTTCCCATTTTCCACATCCTTCCATATATCCTTCCACCCTGAACTCCATATGTCGTCGGTGTAGGTCAAACGTTCTCATCAATTGCCACGTCCGACATTATCTCGACATCAAAAAGTGTCGACTATCAGGTTGTATAACACGTCCGAGGAATAAATAATTAAATTACAGGCACTACTGCGAGGGGCTCTATCACAACAAAGCGCTGTCATATTAGTATGCATGGCGGTGGATCGGTATATGTGCGCACTACATCCTCGCCGATACCACCTACATTCCAGTAAAAAGGTAAACGTTCGCATGTACTACTATATATCACTATGTTGATACCAGTCCTGACGAAGTATTAACGGTTATATCGGTTGACTCTGGTTGCCACTAAAATTTTCAGATCTAATGAAGAAATAGGATATCGAAAAAATTGGCAAATTTTAATTGGAACAAACTGAGCCTTTAATGCTTCAAAACACGTTGAAAATTTTAATAGAATGAATATTTCATAGGAGCTTGAATGCTTTAATTTAAAAAAACTATTATGGTTATTTAAGTAAGGAAGGTGAATTCAATACCATTTAATCAGTTCATCAAAACGAACAGTTAAGAAACCGCCTTCTAATAACCCAATTTTCCCAATATAGTTCTTATTCAATATAGTTCTGACACGTCGAATATTTGCATCCAATGCTTCCAACTTATTATCAATCATTAAAAAAATCAGGAAGCGGTACATCGTGTGATCTTAAAGGCACATTTCCGAGACCCGTCCTTGACATAATGCTATGTTCGAATTTCGTTTTCAATAAGTCGATTGTTCCGGCGCCTGTGTGACATATAGTGACATCCACTAGGAAGCAAACACTTTCAATGTCAACTTAATTGACTCTTAGTCACAAAAACCCATGCAGCATTGTCCGCAAAGTCCATTATTCAGTAACGGTAGTTCCCTCCGTATTTCGAAAGAAATTTATACCAAGTGTACAACATACCACACAGCTAATATTTTAATTATAATGAAAAACGAGCTTGATCACTCAACAAATTTAAATTAATGAAAAAATTTAAAATGAAACTTTAGTTTTTAAAATAAATTTTCACAATTCGGAAGCGTTGTTCAAGTGTCAAGTGTCGATTTGTCATTAAAGGACAAACCTTACTAATCACAGATATTAAAGAATTGCTTATATTCTATGCGAAATTGTGACGTATGCTTGTGAAATTGACGATTATTTGTGTCTTAGAGTAATTATCCCCAATTAGAGAATTCAGTCAATTGAAAAGCAAGCTCAGAATCGTCTTAAATTTTCACGTAGCCATCATGAATGAATGGCACAAAAGTAATAGATATATCAAGAATATAATAAAAATCATGAGATCACATGAAGTTCGATTATTTAAATTAAAAGAATTATACCAATGTTACTAAGTACACATTACATGGTCCTAAAAGTATTTGTTATTCTTAAGTTTATAGCATGAAGGTTATTATCCTGGCCGCAAAATGAAACACAAAAAGGATCAGGAGCAACGTGTTTTTCATATAAAGCCTATAGGTTTTCGTTTTCCGAGCTCAAATCTTTTCGAAGATATGCCGAGTAATATTCTCTATTAAATAGACTGCACTTCAAATCAAAGACTTGCATGGAGAAATTAAATACCAACTACGTTCCAAAACCATACTTTAACCAATATATTTGCTTTGAAATATTTAAATTAACGAAATTTATGTACGAGTCCTCAAATTATTTCCCATCAGAAGTCTGATAAGATTGCTAGGATAAAACTCACTATTATACGACCCACAGTTGTCTTAGAAAAATACATACAGTGGCGCCAAAAACTGTGCGCTCACCCGTATATTTTCCGAAACATGCATTATACATGAATAACACAACGCGATGGAAAAATTCAATTCACTATTTTTATTGTCCTAACGGTGTTTTACAAAAGTAAGAAACATAATTTCAAATCCACCATTTACAAGGGTAGTAAGAAATAAACTAAACACTTAATTCACTTCGCGTGTTCGAAACCAGCTTGAGCTCTTCCCACCTCTCTTTCCCACCTTATTTGCATTTCAGAGTCCAAAAAGTGAGCGCTCACACAAAATTTTTTTACAGAACAGAGAAACAACGGTTCTTTTTATCCATTAAATTGATAGGGTTTGTTAAAAGCAATCGTTGTGATGCCTTTTAGTCTAATATTTCTTTTTAATAAGTACATTACATTGTAATGATTTAAGTTGTTTTAAAAAATCGCTCGTGAAAAGAATGAAACTAGTGAGGACGATAGGAAAATTATAATAAATTTGCGTAAAATTAAGCAATCAATCGGGAGGTCTTGAAAATTATGCAAAGACCTTATGTTACTATGAAACGTGTTCCAGCCACATTTTCAAAAAGAAAAAGTGTAATAGATGTAACCCTTCTCGGTAGCAAACAAACACTGAGAAACGATGCCTTGCAATAAAAGTGAAGGAGGACCCCATAATAACTGCAGCAAAAGTATTTCTCATGCCGGATATCATAGTAGAGTTGCAAGAAAAACCTATTTATCAGTAAGGTCAATAAGGAAAAGCGATTTACTTATGTTAAGAAGTATTTCAATGAAGGAGAACAGTTTTGGAATGAGGTCACTTTTAGCGATGAAAGTAAATTTAATATTTAAAGTTCAAATGGGAGGTATATGGTGTGTAAGAAGAAAAATAAAAAGTTAAATGAAAACAACTTATATCCTATGTTCAAACACGAGTATAAGTGCCCATGGTATTGGAAATTTGCACTTCATAGATGCTATTATGGGTCACAAAGTGTATATTAACATTTTAATGACCCATCTACATAGTGTCGCTGAAAAGATGGGACTTCATAATGATTATATATTCACATAAGATAATGATCCAAAGCGTACAGCTTGAAATACACGATCTTGGCTGTTATATAATACTCTCAATGGGTAGAAACACCCCATCAAACACCAAAAATCAATTCGATTGAGAATTTATGGTATATTTTGGTGAAAGGAGCTTGTAAGTGGATAATTTCTACTAAGTACGACCTAAAAGATGCCTTGAGGACAGAATGGAACAAACTCGCGTCTGAAATCACCCAAAACTTAGTCAACTTGATGCCAAAACAGATTGGAAAGTGAAGTATTATAAGCAATAACAGGCACCAATTAAATATAAAATGTGCTTTTCGTCGTTAATTTTTAATGAAATAATTGATTAGTAAACGCCCGCTTTTTGGACTCTGAAATGAGAATGCATGCTTTTCCTCTTAATTAAATCACCGTTCAGTGGGGTATTTGTGCTTAAAACCTGCTTAGACCTTATATTTTGTAGATTAAGATGGAAATCGTGTGGTAAGTGCTAAAGAAAACTGCTTCAAAGAATAATTCTGGATCAAATTAGAATATTTTCACATAAATTTGATGAAAGTTTGATGAAAGATAATGCAACTTCTTACGCGATCGACATTGATTTATCTCCCTCAGTTTCCAAATGAGAGTTTTTGACATCGTTGGTGTTGAAAAATGAGCCAAAAATGATTCGCGAACTTAAACGAATGCACCATTGAATAATTACCACTTGGTATTCATGAAAAATATTCATGATTGTGAAAAATTAAGAATCAAGAGTCCATTCTGTTCAACTGTTATATTTTGTTATACTAATTTTTCTATGGCTATGTTGAAAATTCAAGTTCTTAAACTCCTTTTCGGGGGCTTTCAAATGTATGCCACTAGTACTACAACTCACTACCTTTTCATGTGTTTTTGGTTTTTGGTCTTTTTATGACATGGCTCTACCATGCAGAAGGCATGGTCTGCTCTGACCAAAATGTTTCACATTGGAGTGATTTTATTGCTAGGCTTGCATCCACGAGACAGGAATACATGTTGGAAATTGCTTCGTAATTGAACATCCTTTATAAAAGTCTAAACTTTGCAAAAAAATTACTATAACGTGAATACTTCCTTTTCTATACTTGATAGAAGATGTCTTGTGACCAAGCTGTTCCGCATAAAAAGTCGCTTGAAACTGGCGACAAATAAATTTCGAATGTTTATAGACCAATAATGCCTTAAATCATTAATTCAACCCATTATTGAAGATAATTACTCCTATGCAGGACATCATTATGTTCTCAAGCCATTTGCCAAGCAATTTGATAAACTGCTTCCTAATAAAACTTATCAAGAACTGTCTACTTATTCTCTGGCACTACCAGAGAAAACTATTTTCAACGAGGGTCATATATGTTTCTTAGTAGCCTTTGCATTTCTGACAGTACACATAAGATATAGTTTAATTCAAAGCTATAACTTCTATTTCTTATATCTACTTGTTCATAGACAGTTGATTTTCATAGATGACTCGATCGTTGGAGACCGTCGAAATGACTTCGATAATACTATAATAATATCCATTTTTCCTGGCATTTGAGAAATTTGTTGCTCATAAGAAAATCTTCACGTACGATAAAAGGACTAGAGAATGGTTAGAACCAATACTGTCCGTAATCGACCTAAAAGCGCATAATATTTGATTGTATCGGGTTCCTACTTATAAAATGCTTGCGACCAGTATGATGTTACCTTTGTTGTTGTCACAGTCGAAATGTCATTATAAATGTCAACGTATTTTTCTGTGCATGAGCACGAGCAAAACGTTAAAATCACTAAACTTGCAAAACAAAACTAATTTAATGCAAAAGTAAACTCAATCTATTCAAAAAAAATTTTCCAAAAAACAACTAAAAACAAATTTTAAATTGATATTAAACTTTCAATTGCTAGGGCTGTGTAGCTGTTCTTAGCATCACATGGATTATAAGTTTAACAGTATTTGGAGTTTTAGTTCTGCCTAAAGGTAAAAAATGGTCATTAAATTAAGAACTATACTTCCACTTCGCCTTTTTCAGGATATTATTTTAACTACACAGGCCTAATGGCATGTGAGCCATTTTATAGTAAGCCATCTTATAGGATTTTAGCAACGTGTGCGTTATATTTCCCAACAACTATGATCCTAATGTATTGCTATGGGTCAAGTTTTCATATGAGTCGTTTTAGACTCAACGATCAATCATTAACTAATTCGACTTTATCTACTACAGTTGCTACAACGGTCACAGGTACAACCACACTACAGTACACTGGCAAGAATGTAAGACATGTTTTCATATCAGCATATATTGAGACAAACCTTACCAAAGTTTTTTTCTTGTATATATACCACTTTTCAGATTCTGGAACAAGACCGAAATTTAAATGGCCCAACTTCACGTTCCATGGCAGCTATATCATTAGGTTTTATTGTAATGGTAACACCATGGACTATACAAGAGATAGTCACAGCATGCACAGGTTCGAAGGTAATACTATTGCCCATCAAATAAGTTTTTTGAAAATTACTAAGGAAACTTTCTCAATTTTCAGCTTCCTTCATTTCTGGATTTCCTCGTAACATGGTCAGCTTTAAGTAATAGTTTTTGGAATCCATTTCTATATTGGCTTCTGAATTCTCATTTTCGCCGTTTGGGTCGACATCTTCTGTCGAACAAGGTAATCAACATTTTGGAAAACCATTTTATTTTGAAAATTACTAGTTTGAAGAATGAAGATTTGTTAAGTTTCTAGTCTAATTTCCAGGACCTTTCTTTCTCAAGTCGAATTCAGTTCCATTGAATCGATTGAACCTTGCATTGCATTAGGATTTGCTAAGACTTATTCATTGCATGCTTGTGCAAGCAATCGTTGTTACAGACAGTGTCATAAAACCAAAACTATCCGCAAATTATATCTTTGGCAATCAGAATATGTCAAAAATGGCTTATCAACAATAGTTATTTATGTATGAAACATGTCCATTGCGGCTGAACCAGTTTCCTAAAATTCAATCCATTCTTCAGCATCACATCAGCTCTTAAACGCAGAAATAGAAAAGAGCAGAACGCAGTGTTACTGCAATGGGATGTATCGTTGAAAAAATTGCGATAACCAGCAACAGTGACATTCATTGCATTATCGTCAAAAGCGATCATCAATGGAGTCTATAAAAGGATTACGAATCTTGTGTGAAGAGTTTGTCTGTCATGCCTTGTCAAAAGTTGACCCCAAAAGAAACGGAAGTACATTCTTAGTGAATATAGGTACAGAAAAGTTAGTAGTCCTCTGCTAAGGATAACAGAAAGGAAATGATGTCCAGCGAACCAAAGAACGATTGACATTGAAAAAACAATGGCAACAGGCTCAAGTCTAACACACCTTGCTTAAAACGCACTCTTGTCTATCACACAGAATGCTTCTATATCTGCAATGGAAGCCATGTTAGAATAGCTGGTTAAAAATCAATGGCTGTCTCTCGCATCTAATAAAACGTTACCGAACTATACCGTTCCGATAAGAAATAACTCGCTATATACATTGCTATTTTGTAATTATTATAATATTATCTAATAATCAAGTTGGGCGAAACAAATTTAATAAGTATATTAGCATCACCCATACAACTTGAATCGGCTTTAGAGCATTCAAATACAAAAACACATACTAATCTCGAAAAAATTACAACCGACATTTCAAAGGTAGCCAATAAAGAGGAAACGAACGAAGAAGTCAAAGCGTTTCAGACCGTTCGTTGAGCTCCATATAATTAAAGATTCAAGGATCTTATTATCTTCACTGCAGTATAAAGGACCAGAAATTCAATGAACATTGAACCGGACACATCAAGAACTAGCAGCCTTTTGTCTTGTACAAAATTTGTAAAGCAAAACATGAAGAAATACATAGCCGGTTGGACAAAGGTATGTGTCCAATGTCAAAAATCCAAGGTCAGCTGACACGTTACGACCTTGCTACATCAATTCCTGCTACCAACTATATTAACTATGAATTAACAACTATAAATAGATTATGGGAGAAAGGTGGAAAAGTTCAAGTTGATTTCGTACATGCATCTCTGCTTATTCTCATCAGGCGCACATTGACTGATTGGGACGCGTTTGCTTTTTAAATTTGATTCACTTTCGAGGCCGTCAACAAACAAAAAAATTAATAACTTCGGCACTTGTGAAGCCATAGGTATAATTCACCCAGAAAATTTAAGCGGGATGAAACACGTTTTTAATTAAAAACCTTCTAGAACTATAAATATGTTTAAAGAATATTCGATACATTTTCGAAATGATCACAGGCGGTTTCAGACACTGAATTAGCGGTAAAAGTTGTAGTGGTGAATTTTCATATACACCAACGATCGAAACCGTTAGTTCTAATCGATGCTAGGCGTTGCCAAAACTTCTAGGATGACATATGTTTGATCAAGAGCATATCAGCAAGGATGCAATGAAATGATACAGCTGTACACTCGATTCTAGAAAACAGCATTAACTCGCCACAATGATCCCACAAAAACGAATAAAAACTTGGATAGATGCGTTATTAATCGTCTAACTGTAAATGCATTCAGCCTTTACACCAAACATAATATCTACAACTGCAGAAATGCTGTACGAATGCCTGAAAAGTTTGTAAAGGACGAGGAACTAATCAACAGAAGCGAATCTACCTCTGGACGTATTTTTAATTTATTATCCGTGGAAAGCTAAGCACATGTGCTCATGTATTCGTTTGCTTTGATACTTTACAACAACTTTGCGTTTAACAATATCGTGTCATCGAATGTACAACTGAAAATAGGCCGCAATCATAGTGGCTTGAAAAGAAATTATAATCTCAGTTGATGATTTCAAATCGGAAAGGGAAGAAACAACATTTCGTCAATTACGTGAAGAAAAAACCATAAGTTACATGTTTCGGTTCACCCAGGAATATAAACAAGTGACATTTCCATTATTCGACATACAAAACCAAGTGAGAATGTGTTTAGTGACCCTTAAGCGTAATCCACGACGTCTAGTGGCAAACCAGCAGTAAGCATTCCTTTATTTTCTTCTTTTGTTAAATAAATATTGTGCATACTCATCAGATTTTTTAGCATTTATAAACGTAAATTGTCTCCATCTGATCTTTACCTAGGCATAGAATGTAGGTATGTCATCTACATGTGAATTCCAGTTTTATATTTACAGGCTCGGTATATTCAAGAAATAAGACGTTCTTATTTTATGACAAATTTTTTTTTCTTTGTTAATCTTTTGAATAAATATTTTTCAAATCAACTTCAGTGTATCTTTTGTGAATCTTTTCAGTTCTGTCAGCATGATGAATCGCCCGACCATAAAACTCATTGCTGTAATTTTATCTCAGAGAGTGAACAGCTTTCATTGCCTCTTCCACCAGGACCTGCATCGAATCGGCATACCGATCATCATCATCACCATACAACTATCATTCGCCCAGATATTGAAGGATTATCTGAAAAATATTGGGGTGAAATTTTAGAGAGGACTGTCAGTTCAAATAGCTTGCACGCACTTCAAAAAACCTATGGACAAACGCAACAGCAGCAACAACAACAACAATCTACAACTAACTTTAGTACGACAACTAGCGATTTAAGCTTCCAATCGTGCGATGTTGGAGCACGACTAGCCGCAACTTTTATGAATAGTAGCGATAATGTAACAAAAACATGTGAACATATCTATCATGATGTGAATTGTGCTAAAAATAAAGTTAATTTCAGTACGAGTAGCTGTCCCAGTTCTAGTATACTTCCGGATATATAGTATTCGTTCAAGAATAGTAACCAAACAACTCAATTGTGTAATTGTCGTTCAGAAACTAAGTTAACATGAAGAAGATCCAACATGAAATCGCAATATTTCGTCCTAGTATCGATGGAATCGTAATAGCAAAATAAATTTAACATTTTTATATAAACAAATCTGCTGACGTTTTTTATTTCAGCGAATTTCGTTAAATTAAAAAAGTATATTGAACATATATGAAGATATAGCCACTAAAAGAAAATACGCTAAATCCAAAACAATTATGTCTTATCAAACTTTTCAAAGTATGCATCGATTTCCGATTTGATTTATTTCCAAGCAAATTGTTTTCTCTCTCTCTGTCTCTCTCTCTCTCTTTTCCTACCTCTCTCATTCTTCCTACTCTCTCTCTCTCTCTCTCTTCCTAGTCTCTCTGTCTCTTCCCACTCTACTTAATTTTACTCTATTGCTCACCATGCGACCGTTTGTTGATGTTCAAAAACAAAATTTAGGGTAAGAGGCTGCTCAGAGGAAGTTCCACCTGCTGATTTGCGATGGAAGATTCTCTTGTCAGCAGTAAATCAAAAGAGGTTTCCGCGTGTTTCCTGGTTCTTTCTTTTGGATCTTTGATGGGAGCGTCAATCGGACAGTTTCGACCCAATAAAAGGGTGTTTTCACAAGTGTAGATCATGTAAAATATGCTTCGCACATCCTTTTGGAACTTCTTAACACCAAAGAGAGCTCCTACGATCATCCGTGAAGTTCAACCCTGATTCGGCTCATTAGAAAAAGAATATGCACCTCTATAATGTGTCGTTTACAAGTACCCATTAACGCTGTAGCCCGATATAGTGGTCTCTTTCTACATCAGCAACGACCCATAATCGTCATTTCCTAGCTATGCTACTAGAACTTCAACACTTTCCACCCTTATTTGTCTCACAAATGCCAGCGGTCCTTAGAATTTGACTTATGCATGATGTTTTCTATCAGTTGAGGGGATATGTCTGCCTGAACTGTATTCCTTCTTCCTTTCTTCCTTCAATTTTGAAACTTTGACCAAATCTGGCATGAACACGTATGGTCTCAAGGTATCCATTCTTTGGCTACAGCTACCTATAATGTCAGAGGTCAGGAATTGATGATGGAATAGTAAGTTTTTTTATCTTACTTGGAAGTTGATACCTCACTGGAAGGGTATGCTAGCTCCCTAAAACGAATATGTAAGTGTTTTTTCGCTATAATTCATGATTTGTTTGACAGGATAAGAACACGTATGAGAACATTATAAAAATACAGACGAAGGACGACAAATAGGCAATGTAAGTGTCTCTTCCCATGATGCATCCTCTAGAGTGTGATTGTAATGTCGGAAAGATGAGTTTTTCTTCGTCAGCAGAGGAACTCATACAAATCAAAATCGAAATTCAACCAAACATCCGTCTCTAACGCATTTCCAACTCCCATCAATTTATGAGCTCTTACGTCCATACTTCACGTTAGGCTCTAGGCTCCTCATTTAACTCCTGTTGATTGCCTTTGCAGTACACGTTGGACAAAAGCTCGATTTGTTCCACTACTCACTGTTTCGATGCAGATACCATCGTTAACCGCAACCCAAAACCATACGCGCCCCATATCATGTTAATTTAGATCCCTGTTATTCACTGTATATACGGCCGCACTCAATTCTGCATGCATATAACGCAATCTGGCGATCTCCGGATGTGTTATGAGCAATTTAATTTTAGGCTATAGGTAGTTAGCTCAGCACATTAACTAAATAGACGTGTCATCCTTTTTTGTTTTGCAATACACTCATAAAAAACTTGATTATTCTGCTGCTCTTCTTTGTATGCTGTGTAAGCTAATTCCACTAGTCTCTCGATATGTTGGGCAGGCTAATGCAGAATTTTTGCAAGCTTCTCCATCCGAATTTATTGTTGCTATCTGATACCTGCTTCAGGTGATCGGCTCTAAATCTGACGTCAAGCAACAGAGACATTTGGATTTCAACTGGGATAATTAGATGAATCGCATCAACTAGGCCCTTAGTTCAAAAATTAATGTACCCACTAGGTCTAATGTACCCACTAGATCCCACTAGGTTAATCTGATGGTTTGTTTCAACGGCTTTTGATATGTCAAGCATCTTGTTTTATTACATGTCTCGGTATGATACAGTCGATCGACCCTTTAAGAGCAGATATATTTGAAAAGGGTATTTTCTTAGAGGTATGAACTTTAAGTTCATAACATTTTTTATGCTACGAATGGTGTGACAACTGTCAAGTGTATCATGCATAGATCTACGCCTGCGAAACTTCTACAAACTATGACAAAATCGACCACCAGAACAATTAATTCGTTTAACTATGGATCGTTTTCGCACGACGTTCCCTCTCTCTGCTAATTTACAAACTACTTAATCCCGGCAGATCTATGTTTGAGGACACATGATCATGATTATTATAGACTTTACATACCACTAAGTGAATTGATTAGGGGATTCAAGAAGTTTTTAGCTTTTTTGAGCAGATTCGCTCTGCGCGAATCCGTAGGTTCTTAATAGGACGAATATTATTACTTACAATTATGTCTTTACGAGCTCTTCTCATTTTGTTTGTTACTTTTCTAGTAACAGAACTTCTCTAGCTTTTGTCTGGTTATATTCACTATAAACGCAGCTGCTGAAACCTTCGTTTCGGTGTTCAATTTACTAAAATTCGTGTAGCACCAGCTTTATACGACGAGAGCTTTTAAGAGGATCTTTCATCTAATTCTTTGCACTTATAATATCCCTTTTCAGAGTCTACAACCTTGTTTAATAATTCGATTTTCTTTGACAGTTGCGCAATGTTCGTCTCATCCTGACCGCAATTTTATGAAAGAATTGATTGCAGTAACTTGATTATCAATTCAATTAGTTTTCATCGCGAGTCAGTCGATTTTATTTACTGGAGATTTCACTTATTTATCACCACTCGATTCATGCTGCATATTTTGCACTCTTTGTTAAGCGAATTGTCATGAAAAAATTGTAATTCTTGGGAAACATCTCCCTATTCTGTTTCTTCAAAAATCTTTTATTTTATTCAAAAGCATTCATTTTTTCCATACCACTTAATGCATTGGCGAAAGTTTCATATATTAAATCAGGCGTAGGGGGCTTTTGGTCATGAGATCTGAAGTTAATTAGTTATTCGTTATCACTTTATGAATAAATACATCCTCCATGCAGTAGCAAACAAGGTCCAACTATTTTTTAAAGCACCCATCTTCTTCCGACTGTTTGAATATCTAAATAAACGTTCAAATCGCATAATAACCAGAATCTTCACCAAAATAGAATGAAATCAAAAGTAGATGGTGTTTTATTTATTGTTAAATAGAAAATTATTCAAATTTTTGCGTATTCAATTCTAACACAATCAACAATATTGCAAACTATACGATGTAGATAAAACGTAATAACAATATCATTAAGCGTAATTCATTTATATTAAAATCTAATTTGTGTGACTAGAAATGGAACAAAACAGTCAATAGTTTAAAGCAATTCTTTACGATTATTTACTCGGCGTCATATCGGTACAACGCCAAACTAAACTGTTTCACGAACCTGATCGCAAGGGACAGAACGCTAGAAATGGACCACCAATTATTTTCACCATATCTGAAAAAAAAAAGTCAATAACAATCGGTCACATGAGTAATCCCACTAATATGCTTACTCTCTTAGGAAGCTTGGAAATGCTTCTGTTGATAAATGCGGATAAAAATCTCGAACGTGTAAAAATCTCATATCACTAAAGTTCGACTTAAACATTTCATCAAATTCATCGCATAAACTCGATGGCATTGCTACATAGACTTGATAACGCCAAGTATACTTCTTCGTACTATCAGTGTCATAGCTGCGTACAATATTCGACACTGCTGGCAGTATTCTTGTTATATCCATGCCCCCTAGTTCATTCACGAACAATTGCTGGCCACGACGATACTTTTTTCTTGTTACCCGGTCAATATGGATCTTTTTCGAGCTCGGAGTATTGACGAACGCCAGAGGGAAACTGTAAATGTGCGATGTGATCAAATGAACATTTGCTGCGGGCGGCTTTGCCTTCATAACATCTGAGAAATGAGAGGATAGTTGATAAACACCGCCTTGGTGTAGGAATCCGTAGAAAAGTATAAGAATCGTGTTAGCCAAACACCACATTTGCATCATAGTCTTTTTGGGAATCTTAGCCGGCACAAATTTCTCGTACAGTATGCGCATAAGCAGAGAACTACTATCATATGGATTTGGGAGTGAAATGCCGTCCAAATGATGTCCGTGCAATAGAATAATAGGAAGCGTTAGCGGCAAAAGAAATCTTGCTTCCTGGTGGTTAATCAACGACATAATTGCAAGTGGACCAAAAACAGCTGATGTCATAAGGCCTATAATAGATTGCGAACGTGGTAGATTACGGAAATCTCCCGAGAGGAATCTGAAGTAGAGTGTTTAATTTCATATTGCGAGAATGAAAACAGTGAAATATACCTGTAAACTAGCCTTCCGAATGAAAAAATCGCTATTACGCCCAAAACATTGTACAATAGTGGTACGTTGACTAGAAGATGCACATACCATGGATGCACACCGTGTTGCGCAGTTTTTGATGAGTCCAGGTTATATTTGACAAAATTCCAAGGCGTGAACACAAAATGATTTATACTCACGTCCAGCATGCGAATTTCACCCGACGTCAGATATCCGTAATAAAGAGAGTCGACGAGTATGAAAAAGGCTATTGTCGGAGCAGCACTCAATACGAACAATGTAATTCGTAAATTGAAATCTACGAAAGTAACAGCTCGGGTCCCTAAGCCGCGTAAAAGCCAAAAGAATACCATAGGGGCACCGAAAACCAAAAACGTTGGTCGATTAAAGACACCTATAACACATAATGTTGCCACCAGTACCACCCTATTGAGACTGTGCGACGGCAAAGCCGCTTGTAATTTGTACAATTTGACTCTTTCACTTGTTGTCGTAGCTTTCTCGTATTGAATTTGCAAAACTTTTAGCTTGTATATAATCGAATTCGAATGGATCATACAATCTGATACGAAATATAAAAGAACTGAACACAAGCACATTTCTATCGTATTAGAAAAAGTTCGCGTAGCGAACACTAACATCACATATGAACTGCCCAAGGCAAGCAAACGTGTTTCGTATTTTAGACTATAAACTTTACATATGCTATACAGACTTATGTCATTTAAAAAAGATAAAAAACACATAATCAGACGTGGGAAAACTAAAAAAACGTAACTATTTCTTAAACTTATTCCCAAATAGTAATTTGTATAAACTGATACGAATTCTAACACGTTCAGTGGAATTTTAAGCGTTAAATATGGAACAACGATACTTCGTATTGGATTTGTATTATTGAATTCCCATGTTCGTTCATGCTCAATATCAAATTGATCTCCTGAAACGAGAAAAAAATCATATTAATATGAATTATTCTACCTAAATCAGTCTACAGAGAATATTTTCAGAATTATTATTACCCTGCAAGACTGATTCAAATATTAATCGCATTTCTATACCTGCGGCTAAGTTAGTAAGAGGAGCGAACTACTGAGGAGAGGCGACAACGGAAAGAATCGGTGGAGAAGAGGAGTTCCTATCAACAAGTTGTAATAATATATTGATCTTCATATTTTAAATCAAATTTCAAAGTCCAGCTAAAGTTCTAATAGTCAAGCATAGTTTGAGAAAGGTAACAATGACATTCAGTAGTGTTTTTGACTGGTTTTAAAATATCAATAAGGATGCTCAAGTTTCATCTAAACAAACATCTGCGTGGTTCCTGTTTCATAATTAACAAACTTGGTAGGAAATGCATGTCAGTCGTGAAAGTGCATATTTTATTAACACAGATCGTAAGCTCTTCTGTTTGTATGAGATTTTTTTAATAAATTTTATTTAACCAGAAAAAAAATGTATGCAATGCGTACGACTTTTGGATTGATTGCAGATTTTGTTTATCAATTCTTATCAAATACAAGATTAGTTCAATAAGTTGTGTAGTGCTCATGCATTAGGTAAGCATGCACTTCCTTGGCGACCGCTATGAAAAATTCAACGGTTAAAATTCCGGCGTTTTTTTGTGCCTTGGTGTAGATAAAAAGAGGTAGCCAATAAGTTTTTTACATTTACATGGTTCTAGTCATAAACAAGAATACATGTGGGTTATCAACTTCTGATTTCCTTGAATTTTCAGAAATTATTACGCTTCTCGGTTATGATGCATTTGAAAGTGAACTGATGAGCTTTTGTTCATGCTTGTGCGATCTTACTTGATTATATTTAGTAGTCTGCACTAAACTTTTGCTATTTTTTTAACGCTGCACGAAATTTTTGACTCATGTTACCTTCTCAAGAATGTGCCCCGGCAAACTACAGCAATGCATTTGTGTAAAACTAAAGGAACCAGGACAATTCTTAGATAAATATTCCTTTATACAACGAACATACCTTTGCGCAATCAAGTAAGTATGCTCTTACCTAAAATTACTTCCACCGACTGGAAAAACTCATCGGGATGAATGTACCCGGTTTGCGGAATGAAGACAAGAACAATTCGAAGGATGACACAGAACAGATAAGTTTTAAATGCACGATTTCCATATTTAATCGATCGTATATAACGTGTTAATTTCATTGCTAACTCAATTTGGTAGAACGACACCGAAATGAAAATGAAAACATTAATTCTGCTATAGATAAACACCCTGCAAGACGTCTAGTTTCTGTTGAGCGAGAAATGTCAACAGCATGTTTGACATTCAAGTCGAACAGAGTTGAATTCATCGACAACGAGTTGACGGTCAACTTATATCAATTCGATTCATGTTCAAGTGATGCCGACTATGCATCTAAAGCAATTTTCTGTTGAAGCTAAGAAGACTAGTGAGGGAAATCCCCTTTTCGTATGTAGCAAAAAGAAACTATTAAATAACTATATCTAGAAAAACGCTAAAGAGGAAAGAATATTTACGAATGAAGAATGCCTTATAGAAACATTTTCTTCGTTCGCCGCTGATGGTACCCAAACTTTAAGGAAAATATAGCAACAAGACTTCACCAAGTGCGTTTTCCGTAAAAAAAAAACAAGACCTTTTATTAATTTCCTTATGCAACCTACCTTATCATACCTTATCATACGACGATTTTTCGTATGAAAACGTGGTGGGAATTTATTTCATGTTGTATTTATTAAAATACGTGCAATGTACGCAAGCGAAAAACTTGTTTGAAAACAAATTTTTCACATATTTACATCCCTACTCATTGAAACGAACTGAATAAACCTGAATCCTCGGTGGAAATATGTAGGTTTTCTTTTTACTGTTTTCTACTAAACTTGAGATGATTTTTAGAATGTTCATTCTCGCAGAAAATTATTTAGTACTTTCTTGTTGTAAAAAAAGTAAAAAGTAAAAATCAGCGAACTTTCAACCCTTAACTGTAGAAGCCAATCAAATTAGTTCTATGAACACGATGAAATATTTAGGAGTCACTCTGAGCAGCAAACTTATCTCGACAAATTCCTATGGAGTCAAAGTATTAAAAATGTATTACAAACTAACTAACGGATGGACGTAAAACCAACATTGGCGTTGAAGAAAATAGCAGAACGAACGAGCAAGAGCTGGTGCAACCGGCCAAAACCCAGTCAAACTTTAATAAGTGCACCAGTAACAGTATAAAATTTAATTGATCCAAATCCTGAAGCTGTAGGTTGGTTAAAAACTATAAGAATAACTGCAATTTTTAGCCTTAAGACTTCACCTTAAGATAACAATGGGTGGAAATCATTCATGAACTATAGTTTCATTGCTAACACATCACACCCTTTTGTATAAACATGCAACCAAATGCACATCGAGTCGTCTATCGTAGAAATTTGTTCTCTTCTCTAGTTGTAAGAATTCATACTTACAAAGGTTATTTTCAACATGAGTATGGGTTTAGTTTGCTGTAGGACAATATGTGTTATGTGTTATGTGATAATTCAAATACAAAAGCAACACTTGTTGCTATAAACAAGTACAAACGGTTGCTATAAACAAGTACAAACAATCATTGTTAGAGCTGAAAGAATCAGTTAATTTAATCAGTGCGCCAACACGAACATGCTGAAATATTTCCAGGCCTGTGGAATGCTTCAACTTATTCATAACGATTATAAATGGCGAATGAAATAACAAATTGGACAAATGCAGCTCCAACGAGAGAAAAAACTGGCAGGATTTGAACCAAAATCGAATCTCGAATAGCAAATCAACAGTAATTTTTTAACGTTTTCGGCTTTGAGCTGAAAGTTCATTTGAGCCACGTGTAAAACTCCACACAAAATTTCCATTTTTGTAGACTGGAGGAAGTCAAAAAGACAACTTCAGTTCGAATTTTTTTCTGGCAACGTACAAATAATGTATCTAGCTTTAATGAATTGATTCAAAGCTACCTTCAGATATACGCTCTGTAATTGAACTGCTAAGCCCCAGACAAACAGCAATGAAAACAAATAAAATAAAAGCGTCGAGATAATTTACAAACAAAGAACAATAGAATGTCACGATTATTTGTCATGTTTAATTATAAACGAAATAACATTTCACACATTATAGTTTAATAGAAATATATATCAGGCACTTTAGCGAATAATAAAAATATTTTAACAGCACATCCCACATGGTGATATTTTCTCTACATAGAAATTTGCCAAAATTAAGATATTACACAATTGCGATTATCCTCTGATTTTTGCTTTATTTTTGGAGTGCTATCCCGATATGTCTGATGAGAAAACGATGGGTTGTAAGGTGGTTGACGCTGTATAATATCCTGCCTCGATGTAGGATGATTGGTAACTAAAGCAGGTGCCGTTGGAGTCGGCTTAATATTTTGAGGATATGGTGGACCATCAACTGCTCCTGGCAACCGTTGCCCGTGCGAAGCTTGATCAGATCGGTCATGAATATTAGATGCTGACAGTGGATTAGCTGACGAAATTATGCTCGCTGAAGCAATTTTCGGATAGAGAGGAATGTTTCTATCTTCAAACGGGTTCTTAGACTCCGTTGCCTTTGGTTGTGCAGAATTATGTTGTACGGAAGCACTGCCAGTGCCTATGTTGCGATTATATAAATGCGCACCAGGTTGATTGGGTTGGTACCCGAGGAGTCCTTTGTTATCAGAGTTAAATGCTCTCAAATCATGAGCTTGGGGATTTTGGATTAGATTTGGAATATTCGATCGAAACTGTGAATATCCTCTTGACTCCATCACTTGTTGAGGTTGTCCATATCTTGGCTGCTGAGTCTGGTCATATCTAGGCTGGAGATTTTGATATGTTGGCTGCTGCGATTGCCCATACCCTGACTGTTGAGGCTGTCCGTATTTTAGCTGCTGAGGTTGGCCGTAAGTTGGCCTGTTAGATTGACCATTCCCGTGAAATTCTCTTGACCACTTATTGAAAGCTTCTGTACTAGGAATGTTTTTTACACCAACCTGAGCCCGGGAACCATCATTTAAGATTGCTTGCGTTTTGTGAAACTGTAGTTTGCTTGCATTATTTGGATCGGTTTTGTAACTCTGATTTGTATGTATCTTTTGCTTTCCCAAATTTTGAGCTCCTTTTATGATTGTTGATTTGTCACTTTGAAGTGAGTTGATTGCACCCGAGGCTTTTTTATTTTCAGTCCATCCTTTCATATTTGCCTTATTGGATTTAGCAGAAAAATCAGAAATTCCTTTCGAATCTGAATGTAATTTCGAAAAATCTTCTCGTTCAATGCCAGATACACTTGGGATACGATCTTGATTTTTACTATAAAGCACTGTATCCTTAGATTCAAACGTCAAATTGGAACTTTCAAATAAATCGGCCACACTAGGCAAGTCGTCTAACCATTGCACCCAATCTATTCTTTTGTCAGCATCCTTTGCAACTTTATTATTATTGCCGTGTTTATTTTTGGATGTAGGAGTTTTCTGTGCCCTCATATTCTTAACAGACTCATTGCCCTTCGTCATTTGATTCACGTTTATTCTATTTCTACGATAATTCTTCTTTTTAGGATTGCGATTATCTTTAAGACTTAGGTCTTGCATTGATTGTGAAACACTTGTCGAATCACTTTCATTTGAGCCATCCTCGTCATTTGTGATCATTTTAGCTCCAATCATCGAATTGTTCTCAACGCAATACTCCACAACAAATTTCCAATCGCCAATTTTCTTCAGCGTATCCGGATTACCAACTATTATTAGTAAGGCTTGTGCACGTGTTAAGAGCACATTTAATCTCTGAAAAAAGTGAAAAACATAAATTGAGAAATTATTGCAATTTATTACAACACAATTCGGTTTCTGAATATAATTTTAAGTTTGTGGTATGTTTAAACATATATATTTAGATTTTTCAAAGTATCATGATACGACGAATTTTAAATAAAAGTTTTTCATTGCACAATCCCCTCCAACCTGCTCACCCGACCCGATATCTTAGTTGTGATAAATTTTAAGAAACAATTGGCAGTGTTTTTTAGTAATTATCTTATGATAGACACTCCGCTCTTTTGTAGCACATTTGACGGTTAGATTTGAAGGAAGTTTTTCTGAATATTAGTGAATTTAAATCGTTTAAATTTAAGAGTTTCTTAAATCAACCGATATCCACCAAATTTCTATTATCTATCGCACGTTACAAGCTCAAACGTTGAGACAAACGAGTGAATAAGTTTGAAATATTTAAAAAAAAATTCCTACTCAGCAACTAACATGTTTCAGTTTCATCAATCGATAGATAAATGAATATGGAAGGTAATGAACAATGCGAACATTTTCGATCGAGGAATAGCCAAAAAGTTTTTTTAATGAGCACCTTTAAGTCAAATAAGAAAATAATAAAAATCGAAGAACTAAAGAAAGAACACATAATATGCTTTTAACCATCAGACATATGTTAATATTATGGCATTCAAAATAACGGTTTAAACTTACCTTCGGATTATCCAAAAATCCGGGAGTATCAACCCGAGATCGGACCATTGAGGCTATAATGATAGGTTTCTCCTGACCTTGGAATGTTTCAACAGAGCCTGTTTCAATATGGTACCAACCACGTTGATCCAACATATTACGTAAAAGTTGACATTGGGTTTTATATGGTGAAATTATACCAATATCACTTTGTTCAAATTTTCGATTTTTGATACCGAAAAACATCAATTCCTTTATGCGCAACATAACGCAGTCCAATTCTTCATAATTGCAAAAACTGAAATTGTGATTTGAATTCAGCCAAGGAACACGCTTATTTTTTTTTAAAACTAATTACCTGGTGGAATTTCTTAATTGTCGCATTACGCCTTTAACTGATTCAAATAATACTGGGAAATTTTTTGAGCGCAATCCTGACCATCCAATTGCCAAGTCTGTAATTTCAGGCGGCGCTTGGACCTTCAACTCATCATTATAATATAACTGATTTGGTAAAGCAAGAATATCTTTATGACTGCGGAAGTTCCGCACTAACCGAGCCTGAATAGATCGGTTATATTCCTTCGTAATAGGGTGCTGACGATAGCATTCACGATCCATCAGCCTTTCCAAAAGTGAACGTTCCAAACCATAACCTGCTGCCCTTCTACATTCAATAATCGGACCCAATTGTTTGGGGTCCCCAGATATAATTAGATGAGCTGAAGAAGACAAAATTCCAGATAAACCCAATAATGATTCAGGTTCCGTTGATGCTCCAGATTCATCAAGGAAAACATGACTAAAGTGATTGTCTGCAATCCGCCCATGAACTAATCGACCGGCTACAGCTAACGTTGCTACCACTATCGGATACGTGTAAATAGTTTCAAGTGATGGGTAGAAATGTGAGCTATAGCATAAGTTGGATGCCTCAAGGACATCCTCATTGATATTTTCAAATTTTTTTTCAAATGACGCTGAATAAATCCTAAGCAAGTTCAAGCCATCTGGCTGTATTTCATTCAATTTTCTGCACAGCCTTACTGCCACTTCATCGCAAGCCGCATTTGAGCCGGCTGACACCAAAATTCGAAAACGATTTGATTTTTTCAGCAATTGTAAAATTGCTTCAGCCATAACGGTAGTTTTTCCTGTACCTAAATAAAAATGGAACTCATCAAATTGCAGTCACCATTTATTTAAATCATATTTAATGTTGCATACCCGGCGGACCAAAAATAATGAAAGGTACATCCTTATTTTTGTTATCAACAATATTTTGAACAGCTTCTCTTTGCTCGGGATTTTCAGACAATTTCTCATTGTAGTAATCCAAGCTGAAAAAAAGTGAAAATTTAGATCGAGGCGCTGAATTGATTATTTCCTTGACATCAATGATCTAATTTGTTTTCTAGAATGTGAAATTCAATTAGATATTCGAAATATGATGAAAGTTAAACCTCACTACTTGCAACTTTAAGCATGCTCTTGGAAATGAGTTGATTTTTGCTGTTAAAGATCAAGTGAGCAGGAAAGTGATCTTGACCGAGTAGTTTTGTTGATCATATTAGAAGCTTAAAAACCAATAAAACTATCGGCAAGAATTATTACGGATAATTCCAACCATTCTCAATCACTGTATTAATCTTTTAAACTTTTTGAAGCTTAAAAGCTGATATGAAGTGTTTTTCTTTGAAACGTTTCCATCAAGGATTAAATAACCGTTTTTGCTTGTGACAATCACTAGTATTTCTGAGCTAACTTTTTCAAATAATGCATATAGAAATTCTCTTGAATTGTGTTCTTTTGAATGTTCCTTATCATTTGAAAATTCAAGAGATTCACCAGTTCGAAGAAATTTTTGTTTTGAAGTCAGCTAATTGCAATGAGTTTTAAAAGATAATGGGCCAGGATTCCACCAGGAAGGCCCTCTCATCGTCCTGTAATCTCCCATCTCCTACTAGAGCCATATCTTTGGTGAGCTCCTACTGCCGATCAGAGAAAGACAACTAAGCAAAAAAAAACAATCAACTTATTAAATATTGTGAAAACTGACATATCCTGGAGCAAGAACATGAAATACTTAGGAAGACTGGTTAAGAAAATTGATTAAATCGTAGAGATAATCAATATCATTAGAAGATCGTGCCATTGCATAAGAAATATCATCAGGCATTCTACAAATAAAGCTACCCTTTTATTTTCTCTCTCCTTTATTCTATTTCATCCTTTTTTGAGAAGAACTAATTTGCCAGGGAAAATGGAATTTCAAAACCAAGAATGGAGAACAGTGACTAACTTGGCTGAATTGAATCGTTCAATTTTAATACAGAAAGTATAACAATTTAAACTAATATTTAATATTTATAAAGAAAGGTGGAAAGAGCTCAAGCTGGTTTCGAACACGCGTCCCTGCCGCTTCTCATCAGGTGCCAACTCACAGGCTGGGAATATTACATTCACTATCGAGGTACTCGAAATATTTGATCACAACTTCCGCACACATGAGTCTTCGCTGAGTTAGCTTAGCAAGGGTATAAATCACTTATAAGTTTTAAGTGAAAATGGAAAAATTGATCTACCAAAATTTCTGAAATTAATATTTAATGTTAATCAAGTGTAGATAGATGATTTTTGTTTACAAAATATCGTCGGTTGGAGATTTAGTAAAAATAAGGCAAAAATTGACAAATCTAGAGGTCCGAATACGAAATTCCAATAGCCAGCGCTTCATTAGCTAGGGGAGTTATCTAAATCGTCGACAGCTCAATCGTAAGAAAGAATAAAAAAAAAAGTACATGATTTTTTTAAGGTTGGGAGGTGAAGGCTATTTACACCCTGAGTGTGGGAATCCCGGTGGCAACCGGACTAACGACTAGACACCTCCCCTGTTAGTGCCTAGCCTGGCACTGTTTGTCACATTACTTTGGACTAGAACTCATTAATCGTCGCTGCAATCCGCAGAGCTCCTCGTCTCTGTACCTGTGCGAGACGCCTTCGGTACGACTCCTTGCTAAGAGCTCAGACTTCGAAGCCGTACAATAGCACTGACTCCATTGCACTCATAAGCAGCCGTCGCTTACTCGAGGTTGTCCCCCGTGTTGGCCGTAAGGCGACTGATAGCTGACATTCCCGCAGCAGCCTTATCTGCTATCACTCGAACCTGCTCGAAGAAGCTCATTTTCGAGTCAATCATCAAACCAAGATATTTTATTGATTCATTTGACTCGATGATTGTTTCTCCGACGCAAACGGGAATAACACGAGGAATGCGCTTCTTGGTCAGTATGCCAAATTCAGTCTAGATGTTTAACAATCTATCTATATACTGTCAAAAAAAGTAACCTATCAAAATCTACAAAGTTTAATATACCTGATTGCTGATGGTATATTTTGTATTGAATTCCCGGGAAATAATCTCGCCCGTAAATGAATGTTATTTCGAAGAAACTCCAATGCACGGTGTTGGTATATAAAGTTCAATCTTAGTGGTTTAAAAGCCACATCGTACATTGCATCCGTTGCAAGTTTGCCACTTTTTGATTCAAAATAAACACGTTCATCAACAACACTTGTTATCACGCCAGTAAAATACTTTTCCGTTTTACACCTTGCCTCAAAAGCTGCTAAATTATTCGGCCTTCCCGTTTTTCGCTCATTCACAATCAAAATAATACGGTCTCCACTACTTAGCTTATTTGCATGGTCTGCTTGTAAGTTGGGAATCTGTAAGGAAAGTTAGGTTTAAAGTAAGTTTTTGCATGTAAGGAATCCGTAAGATTGATATGCTAGGCAATATGCATTTTATTTGTTCCACAACCAACACAAATAAACCAATTAATGATTTGTTCAAATGACCTGAAGTTCTGACATGTGAGTTTTTTATTACTCAGGTCAATTCAATGCTACCTACCCTTATCGAATAATCCGCTGCAAAGCCTTGAATTTTCAGACCTTGCCGATATAATGCTTCATAAGACTTTAAGTGGGCGAAATCTTCCATTTCGATCAAAAAGTCAAACACATCACATATATTGCCATCATTGAGAGGAACCGACTTCTTTATAAAATTTCTGTAATTAAAATTGGAATAATAATGAAGCAAGCCAGACGTTTTATGCTTCTTACCGAACGGTGTGCTGGATTGGATGAATCTTTTCATCAAAATCTGCTGAATGCATCATTTTTGCAAAAGAGCTTGGTAAATATTCAGGCAGCTTAAGTTTCAATTGCAATTCACTGGATGATGAAATGATTTAGATTATATTCAACATCGTGATAAAATTTATATTTATTACTTACCCTCGTCTGAAAACATGTTTAGTTTTCAGATTTATTGTAGATGGAAAGACATCAAAACGCTAAAAGAAAAATGAAAATCAATTTAAATTAAATTTATAAAATCTACTGTTCATAGCACGTTGTCGTGAAAGGAGTGAAATGAATAATCATTACAATTTTTAGAATTTTCGGATGCCTTTATAAATCGATTTATGGAATCAACTAAACGAATCCGCACGAATGTAAGCAACTCGACCTAGACCAGATAGTCCCCTTTGAATCTCGAATCAACTTATGTAATGAGACTTGATCATAGTTTGTATCATTTAGTACAAAACGCGAGGCATTACTTGCTTTGTTAAGTCAATCGGATGGTTATACATCTTCAAAAAAAAAATAATGTCTATTTCTACAGAATGCATTTTTGATATAGTCGACACCCCAAACTACACAGAAAAGTCCGCGTTTTCTGAAATATTTTATGATAGCTTTCTATGTTTTAATTATACCAAAAAAATATCGATAAAACATTATGATTATACATATGAATGCAACTATTTCGTTTCTAGCAACAATCGACAAATAACCATAATTATTCAAGTTTTAAAAACTATGTTTTGCCCACTCGATCATGAAAACAGTAATTTGGAAAGCCAAATAATAATTACCAAAAAGTGATGCTCTTCAACATATCGTTCACCACTAGGATAATCTTGCAATTTATAAACAATAAGAACCGGTTGCTCGTACGCTATTTGAAAAATGTGAGAATTCACGTAGAATTCAGATCCATCTTGAAGAAAGCAAATTCGATAAATTTTAAGTTTTAATATAGTTTAAATATTATACCTGATGGTAGCAAATAGGGTACAAGCATATCCTCTAAATAATGAACTAATCCTGATCGAAATACAATTACTTTTTCTATCACAATATTGCCACCGCGCAAAGATTTGATAGAAAACAATAAATTTGATTTTTCACAGACTTTATACGTAATGGAAAGCTGTTGGGGCAACCTGCAAAATAAAAACAGTTTTAATCAATTAGAAATTGAATTGAAAAAATGCATGTTAGTGATATTCGTTATCTCAGGAACGATTCGAAACAAATAAGGTTTTAAATATAAACATCTTAAAACATAAAGAGAAAATAGTTATTGGGTAGTAAAGTGTAATAGAGTAGTGTAACGTCATAAATTCATGCTTCTAAGTTATAAATATGAAACAATAATCAGAAAAATTAATATTCAATTTGTGCTGCTTATTGTTTGTTTTTACAACAAACATATCTCGAAAAATGATCAGTGATTATTGATCTTCTTCAATTTTTATACATCTTTCTTTACATTTCAAATTATTTAATAATTTGTCATATATGATAAATTTTATGTGTTTATTTTTTACTATTGGTGATGAGTTCAGAAGTTATTGTAAGATTTCAGTAATAAATAGAAGATTAGAAATATTATTTAGTCAAGTAGAACAATTTGTGCTCTTTTTTACATATTATTAATATAATTCCATTGGTTTCATATCGAAATCAAATAAAGACATAAATTATCTTTAAAAACTGATCAAAATATAAAAATTTAAAGTTATATTAGGCTGAAGAGAAAAAATTAGAAAAAAATATGGAGTTGATGTGTTCAATACAGAATCATGTATTTCTATGAACCGTCAAAAAAGAAATTAATAATTAAAAACCGTCATAAAAGAAATTAATCGTAAACTTACACTTCATTTTGATTTTGATTTTCACTACGAAATTCAAAATCCGACTCTTGAGAATGATATTTAATGTGTGAAGCGTAGTCATCTTCCTTTTTGAAATTAATCTGACAGCAATAACATCCTTTTGATGACAAAATGAAAGATTCGTTGATTTTTTGTTTTGCACAAAACTGAAAAATAAGCTCATACGTTGGGAAATCTTCCAGAACCTTCGGCTTATCTAAAATAAAAGTTAAAAAATGAAGTTCTACTTATTATAGTTTAAAAATCAAAGGTTATTTCTTTAAAAACCCTTTTAAGGAAAAGTTAAAGAGTTCCCGGTAATTTTATTAATTAAGCGTGTTAATTGCAAAATTGAGAAGCTAGTTTTGCTATAGCTAATACACCACGGAAGCAACAGATTCGCTGCTTATCGCACGATTATAACAGGCGAAAAACAACAAAGTTACTGGCGATTTAAACGCTCTTGAATTGCTTAGCTTAAGAATCTTGACTTTCTTAACGCTTTTTATACAGGTTGAGCCATCTTAAGCAAATTTATGCTTAAAATTAGAAAAACTGACTTCTGGTGGTGAAAGGGGAAATCTGATGGACTGTTAAGGAATTTGATGTTACAAAAAACTCAACAAGTAGTAATAATCCTTTCTGTTTATCAAAAAAAAAAAGATATGGATGTTAATTGCCATCAATATCTATTTTTTCTTTTCTTTTTTTTTTCTTGCTGCTATAACTCAATTAAATAGATTCATAAAATGACTGCACGTTAAACTAGATTTAATAAAGAAATTAAAAATTATACAAAAATATTAAGTTTTCGCCCCTTCTCATTCAAGTCAAGCTTTTGAAACTTTTGAAAATGATGAATGAATTGTTATTCTTAGCATGGTAAACAATAAAGTCGAGCCATTTAATTGATCGAGCTAATTGTTACCTAAACTTGTTGCTAATCTAGCAATTCGTAACATTGTTAATTTTTTTTAACAATAATTTGTAAATATAGAATACGTTAACCATGTGTACGGCAAATCATTTATAGCAGAAACGTGCACACATTAGACCAAAATTTAGATGAAATGTAGCTTACTCGCGATGAGATAGTTCTCCTATTATTGTAATTGATGCTAGCAGAAGCAAGAACGCTAAAATATTGGTGATTTTCGCTCAATACCAAATTACATTTTCCACGGTTGGAATCAAGACGTTCCAAGCGTTTAATCTGTACATCTGTTGAATCACCCGATTAAAACTTTTGATCGGTTATACGAATAAAGTAAAATATTGTGTGAATACTATTCATTTGACATTAGACGAAAAAAAAGGTTAGTCTTCCTGGTATGAAAATGTTCCTTCTACACTACTGTGCGTGGCCAAATTTTCTTGCTTCCCCAACACATAAACCCAGGTACAACGAAAGAATTAAGAGCGACACTGGAGAAAAGTGAAAAATGTTTGTCTGTCTATTTATTTCTTCTCTCTCAATTTCGTTTCTGATGATATTTTTTCTTGTGTTAGCCTTAAAAAAGTACACAGATTTTTTCTGCGTTTGGAGTATAATTCAGACGACATGAAAGTTTGATTTAGGTTTACGAACTTAAAATTCTGATTTAATATTTTTGAGACAGCTTAGAATTTCTACCTGTGATTCGTGGGTAAATCTTTTAATGTAGTGAAATGTTTAATGTTAAGCAAAACTTCTTCGAACAATGTAAAGTCTAGAGAGGCACAACCCAAGCGCAGGCACTTCAAGCTTTCTTTAGTACATTTTAGGGTTTTTGTTCGTATTTTCTTTTAAAATTTGTCTCAGTTCTTTCTTTTTTTAACCACATTTGTTTATCCTGAAAAGTATTGCTTCCAAATGCGTTTCCATTGCTGATTGCAAACGTGTGCTGTACGCACATAAACTTTGCTTGCCATGTGACTTGTTAGTGATAATATTCAGTAATTCTAAATATATCTATTTCATTAGCTTAGTAGTTTTTCCAGACCACCTTTTAAATTCATAGATATGAAATGATTTTGACATAACTCTTCACTTGCTACATTATTATAAGGATGTATTTTCATTCTTCGCCAATTATTTCTAGATTCAACACTTTAGTGAACTGGGATTTTTATTTACAGATTTTTTCACACAAAATACACCAATAAAACAGTGGGTCAACCTACAATTACAAAATGCATATTTAATTGTCAAACCTCAAGTTGCAATTATCACATCCTTTAATTTAAAGTAGGATATTTTAAGGGTCAAATGTTATTATCAAAACCTAGCCCAAAATCAATCAAACCGTTTGATACTGTGATCGCACTGAAACTCGCAAGCATTTTGCATATTTTAAACTCTAAGTTCTACTTCTACCTATAAAAACTCCCACAAGGCGTTCAAGTCTATACGTGTTTTCAGGAAAATATTAATATGTCGCACTAGCTTACAAGTCGCCAAGTTCGGCAATTAAATTGATTAGTTACCATAATTCCATGACCCCTCTATACCTTTTTTTTGTTTGATATAAACTAGATGGACTATGAGAACAATTTTGTTTTTTCAGAATTGTAATTTTCATATCACTAATTCAATATATAATTGCTTGGTTTTACCTGCTTCTTAAGCTCGGTATACATATTTAACTCAAGTTAACAATTAATAATCAATGCATATATTAAAAATTAAACTTACCATAAATGGGAGAGTTTGTGTTCAGAGTTTCTGAGCTTAAAATATTCGTATTTGCTTTTTCAATTTCTTTTGCATCCAAATGTGCTATAACTTCGTTGCGATATTTAAACAGTGCACGATAATCAAATTTGTAAATTTTTTCATCTCGCATCGTTTTGCAAACGAATTCGAACTTTTTTAGAATTTCTTCCAACTGAAAATTTTATGAAAACAATATTAAATTTTCAATAAAGTTATATACTGAGTATATTATGGTAGTGAACAAGTCCGTCATTAAAACTTTGACTAGTATGACTGTTTTCTACTTATAATTTAGTTGATAATAAACATATATAAATATAAGCAGCTGTATGCCTTGTGACAGGCATATATATATATATATATCATATATACGACTACAACGCAAAGATTTTTGCGGCAGCGTTTTTATCATATCCTGGAAATAAAATATGTACACGAAAAAGAAATCTGTTGAGCATAAATACACAGAAAGAATGCTTTATTCCGTAAGACACACGGGACTCCGACAATGGTAGGTAGTACGTTCACATTGTCAAAAGAATCCTCTACCAATTGGACGCAAATTGCAAGATTTTTCGATTTTTACCGATAGCGTCGATAAAAAAGGGTTAAACAGTCAGATAAGTCCATTGAATCCCATATTTGTAACAAATTATATTGGACTAGGTCGGGTCAAGGATATCATACTCAAGGTCTTCTTCCACTTCGAAGCAGAGGGAAACGAAGCTAGAGAAAGCGAAACCTTGAATAATTCAACCTTAAACTGTATATTCCAGGCAATATCGTACACACGCACGGAGGAATTAGGGACAGATCCCCTCAAATCTCACTAGCCAAAAAATGCAAACAACGAAACCACGATAAAATTTGCTGACTCCATTAAAATGTCAAGTCATTAGCATAATTAAATATTTTAAGTACACTGTTGAAAAAGTAAACTGATGAATGTTATCATGTTGGTCATGCAACATAATAATGAAATTGTAAAGCCAAAACTTGACTCAAATGCGGTACCAGAAGCTTCAAAGTAAGCCTAAACTTGACGATATTCGGTTGGAGAGGTTGCAATGGTGAATCCAATAAAGTTATGCGTGTGTGGCTAAAAAACCAAAATTCCCTTATTAGATAACATATTATCAAGTCAACGATCAGCTCAAATCAAACATAAATATCAAAATCTGGGTAGTCGGGAGACCCATTCGTAGAAAAATATGGAAGACTTGAACTAGGGGATCTAGCGGATGCAACTTACCAATTCAAGTCTGGTGGATATGCAAAACAATCCTTCAAAAAAAAAAAAATCAATCAACGTCAAGCCTAATTCTAAGTACCGTTGATCTTGAAACAAGAGGGAGAAACTTTTACAAAGTAATTTAGAAAGTAAAATTGTTGCTATTTAAAAAAAGACATAACATTTAGACAAAAGATATAACATTTATACATTCGAATATTCGGCCTAAATGTCGACCTCATTTTTGTTTCTATTAGAATAATTCTTTTTTTCATATATTTATTATTGTATAGTCTATTAAAATTCAAACAGTGCAAACTAACAAAGGTTCTCGATCATACGGAAGAAAACCCCCTCTCAGGTGATCTAAATGGAAAAAATAAGATGCAAGGAGAACACAACAACAACAGCCCAACGACAGCCTTCCCAAACATTCTACAAGAAATCAACAGATGACCGTCTTGAAAAGATACGAAACATTTGGAACCTCACAAATGCAAATATCCCCTCTAATAACTGATAGCCCAAAGAACTTACAAAAACTGAAGTCAAATAACTCTAAACATACTATGGAACCATATCCACCTTGAACTGGCATATTAAACGAGCATATTAAACGAGTTAAGAGAACAAGGAGTAAATATGTCTCAGAATATACTTCAACGAGGTAAAAAGACACTGCAGCGGTTTACCCGTTGAAATCCACTAGAGTAGCGGAGCTTGTCCACAACAGAGTACAGAGTTTAAATAACTACTTTGATTGAAGATTCCACCAGGGAGTCAAAAACGAAGGCTTTACGAATGATATCGGCTGTGGATATACTTTTCGAGCAAACAATTTATTAACGGACGCATCCTAATTAATTTACACCCTTCTTCCGAAATCGAAGTTACGAAATCTTACACAAAGTAGACAAAGACAAAGTGTTAGTACAAATAATATTCTCCCTATTTATACAAAGCCTCTAACAACCGAGAATAAATAGATTAGAAGAGAAAAGGGGTGACAAATATATTATACATAATGATTGAATTATTTATTTTTGCTTTGATTGCATTTGTAGGAATAAAATTCCAGCAATCTATTGAAGCCCCATTGCTACAATAAAATAGATTTTCGAAACGATATTTGATAAGATAAAATATATATTTAATATAGATATAGTATTAACTTTCTTGAAATTGCAAGAATTTCTCTTTGTGCATTACACAAATCTTATCAACCTTTCATTAATAAGCATTGAGATAAGTCTATCGATGTTCAACAGTTTTTTATCAGCGGATGTGTGCTATCGGCAAACCTTTGACTTCATTAAAACGTTATAGGATGTTCAGCAATTATCATAACTGAATTATAAAAAATATCGACAATTCTAAGTAACACAACGCAGCATCTATTGTTTATGTCATTATTTTGTTAATCTTTTCTCATAAAACATTGATTCATGCGCTTAAATTAAAAACAGTAATCGAAACGTATGATGCAACTGATTTGTGAATTGATTTTAGTTCAGATCATAAAAAAAAAGAATAGAAAAGAACTGCATAAATGTGTAAACATCTTCTACGCTTTATTTTAATGCTAAAATAAGGCTCACTATATGAAATGGTTTTTATAAATAAATATAATATTTAAATATATGATGGTTTTTTTTTTTCAAAGATTTTTTTTTTTTGATTTTTTAACATATCTTTAACTTAAACGCTTTAAAGACATAGGTGCATTCCAAACCTTTTTTTAAAATGTAATTTATATATACACTTGACAGAGAATGTATCTGCACATGCAAAAGATAAACTTATCAGTCGTAAAATTTACGTAAAATTTTAAGTATTCACTTAATTTGATTGTTGCATTCTACAATCACACAGTAATATATTTCCTGTATGTTTCAGAGCTCTGACTCATCAAAATACATGAAAAACAGTGAAATCCAATACATCAATACTTTGACAAGGAAACTTGCCGTAAACTTCAAACATAGTGATTCCCGGGTTATGGGGCACGCATGTATGTTTCTATACGCGAAAAGGATTTCTTTGTTTATTTATGATAAACTTTTAAGTACATAACTTTGCAGTTATATTAAAATTTTTTCCTTTTTCCTACAAGAATTTGTGATGATATCCCAAGGGTATAGAAATTAGTCCTTTTGATAGATAAATTGTCACGAAACTTATGAACGAAGACATACCTTTCAAATAGGGTAAATAATAAAATGAACTCATTCTCTGCCGTGAAAAAAAAATTTTCTGAAGAGCCGTAGTTTAACTGCTTCTCAAATAAGTGTCGGCATAAAATTCATTTGACAGGGATCTTCACGAAGATATCATGCGCCATATATTTTTAAAAAACTGCACATATCGGAAGTCAGCAGCAAGAATAGTTTAAATTTTGCAGATGAAAACATAAAAAAGAATCGATACAACTAGCTCTATAATTAGCAGACCAAAATAATTTGAGTGGTTGGAGCAGTTGGAGCTCTGGTAATAATCCCAAGCATGTGGCATACAGAATGGAGCGTTGGTTACTCTATAACATAAACCATCACCTGCATACGACATTTCAATACCCTGATCTTAATCCTATCGAGTACTGCAATCAAATATTCATTGCCACTCGCAACAAAGTTTAATATGTATGCGGCACCGCCCCAAAGGATGGTTTGTCGATATTGTTTCGGAAATTAGCACGGTGACGATCTATCTATCAGTCAGTTCCGGACAATGGTTGAAAATTTCGTAGCTATACTAAGGAATATCTTCGGCAGGTGCATTACTTCCAGCAGAAACATTTTCAATTGACCTTATTGCTGGAATGTACATAGTATTTTTTCCAAACGAACTGCTGCATTATGAAAAAGAACGAAAAACCACATTTTAAACAGTTGCTCCCTATATCCATTAGACTAGCAAACGTTGTTTGAAATTTTTGCATGCTTTACCTCATCAACTTGAAAATAATTATAATTTATATGTTTACAACATACATATAAACTAATGTTCATACTCATACAATACTCATACTCTAGTCAGCTACCTGTTGCATGTGAACGAACGATCAAACGCATTTCATTTTTTATGCAACACGTATTCATAAATTTGTCAAGCAGAATCAATAGTTGATTTTGCATTAACAGCAAAAAGCTCGGTGACTCATGGGACTCATTCGAACGTCTATTTTCATCTCATAAGCTCATATTTTCAAGCAAATAAAAATAAGCTAAAATTATAAATGAATAAAGCTTTTAGCCAAAAAAGTATGTTTTATTACTAAATGAATTCACAACAAAACAACCAAATCAATCTGCAAGTGTATAAATTTTCCAGAACTAATTGAGAGAATATCCGGACGAATATTTCTTAGTTGCACAGTTCAATTCAAATGCAGTCTATGATCAGCAAAAAGTGTTCATCAATTAAAAACAGCTGAGAATTAACAAAAAGCTTTACAATATCATACTTTCCGAGAGCGCTTAGTTGGTTCTCAGTTAATTTTAATCTAGATAGAACATAGTGCATGCAGTATAGAGTCAATCAACTGTAATATCAATAATATAAAGATAAATGAATGTCGAAAGTTCAGAATCTACTCAGCAATTCTTAAATCTGGTTGGATAGAACTGTTAAATCTGCTAAGGACCCATGGATTCCTTCTTGCAATTCAAGCGTATAACTTTGAACTGTGTTTTCATTTAAAGGGAAGTGCCAGTGTAACACTTTCGAAAAATCAGTTGTTTCTTTCTTCGTTAAATTTTTTGTTTGTATTTTCTTATTTAAAACGACATCTTTAATAATAACAAAATAAAATTTCAACTTCATATCCATGGTTTCAGAGATAAAGCCTATTATTTTTGCTGCATTGATTATTATTATATCTCCTCACCGTGAATGCACGTTGTAAAAAAAGTTATTCGATCTTCATATAGTCTAAATCGTAAATTTCAACGTCAACTCTATATTCACTGACGCAGCATTTCGAGTTTAGATTGCACAGTATACGCCGAGATCTGCTAAGGGTATACAGAGTTGTAAATATGCAAAGACAGGATGTGTTGGGCATCATGTTAAAATATTAGCCTTAGCCCTGTGCCCAAGACATCAACACCCAAAACAAAAAGTGAAAAGTTCTGAGCTGTAAAGTTTTATCTCAAGACTAAAGAAGCTCAAGACTAAAAATAAAACAGAGATTAAATCGTTCTGGCATTCTCGTGAAACATCAGCGCTAGTAATCATACCTTCATTCTTAGCCACATTACTAGGATTCTGGTCAGCGGGATTGAAGAGAAATTGTTTAAGAAACAAACCAGAGGAAAATAATTAATCCAAGTAACAGCTCCACAACGTGATAACGTCGCACAACAAATACCACTCTCCAAGATATTTGTCGAACGCATCCAATCTCAAAATGAGAGTAATAACAATAAGCATCAGGAACGTGCTCAAAAAACAAGCAAAATCCAGAAGGCGAACTTCATGAATAACTGAATAAACCAGCAAAGTGGTAATAAGTTCTTGCGAAGAACGCGACAGGTCCCCTTTTTCATTACGACTCGAACTCATCAGAGGCTGTTGGGCGATCAATGTGAAGAGCAAGCGGCCTGAGACATCCTCAGCGAATGCGGTTGGGGAGATATGGGATGACTTGAGACTTAAGCTGATTCAAAGCGTGAAAATTCCTTGGGACAATAGGATCGTACTGAAATTGACAGTTGCTCCAGACCCAAAAGTTTGTTTTTATTTTCTGTTGATGGATCATCTTCGTCAACCGATAATGTAATATAGCACATTATCAGCTGAAATTTAGATAGCATAGATAAGAAGAATTGCGAATGTAGGCGATATGTATGTTGTTTTAGAATTGGTTGTGGTGTTAGTTTTTGTTGCTTGGCGCAGAAATTTATGCAAATGTTTTCCTTGATGTTTTTCGTATTTTTTGCAGTTTCTGCTCCCCCCTGTAAATGACGCATAACTAGGGTTTTTGCAATTTTTATGATGGTAAGATTCTATTGAAGGAATTCTTGGCAGCTTTGGCGCAATGCCAGGCAATTTCGTAGTTTGAGTGCCTAACAGATAATAAAAAGATTTAAATATATTAGGCTCTCCTTTCGGGGGAAAAAAGTTAGAACTTTGAAAAATATAGAAGGACTTGATTGCAATTCAATTAACAAGGCTCCAAATGTGACGAAAGCCCCGAGTTTCCGGATCATTGTTGATTTCTTCACAACTGAAGCTCTCAGGTCCTCACAAAACAACATGTTTTTTGTTCTTGTCGGGAGGTAGAATTTGTTATATATATTTACAAAGAAAGGTGGAAAGAACTCAAGCTGGTTTCGAACACACGCCACTGCCGCTTCTCGTCAGGTGTCAACTCATAGGCCGGGATGCATCAATTGGCACTACCAACTAGGTGGATGTCGTCTGGTTATTTTTACGTGTTTGTTGCTCTCAGCTTGAAATTGTCCTATTTTTCAAATTGCTTTTGGTAAGCTTTAACGAGCAGCGGCAGGGGCGCGTGTTCGAAACCAGCTTGAGCTCTTTCCACCATTGTAAATATTTATTGAATATTTACTCTTTGTATATATTAAATTCACTTTCGAGGTATTCGACAAATTTGACCAGAACTTCCGCACCCATAGCAAGGGTATAAATGGTATAAATCACTTATAAGTTCTAAGTGAAAATGAATAAATTGATCTACCAAAAACTTCTGGAATTGTGATATATGTATATAAGACAATTTCATTTCCGTCAGTAAGTTGGTAATAAGTCTTTGGCCTTGGATAGTTCCGGTTCCTACCATAGATGCTACGACTTTCTCTGTAAAAGAAAGCTAATTATCCATCACCTCAATACTTTAGGTACTCTATTCAACTTTTTCGGCTTCGTTTAGTACTTGCGATGGTATACGTTTTGGGGATGGGTTTGAAAAGTTACAGGGACTTATTGGTTTTCATGTCCGGCTGTTTTTGTGGGTGAACAAGCTAGTGAGATCAGAATGAGTTAAAAACCATTGTATGCATGATGGTGTGTCAATTTCAATACAATTATAATTAGAATAGTTCTTTCTGGCAGATATGACAATTTCATTGGTGCTGAAATTTGTCTCGTAATTTTCAAAAAAAAAATTTTCTCGTTAGGAAGGTCTGAAAGCGTTTCGACTTTGTTCGATTGCTTCTTGTCATTTGGGAAAAAACGCGTTGCATTTGATGTAGTGATAATCAATTGTAATTTTCACACTTTAGTACATTTCCATTTTTGTGTGTATTATGAATGAATGCACTTTATTTGCTATTGACTGATTTATTTCTGTGACGCATGTTTCTACTGTTCATCCAGCAGTAGTCAATATGCGAACATATTTTTGGAATTATTTCGTGGTCTTTTTGCAGAACTTATCGTGAAATCACGCAGCTACGAAAATTACCTCTTATTCCTGTTTTTCACGCAAGCATAGATTCAATTTCGATGCACAGAATTCAGGACCCATAGGAAGTTATATTTGAAAATTACGCAACAACATAAGCCACAAAAGACAAAATCGAATTCTATACACCTGCAATCCCACTCCAGACAAAACATTGAGCAATAAATGTAGATTGCACCGTAATAAAATGCTGATAGGGGTATGTAATAATACATGTTGCGCACACAACCTTTACATACAACATTAATATTGTTCTACACATTCAAAAGAATAAACCGTTGCACTTACCAATACATCAGGATCCTGAATGCCTGCTTTTAGATTTTCATTCCTTAAGAAGGCTTTGAATTTTCGTTGAACAAATATTTTAGCTGCAATCCGATTGCCTAGAATGAATCCGTTATTGTACAAATACATAACGAAGTCGCCAGCCAATTCTGCGAAAGAAACGAAAATGATTAGCAGCCGGTCAAATGTAAACACTATTTGATGCGTGAAGTTCAATATCTGTACCTCTGGTCATTTTGATGGTGTAGATTTATGCAGCGATTCGCAATCAAAACGAAATGATGGTCAGCAAATACCCGCAATCGAACAAACTAACACTGTACCGCAACCTTAACGCACTTGTTGCAAAGCTTAGAATGGATCGACCACCGCCACTATGGCGGGCGTTCTAACTACGAATAAAGATTTTCTTATCGAGCCTGACTCGTCTCTAGTCGCAAATATCAAAGTTCTGATGTTGATTGCACTTCGGAACAAAAACTTATCAAGAACGATTGAACAGCCGGCGATCGGGTGCGAATGCAACTTTTTCGAGAGAAGAACTCGGCGATTAGTCATTCGCAACTTTGAACAGTTGCCGAGACGAAGCGGTTTTCGCACGTCACCCCCAAGTTTTGTCCGTCGCTAATTGGTAAAAATCCGGGGAGTCCCCGTGGCCCGACAATGGCCGGCAATTTCGGTTTTCCTAGTGTAAAAAATTAGTTCTGAAACTGGTGATGATTCACTTGTATGAGGATTTTTTGTATAAAATGCATTAATCTTGCAACCAAAATAGTTAAGTGGATCATACAGAATTATTTAAAAAAGTTTCTCTTGGAAGATGTCTGATAAGCCATGGTTCGATCAATTTTTAATAATTCAATTTTTTATTAACATTGCAAATATTATGAAATTCAAATTCATAATATTTGCAATGGTAGCTGATGTTTCTGACTCTTAAAATACAAGTCATCGTCGTCGTTCCTGTGCGTTGGTTTGTGTTATATGTTGCCTCTTACAATCCGAGTCCATGGACCGCGTTCTTCAATCAGTAAATTCGTGTAGCCAATCCTCGTCAATCGAGTCTAACCAGAGCTTTCTGATGGGTTTCACGACTCGTTGTTGTCCTTAAGCGGAAGAACTCACAATAGGGTTCGAAACTGATAATAATACAATATTCTATATTCTTTGACAATAGTCAAAGGTAAAATTATTGTTTTATTTTCAAATTAATACTATACAATCAAAAAATATTCGACAACCAATATAATATTAGTAGCGTGCTTCATACATAAACTCGTAGATATATGCGGTTTTGT
This sequence comes from Stratiomys singularior, assembly GCA_954870665.1. Taxonomy (NCBI): domain Eukaryota; kingdom Metazoa; phylum Arthropoda; class Insecta; order Diptera; family Stratiomyidae; genus Stratiomys; species Stratiomys singularior. The sequence goes on along the minus strand of OX940881.1, from coordinate 25,695,813 downwards.
AAGGCTCCGCCCTGAATACAATTTAATTCTATATATACAAGCAGACGTTCGAATGATACATGAAAACAAGTGTATTATACTGTAATATTGAATTTGAAAAGAAAATGCTCATTTCATGCACTTCGTAGCAAAATCATCTACATCATCTGCGTTTCATTTTTTGTTTTATTAAAAATGATTTTAAAAAAGTTCTAGAAAAAATCGGAATGTGCATATTTACCAAAGCGGGAGTTTGCTGAAAACTAGCATGCTGATGAAGTTAACACTGATTATACTAGCAAATCTTTCGGAAAACTTAATGTATTAGTAACATATCATTCAGTCGATATGGTCAACTTCGACTTGGTTTTCGCAGCATTTTGAAGATGCGTGCTGAGCTACACTTTGAATGTCAGAACTAAAGATAACCAATGAAAAGCTCTTGAATATCAAAAATTGAAAATATTTTATGGGTTCCGGCGATGCACCGTGTTAAATGTTGTTGAAATATAAAATGGTTAATGGCTATAACCCAAAAGAAAAATAGCTTTAAAAAAGGCAGAAAAAATCAAAGATCAAAAAGTTTCATGAAAAAAGGAAGTGCTTACTAAAAAACAAACATAAAAATTTTCAAACAAATAAATTTTGAGGCTCTCAAAACCTCAGCGAATAAGTTATAGATGAAAAGATATAGATGTTGCAATCTAGGCAACTTAGGCTATCAAAAGATTTCAACGGACGCTAAACCGCAGCATATCACGTACCATACAGTTGCCGATTCTTGATGCAAGCATCGACAAAGACAAGCTCGAAATTCTTGGAAAGAAATGCCCTTCCTGCAGAAGTCGAAGAAATATTAAAGATATGAAATATTAAAGGTATGAAGATTTGACTAAAGACGACGTGTTAGGTGGTCTCACCCAAAATAATACTGAAAGCATTATCAGTTGCGATGGTAAGTAGCTTTGCATATATTTCGCATACCATAGCATATAATAATATAATTTAACAGTGGAAAAATCTTTAAATTCGCAACATATATGGCAACTTGCATTTTCAACGAAGGAGTTGGACCATTTTTGAAAATAATGGAAAACACGAACATACCGATTGGTCCCATAATGCATGAATACACCAACAATCGCGATAACGTTCGCATGCACAAAGCGAACCGTGACAGGTTTCTACACGTTTGTTTAACATCATTGCTCGGCATGTTTCATCAATATTGTTGAATTTATTGTCGAGAAATACTCGTTTTTTCGTTTTAATTGCTACCGCTGGAGATTTTTGTAGATTTTATTCAGTGTCCTGGTACTTCCATTAACTTATTTAGTATACGCCTGATGTTTTTTGAAATTAAGATATCGCTATACCGAGCAATTATTAAACGCATGCTAGACTTGCCCTTAAGCGCGGCGGCAAAAAAGAAGGTAATGGAGAATATTGTACGAACAGCAAAATTGAATAGTTTCAGCCCATCAACAATATGGAGGATAGCGGAAAAAATCGGGAATGCAGAAAAATGAAGGACAGATCAACATTAACCACTCTAGGGCAAGAAACAACTTTTTGGAAGGCTGTAACATACAATGAGGACTTCGCAAAGCAACTGGAAAACACCCTCAAAAAATAAAATTCGATACGACTTAAAGAGTCCAGCAGCAAATACCAGTTAAAAAAACATCCTGGAATCCACAAAGGACAAACGACAGCCGCACGAAAGATCAGGAATCTACAGAAGTGAATACTCGAAATGCCAACAAGTGTATATCGGGCAAACAAGACGACTAATAAACACCAGAATACGAGAGTACACAAGTAAAGCGGTACCAGCAAAAGGAAAGGAAGGAAAGCTGAACAACTTCTGATCAATCGTAGCCGAGAACATTACCATAAAAGAACATGATATAACAATTGATGACGCAAAACCAGTAAGGGAAGCAATGGATACAAGAGAATTAGACGTCCTGGAAAGCCTGACTATTCTAAAAGAGAAGAATACTCTTATGAACCAAGATAGGGGTATCTCGAGGGATCTCAAAGCCTTTTACTATTCTACACGTTTGTTTAACATCATTGCTCGGCATGTTTCATCAATATTGTTGAATTTATTGTCGAGAAATACTCGTTTTTTCGTTTTAATTGCTACCGCTGGAGATTTTTGTAGATTTTATTCAGTGTCCTAGTACTTCCATTAACTTATTTAGTATACGCCTGATGTTTTCTTCCCTCATTCGCTCATCTATTTTGATTTCAATAAATAGTATATAAATCCTTGTGTTTCTTCTACTACGAGTTTTCTGATTAACTTCTCTTAGCTATCGCTGTCTAGGAATGGGATCAAACTCTCGAACTCGACCAACATACGCCATTTGGTGGTCGGATGTTTTTTTTCTGTTATCGTCTTTTCAGAGTCTTTTGCTTTTACCGATTTACTTTTTGTAAGGGGGGAAATTAAGCCTGTTCAAGCATATATTCCTTAAAGATGGCCCGAGACAATACAGCCTAAGATTTAAGCTTTTGTTAATTGTGTTAGAAATGCGTTATTTTCCACTCACTCTATTCCATTCACTCTGAGTGTAAGATATTCCTGACTTAGTCGCTTGGAGTGTTCGGTAGAAATGATCGACGTGTAAAAACGAAAGATATAGATAATGAACAGTTTGTCCTTGCACTCATTATCCTTATTCAAACTTATCTTAAGTTTGCTATTACAAAAGTGGAGAGGACTTTTCTCAGACTATTAATGCACGAGCTTTCATTATGCAAGCTATCATGATCAGTTAAATATTGAATTCAATACAGGTTACTTCATTTGAACATTCAATGAATAACTCGATTACCGAAACCTTGCAATTGTGATCTCCTTCTGCTTCGTAATCCATTACTATTGCAAGATATGCCTCATCCTTAAAAACAAGTTTACAATAAAATACAATATCTTATTAGCTCTTGTATTGTTCGGATGGTGAAGTAGTTGTGGACTATTATTATATTAGAGAATCGTATAGCTAAAATTATATTTAGAAAGCAAACATTGCATATCGTAAATACAATTTACGTTACTGGTACTTATGTGAAATTTACTTGATTGGAATAGCAAGTAATCTTCACAATGCTCTCCGTGCGTATTGCGAGTACACTACAACCAAAAAGTTCAGCTCAGCTGTTAAAACTTGACAAGTTCATTTGTATTGACTGTGAAATATTTCTTCCCACATTGTGTATAAATCTTTAATTTAAACATCGAAATTCAAACGACTGCGCTTCTATTGGGCGAATTTTTAAGTATGGTAGGCAAAAGCGGTGGAGATGATGATCCACTGGCAGAAGAACGCGCCGGATTAGTCCGTGAAGTGGGTGGTCAAGCGGTGTGGAGTTTGTCATCTTGCAAACCAGGCAGGATACTATTATAGGATTTCAATCCAACTTTATTGACTGATCTAAGTTTGATATGATTTCAGGATTTGGTGTTGAGAGGTTGCGTGACAACTGCATGGAAACGTATTGGCAATCTGACGGTCAGCTACCGCATCTGGTCAACATTCAGTTTCATCGTAAAACGACAATAAACCAAATTTACATCTACACGGATTATAAGTTGGACGAAAGTTATACGCCAAGCCGAATATCTATAAGATCAGGAACGCATTTCAATGATTTGCAAGAAATTGAAATAATAGACTTATCTGAACCAACAGGTAATTTATAGGTCAACGCGTATTCGAATAAGTTTCATTTGCGTAATACATTCACATTTAAGGATGGATTGTTGTGCCAGTCAAAGATGGACGGGATAAGCCGATTAGAACATTTATGATTCAAATTGCTGTGATTTCAAACCATCAAAATGGACGGGATACACACATGCGACAAATACGAATACATTCGCCTGTCGAAGGTCGAAATTACCCATTAGAACAATATGGACAATTTAGTACAGTTGAATTTCAGCAATATAGTTGTATACGGTAGTTTATGTCTAGTTTTTAGAGCTTTTTTGTAATAAATTTTAATTTAAAAACGAAATCAAATAATATATAAATCATATTTCGAAGTTATTAGCGGTGTAGAAAAAAATCTCGTAAGTTGTATACAACGTACGAACCATGGGATAAATTTTAAGATCACAATAGCGGCAATTTTTAGTTTGTGGTTTAGATATTTTCAAGACTTGTTTTGTGTTTTATTATGTGACAGAGAATCTTACGCTATTTACACACGGAGAGTACTACTCCAACCAGAGCAAGATTTACTCGCTAAACACTACCTCTGTCTATTAGTCAACATACCTTGTGATCCGTTACGTAATCGTACAGCTCCTAACTTGCAATAATCGAATTGAATAGGCAGCAAAATTTTTTATATTATTGCCGATGATCTGATTGCTTGGAGTACATGATAGCTGAACGCCATCAATAATCCAAGAAGTTTATATATAGGATCTTGGGTACCAGAGAACTAAGATGAATTCAAATTTATCTTAATATTTGGATAACTGGATTGCCGACTAGAATTTAATCTTCGTTCTCCTAGATGGGATTTTTACAATATAGCGTTAGTGATCATGAAGTGACAGTCATAGAAATGAAACGTCCAAGGTCTGATATTTTCTTCTTTTTGGATATAACTGCAAACGCTAGTTTGTATTTAAAAAATAATCGGATTGGGCGAAGTATAAGAAACTTTTTAATCGAGAATAACAAAAGAAAAGTTTTCCTTCTGATGGTAGTAACCTCAATGGTTCCTAATGAAAGGAACCAAATTTATTTCTATTTGTCGAATTTGAAGAGGCTCATTTTGGCAGCCATCGGGAAACTGATTACTAAATTTAGACATCGAAACAATTTGGGAAGATATCGAACACCAATCAAAAAAGGTTATTTCAAGACGTTAACTTAGAATATCCGGAATTTAAACTTTTCATACTATTGGAGTCAGCAACAAACAAGCCGTTGAATTGCGGGAAATTCAGGGAAATTTAGATGGCCTTTTGTGAATAAATAACATTTGTCATAAAAGGGCCCTGGTGAATATATCGAGCGTTACTAATGCTAGCAGTGAGATATCTGTTCTAAGTAAAGCTAGTATTCTTAATAATAAAACTACTCCGAACGAAGATGGAACTAGGATTATAAGCTACCATTTGCATAAATTTTTCACCAAACCATTAGTGAGGTACCCAAAATCTTGCTAAGATAATTGAAATGCATATTTCACAATTCTTTTCAAGTCCAAGTGTCATGAAATATTGACTTCCGACCTAATATTGGGCGGAAATTTTCTTGATTAGTTTATTGCTTATGAGCAATATTGCCTGTATATTGTATTTGATAAAATATACAAGTTTTCATGCGATATTGACGATGTGCTAAATATAGTACTTCGTCATATCTTTAATGCGGCTTTAAGGAATTATTGCTGATTTTTTATGTTAATTTTTTTGGAACCAATTGTCCGCAGTTGTGTTCATGATGGATAAATCTGATAAAATACTTCCGGTCTTAAAGAGCTGTTGAATGCGCTTGTGTGATAGAAGTATTGCGTGTTTTCGATAGGAAATTGTACATGAACTTGTTATGTATAATCAGAAACTTTATCTAACTTCCAAAGTGATGACATCCTATTTATGCAATCCTGAAACTAGTTCAAAATCTGTAATTCTGTCCGAAAATTTCTAGATTTCGCAGCCGTTTCACCCTACTGACGATACATTGAAAATCATGTCATGTTTTTCATTTTGGCGGTATTTCGATTATCTACCATATAACGAGCGACGGATAAGAAGATACAATATCACCCGCATGTGGGCACGAGCGATTCAATCTTAGCGAAGGAGATCCGCGGGGAGGGTTGATCTGGTTGAAAGAAATTTACTCCCTATTACCTATAGATTTAGGTATTGGTGACTGAATATCAATTAGATAAGTTCATATTTTTTGTGTAGCAGGCCTGATTAATTGACATTTTGGTTCTAGCTCACTGTTCTGTGGATCATTATTGATTATTGCGGTCCACGGTCGTGGCAATGTGGAGTAGTGGCCCTCTTGCTTTAGTCCTTATCTGCAATACAAATTAGACCACATCACGCTTGTTTATTTCATTTAGTCATTATCTCCAATGCCAATAATAAAGGCCAATGTTTTTCTCTGGCGTCAATCAGGCAATATACTGCATAAAGGCAATATATGGAATATATTATCCATATCCTTTAAGCTTCAGAAAAATAAATACTTATATTTTCTAAATACTAAGGAAATTGAAATTCCGAGTCTCATAAAGCGATTTATATAGGCATGCGCACCTAAAATCAAATCGGCGCATGACATTTCTCGCATGTACTCCATAAAACACTTAGCACTATAAGGGTAAAACCGTTTTTATTGCCAATTATTAATGGTTAGAAAATTTTTCAGAATAGGCACATTATTCTGTATTGTATAGCTTTAGATTTATACTCAAAAAAGATGTATTTAAGGACAAAAGTTGATTTTTCTTTTTCTCTTACATTTTATCTAATAATGAATACCACTGGTTAATTTGAATCCCGTTTCCAGTTACTGATGAGAATAAATAGTTGTGCCTTATCTATGACTACTTGGTTGACATGCATGAGATTAGGATGCGGTTGGTGCAATGAAGTTTTTCAAATATTGTTATTGTTTAAAAATAAACTACTTTTCACATAATAATTTTCGAGTTTCTCCTTTTTGCCTTGCTATTTTATTGACCATGCTGTCAAATTTAAATCAAACAAATATTTGAAATTAGTTTTTATAGCATAAATTGAATTTTTCTATGAAATATTTCCTTATTCATTAAAAAAGTTCAAGATAATGCTACTTTTGTTTGCGGTGTCCATTTTGCTTTATTATTTATGGTCCTGACTGCAGATGTAGTTATCATGTTATTCTGATTTATAATATTAAAAACATGTTATTCTAACTATAAACACATGTTTCGTTAAAAGAATCAGTTTTCGAGTTACTACCATTACCCTTTCTTGGGGAAATACACGTCACGTGAATTTAAAGTCTTAGCGAGTGCACTTAACACATAGCAAGCGCAGTGAAATGCGTTGGAAACAATGTCGCTAATCTCTATTGCAACGTCATCAATAAAACGAAATAGAAGTGAACATTTATAAAATAATTTCCATTCCTCGCTGTGATGCGCTTTGCATTGATGACTATTTCGGGAAAATCTGGTTTGAAGTCGAGTAACGCTTTACAATTTTATTTATCGATTCCAAAATAAAACAGCTTTCTAGATAAATCGTTCATTTTGAAATAAATATCAATCTATTTTTTCACATATTTATGCTTACATAAATATTCTTCACAAAGATAAAATGAGACACATACGTTTTTGCACTAGTACGATAAAATAAACGTATAAAAACGATGTTACATTTAAAGTAAAATCACGTTATATTCATTTTTTCTGTGTTTATGGCAAGTATTGCTTCTAAAATTTTTATTTCCAACTTATTCGCTAATTTTGTTGGTAACGTGCTTAAAGTATTTGAAACGTATTGACCAAAACTGTCGTATGTTCGGGAATGATGGAAAATCGGAATAGGCTTTTCGATGGGTAGAAAATCGTTATCGGCTGGTTCAATTTTTATACTTTGTACTTCCGGCATTGGTATAACATCGCCAATGTTAATGACACTACTTTCGGCTCGTGACACGGCTGATACCATTTCTATGTCATTAGAAATATTTAAAGGTTGAGATTGCTGTTGTTTTTCTGCACTGGTCGGCTTTGCATGACTCTCTGTAGTTGCATTGTATGATGGTGATGTTGGTAATGGGGGCGTTGAAGACATTCTTTTCAGATTTGGACTTTGTATTTTATGATTTTTCTCCTGTGATATGTTCATCTGTTTTTCCGGTGGTTGCAAACAATCTAAGCCATTTGTCTTAGAATCAACACCATTGGCTAGCTTACGCTTCAATCCAGAAAATATGAGTGGTATCTTTTTCACCTCCACTGGAGAGTTCCTTGAGCTCAACAATGATAAGCTGCCTTTTGTGGTTGGATTATTGCTTCCTATAGAACTCGACTTTAGCAGCGAGTTATTCACTGTGGTCGGTTTTAATATCGAAATATTTTTGGTTTGGTTAGGTTGAGTTATTTGTCTACCCGGTGATACTTTTTCCTTCTCTTTTTGCATCATTTTTTCTTTATCTTGTTTAATTCCGTGTTCTTTTTCTGTCTCCCTCTGTATCTCTTTATCAGTATTTTCTTTTTTATCGTTTTGAATTTCTTTTTCCTTTTCGCATTCCTTCGTCATTTTTCCCCTTTCACTATCTTTACCAGTTTCTTTTTCTATCTGATTTTCTTCCCCCTCGTCGTCAGAAAATTCATGAGAATTTCTCATGTCATCATTATCTGTGTCGGAATCATCGCCCACTTCCAATAGTTCTACATATACATCTTCTTCGGATGTATTTTGTGAATTTAATATTTCATCAATTGGTTCGTCTTTTATTTTAATTGAATCTGGATCAAATTCTTCATTTACTTGAGCAGGCATATGTTGAGGACGAGCTACCTGTGGTGACTGAGATGACTTCGATTGCTGTAAAAGCTGCGTTGTCGATGGAGGTTTAAATCTATAAGAAGACAAGAGTTTGCATTGAGTAGAGTTAAATATTTAATAGAGAACTAAATTTGAGATACTTTCGGCTGAAGGAGATGCTTTCTCAGAAAATCTTTTGACTTGTTCGATAATTCATGTCGATTTTATTTCTCATAGATAACGTGAATTGCATATTTCATGTAGCAGTTCTTGGGTTGCTAATGTTTTTAATATACTATTTTAAATATTATTAACATATTTTAAAAGCTATTAATTATTAACTCACATATTTTTATTGTTTTACTTCCGAAAGGGCAAAAATGTAGAGCAACCTCGAAAAAATTGTGTGAAATTCATTGTGAGGACTGCCTTACTGAATTCCAGTGCCAGCGTTTGTTTGCTCCGGTCGTCCGTCCGGTCCCCTACTGATCACGACAAAATATAGGCGTTAATCGACCGAATTAACTGGCTGGAATTAACCGACGTGTGACAACTCAAGGATAGCAGACAAGTTGGACATATTGAATTCAACCATTTACTTGCACCTCCAACAGGTTTATTACGTAAACGAACTGGTTGTTTGAGTTTCTCACGAATTAAAGGAAATCAACTTAACTAAACGCATTAACACATGCGACTTTTTGCTTAATCGTAACCATAACGATCAATTTCTAGAAAGGATGATGAAAAATGTACTGTATGCGATAGCGTCGCTTCGAAACGATCATAGACCAATCAAGACGAGCCCTAACAATCAAGCCCAAAGCCAATATTCACTAAAACAAGATTATTTTTTCTGTGTGGCGGTATTAAAAGGGTATAGTCTACTTTGAGCTGCTTCCAAGAAACCAAACTTATGATTCGAAAGCCCACTTTCGTCAACTGCCGAAATTGAACGAAGAACTTAAGAACAAACGTCCTGAACAGGCTAATCTCAAAGGTGTGATGTTCCATCATCACAACGCCAGACCACATACTTCTTTGAGAAGAAGAACTTTGTCAAAAATTAAATGGAGCTCAATTGGCAATTGGGAACCGATGCCACATCAATCCTATAGCCCTGACATAGCACCATCAGATTATCACTTGTTTTGGGCCCTTCAAAACGATCTGCATGGTAAAACATTCCATTCTGATAAAGCTGTTAAAACTGATTTAGACAAGTTCTTCGCTTCTAAAATCCGAGGCTTCTTCGAGCTTGAAAATTTTCAGCTTACCGGAAGATGGCAAAAGATTATCCAACAATATGGTCAATTTATCATTGATTAATTTTATTGTTAATATAAATTTACTTGTTTTTATAAATTTACAATATGAAAAAATTACATTAATTGTCGAACAACACAATATTTTATACTGAACACTCAGAATACCTAACAGATGCACGTCGATAGCAAAAAGAAAAGCCTTTACTAATATATTTATTAATATAAACATCAATGAAACATATTACTTTTGTAAGATAAAGGGAATTATGAGGTTCACATAGAAGTGGAGAAAGGAAGATTAATCTTGGTCAGGTAGATATGACATCAAGTACTAGTTGAGTGACTAGTTGAGTTGAGTGAGGACAACTTAATAGTGGAAAGGTATAAAATATATAAAACACAAAACGTTGTAAATTACAAGTAAATGATTGGAAGGATTTAATTAGGCAGTGGCGATTACAGGAGAAATCAAACTGCAATTATAATTTGCAAATCGCAGAATATTGGACTAGCGTAACACGGTAAGCTGGAATCTCAACGAGTCCAGTAAGGTTGGTCATTGAAAGAGATTATATATTAAATCCTGATCAGACAAATTTATAATAACAGCGGTCTCATTCGCACAGCAATACAACGAATGAAATGTGATGTCCATGAAAAGTGGAAATGCACGATGCCAGAGTACAAAATTTCCAAATAAAATTTATAATTGTAATTTCTATCTATTGGATATGTAATGTTTGTTTGTAGACATTTAACGATGAATGATACAAACATTACATATCTAATAGAGAGAAATTATAAAATCGAACATTTTTTTATCTTTGATAGCTCAATCAATTAGACAAGAGACAATAATAGTGCGGGTGCTCAAATGGGGGAAAAACGTTTATTATTTGAAAAATAACTGAAAAAACTTCCTTTTAATTTTGCGTTTTTTAAATTTTTTATTTCTCCAGCGATTCACAATTGCTGAAGAAGACCGAACGATAACGGTCGAAAATCGATTACGACAAATAAAATTTAAAAAACGCAAAATTAAAAGGAAGTTTTTTCAGTTATTTTTCAGAAATATTTTGCGAAGATGAATTCAATTACGAACGTTTATTATTTTTCAAGCTTTAATTGTTCTAATTTTTTAATCTATGCATATAATTCTTTATATAATTCTTGGTGCCTTGCGTATATTTTGACAATTGTATAAAAAAACTGTAGTTCCGGTTATCTAGTAGTGATTATCCATCAAAAAATGACTCTATTGATCAGACATAGCCGTTGTCAAACATACTTTCTGTTTCTCATAAACAACAAAGTGTCGTATCTGCTTTTATAATTTGGGTGAAAACAAACAAAAGAATTGATAATATAATCCTTTTTGAACGAAAAAACGTGAAGAGGCAATCATAAAGTGAAAAGTTTTTTGTTTATGGAACAAGTAATGCAGCATCGTGATACAGAATTACTTTTCCTCGCCCCCATGTGTTTAAGTACGTTTTTCAGGAAATGGAAAATGAAGAAACAATTTGTGAAAGAAATATTTCAGAGGAACCACTACAATATCTTGAAAATATTACGTTCGATTGAGATGAAGGGACTATTTCTGATTTGAGTTATAGTTCAAAATTAGACTCAACCATTCTAATGTTGAATACGAGCAACTCCTTACCAAGAAGAAGAAACAATTCATCCGATGACGTAGGAGCAATCAATGAACTCTAAGCACGAACCCTCAAACACCCTGGGAACATATGCCACGAGCTGACATATTATCAAATTACTGCCTGCGAACTTGAGACTGTTTTGAATATTTTTCATGTTATTAAATTATTATTGATGATTGAAAAATGTTAATGTTAAATGTTGAGGGTTCGTGCTTAGAGTTCATTGAGTGCTCCTTCTACGTCATCGCATGAATTGTTTCTTCTTCTTGGTAAGGAGTCGCTTATATTCAACATTTAATGTTAAATGTTGTTTGTAATTTTTGGTTTGAAAGTTAAATCCAAATTTCAACGAGTTGTAATTTAGCTTTCGTCAATAAAAGATTATAATGTAAAGTTCATTTTTTTTCATCAGCCCACTCGGTAATTATAAATCGCGGCTACCTTATAAGCCGACAAATAGATACAAATGACATCTTCATCGAAGAATGTGGAAAGAAGTTTTTTCTTATCTCCACACAAAGCCTTGCCGCAAATAGATACTTTTGAAAATATTCCTTTAGAGTTAACGTGTTCCACAATACCACAGTAGTAGAGACCAATACAAAGGATCTGGTATAAGTTGCTAGTACAACGAAATAATGTCAAAGCACACGAAGAGCAAGACATGGGAAATTATGGTTTTAGCAATTGAATGAATTTTTGAATGTCCAGATTAAAAACCTTGATTAGAGAACAGCTGGTGTCTACTACAACGATAGACCTACTATTCATGACATGCGAGGAGATGGATAGATATCTGTTTCGCGCAGGGAGGAACATAAAAAAGAGTCTTGTGAAAAAACGCTCCTACGTTTTAATAATGGCCTGAATCGAGAAACAGGAGGACCACAGACGAAATCGCTGCAATTAGGGATGTTTAGAACATCTCTAGAAATCAAAACTAGCATCAAACTAAAAGTGAGGAACGAGTAATTATTTCCATATCCTGTCCAGAATTGCTTTAAATAATGTTTGGTGAACCCCTGAGAAGAGTTTCAATCTGCTTCAAGCATCCATTATACTATTTATTTTATAGATAAACATTTATATTCCAAACAAGGAACGGGAAACCAGAGGAAAAACGTTGTCAAAATTTTGGAGAAGAAACACAAAAACAGCATGAAACGTTACCATGGATAAATTTTTTTCACGAACAAAGCTTTTGGTAAGGTTGGCGCTCATTAGTCGAAACACCGCGAAAAAAGGGGAATAACGTTTTGATTCCACGAGACTGTGAAAATGCGCTTGTACTTGCTCAAAGGGGAATAAATGTGTGACACTGCTTTCGACATTCAGCTATCCGACGATTATTTCCCAAGCTAAAAACCAGATTCTAGCCAACACTACAATGAAAGCAAGGCTTCTGCTGACATTATGATCAAAAAAGATGGTTTGGCCAGCATCCGTAGAACTTTCGGAAAATGAAACGAGTGTGGAATGCAATGCAAAACGTATCAACGTCGAAAACGTTTTCTAAACCAAATATATTACCGAAAAATGCCGCAAAACTTCAGCAACCTGTGGAACGACTCGGACGCTGCAGTTTTACACGAGATTTATACGTCTTCAAATCTGGTCTTGAAAAGCATCTTTGAAGAGCGCAATAAAGATGCAAACATTTCCAGCGGTCCATTCGTAATCAATATGCTCTCATTATCAGCATAGACCATAGTTAAGAACCATATGCTGGGATAGCTCAATGCAAAATAACAATGTTATATAATTTTAATGAAAAATATAGTCAAATTATGTCTCAACTAGGAGATACGAAACATTTATCCCAATTAGAGAGAATTCGCAACATTCCAGCCAACGATTCACATGAATTTCATATTAAATTCAAGTGGGTATCCCGGTAAACAAAATCGGAACGACATGATTGATTTGATTTAGGTGGATGTGAGGGTCAGATAACATATTTAGGAAATTTGTTAGTATTACTATGTAGCTATTATTCGCTTTTCAAATTATGCAGTTTCAATTAGTTTCAAATTATTCAGGTGTCCTACAAAATTAAATATTCTTTAATAACTGCGGGATCATATCCAAACTATGTGAAAAGGAGAAGTGGAAGTATCAAAATCAATCTGTCGTGTCTTCAGATGGCTGATAGTGTGTTTGTAGCCACGGAACCTTCGATTTACCATCGACTGTAGTTTACGTGTTTTCTGTTGCATTTAAACTATAATATGGAGTCATCTTTAGCTCTGAAACCAAAAGCTCATGAATATCGAAGAATTTTTGCAGGCTGAGTGAAAGAAATTATAAAGAAAAATTACTCTTACGATGATGAACGTTTCCCCATGCTGTTTTTAAGCAAAATTGATGCATTTGGGCAAGGCAAATTCTGACATTGTAACATTGTACATGAAAAATAAGTGTATGCTTAAAAATTTGCTTTGTGATGCCAACTATCGTCAGGCGACAAAATGTACAAGTTTTATTTTGGATCGTGCTAAGGTTTTTGACCGTGGCGGAAAATATCCAAATAGGATTCCAAAATATTTTTGGAATAATCAATGTACGAAAACAATAATGTATGCAATATACTCTCATTGTAATAGTTGCGTCTTCCACATTACCTTACAAGGATCTTTAATGAAAACTAAACCAAACAAAGTGATGATTGCTCTTACTTGTTTATTTGTGGTTCTAGTTCCTCATCCAGAAAACGAAGTGCTTGTAGTAGTTTCCACGTACTTTTCGGTTTTTTACGCTCCTCCTTGTATTTTTTCGACAATTCACGAAAAATCAATTTGACTTCCACCGCTTAAATACGATATAGAACAACATATTAATTTAAATCAAAACTAACTAAATTTGTATTTCTCAATCATCCGCAAAAGGTTTTTGAACTAATCCAAACAAACTTACATGTCATTTTATTTTTTCCTGCGACGCGACGCCAAGCATCTTCTTGGTCCTCTAATTTTGGTTTTGATTTTAACGACCACAAACATGATTCCTCTCTTATATCTTCCACAAGTTGATTAAAAATCATCGCATTACGTTTGGCTGTATCTTGACGGCCAACAATTTTAATCGAGTTTTGATGAGGCTGCCCCGGGGAAAACAGTTTTGCTGGTAAATAAACTCAACGTCTTCAAATGCGAAAGTGGAGAAAGGCGACTGAATTTTTTGACGTTTCTTTGAAAAACTGTCTGTTTTCCCGAGTACAGTGTGCCTGGAAATTTTCAAATTGCGAAAATGCGTTATGTCATTTTGTAACCCAGTGTACACGTAGTGTACAGTTCACATACGAAATTCGTGGTAGTTGTTCAACTGCAATAAATTTAAATCTTTTCCGTTGAACGTGTTACAATCGTATACCTATAAGCCATTATTATGTAATAATAATTATTATTTGTCGATCCACCATATAAGGGTGGCTCGAATCAGTTACCGAAGGATTACCAATGCTCAGAAGGCTATAGAATAAGCAATTGAAAATATGAGTAAGGTTTTTACGTCTTTATTTTTGTTATTTCTTAAGAATTGTATGGTCTTCATTTTGTTAGAGTGGGCCCCGTGAGCTTCCTTGAATCGCTTATACCCAACTGCGTCGGCTCTATCTCCACAAACGGGTTTTTGATTGGTTTATGCTGTATGAAACAGTATTAACACTGTATTAAACCCATCGAGGACCCGGGGAAACGCTTTAAATAAAATCATTGTTTCAAATCAAGCTTGATCAATACTGTGTGTATCATTATATATATTCGATCAAACCTCTGGACAATAAACAGATAACCTTAACACGCAAAACGAAAAATTTTCCTTCTGATAAGTCCTATAACAAGACCTGACTATAGAGGCAAAATGAACTAGGCCAAATCAGTGTAGATGGAGCGATAGACGAATATATTGCAAAATCGGACACTGAAGTTTATCGAATACGGTTCCCGGTTAAAATATACAAGCCATTTTTTTTAAAGATGAACTAGATAAATACAAATTATGTTTCGGATGGACAGTACGACTCCATCGTTCTGAAACTTATTTTAACTAATACCGACTACAAAAATTCAATAAAAGTTTTCCATAGAGTAATTGTTTAATATTCTGAGTAAAAGGTTGCAAGGTGAAAGCAATGCACAGTAGCGGATGGCTGTGTACACAGATGGCTTCAAAACGGATACAGGGATGTATGTAGCAGAGTATTCAACATGAGAATTCATCAAATTAATTGTACAAACACAGTAAGGTATTGCTATTTTGCCATGCAAAATCAAAAGTGGTGCTATCAGGTAGAAATCCAGAATTAAAGTACCCGTAAAAGTCCCAGGAATCAAAGAGCTGGTGAATTTGCGAAAATATAGACAGACCTCTAGCGAACATCGGTGATAAATACACCGAAACCCGACAGCCTCCTCTCATGAGATCGTTGTGTTCAACAGCTTGGGAAATAAAAAAAATCTATACCGGGGGGATGAAACAAGAAATTTTCTAAATTATGAAATTACCTAGATCACTTTGTACATTACTGATAAAATCTAAAGCGCCCAACCGAAGACTGGCAATTGGTACAAGTGACTTGTGCACAAACTGTGGGCATCAAGGATAAGGGAGACGGCAGTGATTCTCTTCCGTTATTGCTCAGGTCCCACCCAGAGGAGAAGAGAAGGCATTTACAGCGCTAAGTTTCAATGATCTAAAACAGGTAATTGAATGTAGTACCCCGTATATTCATAATCCTAATAAGCAACAACCAATGCTCAAATACACAGGCTTTTCCACATTAGTTACAAAATACATAAGCAATATTCCCGCAAAATCGGTAGCGGCAAAATCGACCAAGCCTAAGAAACGGAGGTAGCATCAGCCTTGCTGGGAACATGGACATCGAGAATTTGTGGCAGTTTGAGATTAACAGAATGTGATAACTGAATGACCGATTTGCGTTTAAGAGAAGTAACAGAACAACCGGAAGTGCAGTACATTTCTCAAAATGCAAGGTTGAGTGCAAATAACAGATTACCATTAAGATCCGAAAAACAAAGAATTATGTCGAAGGCCCAATAATAATTAAAGGAAATCAGATTTTTATTATTTATTAATTAGAAGTCTTTAAGATAAGTGAAAGCGTTCATAGCCATTGATAATTAAGCCTTGAATGAAATATTCAAAACAGGTATACTTTTACTTAGTAAAATTAATTTTGCCAAAGTGAATCTATACGCCTGATTGGTTTCTTATTGGAGCAATTCATTCATAGATAATTTTAAAAAAATAATTTTTTGTGATGCACATTTTCAAATTTAAAATGTTCTAAATGCCAACGAATCATAATAATGTACATCAATAAATAACTTCGGGTCACTTGAGACAATCAATGCACCGTTTTTTAAGAACACATACCCGTTAGAAAATTTCTTTCAATTTAAATGCTTGTTTTGAATATTGTAGATTGTCCTATCTAGAAAATGTGTTAGTTGTGAGTGCAAAGTGATAGTACGTTAAAGCTTAAATCATTGAAATGGCAATTAACTATTCAACTCTTTTGTTTGGAATTTTCATTTTAAGTGGTAAAATATCAAAAGTCATAACATATAAAGGTTAGTTAGATATGTTAGTTTAAACTAGTTTAACATTTAAATGGGTTCTTCAGTCCATAGGGGAAAAATATGATTTCTCCCAATCTAATGAAACGCTCGACACAATGGCCCAAAAGGGAGTTGCTGGTTAATGATCTATCATGAATCACTATTTATTTTTAT
This sequence comes from Stratiomys singularior, assembly GCA_954870665.1. Lineage (NCBI taxonomy): Eukaryota > Metazoa > Arthropoda > Insecta > Diptera > Stratiomyidae > Stratiomys > Stratiomys singularior. Next base: position 25,678,619 of record OX940881.1, on the reverse strand, counting down.
TGACTAGATTAGTGATATATTTTGAAGTGTATCCCTGCTATTCTCGTTTCCTCCAATTTCTCCACAATATATTTAACCATTTCATCGTAATGTTTGTTTGTTAATAGCACTGACTTGCCTGACTATCTTGCGTAAATACCTTAAGCATGTTTGAAGTTTTTCAATTAATTTCTATTCGTTAAGTTTAAAAGGGCTTTCGAAAATGGAATCGCCCAATTGGAAAATGTTGGTCTAAGCCATCCGTCATATAGCTTTTATTTTTCCTAAATTCGATTAACTTTTGCAAAACAGTGTATCATTAACAGTGTATCAGTAAAATCATTAAAATCTGCTTCAGTTTTTTTCGTAGCAAGCATTAAATTGCTATTCAACAATAAAAAATATTGGATTTTAAATAAAACAGGCTTTAATACAAAAAATAACAAAAGCATAAAACAATAAACCTATTTGTTATCAAACCCGAAAAGTTCACTTTTGATATAGCCGCATTTATGTTTTTCTAGAAATTTCATGAACAAACTCATATCCATCCTCTCGACTTCATTATCTGAATCAGCATCATCCATTAATTTTTCCTTAAAATCAGCAAACTTTCGCCATTCACCGATTTTATCTTTATATTTTCGCTTGCTTTCCACATATTTCAGCGTTATCTTTTGCCATTGCATTGAACGTATGATACGCCAAAATTCCTGAGTATTTTCCTTAACGCCTTCCGCACAAATAATTCCAGGCTTACCCGGCTTACAAAATCCAGTTAAATCTAGTTGCTTAGCTTCATTCAGAATTTCTCGTCTTTTCATTTTGCTCTTTATATGATGTGAATAAATCCATAAACGTTCTAAATCGATCTTTTCCAAACTTTGTTCACTGTCGCTGCCTCCGATAGGAATTGAAGTTGAAAGAAAATTTTCAAACTCATCTTGAATCCATAGAACCACTTGATAAATGTATCCCTCACTTTTGTCCAGATCTGCAATGAAGTTCGTTATGCTTCGTTGAGCATGTCGATCCCTGTCTTTTGATAGTAGTGAGGTAAATAATGTTACTCTAGCGTCTTCCATAAGTGGATACAAATTTGGCAATTGAATACGAACATCGATTTTTTCATTCATGTAATCAAAATGAATTGATAACTCCATTTCTGAACGAATAACATTTATTTCGCCTTTAACGTATTCATTGAATTCTAAAATGACGTTTGCATCATAGATGTGTATTTCGCCAGGATTGCAGAAAATAGATGAAAGTAAATCAAGTTCGTCCAGTTGTTTCTGCAAACACTTTACATACATTTCCCTATCTGCGTCAAGTGTATTTGTTGTCATGATGGCTATTTCACCTCGAATTATCTGAAAATTTTTAATTAATCTTACATTAACATATTTTTTTTGACGAATAATTTACAATAATCAATAAATAAAGGAAAAAGAGGGAAAAACGAATTCTTGGCAATCTTTTGGCGCTGTTCAAAAAACATGTTACCAGTCATTTCAATAAATAAATAAATAAAGTAGCGTTGAATATTTGAATAAGGACCCTGAATATTAATGAATTTCGCTTTCATAAGCTATTCTCTAAATTTACAATCAATAGAACATTGCAATATAAAAATTCCATTACAGAAATGCAATTTATCATTCAAAGAGCGGTGACAAATTCTTTCACAATGGACGAAAGGATTCGCAAATTCTTTGATTTGTTCGTAACAAAAAACTGGGAGCTGCAAGTTACTGCTACAGGAGTAATAGAAACAAACTTCATAATTCCAGGAGATAAACATTCTCCAATCGTAAAATTTCTGACTGCGTCTAGTCTGACAACCGCAAAATATTGTGGTCTATCCATTACGTAGCTCTTAATAGGCAAGCACTGGAACCGCTCGAGTTCATGCTTGGTGCCTTCCAGATTCAGGATCTAGAATTATTGTTTCTGAATGGCACACTTAGTGTCTCTAATATCGTCGTAGTTTTCTCTGTGGTAAGAAGAGAGCTGTGACAGTTGCTGTGTAAACTTCGAACCTGGAGCTCGAGCGGTTCCGGTGCTTGCCTATTATGAGCTGCACGGTGGTCCACAATCTAGTCAGTCCACTATAGTTTGATGTGAACTGACTAGAAAAAGTCAGAGGGTTGACGATTTAAGGGTATTGAACTCCGGAATTATGGCCTTCATCTCGATTATTTCTGTAGCAAGAAACTGCAGCGGCTGCTTTTTTGCTACAAAAAAATTAGTGATTTGCCGAATCCTTTCGTCCACTGAATATGCTGTGACAGAATTTGATTGTAAAATCCATTCTCTAAATTTTCTAGCTGAAACCCGTAGTTATTAGAGGATGGAAGCATATTACCCGCAACGAAGTTCAAGATTTGCATTCGATTTGCTTGTTGAATCGTCTGAAGTGGAATTTTTATTAAGAAATGTCTTTCCTTCGGATTTCAAACTGTATGCTATGTAAAAAAATGTAACAGACAATTATTTGAAATACCGAATGATCAGTTAACTGGTCGATTGTCGATTAACCTATGAAAAAGCAACAATTAGCACTTTTGAGCATTTTAATACTACTTTTATAGAGTGCTGGGGCTAATATCGGTACTAGTACAGCTTTAACTTAGTACTAAATAATACCATATTCAATGGTCATCTTGCAAGATTGGAGCAAAAGCATGCGGTTTGAAAATAAGTACAAAACATTTGAAAAAAGGTCACCTTTAAAAACAATTGGTTTTCACTGTCTGTTGTGTCTGATAGGTAACTTGTACTCGGTGAATGCTAATTCACGTTGTCATAAGTACGTTGTAGATAATTCACATCATCTGGATGAATATCCACCGTGACTGACTCATTAGGGTTATTCCAATTGGCATGCTTAACTAATTGCATCACGTTATAATTTTATTTTCGTTTATACACATTTGATATATGTTTTATTTACTAAAAATTTGTTGTCATTAAAAAAGTGACTTCATAATTATTTTGTTTAACGCAGAATTTCGTGCATCAGATCACTAACTTGTTAAAAATTAAACGGAGTTTTATAAACATTCAGATTTAAAAAAGAAATTTATAATGACTTGTAAGCTTTTTTAAGTTTTGCAGAAACATAAAAATCATAGTTTTAACTTGAATCTAATTACTTCGCCAAAAGCATAGGCGTTCAACGACCTGGATCACTTCCGGTCTAAAAGTGTTGACACTTTTCATTTGCTCTGGCCCCGATATTTGTTCTGTCTGTCATATTTGCTATGACTTTACAATAACTGCTACACTTACTACTATTACTACGACTCCTACTACTTCATCTACTTATTATTACATCTATCCTATCCAATCCATTTGCTAACCAAAAATAAGAAAAGTTTTTTTATTAACTGATTCTCTAAACCTGATACCTTTAATCATATGTTTTGGTATGAATTACAGGCTATCAGCTTACAGGCTTTATTAAATACGATTCAATACCGGTTACCTTTCCTAAGGATATATGTGCATTCCAAGTTGATGGAACGAAATTTGCAGCATCGCTTCATAATCGCTTAGACGGCAAATTGGAATTCGTAGTTCTCAAAGAGAAGGTCAGTCTTTTTTCAGATCGTGAATCGCTTTAACATTTAATACCAACAGAATGGGACCTATGTGCAAGTTTATGATCGTCTAACACCGATGGCTATTTTTATGGATTGCATATCGTGGGAATCTAAAGCTTATGTTGCTCTGACCTATAAATTTGTTGAGCCTATTGAAAATATCACTGCTGGATCACCAATTTTCGAAATAACAATCAATGAAATATCAGTGGTACAATTTATGGCAACTGCCCATCAAAATGCTTTGTATTTCAGGTATTAATATACTTTTTTTTTCGGGAGTTTAATTTCGACCTTGTATTTGAGAAAAACTTCTATAATACATTTCAGATTGAACGAGAGGAGAATTTTTTCGAATTTTTTAGAATGTCATTTTACGAGTAGTATAATTTTGTTTATTAACAGGACCTACGGCGCCAATTTATACTTGCTTCAAGCGCATGATGATGAAAATTCTGTCGATAGTCAACATTGCCCTGTGTATGAATGGTCTGGTTATCATTTCAATTTTGCAAACAGCATTCCTTGCAATAATGCAATACATATTGAGTCTTTTACTATCAATGATGTAGTGTATATGATCGTGGCTAATAGAAACAAATTTAATGGATCAGAAGGCACTGAATCGACTTTGTACAGATATCGGTATGATAATCAAAAGTTCGTTGAACAACAAAAATTTGGGACAGTCATTCACACTATAGGGATGAAATATTTTGCAATTGAAAGGAAAGAGAATCTTAAAGAACATTTCATAATAATGGCAAGTGAAAGAACCAGTCGAGGTAAAAAATTAGTTTCGACATTATACGCATATTTTTTTTCTTTGTCTTAATTCCAAATAGGTGATAAAATGTCAATTGATTTGGGTGACCCAGTTGTAATTTATAAATTCAAAAATGGAATATTTGAACCATTTCAGCAGCTTCACTTTCACAACGTTACAAATTTTTTGCCACTTTACGTGAGACACTTTGTACAATTCGAACATGTTCGTATGTTTAAACATTAACTTATTTTCAGAAAGAATCGCGAAAATTTGTACTTTTGATAGCATGTAAAAATCAAGATATGAAATACGTCCGATACAATGGCCAATCATTTGAATTATCGAATGTGCAGCTAACAAGTGGTGCTTTAACGTCTGGAATAGCAACAATGCGCACTTTTGAGGATCATAATGCTACTTATTTAGGTATAATCAATTTTTTATTTGAGGGGGTTGCTGACAATTCTCTTTATGACCAATGACAAGAGTTAGAGACAGTTAGACAGTTAGAGCAGACCACGAGAGCAATAATCATAATAATCAATCATTTGTGTTTTTTTCTATAAAGGGGGATTTTCAAAGGTTCTACATTCTTGAAATTGTATGGTTACGTTCTTAACTATAATTAACAATAATTTGCATGTTGTCGACAGTTTGTGTTAAATTTGATAACACTGATTTTACAAGGAAACAACAACAATATCAATACGTATTTTTTGATTAAAATTTTGTTTTTAGTTATCTCCAACGAAAGAATGACAAGCAATGAAACAAATGTTTATTTGCCTCTCTATAAAATGCACAAAGATCGCAGTGATCTTAAAATTGATTTATTAGTACGTTTCCAACATTTATACGAAAAACTTACAAATGGAACTTCTAAAGTAAAGACAACCCAGGTGAGAATCTGTTAAAAATATCACAAGCTCATAACCAGGACATATTTTTTCATCTTCTAGGCTTTGATACAAAATTTTTCCAAGGGAAGCGTTAATTTTAAAAATGCAAATATAAGTGAAATAATTACAAAAACGGTAAGGATTCTCAAATTACAGGTCTTACATTTTCGTTCCCTCTAACCCTTTCGCTAGTACACATTACTTATGTCCTTTATGTCACTACTAGCTTATACACTTTTAATTTATCGCTATGAAACTACGATGCAAGCAGAGTCCGCTGTAATACTAGAAATTACTACTTTACTAAAAGCCGTAGACTGCTTTTAGTAAAGTATTAATTTCCCGTATTTGATGAAATAATAAGTATTTTATATGTAAAAAAGTTCAAATACGTTTGCGTATCACTGCAGCAATCGGATGGAAATTTCACTTCTGGCACCTATATTGTGCGGGCGGACATTTTCATTGGCTCGATCAGATGAGATTGGTGTGCCCAGCCCGCGTTACCAGCAAAAAGATTTTACTTCGGATGGATCCAGTAAAACATAGTTACTTTGTACTACTTACAGTTACTGGATGAATTGCACCAGTCCACGATGGGGGCAACCGCCAATAGAGCTATAAGGTTCACTGTTCAAACATACTTCCTCGTTCGCTAATATTATGGAGGGCTGCATTGTGAGATTTGTTCCGCTTCCACAGATTTGCGTAGCCTGAAGACTCGCCATGTCTCAATGATCGTTGTGCTCGTAAGTGTCGACACTGGTGTACGAATATATTTCGAATGAGACCAGACGGTGTTTCTGGTGATCTACGACCCTATTTAATCGATAGTAAAAACATGGTCGCAAACCTAAAATTACGCAGGAATATTGTTTACTGTTCTAATAGAGCGTAATGTGCCGATTATTATAAAGGAGTTTTGTAGCGTAGTTCAGTCTAGCGTACTATTTCTCTGTCTAGCAATCATTTCATGCGGCATAGCAAGTTTTTCTTGGTTAATATTGTAAGTTTCATAGCGAAATCAGATGACTGCTAAGTATAGTAGTATCATGACTTTATTGATCTGAGCAACATGCTTCAAAAACAGAGTACAGGCTAGTGTTGCATCTAAGCTCCTTGATCCTTGATCACTATGCATTGGGAATCGGTCGTTTTAATGAAACCAAGTAACGCCGTTAAGTTTGTGGTGCAAGAACTCTCATTGGTTAAAAATGTTTTAAGAAATAAGATATTTTTTAGGGATATGTAATTTTCGTCAATGCATACTAATCCTAAGCTATCTTTTTAATAAAAACCGCACAATTTATAAACCGAGCATTATACTCAAAGGTACAATGTATGAAGAGAGCAGCCGAGAAGAATAATTTTTTTATTTTGCTTTTTGCAGCTAATCAATCCCAAAAATAATTTCACACTTGAATATTGGAATAATCTGGCAATGGCATCAAAATCTCTTGAAAAATTGGAACAAAGGCTTTTGTCACATTCGCAAACAGCTGCAGCAGAGAATGACACGGACAATCTTTGCACTTATGAAGTTCTCGAGCTTAATACATTAAATGTAACAAATCAAATGGAAATCGCTAGCATTAACAACAAGTCTCTCAATCATTTGAACCTTGATAAAATAATCGCAGATAAAATTATCGTCGAGGGAAAATCAGAAATCAAGAGAACTCTTCAAGACACAGACGATTTGCTAGGTTTTGATCGTACTAATAGAACAATACGTGAAACTGATTTCCATGAAATTCATGCTAAGCAAATTATTGTTTCCGGTACGATTAATCGAATTCACCTTAACAATTTTTCCAAAAGAATTTTGAAAAATCATGGACATCAGACACTTACCGCTCCCTTTCAATTCGAAAAAATTGATGCAAGCGATGTCCAAATCAATGGTTTAATAAATCAAGAAAGTCCTTCGAAATTAGTTACAATCAATGGTGGAAGTTTTGTTATCGACCAAGACATCATATTTACTCAACCTCCTTATGTTCGGCAGTTGGTGGTCAATGACCGATTGAATCACATTAACGTTGTACAAGGAAAATTGGAAGTTTTGCTTAGGAATAGTAGCGAACTACAATTTATAGACGGGAAGAAAACATTTGAATATGTCTACCTTTTGGAACCGTTTATTCTGCGGGTAAGATTTTTTTTTAAGTTTTAAGATACGTTCAAAAGTATGGGCCGATGACTCGATCAGAATTATATAACTAACTAAAATCCGTTTAAGAAATTCAAGTTCAATAGCATTTAGCTTATGAATCCTGCTGTGCATAGGATGGTAGTCGATTTATTTAAAAATATTATTTAACTATCGCTTTAATGCGATGGTTATGTATTCCAAATAAGATTTTGGCACGTTTTGTTGTATTTAAACCCTTTTGTTTATAATAACCAGGGTTTTGGGGCAGAAGTTTGCACTGCATGACTTCTGGGTTTCATTTAATTGTCAATGAAGTTATATGTAATTGTACTTTTCTACTAAAGTTATTAGAGTGTTATTTTGACATTTTATCACTATTTTTGGTATTTCCTTTGGTAATGATCTAATAAAGCATGGAATATATATGAAAGAAATTCTTTAACCGCAGTGAAAGAACGTCAATGCTTCAATAGAAGATTAGGAATCGTTTTGTTCGGACTATTTTAAAGCACAGTAATTTTGTTCAAGTCTCTCAACTTGGCATCAAGGAAACTGTTAGCATCTATTTACAATCAGAACAATCTTGCCAAACAATCAATGCCAAACTTTCCTCGATTTTTGGGGTCGTAACAACCTTAGTCCTATTTCCTATTTAGTCCTATTAGTTCATAATTTCAACAAATGTTATGCCATACTCTTGAAAACAATCCGACGATGAAACGCCTGTTTGTTCATCGGTAATTGACGTGGAAAGATGTTTAAGGTGTTTATTATCTTGGATTAACTATCGACACTTCATTCCACTTGAAACATGGCCTATCACGAATCAGTTTTCCTCGTTTATTTATTATTGCCATTAGTTTCGCAGAGTTCATAAATTGTAATATTTCACATAACGATCAACAAACGGACACTGATTTTAGAAGAACTTTATTATCGAATTCTCTTGCTAAGATAGGTATATTTCTAATAGAAACCGACATCAGTGTAGGGGTAGAAGTAGTAGTTTCAGTAGAAATATTTGTAGCAGCCACAAAGCATACTCTAGAACAAGAAATGAAAAAAGAACCGTATTGGGAAAAAACCATATTGGCTTCAATACGGCCACATTTTACTCGTTCAAAAATATTTAAACCTTAGAAAGGAAACTTTAATATATTTTTTTACTTTTAAGCAGATTACAAGGAGTTGATTTAAGAATTGATTTAGGAAAAGTTTACTAATTAAAAAAATTTAAATCATTTCCAGGGTAAAATCGACAGTCCTCAATTGGATAAGATCAATCCAGTTGCAATAATTTCAAAAAATGTTACGGTAGAAGGAGACTACGAAATTGATGGACAAGTTTTTATAACAGACAGTATTATGGCTCAAAACTTTTTCGGCAAAAAATCCAATCGAAATTTGTTAGAAATTCTGGAAAACGGTTTATCCGTAAACACTGAAAATATATATCAGCGTATGGATTTTCAACGTGTGATCAAGGCTGATAATGTGAAAACAAACTTTCTAAATAAGTTTAATCTAAATGATTTTGTTACAATTCATGGAGGCATTAGTCAACTAATAACTGGAACTAAAACATTCAGCAGTGATCTTTACATAAGAAAGGGATCATGTGAAATAGAAAATGTTAACGGTGTTAATTTAATTGATTTGCAAAAGAATCGATTACAGAAAAATTCCGTACAAACTATTCCTGGTAGAATTCAGTTCAAAGAAGTTCACATTGAAAGGTAAGGATTTATGCATGAGTTTTTATTTCAAATTAAAAAGAAAAAAAGATACGAATCTTTGAAAAATAAATGTTTCATTGACATATTTATTTTTCGTTGACTTTTTTGAAATTGTGTTTTTTAAAGATAATTTTTCTGCACAAAATAATCATTTAATTGAAATTTTGACCATGCATATTCCACTATCTGTTCCTTATTTCGTTTGAGACTTCATTTTATTGTGCATTTAATTCCATTTTCGTTATTGTTTTGATAATTTTTGTTAATATAATAACATTATATAATCGCAATAGTTTGAGCAGGTCAGAATCACGACTGATCTAGATTAACTCCCCGAAAGCGCCTTTCACAGCTCGATGGACTGATATTATGCCACCAGAAACACAAATTCAAATATCTCTGTGGATGAGTACTTTAACTGCTTCGCTATATGAAGAATCACGGGGTAAGATTGAGGTTTTGGGAAGTGAACATATTGCGCATTACCCAGCATTACCCGCAACTAAATGCGAAGTTATTCTATCAAAATTGATAATTAGCTGTGCCCTGCTGCCCCCATCCCATCAGATAAAAATACATAACCAGACTGCTCAAAATCTTTATCCACCTCGAATAAAAATATTGAGGCAATCTACACTAAATCTGGTTGCATTAATAAGCGTTCTAAGCCAGATAAGTAAAAAATCAGTGTCCAACCCAAAAGAAGAAGAGATTTTTTACACCAGCGGAAAAATTAGAGCTGCGATTTCAAACGAAATAAATCATTCTAAAAAGAAAGGAAAATCATCAGTCATATGTACCGAAGGGAACCCAGATCTCTTTTGTTCAATTCTGAATTATTTAATAATTACAAAAACGTGTATTCTGTTTTGTGATATTTGTTTGATATTATGATTAAAATAAGGATACATTTATCTTTGTTCATATTATGATGCGAATGTTTTTTGATTTTCTATATCAGTATCTTTATTTCAGGTTAAGTTCCACTCCCAACATTACTGTTGGGGAAATAAACATCAATAACATTTTAACAGGATCAACTCCACAAAATCTTTCGCATGTAACTATCGAAAATTTACAAGTCAATGAAACTCGAATCAAACGGGTGGCCGGAAAGAACAACATTTTTGGCCAGGATCTTGATTTCATCATGAATGACACATTGCTTGCTGGCACATCAGCAAATATAACAGGTTACAAAATATTTGAAAGCGATTTTTCAACACATGAGCTTTCAATCAACGGGAAACTTAATCATTTTTCGATTAATGAGATAGCCGATTCCATTAAAAATGCAAATAAAGATATAGTGATCGATCAAGATATTACTTTTGACAAAGATATTGAAATTGATAGCATATCATTTGAAGGTCAAATAAATGGTATTCCAACGAAAAAATTTGGTTCATGTTGGCTAACCATTGAAGGAGATCAGGTTGGTACTAGGATTATAAATTGAATCAGTTGGTAATTCGATTTATGCCTTATTCCAGAATTTTACTGTTCCGCAAATGTTTGATGAACTCAACGCTTATAGTTTATATGTAGCCAAACGGATAAATAATAACAACTTAAATGAAATTATTAATAATATAATATGGCTGGACAAAGAACAGAACTTAAGCAATATAACATTTGGTTCGTATTGTTTAGTTTAGATTGAAATCCATAAATCTTTATAATTTTTTTTATAGCGCAAGTAATAGCCGAAAAAGATTTGTTCGTCGATGGAAAAATAAACGAAATGAAATTTGCTGAAAGTGTTTTACTGAAAGAGTCCTCTCGGCTTCAAACAATAGAAGCTCCAGTAACCTGCGATGGAGATCTTAGAGTTTTTGGAAATCTTATCGGGCTTAACACTTTCAATAATATTGATTTAGTCAAGCTTCAAGACGTTTTAACGGGTCAGTCGGGACAACCAAAATTAACTGTTGATGCAGCTATTTTTACAAATCCTCCACTATTTCATTTTCTGAATGGACAAGATTTTAATGCGATTCTCAATAGTGCTTGGTTATCGAATCAAGATACTGTTATTGAAGGATCGATGGTCTTCAACGATGTACAATTTCAATCGCACGTTGAGTTAAATGTATTTACAATTCAGTCCATTGTTTGAAATATGATTCAAATAAATTTTATTTTTACAGGGGCTAGTCAATGGAGTGGATCTACATTTTCTTAAGGAAAATTACTTTAGTTTATCAAAAGATCAACGTATACTGACCCCGATGAGCTTCAAACGGCCAATCATATTTGAAGAAGCTTTGAGTAGTTCAACATTAATATTAGGAAGTCATCTTGTTGATACCAACAGGTAAGATAACAATTTTTGTAACATATATTTAAATTAGCATATAGTGCAAACCTGTAGTCTATTCATAATTGATTTCATAATTTGAATTGAAAATGAGAAGATCCATAAGTTTTTTGCACTATAACATACTTCAATGCTGTATAAACCTTCAATTTGTTGAAGACTTCTCAGAAAAATTAAACAATTTTTCACCAAATCATGCCAGTAACACATCTCCTAATTGGTTCTTGGTCAATTATCTAGTTAGTGGTGTTACGAAAGTGAACATCAACACAAATAATAGCATTCTTTTCATAGAGCGCTTGCCTTCAAACGAAAGGAGCCCAATCGTCGAATTCATTGCATAGAAACTGGCTGGATAAATGGGTTAGTTGTAACGTTTTCTATGGATTTTCGAAAATTGTTCAACAGTATACCTTCGTGCGACTAGCCACAACTAATGCATTTTTCGCAAGTCTCAGTTTCTAGGCTTCTCCCAGCATTTTGTTGTCCAGTATGTATTCTTCTTCTTTTGATGATAATGTACAACAATGACAGGTTGAATTTAGATTGATTTTTCGTGATTACTGATTTTTCGAGCTAACGACTTAGTAATCCCATACTTTGTGAAAAAAGTTGTTTCTTGCCTGCAGCTGATGTGAAGGAATATTCCTCTAATTGTATTTCCCGCATGACGTTCATTATACTTGCGGTAAGACGGCTAGCGTTTGGGTGAGATATTTCAGAATGGAATCAAGTTGATTTTGAAGTAGTTAACTGTGGGAAGATGGGTTTCGTTTTAAAGGGTAGGTATAACAACGAATCTGTTTTGCTACTTGAGCTTACGTGAATAAATTCTGCCCCGATTGGCGCAGTAAATTGTCCCTTTCAAACGATATTTGGTTTGAGAGAACATCCAAATAACAGCTATGAAGGTGATTACCAACTAGTTTGTTCAGTATAACATAAAAAATAACACGGAATAAGAGTATATAAAATACCAAATGCGAAAGATAGTATGGTTGTTCATGATATCGAATTCTGAACGAGAAGTTCAAGGTCTTCAAAAAATAAAGCTTAATATCTGTTTAAAAGTCGTGCACATATACATTAGGAATTTAAACCTACATCCCTCTTCCGGTAACACTCATATTGAACTCTACCTCAAAACAGAAAATATCAAATTAACGTTGACAACATTCCTTTTAACTGTATTGTAGAGAACTTGGCTTCTAATTACACTTGAGAATCATTAGAGTACTCCAATTTATTACCCGATTCCAGCTGGGATGACATCTCGTAAATTGGCGGGAAGCAGATAGTTATTGGAAACTTTCTTGGAATTTACAATCTAGCATACAATCAACAAAGTCAAAATAATAATTTAAGCCTTATTAACAGCAAAACAGCAGTTATGTTTTATTTGCAGTGATAAAGCCCATTTAAAACATTATTATTAACAACAAATACAGATCTGCTTACTCAAATGTAAATGTTGATTCCTAGAATACACGGTGAAATTTTTTGGCACCGAATAATTTTATAGACACCAAAGTTCGATATAAAGTAACTTTCATAAAACAATACGAAATACTTGTCGTTGGAAATGCATTCACATCTATTCACTTCCGAAAATATTTTTGCGATATCAACTTTTTTTTTTTTTTTTTCCTCGTCCTACACTATGGTAGGTGGTATTGGCTATGGTGCCGAGCACATTAGCCAGCGTTTTCGATCTTAGTGCCTTGTGGCAGATTATTGACTGTGCCCCTTTTGGGGTCCTTCTGGTTTACTTTGTTGTAGCTTGTTAGACTTGGTTAGTTTGTTAGTAATATGTGTTTGGTAGGTTAGTATGATGTATCTAATGGAGATAATGTAAAATGTTTAAAATGATGATGTTAGGGGGAGAGAATTGGATGGTCACAGGTCTGCCTTGGCTTCCTCAAGAAATTTGCCCAGTTGCCAGATGTGGTTTTTTCTGTTTGATTTGAATATTTTATTTAAAGACGAAATTTCTTTGAATAGAGAGAATTTGTTCCTCAAATTCTCAAAGTTGGCACATTTGAAGATTTGATGTTCTAGATCATCTCGACCATTGCACCAACTGCAATGGTCAGATGAAACTATTTTTGCCTTCAGTAGTCTTGTTTTGTTGTACGCTCTGTTCGTGAGTATTCGGTTCATCTGTTTGGTAGTATTACTGTCCAGTTGTATGTAGTGGAACCAGGGTTTTTTGTCAAACAGGAGGTCGCTTTTGAGCCATGGGCAGTCCTTGAGATTCTTTGCTTTATCTTTGTAATCTGCGATTTCTTCTTCCTTAATTTTCTCTAGAATTAGTTTTAGGGTATCGTCCCATTCAGTGTAATTGGGTGCATCATTTCCCTCCTCAATCGCTCTCTTGGCCGCAGAATCCGTCATTTCAAGGGGGGTCCATCCACAGTTTCTAGGGATCCAGTAGAAGGTGAAAATCCTGTTGTCATTTTCATTGAAGTACCTCCTCATTCTTGAGGGGACGTATTTGATGTTTTTGTTGGACGCTAGTTCGCGAATGCAATGTTGCGAGTCTGTGAACACAATGACATTTCTACTACTGTTGATAGGGGGTTCTGAGATGGCAAGGAATGTTGCCATGATTTCGGCGTTGTTGGCTGAGGCGTTATTATTGACTTTGTATAGTTTTGTTGTTTCTGAGTTGAGGTGATATATGGCGCACCCTGTACCCAGGGAGTTTTTGGCCGCATCTGTGCAGAAAATCTCATGGGTTTGAATGTAAGTGTTTACCACTGTCGAAATGGAGTTTATGAGGTCATTGTGGTCTAGAGGGGGCATGTTATCAACTAAGTTGTTTTCTGAGCTGTTTAGTTGAAAGAAGAGGTTCTTTGGTGATGTGTTGATCTCACCCCAGCAGGTACTGTCAAACATCTCACGGAATTTTCTGTATATTGAGGTGTAGTTGGAATTGACTTTCTCTGTGAGGAGTTTTCTGAATTCACTATTATGTAGGTTCTTTAGAATTTCTTTCGCTGTAAGTAGGTATGATCTATAACTGGAAGGGAGTTCTTTGGCCATGGCTAGTGTGATCGTATTTGACGCCGTTTGTGGGATTCCTAGACACCTTTTCAGAGTGGTGGCTTTATGTGCATCTATCTTCTGAAACAGGTATTGTGGCGCATCTGACATGTTTGCAATATTTGATTCTAGTTGGGGTCTTATTATCGCCCTGAATGTGTTCATTGCTTTTGCGGGCCTTAGGCCATGCTTGGGACTTGACAACTTTTTGATAATTTTGTTGTATAACTCAGCTTTCTTGTTTGTGTTCGCTAGTTGATCCCTGACACTGCCTTTGTAGTTCAGAGCTCTGCCTAAGAAGGTGAAGTTTTTGACCCATCTGATAGTTTTACCGTTCAGGTACACATGTTGTTGTGGTGGTCTGTTGTGATAGAACTGGATCGCTGAAGTTTTGTTTTCATTAAGTTCTAGGTTCAAATTTTTCGCTATGTTCTGGAAATGTTTGAAACCGCTTTGTAGGTTGAGGAGAGTCTCTGAAAGGTTCCGTCCTTTGCTTAAAATGATGAAGTCATCCGCGTATTGTAAGAGGGTGATATTTGCGTTGGTGATGTTGTGGAGTTTGTGGGTGTAAATGTTAAACAGAAGGGGGCTGAGAACATCTCCTTGGGGTAGACCATTATCTATTTCTATTGAATTATCATCTAGGGTGAGGATTCTTAGTTTCAGAAAATTTACAATCCAGTCAATATACGGTGTTGAGATGTTAAAATCCTTAAGTGCTTGCATTAGGGTTCTGATGTCTACTCTCTCGTATGCGTTAGAAATATCACAGATGATGGCCATGTATTTAAACTGTTTACTTCTAGCTGTTTTGTGGAGAAGCTTGTTGATGCACAGATTTATTGATCTTCCTTGTCTGTATGCAAAACTGTTATCGCTTAGTAAACTCCTTTCCTCAATGTGTTTGTTGATCCTGATCTTGACGAGGTTGTTAATAATCTTTAGGGGTACACTCAGGAGGGAAATCGGCCGGTAGCTTTCCATAAGGTATGGTGGTTTGTCTTTCTTAGGAATTGGCACGACTCTTATCTTTCTTATGGACTGTGGAATGTTGATGTTTTTGAAACTACAGTTTATTGCTTCTAAAAAATTTTCCTTGTTGTTCTTAGTTAAGGTTTTTATGGTGTTATATTCTATTTTGTCAGGACCTGGTGATGTCTTTGTGTTGTGTGCATTGAGAACGTCTTCCAGTTCTTGCAGCGTGAAATCCTTTGTAGGGGGTGAGGTTGTGGCCGAGTTGTGGGTGATTGGGTGTGATGTTGCTGTGTGTTTCCTTTTGATCATCTTTAAGAATTCTTGGTTGTTAGTGGGATCCCATTGTGTTTTTGTTTTGCCTATCGTGTTATTTTTGAAGTTGCTCACTAGTCTCCAGAACTCTTTGTTATTGGGGTTTTGGTTGAGTTCGTTGAATTTGCTTTCCCAGGTTTTCCTTTTTTCTGATTTCACAGCCTCTTTCCATTCAGTTTCTGCTCTCCATAGCCTTTGGTAGTTCCAGGAATTCTTAAGTTTTGTGAAGTTTTTCCAGCACTTTTGTTTGTGTTTCCATAATTTCTTGATGTGTTTGTTCCACCATGATTTCGGAGAGTATTTGAAGTCAGCGTTTGCGTTTGAGTTTTCTATGATGGTACGGTTGATAACTTGTAGGGCTTTTTCTAGGTCTTTGGGAAGTGTGGAGTCTTCCAGTTGTTTTTGGATTCTATTTCTATTATATGTAATGAGTCTATTAGTGTTGATGCTGTTGATATCTATTTGGAAGGTGATGGTGCTGTGTTCACTTTTTGAGATTTTTATTCTCGCATCTTTCCATTGACTACTTTCGATTTGGAAGTTTGAGAGAGTGATATCTATATTGGATCTGTGAGTTTTTCCGTTGGCAAGTAGTCTGTGAAATGTCGGAGTTCCCGAATTGAGCAGGTAGAGTTTATGTGTGTTGATGATGTCCTTTAGAATTTTTCCTTTTGGGCAGCAGAGAGTGTCTCCCCACATTTTATGCCTAGCATTCAGGTCGCCACCGATGATCATTGGTTTGTTGCTACTATTCATCCTGATGAATTGTTCCAGTTGTTGGTTGAAGGTATTTTTATCTGTATCCGGTGGGATGTAGATAGAGGCTATAATAAGGTTCGGGGTGATATTTGTAGTTTCTATAGCTAATATTTCTGATTTGTTGTTGGTAGGGATACTTTTGTATTTGATGGATTTTTTAACAGCTATGGCCACTCCTCCTCCAGTTCTATCAGGTCTGTGTTTGCATTCTATGTTGTAATTATTAAGGCTTCTGATGTTCCTGTCCTCTGCGGTCCATGTTTCTTGTAAAATTGCTATATCTATTTTTAGTTGACTTAGAGCTAATTCCAGGTTATCTTTGTTCTTGATAAGGCTTTGTATGTTTAGTTGAAGAAAGTTTAGTTTGTTCATATTTAGATTTAGATTAAGGTTTAGATTTGGCTGCCTGTCTTCTTGAGTTGGTTGGCCTGTTCGATTTCGGCTTTAGTTCGGTCTATTTGTGGTAATAATGAGTTTAAAACTTGATGGAGCGTTTCTGTGAGGGATGTGAATTGGTAAGTTGGTACTATATTCTGTGACGTGGTGTTCTTTATAACATTTATTAAATGGTGTAATTGATTAATTAGTTTTTCCACTTCGTTGGTTTTGTGGGCTGAAGGGTGGTTATACACTGGGGTAGTATTATAGTTTCTTACCGCTTGTTCTTGTGGGGTTTTAGTTTGGGTTTTTTCTGTTAGCCAGGGGTTGTGATTGCTTTTCTTATTATTGGGAGTGGACGTCACTGCTTGCGCATAGGTGTTCCTGAGCACTCTCTTGTTTATTTCAGCATTATTGTTTCTGAAATTGACGTTTTGTTTGCGATTTAGTAATGGAAATGCTTCGTCCATTGACTCATTGTCTTTCAAGATGTGGAAGTTGTTATTGTAAATTGCTGTTCTTGCTTCCTTGAGAGAAATATTTCTTATCGCACTGACTTTGAGTTCGTCCTCGTATCTTGACCATTTTGGGCAGCTTTTGTCTATCGCAGTATGTTCGTTTGACCCACATAGGAAACAGATCGTTTCCGTGCATGTTTTATTGCACTCTGTTTTTGCACATCTTATGCATCTAGGTGCGTTGTCTCTGCAGTAATTTTTTGTGTGACCCAATCTGAGACAATTACTACATTGCCTTGGTCTAAATAGATAATATTCTACATTAATGGACGTGTATCCGAACCAGATAGCATCAGGAAGCTCCTCACCCGAGAATGTTACTTTCATTGATTTTGTGGGAATAAGCTTTTCCGGTTGTTCCGTGTCCCTTCGTTTTAGTCTGTTGACTTCCAGGATTTGAATTTTATCCAATCTGTTCCCAATCTTATTGCACGCAAAAGCTTCCTTTTTTATCTCATCTTCTGTGATTTCGTAGGGAATGTTTCTAATGATGCCGTACCTAACTAGAAAATTATTGGAAATGAATAGCTTAATGTTTACATTCTTAGCTTCATTGTTTTCTATGGCGTCGTTAGCATCTTTGGCAGTCTGAAAGTTGAGTTTTATCTTATTATAACCTAAATTATTCACGTTGATAATGTTCTTGATTCCTATGCGTTTATTAAGTGAATAGAAAATTAATGCGTTGAGCCTTTTTCTTTCATTCCCTTCACTTAGCCTCTCACAGATGACTGGGAAGGTTTTCCTGGGGTCTTCTGCAGCATATTTGTTGACAGTTTTGTTTGGGGGGGAGGGGTCCGTGGTTTGCATTAGATTTTGTACCTTTGGGGTGTCTAGGGCCTGGTTGTTGGTACACCGTTCGTTGTTGAGAGTTTCATCACTCATTTCACAGTTATCTGTGATAAATTTTTCTATCTCGTCACTTGACACCGTGATGCTGTCATTGTTCGTCGATTGCGAACATGCGGCCAGATTAAATTCAAAACTGTTGGGGGTTGACTTTGTGCTCAGGGTTGTCCTACCAGAGTTAGCTTTGGGATTATTGTCTTTCTTGTGTTTGTCCGCTGCATTTTCTAGGTCCTGCTTATTTTTTGCTGTGTTTGTTACCTCCAGTTGTCTTTTCCGTTTGATTCTTGTCCATTCTGTCATTTCGTCCGTGTTCATGTCACCCGGGTCAGGCGGGAGTTTTAATTTCACTTTTTCCTCCATAATTTCATCAAATCTTCAAACAATTACCTTGTACTATGATTCCTTTTCCAAATCCTTGCGTTCGATTTTCACCCAGAAACGCACGAGGGAAATCTTCTCCCTAACCAATATTGGCAGCTACACACAATTAAACAAAGGGGAATCACTGGGAATGGACCACTTGGCAACTGTGCTTTCCTGTTCACTTTCCTGATTCGCTTGGCTTTCACTGTTCTGCTACCTATCTCTACCGAGGTTGGACGCGGAATGGCGATATCAACAATCGTGTTGGTTAACTAACTGTCAAAATAATGAACAGCTGATTCGTTGATTCAATGTAAATAGCCTAGTTCAACGGTTCGCACTGTAACTTTTCAATTTTGAAACAGACTGCGGAAAGATTTTACTTTCATCAAAAGAATGTTGCACTTTGGTTTTATGTGAACTTTTTGTGAAAGGATTAAGAATTTTACAGGAATAATTATCAAATTTCATTGGGTTAATCGGATGTTTTTCAATATTTTAAAATATATTTTTTTTTAATTATTAAATATTCTCGGATTTATATCCTTGTTTTTCTGATTCAACGAGAGGACTCATTCAATGTTTGATATTATAAATATGATAAAATATAAATGGGCAATTGGATTGGTGATCCTATTCAGTAGTAATACAGTCCCTGATCACAAAATTAAAATTGCTAAAAATTTTCCAAAAATTTAGACATTTGCCCCTGGAAACTATTTTTTCCAAGGAAAAAATGTTTTGAAAAATGAAAAACGTTTCGATATTCCTTGATTTTGATATTAATAAATATCAAATTAAATAGCCCATGTATCTCAATACTCATACATCGTATTTGCGGTCATACTACCAATGCACAATCTTGTCCTTCATGTTTTCACTGTTTTCCCCATGTCTCATAAATATCTTCCTTTATCATGTCTATAGTTGGATGCGTTGAGGCATCCACTTCCAATTCCCAGTCCATGGAAGCACAGGGATATTTGTGCTATCAAGTACATTTCACACGTTCTGAACACGATGAAATTGATGCATATTAAATATTGAAATATGAAATTAATCAGTGTACCATGACCTAACAACACTGGAGGGTATGCTTCGCCCCGTTGACAAAAGACAGCAGTCCACATTCATCCACTGAAATTTAAGACCACATTATAATGGCTGGTTGATGTTTGAGGATCCTCACAACATAAGCTAAATTGTAGAGTTCATACAGTGTTCTTCGAACACACTAGCGATATGTTCACTATATATACATGTTCTAGCCTGAATTCAGATAACTATCACTGTGGTATTTGCCATTTAGATGTACAGATGAAAAACAATTACTTGAGCCAATTTGAAACGACCGGTATTTTCGATTGCGCATAAAACTCCTTCGAATTATTTACTGGCATATTAATAAAATGAAAAGATTCTGGAAATCCGCTGTTTTATAATATCATAAAGGGGAATTTGAAAAGTTATAAAATGTTTAATGTTACTAATATTTTCAAGAAGGATTGTAGAAATTTAAAGCAAACAGCAATTAGATACTAGCATATCATGGATGAATGTTATTTATATACATATTAGGCTACCTCCTACAGACAATTTAAGGTTTGCCATCAGTGGGCATGATTCGCCCTTTTGGTCGATGACTCGTCCTTTCTGGACCACGATATGATCTGAGGCACTTTGCATCCCATGCAGGGCGTGCTAATTCTGGCTACATTGGTGGGAGTAACTTTTTCTTCGTCCTTTCCTACTCACCTTTTTTGGACTACTATCTGCTTTTCTGGCCCCAGACTACAGAATGTATTTGCATCCCGTGCAGAGCATACTTATTCATTCTACATCAAAATGCCTTGCCACATCAAATGTATTTCGGACTTTTTCGTCTTTATTTTTTGTTCCTTGAGCCATTTGTCACCTTCCTTGGATAGATTTTCCTTAGTAATGTTTGATGTTTCCGAAGCATTCATGATAATTTGGTGGTCACTCAGAGCCGCTACCTGCATTCGTTTGTGTAATCGCCGGTTGCCTTTCAAAACTTAAAGCCAATACAGGCGTTTCCATAGAGCTTACGGGAACAGGTTCTGAGACATGCATGTTCTAATCGTAAATTTGTTTGGAACCGCACCTAAGCTACGACCCAATGCTGCTGACTTTAAATATACCCTTAGATCTTCTAAGATTTCAACAGGATGCAGTCGTTAGATAACCAAATTTGCACATTACTTCCGATTACAGCTTAAAGCTATTGTGCATTGAAACTAGGTCAACAGAGTCCTATCCGTCAGCTCGAAGTATTATTCTAGTTCGTCGAGCAGTCGTTATCCGCTAGACCATAACGTTTCACAAGATTTATCACGAAGGGTAATGTAGGTGATGTTTAACGAATTTCATTCAATTTCAGCAAACGTTCTTTTAATTTCACCGAACTAGCTCTAAAAAATTTACGAACAGATATCAATCAAGAGATTACAGGCCAATGGAAAATAGCAACAGCAATTGTTCACGGTAATAATTGAATACTTTGTTCAGCTCATGACATTGTTACGAACAATCCATCCTTCTTTCAGGTGATTTAAATAATGTCTTTATTAATAATCAAAATCTTGCGAATGATGTCCTTCGATATGATATCGGAACAGTACAAGAAATTAAAGCACCAAAAAAATTTAATAAACTTTCTATAGGCGATCTGGAATATAGTTCGCGGGCTAAAATCAATGATATCAATATCATAGAGTGGATACGGAATTCAGTTCTCATATATGGAAATTTCACAATTCAAGGACAAACTACTTTAGACGATTTGATCGTGTATGAAGACGTTACAGCATTTGATACAGTGAATGGGATGAAATTCGATGAGAATCATTTAATGCTTGTTGACACTGATCAAACAATACATGGAAATGTAACAATAAGAACGAAATTCGAAAAAATGAACAGAATCCTGCCATTATCTATTGAGCATCTGAAAGTTAAACTAATCAATAATTTGAACGTAGAAGAACTCTTTGAAAATATGATGCCCTACCAAGATGAATTTACCATCGACAAGAATGTGATTTTCCAGAATGCCATCAATGTTAACAGATTGCACAGCAATTACAATTTTTGGAACTCAAGCAATGTTCCTGAAAACAGTGTGGAGTATGTAAAGAAACTCTTAACGGACTATGAAATCCTTGATAAAAGTCAAAAGGGTAAGATAAGTTAATTTTTTAAGCTGATTTGTACAACATAATTATTATTAATTGCAATATTACCTCGAAAAACCCGTCAATGAGCTATTGATTGACATGCTCCTTCTATTCAGTTTATTAATCTCTATTTGAGAAGTTGAACAATGAAGACCATGGTCCTGTATTTTTGTATTGAACTTTCTCATCGTTTGATTAACCATAAAGTGGACGAATTCTGAGATTATAACAACTGACTTCAGGTAGCCATAAAATGGTCGATTGGTTCAGATTATAACAATTGACTTCTAGCCACAAAGTCAATCAGGAGCACAATCATGCATTTAAAGAGATTTTGTTTTCCTATGTCTCAGGATTCCATACAGCATAGGCATCCCATTTTAGCTTGTATGGAGAGGAAGAAGAGTTGCGGGAAAATATAACTCGAAATGATTAATGTCTCTGAACAATCATATTATTCCTTTTCACTATCAGTGACCTCCAAATATGGCATACTATTTTGATTGATCAAGAATCTTTCAAATTAGTATATCCCAAGAGAGCTTTATTAATTCTTGAAGAGGGTTGGTTGCATTACCGCAGCTATCCTCCGAGTGCTTCCTGTTCTTTAGCTTTTAACATATCGTTGGCTTGGTTTTTGTATGGGAGAAAAAGGATACTCGAATGAATTGTAAAAGGTTTGTTGTTCTGTGTTTCTGAGCCCTTCGTTTGCGTGCTCGTGTTGATAGGCAAAGTATCGGAATTTCACACCGTATTCTTCCTTAGATTACGATCTTGCCGTTGATGTCAGTCACTTCCAATAATTGCTTGTGGAAGAGAACATAAGACTAAGTGTCACTCTCGAATGTAGCAGGTTATATTATTTTTGCATGTTGGATTTGGACTAAAATCTGGCATAACTTAATCCAACAACTATAACATTTCGATCAACAAGCAAACCCTTGAGTTCAATTGAGGCAAATTTTGAAAAACCACCCTTAAACAATATGTATCCCAATACAATACCCACTATATTGGGAAGGATTTTGAATTAGTGCTCTCTTCTACTAGATGCTAAGCAGGTTTACTGCAGATGCTCTGATGTACGCTTATTTGGTCAACCTTCTTTTTAATCTCACTGCGTGGTAGGTCACATTGGTCCTGTTGGTCACTAGTCACTAACTTGACATCGCTAATGCATACATTTTATTTAAAATTATTTATTTATTAATAACTGTCGACCATTTTTTTCTTTAGCGTATCAACAATTGTGAAAATTAGAATATAACACTTTATTTTTAATTTTTAGTCAATTCAGCGTTTCTAAGTCACTACAAGTTCAAAGAACACATGACTGGGGATATAAAAAAAATAATTCATATGAAAGTGCCGCCAGTATATAAGGGGATAGAAGATATAATAGCTGTATTACGTGGTGATAATGATATAAATATAACATTCCATAGATGGGAAAAGGAGCAGGACTTCTTTGATTTAGCAAATGGTAAGTAGCGTTTTCATTTATTTTAATTTATTGAATTGATTGGCGAAGTATTTTCTCTATAATATAAATTTACTTATGGCCAGTTGATTTTATTTTTCGTTTTAAATACCATCTCAAAACACTGGCTTGTAAACTGGCCATGAACTTTAAATTGTGACAAATAAATTTCAATGAAAAAAAGACGAGCCTACCACCCAAGCGCAAATTGATTTTCAAAATTAAACATCGAAGAAAAGAAAAAAAATTCGTGGATATCATATACTTGTCAATACTAGGTGAAACGGTAGTCTGACATGTTGCAAATCCTTAAAAAAGAAGTATATGCGGCTGAGATTTTAGCCTATAGAGTATTGATCTTACATTTATCACATAAGTGATTTGTATCCATCGATTCCAGTAGTAAAGACAATTAATATCCGCCATGAAATACAACATGGTTAAAAATATAAAGATGAAAGCTATATTGGAAACGAAAAATGGAAGCAATTATATTAAGGATGAGTGTAGTCTTTTGGGTGACTTGACAATATGTTAACCCGCCTACGCTTGGGCTATTATTTGAAAGTTCTTACTTTTTGGCAATAAGGGAATTCGTATTACGAATTTTCACCGCTTCTAACCTACATTCGTATTTGAATACATCCTGAAAAATAAGAAAAAGAAAATAAAATTTGAAAATGTAGCTTTAAAGCAAAGAAAACAGCAGAAAAAAAAGAAAATTACCTTCTAAACATTTTTCTGAAAATGCAAATCTAGTTTTGCTAATTTTGGTTTGGATGCCTGGGACGGAATTCAATCGCGATTTAAACATTCCTATGGTGACCAGATCCTAATGCAGACACGAAAAACCGCTTTCTGTATAATTGTTTTGCCTGTTCGAGTCATCGTATTCTTTTCCTGCACGGAAATCTTTCATTCGTGGGCAGCTTGCTAAGGACTTTCATGCGCGATCTAATTGATCGCATCACAATTTGAATAGAGACCTCAGAGGTGCAACTTTACGAAAAAAAAGTAGCTTGTTCTTAGTAGTGCAGTTAAGTATCCTTTTTTTGCAAAGATAAATCGATAGATTTTCCCATATTGTTTCGATATCCGACTTTGTAATAAAATACACCGACCAAATGAGGTATCCCATTAACCACGAAAAAAGTTAAAATCTTTTGCTTCACAAGATATTCACTATTGGCTCTACTTTTACTTTCCAAACACAAATGGAAAATTGATGAGTTTTTAGTTGTCCTAAGATCATTTTTAATGTAATACTAGCCGCTGGGATTTACAGGTTTAAACAGGTTTTAGGTAAAAAACAATTACTTGAAGGTATTTAAAATAATCGGGATTTTCCATAGCACATAAAGTTCCTTTCAGAATCCTTATAGGCATAATTATAAAATGAAAACATTCCACGAAATCCCTATTTGTATGACACAATCAACGAAAATATTGAAAACGACATATAAATGATGAGTCTTCCTAATATTTTCGATAAGAAGATAGTATTGTATTTGAAAGAAAGAGTATCTGAAATGAAAGAGTCGAAGAAGGATACGAAAACTTTTCGTGCTTTACTTAACATAGTCTTTAAATGCTTATTCAAGTACATATACTGCAGTTGGATGCTATTGGGTGAGATGTTGCTAAATGAGCTTTTCAGTATTTGACGAAGAGTTTATTATAAATCCGGTCACTTTTGTTGCCGCATGTATAGACAAATGCCTAGTTCCTCGCTAAATTAAAATCATATTCCTAAATGTGCGTGTGTAGCGCATGTCAATAACCTCTTAAAAAAATGGAGACCGAGACATAGCCAAATCACAACGAAGACATCAAAGACGCACTTTTCGAAAATAAAATTTTAACAAGAAATAACGAAATTCGTTGCGATATGTTTTGATCGCATTGAGGAATTTCAAATCGACTGAGAAATGTAACGATGTATAGGCGTAAATTATAAATTTTGTCCAAGTTTATTGATAAATTGATTCTGTTTTACTTAGCTGAAAGTACTGACATAGATTGATCTGATATTAAGACCCTGTTAATGAGTTGAATCTCATTCTTCACAATAAACTTTGTGAAGAGTTAGCAGTCCCGTTAAGTTAACCAATCACCACTAGGTGCTCATATTTATTTTTGTCAATGAGAAAGAAAAGAATTAATCTGCCAGAAGGTCGTTTCTATTCTTTACATTGATTTGTGCAATAAACATATGAAATGAGAAAATGACATATAAACTATAGAAATTTAATAATTTTCACCATTTCCCTTGTTACAAAAGCACTGCCGCTGAATTGACACTGTCTCCGTGAATATTTTATTATTAGTGGCACTATTACGTAAACGTAAGATTTGGTGAAGATCCGGACAGAAAACTTTTTATGAACTTATAACTCGAGTAATTGTAAAGTTTAGCAATGATTCCGATAGTTTGAAAGTAACGAATGTTTAATTTCTTTAATGATATGTGGCAATAGCCGCCGGTGTTTATATAAAAAAATTAAATGATACAAATAAATAGCTTACGAAGCATTATTTCATTTCAAAGATCAAAACTTCTCGTAGGTGCCCATGTCTCAGCTCGTTCTCCGAGCTGAAGATGGCTGTATGCAGCCGAAACGCGTCCTCGAGACCCACGAAGCAAGGCCCGGCGGACCCAAGCCACCCAGAGTTAGTTTTTGATCATTTTCGTTATTTTAAAGTTCCTTATTAGAGTCTATTAGTTATGAAATTAATAAACCGTTCAGATATCTATACTTTCAATCGTTGTGATATTTTGATAACTTTAGCGAATATTTTTAATTACTAAACGGTAGCTTACCGATTTTACTTCCGCAAATGGAATCAAAACTTTTAAGGTTCCTCGATTTGAATGAAACCTCTACATGCTTCCAGAAAAATTTAAACGTTAAATGTTGTGCACTAAATAAATGCTGAATTTTCAGAATTATTTTCATGGTCAGCTAATCAATCGACTATCATTGATTGTGATAAAATTACAATATACGGAGCAGATGTGCTTGTCGTTGAAACATTTAGTGAAAGTATGTACACTAAACATTTCCTAACGACTACTAGTGATGGAATGAAAGTGATGTATCAGATCAGCAGCTATTTAAGTGAACAAATAGTTCCCATTGTACATAATCAACAACAATGCTTCATTGCCTACACAAGTTACTACATCGATTTGAAGTTACAATGTATTGAACTTTCTCTCGATGGTCGCATCAATTTGTCAAATGCAAGGACTATTCATACGGAGGATGTTGTTTTTCAGGTAATTTATTTATATAATGGGTTTAAGCCTCTTATAAAATTCTTTTAACATAGGCACTTGGTTTGGAAGCAGCAGAGTTCTTCGTGGCAACATCGAACAGTGTTCAAATATGGAATTTAAATACATTGATGACACCAGTAGCTGCCATTCCCCTTCGAAATCCGAATATAATATCTTGTGCGAAATTTGATGATTACAAGTATGTTGCTGTGAGTGCTAACGGGAGGAATATTGAGATTTATCGGTAATTTTTTCATCAATGTGTTAGGAATTTATCGTCATTAATTCATTCTTAGATCATTCAATGGCTCAACATACTATCACTTCCAAACGATTGAAGCCTACAACATTATTGATTTGAAATTTTCTGCCATTCCCCAGTCACAAGACTTTCTCCTGTATGTTTTAACAACAGATCAAAAGCAATCGCTCAATGGCTACACATATCGTGGTGTAGTGGGATTTGAGAAATTCTTTACACCAATCAACCTAAAGCCAGCTCGAGGATTTGATTTAATATCGCTGGACGATTCTTCAAAACACTTCATTTCCTACACAACGGACAACGAGGTGCGATTTATGGAAGCTGTTGTTAATCGTGTGTAGGATAAATCTATAAAACAATTTTGTAAAATGATCTGCAGAAATCAAAATGTAAATTAAATTAAATCTAGAGTTAATGAAAAGAAAGAAAACAAGTTGGTTTTTTTTTTTTAAATGTTAAAAATTTATTTTACAAAACTCTGTCTAATCGTCGCTCGACTCGACATTTTCTGTTTGTAGAGCTTTGAATGTTTGTACGGGAACGTAAGTAACCAAAGTGTACAATTTATGTGGTGAGTCTTCATCGTCATTTCGTCGACGTGCAAGTCGCACGCGAACACGGCATGGTGTACTCCTGTAATTTAAAACGAAAAAAATATGTTAGAAGGTACAATTGATTGGATTCAATTTTCGAAAAGTAGAAACAACTTTTTCATGAAAAATTCCCGTAAATAATGTCGAAATAACTAAGAGTTTTAAATGATAGGACATATCGAGTTTATTAACATTTACGAATCGTTTAAACCTTAGTAAAGAAGATTATTTGCTATCGCTTATGTTTAGGACCATCTGTCATTGCATTCTGATATACCGATTGCAAGAAAATTGTACGGCACAAGAAAGTCATACAATTATTTCTCTTCATATCGAGGACAGATGTATTGCAAAGACTATTGTTATCGAATAGAGACGCAATATGATTTTATCTAAGTTTCGTGTTCCTAGTAAGGATTCAGGAAAAGTCAAGATAACCTTGTCTCAATGTATTCCGATCGTGCAATATTTCTCTACATGAGGTGTGCTATGAAAATGACGTCTTAAAAGTCTGTCCAATAAGATGGCAGAGACTTGTAACGATAATATCAAATACCCATAATTTTTGTTACAAATTAAAAATAGAAACCAAAGTAAAAAGTTCAGTGTAATTTTCGTCCGAATAAGGTGATTTAATAAAATTTTTTTTAGAATTTTCCATAAGAGAGCAAGTAGTTAACATCAGAGGTAAGGTAACTGATCAACTGGAATGAAAGGGCAATGGAGATCTTAGAAGTTACAAGAAGTCACCAATTGGTATAGTGAATATAGCAGTGTATAGAACAGACCACGAAGTAGTCTCCCTGGTAAGCTCAGGGATAGTAAAGAACAGTAAATTGTGACAACAGTACAGCAAAACACTTTTGTAAGTATCCCAAAAATATTTGCTGGGTTGCTAAATTCACTAAAATCAGTAGTATCCGCTGAACTGTTGGAAGTATAAATACGATGGCCGGTCATTATTCTCTTCGAACAATTCGCAAGAAGCCATTTGTTTGCAAAGCTTATCGAGAAAGATGAAATATCATTTAAGGCATTGAATACTGCGGAATTTCCAATTTTAGAAAGAAGTCGATTGACCGAAACTATTGGAGGTATCATATACGGGGGTTCAAGGTCCTAGTGGCTGTAGCGCCACAACGTTGACATTAATATAGACACGCTGTTACCAAGGACTTCTCTTGCATGAATCTCGCGCAAGTGGATGCCTTGATAACAGCAATAAAACGAATGCAAAGAACTTCCTTGTTGTAACATTTGCCAGTATAGTCTATTGACCATAAAATGTTGGAGCAGCTGGACAACATAAAACGATAGGGTCGAAATAATAATTTATTTCATTATCATGTATTTGTGACACAGTACGAAATGCCGTCATATTGATGAATATTTGACAAAGGACAACAGTGAATTAGCAGGTTGTGATCCAAGTCACTATCAACAGATAGTGGAGAAATTATCGCTCGAAGAATAAAATTAACCCTTTGCACTAGAGCGGCGCCGATACGGCTCCCGCCGGATCAAGTATGAACTCGAGCTGCGCTGCTGCAGCGGCCGAGGGATTTGAAGTTTTAGATCGAGCGACGCATCTACGGCACTATGGTATTTGGAACTTGATCTCTTTATTTACGATATGCGTTGAGATATTTTTTTTTGAAGTACTTTCATGGACTAGGCTCGGTTGACATTGTAGCCAAATCTTAACTCAGTTCAGTTAGTCTCAGCGTAGCATCCTTTTGAAACATTCATATAGTTACTAAACAAATTTTCCAGCCCTAAAAAATGGAGGAAGATCATATCAGCTCGAGTTCGAACGAATTCGATATTTTCGCTTTGGATAGTGTACTTACATTGATTTCGAAACGCGAAACGAAAGAATC
The DNA here is from genome assembly GCA_954870665.1 of Stratiomys singularior. NCBI lineage: Eukaryota > Metazoa > Arthropoda > Insecta > Diptera > Stratiomyidae > Stratiomys > Stratiomys singularior. Next base: position 25,649,259 of record OX940881.1, on the reverse strand, counting down.
CAGTGGAGAAGACAGTGATGCAGTAAAAGGTGCGAGACGGCGAACATTTGTAATTGAAATAGAGCAATGTTGAAAAGGAAAGTGTTTTTAGGTGCAACCGGTTCAACATGGGTAATTTGCGGAAATTGCGACAAAGTGCTGCCAAACGTACAATTTATGCCTGTCCAAAACCCACCAGCACCACGAATAGTTTCTAACCTAATACAACCAATAGATTTTTAAAACTGTTTTTCACTGATGAGCTCGTGAAAAAATTGTTCTTGAAACTCAGAAGTATCGAAACAGAAACTTAGAAGGGAAGACGCTGCCTGCAACTTCAATATGGCGAAGCTGACGTGATATCACCAACGAAGAGTTCTGGGCATTTTTTACTGTCGATATCAATATGGGGACAATGCCTTTGGCCAGTTTGCAAGAACATTAGTCGAAGAATGTCGTCAGTCATATTCCTTTCTATTCAGATACATTTATAATAGACAGATTTAGTCAAAAATTTTGCATGCTTCATATGGAAACTTCCAACACGCACCACCAATCCAGGAACACGAGTGTAACGCATAAGCTGCTTTTTGACTATTTCAACTCTAAGTTTTTGGATTATTTTATCCCGGACGAGCACATTTGTATGAACGAGACAACTATAAAATTCAAGAATCGAATTTCTTTCATAACTTACAATCCGAAGAAACCGAAAAAGTGGGGTATCAGAGTTTATACTCCAGCCAACTCAAAGATTGGCTACATGGCTACTTTGTCATACTACGGTGATCACTCAGCACAGAGCTTTTGGTTAAACCCGATTTATCAGTTTCATGAAGAAAATTCCAGAAGCTCAGTGGCACCATATGTACACGGAGCGCTACTATACCAGTTATGTATTAGCTCAAGAACTAGCCAAATTGAAATGCAGTCTTACCAGAATAATTTTAACGAACAGAAAAGAATCGCCCAAGGAAATAAAAAAAAAAAGCAAAAATTTTCGGCAAAATCCACGATCGCGTATCGATACACCAACACCAACCCCAATACGACAGAGCAACACCTAAGTTTTAGGGTGGAAAGATAAGGGGGTTGCCACTTGTTTGACAACGAGAGGTGACACAGGAATGACGACGGTCAAAAGAATTAAACAATGGTCAAGAAACCGAATTTTGCATTGAACTATATGAAATAAGTGACGAAATTTTCGTGTACGTTTTGTACAATAGTTGCCTGTTTCCACAAAATTTCTGTTTCCACAAGCAAGTAGTGCTGCGGATGTTGCTTGTCTAATTTTTTTGTTTTGTTGTCTCTTGAAACAAGTTCTTTGCGCATATTTTAAAAATCGTTCTAACGGAGCAGAAATTTTGAAAAATTTTACTTTTTTGCTGGCTGCTGTACCCGTAGATACCAAAACTTGATTTGGTTTATAAGTTTTCGAGGAAGCTGGAGTTTCTGCGTTGGTTGTCTTCATCGGTCGTCGTGTTTCTGTTTGCGATTTTCATCAATACTTTAGATTCGTCATCGGACTAGGTCACTTTCATTAGCATTAAGTTTTTCCATTTTGACTATATTCCGCTTTCTCTAATTTTCAACGGTGCGATGCGAATGATATTGTTTCGTTTTGCACACACTGTATTACGCCAAATATCAATAAAAATCATTTGAACGGGGACTTATTTATTTAAATTAAAATAAATAGAGAATAAACTCTACAAATGAACGAATTTATTTCATGAAACAGATGTTTTTCTTGGGTATTTCACATCGAGTTTTAGGTTGTGGAAACTTTTATGCCTTTTATGCGCACTTCAAGAGCGCTATTATTTGTTCAAATGTCCAGGAAGGCTGAAGACTTTGCTTCATAGCCTTCCGAATGACGAAAAAATGTACTGAGGTGTAGGCCTTGCATGCAAATTGACATATAATCGGTAAAATAAATATGAGCTGCGTCCTCCGGCAAATTGGTAAACAATCCTTTTAACAAGACATAAAAAAAAAAAACTTTTTTAGGTGTCTCTTTGTTCATTTTGCTCGTCGTATTCATCTATAACTTTTATGCTATACTACAGCTTTACACATGCCTGCTAGCACTAAAAGTGGGTCGACATCCCTCTAAGCTATCAATTACCATGAGCGAGGCTAATTCCCAATTATAAATTGGAAAAAAACCAAAACCCAAAATTCAAAAGATTAAGAGTCATAACATACTCAAAAACTCGTGTTTTCCTTTTGTGCTTCTTGCACTTCAATACATTTCACGAATAACTTTTCCTCCCCTCCTGACATTCACTCAAGAACGACCGCCTGACAGAGCTTTAAAACGAAGGCGAACTGGTTTCCGGTAGCAAAATAATTTCATTACCTGGTTCCTTGGCAAAGGTTAGTTTTGAATTTCCGATGCCTGGCAGTTAAGAAACAGATCTGCATCAGCGTCCAATTTGACTACGCATACAAGTGGAGCTGTTAATTCCTCGATTAGAGACAACAAGTGGATTCACACCGATGTATTTGTCTTATCCCAATGGAATAAAAGGCGGGAATGGATTCTACCGCCCATGGCAAAACAAGTTTTTGTTTGGAAATATTGTATAGGGATAACTGATCGAAATGCTGATCATTACAATGAAAAAAAGTTAAAAAATTAACGACACAATTGTTGAATGGTGCAAAAATAATTGAAATCCTAAGTATATTGAGTCCGAAGCAATAATGAAATTTTTGGAAAAGTTTTTTGCATTTATTACATGAGAAGATTGTGGTTTTATGTCAAACATCCCAGCACATACTTTGCAACTTTTTACAATCGTTGACATGAACTTTACTTGTCTACCAACTCACCCATAAAAATTAGTTAACCATTAAATTGACTTACCTAATACCCTTAGACCAGATGTGTTTGTTCAAACGGGTATCTATGCGGACATCCTTAGTTCCCATCTCCCTTTCGGCAAACTTGCGAATCTCCTTGATAGCGCGAGGTGCACGTTTTTTGAAACCAATATTATGCACCCGTTTCGCCAAGTGAATTGTACATTCACGAGTGACTACTTCATTGATAGCAGATTTGTTACGTTTCTCCGTCTTTGACTTAGCCATTGTGTGCTCGGATCAGCAAACCTAAAACAAGTAAAAGAAAAACACACTGTCAATATAACTCTATATGCCGACATCACAAGAATCACAATTTTGACGTTTTGTTTATATGCACCAACTACAAAAATTCGATTTTTTCACAATTGCTGAGAATGCAAGGGCAAAATTGGAGTGCCAATGAAGACAAACTAACTTTATAATACATATTTGATACATTTTGATGGAATTTGTAGAAACTAAAAGGCCGATGTTTAGAGATTTTTACGAAAAATTTGTTCAACCAACCTATTGGGTTTTGAAGTCTGACATAAAAGAAAAGTCATCGAATTGCACGCACGCAGCCTGGTGTTGAACATGTGCAAATGTAATAAACTGGCGGATATTGTTAAATGAAATTTGAAATAATCATAAAACAATTGAACTGCGATAATTATATATTTATTCGTCTATTTTACATATAAACTACAGAATTGAAGTAATTCCAGATAATTTAAATATTTTGAGGTAGAAAAATGGGTTTCTGAGTGAAGAACATCGCTTTACACCCAAACAGTTCTCTCACATAGAGTACACGTTCTACACTTACATAGCTAGTTTTACATAGCCCCAGAATTGTTTTGAAAAAATCAACAATAAACTAGAAATTTTCCCAGATTGCACATCAGCACTTGTCTCTAACCACGTAGTTAAAGAAGGACTATAAACGGGCCCTTAAACGACAGCTAACGAAGAGGTAGTTATCATGTTGTTATACAAAAATTTTGACAAATTTTCATTGATTTGTTCTCCCCAGTGATTTTATCTCAGACTGTTTCTTAAATTGTGCGCTCTGCTAAAGCAAAATCATTGAGGAGTATAATAGAGACGGTATAATTGTGAGAAAAGTAACATTTTTTGTCAAAGTTTTCGAATCGTCTTCAAAGAGGTGGTTTGATTCATCTGCTGTTAAATCCTCGATTGCTAGAACCACAATATGCTATGCTATGCAATAATTACTTTTTATTCCTCAGGATTGATCGGCCCTTTAAATCTGTTCAAAATAAAAAGAAAAAATCATAAACCCAGCGTGGTTATGTAGGGCCAATCTCTTGACCACTTCATGAGGAGAATGCTCAACCGTCCGATGTGTAAAGTCGGCCGAATATCGTTGACTCCTACTGCCTCAAACAAGGAATGTATCCAGTTCTCTATGGTGCAATTTTCTCGTTCTTTGCGCCGTGCAAGAAGAACTAACGTCATCCGTTTCTTCAAAAGCGGCTTTTCGACAGGGAAGCGGGTACGTAAATTCTCAACTAATTGAATCCCATTTGGATCGTCCTTCTGTTGCAGCATCAATATTGACAAGACTAATTCAAATCAATTTGCAGGGACATGGAATCCAAACGGGCTTCACATCTATGTGTGGTATCTCCTTTTCTTCCACTCGGCTATTTCCACTCATGGTTTTGAGTTTACTCAATTAAATTGCGATTATACGCATGCTGTATGCTGCATGCAGAACAACTTGCGATTTGATCTTGCTCATCTGAAAACAATCCAAAACTTGAGCACTTTGTTCCATACTCAACATTTTCGATTCTTCGTGACAAGAAAATTTCTCGAATTCTTATAGTAATATTTTAGCAGCAAAAGGATGAAGCGAACGCCTATTAATCAGAAGGAATGATCAAGTCATTTTACTGATTGTAATGAGATGATATTTATGTAATCCTTCACTAATAAAAAACTACTTACAGTTTAACTTCAATATCTATAACATGCGGAAGATGAGAATGTTTTCTCAATATTTTGCTTTTATATTTTATCAACAAGGTTGAGATAATTTATTTATTCTACTTGCTACGGTTATTATTATATATATAATTATAGAGCAAATATTATATGCTTTTGAAATATTAAAATGTATGATTGAAGCTGTTATTGTGTTGATATTCTATATTAATACCTTTAAACGTATCATGCAGTTTAAACTTAATATGGGTACTAATATGATATGAGATAAAGTATCGAACCATTGGAATTTGCATACATTCCCCAAAAAATGTAGTTTCAACCATCATATGTACAGTGATATTCTTGTATATCGCTCAGTTCAAACTGAGATTATATAAAATCTCTTTTAATATAGAAAACATTTAATTGCTTTTTCCGAGTGAAACATCTCGATTTATCAGCAATGCAGTTCATCAAATTAATCTTCGTAACCTTTGCCATGATAATTAACATTTGCAGCGCTAACCCCGATTTTACCCACCTCTTCGTCTTCACAGGCTTGTCATCTTGTACGACCAACACTCCATCTGACATCGGCACGAATCAGCTGATTTAAGGTAGTTGGGAAACCGCAAGTCGAGGTGTAATTGCACATTTGTATTTGAGTCGGACGTGAAAATGAAAGAAAATAAGGTTTGTGCGCGTTTCTCATATCAAAATGTACTCTCTTCGTTGATTCTATGTGGCATTTTTTCGTACTCGAAATCAGTGATTTGTTCCGCGGTGCATTCCAATCTTTATACCGTTTTGCTGTAGCCCAATAATTGTTTTCTGGTTACAGAATTTCCCGACACTTAAGAACGATTATGTTCTTCGAGCAGCTCGCGGTGAGGATGTTGAACGAGTTCCAGTTTGGATTATGCGACAAGCCGGACGATATCTGCCGGAGTTTCAGGTATATTTGATTTATTACATTATTTCGCAAAGGGATACCGAGTGTGAACATTTTCCAGGAAGTACGAAAGCTTCATGACTTCTTTACGGTTTGCCGGACCCCGGAAATAGCATGTGAAGTAACAATGCAACCATTGAGACGCTTCGACCTGGACGCTTCAATAATATTTTCAGATATCCTCGTGATTCCACAGGCGCTGGGAATGACGGTTGAAATGCATCCTGGAGTGGTAAGTGTTGGTTCCACCATTGTGATCCAGTTGAGTATGGAAGTGTTTTTTTCCAGGGTCCCGTATTCCCAGAACCGTTGAAGAATCCAGACGACATGAAACTGCTCAACACGGTTAACGTTGTGAGTCGTCTCACGTACGTTGGCGACGCCATAACGATGATGCGGCATTTACTGGATGGGAAGGTTCCATTGTTAGGATTTACAGGGGCACCGGTGAGAAACTGGACGTACTGTGGTTAGTGAATTTCTTATAATTGTCATTCATTGTTTCAGTGGACACTTATGGGTTACATGATTGAAGGCGGTGGTAGTAAAACGATGTCCAAAGCGAAGTCATGGCTCACCGATTACCCTCAAGAATCTCAAGAATTGCTTAAACTGCTTACGAACACTATCGTTGACTATTTGGAGATGCAGATCATCGCCGGAGCTCAAATGGTTCAGATATTTGAATCAAGCGCTGAACACTTGAGCAAGGAGCAGTTCGCTACGGTTTCATTGCCATATCTAGGGGAGATCCGAGAAAAGCTTCACGAAAGACTTATTGCTAAATCCATTCCGTTGGTACCAATGGTAATATATTTGCGCTATCGGAAACCCATTCCAGCTTTATGATAATCTCATTTGCAGACAATTTTCGCTAAAGGTGCAGGACACTCATTATCAGAACAAGCTTCCCTAGGCTATGATGTCATCAGTTTAGACTGGACTGTGGACCCAATCGAAGCGCGAAAACAAGTCGGTCCAAACATCACCCTGCAAGGAAATTTAGATCCTCAAGACCTGTACAAGAGCCCAGTAATTTGTTGCGGTTTTGTGATAAGGACATTTAGATGATATGTTTTATTTTTGTTTATTTTCAGGATGAAGTCTACAGGCTTACAACAGAAATGGTTCAGAAATTCGGAAAGAAACGTTACATTGCGAATCTGGGGCATGGAATCACACCACAAACTCCGATCGAATCTGTCGAGGCATTTATTAATGCGGTACACAAGGCCCTTTAAAGTCAGGCTTGGGAAAGGTCATTTTTATTTGTTGTGGTAGTAAAGACCAAGAGTTGTTAATATGTATGGAGATTTTTATAAACTACATTATCTTTTTTCTTAAATAAAAACTTCAGTCGATTTGCTTGTATTTACTCTTGCATCAAGCACAAAACACTTCCAGTTGCCACCAATATAGTGCCTAAGGCGACATCTGAAAAAAATCAATGTTAGTTTTCGAGTCCTGGATAATTTCTAACACATTTCACTTTTGCTCGCCGGCCGTTCCCCTAACATCTGTGCCACCAGTGCAGTAAATGCGAAACTCAACGAATTGGCGACTGGTACAGCTACAGAAAGAGCAGTTTGCTGCAGCGTTAGAAAATATAAAAGGCTGCCGCATTGATTTAATAGAAATGGAATGATATATTGCCATCGCGTTACAAGGAAGCGCAATTCTAGTAGAAATTTTCCAATTTTAGAGTTTGATTTTACTTGTTCGATGCCCGCTGAGCCTTTTCGAAGAAATGGATTTGTAGCGCCCCAGAGGAATGCAACGGCGAGTAGGGAAACTAATTTGAGAGATTGTTAATAATTTGCAATTTAGAGAATGTGTTATCCTACCTGTTTCATTCATGTTCCTGGTGGCAGATTCTACCTAAATATTATCTGGACTTACGCTAATTTGCAGAAGTCCTCGTGAATTCGGTTATTGGGCTAATTCTGCTGCGTAAATACTGGGTTGACAGTGACCTACTGTCAATTTACCAAAGACACAATGTCAAAAGATGTCTTAACCCGCACATTGCCGCGTGTATTTCTAGTGGTCATGTACTTATCAGGGATTCAAATTTTGATTAAGGCTATGAAGGGGCTTGGGTATTTGTTGATTCGCCTGTTTTACTATTAGACCTTCAACACTGATATAAAGATTTTCATCAATTGACTGGCGGGTTCGCTGACTTTTTATTATTCACGTGGTGTTCCGCATATAATTTCTTGAACGTCAATCCATTAAGTTTTCTATCCCGTTGCTGTGCGATTTTCCTTCTCCGTCACTTGTAGCCTTCGAATCCTTTCTGGGAGCGGTAGTTCCGTCGTTCTCCGTGTATTCAGTTAATGATAATCATTGTTTTGTCGACGATGTGCGATGTTCATGCGATTATCCTTCCTAGAAAAGCGTTTTGCATCACATTTCCAGCAGCCTCAGTCACTTGTTTTCAGCTCGAATGTTGGTGGCAGCAATAAGCGTTTACCACGTGATACTACCTGTTAGACATAATTTTTTTGAAATAAGACAATGAACACTTCATTTTCGGTCAGCATTTGAGTCAAGCGAAACCATCCTACCAACGTTAGGGGCTTCTTGCTAGCTAACACTGTTCGCTAAGAGCATTTGACGTGCACCATGTCATCAGTAATTTTTCGTTCCCGGTTTTTAACACAAACCACGCACTTGAGTTCCCATTTTATTCTATTCATCGCCCAAACAGAAAACGTACTTTCCATTAATTGCGTATGTTTTTCTCTTACCGATGAAATCTCCAAACTGGCTGCAATGGGCTTTTGTGTAGTTATATTGAAATTTGGCACAGTGCTTTGGATACATTAAATGTATCACTCTATCAATTGCATAGCAGGGAATTTATGTGGCAATAATTAAGAGTTAGAATATATTGGTTTATTCTATGCCTGCCTAAACGTAACCTGAATAAAAGCAAAGGCAGGGAGTCTTCATGCCTAATGCAACCCCGTATCATCACCTATTGAATGGATGATTGACTTCTTTTTGTATTCAAACGTCAGTGTACCTTTTACTAACTTTTAAAAGTGGGTAAAAATCCCTTTCTTTCTTCGCGAAAATCTTTTGAGCATGCTGATGTTAATCATATCAATTAAACTCTAGCACTCATGCAACGTTAAAGTACTAGATAAACTCGAACACGCGTTGAATTCGTACAAACAGGTACTTATGATCTAGAATCCTAGCTGAACCTAAAAGATAATGGTTTTTTATCCGAGTGTGGACAGTGAGTACAAAATTATAAGTAGTATGTAAACAGATTTACACATTGTTTAACGGTTTTTAAGATTTAAATTAGGATAATTTAAAAAAAAAGACGGTCATGTCGAAACCTCTTTACTAATAGAAGTATAACATATGTAATGTTGAACATCTGTTGAACAAACAAGAGAAAATACTGTACTTGCACTGCCTGCTGAATTTCCAATAATAACTTTAAGTTACCAGCTAAATGCTGCAAACGTTGAATAATAACAAAGAATAATTAAGGTTACGTAATTTGTAGGTTTGAAATTCATTTCAGAGCATTAAGTTATTATGCTAAAGAATTTTTATAAGTTTCATGATTCTTTTGAGAAATCGGTTTCTTTTTTTCAAGTTACTCCAAATCGTTAATAATACTCCAAACCTTTCTATTTCTCGTCATGCAAATTACTTGAGGTTGATAATATTAGCTCTACCAATGAACTCCCGCGATCGCATAGAGTTTATCTACTAGCTCAAGCCGAACATGTTTTGAACTCGTACATATAAGCACTCAGAATTTAGAATACCAGTAGTACGCTTAACCGAGGGCAGGTCTGAATTCCTACGCAGTGTGTAAATAGGTTGTAGTATAAATTGTAGTTAAGGTTCAATTCGGTGTTAAGTTTAAAAGAGGGTTTTTAAATTTTCCTCTGTTAATAGAAGTATATAATTTGTATAGTAAGCATTTGTTGAAAAAAAAAACAAGAGAAAAACTGCAGATGTATTGAATGCTGAATTCAGAACACATACTTTAAGCAAGTAGCTAAGTGCTGAAGATGTTTAAAAATAATATAGAATAATTAAGGAAACGTAATTTACAAAAATTAAATTCATTTCAAACCATTAAATTATTATTCGGAAAAATTCAATGCTTTATTGAAAAATCGGATTCTTTTTTCTTATTTTTCAAAATGTTCAATATCGATGGTCAACACCCATTTGAAAATTTTTTTCGAATATTTGAGCTCATTCATTCATTTTCCCCCAGCAAATAAAATGGAAGTGTTCAAATTACTGCTCCCGGGGTTTTTTCTATTCATTATACCATTGCATAGATGCGTACTCGATGGGTTAATGGGTTCATCGACTAATGTACTGCATTACCCATTAATTCATTTCCCGGATGGCGCCAACATTTGAACTTAACACAACGACCATTTGATGCAGTGCCTCTCCAACTGTTCGCGCCCGTCTTTGGTATACTCTATCACATTTTCTTGCTCGATTTGGTATCATAAATGGAAGTCGTAGTTGTGTGTGTTTACTTTTCTCTTTTCATTGACTTGTTTTGAGTTGCATTCGTGTCACACATCAGATCGAACGTAGTTTGGCAAGAGGAACACTGTCGGCATTTATTCAATATTCGGTGCTTGTAAGAATTGAAACGTTGTTAACTTTAACTCAGAATCAACAACATCCCATCGAAATCATGGCAGATGAACAGGAAAAGAAGGCAGGACACCCTCCAGCAGGTGAGTGGAGAAACTTGTGTAACTAAAAGGGTTCCAACTGGAATCGTTATCTCCTATTGGTCGGCGATGTCCGCGGTCGCCTTTTGTTTCCAAGTGCGGACAATTTTGTTGTGCGTCGCGGGTAGACATAATAAAAAAAAAACAACCTGATAAGGTGCAGCACATCACGTCGAAATCAAATCGAATGTCCACGTCACGTTCTGTTTTCGATTTTGATGCGAAGTTTCGTGAGTGAAAAAATATTTGCTCATGCGCCATATGGGGCGAACTGAAGAAATTATTTCGTCAGTTTGACATTTCTCAGGGTTTTGTTTTTATTTATCCAGCGTTCGGCATGATTTCAACTTTGGCCTTGAATTTATTTGTGTTTTGCTCCGTACCGTCTGATGGCCGTCGGCTGGTTGGGGGACGTTGTGTGTGCTGTCTAGAACGATATGCGTCGCCGCTCAACTTGTTTGCGGGAACAAAATAAATTGTTGAAGAATTGAATTAGAATTAACTTACTTAGCATAAAATTATTTGCATGTGACATTATGGCGGCTGGTAAACAAATTCTTTCGGATATTTTGTCGAAACAATTTCGCAACTGGATCCTTCACGAAGATTTCTAGTTTTTCCACTAGTAAGTTTCTAAGTGAGTCATCGACTTGAACGTAAAGTGGCTCAGCAAAGAACGTGGACACTGCACACAAAGTCGGATTTGGTGCCGTGAAATTTTGTAGCGGTCTCGATTAGGAACATATGTATTCATTTACGATTTGTGTGAATGTTCATGTATCAGACTTCCAGGGATTTACATTTTGATACTGCACGTGTTGTGCGGTGAATGACAAAATTCATTACAAAAAAATTCTTCGTTTGCAATCATCTAATGTCTTAAAGTGAATTTCTCAAATTCATTGCAAGAAACATCTTAGACTTAAATTCATATTAAAATTTTATCCTTTTAATTACGTACGCTTCGAATCTGAATTTTATTTCAAATAACGAACCAGCTTGTCGGTATTTGCTTCCATTGAGCCTTGCCGCAATTGCGAATTGCGAGCGGCTTCCATTTCAGCTGGATCACCTTTGGCTTATTCAAGAGGGTGACTAGCAGGGAGTATCTTTCTATATATCAAGAGCCCTATTCCCCCTCCATTGCGTTATCTTGTTTACATCTCAGCCGCATGACCTTTTGTAATGTTATTTGTCACATTAACAAGGATCTTGCAAGCACTTATTGATATAAATTGGGGTACATGAAGATTTATGTACTATCTGATGTGGACCGCTACGAAATTTAGTTCAGTCCTTCCGTTCACCAATCAGATTTGTGATTGCAGTTTCCTCGAAATAAATAATTAAAGTTGATAAAGAAGGTTTTGTACAACGAATAAGACTGATAACATATTCGAAAGTGAGATTGAAGCGAGTTAAAAAAAAACCGAACAATGATAGGAACTTGAGAAGTTGAAATTGAAACAATTCTTTCAAAACCATTCACATGGCTTCCGCAATTTGATATGATTCTCGCTGATTTTTGACGGCGACTGGATTGTCAAAAACTGCAATGGATCGTAACGGATTCTTGACTGAAAATTAGATATGTTTTTTTTAAATAAAGCTTAGCTCATAAGGCTTTTTCCTTTAATCGGGTGATTTGACATATCATATTAAATCGCTGCAATCTTCGTACCACAATATAGTAGTTAATCATACGAACGAATATAGTCTGAGAAAAATAAACTAGAGTGCCATTCCTTCATCCCAGTAGCATGCGGGAAACCTGTGGCGACACTAAAAGGCATTTGGTCCTTATTTACAGAGAGTGATATATTGGATATCATCGAGCAAATACCGGGCAAAGACGATATCATGGCACAAATAATGCTTTCGTTTCCAGCATTTCTGTCATGTTCCCGGAAATTGTGGCTATTCCATGAGGTGTGTCCTTTGTGGTCAAAAGCATCAAGGCCAGCACCGTCCAAAAAGAGGTCTTCAATATCCGAAGGAAGGTGTAGCAACAGACTCCCCCCCTCCGAGTTTTTTGTGCCCTTTGATCCAACACGGGGCACACCGCTGTTATTCTACCTGCCATGAACGTGTCAAGCTTAAAGCCAAAATAGCCGATAAGCGGACACCAAGGAATTACCCTCATTTCACCTTGGGCCCAAATAGCTTCAAGCAGTTGAGCCCATCTGCAGCCGGTTTTTTCGGCTCCAAGGCAAAAGTACAGCAGTACTCCGCAAGCTTAATCTCATGCATCCGTTATCTGATCCTGAATCTCATTACTCCGAGCCCGATCAACACGATCAGCTCCGGAGCGAGAACATTCTAAGTGTGATTTCACAGGAAACCGTCAGGTATTTAGCCGTTTCCTTCATGGAGATAATCAAAAGGGCCAAAAATGCCTTCGAGAAAAACATAAACTACACTTTCCACACTACAATTTTTTCGCAATGACGAGGGCCGGCAGGGCCACTTTCGCTAAGTCTTGTTCGGGTCTGATACGCCCTGATATTTATGCAGGACCAAATAACTGACGAAAAATTATTTTGGATGACCTCAATGCCTGACACATTTCGTTGGGAAAACACGGCAAAACACAATGGCTTCCCCATATAGAGCTTTCTAACGGCAGGGCACTAACGTGGAAGTGCTAACTTTCCCACGAGATAGTTCATTCCTCGACAACTATCACAACAATTCTATCCGTTTCGTTAACAGGCTTCAATGGCTCGGCCCTAAATTGCACTTCCATACTTAACTTAATTAGAACTAAGGCTAGATGGAAGCAAGGCCTAAAGAAAATCTTCCACTAAAACTTAAATCGAAACAATTCCCAAATAAAATGTTTGTAGACAAATAAGAGAAAGTGTCCACGCAGAAATTAAAAAAGTATTCAAAGACAGGCTGACTGCAATGAAACTTTAACTCTACGTATTCAAGGCCTTTACGCGCCAAGGAGAGCAATGCCGTTACGTCATACTGCAAAGTTCTCAAACCCATTGTTTACTGCTTTGCTCGCTACATTACGCCCACCTGAATAGGGAAAGATCGTCCTTGGACAAAGACACTAACACAATTATAGAAAAAAAGGTTGCCGAATCCAAACGGTTACCAAGACTACTATCTCACGAATCAATAGAGCCTCTAGCCCCTCGTGCGAGGCGTTCAAACATTTCTTTGCAAGTCCTGTTCAAGTACTACTGGCTCTGCGCTCTAGCATCGGGATCAACTAGCGGATCACGATGGCGGATGTGGCTAAAAGTGGCCAAACAGGCACGAAAGTGCCAAAAATTAGGCGCCACTAAAAGCTTAAAGGAATTCAAAATACCCGAAATTGACAGGATGAGTCAACCTCAAGATCTATCAAAAACAAATGAATTCCATGGTTTAATGGAAAATTGGTGTTCTTCACATCTTATTGAAATAAACCATAACGAAAAGAGCTAGGATTGCTATGGCTCAATCGGCTTTTTCTATGGCTTTATCGACGTGGGGATTAATTATGTGGTCATGAAATTCCATACCAGAATATTTTCAGAGTTCCTAAGGGGAATAAGGACGTCATTAATGTGAAATGAGTTTCCTTAATCGTATAGGTTCGCATTTTTGTTTTTTAAGCTTTGAATATTTCATTCAAGGATTAATCGAATTATGTCTATCATATTTTTTGGATATTTTTTTTTTTAATTTATAATTTTTACTCTGCTTTTACTCTGTGTGCCATGTGAATTTCATCAGCATTGCTGTGCTATAGGATCATTGGTTCAGCTACGTAATGTTTGTGCCGTAATCTATGTAGTTTCCATGTGTTCCATTCAACTCAATATATTGGTTCAGTCAATGAGGGATCAGAAGACTTGTAGAATTAGAAGACTTATAGGGGTTTAACCAAGAAAGTAGCCAGATATCGATTTAGGAGGAATATAGTTGAGCTGAAAAGCACTACAAGTCGTTTTAAAGAGTACTTAGCAATGGACGTTTTCTCATAGTAATTTCAACAGATAAAAGAGTGAAAATTCAACAATTAAACCAAAATTTACCAAGTTCAGTCTTCGAAAATTAAAATGCCGCTAATATTGTAAAGGATTGACAAAGGAATTCTTTAAATTCGTACAAATTCAATGAAGAACCGGTCGAAATATTGATTATAGATAATGGAACTTTGAGTAATCAATAGAAAGGCAGTGGAAGGTTTCGATACGAGTTTCAGAAAATTTCGAGCCATTGTGCAGCCGTCGTTGCTCTGTTACTCTAAATCGTTACACTGCAATATGACGATAGACTCTGCTTTATACAGTCGATAACTACTACTTGTTACAAATTATCATATATGAATCTTTTGTATACAGTGTTCATTGTTTTGCACAAATGTTTGATTTCATAATAGTTGTAGCACAACAAGATATCGTATTGTTAGCAAATATTAATTAGCACCAAAGCAAAAGAATTTAATTCAGATCTTATCATAGTATTAACTATCTGCCATTGTTTGTCTTAACGTATTTATTATAATCATAGCTTTATCATTGACCGATAAGTCAGCTTTTAATTAGATAAGTTATAATTCTAATAATAAGTAAACAAGTTTTGGATTTTCAATCGCAAGAATCAAAGATGCTTCCATTGAAATAATTTACGAGCAATAAATTAGCCAAGATACATAAATTTGTTTGACGCATCTGCATACAATTTGCCGCCATCGTTCATCCAAAGAAAGTCGCTATTTGTACGAAAAAGTAAAAAATTAATACTTTTTGTATCTTTTTTTGGTTCATATTTTGTAGTTCACTGTATTTAGTTATTATTTCACATTAAAATGGGAAATTATTAAATTTTTTCCCCAAATGAGTATAAACAAAAATATGCTTTTAATTCTGGGTAGCTTGGGTCCGCCGGGCCTTGCTTTGTGGGTCTCGAGGACGCGTTTCGGCTGCTTACAGCCATCTTCAGCTCGTTCTCAACGACAACAGCAATGCATTAGCATTGGATACTTCTCCCACGTCTGGAAAACAGCATTGCCGTTTCGCACACCGACAAAAAAGAATCCAGCGGTGACTTAAAAAGTTTAGAGCAATATTGTGCTCCTAAATGAAGAAAACCGCTCTCTAATCTTAATAAAATTCTGGAGAAAATCGTGCGACTCTAGTTTCGTAATCAGACAATAACTACTTCTGCCTTCATCTATCCTACAATACCCTTTTTTTGTCGTGTTATTTAGCTGCTCGATATCTTCTCGAGCTTGGGGGAATAGCGACATTTTAGGTCAGTGCCGCGGAACTCTGATGTATCGATAAAAATCGTTCTGAAGCAACTGCTACGAGTGTGGAATTTCGAAGCATTGTTTTGATCGCGGTGCCGATTACTTGTTGACGCTGCATTACATAGGCGGCAGATGATGTCTAGGTAGTATTTTCGATGATTGTTCGAGCCTGTCGTGAGCACTCGTGGTGTAGCATACCACGAGAGGAAAGCAATCAGCGATGAAAACAATGCTCATGGCAACAATGTCATGGTTTGGTGAATGGTTTTACTTTGGCAGTTTCCCAGTTGCAGGCAAAATTTGTTAGAGCCATTTATAAACCTGCTACAGCCGTCCCGTCATTTTCCTTGCGATGAAAAATCGACTATGGCACTACATATTGCCTTACGAAACTGCTGCTTCATGGCAACATACTAGTAAGCAGAAAATTAATGCATATGAAATGTGTCTGGGTCAGGCAAGTTCATTTGGTTTAAGACCAGTTAAAAAACAGCATCGGATACCTTTTTACGGCACTTTGTAAACATGGAAATGCCATTCAAGGATACAGGAAAACATAACTTACGCATTACTGCGCAAAAAACGTAATCAACAGCTATCCAGACCAACCAACAATCGTCAATCAACAATCGTCGTTTTACTGATAAATGACAAGACTAGATAGGATAAGCCATCATATGGATTAGTGTACCTTTTCAGCAACATAAATTCGCCTTCTTCTTCATAGCACTACAGCTCCTCTCGGGTCCTTGCTTCCTGCAACAAGCGCCTCCAATTGCCTCGGTCCATTGAACATAAATTCTACGAAAGTAAAAAGCCTTAGACAATAACTCAGTTTAACACCGAGTACAACTCAACATGTCACCTTCGAGATTTCTACCGAAATCACAACAAAAGTAAAGAGCAGCTTACCTTCGGACTAAGGAAGACAAACTAGACAAACGACTTAAAACAATGCATCAAATCTGGAACCCTAAAACAAACGAAAAACGAAGCTGTTTCTACCACAGATTAACTTAAAATAATTTTCCAATCTTCGCCAATCGAAACTATATACAATGCTAAACTATGTGCAATACTGAGTGCTTTTAGCGGCAGCTTCTTAAAAAATATCGAAAGGATAAACATATTCAAAAGCGTTAACCATGTGCTACAAAACATTCAAGACAATAAAAAGTCCAAATGAGCCCTAGATGAAATATAGAAAATCACGCACACCATCTAGCTTTCAATGCACCCAGAACACGGAGAATTGAGCGATTTAAAAAATACGTTAATTAGCCACCATAAAACATATAAGGACTTTGACGAAATCTTTTAATGCATCCTAAAAGACATCAACAAGGCGACTTGGCGTGTGATAATCATGGACAAGGTCAAACATTTTCAACAATGATTCTAGACAAACATCCACTAATGCGGTTGTAGACAACACGGCACCGAGGCCATAAATATAACCCCAGCCGCCAAGTGAAATGTTCTTCATTAAACAGTAAAGTACATAATATTTTATATATAAAATAAATAAAACAATCTTCGGGAAGAACTCTGTCTCTCCCTCAAACAACCTAAACTAATCACATAAAAGCCAATCACCGTTGTTTGGCTACAACACGTCTAAAAAATCGACTGGGAGAAACCTCAGTAACCCAAAATTTTGAATTAGAAATTTCAAATTGAAACAAACAATCGAAACGCTGACCACCGATGATATGTTAGGAGCAATTGTCATTAGTACCACCGACTGGACGGAAAAACAAATAAATTTATTATAAGAACAAAAAGCGATGTTTCGAAATGATTTCGAAAACATATTACGATTGTAAACTATTTTATTTGAGTTATAATGAGTTCGTCGTTAAACAAATCTCATCTGTTTCAGTTAAGGCCGGTGGAATGCGTATTGTTCAACACAAAACTCCCACAACAGAACGACCAGCAAAGGATGCAGAAGATTGTACCGGTTTGACGGTAGGTCCTTTTACCCCAAACATCATATGGTTTTGATGTAAATTTCATAGTTTTCGTATTAATTTCATACTTTTAGCCCCCAGTTAATATTACCCCGAATGCGATGAGCATCAGTGGTGCACCAGCAAAAGGAAATTCTGACTACACACCACAAGCAGCACAAGTAGCTCATTCACCAAAACCACCTAAAGAAGTTGCAATGAAACCACAAACCCACATTCAACAACCTCGGAAATAGGCAACAACATTTTAATTAAATACAATCGCCTTCGGTTCCTGGTTCGAAAGACTTGTCCATTCCGATATGCGTTTATTACATTATTATGGTACAATACAACAAACTCGTAAAGGCACACACGGAAGAGAATTTAACGTAAATAAAAGACATTTAATTTTTTTTTAAAAATTTCATCGTAGAAGTGTTTTAGAAGTGCTAGAGAATATTTATCAAGTTTGTCACAATTTTGAAGAATTTTCTAAATTTTACTTATTTAGGCGACGCTACATTTTGTATAGTATTGAATAAAGGGCAAATTCTGCTTCCATGAAAAATTGAGCACATAAATACGTCAACGGTGCTTCGCCGTTGTCTAAGTGATCGTAGTAGGTCACAATGTAAATGTGCTTATTATTTGTTCAATTTCATTTTCGTCTCATTTATTGAGATAAGATTTATCATAACGTTTTTAAATGGTTGTTATTGATAATGTAGTTAGCTATAGGCATGTAAGTTGTTTTACAGTCTGTGGTAAGATGCTGTTGTAAACAGATTGCTTTCATTTCAATAAAAATTATAATCTATTTCTAATACATTTTATCGGTTGCAGCGATGTCCGCTTTTAGCACTTCATTTTTCAAATAAATATATGTACGAACAAATGAAATGATGTAATCACAGAAAAAATCAAACGTACGAAAATTTATGTTAAAAAAAGAACAGAAAATATTGAGGTATTTTTCCATATTTTAATAAAATTTTGTAACCGAATTTATTGTTGTTATTTATGAACATGAAGCTACGAGGACACGAGTATTATGGGTACAGAATGGCCAAGAAAAATAAAAAACTGGAAATAAGCTATTTGATGAAATAACATTTTCATGGGATTAAGAGCTTTTACTCCAATCTGACAGTGGCTGACAGCTTAAACCTTTCACTACGAAAGCATGCATATACGCTTTCGCCAGTCTTTCGTTGCTTCACAATTCATTGTGGTCTCTCCTTTAAGTTGTGTTATTTTTCATTTTGTCCGCGAAATATTTAAAAAATCGATAGCGTCAACATCGCATGGAACAGGCAATGCTATATTTTGCATGAAAAACTAGCGTTGGAGAATTTTAGTGTTGGATTATTTCAAATTGTTTATCCTAGATTTTTTAGTTCATTTCATTGAAGAACAAATAAAAGTTATCTTTATATGATGAAACATCAGTTCTGGAAAGTTAATTCGCGAATAATTGACGATCCAAAACTCATACAGATGAAATGTTCGTTTTGTGTTGGGTAAACAATTGTTAGCCGTAGAATCTTTGAATCGTCTGGCGTATCAACCATTTCGCTACAGGGGGTTGGAGATTCCAACGTTGAACAGTCCATGAGCTATATGAATCAAAATAAATTTAAGAAATTATGCTTTTATTGATATTCGACATAATGAGATGCGAAATCATCTCTATAATTTTAAATGACGATTTAATTCGAGCACTTTTCACATTCTATGACGTGGTACTTGAAACAAGTTGGAATCTGGCCTGGAGTGACCTAGTGTACCTCTTTCGGTTCATGTTTCTTGGCCAAACATCACTATGTCCCTGCGATCCATCCATCTTTGCCTCAACTCATACAGCTTGACAACAACATACAACAATTGATTCTTCTAGAATCGAACTTCGGAGCTTTCTTAATAAAGTTTCTTCTTAACTATTCGGAGCTAAATCTTAAAATATATAACCTAAACCACTCCCAATACTCATAATATAAACCCATACAAAACAAACATACAAATTGAACAAACAAACTGATTTGTAACAAGAGCTAGAGACTGCAAACACAGGATCGAAAACGCTAGCCTGTTTCATAGCAGACAGGGCCAATCATACACTGGTAACTGACCAGAATGAATTAATAAAATTAATAGAATGGCCATAATATTTTCTTTAATATTCTTCCTCGATGTTGGTCTTTGTAGTTGCTCCTTCAAATGCGTTACTATGTGATTTAGTCTCAATTATTTAAGAAAAACGCGATAATACTGTACGTCTGACATGTATTATGGTTTAGAGTATTTGAAAGGTGCACAAGAGTTGATACCAATTCCGATTAGTAATCCATCGGAAATTGCCAACGTTTGTTGCTTCTTCTAGATGAGTATTTTTTTGCACCGCGTCCAAAACGTCCACCTCACTCTTTGTCTTATTATAAAAACGTACAGTTCTTGTCAATGCTGTTCTGAGACACGTCTAACTATCTTAACATAGTAATGACATTCTTTTTCGTCGATTTCGGTGAACACTAGATCGAAACAGCGGAAGGTCCATACGCAAGCAAAGCGATGCTTTTCTCTTTTTTCTTGTGCAATGGATCTATTCGAAGAAAGGAAGGGACACGACTAATGTCTTAGAGAGTTCCATGACGAAGTACTGAGGCACTGATTTATAATATTTGACCACTGAGGATAATCCTGGACCTTCATAATCTTTCACGTTGAACATGCAACCCGTTGACTTCGGGGTGTAATACGCGGAAAAGCCTTATCAACCAGTGAGATAAATCAAAAACAATACCTAGCACTTCCAGTAGGTTTAGTGACTCGTGGATTTCTAAATGACGTGTGGTTATAATATTGGTAGAAAACTCAAACCGAAGCTCCTCGTCATAGAAAGTCGAAAAAGGATTTCTATATTTGAATCTCCTGAAGTCGCCTCCAGAGCGTATTGCATTCTCTATCTTCCTTTCTTTAAGACCACCGTAAATTAAACGAGTTTCGGTTGCACTAAAAGGTTCAGGACCGATAAAGACTGTCGAAACTTCTGGTTAGCTGATCCGCTTGTTTATTGCACTTGATCCTGCGTGCCCCAGCATAGGCGAACTCTTTCGACTGCATTCTATTTGCTGAACTGAACAACTGCTCAAAATATTCTTGACAATATGTTGGTTGTTAATGTGTCTATCACTAAGTGAAGTGGCGAAAGATTTGAAAATCTCTCGGAGTGTTCTAAGGGATATCACCAATGATATAGATGCTCGAATGATATAAAATGATACAGACGCATGTCAAATTGTGTGATCGATTCAGTTGAGAACTGCATTTCCATTCTTGAAACTTCGTCCATCCAGGCCACTGCTCTGTAGGTGATTACTGGTCTCACACCAATTTTAAAAATCTACAGTCTGTGGCAGAATATGCTTGTGACGTGCCACGACCGATAAACAGCATTGGAACCCGTTTTAAACACAATCATCGTCCCATTTAGATATATTGTGTGAAGTCAGTCCATATGCTCGGGAAATAAAAGTACGGAAGCAGTTTCATCAGGATTGAGTCTTAAGTCTTTTTCCTGACACCAGTTATTTACAATTCGGTGCACCCTTACATTACATCGCACAAAGCCTTACGTACCGTCCTTTGGTTAAAATAATAGGGGCGCCAGAACGCCTCGTTGTGGGCATCCATGATTCGTACGTACGTTGATGTTGCTTGATGGCATTTTTCATACTTTGTTGTTAGGATTTGGTTAATGGCAGAGCCTCCATTGTCAAACTGCTAACAGCAATATCGTGTACCTTCTTGAATAGTCTTGGGACAAACTTGAATTTACTCCTTACGTGGTGATTGATCACATTTGAACCAATTCGTATCGGTGCTCCTTCAGGGCCCATTATAGGAGTTGTTAATATTTTTCTCCCTCAGTATTTGTCTACCATTTGTATTACTGGGGATGGTATCTCTTGGTAAATAGGATGATGTAACTATGTCCCGGAATTAACTCTTGGTCATGCTACAAGAATTCAGAAGCACTATATGCTGTCGTGTCATGTTTTCCGAAATACATAACGTATTAATATTTTATCTAGCCATGATACCTGTGCAGGGGGCTGGTACCTAATAAAATCATGAGTGTCCTCGTCTTCTGATAGGTCTAGAGGGATCCTTATCTAGAGGTCGTTCGATTCTGATAGGTCTAGAGGGCTCTTGGATCAGTTCTAGTCCTATTTTTGTTTCGAAATAGAACAAATTCAAACCGAGATATCCCAAATCATCTCAGCATGGTGGAATGCACCTTAGCTATGCGAGGCAACTCCTCAATCGTTACCCACGGCATCGCGCTGAGTTGGTCACTATCGGTGAGTAGAGATTCTGCAGGCCATCCTTCACTTTTAAGGAGGTTCATATTAGTTATTTGGGGTTTTGGGACGTTTTCTGTACTTTCCTTTTTAGGGTTCTATCATGACCATAGCTCATCGAGAACAATCCTATATTTAATTACAGTCTTTTGAAATGGAGGTTGTTAGATTCTATAATTTTTATGCAATGGTGTCTTGCAATGGAGTATGTATCTAATTTTTACGTACTCGCTCAAGGTGTCCTTTTGCGAAATTCACTTTGCCTTTTATATTTAATGCGCTTTAGTAATCGGTGCCAACATAGAGGGCAGCTCAAAAAATTGGACACAAGCACAATTGTAATATGAGGATTTTATGTTCCAATTCCTAGTCGAGGTATGTAAGGAAACAGAGTAATAATTAAGTTGCTCTGGAATGATGAAATAGCAAATTTTATTTCATTTGTTTTGATCTGGCAAAAAAAAAAAAAAAAAAATAGATAAACAGAGATGGCCAGAAAGGATATCTTTCGTACTGCTTACAACAATAATGGTCATGGAGATGTCCGAAGGACATGCACGCTCCGGAATATTTTATTGGCGGTACATTTTCCTAAATTTTAACGAAAAGTTTAGATTATTACACTGAGAATACATTGGGTTTTGTTTGACAGTAAGCAAAAATTAAATTTATTGAAAAATAACATAGTTGCTGAAGATGTACTTTGGAAGTAAGCATAAAGAAAACGAACATAGTACGAAATATTTATAAAGACACTTTCGCTGACATAAAGAAAAACAGAATAAAACTAATATGAAGTGCTTCCTTCTGTTCTTGATCATCTCTCCTGAACGGTGCGGCATAGAGTCTATAAGCGTTTGGATGTAGGATGACTCAATTTTGTTCCACTCTTCTTGAAAAGCCAATTTATTCTAAATAAATTGGTAATAAATAAACATGTATCTAAATAATTGAACTAAATATAGTTCATTTCCACTGTTAAATTGCCGTACGTGGCTATTAACGTTCGTGAAAGTTTGGCCTAAAGGTTTTCTATCGGGTTTAAATCAGGACTTAAATGTTGGCCAATCAAGAGTGGGAATGCTATGAAATTATAAAAACAAATTTTTTTTGCGCGAAGCATGAAATCCTGCATTTTCCTGCTGAAAAATGAATTTTGATGTCACCATTTGTTCCAAAAATGACAAAAGGACATGGTACATCAAGCAGCTGTATATAATAATCAGAGTCTATTGTTGCCGTTATTAAACAAATTAGCGTTGTTCACATGTAGCTAACCCTAGCTCAAACCATAAATAATTGCCTCCAAAATTCCGTCGGTTCCATCCATTATTTATGGACGCCATCTGGGCCTTCTAAATTGAACTTTTTTTCATCGAGAAAAGTCACCATTTTCCATTCGTCGATCCACAAAACAATGTTTTTCAGCAAATTTCAATCTTGCGTTTTTATGTTTTTGGGTTAGGACAGGATTTACCACTTTTATTGTCATATGTTGAGTTCAAATTAATGTTTAAAATTTTTTGAGTTCGACGAACACCAACGTTTACGTTAGTTGCCGCACGTTTTCTTTCGTAGAAAAATGTTCTTCAACAGTCGAGTTGTTTGATTTCTCTTAAATCGCGATTTGTGAGTACCGATTTTCGTCCTTTACGCTTCACTGTGCCATATTTTTGGAGAAAATATCAATCATGTCAGCAGATTGCTGCAAGTTCCTTCCTTAAAGTGATTAGAATTCCCAAGATCTTTATAAAATGTGATTTTCACCTTCTATTCTTCCGATGGTACCTTTCCATGTGGAAAGTTTGATGAAGATTGATGAAATACAATACAATTTTTGAGATAATACCTTCAATTGATTAATTCTTACTTGTTTTATGTTTTCGGTGACGAAATCTTTACAGAACAAATGTAATTTTTAAACTGCTTTTATTAAAATTTTGCAGTAAATAAAAGAGAAATAGAGAATTCTTCTTTCATTGTGTGTGTTATAATGACAAAATAAACTGACGGTTGTGACCGCATTGAAAGACAACGGGGTTTGAAGTAAATTTCTTGTAAACATTTTAACTAATAAACAAGCATCGCCTTGTAGAATGCTTCCCTGTTTCCGTTTGTGACGCCTATCAGAGAATTGTGATCGTTTTAATTAGTTGCATCACATTCTCGTCCTTCTTTGAAATTCTAATTGTGGGCAATTGCGGCCGATTTTGAACATGTTTGATCATTGATTCGTCGTAATTCTCCAATGATGGTTTCTGTAATTTGTCTTGGGATTTGAAAATTGTCCAAATTTGCCAAACACTATTTGTCATTCCTATAACAGGATTCAACCATATCGCGTCCAGAATGTGAAAGGCTGATGTTTTAGTATGTGTAGAGTCCACTGGTTGTAATATAATTAGTTTTAGGCTTTCATAAATAAAAGCCGGCGCTTAAATTCCAATTCGAAACGTTTATTTATTCAAAACCGCATAGAGATCTAACAATTCAATGAATAATGATAGGATCAATTTATTTCCATATTATGGTGCCTAGCAACCAAAAATTGATTGACTATGTTTATCAGATTTAGTTGTCAATTTACACTAACTGCCTACCTTTTATTGTACCAAGTCAAGTCGTAAAATTCTATTGATTCTATAATATATGTCCTGGAACAGGAGAAACAACAAATCAAATTCAAGCCAGGAGGCTGTAGCTTATAAGAAAATAATGGATAATTCACCGATAACGATTCAAGAATTATTACAGCTAAAGGACGAGTGCCTGACCAAGATAAGCGACGAGGAAATCTATCGGCTTCGCAATGATGCAAAAATAAGGGCTGTCTATTCAACTAAATCCTACGATGAATTCAAGTAAGGACATTTTTTATTTCCGCTAGATCTCTTAGAAAAATTGTTAAAGCTATAAATTGTAGTGTGCGTCTATAAATATTTTTCCTCTTTGTATTCCAACGTTAAACCTACTCGTGCATGTGCTTGAAATTTGTGGTGGCACACTATGTGGATTCTTATTATCCTTATATTCAGCCGTAAACTATACTAATACTACTACTATATCTATAGGGATATTGTGGATGCAGCACATTTGAAGCCCATTAATAAAAAGGATAAGATGGATGCAAGCACAAAGAGTCGACTGTGGAATACGACAGCAAAAGACTAAATGAATAGCATCGTGTGAAAAAAAACTTTGCAAAAACTGTGAACTATATACAGGGTCAGTAAATCATTCAATCTTTACATTTGTTAATTTTATTTGGGTAAGGAATGGTGCACCAGTAAGTTTTACGATTTTCGAATCTGTTAAAAGTATTTCACTAAATGTTACTCCCTTAAGGGGTAATTTGCAGTGCTAATATTTCGATTTGCTTTTAATTTTAAGTAAGTCATGGTGAATGAGGAAGAATATTGTTTAAATTTACAATATTTGTAATTGCTTCCATCTTCATAAAAGAATAAATCCCCTCAGAATAAAGTCCCCTCAAAAGAATAAATCATAAATAATTCACTCTTCAATCCTAACTGAAAGGATCCTGTCGGTTTTTAATCAATCCATCCACAAATCAAAGGTTCGCTACAGTTATGTAAAGAATAAATGAATGGAAAATATTGCAAACATGAGATTTTTCGGACAAATTATGGCATACATAATAATTTTAGATTTGATAGTCGACATATGTGTCAATGTTAGTGAACAAGAGGAGAGGAGAATTCCTTGAAAGGCGAAAGGCAATTTTATTGTAATTTTAGCTGTAGCAAATCAAATTTAATGATGTTATTTTATGTATATAAATAAAATTTAATGATGTTATTCCATCAACATCCCCGTTCTTGCGGGTTTGAAATACCTTCAATTTACAGATAAATTATTCAATATTCAATTCAATTATTTATTAATTAACTTTTAATTTAATATCTTTAATATTTAAACTTAATACGTTCAATTTAATATATTTTATTCGGGAATTCTCAGCGTTTGGTTTTATTCACATACAATTGCTCAATTCGTTCTTTAATCAAATATATGTCACTTTTTAATAAAAATTTGACTACTTATACTGAAGGTATATTCTGACTATATCCTGTATATTCTGAATTCATAAAAACGTACATTCTGTAGAGTCTGAAAATTATAAAGATATATATTCGAAAAGTCTTCCATGTTTAGTGCCTTGTGTCCTGTCAATTTTTGCTTTTTTAAACGAAATACCATTGTAATTCTCTTTAGACATTAACATACATTACAGGATGTCATTTCCATTTCCCTTCCTCCAAGGCAATCCTCTCAAAATTACAAGGCACTTATTTGAATAGTTAATTTAATTGGTATTTGGTTTTGTTTTTGTTATTGTTAATAAATTTTTTTTTATAATTTTATTTTTTATTTTATTAAGGTAATACGTTATTCATGATTGGCTCGATATTTCTATTAGGACATTGATGCTCCAATATTATATTATTCTATTATTTCTAGTAGACTGGAATGCTCTTATCCTAGGTCTTCGTTAACACCCGTTTCGGTTGGTTATCTCATAATGCATAACGTTTTTAATGTGTCCAGTTTTCTTTATGCTTCTTGTCTCCATGACAATTTTGACATCTCCCTATTGTATTTCGTGTCCTCCTGAAAAAAACCGACTCCTGATGGCTTTGCCTTGATGTGTCTCCACGTTTTATCGTCTTTTGTGTGGTCTTCAAATCGTCTCGTTTGACCAAAGTAGGCTTTTTGACAATTTTTGCTCTCTATTTTGTAGATACCACTTTTCTCCCTGTTTTGCACTGTTTGGAACCAGCTGTATACTTGCTTAATTCAATCTCAGTTCAAAAGTTCTTCTGGGTTTCGGTAAGTCCTTTATTCATCTCTGATTTCAAAATTTTTTGAGATTTGTCGAGTCATCATGCAGTTTTATAGTTGTTGCAATAATTTATTTTGACATTTGTGAAGGGCTTCTTCTTGACACGTGATAAAAAGTGATGCAACCATAGTGTAATCAAGTTGTGTCGAAATGCTTGCTTGACAGCATTATATATTGATTTTTGAGGGTTGGTAATGCGATGAGCTTGGAGCACATCTGCTGACCGAAGCAGGTAACGTGAGAACCCAGTAGAAGATGAATCCACGCCATAATGTCCATATGTAGAAAAGATATCCGATAAGAAGTCCTTTCTAGTGGGAGTCATGACTTATGATCCGCTTTCTTCTCGAAGAAGGAGTTACACAAACCTTTTTTTTTCACGAATCAAAACGTTTTACGAAAGCGATGTGTTTAATGCAATGCGTGGGTTGAATAATGAAGAGGCCTTAGTGGAGTCGGAACATCACAAGTTCACAATGGACCAAGCAGTGGGGGTGAGAATGATGAATTAGAGCAAATAATTGAGAATTGTTTTTTTATTATGCTCTTTGATTGACCGTGGATGAATTTGCTGTGATATTTTGGCAGCACCTTAGAATTCTTTGATACGAATATTAGAAACAATGCATAAGGTGGAATCCAGAGTGGAGAGGTGAGGGAAGGAGTTGAAGATGCTCTATTGTAATTGAAGATGAAATGCAGATGGCTCTTTGCCCATGTGAGATAAAAAAACACTTGTTCATGGATCATGCCGATTCCTGATCTACTAAATCGTACCAAAAGACAATTTTGGTCAGAAAATTTGGATTTAAAAGTTTAATTGTGGTCAAAATTTGACTACTTTAGAGCGAGTTTATTAATTTTAGCTGACAGGAGTATTCAAAACGGAAGGAGACGAATGCCAAAGAAACGAGTATTGTTGGCTAAACAAGGATAAAGGCCCCACACAACTTACGCTACGAAGATGCGATGCTCATGGGTTATAGGCTGTTTGGACGTTTTCAAACAGTTCTTGTATTTTCTGAATGCTTGCTTTAAGCTTATCCTTCAGCTTCCTGCCTTCAGCTCCGACTTCGTGCCCATCACCCTCCAGCAGTCCTGGAGGTCTCTAGGTTCTCAACAGTTGTTGTAAAGAAGGTTCTGCATTGTTGTAGAATTTGGCGGGAATTCGTTCGAGGAGGCA
This sequence comes from Stratiomys singularior, assembly GCA_954870665.1. Lineage (NCBI taxonomy): Eukaryota > Metazoa > Arthropoda > Insecta > Diptera > Stratiomyidae > Stratiomys > Stratiomys singularior. Next base: position 25,621,163 of record OX940881.1, on the reverse strand, counting down.
TAAAGAAACATATCCTACGGCTTGTTATATAAATTGACTGGGATGACAGTTATGTTAAAAAATTTCTTAATTAGTGTATCAACAATATCTTGTAGCTTTTACAATGATATCTTTAAAACAAATCAAAATATCGAAAGAACGGAAGTATGTTCTGCACAATTCCAATATTTCTTCGGAAATTAGAAGTCCTAAATATAAATGCCGTACTACATAATTCTAGCTACATATACTTAAACAAGATTTCACTATTTCGAAAGATTTCTGTAATAAGGACGAGTACCCTTAAATAAGAATTGCAAGGCAAGTAATCTACAGGGAACATTTAATTACATTTTTTACTATTCATTTGCAAAAGTCAAGAACAATTGTAAAAAAGTGGAAGAGCAACGTAATTAAGAGATTGTCTATTATATCACGTAGATACAGGATAATCCGTCTTATTCCCATTCATTTCCCATGTACAAGAGCTACGAAAAAGATATTCTGATTTTCTTGTTTGTCCTTACGTTTTTAAATTTAAAGGAAGTAAGAAAATATAAAAGTCAATCGTTTGGAAAATTAATCGACTGTATTAACCGTCTGTCCTGCGGGAATCAGTGACATTCGGGAAGTTCGGCTGACAAATGTGTGCTGTTTATTCAAGATTATCCTTGGACATCGCAAAGAATATTAGGAAACTAACGACTGAAGAATTTGTTTTCTGTGTGTTTTCTGGTTATGCGAATAGTTTATCTGATGGAGAATAGTAAATGGTTGTTACAAAGTACTAAATGGGGCTCATGATGGATAAGAGTTGTGCTATTATGAATTTCCTTATATATTTGTACAAAGGATACAAAAGTTGTAGAGTAAATGAGGCACAACGAATTAAATTATTTGCTGGCATTCAACTGTATGTATGAAAATTATATGAAATTACGCGTAGTCTGAGTGTATACAACTTTATTTATTGAGCGTACTTACACTAAAAGGACAAAATAAACGATATTTAAACTGCTAATAACATTTTACATATAAGTAAATTAGATCCAGAATTTGCTGCGGTACATTTCCGCATTCAACATTTGATTTCATTCCAAAGCTCTCTAAAATGCCGTGACAATTTCATGAAACAGAAAATAAGAACTTCCATGAATGCAAGTCTGGCTTTGAAATGATTGTTTTGATTTAACTCCTTCATGAACTTTCCGGCGCCAAGTTATCGTACTGTACAGGATCCAGTGACGATTCGTCGGAGAAATTCTATATAAGTTTGGCGAGCAAGATGGGAAACACTGCAGGTCATTCTGTTTTCCTTGTTTCTATGCATAATTTCAGGAGAACCCAACATAACCACATATTTTATTCAGCCAACTATACCATATCGACTTTTCTCTTCTATAGTGGTTCTGTGATCTGCTATTTCTCCGCTAATTCTGCAATGCCTTTTCACCTACTTTTATGACTTCCGACTTCCCATAGATCACCATCTGTCATCACCTTTGGCCGTGCTGATCGTGACTAACATTCAAACTGTCATTTGCAACAGTGGTTTCTTCTTATAGTCGCGATAATGACATTTCAAAAATACTACCGGCGGCCGAAATGGGATCAACAATGTAAGATTTAAAGTTCAATGAAAAACTAAATGGAATAACTGAGAAAACTTTGGCACCCACCCAATAGTTTTGATCATCTCATTAGACTATAGTTATTGACGCCGTTCTGTGCTTTTTGAAATATAGCACTTTTGTTAAGGGGTAGTTTACGTATTAAAATCCGTATTAAAATAACATCTAAGGATTGATTTGAAAAAAAAAGAGGTCCAAGCCAACGTTCACTTCATCTTTCAAGTTCCATCTTTCCTGGAAGAGTACATATCAGCATTGAACATGTAAACATTTGTAGACTTTCAGGGTTTTAAATGGTTCTTTTCTAGATGTGCCGATATGGGAAATATGCCTTGTTTATTGTTACGTTTCTGTTACCTTCAAGGATAAGTAGGCATTGCCTGTTGTTGTGGCATTGGTCACGAGAGCTGCACGTGTCTATCGTGCTTCAATATAAGATTCCTTTGTTTACCTTTGAGTTGAATACACATGAAAAATGAATTTTGCCGTCTATAAGCAGCGAGGAGAAGAGATTTTCTTGGTAGTTGTAGATGTTGTTTTTTATTACTTCGTCCTTTTTCCTGTTGAGGCGGTACATCAATTAGTCGGTTATATAATATATTGTTTTGTCTAAACGCAGATCCCAATCTATTCGCTTGTTCATTGGTTTGAATTCGGTTGTTTGTGATTGCAAGATCCTCACTATAAGCGTCTCTAAATTCCTCATGTTCTTAACATCTCCACCATTCTGTTTCATTTTCTTGAATGCCAGCGAGTTAAGTTTGTAGCGGCTGGAATTGTGGTGGGAGAGATCTGACACTCCAGGATCCAATCGATGTTTACTCAACGCTTGGGCCATCGTTTCTGTTGACTAATCCCTTCCGGGCATCGTTGTGAGTTTAAATATAGCTTTTATTTTCATAGGAATGAATTGTCAACCCAGCTCCCAAACTCCGTTTGGTGGAATGGTTATTACGACTCTGTTATCTGTTGGTGGTCACTGCCACCATTAGAAGATGTAAGTAGGATTTAGAACTAGAGCTTTTTACTTACTGCTAACATGTTTCAGTATTTAGTGTTCCTCGCAGGAAAGCAGTAATCCTAATTCGATGCTAAGGTCGTTTGCCAACATTTTGCCGCCTTTCCTCCATTCATGGAAACCGTCCTCATATTTTCAACGATAGTGACATATCTGCATTCCTGCTAGTTTCTTTGCCTTTATCCCTTTTTATGTCTAGGATATGCGACAAATGAAAATAATGTGATTAATAAATTCTAGAAAAATTAATATGCAATGTCTGGCGTGTAAAGTTGGAAAAATTTTACATACAGGGTCCTTAAAAATTATTACTCAAACACAATTAGGAATGAAACGGCAAAAAGATGATATTGCTTCAAGTTTCTTTTATATATTCAATCAATTTATTTTTGAATCACATCGGATGAAAGTCATGTCACCATAAAATTTTCCAGGAAATTTCCCACAAATTCGTTTTTAAATACAATTCAAACATACACATGTATTTACTCGTGTGTCAACAAAGTATGTTGCAAGGGTTTAAATAACCCCTGTTAAGTCTTATTGGCTATCAATAGCAGCTTTGCAGGATTTTCACATTCTCGTATCGTTTTACGATTTCTATAAAGTAGTTTTTATACAGCTTCGGAACTATTTAGAAAAGTTTTCATGAAACTACGAGCATATTCGCTATTTTCACAACAGATTCCCATCTTTTCGCGAGGTTATTGAAATTCTGTTGGAGTAGAGTAGAATGTACTTTTGTATTGTATTGTATAGACTTCGTTTCTAACCCCACTTACATGTGAAGTGTATTTGCCATGTAAGTAACAATACGATAAATTGCAAACGTCGCATATATGCAATATCCTGGCAAGAGTCTTATATGTATTTATAAGAATCTGGACATGGACAGGAATTTTGAATAGTTGCAAATTATACTTGATAAAGATTTTGCATTGTTATACTCTGAAGTATATGAATGCAACTTGAAAATGTTTGTGCATTGCAACTTGGTTGATAGTTTTTATATCCTTTTTCATTGTTGTTGCTTTGGCGCATCTATAGAAACCTTTCATTAAATAGTGAAAATTTAGCGAATTTACTAGCAATATCTATTGGAAAATGTGGAAACAATATTTCTGATGAGTGCTTTTGATGACAAAATCGCTGAATTAATATTGGATAAATGTTGCAAGTTCTAATACAAAGTATGATTTTCGTGATTACTCTTCAACTTCCACCTGACCCGGAAATTCGAAAAAATATAATAACTAAATTAAAAGTAGTTCAAATTTATTAATAATAATACAGGCTAACTTCCTGGAATACCACAAGACAACATCTTATACAACCACCTTTCATAATCCTGAAAAACACACAGTACTGTCTCCTTTGCTTTGATTTCCTTTTTTACACTGCTTAAAGTTTTTGTTCTGGCACAACAACCACGGCATCTTATTTAATCCACATTCAATAGGATTTCTTTGCAAACTGCTTTGCGATTCACATGATTAGCGATTAAATCTCTTAGACGATTTTTAATCTCTCTTTCTAGAGATCATTCGTTAAAAAACCAGCAGTCCACCCTGTAATATTATTAACAAAGGTCCTGGTCCCACATTGAAAATCCGAATAGCTTAAAAGCTTTCTTTCAGAAAATACACTCAACTCAAAATAGAACAAAATAGATTGTAAAGGACTAAACGAAAGATGAACAGATTCACAAACCAATCGCCATATGGAGCCGATTACAATACTATCCTACTGGTGGATGCTAACCATTTACCGCGACAGTCTACTATGATTTGTGCCTTTCCAGAACCTAGTCCTAACCCATACCGCCATCCACATATCCCATTGCCAGCTAGCCAATAAAAGTTCTCTCCTGCTCGATGATGTTAACCTTTAACCTTTCGATCAAGTCTAATTTCCTCAAAGCGAGTTGATTATGGTATCATTAATCATCCAAAATGATAAAAGATCAACATCAACACTGCACTTGAGCTTAGCATACGATGGTCCAGAAGTTGGCGACAATGAACTACACTAGAAAGCTGCTTAACCTGATTTATCCGTCAGAAAATCAAAAGCATCTCCGGTGTAACACGCAATCTTAACATCCGTTTCCTATGGAAATCATGAAAGTAAGAATTATTATTGATAGAATTCAATACACTTGAACTACAAAATAATTCAAGAAAATTGGACTGTGTACTGAAACCTTTTGATGGAATATCTGAATAAGTGGGGAAAGTGTTGTGGTGAGAAAGGTGAAAAGGAATATTGTTGGTTAAGTGTTTCTGGGGAAAAAGGTGAACTCGAAATGACAGTTGAGAGAAATGGTTTGGGATGGGATGAATGAATAAAAAATGCAATCAATATCCATATGTTACCACGTAGAAAAATAATGAAGTAGAGTGTATTCGCAAAACAGGACACCTAAAGACCCTAATCAGGTATATGAAAATTGATGGAAGAGCGACCGAAACATATAGACAGCCTCGTCGGATGGACAGTTAAAGTGTTAGATAGGATCACTGGTATAAAGGAAAATAAAGGTCTGAAACAAAGGGAAGAATAATGAATTTGAAAGGAAGAATTACTAGAATAATGAATAAAAGTGGCAAGCAAATGCGTTTATCCTGAGCGGAGTCTTGGCCAGTTTCCATTAAGGGATAAGAGAATATAAAGTAACAATGGACTAAAGTGGACAGCAAAGGTGAACAGCGTCAGTGAAGTTAGATATAGAGTTTTCATCTAGCAATGAGCAATTTATTGGAAAAGCAATTCATTCATGTACAGATTCAGTGGAGCGCAGTGTAGCGCGAGGTTAAAAAAAGAAAAATACTAATTCAAGGGCTATTACCGAAGTCGTATCTACAATAATTTTTAACCATTGTAACAATTAACCATTTTAACCATGAGTAATTCAAATTTATTCCATTAAATCGAACATTTCTACACTACCAAAATTTTTGATTCCAAAAGGCGTAAATAACGACTAATGCTTGGTTGGTTGTGATCAATTTACTGAGAGACTCGCGAGTATCGGGTAGATTAGAGAAGTACCCCTTAGTCGATAGTTGAACAACCTAACAGCAACTCTCCTCCTCTATTGCATTCCTTTGAAGCATTTTGACGCCGGTAAGCGGTGTTCCTTGTTAGCGGTTTATTTGTTGTGTAAACCCCAACCATCGCCTGAAGGCTTCATTTGTGGCACTTTCAATTGTAAAAAATGTGTCCTTCATCGCTGCGAAAGAACATTAAAAGACCAACAAGGCAAAGAGTCACATGTTGAATTCATAATGCTATATCTATGGCATAGTTACTTGTAAATGCAGTCAAACAAGTAAGGAAACATACCAGGGACACTCGATTTGCATTATTGCTGCTGACACTCTATGTCAATTGTAAATATTACATGGTCTGAGGAGTCCCAGGCCGCATACGAAGATGGCACTAATTTTAATTGCATTTGCCTCATTTTCATTTAGCACTAAGCTTCAATTGACAGCTGTTAAAATTTTATGACATTCTATTCATTAGTTGGTAAGCTATTGTGCTGAAGGTGATGTTATTTTTGTTATTTTCAAAACAATGGATCTAATTGAATTTCGTGTTTTAATTTTAAACTGCTTCTTGATGTGAAAAAAGACCGTCAAGCAAAGTTATGGCTTAAAAAGTGTAATGGGGACTCAAAAAATATAGCAAGTGTTATGAGGAAAAATCGATAAAACGTTCTTTTGCTGACTTCAAACGTGATTATAGAGATACCGATGATGCAAACCGCATTGGACGTCCAAATGACGCAGTAAAACCAGAAAAATTAAAAAAAATCTACAAAAAAAGTTAAGTTGCGCTAGTTAACATAGTTAAGATATCAGAAGGCCGTGTTGGCTTTATATTGTATGAACATCTGTCAAAGAAAAAGCTTTGTTCAAAGTGGATGTCGCATTTGCTTACTGTTTATACTGTTTACTCCTAAGTCAATATCAATATCAATTTACTGCTTTACTGTTTACTCCTAAATCAATAACGTGTTGATGATTCTGAGCACGTAACAAACTGGAATTTTTGTGTAGATATGTGGCAACGGATGAAACATAAATCCATCACTTCACTTTGGAATTAAAATGCTTTTCATATGAGTTTAAACCAATTGACAAACCTCGTTCAAAGCGCTCGAAAGCACAGCAATCAGCTGGAAGGTTATGGTCCCGGCATTTTAGGATGCGCGAGGTATAATATTCATCGATTACCTTGAAAAAAATACTATCAAGAGTGAATATTATATAGCGTTATTGGAAAGTTTAAAGGCCGAAAATTGTAAAAAACGAAGGCATATTGCAAAGAAAAGATTTCACGTTCCTTCAAACTTTTCCTTGTTCCACTTGTTTCATGGATATTATGTTTATTTTCTTCGAAAAATATATCCAGTGCTCCAGAAAACTTCATCATTCTTCTCATTCTCACTTCAACATGGTCTCTTGCAAATTGTAATCGCTTTTATTGAATGGATTTATTGAAGTTTTATTGAAATTTTTTTTCAAATATATCGACTGTGATTTCGAACATCTTGAAGCACATGACGTTTGGTTTGGGGGTAGTATGTCTTATCCCCCCAAATCAAACTACATGTGCTTCACTTGACGTCATTGTAAGATCTCACCGAGATCTCCGTTAGTATTTTCGGAGCACCAATTTTATGATTTTTTTGTAAATTTCGATTAATGAGGCGCTTTTTTTTGCTCCGAGAACTTGTGAAGACGTCCAGTTCGTTCTTTATACACCGGGTGGTTTTTAACTTCTTTATAACCTTCTGTTTATTTGTTAGAATTTTATCAGCAATTCTGGCTGTTTCCGTACTGACGGAAGTGCCTTGAAGTGTTTCAGAATTATTTCTTTTAAATCTTTTGAAAGTTGTTTTTCTCTTGGTTCCATTATTTTGTATTTAGACGATTGATTTCTGATTAAAGAAAATTATTTTATTAAACTTAATTTAAAAATAATTTTCGCAAAATAACGCGTTATTTCCTTACACACGTGTTGGCTTTTCTGAATGATCAAACTCGAAATGACACATGTGTATATTAACTTTTGTGATGTGATTTTGTGTAGCGTTCTATGAACTGTTACCGATTGCACACAAAGCTCACAATTAACGGTACCATTTTGTTCTGAATAACTGTGAATAGATACAGGCAGTTGTCTAGATGAACAATCGTGGCAATATTTCCATAATCATTACTAGACTGTACTAGACTGAAACAATGGGTTTATACTTACTTTTGTGATTCACTGTGAGAGTAACTGCCGTCGCTCTGCTTGCTAGAGAGTGGAGAAATATATAGAAATACAGGGTGGGCCATTTAAAGTGGAAGCATCGGGCAATGCTTGTCAACTCAAACAGAATTGTCAGATCGACTAATGACATACCGCGTTGGAAGTGTCATTCCAAGACAATTTTATCATGGAACAGTACACACCAAAAGAACGCGCTCAAATTGTTCAGCTTTACATTCGAAATAACTTTTCAATTGTGAAAACCAAACGTGCGTTTCGTTCGAAAAATAAAGTTAAATGTGCTCCCGGCGATAACACTATAAGACGTTTATACGCAAAATATGTGAATTGTGATAATGTTAGTAATGCCAGTCATGCATCTAGACAACGAACAAGACGTTCTGATGAAAATATTGAAGCAGTACGAGCCAGTGTTGAGGAGGAGCCGACAACATCGTCTCGTCGTCGTTCTCAGGAGTTGGGAATCGCTCGGACCACTCTCTGACGCATAATTCGTGTCGATTTGAAGATGTTTCCGTACAAAATTCAAATGGCACATAAACTGAACCCAGGTGATTATCTGCGTCGCGTCGATTATGCCAAATGGATCATTGAAATGGCCGAGAACGAGGCCAACTTTTGGCGAAAAATCATCATGTCAGACGAGGCACATTTTACGTTAAATGGAAGCGTTAATAAGCAAAATTGTCGGTTCTATGCCACTGAAAACTCTCAATTAATTGAGGAACAGCCTCTATACGACCAAAAAGTTACAGTTTGGTGTGGTGTTTGTGCGGATATGGTAATTGGTCCCTATTTTATCGAAAACGATGATGGAGCAACGAAAACTGTTAATGGCGAACGTTATCGAGCCATGATAAATGATTTTGTGATGCCCATTGTTCGTGAAAATTGTTTGAATGGCTTCTGATTTCAACAAGACGGTGCAACATGCCATAAAGGTCGTCTAACAATCGATTTGTTACGACCATTGTCCCCCGAACGAGTAATATCGAAAAACGGTGATTTTGACTGGCCCCTGAGATCACCCGATTTGACGCCTCCCGACTTTTTTTTTGTGCGACTATTTGAAACCCAAGGTATACGCTGATAAGCCAGGGACCATAGCTCCACTTAAAGACAACATACGACGTGAAATCGCCGCCATATCGACCGATACCTTGGCCAAAACGATGGAAAACGCCGAAAAAAGGGCACATTTTGTACTCAAGGTCAAAGGTGGCCATTTACGCGATATCATTTTCAACAAATAGCTGTAACATATCTCCTTGAACCAAAATAAATTATAATCAAAATAAAAATAAATAATATGTAAATGGCCCACCTTGTATTTATACTTTCATATATGAGGATTGGGGAATAAGAAAGCGGTTGTCCTCGACTGCAGACGGCAGTCGGTCAAGAAGTGTCGGTAATTCTGCATGAAATGCGCCGTTGGTAGACTATGAGTTACGTCATTTCTTCCTAGAACGCACACTACTATCCCAATGAGCTGGTTATCAACCAAAGTGCATCCGAATTAGTCATAATTATCCTTTAATGGCTGAACAATCGGATGCACAGAAATTGCTAGAGATAAGTAGCATAAGATCATTTGTATTTGATAATGACTAAGACACATTTAAGTTAGAGATAAGTAGCTTAAGATCATTTGGACTTGTTAATGACTAAGGCTCTTGTAATTAGAGGTATGTAAGTAGTTTAAGATCATTTGGATTTACTAACGATTTTAGGAGTTTTTTTTTTGGGTTGGGGGTGAAGGCAATTTACGCCCGGAGTGTGGGACTCTTAGCAGCGCATGCTACCAGACTACCCACTAAACACCCCCCCTGTCAAGAGACTCTAGCCTGGAACCGTTTGACACATTACTTCGGGCTAGGCCTCTTTTAACTTCCCCCTAGAGCGTCGTCAGCCTAGAGAAATCTCCCCCCAGCGGGTGGGGGCAGAATGGAGGAGGACTGCTCGAAAGGAGACCCCGCGGCCAAGGTTATCCATTGTAAATTTTTTGGCAGTAAGTATTGCCCGAAAGTAATGTGCCACACAGGTCCATTTGTCGAAACTTTTCAGCATTTCTCCGACCAGATTGTCTGGAGAAAGCTCTCCCATCACCTCCCACAAGTCCTGCCGCATCCTGTTCCACCTTTTACAATTGAAGAAGGTGTAACATGCGTCGTCCCTTTCCCCGGGGCAGAAAATACAGTCTGGGGACCGTGATTTACCAATCTTGTGCAAGTAAGACTGAAAATACCCATGCCCGCTAAGAAGCTGAGTAAGGTAATAATCACTCTCACCGTGCCTTCGATTTAGCCACGATCCCACGTCCCCTATAAGACGGGCAGTCCAGCGGCCATTAGAGTCACCTTCCCAGGACTGTTGCCACTCGAGTATTGTGCGCTGCCTCTCCTCTCGGTTGACAGCATATCTTGAGCCCTCCACTTTTCGGTCATAAATTCTCCGTCTCTCCCTAGCAAGGAGGGCGATGGGTATCACTCCTGCGATCGCCAACACCCCCGACTCAGAGACAGTGCGGTATGCAGACGCAACCCGCAAAGCTCCTCGTCTCTGTACCTGGGCCAAGCGCTTTCGGTACAGCTCCTTACTGAGAGCTCCGGCACAAACCTCAGAGCCGTACAGTATCACTGACTGTACAGCACTCATGAGAAGTCGGCGTTTGCTCGGTGTGGGCCCACCGATGTTGCACATTAGCCGACTTAGAGCTGAGACGCCTATCGCGGCCTTTTTCGCCGTTGCCCTGATTTGTTCCGAAGAGCTCATTTTGGAATCGATCAATAGTCCCAAATATTTTATTGCAAGTTTAGACTCAACAGTCGCATCTCCGATCTGCAAAGGAATTACCGTGGGAATTCTTTTCTTCGTGAGAATGACCACCTCGGTTTTCTCTAGAGCCAAACTGAATCCGCGGGTGGTCCATTTCCTCACTTGACGCATTAGCATTCCCAGTCTGCGCTGCGCATGTTCGACTGTGCGTCCGGCGACCAGTGCTGCTATATTATCTGCATAGCCGACTAAGCGCGACTCATCTGGCAGCTCAAGCCTCAATAGTCCGTCGTATGAGGCGTTCCACAAGTCTGGTCCCAGTATGGAGCCTTGCGCTATACCAGTTATCCAGTTATCTCCATACTGCGCCGCCCATCTTGCGTGTCATAGAGCAGACTGCGGTCCTTTAATAAATCCCTCAAAATCCGCATCAGATACCCTGGCAATCGGAAAAAAATTTTCCAATGTGCCAAGAATATCCGAGCATCTGGCGGAGTTGAAGGCATTTCTGACGTCAAGCGTCACTAGCAAGACAACTCGTTTTTCAGTTTTGTGCGCTTCGGCTCGACGGACTGCATTCACAACTTCCATGATGGCATCGGAAGTGGATCGCCCTGCTCTAAAGCCATACTGCCGAGGAGATAGGTCCCCTGCAGCACGAATTGTGTCAGTGAGTCTTCTCTTGATGAGCTTTTCGAACACTCAGCTTTTCCCGGCTGTGTCCAGCATACAAAGCGGGCGGTATGTAGATGGCAGCCCCGGGTCCCCTTTTCCCTTGCTGAACGATGTTAGGAGTTAAGATTAGATTTTGTGAAAATGTATAAATACTCGCGACCAAAAGACTTTGGTGCGAAGTACGAGCGTAAAAGTTGAAGAAGTTTTATTCGTTTTTATTTTCAAAAAGGAAAGATCAATTTTGACCTTGTTACTTATGAACCTTGCCGAAATCTGTGGTAATAGCTCAACAGAATGCATGGCAGACTAAATATAACGTTTAAGTGGTCTTCAGCCAATATTGAAGTTGATTTTGTCGTACAAGCTTGATACATAACTATAGCGTTTTAAAGAATTATATTTGAATTGGTAAATTTTTAAATTTATGTAAATAAATAAAAATAAAATAAAAAACTTGAATTTTAAAATAAAATCACATTTTTGCGTAAGGCAAGAGTATCCCTCTCAATATTTTTGCGTGAAATCTATCTCTGTCGGAGAGAAGTCGCCTGTTCATTTTTTTTTAGAAGAGAGGAAGGTTCTGTAAAATGTATGACGTGACCTATTTGGTCAATTAGTCGAAATCGGTCTGGACAATTTAAAAGGTTTTGGACTGCGTTTATGAAGAATGTCTAAACTCTGTAACACAAGGAGTGAGTAAAGTTTCTCTTCTTACATCAATTACTCCTGCGCTCGTTTCACTAGTTGGTTTGTCTATGTCTATGCTGGAACTTTGAGAACAAGTTTGGTCGTAGTAAAGATTCAAACCGTCTAAGGTTCTTTAAGGGCGGGTAAGAGTGTGGAAAATGCTGTGCTGTGTTGGACTTCCAAGTCCTACACTCTGAATATGAACAACTGTCACTTCCTTTCCCAAAAAAGAAAAACCATTGCTTTCAATGACAGTCTCGACTCAAAAAGAGCCAAATAAATAAAATTTCAAGTTAATTGTTTCATAAATTTATATTCTTTATTCACTTTATGCAAGCCGGAAAAAGTCTACAATATACAATTTTCATTTCATTCCCACAAAATTTTCTATCGTTCGAATTATTTTATAGTAATAATAAATTTTTCACAATGATCTTATAATTTGTTTTCGTTTTTAAAAATGTTGTTTTACCTCCATTGTTAACAACAAAAAAGATTTTATTTATTTTTCTTTCCGTATTTATTTATGTATTTCCATAGAATATTGTAATGAAATCAATAATAACTTTAACTTGACAAAACTTGACGTTTAACTTGATAAAATTTAATAAGTATTGATTTGATTATAAAAAATGTTTCAATTAATAGTGATTTTAAAAAAATATTGAAATTTTCATTTATAAGTAATTGATGTAAATATATCTTTTTTCATAAAATTTATAGTTTATCCAACAAATGAAATATTACATTCATTTAGTTTGCTACCAACTGCAAAATCTATAGCCGATGCTATTTGTTTTTATTAAAAATTTCATTAACATGTGAATGTGTGGTGTATAATTTGATTCGATGAAATCTTAATTACAAATTCGAAGCATTAATGACGTTGAAAATTATTTTAAAATTGAATAAAAAACAAATTGTCTGCCGAAATTGCTTTGTGGACGTTGATGCTGGTGTAAGTTTATAATTTAATTGAAATTCTTTTCATCTCCTTTTCCTTTGTTTGAATTAAACTATTTTCAAGTTTTCATATAAATCAATATGATGTTGTTTAGTTTGTGCTTAATTTAATAATAATTATCGCTATCGCTTTCTCTGTTTGACTAAATAATTTTGTTTTTTTCCTTTCCAATCCTGTAATTCGCACACCAACACATAAATTTCATGAAGATATTTCAAAGATTTGGTTTCGATTTGTAAATATCCCTTTCGTTTCATTTATACTTAAAAGTTAAACTTTATTTATTGTTTTGTATTTCAACATTGTGCTTACGTAAGATTAAGAGAATTTGGCAAAAAGTTCTTACATACATTTATTTATATAGTGGTGAAATTCATTTTTATACATTTTTTGAGAAATTTTTTCTTGTTGTTTTGTGATTTTTTGTTTAAAAGTGTAGTATTGGATTTAGCTGTTTCAAGTTTAGCGTTCCTAGCAGTTGGTTGAAAGTGAAAAAATTCAAATTTTTTGTAGAAGAAATAGTTTTGAAAACAGTTGCGGAAGTTCATTGAATTTGCTTTCTTATTTATAGTTCTAACCAAACTTAAGCTTTCCTTTTGCACAAGTTGGAATAAGTTTGCTGAGTGGGCTGTTGTATTTTCTATTCAAATAAAATTAATCATTCCTCAAACCCTACAATCAAAATTAACGCAATAATTCGCGTCCTATCCATTGTCATAAAATTATGATTAAAAATAAAATCAGGATAGGTATCATAATGAATATTTTCAACTCCATTAAAATATCTTTTATGGACTGAATTCATCATTTTATGGCTATTAACAACGTGTTGATTACAATCTTTATTTCATCCTTGCATCACATGTGGTAGTCAATAGTGAAAATACTCTTTTCTCATTTGCCCAGCTAGGGGTGTATGCTTAACAGGAAGCGTATTGGTGTGAGGACATGATTCATGTGAAACATTGGCAATATTTTTGTTAGAGGTGAGAATAATTACTATATTGATATCTTTAGATCTTGATAATGGTTAAAAGAATCAACTGATGAGATATTTTATTGTAATTTGTTAGCATACATGGTGAGTTTGGTGTAATTATTCGCTATAAATTGCGTATTGCGATGTTTGCGCGATTACTGATGAAAATTTTGATTCAGAGGAGTTAGCTTCATTTATTATAATTTATTGGGATGGTATTCAGCATGGTATATTATAATTTATTGACATAGTTAGCAAACGCTGACATGCAAATAAAAGTAACGAATATACCTCCCTTATAGCTGTGACCACCAATCTGTGGAGAATGTTTGCCGATTTCCAAGACCAGGAGTCGCACTAAGCTTTGTATTTGGCAAATGAGACCGTTTGTCGGTCTATAAAAGAAAGGCGTTGGTGTTGGTAAATTTACTCGTTCTGACATTCTACTCCTTTATAGCTTTTCATTAAAAGCGCAAAAAAATGCGTGCAATTTATAGGAACTATATTGTACCCAAATCGTAATTCATAAGAATCGACGTTTCAGTTGTCATGCGTTCCTAATATTACAGGGTTCCCGAATCGAACCGAAATTTTGTAATGCCGTATGTTCAGGGAGTCCAATGTTGGAAAGCGAAACGTTCTTTGGACCTTTCGTTTTCAAACTTAACTTAACGCAGTTCGCTGACCTCAGCTGTTGAGTGAGCATCGTTCACGACGAGTGGGATGTTTTTGCGCTCGATTAAGTTTATGGAGCCAGGAAAATGTTACGCTCGATAGAACAGCGCTACTCAATCAAGTTTAGTGTAAAATTGAAAAGTATTTTTACCTAGACTCAGGATCTTTCAAGGAGGCTTACAAAGAATTCGGTTCAGGATGCAAGTCAATCAATGGCACAAGCCAATTATCGATAGACGGAAAGTTACCAAAAATGAGAATTCAATTCAATTCATTCTCTTTCAAGAGAATCATCCGTGGAGACAGTGGGAAGGATGAATGACTTTTTGGGCGTTAACTGTCGTTCAAATCAGCGGGAGGTTTATAAGGAGGGCAATTTCTCGTACAGCATTGTGCAACAAATTCTTACACAGAACTGGGCATGCACAAACGAAAAGCGTTTCCTCAGAGTGCTGACAGTCGATCAAAAGGAAATACGTGTGCGTTTTTCTCGAGAGGTCCAATAAAGTGTCGATGATGATGATAACATCATGACGTTGTTATGCCTGGTGTTGGTGAAACTCTAGTTTAAGTTGAGTTTGATTTGGTCATAACGAAATTTTAATTCAAATTTTCAAACAATGTTCATTGATTTTTCGACTCAAGACGCATCGTTCACTTAGAATTTGTATAAACTGCAGCTACTGTCAATGCGGATTTTAACGAAGTTCTCTAGATCTGGTGATTCACCGGGTCACCAGAACCTGTTGATGTGGATCCTTCACCATGACAGCGAGCCGGCTTACAGGGCGTTGCTGTGCATCTGCTATCCGACCAAGAAAGACGTTGCAGTGCTTTCTGCTCCCTTCAGTCCAGACTTGCAACTTGCAAGTCAGTGACTAGGCTTTTTGGTCCCGCGCATGATAAATGGGCTCAAGGGAAGGGGTTGGTGAATTGAAACAAAACAAAACAGATTTTAGAAGTTCGATGAACAGAAGGACGTCCACTTCCACCAGTATAGCGAAGCTCAAGGGTTTTATTTCGAAGGTTATTATGTATGCTTGTAGAAAGAGGCGCTCGTTTTGAAGTTGTTACAATTGAAGTTAAAATTCAATCAAAGCCTAGCTATCGAAGTAGTCAATGTTACTAATGTTGAATATTTTGTTTAAATGTAGAGAAATGGTTTCCTCTCCTGAATGCTAATCTACTTGGATATGACATGGCGTTCAAAGGGAAGTATTCTAAGGAGATTGTTTTATCCAAGAGACAAAGATTTTAAAAGTAAGATACCAATACTATTTTTTCTATCTTCCAATAAAAAACGATTTTTTCCAGAGGCATTTGAATATCTGAACGAGCTGAGTTTTTGTTTTTCAAATGCTTAAAAAAGTATGAGCTAACTAATATTTTCAGCATCAAAGTAAATATCCTGATTCGAAAATCGATAAAAAACACCCCAAAAGGAAAGACATGAAATCGTGTAGTAAAAAATCTTCCCACTTATTTTCAGCCATCATAAACTATTTGTAGACATAAAAACTTCAGATATAATTTTCAATGTGTTTTCAAAAACACAAATGCTCGTTGAGAATTTTAAAGCTCTGAAAGTGTTATACTGTAGTATTACAGGTTTATATGTACAAGCAAAGAATCCATTCTTTTTCTTGCTAAGGATAAGATACGTGTAGACACTGTTCGTACAATTTTCACGCGTTTGAGGATTTCAATTTGCAAGAACATGTTTGGGTGATGATAAGGATCCTTGTCGGCAAACATTGAGTTACGATTCGTATTTCAAACAGCGAAAACTCGGAGCAAGAGTTAATTCTTAAATGATGTTGGCAAGGAAAGACTTGAGCTTTTATGTCCTTGATTTAACAGTACTTGGTATTCTGCAAGCAGTCGGTTGGCTACTGTATAATGAATTGGAGTTCGTATACTGCAGTTGCCTTGAGGGTGTGTTTAAATATATTTTATAGCTTGTCTGAGCACTGGGACAATTGAATGTTCCGGAAAACTTCGTGAGTAGTTCATTAAGTGAAGCAGCTGTTTTGGGCGATCCAGAGTGTTCTATGGATGCTCGACAAATGACTAGTTAATCCTGCCATCAAGAGAAGCAAAATCAAAGATAATGCAATCCAGTCCTAATGAGAAAAAAAAAAATTAACATGCCGAGGGAGTTCACTGCAATAAATTATATTTTTTCCAACTAAATACTTGGTTTTGGTCAGATCGATTTGTTGGATTAAGTTTTCTGTCTGATCCAAAATCCACAATTTGATTGGATAATAAAGACAACAAGGACGGATTTTTGTTTCTGCTGGAAAAATTGAAAAAAAAAAATGATTCTGAGTCCAGAACAAAATTAATGTCACTCCCATGTATTCTGTATATCTAAGTGTCCCCTGCATATGCCTTGTTATTTCGACATACTAGATTAGGAAATAAAGTTTTGACCTAATCTAAACGAAGTGCTTTTGATTTTTAATTGAAACCCAGGTGTAGGAAGGTTCTAGGAAGGGTTTGATCAGAGTATGCGATTTGAAAAAACGTTAGGAAAAAATTAAATAATTCCATACATTACAACATAGTCCTCATTACAACAAAGGAACTCGAGATAAGGAGTTGGTCAGATTCACACACAACGATTATTATTATCTCGTGGATAACTATCGCAGTTAAGCAGCTCTATCTCAAGACTCACGAATTTATTTGCTGTTGCCACCAATGAGACTCGAACCAAAGATCGACTGCGACGAAGGCAGGCGCTTTAAAACTTAATTGTTTTTTGGTTGTTCCAGAAAAACAAGATTATCCTAGCTGTTAAAAATAAAAAACCTTGCTTGCTACTTGGCTATCATTTTTACCATCCTCTCATTCTTTCCCGATGTGAAATCATAAAACAATTGTCCGAAATAACCATTAAAATTCACTTCTTACTAAGCTCAGTAAACATCATGGATGAGAATGAATAACCACACTTCGCAATCTTATTCCTGTTTTCAATATTCAGTGTAAGGATTAAAAGCTTGATGTGAATTGAGCTCGGAAAACAACTTTTCCATTTGTCGCTTGGGTTGATTAATTCATCACATATAGAAATGCTTTAAAATGTATTTTAAAAATTCTTGTTATTGGCTCATAGCTATACTATGTTAAGACTTAAATTCACTTTTTACATCTTCGTCTATAACAAATATTTTTTGTTTTTTAAGTTTTTTAAGTTTTTAGGATGGACAAACCAACGTTTTCCACGAATTTATTGTTTCAAACAAATTTTTTTAACCATGAATTTTTCGCATTGAAGCGTATAAATCTATTTCGTCTTTCTTCAACATTCATAAGTCTATATGTCAAATGTTTAGGTTTAATTCTGATATATTTTCAAAGTCTGCACTAACTTTACACTGTAATCTTTTTCAAGCAAATTTTTCAAAAACTTGAAGCCGTTAAGTTTCCTGGTTTTAAAAGGACATTTCATAGTCGCTATAAATCGTTTTCAAAAATTAAAATTTCATGTTATTGTTTGCGAAATGGTATAACAAAATATAATTTTTTTTACATTATTTTGTTAAAAATGTTTTCAATTAAATAATAATTTTATTCATTTCGCTTCATTTATCAACGTCTCTTGATATACATTTTTCAAATTTTTAAAATTTTTAAAGACAAATGTTGAAGGACTTAAATTACAAAACAAACAGGAAAACTGTATATAAAGGATGCACAAAAAATATTCATAAATATTTACTGATCATCTTCTGGAGGCATTTTGGCCAAAGCTAACAAAATCATGGTGAGTTCTTTTCGTGAAATTTTACCTTCCTTATCGTAGGCTACACCACGAAGAATTGTCTCTTCAAATTCGATAAGATCTTGAGCATCATAGTCCTGTAAATTTTATTGTTAATACTATTTTGTGTGATTTCAAATTATATACAATAGAAGGAAAACAATGAAACGCATACCTTTTTAGCTAATTCAAGAAGATCTTTCAGAAAACCGCGCAATTCTTCATTCTCAATAGTTCCATTGTTATCCTGCAAAAAGGAAAAAACAGCAATGCAAAATTTTTCATATTTTTTATTATAGTAATTTGTTGTAATAATCAGTTTTTAGTTTTAATGTTAGCTTTTAAATTGTATCGTTTTTGATTTTTTGATGTTTGAATTTACTTTTGATTATATTTTAGTTTCGCAATAGTGTCAAAATATATAGCGAAACTTTTTCCCTTCTGCATTTTCCAACTTACGCATAACGATATGTACAATATTAATAAAAATGAAGGATACTTCACGGTCGTGTTAGCATCAGAGATTTGAATATGTAGTGATTAGTACGTGCGCGTGACACCATCATATCACTATCATAATGGTGCAGCTTTCCTGACTTGACTCCTGATATTGACTATTAATTCCTTTTCCAGTCTGCCTGTTTTCAGCTATTCATCCAAGATTCATCCAGCTATTCATCCAACATGTGCCGACTATTTTCTTTATAGCATAGTCCCATCGAATGTTTGGGCGTCCTCTCGGTCGTTTGATTCCTCTTGGATACCACTGCGAAATGCTTCTGGTCCATCTGCTGCCCGTCATTTTTGCCAAGTGACCGGCCCATCGCTATTTCAAGGATTTCGCTCTATGCATCACGTCTGTTACTTTGGTCATTTCTCGTATCCACGATAGTCTCTTCCGATCCCTTCGTGTAATGCTTAGCATGCATCTCTCCATAGCCCTTTGGGAAACCTCGAGTTTCCTTGTTTTTCCTGTTGTTAGCGCCCATGTTTCACTACCGTATAGCAAGGCAGGTAGGATACATTGGCCGAAGGTTTTCTTTTTCAATTATATCTTCATCTAAGACTTGAATATAATCGAGTTCTTCCCGAACTCCACCAACATCAAATATCACTGTGTAAATTGTTTAAATTTTTGTAGATACTCGTATTGTATATTTTCCTTTTTATGAATATTTTATTTTTGTTACTGACATTTCTCATAACTGTTGTTACCTTCCTATGCCTACCGAAATAAACTTTAAGGACTGCCGATCATGAAGATCGGCGTGTCTTTTCACTACTCCTTCACTTTATAAACGATTAAATGCTTTTATTGATGGGAATTCGCTGGTTGCAGTACATCTTTTCTATCGGATAGTTTCAATTTTCTATTTACTTGTCTCTACTCTCCTTGCCACTTCCTTTTCTTCTTACTATAAAATGAGTAGAAGGATAGAACGATGAGCATTCTCCTCCTGATCTAATCTGATACGTAAGTTTCACATTAACACTAAAAATATTTCAAAAGCCGTTCGAATTGAGCGAGGAGCCCAACAGATCTAGTAATATGCGGAATATTTAAGGCCGAAATATAATACTGCGTGACGGCGATGCGATTCTCCCTCGTCGTCACGCAACGCATTTAATTTACAATGCACCCGATGCGGGGAACATTAATGTTAATATGTTCATAAATGTCAAATTGGTGACGTTTTAAATGAAATTTGCTGAAAATTGTCTTTGATTTTTTAAATGGAATGTTCCATCGTTTAGCAAATAAAAGCCTTAACTAGGATGCACGAAATTTTCATTCAAAATTCATTCATAATAACCAAAGTACTTAAAAAGTAATTAAGGCGTTTGAATTTCAAATTTCATTTAAGCGCCATACTGCATTTGACAAACGTCACGCACCTCGTTGCGAGGAATTTTCGTTTTTCCGAATATTTTCCGCCTCGCAATCATTGTACGATGTCGCATACAAATGCATGTTACGAAAACTGCTTGAAATTTGCTGCGAGACTGTCGTCGCGCTCTCGTCATAGCGTAAACACAAACAGCGCTCACACTCCGAACAAACGACCGATCTAACGGCATTTGAAAAATTCTGGAGAATTGCATTGGTGTTCGTAAAAATGTTTATTTTTCTCTATTTTGTATATCTGTTTACATTGTACTTGTAAACAAAACGAGCAAAAAATTAATATTTTTACTAACACTCATACAATTCTGCAAAATCCGTTAGATTGGTCGATGGTCGGAGTGTTATCGCTGTTTGTTCTTACGCTATGCTCTCGTGTCGGAGTCTCGCACTATTGTATTTCGGCCTTTAATCGCAATGTCGCAGTTACAGAGCGAGTGCTTCGGAGAGAGGAAAATCGTATCGTACAGCTCGGAGGCAGTTTGTTTCCCGTTACAATATTAGATGTTTACGAAATGGACCAACCGAAATATTGATTTACAAATATATCCCAAAGATTCGAGCAATAAGACTCCACTATAAATCAAGCCTGGAATAAAAATAAAAAAGTTAGTTTTCGAAATAGTTCTCACACATCAAGATGCGAAAAAATTGGTGAATATAAACGTCATTACGTCGTTTGTAGAGCAAATTTTGAAGCGTGATCTGAAATTGCATTCTAATGAAATCCAGAAAATGTGTATATTATGTGTAATGTTTGTATAATCGAATCATTTTTAACAAGATAATGATTAAGAAGTTGTACACTTTGAATAATTTCAGAGCAAGGAAATATGTTCCAATTAAATGAATATGTGAATAAACAACATTATCATGTTTAGATGTCAATTATAAATTATACATCATATTGCACGATGAAAATCCATTTCCAAAGGCCATCATTTAAATCGAGCATATCATATGGTAAAAGGAGTGATCCAGTTGTCTCAACATCAAATTCATCAATGTTATTATATGTTGAGCTTAGATTAACAGCTTCCTTTTTGTGTAGCAACTCAGCTTTACCATGAACCACTGAGCTGTGCGTATGTGGAAAAGCAGATCTCTTGAAAAGCATTATATGCAAGACAGAGGGACGATTGTATTCCCATCTCTGCACATAAAGTTGGGTCTTAGAAACCTATTCGCTAAATATTAACCACTTAAAGGAGACAAGTATATGCACTTGTTTTGGCACTTTATAGCTTTTCATTTGAGAAGATGAGGCCGATATTTTTGAGGATCTAGAGATTCAGCAGTTTTTGAAAGATGACCATGCCGTTGAAACAATGCCTGATATTCAAAAAACCCTTTATTGGTATTCAAAAACTTTGTTACGGATATTCTTGGAAATATGCAAGCAAAGAATCAACCCGAAATTTTCTAGGAATCCTAAGAGAAGTTTAAACTGCTGTTGAATATCATTAGTTTTAGTTTCTACAGACCTTAGTCATAGAATCTAAGAAAAACTGGTTGTGATTCCATCAGGACTTGCAGATTATAGAATCACAGTTTCAAGGTATCTAAAGTAATGGTTATTATTGCTGATTATTGCTGGTGCAACAAGTGAGAACCTCCAAAAATCAAAAATTTGGACCAAACTATAATCGAAATTTGCACCATATGAAATTTCCGTAGAAGGTTACTTTGTGGACAATTTTTGATGAAAAAATATGAGAATTTAACTTCCTTTGTAAATAGAATATCTGTGAAGCTTATTGTTTATTTTCCTGATATGCCCAATTGTTTCAGTCTTATGGGATTTAGTCAACTACCAAATCAGCGTGATTAAAAAAATCCGGTTCAGGGGCCAAGTTAGTTGACACCAAGTTATAAATTTAGGGCCACAAAACTGCTGTATCTATGTTTGCACCGTAGATTGCTTGGTGGAGTTGTTCAATTTTATGGCCTTAAATTGAATTTAATCGAATTCAGTTGAAGCATAACCCTTTTTCATGCGACTGCTTCGATGTTGAAACATAAATAACGAGCCACCGTTTTTTCCTTTGGCTTTTTGTAGCGACCCAAAAACTTGCGGGGATATTCGCCGCGCTTACGTTTTCGACCTAAGCATTCTTTGGGTTTAACTTGCAAAAACTCTAGTCATGTCAAGATATTGAATCCAAATTTAGATGTGGTTAATTCAGATACTCCAATAAAATTTAAATTTGTTTGCCATTTCGGTGGTCATCTTTGATACAAGTGTATTGGCCTAAACTGGCCTCAACAGGCTTTCTAGATTAAGGATCATCTACCATTAATTTCCTACATTACATGGAAAATGACTGTGAAATTTATAAAGCATTGTTCAACTAAATACTGGGTCCCACAAACTATTAACATCTCCAACGAAATTATCAGAGGTGACATTCCTTGTTTGCTGAGAAACTTCATCGCTGAGTGGTATTCAATGTCCTGTATAGTGTAAAGTTTCTTCCGCATGGAATGCATGGGCTACCTAACAGTTGTCAATGCTCACAACTCAAAACTTGATTATAGAAAAATTAAGCTTATTAAATATACCTACTTATACTAACAGTAGATAACTTGGAATTATGTAGGATTATTTTAATTGAATTGACTCGGGGTGATCCTTAGGTCATGCGGTTTAATATCGAAAAGCCTATGCAGGAAGTACTCATCGATAGGTTATTTCAGGGACCTTAGAATATTCAGGTTAGCAAGGAAGTCTATACTATGATAAAATCAAATTATGGAAAACCGGTAACCCACGACTTAATCGGCTGGACCTCGAAGTAAGTCTCAATCGGAAGACATCCAACTTGAGAAAATTACAACCGCAGAGTACACCTACTGACACATTAACCGACCTCCTAATCGAGTTCAACAAGCGAAAGAATGCAGATGGTGGTGTTGGTACCTAGTTATACTGGTTTATAGCATCGAAGAGTGTTACTCTTATACAATAACAAAGTCCACATAAAGGTACATTCTTTTGCTGAAATGCGTTTAATTATCATGTATTTTTAACATACAATACTTTTGAGTAAATTTTACTAATATAAAATTTCCTGATTAGAAATGAAGCTTGGAAAGGTTAAAAGTACAACACCATCTTCACTTAGGATGTTTCTTTTCTCCATATAGTTTTCATTCTCATGGTTTTTTAATCTATATGTATGTTTAAACATACTTTTTGTTCTGATTTACGAGACGTATATGCTTTGCTACGTTCGCTGCAACGCCGTACGTAATAATCGGCCTGGAAGTCTTCTCTCGCACGCCTGGAAAAGTTGCTCTAAGTATGCCAACTCGTTGCAAAAATTTGTGTGGGTGTACGCGGTTTTATATGGCTGGGCGTGGATAGTTCCCGAGAAAATTTGCAACTTTTTCTGGTTATCGCAATATCAATAAAAAATATCATCTGCGTGTGCACTACACTTTCGAAATTAATGTGGTTTAAAAAATAAAATGATTAAAGCGGAGGTGAGTGAGTAATAAGTGATAGAAGTAAAAACGTTGCGATTTGTTTACATTTCGCTCGTATTCATGAGAGGAATGTCAAAGTGGCCAAGAAATATATGTGGCTCATTTCATGGTTTCATGATATATTTCGCCTAAATTGGTCTCAAGTCGGATTGAAAAGAAATAGGGAGGTGCTAAGGCAAGTTGTGTAATGAGATTTATTGCGGATGAGTTTTGCAATCGAGACTGAAAGGGTGCTGCCATTTTGCCTCCTGTGCAACTACTTCATCAAAGAGAAGGGCTATCGGGCCTATTATAACGTACTACACTGTATTACCTTGGAATTCGTCATTGAAAAATCGAAAATATTTCCATGAGCAAACCTTCTTCCCCAATTTGAGCTAATAAGAGTAAAGAATGTTTTATCAACGTACAGAAATCTTATACATGAGACACATTGGATTTCTAGTTGTTTTTTATTTCCAAGTATGGTGTTTTGCAACACATAGGAAACTGGTGTTAAAACTTGAAGCTTAGTGCGCACTTTGTTGGCTCGTTTGTTTTTTTTTGCTCGAAACATTATTTTTAATATTCGAATATGAACGGCCTACCATGAGACCATATGTAGTCATAAGTAGAACATGAATCTGACGATAACAGTGAGTTCAAAAGCCTTTGAATGATTTTTTCCTAAACACAACTCTAATATGAAAAAACCACAGCGTCAAATAAATGTTGGAAGTCATCATCATTCTTGATAGTTCTTGCCAAACTCAACGTCAACATAGTGATGAATCTTTAATTATTTTTAAATAAAGTTAATCCGTTCTCATCAGAGGTGCTGTGTTGTTAACAGGATTTTATGAAAATATACGACTCTTATATGCATGATTTTGTTGTAGGTAATGCTATCCACTTCTTATAATGTTTTGCTTACTCGGAGCTCAAATTACTCATAATATTACTCAAATATCATTAACGAGAGGATAATGTTTCAATCTAACTTTTTCGAAAACCAAAAAGTTTAATTGTTAAAATTTAGAATTACGTGCAACTTCTAAGTCCTCAATTGTTAAATATAATCGAATGTACAAGGAGAAATAATTCTTTCCTCTTAAATTTCGTAGAGAAAATTCTCGAAATCCCTTGAGGTAGCAATCCAATACTATACGCGAAGGAAACAAATTTAACACATGGATAAATCTCCAGAGAAATCATCTATAAAGCAAAAAAGCAGAAAGCATGAACAAAGAGGTGTGAGTGTACAGAAACAGAATACTGACAGGGAGAAGAGTGCAAATGTAAAATTGTATGGGAAATACAGTCATATGTTGTATTACTACATACGTACACGTAGATTGTGTGATCACTTTGGTCAATCTCAAAGTATTTTACTTTTATTCAAATTTATTTAATTAATAACTTTTTTATTTTATTTTGTTATTTATTTAATAACTTTTTCGTACGAATCGTTGGCAGTTATTTGTAATCAAATATTCTATCGAAATTTCGATTGTGTGAGAATAAAGGGAATCACACAAAACGTCTATTTGGCATCTTTCTCATTTGGTATTGATTTTTTCCTTTATGGACTTTTTCAAATGCCTGGTTTGGGCAGCACTTTGATTTCTCTGACAAACTGTCATTTTTTGTGGTATCCTGTTAATGAATGATAACAAAGAAGAACATAGTTCAAAAATAAATTTGCTTAGAAACATAAGTTTAATCGCAGGACGTTAATTCATAAAATTATTTCTATATGCCCCAATTTTTTTTACAAATAACTATTTCCATGTAGAACGCATCCTAGTATTGTATCCTATAGAAGAACCCAAAATTTACAACAGTGAAGCACTGAGGTTGAGGTGGCGATAACAAGGACAAACTTCTACTAGTAGTGATCTAGCGACAGAATTCAAGGATAAAACCTTTATTTTGCTCATAGATTAACAGATAGAACGAGTACATAATATTGTAGCGTCCCTCAAATGAGTGACACAACATCTAACAGCAAATATTCTAAAATTATCCTTTTTATAATAACATCGATTCTAGGCGTCATGCGGTGCGCACCAATAAATGAGTGTATATAACGCTCGTTCCAAAATTTTATGCACGAAAATTTCCTACCCCTGGTAAATATTTACAATTGGTGACCCCGACGAGAGGTATATCTTTATGCCGTACTCCTTGCATGGCTGGAAGATTTTATCCATAATATGCATGTTAAAACCATATTTTCGATGTTTGATCTCATCCGTGCTTATCGTTAACTTCCAGTTGCAAAGGACGATATTTAATAACAGCTGTTATCAGTTCTGTTCGAGTTCATAAAAATGTCCAAGGCTTCATCAGTAAGGTTCTCTCTGGCTTAGATTGCTGATATTTAGGAGACATCATTGTCAAAATCAGTGGACCAACATAAAAACCATATCAGCGGAATATTCCAACGAACAAGGACTATGGCATCGCAAATTTGGGATCTTAAGACTTAACGTCCAAAGTATAGAATAAGAAGCAACGCTACTGATGTAGAGGAAGAATTTTGTTTGGTGATGAAAGTTGTTCATTTAATGAAATAAAGGCTTCTCGTATGGCAAATGAAAAAAATAAATGGGTTTTGAAAAACACAATTTCAAAGATTGTTCCAGGAGCTTCTTGTATTTGGAACGGGTGGTTTCTGCAGAGTTTCCAAACGATTTTGAACTGTGACATAAGAAAAAAATTATTCCGCCTTTCTACACTTCTCTCTAACGGTCAACTTGTAGTCCATGGTCAACCATTATTTGATTTTGTAGATGCTTTCGTCGGTTTTCGATGTCATTGGTCTGCGTTGAAATCGTTCTATTGTTCTATTGATTGTTTACTTCAGAGCATCGTTGTCGAAACACTTTTTTACCATTTAATATGTGGTCGAACTATTGAAACCCCTTTTTCAAGCAAAATGTAGTACAATCTCGTTGTAGCAAATTCCATTTCATTTTTAGAATTGTTTAGAATCGAAAACATGAATGATCGCAAACGTACACAATACGGCGTCACTTTTACAAATGTCAAGCTGAAAATTTCATAGAATGTCAGTGACAGATGTGACAACCTGAAAAAAAAACTCAAATCGGGTGGCTGAGAGTAACACACTGATAATTCCGGGAGTTTTTTAGATCATGGTTGTGTTGCGTGAAAACAGATTTTTAAAAAGACTTGAACGTTATGGCTGTCGAAAATAACATGTGTGACGATTGCCTGATTGCAATGAATCGCACCCGTACTATGCCAAGTATTCATTTTAAGTGTAGTGAAGTGCATTCAAGTGCAAATTCATGAGGAAGTATTCCTGCCTTGTCGGCGAAATATTGGCTTTAAGCTAGTGTTAGTCGCTTACATTGAAACGGTTACTAGAGATTCGTAATCGCTCATATGCCTTTTTTTGGAAATCTGAGAATTATACGATCTCGAGGTTGACAAAGGCTTATGACCGTAATTCAGAAGAGTAGAATCTGAGTATTTTGACATTTAAGACGTCAGTTTTCATGAAAGTTACTTTCCTCGGAAAACTTTCATTTTTAAATTTAGTCCCTGAAGATATTGCTTAATTATTTTTATTGTCTTTAGTGCACCATGAAGTCAAGCAGTGTTCGTGAAGTCAACACAAATCGGTGTTGGCAACTAGGTAATGAAAGGGGTTAAGTGTTTGTATTTAAGGGTTCTTAGGTAAACTAGACGCGGTCTAGCGAGGACGCGTTTCGACTTTACGTAGATATCATCAACCCGTTGTTGTTCAAGTTTTTTTATTCGTTAAAAAATCAAAACAGAAGAAATACTCACTCTATCATACAATGAGAATACTTTTTCGATGTCATCTTTGGTTAACTTTGCGGCACCCTGAAAATAAAAATACTGATGAGTCCACATACATCAAATTTTATATGAGCAATAAGCTTCGAAATACAACCAAAACTTAACGATTTTTCAAATTTTTACAATAACGAACGAAATTCGAAAATACATTTGCTTTCGTTTAGCAATAAATTTTTTAAAAACAAATTTATGCAATGTTTGCCATTGAATGAGAACGTTTTTTATGAAACTAATGTCTACTGTACAGTGTAATATAATTTCTTTCAATTTATCTGAATAATTTCCTGTTCATATTTTATCGCTGTTATCGATAAATTTTGAAATTTGACCTTATATAATAAGGAAAGCGATTGGTATGTGTGTGTATGATGGCTATGTGTTTGTTTTCGTGGACTAAGCTAAGTGTGAAAGTGTATGAATTCTTGAGTAGATGTTTTTTGATAAGTTTGGTTCAATTGTTTTCAGAATAAATTAAAATCTTTTTAATACTTAGGCAAACGTGCATCTATAAGAAACATTCAATAAACGTGCAACAAACTTTATGCAGTTTTTCAAAACATTTTTGCTAGCAGTATCATTCGAGCGGGCATTCCGAATATATCTTAGAAAGATGTTATAATTACATCTATAAGGTATAGTTATATTAAGGTATAGTTATACACAATTTTGAAACGAATAAAGCAATCATTAAAGTATATTAGTTATTTTTCTTTGAAACATCGCCCCCTGCGAAGTCAAGATGGTCCCTCAAGATCCTGATGGGAGTGCAACTCCATGTACAACGTCTGATAGAGAATTAGTGAGACTGACTTATCATTAACCAAGCTGTTAATTTTTCCAAAACACAATCTTATACGTTTTAAAGTAGTCCCTTGGGCAGCTATACACCGACGAAGTCGTTGTTGCCACTCCTAGTAGCAGTGCTGGAATTCTTTATCTTGTAAGGCCTTTAACTGATTGGTACGAGTTTTTTCAATGTTCTTCAACGTTTCAAAATGCCACCCTTTGACGATATGTTTCAATTACGGCAAAAGAAAATGTCACAAGGACTGAAAAAGGTCAGGAGGAGGTTGCTTATCTCATACGTCTCATACTCAAGAACAAATCGTCTGTTAAAATTTGTTGTACAATGAAAGTGTTTGAATTCAACAGTTTACTCATCTTTCTTATTATTATGTGACGTTCTTATTTCGAAAGAGCCCACATACAATCAATGTTTTCGTCAATTTTTGATGATGAAGATCTCCCTTCTTGATAATTATTCTTTCTTATTCGCCCGTTTCAACTTTTCAAAAGTCACACTCGTAGATTTATCAAGACGATTGCACACCATAGCTCTAAATTCCGATACTCCTTTTTTGCAACCCAAAAACACAAAAAATTCATTAACAGAAAAATTCATTGATGGCGGTGTAAAAAACAACATGTTAATGTTACGGAGTTGAAACCCGGACTGAGAAAGTTGAAAAGATAAACAAACTGGTCTTTCATAGACCAGTAGACACAACGTTGCCAGATTGCTTGCAGCATTGTCAGTTTCATTATTTTTCTCACACACTTAATCGCACCATTAGATTTATATGATGGTTAGTCACGACTTGCTATCATGTTAAATAATAGGTATACTTAGGCTGCAAGACGAACAGAAATAACGTTCTGAGAATACAGTTAGCATTCTTCTCCGAGAAGCAGAATATTCTTTTCTACTTTTATGTTTTATAAAATACCGTTAGATATAAAGTTCGTTTGAAACAGCGTAATTATTTAAAAGCACTTTTAAAAGCGCTCAGTCCAGAGGAGCATAACAAAGCAGAAAATGGCAATACGAATATACGTTGGAAAATGGTGAGCTTTGCTTGACAGAGAGCTTAGAAAATGAGTTATCGTGATGATCAGCTAGATGAGAGTAAATGTATGAGGGTAAGTGAGCCTATTTAAGATCCTTGTTTGATATTCCGTATTGTTCATTGCAGTTTTTAACCATGCGGACCACTTCAGGTCAAACATAAATGCACTTTGAATAACGATTTACTTTCCAATTTAACAGCACCATAGTTGAATAAAATGTCACCGACGAAAACTCGACAACAAGCCTTCCATGATGCAGATTGCAATACGCAGGATGGCTCTCGAAACGTCATTACATTCTAATTTTAATCAAACTATAAAGGCAGCCGAATAGAAATGAAACCACTCCTTACTTTGGAGGATTCTTTTAAGAATTTTAAATTTAGTGATTACTAGTCTCTGTCTCTTAAATGTTTGCATTTTCATTATACCATTAATTCAAAAGGATTCTGGATTTGATACCACCAATTCTATCTAACACTCTCAAGAATTGAAGCAAACTCTCTTCATCAACTCGTTGATAGCCGTTCTAACCAAAATTGCCTATTGAACAATAAAATGCATTTCAACCTCCGTAATTGCACGAAAACTTATTCGATTATAAGGACTCAACCTTCGCCAAAATACATTCACCACATGCTATCGTTCTATGGATTAATTTCGTTTTCATTTTGGCGGAAATCTGACCAAAAATTCCAATTCGGTGTTTGCTAAGTAAGTAAATAGTTGCCATAGCAAAGGAAGCGGAAAATCGTTAAACGACGATATCCCACCATGCAGGAAGAGAGTTAAGGGGAATAAATATTTCAGGTGACTGTTGTGCTAAGTAAGAGAGTTCTTTCCAAGGATGTTGGATTTTGCTTTGATTATTGATTCTGGTTGCGGAATTTCCGGAACAGTTAATTGATAAAAGGAAAAAGGAACTTTTGGCTATCATTAAATTAATCGAGGAGAAAATACGATGGCTATACAATAATAAAAGTAAGGGAGAATTAAGAATATTTCAGGATATATGAAATCGGGATTATGTTAGTTAGATGACTTTGTGTGGAAAGTTGCTATGTGTGCTGCATATGTTATTGGGGTACTTTATTTGGCCGATATCAGATTGTATAGCCAATTAAATACATTCATACTTGCTAGCAAATGCTTATAATTATTTGGGTAGAAGTTTATTATAGACGAATGAAAAAACTGAACCAAACCAAAATCAAGGTTTGGTGAGTTGATTTATGAAAGTTCCTTAACATTCCTTTAAGGTTTTAGGTAAGGGTCAGGTTTGACTATTTTTGAAGTGGTTTTTGTGTACATTGATCCTAGGTCATCGAATTTTAGATCATCATTTAAGTAGATTTTCGGGTGCGAAATACCTTAATTTTTAACGTGTTACTTTAATTTATTAGTCCAGTATCCAATCTACCTTCGTAGCTGCAACAATTTTGTGGTGGCTTTGGAATCACATAGAATCATAGGGATCATAACGAGTCAAATTTTTCGCCTTCGTCGAAGCAAATCTCTCGTCGAACTGTAGCATAGTTTTGCTGTTTAAACTCAATCATGCCCTTGGTTGTTTTGAACCGGAGAGTTAGCTTCACATCTCATTTGATGACCTCGTTCTGATCGCTGAAATTGAGGCTTGATGGGTCTTCCAACTCCTATGGATTCCAGTTGTGTGACAGAGGTGCTCGAACACAATTTCTGGACAAGCAATTTATTGAACCCTGCGATTTGTAGGTGTGCATGCTTGGAAGCAAAAGGTAAGTCATATTTTGTAAGCCAGTTTCGTTAGTCCACCTGTCAATTTTCTTTTTTGACAAAGTCCTCAATGTGCTCAGACAATCTGGAATGGTTTTTGGGTTATTATTATCAGATAGCTGTGATATAGCTACTAACTGACTGAGCATACGATAATCGTTTTGATCCTTGTTTCCGCTGGTTGTGATAGTCAGGTAACATTTGTATGGAAAATGCATCCATAGGTCAAGTCAAGTACTGCAAGACTGGTTTTGGTGTTTAGTTTAGATAAGTGTGGTTTTTCTTTCTCAACATTCCTAACTTCCGTTTCGAAGCCTATTATATGAAGTGTTTTTCGCCAGCTAGCCCCCAATAACGTTTGGCCTCCATTCTTTTGGCCTATGGTCTTAGGATGAAGCTTATATACCTACACTACTCAACTAGCGTACTTGCCTACAAGCTTGTAGAGTTACACAGTTTTAGACGGACATGATTCAATGAGAGACAAAGCCTCATCGTGTGGCTTTCCGCGGGGTGATCCGTGCCCAATTCTATAAAAAGTACCGGATGATATTATGAAATATCAGTGCTGATCAGTGCATACTTAAACCCCAAGCATAGTTTATCTTTAACATGTGGTCCACTGTCGGAAGAAGTAAAGGCAAGCAAAGGACCTTACCTCTCTTCGTATACTCCACATGCTCCATCTTTTTTTTTTAAAGAAAGTCCATGTATTGTTTTCGATGATGTGTAAATGGATTATTCTGAGCAGATTGTCCATCTTTTCGTCCTACACAAGCTTTGATAGTCCTCTAGTTCTGTGGTTCCCAAGTATTCCAAATCTGTCACGTTAGTACGCCTAAGTCAAGTGAGGCGTTTGTTGGCCATATTCGGACAATCTAAGAGGCAGTGTTCCGTACCTACTTCTTGCTCGCAACCAGATTGCTACGGGCCATCTTTTTTCATTCCTAATCGTTTGGTTTTGTATTGAGCCAGGAGATGTTCTTACTGAGAAGAAAACTAATGACCTTATTTTTGTATTTGTTAGGAGTTGCATTGTCCTCGTTTAGTTGAAGTGAGGCCAATGAGCTTGTCTACACACCCTCATGAGTTCTCAGACATTTAAAATTTTCTTTTTCATAAAATGTAAAGTTTGTTACTTTGTTCTTTTGCTTTGTCCTGGTCAAAAGTTCAATTAAAAAATCAGAACCCAGGGCATCGCACAAATTTTTTTCCAAAATCATTCATCAAAAAATAAGAACGCTGATTAGAATTTTCCTTGAATATCGAGTTTCGAAGCATTGATACGCTAATGGTAGCGATTATAGACCGACTCCATGAGAATCAGCACAACCAAGAATATAAACCAACGAAACTTTGAAGATGGAGCGTAGTCCTGAAGATTGCTTTTTTGAGGATTCGCACAGCCGAGTTGAAAAAGTTGTGGTAACTGCATCGGTAGCAACTCGTTCGAAAACTGTGGCATCCTTTCACCAAGGTCAACATTACCCTAAAGAAAAAGTTTCAGTATATGCCAGTACTATGGGTATGGCTAAGGTTAAGAAACCCGTAGTAGAACACACACGGAAAAGCTTTAGAAATATTGACAATCCTGGGGTATGGGAGTTAAATGTGGAATATATTGGTCGAGGAGGATGTTTGCAACAAAAATCCTTGTGCTATATAGGCGCCTAGATGACGGTAGTGTACTATGGGGCTGAATGGACAACTTAATTTTGGAGATCGACCTATGTGAATGTTAAAGCTGCAGAACTCTTAGTACGAGAGTGGAAAAAGGGTGGATAATCGAGAGAAGTCAGTATCACAGAAGAGGAGCAAAAGTCATTGTGCTCCAGCAAAAGGGGTGAGCAAAAAAGAGCAGAGTGGAAGTGATTGACTGGCTCCTATCCTAAACGGAATTACTGAAGCCTTGCATGGCTGGATCGAATTCAACTGAATCAAGATATCAGACCTCTTTCAAAGAGTCCAAAACTGCTCCAAGAATCTTTCCAAGGAAATTATCCAACTATCATAAAATGAAAAAGATCAGAAACAACAATCACCTCACTACCTGAGAAATTGATTGGGACGACTAGAAGCATTACCGGAAAACCTTCAAAGCGACCCTTAGAAAAGTTAAGGGGAACTCCTCGAGTTTCTTGTCGCATAATATTAAGGGAGTGAACGGGACGAAATATAGGCTAAGCAGGGTCTAGGTTATTTAGGTCTGCTTAATCTAGGTATAGGGTTGTGTTCAACTATAGCAAATAACAATAAATTTAGAATATGGGGCCCTGTAGAGGATACATTAGGCTAAAGATACACATAGTTTGTTGTTAAAGATACCCATGGTTCAGGAAACAGTGGTCTAGTATTAAAGACACTTTTCCGAAAACGTATAACCCATGTCAGATTTTGACCTATGAGATATAATAAATTATCTGTGTGTATATATTCATGTCGTTTCCTTACTTGTAACTGAAAATATTATAATTTTCATAAATATAAATGTGAATTTTCATCATTCACATCCAATTATCATAATTACGTGTCATTTTACGTCTCAAAATTATACTTCAAACTTTCATCGTCGAAAATGCAAGGATATTTCATGATTAAAATTCCAGTCACAGTAAACCTTACTCGACACATATCTGGAATGATTCGTTTCGACTTGCCATCACTACCTTATTAGCCGATTTCATCCGTTCGTAGTGTGTAGCTC
Organism: Stratiomys singularior; assembly: GCA_954870665.1. Lineage (NCBI taxonomy): Eukaryota > Metazoa > Arthropoda > Insecta > Diptera > Stratiomyidae > Stratiomys > Stratiomys singularior. The sequence continues at coordinate 25,587,186 of OX940881.1, read as the reverse complement.
TAGTTAGGCGCTGAGATCACGTGGGAATGATTAATTCCGTACGAAAGGATCCGGAGAATGTGTTGAATGGTTTCAATATGAAATCCTCTACTTTTTCGGGAAATTACATTCATTATTTTCGGACACGTATCATGAACAGATAGAAGCTGCTATGATTCCAGATTGCCAACACGTAAAGTGTTGGATCTGAACGTATAGGCGTACCACACAATGTAAAAGATTCGAAGGACATGTTCAGTTAAGGTCACGGGAGAAAATGCTTGGAAAATCAATTTTTTGGATAAAATTATTACACATATTTTAGGTGAATTTATGTGGGTTAGTTAATACGAAAATTCATATGTTTTTTTTTCTCTAATACTTTTATGTGTGTCTTGAGCAGTAGTTGCGTAGAAAGGAAATGTGGATAACAATGTTGCGGATGCTTTTTGACTGTGACGTTCTTTTAAAATCTTGGGTCGTCGCCTCTTAGCTGAAGAGCTGTTGGTTTCAAGTGTAATGGAGTTTTGAAAATAATTCGCCATTTGTACTCCACCAGACTTAAGCCTAAGGCTGGTACATTATTCTAAAGGCTTAAAAGACTGTTATCCATTTAATCAAGGACCATATTTAACACTATTTTGGCAAGCACGTCATCTCAAAGGATGTGACACAAAAGTCTCGTTTTAAAATGAAGATAAAAAATTTATGGTTTCCACGCAGTAGATATCTTGAAGAGTCCATATGGATTCTGTTTACCTCGAGGAGCTGACTTTCTCCCAATCATCAGAAATAGTCTTTGTGTTTACGTATCCTGATTTCAATTGTAGTTTTCTCTTTCTTTCTAATGAAAACAATAAACGAAATTCGAGGCAAAAAGGTCGCCAAACAGTAACACATCCTTAGTCAAAACAGAATAATAACTAGCCTTAAAACGCCTAACCTAGTAACTATTGGAATGAGAAAAAAATCTCTAAGTACCTACAACAAACGCATGCACGATGGACAGCATGAAAATCCAAGAATGCTGATTAAAGGAGTGAATGCAATAGTTGGGCTTGAGAAATTATTATTATGAGCTTTTGTGGAACTTAGCAATGCAATGAAATGCGCACACCATAGCGGCTGGCTACAAATATTTATAGATTTTCGGCAGAATTACAGAGGATCGGGCCAATTTTTATTTCGTAGAAAGATTTTATTCTTTTTAGTACTTTTAAAATTTAGCTACCGACTTAGTTTTTTTACCACACTAGCACTGACGAGGGATTTGAGAGGCATCACATACTGGGTCGGAGGAATTCCAGACAAAAGGTCGAATTTCCGACAGCTCTTAACAGTAACTGGGGCCGTATCTCGCCAATTACCTAGCAAATGTTGTCTTTCAAATGGTCAAGCGTCTCGAGCTTGTCGGTATAAACAATTGATTTGACATATCCCCACAAGAAATGATCCAACGCTTAGATCTCAAGGCCTTGCAGGCCAGTAAACAGTCCAAAATTATTTTTCTTTCCAGGAGGATTCGAGTTTCTCGATTTTTTTTTAGATAAATCTGCACAATTTGCTGACATTACTCATGCGTCAACCTGTTCATGATAAAATGGTAAACTAAACTAACCATGAAACACATGACAGCCTTCACACCATTCGTAGCATTAAAAAGTGTTGCCAACTTGAAATTCTATTCGTCTTAAAAAAATATCTTTTACTAGTTATCGTGCTGATTTTTCAAGAGCATACCACGCTTAGTTTTATGTTTGAGATGCACATCGTATAAAATATTCACAATAGTCATTGTCAACGTATGTCTAAAATTCTACAATAAACTGTTATACACAAACGTCTTCATCGACGGCTGCTAGAGTATATCGAACATTTCTATTCTATTTCTATTTAGAATTGTAGAATGTTATTATTTCTGGCTTCCCGAGAAAGAAAATCTAATATGACAGCTTTGCTTTTCAAACGCCAAACGTAGCGTAGCTTGAGAGACCACCAATAATTTCTTTTCTTCATCTGTTAGGTTTTCTCCATGTGAAGTATTCTCGCAATATAAATTAAATTTATGAAAACATCCATTTTCATTATAACATAAAAACATGATTTACAGTCCATATTTTGCCGGTTTCCTAGACATGTAAATCAAAAATGAAGGGCCTCGAATGGTACCAGCATGTCATCCACAGTGACATATTCACTTACGTTATAGACTTTTTAGTAGTTTGATAATTTCTCAGTCTTCTTTTTTGTGCCCTATCAGCCGTCTTATTGAAACGTAGACAATGTACCAAAGATAAAAGTCTATTAAAAAAAAAATCCCAAAAACCCCAAATCTAGATCTTCATGGTTGGGTTTGAAAACAGCTTTGTACGTTAAAAGTTTAATGAACGCTTGCAGACCAGTTATATCAATACTTTTTAGTCCTGGCCGATCTTGGTTTGTATATTTTGTTATATATTCTGATAATTTAGAGTTACTTCCAGACATTTTCTGTAACTGTAAGTCATAATCTATATACTGTTGCCATATATTATGCGGATCTCTTCCATCAGTTTCTGTCAAATTGGAAGTGAACTCTTCTTGAATAATATTATGTTTTGGTACTCTGATTGAGTATCGTTTAGGAGAAGTTTTTGACCACTTAAAGCTGTTTTCGGCCCTAAAATAATTGATTCTAGCTAGCGGTGCGTCATCGTCTTCTGACAAGAACTCGGAAATATTTTTCATCCGAGGTAAAAGGTGAAATGTAACCCCGCTCATCAGCATCAGATCCTGTATCATGATCGCCGATTTCTTGGATCAGACCGTCTCCAACGTCATTTATTCTGACAAGCTAGCTTAGTTCATCTGTAGGTAAACCACATTTATCCCCGGTGTCCCGGATAAATTCATTCTTCATATTAGCAGTTAGATTTCTGGACTCAATCACTTTATTCCGATCGTTGCTCAAAACAAAAACTAACGTTAGTACTGACAATCGGCGTGGGAGGCCGAGTAATAATTTCAAACCGACATAACTTACCGAAGTTGTACTCCCAGGCATAACTTCGTAACCAGGCTCCCAGGTTACGTTTTTTCTTTTAATGAAATCCAATTTTGTTTGGTGGAATACGCGGTATTTTGGCCAATACTTCTCAAGTGAGAAGACATGTCTTCAGCAATCATTTCATGATTCAATATATTTAACTTATACAATAGTAGAAAACATTAAAGTGTGTGTGGGAAATATTGAGGAAATAATTGGGTGACGAATGAGTTGAATAAGAACTGACAAGTAAGGTGAATAGTATGAATCGGAATAATCTATCACGAAGTTACGTCAAAAGACATACATATGTAAAAATGTAAGGAAGTCGATTCATAACAAAGTGGTCAGAAAAAGGCCAAAATTTAAAAAATTTGATGAAAAGCTTTAAGAATACTTTGAGCTGCTTCGAAATTTTTCTTCATTTTCGACTAAGAAAATTATGATATACGCAGCATCTCTCGATGATACATGAAAAAAAAAAACATCTGGTAGTATACCCTAGTAAGGTGCCATTAGGACTACGCCAACTGCTGCAATGGAGATAATGTTTAATCTCATGCCACTCGACAAATTCATCTTCAGAGAGGCATCACTTGCGAGCATCAGATTAAAATCCACATATGGGTTATCTAACCACACTCAAATGGGCCACGTATGCATTTTGAAAAAAGTGGAGAGAATGGCCCCGTCAAGTAAAAGGGAGCTGGATAGAATTCAACCAATATTGGACACAACAATTCCATACAAAATCAACATTCCGACCAGAGAAGCGTGGAAAACGGTGCAGGATTCCACATCTGGAAGTGAGATCATGATCTACACCGATGGTTCCAAAACGGACGAGGGAAGCGGCGCTGGAATCTTTTTCCCAGATCACCCGCCGAAGTTATAAACTGGAGAGCCATACCACAGTTTTCCAGTTGGAAGTGTTTGCAATAAAAGCGGCTATAGAAGTGGCAACAAACAACCTTGATGGAAGTATACAAATACTCTCGGACAGTAACTCGGCACTGTAGGCGCTTGCCTCTAACCGCGTAGTTTCACAACTGGTGCAGGATTGTAGGCAGGCTCTCAAAACCGCAACAACCCGAGTAAATGTAAAACTGACGTGGGTCCCTGGACACAGTGGTGTAGAGGGAAACGAAAGAGCCGATGGACTAGCGAGAGCTGGATCAGCCGACCAAAATGCCACTAGAATAGACACAATTAAAGTGCCACTAGCAATGGTAAAAAGGGAACTAGACGAAATCCTCTGGAAAGAGACAGATACCGCTTGGAATGACAGGAACGACTGCAGGATAAGCCGAACTCTTTGGCCTTACCCTAATCAAATGAGGACAAAACAACTCCTTGGAAAAAACGAAATGGCGTTAGAATATTGGTGGCAGTATTAACGGGCCATAATCTTCTAGGTCAACACGCCAAACGAATAGGAATCCGAACGGATGACACTTGCCGAGCTTGCGGCGAGAAGGAAGAAAGTACAGTACACTTCCTCCTAGATTGGCCGAGTCTGGCCAACAAACGCCTTACTTGGCTGAGATGTACTGGCGCAACAAAATTGGAACACTTGGCGACTACAGAGCTGGGAGAACTCCTTGGCTTCTGTAGGACGACAGGATTGACCATCTGTAAACAATAGTACTACACATGGGGAGCTAAGGGCCGAGCTCTGGCCTATGCTAAATTCCAACAAGTGGACCCCAGTACAATAATAATAACAATAATACCCTAGTAACGTTCTTTTTAATGGAAAATAAAAAGGGTTTATTCACGTTAGAGCTTTAGAAACAATGTTCAAATTTCAAAATGATGCACTTATTTTATTACCATTAAAGTTATTAACTAATTAAAACGCAATTTTCAAGGATCTAAACGGATGCCCTTCCCTCATTGGAGAAGTTTTATTCCCGAAAGAGATGTGGGCAACATTGTAAACTGATTTAATATATGCTTTAAAAATTAAATTTAAAGTGAGAAAATAGTCGTAGTATTAAGTAGCTCAAATTTTGTGAATGTTTCCACCAAATTACGTTTCATGCTCCTGTAAGCTATGAAGAAAGGCTTTCTTCTTAAATGCTTTGCGTGTAACTTCAAAGTGATCAAACAAAAAATTAATTAAATACCAATGTGACTTTCAATTAAAATAATGGCCAGAGTAAATTGGAAAATTTTCAACAAACATCATGAAATTTCTTCGCTTCGTATGTGTGAATTTAAAGATAACATTTAATTACGTGGTAACGTTTCCCATTTTCATTTTTTTTAAAATGTAATCTGCGAGTGTATCGCTGTAAATATATGAAAATGTTGAATATTCTTTTCTACATTTTAGGTTTGGAAATTTGCGTAAATTTTCGGTTTCCAATTACCGGCCGCATGTTGGTATTTACAATTATAATCACCTTTAAATGGAAAATGCCGAGGAAAACCAACGCTTCGCATTCCCTGTGGAATATGTCCGGCTAACTCTTTGCCAGATGCTGCTCTTCGTTAATTAACACAGTGGATGAACATTTTCTTTTTATTATCTGAGAATTTCCAATTACACACGTTGAATGCAACCGATGTGGAAAATTGTTTGGTTGAATATAAAGTTTAATTGTGTGTGTGCGTGTGTTAGTCCTGCAAGTTTACGAGGAACATCGCTTAATGAGCAGGATACATATTAAGAGGTTGTTAAGCTCAAAGCCTTTGTACTGTATACTATAGGTCTGCAAGATAACCCATGGGTGGGGTACCTGGTCACATTGGTCACATTGAACTCATCACGACCAACAATTGATGAGTTAATAATTAAACTATTCAAAAATTCCCTCTACTAAAAATGTTAAAATAATATTTTCCTAACATCTGTAACAGCTCATCCGCCAAATTATAAACTAACCAATTATGTGAAGTCATTGAGTCCCGGATGGAGTATGGACCATATCAAAGTTTCGGAGAAGTATTCTCAGCATAGTACGCATTCTATCTATTCATGGGAATGTAAAATGCGTCTTTGAACTGAACCATAATCGTAAAAAGTGATAAATTCCAAAACGCATGAAAATTTCAAGTGTAAATTTCCACACAAAGTTCAAGTTTGATCGCCTACGTAATTTCCATCGAGGATGTCTGAGCACGTGAACAAAAAGTTCGTCTTACAAAATAAACGTTTGAAATTATTTCCCGAAATAAATGGGAAAAAGGATTACTTGGAAAACTTGTAAAGATTTTCAAGTATGAACAATTTAGGTGGGCCGGAAGTATGTTTAATCTCTTCAAATCAAATCTATTTATATTCGGCTCATATCTCTTTTTTCACCAATTAGTCTTAAGTACACAGTTTAAAAGATACTACACAGAACCAATTGTTTTCCGTCGATAAGTCAAGAATGCTAGATTGCATGTATTTAATTTTTTTTGGCTCTGTTTTATTAAGTGAAATCGTCTTTTCGGAGACGGGGACTTGTTTGCGCCCTACTTGTGAAGGTTATTATTTTGGAATTATTGGTCCACACCAAGGTCTACAGCTGGTTATAACAGAGACCGACATCAGATATTAGCTCTTTTTCCGGTCTATAGATGGTTCATCCAGTGGATCGATAAAGAAACCAAGCAGATTTCCCCGCTCTGTGGTTGGCAAGTGTTCTAGTTCTGTTATTTTCGATGGTCAAATGATGAAGGATTTAATAGTCGGACAATACTCGGACAATCTAGGACAAAGTGTTCAGTGCTTTTTACTTCTTCGCCTCAAATCCGGCGTTTGTCTTCTGTTCGAATTCCTGTTCGTTTCGGGCGTTGGCCCATGAATTTGTGGTCTTTTGGTCTTTCCACCAAAGTTCTTGCACCTTTCGTGTTTTCCCAAAGATTTTTGAGAGTAGTTTAGTCCCCGCTTCATTAGAGTGAAGCCACAAAGGACATACTCAAGATTCTTTCCGTCATTCCAAACTGTATTTCTCATACTAAAAACTAGTATATCTCATACAGAATGTCCTTAATGAGAATGTTCTCATACTTAATGTGAATTGGCAATGGACTATATGCTTTATAAAGAATTTTATGTTAAATCATAAAATGTGTATAAAATTATTTCCAATTGCAAGGCAGATATATGTCATAACATAATATTTAAAATTAACACAATTTTCAGCTGTTTTTGATATAATTTATAGATTATATTTTTCATCGTTTTATCTCTTATTGGACAAAAAATTGTGAATATTAGCCGTCTATAAGTCTACATATACAATTGCCCGAAATCGTAGAGATCTCGATAGAATTCCAGATATTATGTAATATATGACTCTATTTGAGGCAGGAATGAGACAGATGAGATGAAGCATGGATGAGGCAGATGATAAGAGGAAAAATAACACGGGTAGGGCCATTCTAAATATCATATACCTCAATGGGAAGGTCACTGCTTTTAAGGCCTGCTAACAATCCTACACGATGCAAGGCCATGTGGCCAGGGGTAAGTGCCATCTGTTCTTTAAGGTCATTCTTTAATCTGTTTGTGATATAAATGGTTGCCAATAGTTCCGAGCGAAGGAGTTTCACATCGTCTTCGAGTTCAGTTGACTTTTCTTGAGCTGCAAATGATTTCCAGAACAGGGTCTTGGCTACGTTTTTCTCTACTATTTGAGCACCATGAGTAAAGATCACGGTTTAATTTCGAAAGGTTCTGTACCATTTTCCATTCTTCTCTTGTCATCTGCTGCCACTAGTGGCTGGATTCTATCTAGCTCTCTACCACTCGACGGAGCAATTGATTTCACTTGGTTCTGACATGAAAATAACATCTTTTGAGATTTTAGTCTGATGGACACAAATTATGTCTATCTAGACAAAAGTACGTCAATTGGTATAAAGTTGAGCATTATTCTCACAGCAGCAATTGGAATAGTCCTTAGCGTCCAAGTACTGCGACGGCAGGCCTTCGTCGTGTTTTTTTTTCGCCAGTTCGCTTTAGAGGTTTTCAAAACGCCTTCGATCCCATTTGTTATGACGGTTCACTCCACAAGCTCAAAGATACCATCATACCTATATGAACAATTTTTTCATTCCTAAGAGACAGAACATATCAAGTTAAAGATCACCATCTACTATGAATAGCGCTCCTGCTGGTGTTCCACAGGGTTCATGTCTGAGTCCAACACTATCAACGACGTCTGACAAGCTGAAATTGTCAACTAGCAGATTTTGTGGATGACTTCTAACAACAACTCTAATTAGATTGTCTCCGGCCAAATAGAAATCCTGAGAAAATCTACCAATGCTTTTATGGGTGAAAAACACCGCACTACTCGTTAGCAGAAAACGTAAGTGCAACATGCTGTCAAACAGATCCTAAATCTTCCAAGGTCTAATGACCCCTTTGTTCGAAGATCTGACTTATTTTGGGTCTGAAAATCGGTCAAAAGCTAACTTTTAAAAAATGGAGTATGGAGTATGCAAGTTCTAAGGCATTAGAGTCTGTTCAATCTGTGTAACCATTACTAAATCGAAACTCGCCGTTGAGTCTGATAATAAAATCTTCATCCTTAAAAGGAGCATCCAACCAGCAATAATCTACGGAGCTTCCACGTGGAATCAATGCACTAAATACCTTAAAGGAAAGCTTCCAGTTACCTAAAATTGATATTAAAAATCGCCTTAAACAAACCCTACTACTTCTCCACAAAAGGATGACGCATGTCACACCTTCTTCAACTGTAGAAGGTGGAACAGGATGCGGCAGGACTTGTGGGAGGTGATGGGAGAGCTTTCTCCAGACAATCTGGTCGGAGAAATGCTGAAAAGTTTTGACAAATGGACCTGCGTGGCACATTACTCTCGGGCAATACTTATTGCCAAAAAATATACGATAGATAACCTTGGGCGCGGGGTCTAGGGAGGTCTCCTTTCCAGCAGTCCTCCTCCATCCTGCCCCCTCCCGCTGGAGGGAGATTTCTCTAGACTGACGGCGCCCTAGCGCGTAGTAAAAAAGAGGCCTAGCCCGAAGTAATGTGTCAAACGGTTCCAGGCTAGGATCTCTTGACAGGGGGGGTGTTTAGTGGGTAGTCTGGTAGCATGCGCTGCTAGGAGTCCCACACTCCGAGCGTAAATTGCCTTCACCCCCCAACCCAAAAAAAAAAAAAAAAAAAAAAAAAAAAAAAAAAACTACTTCTCCACAAGATTTCTGCACAAAATAGCTCATCCAAGCCTTATTAAGAACCTTGCGGGTTCGCGCAGAGCGAATCTGCTCGAAAAAGCTGAAAATTATATTCTATAAGTAGTGGTCGAACACTTACAATCAACTCCCGATCTAAACGGATTAAATCAAAATAAAAAGAATTTTATTTGGACTGGTCAATTACCATTGCTTTAAACAAGAATTCTCGGCACAAAGTTTATGCACAATAACGCAGCACAAATGTAAATCGACTAATGCTATTTTCTATCCCTTTCTTCGAGAAGTCGCCCGCATGTATTCTTGCTGTTTGTGTTAACGCTACGATTTGTACAATCACTGCCCTGGACAGACTTTATGGCACACATTTGTTCTGAAAACACTTTTCGGCAAAAATTTGTTCTGGAGATACTTACTCCTTTGGAAATAATGATAATTCAGCGAGATCGAAGGGAATTTATGACGTTCATGAAGAGAATTATTCATGCTTAATGTAAGATGTAAGATGATGTAAGATTGCGTGAAGGATTATTAGATTGGGAATGAGACGATTGATAATATTCGACGTAACGATTAATAGTATTCGAATTTGCGAGAGTCTGTGATGCAGGACTTCTGACAGGAACAGTTGGCTTTGAGTTTGTTCAAGATAGAGATAGAAAAAATATTGATCTAGGAGAAACTTCAGATAATAAGATAAGATATTCTTGGCAGGATATATGGGCAGGCACTTATGGTAGTCCCGTGAGATAGATGTTCGTTATTACAACTCAATTTACCGTGCTGTGCGGACCAGAGCATTCAACTGATGTCATACGAGCAAATAAGTATGCGCAAACCGTAACTATTAAGAAGTAGTCATACTTTAAGGGAGCATCAAGAAGAAAGAGAAATGAATATCTCATGCAGTCAATAATGCGAGTTTTTGTAAGATAGAGAGCTTGAAAGTGAAGGACACGGGATATATCGTGATGGTTAGCTTTCGAAACTTAAATGTATGGAAGAATGATTTTTGAATGTAATAGTATTTTTAAGTGATTCTGCGTGGATATACATTTCAGGAGAATGTTAATGAACACCAAAAAGTTTTCTTAGAGACTAATCCATCCAGAAACTTTCAATGAAATCGGGTTAGACTAGGAATTTGTTGGAAGATTTAGCGCTGGTTGGAAGTTGTTCTAAGGGTCTAGGATATTTACGGATACTTATAAACAAGCCCTGCTAATCATTCGCAGCTATCAACTGTCAGAGAGTGATACGAATTGATCAGGGTGCTTCAGAGCATAGTAAATTGATCTGGTTATTTGGGAGCGAAATGTAGTTTTTACATGAAGTATCAAACTGGAAAAGGAAAATGCAAAACAAGCACGCACCTTATAAAGGCAGTTAGTAGTCCTTAAAAATTGTACGTTTACATAAGGTCCAATCGTTGGCTGATGAATTAAACAAAAACACGCGATGGTAAATTTGAACCTTACTCCTTTGGTGAAGGGTATTCGTGTCCCTTCAAGATGTATCTGATGTAAGAGATTGGGGAATAAACAAGGAAGAGATTGAGATGCAGCGCATTACATCCTTGAATACGGGCATTTTCGCCAACGAGGAGCGAGATTCCAGTCAATGATCGGCGCATGTCGTGGCTGTATTATCAGAGGAAAAGTGAACGTTCCTGAACATAGAACTGCTGCTCAGCAAAAAGGTTTGTATCCAGGAGCGGTGAAAGAGTAATTTCTGTTGTTTATCATATGGCACGAGTGAAATGTAAGCAAATATTTGTAATCCTGGATGAATGACACCGTGGATAGCTCTAAGAAAATGTTCTCTGAAAATGAGTGACATCGATTATGAAGTGCAAAGGACGTTTTTTTATTATGGAACACCAATATTATTGCAATGTTAACTACTTACATATGGGACCCATAGTGGTTAGAATACACTACCAAATTGTTATTCAACAAATAATGATTGGGTGAAGCTCCAGGAAACACATATTTAAATAAAGATTTCTCTCATGAGAAAGTTTCAAATCTATCTAACGAAGTTATTCGTTTCTTTTTTCATCAACCGAAAGTCAATCAAACTGCCAATAGGTTTTGCGGAAATTTGAAGGAATCACATCTATATCGACTGACATGTCTACAAATATCGAATAATATACTGCAGGATGTGATTCCTATAATTTATTTCTCGTTTTTTTCCTTCTAGTCAACATTGCACCGTATATAAGCGTATAAATGACTGAGTGAAAATTAATTAGTTTTCCACGTTCAAAGCCGACATGTATTCGTTGTACTATTTTTCTTTCGGAAGATAAATCAATATTAATGGTTGCTATTCAAAATGTTTGGATAAATTAAATAGGTTTAGATTTATAGCTTGTTGTCGGCTGTAGAGTAATGTTATCACAATGAGGAATTGTTGATTTGTTGTTTGATTTTATTGCACTTAAATGCTATTGTTCGAGGTGACTTTGTTTTCAATGCAGGCTATCCAAATATGCAGCTTTGTAGTGATTGTTAATTATCAATTATTAGTAAAATAAAAATTCTTAGTTTTATCCAAAATAGTTTCTGGTTTATTTTGTAAGTTCCTAGAAAAAATCCTTCAATTGATATTTGAAAAAGGGATTCATTAATGTAAGCTTCTATTTCGATATTTAAGATAAAAGCGCATGCATATTAAAAACAATCATTTAACAACAAAACTATCTACAACAAAGACACAACTATCACAAACGTTTAGTTTCGCTAGTTGGACACATAATACTCACTTCAATGCCTTCCTTCTTATTCATATACCACACACATACATATATAGAGTGTAAATTGATTTTTGTTGCATTTATATGTATTGTTCGGATGCAGTTTAGAGTGCATATTTTTATGAATTTTATAGTAAAAAGTACGCATTTATAGGATTTTATTGAATTTGTTTTGCAGGATAGATTTTGGGGACATATGTTCAGTTGCAAATTTTCATCACATCATCATGATCAGTTCAAATCCAATCAAGTGAAAGTAAAAAGATACATAATAGGAAAATCAGTGATATGATTAGTATAAATATATTTAAATCTATAGAAATATATGAATTGCATAGCAGAGCATACTTTTTTGTTATTAAATATATATATGTATATGTATATACAAAACCAACAATTTAGACGAAAGGTAAATTATTAGGAAATTTATTAATTAAATCAGATTATTTAAGCATAGAGAGATTTGGCTTGTTAAGGTGAAAAAATTTGATTCATTTGAATAAAAAAGAAATAAATTCATTTTATTTGACTGGAAAAATGTGTATTTGTGTTAACGTGTAATTTTTGTTGTCAATCAAAATCTGTGTGGTGCCAAAATTTTAATTTAAATAAATTATGTAAATGTCTAATTTGCAATCTAATCTATTTGTTTAGTTTGATAATTCATCAGTTCATAACTAAAGTTATTTCGCTATAAACACCACAGAAAATCTTGTAAAAAATATGTGAATATAATTTAAACTTGCTGAATGATCTTACCTAAACTACTTTTTTTACATCTTCTGACACTAAAAATGGCGAATTAATAGCAAGGGTAAAACAATGCAAAATTTTTTATGTGATTTCGGAAGGAATATCGACCGGATCTTGTTCCTTTGGATTCGTGTATTCAAATTATGGTGGACACGATTTAATTATTTACCAAGTAACTGTCTTTGGATTCAAATATTAAATTTTTGAGGATTATTTGAGACTACCATGATTCATGTTACTAATATCTTATCTCTTGAAATTTGTCCTTTCCGATATGTTCTTCCTTTATACAATCGAGGTTCAATACATTTGTCCGAATCCAAAATGTTTCACTGATTCTTCAGGAGTAAATTTGTACTTCTTAAGCTGTAAGCAATTTTTTTCAAGAATTGTTACAATTGTTAAAGCAATAATGAAACCATGTTATGACGGTAACAGACAGATTCAAGTTTTTTGTTCTCACACGGGGACACACAAAAGGACTTGAGAAGCTTTCGGTGTCAGTATACGAGGTCTGTTCTAAAAGACATGATGATATAGACACCAGAGAGAAATGGCTAACTAAGGTTGGCAGCACTGAATGTCATCGTGACAACAATACCATCAATCTCAAGTCAATCGGCATCATGAGTGGACGTATCTGACGCTTTATGTAACGCGTGTTAAATATTCGCAATTTGAACTGTAATTTGTAAGTTGTAAGTAAATTGGGGAAGAAACCAGAAAACGACCAAGACTTATTAATTTAGGTGCATTGTGAAAATGATAAAGACCAGATGACTTTCTACATTTGGTATAAAACGATCAAGGCAAATTAAGAGAACATTCCCGATGAGCCATGTGATGGGCGAACTTCAGTTGCCGCTATTATTGGCGAAGATCTATGAATAACCACGTGACAGCTTACCGCAGTGAGATCAGTGATTTGTTAGTATGGCATGCGTATGCCATTCCTATTTAAACTAGAGCAAGTCCCAAATCGTGTTCTGTGTGTTACGACCTGTTATTGCAGTAATGTTGGGAAGTAAAGGAAGAAATGAATCGAATCATAACACAAAGTGAATCTTAGATGTATCACTGTGATCCTGAATTGGAACAAGAAAGTTGTAAATGAAATACAGCGCACCCTCCATCCACGGAAGGCTGTACAGCTAATCTGCTAATCAGATTTTGAAGGATTTAACATGCTATCCCTGACTGCAAAGTATCATTTTTATGTAAGAAATCGGTAAAAATCCGATTTTGGTCAATTTTTCGAATGTATGACCACAAAAAAAAACATTGATGAATTTTTGCTTCATTATGACAATGCAAAGCTGCATTTTGCTCCAATTGTAGCAGATTTGTTAAACGCTTAAGGCTTGCAAATTATACGCTATCCACCCTATGGTCAAAACTTTGTTCTTTGCGACTTCTGGCTTCTCTATGAGTTTAAGTTGCCACTCAGGGGACTCCATTTCAAAAACAACCATAAGGACATCGGTACCCGACATGAATTTGCGTTCTTGTTTAGAAAATTGGAGGAACGATGGCACAAGTGTTAGGACTGACGAATGATACTTCGAAAAATGCATACAAATTTCGAGTTTGAATGAAACTATTGTACTTTAGAGTATTTTTTGTAGTTTTCATCACTGCTGAAACAGTCCTTCTATTTGAGGTAGATACTTTGCGCAATAGTAAGTGATGAGCTATTAATATTCTTAACATGAGGATATAGATAGACGAATAGATATTTTTATTGAGGCTTTATTCATGCGAAGAGTCGTAATTAAGTTCGCAGAATGGACCGAAGAAGTGAGAAAAAAATACATAATTATATTTCAATGTGTTCACCTGCTACTCTGATACATTTTTTAGATCTTTCAACTTGCTTGTGTATACCTAAATATGAATAATTTCATTTCTTGAAAACGTGGTTCTTTTTTCAGCCTTGGAATCAGATTATAAGGGAACGCCATTATATTACCAGCCAACTCTAGCACTGTAAATTTTTTGAGTGGCCATTTTTCCCTTTTTGTGCCACTGTATAGAGTCGTGTTGGGCCTAAGATTTCTAATGATGAAACCAAATTTTATTTCCAGTTACTACACTTTGGGTCACTAGTCCATCCTTGTCTTCACTATAGAGATCAAAAAATATGAGGGATAAGTCTTAGCGTTGTTGTTTTTGAGGCGTCATGGGCATTCCCCGCGCCCAACTGACGCACCTTTTTCATGCCCAGATAAACGTGTAAAATTATAAAATATGCAGTATCCGGTAAACTCCATTTTTGCAAGCTGTTTATTCTTAGTTTTTCAATTTTTTGAATAATTTCCGATGAATTCAAGTTATCCTTTTTTTAATTCATTCAAAAACATTTAAGTGAAACTTTAGAAACCTACCGTTTGTAATCCATGGTTGTATTCGGACAAGAGTCTCGGTAAATGGACGCCATCTCTGGTCGTGTGGACGTTCAAAACATTTTATTTATACTGTATATTTATACTGTTATGTTACTAAATGCGATATGACTTCGTTAATTAGATTTATTAATGGCCTGTCCCTCTATCCTGCGAACTCAAAAATGCACCCTCGTACACATGAGCTTCCTAATCAATTTATGGTAAATATTTGACAGCAACAAACTGTCAAATGGCGTTTAGAAAATATGTCCTAACCTATAAATTGCAGTTTTATTTATCTTTAGTTTGCGTTTTATTTATCTTTAGTTTTATTTATCTTTAGTTAAGTTATCTTTTGCGCGTAAAGCTTTTATTTGAGTTGATTACAATGTTCTCCTAACTTATACCTAAATTATCTTTACTAATTATATTTATTATTTTTAACCATATTTATTACGTTATAATCCAATAAGCGTTGCTGGTCTGAACCTGAATAATATCTAATAATGCTATATGCCAAACCTTAACTTTTGGGTTGACGCAATGAGTGCCATGTACTTGCCACGGTTGCCTAGTCGGGGTTGGACATAGAATGGTGGACTATAGTTTGACGAGGCATCGAGCAATGGCATTGTTGGCAGATTAGACCACAAAAGTTTGATTCGAGTTAGGTAAGCTATAGAGGCGTTTAGCGACATATTTCGATAACTTGTTTTATCTTCGGGGTTAATTGACCATTCACTCAATCCCTTGGCACTAGATTCAATGATATCAATGATATTCAATCTCATATGATTGAGAATGGGTTTAATTTCTGTTCCGTTGTAGCGTGTTTTGCTAGGGAAGTGCTTTTTATTAGGGTTCCGGTTTTAGAACAAGACCTCCCTGAGAATCTTTCTTTCGAATATCTGTAGCTCTTTGTCGACGGTAGGAAAGAATAAGCCAATTTTGTAGCGCAGAAAACTATGGCTGTGACAGCACCAACAAAAAAAAGCGCGTAATACATCAACAAAGAGAACGTCTGTTACCCAGATCTTCACAAGCAAAGCTACTTATAACGATCGAGAGCTCGTAAAAGAGAAAGGTATTGCTCTGAAGACACTCAAGAGTAATAAAGCACTGTGAGGGGATGACATTCTAGCAGATCTCTTTAAAATTGGTAGCAAAAATAAAAAAGCAAATAGAGATTATGGGAGAAACATAGTGGGTATAGATGAATCAAAAGGGCAGGCTACTAGAAATGTTGTGGAAGAAACGCTCATCAATGTACAAAGAGAAAAGTTGATAGAATTGAAAATTTTGAAAGTGTGAAATACCTCAAGGATACTTGAATAGGATACTGCGAATTCTAAGTAAAAAAAAGTCTCATCCATTGGTAATTGCGAATTCTCTTTTGGTTCATAGATCAACGAGTTGATCACAGTTGATATGGAATAATTTTTAACAAAATACTCTTTAGATCTGCAAAAGTATTAGGGACAGGAAGTTTGACAGCGGTTTTTAAAGTATGGAAAAACGTGTCGACAATGCAAAATGAAAGGACGTTGATCGTCAATAGACTACTACTATAAACGCTTAGTTTTCAGTTGCCTCGAAGAATGCCAAAAGAATTGAAGAAAAGGGTTGAAGATCCCCAGTTGTGTTCATAAAAAATGAACCGGAGTACTTGATTTTGTATCGACCGTTGGAAGTTAAATGTAGTTTCGAAAAAGGATCATTTCTAGTTATTGATGATACATTGGGTATCTTCCCGGGGGTATGGTGTTTCTCTACATTGGACCTATGTCGACACAATGGGTATCAGTAAATGGATGTAGTAAAGATGAATCAAGAAAAGACCGCGTTTAATTTTCGTTTTTAATTTAACACCCAACAATATTTGTAATTCTGATGGGACGAGCGTTAAAAGACCCACCTTACAAAAACCACCTTACAAAACCCGCCTGGATTATTTGAATTACAATATATTTACGGGTAAAGGCTTCGAAAACCGATTTCCTACAAAGAAAAAGAGTATCGCCACAGAATTTGTCTTGGAGGCCACTGAAAATAATCAGATCTACATCTACATAGAGGCCCCATCAGGTTATGTGAAGGCAACAGCTCATGTTTCACAATAATTTTATGCAACGCTGAATGAGTGAATATGAACGGATTTTTGAGTCCAACATGCACCTCATAAGTCAGATTTTGGTTAGATGGTATACGGATGATTCTAAGGATAGTATTTGCCCTGGTACCAATGGCAAGCGTACCACATATGTTTGCGGGTAAAGTTTAAGCTATCGCTGTAAGCGCGCAACTCAGCATAGACCGATGATGTAAAGCCGAAACTTTGCGAGACAATTTAATAGGCAGCTAGACCATCTGATTATGAGGTAGCCTTAAGGACAATAGACTCAATAGTGATTGTATCACATCTATTGCACACTTGGCTTATATCACGAGGAAATGGGCTTGACGATGAGCCGTAAGAGTATATTCTGCATTTTTTCGAAGAAGTCACCTGTGCGTCTGCAAGCACATTGCGAAGTACCGTCCTGCAAGAGAAGAGATAGTCTCGAAAGATACTTTCTTTTCGAAGAGAGGATAGGAAAACTTAAGCCAAACCAGATTTTTATCTGATTCATTGAAACATTGACTCTCATTGATCGGGATTAAAAATAAAGACGAAAAAAGCATAGCATTAATTGGTCAAAATTCAACTGGATATGTTGGTTGTCTTGGGTTAAGAGGCTTGTTTACTACTTTTTCTTGGGAGTTCCAAAACATCAATTATTTTTCCCTTCCTGAGTTCACTTCCTGAGTTCATTGGTATTTCAAATCGAAATTGATAAATGGAGGGGATAGTTATCGTGAGCGGTTAATCAAGTGTCCTGACTAGGTGATTGGTTTGCTTGTTTTTACTAGGGTTAGAGATTCGGTAGCCTGAATATTTTGGGATGAACAAATTTTCCGACACCTGGGTGCCCGGAATATACTTTATAATATCAGCTTTCTTTCCTGACACTGCTGTACATTTTTCGGTTTAAACTGCTCACAGTTTCTCGTTTAGTTAAAACCTGAACACCAACCTTTCAATTAAGAAAATAAACAATTTTGTTCAGTTTTGTTAAAAAGCACTTTTCTGAAGGTTCTTGGCATCAGGCTTGATAAACATCCCGGCTATATCAGGTGGGGTGTTTTCCTTTTCCCAGCAATCGATCCTAATAACCGTACCGTACAACTCACAGGTATACCGTGACAATCTCTATCCCTGAGAGTGACTAAAATGGAAAATCAGACTACAATGTTTTCTCTAAATACTTAAGGACAATATGTCCCAAAACTTAATTGCGGTGAAGGTTCAGATAAATATTTACGTGATTCGTCAGTGGAAGTTAGGGAAAAGTTTAAATGATTCATCTGTGCAGGAAACTTTGTCTGGAAGCTCATGAATGCTATCAAATGAAACACGCGGAATCCTTTTTCTTCCTGCTGTCTTTAACCTTATTCCTTTAAATATATCCTACGAAAATCAGTTTAAGGGCTCATTTACTGCATAAATACCCTTTAAAATTATGTAAACGAAGAGAATGGTAAATTGTTTCATTCCAAATAAAATCGTTTTAATCAAATAAATGACCAAATAGTCATCTATCAGCTATCTATATACTATCTACAGGCATTCCTTTGTTATCACAATTAAATTTTTTCATAGCCCTTAAAACCCTTTTGCGAGCTTTTCTCATTCAAATTAAATTTTCTGCATCGTTTACTTTTCCGAATGATTTATTTAATTTTCCTGGTGAAATTCCAACCCAACTAGTATTAAGTCAGTTCAGACATGTTTTCCAACTGTTAAAACAGATTTTCCTCTCCCTGACATCGTCGCCGCTGAGAAAAGTTAACGATGCGATAGCTACTGATAGATCAGCCTCGCATTCCGAAAGGTTTCTCCTATTGTTATAACATCAGTATTAACTACATCCCAAAAAGCAATAAAAATGCTATGAGTACACACTATTAAAATGTCAACGGAAAATCTTTAAGGACGAGCTGGAGCTAGTAGAAATGAGTGGAAAATGTTTAGGTTGTCGTCGGGCTGTTGAATTGACACGTACGTAGAGGGTGAAGAGAGACATAGCCTGAACGATATCCCATCACAAGAAGATGATCGAAAATGACATAAAATTTTTTAAAGGGCTATAAAAGGAGTGACTGTTTTTTAATGCTGAATTGGCATCGGGAAAAGGCTAAGAAGACTAGAATCGACTGTATTTCGTTTTATCTTCGCTAGGATGATGTATATTTACTGGTCCCAACTTGTTGAACTTGGCCGTCACGGTGGCTAGGTAATCCAGTGTTATTTATACGAAAAATAATATCGCTTGAGTTATCCTGGATACAGTAAAACACATTATGGAATAAGCTGAACTTAAGATAATGTGGAAAACGTGCAAATTCTGTAGATTTGTAAAGCGTATACATATGTAAGTAGAATGCTATTGTTCGCCACAAATTCTTGTTGTTTGTTTTTCATTTAGCGCCATTTGATTTTCTTGGAATTGTGAGTACTTATAAAGCGATGTGAAGCTGTTTTCTAGGAATTATGGTAATGTTTTCACAATTATGATAATGACGGCAATTTCAACGAAATAAATACAAATAAGTTTTTATGAAATGGTAATATAACATCCTTAACGTAATGATAAATTTATCGAAGGGAACTTGAAAATCCGAAAATTTGTACTTGAATGCTACAGTAATAAAGAACCTTCTACAATCGATAGATAATACCCATGAAGGTTACCCATAAAGAATCACAAAAAGCCTGTTACTGTTTATTGTAGCCCTTTATTGTTGCGTCCCAATTACTGATAAAATTGGACCAGACCACTTCCCTTGTGTTTGGGGCAGATAACCCCATTTGAACTGGTTCTTGACGTCATAATCACGTCTGCGACAGAAGGACTTCTTTCGTTTTCAGAAAATTGGCGTCATTATCACATCCAGAACTAGCTGGGCGTCTCTCCCAGAAATATTTTAAAACGAAAATCCTTGATTTTTATTATAATTTGTGATTGACCAGTTGCTTCAAATATATTCTGCCTGGACTCAAAGCTTCACATTGGATCAGATTTTTCTCAACGTGAAGCATTTGAAATTAAAATGTAAACATGGGAAGATATGGAAATGACAAATAAAACATGTATGTCCTTGCGTTAATAAGATCGCCCTGCATTAGAAAGTTTGATCGCATAATGTTAGTTCTCATGTTTGACAGTTTGTCAGACAGACGACAGGTCTCATGTCTGACTGTCTCATGTTTGATGCAGCGAAAGCATTGAAAATATCTGACATGATCAATATTCAAAATGTATTAGCTTCAAGTTACACTGCAACTCACTCATGTTGTTGGCTCATTTGTAGGAGACAGAACGTTCCCTTTCAAAATCGGAATATTCTCATCGCAGGTCGAGATCCTGAACTTTGCTGACGTATGGGAACTGGAATCAGTACCCTTGGATTATTTGAAATCAGGAAGGTATTATGGCGTGAATCCCATTTTCTAAAAATTCTCTTTGCCTCTCTATTAGAGAAGCAATTGAATTGGTTCGACACATATGGTGTATATGGCTCCAGCTAGCATGATATATATCTATATTTATTAAAACCAATTTGAAACGAATGAAAATTTTTTTGATAAAGTACACAAACAGTTGCTGGAGTGCAGCATAGGGGATGCGTGGACGTTCCGTGTTCGAAATTACGATTGCAGTAAAGGTATTAAATAGGCCCCACTATAAGGAAAGCAAAATTTAAAGAGGAAAATGTGCATATGCCCTCTATATATTTTATTTTATATATATTTTACGTATATTTTAAATACCTCTGAACTCTCGCAGTTCGTCAGTGATTGATGAAACTGGAGAGTTTCTGATAAGTTATCACTTACAATCGTGATAAGGAGAGTTTTGCCAATTTTGATGTTAAGGTTAAGGCGTTGTCATTGTCTAACATACTTTGCAAATAAGGTAGGGCTCTGTATTGGGTTTGTGCCCATGAAGTAAGAAGCTTTGTCTTTAAAAAATCCCTTTAAAAGTCCCAGAAGAAGTCAAAGTCCCAGCGAAAGGTCCCCAAAATTGCGTCTATATCGCACTAATAACGTGGCGAATTTTGTGTCCTAAATCGTCAAGCGTCTTGAGCTTGTTAGCATAGATGAGTGATTTGACGCATCCCCACAAGAAGGAGTTCAGCCTGATCCCATTTTATGAGAGTGCAATGAGTTCCACGAGTAGAACAGTTATTTTCGAAATAAATCAGCACAATTTGCAGACGTTGCTCAGACGTCAACCTTTTCAAGATAAAATGGCAAATCAAACTCACATGACAGTTTGGCAAACCAAACAGAGACATTACTCGCATGACAGCTGCACACAATATGTAGCATTAAAAAGTGTTGTCACATTATATCTGTACTTCTAACGAATATTCTATGCAACCAACGCAAATATTAAACAAACAACCTACGAACCAAATAGAGCATTAGTAACATTCCACAAGTTCTCAGGAAATTAATGGTGCCAGAAGTTTTTGTTTCGAGAAAATAATTTATTTCCGTCAATTTAGGCTCGATGACGAATTCCTGACCATTTATTTAAAGACAGAAAACGGTTATTCAATATAAAGCTTAATTTCGTTCATAAATTTTATCCATAGCAGCTATAAGAAAATTACTTTGAGCGGTCACATGTGTAAATTGGAAGAAATTTATCGCCACAATTACAATTTAGATCCTGAGATCCTGTAAAAGTTTTCGGTAGGGGTGAATAAATGATGGTGAACATTTTTTTTTCGTTGTGTTTGGTATTGAATAGTTTACTTGTGTACGCTTTGTAAGGTGGTTGGGAAGCTTCCAATTAAAAATTCAAGTTGAATTTCAGCTCAGGTGGGAACATTCGACGAATACATTTTTTTCTACAAAAACAATATACAGTAGTTGACTTGGTCCACTATACATGTATGCCATTTCGCGATCACTTATGTTATTACTTTATTTAAGTTTTTTTGTGGTTGTTTTCATAGCTATAGGACAATGCTGTTTGGATATTTCGCTCCATTGAATTTTGTGTTGATTGCTTTGAGGATGTGTTCTGGCTATTTCGAGCCATCGCGAAAGAGCTGTATTTCGGGACGGCAAACAGAACTGCATGCCGATACATTTTTATTTTATATCCTTTAAATTCCAATAATTCTGTGCCTTCATTAAGAGGTTCCCTGTCCAAAATATCACATATAACACATGACGTAATTTTGGGCACTGACCATTACTAGTCCATGTATCCATTTTTCGTATAGGGGCGTTATTACATACGTAAGAAATTACGTATTAAACAGGGAACCTGTCAAAGATCTAATTCAGACTTGATTTCATATTGAAGAGCTCACTTAGGGCTTACATTTTGTAAACGTGTACATTATTATAACGTCCAGAACCTCTTGCAAATGGTGTTATCTGTCACACTACGGAATGGATATTTCCCGTTATCCAAGAGTTTTGATGACACCCACACATTGTTTCCAACAGTCCCCAGAAACATTTCGTAGACGCGATATATAGTGTTAGGTTAGTCGATAACGCGGAAAATAAATTTCTTTCAGTTTACGAAACGTACGCTACCCTCATCGTTCATTTCGATGATGAATTCTAATAATTTCTTTGCATTGTTGAGCCGACAATCTTACATTTATCATTAGCTGAATAGTATTATGAACAACGGGTATAGGTTCTTATCGACTTTTTGATCGGTATTAACATTACGGCAGTTGGCAGCTCCGACGTTATTAATTCAATCCCTATAACTATGAATTAATTAATTTAATCTCTATAACCCTATGAACTTTTTGAAGAGTGAATATAAAGTGGGAAGTACATCGCAAAAAAATTTATATGTCAAATATCTGAAACGAATAGCGATATTGATTTCATGATTACCAAACGGTCAACACGACGTTACAACGGTTACAACTTTGGCTGGAGAATCATGCCCTACAAACTCTCACAGGGAATTAAATGCATAATAAGGAGCAGTTATCAAATATGGGGCAGATCTTGAAACCTAAAATCAAACAAGTTTCAGGGGGTAAGAGACAACCGAGTGTCTAAATATGTTCTCTTGCAAATAAAGCTCGTGACTCCTATGGTATGACGGTTGACACTAGCATTAGCATCACATCTGATTTTTTCATAGATACGCTTCCATTACGTTTCTAATGGAGCATTTCTTATGAAGAAGACGCGCGAAGGGATAAGAGCATGCCGTTAATAACTGATTGATTTCAGAAAATACATGTGAATAACTGGAACTATGTCAATCTGTCAACTTTTGGTAGAGAGGCGTGGTAGATCTTCCTTGAAACCAAAGGTGCACGTGAAGATGGTCTAGTTGGATTCGGAATTAACGTTAATAATTTCTCCGGAGGTATCTATCGAAGCTAGCTGGGCTGATAGTCCGGCACTAGAAACACAAATTCTATTGCAACTAAAGAAATTAATAAAATTAAAAAATAATAGAAGTATTTTATCTCTGGATCTGATGTCATATCAGAAAAGAAACATACTTGGCTACCGAGCCGACTTTCAGAGAATAATTACTAAAATGTTTGATTCGTATAATATACTAAAAGGAGGATGTCAATGATTTTTTTTGGTTTCCGAAACCAAGAAGGGAAAAAATAGTTTCTTCAAAACTAGGGACGCATGGAAAAAGGTTTACCCATATAGAGGATACCACACAGTCGGTTTCACGAAGTGATTCAGAATGACATCAATACTCCGGAGCATAGAATTAAACAAATGCACATCAAAAAAGAATGCAAACAAGCCTAACTTTTTTAGCGAATTGAAAGAATTTGAATAAGTCTGATATATAGGATTCAAATTCAAGACAACTTGATCTCAAATACCACCACTACATGTGCATGTGCATGGCGGCATACCCTTTTTGGTGAGGTTCAAATACAAAGAACACACGTGTATATTGCATGACCGCTGTCATCGCTTACCACGGATCGGGTAGCCTGACAGCTGATACTGGACTGCTGTCAAGCGTCTAAACCTATTGTCAATCAGAAGTCTTGGAAGTTGAACTAACGTGTAGAAGTGTAGAGCTGGCAACTATAAGCAAGGCTTTTTATAAGTAAGAATCATTCCAATCAAAGTATCACTATCAATAGATAAAAAGGTGTTGTCTGTCACAATTAAGAACGAGATAGTGTCGCGCTGGAAAAACACGAATGCAATATTCAGCCAAACCTTTTTGTTTCCCTCATACCGAGACAAAATCAATCTTAGGGAGAAAGAAGTGGCGTTAGAGCTTTGATGCTACTGCATATAAGCCACCAATATGCCTAAGTACATGTTTGCAGTGCAGAGGACGAAAGTATGGATCCCTATCTTTTAGATTGTTCGAGCAAAATGCATATATATTTAAAAGAGGTTGGGCGGTGCCAAGAATCAAAGGTGAAATTTAAGGCGAGGAAACATAAACCAGAGGTCCTTCATGACTACGAGATAGGGCTGCTGTAGGAGTGGACCGTATGAAAAGGTTAAGTTAATTGTGGGATGCTGAGGATGGGTGGAGGAACATGGGTTGTATAAGTCACAGTGAACCTCGGAAACAAGAATAAGCACGAGCTGTTCCTGGTTTGTATTCAGCATTCACTGGCAGGATTTGAGTGAATAGATACAATTCTCCTAACTTTAAGCACGTCATACTTAAAGAAATGGAAAAAACAGTCAAAAAATGTCCTTTCTCTACTATATTATGTTTCGTTTTGCATGTGAAAATAACCTTGTAAAATTGAATCCTTAACTATGGTCGAACAGTAAATTCTAATAAAATAATCAAATTGTTACCATCTCAAGAGCCGAATTATTCATCATTTGTAGATTTTGTCCACTCTTAGTCATTTATCTTCTCACAACAAACTTCGCATTATGAAGAGATCGCGTATTATCCTTAAGCCAAAGCACTCATTTCAATTCTATAAACAGTCAACAGGCTCTGAATGGCGCCTGTACGTCCGTCAAGGATATCATCAAATCCATTTAAGATGGCTATTCTTCCATTCGAATTATTTAGATATTATAGACAAGCGTGTCAGACGTCCTCGACTGGCACATCTTATATCAGATCTTCTGCATGAAATGATGGATATGAATTATGGTAATAATGTGGCGCGTCCAATGAGTGTCTGCTGCTTTTTAATTAAAATTTGCTTTGTAATCATGTAAGATTATCTATAAGCCGGCATAGGGTGGTAGCTGTGGTGGCGAAAGGCAGAAAAAGTTGTTTGTTGCTTCGTGTTTCACGATGTTTTTTTTTGCACCCACCAAGGACACCCATCAAGGATAATCAGATTGCTGAAGAGACGTTAATTTAATGCGACATGTTGCGTTTAATCAATCTGATAATTGACTTTTATTGAATTTGATAGCTTTTGCAATATTTGATCCTGAAATAAATGTAGCTCACGCATAAGCGTCAATTAATTTCCATAAACTGGTGAGAATGTATTTAGTTTTGAGTATTGTATAGTAGCATTTGTTTGTTGGAAGGAATAATAAGGAGTACTCATGTAGAAATTTTTTCATTCAATCTGCAAAATGTGGTTACCATCGGGATATGATTCGTAACGAAGCATTGAATTATACCTCTTTTTGTGAGATTTTGTTAATATATTTCTATTGTTGATTGCATTAATGAAATGTTCCCTGGTTTATGTGGATAAGTCGTGCATGAAAGGATTAATGTCAATGATTGTTTTGTGAATATATTGTAGCTCCTTTGAAGCTAAGCGCAAGGATTAGCAATGCTTTTCTGTTTTGATGTAAATGATAACAAGGATATTTGTGATAGCAATGATCATTTAGTCGGGACGAGTGATTACTAATATTGCAAGCATTTTGAAAAAATGTAAAGTCTTTGTTTGGAGAACTATAGATCTTCTCATGATGCAAAGAAATCTTAAAAGACAGTATATTTTTGAACAACTATGGTTTTAAGGCAAAACGTCTTAATTCTCAAGATGAGTTGCAATAATCTTCCTCAAAACATTCGATCCAACGTTTTTGTAAGTTTTGTGAGTTTTGTGAGCTTTTGAGTGACAGATTTTTTCTATTTTCCAAAATACGATTTGTGTTTGATTCCTGCTCGAATCTCTTTTTGTGAGTCTTTTCTTCGGCTTTGAAACCGAACATTCGTTTCTTGGTGCTTATCCTGGAGAATAAGCTGGGAGGAGTAGCACTCAGTAGCCCAATTAATAGACATTTCCATGCTAAAAGCACCATTGAGATGATGAAACATCCTTGTTTTCTTCAGCGATTGTTTGTAACTGTAAATCAATGTCAAATTTCTGCAATACTATTCCATCATTCGATACTCTTATTTTATTTAAGGGACCTAGGCGGTCTGAGAGTTCGGTGCTACATGTACTGGCACGACCACAACGTAATTCAGTAAAATACTTCTTAGCCAATAAATCTGATGATTTCTAGTTACCATAGTATTTTTGAAGCCTTTTCTTAGTTTTTGTGCTGAAATTTTTTAATACAACTAATAACTTGCTGATAATAAAACAACATGTATATGGTGAGCACGTAAGATTTTCTCCATCAAAATTCACGTGGCTGTCTGTTCCATAGCTGTCAAATTCAACCTGTACGATGCAGCAAGCTCAAAATTTGACAGTCATTTTTTGACAGTAGCAGTGTTGTAATTAAAGCTTTTATGAAGGAGACACACGGTGAAACTGACTTATCAACATCACCTTATCGTTTAAATTGCGTCGAAAAAAAAAAAATATTACTCTGATGACGTGCCTTTTCTGTACACTCTATTGTATTTAAGGCATTTCGAATCTTGGACTGCGTCAACATTTGTAAATGCTAGGATGCAGTGTTTTATATTTTGTATTTTATATTGTCAAGATAATTTGTCTGACGGTCCAAGCGACGTCAGTGTTGGTATTCAGAAAATGATGGTATTTCAGAACATAGCTCTGATTTAGACGATACAATCATCAGACCAATAAAACGACGAAAAACCGTAACTATTGAGAGTGACTCGGAAAATGAACATAACGGTTATGATGCTGGAGAAAATTGCTCTTTTTTTCTCAGAAGTATGGGTGGAAAACAATATTTCATGAAATTTTGAAAACTTCAAATGTGCCTGGTGTTATTGCTGAATGATGTAACGTACAAAGTATTAGTGAAGTAACAAAGTTAATCTTCGGCAACGACCTTTTCGATTTGCTTGTGGTGCAATCAAATCTGCAATATAAAAGTTGTAGTAAATGTTTAAAATGGATAGACGTCACTAATACTGATATGAAAAGTTAAAAACACGAGTTTAAAACACGAAAGTCACACTGGAGGGAAAATTTGTCAATCAATCCGCCGTTAGAAGCTCCTATATTTACGAAGATTATATCCAGAAACCACTTCGAACAAATATTGACATTTCTCCATTTTAACGACAATTTGCAAACTCCAGTTCCTAGCAAAGAGAGAATAAAAAATAATCCAAGGGAATAAAAATAATCCAAAGAGGATTTCAGAACTGAAATTTTTACTTTAAACTGGATTATTTTTAACCAAAATGTCAATCGATTTATACACCCAGACAACAGTTGACACTTGATTAGGCAATGAAACCTTGGAGAGGATGACTAAAATTTGGGACTTATAGTCCCGGAAAATTTAAGGAATTTTAGTCAGGATGGTAAGCGTGAGTGAAACTAGTTGAATGTATAACCTTGTGATTTATACAGGTCAGGGGAAAAATTCCAGGAAACAGTTCTGTTTGTTTTGAAGCCTTATCTTGTTTCATGGTATCATATAGAGGTATGGTATCGTATAGTGTGTCTACGGCTTAAATATTGTTGAAGAATAAAATAAAAATTTGTGGAAACATATGGAAAAATCGCGGTTTACCAAAATATCTAAAGGGAAAATCAAAAAATTGACAGAACCTAGAAATAACATTCTAACGGAAGGAAGAGGTCATTGTTCTTATTTGGAAGGACAGGGACTAAGGCTCATCGGAATGGTGTCAACTGTTCAAGACGCCTCCATGATTTCTAGTCAGGGTCATGATATAATTAAGTCAACTTGTGTGTTACAGTATAACAAATATAGGAAAGGAGTTGACCTCTCAAATCAATATTTGTCCAATTTCAATATATTGCGAAACACCCATAAAATGGTATAAAAAAGTGTGTTTCGATCGACTGATTGCGGGTTGTTAAAGGTGTTTAGATTTGTTTAAGCCTTCAATCTACAGAATAAAATAAGATATAAAAATTACTATTCTCCTGAGTGTAGTCACGTAATGATTCATCATTTTTTGCTACTAAATCCTCTCCTGCTACTAAAAAGCCCTTCAGCTAGATCCTTCTTGAGGTGGGTAAAATACTAGGTGGTAAAATTGACTAGTAGAATCTCGGCTAGGTGGTAAAATAAGGGAGCATATCTTGGAGAAAATAATTGCGAAAGGCGTGAAAAGGAGCCTAGAGAAGGTGCAAATTCTGCTGCTCGAAAGGATTGAGCAGTGAAGCTACGTTCACTTGTAATCAGTGTTACGTTCCCTTCCACCCAGGTGATTTCTTCACAGAATACCATACTTTTAAAAAATACTAAAATATGTACTTTAATAACATATGTGCAGAGTTAATAATTAACATATTTTGTAATAAAAAAGGTTCTAATAAATATATTATGTAATAAAAGTGTTATGAGAATTTCCATTCTTCCAAAAAGTTGCCGGACACACGCGTTAGTTCTTGTAAAAAACATTCGGCCAACAATGTGTTAAGTAAAAAGTTTACTAAGCGTTAAAAATATAGTATCCATTTTTTGAAAATTAATCTACATAACATTATTTACGTGGGCGTTTCTTCCCTCGCTTAAAATGGAAATGAAATTTTAGGCTGTTCATAATCTTACTTTAAGGCTCTGAGTAGCACAACACCTCCCTTCCATAGACACACAATAGACACACACAAAAGAACTAGAGAGCCTGACCTGGATGAGTTTGACACCTTACATTGAGCTCGAACTCTTTTTTTCGCGTTGAATTTTGGCATCTGCGAGAAAATCCTTCATTCAGTTGGAAAGTGGGTTGAGAATACGGCTATCTGATAAAAGAATTCCTTACTGTTGTTTGACTTGTCAAGTTTAAAGTATGCATACCTGTTAACAGGCTGAGTCAAGTGAAAATGCCGTCATGCTATTGGTAGAGTTAAGACCACTGAGTACTGAGTAGACGTACAGGTCACATGATCTATTCACTCAGTTTTCTTAACATAGGTCGAGAGAGGAACAACGCAATACCCTTCTCTTCTTGAAATGGTGAAATTATGTTTATGTCCTTGAAAAGTGAAGATTCAGTGACCTCTCAGTGTCAGACTCTATGTGACTTCAAAAAAAAAAACTAGACTAAAGTGGGTAGTTCCTCAACTACTACTTTTTTCCTTCCTGGATAACTCGTTTTGATTTAAGTAATTCATTTAGCGCCTAAATATGATGTGAGAGATAGGAAATACTCTAAGATCAAACTTAGAACGTTAAAGGAATTCATTTGGCAGCTGAACTTGATGCAAGGGACAACAATTACTCTAAGGTCAACCTAGTTTCGTTCAGCGCTAGCAACTAATCGATTATACGCTTTTTACAAGCAAGATGGCCAGATAGTCCTGCGAAACATAGCTCAAATTGTCCTGCTCGACGCCAGCATTTTTCATTACCTTAACAGTAGCCTTGAAGATAATGATTTTGATGAAAACAATGCCAAAAAAATAATGTCTAAAATAAGATTAATAAAAATAAAATTTTAAATAAATAAAGTGATTTAAAATAAAAATAAAAATTAATTATATTATCGCATAAGGTAAGGGCGTTCTAGTTTTTTTGCAAGTTTTTTATAGCTTGTTTTATGTTATTCCTTAGAAACGCAGAAGGACCATCACATGTATAGAAGTGTTCAAGAAGGGTTAAATTGGATTCGCTATTCGTGGGAGCTTTGTAACGATTACTTATTAGTGCTATAACATGAGCCAAGAGGTTATGCTATGTGGGCAAATCAATCGTCATCATTAAATAGGTATTTTGTATTCATGACCATTGTTCGAAATCCCGAAAAATTTGGAAAAACCCAAGATTGTAGGTAGGGATCAGTGACGCAGCTACGCAGACCGATTACTGCAGGGTTTTCAAAGGTACCCACTGGACCCAGATCAGCACTTCATAGTTCGTTACATACAGAGGTTCCAGATGACATATTCTAAACAGACTATGCTCACGTTGTCACCATATCATTATAGCTAGCTCTAGAAGCTCACTTAGCGAAACTCAGTAGGTCCATATGAAGAATTGAGGTGTGGATGTGTGGGCTTGGACTGACTGGCTTGGTAACCAGCTGCAACGGAGCTGCACTGATAAGGCTTTAAAGATCCAAAAAAGAACAATGTTCAGCCATTTCAAAGGTGAGTATAATTGAATTCTTGAAGAAGCTGAATGCCGTTCTAAAATTTAGGTATCAAATACTTTACGCAGAATGATTAGTCTTGCCAGTAAAGTTTAACACGTTTTTAACATACATTTGTTATGTCGAAGACAACGGACAAGTTCCTGCTGAATTTGTTTGCATGTCTTCGCAGAATCTTGGGAAATTCACAACATAAAATTAAAATTGATTAATTTTGAATCAAAATCCTTAAAGTTTATGCTCTTATAGACACGCCAATCGGTCGAAATTTGGCATTTTTTTTTGTTTGTCCGACAGTGTTCTTCAACTTCTTCCACTTTAAATAAAAACCAAAAGCCGGGGCTTGTGGCAGTCCGGAAGGAATTGTATGCTTGTAGTAACAGGGAGAAGATGATTCTGATTGTAAGGTTCTTGGCACAAAGATTGACTTACATACATACATAAAATTTATCACGATATGGACTATATGAACAGAAAAAAATGTCGTCTTATTAACAACAGACGACTCTATCGAGAGCAAACCATTCCAAAGTACTTAAGATCTTTCGAAAATCGAAAAATCGAAATTTGTAATTTCGAATTGGAAGAACGAAAATTTGTTCAAATGAAAATTTCGATACATATAGTCACATAATTTCTATCTTCTGCAACAAGTGCCACTGATGATCCACAATACACTTTAAACATCTGGAGCGAGTTATTGGATAAAAGAATAACAAAAAATATACATAAAAAATATATTTAAGTTGCTGTTGACAATATTCTACATAGCGAACACTTTGCCATCATATCTCATTTAGGGTAATGATGGAATTATCAATCACGGTGCCAATTGATGTTGATTTAACCAACCCAGCGAATGTCGTAGTTGTATATACTTTCTCAGTGAGTGGGTCTCCGATCCATCATAAAACTTCTTATTTATACTTCCACTGTAAGATTTTTGGGAATATACACTTTCCTAACATTGCATGTGGTTTTAAATGCACAATAAATTTTATGTATGTTTATTGCAACATGGTTCGCAAGAAAATGTTGTGGGCTGCTGACGTGGGCGAGCATGCAAAATAAGTTATTACACTAGAATTTGAATTGGCGATACTTTATCTCTTTACTTTATCGTTTTATGATGGTTTGCATTCAAAACAATCCAATTAGATTGCTCCTGTAGCTTGTCGTAGTTAGATGGTAAACAACCAGCAATTCGGTACATTTCCCGAGCCAGTGGCTACGATTCAAAAAAGTTTAGGATTTCTCGATTGCTGGAACTAGTATTCCAGGAGCAAAAGAGCAGAGATCAAGGATAGTGAAGGACAGTGCCCTGCACAATAGTACGATTAAGTTATTGTGACGTGAAGCTGTCGGTAAATTGTGATCTTTGTTTGGAATATCGCAAAGAAGTAAGTCAGTGTTTTTGTGCGATGATGGACTATATTGATTACTGATTATTTTTCATAGAAACTTTTCTTCAAAGAAACGAGCTCCAACTACATAAATTCCATTCAAAAGGCTCGTACTACATCCTGAAGGACATCTATGACGAATTGAAAACCCCATTCTGCTAGCTTGTCGGGAGCAGATAGTTAGTTATATCGAGTGCGATGGAGACTTTTTTGTGGAAAATAAATTGGTTTTACTAGAAACAGCAAATAAAATTTGTTGCTTGTATTTTCAAGAAGTCCTGTTTACTTTGGTAAACACTTTGTGTGTCTTTCAAGGGTGCGTATCATACCTAGGCATCAGATGAAATGTGGTTGGGTGTCGATGGTGTATATCGTAGATTTAAAGTGAAACATCTATGTGTTTGACAAATCTTTAATAGAACTTCTCTTCGTGTGTCCTATTCGAGTAAATTATTTCTGTTGAAATTGACTTATTTGAAAAGAATTTCCCAGGAAGGTTCTACGTTTATGGCTTTGATATATTTGTGATAATCCCAAGTTTTGCTTCAAAATGAGTTTCAAGATATAGTACTTAAAGCTCTATTCTACTTGGAAAATTTGCTTGCTTTGTACCCTTATTCAACTTGATCCATTTTCATTTTCTTTACAGTTCCCTCAAGGAACATTAACTTAAATTAATTATCCGAAAGTTTATAGCTTTCGAAAGGAAAATGTACTGCGAAGTAAACAACACATTCTGCTACATATTCTATAATTTATGATTGTATTTAATTCAAATTGAGATGTTCAGACTCTTTCTCGGTCACACTGTTTTACCTTCTGAAAATTCATCGGTAAAACTTTCATTTCCTTTCAGCTCAAAGCTAAAATAATTACCAATTTTCACGAATGTTTCCCAACCGACTGAAGGAATATTTACACTATTTTGCTATTCAATTTCGATTATTTGCTCGGACGTCCCAATAAATGTTTTACTTGGAATTGGAACTTGAACTTCAACTAATTTCAGGATCTGATAATTTGCTTCATCACGAGAACAATCGAAAACAAAAAGGGTAAATGTGTCATCGCCTTACCATGATTTTGAAAGTGTCCGTATTGGGACAATTCTAGCAGTGCGACAGGATGTCGAGGAGATAGTTAAGATTAGATGATTTGAAATTTCATCGAAAGCACGACAAATCGATTAATTTGCAATGAAAAGGATACAAAAATTGACTTGGGTCTAATGATTGCAACGTTTCTACTCAAATGTGTCCTTTCTATTTTACCGGAATCGATTGAATCATTGGGATGTACACAGTTTACCGATACATGTACAACCCATATCAGTATTAATTTATTTCAGGTAACCAAATGTCTGGTAATGCGTAGGTGTAGCGACACACATGAGGGTTTTCCGATGGATGGTAGCAGTTACAAAACAAAAGTTCGTTTTACGAGTTTGCCAGGATATCGGGAGATTAGTGAAATTGTTGGGGGCGTTGTCATGACTGATTGCGTGTACGATATAGTGAAAGTATGGGAAAACGTGGAATTTATTTGTTTCAAATAGATACAGTCCGAGGGTTGGCGGTGAGTTTTTTGAAAATGCGACAGAAACTGTTTCATTGTAACTGGTAGTTGGTCAAAGTGAAATGAATAAAATTGTTGTGAGGAAAAAGGATCGTTTCGCTAAAAGTTTTCCACTAATGCCATTTATTTTTTTAAATTTCTATCATTTGCGGTGTCATTGTTCCAGGATGTGTACATTACAGACAGTATAAACTCGATCGATACTCGTTAATTTAAGTGAAAGGACAAAAACTCAGAAACAAGTAAATACCACAAAGTATTGGCTGACATTTTGATCAAAGTTATACTCGAATGTTTATACTTAATAATTGGGAAAGTATTCCAAAGGAAGGACTTGTGAATGGAAGTAGTTATTTATCATTTTTTTAAAAAAAATTTGCATTGTTTTACCGCGAAACTAGTTGATTCATAATTTTTCAGCACAGCCTGTTTCTACTTTATCTATTTTCTATTGGGTTCGCTTACTCACTATCTTGTTCTTAAGTGCTGAGGTATCTGAGGATACACATTCAAAACCTACTATTATGTGTTATTATTTTACAGTGCGTCCCTATGAAACATTGATTGCGCTACTTTAGTTAAGGAAAATGGATAAAAATTATGGTCTAGTACCTACCCAATAACTTTCTTTTGGAACGTTGGATGAAAAATTATTGTATAAAATATTTTAATATTTTAAGATATTGCAGTGTGCCCGATTTGGAAAACGTTGTAATCTTTCCTTTTTGGCTAGTTTTTCTGATGTTCAGCTAGAAATTTCCTGATCCCCATCGAAGCACAGTCACTTTCTTGGAACCTGGGCGTTGAAAAATTCATAAAACTAAACAACATAAAGAGCAAGTCTTATTTTAATGTTTCTGAACCCCAAAATTAATACCTGAAATTACGAAGGACCTCAGAAATGCGCCGCGAATAATCAATAAGAAGGCTCTTGCATTTTCATCGAGCGCCTCAACCATTCCTAAGGTCCTCATCTGAAACACCCTTCTTGGATCTACAGACCATCTTTTTAGAGTTCCTAAGCTTCGCTGCCAAACTCCAAGTGCGTCCATTTTTCATCTGAACCCGGATGAGACATATGAAATTCATGTGATATGTATGCAAGACAAGATAACCCCCTTCGCTCTCCCGACGTTTCAAGGAGTTAATATTTTTCGGAAGCTGGATGATTCGCTTCACGAACTTCTAGTTTTTGAATATCCTGATTTCCAAGAGTCCACAGTGGCTATATTTGACTTGGCAGTTTGATCTTGTTGATTTATATTAAAGTCGATGATGTTTGATGTATTATGGTGCAATGGTTTCATATTTGCTGTTTATAACATTTCCAAGAGGTATCGAACGAGAGGTATTGATCGTACCCGCAAGCTTCCAATGTCAGTCACGACCAATCTTATACAGTCCTTAAGTGGCTTCATTTGTTTACATCATATCGACCGAATGCTTATCTTGATAAATACCTTCCTTAAATTATTGCCGGTATCTAGCAGTGCCAGTGTACATTGTGGTTTCTCCAATTATTTATATTGGTAGGTACGAAACGTATTAACTCCTGACGCTGTTAAGGTCCCTGGTACCCATATGCACAGTCACCATGATAATCCCGATGCTGCCGCAACCAACAGAGAAGAAAGCTCGTCAGGTATCCGTGGTACCTGAATATACCAGAGTTGAGGTTCGCCAACCGCGTCACAATGATACCGGGATATCACAGTGGGCTATGCTCTGCACTAAGAATCTAGTTCTAGTTGATTCTCTTTACTAAGCAAGGGAACGTGGAATCGTCAAAGTCCATGTGGTTCATTGGAATTATACCTTAAACCCAACTCATAGAAAGTTGCTTTAAGCCAAATATGCCCAGCTCTGAGTGTCGAACACCAAATAGCGCAACAAAAGCCTGTATAAAAGCAAGCTGGACTCCATAACTGCTATCAATTTCACCCATGGGCACACCCATAAGGTTTCATTGGTCCTGTAATGGATCAGGTGCACAGGATTTCATCACCTGTGCACTTGTGCATGTTCGTGCTTCAGATGGGGCTGCAAGTTTTCATTTCAAGAAAACGGTGAATAATAGAATATGAGGTGTTCAAAAACAGGATGACACAGCGATTCGTCCATTTGATGGTCAGGAAACATAGGACATTATAAGAGTGATTCCAGTTAACACACATTAGAAACAAAGTGCGATTTTAGTGTCAACAGAACCGAGTATAATTCACACTAACAGTTCTTTTAAATGAAATCATCCTTTCGGTAAAATTGGATACCTAAAATTATCACAGCGCTGGATTTTTTCATGTATCTTGAACAGTTTAAAGTAAAGTAAATTGTAAATTGCCTTGCTCCTGTGCCTTGCTCCTGCAAGTAAATTGCCTTGCTCCTGTGGCATCTCCTTGGACATCGAGCAGACAGAATATGCACGGAAAAACACATAAATAAAAAACGTATGATGAACATATTTAAGTAAATAATCTGAGGATAAAGATATACACCTCTATGTGTAAAAGAGCTGTGATCTCATGTAGGCACCCCACTAGCAACTAGGCTGGAGATAAGTCGTCACTGAATTCTTAGTGGTGGAAAATTTGTTCACTCAAGAATTCACACCTAGAGGTCATCAGTTCCCCTGTAGATCGCTCACCGATTGTAATAAATTTTCCTCAAGGACGTCATTATTTGACACAGAACTGCAAGAATATAACGGTTATGCAAGCCTTTATGTAGGGCGTTGCTTTTAAGATCGTGAGTCGAATACAATACTCTTTCTTAGGGTTCTCAATGCAAGGCGATGGAGAAAAATTTTCGAAAGCCACAACTAGGCCATAAAGAACCAATACCGTCAGCCTGAGACTGTAGAGATTCTCAGTAGCCGCTATTTGGCATAAACGTCATCAGAGACCGAGCTAGCCAAGAAAATAATAGAAGTGGAACGGGGTGGTAAATTTCGTGACATTACCGCTGCTATGAAATTTTTCATGAGCATATCGACAACAAGCTTTAAAAGATCAACCAAGACGCTGGAAATGGAATCAGTGACCGCAAGGATCTGGTTGATAGAATTTAACACTGTTCACGGATGTGTGTTGGCAGAGCTACAGCAGCTTAATAAAGCCGCGCTTAAGGTGAACATTATACATAAAACAGGGAAGATTTATAGCTGGTTAAATCGCTGGAAAGGGTCGAACGTCAAAACTTTATAGCTTCCACCGTAGGGGGCGGATTTCAACGCAGACTCCCATTTGCCAGGTTCAAAAGCACAACGAAGAAGCGCAGGTTGCGCAGTACATACGATCAAATCCACGTCCGCCCAAAAAAGCTAGGTACAAGCAGGGCAAAAAGCCAACTCTTTGGAAGTGCTACATTGTCTTCATTACAGAAACAATGTGGGATCTAACAACAGAAACCAGGATAAAGAAACACAAGTCATGCCAACAGGAGGCGCTCAGGTGGACACATGGTCGGAATTCAAAACCAACTGCTTGTTAACAAGTACTGTTGCCTCTAAAACCATGAAATATCTCTAGAAAAGAGGAAGCCAAATGTGTAGAATAGGTAATTGGGTATGCTCATCCCACCGGAACCAGTTCCAGAGACAGGTAACCGCTTGGAAAATAAAAGATCGTAGATCCATGCAAAAGATGCTGCCCAATTTCTGGCGTAAGAAGGAAATATTTCGTACGGTAGTCAGCAAAATTCACCGAAAGATGGCCTTCTCATGATGGTCTGCCTGCTCTCCTTTAGTGGAGCATTTCTCTCTAGACTATAAGCAGTTAAACCATGGCAGCATGCCCTGGTACTCCCGGGAACAGGGTGAAAGGGTGTTGTATCATTTGAAAATGAAAGGATAGATAACGTTTTATTAAGCCAGAGGTAAAACCATGAAAACGACAAGTAATTATTTGGTCCTAACAGGCAATCTTGCACTGAACTGCCGTGATAAAATATCAAAGCTGGGCAGTTGTTATCTGGGCAAAAGATAGCGTTCAGCTCCTTGTTGAGAACCGTCGTAGAGGGATAACTTAATATAGATTTTGGG
The DNA here is from genome assembly GCA_954870665.1 of Stratiomys singularior. NCBI lineage: Eukaryota > Metazoa > Arthropoda > Insecta > Diptera > Stratiomyidae > Stratiomys > Stratiomys singularior. Next base: position 25,549,574 of record OX940881.1, on the reverse strand, counting down.
TACAGATACAATATTTCGTAATATCAATCTAATGTTAAACGTAATAATTATATTTGCCGTACTCGGCGAACTACAGATAGCTGTCTCACATAGCTGAATTCAAATCCTTGTTGGCGAGATACTCGATTAGACTCAGCGTTGTGAAGATCTACGGAAAAATTCGCTAGGGTACGATTTGTTGCGACTGAAAATATTGCGAATTGTGAACCGAAATGTCTGCGCGGAAACCTTTTAAGACCGTAGATCAATTTGGAATTTGTACAATTTAGAAATGGCGAATACTGTAGGACTACTAGGTAAATGATCACAAACAAATTACTTCAGAAATTACTAAGTGTGCAGCATCCTGACTTCCACACATTAGTTGGGATAAAGTATCTCGATGCGTTAACCAAAGTACTTTTGAGCGGAGGGTATTCAGATAGAAGGATAAACACGGCAAACTCTTACTTCCCTAAAGGACAGTCAACGGCATCTAAAAACTAGTCCTATTTAGTTCTTTAGGTCAGGATAGCTAAAAAGTGAAGCGAATGTTTCATGTTGCAAATAGTAAAGAAATGCTGTAATTTTATAGTTTCGAAAATTATCATCTCAACTCTACAGCTAAGGATGTTTTTAAAAACCGAATGCTGAATATATCGCAAAATCCAAATACGTTGAAAAGGCCATCAGGCAAACGGGTCTTACGAACACTGATTCTGGTGGAAGGCTTTAAGAACACAGGTTGCAATAGTCTGGATCCAAAGAAAAATTGCAGCCCCATTCCTGTTGAAGGTAAATATTAGAATTCATTGGTTTAAAGGGAAGATTCATAGTAGGGTGACATTCTTTCGGTGGTATATATATGCTCTTTCTGGCTAAACCTTTCTGATTAATGAACCGTATGACAAAAGAAACATCTGCTGGCACAAGGCGGGAGAGTGTTGTATCTTGTGAAAATGAAAGGAGCTAGAACTCGAACATTTGGTTCACGTGCCAGGTAGCGGGTAGGGTGTCCTATTAAAGGGGGCTTAGCTTCTAGGTTGTCTAGGAGACTAGGACGCTGGATAATAAATAAAAGCAAGGGGCATTCTTGACAAAGCCTTACTAATGGTATTAGGGGGTTGTAAGACTTGATCAATAAGTTGGTCAACTGGAAACTCAGAGCAACTCGGAAGTCCTGTATACTTGAAACAATGAAAATGCAAGAAGTTTTACTGGACATTTTGTTTCTGGATTCCATTTGATTTGATGCTCTAAACGAGAAAAGTCAGGTTCGTTTCAGCAGTCAACAAAACACAGCTGTCATTGACAATATGAAAGGCTACAGGACCGGAAGGGAATCCAGTCGAAACGCTGCAACAAGTCCAAAATTTTTTCGAAATTGTATGTTTATTGGTATGTTGCTTATACCCTCATCCTATTGGAAAATAACGTCTTGCCTACAAGACGGTGTTCTTCAAAACCTCTGGGTGAAGATGTGAGAGGAAATGGAGAGTTTAGTGCTCATCAGCAAAACAAAGCCTGGAGGCCCCCCGCTCAAAATGGATCTAGGATTTGATGGTATTATGAATGATGCATTGTGTCTAGCTCTACTATGTTGCATAATATCATCATTACAGCTATCAGGTTTTCCAAAACTCTGCGTGGGGAAAAAAGAGGAGACGGAGAGCTTAGTCCTGATGACTCAGTGCATTTATATTATCAGCAGCAAACTTTCAGGGTAGAAGGTTGATCATCAATAAAGTCACAGCGGTGATGAATGCATTCTAGCCGTTGGAAACGTACTGTCACCGCTCAACGCATATAATTTAGCTTGTGACAATTGATTCTGTCACTCTGTCACTTAATTTGTGGACTTCCATTGTGCTTTATAGATATGTTTGACGTTATGGAATCCCTTAGAGTTGCGATGTATTCAATACGTACATTGAGGTATAGCTGTAAGGATCATAAGATTGTCTACGAAATATTGGGCAGGAATGGCACACGGTTTCGTTGTTCACCGACGTCTGTGAAATGTTTTGTACAACCAGTAGAGCTGGCTTCAATGATCGCATGAATTCCGCTTGTTGGGTTATGCTATAACGCATAGTAAAAGTCACTGGACGCACCTTTAAGAAATCAAACGTCAAACTAAGTATGAATCTGTATCGAGTGACCGAGGGTATGTAATAGCACTGGACAAACCGATTAGTTATACTAAAAAAGAAGTTTTCCCCTTGGGGTGATATCCGTTCAGAAAGCGGTAGTGATCATTGTGCCCAAGAAATATATATACTCGTCAAATTAAGTTGAAACGTTGGCCAAGGTTTCTGCAGGAGTGGCGGTTCTAAGTGGCTTAGTAGACAACACTGGAGGACAATCTTTAATAACAGAACATCTATTCATAAGTAAGCGCTTATGAGTGCTCTTGTACAACTCCAAAGTTTGGGAACTACCCTCTTTAAAAGAAGTGAACCCGTTACGTGTTACACAGGTACAGAGGCATGGAGCTTTGTGGTATGCAGCTGAATACCGCTCTATCTTTGATTTGGTGGTTGTTTTTTAAGAGTGGTCCCCATAGAGCTGGAAAGAAAGAGGAAGTAGAGCGTCCAGGAATGCAGGGGAGAGCTGGAGACATTTTCACTTGGAAGGGGAGAAGATGAGTCCTTGCATTGTGGTAGGAAAAGTGGATAAACGGAGAGCGAGGCAGGCGGTGTGAAACTAAAGTGTGAATGTGTAATGGAAATTATATCATTTATAGCAGACAAAGTGGAGGAATTATTGCAGGAGTGTACTCAAAAGAAAGGCTTATGAGTACTAAACTATCGAAGGATCCAAATATAAGCAAGAAAATATTCTCATACATGTATACAGGAAGTTTGTAACACTTCAACTCTTTTAAACTTTATGCGGAACTAAATATTTACGATTGTTGAATTGAGGCAATAAATGCAACAGCCAGAAGTCTCAAATGAATCGGCGAAATCACATAACAACGTGATAAAAGAGACAATAAAATTTAATAACTTCAAACAAGCAATAAACAGTTGATTTTATATGTGAATTTTCATTGTTTCTCACACATAAACCCATACATTTCAGTTTAGCACATTCCCTTCCGCATAATTTGAATTCTTTTTGTTATTTTCACCAACACATGAAACGCATTCTTCAAATCACGACGAGTGAAAAGCGTGTCCTTCTCCGTTTAGGAGATGTAGTAAAACAAATAAATTTGCTCACACAAGTGAACCAAAATTTCATGAACGAATGAATGGCAAATATGTGATTTCTGCAACAAGGAGCAGGAGGCTTATTTTACGCGTTCGTTCATAACTGTTTCATTGTGTGTTGAATTCAAAATCGCGGGAGGAAATCCATTAATTATGGTTTCAGTGGAAAGCCAAAAGAGGAATAAAACATGTTTATGGCTTTTAAAAGGATAATACGTTGATGTGGGCTTATATGATAAGTTTCTATGAAGAGCCGTCACGTTGATTCGGGTCGGAATGTAGCTTGAGTGTATTTTTGAGTAATGAAAGGAAAAGGAAAATTATTCTGCAATCTTTATCATTTATATCATATCAATTTATAATTAAGCGGTATTTCTACGTGCTCGTGTCTAAACGAAGAGATTTTGAGTTAGTTGAATAAAACTTGAAAATCAACTTGAGTAGAGCTTCAAGGGTCGCGTTACTGGTCAAAAAATTACACGTTAGATGGAAATTGTTATCAAGAATCCTAAACAAGCCAACCGACTTGTAAACATACGTTTCGCCTTTCGTAAGGACGGGTAAGTTTTCAATAAGACGCTTTATCCTTATCACACGAACATTTGCAAAGGCCGTGTGAGAATTCTGCGTCAAGGAGGATTTGCACATTTAAGTGGTAGATTATGTAACTCAAATGACGAGTTCAACCCAAATCCCTTAAAATTTACAGAAAGCAATGACAAGCATCTCAATAGAGCTTGATGAAAGCAACCTGAACGAAATTATACGGAAGCACGTGTTCAAGCATCCTTCCATTTATTCGAGTCCTATTAAAGCTTCTCGGATAAAGTTGTCTTGAGGCGATTTCAGGATTGCATACATTCGGTATTTTTGTGAATTGAATTCCAGTTCACGCAAATACAGAATTTTTTGATTTGTAAGGACATCAAATGTGCATATTTTGCGGGGCGATTTAAATTGATTTGGGGAATTTTCGCAGCCACACGTGAATTCTATCCATTTCCGTGCTATTGGATTTCACCTGGGAAATATCTGTAGGAACCTGAAAATCTTGGCAACTGCAACGTTGAATCTTTTTTGTGCTAAAGTAGCGCAATCTCAAGTGCGACACAAATTTATAATTCGCAAATTGAACATGTCGATCGGTACATATGAGATTTTTTCCTACCTTTCGCTATTCTTACCATCTAATTCTATCATCTTAACCTACATTTTATGGCTACAGGACGTGGTCGGGACTTTTGATTCCATAAATACACATCACTCGAAAGAAAAATGACTAAAAAAAATTATTTGGTTTACTTACCTTGAACACCTGTCGACACAAGAAGTTTTCCTTAACCGGGAGCAGCCTGGGTGTGTTGGAAAAATGGAAGGAAATCCATCCGGTTGTGTACATATTGGGAAAATTCCCACCGCAATCATCAATTCATCATGTTCATTGGTGTCGCAAATGTCATAGCGGTTTACATATATGTACGCCCATCCATATAGAAATGTGTTGAGAGATGAAAGATAGGAAAAAAGAAGAAAAAATGGAAAATGAAAATAAAAAATCTCATCTACGATTGTAGGAGGAAATTTTATTTCAAAAACAGTTTCAAGATGGAAAAAGTTTGATGGGCGACGTGCCAACTACAAAAAACTTTCCTTCTGCTTCTGCTTTTCCTTATACATTTACTTTCCTATATATATATATATATATATATATTTATATATTTTCCGAAAGAAATAGTTATGCCAGGTGAACAGAACTTTTCTGTACTTACTTTGCCATTTCGGACAGCTGTAAGCGACCGTCTTTATTTGCATCGAAAACTTGAAGCTGAAATAGATGAGGAAAAACGAAAAAGAAAAGTTTAGATGCTTCTTATATTTATATAAAAGAGCATGATGCGGTAAATCGGAAATGGTGATTTGTCTGGTTTTTGGGGTTGGCATCGGATGCATATAAAGTCATTGGATGCTATAAAGTTTTTTTGGAAAAGTTATTTTACGAGAAAAGTTGCAAGACATATTGTTCGTTGAAGTTGGATGGTAGGAAGTCAAAAAATTTTATTTACAATGCAAAAATATGGCTCTTTACTTTGAAATTATGATTAAGAACGTAGCAAAAGATACTCTCGAACGCCTTGTGGGTATTGACCAATTATTGATAAATGAGTAATCGAGCAAAACTTCACTAGCTCGAACCACACGCCACAATACATATAATTCCGAGTGGTTTATTCACATAAGCGTCCATGGTCCAAGCGAAGTATCAATGAGTTTAATACAAAAAGGATGAGGAGCTGGAGAAGAATTGGTTCATTTTCATTGGAATAATTTCCATACTGGAATCGTGCAATAATGGAACTTGAACTTGTGGGTTGTAGAAAGGCCAGCAGTCTATTTCTGTTGTGAATCCTTTTTATGCCTTCTGATGGGTATCCAATTTACGATTTTTACGAAAGGGTCTAAACAAGTCGCCTTTGCTCTGCCTTATCATTTACTTGAAATTACATAGTTTATGATTTGTTAAGGTTAGAAAGCATTTTTTAGGTATTGTTATATGATTTGTTATGTGAAACGTTTTTTTATTGCAAGTGTCCTTTTTGGTTTTCTTTCAAAATTTTGAATGATATTATTTAAACAATTTGAATAAGTTTCAAACAATTGTAATGTCAGATTCCGGACTGAGGTAAAGGGTCTCAGAGATATAGATATTTGAGATGAAATAAAATACAAATAAATTATTTTGATTGCCTTGCCATTGGTTTTATTGCTATGATAATTCTTTGCCATTTTTATTTGAATATGATATAGGGCATATGAGTGCCACGACTAGTGCGGAGGAACATCAAACGAGAGGTCCAATTTTTGGCTACTTTAACTAATAATCTCGCCAATAACGCGACCAATTTTGTCTTCCAAATGGTCGGCGTAGACGGATGATTTGACGCATCCCCCAACAAGAAATAGTTCAAGAATTTACAAGATTATCGATTATGTCCGAAAGAAAAGTGACATGAATTTCTCGATCAAAACCGGTTTTCTTCAAAATAAATCTGCGAAACTTGCGGGTATTGCTCGGGCGTCAACCTGTTCACGATAAAATGGCAAACCGAACTAACCATAAAACACATGACAGCTGTCGCTACTATACAAACTATACGTAGCACTAATAAGTGTTGACAACTTTAAGTTCTATAGCTCTAATAAAACCATCTTTAGTAGGGCTGTTCTGTCAACATGTTGGTTCATAATAAGTTTTTTAAAAGTAAGTTTTTTCGACAATTTTCGAAAGAAAATAGGGTGGAGGTCTCGTTACAAATGATTTGTTGAATGCTAAACGTAGTACTACGTTTCAAAACATCTAAAAATGTTTGAATAATGCTAGTGAACATTTCGCGTGAGTTCGCATAATCCATTTCAAAATCAATTTAAAGAATAATAAAATTTAAGTTATTTTTCATTTGCTTTATAGTTATATGGGTTTTACATACGTCATTTAGACAGTACGATATAAAAAATATTAAGAGTTATAGAAGTAATAAATACAAAAAAAACCTTTGTAATTTAATATTTTGGCTGGAAATTATTTCGTTATAAATGACGCAATTAATCCCATCTTTGTATTGCCACCAAGTCCCTGATGCGGTGCAGCTGAAATAATAGTAAAGGATCCCCGATTTATCCTGTCTCAGTCATCCCATCAAACCAATTAAAAGCAACATCTAGAAATCCAAACACTTCTGCGATGGATAGTACTTGACAGGTATTACCAGTCTCTTCCCATCATCTATTATTTATTCATTAAAATTTGAAATTCAGAGTCTTGACTATAACTGTTCAGCCACTCCTTGATATTCTCTTCATCACATCCTTCACCAAGGCTAAGAATTTTCAATGCTCCGGTTTTTTCTTTGAAATAGGGTGCGTTTGGGGGTAAAAAATTGGCTGTGAACATCCAATTTTCTCAACCTAGTATTTTAGTGGAAGGATGAGTTGGCGCATTATCTAACAACAACCACACATTCTTCTCTTTTCCCACGTCTTTTCGAAATTCCTTCACCTCAGCAATAAATGTAACTTCATACGAATGAAGAAAAATATCATTGTTCATCCATGCTTTTTGTTGGTGAGAGTAAGTAAAGAGAGTTTTGATATTTTTGGAACAGTAGCGGATTTTTCGATTTGCCAATGACAGCAAATCGAGTGGTAATAAATGTATTGCTTTAGCGTTCGTGCAAATCATGACCATAGCTCAATCCTTTCTCGCTTTGAGCCTAGGTGCTGCATTCCTTTCGGTAGAGCTTACTAATTAAAACTATTTCAAATTTGTCAGCATTGGATACAAAATCTAAATCGCATTCCTTTTCAACTAGAAATGCTTTAAATTCGTCTGCGAATAAGGCGGCTGAGGCATTCATAGCCGAATCCGATTCGCGGATCCCATGTCTAGATTTGAATCTTGTTAACCATTCTCAGCTAACCTTGAAAGAACGAAAGAGGTATTACCACCAAGCTTTATTGAAATCCAATTTTTTTAGAAGGATTTTTTTTCATGCTCTCGTTTGTAAGAACCGTAAGAATTGTGCTCTGCAGAATTTTATTATGAGATTGTTTCATGGCTTCAAGTTGCGAGCTCCCATTTTTGTTCCCAAACGCGCAGGTTAATTTCAATATGGTATCAGAATTCCTTTTGGTATCTGATAAGTGTCTTTTGGACTATTACTGAGCGAGTTCTGGAACGACGAATTGCACGATGGATGCAGCTGAGCCTCCCAACCGGGGATTCTTAATTTTCGCCACATTGCTAAAGTTGGCACTACCATCGCTATCTTGGAGGACAACGCCCTTTTTGTTGATCACTTTAGGCTAATTTTTTATTTCCTACCTGAGAAATCTAATCAGCTGGAAAAAGCTTAACCAGAAAGCATAACTAGAAAATGGGATTACAGCACAATTTAAGAACTAGGATTTAGTCTGTATGTTTATAGTATACGCTGCCTTGGAGTACCATCAATCACGCAGGACCACTTTTTTCGAATAAATCCTAGCTCAAACAATTAAAAAGTTCCACATAGCTTTGTTCACGGTATTTTCTAACTCACTATTCTGAGGTTTGTTTTGCTTTATCTACTTTCCAACGCCCCTGATTCGTTAATTTTATTATATCGATGAAAAAATAAACAATTGAAAAGCCATTTTCGATGAAACAAAAGACCCGATTTAAACCCGTTCCGACAATGGATTGCAGGCGGATGCTTGTTCCCTTAAGTGTTTCAAGTTAAACTCCTTTGTTACCCCGATGTCAAGTTTCTTTTAAATTTACCTTATTCGAATGGTTCCACTTTTTTTGTGAATTTTGCCGCAATGTTATGATCACTTGCATGTCAATCATCTTCAAATTAAACCACGATTCATCGAAACTTCCCCCACCACTGGCCGAGGGTCGTCGAACATATCTGTAGAGAGCACATGATGAGAGAGCAATCGAAGAAGTCATCATAACGGAAGTAAAATTCTAGCGGTACTTTTTCGTCTAATTATGCAAGAAAAAAAAATAATTCACGTCGACGTACAATGAAACAAGCCAAATCAACTCGTTCCGGTATTTACTCCCCGCAAGTATTTTCGCAAGTAAGGAAAAAAGGAAGAATAAGTAAACATTGAATTATTGATTCGAGATAACGGGAACATAGCGTAAACACAAACAGCGCTCACACTCCGAACAAACGACCGATCTAACGGCATTTGAAAAATTCTGGAGAATTGCATTGGTGTTCGTAAAAATGTTTATTTTTCTCTATTTTGTCTATCTGTTTACATTGTACTTGTAAACAAAACGAGCAAAAAATTAATATTTTTACTAACACTCATACAATTCTGCAAAATCCGGTAGATTGGTCGATGGTCGGAGTGTTATCGCTGTTTGTTCTTACGCTATGACGGGAATAACCGGAACGGACGATTGGGAAATGAAAATATTTACGCAGTGACAGAGTCGAGCGAGAGTCAGTCATTCAGTGCGAATCAGATACAGTGGAATGACATAAATAAACGTTTGAGTAAATGATAATTAGTCCCGTTATAATTTGTCGACTTGAAACGTGACAGTCAGTGCAAGAGATATGTGGTGGTCGCTGGAATATAAGAGCGAAAGTCGATTTAGTCATTAAAAATAAATTGTCCGGCGGAAATTAGTGAATCCGACAGTGAATGCAGTATATTTTGGAAACAGAAACTAATAGTCTCATTTGTTCTAGAAGTTTTAAAGTGAGAATGAAACGTACAAAATTAGAATTGAATACGATTGATTAAAAGCTTCTAGCATAAATCAGCTCACCGAAGGCAATATGGAATAAACGAATAAATCACGCTGAAAGCAATACAAACAACAAAAATAAATCAACAGCGTCCATCTAGTAGCAAATGCGAGTCCAATCAACAACATCCAATCGATGCATCCCAGCAAAGGAGTTGGCAGCTGATGAGGAATGGCAGGGCTGAATGTTCGAAACTAACTTGAAGTCTTCCACCTTTCTCCCTATTATAATAATCTCAATGAATTTATATAATTATCGCGCGTTTATTATTATTGTGGCAGTGAGGAAATTACAGACCATGCACCTTTCTCTTAAAATAATATAATGCAATCCTATCTTTTAAGGTTATTAGACCTTAACCGAATATGCAGTACGTTTCCGATGAAGCGGACCTAATATGTGAGTAGATACTCACATATCTTTCGTAACTAGATCTCATCCTAAATTTTCATCTATTTCAAGTTCTTCATTACAGAAGTAAGCCAATTTTTTTGACAAGTGAATTTCCACCGTGACATGTTGCTACAGATTATCAAAATAAAAGATGAACTGTCAATTGGGAATTCGAAATTAGTAATTTCGATATATGTAGCTCATGTTCTGTTTGATTATATTCGTCCTTGCATTTCGCTGACTGTACCGATACTTACCTGTTACGAAGTGAATTAGGAACGAATTACGAACCAACAAGATATTATGATTTTAAGACTTTTTTGTTCACTTTTTGGACATTATCTACCTCCAGAAATGCAAGTCAATCAAGCCAAATACATGAAGCCCTTGAAGAATGGCAACAAATTCTACTCAGGGTCATATTCAACTGTTCGGTCAAAACATTCAACTAACCTTGATGAATACATGATTCTGTTTTTAATTGATGGGAATTTATTGGAGTAAAAACAACGCACAAAAAAAGATGATACGTTCATTGTATCCAACTGGTTTTGCCAATTTTCCTGAATGTCCTGTCCATTGAATGACTGAATAACCATTAAAAAAAAAATTTTTCCCACGTATGGGAAACTTTTCATTCCCTTTCCTGCAAATTAACTTTTACTGATTTTTCAATTAAAAACTGTTACTCTGATTTTTCAAAAGGATACAAATAATTTTGAAAACTTTGAGCTGTATAGAGAAGGGCTTCGTTCTTCATGTTAAAATGCTTTGCGGTAGTTTTTATTATAGCTAATAATATGTTACCTATTATCGTTTTCTGTGTTTGTACCATGGGATGTAGAGTCATCGTTCAATGCTTTTCAATAAAAAATTATACTGGATACTGTTTTATGTATGCCCTTTAGTATATTTTCTTAGTAACTTTAACACTTTAACCATACTGCGAAAATATTCTTAAGGGATCATTCGCCTTTGAAATTTAAAAAAAACGATTTTGAGATTTTTAAATTTTTCTGTGTTTTCTGATGTTTCTGTTTTCTGTTTCGATCATATTCAAGTGGGAAACCCAATTCAGGTCTTGTGGCTGCAATACAACGTCCGTTGAAAAGTTTCAGGCAGGCAATAGTTTGAAGTAAAATTCTACAAACCAAAGTGTCAGGGGAAACCAGAAAATACACTTTCCAATTCTCGCGAACTTGCCAGTTAGTTTATCTGTTTTTGCATTTCCACAAAACAATCCAAAATTTTTTGAATATGTTCCAAAAAGAAACATCCTTAGTATTCCATTGGCTCTCTATTTTCCAGTTTTAAGAAATAACACTTTTAAGAAATTCTGGTTGAAGCAAAAATTTGATTGAGTTGATTTAAACTTTATAATGTCACAAAGGGATTACGCTCGAACTTATGAGTTGAGCAAACTCGTGAGGAGCGCTATGGGAGCAACTAATAAATCGGTTCAAGGATGGCGTCGTCTGCGACAACAACCATAATCGCAGCGGGAAGGACTTTTGTATTTAACAGGTCATCTTCATATTGCACAGCGAAGCATCTGTTAAGGGTTTAATGGCATGAGAAAAGTTTCAAAGTTGAGTAGTCAAGAGGATAATGCTGAAGTGTGGGATTACCTATTATGAATAACTTGGAACGGAGAAGTGTGCGGATGTTAACACAATGCAATGATGGCGCTAATTATTTAGATGAAAATTGTTTATAAGAAGAATTTAAGAAAAAAGTTACAATTTTTTTGGAATTTGTTAAAAGTTTGGTTATGGCTAACGTTTTCTAAAGACAGACACATATAAAGTTCGTGTACGAATGGAATTCGTAGGAGCGGGAAGAGTTTAATGTTCGGAATCGACTTATAGCTTTTGTTTGCATTATCTGAGTTGGATACGCTATATCCAGTTTATAGAATTATCTCTACGAACGTGGAACTCTATCGTCCGCTCCTTGATATGAGGATTGTGGATAAATCAACAGAGATCTATAGTGATAGGCTCGGAGAACATGTAAATTTGAAGGAATGGACTCGTTCGAGGTATAGCGTTGGTGCTTGAGTGAAGTTTAGGTGAATGAAGTTGATGAGTGACATGCATGGCTCTAATGTCGGCTTATAAAGCAACGACATGTAAGAAACTGAGATCAAAATAATGCTTATTTTTGAATTTACTGACAAATGGTTAATGGTGCACTAGCCAGGATTTTTAAAATATTTGCACAGGTATGATGCAATCTGAAAGGAGGCATAGAAAAATGTAATACGCTATATTGCATTTAAAAAATTATGGTATGAGAGCAAAACTTCAAGAATGTTGTTCTCCATTATCTGTGTTTATGGTAAATATATGGAATCGATTTTTCACCGATGGAACTATTTGCTTAGCGTCGAACCTTTGCATCATAACGAAACTGTTTATCCTGCATATCATGACTAACATTAAACCTTAAGTGACTTAACCAAAGATGTCAGTGTCAGGTTGCAAGTTGTTAGTTGGGTTTCAACTACAATGACACACAATTGGTTTTCTATTTATTAAAAACATCCACAAGTTTTCTTCATCCCTTGCCAAAGGGAATCATGTCAAAGACGTAATTCGCTAAGTATAGCCTATAGTTTCTCTGGCTCAGTTCGATGAAGGTAGAATAGTAAGCAGAAGGTTAAAGGTAGAGTTAGTCCATCGTCACTACTACTTTTTGTCGTTTGCCGAATAGCACGGTTGTCGTAACTATTTATATGAATTACCTGACCTTTTTGATGGAATTAATGAAGTAGATTTCCCCGCAATTTTTTGGGGATGGTATTCTATGTTTAGCGTTATAAAATGGTACGGACAGAGGCAATTTGTCATGAGCCAACTAGGTCTTTAAGAAGTCTCAGTCATTTTGAGTATTCTGAGAGCGGAATGTCATATAAGCAACCAAAACCAAGAATCTGATTTCGTCCTAGATAATAAACTGTCTGGGAATAAAATTGGTAATTCAAACTTTCTGTGAATACGAAAAATTGTTTAGTATTAATCTCTGTACGTGCTTTGCTACGTATTCCGATGTGTATGCGACATACACGACATAAACGAATGAAATAAAAATTAATTTTGAATATAATAAAAAATTGTTTGTATCCATATATTTTAAGTTAAAAGAAAATCATACGAGATAAGATAGAACTAAGAATAAAATTAAAATAAAAACATTTATATTTAGATTTAGGTGTTAAGTAATATTGAGGTAAATAATATTAGCAATAAACAAAAAAATAAATAAAAAAAGTCTCAGTAAAACAAAAGTCAAAAAAAGTCTCAGAAAAAATATATTTCCAGTAGAAAAAGAACAAAAAAAAATTCTTGGAAGTTATTCGGGAAGAATTTTTCCATTGATATGATTCACTTGTTTGTTGTGTACATATCGCTATAAGATGAATAGTAATTGTGAATCAACGATGGAAAATGGAAAATAGAGTATTGAAATCCAGTATGAAGTGATGGAAAATAAAGGATATAAATTGTGAATTTATTTATTAAAGAGAATCAGGAAGTACTATCAGCTGTTTGAAGTGTTTAGCACCAGAAGTCCTCGAGTCGCAAAATCTTTGAATCACAAAGCGCAAAAGAACATTAAGTGAAGGCCAATAAGATAGTAAGTAGGCAGCAGAGGTGTTCAAGACCCAGCGCATCGGAATACCCTGAAGTAACGAAATTAAGCAGAGGTGGTCAGGACGCAACGCAGCTGAATGCATTAAAGTCCCGAAACCAAGCTAGAGGAAAAAGAGCTTCGTGCTGGAGGAAGCAGAGGTGGTCAGAATCAGCGCAGCAGAAGCAAGTAAATTCCCGCAATCAAGCATATGTGGTCAGAGGTAGCGCAGCAGAAGCAAGTAATGCCCCGAAATCAAGCAGAGGTCGTCAGAATCAGCGCCGCACAATTCACGTAAATTAAATATTTTGTAATTACATATTTATTTGATCATTTCTATTCATTTATTAATTTTATTTGATATGAAAAAATAAGCTATTTCTGTGTATATGTGTGTATGTGTATCTATATAAGGGCTATAAAGTATCTAGTATATGTGTATCTATATAAGGCTATAAATCACTCTAGGAAACTTCGATGATCTGAACAAGGTTATTGGATTCCGTATACACCGTGTGAAAAAACCTGTAGCGGTTACTGATTCTTTCCACTCTCTCTCTCATCAAGCGTGAAGTTGAAGAGGCATGTCTATGGATGATTTGGCCTATGAGCCCAATTCTTCTCTTCTAAGCTAATGTATCTTAAAATAAGATGGAAAAATTGAGGTGATATGAACCGTACATAATGTTTCTGGTTTGTTCCTTCATATTACTGCAAAGAACTTAAAACACCTTCTCAAGGATGTTGCTAAAAAAGTTTACCCTCCTTAAAAAGAGTCATCAAAGTGGAGGGAGATCCATACTTGCGCTGAAAGACAAACGTAATCTGAGTTATCCGAAAATCGGCAAGGATCACAAACGAGGGAATGGTTTTTGTTTTGAGAATCTTATCAAAATAATTGGAAGTGTCAAAGCTGATTGATGCCTTTTTTTGCCGGTAACTCTGCAAACCGGCCACTGCTTATCTTCTTAAACACTCGGAGGCTGAGAGAATCGATAAAGCTCTGATCCAGAAGCCTTTCAAACAGGGAAGATTGTATGGTAATGACAAACGGGATGGTAATTTGCACTTGAAAATATGAACAACTGAAGATGACGTCCACTGAGTCCTCCGAGCTGACAGAAAATACGTATGGGCATAATAAATTATTCATTGAATGTCAACGCGAAGAAAGAAATATTGGTTAGCACTTAATTTAACGAAAAATTAGAGTAAGTAATAAATTTCCAAACTACCTGAGCATAATAAAAAGGGGTAACAGGCAGGTTTCATGAATAAAACGAAGGCACAAGTAATTAAAGTCACTCCTATCACAGGAAAGATATAAGGCGACCTGCGACCTGTGCTAGGGTGATCATGAACTGAAAATTACCTATCTTATCAAGGGTTGTCCCTGAAAGAACCTGAATCTCGATCATACCTAACAGATGAGGTCTATCCGATTTTCATGATGCAAGGTGCTTTCGCCATATTCGACAATTATAATCCTGAAAGCAGTTTTTTTTAATAGGAACATGAATTGTTTCTTGCTGTTTAAACCAGAACCTGGAAGAAAACGGCCACCAGACTCACTGATAAAATTGGTCAAAAGAATTGAAAATCACCTGACAGTGCAATCACGCGTGTATTTTAGGGACACACTTAGATTTCTTCTGCTCATATAGTGCTTGCCTAACCAGTGTTTGCCAGAAAAGCGTCTCAATAACTTGATTTGCAAATATATTTATCGAAGAATGCAAACAGTTTGCTCATAACAAAAGCAATCCTTGAACAAGGAACATAGATGTGATACTCAGAAAATTGAAACAGAGAACTGAAGGAAGGAGGAAGGAGACATCATAATATTCTTTGGCGATGAGTTACATTTCCCGAGCATTTCAATCAAATAAGCCGTATCTAACAACAAACATACCACCGGCTGATAAAATATGATACACATATACTGGAGGATTCAGTCTAAGACAATAAAAAAATAAGCTGATCGACGTTTAAGTGAAAGTTATTAAATTTTAAAATTGCTTCGTATAAAACATCTATGGGAGGAGCAATGTATAATTGACTCTCATCCCTGCTATGTGACATGCTTTTGGAATAGGTTGAGTACATCATGAAAAAAAGGCATCCTTCCAAAAATTTTGGCAAAATGTCAAAGCAAGCTAGGTAGAAACGTTGTTGACAGAACCAAAAAGACCCCACTTAAATACGATAATCATAATGAAGAAACGACCAAACACGTTCCCGCCTTTTTGTAACGAAAATTTACTAGAATATCAAAGCAAATTGAATTTGACATCCACAGAAAGGAAATGAGGAGTATAAGAAAAATATTTGTACTATGCCGCCAATAAGCAAGAACTCAAGTTAAGTTTCTGTACACAAAATGGCAGCGTGCACAATATGATGCACAACATTCTTTGAGGATCGATGCCAGTTGACAACCAAACAATGAACTGCGGAATATAATAAAAAAATAGGGATACCAAGGACGGTAAATTCGAAAAAATTCGAAGATAATTGCAAAACAACTTTTTTTAACGTTTTATTTACAATAAACACAGCACATGCTTGGAGGTAGGACAGTAAGACATGCACTAGATGGATAGGATACACACACAACAGCAAAGAAAAATATATAGTGACCACTTAAGAAAGCCGATGTGGATACAAGAATATATTCCTGAATGTGCAAAAAAAAAAAGAAATCCTAGAAAAAGTTGTAGGACCAGCAATGGATGAAAGTGGTAGAGATGAAGTAAGTTGATCTCACAGTAACACCTGCCCGAAGTGCCTCAAAACTGACCAGACTAATTCATATTTGTAAAATTATTGTCACAGAAACATATGAGCAGTGACTCAAAAAAAGTTACTCAAGAAATCCGAACTTAAGTTTTGTTAAATTTTAGTATTCAATATTCTAACAAAAAAACATTGAAATTCCATTTAGAGTACTTTCCACCGGCATTAACGGACTTGACTAAGTTTTAAAAATTTGACCAAAACATATTTTAAATATGCCTTTTGTAACGCTTGACATAGAATTCGTCGTTTTGTTCTTGTCTTCAGTAATTCTGGTAAAAGTCTTTCCTTTTATGTCACTTCTCATTCGGTGAATTCAAAACCTGTCACAGGGGCTACGCTGACAGGGATTAGACAGGGCGTTATGAGTAGGCGCATTATTCTGGAGGAAATCTAACCGCCTGATTGTCAAATATCAGGCCTCTCCCGCCGCAATTCGTCACGGAATCTCTTCGAAACTTTCAGGCAAAAGCTTCGTTATCTCTTTTACTCTGAATGGACGAGTCCGCTCTCACCGAAGAAGCTAATCAGCATTCTTTTAAAAACTAATTTCATTGGACAAGATTTATCTGGACGAGGTGAACTTTAAGTCTTCCACTGGCTTGATTGTTACTTCGATTCAGGGTCGTGGACTTAGCATCATGATTCAGCACCTGATATGACCTTCAAAAAAAAAATTCGGGACATTTCGGAACACTTCTTCCAAAAAAAGCATGGTTCCACCCGCTCTTGTTTTTGCCTAGCAGTCCGTAGTCGAGGTACGATGTAGACAGACATTCTCAGACATTCTCAGACATTCTCAGACGATCTTCAGACATTCAGACTTCGTTCTCAAATCTTCCGTTAAAATTCGCGAAACAGAAATCCGAGTCATTCCAGATAGTTCCGCAATTTCTTAAATTGTTGGCATTGAAAAAACAAATTCCTGATTCGTACTTGATCTGGTCGGATGTTTTCTCGAATTTTTTCAACATTTCCGTCGGTTCGGGCTGTGCATGGACGATCAGAGCGAGGCTTGTATCAATTGATAGTTTCCATTTACAAAACAGAAAAATCACTCAAACACGTGAGTTTCTCCAATAGCATCACACTTGCAGGCTTTTAATGAAAGTTTCAAGAGTTTCCATGCCAGCTTTTTTGAGTAAGAAACAATACTTTAGGGACGCGCACTGTCCACGTGAATAAGCCATTGGAAAACCACAAGCACACAAAACAACTGTCACTAAATAATTTGCACTCACTGAACGGAACTTTCTTTAGTGACGATGCTTGGATTACTAACTTGAGAATGTTGGTTATATACACACTTAGCGGCAGAACACGGTACTACAAAAACTTTTTGAATGATAATGGAATATGTCAGAATAACTCAGTTTAGAAGATTGACAAAATTCGTTCTTCAAATTACTAGGACAGACAATGCAAGTGCTTTCAGACTAAGAATTGTCGAGGTTTAGTTCAAGGTAGCACGCAGAGGCTTCGATTCTATTGCGGAATACTCAAACAAAGCTCCGAAATTGCAATTTGGAATGTAATTGGTTGGTCAACCTTACTACAGTGTGTCCCAAATTTATAGGGGCACCCAGTTTTTTAGTCAAATTTTTAATGGTTTTAAACCAAACAAAATTGAAATTTTGAGGCACTGTAAAAACTGGGTTTCTTTTCGGTCGTCCGGTTGCTGTATACCTGCATTTTCTTTTTTTTCGTTTGGTGGTCACGGTTTGAGCCCTAATCATAGATAAACTCGTGGTTTGCGGCAACTGATGTTGGTAGAAGTTTCGAATTGGCTGGTTTAGGAAAATAGAAAATTCCAGACTGTTCTAGACGACCAGCATAATCTGGAATTTTCTGAAACAATCGGCTCAGGTATAAATACAGGCACGCTTGTTCAGAAATCTCAGTTGCGTGCTAATCGCCAGCAAAGATTTATACGTGGAGTGTTGTGTGAAAATGAGTAGAGGAAAACAGCTATCGAGAGAAGAAAAGGCATCTATTGATGCATTCAAGACATGCGGCAAGTGTAATAGAGAAACAGCTAGGCTAATCAACCGTTCGAGTAATGCCGTTGATTTTTATTTAAAAAAGAAAATCAAGGAAACTGAAAAGAAAAAACGTGGTCCACCGTCAAAACTTTCGGAACCAGAGAAACGTAGAATCATTGCTGCTGCCTCTCAATCAACCAAAGGCTGTAGGTGTATCAGTGGATTCGGAAAAGTTGGCATAGAAATCATTTCGCATCGAATGAACAGCGAAGACTATCAGGCAGTGCTAGAAAAGCATCTGAAGCCCTATTTCCGCCGTTACCGCTCTGCAAAACTGATCTTTCAACAGGACAACGCGTCAATTCACTCCAGTAAATCTACCAAGGAATGGTTGTCAAAAGTGAAAATTCCTGTACTTCAGTGGCCTGCCATTTCTCCGGATCTAAATCCAATAGAAAATGTTTGGAGCATGATGGTCCGCGACGTTTATGACAACGCTCGTCAATATTCATCAGTCACAGAGCTGGAGGAGGGCGTCAAAAAAGCTTGGGAAAACATCAGTATGAGCAGCTTGACAAATCTCAACAATTCGATGCAAAAACGGATGAAAATGTTATTTAAAAACGATGGTAGCATTATTAATTACTGATTTTTCGTTGCGAATCAATAGATTTTACCAATAATAAAAAATTTTCTATGGAAAATCGTGTTTTTTTTTCAATGCCCCTATAAACTTGGGACACTATTTTTAAAAACAAATATGGCATAATAAACGAACAAATTGTCGTAGGCTCACCAAAAAAAGACAGAAATCGTGAATTATGCGTAGAAATAGCTTGTGCAAATTAAGATTTGTTTGGTTTAAAATCATTAAAAATTTGACTAAAAAACTGGGTGCCCCTATAAATTGGGGACACACTGTAGTACGTTAAAGCTTTAACAACTATTTCATCGGGACTCTGTTACTATCAAATGCGTGTATGTATGAATTTCCGCGAGGCAATTGAAGCATTTTGTAGTACTTCACAATGCCAGCTCATATCGATCAGATTAAAACACCACGCACGAAATTGAACCCGAAATTACTTTGCCAAACAATTATAATTGATACTGATTATTAACTAAAATACTCACCATCGTGTCCGTGTATTCAATAAGTTTATCTTCCGAAACATCATTTATCTTCTTTGCCTCCTTGAGTAAATCACGGAGAAAGTTTTTAAGCTCATCCGCTTCGATATAGCCACTGTTATCTGTATCATACTCTCGCCATATCTGAAATTTGAGATTATAATTATGAAAAAGGATTCACGTATCGTATGAATAATTATTCTTTTTCGCACGTTTTGCCTCTCTCACCGATGGAAATTATCAGCCCCGAGAGGGGGGGGGGGTGAATATCATGTTATGAGTTTTAATGAGAAAATTCATTTCGTAGTAGAAGGAATTCAACTTTGGTTTAGAAATTCAATTTTGTTTTAAAAGATTCCGTGTAGGTTTGCACGTCTTCGAATTTGAATTTGCTCCGGGAAATCAATAGAAATAAAGAATGCGCCAAGATTTTGCTGAGAAATGCAAAATATGCATAATTAAGGTTACGTAGTGAAACTGACTACTCAGTCTGACCAGTAAAGCCAGCAGAGTTACTTCGTTTTGTATCCTTGCTTTAATTTAACGTTTTCTAGTGCATATCAATCGCAGCTCGTCTAGTTCCTGCTAATTCAATCAAACTGTAAAGTAAATTAAAAGCTCTCCAGTGCTCCCAGGATATTTTATTTCTGTGCTGTTATTGCATTTTCTTTTCTTGTCGGCATGCATACAATAGACGCAGACGAAGAACTTTCGGATACAACTGAACCAACTTTATGTCAGATGAAAATTTTCTGCAGACCATTTCCCGGGTAGTCAGATGCGGATGAGAGAGTTGCTTAAGTGCTACTGAAAATTTAACCTTACCTTCATGAATTCTACACTTGATTCCAAAGGATTATCAAATCGGAAGAGAAGTAGAAAATTTTCTTCCATTGGTAGTAATTGCGCCAACTGAAATGAATAAATTAAATAGTGAAATGGTTGTGATGCTATTAAGTTTCCAATTGTTACTAGTAAATTAAATTTTCCACAGAACTGCGTATTATAAAATATGAAACGAAACGAGGAGAAGAATATGAA
Organism: Stratiomys singularior; assembly: GCA_954870665.1. Taxonomy (NCBI): domain Eukaryota; kingdom Metazoa; phylum Arthropoda; class Insecta; order Diptera; family Stratiomyidae; genus Stratiomys; species Stratiomys singularior. Next base: position 25,529,090 of record OX940881.1, on the reverse strand, counting down.
TTGATGTTTTCTTTTGCTCGGTACGAAGTTTAAACTTCATTCCACCTGAGATGTCTCAACCTTGATTAAATGTTTGATTAGGTGGGAAATGTCTTTGCGTACTTCTTATGGCACTTTCCTAGTGGCACTTTGAGCATATTTTCCTTGTTTCATATAGAGAACATCCGTTAAGCATGTAATTGAGTTTTGGTTTAGGTAACCTAATAAGCAAAATTTTACTAAATTCCTTAAGTGAATTGAGCGTTGCCGGAAACGGATTCGGTGTAATTTTATGGATATCACAGTCGACTAGTCAGGGCACAATACATATATGCACGAGTATTTATTCATAATCGACTTTATCGATTCCAGACGTGAAATATCTAAAATGCGTCTTTCAATGTGTGAACGTAAATATTGCGATTCCGCTCACAACCAGTCATCCGGTGGCATCTGACTAGTTTGAACGTGTTTTAAGTCCAGTCAAGTAAAAAACAACGTGAAGTATGAAAGTGTTGAAAGTGTTTAAGACAGAAGGAAAGTTAGGGCATCAAGTGTAAAAGATTTTGTCTATTTTTTTAGATAAATAAGTTATTTTAACAGTGAAACTTGTTATCTGTAAACATTATTCTAGGGTACTTAGATGCAGCAATGTGCCTATCCATGTGTCAAATATTGATAGGCACAATATTCTGTAGTTGTTTTTATTTTCTCCGAATACAGTTATCGTTACAGTTATCATAGTTTTGAATTGTCCGTAGAAATGTACAAACAACTGTACAATAAAGTTTGCAATACATCACGGTTTGTACGTCACAAACCTTATTCCGTAAGACGAGATAGAAATGCAGAGAAGATCAAGACCGCCATATCTGAATTAACCCTTCAACCCTTGAAGGGTTGAACCCTTCAACTCGATGTTGATTACTTCAACATCCCGTTGGGATGCTACTTAAGAAAAACTACTGTCGAAAATCAAGCGCCATTTAATAATTTATATGGATCAAAATAAACTGCCGCTCACGTATTTACTTTTCACCAAGAAACAGCGTTCTCCGAATATTTGATGACATGAAGCAGGATGCAATATGGGCTATCCTTGCGGTAATTTTTGACATTGGCTTATGAGTACGCAGATTATAAATATAAAACGTGCTGGAAAAAAAAGCGCTGGGGTTCCAAAAAAAGTTTGAGGAAACCTGAAAATGCTGCAGGTGTAAAAACTCAATGGCAGTTCTTTTGGACGATTATGAACATGTTATGTTACATTACTAATTTATGGCTGAATAAGTAACGTAACATAATAAGCTCATAGTTGTCAACTGCCTATTGACTGCCCACTGAATTTGGACGAAACATGCATTACCACAGTGCTACCAACCTCGAAAGATTTGTTTCAAAGAACGAAGAGGTAAGTAGAATAAATCGTTTCAGCAGAACTTGGAGAAAGAGTAAAATTTTATTGAAAAACCACAGCAACAGGTGTTTATGTGTTTCCTCGAGACCATTTCAAAGTCCATTGCTGTTCATTGCTCCTGAAGGCAGTCTTGGTTCAGCAAACAGGAGCAGGCTTAAGGCAATTGCATGGGGTGTCATAACAAGCGAGATGGTTAAGTGCATCTGGAAGGCCGTGTTTGGTTAACTAAAGTCTTTTTTGAGTAAGAATTTCGGCTTAGTTTCTTTCCTGCGGCTTTTAAGCGTGCTAAGATTATTGCTCAAGTCAAGTGATAGGGACAGGGGATGATTGCGGTCTTATACGGGTATTTCTCTCATTATTATACTGCGGAGAGAGGTGATAATTAATGATTTCCTCGGACACAAAAAAAAACGCAACACAAGTTTATCTTCAACTTTATTTTTTTTTTTCCACGATTAATTATTTACATGTTCCGTTTGGAATCTTTCTTAAGACTAATGTAGACTTGAGAACTAACTTCTTATATACCTATGCAGTCGCCTCAATATCCTATCTATTAGTTAATTATTTCGCACATGTGTTAAAGGATTAGGATAGGTTTTATGACGGTAAAAAGATCTAAGGATGTTTGCCGCGCTAAATACGAAAGGAAAAATGTGATGGTTTTATGACATTGAAAAGATCTAAGGATGTTTGCCGCGCTAAATACGATCGGAAAAATGTGATGGTTTTATAACATTGAAAAGTCTATTTAATGAGAGGTGTAATATGTAGCGGAAACATATGTGCGAAATTTACATGAAGGATATGTAACACCCCCACCGTTAGATTGAGGCTCCGACGAAAATAGCTAATTACGGTTTAGGTGTGCGACTGTTACAAAAATTATTGCAATTACAATCATGAAATCTGACCCCAGACTTATAATATTGTCAGTTTTGTTCTAAATACAAAGTTATCAATAGTATTTGTATTATCAATTTGCTTCAAATACAAATCTACGATTTTGATATAAAAATTAATTTTGAAAAACTATTTCATTGTATACTTTGAAAAAGTAACTGTAATTTAAAGATTAAAATCCGTAATATGATTTATGATTTTTTTTTTTTTTTTTTTTTTTTTTTTTTTTTTTTTCAAACGTTTTTGTAGTGTAATTTATATTATTAGGCTCTATGGTATATTTTTTTTTTTTTTTTTTTTTTTTTTTTTTTTTTTATGCATACATCTTTTACTTCTTCTAAATTATTATATATATATTTTTTTTTTTTTTTTTTTTTTTCATTAGGGTTTACTTAAAAATGAGATCGTAGAGATCGTAATTCAATAACAAGGACCTATTCTGAGTGGTTGGAATTGGTTTGAATAATGTGTAGCACGTTATTGTGATATTCGATGGGTTTGTGGTACATTCCAGAAGGATACTATAGGTAGTAACAACATTTTCCTGGGAGAATGACATGCATAAGGGTTTTAGTTATTGGTGGTAGATTTAGAAGTCGAGGGTCGGTTTTTATTATGTTTCTTATTAGGTTTTGCTTTTATGGTTGGGTGTTCTATATTTTGGTATTTCTTTTTTGTCTTTATGTGAGTGCGAAAGTATTTGTTTTGGTTATTTGTGTCTACAATGTGGTCTTCGTCTATTTTTTCAGAGTTAATTTTCCTAAATTTAGTGTGATTTTTACCTCCTCTGGTTTCCTTAATAAAATTTGGACCGGTATCTATTTCCACATTTTCTCGGTTTCGATTGAGCTTATCAATTATTTTTTGTTTTCTTTGGTGGATTATCTCGTGGATTGCGGGATATTCATCTTGGTGGATATTACCGTTGATGAAGTCAATGGGTTTCCTGTTTGTAGAGGAGTGTATGGTGTTGTTGTAAAAGGTAATTATTTTCAGAATTTTTTCTTCTACTGTACTCTGGTTATTAATAGGGTCGTGTTTGAGAAGGCGAATGTGTTCGTTGATGGTATTGTGGAGTCTTTCTATATCAGCATTGGAAGTATGGTTGCTACTAGAGGTATAATGAACTTCAACCTTTTCATTTGATAGAAATTCTCTCAAAGGGATTGCTTTAAACCCTAACTCATTGTCAACTATTATTTCTTTTATTGTACCAAACTGACTGAAATAATAGGCAAGAGCTCTCTTAAATTCGGTCCAAGTTCTTCCAATAATTTTAATAGCACATGCATGCTTGGAGAATTTATCAATTATTGTTAAGAATAGAAATTTTTCTAATGTGTAAAACACATCTACATGAATTACTTCTCCAGGTTTTTGTGGAGTTTCTGTTAGTTTGAATAGGGGCTTAGGTGGATTTCGGACGTACTTTTCGCAATTGCATATTTCACAGTTATTTATGAAATTTGTGACTCTATCCTTCAGTTTCGGACAGTAGTATTTTAGTTTGAGTTCTTTAGTCACTTCTTCGATTCCTCTATGATTATTTCTAAGGTGTTCTTCTTCTATAATTTTGGCTAGGTTTTCTTCGTCTGTTACGTCTTCTAAGAGGACGTTACATCTAATGATTTTGAATTTTCCATCGGTAATAAAATTGTTGCTAAATGTGGAATATATGTTTTGGAAGAAATCTTCGTTTTCAATTAGAATAGCGTTTAATCCATTGGGATTAAAATGGTTCTTTAGCAATGTGATAGCGTCTTGCTCATCCAGCTGTTTGGCGTTGATAGTAGTCCTGTTTTTGTTGAAGATTTTTTTCTTTTTAATTCTAAGGGAGCCTGAGTCTGATTTATTTATGATTATTTGGTTTTTGAAAACGTTGATACAAGAAGAGCTCGTTGGGATTATAGTTTGATTTTCGACTAAGTTTATTTCTGGTTTAGGTATCCTGGACAGAGTGTCGGCATTTACGTTCTTTGCTCCTTCCTTGTATTTGATGGTGTAATCAAACTCTGAAAGTTTAAGTCTCCATCTTACGAGTTTAGAGTTGGGCTCTTTTATAGAAAAGAGCCAAGTGAGAGGTCGATGGTCAGTTTCAATTATAAACTTACGTCCAAAAAGATATGGGCGGTAGTATTTTGTGGCCCAAAGAATAGCGAGAAGTTCTTTCTCAATGGTGCTATAGTTAATTTCGTGGTCATTTAGTGTGCAGCTAGCGTAACTAATTGGTCGTCCTTCTTGAGATAGGACGGCACCAAGAGCATAGTTACTAGCATCAGTTGTAAGTGTGAAGATTTTATTGAAGTCTGGATATACTAAAATGGGTTCGTTTGTTAAAAGATTCTTGATCGTTTCGAAAGCATGGATATATTCTGGATTTTGTATGTCTAACTTAGCATCCTTTTTGAGGCATTTTGTCATGGGTTTTATAATACGGGAATAATCTTTTATGAATTTACGATAATACCCAGCCAGACCAAGGAATTGTTTGATCTGTTTCGGGGTTTTAGGTATAGGAAAATTTTGAACGCATTCAACTTTTTGCGGGTTGGGTTTAATTCCTTCTCTGGTGACTACATGGCCTAGGAAGTTGGTTTCGTGTTTGAAAAATTCAGATTTATCTAATTGTACCTTTAAATTAGTTTCTCTAAATCTAGTAAATATTTTGTTGAGTGAATCAACATGTTCTTGCAAAGAAGTAGAGAATATTATTACGTCGTCTAAATATACGAGACATATATTGTTTATGTAATCTGCAAGTATGCAATTCATAAGACGTTGGAATGTGGCAGGGGCTGTCTTCAACCCGAAAGGCATTCGTAGAAATTCATAGTGCCCACCCTCGACACTAAAGGCGGTTTTATGTATATCCTTTTCTTCGATTTCTATTTGATAGAAACCTTTTGCCAAATCTAGCGTGGTAAAATACTGGCTTCTTCCCAGTTTTTCCAAGATTTCTTCGATATTGGGAATGGGGTACTTGTCATCGATCGTAACTTCGTTGAGTTTTCGATAATCTATTACAAGTCTCCATTTAGGTTTCCCACTTGCATCCATTTTTTTTGGAACGATCCAAACTGGTGCTGAATAGGGTGATTTGCTAGGTCGTATGATACGTTTCTCTAACATTTCTTTGATTTGCTTCCGTACTTCCTCCTTGTGAATATACGGATACCTGTATGTTTTTGCGTATATTGGGATATTATTTGAGGTGCGAATTTCATGTTTAATTAAATTAGTGAAGGATAAATCAGACTCTTCGTTATAAAAGATGTCTGAAAATTTCTTTACTAATGGCAGTAATTTACCTTTTTCTTCATTATTCAGATGATCAATTCTAATCTGTTCAGAAATGGAGAAAGATCCCTTAACCTCGTTATCAATTACATTAAAGTTTTCGAAGGTTACAGGTGTGGTTTCTTGTGGGGTAAATTTAACTTTTGTGGGATGTTCGTTTAGTATCTTTACTAAACCTAATACTTTAGAATTTACTGCGTCGTAAATACCTTCCTCAAGTTGGACTTTTCCATCTTTGGAAGTCTTTCCAGGGAGGTGTATTAGACCGTGTTGTTGGTCTACAGGCACGGATACTTCGTAGAGTCCGGCCCTATTAAAGAGACAATATTGCTCATCTTCTTTGATTTCGAAGAAGATGGGGATAGTTTTTTCTCCGGCGCGTAATATTTGATTCTTATAATCTATAATTACATCGAGTTGTTTTAGTACATTATTGCCTAAGATTCCGTCATAAAATTCGTGGAATTGACAGACGAATAGTTCAATTTCTTGAGCCTTGTCTCCCAATTCTTCAAAGAGCGGAATTTTGACTTTTTCGTGAATATTAATAACATGTTGGAGGGTTTTTAAGTTTGTATCTGGTGTATTTATTTTCCACTTAGGATGACAGAGACCGGGGTTTATAATAGAGTGTGTAGCTCCGGTATCTATGATAAATTTTAAGGGTTTTGTCTTTGTCTTCACAACTATATAAGGTAATTTTCGTCCGAGGCTTGTGGAAGAAAATTTTGTGCCATTTCAGTAATATTTATGTCCATGGGTTCTGGCGATGGTTGCCGTTCGAAATACCGAGGATTTCCTGATGCGTTAGGATTATATGGATATTGGGTTTCGCTTTGATGAACTCTGTAGTTGTGTTCATGAGGTCGTCTTTGTTGTTCGCTTTGTTGATTATTATTATTAAATCGGTTGTTATTGTTGTTGAATCTATTGTGATAATTGTTATTATTGTTAGCGTTGTTGTTATTATTGTAGTTACTAGCATTATTATTAAACCTATGATAGTTGTTGTTGTTGTTATTATTATTATTCCTGTTTTGTCTATTATCATTTTGATTATTATTATTAGGCCTGTTATTGTTATTATTATTACGGGAACTGTTATTTGGAATATTTGGTTTATTATTATTATTGTTATTGATTTGGTTTTTGTCATTGTTTCCGTCTGTAGTCTGGTTTTTGTAAATTTGTCCATTTGAACCATAGTATGCGTACCCAGCCGTAAAGAGAATGTCCATGGCAGATTCAAGGGTTTCGGGATTTCTGCAAAATAATATTGTCTTCATGGGTTCGGGTAATTTGTTTTTGAAGACGTTGAGTGCTGTTTTCATATTATTTCTAGCACACTCGTTGGTTGCAGTGCTTGTTCCTAAGACTATACGGGTTTTATTATTAAGTCGCCTAAGTTTGCTTCTAATATCATTATAAAATTCGAGTGTATTAGTTTTAAAGATTGCGCCTCTAAGGTTGTCGAAGAGTTCGTCCATACTCAGACGATCTCCAAAGTTATTTTGGAGGATTTGTTTAATTTCCGACCAAAGGACAGCGTGACAGTTAATGTCGATTGTTTCCTTTGCTCTCCCTTTAAGCTTACTTTTAATGATGTCACTGAAAAGAAGTTGAGAAACTTCATTGTAAGCTTCTAGAATGGGTTTCACTCTGTCTACTAAATTTATGAATGTTTGTAAGTTCTCGTGTTTACCATCATATTCGGGGAGACTGTTTAGATATTTAAGGGGGTTGATTTGTATTGCAGGGGCTTCGTTGTTCGTCATTTTTTTCTTTACACCAGATTCCAAACCACTCTTACAAAAATGATTATAAACTGAGATTTTGGGGCAGTTTTTGGTAATAAAAAAAAATACAAGATTTTTAGATAATGGTCTATACAATATATATATACATCGGATTTTAAGAATATAAAAATTTTATTTTTGAATATGTAAAATTCACAGTGTAAAATTTACTTGGTTTTGTGCTGGAGCTCCTGTGGACCGACTATAAGACTCCTTTCAGCGTGATTCCTTGTAATCTGCTAGTTGTTTATTTTTTTTTTTTTCAGCAGGTCGAGTTTTCCTTAAAACTTTTTATTCGCTTTCAAGAATTTTTCTTTTTTTTCGAAGAGCACGGGTTCCTTGTCTGTTAGCACTATCGTGAACGATTTTTGGTTTTTTTTTTTTTTTTTCAGCAGGTCGAGTTTTCCTTAAAACTTTTTATTCACTTTCAAGAATTTTTCTTTTTTTTCGAAGAGCACGGGTTCCTTGTCTGTTAGCACTATCGTGAACGATTTTTGGTTTTTTTTTTTTTTTTCAGCAGGTCGAGTTTTCCTTAAAACTTTTTATTCACTTTCAAGAATTTTTCTTTTTTTTCGAAGAGCACGGGTTCCTTGTCTGTTAGCACTATCGTGAACGATTTTTGGTTTTTTTTTTTTTCGAGATCACTTTTATTTTCGCGTCTGCGTTAATCGTGAATTTTCCTCCTCTTGGGGAATATCTTTAGACAGACGTGATACTATACGCGACTGATTTTTTAAAAAAAATCGAGTAATCTTTTTACTCCGCGTATCCTACCGACTGCGCCATTAATGATTTCCTCGGACACAAAAAAAAACGCAACACAAGTTTATCTTCAACTTTATTTTTTTTTTTCCACGATTAATTATTTACATGTTCCGTTTGGAATCTTTCTTAAGACTAATGTAGACTTGAGAACTAACTTCTTATATACCTATGCAGTCGCCTCAATATCCTATCTATTAGTTAATTATTTCGCACATGTGTTAAAGGATTAGGATAGGTTTTATGACGGTAAAAAGATCTAAGGATGTTTGCCGCGCTAAATACGAAAGGAAAAATGTGATGGTTTTATGACATTGAAAAGATCTAAGGATGTTTGCCGCGCTAAATACGATCGGAAAAATGTGATGGTTTTATAACATTGAAAAGTCTATTTAATGAGAGGTGTAATATGTAGCGGAAACATATGTGCGAAATTTACATGAAGGATATGTAACAGTGATACAGAGGCTTGAATAGGTATTTTCTGAAACGTTATGTCATATCAAGTAAATGAATTTTTGGCATTTGATGACTATACTGGCCCATTTATTGTTTTTAAGCTGATCCGCAGTGTTAGAAAAATTAGCAGAGCTGGGTTGTAAGGATCTTGGGTCTTAACGTATGAAAACAGCTTTTGTTAAAGTTTCTGGGATGTTCTTGAAATCAGTGTGAGTAGAGGATGTCCGCAGGGATCCATAGTAGGTTCATAATTGTGGAACCTTGTTATGGTAAACTTTTGGTTCAACTTCTAGTTCTTGTCGTGTATGATGATTTTTTGACTCTGTTCGATGGTAGTAGTTATCTTGAACATGAGGTACTGAGAGCCTAGTATATGCAGATTGTTTCTGTATGGGGATAGGAAGGTGGGTGTTTCAATGTTCACAGAGAAAACGATTAAGGCATCGCTTAGGGCTAACCTTAGTATCGGACATCTTCCTAGGATTCTAGTGGGTACCTTCACCTAGACGTTTGGATACAGGACCTCTGTGTAATACTTGGGTATCTGGATAAATGCGACACTTTCTTTCTGGAAGTCCTCTTAATTTTCTCAGATAGTATTTGTAAGTTGTTTTGTGTCTAGGTGTGAATGTGGACTTTGCAAATATTCGTTTTGAGCAATTTCTGATGTCTTATTCGTTGCTTGTGTAACATACGGGTCACCAGTGACACAGTGTGGCATGGGTGAGGACACTGGTTGATGGGTTGTGGAGTCGCATCAAAAAGTGATTTTAGTGTTGTGTGGTACGGTTTATACTGACGCATGCAGTAGGTATAAACCTTACGTGAAGCGTGTTCTGCCGCTGCTTCTCAAGATAATTCGAAAAGGCTTATCTAGTCTCTATCTCTATCTTATCTTAGTTTCCCTGTAAGAATGCACGAGTGGCTTAGGTGATCTAGTCCTGTGAGTCGCTAAGAGGACTTTTTTGCAGAGCGGCGAAAAACCGAGCAGAGTGTTGATCTGTACCACGGAGTGGGGACCCGATATCACTTTTTGTCATTCTCCACAAACGCTGAAACGATTTGACTGAAACGTGTTGGTTGTTGTTTTTGAGGGTACTTAGAAGTAGCTGGACCTGAACCAGGTTTGTGTTGTCTAAACTTGTATTATTAGCTCCAATTTGGGATCTCTTCCTCGTGGAGCCGTGTTTGACGCTGAAAGCTACATCTCTCAATTGTCTACGAGAGATGAAGTCCTCGAGGCACGTGAAACGTTGACTTTTATGTATTTGCAAGTGAGCAAATAAATAAAATTCTTTTTAACGATTTTATTGTTTTTTCACAAAGCGACACATAATAAAAGGTTCGTTTTACATCATATGTTGTTTGAACGTTATTTGTTATTATTTAAACGTTAAATGATATTACTTTATGTTACGTTATTTGTGAGGTATTATGAAACGATGTACAAAATTATATTTGTATAGTGTAAAAACTGTTTTACATAAAATTGACAATATGGTACACAATTTTGGAATTTGCTTCTTTGTCAGGATGACTGATTCGATTTTTTCTAGGGTCTGTCGCTTTTTGTGGTCCAAAGTATGGGTTCTATGCTGCAATGCAGATAATATTCCATGTAACTGAATAAAGACAGACTATTTTGAGATTAAAAAATTTCTCAAGTATACCCAGGATACTGTCCGAATGAGCAACGAACACGTTGCTCAATCAACAGATTTAATACTTATAGCTCTTTACCATAAAGGAGAGGGAAGAAAACGCGACACTTTGCTGTAAGGAATATTCACAAAAGGTTGAGTGAAGGGAACTGGATAGAAATAGAATCAAATGTTTTTATTCGTATAACCCATTCCGAAAAATATCCATCATCACTTTTACATGCTTACGCTATGGCACATAGCCTTAGTACTTGCAGCAATGACACTGTTGGTTCGCTACTCTTAGACAGAGATAGAAAATGCAAAAATTATATTTGTATTTGTGATGCGTCTTAACGCGAGAACTTTGAAAGGGGTCAAGATTAGCGCTAGTGGGCAATTACGTTGTGGAAAGGCCACCATTAATTTAGTTTTGTTCTTAGGTTTCCGCGATCGCTGGTTGGTTTTCTTTCTCCAACATTTGCTGTTATATTCTCGTTATATGTGACGCGTGAATAATTTTTATTGAGTATTTGTTGAGGCTCACCCTTTATTTTCAAGTCTTGCTAGCGTTTGCTTTGAAAAAAAAATTTCTTATTTAATTTATCCTGCTAACAGTAAACAATTTTGATTTTCAATCCTGTTTTAATTTAACAAATTGAAACAAATTGTGAATTGCAACTTCGATCTGCAATCATTGATGAGTAGGACGAATCTCAGCGTTCCATTTCTAGATTCGTTAAGGGTTTATTCAGAAGCAGTAACGGTAATAATTCTTGTTTGACGTATGTGTTGTTGATAAATTATTTAGAATCATTCACTTCTTCCTAGCAAATAATTTTATTTTTGATATAGATATTGTGCATCAGTTCCGGCTACTTCTTGTTTTTATTTTAATTTTTTATTTATTTCCATAGTTATATTTAGATTTGCATTTTTAACATCTTGATATATATTTAAGGATTTTCCTCTAACGAAAATACACAACAAGTCGGCCAGCTACACACATTTTCTTTCTACGAAAACATTACTGAGCCATAAAAATTAACGATTGCAAATTTGTGTTATGTATCTGCGTCAAAGTGTTTTTAGTGTGTTAAACATCAATAAATGTTTGCATTATAGTACGGAAAACATAAAAGCAACGTATACATGAGAAAACTTGAATCAAAAGTTCACCATAAGAATTTCCTTACCAATTTAGATCAGTTAAAACGCATGAAAATGATTTGTGTACATATCAATTGCATAATTCGAACATACATGAAGAATTTTATTGTTAGAAGTAAAATCCTCGTAATGGCATGTTTGCAATCTATTCAAAGTGAAACATAAAAATCAAATAGATACAAATTCATGAAAGAAATTCATGTGTAGATACTTATCCAATCAATGAAGGTATGTAAGCTTTTTTTTTATGGCTCTGGAGACGAGGTGGATTTTCTGGTATTTTTTCTGTGTTTTTACGCTTCTCCACGAAACTAATGAAAAAAATTTTAACGTTTAGTCGTGAAAATTGTACTACACCAAAGTTTGTACATATTAGAAATTCTACTCTGACATCATCAGGGAAATGGAAATTTTAAAAATTTGTTTTTTTTTTTTGAATTTGAATGCCAAGGCTAATTAGCAAGTCTTATAGATAAACATGCATGGTTGGTTATAAGTTCTGAGCAATTTAAAAGAGCTCTATTTTAAATAAATAAAATGATGAAACGGATCGTTACGGAAAGATTAAAGAATAATCGATTCTGTATGACGATGGTCAATTGCAGTAAACGCACGCGTGACTACTGCATTGCGTAAGTAAATACATACTGTGCTAACACCCTCTGGTAGCTTCTCTCAAACAGAGATAGAAAAGGCACAAATTAATTTCTATTTTTAAAACCCTTCGTGAGAGTCATTTCTGTTCTACGCAACAAATTAGAGAAATTTTCTCTCAAAAGATTTCCACATATCTTGATCGAATGCCGTTAGATCGAAAGTTTGTTGAAGTATAGCATGGCTGCTAATAAGCGTTAAATCTTCTGAGAAACTCCTAATACATTCGACTGAAATTTTCCAGACGCACTGGTATTTGCACGCAAATCTTGTTGGAGGTAAGATATAAACATACGTCTAAGTATTCAACTTAATTGTATGTTCATAATTAACGACTCACATGGCACCCTGATCAAAAAGATCAAAGAAACACCACCGTGAAGTACTCACAGTCACCCGATTTTAGGTCTCTTTTCATTTGGTCGCCAAATCTGTCATTGACATTCTATGAAATTTTCATCTTGATAGCTCGAGATTTGTAAAAGTGACGCCGTATTGAGTACATTTGCGATTGTTCGTGTTTTCGATTTTGTACAATTTAAAAAATGGAATTGAATTGAAACAAGGAGTTCTTATTAAATTTTGCGTCAAAAGCAGTTTCAATGGTGCGAGGACATTGCAAATGTTACGAAAATATTCCGGCAATGATCCTTTAAAGAATACAGTCGTTTTTCAGCGAAACGTCAAACCAAGTGGTTTTTATTGAAAAAAGAAGGCGTTGCCCATAGTTTTCGTGGATTACATGGGTGTTATGTATTATGATATGTAGTGGTGGACAGTTGTTCGCTCTTAGAATTTCAAAATTGGAGGACGTGGTCAATTGACCAAGACATTTGGATGTGGTTGTTGCTGGAAGTCTGGGCTGTAGCGCTAAGAAGAAGTAGAAAAAGTTATGTGGCGAGGCAACCGCTTATAGTTATGATGAAGCATAAGATAATATTTGGAAATTCTATATGATTCATTACTGATTGGCAAAAATTTCAGATTTATTTTGCTTCTATACTGCTTCCAATTAATTGTATTAAATCCAGTCCATTTTAGTACATTATATTCGTCGGAGAAGTTTTTATTGCCACCGTAGTTAATGTTGTGTTCAAACAGTTCACTATTGTAAGAGGGTTGAGCGGAACCATCTCATTTCAAGCCCAAAGATATACGAGGAGATGATCTGGTCAACATCACCTATCATAGCTAGGTGGGCTGACGTTTCAACCTCAGAAACACCAACCAGTTGTAACCAACGATATTAGAATCCAAACCTTGGGGTCTTTTGCATCAAGGAGTAGTATCCTAACTTGTAGACCAACCAGAGTAAGATTTTTTATTCAACCTGTCCTCCATTAGATCGCTGGTTTCTTTGTCTTCAAAACATATCGAAAGAAAACTACAATGGATGAACTACAATGAAATGACAACAGTCACAGGAACAAAATTTCTGTGTGGTTGAATAGTGGTAGAATATACAATATAGTGGTAGAATAGAGAAATAGCATGTCAATAGCGAATCCCTACTGTAATCATATAAATGAACAAATCAGTAACCAAGCAGCACTCGATTGAGTAGAAGAAGTTAGCGGGAGAAACGATCACATATTAACAGCATTCATTAAGCTACAGCATTTTTTTCCAGGAATTTTCAATTTAAGAGCAAATTGTAATTAATCTCCTTCGACTTTCATATGCACTTACCCGCTAGAAAAATTTAAATCACGTACAATGCCATAGTTAATAACCAAGAAAATTGATTTCAATATAAATTGAGCAACGAAACTGATACAAAGATTGTGCTTACGCAAATGAAAGTTGAAAACAGAATCCTGGCGTCTATCAAAACCACATCGCCTGAAGGTTACGAAATCAATAGAGAAAGGGATGTTTTGCCAGGAATTATTGTCTATAAACATACGAAGGAACATTTTCAAAAGTATATAATGGCAACATCTTTATAAAACAAAAACATTGGTTTGCTTTCGTTTGTTTTATTGATTAAATATTGATGATTTTTAATAATTTAGTCAAGCAATTTTCCGAATCGAATGAGAGCATACTGCGGCTTATTTCTCTTCGAAGAATACGTGACTTATTTGCGTTCGAAGAAGATTCGAATACTTAAATTCCATTCCTGAGTTATTTCTACTTAATAGTATTGAGAGCCTATTTCATTCGCGGAAGATAGTCAAATCAACACCAGTCTTAAATTTAGCATATCTTAGACGAAAGAAGTCGTAGTTTTGATAGTTTCATGCTTTTTCACCATTTTAACAAGGACAAATTTTAAATAAATGTTTTACTCATGAGCAGGTAGACCATCACTACTTATTTATTTTAAAAATAGCGTAAATGCTAACCAGCTCTACTACTTCCGAAGATTGTGACGATGAGAGGGATGTAAACAAAGCGAAATAGAGCCGTACATAATAACAAGCAGGGAAGTCTCAACTCGCACCCATTCACACATTGCCTCAAGCAGGCTGACCGTGTTTGTGGAAACTTTATGTAATCTCAGTTGCCGTTGTGATCCCGCGGAGTGCATCAGAGTGTTGTGTTAGATCGAATAGCTGCTTCCGTAGATATACGTTGCAGTAGGAAAAAAAATCAACGATTGTCTTTCGTGAATGCTTGCGTTTTCAGAATAATATGTCGCGATATAAGAGTGAAGAAGAAATTGCAAAAATTTTTAAAGAAGACTTTTCACACGATGATGGAGAAATTGCTCTTCTTTTGGTAAACGACGAGGAACTGAGCGACGCTGTATTGGAAATTATTTATGACAAAACAAAAAGTTAAGTGGGAAATGACGAGTCGAGATATGTCTACCAATAAAGTATACTGGTATGATATTTAAAAAAATCCAATATCGAACGAAGAAGGATTTAATTCCAAGAAAGACTCAGAGGAGACAATCAGATTTTGGTCGGACAATCAAATTTGCGAATTCAATATTTGTTGAAGGATAGAAGACGACTAACTATTCAAGCAGAAGTTGGTAAATCTGTCCAGATTTTACCTATGAGTCACACAGTCCTAATAGTGTGCTTTTAATCCTTTCACTCGCCGAAATCACTGGATAAAACAAGATAAAGTGGCATATCATACAAGATTAAACTTTGTTTGACGGAATACAAAATGCATAATGTCCGAAAATGTCCAAACAAAATGTTTTTCGCATACTAAATCAAGAATTCAGCATGAGTAAACTGTCAGCTCGTTGGGTGCCGCGTTTGCTCACGTAAGATCAAAAACGTGTTCGAAGGAACGTTTACAATGCTCTGTTGACGCAGTTAAGGTACAATAAATCTGAGTTTTTGCGCAACTCAATTACAATAAGTTAAACTTGGATATACCATTATAGCCGCGAAACATAAATACAGTGAAAACAGTGACTGCAAAGGTAAACCGGCTCCCGAAAACATCAAACATGCGTCTGAAAAAGGGCTGGTGAATGTTTTTTTTTGGAAAGTCATGGAGTTATCGCAATCGATTATCTTCGGTAAGGAAAAACCATGATAGGAGCATACTACCCATCATTACTTGCCAAGTTGAAGGAGAAAATAGTGGAAAAGCCACTAAATTTGATGGGTAAGAAAATCTGTCTAACTACTCAGTGGTTGCCATGGCGAATATGTACGAGTTCCGGTGTGAACTACTTGACCATCCACCTTACTCACCCAATCTGGCCACAAGGAAATCTTTTTTATTCTTTCATCGAAGGAAACAGCTCGAAGGAAAGACATTTTCGCCAGTCTCATCACTTTAGTAAACATTTACTTTGCATAGAAAAACGCCGAGTACTATTTGGACGGGGCAAAGAGGTGGAAGCATGGCTAGGAGAAGGATGTAGACACGAGTTCCTGGAGACTATACACAGAAATAAGAAAACATTGACAAAAAATGTCTTGTATTATTGTTAGGTCGGAAACAGACCATCCTCGTATCATATCCTATCCTTTGCGCTGATCTGTTCACTATGGTTTTTGAGGGTTAATTTTTTTTGTCGATTAGTATTCGAAAGTATGACAGTCAGGATGTTTTGTCGAATAACTCTAATAGTCTAAAATGCTGTGATATAAACTACTCAGGTATAAAATAACTATATATCTGATCAATGGAATAGTTCTAATAAAATACTGATCCACAAGAAAGGCAGCAAAAAAGACATCAGGAGCTACAGATCTATTGAGTCTACTATCGTTCTTCTACAAAGTATTCACGAAGCTCATTAGTAACCAAATGCAAACAGCACTAGATGCCGAGTAGTCACGGGAGCAGACCGGTTTCAGAAGTAGATATAGCACTATATATCATATCCACACATTACGATTAGCCTTGAGTACATATAAAGATAATGAGCAACCTCTAACACTGGTCTTCATAGACTTTGAAAAAGCCTTTGACTCAGTATTCCTTGATGCAATAATCAATGTATTAATAACGTAAGGCAGATATAAACCATACGTTGAAGTACTAGCTAATAGCTACTGAAATGCCAGAGCAAAAGCCAAAGTGCTAAAAGGAGTTTCCCATACAAAGAGGGGTTAGACGGGGAGACACGACATCGCCAACGCTCTTCAACGCCACATAAGAGGTCATCTTCCGAACGCTACATTGGGAGAATAAAGGATTGAACATCGATGATGAGTACCTCAACCACTTGAGCCACTCGCTGATGATAAAGTTCTGATAGCTAACGGTCAACAGGAATTACAAGAACAGCTGATTGAACTCAACGCGGCTAGTGGAAAAGTAGGCTTGAAAATGAACCTAAACAAAACCAAGATAATGTTCAACGATTATATAAGCATTCAACGACATACAAAAATGGGAAACACCACACTGGAAATAGTCAAAGAATATGTAAACCTTGGTCAGCTAATACACAAATCCGGTTCATTACTAACAGAAATCAATCGACGAATCAAGATGGCATGGAGTGCTTTCGGGAAAAACTCTATTATATTCAAGTCTAAAATGAAGATTTACTTGAAAAAAAAACCTTCGATCAATGTATCCTACCAGTCCTGCTATACGGTAGTGAAACATGGGCGTTAACAACAGGAATAACAAGGAAACTTCAGGTTGCTCAAAAAGTCATGGAAGGATGCATACCGGGCATTACACGAAGGGATCGCAAGAGACTATCGTGGATACGAGAAAGGACTTAAGTATTAGACGTGATACCTAGAGCAAAATACTTGAAATGGCGATGGGTCGATCACTTGGCAAGAATTATGGACTGCAAGTGGAGTGATCAAACGACGAGTAATCAACCAAAAGTAATCAAATGACCGATAGGACGTCCAAAGATTCGATGGGACTATGACATAAAGAAAACAGCCAGCACATCTTTGATGAGAATAGCTGAAAACAGGCAGATATGGAACGCAATTAGGAGTCAGTATGCAAAGGGGGCTGCATAATAATTTTGAAATGTGGTTAAACAAGCTGAATGTGATTATGATGATTTTGTACATACTATACTAAATACTGAAATACTTTTTTGTATTCGTGTTAATGTCTGGTCCAAGTTTCTAATAATTATGTAAGGATAACATCGGTCCTTATTATATATTAAGTTGTATGTGCATGCGTCGTCAGCAAGCAATGCCACTTGACTGCTTGCATTTGTAAAAATGTCAGCGGGGTAAATGTTGAATAACATGGGACTCAGACAAGAACGTTGGGGGATGCCAGCCGATATGTTTTTGATAGAGGAGATGCGTTGTTAAATTAACTTCGTATTTCTGATCTTCAAAAAATTTGATCAACCTGACCAAGTATGACGGAGTGTTGAATCGAGTTATTTTATAGAAAAGGTGTTCATGCCAGGTGGTGTTGAAGGCTCTCGACAGTTAAAGGAAACGAGGAATAAAATAAAATAATTTTTGGAAACTCTAGACGGGACATTTGGCTTAATAAAACGGAAAAAGAAAAGTGAAGAAGAGAAACATCCAATTTCAACAATGATTTGATAATATCTTGTGTATCTTTAACATCAAAGCTCGTTAAGTTTGAATAACAGTCAGGAAACCAGAGAACAAATTATAAATTTCAACTCGATATTTGTGTTGCAGTCACAATAATTGATGTATCATTAAAATAGTGTAAGCCATTCGATTCTGCTCTCAAAGGAAGGACTTGCACAACATCGCATCCAACCTGGTGCGAGTATCCATACAGCCAACAACGTTTCTAATGATGCATTCATAGTTGCAAATGCAAATAAGAAGTGCATGAGCATAGATCATGTCCTAGATGCAAGCATAGCTGCATGTGTGCCAGCTTGTAATCAACATGAATTTACAACTTTTCAACACTATTCCTGTCTGGGTTGCGTCTATGATGCTCATTGATTTGTAGTCCGATGTTGTTCTGTTTTGTTTGACGTCTGAAATTCTGAATAATACTATTGGTCCTTTTGGCAACCCAACAATGCGAATTTGGCAATTTTCCATTATTGGGTCACCAGAGCTATATATGTGTTCACATATGTGATTTACTCACATGCAAGGAAGTTCAAGCTTATGCATATTTCTCTCATATTGCACGCCGGTGCCAATTATGATCAATAATGGAAAATTTTCAGCATGATTTGGTGGAACAGGTGTTTCGCAACAATTTATAAATAAAAGAAACTCATTTTTACCAGGAGGTTATTTACACAATTATTAATGATCCGTTCCGATACAAGAATTTTTCAACGCAAGCCCGAGGACATCCTTCAGGTCAACATCAATTTGCCTGTTTAATATGTCCAGATACTACTTATACTAAATTTCCCGATTTCCCTGACGACAACATAACAAATCACAGCGTCCCTGATCGTTTAAAAAATTTTCTTCTCGTATGAATGTTTCATGTCAAGGCTGCATGGGGTGAACATGGAAAACATTCATATCATTTATTTATACTGAGCAGACACACATACGTAATTCTAGTCCACCATCATCATCGAGTACATTCACATGGAACAACCTGCGCCCATTGGAATTTCTGATTATGTTTGTTTGTTTGTTGTGAAATTTGGATTTCTCACGCAGCATGCATTCCGTCTGTTCGAATTAATCAGGGAGAAAGAAGCAACAACAATTGTTGAAATTGAAATCCTAAAGGTTAGGCTTGAGCATCTGCAATTTGGTGTTCAATATTATCTCAACATTTGGCACGCAGGAGTTTTCTAGCAGAATTTAAAATTGTGAATGCGTTTCAATGTAAAAGTAACATGCGACATGATTAAAACTTTTCACAAACAATTATTGATATGTGTCACGAAGGACATGTTATGTTGATGAGGGATTCTTGCGTTAGAGGAGCTTTTGCCTTGGACGTTGTGATTAGTATTGCGCAACTACTAAAAAATGAGCACACTTTAGATGGGCATCACAAAGAGTAAGATAGAAATATCACATGTAGGAAATTAAGGGAGCTTTGCAAGATAGAGAGCTTACAAATTAAATGACGCAGTTGAATGAAGCGATCGCGATGCCTTGTTTTCGGAGCCCAAATAAATGCCATATTAGTTTTTCATTTTGTATGAATGCAAAATTTAAGAACAGGTTAACACTAATCTCTCCGCACCTATGGGTTTAGATTCTATCATTGCTCTATTCTATATTTTATTGAACAAAAGTGAAGACATCTGGAAGATAAGATTCCTATACTGTAAGATTATGAGATATTCGTGGCTTAAGTACTTATTAATGGTTGGACTAAGACTATTTCTTTGTTGTGTATGAGGTATACAAATATTGTAAATATTAGTGAGAGCTGAGATATGTCCACACGTTGAATCGGTGAAGCCTTTTTTCGTCCAACAATGATTATTTTTGTAACGTCCTGTCAATATATTGGGAGTACAAATTAATTCGGTCCGTTTTTTTGTGGTCAAAAATGCATTTATTTCAAAATAAAAAGAATTAAAAGATTAATCAAAGTATCGTCCATCGCTAGTTACTACTTTTTCCCACCTCTCAGGCAATTTTTGAATTCCCTCTCGAAAAAATGTCTCGTCTTTTGAGGTGATCCAAGTTAGAAGCCAATTTTCGATTTCTGCGAAAGAAGTGAACCTATGACCTGCCAAATCGTGCTACATCCGTCGGAACAACCAGTAATCAGAAGGAGCGATGTCCGGAGAATACGGCGGGTGCGGCAAAATATCCCACTTGAGCGTTTCCAAATATTTTTTCACGACTTTTGCGACATGAGGCCGAGCGTTGTCATGCAGGAGAATAACTTTGTCTTGTCTTTGCTTGTATTCCGGCCATTTTTCTCGTAATGCACGGCTCAAACGCATCAATTGCAGCCTATACCGATCGCCCGTTATGGTCTCGCCAGGTTGTAGCAGCTCCTTTTGGTCTCACCAGATACACAACAAGACCTTCGAACCATGAATATTCGGCTTTGGTGTTGATGTTGAGGTCAATGGCAACGATTGACTGGGCATAGCGTAGTATTTTTTCTTCTTGGGGTTATCATAGAATACCCATTTTTCGTCCCCCGTAATAATTCGATGTAAAAAACCTTTTCTTTGTTGCCTTTGAATCAGCTGCTCGCAAGTGAAAAGTCGCCTTTCAATATCTCTCAGTTTCAGTTCATAAGGAACCCAATTGCCTTGCTTTTGAGTCATTCCCATAGATTTTAACCGTGCAGAAACTGCTTGTGGTGTCACTTCTAAAGATTCGGCAAGCTCCTCTTGCGTTTGACTCGGATCTTCATCGAGCAATGCCTCCAACTGTTTGTCTTCGAATTTTTTGGTTGTCCAGAGCGAGGCTTGTCTTCAACGCTGCAATCTCCATTCTTGAAACGTCGAAACCATTCCCTACATGATTTATCAGTTGGAGCATTGTCACCATAAACTTCCACAAGCATTCGATGCGCTTCAGCTGCATATTTCTTCCAATTAAAACAGAAAACTAAAACCTCCCGCAAATGCTACTTAGTTAAAACAAAATTGCTCATAATTAACACAGTGAAAAACAAGGTTTTTTTTAAAAAAACTCGAAGCAATATGAACTGAATATTATTGACAGATGTCTAACCTTTCTAAAACTATCGACATCAGCTGTTATTATTCAACATTCATAACAGCCAGATCCATCTTTTGAAAACGGACCGAACTAATTTGTACTCCCAATATTTTCTCGGCAACAGAAGAGAGTTTTTAGGGTGAACAAGTGTTTTCCTATGCTAGTTTTTAATCTTATATTCACTTGGCCCCCGGATAAAGAATATTCCGAAAACAAAATTGCATCCATGTTCTAAAACATGGGTAAGGGTAGCGAATCTTCTTATGTGATCATCCGCAACTCAACAAAAAGTTACAAACTTGAGAGCTATACGAGTGTTTTCCAGCCGGCAGTATTAGCAAAAGAAACGTCTGCAAAGCGGAAACATACAATTTTAGAGAAAGAGTACAAATACTTTTGAAAAGCAAGTATTTGATGCGTGCAATGGCGTAGTTTCACAAATAGTCCCGGACTTTTGATAGCCCGTCTAAGTCGGTACATACTGATTAAATGTAAAACAGACATGAATTTCTAGGCAAAAAGGTAAAGAGGAGAGTGATAAAGGCAGGTAAGCTCACATGAACTGGATCAGCATATCAAAACGCAAGAAGAGTAGACAAGATCAAAATAAAACAGGCAACGAATTAAGACAAATAGACAAAACTGTCAGGAAGGAGATCGATGCGGCTTGAAATGACTGAAACGCTTGCAGAACACGCCGAACACTGTGATCTTACTCTGAAAAAACCAGGACAAGGAAACTCGAAAGAAAAAACAATGAAATGGCGTAGGACGGCAGGTCGGAATATAAACAGGCCATTATCTCGTATGTTTACATACAAAACGAATAGAAATCCAAACGGATGACACTTGCCAAGCTGGTGGTGAGTGAGAACAAAGTCCAGAACCCAACAATATCTTGGACTATCCTTTAAGATAATTCAAGCCCGCTAACAAACACAGAACGCCAACAAAGTAACAGAACTGGAATTTGCATTTGTTGACCACCGAGTTAAGGAACCTCCTCGGTTTCTGTGGGAAGCCAGGAAATAGGAGTTTTGGGCATCCGGAGGCCGGGATACTATTATTCAAGCAATGAATCACATTTATTGAGTTCAACGAAGAAAAGTTTGCCATCAAATTTTATTACATCTTATCTATAAATGGCGCTCCATAAGATCTAAATTTAGAGTCAATGGGACTGATAAGGGCTACGTCTATCAAGGATGGGACTTAAGAGTTGTCGATGAAAATTGATGGAAAATGAAACGAAATCATGGGGGCTGTAAACGTTTCGTTTCGCATTCAGAAGAACCTTAAAAAATGTTAGCGGAGGCCTAAAAATTAACTGCAAAAGTCGCTGAGCAAAACTCAAAGACACTAAGTTGGAGGAGCCTTAATGGAGGTAGAACTTTTTATGACTGTTCACTCGGCAAAGTTAGTAACGTTGAAAATGTAAGGAACAGATTACCAGCAATGACTCTAGCGCCTACTCAAAAGATCACACTGGAGGACCTTCCAACAAAATTGTGAATGGTACTGAGAGAAATCGGTTGCCATGTGTTGTTAAAAAACCACCACCGATACCGAGTTTGAGGGGTATAAGACCAACTTAGGGACATCTGGATGAAAATGACAAAGAATATAAGTCTTGAATTAAGGCAAACCATTGCTTGAGAAGAATAGGAATTTTGTCAATCCGCGGGATACAATTTAAGAAACGCAAATTTTGAAATCCCCTAAGTAACTTTGATTAATTTGAATTTTTTATTGGTGCGAGTTTTCAAAATGTTACTGAAGTTCAATACAAGCCATACTTTCTGCATTGTGGTATGAGAAACCAGCACTCTTATCAGTTAAGTGTAATTCTATCATTCGATCTTGGTTTGAGCATGCACTGAACGAGCAGAAATTTTAAAGCCAAAAGTCTGAAAAATTCAACACCAAGGATATTTTTGATAGTGAAAATATCTCGCAATCTCATCAAGTAATCAGCAGCTCTTTCTGAGGAACGATGTCTAGAAGTCTAGAATCTATTGTCGCCCGAAGTTGACTCGACCAAGGCAGGCTTCAAAAGGCAGGCTTCAGGATTACCTTGCAAGGTGAAGCGGAGGATTAGAAAATGTTTGCGGTTTCTAAACACAGCGGGTGATTGCTGATAGGATGATTCGGAACCGACCAAGACATTTTGATCTCAGCAAAACAAAGAATAGGAAGGACGAGAGACATATTCATCGTCAGATATTTAACAGGCATTCTCAGAGCTAAGTAAGTAGCATTTGAAGACCTACTTGCCAACTTCCTCGAAATCGCTGAAGTATTGCTCTTCGGGCTCGTGCCCCATTGATGCAAAGGTGTGGTAGTCAGATGGCGACATGCCTGGGGAGTACGGCGGGTGCAGAGTGATGTTCCATCCAAGCGATTTCACTGTGTCTTTCAATGGGATTGCTGTGTGCGATGGTGCGTTGTCTTGTGTCAAAATAGCTTTGATATATCTTCTGGCCCATTTCTGTCGTTTTTCGATTGATGCGAGGTTTAAATTTATCATTTGTTGACGAAAGCGTTGTATTTTAATGGTTTAGTTAGGCTTCCAGAGTTCATAATATACAATACTATTCGTGTCCCACCAGACACAGAGCATGGTGTTCTTGCCGAAGCGATTTGGCTTTCGTGTTGAAGGATCGGTTGCGACAAAACCCCGATTTTTTTATAAATAAAACCGGAAGTGGAAAAAATTTTAATTAATATTTTCGTAAATTCGATGCAAAAATGATTTCCTTTCATAGCGCCGGTTCTGCGATTCGCCATTCGACCTTCATTCAAATCGTGTGGGAACCATTTAGAAACTTTATTTACCTTACCCATTGCCTGTAAACATTTGCTGATCGTTTCCTGTGACACATTTAATGCTTCTGCTAATTGCCGTTGAGTGTGAGTTGGTTCACCACCCTCCTGCAATACTCCCTCTTCATATTTTTGTGGCCTACCAGAGCACTCACTCTCTTTCACATTGAAATTACAACTTTTCGATTGTCGAAACTATGTCCCCATGTCGTAATTGATGGAATGTGCCCACCATATGTTTTGACCAGCAAACGATGTCGTAAATCTTCTTTTTCAGGCACGAAATTCGAAATGTGTGATGAAATTATGATTAAACAAATACTCTAGTTTTAGCGGGACCCAACTTGTGTGTGTTTGTAGCTAAATGTCAGAAGATCAAAATGGCGCATGTGTCAAATTAATGTGCTGCGTGGTTTCTGCTAGCTTCATCTCTTAGCAAACAGTAAAAAAACATACACCTGCTACAGTGCAGACACTTGGAGCAAACCTCGGATCTATAAGTATTTTTCCATAATAAGCGGGTTTATGTTTGAATTGGTAAGTGTTTTCTCCAAGAACGAGAAAACATTGGTTCATATCGAAAAGATTGCATATAAACGGCAATATACAACTGTGTTGTATACATGTATGTAATATACAAGTATTTTATATAGGCATAAAAAGCCGATATAGGTGCACTTATGCTTTTTCTATCTCTTTCTGAGTGTGGCCATGCGAGAGTATATGCACTGCGTCGCCACGCTGTGGTATGGTATTCTGAAGATGAAAATGGCATGCAAAATGAAGAGCTTTTTGTTAGTATATTCACACCCGAATTCAATGGACAGTAGATCAACAATTTAATTATCCTGGATAATAACACAACGTACTAAAGTCAACGTCATTCTGCAAAAATCCTTTTAACCCTAATTGCCACTCTTCCTTACGAAAGTTTTACTGAAATTTGACTATGTTTATACGGCTTGAAAGCCATGATGGTTAAGTTTTTGTTTCTTTTAGACAAAGTGGGAAGTGTATATGGGTGAGTATTCCACCATAAATCCTGATCAGATGAATTTTGGATTAATTTGCTTTTACCCTTCCATACTTTCCTAATTGCTGCTTTGAGCATTTTTGCTGAACTGCCAATTTAAATTCTAGATATTTATGTATGTGTTGAAATAGATTTTAACTGCCTTTTCAGTGAACTTGAACGTTTACCTAGTCGAAATAATATTTTGATTTTGAAATGTAATGAAACGAATTATCTTAAACATTACTTGGCAATCAAAGTCCGGTAAAATTCTCTTTATAGGAAAGCTTGATGACCCACATTTCAGACAGACGGACGCAAAAGCCACAGAATAGATAAGTATAGGAAAAAGGATAATTAGGACTTTAATGAGGGTTTACTCGAAAATCATAAATAACTTTTTCGACTTTCATATACTCTTATCACCATGTGGGGAAGGATAATCGATCCGATATCCATCTATTTTCGTTAGGTATACAACTTAGAAGTTTTTTTTTTTCAAAACAGAAACGAAAAATCTAGATCCTCTGCATCCTTTTAACGCAAAAGAAAACACTTCCACTTAAAAATACTCTCTTCATAATCAATAATCATTCGTCCTTAACCTCATGTTTTACGCGCGGGTGATTTTCCATTCTTCATTGCAAGCAAGCTATTACCATCAGCCTTCGGTTAGTGCAAGAAAAATGTTTTCATGTAGTTGTAGCTGAAAGCTATATAATAGCGTCAAACGCATTATTTGTTTGGTTGCTTTGAATTATTAACAATGAAATGAAATAATTGCTGACTTTGATATTGATCATTCAATTGGAACATGAATTGTCCTGGTGTGATGGTGGCTGAGGTAATAGAATTTTGTTGTTTTGCCATTATAATAGAACTTTGATTTGTTATATAGACATACTTAATTAGGGCACTTAGATATTGTCTACTACCAGATCCTTTATTTGATAAAGTGTTTGGCTGATGTTTTTGGCCAGGTTATCATAATACGTTCAAATTAGTAATTAGTGTTAATGTTTCACATTTGCGAGATGTGTTTCTATAATTATTAAATAATTGTTTGATAAGTTTATGTTTTCTTTGCGAAGAAATGATAAAGGGTTGGATAAAATGAGCTGAAAGGCTTTCGCTACAGACTTTTAATCTTATTTACACTATTTCCTTCTCCTATTATAACAGGTGTTTTTCTAGTAGTGTAGAATTTTAATTTTTGAAAAATGCTACGTCTGGTCTGACAGCTGTCATGTGTTCTATGGTTAGTTTGGTTTGCCATGTTAGCATGAATAGATTATCACTTGAGTAACGTATGAAAATTATGAAGATTTATTTCGAAAAACGGTTCTTCCCGAGTTTAGAAACTAATTGCACTCTGCCTACTTTATGGCCGATACAAAAGTCCATCAGAACAACTAACTCGATTAACCATGAATCGTTTCCATGCCATGTTTACTGTCACTGACAATATGTACCATTCAGACATTGTATAGTGCGTAGTAAAGAAACCATAGCAGCTGTAGAGCTTGATATCGATGAAGACCCAAGTTTTCAATTCAGTATCGTTCTCAACAATTAAACTTGAGCCCATCCATATTATGGAAGCACCGCATAGATTCGGTATATGGGCGTAAGAAAATATTCAGCCATTAATGTCTGATTGAATGGCTAGGCCGATGAACTAAACTGTCATGCAGTGGTTCATAGGCGGTTATCCAAACATCGTCAGATCCGCAGTAAGCCACTCATTTATGTGCGTTATGGGCCGGTGGAACCATTGGTCCATATGTCTTTAAAAGTGCTGCTGTGTTATCATTACAGTCAATGATGGGGGCAGTAGAGCCATGATTAATGACTTTTTGGTTTCAAAATCGGGTCACCGAAGTGCAGCGAACCTCTAGATTAAACAGGATGGCGCGAAATGTCATACGACTCGTGCGAACACCGTATTATTGTAAGAAGTGTTTTGTGAGCGCATAATTTCTCCTTTTGTGCTTCAGAATTGATATATAATATCTTGTGGTTTAACACAACTATTTTTGTGAGGTGGCGTCAAATAACTTGTCAACGCCGAGACGCCTCACAATTTGGAATACAACATTCGCCGCGTCATTGGCAAAATAAAACCTCAACCATTGGTTGGAATTGTCGAAAATTTGACTTCACGTTTGGATTTTCTACGTGCTAGTTGTTGGCAAATAGCAACTTATCGGCAAACTTTGGCAACGTTACCTCTTAGATTGAGTTCTCATATTCCAACGTTTTTAGCAACTATTTGCCGGGACTTAACATTCAAAAATTATTAACTGAGATCAATATTGAGTTGATTATTAAAAGAAATAGACTTCTAGCAAAGCACCCTGTAACGGTGCCTTTTCGCCAATTTCGGGGAAACTCCACTTACCACCCATAAAGATAACGCTTTTTCTAAATAAAAACCACCAACCTTTGTTGATTAGCTATGGTAAGAAGATAAGGAATTGAAATTGTAGCTCAAGGACTTAAAATAAAATTGAATCGTAATAGCGGTAATGAATCTCACTCAATAATGGAGACTAACGAGTAGCCCACGAGTTAACAAATACCATATAAGCAAAAAGCCCGCAGACATATAACTTCAGAGTAACGAACTATCAGAATTAGTTCATCAGACCGCCTTAACTCTTGCAAATAAATCTGAACCAAACCCTTAGTTATTTATTCGGCGCACTTCCGCGTACTCTGATTATTTCTAAAGCATACGAATCACAGATAGAAATAAAATATAACAATTTTCACGACACAAAGCACTAACACACAGCTGAAACTGTCACCTGTCAATTGTTCGATGTCATCTGGTGAGCTAAGTTACGATAAGATTTAGTTTGAACAGTACAACTCACCATACATCAAAAAGAGCGGTTCATCTTGTGTTGGCCATGACCAGGATGGAGCGGTTGCCCCTTACACCATAGGTGACCATTAAAAATATAAGTAAATCTAATGGATAAAGCCGTGTAGAGTTGGTCCACCATAAGTAATGAATTCGACATTGAATTGCATTAGGTAAAGCATACCAATTATGGGAAATGTCAGATTGAGTACGTGTTGAAGACAGCCTGAGAAGAGCGGAGAGGGCCCTTAAATTTTGAAAATAGGCTAAAGCGGATCTAGTTTGTATTTTGTATCTATCATAAGTCTGGGATGTAAGGTTTCTCTTACTATACGAAATAGATTGTGTTGTCAACTTTTTCTGCATATTTTTTGTTTCTTTTCTTGTGTGTCGCGGTCAACGAATTGTTGCTGGATAGGGTAGCATGTATCATACTTTGTGGAGTTCAGTAAAACACCAATTTTCCAGTCAAACTTCCGAAGTGGAGGGGTGATTGTTCGAATTGTATAGGGAGTGTGGACCGGGTCCTCATTTGACGGCGTACTGGGGCTTGGAATAAACAAGAGGCACACACGCCTGTTTTCAGTGGGCCAAGACTCAGTACCCAACCCAATGGATCTTCAAGGCACGAACTGCTCTGGGAATTTTTATTTAAGCGTAAAAATCCTGCAATTCATGCTATATCTTCAATTAAATGTTAATTCGAACCCGTTTTTGAAATTTAGGTACATCGTAGATGACTAAAAATTTCAAATTCCTTTAATCAAAATGAACTTTCATGCATTATAATCCTATAAAGCATCTTTCTTTGGCGCTATGGTGGCAACTTATGTTTCAAGGCCTTGAAAATTTTCCAAATAGCGGAAGAACAGCTGTATACCGAATCATGGGATCACGGTGACACTTTTTTAAATGCTCAAACCATTTTTACGTTTTATTATGAAAATTCCATTCAAAATTAAAATTCCCTGCACAAACTATTGTCCACTTATCTCACCCAAATAGAAACAAAAATAAAACTTTTTAAATTTGTCACTTTTTTGCGATCTTTCCACTTACTTGATTGTCTCATTTCCCAATTATTTAACCATGAAATTCGTGGAAATTTGTTTATTCAAATCAACAATGTCAAATAAGCGCCGAAAACTGAAGAATTCTGGTGAGGGTGTTAATTTTTGCAATGCTCAGCACCCTCATCAGAAAGGCCAGCATTCCTTCGTAAACATCGTATTCAAGATGACGAGGAGCGTTGTCGCCACAGAAAGGCGGAATCCTGTTTTTAAATGTGCGAGAAAAACAATTACTGTCAACTGTGACAAAATTTGAATTGCATAATCAAGAGATGAGAAATGAAACGATGGCAGCTCTTTGAGTAAATTTGTGAGTGCTGAGTAAATATGAAGTGTAAAGACATAAATGGTTTGTTTCCTTTTTCATCAGTTTGAAGATATAGTTTTGTTGTTTTACAGCCGAGGATAATTACATTGTAAACTGCGGGCTTGAAGGAAATTGATATTGTGGAACAAGTGAAAACAGTCGTCGTTACAAAAATCCTTAAGAAAAGAGACGTTTTTCAATATAGTGGCGCGAAAGTATTTTTTGAAATGTTATCTGTGTACAGAGGGCGACATGATTATCACCAACAAATATTATTTTAAATTCAACAAAGGACAAACGAGCACTTATTATTTTTAATATCTTGAATTGATTTAATGTTCCCGTGACTTTAAAAATTGTTTGATAGATGGTTTCAACTGGTAGCGAACCAAATCGTCTAATATAGAAATAACATACCTTTCAGAGAGTGGTCGGATGCGGTGCAGTCCTTTACATCCGAAGGTGAAACGTTGATCTCGATAGAAGTCTTCCTGTGAGAAGCTTTTGCATCAAACGAGGACACCGAAGTAGTTTTAAACAATATTAATGGAAAATCAAACTCCTCAACAACAACAACACAACCAAGCTAATAGGAATTTAAATGGACAGCATCTGCCAAACTGGCGGCGAGATTGAAGAAGTTACGGGGTCCGAGTGTGACCAAAAACGCCTCACTTGGATGAGCCAGACTGACGTAGCAGCACTGAAAATGCAGCGCGAGGGGAAGCCCTTAACTTCCTGTAGCATGTCAAGTTTCACTATCTGTAAACAATAGTACCAAGTGCGGGAAGCTGAAAACTAATGCTGGCCATTATTTTCTCCATAATTGAAACCTAGATTGAAGCTAAACATAACCTAGAATACACGTTTGCAAACAGAGCGGCCAAAATCATTAGAAAAAGTCAGGAAATCCTACTGGAAGTTAAGATTGAGAAAATTGAGTTGCAGCCATGATTGGACAATGACTCATGCTAAACTCAGAAAAGGACCGCTGAAACTTTATGTTTGACTCAAAAAATGATTTCAAATGGTCTCAAAACTTTGGAGAAAAGTCCAAACAAGAAATCAGAGGCCTAAGTTATGCCAAGCCCAGGCATCGAACGTAATTTTTTCACTTCTTTGAAGTCGAAACGTCACTGATATTCTATAGTCAAACATGTCGAGGTGTAAAATTGAACGTTATACAACATACACCAAATTAAAATGTGAATACTTATGGAGAAAATAATTCCTGTTCCTTCATTTATCTCCGATTAAATGCTCCAGACTTTCGAACCCTGGAAAACGTTAACAGCGTAACAGCGTAACAGCGACACGGAAAGCAATAGAGCCGCAAGAAGAAGTTCAAATGTCTCAATATCGCTCAATATATAAAAAATTGAGTTTCATGTTGATCAGGATCTAGATCAATATTTGTAACCGAGGCTCAGATCCGGGCCAGAACCATGCAAAAGAGGCAGCAACGTTGGCCCGCAATACCAGTGTTGCATGCCATTGGACTAACTTATTGTACTTCATGCGCTATGGATCAACCGAAAACACGGGGAGGTGAATTTCTATCTTTTGCACTTTCAGGTGGGCCACGAATATCTACATAAATATCCTTACAAAATGGGAAGCTCATTAGTACTAATTCATCAGCTGGCAAGCGGTGTCTGGACCTAGGCTGATTTCAGTTTGTCTATGTCTGATTTCAGTTTATGACACATTAAGGACTCTACCCTAAAGTAATGCGCGAGCTGTCTCAGGGTGTATTGTAGTCCCAACGGTAGCTTTGGGTGATTCTTTTAGTGGGTACAAGTCTCACATTCCAAACATATGATGACGGGCTGAAGTACGATAGACATTTTTTACCTCCATTATCGCAAAAAGAGATAAAAATCAAGGTATTTATAGACGTTTCAATGGAATGTTCCGACTAGTCGAGCCGATGAGAATGGTCAGTCGAGCATCTTCTCACGACAAAGAAAAAATAGGGGAACTTTTTCAAATTTCACGACGAGAAGAGAAGAAAAAGATTAAGCAGAAAACAGTCGGAACACTTTCGGGTAACTTCTGATAGAAAGAGAAAGAAATAGATGTGGGTGCTCTTCACGGGTAAACGAATTAATGGAAAAATATGAATACAATGGTTGGTATGTTTGAACCCCATTAAATCGAATTTTTTTACCTTACGACGTTTGTTCAAAAAGTATCGCGAATTTCATGTTTTTTCAAGAATTATTTATTTATTCATGAGTATCTATTTTGTCCCCTTCAAAGTAATCCCCGTCAGACATTATACACTTGTGATAACGTTTTTTCCAATCCTCGAAGCATTTTGAAAAATCATTTTTTGTGATCATGTTCAGCAACTCCTTTGATGCCGTCTTTATCTCCTCAATCGTGGCGTAGCGTCGTCCTTTTATAGGCCTCTTCAGTTTCGGGAATAAGAAAAAGTAACAGGGGGCCAGGTCTCACGAATGCGGTGGCTGCGGCATTATTAGAGTGTTATTTTTGGCCAAAAATTCGCGCACAAGTAACGATGTGTGAGCAGAGGCGTTATCATAGTGCAAAAGCCAATTTTTGTTCTTCCACAAATCCGTGCGTTTCTGACGGATTGCTTCTCGCAAATCGCGCATCACTTGAAGGTAATATTCCTTATTGACCGTTTTACCCTGCGGAAAGAATTCATGATGCACGACGCCCCTGCAATCGAAGAAAACTGTCAGCAAAACCTTCACATTCGACCGAACTTGGCGTGTTTTTTTCGGCCCCTCTGAGAACATTTTGTACCACCGATAAACGTTGCTTTTGTCTAAAGTAGCTTCGCCATATGCAACAGTTAACATTCTGTATGCATCCGCGCACTTTAAGTTGTTCTTCACACAAAATTTAATACGTATTCTTTGATCCATTTTTTTGGGATAGACGAAAATCGAAGACAAGCTAAAATACGTCCACGCACAATAACTGTCAAAAACTGACTGGACATTGAAAATGGCCGGAATTGTCAACATAAGTGAGGGTCATGAGTACCAACATAACGCCACCAAAAGATCAAACATCGAACATACGTAGCCCGAGAAAATTCAAAATTCACGATACTTTTTGAACAAACCTCGTATATCCAAACTGTATTTATTTTTCCGTGTTTAGAACTTACAAACTATCCTATATTTGTTCATTTTCCAATTCAAAATGCTATGTTTTTTTTTTAATTTTGACAGATATATATTTCGGGAGTAAGTTGCTCCCTTCTTTAGGGAGAATTATTTTCTCCCTTGTATTCTAACGCGTGAAGTCTTCTCTCTTTAAGGGTTCTGTGGACTTGGAACCTTTCTGGAAATTCCGATGGGCAATTTATCAAGTCCTTATATGACTTTTGTGGCAATAAATTACCATCTGTAACCTCCTTGGGCGGTTCTGATCTTCAAACTATCATTCTCTATTATGAAAGCGCATAGAGCATTGCTGATACGCTCTTTCGGTTAGCACACTTTTTCCGTATATTGTGCTGATACTACAATGAGTTACTGCAGTGTGGTGTTCAAGATCACCCTCGTATAGTAGACAATGCCTAATATGCACTTTATCAGCTTCCATTTTTAATTTTTTTATATGCAACTCTGAGATTTTCACAATATTACCTGCTGCCGAAATGGGCTGAAGAATATATGATTCACAGTTCAAAATGAAATTCTAATTCTTAATAATGCTACTAAGAACAAGTGGATTTGACCGTGTTAAATCAACGCAGAGTCCTTTTCGACAATATGACCCGTTACACAGAAAAGTTCCGTTCATATTTGATTGAAACTCGTTATATGAATGCTATCAAAAATTAAGTTAGTAATTCATTCGTTGAAAAAAATGCGAAAACAACTATTTTACAGTTATTAGAACTTGAACAATAATAAAATCCTGCAGTTCTGTTACAATGGATATAAATTGATCATGAGTAGACTTACCTCTCGAATATCTATTTTGCCATCTTGATTATCATCATAAGCCTCCATGAAACACGACTTCAATTCTTGAAGCATGGCATCGGTCACAGCCTGTAAAATAAGGAAAATAGTATAAGCTGAAGCAATTCGTGTTGTAAATGTAGTCTATATTCTTATATATCTAGACATGTGATACGGGTATTTTATGCCATATGATTTGTTCTTAAATCAAAAATCTATTATATTCCATAACAGCGATCGAAATTGACTGTAATGTTATTCCCAGCAGTATTTCTGAAGACATTTGGACCAACGATTTCATAGGCCCATAAAGTACATCAAACAGTGATTTCCTCTGGGTGTAACGGGGTTTGGACAATCACCTGTGGCTGTTCATCAAACCAAATTTGACAGTTTTGTTTATTAACGTAGCCATTCATGCTGAAATAAGGCTCATCGCTAAACAAAATGTTTGTATGAAATTCATGATCTGCAGCAATTTCTTCATGGGTTCATAAACTAAATCTAGGCTGTGCCCGGTGGTCGCTCGGTTTCAAATCCAGGACGAATTGGAGTATGTAAGCCCGCAAACCAAGATTCTTTTGTGATATCTTCGATAATTTGAGATCTGTGCCCGGTTTAATTGTTGAGAACGATGCCAATTTGGCTTATTTGGGTCTTCATCGACTCTACACTGGAAACGATTCATGGTTAGTAGAATAAATTGTTGTGATGGACGATTATGTCGGCCGGAAAATTGATGTACACTCCATCATGAATATGATGGGTGTCTCGAACAGAACCGTTTTTTCGAAATAAATCTGCACAAATACGCATACTACAATATACATGCGAAGCATGACAGCTGTCACACCTTACGTAGCATTAAAAAGTGTTGTCAACTTAAGGTGCTATATCTCTAAGAAAAGTACCCTTTATGTTAACGGAATAAAGTATCGCAAAGCTTCATAACTAGGCTTGTAACGCCTGTAGGTTTTATTTCACCGAAGCTCCGTAATATACATTTTCATTACATCAGACAAAGTAGCAGATACTTGGTAGATCATTAACTAAAGTTATATAAAGGGATAAAAAAGGCAATAAAAGAAGTTGATTTCATATAATTAATTATAAATCCTGCGATCTGAGTAAAAGTGATTCTGTTGAAAAGTTTAATTTTCTGTATCTAATTTTTTTCGTTTGAAGTATTCTATTTCACTTCTTTATTCCTGCATTTATAGCGAACTGATTTAATAAAATTGTTAATCCCTAGATCAATTACTTCATAGCTAGTTTACTTCTACACGATGGCTCAGTACGAATATCACAAACTGAAGCAAGGCATTCAATGGCATGTCTCAAGAATTAATCATCTGTAATCAATTCCTCTGACAAAAGGTTTCAATCTAGAACTTCCAGAAGTATTCAACGAAAGGATATAAACACGAAAATAAAAAACTCGAAAGTCTTTCTTGTTGACACTAGTTACACTAACCAGAGTTCTTTCAGCAACTACAAATTGAATTCGGTACGAGTATTTCGTTTCTGGATCTGGTTCGTATGTAAACTAGGATAAGCATTCACTGTCAACATTCGTTTTCACTTTCCTTCACCCATGACAACTAAACAAAGAAAGAAAGAAAGGAAAAAACCGGAGAAAATTCAAATTCAATTTCATGAATTTCAGGAGGCATCAATGTTGACTTCACAAGAAAAATCCTTAACAAAATACGTGTCTAGTGCATTTCATTTTGTATGCACAAAGTTCTGTTGCATAGTTCCTTCATTGCATTCACCGAGTTCCTTTTCTTTATTGAGAATACTATTGCGCTCAGGAAAAAAGTATGACTGTCTGTCGTTGTTGCTAGCCATGCATAAATATTGCTTTTCATATGGAAATTGAGGAAATAGACACTGGAACGTTAGAATCTGATTTCACGCAAGGTCCACTGCTTTATCTTATGCACTAGCTTCCTCCTTTGACCTATATCCTTGACAGTGGCCGCAGTTTGCAGAAATGAAATGATGAAATTTAATCGGAAATAAATTTACGAATCTTTTCCATCCTTTGCACCGTTTGGGCGATTTGTTGAACATTTCATTTGCTGTTGCGAAAATCTATGGTGGAAAATCTTTTCTTTGATGTCTTGTTTTTCACTTCTCTGTTCACGTTTGTGGGTGTGAAGAGGCGAAGACGTCGTTCGCCTTTGAAATGTTTTTAAAAGGAAACAGTAGAAAGCAAATGAATTTTTGCAATAAAAAGAAATTTTCTTTGATTTTAAATTAACAATAGATGAGGTGTCATTGGAGAGTGAAACTTTTTGTGTTTCCGAGGATAGTATGTGTATAAACTGATTTTATACTTGGTGCAATACACTCGTGATGGACAAAAAAGTGAAACAGACATGCTAAATCAGCCTTTTGTGTTTTCTTCATGGAAAACTTGGAAGTTTCAGACTAGGAGTGAAGGAATTTCAGCATCTAGTTCTCAAAGTTTATTGCCAAACCGACCATCTGCCAGGAACATTTTCTGTCCAAGATTAAGTTCAACTTATGCATTTAGTTCGAATTCTTATAAAGGGATTGGATACAATTTATGTAGTTTTCTAAAGATGTTTCTTATTTTTCAAATAGCAAATAGAAATTTTACTATTTCTTAAACATTTGAAGATTCCTGCATGAGGTTAAAATAATAAGAGAACAAATTTAAGTAATTTGTACTAATTTATCGCCAATACTCATTAAATTTCTAACTTGATATTCCTTTCTGATCGCAATAG
Organism: Stratiomys singularior; assembly: GCA_954870665.1. NCBI lineage: Eukaryota > Metazoa > Arthropoda > Insecta > Diptera > Stratiomyidae > Stratiomys > Stratiomys singularior. The sequence continues at coordinate 25,493,200 of OX940881.1, read as the reverse complement.
TTTCGTTGAGAGTTTTATCGATAAAAGTTGTATTCGTAATATGTACCTGTAGGGCTTTTCGACTATAACACTTATTTATGTAATCAAAATTCAATTAAATTACATAATCAAACAACATTCAAAACTCAAGACATATGAAATTCCAACAAAGCTTACAAATCGTGACAATTTTATTTTCAAAATCAAAGTCAAATTCACGAACATTGTAGAGTTCCTGTCCATTTTGTGTTAAATGTAATCGTCAATCTGAGTAAGCTTTATACGCGGTTATTCGGGAGCTTCATACCCCTTATTTGTGCTTTGATGTGAAGCCATCAACAAGATGATTAAAATTGCGTACCGATGAAAATACCAATTCTGTTAATTGAAAGTTCTGTTAGTTTTGGCCGAAAGGCCAAAAATGTTGTTACGTGACATTTTCGCAACACCTGACATCAAGGGGGAAATTACACTTGACGATCTATGCCATCAAAGTGCGATTACGTCGTCGGATGGAGACTTTTGAGTTCCGAGAATCTTGTCGGAGACGGGTGTAGGTGCCACTTCTCCTTAAAGGAGTTTCCCTTGCCTCGGATACACCTTAGCCTACCCATGGAAACCGTCACTTCCGAGCACCCGTAATATCGTTAGGGGTATGCATCAAACATCAACTTTAATCAAATCGAATTACTAAAGTCTACTACCCTACCACGTACAATCTACCACTACGGTCGACGGAGGCCCTCGGAAGAAATCCGTTTCGGTAGTCGTCCCGGTTAACACAAGACAATTATTTCTGAAAATCGCTTGCTTCAAAACTGCCGTTATTCCTGCAAATCGATGCAATCGCACTTATTTCTGGGAATCGCTGGAATATTTCTGAAACTCGCAATCGGATTGTTTCAAATATCCCCAATCCAAGGAAAAAAAGAGACTCACAGGAAAACACAATTTTACAGGAAAACATCATTTTATTCATTGGTATTGGTACGAGCTTGAGTCAAATATAAACCGGACTTTTGTCTTTATGAGCCTCAGACTCTGCCGAGCGGTCTGGTTGGGTGGGGGGTCTTAGGTTGGTTTGTTAAGAGTGGGGACAGCCGCTCCCAGGCTGTGGTTCCCAAGTGGTTCCTATATCCATTAAGCGACGTATTATTATTAAATTTTTAACAAATGAAGACGTTTCACCATCGAATATTGTGGCTAGGTTGAAGTTGCAGTTTGCTGACAAAACGCTTTGACGGACACATGAAGAACAAATTTTTGTTTGGTCCCACAAAGGAAGCTTTGGGAGGCCAAAAATGTGAAGCGAATGAAGAAATTAAGGAGCGCGTGCGCCAACCAGTTGCGACTTCAAACTTTCTATGAACAAACATCTTGACTTCAAACTTTCTATGAAAAAGTAATTTTTAAGCTACCAAAAAGTTGGGAAAAATGTGTAGAGCGTGCAGGAGACTATGTGGAAAAATGATTAAAGTCTTATTTGCATCTTATTACTGTTAAAACATGTGTATAAACAAAGTCCGGTTTATATTAGACTCACTCTCGTACATCATTTTTCTTAATTCTAACAAGAATGTTTGTTAAAATTGCTTAACTCTGACAGTGTTTGTTTATTGTAGAGTTTTATTTCTTGCTGACCTTTACCTTAAGAGGTGGTGTATGACTTTCTGTGCCACGATATTCGTTTCGCTTGATCAAAGATTCTTCGTTGATCACCGATTGGAAAGGATTGGGGTATTTGGTGGCGATCGTTCAAATGGAGAGCGAGGTTGGTGTCGCTGTTTCAGAATTGTCCGGTTTTTCAACGAACTATATGAGTTAACCCGCGAGGATTGCGTCTATTCTTTGAATTTGAACCGTGTCAAAAAGGATTTGGTTGATTATGTGTTTATGGGGTCGTCTTTCTTTTTTAATATTCCGCATCAGCGGTGGAGATGTTGTCAATCTTGGAGGCGAATCTTTTGCATTTGAGATGGGGGTATATCCCACCAGATGACAAAAAAGAATCTGATTAATGAGGGGATGAGGAATTTATTACATGGAAGCTTCAACTTTTTGTGGAGAGCGATGCGTACATGAGGGTAGAGTATTGTTGTGATGTGGGCATTTAGAGGAGAGTTTTCGATTGATTAGGATGACAAGGAAAATTACTAGTTGTTTGGTGGGGATGTTTTCTCCGATGAGGAGTTTTTCGGGCTTTAGTTGAATCGGATCGGGCTTTCTTGGTTAGGCAAGCTTCGCCATGTATGACTATTGTTTCGCACTTGGTGGACTTAAGGATATGCATCCATTTGATGAAGTTTTTCCAGAGGGTCTCGACGTAGTAATGGAGGCGTTGCCGCCACGGAGGATAATGAACCCTGTGTGATTATTATTATATGGTAATAATATTGAAGAATGGAATCAAAAAATTGAAGATTGATAAGAGCGACTTGGAAGGGGGTAGAATACCCGCAATGTAAGTGGAAAAGAGAGCGGCAGAGACGATCGAACCTTGTGGTATACCTATTTGCATTGATTTCGAAGGGGAGCGAGCGTTTGAAAGTTTTACTTGGAAATTTCTGTTAGGGAAGAATGACGAAATGAGTTTGCTGAGGTGGGGGTGGAAGTTGAATATGTTAACAAGTTGGTAACTACACCGCTTTGTCAGACGGAATCGAAAGCTATCTGGATTTCGATGACACAGGTGACTGGGGGAGGTTTACTGAATGAGAAGGTCGGTTTGCGTACTGAAAGTCCGGGATAATTTCGAAAGAAAAGCAGTGTTGATCGTTTTTATAACAGTTTCGAAGATCTTGCCGGTAGAAAGTAGGTAAATAGGTCGGAAGCTGGATGTCTCGAGTGTTATTTTGTTTTTTGTAAGGATCGGTGTGATTGAAGCGTGGCAAGCAAAGCAGAAACTCACCTCCGCTCGAAGACTGTTCGGTGACGTATAGCATTCAGTCACCCGCCAAGGTGATCACCCATACCTCACCGGATTTCCAGTTCCAGTGTTTTTTCCACTACGGAAACTGGACTTGATACAGCAAACCGTCACTCGGTTTGTCGAACTTTGCAGAAATTCGCTGACTTCTACGGCTACTCTGATTTACTTACTGTATAATTGTTGTTATTAAAGTTCTGATATTCATTTTTATTAACTTTTCTTGAATTCAATATGTAAAATGAGATTACTGCCTAAAACTACCTTAAATATAGTGCAACTTACATGCTATCATAATAATTCTTATATCATACATTAGGGAACAGTTTGCGAGGTGACCAGTCACCAAAATTCCATTATTCCCGACTTAACGGGCTTTCACGCCCGAGTTTGCATCTGCCAATGGTGGAAGCATATTTGCCTTGTGCTGGCAAGCAACGTAATGGAGAAGAAGCGTCATCCTGTACCAATATCAATTCGTTTACGTTTAAAACAACTTGGGCTCAGTTGATCAGCCAAAAAATTTTACTTTAAAATTTTGGTTTACTTTTTTACAAGATTCAATTAAATCAAAACTAGAGCCTAATGACCCCCGTTAACGTCAAACGTTTACAGATTGAGATTATAAACGATTGAAAATTGATCCAATTTTTGCTGTCAAATGTCATTGAAAGATGTAACACAATATTCATTAAATGGATGTGTCATGAACTCAATGTTTATAGAGTAAGAGCAATCAAAGACCGTACCTAAGTTTAAGTATATACAGCTATAACACTTCGAACAAACTTCAGATCCAACGGTATTCAACCAAAACAACTAGAATTATGTTGACATTGACATATTTTGCTCTCATTTCGGTGCGAAACATTAACAAATTACCCATATCAAACCGTTTGCTCCAAATTACATCTCTGCCTGAGAGGCGTCGTTTAAGAGTGTCAGCGCTGTATGTAGCATTGCTGTTGCGGTAACTTCAGATGGAGTGTATGGTGTCGCGTACACGCTACTGGATTATGCCAGTAGCGCCCATAATTCTTCAGATTTTTTAGGCTAGAGGAACTTCTTGCCGTCTTTAGATTTGAAATTTTTCTGGACATAAATGAACTTCATTAAAGATTTCCTAGTTTGCATCGTTATGATCTTCGTTATGATTGATGATGATTTGTTAATTTATCATAACCTGCTTTTGAAGCGTTTTGAAAGGACTTGTTGAATCATTTCTAAGTATCTTGCCAAAGGTTTTTTTTTTTCATTGATACGTGTTTTCATGAAGAGATGTTTTTAATTATATTTTTGAGAACCTGTTCTCTTTCAGTGGTACGTAGGTCAGCGAGAGAGCTCGTCATGAATATTTGATAGCTCAGACTTATTGTATAAGCCTCAGACATAAGGTTTTTCAGCGGTTCATTACTGTATTTCCGAAGTCGGAGCCTTAACTGACACACTCAATAGCAAACAACCTTCTGATCGTTCATAATCCAGTCAGGGAGCTCTGGGACTTTTGCCATATTAATGATTATTAATCTATTTATTTTGACTACTTTGGCAATGCAAGGCCATATCTGATATACTATTTTTTCGGTAATCCGTGGATTGATACGTTTTTAAAGACCATAAATGAAGGATTATAAAACGCATAATTTTCTAAAATATCTTCATTAGTGATAACTTTATATATTGGCGTGGTCTTGTGATCCTCTGAGGAAGGCTGCTACCAGTTTTCTGTATTGAAAAAACATACTCACCATTTTTTTTCTCAGCCTGTAGAGATACAAAACATGATCCCAGGTTTATGTAGCATTGGATAAGGGAACACCCATTAGATGTGACTTTTATTTTATTTTAAATTCTGATGCGCCAATGCTGGTCATTCATTGTTGTAGTTTTGGGCGTCAGGAGTAAACGCTGTGCAGCACAAACTGATTTTAAGAATCTAGGTAGCTTCAATTAATATGGAACAAACTCAGGGCAGTGCTGCCAAATTCCCAGTGCATAACGGCCACTAAGGCATTACGGGGCTATGATTTGAAGAAGATGAAGGCGAGTCTTCAATACTTCAAATTAGAAACACAATCGGGCTGTTCAGACTGAGAGTTGGAGTCTTTCTTTCAGCTTTCAACCCTTTCGCCAGAAAAGATAAGTTTTACAGCAACAGAAGAAACTATATCACGAACCCATAATCCAAATTTAAGATGGCTTGTTCTGTCAAGCTGCTCAAATATCTGCTTCTGCAAAAATCTGTCGAAATTAACAGAAATATAAAAACGAAACTGGAAGCTAATGGTTCTTTTCGAGCAGCCGTACCTTCAGACTACTGTACTTTTAAAGATCCGGATCACAGCAGGTCGATATCTAAAAACCACATCCCTCAAACGAATATTATATATTAAATGGATATTTTAGCCTTAGATTAGGAATATTAAAGTGATTCACAGCTGGTTTTTTTGCGTATTCATAATTTCATTGTTATATTTTTTGCGAACTTCACTGATGGATGCGTTTGTTGGCGATTTGTTGTTTAGTCGGTAGTCTGGTTGCCACCGGGAGTCCGACCCTCAGGGCGTAAATAGCCTTCACCTCCCAACCATAAAAAAATGGTGGATGCAGTGATTTATGAACCGAAAGATCGTGTAGTTTATTCATCATTTTGAAGGATTACGTAACTAACGTAACGAATATTGTTTGGGATTGATACTTACGGATTATTGTGAACAGCGCCTTTACACTAGTCTTTTGCGTTCCTTTTAGTAGGACGTTGCACTGTCACCTGTTTATCGCTTCTCTTTCAGCAGTTTGTTGTGACTTTTGTGCGTCCTCAGGGAATAGATGCCTTCCAAATATGGTAATTGAGGTTCCAGACTGGAAGTCCCTAGTGCAAGTGCTTTCATCAGTAACAACGCTGTGATTGAGAATATTTTTTTCCATGATCTCAATAACAAGTACAACAAATGAAATATAAAGCCCTCCCCAGTCACCTTCCATCTGCCTAGCTTGAATCTTTCAAATACGTCTTTTCATACACACTTGCCTCAATTTTTCTTATCATGTCTTTACTTTGTCTTTAATTTGTAATAATTGCAGCATTTACACTAGACGGTTAAGCCGATCGATTTCAATACGTTTTTTTGACATTTTTAAATCTTTTGTGTCACCCATGTGCTGTCATACCATTCACAGTAAACCTTCCACACACTTCTTTTATCCAAGTATGAATCATATCCTTTGCTTTGGCCGCGAGTTGTTTCGGTGAGGATTTAGATACGTTGCTACATTGCCGAAATGCAGTCTTTCGGAAAGTTTTCGTTGTTTTTTCGGATTAATTACAGTTTCACTTCAACTGAGTCTCAACTCCATAAGATCTTAAATTGTTATGCACACTGACATTTATATCAGCTATCCACAGTACCTGCAGTACCAGCTAGAGCGCTCTGATTGTCGCTTTTGTTAAAATCGTGTGAGCTGAAAACCAAAGTCATATTTATCGTGACATTAATAAGATACGCTTGTTTGCAATAACATTAGTAGTTTCGCAGGGACTAAGCTGAATACTCAAATGTGTTGAAAACAGCTTTTACATAAACTTTTGGATCTTTTTGACTTGGTTTTACGTTAATGAACGAATTTATAGTTTGAGGTATGGCTTCATATGTTAAAGAACTTAAAGGGTGTCTGGTTTGGAACTGCGAAGAAATAACAAAAACTTTATACACCCATAAAAGGGACACATTACAAAAATTTTAATAATTTACGTAAATCATCTTCCCAAACTACTTAAAGTTTGTTTTGAATTACTTCTTAATTATAAGTTCTCACTAGGTCCTGTTCCTTTCTACTGTTCAATTTCTGCTAGCTTGTCTACGACTTGCTATTTCAGATAATTAACAACACGCGAATGTTATCCCATTCAAATAGAACAGTGCTTTTCCTCTTACACTTTTGCCATTCTAAAAAGGATGCGTATACAATCTGAAATTTATTTTCTATCTTGCCAAAGGGAAAATTAAGTTATTCCATTCGACCTTCGAACTAAATGAGGCTTGTTCCCTAAACGGAGGAAGAATACAAAATCTATGTGTATTAACGAGTCCGTGAACACACTTTATTTTCGCGTTTGGAAATACTACGAAATCCTTTATCCCGCATTGAAATCATCAGGAAGGATTATAGCTGGAAATTGGGGTGTTTTTTTTGGATAAAAGGCAAGCGGAAACAGGATTTGAAATTTATATAATGAAGGGTTAGACACCTTGAAAAATAAGAACGGAGAATAGGTGGATTCAGGAAGAGCACAAAACGTTTTGTGTAAAGTTTGATTAAACTTTAGGCTGTGGGCCAGAGGTTGGGCAAAGAATTGAACAATGGATACATTTTTTTTTCAAGTGAGCATATCTAAAGTTGATCAAAGGTTAAATTGTGTTTTATCTGTGATTATATTGTGATTATATTGTTATTGCAAAGTTTGAATTGCAACAATATAACTTTTCAATCCAAAAGTTAATCATTGTTTTTTAATACTTAACAATAATAATCATGCAAAAATTTCATTAAAGGTGAGTGACAAGATGAGTGAGTCTGTATGCAGGAGGATGTGTTCCAAAAATGCTGGAAGTAGTACCGAGGATTGAGCTGGTGAACAAGGGGAAGGGGTTCAAGAGCAACCAATTGCGTATTGGCCCTATTTATGCTAAATGCCACTAGGAAAGCGCTCGAGGAGCTCATCAGAGAGAGAGAGAGGGAGACGCGCTGTGGCCATAGGAGCTGCTAGAGGTCTTTCCCCCCATGCAGTGTGGCTTCAGGAATAAACGATCCATGACTGGTGCAATAACGAAGCGGTGATCGCGGAACAGTGGTCAGAAGCGCTCCGCGCAGTCACCGCTCGAGGCGAATAACACACGATGTTAGGAATGCCTTCAACTCATCTAGGTGAGTAGATATTCACGGTGGTTTGGAGTATTTCAGGGTGCCGAAGTATCTGATGGACTACCTCAAGGATCGGAACCCCGTCGAAAGTTGGATCTGACATCAAGGTTGAATGTCTTGTACAAAGGAAAGCGTATATCTCGAACGTTATTCCCGTTCGTGTTCGATCACGAACACGAAACGATCATAGAAAGGAAGATCCTATCGTCTGCGAATGAGGCTGTTGCAGCTCTGAATCACATTATGGCCAATACTGGGGGACAAACAACCAGCAAAAGACGTTTACTCTGGATTGAAACGGAGTTCCCAAGTCTGGGCTGATGCTCTTAATAAGAAATCGCACTGAGAGCGTCTATTTCAGATACCGTAGCAAAGAGTTTTCCGAGAGAGTTGATGTCACCACACTGTCTTTGATCCGGCTTTGCAAGTGTCCCCTAGTGTTACTTACTGAAGCGAGTCTTCTAACGTAGGGGAGAGTCACAGAGAGAAGTCCTGAGCCAAGAGGAAAGAGAAGGAGAACAAAAAGCTTAAAAAAAGATTCAACAGAATATCCTTGTTATTTTCAACCTACAGCTTCGATCAGAACCAAACATTTTACGTGATATGTCAATTCAATTCAAAATTCCCAAATCCATTAATTCAGTTTGAAGTTATGTCTCATATCTCTAGGAAATTTTTACCCTTGAAGATCGCAAACTACTTCCTAGAAGAAATCAAAATACAAGTCCCTCAAATCGCCAAATATCCCCAGCTGGCGTCTATAATATGGAATCATATTAGGCTTTACTTTCCATCTTTCCAATATTATGACATTGGGAATTACGCAGTGGCAATAAGTGGAACCTCTTTCGCATTTTTTTATATGAAAGATACGGAAATAACGACAACCATATAGATACTTCTGGAGGAAACGCTGCCCAATAAGTTAACAGCCTATCTGCTGAGTCAAGGTTCACGGGATAGAGTTGGGAAGTAAACTTCTTTTTGGTTGTATCTAGGACTTTGTTTAAACATAAGATTCTAGTTACTGCATTTTGATTTTTGTTTTTCACAATTAAGGACTAAGGTCCTTCTAGTCAGCTTCAGACATAATGAGCGAAGTCGAAGTTGACAACCATCATGAAGTCGTATTTGCTCGAAATCATCTTATGGCCAATCCTGGAAGACACACGTCTGTGCAACTGTTACCAAAAGGTATATAGTTATATGGTCTTTGTAAGCCGTGTCAAAGTTATTTGAGTCAGTGGTATTGGTGATCACAGGAATGGTATCCATGTTTTTCTTACCATCACTCGCCACTGAACTATCTTGGGTTTGTGAACGGCTCAGTTTTTCTGCGGTCATGAGTTATATCAGGCAATTCTGGACTAATCATAGTCCAATTTGTATAGGAGAAAAATTAAGACGTTCTCTCCGTGGAAGAAATGGAAAAAGTGGGGTGGTTACATCCTTTATGAGGAGCGGATAAGTTTCTAAGAGTTCACCGACGAAGGCTCATCCAAGAAACCCAGCAGAGATATGAAGGAGGCAACAATCAGAAGGGAACTAGTCTTTTTCTTCTAGTATAGAAATTAGTGGTTGATCTGGACAACTGGTAGAATGAAAGAGTATAACTCTACAGTTTACTGTCATTCTCTGCATGGTGGAAGATAACAGCAAACAGGCGGTTTTTCTGTGTCAAAAGAACGGAATGTAGGAAGTACCAAACAACTATAGCCAGGAGTTCAGAACCCGTGTACTTAGCTGGAACTCTTTGTTCGAATCCTTTAGATATGGCCAAGAATATCTCTTTGGTGGATGTTCAAAGAACATATGGCGCTAAATGTGACCACGACAACTTAAAGATGTTACAAGATAAAGGTTCAGGAGATCAAAGATCTATTATTTCTTGCTAGTTACGTAGAGATATTTTGTATAAAAAATTGTGTCAACGGAATGTTCCATATCTGGTTTGGTTTTATTTTTAATTTCTTGGTTTCATTTAGGACTTTACAAAGCTGCAAAGTAAGTATATCGAGTACTTTACATTCAAAAGCACTTACTTTATTTGCTTTCCGTATGGCAGTATTATACCTCGTTGAGGCTGTTCAATTTGTAGCCAGGAAGTGGTCACATATATCAAAGTATAAATTTGTTTGCTCTCATGTAAGTGGTCTTTCAAATGAACAACAACACTTGCTATCATATTCCAGCAGTTACTGCATTACATAAAACGACTCTGGCAGTTTTGGAGAAGTATCTTTTAGAACGAGGACAAGGACAATTCCCATTTATCGTGCTCAGCTTGACTAAATACTTCTGCTGGCATATCTCCTAATGGTCAAGCATATGTTGCATTTACTAAAGCCCACACACACATGATGGTGGAAAGGGTGAAGGGCAAACGTATAAAAGGAGATTAATTGAAAAGCATTTCTAGGACTGTGAATTAAGGTGTCATTCTACTAGAATTAGTTGGCTAGTGTCCAGGTGATAATCTAAATGGAGACAGTTTGCGGTGTGATAAAGTAGATGGAACTGCAGTGTTGCACAAATGTTGCACTTTAATTATTTTAAATTAAAAGGACTCTTCTAACCGCTTGTATTTCGAATTAGACTGGATTTGAATTATATGATTTCTGAAGAGGAATAGAACGCTAACGACTCTATCGAGTTGATTAGAGTCCGATTGTTTTAAGGATATGTATTTGGTATATTGTGTTTTCGTTCCGAACAGGATTGCAGTGAATTGATGACTTCACATTTAAAGTCATACATTACCGAATTCAAGAATTATGAGGACAACGCCCATGTAATGATATATGATCTAAACTGGTCTAAATTGACAGCACGAACTATTCTTTCCGTGTGTAGTGCAATACTTGAAGGACATTTCACGAGCGGCCTTAGATCCCCTTTCTAGTTTCAAGGCACGTCAAATATTACTTGTAGGTAAGCTAGCACCACCAATAAAGATACTAGTTTGGAGTCCTTGAATTCAATATACACATCAATGCCATAAACTCGCTTTTTCGCCATATAGTTCTCTTTTTTCGCTATTTTTGGTAGACATAAGCGATCTTCCCATACGGTTCCAGTATAGACTGTTACAACTGTTGCAACAGGTAAAAATACATCACGCCTCGCATGTTATTCACATATGTTATTAACCTCACGCCTTCCGTCGAGTGAATAACGATCTTTCGTTACTCTAACACATTTAACACCACCACCAGTAACCCAATATATTGTCTTTATTCCGTTGAATACACGAATACAATGAAAACTGAATGAATACACGGCAGCACGATATGTGACACTAGTTGACAGGTTTGGATACGTCAAAACGCTTGAGAAAGCAAAAGATACGTTACGAAAAGTGACTTTCCCATTTGAGGTGTCCGGCTCAAAACCTTCGGGTTGGTCTTCTGAATCAAAAACTTCAGGAATATTGACTAATTTTATTGTATCCTGTGTTGTTGAACATTTTTCCGTTTTGTGTCTAATTTTTATTTTTCTGCTCACCGTAATTGAGATAAAGCTCAACCTTAAGCCACTCGATAAATTGATTTTCAGATAGGTATCACTTGCCAACATCCGATTAAAATCTACTAGTAAAGCATCTAATCATTCCAAACAGGACATATCATATAACTTTAATATTAATGCAGAGATAATGCCAGGCGTTCCTAAGAAAGAATATTTGATTTCCATTGAGACTGCTTTTTTAGAAGCTCCGTTTTCCTTTTCGAACGCTCAGACATCCGAGTGTCTATGGTTGAACGCCCAGACTTCCGAGTGTCTATGGTTGAATTCAATAATAAATGGATGGATCAAAAAATTGATCCATCTGAAGATGGGGACTTGTCAGTTTCACTTAGCTGGGAACCTGAAAAAACCTCCAGAGTTAAGATTCGTTAACTGAGTTGCAATGAAACACGGTGCGGTAGTATGCCAGCAAGTTCGACAGCTCTGTAGTGAACTGATAACCTGGTTCAATTGATTTTAATAACCTAGGGACTGCAGGATTGTCAGAGTCAATCGGTTTTACTGGAATCGTTACTTGAACGCAGCTCTGTCAAAAAGGGAGTCCGATAGGAGTTCAACCTGTAGTGGAGAAAATTAATCTATACTGAATTAATATAGCGATCAGAATACTGAAACCATATCAGACGTTCGAAATCGAATGAAAGACGCAAGGGAGAAATCTTTTTTCGGAATTATCCATAACTCATACGAATACAAAAACTTGCGCGACATACTGCGGTCTTGCGAGGAGTAGATTTTGCATTAAAAGCGGCCATTAAAACCAACTTTAATATATACCCTAGACCCTACTATAGACTATATATACTCCAACAAAGTGACAGCATTGCAGATATAGAACTGTCTCTGAAAACCGCCATAACCAGAGCGATTCAGAGTCCTTTCACAGAGAATTTTGAGGGGAAAGGTGGATGAGCTAGCAAAAGCAGCATCATACAAGCAAAGTAAAATTAGAAAAGACTCAGTCTCACCCCTGAGAACGTATGATCAATGTCGTAAGTAGAAAGATCTTCGTTTTGCTTCATCAATTATGTTCGAAAGGTTTGCCAATGTTCTCCGAATTGCCTTCAATAATGACAGAAAAGGAACTGGATGCAACCCTATGAGAGGATGTTCTAGGACTGCAGAGTTAGTCGAGCAGCTAGGCCTCAGCCTAACAAAACAAGATTGTCCTCGTTGTCATGGATAACGTGCAGCAATTCGTAGGGAAAACAAAATTGAGGTAACAGTCTCACCGAGGTACATAATACAGAAAGTACATCCCTTCCATCCAGATTGTTCATGTCTGGCCAACAACCACCTAACTTGGGTGAGGTGCACTAGCGTTATAAAACTAGAGGTCCTACTGGCAGCTGTGCTAAGGACCCTTCTTGATTTCTTGACTTCTTGATCAGACGGGGGAAGCTAAGGGCTGAAACTGGTATATGCTTTTCAGACACTGAACCCCTAGTGTAATAAAAATACGGATAAAACTATGTTTATTTTATGTGATTATTAGAAATGTGCCCGAAAGAATGGAAAATGTTGAAAAAATGTTTGGGGGTATGGGGAGTTCAGATGCCTTCAAAAAGGGGGTCCGGTAAGCTTGTCTATTCCACAAGCCCTTAAATGCTGTATTAATGGCCAAAAATTAAAAAAAGTAAGTTGTGAATGTCATTCGTAGATTCGCTAAGATTATATAAAAAGCTTAAAAATTTCGATTGGATTGTGAGAGGACCGTGATTCTCATTGGACTCCCCTCCATACTGTCTGGATTCCCCTCCATATTGTCTGGAAAGAAGACTTTGAATTGAAGTTGCATATGTCCACACATGAGTCCAACGTGTCGTAACTAGTGAAGGAGAATCTAAGACAGAAATATATTTCCAACACTCAAGGCTCCTATCTTATCACTTTTTAAAGAATTCTCTCAGGTAGTTCTCAAAAAGATGAGAAAAGCTTGAAATATATAATGCTCTGGTAAGGTATCCGGTTGTGAGACATGGACTCATGGGAAATTTGGCCCAGCAACGAGCTGCTCTAACTTCTTGACGAGCCAGGTTACTCCAAAATGATAAAGCTGTGGAAGCTAAAATAGGTTGGTCCTATGCAGCGAAAAGATGTGTGAAATACGCCGAAACAATCAGTAGATAGATGCAAAGACGAGTTGGGAGTTCTGAGAAGTGCAAGTCTAACTCGATTGACGAGCGAAATAACTTGCTTATTGAGTTTTCCGATTGGAGGACGCGTTCGATGTACTGCTTTTTGAATTTTTCAATTGGAGGACGCATTTAATGTAGGAGTCTACTGGAGGAGACATAAACATGCAGCATTAAGGTGACCAATTCACGCTTGCATCAATGATTGGTGTAACTATGCAGGAACCATCCAAGAACCCTGAAGCGTTCAACTCAAAACAAATATAAGTGCGGTGAAAAGTTAGAATAAATGACAGAAGTTATAAAATATGGATGAATATGTATGGTACTATGGATGAAAAGACTGCATAACTAGCATGACACTCGCTGGTCAGGGTAAGGGCTGAAAATCAGAAGCGAAACCCAGAACCCAGGCTGAGTACACTGAATCGCTACTCGAATTTAACAATTGGAGGAAGCGGTCAATAGACCAAGATTATATGAACCATCATATATGGACAGCTAAGGACTAAGGGAGTCACAACGATGGCAGCATGTATGCCCAATATTACCTGCCAAAGTTTTATTATGGAACACTCGAAGACATTAAGTTAGAGTTGGACAGAAGGATTACAGGAGAAAGTTGGTGAGAACAAGTGCAAAAATGCATTTTATGTAGCAGAAAGATATAAATTTAGTTTAAATATTTTTTTAGTGTTATTCACGCCTCTTTAGAACACTCGCTTTCCAAACACTGCAATCTTTAAGGTTTTATTAATGGTTGAGGAAAGTAAGGGTAGCATTATTTGCAGAAACTTTGATTGATATCAATTGATTCTTTTGAAAAGTACCGCAAAATCCTTCGTATGGTAAACCTTTGCATTTCATAAGTCCCTGAATGAGGATATCCTTACCAGAAAATACATTTAACACTGACTCCATTCTTATTCGACTTTCTTTTTCGTTTGCACCTGACTCATTGCTTCCTCTTTCACAATTTCCATTTGGAGTTTCCTTTATCGAACACATTGCACGAATACCATGCGAAACTCTTCTATTGTAATAAGGTTTGATTAATGAGGTAAATGGTCAAATCATCAAAATCAGCAAATCATGACCAGATGCTATAGTTCCTGTAGAAAAGGACGTACGAGCAACAGTCCCAGTCAGTCCCAGTAGGATAGATCAACGTCTTGCCTCATCAATTACGTCGGAATTAAATGGCAACGATAAATTTCCCAATGTCTGCAGGCGTCAGGGGAAAAGGATAATTGGACGTAATTCTTTCACTGTTGGACAAGTATTTAATTGAGCCTTCTTGCAAACTAAGGAAATACTGCATACATTGCAAGAATATAAATTGTGAATGTTTCATGCTTGGTTGCGATTTCCTTATTTGTTTACTTGGTAAATCGTATCATTAATTATTTGGCTGTTGTATGAAACAAATGATATCGGGAAATGAAAAATTTATGTTTGTTGAAAATTGTTGAAATTGATCATATATTAATTATTTTTAAGGGGAAAACCGGTAAATGAACAAATAAATTCATGACCTAGCATATACAAAATATCCGCGGTTTTTTCAGTCAGGAAACTGTCATTTGAACTGAAAAAGTCAGTCATTTTTTTGACAAATGACAAGCTATCGAAGAAAAATCTTGTCAAAAGCTAACTGGATTCACTTCGCGAGTAAATCATTATTTATGCATTGTTGCATTGTCGTACGCCAGCACCGGCCCTCAGCTCCCCGCGTCTGGTACTATTATGAACAGATGGTCCATCGTGTCGTCCTACAGAATACAGATTACTCAGCACAGTGTTTGGTGGTCAACTTCTGTAACCCGACTTGTAAAGCGTTGGCAAAACTCAAACAATCTAGATGGAGACCCTATATAATTTTTTGCTTCCTCAAAATCTCAGCAGCTTTCTAATCATTTGACTTGTGGACCCAAAAGATTGTGAGTCCGTCATATTGGCATTACTTGTTCTCAAGCCATTTCTTTTTTTTTTTCTAGTAGTTTTTTTTGTGTTTCTTTTGATAAGATGAGGTCAAAGAGATCGTCTTAACCCGCGTTCGTTTCTGTGATTCTATTCCGCATCTACCTTTTTTTCCGGACTCTCTTTTAATCGATTATTTACCGTTATTACCGTTGGCACTTTCATCACGTCTATTCTAGCTGCATTTGGGTAGGGCAATTCAGCTCTTGCCAGCTCCTCCGCTTAAGATTTCCTAATAAGCCTCTGTTTAAAAGGACTCATGTTAATTTCGCGTTTCGTCGCGTTGTTGTGGATTACAGAGCCTTATTTCAGAATTATATACTAATTCTGAAACAACACGGTTCGAAACACGTGCCTGAAGTGCCAACCTACTGTTCGAGAGATGCCAACAAGATGGTTTCTTTCCTGTGACCGGTTTCATTGCAACTACTTTCAACTGGAATTCGATGGTTTTATAGCAATGCAGGAAATTCCTCTGAAGAAGATAAAGACGATTCTTCCTTTACACATTGTTGAACCATCAGTCAAAATGACAAGGCCACTTTCAGATATGAAGTCTTGGATTGTTTTCCACTCTCCTCTGTCGGTATTGTTATGGGATCATTGTGTTCATTACCGATAGAATTGTGTACAGTCGCTATTTGCTTGATTCGCTTGACACTATTTGCTTCCAGGCATTCGTTACGAAATACAGGAGGTCCTGTCTGAATGTCACAAAATAATCTATTTGTAGATTTTAATCCGATGTTCTCAACTGACGCCCTCAGAAAGTGAATCTGACAAACACGATCAAAAAACATCAAGGATGTTTCTACAACATCCGCAAAAAGGTTCGTGATCGATTTTCAAAAGCATGCAAAGAACCTGGGATCATTGTATGCTGCGCGGAAGGGACGGTTTATTTAGCTCTTACCCTATTAAACATAGGGTTACGCAGATTCAAAGAAAAGTAAAAGAAAGTATTTCAACTTTTAATGGTTGGTAGTTGTTTGATAAACTTTTCAAGGCAAAACTAAAATGAAAACCACAATGGATACCTACAACTTGCTCGAAATTGTAAAGGAATTCATAGAACTGAGTGCGTTCCGCCGAAATTTCACTATAAGAAGCCTTAAAGCAAGGAAACCCGTAATTGTTTTGTACTGAATTATCTATTTAACAATCTAAGTGCTGAACTCAATAAAGTTCTAACTCCATATAGTTTCAGGATATTTTAACAATAAACTTGTTCCCTTCCACGGTTGTCGGATTATTGGATATGTTTATTTTAAAACATCCTCCACAATCCTTACCCTGCCAGAAGATACAAGCCATCACGATATTCTCATCTACATAAAGGATGAACTTTCAGAGGATATATGCATGTCTTTCCACTTGATTTGCATATCAATTTCTACTCAACTTCAACGAATCACTTTTTCTCACAGTTGAGCATTGAGTTCTGACAAAAATGACATTGCAATAAGAGTATGTTCTGCTTATCAAGCTGGAAAAGTTATTTTCACGAAAAATCGATTAAATTGGGGATGTTTTTAAGACTATGCGAATATGGATGGATGCCGATTGATATATTTGAGCTGTGCTTACTTACCTCGGGACTAATATCTGTTGCATTTGCACTGGAAACAAACTCTCTTAGGAAGCCATCCAACTCTGTTCCTTCAATGTATCCGTTTCCTTGAGAGGGATAGAATATAAAAAAAAGTCATGAATAACACGAATACCATAAAATTCGATGAATGAAATGTTTAAGTTTAGTGGAACGGAATTGAAAAAGGAATGTGCAAAAGGAGGAATGGATTTAATAATATGTTCAATTTTACGCTTGAAGTTTATTTCATCAATTTTTACATACATGTTTTATTTTTATTTACATTCTGCTTTTACTTAACGAATTATTTGGCAACATAAACCATTGTATCAGGACTCTACGTATTGTACGATACATTAAATCGTTCAAATAATAATTGTAACAATTGATATTTGCTGGGAGTCAATAAAGGCTGTTGCGAATGGTTTTATTTTTGTTTTGATAATGGATGTCAAGAAGGATCTTTTATTGAACTATTTCCTTATAATCTCACAATAGGTGTAAGTGTTGCGATGGCCACTTCATTAGTAGTTAATTTCTCTGCATATGGGAGAAAGTCACTGCGGGCGAGAATATGATAAATGACAAAGCAATTCAAAGTCTACACCTCATATTTCATGATTGTTTTTGTTGATTTGCGGCAGATTGTATTCTTTTGATGAAACAACACTGTTTTTTTCATGATTTAATCCATCAAACGCTGCAGCTACGCAATGTGATAATCAGCATTCATGGTCAAAGCGTACGTAGGGGAGAAGTGGCATGAAGGAGCCAGGTTTTGAAAGAGCCACTTCTATTATTTCAGTAGTTTAGGAACGGATTTGGTTGGGGATTTTATTTTTAAGTGGCAACACTGATTTCTCGTCACCCACAAACATTTGACAGTTCGCCGATATCAACGGACGCCGGTGTATTGAGTTAAAGTTTTTGGCACTAAAAAGTAAGTATTTTACTTCATTTAAGTTGTTTTTTGGTATTTGACCGTAAAAAAATATAGGTACATTAATTGTAGAGTGAGTTTGTGCATATGTTTGGCTTTGCAGCTGCATAAAAACTGAGCCGCGAAAGTTTTGATATTGTTGTTATTTTTAAGGTTATATTTTTTTTAAGAATAAGTTTTGAACGAGCCGGGTGAATGGGCCATAAAAGAGCTGGTTCTTTTATAACCGGCTCGTTCATAACCCTGCATTTGAATTTTGTAAATAAAATATACTAATAATAAATATGCATTTTTTTCATGTATCATTAAATTATTTGCTTCAGATATTGCATTATGGAGAAGCCTATTCGAGAGAAAACGAAAAAGACCCGAAAAATCGGTAACTGAAGAAGCAGTCAATGAAATTTTGGAGAAAGGTTAGTCCATAAACAAAACTGCACTTGCTTTAAATATATCGAGGGCTTACTTAGCTAAAATAGTTAAAAAAGTAAAAGCTTCTGGTTCATCATCTTATAAACACTGTCTTAATGTAAGAAATAAGCGCACTTTCACAACAGACCAGGAAAATATGCTTGCGAATTATTTAAAGACTGCTTCTAAAATGTGCTATAGCCTAACAAGACATCAAACTAAGAAGCTGGCATTTGATTACGCCATTGGCAACGATATCTGCCCGGATAAATGGAAGGAAATTAAAACTGCAAGTAATGATTGGATGAAGGATTTATGAGTAGACCCAACGATTTAGCTGTGAGAAAACCTGAAAGCACTTTTCTAGCCCGTGCAACAAGTTTTAATAAAAATAATGTAAACACGTTTTTTGAGAAACTAAGCACTGTTTTACGCAAATACAATTTTTCTCCCCATATGATTTTTAACGCCGACGAAAACAGGCTGCAGCACCGTCACCAATCCTCTTAAAGTTATAGCTGAAAGAGGTTCGAAACAAATTGGGCAAGTTACCTCAGTTGAACGAGGAGCATTGGTGACAACTCTGTTCTTTATTAATGCTGCTGGTGGTTTTTTACCGCCTATTTTTGTGGTTCCTAGAGTAAACTATAAAGATATTATGTTAAATAATAGTCCGCCTGGAGCTCTAGGGTTGGCTCAAGCTATTGGATGGATGACTGAGGACTGTTTTGTGAAAGCGCTTGAACCCTTTTTTTTGTGGTAGGGAGGTGAAGGCTGTTTACGCCCTGAGTGTGGGACTCCCAGACACAAAATGCATTTGAGCTACCCACTAAACACCTCTCCTGTCAACCTGAGAACCGAGCCTTGAACCGTTTGACATATTACTTCGGGCTAGGCCTCGTGTTCCTACGCCTAGAGGCGCCTTCGCATTATGGGTATCTCTTCTCTAACGGGAAGGACAGGAGAGGAAGGAAGTGCTACAAAAGAGATCCATCCATCCCCGATGCCTCAAAGCGCTCCAATAAAGCTTTTTTTAATGTAAGCACTGCCCGAGCATATTGCGCCACGCGATTCCAATTGTCAACTGTTTCCAGCATTACTCCGACGATAGTTTCCGGGCAGAGCTCTCCGATTTCGCTGAGTAGGATCCCTCACTGCTGGCTCCACCTTTTGCAGAAGAAGAATGTGTGACAGGCGTCATCCAACTCTCCTGCACAAAACACACAGTTAGGAGACCGTGCTCTGTCAATTTTTTACAGGTAGGACCGAAAACAACCGTGCCCGCTTAAGAGCTGGGTCAAGTAGAAATCGGTCTCATCACAGCCTCAGGTCAGGGATCAGACGTGCAGTCCACCTTCCCCTTGTTTCTTGCTCCCAGGACTGTTGCCAATCGCTGAGAGGTGATCTCTTCTCTTCGATCTTCGCCTCTGCGCAGGTAAATACTTCTGCGCTCTCTCGCAAGGAGGGTGATGGGTATCACTCCTGCGATTACCAGCACTACCGCCCCGGAGACCGTTCGGTATGCGCATGCGATTCGCAATGCTCCTTGTCTCTGCACCTGTGCCAACCGCTTCCGGTGTAACTCCTTGCTGAGAGCGTCGCCCCACAGTTCTGATCCGTAGAGTAGAAGCGACTGCACAACGCTCATTAAGAGCCGTCTCCTTGATGTTGTGGGCCCCCTATGTTGGCCATTAATCGGGTGAGTGCCATCACACGCGCTGCAGCCTTGTCAGCTACTGCCTTGATTTGTTGGGAAAAACTCATCTTCGAATTTATCAGCACGCCCATGTACTTTACTGCTGATTTCGATTCGACCAGCTCGTCCCCTATACTGATAGGCCGTATTCTGGGGATTCTCTTCTTCGTTAGGATGACCACTTCGGTTTTTTCCAGTGCCAGCTTTAATCCGTGAGTGGTCATCCAGTCCATTACCCTCCGCATTAACGTATTGAGTCTGAGCTGCGCATGGTCTACTGTGCGTCCAGCGACCAGCGCCACGACATCGTCCGCATAGCCGATCAAACGTGACTCTTCCGGCAGTTCAAGCTGCAGGAGTCCATCGTAGGAGATGTTCCACAGGTCCGGGCCTAGGATAGAGCCCTGAGCGACACCTGAAGTAAGATTTGTACTTCGCCTACCCTCCTTCGAGTCGTAAAGTAGGCTGCGGTCCTTCAAATAGTTCCGGAGAATCCGCATCAGGTACACTGGTACTTGAAAACGATTTTCTAGCGCTTCCAGAATATCCGCCCATCCAGCGCTGTTAAATGCATTTCGGGCATCCAGAGTAACCACCAGGACGACCCGTCGTGTGGAAATACTGTGAGACTCCGCACGTTGGACCGCGCTCACTACTTCTCCAATTGCATCGATGGTAGAGTGGCCTGCTCTGAAGCCATACTGCCGTGGAGATAGATCCCCGGCAATAAGAATCACGTCAGCGAGTCTTCCCCTGATAAGTTTTTCAAAAACTTTTCCGACCGTGTCAAGCATACACAGTGGGCGGTATGCAGCTGGTGACTCCACTTTTCCCTTCGTAATGAGCATAAGTCTCGCCACCTTCCAGCACTCCGGGAACAGCCCTTCGCGCAGGCATGCGTTGAACATGTGGAGGAGCAGGTCAGGGGAAAAGTGGAAGACCATTTGTAGCACCTCTGCTGGAATCCCATCTGGTCCTGTAGCCCTTCTGGCCTTCAAAGACAAGACTGCTTTCTCCAATTCCATCTTCGTGAAAAATGGAATTTCCATTGGTGCTTCATAGTGAACGGCTTCAACGATGGCAGGATGGATGGGGAAGAGAGCTCGCACGAGTTCGTCCATCTTTTCTGCCTCGTATGAGTGAGGTGACCTTTGGACACCGAGCTTCCGCATTACTATTTTGTAGCCCAGGCCCCATGGGTCTCTGTTCACGTCGTCCACCAGGTTTTGCCAGTGGTTGGCCTTTCTGCTGTTGATAAGTCTCCGGAGGCATTTTCTAGATGACTTGTAAGCAGCTAATTGGATACATGCCTCTTCCCGGTTTCGAGCTCGCTGTGTCCTGCGTCGTAGTTTGTGACACTCCCTTCGTTTTTCGGCAATTTCAGGTGACCACCAGTATACTGGAGGCTAGCTGTGCCGGGGTCTTCTTTGGGGAATTGAAGACCTGCACGCGGATGTAATGATTCTCATAGTTGAGTTAACAACATCTCTTGCCGCGGGTTCTCCGTCCTCTAGTGTTGCTTCCAACAGCGATGATCGCGCTTTAAGCACTTCAACAAACTTCTCAATTTTCCACCGGACCGCAGAAGAACAAGCGCGTGGTCTTCGGGAAGCATCGTGATGGATCTCCTACTGGTGATCACTGGCCGAGTAATCCTCTAGCACTCTCCAATTTTTAACTGATTGTGCTAGGCACTCCGAGGCGAATGCCACATCAGGTATGGTGCCGACGCAACCCCATCGACGGAAAGTTGGGGTGTGGCCTGTGTTCAATACGACGAGCCCAGTTCGTGCTGCCATTACCACGATCCGTTTGCCCCGAGCGTCTGACTGGGGCATGCCCCACTCGATTCCCTTTGCATTGAAGTCCCCTCCGACGAGCACATGGCCCTCAATACTCAAACAGCGTCCTCCAAAGCATTGAGTTTAAGTTGAAAGGACGACAACGATTCGTTCGGAGTGAGGTATACACTGAAGAGTGTAGTTCCCGAACACCGAACCCAAACAAAACCATCTCCTCACCCCCGATCCTGCACCTGTAGGTGTGCACTGTTCCGGACCCAGATGGCGGCTGTACCGGATTCGTCAGGATACCATGTTGATGAGTTTCTGGTGTGATGTTGCTTGCTCAGCAGTAGTAAGTCAGCTTGCCTGTCTCTCGCGAACTGTTCCAGTAGGTCTTGGGCGATGATACTTCGATGTAGATTGATTTGGAGTATACGAATCATTGCAGAAGCGCTTTTGCCTTGGTTAGGGCTTCTTGGAAGACCCGACACTTCCCTGTGCCTGGGATATGTTTCAAATCATCTGGTCTCGGGTTATACTCCTGGCAAAGAACACAGTGTGACTCTTCTGTGCATTCCTTCTTTTTATGCCCTGTCTTACCGCAATTGGAGCACGCGGATCTTTGGTCAGTTCCATTACATGTCTGTGCGGTATGACCGTATCCGAGGCACTTGAAACACCGAAGGAGAATGGCCCTTCACCGTATCCGACAAATAACCCACCCTATTCTTATTTTGCCCTGCTTCAGAAGCTGTTCTGCTTCCCTCTCTGTGAGGTCGATTATGGCCATGCGTTGACCCCTATTGTTCGGTTTGGCCAGCCTGACTTTCGTCTCGCCTAGTACGGGGAAGTCGCGTTTTAAGGCGTCTTCTATTTCGGGCAGATCCGTAACGCAGTCAATGTCTCTAATTTCCAGTGTGGCCTTAGGCTCGAGTGAGGCTACAGTTGTCTTCTCTCCAAGGATTCTTTTGACTGCGTCACGAAACGCGTCTTTATTGTTTGCATCTGATCCGAATTCAACAAGTAAATACCCCGAACGAGTTGGCCGTACAGCTTTTATTGCAGTTTGTATGTCTTCGGGTTTTACCGCTCCCTTGATTTCTCGCAGAACATCCGCATAGGATCTACCGTCGGTGGGTTTAACCAGCAGTGCCTGCCCAATGGGTTTTCGACGCTTCTTAATTTTAGTTTCCTGGGTTATCTGCGATGATTCACTGCATTTCCGTTCCTGTGGATGTTTATCGATTTTGGACTTCAGGGCCGCTTTTTTAGCTGCCTTTTTGGCAGCTTTGGATAGTGCCGTCTGAAAACCCTCCTCAATCGCGATTTGATCGTTCGGCGTCCTGTCCTCGTCCTTCCTTCGTTTATCCCGATCCCCTTTGATTGGACTGCAGGCCAACCTTTTGGTGGCAGTAGAAATCGGGCCGGCTACTGGCCTGTCGAATATATTAGCCTGTTGCTCTTCCTCTGCCTTTAGCCACCTGCGTCTATAATGACCTATTCGGGTTAGGAGGTCTTCCAACTCCAGAACTCCGTTTTTAACCTCTTTTCTAAGGTTCGTTCGTGCGTTGCATGTGGCAGTGATGCGTTTAATAACTCTTTCTGCTTTACGGTATAGCCGCTCTTCCTCTGCACGATCCATGATCATCGAAGTGCTCCGTGTCTGACGTGCAGGGATTTCTTTATTTGTGTCCCGTGCTTCAGTTGCTTCGGTGGTGATGGCAGCAATTATAGGTTTCTTAACCGTTTCGCATTTCTCCACCGTGTGTTCGTCTCTTCCAGGTTGCAAGAGGCTCTGTTCTTCTTATTTTGGTCGCTCTGGTGTGCGCATGGTTTTCTTGCTGTGCCCAAATGCTGTTAAAATCTCTGGTTGCACCAGATTTCCTACTTTTCGTCCATCCGTTTTCGAATGTTTCTGTTCTGACATATTTTCTTTTGTTTATAATTTGTTTGTTATCATTTCTTATGGCTCCCCCCTCAGAGCCGATATCTCCACTCGTGTGTGTAGTCGCCTTATTGGTTCCATGGTTATCTTTGCTAAGCAGGGAGGCCATGCGAGGGTTGGCACCAGCCCTTATGGGGACAGGTGCTCAGGACCAGACCGGCACTAATCGGGAGTTCGTCTCAACCGAACTTACACCACCAACTCAATGGTGCGAGCTTCGAACGTACTCCGAGGGCTGCCAAGGTTTTACCGGGACGGAGACAGTATGATCGTTAGATTGGAGCCGTTCACACTCGAGTGTCACTTCGGTGTTACCGTGCGCCGCAACTAGGTCCAAAACACCATATCTGCCAGCCCAAAGCATCAATTTTTGGTTAATCAGTCGAATCGTAGTCCACAATTGGTTCAGCGTCATATTCCGTGATGTCCTCAATTTCCTCGGGTACGTGGGGCGGCACTTCCCAAAGAATACGAGCTTTCAAGAACGGTCCTGATAACCAGCATTCCCCCTGCGGGGGCTTGAACACTTTGTGATGCATATTAGGCCATCAAAGGAGAATCCAGCATTGATATTGATGGATAATCACAGCTCTCATGTGAATCTTAAAGTGGTTAAATTTGTCAGACAAAACTCAATCATTATAGTCACATTCCCGCCGCACTGCAGTCATAAACTACAACCACTTGATGTCACAGTATATGGGCCTTTCAAAACTAGATACCGCATTGCCATGAATGAATGGATGTTGTCAAACCCTGGTAAAACGGTGACTTTATATCAAGTTGGACAATTTGTAAAAGAAGCTTATCTCTCAGCTTTTAGCCCTCAGAATATAACACAAGGATTTTTGAAAACAGGAATTTACCCCTTAAATTCTAATATATTTGATGAGGAAGAATTTTTATCTTCATATGTGACTGATAGACCTGATTCATCACAGTCAAACGATGGTACTGATTTGAACTTGGACGAAGAAAATATTAAAACCAACGCAAGATCAAAACCTCTTCCTTCTACAAAACAAACTGAAGCTCACGAAGAAAATGAGGTTGTAACAGATCAGAATATCAGACCATCTATCCATTTAACCTCTACTCCTACGGTTGCGATGTCGAGTACTTCAAGGCAACAAATCATACCACCGGAAACGATAAGACCATTTTCTATAGCGGGGCCAAGACAAAACACGACACGCAATAATAGAAAAATGTCCTTTGCCATCGTAACTGACACTCCCGAAAAGAATTTTCATCGTTTTTTTCCAATAAATACTTCACTCAGAATACTTCATTGTCACAGGGACCGACAGCTGTCAAATTTATATTCGGGGTGTTTGAAAGTTGGTTATAACTGTAAATTTTATCAAACTTTTAATTTTCATGACCATTTCTTCATGTTTTGCCTACGAAATTTTGATCTTCATTTTGAACACTCTGTAGAGAAGACACACGCCAATACCATGGTCATGAACCTAAACAAAATTTCAAGCACGTGTTTCGGAACTCAGTCTCAATCAAAGATTACTCTTTGCCCAAAGATGGAAGAATACTCCATGACTCCAAGCATATCACGTGTGTATCCCGGAAAACAGTGAATCCCATCAAATTTGCGGCTGATAGGACGTTCTTGTATGCTTGTGAACCTATGTTTCGTTGTTAGTTAAGAAATGACGGCGAAATTCCTCTGGAAACAGCCTCAAACGCTGCTTTGTCTCACCGTTCCTCTTGTTGTTCGGGGTGAGAAAAAGTGGCACCCATCGCCTCGACAGCTTTCTTCTACCCGAAATTTCATGCAGGATATAAACCATGTCGATATACGACCATGTTTAAACCATCGCAGGAATAGAGTCACCGTTCACAGAATCTAAACAATCTTCTATTTCGTTGCTTATTTCCCTTCCATAAACAAGAATTGAATCACCTACTGATAATGCTCTTTCTCCGTTGTTGTACAATTTGCAGGCACATCTGCTTCTACACGCAGTCGAAACAAAACTACGAGTCCGATTTGGATGAAATTTTGACAGTTTTCCCTTGCTATAGTGGGCGCCATGCGATGGTGATTGCTAATGCAAGACAAACGGCACTCTGCCGTCCCATCGCCGAATAGACATGAGAAGCTCGGAAGGACAGTGCGGGTTAATAATAAGTCAATTAGAATTTAAGAGTAATTTCACGGATATCCATTACCATTTTCAATGAGTTAAAAAAAGAAAGCAGCGAAGGAAAGGAACATTTCTGAGTTTTTCAATTGGTAGAACAAATTTTTGAGGAAGGAAGAAATGCTTCGACTCTTCGTTGGAGTCGAGATTCACTCGATAGGAAAGAAGTACATTCAATGTTGTTCTACTGACCATATTAATGAGCTGACCTTATTTTTCGATGTCAATCATTTTTCTAATGTTCCTTCAGGTTATCTATTAGAAGCTATTGATCGAAGTATTAGTCTTATTAGAAGCCTTTCTTTCATGTACCTTTAAGGAGAAATATGCCAGTTATCATTTGTACTGTTGTTTTTGGAATCTTCATTGTGAACCATATAAAGTCCAATAATAGTATTTAATGCGGTTCAAATTGATGTTTAAGTAAATAAGTCCTTAGAGCATTTGTATAATTAATTTACAACTGAAATTTGACGTTTGAAATTTTGAGTTGCCATTTATAAAAAGACAACGAGCTTGGTCTTTGAAGGGAACTTTGTGTCCATTTGTAAAATAACATGGACACATTGTTTGGCACGAGTCGGCTTATTGCAGAATTTTCTTACAAAATTTTTTTGGTTTTTAAAGGAATGGGGATTTGTATTTTGTTAAGTTGTGCGTTTTACGGTTTGTTGATTTGTGAATATGTTTTGCGTTTAACTCTGAATTTTATATCGTTTCGAAATATTTTTATTCAGAAACCTCCCATCGCTCTACAAGCTGCCTGTATTACAATTCAAACTTTTGCACATATCACCATCACAGGTTCCGCCTGAAAATGTTGCGAACTGCTGAACTCGCATAACGAGTAGCCGTAGTGGAAGTTAACGATACTTTGATGCCATATAAGTCAATTGACAATAGAAGCGATCAATGATAACACGCATCGGAAAAAAGTCGATAGGAAATCTCCGGTAATCGAAGTTGTAGTCAAATGTGGATATGTGGATCAAGGGAGTAGTCTCGAATCGATGATTGCGAAGATTCATAGATATCGGAACCGGGGTTTAAATGTCAGCTATAATAAGTCAACAAAAACAAAACAAAAACGTCAAAAAGTCCGTAACAGAATAATTTTGTATATTGTAGACGTGTAATGTAGACACGGTGGACAGTCAGCAAGTATTGATTTGAAAAGTGAGAAAATGTGAACAGGAATGTTATAGACATTACATTCGTGCAGCACTATTCGATTCCATTGTTCTGCGTAGACTATATTTGAAAGTAAATCCTTTTTGTTCAGTTTATCACCAATTAATTTAGCTGTTTTTCCAAGTAGAACACTACCACGCGTGGGACCAACTACAAAATTTCTTGTTCAATATATGTGCTGGTTTTATATTTCTTTGACCATCGTTACTGAGGACCACTTCAATATCAGGCTGGCAGTTCTTAATTTACTGATAATCAAGAGGAAACTTGATTTTCTGAAGTTTCGTTTGGAGGAGACCGTGTTTTCATTCAATTTTCGAAGGTGAGACATACAATAGGGGGCGAAAAAGATATCATTTCTTTTTCGGGGATAATGAACGCATTTGAATGATGTGAAGCTAAAATCATTAATTTGGCGCCCAAGTGTATAGACGTACTATAGCAAATGTTATACCAATGCCTTCAAACTGAATGACACATGAACTCAACTGGAATTGAAAGGACTATTTAACGGTGCGTAGGTAAGTAATCTTCGAAAATCATTCGAGAGTATGATGATCAGAATATCTCATTGTTGTTGGAATAGTCCAAGAACTGTTTGACTTATGGGAAAATTAGAAGACTTAACGATAAAATATCCTAATTCGAATGCACTGTTTTCATTTATCACAAATTTTTTTTCCCAGCTGTGTTGGAGAGCTTTCATATCCTCTTTATCAAGGAAAATGATACACCACACGGTTATCAGAAACCTAAACTTGCATCTCCTAATGACGGGCGAAGTTTTCTATGGTGAGTTCTACGTTTAGGAAAAAATTTAGAGAGGTGGAGAAGCGGTTACTTACTATTGCAAAATCTGGGAAAACCTCTGTTTCCCAAGGATTTCTTCTTTTCGTTGAAGCTATCTCCGACGATTTCTCGAGCATATCTTCAGGATTAGGAACAACGAGGTACAAAGTAAACAGAGTTTTACCATTTACTGCCCCTATTGATTCTTTCTACTCCTTCATTTTAACAGAATTGTTGTCGCAAAAATTAAACAAAAGTCCTCAAAAATTCAATCCATTTTGAGTTTTCTGCGCTATTACAAAAATTAAAGGATGTTACAGGAGACATTTATTGTTAATCTTACTATTAGCTTAATTCAAAGTTAGCATTCATTATAACATTTATTACTTCTAAATTAACAACAACGAAAATTAAAACTTACCGTCTTTATCGTAATGACTCCACACATCCATAAATTGATTTGCAGATAATTTTTTCAGTTCACGCGATTCAGGATCACGATATTGTCTCATGAAATTCTGTGCCTTTTCAATTTGCACACGTTTTGTCGCTGCTGAATCCATAGTATCCAGTTCTATAAATGTGTGGGTATCTATGTGGGTTTTTTTAC
Organism: Stratiomys singularior; assembly: GCA_954870665.1. Classification (NCBI taxonomy): domain Eukaryota; kingdom Metazoa; phylum Arthropoda; class Insecta; order Diptera; family Stratiomyidae; genus Stratiomys; species Stratiomys singularior. The sequence goes on along the minus strand of OX940881.1, from coordinate 25,464,610 downwards.
AGTAGTTGGGTATCAAACCCTTTTCGTCGAGCTACGAATCTACTAAAGGATATCGATAAATTTATGAAGAAATTGTTGATGATGTTGATTATGATAACGTCGTTATCGACAGTATGTCTATAAATCAGTTGATTGATTACTTTTCACGTTATTGAACTTGCTCTTTATTGTCCTGTTCGCCAGTCGGAACAAATTTGTGGGTGAGGGAGCTGAAAAAGCAAGAAAAATGCACTTTTGATTTCCTGAAGTTTGCACTTATTTTCTAATTCAATGGTTTTATGATGTGGAAAATGATTAATGGGGTTTAGACAGAGCAAATGTTGAAATTATAGGAAAAGAATAATAAAATCAAATATGGGGTATATGCAAAACAGGTTGTGTTAGCTTGAAATAAATGTCTGCTGTTGTGTAAAGCATATATAATTGCTTCTATTATCGATAATTGATAGCTTTTATGCAATTTATCCGTTGTTTCGATTTTAATCCGCATAGTTTAAATTCGAAGTTCCATGAATAATAACTAATTGGACTTAAGCTTACTAATAACTCTATCTAATATTTGTTCGTTTTGATTTTAATATCTATTCAAGCCTCAATTCAAAAGCCTTGCATCTTTTACATCGGATGAATTCGGGTGCTTGCGTAATAACAGACCCGGAAGTCTCCACTTGCATCTATACACATACTTAGACTGATTTGTGGTGAAAAGTTGATATTTAGTCGACTACAGATAGTGTACGAGAAAATTAACAATATCTTCGTGTTATTGTAATCTTTTTATTGTTTTGCAAATAACTGCCATTATCTGACAATTCTGTAAAGGATTTAGATAAAATCACTGTGTGGCAGGTGTTTGGAGTGAAAGCTTAGTGATATGTTTACGTTCCGCTACAACTCATAAACGAAACGTCAAAGTTTCAGCGGACTATGAGTGCCTATTGACACAAATGGCAACTAAATTTAAGCTGATTCCTTGTCCTGAATTGACAGTTCAAGATCTGTGAGACCACACAACCTCATTTACCTAAATTTTAATATTTTTTTATGTCATTGTTGTATGTATTTATTACAAAACTTAATTTAATTATTTTCACAATTATTATATATATTATTTTTTTCAGTTCCCCGCACGAAAAACTTTCGACATAATTGACGATGGGTTGTCTCCTATCATCCGGTAAAAAACGCAAAAAGTTTAAAAGGACACAGTGAAGTCTTTGAATTCCACATAATTGGAAAGACGCGGTGACACGTTTTGTTCCAGAGCAAGATTACCATGAGTAAAATAAAGATGTGAGTTTGGAGCCCACCTGAATGTAAAGAGACACTGTCAATAATTGGAAATTTTTATTATCACAAGAATAGGTATAAATTTACAACAAGAAAGGGAAGAACTTTCTAATTGGTACAACTGTAAAAGAAGAAAGAGAAGAATTTTCTGACATAAGTGAGAAGGTTTTTCATAGTTTAGTTTGCATAGGTTTTTCAGGGTTTTCATTATCCTGTGCCAGAAAAAAATGGACGAAATTTTACTTTGGATAAACAAGACAAAAGCAACACATAGAATGAATGTTCCTTTAAAGCCTGATGGGAGTTCCAAAATGTTTATGCGAGTTCTATTAGCAACGCTGAAAGCTGGCGGAAATGCCTCATCATGAGTCAATGTGGCTCCTGGTGAAGCGTTGAAATCTTTAGATACGTGATGTTGATATAGATTTTTAAACTTCCTTAACTGTCTAATTACCTATTCGACAATGTATCTGACTGGGCGAAAGGAAAGAAAGCTTAAAAAATTGGCTCATCTATTAATGGGTTAGTAATGGAAGACGGTCCAATAAATCGCTTTACAGAGCTACAGATGGGCCCTTGTCGCTATGATCTGGGTATCCTTAGGCTCCTTAATCTTTGACGTAAGCTTTGCATTTGTCAACAGATTAAAAAACCGGAAAGTCGAACCAGATGGTTTTGGCATATTAGCTATGCCAGTAGGGGAATTCTTGTCAGAATTCTTGTGCTTGTCCGTGATGTCTTGCAACCAAGGAATCTTTCTCTAGGAATTCTAGGAATCTAATAGGTGCATAAATATGAAATGCGGATTTTTCCTGCTTGAAATATGCATTTATTTGAATAGCAGAACAAGTAGTAGTCAGAAGGAGCCAAGTCTGGTGAGTACGGCGGGTTGGGCAGAACTTCCCAATCAATGTTTCCCAAGTAGTTCTGTACAGGTATTACAACATGCGGCCGAGCATGGTCATGTTGAAAAAGACTTTATCATGTCTTTGGTGGAATTCTAGTCGTTTTTCCTTAAGTGCGTGGTTCAATTTGATCAGCTGTTGTCGGTAACGTTTACTAGTAATAGTCTCACCAGGTTTCAGCAGCTCGTAATACACAGGTCCCTTACTATCTCACCAAATACAAAGCGAGGTCTTCTTTCCATGAATAATTCGGACTGCTTGTGATGTTGATGGCTAGCCTGGGCTTATCCATGACTTTTTTCACTTGGGATTGTCGAAATGAATCCACTTTTCATCGCCAGTAACAATCCGATGCAAATAACCTTTATTTTCTGTTTGGCAAGCAATATTTTACAAATGGTTTTTCGCTTTTCGATGTCTCTTTCTTTCAATTGATACGGCACCCATTTTCCAACTTTTTGGATCTTTCCCATGGCTTTTAAATGTTGTGAAATGGCTGCCTGAGTAATTTACAACGCTTCTCCCAACTGTTTTTCAGTTTGTGTGTTGTCTTCATCCAATAATACTTGCAAATCTGTATCTTCGAATTTTTGTGGTGGTTTTCCACGGTCTTTTTTGACCGTGGAACCCAAAATTTTTAAATCTTTTAAACCATCGTTCACAAGTGTCTTGGCTTAGGGCATGTTTACCATATGCTTCCACTAACAATCGATAAGTTTCTGCTGCCGTTTTCTTCAAATGAAAGAAGGTTATTAGACTTCCCCGTAAAAAATCTGTTTCTGGCTCGTAATTCGACATTTTTGAAGTGAAAAGAGACTTGTTTGTACAATCAAAACCTATGACACACTGGGATTTTTTGACAGATGTTTACCCTCAAAACTGCCATATTAGTTATCCCCGACACAAACCATATGTAATAGTTAGTAAAATCCGCATTTCATATTTATACACCTAATAACTGACAATTATCTTGAGTGACTAGGAGAACTTGGTGAACGTAGTTGAGCCGCCCGTTTATTTCCTTTACATCTATATGTCTATGGGTATCACGTTAGCTAAACTTCCATCAGGTTGGCGGCAGTTTTCATATGTTTTCGGCCTTCAACTCTGAAAGCATAAAATAGGCTCTGTTTTTTCGGTGTTAACGTTCAGTCCGTACATCTACACTCATGACAGAATGAATCATAATCAGATGTTGATAAAGCAGCCATAGTCTTTCCGTTGATAGTCAAAGCTCTCTCTATTCTGTTCATTAATGGATGTGTGGCCAAATTTATTGAAAACCTAGAACTTTTTTCGTCCTGGTTGAGATACAGTCACGTTACGCTGACGATCACATTGAGATTTACATTGAGCGTTCGACTAAATAGTCTAGAAATTTCAAAACAAAAGCTGTCAATTTGTTACTTCTGCTGTTCTAGCCTTTACCGTTACAGTTGTTTTAACAGTCTTCGATTTAAAATCAATAATTTCCTCCATTTACGTTTAAGAACTTATCTCTTTCTTTGAGAGATTCATTATACAATCCTCTTGTCCTTTATAATAGTAGCATCTGTTTTCATTAGTATGGTAGTGGATCATCGGTCAGCTAAGGGAAATCAGGACTGTTAATGACATTCATGATCATTAGAGCTCTCTCTCCGCGTACGATTTCATGCACAATAGGAATTCGGTGGAAAGCCTTACCCTTTTGAGCTTATTCCATGTCAAATATTGTCACTGTTGGTCTAATATGTGTACGGGTCATATTGCTGTTGTTTGCGTACGATCTCTTATGATTTTGAAGCATCGAACGTGCTACTGGTAAGATGTTTATAACATGATTAGTGTTTATGGAGAATATCTCGAGAAACTTCCTAGGGTCTGTTACATAACTAGAATGTCTAACACGTCATTTGGCTCTTTCCTATCCGTATTCTAGATTGCCGAACAGTAATGTCTAATTGAACCTTGTCAGTAGTTCTGGTTTCCTCTGGTTCACTAGCTAGCAATTTTATGTTCTCAAAGATCCTGGACGCACTTTTCCACTGTTCACACTATTCACTATTGGCTTTCTGATATATTTCTCGTTCTTGTGCATGTATTTGTGACTGTACAGAAGGGTGTGGTGGTAGAGCGTTCGAAAGGTGACAACCTGCCGTTTGTTGTGTGAAATCGGAACATCGGTTCGATTTATTTGCTTGCAAATGCGCTAAGCCAATAGGGTTTTATCGGGTCTTCTCATTTCAAAAACAGAACTTGTGTGATCCGCAAAGTTGCGGAAATTTGAAAATCCCCAGTTTTGTAGCCCTGCAGCGCCATTATTATTTCGTGCGGCATCTACAACCTCCGCCCTCATACTCTTCATAAAGGTTGACGTTTTGTCTAAGTTTTGACAAGGAGAGTATGGGTTAGAAAACCAATCGATTCTTCACATGTTTTGCACCAGTTCGTGCAGTCACATATTTGATGATGCTTGTCAGTATTGCCTTCAAGGATAGCTCATTCACTTAAATGTGTGTACTATAGAACGTATTGAATATCAGAGATACTAGGTTAAGCTTGATTATTGACAGCAGTTTTATAACCAAGCTTTATTTTCCTACATAACATGCATTCAAATGCTAAATAATATGATTCAAAATTCCCGAAAGAGCGAGTCTAGTTAACACTCTAAACGTATATATGTCTTTGGAAAACACAAACTAACTAATGGTTCCTTACAGCGAGCCAACTGGAAATTCTTTTGAGCCCGGCCACAAGCCCAAGAAAATGCAGTCATTTTGTTCTTCGCAAGAAACGAGCCCGCTCTTACGGATGTAAATGTAACACCAGAAACGAAAACATATGACGGCTTGCAAGAGACACCTGAGTAATGATTGCGTATTTTTCGTTATGCTCTGAATCTCATTCGACCTCTGCTTATGGGCATCAACCTTAGAGCTTCGAAAGTATTTATATCGGGTTTTCCATTAGAGACATAACAATTTCGTATCTTTATATGAACGCACCCTTTAACTTATTCAATGAACGGTCAATGTCAAAACGTTTGTCAAAGTCAATATTTTTATCATGGTAAAGTTAACAAAACAGGAACGTTTGGAAATTATTACAAATTACTGTGGAAATTCTGAGTCAGTGGTTGCAACTTTAGAGCGCTTAATAATAGTAATAATCGTCTCACCAGACAGGCTGTGCGTGCTATAATGTATAAGTTAAAAGTTTAAATTCTCTTTATTGAACGTTCCGGTGCCAAAAAGACGTCGTACCACTCGTTGCAAAGGAAATATCACAGCCGTGAGTGCATCCATTCAAAATGAGCCAAATCAGTCGATTCCACGTGGTTCTCAATAATTGGGCATTGCTGAAACAACGCTGTGAAGTATTTTGCGAAACGATCTTAGCTCGGATGCTTACAAGATCAAAATGACTCAAGAAGTTAAGGCACTTCATCATTCGAAATGCCAAAACTTCTCTAATTGGGCTCCGGCCAAGCTTGGAAAAAATTAAGAGTTTCATCGAAAAATCATCTTCCGCAATGAAGCTCATTTCTGGCTAGATGGCTTTATTGATTCGTAAAATATGCTGGTGCAATTAGGCTCGTTTTTTAGCCCAAAAACGATTCAATTTCGTTCATATGAGCGAAATCGAATAGAATTTTTCGTTCATAAAATGTAATGCTTGCAATACATCGACAAATCTACTAAAGTCACTCCATAACTGGCTTTGCTCGTTGGCACTTATGTCCTTTGGATCGGCATACATTGCTTAATGAATTTTCCGGAAAACACAGGCTCTATTCGTTTGCACCTTATGTCCACCGAATCGGAATTCAATACTTAACATAATCGAATTGTTACTCCTCCCCCTGAGAGTATAAAACATACGGAAAAATAACGTTTTTAACAGATTGCTGGTCCTTCTGATGACATCGTTCACTCGTCAGACTATGATCCATCCTACGCATACATTTTAGGCATAGTCTTTGTGAACTACTGACTTTGCTGTACGGTGAGTTATAACGTCTAGACTGGCTCTCAACAGACTTTGTGTCATATTCACTCTCTCTCTCTCTCTCTCACACACACTCTCGCATGTCCAAGATCGAAAAGATGACATATGTTGGTCGTTCGTTTGTTTACTGGAGTAAAACATGATTTGTGTGGTGATTGGTATTATAACTACCGACTCTTTGGCAACTCACTGGTCTGCATCCTCGATGTCTTTGGCGATCTTCTTCTACAGGTAGTACGTCTTACGGCTATTAGGTTTCATACGTCTACTGAGCAACAACTCATAGTTGATCTACTAAGGAAAGGACACCCTTTTTATTCGTTCTTCTTCCTAGAAAACGCGTATGTACATTTTTTTTGGTGATAGTGGAGCTGAGTTATCCCGTGAGTGAAGAACTGCGACGTAACCCTTTTCCCACTGTTCACTGGGGAAAAATTTGGTCTGGTGACTTTCCGTGACTCCACGGTCGATCAACTTTTTGACTGTAGGTCGCTTTGGCCGGGATTAAAACTCATCACAGTCAGGTGGTTTGAAGTTTGGTGGCCAAAGCATGGGTGCATTAGTATAAGCTTTTCCAGTTTGGCTCGAGTTATTAAGGAAGTGTCTGGTCTGAGATTGTCATGATGGAACACATCTCCTTTCCTGTTGGCCAATCCCGGTAGCTTTTATTTGATTCAGTCACTCAAGCGGTTAGCTGGAGTAGCTGGTAACAGACAATTCCCTCGGGATGCCAACAACCGATGAGGAGAACCTTGATTGCTTTCAATACATTCGTCGCAGTTGATTTTGAAAGATCACTGAGTTTCGGCCGTGACCAATATATTAATCAAACGGTAGAATCGTAAGAGGATAAAAACACTGTTCACTTGAAATGATTCTGAAACGAAATCGTCTCAAGAAAAAATCTTATGAAGTTCATTTAGGCTTGAAGTAGCGAAATCGGACCCTTGTATTTGTTACTAATTATGTTAAGAATTCTTTCAAAATACGTAACACATTGCAGAAGGCAGTAAACCGACGTGCTTCTGCCTAGTCATAATTTTATCCTTTTACTAATGATGTAAGATATTATCTTACGACAAGCGCCATAATGTCTGTAACGATCCTTGTGCTTTTCTGTCACCCAAAATAAATATTTAGACTTTGCATTAAGGTGAGAAATGCCAGAAATTTTTTTTTGACTACGATATTTTTCGCACTAAATCCTTCTTTTTATCTCCAGTTATATAAGTTGACTTCAGTATAACCGACTTTAATAACTTGACTTCATTAATAACCCATTTAGGAAACGAAATACTTAAATGTTAATAAATGGTGCTACTAAATAAGTTTAAATCTTCGTTAGAATAAACCTCATACGATAACTCTGTCGATAAAAGTAAGATGGTCTTAATGGACATTTTTACGGACATATAAAAGCTGCTCTATTATGGAATATAAAGGAAAAAATATTTCACCAACATGATGGCCCTAAGTAAACTTCTCTTCTAAAAGGCATGTGTTATAATCAAACCGTTCTCAATACGTTGATTGGCGCTTTTGTCCATTTCATAAGAAAAATGATTTTAGTATAATTAATGGGCTTCCACTCTGGTTCCATGAATCTCATCGGAGTAGAATTTGTCCTGCGAAGGTCATCTCATCTGACCATTATACCATACTTATGTCATCTTTATGACATTGCGTAACATATTCATCCAACAAAATAAACATCCCATATGAAAATGTCAGGATGACTACGCAAATGGCTTAATGCAGCGAAACTTTACATAAGACTCCTGTATAAAACAAAATCCTATAGGGAGCGAGAGTGAAAAGATTTATGGTACGCTCGGGGCTAACTAGTAAAATATTCGTAGATTGCAGCGAGCATACTGTTAGAAAATCCAAAGAGTACGCTTTTATTTTTATGAGATTCGTTCGTGAAACGTTGGGCAACAGGTCTTCTGTATTCAAATATGTAATAAAATTTCATCACACTTAGATTTATAAGGTTATGGCGTGTCCTATCCGAACAGAAGATGAATATCCTTGAATGTGCTCAAAATGTGGAACGAAGGATGAAAGTAAATTCAACAAAATATTAGGCAACGCATCATGAAACTCACAATTTTGACGTTCGTATACAATTTTACTTCCGAAACGAGCGTTGGAAATCTTGAAAACAGAAAACATAATCTACAAGTTGCTTTTCTGACATCAAAGCTTTTAGGAAGTAATAAATCTTCGCCAGGCTCAGGTATGAGCTATAAGTGCATTTGATGTATGTTACTTTCATAGGATTGAAAAATTTGAGAGTTTGAATGATCAGGATACGACTAGAGCCATTCAAAAACACAAAAATAAAAGCACGTCATAAAATATGTTAATCAAACTTTACATAGGAATTCAGAGAGTCCATTTGCTGCAAGTGATTTCTTTCGTAGAGACATTATGGATATGTGCCTGGCTTCGTTTTGTATTTTTATTACCAGACACCAGTATATTTTCATACCAGATACCACATTACTGTTTTTTCAGGATAACTTTGTACGGCTTCTCAATGAGTAGTACCAATTGAGTATGGTCTTGTTGATGTACTAAGTGCAAGATATGTGTGTGTGTATTGCTAACCCTTTACAAATGTCTACGAATCAAAAAAGCAACGAAAAACCCAACGGTAAGGATAATCACAGCGAAATTAAACCGAAACAAATATTTAAAAAAAAGTACAACAAATCGATGGCAGAATTATTAAAAGAACTTCGAAACCGTAATCCATACGATCAAAGCAAGGATAACAGACTCTGCCTGCAGCGAAAATATTGCGATAATTTCAACATACTTCCAAATGGATGCATCCTGAAAAAAGGTTGGGCGTCATCACATGGCAACAGGTTCGATCAGAATGACATTATCTCGCCAAGCATAGATCGGTCTCCAGCAAATTGACATCTGTACTTTCTGACGAGCAAGCTCGAGACTCTCACTACTACTTATCCCTTTTTGTACCCCTCAATTCACCTTTTGGCGCTGGCTGCCAATGGCAGGTAACAAAAAATAGTCACCCTTTACGAATGTTTCGTATTGAGAAGTTCCTTACTTAGTCAATTTGTGAAAAAATTCGATTAAATTTGAACCCTTATCCTAAATAATGACGGCGAAAGTACATTTAAAGAACTGCAAATGAAAATGAAATAAACTTTTCAGCAAAAAAATACCAGGTGACAATTTTGAATATTCCTGTATCATACCAGTGCTCCAATAGCACAAAGCCTTGTCAAAGCTTTATACGATTACCCCTTTTTTGAGTTTTTACCAACATTTTGAACCTCAATGCCTCAGTAGTGCCAAACCTCGTCTAAACAAGCTTGCTTAAGACAATTTACTCCTCTGAACCCCTTGTGGTAAAATTTTTTTGAAGGAGCAACTAAAAATCACCCCCGTCAACCGTTGTACGAATATCCTTTTTTGAGTTTTTACCAACATCTTGATCCTCAATGCCTCAGTAGTGCCAGACCTCGTCAAAACAAGATTGCTAAAGACAATTTACTCCTCTGAAACCCTTGTGGTAAAATGTTTTTGAAGGAGCAACTAGAAATCACCCCCGTCAACCGTTGTACGTAGCCTGGAATCGTTTGACTCATTACTTCTAGCTAAGTCTCCTTTTTGTACGCCTCACGGCGCTTCGGATTACACGAATTTTTTCTCCAGCGGAGAAGGGGAGGAGGAAGGAAAATGATGATTGTTAGAGTAGAGATAACGTCACCCCCGAGGCTTCCAGTCGATCAACTCCATTGACATCGCCAACAATACAAGATATGAATTCCAATATAAAAATGCAATAGAATAACGGACATACGAGGGGCAAGTAAAAAATAAGGTTCCCACATTTTTTTCAGGTGTAAGACATTTTTTATTGCAATAAATAAGTATACCATCTGAATGCTTGTACTGTAAACTATTTTTCTACAAAGTTACCAGATTTTTCTAAGCATTTTTCCTGACGAGTTATCCACTTCCGAAAACCTGCTTCGAAGAACTCCGCCGCTAGGCCGCCGATGAACATGGTGACCACTTCCTTTACCTCTTCAACTGTACCGAAGCGTTGTCCACCTAAGTGTTGCTTCAATTTTGGAAACAAGTGGAAGTCGCTGGAAGCCAGATCAGGGCTGTAGGGGGCATGATCAAGCAATTTCCAGCCGAATTTGTCCAATAGGGAGGTGGTCTGTCGAGAGACATGCGGGCGCGCGTTGTCGTGGTGCAGCCTAACGCCCTTGGTGAGTCTTCCTCTCCGGCGATTTTGGATGGCTCTGTTGAGTTTCGTCAACGTCTGGCAGTACTTGTCCGAATTTATTGTGGTCCCTTTAGGCATAAACTCGGTAAGCAAGACGCCTTTTCGGTCCCAAAACACCGTAACCAACACTTTTCCTGCGGATAGCGTCTGCTTAAACTTCTTCGGCCTTGGCGATCCGGGATGGCGCCATTGTTTCGACTGTTCTTTTGTTTCCGGAGTGACATAGTGACACCACGTTTCATCTCCCGTAACAATGGAGTCCAAGAATTCTTCGGTATTCTCGGCGCATTGTCGAAGAAACCACTGGGCACACTGGGCACACTTGACACGATTGTCTTTGTGGGTTTCTGAAAGCATGTGCGGGACCCACCGCGCACACACCTTGTGATAACCAAGTTTTTCAGTCAAAATGTTGTCGATGGTTTTTTCACAAACCTCAGGAACCTGGTCAGCCAGCTCTCGAAGCGTTACTCTCCGATCCATGAAGAGAAGGCGCTCAATCTTCGCCACGACTTCGTCGGACACCGATGGTCTCCCGCTCCTTTGCTTGTCGTGGACATCTGTGCGTCCTTCGGAGAACTCCCTGCACCATTTGCGGACGTGTTGGATGCTGATGCAAGCTTTCCCATAAACTTCTTCCAACTGTCTATGAATTTCAATAGGTTGAAGCTTCTTCGCGTTTAAAAATCTAATCACTGTACGGATTTCACACGTGGCGGTGACGGCGATAGCGGGCTCCATCGCGGATGGCTGTCAGACCGGCACTGAACGCCGCAGAGAGTTCTACCAAGACGGGATCTAGAGTGGAAAACCCAGCGCACACGGCGGTGTTGCCGGATTTTGCCTAGCATCTCACGCGGGGAGTTTACAGCGTTGGGAACCTTATTTTTTACTTGCCCCTCGTATTTGAATATCCCACAAAATTTATTAAATATCCTGTAAGTACTGCTCATCCTTCAGAAAACTAATCCAGTAATCGTGGAGTTAATAGCAGACGCCGCTTTTTAAACCATTGGGGTTATAATAGATGCCTAACTTTAATAATCTTTGTGGTCAAAAGTGAGACAAACTAAAGAGTGAAACATTTTTAAGAGGGATATCATAATGACGGGAAACACAAAAAGTACCTTCAGAGCTGCTAGAATGCAAAATCATGTTCCCAATGGCTAAAATTATCATATTAAAATAGTTATGCAAGATCAACCACCAACTGAGTATTTAAGGTGGTGTGAATCGTTGAGAGTTCAACAAAGATATGCCCTAAATTGACTTAAAACAAGCAAACGTCAATATACATCGAAACACACCGTAGTAATAGGAGCGTACTTTACCAAATAATAGCGGCATCCTATCAAAACTCGATACAATACTGCGTGAAGGCGATGCGATTCTCGCTCATCGTCGCGCAACGCATTAAATTTACAATGCATGCGATGCGAGGAAGAATAATATTCATATGACAAATGTCAAATTGGTGACGTTTCAAATGAAATTTGATTAAAATTGTTTTTGTTTTTTAAAAATTTGAATTTGGAATTTTCCTGCGTTTGGCGAACAATAGCCTCAACAAGGATACACGAAATTTTCATTCAAAATTCATTCCGAATAACCCTCGTACTTAAAAAGTAATAAAGGCGTTTGAATTTCAAATTTCATTTACGCGCCATAGAGCATCTGATAAACGTCATGCACCTCGTTGCGAGGAATTTTCGTTTTTCCGAATATTTCTCGCCTCGCATCGACGCAGCGCAATCATTGTACGTTGTCGTATACAAATGCATGTTACGAAAACTGCTTGACTTTTGTTGCGAGACTCACGTCGCGCTCTCGCATCGTCGTCTCGCAGATACAATACTGCGGCCTTTACTATCGTAATCATCAGCAGTACGAGTAAACTACGATTTTGACAGATGTCTTTGACACATAGGTGAAATATTGAAAGGTAGGAAGATGGGCTGCCCCCACTGCAGCTTAACCTAGCTCTACAATATGTGATAATTAAATTTTCCATTTATACAAGAGGTATCATCTAATCACGGTCCTCAATTACTGTAGAAGAAATACTGTCAAACGTGCATCAACAAGGAAAGTGGAAGGGCGGAGCTGTTCTACACTAGAAAACGACACCAAACCGGCCTAATGTGGTATTAACATGGCCAAAGGCAATAAAAAATGACAATTTTCTAAAGTTTGTGGAAGACGCTAATCTGTCATATTTAAAAAAAAGAGAGAACAACTGGCATATAAAACGCTCTATCCAATGCTGTGGCCATTCTCAAGTCCGCTCATTTATCGGTATGCAAAGGATAACAAATTTTCAACCAGACACAGCAATAATAATGCTTGGGTTATGCTTCGGTTGTTATAGGTAGAACCTGGCGTGACTGGTCAAGCAAAAATAAAGGCGTTTGAAATGTTGGTCTAGTAGTGAAACGCTTAAAGGGCCAATGGCGAATAAGGTCAAACCAGAAGCTGTGCTAATAGTTTGACGGCAGTTTAGAGTTCTTCCAAGTAACAAAACTGTGGAAGCTTCAAAGGGTTCGGCTCGGAGAGTGGATGGATGAGGATTCAATATCTACGAAGAAGAGCGCAGATGAAGCAGTGTGGCGTATTCCAATTGGAAACTTCGGAAGGACTTGTCGGAATCGTTTGACGAATATAATAGAATCCTGCTTGGTTTTACTAATTGGTGAAACATTAAGAGAGAGATTTGGCATATCATCAGAAGGTCCAATGGGCCAAGAGGTGCTTTTACACTATGACGACAGTGGTTCAAAAAGTGAGTAGTGACTTTAATTGGATACATTCCTATCAAATGAATCTCCTGATTGGCATATTCTAGTGGTGCGAATTCGAAGGAAATGTGAAAATTTTCACAAACTAGTAGGGCCAGTTAATAATGTCACAAAATTCTCAATAGGACTCCTTTAGATATATGAAAAGCAGTCAAATTCGAAAGATTGGCTTTAATGGTTCCCTTTTACAAGATTTATAATTAACATGCTCCTCTGACCGATTTGAATGCGCGAAGGCCTGGTTTCATTTATGTTGATAACGTGAGTGAACTCTGCACCAATAGTAACAGTCTTAAACTTTGTTATTACGGTATGCAAATCTCATGTTGTTTTCATGGCCTTTTCAATATTCTGATTATTACTAAAACTTTTCCGGTTGTGGTATTCCAGAAACCATAACAGCGCTCCAAACAGTAGTTGAGTTGAATTTGCCTATCCCAAAAAGTTGACAAGACTTTAAATCTGTCTGGAAATACCAACACCTTATATAAGGCAACAAGTGAGGATTCTCATACTTACATATTACAGCCCCATTGGCACCGATCACGTTTGACATATCAGCCTTCTCCGAGACATGTTCAGAGCGTAAATGTATTGGATTTCTACTTTTTTTCAGGAAAAGAGTATTTTTGAAAACATCAAATGAAAGATGGGTTCGTTTGTTAAATTTTCATCATTATAATTGGCACCACGTAGCTTTAATGAAGTCAAATGTTTGTACTCTTTTCAAAGAACTTACCTGTCACTCATCGGCACACCGCAGAAACTGCAGAGTTGTCCAACAGCTCTTCATCAGGTAGCTACCAATTCTACCAATTAGTGCTCTCAAAGTGGTGAAAAATGAAAGTTTAATGTTCCAAGGATAAAGGAAGATGGTTTCTAAGATCCCAACCAAATAAGTCGTAGATACGCAGGGCATCGTTTTATGTCCCTGCTGTCATCGGCATTCGTTTCCTTTTGTTTTGAATAACAACGAAGAGTTTTTCCGGGGTTTGACAATGCAATTGGGCGTTTTCAGTCTTCCACTGAGGCACAAATTCAATCAAATAGTTCATAAATTATATCAGATAATAATAGATCCTTGATTCGTCTTGAACATTTTATTTAATTTCGTTAAACTGGTTATGACATTTTAAAATGGTGTTGAGAAAATAACATGCGAGGCTTCGCCGCTGAATATCTACGTGAGATGGGCCAAACGAAATAATACTATTTAAATATTCCAGTTTATCACGAAAGATGTGGTAGTTTCCCGAAACAAACTAAGAACATGAATGAAGCATGTCACTTAGAGTGTTCCGATGATTAAAATCGAGCGAAAGGCTAAAAGGACTGTCAATATGTTTGACAAATATAGTTTGCAAGCTTGAAATACATAGCATGCAATCAAACCACCAAGTGTGAAGTTTTCTAGATGAAATGGTATTTGTATGCAAAACTTGTTGTGGATAGGACATAAAGACTAAGGTACGCAACGATGCAGATTACCATTCTTTTCGATTTTGCATTACCAAACAATGACGATTACACTGGATAAATATTTCTCAGAAACATTTTGACTCAGAAAGCTCGCCATCTTTCTATTGATGTATGTCAAATAAATTTCAAGCTCTCCATTATAAAAAGCTTGCTTTATTCGCTCTGTTTGTATATATTTTTTGTATTTATTTATTTTATTTATTATTTGTATTTGTTTATTTATTTGTAACTCTTTTTTCGTGTTGCTCTTACAGCGCTGCTTAGTAGTTAAGCTGTGTTGAAAACACGAATACGGAAAAAAAATCGAAACGTAAATTCCTCTTTTGAAGATAAGGACAAAGTAAAGGTAAGAACCTCTTCTGTTCGGGTAAGGGAGAAGTGACTATTCGTGCATTAGCTTGCTTTCATTGAATTTTGGATAATGATTTTCTAGAACGTGCTGACTTAGGTTCACCGAAAACACTAAGAATGGAACAGGATACTTAGAGGAAGAAAGTTTTGCATGAGGAGCCAGTAGACTACAGAGGGTAAAAAGAGAGTTTCAAGCAAGTAACCTTAGCTACACAGTGATATATAACACAGATTACATTCTGACTTTCTACTTTGCCAGATCTTGCCGAAGCATAAAATTTTCAGTTCAGTGCCTTCTATTTCTTCTCATGGTAGCCATATGACTACCAATCCTTAAAATCCTTACAGAAACTGGGCGGAACATTTTCGCAAAAAAAATCAAGAAAGAATATTTCTACTGAGAAAATAATTCTGGCACATTTGTAAAGTCAAGAAAAAAATCATTTACTCACGTCTCGTTGCTTATCCCTATCAGGATGCCTCTATATATCTCTATGCAGGATACAGATAGTTGTCTACCTCTATCCGGCAGAGCTTGTTTTATTTGCCAAATGGGGTAGTTGTATCTCTTTTTCGTTGGCCAGTATTTACGTTTCAAACGTTACGTTACAAAACGTAAATAATTAACTTCAAACGAACCTTCGATAATACGGGGCTCAACCAAAATTAGTAGGAATTTCTTTTCGTTTTTTGGAATTTTCTTCTCATTATTTTCTTTAACAAGAGCAGCACTCAAAAAATCATCAGGGCTATCTCTTTCTACCTAAAGCCGCTCGTGAGTGTTCTGCCTGTTTTGTTACTAACCTATGGCTTTGTGCTTATGGTTAGAAGTTACGCTGTGGTACGGTGCACAAACAATGTATCACAAACATGCATGCCACTCTTTTTTAATATCGGAATAAAAAAGGTATACATCCTACAGACTATTTTTCAATTCATACTCGATATCTTTGAAAAGTTATGAATGATAATTAAATGGCTACCCTACCAGCGTTGATAAAATACTATATGCCCCCATCAGTAAATTGTTTTTAAAGGTAACATTTTATTTCAAACCTCACCTAAATTTAAACTGAGGTTCAAAGGAACTAACTAAAATGCTTGACAATTCTCTGGTTTTATCTGTTTAAAGTTTCAAGTGCTATTCGTTGAAAGTTATCCTCCAACATTTTGAACGGATCAAGGAAAGCGTTCCAAAAAAGCTTTGTCTATATCAATCTCATTAAATACTAATCTGTCTCAGGAATCGCTTCCACTTGCTGAGTTTCAACATTAAGTCGGCTTTGATGCACTCAAACTCAAATAAACCTAAATAAAATAAGTTTTACCGAAAATCCTAATATCGTTAGTTAGGAAAAGTTTTCTCTGCAGTTTCACCGGTTTGTCTTGTCGTACGTTTGTTTCTATATGAAACAACATATCTCTCTCTTTATATTTTCATCAGGCTTACTAATATCTTTATTCGTAAACTTCACCCAAAATCACAGGAAAATCTCCGAGACCAACAAAGTTGCTCATGCAAATAAATGTTCACCTACAATTGCTCACTATAAAAAGAACAACAGAGCACTTTGGAGAAGGACATAATACACATGCATAGTATTTTCGGCAATCCCATTATTTTGTATCATCCCAAACAATGTTGAGTTGTAATCTTTTTGAGAGGATCCTTTCTCTCTTCATGAGCAACGATATGAAAGAGATTCAACCCATTAAATTAAATTACAAACAAACAAACAAACCAACAAATAGTAGAACGTTTGTTTGTGGTGAAAAGATGTGATTTCCCATAGGTACATTCATGTGGTAGGAATGTGGTAAAATAGTACTGATACAATTTTCACAGTGAATAAGGATTTACGTTGAATTTCAATAGAGTTTTTTATAGTGTAGCTATTGTGTACTTTAATATTTAAAATTTGGTAGTTTTTCCACATTTTCTAGATTTTCCCCTTGATTGCAAGGTAAGATAAGATAACCGCATACTTAGATTTCTTTGAAGGTTGGCAACAAAAAGGGTTATTATAAGCCAGGACTCGTATCTGTTAACAGCGTATGTGAAATAAGACTGCGATAAATAGAATAGATAAGAATATCGCAATGATTAAATCCTCTGTTTCTCAAGTTATCATTACTTGCAAACTGTACACTGCGCCTTATTCATTCACCTAACTTCTCACATGAAGTCTGAGTAGAATTCATTTACTTCACCATGTCATACTGCGCACTACGTCTGCACCGCACGCTCCAATTTTTTACATCATTAATCATTTCGTTACGGATTCTCATAATTTTCGAACCGTCTGGTCGATACTTTTTCCTGCAAGCTCTAGTAAATGGTCGTTGTTATGCTTCGAATTATTAACAAAAAATGAGAAACACTTCAATGACTGACGCAAAACTACCGGTTCATTCTAATTCGCTTGTTCCCGAAACGAGCAGTCATTGCTTGTTTCTCTTCTCCGTTGGCTTATAAGTCGTTTATGTATTGGTAACTTGATCTCAACTACAATTATCGGTGATCTGGCTCAGTGGCTTGCGAACATGTTCACGCGGACCATCTAATAATATCTTTCGATGTAACGGTACAAAATCATTAAACCGATGGTTGAAAGGAGGTTGAACGAACAATTTGAAAATTATCTAGTTCGATGAAAAACAACAGTTTTTGAGAGGCATGAAAATTTTTTCAATCAATGACACCGAGCAGTTTCCTATATATTTCACTATTTCTTTCTTTTTTTTTTTTTAAACAAATACAGCTTCTAATTCGCATGCTAAATACAACCCACCAGTATGCAACCACAAAATATATCAACCAGGGAACGATATCTGGGAAATCGTTTCAGCAGAAATGCCCCCATCGGATCACTTAGCAAAATGTTTAGAATTATGGAGACTTAATTCTAAGCCCAATCGGTGAAAAAAACCAAAGAATTTAATTTCAGTTTCAGTTTTAATTTAAGTTTTTGTTAGATAAATTTTTCGATTTTCACTTACAACATTGTAAGTGATTGTTAAGCTAACTCGGCGAAGACTCATGGGTGCGGAAGTTTAGAAGATGAGAAGCGGCAGGGACGCGTGTTCGAAACCAGCTTGAGCTCTTTCCACCTTTGTTTCCAAATACAAAGAATTTACTTAAAGGTAAATTCAAAAGAACCAGTCCGTTATTCTGTGACGTCAAGGCATTATAGAGAACTATATCACCTTCAGGGGAGAATTTTTTAAACAATTAAAAGGTGCACAGATGGGTCATCCTTTATGCCCTTTTATTAGCAAAAACTTCATGGCTAAACTAGAATCGGATCTAGTAGATATAAACGTTATTCCAAAATTTGGGAAAACGATACAGCTGCCATATTAAAAAGAATTGATTTGAAACGAACTCGGGTCACATGCAATGGACATCGTAAGGACATAAGTTTCACCAACGAAATCGAAAAGGAAGGAAGGCTACCATTTTTAAATGTTCTGTTTAAAACAACACATTCCCTGGACGCTAATGAGCTCCAGCCAGAAAGGAAATATGAATTAAATACATTTTGAAGACCATCAAATTAAATGGCTACTCAAGTTCAATCCTCAAGACAGCTACACTGCTGGGCTACCCTAGAAAACAACGCAGGAGCCATCCAGTAGGAAAATACTACTCAGTCTGGCAAAGAGTCTCAGAATCAGTCTCGTGTTGAAAAAAAAATTAAAGAAGCATGGTTTAGAAGTGATTTTCGTTCAATTTTTAGGGCTTAAGAAACATTCGACAACGGTTTCGGAACACTTATCAACAAGCAACACCGCGAACAATGTTACTACCTGTGACCCACCAGTTTCCAGAAATTCAAAGCTGAAAGCACTTCTCAAAACAGGGAGAAACCGGTTTCGATCTAACAGAATGCAAACGCCGATGAGCACAGAAGTACAGTACGTGATTTCTTTGTTCAATTGAGCATACACTGAGCAAGACGGCAAGTAGCTGGTAAAATTTGAATTAAAATTTGAAAAAATATTTTAAAAAATAAATGAAAAGTGGAATTTAAGGAGAACTGCTTGTTTTCAATAAAAAAAAATGAAACAGGAGCTAGTCGAATGTATAGAGCTTCGGTTGCTTTCCAGAAATACTATCGTGTAAGAGTAACTCTTCTCTCTTCAATAAAGAAAGGGATGCATTGTTTATTATTCATACCATATAATGAAAGTGTGATCATTCATTCTCGCCTGTCGACTCTAGTAAAATGAGCTGGAAAACTACGTGGATGCGTACACATGTTAAAATTTAATCAACCTAAAAACCATTAATTTTTCATTCTATTGACATAATCTTTTCAATGTACAACGTCCATTTTTCAGATTGAATCCATGAAAATAGAATCTTTCAGATGTAACGACACACGGAAGCTTAGGTCTATCCACTCTTATCAAGTTCATTATCTTTTTCATACCATCAACCTGCATGTAGACATACCATCCAACTGTTAGCATATAAACGCCATAAATCTTAAAGAAATTCAACGGTAGCATCGCGATACATTTCATCAAGCATTTTCGTTTTCTTCAGATGAATTGTATGTATAAGTACAATACGACCTCTACAAAAGCTTGAAAGCTATCCGTTGTCAGGGAAAGCAAAGAAAGGTGAAAGTAATACCTGACGGATTAAAAAGAAAAGAAACGTTCTTACCTCAGGAAACAAACTTTTAGCCATTGGTGGGAATTGGATAATGACGAAGGAAAACATAGAGTATACACACCTGCAGATTTTGGCATACCAAATTGGTGTAGGTTGGCCGGAGCGTTTCATGCAGAAGCTTTTTACTTTTATCCTTATCGTTGATGGTTTTTGTTCGTGAGAAGGGTCTCGAGCTTATCAATTTGACGTGGCTTCTTCCCAAATCGGAAGTCTTTCGCTCGTGCTGCTGTTTATTCAGTCAAGTTTTGTTGAGAGATTTTTTTTAGATTTTTACCGTATCTAACATTTCAAACACTTTCAGAGCAACGTCTTGAGTTTCTAATGGTTTTTTGGAATTTAAATATATAAAAGTTACGCCATCTTACATGGGGAACCGTTTTAATTTAATATTCAAAATGTGAGTAGGTAGTTTCTCTTTTTAATGCAAATCCCAACAAAACAGAACGACTCCCGGCCCGACATATAGGAATAAAGAAACTTTAGCCATCATCATATTTGTGTTTTGACATATATTGACATATATTGTGGACACATATTTACACAATAACTTGGTGGTTTCATTTATTTTAAAACTGTCCAAAAACTAAACGCGTACGCAGCATGTTTACTTATATAGGCTCTTTTGACATTTTAAACAATGAGAAAATATATTTAAAAAATGTTTTTTCTTAGCGTTTTAATGTGAGGAGGAGATCATTACTGATTGTCTCCAAAATGAGAAAAACTATACACGTTGGGATATAACACATGTTAAAACAAAATGTATATCAAATGGTGTTTTTATAACAACGGATAAATTGTTTAGATCGCCATGAAATTGGGTTACATCCGTAAAATCTTAACGTAACGTGGACGGGCACAGCTTTAATTGTTGAGCACAATGTCGAATGGCAAACCAAGTTAGCCCTAAAATGAATAACAGCTGTCAAACCAAACGTGGCATTAAAAGTGTTGCTAACTTAAAGTTCTATACGTGTAAAAGATCATCTTAGTTGATAATAGTCCGTTAAGCACCCATACGAAATGAAAATCCTCAATTTCGTCAATTTCGGTAAAAATCCTCAAAAAATCTACGCTGCTTTTTCTAAAAGGTTTCACATATTGACGGTCATGGTTAATTACCCGAGGTTTATTATGCATTATGTTGCAAATGGTGTTGAAGATGTAAAGATCACCGAGAAATCAAGTATCTACAGCGAAGTGTGAGTCCGTTAATATGTAATAAGGATTCTCGAAGCAGCAAATGGTAAATTTCAAAATCCCGAATTTTTGTATTTAGGGATGATCATTTGCAAATTTCCTGTTTGGGGTTTTTTTAGAACCAAACCATTCTGTCCACAATTAGAACCATTATTTGCAAATTCCCTGTTTGGTTTCTTAGACTCTTTGTCTAAAATTTCGAAGGAAACACTGTCCTACCATAAGGTTCTTGATCTAAGTGCACAGCAAATGTTCACTGCAAATAATATGTGCAAAACACTATGTATGCATTTACCAATTACTTTATGTGCAAAGGAAAGGGTAAATTTACTCCCTGTGATCGACTGCAGAAATACTTACCTGCGTAGACGGGATGACAGCAAAAAAGAAGTCACCAGGTAACAAAAAGAACACTCTTTAGCAATTGTTAACAGTTCTGAGAGCAAGTGGACTGCACGTCTGACTTGACGCTGTGCCTTAATCGAGTGCTTGATGGGATTGATTTTTACTACGAGCAGCTTTGAAGATGGCATAAATGTTTGGGGTCTTACCTGCACAAGATTTACAGGTCATGATTATCAAACCGCGTGTTTGAGCAGGAGTGGTGGATGACGCCCGTCATACATTATTCTCTTGCGAAAAATGGAGAATGCAGCGCGGTGACTTCTTCAGCTAAATTGGAAAGCTCTTTGTCCGGAGAAATGCTTAAAACGGTCGACAAATGGGATCACGTGTCACAAAATGCTTGGACAGTACTAAAACTTAAAAAATCCACACTGGAGCGTTGGTACACATCGGAGGTGGAGGGATCCCTTTTCTATCACTTCCTTCCTCTCTCTTCCTCCCTGCTGGGGAAAGGATTCCCTTTATCTGAAGGTGCTTCTGGGCGCAAAAAACGAGGTTAAGCCAGACGTAATATTTCAATCGTTTCTAGGCTATCGGTTCTCAGGTTGACAGAGGAGATGTTATGCGATAGCCGAGAAGCCACAAAACGAGTGGATAGTCCACCACAAAAAGAGTAGAACTTTGTGGTTAGGTTCCTGTTTTATACTATTAAATGTAACACCGAGCTGACTTTCAAGGACTCCAACGAAATGCTAGTCAGCACTGGTACTACCATCAAACAAGTATTCCTGTTTATATATTTTCCATTTATTTTCTTCATAACACATCTCTTCAATGAAAAGGCAAAAAAAAAAATGCTTACAAATGTATAGGCCACATGCCAGGCTTGCCAATTGTGAGGTAGATTTGTCAAAACTAGAAATCATTCATCTCTACATTTTCACCCCGATATTGGACTTTATGGACGTTTACATTTCAGGACAATGTTTACATACTTTGCAAAGATCTTGAGGCTAACCTTTATCCAGCTATCTCTGATAGATGAAATACTGGTGGCTTACTTTGCCCTAGAATCAATTCAGAAAATTTAAACCCATTTAAATACTGAATGGATACCTTTGTTAATTCTTCTGTCAATGCCCACTCCCTCAGTTTTACTAACTGCAGCATCCACAGAGCTTAAACCGCCTGGATCTCTAAAGATACAGTTGACTTCTCCCGAATACGGTTTGGTGTTCTTTCTGTCAAACACCTCCAGCTTTTCCCCTTTTCATATTTTCGGAAAGCCGTAATCGTGGCTACGCCCTGGACTTAGCCTAGGTTTTGGTTTATTTGCTAAGGCAAATCTAGACCTAGCTAACTGTTGAAGTTAAGTATATCGATGAAAAATGGGCATACGTTTGCCCAAACTGGCATCCATGTAATTAGTTTTTTCAGGAGGCTTCAGTGTCATTTTTCCAAGCGTGTCACATAGGAATTTAGTACACTATTAATGTATGCACCACCTTTTTCTTGCGTTTGCTCGTAGTAGTAGGTGCCACATGTAGATTCACCAGTTTTGTTGCTGATCTTCTGCTGACCGTCGCTATTTTGGTACTAAGTTTGGAGCACTACTTTCCCAATTCAAGATTTTTGAATAGCCAATGAATCGGGCCTTTTTGTTTAGATTTTCAGCTTAGAGTTGTTTGTCTCGCCAGGATTTAACTTGTCACCAATTTGGAATTGGGTCCATCCTGCTGTCGACGGCTAACTCATATTTTCGTTTAGCTGCCCACTAAACATCTTTTCTTTCGACCTGAGAGCCTAATCGTTTGAAAAATTACTTCGCACTAGGCATCGTGGTCCTATGCCTAGAGGAGCCTTGTGATTGCAGGGATTCCTTCTTCAGCGGTGAGGAACAGAAGAAAAGAAGCAAAAAAAAGAGATCCATTCATCTTCGATGCCTGCTAGCGCTCCAGTATGACTACGGGATTCCATTTGTCAACCGTTTGAGCATTTCTCCAACCCTGATTTCCAGACAGAACTCATCAATTTCATTGAAGAGACCACCGCTCTGCTGACCCCATGTTTTTCTAGAGAAGAGTATATGACAGGTGTCATCCATCACTCGAGTACAAAACTGGCAATTAGAAGACCTGTCAACCGTGACCGAAAACATTCATGCTCGCCTAAGGTCTGGGTCAAATAGAAATCAGTCTCAGCATGCACTCAATTAAGCTACGGCCTCATGTCCGGGATCAGGCGTGCAATCCACGTTCCCTTAGTGTCTTGCTCCCAGGCTTGTTGCAAATTGCTGACAATTAAAATCGGTCGATCCTAGAAAATGTCTTAGGAATATTAGAATTCTATTCAACCAGCGCCGAACGGACTTCGATATACATTTTGCTCCTGTGAGGTTCCCCTGTTCCCTGTGTGTTCAAAATGTCCTGAAATTTGACATTTATCTCATGGAGGAGGATACGTTTCATGTGTGTGTTACATTTATACCTTGTGCACGTTGAAACATTTTTTTTTGAAGGTTTTTAATAAAGCATAAATTTATCGTTTCAATTGTTTGCCTGTTGAGATCTTCTTTTGCATCCGATATCATTTCTATTACGGCAATATAGGCTATTCAAATCACAAAATTTTATTTCCTAGCGTTATTTATATTCCTTTGATATGTATCGTGGATTCAATGCTGATAAACCAAATTGGAAATCGATTCAAATTTATCATTTTGAATTGCTTAAAGCCAACGTATTTTGATCATGACTATTTCTCCTTATGCGAATTGCCATTAAATGAGTATCCTTGACTCGAAGCGAGTCCAACTCGGCTCCTGCAAATTTCATTCTCTTACACAAAAATATCCTTTCCTGGAAAAATTGTATCGTGAGGTCTCTAAAGCTGAAATAGCTGTGGAGCTAAAATATCCTTGAGATTGTGTTGGTATGCATTTGTAGTAGAATAACATAATGTTCGCTTCACAAAAATCTGCTGCCATTGCTTTTTATCGAAGTGATAAATTGAATGACAAATCCATTAGAATTCTTTTGGGAGTGCTCTAGGATTTAACTAAGTGCATAAAAAAACTCCCGTACCAATGAAATATCCTTATAGATAAAAATATTTACAGAAATACTTTTAAGGACAAATATGGTTGCAAAAAATAAGAGAAAATACTTTTAATGGAATGAATAAATCTCTGGAGAAATTACCACTGATGCCATGAAGATGGCCTTTACAAATCTAGGAATACGAATTGCAAAAGATATCTTAATGTGGAGGCGGTAAAAGGCCTTGCACATCTGTAATAGAATGGAATAGATCCCAATTATTTATTTTTTCATTTGTTTTGGAGTGATGATTTTCAGACTTTAAATTAATATGAAATCGATTTCGTCACGTATGCAACCGACACTCGTTCTGTGAAAAATGCTTTTACTGCCATTTACTTATTTTTTTCTTACTGAATGAATTTTTTTTAACTACCTTGGTATACAAGGCCGCATATCTAGTTGATAGGAGCAGACATAATTTTGAAAGAAGTAATTTTAATTACATAGACCTCTCAAGTTCAAAGAAGTTTCAAAAGTGTATCGTTAAAAGTTTCCGAGGAATCATCTGAATGGTTTGAATAATGTTTTCTTAAATTATTTCTTTCTATTTAGGAATTTTCACAAAAGCATCAACAACGAAGAACGGGTACTCTCGGGACATTCTTTTGAAATCCTCTTTTTGTATAAAAAAACAATGGAAAAGCATAGTCAGCAGCTTCCACAGTTTCACAATCGTGAACACCGTAGATATAAAACTTGACCCACTTTATCACAGGCAATAAACTGAAAAATTATCGGCAGTTCGAACTACGGCCTCTGCCTGCAATCAGTTTAGGAATTATGAGGATATCACATATTTCCCGTACCGCTCGAAGTAAAGGAAATATAGCAGCCGTAACTACATCGATTCAAAATGAGACTCAAAATCAGTCGATTCCACGTCGTCAAGAATTAAGCATTGCTCAAATGACATAATAAACTTTTCCAAATGGGCTCTAGCAAAGCTTTTAGAATATGCAGAATTTCATAGAAAAATCAACTTTAGCGATGAAGCTCATTTCTGGCTATATGCGTTATATGTCACCAAGAAACCCTCATGTGCTTCATTAAACATCGTTGCATCCGCAAAAATTTACTGTTTGGTGCAGTTTTCATGCCGGTGATGATTGGGCCGTAATTTTTCGTGCATGAAAACGACCGTCATGTTACCGCCAATTAAGAGTGCTATCGTGTATGTGTTAAGATTATTTGTTGCAAGAATCGGATGAACTTGACATCAACGTTATGTGGTTGAAACAAAACGGTGCTACTTGCCACACAGCACGCCTCACAATCTATTTATTGAAGGCGAATAAGGTGATCTTGTCAATTTGAGAAATGGTCAGGTGGAATGGCCGCCTCGTTCATGCGATCTAACGCGATTGGGTTCCTTTTTGTGGAGCTATATCAAGTCACTGGTTTATGCCAACAAGCAACCAACTTAAGGCGAGCTCAAACAAAACATTCAATGTGAAATTGATCCGGTCGATTGTTTCGGTCGAAATATATGCCAGAGTGATGGAAAATTGGGTCCAGAGAGTCGGCCGCTGTAAACATACCCGACGTCGAAATCGAATTCCAATGTCCTTAATGGAAAACGCATTAAAATCGCATGCAACGCCCTCTTTTCGAAATTCATAGTTTCAACGAGATCAGGATACATAGAACAAGGGTCTCCAGCTCAACAGCCAAGCTATTCATCACTTCAATTATCATCCTTAATCACTACGCAACTGGTACTGGAACGCAAGAGGAACAGAAAAATGATTACTTACACTCTAATGGTGGTAAAGCGTTCAATGAAGAGCTAATACGAACTATCTGGACCAATCGCTTCTTAGCACAGATGCAAGATATTTTGGCACCGCAGAGTAAACAGCCTCTTGACAAAGCAGTGAGGCTGTTTTTGAAGTATTTTCTTCTCGCAGCAGACTTTCTCACGTTCGCATACCAAAGTGTTCCGACTTACCAAAGTTGCGCAGTCTTTAATTCTGCGTAGGAAACCGTACCCTACTTTACGTGGTATGGCAGTTGAAATGCTCACCATCGTTACACTGATTTTTGAGATGCTGATTTTGGTTACTATTGGTGGCACTGATATTTGCCAATTATGTTCCTACTGCCAGAGTATCTGCACATTTAGCTGTGATATTCACATTTCCGGGAAATAATTAAACATACACATGATTTTGATTGGATTACTTTCATATGCAACAATGGTCTTGAAATAAGAGTCCACCTCAAGGCTCTGTAGTCAACTGTTGCAACACAGCAACAACATCCGTCAGGATGCGGACAGCTTGCGTAAATAATATAATATTCGAGATTGGACTACGAGCGACCTTCGCGTAGGGAGACCGATGATTTTAGTTGAGAAACAAGCCACAGTCATTGATTGTGGACCGCGGAAGTATAAAAAAGGTCCTAGTCGATAAAAATACAGACTCCTGACTTCACCGCAGTCCCACATCTGATTAAAATAAGTTAATTTGCCTAATGCTGGATTTGAATTCTATTTTCAGTGAACCCAATGATAGTTTAAGTATGCATGGTGTCCAGACAATTGCTATTCATGGGAATCGACCAGTTTATTAGTTGACGACCTTTCAAGGAAATACTTTTCAAGGCAGAATCAATATCTTTTGTTTTCAAAAGACAAGGTTATGATGATTGAGTGAAAAATGTGGAATTTATAGCCCATAATTGCCAATTGCCCCTTGTGCATTGTTCGAATGCGATTTGCTACCTTTGCGAGTAGAAATTCGGTGCAAATGAATGAAGGGCCTGAAGACATGGTGCTAGAATTAGGAATATTGCTTAGCTAAAAAGAAGAAGAACAATAAATTATTGAATAATTATGTCGATTGGGTTTGTAACTAAGTAGCTGCCAATTTCAGTCATAGATGTCTCTTGACGTGCAAGTCAGTTAGAGATATCTTTTGACGGAAGATCATGTCGATGTCAAGAGACATGTCAAGATCATGTAGATGTCAAGAGACGGAAGATCATATAGACGTCTGTTGCTTAAAGTTGATTTTTACCTCAATGTTAATATGAAGTGTAAAAACGAGCATTTTCACCACATTTTGCTTTATTATTTCCGTGACGAAAGAACGCATTGCAAGTCGCCAAAAAGTTACGTGATGTGTATGGTAATGAACCGCGAAAAGAGAGGCAATGCCGAAAATTAAGTGGAAAATTCTGTTCTTGAGATTTTTCTCGAAAAGATAACCAATGTTCAGGTCAACCAGTTGAGCTTACTGAGAATGAAATCAAATCCCATCATCGAAGCGAATCGTCACGTAACTACACAGGAGATTGTAGAAGGGATAAAAATTTCACATACTCCAATTGAGAAGCAAGCAAAACGTGTCGGTTTCGTTATGATGATAAATATTTTGGATCCGCACTGCTTGAGACAAATTTTTCTGACAAAGCGCATCAGAGCTTGCGAATTATTGCTTAAACGCAATGAATTCGATTCGTTTTTAACACGAATCATCACAGGAAATGAAAAATGGATTGTATACAACAATGTCAATCGAAAACGCCGTGATATACGCCTAACGACCTTTCGCAATTCACTCCCAAGGGCTCTAACTAACTAAATAAGATTTTGCTGTCAATTTGGAGGGATTGCAATCATCCGGTGTATCTTAAACTATTTCTAAGGAACCTAACCATTATTTCGGAGGTCTACTGTCGGCAATTGGACAAATTGAATACTGCGGTTAAGAAAATGCGACCAGAATTGGTCAATCGTAAAGGTATAATTTTCCACCAGGACAATGCTAGGCCGCACACGCCCTCGCACTCCATATAGCCCTGATCCTGCTACACCCACTATATAACCCTGATCTTGCGCCATGGGAATACCACTTATTTGGATCCCTAGATAAGTCCCTTCGTGGTACAACTTTTAATGAAGATGAACCTGCAAAATTCTTATGGCAAAAGGTCATTCCATATCCTAAAATTTTGATCTATGCGTGTTCCCTAATCAGGAGGAGCTTGTTCATCCTTTATAAGTAGGCCAATTACCTATAGAATGACAGCATTGGTGCACGATCTTATCCTGCTTCATAATTCATTTGCTTCAGAAGCCATCTAATCGACAAGGACGACGACACAGTATCGCCTTGACAACACCGCATTAGTGGTCGAATCTGACTTCTTGGTCTACGTTGAACTGTTTATCAGTAATCACGAAATTAACTCATCGATAATGACGTTGAAGTTGACGGACGTGTGTCTTGCTTTCATAGGTGCTCCTTAAAACCAAGCACAATATCCAAATGATAATTGCACAACTAACAGCTAGGAAGCCTTGCCAACAACAACGCGCTTTGGATTTTACGTTTGTCCGTATACCGACTTTCTAATACTTCATGGGCTAATTATTCCATGGTTTGGAGGTGGGACTTATTCCACGAGATCGCATACAGCTGGCGATAGTTGGCCAGGCTACTCCACTGAACCCAGCTATGTACCTTCCTGCAAAAGCAGTCCATCTGCTAATGTCCTGGATAGACATTGAAAGTACTAAGTTCTTAAAATACGCCAACAGTTTCCCTGAAAGGCTTCTTGAATACGGATTCCTATTATACGTTGAAATACATTTAGGCAAACACATTCCTTGCATAACTATATTCCTTCCATAAAGTTCCGCAATTGACCTCTGCCAAAATAATTGATAAATTCAAAAACTGAATCTGGCAAAAAATTGAATTTCGAGCTTGTCACCTTAAAACACAAACTGTTTCCGAGGACGTCTCCAGGAAACATTTCAACGAGTTCGTGATGACAAAATTCATTCCGAACGTGGGGCCAAATTCTAATAAAACCTATGAAAATTCTATACTATCAAAATATAGTTGGCAAGATAATGCCTGACAACCTCTAGCAACCTTAGTCCAGGACGATCCTAATAACTATTTAGCCCAAACCCTTTGCATCAAGTATGGAAAAAGTTACGGAATCACTTACTTTATACCTGTGTTTGTCTCCTCTTAAAGTCGAAATAAAACAAAAGCCTGTGAATTTTACTACTCAGACCGAAGCTATCATAATTTATCCTCAATATCCTTCCACTTTTGTTCCTACAAAACTCCAAAAAAGGAAATTTATTGTACTCTATTAGGAAGGTCCATTCACTTTTCAAACTTGCGATGCCATTTATTTTAATTTAGCATGTTGTACATGTACTTTATTATATTTCATGGTATCCCTTTGCGTTCTATGCCGCCGGAATTTCTCATTTGCATAGTAACTTCCTTCATTGTTACGAGCCTCTACGATCCGTAGGGACATCTTTTCCACTGTATTAGGCAACAACAAGAAGAACGAAAACAAAATACCCAGATTTATAATTAGTTCATAAAAAGACTTTTAAAGTTGAAGTATCCCAGGATAACCGACTGGTATCGTACTCGTACCAGAAACGTTGGGCAAGGACAGACTGATAATCTTAAAGATTGAGTTTGACGATTGTCCTCGGAAAAATTATGTGGTTCTCGTGAAGAGCGTGGAGGGAAAGTCGAAATGACCCTAAATTGGTTGGTTTGATGAATTCGTCGGTTTTATTGAGGTGGATAATAATTGCTTTTATGACAAATGTTTTGAAAGCAATTTAAGCTTGGTTTTATGCGAGTTTACGCACTTTATCAATATTTTCGGTCCCGATGAATTCAGTGAACTCTGTTTCGAAAAAGTTTGAATCGTCGTTAAATTCATCCGATTAAATTTGAGTACTTTTGATGTCCTTTGAAAAATCAATCAAATTAGATATTTCCTTTGAAAGGTTTGCTTTTGCGAAAAAGCCGGAAAACAAAAGTAAAATGCTGTTTGAGCAACGATATCACTGAATTCAGGGAAAAATTTATTGTTCTGCACTCTTGTAAAAAATTTCCCTCAAATTATTTTTCCGTTTGCTGGAATTTTAGAGCGGGTGAAAAAACGCATTGAACCCGCATATAAGAGGAATTGAAAAACCTTTTGGTTAAATACTTTATTTCAATTATTTATTCAACATTTGGTTACCGATTAGTAACAATAGTTGTGTATGCGTTTATTATCGAATCTAATGATGCAATAAAATGAATCCTTCACTACACAACCACTATTGCTCGTTAGTGGAAATCACTAACGCTGAGTTGTAGAAGTTTGTGTCCATTCTGTTTCACGTGGAATGTCTCAAAAATACACTAAATACTTTACGTTCGACCTCAATAGAATATCTAGGACAATCCAAGTTTGGTTAACATTTGATGACAATACTTATGTGAGGAAACTTTGTTGGATGTATATTCCACGTGAACAAAGTATAAAACTAACAAAAAGTTTCGTAGATTGAACAAATGAAAAAAAAAATTGTCAAAGTTAAGTAAACCTTCCAATAATCCTTACAGTTTAATCCTTACATCTTTAAATCCAGAAATAATTAACTAGAGTGAGCTTTGAGTGTACTTCATGAATGATTGACAAGGATATATGTTGAATACATTTGCCGAAATAAGTTTTGATACTGATTGAATGGAACACAAAATATCAATTATTCATCCAAATCTATTGAGTCTCTTTCCAAACACACTTCATTCACGGGACTAAACTTTTAACGGGAAATCGCATCATGTGGATCACGTACAACGTCATATTCAGTTATTGCTTTGAGTTTCTTCGTCGAACACATTTGAGGAGTGGTAAAAATAGCCCCGCAACATAGAATCATTTTACAAGTATTATCCCGAACATTGCCAATAAACTAAATGACATTTCGCACTTCAGCTCGCCGTTGTTAAATATCAGAGTGTTGCCAAGCTTCAAAAATAAAAGTATTAAATGTCATTAGAGGCCAAAAGAGTTGTGGTATTTTGATTTACTGAATTAAAGAGGACCTAGTTTTTTTTAATTAGATTAATATTGATATACTTGGTCTAATGTGTGTGATTACGTTGTTCAGAAACGTTCATGGCATAATCACATAATAACAATAAACAATAGCGTAAGCAATAACAATAAGCAGTAACAAGCGTAATAACGACAATAAGAATAGCGTTATAACAATAGAAAAAAAAACGAGTGATAAAAAAGAGCGAGAACATTTCCGGGTGGCTTTTGACAGAAACAAAGGTGTGATAACCTTATTTCTAGTTACATGGTGACAAATCAGGACTCTAAGGCGTGTCTTCAATTGTTTTTTAATGAATTATTTGCTCTTTATTTTTATACAATGCATCTATGTACGCCAAAGCGTTGGCATGAAGCAAAATCGCACACCAGAATGACATTCCTCGCTTTGTTTACTCCATAAAGTAGTTAACAATTGTACAAATCATGAAACACGTTTTTGAAGAGAATCAATCAATTATCAAAAGTTGCCTGGACTGCCGGAAATCGTTGCAGGATGCTTTCCTGCAGTGAAGAAATTGGCTTGATATTGGCCATGATTTTCTGGGTATTGGCTTCCACCCTTTCAATCCCTTCACATTTTGCCAACTCATGGTTGCCCACGTCGACCCACAGGTTAAATGATATTTTTATACCTTATCACACAATACAATATGTTCCAATCAGTTATCTTACTCTGATCTATATCGTGTCTAGCAGCCTTTCATATACGGTAAGACAGCTTGCCTTGTGATCTTCCGTAGAAATAGGAGGAAACCATTTTGCGCAGATTAGGATCTCCCCTTAAAAAATTTTTTTAAGGGGAGGGGATTAGGGATGTGCGATTTTAACTAGACCGCCAAACCTATTACATATACTAATCAACTGGAATAATTATTCTCTAGCACATGTTATCATAAAGTTTGTTGTGCCAATCTATTCATTCACCTAGCTCGTTTGATCTTTAAGCTCTCTATCTTGCAAAGCTCATTTACTTTGAAACATGATAATATGCGTAACTCCTCCTTTGTGGTGTCCCCCGGGACTGTTATTGCTTTTAGTGCGGGTTCCAGTGGTTACACTATGGCGTAAACAGGATCTCTTCCATGTATCAAAGTTTGGTTGTTCGAATTTCCCAAGAATTAATAATTGAAAGGACATTTGTCTTAACTTCATGAACAGAAATACGGTCATGATGCTCTAAATCCTAAAATACCTAATTAGAATTTGTGCCGAAAATAATTAGTCCTGCATGATCCAAATTAATTCACATATTGTTGGCCAAACAACAGCTTTAATATTAACTTTGGTACAATACAAAATTTTTCAAATGACGTTCATTTTGCTGAAAGTGTTCCTTTTAGTGATGACTTTAATAAAACTTAAGTGACTTTTATATGATGTTAAAATGAAAACTAACGGGTGTTTTTAGAGGTGCATAATTTTAAAAGGAAGTGAAATACGCATCAATTGTTATGATTGCTTTGAAATTGATTTTATTGGAAAGATAATTCTCTACCATTTTTATTTAAATATGAGCTCGGGAATGTCAGCGCCACGATTGGCGTGGAGGAATTTCAACGTAAAAGTAATTCCCGACTACCCTAAACAACTATTGGGGCCGTATCTCGCCAATAACGCGTGAGATGTTGTCTTTCAAATGGTCAAGCGTCCCGGGTTCGTAAGAACAGACATGTGATTTGACATATCCTTAAAGGGAAAAGTTACAGATGCCATCTTTTAAGTACTTGTTTCAATAAGCCGGTGGTTGCACAAGCTGTATTGCATGTTCCACCCTATTTTTGAAATCAGATCTCTCCTGCATTGAAGTTAGTTCCAAAATGAGAAAGTCTTTGATCATGGCTCTATAGCGGTCACCATTGTCTGTAATGTTATCACCAACAGCGTTTCTGAAGACATATTAACCAATCCTTTAAGCACTGTAACATTGACGATTATATGGGCAAAAAAAATGACGGATTGCGTGGTGAGTTGACGATAAAATGGCAAACCAAATCAACCACAAAACACATGACAACTGTCACACCATACGTCACATGAAAAAGTGTTGCCAACTGAAGGTTCTTTGCCTCTAAAACGCAACTTTTATATTACCATTATTATGTAAGTTGCTATTATAAAGAAGTTATCCTAAAAGAAAATAATATTTGAATGCCCATGAGCTGAAATAATTTCAAATTTCAAAGCCCTCACCTCGTTTAAAATGCTCTTGTTTTTTTTTTGTATTATTCCGCTGGTTTGTGTTTTCCCATTATCACTTTGTTTCACTGTTGATTTTCGAAAAGAATGTTGCTGAGAATATATCTACTGCTCATAGATTACTACAATCAAGCTCGGCTGAAAGTCGATATTCACCAAAAACGAGTGATGGGACACAAAGAAATAACTAACGAGTTCCTTGCGGCATTTTCGGTTGAATTGCGAACATTCTAACAGAGTAGACAAGACCTTCTTGATCAATGTTTTCGAAGAAGTGTATGTTTGAGGAACTTGAGGAGGTTTGGCGGACTCCAGCGGACTTGTCAGAGGTTAGTCTTCAAAATGATATTTTCCAAATTGAATCAGAGAGTTCGATCCATAAATTTTCCACCTTTCTTATCCTCTTGCAGCTTTGACACTTAGTTTTTTTTCCCAGCGCTTCTACTTCGTCTAGAACAGCAAGTTTTAAATTAGGTTTTACAAGCGTTGATCGATATTATTTTAAAATGGTTGCAGATGGCTGTTACTACTGTGATGTTGTGTGACAGATGAAAAGAATTCATTTCGCTTCCGGCTTTCGTTATTGAAGGATATTTTGCGGATTGATGGTTACAACCAGGAAGTCGGAAACTCAAACGACGTTAGGAAATATTAAACAGCGTTCTTGCAGCTATGAAGGGTCGAAAATAAAGGGTATCCGGCGGGCGAATTGGAATTTGGATACAAAATAATTTTATTTTTGTATGACAGCTGGCAAAATATTCAAACGAATTACAAATTATATGGTCAGAGATCTTGAGCAAAAAGATAGTAAATTGTCTACAGCTAGAAAGTCATTGAAGGCGTAGACATTTAGTATAGATCAATCTTTGAAGGATTCAAATAGGTAGATATGACTTTTGTGAAGATTATAATTGTGCATCATTTATGATTGGGCAGGGCTCGAGTCCTCGAGCCTTGTGCACGATCTAATCCAAAAGAGAAGAGATTAATCGTTTGTAAATAAGCCGCAACTATGTGTTGTATGGAATGTTCGAAGCAGTGGTCCCCTCAAAGATTGTCGCATTGCAGAAGCTACAAAATGTGTTGGGGGTCGGTGATGTTCTGATTATTTGGCACAATAAAGTCTTTCTTCAGGCCTTCCTGAACTTGTGACCTGAATCTGCGAACGGGGACGGCTTTTCGTTAATTGGACTTGAAATCGCATAGATGGAGTCAGTTGATCAAATTGAGGAATAGGGTATACCTCTAATACCGTCCATGATATGCCACTACTCTATGGTTGACTACGAATAATAATTGAAGGAAGTCAAAGGCGGAAATAACCCGTAGGGGCGTAGCTACGAGGATTGACCGGCTGTTGACTTTTAGGCTGGGACAAAGTCATTAACCCGCCACCGATGACGCAAATGTCTAAGAGCCCGACTTCGGCGAAAAAATCAAATGGTTTTGTTAGTCATCATCGGTTTGAACTCAGGTCGCTGTTACCTGCCGCATTTCATGTATTGCATCATAATTTATACTTCTAGCAGCCACACGATCGCACACTTTAGAGTATATCTGCTAACCCGGTGCAGAGGACCGGAAACATCAATTACGTGAGCTAATTTGTTTTGGAGGTGAAGGCTATTTACTCCCTGAATGTCGAACTCTCAGTGGCACACAGCAACTGAACTACCGACTAAATACCTCCCCTGTCACACCGAGAACATAGCCCGGAACTGTTTGTCACATTACTTCGGACTAGGTTTCTTAAGTCTCGCCTAGCGGCGCCTTCAGATTAGAGAGATCTATCCCTCAGCAGGGATGGTCAGAAAGGAAAGGGATTGCTGAGAGAGTGAGCCCTCTTCCCTCAGCGCCGACAAGCGATCGACGATGCCCTTCTTCATAGTGAGAACCACCCGAGCGTAGTATGACACACAGTTTCCTTTGTCTTTAGACCCCAGCATGTTTTCCACCAGGTTATCTGGAGAGATCTCCCCTATGCTCTCCCTTAGATGTAAATGCTGTCTCACCCACCGTTTGCATGTGAAGAAGGTGTGGCAAGCATCATCCGCAATCTCCGGGCAAAACAGGCAGTCAGGAGATCGTGACTTTCCCATTTTGTGCAGGTAAGACTGAAAACACCCGTGTCCGCTGAGAATTTGTGTCAAAAAGTTATCAGTCTCGCCGTGCTTTCGGTTGAGCCACGGCTCTAGGTCCCTGATTAGGCGCGTGGTCCACCTGCCAAGTGTTTCATTAACCCACCTTACCTGCCACAGAACAAGAATTCTTCTTCTCTCCTTGCGTGAAGCAGCCTTTCTACCTTCTTCTCCCCCACACAGGTAGAGTGTGTGGGGAGCCTCCTCCGTTTTTTAGCAAGGAGGCCAATAGGTGTCGTATCCGCGATGACCAGCATTGCCGGCTCAGAGATAATGCGGTATGCAGATGCAACCCGCAGAGCGCCTGCGGGTTGCATTTGTATTGTGTATTTCAGCTGTTGTTCAAATGTTGTATTTCAGCATGTTTTACAAAAGTCTTACAAAAGAATTTTTCGAATCTGATGAGAACAGTTCACCATCATCATCAGAGAGTAAAGCAGGAAGTGATAATGAATCTGCCAACTCTGCACCCCAAAAAGGTTCAAACACGGACAGCGAAGAAGACTTAAGTGATCGAGAGTCCTGTGAAAGCAACAATTCGTCTTATTAATAAAGGAATAGATAGTTGTACGATCTGGATCTACGAGGCAGCAAAGGCAGGCACTTGATAAGATTTGCCATATAAGACAATTATTTGAAAAGTTTGTGGAGAATTGTCAAGCTAATTATACTTCATCGGCTTTTGTGACTGTCGATGAAATGTTGGAAGCTTATCGAGGGAAGTGCTCATTCAGGCAATATATCCCAAGTAGGCCCAATCCTTA
Source organism: Stratiomys singularior (assembly GCA_954870665.1). Classification (NCBI taxonomy): domain Eukaryota; kingdom Metazoa; phylum Arthropoda; class Insecta; order Diptera; family Stratiomyidae; genus Stratiomys; species Stratiomys singularior. Next base: position 25,428,202 of record OX940881.1, on the reverse strand, counting down.
CGGCATCAAAATTCAAGACCTTTTTGGCGCAAAATGTTTTACAGATTTAACATGAAGATGGCAAAAGAGGGCCGATACAATCTCGACAAATTCCGGCTTGGCTGTTGTACAAGGATTCAGTGAATCAATTTTCAATATTGGGCGGAATCTGACAACAGAAAATTTATAAACTAGCGTACCATCAGCTGAATCGCTGCTCCAGAAAGGCTCAAAAAGAACAAAAAGGAAATTCCTGCTGATTTCAATGTATTGCGCGGTCGAAATGTCAAATCAAACACGTTTGCTTTCCAAGATAACATAGTATTGGTTTTCCACGTAACAAAGGTGAAAAAAAAAACGTTGTTAACATGTACAATGCACAACGATGCAAAAGTCGATGCTGAGCCTCAGAAACCTGAGTAAATTTTGAGTTACAATGATACTAAGGGCGGTGTTGACGTCGTACACCGCTTCTGTGTTAATTTCAACTGCGCCCAGGCAACAAGACGCTGTCCTATGATAGTCTTCTCTGCCATGCTCAATGTAAGTACAGTAAACTGTCAGGTGATACTCAATCAGAGTCAGACAGCTCCAACGTTGTCATTTATCACTTAGCGATGAAACTTATAGAGCCTCGTATAAGAGAAAGCCGAATGGAATTAAACTTGCCACGATCAATAAGACAAATACTGTGGTTTGAGGGTTGAGGGTATGACAGCGACGGCAGGTCCTTCAAGAAATGGGCGCTGCCATGATTGTGGATGGAAGAAAAATAGGAAAACAAAATACACGTGCCACAAACGCAAAAACTGTTTATGCCTTGAGCACGTAGTGGCTTTCGGAAATGAACAATAGCTTCTGCAAAAATATTCGGACGAAAATCCGGGTAGACAGGATCGGGGTCACCAAATGTGTAAAGTAAATTCACGTCACCACTGGCGGGTTTAAGGCTCTTTTGGTAGTAATATAAAAATTGTTCAAGGGTTAACTAAATAATAACAAGCAGAGTCAAAGTTCGATTACGTTTCGTTACAATATGCATGACTTTAATTTCATATGTAACTTCCTTCAAATTTTTCAAATGCCAATCCAAGTTAAAACAATGCACTTAAATCGTCAGAAGTGAACAATTAATGCCTTAATCACATAAATTACTAAAGTAACAATTCCAAAAGTTAGCATTCAAGCTGATTGCCTTTTCGAAACGTTCAGCTTTATAGTGTAATGCTACACTTTAGCCCTTTCAAAACGCCATTCTGAGTTTTCTCTTCTGGAAAAGACATTGTTCAACATACTTCAACACTCACCTGTAAATCTGTAATTGCTATTAAAATCACTCATGCAGTGCTATGACAACTCTTCCTTGTACATGTGTATTTTTTCCGTTGTAACTTTTAAGTTTTCCCACAACCTGCCCAGCTTAACACTGCACGATGCCAAGCTTGAGCATTGCATTACCCGACATTGTTACATTTTGCATTCTAATGGGATATTTTCGGTAGCAGAATGGAACCGGGAAACACCTCGGTAAAAATCAAAGTGAAAATCCTCTTGAAACGCCACTGAAACGAGTACAGCGCAATGAAAATCTCGTCGACAAGGATTACAATCGATTCGGAAGAACTAACAATGACATTGTCAGCATTAGAGTGCAATCTCACAAAATCTGCACGAAGTGCAAGTGAAAGGACCTTGGATTTTACGCTCGGATTTTTCTTAAATGAAAATTGTGATTTGAGTGAATTCGTTTTTGAAGGCATTCGGTGCGATTGACAAATGAAATTAATTTTAAGTAGAATTTGATGCTTCCATTTGCTTTTTGGTATTTTCCATTGCAGGATGCTTGGTAAAAGCTACGACACGACTGTTTTATCTTTAAGTCAAGTGACGAATATATTAATCCTTTTGCCTTTTCTGAATGTCCTCAAAGTATAGTTGAATCCATTTCATCTTGATTGGAGGATGCATTATAAGCAATTATGGGTTGGAAAATTTTTTCGTGATCATGTGAACTGATTTTAGGTATGACCGAATTTCTTAAGGTAATGCGACTCCGCGAAAGGACCCAGCGCCAATGAACCAATCAACTGCCCAAGAACTGGAAAAGAAACAAAGACCAACGGCGAATGACGTGTTTGTTGCCTACATGTCTGTCTGTTGAAGGCCTTTCCTCTAAACCTATTAGCGATGAGGACTACTTGCATCATGCAAGTCTGCATCGCCTATTCCTTCATGTTGTGCAAAGTTTCGCAGCCTAAATTGTTGGTTTTTCCTCAGGCACCATTACAAATTTAACTGTCACGTATAGAGTGTGGATTGCGGAGTTTCGTTCAACCGAAAAACAATGAAACCACGAGCACGTAATGTCAAAACCCCTTGAGGGCCTTTCACACAGCATGAGGCAATACGAGCTTAAATAACTCAGTTGACCCAACACGTACTCAGAGCAAAAATTCAAATGGAGTTTATGGCGTAATCGCTTTGAAATTATTCAGTAATTTACGACTCCAATGGGTGAACAACGTACGTGAGCCATTTTGTATTTTAATGACGATGAGACTGTGTGATACTCTCGAAAAATTTCTGACATTGCAAACAATCAAGTGGCGGCTACGGAAGTCATTCAGCATCTACTACAATTGTGTTCTCTTTTCTCTCCTATTCGTCCTTGGGATTCTTATGTAGAAGAAGTTTTTTGTTATTCTATGAGTTGGCCAAACAGTTTGGTCCTTGGAACAGGAACACGTCTATCTCAGACAAGTAGAATGAGTTTCTAGTATCATCTATTGGAATAAGTAACCAATGATATTTCAGGACTCCTTTTTTGAGTAAAAATCACAAATTCGCACATCCATTTACACATGAAAAATTACTTGGAAACCATGGACAGCAGTAGCAAGAAGCGAATGAGATAAATCAATAATATCAGGTTGATTTCACATTCAAAGTATCTCTAATGGCTTCAATAGACCCCACAACCCCCAAAAGTATTTTCTTGGAAAAAAGTGGACAATTTTTGACGTTTCCGCATTCAGTTGCTCACAACAGCGATGCAGCACACATGAGTCGTCCACTTTCGAAAACATTTTATAGGTGACTCCCACAAGGCAGATCAATAATTTTAGTAATAAATAGCGAAAAAGAAATCTGATGTAACTTGGAAAATTCTAATAATCTCACTAAAACCATTATTTTCGTATTGAAGGTTGAAGTTAACACATCACAGGTTTTGAAAGTGGAAACGTGTTTTGACAAGTTTTGCCAGTTGATGCGCGGCCTTCATGTAAAATTCCCCACTAGCAAACAGCGAAAAAGCGTTTAAAATGTCAAAACCAACTAATTCAGTTCAAAAGCTAACATTTTCTTATAGTCCTGAGTATTTTTAACAAGATATTTTTATTTGATAAAATTTATTCATTAAGTTTTGAAACATGTTCTAACATTAACATCAACTACTGTAGTTGCAAGAACTTGAACTTAAAAATATTCGCTGAAAATTTAAAAGAAAATATCCTTAACAGAATTACTGTTGATAAAAAAACCAAACTAAATATAAACATTCTTGCAGAATTTTTAGTGTTTTTTGAAATGGGGTTTCACATCGCCAGTTTTGTTTGATCTAAGCAGGACTCATTTGCAAATGAAATTTGTAAGATCCTGCGCTTTAGAGCTCTTTTCCGTTTTGATTACAGATATAGGCGTCCCGCTTTCATAGTTATAGAACGGCTCAGTTTGAACTAGACAACAGTCTTTGAGTTGGGTTTCGTAATGATTATTTTCTTCTTTTTCCGGGACTGGAAATGCCAGTTTCAAGGCTCTTTGACCATGGCCTCTTCATACATCTTTCACTCCTGGACGGGGCAGTCTTCTCTCCCGAGAAAAATAACCACTATGTACTTCTTTATGATGTCTTTGAAGTTTTCAGGCTCTTCAATTACGCTGAGTTTCTAATCGCTGTAAATTTCCAAAACTCTGTTAGAAGAAATAAAAGAGCGGCCGACAACCGGGAATCCCATTCGGATCTCTTGAAATGTTGGTGGGGCTTGGTTAGTAACCATTGCAAGGAGATGCCAATCATGGTCCTGCACACCCATCTAAAACAAGCGGATCTTCTTGCTTGCTCTCAAATTCGGTTTCTGAGAAAGTTTTTGGTGAACGGCAGGAGCAATTGGATTCGATGCCGATTTTTTTGGTTCGATGGTTTTGTTCTTAACTCTTGAGTAGTGAGCGTCAAGTGGAATAAAGTTGATAATCTGCCCTTTAACTTTTTCTTTTCTCTCTGATAAGATTGGTGTTTTGCAGTCTCCTTCTCGCGTTTCCTGCGGAGTTTCTTGGGGATTGCAAAGTCTTCAAACGTAATTTTTGCCGTCTGGCTTTTCCGATCAGCCAAATAGACAGACAGATATATTTTCAGTGACACCTTCCCAATTTTCGTTAACTGCTTTTTGATGGATTCTTCGAGCATTAAAAAATTTAAAAAATTGGCATGAAAAACAAGCTGCATACAGCAAAAGCTGTTGGATGTCGTCTTCTCATCGAGTGAACATGTCGACATTTTTGGAAATCCTTTTTGGGAGTATCTGCGACAAGCACAATCGAAGTTTGTATAGGTCAGGACAGGTTAGTATACTCGTTTATATCATTTATTTTTTCAAACTCATATTGAAAATCGTGTATCTTTTTTAAAACGAACTCTTGTTAACGTTCAGTTTTGACATTTCTTTCTCAAGACTCCGGTTTACGTTGCTTTTTATGCATTTTTCCCCTCTCTTTTTGAGTGGACTGATTGTAACAGGTTTTGAAAGAGCCGCCATAACTATTTTAACATGTTTTGTAAGTGGACGTAACTTTCTTGGTGATTTTTAAAGCTAAAATCCTCTTGTCACCTAGCACCATTGAAAATTTATGGTGGCTGATTGTTACCGTTATGGAACTCAACGGTGCACATATGAAAAGGGAACCTTGGTTTACTAAGCCTTTGTGGCCAATATGGGTATCTTTCTTTCTTCCTTCGTAGGAGGTTTAGACGTTAGTACTGTTTCTATCACAAAGTGACAGGGCGATCAATTTAAAATTCCGCAAAGGCTGAAGTAGGGTATGATCTTTTTGCTTCACTAAAACTGCCACATACATAAGTGCTGAGTTCAATTGAATTCGAAGAGTTCTTAGACTTCATCAGCACAGTAGCCGTCAGTATCAGCTCAGTAATCGTCGCTTAGTCGTCAGTCATTCTTATAGTATATCAAAATTAAAGTGCGCATCCCTGGCTAAATTCAAAATTTGTCCCAAAACTAGCGTGTCATATTTCCGTTCACAGTTTTAACTTTGGAACAACACGACACTTATAAGGAGTGATTTCCCTAACTAGATTGGCCACCTGCTGTTACGCTGTGCACTGTATCCTTATTATCTATTGAGTTATTTCTCTGCTGGTTTTCAATCCCCAGAGTTTACCAGAAACTGATAGGTCGTATTCTTGCGATCCTTATATCTGTCAGCTACATTTCATTTTTTCAGGTAGTTCACAAAATGAGTTGACAAGAGAAGTTCCATTTGTCAAGGCAGTGAATCGAGCTATGAATGATACATAATATGACAACCATCCTTTATGTCGGAGTGTAAGCTGTGATCATTCATAGTGTCACTCAGAGCCTTCATCACATATTCTGGGATTCCAATCAATATTGAGTTCTTGCAGGATATGAAACGCCCATCTATTGCAGTTTCATCATGAGCAGACCCCATTGGGGGAAGCAGCTGTGTCCACTTACGAGGTATTTGCATTGATGTTGAAGTAGTTTAAATGCAGATGGCGATATGCAGATGGTAACTCACGATTAATCCTTACTTTTGTGTTCAGTACGAGCATTGCTATTTGTCAGGACTCTGGGAACAAAACTAATCTGCATGACACCTGTGAAGGTGTCGGATTGCAGGTCAACATAAAAGTGACAGTGACATTGCATCTCCATTCTCCATTCTCTCCTTCAACGACAGAACTATTTTGACAGTTCCGTGAAAAGTGGACGATCCGCTACCGTCGCACTTGGCCTTGACTAGTTGGGTAAGGAAAAAAGCCCACAGCAGCTCGTCCGTGTTGACTATCATTTTTCAACTCAACTCGAGTGGAGCTTGCAGGGCGTTTTTATCAGATAATGGGAAAGGTATTTTCCACACTTTTTGACAATATATATCTGAAAGACCACACACTCATATGTTGTGGTAAACAGAAGTTCACTCGAGATCGACTTCTTGTTTCCATTTTTTACTTGTTTCATGAATTACGACCTGAATCAATGGTCACTAAATCTACGTAAAACTACCATTCGTCCTTGCACTGGTTAACAAACACTAGTCTTTGACATTTACTGTCTATATTGCCACACCTTTTTGTAAGCAAATTTACTCATAAAATGTTGCAATCTTTAAGTAAACTCACATAATTTTCGGAATTTGACTCAAATATCGATCCATATACATTTACGATTCGTTACTTTTAATTCTCTTAGGAGATATCGACTTTGGTGGCTACCTATGTGGATCTCAGTGATTCATTCAGAGGTGAGCATGGGCACCTTAACTTACATCGAGCCGCGATTAGGCCATCAACAGAGAGCTTCTAGTGGGGAAGCTTAATTTACCAACATTCGAACGTTAAAATAGGTGAGAAATTTATTACTTCCTGTATTGTACTTATTCTTGCACTTACCATCACTTAATTCACCACGATTCATATAAAAATACGAAAATAGAAAGGGGAAAATAATAGTTGATTGACGATTACGGGGCATCCTTGCTCTTTTTCATCGATCCTTCATCATTTAGCCAGCACGACCAAGCATATGAGCGAACCGCTTCTTTCACTTTAATTAATGCTTTCTATCCATATCGAATTTTCGTTGCCCCATGGGCAGTAGGCTCTTCAGGGAATAATAAATTTTTGATGAGTCGATGCATCTATCTAATGCTGATTTCTATCACCCACAATGATGCGTTTTTCGCTTGACAGCAGTCAAGTTATGACATTCAAGTGACAGATTACAATTAGAGATATTGGATGTTTGTTTACTCTGTGTCATAATGTAGTTATTACACTTTTACTTTGATTTTAAGGCAAAACGTCGGTGTCATATATAAATAATAATTTGATGCATTTTTTAAGGGAGATTTAAAGAACGTAGGGACTCACTTGAAAGACAACCTACGGCCTGGACTTTCGATCGAAGTGACTACTCCGGAAATGATTCAAAAAGACGAAAAATTAGTATTGGAAGATGCTAGACTGCAGAAAAAATAGTAGTCAGAAATGGTTAGCGTATCGAAAATGATAATTGTTAAAAATTTTCTCGGCCATTTTGGAATAGCAAAGGACAGCGTTAGATGGGTGCCGAGAATGCTCACAGTGCTTCAGAAACAACAAAGCACAGAGTGTTCCCGGGCGATTTCGGACCTCTGTATAAAGACAATAATAGTCTATTGAAGCGAATCGTTACTGATTTCAAACAGGACTCTATGCAGTGGCGCAAAAAGTGCTGTTCACCACCCAAGAAATTAAGGGTGTCACAATAGACAGGTAAAATCTAATCGACTGTATTTTGGGAGATAGAAGATCCCAACGGTTGATCTTGCTTTTCTCTCACTCCATAAACTACAGAGTTAATTTCCTACTAGCAAATTATTATGTCTACTTACTTAGCAATATTGTCTCTATTGAATATTAATACTCTACTCTAATCCTAAATTCTGAAGTGCAATCTGCATTTAATTAACTGCCCTAGCGTTGTAGCAAAACAGTGATAATACTCCGAATAAACTCCCGAACTATCAGGCTGTAACCAGTGTGATTAGATTTTAATTATTTTTTTATTAAGTAGTTTAATACCCCATTCAATAAGAGTAACACTCCTAACAGGCTTGAATGAAAACGCAAAACACATATAAATTTACTTTTCCTTGTTCTATCTCTTTCTGCAAGAAGCATACGCTCTGTGCTTACGCTATGTCACTATCATCGCTTATGAACATCGTTTTTTACTTAGTATTCGGTATAAAACAACTCGGAAAAATTGTTATCAAAATAATCAACTAGAGTGGTGTTGAAATCCTTTTTCTTCTTATCTTATTATCTTCTGTGTCAACCAGCTGGTAACGCGTATGTTCATATCCCTCGGTTGTGGGGAAGAGGCAAGTATGGTAAGTATGGCAAAACGACACAAGAAATTTTGCATTGTCGACTACAGATCCTGGTACATATTTTCAAAACTTTTTGAACACATCAAAATGTGATTATGTGTATATTGTAAATGCTAAATAACCTTTTGAAATGTTAATGGAAAATTTCACCTAAATTGATTTGTTCTATACTGTTTTAAGTATCACCAACAAACCGTTTCAACACCTCAGCAGTAGCTCCTTTTACGTATTCGGTTCTAGTATCATTTGATACTAGATTCACACTATGATCACTCTCGCCAGTGTCAAATATCCTACACATGAACGTTGTTCATGCTAATAAATCACCAGGAAGGACCCTTCACCAAGTGTAACATTTCCTGCGAAGGATTATCCACTTTAACGGATAGTTCTTGATCTCTTCTCACTTGATGGTCACTTTTAGAATGTATTTTCGGTTATTCAAATGCCAACAACGAAAAGCAATATCAGTAAATCAAGGATGGTGATGGTGTCGATTTCAAGAATCTTCATTAATTCAACACGAAAGTAATTTGTAACCCTTGACTTATTTCAATAAGAATCGATTGGTTCCGGTAAGGACACACAATTCAAATTGATTCTCGTTGGCATTCTTGGAGCTATACCAATTAATTACGCCTGCATTGTCTGACCAATAAATTTGATTTTCAACATGAGGTCCTCGTATCAAGTCTATTTAAAGCGCAAGGACCTCTCATCAAGGTTTCTCTGAACGACACCAATTTATTTATTATTATTCTTTCGAAATTAACCTAAGATACGCTATTCCTGACGACATTGATCCTTGATCCTTGACTAACACTTACATGAGCTCATCAATGTCTAAAAACAATGTCCTAAACAGCAATACTAAGCTCTCCTTGAGTAAATCCTTGGTACATTTTCTACAATCGCTGGTGAATATAATTAAATAATTGATCTGTTGAAATGCAACTATGTCCTCTTTACTGTTCGAGCCAGAATGTCAATTGATGATGTCCATTTGAAAGTGCATAAATGCATGTATGCACTTACTGGACCGAATCAACTTAATGAAATTGCTACGGAACTTTCACGAAACATTTTCAGTACGGGATGTTGGTGGGATAGTTTCGAATAGTTTGGAATCATTGAAGGTGTGTCCATGTATTCAGTTCCACTGGATATTTCAGAGATTATACCAAAGCGGATTATTTGAGTGAATAGGATTTCGGGTGCTTGTTTGAATATGAGAGTATACACAAAGTTTTATAATGATCCAATTTAATTGCGATGATGGAGATCCAATTATCGTGATATAATCATTAAAATGTTTAAAGTTTATGTTCAAACTGGATTGATGCCATTTTCAAAACTCACCACTTCTGCGGAAACACTGAATTAAGTAGAAATGTTTATGAAATTGAATGAAACATATTAAATTAGTTTATCTTTTTAACTTACAAGAACTTCTGATTCTATGTAAAGGATATTTGGGTTGTCAGTTGGGGCCACCGTAGTATGAATGTGTATAAAACCCCCATAATAAGTTCATACTATAAATTTTTGAGTCTGAACTAGAAAATTATGTTGAAAATCAGACCTTCATGAATTAGCGAAAATACTTCGAATGTAGGCTTTACTGTTTATTAGTTTGAATCCCATCGTGGCGTGAGAATTGTGGGGCCTATATCAAGCCTATGTGATGACAGACCTGATGACAGATATTACTTCCGCGATAATGCGTCGAATGTAGGGTTTGAGCTCTAAAATAGTCTTAACTTCACCTTGGCGGGTGATCTGTAGGGCTAATAATAACCTTGCAAATAACAGACCAAAGCATTTGAAAGGAAAAGGGGTTGGTATAGACCCATGACGTTTCCTTGCTTGCAGTTTCCTTGCTATGTGCTCAGTAATAATTTACCGAATATAGGCTTCTAACTGTTTAAGTTTATTAAACAACTGTCATATACTTTTCAATAGTTTGAATTCTCCTTTGTGTTTAAACCTATCCATCTATGACAAGCCACGAGAATGACAGATACCAAACATTGCAATGGGGAAAGCGAATGGTATCTTTTTGCGGTACTCTGAGTGTCCAGCATTAGTAGACCCTTACAGGTATGAGTTATGAGTGAGTCTGCTCTCGTAGATCTCTGCAAAAATTGTTGGAATATGTGATGGAGGTGCGTTGGTATTATAGTTGAAGGATTAAATATACGAAAGGCCTTACTAGAACTTTCTTCTGCATAGGGTAACATTATTCTTTTTATTAGATTTACTTGAAATGGTGAATCATTGTCCAAATTCAGTCAAAAGTATAGGACCAGTACCTTGAAAAGAGGATAATTCCCAAATATTCTTCATGCTTATCAGCACACTCGATTCTGAAATTTCCTTGATCACTGGAAAGCAGAACCCGATTAAGTTTTACGTATGGCATGGGAAGAGTGCACTAAAAATGGATGGAGGTAAAAGGCGTTCAAGGAGGGTCCATGTCACAAAGCTGCCCGAAATGATGAATGCGTCCAGTGTGTTTTGACCGTTGATTCAGACCGTTGGTGAAGCATTAAGCCAATCACTCACTCTCTGGAATAGTCAAAATTTGCAGATCAAGAGATAATGATAGAGTGCAAAAGGTCTCGGCAAAAATTTTGCCGAAGCAGTAAAAAAAACTGCGTTGCAAAATTTTTTTGGAATTAACTAGAACTTGTCCTGGCTTTTTGAACCACCTCAAACCGGGTAGGATTCGAAGATGTTAGAAAAGGATCCAAAATGAAGTGCTCTGTCTAGAACACATGATCTTCTCCCAAACCCAAAAAGCGCATGTATAGAAATCTCGCATCTAATCAATGATGATTGTCTTCCAAGACGTCCGGAAAATCATTTATTTTGAAGTTTTCCGACAAGGACTAACCATTTCAAACGCAGCCTTTTACCTGAGGTTGCTGTAGAGGCCCAAACGCCACATCAGATCTAACATCGAAGGATTCATGACGAGGCACCCAGCCACATGGCCTTCGTTGTTACAATTATCTGATTCAGAGCAACACCACTGTGTTGTCCTGGCGTCTTTACAGTCTTGAATTGAGTCCATATTCCTTCGTTTGAAGAAAGAGCTAAGATAAAACCATTGGAGAACATCCACGCTAATGTTTCTCGGTTCCTGAAAGCTGTACACGTCGACTAGTTTCAGGGTGTCCTCCAGGCGAAGCAGCATCCTCTCCGCAAGTGTATTGATACATCGGGCGAATATTTTGAAGAACTTCAAGTATATGTTCATATGGGAGCTATAAATATATAATTCATGGAACATGTGCATTTCCTTCATAATGAAATCTGTCTATTTAATATTTATTTGGATTTTTGTATGGAATAGTAACAAATTAATTCATAAAGTTTTTCGAAAACATCGTGATTTTCATGTAAACAGAAGAACAAAACATTATCAAACAAACTAAAGCATTGTCATTTGGTTCACACCGTTTTTTTAAATAAAAGTAAGTATATTAAGAATTCAATGCACACAATATTGAAAATTTTCATTTTATATTCATTTTTCTTTTCATAATTCTATCAATTCATTTTCTAATTATGAGCCCGATGTGCAGATTTAAACATAAGTTGAATGATTTTATGCAGCTTTCTGTTTGTATAAGTCTTTTGGCTTATACTGCTGCTACTTATGACGTTTCCAAATGAGGTTTGTCCCGAAAGTATTAAAGCTGTATCAATATCGTCGCACCATAATGTTCGGGCACCCTCTACCGGATATCGGTGTAATCTACAACTCGTCGCCTTAGCTCACTCAGTTTGCATTTATTTACATAGACTTTTCCATATTTGTTGTATTTATTTGTTGCTAAAAATGCAGGAAAACTAGATCAACACATTCACGTCATGTCTCGCTTTAATTTTGGGTAGAACTGCCACAGGAAGAAAGCGAAGCATTTGGAGGGGAGTGCAAGAACAGAAGAATCGTGCAAGCAGTTTAATAATGACTTACTCACAAGTGGCCATTCTCGCTCGGTCCGGGATCCGAGTGCAACAACCTCGGGAAATGTCGCACGTTTGCAACTTGTCATTCAATGAGATCATCGGTTACGGTTTACGCATACTATCAATTGATCTGATTGACTGAAAACTCAAAAAAGAGAGTTTGGAGAATTTCAACAGAGAATTGGGCTATGACTTGCGATTAAGCACGAAAGTGCTAACGGCAGCACAGAAGATTCTTCGCATAGAAATCACTCTGAACAACTTGGAAATGGTTCCTGATGACGAGCATTTACTCAAGACGATCATTACTGGTGATATATCATGAGTTAACGGCTTTGTTTCAGATACAAAGCGACAATCTTCACAGCGGAAGCATTCTGAATCGCAAAGGCCTTCAAAAATACGTCAAAGTCGTAGCGTAGTGTTGAATGTTTTTTTTGATGTTGTGCAATACATATATGTCGTGTAGCTTTGCCAGCCTCCGTTCTGTCCTGACATAGTTGCTTGCGACTTGTGGCTCTTGTTCATATTAAAAATGCGCTCACAGTACATCGTTCCAATTATGATACTTTGAAGATAAACCTCGTAGCTTTATCCAGGGACCACAGTTCAAAGCAACGACGACAAAGAAAATTAGTTGATTTTTGTTTCAGAGCACTGTTTCTACAGAATATGTTTCACCGGGGTAAGTTAATCACAACAAAAATTGTTTAAATATTGCAAGAATTCACTCGCTCGTGGTAGATACTCATGGAAATCATTTTGGAAACTTGCGTCTTTTGAGTTATATGATGTAGCAAACCTACATCCACAACATGATCTGTTTTTCTGAACTTCTACTAAGCTTTTGGTTTCAATTTTGTTTTAAATTTTCGCTAGGAACTTAAAAGATTTCAATGGTTTAGTCTAAATAGTATGCAGTCTGTGTTAAATGAATGTTTCTACCAATTTTGACTCTATTGCTCCTTTAAATCTCCAAACGAGACTTCCAGCAGTGCGGAAAAAACCAACGAACTTTAGATTAGTCTCAATGAAACTCCACCAAATTCCTGTCAACTAAAATAAATAAATTCTTTAGAATCAAGCATCCTTTTGTGTTCATAAAATCTATCTCATTCGGGATTCTGCTAGCTGTTGTAGTTCACACAATTATTAAATTTCAAATTAGTATGCCACTTATGAACCATCAACAGTTTACAATATCTGTGACAATAGACTTCCAGCATTCATGCTAAAATACAAATAACTCTTCTCTCTATGAAAACATTCCTTCAGTAAAGGAGCATTTTGCACCCAACGGGTATAAAGTTTTCATCACAGGAAGAAAATTAAATCCTGTTTTTCTCCACTACTAGATTGCAGACAACAAAGTATAGATGAATAAGGTTAGCAATATTGGAATCACAAAATTGAAATTTCCTTTGCCAACTTTGTGACTGAGTCCTTTGTACATGAAATTGGGAGTAAGTTGAGACCACTAAGATTGAAATTTAATACTATAAGAATTGCTAAGACTTTTCGAATTGCCAAGAAACAGTTATTGACCTTAACACAAAATGGGTTGTTTCACCAATTGTAGCGAACCAATTTGCTATTATTATTTGGGAAATATCTACAAGCGCTTTCGAAGAATTGCATGAATTTTCAATTCACTGTTAAGTGTTTTTCCTTTTGGTTCGAAAATTGATTCAATTCGAAAAGCTGTTTCTTTGACAAGCTCAAAAATGTAGAAAATAAAATTATGGGAATGAAATCGATAGCGCCTTTTTTAAGGTCACCATACGTTTATTCTGACTGATTTAAGTTTGTCCTGCGTAAACTGCTCGAGTGTTTGATGAAACATAAAAAATCTTATAACCAGATATTAATAACGACTTAAAATTGAAATTTTTCTCCTACTTACAAACATCCATTTTCAGTTTGTTTTTAACAATTTATCCTTACATTTCAAACAGAGAAAAATCCTTGAACGATTTCTCACAGCAAGACATCGCATATTGCACATCCGAATTGGACTAGAAATCTCATTTCATCCACCATAAAATTTGTGCTCTGTTTAAATTCATGCCATATCTAATATTTATTTGACAGCAAGGTGTGAAATTGAATCATTGCTCGTTCAGCCATTTTAGGTTGCATTTTAATAAAAAATATTACATTCGATCCAGTCACATATATTATCACCACATCCTTTTCTGTGAAATATAATTTCTCAAATGGAAGGGACTTGTCAACGTGATATAAAGCTTTAAATTGAAATTGGAGATTTGCCTTTCAACATCGTAGTTCGTGGTCTGTAACTTTCAAAGATGCAACAAAATTATCCACATTATCATCAAAATAGCTCTATTCCTTGCTGGATTAGTTCAGGATAATGTTAGTTTTCAGCTTTCAGTGGAAGTGCTGTCGGATGAGAACGATTTCAGGAAAGGAAATCTGATATGGAGAACGTTAAGCAAATGTTCATTGAACTATGCATATCGCATGTATACTTGCTTCTGATGATTTTACATTACGTTAAGAATAGTTGCTCTACGAACTTTAAAACTAAGTAATGGCTACTGTAAGATTCCCCAACTTGGTCGCTATTTTGAAAAGCTAAAGTATGCATTTAACTGATGGTTGAAGATGAGTTTGGACGTAAAATATCGTAATACAAGTCAAAATGCTGGGTAATATTACAAAAATGTTGCTATGTCAAAATGATGTTTCAAAACTGACTTGAATTTCATCCTTAACCTCAAAGGCTATTCCGTAGTTGCGAGGCACAGGCACATTATACTGCCTAAATGTGTGAAGAACTATTTTTAGTCTTCGCAAAAACTCAATAAAAATTAACTAAGGGTAAGAACTATCATGGGGAGTGCCATGGGGTTGGAATGTTAAAAAACGTGAAGAGCTGACATTGCTTTCGAAGGAACACGAGAAAAACACAATCACAAAAAATCGATCATTCCCAAATTCAAAAACAAAAACTCGGAACAAAATGAGTCGATTTCAATAGCTTCAATTTCTTAGAAAAATAAGCATTGAACGTCTCCGCTCATCTAACTGAATTGATTCACAAGCTCTCTATTTTCAAAAGCTCACTATATTTGTTACATGGCGCAGTTTTATTCTCTTCCTTCATGTTCCTGTTTTTATTTGTGCTCAATTTTCGCTAGTTACGCTTTCACAACGACCCAACTTTCGCACTTATGGTATTCGACTGTAACTTCAAATGAAATTTCTAAGCAAAGCTTTTTGGATGAAAGGCATAAGAAAGATGGGGAAAAAGTATTAAGATTCTCTTAAATTTTGTAATCGGATACAATAACTCACGTGTACTGTTACACCGGAAAAAGCATTCAAAAAGCTTGCCAACGTGATCTCTTTAATTATCTACGTCATTAGAATTCTAAGCTCTCTTTTTTCTTGAACTTGTCTTCTTTGTTGTGTGGCGAATTGGCATCTCTTTATTTATCTCTTTATTAGAGACGGAGAACGTTAAGTTGGCAACACTCTTTGATGCTACGTATGGCGTGCTGGCAGTCATGCGTTTTAGATTTTGTTTAGTTTGCCACTTTATTATAATTAAGTTCACGCCTAAGCAACATTTGCAAATTGTACAGATTTATTTCGAAAATATTGATTCCGGTCGAGTAATTTATCATAAGCTCCATCCATCAACGACCTAATATAATCGTTCATCAGGACAATTAATTCCATTAACCATAGATCGTTTTCACACCACGTTTATTCTTACTGATAATACGTGTTCATCTAAGCGTCGTTTAAAGTGTAGTGAAGATATCATAGCAGATGTAGAGTTATGAAAGCTAGTGAGTCCATTGGAAATCTTGCTCAACAATTAAAGTTGTGACTATCCACATTATGGAAAATTACGGAAGGCTCTTGTATTGCGGACTTTGCGGACGAAATCCAACTTATGTAGGAATTAAAGACGAACGATCATCGACCACGGTGTAGATCCGGTATATTGACCCAGAAACATACTGCTGTAGATCTCGCATTTCATGAGAACGTTTTGCTTAGTGATAAGGCTCATTTCTGCTTGAATGGCTTCGTCAATAAAAAAAACTGCTGAATTTGTAGTTGGCAACCATAGGCGATTGTCTGAACAACGATACATCCAGATAAAAGTCACTATTTTATGTGCTTTATGGGTTGGTGGAATCACTGGTCTTCATAAATAATGCGGTCCATAGACGTTATTTCTGCTCTCCGAAATTGAGGGCGTATTTTGAAATTTGACGGCGACGAACTGAACAACGTTTGATAGCTAACAACAAGAGGAACAAGAAAAAGTTGGAATAAAGTTATTATTTATTAAAAGATCAAGAAGAACAGCCAGAAAAAAATATCGGTTAGTCTTAAAAGTGACATTGAATTGAATTGAAAATTAACATTGAAGGCAAGGATATATACAAATCGATAAACTTTTCTAAGAAATACAAACTGCAAACCGCATTTAAAATAAAAAAAAAAATATTTGAGATGAACTAAGACAAAATCAGGGATGGACAATACGACTATATTGACATATATAAACTGTGACATGATATATTAAGAGCTTCTTTCACCTTGCCAACGACATTAAAGTCAGCCGGTTTCAGACGAGACCAGTAATGGCTTGATCTGCAGTTTTCAAGTGATCTGATGACGTTTGTTCAAATGTGCATTAAATCATTTTCACCCATCATACCATTTTCAAGCAAAAATATTCTGAATAAAGTTATTTCAGTATGCTGCAGTAATACTTGTACCTTTTGGAGCTCGATCTGTGATGGAACAATAATGCCACGTTTATTGCTAGCAAATATCATATAATATATCACATAATATAACAGATCTGCCTCCATGTGCTCTTCTTGAGATGATTTTCCTTCCTTCTCCAAATCAACCCGGTAATAATTAAAGGCATGCACCCATCAACATTAATTTGTTCATCGCAGAAGATCACATCCCAAATTTTTGGTTTCTGCGTCTAATTTTTGGTGAATTTCAGCCTTGCATCATTGTGTCACTTCGGTTTTTTCTTTTATATTTTTAATACTTGAATGTTTTAGAAGAAGATATACATTTTGTTACTAAACTAGGATCACAGTCCAAGTTCGAAGGTCCAGTTATTTGTGATATGGAGCTCTTGCGCTCGATAATTCTTTTCAAAGCATTTCACAGCAGAAGAATACTTTGGTGGACGTCTGGATGACTTCGTTCTCCTATAATTTTCGATTCAATGGTTCAAAAAAAATTTACCGACACTTTGCGATCTTTTAATTTCACTCGTAATTTCTCTTTGCGTCTTTCCCCATTTCTTCAAGTCAATAACTTTTTGTTTATCGATGTCATTTAACTTTTTTCATCGTGGCATTAGGAATAACCAAACTTTTCAAAATTTCTACAAAACTGCACTTTACGTTTTTATAAGAAACCACTTCCAGATCTTCCAAGTATTAAAACTCCATATGAAGACTCAAAATCTTCCTCACAAAAAGTCGTAGCAAACTCCTAACTGCGACTGAGTTCATAATTATTCACTGCTGCAAAACTTGTTTTCAGCGATTTGCAAGCTTCAACTCAGTGTGGTTGAAAAAACGAGACAAGTAGTAATTGAAACGGTTTTCTGAGATAAACCTTATAACATGTTGAGGCATGAAAATTCATTTGCTAGAACTACGTTGGAAAAAAATTGTGAAAAATAGTCTTGATAGTATAATTTTTTACAGCCCTGTAGCTAATTTAGATAAGTAATTCAATTTGGTTTTTTTTAATTTGATCAAAAAATGATATTAATTTGTGATTAAGTGCTATAATAACACTTAAGGATAGGGAATATTTGCATGTCTATAACCTTTAGTTAATTTGTATAATTTCCATCATTCACACTATTTAGCAATTCAATTATGGAAATATGTTATCCACCAAATTGACCTCTGCCACCTTATTTTACCCGCAATGTCACAAACAGAATATCTAATGTCAAATGCTTCAGAGTCCCATCCGCAAATATATAAATTAGGGTGCAATATTCAAAATGACTAAATCGTTCGCATCAAATGTCGTAAACATTGAAACATTTGAAATGCAAACACCATATTTGCCGCAATTATCATTTATGTACGGTCTAATGCTTTTGCTAGATGCTTATTTTAGATATCGCTTGTGGAGACTGGGAAGGATTTATGAAGACATTCGCTATGAGTGGCCAGAAAGATAGAACCACATTACAGAGATTAAAGGAATGGTCATTGGACTAAGTAGCAATAATTGTTTTCACAGCTGGACATAATTGCATGAGCTTAGTTAGAGTAAAAGGTAATATATGAATAATCGATGCTCTTGGGGAGGATTTTGTAATTTATTTATCCCTTCAATGACGGATGAAGTTAAACCATTGAAATCACTTGAACTAATATTCAGCGATACTAGTTCAACATTTGACAACAAGAAAATGCAATGCCATGAATCAATTATAGTAAATGTTTTCGCTTTCATATAAAGTTCTTGAGAAATTTATATGATGTCTAAATTCATCAGCGAAACCCTAAAATTTACCCCGTATTTTGCCCAACAGAAAGTGAAATAGGGGTTTTTCCCTACCTGCTCTCTTTGAATAGATGTTTTGGTAATCAAGAGTAGGCATCAATGTGGGATTTTGGAACGTTCAGTTGCAAGTTTGAGGATCAAATAAGAATACTGTCTACTGCGAAAAACGCCCGAAACGGTGTTCCACAAAGATGGTGTTTCAATCCCACACTTTTTAATATTCACAAATCTGACTTACAAGCCGAAACTGATAGCTTTTCTGGACGTTAGTGCTTCTGTACTTCTGCACTAACCTAGACGAAATGCTCAAAAACCCGGCTATTAGTTCACAAAGAAGAGCAAGACATAACTCTTGAGCAGGAAACGAAAGTCCACTATGCTTTCTAACATAGCCATAATTTCGCTAAACGAAATGATTCAATGGCCAATAGATCCTACCTACTTCAGTCTGAGACAACATCCAGCGCATAACTACGAAGGCATTCAAATGATTCCCGTCACTACAGCTATTATTTGATCGGAAGTCTCCCATGAATTTCAAAACCACGCGCTTATCCTTAAAAGTGAGTATGCAGCCTATAATCATTAACGGAGACCTCACATAGAATCAAAGAAGCAAACCTTTAAACAACCCAGAACCGCTGTCTGAAGATGGTATTAAACAAACCTTACCCCTATTTCTCCCGTGCTGCATCAAAAAGCTTATGTTGCCATTTCGACTTGCCGAACCACAGCGAGCAAATCTTCTTATAAATAAGGAAAATCTTCAGAAAAGTAATTCCCTGTATAAAATGAAAAATTTGAGGAGTTTTCTTGAAATTATTTGACAATCTCTCCTTGGTGATGTTCCGGTCAAAGATACCCACTTCGTTGTTGCATGGTGTGGTCCTTGGCTCATATTTATGTCTATATTTTTCATGCCTTTTCATGCCTCACACGATTATCGAGAGTTATTGCAAATAATAATTTCATGAAATTTCTTGAATTAACTATTCAATTGGCTACTCGTCTGAGGTTTGGGTAGATGTCCTTTTCGTCTGATGTTTCCGTTGATTTATAGGGCGTTGTTTATAAGTATGGAATTTTAAGAATGAAATAAAATACTGAGTAATTGTTTTGACTCTCATGAAATTTGTTTTATTGGAAAGATGATTCTCTGCCATGTTAATTGAATATAAATTCGAGCATGTGATCACCACGACTGGTACGGAGGAAGACCAAACAAGAGGTCCGACTTTCAACTACTTTAACCAATAAGGCCGTATTTCACCAAAAAGCGGGGAAAGTAGTGTTCTAAATGCGCAAATATCTCGGGTTTGTCGGCGTAGACGAGTGATTTGATGTATACCCTCAAGAAATAGTATAGCAACTTTCAATCAAAAGATCTGACGAAGTCACCTCACAGTATCAAACCGATCGAAATGGCAAATATGTCATTTATTGCTATTTTCATTTAGTGCATGGTTGCTGTATGGCATGTCAAGCTATGCAGAGGAACATGTCACGCTCCTCAGCATTACTGCAAGATGATGCCGAAACAAGAAAATCATTGATCATAGGATTCATCATTGACTGTAACGTAACTTCCAGCAGCATTTTTGAAGACATATAGACCAATGGTTCCACCTGCGCATAAAGCATAAAGGCAACAAAATATTCTTATGAAGCTCAGGATCGGCATAAAAATGTTCCTGATTCTACACGCCTTCAATTCCTGTACAAATTGGATTATATAAGCCCGCAAACCAATATCCTTCGATGAAATCTTTCATAATGTGGCTGGGCGCGGGCTTAATTGTTGAGCAGGATGTTGAATAAATCCATTTGAATTTTTATCGATACTACGCTCTATAGCTGTTTTTTTTTAAACCTTTGTACGGCTTCTGAGTGGATGCGTTTTTGCCGTGAGAGTAAACGTAGTACGAAAACGATAAATGGTTAATCGAATTAATTATTCCGTCAGACGATTATGTCGGCCATAAAATTGACGGACTGCAGAATGTTTCTCGAATAAGTCCGTGTTAATTTGACATTAATTTTACAATTTGCAGACGTTGCTCAAGCGTGAACATATTTATGATAACATGGTAAACCAAAATAGCAACAAAATGCATGGCAGCTGTCACATCAGACGTAGCAATAAAAAGTGTTGCCAACTTGATGTTTTACACCTTTAAGAAAATACTATATTTAAATGGCTGATAATTACTCTCCTGTTCTCACGCTGGTATTAACCAAAAGTTATTTTCCTTGCACCGGTCAACTTTTTCCGTTGGTTGCTCTCATGGGCTTGAATGTAGATTTCACTTTCATCCAAAGTTCGATGATAAACTTTTCATTTTGGTTTTCCAAGATGGAGAGCAAATTCGTTTTGGGGTGATTGAAATCACCGCGAGTTGCCTGGACCCCTTAAGTAACTGAGGTAATTTGAAACATTTCAAGATCGAAATTTTGCGAAATTTTAGATTTGATGTTTGGTGTCTGTGACAAATGATAACAAACAATTGATTTGACCACATAGTAATGATTTCATCGTGTGTGATCGCAGTTGCAGACTCCTTGATATGTACGGATATCAAGAATTTCCGTGGCTTATCGCTTGGTACATGGTTAAGTCTATTGAAATTTATTTCAGATCGACTACCCTACACTTTTAAAACATTCTAGTATGCTGAGTGATATGATATTCCAGAATACAACAAAAAATCAATTTCCTGTTTGCAGAGTTGTTTCCGTAGGACCTATTCCATTCAACTGGTGAATAAACGCAGAAAGCCTCTCGGATGTCTCTTATTCTCTTAAGTTTATCCTCGAAGGAAGACCAACGAGCAAGACCACGAAGGGGTATGTCTAAATCATTTAGTTACAGACCTCAGTTTTTCAATCTGATATTTCTTAGTATTAAATGTGTCTCAATTAGGAAGCCAGTAAACGTAGTTCGATTCTGAGATCATCTCGGACAATTTGACAGCAGCACCAGTGTGTCAAAATATGCGTTGGGTCTCTATAATTTCTTATCAAGGCAACAAGCTCCTGGCTTTAATTTTTTTAAATGCTTGAAAATTGTGTTTTCTTTTGAATTAAATAATAAATTTGGCTGTCAACCTCCTTCTGTTCTCTATTTTTTCATAACTGACCTTCCGTAGCTTAAACCATAGTAGACTATGGAAGGTCAGTTATGAAAAATAAGGTCAACCATAGTAGACCTTTCATAGTTGACTACTTTCATAGTTTCCATAGCTTTGGAAAATTGTTGCCACTCCACCTTTCCAACCTTGATTTGACAATCCAAAATTTCTGAGAAGCTTGTTGAGCTCTGGAAGATCATTCATGAGCCATGACGTTTCTAAGTGTGGATCATAATATACATCCTTAAATTCTTTCCTTTGCCAAGTACTATTTGCATTTTTAGGGCTGTAATGCGATCATTTCGAATGATCGTTAGAGTTGAGCGGTCCTGCAAAATATTTCTCTGGAGAAGAATAAGAAAATATGGTAAGATAAGACAAGATATATACGTAGATCGGGGATTAGCTGTACGATAAACTAGTAATTAAAGTTTAAGAGCATCTTTTGCAACTTTTAAATTAAGGATCTAAGGACATAGAATAAGTCGGAACAATGATCTTCAGTGTTCCTTGATTCTATCCCTGAAAGTGAGTTTGAGTGTTTTAAACCTAAGTCACAAATTTTCTTAAATGTTATAAGTTCTAAAGATGCCTTAGTCCTTCAGAATGCCTTTACAGGAATGTTTTTACAGTAGCCAAGAGACAGAAGTCCTTAAATTACGAGCCAATAGTTGCATCATTACTAAGAGTCAAAAATGGAAAAACGGTGATGTAATGAAATTATGGCGAGTTACTAAATTTAAGCTAACGAACTTATTATCCTACTTATAGCACTCGAAAGGATCTTCAAATGCAAATCCCAAATGTACAATCAGAATTACTTTATATGAAAAAATATTACTTACATAGATAACGTACAATTTACTTCGGAACTTTTTCGTTTAGTCATTCGCTTTGACCATGTCTTCATAAAAACTTCATCGCTCACATCCTATTAAAAATGAATGCAGCTTCACGTGAAAGAAAGGAAACTCGTCTCCTGTCGCTTATCAAGCTTTACCCACCGTTGCATATGTCAAGGTTATTTGCATTCAAAATAGGACCAGTCACTATGCAATGCCATTTTAGAACCATCCCCTGGGCAACTAATAAAACATTTCTTTCCAGCTCTATTCACATTCAACTGCAAACATAAATATCCTGCAGGATTCTGTCCAGATCTTACGAAAGAAATGACGTGGAAAGAAAAATAAAAATGTTAACGTAAACGTAAAGAGATATGCAAATTGTTGCAATAAAATGGAAGTATCGCTGGAAATAGTTGAGAATAACAGACAACAGGATTTTTCAAAAGAAGAAGAAGGAATATTATTATGTGTATGGTACAATAAAATAATATGAGTAAGGACAATGAATGAATGTACGAATGAAAATGATTGTAAATGCAACAATAAAGGTGAATGAATGTTCTTGTGCTGTTCGAGGCAGATGGCAGATTAAACTGAGTGGGTACTCAAATGTTAAAAACCGTTTAAAATCAAGGTTTAATCTTCTTCTTTCTACGAATATTACGAAGATTTAATGGAAGAATGTGATAGCATCCCGATGAAATGTTCGATCGCAAATAAAAAAGTAGTAAGAGAGTCCTTAACATTAGAAATCCATCTCAAAAAAAGGAATCCGAAAGAGAAAAAAAAACCTTTTTAAAAGCCATCATTATTCGGTTAATGGTTGGTTAGTAAATCAACATGTATGAACTTTTACAGTCTGGTCACATGTAGTTCCTTTTCCATGGTTCTATCATCAGTTATTCCTAACAAATAGGATATCAATGCTTTAATGCTATAATTTCCCATTACTTATCCATTACCGAGTAGAAACCCAGTTTGGACTTCACTTATTATTCTTTCAATAATAAAATAGCATTCCAGGTTGAATCGATAGTCAGGTTCGCTTTGTAGTAAGCAAAATGAATGGCAAGACTAATTTATGAGGAAAGCATGTGAAAGGACTGTAATATTATTCAGTTAAATCAACATTGGATATTAATCAACGTAAATAATGTCCTGTTTGAAACGTAGTAAAGTACGGGAAAAAAACTATCAAAAAATAAATTTTTGGGGAAGCTTTGGAATTTTCTCAGGCCCGAATATATTTATTATGATTTGATAATCAAAAAGGTCGTGAAAAGTTGTGAAGTATTTGTACGTGTTTTGACATTTATGCCCATTTTTGGCGGCCAGGACTTATGCTGACTTAAGCGTTTCTAATTTAAAGGCTGTAGGTATATATGAGAGCGATTTCGTCGGTATGTCGCCTTACGGTCATTGTTGTTTCAAACCATACTATTGCTGAGATATTGCCTGTTAGTTTGCTGTTCGATGCACAAGTCTTTATATCACTACAGATAATAAGACTGCGGAAGAAAATGTTCATTCATCAGTTACCCTGCAGGAAACCTAAATATCTCAACAAATCCTTACATATCGGACAAATATCGGATGCAAATGCAGCCAACCCATCAATGTTTAGGGATCAAAAAGGCTTAATTTCACGCCACCAACAACAAAATCTGGAGCCACATGTCCCTTCCTTCCTTCATTCCGTGTCCTTGTCGCTTCCTTAATCACAGGTTGAAAGCATTACTGAGTAATTACGAGTTTATTTAAGGAGTAGAATGTGAAGGTGGAATCAATTATTTATGGTCAATCAGTTAAAAATGCTAAAAATTAAAAATGCTAGGAATAATCGACGTCTACCAAATGTTCGTTGGTTTTAAACAAGGACTCGACCGTATTGCAATCTTGTTGTGGCTTTTAGTCTCGATTAAGTAGTCGCAGAAAGATGTCAACGACAATCGCGTACACAGATGACCAATAAGAAATTACCAAGCGAGAAAGCGATCCACCGGAACCTTTATTACCACCTTTACAGGGATCACTCACACCGCTTGATATTTTTTTTTTTTCACTCGAATGCTCCTATCCTATCGTTGTAACAACTGTATCATAGCAAAACTAGAAATTAGCATTGACACTCTCGGAACCATCCCTTAGAAAGAGATAGAGTAAGCGATCGTAGATTTAAAGTTGTTAAGTTAACTCAAGCGTTTGACAGTGATATTCTTGATGAAATTAAGTAATGATAAGGAAATGACAAGATATTTACTAGTGTAAATAAAATTTTGCGTCTCTTGGTTCCTACAACGCTATGCTAAACGTCTAATTTAGATTGTGATATGGTCGAATGCCTGTTTGAAATCTACGAAAATTTAATAGCCGTTGATGTTTTCCCTGCATATCTCAAGAACCGGCTTCGCGGCAATTTAATTAATAACCTTATAAATATTTCACTAATAAAAGTATATTGTAAATCACAACTTTAATAACACTAATATAATGATTCCTTTGTCCCAGATCGCAAAAAACTATTAAACGAAAGAGCGAAGTATAGATCTTGGCAAGAAAATGCTTGTGAAAGCCCTGTAAAGAAAGCATTCTGAGGTCAGTGGAACTGTTTTGTTTCGGTAATGGTTATTCATTTTGACTCTAAAAAAGCGAAGATGTGTCAAAAACTATACTAATACCAAAAACTTTACTATATATTAAAATTCTTGCAGTTAAAATATGTAAAATTGACTAAATTCTTCAGGAATTCCATTACGAAATTGTCGTATAGATCATGAAGTAATTCAACTGTGTTACTATGCCGTTTCGCAACTTGCGGTCGAACTCCACAATGCCAACATGGTATTGCACGAAAGAACACACCCCTCGTTGGTCAGCGACGAAAGGAAGGTAACAAACTTGAATTGCAACTCAGTAAAGGCCGAAATACAATAGTGCGAGACTGCGATACGAGAGTCTCGCAGCAAATGTCAAGCAGTTTTCGTAACGCATTTGTATGCGACATCGTACAATGATTGCGATGCGTCGATGCGAGGCGGGAAATATTCGGAAAAACGAAAACTCCTTGCAACGAGGTGTGTGACGTTTGTCAAATGCAATATGGCGCTTAAATGAAATTTGAAATTCAAACGCCTTAATTACTTTTTAAGTACATTGGTTATTATGAATGAATTTTGAATGAAAATTTCATGCATCCTACTTAAGGCTTTTATTTGCTAAACGAAGGAACATTCCAAACTCAAAACTTTTAAAAAATCAAAAACAATTTCCAGCAAATTTCATTTAAAATGTCACCAATTTGACAGTTGTCATATGAACATTAATGTTCCCCGCATCGCGTGCATTGTGAATTGAATGCGTTGCGTGACGACGAGAGAGAATCGCATCGCGCTCACGTACCGCCGTCACCCAGTATTGTATTTCGACCTTAATTTAACATGAAATTGCACGCTCTAGCAGTATGTGAAGTTCACTCGATGCTAGAGATCAGCGAACAGTCCAAGAGATCACTGACAACCCAGAGAAAGTCGACATCCAACATTACAGAAGAAACTATTTCGAGAGGCTTTACTCTTGCAAATAAATCCGAACCAACCCCTTAGTACTGTGTTTGGCGCAATTCCTTGATCGGTGAACATTTCAAAGGCGTCAGTGTCTTTGATGTTTCAATGGAACTAGAAAATATAATGTTGCTTATCACCACGCAAATCAGTTCTGGTCACTTTCTATTTGATTAAATAAACAAACATACAACCGACACTGTCAACTGCTTTGTCCCAAGTGATCAAGTGAGGTGGATTGTGGTGAGATGCAGTGTCATTTGTGGGATCTTATAGAGGGTTGTGTCTAAGTTACAGCATCGACCGATAGACAAACGTTCGTATCAGAAGGATTGGCAATCCATTCTATTTCGTTCTTGGATTCGCCTTCTTTGGCTTCCTTTGTTTCGAAAAACGTGTTCGTATCTCGTTCGCGCGTTCTCTTCGTTGTGGTGTTCTTCCGTGAGAGGCGAAAGACAATCGACTCAAAAAGTAAACAAAACAGACATAGCGCAGCCAAATTAATTTTTTTTTTGTGATTTTATAAATTTAAATTTTTTGATTTTTCCCGCGATAAATCAATGGAGCTGCTAATCGGAGCTATTCAAACTGCAATCCGATTTATATGCGCCATCCAGCCAGCTGATTGAGTTCGGACAAGAGGTAACAAACGAATTCACGTAGATAGAATTATAAACTTGCTTAAAATTTAGGATCCGTTAAATCAATAACTCCAAACACATCTCATGTGTAAGAAATATGCTGATTTTCAACAAACTATAACTTAGACCAGAGCGCTCCTGCAAAAGTTCCTATCCTGCAGATTGATTTCTTTGGGTCCGATGTTCAGCTATTAATTCAATAAAACCTTACAAACATACGCTGAATGAATGTTTATAAGATTACCTTTATATGCTGAGAGTTTTAGAAGATGCTGCTTTTTCTTTACAGTATCATTTTCTGGACTGGGCTGGTCATATTTAATGCGGGTCACACCATGTCGCCAATAAACCTACTTTGGAAGAAACCAGGTGTAATATTTTCTCTAGAACCCCAAAACACAAAGGTTTTGTAGTGTCCCTGGAAAGCTTTCGACTGGTATACATGATTTTTCTTTGAGAATCATTCGTAAAAGGATTACCTGTGCAAACACGTCGGTTCTTTTTGGCTATCATGCTCGCAAAGAAGCGTCAATAAATCTATCCCTATCCTTTGACACTCTGGTGTAAATGGAAAAGTGAAAATATTAAGAGACTTTCTAACGTACTGAAAGCATTGTCATCATCGATGGAAGTGTGGCAGAGTGAGAAAAACTTTGAAGAAATGTCATGTGTTATTATTCATCACAGTCGTTACTAATTCTTGCAAGTCCCTACGAAGATCTTTCTACAAGAAGCCTCCAGTAAATTGCTGATGACCCGAAATTGTCAAAAAATATGTGGAAGTGTCAAAAATTCCAACAAGAAGACAAGAGGCCTCATACGAACCGGTTGTTGAAGACGAATATACGAGATCAACGGCTTATAATTCGCATAGAAACTAGAACCCGAAAACTATCCAGAAAGCGCAAGAGAATTCTTTTCAAGTGCGAGATCACCGAATGTTTAGTCCGAGAGACTATCTTCCTGACCGGTTATGGGTGGAATGGGTTATGGTGGACATAACCAGCTTTTTGACGGGATGAGTAGTGCTTCGGAGAAGACTTCTGAGTTTCTTCTGTTCGGTTTGCAGACAATGTTTCGCCGCATCACACCTAAAATGACCTAACAGTCTGGAGTGCCATCTCGAAGAAAGAGCTTCTAAAACCTCTCGCTACACGAGTTATAAGGTAAGCTTTGCAAAATGGAGAGCTTCGGATATGAATGACGTAGCTGAGTGGAGCGATGGCAATAGCTTCTTGAGACGAAATTATGTTAGAATAATTTGTACACTGTAATAGTATATGTCTGTTAGTTATTGAGAATGATGTACCAGAAAGTTGATGCGCAATATTGCTCGCTATATCCTATCTACAACAAGTTTTGCTTACAAATACTAATTCGAAGTTATTTTCGAAATGTTAGCGCTCTCTATTAGTTATGTGATAGTTTGCACCCTAGAGCATGGGTGAATCTGACTAGGCGGTGAAGGTGGTGAATAGGTGGTGAATAACGAAGAAGCTGACTGTTTGTCAGGCTGGCCCTGGAAAAACCGAAGTGATCGTTCTGAAATGAAGGATCCCACGGAAAATGTACTATAAGTATTGATAAAGAGCTTGTCAAATCGAGATTCAAAACATGATATCATAAGATTCACAAAGGTATAAAATGGAGGCCACAAAAGTGTTTATTGGGTTGACCACAAGCATTGCGTATGAGGGTGATCTGAAAAGTTTCTGACCTAACAATGATACAAGACACTTTTGCTCAATTTTTTTCTTCAATCTGGGAGACCAAAATTCAAACTATAAACAGCTTTTGCCTTCATATCATAATTTTA
Source organism: Stratiomys singularior (assembly GCA_954870665.1). Lineage (NCBI taxonomy): Eukaryota > Metazoa > Arthropoda > Insecta > Diptera > Stratiomyidae > Stratiomys > Stratiomys singularior. Next base: position 25,399,510 of record OX940881.1, on the reverse strand, counting down.
CGTCTTTCAAAACACAGTATCAAAATTAAGAAGCCCATCCTAGGTCAAAGGTTAAAGAATGTCAATCTATTGTCAATATATTAATATGGCAAAGTGAAATGATCCCAAGATGAGTTTTGTAAATTTTTCGAATCAATGCTTTGAGGGGATCAAATGTCATTATGGCGAAAAAGTAGGTTTTTCTTTGTAGTACTTTTCGTCTGTCTTTTCGTAGGTCTGGTTGAAGTAGCTGGCTTCGGATAATTTTCGTTAAAAATATGCAGAAAAAAATTAATACCTAAATTTGAATTAGGTACTCAAAGTTTTTGTTTTTACTAACAACCATTCAGTGATAGCGAAAATTTAAATCAAAACTTTTTATTTTTATTTATTTTATTCTATTTTTATTTAAAGAATAAAAGAATTAAATTTAAAAGAAGGAAATTTAACCAAGCTGTTGCAGTTCTTCAATTCAATTATATTTTTTTTAAAAAATGATTCGAAGAACATTTGGAAGCATGGAGAGGAAAAAAATCTATGATTAATCTAATGTATATCATGGATATAATTGATTCTAAATCTTTCGAAAATTGATGTTTTCTGCGTATGCGTCACGTATATTGGGAACTTATCGATGTGTCCTTTTTATGTTGCAAAGTTCATGGTGGAATTTTTAAGAAGGGGTAAGGGCTTAAAGGTTCTTGATCATTCGTCGACTTGATGGATTGCGTGGATTCGCACTTTTTGTCGGTTGGCATTCGGTTGAAAAAAGGCCTGATATGTAAGGGCGAAAAATACAATTCCCACCAAAGATTCCGAATCAGTACTCAATAGTTCAGCTACAATCCATGGTTTCATTTATGAGAGTTACTCTTGTTTAAAATTTTCTAGTTTTTTCTGGCAAAAAAAACCTGAATACACTTTTCAAAATTTTCTATCGGGAATCTAAGCCATGTCAGAAACGAGTAATGGTTCCAATAATTCATCTTCGGAAGTAAAATCTTTGAACTTATTACTGAAATAAAAGTCAAAATATTGCGTTTTATTTTGCACTGCGATACGCTCTATTGCAAATCGTAAAATTTTTATGTTGTATGTTTTAAAAATAAAAATTTTAGGACACCTTTCATGCGAAAACTACATAAATCATGGCCGCGGTTGCAAAGATGTAAATAAATGGTCGAAACGATAGAAAACAATCTTTCACAAAGTAGCAAGCATGCATGTAAACTGAAAATTTTGAATAAACATCGATGAAAAATAAATAGATCGTCCGAAATGTCGAAAGGAGACGCAACATTTGTTGACAAAGACAACATTCGTTCATGTTCGCCGACAGAATTATTGCATTTTGCAAAATATGCAGAATTGCATTATGTCCTGCTTCGGTGACTTAGGATAAACTACAAGCTCTTTATTAGATTGTAACTTTAAGAGCTTGCTCGATTGTTTTTGCTCTTCCATGTTCCGCATTCAAAGGAATCGTTCGCATTGCATGAGTATTTAGCTTTAAATTTATTGCAAAAAACTTCAAGCGCAACATTTATCAATAGTCATGTGCAAACTTTTGAGTTCTAAACATCCTTTGGAAAATATTATTCAAGTAAATAAAATTAGTGCCGTGGCTGCATCACCATATGGCAGAATTCTAACACGAAAACTTGCATGCTTTCGTCATTCTTGAACAGCAGGAACTAAACATTTGCTTTCGACAGGAATTTAGCAGCTTTAATTAAAATCAACGTGGAAATTCAAAAGCAATCCTATTCCGCGAATTTTCTATTAAATTCGCGGCCATTGCGTCAAGGAAATAATCGAATAATGCAGCGCGCTTGTAACGTTTCATTGTCACATTAAAATCGAATGGACTATGTGCGGAGGCGCTAACATATCAACATCGTATCCGTTTCGCGTGGAAATCATGATAGTGAATAGACAAGTGAAGGACATTTTGTCGCATTGTCCATAAAGTTATTCATGTTTGATATTTTGATGGACACATGTGGTTTTGTTATGCATGCTGTGATTGAGATGGAAGGGTGTCCATAGTAAGTAATATGTGAGCTTCCTGCATTTAAGGATGTATCCAGGAGGATGTTTGTATGAAATGAAGCGGAATACAGAAGCAGGTGAACTATTACATGCTTTGTTTTCCCAGGTAAATGTGGTCAACGTTTCACGGCGAAAATATTGATTTAGTTATGAATCAGATATTTTGTTAACAGACAGGCTATTGGTTGAAACAAAAAAATTTCCGCTGAATGGTTGGGCGATTTTTTAACATTTAAAAAAATCAGTAATATGAAAAATATTCTGCGGAAACGCTATGCAAATTATTGAACCGATATGGACGAACGAAACATGAGTAAATCAAAAATGGATAAAGCTCATAACGTTCTTCTTCGTAAATTTTGCAATGTTTACACCACAGAAACTTGAAAATAACAACTTTGTACAAAGGAAAACTGTTAAAGATACAAATAAATCTGTTTCGGTTTTGTTCCTACAAGAAAATATTCAAAAAAGGTTATTCTCTGCATCTTAATTTGACTTTCCTTTCTCCCTCAATGTCTTCTAATGAATGCCCACGATGTAATTCAAGGGAAACCAAATTAAAGTTAATCATTTATTCTTTATTTCAATTTTGTATATTTATTCGTTTTATTTTAACCAAAATAAAGAAAAAAACACTCTTTGTTATAATAAACCAAACATATCATTGATTACACAGGCCGACATGATTTTTGGTGTTTTGAATTTCATAAGTGTCCATAACTTGTACGGGTACGTTGATTCTGAATGTGAATTGGGTTTGAATCCACCACGTTGAGATCTTTCACAAAATTAAAAAAAAACCTTTGTGAGATATTGTGTACTAGAGCAAAGAAGTACCTTATCGATATTTCCTAAATTGAATTAAAATTATTTCTTTAAAATACTTGATACTTCGATTGAAAATATGTTTGTATGATATTATGTTTATTTCATTTCAATGGCAACACTTCTTCGTTTTCGCAACTGTCAAAGTCAACTTGACGGCATCGGCAGTTGTTTACAAAATAGTTAGTTAGCGTCACTTGTATGTAGCATCGAGTTGTTGCTGATTGTTTAGTGCGTCAGAATGTCATCAAGAAAGTGTAAAAATAGTCCTGATATATTTTGTTACTTGTGTGGTGATTTAACGATAATAAAAAATGCATCATCGCAACATAACAGAATTTATCATATAAGATGAACGCTTATCACGCTTACTTTAGTGTAAAGCTTGGTGATAAGGACGAACTGTGGGCTCCACACAAAGTGGGTTTTCTGTGTGTCGAGCTACTGAGATTTTGGACAAAAGGCTCATGTAACTCTTTACCCTTTGGCATTCCTATGGTATGGACGGAACCAAAAAACCATGGAGACAACTATTACGTTTGCTCGTGCGGTGTTATGGGTTTCAATTTCGAAAAATAAACATACCATTCAGTATTCTGATTTACCGTCTGCTAAACGACTGGTACTTCATGGACAAGTCCCATTCCTCCAATCTTTCTTCATACCATCCAATAGCAATCATCAGATGAAATTAGAAACGATAAACTGATGAAGACGAATTCAAATCCTGATACAGACCAAGATCAACAGTTTATCCAAGCTGAACTAAATTACTTAGTGAGAGACTTGGGTCTATCGAAAGATGCTGCGCAAATCATAGGATCACGAGTGAAAGACAAAAATCTGTTGACTCCAGGAATCACATTTTTGTGATATTGGCATCGTGAAAAAGAGTTCGCCAAATATTTCTCTGAAGAGGGTTCACAGGCGTATTTTAATAATATTCCTGAAGTAGCCATGAAACTGTGAGCTGACAATTACGATTCCACATCATGTAGGCTAATTATTCATTCTTCTAAGAGAAGTCTGAAGGGTGTCCTTGTTGCACAGTGGTAATACTTATGCTTCGGTGCCTGTTGCTCACTCAGTGCATCTCAAATTAACGTATAAGAATCTTGAGCTGTTGCCAAATAAAATAAAGTACAGCGAATATTTTTGGCAACTCTATGGTGACCTCAATATAATACCCATGCTTTTGGGTCCCCCGTCTAAATTCACAAAGTATCAAGGTTTTTGTGCGAGTGACACAGACGAGTACGAAATCTACATTATGTTAAGAAAGGAAGGCCACACAGAAAAAGACTTGTACTGGGATAAAAAAATGTGCAGCGTGGTGCATTAGTTGACCCACAATTAGTTCTTCTGCCTCCCCTTCACATATGAACTAGTTTGTCAAAACTTTAAATAAACAAGGTGACTGCCTTAAATACCTGCGCGACAAATGTCCTGCACTTTCTGAAGCTAAACTTAAAGAAGAAATTTTTGTTGGCCCTTATATTCGAATGTTGAAATCGGACAAATTGTTCCAGAATACAATGGCCCAAGATGAATCTGAATGATGAATCTTCGAGAGAACAGTCTCTAAACTACAAAGAAACTGTAGCCAACATGGTCGAAAATTATAAAAAAAACTAAGATACAATATGAGCGTCAAACTTCATTTTTTTGTATTCCCACATTGACTCTTTTCCCGAAAATCTTGGAGCTGTCAGCGAGGAACAGAGAGAGAGAGAGTCATTACCAAGGAAAATGGGACATAATAATGATGGCTAATTACTGCTGAACCTTGAAGAGGGTCTTGCTCACAAAAATATCAGGCCTGTGTTATTTATTTTATAGATCAAGTCGATCTGAAAACGTTCTGTTTGCTTTCAGACTAATCCACAACAACTTCGAAACCTATACCATACTTCGCTTCATTTTAATCATGACGCCTTAAGACCCGCTCAACGACTTGTCTGAAGACCGATGGTTGTTGTATACCACAGAGGGGAGAGGTTAAACTGGAGCCCGTACAGTACGGTGCAGTCAGGGGAGTTTTTCATGATCTGAAAAATATGATGTAAAATGTCAAAAGTGCCAAAAAAGCCTTCGTTAGACTGACGACATAGCATGGTGATTACTTTCAATTCAGGAAAGTTTTTCAGACCTAAATAAGTTATGAGGAATGTACTAAAAGAAAGTAGTTTTGATTATGAAGAAAGCAAAAAAAAAATCTCCAATAGAAATAGTGTCACGATAAAATATTGTTGATGGTGTTCTAGACATCTAGAGATCTTATCTAGCAGACCAGATATAATGGTTCAAGAATTTTCCATATGTGTAGTTTGACTGATGGCTTAATTTCTCTATTTTTCGATTCGGACTCGTATTAGCAACGTTTTAAACTATAATAAACTCCGTGTTGCAATGAAGGTCCAAAGAATAATTGTGATTCGTACGTTTCAAATTTTGTCACGAGAATTAAAAGATGCTAGTCTTGATTGAAAGAAGAATAATAGAGCAAGTACAATGTCAATCATCTATTCCACTTTATACACATTAAGTAGTCAGAACACTTGGAACAAACTACGAATCAAAAGGCCTTAAAGTAAAAAAGTAAAATTGTACTTATTTTGGTTATTTTTTCATAAGCTCCTTCGACGAGAGTAAAATTCTTAAGACTTTGGACTACAAACTCAACTGCTGCTGCTGTTTCTATCTCTTTCTCACATTAGCATATCGGGTGTATCTCCGCTGTGAATCTGACTTGTCTATTGACTTTCGCAAACCTAGTGGGTGACTGGAAAAGGCTACAAAAAATATAGAGAAAATTCAACCTGATGCTCGAATGTTCTGTTGAGCTATCAGATAATAATTATAAACAAATGGTTGTCAAAAAAACAAAAACAAAAATTTATTACTACAGATAAATAAACAGCAATGAAGTAAACAGGAACCCCACAAAGACTTTCTTCTGACTAAATTGTAGTCTTCGATAGCTGGAGCAACAAAGTATATAGAGGATCAAATTTGTAGTCGAACGTTGAGGTTCCGAGTTCTCCAAAACTTCACCGCTCGGAAGTGCCATAAATAAGGAGAGTACCTTTTAAAGCCGAAAGAGTAGAGGTTACTGTAAAAGATACTCCTCCTCCCTCTTAGCGAACTGGCGGATCAAGAGCCCTTTCTCTTTCAGAATGACTTCCCGAGCATGATATATTATGCGGTACCAATTGACATCCACCAAATTTTACGGAGAGTGTTCTCTCGCGTTCGTTCGTTTACTTCTATTTTCTGCACAAAGAAAGGGACTCACGTCTCTTCTTGCATGAGACGATAATCAATGCCCGTTTCGCACTGTTCCAAAAGTCCTGACATTTATATTCCATCGTTTTCATAATGTTTAGCTCCATTATTGTTTGATATTCGTTTCACATCGGGTAGTATTCCAAAAAAACTCTCACGAAATTCTAAACCTATCGAGATGTGATGATTCAAAACTCAGAAACTCTAAACATTTATTGCCTTGTTGTAATTTGATCGTGTAACGCCTCCTTTCTATCAATTTACGCATCAAAAGCTTTGCGGTAACGTCTAAAATTTCCTCAATAATTAGAGTATTTATACATTTTTATGAATATTTTTGAATAAATATCACATTTCTTCACTGCACACGTCCTCTCGTCAAGCTTTATCTACTGACGTCTCGAATATCAGCGAATTTCAATACGTCCTTAGGATGAAAACGTATTACAGCATTTAAGGTTGAAAAGACTAGAAAAAAGGAAAATTATCATTGGAACTCAAGGCTCTAGAATTCTCACGCATGCGATAAATAAATGATTAGCAACACGTTCACAATTTGTATTGGTTTTCAATAACATTTATCGCCTGCACGACTTTCCGAAATGAAAATGTATGCTAAGATTGTCTACATGTACATATTGTACGTGGCAAAGCAGATGAATGGCGCACATATGAAAATACAATGATATTCATATGCTACGTGAAGCACTTAGCATCATACCTAGTACCACATGTTAGACTCATTTAGCATATGATGTAGCAGAGGTTCTTTCACATAACTACATGTAAAGTGTTCCAATTGTTTCGAAAATGGATTGTCCTTGCAATAAAATAATAGATGTCAAGTGGGGAGTGAGAGGGAGTGAGGATTTAAGTGGTTTAAAGGAAACTTTCGAGTAAAGGTTAGATAATCTGATGATTTCACTTCGTCGTTATTGGATAATGCTCTCATCGTCACGTTGGTATCCTCCACATCAATCCTTTGAATATTTAGTTAGTGGGAGTGAATCATCCTGTCTTATGGTGCTAATAATTGTGAAAGGATTTGCAACTATGAAGGAGAGTCTTTAATGTATTTTCGTCGGAGATTATGTTAAGCTCACAAATGGTTGGTAAGACAATAGCGTTAAGTGATCAAGAATTGAAATCTAATCCTTTGCGTCCATCACATAACTTCGCGGTAAGTTCCTTGAAGTGGAATCAAATTAAAACGATTTTGAATGCCTTCCAATTCGCTAATTAGACCAGAAGCATTGAATTTCATGAATTTTTTGGTCCAAGCTTATCGGAAATGTGATACTCATTGACACTATAAAATTACAATTCCAAAATAACCAGCGCTTTTATCTCAAAACGAAGGAATTTTTCTAGTTGTTGAACTATGGTCAGTTGCATGACGCATTTTGCTCCTCAAAATAGAATTTTTATCCTAATGCATTTTAGGAGAGTTTTTAATATCGTATGTATTGGTGCGTTCTTCCAAACTTTCAATGTTTAGTCATTCGGTTACAATAAAATGACTTTCTGAGGAATGGGTGACGTCCTTATTCTATTGCCCTCTTTAGCGGTTATCTCGGTAAAACCGAACAGGGATCAGACACGATCCCAGGTAACACACAGAAATGATTTATTCTGCAGTGTCTGCAGAATAAATCATTTCTTTGCTAGATCTCGTTTAGGGTTAATCTAAATTTATTCCAAGTGAAACTACGCCTCCAGGCTATAATTTTATCACTTACACGACTTTAAGGGAATAGGATAATTTTTATCTCTATCTCCAACTTATGAGCATTATCGTCAGATCCAGTCATAAGAAGATTCCGCAGTTTATCGGAAATTTATTTACCTCTCATTAAAGAATGAAATTGCATTAACTTATTATGTATTGACCACTATAATTATCTACAACCCCATTCCACCTTTCTGATAGTATTTCAATTCCTTCCTTATTAAAATGTGGCAGCGTTGGACTGATAAAAAAAAATTTTGGCAGCCTGCCTAGCTTATTCTTCAGCATTGAAGGTGTTTTAATTTAAAATGTCTTGCAAGAATGAGAAAAGGGTGAGCTCTGACGGAAAAGGATCTGCTCCGTAGGATGGAAACGGTAAAACAGCTTATTCAACCTCGAAAATTGTTTCCCAAGTCACCATTGGTGCATACTGTGCTGTAAATGAATTAAGTTTGTGCGATTGACAAGTGCGAGATGCTTTTCAATGCGTTTTTCTCGCACTACGAGGTTTGTTCAAAAAGTATCGCGAATTTCATGTTTTTTTCAAGAATTATTTATTTATTCATGAATAACTATTTTGTCCCCTTCAAAGTATTCCCCGTCAGACATTATACACTTGTGATAACGTTTTTTCCAATCCTCGAAGCATTTTGCAAGCAAATAATTTTTTGTGATCTTGTTCAGCTCCTCCTTCGATGCCGTCTTTATCTCCTCAATCGTGGCGTAGCGTCGTCCTTTCATGGGCCTCTTCAGTTTCGGGAACAAGAAAAAGTCACAGGGGGCCAAGTCTGGGGAATACGGTGGCTGCGGCATTATTAGAGTGTTGTTTTTGGTCAAAAATTCGCGCACAAGTAACGATGTGGGAGCAGGGGCGTTATCATCGTGCAAAAGCCAATTTTCGTTCTTCCACAAATCCGTGCATTTCTGGCGGATTGCTTCTCGCAAATTGCGCATTACTTGAAGGTAATATTCCTTATTGACCGTTCTACCCTGCGGCAAGAATTCATGATGCACCACGCCCCTGCAATCGAAGAAAACTGTCAGCAAACGTAATCGCATTGAACCGATTCACATTCGACCGAACTTAGCGTGCTTTTTTCGGTACCTCTGAGAACATTTTGTACCACGGATAAACGTTGCTTTTGTCCAAAGTAGCTTCACCGTATGCAACAGTTAACATTCTGTATGCATCCGCGCATTTTAAGTTGTTCTTCACACAAAATTTAATACGTATTCTTTGATCCATTTTTTTGGGATGGACGAAAATCGAAGCCAAGCTAAAATGCGTCCACCCACAATAACTGTCAAAAACTGACTGGACATTCAAAATGGCCGGAATTGTCAACATAAGTGAGGGTCATGAGTACAAACATAACACCACCAAAAGATCAAACATCGAACATACGTAGCCCGCGAAAATTCAAACTTCGCGATACTTTTTGAACAAACCTCGTATATTCAACTACTGAAAGTATCTATCCGCAGTAATCGTTGAAATTGATACTCATATGATACCCGTATCGTCACGATATGCCACAATATCACCCATATTTTCTCGAGTACCCTATTTTGCAATGCTTGTTACAATCCTGTTTGAAAAAGGTTCAATTTTCATACGAGAGATCCGACTTGTGGCGGCTGATATGTGATATGTCTTATTCCGTTCACTGAGATTATGAGTTAACCATATTCCTTGTTGACTTTCCCCTAATTTCTCCGGGTGGCGGTTATCAGTCGATTATAATGTATTTATCATTTCAGGTATATCTCTTGTTGACTGACATGAATTTAACCCTAATTGCATCGTTTTAAAGGTAAACGTCAGAGTTCAGAGGACTTCCCGTAAGTCTGTCTTAAGTTTGTATCTCCAGATTGCAATTTAATAAACCAGTTTCAAGTTGCCCGAACAGTTATTAGTCCTTCAGTATATACCTCACATATTATTTCATCTGTCATCTTTATTTTCCAAATTTTTAATTTCCATAGCATTGCATGACGAATATTTACTTGTTGACTCTCCATTTCAAAGCTTAAAAAAGAACCAGTTCAACGTCAAATGTATCCTACATAACAGTTAACAATGACTTACAAAAGCCTCGTCTACACAGTGAAAATAAAACTCTCGTCTACACAATCATTATTGTCATAGCAACTTATACCAGGTAGGTATGAATAGGAGATTCTACTCAATTTATCTTATATGTTATTATATGTTAGTGGTTTTTTTTTGAGAAAGAGAGGTGAACTTATTTTACGATTTTGAATATCAGACTCCCAATGACCACCGGACAAGTGTCGTAACACCGTTCTTACCACACAAATATATTATGTATTACGTAAACTGTACACAATAATGATTGATAGCACATACTTTCACGATATGATCCTTCAGGTATACTTCAAATCGGCACAAAATTCGATTTGAAGGGTACAAAGCATGATTGTAGAATTTGGCTTTCTTATCCAGGGTAAACCTTCTGGTTAGCTCAGCTGATGGTTTACCAACATAAGATCCTATCAAGAATTACTCAAATCAGTACCACAGGATATCAGGCCCTGATGAACAAAAGTGGAGAAATCCGTAGGAAACTTGTCCATATAGTACATGCATATAAACATTTGTTTGGATACTTACGTTGATGTATGTATCTGAAATGAAAAAAGAAAAGAATTTACTGTTAATTTGCTATTCAAAATTATTTTATTGAAGAAATACAAATTTTATTATCTACTTAGGTTTTATGAGATATTTCCTCGCATTTTCGTTAAAAAATGGTGTTCGTACTCGCATACCCGGCAGAACTAGTCTGATAATGTCAAATGAACACATGTTTGACAGATGAAAGTGGTAGCTACAGTGTTGCAGTGTTGTTACATAGTTACAAGTGAGTTTTATTCGGATAAATTATTGTATCATATGAAATGCCTTTATTACTGCTAAGAAGGTTAAAACTACAGCAAAACTTACTTAAAAGTTTTGCGGTTTACGCTGCCGCCGGATTGCAAAGAATACCGAAAAATGTGTGCAGTTTACGCAGCTAGCAGATAGCGGAAGCACTTAAAATCAACCAAACGGATGTCACCTGCCCAGCTTGCAGCGATAAACAGGAAAGTACAGAACACTTGTTTGTAGATTGTTTGAGCTATTCCTTTTCTCATGGCTGAGTCGTACTAACGTAACAGAAATTGATCCCTTGGCTCCATCCCCTTCCCTTTCCCACAGGATGATAAGATAGACCACATGCAAGGAATATCATTATAGGCGCAGAGTTAGGCGTCGTTGATGACCTTTGCTTTTTCAACAATGAACTCCAAGTAAGTATTAAAATCGCATGAGTGTTTCCAATATTTTCAAGAATTTTCGAAATTTCATATTTATAATATGAAGAAGTGCTCGATGTAAAGAAATCACATTAATTTATGCAAAAACCTTTGGCAGACCGAATAATATCAGGAGAATGATGTTGAAATCGTATCGATTCATGTTCTTGTGAAATAGAAAAGGTGATGAAGTGTGAATTCGATATGAGAACATTCAAAAACGCAACCAATCGTAATCAATGCGCAGCGGTTCTTCACAAACGAATTCAAAGTCAGGATTGGCGACGTACGAGGATTTTTGAATGTTAAACAGGATCGGAATTTCGTATTAGTAGTTGCTGAGTTGATTTTGTCCTTTACTGTTCTTATATGGGACATTTGAACGCAGCCATTCATGAAAAGCACAAAATAGACAGAACTTTGTTATACCGCATTCAACAGTTGCCCATGCAGCGTCTAAATACTATTTGCTTTGGTATCTGTTAAACTCTGCTTATTTTCAATGACTGACAGACCGAATAACAAATGTATCTCTACACCGATAACGCATAGATTCACCGACTATCGAGCTCCCAAAATATGACCAAAAGTGATTTACAATGATGATCCCTAAATGCATATGAGATTGAAATTGATTTTTGAAAAAGTCATTTTTATTTAAAAATTTAACAAAAAACAAAATCGAACACAAAAATTAATCTGTCAGAAATTTTGATTTTGGAGACCGAGTTGTCATTCCCATATAATAGTTTGTCCTTATAACATACAGTGAGGGTCAAAAGTTTGTAGACACCTAATACTTACCACCACAGAGGTCTAAGTTCTCTAGGTAACAAATGATTAGAATAGAATGTTGAATATTGAATATCGTGAAACACAAGTAAAGCTTATACTTAAATGATTTATTATTCATTATAATTTAATTTGAAAACAAAGAGTAATTCATGAACTATTCAGATGGAAAAGTGAATTCCCTTGAATGACAGAGTCAAAAGATTGTACGCAACCAGAAAATGAACATTTGTTGTTTTACTTAGGATTTGGAGGAAAAATGAATCAGTAGTTCTTGGGACCTTCTCGAACTTTCATGACTGCATCCAATCTTCTATGAATGGAGTTGACTAGGTTCCGAGTATGCAATTTCCCATTAAATCAACTCGGAGATTTTGTTTAGATGTATTGATGTTTTTGCCCAAATCTTCCAATGGGGCTTCTATGGGATTATAGTCGGGAGATTAAGGAGGGGAGAAGGTAGCTTCGTAAGTAAAAGCCAGTCTTTCACAATCTTTGCTGTGTGCGATTGAACGCATTATCTTGTTGGAAGAGCCAGGGACTTTTAAGATTCAATTTTTGCGCACCACACTTTCACTAGACTACTTATTCGTCAGAATCTGAAGCGCATCCCTACGATTCAACGTCGGCTAAAAGAAAAACAAGATTTCCTGTGTCAACAGCTAAAATTGATCGCCAAACTATGAAGAACGTCCGTCATGTTTTCGATGGAAATGATGTTTTGGGGATGTTTGATGATCTTCAGAACATGCCTCTGATTTTTCGACACAAACATCTCAAATTTACTTTCATCCGTGCAAATGACATTATATCCAAAACTTTTGAGGAGCGTTTAAATGACTTTTCGCGGAATTCGATCGTTGAAAACCACTAACAACAGAGATGCGTGGAAGATGCTCACCTCTCGCTCACTATATTTCGTACTTTGGCAGCTGACATAATGCGAGGACTGCCGGAGCGTTCTTTAGTCTTCGTATTTCCTCGCAAGTTCTATATTTCGATAGCTTTCTACATTATGGCACGCCTTTTAATTACAATTCTAGCGAATTGATATATTTATAATAGTAGAGGAAAATACAACAAAAACCTCTTTTAAACTTAACTCTAACTTAAACTACTACTACCTATGTTAAAACGTATTGACATACTATTTTGGATCTTAGTAATAACTATGAATACTCGGTTAAGGACGCATGATCTCTAAAGTTAATCTGATTAATTCTGAATTACCGTACTTCCGTGCATGACGATCAGAGGAGCAGAAGACCTTCAATTGTGACTGACGAACTTTTGGAAAAAATCGAGATTGCCGTCTGTGACGATCGCAGATTGACGTTAGATGAACTTTCTGCGATGTTTCCGCAAATCTCCAGATTCCTGATACACGAAACAATCACAGAAAATCTCGGATACCGGAAATTGTCTGCGAGATGGGTCCCAAAACAGCTGACAGAACAACACACGTCGAATCGAGTGCAGAGCTCCAAATAGTTTTTGGAACGCTACGAACTTGAAGGCGATGATTTTCTCTACTCTATTGTTACTGGAGACGAAACTTGGGTTGCCCACTACATGCCTGAAACTAAGAGGCAGTCTCAACAATGGCATCACACCTTGTCACCCTCCGCCAAGAAATTCAAAACCACAATTTCAGCCAAAAAAATTATGGCATCCGTGTTTTGGGACCATAAAGGCATAATTTTGATTGAATATCTGCCTCACCGGGAGACCATCAACGCGGCAAGATACTGTGAGATGCTAAAAAAACTGGAAAGGGTGATTCAGAATAAAAGGAGGGGCATGCTGCCTGCTGCACGACAATGCCAAACCTCACACGGCCAACGCCACGAAGCAACTCCTGGACTCTTTTGGATAGGACGTTTTGAACCACCCCCCGTATTCCCCTGACTTGGCCCCTTCAGATTTCCATCTCTTCACTTCCCTTAAGGTGCACATGGGTGGGAACAAGTTTTCAACGGACGAGGAGGTGAAGGGGTAGGTGGAGAAGTGGGCGAAAGAGCTGGCGGGAGGCTTCTTCGAGGCAGGCATCAAAAAATTGATCCCGCGGCTCACCACTTGCATCTTGAGGGATGGTGACTACGTCGAAAAATAACTTACATATGTACAAGTGTAACCAAGTATGTTTTTGTTTAATTAAATTTTTTTTGAACCCTACATAAATTGAGTACACTTAGTTTTCGGACGAGCCTCGTAGATTATCTCTGCGTGAGAGCGTAAGTTTATTGATAGGGCTAATATTAGCAAGCTCATGTAATTTGCGTGATGAGAAAAAAAAGGCTTATTTAGCGCCATTTTTAAGTACCTGTTTTGAGTGACTTGAAGCTTTGATTTCAAATATTTTGCGCATTGGCTCCAAGTAGGCGCTCCGTATAATATTATAGGCTGAATTACCATTTTCAAAATTATCATCTTATTCTTTATGTTCAGTTGGGACCTTCTGTTCCGTAGTTGATACAGTTGAAGTACAGAATTAAATGATTTAATGCTTATTCGTTCAATGTGGTCTTTGAATATGAGTTTCTTTTCCAACGTTAGCCCAAGATACTGCAGATTTTCGGACCATGGTATGGCTTGTCCTAAAAAGGTAATCGGTCGATTAGGCAGCAAGGAACAAGGAACGAAGGAAAAAATATTGCCTTAGTTTTGCCAATATTGATGCTTATTTTCCACCTGCAGAAGAACTGATAAATTTTTCAAGCATTTTCTCTAAGTTAGTTGTTATTGTACTTGGGTGTATTCCTGAAGTATAAAAACAGGTATCGTCCGCAAAGGCAGCTATTTGACAATGCTCGCTTTTAGGGAGATCGGAGGTGTATATATTGAAAAGGGTAGGGCTCAGACATGAGCCTTGGGGAACACCAGCAGGGATGCTTCTTACAGTAGAGGTGCTATCTCGGACCTTTACCTTAAATGATCTGTCTTTGAGGTAGGAAGCCATCAAATTAGGTATGTAGGCTGGCGTTTTGTACTCTTGAAATTTATAAAGTACACTTTCGTGCCAGACTCTATCAATAGTTTCTCAATATCGATGGTGACCATTCCAACTGATTGCTTCCCTATTAGGACTGCCTTAATGTCTGACTGTCTGAGACACGATACAGCTGGTGCTCCGTGCTGCACAATTAAATTGCGCTTTTCTACGAATAGATCTCTTCCTCAAACCATTTTCACTGTTAGAACGTACCTCTCTTGAAACTTGTACTGCGAAGTGAACAAATGAACACAAATTGACTGATGCAGTTAAAAAATCTCGGAATATCAATTAAACTTAACGGGACTAAACACTATATTTTCAAATCGAGTGCTCTGTGTGCAAAATTTTGACTCCATTTTTTAGATGATTTCATCTTTCCTTGTGAATAGTTATTAGAATAATATTGAATAATAAAACAGATAAGTTTAAGCTGTACTTTTATTTCAAAATATTTTACTTATCATTTGTGACTTACAGAACTTTCACCTCTGTAGTGGTAAGTATTAGTATACAAATTGTAAATGCGACTGACAGACATTTCAGAAATAAACAACACTCGGCATTAGGTCAGCATTTACCTCTCTAACTTAAAAGTTTTGGGGAAAGTAATTGCTAAAGTCTCACGAGTTTTAAAACTGTCACGAAGAAACATCAGAGACATTCGTACCACCAGACGTATAAGCATGTTTTGCACCCCAGGGAAAGCCGAAAAAAATAAATATAAAAAACATGCTTGCTCAATATTTCATCGGTAACACGTAGTTGACATAGTTAGAAATGTCCTTTGTTGATATTTCAATGTTTGATGTTGTTGCACCATTCGGAACGAAAAGCTGCTGGGCTGCGTTACTACACACCAACAATTTCATCATTTACTGGAAACACAAATTTTCGAGCTGGCTGAGTCTTAGAACTCGTCACCTTTCGTGTTCCCGGACGTAATCCATCCATTATTTTGATTAAGCACCTCCCAATTTCCCATTATTTTTTATCTCAATGTTTATTGCGAGGACACGAACGAAAAATATTTTCTTTGTGCTATTTTTTTTTTGTACATCGATAATCTGTCGCAAAATGCGAAAAAATATCGCTAATGCTTTTTTGTGTGTAAATTCTTGTGAATGTCCTGTGCCAAGTGGGAAACAGAGAATGGGACCGGATATTTGTTTTCAGCGCCAAGGAATCATCTCACCGTTAGTGTTGTCAGGATACATGAAACTCCACAATTAAAAAATTTAAGCTTGAATATACTTTTATGGTGAATTAATGTATGGATGTATCCTTGAGATATTCATTTAAATGCTTTAAATTTCTTTTAACAGCATACAAATTGTATATAGTTACAAATTAGGAGTTATGTTGATATTCAGATGAAGCCCGACAACACGTCTGAAAATCAGATAATAGTCACCACCAGAATGTCATCATTTATTCACGATATTGAAGGTTTAAGGACATTTAGCATCAGCACGAGGTTGTGGCCACGATGGAAACATTCCGTTGCTGTTGGGAGTGGGTTCAGTGTGTAGTGAAAAGCATGAAATATGTGTGCTCATTATGAATGTACATGTCGATGTTCGGAAAAAGGAGCTACTAGCTTTACGATAGAATTTGGGCGAATAAAGCGTGTTGTAACTCAATTCGTAATAGACTAGAAGGATAACTATGGCTTTATCACGCGTTATTTGAAAGGTATTCATGTTGACGTGTTAGATTTAATATGTGTGGTCAGGTACCCGTGTGAATCAAAATGAATTACGCATACCGTGCGAACGGTGATGCATAAATGGGATGAATACCGATTAGTAGCATTATATTATTTTCCAGTTGAGCAGATAATTATATATCATATTTCCAACGAGTTTATTATCCAATTTCGGAATGGTAATGCTGATTTTATTTAATAAAATTAAAGGAATATCTTGCATCAAAATATTGACGGTAATATAATAATAATATCAATTAACGGTAAAAGAATCAACATCTGGGACCTCGCCTACAAGGACCTCCCCTCCCTCTCCCCAAAAGACACTCAGGGGCGAAGCGGTATACGACTTGTTCATAATCACATTTGATTATCACCTTCGCCAGGTTCGCTGCTAGTCTACAAGCAGAGTTAGAAGGTGAAGTGTCACTGCACGGAGTGCTGTTTAAACCTAAAACCTGAAGCAACGAAGGCAAATTAAGGAATCACTACAACATGAGGAATTGAAAAACGATTATTTGTTGAATATTTTCTTTTCTTGGTGTACTTTGGCTATATTTAGTATAAAAGTTTCCGCTGCCACTTTCTAGTGTTTTCGATGTATTCGAAATTTACAAAGAACTTTGTACTTCATTTCTGAATGATATTCTGAAGAAGACTCTAAAGAAGTTTTGTTGTCTTGTATTTCTGACCGCACTTGCTTCAATTAGTCACGAAAATCCATACCCCTCCCAAAAAAATGCGGAATTCAAATGAAAACAATAAAAAACTGTAACTGTATTTTAGAAATACATATCTTTAATTTCAAATTCACTTAATTGACATTTAAATACGATAAACCAGAAAACGGTCAAAAAGTAATTGCAAACAAAAGTCTACGACTACGTCTACTCAACGGCTACGTCTACTCAACGACTGCTTTATTAGGCAAGTGAAATGAGCGCCGTTAGAATCATGACAGTTAAACTGCAAAGTGACAGTGTTGTTGGGCTAAGTGAAAGAGGGAACGTGAATATTGCGAGTAGTGAAGTACAAATTTCGCCTAAATGAGTTCAAAAGTAAGGATATTCCAGTGGCTGTTGGAAAAATGATAATAAAAGTGTAAAAAACTGAAAGCTAATCTTTAATAAATATCGCGAAAACTACTGCATTGGTAAAGGCGAAAGTGCATAGAATAAGTAAAAACTTCAAGAAAGCTGGAAGCTATGATATCAAGCCGTATGTACGAACGCCTGTTCTCAATGAGCATAATCAATTATCGTATCAATATCGTTAGAAAAGTAATAGTCAAGCCGATATTAAGTTCGCGGGAGATTACGGATCATCATGAAAACTCACTGAGAATGATCGTTCATCCAGAAACCATACAGCAACCATGGAAAGCAGGAGTTCCCATCAAAATTATTACAAGGGACATGAGAGTGACCCAGAGCATTGGACTAAGGCAATTCCTAAAGAGGAGTGTAAATTTAACGTTTTTGGGAAGGATGGCAGGATCAAAAAATGACACAGACACAATAAAGAAACTAAAGTGAAAAACGTGCTTCCTACTTTTAAGCATGGAACTGGCTCTGTCATGATCTTGGGCTATATGACGGCGACTGGAGTTGGTATTTCATCGAGTGTGCGATGGATCTCTATGACTACTTGGTTAACGTAAGATGTAGCTTTTTGTTCCGCCTTGATGATTTAGGATCGGGCTCGGGTTATATATTTCAGGAGAATTATGCCTCAAAGCATACTTCTTGAATTATTAGGAATTGGCTTCCTTTCAACGTCAGGAAACGACTTAATTCGCATCCTCAGTCCCCATTCTTCTCCAATATAAAACGAGTTCCAACAAAAAGTTATATTTTACAAGGATTTGTTAGAAACTAGGAATTTTTTCAACAGTGCACAAGACTGTACTACAAAATCTCTTTTACGATGCATGCAGAGGATTTTCTTGCAGTGCAAATATATTTTATTGTTGCTTGCTCATGGATGCCACTCATTGCAAATATATATATCTGCGTATGCATCTTTGCATCCATTTATGTAAGGTAAACATTAAAAACGAGTACTTTCTCTCAAACTGACAAAGAAATCATTTTGAGATGCTTTTGACTACTACAGAATATTCATCTTTTCATCATTCTCCTCTGGCGATATTTACAGAAGTCGTCAAAAAGTCGGGATTTTTAGTACTACAAAACACTAAATATATTCCTTCAAGTCTTGTAGTCCAAATAAATACCAAAACTTCCGGAAAGATAATTCCAAAAGTTTGCCATGTAACTGGGAAGACAAAGTGTTAGAGTTTGTGTAAGCAGATAAAGTTAAATGTATTCTGTTCTAACTGTGTGAATAATATGAACGCTTTATGCCAGCCAAAGACCAAAAAACGAGCAAACCAAATTTTTTGGGTTCCATCAAAGTCGTAGAAATAACTTGTCGCCAAGAAGTCACAAAGTATTTAAATTCCTGGGGCCATCAAACAAATGCCAGATAACATACCAAATCCTAAGAGTCAACTTCGGTAATTCAAAGTCCGTTGGTAAAGGAAATTGTGGGATTCTAACAAATGCTCATCTATCATAATTAGCAGTTTAGTATGCTTTGAGAATGTTGTCTTGTCAGCAATCTTAAAGATATTCTCATACTCGAGAGAATGTTCTAAGTGCAGTAGTGGTCGGGTAAGAAGACACAAACTCAGTACTCAACAAAAATTTAATGAGTGTTGGAGTTTGGACAGAAAGTTTATTTTTTTCAAGAATATTTTGATTATAGAGGACACAGCGTCAACAAGAAATAATCATCTTGGAAGATACTGGAGTGAATTCCAGATTGACTAACAAAGACGTTATATGAATTTGGGTTTTGTCAAGGCATTCCAGTATGTAGAATCTTAATGTTCATCATTCTGTCCAAGCATAGCCCATGATATGCAAAGCAGCAAACAGGATGTGTTTGGAATCTTAAAAATTATAAAGCTGGTGTCATTAATTTTAAAACCATAGTGAATGAGTTCCAGCCAGTTTTTATCTTATGTGGTGTTCCTTTAAGGATATCTGTGATAGGCAACTCAATGGTTTTCTAACTATTCACAGCAGTAAGTTCAGTATTCAATATTCAGTAAGTGTTCCATGATTAACATTTAGGAATTACTTATTATTGAATAACCAACAAAAACCAACGAAAAGAAAAAAAAAATGCTTTAATTTTTTTGCTAAAACAATCATCGACTTTTTCTGAACCAAGTATCGATCATAAAGTTGATTTAGCCGTCAATTGGTGGAGAATTTAGCAAAAAAAAACACTACTAACAGGTTTTTCAATTGACAAGATTCGATGTTGACAACGCGTGGCTGCCATCTTGTTGCGGTGGCCACTGTCAAATCTGTTTATTATTCAATGACTGGTGCCTAATTAACATGAAAAGTTACATAAGTTCGCAGCACAACCAAAAAAATGACACTATCCTATCGAAATTGTTGTGCGGTAGATCAACCTATTGTACAGACATGGTGGCTTTTCAAGTTGAATTTTCAACATTTGTTGGCTAGATTTGAGCCGGCCAGTCATGTACACAATCAGCCAACAAAAAACGTCAAAAAAGGCAAAATCAACCGAAAACATTGTCACAGCACTTTAAAGTGAACGTAAGGAGAACGTAAGGGAATCAATTCCTCGTGGGATTCGAGAGCTCGTGCTCAATCCTACAACCGTACAAGATACAACTGACTCAGGAATTCAGAGTCTTAACACAATTTTTTGCTGACAGGGCCCTGGAGCATTTGTTTTGGCCGAAAATTATTTTGGCAACTAGTCGCATTTTGAATGGATGGCTGTGTTAACAAGTATAATTTTCATTAGTTGAAAGACGTAAATCAACACGAGTTCATCAATGCATCAATAAAAAGTTACTGTTTGGTGCGGAGTTCGGGCCACTAGTTCGTAATTTTTCGATAATAACATCGATTAGGTCATTACCGTCAACAGCTAGAGTTACAGAATGATAATAGCCGATTTATTTCCGCCATGTCAAACGAAATGGTAGTAAAAGATACGTGGTTCTACCAAATGTCACTTCGTGTCATGCTGCGGACCTCACGGTGGACATTTTGGATTGAAAATTTAACTTTTGGTTACCTTATTCAGAGGTATTGTGAGTTCTCCAGCAAGATTCTAAGATTCGGCTCTAATAAGCTTCTCGTGTGGGATTTTCTGGAATCGGAGGCTTATGTCAATAATTCCTTAGAGTCAAAATAATTAATGTTCTTAGTCGAATACGGCAGTGTTATTGAAAATAAGACTTCTTACATGGATTCATGTCAAATTACAAAAAAAATATTTAGTGATTTTATTTTTATTAGAAAATAATACGAAATATTGTTCGAAAACAAAATAATGTCAAAAACAACAAAAAAATGTCAACAACAAAAAAATGTTGATTTGACACATGCCATTCACTCCTTTTTTAGAAAAAAATCTGTCTATTTTTGAATGACAAAAACAGGTTATGTTCAGCAATCGCAAGTGCTCATTATAATTTTTGGATAAAGACGAACCACCAAAAAAGCAAAATGCCATGTCCTTAAGAGGAAACGCATGGCAACTCTTTAGCGCTTTGACACTCGTTTCATCCACTACAGCTTCAGAAAAGCTGGTCAGGCGTTCACTGCTAATATCTTTTTTCAGTAACTGGATGAAACGATGGCAAACTTTCTGGTCTAAGAACCATTATTGATCAATCAATTGTCACTTCTGCTCTAGCAAGACAACGCTGAATATGCTTTATGCTGAACGGGAAAAATTATTATACCCAATAGTTTCTATAGGAATCAAGACTTTGATGGAACAACTTTTATTTGACAAATAATTAGAACTCTATGAGCCAAATCCGACTGAGTCAATAGTGTAAGGAGTACGGGTAAACTACCAAAAAGTCATTCAGTTGGATCCTTTAATTAATTTTCTTTTGCTGACACAGCGTAGGGCTCTTTAGAATTTTCTAAAAAGAGCTTTGAGCATATTCCCGAATAATGTCAAATTTAGAGGCTAGAATTTCTGCATCGCAAGTATTTGATAACGACTTTTGAAAATGAACATTGTTAAGAGTAAGTACCAACATACAACTCGCTCGACTGGAATACCGAAGTTATGCTTAGTAAAAAGAAGTTACAATACTAGTGTTATACTAAGTCATTAACTTCCATCATAACTACAAAGTCATTAAATCCCTAAATTACCGCAAACTTGCGTTTCAGTAGCACATCACCTCCTTCTTCTTAAAGCAAGGGTATCTATTACCTAGAATTTAAATGGCAAATGTGCATCATCGCACCCTTCCTGACGATGCGAATTCGCTAGACAATCTGACATTTTACATCAGTTTAAAAAAAGGGCAAATGAATAGAAAGTAAACGAAATTTTTTTCATCGTGGTCGAAATTTCATATTACCCGACCCAATACTTTCGATCATTCATTTCGCAAGGACTTGGCATTAATGCATCGCAGATTGTACGAAATGTCTGTTTCGTCCTTTCACTATACTGACTGCTCAACTGACTGCTTACTCCGTCCTGTGAACCTTAACGCAAGTAATGTCAGCCCAGCCTTGCATGATAGCTTATGTATCCTTACGCTACTTCCTGTGCTGAGTATTATTTTTTTTTATTACGGCAATCTCTTTCTAAAAAAAATCTGCTTACGGTTGCCAATTGATAGTTTTTTCGTTTTTGAGTTTTCGCTTGCTTCCACCACTGTACATTCTATAGATCCCACCAAAAAAGTAGTCTTGTTAGTTTAGTTGCAGTTTCCGTAGTAGTTTCCCGAATTCAGGGAAATATTGCATTTACAAATGTCAATGATTTTCTAATCATTTGATACATTCAAAAATTTTGCAAATGACTTTTGAGAAATAAAAGCCATATTTCAATTTATGACGGCCAAATCGCGTTACATTTTGTCCCGACCCGTTTCTGTGGATTTGTCTGCTTAGAACAATATTGTTGGGTCAGAGTCTAGAGCAAAGATGCCAATTATCGGAGGGACTCCGATTACTGTCATATGAAAACCAATTAATGTCAATAAATATCATACCAACATCACTATATACCGCCAAAATTACAGAGTGTGTCAGTATCTTTGCAACAATTCAAGGAAGTTGACGACAGGTCCTACTTGTGTACGGTTCGATGATTTCATCCTTGGCCAAATATTTCACAAATTCTCCATTTTTTTTAAATTTTATACAATATGCTATTGGGTGGCAGATTTATCAAAACAATGAGTAAATTGTGGCCTCGAACGACAAATATTAGTACCGTCAAAATTTAGCCCAAAATTATATTTTAAATCTTAGAGACATTGTTTTTTATCACTTAGCTATCTTTTACTGCAAATTACCCAGTCACATTGCAGACAGCCAAGGACGAGCTTGTTTTGTTAACTATTCCTTATACTTTCCAAATTATGGTTTTAGACGCATGTAAGACTCGCCACATTTCAGAACCAATGATAAACGAGAAGGTGAATTAGTCAGAATTACGGTTCATCTACATTTCCTGCATGTAAAATATATATCCCGATTAACTGCGAAGCATGCATCTATCGAGGGTAGACCCTACACCTAATTATTTTCAGGTGGATAACATAATGACCATTAAACTTGTAGTAACTACATCTTGAGGTATAATCTATATATATTACTACATTATATTATTGTTAGAGCAATATTCTTTTGGCTCGTATTAAAAAAGTATAAATCGCTTATTGACATGCAAACTGGTCCATCTAACATTTGGAACTTTAAATAATTTTTAGGTTGAAAGGTTTGGTGACAACTTCGATGTGACATGAAGTTATTTTTAAGTTTGGCGTTTATGGAATGGGTCGCTTTTCGCTTGAATAAAATTTGAAAATATTGAAAACTTACTTCCAAAGTGGTGAGTTTCCTAGAAAGTGGTGAGAGTTTTTTGTGGATCAATTTGCTAAGCGAGTTAGTAACTGGACCATTATTGGGTATAACAATCCGTGTATGTACTCGTCTAGTACCGAAAAGATCGCTGCTGGTGCCTAGAGAGTGCGTGAACAACTGTCAGCATCAACTTGTCATCATTGTCAAGCATGAAACACTTCGTGCAATGCTTTGAGAAGACTTTTGCATAAAGATCTCGGTACAAATGAGTTCAAAGTTCAATTGAGAGCTGAAGCCGAGCAACAATCCGATGGGTTTTAAGTTTATTCGGTGGGCCGAACACCGCTTGTTTGAAGAAGATTGTGCCGAAAATCACTTTTAAGATGAAGCTCATCCCCACCTCGAAAGATACGTCAATAAGCAAAATCGTCGTACCTGGAACTTGGAAAATTCATGCGTCATCACAGAGAAATCATTGCATCTACAACGAGTGACTGTCTGTTACGGATTTCGTTCTGGCGGCATTATCAGGTCACTTTTCGTCAAAAATCAGCAAGCAAGCGCTGTTACAGTGAATGGCGATCACTGCTGAGCGATTTTTTCGAAATCGAAGATGATAACATCGATGAGATTTAGTCGCAACAGGACGGCGCAACGTGTCACACAGCCATCGTAACAATTGATCTTCTGTACGAACTTCTTTTCGAAAACCGCACAATCAGGCAAGACGATAATGTTAATATGGCAGTTTGAAGCTGCTATTACATTCCATTAGACATTTTTGTGCCTTTTTTGAGTCTTTTTTGAGCTTTGTTTCGAGCCTTTAAGAAACAGTGTTACGCTAACCATTCAGGGACGATTGACGATATAGAACATGAAATCGAAGTTGCGATGGACAAAAGAGGTCCAAACAATCGGAAATGTACTGAAAAATTGGTTTAATTGGGGCGTTTAATTGGGGGTTTAATTGGGACTAGACGTGGCCGCAATTAAAATGATTTTGGCTTCCATTTCTAAGTGGAAAAGTTCAGTCTTCCTTTGGAAAACTACTCTTTAGTTTTTAATAGCCGATTCTAATCCCAAATTCTATGTAGTCCACTCTCTAGATTCGGCGTGAATCAATCATATACTGTTCAAACTAACTTTAGTATAACTCACCGGCCAGCTTTTAGCTAGTTTTTCAATTGTTTTTGGGATTTCTCTCACGGCTTCAAAAAAAAAAATATTTCAGAAATGATCAGAATATTTGTGTTTTGTTCCTTAAATGTAAAAATTGAATCAATCAAAAAATTATAAATAATACAAAATTTCTTTGATAAGTAACACAAAATGTCTAATCTAACATTCAGCAGAGGTCAGTTCATGAGAATAGTTTGTTTAATGAAGATCTTCCCTCTGAGCCGCACAGCACTTCCAGAATTTGAGCCTGCTAGTGCTTAGGGCTATTTCTGCAGGAGGGTACTTATTCACCTGTTACACTGCTGGTTTCACACTTCGCCTTTGAAAAAATCCCCGCTACCATAATGCCTTATAGTAATATATCTCTAGCGTCCGTTGTTTGAATGAAGTTCCGTAGCTCGTCCTCGACGAACAAAACGATACACCGAAGAAGACGATTCAAGGAAATAGCCGGGGAACGTTAGGACTTCATTCGTAGGAAAAAAAAGAAACTTTTCGATTCCTGTCTGCCAAAACGTGAATATAGCGAGATATTCATTTCAAACTTCAAAAGCACTTGAGCCCTTAAAATTGCCAGACATTTTTCATGATAAGATTGGTATTGTCCTCCTTTTCTCTCAAAAACGAAAATCAAATGTCTTGTTCGTATTTCAATGAATAATGGCTTGACCATACTTAAACGTCAAATTTTTTGAGATCATCCTCAGTCACAGGCAACCTCAAGGTTTCTCGGAAACTATATCAGATTTCAAGTTGAAATCACTAAAGGCACAATAAGAAAAAAACTCTATAATTTGATCTCAAAAGTGCCTGTATAAGAATTTCAAAAGGATTCACTTCCGAAAAAAAGTCTCGTGTTACAGAATATAAACAACATCAGTCTTAACGACAAATATCTCGTGATAGGAAAGCGCATTTTAGTCCCACAAATCATGCCCTAACTGCCTTCGAATCTTACACAAGACGATTAAATCGATTCAATCTTAATCCTGCATAAAATTCGATATCACTATGTCACGATGTGATGGCTTACCTTGTTACACTCGAAGGTGTTGCCCACCCCCTCCCCCAAATCAATACCAGACACAATAAGCCATTTCCATCGAAGCTATTTGCCCCAAGCAATTTTCCTGAGCCTTTGCTTCATGTGTTTGCTGAACTTCAATTATTTTTCACTGCCAACAAATACTCGAGAAATTACTAACACATCGTGACTTTTCACAAGGCTCCTTTCAGTTTCCTTTCACTATCAAAGCCTGAGAGATCTTCTTGGAAATCCTTCGAGCATCCGCAAATGAAGGCCTACTTTTTCTGCATTGTGTTTATACTTGCTTTTGTTATGAGTCTTATGTGAACATAAAACGATGTAGAGGAGAAAAATAAGTTTCCTTGCTTCTCCACCTCAGCCCCCCTACTTTCATTCACTTGATGAAATTGAGGAAATCTTACTCGCCTTCCTGGATACAAACATGAAAAGTCAGTCACAACACCATGAAAGTGAACGAAGGTGACCCTCTTATGGATATAAACAGTTTATAAGCAAATAACCCAGAAGGTAAGAAAGAATGGAATCGAAATAATTTTGTGCGCCGCATGTGCTCGAAGGCGAGTGCCTCAAACATTCTGTAAATTTTCTTCTTATGTATGCTTCGATGATTTACTGGAGGCCAAGTACTGAGAATAGGGAAAGGTGTTATTTATGAGATGATTACAATTACAAGGTGTTTTCTTGGTCTCTGTAAAGAATAGCGTGATATACTATGGCAATCGTGACAAACGATTTATGCCTGAGGGATTTCGTTTTATATCAAGGACTCCCCTCTAACACGTGAATAGAAACGGGCGATGCTAAACTGATTTTGTCATGGAAAAATGAAGCAGGACTAAACGATGAATTTATTGTTCACAGTCCTTTAACTCAAAACATGCAGAATGCTGCTTAAAATTTGAGTAAGATGATAGGAAGGAGTAGACGTTCGTGTTCGTATCCTTTATAATGCTATCAATTCTCTCATCACAAAATCATTTCTGGCATCCCGCCACAATATCCTCACAGCAACCACATTTCATTCATAATGCATAAAGGTCAGCATCTTTCAAAGGTGAAAAGTCACTGGTTGGCTGTCTTGATGTGCTATATCCTTTTGACACCAGCTGATAAAGAATGGAAGGAAAAGTAAAAGTGCGTGAATTGGGTCAATGTTGAAGTTCAAGTGCATGCTAGTCGTTATGTTAATCGGATTGCTTGCGAATTATTGAAATACTTTATGGGTTGAAACTGTCCTGAATCCTTGAGTTGAACTTGACGAAGAGTGTTCATTCGTTCGTTCTGCACATTGGGTGTTGTTTTGAAGAAGGTCATTAATGCCAGTGTGTTGAAATGCAATGACATGTCTTTTAAAGATTATCATCGCCTTTATTGGACTTTTTTTTACGACCGGAAATCGTACCACGATTATGTCATGATATTTTTGGAATAAATGCTTTAATCTGCAAAGGACTCTATAAATAGGTCTGTGTAATCTATTTATTATTAGTGGCATAAGAAGTTTGCCCTAGCAGTCGTTTCTGTATCAAGGAAAAATAGTTTGGGGTCATATATAATACTTTTATTTTAATGGATACGATGGCACCGCAGCTCGATTTTTTGGTTATATTTTGATATTAGTTGAATTAACAAGAATTTTTTAAGTTGATTTTTGAGATTGCAAACTTAGTTGACTTAAAAATTACAATTTCATGACAAAGATAAAATGAATTTTGACATTTTTCTATTTTAATTTCATATAATTGCTCTTTTCCCTTTTGATATAAATCTTTTTGTTTTCTTGTAAATTTGATATAAATATTAAAAATGCTAAAATTAACGCAATAAAGTGTAAAATTTAAATAAATTTAAGTTTTAGAATTTTTGATGGCTTTATTTAAAAAATTTCTGTAACCAATACGCATAGAATTATTCATAGAACGTTCGTAGTTTGGAACAAAAAGGATTGGCGTGCCAACCAGAATGGTAAAATTGACTTTGCTGAAATATTAATGTTTTTCAAAACAAACAAAATTTACCAAATTTATAGATGTGTGTTATGTGAAATTCAAATTGAGCTTTTTAATTTGATACAGCCAAAAAAGGAACCACACAAGCAAATCAATGGTATTCAAGGCAAATTAGGTCCTAAACAAACGAACGTGAAGTGTTTCAGCCCATACTAACTTAAGATACTGTCAAACTGCCTTTTACGGGTACTTCTCAAAAGTCGACATCTTTCTAAAAAGGACAAGGAGCGATTTATAATGGTCATTTAAGGCGTTCTTCACTTACAAACTCCTTTCAGCTAGTCCTGGAGTATGGGGTGCAAGGAGGATATTCTTTTGGAACGCGGTGGTACAATTTGCGTGGTTGCCTATTGTGTCAAAGCGCTACAGAGTCTTGTCCCGTCTGTATTATTCTACTGTCTCTATCTTAACGTCTTTGTATATGTCGGTGTTTCTGATGTACCATGGAGTTTCCAAAACTTATATAAACAGGGACGCTATTTTGTTAGTCTTTGTCGTCAGATAGAAAGCTGAACTACCGTTCATTAGCGTCGGCGGTATGATCTGTTTGTAAATAAGCATCCTGTTTTTCAGGCAGTGTCCTCCTTTCCTTTTTTATGTAGTGGTTCCAGATAAGTTTGTCGTCAAGGGTAAGTCTAAGATATTTTGCCATTCTTCTCCATTATATTGGCTCGTTGTCGGTTATGATTGTCTGTGACGTTTGTGTTTTGTACCGAGTTATAAATGATGTTTCCCGGGTTAACCCTTGAACCTGCAAAAATATTCCAAAACAATTGTCGTCGATCGTTGTAATTTTGACTTTTGCTTGTCAACCTATAGTGAAGATGGTGGTGTCATCAGTGTGCAGTGATATTTTAACTGCTGGGACAGTTTGGTAAGATCTGCAATGTATTTTTTATATAGGGCCGGTGCGGTGAGCATTCCTTGAGGAACTACAGCTTCAATTGGTCACAGGGTTGGTGGATGGTCGTCAATTTGGCACAGAATGTTCTGCCCTGTAAGGAGCCTATGATATGATCCCCCTTTACCGATCTATGTGAAGTAAGACACGTGTTAAATTATGTCACTATAATACAATAAAACCAAACCCCCAAAAAAATCATTTAAAGGAATCGTACTTTGAATAGCAAATGACAGTTAACTACTGAGGTTGTGAACAGCGTTGTCAACATTCTTACACACGTTTTAATAAGGATGCCAACATCTGGCACCGCCTACCGAAAGTCAAAACGGTTTGATTTAACACCAATTATTTTCTACACCTGCCAAGACACGTGCAACATCTCCTGAATCATGGCAAATTGGCAACGCCATTGACAACCAACTGGGTCGTCTATGTGACTTGTTGAAAATTTCACCTCAGAGTGTATCCTAGAAGGTTGAGAGAAAAAACTTCACAACGATGTATCTATTTTGTAGTTAAAGTTGAAAACTAGCGAAAATGAAGAATTAAATTGATGACAAACAAAGAGGTTATTTCTATAAGAAAACAGTCACGGACAAAATTAGAAAAGAAAACTCGTACAAATGTATAATAGTCACGAAAATATTTGATGAAAACAGCACAATATTCCACCATAGATCAAGAAACACGATAAAAGGCAATGCGGCAGATTTTGCCATTAACGTCATCACAACGATACGTAAATGCAAACAATATAAATACAAAACAAATAAATACAATAAAAACAAATAAAAACAAATAAATACAAAACAATACAAACAATATCAACAGTCAAGAAATTATACAATGAATAACTATAAATAATAAAAACGCTACATAAATAGTGTTTTAAGACGTATAGAACTTCAAGTTGGCAACACATTTAAATGCTACATATGATGTGACAGTTGTCATGCGTTTTATGGTTAGTTTCGTTTGCCATTTTATCAGGAATAGTCTGACGCTTGAGAATCGTTTTCGAATTTTGCGGATTTGTTTCAAATAAAACGGTTACATTCGAGGAACTCATCATAACGAAACTGAAGCCGAACGAGCACTGGGCACGGCGTAGACTCGGTGTATGGACTCAAGTCCGGTGGAAGTCACTGCTTGGTAGGCTTTGTTAGCTGGTGGAATCAACAGCCACATGTCTTCAAAAATGCTGTTGCGAATATCATAACAGTCAATGGTGATCGCTGTAGAGTCATGATCAAGTTTCTCATTCCAAAATCGACACACCATAATGCGGAGGACCTCTTGTTTCAACAGGATGGCTCCGTATGACATGCAGCTCGTGCAACCACTGACCTATTGAAAGAAGCATTTGATGAGTGCGTTGTTTCTCGCTTTGGTCTTATAAGCTGGCCTGCAAGACCTAATGATTTAACACTGGTGGACGTTTTCTTGTGTCAAATCACTCTTCTACATCGACAAGCTCGAGGTGTTTGACCATTTGGAAGACAACATTGGCTGCATTATTGGCCAGATACGGCCTTAATTATGGTTAGAGCAGTTGAAAATTGAACCTCTGGTTTTGATCACCTCTGTGACAGTCGTGCCATTCACATGCCCGACCTTGAATTATATTCAAAGTGCAAAAAATTATCTTACCAACAAAGTCAATTTCATGGTAATCAAAATAATTTATTCGTGTTTTATTTCATTTCGAAGTTCTCTACCTCTAAAAAACATCCTTTTAATAAAAAAGGGGTGATTCAAATTCAATGAGTCCACGGAAAACCAGCAGAAATAGCAATAGTGAATTTAGCAATTTTACACATCCTTAATAGGTATTACAAGTGGCTGCGAATTCAACCATCTTAAATAATCAAAACTACTTTGTACGGTAGACAGGTAAGGACTTTTGCTGAGTTCCCATATGTAAATAAAAATGTTTATGACCAGCTGTAGAAAGAATTTTTACGACTGTTTTAATTTTCAAGCAAATTAAACAATGAATTTAAAACAGTCAAGCTTAAAAGTAACCACTACAATATAGGAGTCATAAATAAGGATTATGTCCAACAATGCAATAGAAATGTTTATTGCTAGCATTATGCTCAATTAGCATCGAATTCAAACAGAAAGTTAACCTAACCAAAACTCGCCTTCCATGCAATCCTTTCTCAATTTGAAGTCCAAGCCGAGTTAGATAGCGTGACAAAATCTTCTTTTTCAAGCTCGTTAAATTTTATGCCTATTCTCGAGTTCAGGACGATATTCTACTTCCTAATATAGGAAGCCGTCATAACTACTTTCCTGGTTCCGAGACATTTACACATTTGAGTCATTCCTTAAGAGCTTCCATCCTTGCACAACTCGCTGACATATTTACTGTTACGGTGATGTCATCACAACCGACAAGGATAGTGCGGGTGAAACGAGCATTTAACAACTTTATTTATGATATGCAATAGCAGCAAGGAGTAGCTTATATGGCTTAAGCGGCGTTAATACCGAAATAAATGTCCTGTTGCTATAACCCATTCGGGTAGAATACTTCAAATAGGTCGTTTCAAGTCGTAGACGTTTATCATTTTCTGCATGGAGTACCGTTTTGTCGGAAGCAACATGGAAATTTAAAATTTTCGGTTAGTATCTCTCGCGAGGATGCTGAGCATAAATTTTCTCAACGTTGCAGTTACGTAGGCCACACGATTTTGGTAAGGAGTTGAGTTGAATTGTAGGTAAGAGCTAAAGGATAGCTGTAGTAGATATTTGCAAGTAATTTAGTTTATCTTTTACTTCATTAGAAATATAAATAAGCATCTTTTAAAAACAAGCACTTTTGACATTCTCCGTCATTAATATGTAGTCAGTTTTGTATGTATTTGAAAAGGATTGACATTTGACTTCTTGGTGATCAAATCAACTTAATACGAAGCTTCAAAAACAAAAACAAAAATTTTTATTGTCGTTCCATCGAATCTGAAATATCCTGATAAAATTATGTCGCGACTGAAGGATTAAAACTATATTAATGTCAATATTAGAATGCATCTAACGCAGAACACCTCAATCCCTCCCGATTCAAAGGAATTTTATCGAAATCAGTAAAATTTTCTATCTTTTTCGGCTAGAAGATAATCTGAAGTTTTTTTGCTGTTTTTCGATTGCACTATGTTTACGGTATGCGCAGTATGCTTGTTCAGAAATATGTTTGCTCATCTGTTCCCATTTTTATGCTACTTTATTTATAATCCTTCTCGAAAGGACTGCACTGTATATCTTTTCGGCTTTAAGACTCGTGGGGAACCAATCTCTTCACTTGATAGAAAATAAGCATTTCTAAGACTAGTCTATTTACATGTCTAGTCTAATAATTTACCTCTTCATCAAGTCGATTGTTAGTTCTGGAGCCATAGCGTTAACACAAAGGATTGACAACACTTTCAAATACCCCAAATCTAATGGGATTCGACCAAAATAAAAATAATTTTATCTGTGTTAGTAAGCTTTTTCTCATTATTTCGTTTAACAAGAATGGTGATCTCAAAGCGATTGGGAGAAGATGATTTTCTATCTCTTTCTACGAGAAGTCACATGAGGGTGTTTGTGCTTACGTTATTATTGGTCCATAATCACAGGCTCGTGTGTTACATGGGAGGAAGAGTGCCATTGTGTCTTCAAGTGGTACTTTGACAGACTTGTAAACATAAAAACTACGTAATTGGATTGAAGTCAGGTTAAAAATCATTCTTAGAATTACAACTGAATCAATTTCGTTTCCTTTCTCAATAGGTTACAATAAATAATTCCGATTCCCCTCACATGTGGTCATAGTTAGTATTTTTATATTTATTATCGTACAGTTTCGCACAGTCCTTACTCAGGGTGATGCCTTTTCCTTGTCAAATTCTTCTTTTGGTTTCTGTTATGATAGGTGTGAGCTCAAACAATGAACTGGCTCATCTAAAACCTTTTTTGAAGGTGAAATTTCCGGGCGCAAAGTTTATTTTAAGGTTGTTGCTTCTCTGCAAGTCTTGCCGTAATCCAAGCCCTGGAACCTAAAAGGTCTCCCTCTACTTTGGGAAAGTATCGTTCAAAATTTTCGCGGACATGTTCAGCACATTCTTAAACTCATGTGATCCAAATCTCTTCTCATTTCACATGATCGCGTTGAGTTTCCTTATTGTATGCTAGTGAGCTTCTAAGCTGAATACACACTGATACAATCCATGGTTTGAAAGACTTATTTTTTGTTAGGACTATATAGAAGTATGGCTTCAAAGAAATGCTCTAAACTGTTTATACATTGGAGAAAGAGCACTTAGCTTCTTGTTTGGTTGACGTTAGAAACAACTGAACTAGAGGAATCTTTATTGACTGATAAATAAGCAAGCTTCAGCATATCTCAACAGGATTGAAAGGGACTTCTTGAAAGAGCATGACGTGGTCTACATTCCGAAGAAACATTTATGAATGGCGTAGGTCACATCAGGGGTTGTCTGAGACTCTTTGCCTAGGACTTTTGTCGATAGAGACATATCCTCTCGGGTAGATTGTGCTTGATTGGGAAAGTATAAAACCAAAAAAAAACCTAAAGGATAAGAGTGATCAGCATCGTAGCAATTGCTTCTTGAGTTGGAACTGGCAGTGTATACTTGGGTTTGCTGAGGCACATCTATGTAGGTATTAGGACATTACAATTACATCTGCAGTGGTGCAAAATGAAGTTTGACCAATGTTGAAGGACTCAACTCAAAAATACTAACACTCTGGCTAAGATTCAACTATGGCCTAAAGATTTCCGAGTCAGAAAGGCAGAATCATACGCTCTACAAGGTGCTAACCAAAAAAAAAAAATTTTGCTTGATTGCAGAAACATGAAACTCTAAAGATTGCATCCGCATGTTGGAGAGTGCCTGTGTTGGCAGAGCAGTTAGTCGTCTGAGCCACACTCAGTGCTAACCTTGCTTAAGACCGTTAAATATCTAAGAACATCAATGATGGAGGAAAGACAATGTATCCCCAGGTTTTCATATAAATACTTCATCATAAATAAGTCCAATACACATATTATGCCTGCCAACATTCGTGTCATATAAGAGATTGCTATGCATTGTCACGACTGCTTTGATGATGAAACACATAGATCTGTTCAGTCTGAACGACAGGACGTGGGAAGTGTTAAAAAGGGAATTGAAAAAATATGGGAATTGCTAGCAATAAAGAATGAATCGTCTGGGGGCGCAGTTTGGAGAAGTTTTTCTCCCTGTAATGTACCTCGCCCTCGCGCTCCATACTGAAACCAGATCTATGTAGAGCGAAACTGAAGCATTCGAAAAGGAGGCTTGAAGCCTGAGTAGC
The DNA here is from genome assembly GCA_954870665.1 of Stratiomys singularior. Lineage (NCBI taxonomy): Eukaryota > Metazoa > Arthropoda > Insecta > Diptera > Stratiomyidae > Stratiomys > Stratiomys singularior. The sequence continues at coordinate 25,365,433 of OX940881.1, read as the reverse complement.
CTTGAGACATACTGTATGATCAAAAAAGAACGTGAATTTTGAGTTAAAATTGATAAGCTTCAAATCTTTAAATTTTTACGTTTTCAACGTTGGCAATACTTTTATTGGTGTTCTGTCACATTTTGACGCATGTAGGAGTAGTTTTCAATTGTCAACTATACGAAGAAGTCGAAAAAATATTGTGTGGTGATTTTTATAATGGATGAAAAATTAAAAGATCACGAGTGCCCTGAAATTTTGTGTTAAAAATAAATTTTCCTATGCCGATTCTTTTCGATTTATTCCGGTTCCGGTTCAAATCGTGTTGGAAAATCGCTGTGTATTGATTAGAAAGATTGCTTTGCTGTTGAGCATCTCATAAGGCTCAGTCGAACACATTTTAACTTATGTTTTGGGCATGAAATGCATCACTTTTCGGCTGTTGCCAAAAAAACTCAATTTCGTTCAAAAACAGCATCGTATTGATGTGGCCAAAACCGTCGTATTGATGCGGCCAAAACCGTCGTATTGGTTGCCAAACCTGACAGCGACCTAACATTTATCGAACGCATTATTACTGGTGACAAAATATGGGTTTATGAATTAGATATGCCGAACGAACAACAATCGTCCGAATGATGCTTCGGAAATGAGCCAAAGCCGCCAAGAAAGTTGGTTCAAAATCAAAGTTTTGCTGACGATTTCCTTCGATATTTGTGGTGTAGTGCCTAAAGAATTCCTTTCGGAGAGCGAAACGGTCAATAACGAATACTGCGTAGGCATTATGCGTCGTTTGCCTTAAGCCATTCACAAATAAATGGCCAGCATTGTGGAAGAACAGAATTCATGAATTCATGGATTTTACACTACGATAATGCTCATACGTTCTTGATTATTTTGGAAGTCTTAAGCCAAGCACCGTACAGTCCTGACGTGGTCCGTGTGACTTTTTGCTAACTACCAAAGTCAATTTCCCATTGCAGGGAACGCGATTTGACACCATAGAGGCAATAAAAGAGAATTTGCTGCGTGAACTAAATGCCATAACTTTGGGGGCCTATAAAAAATGTTTATATATGTATATTAAAAAATTGTTTGCCCCAAAATGGAAATGGAAAATTAATTCAAATGTTGGCATGCATTTATTGCCTCAGGAGGAGAGTATTTTCAATGGGACAATAAAGAAATTTATCAAAAATCAGAATTTTGCGTTTTATAAAATTCTCGTTTTTTTTTATCATAAGGTTCAAAAAGGACTCCCAGCTGAAAACAATAGGTCGAACACACCCAGTCTGATTCAATGGATTGACGGTAGAGGAGACAGTATAACGTGGGAATAACGCCAACTTTGTACTAATGAGAGGTTTGCACTGCGGACGATGAAGTTAAGTATTCTAACTCCTTGCCACAAAAAAACTCATCTTTTGAGCTGATTCTCACATCACACTCCAATTCACGTTTGGCCTTATAACTAGTACCAAAAACCGATTGATATGTAACATGTTCCGTGATGTCTTCAAATAGGATATGTGTTATTTGTTTGTGTGTGACTGCTTCAATATTAATGGGAATTTGAACCCATTGCTTTGTTGTTGTTTTCTCTGAATAATAAAAAAGAATTGCTTTCATGGAAACAAGCGAATGCTTTCAGTAAATATTCCATCCACTTCTTTCTTCACTTTATTCAAATTTTCTGAATTTCAGTGGAACTTTGAAGGACAACAACTCGTTTCATATCTATTCTGTCAATTTTCCTGAGAATATTTCCACATGTTTTCACTATCTAAACATTTTCAAGTTGATTAGTTGTTTTATGCTGGCAATATGTATTCTTTTCTTCCATCTAAATCAATAAGCGCATATTTACATTTCCAACTAGACATCAACAAAGAAACTTCACAACAGACTACAAATGAAAAGCCTATCCAATATAAATACAGATGTCTAACTTTGCAGTGCTTCCAATCAAATTATTCCTCGTTAATCGAATGAAAATAAAAAGGAAGAAAAATAAAAATGTCGGGAGCATTATAATTTTGCTTAACAAGCTCATGAAATCGTCAAAATTTATTTTTATTTGGTTAATCTGTGAAATTCAACTCCCTATCATCTGATGATGAGATCATAAAGAAAAATTCTTTGATTTTCCGGAAACGGGTGAATGGAAAATGTGTGCTTGATTTGGAGTCGATTGGTTAAAGATGTTATGACTAAATGGTTCGCTCAGATACGGAATAGGACGATGGCGCATACGTGAGATGTATCTGTAAATGGGGCTTTTATTCGAAACATCAAAGATATCGGATATTAGTCGCCAATATATTTCAGGGTTACATCGAACTGTTAAGGATTTTATTTTCTTGTAACTTCTGTTTCTTCCTAGTGAAAATACCCGTCATAATGATCTGACGTCGTATTGATTATCGGAGAAACCATTTTCGCAAGTAATTACAGTCGTTTTTAGACACGAGATGAAAGTGCTTTCCAACGAAATGTGTCTCTATTGACAATGAGTTCTAAATTTCTTTTCTAATGGATTTTAAATTCATAGAATTTCAATGATTTTTCCAGAACGTGACAACACGATGCTTCTGAAGTAAAAGTCATTCCAGGAAGACGAATGAGGACGTATTGCATAGGAAGAAGCTAAGCACAGTTTTGAAATGAATTTTCTCGCGAACCTAACACAGTCCTTGTTGTGTTGGATAATGTAGAATAAGGAGCAAGCTTGCTTATATTTAAGTTGTGAAGCTCGTGCGGTCCGTCGACTCTTCCACAGTTTTAAAATTAAAACAGTGCGAAGACACGAACTCGAAATTAATGACTCCGATAGTAGCTTTAGTTGGCTATAGTTGCTGTAAAAGCAATTAATTTTTCCCGTCGAAGGAAATGCATCGTGCAGAAAGGTAAGAAAATCACGTAAAGGAACCAAAGCGCTCCATCCATGGACTCAGCAATAAAAGAATTTGCTGATGCGCTAGAAGTCGTTCCAATAATTCATTGAAAACTTGTGAATTTTACGTAAGAATAAACGTAATTGGCAAAGTAATTTGCCGCACAACGGCTAAGAAAATAATAAAATTTGTGTTAGCGCCATATAAACGTTGAAATTTTGAGTTTTAAAAACTGTGTTCCTAATATTTTGTTTCCAAACTGATTTTTATGTCACCTAACAGGGCCGAAAAACTTTCTTTTATTGACAGGTATGGCTTTAAAACGACGTAAGATACGGTTAAATTGTTCTGATTTGCAAGAAATTGGTCATATCTGAAAATTAATTCTCTTCCATCTTTATTTAAATTAAAGTTTATTTCGAGCATGTGTGTGGCTTAACATGGTGGAGAAAGTCTAAATGGGAGCCAATTTTCGACTACTACAACTAATAATTAGGCCGCATTTTGTCAATAATGGGGTTAATGTCGTCTTCCAAATGGTCAAACGTCTCGAGCATATCGGCGTGGACAATTGATTTGACGTATCCCAATAAATAGTCCAGCGGTGTTAAATCACAAAATTTCGTAGGCCACTTCACGGGTTGAAAAAGAGAAATTTGCTGTATGCTACATGCTGTATGGCATTTCACAACATCCTGTTGAACCCAGAGATCCCCTGCATTACTGCAAGTCAATGTCACAACGAGAATGGCTTTAATCATGGCTCTATAGTGGTCAATATTAACTGTACTGATATTGCCAGCAGCATTTTAAAAGACATCTGGACCAACGATTTCACTGGCCCATAAAGCGCATCAAACAGTGACTTTTCTGAATGTAACGGTCTGGACAACCGCCTGTGGTAGTCCCGAGAAATTTTTGAAAACATTCTTTCTAGGGATTTCTAGAAATTCATTAAGTTTTGCTTTATTTCTGAAATTTCAATCTACGCACCCAAAAAAGCCATCTTCAGGACGCTGATCATGCTGTGGTCTATCCTCAGTCGAGTTTTTGCTAAAGTACATCTTCCATGAAGCATTTCTCATATCGTCCACAGTATAAGAGTTTAGTTTGTTTGTAATAAGTTAGTAACATTTTCTATGTAAATGCAGCGAATTAAAATTTCTGTATTTCAATTGTTATTAACCGCGATGTTGTCGTTTTATTAAGACTTTAGTCTTGTACTCTATTTTTTCCTTTTCAGATGAATATTTTTCAAACTTTTGTAAAGTAATAGAGCTTTCCTCCATTCTGGTCTGTTTTTTTGTTTTGAACTACTTAAAAGCGCTTACAGGCCTAAAGGGCATCATAAAGAAAGATATACGACTACCCTATGTAGCAAATAAAGCGAGCTTTGCAAGAAAGAAAGCTTAAATTAACGTTGCTGAGTTAAGAGATATGCATAACTATATTTCTTACCTTAAATATATTTGAGTATGTTATCTATGTAAATATGAATGTTAATGCTCATTTCTCCACACTTTTGTCTATCAATCTGATTTTGTATCAAGCCAACAACCCGACATAATTCTTTTTTCGCCTGTTCTTCATCGACTTAGCAGTAAATTGCAGAAGGGGGGATACAGGCAAGTAAAGATACGATTCAACGAGCTCGAATCAAATGATTTTTCTCAATTGGTGGCCTAAGTTTATGTCTTTCTCTTCGGCAACTGGCTTTTGAAATACTGATTTTATAAGGGGGTAGCTACTATCCAAATGCGTTTTACTAATTAAAAATAAATAATTTTACTAGATGTATATTTAAAAAGCCCTACAAGAATTGATGTTAGCTTGACAGCCCACATCAGCAGCCTTTGGGCCTTTGGGTTAACATCAAGTAAACGCATGACAAATAAAGAGTGGTCGAACCAGAATGCGATGTTGATTGTGAGTCACACCATAACGTCAAGTGTTTTGCCCAACTTTAATTGACATTTCTTTGTTTAAGTCTTTGAAAAATTCAATAATGGAGAGGTACACAATTGAGCAGCGCGTTAAGATTATTGAAGCCTTTTAAGTAAATGAGCGTTCCAATCAAAACGCATTTCGTGCACTTCGTGATTTTTTTGGTAAGCATGATCGATATAATGCGTCCGCACTCGGGAAGATCGTGCGCAAATTTCAGCAAACCAGGTCTGTAGGAATATGAAAACACCTGTGTATGGTCGCTCAGTTCTTTATACGGAAAACATTTTAGTTATTTGCGTTAATGTGACAGAAGAGCCGTCAACCTAGACGGTAGACTCACCCTCGTGCCCAACATATCAACATCTCACGAACATCACCAATGTAAATTACGAATAAAGATTAAATTGCATGCTTACAAGATTCAATTGACTCAAGAGCTGAAGCCTACTGACCATTTCCAGCGACCTCAATTCACCGAACGGTTGGTTGAACAGAAAGATGTGAGTGGTGACTTTACCAAACAAACTCATCTTCAGCAACGGGACACACTTTCACCTCAGTGAATTCGTTAACAAGCGAAATTGCCGCATTTGTATTAAATGATAATTCACGATCCAATCTAGTTACCCTGAATGGAGTTCGCGATCACAAAATGATAACGGACTTTTTGTGGCCAAAACTTGAGGATATGGACTTGGACAACATGTGGTTCCAACAGGATGGTGCCTCTTGCCACAAAGCCAACGAAACAATGGCTCTTTTGCGTGAGAAATTCAATGGCCGTGTTATCTCATGCCGTGGTGAAAAGGATATGAATGTGTTCATTTCGGTAGTGTTCACGCTTCGTCATATCTCAATTAATTTTTTTTTAATTTCCACAGAAACTATACAATAGAATCATTGAAAATACACCGGCAGCAATCCCACTCAAAAAACTAAATAATCGACATTAAAACAAACTAAAGAAAACCCCACAAGGACTCAATTAATAGAGTGGAGAAGCCTCTGACTGACTGCAAAGATCAATCCCAAGTAAAATCACACTCAGAGTGACTCGAGTCAGGTCCCTTCCAAACTATTCACAAATGAGGCAATGAAATGTGCGAAATTATAACTTCCACGGACGCCTCTACAAGTAAGATTGCGAAATGGCCGGTAGAAGATTGTAAAAAGTCTAATATACGTCCACACAGAGACTCAGTAAAGAAAAGATGGAACTAATCATCGTTTTAAGCAAAGTAAAAGTGGTTTTTGTGGACGTCAAGGCTCATTTCCAAAGATTACCAGTTAAAGGAGCATTTGTCTAGTTCGAAGACTTGCTGGTAATCCAAACCACGACCAGGGAACAATGGAAACGGATACGATCGTTCCATAAATTGGTAATTCATTTTAAATCAGAAACCTACTTCACAATCAGAGGAAGTTTCTACAAACCAGATTGTGGCGCAGCTATGGTTGATTCACTGCCTCGCGTCTTATTCTTTTGGGATAGGTCGCTACCCGTGTGCCGAGGAACCTGCTTCGCCAAAGATGTGAACACAATATTTCCATAAGGTTTCCGCAGCCTAAGCAAGAATCTAAGCAAGTTAATTGTATACTCAAGAATATCACCTTCACAATGGAAGTGGAGGAATAAAACAAAAAATTAGAATTCGATACCTTCAGAATACCTAACAACACACCAAGGACGATACCAGGGACATCCCACTACTCGCATCAAACAAAGATGGAAATATTTTACAACTGAATACACAAGAAGCTGACCGCTTTGCTAACGAAGCAACGTTACAAGCAGGACAAGACTTTTATATTAAAGACAGTGAAAATGAACGGGTATAGCGGAAGGGAGAAACTATCAACATTGAAAAATTCGGAAAGAAGACTCAAAGTGGAGTTCTTAACCACCCTCGACGAATAGAACAAATGCATTAAGCAGAATAGACGAACAGCGGTAACATATCCGAAGAACTTTACCAAGATGGTGAAGATTCTGAAAAAGACTGACATAGTAGCTGTACCCACCAGTCAGAAGTTTGAAATGGCATACAGGCTTAGCACTCTCAAATATTGGCAGAAGGAAGTAAAATGTGTAGTTTGTACAATCACATGTCAAACATTCCATGAAGTCGAGGTGTTTAACGTGGACACCCACCATATTTGCCTAATTCCAAGGTCATAGACTGTTTTGAAACAATATGTCAACCACCATCGCCAAAATCCGAAAAAAATGTCAGTCCCAGGTCCCACTTTTGTTTGACTCTGGACTACACTCCAAAGTACAATTTTTGAATGCCCACCATGCTCTGCAGCTTTCGAAACACTACCGCGCTTCAGCCAAAGATAGGCTCGTCAACGTGTGGGAGGCTGACAGTAACCTGTCATGGGCGTTCCCCCCACCCGTGGTTCAAATGAAGCTCTAATCAGGTTGCACTTTTCTACGGTCCAAGAAATATTCTCAGTTTTTGCTCCAGACACACAGAACTGATAGCCCTACTTCAATATCTTGAGTACTTGGGGACGACAATCCCCAAAGACTGAAAGGATTAAGCCAAAGCTCAGGCCATCAGCCCCTCCCCTTTGCGTCAAAATATGCCGTCAAAATACATTGGACAGACTAAGAGACCCGTGACATCAAAAAAGCTGACGGTGATACTGCTTAGTCAGCAGTCGGACAAAATATAATAGACAACAACTGCGGAATGGATTGGGAGGATCTGGAGGTAGTGCAACAAGTGAGAGATGAGAACTGAAGGCTCAACAAAGATGTTGGAATCGGTTACTCACGTTTATCACAGATAATTAGACATAAAAAGCAAAGGGATAGCCATTAGTAGCAATATAAATAATTTCTGAACAATCAAAATATTTGAAATGAGGATAACTAAGCAATATTCTTACTTGTATAAAAAAGGATGTTAGGCAAGTGGAGGAAAAACGGTTTTCGGAAAAAAGGTAGAATGATGAAGAGTATAAACAGAAAAATAGGTCCGAAGCTAAGCCACATGTAAAAACATTGAAACAGGAAGCATTACTCCTGAAATATAAAGAAGTTTAAATGATAATAGACTTGCATTTCACTGAATATTAAAGAAATAGAGCAAATAGTAATGGTGCCTCGTTCATTCGAAACTGCTAGAGTAGTCAATTAAAAGTTAAATAATTGACTGACAAGAAAGTTTTTTTTATTCAAAGTTCAAAAAATAGTACAACTAATGCATATTTCATCGTTATATTAATTTCTTTGCTCATTTCTAAGGAATTTCTTCTCGAAATTGGTAGAGTTTCCTTTAAAATGCATTTTATCAATATCAAAAGCCTGACACGTTTCCAAAGCAAGCAAATATCGCTCACACTTATAAATATGTCCTACATGCCGAACAGCAGATTTGTTATCACGTAGCTCAGTCATAAATATTATGCTGTTGCGACAGCAAACAAACAAAAACACAATATCCTCGATAACTTCACGACGTTTCCTTTCGTATTTTGCGAAAAAAATATCTTAACAAGCGAAATTGGACTAGTCAATGTATAGCCTGATCTTACCTTCCTCCTAACCTAGTGTATTGGCGAAACTATAATTTTTACGACAAATGGCAAAGGACTCGTCTTATTTTTCTGCCTGCCTGGAAGTTTTCGTGCACAGGGTAAGAGTAGCTCACAGTGGATTTTTTATGAAGCTTTAAATTGCACCTCGTTAAAGTTTGCCAGGAGTGCAAGCATCACGTTCCTCTTACAATCAGCTCAGAAAACTTCCTTAAACATTATTTTTGAGAAATTCTGCGATGGATGACTAGCATAATAGCATGATGAGAATAATAAATTGTCTGAAACTGTCTCCGAATATACTTGAATTTACACACCCCCATTCGTCCTTTGATTGGGTGTGTGTTATGTTAGGGATTCGCTTCATATTTGGTAGTGAACACTTCTGTCTTTGTGCATTAGAGCATACAATATTAGGATATGATTTTAGCAAGTGCCAACTTGTTTAGAATCAAAAGATCTTTGCACTTATATTCAATAATTTCCGACTCCTTGTATGCTTTGATCCCGCCAACACTTGCAGTAGAATTTCACACTGATTTCTCAACAAACAAGTGAAGTTACTTGTTCAATAAACTTCAGATCTGCTGCAAACATTCTTGTTTTTTTCCACAAGGTCCTTTCTTGTTTCTACGTTCTAAATGAATACTTATTAAAAGTGCAAAATTTCCATGGAAATGGCTTCGCTAATGGCCTTAAAACAGCAGAAAAAAACTCTCAAATATTTTTGCTGTCCTCATATACGCACATACTTCTTGCTACAGATAAGGCATCTTACCACAGTTTAGCTAAGCATAACATTCAGATTTTCAGAGAAAGTCACGGCGAAAACAATTCCACTTTCCAGACCACCCATCGTTTGAATCATTATTTCCACTCGTTTTTAGGCCATTGGAAGAATTTCTTGCGAAGTTTGCTTTCCCATTCTGCGATACTTTTATTTTTCGTTTTGTATACTTCTTGTCACTACCTTTCCTTCCTTCATAATTCCTGCGTATTTATTGCTATTTTTGTTTATTTATAGTCTTATAAAGTGGAATTTATTTGGATTGAATAATGTAAACAGCTTTTACTGGGCGTAATGCAAATCACAAAACAAAAAAACAAAATTAAACCGAAAAAAACTTTCAAAATATAGCATCTCCCTTCAACGTAATATTTAAAAATTTAAATGATTAGAAATCGTCTTGTTTATTAGTTTGAAGATGTTTTGTTCGAAATTGAATTCGTAAGAAAATAATAAAGGTAGGCTTCTGACTAGATTAATATTGAAGTCCGGGTACAAAATACATATCCCAGGCAGTGTTCCTACTATTTCTTCGGGTTCCAGCACAACAGAAAAGTTAAAAGTTTCCTCACGACTGAATGACTAAATCAAATGCACAAATTTAACAATAATTTAGTTGTTAAGCTAAGTTGCATAGATCATACCTTTCTAATGTTGTTTGCAGCTTTAAGGTCACAAGTTACTACAGAACTGGACCTCAATTTTCATGAATTATCTTCTTTTTCTTAGCAATAGAGCCCCTCTCGGGCCTTTGGTTCCAAAAACAACCGCCCCCAACTGTCTCGGTCCATTGACCTTGCCCTCTAATTTCAAAATCCGAGGAGCGATGAACTGTCTTCGTCTACAGAGTCAGACCAGCGTTTCCTCGGTTTTCCCCACTGGTCTCTGCCCTTCAGTTCTCCCAATGAATACCTTTTTGAGTATCCGTTGTTCGTCCTTACGATTTATACTTATACATATTATATTTATACAGCACTATGCAGCTTCCGCAGCCTTGAGACAACCGACTTGTCAAAAATTGAATACAGCTCCTGGATGTACTGAATATGTCATTGTTCCCCGTCTAGCTCTACTCTAACTAGTCACCTCAGGGCTCGTCGCTTAAATGCGTTCAATATATTTGCTTGGATGCTTGGGGTAGGGTCCATGTTTCACACCCATAGCATAACACTGGTCTGGACAGATTTCTATACTTAGACTTTTATTTTCCTGTCCATGCAACTGGTCTTCATAGTCGTCAAAACTGAATAAAACGTTTTATTTGCGAACTGTACTTCTCTTTATCAAGTTTATGTCAATAGTTTCGGGAATTTTTTGAAGAAATTCACATTTGACACTACATATCGGCAATATCTGATTTTGAGTTTTTTCTGTGAGTGTTTCTGTGAGTCATTTCTGATTTTAATTGTTTATGATGTATTGCATTTTACCAACACCAGTAAAACATTACGAAACTTTGTATCTGTAGTCCGAAAACAGACAAAAAATTAATCTCGATATCAAATCACCATCAAGCAGATATAACTATTAACTATTATACTTTAATTATTTTTATAGATATTGTTAATTTTGAAGTTTTTTATTTTTATGAAAAACATAAAACTTCACCTCATACTCCCGTAACCCTTTCGGTACTGACGGGGCATATATGTCTCACATCTTGTTCTAAAGTTTCTGGTGGGTTTACTATTCTTATTACGTTCACTTCTGTCCCACCCGTAATATGAAGTTTTTTTGACATTTTGTCAGGTGATCAATAAAATATGACCAGCAGATGAGTATTTACAACTTAGTTTGTGTGACAGTGGTAACGTGTTTTGACGTTTTTATCGATTTTTTGTTGTCTAGTGAACAAAATATGAGCAGGCATGTTTCGGTATATTTCTAAAAACAAATATTACATGAAAATCGAGTTATAGTAAACTTTTTTCAAGATATCTTTTGTTAGCTTTGTTTGGGATCAATATGTCCCATTAGTAATATATAATGGGATACATATTTCCCAGTCGTATCGGGGACAAATGTAGATCTAATAATTTGGAAAGTTCTCAGGGACAATAACAAGCGTGTATTATCGCAAAAAGAACTAGAATATTTAGTTGAACACATTTCTGAACTTTAATAAGCCTGCCATGACACATTTTGCACTGATGATGACTCTGAATTTCTACCAGATAGATATAATGATGATGAAAGTGACGGTGAGTTGCAGGAAATGGAAAAATTTGTGCAGAAACTAGAATATCAAAGCATTCTTCCAAGTACACCTATAATGTGGACCGAAGCTAATGACAAATTCCTGCCGAGAAAAAAATATACCAGCAGAACGAGCTGCTCTTCAATATTACAAAGATTTTTCAACATCTGATAAGCAACAAGCATATCCTTTTAAAGAAATGATTATTTTGGGTAGAATAATGGCAATTTCCTACAATCGTGTAACAAAAGTCTACATGTATCGTCCCAAAACCTATCTTTAGGAATCACAACAATAAGGTCGAGACTGATTTCTTCCTTTATACTTCCTACTATACATGAACGATCCAAATAAGCCGCATAATGCATCAAAGACTTACTATACGGATGAGCTAATTGCAATTGTCAACTAACAGCGTTTACACTCAGATTCACCATTCCAAAGTATTGATGAAATGATGACAATGTACAAAGGTAGATCATCCCTAAAACAATATCTGCCCTTGAAACCCATAAAGCGAGGAATAAAGCTATGGCTGCAATGCGACTTAAAAACGGGATGTCTATATGATGTGAACGTGGAGGAAAAGGCGGAAGGGAGGAAAGGAGGAAAGAAGGAAAGAAGGAAGGACTACAGATTGGCGCTCTTGGTGAAAGAGTGGTTAAAAAACTTTGCGGAACCATAAGAGTTTCTTACTCTGGGACAGATGTTTTACGCCTGTTGAATTGGTCAATTATTTGAATTACGCTTGTGAGGGAACCTGCATGACGAATAGATGAATCTTCCAAAATTCAAGGGAAATCTGTTTCGAAAGGAAGATTCGAAAATGCTGTGCAACAATTTTAGATCGTTGGGAATCAAGTCGAAGGACACGAAATAAGTTTTAGTCTTAAGTAATTGCCACAAGAATACAATCGCTGAAGGAAAAAGAACTGCAAAAAATGGTTTCAGGGAAACTCTACCCTGTCCAGAAGCTAAAACATTGTGTAACGAACAAATGGGCGGAGTTGACATTGCGGATCGATTTTCAGGATTGAATGATTCAAACAGGAAGTCAAATAAAAGGTGGAAAAAAGTCATGCAAAAAATGTTGATACCCGCGGTTGCCAACTCGTGGATTTTATACCAAGAACCTATACCAAGAACACAGAAACCCAAGAAATCCAAGAACCAAGAAACACAACGCAAGAAAACACCCTTCATCGAATTTTTGGTGAGTCTAGCGGAACAACTATTCGGTAAAGACCGAGCAGTATTCCAATTATTAGTTCCGGTATAGTCCTAAGCAATTCATTACTGATCAACAAATTTTTATCTCTAGGTAGATCGTCACTGAGGATCAAAGGACTGTACAACGTTCGCGTCGACTTGCGAACAGAAGACAAAACCCGACACAGATGCTGTCGTTGAGCAAAACGAAATATCGAGAAAAGGACCAAAACAATTTGTGTAGCGCATGATGTTGCATAGTTCAAAGAATGCCTTACAATTTACCATAATTAGATATTTTATTTTTTTTTTTATATTTTTAAGATTATATGAAGATATTCGATGAAAAAATTCAATTCAAATTCTTCACTGTAAGGAGCAGTGCAAACTTACTATTGGGACACATAGGTCCCGCGACTATTTCTCGAGAACCAGGGCACGGACCAATGTAAAAACGAAACTGCAGTCCTTTTACATGTTCTACTTCACGATTCTTTAATTATCAGTTTCGTATCACAAAAAAAAATAATTTGTATCGAAAGGGTTAACATAAGTGAAAAACACAAAAATCGGATTTTTATTTCTTTTGCTTTTTTCACGAGGGAGATGCCATCGAAAAGAGTTCAAAAGCGGATAAATATTCAAACTCTGTAATTTTGGGTGTAACTTACGACTTACTTAAATCGCCAGAACATTAAATGTCAAATATGAACCTGTAAAATAACGGTGACAAAGTGAGTGACACATAAAGTACGAAGTAGACGACTTGCATTGCTCAGAGTAGAAATAAAATTAAAATTCCGAGAAGAACGCGAAAATAAACCGTAACGTAACCTAACACCTAATAGGTCTCGAAAATGTTTTGACATAATAAATAGCTGTCAGTATTCACGCGGCAGTGAATGCTCCAAGCAACGTACTGGGCTTGGACTGTAGAACCACAACAAAGTAAGCCACTGCTAAAAACCTAAAACAATAAAGGTCGGCTAAAATTTTGCCAACGATTTAAAAAAGAACGGTTTTAGATAACGATTGTGAACATTCTTTTCGAGTCAGTTCGGAAATACGATCTGAAAACAAATATAACAATATGACAAATATGACAAATAGTAGTGTCAACGCTTGTGGCAAGAGCAGACTTCAATTCTTTCAGGACCATTAACAGGCATGATAATCAAATATTATTAAGCTTACATTTGCTTGTTTATGCAAAATACCCAGAGAAGAGAGAACAATTTTCGGACTGAAAACGAGTGATATTGATGCAAGATGATGCCAGAGTGCATGCGGCCTCAAGAACGATATTTGAGCATTTTGGACAGATGTGGCTGGATTGGCTAGGAAATTCATGAGATTCGAATTCAATTGAAAATTCGTGGCCTAGGTTAAAGGACTGAAAATTGGGAAACCTTTACACGAAATCAGGTAACGAAAGTTAAAATGTTAAGTAAAGTGTAAATAAACTTGTTAATAAAGGTTCAAAATTGATTTCATCTTCACAAAATGATTCTGAAAAATAAAAGAAGAGCTTTCGTTCATTTCGTTTTCTGTGTTCAATACACTGAGAAAGATCCTAAGGTAACGGTCGAAAATCGGTTCTGGAAAATTAAAAATTAACGTGGAAACCAAGGCCTTCCTTTTGACAACCGTGCTTATAACTATAATGAAAACTTTCACTTATTTCTTATAAGTAATTCCTTATTTTTAAAACCGACCTGTGACCGTGTTTTATGACTCAAAATAAGTGGATGTGTTTTATGACACAAAAGTTGCTGGAAAGCTGCTAGTAGGTGGAACCTTTTTTTCGAATAGGGTAGCTCATTGCTGCTAAATCAAATGAAACACGAGAAAAGCTAGTTTTGATTAAATCTCTTAAGAAAGATGTGTTGTCTGCAGGCGTGAGAGGATGTTTTGCAGCCAAAATACGAAGACCAACTATTCCACGTAAGAAAAGGCTGACGTGAGTTCCGGCACATGAAAATTTGACGGACGAAGATTCCAAAACAACTCTTTTGACGGATGACTCTAAGTGTCAACTTTTTTTATCTAATCAACTTGTTTTTGTTCGGCTATCAAAGGACAAACTGGCTTCAAAAGCGCGTACTGTGCAAACTGTGCAACGCGGCGACAGTAGATTAATGTTTTGAGGATGCTTTTGCAATAGTAAATCCATTTGATTAAAACTAATGGAAGCTGAATTAAAGCCTATCTGAAAACTCTGCATGTAAGTGCAAAAGCAATCCTCTGTATAAGGAGTTGAATCAGAACCAATTTGCCAAGTCGTAAAGGCAAAAAGCGCTGCAAATTGCATGCCTTTTGCAAGTTAACCTTATTTTCATGTCTAGGACCTTAAAAAATAAGGTATTTGGGGCATTCCAAGAGACCGCAAAATCAGCAGTTGAGAATCGATGACTCGACGTTTAACTAATGGCTTGATTTTCGGTGACTGCAGGTGACCGTTTCTATGTTAATTTAACCGAAACCAAAGATTAGTAAAAAAGGATTTTCACTGATATGATTAATAAATTATCGCTGATATCGGTGATAATTTTTTTGGTTTTATCTTATACAACAAGTGTCTTGTACCGTCTGACATGCTTTTGAAATATTTTTCCTAAATCCATTAAGTTCACAAAAAAATAGGAGTGCCTTAGAGGAGTTCGGTAGAAGAGGAAAAACAGATTTTTTTGACGATACATTCCGCGATATCGATATAATGTGGGTAGTTTTCGAGTCGAGGATCAGTCCACTGTATCCCACTTGGTAGATAGACAAAGAAATATTGCTGCTGTTGATAGGAAATACGTGAAATGAATTTAAAAGTTCCTTAAAAACTATTTGTTACTTCAAATGAAGAAAGAATTTAGTTTGGATGACTGCAATTGTTCACTTTTGTGAGGCCTTTACAAATAAATTCTTCTCTTCGGAAGTAAAGAACAAATAAGTACTTCTCTTCAGAATTTTTTTGTCCAAATCCAAAAATGATTCTTCTTAATAACTCGTCTTGATTCATCATCTTGATTTTCATATTTTTCATAGTTTTTATGTAAACTGAACTGAGTTTTATTTAAACTTAAACTGAAATTTCCGATAAGAGCACAACTCGAAAAGCGTAGACCTGGCAGGAGGCGTAAACCAAATGACATAATTTGACAGGACAATAAAATGGGGTCCTGATGAAACTCCCCTCCCTCCTCCCTTCCCCATTTTATGGTCCCTCCCATTTTATTGTCATGTCAAATTATATCATTCTCTTTTTGTGACTCAAGTTTTTTGTCGATATCATCAAATATAAATTTATTTTTCAAAGTAATTCCAGAATTTTCTATTGTTCTTTAGACAAATATTGTGAATTTTTCATAAGGTTTTGAAGTTTTTTGTTTCAGCAGATGTTTTATTAAATATTGAACTTTGATTTATTTTTCTTTGACGTATAGTTTTCAAGCTTTAAAGCCGCGAAGCTCAAGTCCTTTGATCGACGCTATTTAAGATCACTGTTTTTAATAAAACGCAGCATTTTCCTTGCTTTCCCGTTTAACCTTTTTTCCCCGGGTTCTCATGTGTTTCATTTCAAAAGTTTTTTCGTGGGAAAAATAAAAATATTTGGCATAACTAAGCATCTCAGGCTCTATTTTGAGATTACGTAAAAATAGGGACCCGTACTCGTAGCTGTATCCTGATGAGCCGTATTTGAGGCCATAAGGATGACGCCTTAAAAAAAATCAGAACACAGCATTTACCACAAAAAACCACTTTACCACTCCACCAGCGTTTTTCACGTGTTTCCTAAATTTAATGCTGTCAAATTTAGCTATTTTTTGAAAAGATTTTGAGAGTTCAGCAAGCTACTGGCAGACTGATTATAGATTTAATTTTATAATTTATGTTCCCATTGATCCCATCAAAATGAAATAGTTTGAAACAGAGGAGACAAACAGTCTTTGGGATTGTACCCAATAAGATACTCCACTTCAACGGTAGTCACGAAATGATTTGAATTAAGGATGAAAGCATAAGTCGAAAAAAAATAAAGTCAGAGTTACACAGAAATAAATTCAGGCGCAACAACTTCAGGCTAGAAGCACTTCCCTTGTGGTGGCACATATGTAAGTTTTTTTGTGATTTATTAAAAGAGGAGTAGTAGGAGACAATGGGCCCAAGTCATCCTTTTCAGTCAATTGGTCATCGCTTCCGTATTTTAAATCTAATATATTGGATTGTCTAAAGTCATTGCAAGCTGTAGACCATCAAAATCATTTACAAGGTTTTTCTTCTGATCTTTTTTCATTTTATGCTTTTGTGAGAAATGATATTTTCAATAAATATATCAACCGAATTAACATGTTTGAGGAGAAGACATATTTTAATTGAACCGTCAAATTGACGAAGTGGACAATAGATTTAGATTAAAAAATGCCTTTCGCAAGATCACAATACTCATTAGTAACTCGTTTTGACGGGATCAGAGGTCATTTACATCCCAAAATGTAATTTGTTAAAAATTTTAAAAATAAAATCAATAATAATAAGTAATTAAAGCAAAATCTAAAATTTCCTAATGTCAAAAAAAAATTTTTAATCGAAAACTAACTCTGTAGTTTTCCATTGAAGTGATTAAGGCTTTCTTCTGTAGAGCAGGTGGGTCGTCTGATGCAAATCCCAGCAAAAAAGGGGTAGAATAATTATTTTTATTACATATGATTACTCTTTCATTAATTTTTTACTAGAGGCTGCACAAACTGTCTTAAAATGTGTTCAATAAAGGGATTCGTAAGCTTACAGGATTAACGTAAGGTCACAACCAATTCATTTCTTATGATATCATTTATTTCTGATATTTTGAGACATAAGAAGAATCGAATTGATTTTCGAAATTAGCTGCTGTACGCCTGTATGATTTAATCATCAGTAAATGATTCCACTACCAGGAAAAAAAATTTAATTAAGGATTAAATCGTCAGAACATCATTTCAGAATCTCTCGAAAAAATAATTCTCTAACTAACTGAATACAAACGATTCGAACTCAACTATCGTGAACTTGAATCGATTTGAAGAATTTGGAATATGGTAACGGCCTGCCCAAGAAATTTTTTTCGAAAACTCTTAAAAAACTTCAAAACTTTACCTTCAATACTTTATTCCATCACGCCATTACTTTCTAAAGCGAGAAAGTATTGAAGGAGTTCGTACGCCCCAGTTTAACTGCATTAAATTTTCAGAGCGCAACCGATTTTCTAAGTGTTTTTTGTAAGGATAAAATTTTGTAAGTTTTGTAATTCTGGTAAATTTAACGTTGTTGCTACAATTTCAAGAAATATTATGTAATAATGCATCTCATCTTCAGCTTCTCCCCAAAACGTGTTTTAGGTTGCGTTGCGTAATACTTTTTGTAAAGTGAAAATTTATCATTAAAAAATTGCCATTTTTTGTTACTTCTTAGGTTAATAATATGTCTAACTATTATTATATGTTAATAAATTACTTTAAGTACTTACAGCGTGAAACAATTTGAGTCCCGACGCACTTCCCGAGCCACAAAGGAAAACTTTTAATTAGAAACACACTAAATAGTTCAAAAATTTCATTAGCTTGACACTAAACACCTGTAGCTCTGAATGCAAGGATAATGAAGAACAAGGCTGTCACATTAAATAAATGAATAAATTTCACATTGGAACATTTAGATTGACCGTTAAAAACACGTTAAAATCGACCAAACCGTGATCGATCAATATTGGTACGGCACAATTAATAATTTAAATGCTCACCGAGCAAGGACATTCTATCATATTTAATCATATTCAGATGATAAATTTAATAAGAATTCATGAATAATTTCTCATAAGGACCGAATTTACATTCAGCCACAGCATGTGAATATTTAAACAGCTATGAATGAATACAAATTGGCCAGATACATCGAATTAGGTTGATGATAGAAGGTACGCTCAAGATATGAACAAATAAGAATATTTTAGGAAAATTGTGAAAACAGCTGACGTTAATCTTAGGAAATGTCCTTCTTGAAAAGCGACTTACTACAAACGATCCGGACCCGTTGAAGATTCCGCGACAAGTGTGGCAAGGATCTTGGAAACTCACCGCAAGAACAGAGAAGACCAGACTCTAGATACAATAAGTTAAAAGTAGATTTGCACGAGAACGTACCCGGAAGATATCCACGTTTAAACTCCGTAATTGACAATCCTTTTCTGACTGGCTGTTTGTTGCTGTTGCCTGTGCTTTTTACTAATTTTCCGACTTTTACTGGTTGCTATGTATACAAAGGTAGTTGCCTGATTGTGAGATACTTTTCCAGTGACCAATACTATCATGCACTGTGATAATTTGTCTCATTCTTACATATTCGTCGCCTTGCTAGCGCCGACAATTCCAACCCAAGAACTCTCCGGATCGAAGGAAATGCGTACTAAAGTTGAAGTTTCCGGGAAATATGTTGCTAGTGATGTAAAATGTTTCTACAGGTAAGAGAGGGGTAAAAGTTATTCGAGCTTTTTCTCAGTACTTGTGAATCTTTTCCCATGTACAGTTTTCCTGTGAAAAGTTATAATAGGGAAAACTAATGCTGAGTAACAATTTTGGCTTTTCATTTCTCATTTGGTTCATTTCTCATTTCTTTCATTTTGATGAAGTTTTTAGGATCTATGAAAAAGTGCCGTCGTAAACGTTTGGTCTGATTTTCAATGATAGGGTCCTTACGAATAGGAAAAGTGAATTGTAATCGTGGATAAAAGTACATGAAACATATGCCGAGAATTATAAGTATAAGATGTTTATAGTGTATAAAAGGAAACAGATCTAATGGGACATTAAAATCCTCACAAAATTTGCTACCCGGTGAAGCACATTCAACTTGTATAAGCAGAGATTATGCAAATTTTAACAAGGTTTCAATTTCAAGTCAATCGAAATCACTAACGTAAGTTCAATGATGAAAGCACATGACGAGAAATTATAAACAAAATCAGCAATTTTACTCTTACCTATAAAGTTATGAGTGAATCTACCCCGGTAAACAAAAACTTGAGTCGCTTGTGATACCTAATATTGAAACATTGGAAAGCTACATTTTTCAATTTGTTTTTATAAAAATCATCAATTCATTCCAAGCAAAGAAACAAAGAAAACACAGCAAATAATATATGCACGATAATTTGACAGCAAGTTTCCTTCTGTTTTCTTCAAATTCGTATCCATTTTGATAATTGAAGACAAAAAAAATCTAAAAAATATTTCCGACCTCGCTCACTTTTGTGACTAATTCCAGTCATTAAAAAGCGAACCATTTGAAAAGATAATTTCATGAGCTAAAATTAAAATTAATTTAATTAAAATCAATTCTTCAACAGCTTCTTCAATTCAAAGAATAAATCTTCAACCGCTCACGCCGACTGTCGGACGCAATAATTATATCTTCATAGGCTGAGACAGACCACAAACTTTCACGGAATTCGCGATTTTGACATGCGCTTAATGTGTCAAAAATACAAAATATTATCAGTTTTTGGAAATTCAGGTAGAAATAGCGTTTCCTGAAAATACAAATAAAATGACTTCTGTAGGTGTTGGTCCGTTCAAAACTCCTAGCAAGTCAATACGGCTTCGATCGGAAAAGTTTCAAATTTTTTGAACTAATACAGGACTAGTTTGGTTGACCTCGATCTTATCCACGGAGGATTCCCCTTAAATAAGAGCTTAATCTTTCTGAATATGTATACCTTGAGTGATCCTCAGGCAATTGAGAAAAGGATAGAAAATTTTTCAAGCAAATATTCTGCACCAAAGCGCATAATTTTAAGCTATTTGGACGCATTAAAAACAATCAACGAAACCGAGTCTGAGGTAAAACATAAATGTCTTATGAAAAATAAGTGCATCTTATCTAAATACATATTTGCAACGCTTATAAAACTGCCTTAATCCACTTTCATTGCATTTTGGTAGTTCAATTGAGTTTTCTCCCAGATTTCCTTAAAGGTTAACTAAAAACTTTCAAGGCGGTAATGTCTTCTAGTGATTCTAAGGCGGTGGTTCACATTTTCGCGCTTCTTTGTCAACCTCTTCACTGTTGTCTTCTCTTCTGCCCTGGTATATATTTATGAACTCTCTAGCAAGAAAAGCGATAGTTATCACCTCGGCTATAAATAAAAACCCTATCGCGCTTTGATATGTTTCAACCACTTTTGGTTTAGCTCCTTGCCCAGAGCGTCAACCCATAAAGGGGATCTGACTACGCAGTACTGATTAGTAATGGTCTTCTCGGCGTGGTTTGGTTCCCGTATTTGGTTGCATCCACTGCGACTTCTTCAACGATTGACTTTCATCCTTGTTGGGATAATTGCCTCAGGTTTTCTGAAGTCCGACGATATCCTTCGAATAGTTACCCAGCCACCCAATCGCTGAATTTGTATATCTGATGTGGATGGCAACGTTACCACTGTCAGTCGCGTGACTAAGGCGACCACATTATCTACATAACCGCTGATGTTTTACTTGTTCAGAAGCTGAAACGTCGGTTGCCATAGGATATTTTTCACTAGTTTGGACCGAAGATGAATTTCTATGCCCTACCTGATGTAACCAGCCATATTTTATGACTGTTGATGACTACCGTCTAGCTTTACTGCTGTTGACGAGTCTCATAAGTCCTTCCCTAGCTTGTTTTTTGGTTGCAGGACATGCCTCTTGCCAGGTTCATGTTCGCTTACCCTCTCGTCTGTGTTGGATTTTTGTCACTGAGTGCATCCAAAAGGTTCATGTTTCGCGTTTGTCTCATTTGGAATATTCGCCAGCAATCAGTGATTAGTATCATCACATTTTAAAGTAGGGAAGTATTCCAATGATACAATGGTCTGCCAATAGGGAAGTAGTCCAACACTACTATGTCCTCCCAATATATATCTGGTTTATTTGATCAATCTTTTCGCATATAGCAACGAATCCTATTAATCTCACATGGCCTACGCATTTTGGATTTCGACTACTTTTTCCAGGTTTCAATCGTTGTTTTTTGTCCTACGAACAAAGCTCTGGATTTTTGTATCGTACACAAACGAAGGACTCCAATCGTCTTATTTTTTTACAAACCTGGATGAATCCAAAGTAGACGAATGCATGAATCTAATGATGTCCATTTTTACCCGTTACTGCACAAAGTTACATAATCCTTTTACATGGCTACCATCATAACCTTTTATCAATTATCGACTCTCATTGCCGCGGGAGGGAGCCCCTTTTGAGTCTTTGCAAGTTTTTCGCTTTGAAGATTTCTCTGGGAGAATACTTTGGGTATGGATACAATGACAGTGCGTACTCACGGTATAAATATGATCGTCATTGTAGGTCAAGCCTCAAATCCTCCACTATTGATCTCATACCTCTGAAAATTGGAAATATTTCGGATTTGCTGTGAAGATTAGTTTAAAAATCATTCGTCAGGACCCTGTATATTTTTGATAGGTGACTGTCTTGGATTTTTCGGATCTTACAAGAGTGAATTATGACGGTCCTACTGTTCTTGCATCGGGTGTGGATATAAGTGAATCGTTTACTCATTAAGACTGCCTCCCTTTTATGCGAACGAGATCAGGAGGTCCAGCGTTCTCCATGCAATACAGGTTCTCAGAAATTCCCAGGATAGTGTTGACTAGCGCTGATGGATCTTATTTGCTTGGTTCCAGCTTTACCTTTCGTTTTTATCGGGGGTGGGTGCGTCTGGGGTTTCCTTGAACGACTCTTTTGGTAGCCGTAGTCAGCGTCTCTCTTTCTAAATATCGGTCGGTCAACTGTGACCTGCAACTGAGGTTTGCTCGAGTGTAGGTTATCAGTATTCCTTATTAATTTAGTTTCCTCGTGAATACTCCTTCGTACACGGGGATTGGTATTGCCGCAAAAACGTTTATTTTGTTTTAATGCCTTGTTGAATGTGATCTCTTCTCACTCAGAGTGTGTTGTCGGCCCAACTGGTGCACTAGTGACCCCATTGATTATTTCCACATTTGGAGGTGCTGAAAGCAAAGTATTATTGTGAGGAAAATATCTTTCATATTGATTTTGTTGAATACTTTGCTTCCCTGCTCCCCATTTGCCTCTGTACTGTGTTTGACTTACCTAGCGCCAGATTCTTTGCTGCTGAAATCCCTTCTTCATCTCTTTGAATGGCCATCTTTGTCTTTCATCGTTATTTTTGAGGTTTTATCGAATATATGGATTTTTTTCTTACCCTTTTGTCTTTTGTCCTCACCTTAGGGTAACCCTTCAAAACTTGTATGGATGAATATAGATTTTGTCTTATGCCATGGATAAAAGAACCCTACATAAAGCTAAACTGCAAAAGCCTAAAAACAAGTAAGTGTGGGATTAGTTAATCAAATGGGCTTAATTGTTGGGCAGTCTCCGGGAGGAAGACTAGTAATCAATCAGGACTAGTAATCAAAGACCTTCACGGGCATTGAAGATAAAAAATAGTAGCAATTACAATACAACATGAGCCTTTTACGCTGCTCATTATGTATTTAAAATTCGGATTACAGCCTGTCGAAAATATTGCATGGTGGGTTAGCAGGCTTCCATGTGAATAACATCATTCATGCCCACGGAGTCTCTCTTACAGGAGCCAACAGTTGCGCTTACTTCGAAGTCTTAAAGTAAATTCAAATTATAGATGAGAAATTTTAGTTTGCTTTGATTAAAAAATAGATTTAAGCTTCTCATTTTGATTTATATAATTAACTCTTTATAATTTATAAACTCAAATCTTGGAAAATTTTCTTGAAAGTACTCTTATTCGTGCTTCACCAGTTAGCTTTGGTTCCCTTGAATTGCTGACCTTTATTGGAGCTAGCGGCTCAAATTATGTACCACTTGCAAGAACTACAAGAAAAATTAATTTTGAAAAATTCAGCTTTATGGTTGCAACTTCCTAGGTGGACTATTCCTGTTCAGTTCATCTACCGATTCCATATGGCTGCAAATAGCCTAGATCGTTTTGTTCAACTTTAAACAAAGGAATCTTCTGATTATTTCAAGAGAACTCATTTCTCTCCTCGAACAAACCCGTATGGGAAAGTAGTAACGCACAAATTCCAAATAGAAAAGCTTTTCCTTAGAACTCTCTCCAACCATGTGCATACTATTTTATTCATTCATTTTTCTATAGTATGACGCAAGTCCCTTGCAAATATCTCCTCATTTCATTCAGAAATCCGTATCCATCCCTTGCATTGATCACCAACCTAACAACGAGAATTTCCCCCGAAATTTTCCCTCGATGAACAACTGCAAGTGGTCACGGGGCATGCTTAAAAAAAGATACATTGGGCGTCGTACTGCTAGTGAACTTACTTGCGATAGATGCAATTGATAATCTGTGATGGTGCCTCAACGTTTTGCCGGTTAGGTCAGGGAAAATTAATGTTAGTATGGAATTTTCATTTGGTTTGCTGGGGGGGAGGCATGGGTTTACATTAGATAGCATTTTTCCGTCAGCTCCTAAATGTAGTCATTAATTTTACTCATTAAAGCTTTTCTCCGTCGTCTAGGCTACCACAGAGTTTTCCCGGGATGGAAGCGCTGCATTGGAAAATGTCGCTGAGACATTTTCAGCAACATTTCGGCGGGGAAGATAAGTTGAGTGTTTATTCGAGTTAATACGATTGCCAACAGGTGTATCGGAAATTCAATTAGAGTGTTGTTCTGCTTTCGCTTTAGTTATAATTAAAAAATTAATATCGGTAAATTAGGAGCATTTCATCCAGAATAAGACGAGTTTAGCCCCATAACATAAAGTTTTCAATTACTCGACACAGCTGGCGATTGAAGGCTCTTGTGCATTGTCCTTTATTTCCTATTCACTTCAATTTGTGTAATTACTGAGTCCTACTTGCAATTTACCCGAAACATTGGATACCGGCAGCCATCGATGCAACGCAAATATGCGTTGTGTATGTCCTTTCTTATCACCCTTCAGCAGTTTTTACCAACTATAAACAATCGTTTATATTAGAAGAGAACAATCATTCACTATTCTGGGTGAATTCGAAATCGGTACTAGTTGTCCTTGCCTCAACTCATGCGGTTACTTCTGTAAGGCTGACGGTGTGATCTGGGTAATTTACTCTATCACACAGGATCATTTGAAGCGTGTGAAAAGTCGTGAATAACAATGTCCTCAATTGTAAACATAAGCACAAGAACGACACTCAAAACCATGGACAAATATAAGGAGACAGAACCGAATGCATTTCTACCATTTCAATTCACTGAAAAATGAAAATGCATGCATTTGCCTTTCATATTTAATTTTTTAAAGTTGAAACTATGACGGTCTGCATATTTTTACAATTTAGATTACATATATCGAGAGTCTTGTGCACACACATTTGTATTTTTGCCATTCCTTCCACTTGCCTCTGGAGACGACATGAATCTTTGGTTATGTGTGCCAAAGGATGTGGAGTGTGCATGGTTAGTAAGCTCAACAGAGCCGTGTATGTGTGATGAAATATCTAATGGGATTCGTAAGCACGTAAATGGGTTGGTTATGCAGAAGTGTATTTTCTGTTATGAGCAAATTCCTCTGACATAGAAAATGGATAGTGATGGAGGTCGAAACAGCAATAATGTTTACCATACCGCTCAATACCACTATTTAACATCGTTGTACGTTCTGCACTATCTACTTTATCTAGTGAATTATTTGAAACACAGTAAAAATATATGAAACTTGGAAAAAAACATGATCCTTCTCTTGCTACTCAGTAAACATTTTGCGAAATTTGTGAGAAAAGCATTTTAAATAAAATAAACACATACATCCAAAGACCCATCATAAAGTTAGCTGTTAATGCATATTTTTCTGATTACTTAGACAAGTATTCAACTCATTCCGCTCAAAATATTGATCCTTTAGAGCACAGTTCATGCTACATCTCAAACTAAAGTACAACGAAAGGTGCCAAAGGAAAGGCACCTACAGTATTGGGTATGGGAATAAGTTTTCGCCATTTATTCGACAAAGTAAAGTTTTTAGTTTATTTCAACATTAAAATGTAATCACGTCATTCAAAGTATGCACCGATTGAAGCTATAACCTTCTCCCATCATTCTGGCAGTAGATGGATTCCTCGGCGGAAAATATTCCCATCATTCGATTCGATCCAGTCATCGACGTAGTTTTTTTTTTATGCCTTCATATGAATTGAATCGTTCTCCAGTGATGCCTGATTGCATGGAGCGGAACAAATGCAAATCCGAAAAGCAATGCCTGGGAAAAACGGCGGGTGGGGCAAGATTTTGACCCAATTCACACCTTTCAAATATTTTTGACTGGGTTGGCTACGAAGCATTGTCATGCAGTAAAATCAGTTTGTCATGTCCGTGATGCCATTCTAGCCGTTTTTGCTCCGGAGCTCAATTCAGACAGATGAGTTTCCGTCGGTACACATCCCCAGTGATTGTACCAGATGGTTTCAGGAGTTTGTAATAGATGACGCTACTGGTTCCACCAAATGCACAACATGACCTTAGAAGCGTGAACATTCTGTTTTGGTGGCGACAGACCTGGTTCACCTCGCATTATCCAATATTTTGGTCGCTTAGGGCTGTCGTAGTACACCCATTTCTCATCTTCTGTCGCAATTCAATGCATAAAAAAATTTATTTTTTGTTGTTGAAGATGCTTCTCGCTCGTCAGCAAACGACGTTCGATGTCCTCCTATCTCACTTGATGCGATACCCACGTCCGAGCTTTTTGGATGATTCTCATGGCGTGCAAGTTTACGATAGATCTGCCAACATTAACTCATGCGACAATTCTTCTAGGCTTCGAATTGAATCTTCATCCAACGATTTCTGTGGTTGTGAATCTTCAAACTTTTTCGGTGCCCCTTTCACTATCTTTATCAGTCAGGTCAAAATCACAATTTTTAAAAGGCTGAAACCACACTCTGCAAGTCGTCTCAGATTGAGCATAATCACCGTAAACACCGAGCATTATACAATAAGTTTCCGCAGCACTTTTTTTGAGAATGAAATAATGAACTAAGGCTTCCCGCAAATGCAGATTTTTCGGTATAAAATTGGACATTTTCAACACGCAAAAAAAACGGTGTTCAAGATTTGACGGATCGTCGACTACTGCCTTCACGAGCCTAAGCATACAACTTCCGATTCCAAGAACATTACCACAGGAGACACTAAAATAGTATCTGTAAGTACATCTGTCTACCTACGGCCGAGACTTATCTCCATACCCAATAGAAAGTTGAATCGCATAATCGGCCTTCTTTTTCCGGATGAAATCAGCAATACAATAGGACGGTGAAAATGTAATGATAGTGGGGATGCAAAACAACTTTCATGATGCAATATGCATTTATGAACAATGTCTCAAATTCTAAAAAAATATATTACGTAGCTTAGCAATTTTTACCCAACATTAGCCCAGCGTGGTCTATGGTCTGGCATTTTCATGATTCAGATTGACGTGCTTCTGATTGAACATCGTCGACTTCCTTTCTTTTATTTGTGACTTTTATTGGTTTACTGTTTTTCTCCGAATTTAACTTTCCGAAGGGTTTTAAAAGCTCGTAAAGTATTAGTTTTTGAATGTACCAGTATATACACAACATTCTCTTCTTCAGGCTCCTGCTCGGCTTAGAAGTGGACGGAGCTGGCTGTCCTGGCTAGCAATATGCTCTTTTCCTCGCAATTTTTTCGTATGTAGTCAATCTTTTATCGCCAGTTACCATCCAGTCCAAGAAACGTTCGTTTTTCTACCGTGCAGGCACTTGACTGATAACACACCCATCTAGAATATTTATAGACAAATCCTAGCATCCAAATATGGCTTTCAAACTTGGATTGTTGAGTTGAACTCAGCTTCTCTACAATCTTCAATATTGTCGAAAAGGCGTTTTGCTCTATCGTGGTCCTGATAATGCAGTCATCAATCAAAGGTGGCCGTGCTGAAGGTGCCTTGCCACTGAGGTTGGAACCACATGGTTCAAATTTTCCAAACTATTTTCTGTACGATCTATCACTTTCACGACACGCTTCTGTAACATTTCTTCCTTGTTGGAATTCGTACAAAGTACAGTGGCATAAATGAACTTTATCGGTACCGATGTTTCCACGATCGACTGTCACTTAATAATGACATGAGACATCTTTGTTTCAATGTTTTAAGGAGTGTATATGTGTGTTACTGCAATGATAAAGAGAGATAGCCATATATGTCTCAAATCAATGTGTGGATATGGATGAAAGCTTGAAGGAAACTATCTGACAGATAGTGTTTCCAGTAGACTAAATATTTTGCGTTCAGATCTTCAACAGGTCTGACCATACATTCAAATTTCATTTGAATATTCTGCTCCGGAGTTATTCTTGAGTCGTTGTAAGAGATTGAAGTTGCTTCGAGGTAAGGTAAGGCCTGCACTTTGGATCTGATTAATTGTAACTACTGCTTTTAAGCTCATTGTTTCGATAAAACAGGATGTGTACCTGTAACTTTTTCCCGACTTTCTTTAGCAGTATCATCCAAGTTTTTGTATTCAGTTCGAGAGATCAAAGATCATTGAGGTGATGTATTTAAATTCCAAACATTTCACGACTCAGAATCCCTGTAAAAATGGATTCCTCAGCCTTTCCCGAGGAGCTTGATAATTGGGATTTCTACACTAATAACCAGGGTTAGTGATTTAGTGGTTTTGTCGTTGGATAATGATTGCATAAATAAACTTGACCAATGTTTTTGCTACAGTTACGAATAACACAAGTAGAATTTCATTGCATCCTTCACAATAAGCCCTTGAAATAATTAGTAGTATTGTCAGCACCGGAAAGCCTTGTCGCCTTTCAACTGCAATTCACTAGCAAGGATTAACTGTGTGCTAGCCTATGTGACTTTTATGTTACCCAGCCTAAATGAGTCTAACTTGAATGTTTTCTAACCTAATGGCTCACTGCTACAAAATGATAACTTCAGAACTAAACTGATATATCCTTCGGTGGACTGACACAATGGCACTGGTAAGATGCAACGTAGTTGAAAAGTAGGGTTTACGTTTATTCTACTCTAATAGGCATAGAAACAGACCAGACAATTTCCTAAAGGTCCTTTTTAAAATAAAATAACCGATATGAGCTGAAATCATAGGAATGAATCGAAACTGTGCATCACCAAGTTCATTTAATCAGATTAAGTTCGTGAATTTTCTTTTGTAGCTCAGAAATATAAAATGAATCGTCAATAGAGATAGTTCCTATCGACAAATAGAGATATATAGACATATTAACCAGCGATGGATATTAATAGATGGATGAGAGATATGTATGGTAATAGAGTATATTACGACAAAAATATTTCATGTATTTTCATTTATTTTACAATTAGATTTTAATTTACTCTACTTTTACACATTCAACCCCATGAATGAAAGACTGAACCCAGAAAGGAACATAATTAAAATAAGACATAACCAAAGAACCAAGCCTTTTCTAAACGGTAATCAAGCAACGGTAATCAAGCATCACTAAGTCGCATTGCTAAGTTTGAAAATAACACAGATATCAGAATGCTGCAACTGATATCATTGGTAATATCAGAGATATTCCCCAAATAAAGAGGCAATTCATTTACCCTAAATACTAGAGACTGAAAAATATGTGGCCTGACACAGAGATGGCGCCACATATTCAAAATAAATGCTCTCTTTGTTCAGTGTCCATCTTGACTTAGCTTCTGTCAAAAGTCATTGCATTTGGGTTTCTCATTTTCAAGTTTTGACGTTTGAAGTGACGACACCTATAAATTTATGTAAACATTAGAAAAAAAATGAATTACATCTTCTAGAAAAACATTGTTTTACGATGAAGGCAAATGCATGACTTGATAAATGTTATAATACATATGCCCCTCCACATCCAACGACTAAATATTGTTTTACTGAATTTCGTCATGTCCGTATGACCAATCATGATGCTCCACGATCCCGAAGGCTAAATGGGTCGGGAACTTTGAATGCCTATAGAATTCAAGGAAAATTGAGTGATAGCTTAAGCTTTCAGAGCTTAAATAAATTTTAGAACAATTTTCTGGCGCAGAAGCATTTGTTTCTCATCTTATATGGACGCAAATTTTAACAGAACGTACGTGCTTCGCACTTCCATTTGTATATCCTATCTCCGACAAGTGTTGCTTACAAACACAAACAAGTGTTGCTTACATTGCTGTCGAATCCAGTAAGATTCACACAAATTGAAGTGTTAGCGTTTTTTATAGTTACGCGATGCTATTTTTTTAGTTCTTAGAATTGAATACATATACCTAAGCTGATTGCTGCGGATTAAATCAGGCATACACTTAATAAGGCCGTAACGGGGCTTGCAACTGTAAAGTGGCGGATATCCAATCTAGTCAAATGCAACCTTAATAGTGTATGTTTCTTTACAAAGAAAAGATGTGTAGAACTCTTATTTTGACTGAAGTGTACCGAATCGTCTCTTAGTGGGTGTTGCTGATAATCACAGGATTGATACCCATCACCCTTCCAGCCAAAAAATATCAAGAAAGAAAGCCAATGAAATCCAGCGTCGATGATACGAGAGTTGCAAAGAGGTGGTTGCTAGCACTGAAAAACGAGATTTTCAAAACTCATTTTTGACGAGTGCCAAACGTTTTAGTAGCGAGAACTTAAACGAAGAAGGACCGTGCTAGATCCATATATAGTACATAGTAGTAAAGTACCATATATAGTACATAGTAGTCTAGTACCAATTATACTTAAAATAGTTAAAAAGATACCATTGCTCTTAGTTTTACCAACATGGGATCGTTAAGTCACGGTTTTAAGGTAACATATTATGCATTGGAGAGGAAAATGACTCTTATCACACATTCTTTTCAAAATAAGATGGGACACATAACGCAATAATCCTGTTGCTTTGGAAGAGCTTTCTGCGGAAAGCCTTATCAAAGAGATGCTGAAATTATGTGACAAATGTCGTAACCATTTGGTAATAACGTACAGGTTATCCTTTAGACATAGAGAAGCCTACTTGTATGACATTACGCGTCTCTTCCCTAGCAATTGTTCTCTTCTTTCTCTTTCCGATGATGACTGGAGTCCTGTGACCAGAAAAACATACCATAAAGCTTAAAAGAAGGAGTCCTAATGAAAAGCAACGCATCAACAATTTCCGGGCTAGATACTCTGGTTAACATTGAAACTTTTATGTCAGCAGGCCGGTTGGCTTTTGCTCTGGAAGTTGACCCAGGTCATAAATAGTCTTCACTTCCGTACCAAATAACATAAAAAAAAAACAAACCTTAAATGCCGAAAGAGTATCACTTTCAATTTGGAGCCAATTACACTGACTTCAATTTTAAATGAATGAAAACTCCCATTGACTCTAGCTTAAGTGCTTATTATTAAATTTTCCACTTTAGGTGAAATTTATGGCAAAGACACATGCAACCTAACACTTAGGATTAGACAATGTCTCATTTGATCAAATTCACCAGCCATGTTCAGGCAAAGTTCATATGAATATGTTTTCTAAGGATATTATTAAGTTTATGGCATGTTATGAATTGTTATGAGCACACACATTACACATTTGATTATTATCTAACGGGTGGAAGCATGTTGTAAAGTGATTAATTGCTTAAACTCAGCCACTTACAGAAAGGACCAAATTCAATGAAGTCATTATGTACGTGCACATAAGCTTTTTGCTTGAAATCGTCCACACATGCATGCACGTATGAGGAAAGAATGCCCAGCGAGAAATTGTTACAGGGTCAGTAAATGGGTTGTGTATTTGTTGCTAAGGAATAACGAAAGGATGTGATTGATGCATTTTTTCAATAACAGAAAAAGGATAACCGTTTTGAGCTTAATGTTCTCTTTGAATCCAAGTAGCAAGTTCAACCATTCTGAACCTCTTTGAAGGCAACGAATAAATCCTCGAAGAAGTTGCTACGAAGCATCTTGAACCAAAGATCTGCTGCTCAAAAGCTCGGCTTCTATAATACATTTGCCTTATCAAGGTATCAACATTCCTGAAGTCTTAAATAAGTAAAGTTCTGCTTGATGATAAATAATGACCCAAAATGAGTCCTCCAAATTAGTCTCGCATCCATTGTATTGTTTTCACAAGTACCAAAATAATTATTTTTGCTCCTTTTTACTAAAGTAATCCTAACTTTTCCCGTAGGGAGGCCGCAACATTCTCGCACACAGGAATGACAAATCCTTTGGAAATTATTTCGATTGAAAACAGTTTGGTAGATGATATGATGTGGAAGGGACATGTTGACACAAATGGTATGTGGATAATTTAGTGTGATATGATCATAAACGTATCCGTAGGGGTAAATGTGTAACACTTAGTACTCTACACAACCTTATTAAATTTGTACTTGTAAACTCATCAATTGGAAAATGTAATGTTGTCGTTTAACGGAAGCACACATGAACGGGTGCCTTTTTCTTACACGTGATGGAAACGAATTTCGAAAATAACTTTAAGACTTGAATGTGAGGAACAACCGTTCGAAGCATTTTCAAATTTTATCTTGAGTGCAATTGGTACATGCGAGAAAAGACTATGACGTAGCAGGGTATCAGGAAATCTTATTTAATTTTAAATTAGGTAACTTTCACGTGGATTCACATACAATTATCTGTTCCAAGCTCTGTCATTTTGGTTTGATCGATGTTTTCTAAGTTACTTCAAAAAGTTTTCTTTACGAATTATTTCTTTATTATGAACGTAACATGCTGGATCTTATAAATTGAATGTGTGTCAATAGTAGTTTTCTATATACTTTGTGGGAAAGCCCAAACATTTCAAAACTATAGAATTTAAAGAAATTCCTTAAATATTCCTCTTTCTTGCCTTCCTAACAATCTGATTTTTTTGTATATTTTGAATTTACGAACACATTTGTTGTGAATCAAAACCCAAAAAAAGTATTCGCAATTTAATTCGGCGCCACTTTTGAATTTAGCTACTAGCTCGACCGTAAGAGAGCGTCTGCTTCGGTTGATCTGCGTCTAGTACCGCGTTGAGTCGCCAGGCGGCGAGTATGTTGCGTTTCGTGGAGTCTTCAAACTCAGGAGTGTAAGAACTGATCCAGCTCGCGGTGCGGTAAGACGTGTGCAGTCTCGAGTTTTCCCATAATTTTAAGGAACAATTGGTCTTCAGTTATGTGAATCGATTTATTCACTTATAATTACGTGGAACTTTTCCACTTAAAAAAAAAAAAGACAAATTTATTTTTCCCTTTGGATCTTTATTTGGTGGACTTAATTACAGGACTGCTTAGAAACTACAAGTCGAGCTCAATATATAGGCCCGCAAATCTTATACTAGGAATTACCAGGTCGTTAGGACCTTTACAATTCATTTTGGGTTTTTAGGATTCCTTACATATTAATGAGTTTCTTACTAATGATCTAATGAGTCCTTTTTATGGCTAGTTTATGATTCTTATCTTGGGTTTAAATTTTAATATTTTAGGGTTTTATTATATGCTAATGAGTCCTTGTTTTGGGATTCTCATATTGCATATAGATTTTATTGCTTTTGGGTTTTCTTACATCCTAATGATTATTTTGGATTTTCTTACATACTAATGAGTCATAAGGACTCGTACATTGCATTTGGTTTTTTATGTGCAATAAACCACTTCCTTGGAATCGTGGTTATTTGTGTAGTCAGAAGGTCTGACGTAACTCCTCCAGGCCTTGTAAAAAATCTCTCCTCAGATTTCTAATTCTCAAAAAAAAAAAAGGAAAGAAAGCAAAAAAAAATATCGGAATTGTATGCTAAGGTTAGCGCTAATGGTAGTGTGACGATAGGTACTATAAAGTGAATTTTGGGTCCTTCTAAAAAAGTGTTTGCTTTTAGCAGCTGTAGATAATATCGGATACTTTTTAGTCGTATTTGTCTGGTATAAAATTCTTGGAGAACATTTAACGCCAATTTTACAAAATTTTGAAGCTTGTAATGAATTTCTTAAATTATATCATCGCATGCTTGGTAAGTACGTTTGTAAAAAACTATAGGTTTTCTTATAGATAAAGTTGAAAATTTAGTTAATTAGATAGGGGAGATATAGTTACACCCATTATTCTGGGGGTCCTTATCAATGCGATCGTTGGAGTTATTTCTGGAATGAAAGGATTTACGTTTCCGCTTCAGTCTCTGCGGATGTATTTTAGAGTTTTTATGCGGTTTTATGTACCGAGGGGATAGTTTTGTTGGGTTGGGGTTTTTGACCAATGAATCGTCCAGTTCGGTATCTTGTCGATCTTCGTTTCGTTTTTTAATAGTTTTTTCTTTATATCTTTGCAGCCTAGCAAATATTTCTTCATTAGATGTGCTACATTCGTTAAAGAATATGTCTGCTGGCTTTTCCTTATGACTAGAGTGAACGAGATTATTATAACAGGATACGCATTCCTCGACCGGATTGAGTTCGCGGAGAGATTTGTCTTCTTTCTTGGATCTTAGAAGGAAAGTCCGTAGATTTTCATTCAGTGATCGATGCGCTACTTCAATGTCTGAGTTGCCGGTTTTGTGGTGAGGTGAACAAAAATGGTATTCAATTTCCTCTTTTTCCAGCCAACTCTTTGTTTTTTCTGAATCTAAGGTGCCTTCATTATCGGTCACGATAAGTTTAGGTTTGCCTATCTTGTTAAAGATTGAGCGTAGTGCGTGAATAATAGTATCCCATTGTCTATTTTTAATCTGTATGACTGTTAAAAACTTTGAGAATTTATCCAAACATGTGAGATAAGGAGAATTCTTATCTTTGAACCATATGTCGATATGGTATATATCTCGTATATGCTTGGCAGTTTGACTAAATTGAAATTTTAATTTTGGGGGGTTCCTTTCGTATTTGGTTTGAGCACATATGGGACAGTTATTGATAAAATTTGAAACCTGCTCTTTCAGGTAAGGATAATAATACCTCTTAGATATTATGTCGTAGGTTTTGCTTATTCCGGGATGGTTATTTTTTCTATGTTCTTTGGCGATTAGCTCGTTGATTTCAACTTTGTCGCAATCCCAAAGGAGCTTATTTGCTTGGACTATACAAGCTTTAGGATTATCACACTTCCATGTATTATAATGTTTCTGAAATTCTAGAAGAATTTCTTTATTAGGGAATTTGACTCCTGTGGTTCCTATTTGAGGCACATGATTCAGGAGTATGTAATTTATGTTCTTATCGTCAAATTCTCTAAATGTAAAAATTAGTCGCGTTTTGCCATTAAAAGTCTGTTTTTTGGTATTGTTTGATTTGCCTAACTTGAAGACAAGCTGTTTTTTAAAAACATTCAAAGGTTTTTCAGAGATAGCTATGTAGTTTAGATTGTCTTCCTGAGCGGTATGCTGTGTGGCTAACGAATTTGTGTCGCTGTTATTTATTGCATGAATTTCCACTCTAGAAAGTGCATCAGCAACATAGTTCTCTTTTCCTTTGATGTATTGGGTGGTGAAGTCGTACTCCATTAGTTTCACTTTCCATCTTTGCAATTTGGCGTTTTGGCCTTTTAAGTTTTCTAGATATACTAATGGCTTATGGTCAGTTTGCAGCAGAAATTTTCTGCCATATAAAAACGGCCTGAAATATTTAGTAGCCCAAACTATCGCAAGCAGCTCTTTTTCTATTGCAGCATACCTCGCTTCGTGCTCGTTTAGGGTTCTAGACGCAAAGCTGACAGGTCTATTATTTTGGCTTAAAACTGCACCTATTGCAAAGTTACTAGCATCTGTGGTCAAGGTAAACTGTTTCTCGAAATCCGGATGAGCTAATATTGGATCATTCAGGGTATACATTTTTAATTTTGCGAATGCGTCCACATAATCTTTGTCAGACACATCGACTTTTTTATATTTTTTCAAGGTCAAAGTTAAGGGTTTGGCTATTTTAGCGTAATCTTTAATAAATTTACGATAAAACCCAGTGAGCCCCAGGAATGATTTGACTTGCTTTTGGGTTGTAGGTATAGGGAACTCCTGAATTGCTTTAAGTTTTTCAGGGTTCGGTTTTATGCCATCGGGTGTGATAACATGTCCAAGGAATTCTGTTTTTTTTTAAAGAAAAGTGGTTTTAGACAGTTGGATTTTCAATTGTGCTTGCCGAAGCGTTTGAAAGATTTTCCGTAGAGCAACCTCGTGCTCTTCGAGTGAAGTACTGAAGATTAGGATGTCGTCCATATATACAATGCAATTTTTGTTAATATATGGTTCTAAAATGGAGTTCATGAGCCGCTGGAAAGTTGCAGGTGCATTTTTTAAGCCAAATGGCATTCTCGTAAACTCAAAATGCCCCTCATCTGTAGAAAAAGCGGTTTTGTGGCGGTCTTCAGGTTTAATTTCAATTTGATGGAAGCCCTTTGCTAAATCCACCGTCGTGAAATAATTTGCATTCCCTAATTTCCCAAGAATATCGTCAATTTGAGGAATGGGGTATTTGTCCTCTATTGTGATGTTATTAATTTTTCGGAAATCAATAACTAGTCGGTGTTCCCCTGGAGTTTTTTTTGGAACAACCCAAATTGGTGAATTATATGGCGACTTAGAAGGCTGAATTATTCCTTGCCTGAGATCTTCCTCGATTTGATCTTTAACAAAATTTTTTAAAGAATAAGGGTATCTATAGTTTTTTTGATAAACAGGAGTATCTACCATGAGTTTAAGTTCGTGCTTTACTTTATGTGTGAAAGTTAATGGGACCTCTTTCTTGTACTCTAAGTCTTGGAATTCATTTTTAATTCGTTCGATTAAAGAACTTTCTTCATCAGAATAAATTTCACTACAATCGTTTGTTATTTCAGGTTTACAGAATGACTCTGCGATTGCATGATATATTTGACTCTCATTTGTACTGAGAGAAATAATGGTTTTATTTATTTCTATTGTATTATCTTTAAAACTAATGATTGCGTTCGTGGGAACAAGTACATTTTGACCAATAATACAATCGAAGTTTTTTTGTTCAAATTTAACAAGTTTCCATTCAATTTTCGCTTGAATGTTGAACTCTTGTGGAAATTCGGAAAAAAATCCATTAATTGCTGAGGAGCTACCATTAATGGAAGATATATGCAGGGGATTCGTTAACATGTGCTGCTTGTGATGGGCAACAAGTTTCTTGTTCATTAAAGAGGTGGAGCATCCAGTATCTATAAGGCATCGAAGTTTTTTGTCTTCGATGGTCAATAGAACAATGGGTAGCCACTGTTTTCTTCCGAGGCTGGCAGGCGAAAATCCATGTCAGCATGGAGCGATGTTGAACGTGAAGAAGCTGTGTTCATAGAAACGTCGGAAGGGAGAGTTAAATCGTTACTATTAACGTTTGGTCGAGTATTCAGTGGGTTTGCCCTGTTAAAAACTTGCGGGTTATTGTACGCGGGGTAAACATTGGCACTTGTCTTCCCTTGCCCAGCTCTAAAATTGGGGGGAATTACGTTAGAGTCTTGATGATCACTCGAATGGTTTGCTTTACGAAAAATTTGCTCGCGCCCCTTTGACCCGTAATTTAAATAGCCGGTATTCACAAGGACTTTATATGCGTCCTCTAAAGTTTCCGGTTTGTACGCATGAATAATAGCGCGGACACTTATTCACAAACGTAGTTTTTGCTATTTGATTTTTTGTTCTTATTAATTCACTTTTTTGTGTGGCACTATATTCTGTATTATAACTAATTTTGTGATTTAACTTAAACAAACACTTACATACATAATCATACAGCTGGCCTGGAGTTGTGAAGCGAGCGGCTAATAGTTTCTCCATTAATTGCGTCTCGTTCTCCGGAGTGTCGAAATGGTTGATCAGCAGTTCTTTGATTTCCTGCCAAGTGGATGTGATGTGGCTATGTATCAATTCTCGTGCTCTTCCTATGATCTTTATGAGGACCTGCTGATAGAGTAAAGTTTTAAGTTCGCTTCTGTCAATGTGTAAATTGACGGCGTCAATTGCGTTTATGAAAGGAAAAAGGTCGATTTGATTGCCATCAAAAGGAGGAATTGAATATACATACGCCGATAGCTACTTGAAATCCATTTTGGAAAAATTGCTTCCTTCGTATAGTGCAGGAAGTTCGATTTCTTCTTGAGCCTGCTCAGCGTCCTGATGGCCACTAAAATCTAGGGAGGAAAAACTTTTGATTAATTCGTCCAGAGTGCTTTGTTCGAGGTTCCGACTGCGCCAGTTACGTGAATCGATTTATTCACTTATAATTACGTGGAACTTTTCCACTTAAAAAAAAAAAAGTCAAATTTATTTTTCCCTTTGGATCTTTATTTGGTGGACTTAATTACAGGACTGCTTAGAAACTACAAGTCGAGCTCAATATATAGGCCCGCAAATCTTATACTAGGAATTACCAGGTCGTTAGGACCTTTACAATTCATTTTGGGTTTTTAGGATTCCTTACATATTAATGAGTTTCTTACTAATGATCTAATGAGTCCTTTTTATGGCTAGTTTATGATTCTTATCTTGGGTTTAAATTTTAATATTTTAGGGTTTTATTATATGCTAATGAGTCCTTGTTTTGGGATTCTCATATTGCATATAGATTTTATTGCTTTTGGGTTTTCTTACATCCTAATGATTATTTTGGATTTTCTTACATACTAATGAGTCATAAGGACTCGTACATTGCATTTGGTTTTTTATGTGCAATAAACCACTTCCTTGGAATCGTGGTTATTTGTGTAGTCAGAAGGTCTGACGTAACTCTTCTATACTACTATTTGTATATCATATTATAATAACCTTTAAGTGTAAATAAACTAAATAAAAAACTAAAGTCAGTGTGTTTTCCAAACATAATAATAAAATTAACAATTATAACAACATTGAACATATGACACTCCACTAAACACATCGATAATAAGTGATGTTCCTGTTTTTATTTCTATAGTCAAAATCTGTAATTGCAGAAATTCAGGATGTGTATTTTCTTGACTTGAAAATCTTCACAAAAAATTTAAAATTTTCATAAATCTTTTCTTTGCGATTTCTAACCCGATCCCCAAGCCCACCCAATGACATTCAGAAATTTAGACAAGAACTAGACTGCATTTATGGTTTTTTTTGAGCAGAAACAGTAGTAGTAGTAGTAAAAGTAGTAGTAGAAGTAGTAGTAATTTTAGTAATAAAAGAATTAAGAGTAGTACCTGTAGCAGTAGTAGTAGCAGCACTTGTAGTAGCAGTGGTAGTAATAGTAGCAGTTTGTTGTTCTAGTAGTAGAAGTAGTAATAGGACTAGTATAAGTAGCAGTATTTGTAAGGGTAGCAGCAGAAGTTGTCATCGCTGTCGTAGTGAGTAGTCGCCAAAGTAAGAGTACGTAAGTACTAGCAGAGGTAGTACAGTATAGTAAAGATGCAGCGGTAGGAGTCACAAAAAAGTTCTTACTTTTGTCGTTATAGTTGTTTTTAGTAGCAATAGTATTGTTATTTGCGGTAGCCGTAGAAGTAGTAGCAGTACGAGCAGTTATTTATATAAATACTCAGAAGTCTTCTATGTTGTTCATATTTAATGGCTCAAGTATCACATATTTGAATGAAAAAATGTGGCCCAACAGCAGATCAGCCGTTGCACTTTCACGGACACTGCCAAAGAGCCTTCAGAAAGTTGCCTGGACCGGCCAAGTCCGTTTTTGAAAATTCGATCGCTTTTCGATCCTTTGACATCTTCGATCGTTATTCGATTTTTTCCGAAGTTCAGAGTACTTAATCTAAAATGCGTTGACAAACCCTGTATCCAGGACATCGCAAAACAATCCATACCAACATTGAGATGATTTTCGATTAACGCAATACAGGGTTCTCAACCGAACAGCTGCTTCAACACCCACCATACAAGTATTCCGGTGTTTCACTCGTACAAACCATTGTTGATTTTGACCTGTTTTCTCTTCTTTGTATGAAACTGTGTCCCTTCGCTTCCATGAAAGTTCAAAACTAAGGGTAAGATTTTGTTATCATTCCGTTTCCAACAACCAATGTCGATGTTTCAAATTCAATAATTACTAACAACTATTTTTATTTTTGAATGAGCCATCATGTTTCCAGCAAGCCCCATTCTGTTTCTTCTGATTGTTCCACAAGCAAAGATATTTTCAGTTTTCGATATTTCGCAATTATATTATATTATTTTATACTTTGTCAGAAAACACAAGATTTTCTTTGGCCCGCTCTCGTTCCGTCAATTGTAAAACGATTACTTCTCCCAAGGTGTTGTTTTCTAACTTTGAGCTCATTTCTTCGGCTTTTCCTTGTGAATACGAATTTTTTTATAAAAGCTGTCTGGTCAGCCGAATGCCACAATTTGTATTATCTTTTGATCGGTTTCACAGGTACGATTAAATGCGATTTAAGTACGGTCATATCCTTAAATTTGATCACTGATTCGTCTACGCTCAGTTACGGTGTCACATGGAAACACTTTTGGAATTTTTGGTTTAGCCCATCTATTAGGGCCTGATATTGTATAGCTTATTTTTGCAGTTTAAAGGCATTCGTTGCAATGAAAACATGATAAAATATTAACAAATCTATCTCATAGTTTTACATAACAATGGATTGTCCTAGAACCAACGCCGTAGAGTAATTGTCTAACCAAGCTTTGGTTGGTTAGATACACAAGTTTTCGACGGTTCTTTTTGTTCGCCATTTTTTGTTAGATTTACACATAGAATACTGTAAAGATAAATCATGAAACTATCAATGAATCTAACTGATAACATTAGCAAATTAAATAATAATAAAAATGTTTGCTTACCTACGACCTACTGTATTAAAATTTTTATTTTGTTTTTAAAAGTAAACAAATCAATCTTATTCACTCCGTGACAGGTCGTAACGTGCAAGTCAAATAAACTGGCCGTTTATCGTGGGGA
Organism: Stratiomys singularior; assembly: GCA_954870665.1. Lineage (NCBI taxonomy): Eukaryota > Metazoa > Arthropoda > Insecta > Diptera > Stratiomyidae > Stratiomys > Stratiomys singularior. The sequence goes on along the minus strand of OX940881.1, from coordinate 25,324,914 downwards.
CGGAAAATAGTGGTATGCTTGGCTTACGGTACTATAAGAGAGATCATATGCGATTGTAAGCGCAGTGTGTTACCGTTTTTATTATATATTTGACGAAATAGAAGGTGGTACAAATTAGTTCCTTCAGATAAGAAAAGGTCAAACAAGGCAAGGACCCACTTGAGAGTCATCGACCGACGGACTGCCGATCGAAGTGTTCGGAAATGATTTTTTGAAGTGAATGAAGTGAAAACTTCTTTGGAAAAATACGGGAGTAAAGAAAAACTGTTTTCTTGAACAGATGATTTTCGATTACGATAATTTTGAAAATCCTGCACGAACATCTGGGTATGACAAAGATGTGCGCCAGGTGTATGCTGAGAATAGAAACAACACAGCGTTAGAACACAGATGTTAGTAACAACACAGCGTGAAGGCCTTTCTCAAGTTTTTGGACTCCTGTGGTCAAGACAAGGATGTTTTTGAACCGGATAATCGCTAGAGATGGATCTTTGGTTCATTATTCGATCAAACAATACGACAGCCTGAGCATGTTCCAAAGTAGTACCAAACTAGAGTAATAAACTGTGCTTTAAGAAAAGAACAGCAATCACGAGACCTCCACAAGAAGTTGGTGTCACAGCAAGTTGTGAGATCATGGCCTCAGTCATTAAGACTCAGAAAGGATACAATTGTCAGAGTGGAAGGGTAAAAGATTGACATTTCAATTGTTAAAGTTGAAATTACATTGTTTAGAACGAAAGTAAAAGAAAACATTAAACAAAGGGGTCAACCTCTTCTACGAAAAAGAACGTACTGACTAGTGCCGTATTGTGCTTTTTGTGTCTCGGCTTGAAGATTTCGGCAAGGATGATTATCTGTTCTCAAACTTTAAAAATAAAGTTCGTGGGAAGGAGATTTCAACCAATGACAAATTCAAGGAGACAGATTCAGCATAGTCTTCGAACAAAGCCAACAATTTTTTTTAAGTTACGCATAAGTTAACTGAAGAACTGAAAAATATAGCAAATGAATGTATTGAAAACAATAAATAAATAATTCTTTTTGAAACTTGCTATATTGTCACTACCTTCCGCCATCTCCTTCTTTCTTTTCCGAAATATGTTTCTCAGGAGTACGCGACACAAGTTCATTTGAAAACCCGTTTCAGGATATTTTCCGGCCTCCATTTATTACAAGGTGGTATAAACTTACCAATAGGGTTCCGTTCCTAACAGTAACAGGAATCACTACCAATCTATCATATTAGTATTTTCGACGCATAACTGTTGAGAATTCTGTAGCATCCTTTTGTTTGATTTCTGAAGAACATTTCTTCTTCTGATATAATAAAAGCTCTAGTTTGAAAGAAGTCGTTTGCAAAGAGGGAAATTGCAATGCCTTCTCTAAATTTATACAAGCAATTCTTTCCAGCTATTTAGAATTTTTAAGCAAATTATATGCATTTAAATATAGAAACTCAGTCCTTCATATGCTTCATAGGGAACCCGTGTGAGAGAAGATATGTGGGTGAGAGTGGAGAAAAAAGTTGATTTATGATTGTGTCCACATGTCGCCCAGTCCTACTCAAAATTTTGCATGATTTTCGTTTCGAATCAAGGCCAGGAAAACGAACGATCAATTCATTGGGCGTTCTTTCTTATACAACATAATCACCATCTTCAAATGACAGCTGTCATTTGAAAATCCTGAATGTTACCAGAGATACACATCCTTGCAGTCATCTGTAGGAAAATTCAATGGAAAACTGAAAGTTAAATACCACGTTTGCATTTAAAGTAGACATATCCGGTGTTCCTTAAAAATCATCACCGGTCTGTGCTACTTATCAAAGTCCACTTGGTGAAAGTCACCTAGTTTTTTTTTTCTTTTTAGGAGCATGTGAGACTAAATAAGTATATTTTGAAAACCAGATACTGAAGTTCTTCTTAATACACACGAGGGTATTCGAATTATGTATGGAACTGTCCAGGAAAAAAAACTTTACCCAAGCTCACCTGATGTATCATGGATTCTTGGCTGCTGTCATGAATCTAAGTTTTGTTTGACTTAGGTATGCACATAGTCAAGATTTTCAGGGCAGTAAACCTGCAGGATTTACAGATTACTTTAACGATAACCATAACAACGATATTTTCAAAAAAAACCTCATACTCCATAGGAGGTCTTAAGTTCTAAAAAAAGTAATTTTTCTTTTTTTATAAGGATATGTGTATTTCAATTCAACTTATCAAAGTCAATTATATTGAAAGGAATGTTTGCAGTTTTTTCAAAATTGAAATAATTTAAGTAAGTAGCCACGATGTCCTGATCCAGCCTAGCGTTGGCCTGGTAGCGAACGTCTTGCTTCGGAACGACGGCCTTCTTATTGTACTCGTCTAGAATTCGGCTTCCTTGGCCCGGCTCGCTTTCCGTTTCCTCTGACGCGTTCTCCGCCTTCTCATCTGTGTCCACGACATTCTCTACTGCGGTCACCAAGTCGTCGTAGAAGGCCTCTTTTTACACCCCGCCCTTGTACTGAAGCAGTGCTTCCAGAAGCTGCAGCGGTTGTTATTGCAGCAGCTGTTGCAATTGGTGCCACTGATTTTTCAGGAGCTGCGACTGTTGTTGAAGCTACAATTGTAGTCTGACCACAACTATAAACCGCAAGAAGCAAGACTTCAACAATAGTTATCATGAGCTTCGTTTTGCTGAACTATACACAGGAAGCAATAATTTTTTAAGTGTTCATCAGCGAGATGCAAGTGAAATACTTACCCAAATTTCTAATTGGATATCCCAAAATGCTGAACGAAAGTTTGAAATGTAGACAGATAGAGTTTTCAATTGCTTTTTCCTGAAGATTGAACTTACTTCCATTTTTGCAAATAGATAGTATTCTGGATAATAAAAATTTAAGACAAATAATAAATTAAAACAATAGACATTCCGGACATCGACTTTCTTCAGAATTCGTTGAGACATTCATATAAATACAATTCTTATCAGTTTCTATCCCTTCGGATGATACGACAAAGAACGTGATTATATGTCGCCTTTTTGAACACCTTTGAATTTAATGGTATTGAGATGCATGAGATTTCTATTAATTTACAGGATTATAGTCTTAAAACCACTCTAACTCAGATTCCTCATCGCAACTACTTAATCTATCCAGCCCAAATTTAAAGTCCGTTAAAGATTTCACGTTCACCCATGCGAACAAACAATCATGTAAAGGAATTGAATCCTTGCCAAATTGTCGCAACCCGCATTCAAGAAAGGATGCGCAAGGACTCCCAACTATTACGTATTATCCTAGCAAGAGTGAAGAACATCAAGTGAATCGTTTGCAAAGAGTAAACCCATAACCCGTCATAGGCTTCCCGTATTGTCTAGGTAATAAGATTTCTCGCCTGAATCAAGTACTATCCCAACCAAAGTTAAAAAAGAAATTCATGGAATTGTGCCAGGAATACTGAGAAATTGCTTTCCAGTGTTTCCTGTACGAACATTCCTTTCTTTACAAGCCACCATCTCTCGAACCTAATCAACGATTTCATCATAGTTACCAAAGAGTTGATGCAAGTATTTCGAGGTAAACTCATTACAAAACACAAAATGCCAAATTCAGGCTCGAGTGCTTTTCAGAACAAATATTTCACAGAGCGCATTAAAATTAAAGTAGGTCAAAGGAGCATGACAAATTTATGTGTCTTTACATAATGATTGTGTAGCATTTTGTCCATTGAAGTGTCCATAATTTCAAGGTTCAAATCACAAAATCGAGATGAAGGATGTCCTTATGGTGAAGTTTTCTATGAAAACTAAAAATTTGAATAAACGGTTGTGTTTAATATAGAACGGTTGAATAAACTTCAAACTAAATTATTATTTTGAATGAACACAGTTGATGTGTCTTTTTTTAGTATAACGCAACCTTGCAATAATATATTGGACTAGGCTTCTCTCTCTCTCTCTAAATGACAGGATGAACGAACTTTTACACTCGTCACTTTGTTGTGACGTTTATCACACTGGAAAATTCCAAGAAGATTTTTTAGTCAATCAAAAATGCAGAAGTTCGTTGAAAAAATTTGAATTTGTAATTAAAAAAAATAAATTTTGAGTCTTTTTTTCAAACTCAAAGCCTCGAGAAGAAATTTCGCAGCATTGTGATAGAACTCATTTTAAACGGATATTGCTGGAAACGTGCATACCAAAATTCTAAGTAGTTTCTCCACTCCAAGGTTTCCTACTATGACAGGACGAAGGATATATCAGTAGCCAAGTGTCCATGTAATGAGTTGATGGAAACAAACAAACGGAATACCGGCTACCTCACTTTCTAGTAGCATAATAAGGCCCCGAGAAAAATAAAACAACATCCAAAATGTGACAACGAAAGAATCCAGAAAGGTCTATTAGACTGACTACCACTACCAAGGGAATTAAACCTCCATCTGACAGGGTTAAGAATAACTTGCCTATACTCAGGTCCAATAGAATTGTCAGAACTGATGTGCTAATGAAAATGGCAATATACGCCCTCCCACGAACTCGGAAGTTTCAAAAGGACTAACGGGCGAAGCAGTAAAAGATCCCCATAAAACGTTGCGTTCAAAATATGCTCGAACAGATCCTAGTATACACCGTCGTTGAGGCTGGAGCCACGCTTACAAGTAACATCCAAACGTCCTTTTTTCTAAGCAAACTTCGCTGTCCCCTGGACGTCCTGTATCGCCCTTCATGGTTTGTGATTTTTAAGTAGCTGAACCTCGATATAATTGTCAAAAATTTTGGCTGCCTACTTTTAAAAATTCAGAGAACAAAAATTTGATAGGATTTTCTGTAATCCTTTTAATCAATTATGTACGCATATTTATCTTTTTTTTTGTCTAAGTAATATATAAGGTTGTTCGATAATTAATGTCGTTTTTTTTTTACATTTGTCAAAGTAAGTATGTTTATATTGAAAACAAGCAGTAATCAATGATATATTGACATTTTTGTTGAATGACATTTTGTAATCTTTGGAAAAGTTCCATGTGTGTAGACGCCTTGGTTGGAACGAAGAACTGGCCCAACTCATTTTTGACAGCCTGATTGGGATCAAAAGTTTCACGATTTAAATAGTTATGAAGGAAGCGACAAAATTATAGTTCTATGGAGCTAAGTCAGGGCTATAAAGTGGATGTAGCATCAGTTCTCAATTGAGCTACGTTAATTTTCGACGGGTTATCTAAGAGGTTTGAGGCTTGGAGTTATCATGGTGGAACATGACGTCTTTGTGATTTTTTTGCGAAGGCAATTTTTCTTGATTTCTTCAATCGGTTTCGATAGTCGAGGACAGAAAATTTAGTGTCTTGGAAGCAACTCAAAATAGACTATACCCGGGTAATTCTACCACACAGAAAGCAAAATCTTCTTTTGGTATATATTGACCTTAGATGCTGTCTGTTGAATCTCATCTTGTTTATTCAATAATCTTTTTTGGACAAAGTTTCGAACTAATAATAACTAATCCATTTCTCACCACCTGTTATGATTCGCATGAGTCTATGCATTTGGTGAGGTGGATTTCCTTTTATTCGTGACGAACCCAAACACCCAGAATATTTACATTTTGAATATCAACGTATGTAAAATGCTCATTCTTCTCCGCTCTGTCCTCTATTCAAAATCTTCCAATTAGAATAGAGATTATTAGAATAGAGGAAGCATAGTCAAGTCGAAAGATGATGTCTTAATAATTCAGTAAATTTTTTCAAGCTTAACTATTGTTTGAACTGCAACAAGCTATTATACTAGATTAGTTTCATCACTTACGTCAAAATGGATGCTTAGTAACATAGTGTAATCGACAACGTTGCTGAAACGTCTCTTAAAGTAAAAAAAAGCGAATAGCATTACTTGCCGATCAAGAAAAATGGTTGAAGGAATCTGTTGGTACGCCTGGTTCTCACTGGGGTCACCATCGTTGTTCGTCACTACCCCTTACTGACGTATTCACATGTTGACGTACTAATGCAAGAAACCTTCTTTCTGACGTATTTTTAATTCGGGTGTACAAAAGTTGATCTATATTTTATTTTAAGTAATTGTCTATCGCCAAGTTTTAGCTTGAGATTATTGGTCAACAGTTGAGGTGCTAGTCTGACATACATTTGCAATATTAGGCAAACACGTCATCAGTTGACCAAGCAATATTTGTTTTTAAGGACGCACAACTTTTTTTACCTATTCTGCGTGCCTTTCATTATTCGAATTCCTACCATCACTCAACAAATGCTGTCATCAACGAAAGATATCCTGATTCTCCACACCTGTTCAGCTTTTCAATTTTAGACCGAGAAAACAACACTCTTTGTTTTTCACAATTTGACTGCTCGAATGTGATGCATATATGTTCATGAAGTCGCTCCTTTTGGAGTGATTGGTGAAATTCTGAATTCCACTCCTTTTTTTTGATGGCTCCGAAAGTATGAATTTGACAGATTCTGTATTTGAAACAGTTGGCAAATCAAATTTTCAACAATTTTTGGGTATCTTAAAGACAGAAATTGGTATTGGGTACAAAAAGCGGATTGGATATACAATTTAACCTCAAAAAAGCCTCGGGCTACTTCCGATGCCGTTTAATACGGGTAGAGAGGTGAAGATGATTAAAAACCTGCAAGAATACAGGATAAAAATCCCTGGTCTCCTAGGAACCTAGTCTAGAACCAATTGTCTTATTAATTCGGACTAGGCGTTTTTACTTTACGTTTTATTGTGCCTTCAGGCCACAAAAGTCAATTCCTCAGTTGCAATAAGAAAGAGAAGGAGGTTAGCTAGAGAAGAGGCCACTTTGGACGTCTCAAGTCAATCATGTACATACGTCATTATTTAGAAGTGACGATAGTATCAGGGTCATGTACAACAAGGTTCAACTTGTAAGCCGCTTCCAATAGCTCTTCAATTAGACTAGCCAATAGAAACTTTCCGATTTCCCAGTAACATATTGCGTCCTTTATACCCCATATTCTGCATTAAAAGTAACTGTGACCGGCGAAGTGGTCTTTCCCTTCAATGTAATATATGCAATGTCATGACCATGTTTATGACCCTGCAAATCTTATGCCGAAAGGTGGAACCTAGTTTTCCTGGTAGAGCAAAAACCTAGTCCTACGATGCGTTTCACTGAACCACAATTTTAGGTCCTCTTTAGCTCACACCCTCATGATTTTTGTCATTTGTCAAATGTGGGACATTCCTGGTGGTCATGTACAGCTGCTCTATCCCAATTGTGTCATTGGACGTAAATTATTGTATAAATAAACAAAGAAGCCGCATTGCTCTAATCCATACATGACCTAACATAATTGATCCAAAATAATTTTTTTCATGCATCGGAAAATTTTTTCCAAAAATTTTGAACATTTTATATGATTGAAAACTTCGAAAATTCTCACCGTTACACTATGTTTCAATCCCAATGTCAGAAATTTTTTACTAGTTTAATTGTTTTCGAGTGAAAAGAAACTTGAAAAAAGAGAAAAACAAGGACAAGAATGACTCAAAGGAAAAAGGATTCTAACTCACATAAAAAGTAAAGTTAGCGGTATTCAGTATAAGGTAAAGTATTCAGTAAAAGGTTTTCTTTATATTTGGGTCAGGAATTACATTTTCAATGCTTCTTCCGATGTGTAGGCGACATAAAAACAAGCAAAGAAAATATATACAAATAAATGAATAAATAAATGAATAAAATATAACCTAAAATAGAACTAAAATAGAAAAATAAAGAAATAGAATAGAATGAAATTAATGAGATTTTGGTATTAAGTAAAAATAAATAAATAAAAAAGTCTCAGTAAAAACAAGTCGAGAAAAAAAATCTCGGAATAAAAATTCCAAGTAAAAAAATAACAACAAAATTTCTTGGAAGTTTTTTGGGAAGAAATTTTCCATTGATATGATTCACTTGTTTGTTGTGAAGATATCGCTATAAGAAGGATAGAAATTGTGACAATAGCTTGGCAAACAATGTATAGAAATCCAGTGTCAAGTGAAGAAAATAAAGTATAGAAATCCTCTAGCAAATGATGGAAAATAAATATAGAAATCCATTATCTAGTTACGGGAAACAAAGGATAGAAATTGTGACTCAAAAACTGGGGATAATAAAGAAAATCAAGAAGTATTAGCAACTGCTTGAAATGTTTAGCCCCAGAAGCCCTCTAGTTGGATAATCTTTGAACTTAAAAGCACAAGAGAATATTTTGATTGAGATCGAGGCCAAGAAGATAGTAACTAGGCAGCAGGGGTGGCTCGGACGAAGCGCAGCCGAATTCGTTGAAGTCCCGAAATCAAACTGAGGTCGATATTCGTGTTAGAGGAAGCAGAAGTGGTCAGAATCAGCGCAGCACAATTCATGTAAATTAAATTTTTTATATTTACGTACTTATTAATTTGATAATTTCTGTTTGTTTACTTATTTTGTCTAATATGAAGGGATAAATTTTTCTGTGTGTGTATATTTGCATGTTGACATGGAAGGATCAGTGTTAAAATAATGTCCTAAGACCTCCACGCCCGCAAGGTGAGCTAGTCGGTTAAAAGTAGCTTCCTTTCATGCTTCCTTTGTATTTTCAACTAACCCTGTCCATTCAACCTTTTTTTTCTTTTCGCTGAAGGTGGGACCTATCGGTTGCCCCAATATATCATTATATTATTATTAATTATTTACAATATTTTATTTTTTTATGAAAGAACATCACACCAGTAGCGAATGCTTCTTCTCCGGTTCCGCCTATTCCTGTATTAGGTGGACCCATTTGGGGTGATGGCCGTAGAAGAGGACGTGGTGGTCGTAGAGGTGGAAAGAATGGAGAACGAAGGAGAGAACGACGCGGACACAACAGAGAACAAGGTGGATTCAAGGAGACCCATTGCCAGAGGTGGCCTTTGTTTCGAAGGAGCATGACTTCGAACAGGGTGTTTTTTTTGCCCTGACCTACACGTCGGCAAGTGCAGTGCATGCCTGGACAGTGTTCCTAAACTGCTAGAAGTCGACGAAGCTTACGCTGATTTTCACAGATAAGGAAATCCCGAGTCATTAGCAACATTCTACTCACTGTGTATCCTAGACACGTCCGAAAAATTGTTCAAAATATTGATCAGGGGAAGATTTGTTTACGTGATTCGTTCTGCGTTGAGAAAGTTGAGGAAGAACAACTGAATTCTTCATACAAAATTTGATTTATGATATTGTGACGTGTTCAGGTCACGCGAACTGTAGTCGGCGTAAACAAAAAGTCGTAAACATGTTTACGACTATCTGCTACCAACACATCGATTGTTCTCGTGTGCGCAAGCATAAACACGTCACGCGCATCAAGTACAACAGATCCCGGTGCAAGCGACTCGACGCGTACACGCGAGAACAATCTGTATGGAAGGTTCTGGGATGGTTGGTAGTGGTATATAAGCGACTACGGCGAGCGACGAGACAAGCAGTTGTGAATGAAAAACGCGATAGAACGCGACAATGCGCGCCAGAAAAGCTCGAAATAAGAAAAGTGAGAAAAGTGTTAAATAAGTGAATTAGTGTTTAATTATGTTGAATAAGTGTTAATTAATTTAATTCATTAAAGTTATTAGTGATTTTACTAAATTAATCATAAAGTGTAGAAGAAACTTAATAAAATTTTAAGAATTAATTTTAAAATAGTTCGCGAGTGTTTTAATTCACTATTAGCAATATTTGCGAATAGCAAACAGGTCGCGCACCTGCTCAACGCGCAACAATATTTTATCGGGATTAAAGACAAATTCCATTATATTAAGGAAAGAATAAGGGCCGAATCAGCAGCACAGGAAAAGGGAAATCATAGAAATGTCTTAGATCATGCTTTCCATTTACTCCAGAGAACCCAAAGTCAATTTGGAAACCGTTTAAGCCAACGTTGAAAATTAAATAGTACTCATATATTTTCAATTAATTTTATGGCATATCGAAACGTGTGATGTTATTCTAAACTTCCAAACCAGAAATTGAAAATCTCAGTAGATAAGAGGGTAAAATATTCAATAGACATGAATTTTCGCTGTTGTGATCGATAGAAAATAAACATCCTTACGAAACGTATCATGAACGCTTTGTCTATTCTTTGAGCATTGTGGTGAGCCTATGTACTACTAGGGACCATAGTAGGATACGCGAGAGTAATTCTGCACAAAAACAGAGAATGGTAGATGTATGACTTGTGCTAAATCTGCTGGCAACCACGAGAAAAGGAGGTGCTAGATCACCTGCGAACACCTCCATTGTCAGAAGTAATCAATGAACGAAATTCGAGTAGGAATGGCAGGCGCTTAGAATTCCAAACTTCAGCAATCGGAACAGAGGTTTTGAAGGTATTTCATTAAAACAAACCCCTAGGTTCTTGAACTCATACCAAATACTACGTTCCTCACTTTCCGGAATGATAAAGTGGCTTCACCCAGCCTTCAAGGCCCTCACATTAGTGAAAAAAATCTGGTTTTACTTAATTTTTCCATTCTACTGAGGAAAAAATCTTTTGTTTTGTTTTTTTCTTTAGAACAAAACCTTCGTACTTTTCCTATTTCGTAATAAAACACTAATGGACACAATTTTAAATCAATTGCAGGAAAATCATATGAACCTTCAAATTATACCTGAAAAATGAAAAAACAGAAAAACACAAATTTCCTGCAAAATATTTTTTAGTTTTCAAACCAATTTCATGCATGGAATCAATAATAGATTGATATACACACCTATATGGACTCTTAGTATGTGAAACGTAGTTGTTTCAACTGACCTCCTAACCACGACGTGCTAATCCGCCAGCGCGAAGACCGCCTCGACGACCTGCTCCTTCCGAAGGACGACGTCCTCGACGGCCACCTCTGGAGATGGGTCCTCTTGGTCTACCCCGTTCTCCTCTAAGTCCACCTCGTTCTCCGCTATGTCCGCGTCGTTCTCCACTTCGTCCTCCACGTTCTCCACTCTTTCCACCTTTACGACCACCACGTCCTCTTCCACAGCCATGACCCCGAATGGGTCCGCCTGGTACTACAGGAATCGGCGGAAGAGGAGAAGAAGCATTCGTTACTGGTTGAGCAGCAGTTGTACTTGAGGAAGCAGCAATTGTAGTTGTTTCAGCCGCCGCAACAGTGGTCGGAGCTGCAGTTGTGGGTGCCACTGTTGTAGTCTGAGCGAAGGAACAGGCAGCAAGGACGAGGAGTCCAGCGATCGGTAATAGTAATTTCATTTTTCTGTTGGCCGGAAAATAGGATGTCAGTGTATATACGCGCTTAAACGGATTAATGAACTCATTTGGACACGTATAAAGGTTACCTTACCGCAATCACTAATTGGAACTTCTAGTCAAATTCTGAATGTGGGTTTGAATGTGACTAGAGGGATCTGGCTCAAAACCTTTTATATTGTTTTCCGAATCTACTTTTGTTGCACTTGATTGCGTACAACTCCTTCAATTTACGCATTGCATTCCATTTGTCCAAACATTTTATACCTAGCAACTCAAGAGATATCTAATCTGTAAATGAATTCTCTCGAATCGATGATTTCTCGCAAATGTTGCCAATACCTGAGAATAGACAAAGAAAATAACGTCTTTGCGATTCGGCTTAAATTCATTTTATCTGTAATTTCAACAATTGGTAGGTGTAGAACTTACACATGGCTTGGTAAGAAAATTAATGTCACTCGCAGATAAATTTGATTAATGTTCGCACTGAATTTTACTATAATTTACTAAAAATACAATAAAATTGTGAGTTACTCATCACGAACGATAGAACGTTATTATTGAATTTTTTCCGGATTCGAAAATTTTGTCTTATTCAAATAAATGTCCTGTAAAGGGATAAGCAGAAGGAGCATGGAGCCAACAACCCTAGAGCCAGATGTAATGCAAACCATACACATAATCATGTGATTTGCTAATTATACTATATATGTGGTTTTTACTACTTTTGTCCTTTGTCTCCTTCGTCCTCCTCCCTGCTGACTTTTTTTCAAATATTTTTTATCAATAGCAATAAGTAAAAAGTGAAACTGATTTAGACCTAAGCCATAATATAAAAGCCAAAATACTGGAAATCAAAATATTGAGAGTATTATAGAATAGCAAAAACACTCTTTGGCAACTTCTGTCTGAAAGAGATAGAGAGAGAAAATTGATAGTTCTATTGCGGTTTACTTATGCGTTTTGAGAGTATTATTCCTGTTAAGAGAGATAGTGGGAATGCAATGGGGAATGAGTTTGTTCTGTTATTACCGTAGGCCTTAACATTATTATGTGATCTATGACCACCGAGTCATGCTATGCTGTTGATGAGGACACGCTTAACTTATTTGTAGTCATTATCAGCACGTTCAGGATCAATACGCATAATACAATTTAAAATGAAAAAATGTTTAGTAAAACTTAAAAAACTGATTTTTGGATCAATTTTCTAGATTGGGAAGTATTTCTGAGTATGTTCATTACTCTCCTTTGTCCTTTATTCTCCTTTGAATCAAGTTATTGTCAAATCTTCCTATTCTTGCGGAAGATATGTCATCAGTTGGACATCTATCCTACTTATGTTATTTTCTTGTCTATTTTCAACTGTTTGGGTCTTCGATGAAGTAATGGTGACGGACCAGTGTCCGTTGTTAGTTATGTGGATGATGAATGCTCTTAGGATCCCCTACTTACACGAGGCGGAAAAGATGTACGATGGAAAATAGGCTCTCTTCTTCGCAATTCCTGTATCAGTATTGAAGCTATCCATGGCAAAAGAATATTCTTATAACATGGAAGGAATTGGATTATTTATAATCTGTTATTTTTATGAAGACGAAAGAACTGCCAATCCCAGATGTTATTACAGCAGATATATCGCAATCGGTCTCTGATTTTAGTCTGACTTGGTGTTAAAAAGGAGTTTTCCCAGAACAATTGACGACTGCAAGGGTCGTGCCGATAAGCTAAGGGAAATTTCGAGTATTTTTCAGCCTACCACTCACTATGGGTGCTATATACGACTGATAAGGAGCTCTTAAAACTCATAAAAGGATGTTTTATTGACGTTTAACATGCTACTGGAAATGTTCCTCAGCTGGATTGCAGTTGATGGTTGTCCAAAAAATGCTGGACATCAGCGATCATTTAACTATTCCATATGAACGAATATTCTAGTAGCTCTCACGTAAACAAGTACTTAATATTTGACACTGTTATGTCTATTACATTGAAAGGGGTGTGGCTTAGGACTCTACCGTCAATTATCCGATGGGCTATCAAGGCTTCAATGCTAGTGTGGTGGATAGGATAACGAGCCTTTATTATTTTCTGCCACGTGTGAATGATGCCTTTAGCACCGAGCATCCGCAACACTATTTTGCAGTCCAAGCCACATGGATCTCTGGTCACTACATCAACCAGTCTGTGAAGGCATTTCCTAGCTGACTTACAAGCTGCGCCTCGCGTAAATGCCTCTTCCCAGGCTGGGCTTCTCGCCGTAGTTTGTGACACTCCCTTCGTATTTGGCAATTTCAGGTGACTATCAGTATACTGGGGGAAATCTGAATATATACTGAAATCTGAATGTATACTGAAATCGTGTCTTCTATTCCGGCAAGATCCATAGTGTAATCGATGTTCCTTATTTGGAGTATGATCAGAGGCTCGAGTGCTACTACTATTGCGTTTATTCCAAGAGCTATTTTGACTGTATTATAAAACGCGACTTTATTGTTTGCATTTGGTCCAAACTCTTCCAATAGGTCACATTATCAAGTAGGATATATAGCTTTGCTTGCAGATTGGATGTGTTCCTGGTTTTACAGCTTCCTCAATTTCTCGCAAGACATTTGCATAGGATATGTAGCCAGTGGATTCAGCCAGTAGTCTAATAGGGTTGTGAAGGCTCTTATGCCTTGTTTCATGGATTACGTGTGACGAGTTTTATTGGTTTTCAACTTTTGGGCAATCCCTCGCCCATTGCAATTCAATCGTTCAACTCTCCCTCCTCTTCTTTTCCCCGTTTATTCTAATCCCCTTTGATTGGGTTACAGATCAATCATTTGCTTATAGTAGAAGGTAGGATGTCTACTGCGCTGTCGAAGAGATAAGCCTTTGCTCTTTCTCTGCCCGGTTTCAGTCTCTTCAGTATGTGTTTCATAACATTTTCCGTTTTAGAGTGGAGCGGTTCCGCCTCTGAACGAGCCAGAATAATCGAAGTGTTCGATGTCTTCCCTGCAAGAAAAATTTTATTTTTTATGTCCTATACTTCAATCACTGCGGGGGAGATGGCAGAAATCATAGGTTTTTTAACATTTTCGTTCTTCTCGACTGCATTTTCGTCTCTTACAGGTTGCAAGAGTCTCTGCTCTTCTTTTGCTGGTCACTCCGGAGCGCGCATTGTTCTCCTACTGCGCCCAAGAGGGTGACAACTTCTAGTTGTACTGGACTTTCTAGTTTTCGACTTTCAATTTTGTGTCGTATTTTGTATAGTCCTCCATTTCGTCGGATGCGTGGGAGCGGTACTATCGACAGAATACTAGCTTTTAAGAATACGCCTGTCGACAAGTATTCTTCCTGCGGAATCCTTAAGTATCTAAATGCTAAATCAAAAATAAGGATAGATTGGAGCTTAGCTGGAAACTCTCTGCCGCAATAAATGCATTGCCTATTTCTAGTAGTTGTGAAGATAAAGTTTAATTTTTAAGAACCCTTTAAAGTCAATGTGAGACTTACGCTGAAACACACATCATCAAAGGCCTGAAATAATACGTGACAGAATGATATTCCAAACAAAGGTTCCTATGGCTCAATGTGACTATGTGGCTAAATGTGGCACTCAGAATATGAGTTTCGCTTGAATTTTCAATGTTTCGCTTGAATTTTCAGTTGTCTATTTTAAGGTATTGAATGCATTTGGATGAATTGAAATGATTCCAGTGAATCCAACTGGTAATATTATTTATTTCTGAAGCTCGTAAGTAATAATTATTTAAACAGATGGAATTTCTTGCGTAATTTGAAAAAAAATCATCGGAATGAAATACACCAAATGGACATTGGGATCAGTATAAAAAGCGTTGATGCAGCCCCATCAAATCGCATTTCAACACGCATTCAGAATTTGATTACTAGTTCTTATTAGTGATTGCGGTAAGTTAGTCCTTTAGACCTGTCACAACACTCGATAAAGATTTAATTTTTTTATGCAACCACGAAAATTTCCAACCATGATTGTTCATTTGCTCTCCAACAGAAAAATGAAGTTACTTCTACCTTTTGCCGGACTTCTCGTCCTTGCTGTCTGCTCTTATACTCAGACTGTAACAACAGCAGCTACGACTACGGCTGCAGCGGCCCAAACAGTTACCACTGCGGCATCATCAAGCACCACAGCTGCTCAACCAGCAGTGAATGCTTCATCTCCTCTTCCCCCCTTACCAGGAGTGCTTGGTGGTCCAGCGCGGGGACATGGAAGAGGACGAGGCCGTGGTCGCGGCCGTGGCAGAGGCCGTGGTAGGGGCCATGGTCGAGGACGTGGTGGACCAGGTGGTCGAAGCGGAGAACGTGGTGGACGAAGTGGGGAGCGCGGTGGACCTAAAGGACCAAATTCCAGACGTGGCCGCCTGGAAGGATTAGGCTCACGAGGCGGTCGACGCTCTGGTAGACCAACACGCATTGGTTAAACATTTGAATCAACTAAAGTTCAAAGCGTTTTTGTATCACTGACCTTGCCTTCTCCATTCAACGCATGTAGTAAATTCATTTCAAAAATATACTTTACAGCAAATTACTTCTTATAATTTTATTACCATTTTCTGTTGCTTTTGAGATGCATTTGTTGTTATGATTCTGTGATGTCGTTCGTTTTATGTCTTGGAATGTGGTTCTCAGACCAGCGTTATGAGGGGCATTTGAATATTTTTCAAGGTTTGTTTTGAGGAAGAAGCACTCTAGTGTTATCTACAATATCAAATTACTGAAGGACTGCATTGTAAATTTCATTTGCTAATGTTCGTGCGGAACAAACAGTGTTTTAAGTGATAGCTGCTAAAACAGGAAACGTTTTGAAAACACGAGGATTTGATTATGGTGTCTGATGGCTTAAAAAAAGCATAACAAACAAATCATTTGCTTCGAAGCGCAATATTTTCACTTCCTGCTATACTTAAACTATGACTCATCCAAAAATTATTTTGGGCAATGAAAACTTTTCATATCTTTCTGAATAATCATTTGATTATTTTTAATATTGGGAAAAACTCTGCAGACAGTAAATTGTATGTTTTTTAGTAAATTACATAATATTTGTAGGCCTGAACCTGATAAAAACACTAACATGACATATATATATTGAGCAAATATATTCTATATATATTGAGCTGATAATAGACCGGAAGTCTCCAAGCCCACCCTCTTACAAAAACATGACTATCGGGCCAAGAACAATTAAACTACTTAGTGGGTAAGTGAAAATAAATGCTGAAAGTACAAGCGACCAGTGGGGCCGCGAAGTTTTTCTACAGAAACTCAAAGCTTCTCCATTTCGCCAAAAGCTGGTTCAAATCCTGTTTATTATAAAATATGACCGAAAAGGATGAAAAGGAGACGTTACAATTGATGATAGAGAGGGCTTCATGATATATGATTGATATGAAGTGAATCATCAGTCATCAATCATTAATCATAAATCATCAATCATCAATCATACGTCATCAATTATCAATTATTTACCACCGATCGTTAATCATCAATTACCTTTTACTGTTACAAATTATACAGTTAGGGTAACGAGGAAGTCTGTTCCATACAGCATGGCGGCAAAAACAAGTCCTTTAACGCTGTTATATAGGATTTGGCAAGTTAAGCTTATGAATTTCAGAGCAAGTATCGAAAATTGAATTCTCATTGATGAAAATTCAGAAAGAAAAGTGAAAAGCCCACCGGATGCGGGTACCACTGGATTTGAAGAAAGACCTTACTCAACTCGTCACTGGAATGGAAATAGTTTTGGTTCCAGTATGTTAATTTTTTAATTTGATTTTTGTGAAATTGACAATATGGTCATTTTCGAAAAATTACAAGAAAACTCGCTTTGTTCACAGTTTTTGAAAACAAAAAAACAAACATAATTTCAAATCAGAGTTTTTAGGGGCCCAAGCCCAAACATCATCATGCGATCTAGACGCTCATTTGCTTTCCGTACTCCACCAGTTCTTTTCTTTCACTCTGTAAACGCCTCGGAACCATTTTTTTACTATTTATACAACAATGGCTTGGTTGCATCTCATACCCCTTGCTATCTCACGCGTCCTCCTCCTTGCAATGAAAATGTCAGAACAATAATGGCGCAAATTCTCCTTCCTTTTCTTCATATCATGACTAATCATTGCTTATCTGTTGCGAAAATACGGAGTTTCTTGAAAAACTATACTAAAATGATTCCAGGACCCTATGAGGCCTCAAATTGAAAGAGGGTTTAATTTTATCAATAAAATCAGGCCATAGACCCAGCGTTTGTAACGACCACGACAAATTGTGATAGAGACTGTGAAAGGATGATTTACACTGCCGGCTCTAAGTTTGTTCCATGTGGCAACCCAAGCCATCACATGACTGGGCTTGACGGTAACATTTACCCATTCTCTTCTAGACAACCTTCCCGAAATTTCAAAGGTTGTTATTGACGAGCAGGGGAAGCTTTGCACGGAGGCATTTTTGTTTTTTGGTAGGCAGGTGAAGGCTTTTTACGTCCTGAGTGTCAGACTCCCAGTGGACTTACTGGACTACCGACTAAATACCTTCCCTGTCAACCGGAGCGCCTTGCTAGGAACCGTTTGACACATTACTTCGGGCTAGCCCTCCCAGTTTTACCCCTATTGGCGCCTTCGGGGAGGAGGATTACTAGAAAAAGAAATCCTACACCCTCGACGCCTCCAGCCGATCAGTTATGCCTTTTTTGTAGCTACAATTGCCTGAGTTATTGTGCCACTTGATTCCATTTGTCAAATGATTTCAGCATCTCTTCGATAAGGCTTTCTGGACGGAGCTCTCCCATTTTTTTGGCCAGATCACGCACTAACCACTTCCGCGACTGCATCTATAGTGGAACATCTGGTTCTGAAACCATACTGCCTTGGAGGATCCCGAGGAGGAGACCTTGGATCCCCAGCGGCGTGGATAACTTCAGCGATTCTTCTCATTATCAGTTTCTCAAGCACTTCCCCGGCCGTGTCTAGCATGCACAACGGTCGGTATGCTGACGGCGACTCGGGATTTCACTTCCCCTTGCTGATCAGTACGATGCACGAAGGCATTATGGATTTAAAATGCAATACTTAGGGAAATAGTGCGCCACAACAAGACAGACCACTACTTTTTCCTATAGCGAAACATTCCTGATGCTAATTATCAACGAAAATGTGCAAAGAACAATTGCGATGTGGACGAAGAATCCTTCAAAGTTAGAAAAACGATTTTATGTTTACATGGATGCGTATTCCTATGCAAAAAACTGACAGGGGTGTTAGGTTAAAACACTTAATTCTTAATGGATTCACACAAAAATTTTGATTCAAAGTATTGACCATTGGATTCTATACATTTTGTCTTTCTTTCATGGCAATCATGGATACCATTCTAAAAAAAGTGTTTATCTTACGAGGCAAATCATTCGATGAGCCATTTTTCGACAGCTTCAAAATTGGCGTAGCGCTGCTCTGCGAGTGAGTGTCCCATCGATGCGAAAAGGTGAAAGTCGGTCGGGGCAAGGTCTGAAGGGTACGGCGGGTGCGATAATATTTCTCAGTTCAATGCTTTTAGAGTGTTCTTCACCACTTTGGCGGTATGAGATGGAGCGTTGTCATCCAATAACACCTACAATTCTTCGTCTTCGAACTTTTTCGCTGCACCAGGATGTTCACTCATTCATGTCTGTTAATTCGAAATCTCCACTTTAAAATTGACGAAACCATATCTCACATGTTCTAATCACTGGAGCATGTTCACCATATGTGTCCGATGAGCTTCTACTGCTTTTTTCTTTTGATGAAATAAGAAAAGCAACGAATGCTGCAAATGCAATTTACTTAGAACGAAACTCGACATATTCACTGAGGTAAACAACTTTGAAGCTATTATTTTGGCAGATAGTAACTTGTGTATTTTTTAAGGTAAATGTCAATAGAAAAATATGACATAGATGCCAAATCATAGAAATGTATACATATCTCTAGCGACATCTATGAGTAAAACCGGCTAATTTCTTAGCTGAAACTAACACCCATGGTATGTCGAATGAACCATGATAATCTCTAAGAGGGGACGTATTTCGTCAATTAGTAGCCATCATTATATCTTTCAGAATTGTCTGTGGCACTATTTGTCATTTCATATGACCCTAGTTAGACTTATTTCCCAAAATTTTCTTAAACAGAGCTAAAGACACAATTTTTATGCATTACATATATCCAATAAAAAGTGTATTAATGCTAAAAGAGAATCTCAAAGAAACTTGACGAAAGGCAGAACATATCAGCTGGGAATATCAGAAAAGACTTACAAAAAATGTTGTCAAATTTATGCATCCTATGTGTTCCATCGTTTTCGGGATAATAAGACCTCCAAAGTGGTGCTCCAATGAATAATTACTAGAAAATCTTAGATTACTTTGAAGGATTTTTTTAATGATTTATATTCCAAGTCCAAGAAGTAATATTGCTTTTTCTCGAATTACCTGAATATTAACCCATAACAATTCACAACACTCAATAAATTTTTATCAATGAATCGATGTTTGCTTGAATTGTTTAGAAAGTTTCTACTGGATGGATTGTTTTTCTCATGACTGTTAAATGGTATGTTATGGAAAATATCAATTCCGCTGAAGTAATTGGTTACATAATAAATATTTACTATTTAAACAATTGGAATGAATGATATGTATAGTTTGAAGCAATTTTCGGAATTATAAATGTAAATAACTCAAGCATGAAAAGCGATGATTCAACTAAGTTTACCCAATTTTCATTCCGCACTCAGAATTTAAGGACTATACTAAATTAGTGACTGTGGTAAGTGTTTTTTCAAGGCATTTCGGTCCAATGAAAACTAAATTTCGACGCGTGTATAAAAGTAAATCCTCTCTTCTTGATTTTTCTTAGAAAATGAAGCTCCTTCTACCAATTGCTGCAGTTCTTGTATTTGCTGCTTACGTTTGCGCTCAACTGGAAGAAACGACAACTTCAGTGGCAACAAATGTGACAGAAACCCCCTCTTCAGCCAATGTTTCATCTAGTGCTGTACCACCACATCGTGTAGTTTGTGGTCGTGGTCGTGGCCGTGGACGCGGACTTGGCCGTGGGCTTGGAGGAGACGGAACTAGAGGTCCAACGCTTGGACGTGGTGGTCGTGGACCTAGAGGACCCCCAGCAAGCCGTGGGTCACGAGGGCGTGGTCGGCAAGGGCGTGGTGCGAGTACACAAGGACGTCGAAACTGAATTTAATATGTTGTCTACATTGTCAATATAATTTAGTAAATGGCATATGAATATTAAATTCTAAATAGATTCTAAATAGATAAATAGATTTTCAACTCAAAACTTGAATTTAAAGTTGAAAAATTTACACTACGACAACGATAAAGCACAAATTCTCGCCCAGGAAATTTGATAAAGAAATTGAATCCAAGTGAATCGCTGAACATTACCTTTTCACTTGCTCCTGACCCTGCTGTTGGTTGCTCCAGAAAACTAGCAAATTTCACTGTGCTTATATTCTCTTCTGTGCTTATATTCTCTTCTTACAATACGATTTGTTTTGGAATAACCCCCTTGATTGAAGTTTTTGGTATCATATTACACCTAAAGACTGGCGTTTGAGATTCAGTCTTTATATCTTTTTTATTCTGGGAGATTTTACCCTACAATATTATTTAGTAACTTACTCATTTTCATTTACTGAAAATCTGCGCGCGCTATATCTTCTTTTTATGTATGTTATTTTCTCGTCTTTTTACCTTAGTTTGCCCCCGCACGGTTACCCGCCTTGACGTGGTGAGGGGGCCCACTAACTCCAATGAACCCAGCGGCTACACTGCAAGAGACCTTAGGATCCAACCTAGCACGTAGGCAAAGGGCGAGAAGTGAAGCGAAGAGGTAACCAAATTTAAAAAATTAAAAAAATATGGAAGTACAAGAAGAAGAAGTACCCTCAGTACACGGCATACGAGGGGAGAAATATCCGGGGACCGGACAACTGGCGTGACGGCACCAAGCACCAGTTGCCCAGAGCTATTGGGCCAGAAATGTAAGCTGAGGGAGCAGGGTGTGCATTTGACGAGTGACTACAACAAAACAAGCGCAATGGTAGCTACCGCACCCACTGGGAAGACGGGAGCATCAGCCAGAACTCTAAGAAGAAAGGTGCAAAGGAAACTGAAGCATCAAAACACAATCGGGGAGAAGAGCTTCCCAACGAACCCTGGCACCAGCCAAAAAGTAGTAGCCAACCAAGGGCAACCTGGGAAACTGGCTGCTGCTGCTAAGGAAGCTGTACCACTAACCGCAAAGGAAAAGGGTAAAACCGGACCTAAGCGGATGAGATCGGATGACAGCAACCAAGGCACTGGTAAAAAGGAACGGAGGGTAAGCCCCGAACCCCATATTCTGGCGAGGAAGTCCTATTGGGACGCCGCAACCGATGCACTAACGGTAGCGGTGAAAGACTACCTCAATGAAACTGGTAAGATCCAAGAGGATCAACTCGCGAAGCTGCAAACCGCCCTGAAGAAGGACCTCTTTGAGCACCTACGCAGCAAACCAGAAAAAATCCTAACATTCAGAGGAATGAAACCGACAGCAAGCCACCTGACTGACAACGATCTGACCTGTAGCGACGAGCAGTCTCTAGAATTTCTAAAGACTGCAGTTGCCAAGGTAAGCACCAACCTGAACGAAGAGTTTAGAGTCATCCCCATAAAAGAAGTGCCGCGGTATGCACAAACAAGGTATTTATACCCGAAACGGAGCAGACACCGCAGGAAGCCTTCGAGACGCTTAAGACCCCGTAGATGCATTATATGTCGGAAGGAAATTAATTTAGTTTTTTTTACCGCAGTTCAGCAATATGGACCTTACATCAGTAGTGTTCGACGGAAGGGACGGGCAGGTAACACTGGCCTCGGCATACCTACCGTTTGACGCTCCGATACCGACCACCGAATTCCGCACCCTATCGGAGCATATACGGGGGAAGCGAGACATCATCGGATGGGATGCGAACGCGCAACACGAACTCTCGGGAAGCACCAAGTGCAATGAATGAGGTGAGAAGTTAGTCAATTACTTAATAACTACTAACCTCAACTTAGCAAATAAGGGTAACACACCGACCTTCATAACGAAAAATAGAGCGGAAGTGATTGACGTCACTCTTATCACAACAGAGGCATTGGCGGACCAGCACGGCTGGAGAGTATGTGACTCACCTAGCCTGTCGGACCACCAATGGATCACTTTTTAAGTGAGAAGAGGCGAGAAGATCCCATTGGTCTTCTGCAATCCTAGAAAAGCAGGTTGGGACGGCTTCACCAACGCTTCTAACAGATATATAAGTTCACACCAGTCGAACCTATTGAGAAGTCGGAAGGACATCGACATTGAAGTGAGATATATCACAAGTATACTGGTCGATAGTTTCAGGGAAATGTTTCCAACCACTACCGTCAAACAAAAACAGGTAAGCTGGTGGAACGAAGAACTGGAGGAGATCAGAAAAATAGTCAAAGACTATTCAGAATAGCTCGCCTCACAAACCGAGATACGGATTGGGAGGACTATAAACGAAATCTGAAAATTTTTAAAACAGCTGTAAGAAGAGAGAAATGGAAATCATGGAATCTTTTTTGCAGCAATATTGAGGGAGCAAACGAGACATCTATGCTAAACAGGGCTCTGAAAAGAGAATCGCATGTGGATACGATGCTCCAAAAGGAGGACAGATCGTGGACAACAAATAGCATAGAACGTCTCAAGCTCCTACTAATCCAACACTTTCCGGGTTCAACGGATGAGGAAACAGAACAAGCAAACCACGTGATTCCTTACCGTGACCCCCCACTGAAAGAAATCGTAAGCGAAGAAAAGGTCCTTTGGGCCATTAATACCATCGAACCTTACAAATCACCAGGAACCGACAAAGTGTATCCGATCATGCTTATGAAAGCGGATATCACAATAATACGGATTTTGTTGAAAATATATAGAGCCTCCATATCCAAAGGCTATATTCCTCTGGACTGGAGAGAAGCAAAAGTAGTTTTCATACCCAAGCCGGCAAAAGCCAGCCACTACAAAGCAACGGATTATCGACCTATCAGGTTAACGTCTTTCATGTTGAAAACCCTGCAACGCCTGGTGGATGGGTACATAAAAAGCACTGTGAACATAACGGAGCTTTGCCCCAACCAACACGCATACCGCCCAGGGCGCTCAACAGAGACGGCACTACACGAAGTAGTAAGCAGAATAGAGAGGAACCTTGCCATCAAAGATTACACCTTGGCGGCCTTCATTGATATCGAGGGAGCCTTCAACAATGTAAAAACTGAGAGCATAGTAGCAGCCATCCAAAGGTATGCAATGGACCCATATCTTACTAAATGGATGACGGAACTACTAGTTAAAAGTAAGATTACAGCCGAGGAAAATGGCGTAACCTTGAATAAATGGACTAACAGGGGTACACCACAAGGCGGCATAGTATCACCACTTGCCTGGGTACTCACAGTTAACCAAATAGTGGAAGACCTCAACGGGAAGGGTTTCAAAACGACAGCGTACGCTGACGATATCGTTATACTGATAAGTGGAAAGTTCCCGGAAACCATGTCGGAATTGATGCAGACCGCACTCTCACATCTTTTCGAATGGGCGAAGCTAAACGGACTGCGCATCAATGCCGACAAAACGGAGCTTATGCTTTACACAAAGCGCCGTAAACCGGAGACATAGACAAGGTGAAATACTATAAACGAATAAGAGCTCGGATAATAAGCTAACTTGGACCCCACACATAGGAGTAGTCAGACGGAGAGCTACAGTGGCTCTCTTCACAATGAAAGGACTAGTGGGGAAATACCTGGGGATAAAACCCAAAAACACAACAGTAGTGAGGCCTATAACCATGTACGGGGCATTGGTTTGGTGGCAGGCACTACAAAAGTAAACCATTGCAAAAGAGCTAGAGAAGATCCAGAGAATGGCCTGCCTTGGCATCACAGGTGCCATTAGGACTACGCCAACTGCTGCAATGGAGATAATGCTTAATCTCATGCCACTCGACAAATTCATCTTCAGAGAGGCATCACTTGCGAGCATCAGATTAAAATCCACATATGGGTTCTCTAACCACCCACAAACGGGGTACGTTTGCATTTTGGAAAAAATGGAGAGAATAGCCCCGTCAAGTAAAAGGGAGCTGGATAGAACTCAACCAATATTGGACACAACGATTCCCTACAAGATCAGCATACCGACCAGAGAAGCGTGGAAAATGGTGCAGGATTACACATCTGGAAGTGAAATTATGATCTTCACTGATAGTTCCAAAACGGATGAGGGAAGCGGCGCCGGAATCTTTTTCCCAAATCACCCGCAACTCAACCGAAGTTATAAACTGGAGAGCCATACCACAGTTTTCCAGTCGGGAGTGTTTGCAATAAAAGCGGCTATAGAAGCGGCAACAAACAACCTTAATGGAAGTATACAAATACTCTCGGACAGTAAGTTGGCACTGCAGGCGCTTGCCTCTAACCGCGTAGTTTCACAACTGGTGCAGGATTGTAGGCAGGCTCTCAAAACCGTAACAACGTGAGTAAATGCAAAACTGACATGGGTCCCTGGACACAGTGGTGTAGAGGAAAACGAAAAGGCGATGAACTAGCGAGAGCTGGATCAGCCGACCAAAATGCCACTAGAATAGACACAATAAAAGTGCCACTTGCAATGGTTAAAAAGGGAACTAGACGAAATCCTCTGGAAAGAGACAGATACGGCTTGGAATGACAGGAATGACTGCAGGATACGCCGAACTCTTTGGCCTCACCCTAATCAAATGAGGAAAAAAAACCGAAATGGTGTTAGAACATTGGTGGCAGTATTAACGGGCCATAATCTTCTAGGTCAACACGCCAAACGAATAGGAATCCGAACGGATGACACTTGCCGAGCTTGCGGCGAGAAGGAAGAAAGTACAGAACAGTTCCTCCTAGATTGGCCAAGTCTGGCCAACAAACGCCTTACTTGGGTGAAATGTATTGGCACAACAGAATTGGAACACTTGGCGACCACAGAGCTGGGAGAACTCCTTGACTTCTGTAGGACGACAGGATTGACCATCTGTAAACAATAGTACTACATATGGGGAGCTAAGGGCCGAGCTCTGGCCTATGCTAAATTCCAACAAATGGACCCCAGTACAATAATAATAATACCTTAGTTTGTGTACATTATGCTTTAAAAGGATTCTTTTTATTTATTTATTGTGTATATTTAAATGGACTTTTTCTGCCACCTTAAAACGAGTTTTACTCTAAGATATCCCCTTTAAAAAGCTCGTTGCTTTCCCGCCTTTATTTAATATTTGGTTTAGCAAAGTATGTTTACACTCTGGGTGAATCAATTATGATGGTCTTACTAGGGATTTGTGACAGATTAACTTGACACTGTGATCTCAATTTAAGGAGAAGAGTTTCCTAAAGGACAACATACCATACTGCTAGACGGCAGTATGTTTTCTCAGTTTTCTCGTCCACTTTACAAAACATCTGATGCAAGTTTGATAAATTTCTTACGTCAAATGTCAAATTTAGTATGTTTGCTTCCTATTTGGAATTATTTTAGAGTTAGAGAGTTTAATCCTTATCCATAAATAACTATGCAATCTGAAATTTTTTGGGGCATGGTCTTATAAAAATCAATTAGTTTCCTGTTTTTAACAAAATTGCAAACAGATTTCAAAATTTCAATGGTTAAAAAATTTCATTACTCAAAATTGTCAACTTTTCGAATACATCTCGCCTCACAACGACGCATCAAAATCAATGCAGGAAGGCATATTCAAGCGCATATAATGAAAACTCATTTACTTTAGTGGGCGAATCGCGTTACGCCATATTTCTTACTAACCTAAGGATACATGAATTTTTATCGCACTTATTCGAGTGCAGTTCTCTGTTGGTACTGTTCACAAATTCCCCATTCGCCAGGACAAGAACAGTCCTACACTTTGGCACATGAATATTCATCACCCATATGCTCATCTAAACCTTTAAAATGTTGAGCATACCCGGTTTGACAAATAAGTAATGAGACTAATTCCATAAAAACCGTATATTTAAATATTATTCTACGACTCTACCATCCCCTTCAGAGTAGTTCCCTTGGACAGCTATAGAACGCGTCTTCTATGCTTCGTGACATTTCTGGAACGCTTTGACTGGGATGTCCACGAGTACCCTCGTCACGGCCGCCTGTAATCGAGTCTAAATGGGTTCCTTTGAACACCGCCTGTTCAAGGGAAAACAAAGTCACACGGTGACATATCGGGCGAATAAGGGGGCCGTTGCAATACGGCGATTCCCTTAGGAGCCAAAAACTAGGAGGGAGCAGAGGGCTGTATGGCACGGCACGTTGTCGTGACGAAGGATCCAGTTACGAGCGATGTCTGGCCCTGTTAACTCGTTTTCGCTATCTTTCGAGTACTTGGCGATAGAAGACTTGATTAACGGTTTGCCCCGATGGAAAAAATTCTTTGTGGACGATTCCACGGCTATCAAAAAAGGAAATAATCATAGTTTCCACCTTCGACTTGCTCATGCGAGTTTTTTTCAGGCGGGGGCGTGCGGAGACAACCATTGTGAGCTTTAGCGTTTGGTTTCCGGGTCGTATTGGAAAAACCAGCTCTCATTGCCTGTAACAACCCGATCAAGCAGCGTAGGCTCGTTATCCACTTGTTCCAAACAGTCGTCTGCAACGGCCATTCGATGCTGCTTTTGGACCTGAGAAAGGTTCTTTGGAATTATCTTCGTGCACAACTTTTTCATTCCAAAATCGTCAGTCAAAATTTGTCTGACTGTTTCACGGTTCACACCCAGTTCCGAGGCCAACGTTCGAACTGTTAAACGCCGATCTTCACGGATTAGGGTGCGCACACGCTGCGCATTTGCGTCAGTCCGCACCTCGACTGGTCTCCCACTCCACGCCTCGTCTTCCACGCTTTCAAGCCCTTCCTTAAACTCTTTATGCCATCGACACACCTGGGCTTGACTGAGAGCACTATCACCATACACTTTTACAATTGTAGCGTACGTTTCCGAAGCTGTTTCGCCGAACTTTCATTGTGACGCGTTGGTCTTGATTTTATTTCTCCATTTTCGTGACGAGCAACACCAACACACGTCTACTCAACACGACACAACAGGCGAACTAAACAAGCTAAGGTGATAGTAAAAATGCAATGGAGAGGGGAAGGATTCCGGGGAAGGGGAAGGGAATTTGGAGGATGCAGGTTTATCACAAGCGCGACAATAAAATCAGTCTCATTACTTAATTGTCACATCTCGTATATTGGATTGAAAAAACTCGGTCCTGTATCATCCATTCGGAAAGTTGAGCACATGGCTCAACAATTGCCACACTACCCAGGATAATTGAGGGTTCCATTGCCTCAAAATTATACCTTCCTATATTTTCAGATCTTTAACGTAGTTATTACATCAGGAACGAGTAGAAACATCGTCATTCCTGGGCATAAGTAGTTAAACTAGTTCTTCATATACAGCAAATTATCATCCAATATATTGTGAGCCCTCAGCTAGTTTTCAGGTTGAATAAGTTGAACCTTAACAAAGAGGCCTTCTTTAAAAAGTTTTGACATGTTCTCACGTTCATTTTGCTGTTGAATTAGGGACCTTTCGATTCTCTTTGCACGCCAAAAGCCTGATGAGATACTTCACTTCTAGGTACTCGTAAAAGTGGCTCTGTGAGTGAAATATTCAAGCTTTTTTCCTTTTTTCTATAATACATTGTACTGATGAGCACTTTCAGAAAGGCATAGGTTTTTCGGTTTAGTTAGGGTTTATAACCGCTCATTTATTACCTTTGTAGTGCTCAATACGTTGAAGAAACGTGCTCAGTTTTAATCTATTTCAAGCGAAGATTTTTCTAATTTAAGCTTACAAATCAGTTGAAAAAAATTCCTATTTTGCTTTTGATCCTTTCAATTCGTATTAAATTGAGAAAATCCAAAGCGAAATTGAAAAAATTTGAGCCGGCTGACAGAAGAGAGAGGAAAGGACACCTGGAAGTGCGTTTTCTGGCAAAATTTAAATAAAAGGTATCTAGCATAGCATAGGGGGAAGCACAGATCGGAACAATGGTTCGAAAGGAAACGCATCATGGACAATGACTAGCATGATTTGCCTCAAACTCATACTGAGTTAGTCCCTTAACTCTAGGACCATTGGGTGAGAATGGTCGACGAGTGACTGAAGTGAATTCTTCTCTTGTCACCTTCAAAAAGAAATACTAGATAAAGAAAAATCCGATACACCGACACTTTCGAAGTATCTAAGCCATCAAAAACCGATAAACTGTTTGCGATCATGTCTATTATAACCTATATGACAAAAATAAGGATCCTAGTGGAAACTCAGATATGAATAAGCACAATACAATGGAATCAAAGAAAACGGAAAAATTAAAGCCAAAAAAGGATCGAATGTTGATTTTTTGACAGGTCAACGATGTCGTGATGCGTTATCCAGTGAAGGGTGATATCATTTCTCTACCAGCTTGTGGATCGTTACTGAAACGATTTCTTGAAAACTTAAATAAAACTTAAACTGATACAAAACGCATTCTCATTTCACCACGGGTGTTCATCATTAAATGAATTGAGTAACAATGGTAAAAATTCCTTTGCTTATAATACCTACAACGTAGCCAGAAATATCCACTAGCTATTCCAAATCCCTCCATGCCCGGATCCACTGCATCCCAAAATCCAGCAGAAACCACTAAAAATGCCATAAAAACTAACCCATGTTAGCAATTCGAACAAATTTTTAATATGACAGGATGCAACAGCGTTGCTAAAATTTCATTAATTTTTGTAGTAAGCTAATTAGTGTACGTTAGGAGTAAAAATGCAATGAGCTACTTATACTTCTACAATTCTAGTGTCAGTTTCTCTGCACTTTTTATCTCGGTTCACGTCAAGAGTATTAGCGCTGATGTGGAGAACAAACAGAGAGCTACGGTTACAACAAGTCAGTATTAACTGGATCTAATCAACAGTAGATAAATTGGCAACTATTGGCTAAGCAATAGCATGTTGCTCGGTACCATAAGATAGAACCTCTCCGAAGGACCTAGCTAAGATCAAGCGCATGATCAGCCTTGGTATCACATGTGGAAGCGCATGATCAGGATATATCCATATTCTGGAAGTAATAGGGTGAATAACTTTGTCGATATACAGGGAGCTGATTAAATCTCATCCGGTGGTAGAAATAACAAATCGTTAAAGATCGCCTAATGTAATTGAGGTAAACTAATCTAAATGAAATTGAAATAATGAAATAATTTACAGTGATGCAGTGATATGTTCCTGTAGGAAACTAGAATGAATTGTCTGTTAACAGTGATACATTTTCAGAGCGTCAATGGTCAATCTTAGTCTCTTTTTTGTTTGCTTTGGAGGAACAATTCAATATGGAAAACCATGAAGTGTACTAGAACAATCTCACCACAAGACCAATAGTATACTAAAACACGATTTGTTCAAATTCACGCTTCACAGCTTGAGATTCCGCTTTTAATTTTAACTTCTCAATATGACAGCTTTAAAAGCTTTAAAAGTGTCGTTAAAAATGTTAAATAAATCTTGAGAATAGTACTTGATGAAAACTGTAACTTGATTGAACATATGAGGCAAAAATAACATAAAAAAAATTTTTATTTTTAGAGACACAGAACTTTAAGTTGGCAACACTTTTTAAGGCTATGTATGGTGTCGCAGTTGTCATCAGTTTTATAGTTAGTTTGACTTGCTATTTTATCAGAAATAAGTTGACACCAAATGAATCCATTTGACATTGTGTTCAACAATTAAACCTGTGCCCATCCACATTATCGAAGATTTCATGGCAGGATCAAGGAGAAGAAATTTAATTCGTTTCATTCGTACATTTTCTTTAGAGATGAGGTTCATTACTGGTTGAATGGCTACGTCAATAAACAAAACTGCCACATTTGGAGTGCTGAATATCCCCAGGTGGTTGTTCAAACACGGTTACATTCGGAGAAGGTCACTGTGTGATGTGCTTTATGAGACGACGGAGTCCGTAGTCCATATGTCTTCAAATTGCTGCTGGGAATAAAATGACAGTCAATGGTGACAGCTATATGGCCATGATCAGTGGAATTTGATGACCTCGTGTGTCAAAAGGATGAACATAACGAGCAGCTCGTGCAACCATAAATTATTAGAAACAGAATTAGAATTTCAAGATTCTTAGCATAAGAATTAGAAAGAGGCATTTAATTTTTCCTTTTGAACCAATGAACCGGTCTGGAAAATCTTGGAACTATATCTTGTATTAAGGAGGCGTTTAGTGTCTAACAAAATCAACAAAATAATTTTTACTTTGAATAATTGCCCTGTTTCTCGCTTAAAATAAATTTGATGGCTATTTGTTGGGATAATTTCAAATGTCTTGAAAATGTCTTGAATGTCTTTCCTGACGCAAATTTCACTTCGAAAATGCTTGGGAAAGCTACATGCGCGCACATTTTCCTGCAAAAGTATAATACTTCTGTTAACTTCGTACAAAAGGATTTAAAGTGTCAGCTTAAGGGGGATTCTTGGGAAGGTTTGCAATGTCAATGAAACGCTTAATGTTTCAATGTATTGCTAAAGTTATGTTTGCTAAATTGCCAACTTAAAGTTCTGTATCTCTAAAAAAACAAATTTTTCATGCTATTATTGCCTCAATCAATCCTCAAGAAAGTTACTGTTTTCTTAATTTATTTTAAATTTTTTTAAGACACTTTTAAAGCCTGTATGGCTGTAATATTTAGGAGTTAAAATCAAATTTTATAAAGTGAAATATTCGCGTGAGAATATCAGCCCTGTTCTGTTGTAAAGGACAAAAATTCAAGTTATTTCCGACTAGAGATTAACAGAATTTCTTTTGACGTCAGGCCATCTTCTATTTTGTTATCGCTTTTCCTTTTTTGGCTCAAATAGTATGGACTAGATTTTTCGTTGGTATCGTGAATATAGACATTTTATTTTAACTTACCGTGCAAATATTGAATGTTTAAACAAATGGAATAACATGCGCCGATTAACAACAAAATTGCAATTGACGAGCCAACTATAAAAGGCCCAAATTAATTTGAGTGTGATCACATTTCGATTCGCTTTCAGAATTTGACGACTGTATCTTATTAGTGACTGTGGTAAGTACCTTTTTCGAATCAATTTGTGTCCAGCATAAAGTCAGAACGAACTTCTATAACATTAATTTTCTTAATGTCTCTTTATAAAGAAAAATGAAACTGCTTCTACCAATCGCCGGAGTGATGCTCCTTGCAGCCTACGTTTCTGCACAAACTGTCACTACATCAGCCCCTGTAGCAGAAACTACTGTGGCCGCAACAACCCCACCAGCCCCTGTCACTGTTCTTCCTACCGGGCCTGCGCCGCCACCACCTAGGCCACATTGTCATCATCGTCATGAACATAGGCACAGGCATGGACGAGGACGCGGCCGCAGAGGTAGTGGAGAAAGTAGCAGCGAAAGCAGCGAAGAAGGCCGTGGCGCACGAAGGCGACCAAGTTTCAGACGTGGCCCTCCACCTGGTCGTCGTGCAGGAGGACGCGGACGTCTAGGATCACGTCGTGCTGGAGGACGCGGACGTCGCAATTAAGCCACTTGAAATGTCAAACGTAAAATCTCAGTGAATTTCCTATATTTTTGCACTGTTGCAACAATGCAATAAAAAATTGATTTAAAATTATATTTTGATGCAATCAACATCGTTCTTTGTTCTTCAATTATAAATAAGAATGCAAAGCGCTTAACTTATACTTACTCAAAGGCTTTTAGGCAGTATTGGAAATTATTTTAGGTTTTAAATTTTTTTTCAGGAAAAAGCTGAACAATTCCGTGTTGCCTAATGTAGAAAGCTGGCGTATTACTAGGGTGGTAAAACCAGAACGTAGGGTAGTTGAACATATGGTTTGTGACGCACAATGCACTTGATTCAAACCGGGTTCACAAGAATCACTTCCAGTGTTCAGAGATACCTTAATCTGACGTTTAAGTATGAGCTCTTGCCACTTAATTTTCATAAGAAGGATCAACTAGTAGTTTGGCTCGGTAATATATTTCTTCAAGAGAGTTTTATGTGCGATTTCAAATGTATTCCTGAGAACATAAAACAAAGTTTACGCAAAAATGGACTTAAATTATCAAATAATCCAATTTTTACTACGTTAAAACCCACCTTCAGTTGTCTTGGTTGCCAATCATCCTGAATAAATATTCAAGTATACTATCATACGGTTAATTCATTGGTTTGTAACAATAGGCGCATGTAATGATCCTATTATCGAATGAATGTTTAATTATGAAGACAATCACATGTGAGCGATTGAGTCAGTTAGGTAGTATCGTTGTAACCTAGTTATGATTGAATTTTACTCCACATTGAAGCTGCATTTTGCAGTTGATATCGTTCTGAATACGCCTCTATATTGACCTATTAATCTGCTGACCACAGGTGTCCCTAGATGACCTATTCCCAGCTGCGCTCTAAATCTGCAAAGAACGTTCTAGATAGTTTTTATTTCCAGACCCTAACTTTTGTCAGACAATTACGAAGAAAGTGATCGTCATAGTGTCCTAGCAATAGCATAGATAGCAATATATAGCATAATAGCAATTCACAGCATAGATCCTGGTTAGGCGATGGCTTACGCTCAAGAAGTGACAGGGACTAATACCAAGGTTTTTTACTCAGAGTACACTTGCCGAGGTGCTGCATTACGATTTTTTACTATTTCTAGGTACAGCGGTGATGGTTAAGTTACCCAATTTTGATTTCGCGTCAGAAAAAATTTACCGGAGACCCGTCTTCTTACGATTACTTAGTGGGAAATTCACCACCTCGACAATGGAAACGTAAAGGCCGTTCTTTGTTTGGTCTGACCGTTTTCTCTTTATGTTCATGTTCTGAAAATTATAGCAGAATAAAAGACCTCGTCAAACATTTCAAAAGCCTGGTTTCTCCGTCTGGAAGACATTGGCGGCATGCGGAAGATAAATATTTATATACTACACATTATTATACCTGTCTAGAAAAACTCCTACCCAGATTGTATACCCTGCTTTAGAATCATCAGTAAGAAGATCTTCAAGGTTATCAGTCTATTCTGGTTGAAAAATGAAAGACCTAATACTATCTGGTACTTATTTTAGGGCTGCCTATCCTTTTTTTATATAAGTCTAAGGAACCGCAAGCTAGAAGCACTTGGGCAAGTGCAAAAAATCCATATTGTTATTCAGGAAGTTTATGGGTACATATTTACTATATGCGATAGGTAATTTCCGCACTTCAAGGATGATAACAGTTTTTTTAAAGTTAAATCACAGTCCAGGCCGTCTTCAAATTCAAAAAACCCAAAAAACATCCCTTTTTGAAGCATGGAGTCAAGTGTGAGAAGTATTAGCCTGTAGGAACACTGGCAGCAACTCATGAACATTTATTGTGTGATAAGATCTCTAGGATTGATCCATAGATAAAACCACTGCGATACGCGGGTGCGGGTTCAATACTTCGGATGCCCTAAGAGTTGAGTTCTCAAGAACCAAAATGAGATGCTACCTTGCAAACAGTTTGGAATGTGTTTTACTGCATCAGATTCTGGCTGACCAAGTACCCATAAGATAAAAGTATCTTTCATGGTACATGCTTTCTTTTTAGAGATACAAAAATTGAACAAAATAAATGAAATACGGATAAATTGTCTTGATTGCCATGAAATTGAATTTATTGGAAATATAATATTTTATTTTTCATATATATACAGTTTTTTATATGTATAATTATTTTAATTTCGGGAATGTAAGTGCCACGACTGGCGCGAAGGAAGTCATATCGTGTACTCTAACCAATAATTGGGGCCATATTTATCCATTAACGTTGCCAATGTTGCCTTCTAGATGGTCAAATGTCTTAGATTTGACGGCATAGACGAGTTAATATGCGTATCCCTACAAGAAATATTCCAGTCATGCTAAATCACAAGACCTTGCAGGATAGTTCACAGGTCCGAAACGAGAAATTATACGCCATAAAAAGGTTCCTCCATAAAAAGGCTCCTTCCGTTTAATTTTCCAAAATGTGATTAGGTACAGGTTCAATTGTTGAGCACAATGTCGAATGGACTCACTTGTGTCTACTCTTGAATGATGGATGGGCCTGCATTAGCACATATTACTTCAGAATGTTGTGGAGTACAAATTGTGCCCAAATATTTTTATTCTCTCAGTGACGTTTTAACTCACTAATGTCATATGGCCCCTAGTTATGTGAGGCTCAGTGCTCTACGGCCCCCCTGTGTACTTGAAGTGGACATGATGGACGAGATAGTACGGGCACTTTTTCCCCAACATCCCGTCCGTGTTGATGCCGCTCACAGGGAAACAACATCAGACTGTCCACTCTTCACGAGAAACGTGCTGGAACTAGCAGTTCTCTCCATGAAGGCGAAGAAGGCTCCGGGCCCAGACGGTATTCCAGCCAAGGTACTGCAACTGGCCTATCACTCTTGCCCTGACTTGCTGCTCAGTAAGTTTAATGCCTGCTTGCGGGAAGGAGTTTTCCCTGAGCGTTGGAAGATGGCAAGACTCGTGCTGATCAGCAAGGTGAAGAGAAATCCCGAGTCGCCGTCAATATAATGACCGTTATGCATGCTAGACTAGGCCGGGAAAGTTCTCGAGAGACTGATAAAGAGAAGACTCGCTGACGTTATCCACGCCACTATGGTTCTTTCTCCAAGGCAGTATGGTTACAGAACGGGACGTTCCACTATAGATGCAGTCGTGGAAGTGGTAAATGCGGTCCAAAAGGCGGTGGCACGCAGTCGACCCAAAGTCGGATAGTCCTTCTAGTGACGCTGGACATAAGGAATGCTTTCAACTCCGCTAGATGGACGGATATTCTAGAAGCTCTGGAAAACTCATTCCAAGTACCAGAATATCTGATGCAGATAGTTCAAAATTATCTGATGGATTGCAGCCTGATCTATGACATGGTGCAAAGTCGTCGGAGGGTGCTAGGAACGTCTCGTACGACGGACTGCTCAGACTTGAACTGCCGGAAGAGTCGCGACTGATCGGCTATGCGGATGATGTTGCGGCACTAGTGGCTGGGGGCACGGATTTAACCTAGCGTTAGAGAAAACCGAAGTGGTCATCCTGATCAAGAAGAGCATTCCCAGAGTAAGAATGGTCCGAGTCGGGGACACATTAGTAGAGTCGAAACTATCAGTTAAGTATTTGGGCTTGCTGATAGACTCTAAGCTGAGTTTTTCGGAGCAAATCAAGGCAACGACAAACCAGGCCGCAACAGGGGTCTCAGCAATTCGTCGAATAATAGTCAATCATGGGAGACCAAATCCAACGAAAAGGCGTCTGCTGATGAGTGTAGTGCAATGCACGTATGCTTCTATATGGAGTAGAGATATGGAGTGAAGCTCTCAACAAGGAACTGCACCGAAAACGACTGGCCTAGGTGCAGGGACGAGGAGCAGTGCGGATAGCATCAGCATATCGTACAGTCTCTGAGCCAGCGGTGCTGGTAATTGCAGGGGTGATACCCTATAATATATATATGTAATAAAGAAAAAGTTGCTCGAGATGAAAGACGATGCACTCTCGACGAATGGCAACAATCATGGGAACGTTAGCAAAAAAAAAGATTGATCGCCCGACTCATCATCGACTTGAGATTGTGGCTCAGTCAAACGCACGGTGAGACTGACTTCTACCTGACCCAGCTACTAAGCGGACACGGTTGTTTTCAGTCTTACCCGCACGAGATAAGTAAGTCACGGTCTCCAGATTGCATATTCTGCATTGGTGCGAAGGATGACGCCTGTCATACTTCCTTTTCATGCAGAAGATGGAACAAACAACACGGTGATCTTGCCGAAAAAGTGGGAGAGCTCCATCTAGATAGCCTAATCGAAGAAATGCTGAAATCATTTGACAAATGGAATCAAGTGGCACATTACGCTCGGGCAATCCTAGTAATGAAAAAGGGCATACTTGATTGGTTGGAAGCGTCGAGGATGGAGGGTTTCCTTCTCTAGCAATCCTCCTTCTCTTTTCCACCCAACTAGAGAGGCAATTCCTGTAAACCGAAGGCGCCAAAAGGCGTAAAATTGGGAGGCCTAGTCCGAAGTAATGTGTCAAACGGTTCCAGGCAAGGCGCTCCGGTTGACAGGGGAAGTGTTTAGTCGGTAGTCCAGTAGGTCCACTGGAAGTCCGACACTCAGGGCGTAAATAGCCTTCACCTTCCTACCCAACAAAAAAAAAATAAAAAAAAATCATATGGCCCAACAGGTCTTCCGCTATGGAGCATCAAATGTCGAATGGCTTCAATGTATTGGAATTTTAATGCACCAATAAAAGTTTCGTCAAGCGGCTGAAGCTTATGCGACGTGTGGGCTGATAAACGCAATATTACCGCATAATTTTCTTGCGCTAGGTTAATAACTTCAATATTTCTGAGATGGGAATTATAACCATCTAGAACTGAAAGCATTGTCGTCCTCCTCGGTCGGTCTTGTTTTTTGGATAAAATCATTGAGCCATACAGTGAATAAATTACTGACTGACATCTGGAAATGGAACCTGGCGGAGCATACTTCATTAGAGCATCTGTCAGATGTTTGCGAGGAAAGATTTATAGTCGCGGAAACATCCTCTTTCACCTGAACTTAATGCGCCAACTTGTCGTTCCCCTTTGAGTCCAATGACACTTGGAATTATCGACTGAACAACAGAAATTTCATTCTCATCGACATTGAAAACTCTATCTGCAGGATACATGTGTTACTTGAGCTCAGCTTCCAGAAGGTCAAATCAAACAGTCAAATGCATAGACAGCTTCCTTACTACATTTCCTCTGGAAAAACATGAGCTGTGGCTTTCAGTAATGTCAAAACATCCTTATGGCGTTTCATAAAATGACGAAACCACGCTCTACTTGCTAGTACTTGTGTGAATGGATGCCGTATTCCATTTTTCTCACAATTTTTTCCAGAATAACTACATATTCAACTAATTTGTTATTAAGTGTGTCATCCATTATCGGCTTGCGTCCTAAATTGAGTCTGGAATAGTAAGCAAAATTAAGAATAGAAAGTCAAGCAAATTTGAAGTAAATATTATCCTTACAAACTTCCCCTAACAGCGAAAAAAAACAATGCATAGCACACAACATTCATATATGAACTGAAGAAAATCGCATAAAGAGTGAAACGCAAGAGCTGTCATTATAGATTTCGACTGTTGTTACTAGTCTGCGCACCTTGCTATAACGATATGTATGGGGCTCATATTAAATACAGGGCCCATATTATGACCTTTACATGCACCTGAAGCAACTATTCAGTGGGCGCAGGTATTTTCAGTCTTATCGGCTTAAGATGGGACAGAAACCCTCTCCTATTTATTTATTCTGCCTTCGGACGACAGAGGACGCCTTTCGGACATCTTTCGCCCACCGAAGATAACCAGGCTCCGTTTGCATCGCTCCAAAAAAGTAGGCATATTATCTCCAAAAAACATCACCGGGAGCATGAATTTGAAGTGTTTCACGTAGCCACCTACCATTAATGCCTAATTCTATGGTCTCCGCAGACAGGGTTGAAACAATGTATTGACCATCACCCTCAAGATCTGAAACAAATTTCAGTTTTGTGTCTCAATTTTATTTAAGCTATCTAGTTTCCCAAAAATAACTGGTTCGTGCTCTGTATGTTGCGCACCTTCGAAACCAAAACCACCACTTTTCTGCCACAAAAAGGCTCCTCACAATATGGGGGGCTGACAGTAATCTGTCATACGTGCCCCAACCCAAAGCACGCAAGATGTTGACATCAAAAGACAATAACAACTGTCAACTGCCACATTACGTGAAGACGGTTCTTCTCATCCAGAAGGGCACCGCCTGGCGGCGCAGAGGGAAAGGGTATGTCTGACCGCAATCCCTCTCCTTTTCATTCATTCTTCCTGAAAGAAGGCTTTCAGCAAGGACGGACCTTAAAGGGTAGACAAACCTTCCCTACACAGTAGGCCTGGCCCGAAGTAATGTGGCAAACAGT
The DNA here is from genome assembly GCA_954870665.1 of Stratiomys singularior. Taxonomy (NCBI): domain Eukaryota; kingdom Metazoa; phylum Arthropoda; class Insecta; order Diptera; family Stratiomyidae; genus Stratiomys; species Stratiomys singularior. The sequence goes on along the minus strand of OX940881.1, from coordinate 25,286,425 downwards.
CTACGTTAGGTTCTTAGTGTGACAGGGGAGGTGTTTGATTGGTAGTGCGGTTGCCACTGAGGGTCCAACAATAGGGGCGGCTCATACCCACAAAAGAAGGGAATTTCTTAGTGATTTTCGTAATTTTACAAAATTCGGGTTTGATTAGAAAGATTTGATTAGAAATTTGTAAAGCATTAATCTTTACTAAATAAAAAAAGATAATTATTGTATCAAAATTAAATGTCAATAAATATTGTTATTATTATTTATTGAACAACATATGATAATTATTTTCATTTATATTAATTAGTCTCATAACATGAATTCGATTTTACATTTTTTGGATGTAAATTACATTATATCCTACATACTGGTAGCACAGAATTTATAATATCTCCAATTATGAAGAGTCCTTGTTGAGCAGGAACCTTATAACGATTCGTTTTTGCAGTGCAATTTTTTTCCCCACTACAGTGCCTGCTTATTTATCGAGTCTGTGAGTATAATAATTGCAACAAGATACCACATTTTTGCTTTGCCTCCCAAATTAAATATTTTGCAAAACTCGCCGACGCCTAACGCCGTTCTATCACTAAACAATTGTTGCTATTCGCGACTCAATGCAACAATTTTACTAATGTGAGTTTATCGAATATGATTATAAATATTTACAAAAGCTGTTCGGCATGAGTAGAAATGCGTGATAGTTAATTATTCCTTTGAAATTTGGTGCTGAATATACATGTTTGCAAAGCAAGTGAAAGAAGTAAATTAAATACTAATAGCAGCCCACACTTTTTGAATGTTTACCATGTATTGAAAATGCTTTTTTTTCTGCTAATGTCGTAAATAACAAACACTTAAACAAATGCAACGACGGCGATAAATCCAAAGAAATTTTCAAATGTTTTGGTCAAATTTTATTATAAATACCCTGGATTGGCATTGTTTCGGTTATTCCGAGTCTCACATTCAGAATAAAATCGATAAATTTTATTAGTGACTGTGGTATGTACAATTTAATGTATTTTCCATGGTTGAAGGGAAATTTTCTTACACTTTTCAACTGCGGTTAGAAATAAATTAAGCTGAGCCTAAAGCTAAATATATTTTGTCATATATTTTGTGAAATGCATTTACCCTCATAACTTTTCAGAAAAATGAAGATAGCGTTATCAATTTTAGGAGCTCTGCTCCTTGCCACGCATGGCTCAACACAAACAGTCGCTACGACTGCAGCAGCAACTACAGCTGCTGCAGCCGTTACTACAGCTGCTGCACCTACTACAGTCGCTGCAGCTACCACAGCTGCTCAGGCTGTGACGACTGATGCTTTCACGACCCAAACATTTATACCTCCACCAACAACACTGAGACCGCCAAGGCCAATGCCCCCTATGCCTTGGGGATGCCACCATAATCACTTCAATCATCATGGATTCCCAATGTTCATACCCCATTTCCAGGGTTACCGCGGACAGTATCCGCCCTTCTTCGGTGGTGGTGGATTCAGAAGGCGTAATCCTTTCGGAAGATTTGGTCGTTTTGGCAGACGAGGTCGATTTGGTGGACGCAGGCAACGTTTTGGAGGGTTCGGACCGTTCGGAAGGCGAGGATCTCGTTTCGGTGGGCCTCGCGGAGGCCGCCAAGCGAGTGGCCGAATTAGGCCGCGCCGTGGTTTTATTGGACGCCGTGCAAATAGAATCGGGAATTAAGTGTAAGATGTATACGTCGGAAATAAAATTGATAAACAGATTCTAAGTACAGCATTAAAGATGTTTACCTTATTTGTACACATGGGAAAAACTAGTCTAAGCTTAACTTCCTCAGCCTGTTTGAAAACGAGATACGAAAAAAAAATTAAATAAAATCTTTTACGTATCCAAACATATTACCTTCGATGACTGATTCTCTGAAGATGACCAAAAATTCGAAGTTAAGAGCTCCTCATTGTTATGGCTGACCATGAGACATGAAAAAAAATCAGAGCAAGCTATCTACGTTCAAAACCATAAGGCAATCGTCTGGAACCCAATTGGACATTTTTCCGGCTTCATGGTGTTCCAAAGTTCTGATTTCTTTGCTTTCCAATTCAACCATACAAGAATTCCTCTGCATTTGCCCCTGCAACGTCAACAGATTGGGGCTAATAAACAACCCCTAGTTATTCATCATCATCATCATCATCTAATCACAAGGCAAGACACCTTCTTCACTATGTTTTTTCCCACTTTCGGTTTAGAAGAAAAGTATTTAAATACATACATGGCAGCTGCGTGTAATTGATTTCCTGTAAGAAATCATAGAGATTCCTGTTAAGGAAATCTATTTTTGGTTCTCAAAGTGGGATCTAAGGTGATAGAGAGGATAATAAACAACTACTCTTTTCAGATTAAATATACTAATATTCACTTAAATTTACCACCACTAACAAAGTACTTGTTTTGACATGTCTTTGGATGCAGACGAACAAGCAAAACGGGACTTTAACTCCTTAAGAAGTTTGCTGCCCGATAGTTTCAATGTAAAATAAATCAATGTCAGTACTTTGAGATCAATATACAATCAAATGATGCATTATTTTGAGATACAAGAATGTAAAGTTAATGTGGCATAGACTCGACGTCATCTTAATTTCCAGGAAGCCGAATGAGTACGAGACTTAGCTCTAAAATTGGAATTAGACCCTGTGCACGCTAAGCGATTGCGGTTAGCGTGTATATTAACTTGAATACTAAATGTACTCGGCATTCTTCACAAGAATTAAAATACTTGATTTCGAATATTTATCGTAGACATAGTTTGTTGACGAGTTAACCTTTTCTTTAAAACTAATAATCAAATGTAAATTAAATCGTTTGGGGTACAAGCTTGAACGCACCCTTACGTACAAAACATCTTTTAACGGAAGTTTTAAGTTCTTGGTAGCTCTACAAACGAACTCAGATGAGTTGTAGCGTTCTACAATAATTGTGTAAACAGTCGTTTCAATTTACGATTCATGTATTAAAAAGCTAAAGTTTCAGAGTTTTGATGGAAAGTATGCGGGGAAAATCATGAAAAACATCAATTTGCGTCGTCGATTGCATCTTAAAGCTGAGTAATCCTGTGCCTGCTATATTGGAATTATATTATAACAATATAAAATGTGCTTGAAAAACAACGGATTTTTGAGCTGTTCACATCGTTTTATGGTTGGAGTACATATGGTTGCACTTTCCTAATCGTTTCCTAAGAATCGAGTTGTGGTCACCAGCATTTCCTTCGGCAATTTTCAGTTGACTACGTGTCTTTGCATATGAGGTAACACGATCGACCGAGGTAAATTTTTGAGGAAATCTCCTTCGTTAACATCCTTAGATTGGTGTTTGTTATAAAGAATCTTTGAATGTATAAAAGCCTTCTGCCAGACACACACAACTGAGGATAAGGTCTCGTTTTCGTCTACCATACTCCTTTCTGAATAACCACTCCTCGATATGTCAAAGCGTTTCCACCACTTTTATACAGAGAAAATGAATTGTCACGTCAAACGATAAAAGCACTTCATCTTCTGCCGGTGCGCCGTATTTAAAAAGCACTCCCGTGAATTATTTGGGTTTTTTGACAGAGTTGCTGTCTATCAGTTGCATCAGTGTCAATTCTTCCACTAGCCATCTTGTTAGTTTTCGTGATGGAGCGTTCACAGCTAATATCATTTGAGCAAATATTTTTTTTTGTTAGGGGTTGGGTTCCTTACTCTCATTTTCGTCCGTTCACAGCTTATTGACTTGCAGTTTCTGATCGATCTCTCAAATCGGTTAGTAGACTCCTCCCCCTAGGGTAAATTTAGAAATACATGCCATCGTTTAGTTTTTGAGTAACTACTTCCTCGTATTTGTCTAAGTCCATGATGACAAGTGTGTTTCCTTTGAAGCAAACCGGTTTTTTCTTTGATTCAATGTTTATGGCTGCTTTAGGGTTCGTTGTTGTCTTTTGGGATTCCATTTTTTATTTTTGCTATCACTTACCTCGCTGCAATACAAGTGCTTCTAGTAATTTCCAGACACATTCAATGTTTGAGTTTTTTTTTCGATTTTTATGATCGAATAAGGTACCTGAGGGTATTAAGGCCTAGCTAAGGGAAATTTGTAATAAAATGAAAAATATCCAACATAATCAACAAGTTTTATTATTTATCAGTCATGTACTTAAATTACTGCAGAGTTTAAACAAAAAATAGCTTCTCTAGCTTAAAACCAAAACAATATATAACTTTTTTAAAAACGCAGTCTGTAGGCCTTATTATACTAGGGTAGGTTAAAAAGGCCTATACATTAAACTATCCAAAAACCAACTTATACTACGTAAATTGGTATTCTTGAGATCAATAATCATTAACATAAAGCAATAGGAAACATAGTGGTCTTAGAAAATTAAATAAATTGCCTTTATTCGCATCCATCAGGACATTGAAGGTCATCAGTATCTTCTGCTGTCAAACCGACACACTCTTCGTGGTACCACTTGGAGCATTGCGAGCATTGCTTCATTGAATCGTCCATTCTATCTTCTTTGCAGGCATGACAGTACATACTCACTTGTTTTTGTGATTTACCTTTGACGGTAGTAGACTTTTTTGCAGATACGATTTTAGCTTTCTTAGGATTTAAAGTCTTTTTAAACTTTGTTTTTTCTTTTGTAAAGCTTTTGTCTTGTTTATTTTTCTTTTTTTTGTTACCTTTCACTTCTTTACTATTTATTTTCTCTTCATTATATTAATCAAATAGATCTTTTGTGACTGGAGTACCTCGATAATTAATGGCTTTTCGTCTAACAGTCGGTGTGCATGTTTGAACTTTAACAGGCGTAGGCAGAAGATCATAAAAATCATTTCTTTTCACCCGACTGAGTGGTAAATCATCAGATTCATCTGAACTAAAGCTTGTTCCATAAACTGTGCGATAATAGCTGCGTTGCACGGTTGATTCTCTTGAGACCTGACCTGTGGATGTTGATGCTATAGCTGGTGATTGCTTAGTTTGTTCTGGAGTCGCTGGTCGAAGACAATCAACAGGTGAAATATTTCCAAGCGAGACATCGGGTATTGGAATCGGTGTCAAAATTGATAGTGAAGTAGTAGAAGGGGCAAAAGCTGTTTCTGGTATGGCCTGTGGGTTGAAGGGATACAAGCCACTCGTGATATTGCTGTGTGTCATACATTTAGACCAAACGCTTGAAAGAATGATATTAAAGCGTTCTTTAGTGAGTTTTTTGTCTCTGTTTTGGTCCAAAAACGATAAAAATTCAGCATCCCAATGGTGCTCGAATGATCGATATACGGCTTTGTCGAGGGGCTGTAATTCATTGGTTGTGTTTGAAGGTAGGCAGTACAAATTAATGCCAAGTGAATCGGATATATCGACTATGGAAAGATCTAAATGACATGCTGCTCCGTCAAATATCAAAAGGCATGGTCCCTTGCTTTTGTATCTAGACAAGTGTTTTAAAAATATTTTGAAAAGATGATTGGTCATGTACCCCTTTGCTGATTTCTCTACTAAAGATCCTTGAGGCAAATTATCTTACAATTCTGGTTTCAAACGTTTTCCCTTAAATATGACCATAGATGGTATAGCTTTGCCAATAGCATTAACACATCCTGCGATGGTAACGCTTTCAGCATGTTCACAAGACTGTAAATGAACCCTTTTAGCCCCTTTTTTGGCCAAAACACTTTGCTGGTGGTGGATAGTGAGACGGCATCCTTTCTCATCCATATTATAAATTTTCTCGGGATAATCATATAAGTCAAATTTATCGTAGATATCTCTCAGTTTTTGAAAATGGTCATCAACAATAAATTTATTTAGCTTTTGGACTCTAGCTGGGTTCATGAATTGCGCTTTTCTTATGGATATTTCATGGTTTCTTTTCATGAACGCTTTGAACCAGTCTTTGCCTGCGCGTTTGCGCTCATCATTAAAATTGTGTTTTATATTATTTTCCTCACAATATTTATACACCAATCGACGCAATATTCTTGGTGTCACAGGAAAGCCCATTTCAGAATACCGGATTATCCTTTGCACAAGTTGAGCTTCCTCTTCATCATTTAATATAGGTTGACGTCCCAAACTTTTCTTTAAACTGCCAGAGATTGTTCTTCTAGGAACCTTATACCTCTCTGCAGCCTTATACGTAGTCAAAGTTCCTCTTTGTACTGCTCTAACAGCTGCGATCAGATCGTCTTCTGACCACAATGCCCGTTCGGGAGGCATCATGACCGTAAACACTGAAAACAATGATAAATAAATTGAAAATGTATAATTACGTACATACTACCCACCAACAAACATTTTAAAAACACGCTCCTACTTACATAGCAATTTAAACAAATAGGAGTATAATAAGGCCTATAGTAAAATTTTATAGGCCTTAATATCCGCCAACCACGTGGTTACAGAAAAAAATAATAATAAAAATTTTACAACTACAAGTACTTTAATACGGTAACCTAGGGACAAGCATACATTAATTAATAAACAGACAGTCAATACAGGTTTGTAAATATGATATTTTCAAAATAACTTACGTTTTACTGGAGCCAATTTTTATAATTCGTGCCGCGTGACCGCACCACTGAATGATTTCGACGACACTGGGGCGGGGGGAGAAGTGCAAGCGTTCGTCCGCCACTTCGCAGTAACTTGTATACGCTCTGAGCTTGTGTGAGTGTAACCTTGATCGTCAATTACTGTATTTCGTACGTTTTTTGTTACTTAGGCCTTATTGCCCGACAGGCCTTAATACCCGCGAGTACCTTATTTCGAATTCGACAAAAAAAATCAAAGTGTTTAAATTAAGTTTAAGTTTTTAATTTAAGGTCATTTCTAATTGTCTTGGTCCTTATTATAGTTTTTTATCATTTTCGCAGCTGGGATCCTCACCTTCATGGGGCTGAGCCGCGTTCTCTCTCATTCCAGACGAACCTGTGATATCAGGTTCGGTGTTGTCCAGAATAAAATTGTATGTGCGGTATGACTTCAGGACGGCTAGATCCTCGCATGGTTTTTTCTCAGGTGGAATCGGAAGCCGTTGGTTGTTTGAGGGGTGTGTTGTCTGTATATGGGGTCTTGGTTGCTAGATCTTCCCCAAACATACTCTAGATTTACAGGTAAAAGTTTATTTTATAGTGTTCTTTGAAGAACAACAGCCGCTCAACCGTTGGTCTTTCTATACTCCATACGACACAGTTTTCTCCAAGGAACAGCATCTGTATGAAATTTTTTTGCCGAATCGGTGACATCGAAAAAAAAATTGTCATATTCCGTTGTTGTCACACGAAATGGTTTGGCATGGATCTTGAAACTACCTTTCTGGAATATGAATTTGAATGATCTTAGATTTCTATTCCACTTTCGAATGAATCAAATAACATTCCATCTCAAATTGTCCTGCCTTGAAGAAAGAATGTTTGATTAGATGTATTGTGGTAGTTTTTAGTTGATGAATACACACTGCAATAACTAGCAAGTTTTTATTTCGACTGAAACAAGAATAAGACTTCGTTCTTATTTGGTGAATTTCTAAGGCAGTTCCCAATTTCCCAAAATTTGTATATTCTTCATGAGACAAGTGACTTTTGTATTAGCACCTCTTTTAACATTCATTTCGGACCACATTGAGTACGGACAGTGAGGAAGGTCCAGAAAATCAGTGTATAAATATAATTTGAGTTGATTGACAGCTAGATGGCCTTCTGGTTTGACAAATGACAAGTGACATTTTGCTCCCTACGTACAAGAGCAAGTTGTTTTGCTTCGTATAGTTACAGGGGATGGAAAACGGATTTATGATGAGATTCCCGAATACTTAAAATCATGAATAGGCTAAAGCGTAAAATCTACATTGACTGTAGGTCTGATTAGCTTCGTTTGAACAATCTGCTTGGTTAGTTGCTCGGTTTTCGGAAAAGTCAGAAGAGGACTGTCTACCATGACTAGTTAAAACCAAAGGGGTTCATTCATTGAACAATTGACTAAATTAGTTGTTCGCAGCTTGATAAATACCCGAGACTTTAAAGAAGGGAAACAAAGTCAGCTTTCATTTTGAAGACTGTAACCATCAAGGTTTGAAATACAACACAACTAAATGAATATCCTGTTAATCGCCACGAACTATGAAGAAGCATTTAATAATGTTATAGTAGGCAATTCTTTAGTATTACTGCTCTAATATTCCATTATAACATTTGCTCTTTCATAGAATGACAGACAAACAGGTATCACACTCCAACAATCTTCCACTCTGACAGGATTCAACCACAATAAGTAAGATTGTAATTGTAAATATTTTCTTATTCCGGTCAAATTATTTCAAAGAATAACGCTCCCAAATTGCTTGAATAAAAACGCAATACAACTACAAACTTCCTATTGTTTTTTCTAAATTTCTCTGGCAGAAGCCACCCGAGAGTATTGCCCGTGCTTTGTGCGTATGCTTCGTACTAAGCATGGAAAAACTGCTTCTGACAGGTTGCGAATACTGACAAAGGTTGCCGAAAAGTTCTACCCCATGTGGCTTTTTATCCTGACATAAAGATAAGCCACAATACTTGCCTTTGTGTGAAGGTAACATGCATGCGTTGTGGTGTTATGCGTTAGTAAAGGGCTGTTTTGGTTTGTACGAAGATGTGTCAAAATTTTCTCGCTGAAATGTTTGCGAGACGAAGCAAAATGTTGACAGGCGTGGTATTTACGCTGTTATGACATTCAATTTGAAGAAGGCCTTTTTGAAATATTTGGTGTTTGATCCATATTTTAATCTTCTACTTTTACGTTTGCCTTGATTTTACCCAAATGATATACACAACAGAGCAACTTCAGCATAAATTTGTTGTCTCATCCCGGGAAACTAAAATTAAAATTCTGATTTATAAGCTTCAAGGAATATAAGCTTCATCTTCTTCTTTAAATTTAGGTTAAATTGAGGAAGCGAAACGTACCAAAAAAATTTCTGTAAATGAATTGGGTGATGTATACAACTTTTTGTTTGCAAGTAGTTTGAACTAGGTTTAAATATAATAAATTATATTCACAATTGGAAGTAAGCGGCTGAATCAGCGAACATAACGCTCCAAGGTTTGCAAAAATGATTTATGATTTTACCTTGGTCACTAAAAATTAATAACTCAATGTCAGATTTCGGGCCTATTCTTATTTAGGGAGAGTTACAAAAGTTATAAAATTTCAACCAATAATTTGTATTTTATAATCATATTTAGCGTTAAACGTGAGCCATTTAAATTTAATTCCAGCTTATTATAGCTCTAAGCAAAGCTTATATAAGGATCACTTGCCAATACTACCATCTTTTTAGCTGGAAAATGTGTAGAATTAAGTGAATACGTGACAGTGACCTTATATTTTAACCATGCTGCGGAGTGAAACGTCTTTCTTCTAAGAAATTTTCGGAGACAATACTGATTTCATTACACGCAACAGGAAGTCTAGAATTTTTGCTTGAGAATAATTCTATTCATGTGAGTTTTGCTGGATCTTTATTAGTGAATTTACCACCGAAGTTTAATCGAAAAATAATTTAAGTCTAATAATAATTTGAGGACTTTTCTAGTTCATCGTCGTTTCAACAAGTTCAAAAAACGATATAAGTAAAAGTAACAGTGGATGAAGATTTAGATATATTTAGCTATAAATATAACCTACAGCTAAGCTACTGCATGGGTCCGAGCAATAGTGCCGATTTGAAATTGTACCACAAAAGCTAATTATTTTAGTTTCCATTTAATACTTTGCCCTGTTTTAAATGGAAAAATTGACAAACTGTTTCACGAGCCCTGTTTCTTCAAGGGAGGTGAAAGCTATACATGCACACTTCTACTCGACTATAAACACAACTCCTACACACACCGAGAATCTGGAATTGGTTGTCGCATAAGTTTGGACCAGGCTCCTTTAGCCAAGCTAACTGGCGCCTTCAATTTCGGAAAATATCGCTTCCAGGAAGTAAGGAGGAGATTACTTATACACAGTATGTCGGAAAAGTTCCCGAACTTATTTTGTACCGCTTGTACGAAAGGCGCCACCTCTTGGACGACACCGATACTATGTTGCTACACCCCTCTGGAATGTCTGAGAATCGCACCAGTATCCGTTCATTAGTTGCCGAGATAGACGTGCTTGAGTGAACGTGTGTTTAGTACCCCGGCGCAAGCTCTACGATGGATGAGAAATTTGAACATCGTGCTGCAATTAAAGTCTGCTATAAACTTAAAAAACTTTCGCGGAAACGAACAAAAATGATCGATTCGGCTTACGGTGAAGGTGTAGTGTCGCGTACAACTGTATACACGTGATTCAGTCGGTTCAAGAAGGGTAGAGGGTCGTTTGAAGATGACTTCGACTCTAAAGGCCTGATACACAAAGAATTTGCGCCCCCAAACACCACCGTGAATGCTGCGTATTACGTAAAGGTTTTAAGACGTCTGAAGCGCCGGATTAATCGCATCAGGCCCGAGTACAAGGAACCGGGATCGTGGAGTTTGCTGGATGACAATGCGCCTGCTCATTCTTCGAACATTGTGAAGCGTTATCTCGCCAAAAATCAGATCCCACGCATCAACCACGCCCCATACTCGCCAGATCTGGCTCCAGCCGACTTTTTCCTATTTCCCAAGCTAAAAATGGCCTTGAAAGGACAATTTTTTGAAGATTTGCCGAGAATTTAAGCGGCTTGCACCAAGCGTCTCACAGCGATAACTTCAGAGGAGTACCAGAGAGCCTTCGAATCACTCATGGAGCGCTCAAATGAGTGCATATCTAGGGAAGGGGACTATGTTGAAAGTTAACTTTAATAAATTTTTTTAGATGTTATTTTCGATTTTTTATTTCAAAAGTTCGGGAACTTTTCCGACCTACTGTGTAGAGTGATTTCTCCTCTCTTTAGACCAATAGCAATTGAAGATGGTCAAGCATACTAGGGAATTAATTTCAATGAATCCTTGATCATACCATCTTTTTCACCACGGAATCTGGAGAACTTACTTTTTCTCCAGTGACAGCGTTAACCATGTCTCGTCCAGCATTCACAACTCAAAAAAAAAAGATCTCGAAGGCACTACCGGGATCATAGAGGAAAACAGGCTATTAGGGGTCAGTGGCTTTCAAATTTTGTTCTAGTTTGACTGCAACTGACTGACTCTAGTTTGACTTGTTCACCGTGAAGCTGAGTCAGATAATAATCAGTCTTGCTGTTGAGTCTCTGCTTTAGGTCTTTAATTAGGCTCTGATCTACCTCGTGCTGCGTTTGTTTTCCATTGTTGGTACACAGCGTTAGCGCTACCTTTCCCCAACTTCGAAGCGCCTCTTACTTCTTATTACAAGTCTTTATTCTTTCGTCGTTTTAGAACAAGCACAATAGGTACCATACGCGTGATAATTATCACAGTATGTACTATACAATATGTACAGGGTGGGGCGCCAAAATCCGGACAAAATTCAATTTAAATTTTCCCCCATCCTATAAGGTTTCGAGAGGTCACGATTCGCGTACAAATAGTTTAACACATGTGTTGAACAATCATAACGTCGAAAAAGTCGCAATGTTGAAGCCAAGTGCAGAGTATAATCGAAGAGTCGCGATTATTGCAAGTGTTCGCGCTGAGCGCTCAGCCACAGAAATTATTCGATTCTTCGGCTACCCAAGATTGACTGTGTATGAAGTTATTGCGAAATATAATGAATCGAAGTAGTCAGACAAAGGTTCCGCGACACCAGCAAGGAAACCCCACTCCAATGAACACGTTGTCAGGACCCCCGAAATCATTAAACAGGCTCAGGAGAATTTTCTTTTTCAGGAAAATTCTCTAAAAGAATTTTAGAGCTCAGGAACAATCTTTACGTTATCTTTAATCATTTGAGAGCATTTAATAAAGAAAGATTTCCCTGATATTTTAAATGGGCTTCTCTGCGTATGATGGTTAGGTCCATGTAGTTGAGTTCTTTGTTTGACTCTTTCTCCATTGTGAACTTTATGTTGGGGTGGATGTTGTTCATATATGTAAGGAGTTCGTCTTCCTCGTTCGAGTCGATGATGATAAAGCAGTCGTCCACATACCGTTTTTAGTATACGATCTTGAATTTTTCTACTATTTTCGGTATGTGTACTTTCTCTATGCTTTGCAGGAAAACTTCGGACATTATAGATGAAATTGGGTGTCCCATTCCCAGTTCGTCTTCTGCAATATAGATGCTGTTTTCGAACTCAAAGTAGTTCTGCTGGAGTGTGATCCTGACGAGGTTCACCAGTTCTTCAGTGAATCGTCGGCTGTTGTTCAGTTGTATTCTTTCTCTTGCGAGAGCCAGCGTTTCATCGACGGGTATGGAGGTGTAGAGGTTGGTGATGTCCAACGAAAGAAGCCGATAATTGTTCAGTGTTAAAGATTTGGTCGAGGTGGCTAGTTCCTGACTTTTCTTGATGGTGTATACGTCTTCAAGATTGAGGGCATCTACCAGTACAGATGCTAGATGTTTTAACAGTTTGTAGGCGGGGGCTGGACTGTAGTTGACGATGGGTCTGATGGGGCTTGTGAAGTTTAGGTTATGCTTTGAGGAGTGGTGTTGAAGGGTTAGGGTCTATGTACCGATATTTAGCGTTCGGGGGTATGATCAGTGGTGATCACATTAACGTACATAGGAAAGGAGACATACCAGCTAGCAAGCTTCTTTAAAAAATACAAAATACGTACCGCGTTCAAAACCAACAGCAACATCGGAAACAAACTAACACCGAAGCCAAACAGCACACCAACATACAACAACAGCGGCATATATAAAACAAACATGCAGGGACTGCGACGTGGTATACATAGGAAAAACGACACGGAAACTAACAACTAGATATAAGGAGCACAAACGTTCGTTTACACATAACAAAGCAGACTCCAACTTCGCAACACACCTACAGAATCACACACACGAACCCGATACCATGGCAAACTCAATGACGCTACTACACAAACAAAAGAAGGGACTTAGACTTGACGTACTAGAGAAATTAGAGATCTACAAACACAAAAAAAAACCACGGAAATATAATCAACGAACAAATAATGACCAACTCCGACACAATACTTTCAGTCCTCGACCCAATCCTTGTCAAAAAAAGAAAACGCGACGAACCCGACAACGATAATCCCACGATCCTGAAAATACCCAAACTTAATGACCCTCGCTAACACGTAATTAACCAGACCTACCCCTCCGAAAAAAGTTTCACATATAAAAAGATGTACACAGCGACAAAGACATCAGAACGAGCTGAAGATGGCTGTATACAGTCGAAACGCGTCCTCGAGACCCACGAAGCAAGGCCCGGCGGACCCAAGCTACCCAGAGATTTCCCTGAAAACTGAAAAGTAATGTTGATTTATTTTGCCGAAAGGGTTTTGACTTCGTGCTAACATTAAGTAGACTCTTCGGATTTAAGCTATATTTATCCCTTTTTAATTTGCTTTCAAGTGCTTCAAAACTTAAAAAATATCTCTACTTTTCAGACAATGGGAATTTGGAAAAACCAAAAATGAAAAAAAGTTTAAAAGACAGCACCGAAGGGATACCACATTCTGTTTAGTTTTTCAGTTTGGTAGGATTAGAAGCACTTTTAATTCCTGCACAGATAAACCAAAATAAATGGAATTTTTTATCATCAGAAATTTATCAACGCTATAGGAATTCCGGCTTGTATTGCAACAGGAATAACACAAACAGTGAATGCTTGGAATTTTAGTGGAATCGCAGACGTAAATATATTTAAATAATTTCTTTTGAACTTTAATAAATCTGATTACAACTGAAAACAAAGGAATCACATAGCTCCATTTGACTACGAAATTCATTGAATCCTTTTTCATAAAGATATATGCTAAGAAAATATCAAGCAAATAAAATTCGCGAATTCTAGATTATAAAAACTTTTTCGTTGTTTTAATTATTAACAACAATTTCACACTTTATTGGTCTGGGGGTCATTGCGAGAGTAAAGTAAACAAATCCCTAATTAACTCATAATTGCAAAGCATAACGTTGAAAAAAATTAATTTTTAAGGTTATGATTACCTAAGGGGGTCTGAATGAAACAACTCAACAGGACAAAGATGATTTTGAGAAGGCCATCGTAAAATTTGCTCTGAGCGATGGCTTGGGGTAATTATTTCCATCTTTATATTTAGATACGCGGCCATCGTGTGTTTCAATTACGCGGCATGTAACCAGGTAGAATTAGAAAATTATTCTTGATTCAAAAGGATGAAGGTGAATGAAATAAAAATTAACGTTCTTTCCTACAGGTCTTGCGTATGCGTGGTTTATTATTCCAGTCGATTAAGAACTGGGTTATTTCCTGGTACGACCTTCACGCCAGTGGGGAACTAGGAAGTAGAATAAATGAGTAAGTTTTAAGATTTCTTGCATGGTTGCCGCAATAAATTGTACATACGACACTTTCTTTTAATCTATATCTAAGTCTTTCAAATGTATTTTTCATTACGTTATCAGAGTCCTTGCGCGAGTTGAAGAAGGAATAGGCGAAAAGATACCAATGTACTGCCAATATATCATAGCCTTCATATCCTCGATTATCCTCAGTTTCATATACGGATGGGAACTAAGCTTAATCTGCATTCTGCCAGCACCAATTGTCTTCCATAACAATTGGAACCATAGTTTTCTTGCAACTTGACTTTGCACTGAACTAATTTTATTTCCTTCGACATTACAGAATATTGCGAACCAGGCGAAGCGTTCTTTCAATTCTTATGCTCAAGCAGGAGCAGTAGCCGAAGTGGTTTTCGGAGCCATAAGAACAGTCCGATGGGAAAGAAAAAGAAATGGAACGTTACAAAGTGAAAATAGCTATTGCTGAACAAGTTAGCAAAAGGCGAGAATTACTTTCGGCCTTGTTCAATGGACTCCAGTGGAGTTTCTTTTGCACGATGAATGGCTTTGCTGTATGGTACGGCGTTCGTCTGATTGTTCAGCAAAGACAGTGGGAGCCCGAGGCTATTGTTTATACTCCAAAAACAACTCTTGTGGTTTGTTTCCTTCGTTGGCCCTAATATCCACTCAAACTCGTTCTATTCACCGCAGATTTTCTACGCTCTCACAACATCTATAACACACATAACATTATCCCCAATTTTCATTCAGACTTTCGCATCAGCTCAAGCGGCAGGAGCGAAAGTTTTACATTTGATCAAACAAATTTCAAAAATTGATCCGCTTAGCAATCGTGGTCTCATCCAGGATTCGTGTCGAGGTGATATGACTTTCAAGAATGTTTGCTTCCAGTACCCAAGCAGACCTGATATCGAGGTACACATTTTCCATCTGCTCTTTAATCAATCATTTGAATCCTTCCGGTGTGCCATGTGATTAATCACCTTTCAAGCGATTGTCTCCTTATAGATACTAAAGCAATTCAACTTGACCATTAGAAACGGAGAAGTCGTGGCTATTGTCGGCCATTCAGGATGTGGAAAATCTACGTGTATAAAATTACTGCACCGTTTCTACGATCCTGATGATGGAGTCATTCTGTTGGACGGTATCAAAATTAAATCGCTAAATGTAAATTGGTTACGAGAGAAGATTGGTGTTGTTGGTTAGGAGCCAGTACTGTTCGGGTCGACCGTATATGAGAATATACGATATGGAAAGGAGGATGCTACAAAAGAAGAAATCGAAAATGCTGCTCGGATAGCGAATGCTCATTTTTTCATAACAAAACTTCCACAGGTAACATTCTAATTGTTTTTGTAGTACTTATAGATGGTATTTATTGTTAGAAAGATGTCCTTTTCGAATTATTTCAACATATTTGGAACTGTCTTTTCAACCGTGCTTCGTTTTAAATAACATAGGTCTGCAAAGCATAACTCTTATTTCGCCCTTCGCCTATTTGTACATGAATTTTTCCTTTCACCTTCTGTTTTTTTTTTTTTTGTTGAAAGAATTGCTTAGTGTGATCTCACACACAAAAGCCTTCTTTATTGAGTATTTTTTAACACTAATGACGCATTTACATGCCTTTGAAACATAAAAAACACATTTAAGGGCCAGTTATAAATAATTAAAAATTTTGATGTACTTTTCGAAATCGAGGGATGAGGTAGATACGTCCTTAGAAAAATCGTGCCAAAACGAAACTGTATAAAACGAGATACAGAGTTTAATCAAAATAGACGGTTTTACCAACTACCCACTAAACACCTCCCCTGTCAACCTGAGAACGTAGCCTTGAACACATTCCCGTGTGGTAGATCTCGTGTCCCTACGCATAGAGGCGCCTTCAGATTCTGGAAATCTCTCCTCCAGCGGGAAGGAAGGGAGAGGAAGAAAGTTCAAAAAAGGGGCCCCCATTCCCGCTCCAGTAAGGCTTTTTACGTGTCAGCTCTGCCCAAGCATATTGTGCCATGCGATCTCATTCGTCAACCGTTTTTAGCATTTCTCAGACTGTCGTTTCCGGACGAAGTTCATCAATTTCGTTGGAGTGGTCTCTGCGCTGCTTGCTCCACCTTTTGCAAGAGAAGAGTGTGTGACAGGCGTTACCCACCTCTCATATAAACACATAGTTAGCAGACCGTGACCTGTCAGTCTTGTCCAGTTATGACCGAAAACACCCGCGCTCGGTTAAGAGCTGAGTCAAGTAGAAACCGGTCTCACCATGCATTCGACTGAACGACCGTCTCAGGTCAGTGATCAGACGTGCAGTTCACCTTTCCTTTGAGTCTTGCTCCCAGGAGTGTTGCCAATCGCTGAAGAAACGCTGTCTCTCTTCACTGGTGACCTCTTCTCTGGTGTCTTTGCTTCTGCGCTAGTGAATATATCTGCACTTTCTCGCAAGGATCGTAATGTATACTACTACTGCGATTCCATTACAACTGTCCAGGAGACTGTTCTTTATGCGCACGCTATTTGCAGCACTCTTTTTCTCTGCACCTGTGCCAACCGCTCTCGGTTTACCTCCTTGTTGAGAGCGTCGCCCCACAGTTCTGAAGAGTAGATCCGACATCACAGCGCTGATTAGTAGGTGTTTCCTAGATGCGATAGGCTCCTCTATGTCAGCCATTAATCAGGTAGGTGCCGTAACATGTGATTTGCTGGGAAAAATCATTTCCAGGTCTATTAGGACGCTCAAGTATTTAACATAAAATTGATTTAACATGGTCACGTTTTTGGAATTTGATCAGCCGCGCGCGGGTGCTCTGAAAACGGCTTCAATGAAAGATACCGTGATAAAATTCCATGATCTCGAATGATCGGACCACCGATTGCAGCTCCACGGAATAGCTAAAACGGAAGGCATCTCAAAAGACCGCATGAGTGATATCCTTCGGACATGAGTGAACTGCCAGCGCGATATGCCAACTCAGGACAAAAAGTGCAACCATAAGACCACTTTAGAGTAGACGCTGTTTAAGCGCAATTCGAAGGAGTTGCTGTGTCGTCTCGTGGCCATCGACAAAACGTTCATTGATACACACCAGAGACCAAGAAACAGTGGGCCAACCCGCCAGAGACCAGAGACCAAGAAACAGTCAGAACAGTGGACCAACCAGTCAACGAGCGAAAGTGCTCCGAAGAACGCAAAGACTGTTCTGTTGGCCGGAAAGATGACAGCTACCGTTTCTTGGAAATCACAAGGTGTGCTCTGTATCAATTACCTGTAGAAGGACGGCACGGTCATAGGACTCTACTATGCCAAATGATTAGGTCAATTCGATACCGGATTGCAGAAAGCAGATTCCCTTTGGCGAAGAAGTTATCGTTGTAGTGTGCCATCATGATAAGGTGCTGGCTGACATCGCTTATTTGGGCTACGAATTACTACTCCATCCATAGTGTATTCCAGATTTGGCTCGTGCGTATTAAAATTTGAGTTGAATAAGGAAGTCATCGCCACCGCAGAGGCCTTTTTTGCTGACCTCAAAATGAAAATGTATTTTTCAAACTTGTTAAAGAATTTCAAGCATCGCTGTGTCAAGTGTACCTCGCTGAGGGGAGATTGTCTTGAGGAACAAGTCATCACTTTTCCTAAATTTTTGGTTCTCCTTATGCAGCTTCTCTTATGCTCTTCGCTTTAGGAGCTAACAATTTTTTGCTGAAGTTTGTAAAGACCATGGCTTCCCAGGGGTTATCGCGTCTCTCAGACAAGGATTAAAACTATCTAATGCAACCGCAGCAACAAACCAATTTGGACTGAACGACGCCGAAATTGTTACGCTAATTTTCTGTCCTGTAAGTTTCTAACTTGGCTTCATATGCAGAATGCAACGATAATATTATAATGTATTAAAACAAGCTAAATTCATTATGCTCAAATCATTATCCCGAAGAATATGTTAATCTTAAATATATGTTAACTATCGTAGATTTTATGATTGTTAAGCGTTGACGTGTTTTTTGAATGGTCCAGCTTTCGAGCAGTAAAGGAGGAGCAAAGCAAAGATTGATTTAGTTAGTGATTTATGCAGTAGTTTTTGACAATATTTATAACCCAAATGTCATTGCTAAGCGATCCCTAAGTTAGCAGTAAGCTCATTATACACATCACAAATTACTATTACACAGCTGAAAATTCGCACAAATTTAGTCAGAGATAAATACTGCAGAATCAATAGTATCAATCAAATCGATAGAACAGAAAATATTACTAATATTTACTGACTTGTTTGCAAGAAGTTGCAATGAAAGCAATTCCCAATCAACTCGGAAGGTTTTATTTATGATTTTAACTTCCTTAGGGCTATTATACTCAAGTATGCGAACGTGGTGCACAGCTACACAGGACAAAGGCAAAGGATTGCCAAAGGATTGTTCGCGATCCATGAATGAAATGTATGTATATGCCATAAGGTTAATAATTTTTAAAATTTAGACAGCAATCCCGTATCACCTATAGTAGTCACTGATCCTGATGAAGAAACCGGAAAAGATGATCCAGAAACGGTGAACAAATTGGCAATGGTAAAAATATTCGTTTATTTTTTTATTTTATACTTTTTGTTCATAAATTTAACATTATGAAATATCGAAACACAAGAAAATCAAGTTCAGCGATATATTTAAAGTTTACATGATTTACCATTAACTATAGTTACAAACTTTTAACAAATGATATAATTTACGATGTATATTTTAAATAAATATCACTACCAAATAAATATCACTCACCAAATAAATATCACTATTTATTTGATCTTGCAGCCTGAAATATCGCTAAGTTCACTTTGTTCACGATAGACGCAGGCAACTTCATGTTGATGCTGTTTTGACATTTTATTTTTCTTTCTTATGGATAAAACCTTCTTATTATCATGTCTTGTCAAGTCACAAATGAATACGCAATGAATTTTGATTGACAGTTAAAAGCACAGCTGGGAAAATATAAAAAAAGTTTTATGATTAAATACGCATTTTCACTTGGAATTACAAGAGTGCAAATAGCTCGTAACTTCAACGATAAATTTTGTGACAGCGTGTGCAAACTAGATAGAGGGCGGACAATAACGAGTCCTGGACAAAGTACATTGGAGTTATCAGTGACCTTTCAGTGTAACTTAGTAGTTTGCTTCACATCTTGGGGGTCAAGGTGGTGGTGCTTCACATCTTAACAGTTTGTTTCAACCCCGTCTATGGAGATCGTGGAAATTAACACCACACGGCAGGCGTTCACGTTAAGCCTCATGACTTTATATAAAAAAAATTTGCTGACTTATTTTGCTTCGGTTGCAAAGGTACCGTGACATAATTTGTCTGACGCTGAAAAAGAACGCCGATTCGAAACATTATTTTGAATTTTTTGCCACAACGACATGGCTTCAGTTTTGACTTGATTCGTCACGTGTGGCAAAACTTTGTTGATTGATGATAATTGCATGTGATAACGAAAATGGTTCGAAGAAGGTGAACAAACAAAACAAATAGTGACTTTTCTAGCACTTGTGTCATCCTTACAGCTTGTTTCTGATCAGTCAGTCACTGCGAATATCTACTGTCTGAGCAAAGTGGTGGTAAAACTTTTGGCCGAAAATGGAAAACTTGTCATTTGGTGCTCATTGCTCTTTTTTTGCAACAACGGTCGACTGTATATCACACATATCGTCAAGGTAGAGCTTTTGAAATTGGAAATAAAAAATCTTTGAGCTGAGTCATTATTTGTTAGTTATGATTTCAACTAAGGACCTTTCCCTTCGCAATTTTGATAGTTTCTTAGCAAGAAAAGCATTCAAATCTGATCGTTATATGAAACTTTGATGTGACCAATACATCGCAATTCGAACTAACACGAACTGACATATAAACGTTCCCTTAGATGCCCAAAAAACTTCGACAGTCTCTGATGAAACAAAAATGATTTTATTTGAAACAAAAAACTTTTTTTTCATTTTTATTACTATACTATAACTACTATACTATATACTATAACTTTTATTACTATACTATTTATTCCATAACTTACAAAAAGTTAAAAAATGTCTTTTCGCTCGACAGAAGTTTCATATTACGTTAATAAATATTAGGTGTATGCATACGTTTTTCCGATTATCTAAGAGATGGCGTCAGCGAAAAGAACGCAGCTTATTAAATTGACACATACACCATTTCGATCGTCTGACAATTTAGTTGCAACCACACACAAGCTTAGTATGCCAAAACTAGCGTGTTCGTTTTATAATTCTGATCAATTATGTCAATTTTGTGCCTGAATTTTGGCGGAATTGGTGAAACGCATTGCTTTTATTGCTTGACCAAAGGAAAAAGGCTTTTGAAAGTCATGGTTTGCTGCTGAAAACATACGATGGACACGCTCCATCAACTAGAGCATGAGAGACATTGTTTCGACAGTTCAAGAGTGGTAATTTCAATGTGAAAGACAGTGAGTACTCGCATAGACCACAAAAATGGGAAGAAAGGCAATTGTCAATGGTGTGAATTTTGGGCTAGCGGCGTCATCGGTCCATATGTCTTTGAGAACGACGTTGGCCAGACAATCAACGGCGAGCGCTATAGGTATATGCTATAGGATGATATGGCCACAAATAATGGCATTGATAAGGATCCCAAACGAATTAAAATATTTAGATGATACATCCCACTCATTTATTTAAATTTAAAGATAGCAAGCGCTTTATGAAAGACCCTATGTTTCGTTATGTTCATTATGACGTTTGTGTTTCCACTGACTGGCTCAACGTAGTATACTGCGTTCTCTAACGTTCGATGGCTTGCCTTACTTATTGTTACTGATTTTTTTTTTTACTTCAGTGTTACTTGCTCTAGGTTTTACTTGTGCTATCGATTTGTAAATGATATTTGGTGTGCTTTCAGACGTTGCTGATACCAGCCTCAGTTTTCACGATACTCTTCTTTATTTTATAAACAAAAAACATACATAAAATGCAAATAAAATTCTCCCACATGTTCGCTCAAACGTATCAACATAATGTGACTATCCTTTTTCTACCGTAGAATTGCTCGAGCATGGGTGACAGCAACAGTTCTTGTTTCCAACTACATGGCATATACACCCAACGTTCAGCGAGGACTTTTGGCAGCGGGTAATATTTTCAACCTTCTCAAACGGCAGCCGAACATAACAGATAGTAGTGAACTTTATCGAAATACGCAAATTCAATCGAAAGGCATCGTGAAATTCGATACAGTTGAATTCAGTTATCCTGCGAATCCCAAGGCAAAAATATTGCAAAAATTCAACCTCGATGTCAGTCAAGGACAAAATATAGCTCTAGTTGGACCGTCAGGATGTGGCAAATCGACATGCATTCAATTGCTTCAACGTTTCTATGATGTCGATGCTGGGAAGGTATCTGTCGACAACGACAACGTTCGGTCGCTGACATTGCAGAATTTACGATTTGGACTTGGAATCGTATCGCAAGAAACATCCTGATTCAATCGTACCATTGCCGAGGATATTGCATGTGGGGATAACACGCGGAATGCGCTCGTGAATAAAGTAGTTGAAGCGGCGAAAAAGCAAATATTCATAATTTCATTGCATACTTGCCACAGGTTAGAATGTCCTTTGTGATGTAAGACCCGATTCCGGGAGCAGGAAACAAAAAGCATGAACTTCTTAGATTTTTTCTCAAACCCGAAAAAATATTCGCATGCTCTCGAAGCACTTTATCAATTAAATGATGAAACAAAAAGTTATGTTACCAAAGTCCTTGCTGGAGGCTTTTCATTGCTTCCATTGGAACTTTTTTATACGAAAGTCTACGAGCCCAGCTCAAAGTTAACTGAATGAATGGAGAGAAAATTGACGCCGAATTTTCATTTTCCCAACAGGGCTACAACACAAAAGTGGGCGATAAAGGTACACAACTTTCCGGAGGACAAAAACAGCGAATAGCTATTGCCCGGGCGCTAATTTGAAATCCGAAAATCCTATTATTAGATGAAGCCACCTCGGCGCTGGATATTGAAAGTGAAAAGGTAATTTAATTGAATTTTCCAAAGTAACGGAAAGTATCAGATTATGCTGCTTAATCATACTTTTATCACCCGGCGTTGTTAAATGAAAACTTGATAAGGTGGTGCAAGCAGCCCTGGATCTTGCCAAGAAGGATCGTACGTGGATAACAATATCCCATAGGTTGGCCACCATCATTGACGCGGATGTTATATTTGTGATGAAGGATGGCCACGTTGAGGAGAGTGGCTCTCACAACAAACTTTTGGAAATGAGAGGCGTTTACTATGGTCTAAGTCACAGAGCAGTCATAGTGCGTGGAAATGACGATAAAACATTGACTGTATAAAACATACTGTATGTGCATTTCTGTATAATTTATCTCTAAAATAAAATAAGGTACAACAATTTATTGATATATATTGCCGTTTCCATTGTTGACGCACTTGAAAGAAATAAGTACCATTTAATCGCTGAAAATGTCCTTTTTGAACTTCGAACTTGAAACTATTTTCTGGATAATACTGACTCATTATAATAATTAGTATAAGCGGTAATATGATATTTGCAGAAAATTAGCAGTATAAATTATAATTTATTCTCACTTAGATGGAGTTAGGTGTCCTTCTTATTAGGACAATCAAGCAGCTAAGCCCAGATACTGTCGGTGAGTAAAGCAAGCCCGAATATTCTGTCTTGCACTTATTTACTATAAGTTTTTCTATTATCAGCTTAGAATCGACTAATTGAAAGTATATGCTAAGTCTCCTCAGTTGAAACGCAGGCGACGTGAACTAAAACAGTTCGCAATAATGTTCTAGATTGTAATTTTAAGACCATTCCACGAAACTATCATGTCAAATACAAATCCAAAGTACCTGAGTACTTTGAGTACCATCAAGTCTGCTTGTAAGTCATCTACGTCCTGCCGGAGACCTAGACACGGAAAGCCTCCGGTGTATTGGTGGTCCACTGAAATAGCTGAACAAGGAAGGGAGTGTCACAAACTCCCGCGAGAAGCTTAACGAGCACGAAGCCAGGACGAGGGATGCACCAGAATGGCAGTATATTGGACGGCCAGAAAATGCGTTCGCGGACTGATCAACAGGAGTAAGTCCCGTTGCTGGCAGAACCTCCTCGAAGACTTGAACAGGATACTGCGGCGCCTCAGCTATAAACTAATTGTGTGGAGCTACTATGCAGACACGGTTGTTTTCAGTATTCCCCGCATGAGATTGGTAAGTCGCGGTCTTCAGATTGCATATTCTGCATAGGTGTGAAAGATTACGCCTGTCATACTTTCTTTTCATGCAGAAGATGGGACAAACAGCGCGGTGATCTTGCCGAAGAAGTGGGAGAGCTCCGTCCAGTTTGCCTTATCGAAGAGATGCTGAAATCAGTTGGTAAATAGTAAGCTCAGGCAATTCTAACCACGAAAAAATGCAGACTTGATCGGCTGGAGGTGCCGAGGGTGGAGGGTCTCCTTCTCTAGTAATGCTCCTCTTCTTTCCCATCCCACTGAAGAAGGCATCCCTATAACCCGAAGGCGCCAAAAAACATAAAATTGGGAGGCCTAGCCCGAAGTAATGTGTTGTAGGTCCCAGGCTAGCCGCTCCGGTTGACAGGAAAAGTGTTTAGTCGGTAGTCCAGTAGGTCCGTTATGCCATTGGGATTCCGACGCTCAGGGCGGAAAAAGCCTTCATCTCTCTACCCAAAAAAGTACCTGGATGGTCGTTCAAGTAGAGAAGTGAATAGATAGATAAGTGTGCCCCTTACTAAAAATGAGCTTATTTGAGATTAATTAAGGAAACAGCTTTGGACACATATTGCAAACAAACATAAACGAATAAACGTACTCCCTCTACAAACAGGGTGTATATAAATTAACTTGTCCTTATGTACTTAAATGCGAAGAAAGCTACATTGGTCAATCAGGAAGTGTAATAAGAATAAGAATTATCTTTATCTACAACAAAAAGATACGGAAGCTTGAGCAAACAACTGACCCCACTTTCCAAACCCCGCGATGAACAACAAATAATTCATATACACGTTAGGAACACAGTGGAAATACTACATGTACAGAATATAGAATGTCGATTGACTGTACTCAAAAACATCAAAATATTTAAACAAAAAACATTCGTCCGACAATTCGTCATAAACGAAGAGGCAAGCTCGCATCCGGATATAATCTTCAAGTCGCTTAAACAACTTTACATAAATCAATGTCAATGCCTCACATTAAGAGCAGACAGAGAATCACAGGACTCAATCAAATGACTTCCTCGAAAAATAATAATGATAACCTTTTTCGTACCTGCATAAAAGGACCCCTGTATATTTATGTAAACGATGGACCTATGCATAAAGACACTTGAAGCGACTAATTAATAGAGAAAGAAAAATCGAGTCGTGGAGGTTGAGCAGGAAAAAATCAAGGACAATAATTTATCATAGCAAAGTCATCTCTGAAAGTGAACAACATCAGCAAGTGAACCGAGGCCTAAACGCTTCATTCCTTGGCAACGTTGTCAACGCGCAGTTGATAAAAATAAAACCCTATTAAGTTTTTCATTTTGATTTTCGAACAAAAAAGAAAAGGTGCTCCCGACAACGGTTGAAGGGACTAGTATACCTAGCTTAGAAAAGAATCTCTCGTGGGAAGGGTGGTTGAACGAAAACTTTAAAAATACTAACAGTAACAAATCGCGTGTGTTTTGTGCATCCGTTGAAGATCAGGACATCAGTCACTGTCACAGCAAAAACACGAAAACGAAAGAAAGTAGTCCTCCAACAGCTGAGATTAACTTTCAGAAACGGAATCAATAGAGGTCAAATCTGTCTAGCATTTTCTTCCACCAAGAGAACGAAAATTGCTTTGCGAAAACCCTGATAAAAACTGACTCAATCCAATCTTTTCATTGTTCATTTCGGGCATAACCAAGAGAATGTTTATAAAGTCAAGTTTATTTTGAGGGAACGGATCCAAAGGGAAAGGATTCAACACAAATAAAAGGTTCAATGCTTAAACTGTCAAATTTTCATTCTAGTTGTCTGTACAACTAACCTTCTGTCTTGTTAGGGGGATTGTTCTGGGGGAATTAAAGGGGGCAAGAAGAACACCCTGCCAATTACAGCTAGTGGCCAGGATATAAAGACATATAAGCTGAGAACCTAAATTCTTGGCTCTCTTAATCCAAAAATCTTTTATTCTCATGAGGCACGCATTTGTTGCATCTTAGAGGAAAGGTCGAGAGAGCAATATGTGTTTCTTTCCGGCTGCAACGACGACAATTCAAAAAACAGATTCTGAAACTTCAAATTTGTTCATCCACCTTAATTTAAACACAATGGCCTCTCTGAAGATATTGTAATGCACTTAAAAGGTAGGCATTAATAGAGAAGTCTTATTGAAAAGGAAATATCATAGGTATGGAAACAGGACAAACCTCACTTACCAAAAATATACTTTCTTAGGTTAGCTGACTAAGCACTGTACTGCTACTTCGACCTGCAATTTTCGCGACAAGTAACTTATCGAAATCCTATAAAACATGAAACAAAACCCTGACTTTTTGATAGAAATCAATATTCTTGCAGAGTAAATTCAATAGTTCTGTGGATAAGATCTTTCTTAATGAACTGCAAATTGACACAACTCAAACAAAGGCTGATATATTTACGAAAATCTACCATTGCCATCCAAACGCTCAGGCAACAGAAATACAATCAAGGCTATCCTTCCCACTATATTCCCCAACAAGAACCTGGCATGCCATTCTGCGAATTTCATCATTATTCACCAGCTCAGCTCTGTTAACTCATTAAAACAACTTATCACCAAAAGATTTTATGGGACTGATAAAAAACCCAATATATTGCTTATACACCTTCCACCTTCATTGATTGGGCTCTTAACTATAATTTGCAACAATTGCATAAACAATGAGTACCTGCTTGATGGACACCAATGACCAATGAACACAAGATTAGCAAAGACTTCTCTCCTTCAAGCGTCTTTTGTAGCTGAAACTTCTATGGCACCGCTCACGAAAAAAAAATTGTTTCAACTGGTGTGCGGCAAGGTTCAGTGACAGGTCCGGTATTGTATAATACATACACAATTGTATAGTACTTACGCAACGTATACTCCATCATTAGGGGAGAAAATCAACAATATCCAATTGGCAGATGACATACAAATGAATTCGTCTCAAATAAAATCTATACAATCCATAAAATCAATTGAAAATGACATTGTGACCCAAATAAAATAGTTCCATAAAAGTAATATAAAAAAAAACTCAGAAAACACCGTCAACTTTATTCAAGAAACGCTGCAAGCATATCTCACACTAGTTTCTTAAGCAAAAGTGCAAGAAAGTCGCCTTTAAAACAAGAGAAGCAACCAACTGTCTTTCTCCAATCAAAAGTACTTAAAGAGTGATCTCCAATGAAATAATCAAAATTAATCCTCTTTGCCGTTCGGTTCTACTCCGCCAGCAAGTAGGGTAGCCAAAGCTAAGTCAATTTACTCACACTGGAACAATTTGATAGACATCTTTAAAACACAGCGGTGGAAGAAGTGCCAAAGCCGGCGGGAAAAGTACTACGAGCCTGTACTGGACTCTATATCAACCCTAGAACAAAACGCCGCTAAAGTAATGAAAAACGTCATGAAGCACCAAAGCTCGAGCAACTTCCCTACAGAATAAAAACTTTGGCGCTTAAATTCTACAATAGTCTTTGCGAGCATCACAACGAAAGAATGCAGAAATATTTCAAAGATCAGAGTTAATCAAAGATAATATTCATCAAACAAAACGTTGTCATTAACGCAGGCGCAGTCATATGAAGGGTATTTCTCTAGAGTTAGATTTTAAGTTGGCAGCACTTTTAAATGTTACATATAGTTTAATAGCTGTCATGCGTTTTATGGTTAGTTTGATTTGCCACGTTATCATAAAAACGTTGATATTTGAAGAACATTTGCGCATTGTCCTGATTTATTTTGAAAAAACGGTCCTGTTTGAGAAACTCATCGCATTTTCCGTCAATTTTATGTCCGACATGATCGCCCATCAGAAAAATGAATTCGATTAACAATGGATCGTTTCGGAACCACGTTTTCTCCCACCGGTAATGCGCACCCATCCAGATGTCGTAAAGTGCGTAGTGACAAACTACAGCAACTGTAGAGCGTAGTATCTATGAAGCCACAAGTGAGTCCATTCGACATTTGAAAGATTTTGCGGCAGGATCTTTGTTTGCGATGTTGTGAATTTCCAATGGAGAAAGGATTGAAGCCCTACGCCCTACGACACCAGGTTCGGTGTTTGAACATTTCGTTTAGCGATCAAGCTCATTTCTGGTTGAATGATTATGCTAATAAACAAAACTGTCACATTTGATGTGATGAGCAATCAAAAACGAAATGCCGTTAAATCCGGAGAAAGTCACTGTTTTGTGTGATTTATTGAACGGTTGAATCAGTGGTCCAGATATCTTCAAAAGTGCTGCAATCAAGAACATTACCGTTAGTGATGCTCGTTTTAGATTTTTAGAGCCTTGATTAATGGCTTGCTCATTGCGAAATTTATTCGCAACAAAATTCACATTTTAACATGATGGGACGACATGAATGGCATATCGTCCCATCTTGTTAAACTCATTTTACCATCGGCTCATTGAAAAAAGCATTCAATGCGCTCATAATTTCTGGTTTTGGCAACACCAGAGTATTATTTCTTGTGGGGATATGTCAAATCTCCCGTATAACCGACAACCCCGAGACACCTCATCGTTTGGAAGACGATATTCGCCCCGTTATTGGTTAAATACGGCCCAAATTGTTGGTTAGAAATGCCGAAAATTTCATGTCACTCACATGCCTTAATCTTATTATTTTGAAATAAAAATGGCATAAAAATGACATAAAAATTATGTTTAAAAAACCAATTTCATAGCAATCAAGACAATTTATTTATATTTTATTTTATTTCAAAATTTCATACCATTCTAAAAACACCTTTATATTGATTATTGACACAACTCCTCTGTACGCGGTCTAAAATTAATAAAGAAGATTGAGCTTATGAGCACAAATCAAAAGCACAACTTGTAAGGCCTTGGCTTAAAAGTAGACATAAATTCGGACCAATCTTTAACCAGGAAGAAAGTCACGAATATATTGTCTCCAAAAACCCAGGCAAGTTGACTGAAATGTTTATTGGATTTAATGTAAGAAAGGACTTATCAGTTGGTTTAAACAAAAGTAATAATTTTGTGAACTATTTGAGTTTCTGTTAATTTTATTCTGAACAATTGATAATAATAATTACACTAAGAAACTTATTAATAAAAAGAATATTCTGAAGGGATAGGATTTACGCTAATTTCACTAATGAATTGTCTGTAACAGTTATCAATAAGTAATTGAAACACAAAAATCAGTGTCAACTCACACAAGAGAGGTCATTCTTTGTGCCTTGATGCAAAGGCATCTATGCCAACCCACAACCTAGCCTTTTGCGAGGAAAATCGCGTGTTTTGAGCTAACTATTGATATGTACTGATCAACTATTGATTATGGTTCACATTTGCTCGTGAGCCTTAACACGAATTGATTTGCCTCTTTTTTAATAACATTTCTTTGAATTGACTGTTATTTCACCCAACTTGAATGTCCAATTAACATTAGATTTGTCCGGTAACTGCAGACACCCAAAGATGTCAACGGATGCTTGCTGTCATCGTCAGGGCTATTGAGTTGTCTGCTGGGCCAAGAGAGAAAAGACTGTTTCTGATCAGTCCAATGATACGACTAAAGCGCTAGTGACATTATCCGGCATTACCGTTTGAAAAATATCACAGTGCCTGACTTAGGCCCTCAAAGTCAGAGCAGTTTTGGTGTACCAAAAACGACGTATTTGGAAGTCATTATGCGCGAAATGAAACCCTGCCATTTTTGTGAGCATAAAGTCGATTTTTGCATACAATAGACTTGAAATTCACTTTTCTACGATTTCCAAATTTTTTAATGCAGATGCAGCGAAGAATAAAGGGCTGATTTTGATGTTTTTCATCAAATATTTCTGAGTTAATATTAATTTTTTTTTTCATTTGATCTCGACTTGATCTTAAATAAAAACGAACGGTTAAAAAATAACTATAATATAAGAACCAAGAAATTCTATTGTTTCCTTTAAAGAATATCAATTGGATTTTACATTTTTATCATCAAAATAAAGAAAAATATATTTTGGCATTAATGGTTAGGTTAGAGTGTTAGCAACCGTTAAGTGTTCGGAATTAATAGATGCAGCCTTAGAGATTCAGGAGCCTCCAGGCATAAGAAAGTAATATTCAAAGCTTTACCAGCCCAATTCTGCAACAATTCTTTTCGTATTTTTTTTCTAATTTAATTGTTGAATGTTGAACATGTGGCAATACTTAACCGTCCTTCATCTGCTAAACGGTTATTTTCAGTTGCATTTTATCCAGCTTCCTCTTCACACCTACATTGTGTTGGTGTCTATTGAACGTTAAAGCGAAACTCCAACCGACTTAGTAAGTTTTTCCGACAATTTTGACTTCATTTCGAAATCAATTTCCTCCCCGTGATGACACATTGATGCGCATACCACCAATATAGTCAACAAAATCTCTGCTAAACGACTTATTTGCATTTTGTCACCATGAATTATACAAACAAGGACTTCTACGCTAGAATCAGTCGCATTGGTATGTAAATTTCATTCGACCTCGAATATGTTCCAGCAAAAATGTGATAAAAATCGTTTTCTAGAGAATTTAAATTTTTCCGTGAGACGAGAGGCGGAGCTGCACTTGGCACAGCAGGGAAATGTAACGAAGTCTGCGGATGGCCGGGAAAATCCAGCAAGGTATGACAGTTATTTGTTTATTGCAATCATTCAAATCAAACAGTCTTAAATTATCGAAATATTCAGAGAGCAGCTTCATACCATTGCGGGTTACAATGGTAACATTCCATTTGCGTCAGCTAACTCCCGGACAAAGTCGACGTTGACTAGGAATGCCGGAAGTGGTATCGATAATTCAAACATGAATAATACAACCGACACTTCGGAGAATAGCTTTGTTATAGTTGGTAAGCATTTGGAAGTGGCGTATATCCATGAATAATGGTTTTGTTTTGCAGCAATAACTGAAGGTCGAGGACATGCTGAAGGTGAGATAGGCCTGGCCGCCATGGACATCAATAGTCCTTCACTAATTCTCTCACAGATTAGCGATGCGTTTTGGTATCGTGATATTCTGCTTAAAATTGAGATACTATGTCCTTCCGAGGTAGGTTTTGTCATGATTTTGGATAGAAAAGCATCCCTTGTAGCAAGTGCATCACATGTATGATGTCCTGTTTGAATTTTCACAATCGATTCGGATGACCATTAAAGCGTAATCCTTACACAAATTGTTCATGTATGCCACGATTTAAAGGGTGTTCCACAAGAATTGCACGAAGTAATTTTGACACAAAGCTTTTTTGTTGAAAATAATATTTTTTAATGATATAAAGTAAACACTGCAAGGTTATGAACGAAATAGAATATCGGATAAATGGATTACAGGGCTTAGCTCGCATAAACGCCCTCTTTTATTGAAATATTCCACGATAATTTTGCATCAGTTTGGCAGGATTTTATTCCCGCAATGTTCCAACTTATCCCTTAAAGCCCGGAAGGTACTTGGTTTGTAGGCGTTAATCTTAGACTTCAAAACCCTAAAGGAAAAGTTCAATCGCGTGATTTGATGCATGAATTCACATCACCAGAGCGGAAAATTCCAAGACCAGCGGACGACGGATGCAAAATCCTTACAATGCAGCATTACAAGTCAGAAAGTGGACAATCATCGTCCGAAATATTGACAATTTCTTAAGTGGCTAAACCACTATCGACTGACATTAAGTCGAAGTGTTTAACATGACACCTGCCTTGTTGGCATTATTCCCCGGTCTCTATAGATGGGGTTGAAACAATGTTTTTTACCACTATTCATTCCTAAGTTCTGAAACTAGTTTCAGCCTGTCTCAACTTGGTGAGTGTTCATCGTACTATCTAGCCTTCGAAACCACAACCACCACGTTTCAGGTAAGAATAGACTCCTCACCGTGTGGGAGACAGTAACCTGTCGTGGGCGTCCTCCCGACCCGTGGTTCAGATAAACCTGGGATCATGTTGCGATTTTCTTCATTTCAAGAAAAATTCTCAGTTCTTGCTCCTGACATACGGGATTGATTGTCCTTCCTCAAACCTTGGTGATGTTGGGACGGCACTTTCCAAAGACTGAATAGTCTGCGCCTAGTACTCAGTTCTACTCGGTCCCACTGCGTTGCCCGGAGTCCTATCGCGCAAGTCTTCAAGGCCTGGATTAACTACAGCTCCAACATGTAAATCGACATTTAGGATACATTCTACTACCACATTTTCAATTCAACTTGAAGTGTAATAGTCTCGTATCGTCTACATGCAACAAGACAAGTGTCTTGTGTCCGTTGCAGTTGGTTTCTAAGTCAACTGTCAGTTTTGCAACGATACACGACATATATTGACTTTCGCGCATCAAGGAATTTGACTTTTTCTTCAATTCATTTGCATTTGTGTCTATATCTAGTCCGTCAATTTTATAGTCCCCTCCTTACTTCTTATAAAGTCTAGTCCTGAGTCCACATGATAGCTTCAAATCATCTTGGGAACTTCACTCACCGGTTCGGCATTTCTTGGTACATCCCAAGTTCTCGACATTATAAAACCCTTCTTGGCAACGTCAACGGTACTTATGTCTTCCTTCCTTGATTTCCTTCAGTCATAGCCCTGGCTCCTTTGCACCAAATTGTATTACCACAATCTATGCTGCTTCATATCTGCACGCCCACCTTCATCTTTTAGTCATCAGTCCAACAGTCAGAACACGTCCGACGAAAAACAATACCCCCCCCTGATTTGATGGAGCACTCTTGCTCCATTCATGTCTGTGATTACAGAATACTCACTACCAGGATTAACCAGGATGTCTCGTCGTTTCCATCTTATATGATCTACCGGAGGGTTGAGTGTAAATTTCGACTTGTGTTGGCCGAGACTTTAAGGATTTCCATGGTGCGGTTAGGAATCTTGTCAATTTTGGTACTCTGTCTCGTATCCATTTCTCTATGGCTTCTAGTCGTAGGTCTTTGAAGTCGAAGAATTCTACAGATCCACCGTATGGCTCTATTCTGCAGTGATTGGAATGCTTTTTTGTGGGTTTTGGCTGTGTGTCAGAAAGGGATACTGTCATAGCGTAGTGTTTGTCGAATTGTTTGTTTGTAAATTTGAACTTAGTTTTTTAGGTCTAGACAACTGGAGCTGAGAATGGGATGTAAGGAGAAAAGTATTCCTAGGCAGTCGGCTCGTTTTTTTACGGATGTGGTCTTTCCGGAAATATCAGTAATCGAGTGTAAGTCCTAGGTATTTTGCTGTTCTGTTTCATGGCATGGTGTCGTTCTCCTTGTGTAATTTCAATGGGACTTGTCTCCTACGTTTGGTGATGAAAATTGCTAGTGTCTTTTCTTTTTTAGTCGTACAGAAGTATTCTGGTAACATTTCGACACTGAGACAGAGTTTTGAGGTAATAATTTCTGCTTGTTCTAAAGTATAGTATTTGTAAGTGTCATCTGCATAGATTAATACGTGAAGCTTGTTTGGTACGATTGGGATGTCTACAGTGTACAGATTGCATAATATTGGTCAGATGGGTGATCCTTGCGGAACTCCAACTTGAATAGTTCGCAGGCTCAAGAGGATGTCTTCTACTCAGACTCTAAAAGGTCGACCTTCTAGGAAGTTCTTTATGAGTTGGATGTGTGAGGGGGGATAGAGAATTCATCCATTGTGAAAATTAGCCCTGCATGCCAGACATTGTCAAAGGCTTTTGATTTGTTAAACATAATTAATCCAGTAGAATTCCTGCACTTAAATTCAGTTCTTCTTCTCTGACCAAGTAACTCATACCAGTGACTTCACAGGTAGTAGCTTCATTCCATCCATCCGAATGTCAGCTCATTACAACACTCTCCCTCACACATCAGTTCCTCCCCTTCACAGCGATTTCCATCAGTTTCAGCGAAACATCATACTACATTAATCTGTTCATTAGTACGTTTGTCTCGTGTCCAATGTGTTTGATGAATCAAAGAATGAACGAAAACGACGTTCAACTTCGCTTCAAATCCAACTTTCGGTTACCCTACTTATTCCAACTTCGCTTTTACAACAGAATCCCTTTCTTCTTTCCTCCTATTTACGCAGGTTCGAGACTGTCATGATGGGGCTGAAAAGCCAACTCACACTAAGGCGTGGTGAATATCGACTGTCAAGCGATTTGCTGCATCTCCTTCATACTTCATTTGCTCCGAATCGGACTTAAGCATTCCTTTTGACATTCATTTTCTTCCCCTTCGTCGCTATTTCATTCTTCTTCCTCTTGGTTGTCAGTTTCTTGTTGCTAGTTAATTATGTTTTGTTTATGTCTGCTCATTTTATGATTAAACATGAAATTTTTTTATGTTAGCCCAAGAAATTAAAAACGTCTAAAAATTATCCTTCAACTTACGCTGAATTGGTTGCACTTCCTTTTGCACAGGGCACAGACAAGCCCTAGAGGCGATAGATCCCTTGATCGACGTCTTTGCACCAGCGTGGTCGAAAGAAAACTTAACCTACACTGAGGACCTATTGCATCGGATAGAATAGATATAAGTGAGGCACGACTCTGCGGATTTGACGGAGGGTTAAGACGACATTATCCTTATGTGTAGCGACTAAGAAAATAATGTGGAAAAGATGTGAAGAACTTCGCAAAAGTTGTGGATCGTATTATGAGGACTATGAATGAAACCAAAGATAAGTTTAGTTTTTGAAAAAGAAGTCAAATATCTCAAACTTAAAGTGACATCAAACAGAGTCCAAACTGACAGCGATGAAATACCAGCATTCAAAACGAGCCCAGCTCCGAAAAATGTTCATGAACTGAGAGATGAAACAATCAAATGATTTATTAGTTTTGATTTTTGATTGCCGAAAAAAACAACTTATTACATTTTGTAGTAGGTTGTTGTCTAAGTCCAAATTGAGTAGAATTTTTAGGTTTTCGTCCATCTCTGCAACATCCGAATTTCTGCATCCCTACAAGCTCCAAAAGAACGTAACCTTCCAGACTGATAAGTGTGTTTTGGGTTTTTGATGGCCTTGGTTTCCCCTTTCTTCTCCACTCCATGCCCTAGCCCTTTTCGATTTGTGATTGTAGTGGTGAACTCATGTTTTTTCACTCGAGAAAATTCGTTGCAAGGAAGTCTATCATTCTTCTTGAAACCGAGCAATAAGCCTCGGACAGATTTCAGCTCTCGACTTTTGTGATTTGGATAAGCTGACGAAGAATCCTAACTAGCCGAGATTTTTCGAAATAAGTTCGAGAACAGCTGCAACGTTGTCATACCTAATGCTGGAGCTGGAGCTTGAAGTCTTCCTTAATTAACAACTTTTTTACATGCGTTGCGCAACCGAATGCTAAACTTCTCTTTCGCTCATTTTGAGGTTAACTGAAAAAATGATCGAAACGTCAGTTTGGCCTCGAGTTATTTAGGGGTGATCCCCCCACTCTTTCCGATGCTTAACTCATCTCCACTATGCTTTTGAGCTCTCAAAAGCGAAAGGCTCGATTAGAATTTAATGCTCCTTGCATTTTACTATGATAGTTTCTACTATTTTTTGAAAATTTTTTTTGAAAATTTTATTTCAGATAATCGTACCATTGACAGTTTATAATTCTGGAACAAAATTAATGGACGAAATCAAAACATTCTTCCCAAATACAACTATAACTCCGATACCAAGACGATATTTTAGTGATTCTCAAGTTTTCAATACACTGCAAACTCTGTGTACGTCAAATTGTAAAAATATTTTGAATGTTATCAACAAAAAGTTGAGTCTAGCACAATTTTTAATACACCTTTAATTGATTGTAATTGGATACATTTCAGATACTATGCAATGTCAGCGGCTGCAGGACTTCTGGCGTATGTAAAAAATGTTTTAGTAATCAATTTTTTGCAGAATAGTCTGCGAATTGAATATCAAAATCGATCATCTCGAGTTTTTATTGGTAAATATGATTTTCTGTTATTATGTATGGGATAGAAATTCATTTAAAAATTATTGATGAGTATGTTAAATTTTCGGTTGCATGTACAGCACTCATTATCCCGGTAATAAGTAGTGCTCATGTAAGTATCTTGCATATTACTCTGGTAACGCTCCTTAAAAATTTCGAGAACACAACATTAAGAGCTGTTAATGCCAAATAGTTTTAGTGTTTATGATAAATCAAATTAATTTAATTGCCATTCGTAGTTCCAGCAATGTGTTTAACACGCGATTATGGAGCAAAAAGGATTAATACATATTCAGAACCCAGTTATCGCAGTAAATAATTCTCAATATTGTGTTAGGTTTTCCCCCTTTTACCTTCAGTAGGAGCGCTAACCCTGGTTTCACAACTTCTTCCGCACTCTCTCTATGCCCAGTTTGTCACATTCCTTGCAGTGAAACCTTTCACAGCGCTCCAAAACGTGAAATTGCTAGGACATGGCTCTAGCCTTTCGGTCACAAACAGGAGCTATTTTTCCTAACCATTTCTCTCAATCTCTAAGCGTATTGAGTTGTAATCAATGCATCATCAATTCGTAACTCATCACGGAGCCTCCAAGGTAGTCAAAGTTTCACGAATCTTAAAATGGACCGAATCGTTTTGAAGGATAATTTTGATTTATAAAATAGGATGAAATTACTCCGGAGAATTTACAATGTTAATTTTTCCCAACAGAGCGAGGACCAACATTTTGGCTACTAACAGTGCTGACGCTCTCAGCCGAATTCCCCCACAAGTTAAATAAAATGACAAGTAGATTTTTTATTTTATTGCACTGTGAGGAATTTCCTTTTTTTTTAAGAATTTATTCTTATTTTAAGAAAAAAAATAAGAGGAAGTTTACTAATCTAAATATAACTCCACGAATTGCGGCTAAATATCGTTAGAACGGAAGTTTGTTCGAAGTGATAGCTCATTTTAGCAGTTATGCTGCGTTACGGTCAGTCTTTACGACATTTTATGAGGTAGAATGTGAATTTTAACTTAGAGTTTTTCATACTTGGAAGATCTGAAAGTGTGCTATCATAGAATTATTGAATACAGTGTGGCTTTGTACAAGTTTTGAGAAGTTCGTTTATTGGCAAAAAGCCACGAAGAAAAAAGTGAAGTGACGTTGAAAATAAAGAAATATTGACTAAAAGAACTGTGAACAAACTCACAGAGCAATTATGAGTTGAAATAAAAGATCGCAAAGTGTAGTTAAAAATTTATTCAGGCTGGGATTCGACAATTATTGGACAAAAAATTACGTCTTATAATATTGGTTTATTGAGAAAATAGATAGCGTCTTCGAAAACATTCAAGTATCAAAACTGTTGGCAGAAGCCAAAATTGATGAAACGCCACGTTCACACAAGACTGAAAAGTGTTAAAATTTTACTCTGGAACCAAAAATTTGGGATCATGGGTTTCATAAATGTAAGAATTTTTGCCGCTGGTTACTGTTACTAGAGGAACAATTATTACTTTTGTGGCACTTAATGAATAAAGTGATCACGTTTCAACCTTAACCTTAAAGAAGATTTTTGGGGAATTTTATTGAGGAAAGATTTCACGTAGAAGAAACGATCTTTAAAAAATGTTGCAGATCTGCAACAAAGAACAATTGCAGCGTGAAATAAGACATTCGACAGTTTATTAAAAAGTTTAATAAAAAGCCTTCCCACTCGATTATGAAACGTTACTAAAAATTCAGTGAAATTTAATAAGGATTAAAAAAACATATCAAATAGTTTGATGAGTTTATCATTTCTTTCATAGAATTTAATCTGCATTTTTATGATTCCAGTTTTTTAATTTTTTTTATGCATTTTATTCCATAACCATGCAGTTTTTGGAAATTAAAGTTTGCATTTAATAGTGAACCAAAAAAATGTTTGAGCCTGTAATTTCTCACGGCACTGCTTGTAGCTTGGCGTATACTCCGTCGGAAATCAGTGAAGTTGTAGATTCTCTATAGTAATTTCAACACTTTTAAGAAATCTGGAATCTCCTTTAAAATGGTCAGGTCCTTTTCTAAACTGATGAAGCTGAGGTAAAAGATGCAGACTTTGTGAGCACCGTGAAAAGTTCCGCATTGCTGATAGATTGCTGACTACTGAACAGGCTTAAGGTTCGAGAGGAATGGTAAGAAAAGGTGGGTCTAGGTTGCGACGGAAACCCCAGAGTCAAAACCTACAAACCACATACTATTGAGCGCGGTAAAAGTTTCCGCTGCACAGCACAGCACACAGAACAGTGACAAATGAGGCACATAGAGAACTTCGATAAAATTGCGAAACCTGGGTTAGCGTTCTCACTAAAAGGGAAATAAGTGGACAATTAACTCTCCTTAAAGGCCAATATCCTAGAGAATTTATTTTCGGGAGTTTGATTCTCAGCAATATCGAATGGTTATGTTTGTGGAAAAGTGGACATCGATGTCAGGTTTATAAATGAGAGGTAAGAAGTCTTATGCTGTAATCAGGGAAAGCAGAAATGGCTTTAGCGCCTAGTTACAGGAGCGATTTGACTTAATCAGGAATGGTTTTAGCGCAAAAGCATCATCCAGTAAGCTATCAATACCCGAATCTTCTAAGCAAGAAGTAATCGATCACCTTCTAGTTGCTGGTGCAGACGTATGCGGACGCCTGATTAACATATTTGTTTGTGAAGCCTTCCTTGAACCCATGAGCTTCATGCTTCTAGACGTCAAGAAGAAACATGAATTCTTTCACTATCGTCTGGATTATCGTAAATTGAACAAGTACTTCGACGTAAATATATTTACATACTATGCCACACATTCCATTTACATAATATGCCACACATATGATGACATGAGGTTGTCATCATCATTGGACACTCGAACGACTCACTAAAGATTCGAAGCTGAAGTGAAAAGTTGCAATCGTTTGGTCTTTTGTTGAGTGATCACATTGAAATGACGAAAAACGTACTGAAGAACTGAGTTAATGTTGTATGATGTTTCGCTGAATTGAAGAACCAAAGTAATGTCACTTGGAGGTGACAGTTGACATTTACTTGGAGGAGGCAGTTGAAACCGATGAGAACCTGGGGAGTACCGAGTAAAAATACCGAGGAATAAAAAGGAACACGATAAACAAAGAAGGTAGGCATGCAGACCGGAAGGAGCGTAGACTGCAGTTGGGAAGAACCGACTAAAATGAGTACCGATGAAGTCTCCAAAAGGGATCCTAAAGCGGTTAGAACCTGTGGCGTATAGAGGAAAATTGAAGAAGGCCGAAACGATGGGTGATCATTATGAGATGGCTTAATGCAAAGAAGACGTGGAGAAAGAAAATGTGCCCGTATGTTGATATTCTTGTTGTAACCCGGACCCTATAGACTTCCGTTATAGGACTTCAGTTGACGCAGAAAAGCTAAAAGGGCTGAGCTACGGCTTTGTCCATTCAATCTTTGTGGGACGCCGTGCCTACGTACCCACGTAAAGTACCTACGTAAACCACGGGTTGGGCGGATGGCTTTGATAGTTCCCACACTATGAGGAACCTTTTCTAGCTGCAACGGGGTGGTGGTTGTTTCAGAGGCTTGAAAGTATGATGAGCATTCGCCAGTTGCGTTCGGGAATCTAGATAGCTTATTTGAAATTGAAACCCATGACTGAAACTTGTTTCAGATGTTTAGGGCGTTGGTTGACACATTGTTTCAACCCCGCCTGTGGAAACCGTG
This sequence comes from Stratiomys singularior, assembly GCA_954870665.1. Taxonomy (NCBI): domain Eukaryota; kingdom Metazoa; phylum Arthropoda; class Insecta; order Diptera; family Stratiomyidae; genus Stratiomys; species Stratiomys singularior. Next base: position 25,247,020 of record OX940881.1, on the reverse strand, counting down.
GATTTAGGCTTTGTCTGTAGGTGTCTACGTAAAACTTCATGGAGTCGTACGATGGAGGAAATGACGAATCCAGCAATGGATATTAGCATTGTAACTGCTTAAGTTCAGCATGAATCAGATTTGAGTTTTATGTCGCTGAATTAACAAAGCCAACTAAAAGGCGTTAGTAAATAATTGATGCACTATTATGGTCAAAAATTGTTTCTCGATAACATCGGAAGGCCTATCTAAAATCATTGAAAGTACGGCCATTCATTCGAAATACGTCTGCAGCACAAAGGATCTATTATAGCTTAATAATGTTCAGCAACTTTTCCTTTCCATCATCGTGAAATATCTTTATCATAGAATAACAATACTTACAGATTACGAATGCTACCACCGTTTAGAATTACTATATTCCTTGGCCGAAACAAAAGAAAAACGGTGTTGCTTGTATGGGTTTCTTAACAACACCGTCACTGCTGTCGGAGCTAGATGCTTGCGGGCGTTCATCTTAGAGCCTTATTGTGAAACCAGTGAAATTTATGATATGCAAAACTGCATTAAAGAATTCCTAAGTGATCAAAATTCATTGTTTGCAACACAAGTAAGCGAACCTATTTATTTCACAATAACGAACCAATGAAACTCCTTTCAAAATTTTTTAGGAATGTTTAAAAAAGTTTGGATGTTGTGATCAGCTGCTAAAGCTTTGTGTGTTACCACCGGAGGTAAACATTTAAACTCTACGACTGTCTTTATTGAAGTTTCATTGATCCTTTTCATACTTCAGGACGAAAAAATCAAATCAATCGAAATCATGATCAATCGCGTCCTATTGCTCAAATCAACATTGGAAAACATACCAGAGCTTCGCAATTGTCTAAAGAACTTCAAAAGTGACTCACTGCAGAAACTAGTAAACGTAAGGACAAAACAGAACCAAAATTATATTTTCCATTTTGAGTTGAATCCATATAGAAATTGTTTATTTAAAGGTTTTGAATGATGAGAGATTTGATATAATGTTGAACGAAATTAAAAATGTCATACAACCAGAAATAAATAGCGTCAAGTCAACAGCACAATGTTTTCAAAGGATATATGCCATTAAGCCTGGAATTTGTGAATATCTGGATTTTATGAGAGACATTTATACAAGCTTAGTAGAACAAATGAGAAGTTAATATCTTTTGAGCGTTGTTCGATTGCAGAATTAATTTTTTTTTTCAAATTTCAGGTGCCGTAAGTGACGCTGCAACGCGTTTCGGACTTCCATTGAGATTGATATATTCTGTAGCAAAAGGATTCCATATGCAACTAACGTCGACAAACAAAAGTTTAGTTACGAGTATTCCGGCAGGCTTAGATACGGTAATATGTGAAAACATACAAGTTTCTTTTTATCCTAACTTGCGATCTCCAACTTTAGATTTACCAGAAGGGGAACAATTACTACTTAACAAATTCAGCTCTTTACAAGCTCAACGTTAGAATGTCGGACGTTATCGATGAATTACATTTGGCTAGTTACAGGTATGATACTTAACTATTCAATAATTGTGTAAAAGTTGGAGGATTTAAGTTTGAGTGGGTTTAAAGTTTTTTTAAATAATAACAGGTATCAGGACTTAATTTATTCAATAATCAGTTGATGTTTGCGAATTAGAAAATGGATGAGCACTAATTTGTTATTCGATTTATTACACACATTCGCATGAACTTAGGCAGCCTATCCCTCGCCTCATAACATATGGCAAACAGCAAGAACACTCGCATGCGACTGCTAGATGAAAGAGATAGAAAAGCTGCAAGTTGATTTATATCTGTTTTTAGCGGAAGCTTTGGGAGGGATATTTTCATTTATCTGCTTCTGGCATATTGATAATGCCAGAATTGTACCAATCCAAATAAAATTTCATCTTTTTTGGTTTAATCCCAGTAGACTGGAAGTTTACTTGAAGTATACCTTTGTATCTAAACTACGTTGATAATTTCAGTAGGTCAGATTAATTTCAGGTCCGATTGGTATTTCCTCTTTACAAAGCAGTTCATTGCAAAAACTCAAATTTCAAATTGTACCAAATCTGTCCGTCGCATTCATTCAAAAGCCTCTGTGTTATAGCACCGGCGCAATTTGAGGGGAGTTTACAATCCTGACAACAGTCGAATGATGCAGAAACTATATTAGAACTGACCATCGACTAAATACATTTGTGCGAGTTTTTCAGATACATACAATCGAGTGTGAGAAACGTAAAACAAGCAGTGTAATTAAACACCATTTTTTCATTGTAAACAAGAGATTGGATAGCTTTTCGGGACTCTCTAGCCCGTGAAAGTTTCACCCAAGAGTTAGAAATAGCTTATGATGTAGATAAAATGATTGAAGAATTTATCAAAAACATCAAGTAGGCAAAAAAGAGCCACACAGCCATAACTGCGCTCAGAGAACACGGTCCCTATTTATTCCCTCAAGAACTATAAAACCTGAGAAGGAGAAACAACCAAATTCGGAGAAGACCTAGAAACACGAGTGATCCTGGTTTAAAAGCAAGACAAAGAAGTTGGCCGACAAAGTAAGAAAACGGATCTTGGAGTTTCGGAAAAATCAATAAGAAGGTTTCTTAGAAAGCCAAGAGCTTGGCAAGAACAGCTCCTGAAGGATAATTAAATAATTTCGAATAAAAAACAAGCCAGTTATGCCACCTATCCACGAACCAAACGGGGGTCTATATGATGGCTTAGGTAAGGCGGAAACAATTACATACATTAGAACACGCGTTCCGCGAAAACTCCTCCCGGGAGGTCACCCATGACAAGTAGAAGGCTATCCTCACCACAGTAAACGGAATAGTATCCTCAAGGCAACAACAAAATGGTTGATATTGCCATTTCACCTCCACGATGCAAAGGAAATCATGTTGGGTCCAAACAAAATAAAAATAAAGAATACGATGCTCAAATTCCTGACAATATACTTCAGATAATAACCTAGGCACGCTAAACTAACGCCGAAAATTGACGAAAAACCGCTCCAAAGAGCGGAACTACAAAATACCAAGGACTAACATGTGATCACCGTCTCACATGGAATGAACACATATCAAAACGACAGCAATGCTTAAGAGTCCTTCCTTCCTTGCAGCCCGTCCTGAAATCCAGTCATCTTGACCTGACTAACAGCATTTTCATTTACAGGCAGGTAAATAGAATGAATATACTCTACGGCATTATTGCATTTTGCCAGACGTAAAAGACAAGCGAGAAACCATTTCGGATATTGCAGAATAGGGCATTAAGATAAATTAGTTCAGTTCCACATTCATAAGGACTTCAGGCTCGAAATAACAGACAAATACACACGTGGATTGATCTTGAACAACGCGCAGTGAATCCTCATTTCACCATCAGGATGGCCCAATCGGGTGATATTGATCTACTTGAAGTCGGACTGACTAGCAGGCAATAAGATGAGGATCACAGAATTACCCGAGTGGGCCACGGTCCACAGAATCACTATGAAGAGAAAAATCCACGCAATACATGGATTACAAGTTGCACGGGTATCCTACGAACATTTGCAAAGAAACAAGAACGGCCTCCCATGTTTCCCGTCTTGTTCGCCAACTGAAGGTTACTGGATATGAAAAATGGATCCTGTGCAATAAATGTGAGTCGGCAATAGACTATTTGCAAAAAAGATGATTCCTCAGCACGCGGCTTGCATGCGCGGAAGTCTTTGTTGCCTGTTTCGTGCGATTATCGAAGAGTCATTTTGAAGATCCTGGAATGCAATGAAATGCTGGATTTAGTTTTTTTCTGTCAGCGATTGAAGTGGCTTCAACAAAGGACTTGCTCCAAAGGACTATCATCTATCTACAGGACTATCGGCCCATCTACAACTACAGGGTTTTCCTACGAAAAGATACCTACAAAAGATTTTTCTACTTTTTCGTGGGCAAGAAGAAATATTTCTACAGGCGAGGGACACTGCGACTTCCAAAAAGGTTGGAAACAAGTCAAAGATAGTAATGGTCATTACGTATAAGATTGATGATACATTGGTAAATTTAACTGAAGTAATTAAGTAATAAGAAAAATAAATTATTTAATTCGAACCTGAAAAAACATCTGCTGACACTCAATACATTTAAGTATCCTTGCGATGAAGTAAGGGACAGGGATGTCCTAAGGAAATGGTTACTTTATCATAGAAGAATGGCTGGATAAAAAATGTCAAAACCGTCTTATTTTTGTAGAAATATGTTGTCAACAACTTTGAATTGAGATATGAGATTTGAGGATAGAATTTACTTTTAAAAGAAAGAATTAATTCCAGGGTCGCCCGAAATTTGGTTGAAATATTGCTCAGCAATGCGGATGCCAGCTATGAGTTAATAGGCGCAGTTTCTAGCATAGATATCATCTTATCACTAGCTAAGGTATTATTTTACGTTTAAAATCATACACCCTTTATATATAATAAAACTCTATACAATTTGATGTAATCCTTAACCTGCAGGTTAGCTCGAAGGATGGTTATTATTGCCCCAATTTTCTGAGTGAAACACGCATCGTTGACGCCATTTATCCTTTTTTAGAATTCACATCAAGCAAACCAATACCAGTTCCTAATAATATAGTGAGTAGGACTTAATATTCACCTTATCATTTGTTTAAACATCATTTGAAATCCATTTTACAAGATTGGAACGCCTGAATACAATTTTTACATCATAACCGGTCCCAATATGGGTGGCAAAACACTTTACATAAAAACAATTGGAATCATTCAAATTATGGCCCAGGTAAAGAAAATTCGATGCTAATGTCAACTTCCTTTTTTCCTGAGACTGAATTGTTTATAGATGGGATGCTATGTCCCGGCAAAGGAAGCAACATTTAGAATATGTGATAGAATTTTCACTAGGATTGGATTTGAGGATAGAGTTGAGAAGGATTCGTCGAGCTACGTGAAAGAAGTGAGGACATATTTACCATAAATTGACAAGCGTTATCACTTTTACATTCCAGATGAAGGAGTTCGAGTATATTTTTGCAAATATCACTCCAAATAGTCTCATTTTAATCGATGAAATATGCAGGTAATGAAAAAATTTGATATCAATTGGGACACATATAAATGGAGTGTAAAAAACTCCAGGGCAGATGAACAAATATGGTTCAAAAATAGCTGCGACTGGGAATCAGTTTGGACTACATAAGGAAAGCGTTAGGGGTGCATTGTACAAGATATATATGCCATAGCATTTCTCTATACGGACAATATTACGGACATAAATGTTGTCCAAATCGTGCTCAGTCCAAGTCGACTATGAAATGTTTACTCCCTTCGACCCCAAGGACGATGCCAAAATTCTGCTCTCGAAAGACATTGTGAAAGATTTTTACCTGTTTACATGAATTTATAAGCATCGCTTGCCATTTTGATATTCAAATTACTTACAAGTCCTTACCCACGGTTTTGAAAAAATAATACCAATTACGAAACCAGATTTTATTTTTGTACCAGCTTTTGACGGGTTTTTGAAGCAAAGGAAACGACTATTTGGGACTATTTGCGTCTATTCTTGATAAATTTCTAGTAGTTTAACTCCAAAAATTCACACAGACATAAAAGTGATCCAGAATTGAATGCGTAATGAATAATTTTTCGGCAAAATGCATCGTGAACTGAGGTTTGGAAGTATCCAAGGATTCAACATTTCTTATGGATCTTGTCCGTTCTTATCATTTGCTGTGGTGCAACAGTTCACTATAGATCTTGGTCCTTGAGAGGGTGTTGAGTGTCGTGAAAAGTATTTTGAATTATTATAGATCTCTTATCTTCGAATAAACACTCACCTACACTAATAAGCTTAGACTTCCGGAAGTGGATGCGATTTTTAAAATCGCGTTTCAGGGTTCCGAAATGATTTTTTGTCTTCATCTCAAGACCAAAGTAACAAGAGGAGGTAAATTGGCCAGAACCACCCTCCCTCAAAGGTGAATATCACGTATATCAGAATCCCTGAAATGTTTTTCGAATGTTGCATCCACCATCGAGAGTCTAAAGCAGTTGGTAAGATAAAGTCTGTACTCATCAGAAATTATGCTATTCGCAAGTGATGCGGATTTTTGCTACGATTTAATCGTAGTTGATTTATGATATATGTTGAGTTAAACGCACAATTATTCCCAATCAAACCTTGTGCCACGTATATTCATATTCCTTGTAGCAACTTTCGATATTTTTCAGGAATAAAACGTTTCCCATGTCACGTTGCGGTGTTTGATCACTTAGCGCATAGAACTGTTCTTAACCACTGTCCTATGGTCATGATAATGCCTGAGGTCCATCGGTTTGGTAACCCATTTTTCCTGCCACAAATCAAGGGTTGTTTATTCTCTCCTCTTGTCTTGAGCTTGAGGCCAACTCATTCATTGCATCCACCGGTTTCTGCACAGCATTTTGAAACACAGAAACTCATTCTATCCTTCCTGAAGAAATCTCTGCATGTTCTTCTCTCGAGTAAAGGTAGATCATCCTTATGCAAGCAGAGCGTCCTCCTTCGGATAGCAAGGACCAAAAATGTTCGGAAATAGTGAAGCATGTGAATGTAGTGGGTAAATTCTGCTCAAAAATCAACCATACATTGAAATCACACAGCAGGACTAATATTGCTGCGCGCTTCAGCAGAATAGTTATTTCTCGATCCCTCGATGTGCATTTCCTGTATAGGCCAGAAAACGGCTTAGAAACGATACCACTGGGGTGACTACATCTACTATCTTTTTTCTAATCGTCGAAAAAGTCTACCGCCCCAGTTCAATCGGCACAGGAAGGTATTGTTTTGTTAGGCTTGAATATGAGCTTCGTTTTTTTTTCAGTCCAAAACTTAAGCCATGGTTCCCCATCTATTTGATCACTCCTTGCAAAAATATGCCTAGTATGAGTTCGATTTGCTCAGCTGGGTGTATTCTGAGTGATGCTGCTGCGTTGTCTGGTCTATCCGGCAGTTGTAGCCAAAAATTGCTCGTTTACTGATGATAAGGTCCATAGTTCCGGACATATATTGGAACCTTGTATGCCGCGAAATGTGATAAAGATTCATGGTCTTTCTTCTGAAGTGTTTAGAATTAACCTCTATGTACTTAGATGATCTCACAGAATCGGCACATTGACTGAGAATATATCAAATGTCGCTCCTCATTTCAAACGTTATAAGTAACTCAGTACATATCGGGAGGTTGTTATGAACTTCTGCACACCGCACCTTGTAAGCTGCTTCCGTAATATCATTATTATTTGGTATACTAAAGCTGAACTCCTGGGAAAGTACGTCTTACATATCTACCTCTTTTTCTGATGGTCATTGGAAACCCTTGAAATAACGTCTAACGTGTTTGTTAGACGTTCAGTAGTAAAATTTCTAAAGGTTTGATTGAATTTTCAAGATCAGCACAAATCTAACTACATTCTAATATTTTGTGATGAATCGACCACCAGGAAGACCAGGAACGTGTTAAACATTGCAAAGGCAAATGGGGTGGTCTAATTGTAGCACTTCACTTCAAATCCCTCACAGTCCCTAGTTTTTTTCAAGTTTTGTGACTGCCCAAATGCGTTCCATTTTACTTCGGATTACGGATTACTACGTTTACTTCTTTTGCTCTGAAGAGCAGGAAGGTAAGCAGACACTCCTGAATGAAGAGCCAAAACGAACGCAATACCAAAAAGCCGAAAATGACGTCCGCTTTTAAGATTTTCGTTAAAAGTCATCCTTGAGGCGCCCAGCTGGCTCTGTTAACATCACGAACTGGATTCAGTCAACAATAGGTCTTGCTCATGTTGTCTCCAAACGATGGACTAATTGAGTTCAGCATATTCCTTACTACATCTTCCACTGATATCCCTCGAATACCTGTCCAACATTTCTTTTTCCCTTCTTCCGATATTCTCCAATTTATGGCAAAACGATGCAATTCGTTCGAAGTTTGACACAAATTGGAGAGCCAGAGTAATACGTCATGAAAAACTTGGACTAGGTTCGACTTTTAGCTTTGAAATTATGACAACTTTTTACTAGAAATGATTACAGCTTGCTGACTAGACCATCAGCACCCTACAAATGGCATGAAACACTCTGAAAACGATGTTATAGATGCCAAGTGAATGATTTGTTCATAGCTATACTAATGAAACGTATTGCGAACGTTTCATTAGTAACTAAAAAGATTTTAATTACGAGATTAGGTTGCTTTCATTGAATTACAGTTGATGCAAGGTGTAACAAACCCTCCATATGTCTTTCAAACACCTCTTCCTTTGCACGAAAGTTCTACTCAACGAATAAAATAGTGCTTAAAGGCGTCGAAAATATATTTAAGAGTGTCATCTGTCATCTGTGCCATCAAGAGTGATTAGCAAAAAGCGTTCTTTTTGGGCAGGGCTCTGAAGTTGGAGCCGAACTAGTATTCGTCTACTTCCAAGAACAATCTGGTATTAATCCAACTCCATTATAGTACAGTTCCTGAAATGGAGTTGGAACAATACCAGATTGAATTTAGAACCAACTGCTCTTATCTTTTTGCAATGCTGCTAGCATAAGACCAGAAAATCAAAGCATCTTATTTATAGACCTGATTTATGAAGACCCCTACGATTGTGTTATTTTGCAGATCGATCGGAAGAGTCTGAATTCTGAAAACTTTAGCATAACTTAAAGACTGTTTGCAAAATAAAGAATTTGCCCTTAGACCATGAAAAGACACCTCTCCTGCACAAAAAACGGAGTTAGGTCACGATCTCCTAGCGACGTGTTTTGTGCAGGAGAGGAAGGTAACGCCTGTCACACATTCTTTTCTTGCATACGATGGAGTAAGCAGCGCGGGGACCTCTTCAGCGAAATTGTACAGCACTGTCCAGAAATTATGATGTAAGTCATGCTGAAAACGGTTGACAATTGGAATTGGATGGCACAATATGCTCGGGCAGTGCTGATACTGAAGAAAGCCATACTGGAGCGTTGGGAGTCATCAGGGATAGATGCATCTCTTTTCTAGCACTACCTTCCTCTTCAGTCCTTCCCGCTGGAGTAGAAATTCCCGTAATTTGAACGCACCTCTACGCGTAGCCGGAAGCGATATGTCAACGGACTAGTTTCTCAGGTTGACAGGGGAGTAGTTAAGTGGGCAGTCCAAAAGTATTGCTCGTCTGGGAGGCCGACACTCAGGCCGTAAACAGCTTTTACCTCCAAAAAAAATTCAAAGAGAGAATGATAGTCCGATCCAGATTTCGATTATAACCACCATCGATGTTACTTGAAGATGGAATCTCTTAAAAAAAATGCAAGCGGTCAAACCATACTCACCTGGATTTGGCCAACTTCAAAATCAAAAAAAATATTGTCTAATTGTGACTATGTAAGCTTTTGTTTGATTTTTCTTTTTGTGGTAACTTGCATAACTTTGTCGAGAAATAATAAAAAACCCTTCGCTCTTCAAAACGATCGCTCATTTTCCAGCCTGAATATCTATGTACTTTTTAGAAATACGAATCCAGAAGAAGGGAAGTTAATAGCTTTTAAAATTTGCCAAAGCTTGGCGGGCATTTACGGCGTACATCAATCAAATTCCGAAAAAATGGCAGATCCTAAGGTAAGTAAGAAGTTATTAACAGTTAAGTAAATTATTGAAATTTTTTTCAATATTTATATAACATTGATATTTCTTATCGCTTTTTTAAATTTTCCCCCAAGAATTTTAAGGAAAAAGTAAAACTCTCAGAATTTACTGCGCCATTTATTTATTTGACCACTCATTTTTTGGAACTGACAAAATTAACCGAAAATTATCTAAATATTTCCAAGTAAGTTAAAAATTTTTTTTCAGTTTTTATTCCTTTTTCAAAATACTTTTGCAGTCTCTTTCTCCATGCTGACGAAACTATTCTGGAGGATAAACTTCATTTGACGTACACGCATAAAGTTATGGTACGAGCAATCAAATTTCTTAATTGCTTTCCTTACGAAAATTTAAAAAAAATCCTTGTAGGAAGGAGTTACGCCGATCAGAGGCTATGGCTTGGCACTAGCGCGGACCATAAGATTTCCAAGGAAAATTTTACAACGTGCTGAAGAAATTTACGAACGATTACTTATATCAGAAAAAGTAAGTTCTAAAAATGAAATTTCAAATATATGAGAATGAGTTAAGCCTGTCATATAGTTTTTAGAAATTTATTTGATAAAAATTTATAAATATAGTAAGTTCCTTGCAACTGTTGTCTTTTCCCCTGTAACATGAATCCATATTTTTCCAAAGGTAATGTAGCATTCGATGTTTGAGCAGGTTCATTTCTCCAGCTAGTTCTGGTCAAACTTTTCGCCATTTTCGTCGCTTGTTGTGTGTAAAAAGATATTCATTGATATTCGCTTTAATACTATTTTCATACACAATGACTCACGTACAATTTTATACTGTACTAGTTATTCTCATATATGTACATTTCTCCGATCACTCCTCTCACTAATGACGTTTTAACCTCATTCTATTTTAGAAAGCCCACACTTAAATATGACTCATTCTATTTTACAATGTCCTATCTTCCTATCTTACGATCACAATGTAACAATGGTAGCATTCGTCAATAAAAGCTTGTGAATGTAGTTGTACATCTTTTGACAGGAACCCACCAACGTTTCAGTCATTTTAGGCGAGCGATTTTTAGTTGATAGTCATCTACCTTGGCATACAAATTATCCCAGAAACCACAAAGTACCACAGACAAATGACTAAACTAATGACGAATCAACAAATACAATACCACACCTATTATCTCCCCGAAGATAACAAGCTAAATGTAGTTCTGCGAGGACTTCACGGAGTTAGCTGTGAGGAAATCAAAGAAGAGTTGGAAGCTCAAGGCTTCCACCCCATAGAAGTTTTCCCCATCAAACTTCAGTCAGGACCCTCCAAGCTTGTCAAAGTCCTCCTCCCAAAAGAAGAAACAGCAATATTTAACTTCAATGATGTCTGCCACCTTATATGCCGAGTTGAAGCGCTGAAACCCCGTAATGGCTTACCGATGTGCCATAATTGCCAACAATTTGGACACTCCTCTGGCAATTGCCATGCGCAATCGAGATGCGTAAAATGCAATGGGCTCCACCACCACAAAGATTGTGAAAACCCAAATAAGGAAGCTCCAAAATGTGTGAATTGCAAGGGCGAACATCCGGCTAATTACGGGGGTTGTCCTAAGAATCCGAAGAACGTCAAGCGGACGTTTGCACAAATAGCTGCACAAAACAACACAAATTCACAATCAACCTATCCACCCAACACCAAACCCGTGAGCAAACCACAACCGCAATCCACCCCCATACCCACAACACAAGACATAGGACAATTCTTCACATCTATGCAGAATCAGTTCCAACTGATGATGCAAGACATGATGGCGAAGATGCTACAGGGAATGTTCGCAGCCACAAACACCAATACAAACACACGCAAACACTAATGGATCTGGTGAACCGCATTTCCATACTCACGTGGAATGCAAATTCCTTGTATCAAAAGACTGGAGAGTTTAAACAATTTATACTAGATTATAAATTTGACATTATTCTCCTCCAGGAAACCTTTCTGAAACCAGGAACCCGTCTCCACTTCTCTAATTACATTCTGTACAGAAACGACAGACTGTCAGGTAGAGGAGGTGGTACAGCCATTCTCGTGAGACGAAATGTGTGCCACCACCAGATCATAACACCCCAGTTAACAAAAACAGAAGTCACAGCTACTAAAGTACGGACGAGCCCTTTGAGTTCTCCGTAGTTTCTCTTTACAACCCCCCAAACAATAAGGAATTCACACAAGACCTAGAATCCCTATTCACCCTTGAAGGCCCACTACTAATCATAGGCGACTTCAACGCATATCACCGCGACTGGGGAGCAGTGAGAAGTAACCGAGCCGGGGCTGAGCTAAATAGGTTCATCACTAGCGCACAAGGCAATTTACATATCCCAGACGAGCCAACACACCACGTACGAAACTCAGCGACAACCATAGATTTCGGAATTTCTCGAGGATTCCACCACAACCTAAGAATCAGAGTCCTAAACGAGCCCTTCTCTGATCATCAACCGGTCCATTTTCTTTTAGAGGACATCTTCATAGATGTAACGCTAAACGTAAAGCAAACAACGGATTGGAAGGCTTTACGAGACACGCTAGCAATTGAAAGTTTCACCCAAGAGTTAATAACAGCTAGAGATCTCGACAACAGAATTCTAGAAGTTACAGAGAAAATTAAACAGGTAAAGGAGAGCCATACAGCCACAACTCTGGCCAGGGAACATAGCCCCTACAAACTCCCCCAGGATTTAAAAAATCTGATAAGGAGGAAGAACCAAGCCCGGAGAAGAGCTACGAGCACGGGTGATCCTAGACTGAAAACGAAAGCCTGCCGGTTGACCAACAAAGTCCGAAAAGAAATACTCGAGTTTCCAAATGAGCAATGGGAAGGATTCCTACAAAGCTTGGAGCATAGCGAAAACGCCTTCTGGAGGTTATCTAAATATTTCCGAACAAAAAACAAGACAGTTATGCCACCCATCCATGGACAAAACGGACTTCTATATGACACTTTAGGGAAGGCGGAGGCGTTCGCGGATACCCTAGAACTACAGTTTCGCGAGAACTCCATTCCGGAGGAGGATCTTGAAGAGGAGGAAGCAGTTCTCTCAAAAGCCCGGAAAATAATATCTTCACGGCACCATAAAGAGTACGAAATACGACCAATGGACCTCTACGAGACAAAAAATATTATACTGGGACTCAAAAAACGAAAGACGCCACGACCGGACATGATAACCAACACAATGGTTAAATGGCTTCCCGACAACATACTAACGACAATAACAAACATTATAAATAAAGTCTTCCAACTGCGAAAATACCCACAAGCATGGAAACAAGCTACCGTAATAGTCATCCCCAAACCAGAGAAAGACCACAGATTCCCGCAAAATTGGAGACCGATTAGCCTCTTCTCTTCCATTTCCAAAATAGCCGAAAGAGCTATCTTGTATAAACTACAAGAAACCGTCAAAGATAAAAATATCATCCCCAACGAACAATTTGGTTTCCATGCCGAACACTCCACTGAACTGCAGCTCATCAGGATGGTCGAACATATCCGAAACGGAATGAATTGCACCAAATCGACAGGCCTTGTTACGTTTGACATAGCAAAAGACTTCGATAAAGTCTGGCATGCAGGACTCATCTTCAAAATGCATGAACTCCATATACCACTCCAAGTGATACAAATTATTCACTCTTTCCTCAAAGGCAAAACCTTTCGTGTCAGAATTGACCAACATCTCTCAAATATGCGATCGATCGAAGCTGGAGTTCCGCAAGGATCACCCATCTCACCAACTCTTTACAGTCTATACACTGCAGATCTGCCCAGTCTGCCAAAAAACGTACGTTTATCCTTATACGCGGATGATACGTGTATATTCTACACAGATCGACAAGCAGAAGTCATCACGTCCAAACTGCAAAGCTTCATCGACATCCTCCTGGACTACTTCCGCAAATGGAAAATAAAACTTAATAAGGACAAAACCCAAGCAGTGTTCGTCACCAGAAATAAACTGCTACGCCCTCGACTACTAAAAGTCGACAACGAACAGATAGAATGGAACAGGACAGCAAAATACTTAGGACTAATAATTGAGAATCGCCTTACATGGAATGAACACATACGACAAAAACGACTACACTGTATACAAAGTCTCGCATCCTTACAACCAATCCTCAAATCCGGCCGTCTGAACATGACCAACAAAAGACTAATATACACACAAATAATACGACCAACGTTACTCTACGGCAGCATGGCATTTTACCAGACTTCAAACACAAACAAAAAAGCACTCCAGACAATACAAAACAAGGCACTGAGGTGGATCGGAACAATTCCATGATATATTAGAAACGTGGACATACACAAGGACTTCAGTCTTGACACAATTGAAAGGTACATACGCGACAGAGCACTAAAACTTTTCGACCAAATAGACAAATACCCTAATAAAACCATGGAATTCCTAAAAATTCTTGAAAAACGACGAAAAATAACGTATCCCACAATCAGATCCATTATCGACATAAACTAGCAAAACAACTTAGGTTACAGTGAGTGCAAAATCGCTCACAGACAAGATTGGAGCAAGAGTGCTAAATCGCACTGGCTCCAAGGAACCAACTGCTCCAAGAGTTGGTAGTCGTTTAAGTGAGTCGATGTGTATATTTTTGAGACAATAGAAAAGTTGAGAATAGAGCTGTAATAAAATTTTTGTTTTTGAAAGGCAATACGCATAAGAAAATCAAACATGAGTTGGATTCCGCGTATGGGGACTCTATACCATCATTTTCCACAGTGAAATTGTGGGCAGCTGAATTCAAACGTGGCCGTAAGAGCTGGGGAGATGGTGAACGTTCAAAAACAACGACTACTGACGATCACGTTGCTGAAAATCAGTAAATGGTGTTGGACGATCGCCGAATTAAGATGAGAGCGATAACAGAGGTTATGAAAATACCCAAAGAACTCGTTTGTCACATATTAAATGAAGATTTAAACATGAGAAATCTGTCCGCGCGTTAGGAGCCGCCTTTGCTCACGTTAGACCAAAAACGTTTTTGAATGAACATTTTGAACGGTCTGTTGACGCAGGCCCAATGAGTTCGAGTGTTTGGACCGATTGGACCGATTTTAATCGGTTATCTTCAGAGCTATTGCAGGAGCATAGCAACCATCACTCCTTGTCAAGCTGAAGGTAGAAGTTGTGAAAAAACTACCACATTTGCAGATAAAGAAAATGCTGTCTCACACCTCAGCGGTTGCCATTTCAAATCGACGAATCCCGGTTCCAATTGCTTGAACATCCGCCTTAGTAACCCAATGTAGCCCAAAAGACTTCTCGTTGTTCCCTCATCCAAAAGCTGAGCTCAGACAGGCATGGCAAATGAGGAGGCAATCACCTTTACAAACAATTATTTTGCAGAAAAAAACGCCGAGTACTTTTTGGATGAGTTAAAGAGATGGATAGCTAGGAAAAGTGTGGAGAGTTACAAAGAGACCTTGTAGAAAGATAAAAAAACAAGTTTGCGAAAAAATGTCTTGTATTATTGTTAGGTCTGAAACATTTCAGACCATCCTCGTGGTGACTTGTTTCGCAACGATTGAAAAGGATGTGCGAAACTACTAATCTTAAAAGTACAATACTATAAATACAATAAAAAATTATATTGATAAAAACTTCATGGAACGTTTTTCAATAAAACATTCTGACCATTCTTCTGACCACCCCAGCGCCTTTTTCTAGGATTCCCACTATTGTGGTCTCTGCAATCACTTCATATGACACTTTCTGTCATTCGAAGAGTTTGCTTGGTAATCCATTGCCTCTTACAAGGGTGCCCCATAAGTATCCGTAAAATGAGTGCTCAATATAAGTTGTTTCTTGTTTATTTATTATGTTATAACTTTTTTATTTTATTTATTGTGTAAGGACTTTTTTGTTCTCTTACCTTCTTTCATGTCTCCGAATGCCTCATTATGTCCTCTTTCCAAACCTGTTAAGGCTTGCTTGCATATTTATTTTGTTTAATGATTAGAAGGATTTGCCGGAAAGAGATTTTTCCAGGAGAGGAATAAGTAGTGAACGGTTGAAGCAACATCTAGAGAGTACAGAGGACGATGAAGAACGTTCCAATAAAACGGCAATCATTTGTTATTTGATTTTTGTCCTTTCCACTATTGGATTTCCTAAAGCAATGATGCATAATATGCAAGTAAGGCTTCATTAAGCTCTTTATATTGAACGGGGCAAAAAGAGTTAAAAAAGAAACATTGTTACCAACAAAATATACTTGGAACTCTGACTTGCCGGAAACCGATGGCATAAACGACTAAGATATAAACCTGCATGTTTATATAAATAAAGCCAGTTAGATTGATTCATAGCTTAGTACGGAAGTCACTTACGGGACGCTCTCCTCTTACGTGATTTCAACATCTTTATAGTACCATATTACATGCTCTTTTAAAGGGGTCCTTGACTGTAGAGCAGAGATCATACTCTTTTAAGTCACTTGTATAATCCTTGTGGGTCGTGTTTTTCGAGCGTTTTTGCATTGATGCTTGTCTAGGCTACGTTGTGCTGCATGCGCCTGATTCATTCGGTTGCTGGTTTTTGTTGCATTACAAAAAGCTTTTAAGGCTACAGTTTGGTTATTTTTTATATGCATGGACTTGGCATCATTTGAAACTACAAAATGTTAGGCATCTTAATTCTTTGTTGAGCTTTGGATGTTATCACACTGAAGCCGATTTTGGTCTCTTTCCGTTTGCTGGAACTTGTTTCAGCGAGACGACACTTGCGTCTCACCTTCAAAGATTCCGGTCTTCCGCTTATCTAAGTTGTTGTTCCATCGCCTTGCGCTAGAGGAATCTGAACAGCAGGAATGCTTTGAACTAGCGACCTTATTGCTTATACTAAGCGCTGTGAGCCTTCTTGCATCTCTGTGTCATTTCTGTATTACCGTGTACAGTTCCTTCGTTGTAAACAGTGCTGTCTACAAGCGAACTTGCATTCCTCTTCCTAGTTAATTATTTCTAACAGTTTATTTCTCAGCCGACAACACGATAAAAAAATGTCCTGACAATTGCAATATCATACACACTTATGTCGAAGGGTGTACCACCATACCGTAACTAATAAAACTAATGACACCAAACAAATAAAGCGAGCTTTGTATGACAGAGAGCTTGTAAGTTAAGCAACGTAGGTGAGTATAAGATTGTGACACCGAGTTGCTGAGCTCAAATGTGCGTGGAAAAAATATTTTTGGTGTAACTATCTCAGTGAGTTATTGTCTATGAGTATAAAATTTAAGTGAATGTTAACGAATACGAATTATAGTGGATGATTTGTTCGAAGTGTCAGCGCTGGTTAGTAGTTATGCTATGGTATCACCATACAAACTTTGTTCATTCTCCTTAAATTCATTATAGTCATCTGATTTGTCGACTTTTATTGTCTTGTAAACGCGTTTCATTGGTGGGAAAACTCTTAAATCTTAGCCATTATTCAAATTAAGGTAACACCCTCTAATGAAACTAAACTTATGTTTGATTAGTACTAATACTTAATGTTATTGAAAAAACGAGAACTGTCTATACATTATCCTGACTGGAAGACAAATATTACTCAATGATTTTTCAGCTATTATTAGTAAGTTGACCTCTAAATATCAATAGTAACCGGATTTCAAAGACTCTCAAATCTTGGACTACAAAATCATACATACATACTTATAGGTATGACAGCACTACATATTGTTAACATCTCAATGAACAAAATAACACTGCCCCATATTTTCGGAAGTAGTAACATGAAACCAGTTCTTCAATTTTTCCTTTAAATTTTATTGAATCTGATCATTATACCAGATTTTACCAGATTTCATACCATTTAAAGTTAATTTAATATAATGAATGGAAAAATTATCATGTTTCTTCTTTTTTTCTTATTTTGAAGAGGTCATGATTCCGAGACCGTGTTAAACACATTATACAGGCGCGGAAATATTCCATTTGACGTATGTTAGTACTCTTTAGTTCTTAGAGACTGGTAGAGAAACATATGGTTAGCTATAAATATGTTAATATATTTTTAACCGAATCAGTTGAATTTACACTGGAAAAAAAAACAACATAATCGTTCATATTTTATAATATTTTGGCCTTCGCAAATTATTGAATTCAGTCATATAATATGAAGTCAAATTTAAGCTGGCATAAATGATCAGATAATTAAATTTATTTTATGTCTATAAATTGATTTTTTTTTTTTGATGCTGACAAATGCTGTAAAATTCATAGGCTCGCATGAGCCATTCTATTTACAGGGCCTTGAAAAATGTTCTACCAAAAAGCTGAAAATTTTTAAGGCATTTGCCAGCCCGAAAAAAAGCCTTTTTTTAATTTATCATACAAATTCAATAAAAGATAGTGCTATACTTATTGTTGTATTCAATAATTACACTCTATAGTGTAAATATAAAAGTATAAAGAAGTACAAAAAAAATTGTGTCATCTTAAACTATATAAGATACAAGATAGCGACATTAGTAAGAGTACTTAGTAGGAGTACTAAGAAACCATTAAAAAAGTTGACTTGCTGATTCTGCAGGTCAGAAGAGTCCAGAACACAAAATCTAAAAATTGATATGTTTACTATGACTGTGACTACAGTAAGAACTACAAAATTTATAAAACCGAGGTAGTTCGCATCAACAGCAACGAAATTTCGATCCGGTTTTAAGATTTTCAAGTTGAAAAAATAAAACAAAATTAAATTTTGACTAATTTCAAGTTCCAACTGTGCTTACACGTGTGTTCGAAATTCCATAAAAGTATAGTGATTTCGGAGAAATTACTGTGACAATGCACAAAACAGGGATTTAGAGAAATACACATTTGAAAATTTTTCCATGCAAAAACCAGTTAAAAAAAAACTACTTTTAATCAGCAATGCCAGATCCATCGAAAATATCTTCAGCTTGTTTTAACAATTCAATTTGTTCAATTCTGGAGTCTCTCGAACTTCAGAGCTGTTGGTGTTGGCTATTGTTAAGTGCCAATTTTCGTGCTCGTTTTCATACCACACTACAGCAGGCTAAATTTTAACTTCGTTAAAGATTCTGTAGTTACTGGCGCTAAAATTTCGATGGTTATTCGTCCTGAAGCGGGTCAATGCCATTGACCAGAGGCAGCTATTGAAGATATCTCTGTATTTTGTTTAAAGCCGCCAACGCATCCTTCTAACAATTCTTGATTTTAACAGGCTACGTATACAGTACCAGTATACATCACATATACAACAGAACTATCATTATTCTATCCTTACTTGAACACTGGAAGCATGGAATCGAAAAAAAAGTTCAAAAGTGCAATGAGATTGCACATTTAATTTGATCTCAAGCAACACTAACCCTCAACGAACTATTCCAGTGGCTCCAGGTTTAACATTCCTTAATATTTCATTCAATACGACCATTGTTGTTTGACTAACTGTTAAATTATACATGACCAAGAAATCATTGAACATTTTTAGATATAATAGACAGCCAACCTTTAAGTTTTGCTCCATTCTATCAGTTTCTATCAGTTCGTCGACGAATCGTTCCAACTAACCTCACAAAGTTAGAGGCTCAGACCTGCTCCTGGTTTACCGTTTCAAATCCCTAACACAAGCGTAAATCATGCGGCCAGGATAACACCCTTACTTAAACGTGAAGCCAGTAAAATATGTTCCCTGTACAAGAGTCTCAAGTTCCTGATTCGACCTCTGAGAGGAACGATCATCCTGTCGAACGTACCGTCCACAAGCTACCTTTTTTGCTTCCAGATCCCCACTCCGAACCTACTTAATCTCCCATTGTAACAAGTTGCTTTTCAAGGTAGCGCCGAACCTCAATATTCCTTGTCATTTTAGTCATTCAGCAGTCTCTTTCCATACCGGCACTATCCTGATTTCGTCAACAGCTAGCTGAATACTCCGCTGTTACCAATACTTGTTGCTCTGTAACATTTGTTAACAGCTACTTATAATTGTTGATTCGCTTTGTATGCTGGACACAGCCGGGAAAGTGTTCGAAAAGCTCATCAAAAGAAGACTCACAGACGCAATTCGTGCTGCAGGGGACCTATCTCCTCGGCAGTATGGCTTTAGAGCAGGGCGATCTACTTCCGATGCCATCATGGAAGTGTTGAATGCAGTCCGTCGAGCCGAAGCGCACAAAACTGAAAAACGAGTTGTCTTGCTAGTGACGCTTGACGTCAGAAATGCCTTCAACTCCGCCAGATGGTCGGATATTCTTGGCACATTGTAAACTTTTTTCCGATTGCCTGGGTATCTGATGCGGATTTTGAGGGATTATTTAAAGGACCGCAGACTGCTCTATGACACACAAGATGGGCGGCGCAGTGTGGAGATAACGTCTGGTGTAGCGCAAGGCTCCATACTGGGACCAGACTTGTGGAACGCCACATATGACGGACTATTGAGGCTTGATATACCAGATGAATCGCGCTTGGTCGGCTATGCAGATGATATAGGAGCACTGGTCGCCGGACGTACAGTCGAACATGCGCAGCGCAGACTGGGAGTGCTAATGCGTCAAGTGAGGGAATGGATGACCACCCGTGGGTTCAGTTTGGCACTAGAGAAAACCGAGGTGGTCATTCTCACGAAGAAAAGAATTCCCACGGTAATTCCTTTGCAGATCGGAGATGCGACTGTTGAGTCTAAACTTGCAATAAAATATTTGGGACTATTGATCGATTCCAAAATGAGCTTTTCAGAACAGATCAGGGCAACGGCGAAAAAGGCCGCGATGGGCGTCTCAGTTTTGAGTCGACTAATGTGCAACATCGGTGGGCCCACACCGAGCAAACGCCGACTTCTCATGAGTGCTGTACAGTCAGTGCTACTGTACGGCTCTGATGTTTGGGCCGGAGCTCTCAGTAAGGAGCTGTACCGAAAGCGCTTGGCCCAAGTACAGAGACGAGGAGCTTTGTGGGTTGAGTCTGCATACCGCACTGTCTCTGAGTCGGCGGTGTTGGTGATCGCAGGAGTCATACCCATCGCCCTCCTTGCTAGAGAACGACGGAGAATTTATGACCGTAAAGTGGAGGGCTCAAGATATGCTGTCAACCGAGAAGAGAGGCAGCGCACAATACTCGAGTGGCAACAGTCATGGGGAGGGGACTCCAATGGCCGCTGGACTGCCCACCTTATAGGGGACGTGGGATCGTGGCTAAATCGAAGGCACGGTGAGACTGATTATTACCTTACCCAGCTTCTTAGCGGGCATGGGTATTTTCAGTCGTACTTGCACAAGATTGATAAATCACGGTCTCCAGACTGCATTTTCTGCCCAGGGGAAAGGGATGACGCATGTCACACCTTCTTCAACTGTAGAAGGTGGAACAGGATGCGGCAGGACTTGTGGGAGGTGATGGGAGAGCTTTCTCCAGACAATCTGGTCGGAGAAATGCTGAAAAGTTTCGACAAATGGACCTGCGTGGCACATTACTCTCGGGCAATACTTATTGCCAAAAAATATACGATAGCTAACCTTGGGCGCGGGGTCTACAGAGGTCTCCTTTCCAGCAGTCCTCCTCCATCCTGCCCCCTCCCGCTGGAGGGAGATTTCTCTAGACTGACGGCGCCCTAGCGCGAAGTAAAAAAGAGGCCTAGCCCGAAGTAATGTGTCAAACGGTTCCAGGCTAGGATCTCTTGACAGGGGGGGTGTTTAGTGGGTAGTCTGGTAGCATGCGCTGCTAGGAGTCCCACACTCCGGGCGTAAATTGCCTTCACCCCCCAACCCAAAAAAAAAATAATTGTTGATTGAGATAAATCAATGGCATTAACTTCGTCCTTCAACTCCGACAATCGTCAGTGTAATTTTGTATGAAAAGATCCATGTTGCAACTTTCCAAGAACAGTGAGCTTGAATCTAATGTGAACACGCGTGGTTCAAACTAGATAGAGAAACCAATTCCAGGGATAAAAACGCCCATGATATTAGGTACCGAATATAGAAGTTCGAATGTCGCTCTGTTTGTTGACAGGGTTGATTCATAGCCATTCGTAGAGAAAATATCACGCTCCAGCACTGTTAATTCTCGACTAGGTTTGGTTGTAATATTGAGTTTTACCCACCATTATCAATGGTCAAAGCATAACACTCAATTTTTACCGGACCATAAACACAAAACTCTACTTCTTTGAGATATAACGTAGACACGAATACTGTGGTGCTAGGAACGCTTCTTCTAGGGTCTTAGGAACGGTTCTTCTACTTATCCGTACAATAAAGTTATATCTTGCCTGTTTCCAGATCCTTCCCATTTGAGGAGAACTTTGTTTGTTGGAGAAATTTGTTGTGAATGTGATCTGCCCCTTTTTCTAGTTCTTCTTTCACTACTTGCTGTCTCGATGAAGATGACCTCATTTGCCAGAATTTTAGCATCCACGTTTTTCTTGAAAACTTCACCTGCATTTCTTTTTCAAGTCTAGCCGCACGTATCCTTCAATCAGCAGCAATTTCACAAAACCTGGTAGTAATACAAGTAGCATTTTTACCTGCTTCTAAATTCAGGCCGCTCACCATCTTTCACAGACCGTCGTTTAAGTAATCGGAATGGATAATGAAGTTATCTTTCATCAAAGATGACTAGTATCAAAACCTATGTCGCTACATCCTTTTTGTGTTCCCAATCGCTAGCCTGCATTAGGCAATGAAGTAAAGTACCAGTCTTTCAATACCCTAATCAAGCTAATATATTGTTTTACCTTCTAAAGTGGTGCGTATCCTGGACAAAATCCTGGATTAATATCCTGGACAAGTTTGAGCATATTTCTTTTACCACGCTTCTACGTAGGACCTCCTCGATGGGACCGGCATATTTGCTTGGGGTCATCATTTCTGTACCGAATATCTAGCGCATACATGATTGCTGAAGAGTTCGACTGAGATTCAGGGGAGAAATGTTCCCACAACCACGTCTCTTAGCACATCCTTAAAAATGTTCACCTTACTTTCATAATTTTCGACAGGAAAATTTGTAATAGGACACTTTCAGTTCAGCTATTGCGTAAAACGAACCATATATTTTCCCTTCTACTCGAAATACTTTCCGAATTCCCTGCTCCTCAGGAGAGAATATCTGATTGAAAAATTACCATTTCGCATTAACGAAGCTTTGGTAAGTTTAATCCCACAATTTTTAACCTTACATGATAATTTGGTCAACAAAAAAAATGATTTTCCATTTCTAATGCTATGAACGCAATTCACAACGCACAGTTGTAGTGTTTTTTATTTATATTTTTCAAAGGTTTCATTCAATATTCTCCCCGCGTATATGAACCCCACTTCTGACACCACTTTGCTCCCTTGAAATTGCTCGACTTTTACTTTTCCTCCAACTATTCTGTCGATGAAAACATAACAATATTTTCAAAATTCTAAAGCTTTTCACCTTATATATATATATATATATATAATACAATATAAAGATTTTGTAAAAAAAAAACAAAATAGATTCAGAATACTCTTGAAGAATGCTTACGAGATCTGGCTATTAAATAACGAGACTGGTTACGAAAAAGTGTTTTATTATAAAAATTATTCTACATTCGAATCCTTCCCTTCCCTCGCCACACACCTTTCCACACGTTTTTTTCCATTGATTGAAGCAGTGCTGGAAGTCTTTTTTGGTGAGGGCCTTTAGGAGCTCTGCCGTTTTTTGCTTTACCGCTTCCATCGACTCAAATTGGTTCCCTTTCAAAGCAGATTTTATCTTCGGAAACAAAAAAAAAGTCGCACGGTGCCATATCTGGCGAGTACGGCGCGTGTGCAAGCACTAGCGTGCGCTTACCGGCCAAATACTGCTACACAGAAAGCGCGTTATGGGCAGGTGCGTTGTCCTGGTGCAAAATCCACGAGTTATTCTTCCACAACTCGGGCCATTTCTTACGAACTCGTTCTCGCAGTGTTGCCAAAATGTCGGCAATCATCCGGATGCTCATTCGACGAGCTGCACGCACAATTTGGTTGATTTCGGTCACTTTTTCCGGAGTTAAAACAGTGATAGGGCGACCTGGGCATTGGTCAAAAACACGCGCACGAGATAGAGAATTGTCCCCATAGGCCTCTTGCAACAATTTATAGCACTCACTTGGAGTTTTTTTCAATTTAACGAGAAATTTGAGATTGATACGTTGCTCCTGCTTTTCGTCACACATCGTTTTCGGCACGCAAAAAAGCACGTTCGTTTCAAACCGATACTGCACAAATGCAATAATCGTTACGAGAACGTGTTTTGGTACGTGCATAGACAAGATATCTAGATACCCAACGCACTTTTTCGTTTTTTCCCCACCACTCTACGAAGCCCTCTAGGCGCGCAGTCTCGTTATTTAATAGCCAGACCTCGTAGTACTCAATCTGAGACTCTTGGAATAGTCTGCAAATATAACTGATTCCCGCCTATCTTTGTTACCTTCTTCAAACTTTGGAATGTCTGTATGCAGGAATTTTCTTTGCTCGTTACTTATTAACGCATAAATAAGTTCGATGGAAGTGGAAGAAATGTAGTATGATCTGCAAGACTTCTTGTCTGATATCCTTCTCTGATATGCTGATGAAAGTGAATTCACTATTCACGAACGAATCAAAGTAGAAAAACTTCAAAAACATAGTGTGTGTTCCAAAGAAGATAAAAGATACTAAATCATTGCACAATGTTAAATTGATGAACAGCCTAAAACCTGCACAGTTTGACGTACCTCGGTGTTAAACTTGTAAAAGACGGCTATGAATCGGCTGGAACAATAAAAGGAGGAACGAAACGTTTGTCTTAATTTCGTTGTTTCTTAAGTCCGCCAGCATACTTAGAAGAACAAAGCTCTAAACAAACACATACACATGATGTGATTGACGCCGATCCTGACGCAGAAATTTAAATGCATCTGAGAGACTGGTCCCAAGACGAATTATACTCGTGAAACTCAAACATGATAAACCACAGGTGAGATGAATCCTTGAGTCGTACGAACTTTTTGGCTGATCAGAGGTTTCCGAAACTGCGGAAGCTATAATTCCAAAGGCTGACTCAATACAGCGAATGAAAAGCGATGCCAAAGAATGCTTTTTGCAGGTAAGGCAACGGAACAAAAATCAGTAAGAAGTTGAGGAAACGCTGGTCAAGTACGATGAACTAAAATGGTGAATCACCCTTTATATGACCGAATTGGAAGAGAAAATATATATATATATAATATAATATATATATGAAAATATATCAAACCATTAACTAACTCTACGATAGGAATCTCCTACTCTGATAGAATTTCTTAAAGTGTATGTGTTACTAGAGTCTTATAACATAAGCTTATCCTGTTTTAATTTTAATTAAGCCGATGATTGACTCTAGGTAATCCTTTTTTGAGCCCCAACTCAGTTCACAGCAGCTTGGATGCAACCGAAGTAAAAATTTCTACTTGTTTCTTTTATTTTCAGTGGATATTTCCAGTGAATGTTGCGAAAATATCCAGGAGCTCATGTAACGCGAAATGAATGGTTTATCGAAATTTATAAATCTTTACGTTTTTCAATTTCGAGAATGTGTAATTAGCCTTAAGGTTCTCGTCAATATGTTTATACCGAACAGAAATTTGAAATTGAGTTGAGTGAATATCGTTAATCTATTTCTACTTTATTGAATTTCAGAATGCATACCTAAAGCAAAACGCATCAGTTTCAACCAGCGCACATCGGTTTCTACCACTTCTAGACGAATCGCTCAAAAATCCAACACGATCAACCCAATCCTCTGTAAACACGAGATCATCCAAGACTGTTGCAGGATTCCTGAACAAAACTGTATCAAATATATCAGAAACCACTCGGATCCTATCAAACGAACAAAATCATGAATCAGGGTTTGCTGCAGAGTTATATGATATTTTTGCGCAAATGATGTATGCATTTCGAAGTCCTTCACAAAACTTCAGTGAATCATGTGACGAATTGATCAAAAGTTTCTTTGAGCGACAACCGCAAGAACTCTTGGATGCTATACGTAATATGGACGCGGCAGACTTCAAAGGATTAATGCCTCCTGAAATGAGTTCCCCATCTTCAAGTTCAACTAGTGTTTTAAAAGATTCCCAAACAACGGACCTTCTAGATTTATCATATCACAGCCTTGTGAGAAGGTTCGATTGCCCCTCCAACATTTCGTGCTTCGGTTCACCCAATTCAAAGGAGACCCAGTTTCTTAGTCCAAATCTATGCTCTGGAGTTTCTTTAGATAGCAGTTTGACAAGCGGTTTACCAAATCAAACACCGATCGTTCAAACTTGCCCATCTTATTTATTCCAAATTCCCCAGGACAGCATACGTTATTCCAATTTAGGATATCACACGTTTCCAGGAACCAGCAGACAATTAATACAGACGAGCCTAAATTTCACTCAGGACAGAATTATTGACAAAGTAGATGATACATTAGGAGTGAACACAGCTCCGCAACATGTCTCAGTAAATGATCGCTATGACATGAATCAAAGAAAGTTTAAGACAAGCCTACTCAGTTCCTCAACCAGCTTCATTTCTACAACGACTACAAGTAAAGCGAAACAGGAAAGAGTTTGTATCAAGAGGAAATCCAAAGCTCAAACGGTATGGGAAAGAGAGTAGCAAATACAGGAACACAGTTGCAAAAATTACACGAAGAACATAGACCACAAGATAAACGGAATTCCAAAATTTACGAGTATTTTTTTTTAATTTTTTTTTAACCAAAATTCAGCGTGGTTAACTTAAATTTAGATTTGAAGTCGAATTTTCTCAGAAATAAATATGTTTGAAAGCAGTCACTTAGAGTTTGACATAATTTTTGACAGCGACTCTATTGTCAGGTCTTAAGTCTAAATCTGACCGTAGTCGATTGGTTTTTCTTCGATTATTGTATCCTATGATGGCATGATGGCTTGTCTTCGTTGCATGAAAATCAAGGATGGCATGCAGTGAATCGAGATTAACTCACGCAGTCACAGTCCAGGAGTCAGGTAATTCAATATGTTTTTGAAGTTTATCTTCCTATTTTACAATTCCTTGTTAAGAGATTGTTGTTGGATCGAGAAATGTTTCTATAGTTCCTACAAGAGAAGGGCGTTTTGAAAGTAATATGAAGAAACTCAGTTGGTGAAGCTAGCTTGACTTAATAATACAGATGGTGGAGTTTTTTATTCACACAACCTATTACAACGTTTTGGTCTTTAATAGAAAATATGTTACACTTAATGCTTGGTAGTCCTTGGCTTTCAGCTACTTTTTTATCAAAATTTCCATTACATCTATCCTGAAAAGTCAAAAGTATCCTTTGATAGAGGACTAGACTTATTGTTTTCACAATCCTCACTTTTGTGGGGTTCGCCATAATTTGAATGTTTACAAACATAATGTCAAGTTCGTGTGATTTATTTGAATCAAAAGTATCGATTGTCAAAAATTAAAAGTCTTCAATAAAGTATGCTCTGGTTCTTTGCATTCCATGAACCCAGAAATCTTCATTAGAATTGAAAATCTTTGAAACACCGTGTCCATGTTTGATTCCACAGCTATTACTTGGTAGCTAGTACTTTCAACGAAAATGTAAAAAATCCATTGATAAACCCACCCGAGTATATCTGACCCCATGCCTTGAGATGCTTCAGCGCGATTCCTGTAAACAATGGCAGCGATAGTATCTGCAGTTTTTCTTGACTGAGACAAACTTGAGGTTTTCTTGCAATCTACAGAATGATGATATTCTCATCCTCACTCCCTACCTAGGTCTGGGATACAACCTATCAGTCAGGCCCTATCTGGGAGTTTTGTGGCCCAACATGGGATTTTATCAGTTACATATCGCCTCCTTACCAAGGTGTTACTAACGTCCTACTAACTGTAATATTTACACATCCTTTCTGATTTTGTAACAAAAGAAGTTGTGATCCCTATTTTGTCAGTTGTAATATTTGTACTTCGTTCCTTATATCAAATTTTATATTATTATGAATTCATCTAATCCTCTTCCTAGTTGATTCTACCAGGGATCTGCGATACCTAGACATAAGTATGGCATTCAATGATGAGTTTTATATTTCCCTCAAAGAGTATTCTACAAGCCTTTTATCTTTAGGTACCGGATTGCATTCCGCGTCTCCTGGAAAATATACTGGTGCGATAACAATATCCCGAATTTTACCCTTGACCATACCTGTCCTAAGGCTAAAATCCGTCCAAAGGGTCATGAGGGACTATGTCAAATATTTTGAAAAACACACAGGAGCTGTTTTTTTACTTTTCCCGACTCTGAGACCCAGCCACTCTGCTTTGACAACAGTGGTATTGCAAATGTTCAGGCCTCTAATGCAGTTACCTTGAGTCCTGGATTCATGGATCAGCACAAGCCCATCTTTCGTTGCGTCACAAATTCAACTATGAAGGATGAAGCCACTATGCATTGGTGAAGGCTCAACTAAACTATGCAAACAATCTTTTCATTACTTTCTCTGTTGCGATAGTGAATGTATGTCCCTGTTTCTTCTTCTTCTATTCTTTTCATCTTTTTCGAAGCCCTACAGCCTTTCTCGGGCCTTCACTTTCTGCAACAAATGCCTCCAACTATCTCGGTCCATTGACTGCGTCCTCCTGTTTTGAAATCTGAGCAGCGACGAACTGTTTTCATCAACATATGGCCAGCCCATTGCAGCTTCCACAGTCTTGCCCGCGTTGAAACCAACGGCTCATACAAAATTTCATACATCTCATGGTTGTGTCGGATTTGCGATTGGTTCCAGTCTAGGTTAGATCCAGCTATCCGCCTCAGGACACATCTTTCAAAGGCGTTCAATATATTTTCGGATGCTTGGGTTAGGGTCCATGTTTGACACGCATAGCATAGTACAGGTCTTATGACATATTTTTATACTTGGGGCTTTGTTTTCTTATGTATGCAGCTGGTCTTCATAATCGTTCGAAATCAATAAAATGCTTTATTGCGAGCTGTACTCCTATGCGTTTTTCGTCTCTTTCATCGGCCGTTTTCGTTTTTTTGACAATAGTAAAAAACGACAATAAAAGACAATAGTCAAATACCCAAAATTTAATATTTTGGGTATTTGAGGTAATTTTTCTCGGCTGTTTCATGAGCTTTATTATTTTGATTTACATTGATTTGTATCCCTACTAGTTTTAATGAGTTACTAGTCGAGTTTTATCAAAAGATATTTGGCAGATATTAGCGACCATGGCAAATTGTTTATGTCATCCACATAGGCTACCACTTAGCTCGACTTCTATAGACAGATAGCTTTCTTATGACGTATTCCAAGGCCAAATTGAAAAGCCAATGTTTCTTCTTTCGTTTCTCTAAACGACCTAGTGCATTTTTCGTACAGGAGCCTTTTTCGTATCTCATTTTCTCGCATTGAATAGAGCTTTCAGCCAACGATTTTGCAGAAGTCACAGTCTTCATAGTTGACTCTGTGAAACGAATTGATTTTCTGGTAAAAGCTACGATAATAATCCCCATCACAACTACTGTGATGGGGATTCACAATCACAATCAATTGTGAGGATCACGCCTGTCAACAACAGGGGTCCATCACAGTCATTACCAGGGAGAAACGCTCTTTGGCTTAAATCATGGTTACATGAAAAACTAGCTTCAAATTTCCAGTGACGGATAAGACAGGATCCATTGAAACCACTTTACTAGAGAAAGAGTCAAAAATAGCAATCTCAGAAGGAACGAGATCTGTCTTAACTTATATGAAAATACTAGCCTCAGTTGTAATTATTCCAGGAAGTATTATTTGTTACATTTACTGTAAAATTTATTGCTAGTTTTTCAGTGTACATACATATACTCTGCCCCAATTTAAACGTGGGTGGATTTCCAAATAATAAATGTGCCTTAATTTATTGCCTTAAAAACAGGTTAAATAAAATCTGTGGTTCGCATTTGACCTTCCTTTTCAGACGGTACGCTTAACATTTCCATTTCAGCCATTTCCTCAGGCTGAAGCTTTTCTTCAAGGCTGCTAGTGATTTGTTTCGAGCCTCCGTTGGATGTGCTCCTTTTTGTTTGAAGGGTTCGGCTTATGATATATCTTGCAACTATTCACACACAATTCAACTCCCAGTCAAACGGTTAGGTTTTGGTCTATTATTATGTAATTTAAATGTCCTCGAACTCCCATTGTCTATCAGCAGAATCGATAGTTTAAGGTACAGATCTTCGAAGGAAAAGATCCCTCTTTCCATGGGGTTCTCTATTCTATGGTGTTTTCCAGCTGAGTAAGTTTTTCAGTATTTTCAGCGCACTTCAGGCACTAGTACAGACTTCAATAGACACTTCGTTTCAACCACTAGTACTTTTGCGAGTCGACGTAGCGTTCTCTGCTGACCTTTGAGGATAATCGAATCTCTGACTTCCATCCTCTTCTGGTCAATCCGATTAGGTGGCATCTTCCCAAATTCTCCAAACTTTGCAATTGACAAATGTGATAATTTGCTTTTCCACACCTGTGGAAAAGAATTTCTTTGTCCTTCTAGTTAAAGCTTCCCTACAGGTGCAGTTTTCTTGGCCTCCTCAATAGTTAAGTCCTTAGTGGGTCTTCTGGTATATTTGGATTTCCTGAGGTATTTTTTGCGAATTCATGCGTTTGAAGTGTTAACTCTGTGTGTGTAATAGAACAAAAATTATAACAGTGTATATAATAGAACAGAGTGTATAATAGAACAAAATACAACAAAAAAGATACATTTATGAAGGCTTTCAAATGCAATAGAAATAAAGACGAACAAAAAATATCGCAACATGTTACAGAAATGCGTATAGCAGCCATCATGTTGTGCATGCTTCTTGGATGTTCATTTGTTTGTAAGGAAAAATTTAAAAATTTAATGAGAACAAAAGGACACATAACAAAAGAACACGCTTGCTAGCTACAGTACTTAGAAGACTACTTACCAATGGTATTAGGTTGCTGCAGATGAAATGGCCGACTTAGTAATAAATTTTTAAACAGCTGTAACTTTCTAAAGAGGTAATTTATGCTCTTTGATTTATAAAATCAAAATACGAACAGATGCAACTCACTTTTCCCAACGAGATACAAGTACGTTTATTCCAAATTTGTAGAAGTCTGAGTTTCTGGTTCGAAGAAACTCCACGCAGGCGTTTTTGACAGCAGCTTCATTATTAAATCTTTTTCCTGTCAAAAAGTAATCCAAATGTTTAAAGAAACGGTAATCTGTTGGTGAGAGGGCTGATGAATATGGGGGGAGGGAGTGAGGAACAGTCTCATACCCTATTTCGTTTAATTTTTAGATCCGTTGTTCTCGATACATGAGGTCGTGCGTTATCATGAAGCAGCATCACTCCATCCCTGTTGACAAGTCTAGGTCCTTGGACTATCAATTTCTGATGAATTTCATCCAGTTGAGCAGAGTATTACCAGGTTACCAGGTTATACCAGGTTGCAGGAACGAATAGTGGATAACTCCAGCTAAAGACCACTAAGCAGTTACCATTATTTTCTTTAGATGAAGGCTTGGTTTCGGCATGTGTCTTTGCGCTTCACCAGCATCCGATCATTGAGCCGACCGGCGACGATTATCGTTTAAAATCCACTTTTCACTTGAACTTTAAATCTACATACGACATGTCATGTTCTGCCCGGTAAGATCATGAGGAACCTATCTATTTGTCAAGTTTTTTCACTTTTCCAAATTGTTACGAGTGGCGGCAAACTGTCGAATTGTGCACGCCTAATTTCTCGGCAAGATTCCTTATGGTTTGGCGGGGGCCAGACTCCATGAATGCACGCAGGTCGTCGTTATAGATCGATTGTTGTGACTGCCCGTGTGGCTCACTTCCAAGGTCCATATCTCCGGATCGAACTTTTCGAACCACCACCGAGTGGTTCGTTCGCTTGCTGTATCACGCCCGAATGCGCTGTTGATATTCCTCGTTGCTTCCGTTGCGTTGTGCTCTACTTTAAATTCGTATCATAAAAGTAGCCGTTTTTGATTCACTTCCAAGTTCAGTTTCTCCTTTCTCCTTAGGATCACTATGAATGCAAAACAGAAATGGCTCCATAAACCAAGGCTTAAACTGCATCAACCAGCTTGTGCCAGCATAATACACTAAAATTGCAGCCAACTTTATGTCATTGGTAAATCCGCCATTTCATCTGCAGCAACCTAATAGATACTTAAGATACTTACTTACGAATTAATTTATTTACTTGTAATTTAAACTGAATCCACGGAGCAGCGCTTTATAAATCATTGCTGAACGCTGAAACTCTATCTGATATCTTTATAATTTTCTTAGTCCAAACAGGAAATAAGCATATTTACATGCATATGCAAGCATAATAAAATGAAAGTGTAACCATAAACTTGCAACGCAATGCAGCTTAAAGTTTAAGATATTGTTTGTTGTGCAATTGAAATACTTAAGTGCAATTTAATGATTAACTCATAGCAAACCATCCATTGGCTTGACTTTCTCAATACCAATTCTATCCCAACAAATTGGTGGGAACTTTGAAACAAAACGTTTTAGAGCGAGAGAGAGGAATCACAAAGCCATTAGTAGCCGCCACGAAATATCTTTCACGGAAAATCCAACCCAGGTAACCTTTCGAGACTGTGAAATATTTTCTTACAACTTTATCTTAAACCCACAACTCAGTACGTTTCAGTACGGTTATGCATCTTGCTTGGCTCGCAATGAAGGTTGTTCTCGTAGGTTGTGGGCGGTTTCATTGATTTTCCGACTTTTCCGATGTTCAATCGCAGATACGTTTTCTTTTGACGGTTTAATTGTTTGTGAAGTGTTTAAATGTTGAGTGAAGATTCTTTCGACTGAAAATAGATTATTTGCATCTGGTTTCCATTGTTGGCACGTGTTCAAAAGTGATTTTAAATGAAATTGTGATAAGAATACACACTTCAGTGCTTTTATTGAAAAAAATTCGGAAAATCATACTTGAAACTGATTAGCGACACAAACATTCAAAGATACGAAGGAAAGTGAATATAAATTGTTAATGCCAGTGACTTGCACTTTTATACATATTAAAATCGAATAAAAACAAATTATTTTGTGATTTCGACAGCGTTTCTACAGCGAAGCTCATCGCCGAGAGGAAAAGGTAATAAACTATATGAAAAATTTAAGGTTTATTTAAAATTAACGAAGTTTTTATCAGTTTGTAAATGGGATTATAGTTGAAAGTAAGTGTTGCACATGGCAGGCAAATGTCCTACAGCATAAGAAGTCGACACATATACTTTCATCGATATTTGATTGTTGAATTAAACGCAGCCTGCGCTCTATTAAGACTTATCACTTGAGCTTTGAAATTTAAATATCTTCCAAAAAGGAGTCAAAACAAGCAATAAGATACATTTTATACTTAGGGCTGAAAACTGAAGGAAAATATTTAAAAAACATTGCTCACTACTATTCGCTCAGCAATTTTTGGAAATAAAATTTCATTTAATAATAATTTTAATTAATGAATTAAATTAACTAATTTAATTATAATAATTAATTAATTTTATAATTATATTAATCAAATTAATTTTATAATTAATCACATTCATTAAATATGTCCATCAACTGCATTGTTTTTGATCCATTACTTTCTGTTTATATTTAATATCTGCTTTTAATTCCCGTTGAAACTATTTTTCGTTACTGCTACAATCCTGCACGACTTCCCTCCTTTTATAATGTAAAATGTCCAGAGTTCTTATGGGAGAATGAAACGGCGGGAAGAACAACGGCCATTAGGGGAATCTCTGCCGAAAACGTGAACTCCACGACCACTCAGTCGCATCATGATAAGGCTCCTGTGCACTGGTGGTCAATGGAAATCCTCGAAAAGTGAATACAACAGCAAAGATTCCGAAATTGACGAACTAAGGTTGGCGCACTAAAGCGCAAGGTTCTATTCTTTACTCAGTTTTATGGAATGTCTCGTCTTAGGAGCTTTTGAGGCTCCAGCTTCCGGAGGAATCGCACCTTATCGGCTTTTCTGATGACGCTGCAGCATTGGTTTTCCGGTGCAGTGATCAATGGGATCACTTCAAACATATGATACTGACCGTGAGAGCGAGCGGATGACGGCCCGTGGATCTAGTCAAGCGTTGGGAAAAAAACTGAGATTACCATACTGACTTAAAAAGCAAGTTCCTTTTCATCAAGTTTTAACGTTTTCATTTCAACATCATGATCCACTCTGCAGAAGCGTTCACCGAGTCACACTGATCAATAAAATACTTTCTCTGGATTATTGACTTGACGATGAACTTCTTTCAACTGGAAGGTTTCAGTGGCCTACGCCCAACAGAGATGTCTCTATAATGAAAAGGATGGAAAAAGAAGGCTAAAATTGTTGATCGACAGGAAAGAAGAAGGATCTTACCTTTGCGGCAGGAAATGTGGGTACATGACGCACGAGATAAGTGGACCTAACCGTCGCAACTGTGAACCGACCTGTAATGATCTAGGACTGTGGTTCTGCAGATATCAGGGTGATCCTGATTTATGCCTGATGCAAGTAGTCAATGGGCACGGAGATTTTCAATGTTTCCTGCAAAAGATGGGAAAGTCAGAGTCCCTTAATTGATTATTTTGCCCGGAGACTACAGATGAGTCTTGCATCACCTTTTTAGAGTGCAGAATATGGTCCAGACACCATTTACACTGCTTCCATAGCAAAGGTGACATATCTCCAGAAAGTTCAATAAGAAAGGTGTTGAAAAGTGTATCATGCGGAAGGATGGGAGTCTGACAGTGTAGAGGGAACTAAGTTCCTTTGGCAGCAATCCCTCTTTTTTTATCCGCCCCTGTTGAACCAGGGATTTACCTAACATGAAGGCACCGCAAAGCACGTTCAAAAATGTCTGATCCGAAAAAAATTCACAAAAAGTTCCAGGCTAGATTCTTGCATTGACAGAAGAGGTGTTCAGTCATTAGTCCGGTTGCGAATATAAAGCCAACACGACATGTTTGAAAAGCCTTCATTTTTTTTGAAAAAAGAGTACAACATTCTCCCCATATACTCACAGATGATAATACTTTTCTCAATTAATTTTGTTGCTGTGACAGTCCAAAATATTATTGGGAGTGTCGGTTAATAATGTAAAATTTTTGGCTTTCAAAGCACCTATTTCAATAACTAAATGAATGAGTACATTAACCAATATATTGCCCATCATTAGCTATGACTTCCTCCCATGTTCTTCGAAGTTTGTTGATTCAATGTTTGAAGACACTTATTCAACATTTCAAAAGCGTACATGCTGATCTGCATCGATCGGAAGAAACGGTAGTCAGGAGGATCAAGGTC
This sequence comes from Stratiomys singularior, assembly GCA_954870665.1. NCBI lineage: Eukaryota > Metazoa > Arthropoda > Insecta > Diptera > Stratiomyidae > Stratiomys > Stratiomys singularior. Next base: position 25,211,945 of record OX940881.1, on the reverse strand, counting down.
CGAAAAGTACGGGGGTGAGCCTTCCTATTTTTCCTCTTCCCAACCGAGCCTTCCAATTTTTCTTTAACGATGTTTGCCCCATGAGGTCTAGTATTTTCATGGTGGAACAGGACTAAGCTCATAATACACAACACGCTTCTGGTCCCACCAAACATACAGCATAAGCTTTTGGCAATGAATATCGCGTTTTGGTTTGGGTTATCGGTTTCTTACGTTTAAGGTTATCGTAAGAAACCCATTTTTCATCGCCAGAAGCGATTCGACTCAAAACACTATGTTTTTTGTGTTCTTCGAAATGCTTTTTGCATGCTGTGATACGGCCCTATACTTGATTTTTGTTCAGTTGATGTGGGACCTACTTTCTAAATTCTCGAAGCTTTCCCATTGCACGTAAACGTTTTGAAATTGTTGATCAAGTGACACCCAAATTCAAAGCAAGTTCTTTTTGCGTTCGATAAGAATTTTCATCCAATAATGCTTACAATTCCACATTTTCAGATTTTTTTGGCTGACCAGACCGTTTTTATCTTAAAATTAGCACTTCGGAAGCGCGCGAACTATCCGTTCACAAGTTTTTTGAGTTAAGCATGTTCAGCGTAAGTTTCTTCCAACAATCGATTCGAATTTTCAGTAGCGGTTTTCTTCAAATGAAAGAAGGTTACAACACTTCCCGGTAAAACAACTTTTTAGGCATAAAATTCGACACCTTTAAAGCAAAAAAAACATTTTTGCTTATGCTATTTCGGTCAATGACTAAGTGCGAATTAATGACAGATATTTACCCTCCAACATCCAGTATAAGTTATTATAGACACAAACCATTTGTAAAAGTTGCGCCATCTGTTATTTTAATCGACATTATTAACCGACACTCCTAATATTGCCTCCTTTGTCCACCATACCACGTTGTGCTGTTGGTGAGGACGCGTTTCGACTATTTGAAGCTATCATCAATTCTTTTGTATTTGTGCGTATAAAATGGAAAATACATGTGTTCACTTCGGTATTGTTGACAATTCCGTTCAGAATGTTTTCCTATCACAATAAGTCCTAAAGGTTCACAGCTTTGTGATTCATCTTTCTTAATCTTGTGAAGAAGATCTACATTTATTGCAATATGTGGAAAAACATTAAATGTTAGTATATCAGAGCTGTTAAGGATCGCAGACCGGACCGGACACTGAAAACGTAGATAAATACAAGCGGGAGGAGAAAAAGGGTATGCCTCGAATGGCACCTAAGTGATTGCTACCCACCGAGCTTACAATAGATTCGTCAACGGTCCAAATGAAGGTGACCAAGACAAAAGGAGGAATAAATTTCACTGCATTGGAAGTATCGGTGGAAATTTCCGTGACTTGGAAAATAATGCTAATTCCACTGTTCTGATAAGCTGGAGTGAGTATTGTGCTAACGTCACATGCATCCCCAGAATAGCGAGGGCCGAAAAGCATCTACTGGGAAAGATATCTCCTAACAAATGATAAGAAATACGATGCAAACCACGCTACAAGTTCCTCTGCTGTTGGTAAAACCGAAGATGTTAGAACGAATGCAAATGTCTTACATACAATCAGACAAGCTGAATCATTAAAGCTGAACATATCTGATGGGACTCTTGTAGAGATTGAACCAGAAGCATAAATAACGACAGACGGTAACGACATCAATGCCGCTGTTACAAAGGATCTCTTGGTAAATTTTTCATTTTTGAAGTTTACATAAAGTCTATAAGAATTTGAAAAAAAAATAGCCAAAAAGGATATTTGGCGGGTAAACAAGAAAGCTCCTCAACGTCTCAACGCTGTTGTCAATTAAAATCTAATGTCTCTTCCTCCAAACTCTAAGACCCTATTTTTGTTTTTAGCGCAATCCGCGAATGTTTTGGACTAGGAATTACCTAAAATTGATTTGTAGGTAATATAAGCCAAGCATTCCTCTGTCTTTGATTGTAGTAGTTACCTATCCATGAGGATTATATTATAGCGACAATGAATCTTCATTCCGCAAAGAATATTACAAAGAATTCTGGCTTTTTGCGTTTCTTGGTAATTTCGGATATGAGAACCCTTACCGGAGCAGTTCCTTCTTAGAATTTTAGAGCCAGCTAAGGTTTTGTTTCACACTGAAATGTACGACATTCTACAATGACTACGACGGTCCTACGACTACGAGCTAGTCCGATCTCTGTCTTCATGGTAGCCCCGCCCTTTGATTGGTTTAACGCATTGATATGGTAGTGCAACATATCGAGTTGCCAAGCAAGAGCGGACTCAGTCGCCCAGAATGCAACAAGAATGGATCAAAGTCCGACGAATCGTATTTCGCTAACCGCACTGAAGAGTTGGGTCACATATGAGAATTGTTGGAATCTCTGACTGGACTGCATGATAATTTGAACTTTAGGGCCATACCGAACATTAACGAGACGAAAACTTAACAACTCCTGGGAAAGAGCTTGTTAACTGTAAGATCCTTATCGGAACTACAGCGTAACAACTAACAAACGCTAACACTTCAAAAAAACCTCCCAATGTTACGGATTTCAACCGAAATTTTCCAGATACATTGATAATTGTAAGCAAAGCTTGTTGGACACAGAACATACAAATGAAGGTTCCTTAATTCAGACAGTCGCAACCTTTCGATGAGACAGAGAAAAGCTGAGTATAGTTTATCCCAATTAGTCAAAGCCTGATTTAGACGATCTTGTTGGAATGATTTCATTGAAAACCGCAAGAATATTTGGGAAACTCTGCGACCATGGAAGTAGTGATCCAACTGTGCGTCTATAGGATGACTGGATGAGCGGTCTATAGAATTCAAGCTATATACAGTGAGTTAAGGATCATGGTTGACCTAGAATGTATCCATAACCGAGTTTTTTCATATGTGCGTAAACATGGAAAACTATTTAAATGCGAGTAGTATCATGAAAATATACCCTTCCATATAGCTAAATCTTTTCCTGCGAAAATGAATTTAACGTCTTCATTTGAGATTCTTTTAATGCATTTAAAACTCCAAGAATTACCATCAGCAATGAACAAAGGAACTTATTTTAGGTTTTTACGTTTAACCATATGTTTACCATATATGCATAATTCAGACAAATAAACGTAATTGGAGTGCTACAGGAAAATGTCTCGAGTTAATGGAAATCCCACACTACACTCAGTTGCATTCTCATGAACAACTGCACCTAAGAAGAAATGTTATCGCTTAGTAAACAACGCATTATAAAATTGTTTTCTTCTCACTTGCATCGTATGCAATTCAATCTTGGTCTGGATAAAATTATGTCAGCCTTGATCAATTAGTAAAACAACAATAATTCTCATATGAGTCGTAAACAACAAACAACTTGATAGAGTTGTTTATTGCATCTCTCATATTTACACTGACCACAAAGTGCATTCAGTTACCACCCGGGATGCAATTACGCGCTCGTGAAAAAAATATCAAAATAACAAGTCATTGCGTATGCAAATAATTTTCCACTTATGAAACCATTCAAATCCAATAAGATCGCTAATATTCCGCTTTCGTGTCACTAAGCCTTGATTTCAAGATTTACAAGTAAAATGGTTGAAAATTTAATTCAACTACACAAACATATCATGTGTGCAATCCAGAATTTGTATGTCATGCACCCGTTTTTAATTTAAATTAAGAACAGATAGCAAATGGCCCGTCTAACCTTTGTTTGAAACATTTAAGAATTCACTTCAACTTTCGAGTTAGAGCTGGATCGAAACATGGACCAATGTGCGAAAATGGTACCAAAAAAATTATCCTGTTTTGATTCACACCAAATTTTATTTCGAAACAATCTCTGGTTTTCGCCGGTTATTTTTTGGTTCTGAAGTGATATGTCATTATCAGTGTCTCAATTGGGAAAATTTCCTAAATTAGATCAAGGGAACCTTGGAGAATGGTCGGTAACTAGTCATGTAAGTTAAATATCTCACAGATAATAGTTAAGAGCTCCGGTTTCTGGTGTGAGCTTTATGTTCAGACTCTTATCACCGAGACACTATGATGTAACTTTATAGCATTGAAAATGTTTACGGCCAACTGTGTTTCCAAGGGCTTAAATTATTTATGCCACCGTTGTTGCTATGAAATTCAAACTAATAATCAGTCACGCGAGTGCCATTAACGTCGTTGAACCCTTTATCGAGGAATAATTGATAAACAAGAAAAGTTAGACAAAACGAAATACAAGTGAGTAGTACGGTAGCTCTTAACCTTTATGTTCAGAAATACCAAGTGAGCATCCTGTTATCAAACGTATTGAATCTCGGGAAGACGAATTTAAAAAGGCTCTGTGAGAGGAACAATCTTTTTCAACTTCACTAAAGGAGATAGTAACTGATCAATCTAGACTGAAATCATCCATGCCCACTTATGGTCTGGATCCGCAAGAAATCCATCTGACCATCATCGATCTCATTTGATCAAGCCACACCATAATGTCTGTCATAAGCTATCCATGATACTTGCTTTCACGGAACCAGGATTTCACCTTCGCTCAGACCGTATGATTTATGTACTTATGGGCAACAGCGTCCCTACAAGACTTTATAATATTGAAAAATATTTCAAAAAATTTGTCACTATCAAACCTTCTTCGTAATGGTAAATTGAGTTTTCGAAGTTTGCTACTTTACGCCCGAAACAAAGATTATTAACAAGAATTGCAACAAAATTGTAGTTAATATTGAAAGTTTGAAGTATTTAGTACCGAAGAAATGCTAATTTCCTTACATATTTTGATTTTTAGGATACGTCTTCCGATACTCAGAATTTAGAAAATTCGAATAAATTTCGAAAAACTACAAATTTTCAAGTGAAATTCTTTTTTGATTATTTATAACATAAAGCTCCCTAAGTGCCTTGCCTTCGATCGTTCTCCAACTGCGCAGTGGACTATATACACCAATTTGTATGTGTTTTGCACAATTAGGACCCTAGCTGGCTTGTTGTTACCTGAAATATATTGGTCGTTTTTATGAAATTAACAGGAGATCAACATCTTCACCACGGACTGCCACTGCCTATCAAACTTGAGGTAGCTCGATCAACCAAATACAAATATAAAATTACTACTCTAATCCTTTATTCTATCTCTCTCTGCCAGCAGCCGCTCTGGAGTTTCATCGCTGGCATGATTACACCACGGTGTAAGTACAAAACAGTGGCTTCACTTCCCAGAACCTTGCGTTCCAACTAGATTCAATCAAAATATTGAAAACTTTATATGTATTGTGAGACTTTTTTTTCAATATTTCATTTAACAAGAGTAACGCCATAGTATGACCACTAAAAAGCAATAACAGCCCAGAGTAGCATCGTAATGATAGAGATACAACTATCACAAACAGGAAGTAAAGTGAGCTTTGTGAGATAGAGAGCTTGGAGTGTTCGCTTTGCCTTGCTTCTGAGCTTATAAGTAATAATTTGTCATTATATGTGCAGTATATGAGTGATTTTTTTTAATAACCAGGCATCTGGAATAATGAATTAGTTTTTTTTTTGATTTAGAGTTCGGTCCAAGCATAAGCACTTAATAGGGGTTGAACTTTAGATAACAAGCTCAAATGTTTCAAGTTTCTATGGTATTTGCTGTTTACTTGCAGAGGAGAATTATAAAAATATTAATTAAGTGTATATTTCGTTCACACAAAGGTACTGTATTCGGCTCGATGCCGTGAATGAGTCTTTTTTAAACTCCGAGTTTCCACCGTTTATATACCCCAGGCAAAGGTAAGATCGAGGAATTTCAAAACTCGGTGGTTTACCCGTACTAATTGCACACAGCGTTGTATCATTAGTTCGAGATATGTGAAGGATATTCTATTGCACATTCGGGGAAAGTTGTTATTACGGAACACAAACATAAATTTTCAATAACTTGCTCTTTTTTGCCAGCATTCGCCCGTGAATATTCTCGGTCTTTTTAGAATTAAAACATCAGAAGTCCGTAGAGAGTTTTTTGTGGTACCAAACATGTTTTGATCATCAACAAACCTCCCTTTTCAATTTAACCTTTTAAATGTGGTGAATTAACAAGTAAATGAACAAGTAAGTTACAATGAAAAAAAAAGAGGTAATATACTCTATTTTATTTTATTATGTTATAACCAACTTAACACACCCAAAAACGGTGTTCAAACTGAATCATAATGTCATATAGGCATACCCTATATATCCTATACTCTTAATATTAAAAATATTACCTAAAATCTTTTCAATGTCATGTTGGCTAATAGTTGCAGGTTATACTTTGATACCTAGACTTCGACATCCTTCAGAATAATTAAATAGTGTTTTTACTCCACAAAAATAAATAAAGATTTCACTGCTTCAACACTTTTCAGGAAATTGGTTCGATTTCATTTTCTTGGATCACACAACCAAACAACTCCCAATGACGCAAGTTAACACGGTTTTGGACCACCAAAAGCTGTTCATAAAGTCAAATAGGGTAGCCAAATTAGCAGCCCGTTTTTCAAACTTGGTTCTTCATTTTAAAATAATCAATCAATTAATTTTTTTCCTTATTTTTTTTATTGATAATTATCAGCTATTTATTCAATTAAAAAGTATAAATCAGAAATGAGGAGGTTTTGATTGGTATCTTTTATATTGCTTGGGATCCGTTTGACGCATAACGGTACAACAGAAATCGCTCTCATGCCTTTCTCTCAAAATCATAGGTAATGCCTTTCGATTTTAGTTATATTTTGGTGTCGCTGTTCTCCTTGGTCGCCGTTCGTGCCGCTCAATTATGTAGGACAAAAATCAAGATGTGAATATAGAAAATGAAATTTAAGGAACGTTCAAGTTGCCAATCTTGTGGCAATACTGAAAAAATTTTGATTTGTGGTTACCGAAAAAGTTGTGAACTTTCGAGCGACGCACATGCTGCTACTTTATCAGGGGTCAAATATCTTTTAAACTTTGCATCACCCATTCGTCTTAAAATATCAGGTCTGACAAATAGTCCTTTTTTGGTTTCACTGTTTGACAGCTTTGGAAAAGTTGATTAAGAACAGGAAAGCCGGTTCATTGCTATCGATGAATGGAGGCCTGTGGGTGGGTGGTACTTGCGTTGACACTAAAATACGTTGAAATTTATACTGTGCCTGTTTTTTTGCATTTGTATCGACATTAGTCGAGCAAACATAGCAATCAAAATGTATACATTTTCACCAAGTGAACACTTGTCAAGCTTTGCTCCGAATGGGTTACATAACAATTTCGGTACTAATGGATTGTCATTCTTTACTATAGCAAAACCAATGTAATGGAAATGCACATCTTCGAATACATTTGTCATGATTTTTCTACGTTTTCTAAGCATCCTTGGTACTGAATACTTAACTTCCTCTATCTTCTCTACGTCATAGGGCAAACCTACTTAAGATCGAAAATTTTGTAATTATTTTTTATAGCTTCAGTTACCTTTGAAATTTACGTTTTATTGCATGTTATAGATTAAGTATCTCTAGACCTGCTTGTGCTTAAGCAGAAACTTTAAGCGAATTTCATTAAGTCGCTGCAAAATACCGAACGGTTACGGTTAAAAGTCGATTTCGAAAATAAAACAACCACAAACAAAAAAGGAAGCACTTTATCCCTTTGATCGGTTTGAGTATTTTGTGAAATGAAAAATATACTTTGTGAATTGAAGACTAAACCAATAACAAGGAAGCAGCTTAACTATTATCTGCTATAAACTCTTCTCACTACTGTCTAACTCTAACTCATGGCTAAGATCTTTTAATATGTTAGTCGTGAAGATTCACATGTGGACTTTTGACATTGTAATGAAGTCGTCATGACGACGACTTCATAACGTGTCGACTCGCTCCGAAATACGGACGTCGAGTCCTGGAAGCATGGTAACGAATTGTACCGTTCGGGTCAAATGTTCGGCCCGTAGAAAGTTCACTGACTTGATTGATCACCCATACGTAAACTTTGATTGTAACACCAAACTTTAATTGTTTCGACTCCATGGACAATAGGGAAGAAAGTTGCGGGAAATTTCAATGCGGAATTGCTTTCGTTTTCGAAGCGAATTTATAGCGTTAGTTCTAACGAAGGAAATACGTTACGATCAAAGCAAGGACCAGAAAATATTTTTGTGCACACAAAAAAAAACGTAGATAAGGAGAATCACCTGCAAGTTCCGTTAAACATTCCTGAACTTTACTTTATCGTAACTAGGCACTAGCGCAGCGTTTCTCACCTGTCTTATTTCTGTTTAAACAATAATTGTTCTATGGACGGTGACCAGCGAAAAGTTGGTTTAAAATAATTAGCACTGATTCAACGTGATGTTGATTGCCATTAACGCGGGTACGAATAAAAATCCAAAAGATCTCCCAACCGTACGGTTGCCGGTCGCATGGTCTCGCTTCCTAGTTAAAGACTGCCTTTTCTTTATTTTTCTTTCTCTGTGTCTAATTCTGTTGGGATTGCCACACCTGCGAGGTGAATTACAATGCACTTCATCCCCCAAGTGTTCAGCTAGGATTGCCACATTTAAGAGGTGCGTTACAACACCATCTCTAATTAGTTCGCGTCTAATTAGGGTTTATGATCGTGAGATCAAGAACTCAACATAAAGAAATAGCAAAATAAGCGGAGCGAAAAGGGAAGATAGCCAGGAAGGTTACGGTTCATTCGGAGACGAACTATATGTCTCTGGTGAGAAGACCGCAATTGACGAATTTTGCACCGTCTAAACTGTTTAGAAAAATGCAGAGTGCAAATCGCAGTTCTCAATATCACATAGAAATCTTTGTCTTCTGGTCTCCTCAAACAGACTGGAAATGTTAATATCTGCATTTACACCACGAATCTACAAAAGTGTTTGCTAAAACTTCGGGACACTTGTTTTACCTTCTATATTTACTATCAAAGAAGTGAGTTAACTTCTTGAATATCAAATAAACGAACTGTCTGCTTTCGATCCAAGCATGTTGTGATTCACCGAAGTACGTACCAAGAGATCTCGTAAGAAACATCAAGTGGAAAATTCACGTGATCAAAACGTGTTAAAGATGATACTAACCATGGTATGACGCAGAAGTGCTAGAGCTTGGTATCCGTTTGCTGAAGATCGTTGGAAAGTTTGCGGTGTTCGCGATCACGGATGAAGCAAGTGATCGAGGAGTTGTTCCTTTAGCCTAAAATACTTGTCTTCCGGTTGTTCACCCTCTTCAGCAATTTGAAACCTGTTCCCTTCTTCCTAATCAGCTGCCGTGACCTTCTTAGATCATACACTACACATGTGTGGTCGCGTGAAGGCTGAAGTTGTGAATATGCAAGTTCCTGGAAGAAGAACAAAAACATTTCCAGCAACCCAGTACCTGCTGCAATGGAAAGCTTGTGCAAGCCTGGTGAAACGAAAAACGTTCAGTATCACTGGCTTTACTTTCATATGGGTCTGAAAAACATGTTTTGATGGCATCTCACTTGCATGGTCTGACCAAAAGTATGACGATATAATTGCGTCCATTGCATGATATTGTTTTTTGTCCGTATAGCAAAGGCATGGTACCACATTCGTTTGTGAAATACATTCAAAAGCTTCCACTGACTTAAGCAAGCTGTGGCAGCTCGTTTCGGAAAACAGCTGCTGCTACTCTGTACCCAACTATCTTCTTCTTGTAAAAATCGCACTATCACCACGCTATCAAGATGAAATCTGAGTGTTACCCTTAAAAGACTGGAATCTGGCTGTGGATCAGCCAGTCTTACTTCGGTCTTAAGATCGTTTGTATTCATTTGGATTCATTTTGAATGCATTCACAGAGATACCGTCTCCAATGCTACTCTAGATAGTGATACTGTTCGGTGCGATAAAACCGAATGTTTATAGTGTATTGTTTGCTATTTAAGCTTTTGTGAAAGTGTTATTTAACCAAACGACCACAGTTGGCTCGTGAACTTTAAGTGAGATAATATTTCATAAAAAAAGTTAACAAGTTGTTCCAGTTACCTTTTCAAAAGGTCCCAACAAGTGGAACGATGAGCCGGTAAGTTTGGGGCCTAGTGCAACCTTAACAACTTTGTCATTGATCCACTAAACCCTGAACACTATAGTGTCTAAATTCGACTTAAAGGATTGCTTCAGCCTTTGTTTATCGCCAAGTCAAAGTTCCATATATCAGAACAAATTAAGAACTTTACAGTGTGTGTTTATTGGTTTTGGAACTCATTCTAACTTGTGCTTGCTCTTAGTGAAGGTCAAATTGTTCAGTGTCCTAACTAGCAATGAAACTAGCCTAATAGCCGCCAACTAAAGCTTACACTACTAACAATTTATTTAACGACAATTGACAATGGCTTGGAGATTTAATGTGTTATTTTTCTTATTTATTCTTTCGACCTGCTTTAGTTTGAATAGTTCGTTGCTTAGCCTGGTCGCAGTTGCAGCCGTTGATAGTGCATCAGGTGGCGTAGTACGTGCAGCTTCTGGAAGTTCGATTATAGTTAATGGGAGTACCAGCATGACAAATCAAGGTAAGTTATCCTTGAATGATTTTACAGTGTTAGTAATTTATACTCACAGAAAAATGTTTGATTTTCTTTCTGAACTACCGATCGTGTTCTTGTTGATTGTTTGCCACATGGATCAAAATGATGGTTTCCACAGTTTTCCACATTATCCTTAATTATACTTATCAATGAAAGTAGGAAGAACATGGTTATATTGAAGACAACAAATTGTGTTTTGATTCCGTCAAGGTTCGCTTTGCTTTTTAGGACATGTATTTTCATTCATGTATCATTCATTCATTCATTCATTCAAAATTCATTGGATTTCATGTGTCTGAAAATGCATCATAAACAGTTGAGGGTGAAATCAAACTCTTCGAAATGTGGTTTTCAGAACCAAGAAATCTGTTTGTCATCTTCAAGAATTTTTTTCTTATCTCTTTGGTGCACAACCTGCAACTATTTATTTCAAACAGATCTCCCTTTTTCCTTTCCGGATACTTTTTTTCTTATTTTATGTATTTGTATGCAGCGTTCAGCCAAAAAAAGTAGCAAAAAGTACTACGACTGGTTTTCATAAGCCAAATTGATTGAAGATATATCTTCCTTAATATTCTGCGAAACAGCACCCTTCGGCAGCTACGCATTTAGAATATGGCTACTACCATTCCACATAGCCCTTCTGGTTGTTAGCTTTGGGAATGCTGTTGGGAAACTTTTGGATGCCAGCTTCGTAGATACGCCTTTTGGATTTTAGATTAAAGAATGCTTTTTGGAGCCCTCGTCATTTCTGCATTAACCACTTCAAACGGATCCAACCGATGTCCTTCCAGCTGTCTCTTCATCTGTGTTAGTAAAAAATAATCGGGAAGATCGAGATCCGGACTATAAGGTATCTGGAATCAATAGTTGCCTCGCAAATAACGCGCCATGGGACGGCGAACTGTCGTGATGCAGCTTCCTTTTGTAGGGGATAGCTACACGGATGCAATTTACTCTGTCAAGCGCATTAACACTTGTATGAGAAGGTTCTGCAGTTCTCTGCCTTTGACCAAATTGTCATTAAGTCAGTTAACTTTCCCTTTGTATCTCCTCCCACTTCTATTACCAATCGCTGAGCGAACGATGTCTCTCTTCCCTGGTGACCACTTCTCTGTTGTCTTTGCTTCAGAGCAGGTAAATATTTCTGTGGTCTCGCGTGAAGCGGGCGATGGGTATAACCCTCCAAGGAATTTCTCGACATTTTTCTGGGATGGCTTCTTTCTAATGAACCCCGCTATTGACCTGACAAACTGTCACTGATGACTGATTTTGATTTGATCCTATTGAGGTGTCATGCAAACATTCAATCGACTTTAAGTCAGGTAGTTATGGTGCTCTATTGAGAGTATGCGGGGTGTTATATACAAAAAATCTCTGAACAATATTCGCGGTGTGGTTGGGGCCATTGTCTTGTTGGACATAGAAAGTTTTTTTATGGATTAATATCCTGGATGAATATCTTGAAATACCGCTTTCAATGCATTATTCTTTCAATGAAAGCAAGTACACCGACACCGCATTCTCATATCGAAACGTGCGGAATTATCTGGAATCGAAAAGGTGATATATGTCGCCCTTCTTTTCAGAGAATGCAGAAAATTTTACCGTTATTGAAGAGGCGGAAGAATTGAAGGATTAATGAATTGAAGACTATTCTCCACAGTCAAATTGGAGAGCTCATCCCAAATGTATTGAGAGATGTGCATACAATGATCTAAAAATATAATCGCACATTATGGACACATTATGCTGAAGCATCGCTGACATTACCTGGAAATATTCAACTTGAAAACTATTCAACTTCAAAATATTCAACAATCCTTCTAAGTCTTCGAAACCACAACTACCACGTTTCAGCAAGGATTGGCACCTTACCGTGTGGGGGACTAACAGCAACTTGTCATGAGCTTCCCCTACCCATGGTTTAGAGAAACTTTTCATCAGGTTGCCTTTATTTGCAGCCCGCGAAAAACTCACAGTTTTTGCTTCAGACAAACGAAACTGATTGCCCTTCCTCAAACTTCGGATACGTGGGAACGACACACCCATAAGATAGAAGAGACTAAGCCGTGGCTCAGACTTATCGGCTAAGTCATTGGGAGTCCTATGGCACAAGTCTTTATAATCTATTTTAACCAGTGTCACAACATGCAATTCAACATCAATGCACTTTTAAAACGACATTGTTTCAATCACTTTTATTAAATGTACTAGTCTCGCATCCGCACTGTCAACACAGTTAATAGTGCGAGCCTTTTGACTTGCTAACTACATTTGACATCTTAAAGTCTACATGTGACAATACACTGAATTAGTTACATGTCTTCCAACAGTAAACAACAAATAACAAAAACAACAAATTCATCTTTCTTCTTTCACTTGCGCATCAGTTTACATCCAGTCCGTCTTTTATTCAGTTCTGTTCTTACTTTTTAGTCACGTCTAGTCATCAGTCGACTCGCTCATTGTCAGTCCTTCTTCTCATAACCATAATCACACATCTGTCCGTGTTTCTTCTATTATCCTTCATTACGCCCCTGATTCTCGGCGATTTAGAACCCGCATCGGCAACTTCATCAGTACTCATGTCACTTCCTCCTGATCCATTACAATCTTCTTTACTTCATTATCTCAATGCTTCGGTACACCATTCTTCGATTTTGTTGTCATCAGTTCAACATGTCTTTCATTTTAATTTTTTTTTTTGTCACCATCACACATCGTTCCGGCTTTCTTCAATTTTCCCTCAGGACGCCCCTGGTTCAACATGTTTTTGAACCCGCCTTGGTGACTTCATCAGAGCTGATGCCAGTCCAACTGCAATCTTCTATACTTCATTACTTAAATCTTTCAATTCTTCAGTGAAACATAGTTCTTAAGTTCGTCTGCCATCGGTCCAACGTGCTCACATTATGTAGAAGACCAAAACAAGACTGCATAACGTTGCAACTTATTATCATTAGCAACAACTACTCCCCTCAAAATTTATACAGGCTTGCTACTGTCATGATAGAGCCACAAAACGGACTCACACCAAGGCGTGGTTGAGCATTTTTGTCAGTTAAAGAGGGCATATTGAACCGTTAGAAGGTGTCGAGCATTGGGAAATCTTTTTTTAGTACTCCTTTCCCCCTTCGTTTCTTCCTGTAGGCCTGTAGGCATAGGAATTCGAAGTTTATTGCGAAGAAATGTGTCAGAGACTTCCACGCTAAGTTCTCGGGTTGACAGAGGATGTGTTAAGTGGATTGATGTGGATGTTCCAGAAAAAAAAGTCACACACTCAGGACATCAAAAGCCTTCGCCTACCTATTAAAAAAATTCGATGATTGCTCATGCGCTACGAGGACGACATTATTTGGTATCATCATTTTGTAAAGAAATACTGCCTTCACGGGATAAGAGAAGGGTGCCTTGGTGATTTTAGGCCTAGTTACTTAAAGTATCTACAAGTAACTAGGAATTAATGAGGCAAAACTCCTCCGAACCGCTAATCCTGTTCCAGACGAAATGAAAATCGGTTCGTTTGACCTAGTCACTGACTAGTGACTGACTAGTCACACCCCGAATCCACGTCCAAAGAATTTTTTAATTGAAGACTGATACTCGCTTCTCCTTATTTGTATCAAAATTAGTGTTTTTGAGTGATTTCGTTACTGATCTCCGCTGATTATTCCTCGAAAACTTTCCTAATGTTCGAGTAAATGCTAACTCGGGTTCACCGGGTCTTGCTTTCTTCTTTTCGAAGACGCGTTTCGGCTGCAAGCAGCTATTTTTACTTTTCTTCAGTAACTCTCCCACGGTATCGTAAAGGCCAATGAGGACAGCGTTGAAAATTCAATTTAAAAATTTCTGTTTTTCTATTTATAAATTTTCTATGATTTTAACTATTTATATTTTATTTATTATTTTGTTTTTAATTTTTATTAACTCTATTTTCTATTACAGATAAAAGCAAACGTGTTGCGGAGGCTGCTGAAATCCTTAATAATTCAGACATTGTTTGTTTTGATGTGGATTCAACTGTGATAAAAGAGGAGGGTATCGATGAGCTGGCCAATTATTGTGGCAAAGGCTCGGAAGTAGCCCGACTAACCAAAGAAGCAATGAAAGGATCAATGACTTTTCAAGATGCATTGAAAACTAGATTAGACATAATAAAGCCATCGCAACGACAAATTCGCGAATTCATCAAATCGCATCCCAGTACATTATCGCCGGGAATTAAGTAAGTAAACGCTGAACTAAGCATTTGAAACTGATAAATTATAGCTAACTTGACACGAGCTATGAAATGAAAGGAAAATTCAGCAAATGAAACTATCAGCAACACAATAAAATAAACTCCTAATTAGCCAGTACTACTATTTCTGCAAAGAATCTGTTTCCGTCTTCTGATAAGTTTCCACTGATGTTTTCTAAGTAGTTTTCGTTTTTCCTCTGCATTACAGAGAGCTCATCAATCACGTTCGAAACAATGGATCGGCCGTTTATTTGATATCAGGCGGCTTCGACTGTCTAATAGATCCGGTTGCCAACGAATTGGGGATACCCTTGGCCAATGTTTTCGCCAATAAACTGATGTTCTACTTCAATGGTAAGCGAACTTCTGTCTACTTACTATCTGTCTAACCATGTGCACACTGATAAGAATTTGGAACTTAAACTGTACAACAGTAACCAGATCCGTCTGGCTCATCTGGAGTATCTTAAGTAATTCAACTTAAATATTTTCTTATCTATTCAGGCGAATATGCGGGTTTCGACACAAATCAGCCGACGTCACGGTCCGGGGGCAAGGGTGAAGCAATTTCCTTTATCAGACAGACAAATCCAGATGCAACCATTACCATGATTGGTGATGGGGCTACCGACTTGGAAGCATCCCCGCCGGCTAACAATTTTATTGGTAAAGCTCAAACACTTTCCTTTTCCACCTAGGAAAAAATTGCTGATATTTATAATTTACAGGATACGGCGGAAACATCGTGCGAAATGAAGTGCAAGCGCGAGCCCAATATTATATAACCGATTTCAATCAACTAATGCAGTGTTAAAAAACACACAAATAGACAAATTTGGACCAATTAAACACTATTTTGCATTCACATGGGTGTATTTTAGATGTACGATAGAATGTGATGTTTCCGAATGATAATTTCTAATAAATTTATAGAATAAATGTAGAAACTAAGTAATTAACTGATAAGGAGTCCAGTTGTTAACTTACTGCCTCCGAATTTCGCCATAATCTTACTGTAGTGGTCCAGCAGTATTCATTTGAATTGTATGTAGATGTATTTATTAAATTAGACATTGTAGACGATAATCAAATTTGTTGCGAATTGAACTCTAACTATATGATTAAAAAAATAAATCACAGGTCAATGTTACATTATTTCGAATTTTTTGAAAATTAGCGAGCTGAGAGGGCTCCTTGTAAATGGTCGTGGAATAAACTCACACGAAACCTGCACCCTTCACCGCAACCTCACGCTTATACTGAATTCCTTTGTACTCTTGAATGAATTTAATTCAATCCTTAAAAAAACCGATGACTATCATTTAAAAAAAAAGATAATATAAAATTATATAAACTTTTAATATGCCAAATTGCATCTCATCGCCTTGTTGTATGCTCCGGTCATGTTTCTGATTTCATGCGAAAGTAACGAGGAAAAATTTATCACCGAATTGAACTAGTGAAAGTATTACACAACGAAAGAAGTACTTTCTAAATTTAAAATAGTGCCTAAACGAAACACTCATGGAACCAAAACTTCATTGGAAGCTGAACATTGTCCTTAAAGGTGCTTAGCAAGAGAGACGCATTAATAACGAGTATTTTTGGATTTCCTCATTCTCCTCGATTGCTACGGGCTCCTCAATAGGTAAAAGTAAAGTCGTCAAAAGTAAAGGACTCGTTTCAAATGATAATCAGTGGAGGATTTATCGTAAAATGATTCGGGTTCGAAAGAACATGTAAGCTCCCAGCAAAACCCTCTTAAAATCCATGCATTTCAATCCCTGCAAGGAAAATCCCTTCGTGATGGTTAATTACTCTCGAATAGCAAGACTAAAACTACTTAGAAAGACAAAATTCGTTTTCCCCGTTGCAACAGAGCCCGGCCGGACCCGATGGGAACACGTTTGAATTGAATAAACCATTCCCAGCTCGTTCTGACTGAAGCAAAGAAAATTATAATATAATAAAAATGATAATAATATTTTTTTGTGTTACGGGTTGAAGGCTTTTGACGCCCTTAGTGTCGGAATCCCAAAGCCTGGAACTGTTTTGCGTATTCCTAGGCCTTATTGGACTTATGACTCTCCTTCGCTCTTTTGTAAGTAGCGCTATTACCACCTTCACGATAACCAGGACAGCCGGTTCAGAGACAGTGTGGTATGCAGCTGCTATCCTTGCCTCTGACACACGTCGCACGACTCTTAAATGCGTCAGCCCAGATTATATAAGATATACAACAACACTGACTCAATTGCAATCATAAGTACACATCTTTTGTGTAGTACAGCTCATGATTAAGGCAGGCATTAGGTGACTGAGAGCCGACAGTCCTGTAGCGGCCTTGTCCGCTGAGACCTGATCAAAAAAGCTCATTTTCAAGTCAATCTTCAAGGCAAGGTATTGTATTAATTCCTTCAACTCAATAATCGTTCTTCCAACCGGAATTGGAATAAAACGAGGAATTCATTTCTTCGTGAGTATCAGACCAACCTGAATTTTTTTCAAGCGCGAGATTAAATCCTCGATCAGCTATACTGATCTCTCGGCGGAGGAGTATCATATGTACTTTGAGATGAGCCAGTTCGACAACACGCTCGGCGTCTAGCGCTGTTACGACATCAGTATTGCCAGTCACCCGTGACACTTCCGTTAGCTGAAACCTCAAAACTCTTCCCATGAGACATTCCATAGTTCAAAAATGGAACTTTGCGCCACTCCTGATGTCACAGTCATTCTTCCTCGACCGCCAAATATTTCATTAACGAACTTCCTGACTTGGAAGTAGCCCCTAAATTTCCGTAGCGGATACTTAGGCAACCTGAAACCTTCCAAAACCCAGAGAGTATTTACATACCTAGCAGAATTGAAGGCATTCCTCACATCGAGTGTTATGGACAGTATTGTTCCCCAAAAGTGTTGATGGTAGGCTTGCGTCTACTGGATCGCATTAACCACTTTGGTTATTACAGCGATCGTGGATCGTCCAACCGTGAAGCTATACTGCAGATTAGACAGGCCCCCAGTAGCTCATGTGGCCTCTCCGAGTCTCCCACTGATAAACTTCTCGAGCATTGTCCCAGCAGCGTTCAGCATAGGGACCGTTATGCAAATGGTTGCTCCAGATCCCTGTTTTGCTTGCTGATGAAGACAAGTCTTGCCTCCTTCCAACATTTTTGGGATACATCCTCCTAAAGGCCGGCGTTGAATGTGATGAGCAACATGTGGGAGGAAAGTTCGCAGGGCAAAGTGCCCCGAACAACTTCGTTCATTTTGGAAACTAACTAACTGAAGTGGAGACTTCTTTGGAAGTATTTCATAGGTTTCGACGCGATTCAGTTATTGGTACACAAGATCAACTAAGAAAGGATTATAACATGAACTGCAGAAATAGATTTTCTTCATGTGTATTGGAGTAGTTATATCAGGATTTTTTCTGGTTCAATGTAATGTCATTGTCTGTTCAATCACCATAGCAAGCATCAGATTCCCTTCAGTTAATGACAGTTCCATTAAACATGGTGCCATAAAAAAGTTAGAATCAATCCGAACTGACACATAACGGTAGAAATACCGTTAACCTAACCTGAATCTTCTGCTGTTTTTGCGGGTGATCGATGAGTATTATGCCATGTGGATTCCCAAAAACAAACAAAAAATTCGTCAAGATCTTGCTCGCTATTTGACGAAGGTTCACCATTATTAGTCCACGTGTTTGACTGATTTCTTGTTTATAGCTTATAATGATGAGTCCATGTTTCAACAACAGTCACATAGTAGCGTAAAAATTCCTTTGATTTACGTTGAAGGATGGCAAAATATTGTTTAGATGCGACCAGTTATAATTGGCTGTGAGCAAATACGGCACCCATCTTGTAAAAATCTTCCTTATTCCTAAACTTCCGCGCAAAGCTTGCCATGCATGTTCTACTGGAACGCATACAAACTCAATAATGTCGACCACTTTCAGACATTTCTTAAGAAGTCACCTCTTTTGGGAAACAAGAAAAATTTGCTTCCCCTGGACTAATACGGTCGCTTAATTTAGGTTAAGTTTGGGAATATTGTTGAAATGCTTCTTTCGAGAAGACGTTCAGCTGTTCGTGGCTATGTCAAAGTGCGGAAGTGCGTCAAAAAAGTTTCCTTTAACGGCGATTTGTCTATTTTTGGCAAAAGGCCAAAATTACATGGTGCTTAACTTGATGTATATCAGCCACAAACTCGCGAATCAGAAACGATGTGTTCCATTGTGCATTATTGTGACAAAACAAGAGTTCATTAACCTATTTTTAAAGTCGTACTCTTTGTAAGTCGTTTCCCAAAAATTGTAGTCCGCGTTTGCATGATTCGGAGTTGAAAGATGTTTACCACAAAACGAACTCTTATCACACAATACTCTGACTATCGATAAAGCAATTTGCATGATCTTGACGTTCAATTTTGACTGACGTGCTTGTTTAGAGCAAGAGGAGTTTTTTTTTGTCTCAGGATCACAACTAAAGACTCAACTTGCATATCCAATTATATTTTCGTCCATTCTCTCGTCTTATTTGAAAATAATCGACTGATATCCTTTCAACAGACTCGTAAGACATATTCACTTTTTCACCAAGCTTTAGTCATGGTGTCAGTTTTTAAATGTTGCCATTTAAATGTTGCCCTGTCAGTTTTTAAATGTTGCCATAAGTTTACTCACTCCCGGTTTAAAATTGCTCATATAACTTGTAAATCCCTTCAGAATTACTACATTAACGCCATACACCGATTTTAACATTTCATGAGCTGCTTGGCACCTTTTTAGCTTTTTCGCAAGTCCATGATTCGCGGCAGACGCGATAAACACAACCTTACTCAAGCGGTTCTCAAGACCGAGTTACCTGTCATAAAGGTTTCAAATTTGAAACAGTCTGTCACAATGAATGAAGCTTTGGAACATAAGAGAAGAAATAGATCAAGTAATAACTGGGTATGTCATCATCTGTACCAACACCAAAAATTCTTTCGCCGTATTTGTTGATCAGACGTTGTATTTTTTCAGCTTCTCCCCTGATTTTTGTGCTAAAAGCATATAACATCCATTTATTTTAACAATGAACCTTGCAGACTGCTCCGCAAAGCATTAAGATAATCAGCACGCGAGCGTTCTCGTTCCTGCATCCTGGCTGGTAACAATTAATACGCATTCAATAAAAGGAGCAACAAACTCGTTGACCAGGAATCGACTGAAGGCTGCTCAGAAATATCGACGGCAACATCTCCAATGCTTCCTTAAAAAAAAAAGACAAAGACTTCATTTTTTATTCAATTTTTTATTCAATGTTTCAGTTTTTGTGTTTCCTTTCGTTTTCTTAATTTTTTTATAACAATATCGTTTCATATAATTGGCACACTCTTAGTTGAGTGATTTGTTTATTTTTATTTATTTTTATTTATTTTTATTTATTTGTTTGCATTGCATAATGAATAATCATGTGTACGTGATAATTTCTTTAGACTTTTGATAATAAGCAACAATATCGCGATACTCATTTAATTTTTTTTTTTTATTTTCATCGTATTTTGAATAAACTTATTTTTTAATTTAATATTTTTAAGCTTTCGCGAATTTCAACATTTCACTTTACCAAAAATTAAAATTATGAGAACTTAAGCCAACGCGAAAAGAAAAGATTTAAATGAACGTAATACATATTTAAGTCTACATAAAAACGAAATAAAACAATAATCCTGGCAGCAAAGAAAATTCAAAGGACGTTATCAAAAAGAAAGAAAGAGAGTGAGAGGAGAAAAAAAAACAAAAAAGAAAATCTTTTACAATCTACATACATTATTAATATTTTATTTTGTTAAGTTTTTGTTGTTTTTCTAAATATTTTTCATTGAAAATAATTTTCCGTCTTTTATATTATTCGCATATAAATAAAAGTAACGTAGTAATAATAATGTTATTAGATACAGATTTGGAAGTGACTGTAGTAGGGATGCAATGAGCAAGAATGAATGGAAAACTGGGGAAAGTTACGTGAAAAGGATTCGGGATGAATAAGAGGTTTTAATCGGTTTCGGCTTCATTGACTGAATCTAAGCAACTACATTAGTATGCAACAAACTTCGGGGGGTTTCAGACAATTCTCGTTAGTTTGATTTGTGTGTGAGAGGTTTCTGATGGTGGCGGCTGTAGGGGCTGCGTTAACGTATTTAACTGCATCATTCTTATTGGTATCTTTATCATTACAAAAATTATTATTACTACTACTACTAAGCGATAATGTGTTTGGTTGTGTTTGTTCAATAGCTGCCTGGTAATCATGTGATGATATAGCTTCAGCACTATTTTTGTTGTTTGCATTAACACTAAGGATATTATTGCTTAAGGATTCGTATTTGTTGGCCTGAAGCTGCTTGTAGTCAATTGTCTGGCCATAGACACTGACATATGGCTCCGGATCAGTCGATGGAGACCGTT
The DNA here is from genome assembly GCA_954870665.1 of Stratiomys singularior. Classification (NCBI taxonomy): domain Eukaryota; kingdom Metazoa; phylum Arthropoda; class Insecta; order Diptera; family Stratiomyidae; genus Stratiomys; species Stratiomys singularior. The sequence continues at coordinate 25,190,679 of OX940881.1, read as the reverse complement.
TTTCTCGTGTTCTTAGCGTTGCTGTTGACGAATTCGAGCTTAAACCTAAGCTTGACTCAGATGGTGTCAGCCACTTCCTAGGATTATTTACAAACTCGTCGTCCCAAAATTCAAGGAGATCATTATGTTTTGTTTCGTTCTCAGTTTTATCCGACATAGTTGGAGCAACCCTCTTACATGATTTGTCATCGTTGCGAACAGTGCAGAGATGGTCGTTACCGTCACTGTTGTAATCGCTATCGCTGTCGATAGGAAGCGCTTTACAGTATGACACATGCAAGGGGTTGCTTTTCAAGTTTTTTGGCTTCATTCTGTGCTTTTGTAAGTAGTTTGCTTGCTCCTCTTCCAATTTATTATCTTCGTAATAATTGCTTCCATCATCTGATTCATCTGTGGAAGACCACTCGTCCTCGTCAACAAAGCTGACATTGTTCAACTGTTTCTCTAGCAATGTCTTCAGCGATGGATCTTCTGGAATACGAAGGATCGGCTCGGGAGTCGACTCTTTCGATTCCTGAATAAGCCACTGCTTCACTGCTGCTGTCAACGGAAACCGTTCCGCTTGGCATTCGTCCTGATGAGGGAACTTAGTACTCGTACTTAAATATAACAGAGGGTCTTCTCCTGTTGTCAATGACGACCGTGAAATTGAATTTAAACTAGGATTAGCGTTTGCGTTAAATGAACTTTTCGACGAGGTATAAGACACAGACTGGTTATCACAAGTTGCGGAATTAGTCAGAGATAAATTAGGAAGCACATTTTTAGGCAAAGTTGTGACATGTGGCAAGTGGGCATTTTCGGATGAATTAGTATTAATAGGGAAGAGCGGTTTGAACGCTGCGCTCTCTCCATTTTGTGCAGCCACCTGATCTGTTCTTCCAGGACTTGTCGGTTGATTGTCCTCGCAATCTGATCCAATACCAGAGCTATGATCACATGAAATGCTAGTTTTAAATGTTCGGTTTGACTCTTTATCGTCGTAGTTGTAGGCTAGGTCTGATTCAGAATTAGGCGTTACAAGATCACACGCTGTAGGATCGTGCATTTTTGATTGTTGAATTGCCTGCTTGTTTTCAGTTTTTCCATGCACATCTTGATAACCATCTACGTTTTCAACAAAAATAGGTTCCAATGATAGTTGACTCCGTAAGACCTTCAATCCCTTTGATTCATCGAAAGTTCGTGCTTCGTCGTGATTTAAATCTCTTCCATCACCATTGGTCTCCGCGGTGCACTTATGCTCCAATGAGTTTTCACGGTTCTTTATCAAACTGTGAAGTGTACTTACACATGATTTCAAGTCTTCAGATTCAACCAACTCCACACTTGGCTCCGGTGAAATTCTTCTATCAATCAAACTTGCTTCCATACCATGAGCAGAAATCTTTCTCTGCTGACTTGGTTCAAGAGAACTATCTCGACTTGCTCCAGGCTCCAGCGAACACTCTCTGCTTTTAATGATGGTGTTCAAAGCATTCACACATGCTATAAAATCATTTGAACCGCTGAAAAGACTCGTTTGGAGCTTGGGTACAGAGATATCATTAAGGTCTTCAAAAAGTTGATCTTTGAGTGCAAAAGGCGACTCTGTTAGAGATCTCGATATTCGTCCTTTTTCATTGAGTGTCGGCGAAATGCACACGGTCGATTGAATTAAGTCTTCAAGGCTTTTTGCGGGAGCAACGGATGGTAACATCGTTTTTGATTCAAACTCAGAAACTACTTCAGTATTCTCTAATTCCGTTGGATCTTCCTCGGAACACATCAAAAGTTGATCGTTTTCAGTATTTCTAGGATCTTCAACAGTTTGTAAGTTGACGTTCTCATCAGTTGTCGTCCCATTGAAACATTCATCTTGTTCAACTCCGTTACAATATGAGGGTGAGATATTTTCCTTCACAAAACCATTACATTCGGATGCTTCCTTCATACGTTTTGTTTCGAGGGAATTATCCTTAAGTGACTTTGGATCCAAAATATAAGATCTATATAGCTCTTCACTTTGAATTTCCTTCACATTTTCTGAATGTGTTCCATTAGGAAGCCTATTTATATTTACTGTTTCGATTTCTGGCAAATCACTTGAAGGATCACAATTACCATTTGTGAAATGATTAAATCCATTCAATTTCTGAATGCCTCCATTTTGCAAATTCATTTCCCGCTTTTCTGCCAATTCCGACAAGGAATCGTCAATTTTGTCCTTCAAGGAGGACATTGAATTACATTCGCTAAAGATTTCTTTTACAAATGAATCATTATGGACTCCATTCACTAATGGTTCGAGTTTTTCAGATTCTTTCACCTTATTTTCATCACTAGTGACGATGTCTTCGCCTTTAATCTTGTGATCCACATCCACGTCCTTCATGTTTAGGTTGTCAGCAAACGGTCTGATAACATGATTCACACCATTTTGCTCCAGTGATGGTGGTTCAATACTCGTTTGTGATTCAACGTTATTAGCAATAGGCGCCTCGAAAATTTCTGACGATATTGTTGTCGATTCGTTGGTATTGAATGAATTATGAAGGTCCTCGGTAGATTCTATTGGACCAATTTCTTCTGTGGCCACTTCAGGCTTGTCAAGAAATTCATCCTCAATTGAGGGTTTGGCCACAACTATTTCTGAGGTATAATTGCCCTCTGATTTCAAAATTTCTTGATTTTCTTGTTCAAAAGTATGAAATTCTACTTCATGGTGGATTTCCTCTTCCTTGGCTTCTTCATCGTTTATGATTTGGGTTTTGCATTCTTCATCAATCTCAGAAGTGGTCTCAGTTGTAGCTCCACCATCCTGAACATCATGCTTAATCGTTTCATCAGTAGTATTTTCATCACTATCCGTGTCATCAATGGTAGATGCTGTAGGACTGGTGTTGGACATGGCATGAAGCGACGCAGGAGGAGAAGAAGTAGAATTATTCAATGATTTAATCACACTAAGCACCATTTCCTCTTCTTCCTTTAAAATTGATTTGGGCTTGAATTTATAATCAAATCCTTTCAGTATATCCAACGGATCACGGTTGAATCTTTTTCCGAGATACAATTGATCGAAGGAAAAGTCACTTTCGGTAGTTAAGAATGAAGTATCTTCAGCATCTTCACTTTCAAAGTTCGATACAATGTCAACTTCAGTTGCAGTTGGAACGGCATCTTCCAACATAGGCTGTATATTTTTCCTTGCACTTGATTTTGCAGTCTTTGGCAACTCAAAAACAGGTTCGATAATTTCAATTTTCTTTTTCTTCTTTGAAGAGGAATCTGATGCTTTCTTTGAGCTCTTGCGATTCTTCGTTTTCGGCGTTTTCTTCGGGGCCGACGTTGTAGGCTTAGCTGATTCCGGTTCAGAGCAAGGAGCTGGAATTTCAACCGCTTCTTGTATTATTGCAGGCTCATTTGTTGTGGATATTTGAATCGGCGTCTCATCGACAACTTGTTCCATTTCTTCATCCTTTCGTGAAGATATTGTTTCAAGTGCAGGCTTTTGTGGGAATACTCTTTCTGGTGCAGGCTCCTTACCCATGTTTTCCTCTCCTATTTGTTCTTTAGAGTGCTTTCCTCGCTTGCCTCGTGGCTTCACTGTTTGCCATGTATCTGCAACATTTTGATCAGAGGTATTTGAATCGACTTTACTGCTCAGTTCACATGTTGGTATACTCGCCGATTCCATAGGAACTTCTTGACAACGCTTATGTACATCTTCTTCGCAATTAAGACTCTTACTCATTGATTCCTCTTTGCCAGAAGACTTTCCTACTGATGTAACACCCGTGTTCGCTATTTGCGCGTAGCTTGGTTGAGCTGGCTGAGTTACCGCAGGTTTAACTGGCTCCTTTGCATGTTCGGAAAGTCTGATATTTTCTTTTGGTTTTTTCCTAGCTTCGACATTCTTCATCTGAGGCATTTTCTTCGTATTTCTTCTTTGTGACAGAGGTCGCTGGATGTTATCGACCTTTTGTTTAGGAACTGGGTTTGTCTCTTGCGCAAGTCTTAGCTTGATTTTCTCGGCCAAAGTAAGTTCTGTCCGCTTTACATCAACCACTTTTTCTTCACTCCGTGGACTATCAACCTTAATCCGAGTCGTCGCGGACTCTGCAGGATTTTTTATTGATTGTTGTGTGGGTTCCTCATTTGGTCGATTGCTACTAGTTGAGTCCTTTCGATTTCGTGGTAAGAATTCCCGCACATTGACATTGAGCGTTGACTTCACAACACCTCGGGGCACAAACTCTTCAACATTCACATTCAATGTTATGGCCTTGATTTCCTGTTGAAAAGGTTACAAAATGTTATACCAACAAATTTTACATCCCAACAATCTTACAGTCTCATTAGATTGCATATGAACACCCTTGACGCCTTCACTGTCATTGGACTCTACACTGTTTGCACAGTTTTCGTTACCTTCGCTACCTTCTTCCTCGCTTTCATCTTCTGAATAGTCAGTCGTTGCAGCCTGAAAAGGGGAAGTTTCAAAATTCTATGAGATTCAAAGTACGATTTTCGCCATGAAATGGTCGGTTATTAGAAAATAGTTAGGCTTAAATTAAGACTTCCTTATCATTGAACCAAAAAATTACAAGAAGATCCATCACTTTAAAGTACTGGAAAATCCACGCAATTGTCGTTGTAAATATTCACTTAACATAGGACTAAATTTTATGCTTCACCCAGTGCCTATCAAACGGTGTCATCCAAACTTTGGAGAATCTTCAAAAAACAGACGAATAATTTTCAAAATTATGCAACTAGAAAGCTTAATAGGGAAGAAGATTCCTCATTATATTCCGCAATTATTGTTAAACAATAAAATAGACAAATGATTCACTACCAAATTTATTACTTCCTTTCGTCACTGCTTTTGTATGAAACTCAAAATCTAAATCATTGGAACAAATAATACAACCGGTAAATAGAGTGGGCCATCTGACGTTCAGAACTGGAACTTCAAGGTTATTGGAGGTTAGGAGGTTGGTCGATATTTATGATATGACAGAAAGACAGTTTTATGTTTGATGTTTACGAGATGGGTCACTTTTCGGTTGAATAAAATTACGAAATATTAAAAACTTGTTTTCAAAGTGGTGAGTCTTTTACCTAAACTGTAAGAAATTTACGAAAAATAGTTTGACAAAACAGATGTGCCAAAAACGCAGTTTGTGGATCAATTTGTGATGCGTTCTACGTTCTAGTCTAATGCGCTCAACTGAAAACATCGCTGCTTTTGCTAATAATCAGCGTGAACAACCATCAACATCGTCGTTTTCAGCAATTTAACATTTCACTCCCCTCTTTATGAAGAATTTTCATAAAGATGTCGACATAAGTGAAATTAATTATTGGAAGAACTGAAGCGGCATGACCATTCGATACGTTTTCGGTCGCTTAATGGGTCGAAGACCACTTGATCGAACATGAGCATTTTTACCGAAAAATCATTTTTTCACATGAAGCTCATTTCCATTTTGGAAGATTCCTCGGAATGCGAAATTGTCGTATCTGGGGCTCGGAAAACACACACGTTGTCATGGAAAAACCGATGCATCCATGACGCGTGACTGTTTGGCAAGGGTTTCGGTCTGGTGGCATTAATGCGCCTTTTTGCTCTTAAAATGATCGAGGAAACGTCGTTACATTAAATGGCAATCGCTACCGCGCCATACAAAGCGAGTGTTTCTTATTCGAAAAGTATGGCATAGATGACACCAGGTTGTTTACTTTTTTGACAGAATGTATGCATCAACGTGTATCTACGATCTTTAGGTTTATCAGCCGAATCGAAATTGAAAAAAATCAACGGAGCCCACTAAAGCCCCAAGTGAATGTTGACAGTTCATATGTCATTTTACTTACACTTATTCCTGTAGAATTCCCGTCGGTATTTCTTCTTTTTTTTCGACATCTATATCGTTTCCTGTTCTGGTCTTCCGTACCCTCGTTAAAGTCTTCCTCAATGGGAATATCGAATTCGTTGCCTAAAAAAAGATTTTTTGAGTGAAAGTCTTGAATCGTAAGAAAATAGAAATAACTAACCATAAAGGGGAACAAATGGTTGTGGGATCATGTAAGGGTACAATATTGGTGGAGGGTATCCGTATGGAGGATATCCATAATTATAAAACTGACCAGGAATACTTTGTACAGTGTCCTAAAAAATTAATAAATAATTGTAAGTATTGATTGCTAATCCAAAAGAGCTCGAAAATTCATTACAGGAATTTCTTCGTTCACTTTCGTTTCTTCGTCATTTTCAGCAACTTCTGTAGTAGCTTCGTCCGCTGCTACTGTTGCTTCATCACTGGGACTGTCACAATCTTTATTGTCTTCGTTATCATGTGTTTTGAGGGTCTCATTTGAAGCTGCCATTGAAATTGAAGTATCCGTAGGCACTTCGTCTATCACTTTTGTTTCGTTGAGATCACTTGAAGGAATCTGCCGGTATCAATTTCTTGATTTTGTATGACAAAATAAAACCTCAGCGAGTTCTACGTACCTCTTGGGACTCAACTGTTGTATGAGTCTCTTCGCTTTCATCATCCAATCCTGTAGGACTTGTAATATCTGGTGAGCACAAATAAGGCGGGTAACCATAAGGCAACATCATCATTTGACCATTATATTGATCAAAACCATTGGGAACATATGCTGTAAAAAAGGATAAAATAAATAACACGTCACTATTTCACTACCCCAGGAATGATGAGGTCCTTCTTTCGAATACTTACAGTACACAACGCCATTTTGATCGATCAAACTATAAACGAACCCTTGCTCCGGATCGAGCGAATCGGCTATCGATGAACACTGTTCGGGACTTAACGAAGGTATACTCAAGGCTGAAACAGACTCTTCAGCTGATACAATACTGGCCGCAGCCGATGACGTTGTATTGGTATCGGTTGAAGACACATACTTTTTGGGTTGTGAGAAACAACCCTTTTTAAAAATCACATCTTGTCGTGGGGTGCTTATTCGAGTGTAATCATCTGAAAAATTTAACGAAAGACGCGTTAAAATTTCGGTATGCTTCCGTTTAATAATATACCTTCATTAAAGAGTAATTTTTTCGTTGAGTCCGCTCCATCTCGATTTAAGGACGTTGTTGACAATGTTGGTCGATGTCCTCGACTAGTCGTCCGTTCAGCACTGTAATAGGAATATCTTGACGAACCATTTTGTAACGATGAGAATGGTCGACGTCGATATGCCGTATATCGTGATGATGAATGTAGTGATGATGTGGATGATGCACTGTTTTGCTTGCTATTATAACTATACTTAGAATTATTTCGATAGTCGTTTCGGTAGTTGGACGATGTTGAGGATTTTCGTTTTAAGTACGTGGGGTTTGAATACGACGACTCATGATTACTACAATCATCATCTTGTGATACGGCTGAAATCATACGAAAAGGATGTTTTTTAAAATTTTTCGAATGCGGCTGAATCTTACATGTAAAACATATAACATTTAGTTTAATTATTGGTATATGATTTGACTGAATTTTGTCAAGTATTCGGAATATTTTATTCAAGTAATTTAAGATTCAATAAACCTCAACTTATGGTTTCCATCAGACAAGTTTTGTCAATCTCCCTTCCTGATTTGCTTGGATCTGTCTCATTTGAGTTCCTCAGAACCCACAAAATTCCAACACAAAAAGGTGTTCCCACTCGTCAGCCTAATTTAAACTACTATTAATTATTACATATGTGGTAATATACTAAGTACCTCGCCAGGACAAAGAGTATACCCTATTTATTGTGGTTCCCAGTCTTAGAACTGAGAAGAACAATTTGTTAAGACAATTGTTCTCCACTGTTAGCATTGTTCTCTTCTTTTATTGCAAAGAGTTTAAGATTATTTTCACCCCATATTTGTAATCCTTGGACATGCAATACTTCTGGATTATTTTACTGGATTTTTTCTTCCGCTGTGGATGGAATTCTGGATTATGCTTTGATAATCAGCCCCCTGCCAATATGAGGAAGTGATTTAAAACTTTTTGACTTATTATTTTGAATGAGGACCCTTCTCTTGCGCCTAGATTTTTTTTTGGCATCCTCAGAGAAGAGGTTTTTCTCTTCTCCGAGGAAGATGACACGAGGAAGGTCTATGAAAGTGATCTCTCTAAAAATAACTAAAGTTTCAGTATTCGCCAATAATGTCTAGGAAATGTGCCTCCATTTTTCCACTACTCTTGCTTATGCCATTTTTTGAAGCCAAAATATAGACGTAAAAAAACTGCCAGTATAATTAAATATTGCAGCTTGAAGATCAAAACCGTTTCATCTTGTGTATGCTACCCATACAGAAAAATTCATGCTTGCTGAAGAACTGAATCATTTAGAAAGCAGTTTCATCATGCCCTCGATTGAGCCACTATTGAAGTCATAGACCCGGCATATGATCCCCTGTCCCTAAGCGTCGCACACCACAATTTGCAGAGACACAAGGGTTGTACTTTATAAACCACTCCCACGACTCCCTTTATTTGCTGAAGTTATTATCTAACTTCCCTAGCGACCGTTCCCTTTTTTCGCTTCAGCGCAGGAAGAGATTTGGAAGAACTCTAGCAATTTGGGTTTTGCAGATATCCATGAAGGCAAATTCGATATTTTGATTCAAATTTTCGATGTTCCTTATATCTGCAGCTTTTCGAGTCACTACCGGTATAACTCCTTACTAAAAACATCAACCACTACTCTTGATTCTTAACATAGAACAGCTTGTACGGTGCCCATGAGGAGTTGTCTCCTTGATGATCCTGCGCGTCCTTCTGTGGTGATCAATAATTCAATTAGTACCGTTACGCAGTCTTTCCAGCTATTGCTCTGACTTACTCTAAAAAAACTGACATTAAGTTTATCAAAACCTTCAAGTGGATCACAGATAGTTTCGGTTTGATCTACGCTCCCCAATATTTAAAGGCTTTAATGTAGAAAACCTTTTTTCTTGTTCGTTTGCAGGACAAGTTCAATTTTTTTAGGACAAAGTCTTTGTCACGCTAGCAACCGCAGTCTCGTATGCGCATGATCCTCAATGCCTGAAGCAACTTGTGCCCCAATATCGTCCGTGTGGCTGATTAGGTGAGGTTCAGCCTGTAATGCAAATGACGCGAGAGATGTTTTATAGGGCAATGCTGAGTATAGAACCCTGAGTAATTCCTGATCAACATCCTTCGGATACCTTCGTTTGTGTTGAAAAATATGCGGTAATACTTCAGATGGTCACTCAGAATCCTAATTTGATATTCCGGCCACCGAAAACAATTTTAAAACACTCTCGGAATATTCGCTTATTTAGCGTAATTAAACGTTTTTTTGACGCTCAGAGTAATCTGCAAAATGTTCCGAGGGGATAAACTTTTTTCTTCAGTAGCCACAATCACCGCGTAACCGATCGCATCGATGGTATGGCAACCTGCTCTGAAACTGGCAGAATACATTTAGTCGGTGATTTTTCCCGGATGAATAGTTACGCACACTTTTCAATTGAGCTTAGTATACATATAGAACGGTTTTGGTTCTTCTTCCAGTAACAACGAACGTTGAGGTTGTTTTGAGTAAACAGGTCAGTAATATATAGAAAAGAAGGAATCAAAAGGAAGGAAAAGAAGGAAGTCAAAGATCCAAAAGGATTTAAGATCTAAGATTCCAAGAATTCTAAGGAAGGCAGGTTTTCTATCTGATCATAGAACCTTTTTGGCATTTGGATACAAGCCTGCTTCCTCCAATTTTATTTTTGTGGAAAGATGACATTCCACTGATATTTTATCACCTCAACGCAGATCGAATGAAAACGAAAAAGAAGCCACGCAATCCCTTGAACTGAAACCACGATTTTTTTTATTTGAGAGTACTAATTCAAAAGTAACTACGAAAGGATTTTTAACCTTGGAGTCGGGATGCGAAATAAACCAAAGAAGTGAAATTTCTTCTGCTTATATTATTTGACCATATTCTAACCTTTTCACTGGTTATTGTTCAAATATCTCGAATATGTAATGCTGAGACCCAAAGGCTGCACGCTATATCCCGTTCCTAGCATTACCTTAATTTGCTGTGGGTATTATCTCACTACCCTAGCGACCACCTCCCTTTTTTTCGCTTCAGCGGAGGAGGATGTTTGTAGGCACTCTAGCAAGAGTGAAACGGCCAATACTGAAACGTCAACGTTTAAGGATGACCGCAGTGGATTACCACGTGCGTTACGCTGAACTTTGTATTCTGGGTTGACGTGAATCGTAGGGTACGTCAGGGTAGCATTTAGGGCTCCTCCTGTGCACTCTTCATCTGTATATATGCTCAATATTGAACATTTTCCAAATTTGACACTCTAAGTTCAGAGCCAACCATTAGGCCAGGATTCCGTGGAATGATTGGGGCTGGCTCTGGGACTCAAATGTCACAAATGTCAGATGTATTTCCGTCATAATTTTCAGCGCGATTAGTTTGTCTACTGCCATATTAGAGCATCAGAAATTTATTTAATACCTGTGTACTATATACAGCCTACATATATGAAAGATGATTCTAAGAAACAGAATTCTGTTTCTGATATACTCAACTCCAGTTTGATATGCTCATTCCCTTAAAATGGTTTTTTTTTACATTTGAATGTTAGTATCCTTTCCTTATTCAGTAGAACCAATCTGCTCTTTGATTTCATTCTGTTCGTATTACGGTCACTCATTTTGAATCATGCTGGCATCGAGGTGGGTACTCTTTGTAGGATGTTTGGTAATATTATTAACGAAAGGACTCATTAGTCATTACCATTCTATACACAAAAGACGTCTTCTTTTTCTTTATTGAGGATCATCAAGTACATCAACGCGAGAAGATTTATTCAAATCGGCAAAAAAGATTTTTAATTGAAGTTTATCTTACGGATAACTACTTAGTTTAATTGAAGTAATGGCTCGACCCATAATACATAAAGTTGCGTTGAAATTTCGCTTTAGTAATGGCTGAGAAAAATCTTGTTTAATTTGTATTGTTATTTAATGAATTTACTGAAAAACCATTAAAATTACTTCAACTTGTGTGGTTTGCGTGCTTCGTAATGACTACTACGTAATGAAATCACTTTTTTTGTAAATGATGATAACGCTTACTTAGCCTTTCATTTGTCCACAGGATCTTGTAGTCTTATCACAATGACTTCAATTATGTTACCCAACATTTCATGCGCACGTCTATCCAAAATATTCTCGCATATCTGAACACGAATGAGAAGTTCAAATAAAACACAACATGTAATGCCATTCATACTCGAAACGACATGTTACATACTCAAATTCATATTTATGTATGCAACTATTAAAGGTATAGAGAAACAGATTCACATACATACATATGTGATCTCATATCGTTTGGAATTAAATTTAAAATGCATCACAAGAATCTTAAATTAAATAACGTGCACAACGCATAGTGATAGGACGTTACTGCTTTTTTGTTTGCTTCTTAAACAATTTTCCTTTTCGAAATGCCAAATTCCTGTCGTTTTCTCTTCAGCTTAATTAGATCCCGATTTCATTGTAAACTTAGTTGATATAAATTACAATTTCGGTAAACCCGAGGTGATATCAATCTGGCACGATGCCAATATGGCGAGAGCTCGTGAGATAAATTTATTCACTGTATCTGTTTTGTTTTTTTCTTTTGTTGGACGTATTCAACAATCAGATGCTTTATAGACGTAAGAACGATCCTTGTGATCTCACGCGGAATTTTTTTCCCCTTTTCGTCATTTTAAAATGTTATGAAAATAGATGAGCAAATGATATATGAATTTGTAAATTTGGATATTAATAACAAGTTGGCCACAATGTTCAATGCTAGTTTATTTTCAGTGGATACATTGTTAATTCAATAAAATATTCTCATCTTTTACGCATTTAGATTTCGTTTTAGGGCTTTAGAAACACATGGAAATCATTTAATGTTTCCAGTTATCACGCGTTATTATATAACTAGAACGAATCGTTCCTTTCAAGAGGATCAGTAGCTCAACTGTATCTTTAGTATCTTTAACAGTGTCTTTAGTAACGTCAAGTCCAATTTCTTTAGTAAGTTCTGATATCTTTAGTGTCAATTGTCATAAGACCAAATAATTTATACACTTTTGCAGATAAAACACAAAAATTTTAGAGATTGAACAGATCAACAAACCCGATCCCAACAGATTGCAGCTTTTAAATTCACCTGGACCCTTTTTTGATTTGAATATGCCACAAGCTACACCGGGAAGACGAAAGTCCCAGTAAACTGGGCAGACCAACTTTTATTACAGCGTAAATCCGTCTCCCTTTTTATTTGTTCGTGGAATAATTTTAATCCTTCTTGCTGCTACCGTCCAGTACAACCCCCTAGGATTCTCTGTTCGGAGAGTACACAACTTACGTCTAGATAACCAAAAACAAGTGTTGATTTGAATCGGATTTTCCATTAGGGACATAACGATTTCGTGTTTTCTATGTACGCTCCCTTAAACTTTTTAAATGAACTGTCAATGTCAAAACGTTAGATAAAATCAACATTGTCATTATGGTAAAGTTAACGAACCAACAACGTTTGGAAATTATTAAAAATTACTACGGAAATTCAGAGTCGCAGGTCGCAACCTTAAGAGCGCTTAATACAATTTTCGGCCGTAATTATCGGAGCAACCGACGGGCTGTAAAGGCTATAGTCGATAAGTTCGAGTCCAAAATTTCAATAATGGACGTTCGAGGGCCTAAAAGGTATCGTACCACTTGAAGCGGAGGAAATAAGAAAATGAGCTCCATCCGCATTGAGCTTATATTCCGCATCGCTCGTCGTCACGCGACGGATTCAATTTACAATGCACGCGCTGCGAGAAAGAATAATGTTCATATGATAAATGTCAAATTGGTGACGTTTTGAATGAACTTTGATTAAAATTATTTTTGATTTTTCAAAATTTTTGAATTTGGAATTTTTCTTCGTTTGGCAAATAATAGCCTCAACAAGGATGCACAAAATTTTCATTCAAAATTGATTCCGAATAACCCTCCTACTTAAAAAGTAATTAAGGCGTTTGAAGTTCAAATTTCATTTACGAGCCATAGAGCATCTGACAAACGTCACGCACCTTGTTGCGAGGAATTTTCGTTTTTCCGAATGTTTCTCGTCTCGCATCGATGCATCGCAATCATTGTACGATGTCGTAAAAAAACGCATGTTACGAAAACGCGTTGACATTTGCAACGAGACTCTCGTATTTCGAGACTCTCGCTCATTTCTAAAATCAGTCTCAATTCCACGTTGCTCGAGAATCGGTGCATCGCTAAAACGACACTGTCGCGTATTTTGCGAAAAAATCTTGGCCTGCATGCTTACATGATCAAATTTACTCAAGAACAAAAACAACTTGATCATTTGAAATGCCGAAATTTCTCCTGTTGGACCCTGGCAAAGCTTGAAGAAAGTGAAGAATTTCATTGAAAAATCATCTTCAGCGATGAAGCTCATTTCAGGCTCAATGGCTTTGTTAATAAGCATGATATGTGTTTATGGTCAGCAACAAACCCACATATGCTTCTTGAGACATCCGCAAAAAATTACTGTTTGGTGCGGTATTCACGCTAGAAGTTTGATTGGGCCGCATTTTTTCGTCAACCGGCAAATTCTCGTCAATTTAGAGCGCTATCGTGGTGTTGTAAGGTTATTTGTGGCCAGAATTGGGTGAACTAGACATCAACGATGCTTGATTTTAAGAAAACGGTGTCAATAGCCACACATCCCTCGTTCTAATCAATTTATTGAAATGCAAATAACCGCCTCGTTCATGCGATCCAACGCAATCAGATTCCTTTATATGGGGCTATATAAAATGATTGTTCTATGCCAAGAAGCGAAAAAATTAAGATTTCAAAAACATCCAATGTGAAATCACCAAAGTTCCGGGCGAAATGTGTGCCAGAGTGGTGGAAAATTGGGTATAAAAAATCGACCGCTGTAAACGGGCTCTTGGTGGTCATATGACCGAAATTCATTCCGAACTTAGAAATTCATTCAAGAAACCAACTTTCAACGGAGAACGCCAACAAAAAAAGGTTAGGTTGTCACAGGAATGTGGCTATCATTTTCGTCTCCCGTATTGAGACATCTTGTTTGGTTAGAATTTATTCGTTTATTTATTTACATATGAAATTGCTTCAAATTTATAAAGTCTTTGAAAACTTGTGTATTTTTTCGTTTATATGAAACGTGCATTGGAATCCTGGCGTTGAAGAATACTTATATAAAGGATATCACCATGGAAACAATTCAGCCACCATGTCAGACGACCAGCGAAAAACCGACAAAGAGCTTATCAAAACATTTCAACGTCATCTTGAACTAATTTTCCACCATGTGCGCTAACAATTTTCCTCGCTTTAGAGTCAAATTTTCGAGAGAGATATAAAGAGACCCTAAATCCAAATTTTCCTCCATATTCCCCACAATTTACGCATATTGACAGAAACTCACCAATACTAACTTAAAAATATCCATACAAAAAAATATCCATAACTAACTAACTAATTTTGACAAACAAACATCACAGTACTTGCTTGCTATGGTTAGATTAGATTATTTTGTTTTGATTCGCATGGAGTATTCAAATACTCATAAACTTTAATTCGTAATTAAATTAATAAAATTACGAAAAAATATCTTTGCATTGAGTGCCCCATCATCAACAAGTTTGTATTGCCAATGAACACAATAAAATTGACCTGGCAAGACTTTTAACTCTACAGGAACATTATTCCCGAAAGAATTTAGCTCAGCTCACTCCATAAAATCTTGACAGATGCTCGACTTCGGATTAGTTAAATGGAGCTTAAATGACACGGGGATAAACACAACATTCAACTGATATCAAGTCCACCCTAAGCTAACCAAATCTGATCAAATCAACAATTCCGTTGTTAATCAAATTAATGAAAACGTCTTCATACGTAATGGTAAATTAAAACGTTTATCACAATTTTGATCATAGTTTACTAAGTAAAGTGTACTGTTCATGGACCAATTTCATGATAATTTCAAAACTACAAATAAAAAGTGTCCGCATCCCGTGACACAAATTGCTTATGTAACTGTAATGTTAATAGGCAGTCGATTTGGAAACCGAAGGTGGCCGAAGTATAACATATAATGTAAATATTGATATTATTTTTGCATTTCATGAATGAAAATTATTTCGTTACGTAGATTATATGCTTTAATTAGTTAGGGAACTTTTATGTGAAACTGCCAAAAATGAAATTGACATGAAGATACAATGTAGCCAGAGTTGTGAGATCTGTCAACCATCCGCCAGTCATTTGAATATGGTCTTGTATTTCAGTAGATAGATGAGGGCCGTTGTTTACTTCTTTTTTTTTAAAAGGAAACAGTGAAATCCAGTACTACTAATCCACTATTAGTAGTACTGTAGTCTGAGGCCGTAGAAGGCACTTTAATTCCATATTTCAATTAAAAATTAATTAAGATGTAGTGGAATCTGCACCATCTCAATGTGTGATGGTGCAGCATTTCGTCGTGACCAGTGTGTGCAAAATATAATTGATGCTGCCAGTGTTCTTGTTCTGCTTTTAATTGGCAATTTCGCAGACCTTAATCCTATTGAAAATATTTGTATCCTCTTGAAGTTCGAAGTTTAAGCCTCTAAAATTCCAACTGTAGATATACTACAGAAAAATATTTTTTGTATATGGGAGGAGATCTTAAACGGTAATAAAAAACTCAATAAATATTTCAGAAGTTTTTCAGAAGAAGTATTTCAGAAGGCAGGGACGCGTGTTCGAAACCAGCTTGAGCTCTTTCCACCTTTCTCAATAAATAGTTCATAGTGTAAATGATTGATAAGTGCATTTACTTGAAACACAGGTTGCATTAGAATTGTTATTAATAAAAAGTCAAGTTTTTCTACATTTCGAGTAAGTTAAGAAAAGATATTTCAGGGTAAAGAGTTTAAATTTTTGCAAAAATCTCAACTTTCTTCATTTTTTGTCCAGGTACTGCAAATCGATAATAAGAACTGCTCTGAGGCATAGCGAAGCATGGACTCTACCGTAAACAGTCAAAGCAAAAGTTGGAAAAACACCACAGATATGAGGGTCCTAAAGGATTCTTTGTAGCAATATGAGATACATTTACAACTACTTGTACGGAAAAATCGGCGAAACAAAAGTCACCTAAACAATGAGCCAAAGAAACTTTATTTAATTAGGTATTTGCTTCACATGGAAGCCTCTAAGAGATCGAGGAAGTTTTTTGATGCATGAATCAAAGGACGAAGGCTGAAGGGCGTAAGCAATGACTGAAAGCGCTGTGTAATTATTCGAATGATTCATTAAAAAATTGCTTGTACACCTGGATTTCAGAGAAAAATGTCAAAGGATCAAGAAAGCTGGAGGGGAAGTACCATTGAAGTCCAAGGCTCAAGATGTAGTATAGACCCTTCAAGACGATTACTACGCCAAAAAGCATATAATTGGGCATTGTTGAGTTTTGAAAACGATCAATTAAACTTATAGCTACCATTAGGTTGGAACATGTTTAAGGGCAAGATAGTCTGTAGCTATCTCGGGCAGCTATATTGATTGATAAGAAGTGCTTGGTCTTAACACCATCATTCAATATAAAGTTATCAGCCCATTGACCGAATCGTTTAATAAAATCCTCTTGAATTCAAGTGTGGATTTTTCGTATTTGAATTATTGATCAATTACCGTCATGAAATTGAATTGGTATTCAACTACTTTTGATCGATTTCGAACTACTTATTTAGATATCATTAAAAGATAAAAAGTGAATCCAGGCATAGAAGCCACCTACCTACAGTTGATTAACTTAATTACCAGTATTTCAGGTTTTTGGCTCATCTCTTAATAATCTCTTAAGAGCTGTATTTAATTATAATTATACTAGATTTCGTCATACAACATTAACATTTCGTAAAAGTTGGACTTGATTGCAATTCAAAGTTCTTTTTGGCAAAGCCAAAGCGTTTGTAATGTACTGTTTCGTAATGCGCAATCAAATGCAATAGTTAAAGTCAAAGGTTAATTAAATTGTTTATAAAAGCATACAAACATAGCCAAGACTTTGATGCAATTACTGCATAGTATAAGAATATTAATATAGATATACTCAGAACGCATACCGCAAATGTAACAAAAGTGCACAATAATTACAAATAATTTGAGATAATTACAACCGTTGGCAGCATATTCCATATTATGGAAGAATCACGAATCGGTCATTGTTTTTTTTTCAAAAAAGTGTATTTTCGTTTGAAATGAGCCAACAATGAATTCTGTTAAATCTTATCACCAATCACTCAACAAAGAATGGAGGGAAATTGAGGGTGCTGGTGTGTTGCAAATAGGGGTAAATACGCGCTCTGTCTTGCTACCACTATCGATTAGCTCCCAAATTTATTATCGATTTAACAAGTTAAAGCCGCTTTGATATTAACCTATTTTCGCCATTGATTGTTTTTTATCATTTCAATTCCTAGGCATTCAACGGTCACAACAACACATGAATTAATTACATTTTATTGAAAAAAGAGAAAAAAATTAACAAATTCCTTCGAGTCTTGTTCGGTTCTCACTGAAAGATATTTTCGCTAAGCTTACCAAAATGTCTCAATATCAGGTAACTACTGTAATAACTAAGTTGCGTGTCGAAATGTTAAGACCATGCGCTGGCTCTTCTTACGCAATCAAATTTTGCTGTTCATAATAAATGGGGGATGATGGTAGTGGTGGTGCTGGGTGGTTGTAGCAATATTTCAAATAGTCACGTATTTCTATTTCTGGAGCTTTTGGGGCTCGTCCAAAAATCGCGCACAATCAGCACCGTAATATTCTCTTATCATTCCGTGGACTAGCGTAAAAATTTACGTACGTCTAACAAATACATCTTAGATAGTTTCCTTACTGGGCCGTTAAGTATCTTAGATAATTTCCAATGTACGTAAGTAGGCATGGCGAAATGCGAGTCATAAGCTTTTTTCGTGGAAAGCACGTGAAACAAATGAATTATCGTCGGCGAAGTTCTCGTAAGCTTAGCACATCCTTCCTCGGTTGCATGATTCGCAAATTAAATTTAGTTGTATGCGTGTGTCGGTCTAAAAATTTTCAGCAGGTGAACAAAAGTAATTGCAAGCAATCAAATCGAAAGAATTGCATGAACAGTGCTCCTGCGTATCTCCGGCATAGGCACGCCAAAGTTTAACATTGCCATTGACGTATTTCGCAAGCACGTGGTCTTTTCGGTGTTGATTGAATATATTAGAAAATATTTTATGTATACGTTCAGAGTCATTTCGATGTTACTCTAAGGAAAAGCTATTTTGGATTCTTTCATGCGATTTCTTGATTGATGCAGAAAATATTTTAGGGGAAGTAAATGTTTTTATTGATATTTGAGCTGGTCTATCTGACTTCGCTGTAAGGAGTAGGCAACCCATGCCTATATTCTATTACATTCGACTCCAATTTTTGGTTGGTAGTAATTTACAACTACATCAAAAATCGGTGTTCCCAAAACTACCGGGGTCCAAAAATTTCGAATTCAGGGCCTTTTATGCTGTAAAGTATTGCCTGCAAAAGAAAATTTTTTGAGACAGCTGGAAGTTAAGGCTTATAAAATATGTTTTCCATTGTATATTACACGGAAAACAACTACCTAACACGGTTTTATTATGAGTGAGGGAATGGCAGTGCTAGTTGGCTTAATCCTTACAACTCTTCCTCAGATTAACAGCCAAACTTCATTATATCTAAAGACATTAATTCAAAAAATTTCGAGTATTAGAACTACAAATTTCCTATGCTGTCTCTCTGCTTCGACATATTGAACGCAAACATCATAGGTTGTTCGGAATAAATGATTCCCTTAAAATCCCACCAATTAGGCAGCATCACCTTTTTTCGATGGATATCGCCTTTGAAATACTTTGAGCCGGTTCATCTTTTTTGCTTAATGAGCTCTTGCGTTTGACATTGTTGCATACAAACCATTGTTTGTCCTCAGAAATGATGCGCTTCAAAAATGGATCGTTTTCTTGACGTCTGAGAAGCAAATCACAGGTGTCAACGCGACGACACAAATTTCTTTCCGGGAAAAATGGGAAATCCATATATCGAGCTTCGACGTTAAACCCAGATCTTTCGAAAGCTTTTATAATTTTATATTTTATAGAGGCAAAGAACTTTAAAATGTAATAAAATACGAACAAATTGTTTTGATTGTAATGAATTTGGATTTACTGGAAATAATCCTATGCTTTTTTTTTATTAAAATATGAAATAAGGCATGTGAGCCCCTCGACTGGCGAGGTGAAAGTCCAAACGAGAGGTCCGATTTGGACTACTCTAACCAATAATTTGGGATGTATCTCGCAAATAATGCGGTGAATATTATCTTCGCCTCGGACGCCTCGGGTTGGTAAGCAAAAACGAGTGATTTGACATGTCCTGGCAAGAAACTGTCATAGCGACGTGAAATCATAAGAAATTCCAGGCCAGTTGACAGATCTAAAACAAAAAATTATGGGCTCATCAGATGCTTCTTTCAATAAGTTGATGGCTGTAAAATAGCTATAAAATTGGCGTAGCACACGATGAGTTTCTTGAACTGATCCGATTTTTAACAAAATCTTCCCAATTTGCAGATATTGCCCAGGTGTTAACTTATTCTTGATAAAATCAAGATCAAACAAAACTATCTATAAAACACAAGACAGCTGTCACACAATACGTAGCATTAAAAAGTGTTGCCAACATAAAGTTCCATACCTCTACAAAAGATGCCCTTTATAACAGCATAAGAATTAAATGTTTATTCCATATTATTATGTATTTTTTTAATTTCAATTTTTTTAAATTTTTTGTTGTTGTTGGAAGACTACGGCTATTTACACCCTGAATGTATAGCTCACATGCACACAAAACTTAGTCTAAAACTCGCTATCTACCTACTTTTTCGGCGATAGAGCGTAGCCTAGAACTCTTGGTCATGTTGCGTTTTTTTTTTGGTGGATAGTTTGTCATGTCAATTAGATCCTGTTTTCAACTTAAACTCATGGAAAAGAGAAAATTACAAAAGAAGATTCTCTAAGCAACTTAGAAACTGGGAAGAGCTAGCCTATTATTTTATCATGATCCAAGTATAGTGTCGATCACTTTTCACAGGTAAAGGTGTAACCGTTGCGATTCTCAAGCTATCAGTCAGTCACCTTCGAGTTTGTTCTTAGTAAAACTGAAAAACCTGTGCTTGCCGCGTACCTTTGTCAAATAAAAATCAATCTCAGCATACATTTCTGATGAGTTAATGTCATACAGCATTAATAACTCACCCAGTGAACTAATCTTGAATTTTGTCTCCAACTTTTTCTGCCAGAGAATAATAGTCTTCCTTGAACTTCTCATAAAGCAGCTATTCTATTTTTGCCCGTTTAAGACGGTTAATAAATTTTCGCTCTGGCGCCAGAAGCTCTATGGTTACCGCGGTTGGGATAACTATTAGCGATTGTATGGAGACGTTCTTAGACCTGCATCATTGCGATTCAATACACGGTTCTTATTCACAGAAAACAACACTGATTACTCTACCATTGCATAACCACGAAACAGCTCTTATACCCTAGTGCGGCGTTATAAAGAAAGAGATACGAATACTACGTCAGTGTTGGTGCTAGTAATAGTGAAAAAAAGAAGCAAATAAATAGTCCTCTTGCATATAAAAGAAGAAGAAAACTAAAAACGTACATCTAGGGAGAAAACGAGATGGCTGCTTTTATATATAAGAGCATTGTCTAGCTGTCTTAGTAATTTCTTTTTTACCCAAACATTTTTAAGGGCACTTTTTTCGATAAAATGAAATAATGAGAATGGATTGAGAAGATATAGATTAAATTATATAAGATTTTAGTACTCTCAGTTGAATACAATTTCATCAGGACTTTTTCCTGAAGCATTGTCTACGCATAAACAGCAAGAACAAGGAGACTGCTCGCAGAAAGAGATAAAAAATGTACAAAAAAAATTTACATTGTAGATTGACGCAAAATCAGTGGAAGGTATTCTTTTTTTACGCAATAAAGGGATGGGCTTTCTTTTATTTCGTAAAATGAGAGACCAATTAGCAACCGAAATCAAATTCTACTTTTTTTGACAGAATCTCGTTTTACAAGAAGATAGTAAAGAATTGAACCAAACCAAACTAATCTATCAATAGTAGCCTAATCTAACAAACTCACCAATTTAACATTGAAGATGTAACGGATTCCATTAAGCCTAGCATCATTGGCTCTATCCCTTTCTACTAGAAGCCCACGGAAAGTATTCCTGCTGTATTATGCTAACACTGACTAAATCCTGCGTGCCAACAATTTAGGATTGTTTCTTTCGGTAGCTGCTGCCTGAAAAACTCATTTCTCATTTCTCAAAATCGTTCTAAACACCTGAGCCAGGAATGGACATGTTTGCAACATCAGATGTGAGGTTAATTCTCTACCACCCCTCTTGTATCGCATATTACGTTCTGCGCTTCATTTTCTAGCTCAAATACACTTTGAAAGGCACTTTAAAGGTTTTTTCCAAAGAACTGATAAGTATTATTTATTTTAAAGAAATGATTCTTCACATCAAGCGCACAGAGAAAGCATGAACACTCTCGGAGAGCTTCTGGCAGAAAGGGATAAAAATAGTTTAAGCAGAATGATATTTGTTTTGTGACTGATTCTATCTGAACAAAGACATGAGAAAAAGTTCCAAACACAAATTAAATTCGACATGTATTGGTGGAATGCGGTTAGATCAGTATTGAGATATTGTTATCACTGTTTTGTGCTTTCGCAGTAAGCCAGAAACAAACTTCATCTTGTATTGTAGTTGTGTCATCTTGTATTGTTAGTTGTAGCTTGTAGTTGTGCCATTTCGTCAGACTGCATGAACTTCTGATACTAAAGTGTCAATCGTGCAACTAAAAAGCTATGCTATTATGGAGAAAGATCCTATACGGTATGAACCAGGTTGGAGGGTCTCTTCCGCATTAGTTTATCTAGCTGTTACCGAGTGCTGTTCAGATTCCACAAAGGTTAATTTCTACGAGGCCTGTCTTGAAAGGCAGCATAGATCTAGTCTCTTTTCAGTTTTATTGGAACACACATTCCATTGAAACCATGGACAAAGGAACCATAACATCGCAAACAAACAAAGCAATAACACTTCCAGTCAGCTTCAAACAGACAGAGAAAGTGAAAACATAAATAGATTTATACTTCTATTTCGATTTACTCAAAAGCTTTGAGAGTGTTGTGTTATTCTTGTTAAGCGAAATAATGAGAGCAAATTTACCAACAAAAATAAAATTCTGCGTTTTCTTATTGATAACCGTGTGATCAGTGTGACATTTCGCTATAGTAAAAATAACTGGACCTTTGGAGAATTCCCGTTTTCGTTACCGTTTTCTACTCCGTTTTTTCATACCAGTGACTAATTTTTGGGGAGAGTACGCCTATTCTCTCGAGGAGGTGCATACGGAGCCTTGAAACGCGGTAAGGCTGATATTCTTTGAAATGTCTGTGTCTAAACCGAAAATTGAAAATGACAGTACTCGTGTGTTACTGCTCTTTGTGAATGCAGTCAACGTTTGGAAAAATTTTCCGAAGAGTAAAAGAAAACTTCTCGGTGTATAGTTGTTCAGCTCATGTTGATGTTTCCCGCTCTTCAGAATAGGGATAACAAAGGGTGATTACAAAGATTAAAGAGTCGTAAATGTGAAATTTCCGGTATACATTGAATAGAAGGTGACAAAAATCTCGTTCTTTCTCCTTCAATGATACATTAGTCAAGCCTTAAATTTTTCTTTTAATTGAACTGATTGAATATTTCTCTGGTTTCAATTGGAAAGCAAATCACCACTCAACAGAGCAAGAGAAAACTTCAAGTTTTTCTCGTTTCGAAGAATGTGTAGCGTTGTGATAGTGCGTATGGGTAGAGATGTGAGATATCACGAAGTTTCCTGCTTTACCCTCGATTTAGTATTTTGTTCGGTTTTTAATCGCATTTTGTAGTTGTATTTAATTTTATTTAATGATAATCATTTTGAAAAATTAAATATTGACATTTTGCTGTCAATATTTGAATATTTTGTTAAAATGCCACTATCCCTTTTGCGAAATGGTTTGTGAAATAATATTCAGTGTGTTGTCATCTTGCTTTCAAATGTTTTTTGTCGAAGTTTCAAAATGAAACTACGAATACGAAGCGAGTGAATATTTTGTACTTTTCGGGAAATTTATAGCTCAAATGTTGATAGATTACGACTTTTTGTGGCTCAAATTTTGATATTTTACATCCTTTCAGCTTTGAATTTTAAATTTTTGCCTGGCTATTGAAGCATCAAAGAATTATCGACTAAAATTTCAGATATGCCCGTCGTTTAGAATACAGTTTTCTCTATTTACCTCGCTCTATGTCATCCCTTAGAATTTTCAATAGCTAATTTTTAACATATTTCACAGAAAGACTTGAATCACTGTGGGTGAAGTTATTGGAGGATGTGAAAAATAAATTCCAAGGAAAAAAATCTTTGAAATGCTCTTCCGAAATATCTTTATGACATGCCATCCATCATCTATCGTTTGTTGATCCTCAACACATATTGTCACGTACGATTTTCTATATAGATACATCCATACCAGTCACCTCCTCAAAGTACTATCTGCACACCATGACATTAAGACTTCATGAATTCACTCGAAGCAAATAACTCTATTTTAAATTGAACATCATTAGGACAGCACTATAGAACAAATTAACTAAAACACCATTCAAAAACTATTTTCACTCTTAAGACAGCAGAACGCGCCAGCAGAACTAAGAAAAGATTTCAGAGAAAAAAAATGGAAAAAGGAAAAAAAGAGCTCAATATACATGGCGCGAAGGAATACACAACTAACTAAATTGTTCTTTTAAATGTTAAGAAGGCAACAGTTAAAATTAGAGACGTTGCTAAGAATAAAAAATAGAAATAAGAAAAGGAAAGACAAGAAGCATTTTGAATGGTAGCTGCTTTCGGAATGAAACATCTAAAATGTTTGTCAATTACCTCGTACCAGGACGACTGAAGTCTTCCGTGGTACTTATAACGAGATATTTGGTTTAAAACAGCCTGAACATTTACAGAAATACTATGCAATGATATGAGACACTTGGAGGAATATGGGAATGAGTCAAACATGCGGAAACATATAGTTAGATACTGGATTAGTTGCGCGAGTCGCGTATCGGTTTAGTCAAACCACAAAACATAATACCTTAATAAAATGGAATCGTTCATAAGCTGTGAGCCATAATTGAATGGTTTAAAATAAACCGTGATGTTGCACAGCACTTATCGCAATACACTCCTTGTGGAAAGCTTTCATGGTTATAAGATACATAAAAATTGCAGGTTTATTGCACACTCATAGATATGACAGCGTGTCATTTGTTCTTTTAGCTATTCATATTCTACCTTATCGAACTAAGCCCCACAGCGACTGATGCTGATTTCGGTTCAATATTTTATCTTATGTTATAAGCATTCATCGACTCACTTCAAAGATACTTCAAAGATACCGAATATGTCAACCCTTGAAAAATATATGTTAAGACGACCCACACACCTATCCTGCGCACCACCTTAAGCTAATTTGCTACAATCTCAACTTTTAAATTCTGTATCTTCCGCATATTGACCTGTCTTCAACGATAACATATTTAATTAGACTACTCTCGATTGCAATGTAGTAGGCAAACCCAAAAGAGGCAGCTGGTGTTAACGTTCTGAGAGTGAGGGTCAATAAACAAATACCTGTGTTTGAAAACAGATGGCGGTGATGATGGAGATCAGTATCACCATCATAAACTATCATGTGTCAACAGACACCAAACACAATGTTGTAACCTATAAATGACTGAATCACAGGTTAGTTTTTCGTCAGTACATTCTAGTCAGATGATCTAAATATTAATGTGAAGAACAAAAGTGAACATTTTCGCCATTAGTTGCTTTATTATTTCCATAAAGGGGAAAACGTCATGCAAGCCGCCAAAAAATACGTGATATGCATGGTAAAGACAGTGCCGCATTGGTTCAAAAAATTCCGCTCTGGAGATTTTCCTCTAAAAGATGACCAAAGTTCGGGTCGGCCAGTTGTGGTTAATGAGGATAACATCAAAACCATTATCGAAGTGGACCATCAATTGACTTCACGGAAGATCACAGGCAAGTTAAATGTTTCACATACAGCTATTGAGAAGCATTTGGAACATGTCGGCCACGTTATGCAGGTGGATATTTGGGTTCCGTACAATTTGATAGAAAATAATCTGATAAAGTGCGTCAGCTCTTGTAAATGATTGCTTAATTGCAATGCATTTGATCCATTTTTAAAGACTGAAGACGAAAAGTGGATTATTTACAACAATATCACACGAAAACGATCGTGGCGCACAACAAATCACCTCAAGGGCACATAACCTACAAGAGAAGATTTTGCTGCCTATTTGATGGGGTTGGAAAGGCCCGTTGTATTTTGAGCTGTTTCCTGGCAACCAAACCATTGATTTGGAGATCAATTGGAGAACGGCAACCGGACAAACTAGAAGCAGCGGTCAAAAAAAGCGACCAGAAACAGTCAATCGTAAAAATATCATTTTCCACCTGGACAATGATAGGTTACACACGTCATTGGCGAAAATTGATAGATGTTGATTGGGAAATGATATTGCACCCACCATGTAACCCTGGCCACGGGCCATCGGACTATCACCTGTTTCCGTCCCTGGAGAATTCCCTTCGTGGTAAAACTTTGAATGATGATGACGCTGTGACGTTTCACTTAACTCCGTTTTTAGCCGAAAAGGAGGAGACTTTAAACCAGGCTGGAATTTTCAACTTTTCGGAGCGATGGCAAAAGGTCATGAAACAAAATGGGAAATACATTATAGATGAAACTTCATTCCAAGTTAAAAAAATCTTTTATATCATCAACGCCGTTAATGGACCGAGACAGTTGGAGGCGCTTGTTGCAGGAAGCGAAAGCCCGGGACTGTAGTGCTAAGAAGATGAGAAATTCTTTTATGAAGCAGTGGCGGATTTTGAAATCACTCTCAAATCTTATTTTTTGAAGGATGTTACCCAAGGATCACGCGGACGCATTCATTTCCTGCAATTGGTCGTATTTGAATTGCAAAAGTCTGGAATGTTGATAGATAAAAAGGGCAAATCATTCCTTTAAATTTCCCATACGAAATTTTTATATATCCATAATCTATTTTCGACCGTTATCGTTCGCACTTTCCCAGTGATTCTTAGGCGATCTTTTTTATTTTTCAGAATAATTTTGCAAAGATTATATCAATTGCGAATAATGGAATATTTTCAACAAAACAACCAACTCCAATGCATTTTTATGACAGGATTTTCATTTATAAGGAAATCTATTTATTAGTTTCTTATGAATCAATAAGGAAAGGAGCAATCAATAAAGAAAGGAGCTTAATTTAATTTTCTGATGACCATCAAATATTTATTTTAAACTATCCTGCACATAGAAGCTAACTTATGTAGCTTAACCATTAACACGACGTAAGCATTGTCCAACAATAGCTGTGATAGTGAGGAATAGTCTGAATGGAGGAGAACAGATTTCAAGAAAGAAAACCTGGTTTTACAAAATGAAACTTTGTTTTGTTTCTTTCAAATCGTTTCTATTGCACTTGTCAAAAAGTACAAAAGTACAAAATTTTGAATGAACCTGACATTCAATAACGCTTTATCGAAATCTATTTGACAGTGAAAAGAATTGACACATTGTTGTCAATATAGAAAACACATTGTAATATCCACATAAAATTGACCGTTGCATAACTATTATGATCCAACCTTGAACATCCAACAACACTCAGTTCTAATCTAGGATCTCTGTAAGGTGTTTATTGATAGTCTGACAGGTGAAGTGTTTAGTTGGTAGTCCAGTTTTTGTGTGTCACCGAGAGCCTGACACTCAGCGCCTAAATAGCCTTAGCCTCCCTCGTTCATCTATTGTCAATCACCGAGCTCATGTGAAATGACAAGCAATGCTGTTGGGGTTTTAGTAATGTGAAATTGAATACGTTCATTTATAGTACAATAGCTTAAAGTTTAAATAGTCTTACAGACCAATATTCAACCTCAAAATCTATATCTGTGGAAAAACCATTAACAACGAAAATCAGCGCCGAGTAGAATAATCGGCCAGGAAGCCTGTTGCATGTCAGCGAGTTGCATGTCAGCCTTTGGATCATATCGGGATAAATATAATCAGAACAACGTAATATTTTCCTAAAAACAAATATATGAAACGCTTGTAGAAAACTTTTGCAAAGTGTGGTAAAGAAATGCTGCAGCTTTTACTGGAAAACTAAGTAGGTGACAAGTGTTAAAAGTGAAAATAATGTGATTTGTTTACGTTAAGCAAATTACGTTGAGCTCATGAGCAAAACGTCAAAGGGGCTTCGAAATGCGTTTATTGTCATCACTATTTTACCTGACTTTCCCCGGAGCGGAATGGACGAGTATGATCATGAGGCTCCCAATAAGGATAGAGAGTTTGGAAAAATCAACTAATCTAACAATAAAATAGTATTTCTATATTATAAAATTTAGTTATAATATCTACATTGAACTCTTTTAAGCCTTCTGCGTATACTGTTTAATCATTTCAATAAAGAAAACGACAGAAACCATAAGTATTTTTCCACAATGTATTGCAGATATTTTTCAATGAGATCATAATTCACTGACAGCTTTTATCACAAGTTATCAAAAAAATTCAGCAAGTTTGACCTAATTTAAAGGTATTTTATCGCAGGAATCGACTAACTAAATGCAAGACATAATAATCATAATCATTGTGATGTTATCAGCTTTGTGAAAACCACATATTTTGGTATGTGTATCGTACTTTGCACCGCAACTCCATATCTTTTGTCACGCACTAATTAAAGGATTAACTTTAAGTGTATAAAGGAATGATGATTTTATAAAATTTCATGAAATGGCCGTTTACTAAGTTTTCTTCCAAATTATATAAATTTCAAAAAGAATAAAGGTTAAACCACGATAAAAGCAACAGACCTCAACAAAGTCAAGATGAGACTAAGAACTTATTACTTTCAAGTGGAAATTTTACTTTCAAGTGAATTTTACTTCTATATAAGGCAATCCTCTACTGTAGTTATCACCCAAAGCAATGGAAGTTTGTATGAACCTTCTCTATCCCAAAACCGGGGAAATTTGTATTCAAGGAGGAATTTTACAGACTTATTAGTCTACTTCCTACACTATCAAACTAATCGAAAGAGTGCTTTTGGAAATTTTCCACACTTACCTAGACAGCAACAACATCATCTCAGTCCATCAATTCAGTTCCAAAGGCCAGCACCCTATCCTAGAACGCAAAGTGTTCAGCAACATCAAAAACAGAACGATGATTTTGTTAGAGAGGATCAGCATGTGGTGATTTAAGGGGAAAACTGCCATGGAAAACCATCCGAGCGTAATGTGATACGCAGTCAATTATAAGGCATGTTTTTAGACGCATACAACTTTGAAGTGAAATATTATTTCTGTCCTGTAGTATCACTTCAACTTTCAATCCATGTGCACATGTTGGTTTGAAACATATATGACTATATCTGTTTATCATTGCATTTACACACATTTATACTCCTAAAAAAAATGATGTCTCATGTCATTATCAAGTAAGACGCGAACGTGATAACATTGTATTGTGGTACGAATTTCAACAAGGAAGAAATGTTAAGGAAGCATGTCGAAATTTAGCGAAAGTATTTAGTACAGATGCAGTTTGTAACAGAATGTGCAGAAGATGGTTCAAAAAATTTGAAGAAAGTGATCTCGACCAAAGTGACAAGGCACATTCAAGACGGCCATTTTTGATCAATAACGACATTATCAAGACTATGATAGAGCAAGATACCTTATTGAGAACATCCGAGATTGCAAAGAAGCTTTGTTATTGTAATAGCTTTGTTGTTGTAATAACCATTTCCGACCATATTCGGAAGCTGGAATCGGTCTATAAATATTCTAGATTGTTGCCTCATCAGTTAAGTGAGAACAATTTGAATGATCAAGTCATCATATGCATATCTTTGCTTCCTCGGTACAAACACAAACCTTTTTTGGATCGGATTATAACTGAAACGTGGATTACATACGAAAACATCGTCAGGATAAGAGCTGATTGAAAGCCTGGGTAACCTGTCTCCTCCATTTCCAAGCCGAGCTTGAATCTGAAGAAAAGAATGTTGTGTATATAGTGGGATTTTCATGGACCAATACATTATGAGCTTTTGAAACCTAATGAATGAGAGATACTTTAAGCGAATGAATTATTGAAATAAAGCAATAAGAGAAAAGAGTTCGAGAAAAACAGGAAGTTCATCATACAGCATATTGATAAAGTTAGACCTCATATTGCTTTGTCGACTCGTCAAAAAATCGCAGAGCTAGGCTGAGAAATTCTGTCGTATCCATCATGATCCCCAGACTTCGAATCCTCTGATTAACACTTGTTTCTTTCTTTGCAGAGCTCTTTTAATGGAAAAAATTCAAAAATGAACCCAATGTCAACGTATCACTGGTTGAGTTCTTCATCTCTTATAATAAATTAATTTTTGGACATGGCATTTACAAGTTGCCATCACGCTGGCAAGAAGTCACAAGAAACGATGCACAGTATATTCTACAATAAATATTATTGAATTTTGGAAAATTACGTTATTTACTTTTATTGTAATGATTTATTTAATTCAAAAACGAATAGATCTTTCAGTTAGATCTAATAAAATAAAAATAAATTGTTTTGATTGCCATATAATTAGTTTTATTGAGAAGATAATTTAATTTTTATTTAAATATGATCTCAGGCATGCGAGCGCCACGACTGTCGCGATGGATGTCTAAACGCGAGGTCCAATTTTCGACTACTCTAACCAATTATTTGTGTCGCATCCCGCCAATACCTAGATGAACGTTGTGGCTCAAATGATCGCCTTTGGCTTATCTATCTATCCTTAGACGAGTGGTTTGGCGCATCCCTACTAGAAAAAGTCTAGCGGTGTGAAATCACAAGATCACTTTTTCGATTATCAAATGCTTCTCTCAATAAATCGATGGTTGTGCGAGAAGTTTGATATGTCCCGCCATCCTGTTGATCGCAGAGGTATTCTGTATTACAGCGTATCAATTCCGGAACGACAAAGTCATTAATTGTGGCTCTATACTGGTCACCATTGACGGTGATGGTACTCTCAACAGCGTTTTGGACGGCATACGGACCATAGTGCATACGAACCAGTGAGTTCCTTCGAATATAAAGATGCTAGCAAAACCACCAGTTGTTGCTTGTATCTCCAAATACGGCAGTTTAGCTGATTAACATAGCCATTCAACCAGAAATGAGTCTCATAGCTAAGCCAATTTTTCATGAAATTCAGGATCTGCAGCAGTATGATGTTGAGCCCGTAAACTGAATCTACACCGTATCCGGTAGTCGTTTGGCTTCAATTCCTACACATTTTCGATTTTGTAAGCCACCAAGATCCCTCCGTAAATTCTTCCATAATATGTATAGGCAAAGGTTTAGTTGTTGAGCACGAGTTTGAATGGACTCAATTTTTCATCGGGTCTTCATCGACACTACGCTCTACAGCTGCTATGAATTCTTCATTAAGATCTATAAGCCATTTGAATTGCCCCGTTTTATCAGTGGGAGTAAACTTGGTTCAGAAACAATTCATGGTTAATTGAATTTATTGTTCTGATGGACGATTATGTGGACCACCAAATTGACGGAGTGCCCGATGAGTTTCTCGAAAAGAACCGTTATTTATTTTTTTTAACATGCATTATTTACAGGCGTTGCTCAGACGTCAACCTATTCATGATAAAATGGCAAACCACACTATCCATCAATCGCAAGACAGCTGTCACACCATGCGTATCATAAGTGTTGCCAACTTAGAGTTTTTTACCTCGAACACTAGCATTTAAGAATGTTGTTTTTAATTTTACTTTTATTACATTTTCTTTGATGAAAACCACAATGAAATCTCCGTAAATTAAACGTTTTGTTGCGGTGATTTGTAAAAAATTTCGTTTTTAACACGAGGAGAGTGCGTTCTGTTCCTTTTCAATAATCATATGAACTTCATTCGTTCTAATTAACTGCCTACAAGTTCATGCATAGTTTAAAAACTTATTGGCTATAAAATTTGCTTAGCGGTAATCGTTATATGTGTTATTCAGTTGGGGGCTTGCATATAAGAAAATGTTTATGCACAGTAAGCATATATGTCATTCATTTTTACTTTTCGTGATAAAAATGCTATTGAAACAAATCGTGCAATTATTTTTAGCGTAAGATTATTAACAAATTTATGAAATTGCATAATTTCATAGCTTCCAGTTGTTACATTTTAAAACGTGATAACATTCATTAACACATTGGCAATCAAATTTTGATAAAGGACCTAAGAAAAAAGTTAATTTAATACTTCATTAAACACTGATATAGATTGCTTCAAAACTGCCTTATTATATTTAGAAATAATGTTTCAGTAATTTATAAAAGATACGTATGAAAGTGACTGTTTAAAATTTATGTAATACAACTGCTGCTTGCATTAAATAATCATCGAAACAAGACAAACAAAAATATTAATCAGATCAAACCTTGAACTAACCTCAACGAACATGGAAAAATTATTTTCTTGGCAAAACGAGAGAATTTTCCATACTTCTTTCTTTAAAGATAATCATAAAGAATGTACAAATAGCTGAAGTTGGAAACGCATAACGAATTATTGATTGAAAACTGAAGCCTCGCTCGAACTTTGCTCGCGCAAATAGTCAGCGCTCAAGGACAAGAATGTAGTTTTCAGCAAACACTAGAATATAAATATATTATCTCAGTGTAAAAGCTATAACTCAAACGTTATTAGAAACATATTTCACATAGTTCAACTTTTAATGGACTCAGATTACTTTATAAATTAAACATATCGAATTCAGTAGCGTTAAGGGCACACTCGCCAGACAATTATCTACATAAAAGTACGTAAAATAAATATAAATAAAATAACACACGCAAGTAATAACAAAATGCGATAAGATAAGAAAGTTTGCTATCTTTTCTTTCACTTCCTTTGTTGCAACAAAACTAAATTCTGGAAGTTACATCAAAGGAGACACTTCCTTAAGAAATTGTCTAGACAAAATTAATGCAGACAGCTTTTTCGTTTCAGCCACTGACGTCACACATCTGCGAAATTCCGATGAATTTAAGGGTTGGAAGATTACTCTAGCACACGCATTTTTCCTGCGAAAAAAAGGCTAAATATCTCGGAAAAAATCAATGAAATGTTGGAAGATGTTAAGACAGCAATTCGAGTTGGTACAGTTGGCAATGCTAGGCGCCACGTGTATCGAAAATGTATGTAAATTATTTTAACTTTTCGTCAAATGAGTGAAAACTTTGGATACCACATAACGATTTACCACACGAGACCGCATTTTACCTTCCGGGTTGCGAAGAAGCATTTCACATGAAGGTGCTACCTTATGAATTGTTTGCTCTAATTATCTGCGTTCGTTATCTTGTCAACTACTTGACTTTCAGGAAAGATTTAACCGACAGACAACATAGATACAGTCTCAAAGTTCATCTGTTTCCATGCCAAAGATACACATATAAGCGTTTTGCATAAGAATCTCGTTCTGTATTAGAAATTTGATTCAATAAAACTCATAATTTCCTTGTTTTCCCGGAATGATTTCTGACCAAATCTTACATTTTCGTAAGAAATATGAAGCGTCGACTTGCAGTGTATTGGAGCTTATTCGAAAAGTTCGCAGAATTTGTATCTGTGGAAATAAGTCGTAAATTTCACTTTTAAAGCCAAACAACATGAATTGTTGTTGTTGTTTTTTTTAATAATTGGCCAATACGGGTGTTGTTTATTTGTTCTGAGGAGCTTTCAAGATGTTTTAGGAATGGGAACAAGTATATTTGTTGGCAACGCACATAGAATCCAATTATCCCTGAAACACTTAGAAGTGTGGGCGTGACTAAGGTTAAATTTTCATTCTATTCTCTTTGCTATAAGGATACAATAAACAAGTGCAATACCAATTGTTTAGACTTACTCAATCTCAGGTCTTGATTTCCTAATCAAATTTGATGTTTCTAGTTGTGTCGAAATTTGATTTGAGTCATCTAAGTTCCATTCGTTTCTAATATGTGGGGTCTATTATTTTTATTATATTTTTGGGTAGGTGGTTTCTGAATTTAAATTTTCAGCTAGTATTAAAGGATCTATTTTTCCCCAATTTTCCCGAGGTAGAGTAACTTGAGGCCCGGTGTGCCCTGTCGGAAACGGGCGTGGATTCCTCCGCCCGTGCTAGAGACCTTGGCACTTAGAAGGAGTTGGAATGGCCTTGTTCACACTGTATCCTTCCGAAACATGCTGTCACCGTCGAGTACCCGCAACGTCGTCATAGCCACTTCGCTAACATCTCACTTTAGACTTCGACACACAACTTGGAAAAACCTCATCAACCACACAATGTGGGATGCAATTTACCCCATAAAATAATGTTTCTGTTCTGTGCATGAATTAAATAGAAGGTGCTCAGCCATAGTTTATTGTTCTCAATATTTATAAACTAATGAAAACACTCAAAAGATATGCTTTTAATCAACATCAATTTAAGAAGAAAAAAACACACAAAACTTTCATAACTCTTGCAAAAAATCAACTTGGTGTTCTTGTCTCGGAAGCATCAAATATTTTTTTAAGTAAGAATATATGATTTTCATTTCTTTATACAAAATAATACATATTTGGCTTTATTGAAAAAAGTACGCCCAGATCTTTACTTCAATAAAACTAAGACAACTCACTTCTTAAATCAATACAACTTTGGCACAACAGTTTCGCATGTTCTTTACATACGAGGGCAGTTCAATAAGTAGCCGTGTTTGACGACAGATTTTTTTTTGTATTTTTGTCGTATGCTGCCATTTATCAAACGATCAGGAGAGGAGAGGAGAGAAGAACGAGGAGGAGAAAATTCAGACTGATTCATAGGTTAGTTTGGATTTGGAAACCATTGAAGTAAGACGTGTTTCGTGATAGACCTTAAGATGGAAAAAGAGCAGTATCGTTCGGCAATTCGCTTTTTGTTTTTGGAGGGGAAAAATCCGAGAAGATAAAAGCAAGTTGGATATGTGGACACTTCGCCATCTATGACCACATATTTTTGAGTGTAAGGTGGACGAACATCTGTTTAAGATGAAGAGCGATCAGGACGCTGGGAGTCGAGGTTACCGAGGAAATCATTGAAAAAGTCTACGACATGATTCTCGCCGATCGAGGAACGAAAGTGCGCGAAGTAACAGAGGTCGTAAGTGTGTATACCGAACGGCAATTAATATTTTACATGATATGGGTGCTACAATTGCTCACGGTGAACAACAAGTGGATGAGACGGTTAACTTTGAAGCACTGTTTGCAGCTTTTTGAGCAAAATCCCAAGGAGTTTTTGAGTCGAGTTGTCACCGTTGATGAACCCTGGGTTCATCATGACATATCAAAAACTGAGCAACAATAAAAACAAAGGATTTCTCCTGGTGAATCTGCTCAAAAGACGGTCCCATCTGCCAGAAAGATTATGGCGACAAATTTTTGGGATGCAAACGGCGTCATTCTCATGGATTTTTTTTAGAAAAAGGAAGAACGATCACTGGACAATGTTCCCGTCTATATTGGACAAGTTCGACAAAATATTGAAGGAGACACAGCCACAAAAGATTTGGCGAAAAGAAGGTGCCACTTCACCATGATAACGAACCAGCACATTCATCCGGAGTTGTCGTTGCCAAATTGCATGAATTGTGTTACCAACTGCTACCGGCTTTATCTTGTTCCCTAACACGAACAAATGGCTCATGGGAAAAAATGAACTCAAAGGAGGAAGTCAACATCGAAACAGATTCGTATTTTGGAAAGTTCGACAAATCAGATTTTTCGGAGGGTTTAAAAAAATGGCAGGAACGTTGGTAGAAGTGTATCATTCTAAAAGCGGGCTATGTTGAAAATTAAAAAAAAACAATTTTTTGAAAAACTTGCCTATGTCGGCCACAAAATTGATGGAGTCCGCGATTAGTTTTTCGAGTAAAAACGTTTTTTTTTGAATTAATCTAGAAGAAGAATTGATCTAATTTAATCCGCTTTGAACTAAACAAAGCGGATGACAACTGTCACAAAAAACACCGTATAATCTATTTCTATGAATATTCCATTATTTGGAGGAACATTTTTAAAAAATTCAAATAACATAAAATTTGATAGGACAAATATTTGTTTATTTGTCTGAACAACGTACAAGTGTTGTGTAGTAAGTGTAGTATCCTGTTAACAACCCAACAGTTAACACGTTGCGAAGAATCTTTGAAAAGGTTATTTGAAAGAATCCAATTAACAATTTCCCCTCGTGATTAACTTGCGTGATTAACTTGATTAACTTAAATTTATTAATTTAATTAATTAGCCATTAGTACTTGTATTATGATTTGATGCTATGACGTTGTAAAGTTCAACGTTACAGGTTCCTCCAAACGTAGGTTTAAATTCATAAATTATCTTACCACATATCAATATGTTGGTGTCTAGGTTATATTGATGATTTCCAGCACTTCTGTTGGTATATACCGAACGAAGCTATTTTTGAATATATCAGGATAAAGGCTTACTTGCTACCCTTTATTATTATTTGTACTGAGGTCCACTTGCTGGAAAATAGCATAGGCCAGAATCGGCCCTTAACAGCTCCCCATGTGTAGTACTATTGTTTACAGATGGTACATTCTATCGCCCTACAGAAGCCAAGGAGTTCCTCCAGTTTTATGGTCGCCAAGTGTTCCAATTCTGTTGCGCCAGTACACCTCAGCCAAGTAAGGCGTTTGTTGGCCAGACTCGGCCAATCTATGAGGAAGTGTTCTGTTTTTTCTTCTTCCTTGCCGCAAGCTTGGCAGATGTCATCCATTTGGATTCCTATTCGTTTGGCGTGTTGACCTAGAAGATTATGGCCCGTTAATACTGCCACCAATGTTCTAACACCATTTCGGTTTTTTCTTAGGAGTTTTTTTGTCCTCATTTGATTAAGGTGAGGCCAAACAGCTCGGCTTATCTTGCAGTCGTTCTTGTCATTCTAAGCCGTATCTGTCTCTTTCCAGAGGATTTCCTCTAGTTCCCTTTTTACCGTTGCTAGTGACACTTTAATTGTGCCTATTCTAGTGGCATTTTGGTCGGCTGACTTTCGTTTCCCTCTACACCGCTGTATCCAGGGACCCTTGTCAGTTTTACATTTACTCGGGTTGTTGCGGTTTTGAGAGCCTGCCTACAATCCTGCACCAGTTGTGAAACTACGCGGTTAGAGGCAAGCGCCTGTAGTGCCAACTTACTGTCCAAGATTATTTTTATTCTTCCATTAAGGTTGTTTGTTGCCGCTTCTATAGCCGCTTTTATTGCAAACACTTCCGACTGGAAAACTGTGGTATGGCTCTCCAGTTTATAACTTTGGTTGAGTTGCGCGTGATCTGGGAAAAAGATTACGGCGCCGCTTCCTTCATCCGTTTTGGAACTATCAGTGAAGATCATAATTTCACTTCCAGATGTGTAATCCTGCACCGTTTTCCAAGCTTCTCTGGTCGGTATGTTGATCTTGTATGGAATCTTTGTGTCCAATATTGGTTGAGTTCTATCCAGCTCCCTCTTACTTGACGGGGCTATTCTCTCCATTTTTTCCAAAATGCAAACGTACCCCGTTTGTGGGTGGTTAGAGAACCCATATGTGGATTTTAATCTGATGCTCGCAAGTGATGCCTCTCTGAAGATGAATTTGTCGAGTGGCATGAGATTGAGCATTATCTCCATTGCAGCAGATGGCGTAGTCCTAATGGCACCTGTGATGCCAAGGCAGGCCACTCGCTGGATCTTCTCTAGCTCTTTTGCAATGGTTTACTTTTGTAGTGCCTGCCACCAAACCAATGCCCCGTAAGTGGTTATTGGCCTCACTTCTGTTGTGTAAATCCAGTGGGCAATTTTGAGTTTTCATCCCGGGTTTTCTCCACTAGTTTTTTCATTGTGAAGGCGACCGCTGTAGCTCTTCGTCTGACTTCTCCTGTGTGTGGAGTCCAAGTTAGCTTACTATCCAAAGCTACTAAGTTTTACTAAACTGATATGATTTCCGTCAACGGTCGGGGTTGAAAACGTTTTCGGTTTACGGCGCATTGTGTAAGGCATAAGCTCCATTTTGCCGGTCAGTCAGTTTGGCTTCGCGCACTCGAAAAGATGTGAAAATGCGGTCTGCACCAAGTCTGACAACTGTGATGTCCGACAACGAGTCCGATAACTGTGTGTACCCAGGCAAGTGGTGATATTATGCCGCCTTGTGATGTCC
The DNA here is from genome assembly GCA_954870665.1 of Stratiomys singularior. NCBI lineage: Eukaryota > Metazoa > Arthropoda > Insecta > Diptera > Stratiomyidae > Stratiomys > Stratiomys singularior. The sequence continues at coordinate 25,153,047 of OX940881.1, read as the reverse complement.
CCCTATTAATCCATTCATTTATGGTTACGCCGTTTTCTTCGGCTGTAATCTTCCTTTTAGCTAGTAGTCCCGTCATCCATTTCGTTAGATATGAGTCTATTTCATATCTTTGAATGGCTGCTACTATGCTCTCAGTTTTTACATTATTCAAGGCTCCCTCGATATCAATGAGGGCCGCCAAAGTGTTATCTTTGATGGCAAGGTTCCTCTCTATTCTGCTTACGACTTCGTGTAGTGCCGTCTCTGTTGAGCGCCCTGTAAGATATGCATGTTGGTTGGGACAAAGCTCGGTTCAGTTTACGGTACTTTTCATGAACCCATCCACTAGGCTTTCCAGGGTTTTCAGCATGAAAACGTTAGCATGAAAACGTCAATAATCCGTTGCCTTGTAGTGGCTGGCTTTTGCCAGCTTCGGTATAAAAACTATTTTAGCTTCTCTCCAGTCTAGAAGAATATAGCCTTTGAAGCATCGTGTCCAGATGTTGTTCTCTAGATTCTAGATCCTTACTTACATGCTCTTGGCGAAACTCAATCTTTTTTCACGATTTGTTTCCATGACCGATAACCCGATTTTCTTTAATAGTTATTTCAAATGGTATGCAGCACGCCAACATCCTTTTGAAAAAGAGATTTTAACATTGCAGTGATTTTTGTTGCCGATAGGAAAGGATATCTCTTAACTTCACGTTCTCTTTATCGCAAATCATGTTCTGATAATATGTTTTCCCTCCCAAAACGCTTTTTGTTTTCTAAGGTTTTGTGTTTGTAGAACTTTCTATGATCCTGCATACCGTAGAAATGGGTCTGTTAGCCATTGACGCAATGTTCTTGTACGGAATGGTGTGGTCGTGAAGCAGCAAAAATTTTTTTTCTTTCATTCACAGTAGTTTCATTGAAATGATTTTTAAAAAATTTGTATTACAAACACTCCAAAATTACATTTTCCCGGATGTTTTTCTTGCGTCACGTTAAAATATGATTTATGATGAGAACTACTGAGCGCAGACTTAAAATGGCCAGTAAAGCGACGTAGTTGTACTGAAAAGCAATTATTTCACCACTTTTTCTCGGTCTCATTCATGTTAGAATTTCATCTGGCATCGCTAGGTTGTTCGGCAAAACTATGTGGAAATATAGTTTTGGACACATTGGACTACGTTTTTAACCATTAATTTAGTCGGTATTACTTTTCTTAGCTTGAAAATTAGTGATCAAAGTGCGAAAACTATGAATTTACATAGATTTGGCATTACTTTTTCTCGGCACTGTATGTATGAAATCAACAGTGAGGTGAAATCTTGGTCGCTCGAAGGTAGAGCTCTCTATTTGGCGGAATTGCAAAGGATGTGATCTACTTTTAGCTCTTTAGAACTCTTTAAAATCAAACCAAATAGTCACGAAAGATTTTCGAAGGCAACAATTGATTTTTTCCGATGAGTGTATTAGTCTAAATGTGGCCAACATATGCAATCAAACACCAAGTCATAGTTTTCCATCATGAAAAGTCTTGGCCACATATTGCAATACCAGTCAAAAACAATTTGCGAAATAGTGGAAGAGAAGTGTTATCCCATCCGCCTTACATCTTAGTCTACGTCTCTTCTGACAACCATTTCTTCAAAATGATGAAGGATGCTGTGACTGGATTATACTTCAATTCCGAACAGAGTACCGAAAATTGACTTCATTTATTCTTGGCTTCAAATGACACAGGGGTTTTGGTTTTTTGAAGGAGGAGGGAGGGGGTGTGGGAAACCATATATTGTGAGGAATTCAAAATAATGCAAACCTTCCTATGACAAATATTTAAAACATCATTTTGCAACTAAAGTAAACGCTCTTTTTCTAGACAAAAACGAAACTTCAAAGTCCTAATATATATTAGTATATACCCTCTGTTAGATCCTCTTAAGTGACAATAAAATTATTTGAGACCACTAATATCATTTTATTTCATACATTGGAAATTAACTTACATATATTCGCAAATTATTTGGCATCATATTAGCACAACGAGAAAGTTCGTTTCAACAAACAGATCAATAGGAGCGTGATGACTTAGTATGAAATTTCTATTTGTAGATTTCAAGTTGGCATTCAAAACAACTAACGAGATAGGAGAGTCTATTCTGGGATGCCAAGAAACAGCCCTTGGATTTATTTTATCCAGAACAAGTGAAATGTGTTGGCACAACAAAGAGCATTTTACTGAATTTTTTCATCCTGCGAATACATATGACGATAAGAGGAATACGGACCCATTATTTTATCCATTTTCTATCATGCATGGACAATTTCATAACATCTTGGGACTTTTTTAAAATATCTTTACAATAATGTGATGCAATCTCTTCTACTTATTCTTATGGTGAATTGCGTGCCGACGTTGTTTTTCGAAAACGCATGTGGTGTGTTAAATTGCATGGTACACAGTCGGAATTGGAAAGAAAAAGATATTCGGCATTCATTTGTTTGCTTTGGTAATTTAACCCTCAATGGTGAATAGGAGAGTGTATCCAAAGAAACATGATCGGTTACCTATACATATAAAAGAAGAAATCCAGCCATATGCATGCATCACAAGTGCGAGTGTGTATTGCTATCAGATCGCAGGGTAAGATAGGCCGAATATATGCTTAACTAATTTACACATTTCACTCATGTCTTATCGCGTGTGAAAGATACTTATCTTGTACGTTAGATATAAATGAATTGCTTGATTTAGACCTTCACGAGCACAAATGGAAGCAAAGAACCCAAACTTCTTTTTTTTATCTAGGGTGCATGCACTAATTCAACATGATGTACACATGTTTGCACACTCAATTTTTGTTCACCATGGAAACGTATGTAGGACTTGCCATAAAATTGTTATCAAGCAAAATTTTCAGTAAGAAAAAACTTGTTGATATGTCTAAAAAATTTTAGATGAAAGTAAAGACAAGGCAAGCGTTTTTGCTAGTCGTGTCTCAAAGATTAAAGTCAAATATCCTTGAATCTAAACGTGCATGCTTGGTGGTAACAAATTTAATTCAGTTGGCGCTAGCAATTTCCTTTCCACGTTTCAATTGATTCTTGCTCTGGAATTTACGATTTTTCTTCTGTCTGATTTTGAAAATTTCTAAAATAATTTATTCTCTCCTTTCAATCAATTTTTATTCCGTATAGAAATCATTAACATCGATTGAAATACCACAAAATTGAGCTAATTACGACTATACCCCCCAACGCTATTTCTAAAATAAAACCTCGATGCATTGAATATGAGTTTGAAATAAACAATATTTATAATTTAGAAGAATTTATTCTGCGCATAAACAACAATACACTCAAAATAATGTATGGCGCTAATAAAAAATGTCTGTCCCTATTACCCAGTTGCGCTTAAACGAAATAAAGAATGAAAAAACGTTTCGACCTCAAAAGCGAATTGTAAATAGTGCTGAAAATCGTATTATTTGGAAACGAATTAAAGTCTTGCTTTTCATTTCACCTTCATGAAACCCGAGATGGAAATAAAATCTGAATACTTCAGTGGCAACTTCTACGAAAAAAATGGGTTAGTGGTAGCATTAGAAAATTAATTCGAAAAACGGAAAATAAGTCATTTGTTCTCGAATTTCAACACAAAACAATATCTGAAAGCAAAACGTACCAAGCAGTAGAGTAAAGTACACAAAATTCAAATCGTAAAAATAGCGAAAAAGTGACTTGAAGGCACATGCCTTAACATACAAAGAATGCCGAAAATATTTCAATAAGTGTGAGCAAATAAAACTGACCCGAAGTGGTTGAAATCTATTATGGCTAAGTAGATAAATGACACAAAAAAGTATTGTCAGTTGTGTTTACTGAAAATGTTCCTAACTTTTCAATCAAACTTGCTAAAACATTCATGCAATCAGTGTTGAACCGAAGAAGCCATTTTTACCTCGATAGTAAAGACCACTTATGCTACACACTCGGAAAAATTAACCTTTTGCATTTCCAATTTGAACGTACATGTGAAGTTTTTAATCATCTCCCTAAAATATAAGAAATCGTTCTTATATTATCTTTGTTTTTTTTTTTTAATGAAGAGATTTCACTGTGCTTTCGTTGATTAGTTTTTCATAATTTGTATAGGGCGTTTTTTTTAGAGTGATAAACTCTAAAATGAAATTAAATACAGATAAATTGTTTTGATTGCCATTCAATTGGTTTTATTGAAAAGTTTCATTTAGTTTCTGCCATATTTCATTTGAATATGATTTTGAACATGTTAGTGCCAGGCCTGGCACAAACCAGAGCTCCCATTTTCGGCTACTCTAACCAATACTTGGAGCCGTATCTCGCCAAAAACGTGACAAATGTGATCTTCCAAATCGTCAAGCGTCTCGGGTTTATCGGCATAGACGAGTGCTTTTTCGTATCCCAACAAGAAATAGTCCAGCGGTGTTAAATCAAAATATCTTACAGGCCAGTTCCCAGATCCAAAACCAGAAACTATGCGCTCATCAATTGATTCTTTCAAGGTTCCCTGTATTGCGGCGAGTCCATTCCGGAACGACAAAGTTATTGATCATGTCTCTGTAACGGTCACCATTGATTATAAGGTTATTCATAGCAGCATTTTTGAAGAAATATGGACAAATAATTCCAACGTGACAAAACCGTGACTTTCTTCCGATTCAACGGTGTCCAGACAACTGCCTGTTATCGCTTATAACTTCAAATGCGGCAGTTTATTGACGTAGACATTCAACCAGAAATGAGCCTCATCGCCAAACAAAATTTTCTTGTAGTTCGAGATCAGCAGCAAGTTGTTTGGAAGCCAATACACCGATTTTACGCCATTCTCGGTGGTCTTTTGGCTTGAATTCCAGCACGAGTCGGATTTTAAAAGCCCGAAAACTAAGATCCTTCCAGAAAACCTTACAGAATGAGGGTAGGCACGGGTTTAATTGTTAACCTTTAACTGGTGACAAGCGGTCTCACAGGCCGAGCGGTGTCAGTGAAACGTCATTTCACCCCCTTCCCCGCGCTTCCTTTGTTTCAACGTCTGAGTAGCTGCAAGTTTAGTTGCGTCCACGCCGCAGATAGTGACAGTTGCGTCGTATTGTCATATATTGGTAAATTACAACAACAGACCGTACGTCACCACTGACGTAACTTTTTAACGCAATTTTGCTATATTGTTTTTTCGTGTTTTTACGGTAATAACTAAAAATGAGTAATTCTGCACCTCCAAAAAAGAAACGTAGGGAGTCGGGAGTTGGAAATGTACTGTCAAATACTCAAATTGCAGCGTGTCTGGCACAGGAAGATTCAAGTGGGTCGGAAGCAGAAAATGTTCCCGAAAATTTCATCCTGGAGCAAAGTGATCACGACTCGAATAGCGAAGAAAGTGCTTCTGAAGATGAAGAACCAATTCAAGAAAATCAGCAATCAGAAAGCGACAGTGATGATCAACCTTTATCAAGGTTAATTAGATGTTTCGTTGGCAAAAATAGGTTCAAGTGGGCAAAAGATCCGCCAAACAGAGCTGTGCGAACAAGCCATCATAATGTTATAGCTCGAATGCCAGAGACAAGGTTAGATGTACATGACGAAAGAAATCCTTTTTCTCTATGGCAGAAAATAATGAGTCTGGATATCTTAGAAGAAATATTGAAGTGGACAAATGAGAAAATTCGTGAACTCAAATTGAAGTACAGCAGAGACAATCGTCCTGAATTACAAGATCTAGATATGATCGAATTGCATGCATTCCTTGGACTTCTTATGTAATACATGTAAAAAACATGTGTGCTTGCAATGTGCCAAACAATTATTCCCCGACTGTCAATAAAAATAACCAAAGTTTGACCAAAGCCAGTTTTTTTAAATGATACCTGAGATTAAAAGAATATTTTTTTTGTTGATTAGAGTATCGTAACTATAAGGAAAAAAAGTATTTTTGTTATAATTATGTTGATTTAATTTTTTCTTTGTGTGATTATTGATCTCATCTTTAGATTTTTGATTTTTGTTCCTACTTACATTATAATAGCATGTTAATAATTAAAAATTACATTCAGAGTCTATTGGGTGGTTTTATTTTATCCTTTTATACATTAATCAACTGTTTTTAAAAACTGAGGTAAGCTACCATAAATACTTTCGATGCTATAGACCATTTAACAGCAGCGGCTTCTCAGGCCGTGCGTCACCAGTTACGTTACACAAAAACCATGTCACCAGTCAAAGGTTAAACAGCATGTCGAATGCACTCACTTGCATCTTTATCGAGGCTATGCGTTGCAGCTGCTATGGTTTCCTCCTGACGCACCGTTTATCAGTGAAAGTAAATTTAGTGGGAAGACGGTATATGGTTAGTCGAATTATTTATTCTGATGGACGACTATGTCTTTGCGATGAATTTCTCAAACAGAACGGTTTTCTGGGAATAAATTTGCACAATTTGCAAAACGTAGCTCAGGCCTATATCTATTCATAATAAAATGGCAAACCAAACTGATCACAAAACGCATGACAGCTGTCACAGTATACATAGCATTAAAAAGTGTTGCCAACTGTTGTATAAATCTACAAAAAAAAACATCTTTTTCTTACGCTTTTCATGCTCGTACAAAACTTGGAACACGAGAGGCGGCTAATAAATTCACGACCGGGTCATAAATTCTATGATGCTCAGCGCTCCACGATTCCTTACTATGTTTCATCATTATGTATCATAACATTTCTCTGTGTGACTCATTACAAGATAATTTGTAGGCCTTCTTGTTTCTGTTTTGTTCTTTTATGTTTCATTAAGACTTTACCCCAGAATAAGGGATACTGATAGGGTATCAGATAGGGTATAATTAGGGATACCTAAGGGATACTGGAAATCTTGCGAATTTTGGATCAACGCTGAGATTACATTCATTGTGAAAAAGATGTTAGTCAAAGAAATTTTAAATTTAAATAAAGGAAATCATTATTTTTCAATATTTTATCCATTAATAAACGGTGATAAAAATAGGTACCTAAGGTTTGCATGGTGTATGCGCAACAGTTTGAATTTTTTTTCACTTTTTCATATTTGCCTCAAGTAGAAAAGAGATAAGTGTTAGCAAAGTCAAAATCACGACAAGATGTTACAAACATTTTTTTCATATTGTTCAAAAAAATGGATGCAAGCCGTGCAAACCTCAGACACCTGATAAAAATTGAGAATTCACAAAAGAGACTTGTGAAAACGAATCTCCTTTGCTTCACTTCCTTGGAAAGGTCCACCATATGAAGGAAGTGACTAAAAAATTCAAAATGTTGAAAAATTACCATGAGCTTAAACTCAAGATCGATATCCGTTTTACTGATTGGTTAATTAACTAGTTGGGTTATTCTACAGAACAAGGCTAACCCAAGTAATTTCCACATGATATTTAAGATAGAGTAGGTAATCTTTGTTGTAAATATAGTCGCTGATCGCGAAAAAACTAAGAACACTAAGATTTTTCATGAATTCACGCTTTTGCCACCAAAAACTCTTTTAAAATGAGAAACAAATGTGGTAAAAGTGTTATGATATTCCTCGAATATATCAATCATATCCTTTTTTGCGTGTTTTAAGTATATTTCAAATTTTTCCTTCAATATACTTTCAATGGGATTTGTAGAGTCATAAACCTCGCATTTCAAGAGGCTCAGAAAGAGAAACTGTCGCCACATGGAGGTACAAGGATATTGACGCCATCAAATACACAGGTTGGCCCAATTGCACTGCAAGTTTCCAAAACGGGGTGGTTGTTTTTGTTATTTTGATTTATTGATTTTTTTTTTTTGATTTATTGAATAAATTGTTAATAATAATAATTGAATAAATTATAAATAAATTATGGATAAATTTATACAATAAATCAAAAAATATCGAAGAAAATTCAAAATTTCAAAATCAATTTATAGTTTCAATGTGGCCGCCTTTGGCTCAGACTATGGCTCTCAAAGGTCCGAAGAAAGACTCGCACCCTGCACGAATTTTCCCGTCTAGAATCTTAGCCCATTCACAGAGACGGGTTTTTTTGCTCCAACCTTTACCTGAAGAATGCTCTTAATGAAGAAGTCTAGTGCATTCGCATCCAGCGAACGTAATGGCCACTGTGCGGGTACAATGAAGAATGGAACGTTTTTACACAGCCATCTCTGGTTGCATGAGAACTTTCCACTCTTTATTGCGTGCTTTGTGCGACGGTGCAAGATCCTTTTGGAACGTTTATTTTTTTGACCCGGTTTCAGAGTACCTTCCAGAACTCGTTCGTGGTAAACATTGCACTTCATCTTGATGCCATGGCCCAAAACATCAATAGAGGGCGGCCATCGACCGTCACCACCGTCCAAAACCATCACATATGGTAGTGCCGACTTCTGGTGGCCATCCCAATGTCTAAATTATCGTATGACATTTATGTTAGGCAAACAAAATCACTCTTCTCATTCAAGAATCGCTCAACTGGAAAATTTTTCTCAGAAAAAATGATATTGGGTAATTCACCAGCTGCGTGCAAGCGTGACAGCTCCTCCTCTCGATCGAACTTTACTTGGTGAGGTCTTGCCCTTTTTCAAATGTCAGAAGGACTAAAACTAGTCTGCAAGCCCTATAGGATAAAACGTCCCCTCCACTTTTTTCTAAAAAGATTCTGAACGCTATGACAACATGTGCGCAAACTTTGTCATGATGGAAAATATGGATGGTGTTTGATGGTATATCTTGGGCTTTCATTGGCTAACGTTCTCTTCAGACTACTCAATTTTTATTCGTAAAGGTTTGCCGTGATTTTTTGGCCTAGTTCTAGGAACTTATAATGGTAATCCCTTATAATATACAATACACACGTTAGAACTGGTGGCCCTTCTGATCTCAGAAAATGCAGAAAATTACCTAAGTACGATTGTATTTTGCTTCGCTGCTGATTCGAAGGTAGCATGCACCTGACATATAACCTCTCGCAATTTTTCTTGAATTAATGAATCCTGTTTTCATTACCATTTGACTCTTTCATCGCACTCAATCAACATTTCGGATATACCGGCTTTCAATAATTTGGGACTTCAAGTTATATGGTACGTCTTCAATCCTCTTCCAATCATCTTCCTTTTGAATATATTTTCGCCTTGTTTGGCGACTGAAAATTGCTCCTTGTGATACGTTTTCTCAATTTTCTCCGACGTCCAAATTTTATAACTTTTTCTGCTGTCCAGGACGTTTTCTGTCACTGATATCTAAACCACCAACTTTAAGTCGCAGAACCTACCACCAACTCGTCTTTTGCAGTACGCTGTTCAATGTATTTGCCATCGAAAGTAATGAATTCATTTCATCTTTCTGGATTCCGAATGGTTTCCAAATGTTTCCGAAAATTGTGAGTTTACTTTAATTTGTCCGAATTATAGAGGTAAAATATATATAATGTATAGATATTTTACTTAAAATCCTTTTTTGACAAAATAATAGTGACAATATGCCAACAATTCATGCTAATAAATCTGCAGGAAAATAACGAACTGAAAAAGTTCATTCTGAAGCACGCATAAAGAATTTGCAGGACATCCGTATTTCCTAGAAAAATCGACATTTCGCTTTTCATACGTCAGTTGTCAGATTTTCTCGTGCACCTGCGATGCAGACCTATCGTAATCATTCATCACGATAGAAACACATGATTCCTAACTAACGGGAAAGTGTCCTGACATCAGAAAAACTTGGAAGGAATATATTCGAATCGAGCTGTATAACGAGACCTGCTGTCTTAAATCATTACAAATGTAGTTGTCGCTGCAGCAAGATCTTACCAACTACCTGTCTAGGAGACGCGAAGCCTAATACCCGAAACCATAATCAGATCAGAATCACGCTTGATTTTGACAATTGTCCCGCAGGAGCTACTCAGCTGAGTCGGCTGATACTTTCTCATCAGAAACACGAATTCAATTTTCGCTGGCACCAGAAGGATTCTTAGCGTCTAATGTAAAAAAAGAGAGCAGTCTAACTACTAAGATAAAAAAAGAAAGAGAATTCCTCCCATGTCTTTAGCATGGGTATGGTTTATTCAACACCATTAAAATTTAAATGGTTTCTGGTATATTTTTAACCTTCGGATTTCATTTTTAATTTGATCATTGTTCCAGTGACGGAGTGGTATACAGCGTGGTCTTTTCGGATTAACATTTGTCCGAAGTTCATCTCATTACCTTTTCCAAACAAGTCTCATTGAGCAGGTTCCGAGGACATCTACTATTCCCTGTAGTGGAAAAAAACATTTTCAAAATTTTTCATCTCGCTCACTCGCATTTTTGCTTGTTGACATATCCAGTTGCCCAAAATGAGCTTCATCATCAAAAAAATTTCTCCGCCAAAAATTTGAATCGGTTTCCAATCTATTCTGGGCTCAATCTAGCGAACTACCGAAATGAAACACTTTAGTAAAGAAAAAGCAAAATGACAAACCTAACTCAACACAAACCTCACAGAATTGTTAATTTCGACCCTTGTCTTACTCAATTTATCCCGTCGAAGTGAATATAATAACAGGTTTGGAAGTTTCCATTCACACCCATACACATCAGTAGGCTAGCCGTTCGCAGAAATTTGTAATTTGTTTATTTTTGGAGAGTTTCGCGATTGGTATAGCCGTGTGTCAGCTATGTCGTGAAAAAATAACGAGATTATCGGGAAATAGTATTTATATCACAAGAAAAGTGATTTCCACACGCGTAAGATACTGTCTATAGATAGTGTCACAGATCAAGCAGATTATTTAGCAAGAAGTGAGTTCGCGGCAAGTACTTCAGGTGGCTTTTAATATTTAGTTCACGACTCATTCGCATCCATGAGCGAAACGTCAAAGTGGCCGCGAGACTCCGTGCTTCAAAAACTTGTCCCATGTATCTTTGAAAAGAAAGAGAGAGGAGCTCATATTTTTGTTCAATAGAGTTCAGTTGTTTAATAACACAATTCAACAAAAAAATACCTTTCTTCTCCCATCTAAGAGAAATATATATATATATATTTAATCTTCGTAGCCAACGTATGAACGCACGATAAATAAAATGTCGAAGTAAGCACTTCTTGTTTTTTAATAATCATATTCATGACTTTTAACAAAAACAAATTATAATATTTACAATGGTTTAAGAGATTCTGATTGCTTAGATCTTTTAGCTTTTCTGGTGTAGGACAACTCCGGTGTTTCGCTAACGATGCGCCAACAATAATCGGCAAGCACAGAGGGTTCCCATTTGCCTTGGTAGCGTCTTTCAAATGACGCCATGTCTTGGTGGAATCGCTCTCCGTGCTCGTCAGTTACGGTTTCCATATTTTGTGGAAAGAAATTAAGATGTGATTGGAAAAAGTTTATTTTTAAGGACATTTTGCATCCCATTTTTTGATAAGCTTTCAACACCATTTTAACGATATTTACATATTGCTGAGATTTGTGATGGCAAAGAAAATTTTTAGTCACTCCTAGAAAGGACAACCAGGCTTCTTTTTCACCGTCGGATAATACTGCCAGAAACTCTGAATCCTTCATGAGTTTCCTTACGTCAGGTCCAACAATTATGCCTTCTTTTATCTTGGCATCACCAAGAGAATGAAATTTATTTTTCAAGTATTGAAACCCAGGACCATTTTTGACCATCGCCTTAATGAAGTTTTTTTTTCAATCCCAACTTTATATGTAAAGGTGGCAATATTACTTTTTGGAATCTACTAATGGGACATTTTTCACATTTTTCTGGCCAGGGATATAAGCCGTTCTTTCAGGCCAGTGCTCTTAATTGTAATGCTTTAACCTATCCCTATTATCCTACTAGAGTTTGGATTCCTAAAATTAGAGTAAATACCTTTAAATCAGTACAGATGGTCCACTGGAAGTCTTTGTAGTTCATTTTGTTAAAAACAAGTCTCATCACTTCATAAGTTTCTTTTAAAAGAGCATTGTACGCCACAGGAATTGATGGAAAAGCACAGACGCCATACGGAAGGAGCATGCTTATGTCCTGATTGAACCAACAGGCCGTTAACATCATTTCAAAACATTAGGTTTTCCGCTTTCGAAAAAGAACAAAATTGTGGCGTTTGCGATATTTGCATATGACGACTCCAGGCTCGAGCAAATTCCACTATTTAAGTCGTGATCCTAAAAGTTCGGCCTTTTTTTTCGATAGATTCAGATCGCTGGATAGATAATCGAGTCGTTCTTGGCTCACTAGGACTGGCGCATTGCTAGTAGAAGGCTCACGAAACTCTGGATCAGAGGACAAATCTTCCGGGCTGTCTGATGATGTCTCATTGTCTAGTGATGAATGCGTGGCAAATCCTCATAACGGTAAACAGGTTTGTCAACCGAACTCACGTCGGGATACTTTAGAGTATGTTTCTTTTTCCTGTTTTGCCCTTTGAAATCAGTGAGATAAAAAAAAACAAATGACCGGTTCCGTAAAGGGCATTATCTCAAATTTTTATGAGACCAATCGGTTAGGTTTTTGTAGCAAGTTGTACAACAGACATGTAGCACTCACTATTTATCTTGATTGGTAACTCTGATTTTAAAATAGTTAAAATCACGCTCTTCGACATACACAGTGATAGACTTTTTTTTGGCCATCAGTTGTCAAATTTCCACACACGTAACAAAACTTATCAGTAGAATTTATGCAACTGCGTGACATTTATGTAGTTTACTGTCCTGCGATTTGAACACAACTGAACTTGTTTGCTTATTGTATAAAGTATCGTATAGAACAAAAGTGTAAACATGGAGAATTCACGCAAGTCATTTATTTTGATAACAGGAGCTAAACAAACCTAAGTGGTAAGGTGAAAGATACCTAAAAATAACAATATAAATGGGATATAGGTGGGAAAACCGTTGCTGAATAGTGTAATTAAAGTCCAAAGAAAGTGCAGAAAACGCTCTTTCCGATTATGACATTTGCGCGACGAAGATTTCATGGGCGCTCCCATATTGTCTACAGTTAACGTAAGCAACGCACTGCTAACATTACAGGTGGGGTCTGCACGGCCTACAACTCCACTACCGAAACATTTAAAGCATCTTATAAACACATTATGCGAATGTAACGTAGAATGCAGGCGTTCTGATATAACCAAAAGAAAGGCTGAACATCAGGGAACAGACTCATCCCCACCTTATTGCTGAAGATTTGAAAATAATGCTTCCGATTCTGCCGAATAATTAATTTTTAAAGAACCCTTGAACTGTTGCCTAGTATGTATGGAAGTGTCTAAGTCTGTATAGAAGTGCCTTAGTATGTATAGAAGTTCCTAAGTCTGTATGGGAAAAGCGGTATCACATCTATCGTTGGTTATGATATGTTATTACATCAGCGTTAAGTGTTCTGGGCATAGGCAATTAGTTGAGGATACGTCGAGCACCTACCTCGATGTGAAACGCTTCCATTACAAATATATTGCTATCGCGCATTTCCTTGTTATATACTTGGTCCTGTAAAAGATTTATGCAGGGCAAAGCACTGTAATACAATGCGAAATAAATCGTAGATTTTTTTTAAGGAAATAAGAAATTGCACTGCTTTGATGGCCAAAAAATTCTCCGGATATAAATCTGATAAAATATTACTGGAGGTGTGTTGAATCGAGACTATGTAGAAGAAATTGAACATAATTTCGTTCTAAACTAATTAAGCTTTTCTAGACATCGAGTGCTTCGAAGAGGGGCTGTATTCTATCCTTCACTGTTATTATTGTGTGTTTGTGTTTGTTTCAAGCATAAATTAAAGAACACTCAACTGTGGCCATTTTTGAACTACCCGAAAACATAGACACGCCTCCGCAGGCTGCTGACTTAAAATCCAGAAACACATTTCAAGAAAATACACATATGCAATAAGAAAGATCTCAAAAAATTTCTAGGTTAGAATGCATCAATGCATATAACAGTAAAATGGGAGAACATATTCATTATTTAGAGAAAATACTCTGTCTATACTGATCTCATCAAATCTATGCCGAATCGTGAACGATCTGTTATAACCGTCAGAAGTAATCTGACGAAAATTTGCCAATTGGTTGAAAATACACAGAAATTAAGCCGGAAATAATCAAAAACCATGATAAGTACAAATACCTTATTCTCTGCTTTGAAAAGAGTCGTTTTTTTATAAATCTTATATTTTTGATCGTTTTTTAAAACAATTTTGCATAAATTGTTTATGTTATTAATAAAGGCAGTTAAGTGCACTATGCATGATTTCTTCAATATAAACACACAGTCGGAAATTCAAAATTTTTATCGTTTTGAAAAGTACATAGGATCATACAAATAATTTTTGCATCCACTGTAAACGCGCTGAAGTTATTAAAAACTTATTTTTCGTTTTGCAAACGAAAAATTTCTTATTTCATAGAAAATCCCAATTGTTTCCAAGAAATAGACGTCATGGAAATGCACCTAAAAATTCACCAAAACTCACCTGCTTCGTTGTTGCTCGTTTCGGTGGTACTCGTAATGTTCACATTGTTTCTGTTTGTTGAATATTGTTTTGTTAATGCACTTTTCAAATTTTGCGGAGGACATTCTGTTATCGATAGTATACGCCATTGTGTCTTTTTCTTTGTACCTTTCTTGCCCATATGGAACTAATCTGAAGCACACGCGATTTATTTAAATTAAAATCAGAATGGTTAAAAATAAATTATCCGTGCAAACACCTAGAATTCATGAAATAGTCCTTGGAATTTTTTCCGCCTAGTCAATCCGAAATTTACGTAGAAATTTAGATTACACTAAATACAACCGATTGAATTCTTGCTACAAAGTTACAATTTGAATTTTCCAATTACAACAAGCGCAACGTCCCTGGGAAAAAATAACAAAACATGTAATAAAAATGCATTCCCCTAGTGCAAATTCATCAAGTTCAAGTGCATTAAGTAATTCGTTTTGCTTTACAGGACAGGCGCTCTACCGGCGATGATGAATCAGGATGATGAAATCTTGCACCAGTCATGGAAATTTGTGCTCTACCGGAACCAAAGAAGGCGAGGTCAAGAGTAATAGGAGCGCAGTAAGTTGTCTGCTGTGAGGAGGTGTGATTGGTAAATGTCCTTGCACTTATAATAATATAACTAACCGGCCGTGATCTGAACACGGAGAATTGGTAAGCGCGAACCTCGTGGTTGAAACTGCGCGCACGCACACTACCTGTACAATCACCTTGTTCGACCGTTGCTAAATCAAAGCATGCTAAAATCTTCACATTTCTCGCAAGACGGAGCTTTTCCGTTCTGATTAGTATGGAAATAATTAAACCGCAATAAAATGTTGACACAAAGTTTGTCAACGCTTGATATCAAAGATACATTCCTAAGTAGGCGTTTGAATGCGTTGAAATTGGCAAGGAATTGAATCGACCTTTTATGTATTCAGCGGTTGCATAATGCCAACGAAACCGGCGAAATCATCACGTGCTTTTCCCAGAACGATTCTGCTGGATCCCCACCCTGAAAAAACCTGAAGAGTGACTGCAGCGAGAGTCGAAGATCATAAGCTACAACTACCCCTCGACCCCCAGATTTTCAATCGCTTTTTACGTTACGCACGGTTTGCTGAAGTTCAGATTGAAGCTAACTCGCCGCCTACAGATATTTTCGTTATAATTTCGTCGGGCGCTTGGACTTGACGAAAGCTTTCGCTCTTGGAGGGAAAATTGCGATTAGGGACGGTTATTGTGTTTGTGTAGTATAGCGGCAAAATAAGGACTTTAGGGCGAGCAAATCAATGTAACTGTTGGTTTACTCGTACGTCTTTTCCTCGCCGGTCGATTATGTGGTGAAGCTTTTCTTGCGGATTACAAAGGTTATTCACCCCCGATGCATTTTCACGCGGAAGCATGGTCCACCGTTATTTACACCCTCCCGATTTTCCAAGCAAATGTGCCTCGAGAGCTTTTCCACTTGCCTCACAATCAGGTGTAATGCGGTTGAGTGGAAAACTCGATGATTTCAATAGAACTTCTCCTCGTTGCCAATAAAACTGAAGGGTTACATAATCACCGCCGACATAGCGAAATCAATCGAAGGAACGTCTTCGATCTTGGCGATAGACATTGTAGTAGCCGTTGTAAGACGGCTGAGATTAGCTCAAGTTACACACAGGCCAATTTAGAATTGTAATCAGAAGAAAAACGTTCGTGGCCTATCACAGGATGCTCCGCTCAATACGAATTGGGATATGAGTTGAATTGATTGGTTAAACAAATGCACGGCATACAACCACAGAATATTCCTCCTTTATGTGTGGCTATGATATAACGAATTCTGCAAGCTCATTTTCAAAATTACATAAACTCGTTAAGGGAGTGCGAAATATTTCAACGATTCAAGATATCGGTTCGGCTTGTGCAAAACGACATTTAATCGAGTAAAATACATCCAAAACTAATTCCAGTTGTCCGGTTACACTTGCACTCCGCTACTATTTAGCATATCAAAAGCATTGACCACAAGCGTTCATTCATTGATTATTAATTTTCAATATCATTTCAGAAATGGGCCTATTCATAACTAGTGTCACATCAGTCCATTTACTGTCACTGCCACCAACAAAGTCCTGCAATTCATCTCTAAGTCCCGAAACGATGAACTGACCCTTCGAACGAAAATACTTTAGATCGCCTATTATATCATCCTCACGCCGACGACATGTACCAAGTCCCGACACTCGCACGTTTCACGTTTCCTTGAATCCTTCTTAGCCAAATCCGCACGGATTCAAGGAACTCGTGAGCCTAACAAAAAAACATGAATTTTACTTGCTTTCGTAATCAAATAAAAAAATAAACAAAAATAATTTTTGAAAATTATTTCTCTCTACAGACACCTCACTTTTACATAATTTTCGCGACTAGACGAGTACGAGGAAATGACCGGAATGCAACTTGAAAATCAGAAAACATTTTCGTACCCGCAATGTGTTTCGGGATGATGTGAGGAAAATTTCTAGTATGAGCATTTCAGTGAGTGAATGCTGTTTTTAGTCGTTCCCCTCATTCTCTCGGTTCGACAACAAAGTAGCAACGTGTAGCTAAACTTTTACTTAAATTAAGTTTAATGCTGGTCGAAGCTTCGCCAAAGATACAAAATTGTCACATGGTTACGGCAGGCAATGCGAGAAAATATCTAGAAGATACTTCGCTCATTCAAGATATTCCCCTAATCTAACTGCGAGGGGTACTAATATTAACAGCAGCCTGTCTGTGTACTTCTTATTTACATCTGGTTGTGCTGGTGTTCGTAACCGGCTACTTCTTACACTCGTGACTGATAAGAAACCCATATCGCCCTCATGTGTTCGCTGATAGGAAAGCGACTTCATTGTGGCGGCAGCAATGTTTTGTATCTTTCATCTAACATCTGAACGAAACATGCGCACCACGTGCTTATAAGTATATCTCTTCGTTCAGTTTTTCATGGTTTTGGGCTTCGCTTAGAAGTGTTCAACGCGCAAACCCTAAGCTTTGTTAGGAGCTTCAACATCCGGAGGGCTGCAAAGTATTTTCATGGAATCGAGAATCGACCATTGGAAATAGGAGGCATCGACTTTCTACCACTTTCTTTTCTATTTTTAATTTATTTTCTATCTCTGTTTTTTAATCACATGTCCTTTCGCTGAACACACATACAAACATCTCGGTTCCGTCAGTTGTTGCACGTGTTTAGAAGTAAAATTAATATGAAAGATGTTCAGATTGTTTGCAGGTAGGAGTAGGTTTAAGATAAGGATACATTAATTGCAGCTCCCTTTTTAATTTCACATAAACGTAATAAGAGTGCAATAATTTGTTTTAAATGTTAGCAAGTTGAGTAAATGCAAAAGAAGGAACAATAGTAAAGTTTTTACTGAAAGGAACTTTTAAAAACAGAAAACTTTGATTATTATTCCTTTCATGTAATGAATTATTATTGCGGTGAAATCTCTCTTAAGTGGTCACCGCGGGACGATAATTATTGTCCATTTTAAGTGATTCCTGCTTAGCAGGAGTTTTTTTTAAATAGTTTCGAAAAAAACTCATTTAACGTAGACTCGCGACCCATTGCACGAGCCAGAATATCTAGATCTTGAGATGTTAAAATTTGCCACTAGATCTTCTGTATAACTACCTCTTGGGTGTATCGTGGAATGTAGCAATTCTTTGAATTTGCTCGCTTCGGAATATGTACTGAGATTTGGTCCTAAAAGCTTTCCGCTTGATTCATTTTTGAACAGTAGTTCCTTCATGGTATCAGAAGGTTACATTACATTTTCATTACAGACATTTCAGTATTGATTGTTCCAAAGATTTCTCTCCTTGTATCCTTGTACCAGACTAGAGTCTGGTGTATTCCAGGCAATTCATCTAATAGTATACCGTCCTTTGCAGAAAACTGGTCTAACATATAATTTTGAGTTCATAGTGAAGAAGTCTGCATTGCGGGTATTAATGACGAATTGTGTCCATTGTATGATTTTCCCAAGTAGTTTTTCTAAAATATATCCGATGAGCAAGCTAATGCTTAAGCCAATCGTGTAATGAACTAGGGATTTCTGTATTCATTATAATACACAGTCGTGCCATAAGTTCTGTCCCAATTATAAGTTCGTCATGAAAAAATATTTTAAGTAGTGCTGTTTAGTTTGTTTAGATGATAAAGCTTTAGAAATTCGTTGAGTATTACAAACAAGTCATTTCAACACAATACGTCTAACAGTAAACATGGAGTGGGGTATTAAAGAGAATCGTATTGCAGTGATCGCGTTACACAAGTTTAAGAAAACACCTAAGGAGATTTTCAACATCTTAAAACCTTTAAAAATAACTTCAAAATTTGTTTATCGCTCTGTAAAGCGATACAATGAGAATTCCTCTTCCAATGACAGACCAAGAAGTGGTCGCCCACGTGTCACAGCCATTAAAGCTGTAGCTGAGAGAATTCGCAGAAATCCTCTCCGCAAGCAAAAAATCATGGCACGGGAGATGAAAATCCCCCGACAGACCATGTCCCGCATCATAAAGGAAGACCTTGGGCTTGGTGCTTATCGAAGAACTACCGGTCAGCGTTTGACAGCTGCTTTACGTCACATCAGGGCAACAAGATCAAAAAAGTTATTCGAACGACATGCAAGTGGTAGTTACCGCCAAATTCTGTTTACGGATGAAAAAATGTTCACTGTGGAAGAGAAATTTAGTCGCCAAAATGACAGAGTTTACGCTCACAGCTCTCGAGAAGCTGCTGAGAAAATTTCAAAAGTAGAAAAAGGATATCACCCAGCATCTGTGATGGTTTGGTGGGGAGTGGCGTAAGATGGCGTTACTCGCTTGCATTTCTGTGAACAGAGGGTCAAAACTCGGGTAGCTAATTACGAAAATGACATTTTAGAACCGGTAGTTAAGCCTTTAAGTGATACCATGTTCGCAAGAAAGCACTGGATATTTCAGCAAGATTCAGCACCCGCACACAAGGCTAAGACAACACAGCGCTGGCTGGCAGCTAATTTACCGGAGTTTATTGCTGCTGAAGATTGGCCTTCGGGAAGCCCAGACCTAAACCCTTTGGATTACAGTTTATAGAACCTTTTAGAGGAGAGGGCCTGCGCTAAACCTCATCGAAATATTGAGGCATTAAAAACTGATTTGGTGAAAACAGCAGCCTCGATACCTTTAGAAGTGGTGCGTGCAGCGATAGACGAGTGGCCGGACCGTTCAAAAAAGTGTGTGAAAGCAAAAGGTGGACATTTTGAATAATTTTTATATTTTTAAAATTGTTTAGTAAGTGTTCCTCACTTAACACTCCTTAACACATCCTTGTATTTTATTCATTTTGCCTTTAAATTAGACGCATTTACATTAGGGACAGAATTTATGGCACGACTGTGTATATTTTTAATTATTCTGGTCTTGTCAAAAACGTTTAATGATCTGGTTGAACTTCGGTCTTCTGAGTGGCAAAAGAATGTATGGTTTGGTGATACAAATATCAACTAAATTAACAACAAAAAGTGCCCAATAGGCAAAGATCGTCGTTGCCACGCATTCAGCAGTGTTTTCTCTGATGGGGTCTATCTGTCGTACAGGGTTCAAGTTCCACATGCGTGCAAGCCTATGCCCTAAATAGCTGGGATATTCAACGCAGGGAATACTTTGAAAATTCGAGTACTTCATCTTCCTTTGATCACACACTGCATTGTTGGTTCATTACCATTCTTCGGGAGTGCGTCATACTTCACCATTTTAACCCTGATGTTACCGGACGCATCATCAAGACCTCTGGGAAGGAGGGTGATGGGTTTCACATTTGCGATACAAACACGATTTTCTCAGTGAGTGTCGGGTATGCTGATGAAATTCACTATGGTTCTCGTTTCTAGAACTGGATCAAACAGATTTTGGTGCATCACCGAGAAAAAGTGAGAAAAATCGAGAAAAAGTTCATCAAATAACTCATATTCAAGCAAAGACTTTCAGGCACCCGACTTTTTGATATTTTGGATCATTTTTTGTTTGGACTTTATCGCCCTGTACTCCCAATTATTCAATAAGTAGCCGAGGCCTACCTGTGGTCTTATCACTGATCGCATGATTCATTTAGAAAAACTCAACTCGCAGTTTATTAGCTTGCCAAAATCCACACAACTCCACTAATGCACCCCGAACAATAGCCGCTCTTTTTCTAAAAAATCTCTTCTTTGTCATGAAGTCCATTTCATCTTTTTGTAATGCTTTGTGGAATGAAGACCTCTCATTTAGCCTCCTACTCATCATAGCATTTCAACTCTTGATCTTTATTGCGTTTAGTGTCAATTGGTCCATGGTGCGTTTTGACTACGAATCATTTCAGCTGTTTACAGCCTGATCAAATACCCAAGATATGTCTTCACATAAAACCTTGCGTGGTCCGCCGGACAAAGGAGGTTCTTAAGTTCCTCTCCGCCGAATGCCCTGTGACCATACCACCATTTCCATATACCATCAGTCACCATTCTTTTTCAGGATTCTTATCTTCCACTGGTTTGTTCGCAGGATGCAACGGTCAGCTAGATCTGATGGGACAACATCTTCCAATGACCTAGCTGCATGTCATAAATGATTTTGAAGGTGTTTCTGCAGCTCATTCTTAATTAATTATCAGAAATAACTCCAATCCAAGAGGCTTTCAACGGCTTGCAACGGCTGGGATACTCCTCCAATAAACGGAGATGAATACGTTCCATATGCTGCCTTGCTACTTAAACAGAGTGCATACCCTAACCCTTTGAAATGTGGTCACCGTTTAGAAGAATGCATCAATAGTGAAACCCGTTGATCCGAAGCTGTACCACAATGGAGAATGCTCCCCTACTATACAAATACAGTTTTTGGAGCCCTCTTCTAGCCATATATAACATCCATAACTAATAATATGCAAATGGTGACTTGAGATTCTCCTTCCCCATGCGGTGCAGAACGACATTTTTTTAACTCTGAAAAATGCTTCCTTGCAGGTAGACGTAAAAGCTATTGAGCAACATGGTAGGGCGAAAATATAAGACCAGTTACAATGTATCAACGCGGAAACCATCAGCACTGTTTCGAAATATGGAAATTGCCACTGAAGTCTACTTTGTTCCTCGTGGAAATTGGGTAGTCAGCTGTTGTTTCTCCAAGGAAAATTTCGTCATTGCAAGATGTGTACGGAAAAAATCAATTTTCTCTCCAACATCAGAATCTACCAACATCGAAAATCCTATCTATGTTCTATATTCAGCTTAGTCAATGATCGTGGCATCCACGAATTTATATTAAGAGTAACCCTTTTTTGTCGAAACGACTGACCGCGAACTCATTTTTTGACAGATCTATATACCGACCCATACACCTCCTGTATAATACCGCCTGCAGTATAATGCTCCGGGAATCATCGCTTAATCATGAGCTTCCTGGCTAAATTGCAGCTGTTTAAAGATTTCAGCTGACAAATAGAGTCTAAGACAGAGGATGGCTCACTTACAAGCAGACAGTTTAACACTCGTTCTAGAGTTTGGTAAGTGCTATTAGCCTGTTTTGAAGTCAACAGTCTTGGCTCCCTATCTACACCTTAGCCATACCATTGATATTGAAGATTTGACCTATTATATATACCTATTTACTCTTTTGTAGCCGTAATTCATAGAGAGCAAGAAAAATTCTTAAAATCCTTTTTACAATGGAGAAAATTAACGAATCTATCAGAATATTCTTCATGCAAAATTAATTTTTAATGAAATTCTTAGGCCCGAAAAATTTAACGCCGCTCATTTATAAGTAATTCTATATATCATTAAAATATGTGAATGTAACTTTACCTCTCAGCCAACTATGAAGGCTGCATCTAAAGATACTGAATCTATCCACATTTGACCGAAAAATTGTGGTACTACTAGTTAAGAGCTCTAACCGCGAAAGATCTATGGAGCTTAAATAAATAGGGTATGCCACAAAATTGCCCAGTACCAACGTTATTCTGAGTAGGCCACAAGATTGCCCAATACCAACGTTATTCTGAGTATTTATTGTTAATTTGACAGTCAAGGATTTTAACAGGAAAAAGACTCAAATGGATAGTACATGCCGATGATATCCAGGAAGTGATCGCTGAGAAGTTCATAACGACAAAGTCAAATTTGACGCAGACCACGCTTCCACTGCTGGGCATAAATGGGCGAAGAAAAGTGAGTCCTTACAATGAATCTCAGAGTTGAACATTTATTAAAAGTGTATTAAAAGTAAAGCTTTCTTGTATTAAAAGTAAAGCTTTCTCCAGAGAATCGCCGAGGGCAAAGGCTGGCCATACTCGAAGTAACGGAGAAAGATGCTACACAACTCCTGGCCAAAGGAAAAATAAAAATCAACAGGGTGGTGTGCAGAATTCGCCGCCGCGCCATCCCAGTACGATGCTACAGGTGCCTTGGATACGGGCACACCACTTCGAACTGCAAGGGCCCTGACCGTAGTATGCTTTGCTTTAAGTGTGGAGCGCCTGAGCATAAGAAAAAAGAGTGCGTTGAGACTCCGCGCTGTTTGCTATGTAATCATCTTAACTCTCAACCGACAGAGCACCTTCACGTTGCAGGAACAGGCGCGTGCCCAATCTTTAGAGAGGCACTAGCAAAAGTAAAAGCAGCTCTAAGGTGATGATCAGGACCCTTCAAATTAACTTGCACCGTAGCGTCAATGCACAAGATCTGTTAGAGCAGTTCGCCAGAGAAAAGGGAGCTGATCTGCTGCTGCTGAGCGAACAACATCGAAATAAGGCCTCACCAGCCTGGTTCTCCGATGACTCCCATACTGCTGCCGTTTGGGTTCGTGGCAGCATGCGACTCCAGATCCAAGGTCACGGCCGAGGAGACGGTTTCGTGTGGATTCGGTGCTCGGGTATAACGATTTTCAGCGTATACCTGACGCCGAATGAGTCAATGCCATTTTTTCAAAATAGACTGGACGCGCTAGAGGATGCTGTTCTGAACACAGATGGCAAAGTACTCGTAGCAGGAGACTTCAACGCCAGAGCCGTTGAGTGGGGCATGTCTCAAACCGATTCCAGAGGGCAACGCATTCTGAACATGTCGTCGAGGACTGGGTTGGTAGTTTTAAATACCAGTAATGTACCGACCTTCCGGCGCTGGGGCTGCGAAGGAACAATCCCAGATGTGACATTCGCCTCGGAGTCCCTCGCTTCGAGGACGTTGAACTGGAGAGTACTCGAGGATTACTAAGCGAGTGACCACCAATACATCGCGTTTGAGATCGGCGATACCACTCCTCGCTCGTCTCAACGATCTTTCACTCCCGGGTGGAATATCGGAAAAATGGACGTGGAGACTTTCGCCAATGTGATTCTAAAAGGCGTAACGACATCGGGATGCCCTTCGGGGAACGGAAGGGCTGGAGTCGAGGGAATGGCGGAGTCAACGATGAACCTTATCACTTCTGCTTGTAGCTCATCTATGCCTCGACGGAAGCCTCGACACGACAGGCCTGCTGTACATTGGTGGTCAAAAGATATCGCAGACAAACGAGGCGAGTGTCACAGACTTCAACGTGCAGCTCAGCGGTCGAGAAACGTAGAGGAAGCATCGGATAGGACAGCAGCATACAGATCAGCAAGGAAAGAACTCCGAAGACTCATCAACGAGAGCAAGGCACGCTGCTGGAGAGAACTTGTGGACGATGTGAACAGGGATCCATGGGGGCTCGGCTACAAGGTAGTTTGGCGCAAGCTCGGTACCTCACGGAAGCCGTATTTACTTCAAGCTGATAAGATGGACGGCATAGTGCAGGCGCTTATTCCAACTCACCCTGTCCATGTTGATGCTGCCCACGAGGTCGACTCAGGCGAATGTCCATCGTTCACTAAAAATGAGCTGGGGGAAGCGGTGCTTTCTATGAAAGCTCGAAAGGCACCAGGACCAGATGGCATTCCATCCGAGGTGCTACAAATGGTCTTCCACGTTTGTCCTGACTTGCTGCTCAATATGTTCAACGCTTGCCTGAGAGAAGGTGTGTTCCCATCTCGCTGGAAGGTGGCGAGGCTCACATTGATCAGCAAGGGAAAAGGGGACCCCGGGCTGCCATCTACATACCAGCCGCTTTGTATGCTGGGCACAGCCGGGAAAGTGTTCGAAAAACTCATCAAAAGAAGACTCACAGACGCAATTCGTGCTGAAGGGGACCTATCTCCTCGGCAGTATGGCTTTAGAGCAAGGCGATCTACTTCCGATGCCATCATGGAAGTAGTGAATGCAGTCCGTCGAGCCGAAGCGCACAAAACTGAAAAACGAGTTGTCTTGCTAGTGACGCTTGACGTCAGAAATGCCTTCAACTCCGCCAGATGGTCGGATATTCTTGGCACATTGGAAAATTTTTTCCGATTGCCAGGGTATCTGGTACATTAAGTTTGCCTGACTTAAGGAGCGGATTAAGGGAGCAGAGTATACCCAAGCAGTGTGCACGTTTTGATCGTATGTGGTCTTTCCATGTCAGTCTGTGGTCAATTGTTAGTCCTAAGTACTTAACAGTTCTGGTCCAGGGTATTGTGTCTGGTCAATGTTAAGTTGTGTTGATTGTTGTCCTCTGCATCTAGAAATGATCATGGCTTGTGTTTTTCCTTTTTTTATTGCAATCTTCCATTTACGGAAGTATTCTAACATTGTATCAATTGAGTCTTGCAGTTTTGAGGAGATGACTTCTGCTTGTCTTGAGGTATAGTATACACAGGTATCGTCTGCATATAGTGATACTTGCACGTTGTTCGGTAATAGGGGAATGCCTGCGGTGTACAGGTTGTAATGTGTTGGTGAGATGGGTGATCCTTGTGGAACTCCAGCTTGAATCTTTCGCAGGCTTGAGAGGTGATCTTCTATTCTAACTTTAAAAGATCGGCCTTTTAAAAAGGCGTAAGTGAGTTGTATGTATGGAAGGGGGATAGAGAACTCACTTGCATTTTGAAAATAAGTCCTGCATGCCAGACTTTGCTAAAGGCTTTGGCTATGTCAAACATAACTAAGCCTGTTGGCTTCCTGCGATTCATGCCATTTCTGATATGTTGGATCACCCTTGTAAGTTGGAGTTCCGTGGAGTGTGCTTCTCTGAAACCAAATTGTTAATCGGGGAGAATGTGTTTTTCGGCTATCACTTCGTTTAACCTTATCAGCAGTGCCTTTTCTGCCACTTTGGAGATGAACGAGAGAAGACTTATTGGTCTCCAGTTTTGTGGGAAGACATGGTTTTTGTTGGACTTAGGTATAACCGATATGATAGCCGATTTACAGACTTTAGGAAATCTACGTAAACGAAAAATTGCGTTAATTATGTCCATCAAGTTGTTTAGAAAGTTGTCAGGAAAACATTGCAGCATGGTGTTTGCAACTGTGTCTGGTCCAGGTGCCTTCCGTTTCTTAAGTCGCAGTATTAAGTCCTTAGTTTCAAGTACGTCTAGCGGCCGTATCACATCTTCTACCTCGACCTCAGTTCTCATGAGCTCACTCACTTTTCTCAGGACGTGGTCCTCCTCGTCAAGGTCCTGCTCCCAGAAGATATTGTCTTAAAACTGCAGCTCCAACGTGTCTGCAAAGACTTCCGATTTGTCGGCTTTGTCGAATTGTATACCGTTTGTGCCATCAATGGGTGGCACAACTGCTTTGTTTTGTTTGCGGAAGTATTTGGACATTCTCCAGAAAGCATTCTCATCAGGCTCAAGTATCCACAGTGAGCATCGAATTCAAAAGTATATGGAAAAGCCTGTCGTGTCTGGACCGGCAAGCTGAAGATTCTCAAATCCATGGAGGAAAAAGTCTCGTCTAGTTATGTGAAAAAGGACATAGCATCAGCAGGCTTGTTGTGGGCAATCTATTCTGTCATATCTTAAACAGATAACCGCAGCCGGAGCTCACTTTCAGGACTATACATAAATCAAGCAACGCTTTCAGATAAAGCGCAGTACGATGGATTTTCAGAGGAAATTTTGTTTTTCAATAAATGTAGCCACAAAAATAGCATTATAAAGCAATAAAATAGCAATAGCACAAGTTTACATTACAGGAGCACTACCCAGCAACTAAGATCCTTAAAAGAACCGTCATCGGTTCAGACATTAATGATTATACCCTCTATAGAAAAAAAAATTATTTCATCACTAACGATGATCAAACAGCCTAAATTAAGCCTTGACTTGAAGTCAACCACGAAATTGGCAAATGTATATGCCGAGACCGAAAAAATTCAGGCAGGTGAGAATTAGTATGAAGAACAAGCTTGAGAAAGTTTTTAACCATCGCGTCAGACAGTGATTTCTTACTCATACAATAGCGAAACAACTTACAAGCGCTAACTCTACGAACAAACTCCAAATCAAACTTTATTCGACTGCAACTTTCTAGGTGCAAGAGATTTTGGTTATCAAAACTTATTAGAAATAAGACATGATGAAGAATAGATAAAGGTACGGAGAAATCTGCATGAACATTCTCTTATGCTTGGTATATAAAAATCATGATTCTGTGCAATAATACACCAAGAGAATTACTCTCTCATACATAAAATTCACAAAAAAAAAAAAGAGAGCTAACCATCGTGATTACTTCGCCCACCTACGTCATTTAACTTCGAAGCTCTCTATCTATAAAAGCTTGCTTTATTAGATACGTGTTCATTTGTATCTCTTTGTTTATGATGCCCTTCCAGATTGTTAGTGATTTTTAGTGGTTAAGCTGAGCCTCTTCTGTGATTATTTGACACGGTTGCACGGCAGCATAAGGCTCAAAAAACGTGGCCTTTGTCATCACAAGTTGATATATTATGCGCAAATAAACGGTGTTGGTCATTCGAAACGCCTCTCCCCTTTTCCCAGTACGACTCAGCTTATTATGACATGGAGTTCTTCCTTGGTCATTCTTCTGAGATGGAAAAAAGATGGACATCCTTTCAGTACATTAGAAGATATTGAAGACAACCGATGGGTTGGACTCAATCCGTTCTCAGAAAATGACTTCCAGATAATTGGCCAAGATGGAGAAAATGTTGGAGTTTTTGGAATTGGTGTTTAAATACAAAGGGGAACTGTTTCGAAGATGGCGATGGCGGCGAAGCTCCTGAATACAATGGATTCAAGGCATCAATAATAAAACATTTCGATCGCAATTGATAGATACTTGTACACTGATTGTCGGAAAACTATGTCGGATTCTATGACAAAGTACAATAATTCACCATTTCACTGATTATTTCAACAAATCAAGAAGAAATGTCCTTGTTTGGAAAGGATTGAGATTTATTGGAACGTGCATTAACTAATCTGTAGCGTTTCTATTGTCTAAACTATGAAATTGAATCTCTTATAACTGAAAGACAATTCATATTCCATCGAAAACTAAATCAAAAGAAGTTCCTTTTGCTGGCAGAGACGGAAAAGTGTTCGGTGACTACGTCATACTTGGGGCAAGGTAGTTATCTCCCAAGCAGATACTCGCTTTGAGTATTTTGGTGCCGCGTAAAGAACCCGAACAGCTGGGGTTGATTTGTTAGTTTTGCATTTCTGTACAGACTTGGTTCATGTCATCAAAACCCGAGATTTGTATTTTCTAAGAAGTTAGTGGATTTTGTCAAAAATTTCCTTGTTGGCATGCTTTAAAAATAATAAAAAAATAAAACAATATAAACTAAAAAAATCAGAAAATTTAAATTTGATTGTCAAATGCAAAAAGAGGGGAGGGTATATGAATGTTTGAAGGGAGCATTACTTGCTACTGTCCGGTGTCACATTTGTCCTTACTTGTGAATATGAAACATACTTGAACAATAGTCTAATATTAAATTTGATTCTTGGAAAACAACCCGGTAAATACAATCTAAATACAAAAACAGCTGATCCTTTACTGCTTATCTCCTTTCCCTGGCGTATTGTTTTCGTCTTACTTCATATCTTTCGCTTAGCATAAACCACTTAACTGGATCTCAAAACAGGCAATCCGAAGAAAACGAAATTAACTAAGAAAATCTATTCGACAACCACCGCCAATTCCTTGCAGCTGCCTTAAACCCTATTCACGTCCTTTACAGCCTTCCCGATTGAAATTTTTCAACGGTTCTTGAGTCGTCAACGCAAGGAGATTACCTCAGTAAGTACACATTCATGTGTGCGCAGTCTGCAATGAGAAGTAATCAAAAGAAAATGAAAAAAATATCTTACATAAAAGTCATATACGTAGATACTGTACGAATGCACTTCTCCCTCGTTCCCTATCTACCTTGTTGAGATACCTGTCCTTCGACTTCATATACGAGTACACGTTATACATAACTAAAATAATTTCTTAGACGTTGGTAAGTTACTGCGACCATTCTGGGCCTAGTATCGGTTAGGACTTGTTACGCGACACATTAGGGAAGTTTGTGTTTCTTAGGGACGTTTTTTTTTTGTTGTAAAGTGTCTTGTTGAAATCGTACGCGAGTTATTAATTTTCCGTTAAATTTTAAATAATTAGATTTTATTAATATTTTGAAAAGAACTTTTTTTGTTTTATGCATTTACGTGATTGAGTTTTGTTTGCGAGGGTGAAATTTATAAATTTTCCATAAAATTTTATTCTGCACAAGTTTTAAATTGAAGTGAATTCTAACCAAGTTCCATCGAAAACATTATTTACCAACATTAAATAGTTTTGTTTCCATTGTAATTATTGTTATTTGAAGTGGCTTCATCATCCAAAATGTCATTTTCAAAAGCCAAACTGAAGAGGTTCAATGAAATTGCAGGTAATTTTCATTTTACGCGAGTTTGCGTTTAGAGTAAATAAAAACCACATGAAAAGTAATAAATCTACTGAAATATGCTGGTATAGTAACGTGGTTCATATGTTAGTTATAATAATTATGCGGGACATGCTTCATATCCTCTTACGCGACAAAGAATCATAATCTTCCCCTTTCAATGTTAATTTTCTGAACCTTGTTGAAACTATCTTGATCCCTAGCTTCCTAGCTTGTTAGTTTGTGTTCCAGGTGCAACAATAAGTCTGAAAGCAATGAAAAAGTAACGCACTGATGAATTTAAAATTTTTGACGTGCAATGGAAGTTTTTTGTCTCCTAGTACTGAATTACATTCTTGTGAAAGTATTCAAAAACAAACAAGTTGAGAAACCCATAATAAGTCTTAAAAACTTGGAAGACTAATTTAACAAATCTGCCAGAAAATTTATAACAAAAATGTCTGAGATTTTCATTCAAAATTCAATTTCGAAAAATATGAAACGTTCTGCTCAAAGCTTCGGCGAAAGTGCTTGCAATATTTTTATCGAAGTCAAAAATCATCTAAGCGACCCTGGCCAATAATTTCAGCAACAAATTTGTTAATATCGTGTTCTCAATTATTGCTACGTGATGATAGCACGCATGAATATTAGCTGTCATGTGTATAACCCTGTTAAAAAATATTCTGTAAATAGCATATTAATGCAAGACAATACCACAGCGTTAACACATCGACCAAACTGCTGATCTATGATGGTTCGACCGGTTGGAATCGGTTGGAATTTTTTGCGAATTTACTCTATTGCGTTCAACGAGAATAGCTCTCTCTCTCTCGGCTTTTGAATAAAACGCGATAGCAGTTAAAGCTACTTAAACTTTTTCTATCTCTGTCTACCAAAAGCCGACAGGAAGTGTTCTTGCTTTTTGTGCTAACTTTATAAGAATAGTATGAGAAGAACAAATCAAGCAAAAAGGAAAAACGTTGCATACACGTTGGAAAATAAATTTCATCAGAAGTTGTTTTTCCTTATCTGGTCAATTTCGATGTTTTGTAGAATTAGATGCTTAAGCAAATGAGATTTCTTCTTCCTTTTATGACATGGTTATATGTCTACATAATGCCAGACAATAAGGCCATCTAGAAACAACACAAAAGATACAATACGATATGTTTTAGATACAATACGATAATGAAGGTGAAACGAGAACCAGGATTTCTCTTGTGCCATGAAAACAGAAATCGGGCGGCCCTATGACATCTAAAGGTGCAAGTTCCAAAAGTAACCATTAGTCAATTGACAACTATTCTATCATGTTAAAAAAAAGCAAGTAAGGTTGTCGGCTACTCTCAAAAGTTTAATTATCTGCTTGAGACCGACATTTTCTGTATTAAATGTAGCTTTTTCTTAGTGAAAATTTCTACGTAAATCCTGATAAATTGTTTCATGATAGAAAGCCGGTAAGTAATGAAGTGGTGACTTTTGTCCGAAACCCCAAATCACGCTGATCGCATTCAGCTTACTATACAGGTTGCATACTAAGATTCATTAATTGGAAGTGAACATGATTGGAAGAACAGAGCATGATTTCCTACGAAAGTAAAACTAGTACTTTCAAGCGCGTGATCATATTTAAAATGCATTGTAAAGTAAAGATTTTCCAATTTACGATGAAACAAAACATTTGTCTTCTAGATCTCTAACAGTTGAGGTGACATGAGCTCCATAATCGTTTGCAGCAACGAATACCCAAGGATTTTTCGCTCAAATGCTGGGATTAAATTCTGTAACGATTCCCGGGATCCATTTACAGCAAAAGAACGAAAATCTTAGTTCAAAGCAAAATAGTCCTCTATTTTGCTGGGTAGCTTGGGTCCGCCGGGCCTTGCTTCGTGGGTCTTGAGGACGCGTTTCGGCTGCATACATCCATCTTCAGCTCGTTTTTTTTTCAATTATGGCCTGCGGCAACACCAAAACGAACTTCGAAATAGAGGAACTTGCTAGTAACTAACGGATGGTGATTCATTGTAACTCGGACCGCAAACCTTAACCCTGGGACAATATTTTAAGTATCACGAGTCCTTGCTCCCATCCTCAAGAATCAACTGCTTTTCTGAGGAGTATCGTAGTCTCAAATGGTACATTAGGGTGATGTTATCCCTCACTGTCCCAGAAATTGCTGCGTTCCGTTCCTATCAGTTGACAAGATGAGGATTCGTTATGTAAACTGGCTTTACAGTACGACGTATTGGGAGACGGCTATTGCCAACCCTTATCTCGTGTCTAAAAGAGACTGTGAGGCCCGATCAAGGCAGATAATCTCAATAAGCTTTGTGAATGAACACCATTGAACGAATACCATTATATTCACTATTTTTCTAGCGTTTTTTCAAAGAAGTAAAGCCAAATCCGCATTAGACAGTGGGTAACATATGATTTCGGTTGACCACATGCACATTTCAAGAGCTCTGTATTTGTCAAAAAAAATTTTTCGTTCCCACATGGTAATACACCTTTTTGGTAAGAACTTTTCTACTCCAGGAGCAAAGACTAGGTACCATCGATTGTGACCTATGGAAATGTGGTCTGATTCCAAGCACTTCAGATGAAGGATTAGTCAAAACCATTTGATGGTAGGCTTTAACTTCTGTCAATGTCTAGTGGGCAAGAATATTTCAGAAAAAATAAATACATATGCTCAGAAAGGTACACAAACTACAATATAATTATTGTCTAGCGAGTTGCAATGACGCAGAACATACCACTGACGAGTGTCAAGGTTTCTGAAAGACAGAGAGTGTGATCAGTGCTCTAAACTCTAGGACAATTGGGCATAAAATGCTAGAAACGATCATGAAATGAAATGATTCGCACGATCAGTTCTTCGTCTGAAATAAGCATTGATTTTCAACGCAGATGACTAGGGGGTTGAAAAATGTGAAGCATGACCGTAAATATTAGCATGATAAAGTAAACGGCATGCAAAGGAGCTCCATTTCGATCTAAATATGAAAATAATAACAAGACGGAAGCGTCATGAGAGAATATGGAGGATCTTTTTTGGTGCGTTTAAGCCTGGTCTAGCATTTCCTAGAATAGTCAAGAGATGTTGATGGAATTTTTTCCATGAATCGCCCCGCAAAAACAACCTAAAATGGGTCAGATATTTTAGAATCAATACTGACTTGAAGAAGACATTAAACATTCGTCAAATGACATCTTGTTTGAGGCAAAGTATGAAGATGACTTAGCTCAAACTCATACGCAAAAATATCAAACTCAAACAGTGCTGAAATATAATGACCTGCAAGGCTTATTTCTGTGGAATTCGGGATAAGCCCGACTTTCTGAGTTGACAGAGAAGCACAAAGTTCTCTTATAACCCTTAGTTGTAGTATAAGTTTGATCCAGTACTTCTGTAAAACCAGATAAAAATTTCAAAAATCCACTTATCCTAACCATGTTTCTTACAACGCTGATGTACCTCACGTTAAAATTCTCAACATAAGTATAACTCGATATACCAGAACTGTAACCAGAATAAAACGAGTAACCAGAATGCTGCAGGACCTGTTATCATTACACCGTGTATAAATAAATGAGAGGTGTATATAAGAACGCTTGTATACATCTAAACAAAGAAGTTAGACTCAAAAAAAAGTAGTTTCAATTTTATGAAAAACAAGCCAAAAATAATCCACCATTCACCTATAGATCTCCATTGGTCACCGATGGAGATTTTCTCGGCCCCAAGAAATTCGGAATAGCCAAAAAAGAGATTGCACAGATGTGTTGAGCGAGAACTAAGTCATGTGATCATACTGATTACTACCCTCAACGGACGACTGTTGAGAATAAGACCGAAATATTAAATGAAGGGTTCTCGGGTTGCCTGAAGCATATAAAGAATAACACTTAAAAATTGAGCTTGTAAAGCGCGGTCCTACACTTGTTTCCGAAATTTCCACCATTTTCCTTTTTAACGTTCATAGTCGAGCTGATAATATGAATATAGAAATTAGAAAATTAAAACGAAAAATAACAATGGATAGAGATACTCTTTTGCCTAGTTATGAGGGCTACTTTCCATGTAAATTATGCACCCCCAACTAAAGGTATGTCCATTTACTATTCACCTACGATTATTTTTATTTGGAACAATGTTTAGTGGAATTATTGTGACAGTTTTCCAAGAATTTATCTGATTCGTTCAAAATTTTGAAAATTTGATACTTGATGAATGGAATATTTATAAAAATTCTCTTTAGATTAGTACGTCTACTTAACATTCAATTTCATCCTCTGGTCAATTACCTATTCTCAAATGTATTTTATCCCTGTACTGAAAATCAAATCATAGAAAGAAAGGAAATTGAAAAAGAAATTTGATCCGAACCTTCTCAAACACTAACAGCACAGCACGGTGGGTGTGCGTAAGGTTCGTGTCAAGGTCCTATGTTAATAATGACCTATTATATGCTCTAGCAATAAATCACTCATCGTTTTAAGTCAATATTCGTTTATACCAACCCCGACACTAATCTTCCTCAAACATCAACTCAACAGTGGCGGAATGTCTATATTTGCTTTCGATATACTCAGATGTTTCATCTTGTATGCCTGACTGCCTGTCTGCGATCCTCGAAGGTGAATGTTTTCTTAGCAAAGCAAGAAAAAAGTCTTAATCCGTATCAAATGACATCTGCTGTTTTCTGCTACTTCGTATTTCTTTACTCCGAGATATTTCAATTTTTTTCACTTTTGCAGAGCGAGGATAAGTGATAATTAATTACTTCATTTGCTGACACATATTTTCATATAGTCCGAAACATAACTAGGAATCAAAATATGTTTTTGTTCGATTTCTTTAATTCCTTTCGAACATTCTGCCGCCAGGCTCTCAAGCAAGACAGATGTGTAGATGTACATTGTTGGGTGCTATTTTATTTTCCTTTAAAGTAAAGTGAACTTAAAAAAGGGAACAATGGAATCATAAGCAAAAAAAACAAACAATCCCATCGGGTTAATTAACCCCCAGAGTGTTAAGAAGCACCAGGCCTACGTAATGACTTAAGAAAGTGAGCCACACGCATGGCTGCATCATGGTGTTTGTGCATTCTAGTATTCTATCCACGTTTGTGTTAGACAATTTTTTCGAGTGGACAATTGTTCAGAAGCGGATGTTGTCCTGTGACATCTGTTTGAGACTATGATGTGGTTATTTCCTATGCAGGGACAATGGCGAATTGAACCAGAAATACTTGGGAACGTGACGGTAATAGGTATAATGTTAAAGACGCTGCGGGAATCTACTGATTTAGTAAGTCGGCCTAGGCGGCTGGTGGTCAGTCGGTAGCCTTCGAATGTCCTCGTAAAATCCTTCAATATGTTAGGATATAAACTGAATATTGTATAAAGAAATCACTGCCTAATTCATAGCTCGTCAGAAATTCAAACTAAGCTCATTTCTGAGTGTTAGTGGTTTAATAGCGAATGACCTAAATTAATTGAAGAAAATTACGAGTCGAGCTATAAATCCACTTCAAAATTGACTTTTAAAAATTGGCAAGTAATATTACGGCCATTAAAAATAGGATCCTGCTACATTATAGCTTAGAGACCGCTTAAAAATTTACTATACATAAAATACAAATAATTTGCGATATAACGATGCTGAAACGCCGACGAGGGCCGTCAGCGGAACGCAAACTAGGTTCGGATAAAATACAACGATTTCCAAGTAATTTTTGGCTCTACAGTCAGGAAGAAAACTGAATTAGAGATTGTACAAAGCATGCCTATTGTGGGATCCGTGAATAGCATTCAAAGGAGTTTTATAAGACCGAACAGTTATCAGACACAACCGTGATATTCCAAAGGCAACAATGAAAACTCTTTTTTACCAGCGAAAAATCAAAGTGTCTTTCGCAAACTAATTTTCCTCTTTGGTTTGAGCAACGTTACCTTTGAGAGGTACTTTTAGAGGTTCTATTGAGATATGTGATCAACATGTTTCGTCGATTGACAAAGCCGAGCATTCAAATAAGGATCTGCTTTGACATTTCTAAAGCAAAGCAGAACCACTTAAAAGCATCATCACTCTCGGCTGCATCAGGTAGAAAGAGATGCCCATACTCGATACAGAGAACTCGAGCGAAATATAGCGATATTTGACTTTATGAATTGCAATATTTTGCGAGCAGAAATTCTTCGAACTAATGGTATGTGTATGTCATTGTGGGTGTCGCAGTTTCATCTTTCTGTCGTCTCTCTCTCTCTCTCTCTTTTCAGTTTTGCATACATTTAACAATGCATCTGAAATAAATTTGTCTAATCCAGTTGAATTACGAATGTATGTATTGTTTTAGTACTTGTGAGTATTTTCTCTGCGTCCATAGTTAATCAGTTCAATCGAAGATCAAGTTCCTGCCTTCTACAGAAATCAAACTGTGGTTTTTAACCGGAGTGTGTTTTACTATGACAAGCATATATGCATAGATTTGTGTACTCTTTTTGGAAGATGCATAAAGTAGGAGGGCTTATACGTCAGTTATCTTCAAAGATAGGCAAGCTTAGTTTCAAGGCGTATAGATTTGATCCATATTCATAATTTATTGTAAGATTTGTTGAGACTTCAAAAATTCTCTTTGTAGTTTAGTAGTTTGACTTTTTCTTAGTCCATTGTCCAACTAGTCATGTCAAAGGCAAAACATTTTATTCTTGTACGTTGAGTACCAAGCTAAGTTAAGCCAAGCCAAGTTATCCAGCAGATCTTCTACACACCCAACGACGCTGTTGGAAAAAATATTTCCTTTTTTATTTGATAATTTGTATGACTGGCTTCTTCTAAATTTTTTTCAATATTGACAACGATCTCTGAGAAAATATTTGCGTAACTATTAGGAAGGATCCTATTCACACCAAACTATTCCCTGAATGTCTTATAATTGCAGCAACAAACAACAACACAAACTGTTTTGAAAGGTCATAACGTAGAACAGTCTTTAGATGTTATTACCACTCGAAGGATGAGGAAAAATCAGCATCCGCAAAACAAGCATGCCACGGAGGAACAGCGAGTGGATCTATCTTCTCTATGGACATCAAAATAATTTCCGAGAATTTTTCTTCAGAAAATTTTTCCGGTCATTCTCTACTCTATCTGAATTTTTTTGCTTGATACTTTACCTGACACTTGACTTTGCATCCTGGACTTAACACTTCGAAAATTTAGGTTTCAGTGATAGGTTAATGTAATTTGTTGCCGTACTCTACGTCGCTCCTCGTTCCCAGCATCGATCACTTTC
This sequence comes from Stratiomys singularior, assembly GCA_954870665.1. Lineage (NCBI taxonomy): Eukaryota > Metazoa > Arthropoda > Insecta > Diptera > Stratiomyidae > Stratiomys > Stratiomys singularior. The sequence goes on along the minus strand of OX940881.1, from coordinate 25,116,436 downwards.
ATTAAAATTTAACAAATCGACTATGACATGTGACATGCATGATTTAACTAGGTTTAACTTTTACCTTGCCCTCGTGTCTAACTTTTTATCTTTAAGTTATTCATATTTTCTGCACTTAAGGGTATTTTTCTCTGATTCATTTACTTCAATATTTTGAATATTAGGTCCTGGTTAGACTACCAAATGTTGAAAATATTCTTACACTTCGTTGATTCCCGCTTTTCCCGATGTCCTGTTCAGATCTGCGTTTGAAAAATGTTGTTAATAACATTTAAAATAAGAAAATATAGTGCTGAAATTCAAAAAAAAATGTTTAACCTGAAAATTCCCTATAATTCTTCATGTTCCGGGGTGGAAAACTGCACAAAAATTAATTCTCAATCAAATATTCCTAAGTTTATCATTTAGTAAAATAATAATTCATTCATTTGCTCCCTTACATCTTCAGATGGCATTCTAAATGGATTTAGAAATGACATTGATCAGAATTCATATGTCAAAGGTCGGAATCTACGCTGGAACCCTTTTTTAAAAATTTAGCTACGCATTGAGCTGGAACATTCTGTCTATTCTCTCACTGTTCTCTTTTATGCATCAAAAATAAGTTGCATAAAAATATAGGATCATGACTCACCGATATACTAAGCTCCCGAAATAAATAGAAACTGACTTTTATATTCATTCGCCAGACATTTTGAATTTCGAATGGTGTATTTCCTCTGTCTAAGTCTTGGTCTCAGATGGTCTACCATATGTTCCTAACAAGAGACCGACTGCAATTCTTCAAAAAATTGAACGTCCTCTACATCTAAAGTTGATATCGCTTTAAAAATTTTTGATCATGAGACACATGGTTCTCCAAAGGTTCATTTTTGGTTAAATAAGGAGGCGAAGACTGTGTATCTCCTGAGTTTTGGACTCCCAGTAGCACAAACCAACTGGACTACCGGCTAAATGCTTTTCCTGACAACAAAAGTATTTAGACTAGAACCGTTTGATTCCTTTCGGCGATGAACACCTGTCCTCCATTTTATACCTATATACATTCACTTTTCTGATGCAAACGGAATGAGCAGAACAAAAGTTAAGGAAGAATTGTAATGATCACCCAAGAGCACACAAAGTTTTATTCAGCAACCGACTTTAAACTTCATCCAGCAATAACTTATCGTGACATTGACGATCCTAATGACCTAACAAGGCGTCATGCGACCTTTATTCCTTTTTAAAATCAAGGGTATTTTGCTATTGCGCTTAATTATTTATAGCTAGGCTTATGGACAAAAATTTTACGCCCCTACAAAACAACTTAGATTGATTTTCTCTCATTACTTAAAAATATTATATACGTCAATAATATTTGCCCATTTATTTGGGCAAATAAAGCGTCAGAACGAGTGTCACCCGATGAAGTTTCTTGGCCACTTCAGTTGCAAAATTGTTATTGATCTGATCGTTATAAAGGTTTTATTAACTTTCTGCTTTTTTTTTACATTAGTACCTGGTCCTTTCCATTTGGTTTCTAGAGCCAGGATTTCATATGTCTGCTTTCGCAGCAATCTTTTGCGCTTCACTGATAAAGGATGTGTACCAAAAATACAATTATAAAGCTCCAGAATAATTTTTGACACCATAATTTTGAGTGTTATAGTTTCATAAAGTGAAATAAAAAAATTGATTTCGTTGATCTTCCTAGTTAGGAAAACTCTTATAACATATTAATTTGCTTTTATGTGGTTAATTTTGATTAGGTGTTAGTCTTATAAAATAAAATTAAATAAGTAAACATAGTGACACGACACAAAAGCAAAATTGCGCACAAAAGAAACGTGTGAAAATACATCCATACATCAGACATGAATATATTAAACAGCACGGGAGTTTTACATGAGCCTTGTAGTACACCATTTGTTTTTTCTTTATATTTCTAGCTTTAGATTGATATCGTTAATCTTTTTCTTCAATGTTTATAATATGTTTGAATTGCATTCGTTTGACTATTTTCGTTCTAGACCGTACACGATTATATTTAGTAAATGTGGAGGAATTTTGTAATGATAGTGTAATTGTATATACTACTTTTTATGTCACATGGTTTTTCTTAATCAAAACTCATCAAGACGGCGTAACTTAGGTTTGGCTGAGAACCTTACTCCGAAGACAAACAAAAACTTGGAAAGGATCGAATTATTTTTCACAAATATTGCAACGCAATGAGAGCAATCAGTAGACATAGTTTCCCAGCATTTTTTTAAGGAAGGGTTATTTTTGAATGCTACGATACCTTGCGTTATAAATGCTTTTTTTCAACAAAACAATACCTTTATATATTTACATAGAAGAAAAAATTTCTGTTTCTTGCTTCTAAAGTTTTACGACTTATAGAATGAGAGTAAGTTTGTAGTTGATAATATTTCCCAAAAGGATAATCTGAAATATTTGTATTCTGTAATTTTGATTTGTTACTTATGTGCCTACTTGGAACAGTTTTATCCCGCTTAAGTTGTATTCCGGACATATTATTAACTTTTTTTGTTGTACTCCAGACATATTATTCAAAAATAAATCTTCTGAAAGTAAAAATCCTTACTAAGCAGTATAAAACCTAAGGAAGCTCGTAAAACCATTCAATTATGACATTACTGTAGGAATGAGGTGATTTGATAATTCGTAGTTAATATCTTCAGCATTTTAATATGTTATTTAAACTGGTACGTGGAATTAGCATCCTCGAAATCCTGCTCCAAATTTTGTTTCCAAAGTATTTGAACGAATTGAAGACTTTCACTATCCCTCACCAAAAGGATCAACATCAACATCGTATTGAAAAGTTTTGTTGAAAACTGATCCTGGCGAGTGAATTTCGATTGCGTTTCAATTTCAATATGAAAACCCGATTCACCAAATAAAACTAGTTGCCTCACTATTCAGTATAAATTTTGAGATGATGAAACATGTATTTTGCAAAGTATATAACACAAAACGTACATTGCCTCACTCCTGAGCTTCTTTCCCTTATATATATAACGCGTAAGCACTCTTGCGTGGAAAGGTATCGTCTTTTAAGAACCCAACGTACATTTCTATGACAAAAGAATATCAAACTCCTTAGAACGGGGTCAAAGTTAAAAGATGAATTCAAATTATAAAAGGGGACCGACGTCAAAGTAATAATAAGGTACGTTGAAGTGTAGTTCCTGTCGTTTGGGAAGATATGTAAAGGTTTCTCGGGTTTTCCCTTTTAATTTCTAATGTGGTTTTTTATACGAATGTTGGTTGTTGGTCCAATTATGTTAAAAAGATGGGAATATAACTCCTGCGGCACAAAAATCTACACACATAACGATTCTATTGAACTCGTGTGCTCAATGTGATTAGCTCTAAGGCGTTTGCATTTAATATTGTTTGTGCAAAAATTTTATGTTTATATTGTTTATGGAAAAAAAGTGATTATTTATTGTAGTTAATCCTGCGGATTTCTCAAAAACTCTTGAGATTTCATAAACTATGTCGAACGGTCATTCATACACGATCATCTCAAATTGACTGCTAAATATAGTTAGACTTTGCGCCTTAAGCTAAGGACTCGCATTGGGTTCTCATAATATTCTGCCAAAATATAGATCATCTGCTTTGAATAGAAACTTCAGAAAAAAAAATGCGATAAACTTCCATAAAATTAAAGTAATTTCAATACAACTGTGAATATTTTATGTATGAGAGTTGTGCGATGTGGTAACATTTTAATGGTAACTGAAGATCACGATATAATAAAAAGTCTCGTTTTACAGGTCTATGTAATCTTTTTCCGACTCTGTTTCTCAGTATCACACTTTTAGACAGCAACCAAGAGAACCAGCTGAAAATCGGAATTCCTGATATTAGTCCTGTGATCTTATTTATCATTTAAACTATAAGTTCCAAATTTTGAATGTAATAATAAATTTTAAAGTAATATATCATTATATCTCAATCAATTCACGTTTAGCTGTCTGGCTTTGGCTTGCCATTATAAAACGCTCGAAAAAATGTTTCCAAGCCCCTTTGCTGCCATAAAAGACTGTTAATAATAAGAGCTAGTACATGTTTCTTTGCCAATTTATTCACTGCCTCAGTTTGAACAATATCCAGGAGAATTTAAAAAAAATCTAATTAATATCTATTTTTATATTGAGGACTTTATTTTGGAACAAACAGCTGTTTCGAGACCGATATGATTCCTTCTTCAGAGTTATGTATATAGTATATCCAAGAAATATGTTTCCCTAGTTTTTTTCCCTAGTTTTTTTTCCCTAGTTTTTTTCCCTAGTTTTATGAGTATCTAAGACTCCGAAGTTTACAAATTAATATTTTTCGGACCATCTCCTGACTGAATTACAGTCGCACGCCCTCGAATTATCAACTCCGATGACTTTATCTATTTTGATATTGGGATTGATTGCCAGGAATCTAATGTTACGTTTTTCAGTGCCTAACTTAAGCCTGGACGCTTCGTAGCCACCTTAAACTCTATGATCGCCACTTCATGCTCTTTCCTCGAAGTAAATCTTAGCCTTTAATATTAAAAATAAAAAATATGGATTTTTAAAATAAATTTCGCCATTAACAACAAATTTTAGATTCTTCGTAACATATTACTTACATCTTTCGCAGTGTAACATGGTGCATTATCCTGTTGCACCACAAATTTTCCGGTACCACAAAACAGCTCAAACACACAAGGCTCAAATAGATACTGAAGCTGGTATTTCTAAATTATTGAAGCATATTTGACCTCAGTTAATACTAGGAAAATACTCAATACCATACCTCCTTCAAATTTCGCACGTTGTCTTTTTAGGCTTTCATGGCTAAGCATTCATCCTGAGATTCCCGCCGCTCTAGAATTTTTCCGTGGCCTGAAAAAAGCTTAAATTCTGACCCATCTGAAAAATCGATTGTATCAAACAATCCAAGGCAATTCAATACTTTTCCCCCCATTTAACATGCCCCTGATCACATTTTGAGCACTTTCACATGGCTTTTCACGGGAGGTTTGCTTTATGGTTAGGTTTTAACGCCATAACTCAGCTTTTAAGAGGCTATTTGACATCAATATTGACGAAATCTGCTTAAACATGGTTCAAATCACATCACTCCAAATGTTCGATGAAGCCTTACATCGATTTCGATAGCATTACAAAATGATTGAGTCATCTTCCAAAGATGTCGCCTAATTTAATTTAAGTCGACTAATGTGCAACATCGGTGGGCCCACATCAAGCAAACACTGACTCCTCATGAGTGCTGTACAGTCAGTGCTACTGTACGGCTCTGAGGTCTGGGCTGGAGCTCTCAGTAAGGAGCTGTACCGAAAGCGCTTGGCGCAGGTACAGAGATGAGGACCTTTCCGGGTTGCGTCTGCATACCGCACTGTCTCTGAGTCGGCGGTGCTGATGATCGCAGGAGTGATACCCATCGCCCTCCTTGCTAGAGAGCGACGGAGAATTTATGACCGAAAAGTGGAGGGTTCAAGATATGCTGTCAACCGAGAGGAGAGGCAGCGCACAATACTCGAGTGGCAACAGTCCTGGGAAGGCGACTCTAATGGCTGCTGGACTGCCCACCTTATAGGGGACGTGGGATCGTGGCTAAATCGAAGGCAGGGTGAGACTGATTATTACCTTACCCAGCTTCTTAGCGGACATGGGTATTTTCAGTCTTATCTGCACAAGATTGGTAAATCACGGATTCCAGACTGCATTTTCCGCCCAGGGGAAAAGGACGACCCATGTCACACCTTCTTCAACTGTAGAAGGTGGAACAGGATGCGCCAGGATTTGTGGGAGGTAATCGGAGAGCTTTCTCTAGACAATCTAGTCGGAGAAATGCTGAAAACTTTCGACAAATGAACCTGTGTGGCACATTACTCTCGGGCAATACTTACAGCAAAAAAAGTGACCATGGATAACCTTGCGCGCGGGGTCTAGGGGGGTCTCCTTTCCAGCAGTCCTCCTCCATCCTGCCCCCTCCCGCTGGAGGCCAAGTAAAAAGAGGCCTAGCCCGAAGTAATGTGTCAAACAGTTCCTACACAGTTTAGTGGGTAGTCTGGTAGCATGCGCTCCTAGGAGTTCCACACTCCGGGCGTAAATTGCCTTTACCCCCAACCCAAAAAAAGGTCTATTGAAATTTTATGGTTATTTATTTTTAATCAAATAATTTTGGTTATTTCATTGTGTCAACTAACTCTCAATTTCAGCTAATACATCTGGAATTTTTTGATATTTCCTCAATATTTTTATCCAGTTTGATTTCGGGCCCTACTTTCTGGCTTTGGTTGTGTTATCTTTTTCTGAATGATACTTTTTCTACTAATAAGCTAGTTTAAATTTTTATATTCGTTTCTAGGATTTCCGTTTTTCTCCGCTGTTTTATAAGTTTTTCTTCATACGTGGTTTCCTTTTCCACTGGACTACAGGACATGAAAGACTTGACTGTGTCATTCATGTCCTAAACAGATTAACATGGTTTGTATATTGGTTTTTCGTCTTATCCATTGTTAAATATTAACAAGGGTATTGTGCTTTATGTCCACCAGGCCATGTTGTGTTTTTGATGAGGACACGTTGCGACTGCTTGTAGTCATCATTAAGTCCTTCTGTTTACTATAGACGACTAGTTGTAAACCCAAATTATTGTAAAATTTTAAAACGACATCTCCGATATAACTAGCAATTCTCACAAAAAGTCGCCTTTCAAGCCTCTTGTGTATATCCAGGATTGCAGTAACCTCGGTATTTTCCAATTATACTTTGAGCCGTATGATAAAAATTTCATAAAATTATATTCACTTTTTTTAAAAAATTTCATAAAGCGAATTAGACGTGATGTTCCAATTTTTTGATTCGAAGACTTGTTCGCGGTTCGTTAAAAGTCCTAAAAATTCAGTTTGAACTTGATGAAGAACCCAAAGCGCGCTCGTAGTCCTTAAAAAGCATTCAATTAAATCTTTAGCAAAATCTTGCTTAAAGTTCGTGTACAACATACATACATACATACAAAACATACATACATACATGCATACATACATACATACATACATACATACATACATACATACATACATACATACATACATACATACATACATACATACATACATACATACATACATACATACATACATACATAGATGCCATAATTACAGTATGTCTACCGTGTTTTAAGCTAAAATATTTAAACTTAAAATTTAAAATCAAATAGTAAATAGATATACGCTTAAAAAAAACTTTAAATGTTTTAAATTTAAGTTTAATTTTAATATTATATTTTTCTTAACATTTAACTAAATCTTTGTGAGTGCTTGCGATTTAGTCTTTTCATATTATATCTCACATGTGGTTTCGGAGGGTATTTGTTTTTTTTTTCACAATATTATCAAAGCCTCAAAATTTTCAAAAATCCATCAAACGTCCGAAAGCAATCAGCCTTAATATACTACACACCCTACATTTTTTTTGGAAGGTGAAGGCTATTTACGCCCTGAGTGTCGGACTTCCGCTACCGGACTACCGGCTAAACACCTCCCGCGTCACGCCGAAAACCTAGCCTGGAACTGTTTGTCACATTACAGCGGATTAGGCCTCATTAATCAACGCTTAGCGGTTCCTTCAGGTTAAGGGAAATCCCTATTTCTGCACGGATGGATAGAAAGCAAGAGAATTGCTGTTACAGAGATCCCCCCTCTCTCGCCAAGCGATCAATCATGCCCTTGTTTATAAGAAGTACTGTCCATACGTAATGCGACACACAGTTCTAATTGTCTTTTGATTGCATCATTTTTCCCGTTACATTTTCTGGGGAGAGCACGCCTATTTTCTCCGAGAGATGCGAATGGAGTCTTGTCCATTTGGTACACGTAAAGAACGTGTGGCATGCGTCATCCGTCATCCCCGGGCAGAACACGCAAGCTGGGGATGGTGACTTTCCTATCTTATACAGGTAAGACTGAAAATACCCGTGATCACTGAGTAGTTGCGTCATGTAATAGTCAGTCTCACTATGCATTCTGTAGAACAACGGCCCTAAGTCACTAATCAGCCGTGCGGTCCACCTGCCTCGCGTTTCGTTTTCCTACATTGGATTACATATATTTATTAATAATAAATCACCATTCTATACTTTGAGCGCAGCGCGAATTTTAACACAACCTATTTTTGATAGTTTTCATAGAATTTTGCGAAAATATTTTCATGCTAACGAGCTGTGCATTAGGCAGGACGAAGAATAATTGCAAAAATTCGATGAAGACCACGGCTTTGTCAAAATTTTTTATTTGAATTGTATAGTTTTGTCACTCCAGCTACATTCAAAAAAACATGATACATCGAACTTTCTGTAAGTTATCCTTTTGATTTTTAATTTTCCTTTGAAACTTTTAACAATTTCTCCAGGTTTGTAAAATTAAATAGAATTATCTCTAAATGCTTTTTCGAGTTCTTTTTCCGTTTCTGCTAATTTTAGCAAGGAACATCATTATCATCCTACGAATTCGTTTATCGGTTCCTTTTCAGTCGGAGTTCGTTCCTTTTGTTTTGATCCATAGATCCTTGAATCCTTGATCCTTGAATCTCGTATTTTCATATTATTTTTACTCAACACATTATATTTATATTTTTAACATAATAATAACGTTGATCTACCTGAAGAACATCTGACATTAGTTGAAGACGCATCGCTTGACATCCAAAAGCTATGCTTGATAACAAGGAAGAAGCCAATCACTGTCAGGCTTGCCAGGAACAAACACATCGTTTAGTTTTGTAAAGCATTTTGTAAAAATCTAGACACACATATTAGCTTAACAGAGGAGTACTCTTTCCTGATAGTCACTTCTCTGATCAACATACCCTATTGGCGTCAAAATCATCAAATTTGATCTGTTGTCAAAGTTGTGCTGACAGTGTTTTCTATAGCGTAAGCATAAAAAGCGAGAACACTCTCAGTCGGCTGCCAGAAGCCGCCTGAAACAAACAATGCTAGAATTAGCCTTGAATTGCTTTTTTTATTCTAGCGTTAAAAAGTCTAACTAAAACAATTTTACCAATACAATTGTCCTTACTTTGGTTGAATCAGGAGATTGTTTGAAGTTTGCCGGCTGTTTCGTGTTTTCTCTGTTGCTAAGAGTAACGGTGAACGCAAATTCCTCACTCCAAAGTGCACCGTGAATCAGACACACTGAACGTATTTTTCAGTCGACAGACCTGGAGAGTTTTGTCAAAACTTTGCACAATAGAGCTGCCCTATGCTAGGTACCGACTCACAAGAAACGAGAGAAATAGGCAAGCGGACTTAGTAAGGAGAATTAGTCCTCATCCTTCCAAATGCAAAAGGCTCTGGATTAGATTTAAAAGGGCTTCGAATTTCGCAGCCCCACTCCAACGTCTATAACGAAGAACAAGAGAAAACTAAAGGCCCTTAATAGGATCTTCACGGGGCATTGCACACTCACAATGGGCCTTAAATTAAACTATGAGTGCAAACTCTGCAATTTCATGGAGGAGACACCAGTGCCTTTCTACTGGAGCATTTCATAGCACTTTCACCGAGAAGAAGCAATCTAGGAAGTTATTTTGTGTTGAAAAGGACTTGGGATGCCTAAAGCCAAAACAAATCATTTACTTTCTTCAAAAACTATTATTATGTATAAACTATTATATGATCCTTAAATAGTGTTTGTACCTATTTAAGTTCAAAAACAATTGTCATTTTATTCTTTTGAGTTTCTCCCGATTGCAAATTGTTGAAAAATAAACGGAATATCTGCAAAAGAACATATTCCACGATATTTGATCACAATTTTCATTTTGTCCCTCACCAAAACCTTTGCACATAATGTCTTTCAAAAATTCAATAAACAAGACACTTTCTTAAGTTCAAAGAACCTTTCTGAAATCATATGAAAAAAATACTCGTTTTTTTTTTCATCATGTCGACGATTTCACAAAGGATTTACAGCCCTGAACGTATCTTTCCGGTTTCGTCCCCTATTTTCTACCTTCATATCTTTTCTCACGCATAACATCCAGTTACGTTACTTTTCCTTTCTATGAATGCTCAAATTCTCATAGAATATGTCTGGCGGCATTATTTGTCCTTGCATGGTCTATTTGATCACGAGAAACTGTTGCAATATACCAAGGTATATTTTTTTCTTTCCTCTATACGCTCAGCTGATATTCCGGTATCTTGACACACTAGAAGGACATCCTTTTTGATTAGAGCGTTTCATACAAGACGACGCAACAATAGATAACTGTGTAGGCAACACATTGTGTAAGAGATTTTCCTTTGTTGTTGGTGATTGTACGCGCTGGTCACAGGATTAATAACAATAATAATCAGGTCGAAGATCCAGGTGTTAGACTGAAGATTGCTGGGAGTAAATTGAAATCTGTTGTCGTCTCGTCACAATTTCCTGCTGTTTTTGTTTGATGATTATGGTCTGTGACGAAAGGTGCATTGTTTGGAGAAGAATAGTGAATAACGTTGAATTTTTATCAAATATCGGAAACATCCTGGATCTGTTTAATGTTGATGCGTTTGACGTTTGCAGCCAGGATTTAGTTGGCGCAATTTTACGTATTATTTGTCAGAATGTGAATGTGTCTTATACTATACATTAAATTAAGCGGTTTAGGATACCAATTTTGCATCCAACAATTGAATAAAATCTCTTTTCAAAAAAATATTATCGCAAAAGTTGGGAGATCAGACAAAACATCTCCCATGTCAACAAAAAGACATTGTCTTGAATTATTTGAAATACTACTTCAGGTTAGGCATGTTTATTCCACGCGTATGCAACATTGTGGGGATTACGTATTGCAGTGGGATGGGCGACAGCATGATTGACAGAGAAAATGCCCCTGTGCTCTCGAAGTCCCCACTGTTTCCCCCGCTTAGTCTGAGCATATTTTTCTATCAATTTACATTTGTCAACTGATTTCAGCAGCTCTCTGATTACGCTTTCCCCACGGACCTGTCAAATTTTGGCATTATCCTCCTTGTGTCAACTTTCTTCGCCAGCAACTACCGTGCTGTCATTGTATTTCCGGTCGAAGCTTATTTTTCTCTGCACTCTCCGAAATGAGAGTGATCTGTACTACTTCCTCGATATATCACAAGGCTGAATTAGACACCGCCCAACGTGTTTGCCGTCTCTGCATGTGTACTTGCGGTTTTCGATACAGCATACTGTCAAAGTTTTGATCAATATATTTGCTATGTATAGAAATGTAGACTGCACGATGCCCGTCACCAGCTATCTTTTGTTTTGGACTTGGTTCCTATCCAGTGGCCACCAGTCTGCTTATAGCTGAGAATTCTAATATAACTTATCGGATATAAAGACAATCTTCTGGTGATTGGCATTTGTATTTTTGCGAACAGAGCCATGGATCAAGCATGATCTAGCATTTATTCTCCGCTGACATTGTTTGTCTTTGATATTCAGGGTATCTAGTGGGGCTAGAGCGCAACCACAACCGAAGGACTTCATCATCCTTAAACCGCATTAATGTTTCGTCTGCTGGACTATGGTCGACACCTCGAAATCGATGGTGAAAGGCCCTACTTTGAAAATGTATTGCCATAATATACGGTCCGTAGTGGCATGGCTTAGGTCAGTGGATCTTCACTGTATGAATTTCTCAAAAAATTATTCAGTTGAATTTATCATGCATAATTGGTGGTATTTAAACATAAGATTCTTTGCTGATCAAATCGGGTCTTACCATCTTCTAGGGGCACTAGAGCAAGAAGATTAAGTCAGATTAATAGACTAATTGCAAAATCTTGGCAGATATACTGGCTGGCCTTAAGACCTCCAGCTAATTTCGGTTCTTTTTCTTGGGAAGAAGAAAGTTTGTTTGCTGTCGCTTGGGTCCGCCGGGTCTTGCTTTTCCCAAGCGGATAATTTTGTGGCGGACGGCCATTTAAGAGTTAATCTCAGGTTTCCCCTGTTCGTTTCTAAGATGGAGTATAGGTGGCTCATTTTAATTTCACTTTGTTCACCGCTGCTAATAGATTGGTCACTGTTTGGCCCAAAAGAAGTCTTTTGAATATATTGACGACCTACTTTACGTCTATATTCTTGGCTTTTCACACGAAGGATGTGTGTGCGAGCGTACTGAAATATTGTCTTGAATCTTGAGGCAACACAGGTAGGGATAATCACGAATCAAACAGTCCTGTAAAACTCTCTAAAAGTATATTTTCGAATGAATGACATGAAGTGGGCGAAACCCCATCACTAAACACATTTTTCACGAATCAGGCTGCCATCTGCAAGCCATTTATCTTCATTCTGGGTATAAAACAATGGGGCGGCCAGGCTCCGGCACTCATGACTAGGTCTTTCATGTCATCGTTCACAAAATCATTGATTTTCTCCTCCGATCAATTCTCAAAAATAAATATTGAAGTAAGATGAAAATAATTAACTTAGTTCTCTCTTACTGAGTTTTCGATTCTGATCCTTTTTGAATGCTTTGATTTTGAAGTGTTGAATATGAATGTCCGGATTCACGATTTTTCAACGGCGAAATTCTTTAAATGAACCGAAACAGTTGGGGTGACAGTCACGTCGATCGTCCTACAAGGAGTACAAAGAAATTTTATAAAATCTTCATAAATTGGGTAAAATATTTACGGTCGTTTTTATGGTAGTTGTCAATCCACGTATTACCACGAAAACCCTAGGAGTGCTACGACCCCTATCAACTTAAAATACGGAGCATAAACTAGGTTACAATTTCTGATTATTTTCTATTCGCATGTGCATTTTATTGATTCATTTATAATTAGTTATTTATGAATCGATACGTGTTAGGATAGCTAAACATAAATAATGTATTCTAAACCTATCTATCAACTGTAACTATTTCATTTCTTTTTAGTTGGCGATTCACCATGTTCCGATCGAAAAGACCATATAAAAAAATTTCTCAAAGAGGTCAAGGACTCCTACAAAGAAAAAGAGAATTCGAAAGAAACCAAAGAGAAAGAGGGAAAGGAACAAAAAGCACCTGCTGCCAACTCAGCTTCGGATACGGAATCAGTTAAAAGTTCAAAATCCTTAAGACTTTTCCGAACTGTAAGTCATCTTGATTTTTTTTCCCATGTAATCTTATTCATACGTTTCCTTTCGTAGCCATCTTTACCCCGTCGTTTGCGTTTCAAACAGAGCTCTGAACATACGCCAAAGAAAGAGCTGCAAAAGGATCTGGCTAAAGGCAAAGAAGCATTAGAAGCAGCTAATGTAGAAATCAAAAATAAAACAGAGGTCCTTCAAGATTATGAGTCCCAACTCGAAGAGTTAAGAGCTCAGATTCTCCTGTTCAGAGAAAATGAAGGCAAATTTGCAACAGAGCATGATTTACTTATTGCTGAGAAAGACCAAATCATAAAAGAAATCAAAGAAGAGTTGGCTGCTTGCAAGGATGCCATTTTGAACGAGAAAACTCAAAGGGAGCGATTGACTTCCACGGTGAACCAATTGGAAGAGGAAATTAAAACTCTTCTAACCAGCCATGAAAAAGAGTTAACATTCTTAACAAACACAAATACCGAAGTAGAAACAGTCAACGATCGCTTGAAGGAAGAGAATCGCAAACTTAGCGAGGAAAATTCCAATCTTAAAATTGAAATACAAAATTTAAGCGATGAAATGTCGGTCTTTAAATCGGCTTTTGAAGGCAGTGATGAGAAAATCCAGGAAAAATCGATTCGAATTGAAAAACTTAACGCGGAAAATGCTGTTCTTCTGGAAGAGATTGAGACACTTAGGAAGCAAATCCAAAATGATGTAGTGAACTACGCTCAAGAGAGCCATAAAATGTTGAAGGAACTCGAACAGCTCAAAGTGGAAAAAGAAAAACTTTCTACCGAACTAAAAAATAAACAGCTACTAATTTCGTCGCTAGAAGAAGAGCTCGCTGATAAAGACGTCGAAATGGATCTGCAGCGTGACTCAATCCGGGAACTGTTTCAACAAGAATCCTTGTGTCTTACCAAAAAATATGATCAGCAAATTGCAACTTTGAAAGAAATACATGATATGAAAGTGAAAGAAATTGAATCGATCCATATCCTTGAAAAGGCGAAAATGACGCGTGATCATCAGGAAAAGATGAAAAATGCTGAACGCAGACGCAAAGAGGAAGTGGAAAGGTTGAACGAATTAACCGAAGAAAAGATCCGCCTGGCAGGAGTCCAACACGAGCAGAAAGCTAAATGCATTGAAGCTAGCTTGGAAGATGCCGTGCTCAAGGAGAAACAATACTGGAAGGCTGAATTGGACAAATGTCAGAAGATTGCTGAAACCGAGATCATTCAGAGTGAATTGGAGAAACAAGATCTCAAAACACTTTTAGAGAGTGCAAACGAAATGTTGAGAGAAAGGGACGAGAAAATAAAAAACTTGGAATCGCGCATTACCAACGGAATCGACTATTATATCAGCGTTAACGATCGGTTAGAAGCAGATATCAATGAAGTTAAGCAAGAATGCAACCGTCTTATGACTGAGAAATATAACTATCAGCTCACTTTGAATAACACCCGTTCCACCGTCAACATACTCATGGAACGTCTGAAAAAATCTGACACAGACGTTGAATCCTTGAAAAGCGACTTGGAAGTTGCCAACCGTGCCAAGTCGGATTTGGAAATTAAAAATGCAAGCTTAGAAACCGAATTAAGGAACCTCCGAAATGAAATGGAAGAATACAAAGAAGCATTGAAAGCACTGCGAAATTCATCGCAAGCTATGGAGCGAGAGATAAGAGAAAAGGAAACGATTTTCGAGAAATTAATGTGTTCGGAGGAAGAAACGCTTGAAGCAGTCAACAAAATCGGGAAATTATTTAACGATCGCATTGAGGAAAATTTGGATAAATACTTCGAAATGTACGTAGATTTGAAGCGGAAGTATGAAGAGCGCGAAATCTACATTAAGGACATGAAATCTCTTCTCGATGAATTCGCAACAGGCATTGAATTGGCACGTCTCGAGCTTGATGGCAAGGATAAACAAATAATTGGCTTAGAGCAAGAGAATAAAAATATTAAAATTGAAAATATGACTTATCGGTTTCGCTGTGAACAATTTGAAAAATATGAAAATGAAAAGAATCGCGAGAAGGAATACGAGCGAAAAGTAGAACAAGCTGAAAGAGACTTTGACGATCAAGCTGATATGATTAGCACTAAAGTGATTGAGAATTTACTCTCCGAACTCGATGCCGATGCAGAACTTGAACATGAAAAAACATTTTTGGTGTCATCGACAGCTCCACAGGATAACAATAAGATTGTTGAAGAAAATCAAAAACTCAAAGCAAAATTGGCTGAACAAATTCGACGAAATGATTTGTTACAGGAAATGATTGAAATGGAAAGCGATCACGCTATGGAGAATTCTGATTTGAAAAAGAAGGTAAGTCAAGTTAATAATTTTGTCAATATTCTCCATAGTTTAGCTTGAGACGCTTTTTGCAATATTCGCTTTTTAAAATTTGATGATCACCATAAGGATTTAAACTGAAAATTAGAGCAAATGTCTTCGAATCGCCGATGTAAATTTCAATTTTTCAGGCCATTTCTTATCTCAAAAATTTTCTGTTCTTAAAAAAGTATTTTTTCAGATTTCACTTCCATGTGGTCCTCCAAACCTTCAAGGTTTTGTCTTAGTCTTCGTCGCCATGGTCTTCTTTCCATTCCAAGTATTTTCAAGGATTTTCGAATGCCATTTAGCAGCACAAGCATGACATTCATCGACACTGTCACGATAATTATCTTTCTCCGACGCTTTTAGTTGTTGGTTTGATAGCACAAATGTCAATTCAACAAGAACTTGACATACCCCCAAAAAATTATCTAGCAAACTAAAGGCTTATCAACTTAATCGTGAAATAACATTCTAAATTTCGTGTTCAATAAGTCGATTTTTCAATGGCTGTGTTGAAAGTAGAAATACAAATTCATTAAGCATGGTCCAATTACATCAACTTTTCACCACGTCTAGGACAGGTCTATACATCACCTTATATTAAAATGACAAACGTCATTCAGAATGGTAAACCATACAAGACATAAATGTCACAGAATTGTCAATCATAAGAAACGTCATAGACAATTTATTCCTATTGAAAGATGTCATGCACCTGGAAAAAGAAATAGCCCGAAAACTGAAACCAAGTAAAGAACAGCAGCGATCTAAGGGAATGTAACCGAAATAGTCCTTTGCATTAATTATTCTTATTACTTTCATATTATTATTTTAATAAAATCTGAGTATGTAAATTTCACTTTACAATTTCGGCTATTATACTTATACTTCGATTTCTTGAACCTCATAAGATGGTGCTTCAAAGGTAGTCATCAAAAGCCTTTTTATTCTGCCCTAGTTAGCTCTATTACGATCCAGTCAATTAAAATATAATATTTCATTTGATTCCCTCTTAACTTCTTCTTATGCCAATTTTCTCAACAAGTAAAAGAATTTTTCGAAAAACTCAAACTAACTTCGAGAATAAAGTTTTCATACCCCACCTTTGTAAATAATCATGCATTACTCCTAGTACATTCATCTATTACAAATTCAACTTACTCTTATTGCAGATCGAAGAAACAGATAAAGCTAGACAAAACGCTGAAAAATTGGCTAAAGAAGCAGCTGAAAAGTATCAAGAACTCAAGCAAAAATCAATTCGTTCACAAAACGAAAAGAACGTCGATATATTACGTGAAACAAATACCAATGTGAAAAATGTGGGTAGTCCTTTGAATCCTTTGAAAATAAATTATATTTTTAATGATTTTCCTTCGCAGAAAATCTTAAAATTCCAAGATCTCAATAAAGACACTGAAATGATTATTGCTGAGCTTCAAGACAAGATTCCATTCGGTACACCGCGACAAGGAAGTGCCAAGAAGCAACCGAGCACACCAAAAACACCAAAGACACCCCGCACTCCGAAAACATTGTTTCCAGCACTCAAAGGTAAAGAAAATCGATCACCAATGCCGATGGATGTGGTGCAAAGTCCGAAGGGTATAATAACGCCAAGGATTTAAATAATCGTTTATCATAGCATTCAGTGTACATTATCTATATTCATAGTCATCTTTTAATTGGAAGCAAATGTTTTTAGTAGATTAAGGAGTGCATACAAATTATTTATATGTATTGGATTTATCTTTTAGAGGATATCCTCAAATATCTATCCAGAATGAAATATAAAAATATAAAACCATAAATCATATAACCAAAAAGCAACTCCTGTTTTAACTTTACAAAAGAGTATAATATTTTCGCCTTACATAAACGCCTATTCGTTGTCCTTATTTTGATATAGGAAAAATCCCCAAGAAAGAAAAACAGCGAGTTAAAATACAAGAGAAAACTAACTGGTCTATTTTAATGGAATGTTTTTCTTCTGAGGAAACATGATTAATTCGTTTCGTAAGTTTACACACAAATTATGTAACTAATAGAAACAGTCCAATGTAATTTGCTGATCGCGAAAGTTGATTATTCAACCACATCACATAGTTTACTATTGTAACTAACTCTCGTATGAGACGATTTGTTTTTAGTTACTTTTTACAAGAATTATAAAAAAACACAATTACATCGTGGTTTTGTAATGCTGTTTTGAATATTATTTTACTTAGAATAAAATGGCGTCGTTTTTCCCGATCGTTATCTAATGTAACTAAAATCTGAGTTCGTAGTTTTACCTGTAATATGTACGATTGCAGTTTTCTCAGACTGCTGTATATTAAAAACGTGATGTTATGGTACAGAAAACCTTTTCTTAACATTAAATAATCACTGTTTCCCTTTGCTGAACATGCACTATAAAAATAAGGAGTCTACTTCCATAGCATAAGCACAAGCAGCGATAACACTCCCGAGCGGGGTCTGGTAGACAGAGATAGAAAAATTGCTGTAAATTTATTTATGTGTTGAAATTTTAGCCAACAATTTGAGTGAAGCATTCATGCTAAACGAAATTATGAGCAACAATTTAGTAACACAAATAAAATTTAAGTTTTTTGGTTGAATTGCAGTAGATCGGGAGTTTGTTTGAAATGCTATACTGCAGCCTTGGTGTTTAACTGCTAAACTATCAATCTCTTTTTTGATAATAATTAAACACAAAAAAACAAAACGGTTGCACGTTTTCAAAACCATTGTATCCGTTGCGAATTTTTTATATTCTCGTTTTAACTTATTTGACCCTTGACATCAAACCGTATTTTATGCCACCAATTCATGCCAAGACTGACTTCACCCATTTACATTTTTCCACCTTTCCTTAGTTTCAATTTCAATCAAATTGTTCCAATATTTAAAAAAGGATAATAAAATGAACTGTGGATTTTCCCCTCCCGTTCTTACCATATTATTCTTACACGTGAGAAGCCAGTATTCACTGGATGCGGATAACACTGAACTAAATCTCCTTGATCCCAAATCAGTTTTGACCCTCGGACCCTTGGGTGCTCCTGAATCATCAGGACTTTATGAAAACTACATAAGAGTATTTTTATACAAGAAAGTCGTATATATGCTATATTATGTCTGAGTTTTTCCATGTATTTTTGTATTATAATGTCAAAAGTATATTTAATAAATGGAATTCTAAAAAACATGAAAATATTCTCTTTCGGGCATCTAGCTAGCAGGCTTACAAAAGCTTAATTTCAATGAATCGGGAGACATAGTGTTACAATTTCGATAACCTACCATAGCTAATTCAGCTCTTGCATCAGAATCAAACCTATTGTATGACCAAAAAGAAAACTAACTGGACGGAATTTATTAAATTTGTTTAAGGTAACATCTGCTCTAGCAGATCTTCAGCCATTAATAAATACTTAGTTTTGTTTTGACTAAGTTTTCACTAAGTACAATACAGATACGAAATTCGAAGGACATAAAAATGACAGAAAGAAATGACAGAAAAATGTCTTTTGAACAATTAAACTTTTGCGTGCTTTTCTGGTACCATTTTCTGCGTTACTGCTCAAAAAATCTACTCAATTTTTGAATAAGACCAGGAATAAGGATCAAAAATTCGATGTACATGAAATTGTGGCCATATAATTTCTGCAAAATATAAGGACGCTGTTTTTGAAATAAAGATAAAAAAGGTATTTTTTTTTTTGCTAGGGTCATGCCCTCTAAGGACCAATGTAGTCCTTATTGCCAAAATAATTATGACAACAAACAGAATGCATTACCGTTGCAATGTAAGCAAAAGTTTACTGAAAACAGATCACGAGATTATGCATTCGTACATACAAAAATATGTAAGGCGAAGAAATAGGGCTAAAACGAATAGAGGTTTATTTACAATTTCAAAATCGACTTGGACCATAAAGTTCGAGTCGTTATGAACCTTATGGTTGTTATGATAACCTGAATGGTCTTATGGTCTCCCTCTTATTTCAGGAAGCTATTGCAGCCTGTTCTGATCGTGCTAGCGTCATTTTCCTGCCACTTTCTGCGACTTCTGTCGGGACTTTTTGGGGTTTAACAAATTGAAGCCTGTTTTAATTTCCATATCCTGCAAAGCCGCCTTCCTTTCATTTCTTTCACAAAATAACAATACAACTGGCATTATTCGAAACTATGAGTGTAACAGGAACAGTTTTGTATATTGTCGCTAGGATCTGTTGGGTAGTGCTAATTTTCAAAACGCCTTTGTGCTGTAACTTCAGACAGCTTCAGCTTGTTTGGCTGTGTGCAGCCATCTTCTGCAGGAACGATATACCTGAGCACCCTATTTGGCAAATATTGCATAGTAATACTGCTATATTTCAGCTGGATTGAGCGTCTTTGATCGTTTCGTATGCATTCACTCAATGCTCCATTCGTTGGCATACATTCACTCAATCCGTTGGTAAAATCCTTAAGAGGCAAACAGCAAGGACTTCCTTGTTGACTTCAATTTTTTATATATCTACACTGCAAATCACATAGCATTATTGGGAGCGCATTAGCGTTTCTATGCTGTCTTCCTTTTTTCGTGTTCAATTCAAATCTACGAGCGATTTTTATGCTACAGAGTTGCTGATATGACATTTGCTGATATGATGCTTTTACCTGCAAACCTTACAGGCTTCTTGCTTTGTTAGTAACACAGAGAAGTGATTTTCTCGGTTAAGAAAACTTGGCTTAGATTTTTGTGTTGATTCATTGCTTTTACATTATACCCTAAATATTTGATTCCTTTTTGAAACAAAAAGAATTGTTAAATAATTTGGGTTCGGCTGCCGTACTGCCGTTATCTTTTAAATATGTTATCCAAGCTCTGTACGTGATTATCAAAGTCCTTGTTCGCAACGGTAATATTGTTTAAGTAAACCAGATACACATCCAAATGCATGCCTTTCAAGATCTTCCCATGAGACGTTTCAATGATGCTGGAGCGTGACACAGTTGCTCTGAAACTACTATACAGCGCTAGCACTTTTACCTAACTTGTTTATTTTTCAAGCTCTCTATATTAAAAAGCTCTCTCTGTACTAAAGGCATATTTGCTGCGTGCGAATTTGTTATGTGATTTTCATTGTGAATACTCTTTAGCAAGCTGGCTCTGGTTGTTGGCTAAGCTGTGCACTGTTCAAACCATGAAATCGATTGCATAGCTGAATATAGCGCAAATACTTTAGGAAGACTTCTCGCAGACAGAGATAGGAATATTAGAAGTAGATTCATATTTGTGTTGTTTATTAACACTAAAGCTATGAGAGATTACCAATTCAAATAAAATCCCACTTAATTTAATCTAATACCGTTAGGTCGAAAGTTTGTTAGAAGTTATGGGGCTTTTTTCTATGCCATTCTAATTCCTATTTCTTTTTGATTCCCATCTGCAAATACCCACTTTGAATTTTCAAATTAGAGACCTACTTTATGCCTGGTAAAGCGTTGAATGTATCACTATGATCTATGGACTAAAAAAAGTTAAATGACGTTCTATTAGTGTATGTCTTCCTTCAGACAATAGCGTCACCACTAAAAAGTCAGACAACAGTTTAGAGCAACAATTCAGAGGGGTGTCACAAAGAAAGAGATACGAACTTTGCAAGATGAAGAGCTTAGAAATTACACAACGTATATTAGTGATGAAATTGCGATAGCTAATTTTGTGAGTCTAAATTTATCTGCAAATAATTCTTCCGATGTAATAGTATAAATGAGTCGTTGTGTATTCATACAAAATTTAGCATCTTAAAGCTCATATGTTCCCACCTTCGTTTCTATCTCCTATCTACATTAAGTTTTGGTGATAATTAGAATTGCATCTGGAAAAATGGCGTCAAATACCGTTAGATTGGAAATTTATTCATAGTTTCAGCGCTGCTAAATGGTTATGCTATAATTGAGATGAATTATCCTTTATTTGTTGATAACTACAGTTTCTTTTGACAAGTGTCACACTGTGAGGTGGTTGTTGAATAGACTAAGGATTTTCGGTATTTATTTTATGTCTGGCTATCGACATGATTTCCGTTTACTTAATCCAGAGCATTGGCTCTGGACCAATTTTTAAAAATTGTTCCAAATTATCCCTAATTAGTGTGTTCTGTGTATCTAGATACAGTTAGCATTTAACACGGTGCATTGATTACTGCCGTTGACAATCATGGCTGCCACCTAGCGTTTTTTTAAGTGTTCCCGGAAAAATTTCATCAGCCTGGCTCTTGGAATCAAAAATTCCAAAAAAAATGTCCCCTTCGTTTCGGTGAACTTTTGTCTTAAAAGAGTTTCTGCGTTGATTTGGATTTTCTCGACATGTGCAATTGATACATTTTGATGTGCAAATATTGGGCAGACTTTAGTTTCAGTGGTTTCAGTGGTTCGGAGTTATCACACCCATGATTTCTTTGCCTCTAGTCAAGCAATAATCCACTTTGAATCATAAGATCTACTCCCAAAAAAATGTAGGTATCGCAAACTTTTCCACCAATTGTTAAAGTTTTAAAGTTTTAACATTTCGTGCCAAGTCTCTTCTTGCAATTCAGTGTGAAATTTCAGTACCGATAGTGATTGTGAAATTTAGTCCTGTCAAGGCGTTGTACAGCATCAAGTTATTTGCCCGACTTGCTATCTAATACATAAAGATAAAATAGCTAATTGCTATAGGAAGCAGGTCATAACGCTTCAAAATAGCTCTTTTGCTTTGCTCATATTGGTGGATACTTCTATTGCCCTTCAGTTTGCCTGGAGACTCGGAACATTTTCCACTTTTTCTTGGCAGCCTTCATTCAATCAGCCGTTGTAACGATTGCCCTTGCGTAAACTCTCATTTGAGACGCTTAGATCCTAATTTCCGCACTCTCAATTCCTGAGTTTCAAAAAAAACCAACTCTTCTATAACTCTTGGAAATCGTTTTCTCGCTTTCCATTTCGCACGCATTCATCAATAACATGATGACAAACACCGATAACATGATGACATGACAAACTCCGAAAGTTTAACATTACTGTTTACCCAATTTTCTTTTCGATTTTTTACACAGTTTATGTTAGCCACGAAACAATTAAGTTTGAATACCCAAAGGATATTATTTTCAATCTCCACAGGTTACTGAAACTGTCATTTCTGGTCTGTTTGCTCTCAATGATGACAAAATTTTCTACCGAACTTCGAGAATTTCTTTTCATTTCAAAAGATTCTCCTCGAATCTTCTAGCATTTTCGATCTTTAAAAACTTCGGAAAAATTTGCATACTCTTCTTTTAAATTCCTGCATATCTATTTTGTTTTAATCTGTTTTTTGTTTCATCATTTCTCCCAGGGAAACTAGTCACGTTCGAAAAAACGAAGTAATACTTCTAAAACTATACGACATTTAAGTATATCGACTTTGACAGGGTTTAAAAAACTGTCAAACTATACAGTATATGTCAAAAATATTTCAACATAAATTTTTAAGTTTATTATCGATTGCATTTCCTTTCACTTCCTTTCTTTTTCACTACTTTTCACAAGTCTTGAAGCAAAAAGGTCGTAAGTTTATTTGAAACAGTTGAAGGTTGTCTGGTTTCTGACTTTAATTTTCAAAATTAACCATGTTACGAGCAAACATGCAAGATCAAAACTGTATTTTAAAATCACAATATTATTAACACGAATTAGCATTCACAATTTTCAGAACGTGACCGTAGTTTTCAATAGACTTCCGGATACTGATCAAGCTATGAAAAAATTCCACTATAGGGAAAATCTAATTAAATACACACCTTTAATTTAATACTGCTTTTATCATGTCACACCTATTGTATAATATCTTATTTTTTTCTCCACTAATCGGTAAAAGGGGATCGGTTTGCTTGTGAAATAACCTACATCATTTTACAATATTTTCCATCCAATTAGTGACAATTTGGAAAATAACATTTAGAACACAAAAAAGCACCTAAATGTTGTTTGTGTACGCACTTTTTTCTGTTAAATTATACTTTAGCAATTTTTCGAATAGGTTAGCATATTTTGAACACAGAACTACAGGACAGGAGAGCTCACAGTCTTAGTTAAATTTTAGTTATAGTTTCATAAACGTTATTGAACGTAATCATATGTTGTAAAATATGGTGTGTTCATTCATTAGGCTACAATACTTTCCGGGGATTTCGAAGGAGCAAATATAACTAACCAATGTCAATATTCAAAATAAAATTGTGATATTTGTTTTCATATCTCTCAACAAGGTTAGTCAAGATAGTTTGTTTCTTAGAACGATTACAAACCATTGGGTGATTATTCAAAGGAAGTATTTAGCTTTTAATTTATTTATTGGTACTGTTTTATTGATATATTGATTTTCAAAACAAAAAATTCATTACTAAATCATCTCTCACAGATTTTACACATCCGTAAAATTTTTCTTTCCAAAAGCAAGCATTTCATTATGGCCAACTAGGTCGGGGAAATTTTCCGAATTTCTGTACTTGACGACGACTTAAAAATAAACTTACTAATTTTCTCAGAAAACCTTCATATTTGATTTACACTTCACTCACATTAGTCAAAAGGGGATTTTTTCAATTGCATATAATGAGAATATCATCGCTTAGCCAAGTCGACCTACATATACGATTTGTTTCCATTAGTCATTCTTCAAAAATGTAATAATGGAAAATAGATATTCTCCATAAATATTGGAAATGCTTTAAATAAAGCTATTGAATTATGTTAAGATGTAAAAGCAAATAGTAAATACTTATAAAATCAATCATGACTGCAAATTAAATGTCATACTTGAGAAGCATACACACAAGCCACGTGCACACTTTTGTTGAATAGAGAAGCCAAATCCGAATATGAATTGAACAATTGAGTCATCAGTTGAAAGAAGAGAAAAAGAGACGACAGTTGAAACGTTCCAGGTTTTTACTTCCAATTCATAGGAGCTTATGATGGCTGGATGAAACGAGGAAATTGTTTGTTAAAATTCTTGTAAACAATAGTAAAAACAACAGAATAAATTCTCAAATACTATATGCAAAATAAAATAAGTAAATATTATACGTAACGTCGTATTATTCGTCATATTATTATATTATTATATAATGTACAATATTATATAATATACGCATACATCATTTTATTATGACCAAAAAATTTTCACAATCGAAGGAATAAATAAATGCATTATTTTCCAAACGTTCATTATTCTTTCAGTGGGGCTTCATGCAGCCCAATTGTTTTTGGATTTTTCGGAAAATTAAATATCGACAATTGAAAATTTCTTAAATTGATATTTTTAAATTTCACGCAGGTATTGTTAGCATATTTTGGGTGTATTTTTATTACCGTAGGATCTGCTAACAAAAATTATAATAGATCACTTCAAACATCTCTGGCGTAAGTTTTTTTGTGCAATCTTTGTGCAATCGGACTTTTTTGGTAAAATTTGTTTACAAAGTTCATCTTTTGAAGTATTTTATCGCTGGAAAATTTTTCCATTTTATCCAAGAGAATTCAAACTCGTATAGACCACCAGGATCTATATTAATCGGCCTATTGCCGTCCCGAAACAGCCAACATTAAATGTCAAAAATAATATTGCAAGATAATTGTGTCAAAAACTTCAAGCTTCAGTGGCAGATTAAGTAAAAAGTGGCCAATCATCAGTGCGCTTCTGAAATAAAACTAATATAAAAAAAAAACAATGTCCAAGTACTCAACCCGCCACGAGGTAGCTTAATATGTCCCCGCAAATATTTCAACGAAGTTTAAAATGTTACCGGCATGACAGGGTAGCAAAATATCCGATCAACTCACTTTAGACGTATATTGATAACAAAGTTAAGTATATTGGTAAAGTAAAGTATATTGGTAACAAAGTTAGCAACTACTATCCCTCCCAAACACCCGAACAAATCCCAAACAAACTCCCTACTTTACGGTATTCAGCCAAAATAAGTGTCATTTTTATTGGTAAATTTTTTTCCCCCTTTTGCGTATAACAAACAGCACCTCTCCCAAATCGATTTTGCGAAAAATCACAATAAAATCATAAATGTCATTCTGCTTATTCTGTCTGTCTGACAGAAGCCGCCTGGAAGTTTTTACTGTTACAAATAGGGTAACCGAAACGTGGGCTTGACGACGACTTGCAACGTTGTGCAGAGGTCATTTGGTCTTCTGTGGAATGTGAGCATGTTGAACCGATGACAGACGAACTTGAAGAACTTCTTTGCACCGAAGAGTTGAAGTAGAAAAGAAATAGACTGACAAGTTGCAAAAAAATTATATTAATAAATTGAATAAAATCGAATGCAATGGCACTTCCCAAATTCTACAAAAAATTTGGGCGTGGGTCATCACTTTCTATGAACTGATCAGTTGTTCATTATGATAGGATGGCTGTCAGATAGAAAATGAAAAACATTTATTGTTATGACCAAAAATTTCTTTGATTTCATATTTTTATGTTTCCAGTAAGTACCCATCGCGTTCTAGGTAGGGAATCTTCCCTATTGAGATAATATTCAACAAAACGATTGAATCAATAAAACGATTGAATGTTGAGCTCCCGGTTTGACATCTTGAAGACTGATTTTGGGATGAATCTAGCTCCTGTAATTAAGCAGCTGGTCGTATTTGTCTGCTTGGCGGTCGATATTGGTGAAGGAGTCGTACATATAACGTTTGCTGTATAATATGCTGAATCTGTTCGCTGTTATTAACCCGCCATAATCATACTCATCTTGATCTGTCAGGGTATATAAAAACTTTTGACAACATTGCTAAAACCGGGTGACCCATACTTCATCCGTCTTCAAAAATATATGTATTTTTGTTGGATCCGTAGTAAAATTCTTTGAGTTGCTTCCTAAAAAATTTCATGAGATCACCAGTATACTGCCGGTATATGGAGATTAGTCATATTCAGCTTGTTCAACCATATTTCTAAGTTATGGTGCAGCCTCCCCTGCATATTGGCTCCTTATCGCTTTCCACGTTCGCCTGTTTTCAGCTATTCTCATCCAAGATGTGCAGGCTATTTTTTTTTTTTTGTATCATAGTCCCATTGAATGTTTGAGCGTCTTCTTGGTCATTGAATTCCTTTTTGGTACCACGTTATTCTTATGGTCCACCAGCCGTCCGTCATTCACACCAAGTGACCGGCCTATTGGCAATTCAAGGATTTCGCTCTGCGTATCACGTCTCTAACTTGGGTCTTTTCTCGTATCGACGTGAATGTCATTTGACCTCTTCGTGTAATGCCGTTAATATAATACGCGTAATAATGGTTTTTTGGGCGACCTGGAGTCTCCTCGTTATCCCTTTTGTTAGGTTATTAGCCCCCATTTTTCGCTACCATATAGCAGGACTGGTAGGACACATTGGTCAAAGGTTTTCTTTATGAACTTCATCTTCATTTTAGACTTGAATATAATCGAGTTCTTCCCGAAAGCATTCGTCGATTGATTTCTGGTAGTAGTGAACCGGATTTGTGTATTAGGATTTGTATATTGCCCAAGGTTTACATATTCTTCGACTATTTCTGACGAGAAGTTGTTAAGTTTTGTATGTCCTTGAGTGCTTATATAATCGTTGAATATGATATTGGTTTTGCTTATGTTCGTTTTCAAACCTACTTTTCCGCTAGCCGCGTTGAGTTTATTGAGCTGTTCTTGTAATTCCTCTTGGCTGTTGGCTATAAGGACTATGCCATCTGCAAATCTCAAGTGATAGAGGTTTTTCACTAACGATATTTCATCCAGTTCGGAAGATGCCCTCCAATGTGGCCTTGAAGAGCCTTGGCGATAGTGTGTCTCTCGGCCTTACCCCTTTTTGAGACAGAAACTCCGGAGTGTCTTTTAGTACTTTGACGTGTACTTTGACCTGTTAGTACTCTGGCATTGCCATAGATGTTGGCTAGTACTTCCACATATGGTATGTCTATGCTTTCAGTTATTAATCCATTTATTATCACATCAGGGAATATTGAGTGAAAGGCTTTTTCAATGTCAATAAAGGCCAGAGCTAGAGGTTTCTCATACTTATTATATCTACTCAAAACTTCCTGTAATGTATGAATATGGTCTATAGTGCTGAATCTACTTCTGAAACCAGTCTGCTCCCGAGACTGTTTGGTATATAAGACTGATTGTATTCGGTTGATAATGAGCTTCGTGAAAACTTTGAATAAGACCAATGATAGACTTATTGGTCTATAGTTCCTCATGTCTTCTTTGTTGCCTTTCTTATGGATCAGTATTATATTAGCACTATTTCATTGGTCAGGTATGCACCTGGCTTTAACGCAATCAGAGTACAATTTTGCTAGTTGTTTCCAGGTTTTTCTTCCTTTGAATTTTAGCAGTTTAGCAGTGATACCGTCATTACCAGCAGCTTTACAATTTTAATGGAATTTATAGCCATCTCGACCTCTACCACGAGGATATCCGGCGCATTATCGTTGGTTGCAGAGGAAGCGGTATTTGTTTTTATCGAGTTGAGTCGTGAAGAGCCTTATAAAGGTCTCGGTAGAAATTGGTGATTGTCTCAATTATTTCCTGTCTATCAGTGAGTCGGATGTTGTGAGGATTTAGGGCTATCACCTGTTTTTGCCTTCTTGAGGCTTCTATGAATTTTAATGATATCTGCCACCAGTTTTTCGTCATACTTCTTGATATGTACAGGTATGAACTTCCATACTCTTTTTCAGGTTCCTGTTTATTCAATCCTTCTAATATTTGTGGATGCTTTAATTTCATTGCGCTCTCTGAATAGCGCCTTGGTCTCATTTGATAGTTTTCGATGCCTATCGTCTACTATTGGTCCGCCTACTATTTCGGCACATTTCGGAATGGCTTCCGTTAGATGGTTTACGTCCCTGTCCCAAAATCTCTTCGTTTATTGGGGCTTGGTTACTCTCAATATTACGCTTGAAGTTTTCAGTGTTAAAGCCGGATTTTATGGGCTTCCTGAGCAGTTTGTGTCTTTGTGCTATGAAGTCAAGGGTAATTCTTACGCTGACCAGGCGATGATTGCTTTTCGTCTTAAATCTTACGGAAACATCTTTGTTACATTAAATTATCTTAAATTATCGTTAATTACAGAAACAACTTTAATCGTTCTTTGCTGCTTGGTAAATATCAAATCAATTTCGTTTGTTGTTACCCCATTAGGTGCTTACCACGTCCATTTTCTGTTTTTGTTCTTCTTGAAGAAGGTATTTGTTATGAATAGACCGTGGTCTATTCACCTCTTCCCCTCTTTCATTTTCTCTTCTTTCTCCCAGCACTTTTTGGACTTTCCTTTCGCCTATTATGGCGTATTAGGAAAGTAGTATATATGTATATACTTACTAAATTCTATGAATGTCATTTAAATTAGACATGATTGTAATCGTGATTTCTTGAATAAAGTTAAAATTTTTATCATATGAATTGTCTGGTGCTGTCTATTGCATTTCCATTACATAAGACCGATTTCGCATAGAAGCAATCGAAACCCAATTGTTGTCACCATGATTCTTAAGAAAACCAAAGCAAAAACTATAGGTACATTCAAATATAACCATGATTATAAGATTTTTGAATAAGTCGCTTCGACTCTTCACAAATCCCAAAAACATATCATGTTCGCCAGTCCCACATATCAAGCTCTGAGAAGAAGAATGCCAGGGTTAAAATGCTTCATTGAATGCACTATTCACAAGTTCATATAATAATTTTTCAATATTCCTAGAATTCAAATCCTATTCACAATTTTTTCGCAAATATGAAAAATTTTAACAGAAAAATTATTCGTAGAAAATCCAATTATCAATTACTATAATGCTCTTATGTTTGTACTTTCAAAGCACTTACCAAAACTCAGAGCATATGTATATGATTCTCAAAAAAATACCACACTTCTTCGAGTGCTTACAAAGCTCTTTTTCTGCAGAATTTGTGGCCTACTCACAGCCTCGAGTGCCCTTGACAAGCTGATGAAATCAGCTTGTCAAATCAAAATTATCACTGGAAGCGTGGAGTGAAACTATCTTAATGTCTGAACGATTCAACCTTCGTTGCGCGAAGAAGGATTGTTGGGAGGAAGATTGTTGAGGATCTCTATGTCGTACAAGCCTAGACTTGGGTATTTTATTGGAAGAACTTTCGAAAAAACAGTCAAGTTTCACTTTCATGTTCTGAATTTAAAAGGAAAAAACAAAGAAGAAGAAATAATCATCGTAGCTCATAATGGTGAAGAAAAAAACAGCGTCTATGAGCAATTCTACCACCGGGATCATATGAAGTCATATGGACGAATATGGAATCTGGGTTTATGACCTGTCGATGAACTATGAGCTCATCCAGGCTCTGGAAGTCGATGATTGAGTAGCTTTCGGGGTTTACAATTACACAGAGACTTCTCGTTCTGGCCACTTCAATACGTTCGTCACTGATCCCTGAACAAAGCGTTTCATCACACCTTTACACTAAAATCCTATTATGGAGCGTTGAGCCAGCATTTGTTTATAACCAATAATCTTTGTTATTAGATATCGGAGCGAAACCTGAACAATTGTGCAGCATGAAAACTTTGTAAATCCCCTGAAAAATCATTGTACAAAACTGAAATGCTGCAAACAACAGATCTGAATAAAAAATAATTTGGTTAATTATTTAAATAAATTATTTATTTATGTTTTCATTTTTGTTTTAAGATGAATACGTATTTTGTGATATGCATTATACAAAGCATTCACAGAATGCAATAAAGCTCATGATATAATTCGGAGCTGGATTATTTCAAATAAATTATGAATTTTCACTAATGCGTAACGTGAGTAATTTATTGTAGAACTTACAACATAAATAGAAATCTACTGACTTTTTTCGTCAAAGACTAGTAGAGGCCTCATTGTTTTCAGAATTATTTAAACATATCTTTGTAAATGACTTAAGGTTTTTTTTGCATTGTAGGAACATTGTAACATTATCATTGAATTATTATTATTGACTGGCAAGCATTTTAATTGACTTCTATATAAATAAATTTATGCACTTTATTAATGCGTAAAGTACAAAATATTTGATCTGTTTGTTAATACTTTTTCCTTATTTGGTCAAAATAAGTGGTTGACACTAGCTTTAGATATTTCAATTGTCCTTCCTCAACATTTCTACTTGAATTTTTTCCGACGCACATTCATAAATTCAGTCTAGACTGTGTACGAACTATTAACAACTATATCACCCGTACTGCTAGCAATCCTTATTGAATTGGAAACACTACTCCCACTTGCGCCTCCACTAGAGAAATTGATCACATTCACATTGGGGATGGTCGCATTATTGTTCATTTGCAAGCACATCCCGCCACTAGGATCAATGTGGATTTCCGTACTTGAACATTTGCCTGTTTCAATTTTCACGGAACTTCTCGGAACGCGATTGCATTGGTCAACTTTCACTGATGGCTTAAAACTGCTTTGAGGGATTTTCTCACAACCGTTTGAACTTTTCTTACTGCCAATGTTCAGATTTTCTTCCGGAACCACTTTCAGAACTCCATCATTTCCTATGTAATCCACATTTTTATTGGACGAATCACTTCCCAAATACACTTTACCACTATTTCCTGTGTAGCTAATTTGGCCATTATTCTTCACGACCTTCACACGCGTTGAATTACCAATCACTTCCAAATGTCCGTTGTTGTTGGCCAGTCGAATTTTGTTGCCATTCCCAATGATTTTCAAATGTGATTTGTTGTTGTCAATGCGAAACTCCTTGCAATTCCCGACAAATTCCTGTTTCCCGGACTTCAATGGCGTTTGACCATTACAATTTCCGTTTTCTTGAGATGGTGATGATGATGATGATGACTTCCTGGAATTGCTCGACTCCTCACCATCCTCTGACTTATCCATCATAAACCTCACCGGGTTGCTTTTTACGGCAATAACCATTTTCACGAAATATCAAAGAAATAGTTGGCGCACTAGATTTTATACATCCACCTATCTCATAGATACCAAGCCACAAGATATCGATTGCAAACTCTTATCTAACGCGAGATAAACGTTCGTGTGCTGAATTTTACGACACTATTGCAATGGAGAATATTTTTTTTTTCTTGTTACTACTAGAAGCTATTCAAGATACTTCTGGTAGTAACTGCGAACGCGAGCTTTCTTTTCTGATGACTGACTAAGCTAAGCGAGCATGTGGGAATATATATACGGAGACGGAATACTCACATCTATCGGAAATAGGGTAAAAGTGGCCAATGTGAGGCGTGTGCATAGTGATAAGTGAAAAAGCACCGAAACTCTAATCAATAATCATTAAACACCATTAATACTGGGATCTCTTGAAAATCGGGTCAGGTCATTTTCGGGAAAACTTAGTGATAGCGAGCGAGCGCATATTTTTACGCGCGCTTATCTATGATATAACAAGATTATTCGCAAGAATTTAGTTTGCTCAAGAACGCTATCAACGTACTCAAACAGAATTAAAAACGCGTACAAAAAAGTATATAAAGAGGGTTTTTAAATCTTCCAATTGAATCAAATGTTCAAAACTATTACAATAGTTACTATAACTATTTTTGCAATGAACGTATAAATGGAAAAAATTCAAGTCGTCTTGAAACGTTGAAAAATGGCTTGAGCTGATCTTATTTCGTCAATGGCACGCCAAATCGCTTCCACCGATTCTTTCGATGGTTTTTTAGCATAATTCAAGACCTTAGCTTACCCTCAACAAACATTATCTACGAGACGCCAAATCACACATTTATCTCTTTAGCTTATTCCCCAATAACATTAACCGTTATAAAACGGCAGCTTCTTTCACACTTCGAAAAAATATGAACCGTTGATGCTATTAATGTCTACAACACATCGCACAATCGACTTTAATAGCTCGTTCTTTAAGGGATTGCCTTGGATCGTTCTACGACGATTTTGCTTGCTAGCGTAACCAAAAATGTGCCTCATCACCAACCAAAATTCAGTTCTTTAGCACACGTAAATTGAATTTTGACTTTTAAAACAAGATCCCGTTGTTTGAACGAATGTTCTAAGGTAAAACGATTCTCATTAGATAACAAACTTTTCTAAACAAAAATGTCACCGATATGTCAAGTCTGACATATGTCATGCAAAATTTATTAATATTAAAAGATCGGTTTGAGTTTTTTGGAATTTTGAATTTTCAAAAAATTATATCATTCAAAACGAACATCATTAAAATAAATAAAACTTTCATAAAATAAATTAAAAATGAACTTACAATTTACTAAATATAATTGTGTATATTCTATGGAAATTTTACAGATAATATTATCTTTATTCAAGTAGAATTGAATTCTGTATTTTTCGTAAGATAGAAATATTATCCTTTGGAACGAAACTTCTCAGTGCTGCCACTTTTTCATACCAAACAGGAATAACCGAAATACCTGAATAACTTCGAAACTTTCAAGTTTGGCATTAGCTGGAGATACGGTTACCATGGTAACGTTCTTTATCTTTATTTCAATTTTACGAACTAAGGATTAATTTTGTGGGTCTACTCACGGTTCTTTTTGATGATCTTTACATGCATAAACATTACCTTATTTCAAATTTCGACTCCATAAGCTTCCGTGACGGTTAAACTAGCGTATGATTCTCAATATTTCTGTACTTTAACCTTTTTTCATGAAAAAACCGTGAATAAAAATAATAAGATTTCCCCGATTACAATTTTTCCTCAAAATTGTTAATTTTATATGCTATCATCATATTGCTATCAGTCCAAATAAAGACAAAGTGATCCTCGCAAGTGATGTTCATGTGGTTATTTTAAAGAACAATCAATAATATTTGGTTTGAAAAATAATTTAAATGTCCTCCTCTAATTCATTACAGTGAAGGCAGTCTTTTATCCCAATACTTCACTACTTCCTCATGCATATTGTTTGTGGAATTTCTCATGGGGCATTGGATTTTTGTCTAATATTGTGACTAGTTCTTGGTTAGTCTTGTAGGTTGAAAATTTCGAAAACCAACATTGGGAAAAGTCAAATTTTTCCGTAGTGCCTCGTTGAAAATGAACATTCCATGTGTGAAAAATTTCCAGATTGTTCAAAAATATTATATTGGTGTTATCCTGGAGCGTTTCACATCGAGAGTTACGTTATTTTCATCTTCATCTTGAAAAAAATATTTTCCGCTGACTTTTTCGAACAAGCACACAAAGAGTAGTGATTGAGACCTAAAATCATACCAAACAGTGCTGGTCTGAAAATACAGAAGTGGTTCACGACCGGCTAAAGGATTCTTTTTTTTTTCTTCTCTTCGCCCTCCTCTTCTTTGACTCTTTCGCCCAAATTCGAAAGTTTTACTTGTTTACTAACCGGAAGTGACGGAAATGCACTTCATCCAAAAGGTTTTATACTATGTGAAATTGAGTCCAATTTTTCCTCTTATCCAGATTATTTCCTTTTGATAATCTTCTTAAAAAGCTGTACATATCCAACATACCGTCAAAAGAGTAGTCTTGGGATCCTGTAGGCCTATTGGTGTCACCATTGCGCGATGGGACTCAACTAAAATAATGCACATCAAGTATTCGGATTGTTTCTCCTACTGAAAGTGGCAGATTCACTTCAACGAACTTAGCTTCAGAAAGGTTCGCTTCTAATGTTCTATACCGGTTGTCATTGAAAGTCACCACCCAAGAGTCCGCAATTCAGAAGAGATATGGGTCAATAATTGTTTTTTTTTTATAATTCGGCCCAGAATACTAAGATTGACTTTACTTTGATTGCTCTTAGGTTTATAAATATAACATTTCTTTATTATAGCGATTTTCCTTATCCCTTAGCCTCCTTGTCTCAATATTCTTGTCATAATTTGCAATGAAAAATTTTATTGATGCCCCCAAATTTCATTCACAAAGCTCTAAACCGAGTTTGAAAATAGCAGTTATTTATTTTTAAGCCCCAGAAGAGAAGCATGACGACGAGAATCTATCAAAGTTCACTTATCAACAGGTAGTTTGAAATGGAAAACGTTATATCTTAAAGTAACATATCCTGCAGCACCAAATCGTTGCAGTGGCAGGAATACTGTATTAGCATCTCATAATTCGATTCGTTTTTGCCAAGCCTTCAGCTCGTCCCAGCTGCTGCAGGACTTTTTGTGATACATTCATATCAATTGATTGTTGGCATATTTAAAGTTTGACAAAATTCCGAAGCAATATTTAGAGGCTCCTCCTTTTGTCAAATAAAGGGTCAACATTTTTGTCAAAAAAAAAATTGAAATTTGTTTGAAAAAGTTGTTCGAAAAACAAAATTTTTTCTGAAAGACATGTCAAAAAGTTCCGAAACATAATGTGATGATAATGTCAACTGGCCTCCATGATTTTGTGATCTCATACACTTCGCCTACTTCCTAAAGAGGTTTTTGGAATCTTAGCTTCAAAACCTAGCTGCCTCCATTCGATTCAGGGAAATACTATATCTTTCATTTTCAAGAGGAATGCTAGAGCGAGTACACAGAAAACTAAAACCAGCGATAAAATGGCTCGGAAACAACCAGAATTTCACCTTCAGTGCTTTTGGGAACACACCACGCTTAGGAGAAAGACTACTTCAGCCGTCAAAGAAAGAACCATTGAGAATATCAGCTGAATTCTTTGTGCAATCAAACAGTAATCAAGACGTGCAAAGTAATTTTGGCCAAATAGTTAGACAGATGAACTTTGCAACCTAAAGTAGCACAAAGTAAAGAGAAACAGCAATATCGTCGAAAACTCCCTACAACTCAGTGCTCCCTACGAAAATTTCGAAATAACCAAGCGTTTAACCGGACTAAAGTTTTTCGTATACGATTGAGAGCAAAAAAAAACGCGAACCAAACAAACTTGCTGAAACCTTGAAAGTGATTCAACAAGCGATTTCAAACCGTCGCAAGGCCATGAGTATGGTACAAAAAAGCATATTAGGTGCCGCATGAGCTGCCAGCCAAAAAACGTAGAAAGCCGTTTTTTCACATACAAACAACTGCTCTAAAGACAAAATCGGAAGATTTTTTTGTATTGAATAGTGGTGGGAGACAAAAAGTGTATTCACTACGAAAATCTAAAGCGCAGAAAAACCTGGGGTACGACCGGTCATGCATCAACTTCAAGAGTCAAACGGAGTATTCATGGCAAGAAGATAATGCTGCGTATCTGGTAGGAGCAACTCGGAGTGATCAATTATGTGCTACTCAAGCCTAACGAAACTATCACTGTGGTATGTCATCAACAACAATTGATGCAATTGAGTCGAAAATGCAATTGAGTCGAAAATGCAATTGAGTCAGTGTCTCCAAAGGGCATTTCAGCTTTAATTTTCTTTACTTTTTGAAGCTTTGGGGGCACTGAACTGGCATATCCTACCTCACCCTCCGTATTCGCCAGATATTGCTCCTTCGGACTTGTTTCGGTCTATGACTCATGAGCTCGCTGAGCAGCATTTGAATTCTTATGAAGAAGTAAAAAATTGGGTCGATTCTTGAATCATCTAAGCAAGTGGCGAATTATTCAAACGCAGCATCGCCCGTATACTACACGCAAGATGCACAAAGGTAGTAGAAAGCTACGGGCTATATTTTGAATGATATACATTGTTATTCCGCATCGTGTTCCTTGAAAAAGTTTTTTATCTCAAGCGTCCAAGTCCGATACTATTGGCATACGTCAAAATACCTCACTATACTACTTGGATGCAAAAAAATTGCGTGAAATGCTCGTCAAAGCTAAATTAGAGAGAAATGGGGAAATCTTTCATTTCAGCATAAACACAATAGTAAAGCTTCTAGAATTCGAACACTTTAAAACTTCCAACAGACTCCAGATCTAACGGGACTCAATCAAATTAAGTGGACTTTCTTTTTGATCGGTAAATGTTCTCTGATTTTTGCGTGCAACTAGAATATCTCTTACCGAAGTTTTGCTTATAAACGCGATACAAATATAAATCAACTTGTGCTGTTTCTATCTCTTTCTACGAGAGAGCACTGATGAGTGTTGACGCTAGGCCGTTCTCGTTAGTAACATTTCCTTATCTTATTATTGTTGAACGAAGTAGCCCCCGTTTCCCCTAAAAGCTAATTGACCAAACTCTGTATCTGTCTACGAGATAATCGGCGCGACGTGTGAGTCCCACAATGCTCGGTATGCTAGATCCGCGGTTCTTTCCCGCGAGAAGCCGTGTGAATGCTTCATTCAAAGTACGTACGGTAAAAAAGCTATCGTATCCGCTAAGTTTAGCATGATTGATTGGTTCATCTCATGAACTCAGCGAAATTTGGTACCCTCGATGGGATCATCAGGTCATCAACAACCGAATATTCTTACGTTTATTATCTATTCAGTGTGTCTACAGACATGGTTTTATTTACAGATCGGCAATGTCTAATCATTTAATTCACTATCTAAGATAGAACGCGTAAGGGGCCTATGACCCTACTTCATATGTAGTTGGTTCCGCAAATTTTAAAGTACTTTAAATTGTAAGGCAACAAGTAAATATTTGGATTCTATAAAGAGATTGTGTTGATTTTGCTTTGATCATTCATAGGACAACGTAAGACTCGAACTATTGGTTCTATAAAATGCTTATTGGCATAAATAATTGATGTAAGCATGCCAAGTATGTTGGCTGATGAATCAGATAAAACCATTTCCATAAATATATTGAACGATGACTTGCAACAGCAGCAGCAGCGGTAGCACCATCTGAAGTACTTCGAACTTAACCCGATATCGGAAAAAACAATCTTTTGTCTTAATGGGACCTGGGAAATCTCACATAGGAACAGGTTTGATAAGCATTCTACAATCCAACAACTTTAGTATCCAGTAAAGTATGCTTTGTTGGTTTTACATATGATTCTTTGTGCGTTTTATTTTAAAATTAATCAAATATTAGTAAATGATTTCAGACATCAGTAAAAAACAAACACAGAAAACCCGTCTTCAAACAGGATACAATAGTAAATGTTTCATAAGTACCGACTCGACGTCCAGAGGTTTCATTTTCAATCAATATCTTGCATTGGTTGAACTTTCATGGCAAAATAACAAATTTCGTCATCCAATTCAGTTAGACCCAATGCAATAGCTTTGACCGGAAAATCAGTTCCTCGTAAGTGTTAACATTGAACTCTGTGGCAATTAAACTTTCTACGCTCGAATGAAACATAGACTTTTCTCGGAATCTACTATTGCTATGTGTAGGCCTATCCAAATGTCCCAAATCTGCAATTCATTTTCGCTTTTCATCAACTGATAACTGAAAAATTGTTTATGTTGATCAACTGGATTCGTCACCCAAAAAATACTATTTCCACTTGATACACCACTGACTTGGGAATGACGAGAAAGTTTTCTAGTCTTAAAAATTGTTATATCCGAAAGGAAGTCGGTTTCGGAAATAATCACTGCCGTCAATGATGTCGTCAATATCTAATGCATCATGAAACAGGAAATTTCATTGGATTCCACATTATCATCCACTATGAAAGAATTTTCAAAAAAGTTTTAATAATTCTAATAATTTTTTTAAAAATAAATTCTAATCATGAAGATTTATTTTCCTCCTTTCAATCCTGGCTCATTCTTCGCAAAATATATTCGAGATTATCAGAGTTTTGAATAGTTCTTACAAAGCTTGCATTCCATACCGGATTTCCCGGTATAGTTTTCAGTATCTTCTAGGTATTTTCTTTCATAGCTTCGATTGACTGGAACTGGGCCCTGCAAACTGGGAGTTTTATTGACCAGTACAGAAAAAAAACGAGAAAAAAG
This sequence comes from Stratiomys singularior, assembly GCA_954870665.1. Classification (NCBI taxonomy): domain Eukaryota; kingdom Metazoa; phylum Arthropoda; class Insecta; order Diptera; family Stratiomyidae; genus Stratiomys; species Stratiomys singularior. The sequence goes on along the minus strand of OX940881.1, from coordinate 25,078,072 downwards.
AAGACTTTTTGAAATACTGTAGCAGTTCATGGCTGTAGTTCATGGCTCATTCCTTTGTCTTTCTTTTAAATAAAGTTTGATTTGTAGCCTTGACGGTGGTTCAATAATTTCGGAACATTGAAATGTAAGATGTAATTTATTTCAGAACTCCCAACTTATTCTTCAACAAAGTATTTTTACAACTCTGTACTACTCTGTTAGCAAATAGTAATTTTTATTTAGCTTCTATCAAGAAAAACACTGCTACGCCCCTGCAAAAACATCTTTTTTACAAAGAATATGTTTTGTTTCGAAACCAAGGCTCCGTATGAAACCCGGAACACCCAGGAAAAGCGGAATTTGGTAATAAGGAAGAGTTTATTTAAATACAGCTCGTGTGAGCTGTTGTGAGAATGACACTATTTTTCGTCTAATTGCGCCACCTTTATAAGTAGGGCAGCATACTGATCCTATCAGTAAGGGTATAAAGTAGGGAAGTGAAACTTAGTTATAAGTGTATATTTAGTATTTTCCACTACATATATTGACTTCTATAATTAGCTGCTGCTTTTCCAAAAAAAGTTAATCATAACCTCATCCGTTGGTGGAACCCTACGAAGTCCACACGTTCAGTTCTCACTTGATTTTCCACAACTGGTCAATAGTTTGCGGCTTCTAGTTACGAATTCACGTTTCATCAATCGTAACATCAGAATTCATTAGAAACGTCGTAAGAATTCATATGAAGTGTGCTGAAATACGCTTCGAACATTGCTAAGAGGCAATCACACGAAACCTTTTATGATCTGCTATAAACAAACATGGCTTCTGTCTTGTGACAGGTTTCTCATACCCAAACGTCCATATGTCAACCGTTTTCGAACGTTCTTGCGTCCAGCCACCGATTGACATTTCAGCTAAGAGGTTGTTGAAAGCATAAATCGGCGTAGAGTGCAATCAATCTGATGGTGGCAAAGTCGATACAGAAGCACAGGTTTAGGATTATTTTTCATGGTAGTCTGGAACTGTTTGTAATATTACTTTGGACTAAGTCTTATTAATCATCTCCTAGCAGCGCATTCTGATTAAGGGAAATCCCTCTTTCATCACGAATGTATGGGAAGTAGGAGAATTGCCCTTAGAGAGATCCCCGCTCCGTCTGCGCCGTCAAGCGATCCTAGATGCCCGTCTTCATAAAAAGAACCGTCGGTACGTAATGCGACATGCAATTCCAATTGTCTGTTGACTTCATCATCTTTCCCGTTACGTTTTCTGGAGAGAAGCCTTGACGCTCATGTGAAAGGCGTCATCTGTCATCTCTGGACAGAAAAGGCAAACTGCATGATTGCTGCCACAAAGGTAGGGAACTTCTCCTTTCCACTAGGCTGACGACTTCTTTCGCCGACTCCCCCGTACGTAAGTACACTCGCTTTTGTTCTTCCACAAGTAGCATGAGAGGGACCACCTTTGCGATAACCAGCACCCCCGATTCAGAGACAGTGCGGTATGCAGCTGCATTCTGCAGAGCTCCTCACCTCTGTAACTGTGGGAAACGCCTTCTAAACGATTCCTTGCTAAGAACGTCTGCCCAGACTTTGGAGCCATACCGGAGCACTGTCACCATTGCACTCAAAAGTAACCGTCTCTTACTCGAGGTTGATCCCCCGTGTTGGTCATAAGACGACTGAGAGCTGAAACCTCCGCAGCAGCCTTATCTGCTGACGCTCGAACCTTCTCGAAGAAGGTCATCTTCGAGTCAATCATTAAGCCAAGGTTTAGGAACACGCAACGGGACTTCAATGAAGGAAAGTCAAACAAGAATTCAAAGTAACTAACGCCTGTAATGCTTATTGAGAACAAACAGGCGTATACAACTATTGAAATGTTAAACGTTGCGTTATGTTGAAAGTGTACAACCGTCGAAATAAGGTCAGAATAACGGGGAGATCAGACTACAAAATAGTTTTCTAGAATATAACGAAACAAAAAAACAAGCATACAGCAGTGGAAAGATTATTGAATTTAATAACATGCCTTCATGCTAACATTAAGCCAGAAACTTTAGTGTCTCCAGTGATATGAGCGTCAAATTTTAAGCTTTTACTTTTAATCTTTAAAAGTGATAAGAACAGAGAGAGAGACAATTCATTCAGGTTGTAAGTAAGGAGTTTTGTTGAGATTTCTAATGAACCAATTGCTGAAAGTGGACAAGTCATGTTGAACGAGCTAGTAGTCCTGAAGTAGTCCTGAGTAGTCCTGAAGTTACTCAGGTGACGAATAAATTACCGATAACCGATACGTTACCGGCATTCAGGAGAAAGGAGTCAAAGAGGGCTGGTCTTTTAAAAAAAGGAGGAGAAAAAGTCAACACTTGATGAAAAGAAAAAGGAATTGAGGTAGTTTAATAGAGATTTACACAAAAGGAGCGATAGAACAAGTAAGACTGCATCCAAGACCATAATAATCTCGAAATACCAAGAGCTTCTAATGTCACGCAAAGTTGAACTTGATTAATAATATCAAAGTCCTTGGACAAATTTATGAAGATCGCATCTACTAAAGACAGCCTTTCTAACACCTTAGCAATGTCGTTTGTGAATGCAGTCAACTAACTAGTGATAGAGTGACTTTCACGGAAACCATGTTGCTCAGAGGCAATGGCCATAACTGAGAGCCACTATGACACAACAGGGAGTGGGTTTTGAATAAGGCATTGCAATTGTTTTGAAAACTAGGATATTGGTAATACTGGACAATAGTTCGACTCATCATAAAGATCAAAACTTTTGAGAATCGGAACAATGATAGGTGTTTCCAATTAGTGCGAAAAACTCCAATACTTTGATTGAGATTCAGGATAAGAGACAATGGCACTTCCAGAGAAAATGGAAGACACATATATTTTGAATACCATCAGGGTCAGGATTTGTATAAGAATCAATAGAGTTAATGATTGCTTCGATTTAACTAGGATGAGTACACAAGAGATAGAAATTAAAATGATTCTTGATGATGAAATTAAGAGGATGGGGAGGGGGGTGTTTGCTTTAACAACGGTTGAAATAGAAGCAAAAAAGTAGAGAGAAAAAAAGATCGCCAATAGTACCGAAATATCTTTGACAGTAGATAATAAAATGTCATCCCAGCAAACTGTATCAGAGATAGTATTAGAAGATTTCAGTGACCTGATTTAGGCCCAGAAAGGTTTCGTAATATTCGACCTGAGTGCATTATGTACGCTGAAGGAAAAACTCTTCCAAGGGACTAAGGATCAGACTCAATTGCCATACAACGAAATCTGACCAGACGAAAGAAGTTCAGTATTGAACATTGCCTTCATAGATTGTGTAATATTTTAGTTTCCTTCCTTTAAACATAGTTGCTTTTTCGACTTTATTCCACCTTTCATTCAAGTTCTAAGTTTCAATAGAAAATGGGTCGATTCAAAGATTCCTGCGATATTACATTTGCGGGCAAAGAAAACTGAAGCACCATACCTATCCATACATGATTTCGGATATATGAAATCTACGCGCCTGATCATCGCAGCAATTAAATCCGTTATCTATCTGGTACAACCGATAAGAAGAAATTCTGAAGTCGAAATTGGACGAAATATTTTTTTTTCTAGTTTGGTTTGACTGTCTGTGAAATCTGTGCCAAATGGCACATCAAAATAATTATTAGTATTTAGTATGTGCTTGTCTTTCTGAAGTACAAAAAGCGCATTCGGCGATTTTTACAATGAGTGAAATTATTCAACAAAGAAGTGCCATTAAATTTTATGTGCGGAATCAAATTTCTGGTGCCGAAACGTTCAAAATGTTACAAAAGGCCATAGGTGATGATTTTACGGCCTTCAACATCAACTGATGATCAACACGTCAATAAAATCGAGGAATTGGTGGTCGAGAATCGACGATTAACACTCAGAGACCTTATTGGTATGACCTCATTGTAAGGACCAATGAAAACAATTTTAAAAGATCATTTGGGCCTAAGAAAATCGAAAGCACGATTGGTTCCCAAATCACTCAATTTTCTTGACAAACAGCGGCGCGTTGACGTCTGTGAAACAATGCATTCTGACTACCAGGATGTAGTCACCTATGTATATTGCATTGATTCTTCGTGAGTTTTTCGCCAAAAATTTAACCAATATAGTTCCAGATCCACCGTATTTGCCTGATTTAGCTCCGTGCGACTTCTGGCTATTCAGCAAATTCAAACGACCGCTCCAGGGAAACCTTTTTGAGTCAATTGAAGACATTGAACGTGAATCGCTACACGCATTAAAGGCTATTCCGGAAATAGACTTAAACAACTGTTTTGAGGATTGGAAAAAACGTTGGTACAAGTGTATTGGGGCCGGGGGGATTACTTTGACGGGGACGAAATAGATTCGGAATAATAAATCAAGAATTTTAAAATTATAAACAAAGTCTTAATATGTTTTGCGGACAGTCGTACATTTGACGGCAAATATATACAACCGGAAGCTTAAAATCCCGTCTATGCAATGCTTAAAAGACTGCTATAGACACGCATGATATGCGCACGCCTATGGAACCGGAGGATCTAAGCCAATGCAAGTGAATTCTGAGGGAATCCAAGGTCCGGTATCGAGCTGTAGTGCCATAGAAATAGAAAAAGAAGAACAATCAAAAGAAGAAGAAGCTGAAGAAGAGGAAGAATATAAATATTTATCTTTGTCCCTGTGTTGCAAACCTCCTCTTTTATATAAACTTTTATATAAAAGTCAATCGCTTTTAATCCGCTAAGTAGAGGGGCATGTAGTCTGTAGTAGCATGTAGCTGGATATTGCAAGATGCAGAAAATTACCGAAACTTTCTCATAGAAACATTTCGAACGTAGAAAACTATAAAAAAGTGAGTGAAACTAAATCTATAATCATGCATCACGAAAGCAAACTATGCAAGAGGGTTTGTCAAAAATATAATATACAGAGAATACATAGAGCGAATATACAGAGAAAGGGTTCGAAATGAAGCATCAAACCATTTTACATTTGAAAAATAATCTCTTCGGACTCTAATACTTTTCCAATCCATCAAATAATTTTCCAAAACTGTCCAAAAAGAAAATTATTTGTCTTGTCAAAAAAGGCCAAAATTGCTGACATGACTTCATGATTGTAACTATTTATTTTCTTCCACGCAAATCTTTCTTCATTTTTGGAAATAAATTATGGACGCTGTGAGTCCGTTCCAAACTGTAGGGTATATTGCGAAGCCATGATCTATTGTTCAACGGAGTAAAATAGTTTGAAATTTTTAGGATCGTTTGTGTTCTTTTTATGCCACTACATCAAATCTCGCTTTGGTTTGGTCTGCACCTTGCCTTTGTCTTCAATTCTTATTTCGACTTATGGTGATGAATCGCTGGTTGAGACGCAGTAACCATTTGAACAAAATTTTCGTCCTGTTCCTTTCCACGGCGGACCGAAAACTAAGTGCATCATTCGACTCATTCATGTTTTCGAAGTGATGCAAGCATTTTTGAAATCCATTTTACACAAAATTTGGTCTTCTACTGTCGATTATTTAGAACGTTTGGTGCGAATACTTGAGCTACTTGAAACTTCTTTCTTCCATCTTCCAAGATAAGTTCCAATACTTTTTCGATGACCTTTGGCGTCCTAGCAGCAACTGCCTCTCCATAATCGTCTTCAATTGAGGGCCTCCCTAGTATGAAAATAGTAATGGTCCCATTTATAAGCCAAAGTTATACAAAGTGTAGAGTCCGCCTAAACAATTAAAATCATTTGGAAAATTGTCTGTTGCGTCCTTTCTTGTGTGGGGCGGAGCTGTATTCCGACTCGATCCATTGAGACTAGTTTTTTTTTCGAATTTGCTCTTATGCTCAGTTGAATTTAAAATGATAATTAACAGGATGAGCCTGAAATTTGGTACATATCTTAAAAACAGTTTACTTGACTTGATGACTACCTAGATGGAGTATCTCATCTGTCATCAACGCTTCTATTCACCGACTTTTTAACCTTCATCATACATCAGTCATTGGCATATTTAACTGATAGCGCAGACATTGATGCAAGGCTACCAAATCCTGAAAATAAGACAATGGAAAACATGCCCCCAAAAAACAAATCTATTGAATTTTTCTTGTTTTGGCGCTAATTCTGAAATGCAATAAAATTATCATTGTTGAATAATGGAAATTATGTTAAACTAAACTGAATTATATTTGTTTCCAGTGAAATGCTTTTTCCAACACATCCACCAAGCCAATCGATTTCCCCTGAATAAAACAGCAAGGAAGCAGTTTTAAATGAAAACCGATAATCGATTAACCAGTTTTAAAGGAAAATTCAGCTGGAAAACTAGTTAAGAACTCCAAATTTCTTAGTAACCTGCGGTTTGTTTTCCTCATTCGATGTCCAGCCAAACGTGGAATTCTTGGACAAAATTCTCCGAAGGGGTGACCATATTCAAGATCTGTTCTAAGCAATATCAACTGTAGTTCACAGCGCATCAAAGTCTACATGAATCAAACAATTTTCGTCAAATGTATATGCATAATGCATTGATGCAATCGTGAATTACCGCATTGAATGCAAAAAAATTCTGATTACGTTATTTACAGGGATGATCAAACAATATGAAATGATATGTTCCCAGAAACAAACAAACTGCGCCATACTCCAGAGGAATGGTATTGGCCAAGCTTAATTGAAATTCAATTATTTTTTTTAAATCAAAACAAACAAAGCGTGTTCAAAACAATCATGAATGAATCAAACAAGAATTCATATCAAAACAACATACGAAACGGAAGTGGGACATGATGTCCACAATAATAAGATATTTGCATTTTTCTTCCAGCACGAATTGTATATACGATAAATAAATTATTCATGTCAAGTCCAAGATATTTTTCCGCATAATGGAAATGATTACATTGATTAGTCGCAGTATACAAAGTGAATTCATTCACTCTCGCAAAAGATCCCCAGGGATCCTTAACACACCAATGTGTAAACAAGATCAAATTGCCGAAATAAAGAAATGTGATAATGCGATGGTTCATGAACCAATTTCATATTTATTAAGTATAATGGACGCAAATTGATAAGAAAAATTTACACAAACCGACCTGACTGCTTGATAACGAAATTATCAATTTTAAAAGTATCTTTGCTCAAGCTAAAATTGACAATCTATGCAAGTAATATTGCTGGGTACTAATGAAAAATAACGCGCGATATTGGGCCGAAATCAACGAGTGAAGAGAACACTCGAGTCTGATTGCGGAATGTACTGTGCAAATTATTATCTAATGATCGATCCAAACAATGAACGCGAAATTCGCGAAGCTCGTTGGGGATCCCCGCGAAGAAATGTTAACAAAGCATTACGAAAGTGCTTAAATTGTTAGCCCCATGTTGATCATCGAAAATTTTAAATTATGCCGCACTCTACTCAAGCCTTGAGTGAAATCGTAAATGGCGGCGATACATGAAAAGTGATGAGGACTAGGCATTGCTTGTTTGGAAGCGTTAGAAATTTACGTGAAGTTTGTATTTGATTTGGGTCTATTTGATGGTTCGGCGGTCTTTGGTAATTCTAAATGATTGACGTTGGATAAAAACTTTGACTTTAAGAATGAGAAAGTCAGTTGAAAGTATCGCACTGGCTTTGGGGCGTTGCTCTTTTGTATCCTTGTACCGCGTCATGAGTGTAGTTCATTTTTATACCGGCATGGTGGTCTCCAACCGATACGTAGCCAAAAACGGTGGTCAATCACTCCATTCCAACTTCAATCATAATTTCGACACACTGATTATGATTCTACTTTCAACTGCTTTTAGTAGCTTTTCTCCCATTTTTGTATATAATTTAGAACAGTATTCAGCATTTGTTTTCATGATTACTGATGGATTGTGTCTACCCTGAAACAGCTTCGAATTAGACCCTGCTATACTTTAACGCCAGACTGCGATTTGAGAGCAACCTGCAGGCCTTAATTGAACGTCAAACTAGACTAGTCTTAAGTCTCCACTAACCGCGAATAACGGCACACAAAACTTTGACATGCTTTAGTCGTCCCGCAGAATTTGTATTGTATTACGGGATTTTATATTACGGCGAGGGGATCATGTTGGAAAAAATACACCGAATTAATAGTTTTGCATGAAAAAACTTAGGACACTTCCGCGAGTGTATGGCCAAGATTGAGAGAAGTGAAAAATGGAGAATTAACCCCAAAAAAGTAAATGAATGGCAAACAATCGAAATGAACGTTTAATAATTTGTTTACGTTTCGGTCGTACTCATGAGAAAAACGTCAAAGTTGCCCCAAAATACGTGAGTTGCCAAGAACTGACTACTCGAAGAGACTGACTATTCTGAATATACTAACTTTATTCGAACTCGTACCAAGCCTGGTTGTAAAGAAAGATGCGGGTAATCAGGTAAGTGATTTATTCTTGAAATCACTAAGTCACTTAAACATGATATTCGCTCTTCGGAGACGTCTTGGATGCCGCCACATTGTCTTCCGTGTATCATAAACAATCTAAAATCAACAGAAGGGGCTTCCAGGTTTACGTGCGGCGTATGTTCAAGCACCTCGTATTGACGACGTACGTAATTAATTTGCCTGATAATCTTGACTCTCACCCATGCATATGTGACCAGAAGTAGGCAGTCTGGTCTTGAAAATTTGTACGAAATTTTGGGATTTAATGTGTCGAAAGTGGATTCCGCAGAGAATTTTAAGGGTACTGTCGAACCATCCTCGATTTTTCACGTAAAGCCCTAGTACATGCATGCGAAATTCAGTATCAAAAACAAGAGTTTCCATCACGAAAGGGAGTGAAATGTAAGAGAAAGGAATGAGTGTTTTCTAATAAGCACACAAGTACGTTTCCAATTGTTGACACTTTTACTTCGTCGAAATTGGTCCAGCTTTAACGAGAGCAATTCTAAAGTGTTTTATTCTTAAATAAATTGAAAATCGGGAAAAAATGTATTGTTTTAAAATGATGCTTCAAAATTATAATCACAAGGGTTCCGTCAAATGGATCACAAGTACACAGTGGCTCACAACTTATTCCGACCAGAAACGTTTAACATTTTTAAAGGGAAATAACTATTTATCAAAATAAATATTGAAAAAAAACTTACATGGGTGCTAATATATGAACCGAGTGTTAATTATGAACATAAAACATCACTAAATATGTTTTCAATAAACTTTGTTTTACGCGAAATCAATCAGACATGTTCTGAGGAAAAACGCAACTATGTCAATGATGGATTTCATCATCCCCAGAAGCGAAAATACCTTGATACTTCCAAGCCATACCATCTATACATTTTCGTACCACCAAGGGTGGTGCTTCCCAAATTCTTCGAATTTATCTGCTTGAAAGTAAAAAATCGCTTTTCCAAAAGCTACTGTTTCACATACGTCCAGACATTTTTGATAGGGTCAGTATCAGGAGATTTTAAAAGCCAATCAAGTGTGATGCCACTTTTTCAAAACAGGAGCGGATCCTACACTGAATAGAAACAATCAGTGCAGGGTCCGCTCCTATTTTTGTGATCATTTTCCGCATGCAAAATCCAGGCTTCTTTTTTGCTGATGTTTGGACAGTTGATAACAAGGTTTTTTTTGTCACTTTCGTGCACCATGAGCATAAAAGATACTGATAAACAGATCTAACCCATCAAAGCCTTGCTGCAACCCAGCGAAAACCTTGAGGAGCAGCCCGAAAGATACACATGATTGGATGTCTGTCTGTTGACTGGACAACTGTATTTAGGTTTGTGAAAAATCTAGAATTCATCTTTTCTGACGTTTGTTTGATAGTCGGTAGCAAGGCTTTTTTGTAACTTTCGCTCATTAAAGGAGTGTTGAAGTTATTGAGAAAGAGGTCTAACCCACCAAAATCTTACTGAAAACTTGCTAAAACCTTGAGAAACAGCCAAAAGGATGATCCATGTATTTGAGCAAGATCACAAAATTAGCGCGTTTGCAAATATTTTTTTCATTTCTTTTCTTTTTTACTTATTTTGTGGTATTGAGCTTGTAAGCAAATTCATTTTTGAAAAACTGTGTATGCATCGTCATTTTGTCGAATGTTTAGCTTAGGTATAATTTTCATTATTGTGTTTAGTGTTGATTTTTGCTTTATTCTCTATATTTATTACATTGATAGTACAGAATGACTGCAAAACTCAGAGCCTCGCCTTGTTAAAGAATCACAACTAGAAGCTTCACGAGCTTTCAGTCACATAATCAACTTAACTCAATCAATTATTAAAGGCAAAATCAGTCAACTATGGACAAATTGGGAAGAGAAAACTTCTCAATATGAATACTAAATATATTACTTGAAGGATCTTTGTAATTAATAACACGATTCGTATTTAATTGTTGATTAATTGTTTGGCATGATATTTGACAGTTGTGAGATCTGTCATATTTCATGTAAGTCGAAAAATGTTTGACTTTCTTATCAAACGTCTTAGGTTTGGTGATAAGATACATAGGCCACCAAGTATACAATCTGTTCCATTTACACCAATTCGAAAGATAGAAGACTTGCTGATAATCGCATGTCAAGAAACTACATTCCTGAGACTAACCATACTATCGATGAGCAATTGTTGCCATTCCTTGGTCGATGCATGTTCAAGATATACCTACGAACCTTGCCAAAAATGGTCTCAAGATTGAAAGAATGTGTGTCAGTGAAACTGAATGCACAATTCACGCCTTGTCTGATTTTGGAAGAGGAACAAACACTGGCGGAGTTTCTCTTGCTAAATATGAAAGCAAGGAATGAGCGTGCAGTATTGATGGCACAAATAGAAATATAATAACCTATAACTGATTTACATCAATCCTATTAGGCAAAAACCTCTACAATAGCCTTATAATCAGGCCGAGAATTTTGCAAGCTAAACAAAGGAATACCGGAAAAAACCTTTTTTGTTTGCGATTGGAACCTGCGTATTCCGTGGACCCATTGACTCTTATGTCGTTCAAGCCAATGGCGAGCAGGATAGTGTATCTACAGTATCTAGAGGAGGACTAGATACACTGGACCAAATATGTTCAAATATATGCATGGGAAGTAGACGTAAGAAAAACCGGCGACCCATGTTCAATTGGTAAATATACCTGGAATCAACACCTTTATCATAAATTTCCTTAATATGTTGACATCTTGAGATAAACCATTGTCACGTAAGGGCTCTATGAAGTATTTTGACGAGCAGCTTGTTGCAACTGGGCTGAAAAATCGACTAGAAGTGACCACAATGTCCCGAAATATTAAAAGAAAAATTAGAAAAGTTGGGTCTTCACAATTGTCACTACTTAAAAGAACAAATTTTATTGTTTTGTTGTTCTCTGATGTCTGAAAGTTCCTTCGGCAAGAAAGAGAAAAGTCATTCAAACAAAAAAGCAAAATTAAAAAACTAGTGTAGGAAGTATAAAAGCCCAGTTTATGGGGAAACAGGAAACAATGTTGGTTATTAAGCAATTTTTAATTTATTTTTTGACACGCTTCTCATTTCATTTATTATTATTTATTTTATTATCACTTATTATTTATTTTATTTATATTTATTTATATTTATTTTATTTATTTATTTTATATTTATCTTGTGATATTATTTCTAGTCAAAAGTTCCTGATTTTATCATTGTGAATTTCAAGGGACTTAGAAATCTCATAATACATGGATTCCATAGAACATAATACATGGATTTCATTGAACTTATGAACTTTAAAACCACCCTAAATTTTTATATCTTTGATTTATATCGTTGGTTTTGCAATCCCATATTACCTAAATTAAACTTTATCAAAAATCACATAAATTGTGTAGACTGTAAAGTATGATTGACCTCCTGTAATTACATTTTAATATCCCTAGACTTTTATTACTGAGGAGTCCCAGAGATGCGTCATAACTGTGACAATTTTTAAAGTGTTGTTAAATAACTCAAACGTTTTTCAATCAAAACTTTAGAAAGAGAATCTAAGAGCAAATTAACCCGTGTTAAAGTTAATTTTTTTTTATTTTGAAAAATAATATATTACGCCTCGAGGTAACAAATAAATGAAATCGAAACAAGGCAGTGACCCAACTGAAAAAGGTAGAGAAAAACTATTCCGGAAATCGCGCGGATTATTATTTGTAAGATCCCGTTAACTAAAATGAGAAGCACGAAGGAAAATGACAGCCAGTAGCTACCGCACGGAAAAAACGGAAATTTTGTGAGTTATTTAAAATTCAACGACAAAGGAGATCAGTGCACCGGCGGGTGTAAAGACCGGTTTAAAATATGTTCAGGTCTTTTGCAGCAAGCTTGTCGTTTACAACGGAAGAAGTTGAAATGTAACCACTGACGCAGGTGCCTAAGAATTCTCGATTACATTTTACACGAGAGCACCTTCAATGGACGAGTAAATAGTGGACATTCCCTTTTCCTCGCGAAAAACGGTTCAATTTTGACGGCCCTGGTGATTTACGGTATTATTTCCCCGTTTGTGGAAACAGCCTCTTATTATAAGGAAATGACAAATGAGCGTTGGTGGGGTCATAACTTGGACAGGGATTCGATTCAAGGGCGAAAAAGAATATCGAGTTGCTGGACAATCGAATGATCAGTAGTAATTACAGTACACATATCCACGAGCAGCTAACGCGTCCCGCTGAATAGAATTCTGGTGGAAATAACATTTCGCAACAAGATAATGTGCCAGTTCCCGCAAAACCTGAACGTTTTTTCATGGCCAGCACGCTCTCCGAACGTGAACATTACCAAAAAGTTTCAGTTTCAGTATACGCTAATGGATACTATTAAACTACAAAGACAAGTTGAAAAGTCGATCACCGGAGATCGGATCGAATCGCCCAAAACTATATAAGAAAGTCATAGTCTTCCGTGCCACACTTAATCAGCGAGGCGCTGAACAACAAAGGTGGGTCTAATAAATATTTAGTCACAAGCAACAAAAATACTACATATGTACAAGGTACATACATATGTATATAATGTGAAAGTATTCTATGATACGCATGCATGTCTTATACAGTCCGTTCAAAAAAGATAGCACACTTAAAAATATCTCATTATTTCCTAAACTACTAGACGCAGGTCTGTAATATGTTCCACAAACCAAGCAGATCAACTAAAATACACATCCTTACCTGAAGATCATTAGGTTAATAACAAATGTTGAGGCTTTTGAGCGAATTTTATGATTTCTAGGTGCGCAAAAAAGATAGCACACCTCGAGGGAATAATTAAAAAACATACAAAGATAAGATAATATAGCCTTTATTTAATTACTAATACTTAATGGAAACTCCACTATTTTTAAGTACATCGTACATCCTTTTTGGAAGGCTTTTGTATATTTTTTAATGTATTTTCGTGAAATTTCACCCCAACATAGAATTATTGCTGTTTCCAGCTCATCCACTATTGCATACTGCATACTGCATACTGCTTTCAGCTCATCCACTGTTGCATACTTTTCAGCTGTCCCCAGCAATTTTCGATTATGTTGAGATCGGGTGATCGGCCAATCGAGAAGTTCGATGTCTTTCCCTTGGAAAAAAGATTTCATCTTTCAGGCGGTATGGACAGACGCATTATCTTGTTGAAAAATCTGCGAAGTATCTGCGATAGACATTAGACCGTCAGATATCTGTTGTTCCAACAACTGAACATATCGATCAGAGTTCATTTTGCCACTGATGATCGCTAATTCCGACCGACCGTTAAACCCGATAGCACCCCAAATCATCACCGATCCTCCACCATGCTGCCGCTTGCTTAAATTTATTTCCTCCTTACGGATGTCGTGAAAATCATATCTCCAGCCATCTGCACCATCTAAATTAAATTTATTTTCGTCCGAAAATATCACTCGCCTCCACTTTTTTTTTCATTGAATATGGCTCGTGCAAAACGCTAACCGCTTCTGCTTGTGAAGAGGAGTTAACGGTGTTTTTCGCTTTAGCTTGCGGCGTTGAATAAGTGGCGATTTTCGAATCACGTACTGTATGTTCCGTATCTTCGTATTAATGCTCGCTCTTCTGCCAATTTCCCTTGCAATGAGAGCAGAATTGGAAGCCTCCTGCAAAATTCGACGCTTTTCTCGTGGTGATATCACTCGAGAAATTTCCGCAAAACTTTTTTTGTCGCCATAATTTAAAAATTATACTAATTTCAGAGTGACTCAGTATCTTACCTCGTCCCATTTCGGAAAAGACTGAAACCCGTTGTTTTGTTTTGTTTCAGTAGTCTCCCCTGAACGTCTTTATTCTGACATTTACTATTTGAAAGTCGAAACTAAACTGGCCTGATGGAAAAACTACGCCAATTTAAGAGGAAAGCAGTATGTGCGATCTTTTTTGCGCACCAAAAAATCATTAAATTTGCCTTAAAATATCAATCTTTCAGAAAACCCTAGTTGTTTTTAAGGTCAAAATATGTATTTTTGTGTACGTGTCTAATTTGTAGAACAAATTACTGACCTGCGTCCAGGAGTTCAGGAAATATTGAAAAATTTTCAGTTGTGCTATCTTTTTTGCGCGGACTGAAGTTTAGCGAGTCGACTAGTGTCTTAATTTTGCTTTTTATTCAAATTTCTCGCGTTTAAAATCGTCTTCAGATTCTTGTGGTATTCAATACTGTAAGGCCTTTTTATGTACGAAATACCCAATCTAATAAAAAAAAGTCACCATTGGAGGCACAGATTTTTCATTCTTACTCCCGTGTCCTATAATTCAGTCGCAAATGGAACCATCGTCAAAAAGTCGAATGATTAGTTTTTTCACGCAAGCTTAATAACGTTAGCTATCCAGGGTTAACATTACGCTATCCTAGAGGTGTTTTCACAATTCTGCTAAGCTATGTAAGTACTCTCATTGAGAAAAATGTAATTCCCCTTAAACTTTCACCTGCTCGGTTTCCAAAAACTAATCACTCATTCATCCGATTTCTCAAAAAAACTCAAGCATCCGAAAACACTCACTCAAGCAGTTCAATCATGTTAAACTTTACTTAGCAAATCTATGGGGGACTCCCCGAAATAAATTTGACCTTGTAGGGGACTCCCCGAAATTAACTTGACCTATCTTTTGTAATGAATGATTGGTGCTGGAGCGCGGTTGTTGTGACGAAAGGTTTAAATGGTATTTCGTATTTTTTGTTTAATCATGCTTATGTTCATTTCTTATAAGGTAAGTATCGATTACGCGTTTTCTATTTCCAGAGTCGGAGTAGCAGGATCACCAGCAATTCGATATGTTCATTTACCGATTTCCAGCTGTTAACTTTAGTCGGGGATTTTTCAATGTTGCTAAGAAGAACATTTTCATCTTCACCCTAAAACACAGAAAACAAATTTGTTTTCAGAATTTCGTATCTTTCGTAGTTCAAATGTGTAAATGATTGTTTAAGGCAACAACAATCAATTAGCATTACGCATGTTTGTTATCAAAAACTAAATATCAGTGACGCTGAAACTCACTTTGAATTTATAATAGCAAACATTTACATATTGGCATGTGTGGCCGAAGTGCCTTCCACATGTCTCACTTCCGAAACGTTTTATGCTAGCCAGAGTTCCCAAAAAACTTCATGAAGTGGCAAAATCTGTCGAAAGCATCTACTTCGGTCGAAAACTTTTAGTGTTTCCCCGTCGCTATTAGCATGAACTTTGATTGGGCTTCGCTGTTTCCATTCATCGTTTTTATTCATAAGCGCCATACTCGCTTGTTTACATACTCACACATGCTTTGAAATGATTCCGTTGAGTTTTTGTTTTGACTTCAGACTCGCGTGCTCCCAGACCGGTCGTAGATTAGCACATGCTGCAGCTAAATATCTACATATGTATCTATATATATACATAGAATCAGGGATGCCTAGTGTTGATTATCAGATACGCACTATATATACTCATATATGTATGCACATATGTACATACACCGTATAAGATACTTGTTTGTCCACATTTGAAAATGTTGAGAACTTTTCACAGATAGAATTCATTCTGCGTTTCGGGTCGCGTTTGTTTACATTTTTCTTTAGTTTAACCATAACATGCTTTAAATTCACACCTGAATCAATAAAGCGATTAATATGCATATAGTTATACACTTATGTGTACATCCATACTTCTATAAGATCGAGGACATCCTCCAATAGATGTTCACGTGTGTGTAAGAAATTTAATCATGAAGTTTTATTCAACCCAATGGCATTGAAAGATAGTATAAGTTTCCGGAAGCTGTGCAAAAACTGGCTGGGATATTAAAAATTCTTGAGAGTCATTCCTTGCTTTGATGGCCCGAGTTGGCGTGATATTTTGGTTAGTAAAAAGATAATTGGCTGCAATATATTGTTTGGATATTAGTATCTAATAAACTCGTAAATTTGTTGAAATTTTTTTAAAACAGGTATAAAGTTCGAAGTATTCGATATTTGGCTTTATTTGTTATAAGGTCCAGTATAGATCCAGTTTGAGTTTGGTATAAGATCCAGTATAAGGTCAGTCCTGGTACAATGTCCGCTGAATACTTATTTAACACTGGAAGGCTTATTAAAGGTTATAAGTTAGTTGTTTCGATTAAGATAAGCAAAAACTGAGGTTTTATTCCAAAAAACCGATTACTAGCGAATTTTCAATGAATATTGTGTCTAAAACTTTTAAGCAATATATGTAACCCAATGTACTACAGCGACACCCATCAGTATTCCTTAATTAGCACATAAGGCAACAGATGGCACAACAGAAATATCACCCCTTCCCACTGACCCTGTGCTGGTCAGTTTTAAATTTGAGAAGTCACTAATGGCGGGCAGATTGCCTACGCGCGCCTAATGAATAGTATGATAAATAAGGCGGAGGAGGAAACTCGCGAGGACTTGGAGACTATGATGAAGATTCGAACGATCCAGTTCATAGCAGAAACACGAACAAACGATTAATCCTAATGTAACGATATTCGACTTCACTTTTCGCCATGCAGTAGTTTTCGTAAGCAAAACTTAATGAAGACAGTAAGACAGACGGGTGCGGAAGATGCGTATTAACATTTTCTTAGTTATTGCATTCTTTCATAATGACTCACATATATTACTGCATTGAAAAATTATATTTACAAACAATTAAGCTCAGAAAGCTACCCATCGTAATCCCAACATTCATCTGTGTCCTTTAATTTCCAAGCTCTCTGTCTTGCAAAGCTCTCTGTCTTGCAAAGCTCTCTGTCTTGCAAAGCTCTCTGTCTTGCAAAGCTTTCTATATCAATCTATGATCAATATTACGAGCCCGAAGTAATTCCGACACTGGAGCATGATAGTGCATCAGGAATAGGAAAAGACGCCGAGGAAACACTGCCTCTTGTAGAAGCCAACACCATTGACCTTTGAAAAAATTATTGTTTTTTTCGATTGTAACGAAAGATAGAGGTCAATCCGAACGGTCTTGTCAGTTCATTGCGGCTGACGTCAAACAAAAGCAAAAAAATGTAGTTACTAAATGTAGTTACGAATATTTCAGAGATATTGATGGCTACTCTGCTATAATATCTTCTAATACTATTGATGATCGAGTTTCTTACACTTATAGAGATTAACACTAAATCTGGCATGACAAAAAAGAAATCCTGGAAAAATATGCTTTGTGAGAAAATCTTTGCCAAATTCTAGCGTTTGCCAGAGGTTTCTTCTGACTCCTCGTTTTGGTTAGACTCAAATCTAGGACTACTATAATATCATCATTATTAGAAGGATTATTTGACCCACTTTGGAAAATCCGTTGTCTACAATCACTTCATTCAAGCTGAAATTCAATTTCCAATTTCAGAGTTTTTGGATTTTGTAGTGTGCTGAGCATCTCTTCGCACTTGGTAACGAGCCAAATGTTGATGCTCAATAAAATCAAAACTCTCATTTTGCAAGACGTGAGTTGTGGCCATCAACCATTTTTGTTTTTCTATAATTGACTATAACCCTTTCCAAAGCTTTTTTGACAGGTCCAACGACGCATTTACTCTCGATAAATTCTTGAACTAAATTTTTCTAGCTCATCCTTGTCGTTAGGGAACCCAATCTGTGAATTGGTAATCAGGTATTTAGCAAGACATTCCTCGACTTCCTTCGATAAGTCAGTTGAACGGCCTGCATCAGTCTTTCGTCCTTCAATTCGATTTTATCGAACGTTGATAAGAACGTTATAGACGGCTTGCGCTTCCCCGTATATCTTGTTCCCGTTCATCATATCAAACACAGCTATCTAAGCTATCTGTTGCGTAAGGTAGAGGCGATTTTTTCCTTTGATACGTCCTGGGCATCCTGAAAAGATTATCAACTGCCAAATAAATCAATTGGCATCCAAATGTCATCTAAGAATATATAAATCCAACTAAGACATGGCAAATTTGAGTATGGTACATACAAAAACTATAATTCAAAACTAAAAATTCACAAAAACTACAATTCACCCGTTGGCACCCGACGTGAAGCTCTTTCCACCTTTCTTTCTAAATATAAATTCAAATAGTTGTAATCGCTATTTTTGCATTTTTTTATGTGCTGCAGAGGAAAACTATGCTAAAGTTCTTTTTTCACAGTGTCATCTTCAAATTATAATGACACTTCCATCACCAGACTGAAAATCGCAAGAACTCTCTTAAAATCGTTCAAGCGTTGCCAAGTCGACAATCGCTAACAATTAAGTTCATCGTAACCACAGTAGCAGTTATGTCTTCTGATTCCATTTACCCCATTCTTCCATTTACCCACCCGAACCTATCGATCGTAATCTTCCGGCCTTGATCCCGAACTTACTAAATTTTCCTCACAATTACTGCTTATGAAATAAAACGGATAGACATGCTTAACCTTATAAATGTAATGAAACGTTTTTTCCAAGAGAATAATTACTAAAGCTATAAAAAGTTACTACTACAACTACTTGTTCTTCTTCCCTTTAGAAAGATATTGCTACTCAATTTGTTGTGATAACTTTGACTTACATTGTCCTTTATCAGCTTTCTCTTTTCCTGGCTAGTTGCGAGCGTTTCCCCGACATCTTATTCACGTTTGTCCTTGCTTCCTTGAAGTCTTGCGTGAGTTCTTCCCTTGTATTAGAAAGCAAGAAAATGTAATTGTACTAATCTAACAGAATATTTTAGTACCAATGGCGACGTGTTTTAAAATTCTATAATATAGACAAATTCAAAACTGTCAAAACATTTTTGAATTTTAAAAACTCTTTTACTCAGGTACTCATATGTTGGATCTTGAAAATATTTTAGATCCTTTAATGTAGAGATTGCGCTGGAAAAGTATTTTTTTTGGACCGGAAGTTGCAGTTATTCTTGAAAGGATTTCTAATGCCTACATTTACGAGCCATTAAATAAAGGAGTCCGGATGCTACTTTCCAGTTTTTAAATATGACTATTCGGACGACCACATGGGCTGAAAACCCCCGGAATTATCCAATAGGTGGCCAATAGTGAATGAACGTGCCTCATTTCGAAATGTTCGTCTGTCACTAGTTTATGTATGAAGTTTAATGACATTTCTTTCATTCGTTTACAAGGTACAGTCACTTCAGTGACGTTACATTCCCCTTCGTAAACAAAATAGACAAAATGAAACATTTGAACAATCATTGCAATGGTGACAGAAATATCATTGCACATCTGCTCCTTTGAGACCAATAGTTTATCGGTGGTTTATTGAAATTATAACGGGTTGTAAAAGTACCGAAGACGCAGCTCGCTCTGGAAGGCCAAAGAGGCTGGATGCGAATAGAAGGTGCATCGAATCGTCTTCAATGGTCGTAAAGTGAAGTTGCGAGAGTTAAGTGAAGCCATGGGCGTCTCAAAAGAAGTGAAAGGATATATTTTGAACATGAAAGGGCTATCGTTGCGATGAATGCCGCGTTTGCTGATCGCCGCCTATAAACAGCAGCATGTGTTACATGTTATGTTACAGCATAATCTAGGGAACTTTTTCGACGTTTTGTTGCGATGGATGAGACATGGGTCTATTAGCACGCGTCGGAGTCAAAAAGGCAGTCATACACGTCCTTGGGCGAAGGCCAAGCTGGACCAATTACGATTCGAATTCGTTACTCATCCACCGTCATCTACAGACTTGGCCCTCGTTGGCGCAAGGGAAATGGATTCAGATGGGATCAGGAAGCCATCGTGAAAACCGAGGCGTATTTCGAAGGCTTGGACGCTTTGTATTACAGAAAGGGCGTAGAAATGTTGAAAAATTGCTATACCAAATGTATCGCCCTCAAAGGCAACTATGTTGAGGAATAAATATGTCCGAAAAACGCTTGTTTTCAAAAAATCCCGGGACTTTTCAGTCCATTTAGTAAAATTTTTAAACGAATAACACAGAAAAGCACATCAACTATTTTTCTATCGATTAATGTTTCCCAAGTTTCACATCAAGCTAACAAGAAAAATAATACCCTTGAGAGAGAGAGAGAAGTGCATTAAATTTTAATCAATCAAATACCAACGTAATAGCAGAAAGAATTGCTTGGTAGAAAGGGACTCCGATGAATTTTGAATCAGGTGGCAAATAGTTTGTTGAGGCTTGGTGTAACTGAGTTACGAATAATTTTAATTGAATGTCCTCATGATTTTAAAGAAATTTTATAATTTTATGAATTTCAGAAATATCTTTGACTTTATACGACGTTAAGGGAATAGTTGCCAAAAGATTGTAGACAAAAACTTAAAATAAACGATATATTCAAATAAACCAACAAATGAAATAACAAATAAAACATTCACTCAATAATAATAAATTTTCCGAGTGAATGACTTTGTCATCCGTGATTCAAAAAAACGTATGAGCTTTTTCAAAGTACGTCTATTAATTGTATAATTTCCTAAGGGGCTTCCCAAATAATTCTAACATTCCCATTGAAATATCACTTTATCGGTTATCAAAATAATCATAAAATTAAATTGTTCCATACTTATATCTAATCAATGACATGCGGGATCTACTCATGAAACATTTGTTTGGTAATTGAGTCAGTAAAATGAATAATATGTATTTCATCAAGTAAAATTCCCAAATTTTGGCTTTTGCAAGAGGGCTTTAGGAAATTTTGAGCAAATCAGACACCGGTATCAAATAATCTTCATCATGTTTTTAAAATGATTCAGGTGAATTAGCTGAAAGTCCTATTGTCTGTGTGGGAAAGGCAGGTTTAGTTAGCTCTGGTCGTTTCGAATTCAAAAATGTACGATAAGAACAAATAAGTTATAATTCAATAATAAATTAGACACTTGGAGGCTGTTGCGACCACTGCTGCTTCGCTATTTCTCTACATAGCAAGGTACGCAAGTTGACGTCATTCCTTGTTCATTTATCCCATCTTCACCTTTTCCTCTCACATGTCATGTTCCTTTTCACCTTGTTCCTCACAATATTCATCCCAGTATCCACTCCAAATAGTCGGTACACAATCCAATATATTTGAATTTCATATAATTCAAATATGCTGGATTCTACCAACAACAATCCCTGCCTTTAGTTACCCGATGTCAACATCGCGAGTGGCGACGGAGATCGCTGATCTTTGTTATAAATTAACATTCATCAGGTGACTCTGGGCATAGTGGATCCGATTCAGGTTGTGGAACCCCGACTTCTGAGTTCGAATCCATCGTGGGTAGTAATCTTTTAACCTTTTGTCAGTTCCTCTTTTTCAGGGCAATTAATATCTTAATCCAATTGCCCTGGGGAAGTTGACCCTGACCGAAGGGTGAAAGGTTAACATCCGCGAGCCGGTGAGGGACAGTTGTCGACAGCGGGATGATGTACCGGTGACGACAGCGGGTTGGCGGTGATGGGGATTTGCTGGATGATGAGGCAGTGGCTGGATGGTGCTGATTGAGGGTGGTCGAGAAGTTTTTTGTTCGGAAAGAGGAAGAGAGTTGGTCGACAAGTTGGCGGTGTTACATATAGAATTCTGAAAATTGTTATTCTAAATTTTTAAGTGAATTTATGCGATTTTATTAACGTTGTGTTACCCCACGGCTCAGTACTTTCAATTTATATTTCACACGTTGTTTTACGGAGATACAATTCATCGTGCGCCGGGAGAAATTAGTGAAATTGTTGAAATCGGTTTTTGGCTAGGAATCGTTACAAAAAATAACATTTTTGTTCGTTAAGGGCAAGATTTAAACAAGTGAATTTTGAAACAAAAATACCAATCGTGCGCAATTTTTTTTTGATTAAAACTAACAAAAAAAAAAAAAAAATTATGGTGTTCATTGTAATTGAAGAAAATCTCTGTGCCCAAGAGTATCATTTGAAAAATTGTGAAAGTGAAATATGAATTCGTTGCTTCCATTGGAAGCCAATTAAATTAAACATTTGGAAATAGTAGAGTTAGATAAAGGCGTGAAATGCTGAGAGGTGACAGTGAGAAAAATGTTTTTTTAAAGGATACTCCATAAAAAAAAAAAAAAAAAAAAAACAAGAAAAAGGGAAAAAGGAAATATATGGTGCTTATGTGACTTTGTAACAAAACCTATAAGAGACATTTTACATTAAATGAAAATCTTATCTGAATAAGCTTAAATTGAAAATCCAGCGAAAATCTACTCGGTACGATTAAACTTTTATTTTGAATTGCACTCATCGTAAAAGGCTTTCTCTGAACGAGGAATAGTTGGTCATCGTATGCGACGAGAAAATATGGAAAACATCATCAGAAAAATAAAAAAAAATCAAAAAAATCGGAAAAATAGAATAGGCAATTTATTATATTTATTTTTATAACTGCACTTAATATATAGCATGCTGTGAACCGTACCCGATCTGGTTTGGTGGTGGTATTTTTATTGGTATATTATTTTTTTTTTTTTAATTTTTCTTTATTATGTTCTTTCTTCCTTTTTTTTTATAGATTTAAATTTAAAAATTTTATTTAAGTTTCCTTTTTTTTTTTCATTATATTTTTTTTCTTTTTCTTGTTTTGTTTGTTATTTTAATAAAAAAATGAAGTAGAGTAAAAATTTTTTTTCATTTCTCCAAGCCATCTCTCCTTCGTCCTTATCCCTTATTCCCCTCCAATTTGTAATGTTGTGATTCTGAATTAGGTGGCCCAGCACGGGCAGTGATCTTCCCCGAACGACCCCGACCAGCTGAGCCTAGCCGGCCTCAGTATGCCACCTGGGGGAACATGAGATCACTGCCATATAAATGTCTGCGACCGCGGCAGCGTGATCGCAACAAGGCCCAAATGGACACGGCAAGCGTGCTCATATACAAAGGCATTGTGCAAAGTTAAGCAGTTATTTTAAAGGACCTTCCCTGTTTGAGTATGATATGAGTTTTTTCAGCAATGAATATGACTTTTCCCGAATACAAGAAGGATTTCTAAGTTATTAGATAATTATTATTCCTCATAAGTTGAAGTCCTTCCAGAATTCCAACACTATTTACATCTCAAATGCGTCATCCGTTGTTTTTAGGGGTTTAGAGTTTTTGCTGCTTCTTTACTTCTTTATTTGTACTACAAGGGTTTTGCATATGGATTAGATATGATATACTTCACGTGACTAGGGTTAAGTTCTTATGGTAAAGCGTCTTCATAGTCATCGTCCAATATCAAGTGACATAAAGGAAGCCAGTCCTTTAGGAACAAACACGATTTTTAGCATGCGAATCGCAGAACAGAAAGTAGTGCCTGGCAACTTCAATCAATAATGAAACAAAATTGTCCAAAACAGTTGAATTTATGTGAGATCGGAAGATTCTGACCTGGGATGCAGTACGAAGCCACTAGTACTTATTGACTTTCTGTCTACATACCAGACGGCGCCACTATCGCAAGAGAAACGTCATTATCGTGTACTAAATTCTCGTAGATGACTACTGTAAAAATTTTAGCCGAATTGAACTCGTAGTTTTGTTTTGACCGTGTATGGAAGCGAGCGAGTCCGCGGATTTTAACAAATGGTTAAAAGAACAATATTGTTACATGATTCGATTCTTAATTTCGGAAGGGAAACTGCGCAGTGAAATCAAAGAGCGCTTGGATCCGATGCATTATAACTTTTCTTCTGTGATGTCGATCGTCAAAAATTGGTTTAACGAGTTTCAACGTGGTCGCCCGGCGGTTTTTAATGAGCTACACCTGGGAGTTCAGAAAACGGCTACCGTAGAAGATAACGTGAAAAAAATACATGATCTCGTATTGGCAGGCCGCCAATTGAAGGTGCGCTAGACAGCTGAAACAGTAGTCATCTTAAAAGACCACGTGGGTTTTTAAGTTTGAATTCACTGACACATGAATTTAAGAACATTCACCACGGATGCGTCGAGCAAGTTGGATATCTTTGTGACATTGTGACACGTTTTGCATGAATAGGACAAAGGTTAGTATCTTCGAAAAGACCCACCAAATAAACTTCACTTGCCTTTTGCAAGAGACTTCAAAACCTAAATCACAAGACTTCATGTACCAAACGTTGGAATGGCAATTTGTGAACCAACAATTCCGTGCTCTTTTGGTAGCTTGGAATTTCACGAAGACGTACTGTTCCCGGGCGATAACGATGCGGTTAACGATGTAGCCTGCATGAAATTTTGGAGCTGTCGGCGTGATTGGTGCCAAGTTTGTTCTCTCTGGAGAGCAAGCGCAACCATGATACCTATTGACGCTGTTTAAGCGCAATCCGGAGGCGTTTCTTCGTTGTTTTATGACCGTTAACGAAACATGGGTCCATAGTTACACATCAGAGGCCAAGGAACATGAAATGCGATGGACACCGTTTTCTGGGATTTAACTATCGGAACAAGGACAAAACAGTCACAGGGCTCTACTATGTCGAATCTTTAGACCGATTTGATGCCGAATTCCAGAAAAAATAACCCAATTGGCAGAGAAAAAGGTGCTTTTTTGCTATGACAACATAGCGGCTCCTTCACGAGGTCATCACAGTCATGGAGACCTACTTTGCAGATTTCGAGCAAATGTGTTTTATTTTTTTAAATGTATATGTAATGACAGGCGGGTTCAGAAATTTGAGCATCGCTGGGCCAAGTGTATCGAGCTATAAGGAGGCTATGATGAAAGTGATTCAGATTAAACTGGCGAATAGTTGCTGGAAGCGACAGGCCTATTTGTGGACTAAATATTTCATGCTGATGGGATACTGCACTAAAAACCTAATAAAACTAGCCAAAAAAATCGTATTCTTGCCTTAAACAGATACTTATCTCACTCTACTTATATGTTGTTTCACAAACAACTCGTAAATGAAACCAACTTGCGTATCAACAAATATTGACTGCATGAAGCATATAAGGAAAAATCACATTTACAACTTCAAGGAAGTTCATGATCGTCAGAATAATATTTCCTATATACAAGAAATAATCCTAAACTTTTTATAATAAGCTAGATAACGATACCGAGAAAACAAAGAAAATCCGATACAAATAAATTTTAATTGAAGGCTACAACACCTATCACAACGATAACCTTCTTTCAGGTTCATTTCCCACGAGAACTAGCATTCATAGATATGGCTAATTTTATATTGGAAGCGTCACGTCAATAAATGAAGGTATCGTTCATATTTTCACGTCAATTGATATAAAAATCACATTTTGTTCGGTTTTATCATTCAAGTATCAGCCAATAAGAAAAACACCCCCGGCATTTAATAGCATATATGCTCATATATCTTTGTAGCTACGTACGAATAGGGATAGTATCGCGTGGAATTATTAGATACTTTCATAGAGATATTTAATTTCAGTAAATATAAGCAAAATTATTACGTTTTTACCTCGATTGAAGTTCACAAGGAAGGGGATCCACTGAAGTAATTTATTCTCTAGAATGTATAAATAATTTAGAGCAATAATTATATAATTAAATGAGAATTTCATTATATTTCTGGTCTAATTCTTGTCATAACGAAAATATTAAATGCAAGAAAAATACCTTCGACAATTTCAAATCATGAAAAACATTATCCACATCACATCCATGTTCATTTGCTAATTTTAAATGTAAAGTATGCCACTTGGTCTGAATTTTTTTGTAAACATACAAACATTTTACGTCAATGAACATAGCATGGATTCCCCCTGGAAAAGTTAAAATCAGGGTAAATAAATTGATTGTTTACTGTTTACTATTGAGCATAAATATTCCCGGAATAAATAAAAGCCAATTTAAATCGATTTTCAGCTGCTGCTTACAAACAATCATCAATTTATTTATTTGTTTTGAAGAGCATTCTTTTATGTATTTAAGAGTTCTTAGAAATTATGGAACATAACTTTGGGACTTACCCCATCCTGAGTAAAGATTCATGAGCTGAGTTAATGAATTTATAGTTGCGAATCCAATCGTCAATTAAATTTAACTATATCTTATCAAAACCGCTCGGGAACGACAGGCCAGATGAACTTCTGCCATATTTAAAATTTAATTTCATAGTAAAATTCCTGGTTGACATTAAATGAAACGAATAGTTTGTACGAGAAGAAAATGTAATCTAGAGTATAATTTATACATAGTTCAAATATATATATCTTCGCATGATTGCGTTTGACGATTTGTTGTGAGGGCTCGTCGTCCTTGAAGCTCTATGCCCCCTCCATCAAAGACCTTGGCCTCCGCCACGATATCAATCAATAATAAGCTTTAAATTCATTTTCGAAAAAAGAGCAACTTTTAACTGGTTTCGAAAATCTATGATTGTGGCTTTAATTACATTTATGAAAAACTGTCAACGAATTGTCATTCAATCGAACTTCTAGACCATACTTTCTTGGTTCGAGTTCTTTGGTCATATTGGTCATATAAGTGAGAAACTATAACGCGTTGTCCAGAACATGTAACATTCTCGGATCTGCCAATGTATTTATTATTTTTTGAGATGGAGTCTTTTTGGAGAGAACGCTAACACATCGAACAAAGTCCCAATCTAAAGGGATTTCACCGGTAGTTTCTACATGCATTGTTATATGTGAGGAGAACTCGTAGGAGATACGATATATGCACGGTGATGCGGTGAGATGTGCATTAATATTCTCCTGAAATATAATTCCATACAAAATGACTTACATCTTGAATAACCCGCGAAAAATACTTATATATAATCCCCTCGTCTCATCTGCATCGTTTAATTTGCAAGCACTCTATCTGGCAAAGCTCGCTTTGCTTCATAATGTGTTTCAGGAATGTTTGCGCTTTTTACTAAAAACGCCACAGCGTAAGCGTTAAGCAGCGCGAACAATTTGAACCAATTCACTAAGGAGAATCAACCAGAATAAGTAGGATTTTATTTGTATTGATAAAGTTTCTCACATTATTTAAGATTCTAACCTACTTTCAATTTGACTACCTACATATGCCATAAGCGTTCAAAATAAAGCTTCGTCGGACGTCAAAAATTGTTGTTCACGGATTTAATTTTGATATAAGGGAACAAGGAAAACTCTTTAGGTGCCAAATCAGGACTTTTCGTCTGAGATCTATTGAATTCGTGTTTTGACCGATCAAAAAGTCAGTCCTTTGACAACACGAAAGAGGCCTGCATTATCATGGTGAAGAATGATTTGAAGTTTTATGTTTTTCTTCTCATTTAAGCGAAATCTTCGCATAAAAAAATGGTATCCCGAATACACTGTTTTCCATTGCTCTAGTGAACTGTTGCCACATGATCACTTAGTCCAAATTTGCTTTGACCCGTTAGAAGTTTTTTTCAAGGTCTGAATCGGCGGAGAAACTGTTTTGTGTCGGACTCAAACACATAAATCTAGGATTCGTCACCTGTCACAATTTTGTAAATATCTTAAAAGCAATGCAATTGGATTTGTTGACCATTTTCATACACCAACCAAGATGACTTAATACTTTTTTGAGTGATTGTAAAATTATGAGGAATCTGACGTAAACAAATTTTTTTCACGTCCAAAGCATCATATAGTTCTCCGGACGAATATCTGTCACTCCCCATCTGCTCCCTTGTAGGGAGCCCCATATACGTTTCAGCAGTGTACCGCATTCGGTGTGTATGTTTCGTTCTGCGGTTATCGGCATTTAGTGCTCTTACCTAAAGGTCAGTGTATACAAGCAGGAAAGGGGTTCCTTTTATGCAGGTAGTAGTCCCTTTGTGGAAGAAATTTATATTTTCTCATTTTTAGGAGAGCCATTTACGATTGAAAACAGTCCTGGGAACCGTCTTGAGAGCAAGACAAAAGGAGAAGGTGGACTGCACATCCAAGAATGTGGCTTAGGCCTGCCCCGAGGCCGTGGGAATGAAGTTCATAGTGAGACCGATTTCTACTTGACCCAGTTCTTAAGCGAGCATGGTTGTTTTCGGTCTTACCTGCACAAGGTTGACAGGGTACGGTCTTCTAGCTGCGTGTTTTTTGCAAGAGAGGTGCATGAAGAATATCACAAATTCTTCTCTTGCAAAAGATGGAGTAAGCAGTGGGGGAAACTCTTCGAAGAAATTTAAGATCTCGGTCGGGAGACTTTGGTTGGAGAAATCCTGAAAACAGTTCACAAAAGGGAATCGCGTTGCAAAATATGTGCGTGCAGTGCAAGCATTGAAAAAAGCTATACTGGATCGTTGAGAGGCGTCGGGAATGTGGGATCTCTTTTCTAGCACTTGCTTCCTCTCTCTTCCCGCTGGAGAAGAGATTCCCATAATCTAAAGGCGTTGTAACACGAGGTGTAGCCCGAAGTGATGTGTCAAATGGTTCCAGGTTAGGGTTTTAGGTTAGCAGGGCAGGTGTTTAGTTAGTAGTCCAGAAGTATTGCGCTTCTTGAAGTCACATGCTCAGGTCGTAAACAGCCTTCACTTCCCTTCCACAAAAGAGGATCTTTTAATTTAGTCCCACCCTCTTTTAGAATGTTACTTTTTTCAAAAAAAAAACGTTCAAACGTGGTCCTTCATGTTGCACAGGTAGTAGTTCCACTGTTTTCCTAATGTAAATGAGGTATGCATTTACTGTTCATCACGTGATTAGCAAAATTGGATTTATCCTCCGTTCCGCATCTTTTTATTATTTATCTTTTTATTTTCTGTGCTTTTTGGGTGTTTTGAAGTTGGTTCTTATGTTTTCAACGAGGCCTGTTTGTTTCCATTGTTTTGTACTATCGCGTCTAGAATGTTTATCTCCTTCTTGTAGGAGAGGTAGGAAAGTAACTCTCTCATCTTTTAGAAGTTTCCGTATCTTGGACCCGATTTGTAAGAGACTATAGGCCTCATTGGGGTGTTTGGCTTATGTGGTTTTGTTAGCACAATCAGTGGTGGCACGGAAGGGTTCATTGTTGTTAGTGTGTGCGTATCTAAAATAAAAGACCTATGAAAAATAAGAATTTTGTGAAATAGAAAAATCAATGTCACATTTTTTGTTTAAGATCAAGTGGCCGGTCTATTCTAAAATCTTAACGATATTTTCTCGGATATACATATTTCCTTATCACAAACCTCTTTCACGTTAAATATTACCTGTACAATAAAGTTTTAAAGAATTTTCAAGAGAAAGCGTCACTGAAATTAAATCGAATTGGTCAATATTGCGACCAACTTCATTTTGAAGCCTCATCATTAGGCTTTCTTTTTCAGTGTGTATTGTTTCTCTGAAATGTAAACAAAAATTTTTTTGCTGTGTTCCGAATATGTCAACTTTTGTGCCAAAAAAACACAATTTGCGGGAAGGATTACTTCTTTGCTTTTATTTGAAGAAATCTGGAGCTGAAAGTCGTCGTACTATAGGAAGCCTATGGAGATTACGCTCCATAGAATTCTACTTGTGACTACTGGTTTTAACGTTTTAAAAGTGATGAATTTAATGCCGATGACAAAGAGCTCGAAAGACAACCAGAAAAGTTTGAGGATACCGATTTGGAGGCTCTATAGGATGAAGACTCGTGCCAAACGCAAGAACAACTTGCACAAGCATTGCAAGTGACTCAATAATCTGTTCGCTTGAAAGCCATGGGAATCATCCAGAAGGTAGGATATTGGGTGCCGCATGAATTGAATACGAATACGTTTTTTCGCTTGTGAACAGCTGCTCCAACAGCAAAAAAAAGGGATTTTTGCATCGTATTGTAACTGGTGATAAATCATGGGTTCATTACGATAACCCCAAGCGCTAAAAATCACCATACAACAAAATCGATGCCAAAGCGGAATATTCACCGTGATAAGGTCATGCTCTGTATTTGGTGGGATGAATTGGGCGTTGGGTACTATAAGCTGTTAAAATTAGGTAAAACTATCACAGGGCAACTCAACCGAATACAATCGTTGCGAATGAGCCGAGAATTGAAAATAAAACGGCCGCAATTTGAGCAAAGACTCAATAAAGTTATTCTTCAGCATGACAATGCTCGACCAGATGTTAGAAGGCCTGTCAAAACATACCTTGAAACGTTTAAATGAAGAGTCCCACTCTATCCGCCGTATAGCCTGGACGCTGCCCCGTCCGACTACTATTTGTTTTCGTCGATGACGCATGCCATTTTGCAACAGCACTTCCGCTCTTTTGTAGAACTTCAAAATTGGATCGATTCGTGGATAGCCTCGAAAGATGAGTTGTTCTTTTGACGAGGAATCCGTACGTTACCAGAAAGATGCGAAAAAGTAATGGCTAGCGATAGACAGTAATATGAAAAATGAATTTTCAACAAATTTTAACACAATAAAACGTCAAACTTGAAAAAAATCCTTTAAACCTTTTTTGTACAGGTCTACAAAATGTCTAATCTACAAAATAAATGTTTTGAATTTTTCCGGGAGCTTCAGGTTCTTCGATTGAAAGGCTTCAGGTTCTATGAAGCCTCTTTTCTAAATGCCAGCTGACTTTTCTAAATATCTGCATTACTATTATGTCTAGCATGCGCTAATCGGCAAATAATACAAAATAATCATTATTACTTCATTAAAATATTACATTAGCACTTTGGCTAAGTCGACTACTTTAATTAAGTCAGGTAAACATCAGGTGTACAAGCAATCACATATGAGTAAAGTTTGCACGTGAGTATGTGAAACATACGTAATCATTACACTCGTATGTGATAAGTATCGAACAGATATAGCGATTAATGACATTTCTTTGTTGGTTTTACGTCACCTGTTCGCGACGATATCGCTGGGTAATTCACTCTTTTTAAGCGTTTTACACCTATGTAACACTTTGATTGAAATTTATTTTGTTCGTACCAGTAACGTGTCTGCTGTTGGCATTGAAAGTGCTATATGATAACAAGAAGGTATATGTTATATTTTGTTAATGTTTACCATCCACATAGACTTTTTTGCTTGATAAAAATTGTTATGGATAAGTCAATGATGATAGTAAGATACTTACCATGGCTGGCTTACTAATATTCAACTACTTTATCAACAAACTCTTCCGGAAGACCGGAAATGCTGAGCATATATAATCATGATGGTTGTAATGAAAATGGTGCATGCATTTTTCATGGTTGACTACATTTATCTTGACCAAAAGTGATTTCCCGCGGTTACCATTTAAAAATTATGAGCAATTTCAAGGAGGTTCATACGGCTGGCAAATTCAAAAGATCACCGCAACACTTTCAAATATGTTTTTCTCAATGTGTTTTATGATTTTTCCTAGATTGCAGCACATGCATGTCATCCGTTTCTAGGAATGTTATTGTTTTGTTTAATGCAGTACTTACTTTGATGTGGTTTGTAGCGAGAATAAAATTCTTTCAACAAACTGCAACAGATTTTGAGACTTGCCGGACATCTACTTTGCTAATCTTTTCGTGAGAATTTTGTATGCCTAAGTAGCCATAAACCATCAATTTCGAATAAACATTTCGAGTTCTTTTGATAGCATCAATAAAAACTTTTATTTTCAAATTCATGTACTGGCATACCAATCAGGAAACTAAAGACGTTAATTCAACTTGATAAACTACTTTAAGGCATCATTTTATTGTACGAGCTACCTTGGCTGTGCGCAAGAATTAGAATAAATAATAAGATTTCTTATTTTGAGCTCTAAATACCTTAAAATAAGGAAGATATAGTTTTCATTATATTTTTTTGTGGTGGGGAGGTGAAAGCCGACGTCCTGAATAAGGGACTATCAATAGTCGAAGGCTGTTTGTCTAACCTCCTAACACCTTACCTATAGACCTGAGAACAAAATTTAGAACTATTTGTCACATTACATTGGGCTAGGCTCTATTTCATCGCTAATTGTTGACATCGATTAAAAGAGTCCTTTTTTTATACAGAGGGAACGGAAGGGGTAGAGTTTACTACAAAAGCTTCTCCCTTCCTTCGGCGTCATCCAAAGATCCAAGAATTCTTCCTTCGTAAGAACGATCACCCAAGCAAAATTTGCGACTCAGTTCCATTTATTAGTTGTTGATCCAGCAGACTTTCCGAAGCGATTTAATGAATGAAGCCTCACTAATGAAGTATTTTCGCCTAGCTGTTCGCAAGACATTCCTTACGGTACCCGCCGACAAATAACGCCTGTGCTTTCTGTGGTGCACTTATTTTCGGGTTAAGGCCGAAATACAATACTGCGTGACGGCGATACGTGAGCGCGATGCGATTCTCCCTCGTCGTCATGCATCGCATTCAATTTACAATGCACGCGATGCGGGTAAAATTAACGTTCATACTAAAAATGTCAAATTGGTGACATTTTAAATGAAATTTGCTATAAATTGTTTTTGATTTTTTAAAAGTTTTGAATTTGGAATGTTCCTACGTGTAGCAAATAAAAGCCTTAACTAGGATGCACGAAATTTTCATTCAAAATTCATTCATAGTAACCAATGTACTTAAAAAGTAATAAAGGCGTTTGAATTTCAAATTTCATTTAAGCGCCATATTGCATTTGACAAACGTCACGCACACCGTTGCGAGGAATTTTCGTTTTTCCGAATATTTCCCGCCTCGCATCGACGCATCGCAATCATTGTACGATTCCGCATACAAATGCATGTTACGAAAACTGCTTGACTTTTGTTGCGAGACTCTCCTCGCGCTCTCGTATCGCAGTCTCGCAGTATTGTATTTCGGCCTTTACTTTTCGAACGATTTCACGCCAGTTTTTATCATTTAAAACAAACACGCAACAGCCACTGTGTTGCAACAGAACCCTGCCTTTAATCCCTACGTGGCAGCAGTTGAGATTCATAGGAGCTCTTGGTAGAAAAGCTTGTTAGAAAGAATTCTGCTCCTTGAATTGAACCCATATTTCGAGATGAACCTTCAACTCGCACCCACAGAACTGAGAAAATGGGTTCTCAAGATTGCGATTGGTGTAATTGAAATTTAGTCGAAGTTACGGAAGCAATCCATGATTAATCGTATTGATTGATCTGATGGACGATTCTGTCGACCATAAAATTGACGGAATGCGGAATGAGCTCTTCGAACAAAATGATTTTGTTTTTTAGTAAATGTACACAATTTACAGACGTTGGCCAAGCGTCAATCTATTAATGATTCGAAGGCAATCCAAACTAAACCATAGAGTTATTAGACATAGAGAGGACGATAAGCCACTTATGCGTCGTAAACGCCCACTTTTTACAAACATTTGCAAAAATTTACAAATACCAACAAAATTTTAACAACTTTTGAACTATGCCAATGGGTTCGCGAAAGTTTAACGCACAAAAAATTCAGGTGAGTGTCAAAAGCTCGTGTCGAAGATTAAGCCACGCCTTTGTAAACAATCTTATTGACCGACAACCCAATAATTTCTACATTATTATTGAAAAAGGCATCTATCTTGACCTAATCAACGCAAAAGTTAAAAATTAATTAATTATCTAAAATTTACCTATGAAACCACACCCCGAATGGCCGCGAACAAGTGTGATTTCTGCAAGTGAAAATCACACACTTCATTGTCTATATTTGTCTTAAAAAATCACTGTCACTATTGTCTTTGCAGTTTTCCACAATCACAAATAAAGTAGCTCTCACGATTTGTAATTTTTATCGTTGAAAAATTCGTCTGACACAAGTAACTTACAAAATTCGCCCGTAAATCACTCCGAAAATGAATCAAAACACAGATTATTAGTCTTGTTTTGACAATTCATTCAGTTCGGCTGCAATCGAAAAAACCCGAGCATTGAACCAACTGAAATAGGAGAAATGGCTTCGACGAATTGAGGGTGCATGTACATTATTCTACCAACATTAAATCAAAAAAGAGTTCACAAAGAAATTTCTATCAAACTGGGTTCTTGTAGATATTCAATGAATAAGCATTTTGAGGAGTAAAATTTCTCGTAATTTAAAGTATACTCAGCCGCCGGTAATTCAATTTCATAAAAATATTAGAAAAAAAACTTGGCCATACACTTTGAGTGTGCGCATACCTTCAAGTAGAATTATTTATCTAACTGTATATTCAGCTCAGTGTCAAATTGAAATTACGAATGTATCCGACAATTCGTATCGTATTAAAATTTGTAAACATTGATTTCAAACTAAGTTTTATCAATAAAAATATTTGTTTTGCATGGCGAGAATGTTTCATTCTCCCACAAAATATGAATAAGATTCTATTGCCACCAATTTGTTTGGGGAAAACCTCGACAAAGTTTAGATATTTATCTTTAATTTTCACGAGAAAAAGTACCATCCTTAACAACTTAGTTTTACGGTTTATAAATAATTAAATGGTAAATTTCCCATTTGAGGGCTAAAGAAACTTGTAGGTAATATGTTTAAGTTGTTGCGAAAAGAGATAATTGGGCGGGCTTTTAGAAAATAGAAAATTTCTCACCATTTAAGCTGTAATATATTTTGCATTTGAAATATGGAAGTTCCGAAAATTGCCGAAGGTGAAGCAGCTACGAAAGGGGAAAATTAGCTAAATCCAATTCTTTGGACGCTCACGGACAGTCACATACAAGGGAAAAGCCTCTTTATTATCTTATACCTCTATGAACTAAACACACAACGCATGACAACTGTCACACCATACGTAACATTAAAAAGTGTTGCCAACCTAAAGTTCTTTACCTCTTGTCAATGCGTGTTGCCAAATTTAATAGAAATAACCTATTACGGAAAGCTTCTCTCATTTTTTTGATTAAATACACTTGCTTTGATCAATATAAATTGCTTTCAGCATTCTCTGAAAGTTATCTAACCTGGTTAAGTTGATCTGCAGACTCGCTTAAGGCGATAATAATTTTTGTTACAGATGGGATATTGGTCTACATTTCAGGATGATCTTCGCCACATAAGAAATTCGTACGGACAAGGAATTTTGGTTCATGACTTGAAGGAGAAGACGCTCGTTCGGCAGCGTACCATCTATGCGTTCTTTAATTATATGTTTATTAGTATTTGAATTTTATTTAATAAACAAATGTTTTTCGCCAATAGAAAAACAATTTGACTACTTTTCGGTCCACTTAATAAAAAAAAGTTTCAAATAAAACCTAGTATATTCTTTTGGACCGACACCGTGTTTTGTAAATCACGAATAAATGGACGATCTCGGCTTCCGTTGAACGTTTAATTGCTGCAATCAACATAAACAAATTAAATAAATAAAAACATGAATAAATTAAATATGATATTCAAAGAGGTACTTTGAACGGACGGTATAATTGGTAGCAAAAAATTTAGTTAAATCAACATATTATACGTTTGCATAGATTACAAATTACCTCTTTTACTCGCAACTCAATGAGGTTTTTATATGCGAAATCACGACAAAACCTTAAGCAAGTTTCCATAATGGAAAATTTGTTAATGTTCCGTATTCATTTTCGACTACATTTTGATTTGTTATGTTCATCTTTTTCGTTTCAGGCTAAGTCGGTAAGTGAATGGCCCCCCTGAAAATTTATTTGAGGCTCAGTAACAACTTGAAGACGAAAGTGTTAATATATTACCAGTGCAATAATATTTGTCGTAATTATAAGCGCAACGAAGATTCTCTCATACCCACTTATAGTTCGAGTAAATATACGAGGAAATTGTTTTCGTGTTTGTATGGAGTAGAGTTGAAAAATCAAATTTGATTTTTTTTAATTTTTAAGTGAAATGTGATTGAACTCAGTGTGATTTTTTCAAGTGACTTAAGAATTAGTTAATCAAATAGTTTTCATAACTTCAAATTTTAAAAAGTAATCATTCCATTTTAAATTGAAGTTAGAAGGAGCGAAAATAAGACCCTTTTTGCAAGCTACTATCAAATCAATTATTGCATTGTTGATTTGAAGTTTCTACTTATTGCAATATGTTAGTATCAACAATTGGGCTGATATTATGCTTTTCTGCCAAATATCTAGTATATAAACTTGGTAATTCGATACATCAAACTTCACTGACTATGTTATTGATATCGGGCTTTATTGAACATATTTTAACCTTTTATTCCTTTTGTAGCACATTCAAATGTATCTTCTTTTCAATTCGCTGAAAAAACCGCAGTGTAACAGAAGTCTAATTTGAATCTCCCTGGTAACATGCCAACTTAGCTAGATACCTTCGAGAAAATGTTTAAAATCAAGCGTGTTACTGACCACATAACTTTCTTATGTATCTTTAGTCTTAAAAGGAAGTTCCTGCAACACACTTCACAACCCCAACCTCCATAGTAATGTCTGTGGATATCTCTAAAGCTCTGAAAATTGGGAACATCAACATAGGAATAATCCAGATACGAGATAGGCCTCGTACTTAACTAATTGCACCTAAAGGGGCTCTATTCCTCAAAAAACTTGTTTATTTTCTTTGTCTTTTCTATTTTGAAGGTATTAGTCTCGTGTTACGGCTGAATTCGAAAGTGTTTTTAGGATTTGTTAAAATAAGATTTTTTTTTTTTTTGGTTTGGGAGGTGAAGGCTATTTACGCCCTGAGTGTCGGACTCCCCCGCTACCGGACTACCGACTTAACACCTCCCCTGTCACACCGAGAACCTAGCCTGGAACTGTTTGTCACATTACTTCGGACTAGGCCTCATTAATCATCGCTTAGCGATGTCTTCAGGCTAAGGGAAATCTCTCTTTCTCCACGGATGGATAGGAAGGAATTGTGATTAGTAACTATAATATTGCGTTACAGAGATGTTCCCTCCCTCGCCAAGCGATCCATTATGTCCTTCTTTATAATGAGTACTGTCCGTACGCAATGCGACACACAGTTCCAATTGTCCTCTGATTTCATCATTTTTCCCGTTAAAATTTCTGGGGAAATTACGCCAATTTTCTCCGAGAGATGCGAACGGAGTCTTATGAATCTATTATACGTAAAGAACGTGTGGCAGGCGTCATCCGTCATCCCCGCGCAGATGACGCAAGTTGGGGATGGTGACTTTCCCATCTTATACAGGTAAGATTGAAAATACCCGTGACCACTGAGTAGTTGCGTCAGGTGATAATCAGTCTCACCATGCGTCCTGTAGAACCAGGGCTCCAATTCACTAATCAACCGTGCGGTCCACTTGTCTCGCGTTTCGTTTTCCCATATTTGCTGCCACAAGGTAAGGGTCCTTCTCCGTTCCTCTTGGCTGACGGTCTCTGTCGCCGACTCACCCCTACGTGAGTATACACGTTTCCGTTCGTCAGCAAGTAACTTAATTAGAACCACCCTCGAGATTACCAGCACTGCAGGTTCAGAGACAGTGCGGTATGCAGCGGCTATCCGCAAAGCTCCTTGCCTCTGCACCTGTGCCAGACGCCTTCGGTACGTCTCTTTACTAAGAGCGTCAGCCCAAACCTTGGAGCCATACAAGAGCACTGACTCCATTGCACTCATCAGTAGACGTCTTTTGCTCGAGGTTGGCCCCTGCGTGTTGGCCATAATGCGGTTTAGCGCCGATACTCGCACGGAGGCCTTATCTGCTGACGCTCGAACCTGCTCGAAAAAACTCATCTTCGAGTCAATCATCAAGCCAACGTATCTGATTGATTCTTTTGACTCGATGATCATTTCCCCCACCCGAACCGGCATAACACGAGGGATTCGCTTCTTGGTGAGGACGACAACCTCGGTTTTTTCCAGCGCTAGGCTAAGCCCACGGTCGGTCATCCACTCGCTCACTCGGCGTATTACCGCATCCAGTTTTAGCTGCGTCCGACAGAACGTCCGGCGACGAGTACTGCTACGCCATCTGCGTAGCCAACCAGGCGTGACTCGCCGGTAACTGCAGCCTCAAAAGCTCATTGTACGAGACATTCCAGAGGTCCGGGCCCAGAACGGAGCCATGCGCCACCCCTGATGTCAAATCAATTCTTTGCCGGCCTCCCAACGAGTCATAGATGAGTTTCCAATTTCTGAGGTAGTTTTTCAATATCCGCATCAGGTACCTAGGCACCCTGAAATATTCCAGAGCACCAAGAATATCTGTCCATCTAGCAGAGTTGAAGGCATTTCTCACATCTAGAGTTATGAGCAGTACTATTCGTCTCGAGTAATGATTGTGGGCTTCTGCCTGCTGGACCGCGCTCACTACCTCTGCTATTGCACCAATTGTGGATCGACCAGCCCTGAAGCCGTACTGTCGAGGAGACATATCCCCGGCAGTTCGAATGGCTTCTCCAAGTCTGTCTCCAATGAGTATCTCGAGTACCTTCCCAGTGGCGTTCAGCATACATAGGGGCCGATATGTAGATGGTTGCTCCGCGTTCCCCTTCCCCTTGTGGATCAGCACGAGCCTCGCCTCTTTCCAGCAATTTGGAAACACTCCCTGCCGCAAACAGGCATTGAAAGTGGTGAGCAGCTTTTCAGGACAAAGTTGATGAGCAAGCTGTATCACTTCCGCTGGTATACCGTCTGGTCCTGGGGCCTTTTTCAATTTTAAAGCTTTTACCGCATCATCCAGTTCGATGGCGGTAAAAAGTGGGCATTCTCCGAGACATTCAAAATCTGCATCATCGGGACGAATAGGATGCATAGGGAAGAGCGCTCTAACAATCTGGTCCATTTTTTCCGTTTCAAGGACACAGGGCCTCCTTGCAGCTCCTAGTTTCCGCATGGCAAGCTTGTAACCCAGCCCCCACGGGTCTCTGTCGATGTCCGCAACTAGGTTGCGCCTGCAGCGAGCATTGCTTTCGTTAATTAACCTACGGAGAACTTTTCTAGCCGACCTGTATGCCAGCGTTCGGGAGTGTGACTCGTCTCGATTTCTTAAACGTTGAGATTCGCGGCGGAGTTTGTGATATTCTCCCCGCTTTTCGGCGATTTCTGCCAACCACCAGTATACAGCAGGCTTATTGTGTCGTGGCCGTCGCCTGGGCATAGAGCAGCCGCACGCATTCTTGATGAGCCTCATGGTGGAGTTCACCATGTTTTCAGCTGAGGCTCCTCCCGTTACCGTCATAGTTTCACCTCTCATAAGAGCTGCGGTGAACGCGTCGACATCTATTTTAGATATATTCCCACCTACAGTTGAGGGTTGGGTTGCTACGCGTCGAGTAGCACAGTAGCCAATTGCGAAAGCAATGTACTGATGATCGCTCGCCGAGTAGTCCTCCAGTACCTCCATCTGTGTATCCTAGGCACTAAGGACTCCGAAGCAAATGTCACATCCGGTATAGTTCCCAAGCAGCCTCCCCGTCAAAAAGTTGGTGTGTTCCCAACGTTCATGATGACAAGTTGCCTCCTAGCATTTCTAGGATTCTTTTTCCTCTCGAGTCTGGCAGAGGCATTCCTCATTCTGCCCATTCTTCTGTGCTCGAGACAGCTTCCTCCAGTTCATCGAGCCTGCTCTGAAAACATGAAATTGACTCATTCGGCGTGAAATAGACGCTTATGAATGTCAAATCAACGCACCCAATGAGCACGCAGCCATTTCCGCTGGAGCAAGTCCGAGCTGTGGGTAGAGCCCTATCACGTACCCAGATGGCGGCGGTGCCGGATCGATCACAATACCATCCAGCTTCCTCTTTGTTGTGGTGTTGCTCAGATATCAGCAACAAGTCAACTTTTTTCTCTCTTGCAACCTGGTCTAGTAAATCTTGTGCGGTTGAACTACGGTGTAGGTTGATTTGCAGGACTTGGATCATGTCTTTGCTCTTCTCTTGCTTAGTGCCTCTTTGAACTCCTGGCACCTACCACTTCCTGGAATATGAGTCCGTCCTATATGTAAGGGACTTCCGTCCCTTATCTTTGCACAAGATACAGCTGGGTTCGTTTGGGCAGTCTTTCGCCTTATGGCCGGAAGTGCCACACCTGTAGCACAGTTTGCTTCGATCTGGGCCCTTGCAGTTCAAGGAGATGTGTCCGAAGTTAAGGCACTTGTAGCACCGAGTTAGGGCTACCCTCCGACGTATCCTGCACACAACCCAGCCGATTTTAATTTTCTCCTTGGCCAGGAGTTGCACAGCGTCTTTCTCTGGGATGTCTATTATTGCCGCCCTTTGTCCTCTAGGGTTAGTAGGCGTTAGCCTTACCCTGAAGCTCTCTGCCGTAGGAAGAATTAACCTAATGGAATCTTCTACTTCTTTGGCATCCGCAATGCAGTCAAGGTCTCTTATTTCCAAAGAGGCCATTGGCTGCAAAGTCGAGATAACCGCTTTAGAGCCCAGGAGGTCCTTGACATCG
Source organism: Stratiomys singularior (assembly GCA_954870665.1). Lineage (NCBI taxonomy): Eukaryota > Metazoa > Arthropoda > Insecta > Diptera > Stratiomyidae > Stratiomys > Stratiomys singularior. Next base: position 25,037,453 of record OX940881.1, on the reverse strand, counting down.
CTCTCGAACCGTCTCTTGTCGGTGGATTCCGCTCCGAGTTCTACGAGGAGACTGCCTGTTCTGGTCGCTCTTACTGTTCGTATACAGACAGCATTATTTTCGGGTTCCCACATTTTGCCTGATTTCCTTGAGGACCTCGGCGTAAGTTCTCCCGTCTGCAGGTTTGATCAGTAAAGCATCCCTGTGCTGCTTGTTCCTGGTCTTTTTTGGCATTGCGCTGTGTTTCGTGCCTTCTTGTTTTTCGGGCGCCTGTTTGGAATCTTTTTTTATCGCTTGCTGTATCTTCTTCGCAGTCTTCTGTTGTGATTTAGAGCGCACCAATTGAAAGCCATCATTTTTCTCCTCACCTTGACTGTTGTCTCCTGTCTCGACTGTTATCGGCCCCTTCGCCCTTTTCCTACGGTCAGGTTTAAGTGGACTACATGCCGCCCTTTTGCCTTTTACGAGAGGAGTAGCATTTTCGGTGAAGGGAGTTTTATTTTCTGGAACTTTCTTAATCTCTTTCGTCAATCCCATTTTTGATGCCCTTGTTGACATTTTTTGGACATTCGTTGAATTTCTCATCACTTTTATTATAGCGCTTATGTTGTTAAAATAAGAATAAAGAACAGATTTTTTTCAATTTTTCCAGCCTTTCGATTTAGCCTGGCCTTTTTTGAAGCATCGGAAGTCACCTTCTCCACGTTGCCTGTTATAGTCCTGTGTATACTTCATCGATCTGGGACCAATTTTTCTGCCATCAGCTGCTATTATTTTTTAAACAGGCATATACTCGTATATGTCACCGAATATCATGGCAACAGTTAAAGTTGCTATCTCCAATGTCTTTTTGTCTTTTTGCTTTGACAAAAATATGTTTGGGTGCAAAATTGCATACGCAGTGGTTAAAAATCATATTGTTGTATGCGTATTTTTCCTAAGACATCGTTCACGGAGTTCCTCATCAATTGGTAACAAAAGCATTGCTTTAGCTTCATCAAATGCACATCCAATGGATCATGTTATTATTGATTGTAACGCTGCAAATGCTGAACTAAAACTAACAACACTATAATCGAAATTTTCATCGCAAACCACTTCAAACTCACTTGAACGTCTAAGTTTTCTCGCAAGCGATGTGATCTCGCCAATGAAAGTGCTAACGAATTCAATATTTTCTTCTAGGGGTATATCGATTACATTGAAACTTGCTTTTTTTACCTGTGAAGCTTTAACTTTTATTACTACTTTAAGATTAGGTTTTGTTTATCCATTTTCCGATTTGACTCGAGATTCCCTCACCAAACAACCAGGTTGGACTTATGAATTTGCTTTACCTTCAAAAACTTGTTACACTTCTTTTTTTCTTATAGTCATACGATTTCTGACAATGTATGCATTTATGAAAGAATACGTGCTTTGATGCGTACAGTATAAGAGTAGAAAGAGAAGACTATCTCAGCTGCCACTCACCAATATCTAAAAGTAATAATAAAAAAGAGTAAAAATAATATCAATATTTACATTTTCCATAATCTTCGGCTTCCTTCGGTATGAAATGTAATGTAAATTACAGTTACAATAGCAATTTCTTTAAAGGTGTCTTCACATATGCTATTGAATGTTGAAATTATAATGAAATCGGCCGCTGGACTACTTTACTTAGTCAACGCCACTTAAAAAATTATCATTATCAATTCTCAGTATAAGAATATTCGCAGTAATATCATTGATAACGAAAATATTTATTTGAACAAATATTTATTTGATAAGCATAGTGTAGACTTGATAGCAACTAGTTTGCAATTTCTCCTTTGTTCGACTCGAGCAAATTAAATCCGAAGTCGGGCATCTGTCAGAATCGTATGGAATGGGCGGAAAATGACATTTTTGATGAGTTAACAATCCCGTTAAGTCGATTTTCTGGCATCCATGGGCAACACAATTTTGTTTTTGATGGGGCATCTAATGTAATGATATGTTTTCATGGTTCAATTAGTTAAATGAAGGAATAATGTTTGTGCGTATATTAACACTTCATGCGAATCAAATCATAATATGTGCTTGCATCATAGCAAGCAATTATTGTAATGTTTGTCACCATAGTTCATAGAATTAACGATCTGTGGAAGCTAATTAATTTTTGAATTAAGCGCTCGTGCGCTATAACAAGAAAATGTCCAACAACCTGTTGAGCTGCAGGCTAACTTGCATACTCATAAGAAAGGCAATAACAGTATGTACCAAAGAATAAAGTTTTTCAAAGTAGTTGCATTTTCGTAAAGGAAAGTGTTCTTCTATGATGTCCGAATAGCTTCGTTTACTTTTTTGCAGTTTACTCTATTACCACTAAACTTAAAACACTGAACAATAAAATTTATTATGATAACTGTAGATACAATAGTACATCCTCCCGCTAGTGAACTCTGACTAGTGAACATCCTCCTGACTGTGAATCACACCTGTCTTTTGTGCGTTTTGAAAACTATGACCTACATTTATATTCACTTTTGTTGACGCAATTGGAGATCTTTTCACTTCACTCCGCTGAACAAGAGTACAACAATAGCTAAAGCTAATTTCGCTTGCAGGAAACGTACGATATGTCACTAATGACCCTAACAATTCACGTTTCTTACTCACATTTTTTTAGTTTTTTTTTCAGGTGCAACCCACCCACCGCTCTATACGTTTTTAGTCTCAGTGCATTTTAACAAGTGCAGCAACACATAGTAAAGGTAATAGGAAATAATTATTATTATTCGAATGACGTTCGAAGATAATAAAAGACTTCAGTAGCACGAATCATATGCCATTAGTTGTCCAAGTGAAAAAGGCAAGACATGTTTTTTATCAGATTTTTCGTAGGTGAGTAAAGTAATTAAATGTTTTATTTTTTTATTTAAAAAAACTACCTTTGCAATGTGCGTCTATTGTTTTTCGTTGTGTTCCAGCAACACTTGTGCAACATGTGGTAGCTTCATCAAGTGAACTTCAGTTTCCGCAAGACAATCGTTTCGAATATTGTGATCATCTAGTTCCTCTAGGTCCAGAACAATCACTTTATGTAAACTCACCATACTACCCGAAAAGATATATGCCGAATACCTCTTGCCGATACACCATTACAGCTCCTTTGGACTATGAGATCAATGTGCAATGTAATCTGAATATTGATAAGGTAAGCAAATTTAAGCTTAATAAATTTGCAATGTTGTGCAAACCATTTCAACTTCAACCATTCAATATCACATTTTGCTGGTTTGGTGTCGTCTTTCTTATTTAGACGATACACTTTGTTTTAGTGTCGTAAATTTGGAGCCCCACTATTTTTGCTTGTTGGTTAACAGTTTGCTAGATTTCTTCAGCAGATGTAGCGACTATGGTAGGGTGTTTATGTTATTGACTTAGGCTACCATGAAGTTTGATTAATAGACCAACGTATCTCGTGCATGGATCGTGAGTTTCTTCATAACGAATTCTAGACCTAGATTGAATTTTAGCGGAACCAGAACATCTCCTTGCTTCAGTCCACCCTTTATGTGAAAGGCATCTGTCCGCTGGGTGTTTATTCAGACATGATATTTGGTTGAGATTATTGACATTTTGGGCAGACAAACTGCTTTTGCTGGGATGCGAAAATCAAATATAATTTTGTATAGAATGTTTTGATTGATACTGTCGTAAGCTTGTTTAAAGCCACCGAATACTGAATGAACAAGAATTTTGAACTCATAGTATTTCTCCGGAACTTGCTTGGCCATGAACAGGGCCAATCAAGGCCAATAATATTACAAAGCAAAGCAGTGATATTCCTCTCTGATTTTCACACTTTATTTTTGTTTTGTTTATTTTTATTCTCATTTGTTTGTGGGTAGATATTATAGTTAAGATACAAAGATGTTTCTTCGTTGCTTTATTCTTTACAACTGCCGTCACTTACGATCTTAAAAATTTACATTGGCTTACTATCTATCTAATATTTATTATACATTCTGTTCAAGGATTCAATGAAAGGGATTTACCGAGCCTGGTATTTTATGGTGAGAGAAAATGTAAGGATTTTCCCTGTCTGGTATTTTATTGCCTTTTATGACTCAGGATAATGTTTCTTACTTACATAATTAAGATAGCGAAAACATTTGTGTTTTCGCTTATGACTCAATTCAAGATTTGGGTTGAGTTGTGATAAAAATAACCCATGTCGTAACTCCTCCCTTCTTAAGACTAAAGTTGTCCTCAACTTTATTTGTTAAGATTTTTCAAAAATTCATAGTTATACAAACATAATCTTCTTAAATAGTATCGAATATTTTCTGCATATTTTGATTCCTTCTTAGGATTAAAATTACATTACATACATTATCCGGCTGATTTTACGCTAAGGTAGCAGAACTGTAACATAAGATTTTCTTGTTTCTTATTTCCGAGAACTCAAATTTTTCATTTGTGACATTTTAGCGTGGAGTGAGAAAATTCAAAGTTAGAGATTCGCACCAATCGTCAGGAGATCATACAATATCTTTTGCAAGAGTATAATGTTTTTTTAACTTCTTTCTTCTTTGGGGATGTGTCCTAGAATGAGATTTATCGGTGACGTACTTAAGGTCTAGCTTATTTTTAGGGATATTTCTACAGTATTGAGTGTCCAGAGGAAAATGTTTGCGTTTTGCGTTAGATTGTTCTATCCATTTCTATTTGTTGGCTTGCAGATTTTGAAATATTTTATCTTTAGTTAAATTTGTTTTTCCAAAAAATATGTTAAAAGGAGTTTCTTGGGTCGTTGAATGTTTGCTGTTATTATAGTAATAAAGGCTTTGTTCTATTGGATCGAGAAGCTTAAGATGTTCGTCTTCTTTTTGCTGTCGTTGCAAAAATATTCTTACATGCTCGTTTAGAGTTCTGTGTGCGACTTCTATGTCGGAGTTTCCAGTTTTATTATGTGGAGAACATAAGTGATAGGTGATTTCTAGATCGTCTAGCCACTGTTTGGTTTTTACACTAGTAATAGCTCCTTCATTATCAAAAACTATGTGCTTAGGTGCTCCTATTCGGTTAAATATTTCCTGGAGGGCGTTTATGATTGTATCCCATTGTTTATTGTCTAATTTTACAACAGTTAAAAATTTACTGAATTTGTCTATGCAGGTGATGTACGGAGTTTTTTTATCTTTGAACCATATATCCACATGGTAAATTTCTCTGATATTCTTCGGAGTAGGTGTTATACGAAAAGATTCTCTTGGTGGGTTTCTGTCGTACTTAGCAGTGGCACAAATTTTGCATTTATTAACATGATTCGTAATTAATTGTTTAAATTTTGGGTAGTAATATTTCTTTCTCAGCAAATCATACAATTTATTTATTCCTGTGTGATTTGTTGCGATGTGTTCTTCTGCAATGATTTCTAATATCTCTGCATTTGAACAATCGTTAAGTAGGTGGTTGCAATTTACTATTGTAACTTTTGGAGCATTCAATTTCCAGTTCTTATATTCACTTTGAAATGTGGATAGTATTTGTTTATTAGGCACTTTCAGGCCAATTGTACCAGCGTTGCATGATTTTCTAGTATTAATTTAGCTTCATGCGGAGAAAACTGTTTATAAAATAGTGTTAAACGTTTCGAATTTGCGAAATTTTTAACTTCGCTATGATTGTACTCTCCAAGTTTGATCTCTATTTGATATTTGAAACAGTTTAGTGGTTTCTCTGAAATAGCAATATAGTTCGAACTGTCCTCATTAGCTGTATGTTGCGTAGCTAATGATTCAGATTTTCTGTTTTCTATATTGATTGCATTTATTTCAATTGGAGAAAGGGCATCGGCTACGAAATTGTTTTTTCCTTTGATATATTTGATATCATAGTCGTATTCAGAAAGCTTTACCTTCCACCGGCAAAGCTAAGTTGTATCTTCTTTTATATTTTGCAAAAATGTGAGGGGTTTGTGATCAGTTTGCAATACAAACTTTCTACCATATAGATAAGGACTGAAATATTTTACTGCCCAGACAATTGCCAGTAGCTCTTTCTCTATGGTAGAGAAGCGTGTTTCAGTGTCGTTAAGGGTTCTAGATGCAAAGCTAATAGTTTTAGCACCTTGCGACAAGACAGCTCCTAGTGCAAAATTGGAAGCGTCTGTTGTAAGGGTAAAGGTTTCATTAAAGTTTGGATGAGCAAGTATGGGCTCATTCAAAACGTAGTTCTTTAGCGTTTGAAATGCTTTCACATATGCGGGGTTTGTTGTATCTATAGAATTATTTTTCTTTAGTGTTATAGTTAAAGGTTTTGCAATAAGCGCATAATCTTTAATGAACTTACGGTAGAAACCTGTGAGTCCAAGGAATGACTTCACTTCCTTTTGCGTTTTTGGCAATGGAAATTTGTGTATGGCTTCAACCTTTTTGGGGTTCGGTGTAATACCGTCCTTGGTAATGATATGACCTAAAAAATTTGTAAATTTTTTCAAAAATTGGCATTTTCCTATTTGTATTTTGAGATTTGCTTCTTGTAAGGTCGTTAAAATTTTTCGTAAAGTATCTTCATGTTCTTGTAATGAAGTACTGTATATTAAGATATCATCCATATAGATGATGCAACATTTATTTACGTATTTGTGTAAGATTGTATTCATCAATCTTTGAAATGTCGCCGGGGACTTTTTCAGATCAAAAGGCATTCGTGTGAACTCAAAGTGCCCTTCATCAGTTGAGAACGCTGTTTTGTGCCTGTCTTCAGAGTCAATGTCTATCTGATGAAATCCTTTAGCTAAGTCTATTGTCGAAAAATAATTAGAATTCCCTAATTTACCTAAAATGTCGTCTATCTGGGGAATCGGAAACTTGTCTTCGACTGTAACCAAATTTATTTTGCGGAAATCGATCACCAACCAATACGTACCGCCTTTTTTAGGCACAACAACAATTGGTGAGTTATAGGGGCTCGAAAAAGGCTGAATGATTCCCTGTGCTAAATCTTCTAGAATTTGCTTTTTCACGAATTCTTTCGTATGGTGAGCCAATCTATAGTTTCGTTGATAGATTGGTTCTTTTGTTTTTAATTTTAGCGAATGTTTTATTCTGTGGGTAAATGATAGTTTATCCTTTGGGTCGTATTCCAAATCTTTAAAATCTTTTGAAATTTTATTTATCAACCTCTTCTCTTCAATAGAGTAAGAGTTTTCATCTGGTTGCGCATCTATTTGTTTGTACGATATTAAATTGGAAAATTCTTGGATAATTTTTATTGGAACATCAGTTCCAAAAGTAATATGATTTCCATTGATAATCATGTCAGAATGCATAAAGTTAATAACAGCGCCTAAGGCTTTCAAGATATCTATTCCAATTATTGCATCGAAGCTGGAAAACGCAATTTTCGCTATTTTCCAGTGCATAGTTGCTTCAACACCAAACTCTTCTGGGGCAAACGTTCTTATAAACTCTGTACACAAAAGTTTTCCATCAATTGTATGGAGGTAAACAGGATTAGATAATCTTTCTCGATTTGAGTGTTTTATTTTACCTGCTGACATGATGCTTGTCGAACAGTCTGTGTCCATTAAACAGCGAAAAGTATGACCGGAAATTGTTAATTCAGCGATGGGTAAAATTGAGCTTGATTGTCCGAGGCTTTCAAATGAAAATCCTGGCTAGGTTCTTCAATATGGAAATAGCTTTCACTTGAAAGAGCGGTATTCATCATCATACACCAACGATCCGTTGGTAAGGAGTGATTCACTGGATTAATTTGATTATGTCGTACATTTTCCGAGTGACTATTTAGATGAAAATTCCGTGAAGGATTATGATTAACCCGTGGGACAAAACTATGATGCTGACGCGCATTGGGGAAAGTATATTGTGGTTGCTGAGTCAACCATTCAGGATTCATGGAATAATTAATGGACTGATTTTGGCCTCTCACTCGACCCAACACTTCTGAATTAGAACCACGCGGCACACCCGTAAGCCTATTTCGACTTCCAAAGTTAATATAACCCGTATCGTGTAAAATTACACGTATTTCCTCCAAAGTGGATGGATTTCTCGCCAACAAAACACTTTTTAATGGTTCCGGACACTTATTAATATAAATATTTCTAGCCATAAAGTATCGAGATCTAATAATTTCACTTTTTTGATCACTATTATAACTACAACTATTTCTAATTTTTTGGCTTATAAAACAAAGGCACTTACAGAAATACTCGTATAATTGGATGGCTGTGGTGAACTTGCTGCTGAATAATTTCTCCTGTAGCTGGAGCTCCGTTTCCGGCGTATCGAAATTGGCGATCAATGTTGCCCTTATGTCTACCCAGGCTTCCGGATTGTACGCTAGAACAGCTTCTCGTGCTTTTCCCTGGATCTTCATTAAAATTTGCTGCGTTAATAGCGCCTTCTGTTTGCTGGAGTCTATGTGCTCTTGAATTACATCCACGGCCTTTATGAATTGATGAAGATCCATTTGCGCTCCTTCGAATGTAGGAATGGATAGAATGTAGCTGCTGAGTTGGCTGTAATCCATTTCGAAAAATTGTAGATTCAAATTTAAATCTGAAAATGAATTTATTAAATTATCCTGATTTTGGAGATATCGATTTTATTTGTTCGATTTAAATGAATCTTGTGAGAAAAAAGGTTTTCCTCTTTATCTTATTAACTGCGATTTTCAATATATCGTAGGTTTTTTTTTCGTCCAGTTCAAATTGATTTTGCGTGGAAAAAGAAATTTTTCTACTTTATCTTATTTAAATCGCGACCCGACTGCGCCAGTTAAGATACAAAGATGTTTCTTCGTTGCTTTATTCTTTACAACTGCCGTCACTTACGATCTTAAAAATTTAGATTGGCTTACTATCTATCTAATATTTATTATATATTCTGTTCAAGGATTCAATGAAAGGGATTTACCGAGCCTGGTATTTTATGGCGAGAGAAAATGTAAGGATTTTCCCTGTCTGGTATTTTATTGCCTTTTATGACTCAGGATAATGTTTCTTACTTACATAATTAAGATAGCGAAAACATTTGTGTTTTCGCTCATGACTTAATTCAAGATTTGGGTTGAGTTGTGATAAAAATAACCTATGTCGCAACTATTATAACGCGTTAACACTCTTGATACCAAAAGTATTTGATCAGTTTATGGATGCCACTGTGAGCACTCTTCGCGCATCATTTGATAAAATCTGCTGGAGTCTCATCAATGCCCGATATTTTATTGTTTTCCCGAGTATCGATGCTGGATTTCACTTTTCAGGCCTTAGCATTACTAAAAGAGATTCATAGGATGCATTGGCGATGTCTGATGTTACTGACTCCCTCTTAGATTTCAGTAGTTAATAGTTAACCCACCTCTCCTTTATCTTATTCTATGTACTGCTGTCCTTATCCTTTAGATAAATCCTTATCCTTATCTATCCTTATCCGCGAAAATAGTTTTTGGAAATCTCATTGAATTATTTAAACGCTGACACCATTTGGAGCTTTTCAATAATGAACTTTTGTAAGGAGCTGTTTTTGTTTTAAAATTTCTTCATCAACCGACATGAAAAAAATTGATTTAACAAAGTAATAGACACGCCTTCCACGACAAGACTTCCGAAGAAGTTACCAATGACCAACGCAAGCTGGTGTGAATCCAACTTTGTGGAAGAGCTATATTTTAACAGATGACATTTCTTTGACAGTTAGGGCTTAGTGTCTTCCTCAGACAACCAGTAAACCTAGTTTGACGATGAGGTCATTTGCTAACTCTGGTTAAAAAACTGGTAGAGGATATGTTTCCTTTGATATTCAAGAATTTGTTTTCTATGGATAATCTTTCCTTGAATATTTCATAAACGTCTAACTTGCTTCTTATGCCTTTATGAATTATTTTTACGAATACCATTTGTCTTTTATTTATGACGAGGAATGACGGAAAATCGTTTCGAAAACAACAGGAAAATTAAAAAAAAAAAGAAGCTGAATGTGATGAAAGATATATTTTTGTTGTAAATGGGTGTGTAAGATATGAATTGCGTATAAACTATTTTCGGGTAAAAGCAAATAAATATTATTGTAAGCGAGTTAATCCAGGATGCAGAATTGAGCTGTTACATGAATACATACCCTTTTTCCTTCATTTTAATCAGATATGAGTAATGAAATATTTGGTGTTTGCTTTTGTTTGTGTTGTTTTTTTTAATTTATGAATTTCAGTATACGTATTAGTTTCCTATATGATCTCTGCTGTCATCCAAAAGAAAATTCAGAGTTCTTCAACATTTTTGGGCATTGGAAGTTTTTCCTTATCTTCTACGTTTCCTTATTCTCATTTTTCCAATCATTAAGAGCGAATAATCACCCGAAAAAAATAAAGTTTCACAAATAAAGTTTAATGTTCTACCCATTTCAACTGCAGGTTGAGGGATCATTTCTAAGTGATCCTCAATAATTTTCTAAAACTAGAAACGAGGAGGAATCATGAGAAATTTAAAATGCACGATTATTCAGACATAAGGGACAACTTTTCACCCCAGTTAACAATTAAGTGTTCATGTTTCGTATGAACAGGAAAGCTCATGTTCATCTTTCAGTACCAACTATGTGATTTTAATAAGTGTAGTTAGAATACATTTAAACGTACAGCAAGCATTTAAATTATAGTAGATGTATGCATTAGTTTTGTCGGGTTTTACTAAAGAATGACGCCAGCAGAAAGTATACAGCGTATTTATTTGACACATACGCCATTTTGATCGTCCTACATTTAGCTAAAAACACATGCAGTTGAGTCCGCCAAAACTAGCGTGTTTATTTAACCGCGTTAATCGATGGTGTCAGATTTTGTGTCAGAAAAAGAGAATTTGCGGCACGCATTTTCTGGCTTAACCAAAAGAAAAAAGGCATTTGAAAGTCATCGTTTGCTGGTAAAAACATATGGTGGACATGCTCTATCAATTAGGACATGTGAGACATGGTTTCAAAAATTCAAATGTGGTAATTTTATATGAAAGACAGTGAGCGCTTTAATAGACTACAAAAATGCGAAGACGAGAAAATGAAACGATTAGCAGACGTTTACGAGCGATTGATAATATTAATAAACTAAGTAAATGTGTTCGCAGTCCTCCAAATCGCAGTCATTTGTGAAATGACGCCTCGCAATGAAACGATTTTGCATCAAATTGTTATAGGTGGTGAAAGTGCATTCATTTTGAAAACCTGGGGAAGCTAGTCTTTGGCTGCTTGGACCAAAGTGGTATTTTATATTACGAACTCTTGAAGATCGACGAAACCATTTCTACACATTAATCGCATTAATCGCAAAACGACCAATGTGGCAGAAAAAATGGCAAAGTGATTTTGTTACATGACAACGGGGCGACGCTCATAACAAAACCAGTGTAAGACACAGTGAAGTCGCTGAGATTTTGCGCCATCTGTCTACCAACTCTTCTCATCAATGGGGAATACGCTTGCAGAGCAGCACTTTAAAGATTTCGAGGACGTTGGGAAGTGGTTCGGCAAATGGTTTGCTGCAAAACACAAGCAGTTTTTGTGGTATGGTATTCAATGATTACCTGAAAGGTGGACGAAATGTGGAAAAGAAAAATATTCCCTAAAAAATTACGTATTTCTTTACCAAAAACTGCGAATGACGTATATACCTGGTACCTAAATATTTTCTAGGTACAAAAATATACTTCTTTATACAAAACGCTCGAAATAGAGCGTGAAAATCCCGTCAATCTCTGACAATCTCATGATCCGAACGTTCTTACATAAAAAAAAACCTGGTCACATAACCTCAACATTATTTAAAAAGCCATTTATAACTATGCTTTTTACTACTTTCAAGGGATTAACGGGATGTACCACTGACACATTTTATATTAGCGTGGAGGGTGATCGTGAACTAAAGAATGGCGAATATTTCTGTGGACAAGGTTATATACAACGAAAATCCTTTTTTCAAACATTCATCCTTGCATATACATCGAATGGTACAAATACTGGAGGAGCATTTAGTTGTTTCATTGAAACACAGCCACAACGGTGCGAATGTGGTTGGAGTATTCAAAATGTTGAAAATAGAATAAATAAGGGCGAAGAAGCAATTATTAATGAATATCCTTTTGTGGCAGCTTTCATTGACTCTAAATCAGGACGAGTATTTTGCGGCGGAACAATAAGTAAGTTTGTAAACAATTTGAAATTTTAATTCATTGTAAACATTTATTCGAAATAACAACGATAATCGTAAATTATTGTTCATTGTAGTTACTCATCGCTACGTTATGACCGCCGCAAGCTGTTTTAATGTATATGCAACGCCAAAGGATATTGAAATTCGTGTGGGCGAACACAATCTAAATATAGGTTCGGTCTTATTTTTATGATATTTTTCCTTTTTACAAAAATTTCTTGTTGCTTTTGATGTTTTTATCGGCCTATATTTTGCTGTTTTTATTTGGCTATATACTTGTTTATATAACGTATATATGTTATTATCAATGGCGCACCATCACCGGAGTTTGTACCACAATAGATCAATCACAATCAATAGCTCGCCTGGAATTGTAGAGTTGAGGTGCAAAAAATAAGAGACATAAGGTGTACGTTCCGTTCGATACGAGCAATATCACCAAACCACTGAATTTTGTTATTTATAATTTCTTGACTTTTTTTATAATTTCTCAACTTTTTTCTTTTGTGAACTAATAGTTTACAACATTTCGAGACGCTGCTTTCTAGCTCATAGCAACGTGTGAGTGCAAATAGCTATAACACTCTCGAACGACTTCTTTGAGAACGAGATAGAAACAGCACAAGTTGGTTGTTTGTGTGCGTTTAATGTGAAAGTTTTAAGGGAGGCATAAGGAAAAAATGAAAGAAAATTCACCAACCGAAATGAGATTTCACTTATTTTGGTTGAATTCGTTTGATCGGGTGTTCGATTAAAGAGTTAGCGCTATGTGTACTTACGCTAAGACAGCTACTAGCACGTCCTCATTAACACGATATCAAAATTCGCTTAAAAAAGTAAATTAACTTCTTCCAGCCAACGAGTCATCTTACACAGGATCGCATAATATCTCTGCGATAATCCAACATCCAAAGTATGATCCTAAAGGAAGAATCAACGACATAGCATTGGTATTAACTCTTACCAATATACAATGGTCGTTTGGGGTCGGACCGGCATGTTTGCCGTTATTTTATTCGTAAGTGTTGGCTCGATTGAATATAGATTAATGTATTTCACAACTAAAAATCGTATCCTGTTTTTGCTTGCAGATTGAACCAGTTTGCCGGCGCAAATGTCAACATAATTGGTTGGGGTACGACTGAATTCATGGGACCACCATCGGATATTCTAAGGAAGGTCACTGTTAACGTAACATCCAATGGATATTGTCAAACAATATATTCGGAATTAAATGATTCACAAATCTGTACGTATTCACCACCAAAGGATGCCTGCTTATTTGATGCTGGAGGTTCTTTAGTACTCAAAGATGAGAGATTATACAGCATTGGTATAACTGGTATGACTAGCTCATGTGGTTTATTATTACCTTCGGTGCACACTCGCGTCACATCCTATCTAAATTGGATTAGGAGTGTAGTTGGGAAGGGTTTATGTATGAAGTAAAAGGATTTCAGGTCCGCTTCAACGAAATAATATTACTTAATGTTTAACTAAGTTGTCATACTATTCAAAAAACAAGACTTATATAATGCACGCCACAAGTCAAATGTTAGACAAAATTTTATAATATTTTATTAATTGCTTAATATAAAATAATAATTAATTATAATAATAATAATAATTGCTTCATCCTTACTTGCATGACAATATAATTTTACTTGATACGGTCCTAGTTATTACCGAAGAGTGTTCTCTGCTAAGTACCCTATACATAGTTATAAATGATAAAATGTATTTAAGATGAAAAACTTGGGTATACTTTACAAACATTTATACAACAAGACTACGAAATTGATAGTAAATAAAATAATAATTTGAGAACTTTTTATTATTGTCCATTTTTAAGATTGATTTTATATTTTTCGGAGAACAGAAAACGGGTCCGTGGCCAATATGGGTTCTCATGCAAGGTAACCTTAAGAATTCTAAAGACGGTTTTTTTACGAATTGAACATTAAATAAAATACGAATAAAGTGTTTGGATTGCCATAAAATTGCCATAATTAGTTGGAAAGATGATTCTCTGATTTTGAAATTTCAATTCAAATTGTTATTTCGAGATAATTTTGGACATGTGAGCACAAGCACTGACGCGGAGTCCAATTTTAGACTGCTTTAACCAATAATTAGAACCATATCTCGTCAATAACGTGGCGAATGTTGTCTTCCAAACGGTCAAGCGTCTTGGGCTTTTCGATGTAGATGAATGATTTGACGTATCCTCACAAGAAATCGTCCAGCGGTATTAGATCACAAGATCATGCAGGCCAGCTCAAAGGTTCAAAACGAGAAATCATGCGCTCATCGAATGCTTCTTTCAATCAGTCGATGGTCGGACGAGCTGTATGGCATATCATACTTTCCTATTGAGTTCATTGCGGAACGAGAGAGTCATTGAACATGACGCCATAGCGGTTGCCATTGCAATGTTATTCCCAACAGCCTTTTTGAAGACATGTGGACCAATGATTCCATACAGCACAAGAAACAGTGCCTTTCTCCGAATGTAACGGTATCTGGACAACCGCCTGTATTTGCTCATAACTCCGGAAACGGCAGTTTTGTTTTTGACGTAGCCACATGTAAGCCTCATCGCTTAACAAAAATTTCTGATGAAATTCGACATCGATAGCAATTTCTTCGTGAGCCCAATGCTTTGCTCGGTGGTCGTTCGGCTTCAATTTCTGCACGAATTGAATTTTGTAAGCCTACAAGCCAAGATTCTTCTGTAAAACCTTCCATATTGTGGATTGGCACAGGTTTAATTGTTGAGCACAGTGTTGAATGGACTCACTTAAGCCTTCTTCAATCGTACGCTCTACAGCTGCTATAGTTTCCTCATTACGCATTGTACGACATCGAGATGGATTTGTATTATCAGTGAGAGTAAACGTGGTGTGAAAACGATTCGTAGTTAATCGAATCAGTTGTTCTGATGGACGATTATGTCGGCTATGAAATTGATGGAGCGTGCATTGAGTTTCCCGAACAGAACCGTTTTTTGGGAAATAAATCTGCGCAATTAGCTTTTTCTGATAAAATGACAAACCAAATTCACTATAAAACGCATTGGTACACCATACGTAGCATTCAAAATTGTTGCGAACTTGATGAAAAAGGGAAAAGCGACAGTCCGCGTCACCAAAAGTGCCGAATTAAATAGTATTACAGTGAAGTCAAATTGTACGCGAGTGAATGTGATCGGCTTAAATGAAATTGAAAAGTGAAGAACCGTGCCAAGAAAACGAAGTGATAGATCGACAATGATCCTGTGAAGTCGTAGTTAAATTCAGTAAAGTCTTAGTGTAGTTTATTAACGTGTGTTCAAATAAGATTAAAAGACATTTTTCATTAAATTTGTCTTACACTCGCAAGAAATTTAAAGTTTATTAAGTTAATGGCCGCGAACCTGGGAGAAGCGCAACCCTATTTGCACCTTTGTCCCACGTTTAAAATGTTATCATCACTTTTTAGCATTCCAAAGTAATAAAATAATTCTCGAACTTACAAAAACTATTCAAATCATGATCAATCAACTCCTCTTTTTTTCGGTACGTCCTTTCTTATATGATTTGGGTTACATGCAGCAGCTATGATTATAAATTTTAGATGTGATCAATGCTTTCGATTTTTTTTTCTTTATTGAATCGGTTAATTCCTAATCATTGTTTAACTTGATCACATACCTGACTCTTTGGATAACTTCGAGACGATTACTGATACCAACCCCAAAAAGTTAATATGAATATGAACTTCACTTCGGGGTCACCAATTACATATAATTTAGATCTATTGCAGGCGGTACAGAATTTGTTGAATTTTGCCTGCTGCCAGAGCCACCTCCTGAGATAGATGTCTACTCGTAAACTTGGTGGTCTGCACATTAGATGTCAAGAATGAACAAATTTAGACTCAGTAGCTTCAAATAATTGTTTGAAAGCACGCTGCAAATAATAGGATGCTATAACACTTACTTTCATTGGTTGAAGTCTCGCAACCACCTTAATGGTAACATTGCTGAGATTTATTGAACGAGTTGTTATTCATGATAAAGAACTCTATATGAGTATGATGATTGGCTTCCAATCGCTTCTCCTAGGTCGGGCTGAAAGATTGACCAAAGTTATCATGAAACATATAAGAAAAAAGTAAGAGCTTTTTGTTGGACCCCAAAATGACCGGGAGATTTCCCATGCATATATTTTGGAAAGTCCTTAGATTTTCTGAATTACAAGCAACGGGAGGTTTCAGTTCCAAACTACCTGATGCATTTCCTCCAAGTAGTAAAGTAATCCTTGTTGTTGCTGCTTTTAAGTCATCAGCTCTTCTGTCTTGAATATAGGAAACGTTCTTGAAATGCGTTTAAAATACACACAGCAATATCCTCAAATTTGTGTGCAATTTCCTCAATTTTCAATCACGTTATTGAAATATTTAGAAAGTTTTTCATTCATAGTACACACCAGCTGCTTGATCTGGTACCTTGACTTTGTACGTCTTTCCTTAAAGTTAAAAAACTATTCATTGCTGGCTACCCTATTAAATATATTTAATAGTTTGGATTTAACAAAATGCTCAAACTGATCAATAATGTACAATCCTTCCTTATATTATAAATTTTTTTTTTACGAAATCGATTTTCGACGGTGATCGTTCGGTCTTCTTTAGCGTTTCATTTAATTTATTTACAATTTATTCTTAAGTACTAACAGGTCTAAGAATACATAATCTATAACTATCTATAACGCTATAACATAATCTACAGTGAATATAATCAAATATAATTTTCAAAGGTAATTACTATAAAACTATAAATAATTTTATAGTATTTAATCGATGGTTTTAAAAGGTAATTAAAACCATAAAAAATTTAATTACAAAAGTCTGAGATTCCTCAACAATATTTTAAAAGGATATTTCCTAATTCGTTCGTTAGCTTCTTCGTTCTGGTGTCTTTACCTTCTTCTTTTCCCGGCTGATTGGATGTCATGAAAAGCCATGAAAAGTTGGGATAAGTTTTCGGGAATAATTCAGGAGCTACTCCATGATAGTATGGTCTGTTTGTTTTAGATAATTATCTGAATAAAATTCATAAGTCCTCCAATCCTCCGGATTTATCTGCACTAGCCTTCATTTTTTTATTTATATATTTGTCCCATTTCGTATCCATGAATTCTCTGACTTATACGCTGAGACTTGTATGCATAGACACATCCCAAAACCATTACCGATCATCCACCATGTTTCACTGTAGGTAAATTTTTCGGAATTTTTTTTTAGCTTACGCCATAATAATATTACGTTGTTCAGTTCAGTATCGACAGTTGAGCGGTGCAAACGAGTTTCTTCCAGTGTGATTAATAGTGACATTAATTTTTCTCCGTTACTTTCAATTGTTTTGAATGTTATATTCTTTAAAAAGACTAGTCATTGAAGTAATATTTCAGTTGAGTGTGAAGCCATCGGATAACTTTACTCCTGTGGAAAACAGGAAAAGAAGCCGGGACTCTTCGCCGGCAAGTTCTCTACTTAGGGATCACTTTAAAATGTCGCGAAATACTACAACTTTATCACCAGCCAACCGATTTCTACCCCTTGCCGATCTCCCGAATGGTGATGATCGCAGTGGTAACGCAGACACCGAATCTAAAGCCAAGGTAAGAGTTCCGCCGATTACTTTTATTGATCTTCCCCGTGACACCATCGATGCAATTCTCAAAGAATTGAAAATCGAAAAGTATTCAATCAAATTGATGTCCATTGGCAAACGAGTGTTCCTGACATCAAATGAAGAATACACGAAGTTGGAAGAACATTTGAAAAATAAAAAAGTAAATTTTTTTACTTTCCAACGGGCAGATCTCCGCCCATTAAAAGTAACATTATCAGGACTGCATGACATGCCCTGTGAAGACCTAAAAAAGATTCTGAAAGCAGATCACAACCTAAGCGTGAATGATATCAAAAAGTTTAATTCCAACAAAGACGCACGCGAGAATGTATTCTATCTTCTTTATCTCCAACGAGATGTCAAAATGCAAGAGCTGCGAAGCATTTGCACAATCATGCACACAATTGTACGATGGGATTATTACTCTAGCCGACGCAAAGGACCCACGCAGTGTAAAAACTGCCAGCGTTTTGGCCATGGCTCGAGTCATTGCCATCTTCCACCAAGATGTGCTATATGTAGTGGCCCCCATCAACTATCGCAATGCACACTCACGGACAAACAAAACGACAAAATCTTGTGTTGCAACTGCAACGGTCCACACTATTCTAACGCTCCTGAGTGCCAGAGCAGGAAAGAGTACATAGAAATAAAAGGCAAAGTATTAAAACAAAATAACAAGACTAAAACTACATATCCGAGGAAAAAGCAATTCAATTTTTCGGAAACGGATTTCCCAAAGCTTCCAACGAAATCAGCAGAGACAACAATTTCTACACATAACTCTCCGCGCGCAACATATTGCTCAATAAGTCAGCAGAGCTCTGCAACAGCACCTAATTCCACTAACTGCAATCTCTTTCCACCAGCAGTGCTACTGGAGATATCCCAGGAACTGATTAAAAATTTAGCATCGTGTAAATCTAGAAACGAACAATTCAATGTCATAGTGAATCTTTCAATTAAGTTCTTATGCGGGTTGAATTGATCAAAATAATAATTTGGAATGCTCAGAGCATAAGGAACAAAAGTTTAGAAACATTTAATTTTATAACTAATTATAACATAGATATTTTCGTAATAACAGAGACATGGTTAGGGCCGAAAGATAAATTAAAACATCCCTTATACGACATTTATAGGAAAGACCGGGTAAATAAAATCGGTGGAAGAGTAGCGATTGCCATAAAAAAGTCAATCCGTCACTCTCTCATGCCAGAAATGAATTCGTCCATTATAGAAAATGTCGGTATATTTATTGAAGAGCTGAATTTAAAAATTTACAGCGTCTATTTTCCGGGTACCAAAAACACTAAGGATAAAGTAAATCACTTCGTGAGAGATATAGAGAGATTTTGCAAACAAAACCATAGATACCTGCTTTGTGGTGACTTGAACGCTCGGCATCAACAATGGAACTGCACTCGCTCCAATCTTACAGGACGCGCACTCTATAAGCTTATAGAGTATAACAACATTTTTATACACTCGCCAGATGAACCCACATACTACTCGGCAAAAGGAATCGGCTCAACCCTCGATATAGTGTTGAGCGACGAAAATGTTAATTTGTCTGAGCTTAGTGTAATGCAAGCCCTTTCCTCTCCACATTTGCCTGTATATTTTACGATTGGAACTGCAGAACGCTCCATTGAGCAGCCAAATCAGTTCTTTCTTTTTAAAAAAGCTGAGTGGCCCCAAGTTTCGCAGTTACATCAACCAAAAATTAACCATAAATCGGTTTACGATCGAAAAGCTGCACTCAGCCTCAGATATCGAGGAAACCGTTGATTCTCTTAAAAAGACTATCTGGGAAGCTATCGAATGCAGTGTCCCAAAATTCAAGAGTAAACTCCAGTGGCTAGAGCTTGATAACGAAACTTACAAACTCATTAGGACAAGAAACTCGCTCCGACGGGAATGGCAAAAAACACGACTTGCTTCTACGAAAAATGGTGTTAACAGACTTACAACTGCAATTCGAAAGAAAATCTCTTCGTTACGCAATCGCCAATGGAACAATATGTTGGAACATTTAGACTTCAACTCGCGGTAAGTATGGAAACTCAATAAAATATTCAAACGAAAGCAACACAGTTTGCCCTATCCACTAACAGATGATAAAGGATATCAGGCCCATTCCAATAGGGAAAAAGCTGAAATCCTTGCCGATAAGTTTCTCACCTTTCATTCTTTAGCACAATCCAGTCATAATTCCATCACCGATATGATGGTCAAAAAATCATTTGAAAAGGAGATGAGCTCTTCAAGTATACCACATAAAGACTTTTTTCGCACCGAAGAGGTAACTGCTGCACTGAAAAAATTGAATAACAATAAAGCACCAGGTATTGATGGAATACCCAACATCGTATTGAAAAATCTACCAAAGAAAGCAATAGTTCTCACTTGCCATGTATTTACGGCTTGTCTTAGATCAAGCTTCTTTCCCTTATCTTGGAAACAGGCTACTGTGATCCCAATATTGAAACCAGGTAAAGACCCACATGTACCTGCAAGCTACAGACCAATAAGCTTATTGCCAGCTTTGGGAAAACTATTCGAAAAATTGATCCTAAAAGAATCGCCGAAAACGTCGATGATAAAATGATCCTTCCTAACTTCCAATTTGGCTTCAGGCGAGGATATTCCACAGAGCATCAATTATTTCGAGTAACCAAAGAAATTAAGGCAGCCTTAAACAAAAAGAAATCAGTTGGCATGGTGGAGTTAGACATAGAGAAAGCCTTTGATACTGTTTGGCATGAAGGGCTTCTCTATAAACTCAAACAATTTAACTTTCCGCAATACTTGACAAGCCTCATAGCTTCCTTCTTACACGAAAGGAAATATCAAGTTAAAATACGAGGCAGACTCTCCTCAATAAAAAACATTCCATCCGGTGTCCCGCAAGGCTCTTGCTTAAGCCCCACTCTCTACAACATTTACACTTCGGACTTTCCAACAAACATTAATTGCCAAATAGCGACCTTTGCAGATGATACTTGCCTTTACGCAATAGGAACAGAACCGGAAACTATAATAAATAGCTTAGAACAAGGACTAGAGAGCTCATACCAATATTTCCACAGATGGAAAGTTAAAATCAATGTTGGCAAAACGAGAGCAATTTACTTCAGTAAGAAGCGAAACCCCACTATGCTTCCTGGCAGATGCTTAAACTTTTTGGTCCAATGCATACCTTGGGACAACGAATTATCCTATCTGGGTTTGGTGCTAGATCCAAAATTAACGTTTCGAAACCACATCGAACACATACGCAATAAGACATTACATTCCGTCATAGCATTATATCCACTACTAAATCGGAAGTCCAGCCTTAACTTAAAAAACAAGACTCTCATCGTCAAAATGATGCTACAACCAATCATGCTCTATGGAGCTCCAACTTGGAATCAATGTGCCGAATACTTAAAAGCCAAGCTTCAAGCTACCCAAAACAGATTCCTGAAAATGGCGTTTGACAAACCTTTCTATTTCTCTACTCGAAAATTACATGAACTTATTGGAGTTGATCCTGTAAAACAGCTCGCGGACTCGCGGCAACCTAAATTAATGGCTTCAGCCAGTAACTCATCTAACCCTCTTATAGCTTCTCTTAGCAATTGAAGGCACTTTCCTATAGTGTACGTATTGCCTTAACAATGTCTTCTGTTATTGATAAATTCTTAATGCTCAGAAAATTGTATGAGTGCATTAACTTTAAAATTAGAATATAAATAGTATATAAGTATAGGATTTAGGTTTTATTTAGTTTTAGGTATTATTAGGCCCAGCCAAGGTTTTTTGTTCATTTATTCCTTCAAATTGCAAAATCAACCGTGAAAAAATTTATACCAGCACAGCTGAAACAATTACCGTAGAAGAAATTAATTCATGAATTTTTCAGAACTCTAAATTAAGTGACATGTATGTTATAACACAAACTTATTACTATCAATAAAGCTTTATTCAATTCAATAATATTACGTTACCATCCTACGTGAAATGGAAACACTTTTTATCGTCAATAAAAATAACGTTCATTCAGTATTCGAAACCATGTTTCCATATTTTCAACATTCGTTAGCAAAATTCAATCGTTTCTCACAAATTTTGGTATTCCATTTCAACAGGAGAAAAGTTGTCTTGTGAATAAGGATTCATTCCATGGAAACTGTAAGGTCAGTCAAGGGTAGGCTGACATTTGATGTGACCAACGATTTTTGTGTTTAAGGAAGATCTCCTACTGTCAAAATCAAATACTGGGACCAACGCGCCTCTGTTGGTTGCTGATGAAACTTCGACAGTGGGGCCATGTGTACTTCCGAATGTTTTGAAACAGCTGTTTGACAAAACTGTCACTGTTTTGACGTTAACTCGCGTCTTGAAGGCTTGGCGGAACAATCTAATAGTGTGGTGCAATTTTAGTTATTTAGCGGTTTGAACAGTTTTGGCATGTTTTGTGGAACAGATCTCAAAAAATAAGAAAGACTTGAACTCATACATTTACCGTTTAGTCCGGTTGCTGGAAATCTTAGGTTATATTTACATTCATCAACGTCTGTTACTTCGAAGCGGGAAAACAAAATGTTCGGCAACTCGGGATTAGGAGCTGGAAATACATTTGGTCCAGCCGCTACGACAGCAACCCCAAATCCCATGAAAGATTATGAAGTGGTATCGCCACCAGACGACTCAGTCTCATCGCTCGAATTCAGTCCAGCGGCACTACCACAAAACTACATAATAGCCGGCAGTTGGGATAGCAGTGTAGGATAGGAACATTCAGTGGAGAAATGATGCAAGGATATATTCTACATCTTTTTACAGGTTCGGTGTTGGGAAGTCGAGCAAAGTGGCAAAACGATCCCGAAATCAATGAAGACAATGGGCGGACCAGTATTGGACGTTTGTTGGTCGGATGATGGTACCAAAGTTTTCATGGCATCTTGTGATAAACAAGTCAAGTGTTGGGATTTAGCTTCGGATCAAGTGGCACAAGTTGCTGCTCACGATGCTCCCGTAAGAACGTGTCATTGGATTAAAGGCTTAACATATACTTGTTTGATGACCGGATCCTGGGATAAAACTTTAAAGGTGAATTTGTCCACATCGCAGTCGATAAAGTAAAAATTATGCACTTTATTACAGTTTTGGGATACACGATCTCCAAATCCAATGATGACTATCGCATTACCTGAGAGGTGCTATTGTGCCGATGTTGATTATCCTTTGGCGGTTGTGGGAACGGCGGGAAGAGGTTTAATCGCGTACACTTTAGAAAACACACCAAAAGAATTTAAAAGACAGGAAAGTCCTTTGAAATATCAGCATAGGGCGATATCTATTTTCAAAGATAAAAAGAATGCTCCAACAGGTGAGTGCGTTAGTCTCCAGTTGAATTGTCCCTTTAGAGTTTGTTCGTGATCAGGTTACTTCTGCATGCAGGCTAGTGGATTTCAATACTAAAACATTATTAGAATTCAGAAAAGAGAGAATCAGAAAGAATCTCAAAGCCAGCTTTCATACAGCAAGAATTGTGCTGACTTTTTGCGAATGTAAGAACTTGGTAAGGCTCCTAGTTGATTGAATCCCTACAAAAAAAACTTGGTTTGATTTTCTCAATGTCGCTCAAACATGTCATGACTTTTTATACTTAACTTATCCATAACAAATATCTGATATAGTTTGGTAACTACCCTTTCTGTATGTTCTTAAAGTACGGTAAAGTCCGTCTAATCGGTCACATTTGAGACTGGAGGTATAGTTGGAGGGCAACGGCTTTAATTATCAGAGTAAAATAAACAAAAGTAACAAACAATCCTTCAACTCGAAAATGATTGCATTGTTCTCTACTGTAAAAACATTCCAGTAAATCGAAAATAAAAAAATAGTTTATTTTATGATTTTAAATCAAATTCTTTGTTGGCTGATAGGTAGAATTGTATATTATTAACTCGGAAAAGTCAAAGAATAAAAAATTTTGCGACGCTGTTTATGCATTCCACGCTAACGCCAGCCGTGTTCCAATCGGACATGCAAAATCGGCTAAAGGCGCAGTTCATACGAGGCTGTCATCTGTCATTTTCTTTGCACGGTTATTCACTTAAACTTAAACTGTAGCACTTAGTGCACTGTAGCACTATTTAATCCGGCACTTTTGTTGATGCGGACTGTCGCTTTTCACTTTTTCATCAATAGTCCTCGTCTCCGCCTGCTGTAGTCGCTAATATACTATCATCCAGCCAATTCGGAACCTTCTCATACCTCCTAGGTAGATCATTCTCGAGTTAACACGCTAAATCATTTGCATTGCTATGGTGTTATTCCCAATCCCAATGCAATTACCAAATGGCATTTCCCTCTTCGATTACCTCGAAGATTTCCCCCTTTCTTTACATTTTAGCAACTACAGTGGCGCATGAAATGATTCGAACACGTAATAATATTATGAACAATCTTAGGGACCAACCATTGGTACTGCGTAAAATAGTAAATGAACGAAACTTCTGATCAAAATGGTCCATTCCATCGTTGCTGCAATCATAAAACATAATTTTACATTTTTGTCGTTTCATTGATATTCTTGTCATGATGTGAGGATGACAACAGCCAAATTTTTTTTTATTTTTCTTTGGCACATGTGATACCGTAGTCAGATCTTGCGCCACTCCGTAGCGAGAAATTCCCATTGCTTTAAATATCGGATGGGAGGGAGGATCACGCATTCGCAACAGCATTCAATTTATATTCGTATTCAATAATTTGAATACCGGCTCGAAATCAAAGCAATTATTCATAGTAATATTACGTGAAGCACTTTTTATTTGCGAAAAAGTTCAGTTCTCGCACAAAATATGTTGAGACGTTATCGCCTGCTTCAGGAGTTATATTTCCTGTATTTACTCTTCCCGTTACCGTATAGAATGTTTTGCTATCCTTTGCCATAATCCCTTATTCCTTAACGTTCTGACATAGTTTTTATGTAAACATTGAAAAAACAGTAATCCGAAAGACTACAAGTTCATCAATGGTAAAATTATAATATTTTTCACAATTGCGTTCAAATTTCGCTCATAGGCGCCCGCTTATCGCTTTTCCTCGCTGCTCTTGTAGTTTTGTCATCAAAGCCAATTATTATTCAACAACTCGAGTAGCTGCGCGTCATAACGTTCACTTTTCGTCTTTTTCGAAGCACTACAGCCTATCTTGGGCCTTCGCTTCTGGCACCAAGCGCTGCCTCGATCCATTTAGTGCGTCGTCCAATTTTGAAATCCGAGCAGCAGTTAACTGTCTTCGTCAACAGAGTCAGACAAGAAGGGTCTTCGCACTTCAGTTCGCACGTCGAATACATTTTTAGATATTTGTTGTTCGTCCATACAATTCACATGGCTAGCGCATTGCAGCTTTCGCATTGTTGGAACCGTTTAGACCTCCGGCTCATAAAAAAATTCAACTAGTTCATTGTTGTATTTAATTTTCCATTGGTTCCCGTCTAGCTTCGCTCGAATTATCCGCCTCAAGATCCGTCGCTCAAAGGCGTTCAATATATTTGCGGATGCTTTGGTTGGGGCCCATGTTTAGCATCCATTGCACAGGTCTGATCACAGATTTGCATGCTTGGAGCTTTGTTATCCTGTGTATGCAACTTGTCTTCATAAACTTCAGAACTGGATAAAACGTTTTATTTGCGTGCTGTACTCTTCGGCGTATTTCGTCGCTTTTATTAGCGGTTTTGGTCATTTCGGCGCCCAGATACACAAATTCGTCTATAAAACGTTCATTAACCACTTACCATGCAAATAAAATGCGCGTCGACGCGCTTGTTAGATAACCAGTTGATTTAGCCAATTAGGAACACATATACAAGCTCAGAAACAGGGCGTTTTATTTGGAAATTCACATGCTTTATAACATTCAATAAGGTTGATAATTAATTAATATCATGAAAGAACAATTTCTCTTCTCAAAACATTTAGGCATACGTCGTGGCACGAAGCATATTTTAATACTGCCATGTCGTGCATACACACATGCCATCTTTTTGCAGGATGCCGCTTTTTATTTGTCCCAGGTATGTGTTGGGGAAAATGTGCCCAATATTGTGCTTGTAACCGAATCGGGCATTCACGATGTGTCGGTCTGCCACGTGTCGGATAGTTCGGAAGTGACAAATTACAAAGAATATCTTCTGTAAAGTTCAATCGAAAAGTTACAATTGATTGCTTTTGTCACGTAGGCAAATCGGAATATAATACATAAGCATTGGAGATTGCAATAACAAACATATAAAACAAATATTTTTCTGTATCCTTTTAAACACTTTCGCATGAAAGGGAAACATGCAAGACGTTGGTCTTGCTCCAATACAGATCGGTTTCAATGCAGTTTCTTCTTACATTGTACTAGATTCACTTAAATCTGAAGTATTCCTTGAATACACAACAGTATGAACACTTTGATGACCATTTTCAATTTCACTTTCGCCAGTAGAACAGCCTGATATACTTTCATCGACACTTTCATGTAATGCAGTTAGCTCAAACAAGTTGGGATAACTATTTCTGATTTTTACAAGACTCAGATATGGGCTATGGCGTTCGACGTGCGAGCTCACAGCTATACTGATTACGGTTTTCGTTGTGATTCTTGATGTTTACTTATTTGCCGATGCGATTTTGTTATCGCGATCGTTGAGAGGGGAATATATCAACAATCTAAGCAAAACAGCATCGATGCACGAAAGAAACAGCTAATCTAATAATATACTGTCCGGTTGTAGCCAAAAACAGTTCTTCACGCCTCGGAGACGTCAAAGCCTACAATGGCAAATGAAATTGATGACTCGGAGATGTCACTGTATGTCAAGTGGTTCAATAATTTCATCACAAAAAAGTAAAGAAAATACGTGCATCGGTCCTGGAACATCAAGCGCTTCTCAGTTAGGATTCGGATTAGTATTTATTGGACCAATGGATCGGCGACTCGGTGTCACTTTTTCAGACCCTTTTCATCCGCGGCTATTAAAAAAAGTTTCTAGGAGCGACCTCTAGTTCATTCCCGCTCCGACGCGTAGAGTTAACGTCGTGTCTTCGTTGCAGACCATGTTCCGCTTTCTGCTGGGTCTTCTTCCACCATCTCGGTTTCTATTTTAACTTCTATCGGCTATTCTCTTTCTTCTTCTACTTCCCCTGCTTGAACACTCGAAAACTCATTACGTCATTAGTAGACAATACGTCGTCCTCAGATGCGTTCGATAAGTCTTATTATGTCCGATAAATGTTCACCAGGTTTAATGTGCGCAGATCAATCTTCTATACCCTATTTGCTCTGTTGGGCCTTCCCTTGTCTGTTCAAACACGATGCTCAATATTCGTGCATAATTTAATTTATGCCCGTTATCAGAGCCTTGCGTCCTTTTCTTGGCTTCGATACTCAATTCTAAGTTACATCTCACAAAAAAAAATATTGAGATTCATTATTTTCATTACTTTTCAGGATACGCACTGGGGAGTATCGAAGGTCGTGTTGCCATCCAATATATAAATCCCGTCAGTCCGAAGGATAACTTTACATTCAAATGCCATCGCTTAACGCTAAACGGAGCCGCAGGCTATCAAGATATTTATGCTGTCAATGATATTGCGTTTCATCCAGTGCACGGCACCCTTGCAACTGTCGGTTCGGATGGAACGTTCAGTTTTTGGGATAAGGACGCTCGAACGAAACTGAAATCGTCGGAAACTATGGATCAACCCATCACTAAATGCTGTTTTAATGCAACCGGACAGATTTTTGCATATGCTGTAGGCTACGATTGGTCCAAGGTATAGAATTGACATTGAACATAATCGCAATACATTTAAACATAATTTATTCACTCAAAAGGGGCACGAATATTTCAATTCAGCGAAAAAGCCAGCAATTTTCCTGCGACCGTGCTATGAAGAATTGAAGCCGCGCAGCAACTAACTCGTGTGAATCGATTTCGAAGTTTGTCTACGATTTGTCTTAAATGTTAAGAAAAATACAAATAGTCCTATGAAATTAATCGTGATTTTTATTCCCTTTACTAAGTTGACTTCACCGGGACTGCACTAATGAATATTTAATGTTCGCCATGTCCACCGTGTCCATGGCCGTGGTCATCGCCTTTGAACGCATACTCGAAACCTATGGTCGCCAGAAACGCAGCGAAACCAAGAGGAAAACCGCGGAAAAGACATTTAACTAATCTTACGTTATGTGTACTGTGATGCTTGGGATCGTAACGCCAGACTTCATTCCTGCAAAGCGGACGGCAATTGATTATGTTCAAGTTTTGAAATAACGCGTTCGCTCACCTAAGCCAAGGATCTCGCAAACCTTGCCGGGCCAATGCGTCTTTTACTTGCTTTAGTTTAGGGACATCTTCTACCTTGTAGATTGATGGATCGGGAACTTTATATGCTTCGTGATGATGACCACCCATTGAAGAAACCTGAAATAATCAAGTTGCATCCAAAGGACATGAAAGCCAATCATAACCTAACTGTTACATAATTAAACGTAAACACAAAGCTGTTTTGAGAATTACAATTGAGCAATTGGGCAGGTATGGAACTACACTAATCCTGAATACTCACAGAATGTTATTCGATCGAATAAACCTTTTCAATTGCTACCTCAGCGAATTGGATCCCAACACTGACAGCTGGTTCTTGACATCTGCTGTTGACAATCGTAAGCTATCAAAGAGCGTTGCCATCCTAGCTGGAGTATGTGAGAATGGTCAAAATGGTGAAAATTGTTTCAAATAAAAACATAAGAAAACTCTTCAACGGTTTTAGACATCGTCAAAAACACATAAATTCAAAAAAAAACCCTCATGAACAATTTCGAAACATAGAAAAAAAAGGAAAAACAGCTTAGAAACATACAAAAAACCAAGACCGACCCAAACAAACAAATAGTAACATTGAATAAAAAACTGAAGCAAAACAAAAGATCGAGCCTCGCTGGCCAGTGCTAACAGAGCCAGGGTTTTAGTTTTGTCTTATCAGAACCAAATTGAAAAGAAATAAAAAAGTTTAAAAACCTTTTTTAAAAAGAAAAACATTCAACAGGCAAAACGAGCTCTAAGCGGTCACGCTAATTGTCAATGTTTTTCATAAATCAACCCAACATAAGTCGATAATACGTAAAATCCTTTGATATCAGGTTCGCTTCCGAGATTTTGAACAATGTCGATATTTCGATTTCAAATTGAAAACCCTCCGAAAAAAATCTATTAAATATTCTAAAACCTGTAAAGAATTGATAAGCGATTGCGAAATATAGTAGTGGAAGGAATTAAATTTATTGGGGATCTCGGCCAGATCACATTCAGTACAGTAATATTATTCGTTTTGGCAATTTTTTTTATTTCTGCGTAGTTGAAAATTCTAACAAGTGTCCAAAATATACGTTATTTGTTAATAACGTTCGTCAACACGCCCTATGTGCCCTAATCTCCCAATGCTCGTTGAAAATTTCGTAACGAAAACAACTAAAATGAGTATGGAATTGTCTTGGGAAAGAATTCTAAGAAAAGGGGAAAAATATTTTGGAGCAAAACAGTTAATCAATTATCTGGTAAGTTTTTCGAAGATGACATACAGTTTCTCAGAAAAGTATACATACCTCCTGGAAATGACGATTTCTCACTAATAGTACATTGCGGAATAAAATCTCATGTACATAATACATCCTCGGGGTGAAAATATATTATAGAAGTTTTCCTTGCTTGCCTGACAAATCGAGATTAATATAAAAACCTTTTTTTATCAATCAAAAAATGTTACGTACTACTAAACATAACAGTGCAACGATTTATCTAAGTGTTCTGTATCTAAGTTTCTCTGTAATTTTCACGGATTGGAAGTGTTTGCAAACCACTTTAATAGAATTAAAGCAAAATGTTGCCGAAACTAACAAAAATTTCTTTTTTAATTTCGTAAAGCAAATAGAGTGATTGAGGAAAAATGGAAAATTATTACGTGAAATTAAGGAAATTGTGGATAAATCTAGGCCTAGTGTGCAGACTGTACTAAGAAATGATGCAAAGAAAACATCTTTGGATAATAAATCTAGAAGTGACCGGCCTGCAATATTAAGTGAGCGTATGAAACATGAAATAATAAAGACTGTGAAGAAAAAACGTAAAACTGCAGCTGTCAATGTAGAGAAAATGCTGGAAAATATACTATCACTATCCTGCAGGAATGTGATTTTCATAGTCAGATTCTACAAAATAAATCTCTTTAGAAGTAACGTCAATAAAACAAAAAGACCCGATTTCGCTAGATTATACATAAATGATGACGAGTCTTTTTGGAATAAACCTCTGTAATTCTTACACTACAACTTGCTATTCGTGTTATGAAGCAAGGCAGATTACTTTTTTTGATTTTGGCATATGTTGTTCGCTCTAGATTTTGTAAACTAACTCGCAAATAGTATTTGGTATCTACTTACCTTCTGCTTTGTCTCCTTTGTTCTCTGAATTCAACCAGGAGGTCGTTGACGTCAATTTTCTTTTATTTTTCTGGTATTTGATCGATGTTCTATACCTTCGATTGTTAGCATGTCAATATTAAACTCAATAATAATATTCTTGTCTGACTTATGAAAGATGCTTAGAAGCTATGCAGTTCTTCGCCACCCACTCATTATGTTCTTCGCCAGAATATCTCTTTTACAGAGAGTCCTTGCACAATGAAGGCTTTGTCATAGGACTTCTTCTACTTTGCATACTTGCTTTTCAAGTGAGGGTGTTTTGACTCGATTGCTTTTTCAAGAAGCTCTGAATTTGATGTTTTCCGTACCAAAAGTCCAAAGGAGGGATCCAATTATCAACTTCTCTAACCAATGATTGGGACCCTATCTCGCTAATAACGCGGCGAATGTTGTCCTCCAAATGGTTAAGCGTCTTGGGTTTGTCGGTGTAGACGAGTGAATTGACGTTTCCGCACATTCGCAAATCTTGCAGGCCATAACGAGAAATTTTGCGCTTATCAAGTGCTTCTTTTAATAGGTCGATGGTTGCAGTTGAGCTGTATGCCATGTCGTACCATCCTGTTGAAATTATAGGTGCTCTGCGTTACGGTGAGTTGATTCTGGATCTAGAAAACAATTGATCAGTGCACTATAGCGGTCATCATTCATTGTAATGTTATTGCCAGCAGAATTTTTTAGAAATATGGACCAATGAAACACATATGGACAATAAAACTCACCACACAGTGACTTTTTCCTAATACAACTGTGTTTGTGCAACCATCTGTTGTTCGTTAATCACTCTAAAAGCGACAGTTATGTTTATTGACGTAGCCATTCAACTACAAGTGAGCTACATCACTTAACAAAATTTTCTTATGGAACTCGAGATCTGCATCAATTTGTTCTTGGGCGCCTACACTGAATCTACGTCATACCCGTAGTGGTTCTGCTTCAATCCCAGCACGAGTTGGATTTTGTAAGCACGCAAGCCAAGATATTTTCGTAAAATCTTCCATCATATCGATGAGCGCAGAATTAATTGTTGAGCTCGATGTCGAATGGGCTCACTTGGGTCTTCATTGATACTACGCTCTACAGCTGCTATAGTTTCTTCATTACGCACTGTACGACGTGATAATGGATGCGAATTATCTATTGTAGTCACCATGGTGTGGAAACGATCCATGATTAATCGAATAATTTTTGCTGATGGACGATTATGTCGGCCATAAAATTGCTCCAGTGCGCGATGAGTTTCTTGAACAGAACCTTTTGTACATATTGCAAATGTTACTCAGGCCATTGATGATATAATGGCAAACCAAACTCACGATAAAACGCATGACAAACGTCACACCATACGAAGCATCAAAAAGTGTTGCCAACTTATAGTTGTAAAAAGCACTCTGTAGATCTACACGAAGCTTGTAAGTGTACTGGGCGGATTTCTTCATATACGGAACTATCTCATTGGGATTCAGGTATGATTATGTTTTCTTTGACAAACATGGCAGTGAAGAAGTAAGTGACACGTGTGATTATGGTCACTGATGGAATTATCGACGGAATAGAATTCATAAGTTTGGAAGTGAGATTAAGGCGAGAAGGTTACACTGTTAAAAATATGGCCACACAGATATAACTGCTTATGTAAAGCACAAACACCAAGCAAGTAAGAAAATAAATACACTGGAATACCCTCGAATAATTGGTGGTTATTTACACATGGTACATTTGCGGTTATTGATTGAACTTTAAGATCGAACGGATAGGACATAACCTCCAATAATTTGACAGGTAGCAACCACAGCAGACAACTAAAAAACGTTCCGATATTCGAATAAATAAAACTTCAAGACATTAGTTTTGAAAATTCTAAAAAGTCTTAGGATTCAAAAATAGTTGTCAAAATATAAAAAAATAGCCTAAACGAATTGAAAATTTAAAATCCATATGTGAATAATAAATAAATTCAATTAAAATTTCCAACTTACAAAATCAAGACACGTTAAAAACAAAACAAGCAGATCCTTTATAGCAACAAAAATAGTTTATTTTCTCAAGTAAAAATTCATTTTACAAACAATTGCAAAAAGTCGTTAATCATAGAACGCTTCCAATTTAGTTGCAGTAATGCAAACATCCATTTATCAAACAACGCTTGCACGTGAATGCCAATCTAAATGACTCCAAGTAGTTATCTATCAAATAATTTATCTAATGCAATAAAATTGTCGCAAACATTTATTGCTGAATAAAATCAATCAATCGTCGAGCCTCCAGTCAACTGTTGCAGGCGTTTATTTCCATTCAATAATGAACTCTTTCGCATTGATCTTATCAGAGGGAAAATTTTGTGCTCAAAATCTTATCATTACCGTCTGAGTTGAGTATAGTTACTCTATAAAAAGTATTCGTCGTGTTTATAGTGCAATTAAATTAATCTGACGTGATTGAATTAAAGTGTTTAATTGATTTGATTGCTTGAAGTGTTTTCAGTTAATTAATTCAATTGTTAAATTAACATAATCAGTTGAAAGGGAAATCCGTTGAAATGACTCGATGGATAGTAGTGTTTGCTGTTATTAATTTTACTAAAGCGTTTCCTTTGGCAGACTATTCGGATGAAATCGATTCAATTTATGATAATGATATTCTTTGGGATGACGAGGAAAATTTTCCCTCAAATCATACGAAAAATATTCAAATACGAAGTGTAATACGAGACCCAATTTACCGATGGAAGGATGGAATTATTTATTATTATATTGACAATGTGTTCAGTAAGTACTCATTATGAAACAGAACAGTCGATAGTAATTTAAATATTTATTTATCATGAAATATCCGTTGGTGATTTTTTTACACTATAATGGTGGCAGCATTGCGTCATCACTAACAATCAGCTTGAAAGAAAAACAGACAAGGAATATGTCAGTTAGGTTCCAACTCAACCGTGCCCAGCTTCATAAGACCAATAGTGAGTGAAGGCAAAAATTTAATTTTTTTTGCAGTCAAAAGGAATAAAATATATTTTGCAACTCATAAATTAAAGCCTTGTGAATTATCTGAATAGGCTAATGTGTCAATATACATATTTGCAGATATGATAACGAATCTAATCGAAAATTGGTCGCCCCACAAATCCATGAACCAGTTGAACTTCTGAAAAAGTTAAAATAATTTAAAGAAAGTAGTTCTGTAACTAGTCGAAGAAGTGCCAGCTATCTTAACTTACATACAGCTCTTGGTCGACAAGAAAGTAGCTTTCTACATTGTTTCGTCTCCGGCGGAGCAGTGCTCACAGTATGCTAGCAGATGGATTGGTCTCTCCTTCTAAAAATTTCAGAATCTGCTCCAAACTTTTCACTTCACCTCACACTCCCGCTGAATATTTCATAAGCTCCTTTCGATGAAATGTTCGACGAGTGTACAAGACCTGACATTTGAAGTTCTAGAATTCTATTCCTGAGAACCTGGAACCCAAATTCATTGCAGTTGCACTAAACGGCTCCTAACCAATGAATAGTAACCGAATCTCCCCTTTTCGCAAATTAATCCGCCGGCACGTGTTATAATCAATATTGGTGTTATCCCAGATGATTCTAACGCCTTCGATGCTGCTTGGCTATCAGATGCTATTCCTATCTTAGCTATAGTTTGACGCTCGTTATCCTCTATTTATGCTGAGTTGCACGTTTTACATTGACGTCTCAGCTAATGAGATTTCAGATAGCCTCCAAACACTTCAGTCCGTTTTTTCTGAATTCTTGGAACCATTCTTACATTCTATGATCGCATTCTATTCTATGATTTCAAAATTTATAGTGAAGGTAAATGATGATGACATGTACTCCAATGTTTGACAGATGATAGATAGATAGATAAAAATTTATTAAGTCTTTATACGTACATGTCATTCTTAACTAGCTACGGCAAATGTTTGACAGCAACAAATTGTCAAAAAGCTTTTGAAAAACTAAAATATGGTCTTAACCGATTCTTATGCTAGATTGGAGCTGTAGTTTCATTCATCTTTTGCTCGAAAAGTTTAAATTTGATTGTGATTACAATGATTCTTATATTAACTTATATCTAACTTATCCTAGTTTATTTACAATTAGAGTTAGTGGTCTGATGAAATAGGGAAGTAAGTCTGAAGGGGTTGCGGAGCAGAGGCTCTACGGCTAGCTTGGGCTCTCTATTATCTCTGGTGACATTTGCCGACCCGAGCCTTTGAGATTGGCACAATGAGTGCCGTGTGTTCACCCGCGGTCTTCTGTGCCAGGTTGAATATAGAAGGGTGGCCTATAATGTGACGACGCATCGAAAGATATCATTGATGGCAGATTAGAGCAGAGAAGTTTGATGGGGGCTATGTAGGCTGAGGAGGCGTTAAGCGACATGTTCCGGTGATATAGGTCACGTACAATAGCTTCGGGGTGATCTGACCATCTACTCAGTCTCTTGGCACTTGTTTGGATCATATAATTAAGGATGGGTTGGATTTTTGTTTCCTCGTAAAGTATGCTGCAGCGGTAGTACTTTTTATTGGGCTTTCGATATTTGGACAGGCACTTTCTAAGCATCTTTCTTTCGAAAATCTGCAGTTCTTCAGCAACAGAAGGGGAAATCGTTAGCCAAACCGGGAAGCAGTACGATATAATGGGCCTAATTAGGGTTTTGTACATGAGCAGTTTTGTGCTGATGCTAACTGATTTAGATGAGAGTAGTGGTGCGAGCGCTGCAGAGGCTTTGGTTCGTTTGACAAATGGATGAGGAGACGTTGGTTAATGGTTTTTGGTTGGTTGGTTGGTTTTTCTATCAGTGTAACCACTTTGGAGGGTACTATTATCATTTTCTCTTCCTTCGAAGACGATTTATTAATTGTAGACGTTGCTACTGTTTCCATCATTCAGTAAAGTGGAACTCAATTTTATATTCTCTCAGGGGTTGGTCTGTTGGATATTACCTTATAGCTCCTGTGATACAGTGGCATGTCAATTGCTGAACTCGTACACTAGGCTCGTTATTGTGTTCTTCACCTTTTTCTATCCAATCCACTGTTCTGCAAATTATGGTTGGTCGACATCTACCGCAGGACTGCAAGCTTTTAAGCAAGAAGCTGATTTCATATTTCTGCTTACAATCAAAGACTTTGAAAGCCTTCGAAAGCCTTTGTAGACACTTCCTTAATGTTCTTTTAATGTCAGTCTGTAGCTCATATAATATCTCAATGGTATATTTAATTTTTATCGCACTGTCGGTCCTCATTTCGTGAGGACTGAAGCCTTTAAAAAAATATTCCTGGCACCATCGATTCTGAGTGCCGCCTAAATTACATCCCCAGCGAATGAGGATAGGATCCATCATCGCTTTCGCTAGTGCTCTTTATTCGGATAATCGTGACTGGTGTTGCTAGAGACGAGTTCATTCAATAACAAAATATATACCTAGTGCAACTTCTTTGTTCTCCAAAAATCTTGGATTCTTCGTGTTAACTTGCACAATGCAATATCTGTTGGTGTACCATAAGAGTATGCGTCGTTTCTTACACTATCTTGTCCTCACCTTCATTTTTATAACGCTCCCGGGAAAGTTCGTTAAGTTACCGTTATTTTTACTCAATGTGATTTTCAAATCATTTCTTTGCGTAGCCATGATTTTATAAAGTCTTCTTTATTTTTTTATAAGGTTCAAAGTCTTTAATATTATTGTAAAATTATCTAAAACTGAGTTTTTGCTCGCGTCAAATCCTTTAGTTTGTTGGGATTCTTTAGTATTGATCATTCCAATTGTGGAAACAATATGCGTTACTGAATAGTTTTGTACTTGTGCTCAAAGTTTGCCTAGTCCTTCATTCTATTTCAGCAAAGGATCTTTGCTGAAGCAGCATTTACAGGATATTCGAGTCCCAGAGGGTTACTAGGTATCCTGCTAACAGAGACATGCTGGAGAGTTTTCTGCAATCTGGTGTTGGAAAAGGAATTGTGATGGACAGTCACTGCGTCTTTAGTTTTTACCGATAATTTTTTGGGTTTTTGGATGGGTCGGTTTGGGTTTTTGGGTGGGTTTTTCCTCAACCCATCCAGGCTGTACCTCAGGATTTTGTAGTCCATCGTGGAAGTTTAATCAGAAACGATATTTAAACTAAAACCATCTGAATCATACTGCTTACAGTCGATCAATTCCGCCTTACACAGTTTTGTGACAAACGTAGATGTACTCTCTACCTCTCTGATTTATATGGTTGCTCCCAAAACCTCATTGTAGCCTCCCCAATTCTCTTTGCATTGGGATCATATTTTATCAAAATTCGTTTATTCCTTTCAAAATGTTTTAATTAACCTTTGTATTTTTTGGGATGGCTCTAAAACTGATTGAAAAGTAGGTGGATGCAATGAGTATACTCCGAGTTTCACCTTTGATCTTTGATAGGTCAAAGGTTGATATATAAGTTTACCCTGGATTTCACCTTTGAGTATAGGTGACCATAGGTCAAAGGTGAAATCTTAGGTCTTCAATGGTACTACGTCCTGTGTTATACCTGTGGTACTCTGTGGTATACCTGTGGTGGGTATACCTAAGTGTTCTGAAAGGCATCTAACACAAAAGTTTTTCCTGATCATAGCATTCGCTGTGGGAGAATTCCGCCCAGAAGATTATGGCGAAGATTACAAGTTATATTGTGAATGTTCAGTCCTCAGATCCAACTGTCATTGGTTGAGGGTTCTTCAATTAGTTTTGCTACTATGTATTTTCGTGAAAATTTAAACCATTACAACCTAAGTCCCCTGTGAAGTTTTACCTAGACTATGTGTGTAATGGCTTCTTTAATTTTTCTGTTGGGATTTTTATCTTCGCCAAGGAATCCTTGGAGCTTGTTTCCAGAACCGAACATCCAGCTCATAAGACAGCATCGTCTGATATTTGTACGAGGCTTGCAACACATCTGAAATCATATTTTTTGCTAACCAACTTTCGTTGATTTCTAGGATGCATTACTAATCTGTTTTATCCAGGACTCTACTTCAACTTTATTGTAGAAAACGCATAGTCTGCGAAGGGTGGTGGCTAGAAGTGAGTTGCATTTTTGTGTGTTAAGTTTCGATAGACTAAGAATCAAAGTGAAGCGTTGTAACCGCCAAATATCCTTTTCATGTAGCATTGATTTCAGAATGAGTCAGTCTTAATAAATCTTTCGACATAGTGCATTGTCGTGAAGAAAAGTTATCGTCATTTTCGCTGAGTTGGACTGCTTTTCTTTCAATTCAATCTCGAATTGATCCAGTATTGAGGCATAATCCTCTTTTGTCTATTACAGAATATTCTTTCTATCTTGTAGGTAATCGATACATATACCATAAAAATTATAGCTTTAACAGTGGCTATTGGTTTGTCTTTACTCTTTTTAGAGCAGATTTTCGATACTCAATTAAGAGCAGAAACCTATATTTTCAATACATAATCTTCTATATGTTTATTGTATTATTTGCATAAACATTTATGCGTATTGGGCAATTAATTTTCAGGTAAAGCTCATAAAAACCACATAATCCAGCAAATAAGTCAAATCCAGGATGTGACTTGTCTGAAGTTCAAACCAACGAGCGGGGATACGATCGATTACGTTCATATCATGGTAAGAAAACTTTAATATTTTGGCAGATAAATACACCATAACCAGTATTAACAAAAACAACAACATGCACTATTACTTTTACTGCTAGTACTACTACTACTACTACTACTACAGCGACTACTACAATTGCTACTTAAATTACTACCTTAACCAAAACAACTAACTATCATAACTTATATTAATAAGAACAGCCATCATTACTACTTTTACTACTTATACTGCTACTGCTACAACAACCACTGCTACTACTAAAAATATATTAACAATAACTACTGTTGCAACCACTACTAAAACTGCTTCTACTACTAGTACTACAACTAAATCTACAATAGCAACGACTACTACTACCACTACTACCGCTGCTATTACTAAAACTAGTAAAACAACTTCTAATTACTATTACTACCACTATTACTACTACTACAATTTTTATTATTACTACTACTACTACTACTACTACTACTACTACTACTACTACTATTACTTCTACTACTAGAAGTGGCTACTGGACTACTGGCTAGAAGCTGACGTGAGAAGTATTCCCTGTAGACCAAAGGAAAGTTACGGTCTCCTGGCTGCTTTTTTCGTTTATACCTTATTGGTAGGTGATCACCCCCATATATTATCACCGTGCAAGAAAGGGTCAAAACTTTTTTGCATTTCAATGAAAGAATAAGCCAGCAGCCAGCTCTCCAGACAAGTTCAGGGAACTTCATTTGGAAGGATTAGAGATCATCACTTGTCAACGAACAAAGAAATAGAAGCCACATTCTCAGCTATTCCTGCCACTCTCATTCAGCCTTACTAAGAGAAGGATCCCGCTAAAGCAAAGATACCATATGCGGTCAGAAATAATTTGACAAATAATTCCAGCCTAGGTTTCCAGTGTGCCAAGTGATATGTTTTGTAGATAGTCCAGAGAGTTGGCAGTCCGATACTCAGAGAGTAAATAAGTATACAGGGTCTGTTTTTTAAGTAATGAGAGTATTTTTGTCGTCACGCGATTTTGCGTAGTGGGGGGTTCAACCTTCAACACGGTACAAGCGGTAGTCGCCTGCTGGCTTGCGTTGAGGGATGATGACACTGACATCTTCAAAAAATGTGTGCAAGCTCAAAATACAGCGAACAGGGTTACGCAATTAAATTTTGTGTTCATCTTGGAAAATCAGACGCATCGACGCTGGAAATCATTCGACATACGGCATTACGGCAGAGAAACCTTATCACAAGCTCAAGTTTATCGGTGGCACAAAATGTTTGAAGAAGGCCGGGAAAGTGTTGAGCACGAACCGCGTGCAGGATGCCCGTCGACCTCAATAACTGGAGACAACGAATAACGTGCGCGAGTTCTACTGAACTTTGACCGGCGTTTAAGTGTTCGCATGATTGCGGATAATCATGGAATTCATAAAATTTTTTTGGTGTACAAAATTATTAGCGAGGATCTTTGGATGAGGAAGGTTTGCACCGAGTTTGTCCCAAAAGTTTCGACGGAGGAGCAAAAGTAAAACCGTGAAGCCATTTCGAAAGATCTTTTGGAACGTTCTGAAGAGGACCCTAAGTTTTTCGACAACGTCATTACCGGGCACGAAAGTTGGTTCTTCGAATACGACCCCAAAACAAAGTGGCAGAGCTACGAATGACACACTCCGCAATCACCTCGTCAAAAAAAGCTCGCATGTTCAAGTCCAGGATCAAAGCAATGCTAATTGTTATTTTTTGGAAAGAAAGATGTGGTCCAGTCGGAATTTGTGCCTGAAGGACAGTCTGTCAACGGCCCTTTCTACATTGAAGTGTTGAAAAGATTGAAGAGATGAGTGAACCGAGTGCGAACAGAAATTGCCGCCAATTGGAGACTTAATCATCACGAAAACTGGCATCACAGTGGTTCCCCAGCCTCCCTACAGCCCCAACACTGCCCCAGCAGACTTTTCCTCTTTCCCAAAGTGAAAACCGCTCTAAAAGGACGCGACCACGGGACAGAGGACGCGTGCTCTGAAGGATGTTTCGGTTTGGGACTTCCAGAGAGCGTATGAAGCATGGATGGCACGCCTCCGAAAGTGTGCTGATGCTCAAGGAGCATACTTTGAAGAATACTAGGGAAATGTAGCGATATCTGCTATTATACCCTGTATAAATGTTTATTTTTCATACACAATAACTAAAATTTCAAAAATATAGAAGGAAAACAGTTTCAGAGTATTGAAAAAAGGCTATAAGTATACTGATGTCTTTATCTTTTAACTATTGTCATTTCTAGGGTAAGAACAATGGCTGTCATTCACAAGTTGGTCGCCGAGGTGGTCGACAAGTTATGAATTTGCAAATATCAGCACTAAATACAGGATGTTTTCGTAAGGGAGTTGTCATACACGAAATGATGCACACAATTGGATTCTATCATCAACATAATGCACCGGATCGCGATGACTATCTGACGATTCATTGGGAAAATATTCAAAGTGATAAAATAAGTAATTTCAATAAACAAGAACCAGATATGGTGGCAAATTATAGTTTACCTTTCGACTATGATAGCATGACTCATTATGGTAGAAAAATTTTCAGTAAAAATGGTTTTGATACGATTTCACCAAGAGATCCGAATGCTAACATAGGCCAAAGGGATCGCCTCAGTGATGTTGATATTTATAAAATAAATTTAATGTATAATTGTTAGGTTCATTAAATTCAATTTTTGCGCTGAGCTATTGAGTGCATATTTGTTATTATTTAACTAAGCTTGTCGAAATCTAAATAAAATTTGTATTTGAAAATTAACTCACTGATCGGTCGTTATTAGACACTGATTCCTGTTCCAGTTATTAAGTAATACTTAGCAACATCAAACAACATTCCCAGTGTCTGTGATTTTACTTTTGACATCCAATGTAGTATACATTGGATGTCTCTCCCTTCAATAAAAAACTTTTTCATGGGCCTGCTTTTGACATAAAGGAGATTTAGAGGTTTTTATTCGAAATTACATCTCAGATTAACTTCTTAATCTTAAATTAACCCTCATCTTCTAGTTCATTCGATTCCAGATATGATTGGTTTGCGGACACATTCCCAGCATCTTCCAGCTGAGTCCGGGCAATTGAAACAGGCGCCTAATAATTTGTTGCTGACCTATTAAAAAATTGCTGTCGAATGTAAATTGACCTAAGAACCGCCTGTTTCTTTGCATTTGGGCTTTGGACGGGTTTTAGTGAAATTAAAATGGTTGTTATGCGGAAAGACATGTGTATTTGGTGGCTACTTAGATGATTTATACATCAGTATCAGAACGTAAAAAAACACATAACTTTCACCTCAAACACTTGCCAGATACTCACTTTTTTAACAATTACGATATCCATCAATCAATCTAAGATACACCCCGCGCAAGTTTTTTACATGCGCGGTAACCATTTTTTGCTCAAATAGCTTGTAAAATCCCAACGATATCGCTGATTTGCTTAAACATTATCCGTGTGCGGCCATATCAAATCCCGAACTATCACAAAAATATTCACGACGAGCCAGGTCCAAAACGAGAAATTATGCGCTCATCAAATTCTTCTTTCAAAAAGCTGATGGTTGCACGAGATGTATGGTATATCGAACAATCCTGTTGAAAACAGAGATCTCCTGCATTACGGCGAGTCCATTTCGGATCGGAAAGGCATTGATTGGCTTTATAGCGGTCATCATTGACTACAATGTTATCCCCAGCAGCATTTTTTAAGACATATGGTCCAATGATTCCGGTCACGTCGTGACTTTTTCCGGATTAAACGGTCTTTGGAGAGCCCCCTGTTGTTGCTGATCACTCCAAATATGGGTGTTTTGTTTATTAACGCCGGAATTCAACCAGAAATGAGGCTCATGAGCCTGAAAGTCAGAATCGAGAGATATTTGTTGTTGAGCCCATACATTGAAACAAGGGCATGCTCCATAGTTGTTTAACTTCAGTTCCTGCATGAGTTAATTTGTGTTAGCCCACAAGCCGATAGTTTTACATAAAATCTTCCATAGTCCAAAATCTTCCGCTCTACAGTTACTATGGTTTCTTTATTACGCACTGTACGTTGTCTGGATGGATGCGTATTACCAGTGAAAATAAACCTGAGGTGGAAACGATCCATGGTAAATCGAAATAATTGTTCTGATGGTCGATTATGCCTGCCATAAAATTGACGTAGTGCGCGATGAGTTTCTCGAAACGAACCATTTTTTCCGAAATAAGTCTGCACAATTTGTAAACGTTGCTCAGGCTTCAAGCGGCTAGTGAAAAAGGCATAAATAAAAACGAATGACAGGATAAAACGCATGACAGCACTCACACCATACCTAGCCATTAAAAGTGTTGCCAATTTGGAGTTATATAGCTTTCAGAAAACATCCTTTACGTTGGTAACCTCGGTGCTGTGCTGACTGTAAAGG
Organism: Stratiomys singularior; assembly: GCA_954870665.1. Lineage (NCBI taxonomy): Eukaryota > Metazoa > Arthropoda > Insecta > Diptera > Stratiomyidae > Stratiomys > Stratiomys singularior. Next base: position 24,995,004 of record OX940881.1, on the reverse strand, counting down.
ACCAATGGACCATGGTAGCTTATTGCAAGTCGACCACATTTTAGAAGGGAATTTTTCTTGCCAACCGAAATAATATTAAAACGAGGACTTCACTTTGTTCTTCTAATCAACGATCATTCATACTCTGCATCTACTCTTGGCCTCAGCATAATCACTTTAAATTGCTTTTAAAGGGTTTAATCCGACTATTAGAGTTTCAATTTGAAACTCTTTCCATCAACACAACAAACTGCGAATCATTTTTAGATTTTGAATTTTATCGGCGTAAGTAATAATTAACTGTGCGATAACGGCCGGTGTTTTCTAGAATTCGTTTGGGGTTTCCCTATTCATCGGCAAGTTGAACTCTAACCTAGAAGATAAGAATAACATCGCAATTGTAGCAAAGAGAAACGGAACCACACAAGTAGATCACAATATGTCCGCGGGAAGTAGCCTTAGCGTATGCGGGGTAGAAAGTATTGTCATCTGTAGCCTCTACAGGGAAACATTGTCCTATTCAACTTCCTAACGATTTATGTTGTTCATAATGCCAAACAATTCCGCTAAATTAGAAAATTTCGAGGAGATTTTCAATTGCGCTATTGTGACTTGATCCGCCTTCGATTCTGCTAAGAGAAACGTTTTAAGCTTTGCTGGCTTAAATAAGAGATAATCGTCGAGACTGTGACAGTCGCTTTTCGACATTTGAGTGGTGCGGATGGTGTTTGGTGCCGGTGCGATTCTAGTGTCCACTTGTCTCAAGAACTGCACAAAGTGAAATTCGGAAGTAGCATTTCTCCGGTCCTTTGTTCACCGAACGTCGTGTTGCGCGTCGGATAGAAATATTTTCGACAATTTATAACTCGTCCGGCTGCACGAGTGCCGAAATATGGCCGATTTAGTGGTAAAAATCACTTAAAAAGGACTGCAGGCAACATCATAAACAAGACACGTTTGTGTGAAGGGAGAAGCGTGCGCGTGTGTGGTAATGTGCGTATGCCCGCTGTGAAGTGTATTTCTAGTTCTTTTACAAACGGGTCGGCCTGCCGGAGCTGTCGGCCAGTGAAAGGTGTGTAAAGAAAAATTGAAAACTGCACTCGTCGCGCCACGATAGAAGCAGACCACGGCGGAGACGTAGCGGAAGAGTTGCACGCACGCATACTAGCGCGTACCGCGCGAATGCACTGTGCGATGACATTGAAGCCGAAAGTGATGGTGTCGGATGCAAAGCGGGCGACGAGGCAGAGTGCAATGGTCAACAAAAAGAAGTGTCAAAAATGTGTTTTCGGTGCTGGCAATTGCACCGCGATTTTGTTGGTCGTCTGTGTTTTGATTGCCAATTTACAGGTAATTGGTGGCGAATCGTCGACTGAAGTGCATGCACGCGATGCGGGAGCGGATGTCGGGCGACATGTTGGAGGGTACGCGAACGCGACGGCCAAGGATACGTCGCGGACGGAGTCGAGGGCAATGCCACCATTGGGAGGTGAGTGTCCTTTCGCTTTGCTGTGATGTTTCTTTGCTTGATGGTTTCGTGGCGTAATGAAAGAACTGCGAAGCGGATTTAAGTGTTTAATTCGCCATGAATTTAGAATTCTTCCTGTTTATGCCTGATTTAGCAATGTATGGTTGCATATTTCCCGGTTGTATGCTGCGTTGTTAATGCGCAGCATGTGTGTGTGTCGTTCTTCCTCGTCCACCTCTGACATATAAATCAAATACCTTTCAGACGATACAAGAAAGATCCAATTAGGACATTCATAACGAAAATGGTAGAAATATTTCGCTCATAAAGCAAACACCACCGCAATGAAATTAGTGAAAAATCAATTCAAAACGGAAAGGATAAAAGGGACAGAAGATGATACAATAGTTCAGAAGAGTTCTTTGACGCTCTAGTAAGAATATAAAAATCATCGGATATCGAGGCAAATATTGCAAAATATGTCACACAAAATAAATTTAATCGCGTTTTCGGGAAGAAAACTTACTTACGCGCTTTAAGATTTTCCGCGATGCCTGCAATTAATTTATAAGCTAGAAGACAAGAAGAATTACCAGTACATGAAATAAGTACAAAATAAAGTGTAAAATCATTCCAAAATGCGAATAAAGTCGTCGAAATTTTCAGCGAAGTTATTCAAAAAGCGAAAAAAAATGGAGACTGTTGCATTTGCAACGATGCAATTACAGTCAGGGACAAAAGTCTCCATACACCCTCAAAATTTCATAAATTTACTAGAAAATAAAAAAATATATAAAATATTTGTATGAGCTTCACTACAAATGTATTTTTGTCAACAATAAGTTAAAAAAACCACAATTTCTTAAGTTACAAGTGTAAAAATAACAAAATGAAACAAATTTTTTTGGGACAAAAGTGTTGATACATTCATCATATAGTGTACTCTGGTCCTTATAGCATTGCTTAGCTGTTGTTTTTCTTGGAAGAACCGTTGCATTTCCCATGAAATGCGTTAGTACGATCTAATGATTAGTTTGTTTCAATAATCTGTGAGCATAGGAAGTGAAAAATGAGCAAGCGTAAGAAAGTAAGTGTTGAAATAAAAAATTTAATTATTGCTGAGCATAGAAATGGAAAATCATACCGCGCAATCGGAGCTTTACTTAATTTATCCCATGCCACTGTCCAATATATTGTTCAAAAGCATAAAAACACAGGATCAGTGGAAAATAAGCCAAGAAATGGACGACCAAAGAAACTTTCCAGGCGGGATATCAGCATGATCTTAAAAGGGGTAGACAAAAACCCAAGGGTAACCGGTCGGCAACTGGCGGAACATGTCGCTAATACGTCGAATAAGTGTGTTCACCCTAAAACCATCTGAAGAATGATACGTTCCGATGGATATGCAAGTAGAATTTCTCGTAAAAAACCTTTAATATCTGAAAAGAATAGGCAGCTTCAACTTGAATTTGAAAAGCGATATTTAGCAAAGGATTTAGAGTTCTGGAAAACTGTCTTATTTACTGATGAAAGCAAGTTCAACTTATTCGGTAATGATGGCAAAGGAAGAATCTGGCGAAAAAAGGGAACAGCATTGCAACTGAAGAATTTGATACCAACAGTAAAACACGACGGTAGCAATTTGATGGTGTGGGGTGGAATTGCAGCTGGTGGGGTTGGCCGATTGGTCTTCATAGATGGTATTATGGACCAATACTATTATAAAAGACTGTTAGAAGAAAACTTGCAACCTTCCGTGGACAATTTGGGTCTTGGCCAGCATTGGATATTCCAACAGGACAACGATCCTAAACATACTGCACGCTTTGTAAAGAACTGGTTGCTTTATTATGCACCAAGGCAGCTGTATTCTCCTCCTCAATCGCCAGACTTAAACCCCATTGAACATATTTGGGAACTTATGAAAAGATAAATCTCGAAAATCCACCCCAGGAGCAAGGAATCACTCAAAACTGCGCTTCAACAAGCCTGGGAAGAAATAACTCCGGAAGTCACTAAAAATTTGGTGGAATCAATGCCAAGACGGTTGCAGGCTGTCATTGATGCAAACGGTGACCCAACAAAATATTGATATATAAAATTATTTAAATAATGTGGAATTTTCAGTTAAATTACTTAATGTATGAACACTTTTGTCCCTACTGAATTTAGTTTATTTTGTGTTCTTACAGTTATAAGTTGATTAATGTAATTTAAAAAAAAAATTCTGTTAATAAAGGTAAATTTGCAGGAATGATGCATATAAAATTGTCATATAGATGTGCATTTTCTACGAAATTTATGAAATTTATAGGGTGTATGGAGAGTTTTGTCCCCATCTGTATATGCCGATGATGTAGAAAACGATGTTGGTACCGCCATTTAAAATGATCCTAATTCGGACTGACCGCTGGAGGCAAAAACAAGACGTCAGGTGGGGGCGGAGTCGTCAAACATCGTAATATTTTAAAGTCGAAAGATTGGTTGAAACATATTTACAAAAGACGAGTCGAATCTCTTTCTGTGGGAGTCGGAAGTTTTCATCTTTGCAAATGCATTGCTGTCAAATTTTTCACTTACTTTTGAATAGATGATTGAGTGCCTTTGAAAAGCAAAAAAATACTCAGAAACAACAATTTCAAAAAGAAAAAAAGTTTGTTGGCACGAATTTTAAATTAATTTAATTTGATAAAACCAATTTTAATTAAAACCGATTTCCTAAAAAATATCAAAAAATTAAACATCTCCCTTGTTATCGGTAGCCCTTCGATTTATATGGTATATGATCAAAACACCGTTACACTGAAAAAGTGAAGTTATACTGAAGTTTGCATCGTTGGAAATGCAACGGTCTCCATGTTTTTCCCTTTTTGACAGTTTTTATAAAAATTTAGCGTAAAATTTTTGGCCAATTTTATTTGCATATGTGAATATTTTGCACTCCTATAAGTTTTCATTTCAGATTGATAATCTACTCAAAAGATAAAGTGAGAAAATTTTATAGCGTTGCGTTTGCAACGATACAAACTTCTGACACCTTACACCGAATGCTTCGGGGGAATGAAGCCAGTAGTGGAAGTAGACACAATGTGTCGGTCTTGAGGGTAGAAATGCCTACGAAATCCAAAGATTTTCGCTCAAAGTCACTGAGTCGGCGGTGTGATTTCTCTCAAGTTGAATACATTAATGCTCGTCAATCTAGTAGTTTGGTAAAATTTTTCCAATCCGTTTCAGTACTTCTGTAAAGCAACAGAAAAGGCTACTGCACGTATGAAGAGATTCACTAGCTTATCAATCATACTAACATTCTGATTATACAAAGTCTGACCATTAATATGTGTGAACTGGTCAAACTAGAGCCTTGTAGACACATATCTTGACTTTTTGGTCAACGAATTTGCACTGAAATAGTTTTCGATGAATTGTGGCTCACCATGTAAATGTTTAATGCGTTGTTAAGTATCACATCTCGAATACCTTGCTGATTTAATAGATTATGCAACTGATATGAAAACCTAGTAGAGTGCCAGAAAAAATTCAAAAATTGGAACAAAATCAACCAAAATTTCAAGTGAAATTATCCACAAAAATATTTGGAACTTTCAACAATTGGTGGCCATTGTGTTAGCGACTAAGCGAAATCCAGTCATCCTTTTCTTGACAACTTCGAGACTTGCGTTTGCTACCAATGTACAATTATAAGAGAAAAAGTATACATTGGGACAAAACTAAGAGATTACAAAGGCCCGTTTTATCTCAATAAAACCTCTCCAACAAATTTTTAGATTAATCAATTTACTACCCAGTTTCCTTATCCTAGAGTTTAATTCAAACAAACGTTTTTCTCTTTTGTCAAATAAGAGGTTCCGAACTTAGATTCTCCAAATGCAACTAGTTCTGCAAAAACCCAAATTAAATTCTAATTTTTTCCGCCTATAGTAATGAAAAATCACCCTATATTAACGGCTTTCCGAAGTGATGTTGTGCTGATGTTGAAATACTTGGGGAAGCTATTCTACCCTATCCCCTAGAAAACTTCCAATGATGAACTAAATCAATTTAAGTTTTTTTTTTAATTCTCTATCTTTTCTTTCTGGTCAGTACGAGAAGATTTTTCGCACGGGGAATATAATGTCCAGCAGCATAAAACCCATGGATTATTCACAAACACCTTCCCTGTTAACATCCCAAAAAATCCAGCCTGAAACCGTTCTAAAGATTAATATTTAGGATAAGCTTTGTCTTTGATGTGCACTAAGGGGGCGTTCAAGTATTAGGTAACGCAATTTGAGGGGAAGGGGGTCTTGTTAAACGTTACGCTGCGTTACAGGGGGTATACTAATATTATACTATGGTACAGAAAAACGTTATGGCGCGTTACATGGGGGGGGGGGGGGTGTTCAGAAATCTTCAAAAATTGCGTTACGTAATACTTGAACGGTCCCTAAGAAGGTAGGGTTCCCTCTTTCCTCGGATGGACCTGGGGGAATGAAGGGATAAGAGACCTTCAACTCACGTTGCTACGAAGCAATCAAATTTTTTTCGTTGGTAGAATTTTTCGAAAACAATGCCCCGAAAGGTTTCATTTGTCAAATGAAGGGAACAAGTCGATCAAACTATTTTTAAAAATCCTCTAAGATTTTCGATATAACTTTCATAAAACCGAGCTACAACGTATCAAAAAATGGGAACTGTTTCGATTTCAGGGTAAGTTATATTAGGTATCTGAAGTTTGCATCGTTGCCAACGCAACGGTCTCAGATTTTCTCTCTTTTTGAATACTTTTTGATCTAAAATGTTGGTAAATTCCATTGCCATATTTGAATATATTGCACTCTACTAAGTTTTCATTTCAGTTTAAACCTCTACTAAAAAGAAATACTGAGAAAAATTGACAGCGTTGCGTTTGCAACGATGCAAATTTCAGACACCTGTTATATTCCCGCTAAAGAAAATTGGGCACCCCTAACAAATTACCTTTAAGGTACAGGATGACGTGTATTGTAGTCCGTCAGCGTCGCTTCATATAACTCTTTCGAGATTGCGGGATGACAGGTCGGAAAAATATAAATAAATAAACTGAGGTCATACAAAATTGGTTATAATTCCTATATAGCATTCGCGATTTCCGTACACTGAAACTAAAAAGATACCAAGAACTTCACCATGATGCACATTAGACTGAGAACTTTTTGAATATTGTATTCTCTTTGTTTATGCATTTTATTTTTTAATTTTGTTTTATTTTTTTAACCAAATGCGGCAATTTGGCTTATGCTGATTAGCCAAACCATGTGCCATCGAACGGAATAAGTGATAATCGGACGGCGAAATATCTGGGGAATATGACGGGTGGGGTAGGACTTCCCATTTGAGCGTTTCTAAGTAGATTTTAACCGGTTTAGCAACATGAGGCCGAACGTTGTCATGCGGTAGAATGACTTTCTCGTGCCTCTGCTCGTATTGCTCTGCTCTTTTCGCGCATTGCTCGGCTCAATCGCATCAATTGAGTTCGATACCGTTCCCCAGTGATGGTTTCGTTCGGTTTCAATAGCTCATAATAAATAATACCGCTCTGGTCCCACCAAATACACAGAAAAACCTTCGCAGTGTGAATATTCGGCCGAGCCGACGACCTCTTCTTTGAGTTGCTATAATGAATCCATTTTTCTTCACCCGTAACGATGCGATGTAGAAAACCCTTCCTTTTATGTATATTCATCGTATATTTTGTGCATAAGTGCTGTCTGAAGGAGGCACCAAAAGAAAGAGAGATGTTTGAAGATTGCATTGTTGCAAATGCACTGCTTTAAAATTTTTTCAATATTTCTTTTGAGTAGATGATTTAAAATAAATGAACACCTAATAGAGTGCTTAAAATGCAAATATTCGTCAAATTTTTGTCAAATGTCAAATTCTTCAAAAAACATTCGAAATTGACCAAATTAGAGACCGTTGCGTTAGCAATGATGCAATCATTAGGCACTTCTCTTTCGTTTCGTGCCTCTCCCAGACTGTTCGCGTTTTTTAGTAGTTATACGTAAGAGTTACGAATACCCTATGTAGCAAATAACATGAGCTTTGCGAAACAGAGAGCTTCAACATCAAACGAAGTAGGTGAGTGAAGTTATCGCCATGGAAGTGTCTGAAGTTTGAATCGTTGAAAACGCAACGGTCCCCATTTTTTTTACTTTTTCGAATGTGTTTATGATAATATGACTCAAAATTTTGGTAAATTTTTTTCGAATATTTGAATATTTTCCACGCCGCTAGTTTTTCATTTAAGTTTAATCATCTACTTATAAATAGTGAAAAATCTAATAGAGCTACGTTTTCTTTCTTCCGGCACTTTCGCCATGGGTAGCTTTCAAAGCTTTAATGGATGCGAGAATAAATTTTTCGGTGTTATGTAAGTTATTGTCTATGCAAGTCATTGTGTAGGAATCTAATAACCAATAACCAAAATTCGTCCTTATGTTAAATCTCCAGCAAAGTTTACCTTCAAATACCAACTTATCCCAAAAAAGGCGTCAAATATCTTTGCATTTAGAGTTTGTTCGAAGTGTTAACGGTCTGATAACGCTATGGTTTTACCAGTTCGAAGAAGGAAAGTGTGACTTCTTGTATTTGTGATTACAATGTAAGATGTCTTCTTTTTGTCGTGGTTTGCATGAATTTCTGCGAGGCTCTTCTTTTGCTGTTGTCTGACATATTTCTTCGAGTTTTGATTTCAGATACAAAGGTCTCACTTGCCTTTCAATGCCTCGGATCAAAGTGGTAGTAGTACAATGCAGCACTCACATGTTTCTAAAATTGACGAGACGTCATGCTATTTTTTTTTACCCCAAAAGAAGCATTGACTCATAATATTATTTAACACTTTAGTGGAAATTGGGATTTACAATTTTTAATCCGTGGTCGTGATTAAATTAAAAAACAAGCCCAAAATATTTGAAACCAAACTCTTGGAAACAATTTAAGTTTAACCAAAAAAAAACTAATTATTTCTCCGCGGAAGAAAACCCCGCTGAGTTCCAGCCCAGCCATTAATTTCACAACAAAAATTCAGTTTTTACTGAACCCTCACATTCAACCATTTCTAGCCAGCAAATACAAATGGTATCTGAAACGTGATTGCTTCTGCATTGGTTTGCCCAGAAAGGAGAATAATAACACAGCACTTTAACTTTAATGCGAATCGCATCCCATCCCATCCGCGAAACGTGAATCTCGTTGGAGAGTTCATAGCCGTGGTCACGTTTCTACAGCCGACCAAGTTCCTCGTCTTCGTCTAGCAAGTTATTCGTTGGATGAAATTGCAGTCCTCAATTGAAAAGAGCATAGGAAAGGAGAAACCGAGATCAGTGATCAGCACACGATTGAATTAAAATCAACATCGTCAGACACATCTGCAAAAACAATCTTGAGTTCAACAACATCTAAACAACTTCAGAACCATGGGTCTTGCTTTCGCTCCAATGGGAATCTTCCCGCGAGCTCCATCAAACTCGTCAGTGGACCACTAAACCCTGCGTACCAGTCGAGAACCTGCAAAATGGAATGGAAGCAAGGCCTCCTAGCCCCAGGCCGTGGTCAAGTCAACCATTCCATCTTCAATCATCGGATTCTCTTGCGACAAGGCCATTCGCTACAAACACTTCTACAGGATAGAGCTGCAGGCTTTGTCTGAAATTGTCAGAAAATTTCTGGTCATCCAAGCTGTCGTCGCGGATGTGGATAACATCGATCATATAGCAAAAAGGCTGCAGAAGGCTGGTCGAATCTTATTAGATTAAAAGCACCTCAGATAATGGTGACTGATAAAAAAAGGTAGCAGATCCAAGGTCAATCGATTCACTTTCCTCCTTTTTGCCAGTTCAGCCCCTAAAAACCACAACCAGTGTAGAGCTCTCGTAAAGTCAATTGAATAATGGCAATAACTATTTAGACAAGTAGCAACACATTATCTCAATTGTGTTATTGATACGTTTTTTGTCGTGGGAACTAACAACACTAACATCACGCTGAAGTGGCTACCGCCAGACTTTCGCTCCCTCTGTAAGCTTAGCAATCGTTCACGAAGGAACGTGTGTGATTTGTGTTATCAGTGTCTGAACTTGAAACTCTAACCCTAAGGTCGGCGTCGTTGTTGCTGGTGCCACCATTGGCTTTAGTTACTACATTTGCGATTAAATCGATTTTCAAAGAACTTAGCAGCCGGCAAAGTGGTGCCAGGCAATGTCAGGCACCGGCAAACGGACTCAAATAGAATGTTTTCGTATTGGGACAAGTACAAATGAAATATTTCCAGGGGGGAAAATTTAAGAAGTTTTCTAACAAACAAAGTTTTCGCCGATGCTTTTGCTTTGAACCAACAATGGCTACGATTCATGTCAACGCCTTGTACTTCGGTCAGAAGTTGGACTTTTGATGAACTTTGGGTTTTACCATTAGCAAGCCGGCATTTTCGCATGTTTCTTTTTGCTGTTACTTACATTTTATATAGTACTTTTAAAATTTTGCAATATTAGCAAATGACACGGATGAGAAAAGTTAATTAACCAAAATTAAATTAAATTTAGTTCATTTAGTCTGATTTACATGCATAAGCCGGATTACAAAAATAAGAAGCAGGCAACGATTAAATGAGTAAGGCAATGAGTAGAGAATACGAGGCGCATTATTTTCTATGTTTTTCAAATTGTTCTAATTGTTTTAATTCCCGATCAAATTTCTTTGAAACTGAAAATTCCCAATTGTTGCAAGCAGGAACGGGCAAAACATAAGGTGTGTGAAGTTTGCATCGTTGGAATTTCAACGATCCGAAATTTTTCACATTTTTAATTTTGTTGATAATTGAGCTGGGACTTCATTTTTATAGATAATTAGCACTAGTAGATTGCAAATAAGCAAATATTGCGAAAAATTTTTTTTAGTGGTCACCAACCTTTTTTCATATTCGCGTACCCAAAGTGGTCTAAAACACTGAAAACCGCGATTTTTACACAAAATCATATTAAATACGTCACATTTACTACGAAACAAGAAATCCAACTCACCTCCGACAAGCATAAACGAGAACAACGATTGTTATTAAAGAAAGCTTACCAGCAACTTGCAACGAAAATGTTATTTACATAGAGAAACCGCAAAATTCATACTATACACCCACTATTTTCATATTTTACTGTTCCACTGAATTCATTTATGTTTGTTAATTATACGAAAGTGCCACATGTTATGAATACAGACAAATTTGGACACATAGCCACTCAACTGTAAGCCGTAAAGAGGCTCAGAGTTATGCTGTATTGCGAATTTCACGCAAGTTTATGGTCCAACAGGCGAGGATCATACATATGTCTTGAAGCCATAGTTATTTTGTTTGCTCTTGCATTTGTTATTATGTTTAAGACAAAATAAAGCTATTTCTTTCAAACTTTTCACACCGCCGGTCTATAGCAGACGTCGTTGAAGGACACCAAGCCATGTTGTATTGCGATTTTCACGCAAGTTTATGGTCCAACAGGCGAGGATCATACATATGTCTTGAAGCCATAGTTATTTTGTTTGCTCTTGCATTTGTTATTATGTTTAAGACAAAATAAAGCTATTTCTTTCAAACTTTTCACACCGCCCGTCTATAGCAGACGTCGTTGAAGGACACCAAGCCATGTTGTATTGCGATTTTCACGCAAGTTTATGGTCCAACAGGCGTGGATCATACATATGTATTGGAGCCATAGTTATTTTGTATGCTCTTGCATTTGTTATTATGTTTAAGACAAAATAAAGCTATTTCTTTCAAACTTTTCACACCGCCCGTCTATAGCAGACGTCGTTGAAGGACACCGAGTCAGGTTGTATTGCGATTTTCACGCAAGTTTATGGTCCAACAGGCGAGGATCATACATATGTATTGGAGCCATAGTTATTTTGTATGCTCTTGCATTTGTTATTATGTTTAAGACAAAATAAAGCTATTTCTTTCAAACTTTTCACACCGCCCGTCTATAGCAGACGTCGTTGAAGGACACCAAGCCATGTTGTATTGCGATTTTCACGCAAGTTTATGGTCCAACAGGCGAGGATCATACATATGTATTGGAGCCATAGTTATTTTGTATGCTCTTGCATTTGTTATTATGTTTAAGACAAAATAAAACTATTTGTTTCAAACTTTTCACACCGCCCGTCTATAGCAGACGTCGTGGAAGGACACCGAGTCAGGTTGTACTGCGATTTTCACGCAACTTTGTGGTCCAATAGGCGAGGATCATACATATGTATTGGAGCCATAGTTATTTTGTATGCTCTTGCATTTGTTATTATGTTTAAGACAAAATAAAACTATTTGTTTCAAACTTTTCACACCGCCCGTCTATAGCAGACGTCGTGGAAGGACACCGAGTCAGGTTGTACTGCGATTTTCACGCAACTTTGTGGTCCAATAGGCGAGGATCATACATATGTCTTGAAGCCATAGTTATTTTGTATGCTCTTGCATTTGTTATTATGTTTAAGACAAAATATAGCTATTTCTTTCAAACTTTTCACACCGCCCGTCTATAGCAGACGTCGTTGAAGGACACCAAGCCATGTTGTATTGCGATTTTCACGCAAGTTTATGGTCCAACAGGCGTGGATCATACATATGTATTGGAGCCTTAGTTATTTTGTATGCTCTTGCATTTGTTATTATGTTTAAGACAAAATAAAGCTATTTCTTTCAAACTTTTCACACCGCCCGTCTATAGCAGACGTCGTTGAAGGACACCGAGTCAGGTTGTATTGCGATTTTCACGCAAGTTTATGGTCCAACAGGCGAGGATCATACATATGTATTGGAGCCATAGTTATTTTGTATGCTCTTGCATTTGTTATTATGTTTAAGACAAAATAAAGCTATTTCTTTCAAACTTTTCACACCGCCCGTCTATAGCAGACGTCGTTGAAGGACACCAAGCCATGTTGTATTGCGATTTTCACGCAAGTTTATGGTCCAACAGGCGAGGATCATACATATGTCTTGAAGCCATAGTTATTTTGTTTGCTCTTGCATTTGTTATTATGTTTAAGACAAAATAAAGCTATTTCTTTCAAACTTTTCACACCGCCCGTCTATAGCAGACGTCGTTGAAGGACACCAAGCCATGTTGTATTGCGATTTTCACGCAAGTTTATGGTCCAACAGGCGCGGATCATACATATGTATTGGAGCCATAGTTATTTTGTATGCTCTTGCATTTGTTATTATGTTTAAGACAAAATAAAGCTATTTCTTTCAAACTTTTCACACCGCCCGTCTATAGCAGACGTCGTGGAAGGACACCGAGTCAGGTTGTACTGCGATTTTCACGCAACTTTGTGGTCCAACAGGCGAGGATCATACATATGTCTTGAAGCCATAGTTATTTTGTATGCTCTTGCATTTGTTATTATGTTTAAGACAAAATAAAGCTATTTCTTTCAAACTTTTCACACCGCGCGTCTATAGCAGACGTCGTTGAAGGACACCAAGCCATGTTGTATTGCGATTTTCACGCAAGTTTATGGTCCAACAGGCGCGGATCATACATATGTATTGGAGCCATAGTTATTTTGTATGCTCTTGCATTTGTTATTATGTTTAAGACAAAATAAAGCTATTTCTTTCAAACTTTTCACACCGCCCGTCTATAGCAGACGTCGTTGAAGGACACCAAGCCATGTTGTATTGCGATTTTCACGCAAGTTTATGGTCCAACAGGCGAGGATCATACATATGTATTGGAGCCATAGTTATTTTGTATGCTCTTGCATTTGTTATTATGTTTAAGACAAAATAAAGCTATTTCTTTCAAATTTTTCACACCGCCCGTCTATAGCAGACGTCGTGGAAGGACACCGAGTCAGGTTGTATTGCGATTTTCACGCAAGTTTATAGTCCAACAGGCGAGGATCATACATATGTCTCGAAGCCATAGTTATTTTGTTTGCTCTTGCATTTGTTATTCAGTTTAAGACAAAATAAAGCTATTTCTTTCAAACTTTTCACACCGCCCGTCTATAGCAGACGTCGTGGAAGGACACCGAGTCAGGTTGCATTGCGATTTTCACGCAAGTTTATGGTCCAACAGGCGCGGATCATACATATGTATTGGAGCCATAGTTATTTTGTATGCTCTTGCATTTGTTATTATGTTTAAGACAAAATAAAACTATTTGTTTCAAACTTTTCACACCGCCCGTCTATAGCAGACGTCGTGGAAGGACACCGAGTCAGGTTGTATTGCGATTTTCACGCAACTTTATGGTCCAATAGGCGAGGATCATACATATGTCTTGAAGCCATAGTTATTTTGTTTGCTCTTGCATTTGTTATTATGTTTAAGACAAAATAAAGCTATTTCTTTCAAACTTTTCACACCGCCCGTCTATAGCAGACGTCGTTGAAGGACACCAAGCCATGTTGTATTGCGATTTTCACGCAAGTTTATGGTCCAACAGGCGCGGATCATACATATGTATTGGAGCCATAGTTATTTTGTATGCTCTTGCATTTGTTATTATGTTTAAGACAAAATAAAACTATTTCTTTCAAACTTTTCACACCGCCCGTCTATAGCAGACGTCGTGGAAGGACACCGAGTCAGGTTGTATTGCGATTTTCACGCAACTTTATGGTCCAATAGGCGAGGATCATACATATGTCTTGAAGCCATAGTTATTTTGTTTGCTCTTGCATTTGTTATTATGTTTAAGACAAAATAAAGCTATGTTTTTGAAAGTTTTCACGCCGCTGGTCTATGGTAGACGCCGTTGACGGACACAGAGTCATGCTGTTTTGCGATTTTCACGCAAGTAGATGGCTACACTTTGATTTTAGATGGTAAGAGTGTGGAAATATCATGATGTAATTTTCTAGTGGGAGAATTTAAATTTTATTTGTTTTTTTTTTTTTGTAATTGGGAAAGTTTAAGGTTTGTATATTATATGGAATATGGGTTTTGATATTTTGAGGAGTACAATATGCGATATTTTAGCTTAACTCGGGTGTATTCGTTGGAAATTCTTGTAATGGAATTTCGGTAAGTCTTTAGTACATTGAGCACAGAGCGGAAATAAAAATTTATAATGTTTTAAAATTTTTTATTTATATTTATATTAAATTGTATAACCGCTATGTTTGGTGTAGGTAGTATTATCTATTTGCTATCATGATGGACTCATCGATGCTTTAATCTCAAAACAATAAATTTAGTATTGAATTTTCCTTTAATGAAAATTTTGTGGTTAAAGCGATAAAATATTTACAATTTTCATTTTATGATAGCGAGCAACTGAGCGGCATCTAAAATTTACCTTGGGTGGCCCATTTAACTTGTCAAATTTTATAGTATTTGAAATTTGATCTGTAGTTCAAATCCCATTGTCGAAAAAAAACCATTTTGTGAATTTTTTTCAGGGTACACAGTAATTATTAAGATTCCCTCCTTTAAGATTAGTACATAGTAAATTAGATACTTCCTATATCCTGCAACTAACAAGAACAGGCGGCATTGACAATAACCATAGATCCTTATGATAACCATATAATCTATATAATAGTAACCATATATAATAACAATATTCTTCAATAGACCGCATTATATATTAGAAAATTCGTTCATAGAACTAATCAAAAGGGTAATACTTCCCTGCTTGTCTAAATAACACGCTATTGCAAGATTTCCATCTATATTTGTTCATGTTTGAATCCAGATAATGAAAACAAGGCAACATAGCAAGTATAATATTTGGAGGAAGAGCCAAGTTCTCTGAAACGAGGATACTTTAAAAGTAAAATGATCAGTGAAGAAATTCTAGGGGCGACGAAAATTCCGATACTTCAAGTCTACTTCAATGAGCAATGTATTGTGCGAATGCTTAAGAGCATCAAAAAATTATTTGTAAAACCTCAGCCAGCATCGACAAGTGGACAACCTCACCCATCCAGAACACAATTAAATCGCAGTATAGAGACGAGCAGGCAAAGCATCGGACTCGAAGGATTTCTAATTTGAAACTTTATGATTCAATTCGTATGTGAGGCGACTCAATGTTACGGTAAAGAGGTAAGCAGCAAAGGGCTGAATGAATAAATTCTAAGCTACTGAAAATTCAGTTTTCTGGTTGTTTACTTTATCGTCGTGCATGATGTATAGTTGGGCGTTTTAAGCGCCGGCTATGTTTACTTTTCAGGATTTCGGAAACTTGCAAAGGGTAAAAGGATTTTCCAATGCGATTGCGTAACAGGGTTGATCGTAAAACTTGACTATGGAATAGGTCAATGACTATTAAGGCATTGGTAGATTGTTTGTTGTTGAATTATTTGTATTGACGTAGGTCAGTGGACTATGAATTATTTGTAGTGACTCATTTTTAGCATCAATGAGAACTACCTTGTTTAAGTGCGAAATGACATGAATTCGTCAAATATTTGTATAACGTAGGAAAATCATTATTATCTTTATCACTATTATAATTTCTGACTAAATCCATTCATGCTAGTGGCACTTTTGATTTATAGGTTTTTCTATTTCATTGGATTTCAAATATGTATGTTGACCAAAATCATAAAATAATTAAAATTATTTACTATTTGATTTACCTACGCCATATTATTTAGACATCCCGATTTGTCGCGTTATTCAACGTAGTCTAAAATCACGAAATACACGCAAACTTTTCTGACCGGACAAACCGTAGACACAGTCAAAGGTTTCTTTCTTCTTGTTGTAATCAATATATTATAGTATATTATAATATAATATATTCTAACGTTTCCCACTAGGCCATTTAGCGTTATCCAGGATGCACCACGAGGAGGCGGCCTAAATTACACCCCACCCCCCCCCCCCCGCCTACAATTGACGCGATTACCTTTCCAAGTTTTTTTTGATCTCAAATCGGCATATGATATAACATATAAATATTAATAATAATAATCCTAATATGATTAAAACCCATCATTTTTATTTGAAAATCTTACTCACTACTATCCCTCCTATAGATACTATAAATGCTTTGTTTTACGTTGCTGGAGCAATAAGCTAAGCGTTGTCTAGACTTTCCTATATAACATCTCTCTCTCTTTTCTAAATACATTAAAATAATTTTCTCGTTCATTCAACTTAAAATACGTCTTAAAGAATTGATTTTTGTATAGGTGGCATACTTTCAGGTTAGGAAAGTTTGACAGTGTACAATTGATGCTTAATAAGTTAAAACATTTCATTTATTAATTGATAACATAAAAATGGGTTGAAAAATGAAGAAGACGAGTGGTTCCATCAAATTTTATTTAATATGCCGAAAGTGGGTTAATTTATTGGGTGGGTTATTGGTAACTTGAATTTAACGTAACGTTTAGAAATTTATTGACATCAGTTAGTCTTATAAGAAAAAAATCTACAGAAATTTCGCACATTTCGGATAAGTTGGTGAAATGAAACGATGAAGTTAGTTCAAATATCAAAAAATAAGTTTGAATTGCCTATGAATTAGGAGATTCCCCCAAAGAACACATACGTATTGAAAACAGAAAATTTCTTGAAATTTATTTATTTCAGTAATATGAGTATAGAAAGTAAAGTAAAGGAAGCCGATGAGTGATTCGACGGTTAAGGGTTTATGATTATTTCATTTCTCTGCCATTAAGCCTATATGAGTTTCTTGTGTATATAAGCACATACAAATACTCTAGACAATATCGTTGGAAAACTAAATGACTTGATGATTAGCTAACTAATAGCACAACAAATATGCTGTGATGCGAAATACTATCAAAGCTATGAATATATTCAAAAGATTTATTTAAAGATAAATATCATCGTAAGTAAGAACACGTCTGAAAGAAAGTTATTAACTGCATTGTAAGGTGACATTCTAGGAATCATGAATTAAGATATTTTTGACAGGCCAAACAAATGAAGCTTTCATGCAGAAGTTCTTCAACTTTGTCCCTCTCTGCAGTTGTCTTCGCTATACTTTTCGAAAGACATGTTATGTGGCATGGTCTGTCACATATGTTGCAAACACATATCTTCGAAGAATTTACGTTGAAACAAAACAAGCAGACTTTGCTCATGTTATCTGAACATTTAAGCAAAGTGCATGCAATATTCTTACGATAATACCCGGGATTGAAGTTCTCGTCTAATGGTATGTCATTTCCGAGACAATGCATATAATAAATGACGTAGACTCCACAGCTATGACCATCATTTATATTTTGGTAAGGATGCGATATTTCCTTAACTTTCCAATCTTTAAATTTCAATTTTTTCCAACTAGATTTTACATCAACAATATCTATAAAGTTTTTAAATGCTGTGATTGCTCGGTCATCTTTACCATCTTTATAGGGGTCCATAACAACAATGGTTTTATCTTCGACGTTTGCTACCATTAACCGCCAATGCGACCGATATAAATAGGGCATTAAAATTCTCCTTGTAATTTGTTTTGTTGTTTTGCAGATGCTTCTGCTTTTATCGATCCTTTTTTCTGCATGATCTCCTATAATCATCAGAGTATCGTCTGTGGGCACAAACACTGTGTCATTCCAATTTCTGCTGTCCGCGGCGGCAAATGAATCGATTATGACACCATCAATCCATCTGTTATTATTAAGCGTAACAAATTGGTCTGAACAAATTTTAAATACGTTTGTTGTTAATGACGTTTCACCAATATATCGTCCAACTGTCATCGCTTTTATTTCGTGCATATAATAATTTATGTCATTGACTGTACCGTTCTGTGCTTTCAATATGGGCTTAAGAATTTTTTTTTTCGTATCTTGATTCGGTTTTTTTGTATCACGCGACGGATCACGCATGTCATTTAAATTGCTACTATCATTTTTAACAAGCTGGTCAGTAGGGGTAGGGTACACTTCACTGCAAATTTTTTTCAAAGTATGACTTTGCGCATATTCAAATTTTCGTTTTGGCATAGTAGGCTTTCTCCACTTTTCTTCCGCAAACACATCGGCAATATGTTCAGGATATTTCCTTTTCCCGCTTCTAATTTTCGATCGTAAATTACAATTCAAATTGATTTCAGCCATTGTCGTTTGCCTTTCCAAATCTAACTGTCTTATTCTATCAGCTATAGAACCATTATGAGTTCCGTCAAAAGCTATTTTTTTGGTTTTCCTAAAATTACTTTCAATAAATGCGTTGCTATATCGAGACGTGGAAGGATCAATCAAATCCATATCTAATCCACTCCATAGTACAACATATGGCATCCATGTATGAAGAACATGTTTTGCAAAATCTGGAGCATAATATTTATTTGTTATATTTGAATTCGCTTCATTAGTAGCTATACAAGCTAGATTAACTTTTTCAAATAATGTGCTGTAACGATCATAAAAAGGAGACATCTTATACATGGGCCCTTGAATATCAATGACTTCAGATTCTAAGGGATTAGCTTCTAAATTCTCGTCGTCAAATTTGGGTGATGCTACTTTTTTGTTCTTGATTGAAAGGTTTATCATTCGCAGGCTATCTTTCGCATCTTCATCTTTGCGGCTAAGTAAAAGCTTTACAAAGTTCTCAAATATTTCATCTAGATCGGAAATATTTCTGGTAAGTGCAAGGAGAGCCATACACTCCATTAAAACTGTTTTAAATTGCCAGCATTCTTTAAAATTTTTTTTTATGGCTGTAGCGACAATCTTCATGAAATGGGCAAAGCATATTTTTATGTAGACAATATTTTTTGGCTCTTTCTCATGGTCTAAGCAAAATGTAAACATTAGTTTCAAATAATTGTCAACAGTCATGATATTCCATATATTTAAAATTGAATGAATAAACGCCCAAGACCAATCGACGACAACGCATTTCGCTATTGGCCATAGATTCAGAGTTTTCATCGCAAAACATTTGTATTCTAATAAAAATCCACTAATTGATGCTGTTGTATGTTCAGATGTAATCATTTGTGCCAGTTTAATAACAGAAGTGTCATGTTTTGCTATTAAGGCATAATATAAAATCTTTTTACACTTCTGCAGACCCTGAGGCTTACGCACTACACCACCCGTAGCATCCAAATGTAGAATTAAATTTTTTTTTTTGTCAAATATAGCTTCAAGATCAGCTTCCGTATACATCGTAGCTTTCAAAGGTAGCTGAGCGCTCCTTAAAAATGGATCGTTTGATTTCTGTTGCTGAACCCACAATTCCATTAAATCAGACAGATCTTTTGAATCCAGGCGCAAACGACCTTCACATCGTTCTTCTGATTTCAATTTATATAATGTATTAATATTCCGCACATCCTGCATATGCCCATCTTCTTTTAATTCTGTGCTGGTTCTTTTTCCAACTTCCCCTGAAAATTCAAGGACGCTACGATGCCGCAATGCATCTTTCCATTTCGTACGCTCTTCACCTCTTAAAGTTCTGAATGTTTCGACAGACAATTTGGGTGGGTGTGTAAAAGTTATTGTATCCGTACTTTATATATATATTTCCGATACAGGTTCATCTAAATGCGCTATGCGAAACTGAAACCTTTGGTCGTGGTTGGGCTTTTTACACTTTGCATAAGCCACTATATCATATGAGTTGTATCTCAT
The DNA here is from genome assembly GCA_954870665.1 of Stratiomys singularior. Classification (NCBI taxonomy): domain Eukaryota; kingdom Metazoa; phylum Arthropoda; class Insecta; order Diptera; family Stratiomyidae; genus Stratiomys; species Stratiomys singularior. Next base: position 24,974,932 of record OX940881.1, on the reverse strand, counting down.
AGATCCGTAAAAACTTAAAGGACATGAAGAGCCTAATGTATATACCATAGCTTCCTCAAGTACTCTTCTAATTTTATCGGCTTTCTTAAATCCAATGGCCGTTTTAAACGTAGCAGATGGAATTTCGACGGTACCAAGATCTATATTAAATTTTTTTTTTCCTGATAATTGTGGATCTTTTGTGCTTTCGCTTAAATTTCCGGTACATTTATCGTCATTAGCGCTAATGGAACAATCTTCAGTTTGCTCTGTAATACTACTGCAGCTATCAAAAGTGTACAAATCTTCTTTCTTTTGTGATGCCGGCGGTACTTTATTCCTCCCGTTAAATATTTTGTAATTCTTTGTACTTTCGTCTATAATTCTTGTTGAACATATTTTGTGGTCTTCTTTGTTTTTTATGACATTGGAACTTATTGGTAAAAATGTTTCATTTGCACCCAAAATATCTTCTGTAACTTCAGACTCCGAGTTTGTATATTTTTCGAGGAGAACCCAATGGCCGTTTTTTTCCTGGCCAACGAACAGAATGTTCATTTCTTGTTTTTCAATATTTTCGCCTAGAGTTTGTAATTTTATTATTTCAGCATCATTATTTATTTTTTTAAACACGGTCACGTTTAACTTATTGATTTTGGAAAAAATACCTAGTTCGAAATCGGTGCCATATTCACCGTCTGTAAGCATTTTTGCTTTATATTCATTACTACAACTATACATATGGCTTGTACAGGTACTCCGAAGTATATCCACTTCTTCCTGCCAGTGCTTGACCACATAATCGACTATTTGATGTCTGACTGTGAAATGTTTTTCTTCCTCATGAAATAAATAACGCGACAAGCACCTAAACAAACAATTCCCATCCCCAATGACATCAATGACTTCGTATATATTTTTACCACACTTTTCGTATTTTCGCAGATGTTTAACATCACTTGAAGTATACTTACACGAGTCAAACTCCTTGTTTTCCCTGGAGACAAGATTCCCTGGGGAAAATGTCAATATTTTCCCAGAAACTCGCTCCTTTTTTTCTCTCAATTCTTCAATTGAATGGGATACCAACGCTTTCAATGAAGAATTTTTCCTTCGCCATGCACTTACCAACTTGCTGCGCAGCTTTCCATTGCATGCAATCTTCAAATTTTTTGCAATCTAAACAAAAGAATGTTTTTATCGTATTTTTTCCTTATATAAATTTTTTGTTGTTTTGATTATAAAAAATGTTTTTATTATTTAATCCATGAATAGTTTTTATACGTTAGCACCGAATTATAACATAATATAATCTTTTAATCGGCGAAATCATGTTATGCTTCGACAAACTTTAAAGCGAAAAATATTTTTGTTTTGTAACATTCATAAGTTACTAATCTTAAATAAATCAATTCGTAAGGACCATTACATGGGATGCGCTAAGTTTGTATCGCATTCGCAAGAACTAGATATTTGGTGGCAAAACGTGAAACTTATGAAGAGTTAAGGGTGAGGTTAAACAAACATCAAGCTGGAATGGTTCAAAAATTTGAACCATTTCTGAAAGTTTACATGCAATGGGAAAGATTTGAACTTGGGAAATGGGTCCCTCATCAATTTAACGAAATCAACTCAATGCAAATATCGCTGCATGCAAAAACATCTCACAGAACAAGAAAACATAGATTTTTGAGTCGAACCGCTACAGGCGATGAAAAATGAGATTATTAACATAGTTATTAACGTTGATCATAGTACGGCCCCCATGTACCCGAGAAAATGGAGGACTTCACGGAATATGACCCTGGACTACGATTCGACTTGCGGATATGATATTTTGGACGTAGTTGCGTCGCACGGTAGCACCGAGAGGACACTCGAGCATGAGCAGCGGCAATCTAACGATCATTCCGTCTTCGTCCTCGTTAAACCTTGGCAGGCCTCCGAGTACATACGAAGTTCGCATCATTGAGTTGGTGGTGTAGGTTCGATTGAGTAAACTCCCGATTGGCACCGGTCTTGCCCTGAGCACCTGTTTCTATAAAGGGTTGTACCAACTCTCGCATTGCCTCCCTGCTTAGCAAAGATAACCATGGGACCAATAAGACAACTACACACACGAGCGGAAACAGCAGCTCTGAGGGGGGACCCATAAAAAAATATAGCAAACAAATTATATGCAAAGAAAATATGTCGGAACAGAAACATTCCAAAACGGTTGGACGAAAAAAAAATATGGTGTACAACCAGAGATTTTAACTGCATTCAGGCGCAACAAGAAAACCATGCGCACATCAGAGCGATCAAAATAAAAGAAGAACAGAGACTGTTGCAATCTGCAAGAGACGAAAACACAGTAGAAAAAGGCGAAACGGTTGAGAAACCTATGATTGTTGCCATCACCACCGAGGTCGCTGTTGAACGGAACAAACATAAAGAAATCCCTGCACGGCATACGCCGAGCACTTCCGTTATCATGGATCGTGCAGAGGAAGAGCGGCTCTACCGTGCACGAACAGCGCAATGCACGAAAAAACTTTAGCAAAGTGGTTAAAAGTTTATTTAAATAGGTAATTTAAACAGGTAATTTTGGACACCGGTGGCTAAAGGCAAAGGAAGAACAAGAGGCTAATTCATTCGACAAAGTATTAGTCGTCCCGATTTCTACTGTCATCAAAAGGTTGTCCTGCAGCTCAATCAAAGTGGATCCGGATACACGGAGAAGAGACGTGAAAAGGACGCCAAACCATAAAATAGCGATTGACGAGGGTTTTTAACGGCACTATCCAAAGCTGCCTAGAAGGCAGCTAAAAAGCGGCACTTAAGTTCAAAGTCGATAAACCTCCACAAGAACCGAAATGAAACAAAGATTAAGCACGGAAAACCCATTGGGCACTGCGGTTTAAACCCACTGACGGTAAATGCTATGGGGATGTCCTGTGAGAAATCAAGGGAATGGTAAAACCCAAGAAATAAAAGCTGTACGGTTGCCAAACTCGGACGGGGGATATACTTGTTGATTTCGGATTAGATGCAAATAACAAAAACGCTTTACGTGACGCAGTCAAAAGAATCCTTGGAGAGAAGACAATCTCACTCGTGCTTAAGGCGGCACTGGAAATAAGAGATATTGACATTGACATTGACTTGATCCGCCCGAAATAAAAGACGCCCTAAAACGCGACTTTCCCGTACTAGGCAAGGCGAAAGTCAGGCTGGCGAAACAAACAACAGCGGTCAACACACGGTCATAATCGACCTCACAGAGAGAAAAGCAGAGCAGCTTTTGAAGCATGGCAAAATTAGAATATGGTGGGTTATTTTTCGGATACGGCGAAGGGCGCTATCTTTCCAGATACGGTCCTTGGATACGGTCATACCGCACAGGCATGCAATAGAAGTTACCGAAGCTCTTTGTGCTACAATTTCGGCAAGACAGGGCACAAAAAGAAGGTGTGCCCAGACGAGTCACAATGTGTTCTTTACCAGGAGTATGACTCGAGACCAGGTAAATTGTAACATATTCCAGGCACAGGGAAGTGTCGGGTCTTCCAAGAAGCCCTAAGCAAGGCTAAAGCGCTTCCGCAATGATTCGCATTCTTAAATCAATCTGCAAGGTGACTTATATCTTCGTAGCGAGCAACATCACGCCAGCAGCTCACCAACAAATCCGGTATAGCCGCCATCTGGGTTCTGAACAGTACTCATCTCCAAGTGCAGGATAGCGGGCGAGGAGATGGTTTCGGTTGTGTTCGGTGTTCGAGAACTACTCTCTAGTGTATACCAAACTCCGAAGGAATCGTTGTCGTCCTTTAAAATAAGGCTATTTCGAGTAAAATAATGCTATATTCGAGAGTCATGTGCTCGTTGCAGGTGACTTCAACGCGAGAGAAGTCAATTGACGCATGCAGCAATCAGATGCTCGGAGCAAACGGATCCACGACATGGCAGCACTTATTTGACTCGGCGTACGTAACAAAGGCCACACCTCTACTTTCCGTCAATGGGGTTGCGTTAGAACCATACCTGATGTGATGTTCGCCTCGGAGTGCCTAGCACAATCAATTAAAAATTAGAAAGTTTTTTTTGGGATTATTCGGCCAGCGATCACGAGTAAATAGCTGAAGCCGAAGACCACGCGCTTGTTCTTCGATGCTCCGGTGGAATACTGAGAAAGCGAGTATTGAGAAATTTATTGAAGTGGTTATGGAACGATCATCGCTGTCATAAGCAACGCTAAAGAATGGAGAAGGAAATTGGAGAGCTCTGTCCGGATACTATGATCAGAGAAATGCTAAAAACGGTTGACAGTGGGAATCGCGTGGCGCAATATGCTCAGGCAGTGCTGATACTGGAGATAGCTTTATTGGAGCGCTGGTAGGCATCGGGGATGGAGCGATCTCTTTTCTAGGACTTCCTTCCTCTCCCTTTCTTCCGGTTAAAGAAAAGACGCATACATAATCCGAAAGCGCATCTAGGCGTAGGAACATGAGGCCTAGCTCGAGGTAATGTGCCAAACTGTTGCAGGCTAGGTTCTCGGGTGGCCATGGGAGGTTTTGGGTGAGTAAGCCAAAAGCATTTGTCTCGGCGTCCCACACTCAAGGCGTAAAAAGCCTTCACCTCCCCACCATAAAAACAAACATTGATGCCGGCCAACCAACAGTTTCATAACCAAAGCGCGATATTTATTGCCAAAAGCTTGGGCTGTGGTTTTGGTGGGACGAGGCGGATATTGTATATCGTGAGCTCCTGAAACCAAATAATAATGGCAGCCGATCGCTACCAATGCCAACTGACGAATTTGTAACAAACCTTGAACGAATAGGGCCAAAACGAAAATTGGCTGACGAATAGATTCCTTCGGACGATGGGTACTTCAACAAACGTGGCATCAACACGCTTCCCAATAGATGGGAGGTAGTCATAGGTAACGATTAACAATTTATTCGTTAATACATGGTTTTGAAATAAATACTTTTTCACACTATTAACCGACGTTCGCAATACTATAAACTACACTAGTTCGTAGCTCATTATTCCTTAAATTACGTAGATTTATCGTAATTTTGTGTTTTGACGGAAATGGAATTATTTTTAACGACGGAACGCAGGAATACAAAAAATTCGTAGATTTACTTCACACTGAAGAAGAAATATTGCCCAGGCAATGAGATATTATTTGTATGTGTGCCTGAAGAAAACGTATACTACGTAAAATTCGTGCTAAGCTAAAAGTGTATCAAGACATAATTTTAAAAGACAACCACGAGGATTCCGTAGCTCGAACCAGGAAGTATGATGCGTTAAAAAAGGATAGCGAAAATAGCTACTTGCAACTGTGAGAATCAAATTAGTTCGATGTAAACAGAAAAATCGTACCCCACTTCCTTAAACGGCGCTGCCCGCTCCCAAGGGTAACTATAATTGCCGAATAACGGACGGTATGGATAATATTACGAGACTGCCATGGGAAATCCTCAACATAATCGTTAAGCAGAACAAAGTCAATTTAATAAAAAAATAAAACTCATTTCTAGAATCACAATACGAGGCATATAACTGAAATACTTCTGAAAAACTGAAAACTTTATGGAGTAGACCTAGAGTTTCAAAAACACAATCGTAAGGAAGATAAAAATAAATCGACATGAATTCAAAAACTCAAATATAGTAAAATTTTTTCCTAAATTAGTACTCTGATGATCAACTGGAACACTTCCTCATAGAAGTCACCTAGACGGACGAGCCCCTAACAGTAAGGAATATAATCAATTGTCTGGCTCTGCACGACGTTTTCGTTATTGAAATTTTAACCAAAGGCTTATGATCGAATGAATTCAGCCAAAACGCCAAAATAGCCAAAACGTAAGTGTAAAAATAGCAAACCACATCAAATAGACAGAAGGGAAAACAGCGAGTTCAATTCGCAACCCTTAGTTCCGCACAGGAAACATCGCCATGATAAAATGGAAGAAATGATGTAGGAGATATGCAAAGGAGTCCTAGATTACACACGATATTCACACGACCGTTTGAATAAGTTCTGGAATGACTAATCGCTAATGACTAATTTCCTATAGAACTTGGAGTCTGCCGGAAAAGTCCTTCAAATTTTCAGACGCGAAGACAATTGAAGAAAAAAAAAGAAACACATTATCCGTAATAATAAAAATAAAAAAGACTGATTATTTAGTCAAGGTATAAGATCATTTCTCAAGCCTATTCCCGATCTCATCTATATCATACAAACTTCAGAAAATTTATAAATTAAAGTCATTTCAACATAAACTTTAGTGACATCGGTTTCTCAATTAGTATCAACATGTGGCCCATTATGAATCATGTACAGCGGAGTAATTCATATTTATATTATATATCAATATGAATGACTATATTTATATATCATATAAATATGAATGACAACGATTATAGTTAAATATGTATGAAGTTTCACTATAGATGGTGAAGTTAGCATAACGTATACTCTATTGAACAAAACATTTCCTTAAGTTTGAATATTTTCCCACCAATTCAATATTAAGAAGAGGACTTTTAATTTACATTATACAAAGTATTGATATTATTGATTAATATTAGAGCTTGTGTAAATGTTACATATAGAATTTTTTTACGAGCCCTTCTATTCATCAACAATATTAATTGTTTTTAAAACGTTGATTAAAAGTCCTATTATCAATTGCAATTATATATAATAACTATATATATTTATGGTAATACAATAGACATACATAAAATAAAAAAAAATACATATATATATATATATAAATATATAATGCAAATGCATTTCTTACATATATACACACAATTGTAGCACGGAAATTAACCAGAAATAAATAGTTTTTTTTATATATTAAAAATTATGTGTATTAAAAAGGTTTTTTCTAACAAAAGTTAAACACCAAGTTCGCTTACCTTCAACGTTAGCGAATTTGTACCGTAGCTCGTAAAGTTCACTTCTTCTAAACTTGTAACACACTTTAAAATCACCTTTGAAATACGATCTAATGTAACATCACTTTTGAATGCCATTTTTTCAAGTTCAAGTTTTTTTCAGTTCAACAAGTGTGTCAATAAGTTCACTTCACCAAATGAATAACTATTTTACCGACAGCCGAAATATATAAACTTTTATACACTGTTTCTTCCTTTAATCAATTAAGTTGTGTAAAAACCATTCATTAAACGCATCGTTTCATGGTTATCGTCCTTTTTCATTTGCAAAAATCCCTAATGAGGCTCATAAAACCCATTTAAACATACATTAGGATTGCAGTAGCATATAGAGATTTTGAAACCACCCAACTCAATGCATTATATCCAATGCACACAATACATGCGTACTTTACCATTAAACATTTATATTGTTTTATTGTTTAGATCGTTATGCGTAACGAAAACATTTCGGCTAGTCCCGTGGAAACATCGTAAAACTTAATTATATGGTTATTATTTTGTTCATTCATTGTCATCCATTCGGATCCATTCATTCTTTTTCAATTTCATGCGTATATTTCCGATATTAGGTAATTCTAAATATTTGCACTTTTTTCAGAACTATCGCCCAAAAATAGCGACGATCACTGTACTTAAAAAACTGGCGATAAATTTCTTCCCAATATAATGAAATAAATAATATAGCCTATAAATATTATTGAAATAAATAATGTTTCACCAATTTGTGCGTTTTCTCACTAAAACAATGCATTTCTCATTGAATCCAATAAATAATACCTAATTAATATATCTATTTCCTAACAGCCATTGACTTGTTCCTTGATCAAGTTTAACGATCAGCCCTGTTACGTAATCGCATTGGAAAATCCTTTTACACTATATTTTCATACTATATTTTCATACGAAATTCAAATATGAATTTTGTCAATGTAAAACTTAAAATCCAATGAAATAGAAAACACTTTAGATCAAGAGTGAAGAAGATAATAATAATTTTCGTACGTTATACAAATATTTGACGAATTCATGTCATTTCGCACTTAAACAAGGTAGTTCTCATTGATGCTAAAAATGAGTCACTACAAATAATTCATAGTCCACTGACCTACGTCAATACAAATAATTCAACAACAAACAATCTACCAATGCCTTAATAGTCATTGACCTATTCCATAGTCAAGTTTTACGATCAACCCTGTTACGCAATCGCATTGGAAAATCCTTTTACCCTTTGCAAGTTTCCGAAATCCTGAAAAGTAAACATAGCCGGCGCTTAAAACGCCCAACTATACATCATGCACGACGATAAAGTAAACAACCAGAAAACTGAATTTTCAGTAGCTTAGAATTTATTCATTCAGCCCTTTGCTGCTTACCTCTTTACCGTAACATTGAGTCGCCTCACATACGAATTGAATCATAAAGTTTCAAATTAGAAATCCTTCGAGTCCGATGCTTTGCCTGCTCGTCTCTATACTGCGATTTAATTGTGTTCTGGATGGGTGAGGTTGTCCACTTGTCGATGCTGGCTGAGGTTTTACAAATAATTTTTTGATGCTCTTAAGCATTCGCACAATACATTGCTCATTGAAGTAGACTTGAAGTATCGGAATTTTCGTCGCCCCTAGAATTTCTTCACTGATCATTTTACTTTTAAAGTATCCTCGTTTCAGAGAACTTGGCTCTTCCTCCAAATATTATACTTGCTATGTTGCCTTGTTTTCATTATCTGGATTCAAACATGAACAAATATAGATGGAAATCTTGCAATAGCGTGTTATTTAGACAAGCAGGGAAGTATTACCCTTTTGATTAGTTCTATGAACGAATTTTCTAATATATAATGCGGTCTATTGAAGAATATTGTTATTATATATGGTTACTATTATATAGATTATATGGTTATCATAAGGATCTATGGTTATTGTCAATGCCGCCTGTTCTTGTTAGTTGCAGGATATAGGAAGTATCTAATTTACTATGTACTAATCTTAAAGGAGGGAATCTTAATAATTACTGTGTACCCTGAAAAAAATTCACAAAATGGTTTTTTTTCGACAATGGGATTTGAACTACAGATCAAATTTCAAATACTATAAAATTTGACAAGTTAAATGGGCCACCCAAGGTAAATTTTAGATGCCGCTCAGTTGCTCGCTATCATAAAATGAAAATTGTAAATATTTTATCGCTTTAACCACAAAATTTTCATTAAAGGAAAATTCAATACTAAATTTATTGTTTTGAGATTAAAGCATCGATGAGTCCATCATGATAGCAAATAGATAATACTACCTACACCAAACATAGCGGTTATACAATTTAATATAAATATAAATAAAAAATTTTAAAACATTATAAATTTTTATTTCCGCTCTGTGCTCAATGTACTAAAGACTTACCGAAATTCCATTACAAGAATTTCCAACGAATACACCCGAGTTAAGCTAAAATATCGCATATTGTACTCCTCAAAATATCAAAACCCATATTCCATATAATATACAAACCTTAAACTTTCCCAATTACAAAAAAAAAAAAAACAAATAAAATTTAAATTCTCCCACTAGAAAATTACATCATGATATTTCCACACTCTTACCATCTAAAATCAAAGTGTAGCCATCTACTTGCGTGAAAATCGCAAAACAGCATGACTCTGTGTCCGTCAACGGCGTCTACCATAGACCAGCGGCGTGAAAACTTTCAAAAACATAGCTTTATTTTGTCTTAAACATAATAACAAATGCAAGAGCAAACAAAATAACTATGGCTTCAAGACATATGTATGATCCTCGCCTATTGGACCATAAAGTTGCGTGAAAATCGCAATACAACCTGACTCGGTGTCCTTCCACGACGTCTGCTATAGACGGGCGGTGTGAAAAGTTTGAAAGAAATAGTTTTATTTTGTCTTAAACATAATAACAAATGCAAGAGCATACAAAATAACTATGGCTCCAATACATATGTATGATCCGCGCCTGTTGGACCATAAACTTGCGTGAAAATCGCAATACAACATGGCTTGGTGTCCTTCAACGACGTCTGCTATAGACGGGCGGTGTGAAAAGTTTGAAAGAAATAGCTTTATTTTGTCTTAAACATAATAACAAATGCAAGAGCAAACAAAATAACTATGGCTTCAAGACATATGTATGATCCTCGCCTGTTGGACCATAAACTTGCGTGAAAATCGCAATACAACCTGACTCGGTGTCCTTCCACGACGTCTGCTATAGACGGGCGGTGTGAAAAATTTGAAACAAATAGTTTTATTTTGTCTTAAACATAATAACAAATGCAAGAGCATACAAAATAACTATGGCTCCAATACATATGTATGATCCGCGCCTGTTGGACCATAAACTTGCGTGAAAATCGCAATACAACATGGCTTGGTGTCCTTCAACGACGTCTGCTATAGACGGGCGGTGTGAAAAGTTTGAAAGAAATAGCTTTATTTTGTCTTAAACATAATAACAAATGCAAGAGCAAACAAAATAACTATGGCTTCAAGACATATGTATGATCCTCGCCTGTTGGACCATAAACTTGCGTGAAAATCGCAATACAACCTGACTCGGTGTCCTTCCACGACGTCTGCTATAGACGGGCGGTGTGAAAAGTTTGAAAAAAATAGTTTTATTTTGTCTTTAACTGAATAACAAATGCAAGAGCAAACAAAATAACTATGGCTTCAAGACATATGTATGATCCTCGCCTATTGGACCACAAAGTTGCGTGAAAATCGCAGTACAACCTGACTCGGTGTCCTTCCACGACGTCTGCTATAGACGGGCGGTGTGAAAAGTTTGAAAGAAATAGCTTTATTTTGTCTTAAACATAATAACAAATGCAAGAGCATACAAAATAACTATGGCTCCAATACATATGTATGATCCTCGCCTGTTGGACCATAAACTTGCGTGAAAATCGCAATACAACATGGCTTGGTGTCCTTCAACGACGTCTGCTATAGACGGGCGGTGTGAAAAGTTTGAAAGAAATAGCTTTATTTTGTCTTAAACATAATAACAAATGCAAGAGCATACAAAATAACTATGGCTCCAATACATATGTATGATCCGCGCCTGTTGGACCATAAACTTGCGTGAAAATCGCAATACAACATGGCTTGGTGTCCTTCAACGACGTCTGCTATAGACGGGCGGTGTGAAAAGTTTGAAAGAAATAGCTTTATTTTGTCTTAAACATAATAACAAATGCAAGAGCAACCAAAATAACTATGGCTTCAAGACATATGTATGATCCTCGCCTGTTGGACCATAAACTTGCGTGTAAATCGCAATACAACCTGACTCGGTGTCCTTCCACGACGTCTGCTATAGACCGGCGGTGTGAAAAGTTTGAAACAAATAGTTTTATTTTGTCTTAAACATAATAACAAATGCAAGAGCATACAAAATAACTATGGCTCCAATACATATGTATGATCCGCGCCTGTTGGACCATAAACTTGCGTGAAAATCGCAATACAACATGGCTTGGTGTCCTTCAACGACGTCTGCTATAGACGGGCGGTGTGAAAAGTTTGAAAGAAATAGCTTTATTTTGTCTTAAACATAATAACAAATGCAAGAGCAAACAAAATAACTATGGCTTCAAGACATATGTATGATCCTCGCCTGTTGGACCATAAACTTGCGTGAAAATCGCAATACAACCTGACTCGGTGTCCTTCCACGACGTCTGCTATAGACGGGCGGTGTGAAAAGTTTGAAAGAAATAGCTTTATTTTGTCTTAAACATAATAACAAATGCAAGAGCATACAAAATAACTATGGCTCCAATACATATGTATGATCCTCGCCTGTTGGACCATAAACTTGCGTGAAAATCGCAATACAACATGGCTTGGTGTCCTTCAACGACGTCTGCTATAGACGGGCGGTGTGAAAAGTTTGAAAGAAATAGCTTTATTTTGTCTTAAACATAATAACAAATGCAAGAGCAAACAAAATAACTATGGCTTCAAGACATATGTATGATCCTCGCCTGTTGGACCATAAACTTGCGTGAAAATCGCAATACAACCTGACTCGGTGTCCTTCCACGACGTCTGCTATAGACGGGCGGTGTGAAAAGTTTGAAACAAATAGTTTTATTTTGTCTTAAACATAATAACAAATGCAAGAGCATACAAAATAACTATGGCTCCAATACATATGTATGATCCGCGCCTGTTGGACCATAAACTTGCGTGAAAATCGCAATACAACATGGCTTGGTGTCCTTCAACGACGTCTGCTATAGACGGGCGGTGTGAAAAGTTTGAAAGAAATAGCTTTATTTTGTCTTAAACATAATAACAAATGCAAGAGCAAACAAAATAACTATGGCTTCAAGACATATGTATGATCCTCGCCTGTTGGACCATAAACTTGCGTGAAAATCGCAATACAACCTGACTCGGTGTCCTTCCACGACGTCTGCTATAGACGGGCGGTGTGAAAAGTTTGAAAGAAATAGTTTTATTTTGTCTTAAACATAATAACAAATGCAAGAGCATACAAAATAAATATGGCTCCAATACATATGTATGATCCGCGCCTGTTGGACCATAAACTTGCGTGAAAATCGCAATACAACATGGCTTGGTGTCCTTCAACGACGTCTGCTATAGACGGGCGGTGTGAAAAGTTTGAAAGAAATAGCTTTATTTTGTCTTAAACATAATAACAAATGCAAGAGCAAACAAAATAACTATGGCTTCAAGACATATGTATGATCCTCGCCTGTTGGACCATAAACTTGCGTGAAAATCGCAATACAACCTGACTCGGTGTCCTTCCACGACGTCTGCTATAGACGGGCGGTGTGAAAAGTTTGAAACAAATAGTTTTATTTTGTCTTAAACATAATAACAAATGCAAGAGCATACAAAATAAATATGGCTCCAATACATATGTATGATCCGCGCCTGTTGGACCATAAACTTGCGTGAAAATCGCAATACAACATGGCTTGGTGTCCTTCAACGACGTCTGCTATAGACGGGCGGTGTGAAAAGTTTGAAAGAAATAGCTTTATTTTGTCTTAAACATAATAACAAATGCAAGAGCAAACAAAATAACTATGGCTTCAAGACATATGTATGATCCTCGCCTGTTGGACCATAAACTTGCGTGAAAATCGCAATACAACCTGACTCGGTGTCCTTCCACGACGTCTGCTATAGACGGGCGGTGTGAAAAGTTTGAAACAAATAGTTTTATTTTGTCTTAAACATAATAACAAATGCAAGAGCATACAAAATAACTATGGCTCCAATACATATGTATGATCCGCGCCTGTTGGACCATAAACTTGCGTGAAAATCGCAATACAACATGGCTTGGTGTCCTTCAACGACGTCTGCTATAGACGGGCGGTGTGAAAAGTTTGAAAGAAATAGCTTTATTTTGTCTTAAACATAATAACAAATGCAAGAGCATACAAAATAACTATGGCTCCAATACATATGTATGATCCTCGCCTGTTGGACCATAAACTTGCGTGAAAATCGCAATACAACCTGACTCGGTGTCCTTCCACGACGTCTACTATAGACGGGCGGTGTGAAAAGTTTGAAACAAATAGTTTTATTTTGTCTTAAACATAATAACAAATGCAAGAGCATACAAAATAACTATGGCTCCAATACATATGTATGATCCGCGCCTGTTGGACCATAAACTTGCGTGAAAATCGCAATGCAACCTGACTCGGTGTCCTTCCACGACGTCTGCTATAGACGGGCGGTGTGAAAAGTTTGAAAGAAATAGCTTTATTTTGTCTTAAACATAATAACAAATGCAAGAGCATACAAAATAACTATGGCTCCAATACATATGTATGATCCTCGCCTGTTGGACCATAAACTTGCGTGAAAATCGCAATACAACATGGCTTGGTGTCCTTCAACGACGTCTGCTATAGACGGGCGGTGTGAAAAGTTTGAAAGAAATAGCTTTATTTTGTCTTAAACATAATAACAAATGCAAGAGCATACAAAATAACTATGGCTTCAAGACATATGTATGATCCTCGCCTGTTGGACCATAAACTTGCGTGAAAATCGCAATACAACCTGACTCGGTGTCCTTCCACGACGTCTGCTATAGACGGGCGGTGTGAAAAGTTTGAAAGAAATAGCTTTATTTTGTCTTAAACATAATAACAAATGCAAGAGCATACAAAATAACTATGGCTCCAATACATATGTATGATCCTCGCCTGTTGGACCATAAACTTGCGTGAAAATCGCAATACAACATGGCTTGGTGTCCTTCAACGACGTCTGCTATAGACGGGCGGTGTGAAAAGTTTGAAAGAAATAGCTTTATTTTGTCTTAAACATAATAACAAATGCAAGAGCATACAAAATAACTATGGCTCCAATACATATGTATAATCCTCGCCTGTTGGACCATAAACTTGCGTGAAAATCGCAATACAACCTGACTCGGTGTCCTTCCACGACGTCTGCTATAGACGGGCGGTGTGAAAAGTTTAAAAGAAATAGCTTTATTTTGTCTTAAACATAATAACAAATGCAAGAGCATACAAAATAACTATGGCTTCAAGACATATGTATGATCCTCGCCTGTTGGACCATAAACTTGCGTGAAAATCGCAATACAACCTGACTCGGTGTCCTTCCACGACGTCTGCTATAGACGGGCGGTGTGAAAAGTTTGAAAGAAATAGCTTTATTTTGTCTTAAACATAATAACAAATGCAAGAGCATACAAAATAACTATGGCTCCAATACATATGTATGATCCTCGCCTGTTGGACCATAAACTTGCGTGAAAATCGCAATACAACATGGCTTGGTGTCCTTCAACGACGTCTGCTATAGACGGGCGGTGTGAAAAGTTTGAAAGAAATAGCTTTATTTTGTCTTAAACATAATAACAAATGCAAGAGCATACAAAATAACTATGGCTCCAATACATATGTATGATCCTCGCCTGTTGGACCATAAACTTGCGTGAAAATCGCAATACAACCTGACTCGGTGTCCTTCCACGACGTCTGCTATAGACGGGCGGTGTGAAAAGTTTAAAAGAAATAGCTTTATTTTGTCTTAAACATAATAACAAATGCAAGAGCATACAAAATAACTATGGCTCCAATACATATGTATGATCCTCGCCTGTTGGACCATAAACTTGCGTGAAAATCGCAATGCAACCTGACTCGGTGTCCTTCCACGACGTCTGCTATAGACGGGCGGTGTGAAAAGTTTGAAAGAAATAGCTTTATTTTGTCTTAAACATAATAACAAATGCAAGAGCATACAAAATAACTATGGCTCCAATACATATGTATGATCCTCGCCTGTTGGACCATAAACTTGCGTGAAAATCGCAATACAACATGGCTTGGTGTCCTTCAACGACGTCTGCTATAGACGGGCGGTGTGAAAAGTTTGAAAGAAATAGCTTTATTTTGTCTTAAACATAATAACAAATGCAAGAGCATACAAAATAACTATGGCTCCAATACATATGTATGATCCGCGCCTGTTGGACCATAAACTTGCGTGAAAATCGCAATACAACATGGCTTGGTGTCCTTCAACGACGTCTGCTATAGACGGGCGGTGTGAAAAGTTTGAAAGAAATAGCTTTATTTTGTCTTAAACATAATAACAAATGCAAGAGCAAACAAAATAACTATGGCTTCAAGACATATGTATGATCCTCGCCTGTTGGACCATAAACTTGCGTGAAAATCGCAATACAACCTGACTCGGTGTCCTTCCACGACGTCTGCTATAGACGGGCGGTGTGAAAAGTTTGAAACAAATAGTTTTATTTTGTCTTAAACATAATAACAAATGCAAGAGCATACAAAATAACTATGGCTCCAATACATATGTATGATCCGCGCCTGTTGGACCATAAACTTGCGTGAAAATCGCAATACAACATGGCTTGGTGTCCTTCAACGACGTCTGCTATAGACGGGCGGTGTGAAAAGTTTGAAAGAAATAGCTTTATTTTGTCTTAAACATAATAACAAATGCAAGAGCAAACAAAATAACTATGGCTTCAAGACATATGTATGATCCTCGCCTGTTGGACCATAAACTTGCGTGAAAATCGCAATACAACCTGACTCGGTGTCCTTCCACGACGTCTGCTATAGACGGGCGGTGTGAAAAGTTTGAAAGAAATAGCTTTATTTTGTCTTAAACATAATAACAAATGCAAGAGCATACAAAATAACTATGGCTCCAATACATATGTATGATCCGCGCCTGTTGGACCATAAACTTGCGTGAAAATCGCAATACAACATGGCTTGGTGTCCTTCAACGACGTCTGCTATAGACGGGCGGTGTGAAAAGTTTGAAAGAAATAGCTTTATTTTGTCTTAAACATAATAACAAATGCAAGAGCGAACAAAATAACTATGGCTTCAAGACATATGTATGATCCTCGCCTGTTGGACCATAAACTTGCGTGAAAATCGCAATACAACCTGACTCGGTGTCCTTCCACGACGTCTGCTATAGACGGGCGGTGTGAAAAGTTTGAAAGAAATAGCTTTATTTTGTCTTAAACATAATAACAAATGCAAGAGCATACAAAATAACTATGGCTCCAATACATATGTATGATCCTCGCCTGTTGGACCATAAACTTGCGTGAAAATCGCAATACAACCTGACTCGGTGTCCTTCCACGACGTCTGCTATAGACGGGCGGTGTGAAAAGTTTGAAACAAATAGTTTTATTTTGTCTTAAACATAATAACAAATGCAAGAGCATACAAAATAACTATGGCTCCAATACATATGTATGATCCGCGCCTGTTGGACCATAAACTTGCGTGAAAATCGCAATGCAACCTGACTCGGTGTCCTTCCACGACGTCTGCTATAGACGGGCGGTGTGAAAAGTTTGAAAGAAATAGCTTTATTTTGTCTTAAACATAATAACAAATGCAAGAGCATACAAAATAACTATGGCTCCAATACATATGTATGATCCTCGCCTGTTGGACCATAAACTTGCGTGAAAATCGCAATACAACATGGCTTGGTGTCCTTCAACGACGTCTGCTATAGACCGGCGGTGTGAAAAGTTTGAAAGAAATAGCTTTATTTTGTCTTAAACATAATAACAAATGCAAGAGCAAACAAAATAACTATGGCTTCAAGACATATGTATGATCCTCGCCTGTTGGACCATAAACTTGCGTGAAATTCGCAATACAGCATAACTCTGAGCCTCTCTACGGCTTACAGTTGAGTGGCTATGTGTCCAAATTTGTCTGTATTCATAACATGTGGCACTTTCGTATAATTAACAAACATAAATGAATTCAGTGGAACAGTAAAATATGAAAATAGTGGGTGTATAGTATGAATTTTACGGTTTCTCTATGTAAATAACATTTTCGTTGCAAGTTGCTGGTAAGCTTTCTTTAATAACAATCGTTGTTCTCGTTTATGCTTGTCGGAGGTGAGTTGGATTTCTTGTTTCGTAGTAAATGTGACGTATTTAATATGATTTTGTGTAAAAATCGCGGTTTTCAGTGTTTTAGACCACTTTGGGTACGCGAATATGAAAAAAGGTTGGTGACCACTAAAAAAAATTTTTCGCAATATTTGCTTATTTGCAATCTACTAGTGCTAATTATCTATAAAAATGAAGTCCCAGCTCAATTATCAACAAAATTAAAAATGTGAAAAATTTCGGATCGTTGAAATTCCAACGATGCAAACTTCACACACCTCAAAACATATTGGGTATGGTAATACGTTTCCGCTGTTGGTAGACAGATGTCCTTACAGATACTATTCAAGTGTCTGCGGTGGTAGTTTTCTTAAAATTTGAAGTTGTATACGTAGGCTCACGAACGCAGTAGTCGACATTCCTTCAAAGTGTAAAAATCGTTTTTTTGAAGTCTTGAAAATGTCGACTTTCAAACCGAAAAAGCTGCATTTGCGGGAAGTCTTAGTTCATAATTCCATTCCCAAGAAAAGTAGTGCGGGAACTTATCCGATATTGCTCGATGTTTACAGTGATCATACGTGGTTTCAGCGTTTTAAAAATTGTGATTTTGACGTGTCTGATAAAAATCGTAAAGGAGCAACGAAAAAGTTTCAAGACTCACAACTACGGGAATTTTTGAATGAAGATTCAAGTGGAAGCCAAGAAGAATTGTCGCAGGAGTTAAATGTTGACAGATCTATTGTCGGTAAACGCTTGCACGCCATGGGAACGATCCAAAAAGCTAGGACTTGGGGTGCCGCATCAATGAAGAGAGAGGGACATCGATTAGCGTTTGGTGACGTGCGAGATGCTCTTTCAATGACAAAAAAGAAAAGGTTTCATGCATCGAATTGTGACAGGGGGTGAGAAATGGATGTACTACGACAAACCTAATCCACCAAAACATTTGGTAATGCGAGCTGAATCAGGTTAATCGACGCCAAATCGGAATATTCACGCTTCCAAGGCCATGTTGTGCGTCATCTATTACGAACTCCTGAAACCATTTGAAACGATTATTCGGAATGTGTACCGACGGCAACTCATCCGTTTGAATCGAACTCTGAAGGAAAAGCGACCGGAATGACAAACATGACAAACTGATTTTGTTGCCAGACAATGCAAAGCCACACGCAGCCAAGCCGGTCAAACAATATTTGGAAGTTGTGAATTGGGAAATATTGCTCCATCCGCCCAGACATTGCTCCTTCGGATTTACATTTGTTCCGCTCCATTCAATCAACCCTCACTGGAGAACGATTTATTTCTTATAAAGGCATCAAAAAATAGTTCGATGACTGGATCGAATCGAAGGATGGGGCATTTCTTCCACCGAGGTACCCATTTCGAGGTCGATTTCGATGAAACTCGGATAAGTTGTAGTTTCCATTGCCAAAAATATGGTACTCAGACAGGCACTTGATGTATTCATTTTTATTTCAGGTTAAAGTGTTGATTGCAAGGACACGCTTTACTAGGTTCCTTTAGAGGAACTTAATATTTTAAGTGTGTTCAAATCTAAATGTCAGGAAACGTTACAGAGGGAAAATCAGATGCTTGTCTGTATACTAAATCGTAAGACGAACAAAGAAGTCTATGATAGCCTCTGCCAAAGACTAATAAAATAATGAGATGTAAAAACGCCAATTTTTCGGGCGCGAAACTCAAGATAATTAATATAATTTGAAAAACATTACAAGCAATAACACCCGACAAACGTATTGAGTAGGGTGGTAAAACTTGAGACACAAATACGAACCCATGACGACAAAATTATTATTCCTGACAGCAACAGGATCGATCAATAAAAGTTGCTAAGCCTTTTAAATAACTATTCAATCCTCATGATGCTTCAATAACATCAGACATTGTCATTGTTTCCTAGAATTCCCTTTGTCATCGCCAACATTCCAAAAAGTAAAAGTTTCGCAATTAAAAGCCACAAATTGTTGGACATTGATAAGGTGCTTCTTAATTGCCCTTATAAAATATGGTAATTCCTAAAGTGACGGCCATAGATTGATCCAATGTATCTAGTTTGAAGAGCGAATACCACAGACAAATGGTTTGAAGAGCGGTGCTGATCTACTTTAATACTTATCCACAAAAAAGGAGACAATCTAAAGTGTGAAAATTATAGAGGGATAATACTACTCTGCACAACATACAAAGTATTTGCTCAACTGTAAGAACGCCGAAATGATAATTTCGGAATACCAACGGAGATTTAGAGCTGAAAGATCGGCAATAGACCAATAGCTCGCGGCTGAGCAAATCTTGGAGAAATTCTGTGAGTTCAACATTGATATCTATCAAAACTGATGTCTGAATTTTCGGGGATCTAAAAAACGATCCAATTCGATTGGAAAATTCTGTACAACAATTTGGTATTCTGTACATTTTGTACATCCGAGCGAATCTAGTCCGTCTGACCAAAATCATATTAACGTACATTCTATCCCAAGTCCGAATAAAGGTTGGGCACAAGTAAGCTGATGCCCCCACTGATGTTGATCTAGCTCTCGAATATGTGATAAGGAGACTTCCAATTAAGGCAAGAGGTACAGTGTTGTGAAATATTATAGACCCGAGCCTATGGTTCACTTTTCCAATTTATCGCTTTTCCAAAGTAGTCCTAGGAAATGAATATTCTTGCCTGAACACGTGATTTGTGTATAACTCGGAAAACCGTTACAATTATCTACCTGTCTCCTTCCTTCAACCACACTAAGTTCAAGGTTAAAAAACGAAAACGAGTTTCGCAGCTGTAAATAAATATAAATCCAGTCGCAGTTTTGAATATTTACCTGGAAGTATGTTTTTACAGCAATTTTGAATAAAGTGTGGTTTTGTAGAAATTTTGAGAAGCTTGTTTATTCCTAAAATTCCGCTTGGAAATAAACTTGAGTGACGTTGGAAAACAAAGAATTATTTACTTGAATTGTAGAGAAACTCGAAGAGAAATCGCAAGTAAAGTTACAAGGTCGCAAAGTGTAGTTCAAAGTTTCGTGAAGCTGAGAATCGAAAAATAAGGGGCTAGGAAGTCATCTAGACGTCCGGCAAAGTTATCGCCTGCTCGTAAACGCTTAGTTTTGATGGAATTATCGAAAAGGAGCTTCATCATCACAAATCGGTAGACGTTTGAAGTTGAATTGAGATCCTAGTTTAGTGAGATAATGGAAAGCGTCTACGAAAACTTTCAAGTATCGTAAATGCTTACGAAAATCGAAATTGACAAGACGACACATAGATGCAAGGCAGAAATTCGCCGAAAATTGTATACAGAAATCAATAATTTGGGATCATGTGATCTTCAGCGAGAAAAAAATAGCCTTAATGGACCAGACGGTTTTCATTATTACAAGCACGATTTGGGGAATGAACAAAAATCATCTCAAAAAGAGGACTGGGGGCGGATCTGTTATGGGTTGAGCAGCATTCAAAAAAAGGTTCTCGTAGCAAAAAAGCTTCGATAAATGGAAGAATAAGTGCTGCTGATTACCAGCAGGATACTCCACCTATCCCACCGACAACCTCCACCAAAAGTGTTATCACCCGAAATCGTGAAGTTGCTACCATGGCAGCCTTTAAGCCCCGATTTGAACCCTGTAGAAACCTATTGGGGAATTTTAGTGAGTCTACGGCCAAGAGAAATCATTTATAGAAAATATTGCAAAGTAGAAATCAAAACTAGTTCTAGACGTCGAGTGAGATATCCGACAGAGTATTAAATAGTTTAAGAAAAAGCCTTCCGACTCGGTTACGAGATGTAATAAAACAAAAAGAAAAAATTATTACGTATAAAATACAAAACATAAAAAATACTCTACTGAGTTTATAAGTTTTCACAGAATTCTGTCTTTAGTGACTTTAGTGTCTTTAGTGTCTTTATGTAGTGACGAGAGAAGTCAGTAAAATCAGAGGAAAGCGACTGAGCAGCTTCTGTTAAAGGTTGAAGCGCACCTTCCAAACATCTCATAGATTGTTATGAAGAATGTGGGCAAATGTACCGCTGGGAACCAAATAGATCGGAATTTCCACATGCTTCATACGCAGAAAAGGAGAAATTCCACACATCAAAAGTTATCGGAGTATAAAGTTCTAGAGTAAAGTAAAGAGCACTAAATGTCCTGTAAGAGTTTGAAACAAGGCTATCAATGTTGATCCCAAAATAAATGCAGTCAACTCAATATTCTCAGCAAAACTTTCTCTAGAAAGGATTAGAATAAAATATCGTTGTGGTCTCATTTTTGTCAACTTCACGTCGATAGCGCTATTTGGTTCAAAATTATTCCTTGTTGCGGTCAATGAAGAAAATGTTTTTCGCCTGAACAAAGTCAACATGATGGAGTTTTAAGTCAATATTTATAGGAAAATAGGAGTATGCGACTCAAATTCTGTGTTTCTGTGCAACTGAAAACTCTAAAATTTGACAATTGCAGCCTGCAACCTAGCCTGCAGGCTGGGTTCGTGATAATACTGGCTGGTCTCTCGAAAACATTGCTGCTGCAAACAAGAGTTTCGCTGAAACCCGAAGAACATTCATGCACCATCGGTAACTTCGAATTTCAGTGCATAGAATTTGCTGACAAAACCTTTAACAGAACCGTTGTCTTTTTTTGTTCGATTCCGGTAGAGCTCGGGTCGTGAGTTTGGAGATTCAAACGACGTAGTCGCAAGCCAAAATACCAAATCGGCTTCTAGGACGAGAGGGAAATTCAAATAGTAGAACAAACTCTTAAAAAGAATTTGTCAGTCAGGGAATGAATCACAGTTCAGATTAGAAACAAAAAAAAAACTTAAGGAAGTCGGTGTGAAGTCTCTCCGGGAAGAGTAATCTTTTCAGATAAAAGTAGAAAAGCGGTATTGTAAAAGTGGGTTGATGAAAAAAAGAAGACATAAAATATGCTGCAATATATTGGTGAGTCTAAAAAGTATTGAGCCTTTTTTGTCATTTTTCGATTGTATATTTCTTTTTGCTATTATTTTGGTAGAGCCATTATTCCATCTGTGTAGAATTTTTGTGGGTTATCGGCGAAAAAGTGATTTTCACAGTCTCTTTTTGAAGTGAATTTCTTTTTATTTAAAAAGTTTTGCAGAGACCGAAACAAATGGTAGTCTGATGATGCAAGGTTTGGACTATACGGTGGATGCATCAAAACTGCCCAGCCATTCTCTACATTTTTTCCGGGTCATCAAAGATGTAAGTGGTCTGGCATTGTCATGATGGAAGACAACACCCTTTCTTTTGATCAATTCTCGCAAGTTTTTTTCAATTGCTTGTTGCAATCTGGTTAATTGCTGACTGCATTGAGCCGAATTGAGTGTTTGGTCAGGTTCTAGGACCTCATGATAAACAATTCCCTTCCAATCCCACCATACACACAGTTTAACCTTATTTGGTGTCAATGCTGGTTGATCATTGACATTCTTTTGACCATGATCTTTTTCGAACGACATTCTCGTATCTTACCCATTTTTCATCGCCCGTAATGAATTGCTTCAAAAATGGCTCGATTTCGTTGCGTTTCATTAGCATTTCGCAAACGGATATCCGGTCGATCAAATTTTTTTGTATTAATTCATGCGGCACCCAAACGTCAAGCTTCTTTGTGTATATAGTCTTACGCCAATGGTTCAAAAGTGTTTGGTGATGGATATTCAGTTCAATGTCATGACTGCTTATGTGTCGGTCTGCTTCAATTTTTTGTAAGATTTCATCTGCTTTTTCAGTGATTCGCCGACCTGAGCGAGGTCCATCTTTGACATCAAAATTTCCCGAACGCAAGCGAGCGAGCCATCTTTTGACAGTGGCTTTTGATAAAGTATCTTGACCGTAAACACCACAAATTTTTTCATGAGCCTGCGATGCATTCTCACCTTCATCGTTGTGATATTGTAAAATATAACGAATTTTTTCAGAAATTTCATTCATTTTTATTAAATGAATGAAGACGAAATACAAAACTGTCCATATGAAAATTGTAGACTGGAATGTCACCTTTCAAACGCATATCAGTTTGACACAATCTGATTAGTATTGCCCGATATATGACAACAAACACCATCTAGTGACAGAAAATACTCAATACTTTTTAGGCTATCCAATATTTCTTAAGACTTTATCAGCGGTCTCAAAATATGCATTTTAATTTAGATAGATGTAGGCATGTTTAGTAAAATAAATAAAACGACTAACTCGCTATTGTCATATTGAAAGAAATAAATTTATTAAGAATTCTAAGCAACGCTAGGACTTTGTCCTGACTGCGATTGTTGACTTCGACTGCAGCAACTGAAAAGCGACCACCAAAGCACTAATGCTTGGTGTTATGTTGGAGGTATATGTCCGAGAGTAAGTGACGAGCAAGGGACACCAAAGGGAAACCAAAACGGAAGGAATTATAGAGTTGCCGAAATTTCAGTAACAGGACATGACTCGAGTTGGCAGATACAGCATTTACGTCTATGCTTTTATAACATATAAGCCATATTTTCGTACCCGCCTAAATCAGTACAGGGATACTCACCTATTACTTAAGTGTTTTCATAGATTTGGAATTTTAAGGATAAACAAATTCTAGTCCTTTGAATTGAATTCAAAATCATACTCATACTGAAAGTTGTCTCTTTGTGTGGGCTTGCAAATAATAATGGTTGAGTGTTGCTCTTGGTATACAAAAGGATCATTCGCCTCATGCGAAAAGCAACTCACATAGATCGAAAAATTTTTTTTAGTTGCCAAATCTCAATGTTTGACAGGGATAGATAGGGATAGTACTTTCGTAGTTTGTTACTAACTTGCCGTAATTTTTGGCAATCCTGAATAGAAATAAAATAGCTGAAGTGACCAAAAACCCATTGCTATTGATGGTACAATGGTCTAGATTTTTTCTATTTTTGATATCGCCTTATTTGACAATCCTTCACGCAACAGGATCACAACTTCAATGAATACATATAGTTCATGCAACTTTTTACCTTTGAAGGAAGCAATTTTGATGGAATGTGATATCTGCTCCTCATTTTAGCACTTTCATTCAATTTAACTAAATTTTTTGATCGTGTATCTTCAGAAAATAGAAAACTATTCTGTTCTGTGAATTTTCGTCAATACTCTCTGCATTATATTTCGTAACACACACCTAGAACTAATTACTCATTGACCGATATAAAAAGTAGTCCGTCTAAGCGCCGCCATCCTATAATTAAAATTGATAATTAAAACACTGTTGCAAGTCAAGGTGTCCATTTTTTCAGCTCCACCCTAATAAACTCGTTGTTGGTATCCAAGACGGTCGTCCCGGTCAAAGAAACATTCAACTCTATCACGACTTTTTGCACGGTATCACCACGCTAGTCCGCGAATTCAACTAGCCTAGCCGCGGCTGATTGTTATTGGAAAGATTTGAAGCAACAAGGAACACTGTTTCAATGTAATTATTGCTCAAACTCAACTTATGAGCAATATTCAACCTTACTGAGTTCGAATAGTTGTGTCGGTTGGGCCATGGTGGGTTGAGTTGAACGCAGGATTGAATTGAGGAGTTGAGTATTTTAGCCAAGGTAGTAAATTCATAAAGCAAATTAATTTACGTTCATTTGAAGCGGAAAGGAAAAAGGTTGCCAGCAGAATTTGCAAGAAGTAATTTTTTTGTTTTCAAATTAATATTCAATTATGCTTTATACCGTCTGCGGCATTTTGATCGTTTAATTAAAGGAACATTGTAAAATTTGCGGACCGACAAGAAAGGAAAACGGTCATGAAGGCAATAATTTATTTTGTGCAAAGTCAAAGGGCTTACCCGGCTTTGGTAGTGATGTTATTGTTTATTATTTGAGGATTCCTTTTGGTAAAAAAGTGTTACCTTGGCAATTGTTTTATTAATTTGAATTAGCTTAATTATTATGTAAAATTTTGTATTTACGGCAAAGGTTTTACGGATTTCGGGGGTAAACTGCAAACTTCAAATTTACACTACCCTATAAATACAAGCCCAAGTGATTCTCATACACAAACACTCAAATAACCAGTAAATGCGAAAAAATCATCAAGATATTGGCCAGGAATCCACCAGTATCCATGCGTCACATTTTCATTCCTTTTATGCATATTGAATCAATTCCACGTCAACTATCTCATCACATCTTGTTGATTATAGTTTCATGAGTGCAATATATTTCACAAAACAGCCAGCATAAATAGTTGAAGGCGCTAAAAGGATCTACCCGCTAGGCTATCTGTTGATATATGGGGGAAAATATACCACGTCAGACACGCGAAAAGCTTTATCTTTCCTTGTTGTGGCTTTCATTTTGCATTTACCTCCACAATGTCGACAAAAGTAGTTGCGGGCTATGAGATGATTTTAATTTACTCTAGCTGTTGTAATTCACATTTGCATTACAAAGCGTGCCAGCTAGTTAGAAAATGTTCAAACAAGGATAATACGTGCCTACTACACGAGAGAAAAAAAGAAGATTTCATACCGGCTGTTCTCGTGGGAAAAAAGGAGGTGGAGAAAAAAAGAGAAAAACAGCGTACTGTGAACACAAAAAAAGATATCATGTTTGTGTAGCACGTGAAGCAATGACATTTATTTGATGGATAATGAGGAAACGATGATGAATCATGACATCGATTTTTATGTAAAATTTGCTTGTGCTTCTTTTTTTTTGGCTACTTGAAATGAGAATCAAAAAAAAACTTTCGGCAAACTCTCAAACATTTTGTCAGCTTCTCCCGGCAAAAAAAAACATTCAAGTGATTCAAGAATATTTGTTAGTTGCCCGTAGGATCGCCCAGGGATACCATTACCATTTCACCGAAGTACTTAACGTAACGAAGTTAACGTGACTGATGCGGTTTCTCTGAAAATAACTTCAATTGAAGCTGCAGCACTATTCAGAAGGGAATTCTTCAATTAAAGTTTGCTTAAGGAAGTGAAATTCTCATAGTTAAGTGTTTTATTTGACAGTCTTCAGTTTACTTTAGCATTGATAACAAACAGCTTTCACAACGTCGTTCAAAAATAGATTTAAAGGCATGCATATATTGGTACAAGAATAGACACATTTATCGCAAAAGTCCTCGATGCTTTCACATTCATCTCCTACCATTTATAACGAAATTACAAGAAAGGACCATGTTTTTTTTGCGTGAGATTCTAGTTTAGTTAACAACAGCAAATCAAAGAGTGTATCCTTAGAAGTTAAAATGGAACGCCTATTAAGTTATACATGAGCTTATTTATTTGCTGGTACAAATAAATCGTTATAAAAATTAAATAAGGAGAAAAAGTATCATCAATTTTCGATGGTTTTATTTTGGCACAAAGATATTTTAGTGAAACTTTGCACGAACGTTTTATTAAAAAAAATATTTATAATCAACTTTATTGTTAAAAAAGGGAAAATATACACAGAAAATCACCATAGTAATGCCGGTGTAGAATGAACCAAAGCGCTTGAAAGAAAAATAATCAAAGGACGAGTTTTTTTCCCTAAAATCAACGATCTCGTCATCAAAAACTTCATGTGACTTTAAAAAATGTATATTACGTTTTACAGTCGTAGGTCATTCCGAGCCTTAAGATGTATAAACTATGGTGTCCGAAATTTCCATCGTTGCAAACTCAACGCTGCCAAATTTTTTGACAAACTCTTTTAGCAGGTGCCTAAATTGAACTAAATACCTAGTAAGTGCAGAAAATTCAAATATTTGATTAAAGTTACAAATACTTTAAATCAAATCATCCAAGAATCGCTCAAAAAGTAAAAAAATTGGGACCGTTGCATCTGCATCTGTAAACGAACGTGCCAAAAGTTTAAAACTTTATGATTTAAATAGAAGTTAAATATAACTTCCCTGAAGTTTGTTTCGTGACAATCGTAACGATCTCCAACTATTTCACTTTTGATATTTGTAGACGGTTGGTTTGGAAATGAAAAACTAATGGAGTGGAAGCAAGTCATGGTTTAGAAACAAAATACCAGTTAGCCTATTCCAAATAGATTCCAAGAAGTATATCAAGACCAGGGTAATAAACACAACGGAAAATTTAGTCGCCTTTATTTCATTATTTTCTTTATTTCATTTTAACTGTTGACAGCAGTTCTGATGTTGAATTCCTACCAAAATTTTTGAGGTCATATTCCAAACACAACCATTGAAGAGTATGAAGTTAGCATCATTCGCATATATACTGGCGCTTTGGCACAATTGAAAAACTAGCAGAGAGTTAGTAGATTCAAAACAACAACAAAAATTACAAGCAATTAATTCAAGTTGCCCCAAAAAATGCGAAGTGTTGAAAAAAGTGTTGCGTTTCCAGCGATGCAAACTTCAGACACCTAGAATTAAAACTGTCTGAAGTTTGTACGGTCCCCTTTATGAATATTTTTCAATAATTTAAATGAAAGTTTTTTAATTTTGACTTTTCAAACACACTTCTAGGTTATGACATCATTAAAAACGTCAAAAAATATCAAAAAGTTAAAATTTTGCGACCGTTGCAATAGATATGATACAAACTTTAGACTCCTAAGAATTGAACCTTTCGGTGCTGTTTCGGGTAAAATAACCTTAGCATGCTTCAAAGGATATTTTAAAGCGAAGTTTTCAAAAATTATTGAAAAAAAATTTGACTATCATCTTTCAAAGGTAGAGGATGTTTGAAATTTTTCAAAACAGTTCCAACAGCTATCCCGGGCCTACATCAATGGCACCTCGACTTTTCTCCTTATAGTCCTTTCAAATTTTTATCTAAAAGTTTTTGCGGCTCATCCAATAAAAGAAAAAAGATAATATCGTTAAAACCTCTTTGTCATCAGATTTTATGGATAAAAGATGGGTTTCTCATTAAAAAAGGTTGCAGGAGCACTAACGATGACTGATGCTGCGTAAGACACGTAGACGTGTCAACATTTGAAGACGAACAACATTTGGAGGTGTCACAATTTGAAAACTTTAGAAAATTAAGAAAAAAAATGGAACGAAATAGCAGATTAGAATTTTCTGACATGGCTAAAACTATAAATTTATCAAAATAATGCGTAGGCTTTATTTTACCAAATATTGTTCACAAGAAAAACCTCTGCGAAAGATGTGTTGCTAACGTCATAGTGAAAGTTAATAAACAAAACTGTTTCACGCAGAAATTTTCCGCTTTACAAATGGAGTACTCATAAATGCTTGCGTCGTTGTATAACTCAAGATGAGATAAGGATCCGACATCCTGAAAATAAAACAGTCAAAATAGCGGTCAGCAAATGATTCACCAATCTCAAAAAAGGCAAAGGCAGTTTTGTTAGCTAACAAGTTTGGCAAGTCTTTTTGTGTTTACAAGGGAACAATATTACATCGGCTAATTTTGTGTAAAGCTATCAATGGTGAATTTTATGCACATTTAAAAGATAACTTGAACCAAGAAATAATAGATCCAAAAAGGAAAAATTCAAGACTGTTTCATGTGCAAGGATGCGACCTTCTGAAACCTTCTCCGGACATACTCCTTGAAGAGTTACTTTCGTACCTGAACAAGAAATCAACAGGATTTCTTGACATGTCGTCCGGTCAGTCCTTACCATAAAGCGAGCAAACTTATCGTCTGACAGCAATAAGGTGAAGGGGGTGTTATCTTTACCCTCTCCCCTTCTTTAACGTTTAAAGAACTCGTGAATCTTGATCACAGCCTTAAATCATTGAAAAAAGAGGCCTTCAACAAGGTGGTATGTTAAAGGGTTCTCAGTGGATGTTAAAAATAAAATAGGTTAAGCCACCCTTCAAAATCTAACTTATCATCAGCCCATAGTTAGCATAACAAGTAAAGTGTTTTAGGGATAATCCAGAAACCTGGCATCGTTAGAAGTCTTTTACCTCTCTACCACACCTCTCCACAAAAAAAAACGTTGCAATATTTCAACAAATTTATGGAACTAAATATGTATTCATTTAATGTTCAAATACTGACACTATTTGCTTCCTCAATATCGCGCATTAATCTGCATTAATATTGTTGTATTCATTCTTATGTTTGTATGTTATCCTTCCCTAACAGAGATATTTAAGTCACTTGCAAATTATTTTGTGCTCCAGTAAATAGACAAAGTCGTCTATAAGCAAGAAGACGCATCCTTGAAAGTTGAATATCCTTTGTAAAAGGAAAGCTTTTCTCCTAAGCTAATGTTAAAATGAAGCACGCGGCCATCACGGATTTCCACTTCGCAAATACACATTTTGCCGCCTCTAAATGGAAAAAAATTTCCCGCATACGAATTGCAACATTTTAAATTTGTTTTCCCATCTAGATCCCAAGTAGCCAGCTTGACTCCTTTTCTTCCATTCGCAACACTCTTTCAACATTCATCCGTTTGCAAAGATGTCGGAAGTATCAATCAATATCGAAATTATTTATAAACATTTCTGTTGAATCCATTCACGTGCTTAGTGGAATGGTACCATATGTGCTCACATAGCGTAAATATCATGTTCACTTATACTCACTGCCATTCAATTTTGCATTACATGCGAAAGGAAATCCCCAAATATTTACACTCTTTGGAAAATCGATTATACAAGACACGACAAAGCCACATGAGGTGGGTTGTGCAGAAGATTGAGTTTGAATTTTTAATTCAGGATAAAATGCTGCTATCGGGAAATTATTAATTTAAAGGAAAAATAAATTATTTATTCGTGATATTAAGTCATTCCTTGAAATGTTTTCGATATTGTTAGCATAATGTGTAAAATAAAATGTGCCTATTTGCGTTGGCTCTGGGGTTCTCGAAACTTTATTAGTTTCCGGCACGGTTTAGGCTCAGTAAAGAAAAATTGTTTATAAAGTCATCCTTAAATGTTGTCCCGGATCCCTCTAGTCACGCAAATGTAAAGATATAATATCCTAAATTCTACTCTTGTGTGTACGTTTGAAATGCTCAAGATATCGGAAAATATTTGTTCTGTTTTCAAAAAGCGGAAGCAAAGGAAAAACTCTTTTATCCATGGATGAGCACGTGACATGGAACTTTTCCAACGGCTTTTGGGCATTTTCACGTTTTGATTGTTTGACTTTTATCCGCATGGTGTAATGTTAAACCATCTGGGAACATAAAATTGCACACTAATGCGCGACTCATCCTACACATGCATCCTTAACGTTCAGATATTTTGTGATCTAATTTTTATTATTAGATTTTGGTGATCACTTCTTCGTCTCGGCGAAGTTTTAAATAAACTGTCGATTGAATCTGTTTCTATTTCCATCTTTCTCTCGGAAAAGAAAATCAACTTCCGATTAAAATTAATTGGCTTAAATTTGGCTACCAGCAAAAAAAAATTTTTTGTTGTACCGAAACGGTCAGTCATTTGTCGAAAGCAGGAGTCAAAATCACAGCTCGTCGTTGGCGATGTATAGTATGTAGATACTGAACTGTATAAACATATTTATCAGATGTGTGATTTGTGGAAATTCAATGTGAAAGGTTATCAATACAAAATAATTTGATTTCACTGTGTGTTGTTCGAATGTTTAGTAGGAAATTATTCAAGAATTTCAGCTGTAATAAAAGCAAATGTGTGGAACTGGTACGACAAATGTATGATGGAATGGAATTTAGTATAATTGTTTTCAAGACATTTTAACCTTAGACGCATAAACATTTTATGGATTTGTCTGAAGGTTGAATTGTTGATGCATATTTTAATGTGTTGAAATTCTCATTAAAATAGGGTCCGAGAGTCATTCAATGTTGTCGACCAAAAATATTTATTTTCCGGCGATAAGATTAATTTGTAGAAATAATGAAATGACTCGGCTTGCGTTTATTTTCTTAACGCTGATCCATATTTAACATAAATTTTCGAAAATTCTTTCAATTATTTAGATTGGTCTGAAAAGAATGAAATTGCGATATCATGTTTGAGATTGTTCAATATTTAAAATAGATTGGAGTGAAATTTGTCGAAAATAAAATGTTCTAACTAGTTCCATATTTTACAATTACGTTAAGAAAGAATAAATTGTATGAACAGTTTTTTTTCCATTTAAATAATTATATATAAAAACAAGAACTACTTAACATTTATAATTTTTTTATAAAGTATCTACTCCTATTTGGAACTAAAACTTTGCACACCACCCATTCAATTAAAGGATAATTCTGAATTGGACGGCGTAAATTGACTATTCTTATTAATTTTTATGAGAATCTTCTTACTTCAATTTACTTTAAAAAAAAACATAAAACAAACATCTGTGATGAATTCTCTTACATTTTTATACACATCAACATTAAACAGAACTCTTTGAAGAGTAGGTACGTCTTTGAAGCTGTGCACATCTTGATAATAGCTCATCTAAAACATAAAAGCTGAAAGTATGTGTATATATGCCGAATTTATATATATTTCAGTTATATGACCCCTTAGCGCATTCAATATCTTCTAATAATCACAAAATTGCGGGCATAAAAAAAACACAAAACGTTGAGAATTTTTCTCGATTTGTGTCCCGAAAAAGTTAAAAATTAAAATTATGATTTTGGGGCAGGATGACTAAAATTCTTATGTATAAAATTTCATTGAAACTTCATTAGATCGGCTCAGTAGCTCTGTCAAAACCACTGGCCGATCGAACAAAACATAGTTTTTAGAATTACTACAAAACATTCGAAAATCTCTTATTTAGGCTCATTCTGCGATGCATGCATCACAATGAACCTCTTCAGCGCTTAAAGCTTTAATATTCTTTGACTCAAGCTTTTTTCTTCTTGCCACTGACATTCTTAGAAGACTGCGAACTACGGCTGCGCTCACCGCACACGACCAATATCGCGAGTGTTCACGAAAGCCACGACAATTCAGCCGAATTTAATACCCATGTCTATTATATTCACAACAGTATCAAATCCTCCAGACCGATATAGAACAAGTGAGATCCAATAATTCTACAACTGCATTCCAAACATACATGCTACAAATGTCATTTACATTTTGTGTATGGAAAACACAATACCTAGACCGTCTTCATAATGCTCAGATGTCAACAGATAGATAGTTGAAAATGTCTGGAAAGAGTCTTGAGCCAATTCAAATAAGGTCTGAAGTGAAGTCTGTGAATGGACTCTGACGTTTGCATCGTTTCAAACCCACCACTGTCAAATTTTTTCACTTTTTGCTTTTTAGTGATGATCAAACTGATATGAGAATCTAGTAGACTGCAGAAAGTTCAAATATGTAAATAATTTTCCAAACTTTAATTCAAATTATTCAAAAAACATTCAAAAAGTCACATAATTGGAGACCGTCGGCTTTGCGAGGATACAAACTTCTGACACATTTATGCTGTAAGCTTCCATCCGTTGAAACTTTGTTATAAAAACCAACCCATTTTTAATTCCGTATGCTTTGCAAGAAGTCCTTATTTCCCTTCACAGTAAAGCTTTGATTACACAGGCCTACATTTTTTCATGAAAAAGTGTTTCATGTATTAAAGGTGTCCAATAGTAAATGGGGTGTACTGATCACGAATTTGTGTTTAGTTTTTTTTTCCAGCACGTTGGTTTTTCAGGAAAAGTGCGTTTGATATTTTTAAAGAATCTGCCAAAAAAAAATGAGATAATATTTATTGAAAATGTATTTAATAGAAAATTACACTGCAAAATTGTTGTCCGCAAAAAAAAACTATGCAGTATAATCTACGTTAGACAATCGTTGGTTTCATGAATGAAATCGTTCTCTTCCCTGAAAACTGCGTTTTGTAGTTTTCATTTTGTGGATTTTTGTGAGCGAGTCCCTCTTCAAGATCCAGCGGTAATCACCCAAAAAAATCATCAAAATCATTATAATATCCCATCTACCTTGATAACGTCTCTCCATCTTCTTTATGTCTAGATGAAACCTCTCTCACTGTTCCTCGCTGATAACTCCAAGATTTTCGGGGAAAGAATCAACTTGGGAATCCAGAAAATGAAGTTTGACGTTCATATTGCATCCCAGTTTTTTTGGATTTTCAACCATGTTGGGTACAATTTCCTTGTAGTTAGGAGACTTTTTGTTTCTAAGGAAATCGTCCATGACTTCTACGAAACCATGCTTCACATTCATCCTGGGCCATTGTATTCTGGAACAATCTGTCCGATTATAAGGTTCGAATTTGAGGACCTACAGAAATTCCTTCTTTACGTTTAGCTTCAAAATTCACGTTCAAAAAGTTCACGGCTTTAAATATCGAATTGCTTTTATTTTTCCACCAACCGAATAATTAGGATCGTCATTAAAATCACACGATTGTTGTCGCAAGTTTTCAAGTTTTCTAATTTCAGTTTTTTTTAAACATGAGAAGTTTGGGTTCATTCATTCTTTCTTAACGTCAAAAACTGGCATTAATGAGTGAAACGTGTCGGGCTTCCAGGTTGCTCGTCGCAATTGCAATGCTCTCAATTTTTTTTTCACTTTTTGGTTTTTGTGTTAATTTTACTGAAGTGAAAAATTACTTGAATACAAAGAAGGTCGAAATAATGAAATATTCTTTTTCAAAACTTACAAAAACGTTAGACCATTTATTCCGAAACAATTCATAAAATTAAAAAAATCAACTCTGTCGCATGTGTAACGATGTTAACTTTACACAGCTATTTGTTAGGTTATTTCTACCCCTTCACATAAATGTCCGAACTGCTGACTTAAGCATCTAATGAAAAATGTTGATGAAAATAATCGTGCACGTTGTTAAAGCAAGAAATTATTTAAAGATTCCTGAAATAATCGAAAGTAACAATGACAATTGGAACACTTGGCGACCACAGAACTGGGGGAATTCCTTGGAATCTGTAGAACGACAGGATGGACCATTTGTAAAAAATAGTACTACACATGTGGAGCTAAGGGCCGATTTCTGGCCTATGCTAATTTCCAGCAAGTGGATCCTTGTACAATAACAATGACAATTATTCAAGTAGGGTCCAACCTAACGATTCACCAAAAAAGGCTTACACAGAATCAAAAGGCTTCACTATCATTGGCTCAGAAAATTAAAATATCTCGGAACTCTTCTCTCACAATTTATTAAATCAATAACATTGAATTTAAAAAAGGAAAGAAAAAAAAAACATATCAATACCAGCGAACATCACATACTACACTTTAATTTTTATTGATTCAAACAGTTGCAAAAAATTTATAACAATGTCGAATTCTTATATTTTAACTACTTGTTGCCATAAATTCTGATATCCGCCACTTTTTTCGCTACACATAATGGAAAAATATATTCTCGTTTTTCGTGACATGCAACATATTGTCGATTTCATGGTGCAAAATCATTCAGATTTATAAGGATGTTAAATTTTGTATAAAATTCAAAAACGTCTATCCAATTGCATGACCATTTAAAATTCATGCTTAATTAATATTCATTGGAAAGTACAAAAGTCATCAATTTTTGTGGTAAAAAAGGGAAATTACTTATCATTGTTTTATGCATGCATGAATCTATGGTTATTTATTTAAATTAAATAATATAAATGGTCAGATGCGTCAGCAATCGTTGAATTGAATGATTAAAATTTTAATGAAGAAATGCCGTTTTTATCTGCTTTACATAAAGATTTTGATTCAATTATTATTTACCATTTTTAAAAATTAAATACAGCCCCCAAAATTGGGACCGTTTTACCCATGGTGGACAGATAATCTCCAGATTGGCACATCTGAAACAAAGAATTTCAATGAGGTTTTATAATGGAAGGTTTCTCACACAGGAATTCACCAATAATGATAAAAACTACGTTCAAAAAGAAGGTGGCTGTTTGAAAGAAAAATACTGCCAATTTTCCTAATTTTTCGTTATTTTTCATGCACCATGATTTTTTCCCGCCATTTAAGAAAATTGTATGCCTGTACAAAACAGTTTGATATTGAGCGTTATCAAACTGTTTTAAATACATGCTCGAAATTTGAATTTCCCTTTTGAATCGTGGACCCATTGACGAGATTTGTACTGGTACTTTGACAGCATCCTTGCCAAAAAACGTATGCTTTGGCCCGATGACCCCAAAAATTCTTTTTTTTCCCTGTTTTTCGCAGGCATCGAGCAGGCAAATTATTGTTAGTTAATTTTCAAACACTGGTTTTATAGTTTTTTTTTATTTCTGGATGTAGTGCTGGATTGTTTTTGAACTTCTTGTTTTCAGATTCGAAAGTCTTCAGGTACGTGAACCAGTCTGGATTGCAAAACTGATGTTATGGAACTTCGTCGGGCGAAATGAGTAGGCAAAACCAGGCCCGAATCTCCCTTTTCGTTCTAGCTAAATTTTCAGGATATTACTGTATTGCCAAACTATAATTTAGAATCTAAAAGGTTGAGTACAGTTTAGTATTTGATTTTATCACTTACTCCATCAAACAACAGTGTGCATAGTACGTAGTGCACAGTTCTTCCACAATACCTAGTATCTTACTACGTAACCGCTTGTTCTCATTCGCTGCATGCGGCCTGCCAATGCAGCGTCCGATGTTCTACGATATTGGAGACTTCTGTCTTTCCAAAAAGTTCCATGGTTACATCTTATATATCATTGATCTCCTTCGCGTTTACTCCTATAATTTGCTGAGGACTCGAGTTTCAAAAAGCTTCTGAAGTTTGCATCGTACATCATGCAACGGACTCCCAGTTTTTCTCTTTTTGAATGGTTTTTTTTGGATTATTTGACATAGAATTTCGAGTAATTTCATTTGAAATTTGCAAAAAATTGATTTTTTTTTGTAGTCTGCTAGGGATTCTTTTCAGTTTAATCATCTACCGAGAACACATAATGAAAAAATTCGACAGCGTTTGCAACGATGCAAAGTTGAGACACCTCTTTCAAATGCGGTTTTTATTTTGTTTGCCGATGTTTGCGTCAGGATCCATGTTTCACAGTCGAAGCATAACACTAGTTTTACCACCGTGTTAAGATTTTGGAAACTTTGTTCTTCTGTCTACACATAAACATTTGTATGTCCAAAAGAACTGGCAAAACTGTGATGAAAAAAGGGAGATGTTGACATAACTGACATTCTCAGCAATTTTTCTAGTGACAGTGGTAATATGTCACCGGAGAGACATCTCTGTTTCAAAATGCTATCTAACAAAATCTAGTTTACTGATCACATGAATTTAAAAAAAAAATTTTTTTTCTCAAAAAGGGCCCTTGTGTTGCGTGCTTATTCGATCATTCGACGTAAGTGTAAGTCAAAAATAAAGGATCTTTCATTACATTTGAAGATTGAACGTTCTCGATCAACTATAAAAGTAAAGTGTGTTCACTTTTTTCTCTGGCAAATTTCATTTGAAAATCCAGAAGGCGGAAGGAAAATTTAATTGGACATTATTGTTTTCTTTTCTGGACTGAAAGTTGGACAGCAAAACTAAGTCTGTAAATATATTAAAATCCGTTCTGCTACTTTTTATTCTTGAACAAGATTTTATAAAGATTTTCCATGTACAAATCATGTTCTGTTTCATAAAATCAGACTAAGTGTCTTATACACAGAGAGAGAGAGAAAGGGAGAGGATGGCAGGATAGTATCCTGATGTTTTTCGTTTTGCATACACTACACATCTGATGCGATGTTTTTATAAATAAAACTATCTTGGTCCGAATCTATCTTGGTCTGAATATCGGATACAGTGTCTCCAAATATTAGGCTTCGGAAAAGTCTTTACTCACACTTACATACAATTCGTATATAGCTGTCGTAAGTTTTCTGACATTCGCATGTCCTGATAGTAGCCAGAAAATGTCTCTGTAAGTCTATAACCGACTTCATATAGCTGCTGCTTGGTACGATCGATCCACAGTTTGTAATTATCTTTGTAACGTTTATCTGCTTGCCAAGTTATGATGTTATAGAATAAATAATTGAATATAAACTTTGAAGCTACTATTTTACATATACATCAGCAGCATATGAATATCGCAGTCTAAAAACTGGAGCTAAATCATTTATAGTTTGTTATCTTTTCCGTAGTTGAAACAGTGCGGAATTATGCTAATAGCAATCGATTATTCAAGTGGAATGGAGTTCAGTTTGATGTCACCAGTGAACTCTATAGACCAAAGTGTTGGCTTCATAAAGAAATGAGAAACGATGGAAAAATGAGAAATGGAAATAAAGAACTTCAAATAGATTTGCATGAATTTATCATACAAACCGAATGAAAAGAGAGCTTGACGTATAGTTTATGTGCTGCTAGAAACTATATTGCTGACTTCCCTTCGATGAAAACGTGATGCAATGCTGCATTAAGTATTCGAACGAAAGTCCATTAAAACAGAATCGAAACAAGACCAAAAAGGACTGCGCGTTTGCATTATTTAACACTTTTTATCAATAAAGTGTTCTTTATATTTAACCAGAACAAACAGAGTCTGTGGTTGAATTTACCCTCGAGATGAAAGGATTTACACATCCATAAAGCTAAATTGATAATTTAGCACAACATCATATGATATTCAAAAGATAGTCTAACTTAAATATTGAAATATGCAGTTGCCAAATCGGCATGCTTTCTAGGTATTATCGGACAGCTTTAAACATAACCTTTAAGAGTTCAGTTTGGCTTCAATTTATGCGACAGTCACCGTATACGTTTGTTACAATTAACTTTCCAACGAGGTATTCTATCATAACCGAACCTTTCTATATGACCAACAATTGATGCTCAACGCTTCTTCCTAGACTTCGAAACCATTACTACTTCTTAATGATCGTCTCCCTCTAGAGAAGGAATTCAAGTAACCGTAAAATAGGGAGGCCTAGCCCGAAGTAATGTATCATACGGTTCCAAGCTGGAAATTTTGGTTGATAGAGGAGGTGTTTAGTCGGTAGTCCGGTAGATTTATGCGGCTGAGAGAATAACATTCAGGGCGTAAAAAGCCTCCACTTCCCTATCCAAAAAAATCCTTCGATACCGCAACGACCAGTATCAATCAGGTAAGGCTTCTTGTCGTATGTGGATCACGGGAGTCTAGATAAAGCTCTGGTTACATTTCTCTAATGTCAGAGACAACGAGTCAAATTTTACTCCAGACGCAAACGTCAAATTTGTAGGAAGTCAGAAGTAGTAATAAAGGACCCAAATATAGAAAAGAAAACCATGCCAATGCATCAAAACACCTAACTTGTAGTATCCAACACCCATAACCCACCAGTCTTTTAGTACATAGTACCATACTGTAAATCAGCATTTATATAAATTTAGTCATAGTATCATGGATTTTATATAAACAATATTTAAAATGTCTTTGGGGTCATATCAATTTTTGACCACGTTGGAAAGAAATCTGGATTCCTGAATCGGAAAATGTGTTAAAACATTACTTGATTATGACACCGATCGAGGCACAAGAATCAATTAACTTATTAAATTAAATAATTAAAAATATATTTACAATTATTAATAAAATTATTATTAGTTTGTGGAAAAATAATTATTGTTCTAAATAAATTAATTAAAAAATAATTATTAGCTCCCCTAGATGTAGACGCCCCTGAGACGATTTTACGCCAGATGGAACCAGGGACTATAACTCCTTCTTTCGCCCCGCAAGATCGTCACATAATAACTCGTTTGACATGTTGCCTCATAGATTGTGACAAGCATCCCATCAATTTAACTACAGCATTTCTTTGTTTCGCTGGGAGTGATTTTATGTCGATCATAGAGCTCGGCTGATCCTGTAATAATTTCTGACATTCCAAGCCATATCTATTTCCATTTTTCCTGTCGCTAGTAGTACGTCCATTGTGTCTACTATCGTTGCATTTTAGTCGGCTGATCCAGCTAATCCGCTTTTCGTTTTCCTCCATTCCTTCACTGTACGCAAACAAGAAAGTATAGTGGTAAGGTGACTTGCGGTTGACAGGTTGTTGCGGCTTCGAGGATCAGCTTAGAATCCTGCAAACGTGGTTAGAGACAAGCGCTTGCAGTGACAACTTATTTCCAAGAGTACTTGTATACCTTCGTTAACATGAATCTTTGTCGTTTCTTTGTCCGTTTTGATTTCGAATACGCTCGGCTTCAGATTCCTTTCTTACAAGCTAGGAAAAAGATTCTGGCGCCGGTTCCCGCAACTCAATTGGAACCGTTGGTACAGATTATGATACGACCTCCAGATTGAAACTCCAGAACTGTTCGACACTCTCCTCTGGTCGGTATCAAAATCCTGTATGAGTTTCATTGGGTCTCCTTCCGAATAAACTCAATTAAACTTTCTTTTGCTTGACGCAGCCGTTCGCTCCATTTATAAAATGCATAGTTGACCCGTGGAACCGGGGCATTCCGATTTTTAAGCGGAGACCCTAAACTCTTCGGTTAGATTTATTGCTCTGATGACTACTGTTTTCAGATATTCTAGTATCTAGTATTCTAGTATAGGGATTTGCTCAGGTTCACTGCATAGGCACCCAAAGGCATCAAGGACTTGAT
Organism: Stratiomys singularior; assembly: GCA_954870665.1. NCBI lineage: Eukaryota > Metazoa > Arthropoda > Insecta > Diptera > Stratiomyidae > Stratiomys > Stratiomys singularior. Next base: position 24,934,986 of record OX940881.1, on the reverse strand, counting down.
TCTTGCCTGCCTCCGTTGTGGCATACTAATAGGACTATCCATTCTTTAGTTTGTAGTCCGGGGCTCATCCGGCTTTCTTTCTACTAGCCTGTTGGTTACTATTATCTGAACTCATAAGTTCAGGTTTTGTCTTTCTTTTCACCTTTTCGAAGCCAGATTCCCAGGTTTCCCCTGGTTGGCCTGGTTTTTTGAATAACTAGTGCCACGGTCCGCCGTGAGACACGGTTTGCTCGACAATTTCATTTTGACGTTTTATTTCTATCTGCAAAGAGTTCGCCTGCTTTATTTCGCACCGGGCTCTCATTGTGCTTGCATATTTTAAATGATTTGCATCTTGAACTCCCATAATTTATTTATTTGCTTCGTTTCCCACTCTTTGCCTACTTCTTTGGTTGAATCCTACAAGCCGAAGAGAAGTATCCTTGTGTAGAGGCTATTTGATAAAGTTAATAAGCCTCCTAGTCACACAGACGGGTAACTATAAATGGGAAACCTACTAAAAGTTCGTCATCAGGATCGCAGTCAATGCTAAAGTCAAGAACTCGGAACTAATGAACGGCTTCGAAAAAGGCACCATATTCCACGAACGAATATTATGCTAGCATATTCTGTACAATAGACTGATCGCATTAAAAACGTTGCTCAAAACGGTAGTAAATCCAGTCTCTCCAAAGTCGTTCTACGAAGACAAGCAATAATGCGCTTCAAGGACCTATGAGAAGAGTTTTCAACTGGGGATATTGGAATTCAAATATCAATAAATGTATTATTACCTATAATTCCTTTTCGTTTTATGCGAGGAAGACAATGCGAATTCGTCTTGAATTTATTACACTAGGCAGCATGTAATATTTTATCGAAACTCTTTAAAAAACATTGCAGTTGACAAGAAATGTCAGAAAAGACAGAAAAAGAGGAAAATGAAAACTCCAAAGTCCCCTTAATCTCAAACATTATTCAATTGTCACGTGTAATAAAGTCATGCTGGCACGTCCTGTTCTGAAGCAATCCCAATACTTCTCTCAATATTATCAATTTTCCTATTCGTCTGTCTCCTCATTCAACCACATCATATTGCTATCGGATCGGCCTATAAATCAGTGTAACAGTTCACATACAACTTGCCACAATACACTTTTCGCTTTACCACGCTTTATTATCAAACCATACGATACCATTGACTACAAGGATAGGACAAAGCTGTTATTGGTTCCTAAAATCAATGGTCTCTAATCATTAGATATCCATAAGCACACATAGCTCTCTTTATATCGAGGAAGATCCTACACAGAGCAACGTTTGAATGGCTTTTAGCTTAGTCCCTAGTCATTCCTGGTGCTGTTGTGTCGTGTTGATTCCTATTCATGAAAACAATTTATCTTCAAGGGGGCGGTGAATTGTGGGACTGTCTCATGCCATTCTCCTTATAGTTTCGTCCCTTGCATTTCGCATAGCCGTGACTTTATCAGTCGCCATCGACAACATAGTGCCATTCACGCTGTTCGTGTCGTCGTTTCAGTTAACCTAATAAAATTTAATAATGCTCGGAATAGAATCCCGACTAAGACCCGTCAAGAGTGTCGTGGTGGCTTTGAACATGGTACCGGAAAAATTGGAAAGACAAATCTAGTTATTCGCTGTATTATATCACCCTTGAGTTGTGTAAATGGGAAAATGAAACTGTGTCGGTTCCATTTGTGGGGCCGAGATGAGATCGAAGAGCCATTTCAATGATTTAATATACGTGGAAAAGGATTGAATTGGTTCAGGATTATTTTGGGCGCACAAGCTTGAAGACAATGCGAAAAAAGTAAACAGCAGTAGAGCTCATGTGGGTTTAAAGTGTCCTAAAATGTCTTTCCATGGATGAATGGGAACAAAAACGGCTATTCACACTCCAGGATACTTCCTGCTGTTGTTTTGCACAATTAAGCGTTTAACTACGAGGCATGCTGGCGATGGGAGATACGAAGGCATCCCGTGCTCATGCTATTCAATTTCAACACTCTCATGCTCAAGAACATGATCCTTCAATCCTTAGTAGTGAAAAGCGGATCGTGGTAAATTGTTTTACATGTTGCTCAGGCTACGTCTTCAAGTCTTCTTCAGTCACAATTAATGACCTCCATTACGGTTTCCGCACTTACCATTCTCGCGTTGGGAACCCACTTTAACAACTGCTATCGAAAGAGTGAGTCAATCTTCGCTGGCGAGCAAAAGTGCAAAGTAAGCCTTAACCCCATATTGGAAGAAATGTTGGGCTTGGGTCGAGGTTGTCTTAACGAGACTCGAAATAATGACGGCCATCGACAAAAACGAAGGAGGGCAAATAATGGCCGCGGAGGGAAATAACTTCCTATTTTATCTTATAAAGTGTGTGCTTATGGCGAGCAGAGATTAAACTGGACTTAGAACGAAGATATGGTAGATACGATGCAAGTCGATTTATAGCTTCCATTGCTGGAGCTCAAATGAAAATGTTGGCCGGAAAATTGCTGCCGTATTTTAGATTTTTCACTTACATTTAATGCGCACTTGTCGCTTGCAGACCAGAAGGGAAGCAAGTAGGCTTCCCGTGAATATTTGTACGTTTTTGCTTTATGACGACAACGCTCATTTCTCGATCCATAAAGTTAATGAGTTTTGTTTTTATTATTTAAACATTTTACGCCGAGAACCGATGCTTGCCCATCGTAGTTTATTGCTGTTGGTATTGATGATAGCGAAATTTATGCAGACATTTAAATGGAAATGCGGCGGACTCATGATTGCATGCGAATTATTGTTAATGTTCTTAAGCATAATTTAGTGTTCGAATAATTTATTTATTTATGTGTTCCGGAATCCGCACTTTATCCATTGAAGCATAAAATCTGGCTCATTTAGGAAATGTTTTGTAGCACAATCTCCTGTGGTTTTAATTGCAGATGAAATTCGGAAAGTCTGGAAGCTGGCGGTCGTATAGTATAGTTTATCGTATAGTATACTTTTAATTTGTTTTAATTTATCAGCATAATCACTTTTCAGGAATTTTTTTTAACTTTTCACATTATCATATTGCATTTTTCGTCCGAAGTAGGCATCTTTGCAAACGCAGCATTGTCAAATTTTTCAATATTTATTTTCAGTCGCACAAAAGATTAAAATGTGTGGAAAAAATTTAACAAAATTTTCATTCAAAGTTTTCAAAAAAAAATAATCAAAGAGTAAAATTAGTTATCGTTCCAACGATGCAAGCTTCTGCCGTACCGATGGTAGGTTCGTCTTCACATGTGGCTCTTACTCTGCGAATACCAAAGTTTTACTAGGTGTCTAAAGTTTGCATCAAATTTTTTTTGACGTTCTGGATGTTTTTGGATAATTTGGGTTAACTGTTCAAAATTTATTTTCGTGATTTTGACTCTACTAACAGTCTACTACTATGAAAAAGGTTTGCAAGGATGCAATCATCAGACACCTATTTTTACTACCGTAAATTGATCAGTAGAATATTGAAAAATAATGACATATTTTCAAAAAATTCTTTTGGCGAAATTCTTTTTTTTTTACAACGAATTTAATCACAGCTTGCATTCCTAAATTGCGAAAATTTTCAGTATCCCTTGATTTTTTTATTGCTTATTTCTGGGGTAAACCCTAAACCAATAAGACGACTGCTGCATACACTCTATCAATTAGTGCTATTAGTAACAACATAGGTTCAACATGATAAACCATCGCCGAATACCTCGCTAAGTATCTTAGGTTGTGAACTTATCAGCGGGTATGGAAGACTTTTACTCAGCTTTTACTATCACTTCGATATTCAAAAAGGATTCTTCGCTATAGAAGCAATCACGACTAGGAATCAGCGATGAACTTGTTCCGTACGAACGGATGGTTACTATGATTTCTCTGGCATAAATTTGGCCTTTTAGAGTTGGATTCAATAATGATTCATTTTGCTGCTGAAGGAACATAAATAACTTGTTGTCTGTACTCCTCTTTCGAGTATTTGAATCAGGAGTTTTGGCAGTTGCTGACGGATAAAATCTGTTCTAAGCGGAACAAATGTTTGTCAATCAGTAAATGGAAGTCAAATAAAAATGATCAACTCCACTGGCTCGTGATGGGCACGCTAGATCACTTGCAAGCGACATTGTATTATACAAGAAATCTAGCAGTCACAAGTGAAACTTTGACAGGCCATTGATTCTTTGAACTCTGAAACACCATTCACTATGCTAAAGTCATTTCAGAAAATCATGATTCTCATGGAAAAAGCCCATCAATAAGGAAAATTCTCAAAAAGTGTCTCAGCTTACCTCGGTCAGAACACATGTCGCCAATTATTAAATGTTAATAGGATTTTTTTTAAAAACCATGCTAATGAACGGAAATATCAAACCCACTGCGTCCACACATTGACAGATATTGTAACTTTCGCTCAGTATATTCAGATAGGCTTGTGCAGGAGTCGTGGATATCGTTTTCGTACTCGTATTAATCTTTTATCGTTCAGCAAGCGTTTCACTTATTTTTTTTTTTGGGTTGGGGGTGAAGGCAATTTACGCCCGGAGTGTGGGACTCCTAGCAGCGCATGCCATCAGACTACCCACTAAACACCCCCCTTGTCAAGAGATCCTAGCCTGGAACCGTTTGACACATTACTTCGGGCTAGGCCTCTTTTTACTTCGCGCTAGGGCGTCGTCAGTCTAGAGAAATCTCCCTCCAGCGGAAGGGGGCAGGATGGAGGAGGACTGCTGGAAAGGAGACCTCCTTAGACCCCGCGCCCAAGGTTATCTATCGTATATTTTTTGGCAATAAGTATTGCCCGAGAGTAATGCGCCACGCAGGTCCATTTGTCGAAACTTTTCAGCATTTCTCCGACCAGATTGTCTGGAGAAAGCTCTCTCATTACCTCCCACAAGTCCTGCCGCATCCTGTTCCACCTTCTACAGTTGAAGAAGGTGTGACATGCGTCATCCCTTTCCCCTGGGCAGAAAATGCAGTCTGGGGACCGTGATTTACCAATCTTGTGCAAGTAAGACTTAAAAATACCCATGCCCGCTAAGAAGCTGTGTAAGGTAATAATCAGTCTCACCGTGCCTTCGATTTAGCCACGATCTCACGTTCCCTATAAGGCGGGCAGTCCAACGGCCATTGGAGTCGCCTTCCCATGACTGTTGCCACTCGAGTATTGTGCGCTGCCTCTCTTCTCGGTTGACAGCCTATCTTGAGCCTTCCACTTTACGGTCATAAATTCTCCGTCGTTCTCTAGCAAGGAAGGCGATGGGTATCACTCCTGCGATCACCAACACCGCCGACTCAGAGACAGTGCGGTATGCAGACGCAACCCGCAAAGCTCCTCGTCTCTGTACCTGGGCCAAGCGCTTTCGGTACAGCTCCTTACTGAGAGCTCCGGCCCAAACCTCAGAGCCTTACAGTAGCACTGACTGTACAGCACTCATGAGGAGTTGGTGTTTGCTTGGTGTGGGCCCACCGATGTTGCACATTAGTCGACTTAAAGCTGAGACGGCTATCGCGGCCTTTTTCGCCGTTGCCCTGATCTGTTCCGAAAAGCTCATTTTGGAATCGATCAATAGTCCCAAATATTTTATTGCAAGTTTAGACTCAACAGTCGCATCTCCGATCCGCAAAGGAATTACCGTGGGAATTCTTTTTTTCGTGAGAATGACCACCTCGGTTTTCTCTAGTGTCAAACTGTAACCCACGGGTGGTCATCCATTCCGTCACTTGACGCATTAGCACTCCCAGTCTGTGCTGCGCATGTTCGACTGTGCGTCCGGCGATCAGTGCTCCTATATCATCTGCATAGCCGACCAAGCGCGTCTCATCTGGCAGCTCAAGCCTCAATAGTCCGTCATATGTGGCGTTCCACAATTCTGGTCCCAGTATGGAGCCTTGCGCTACACCAGACGTTATCTCCATACTGCCTTAAATTTCAAGGAAATAAATTTGGATTGACTTTTTGCAAATTTTATTTTAAGACATCATTTACTACCATTATTTTGAATATCGAAATACAATCTCTACAATTCTTCCTCTTTAATAAAATGTCAGAATCACAGTTGATACCATTCGTTGTGTTAACCTTAGAAATAACAGTCCTTTGAAATTTTTTTGTTTGCAATTGATGTTTCCAATAGTTAACTGTAAATTCACCTGTCCTGCGTGTCCATGATGAATACAGGATGCTGCCCAGGACGTGTTGAACATTGAAATTGAGGAAAAGAACAGTAAATAAGTAAGGAGACGGAAATAGATTGAAACATATGAAGACCCATCTAGAATTGAGTACAAAAATACAATCGGCAATAGGAAGAGTTATTTTCAATGGGTGGGCGGTAGGATATTATATCAAAAACATAATTACAGCAAGGACACTGTGAAGAGATAACCAACTAGAAAAATAGTCGACATAACTATCGGTTTTCAAAGCAGGCTGATATCTTGCGTAATTGAAACTAAATCATGAAAGTCGAAATTAAGGAAGGATCAAAAGATCAAAAGTAAGGATAAATTATTTAGACCATTTATATTTAATTCGAAAGGGATTTTTAATGAACGAATTGGCTAACATTGCAGTTGTAATGATATTCGCATTACTTTGTTACTTAGATTAAAACATCGAAGTAAAAGCGTGTCCCATTTTATCCTTTTGAATATAACATTGAGAGCGATTTAAATCATCGCATATTCAGAAGATTACCTGAATGATATTCTTTCAATATAGCTTGGTCGAATCGTTGTTCACGGTTTACAGATAGAAATTCAGACTATTAAACAAGCCATACTCAGGAACCATTCAATTTCAGGTCTGCTGAGCTTCATTTTCACCATTATCCATCATTGAGTGGGTTTCAATTTAATTATTAAATTTTCAACAATTTCTTCTCCTTCACGTTGAAGTCTATTGAAGCGACTATATCTATCATCGAATGGGCAACACGATAATAATGTTAAGCCTTCCATCCATGTTACCACATTTGGTTGCCGCACTAGACCGAATGCAATGGAATATTCTGGCTTCATCAAAATTTGATGTTACATGTCATACACCAATAGCACACGTACTCACATATGTTTGCTACTGGTTAATATTGGAAAACGCCACTTAGTTGAGAAGCGCCCACTGTTTTCATTCTATCAAAGAGTAAATTAATTACACATTGAATTTATTTAATGTGATGCAGTAGCAACGCTATTACCACTAATTATGTTGTTTCATACATCCTGAAAAAGAAGGGCTGAACACGTAGCAAATGTTTTAGTTTTCGCCAGAAGAGATCCAGGCCAGATTCAAGAATGTAACAAACATTTCAACTCTATGGCAACCGACGACATGTGAACAGATGCATGTGCATATGAGTAAAGTTCAAACTTGGTAGTTAGCATGTTTTTTGTTGTTACACGTCCGTTTCACTAATTCTGTCAAGCTATGTTGGTGTACAGTTTTCAGATATATAGTAACTAATTAGTTTGTTAGTTTGCCATTCTCATACGGAGCTGCAGTTCTATTTGAATTGAAAATTTTAATTCGTTGTCTAGCCACATATACTCAAGTGAACCTTTATTTTGTGCTCTGGCATTGTTCGTCATGAAAACAAGAAACTCTGTTGAAAACACATTACCCGAACACTAAATGCATCTTTCAGACGCAGAGATTTCAATTAAGAGAAGGATCTTTTGAAAAATCAATCAAAATATGTAGATATAAGCAGACATACGCCACAAAACTTCAGTTTAACCAGTAACATTGTCTCTTCATAGTTTTGTGCATCGTTGATATCGTAGCGCTATCATTCGAGCGAAGCCTGTTTGAATTTCAGAGAGGTTCGAGAAGGAATATATAAGGCTTCAATAACTACTATATCGGTGCAGGATTCCATATATCCATATTACCATATATACCCCTAGCGTTTGAAAAATGAAATCGTTATATATTTTCGAATTATCGATCTGTGATTATTTCATTTATTTGTGGAACGTATGTTTAACGTAGAACACATGCTTCGATTCACTTCGCTGGAGCCAAAGGGATTGAAAGACAGTCACAACAATTTTTAGGCACTACAATATCAAAAATGGAAATTCTGGAAACCTTACTAATATTGTTTAAATTTTATGCTATCGACATTGTAAACTCATATACTCTAGTGTTCCCAAAAACCCAGAAAGTAACAGAATCGCACGATCTCATTCAAGTAAAAGCTTGTTAAAAAATCATGGGGCTTCCCGACTTAATCTATTTTCGCTTCAATTGAAAAAACATACTTCAAAAGTTTTGTATTTTTTATAGTTAGGTTTCTTCTTTCTGGACAAACTTCAGAATTCTACTAGCATTAGAAATTTCTAATCGGAATTTTCAAAAAAAAAACTGAAAAATTTTGTCTGTTTTACACTACTTTAATGCAGTACATCTGCTTTATCTTATCTGCAATTGTATATATCTTTGCACCTTTTTTAGCCTTGATTACCTCCTTAATACGTTTCGGTTTGGACATACTTTTTTTTTAATCTCGAGATAAAATATATTCTACCAAGGGTACAAAATCAATTGTCTAATTGGTTTATTTTAGAAGAATTATCGTCGATAAGATTGCCAATAAGTTTTTAATCAATTTTGGATGGAATCTGATCTAATTCTTTTACGTTCAAAAAGGACAAGATTCCTTGTTAATAAATTGTTTCTATTAATAATCAATCAATAAAAGTTCAAAGCAAGGGTGGTATAGCTCAAGAATACTTTGACAAACCGTGTAACATCCGTGTAGTATTCCAAGACAGGGTATTGGACGTCCCTCCAAGATTAAGAGTAAATACCGTTTAACCGTCCAGAAGCAAAACTTTCATTTCGTGAAAGGCAAAAATATCCCCGTACCATTCAATACACAAAAAACGCTTGTCGGTTGATTGCTCACCTGATTTTCGCCTGATGTTATTCCTTTCATCCAACATAAAACGTTGAATTTGAACTTATGAGAATATCTTTAATTTTCAAATGATCTTCAGTCCAATTTTACATATTGATTGAGACGCATTATACTGCTGAGTAGCAATTTTCTTGCCGGTGGCCTTCCATTCAAATATTATTTATACCGTTGTCGACAGTTGCAAGACAACATGACCCAGCATCGACCCTTAGCTCTTCGCGTTTGGTAATATTGTTCAAAGAAGGTTAATCCTTCCGTTCCACAGAAGCCAATGTGGTCCCCTAGCTCTTTGATCATCATGTGTTCCAGTTCTGTTACGTGAGTAAAGCCAACCGAATGAGGCCCGTGTTGGCCAGGCTCGGCAAACCTAATAGGAAGCATTTTGTACGTTCTTCGTCCTCACCGCATACACCTCACATCACCTCATACTCGACAGATATCTTCCTTTTGGATGCATATTTCACTTGGCTTGCTGACCCAAGAAATTAATTGATATTACCAAAAATTAGTTAATACTAATATTCCAATTCCATTCTTTTTTCTCCTAGGAACTAGTTTAGTATCCTTTTTGTCAGGTTGAGGCCAATTTTACTAGTTTATCCTGCAGTCGATCCTGTCATCCAAAGCCGTATCTATCCTGTGGCTCTTTAATCGTGCATATTGGACTGTTAGGATTAAGTCATTTCCATCTTCAAGGCTCTCTTGCCTTCCATCGAACCCGACAGCTTTTTGCCTATTTCGCATAACTGATTATTCAGTACAACTCTGGCCTCAAAATACGTGAACTTTCATACCGATCTTGCACCGTTTCTTTTGATTATTTGAACTTGCGCTAATATTGTTTTTTGGTATACTGGATCCTAACTTCCCTGCTGTGAATCCAGTCTATTTTTTTTTTTGCTTTAGACATTTTTAAACAAATAACTAATATGAGATTTAGTAGATACGGATGGGTAGTTTCTTGAAATTTTCTGCTAGGATAGAGACTCCAAATTCTTCCTTACCCTATGTCTGTCTTTAAATTGTTGGGATTTTTGACACAAATTCGTAACTAGCTGATATGATACAGCATCAAATATATCTATATATGCTGAAAAACACCTGACCCAAAAGGTGTTTTTATGGTTTTTCAACTAACTTCATGAACTCTATTATCTATCCGATTTTTTTCGCATACTACTGTATATTTTTAATACCCTGACACTCAATTAATCACAAATAAATGCATATATAGTTTATATTCTTCAAGCCAAACCAGTCGTAGTGAATTCGATTTAGTTATTGAAGCCTTTATTTGTACAACTGATTTTACAACTGGCCATTGATCAATAATTTACTGATGTATCTATTGTATAAAAAATGTTACAGACGAATTATTATTTTTTTTTAAATATCAACAAAACAAAAAAAAAATATTAAATTGAAACGCTTGTTGACTGACAGTTTCAAACAGTTCCAACCATCAACTATTTCAATACCACGCCACATTTCATAAGAATCTCGATGAGGTCAAGAGCCTTCTCGTCCATACCCATATAAGTCCTTGGCGATAATGTTAGCATTTTTTCCGCATCACGATTATTCTAGCTTAGCCAACAGTCGTAAGTACCCGAGGCTAATGATTCATTGAGTCTACTTTCTTCAAGTTCTGCATTATTGCAATTTTCTTCTTTCTTTCAGTCGTCTCTCATGTGCGCGTTGCAACAAGCTCTCCATATAGTCACGAACTTTTCTTCAGACCAAAAATGTTAACTGCACAATCACTCTTAACTTTCAAATGTCAATAGGATATCTTATCTAAACTTCTTTCTTTTGGTTCCATGCTGCTCTTTGTACACACTATCAATCATACCGCTCCTCAACAAACCACTTGGCTTGGTCTTGGTTCTCCTCTTCCAATCCCACTTGCAGTTCTATAGTTTATCTATTGGGTCTAACTTTGTGACTTCGCAACGTCTTAGCTCACTCCAACTGGATAAGGTTTGGTACTACTAAGTTTTATATATTATGTTTGGATAATGCCGGGGCATAAATAAAACATGAAACGAAATCAAAACAAACATTACAAATATTTGGCCGCAAACGTTCGATTGTGAACATACCACACGAATGTACTCCAACTGTACCCGACCATATTCGATTCCTCTTATATTGCTCTGTATCTTTTCTATAGATATCTACTAGATAACATGTGCAATGCACGTTCATTGTACCTGTTCGTGTTTATATTTTTTATGTTTTGTGGTACAAAGTTGTTATGGATAGTGCCCTGGTGCCGGTTTTGGTCATCCCATTGAGCTGCAGATACATGATAAGTGGATTTATCAGTGCGATTAAGCTAGTAAGGAGAGTGGTAGAGCAACAAAATAGGAAAAAAATTACGATGGTTAAAATGCTGGCCAGGAGATATGTTCAAGTGTACTTGAAAGCTCATGTAAATAGAGCTAACATGATTGTTATGCATTCAAATTCAGAATGAAGTGTTAGTAATTAATAATTAAGAGGTTCAGACAAGTTAATAAAAAACGTTGGTTTTGATTCCAGACAGAAGAATTCTACAAAAAAATTCTAGGCAGCTGATTGAACTCTTCGTTATATCCATATTCCCCTTATAAATTCCAAATTTGATGACCATACGTCATCTCTCTTTGGCTAGTACATCATTTAGCTTAATAAAGTTTAGCAAAAGGACTTTCGTTGAAAAAAATCTTTGCTTTCATTCCTGTATCAAAGAAATTATCCTTAAAAAGTATCGAAAGGTACAACAGTTACGCACTGAGAAGTGATTATACAAGGTAGTCGAATGGATTTAAAGTCCTTAAACGTTTATAAATAATCCTTACACAAGAAAGTTGGAATATAAATTGATTTTTCAAAAAATTAATTTTATTCAAATATATCCCATTGAAAGATCTAACTTTGATACACCTTTTGATTAACACATAAATTCCATTGAAAAGAAACTGCTCATTTTTGGAGTCCTGGTAGACATTGATCCTGCATCCAACGGAACTGATATTAGTCAGATCTAGTCAATATTGCGGTTGACTCAGAATCTCACATTAACATTTTCAACTTAATTTCTTATTCTTGCATAGCAAGTAGCTGTCAGTTGCATAGATGAAAATGCTACTTCTTCCCTTGTACCCCCTATGCTATTCTTCACATTTTTAGCGTCCTCTAATAAACATTTAAAAAAAACCTTAAAATAATTTTTTTAACTTATTTTGAAGATTAAATCCATCACGTGAAAGTATAAGATCATCAAAATATAAGAGAATCGATATATGCAGGCCTGATGTTGGCGATAAAATCTATGCGGTGAAGTTTTTATGTATCAGGCCGTTCCAAATGAGCTGCATCACAACGGTTTGCCACCAATTTGAAATTTTACTGGAAGACTTTTCAGTCTGAGCCACATTACCTATAGAGTAGCTCAAGGACGAAGTGATAGACTCTCAATGCAGACATGAATTGAGAAAAACAAAATTAAATTACTTGCCAAAGACACGGTTAGAATTGAAATTAGAACTGTGACCGAAAATGAAATTAGAACTGTCACCAAAATTCCAAACCAAATTTTTCATTCTCAGACAAAAAAATAGCAAAACAACTGTCAAAGTCTACTTCACAAGCCATCCGTTTACGTAAGACCATCACAACCATCTTTAAAAGATCACCAATAACTATATATGATAGAATCATACTGAACATCGAGATGCAGGTACACCAATAATTTAATCTGGTCCACACGTTGAGGGACTCAACTATTTTTACTGACAAACTCCCGATCGAATCCTGTCCAAAGGCGATGTAGCGAAGAAATCATTAACGTAAGGTTTTGTTAGCCAAAGGCAGTATTTCATGTAGTAAATCGGAACCTTTCAAACGAGAAACGCACTGTTAAAGCGAGTACGTTTAAATGGAATATCCCGAAAGAATAACGTCAGATTTAAGCTAGATGAAATCTAAAGACCTTGAAGTGAGCTATAAGAAGAGAGAAAAGGAAACGTCTTCAGTCTTCCGCTTCCAGGGAAGCTCAATAGGAAGTCCGATTTCCCACATTTCCAAAGAGGACATAAAGGACTGAGCGTTTGGGCGTAGATTACCAAAATAGGCCGAGGTAAATTCTCCGAGTTCACTTTCCCATTTTCAACTTTTAGCACTGGGGGCTCCGAAGCGAATGCCATGTCCAACACGGCTTTCACGCGACCCCAACCGCGAAAAGCAAGGACTCTGACATAATGAGCCGATTTTTGTTCAGTTTCTGTGTAATTTTTTATTTTGGTTTGTATTTTCGTTTTCAAAAGTCTGTTCTCCTCGATGGTATTTCCTACAATGTCTCTGGTGTATTCACCTCATTACGGAATGAATGTCTGCGACTTCTTACTCCTAAGAATGAGAAAACTTTCCAAAAATCATTATACGAAGATGTGAGATCTGGAAATTTATTTCAGTGAAAATATGTCCATCGTATCAGTTAGTAGGATAGGGATATTCAGGATCTAAAAAAAGTCGAACAAATTCAAGAGCACATCGATGGTCTCACATAATTTCTCCTTCTATTAAAGACAAAAACAATTTTCATCGGCCCTAATACACCCTCATACTGCATAGTATCATGTAAAGCATATATTTAACCTTTTTGTAACACATTTGATCATTTGATTTGGACATCAAAGATCAAAGTTAACCTTTGACAACTCTCAAATTCACTGTTCCTCACTTAAAAAACAAATCATGATGACAGTTGAACCTTTCAGCCTGTAAAACACTCACTACTAATCCTTAAAAATTCTTTCATCTACATTCAAATTTCAGCTTAAATTGCCATCATAAACAACATGCATGCATAAGTGCCTCCACATGTGAACAACATGTTGGAGCTAAACGAAAACTCATCCTTTAATGATAATTTCGACTATATATCTCTCCTCTTTTGAATTTATGTCTGAAGCTGAAAGATATATTTCTGCTACCTTCCTTCCTCTTCCTTCCACGGCGAGTCGTTTGTATTGTATTTGACTAGTGTGCTGCTATGTGACGCATTCACTTTTATATTTTGAATGCCGTTGGGAAAGAACAAAGAATTGTCGTTTATTTGTACGACAAAAAGCAACCCTTTGATGTTTACCAAATAGCTTCGTTTACCCGATCCATATAGGACAAGAGATGACGGTTGGTCTGTGCGTCTTATTCAGCAACATTTTATGAAATTCCTATTGTATTTCTCGCATGCATATGATTATAAAAACGGTAGCAGGACTCAAATGTAATACAATGGACTTTTATACAAAGTTGAAGGTTGTTGTTCTCAGCTCAGGGTACTCAAGTACTACGACAGCGACTACGACTTTGTATAGCTCAAACTTCAATTGGAAATTGTTTATAAATTAAATATAATTATGAGCTTGTTTCCTCATTATATTTACAACTAAATGCCTTTTTCTTAACACCATTTGCCAATTCCAAATCATTATCTACACAGTGAAATATATATAAATTGATATTTTTCTCTATTTTCAGGTATGTTGTGAAATCTTAATTATGTATAATCAGAACGAGTTAAAGAAAACTTAAAGTTGAGTGAGTATAAATCAATTGTCGACTTAAGCTTTCCGCAGAACATGACACTTTGTCCATGACCATGACCAATTTTCATTGGGTTCAAAATTGTAATATCATTTTGACAGCTTTTAACGGCCATTTTTGAATCACAATATTTAACATCTGCCGTCAGTTGCCACCACGAAGATTTACAATTTCTTTTTGAATATTTTCACGGCGGATTTTGGAAATTATTGTTTCAAAAAATCGAAAATCTATGCTCACTTTAAGCAGCGTAATTGAAAATGTGTAAAGGAGATTTTTTTTGGGTAGGGAGGTGAATGCTATTTACGCCCTGAGTGTCGAACTCCCAGTGGACTTACTGGATTATCGATTAAACATCTCCGCTGTCAACCGGAGCGTCTAGCCTGGAACCGTTTGACACATTACTTCGGGCTAGGCCTCCCAATTTTACGCCTTTTGGCGCCTTCGGGTTCCAGGGATTCCTTCTCCAGTTGAGTGGGAAAGAGGAGGAGGATTGCTAGAGAATTAAACCCTCCAGCCTCGACGCCTCCAGCCGATCAAGTATGCCTTTTTCATTACTAGGATTGCCCGAGCGTAATGTGCCACTTAATTCCATTTGCCAAATGATTTCAGAATATCTTCGATTAGGCTATCTAGATGGAGCTCTCCCACTTTTTCGGCAAGATCACCGCGCTGTTTGTCCCAGCTTCAATGCAATGTGGAGACCGTGACTAACCTATCTTGTGCAGGTAAAACTGAAAACAACCGTGTGTGCTCAGTAGCTGGGTCAGGTAGAATTCAGTCTCACCATGCGTTCGACTGAGCCTTGATCTCAAGTCGTTGATGAGCCGCGAGGTCCATATTCTTTTAAGCTGACGTTCCCATGATTGTTGCCATTCGTCGAGAGTGCATCGTCTTTCATCGCGAGCAACTTTTTCCTTATTACTCTCGTGCCTTCGGAGATAGACTCTTTTACGCTCTCTAGCAAGGAGAGCGATGGGTATTACCCCTGCAATTACCAACACCGCTGGCTCAGAGACTGTACGGTATGCTGATGCAATCCGCCGTGCTCCTCGTCTCTGCACCTGTGCCAAAAGGAGTTTGGATCTATGTGAATGATGCAGTATTTCCTGTAGATGCTTTGTCAAATCACAGGGTTGGGCCAACATACCATACCATGCTCCGAGATCCAGCAAATAAAAAATCAAATAGTGATTTTGGGATGAATCTTGATGATTCAAAACTCTACATTTGGCATTTAAAACGAAAGCTCTTATACATACATTCAAGCAATCCTTAAAAATGTACAACAAACTTAGTAGCAAGTCATGCGTATGTTGGCTTACCATCTATCCTTTTGTCTTTTTAAGTCTTTCAATAAGCTCCAATACTACTGCCTTCCTTTCCTCTCCTCTTAATTATCTTTCAGAATTCAAGAGCTAGATTATAAAAATAAAAAAAAATACACAAAGCTAATGACATAATATATACAATCCTGTTTTTTATTTTGTCCTTGTTACGTTCCGTAGTTCCCCGTCAATTGCCATCTTCGGTGTGTAGTTCCATTCCGTTGTAATCCTACGTTTTTTATCTTTTTAAACTTGTTTATGGGCGAAACTTCTTCAGTTTCTTATACCCGTATTAAATTATAACATTTTTTAATGAATCATTTATTGCTTCTCGCTTATAGTTCTTGTAAAGAAGATGGAAGATGAATTATGCCCAAAAATAATCCTTGTATGAGCCGAATTATGTTCGTCAAAACGACAGTATACATCAAAAACTATTATATTGGACCTCCCCACAAATTAGTATGCCGATGTTCCCCTATTCGCATTTATACAATTTACTTCCAACTAATTAAACCATTTCCAACTTTACCTTTGATTACCTTTTCTCTCATCAAATATCCTTCCTCCTCTTCCTCACAATTCCAAATTACTTTAGTCATCATTCATTCTAAATCCTGTTTTCGACATTTACTTAATACCATCCAAACAAAACATCTTCTTCTTTTTGGTCCTTTTTGGGAAGTCTACAAATAAAATATCTAAGAAACTACTTACGCTCCTAGACGAAAACTTACATAGTAATTCAATTTAGCACATATGAGATGTATATATATATAACAGACTTAAGCTCTGAGTGTCACAGTGTCCAATGACACAATCACATCCTATTTCGAGAAGAATTTAAATCCTAGGGATTATTTTGAAATGTCCCATTGATCATAAAAGCTTTTATGTATCACATGGCGTTGGGTGTCTGAACATGTGAGAGCAAACGCGTATGTATGTTACATGCACACCATACATGTGTACAAGCATGTATGGAAAGGTTTGATGGAAATCCCTCACGATATGTGTCCGGGAAAAAAAATGAATTATTGAATGAATGAAATTGGATTGAATTATTTGCGCCTGAAGAAGGCATTTGAAAAGGCAAAAGGCGAATATTGATTTTAGATTTTCGGAATAACAAACGTATAAAGATGTTTTCGAGTATATTTATTTTATCAGTTTTTTATCGCGCGTGTATATGTGTTAATTCTCGGTGGAGTATAACAAATAAAATGTGACCGTTTGAAACATTTTTAAAATCCTGAAATTTCGCAAATTAACATACTTCACTATATTTTAATTCCCGCCTGTGATGATTTCCACTGTATAATAATACGTAGATGATACTACGAGCGGACGTTTTTAACTGAGCAGAATGAAGGGTAAGAAGTGGGAATGAAACTACAGACTAATTTTTCTTTTTCAATATATTCACCTGCCACTCTAATACATTTTTCAAATTTTTCTATTTGTTGTTTTGTCTTTGTCCGAAAAAAATGCTGAAACTGTGTCCTACACTTCTTCGTCGCTTCACAACTTTTTCTCACAAAGTTTTTTCTAAAGTTTTGGTGCAGATCATTGGGACCCAGATCAGAACTGTAAGCGGTGAGTGAGTCAAAATATAGAGGCACATTGTGTGGAGTGCAGCCAACGCAACACGGTCCTTGTGAAGAAACACTTTGGGCAGGTGAACCAGGTCCATCGACGCCAAAACGGAATATTCACGCTTCCAAGGTCTTGTTTTGCATCTGGTGAGACCACAGTGGTCATTATGTATCCCACAGTGGCCGACGGCAACTCATCCGTCTGAATCGAGCTCTGAAGGAAAAATTATTGAATGGAATGACAGACATGACAAGTTGTTTTGCTGCATGACAATGCAAAGCCACACGTCGCCAAGCCGGTCAAAAAATATTTGAAAGTTGTGAACTGAGAAATTTTGCCCCACCCACCGTATTCCCCAAACATTGTTCCTTCGGATTTCCATTTGTTGCGCTCCATGGTATCTGCCCTCACTGGAGAACAATTTGCTTCCTATGAAAGCATCAAAAAATGGCTCGATGACTTGATCGAATCGAAGGATGGGAATTTCTCTGCCGAGGAACCCATCTACTACCAAAAAAATGGGAGAAGGTCATAGCTTCAAATGGTGCATACTTTGAATGACGTGACTGTATTTTTTAATGTTAAAATAAACTATTAAATTTGTCGAAAAACGGCGGAGACTTATTCCCATACCCAATACCTTAGGATAATTCTAAAATTGTGCTTGGGACTATTATCTTGGTACACTTTTTTTTAAATTCATTGCCACCACAGATACAATCATTGGTGCTGAGGAAAATTGAATTTTTTAATCGCGAAGTATCTACTGAATATCACTAAATACTTCTTGAAGACATCTTGTAATTTCGGGGAAGTTATCAAGGCCAACCGTAATTCCCACCAAATCAACTGCTCGATATCTAATGAGGTGTCTGTGTCTTCGTTCCAGTATAGAGATATTGCACAACCGAAAACATGAAAGTTGGTAATTGTCTTACAAGTGGATCTTCCAAGATTCTTGCGTTAATTTATTTCTTACATTTTAGGCAGCGTGTTATGTTTACCTATAAAGGAGCTAAATTGTCATATTATTCTTCGATGGTGATGCATTTTTTCGGAATATCTATTTCTTTCTAATACAACTGCAAAAATTGAAAATGTTGTAGAATGAATTTCGATGCATAATCTCATAATTATCGGTATGGAGCGAAAAGTACTCATACTGATAGTTTTTAAAATGCCCAGTTTCGTTGTCCTTCATTATTCCTATTAATTTAATGGAGATTGGATTAGCGCAGAGTGTGAATTGAGTGTAATGAGTGTAAAAGTTAAATATTTGAACCATTCTTTTGTGGAAACACTAAAAAACAAATATTCTACCTGATAAATGTTTCGTTTGTTTTCAGTGCATTTTTTCTTGCTTCTATAAAGATTATGTTGAGCTATTCATGGAGAAAGATATTAACTCAATTCCTTTGCAAAACATTTTATTAATAGAAGAGACTTCAACCCTGTCATCAACGAATTTTTTCAACCCAACATGGTTCAACTCAGTCAATCCAACACTAAGACGGACCATGTTCTGTCAAGAAACACTATTTCCCCTGTTTACAGCAGGATCATCTAGTTAAGGAATCAACCGGAAACATAATCTTTCTCCGTTGCTTATGGACATAAATTGTTATTTCGTTTGAATTAGTTTGAACGTCTGTCATCTATTTGAATAACTCTAATTGAACGTCTGTCATCTATTTTCCTATGGAGATACCGTTATCTTTATCGTTCTGTCTCTTGTAATTTTTCCGCAGAAAAGTTTCTACAATCCCTTACATTATCCGCTTAAAATGAAACGAGAACTTTCCTCGCTATTATCAATTAATTTATCATGACAAAGTTGCCATTCGTCAATTTATTCCATTTTTCAAGGATATTTTCGGAATTGAACACAAAGAAAAACCAGTAAAATACATCGCGAACTTCTGGAAAATATTTTGTATCTGTATCTTTCACTTTAATCTGTCCACTATACAATTGCGGCTGAAAGAATAAATAACATGAGAAGGATGATTTTAATAAATAAGCATAAACTGCTCATGTGGATTAATAACACACTGAAGAACAATGACTTGCAGTAGATACACACGATGGTAGCGACAGCACCAGCATCTACAAGTTGACAAGGAAGACAGTTTTCTTAATTGAAGAACTCTGGCACGAAATTTATATTTAACGATTAATATACTTCCCATTCGTTTTGTGCTACTTGAACTCTTGTACACATGATTTGAAAATTGCGGGGGATTAAAGATAGAACATATGGGAAGTGTAGCCATACTTGAAAGCGTTCGTGCAGACATTGAATGATTAGCAACATTCTTCATAAAGGATGTGAATCAGAATTAACGTTAAGATAATTGTCATGGATTTTCTTACTAGTAATTGTGTATTCGTATCTTGAAATTACCGTGTCTTGCTGTAGTATCAAGCACAGCGTATTGATTCGGGCTTACATTTTCGAATAAGTTAAGTTGCTGCACTTTTCTCTCCATTACTAATGAGGAAAACTCAGACATAACTTAGTTTATACATAAAATTCAACTGAACAATTTCTGTTATTCCAATTATCGTGACATTAGTTTTGTCAGCAAAATTGTTGTTGAAATATTATTGGATTATAACTTCATAGTTTCCTACATTTTGCGCCTTGTTAACTGACTCAACCCTTTCAAGCGACAAACTCTTGTATGAGACTGTTCATGCATACTTGAAGTCCTGACCAAACGACGAAGCAAACATTAATCTCAACTCAGAACCTAACCAACGGGAAAGAATCAACAGCAGTTCTACGAGTCTATGAATACGACAGAAATGAAAATGGAAAAAGTCAATTCCATTTTCTCCGTGAAAATTTGCAAGTTTTGAAGCCTGAAAGGATAATAACGGATGCAAAGTGTACTTATCTGGGGAATAAAGTTAAAGCTGAAGCTTGATTCATTACCGTGGTTTACTATGATGCCCTCTTGCTTGCAGTGCATGAAAAGAACGTATAGCTTGGAAAAAAGGACGCAAAGCTTGTTCTCAACGAGAATTTAAGTTGTTGAAGTGATGTTGTAAATGAGAATGGAAATGGGAATGAATGTGGTTTCCTTGAATACTATAGCTATAGGTACATTCAAAAGATTTCCACATTGAATGTGGCCTTAAGTGCATATAAAATGGATTTTATTCGATTTGAATTGTGTAATGATGCTTTGAGAATAATAATGCATAGAGCTGCTGCTGACGTAAATGGTTGATTGTCAGTGTATTCATTCTCCTCGTTGTCGTTGATGTTTAAGTCTATCTGTTTGAAATTTAGTTTGCGATTATTAAAGCAACACTAAATATCCTAATAAATAAATATCCTAAAATTTTCAATACCTTATCAATGCACACTCCGTAAAGAAATAGATTCAGTTCCCGGCACTATTTCAACTATCAACCGAAAATAAAGGACTTTGAAATTACCGGGTGTATGCATAAGTTTTTGTTTTTTGGTACTAAATTCTGAATACAGAATATAGTTCAATATTAGCCATCAGTATCTACAAATTTCACCCATCTTCAAGGAAATTTATTAATGTGGAGTCGAGTCGAGGAAGTACGCAGAAGGAAGTTTCATCTAAGCGACTTCACTGTGCCTTTTACTGGTTTCGCTGAGTGCGACGGCACGTTATCGTGGAACAAAACCACTTTGTCATGTCATGTTTTTCGATCAATACGTTAAAGCGCGTATATTCAACATTTGTTGACAATAACGATGTGATTTAACATTTTCGCGGGCCTTCAAGAGTTCAAAATACAAAATATCATTCTGGTCCCATCAGACACATGAGCATGGTGATTTTTCCTTGGTTTTGAAGGATCGGTTTCGTCAGGTGAAAACCACCATTTGCTCTGCGTCGGGTTTTCAAATGAAATCCATTTTTCATCATTCTATACAAATCGATTCGAAAATTATTTTCTTTCGAGGCGCGGAAGCAGCATCCCGCAAGTGATTTTGCGATTTTCCATTTGACGTTCATTCAAATCGTGTGGAACACATTTACCGAGTTTATTGATCTTACCCGATGCTCGTAACCGTCTGCTGATCGTTTCCTGTGACACATTTCATGCTAATGCTTGTCTTTCACATTGGAATTACCATTTTTGAATTGAATTTGAAACCATGTCTAACATGTCCTAATTGATGGAGCGTGCTCACCACATGTTTATAACAGCAAACGATGACTTTCAACAGCCTATTTCTTTTGGTTAAACAAGAAATGAATGCGTACCACAAATGCATTTTTTCCATGCATAATATTCACATTTATTGATCATCACGACAAAACAAACAAGTTAGTTTTGGGAGACTCAAGTTGTGTGTGTTTTTGGCTAAATGTCAGACGATCGAAAGGGTCTATGTGTCAATTTAATACGCTGCGTACTATTCGCTGGTGCCATCTATCAGTAATACCGAAAAAAAAACACTGCATACAGCTGGTTAAAGTTAAAAAATAAAAACACTTGTGTAAACATCGTATTTGAATCGTTAGAATTCATTTAATCATCATGTTTGACTGGCTTAAGTTAGTTTTATGTGTAAAGATAGTTTTTGAGTGAAATAATTGATTTTTTTCGAAGCTACCATTGCATTCTACTGTTTTCATCATAAAAATAACTTCTCACTGTCGCTCGCTGACTTCCTCAGTGAGTGCTTCATTGAGTCGATGGCATCCTTCCTTCTTCACCAGTTAGTGTTTTTATCGTGTTGAGACAAAACGCGGTATACGACATGTTGAAATATTGAATAAAATACTAAGATTCAACGTTATTTTGAACCAAAACATGCGAATTTTAATAGTTATTAAATGTTAAAGGTTTTCGGTTAAGGACTTAAACATTTTATCTTATATTAAAGCACAGACATTTTTGAGACATTGAATTCAAATTTATTGTGGGTGTAGTGAAAAAATTAAATGTTATGATTGACTTCCGGTCATATGACGAGCCAGTTTACTGCGATTCTTTGGACCCAATTTTCCACCACTCTGGCACTTATTCCACACGGAACATTAGCAATTTTGCGTTGGATGTTGTCTTGGAGCTCGTCTAAAGTTGCTGGATTGTTGACATAGATGAGTGACTTGCTTCAGCTCCATAACAATAAATCTAATGGTGGCCATTGGACCGGACCATTTCTCGGGATAACACGTTCACCGAATTCGCCTTTCAATAAATCGATTGTAAGGCGTGCTGTGTCGCGATTGGCCAGATCTTGTTGAAACCACATATCGTTGATGACAAGTTCATCCAATTCTAGCCACAAATCCAACATAACAAGATAGCACTTTCCACTGACGGCAACATGCCGGTCAATTTCATCCACAAAAAAACACGGTCCAATCACACTTCTGGCATGAAAACCTCACCAAACAATAACTTTCGGCGAATGTAACGGTGTTTCAAGAAGCAGATGGGGGTTTGTCCCTCACAAATAACGCATCTTTTGATTGAGTACAAAACCATTGAGCCAGAAATGAGCTTCACTGAATTTTTCGAAAAAGATGCTCGATAAAATTCTTTATTTTGCCAAAGCTCAAATGGATAAGTTTCAGTGTTTCGAAAGATCAAGTGCCTTTAAGTGTTTAAACATGTTCGTTCCGAACCGTACGACGCCTTTTTGGCATCGGAACGTCCAATAGTAAAAATTTTGACTCGAAGGCCGCACAGCTTGTCGGATGGGACGATTATTACGATCGTAAATTGAAGTAAGTGCTCTTAAATTTTACTACCGACTCAGAATTTCGGTAGTAATTTTGAATAATTTCCAAACATTGCTGGTTCGTTAACTTTGCCATGATGAAAGTGTTGACTGTTTGACGTTTTGAATAGACAGACTTTGACGTTTTGAATAGACAGTGCATTTAAAAAATTTAAAGGTGCGTTCATATATGGAAACGAAATTGTCATTATTATTATGTTTGCTTCCAATTATGCATTCTAATAATTTTTATTGTAGATATATTAGCGAGAAGAGTCAATCGGTTAAAAAATATGAAGACCGTTGCATTTACAACGATGCAAACTTCTGGCACCTCGGGGAATTCGAGTACTTCACATAAATCTTCTTGCACCTATGCTGAAATAAAAAATAATTTAAATAAATTCAGTAGTCAAGCCATATATTGATGTACTCCTAACAGTTAAGTCCTATGCATGTCCTATGTCCTATGAATCTTGAAAATATTTTTATGGTTGGTTTTAACGTGGACCATTACGTTTATGGTTTGCTAGACCATATTGAAATCCCAATTTATGGAAAACAAAACCTGCATGGGCTTAAACATTAATGGGAGTTCAATTTCACAAGACTTTAATTTATTTAATACAAATTAAACTATAATATCTTTCCATAATTTACCTATCTTACTTGAATGAGTTTGAAATGATGAAAGATATGAAACTCAATGAAATATAAATTTTTCTATTTATGGTTTTCCATAATATAAAATGAAAACATATTATCGATAGCATTCTGACTAGAATCCATACTATCAAATGGAAACCAATATACATCGTACTACCATTCGTGAATGGCACCAGCAACCAACAACTAAAATCCATAGAAGCCATTTCTACGGCAGAATGCAATTTCTGGTAAGAACGAAGGAGAGCGGTCTAGTTTTTAAAAGATTTATAGCCACTTTTAATCTTAAGATACACTTGAACTCGCCTTTGTACAGAAAGATAATAGTCTAAGGAAGCAGGTCCCAAGTCGTATTTTATGTGTGTATGCTGTTTCTAGGTGAGCAGGAAACTTGTTGGCTACATATCTAGTCCCAACAAATATACTGCTCCTTTGTGGATTTCATTTGCATTTGGAAGCAAGAAGAAAACCCCGGATCATCTGCATTCTGAACCCCTCCTCCTGCTCATAGCACTAAAAGAGGTCTATTGCCGAGGCTTTGTGAAAGAGGCCTCTGCATGATAGCACTATAGCTAATTGTTGCTTCCGGTATGGAGCTCTTAAGAAAATAATAATGGAAATCGTTTTGGGACAATGTGTACAGTAGAAGGTATTGATGCTCAAACACTTGCGATCATGAAGGTATATGTTGGGTCTAAGCAGTCTCATGGTTGAAACCCTTAACCATCATCAACATTTCTTTTCTCCTTGTGATTGTGATATGCTTTATCAGCAGCAGAATATGTTGATGCTTTTCAATTTTACGCATACAGTCCTGAAAGATAAATCTTCTTCTCAGCAGTGTACCCTTCTAACAAACGCAACCGGAGCTTGAGGCAAACAATTTGGATTAGAAATTTTCATCCCTCGCTCCTTTCATACATGCTCATTAGAAGACATCCAAACAAGATGAATGGGATTAGTTGTGATGACGACGACGATGAAGACTGATGCGGTAATTGCCTTTAAGTGGTGTGTGATGATCCTCCTTTTCAATGGAGGATAGATTCATTATACTCGTACATATGCTCGTATGTTGGTCTGTTACATACTGGTACTCTCCATTACATTTTGGGGCCTATGTGATTATTGCTTGGTTCACTTATGGCCGACCACATTATCTTTGCAAGTGGCTTTATACTTAGTCATGGCACTCAAAAGTCATCATATGTTTGCTGCAGACCAGCATTATTTCATTATTTGATTTTCATGTGTGTACTATAATAAAATTGGTATCAAGATGCCTTTTTTAACTGCAAAGCCTTCTCGCAATTGTAAGTTGATATTCTAACACACAATGATAATAAGTATTTCGATGGAATTATTACTTTCCTTCTTTTGAACATTTGATGTAACGTCGTTTTAACAAATATATTTTGGATATTTTTTGTTTGAAGGAGAAACTAAAACAAAGTATGTAGTATAATCATACAGCTGTAATATTGGGTGTCTCAATAGTAAACACTTATTTTTAACTTTTTGTGTTTATTTATTAAGGCTTATTTATTCATTGTCGCTATGACACGGAGACTAAACAGCAAAATACCACTTGAACACAAAATGATAACGAAAGCATCAAAGACCATCAGAAATACAAGTATAAAATGCGAATCTCAGACAATAGAGGGTGTACCAATACAATTTGCGCTACAAAGATTTGACACTGCGCCATTTTGTTATGTTAAAAACATGTTTAACATGTGCGCGAGTTATAAATTAGAATAATGTTTTCATAGTGTCGTGCTCCTGGGTTCCATGTGTCAAAATTTATACCGAACAAAAAATAATCGGAGACAGTGATAATTTTATGCTTTTGTGCTATTTGGAGAACACTTCCTGCTGAATCATATCGAATTTTTTCGAGAAGCTTGCAGTGATCATATACAATCGCGATTCGCGTGAACTAGGGTTTCCACATTTCACATGTGGTGACTTTGGTGGTTCGTGGAAGACCTTCGGAAACATATGATGCTCACAAAGAATGTGAAATTTCGAAACAAAGAAGTTCAGCGAAGATATTTTGCTAGCATAAAAAGAAAGCCCCCATCAATTATGTAGCAGTCAATAAGCTGTTGCCAATCGGCCACTTAAATGAAGATTCAATAGATCGGTACATAGTTACCACATGAGCGGATTAGGGACCGTTCAAGTATTACGTAACGCAATTTTTGAAGATTTCTGTACATCCCCCCTTCCCCCCCCCCGGTGTAACGCGTCATAACGTTTTTCTGTACCATAGTATAATATAAGTATACCCCCTGTAACGCATCGTAACGTTTAACAAGACCCCCCTCCCCCTCAAACTGCGTTACGTAATACTTGAACGCCCCCGTAAGAGGTAAAACGGAATGCGCAAAACACATGTTGCACAAAAAAAAGTTTTGTTTTTGCATCATGAAAAGGGGGATGAAAATTGGATTTGTTTTGAGAATACGCAATAAGTAGTGGGTAGCCCAGGCGAAACTCATATTAACCACAAGACATAATAACTTTGGCCCTGTTTTTGGTGGATAAATCAAAGCGTTAGCCAGTTCTTGTTGAAAGAGTTCCAGTTGAAATCTCTGGAGTTTTAAATTTTAAAGAATTTACATTTTACCAATGACAATGAACCAATTTTAATCATTCATTGCTTTGCTTTGCTTTGCTTAAAAAAAACCATAGAGTAACTACTAAAGAGCAGTAACTAAAGAGCAGCACTTCGAACAAACGCCAAATTCTACGGAATTTGACGTCAATTTTCCACAAGCAATGGTATTTGTAAAGTAAACTCTTTGGAGATAGGCAAAAGAGGCGAATATGAGGAGAGGTACGCAATAATATAATCTTAAATTTTGTACACAATCCTCAGTTTTTCGTTTTATGAAGAACGAAAAACTCACAAAACATCTAGTCACAACGCAATGGCCTTCTTATACGGCTTTTAATGAAGTATCAATATATTTTGATTGATATAAGGATGCCTTTGCGAGATTTTGCCTTCCCGTTATAATCTACAATCTTGAATTTGTTTGCGCTCAGTTAGGAAAGAGTTCATTTTATTAGCTATGTAGGGTATCTTATTCCTCGCGAAGATAATACTAATCCTTATGCTATTATCAATAGTAGTAGGTTACTATTGGTATTTACAGAACTAAGCATCTAAGATTAATCGGTGTTAATGAAGACTGTTGGGTCTGTTTTCAGAGCAACTGACGTTGAAAAGGATGCTTTATCCATCATTGTTCTTCATTTTCTCTTGTTCTCCATGAAAAATGAGCCAGTAACAACTGCATTTCCTATGTCATTGAGGTGGATACTCTGTACAATAATTTGATGTCTTCAGTCTATTGATTAGGCCTTCATTTACTGGTTCGCTTTTCCGGGACAAGTTTTGTGAGATACCAATCTCAGAGGTTGGCAAATGCAGTCGTTAATACAATTTATATCAACTTCAAAATATTATAAGTCTAAGTATAGTCTTACTTTTCGAACGCCACTATCGGGCCATGAAAAATTGCTAGGAGTACAACGTGGATTTGCACCAAATGTTCTCTCTTTAGGATTGAAGATTCAAAATACTTCTTGACATTCGAATAACTGAGAAATTAGGCCAGCTTATAAAATCATATATGAGTAATTCAATTGTTCGATTCAAAATGAAGCTAAATAGAAATAATCATGGACTCTGCTCTGAAACACGATGATGGGTTGGCTCCGACACTATTGCGTACTAGAGTGAATATAGAGACAAAAGCAATTAACCTACTAGAGTTCGTAAACAGTACTAAAGTATAAAAAAACATTAAACATGAAAGAAAAGCTGTCAAATTCTTACTTAGGTAGAAGGTATAAATATCCTAGCACGTTCTGAATGAATCTTTGGCACGGTGGGAAAGCAATAAACAAACATAGGGCAAAGAATATACTCAATTAAGGAAAGCAAACCAGAATTGACATAATACAATGCTTGGTGAACAAGGCAAAAAACACAATTTTTACTTTTATTTATAAAGGTGTAAACTTGATTTAACAAAGATGAGGCCGACAATTAATTGTAAATACCACATATTATCTCATGAAACGTATCATAAGCAATTTACATATAAATGTGCATAGAAGAACCAAAATTATGTTTTTTAAAAATGATCATCATAGTAAGACACAGTGAACTTTAACTCAGGTGCAAAAAAAATGTTATTAACGTCTTTGAGATGAAAATCTTAGGACGACTTCTCGGTCTAGTAACTAAAGAATGCTTAATACAAAATTCAATTGTATACATTTTATGAGTTTCCAAAAGTCTCAATCAACTGTGATGGTTATGTTAACGATATGGAGGATACGATGATGCTGCGACGTATTCTCTGAGGATTAATACAAGTTTATTTATCTATTACGCTCAGGAAAAGCAAGAAACCAATTGGAAGATTCTGCCGACACTGCTAGATAAAAGTTACTTGGATTTAGAATTTGGAGGATGCGGTCAAAAGATCGAGATCAATGGAGGATGGTTCTGAAGGAGAACTGATATCGGTCTGAAGCATCATTAAAAGAAGAATGCGGATTTAGGTGGCCGAAAAGGTCTTTCTGAAATAGTCCTTGTTAGTTCATTTATAATTCATTCGTCGAATTTCTTTGTTGTCTCTATATAACCACTTTTTGGAGTGCATATTTTCAAACGATGTCTTTTATGTAATACGAGGGATGTTTCCAAAATTCGGGGGATTTAGCTATTATTCACTATGTTTTTGTTGATTTACGTTAATATATTCAATATAGTTTTCAACACGATCACCATTTAGCTGAATAAATTCATCCCAACGATAACTAACTTTTTTCAATCCGTCCTCAAAGAACTTTTCGGTGTCTGTGCAATCAACCTATTTGTGGCACGTTTTACGTCGGTTAAACTTTCAAATTAAGCACCCCGTAAAAGATTTTTGAAATCACCAAATCTGGCAACAGATGATACTCACTGTGTGCAAGATTCGGGAAAAAAGGTGGGTGCATAAATTATTTCTACCGTGAATCTTTGCAAATATCCTTCGTTTATCTTGCGGTGGGTGGTCTTGCATTATCCTGGTGCAATAACGGACGCTTCTGCAACTTTCCAGGCCTGTTGCAGGCCTTTTTTTTTTTTGAAAAGTGCCTGTTGCAATGGTGCGGATAATTAATTCAAATTTATCTCCCTCGATAATCCATAAAAACTATCTTCGAAATCACAGAATACAATAAGAATTACCTTTCTAACTGACGGAACTGTACATCTCTACATGCCTTCAGTGGAGCCCCGTCTTCAAGTTTGCGACATTCTTTGGATCGACTTTTATCTCAGGATTGAAATAAGGAGTCCTCGTTTCGTCAGCTGTTATTATCCGTTGCGAAAATTCATCACCTTAACGAGCTAACAGCTCTTGAAATTGACAATAAGTATCAAACCTATTGACTTTCTGGTCCTAACATCCTTGGAACCCAACGTGCCGAAACCTTGCTACCGCCCAAAAAATAATGCAAGATATCATGATTTCGTCGCATACCTACTCCCAAGCGCACATTTACTTCATTAATTCAATTGTCCGACAGTAATGTTTCTTTCATTTACCTCTATGCTTGCCCGCTCATTGCGTAGATCGTCTTCTAGTGATGTTCTACTAATTTTAAAACGATTAATCCACCGATAAACAGAATTTTTCGATTCTGCAGATTCATCAAATACTCCTTGCAGACGCTGAATAATTTGTGATCCTTTCACAGTTTCTTTCTTCAAAAAGAAAATTATTGCTTTTTGAAATTGTGTTGCGTCGTCCATGGTAACAAAAATTGTGCTATGAAAACGTGCCTATATCAGTCGAACACCTAAATCAGACTGTAAAATTTTACACTAGACAGTTGCATAAACATGTCAACACTTGTCTGGTACCAATAGCATTGCCTGTAAGTTCTGCGTGATTAAATTACAGCACAATTCTCAGAAATTTGGAAATACCCCACGTGTATACAGCACTTTCACTGTTTTTTTTATCCTTGATGTGGTGTACATTTGTTTTTAACGATGTGCTGTGCACTTTAAGGCCTTTGTAGCCTCTGGTTTTCGCATCCGTTTGTTATATTCCATTGCATTCACTCGAAATCTTGTTCGCAGGTGATCTCCTGATTGACCGATGTGGCTTTATTCGCAAGCACGAGTTGTGCAGTTTTCTTTTATCTAGGTTAGAGTGCAAAACAAATTTCCATGAGCTGATTTGAAATGATCAGATAATTTAAGAAGTTCAATCCTCCGCAATAATGCATAGAATTTTTTTAAGTTGCGAAGATAAAGGGTATTAACGCCCGGATCGTGAGGGTTCAGCTGCACAACGCTTCTCGACTAATCGCTATACTATTCGTTCTTCGAGACTGATACTTTTTGTCATATTAACTACTTCGAATTACGCTCTGTTTTTCACGCCTTTATGTAGAACCGGGCCAAATGCTTAATTTTTCCACCGCTTAAACATAATGGGAAAAAATTCTAGAAGAGTAAATCACCGGCTCCCCTCCTCACTCGCAATATCACCAACCGATCAAATATTCCCTTTTTTTCCATGCAGAATTTGGTCTGTTCAGCTTGGACTTCCACATCCGGAATCTGGTTAATATCACTTGAAATGTTTCGATGCATTTGTGCTCAGATAATTCTGAACCGATCCTAAACTACAGATCAACACCTAATGAACTGATCGATACGACTAACTTATTTATCTTGCGCATTATCTTACATGAAGCTTAGTTTTACCGCGAGAATCCAACTTTAAATTGAATTGGTCGCACATTTTCGTTCTGTTTACGAGGTATCTGAAACTTAATGTGCGTTATAAAGAACAATCATAATTCCTATTTGATAGACCAAGAAGTCCAATAAAAATCGGCGGGCTTTTTCAGTGTAAATAAAAGCCTACTATCAAGATGTTAATTAGCAGTATTGTTTATATATTTCGAAAAACTAGTTTGAAACATGCAGATGCTGGTTAATGTCTGACCGTTTTGTGAAGTGAACACCATTTGGTAGGAAAAGAATAGCTACTATGCTTAGTATTTCGTAATCGCTGAGAATAGTGTGAAATTAAAGACTTTGTTTAAAGATAAAGGGGCCATTCAACGAGCATTTGAGTCTATGAATCATGACAAGGTCAACAAATGCGATTGAATACCCTGGACTCTAAAACTTGGGAGTCAATGAAGTGCTCAAATTGCCAAGGACCATGTGGCGAATCCTAAGGAGCACGCTTGAAGGCCGAAGGCACGTCGTTTTCGATTCTTCCAACACAGTCGCACGGTTTACGATTAAATTGTGAAGACCCAAAAGTGACTCAAGCAAGAACTGTTCGCTCGAACAAATATTGTATAATTTCAAAATAATTTATCGCAAAACGAATCGATTTAACATAAGCCAGCGATATTTCATTCTAATTTCCATTTCAGCACCGCATTTAAAATATAAATTTTTCTAAAATCGCCTGCAGCCAGGTAAACATCCAACATAAAACGGAACCAAAAAGTTGACAACAATTTGATTTTCATCTTTCTATAATTTGATTATGATTAAACGATTCAATTCTGAAAAGACTTCGCAGCTCCGGATGAAGTGGCCACTGAAGTTATTTATGAAGCCACTTAACAAGAATGTAAATTACGCCAATAAATAATTCAGCACAGTAGAGATGTTTAGCATGCGGAACTTCGCGACCTTGAAGAGAAAGTCTCCATTCCACCAGCGCTACATTGTCACTTGTTTCTAAGCTTTCTTTCACTATAATCGCCAAAGGTCACATCGTGTCCATTGATCTTGTATTTATCAAATATTGGCGGAAAGATTGTTTTTGGAATCCAGCAAATGTGGCGATAAGATAAGAACAAATTTAGAATGGTCTGTTGTTGTTTTGTTAATTTTAGCGTCCAAACACGATTCAATATTCGCATAAATTTCGAGGGGTGAATTATTTAGACACTTCTTGACGTATAGTCCCGAATGTTTAAGTGATTAAATTAATTTATTTATTCGAGTTGACTTGTAAAATTCCAGAGGAAGAGCAGATCATCGTCTCAAAGCCTGGCTACGTCGGCTAAGACGCTGCGCTAGAATGTCGGCTTTTTGGCTGCAAAGAATAAGGAGGGGACTCAGCAACCACAGCTGGTGACTGTTGACCAGTCTATTACAAATAAGCGGCCACTTAAAAAGGAAACAACACTCGAAAAATAAAGAAATCTATTTATAAACACCCTCCGAGTGTCAGCCTCTTTGGAGCTGTTTCATTGCTTGCACATATCAAAGAGTAAGTGCTTGATTCGACTTAGAAACCAACGAACAGGGTTACAGGGAGTATGCAGATCAGATAATTTAATTTATGCTTTAATTATACAAATGGAAAATGTGGTGCTATTCGTTGTTAAGGAGATTATTCATACCGTTCCCAATAACGCGCAACGCTTGAAAGTCGAGTGGGCTGTAAATTATATTAGAATCGTTGGGCATGATTTCTCATGTGGTTAATAGGTGAACGTGTGGTGTACTTCATTGTCGACACAGTGCACTTTGATCTGAATCGTTGATACAGACTGTTTTCAATAGCGAAAATAGAAACTACGCTCGCCAAGACCAAGTACCAACCTGTTGTGCAAGAATTTCTCATCTGGCCAAGAATTATATCGCAAATATTCTGAATTTTTTTCTTTTCAGGAGCCTTTTACACATGCTGAAGATATTCTTCCGTTGAAAAAAGCTAAAATAAAAACTAAGTAAAATTCGAAGGAGAAAATTAAATTAAATCGCAAAAAGTACATGAACCTTTATATTAAATTATTTATTGAGTAAACTTCCTAAAATTGACTGAGTAGTATCATACAGAGTGGCGCAAAAGTATTTGGCTTTTTCCATCAAAAATCAACCGGCACGAAATTATCGGTAAAAATACTATCCTTGAACATTTTAATATACTTGTCAATTTCTCTAGAACCTACAAAGCTTTAATGAATTCCTTTATATAGATTAATTTTACTGACGACAAAATCGAAAAACAAAAAATTTGAGTAAATTTACGAGAGGGCGTTTTTCAGTTCGCGGAATGGAGGGTAAGAGGTGAGAATAAAAATACAGAATTATTTTTCTTCTTTAATTTGTTCACCCGCCACTCTAATGGGTTCAACATGTTTCCGACTTTTCAATTGTCCGAAAAATAAACTGAAACTACGTCCTTCAATTCTTCATCGCTTGAAAACTTCCTCCCAGAAAATCTTTCCTAAGGATTAAGAATGGGGAACAGATAATAATCACTGGTTGCCAGGTTAGAACGGTATGTTGATCCAAAATATCGAAGCCCACCTTATACAGGGCAGCACTAGTGAACTGGCGCGTTGTTGTGTAGAAGAAGGACACCTTTGCTTAATTTTCCCCTTCTTTTTTCTTTGATACATTCTTTCAAGCTCTCTATGATTGAAGCATAGTATACTCCGATGCATAGTATATTATGGAAAAGCCTTTATGTTTTTAAAGTCAACAGAATCCTTTGTGAGTCCCAAAAGACTGTCGCCATGATTTTACCAGCCGACTGTGACACCTTAAACGATTTGGGTGATGATGTGAACGTTTTGCACCACTGCATAGAGTCCTGTTTAGACTCAGGTTCATAACGATGAAACAAAGTTTCGTCTCCAGTAACAATTTGTTTCAATATTTCATCTTTGTCTTCACTACAGAGGTCCAAAAACACGCGTGAACAATCTTTGCGGTGTTATTTTAAAGGCTGCGCGAGCAATCATCTAGCGCAAACCTTTGTCATATCGAAATGTTCGTGAAGAATTTAAAAAAATTGTCGTACTCAATACTTCAAACATTTCTGCAATCTATATTTTCTGTAGTCTAGCATCTTCCAATATTGATTTTTTGAACAATATCCGGAGTACTCACATCGATCGGCCGTAAAGGCCGTGAGTCATCGTCATGTCAGTCTCTGTCCTGTGAATCATAGTTTTACTTGGACAAGCCTCTCCGTAAACGGACACCATCTCTTCAAGTATAGTTTAAACTGACTTTCTCTGCTTGGGAAGGAACTTAATGACGGTGCGGTAGTCGAGTTTTTTCATAATTTCCAGAATTTAGACTTATTACCAGGTTGCGATGTTTAATCGCCGATAGTTGGAGGATTCTAGACCCGATTAAGATAGAACTTGCTATTTATACAGACAATACTCCATCCAAGTTACTGAACGCAAAATCACTCTGTTAATTACATTTGCTAGTGCTTTCGTCAATTCAAAAAGCACACCCTCGTAAGAAAGTTTAAGTAACAGCGAAAATAGGTGCCTAAATTCGAACAGGATTTGTACTTATTTCTCAACCATAGAAAAATATTCATAGCTCGCTGTGACTTGGATGGTTTTAGATGTTGTGAATGGTATACACAAAAGACGATTACATGTATAAACTTGTTCATTTAGGTTTCATTAATTGAAATGAGAGGACTATATTTACATATACCAAGAGTTTAACATCCTTTAGTCCTTTCTACCCTGATTTTAACTGCTTTTACGATCGAACTGAAATCTTTTTGTTTGCTATTATAGAGACATACCATCGAATTCCAAAGCAAAATGAAATTCGCAGGAAGTATTAGACCAGGTCCGCGGCAACATATATCAAGCATTGAGACCCACGTAAGACACTAAGAAAACATAGTAAAAAAAAGTAGAAGATATGTACCGACATAGTCTACCGTCAACGTTTTTCATCAAAACTGAAAGAAAAATTTAAGAGCTGCTTTGAAATCGACTAGAAATAGAAACAGGAGCAGTAACAAGATGACTTGAACGACCCGAACATTGACTAGCTATGCAAATGTCAAGGTGAACCTTTCATACCAGCGATACCTTTGACACAGTAACTAGCGACGACATATCTACAAACAACGCATCTAATCTTTCGTCTTTCTTGTAATGTGTCATTCCCTCTCATCCCTAGCTCACCTGATTGTGTTGCCAGCAACAATCTGGACTCATCGTTCGCGTCCTCCAATTGGAAAATCCGAGTTGCGAGTCATTTTTTTGTTGATCGATTCTAACCAGCACTTCCTTTGACCATTATATGAGTTTGCTGTTGTTTTTTCCTTATTTTTTTTGGTCGAAATATGTCCTTTGTTTATGCCTCGTTAATTTGTAATTCCATTTGCCTTGGTCCATATTTGAGAAAATTTCTTCAGTAAACCCGGAGAATTTTGATAGTAAGTTGATGGCGTCTGCCAGGGATACAATTTAATTCAATTTATAAAGCAATTTAGCTCTTGTATTAAAGCTGTTTATCATAGGTTTAATATAAGTGGGGCCAGTCCATTATCATGTTCCACTCTATAAAAATCTTGTGCACATTTAAACTCCCATCATTTCTCCAGGATTTGTTCGATTCGTGACGATTATGACATTCATCGTTAACTCAATAAATGCTCTTGCGATGAAGAAAAAATCCTAGTATCACTTCCAACCTTAGTCGGTTGCTGATCTCTTCACTTTCTTAATCTAGGATGAGTACCGAAAAAAAGTGTCATCAGAGTTTCATCGAGTTCTTTAGTATTCACGCCATTTGTGACTTATCTTTAACGAGCAGTGTGAAGTTTATCAAAATTGAACTTTTGAAAAGGGCTGGTTTCATTTCATAACGCCATTGACAAACGACATCGAAGGGTTGGCTTGATCAAAAAAATGAACCACTATTCTCCTAACTCTGATTACATGGTCAAAATTATTGAATAAATTGAAAAACCTCGGGATGTCCAGGTATTTTTGAATGTGGTAAGTATCTTGTGTTTATTACTGTTTCCGTTACAGGCGAAGTTAATCAAGGTTTGGCCTCTGTCATGAGGATGTTGAAGGCTCCGGCCTTTTTTCGTGTTCCCATGTATTATTTCATTACTTACGTTCGAGTTGAAATTGCCTTGAATAAGTTTTATACCATTTGTATGCAAAGTTTCAAATAGTCTTTCTATGTTCCTATATAAGGAGCCTTCCATATCTGCGTCCTTTTTTCTAAGCAAAAGTAATAATAGTTCTAATAGCAGTAATAGCAGTTATATTAGTAGTAGTAGTAGTAGCAGTAGCTGTAGCTGTAGCTGTAGTAGTAGTAGTAGGAGTAGTAGTAGTAATAATAGTTCTAATAGCAGTAATATCAGTTATAGCAATTATATTAGTAGTAGTAGCAGTAACTGTAGTAGTAGTAGTAATAGTAGCTGTAGTAGTAGTAGAAGCAGCAAATCTCGTTTGTTGTTGAGAAAAAAAAATCAACCGAGTGTTCGTTCAAATCATGATAATTCAAATATAAATTTCGTATCTTTCATTCGGTATCTAATAACTTCAACTCCTATATAGTTTCCTTGTATATTTAATACAAAATAGAAGCCCACCAAACATACTTAATGACTAATATAATGATCGGAAGCAATCAATCTACATCTCAACGAAGCGTAAAAAAACATCATACCGGTTTCTATAGTTAATCTTTTGCAAATTAATACGTCAATTATAATCCATCCAAAAGAATGAGGTGTGAATATCCGCAAGTCACGACTATTAAATTTGTGTTTTAGTTCAAGCCGTGGCAGTTACTTTGCAGAAATCTTTAATACGTTAAAGCACCAATGATTAATTATTTATTACATATTGACTGCAATTAAATAAATAATAAAAGACCAGAGTTGGGTTGGAAATCTCCTCCAGTAAGGGTGCAGACTGGGATTGTTTATTTATAAACTCTTTGCAAGCAATTTGAAACTTTTGCATCCAGGAGTGCCTTTGTCTGCTTTTTCTTTCGATCATTTTTAATTTGGTTTTCAATCAGTTCTCATTTTACAAAAGAGTAGAACGAAAATTCCAAAAAAAATCCAAGTGAGCAACGTGAACTCCATAAGTTGAGCTGGCGATGGGTCACATTTTGTTCGATGAAATTCAATATGATACAAAACCCCTTCAACGAAAAAAATATCCTTGAACGAGATAAATATGTCGAGAGAAAAAAGAAGCAAATATAGTGTTTCCGTTTAATATCTCGAATTACTCGCTCCATTGAGGCGAGAACACTTCAAAGGAATGTTTTCGTGAAAAACTTCAATTTCTGTTGTTATAGTTGGGAAAGCTGTTTCTTCGTTGCGAAAAGTCGCTTATGGTTAGATATGCGACGATTTTCCAGTATTTATAACGCTTTAAACAAACTACAAGAATATAATGGGAGACAGCAAAGTCATGGGAGGATCTTGTTTGTGAGTTTCTGTCCCGCAACCTTCTTTTAAGCTACCCTTACAAACACTCTTCATTCAAAGTTCATATAATTACCCATTAAATGTATCATTTCTGGGAAAAAAACCAATTCAATTCCTTCGGACGCATTCCATGTCATGTTTGTTCGGTCTCAACGTTGTTGGATTTAAAATGCGCTATTCATTTGTTTATTTTGAAGAGCAGCTCATCAACGGCGGCTTCTTATTTTATAAGATGTACAGTAGAAAACAAAGAATTAATATTGGCTATTTAGCCAGTCAGCAATCAACGTATGTAGACATATGGAACATCAGATGAAGATTAATGTTTACAAAGTTCTCAAATGTGAATCACTCCTTGTCCTTGGTTGCGGTCAATATAAAGTATTATTGGCATCTTAAAGCATCTTATAATCTTACTTGTTTTTGTTGTAGCACGAGGTGTTAGTAAATAATCCAACAAGAGCTACGATAAGTGGGTGTAAGTGAGAAAATTAAATTCGTTTCGAAACTGCGAATCATTTCCATAATTTTCTAATAGTAATTTAAATTAAGTACGTGTGGTTACGTGAATTCAAAAATAAAAAATCAATTAAACCTGTACGATTTAATAAGGCTATTTGTTCATAAAATGTGATGGTTTCTCTTTGGGGATGTTGTTTTCTTCTTCACAATTGGCAATGTAGAAAAGATATTAAATCTCCATTTCATGGAAATTTCTGGTTACGCATGACTACAAAACAAATTGTTTATGAAATTCTATCGTAGATATAATATCCATTGAACTTTTTGACTATTTGTGTACCATCAAAAGATTATTATTTTTATATAATGAGGATTATCAAAAGATCCTTGAGGAAAGATTGAAAAACAAAATATTTAGAGTCCATTATTGTTATTTTTGTAGACTTTTCTATTTTTATCTAATTTTTTTCCACGCTGCGAGCTTTATCGAAACGTCCAAATAATTAAATAAATCTTCCATAAATAAGACCAAGTCTCTGTCTCGAAGCTTCAATACTTTTTAGCTCTTTATTATGTGATACTATATAATTTGTATGTAAAGTCTTCGTTGAAATAGCCTTTGGGAAGTGTCCTTTGGAAGTCGTTTAAAAACACAATTTTGGCTGTTCTGGTTATTATTATCTGCTCATGGCATAGATGAAAACTGCTGATTGTATGCATCACTGCTAATTGTATGATTGCAAAGCAATAAGTTCTAGCTACTAGCTACTTTCAAAAAGTATCAACATTTGTGCAGACATTTGGCTGCAAACAACACCTTCTTTCCTTCTATTCAACTTGTAACTATGTAACTATTTTAGCAAAATTATTATCAATTATTGACATTTACTTGTATTTTGAACATCGAACTAGCCCGAACTGAACTGTTTTCCATCTACAGAAAAACTTGCAGTCTTCAAGGCATTCATTTTTTTTTTCAACCTTTCTCTGAGGCATATCTTTTTTTAATGCGACTATCCCCATCGCGAGTCTATCTTTTCTACCTAAACTATAACCAGTCATAAATATAAAGTCATATAAACAATAACCAGTCTTTTTTAATTTTCCAAATACTTTTACAAAACCCAAAATGAAAACAAAAACACTGAAATTTTCACCTTTTGCAACTACTTTCTACTCTTTCATATTTTCAATTTTGTCAAATTATCAACAAATGTCAAGAAGTAAAAAAATATTTGAGACTCTGTCAAATTTCCAGAAGTACAAAAAATCGTTTCTAACGATGCAACTTTCAAAACCCTAAAAATGTTTTAAATCGATTTCAAACTACGGCCACATCACCGCCAGAGATCAGCTTTTCGGTGACTCTTCTTTCAACAAAACCATACAGCAACCCGCAAACTCTGTATCTTTTATTTAAACTGATTAAGGCTTCATTGAATCGATGTGGCCATTAAGATTTTGAGATATTACTAGCAATACTCGTACTCTATTTGAAATATTATAAATTCGATGATCCCTTCGACTTTACCCAACGGCAACCAACTTCTGTAAAACAGTTTGAAGGTATTATATGATACCTTCTTCATTATGCCTGACCTAATTCCAAGATATACTAAGTCCTTCGTTCAAAAATTTTTCATCTTGTTTTTTTTTTATTTGCCAAATTTTTAAGCTGAGGTTCGACACGCTGTTAAAAGAAATAGAGAAACTTTACTAGTATATTTATCGTATTCTTTAGTATCTGGTGATTGTAACCTGCCTTACTTTTCCCAGGAACAATTTTAAATTAATTCATTTTCTCTCCTTCACCTTTTTTTTCTTTATTCACCCCCTGAATCCGTCATTTGCCCGCTCTCAAAGTTTGTCGCCCCTTAATGTTTTCAGCAATAATTGATGATTAGTTGTCTCTTTATTGGTTGAAAACAAGCCACATCTGCGCTAGTAGGACGTTTACAATACAAATGTTGACAGGTCAACAACGTACTTCACGGCCTGACACGATTTTAACCTGGTGAAACAGTGGTATTAGAACAGATATCGCACTACTGGTGCATGATCTGCATTGAGAGAACTGCTAGTTGCATGTATTACTTCTTTTTCGCTTCAATAAAGTTCTTACACTCCTCATACTCATTACTCATTTTTTCCGTGTTCCTTTTTAGTGACTTGAGACTGTCATCACACAAACGATCAAGGCGTATCCTTCGTGAAAACCGGGTTGGTTTCACTTGTACAATAATAATGCGTAATGCACTATAGGTAAACCAAAACCATTGTGATCTGTTTGCCGGTCTAGCTCATCGCCGGTTCTTTAACTAGAGACATTTTTTTTCTTGAATAATCTACTGTTTTATGTGGTTCTTTGCAGTAGTATATCCATTTTAAACGTCATTGAGAAACCTCGAAATTCGAATAATGTATTTTGGAATAATGATGTATAGTTCAAGATGTATGAATACGTGGGTAAATGAGATTGATGCTTCTGTTCACTTGTTAATCCCAGAAAAAGAGGCCAATCACCGCTAGACTGGTCATAAATGGCAGCCTTGAGTGCTTACTCAAACGTAAGAATTGGACCATATTTTTTTATGAAATAGTGTGAAATGCAACGACGTCTGTCTTTCGCTAGGCATATTGGTAATTGTTATCATTACACCACTCTGCCTGATATTCGTACACATAGTTTCATGAGGATGAGCCATTTGTCCCCCTGCAAGGACTACTATTCGTCCACTTCAGGACGACTTGAGAGTATCTCAAAAGAAAAATTTGAATCAATACTCCAAGAACTATCGTTGAGGTTTTTGGTGTAAAGTCTGGAAGAGTATTTTCGATACCATTTAGTAATTTTAGATGAGAACATGTTTACTAAATTGTTGGATTGTTTTAATTTTATTTTGAAAGCCTTTTTTGCAGCACCCTTCCAAAAGATTCGCTGATATTAATTGATGTACAAAAGGTTTTGTTTTTATGTTTGCAAAATAGAGGAGGTATGTGCTAGACCTTTAATCCGCGAAACGTATAATTTTGAAAATAGACACACTATCTAATATCAGTAAAATAATCGCTTGTGATAATTATTTCGATTAAAACAATGGCAATTTGCGTATGATTTTTGTATTATTTATAGGTCGATAAGCCATCTAGACAACTTCTTAATTCATTATTGTTCAAAGTCTACATATTGCAACAACAGCAAACACTGCAAGTGCATCCTTTATGAACCACCATACATTATTATTCTAATATTCGCTTTTAGATTTCAGAAAATTTGAAAGTTATTTTTGTGAAGTTCTATAACATCCTTGGAAAATTTGTACAGAAACCATAGAAACCGTGCTACCCAAAAATTGAAGAACAAAAACAACTACGGCTGGTAAACTTTTGCATCGCTATGTTTTGTTCACCAATAGCTGTTAGCTATTATGGCAGCTAGTAAACGAACTTTCGAAAGTTTTTTTTTTAAAATTGATAATTATGTCTGAGAGCAGAGAGTCGCCCAAACTTTTAAAATGTAGCCAAATTTCGATTTTTAAAACTCAACATATCCGTCGGTGAAACTGTGCCGTGTATTTTAGCATGTCCTACCATGATCCAGAGTTGGCGGGGTCCTCCTTTGCTCGCATTTCCCCCTGGAGCCACGAGTGAATTGGCTGGTGAATGTTCTGGGACTATTGGATGGCTTTTTAATTGGTAATGTAAAATACTTTTTAAGTTTTCCTTCCATAACGCTCTTATGAACGTGTTCGTAAGCTACACTAAGGACCAAATAATGAGGATAAAGTTTGGTTTTTGTTATTTCGGTCGTGAATTCCTAGTGGATTTTACTAAGTGGAAGTTTCCATGCAGAAATTATGATATGTTCGTTGAAGGAAGTATCATAATGAAACAGTTTTGTGACTTTACAAAACGACTCCACAAAGTTGACGTTTTAATTCTTGAATGAAAATGCTGATGTTCGCTCAAGCACTTTATGAGTCATGTGCCCACCATTCACATCTGGAATGGATTTTACTCGCTTAAACTGCAGCAACCAATATATATTTCTCAACTTCCTAATATAGTCCTATATCTACGTGCTAAAGTACGAAGTTTACCATATTACGGGTTAGATCGAAAAATTATTCTGCTAAAAAAATGAAAAGGTCTTCGATCAATCACAAATAATTAATAATGTTGTAATCTTGTTCAACGTTTGCTCTTTTTGCTGACAAACACACAGAAAATGGAGAACTTTCTTTTTTCTACTAGTTCTACTCTCTAAATCATCCGAACTACTTCTCTGGTTGTTTATGTATCGAGTTTTATCCTATTACACTCGCATCTGTCATCCGTTTGGCAAATTTCCACTACTATCTTAAGGTTATACAAGATTTCAACCAGTTTGACTATTTTCAGCGATTTAATAGGCATATTATTAAATTAGCTTGATTTTTTGAAATTCAACTGACAAAGGTCAGAAAATACTTCAATTACATCCGAAATATATCTGTTCCTAAATTACCACAGACTACATCGTTCGCATCCTAAAGCAGAATCCCGAGCGACGTGTACGAATTGATTTGGGGACGTGTTTCGTTCTACGTAAGGAGTACATTTTGAAATAGGAAATATCCCCTATCAATATTTAACTGACCCCAACAATCCATAACTGCCAAACAAAATCCTTTATCTGTCGCTTCGTGCATAGTTTAACTTACCCATGAAA
The DNA here is from genome assembly GCA_954870665.1 of Stratiomys singularior. NCBI lineage: Eukaryota > Metazoa > Arthropoda > Insecta > Diptera > Stratiomyidae > Stratiomys > Stratiomys singularior. The sequence goes on along the minus strand of OX940881.1, from coordinate 24,892,675 downwards.
ATGTGGTTCCTATTATTCAGTATTCAGAACTGCCAGTAGATGGAAAGGAAGAATTTTATTAGTTTTTATAATATTTTTCCAATTAATGCATTGTACCCAATTATTTTGTTTTTCATAAACTAAATGGTTTTGAAAATTACATATTATTGACATATTGAAGTTTTGAGTACCGTTTTTTGACGAAAGGTTTTATAATACGACATGAGAGACAGTCCTCTTCAAAGATCTTATCTTCAGACAAAAATCATAATTAGCGGCATGGGTCATTCTGGTCACCATTATCCCAAATTAACTGTCGAACTGATGTTTAGGGTATGACTCGGGTCTTACTCATAAATCAGAACATAGTTTAACCTTGGACACAATTATTTACTAAAATGAATATAATTATGTTTGACTAAATGCACTTAAAATCCTTTCTTACTTTTTCTTATAAAAAAGATACACAAACATAAATCATAAGTTAAACCTATTGCCTAACCATCATGTGTTACTGCTTCCCGCTTTGGCTAACAAACTCTCATCACCGCTGACGATCTATAAATTTTCGAGAGAAAGGTCCTCCAGGCAATAAGGTAGACAGAACAAAAAGTGCTTTCTCTTAACCGAAAGGACAATTAAACCAATACTTACTCCTATGATTATAGTGAAGCATGAAAAATTGAATAAATCGTTAGTTACATACTTAAACGGTCATAAATGACAGGTGTCTGAAGTTTGTACCGTTGTATACGCAACACTGTCAATTTTTTTCACTATTTTTTCTTAGTAGGTGGTTAAAGTGGAATGATAACTTAGTAGAGTGCAAGAAATAAAAATATGCAAATAAAATTTGCCAAAATGTAAAGTCAAAAAAAAATGTATTCAAAAAACCATCCAAAACTTGAAAAAATAAGAAACCGTTGCGTTTGCAACGATGCAAACTTCAGACAACTTAAATAACATAGTCTCCCGAAGTATTAAACTGAAAAACTATTCCGGTCATTTAGCCCCAATCAAACCTTCAGCCTTTTACCGCGGCAACATTATGATCCTTTAGTGCATTATTAGCACATCGACCATCCACATATCTATGGTTAGACAAGGCAATTGATCGGTCTTCTACGATCCGTTTTTGGCACACTCAATTCAGTTTTATTCTTTCCAGCCACTCCCAATCTAATTGTTAAATAACTATGATTAATTATGTATAAGTAGGAATCACGAGATGTGTCATCTTTTTATATACAACCTCGATAAGCAAAAGATAAGTTAACCGAAAAATCGTGTCAAAATTGAACAGATTGCAGCTATGTCAAATTTCTCCAACATAATTGTTTGACAATTCTTTACAGTCATATATTTGATCATAAGCCAGTTGATAAGGTCATGTATGTATGAAGTCTTCCTAAATGTATGTACCTAATATCCTCTCACTGTAATGTGGTGGTCATCTTCAAATAGCTCAACTTTTGCATACATGTACGCCTACAAACTCACGTATCCTTTGTCGGACTGTATGCGTTACCTTTACTGATGTTTCTAGGTCGTTTGACAAATTTTTGTGCCAGCTTTAGTCAACATTCAAATGGTGAATTAATCTTTTTTACCGATGAAAGCTTTCGATTTAAGTCCCAAATATTTTTAAGTTTGTTTATCATACATCATTGGTTCGGTCGTTGGTTTGGAATTACGGTTATAGTATATGTGACGGTTTAATATGGTACACGATTATGTTGATTTTTTTTCATGTTAGTAAATAATAGGAGCAAAATAAATTCTCTTAAATGTACTAGAAGATCATGTCTGGGTCATCACAATACAATATCGTGCTTTTGACGGAAGTCAGTTTTTTGTACAGAGTTTCTTATGTCCAACTTAAAATTTTGATTCTGAGTAGAATTCGACCCTTATAGCATTTAAAATTTATGTTTGACATATTGGTATCTAGAAAGTGCGAGTCAGCTCATTGTTGAGAGTTAATTCGATTTTATAATATTTTATGACCAATTTATTACCTAGGTTTTTACAAGTAAAAAGTTTATATTTAATTTTGGTTTCTGTGTTTTTCCCTGTGTAACGCCTATTGCCTGCTTTCTCCAGGATTCTTCGACACACAGTATTCAAAAAGAAAACGAACGAGCGGGGGTTTCTTCAATATATGTTTCATCAGCTGTGGGCTGCAGGTAAAGTGAAGCCTGAAGTCAAGGTGTAAACCCTGTCGATTTTTTCAATAATCTTGATTTTTGTACTGAAGATCTTTGGATTTTTGGACTGAAGATCCATGATTTAGTAGTATTTAAAAAAAAGTAAAAAGAAACAAAATTATGACTTGTCAAAAGATCAAAGTACAAAAAGATTACGCCCTGGCTTTCGTTGCCTTGTCCAAATAGTCGATGAAGTGGATGCCATGTAAATCACGCAAAAGGGCGACTGAAACTTCTCCGGCCATGTCTTAAATTCCGGATTACGTTGGAACAAGTTTACTGAAAATTGAAGAATATTCGGAGAAATCCACAGCGTATGCCTCAATTTTTAGTGTGTAGTAATGGATCCATGTTTCATGAACAGTCACAAAAATGCGCAACTCTTTATACATATAGAATATTTATATGAATCCATTAAAAATATTTGCAATGCCAACTTTTTCTTGTTTGCACTCTGCGATCTGTCAAAACGATGATGATTTTGTTACTCTTATGTTCTGCACACATAAGCAGTAGGCCTGAGTGCTGTCAAGCAAAAAAATTGTAATTCTTAATATCAATATCTGATTGATATCAATATATCATTTTCTTGATTTCCTCACACTTCTGTCGTTCAAAAACGGAAGTGTATTGTCGCTTCCTCATTTTATCAAGGAAGCCCAAGCTCAACGAGCTTGTCAGCTTTCTAAACGTCAGCTAACCGAAAGACTTGGTCAATAATTCTGAAATTTCGACAGCTGATGAACTTTCAAGATGGTGGTCAATGATAACATGCACAGTTTGCATCAGTGCTGTCATCAGGGACTAACCGCGGGTATTTATATTACCTATGGCGCGACAATTCTTAACCGAACTTATCATATAACCTACGTATGTTGCTCGTCTTTTTATTAAAACGTATTCATTGAATTATTTTATTTTTATAGATAGGGCGCGAATATATGTTTTAAATTAAAATTAAATTTTGAAATTTAGCATAAATCTACGCGTTAGTTCGTAAGAAATCAAATATCAATGTTATGTTATCAATTATTAATTGTAATTATTTCAGTGTAACAAGGTATCTGTAGTCAGCGTCTTTGGAATGCATTCATTATTTATTCCTTCATAACCCGAGAAAGTAAATTTAGATCTAAACAATTAGAAGAAAATATTCCCAGACAAGTTTTTACTTGAATTTCTACAAAATTTTTTTTTGTATTTGTAAATTTCCTTCAGTACCCAATGAAATGTTGTGTTGCACCTTCTATTAATCATATCGAAATCAATGGGTAAACAATGGAGGACCAAACGGTTATTCTACATCAGAATACAAGTTACCGGAAAGGTTTTATTTTTAAGGGAAGTTATTCTAGAGGCTACATATTACATATTTTTTGTAGCAAAAAGAAGAACATTCCAAGGAGCCATGAAAAAAAAATTCCGAAAATTGATTTTTTTATCTGAATTGAAGCAACTGAGCTTTAATGTATATTTTCCAGTTTACCTTTTGACCCTTTTCCTGAAAATTCACAACAGCAATTCAACATTAAATTTTCATGCGTTGGTAAAAGGGTATTCGATACATTTCTAATGAGTATACCAGGTTGATATTTGAATTAATTTGCTTTGATTTCGGCATCAAAGAAAAAATTTTAAATTATTGAGTACAAATAAAGGGAGATTACCATTGGTTAGCAATGATAGCGAAAATTTGAAGAAATTTAACCATGAAATGAGGGAAACACGTATGGTTAGAAATAGTGTTATCAGATTTGTTTTGCTAATTTTCTAATGACTTTTAATCATAACCCGGAGTTATGGTCATTACAATGAAGAGAAAAGTTGCTACAGAACAGAATATTCAATAAAGTAGTAATTACTGGATAGGATAAGAGCCCTTAAAGCCTCTTCGATATATTTGCAATATGTACGCTTACGCGTACGGTCCTGTAGTAATTTGGCAAGAAGTAACTTAAATTTATTTTAAACATTATGGTTTAAAACCAGGTAAATTTTTCATACATAAAGACCAAATTTAGTTTAATGTTTGAAAATAAATTTAGGGGCAAATATTTTGGACGATGCATTTACACATCGAGCGCCTTTTCGTTGCGTTCGGTGCCATAAAATTCATTAGACAAAATATCAAATTTACCCCAACGGATGTTACTCCGGATGAAGTTATAGCTAGGGAACCCGCCTTCGGTGCAGCAGATGCTGGGTTATAGTTGCACCGATGACAGTTGTATTTGAATTGTCTGGCGTGCTCCTGTGAGATCACCTTAATTTCCGTTTGTCTTGAAGCGATATATTGTGAACTGTTGCGTCCCACCAAGCAAACACCTATAGTTTGTAGAATACACGACTATCGCGTCAATTACTAGAACTGTGGTAGTCTATAAACAAGATAGCCCCACTGATCTCCATTATGAAGAAAATTTTGTGAGCTGTTTCATCAAAGTAGGTATTCATTTCGCGCTATGTAAAGGAAAAGCTATTTTCAAAACAAAACTGAACAAGCCGCATTTAGAATTTTATATGGCACCACAATTTTTCTGTGAGCGGATATCTATGAATGCTGAAAGTCACACATTTGATCGAATCCTTCTGAAAACCTTTTTTATTATATTGAAATTTCTAGTTCCTCAATAAAAGTAATATACAAAATCAACGCTTAAGACTCTTATTCAAATAATTAGAAATTTAGTGACAGTGTGATACTAAAACTCTTATCAAAAAAAAACTGTCGTATCAAGCATTTTCGCGAACCTGAGTTCCAAAACAGTTAGCATTAAACAATCTGCTTTATCATTTCGTAAGGATAACACCTGTGACATCTTTACTAACCAGACTTTTGTCCTTAAATGCGCTGGCAAAAGTTTTCACTAATGCTTTTAGAATTGTAGTTACAACCAGAGGTATACATTGGCAACAATACTTTGACTAAATAAAAATGGACTAAATTGAATGAATTTAATGATTGATTAATTGAATGAATTTAATCTGTGGAAACTATACTGCAAAGGATATTTTTCATCAAGCTATTGTGAAAGAAATTCATCATGAAGCAGCTAATATGATAACTATTCGGATTCAGACTTCACAGCACCCTAAATTTGAAAAAAAGAATTAGGAGAAGTTTGTAAAGCGACTTCAACAAATGAATTTGAAAAAATTTCAGCCTCCACAGGACATGCTTTGACGTCTAGCAGAATGAATCCAATTAAACACGAGAAAAACTAATATTTTTTATTATCAGCATCTTTGACACTAGACACTGTAGATGTAGTTGCCTTCAAGTGAAGGCTTAAGGCTCAAGAGCTTCTTCCTAACTCGCATTAATAGTAATTCCGCCCCCTCCCGCTGGAGGGAGATTTCTCTACGCAGACGGCGCGCTAAGGCGAAGTAAAAAGAGGCCTAGCCCGAAGTAATGTGTCAAACAGTTCCAAGCAAGGGTCTTTTGACAGGGGGGGTGTCTAGTGGGTAGTCTGGTAGCATTAGCTCCTAGGAGTCCCACACTCCGAGCGTAAATTGCCTTCATCCCCCAACCCAAAAAAGATAATAGTAATTCAGCACACAGTGGAAATACAATGAATAGAGAATCTCTTTCCAGGACCCGATACACGTTTGTGTTCATAAATGTATTGCTCCGCAAGTCGTGATGTATAAATGTTTCAACGCTGTGAATAAAGTCTCTACTTTAGTTGAACCCAGTATCGTCGTTGGTCATACTGTGCCTGTTCCACATGGAAATCATTAGGAATGGATGCAGTTGGCAACCTTGATGTGGTTTGAATGCATTTAGAGTCAATCCATCAATCAAAGCCAGATTTCGGATAAAAAGGGTTTTGGAAGTCGTTAAAAAAACTTAACCTTCTTAGCGAAGATTAAGATATTTTAATCGAGTTTAAATAGCCTCTAATTTATTGATTTGGCGTTTTTTAGTGTTAATCTCATTCAGAATGAAGATGGAATGGATGATTTGTTTCTTCCGTAGACCTCCTTGGTATTTTTTAATGGCTTACCAACACAAGGTCGTCTGGTATCGATGGAATCCACCATACTTTGCCGGTCTTTGTGTCTAGGGTTGCTATTCGATCGCACTGTGTGCTGCTCAACGAAATGCTGATCGACAGAAAAATGAAAGAAGGGCAAAGTCTTTCGGATCATTTGAAAAGCCAAGGATTCATCATGTGCAGTGCATCACCGTACCATCAACCTACTGCCTAATATAAAAGTTATTGAGACTGTATTAAATTTATACTGTTATTAGTAATATAATTATATCATAAAATCATTTGTGATTTTCTAAAATTCGATAATACACTGACAATTGTCCTTTTATTATTTGCAGCAATTATAAAAATTGTAAATAATTATTTGTTTAAGGCATGTTGTTTTGTTAAAACAAATGAAATTTCAAACAAAACCAATACCTACCAACGCATTTCAGATGGATATATAAAGAAAAGTAATTATTTCGAAGCGTACAAAAATTTTAAGAGCAGCTTTTTACATTCGAAGAATTTCAAATATTCATCCGCTACCTATGTACACAACATTGAAATTGACTTGAACGCTATAACAACCATTTTAAGTATCATTCTTTTCAACTTCCTACTACTACCTGCTTCATTTACGTAGTATTGAATTTAGTATAAATTCTAACGAAGAACGTACTTACTCGTGTTCTATCCTTTTTGATGTTGCTCCAGGACTTGGGTTCAGGGTTCAAAGAATTTGCTGGAGAACCATGAAATAAATGGCGGCGGAAGAAATTGTATGTAATTCAATGTGGAATATGTAAAGTTAAAGCGATGCTAATGTTAGCAACCAATACGTTTACCAGCTTAGTATCTTTTCCAGCATCAGCATCGTCCACCCATGCATCCAAAAAATTTTAATAATGAGGTTTCCGTATGATGCAAATTAAAGTGCATGAAAGGATGGTTGAAACATTGAATTTTCTTCAAGTTTTTATGGCAACAATTACGACTTCATACTGAAACTCGAAAATTGTTTCCGCTTTAACGAGTCCTATGGAGACCCTCATTGCTTGCGTTCTACACCAAGAAGAAAACACTCTGCTTACATTTTGAATAGTTTCGAAAAGATATAATACAAATATTTATGAGCATCTCTGTTTTCAAAATACTCTACTAAGATGTCCTTAAAGGATCTTCAATTTAAATCCACACACACATGTTGTACATATTACTCTTAATGTTTGCCTCCTACAATCAGAGTTTGTACTTTTTTCTCTCTTTTCAATCTTGGTCACATGCAGCGGAAAATGCACTCGTATCGTTCCTTCTTCGTCCGCAATCATACTCAAGATAGAGTGGAAATCCTTAGAGTTGTCAAGCTACGAGACCTGTTTACAATCCATTTTTTTTTTTTTTGAAAAAAAAAAAAAATATACGTATTCACATGCATATACACATATATGTCGTATGTATAATTTAAGCAAGAATAAAAGATGTCAAGTATAGTGCTGTAAGTGGTTCACCCTGTTCAGCTCCTGCACGCCATATCCATTCATCAGCTGTTCCGCTTCTCTTGTGTTTGTCCTGACCCGTTTCACAGTATGTAGTAGCAAGTAGTTTTCTTCGCAAGTATACTCAAATAGCTTACGGTTGAATTAATTTCTGTGAATAGTAAAGAAACAGGTTAAATGAAAAGAAAGTAGTCTTTGAAACTAGAAAGTGACTTATTAGTGTGTCAATTCTAAGAGGGTTAGTTGGAAGCGTTTTTTGAAGTGAATAGATAGAATAATAAAAGGTAAATCAGCGAAGATTATAATAAATGCTGATTCAGTTTTCATACAGGTGTAAAAGTTTGTATCCTTTGTTACTTTTAAGATGGATATTCCCAAGCAATTTATAATGAATTTATATATAGATACGTGCAATATCTTATTATTTTTGTGTGCAAATGGTCGGATCTCATATCCAATTCGAGACGAAATAAGGTTCATATTGCATACGAAAAGAAATCTCCTTATATTATGTTCCTTATATTATTATCCTAATACCTTATATTATTCTTATATTCCTTATAAATTATCTATTAAAAAGTATGCATTGTTTATATTTTGTATCGAGTTACTTAGCCTAGCTTGTGGTTCGCAGCTTTGTTTTGTGGTTCAACTCCACAAAATGCTGCAATTTACTATCGTTTGCCAAACGATTTGCATTGAAAGTCATCCCCTGACAGCCCTGATGGCTTGTGCTTCGACTGTGTTCTTATCTAATTTCTTTCATCAGGCCTTTACAAATAGGCCAAACACAGGCACTGATCTAATTCCCTGAATCTTACAAATGCCAGCATCATTGTTGTAGGCACCAGCTGTCATCAGGAGGCCCAGGAATGTATCTAATTGTACTAGAATTAAACGCAGTCCTCTCTTCTCCTTTATCTGCTCTAATGTTTTTCGATGTATTTAGTATTAACTCTGTGATCTTTCCTATCGGGCTCCCGTTATAAGGACCTAGGTTCCTCAAGGAAAAAAATTATTTTCAAACATATGCTTTTAGCCCGTTTTTTGTGTGTTGTAATATGAGGTCTCGTCATCTCCCTTAAAATGCCATTCGGAACCATTCTTTAATAGACTGGTGGTCCACTGCGCTAACGACCATACGAAATAATTTCGAGATGTCTTTTGTGTCTCTACCTCCGATTCTAATGTCGGCGCGTTGCATGCGCGAAATTCATTCAATGTTTCTTTTTCGTCATAGAGTGCATGGATTTCTTAATACTCGTCTAAAGTTCCTTATATTTCAGCATAAAGTCTAATAGGAACTTCGAAGATTCTCTGCGCACGTACTCGAGTTTCTGGAATTCATTCCATCCTAGATTCACTGCTGAAATTTTTGAAATTTTGCTGTTTTTTTTTCGAAATCAGTGGTAATATATTCAAAATATAGTCTTCTTTGTTCTGGAATTTTCCCATCACATGTTTTGCCATTTAAAGCAACGAGTACATAAACTGGTAAAGATTGGCGAGAAAAAACGACAATTCAGTTGTTCAAACATGTTTTGATCATTTGACATTTTTTTGATACAAAATCGAAATTTATTAAAAGCAGGAAGGACGCTTTGTTTTATACGAAAAGCAGAAAGAACGTATTATATAAAAATTATATTTCTTCTTTTAAAAAAGTTCACAGTAAAATTGCTTACCAGTTTCTGAAATAATCAACAGGGTAATCTACTTAAATCTTAGGGTTTAGTCTTGTTTATTGACCTTAGGTACTCAAAAACGGACCGACATTTTTTTTATAACATAAAGAAAGACACAATGCATTATTTATGCATGAATAATGATTGAAAACATTATATTCTGATATAAATCATATAAATATTAATCGGGAAATTTGACACATAACGCAATAAGTAATATAATATTCATTATACTGAATCTGACCGGTATTATAAACCGGAATCGGATATTATGTAATGATAACTGATACGGCCAATATTATGCGACCATTCAAGACAGAAGAACTCCCTCATGTAGGGAACTCACAAGACATCTAAAAAAAATTGATTGTGGCAATACTGAGGTTCTTAAGAAGGTTGGGTTTCGATGCCATTGCTGTCTAAAACCGAATTACGACTCAAATACCAAAAAACTGTACTTGCTTTATAGCCTGCAATCTACAGATAGACGAATAAGATCGGCTATTTTGTCTTGCAACGTCGAGTTGAATCCTTCAGAAGGATTCGTCTGTCCCTGTTCACCAATCTCGGCCGCTCAACCAGCATTTTTCTCACAATTTGTCCTAAATCATTGTGGTATAGGTATGCTGTAGATTTTTTGCTGCTGAGTCGCACTTGTCCACCACTAAATATCTTTTGTTTTTTTTTATGTATACTTGCCTTAAAGATATGTATTTCCAATAAGGTAATTAACGTTTGTGATTGCGAAGAGTGTCCACGTTTTAACAAACGGTACCATCTCGCACAAACATGAGTCGGGGTTTATTGATAACACTAAAAGAAAAGAATCCTCGAATCGAATTTGTTAATGACAATCGCTTTACTCATGTCGTATAGTTGGCTGTTTCTTTTTCAAATTTCTGTCAAACGGCTTAAAAATGTCGGAATTTTAACTTCAAAAACAGGTACTAATTTTAACAGCTGCGATAGAGATGGTGTTCAACCTGATATTCTACTACGGACTCATCCTGAATAGATTATAAGCATTTGGTTAAAATTTGGAAAATTTTAATCATTTATCCAAATTCGGAAATACGAGGAATAAATGGAGAGAATGAAACCATCAACTGGAGGTATCTAGAAGAAATCTAACCAGAAGTAGACGTAAAGGTATTTATAAGTTAGATTTTAAAAAGAAATCGCGTTTTTCTCTGCCTCTTTCGTGTTGTGTACAGACGTTTTTTCTCAGTATACCAACGTCACTGTGGACAAAACAAATTATACCGAGAACCACAAAAATCGTTTGAAAACCCAAAGAATAAAGTGTCGATATCTGTCGAAAAAGTCTTGGAATATAGCGAAACATCCTTGATAGGGTGAATTTACCGGTTAGAGAAGGTAAAGGAGTAGTACAGAATTAAAACCCAGAAAGAAATAAATTCACAATTTACACTCTCAAATCTAAAATAAGTAAGGGTTCTGAATCGGAAATTTACTTTCGCAACTATTTCTCCGGCTCTAGAAGGGTTTAGCATAATCTTCCAGTCGAAAATATTCGCGAATAAAGTAGCTATATAACTATATTCTGATGTTCAAATAGACATTATTTGAACATCAATATAGCCTCTGGTACGGAAAACCATCACAGGAGGCGATCGTCACTAGCCGCTCAGTTTCACAGCTAGTGCAGGACTTTAGGCAAGCACTCAAATGATGTCAAACCGAATGAAAGGACACAAAGAGTGGAGAGTAAGTAACAAATGGTCAAATGAGGTTGAAAGCTTTGAGTTTGTCGGCTGAAATGAAGCAAGATTGAACAGAACTCATGTGTTCAACAAGGAAGACTGAATCCTAGAATACGTTCTGCTAGGTTGACGCTTGATTTACGAGCGCCTCAAATCGGTTTAGGAGAATGACGCAACAAAGTTCGATTACCTGATAATGACTAAAGTAAATGCAATTCCTTGACTTCTCTTGGAAGACTGTAAGGATCACCATTAAAAATTAATATCAAGTGTAGAGCTAAGCGCTTACGCTAACACTGGATCCTAAACAATAATTAAAATTGTTTTAATAACAATAAAAAGGACATAATCAATTCTTTCTTTAATTAATAATAATTGCTCGATTCGAGCACACACTGAGGAAGCCGACAACTAGCAAGCGAAGCTCGGTTTTGTGAGGGATCTCTGTGCTACGTTTCCTTAAACAACAATTTCAATAATGTTCCAATAAATATGCACAGAAAAAAGGAATATATGCGTTTTGATTTTTCACTAGAACTAAGCGATTATGTAGGCATTATGAAAGTCATCCAGTAATTTCAAGAAATTACATTTCCATAAATCAAAGGTAGCCTTAAATTAATTCATAAGCCTTCGAAACAGTTAGGCCTATCATTTATCCTATTACTTAATGCTTTCATTTGCATCCCACAATATATTCAACTCAAAAAATTTCCAGTTCCATTGGCTCACATAAATTTCAATCGCGACGAAAGCAACATTCAGCAGGAACCAAAGAGAAAAAATATTCAAATATGAACGTTCCTTATGGTTTTAATCCATGCTAGCTTATAAATCACTATTATGGCTCTCATTACTGCGGTAATCACAAATTATCGTGAATGTATGGGAGCGTTCATTAAAATGAAATATGTAAAGGTATACGATATTTGTTCACTTTTAAATTTGAGTTTCCTGAAAGTGCTAAGCCCACTGAAACACCAATAGCCTGCGGCAAGGTCGGGAAATTTACCTAGCCATAATTGCAATATGGGTGTTAATATCTATTACAACATTTCCAACAGTTTTTTTTTTCACTCAGGAGCGCAAGCACGCTTTTATGGATTTCAGGGATAAATATTTAATAAGGTAAAAGCAAAGCGAAATATATTCACGAACGGTGCAAAGTACGTACTTCGGAAGTACATCGAAAGCGGTGGTTGCTTAGATTAACAAGTACTCCGAGTTATAGTATAAAAATTAGCTCTTAGTGCATTTGATTGTAATTTTAAAAACGGTTATTTCCTACTCAAATAGTGTATTGGAGTTAGGATTGCAATAAAACAATTTCAAGACGAGTAAGAGCATTGAATGTCCTCCAACACAACTTCCACAAAGAACACAAGGCATAATCACAATATAGTAACAACCTAAATTGAAGGCTAATACCAACAACTATTTCTATTTTGCCTACAGCGCTTTATTTATATTTTGTCCTTTAGGAACAGAAATGATCTGCTTGCAGCACATAAGTATCTTTTTTTTTGGTGAAATAGTCTCGTAAAAAGGCAAAGATAACAACTTTATGCTTGGGTTTCCATCGTTAACCTTTTATAGAATGATACAATCGACACTCGTCGTAACCGGGAGGATTTTGTCTTTTAACATAGAAAATTTCTGGAGATAACTACTTGGTTGATACTTTTCTGGAATGTTCTAGATATTCGTAAGTATATTCACATTTATCGTTATGCTACAATATTTGCTACTAGTGGGAAATTTACGGTGAAATTCTCTTCATAATTAGTTGGGAAAACTTTAGCATGTGCAAATCGGATGAGATGTAATAATGTGGAAAACTTAAGATAATTTAGTAAGTTTGAGAAAAACAGATTCGTTGGATGATTGCAAGGGCTGGATCGTTTTTCCATCTCTTTGTGGGAGAGTTAATTATCTACAAATCCAAGTCGTCGACGTTATTTCTGAGACTGGATAAATTCGAGATGATGAGGCATCCGCTCAAATTAAGAAAGAAACTATTGATAACATTGCCTGCGAGGCATGATGTTTCATTTTCGATGTGGGTAGTGCATGTAGCCATCATGATGCGTAATTCGTTAGTCACAGTCATTTTGATCTACGCAAAAATTAGGAACTCGTGAAATCAATAGGTTTTAGCGTTATTTTAACTTTGGTTGCTAGATTTAAATTCTTAACTTTATAATTTTCGCTCATTTGGAAGTCTAGAACGAACTCTAAGTGATGTTAAAGAAAAAGGTTTAAAAGTTTCGATATAAAAGCGGTATATAAAAGATACAAAAGACATTCAGCAGAATTGAAGGTCAATCAAATATACATTTTTTTAACATACAAAGTTGTTTTCTTAATCAATTTTCTGAGTACCATTCAAAATTGGTTTTAATTATTCATCTTTCCTCAAACTCCGCTGCAAATCCCAATCCTGCATCAGAAAAAAATCAAAAAAGATCATAATCGAATGAAAACCTCGCCATTTTGATAACAAATTCTTTAAAAATGAAAATAATTATCCTGCAGGTTGGTTTGAAAAAAAAAGAACAGGAAATTGTGTCTAACTCGTTATGATCGTAATCTCAGAAAATAAAAAGAGAGAAGAAACTGAAGAAGGGACCATGGACCGCTGGAAATCACAGTCTTGTTTTTTTTTTGGTGTGAAACAATGTTTTGTGGTTTTTAATTTTGAAAAATGACAACTTTCAAAACATTCAAAAATTTATAGATGTATTTATTCCAGTTAAAAAATTTGATATTCTTGCTTACCTTAATTTCGCCATAACCTTTAGATTAATAATAGATAAATAATTAATAATCGTCGTTCGCCATCATTTCAGTCACCCTGGTTTTGAAAAAAAGCAAACCTGATTATTTTTGGAAATGAAGTTAGTATAGTTTCCTTTATGAGATAAAATATCGGACGGAGTTCTGAAAGTTTAAACTAAAATTAATTGGCAATGCAGAATACAAACTAAATTCTTGTTGGAATATAAGCATTTATTAACAAAAATCACTCTTATTGAAAGACTTTATGTTGATAAATTGCTTAAGGATGTTTTAAAAATTATATTCAACACATCCAGTCGAGTACAACTGGATTTAAAATTTCTAAAATACTTTAAATATTTACAAAACAATAAAACTTACGAAAAGTACAAGAAAACAAGGGTGAAATCCTTTGAACAATTGCAGATCTGACTCAGAACAGGTAGTTAAGAGAAGTTTATAGTTTAAATTCCTTATTAATTTAATGTTCAGAGATATTATTGAATGGATGACTATCTTCATCATAAATAGAAGAACGTTCAAGTTTAACTTCCCAACATTTTTTCTCATACAGCTCCGCCTCTTTAGTTTTTTCTCCATTTGAAATGTTTTTGAAATATATTTCGAATTTTGTTAGCCAACGTAATACGCAATGAATCGCATTAAGGCCCACAATTTTCAAATGTACTTCCTGTTGTTATTACCATTACTTAGAAAAATTTTTAGATACACCAAACGCTTTCGTAAATCACGCTAGCAACTATGTAGACAACATTTTATTCAACTTTGTTTCCCTCATATTTGTGAATATATTGATTTTCCCGTTTTTTTGCTATGTTTCGTATTAGTTTTTGAAATTAAACAATGAATATTCATATCCCGATGACCATAGAATATAATATGCCCTAGTTGTTATACCAAAAACAATGAACGTGACACTGTTTGTGAGTTTTCAAAAAGTATTAATCATCAAAATCCATTATTTGCTTCCTACAAATATAGCGTAGAATATGCTTTGAATAAATTTTTTTTAATAGTGTTTTAAATTATTCTCTCTATGCTGCTGTTAAGTCTAATTTTCATGGCGATGTCCTAATTGTAGCTTGTTCATTCTCGAAATGAGTTTGACTTAACAAATAGGTGGGATAACTATGCATGAAGACATTGTCTTCATATTTAAGGCGCATCAATGTAGCCAAAAAGGTAACCGATCTCTACCTAGCTTAAAACTTGTTGTTATTTTTCCGAAAAAACGTGGAAAGTCCTGTTTTATACGAATGCGTATCGAATCCAATATGTCCACTTATATAGTTTTTCTAACACATTTACAGGAAGCGCCGCAAACATTGTTAAATATTTTTGCAACTTGTGCGTTTTCGGCAGTAGCACAATTAAAGTTTTCCATCTTGGAACCTATCTTTGATGTTTCCTAGCCAGTATGCTTTTCCACTTTGAGATCCCTTATTTGTTTTGCAATAGAGTTAAAATTCATTGACCGATGGTTTTTATCGATTCTCATCGATTACCTCGATGATAACGGTCTGCTTATAGTATTGGAATAATCATTCAATAGTTTCTTCAAATTTATGGATTATCGTATCCAAAGATTTTCCCTTTTGAATAGGCTTGCTACCTTTTCAAAGGATGTTTTTCAATGATGGTCTCTCTCATGTGACTTTTCAACACTAATTTTTATCATAAGCAACGTAGGACTGATTAGACGGACCACTGCCTTGAGACTTGAATAACTTCCCTTTCCACCCTTTGGTATAAAATCGGCTTAGGATACTTTCCTACCGTTTTATACATCATTCAATGTGAAACGCTCCTTGAAGATCACCAGAACCTCTGCGTTAACCACTTCTATTGCTTTTCGCAAAATCGATAAGATAATTCAATCAGGCCCTGGTGGCTGGAATGTTTGCAGGAGCCGCCTTAGACTGTTGAAAACCCTCAAGCCACACACTCATCCGCCTGGGACCGTTTGGACCTCTGGGGGAAAAACAAAGAATGTCGTTGAATGAAATGTATTTGCCTTAAATGTTGATATTTTAAAGAATCACTTCTGCATCCCCCGGTCTCTGTCCCCAATTTTCTTTCAGTGAATAATCCGTTCTTCAACAGCTGCTTTTTAAGGTGGGAATTTCATAACCCCAGACTGTTTTGAGATGATTTCTGCCATCTTGTTTACCAGAAGGATGTTCTTATGCTCGCTATGCCTTTTTGTTAGTAAAATCTGGAGGCAAAGTTACTTTTGTCTGTAAGTTGGCAAGATGTTAGTTTTGTTAGGACCGCAAATTTGGTCTTTTCTCATTCGTTATCTAGTACTACTCAAGATGTTCAAGTCCGCTGCTGTCCTTATGCTTCTTGTGTGATTAAAGTAAATGTAACTCTTCGTCAATGATAACGTTGACGCCTACCCGAAGACGTTTCGTTCTTCGAAGCACAGATTTTACTACTCTTTTGGATCGTCCTTCACATGCTTCGTTCACATAGCTTGCAAAGGTTAAATACTAGTAGGAGCATTTCCACTCGCGATGCCTGCAGCAATCACCACATGAACTGAAATTTTGTGTTTTCTGAAAGGGATTCGTCTCACTAGGCCGGTTGGGTAATTATCTCAGATCGTATTACTTTATTTTCTCCTCAACATTGATCAGTTAGCTAAGAACAATTGAAACTGTTGAAATGCACATGAATGCAAATTAATTATGAATAAAGTCGAAATTTACATGAATCCTTAATGATAATTGCATAACACAAGCAGCATTTGAGATAATGACACATATAGGATGGACAACTTGAAAAATATTTGACTCGGTATTCAAATGAGTTCTACTCTAAAAATAGGAAAATAATATGAGTTATATTATTTTTTTTCTCGTGATATTGCAAAAATGTGCAAATGATTCACTAATCTGATTTCAACGGGTTTGTTGAAGTATTTTTAAAAACTAAGTGCAACACCTCAAGTTCTTTCAGCACTTCAGCACTTATGTGTTTATGCTAAGTCTGCGTGCTTTAAATGCATTTCAATTCAACGCAATTCCAAACTCGGAAAGTAGCTTAATCGAACAACGAATGAAGTAATTTCCTGTCTGACCAATTAAATTAACTAACGCCCAAGCTTCAACACGGTCTCACCTAATGATAATTGTTAGCCGTTCAGCACATATGCATACGATGGCATGAGCTCAACGCAAGCTCGAGTATCTTTGATTGCCCGCCGTACAAGCATTACTAACAGAATTTGTTAGTGCTATGTACATTAAGAAAGATTTCAATTAAAATTCATTCAGAATATTGAACTCCCCGGTACATGCATTAAATGATTCATCATAGTCCATCAATAATCGTGCTACGTAAACAAAAATTAGAAAAAGGAAAATAGAATCGTAACTTATTCTACTAGCTACTATCTATGTTGTATGAACGGACGATAAGGTGGTAATAAGGCCTCGTTTTCCAGCAAAAGTCACACCAATGATTTATGACTTTGTAAACATATGCTCCTGCAGACATGCATACAAACGGACAAGCTTGGAATGGAGCCATGCGTGCGTGATCAATAACACTATAGTTCGTAAAACAACAAACAATAGCACAAAAAGATTTCATTGTCCGATAATTTCAACAACAACTACTTGCACTTAAGATACGGATTATGCAGTCAAAAGATACATCATGAACATTTCATATGAAATGAAATGTTTTATTTATATATTAATTAGGTCAAATGGTATTAATAACTAAAATTTGAAATATTTTATCAAATTTTATTGGAAGCCGAAACTCATTTATTTGGATCTAGGTATTGCATCGTTACAAACGCAACATTCTCGGTAATTTTAACTTTTTGAATTTATTTTGATGATTGAGAGTTGAAATGTTGTAATTTTTTGGCAACGCTGACTACTTTTTTTCCTATCCTAGTTTTTCATTTCAGTCCGAGAATCGGATAAACAAAAAGTGAAAAAAATCGAGGCCGTTGCTTTTCCACTATTGCAAACTTTAGACACTATACCTAAGAAGTTAAAGAAAATCAGAAGTTAAAGTTTACCAGTTGACTCAACCAATTAAATTTGTTTTGTGGTGAGCATTTGTTGTAACTTAATTGAGTACTAGAATATATTCGTAAAATAATGGTTAAAACTTTACGAAGCCAAATCTAATTAATAAGAATAAAGTTAGAGAGCATAACATATTCCTAGGCAACACTCAGGAACCAAGTTACTACAATACAAAGAATCGTATCTACCTATATGATAAAAATGTGTGTACCTCAGAATGTTTCAAACAATATCCCAACTGTAGTTACCTGCATTGTTCTAATCAATAGCATCACCGAAGCATTATTATGAGCCCGAATCCACCACTCTAAAAAAATTGAAACTAAGAAAAATAAAACGGAAAAACTCCCTTTGGCAGGCAACAGTCATCAGTGTACCAATAACACAGCAGCAGTCTTTATGCCTTGGAACTGGATGAGGAAGTCTGTAAGTTGATCCTGTCGCGAAATCCTCTACAGTGACATTGACAACAAATCGGGGACCAACTCTGAAGATTGGTGTCAACTCTCTAATCAGAGGTATCAAAATTAAACTCAAAAATCTATTTGGCCAAAACGCACAAAAAGATGTTAAAGGTCGCCAAATATACAAAAAATAGTTTCTTTATAAACATCGCTGGTTCCGTGTCTTTTTATGGCGAATCCTGACTAGCATGTGAAATTGAAGCTAAATTTTATGAAATCATTGCTGAGAAACATTGAGAACTCGGTTCAATAGAAGATGATGCAGATGTCAAATGCATGAACATCTGTACCCCATATTTCAGAGAATCCTTACACGTTTGTGAAGAAAGCGTATCCCTTTCCGAATCAGTATGGCTCGATGAACTAATTTGTAGAGACTCCTTCAGCCCGATTTCCCACAAGATCACGTTGCTGTGGCATGCATGTTGTTATATTGTAATTCTTTCTTGGCTTTTGTCGACGATGTCCTTGTCTTCAAGAACTCTCAGAAGATTTTTGCAATTTCAGATGTACAATTGGCGGATAAAGTTTAATATTCAAAACTCTGCTGTTATGACATTTTCTGCAACATGCCAATCGAGACGTAACACACGTTATTTGAAAACTTTTTTCGAATCCTCAACTGTCAAATGTTAATGTTGTATGTCAAATGTATTATGTATGCGCCAAGTTCTAAACGCGGCGTCCTCATTCTTTTTGTATGATGAGGTTTTTTATCGCTATCTGTGAAAAAAATGTCTTTGAGTCTTTGTTGAACAGTCCGTATACTAAATTTTACTCCTTGCTTTCCTCGAGAGAAATTGTTGACGCTGGTTTTAATCCGTCCCGTAAAAAGTCAAATAACGATCTTGCCTGGCCGTTTTTTTTTCATTTTCTTCTGTCAATGCCACTTTTTCGCGCTAAACATCATCTGTCGGAATAATTTTCCAAAATATTAGCTCGTTGCAGCCAATTACTAGCGAAATTACTCGATATTGGCTTTTTCTCACTTCTTTTAACGCTAAAATTCTCGTCTATTCAGTATTTATATTCTTTCTATCGGTCATGTTTTAAAGCTTTACGTACTAGATCTTCGAAAACAAATAAGTGCCGGAATAATATTGACAAAGTCTACTTATACCTACTGTCCAAAGTTTTATTGACATGCAATAACGATTTTTTGGGGCCTATTAAGGATTCATTAAGATTTTTTTAAGAGCGTCAAAGTGCGGCGGTTTATTGTCAGGGCAGCGATCTTTATTTTCGATTTGGTTATGTCCCAGCTCCAGTGTAATGGAGATGTAAGGATTCTTCAATTGATTTGTTCTTCGATAATGCTGTTCCACGAGACATTGCCCTTTCAAAGTATCCATGTGTTCCTTTTCATGGCCCCCGCTTAGGAACGACGTCTTACAAGCTTCCACAATGTTGCTACTGATGAAACTCCATGATCTCGCTTTCTCGCTTCTTATACGTTGCTTGGAAGTCTCCACTTATTACCTCAAATCATTACCTCAACAAATCTTTTTTTTTCCTTCCAGCTCATCGTTACACCAGCATCCCCTCTTGCGTTCGATGATAGCGACTTTATACACAAATTTTCCAATATTTCTTTTTCACTTCTGGCTCTCCTTTTTAGCTTTTGTGATATACAGATCACTTTCTTGTCGGTGTCCTTGCGATATCTTAGTGCACTCGCAGAATAACAAACTGTCACGGTTTAGTGGCATGAGTAAATCTGTTGTGATCTGCTTTCTTGGGAGTGCCATAGATCAATCAAACCTTCTAGAATTTTCTGTTCGGATGTTATCTACTATTGGTCCGACAGACTAGATGCTACCGTCATCTTCCACTATATGAAGTCTATGGGAAGTCTATGGTTGGTTGATAGAAGGGGAGATATGGATATAAGAGTTTTTGGCAGCATCCTGTCTTTTTATGCTGTCATTTATGCAAATTTAATTTACGTTTTTTGGGGAGTATATTTTGAGTTAATTATGTTAGTGCTGAAACCAATCACCTTCCTTATTGACATTCATTTTCACCTTCCAGTCACCTTCTTTATTGACAACGTCCAGCGGTTAGTGCTATGTCGACGCGCTCCCTGTGCCACGTGGCTTAACCAATTGGCTTGCCTTTTATTTTATTTTAAAATGAACTGATTGTCTGGATGTGAACGTCCTTGTGTCAATAGCTGTCATCTTTGCACTTGGTATTCTAGGTTTTGAAATTTCAGTAGTTCGAAGGCTCTCTGTTTGTCATCTTGCACTTGGTATCCTAGGTTTTGAAATTTCAGTAGTTCGAAGGCTCTCTGTAGGGTCTGTTTCTGAAAACAATAGACAATCACGGTACGCAGCTTATTGGGACCGTTTGTATTTACTTTTCTAGCACAATTTGTACTTTTCGAATCACTAGTGCTCCGTTCTCTCTTTTTAGCACCTTACTAACAATCATCCGAACGTCTCCTTTGAGTCGAGTCCGTGAAAGTTCCTCCCGGTAGCAGCTCCTGCATCGCCTCGGTTTCCGCTCCGTTTCTATGTTCAAGTTTTGGCGGGGTCTACTTTTTCTCAATTCTGCTGACCCTTGAAATTTCTTTGTGTCTGCCTGTAAGATGTTCTAACTATTGGTGCCGTCTACCCAGCGTGTGCAGTTTCCGTCGTTTCACTTGCTTTCTTGTTTTAGTCGCGAGTCTAATGCTGGAAGCATGATACAATGCGCGCAAAAAAGATAGCAAACCTGAAAAATTTCTTATTATTTCCGGAACTACGGGATGCAGGTCAATTAGATGTTCTACAAATTAGACGGGTAGACTGAAATACACATTTTTACCTGAAAATAATGAAGGATTTCTCAAAATTGGAGATTTTATGGTGAATTTAATGACTTTTAGGTGCGTAAAAAAGATAGCACACCTGGAGGAAATAATAAAATAAAAAAACCGAAGATTAGGTAATGCTAAACACTAATACTTAGTTGAACCTCCACTATTTTTAATTACTTCAAACATTCTTTTTGGAAGGCTTTTATACAATTTTTTTATGTATTTTCGGGAAATTTCACCTCAACATCTAATTATTGCAGTTTTCAGCTCATCTACAGTTGCGTATTGTTTTCCTTCGACGTTAACAAGCCGAGCTAGCTGTCCTCAACAATTTTCGATTATGTTGAGGTCGGGTGATCGTGTTGGCCACTCGAGAAGTTCGATATTTTTCTCTTCGAAGAAACATTTCACTTTCCTGGCGGTGTGCACAGACGCATTATCCTGTTGAAAAATCGGCGAAGTATCTGCAATGGTCATTAGACCGTTTAAATTTGCTGTTCCAACAGCTGAACTTATCAATACTTATCAGCGTTCATTTTGCCACTGATGAACACTAATTCCGATCGACCGTTATATCCGATAGCACCCCCTATCATCACCGATCCTCCACCATGCTGCCGCTTACTTAAAATTATTTCCTCCTTCCGAATGTCGTGGAAATAATATCCCCAGCCATCTGGACCATCTAAATTAAATTTTTTTTCGTCAGAAAATACCACACGCCTCCACTTTTTTTTCCACTGAATACGGCGCATGCAAAACGCCAAACGGTGCTTCTTGTGAAGAAAGGTTAATGGTGGTTTCCGCTTTAGCTTCCGGCGTTGAATGAGTGACGACTTTTGAATGACGTTCTGTATGTTATGTACCTTCGTTTCAACGCCAGCTCGTCTGCCGATTTCCCTTGCGGTGAGAGAAGAATTCGAAGCCTCCTTCAAATTTCGACGCTTCTCGCGTTGTGATATCGCTCGCGGTCGACCTGGTGACTATTTTTCCCATAATTTTCCGGATTCGCAATTAAGTTTGTTACAGCTTTTCGACTCCTGCCAATACTTCGTGCGATTTCCGCAATACTTTACTTCTGTCGCCGTAATTCCAAAATCGTATCAATTTCCGAGTGATTTAGTACTTCACCTCGTCCCATTTTCCTAAATGTTTGAACCTTTTGTTTTTAAAAGTGGTTATACACTCTGCCCTAAATGTCTATATTGTGAAGGTGAGAATTTGAAAGCCGAAACTAAAGTGGCTAGATGGAGGAAACCAAGCTAATTTAAGAGGCAAGCATTATGTGCTATCTTTTTTACGCACCTAAAAGTCATTAAATTCACCATAAAATCTCCAATTTTGAGAAACCCTTCATTATTTTCAGGTAAAAATGTGTATTTCAGTCTACCCGTCTAATTTGTAGAACATCTAATTGACCTACATCCCGTAGTTCAGGAAATAATAAGAAATTTTTCAGATGTGCTATCTTTTTTGCGCGCACTGTATGAACCGGTTACCGGAGAACTCCTTTATTTACTGAGGAATGAGTAACTGCGAAACTGAGAAACTGCGACTGAACTGCGATTTTTGAGTTTAACTAGCGAGGTATCATTTGCTGAAAGCAAATTAAGGATTCATATTGCTCTCCAATTTTTTTTTTCTCAAGTGCGAAAAATTAAATTTGTATTAGTTTGAGTAACGAGACAAATGTGAGTAATGCAATTGCAAAAATGCTTCATTACGACATAATTTCGTGTTTTCCATCACTATACGTTCATGCACCATCACTAAATGTTAAATTAAAAAAGATTTGCAAAGAAAAAAGTAAAAGTATACAGAAGATTCATTTAATTGTTGAATTAGTAATAGCGAGTCATATTTAATATTCACTTTAATTTTGATCCTAATTTCAGACGAGACATCCTGTACGCATCCATCCTCGTTCAAATGCGACAATGGTCAGTGCATCCCGATGAGATGGAAATGTGATTCGAAATTTGATTGTGACGATAAATCAGACGAGCCCGCGGAATGTGGTAAGCGTTTCAGGCTACAAATCTATAATTATTGTACCATCTGCAATCTATTCGGAATGAATTTTTTATAATATTTAATGGTTGATTGATCATCGTACATTCTGTTTTCGATCTTTTCAATCTTTTTAACATTCCAATCAGACAAAAGCTACTGCTGCATCAATGATATCAGATAGATGGATAGAAAAGATTTAAAATAGATGAAGACATAAATTTATTTCTTATGATTGTTCTCTTCGCATACATATCGTCGTATTTTCTTACAGAGTCAGCATCTGAATGTAATCCGGAACAATTTCAATGCGAAATATCACGAAAATGCATACCAAAAAGTTGGATTTGTGATGGAGACTATGATTGCGGAACGTATTACGATCATTCTGACGAGAGGAATTGTAAGTTGATGATATAAATTGAAATGATTGCTGCTTGGAATTTGATATTATGAACATTATTTTACTCTTTTAAGAATTTAACTGAATTTCAAAAATTGTAGTTCAAAAAATAATAAATCTGCAAGTTTGTCTTTATGTTCAAAAGTAAATAATGTAACCTTAACCCTCTTAGCTCCAATGATGCTTCCGAATTGAAACGTGTCCTTTATACTTCCGATAATTGTTAAAACGCTAGAAGTTTTGGTTCAGAAATAAAAAATAATATTTCCCAGTAATTTACAAACCATCAGTAAGGACACTCATATTTTTACTTGTTTTTTTTTTTTAATCCATCCATGGTTCAATTATGCCGAGGAGTCGACTAAATATATTCGTGGAGAAAAGTTTAATGGTGACGATGACATTTTTCATTTTCCTATGTGATGTGAGTGATGTAGTTCCTAGCGTGCAATGTATTTGTAGCCACAGCAAGAATATTTTAGCTCCCGTAAGCAGTATAGGAAAAATTGGAAAAAAAATGTTTGTGTGATGAATATGCAGATGTTTGACATTCGCAGGTAAAACATCTAATTCTAACTTAAAACTCCTCCTTAAAACACAAAATTCGCAAACGTTTATATAATTTTATCGTGATATGGAGGTCTAATGGAACTTGACCTGTCTATATCATTACGAAAAATCTTACAGCTGCAAAAAGAATTGTTACATTCTTCATTCGATTTTGCGAAGATCGACATAATGCCATCGCCTTAGACCCAACTAACAAGCTAATTCTGCAAAGAACAAATCCAATGCTACACTGCAAACGAAATGTCCGGGCTATACGGTGGACTTTCCATCCAAGATATTTCAATTTTTATCGAGTCAGGAAAGTTATATATGTTCCATAATGGTAGAGGCGAACGCCTTAACCATTGGTCAATTAAGGCATCTTTTCACTATCACTATCTTTGATGTCTATGGACATTTGTCGGCATCTACATACTGTTTTTCGTCATTTATCTTTTCCGTAAAAGATCGCACCATTTTCCATTTCCGCAATGCCTAACACCTAGAAGCGATTATAAAGCGTTTTATGAGTGGCTGCTACTGCACATAAACGTTAGTCTTTTACTTGAATCCTCCCTCATAGATAAGAAAACAAAAAATCTGTTTTGTAATCAACATTCACTTCTGCAGCATTATTGTTCGGGCTTATATACCGATCATTCTTAATATTGTGCATGATGGCATCTACTCTTTTGTCTATAGACTAACCAACGCGAGGTGTTTGTTAGACATAAAAATTTTCGGACCCAAATAGGGCGAGCAATTATTTATTTCAAACTGTGATTTATTTCAAACAAACTCTACAAATTTTTTGGTCGCTTGTCACAGGTTTTCGCTTTCTAGAATAAAATATAAAATATTATTTCTGTCACAACTTCATAAGCATGAACATGACAGATTTTTTTGATTGCCCGTCCCGCGTTCTTACATTTCTTGAATAAAAAATAAAACATATACAATCTGCAATCGTCATCTAAGATCACAACGTTTAACTAAGTTTCGTTATTCGTAATACTTTTCATTTCACGAAACCCTCAAACTAATCAAAAAGGTAGAATGCTTCCTTTTAATTTTGGAAATTTTTTATTTACATTTTGTTTTGAAAAGTTTCGTTGTCCAATTGTAAGGGATTCGATACGATTGGTGTTCAAATAAGATAGATGGTTTAGATGGAATCTGTAAAGCAAATCGGCGGAAATTTCTCATCCCATCTAATATAGAGAAGTGGCCCAGAGTGAATTGTCAGTATCTTGACCGCAAATCACAGTAAGAATCAAATTTTTACGAAATTTAATTAATGAAGAGACATCAAAACCAATGAATGTCGCGTCGTAAAGAAATATCTCATCAAACAACGAAAGGCACATTGAATAATTTTTAAGGAGAAATCAGCTGATTATACGGCTTATAAATGACACCGTCTTCTCAAGCAAGGCTGGAACTAAATTGAATGACCTGGACAAGTTATGGCTATGACGCCACAGATCATCTAATTCGTGGAAAAACTGTTGAAGGATGGCTGGTAAAGAACATAAAGCGTTGATTCGAATATCTGAAACAAACATTCTAAGCGTCACAATCAACGTCTTGAGGTGACTAGAATTTGCCGAGAATGCTTACACAACTGTTAAATATTCCTGTCAGTTTTTTTATTAGGAGCAATAGGAAGAATTTTTGTTTCGGCTTGTTACTGGTGATAACATTTAAAATCCACCATTATGACCCGTAGCAGCCGTCGCTGCAGTGGTATAGAAAAGCCACATCAACGAGTTGAAAGTGTCGAAAGCGACTAGAAAGACCATGACGCCCATTTCTGGGATGTGGAACGTACCCTTTTCGTTGTTTGTAAAACGGGATATTTTGCTAGCAGGAATGTATAACTCTTCTTTTTTAAATCTTTTAAAAGGTACAATCAAAATTTTGAAAAAGAAGGATAATTGACAAAAGCTGTTTTCTTCTTGCGCAACAATAACAACTTCATTTTGGCATAATCATCACAGAAAAATATTTAAAAGCAAATGGCTCCCTCAATGTTTTTATTTCAATCGATGCTCTTAATCATTCTAATCTATGCTTCCGTATTCAAGTCGGTTTCCTGGCTTGGCATAAACCTTCAGTTCGTGCTGAATTCAAATCGGCTAAACGCAAGCATACCAATTTAAAAAGCGCTGCAACCACATATTGGTTGTAAATATATCGATCTTTTGCGATAGAAACTGTACGCCTGAAGGTCGAACACTTAGTAAAGAATATTATCTTGCAGTCCGAGCCACTTGCCATGAGTAATTAATTTGCGTTTTTGAAGGAGAAGTCGGGGATTCATCGTCAAGACAACGCCCTAGCCCTTCCTACACTGATAATCAAATCACTTTTGGCAAGGCATAGGACTCTGTCTTCAGGGCCCAATTGACCAAACGTATCTCCTTGTAGATTTTTCGGGTCCCAGGAGTGAACATACTTCGTTCTAACTGTACCAAATTCAAAAATATCAATTTCGAACCCAATTGTAACTCAATCTTTTTGTCGGAGTGGTTTATGTTTACCAAACTTCATCTGCGGTAAAAAATTGTTTTAGCGAGATTGTATTGAATGCACAATCAAGAAAAATTAAGCGACGTGACTAAACGACAATGCATATTAGAAATTTATGCACTCTTAAACTTCATAAATTACACTTAATTGAACTTTTCAAATAAAATATTTAATTACCAAATTGAAACAATTAATAAACATGAAATTTTATCGCTCCCAACAGGCACAAAGACCAATTGTCTTCCATATCAAACTGAATGCGCCAATGGCTTTTGTTTAGATATATCAAAATTTTGTGACGGACATCCCGATTGTGATAATGATGAGTTTTATTGTGGTGAGTAGCATTTCAATTATTTAATTACATCTCAATACAAAGACTCATTCAACGTTTAGAACAAAATAAAACGCTTTGCAACACTCTTAATTGCTCATACAAATGTACAATAACGACGAAAGGTCCAACGTGCTACTGTCCACCAGGACGACAACCAAATGGAACTTTGTGCCAAGGTAAATTCGATTAATTTAATGGCACCATGAATATTTGAACAATAACATTATGTGTTTTTTATTTTCTTATTTTTTGGTTGTTCCAGATTTTAATGAATGCTCGATTGAAGGAATATGCGACCAAATTTGCACAAACAACCCCGGGTCGTACACTTGCTCCTGTGTGGCGGGATACAAAGCAATGAAAAATCGTTGCTTCGCCCTCAATGGTTAGCATATTTTTATTGTTTGTCGAATAATTTAATAGAAAACTCAATTATAATAATCCAATTTGCTCGTCTTCGCAATGGCGACAAGAAGTCTGTGAATAAGTTTAACAGGAAATGAATCCAAATAGAATACCATTTCATCCCTCTTTAATTTTCAGTACCGATAACCGACAACGCAACTCTGGTCTTCTTCACTCCAAGCGAAGTGCGAAGGGTGAACTTCAAAGGAATGAAAAATATGAGTTATAATGTGCCGCCAAATTACAAAGTAAGTGCTATACGCTTTAATGGAAGTAGATTATAAATTTTAATTGCTAGACAAGTTGTTTTTGTTTCGATGTATCCTATTTACGTCTCTCCTTCTCCACTTGTGCAGGAAGTAATGGAAACTGAAATTTACCATCGCAATCGTACGGCATGTGCTTTGTATTCAGATCACGCATCAAGAATTTTGAGATGCCATAATATCGATAGTGCCATTGAAAGCTGGGACACTACATTGCCAGAAATGTTTATCGGATCATTTTGTAAGTAACACATTTTAACATTTGATTGTTGAAGCATGCTGGAATTTAATGCGCCGGTCGGTCTCATTTACAATTTTAATGAATCTTGATGAAATTTGTAGAAGAGTTTAAACTTTGATTTATGATTTATATTTATATTTATTTTGATTTGCAGTAATTGATCATATACGCCTTGACTGGATATCGGGGAATTGGTATTTTTTGAACACAATCCCTGGATTTATTGTGCTCTGCAGGAACGATATGCAACACTGCGCATTTCTGCTGGAAAGTGAAATAAATAAGCCATCCTCTATTGCCTTGGACCCCACGAAAGGGTAAGTTTCATTAACGGGTTTAAAGGACTGATTTGGTCCGTCGTGTGCATTCGTTTCAGACTCTATCGTAATGAATTGTATAAGACTTCTCATTGTTGGCTTGCTTTATAATTCAGCCAGTTTTAAGAATAGTTCTCTACTTTCAATTTGTAACATTCTGGAAAAAAAGTGGTCTTAAATAGCATAAATAATATGAATGTCGTTTTTGGAGTTCACCTCAAAATTGGCTTTGGGCAATTACTGTTAGGTTTTAATTTAGAAAAATCTCGTTTGATTACAACCAACAGGCCATGTAAAGTTCATCTCATTCTGTTAATTCATTATTTTGGCTCCTTTTTATTGAAAATATGTTTATTACATTTCTAATGAAAGTAAAGTATTCTTCTCACCTGTCTTTGAAATTTTCGAATTTCATCCTACGAAAATAACTCGTCTTTTGCTACTTAGTAAACATGAAGTTTAACAAATTCGAGCGATTAAATACGAGGTTTCTTTCGGAAACACAAAATGACATAAATTAAAAAATATTGAAAAATTAGCCCTTCTGGTATCAGCATAATAAGCTACTACCACGTAATATTGAACAAAGCGGTACTAGAGCTTTGCTTAAACATTCACCGAACTTGCTTGTACTCCCATTAATAAGTCCTAATCTATGGAAAATTACATTAATAACTACGGAAGTTACAACGATAAATAATAAATAAAATGATCTTAATGGTGACATATCTTGACTAAATTTACGAAAGATTTTCTGTCTGTTTCGTTTGTTCTTTTGGTTTTTTTCTTCTCCGTTGCAAACTTACATATGTTGTTGCATATTCATTGAAATTGAAACATAAATACCCAAGATGACGTTTTAACTTATTAAAATCTACAACGAAAACAGTCAATTTCTAAAACTCACGTTTCGCAAACTTCGAGAACATTTCTTTCAGCTTAAACGTCTTGCAGAGTCAAAATTTTTGAATTTTGAAATATTGTTGAATTTTATAAAGCAATTTGTTTGATAGAAGATCGTGAAGCATAGCAACATGAACCTATGAATCTTTTATGGAGGGACGCATCATTCTGTCATCTTTTGCATGATTTAGTTACTAGTGATCAATAAAATATTTCAAACCGAAAAGGATTCTTTCTCATAAAGAGATATGATGCTCATTTCACAGATCTTTTAAGTATTTCACATGCAACTAACACATCGGAACTCGCAAGGTTGGGCAATTAGCAAAATATAGGCCCGCCCACTGAAGGACTGTTTATCATTTTTTGTAAAGGTATTTTAGAGTCTCGAAGATTGTGTCCAAATGAGTGCTTGTCTGTCCG
This sequence comes from Stratiomys singularior, assembly GCA_954870665.1. NCBI lineage: Eukaryota > Metazoa > Arthropoda > Insecta > Diptera > Stratiomyidae > Stratiomys > Stratiomys singularior. The sequence continues at coordinate 24,863,103 of OX940881.1, read as the reverse complement.
CCCATCGAATGTTTTTTTGTTTTTTTACTTCCGGATTTTCGAGTGCGTTCCAACGCCATCTTTTTCTTCTTCTTTCTTATGCTTTTTGGGTTTTTTTTGTTGTTCTTTCTTATTTTCCCAGCAGGTCTGTTTTGTTCCAATGTTTTCTGCTACCCAATTCATTGTGATCAACTCCTTGTTGTAGGCTTCATCAGTTAGAGCTGTCCGCTCCAGTCTTGTAATAAGTTGCCTTTTTGTTACGTTTTTCTACTGATGGGAATGGTTGAACGAGTTGTGTATTATTTGTCTCTGGGGTTTCCTATATATCTTATACTGGAATACATACTGGTTTTATATTTTGCTATTCTTTTTTGCATTATCGAGGTAATGTACCAGTATTCAGTCTCATTTCGGATTTCTGATTTTCTTATGTTTGTTGTGGTATTCTAGAATTTATTTTTCGTTATTATTGGTCGGTAAACATGTTGTGTCGCCCAATTTCATATCACTTTCAAGTTACATATAAAGGCTGAATCTTGGCTATAGGAAGAATTTTCTAAGATTTTGAGACAGTGTTTTTATAGTAGCCACACTACATAAGCCTTGTGCACGAGTACGTCGTCGTGCCACAAGAGCGCTTCTCCGGTGAGTTTTCCCCGTCTCCTTCCGAAATTTCCGCAGGTGTTCCATAGAGCAGCGAAGTACTCTCAAGATACAGTGACATCCTTCTCAATGTCGTCAATCAGAGAACAGTTGCCTTGATTTCCTAAGCTGAAGATACCTTGAGATACGGAGATACCTTGAACTTCTCCGGAAGCGGTGTTCTCCATTTGTGCTATTGCATAGATATCTGTTTGGACTCAGTTTCATAATGATAAACCAAAGGAAAATTCTCTACTGTGTAGTACACTTCCGTAGACTACTATGAAAATTTCAGCTGGATCGGATTCATAGTTTTGTTTTGACCGTGAGTAGAAGCCGACGTGTCCGAAGATTTTAGAAAAATGGAGAAAGTTGGAGCAGAAAAACGTAGTGTCGGAAATCGTTCATAAAAACCGAAGTGCGACTGGATGCTGTGTACGGTGAATCTGTTCCTACGACGGCGACCGTAAAAGTTGGTTTAACGAGTTTCATCATAGTCGCTCGCCGCTTTATGAGGAACCACCAAGTGCCTCGAGAACGGCTATCATGCAGACCATGACAGCCCGCTGATTGAAGCTACGCGCGATATCTGAGACGGTTGGCATCCCAAAAGAGCGGGATGTTACATCCTGTATGAAATTTTGGGCATGAGAAAGCTGTCCGTGCGATGGGTGCCGCGTTTGCTCACTCCGTACAACAAACGCAAACGGTAAAGCACTTCAGAGCGAATTCGAAGGAGTTTCTGCGTCGTTTCCTGACCGTCGATGGAACATGGGTCCAGTGGTACACGCCAGAAGTCAATGAACACTCGAAAAAATGGACTTCACCTGTTGATCGTGCTCAGAAGAAGGCAAAAGCTGTCCAATCGGCCGGAAAGGTGATGGGCACCGATTATTGGAATTCACAAGGTGTGATCAGCAACAACCACCGAGAGCTGGGCCAAACTGTCACATGGCTCTACTATGCCGTACTATCTCTAAAGGGCTCTTCCATCATGACAACGCACCGGCTCACATCTCCGTCGTCACTACGGGCAACTCGGTTGAATTGATCCGTTGATTAATCCGGTTGATCCGTACAAAATTCAACATTTTCTATGTTGTTATTTTCTTTCGGATTGACTTGTTCCTTGGACTGTATATCGATGCATAATGACCCAGTTTTCTTGAATCTTTTGACAGTTTCCTCACCATAACCCTTGTTCCACGAGCTTTTGATCGAGCCTTATATAGTATCCCTGCGTAGGATACGACTTATCGTCTTACATCAGAAAATAGATTTTAAACAAAATTGTTTGTCAAATAATATATATATCCACGGACCAACAATTTTTATTCAAGGTAGATCATTAATGAATAACATTGAATTTGTCTTTACAGAGTAATGTTTTATACGGAATGGACCCCAATTCTAAGTCGGGCAGGTTTAGATGGTTCAAATCGTACAACACTGATATCACAGAAAATCTATTATCCATTTGGATTGACATTAGATCTTGCAAATGAACATGTGTATTGGATTGATACATATTTAGACTTTGTTGAACGTGTTGATTACAATGGTAAAAATCGATGGTCGCTGAAAAAGGAACCGAATGTAAGTGCCTAATCAGTGTGCGATGCAAACACTTGTTGATAAAGTACATCGGTATTTGTGGTCATCCATTTTTGGAGGAAACAAAGCATAACTCAAATAACAATCATAAGCAAAATTCTACTTACTTCCATAATTATTGATACACAATTCCTCCCTCTTGAGTTTAATCATTTTTAACATTCACAGACACAATATCTATTAAAATCACTGTACTCCATCGAAATTTTCGAAAATACGATTTTTGTGGCATCTTGGGCAAACAAAAGTGTATCGGCGATAGATAAATTTACAACAAAAGCCAGTCGCATTGTCAACAACGTTGAAAAAGCATCAGGTCTTCGAGTATTTCATCGTCAAAGACAACCAGAAGGTAAGAATTAACCAATTTAATTAATCTTAAATTTTTTTGCGAGTCGGATGTGCAACCTTCTGAAAAATTAGAAAAAGTTTTTATTAATAATAATTCCCTTTTACTTATATGACGGTGAGCTAGAACATTTCAGAACTGATAAAGAAAAATATTTTTTAGTTTTATTTTATATTATTTTCCATTTAATCTCTATCAAGACTAAAGGAGACAACCAAAAAAATAGTCGCTATAACCCTATCGCCGATAACGTTTGTAGTTCCAACTGCTTGCCTGAAAACTCTTCACTTTTTCGGGATTAGATCAGCGGCTCGAATCCACTGTTCTGATTAATATTCGAGTAGGCCCAATTATTTCAGAATATTGGATTTGAAACAGTTGATTTTTTAAATGAGGTCAACATGTTAAAGGACAATCGACAAGGACTTCTCGTACTTTATTTAACTTGATCTTGCTAACAATTTCTTTTTTTTTTTTGTCAATTCAAAATACCATACTTAATGAATAATTTTAAAGCGCTGCAATTAATTCAATATTTTGAAGAAGAAAGTGTTATCTTGTTATAAATTTGAGACACTCGTTTGGTGTATGAAGTTGGTTTTATTTGTTTTTAATACTGTCTGTGATTTAACCTTTTACTACTTTTAGCCCATTACGGTTTATCAATATTTCGTGTACTGTCGATTATTAGTGGTTTTCGCATTCTCAATTATCGCGGATTTAATTGCATTCTCATCTTTTGCTCTTTAATGGTAAGGAAGAATTCAATCAATCCATTTTTAAGGCTCTTTCTTCAGTCCGCTGTATAATATCGGCAATAAATCTATCGGCATTTAACAATAGGTTGTCGGATTCTTATATGCTGACTACTTTTTTCAAATGAAGACTTCATGGACTTATCACAACTGAAAATCGAGAATCTAGAAATTCTACGATTTCATCCAATATTCTAAAGGCAAAAATAGAAATCTACAAATCTAACCGCGATTTGTAATTTGTTCAGCAAAGTTGAAACAATTCCTAGCAATTAGGCCACTCTTGCAGTAGCTTTTCTGCACAACCCAGGTGCGTCAAATTTGACAAATTCTACTTCTCATCTTTCAACAAATATAGAAAGATAACTCAGAGTGCGTGAAATGCAACGGAGAGCATCCGGGCAGGTATGACGGTCGCTTGCAGTTTAACGCCTTACAACCAACTACTGAAAAGGAAGGGATGAAATCCGGGAAAGAGTGCTAGTTGCCTAGAGTACCCGAAAGTTAGTGTGTATAGCTGCAGCCTTAAGCCCAACAATCACCCACCGAAGGCCTAATATTCCTCAAAACACAATCACTTACCATCAAAAACTTTTCGTAGTTATTATCATATTTTTTTGTATAAACTTTTGAATGTTGATTATAGAACAGCTTTTCAATGAATTTAAAAAAATATTTCAACTCTAAACAGATATTGTTTCTGACCATAACACTTGCATATCAATATATGATCGAACACTTAACAATAATCAATAAACACAGAAATATATTATTAAACATGATTAATTTTATTTTCAAGATGTGATAAAACTAACATTTGTCATTTTTAATTGAACAATATAGTTGCTCATCCATGCCGAGATCGTAATGGTGGCTGTAACCAATTATGCATACCAATGTGGAGAAATAATGTTGCTATTGCACAATGTCTTTGCACGCCGGGTTATCGTCTGAAAACTAAACAAGAATGCGTTCTTGTCAAACACGAATCATTTCTATTGTACGCTAGCGCAGGTGTGGCACGAATAAAAGGAATTTCTCTCTCAGCGAATCAAACGTTGCCTGGCGGTGGAAATCAAGAGACAATTGTCCCTGTTTTAAACATTCAATCACCTGTTGCTTTTGATTACAATGTCAAGGAGCAATTAGTGTACTTCATGCGAAATGATGTGTATGTATATAAAGTTTGTGCAAATATGACCTTTTTGTTTATACTCCAAATATTCATTCTAGCTTTAATAATCATTTTAAATTCCCTAATCTATCTCAGCCACTCTAATCCATCTCCTGACTGGACTTTAATTTCAGCTTGTTTAAATTTTACTGCGCTGTTATGATAAAGCTTAGAAAAATATTTAGAGAGCGTTGGGTTAAATCTTAAACTGTCCTGCTTTTTCATAAGGGTGAAAATGAACCTCTACACTATTTTCAGAAAGACACGAGAATTTGGAATTTATAGTCAAAAGTTTGACGGAACTGATCGAAAGCATATACTCTCCACTTCGGATACAATCATCGCGATAACATATGATTGGATTTCGCATCATATTTACTGGAGTGAAATGAATGCCATTCATGTAGCTGGACTGAGAAATACTTCACAAGCACGCATATTGGATATCAATACAGATGCAATGTAATTACATACTCCAATTAAAGGATACGTTTGTCGTTATAATGATATCGAATATTTCAGGTCACTTGCTATTGATCCGCAGAGAGGAATAATGTACTTCTCAACTTGGTCCGAAGTTAGTTATGCTGGCGGCGGAACAATTATGAGTGTTTGGCTGGATGGAAGTCATAAAGAAATTTTAACAAGTAAAACATCCTATCGAACTGTGTGGCCCTTAAGCTTGAATATTGACTACATGCAGAAAAAAATTTATTGGTAAGAATTGTTTCTTGATTTTTATCCCTTAAATTTTATGTAATGATTTAAGCAAACATTAATAACCGTTTGCTCAGGTAGACCGTTTCGTTCTCGTCTTCTACTTCAGTCGAGGTTTCTTGTAGTAACTTTAAGAACGTGCCAATCTTAACTACCAAACGATTCAACGTGATCACTGGAAAACATTAAGAACATCAAAAAAAAAAAATAATAGAAATCTACTAATGCAACGTAAATGTGCAAAATACCGAGGTAATACAAAAGAGCAAAAAAAAAAAATAAAACAATTCAATAAAGCCCACAGAAACAATTTATCGAGTAAAACCTCTTCATATAAGTTGTCATATGTGATTAGCATCTTCCTTCGATCGTCCTTCATGTCGTAGATCCGACTGCGATCCTTTAGATAATGTTGAGGTATTCGCCTCAGGTATTATAGCACTTGGAATGCGTTTTCTAGATCTGCCAGCATATCCGTCCTTCTAATGATTTAAATGCGCCCTGCTCTGAAAGATGCCTAGCGGCATGGATAACGTCTGTGAGTCTCCCTTTTAGGCGTTAGGAAAATATACACTTGGTCTATTTTCTGCTAGCTATATCTAAAACGTATTACAGTCTGAAAGTTGCTCAAGCTCTAAAAGTCCATTATGAATGTCCTTGTTAATAATGGTGCTAACCTCGTCCCTGGGGAAAGGTTCCAGTTTTCGTATCAGAGTTCAGGCGTGTCCGACCCAGTGACTTCACCGGGATTTTTGTTGTTGTAGCGATTATCCTTTGTTTTTTTCAGGTGCGATGTTAAATTAAACTCCATAGAGCGCATGAATCTGGAGGGTACCGAACGTGAAATTTTATTTCAATTATCATCTTACTACCCTTCATCTGTTGCATATCACAATGAGTTCCTATTTTGGTCGGATGCGTATAAAAAGAAAGTTTTGCGCTTTCACATTTCATCCAACACAACTGAAATGCTTGCGTAAGTAAATGAAGAACCCAAAAATAATAGATTGTAAGTAAATTTATCGATTATAATTTTTCAGAAAGATGGTGACTTTGTCAGCGGAAAAGCATCCGGTTTCAAATATAAAAGTTTTCGACAAGATGACACAAACGGGCATGAACGATTGCTTGAATTTTAAATGTCCTGGCTTGTGTTTGTTCACGCCGGAAGGACCTGTTTGCATGTGTCCAAATGGATTTTCGCTTAGTAGCAATGGTGAAAAATGTATACCAATTATTAATTATGAACAGACCGTCCTTGTGTGTAAGGATAAATTCATGTGCCGATCGAAGAAGCAATGTCTAGATAATAAGGATTTGTGTGATGGGGTTGATGATTGTGATGACGGCAGTGATGAAGATTTTTCGGAAAAGGGACCTTGTAACGCCAGAACGTGCAATAAGGATATTAATTTTATATGTGATTTAGATCGTTGTTTGCAAAGGTAAGCGTATTTAGAGTGGACATTTAAGCACTTTCCTAATTTGATGTATCTTTCAAAGGAGTTTAAGGTGCAGCGAAAAATCTTATTGTCGCGATCAATCTGATCAAAAAGACTGTCACATCCACATATGTAATGACAATGAGTTTAAATGTTCTCGTAGCAAAAAGTGTATTCCTAGAGCGTGGGTCAATGATGGCGAGTATGATTGTGGTAGGTGATCCTTTTTTGTATACTTTAATTTTGTCGAACTCTTGAAGTGCGTGAAGTTTACACCGTTGGAATACAGCGAACGTTTCATAATGTTGCCGCTATGTTGACGTACTACTAAACACTTACACTCATTGGAACATAAATGCCTCAGAGATTATCTGAATACTAGCCGTGGCTAGTCTCGACTGGGAACTAGAGAATTGCTGTATTGCAACGATGCGAATTTCGCATACATAAATTTAGTGTTGAGCATTAATAACTTTTGCGCAAATTACTAGGTCTAACCGATTTTTCGGATGAAGTACCAACACTCTTGCCAAAATGTGAAGAATTTGAATGTGGAAATAGTAGATGCCTTCCATTTGTTAATGTATGCGATGGTCTGAATCAATGTGGGTAAGGAAAATTGTCGATTTGTTTTAAAGACGTAGGTTGTAATTTTGTTTACTAACTTGAAAGGGACAACTCGGACGAAAAACATTGTGAAACATACTGCGGCCCAGATGCCAAGTATTGCGCACCAAAAGGATGTTATACGAATGAGCACACGTGCGACGGAATAGATGACTGTTTTGACTCCAGTGATGAAGCGAATTGCACAGTTACAATAAAACCCCATTCTACTAATCTGACATCACCATTTCCACATTGCGGAAAGGATGATTTTCAATGTACAGATCTGGGTAATTGCATATCACAACATCTCGTATGCAATGGAATATTTGATTGTATGGATCAATCAGACGAAAAGAATTGTACCGAAATAGTCACTCCGCCTGCATTAAATGAAACTGTTGAATGTATATATCCTGATCGATTATGTCCCATGACAAATAAGTGTATCCAAGTGCATCAGCTATGTGATGGCCACGTTGATTGTCCCGATGAGCGAGATGAAGGATTTCGGTGTGCAGAAAAAGTGTGCGATCATATTACAGCTTGTTCTCATTTTTGCCACAATGCACCCGAAGGATATGTCTGCTCTTGCCCACTGCATATGTTTTTAAGAGGCAATGGCAATTGTAGTATGGAGCATTCTTGCGAGTATTGGGACACTTGCTCCCAGATTTGTGAGCAGAAAGGGAAAACATATAACTGTAAATGTCTGCCAGAGTATACTTTGCAATACGATCAATTTTCTTGCAAGAGCAACAATCCTGACTCCCCGTATGTGATATTTAGTAACCGTCAAGAAATTCGAGGAGTTGATTTAAAAACTTCCGCAGTAAAGAACTTCTATGCTGACTTGAAGAACACGATTGCATTGGATTTCCTTTATTTAAATGATTCTGTTCAAATTTTCTGGACGGATGTGATCGATGATATGATATACCGTGGGTTTTTAGTCGGCGAGTCTTTAACAAACATTGAAGCGGTAGTACAGTCGGGATTATCAACTGCTGAAGGACTTGCTGTTGACTGGATCGGAATGAATTTATATTGGATCGACAGTAATCTAGATCAAATTGAAGTGTCTCTGGTAAATGGCAGTTTTCGACGCACTTTGGTGGCTGGTGATATGGAAAGTCCCAGGGCAATTGCTCTAGATCCGCGCGAAGGTTTACTATTTTGGACTGATTGGGATGAAAATTATCCTAGAATCGAAAGGTGTTCAATGGCTGGCGAAGACAGGAGAACGACAACTCAAGTCAATCAAATCAGTGGTGGAGCATGGCCTAATGGACTAACTTTAGATTACACGCAAAAAAGAGTTTATTGGGTTGACGCACGTTCCGATTCAATACACACAACAAAATACGATGGAACCGAACATCATGTTGTTATACGCGATCAAGAAACACTCTCTCATCCGTTTGCCATTTCGCTTTTTGAAAATTACGTTTATTGGACTGATTGGCGAACGAATTCCGTAATTAGAGCGAACAAATGGAATGGCTCTGATATTCAAGTGATTCAAAGGACACTGACTCAACCATTTGGTATTCAAGTGTTACATTCAAGCCGTCAACCACGTGATGGTGATAATCCTTGCGGTAAAAATAATGGAGGATGTTCACATCTGTGCCTTTTAAGGTAAGAATCATCTTATTTTAATCATTTATATCTTTAACAGTTAAGATTTCATATTTTTCAATGATTGGATTACGTTAACCGCCACGGAGAGGGTCTTTTTCTATATATTTTGTGCCTTCTTCTTGTACATGACGGTATCTGAGCGTTCGAAGAATTTCCCTAGCAGCTGTTAAATTATTCGGTTTAATTCGCGCTTTCATTACGAGAATTTTTCCTCTAGTAGTTTTAAAGGTTTGAGAAATTGACAGGCAGGCAGAAATTGAAAAGATCAGTTGACAGGCAGACAGAACACACTACACGCATTATCGAAACTTAACGAAATTTAAGGAAAATTCCCTCTAATTTCCATTCCCTTCATTTCCCTCCTCCAAATAAGCCCCGCCCTAATATCGAAAATCTAATTAAGAAATAAAATCTAATTTCGAAAATCAAATTTCCCCTCTTCCAAATAAACCCCGCCCCCTGAGGAGTTGGCTCCGCCGGATGGGGAGTTACCCACGCACCCTGGGGAGTTAGACCCACCCCTGGGGAATTGGTCGCGCCCCCTGTGGAGTTGGCTCCGCCCCTGTGGAGTTGGCCCCGCCCTCCGGGGAGTTGGCCCCGCTCCCTGGGGAGGTAGCTTCGGCTCCGGGTTTTGAATGATGAATGGTTCGTAAAGTTGAAAGCCTCGTAATGTTGAAAGCTGAACGACTAGTAAAGTCGAGAAGTTCAAAGGTGGCAGGCAGACTGAACAGAATACACAATACGCGAAACTTCGGCTGACTTATCGAAAATTGAATTGCGAAAACGGAATTTTGTTTTCGCCGCCCCCGGGGAGTTGGCCCCTCGCCAGGAAATCGGCCCCGCTCAAAATTCGAAAGTTGAAAGTTTCGTAAAGCTTAAAGGCTCGTAAAGTTGAAAGTTGAATGGTTTGGAAAATTGAAAAGATTGTGAAGTTGTAAGTTGAAAGGTGATAAAAGATAAAACGTTGAAAGCGTTGAAAGTTGAAAATTGAAGGTTGAAAGTTGAGATTTGAAGGCAGGCAGGCAGGAAGGCAGAATACAGAATACACTAATTAACGAAACTTAACGAAAGTCTTAATTCTAAAATCTAATTTCGAACATGTAATTTCGCAAATCTAATTTCGAAAATCTTATTTCGATAATCTAATTCCGAAATTCTAATTTCGAAAATCTAATTTCCCTCCTCCAAATTTCTCCTCCATCCAAATGGCCGCTCCCCTTGGGGCATAGGCCCCGCCCCCTAGGGAATAGATCCCGCCCCCTAGGGAGTTAGCACCGGCTCCGGGTGTTGAATGGTTAAAGTTGAGAAGTTGAAAGTTGAATGTTGAATGTTGAACGTTGAAAGTTGAATGTTGAACGTAGAAAGTTGATAGTTGAAAGTTGAAAATTGATAGTTGAAAGTTGAAAGTTTAAATTTGAAGGCAGGAAGGAAGGCAGAATACAGAATAGTTAATACACGAATTAACGAAACTTAAGGAAAATCTAATTTCCCCTCCACCAAATGAATCTGGAAAGGCAGGCAGGCAGGCACCCAGGCACCCAGGCAGGCAGAGTACAGAATACAGAATACAGTAGAGTACAGAATACAGAATACAGTAGAGTACAGAATACAGAATACAGTAGAGTACAGAATACAGAATACAGTAGAGTACAGAATACAGTAGAGTACAGAATACAGAATACACGAAACTTTCGAAAATCCAATTTCCCCTCCTCCAAATAGGCCCCGCCCCCTGGGGAATAGGCCCCGCCCACTTGGGAGTTGGCCCCGCCCCCTAGGGAATAGGCCCCGCCCCCTAGGGAATAGACCCCCGCCCCCTCGAGAATAGACCCCGCCCCCGAGGGAGTTAGCACCGGCTCCGGGTGTTGAATGGTTAAAGTTGAAAATTGAAAGTTGAAATTTGATTGTTGATAGTTGAAAGTTGAATGTTGAATGTTGAATGTTGAATGTTGAATGTTGAAAGTTGAAAGTTTAATGTTGAACGTTGAAAGTTGATAGTTGAAAGTTGAAAGTTGAAAGTGGATAGTTGAAAGTTGAAAATTGAAAATTGAAAGTTGAATGTTGAAAGTTTAAATTTGAAGGCAGGAAGGAAGGCAGAATACAGAGTAGTTAATACACGAATTAACGAAACTTAAGGAAAATCTAATTTCCCCTACACCAAATGAATCTTGAAAGGCAGGCAGCCAGGCACCCAGGCAGGCAGAGTACAGAATACAGAATACACGAAACTTAACGAAACTTTCGAAAATCTGAAATTCTGAAAAAATCTGAAAACTTTCGAAATTCTAATTTCGAAAATCCAATTTCCCCTCCTCCAAATAGGCCCGGCCCCCTGGGGAATAGGCCCCGCCCACTTGGAAGTTGGCCCCGCCCCTAGGGAATATGCCACGCCCCCTAGGGAATTGGCCCCGCCCCCTAGGGAATAGACCCTGCCCCTCGAGAATAGGCCCCGCCCCTTGGGAGTTGGCCCCGCCCCCTAGGGAATAGACCCCGCCCCCCGAGGGAAGGCAGGCAGGCAGGCAGAATACAGAATACACGAAACTTAACGAAACTTTCGAAAATCTGATTTCGAAATTTTAATTTCGAAAATCAAATTCTAATTTAGAAAATCAAATTTCTCTGAAATCTGATTTCGAAATTTTAATTTCGAAAATCAAATTTCCCCTCCTCCAAATAGGCCACGCCCCCTGGGAAATAGACCCCGCCCCCTGGGGAATAGGCCCCGCCCCTTGGGAGTTGGCCCCGACCCTGGGGAATAGGCCCCGCCCACTTGGGAGTTGGCCCCGCCCCCTAGGGAAAAGGCCCCGCCCCCTAGGGAAAAGGCCCCGCCCCCTAGGTAGTTGGCCCCGCCCACTTGGAAGTTGGCCCCGCCCCCTAGGGAGTTAGCACCGGCTCCGGGTGTTGAATGGTTAAAGGTGAAAGTTGAAAATTGAAAGTTGAAATTTGATTATGGATAGTTGAATGTTGTGTGTTTAAAAATGACAGTGAAACGTTGAAAGTTGACAGTGAAACGTTGAAAGTTCAACCCCGCCCCCTGGGGAATAGGGCCCGCCCTCTAGGGAGTTAGCACCGGCTCCGGGTGTTGAATGGTTAAAGTTTAGAAGTTTAGAGTTGAAAGTTGAATGTTGAACGTTGAAAGTTGAAAGGCAGGCAGGCAGGCAGAGTACAGAATACAGAATACACGAAACTTAACGAAACTTAACGAAACTTAACGGAACTTAACGGAACTTAACGAAACTTAACGAAACTTAACGAAACTTAACGAAACATAACGAAACTTAACGAAACTTTCGAAAATCTGATTTCGAAAATCAAATTCTAATTTCGAAAATCAAATTTCCCTGAAATCTGATTTCGAAATTTTAATTTCGAAAATCAAATTTCCCCTCTTCCAAATAGGCACCGCCCCCTGGGGAATAGACCCCGCCCCCTTGGGAATTGGCCCCGCCCCCTGGGGAATAGGCCCCGCCCCCTTGGGAGTTGGCCCCGCCCCCTAGAGAATAGGCCCCGCCCCTTGGGAGTTGGCCCCGCCCCCTGGGGAATATGCCCCGCCCACTTGGAAGTTGGCCCCGCCCCTAGGGAATATGCCCCGCCCCCTAGTGAATAGGCCCCGCCCCCTAGGGAATAGACCCCCGCCCCCTTGAGAATTGGCCCCGCCCCCTAGGGAATAGACCCCGCCGCCCGAGGGAATAGATCCCGCCCCCTAGGGAGTTAGCACCGGCTCCGGGTGTTGAATGGTTAAAGGTGAAAGTTGAAAATTGAAAGTTGAAATTTGATTATTGATAGTTGAATGTTGTGTGTTGAAAGTTGACAGTGAAACGTTGAAAGTTGAAAGTTCAACCCCGCCCCCTGGGGAATAGGGCCCGCCCCCTAGGGAGTTAGCACCGGCTCCGGGTGTTGAATGGTTAAAGTTTAGAAGTTTAAAGTTTAATGTTGAACGTTGAAAGTTGATAGTTGAAAGTTGAAAGTTGAAAGTGGATAGTTGAAAGTTGAAAATTGAAAGTTGAAAGTTTAAATTTGAAGGCAGGAAGGAAGGCAGAATACAGAGTAGTTAATACACGAATTAACGAAACTTAAGGAAAATCTAATTTCCCCTACACCAAATGAATCTTGAAAGGCAGGCAGCCAGGCACCCAGGCAGGCAGGCAGGCAGAGTATAGAATACAGAATACACGAAACTTAACGAAACTTTCGAAAATCTGAAATTCTGAAAAAATCTGAAAACTTTCGAAATTCTAATTTCGAAAATCCAATTTCCCCTCCTCCAAATAGGCCCGGCCCCTGGGGAATAGGCCCCGCCCACTTGGTAGTTGGCCCCGCCCCTAGGGAATATGCCACGCCCCCTAGGGAATCGGCCCCGCCCCCTAGGGAATCGGCCCCGCCCCCTAGGGAATATACCCCGCCCCTCGAGAATAGGCCCCGCCCCTTGGGAGTTGGCCCCGCCCCCCGAGGGAAGGCAGGCAGAATACAGAATACACGAAACTTTCGAAAATCTGATTTCGAAATTGTAATTTCGAAAATCAAATTCTTATTTAGAAAATCAAATTTCCCTGAAATCTGATTTCGAAATTTTAATTTCGAAAATCAAATTTCCCCTCCTCCAAATGGGTCACGCCCCCTGGAAAATAGGCCCCGCCCCCTGGGAAATAGACCCCGCCCCCTGGGAAATAGACCCCGCCCCCTGGGGAATAGGCCCCGCCCCTTGGGAGTTGGCCCCGCCCCCTGGGGAATAGGCCGCGCCCACTTGGGAGTTGGCCCCGCCCCCTAGGGAATATGCCCCGCCCCCTAGGAAGTTGGCCCGCCCCTAGGGAATATGCCCCGCCCCCTAGGGAATAGGCCCCGCCCCCTAGGGAATAGACCCCCGCCCCCCCGAGGGAATAGATCCCGCCCCGTAGGGAGTTAGCACCGGCTCCGGGTGTTGAATGGTTAAAGGTGAAAGTTGAAAATTGAAAGTTGAAATTTGATTATTGATAGTTGATAGTTGAATGTTGTGTGTTGAAAGTTGACAGTGAAACGTTGAAAGTTGAAAGTTCAACCCCGCCCCCTGGGGAATAGGGCCCGCCCCCTAGGGAGTTAGCACCGGCTCCGGGTGTTGAATGGTTAAAGTTTAGAAGTTGAAAGTTGAATGTTGAATGTTGAACGTTGAAAGTTTAATGTTGAACGTTGAAAGTTGAAAGTTGATAGTTGAAAGTTGAAAGTTGAAAGTGGATAGTTGAAAGTTGAAAATTGAAAGTTGAAAGTTTAAATTTGAAGGCAGGAAGGAAGGCAGAATACAGAGTAGTTAATACACGAATTAACGAAACTTAAGGAAAATCTAATTTCCCCTACACCAAATGAATCTTGAAAGGCAGGCAGCCAGGCACCCAGGCAGGCAGGCAGGCAGAGTACAGAATACAGAATACAGAATACAGAATACACGAAACTTAACGAAACTTTCGAAAATTTGAAATTCTGAAAAAATCTGAAAACTTTCGAAATTCTAATTTCGAAAATCCAATTTCCCCTCCTCCAAATAGGCCCCGCCCCGCCCACTTGGAAGTTGGCCCCGCCCCCTAGGGAATATGCCACGCCCCCTAGGGAATCGGCCCCGCCTCCTAGGGAATAGACCCCGCCCCTCGAGAATAGGCCCCGCCCCTTGGGAGTTGGCCCCGCCCCCTAGGGAATAGACCCCGCCCCCCCGAGGGAAGGCAGGCAGGCAGGCGGAATACAGAATACACGAAACTTTCGAAATTTTAATTTCGAAAATCAAATTCTAATTTAGAAAATCAAATTTCCCTGAAATCTGATTTCGAAATTTTAATTTCGAAAATCAAATTTCCCCTCCTCCAAATAGGCCACGCCCCCTGGGAAATAGACCCCGCCCCCTGGGGAATAGGCCCCGCCCCTTGGGAGTTGGCCCCGCCCCCTAGGGAATAGGCCCCGCCCCCTAGGTAGTTGGCCCCGCCCACTTGGAAGTTGGCCCGCCCCTAGGGAATATGCCCCGCCCCCTAGGGAATAGATCCCGCCCCCTAGGGAGTTAGCACCGGCTCCGGGTGTTGAATGGTTAAAGGTGAAAGTTGAAAATTGAAAGTTGAAATTTGATTATTGATAGTTGATAGTTGAATGTTCTGTGTTGAAAGTTGACAGTGAAACGTTGAAAGTTGAAAGTTCAACCCCGCCCCCTGGGGAATAGGGCCCGCCCCCTAGGGAGTTAGCACCGGCTCCGGGTGTTGAATGGTTAAAGTTTAGAAGTTGAAAGTTGAATGTTGAACGTTGAAAGTTTAATGTTGAACGTTGAAAGTTGATAGTGGAAAGTTGAAAGTTGAAAGTGGATAGTTGAAAGTTGAAAATTGAAAGTTGAAAGTTTAAATTTGAAGGCAGGAAGGAAGGCAGAATACAGAGTAATTAATACACGAATTAACGAAACTTAAGGAAAATCTAATTTCCCCTACACCAAATGAATCTTGAAAGGCAGGCAGCCAGGCACCCAGGCAGGCAGGCAGGCAGAGTACAGAATACAGAATACAGAATACACGAAACTTTCGAAAATCTGAAATTCTGAAAAATTCTGAAAAAATCTGAAAACTTTCGAAATTCTAATTTCGAAAATCCAATTTCCCCTCCTCCAAATAGGCCCGGCCCCCTAGGGAATCGGCCCCGCCCCCTAGGGAATAGACCCCGCCCCTCGAAAATAGGCCCCGCCCCTCGAGAATAGGCCCCGCCCCTTGGGAGTTGGCCCCGCCCTCCGAGGGAAGGCAGGCAGGCAGGCAGAATACGGAATACAGAATACACGAAACTTAACGAAACTTTCGAAAATCTGATTTCGAAATTTTAATTTCGTTGAATGTTGAATGTTGAACGTTGAAAGTTGAAAGTTTAATGTTGAACGTTGAAAGTTGATAGTTGAAAGTTGAAAGTTGATAGTTGAAAGTTGAAAGTTGAAAGTTGAAAGTGGATAGTTGAAAGTTGAAGATTGAAAGTTGAAAGTTTAAATTTGAAGGCAGGAAGGAAGGCAGAATACAGAGTAGTTAATACACGAATTAACGAAACTTAAGGAAAATCTAATTTCCCCTCCACCAAATGAATCTTGAAAGGCAGGCAGCCAGGCACCCAGGCAGGCAGGCAGGCAGAGTACAGAATACAGAATACACGAAACTTAACGAAACTTTCGAAAATCTGAAATTCTGAAAAAATCTGAAAACTTTCGAAATTCTAATTTCGAAAATCCAATTTCCCCTCCTCCAAATAGGCCCCGCCCCCTAGGGAATAGACCCCCGCCCCCTAGAGAATTGGCCCCGCCCCCTAGGGAATAGACCCCGCCCCCTAGGGAATAGACCCCGCCCCCGAGGGAATAGATCCCGCCCCCTAGGGAGTTAGCACCGGCTCCGGGTGTTGAAAGGTTAAAGGTGAAAGTTGAAAATTGAAAGCTGAAATTTGATTATTGATAGTTGATAGTTGAATGTTGTGTGTTGAAAGTTGACAGTGAAACGTTGAAATTGAAAGTTCAACCCCGCCCCCTGGGGAATAGGGCCGGCCCCCTGGGGAATAGGGCCGGCCCCCTGGGGAATAGGGCCCGCCCCATAGGGAGTTAGCACCGGCTCCGGGTGTTGAATGGTTAAAGTTTAGAAGTTGAAAGTTGAATGTTGAATAATGAACGTTGAAAGTTGAAAGTTTAATGTTGAACGTTGAAAGTTGATAGTTGAAAGTTGAAAGTTGATAGTTGAAAGTTGAAAGTTGAAAGTGGATAGTTGAAAGTTGAAAATTGAAAGTTGAAAGTTTAAATTTGAAGGCAGGAAGGAAGGCAGAATACAGAGTAGTTAATACACGAATTAACGAAACTTAAGGAAAATCTAATTTCCCCTCCACCAAATGAATCTTGAAAGGCAGGCAGCCAGGCAGGCAGGCAGGCAGAGTACAGAATACAGAATACACGAAACTAAACGAAATTTAACGAGACTTTCGAAAATCTGAAATTCTGAAAAAATCTGAAAACTTTCGAAATTCTAATTTCCAGGCCCCGCCCCCTGGGGAATAGGCCCCGCTCCCTAGAGAATAGGCCCCTCCCCTTGGGAGTTGGCCCCGCCCCCTGGGAAATATGCCCCGCCCACTTGGGAGTTGGCCCCGCCCCCTAGGGTATAGGCCCCGCCCCCTAGGGAATAGGCCCCGCCCCTAGGGAATAGGCCCCGCCCCCTAGGGAATAGACCCCCGCCCCCTAGAGAATTGGCCCCGCCCCCTAGGGAATAGATCCCGCCCCCCGAGGGAATAGATCCCGCCCCCCGAGGGAATAGATCCCGCCCCCTAGGGAGTTAGCACCGGCGCCGGGTGTTGAATGGTTAAAGGTGAAAGTTGAAAATTGAAAGCTGAAATTTGATTATTGATAGTTGATAGTTGAATGTTGTGTGTTGAAAGTTGAAAGTTGACAGTGAAACGTTGAAATTGAAAGTTCAACCCCGCCCCCTGGCGAATAGGGCCGGCCCCCTGGGGAATAGGGCCCGCCCCCTAGGGAGTTAGCACCGGCTCCGGGTGTTGAATGGTTAAAGTTTAGAAGTTGAAAGTTGAATGTTGAATGTTGAACGTTGAAAGTTGAAAGTTTAATGTTGAACGTTGAAAGTTGATAGTTGAAAGTTGAAAGTTGAAAGTGGATAGTTGAAAGTTGAAAATTCAAAGTTGAAAATTGAAAGTTTAAAGTTTAAATTTGAAGGCAGGAAGGAAGGCAGAATACAGAGTAGTTAATACACGAATTAACGAAACTTAAGGAAAATCTAATTTCCCCTACACCAAATGAATCTTGAAAGGCAGGCAGCCAGGCACCCAGGCAGGCAGGCAGGCAGAGTACAGAATACAGAATACACGAAACTTAACGAAACTAAACGAAACTTAACGAAACTTTCGGAATTCTAATTTCGAAAATCAAATTTCCCCTCCTCCAAATAGGCCCCGCCCCCTGGGGAATAGGCCCCGCCCCTGGGGAATAGACCCCGCCCTCTGGGGAATAGACCCCGCCCTAACGAAACTTAACGAAACTTAACGAAAATCTAATTTCGAAATTCTAATTTCGAAAATCCAATTTCCCCTCCTCCAAACAGGCCCCCTGGGGAATAGGCCCCGCCCCTGGGGAATTGGCGCCGTCTTCTGGGGAATAGGCCCCGCCCCCTGGGGAATAGACCCCGCCTTCGGAAAGTTTAAAACCTTGATAACTTGATAGGTACGAAATGTATACACGAAAATCCGCCGCGGGAATATTTTTTTTTTTTCTCAAAAAATTTCAAAGGATCGAAAAGTCGAAACGTTTGATAAGTTGAAAAGTCCGAAAATTAAAAAAAAAAAATATACGAAATGTTTGAAGGTTCGAAAATTTGTAGCTTACAAAACGGATTTCATACCGTATAATACCCGAAATGTTCACTCCGAATATTTCCTGTAATTGAAAGGTTCGATAGATTGAAAAGTTCAGAAAAGTTCGATGACTCGAAAGATTCGAAAAATTGAAATGTTTGGTGAGTGGAAAGGTTCGATTAGTTGCAAGGTACTAAAAGGTAAAGGTTCAAAAATTTGTAACTTCGAAAAACCGGAAATTTCAATCCGGGAATTTTCCCGCCAGAAGATTTGAAGGCTTGAGAAATTGGTAGGCAGGCAGACAGGATAAATATTTTACAAAAATAAAAAGTGAGGTGAGGCAGTGAGGTAGACAATTAAAAAAAGAATTGACCAAAAGACACTTAACGAAAACTTCCTATCCGAAAATTTCCCCACCGAAATTGAAAGGTTCGCAAAGATAAAAGGTCTCGTTATAACCCTCCCTGAACTTCCAAGGCTGGAAAGTTGAAAGGCCGAGCATACATAAATAAATGAAACATAGTGAAACTTAACGAAATTCATCATAACTTTCACTCCGAAAATTTTCTTCCGCAACATCTAAGACTGGAAAGTTGAAACGTTCGGAGATCTCGTAATAACCCATTTTGAAATTTCCAAGGTTGGTAAATTGATAGGTTGGAAAACGAAAAAAGTACGAAACGTAACTCCGAAAATTGCCCTTCCAGAAAGGATGAAAGATTCGCATGTAAAATAGATCGAACAGTTGAGAGACTCGAAAAATTTAACTTTCGAATGGTCAAAAGGTTAGAGAAGCTGTAATTGTAATGTATTGTATTGTAAAAAGCTAAATGAATTTATTATCATGATGCCAAATGAATTTGTATTAAATGCATTTCATTATTATTTATTCTAGTACGAATAAGACATACCGATGCGCATGTCCACATGTAATGCGAATGGATATGAAGGACCAAAAAACATGTGTACCAAACGAGCAAATTTTATTGTTCATTATGACAAGTGAAATCCGTGGAATAGATTTGATGCAACCAAATCATCATACAATACCCACAATAAGTCATTCACCACAGGTGTGTTTTTGTAATTTAATTTTTGGTTTTTCTTTTGATGTCAAATTATAATGCATTTTTAATTGTCCAGGTGCTAGAACCACAAAGTATTGATTACATTGTCAGTGACAGCCAATTATATTGGTCGGATACACAATTGAATGAAATTAAAACCGCGGGACTTTCAAACGGATTAATTGAAACTGTTCTAAATACTGACATTCAGAGTCCTTTTGTGAGTATCTTGTTTTTAAATGTATAATAAAAATGAATTTAAATTGAAAATAGAAGGATTAAAGTTAAATTAAATTTAAAAACGATTGTTTTTGATTATTAGGGATTCGCTGTTGATTGGATTTCGAGAAATATGTACGTTTCCACCGGGAAAGATACATGCCGGATAATCGCGTGTAATTTGAAGGGCGAATATGTCACTGAAATACATAATAACTTGTATATTGTGCATAGTATTGCGCTGGATCCTGTAAGGTGAGCTGCAATACTTTGATAAAATAATTCTTTGAATTTCATTATGGCTAGACTTTGGCTCAATCAAAAACGTTGACCCTTGGTTTGATTCTAATTTTCTTATTAATCTAATTTTTAAATTTTTTAGGGGTAAAATATATTGGTCGCATGCTGACGAAGAAGCGAGAATATTCCGCGTGGAAGTAAGCTCTTTAGATGGCTCCACACGCAAAGAGTTGATCTCAACTAACAAATCAACCCATAGTCTTACAATTGATTTTGAAACAAATCGATTGTATTTTGTGTACCGTAACGCCGGCATTATATCATTTTTAAATTTAGCAACTAACAAGGTAATGCATTGAGTTCTATGATTTTTGTGTCATACAAAGATGGTATTTAATTCATTTTATTTTATTATTTTTTATTTATTTTTTCAGATTCACAATGTACTATCATCGAGCGAAATTATGTCAATCAGTAGTGTGACTGTTTATAATAATTCAATATACTTCCCTGAAAATATTCAAAGTGTGATAATGTACTGTGATAAAACAGATTGTTCGAATCTGACAACATTAAGAAAAAATACAAGTAAGTATTCTTAATCATTATCTATCTGTTTGGCTGGCTACGTTGGTCATGCTAAGCTGACTCAATATCACTTTTACGACCGCACACTGAGTGTTGAAAACAAACGAAAAGATTCGCTAAATCGTAATTTGGCGACGGAATTTATACCCTAGTAAGTTAGGACGGATTTTGAGTTTAGTCCTGCCGCGTCCGCCCCGTCCTATAAGATAACAAATTGGAGATAATCCTATCAAAAGAAGGATGTAATGCCAATGCTAGTATGCCTGCTGCTGATTCCAATCCTACACCTCATTCGTTGTCCATTTCATTAATTTTCAATTAAATGTGATTCGCACATCCCTGTTACTACTCAAAAAAAATTTTTTTTTTGGACATATACGAATAAGGAACGGGTTTCATAAAAATAATTAAAAACTACAGATAAGAAGGAAATTCATTTCATTCAGAGAAATTTCTTTCCATTATTTATTGAAAATGCACCGCCAGAAAATGTCAAAGACGGATACTTAAAGGTTAAACGCACACATAAGCCACAATTAATAGTTTCGTCATGTTTTTGAGATACTAGATAAAAATGTTTGCGTCTAAGTATTGGGTAAGTTCAAATTCTTGATAAGCTTAAGGACAGTTTCCGTAGCATCATCTCCCTGTGTTACGCCAAATTCAAACTTTCAAAAGAGTGTATCAACATTTATTGAGATATCAATCAATCAATCTCAGCAACGTATGACTATCCTAACCCCGGATTTTCACTATTTATTGAATGATTGCATCAAAAACTCTCAAGTAGTTCCATGTAGATGGGATAAATAACACTCCGGCCGCAGGGGATATTCGAAGTCAAGATGAAATTGCCGCCATTAAACCACCTTGATGTTGATTCACAACAGTCATACTAGATTCGGCTTCATTAGTCAAGTTATGAATCTAGTTCGGTTCTTCTAAGTCGAATGACGATCTAAGCTCATTGAGCCTTTTCAAATCCGTCGGCCCTGCTGTGTTTTGAGTGCGGACACCTTTTGGGTTGTTCTAGCGAATTGTGAGAAGTGCCTGAAGATGGCTTAAAGTAAGAAACGTACCCTCTCAGAAAACTCAGCAACGACTAATAGATTTAAGAACGAATCTGAACGAGGATGTTGAAGTTCCTGTACTAAAGAGCATTACGATAGAATTTAGCAATTATCCATAGCCATTGAGAGAAGGTCAGACAAACTAACACGTTAAATATTCGGCCCACGGAAAAACAACATTGCGCTATAATCCGTTAACCTACCTTCAATGTGCACATTTTATGCAGTGGTTTTAATGAAAATGAAGCTCTCAAGTTCCCTTCAGAGTTGAAATTCTGGTAAAAAATGGTTAATCTTTGCTTTATTACCAGATAGCGTTCAAGCCACGAAAATGTATTTTCTTGGCGCTCAACAAGGAACTAATACATGTGCGCGTAATCAAGGTGGTTGCCAGCATTTATGCTTAGCGGTGTCCAATGTTGGTCATGTATGCAAATGTGCCATTGGTTTTGTCCAAGATATCACCGATCCAACACGATGTGTTGGTAAGGATGAATTTATTTTGTATTCGATACTGCATGAGCTCAAAGGAATCGATTTATATTCGGAGAAAGTTTCAATGGAACACTATGAAGATAACAAGGTAAGCTGTAAACTGTTGGAATCATTTGCATTAAATTGTTACTCAAAAATATTTTTATTGACAGGCTTTGGGGCCAATATCTCAAATATCTTTAGCCACAAACATTGACTACGATTCAGTTCATGATTTTATTTATTGGGCGGACAGTGAAAAAGGGACCATTACACGAATTCGACGCGATGGGACTAAACGACAGGTGATTTTACAACAAGGCGACCAGTTAGACTCGAAAAATTCGGATTGGCTTGGTGGTATAGCGGTCGATTGGGTAGCAGGCAACATTTACTGGAGTGATCAGAAGCGAAATTACATTGAAGTGGCTCGACTGAATGGAACCTATCGCTATGTTGTACTATCTAATGTTGATAAACCGTCGATTTTGGCAGTTGATCCTATAGCCGGGCTGTTGTTCTATGTAGGAGATGGGATAATAGGTCGCACTGGTTTGGACGGTAGTCAAAGTTTCATTTTGGTCAATCAGACGAAGTCGGTGAATAATTTACTACTGGATATTGACAATCAAGTTGTTTACTGGTGCGAAACTGGACGTGATGTTATTATGCGAGCAGATTATGATGGAAATAGAAAAACAAAGTTGATAAGCCACAGTTCGGATAATCCAGTCGCTTTAGGACTGATTGATAATCATTTGTATTGGGCGGAAACAACCTATCAAAAAGGGAGCATTAAGGTTGCCCCATTGTCGAACCTTTCGAATCCTATAACACTTGTCAAAAGCGAAGGAAACTCTCTAAAGGACCTGAAAATTTTCTCGAAGAGAATTCAAAAGGGCACCAATTTGTGCGCGGTTAATAATGGCGGCTGTCAAGAGCTGTGCCTATTCAATGGTACCCATCCAGTTTGTGCTTGTTCCCACGGAAAAGTTGCATCTGATGGGCAGTCATGTGAGGAGTATGATATTTTTCTAATTTATTCGCGAGGCTCATCGATTGATAGCGTTCATATGCTTGATCATGCTAACATGAACCGACCGATTGATCGAATACATAATTCGACTTTCATGAGAAACACAATAGGACTAACCTTCGATTACGAGAAAAGTCGAATATATTATTCGGATATTCATTTAAGTTCAATTATGTGGGTATATTTCAATGGGACCAATCATACCAGACTAGTTAACAACCAGCCAACTGTGGAGGGAATCACGTTCGATCCTCTGAACGAACAATTGTTTTGGACCTCTAATAGTGATGCCGCGATTCGAGCTCTAGATTTGCGGGCTTCTGGCAATAATGTGGACAACAACACAGCTCTCGTGCGAACAATAGTTAAATTAAATTCATTGGATAAACCTCGAGGCATCGCCGTTGAACCGTGTATTGCCATGGTGTATTGGGCAAACTGGAATGCCCAAGCAGCTTCAATTCAACGGGCCTATGTTTCAGGTTACGGACTAGAGAGTATCATCAAAACAGAAATTCGAATGCCAAATGCTCTAACAATTGATTATGTTGAAAGAAAATTATATTGGGCAGATGCGCGACTCGACAAAATCGAGAGAACCGACTTGGATGGGACACATCGTGTTGTGTTGGCTCATTCGACACCGAAACATCCATTTGCAATGGCTGTGTTCGGGGATCTTTTGTTTTGGACAGATTGGGTTCTTCATGCTGTAATACGCGCAAACAAGTATTCCGGTGCTGATGTTGTTTTTTTGCGTAAGGATGTAGGTCGACCAATGGGAATCGCTGCTGTACAGAATATAACCCAAACATGCGATGGAAATCTTTGTAATATATTAAATGGAGGCTGCGAAGATGTTTGTACACTTGATCGTTATGGCGTGGTGAAGTGTGAATGCACTCATGGAGTTTTGGCGCCAGACGGATATAGATGTGTTTCGAAAACTAATGACAAATGTCCTAAGGAATCGTTTCTGTGCAATTCTGGAGAGTGTATACCATTTCAATTGACGTGCGACAGCGTGTTGCATTGCATTGACGGCTCGGATGAAAGAGACAGTTTCTGTTCTGTCCGAGAATGCCCGGAAGGATTGTTCATGTGTACAAACAAGCGGTGCATTGCAGCCAATCAGACATGTGATGGGGTGCAGAATTGCAGTGATGGGTCTGACGAAGTTAATTGCACTTGTGCAAATGATCAATTTCAATGCTCTAATGGCTATTGCATCGCGGCTAATTCCAAGTGAGTTTACTCAATTACTAATTTTCTTAATATAATTTCATTATTTTATCAATATAATTTTTGGATATTATTTTCACTGATGAGACGAATGATAATTACGCTCTTTCTAGATGTGACAATGTGCCAGACTGTCCGGATGCTTCTGACGAAATGGATTGCATGCCTCGTGAATGCGAACAAGGTTTTTACCAATGTGAAAGCACAACTGCATGCTATATGGAATCTTGGAAATGTGACGGTGAAAATGATTGCTGGGACATGAGTGACGAGGCGAACTGCACTGCAGTTGCCCAGCTTGAATGTGCTGTGGGGCAATTCCGATGTGCAAATGGGCATTGTATCAGTGAAAAATGGCATTGCGATAGTGAAGATGATTGCTTGGACGGTGAACCGGGCAAACTATCATCCGACGAAATAGACTGCGACGTTCGGTGTAAGTACAACGAATTCAAGTGTGATAACGTATGCATCCCAAGCACGTGGGAATGTGATGCATCGCCTGATTGCCACGACGGCTCTGATGAAGGAGATCATTGCGCCTATCGTAATTGTTCTGAGCACATGTTCAAATGCAATTCTTCGGGGAAGTGCATTTCGAAGGCGTGGGTCTGTGATGGTGATGCTGATTGCAGCGAAGCGGAAGATGAACAAGAGCCGCAATGTGCAATCACAGTAGTACAAATTGGACACTGTGCAAGACCATCATTTGTTTGTCCAAACGGTGACTGTATAGAGTTTGCATACGTTTGCGACGGAGATGCTGATTGTGCTGATGGGGCAGACGAATTCGAAGGCTGTGAACTGTCGCCTCTAGCACATCCGAATTGTACTAGCGACCAATTCCGCTGTGACAATCGCGCTTGTATATCGAAAAATCTTACTTGTGATTCGGTGAATCATTGCAAGGACGGTTCTGATGAAAGTGCTGAACTCTGTAAAAATTCGACCAGGCTCTGCTCACCGCCCGAATTCTTCCGTTGCAACACAGGAGCTTGTGTACGAGCCAGTCAACTATGTGATGGAAGGAACGACTGCATGGATTACAGTGACGAAGCGTCATGCGGCATTAATGAATGCCTCTCGAATGTGTGCCAACACAAATGCGAGGACAAAAAAGTAGGTTATGAATGTTCTTGTCATCCAGGCTATGAGGTGAATCCAACGAACCACCACGCCTGCCAAGATATAAATGAATGTGAGACAGTCAGACCTTGTAGTCAGAAATGTATAAATACAATTGGATCATACCACTGCTCATGTGCCGAAGGATTTACTTTGAAGGATAAACATGTTTGTAAAGCGACCAGCAATGAAACAACTAAACTAATCTTTTCCAACCGGTACTACATTCGGCAAGTGAACATGGCAGGAAATAGCACCATACTCGTCCATCAGCTCTCAAATGCAGTTGCTCTAGATTTTGAATGGAAGTCAAAGTGTCTGTATTGGTCCGATGTAACCACAGAATTAAGCACAATCAAAAGATATTGCGCTACAGATAACAAAACAGTTACTCTACACCAGTCAATGCTCAAAAATCCTGATGGGTTAGCTGTGGACTGGGTTGGTGGAAACTTATATTGGTGCGATAAAGGCTTGGACAGAATAGAAGTCTCCAAATTGGATGGCCGTTTCCAGAAGGTTCTGATAAATAAAAACTTGCGTGAACCACGCGCCATCGTTGTAGATCCGTACCGAGGGAACATGTATTGGTCGGATTGGGGCGATACTCCGTACATAGGTAAAGCCGGAATGGATGGTTCAAATCAAAAAGTGATCATCCAAGATAAGCTGGGCTGGCCGAATGCTTTGACTATCAGTTTCGAAACGGATGAACTATTCTGGGGAGACGCGCGTGAAGATTTTATTGCAGTAAGCGATTTAGACGGCAAGAATCAACGAGAGCTTCTCGGAAGACGGACGAATCCATCTCTGAATCTGCATCATATTTTCGCAATAGCAGTTTGGGAGGATAAAGTATATTGGACTGATTGGGAGACAAAATCAATCGAATATTGTAACAAGCATGACGGCAAAAACTGTTCAAAACTAACAACCACAATTCACCGTCCAATGGATTTACGAGTATTCCATCCTTATCGTCAACGGGAAATTCCGAACCCGTGCTCCAATGCTAATTGTTCAACGCTTTGTGTACTTTCCCCAGATCCACCATTTTATAAATGTCTTTGTCCAGAGAATTTCATTCTTGAAGCGGACAATCGGTCGTGTCGGGCCAATTGTACACCTGCACACTTTCAATGTGCAACCACGTATAAATGCATTCCATTCCACTGGAAATGTGACACGCAGGATGATTGTGGCGATCGATCTGATGAACATGAGAACTGTCCGAAATTCGTGTGTGTGCCAGGACAGTATCAATGTTTGAATAAAAAATGTATCAATCCACGACAGATTTGCGATGGTAAAAATCAATGTGGCGATAACAGCGACGAATTGGATTGTGATCAATTCACATGCTTTGAAAACGATATTAAATGTGGCAAATCTAAGAACTCTTCATCTTTCTGCTTGGACTCAGCGAAAAAATGCGATGGCAACCGTGATTGTCCGAATGGTGAGGATGAGGCGGAATGTAGCAAAATTAGTTGTACCTCAACGCAATTCCAATGTGGTACAGGATTATGTATTCCATTAGTATGGGTTTGCGATGGTGATGCTGATTGTCCTGATCGTAGTGACGAAATGACTTGTACCGATCGAGTATGTGCAGCAAGTGAATTCAAGTAAGTTGTGATTCCTTTTCGCGTGGGAAAATTTATAAATCCATTTATTCTTATCAGATGTAAATCAGGCCGCTGCATTCCGATGCTCTGGAAATGTGATGGAGAAGAAGATTGCATTGGCGGTGACGACGAACCAAGTTCGTGTAATGCTTCTATGTCACACACGTGTGAACCGAGTTATTTCATGTAATGTCTTTTTTACAACTAAAACGTTCATTTAACATTTTTATTTTAAATTAAGGTGCAAAAACAACAACAAATGCATCCCAGGAAGATGGCGCTGCGATTATGACGATGATTGCGGTGATAAAAGCGATGAAGTAGATTGCGTTATGAGAAATTGCTCTGAAAGTGAATTCAGGTAAATTTTAATTTCAATTTTTTGATCATGCATAGTTGGCATGAGTTGAGCTTGAAAGGTTTGAGGTATGCCGTCATATGAATGCGTCCAGTCTTAAAATAGAAAAGAAAAGATTCCTTTTTGTGTTTTTTTCCTTGAATTTTTCTACAGTAATGGTCTTGTTCAGCGACTCAATTAATTTCGCTCGCAATTACTGCTTATGTAGTAACCCGCCTATAGAATATTTCATCTAACTAAAAGCAATTAAACATAATACGAACATAAACCACAATGAAGTTTCAGAAATCGCACATAAAAGAAAATCAAACAACACACTTCCGTGTAGTAATGACGGCAAACAAGACCCAATCGGCAAGCAAGAACCAATTTAAAAGTATTCTGTAAGTAAAAGTAAATAAAAGTATCAGTGACTTGCACTTGAAATTATGAAAAGTGTTTCCGTTGTGCATCGGCGCTACCTCTACATATAAATTGGGATATCACAAAAGAATTTGCAACGAAAAACACGGTGAATTCCGCTATGAGTGTTATCACGCTTATATGTGACTTTTCAGTTTCCCGCCGACATGGCAAGCTCTTAACATACTCTCGGTGAGCAGTGATCGCTGAAAAGTGAAAAAAAAAATATCACAGTCTTCGCCATGAAGCCTAATTTTCAAGTGACCGGGATGTCACATTTTGGAATACCGTCCAACTAATTGGCTAAGAACTTCACCTCCAAGTTGGTTAACGTGAGCACTGCCCACGGCTGGCGTGAAGGACCCATGAAACTTAGGTTGTGAGCTCGTGGATATGCGAAAACTTTTCGCTGCGCATCTCAGTCACTCTGATCATTTGGATGAGAGAAGCCTGAATTATTGCCAACCTCTCTGCGAAACAGGCGGAAACTGCTATGAAATGCTATGAAAATGTTAAAGACCACGGAGCCAGCCGGTATCCCAGCAGAAGTGTTGCAACTAATTCACCATATTTTTCCTGACATGCTCAGCATGGTTAGCACCCTCAACACATGCCTGATGGAGGGTGTATGCCCAATATGTTGGACGGTGGCGAGGCATGTACTGACCTGTAAGAAAAAAGGGAAACCCGGAACTACCTTTTGTATATTCGCCCTTATGCATGCTAAACACTGAGGAGGAAGTTCTGGAGGAGATTATCAAAGAGAGACTCAGCGAGGCTTTTGGAGCCTCAGGAGACCTACCTCGTTAGCAGTATGGCTTCAGAGCCGGGCGATCTTCTGATCGGCGCAATCACAGAACTGGTAAATGCGGTCTAACATTCCAACCATTCACCACTCAAACCGTATTGTATCACTGGTCACTGACGTCGTAAGGTACGTCTTCAATTTCGCTAGGGTTTTTGGCGCTCTAGAAGTAATATTAACCATATTTAAGGCGGGTATCGCAGTAATACCTGTTTGTAGGGAAGCTTACTTACGATACATTGGGACGTGATATCAGAGGTGGCGCAAGGTTCAGTGTTTGGCGCATACTTCTGGAGTGCTTCGTAGCTTGTGAGGTCGGCTGAAATGCCATTGAAGAGACTCCTATCTGAAGTGTTCCGTTAGTAGTCCTAGTAATTTTTTAAATGAAAATTTTCTTGTGACGGTTATGAGAAGGGTCAGGTGGTTTTTAAATTCCATTTTTCTTTAGTCTTCGATTATTCATTATTATTTATTCCATTATTGTTTTTGCAGCATCAGTAACAAAACTAGCACTCAATATCTCCCTTTTCTATTATATGCAGGTGTAGTAATGGTAAATGTATCAAACACAGCTATCGGTGCGACGGTGAAATGCATTGTGACGATGGAAGTGACGAAAAAGACTGTAATATAACATGCAAAGAGAATGAGTTCAAATGTGCATCGTTCAACATTTGCATAAACAAGTAATTGAACCCACTAATGGAAATTTAGTGTGAAGTGAACTTTTACCATAATAATTTCTGGTTATTTCCAGAATATATAAATGCGATGGTGATGACGACTGTCCGGATGGTTCGGATGAA
The DNA here is from genome assembly GCA_954870665.1 of Stratiomys singularior. Classification (NCBI taxonomy): domain Eukaryota; kingdom Metazoa; phylum Arthropoda; class Insecta; order Diptera; family Stratiomyidae; genus Stratiomys; species Stratiomys singularior. The sequence continues at coordinate 24,833,806 of OX940881.1, read as the reverse complement.
ATAAATTGTGATTGTCCATCGGATCATTTCCTTTGTACCGATGGCAAGTGTATTTTAAATAGATGGAGGTGCGATGGCTGGTCAGATTGTGCGGATGGCTCGGATGAAACTATAACTGCATGCGCCAACGTGCCATGTCATGTAAACGCTTACAAGTGAGAATACATTGGATTAATGATTTGAGCTATAACATCATATGTTCCTTTTAACCTTCAGGTGCAAAAATCACAAATGTATTCGTAAGGCAGCACTTTGCGATGGAGTGGATGATTGTGGTGATAATGCTGATGAAAGTGCTGAAGTTTGTGCAGCCCTACCAAAATGCCGTCACGATCAATTCCAATGCGAAAATGACCGCTGCATCCCGAAAAAATTTCGCTGTGATGGTCAATACAATTGCATTGATGGTTCGGACGAAATGAATTGCAAGGCTCCGGTTTGCGCTTTTGGAACTTGTTCGCATATTTGTACGGAGAAAAAACTTGGAAATTACAACTGCAAATGCGCCGCCGGATACGAAAAAGGAAGCAAAAAGAACGATACTTGTTTTGCAACCGGCGCGGAACAAATTTTACTCCTTGCTTCGGAAGAGGAGTTTCGTTTTATCATACCACAGAAATATGAAGGCACCACTGTTATGGGATATGTTCAAACGGGAAGCTTAAAAATTGATGTGTTTGATGTTTTATTGACAGACAACGAAACACTTGTTTTTTGGATTGATTCTCATCATAATAAGATTCACACAATTAAAGTTAATTCGTTAGTCGAAGCAAAATACGACAAGCGCGCGAAACGAGATTTAGTAGATTTGGCAGCATTTGATGTAAGATAAGAACGCGTAGAAAGCTCTTTCACTTTATCTTTTTACTTGTAGATTCCCAACTTGGATGATCCCAAGTCACTTGCGGTTGATTGGGTTACTAATAAAATTTACATAATCGATTCAAAACACAATAAAATTATTGCAACGGACTTGGAGGGCAAGTCATATATTTCCTTGGTATCGACCGGTTTGCATCCTATGGATATTGTTTTGGACCCTGAGACACGTTTGATGATATGGTCAACCATGGAAAATGGAATTTTAGTCGCTTCAATGGATGGTTCAAGTAAGAAGAGTCTCGTTGAAATGGACGTTGGTTGGCCGATTAGTATGTCGATTGATTATCCCACGGGGCGATTGTATTGGGCGGATTATAGGAAGGGTACAATTGAAACGTGCCTGTTAAATGGCAAAGATCGGCACGTTGTTCGACGGTTTCCAATAAACGGTACGTAAATCACATAATCACATTGATAACCTGATTTAACCAGACTCATTATAGAAAAACCACAAAAAATTGATGTTTTCGAAGATTCCCTCTATATCAAACTGTACGACCAAAGCATTATTAAAATGAATAAGTTTGGTAATGACAATGGCACGTTCTTACTGAAGGGCTATCGATCATCGGATATTGCAATTATACATCCTTTGAAGCAAAATAGGAATAGTAAGTGATGTGGAACGATTTCAGATATGAGTTAAACTGACTGAAACTTAATTTTCAGTTTCAAATCCATGTCATTTCAATCCTTGTGCCGAGCAGGACGCTTTATGCTTACTTTCCTCAGACAATGATTCTGGTTACACTTGTTCTTGTCCTAGCAATCTTATCCTGACGAAAGTCAATGGAGTAAGTAATAAACATTTTTTAATTTAAATCCACTAAAGTATTAACAACGACTTCATTTTACTTCACATAGAAATCAAAATGTCGCGACTTTGATTCAACTACTGAAAATTGTCCACTTAAGTGTGGATCGGGACATTGTAAAATTGTTGATCATGTCGCCAAATGTATTTGCCCGCCTCAATTTGATGGTGAACTATGTCAGCACTACAGATGCTCTGGGTAAGATTACTTGACCTCATTTTTTAAGATTTAAGTTAACTGTTCTGCGTACCAATAGTTATTGTTTGAATCGTGGTGTTTGCAATATTGAACCGGTCAATGATGATTCCAATATTCATGATTTGCCCGCGTTAACATGTACTTGCCCACCGGATTGGACAGGTCCGCGCTGTGAAATTTCCGTTCCAGATTGTCAGGTAAAATTTCAATTTGTTTTAAATTTAAAAAAAATAGTTTCGAAGGATAATGTAATTATTTCAGAGTCGATGTCACAATGGGGGTTCTTGTGTGATTCGAACGAATGGAGCCCAAAAATGTGAATGTCCAGCAGGTTTTCTAGGCGAGAAGTGTGAACACTGTATTCATTTAACATGTGAAAATGGAGGAGTTTGTCGCGAAACCGTAACTGGGCAAACCCAATGTGATTGTCCCGATGGGTATGTATGGTTTTTTCTTACTAATTACGTCGATAAATGAGCTGAGATGAAAACGGGATAAGTGATAGTTCCTTTTTTGTTTTTGAGTTAATTTATTTTTTAAAGGCGAACATTTTGTAATGTTTATCGTTGTCAAAGCACTACATCCATCATGGGCTATGGTCTTAGCCTACGGTTGTTGATATAAGTACACGTATCCTTATTTTTCACTACTCTTCATTATAATTTTGATCTCTATCTAATTGAGGTTTCTACATTTTTCAATTTATATTTTCTTATTTTTTATCACAATTTTAATTGGGAGTCTACGACTGCTTACTCCTTTTAGATAAAATTTTATGATTATTTTATTTTTCTTTTGCAGTTTTCTAGGAAAGCGTTGTGAAATTGACGCCTGTTACAACTATTGTAACGGTCACGGACGCTGTAAAATTGGAATTACTGGTCCACAATGTGAATGTGATCCTGGATATTGGGGAAAACAGTGTGAAGCAGACTCGTGCGATCATTATTGTTTAAATAATGGAACATGTAGCGATCACCATCAAACGTTGTCCTGTGCGTGTCACGAACGCTTCAATGGTAAACGATGCGAAATTGATCGCTGTCAAACGGCAAATCCTCCAAGCCGTAAGTATCTGTATCATTTACGTCTTTTTTCTAAAGTCACGCTTTTACAGTATGTGACGAATTAACTGTGCCAACAAGAACTCCATGCTCTGATGTTATCTGTGAAAATGGCGGCACTTGCTACGTCATTCAACAAGTAGGAATTTGTAATTGTACGTTACCGTGGAATGGCTATTTGTGTGAGGTAAATTGCATTTTTGTTCAGTTGGATCTTTGAGTGTTGAATACAAATGATGTCACTTTATAGAGAAATGTTGGTTATGACAATCCTTGCAATGGTTATTGCTCGAACGGTGGAATATGCACGCTATACGATTTTCAGAAGCCAGTGTGTGCCTGCATAGGTGAATGGAGAGGTCCTACATGTAGCGATCCTCCGTTCTGTGCTGGAGATTGTAGCATATGTGTAGAAGGAAGTTCGATAAATGAGTGCACGTAAGTGAATATACTAATGCTCATATCAATGATAAAATGCTAGAAACAAAAAATGCTATTTTCAAAATTCATTTGCAGATGTGATGATGGAACAGTGAGCTCTTGTATGTCTTTATCAGAACTAGCTGACATGCATTCGAAGAAAGTTTCTCCAAAGGAATCGGCTAGAAGTCTAATCGTCTTAGTGATTATTTTAGCTATTTTAATATTAGGCATTTCCTTATTTGGTGGTGCTGTACTTTTCTTGAAGTATGATTTGATGTTTTTGAAAAAAAAAATTGAATTGTTAATGAAACCATATGATTTACAGGAAAAGGCGAATGGCGCAGCCTTTCTCACACGCTAGATTAACAGATAATGTAGAAATAACAAACCCAATGTATTTAGCAGATATTGATGATCCACCAGCATTTGTTCATGAAGATGACAAGGTAAGCACAATCTCAGAATAATTTAAGTAAAACGGTGGATAATATTACACTGGTTCGGCTATTTTGCAACTGATATACAATGAAAATTAGATGAGTCAAGTTTGCCAGTCACAATGTTGATATCACCTCTATCGCATTCCTCATAGGTTTTTCCACTTAACAATAATTTCGTCCTGGTGTTAAAAGCTGCTTGGTTCGAGTAACATGCATTCTATCAGGTGATCGGAAACAATTTGGAGCCTTTGAAAATCCAAATTGTTTCATCGCACAATGTTACAATCTTGCACCAACTGAATATAGAGTATTCTATCGGTCGGTTTTTTTATTTCATTCTGCCATTAACTAATTTTCATGTTGATTGTATTTAGAAAAATACAAGCCTTCGCCAAGATGTTGATTATGTCGTTGATGTCGTTGATTGTAGAAGCGGGTAGCTATTCTACTTTGTGACGTCGTTGAGCTGTCTATAATCGACACATTTCCATGCTTTCTCTTCGCTAGACCTATTAGCAAGTCTATGGACTGACGGACAGCTCATTTTCCAGTTCAGAATTTATTCCGTTAGCGTGCTTTTGTTTGATTAAAGGAAGTTGGTTCGGTATTTGTTGGATTTGTTTGGTGTTCAAAGAAAGTAAGTCAAGTACATCATTTGCGTATCTCACACCTTCATCTGCAGTCTTGAATCGCCAATTTAGCGATGGGATACATGTACACATGCTCATTTACAACCAACCACCCATCCGGTGTCAGTCTTTTTGCTGCTTTATAGACCTAAATTTGTACAGGCTACTCCCCTTCCATCATCGGCTTCCTTGTCCACTACTGCTTCTCTGCTCTTTCGCCAGAACGCCACATAATCCCCGATCACGTCTACACATATCTGCCTTCTTGCATGGTAATCTTGGCCTATCAAATCCTTCTTGCAGCCAACCCAATTGGTTGTTTGGTAGTAACTTTCATATATCACTTGTTCCTTGCTTTCTGGTAAAGTGTCAATCGCTTAGTAAGTGATGTTAGATGTAAGTACAATTGGTTATGATAGTTCTGTAGATCACGTGATGTTTTGTCCAAGAAAATCCAATATTCTATTTGATGACAATGTAGATTTTCATTTTGGACTGAAATACATGCATTTATTTGGTTTTGCTAATTTTTGTTTTATTTTTTGACTTGTGAAAAAACTTGTACCGTTTTTCTTACGTCATTTCTAAATTTCGAGTAATGTTGTTAGGACCAATGCAAGAATTTTTTATGCATGTATCTTCAGAAAATCTTGCTAACAATTCGTATTGATAGATATATTGGAGGTGTAAATGTTAGATAATATGATGCTCAGGCAGTAATCTTGAGGAACGCCAGCAGATGTGTTGATATGAGGTGCTTTCTCTAACTTCTACTAGGTAAACCCTATCTTTCATGACTTTCATAATTGACCAGGTATAATGGAGTCTTGTAGCGAATCTCTTTATAGAGGAGACCTTCGTGTGAGACATTATCGAAAGCTTTCTCTATATCTAGTGTCACCATACCAACGGAAGACTTTTTATTGAGAGCAACTTCGATTGCTGTTCAGTTAAACAAGCATTCCTAAAACCGAATTGGAAATTCGGCAAAGTACTTGCTGTTAGTTTTCACAAAGTTAGCTAGCATTTTTTATATGAATTTTCCAAACATTTTCTGGAGTGAGTAGCAGACTGATTGGTCTATAGTTTTCGGGCGAGGTTGGCTTGTCTCGGCGTTGCAGAATAGCTAAAACAAATGCATGTTTCAAAAATATTAGAAAATATGAAACTTTGAAAATATACGCATTAAATAGGAGGCTTATAAATACAACTCCTTTTCTTTAGGCAAGTTCTTTAAAACCATGTTAGGCAGTCAATCTATACCAGATGCTTGCCCTCTCTTCACTTTCTTAAATAATCTTTTTTACCTTACGAGGTTTGATTAAAGCCTTCGGGGGAAAGCTTGAAACACTTTTCAGGTAGTTGTCTTCTAATATTAAGACGAGAGCGTTACACATTCTATTCAATATGCCATGGAATCTATAAAACTCCTCAGCCAGAATTTCTGGTTTTCCTTGGTATGAAAAATTATACCTCCGATATTGTTGTTTAAGAAGGTACGGTAAAGAATGACTTTCTCTTTTAAGGATTCTATTCAGATTCCAGATTTTACGATAGTTCTACCCAAGGCCAAGGAAAATATTATTAAGGAACATATTCCAAAATTTGTTTCTCAGTCAAGTTATTTTGCGTTTCATTGAGTGAGATAACCTGTTAACTCTTGGTCCCGACTCCTCTGCTGCAGTCGCTGTAACACATTTCCTTTCCTGAGGAGATTGTACGTTCTGTAGTTTCCGAATCTATTTCATATCATTTTAGAGTATTGGTGGCTGTATGTATACTACAGTCAATCCCCTGATAGATATTGTTATCGAATTTCGCCAATTGATCATCGAAAGAAGCAAAATTGTTCATTACGTCTAGGTTATCTGATGATAAAGACATATTTTCATCTCATACTCTACCGAAATGTGACCGATTTGCTATTTTGTGGCAAAAGAGTTGTTTCGACTGGATTTTAATGCTACCGTCTGATTCTAAAGAAAAAACAATTGACATATGTGGAGACGATATTCCTTGTAATTGGTTCAATATGTTCGTAAGTTCAGCAAAGTTGACGTTTTCGTCGCCAAGTATGAAATCTATCGTCGAACGTAGTCCACGCGGAGAGTAACATGTAAGTTCGTTCGGGTGGCGTATGAAAACATTCGTTTCTTTCTTCGGATATTCAAAAAGATGTGCCCTATTTGCTTTTGGTGAAGCCAGTTGTGCAGTTTGGCAACTTAACATGTTCGAGTGTTCTCGTGGCTGTTCTTTTGTGGGTCTGCTGACGATAAGCGGCAGACTTATAATTTATAGGGATTAGAACAGTTACTGGTTGGGATAATTGTGTAAAAATTATTATATAATTTATGAGATCAAAGATTATTCGTAAACAAAGAATAAACAAAAATAAAATAAATAATATTTAATGAAATAAGATCAAAAACGTCGAAAATGTCAAACATTTTTTATATAGGCTCGCAAAAGCTAACCATTCATAGGAGCATAGCAGCGGAGATCAGCCGACGAGATCCGGTGAAAAAATGAGGATGACCATCCGGAACACGCCAAGGTAAGCGTTGGCGTTGAACTCCAATACGGCCATGACAAATGCATGTATACAATGCAATTTAGTACGTCCTTGTCAAACGCGTGTTCATACACAACAAAGGAGAATTTGGATGCAGTGGAAAGAAAGTTGACAGAGCAGCGATTTTGAGAACCTTGAAGGAAGATAACAGGGAATACCAAAGGATATATTCAAATATTGCATTGAAGGTTCAAAGGAAACAGACGATAGAAGGTTAGCTTAAGGATGAAACAGAGCCAGAGCTAGTAACTTGTCGAGTAGATTATCTAGTCTTCCTGACTTCGGTAGCAGTTATCTGAAGAGGGTGCCACCGAGAGAATTGGTAAGAAGCCGAAATCTCTGACATTCTTAACAAGACTGCCAGCACTTCGAAATATGATTCAGATGCTTGATCACACTTCTTTTGGTGTATCCTGGTGTTCCTTCCCTAGTTCACACGATGGATGAGCTTCGGATAGTCAAACAAGAATCGACATTTCAATAATGCATACGTGAAGCAAGGGTGTTAATCCGGCCCCGGAGAGTGAGTTATCAATTGGGAGGAGATGGACGGATAATTAAGCGAGGAATAATATCGCGCCCAGCAGAGGAATAAATACCAACGCTCGTTCCTCGTAGAGAAATAAAAGTCACTGATTTTGGGGTAGATTCTAACGCGGATATGGGAAAAAGACAAATCAATCCGAGTTACGTAGGGATAATATATTTCTTCTCGTGTCTAGCGAATCCACGTACTGAGAAAAATTTCCTGGAAGTTTAGGGGAAAATATTGCCTGCGTGGTTTGAGCCTGGCCTGTGGTTTAAGTGAAATGTATAATTCTGACGATCATGCCGTCGTCCTGGACCATGAAATTGAGGTTTTGAACTTAAAAATATGTTTTCATACTAATTTTACTACTAAAGGATGCTATTTAGGCATACACAAAAATGAAAAAGTTGTTAGGAACCTAGTCAGTCCGTTGTAACGTCGGCAACAGCAATCTGACTGTGTGCAATTTCATGTTTAGAATGTTGCAACAATTCTATTTTTCAGTTTTTTCAGTTCTGTTCTAAATGAATCTAGAAATCCCAGATAAAGGACCTAACTAGTATTTATTTGCGCTCTTGTTTTTCATGTACTTCTTGTACGTTTGGATAGTTTGGGGAGGATCGCTCCGAATATTGTTTCGAAAATCTTTCAGGTGGTTTCTCTGATTCAAAGTGCCAAAGAGGTTCGCCCTCATTGTCCGTTAGTTCATGAGAGAATGAAGGATTACTGTTTAGGGGCTTTGATTTACATGTGGCAGTAAGCTTTTGACGGGATTTTTTTCCATTAGTAATCGATGACGTCACTTCAAATCTTACGTAACTGTTGACCGCCGCTGTCTTTATTCATTTTTTAATTTCGATGGATGGAACCCTACATAAAAAACTATTCTGCCTTGCAACCGATACTTGATGCCTTTCAAAAGAATGATCATCTAACGTTTTATCTTTACATCTTTACGTTTTTTTATCAATCAAACGTTTTAAAAAGAATTGAAACTCGGTTTTATTTCATAGCATGATAGCATGAAAATGCAATTTTTTCCAAATGAATTGTTACATGAACAAAGCATATATTTTTTTTACAGGGCAACTTTGCGAATCCTGTCTATGAATCAATGTATGCAGGTAGTACACAAGATGCCGAAATTGTTGCTAATAGTAGTATAGCTCCGGACGAGCGTAAAGGTCTTTTACAGGATACAAACGACGAACCAAATACCCAAGACATTCTCTGATGACCAACTCAAGGTTAAGTAATTATTATTAACTCATCCATCATCCAACGTCCAGATTGAAGCCTCATTATCCAGAGAGCTTGCACTTAACAGAAAAAGGAAAAGATAAATCGAATTTAGTTAGATGTTGTAACGCACTTAGATTGTGCGCACACACGAACAAATGACGCTGATGTAAATATCGAATATCAATTTCATTAATCTTATTCGTTTAGTAGTTTTTAATCTTTTAGGGAATTAAGTAAAAAAGAAAGAGTCAATCATTCAGTTTCATTTTAATTTTTCGTCTATTTCGACATTCTAGAAACAAACATTTGAAATTGATCTGTGTCATGAGGCAGCTTTTAGAAGCAATCGTTGAGATTATAGTTTTTAAGTAGGGTCATTTTGAAATTAATATAATTTTCTCAAACGAAATTCATTGTAATTTAAATTTATTTTATTAACGTTAACGGGAAATGGTCAACGGACTACAATTTCTGCTGTGTTTTTTTTAGCGTATATGTATGTTGTACAGATATTTAATATTTTATATGCTATAATTGTAATATATATATATATATTTGATAGCGTTTAAAATTAGGTAAGACGATACGAATGAAAGAATATTGTAAGCAATATGATCATGGCAACTTACGTCAAGTGAGGCAATTTTATCTATTAAAAATTATATACTCAGCATGAATGACAACTGATAAAATAAAATAATGAAATGTAATTCGTAAGCAGCTTCCACTTTTTTATACGATTATTAAAATGAAACTTGTCGGAAAAGAAAAACAAGAATTTTTTTAAGGAAAATAAAGAATAAAATACGATGAGAACTGTCTGTTATTGCTGTTTTATTCAAATTCATGCTTTTTATTTCAATATAGCAAGACTTGCTTTTCAGATTTGTTCATAATTTGAGGACCATTTAGTCTTCAAATACTTAAAAACAAAAACTCGATTACTAAAAGCAGTTGTCAAATCATCGAATAAAATGTTTTTCACACAAAATTTCTGTTTCAAGCAGGATAACGATCGAATTAAACGAAAATTATAATTTTTCTGGGAGCATTACTTTCTTTGGTGCATTACTTCTCTGTGGAAACTAGTGCTGGAAGCTTGGCGAAAGTGTTTATATCTATCACGCTTAAACGAAAAATAGTACCAGCCTGTCCTTTCCAGGTGCATCACAAAATGGACACCTAAGATTATAAGAAAACTTGACAGAAAAACCATGGACACAAACTACTTTGACCAATAAGAAAGAATGCACAAAACATGGATTCTTCCAAACCATTTTTTTTTCGGCAGGACGAAACATGTAGGTGTCGTGTATGCCCTCCTTCAAAAGTGTTGCGGCTCATAACAAACCGATTGGGCCACCTCCTTCTGGCATGGGATCCCACAGGCAGACTCCTTTGCAATCGAAATACCAATCGAGTTAGTTTCAGATCTAGTAGAGGATATATACATTCAGCAACCCACCCCCCCCGAGGGTGATTTCCAGAACAAAAGGGGTTGCCACCATGAGACCCTGCATTGTCTTCAACGGGACAGTACACCAGAGATTTAGACAATAGACGCGTTGAGATTAAATCAACGATGTCCCAGTGTGTGCTTGCATGAATTCCCAGAAAACCGGAGCCCCATTTAAAGCACAGACCAAAAATAGTTTCTTATATTAGGTATACCGGAGAGCTCTGTCCGATAGTGTCACTTCAAGTTTCATGCATATGCACATGTTGGTTTGAGATATATATGACTTTAGCCTCTTTAACATTGCATTTGCCAACATGTACTCACTCAAAACAAATGAAACAAAGATGTCTTATGTCATTATTAAGTGAAGCGCGATCGTGAAAAAAACATGGCTGCCGATCAAGTTCAATCACGCCACTGTGTTTCGTACGAATTCCAACAAGGACGAAATGCTACGGAAGCGTGTCGATATTTAGTTAAAGTTTTTGGTGCAGATGGAGCTTGTTACGGAACGTGCAGAAGATGGTTTGAAAAATTTGAAGCAATTGATTTCGACCTTAGTGACAAGCCACGTTCAGGACGACCATCTTTGATCGATGATGACATATCAACACTATGAAAGAGTAAGATCCCTTTTTGACAACATCGGAGATTGCAAAGAAGCTGAGTTCAATTCAACAAACCATTTCTGACTGTATTCGGAAGTAAGGATTGGTCTATAAATATTCTAGATGGTGCCTCATCAGTTAAGTGAGTAAAATTGAAAAGAGCGAGTCGCCATATGCATATCTCTGCTTGCTCGTTACAAAAACGAACCTTCCTTGGACCGGATGAGAACTGGTGATGAAAGATGGATAACATATAAAAACATCGTAATGAAAAGAACATATTGCGAACCCAGACAGCCTGCCTCCTCGACTTCTAAGCCGAGCTTGTACCAGAAAAAGAGGATTTTGTGTATATGGTGGGACATCCAAGGGCTAATAAATGACCAGCTTTTGAAATCTAATGAAAAGCTAAACTCGGAGAGATACTGTAAGAAAATGGATAATTTAAAGAAAGCAATGAGAGAAAAAAACCGGCGATGTTCAATAGGAAGCACGTCATATCGCAAGATGATAATGCCGGACCATAGGCGGCTTAGGCGAAACATCACAAAATCGCAGAGCGAGGCTGATAAATTCTTGCACCCTCCAATTACTACTTGTTTCTCTCTTTGCAAAACTAGAAAAAAATTCAAACTACAACCGATGTCAATGAAGCACTGAGTTCTTCGGCTCTAAAAATAAATCATTTATAAAAATAGCATTTACAAGTTGCCATTACGCTGGCAAGAAGTCATAAGAAACAATGGAAAGCATGTATGAAAATTGTGTTATTTCCTTTCAATAGAACAACGGACTGATCTTTCTCTTCAACGGACATCTTTGATAAAGATTCTGCGTTGCTATATCCCTTATTCTGTCAGTTTCTTAACGATTAAATACGTTTATTGATGGGGATTCCGGCAATAGTATACGTTCACTTTCTGGTAGTTTATCTTTTCTATCCACCCTGCTCTCTTTACTACTTCCATTCCTTCTTACTATAAAATGAGTAGAAGGTCAGAACGATCGGCATTCTTATCCTGATCACATCATGGACCTAAGGTTCATTTAATAAAGTTTCTGTTTTTTAAGTTATCGTTTTCGCATTAACGCTAAAGATACTTAGAGAGATTATCACCCCCTCATATCCTCATAGAGATATGCTCTCTCACGCAAGAATTTCCACGAACGCGAGCATGTCGCATACATTAGTGCTTCTGTCCAATTTATCCACAAATATTGCACTTATAAGAGAGCCTAGTCAGCAGGTTGTCCATTAGTTTCGGATAAATGGATCAGAAATAGATCCCAACTTTCTTCAACATTAACCTCAATTGAATGAAACCTACCTTGCTTGAATTCACTTCTGCTTCTGAAGTAGCTTCTGCAGAGCCCAGGCTTCCTGCATCCAAAAGAAGTTAGTTGGTCTAGCACTGCCACTCAGTCCCGAGAATCAAATCCATCCTTGAAGTCAACGAAGACGCCCAAGTTGCCCAACCACAAATTCTAACATGAAGCCACACAGAATTTAGCTGTGTCGGAGCTTAAAGGTTTGTCCTATGCAGGAGTTTTGTGATCATTTTGATATTCGAAGTCAAAAGAAAAAAAAGCATCTAGATATAGATATATTATCCATAAAATTATAAAAATTATGCTTAACGTCAGTAAAAACATATTTTATCCTAGGCTTTCACAGAAGTAACTAAAATAATTGAGTGTATAATAAAAGTGATATGGAAACCTTCCTCTAACAGATGCGAGTGGCTGGTGATCCGCGACGTCATTCACTTTCATTTTGCTAGCTTCAAACTTAAATCTCAAAACTGCCTCTAAGGATATAAGATACAAATCAACAGATAGATAGAATTCTTCTTGTGCATAGTCCTGAAATAAACGGAATACGAAGTCCTTCCTCATAGGAGGATAAATCTAGAAAATTCTATGGATCTTAAAGTGACCTAAACGAATAATGGACGTACTGTTTTTGAGCGGGCTTAAGGCTGTGTATGTGCAAACCTATCGCGTGATCTCAAATGAAAGTCACAGACAAAGTTACATACATCTAGAGAGCCTAGCTAACTCATAAACAGCCTGCAATGATGACCACGCCCTGGAATTGGAATACGACTTTAGATCAGTCCAAGTATAGGAGGAGAATGACAAATTACCTTAAATGGAAATTTAATGAAAACTACAAAAGAATCAACCAAAAATTTGTTTCCATTTTTTGATTTACTCACCAGAAGATAAGACTTGCGATGAATGGAATCTACAAAAGAAGGGAGTCTAGCACTATACCAAGATAATTTCAAGGAAATAAATATTCTCAACTGATATGTTTTCTGAAAATTTCGTCATGAGTCGTGACCAGATCATCAATATTTCCCCTTCTCTGAGAGATGGCTTACGCTTGGACGAGGGATGAAGTACGCTTATGCAAAAGATACTACAGAAACACGAGTGGTGGAACGCTTCTTTCAACATCCAGGCTGGAAATGAGGTGAGGATCAACATCATCAAAGATACTCGAACCAGTCGCTAATATGCCCGTCTCAGGAATAGCTTGTGATAGTGATTTTTGTATCGTATCAAATTTCAACACCAAGTGCCGCAGGAGCAGCTCACTAAGTTGTGAAAGATACCTTCGGAGAATCTATTAAGTTGAAGCGTGATTCTGATCTGATCACTAGTGTTGAAATAAGTTGGCCCTAACCCGTTTCACTCGTTCTGTAGTGAGCTGTCTTCCCACAAAAACCACCAAGACAATTGGATATCAGGACTTATATCTAACAAAATTTTTTAATTCTGACCTTTTCTGACTATCCAACATAGTAGTATTCGGATGAGTTTTCCTATAAGAATTGAAAATTGAAAATATCGAATGCTATCTCAAAGCAAACGCCATCATCTGCCAGTCAACATAGGAAAGGAACAAGGCAAATTAATAAAGAAATTAAGTGGGTTTATTTGCATACCCCCATATTAATATGTAATACTGTACAAAAAATGCTTTTGTTTCCTGAAAAATTTGTAGACTCACTCCAATCCGAAAACCACAACAATGGTGACATAAAAAACCTTCGTCCAATATTCGTTGTCCCCAATCTTAGTGACATACCTGAAAGAATTATTAACATACATCCTTATTATTCCTGGATTCCCATTTGAATTTGACGTTAAAAGAATTACGGGAAAAGCTATCATGTTTTTACAAGGCGGAATTCCACTATCAGTGGAATATAGCAAAAATAGTGAACAGTGTCGCTCCACTAGACTGACAGGAAGCTTTTGATTCAGTCAGAATTGAGGGAATATAATAAAATAAATGAATTAAAAATATTTAAGATGTCGCTCTAGTTCTTATCCTTTTAAGCTTCCTTTCCAATCCATACGCACTAACTAATTATTTGGAGTACCATAAGGCTCTATCTTGGGACCTAATCTTTTTAATTCTCTTCTACATGGTGTCCCAACTCACTTACCATATATATTTGCTCAGCATAATAAAAACAAGCCTTATTATTTACAAAGACAATGCCCTAAACATAGCAAAGCACACTCTTCTCACGTGTGCAAGTCAAAGAGTTGAGGAAGCAATGAATGCAATAGCATACTTTTTGCGGAATTGAAGATTCAGCACGCTTGATGAGAAATCAATGCTCCGAAATTGCATCTCATTCGTTTTAGGAACCCTACTGGGAATGGTCATAGAGCACTACAGCAATGCGAAAACATAAATCTGAACACAAATGGAAAACGTTTGTCGCTCAAGGGAAACTTCAAATTCCATGATGTGAACCTTGAAAATAGAGTGAAAATGTGTCCTCACGTAAGAAAGATGAAACACATAGTCATGAAGGTATCAATGACAGTAGCATCACTCCTGTACTCGAAAACATATCAATATCCTGATATAAACATTGATATAACTTCTTTCTGTCCTATAATAACGTTTTACACGTTTTTCGACGCTTTTCCAGTCTGGATTGCTATATCCCAAACAGTGGCGGAAGAAATACTTATCTTAGAGTGGGAAATATGCCTCCTAATGCAAGCACGCGAACAAAAAGTTCTGCAAAAACAAAGTCCTTTACAAAATGGGAATAGACTAGTTTTAGACTTTGTGAAGAAAACAAACAGCAACTATTAATGGCCTAGTGTTCCCAGCCACGATTGTTTCCCGAAAACCACTACAACTTTTTTCTGTCGAAGAAAATCCGTGAAGAAAATCGGACTCAAATATTTTACGTGAATCCTACTGAAAACACTTATGGAGACAGCATCCTCATGATTATTTAATCATGTGTCCTATATGATTTTTTTGACAACATTGATTTCCGGGTATAAATTCTGCAGAGATTTTGGGTATCCTGGGCACTATTGTAAATTATTATTACAATATTGTTTAACTGTCGGCACGAAATGATGAGTGAACCAATTTATAAATATTAACGCAGTAATCCAGGCATTGTTATTTGATTTCCAAATGACCGGAAGCAATTCTTTATCTTTCCCTTTCAATGTTCTAGGATTTTCTGTTTGGTAGACTAACAATGTCTTCAATTTTAAATCACCAGCTAAGTTTCTAACAAGAAGTAATGTCAATCGGTTTTTGGAAGGCTTATGTCCAGGGGCAACTGATTCTTCCTTCGATAACAATCTACGTTTGAAAATTTTTTTCCAAAACAAACCCGTCTCATTGACGTTGTATATTTGACAAGGATGATATTCTCCATCTTCAATTATTTGGCAAATGAGGAAATAAATCCTTTCGCAGCATCTCTATCTGCATCGGCCGATTCTCTAGTGAATTTTAAATTTGTCAATCCGACTTTTAATTATTTGAAGTACTGTAATCTACATTTAATATATTCTTCCAATCTTCATACAAACTAGGAGTATTAGCTTGAATAATTGAAATACTCAGAGGGACATTATTCTGATGTTAAACATCCATCCATGATGACAAAGCTCTTTCCATTTCATCCATCATTATGCCGTGTCTTTCAGAGAAAATCAATGAAGATATACACAGTATGACGGAAAAGTTCCCGAACTTTTGAAATAAAAAATCTAAAATTACATCTAAAGTAATTTATTCCAGTCAACATAGTCCCTTTCCCTAGATATACACTCGATTGAGCGCTCCATGAGTGATTCGAAGGCTCTCTGGTACTCCTCTGAAGTTATCGCTGTGAGACGCTCGGTGCAAGCCGCTTGAATGCTCGGTACATCTTCAAAAAATCGTCCTTTCAAGGCCATTTTTAGCTTGGGAAATAGGAACAAGTCGGCTGGAGCCAGATCTGGCGAGTATGGGGCCTGATTGATGCGTGGGATTTGATTTTTGGCGAGATAACGCTTCACAAAGTTCGAAGAATGAGCAGGCGCATTGTCATCCAGAAAATTCCACGATCCCGGTTCCTTGTACTCGGGCATGATGCGATTAAGCCGGCGCTTCAGACGTTTTAACACCTCTACGTAATACGCAGCATTCACGGTGGTGTTTGGGGGCACACATTCTTTGTGTATCAGGCTTTTGGAGTCGAAGTCATCTTTTAACGACTCTCTACCCTTCGTGAACCGACTAAACCACATGTAAACAGTTGTACGCGAAACTACACCTTCACCGTAAGCCGAATCTATTATTTTTTTCGTTTCCGCGAAAGTTTTTTTAAGTTTATAGTAGAATTTAATTGCGGCACGATGTTCAAATTTCTCATTCATCGTAGATCTTGCACCGGGGTCCTAAACACACGTTCACTCAAGCACGTCTATCTCGGCAACTAATGAGCGGATACTGGTGAATTCTCAGACACTCCAGAGGGATGTAGCAACATAGTACCGGTATCGTCAAAGAGGTGGCGCCACTCGTACAAGCGCTACAAAATAAGTTCGGGAACTTTTCCGACGTACTGTGTATTTCCACAATTTTGAACATTTTGTTTTATTTTCCTCTTATTTTTCAAAATTGAACAGATCGTAAATCTGCTTACACCATAAAAACGTTCGATTGATGCAAAAGATTCACCGTTTTCGATACGTTCAATTATTTCTATTTTGGTATCAATCGAATGAATTTTATGAGTCGTTAATTTCTTTTTGTTGGTATCAACACTGCAGTTTTTCCGTTTTTGACTCATTCTTATCAATTTATCAGGGCGAAATAGTTAAACTTAAACAAATAAATCAGCAAAACACAACACGTCGACGTAGGCTCTAACGCAAGACTGAAACTGATGGCTAGTCTGATTTCCCCTGAGTGTTGAATTTTTTAAAATGCGCGAAAAAAACGATTTTTGCGAACGTAGAATGTGCGGATGTCTCGGGCCGCCTGTAATGGGTTATAAGACGTTTGACGGTGACGTTTACTGTCATTGTCACATGAAGTATTTTGCTCATTGCAAACATGAAATAGCATACGATCGTCTACAATAGAAAGGCTGAATAAAATTTTACTACAGTTAGGGTTGCTGCTTGTGCGTTGTGCAACCTCAAAGCAGTTGCCAGATAACCTCAAAACACTTTGTCAACATCCTACATGCATAAAGCGAATCACCGAACGTGCACGCGAATAGTAGCAATATCGCAGGATCTGTTACATCATCATCTTGCAATTTGACGAATCGAAGGATGTGACCTACTGTTGGTTGTGGATAAAGGATACTGAAAAAACTTCATTAATATTGAGATTGATCGGCAGTTACATGTCTTTTGTTAAAAGGAATAAAAATTTGGTGTAGGGATTTTCATGAAAAAATGACTAGCAGAAATAAAGGAATCTTATTGATTCATCAATTTACATCCAACTGATCGTACAACGCCATTGTAAAGGACGTTACTAAAACTCTCAGTATGGTGGAACATTATTGTTTATTCTTTCATTCGAGTTGTACTATATCAATCGAGGTGAGGGTTTTTTGTGAGCCAAAATAATTTTAATGGCGCCAGCTTATAATTCGTCACTGACAGTGTTAAAGCCTCTTCCAATTTGATGTCAGTAAAAGCCTTCCGTGATCAATATGATCCTCTTTTTGTTTCTCCACAGCCTTTCAAGAATTCTATTATTTGTCAGAAAACAAAAAATTCAAACATCGGCAACTTTCCACTATTCAACTAATTTAATTCTCATGTGACCTTTACTCTTTCGGAATTCCCATAAAATAACCTTTTCGGTTGTATATTTTTCAATTTTCTTGAGATTCAACCTGCATTTCGGATCGAATACATGCACAGAAAAGATACACAGAGCAGCAGTAGCAGCAACAACAACAGCAGCAACAAAGAACGCATCTATCGTGGCATTTTGATGTGAATAAATTTCGAGGATCAACGGACTAATTTTTTTATGAACATTTCGATTGGTCGGTCCATTCAAACATTAGTAGATAGTATAGTGCACCACTATCGTATCGCCACCACATCTCAGTGCATTCACGTATGGGTTGAACAGCGATGCCAAAACACCATATCATCATATATCGTTCATCTTCATATCGATGAGAATGAAAATGATGTTCCCAGTAGTCCATGCATCGCAATTCACATAGAGTAGCCAAAAATCTCAGCGATGACTACGAAGACGAGACACTTTTAAGGATAGTATCCTTTGGAGGAATTTTCTCGTGCAGGCAAGAATGAAATGCGATGGTGCACGGTATCATATTTCCCACCGAAATGAAGTTCTCACGCGACGACATGTAAGACTAATAAACGTGAAGAGACGTTTTCTTATTGGA
The DNA here is from genome assembly GCA_954870665.1 of Stratiomys singularior. NCBI lineage: Eukaryota > Metazoa > Arthropoda > Insecta > Diptera > Stratiomyidae > Stratiomys > Stratiomys singularior. Next base: position 24,815,227 of record OX940881.1, on the reverse strand, counting down.
ATATCATTTCATCGATGCTTAAAGGACTATTGAGAGTGGATTACATTAGATGATATAAATACTTTGAACATCGCAATAAAAATTGCATTTATATTCATTCCGTAGATCAATGGCAATGAGAGTTAGTCAAATGCAAATCGGATCTATATTCATGAAAGCCAATAGTTGGTTTCCCGTAGCCGCGTTTGTAGGACGCTTCGAAAAAGCCTATCATGAACTCTCTCATTGTAAGCGGTTGTGAAACGCTTAGGGGGCATATAAACTCCAATGAAACCAGAACTGAGGTCCATCATGCTTTGCTCTTTTGTTTTCGAAAATGCGTTACGATTGTATTCTGCCATTTTCAGCATGCCTTTAAAATGTATTCTAAGTACTTGGCATAGCAGGGGTATGTATAAGTTTTTTCCAGTTTTACTAAGAGATGGAGCCAGCGAAAAGCATGCAGCGTACTCATCTGACACATGCGCCAATTCAACCGTCAGATATTTAACTACAAACAGACAAAAAGTTGAGGTTGCTAAAACTAGCGTATTTGTTTTATCGTGTTGATCAAGCATGTCGAATTTTGTTCCTGAAAAAGAGCATTTGCGGCACGCATTGCTTTTCTAGTTTAACTGGGAGAAAAAGGCTGTTGAAAGTCATCGTTTGGTGGTAAAAACATATGGTGGCAATCAATTAGGACATGTGAGCATGGTTTCGAAAATACAAAAGTGGTAATTTCAATGTGAAAGACAGTGAAATCTGGTAGATCACAAACATGTGAAGAGGGGGAAACAGCAGGAGTTATAAGGTAGTGACCCAACTCAAACTTAACTGAAATTAACAGAAGCATTAAATATGTCACAGGCAACAATCATTAGACGTTCACGAGCAACGGGTAAGATAAATAAACTCGGTAAATAGGTTCCACACGATTTGAATGAACCTCAAATGGAAAATCACAAAGTCACTTGTGAAATGCTGCTTCGGCGCCACAAAAGGAGATAATTTTTGCATCGGATTGTGAGGCGTAATTTATTTTGGAAGCTCGCAGCGAATAAAATCGTAGCTACCACCTGACGAAGTCGATCCTTCAACACCAAGACCATATCGTTTCGGCAAGAAGACCATGCTCATGCATAATTGTGTATTATGAACTCTTGAAACTCGGCAAAACCGTTAATAAACAACACTTTCGTCAACCAATTATAAATATAAACCACGCATTAAACGAAAAACAACCGGAATCGGCCGTCGCACACAGCAAAACCAGTGAAAGACACAGTGAAATCGCTTTGATGGGACATCCTTCTGCAACGCCAATCCTAGACTTGACCCAGACCCAGACTACAAAAAAAAAAAAATTGAAATAAACTTATGTAGACACTTGGCATAAGTTGGCAAAATGTTCGAAGACCTTGTAGCTGAAGTGATAGCACCAGTAACCAATTGTCCAAGGCTTTTCAACTAGGGATATACGCCGAGGGATATGCAGCGTATCAAATCGACAAGCGATTACTTGAAAACAAGTGTAAAGCAGCTGCCACATTTCCTCGTAAAACAAGAGAATTTCCCGAATTTCAGCCGAAGTAAATTCTTTTGTGGGTTTGGTGGAAATAGAAAGGTGTAGAGGTGTAAAACTTTTTCTTGTTGTCTACGGGAAGTAAGCACGTTGATAACTGTGAATTTTTCTCAAAAGTTTCGTCGCGTCTAAGATGGATCAAAAATTTTTAGCAGCGCTACACCATTCAGCTAACCTGAAACACGAAAAACCCTGACCGAGACCATCAGGATGATTCAGGATGCCAAAGAGTGTACTGCCATAAGTTGGCCATCAATATTCGATTGGTACAAGCTGCTCCGGGAGGAGCTGTACGGAGGAGTGGGAGGTTTGTGGAAAATCTTCACAGGTCTAAAACTTATAGGATTGTTGAAAAGGTGGTCAAGTAAAGTCGCTCCTGAGGTCAGATCAGCGGGCAAACATTCATTTGGTTGTTGATGAGTTTCGTATGGTTTCGTTGGAGTTGTTGCAGGATTCCGTGTGGTAAGGTCCAAATAATTATAACCGGGAATTTGGCTTTGCGAAAGGGCTACTAAAGTTCTATGGCGATTTGTTGAATAATAGCCAATAACAGTCCAATTACCTTATGATCCACTCCTGTATATGCAATTTATTTGCTCATATTTTTATTGACACGTATTTGTTTTTAAGGTTTTTCCTGAATATCAAACATACAAATATCCTGAAGGTAGGTTAGAAAAAGATATAACCACTCAACATTGAGAAACTTTCGGGAACATTTTCGAAATGAAGCTTCAATTATTTTTGCGTCCCACTGTACAACAGGATAATTCAAACAAGAAGATGGCACTGTTCTGATATGAACTATTATCTTAGCAGTTATTATCTGAGTTGCGATGCATACAAATCTGCCAAGCAAAAGAAACGAAAGATGATATTCGAGAACAGGTCAAAATTCCCAGGCTTGAAACCTTGCACACAGTTTGTTCTCGGTGTATGTTGCTGCTGTTGCTGCTGCGATGTAGCGATGAGATCCTTTTCATCTCTTCTTTGATGTCGTTGTTTACACTAACTCTTCAGGTAATTGTCTTTCAGTAGCTCCGGCGCACTATCGTATCAGATGAGAACATTGAACAGGTAACAGGTTCAGGCTCTCCTCAATTCGTTGGTTAATGTGCACTTGTTTGATGGCAAAATAAAATCCGAAATCTCAACACCACTCATTCGGCAGATTAAAGATACACACATACAGAATCGGAGGACGAGTGAAAATCGGAGTTGAGAAAAAGATGAAACTTAAAAGAAAACTTGCAAACTGGATCGATGGGAAGCGCATTTTGAAATCGGTGTATCTTGATTTCTTTTGTTCACACTGGCACCATATATCCAGGCATGTAGTATTTGATATATCCAAGAAGGATGAGCCCCGTTCTCATCATTCACCTCTTGTTCATGGGAATGGGATTAGAGTTCATATGTCAATAGGCTCTTGAGGAATATTTACAGGTACTTGAGAAATTTGAGGGCATAACAAACAAAACATAACAGCCACGTTACAAAACCACACAATTGAGGGTGTTGCGTGATATGTACAATATAAATTTATTTTCGGTATCAACGCGGAAGTGTAGGATTGTTTAGTGGCTGATGGTGCACTGTTAAGTATGTGTGAGAAAATCCTACGGTAAGGGTGTAAGAACGGAAGTAACAGGAAGTTGAACCGATGGAAAAGGTTTCCGAAGAAACGGAAATAATGGTGAAAGGGTGGAAAGAGTTCATTTTAATTGTAAGGATTCGTTTTGACGGGATTTACATAACTGCTTCGATGAGGCCATACTAAAATTCAAGCAATAAGAATTTGAATGATCACATGATTTTTGTGGGACCAAGAAAATTTGACGATAAAGTTAAGGAATGCTGAGGAAGCTGAAGGAAATTGTTTATTTATATAAATATAACGTCTTTAATTTATGTATGGAGACTTCTTTTATGTATGGAACATCTTCTTATCAATCGGATGGCAATGAAGCATAAGTGAATCAAATTACACGAAAATTTAGAAGAAGGATTAGCTTGTCGGCTGAGTAAAATGATAACCATTCGAATTGTTCCGATCTCCTTGACTGTAAAAGGATCCAATAAGTCTGGCCGCCAACTGACCTCAATTAAATGATTTTAAGCAAAGCTGCTGCATGTGAATACAAATTTAAGATAAGACAACAACTTACATGCACAGACATACGATTTTAATATTTGCTTCCTTTTGTTCGATTGAAAACTTATCACGAAGGCTCTCAATAAGGCTCTATTATCAGGAAATCTCGCCTGTCATCGCAAGAACTTCATCCATAAAACGTTGTGGTAGCTGCAGACAATCCTTAGTGCCCCTTTGAGTTGAATATTCCCTTTTCATACTTTGTAATTTTTGGTTTATAGAACCGACTAAGACATTGTCATCGAAAACCTCCACTTGAAATCTAGAAGATCATTTAATTTCATCCTTCCATCAACCAACATCACATCTTTGAAATGTTATTTTGTGTAAGTATACGTATTTCTGTATTAATAGACACAAAATTCCGATCAAAGTTTTTTATTGATGCTTTAGCCTTTCCTTTTACCAGAGTAACTTGAGTTGAGCGAGTTCTGGGTTCTGAAGATTATTACTGCTGTCAGGATCTTGTCTCTCGGCATTCATGGTGAATATTTTATAAATTTAGACTAAAATTCAAGGCTTGGTGATAAGAAGTAATTTCTTATTTAATTGCATAAAGTGAAGTTTCAGCAGAATATTTAATGCATGTGCCACAAAAAGGACAGTTTGCGGGTAAATCTGACAAGAATCCTAAATGATACTTTCAAACCACAGTAACCTCTGAGAGAACGGAGATGACGCGCCTCCATTTTTCTGTAGGAAGAAGATTGTACTTACAAATAAGAGTTGTTTCTATCTGTTCTAATGCCTCGGTTGGTATTCTTCTCATTTATGCTGCCCTCCTCTACTTTGATTCAGCCACAGCGTATATGAGGAAGTCAACGCTGACAGTAAAACAGTTTTCATAACTACTGAAATAATTCCAACTGTAGATCACGTAGCTCTAAATCTGTGGGTCTAAGGATGGTTTCTCCGTGCCAATGATTTTTGTTTGAGATCCTGTATAAGATTAGTTTTGATAGTTTGGTATGCTCAGAGGTAGTTTAGAGGCTTATAGGGTATTTTTTGTTTAATGCGTCCTGCGCCTGCTAGTTGGTACTCTCAAGTCAATTCAGCAGCCAAATCACGGATTGTTATACGAGTCTGCATTCATAAGGTGGGTTCTATTTGGGCGTGGATGAACCGCAAACACTGCCAACCAACTTTACTCTCTTTTTGACGATGGTTTCAAAATCAGCCTCCGCAAGTGAGTGATTGTTTGAAAAACACTTTTGACAGCGAGAGCTAACTGTTTTTCAATCTTTGACTTTCCTTGATAGATATTCCTACAAATCTATTTAAGTTTCGTGAAGGCTATTTACGCCCTGAGTGTCGGACTCCCAATGGCACACAGCAACTGAACTACCGACTAAACACCTCCTCTGTCACACCGAGAACCTAGCCTGGAACTGTTTGTCACATTACATCGGACTAGGCCTCTTGCGTCTCGCTCCCTCAGCAGGGATGGACAGAAAGGAGAGGGATTACTGAGAAAGTGAGCCTTCTTCCCTCTGCGCCGACAGGCGATCGACGATGTCCTTCTTCATAGTGAGAACCGCCCGAGCGTAGTGCGACACACAGTTTCATTTGTCTTTAGACACCAGCATCTTCTCCACCAGGGTATCTGGAGATATCTCCCCTATTCTCTCCCTGAGATGTACACGTTGTCTCACCCACCGTTCGCATGTGAAGAAGGTGTGGCAAGCATCATCCGCAATCCCCGGGCAAAACAGGCAGTCTGGGGACCGTGACCTTCCTATTTTGTGAAGGTAAGACTGAAAACACCCGTGTCCGCTGAGAAGCTGTGTCAGGTAGTAATCAGTCTCGCCATGCTTTCGATTAAGCCACGGCTCCAGGTCCCTGATTAGGTGCGCGGTCCACGTGCCCCGTGTTTCATTTACCCACTCTTCTTGCCACAGAGCGAGAGTCCTTCTTCTCTCCTCGCGTGAAACAGACTCTCTACCTTCTTCTCCCTTACACAGGTAGAGCCTCCTCCGTTCCTTAGCAAGAAGCACAATAGGTGTCGTACCCGCGATGACCAGCACTGCCGGCTCAGAGACAGTGCTGTATGCAGACGCAACCCGCAGAGCACCTCGTCTTTGCACCTACATCAGTCGCTTCCGGTACGACTCCTTACTGACAGCTTCAGCCCGAACCTCGGAGCCGTATAGCAGCACCGACTCCACTGCGCTAATCAGTAGGCGTCTCCTGGTCGCGAAGGGTCCCCAAATGCTGGCCATTAGACGGCTGAGCGCCGATACTCCATCTGTGGCTTTGTTCGCTGACGCTCTGATTTGATCGAAGAAGCTCATCTGCGAGTCAATCATAATACCAAGGAATTTGATCGTTTTCTTGGAGTCAATGGTCTCTTCACCAATCCGGATGGGTATAACTCTGGGGATCTGCATTTTGGTCAGAATGACAACCTCGGTTTTTTCCAGCGCTAAGCTGAACCCACGGTCTGTCATTCACTTGCTCACTCGACGCATTATCATACCTAGTCTGAGTTGCGCTTCCTCGACAGTGCGTCCGGGGACCAATGCCGCTACGTCGTCAGCATAGCCGATCAAACGCGACTCATCCCGGAAGGGTATCCTCAATAGCTCGTCGTACGAGACATTCCATAGGTCTGGGCCGAGAAGGGAGCCTTGCGCCACCCCGGAAGTTACATCCATTCTTCGCCGACCCCCCAATGTGTCATAGACGAGCTTGTGGTCTTTGAGGTAATCCCTCAATATCCGTATTAGATACCCCGGCACTCTGAAAGATTCCAGATCACTGAGAATATCTATCCACCTAGCGGAATTGAAGGCGTTCCTTATGCCAAGCGTCACGAGTAATAGTATGCGCTTGAGTAGTGATTGTGGGCTTCTGCCCGCTGAGCCGCGTTCACCACTTCTATAATCGCGCCAATTGTGGATCGTCCCGCCCTGATGCCATATTGCTGAGGAGACAGATCCCCTGCGAGTCGGATGGCCTCCCCGAGTCACTCTCTGATGAGCTTCTCGAGCACTTTCCCGGTGGCGTTCAGCATACATAGGGGCTGATATGCAGATGGTAGCTCCGGATTCCCCTTCCCCTTGCTGATCAGCATAAGCCTCGCCTCCTTCCAGCATTTTGGGAATACACCCTCTTGCAGGCGTGCATTGAATATGCTGAGTATCATATTAGGGCAAAGATGGTACACAAGCTGTAACAGTTCTGCTGGGATGCCGTCTGGTCCCGTCGCTTTTCGCATTTTTAATCTGAGCATCGCGTTGTCTAGCTCCTTCGCAGTGAAAAGCGGGCAGTCAGAAAAGTGCCCGGACAACCTTGTCCATTCACTCTGCCTCAAGCACACATGGCGTCCTTGAGGTTCCGAGTATCCGCATGACCAGCTTATAACGCAGGCCCCACGGGTCTCTGTCGATGTCCTCAATGAGGTTTTGCTAACAGCGAGCTTTGCTTTCATTAACTTGCGAAGGAGTTTCCTAGCCGACGTGTATGCCATCATTCTATCGTGCTACGGTGCAGATTGATCTGGAGGACTCGGATCATAGTTTGCCTTTGCTCTTGCTTAGTGCCTCTTTGAACTCCAGACACTTTTCACTTCCCGAAACATGCGCCAGATCTTCAGGTTTCAGGCCTTTAGGTTTGGACAAAATGCAGGATGCCATATTCCTGAACTCTTTTGCCTTATGGCCAGGAAGTTAGTTTCGAAGTTAAAATGATTGTGATTACTAGTATTAATCCACTTTCTTCCCACTCTCGTTGAAGCTTTCTCTCTGAAGTTAAGCCATTACAAGCTAATTCCTACTGCGTACTGCCGTTCTACCGATGTTAAGTAAAACTAGACGATATTATCATTTCGATAGCAAGTGAGTTTCCTTGAGTTTTTGTGGGGCTATTTCGTCCTATTCCTCAAAGCATATTATTCCAACCTCACATAGGGTATGTGAATTCTCCTTTTAACAACATTCCTGCATCAAGTAGCCTGACGCAAATAAGAAGCTTTCTTTGGTTAGAGGTGGAACTTCTAACAGATGATCAAGGATCGCCTTCTACGATTGTCATACCACACAATTCTCTGCACAGATTACTCCATTTTTAAGGTATAAAAGAGCATGTTCATGAGCGGCGTAGTTATAACTGTGCTTGCGTTATTTCAAAGATATATATAGGGCGTAGATTGTAGTCAATGCTGATTCATACTACTATGTCTCAATAAATATTCTTGTAGAACTATGATTACGTCCTTGCTTCTTTCTCTACTTGTTTTCTTTCTATTGCAATCCGCACTGGACGTTTTATTGTCCAAAATGTATAAAGTAACTGGTAAGTCTCGGTTAGTCAGTAAAGCAGGGTCTCAAATGACCTAGTCTAAGGTACTGACTGATTTCAGCTCCAGTCCAATCGACTTTGGTATACTTTTTTAGCGGGTTAACTTTAATTTACCAGTTATTTACTGGGACATGAATAATATAGGTTAACTCTGGGTGGCTTGGGTCCGCCGGGCCTTGCTTTGTGGGTCTCGAGGACGCGTTTCGGCTGCATACAGCCATCTTCAGCTCGTTCGCATGCATTCGTATGCAGCCGAAACGCGTCCTCGAGACCCACAAAGCAAGGCCCGGCGGACCCAAGCCACCCAGAGTTAATTTTGGCCTGCGGCAACACCAAAACGAACTTCAATATAGGTTAATTTTAAGATTTACGTAATTTTTCTCACTTATGACAAGCTTCGTGATTTTCTTCCTATTTTTTTTACACAATATTGAGGTATTGGTTGATTGTGTAGCCGGGAATAATGCAAACCGTGCTTCAAAGGATAGTTACGTTCTCACTTTCGGAGGACCATAACCACTTCAGTAAGATTGATCTTCCAAAGAAAGTTAATAATTTGTCTTTGGGCTCACTCGTTCCAATTTTTCTACACCGAGGAAGTAGCTTTCTCTTCAGCAGATAGATTGGTATCTTCTTCGGGGTATTCCAGCACCTGAAGTTTGATTTCAATCACATTTGTCAGAGATGTTTTTTGAGAGTGCTCTGTTTAATTTGGATCCAAGTAGATTTAGCTCAGATTTATCTTGTTCATTGTGTCCAAATTTCAAGACTCGCCTATGATGGAAAGTAGACGTCGCAGTACATGTTTTAAAGCAACTTTATGAGATTTTTCTGTATTTTTGAATTTTTCCAAGGGCCTGTTGATAACCTCGCTTCCATCCTCTTTTAAGTCCGTTAACTCGTTTCAGTTGAACTGAATACTGTTGAAGTTCTTTTTCAACTCTTTTTGTTAAACTCTGTACATGAGGTATGTTAGATCCACTCAATTTGAAGATCAAGGTTTTTCCATAGAGCGCATTAGAGGTTTGAAGTCGTATTGAATCTGGCGTTAAATATTCTCAAAGACTCATATAGTGACTCATATAGTACGTTTGCATGTTGCAGATTACAGTGGATTCAGTGAACTCAAACTCGTATGATACCCTCATGAATCATGTGTTTTTGAATCACAGTCACTAAGAACTCGTATGATATTCTCATGAATATTGAGTTTTTGAATCAGCGTGAGAATTTTTGATTCAGGAATATTCGAACCACAAGAATCGAACCCTCTATGGAATTGCAAATGTTCACTAGGGTTAGAGGACTAAATTTCTCTGCTGCTTTTTCGTTTATTTTCTCAGGGAATATCTACTTTCTAGTATCTACCCGTTTTCTTCCTGCGTAATACCTCCGCGCTCATTTTGGAAATCAAATGACCCATCTAGTACGGCTATTTCGTTTTCGTCTCTTAACTTGGAACTACTCCTGTATCCTGTTTTCCTTCGTTTAATGAAAGTTCCGATGATCCTGCAGGTATAATACTCTTCGTTGTGATCGAAATGGAATAGTCTAGTTCTTTTGATAACAGTTCCGGGAGTTTCAAGGGTATCGTCCTCGATAACAATCTTGAACAGAGGGAATTTCAACAGGTGAATAACTCCAAAAGTAACTGCAGACGAAGTGAGCCTACTCGCAACTGTGGTGTGAAAAGCAAAATCCTTCTTATTGATCACGAATAGAGAAGACTTTACAACAGGTACTAAGGGGGAAGAATTCCTTGCAATAGTCTAGAGTACAAGTCATCAAATTTAAAGACTTCAATGCAATGGAGTCTCCAACTCGAGCGTGTAATTCGGCCTCCATTGTGTGGATTATTTTTTGTTCACATGAGTAGCGGGTATAAGCTTCAACGGATGCTCCATCATTACCACCTGTTGTACATTTCGGAACTCGTAGTTGCTTCATATGCGGTCTGTTAGTTGTCAATAGAGCTGATTCTGTTTCCCGCTCCTTGGAAACAGTATGGTAACTTTTTCCCTGAATCTTTTCCATATATAGTCAACGGATATCTAGATCCCCTCAGAGAAGCAGCGAACGTTCTAAAAATCAGCACGTTGTAAAAATTGCTTTCGCTGAAGACATGCTCAGTTTGATTCTTCTTGTTCTTCAAAGCGTTCCTATCGTATTTATTCAGAGGCATCCTTCGAATGAAAGGTATGTTGGACTTCTTCTTCTTCTTCTAGTTTCAGCTTTTGGCGCTGCGTTTTGGCTTTGACTTTTGCTGGTGCGATTCTGTTGAGGCACTTTTCCAACTAGGTTTCTTTTGTTAAAAGAAGGACACCCTCAGCGAACGCTAAGTCCTCATTTTGGAATGAGGTGAAAATGACGTTCTCCCATAGTCTTTCGCTGTTCGGTAGTTTTCACACTTGCTATGAACCTTAAAAAGGTCTACAACTTGTCTCCACTTCTTTTGTGTTTATATAGGTCATTTTCAGTCACTCGAGTATGTTCAGCAATTTATATCGGTCCAGGCAGAGCCGTTCTATCGATGTAGGAGTTTTATTTGAACCAGAGAAGAGGCCTTCAGAGTCAACATGTATAGGATCGCTTAACACAGCCTTCGGCGTACCCTGTTTCATTTTATTTTGGTATTTGTCGTCACACTTTTTACAGTAGAGGAACACGGTCCTTCAGCTGCTGCTTCAAGTAGATCAAACCGGGTCTTTTAAACACGATCAAGGATAAACAGAATCCTACTTAGAGGTTCAACTCACCTCCAACGTGCCTCGTATATTTATATGCGTGGACATCCGAGTCGGTCTATTCTTGCACTGATAAGTCGTGTGTCTACTCAAAAGGGTATCATTATATACTGGAAAGAGAGGAGGGGAGGGAGGGTGCGCATTCATTCACCGAAATGAAGTTTTTTTGTTAGACTTTATTTCATTGCTTTCTTGGTACGAATCTTTCATCGTCTCCATTTACCACGAATAAAACATAGATTAGTTACTAATTTGCTATTATCATCGCAATCGAAGAGTCCCAGTAGGACCCGGTGTTTAATCCTTATTCTGATTCGGCCAACTTTGGTTCACGAAACGTTTAGACGATTAGACAAACGGCTTTTTCAGTCAGCAGGAGTCTTCCTGCGCTTCTGCAGGGGCTATCATATTCCGTGATTTTTTGAGCTTCAGCATTTTATTCTGGCCTTTCGAGGTGAATCATCCTCACTGGACGATATCGATGTAGATGAGTGGCAATCTAGGTTTTATATCCTAGATAATCCTCCACAAATTTTGGTTTCCTGAAACCAAATTTCGGTTTCTTGAATATTTTCATATGCATGTTAGAATAAGTGGCTGGAAAAGTCCCCTACTCTAGCATAGTGATTTTCGCTAGTTTGCGGTTTTCGCAAGAATAATTTCCTGAAAAATTGTTGTTGCGTAAACTTTTGTTTTTCTACTGTATTTCTGTTCCTTCTTATCCTTATGTAATTTAACGTCTTTTTTGTCTGCGCAACACCTCAGCATGGCTTTAAAATGTGAAAATTTGCATAAATTTTGTCCTACAATGGCACTATCTTATGTTATTTCAATTACATTATCATTTCTTCTTGGCGTGTATTTTGTTTTATTGTTTTATTGCTCAATCAATGCTATTTACTTTTAGGAGTCAACTAATGGCTTAAACAAAATATCATGATGTTTTTCGCTCATTGTTAAAATTTTACTTCCCAAAAAAATAACGAGTCACTAAATTGGCTGTAAAATAAAAATATTCAATCTTTATTGAATGAAAAGTCACAATGTTTTGATTTGATATTGATAAGCACTTCCGCCACAGCAAGGGTGCACCTGTTCACCGAGGAAGTATTTGGATATTCCCTATTGTACTCCTGACCATCTTATAATTGCACCTTTAACAAAAGAAACAAGTCTAAATATATCTATAGGATGGTAAGAAGACGTTCTGCTTCATGCTTTACTGACTACGGGATACACTCGTACATGGATGTAAGTTCGTATAAGGACTTGAGTAACTTCCTTTTCAAAAGTTCCCTCGTCCAGAATAATGATAATAATATATGCAAACTCGTGACTTGAAACGAAGTGCCATCACTGTGAAGTCTAAATTTTGAAGTAATGATTTTTGTAACGTTTTTCCTTTCGTAGTCCATGGTTTGAGACAGTTTGGAAGATAGATTATGACTTCAAATTAATTAATAAAATTTGAATGTAGTGTGGAAATTATTCTGTTATTAGGTTACCAGAAATATTATTTTTCCTTTCAATATTGTTGTTGGAAATGAAAAATATTGTTTGTAAAACAGAACTGCTTTGTTTCCTAAATTGAATAGAGTACATGCTTAAAATTGTTCATTACATTTCCACGCTATGCATTTTTTGTGGAATTTTCCCAACGCTAATTTCGATGTTAACCATATTGCCCGTTGAAGTGGACCTTGAAAACGGTTGAAATAGATAAAACCTATGCCATTATTCACTTGTAACCGAATTTAGACCATAGGATTTTTCATCTACAGCTCAAGGAGTGACCCATTGAAAATTGTTTGTTTATTTCAGTAGGATATTATCCTACCGAAACATATCTACTTGAAAACACCAAAAACAGTTGGAGACTAACCATGAAATATTCAATTTTCCAAAAACTAACACATTTCAGTCAAACACTAAACATTTCGACACACCATATGACGTCTGTAACGTCCTTCGTCCTAGAAAATTTGTAAAAACAAATGAAAATTCAACCAAGCCGTCATCATATTTTTCATGTATTGCACACACTTAAACCGCAGTAAAGTGTACATCGTGTTTGCGGATAGCAACCAATAAAAACATTATCCTCGCTGGGATGTTAACCATTTAGTTTGAAAATTATTTTCAAGGTAAAATCCTTGTTGGCTATACCGATCGATAAGTTACAGAGATTATGTTGTAATTAGAGAGGTTAGCGTGTCCATTTGTTAATTCGTATGGTTGTAAAAACATTTACGCATGTTAAGAGTGTTGATTGGTCCTTCCACGAACGCGAGGTGGGGGTACTAGATTTTTCTGGAAAGGAAATATTGGGATTGCTATGTGAATATTAATGAGATGAATCGTCTAGAGACAATCCTAGAACTTGTAGACCAGTTGTACAAGTTGACTGACAATGATTTGAATGTGTTCGATCAAGGATCAGTTAATATAATCTTTTGATAAAATTTTGCTAATGTCCGGTTCTATCGTGCCAAATTCGGAGAGAGTAGCCAAATGGGTTTAGCATGCCATTGGTTTCTTTTTGTATTTCAGTAGGTTTGCTCAAGGAGGTAATAAAATCACAGAAAAACAATCGAAAACGACAGACGACATAAGGACAAAACACAGAAAACAGACCAAAAATGTTCTTTTATGTTCTTTGTTCATAATTTTAAATTTAGCTTTTTCGCCATGAGCCTTCAATTTGGGGAATAGTTAGTGAATTATAAATTTTTGCGTAGAATTCAATTTATATAAAGATATTGTCATGTAATTAAAAATAAAGCAAGAATAATTTACTTAAGATGTAAAACAAAACCTGTGCGCCAACAAATATCAATGAATTCCCTCATCGATTTCCTTTAAATGTTTTTTCCCGGAGCCCCAAAATGGAAATTCTCATTCTCATAGGTATTGAATTTCCTTATCCTTTTTTTATAATGGTCATTTGACCGGAAATACAAATCAATGTTGCACGTTGCATACCGAACTGGTTCAGATACAAACATGCATGGAGGAGATACGTAGAAAAAAATAAGGAAACATTTCTAAATCCCATTAAATACCATATCACCACATCCGGTCATTTTCTCACACATATTTCATATATGACCACTTGTTGGGATCATCCTTCTGTTGATCCTTCTGAACTGCTAGAAACTAATTAGATTGCATTTAAGATCATTTGTAAAAATTTGACGTAGTGCATAAGATAGGAATCGAAAAGTTGAGTTTTACCCTGATGTTTATGCAATGACTTTACATGACTGCATATCCTGGATATGTTGTACGGATTTGTTTTTCTCAGCGGGAGGAATCTCAGTTGAATGTGATGAAACTACCTGTTTAGTGATTTGGCAATTTTTCTTCGGCAAGATCAATAGGTTGTTTCGGCAAATTAATCGTTTCTATGTGTTTAGTGATTGCAGCAAAATTTGTCAGACCGAGTTTACAGGTACAAGGAGTTTTGATAAGAGTCATATTGACATCCGAAACACAACGAGAAAAAATTATCAGACAAATCAAAGAGTAAAATGACAGGATAATGAGAACAAACATGAAAAAAGGGACATACGTTCGGATTTAGAGGAGGATTTGTTTTGAAGTTTTTAAGGCATTTACATGGAGCCGGTACCATTGGAATAAGTAGGAGGAATAGATTTATTCATAAAAAGTAGATACCAAAATATGAAGTAGTGAAATACTAAAAAATTGCAATACCGACATGGATATTGGAAAAAAACCATTATTATTCAAAATATTCAGAATATTCTCTTGCATTTTGCTAGGTCTAATTATTGTGAGTGCTGAAAAATTGTTACAAAATAACAATGCATATAAAAAACATATTAAAAACATTTTCATAAATTTGTGTTCGGTTCATATAGGGCAATGCTTATAGAACTCGCCTTGTAAGCATCAGGCATCAAGATCAAGTTCATTTATGGTTCTGATCCCGTGTAATACCTTTGAAAGTTTATCGTTATCTCGGTGTTTTTGCGCCATTTGAAAAATTTTAAAACAATACTACTTTTCCCAACAAAAACGCAAATAAATTTAATTTTTTTATAAAACATATGTATTTTTCGGAGGTAAGAGTTCCTCCTTCTTCAGTGTTTGTTCTTTTTATATCAATGAATTTTTATATTCTTTTTGAAAGGATAAGCAAGGTGGCTATGAAATAACATAATAATTACACTAGTTTTGATCCCAAATATGGAATCTAGAAATCGATAATATTTTTAAAATCGTTAAGCTAAAAGGATAAGAGGAAGATGAGAGTAATGATGAAAAGGTCTAGTAGAACTAATAGCGGATTTATAAATATTTTTGAAGTGAGGAGAGCTTATAAAAGCATCGCAGGAATTGATGCTGTAGTTATTTTTGGGTCAATTACATTCGTTAACAAAATTTTAAATCATATTGATTTGAACACTAAAACTTCTATCAAATTTTGAATATATTAGGGCCATGAAACAATAAAAAGTATATCAATGAACAAAAATTACACATCAGGTTTCCTTCCATATACACCGGAAAAAGTACAAAAACCTGCTTCAAACAGAAACATTATTTGCTAGTGTACAATAAAAACTCATCATTTTCGTCAATATGACTTTTGGTAGGTCTTATCTGATCCGTTAGCAATAATCTGCCTGCACTCCTAAACTCGATTTCCCATGGCTGCTCCCATCCCCCAGCGAACGATATGTCCCCGATTTGGAGTAAGGTTGAGATGAAATTCTCGCACAGGCCCCTCTCATTTGATGGTTTTCACACTTACGTGCTACGACCCTTGAAAGGGTTCACAACTTATCTTCACTCCTTTTGTATACATCTTCTTCATTTTAAGTCATTCGATCGTTTTTGGTTTCGATCAATCCATCTCATCAGAGCCTTTATACCATTGCAGGGTTTTTAATAAAACTGGAGAAGCTCACTGTATTTCAACCCCACATATGTAGAACAAAGTAATCCCTTTGTAATGCAGTCTTCGACATGAGTCAAAGTTTCCTTTAAGTTCGACTATTTCGATTTATTTTGGGATTTGCGACCAAATTTGTTGCCATGTAGGAACACAGTTCTCAACCTGCTGCTTCAAGTTGATCAAACAGAATCTTTAAAATATGATCAAGGATAAATAGAGCCCTACTTAGAAGGTGTATTCACCCACAGTGCGCCTCGAATGTATCTTCGTCTTTTCATAAGTCGTGTATCCAATTTAAAGTCGTAACTTTACAGTGATGCGATTATTTAGTGGAAGTGAAGAGAGCGGGGGGGATCTAGTAAGCAACCAAAGGTTCGTTATTGAAGTATTGTATTATGTTCAAGACAGCTGCGTTAATCTACATTCATATGTTTAAAATGGATAATGGACAGCTAACATCCCTGTAATATCCAGAGTTCCATTGATTGCAAAATCTGAAAATCGTTAGAGTTTAGAAATGTTCCCATTTCAGTTAACATTTCTTCCAACACAGGATTAGGGCTGTTCCCTTGCGATTGCTTCATCCTCCTCATTTTTCATGACTAACATAGATTACTTAGTTAGACTTCCCCGAAGGACCTCATGTTGAGTACCTATTCTGATTCAGTCAACTTTGATTTCCGAAGCCTTACGACAAACGGTTTTTTCGTTCGAATACTTCTGGAGGAGACTATCCTATTTCGTTGTTTTTTTAGCATCAGGATTTTTTTTTGAATACACGCCCTTCGGCGTTTCTCACTGAAAGATATCGATTTAGATGGATAGCAAATCTATATTCCTGTAAGTGATCCAGTGTTTCCGAGTCATCTAGATTATTAAGCGTAGGTGACGGGTTTCGCAAGGGTTTGGGGTATTAAAAAACGTTTAGGTGAAGTAGTCGGTTATCCATTGGCTGAGTTTTCCACCACTAAATAACTGCAGGCGAACTGAGAACTGAGAAGAACTGCTGGTATGACGGCGATTGAAGACTGTTTTAACACTTCTCACAGAGACTAAATTGGAGTCTTCCTGCACCGCAAGCTTGTAATATACCAGTATTTGATTTGGGGGTTTCTTTCTCAACAATACCATTAGTTACAAAGCCACGCGTCTAGAAAAATCATTAATTTAGTAATTTTGCAGTAAATTTGCAAGTATACATTTTACATATATTCTCATAAAAGAAATATTTTGTCTATCTTTATGACAATTTTTAAAAAAAGGTTTTTTGTACGTTTAAGTTGCTGATGTCTGAATATTTTCATATGAATATTACAAGAGGTTATCATTTGTCTTACAACATTTCCATTCCCAACCGCAATGATTTTAAAAATCAGCTACACCTATAGAAATGATGGCATATTGCACAATAAAGTCTCATAATTTTCGGCAATATTAATAAATATAATATAATTTTACATAATAATAATATTAATAATTATAGTAATAATTTTTTTATTATATAATTTTCGGTCCTTTCTGAACGTTCAAGTTGAGCATTCTGAGCCTTCAGTAATAATTTGATAACATTTCTGGACTCAATTCCCCTTGATATAGTTTTTCCATCATGAAATTGTCCTGGTGGAACCACTCAACTTATTCGTCAATTATAGCGCGAAAATTGGCCAGAAAGAAATCCTGATGGAGTCCAGCATATTTTTTACGAGGACATGTTCCACTCCAAGGCCATATATGACATTATGGTTTCAAGTCTTTTTTCAAGAAAATATTCGACAACATTCACCAAACGTTTCCTGACGAGTTTTTCCTGATCATTCAGTTTTCCTTCAAAGTTTTTGGACAAGACCAGACCTCAGATAAGAGCAGTTGCCGTATCTGTGGACATACAAATATTCCATCTTTAATTTTTGCCTTGATGAGTTATGGGAATCGCTCTTCTAGATATGAAAAAAGCTTTTACAATTTTTTTGATCAGATCGAGCTCTACGGGTAAAGGTGGTAAAAATCTGTCATCCAGGTTCCTAACAGGATCATTTTTAAAATTTTATGTAGGCTTGAGTTAGGGGTCACACTCATGCCACGCTGTTCTCTTCCATCTCATTCACAAAACAAAAACAGATAAATTTAAAAGGTAGATTCGCTTTTAAAGCACCACAAAGTGTGTTTAGTGTATTCATTTTTTTCAAGAAAAAATCGTATGCTTTGTTGTCTTTATTACGTGCTGTACGACATCTGGATGAATGCGTATTATCAGCGAGAGTGAAAGTGGTGCGGGAACGAACAATGGTTATTCGAATTTATTGTTCTGATGGACGATTATGTCGGCCATAAAATTGCGTGCGATGAGTTTTTCGATCAGAACCTTTTTTTTCACGAAATAAATCTGGAAAATTTGCAGTAGTAGCTCAGACGTTATTAAATTAACCATCAAATGTATGCAAATTGACAGCTGTCACACAGTACGTGCATTAAGAAGTGTTGCCAACTTGGTGTTTTATGCCTCAAAACAAAAAAATACCTTTTATATAAGCCTATGCCACATCTTTCAAAAGACACTATTATACCAATTTTTCTCAACACTATTATACCAATCAATTATTATGCTTTTTGCAGGCCTTAAACATCGGTTTCAGGATACTACTAATGTTCTTTATAGTTCCTTTTTAACCACTTTAATTTGATGTCTGTGTTGAATTTTATACTGAAATGTTGTGACTCGATCTGTGCATCTGCTTTCCTATTGGAGTTAAACTACTCATACAGTGTAAAACTTTAACCTTATATCTGGCATCGTTTTGAATTGCAGAATCAATGAATGTTCATAGTATGATATTAACACCATGTAGTTGCAACACGTAGAGTTGGATTTACGATTGAAAGTACTGTCCATTGGACGTTTGCGGGTTTTCCATTTTTTCCCGAACGCAAACAATTCTTTGCACCTATTGTTGGGTTTTCCCAGTATATTAACGGTTTTTATCAATAGTAACAACTGAATTGGGGCATTGAAGCAAATGGTACAGTAGCACCACCTACGTAATGCAAAGGGTTAAAGTCAAGAACTATTAAATAAATATACGCAAGAAAAGTGAGCAGTAACTAACTACGGAGCATTGCTATGGAGGCCAGCATCCTGAAAGAGTCCTCCTTAAAATTCCTTGATGAGATACAACGAATACGAATTGCATGCATTTGACTTCACTCAAGCCTCATTGGACTTACTGAAGCCTAATTTGCGATGATCAGATTGAAATTTATCTAAGGGCCATGGAAGCCCCTTACATAAGACACTCTGCATTTTCAAATAAATAGAACGAATGATCCCTTTCTGTAATTGTTTAAAGTTCTATCGGTAGTGGAAATACCGATCCCATACAAAATTTGCGTACCGGCCAGAGAAGAGCAGGATACAGTGACAAATTAGGACAGTGACATTGAAACTTTTCACGAGATAGTTTGCAACAGTTTACAAACTTTGGGCATATCATTGGTTTCCAGTCGAAAGAATTCGCAATAAAAACATCTATATAAGCATGAAAATTATAGGAATACAAATACTCTCGGCCAGCAAGTCGTAATTCCAAGCGCTAGCCTGTAAGCGAGAAATTTAACAACGAGTCCAGAATTTTAGACGCTCAATATCGCAACAACCCGACTGAATGTTAACATGGGGTTTAAGAAATAGCGGTGCACAGAGAATTAAGGAAATAGAGGGTGAGCTACTAAGACCTAAATTTAGGGACCAGAAACTGAAATAGAATGCACTCAAAGTTCAACCAGAAACTTTTAAAAAGAACCAGACGAAATCCTTCTGGGAAGTGGTGCATACGGCTTGAAAATACAGGAAGCACTACAGAATAAACCGAAATCATTGATCTAACTGCAACTAAATGAGGATAAAGCTTCTAAAGAAAACCATAATTGGGATTAGAACATTGATGGCTATATCAACATGCTATATTCTTTTGGGTCATTGCGCAAGATGGGATGTAAGCTGACCACAATGCCCAAAGTTTGCAGCGAGGAAGAAAAATCGAGATCACTGGTTTCTAAATTGCCCAAATTTGGCCAACCAATATCTCACTTGGTATGGGCGTACTAGCGGAACAGACTTGGAGAACTTGGTGACCAAAGAGTTAGTCGATTTAGTGACAAATGAGCTAAAAGTCACCCTTAAGTTTTGTAGGACTGAAGGATAGTCAATATCTTAACAATAGCACTAAACCCGGGGGGTGGTCTAAATCTTCCTTGTAAAGTTCTTGTTATTCCTGTAAAGCCTGTATTTTAATTTCTGCTCCTCGACGCAGTAACTATAAAGTCCTAATTGCTTCTTTTTATAAATAGTTATTGAAATTAAGTTTTATTAAGGTTTTATTCCTTCCCAAAAAAGTGACATCAAAGCAAGAATCTATTTTATTCCTTCTTAAATTTTTTTTGTTGCTCATCACTTAACTACGGGCACGCGTCCATATCCAGGTGGTAAATTTTTATTATAACTGACTTAAATTCTTTCTTGGGGTTCTATGATTTTCTTTCTGGACAAATGATTCAAAGATTAAGAAGAAGCACGACGCCATTCGACAACTGGTATCTGTCTTGGGAATGTCTTCACACGCATTACATTTTCTTTTGTTCGATTCCCAATTATTGTTATACGTATTTAGTTGAGAAGTTACAATCGACTTACTTAAGGGGTTTGATGGGTAACACTATTTATCCCTCATTCTAATGTATACTTTCTTCACCCCTAGTTTGTATGAATGCATTGCAAAAATTTGTGCGCTGTCCAGGTGGGCCGTATTGGAATGAGAGAAAAGGTGTATGATACTGATATGCATTATATTTTTAATAGATTTTGGGGGAAAAAAGAGTTCAGACCATAATTTTAATTTCAATGCCACTTTATTCATTAAAATTTCACTGCATTTTCTTAATTCTGGATGGCTTTTAATATGTTCCGCGAAAGTATAAATATGTGTGCATCCCATCGGAAGAAAAACGCAAAGGAGTTTATGTCTATATTATGGAATTTTCGATTAAAATTAGGTGCGGAGAACCCATTATCTAAATAAAGATTATGCTCATAATATTTTAAGCTATTGGTGAGGATGATTCCAACACGACGTTTTCTGATGCACTATTATCAGAAACTATTAGCACTTCCTACCCTGTATATATTTTAAATTTTAGGCATTATCCTGATTTGTTTCGCATAATTTTACACCAAATCGTGCCCTTTTTGAAGGATTGAATTGCTTGTAGGATAATCGAACTTTGTATTTCATTAGACGCTCAACCAGTGATATATCTTTTTCTGGTTCGTATATTAGCTGAAAGTTCTCATTAAGATAATTTATGATTTTTCTAATCTTATTTAGGCGATCAATTGTATCGGCCTCTTCATTATTTGAGAGGAATGTAGGAATCAAATGATTTGAGCAAATTTTCACAACGGCATTGTTTCCCTTTAAATTATTCAGCATTGTTTTCCTATAAAGTTCGAATTATAACTCGTTTTGACCGGCAGGACTTTACGGACTTTTTTACTTGAGTCATCAAAATGCATAAAGCAAAGTATCCATATTATCTACATAAATTTCTCTCGATTTATGTTCTTTACGTGTTTCATCACCTATAATAATCTGCCTTTTATAACGGCTGGTTTCTGACACTATAAGTTCCCAAAATCTTCTTTCAATATAGAATTTACTACTTGTAACGGTATACCATTTCATCCTATAACGTCAAGCGTTGATTTCTCTACTCTGGAAATTCTCGAGAAATGTCATACTTTATTATTATTATTTGGTTAATTTTTCCACAGCCAAACAGTTCCGTTTTCTTCATCTGAAATTCTAGATTTTATCCGAAATGAACAAATAATATCGCTAGATTCACTATCAGTGTCTTCATCCTCGCGTATCATTACTCTTTTTCTTTTTGACAGAGGTCGAATGATGTCACTACCCTCACTCTTACTTTCCATATTAGGGATCTAAATAAAAGCAATGCTAACTAAAAATAGGAATAAAACAATTAAACCTAAAAAGAAAGTTTTCCTTCTTCCTTCTAGTTTTGGGTATTTATTTTCGTTCGAATTTTCGAAGTCGACTTTCTACCGTTATTGTTTGGTCTTCTTCGGCGACTTAGTCGCTGTTTAAAAGTAAAGTTTTATTTTTATTTTGTTAAGGTTAAGTATATTTTGCAAAGATGGATTCAATCAAACTATTATTATACGGTTCAGGTTCGAATTTAATATACCACAATAAAAGCTATACAATTATTAATAAAATGTAGTTCTGTGTAATTACACTAACTTCACGACTGAATATCGCTGTTCCGCTGCTATTCCGATCTAACAGTAAAGAGCCCAAGCGAAAAAATTCAGGTGACGTACAGTGCAGGTGGTTCACAGTTGAGGCAAAAATTATCAGCGACGTACACTACCTGTCGAAATAACGCAAAAGTTTGACTAAACTTACCAAATGTGAAAATTGATAATTCATATTCGCAGGCTTTTTCTCATTTATCAGAAATTTGATGAAATATGTTAGAAACCCAAAACCTGAGCGGCTCATACCAAAAAGGTGTTGTACAATACAATGAAACATGGTGATTATCCTGATGCAATTTAAATGTTACGAGTATGTAGGCGTTGTTTTTTGAATTGGATAAAATAATTATTATAGATTGGATAAAATTAATAATATTTTATGGGGAGGCGAACCTTCTTTATACGTTTGATCATATTTATTTCAATTATCTGACTACAATATCAAAAGGCAATGACGTTTCACCTAGTGTTAGTCGTCATTTGATAAACGTAAGTCATCAGCAGTTTATTGGCGGCTATTTGCATCTAGAACAGAATATTTTCTTAAAATATGAAACCTACTCAAAGGTGTTGTTTTGGAGTGGTTTGTCTTTGTCTTGTTTGACCTGTCTTTGTCAGTTGTTCATTGAATGAAAGAAACCAAGGCACTAACCGGCGAAATAAAATAATCATAACGAATTGTCCTCCGACTGTCACAGAGTGTCACTGATTTAATTGACTTTTAAGTAGTCCTCAAATAACAGCAAAATAATTGTCCATTGTCCATATTCATGTCCAAAAAAAAATACTGAAAGTACGCCGCATTTCGGGACCTTTAACAGAGCCAAAGTCTTACGCATGTCGAAAGTACGGAAAGGGTTCAAATGAAATTATATTCGACTCCTCCTGATCTGGTCCGGTTCAGGTATCAGTATCAGGTTTTCAATTTTGCTGCTACGGTTTTTCGAGGAAAACTGGTTTTACAGTTACCATTCAAAAAAGGATCCATCTTTTGAGAGTTTTTTCTCTAATTTTTCAAATGTCAAAAATCTGATCCTGCTGGTGGTCAAGAAATTGATAAAATTTTTGACGTCCTCATAACAACGGATGTGCCGATCAGACAAGTAAAATTTCATTGATTTAGATCACTAATAATGATACAGTCAGGAAATAGAAGTGGGAACAAAAAGATAATGGTTCTATAGTACAAAACTTGACGAAATCGGAACCTTTTTTTTTCAATTGAAAAATTTAAAACATCATCGTTTTAGGGCAAGTGCTGCAATTGAAAGCCAGTTATATCTTGGAAGACCGCTGAAAACCGCGAAAGCTTTGCGAATCTTCAGTTGAGTCGAGTTTCGTCTGAAGTCACTAGGAAAATAGCAATGAACAACGATAGCCATTGACAAGCAAAAAGAAGCTGGATTCCACAGCAAATTATCCCATGATCTTTTTTCCCTGAAGGGATCTGATCCATATAATTGGATAGTGGATGATAAGATAAAAGAAAAACAATTTATTATCACCAATGGTTTAGAGTTGCCCATTCAACCATAATAAAAGTCTTGGTAAAAAATATGATGTCTTCAACTGGAATAGGATAATGAACCTCAAATGCTGAAGTTGCATCAATTTCTGGAGAACAAAAGGGAATACAATGATCGGCGGTGAAACTGTATTATACAAGTTTATTAGCAGATACTGTGTTTAAAATATCCGCTAAAATCCTTTTAGCGGATACTGTGAACCAAAAAGTCGTGGGAGTAGAATTTAACATAAACAAGAATTTATGCTTGACCTGAAATGAGAAACTTTCAATGGTGCTAATCTCAAAGACCACTGAAATTGGTATATGACTTAAAGTTAGAAGCATAACAGTCGGATGTGCCGATACAATCGATAAAAACTCAGAAATTTAAAAATGACCTGAAAGCTTATGATGATTGAAAGCAAGGATAGAGAGCAAGGAAAGGTAGCAACCGTTTAGGATAATATTGGTATGAATGAGCATTTTGGATGGTTTGAACTCTCCAGTACCATAACTTCCAAGTGCAACGAAGTGGTGGCTGCTATTATTGCTGAATTACCTTCAGGCAAACGTGAAAAGAACCTGCTCAATGATTACTTAGATTTAACATTACCAAGCTAACGGACCAAAGATCCGAACAAGAAGCAAGCACAGGAGCTCGGTCAGGCACAGAAGGATCTTTTTAGGGTATGGGACACTATTCAATACGAAGTAAACTGAATAGTCATTGTATGTCAGACATCAAACTAAAACTTAAATGCATGGCTTATTTGCCAATCACTTCGTAGAGTGCCTCTAGCCGAAAAAAGGTGGTTGATCACAAGGGCATGTGCCGAAAGAATGTTATTTATGTAGAGCTCAGCAGTTATAATAGTAGAAAAAGCAAGAAGAAAGTTCTTGATTAAGTGCCGGCTACCGGAAATTAAATGATGTCCTTGAAAGAGACCGCCATCTATTGTCAAGAATTATACACAAAATACTTTAGACAACGCAGCAGAGCCAAAGTGGTTGGTTGTGTTGGATTCACTATGTGGGTAGTGGCACTTGGAAGTAAAAACTAAAGATTAGAAAATAATGACAGCTAGTGTTGGCGGTTTCTAAAGGAAGTTGGAAGTCATGTCTTTTGGACTGGGTGACAGCACCCTTGACAGGTCTGCATTGGAAAAGTATGCCTCGATTATTTAGACGACATATCGTTATGCCCATGAACTTCGAACATTACAAGAAGAATTAGGGTGATTGCTGTTGCGACGTTAAAGCTGAACCCGTAGAAATATTCCTTGTTTCAAAAACAGTGACTGATTTCGGAGATAAGATTACAGCAAATGGAGTGTGGGTTGGCCATAGCCTTCCTACTGCCCCGCGTTAAAGCTTTGAGGTGCATCGATCTGACAATACCCGGCTCCTGGCCTAGCCAGTAATAAGTTTATGTTGCGTATTGAGACGAACAAGGGAGGAGTCGGCAATGCTTCATATTGGTTCGTGAAGGGCCTAGGGCTAGAAATTGCATTTTATAGAAAAACTTCATAAATTATTGTGTGATCAGAAAAAAAATACTCACAATCATGGAAAATGTGAACCCTTTTTACAAATATCTTTACGGCAAAACGATTTTCCACAAGGATTACGCCATATAGGGATTATTTCTAAAATTCAAGAAGGCGGAGGAACGAACAGCTTGTTAGTTACAAACTAGACAGATAAAAAGATGGCAGAGCTACGACTTCTAGATTGTATTGATTGACTTCTAAATTATATAGGAGCAACGTGGATGTACTCCCTAGCAGCCCTAAATTGGTTCTAAAAGTCCTTCTTTGGTTAGGGAGGTGAAGGTCTTTACGCCCTGAGTATCAGACTGCCGGTGGCACAACCCCTACTTGACTACCGTCTAAAGACATACTCTGTCGATCGTAGCAGAGGAAGCAGCTTACTTTGGGTTAGGTCTCCTTTTTTAACGTCTAATGTCGCCTTCGGGTTACAGGAATTGCTTCTCTAGTGGGAAGAGGAAAGAAGGGAAGGAGGAAAGGAATTGCTGGAGAAGCAACACCTGCACCCTAGACGCCTGCAGCCGATCAAGTATGCATTTTATTATTTGTAGGCATTCCTCGAAAATAGTGTACCGCCAGGTTGCATATGTCAGGCGGTTTTAGCATCCCTTCAGTTAGGCTATCTGTACGGATCTCTCCCACTATTTCAGCAAGATCACCGCGCAAACTATCGCATCATATGCCGGAAAAAAATAGTATGATAGGCGTCCTTTTTAGCTCTAATGCAGAATATAGAGTCTGGGGACCATGATTTATCAATCTTTCGCAGATAACACAGAAAACAACCATATCCACTCAATATTAAAGAACTATAATCTAAGCACATTGGCATCAGTTGATCAGTCTGGTTTTAAATACAGTTTCCTTTTATTGTCTCTGGAAACCAGAAAGGGGGTTGATGTAGCATGCGCACTATGCAATAGACGACTTTTTCGGTTAGGAAGGGGTTTTTTTTTGAGGAAATGTCTCACTAAATTCACAATAGCTTCCATTTGAGGCGAGTTTATAACGAAATGTATCTAAGGACTCTTCAACGGGTCCTCAACACGCTCAATTGTGTGAAACTTTTCTTTGATTTTGTTTCCATTAGAACAGGACGTCAACGATGATTATAATTTGAAAATAATTTCTCGACTTTACTTTGCATTTATTATCGATATAATTTTGAAAATTTAATGTTGCGAAATGGTCTGCTGGTTTAAACACATCTGATGACTAGATGTGTTCGTTTCATATGAGGGCTCACTTCAAAATCCACTCACACCACATTCGGCCTTCAACAATTTCACAACAGAAAAGCTTCTGTTGTCTGTGGGAATATTTTACTTCGGTCACATGTGGGTCTCTTCCGTATGGAGCTGCTCGGCAATTACATACTTATACGATTGTATGCACAATCTGCTTTCTAGATCGCAATATTCCCTCCCCTTAATTCACCCTATTGTTAGGATAAGGTATAGGCGACGGTAAGCGTTCCCGTACGCATGGACATATCGTGGGAATTTCAGTCAACCTAACAGGCCCAATCAAGTAGCCTACATATGTGCTCATATTCATATGCATGCATACATATGTGTATAGACATTCTGATAAAGGCTCAAAGGTTTGCGTTGTAGGAACAGTCGCAATGACCATATGTGCATGTATTCTATATCCGAATTATGATAACGCCAAACGTGAGAGTACACGCGACGGACGTACGGAGTCACACGTTGGGGCTGATGCTCTGTACATCCTCATATGCACGTATCTATATATGAATGTTTATATCCGCTAATCTGTTGGCTGTTTTGGATTTTGC
Organism: Stratiomys singularior; assembly: GCA_954870665.1. NCBI lineage: Eukaryota > Metazoa > Arthropoda > Insecta > Diptera > Stratiomyidae > Stratiomys > Stratiomys singularior. Next base: position 24,788,355 of record OX940881.1, on the reverse strand, counting down.
ATGCCGCGATCGTGCGACTGATCCGCCGCTCCGATTAACGTACGGAAATATGAGTTGGCTCTGGGATCATGTTGCTTTTGATTTTAGGTGAGATCGGAAGTTGAAATCGTGTGTAATGTTTGTTGTGGACACACTGAATCCTCTTACAACGCTTTGGATATCGCGCCACTGTTGATAGTGTGTCGGAAGTTTAATCTTTCACTTTAATTGATGATCCAATTTCGTGCGCTGATATGGCACTTTGTGGGAAATTGTTTTTTGCTGCGCAGCTATGATATGTGAAAGGGGCTACAATGAGGATATACATGAAGTGTTATTTGTTACCTACGCATGCACAATAGCTAATTGTGTGAATTAAATATATTTTCAATTAAAAAATTTGTTGAATTTCAGACGTCTTAGTTTTTGCATTTTGAATAGGAGATTATAAAAACGATCTCATTTGTATCAGAATGTTTTCTGCAAACAAAATGTATTCTTGCGTGTTCCAAGCACAAACAGAATATTGCCAGATGGCAAGTACGACGAATTGCCCGTACGTGCGGCATCAACAAAAGCCACGTGTACATTAAAGGACGGATCTAAAATTCCCTTGCAATATCTTCGCGTTGTATTTCCTATGGGAAGTCTAACCCCGTTTGAATATCGAACAATAAACAAAATATTAAAATACTTTCCCACGATATGTTGAAGTCATTTGAAATTCCCCTAGACATATTTCGTATGACGTTCGATAGAAGTCCTAAATTAAAATTAAAAGTACGCATCGGTTGTCCATGCATATGAGTGGGGTCGATAAGAACGAACTGCGAGCAAATGTGCTTTTGCCACGATCTTGGGTGAGTCCTTGTTCTTGAAAGAAAACGTCATTGACAGCGTAAGGATCAAATACGGGAGGGTTGAGAGTTCTAAGTTTCTTTCGTTAACAAAGAGTGGCAATTGCAAGAAGTGCGTCGCAGCAGATGTTTAGTGCTATATGGTTTCGAAGGAATATGCAAGCAATGGGAACGATTAAACGATGGGTGACGGTGCTGGGGTGAAATTTTTTCCTTAATTGAGTCTAATGATCAATGTGGAAAGATCAGCTTAGAAATATTTTCCCAATGTCTTGAGTTTCAAATTATAAATATCATCGTCAAAATGAGAATGTGTAGAATTCGTACTCTTGAAACAGTTCAGTCTCGTCAATTTTTTAAACGTTTATCGCATGTTAAGATACTCGTTCATCGTATTGCTTCCAGTTATAAACAAGGGAATATGACATCATATCTTAGTCCTTTGGACCGATTTTTCAATAAAAATACACTACTTCGTCGGGCTGTTTAATGTTAGTTCGTGAATGAATGGTATGCTCATATGTTGGAAGAGTTTTTTCAGTTCGACAGTGACTCAGCATTGCTAAGGATTTAAACATATAAACTGCAAATAAAGCGTGACCTACTTATATCTTTGCGTAAAGCAACACTTGGTGTAATCAAAAATAGGCAGACAAGCCTGAAGAAAATCATGAAAAAAAAAAATAATTTTAGTTAGCTGAACAGTGTTTCAATTAAAAAATGTATTGTGCCGCAATATAGCCCTCATTCAAATTGATTTTTATTTGATTTACATTAATATTTGATAAATATTCTTACATTTGATGGATAATCACGTGAATAATCACGTTTATTTGATAATCACGTTTATTTGAATAAAGTTTTTAGTCTTCGGTAAAAGCAATGTGCATTCAAGTCCAAAAATTTTAAGAAAAGGAATGTTTTATTTGTAATTGCTTTTTTGTTTTATTTAAAAAAATTAAAATAATTATTTTTTGACTATTAAAGTGTGATAATAATTTAATAATACAATAATGTTAAGAAATTATAATAATAATTAAATTTAGTAATATTATTGTGCATTCTGTTACAACATAGGAACAAAAGAACTTTCAAAGAGTTACACGGATTTTTTTGTAACTTGCGTAGAAAAGACGAAAAGACATAAAGCCTATATGGTTCACATGGAAAGTTGATGTGTGAAAACAAGAACGTTCTGCTGAAAAACTGCTAGCTTAAAACAGGGATCCTGTTCGACCCACGGGCTCTTTTGTGCTAACATATAATACTTCGTCGGTGGAGACACCAACCAAATCAACGAGAATTCAGAGAAAACGTAATAAATACAGAAGACATATATAAAATAGCATAATATGAGCTTAGCTTCACGCCGTGAAAACACTTCAGCAGTATAAGAGCCGGATCTTATACTGCTCATGTTATGGTCATATTACACGGCTCATTATACAGCTCTTATACAGGGTCATTTTATGGTCAATCCTGTGGAAATAACCATACCAGACAAAATTCGACAATCGGAGAACAAAACCTGAAAAATGTTGATTCTCTCATGAACCGACTAACACTTCTCGACTTAATATTTGTACTAGTTCTCATTTTACAAAATGCTCAAACTTGATCAAAAAGATAGGATGCTTCCCTTATAATTTTGTAAATTTTTTATTAATTAAATCGAGTTTCGACCGTGAGCGTTCGATCTTCTTCACCGACTTAATTTTTTTTCTTTACAATTTATGCTTAAATACTAACAGGTCTAGGGATCCTTAATCTATAACGGCTTAATCTAATCTCTGCAATAAAACATAATTTTAAATGATAATAAGCTACAAAAAATTATCACGAAAGTATCCCAATCTTCAACTATATTTTATAAGGATATTAGAATAAGGAGGAATAACTATGATTTACAATTTCCTTCATCTTGATTCATCAGCTTCTTCTGTTCTCTACTGATTCCGAGGCTTTCCGTGACACCCAATTCATGGGTATGATGATTGTTACATCCCCCATTGTTACCTCATGTGCTTACGTGATAATATGTTCCGCGACGGCCAACTTGAAGTTTGATGTTCTTCCCTTCTTTTTAGCTATGACTGCTTCGCGTAGGTGCTCCTTGCCAATGAGTCTCTTCGTTTGTCCTATATACACTTCTTTACAAGTAGAACATTCAATACAGTGAAAACCAAACTTTTCTAGTGTTTCACGTTTGTCCTTCGTTGATCCGAGAATGTTTTTGAGTCGATAGATTTTCTTATTTATTTTGTTGCTAATACCTTCATGGTAGGTCAACACTTTCCAGTATATCCTTTCAGTATCGGCACTTGCCAACGTAGATCGCACGTATCGTTGTCTGGTCTTTTGGAGTTTAAGTACCATTTTCTTATCGTCGAGTGCTTGAATCCCATTCAATTTGGCTGTTTCGACGATGTAGTGCTATTCTTTTTCGTTAGCTTCTTTACATAACGTTAAATCGAGCATTTGATGAATCATGACTCTGGCATGGCATGGCAAACCTTTATTCTATGTGGATGGTTTAGTGTGTTTGGAATCGTTCTCTGCATGTGAGTTGCTTTTCTGTTGATTTGTTTATGTGCTCTTTACGAACGTGTCTAGAAAAGATAGTTTCATATTTTTCTTTTCCTCCATTGTAAATATTATGTTTTGATGCGCTTGATTCAGGTCGGCAAGTACCTTCTCCAACTCACTCATTTTCACGTATGCAAAAACATCGTCCGCATACCTAATCCAGCATTTCGGTAATAGGGTTTTATGCTGTAGTCCCTCTTTTAATCCTGTCATGAATGGTTCCCCGAATAATAGGGCAAGAGATTTCCCATCGTTACTCCTCCTTAAGTCTAATTTCCCCCTAAAGGTGAAATAATTTTCCATGCCAAGCTTTGCAAGTCTGTCTGATTTTTTTCTTCCAAGACGGTGATTCTTCTTTTTGGTGATAGATCCACTCTTACCACAATGTTTTCATAACCACAATACTCGGGAATAGAGATTAAACATTGAAGGGAACCATGTAAGAAAACCATAAATGTATTCGAGCACCACATATTACGTCAATTTTAGGGACCAGAAAGGAAAGGAACATATTTGCACGTTGGGTATGAACACGGATTGTAAACAGAATTTGAACGACCAAACATGATGACCAGTTCGTCCAAAATTTTAAAATGATTCCAAAGATATTCATATCAAAAAGATATCCTAGACGCACTGTATGGGGGTCAGACCCATAGAGCAAGTTGAGATGATTTGCTTTGGAGAGCAGGATCTGATTTATGCTGTCGTGGCATTGATGATGATGACTCATTTATACGCTTTAGTCTCGTTATTTCATCTTTATCGGTCTGAAAGGAATTGCAAAGTGTGAAGCAATCAATACAAGAATTTATGTATCTTTACGTGGTGTTTGAATTTATTGCTTCCCAAACGAAACGCAAGATTAAAATGAGAATAAAATGAAAAAAAAAATTATTTATAAAAAAGTTTTTAGAAGCCTTGGCATTCGAAATTTAACGTAGTCATGTTTGCATTTTAAACTAATTTGAGGCCGATTATAGCCTTCCATCGTTAGAAGGCACATCACCTAAAATTTGAAACAAAAAAACAAAGAAATTTGTTTTGGATTTCGGTCAATTTTTAAATTGTTTTTTTTTTGAAAAATAGGTTGCCTCAAAGCTATGCCTTGTATCAACACTCTGAAGTTCCAGATTTGATGAAAAAATCCTTGATCTCACCACGGCGGCGATTTAACTGTGACACTATGTGCCCGCTGTAGGATAAGGGATCAATCACACGTCAACTTCCAACTTGCTGAGAGCAGACAATCGCAGTTTTTGTCTTTGCGTGGACTGGAATGAAAAAAAGGTCAATAGAGATCATTTGTTTATTCGACTTGTTTTTAGTTTGAATGAAGATTCAAGAACATCTGGGCCAAACGTAATCTAGATATTCGACGTCGGCTTGAAGACTCCGGAGCATGGCCTTATTATCAAGATATTTCAAAGTCTTTTTCGATCTTTTTATCGCATCCTTCAATTTAGGAATGTTCTTCACACACTTTTTTGATTAGATCTGCCCAGAACCGTAACTGCCTACCACCGGTTGTCTTTCATTACTCCTTTGGAATTGCCTTTTCCCCAACAGAAGGTCACTCATCTGCTGCGTTTAAAAGAGGACACAGACTTTCCTGAAGCATATTAGTTTGGAGGCTTTTGGCCTGTGAAATATATGCAAAACACGTTGTTGCACGCCATTGCTCTCCATTTTGGTTTACCTCGAGATCATTCAGCTGACTTTTTTTTCGAATGTGATTAACAAAGCGAAGATTTTGTACTCATAACATATCATATGCCAAAGCGTTTTGTTCCTGTATAAACACCAGGATCAAACAGAAGATCTTGCTGGAAAGTTGGTTTCATTGTTTTATCTTATTTTAATTCCGTGTTCTGTGAGTTTTTCCGCGTTGTAGGTTCTTCACATATTCCAGTTGTCCACATTTTCCAGTTTTTCCATAGTTGTTCTCGAAAATTTTCTTGCTCATTTACAATAATTTGTGAACTGCCGATTTGAAGTTCTTTTTTTCAAATTCGATAATAGGAGCGCAGTATGAGGTTGATGTTAACTGCAACAACTACGTATGTCTAGGTTTGTAGACCAGTACACCTATGATGTTACCTAGGACCTATCTGTTGTCATGCTCCAGTGAAACATTAAGCACAAGAAGCAAAAAGAAGACCATGGTAATCATCCTGTTTTATTCCGTCTTGTGGATCAAAGCTTATAGGCTTCTGTTAAGTTTTGGTTAATACCAACTATGAAGTTCATAGTCCTATTGGTGAGTTGAACAAGTTTGACTGAGGTCCCGAAATCAATTTTGATTTTGTACTCTACATGAAGATTCGTACTTTCGTATGATTGCTTCCATTTAACAAATTTTTCATGAAAAAAGTGACCTGCTCCTTTTTCATATACATATACGTTGTTCAATTGTTCTGGGCATTCAGAGCAGTACATCCTTCCAACTCTTACTTATGCATCCCCACTCAATAGGTATATGTATGTTATGATGTAAATTTGTATCATACGCTTTCATGTTTTTTTTCAAAAGTTTGAAGGACGAACAAAACTGTGTTAAACCTCAGCTCGGCTCTCTTTTTTGTGGATAGAGCAAGTAACATATTTCGATCATTACTTTGGAATCTGTGGCAACTAACAGAACCAATGTTGGTTGGAGACATTGTAATGTAACTCAAAAATTGATTCTTGAACGCTTTGGCCACTTTAATATCGGGAAGTAGTGGATGTCAGTAGTGAATAAGAAACTCCCGAAATCTTTTCATTTCTTGTAATTTAGCTTTAACCTGTTGCGTTGCTCACCAGGTTACATTCATTTCAACTCATTTTATCGTCATAGCATTTCATATTGTATCTCTTATATTTGTATTCGTCTGAAGATGTCAGTTTGCTTCTCTATCCCTTGATTTCATCTTGTATATTGTCTATATGTCTTATTTTCTGTTGAGCGTATCCTGGCGTTCGATATCGAAAGAAACCGGAAAACGACAACTAAAGATGACTTCAACTATCGACTAGTTCAGTTTCTCAGTTCATTGTAAGCTTTGTAGATTGATCAAAAAGTCTTGTAGTAGCGGCCTTAAGAGCTCTGCCATCCTTGGTCCTTTTCAACCTATGAACTTATATATTCGTTCATATATAATATAAATCGGGTATGATAATTCACCTGCATCTAACTTCGCAACTCATTCGTAATTTTCCCATTGAGTATAGCATTTACAGAAACTCATCCTCAAAGAAAAATTTGAGGATTGGGTATAATTAGCAAGTCGGTCTGCTTCAATGCACCGACTGATACACTTCCTGGGATAGAGCTCTATCATAATCAACGAAGTTATCAATCGTTTTTTTATTCAAAATATCTGCATAGTGAAATTGGGAGGACAGAAAAGCGGAAGGTCCTGATATCCAAGTTGAGGCGTTTAAAGTTGATGATGGGATTCACACAATATGCCGCATACGTTATGGTTGTCTCTCATAATAAAATGTTTTGTTTAAATCTTCATTATGGATAAGACAACAAATCGCTTTTAACTTTCATTGTCTAAAACCCTGATCTGAAGGCTCACCTTGTTTCCGACTTTTCAATAAAAAAATAAACTGAGGTCCGGAGACTTTTATCGCAAATCGTTAGGTCTTTTAATTTTGTTCAAATTGATTTTCTACTTAAAACTGTTGAAACATTTTATGGGACTACTCCAAATATTTGCAGTGTCATAAAAGTATTGCAATTAGTACGAATGCCAGTCGGTAGATGAAAAAAGAACTTACTCAAGGTACTCGCGACTATACTTGAATATTTGAAAAACTTCTTCTTAAAAAGTATTTAATGCCTAAAATTATACACGAGCGTGGAGCAAGGTACACTTTACGGGTAATCTCAAAGGTATTTATTGAGAATTGCTCAAGCTAAACTATCAACCTTTATGGCCTTCAATAATCTTTCCTGTTTTTTCATCCGATGTCCCATTAAACAATACTGAATATAATAATGATCTTTCTCAGCATTTTATTTTATGATACTAATACGCCTTCATTTCCGCGTTGCTCATAGCTATGGATCTTACCCGTATATACTAATAATATCATTAGACGTCATGCCGTGTCCTTCACTGGCATGTGGCCTATATAAAATTTTACAATGCAATTTCTAACTTTGTAATGATGAGTTTCTTAGTTGGTTCAAATGAAAGAACATTTTTTTTTGCCTGAAAGCGGCCTGTTTGAAAATGTCACTTTTATCAATTGAGTAATTCTACGAAACATGTTCTGAAGGTTGACAAGGATCTTGCATGCGTATGCAATAGAGTGATTAGTAAAATTTTGTCGAAGATAGCTATAGGTAATAAAACAATAATTTGCTTGGATTTTATCAGGGTCTACTTAGGGCTGACTAAATTATTTTATTTTAAAAATGATAAGAAATAAGTTTAGATACAACCTTCGCATTATGCAATATGAAAAACTTATAAACTGTCAGAATATTACAGTCCAATAATAATAACTAACAAATTCGAAATTTCATTCATTGGCCCTATTTTGAGGCATTCAATAAACGTCTCCTCTCCCATAACCATAAATGAATACTTTAATCGGAATATTCAAAACGTTCGAGACAAAAAAATTCTCACGGTCAACAGATCTTCTTCCGTTCTTCCGTGGGGAAGTAAATACACAACAAAAAATGCTGAGCAATAGATAAAGCGTACGCACTCACATGTGCGACACAAGGAATCCTTAGCAAATGACTACGATCTTTTTTACGTCAGACAACGATGCACTGTTGTGATGGGAGCCCAATGCATATACGCATGTAATACATATATCAATATGTAAATGGCTGCTCGACATTTACCACAAGCAACTCGCGAGGCGCGTTCGCCATCGAGGGCCGGAACGCGACCCCAGAAATTCCCATGAACATGATCTGATGATCCTCAGTAGGTCTCATGAAATTCCACATACGCTTGTATGCGAGTATTTCATTCTGAAACATATAACTCCAGTGTAAAAATTTGAAACATTTGATCTTATGTCCTTGATATTGATGATTCAGCCTTATCTCCTGTGATGTGAATATTTCTTTTTATTGCAAATGTATAAATATTCGAATATTAATGTAACAAAATTACCATTTATGATTCCAGGGCAGATGCCAGTAAATTCATAGCATAAAATTATGTATCCATAACGCAAAATAAAATTTGTATTTACTTATTTCCTACTGGTAACCATTCCTTGATGATAAGCAGACAAAAGGTCGCACGATCGAATCGTATATGTGTGAAAGCCGAAAATCCCATGGGACTTTTGCTTTTCTGCAGTGCTTGCTATGTTAAGTCCGCTGGTATGCTATAGACGGACCCTTTGACGATAAGTTCGATGAGAAACTTTTCCGGGCGAGCATTTGAACACTTTAAGGGAATACCGACAAACTTAAGATCGAATCGGGGAGTCCTCTGCGTGCCTATGTGCAACTTTTGTAAAATATAGCATTTATTTTAAGGAGTCTTACTTTTACAGTTAATTTTTTTAAACTTCTTGGCCACTTTCATCAAATAAATTAGACAAGATCATGTTTGTGGAAATGGTAGGTTACTGGCTTAATCAATGCATCGAAGTCTTTCGTTTTGAGCTGAAAATTTCATTTGAATTTGACAACAGTTTCGACTGTTTTTGAATATTTTCTTTGGGTTTGAATATGTTTTTGTTTTGTCTTTGACATGGTAGCTGATATAGATTAAAAAATTTTCATATTGTGTTATAATTTTCGTCCTTTTGTCGATGCAGTACATTGTCATTATTTGACGAAAGATGTGGAAACGATTTAGTTATTCAATGTTGCTCCGATGTCTATCATATTTGTGTGTTATCAGATCTGTGATAATATAATTTCAGGATTGTATTAATACTATTTGGATTAATACTTGTTCTAATAGCATCACAAGAAATAGTGCTGTATTAATTAGAAAATTTAGTACACCTGAAATCAATCCACAGGCTCCCTTATATACGGTGAATACCATAACAGCGATTCTCTCTCTTCCTTTTTCTAGCAAATCACCTGAACTTTAAAACAAGAGTCTAGATGATGAAAATTGATGAAAATATCGTCCACTGTAATCGAAGAGATACGAATCTTCAATTGACAATTCTAGGCAACTACATTGTCGGCATAGACCATCTGACAGTAAGCCATTTTTTTCTTTCCATATCAGAAATAATTCTTATGATGCAGAAGAAGGAAGAGACGAGGAAGATACTGTGGCTAGCCGACTGGAGAACGCTATCAGGTCAACGACGACTCGTCTCAAAATAGCAAACTCTACTGGAGGCTGGCATCGTCTTCCACATTTACTCCAACTTTTCTGAAAGAAAGACAATCGTTATCTTACTAAGTTTGCATCCTACCAGGTCTCCCATTGCCAACCTTTGAACAGCAATGAAAGAAATTATAAGCAAAGATTCAGTTTCAGTTCAAGTAAGTCGAACAGCCAATAACGAACAAGATGCTAAAATTTATGAATCCTTAAACCAAAATTAATGACTAATGAAATTAATGCTCCAGTTCTTTCACAGGATGTCCAAATGTTTAATGGGATTTCCTATCGTGAATGTTATGATTAGACCACTAGTCTCTGAGCATTAAAATGAATTTGAAAATAAGATTCGCTTAGACATCGCTTGATAGTCTAAAAAGTATTGAGACTTTTTTGCCACTAGATGATGTTCGGTGTCATATATCGGGCAATACTTATCAAATTTAGCCAAACTGACATGCGTTTAAAAGGTGACATTCCAGTCTACAATTTCTATATGGACAGTTTTGTATTTCGTCATTTGTGTCAAAAGTTGTATTCATTTAAAAATGAGTGAAATTTCTGAAAAAATAATTGTTATATTTGCATCGCAGGCTCGTGAAAAAATTCGTGGTGTGTACGGTCAAGATACTTTATCAAAAGCCACAGCCAAGAGATGATTCGCTCGCTGTTGTTCGGGAAATTTTGATGTCAAAGGTGGGACTTGCCAAGGTTGACCAATTACTTAGAAAGTCGTTGAAATCTCACAAAAAATTGAAGAAGACCGACTAAGGAACTGAATATCCATCACCAAACAGCTTTGAACCATTTGCGTAGGGCTGGATACACAAAGAAGGTCGACGTTTGGGTGCCGCATGAATTAACACAAAAAAATTTGATCGACCGAATTTCCAATTGCGAAATGCTAATAAAACGCAACAAAATCGAGCCATTTTTGAAGCAAATCATCACGGGCGACGAAAAATGGGTAAGATACGAGAATGTCGTTCGAAAAAGATCATGGACAAAAAAGGTGAATGATCACAAACGACTTCAAAGCCAGGATTGACACTAAATGACGTTATGCTGTGTGTGTTATTATGCTGATTGGAAGGGAATTGCTTATCATGAGGTGCTAGAACCTTGCCAAATACTCGATTTGGCTCTGTAATTTCTGGCGTGAATTGATCAATAGAAAGGGCATTGTTTTCCATCACGACAATGCCAGACCACACATATCTTTGATGATCCGGCAAAAATTGTCTGAGCTTGGCTGGAAAGTTTTGATGAATCTACCCTCTAGTCCAGACCCTGCACCATCAGACTACCATTTGTTTTGGTCTCTGCCAAACTTCCAATGATTGAAAAAACATTCACTTCAAAAAGGGACTGTGAAAATCACTTGGCCAAGTTTTTCGCCGATAAACCACAGAAGTTCTACACAGATAGAATAATGGCTCTTCCCAAAAAATGGCAAAAGGTCACCGATAATAATGGACAATATGAACTTAAATGAAATCTATTTTAAATAAAAGACACATTCGATCGAAATATGACAAAAAAGGCTCAATACTTTTTAGACTTACCAATATTTGTGATCTTAAATATTCCTACTGCTAAAATCTAGCCATTTCTGACTCCGTCAGGACAATACCTGTGTACCTGTTTCTATGTACCATTAGACATCACAATACTCCCTGAATTGTCATACTTAATAAGTCTAACCACTCTACGGAAAGGAGCCAATCGGCAACATTTTTTAATACCTCAGTACGTATTCAGAGTTTAAGCTGCAGAACAAGCAATCTTAAAACTCCCCGAGGAAGTGTTCAGACAGCTCGACAGCAGTATTTCGAACTAGAATCCTAGTTTTAGTATTTTTCTAAGATTTTGAAGTATTTAAAACAATAGTCTTTCTTTTTGACGAGAGACAGCTAGAATGAAAATTGTTTCGAACCATATCTTTCAGCCATGTGGGTCCTGTTCTGTTATTTCAGTTCGCCTAAATTACATGACGGAATGGTTGATCCAGTTTAGGCAATCTTTAAGATAGTGATCTACCAGCTTGTCAGGTGTGCCGACCTTAAGGGACTGCTAGTCTGAAATGAAATCAGAAATGCTCTTACTTCGTTCCAGGTTTGTCAGAAGTTGTTCTTGCCCTCATGCTGTTGCGGTTGGGCTAAAGGACTAATTTTGAGTTGCTGTCGTTCATGTAGTTTTAAATCTTAGTCGTTTTTACTCTTGCTTATGAAGCTATATGTCCTTATTTTTTCTATTTATTTTATTCATCATTTTTTTATTCATTATTAATTTATTTTAGTTGAATTATTGTCAGCTCATGTAGCTCTTCCTAGTTAATTTGGTTTGTAATTTTTATATATTTCTTTGGGACCTACCCTGAGAATGTATTTTACATTCCCTCGGAAACATTTCGATACAACCATGAGCCGTATTAAATTTTTGACGTTATTGAGGTCGCAACGATGGTGAGACAGTTGACGCTGCAATGTGCTGGCCTTATGAATCGTATCGGCTTAAAAAGGATACCCAAACAGGTTTTCGTTGGGAGAACTGAAGAGGGGAGACCAGTGGGGAAACCGAGGAAACGCCGATCTGACTTTGTTGACGAACAAAGTTCATCGCTGCTCGGATTTCACAATTGGAGGAGGCGGTTAATGGACCTAGACAGCTGGAGGCGCTTGTTGCAGGAAGCGAAGACCCGAGAGGGGCTGTCGTTCTCGGAAACGGAAAGAAGAAGGTTCTCCCGGAAACATAGAAACTTTGTTGATCGCAATCCGATTCAACTCTTGAAAATAAATATGTGGATTTCGCAGAAGAAACAGGAAAGTGAATGCACCCATTGACAATCTATTCCCAAAAAATGTGGGCTTTAAAGCGAGGAAGAGCATTCGCATTTCGAGACAATATTTTTGCTAGAAGGAGATTCGAGATTTGTCATCACGTTTCACAATGATTATCGTCCCACAGGTACTAATCATAACCAGATAAACTAGATACCCGGTAACAGAAAAATTAATTCATTTCCACGGATAGGGATCTCTCAACCGATGTAGTGGTTGGCAACATGCTAGGGATTGCAGATTTAAATAGTAACATCAGCAGCAGGTGGAATTCGGTAAACTTGGGGTCAGGAGCAATAATTTATAATTCAAAAGAGTAGAGTAAGAGAAGAGTACCGAAAAGCAAGGTCAAACAAAACAGGAGAATATTTTTAAGGGCAAAATTTTAGCAAATCAGACGTTTCCAGAGATATCTCTCCTTACAATCGTTAGCGAACGTTTTTAATTAATTCAATTCATTAAAATGTATTTAGCTTCGAATTGTTTAAAAAAAAATACCACCGTCAATGGCCGGATACTGATTATATCAGATTCAATGTAAATCAGCCACGCTTGCAAAATACTTACCGCCATACGATTCATAGCGCACTATGCACACATGGACGTATGAGTATAATATGAGTGTGTTCCTATCAAACTTTTCATACGTCGCTTTGCATTTCCAAGTAACACGAGTATTCGCGTGGACGACGACGGGAGACTTAGATACCAGCGCGTATATGTGTTGTTTATCCAGAAACCGTGAAGACTCACACGACTCGCATCACGATCCGCTACCCATCCATAATTTCGTCTTATCATATCGCGTCTTACCTGAGCACCGATCTAAAGGCACGCTATCGTGCATTGCTTTACACATGGAACAGGAACTTAAGAAGTGAGAGTAAATAGGGTGGGAACCAAGCCGTCGTTCGATTCTTTCCGTCGTTTATTCTAAGGGTTCGTTTGCTGGGATCCTTCAAGGAATTCGTCTTTTGAGTCGTGGTCTTACATGGTGGGGGTTGAAGGCGTTCTTCATTCGCGGCACCACGATCAATTCACCACAGCGTGTGAAGGAATGGCAATGATCCTTGTGAATTGGTCACTTCAGTTCCGTGAGAGATACGACATAGGACGGTTGTGTGGGATGATCGCGTGGGTTATCGGTGGTGAATGTTGGGAAAGATAACAGTTAGTAAGGATAATATATTATGTGGGTGAAAATTTTGTAAATTAACATAACTAGATTTTAAATGCTTGTGCATAGTTTAAAGAGTGTTGATATTGTGAAATTATGTGTTGTATTGAGTTGACACTAGTCATGGATTGATTAAATATATTTTTGTGCAGTCGAAAGTTTGCTGTTGATAAGACGAAAGTGTAAAATCTTTGTGACTGTTAAGATTTAAATAAGTTTGAAAAAAGGATATATATACTATTACAATGATGCCAACACGGGATGATGATTTTGATGCTGAAAATAACAACTTCAGTGGAATAAATAGCAATGATGGATTTAATAATAATTTACCCTCGACGGGGTATCAACAAAATGCTACAGGATTATCGAAAGCCGAATTGCGTAAGGTAAGAATAACCGGCATTGTAGTGTAATCGTTTTTATAAGGAGTTATTGTTTTCCCGATGGAAATAAAAAATAATTTCGGCTTTTTTCTCTGCCCACAGAGCAATAAACCTATTATGGAGAAACGACGGCGGGCAAGGATTAATCAATCTTTAAACAAAATGAAAGCGTTAATTTTGGAAGCAATGAAGAAAGATGTAAGTAGTATTTTATTGAATTTATTAAACAGATGAACTCTAGTAAAATTGATTGAACTTGTTAAAAGATTTACGTAAATTTAAAGTTTGTTGTATGTTCTTATTGTTTTTTGTTGGTGAGGATGCTTCTCCTTACGATGGATTCACGCATAGTTTGTTCTAGACTTTTATAAACAACCTTTTTTCTTGCTGAGCAGATTTAAATAATTCGGAAAATCAGAACGTCCGTGAAAATGTCTCTTGCTTTCTTACTAAAATTACTTTGATAACTGCGAGAAACTTATTCTAAACAATAAATATTGTAAAATATTTGAGAACTTTTACAAAAAATCTTCTTTTATAATTTACTTTAACCTTCTTTTATTCTTTTACTCTAATAGATATATAAAAAGATCCAAGTTAAAGTGAGACAAAGTAAAATTCGTGAAATTAACTCTAAATGAAATCAATAAATCTAAATGAAAGTTAAATTTTGATCTGGGTATAATTATGCATGTTTTGAACTTGCATCATATTCGGTAATGAAAACGAAAAATTTAAGATGATCATTATGACATTAGATTCTGCTCAAAACAAGGATAACGCAAACACCATCCAATTCCAATTTGTCAAGAAGGTTCAAGTAAAACAATTTTCGTGTTAATTCATAAAATTTCATGAATATTGCAACTGTAAAGGAGTTCGTTAAGAGGATTTGGCAGGATCTAATGCAAAGTAACATGCCATTTTGTCAGGTGAAGGAGTGACGATTGGTTATGCTATGAGCTCAGTGCGTAGAGTTGCATACTTAGACGCATATTTTATCGTTTGGGGAACTATTTGCTGCATTATTTTCGCCTAGGTTTGTTCATACTATGTTTTATTGCAGCAGAAAAATGCAAAGGATTCACTTTTTATTGGAAAGTGAAGGAGAGAAGCGTTACTAGAGAATGAATATCACACTAAGTTCCATCAGCCAATCAACACACATCATTCTTAGACTAGGTAAAGCATAGTAAACCATTTTCACCCGTTTTTCAATAGATTTCAGCGTTTTTCCGATTTTTCGGACGGAACGTGTTCTGTCCTAGCTTCTGCATAGAAGCATAGCAAGCATTACCTTGAACTCCGTAGCAGAGTATGTAAGCAGAAGACCATGGCTTACTGATCTTGTGCAAAAATTCGATCCTTTTAAACGCCGCCTCGAAACGAAATCGGCCTCACCATGCTTCATGTCATGCCTCACCATGACATGTGGTCCAGGTTGCTGATTCGTGAAGAGAGCATTGTGTAGCGACTGCTTTCTTGCTCCTCTCAGGGCGTTCTTGTATTCTATTGCGTTCTCCGGCAAGGAGAACGGATGGTTATCACCTCTGCAATTGCCAACGTCACTCACTGCGAAACTTTCTGGAAAACTGGTGCAATCCGCAATGTTCCTCCTCTGTTCAGCTGCGTCCGCCATTTAGGTGAAGCTCTTCGTCGAGAGTTTCATATATT
The DNA here is from genome assembly GCA_954870665.1 of Stratiomys singularior. NCBI lineage: Eukaryota > Metazoa > Arthropoda > Insecta > Diptera > Stratiomyidae > Stratiomys > Stratiomys singularior. The sequence goes on along the minus strand of OX940881.1, from coordinate 24,772,536 downwards.
TCTCTGCTTTATATATTCCGTTTAAGTGTGTTGGTTGAGTTGCTGAAATATTCAGTTTTGTACACTGAAATAAGCACCTCAAACGGAGCTTAGGATACTGACAAAAGAGAGTACTTTATATTCCTCTAATAACATCATTATAGTTACGGCTGTTATAGGCTTGATAATATTTGTGCTGATGTCTATGAAAGAATGAAGCATTATTCGGATTTAGAATCAGGTATCTCGAAACTCAAGAAGTAGAAGAAGGGACTACAAAAGCCTGATCATTTTCGATTTCAAGAAGACTATGATAACCGACGATTTTCGTACAAAGGGATATTCTCAGAAAGGGAGTATTATCTCTTTATTGTTTGTTATGTTTTCAGGGTAAGCGTTCTGTTCAGTTTTAGCAATATTTTGAATAATTTTTGGCTGCCGTTGAGTGTCTCTAACATCTTTCTTGATTCAATATCAAGTGAATCCTCGTTATCCAGAAGTTGATTTCTTGAGAGCTAACAGAGATTTCTTTCTCTCGAGAGAGCTAATTAGGATCTCTCTTGTGAACCTGTTCGAATTGTTACTGTATGGATAAGTTAAGGGCTAAGGACATGTTCATGTTAATAAGTTGTAGACCTTTTGAAAACCAGAATCCAAAACTTCCAGAATCCATAAGCCTGCTCATTTATCGTTTTCAAGCACTTGTTTAATCTGTTCTATTTTTGACACTACGTCAGTATCACACTGAACTGAATCTCCTGGGTCGTATCCTGTAAAAATGATGCCTGCTACCTCATGTATTGTAACTTCAGAAAAAAATCCTTTCATATTTTCCAATTTGGTATTAAAAGATTGCAGAAACTTCGAAGATCGTATCTTAGCATATTGATGATTTGTGTATTTGCTGTCAGCTTTGTGAGTGATTTGACGAGACCATATATGTATTTAGTCATAATGAGAGGATTATTTTGAAGCTAGATTTGAGGTTGATCGATTAACGAAGATTGGTCTGTAACATAATAGCAACCTAGGATGCTATCACATATGAAGTCGAGTTTTTTTACGTGAGTACCTGCCACTATTAGGCCTAACCTCATAGTCTCGAATGCTCGAAAATTCAAATTTTTTGCGACTATTGGAACTGATTTGAATCATGTAATTATATTTGTTCCTCACCACTATTCGCAATGCGGGCTGATCTGGTTGAAAGGAGCTTTGTCCCCAATGCTGGGCTTAAATTCCGTTTCAAGTAAGTCTTACGAGAGATAGTTATCAAGTTTTCACATGTGAACATGTGAACTAGGATCTAATTTCAAAATATAGTGAGACAATCGTTAGATATGAGAGTAGTGAAGTATCCTTTCAAATCATATCGCATTTCAAAAGTTAGTCCAGCTCTCATAAGTAGCTCACAGGCCTGCATTGGTAGGGTGGTTCAGCTTGTCGGGTTAGAGCACTTCGGAGAGTATGGTAGTACCCGTTGGTGCAATAAAGGCTGCGTTGCTCACAGCTTCAGAAATATTTGAAATTCCGAATTTCCAATTACCAATTGATGCCAGAACTAATAGACTTAGAACTTGAACTAATGAATTAATATGCTTAGCGATTAGGAAGGTCCTTTAAATACTCACTCTTCGAAATATACAGAATAAATAAATGTAATAAAATATCATGGATTGATCAAATAGAAAACATAGTTTTTGGATCAAAAGCGCAAAATGTTTTTCTCTTCTATGTTGAGAATCGTTCTCTTAAACATTTTTAAATTCCAAAAAATGCTACAGTGATCAGGTGGATAAATTTGCATCCCAAAAAAAGTTTTAAACTTGTATTGGGATGACTATTTGTATTGGGATGACTTGTATAAACTTTTATTGGGATGGGTATTGAATGCCAATTAAGGAAAACAAAGTTCTTGGTTCATAATCTTGGTGATTGGTTTTATAAGAACAATCTGAGGACATATCATGCTACGAGTTCTTATATAGATTCCAATATAGGTCCTTAAAATGACTCAAAAAGCAGGCGTGTTTGAAGCATTGAGTTGTTTGGTAGAGTAATATTACAGGGATGGAATCAGTCTAATATAAATTGAAAGATTCGTTTGTCAAATAATCTAAAATGAAGATTAAATATTTCTATAGTAAGAAATAATCTCAAAAGAAGAACTGATTTTCTACTCAAAGTAAAATTTGAGTCTTGTGTGGCTGAGTTTTGAGGTCGTTGTTGAGTCTAGATTTCGAAATAATAAAAACTACAAAAGAGTTAGTGTCGGGTGACACTAGTCTAAAAAGACTGAACGTTTGGTGATTGTGAATCGTCACAGATTTAATCGCTGAGACGGTGAATTTTCCGACTTCAATGTAATATCTAGAAAAAAAAAAAAAACACTTTAGAAGGAGAAAGGTAGTTAAAGTTAGAGGGAATATTTTTCGTCCAGATGATCTCCCACGTAAAAAAGGCGAACAATATCGCAAAATTCTCAAAAAAATGAATCCTTAATTAGGATGAATTTTTTTACAGATGTTTTTTGCTAAATGAACTGAGGCCTCTTGAATTTAGACATAAATTATTTAAATTGTTGTAATGCATCTAATATCATCGCAAGATTCCTCGTCTAAGAGGAGTGATCTGTATGTTATCTGTAACCTCGTTTTAGAGGCCTCACTCAATCTGATGAGCCTCATCACAAAAATCAAGATCCAATATATTGATTGAATGATGCAGTTTAAGTATACAACAAATATATAACGCTACAACTCACAACATACATAATAATTTTAAGGAATGCAAAACTCTATAAGCAAAAGTAAAAGATTGTTTTCGTCCCTAGATCTTGCGAAACACTTGAATCACTTCTGTCGCTGAAGGCATATAAGTTAGTCTATAACTTCAAAATTAAAGCCATGTTATATCGTTTTCCTTTCGATCTCAGGGCATTAATTAAAATCTGCTTGTTGATGTTCTAAAAGAGCTTTAGAAGAGTTAAGCAGGTAATTTACACATGCACAAACATTCCATATAGTTCGAAATGTAATATGTGCCACTCTCATTGCTATTTATGAAGATATAGTGGCATTAACACTAAGCAGTGGGACTAGGAAACTTGTTCCGATGGGATAGCGAGTCCAAACTTTATTACACCTTTAAACTGCATTCGAGACGAAACGGCACGACCTCAGTAAAGATTTTAACATGGGCTAAAAAGAACACTGTTCGTTGAATGCGGCGGTGTTGCTTCTTTTGCTACAACGTTTTAGGTTCTACTTCTTATTCTGCTTCTTGTTCTTCTTCTTTAACTTTAGCCCGTCGCTGAAGACTATAAGAAATCCGATCGTTGAGTTTCCCACGCTTCTGACATGATCAAATGAATACGAAGACCATGATCTGTATATATGCGTATCCATATGTATCGGATGCTGCGAGTGCATCTTCTGGACATCATCTCCATAAGGTCAGCTCAACCCAACTTGTTCTTTTCATGCATCAACTTCGACTATCTTGTACTAATCTTGACGATGTTTGGACAACATTCTGTATCGACAGTTTCGACTTTATTTATTTTATGTGTCCAAGTTCCTCGCATTGTTAATTTGCTCGACCGCAACGAAATTGATAGTAATACCTGAATGTTTATGATTTTCGGAATCGTCGAATCTTAAACGAAATTCGTAACCGCAGAATTATGGTCAAGGCGAAAGTGTTTTGTGCAGAAACAAAACCACAAATTTCCAAATGGATCGATGGGAGAAGTATTATTGATTTTCGCTACGATCTCCTCAGAATGGGATCGAATCATTCATCTGTATGAATTATTTTAAAAGCAACAAGAACAAAAAATACCGAAACCATTTTTTTTACCACCGAGTATTGGTCCTCTGAAATCTGACTAACAATTAGATCCACGAAAGATATTCTTCTCAAGCATCGCTATGCTCCTTGTAGGCATACCTATGCCTGTGTTCGTCCCAGCGAGGTATATGCTATATTCTGCCTTGGCACCGAAGGAATTCCGTGCAATGCGTGGGAATACAATTTGAACCTGTTTGCTACATTGAGGCGGCAACTTTCCCAAGAAGTGTTTTTTGCTTCCTTCGGCTCTTTGTTGTGTTTTGTTGATGGACACGGTATCGTCGGCAATGATAATACCGCACTTGACTTTGCGACTAAAAGGAGATTTTAGCAGGCAAGGGTATTGGTTGCCGTTTATCGTGTTTTGATTGAGACTCGATAAATTGGCACTAATTTTTTAAGCCTCGTTTTTGGGAGAAAATTTTTTTTTTGATCTTGCTATTTTCATCGACCCTTCTGGTATTAGACAGGGGGAACAGGATTTAAGCGAATTTTTTTCTGACCGCATGGGCAACAATGAAGTATTTACCAAATTTAAGGTCTGAATATTTAAACTTCGCTGAGAAAAGGAGTTGATTTTAGCCAGCGGAAAATATTTAAGGACATTTTGTCTAATCGTTGCGTTTTTGTTCACAATGTTGATGTTAAAATGAACTACTGACTAAGCGCGTGAAACGGAAAATACGATCCCAACGTTGTTTTTGTTTCTTATGATGGATTATCTAGATAAAAATATTTAGTTGAAGTAGATCATCCAATAAAACGCGATAAAATTATAAATTAAAAAGAGTGAAATAGAATTTTTGAATTTTTTCGACTGCATAAATGTTTACCTACTGCCTTGATAATGCTCTACAGAAGTCCATAATTAAGCTCAAACAATAGTTTGAATAATGAAAATAATAAATCAATTAAAAACAATATTGATAATTTGTATAATTTTAGTGTGATAAAAGTGAAAATTATTAAAATAAAAGTTCAATATGTGACTGTAAATTTATGTAGGTTGGTAACTAGACCTCTTAATAAAGGTAATCATTTTCCAACCAATTTGTCTTTGATAAAAGTCCTAGCAAAATGTTCTACAAAAATCTGCAGATTATCGAAAAATTGAAAAACCGTGAAAAACCTTTTAATGCTGATTTTTCGGTAACTTTAGGCGTACTTTGGTGTGGTAGATTTAGTATTATAATGAGTAGCACAAACTATTGAAGATAGGAGGCTTTAAAGATAGTTGCAAAGAACATATATGGAAACGTTCAATCAATTTTTGTAGACCGAAAATGTTTAGATGTTTAGACCCAAACTGTTTGAATTGAACACTCAATTTAAAAATTTTCATATTATTTCCCATTAAACTAATAACCATTAATTAATTCGATGTATGTTTCTCATTTTAGCCGGCACGTCATACCAAACTAGAGAAAGCTGATATCCTTGAGATGACTGTTAAATATCTGCAATCGGTACAACGTCAACAACTCTCAATGGCCATACAAACTGATCCTACTGTAATACACAAGTTCAAAGCTGGATTCTCGGAGTGTGCTGACGAGGTTATACGCTATGTGAATACATTAGAGGGTGTCGATACAGGAGTAAAGTCAAGGCTTGCAAATCATTTGACAACATGCACGACTGGCTTGGATCAAATTGGGACATTTAGTAGTTTTACGGCTGGATATCGATCAAACAGTTCAGCATTTAGTCCTCGATTTAGCAATAATCCGAGTACGAATCCAACATTCCCGTTGCCACAGGATGTAAATAACAATGGTAGAGTGCAAATGGGTGGGGTTCAACTGATCCCATCACGTCTTCCATCAGGAGAAATAGCTCTGATTATGCCAAATAGTGTGAATTTACCTTTCTTCCCCAGCAATTTGACGACGGCCCAAAATTTGGACTTTGCCTCTACCTTTGCGCGATCCAGTGCGTTTAGTAAACCGAATTTGGGCATAAATCAACGAACCAGCACACACACAATTACGGCATCGAGTCCTCCACTTAGTCCTATTTCATCGATATCAAGTTGTGGAGATGACTCAATGCATACTAGCTCTGATTTTCAACTGAAGACTCCTCCTCTAAGCCAGAGTTTGAGCAGCTCTTTTGAAACACCCCCAAGTGCTGAGCCTTATAAATTTGTATCCATTACCGGCCATTTGCAGCAACAGCATGTTTCTTCCACCAGTGAGATTCGCAAGGACATGTTTAAGGATACAAAGAAAAGAATTCGTACTGATGAGGATAAATGTTTTGACGAGCCTGGAAAGAAAATTAAAATCGAACTTGGACTTGATCAAAGCGTTCATAGAGGAAATTCAACCAAAGATAACCAAAATACCATGGAGGCAAGTAGTAATGATATGTGGAGGCCATGGTGAAATTGGTATTAGGCAATAAGCAAGCACGTGAATATATGGTGCCCTTATTAGGCTATCTTTATGTTATCAATGTACATAGTAGCAATGTTAAGTTTGGGAATAGTAGTTTACAATATAGGAATCGTTTATAAGACACGTTACCAATAAAGTGAAATGTTGGTCATAAAATCCCCAAAAAATGAAGGGAGAATATTTAAAATGTATATTGTTTAGACCCACCGACAAGACGTTTTGAAAGGAGTTTCTGCGTTAGTATATATCAAAGTTGTAAACTAATTTTTTTGAGTCTTCTTCTTGTGAGAATATTTATCTTAATATTTTTTTTATCAAGCAATAATGTGCGAATACTGATCACTGTGCTTTGTTTTGTGGAAATCGAAATCATGTTAAGAATAAGTTGAAGAGTTTTGTATCTGTGATTTGTATTAATACTTCCAGTTTTGTTACTGAAAAAAAGAATTATAAAATTATTTTTGTTTTCTTTCATTTATTAAATTTATTGTATTGTAAAGAGCTGTATCTGTAGATACTCCAGTTTCGTGTTTCGTCCTAATGGCGCTACAGTACCTTTGGGGCGGCCATAAGGCCAAGATATGACGACTCTATTCGTCTCTGTTCATCGAGAGTGTCTTCCTAGTGGAAAAGTTGCCGAGCAGCAATTACAACCATCTGTTGGGTTTTCGCACTGGTCTTCGTCCCTAAACCTTGTCAGTGAATACTTTTCTAGATCTCCGCTGCTACAAATGATCTATCATTTGGAACACCTATCATTTCTTGTAGATTGTTGACATCTTGCCGTAATTGTAACTTATTCACATTTGATCTCCTTCAGGTTTTGTTTCTTTAATGCGCCTTAGGACCTGCCTTTCAAATGCATTTACTCCTACACCTCCTACTCCAAATTTTGGAAACTCCTAAAACAAGCTTTATCTCTTTTTCGTATAGTCGGAGCTATGGTCTTTTGTGTACCCAGCTGGCGTTTAAAATTGTTGAAATAGAGAAGAAATCCTTATATGCGAGCCTTATAGGCAACTGACCCTTTGCCGCATTCATGGCCATTACCGACTCGAACAAACACTCCTGTACTCGTTCACTTGTTTTTCCTTCGTTTGGAAGTTCTTCTTGGAAGAAGAAGGTTTGGAAGAAGTTCGAGCAGTGTTCTATTAGAACGGTATCGAATGTAAGGTCCTTATAGAAGTAGGCCTGCCTGATGTAACATGAAATTCAGCAGATTGTTCTAGTGTGGCTATTCATATGTTCTAAATTCCTAACAGAAAACCATTCTGCCTTGTGGAATCGCGATTGTTCCACCAGTTGATATATATGGAAGAGATCTCTTAGATAGAAGTTGGCAAGACAAGATTGTTTTTTGAAATTCTACGAGCAAATCTACTACAAGCACTCCCCAAAACACGGAAAAGCGGTTTTGAATCATCAGGATGCAAACTTCTGTGAGCACGCAGAGGACATGAGATCAACTGATTCATTCCTCAGTTGAGCACAGACTGAGAAGCCTGGCAAGTAGCCGACGGAATTCCATTTTGTGTTAAAATCAAATAAATAGTTGAATTCCGGGGAAACTGCTCGGTTTCATTAAATAAAGATAAATTTTCTTTGTCTCAAATTGACGGAAATGGATGTCTTGGCGACGTTGCGAGCTGAAAATTATTCCATCTGAATTCCATATTTAGGAAAAGTTTCGCACGCTGAATTCAGCGTTGATTTTATGTGTTTTGTCCTGTGTAAGATTATAAGAGAGAACACATATCCTTATCACCTTCAAATGTATTATTTTTCTGTTAAAAGAAATGTTATTACAGCTCGAAAAATGGAAAAATTTAGTAATTTAGTAATAAAAGGATCTGCAATTGAATGGTGCAGACGAGGTTTGTTTTGTCTACAGAAAACCCAAAATATGGCATTCGTAGGTTTGAAATTTTTTAGTAATCAAAAGAATTCATTGGTTGGCAGTCAAGCACATGAGAAAACTCAATACACTCGAATCGGGACAGTTGAGAAAGAGTCGCTTGTTCTTTCAGAGACTTTACAAGTAAAATTGTTTGGTTGAATCTTAGGCAGCTTTGAAGCTTTTCTATCACGATTTCTAAGAACTTCATAGGCAATTCTTTGAACAATATCAATGTGGAATCGATGCATTGTTTTCGACACAAAATTGAGCATAGTACTAAAAAGGAACAATCTACCAATTCCTAATGAAATTTTTGAAGAAAATGGATACCAATGATCGCCATGACAATCAGATCAGCTAATCTGATTATTGCCGTAGTTTTTGGACAACTTAGTCGGTGAATCCTCATTTAAAAAGACTTAAATCATTCTCCAAATTTACCAGATTTTTTCTTCAGTGATTGTTCTTATTTTCAGACTCAAAAACTACATCGGTGACCTAATACGAAACAAGTTCAGTACGAGAATTGACATCTTCCCTCCGCTCAGGGTTACCCTTACTCGCAAACCAGTATACAAGGTACTGAGTGATAAGTCAGGATAAAAATACGTAAAAGAGCAAAAGCGATGTATGGGCAAAAGTGTAAACCTCTTCCTGGAACGTCATAGTACCCGCTACAAGACTCTTTCCTCATGATGAGTGGATAATCTATTGGTCTTTCTTCTTGATTCTTTTTTAGACGGAGGAAATGGGAAGACAATCTGTCAAATAAGGAAGGGTGCCTACATAGCTCAATGGGTACTAATGTTTTCGACCAGTTCAAATTTGGTTGCTTTTCCATCGATCAGGATTCTGATCGGGGTCTGGCTGGGCATGTACAATGCAATTTTCTTAGCATTAATGTGTTGTCAAACAAAAAAATGGCGACCTCCGTTGAATAGCGAGGCTTCATTTGAAAAGAAGTTGTTGTTTCAGTCGTTCTCGTCTGCCATATATTAAATAAATTTGATTGGATATAGAATCCTCACGAAATACAGGGTTGAATTCTGTAATGAGTACTGTTTCAAACCCTGTTTCAAATAGAACATTATGGAACTTTAGTGAAAATCTAAGAATGTTCGCTTTGAAGGATTAGGGCGGTTTCTATATTCCTTGTAAACTACTCCAGCATATCTTATGCTTTTGGGCTACAATATAAGTTTATCTATATCATATGGTTTGTTGCTGTTTGTTTTGGCGATAGTACGGGCTTATTGGACAAGAAGGCACTCTTCTGTTATTGAAACTTGTTTCAGGTTTGGGGCTGGTGCTTATTAGGCAGCTTCCTGCTTTCTTGTATTTATAAGCTGTAGTATGATCGAAACTCTTCAACCAGAAACAACCAAGAAAACCGGCTCTTCGTTGTATCCTGCAGAATAGGAAACCAGTTATAAGTTTTTATTGTGTATGTTTTCCCGTCTTCTATTTTCTTTTATTTTCTATCCTTATAAGAACATGATTGACACTGAAGAAGGGAGAAACTTACTCCCGAAATATATATCTGTCAAAATTAAAACAAAACAAAGCATTTTGGCATGGAAAATCAACAAATAAAGGATAGTTTAATTGTTTGTGTCTCAGTTAATTCAGCTCAGACGTTATTCAGAATCAGACACATTTTGGTCCAACTGAAATCTTCTCCGTTTGGTTTAATTTAAATCGGATGAGTTTCTCTTGAGTAAATGGAGCAATTGTTTTTAGGACATAGGTCAATTTTCGTAATTTCAAAGGTGGCCATTCATTAAAGTTAGGCAACCTTCACCTTCTCTTATGTGCTTTTTATTGACATTCAGTTTGACTTTAGAATTGATAACACCATTTTGACTGGACATTCTTAATTGATGTTCAATCGGTGGCTGGTTTGACACGTAGCTTAGTTTCCCACAAAATACCTTCTTTTTGCCAGTTTTAACCGGAGCGCTAAGAATTGGTGTTTATAGCTTGCAGCTTTTCAATTTTGTTTTTTTTTGTGAAGTTTTATTTTGTTAGGCACCAAAGCCCGCTATTTGCGGGAAAAGAAGTTTCAAAAAGTTTGGTCGAAACTCTTGTTGGTCGGTTTTTGTAAATTTTGGATGTCAGCACCTTAAATCCATCATTTGATGATAGTGTGTTTCTTTATTGCTTCGTCCTATCTTCTTTTGTTTTGGTTTCTGTCGATAGGGGAGGGTCACCCACAGGCTTAGGCTAGTATCTTCCACCCCTTTCAGTCAACAATTTCGAAAGAGTACCATTTGGTCTTACAGATCTTACAGATCTAATAGCGGCGTTCCAAGTATCCTTTTTATGCTCTTTTGGACATTGTAGAAAGCTATGATCTTTTTTAAGTTGGTACACTGAATTTCGTCCCTTATCCTGACAACGATCCAGTGTGATTAATCTCTCTTGTGCCTCCCCACGAGGATGATTCGCTTACCGGTTTAAAGCTTCGAGGTCGTCAGTAACAGTCTTCCCCGCCTTAGAACTAAATTATTGCCTCACTATGTATTTCTCAGGTGATTATTGTTCGTAGTTGTATTCCTGTCTTGCAGGGTCGCTCAGGGTTCGTATTATTTTTTAGCTTTACCCAGTTTAGTAAAAGTATGTATTTTCGTGTTTGTTCGTCCGTTTGTCGTTTAGGTTTCACTGTTTGTTCGTTGCTTTTGTGTGTTATCTGATTTCTGTTGATTCTGGAGCAAACGATTGTCCCTTGGTGCAAAACTTTATTCATTTTTTTGGCTTTGTAAAAGTTATTTAAATGAATCTAAATGAAAGGAGGAAAAAAAATGAATTTCAATGAAAGGAGGAATTTGTTTGTTTGAGCTCAAATTATACAGCCTTTAACCAATTTTCGTTATTATTGAGATGTTAGCGATTGTTTGGTAGGTAGATATGCTTGAATTTTGGTGTGGTCCAAAATGGAGTTCAGAAGGCATTCTCCTTCTACAAGCCTTAACACCGAACGTACGAGTTGCCATAAGGATCTGACGAGGGTTCCGGTAAGAATGTTCGCGCGAGCCCTATAGAGTATCGATGAACTCGGTGACTTAGCATGAGTTCGCAGGTTCCTGCAATTCTAAAAGCTGAATTTTCGATCTGCTTCAGATTTTGAAACAGCGGATGAACCGTATTATTACTTGAATTGAGACTACTTTAGAGGATTTTTCAGATTCAGATGCTGAAGGACAATGTCATAGAGTTCTCAAGCCAGTTGACGGTTTTGGAGTCTTGGATAGATACAGTTGAATATACTATGTGTGTTCAAAAGGTAATTCAGGTCTCTAGATATTTAAAGTAGTCAAGACTCCTGTGTGAATCAGGCGATGTGTATATTTTCGTTATGATTTCTTCTGAATTATTGAATTTTTCGATTTAGCCTTTTTGAATATTCAAAATTGTCAAATACTATTGATTTCTTCGCCTTTAGTTGATCCCCCTTGGTTGCTCCAATTAAACATATTATTACCTATCCATGAGGTACATTTGACTGTGTCTACTGGGTTCCTTCTCTTTAGCTAGCAAGTTTCCACGTGAAATATGGGAAATAAGTGTCATAAAGCCTCCGCTGTATAAAAATATGATTTAAAGAGAAGCCAAAAGGAACTGTGCATAACTTTGCTGATTTATCCTGTAAATAATAAGATTTAATATTGTTTTTGATTTCTTTCATGGTCTTATAAGTTCTTATCTTGAGATTTATCTTCAAATTCCGTGAGTGGATATCGACTTTATTCTTTATATCTGAAGAAACAGGTTTACATGTGAGCGAGTCATATATGAGACCTGTTCCTTAATCAATATCTGTGACGAACGTGATCTGATTTCTTTGATTATTTGTAAGAATTCGGTTGGCGCTAGGACCAATCATTTCTTCTTTTGTAATAAGAGACCTTTTATATCCAACAACCATTTTCCTACCCAAATAAATCACTATAAACAGGGGCAGGTATATCACTTTACCTTCATAAAAGACCACCAAGTTCGTTGTCGATAGAGTTGTACGCCCTAAACTCATACGTTTTCGTCTCCTTGTGTGACTCTACTTCCTTTCGACTGACCTTTCCACTTGATATTTTATTTGGAATTTGAGATTGAAAGAATTTAAATTGAAACTTATTGTAACCACACGAAATGGTCATGGTTTTTCACATTGCGTCAGGAATATGTTATAGGAATATTATCGCAAATCGAACAATAAAAGATTTCAGTCAAATTCACAAAACGAAAATAGATTCATACATTATCGAATCCATCATTCTGTTAAATATTCAATGTCCACTTGTTTCATTGTTAAGTGTTAATATTTAAAATGTTTAAAACTAGTGAACTGCACAGCTTCAAATATATTTTACATGTTATAATTTTTGTGGGAAAATGTAGCTCATCATTCAAACACACACACTGTCCATAAGAAAATTCCCACATATAAGAAAATCAAGGATAAAAGAATTTCTTTGCGTGAGCCTCGAAAAGAATGAAACCTTTTCGTTTCTCTTGCATTTTTTGTGTGTTCATTACGGGCAAGTATTGATAGGTCTATTGGCATTTATGAATTTGAACTGGTATCGTGGATGATCTATTCATCGTAGCATAGAAGAAAGTGTAGAAGACCGGATAAAGGATAGAAAGGATGATCCGAAAAAGGGAAAATTTCACATGGATTTTTTTCTCTTTCCTATTTTGATTATATGATTTGGTAGGGAAAGCGACAAGTGATTTTCGAAAAAAAAGGATACAACAATTCACGTGAGAAATTTTAAAATTTACACTGAAACGGAGGAAAATTGATTTTACTGCGAATCGTTCGCGTTACAAGACAAAAAATAAACAAAAACACTTATCGGTTCCTTCACTGTTATAATGGTTAATACTTATTTAACATACAGGTAAACATATTATTCAATGTTCAGGCAGCATATGATTTATCTTCAACTGTTGTAGGTCTGAAAGGATACGAAATATCACCTGATCATGGCAGTTTTTGAATGATTTAATAATTATATTTACTAAGTACTATTTAAATTATAAATAGTCTTCAAGTATAGTTGAAAGAAGCATTCTCTCGGACGATAAATAGAGGTAGAAGGTAAGTTAGTACTTACTACATTTGTTCAGTACTTACTACATATATTTTATCCGGGAAATATCGACCCAATTTCATACACTATCTACCCATACAATTCATGATTCGCTTGAAAATGCATCAAAATCAAAAACAGCATCAAAATGCATCAAAAAAGGCGAAGTTTTGTATAAATTCTTAATTAGTTAAATGTAATCTCTGACAACGTAGGAAATACATGTCCGTTGATTTGAAGAATTCGAAAGGTACTATGAAATATTACAGTTAGTATTCTGACTATAGACTCCTTAAATACATAGTATACATCTAATCCATTTCGTATTGGGTCACAATTTCTTGTGTTTTTGAGGCTAAAAGGGTTTACTATAGTGCCCAGCTCAATTAGAAATCCATGATGTACTTACTCTGCTTGTGCTCTGACATCACCACGTTTCAGGACAATTTTTAACACGTCCCAGTTTAAATGATACCTTAAAACGCTTGGGAGCTCCAGTGGACCCTAGATGATATGAAAAAGACTGTTATATATGCCTATGAAAAAAGCTACCCTGAACGTTATTCAGGATGATTGAAGCGGATCTTCAAAAAGTCTACACTAAGACGCAACGTATCAGCGATTGTAATGATTTACTATAAGATTCTAGGAAGGCCCTTTTATCTTTTTCGTGGAAATTTTTAAGATAGATCTGTCAAAGAAAAGTGGCATAAAGCTCTAGAAAATCAGGATAAACACTCAAACATTACACTTACAAAAACTGATGGTGGGGGATGGGGTTTATTGTAGTCCCTTAAATCACATCCTTTTACGAATAGAAGGAATGCATCCGACTGTTGTTCAGAACGGACAGAATATGCTGAGATGACATTTGATTTCTTTGTAGCCTGGCATTGGGAAGTATTCCGAAGATCGGGAGACAAGTAAAGCCAGTAATTATACCTAAGATGAGTAGGAATGAGATAAAAAATCCGGAAGCATGTCGACGGATCAGCTCAACGTTCTTTATGCTTGAAACAATTGAAAAAGTTATTAATTATTATGCAAGGACGACTTACTCAGAAAAAAATGCTCTAAGAAATGTCAACGCATGTAGAATGGGGTAAATCAAAGTACACGATCCTTTATAAGTTGACTCTCAAAATTCAATAATTTTTGGAATACTAAGAAGTAGTAATAGATGTTTTTTGTGTTGATAACACTAGGAAGAGCGCTGGTGATAAAATACGGGAGCCCCATCTTAATTTCCTTTTTAAGTGGAGCAAACTGTCATAGCTAACATATGACAGTTTGCTCCACTTAAGTATGAAAGAGCATGAAGTAGCAACTATAAACGTTGCAAAAATCTTAGATGCTTCTAACGAGGATTATTTGATTTTAAGTCTTATTAAGTTTTAGTAGGACTGCTTGCGGAAGCAGTGTTGTTATGAGTATGTAAATGATATAGTTTTTATAAACCAGAGTGAAGTTCAATGAGTCATTGCGACACAGAGAGTCAGCGAATATTTTTGATGCTTAATCCTTGCAAGAATACATTTTTTCTGTTCACAAGAATGCAAAAACATGCTTATATTGAAAGTCCGAAAGAACGGAAAGTGGAGACAAGAATTGAATGAAATGTCCTGAAACCGTGCTGGACAGTGGGCTATTATGGAACTGACGTTTGGTGCTGACATTTACAAAACTGTCAAAACCTTGATGGCTATCAAAGCTCTGACAAAGCAACAGTTTTGTCCTTCATAATAAGGTAAAACTAAACTAACTGGGGTTAAAAATGAAGTGAAGTACCTCTAAACCCATGGAGTCCCTTCATGAAGTACCCCTACATTAGGTAATGTAGTCAATTTAAAGTGATTTTGGCTTAAGTTATCAAAGTTCTGATGGTGTGCAGAAGTATGACAAGACACTCCGGTGGTAAATTTGAAGTAGATTTAAATTTTCATGGTGAGACCGATAATCAGCAGTTCGCAGCAGTTTTCGTAGTACGAGTGTTCGATTGAAATGAGCGTTTGAAATTGGTGCGCTTGGAGGAACCTATAAAGGAGTATTTCACAATATGTTCAATTCAGTTATAGTTGATTACAATAGTAGTAGCCTAGTTTTAAAAAAATTCAATGAAGGAATGGAGAACTACCACCAAGATTGGGATTAAAAACTATGCCAGATTATCATCATTCATTTGCATACTACTGAATCGACTGAATAATAAATTGACATCTGGCAGCGGATGCGGTTGGACGCATGGCTTTAGAGAGAACAAGAATCGCAGTATTTGTGACTGGTACCAAATGTTTTCAACTGACGCGAAATATGTCGAGTGTCTTTTTTTCTGGTGGAAGCATATAATATATTTGCTATACGTGAGTGAACAGGTCAGAATGGAAGAGAATATAAGAAATAAAACGACAGCCGTCCTATCTAAAAGCTAAGCTTTGAAAGCGTACAATCACAAATGGTTTAATCGAGTAAAGTCAGGAATGTTCGAAAAATAGAAGCTTATCTATTTCACAAATCAAGTCCTCTGTATGTAACAATCTATACCCCATACAACGTGCAGCAGACTACCGAAATTAGGGAGCTAGAAACAAGAAAGGGAGCTACAACACTGTTTATACTGAACAACCGAAAAAGTTATAGGGATTTATGGGGAATTGGAAATGGCAAATGTAAAAGGCTTTCTAGAAAACTTTCTTGGCTTCAAGAAATCTGGTAAAAAAAGCAGTTTCAAACTGGTAGCAGAAGAAACTGAAAGAAAAGAAAGGTACTTCTTAAGATCTTTACGGCGCAAAGATCCATATTTGGAGATCCTCATCAAGAAGATAATTTCAAAGCAATTAATGGTCACAATTCCAGCAGCTTTTCTGAACAGACACAAATCAATTTACTATGAAGCTATGAAGCATAGTCCCGCACGAGAAAAGATATCTGGGTAACTATTTGGTTGTCGAAAAAGAGTTATCAGGGTTGAAACTGAAGCAAACATTTGCTCAGCTGAAGAAAACGAGCCTGCCTTTATGGACGTCAATGAAAACGGAGAGGATATGGATAAGTTTCAGATGTTTCGCGTGCAGAGCCTCCGGCTACACGCTCTTCAAAGAAAAACACTAAAAGACGTATGGTAAGACGGATGGAGAGTAGACAGCTGGCGTGGCGTAGGAGAGGGAGTATCCCCGTCTCTTTCTACGGCGCGGCAAAAATGTATGCCTGCGCCGGCTGTTTCGTTAAGGCGGCGCAGGGCGCTTGCGCGAATGTTCGTGTGTGTTTATGTGACAGCGTGCCTCGCGCATCCATGGATGGTGACAGCTGATGGCTCGACCGTCTGTGTAGTGGCCACACTGTTGTTTATTCGTGAAATTCGTGTATATAAAGTGTTTAAAATATGGAAATTGAACAAAGTGCATCTATTAATGAAAAAAGTGACGAAGAAATAGCGAAAGAAAATGAGTAAGTACTTTATAAATATACTAGATGAAAATTTAATTAATTTTCATTTTTTAATTAATATAATTTCATTTTATTATTGAGGTTAGGTTAGGTTTAATTAATTTTCATTTATTAATTAATGTAATTTTATTATCAAGATAAGGTTTCGATCGAGTCTACCGTAGTGCTTGACGAAATTATTAATATAGATATATATAGACATATGTACTTACACATTATAGATGTAATATTTGTAATATGTTTATACTTTATAGCATTAACCTATATTTTCATAACATTACAATAAGCACATGTGCGGTATAGGTTTACCAAACAAATAATTTCGAATGAAAATAAATGAAATAAGATAATAATAAATAATCTCCGTTTTTTAGAGAAAGAAAAGAAGAAAAAAATGATAGTGAAAAAGTCGTCGAAATTATGGATGGAAGTTGATTTTTCTGAGGGATAAACTTTTTAATGTAATATAAATTGTCATGTTTGTGTACGATAGCGCAATAAATAAATATTGTATTCTACCACATAAAAGATAGTACTTTTATTCTGATAATTAAAGCAATTCGTGCAAAATTATTCCATAACCATTCCAAAATATCCAAAACGCACAACGTTAATACTTAAGTTTTCACTTCTGCCGGCACTCCCGGAGTGCAACCCGTTTTTTTTATTTTAATTTTAGAAGAGGCTCTTTTATATTTGAATGCACCTCGTATTCGAAGTTTGTGGTGATTTCTATGAATCCATGTCTATTCGTAATTTGCCTGAGACATATTTGAGAACGCTTAAAAAACCATCCATCCAATAAGGAGCCAAACGTTCAGGAAGTATATTTGATCCAATATTGCTGAGGTTTTTGCAAATTTGATTTCGTGCAATGGAACCGTTGCAGCTTTACCAAAAGGATTTCATTCCCTTCTTGTCTTACTGGAGCCAATAGGTCTTCGAATCAATCAGGATTTTTCCAACAAATCTTAGTATTTGAATGGCGTAGTGTTACATATTCCGATGTGCAGGCGACTTTAAATAAACAAAAAAAAAAATTAATAAAAAAGAGCCTCAGTAAAAATAAAATGTCAGAAAAAATATTCCCAAAAAAAAATATTCCCAGTAGCAAAAAAATATAAAATAAAACATTAATTTCACCTGTGTCCATAGAGTATTTTATTTTTTCCAAATACGTATTTCGAACCCTATTGTGGGTTCTTCTTCAGTGGTTACTACAAAAAAATTTTCTACAACACCTTATATATTACTACTGTTAACAGTTGTCAGAAGATTCATTCATAAAATGGCATTTAAAAACTAATTAGGGATGTAGGAATTTAAAGAGGGGTGAAAACGCGTTCCCTAAATCACTGTTAATTCTGTTGTCTTTTTCGGTTTTGTGGATTTACAGACTCTCTACAGTGTCTAGTTGTTGTATCCGGCGTACCTGGCGAATCACCTTGAGGTCATCGATCGTGATCGTATGTCCTGTCTCCACTATGTGTTTGGCTACGGATGATTTGATGTCGGTAGTTTTTTGTAGTAACCACTGAAGAAGAACCCACAATAGGGTTCGAAATACGTATTTGGAAAAAATAAAATACTCTATGGACACAGGTGAAATTAATGTTTTATTTTATAATTAATTATATTCCATAGCAAAAAATCATCCGACAAACAATACAAAAAAATATAACTAAAAAATTTCTTGGAAGTTCTTTGGGATGAAATTTTCTATTGATGTGATTCACTGGGTTGTTGTGTACATATCACTATAAAAAGAATAAAAATTGTGAGGTATGGGACAATCAATGGATAGAAGTATCAATAAAGGATCAATAGCATTACTAAGGTATTGGAGTGTCAATGGATAGAAGTATAAATGTATAGAGTCATAGAAGCTGGAAAATAAACATAAATATAGACAGGAAGCTGTTTTTTTAGCTCCAGAAGTCCTCGAATCGCCAAATCACAGAGCCCAAGAGAACAATAAGATCTATGCCAAGACGATAGTAAGCAGGCAGCAGAGGTGTTCAGGACGCAGTGCAGCGGAATTCTTTGACGTCGCGCAATCAAGCGGAAGTGATCAGAGGTAGCGCAGCAGAACAAGTGAAGTCTCGAAACTAACCTGAGGTGGAGATTCGTGTTGGAATAAGCAGAAGTGATCAGAGGTAGTGCAGTGGAATTCATTGATGCCCCGCAATCAAGCACAGGTGGTTAGAATCAGCACAGCACAATTCAAAGGTGGTTTGATCCTTTTTATTTATTTATTAATTTTATCTAATATGTAGGAGTAAGCTCTTTCTGTTTGTGTGTGTGTATATGTGACATGGAAGGGTCAGGGCTTAAATAATGTCCTAACCCCCACGCCCGCGCGGTGAGCTAGTCGGTTAAAAGTAACTTCCTTCGGCCGCCATTATGTGAACTTTTTATTTTCAAATAACCCTGTCTCTAAGGACAGGCAACCCTATCGGTTGCCCCAATATATCATTTATTTCATTATTCTTAATTTTATATTTATTTTTTTTTTTTGAAAATACCTCACAGTAGTGTCAAAATAATCGATTTATCCAATGATTTCGAGTTTTTCGTCGGCATTTATAACGCGCTTCTTGTAATGTAATCTGAAGATTATGATAATTTGGGCCCAAGTCCTGTGAATGACTAGATGATACTTAAACATTTTATCATATACTTAGGAAGTTTTTCCTTTTTTTGTCTCATTCATCACGCGTAGGTATTAGAATCAAGCCTCATTTGGTGTCCTCCTAGTTAAAAATATATTTTTGTTTTGGAATTGGTTAGGTAGGGTAAGAAAAAATTCATCTAGGTTTCATCTCATGTGCTTACTTCTGAAGTTATTTTAACGTTTTACACATCGTCTGTGTCTTCTGTTTCAAAAAAATCCGTAAGATTTTCGATCTGAGTAGCAGTTCGATGTAGGTAATGTACCATAATTCGAACAAAGAATAGTGGCGAATGATGCTGTAGAGGTTATGTCCTTTGTTCACATTTACTTCGTCGTCTATATAAAATGGCTATATATGAAATTATAACAAAAATTCTTCTAAAAGGCTAAAGCATAGTTTTGATGGTGAAACTCATTTCAAATCTCAATAAAATGATGATTGGCTTATCAACGTAGCATTTTTCACGGTATCTCCAACAACTTCATCGGGAGAACAAGAAAGAAAGAGGACGCAAACCCAGCGTTTCCTTTCTCTAGGCAATGAGTAGAACCCTAACTTTTTTTCAATATGAAGAAAAGCAACGAAATATATATACCACCAACAGCAGCAGCAACAGTAGCACCTGCAGCAGCTGCTGTAGTAGTAGTGGTGGTAGTAGTAGTAGTAGTAGTAGCAGTAGTAGTAGTAGTAGTAGCAGTAGTAATAATAGAAGTGGTAGAAGTAGTCTGGCCTCAATATTATTCGTTTGTTGTAGCGATTGTCCTTGGCAGAGTAAGTTTCCACTTGCTTGCTTGTTCCGTCACAGAATTTACGGGCTCTTCTTCAGTAGTGACCGTTTTATGCTTTAACAGGATGAGAGTATAAAGTTTCAGTACAGCTTTTGATAGGGAATTCACCATTTCTGATTTTCGCACGGTATGAGTGGAATTTTTTGGTTGGTTCATATCGTTTTCAAACTTTCAGAATTTTCAAGCATATTTATTATGCGCTGTCTTGCTGATCTGATTTAATCATTTTAGCACTGATTTATCCACATCATTATCTAACGATTTATCCATTTCCACCCGAAAATTCACACTTTCTAAGGAAGAACCAACAAGTTCTTTGTAACCAGTACATGGGACTTTTAAGTTGGTTCCTTATATGCGTCAAACCATTGCGTTATAACTCGAATTGGACTGTATTCGGTTCGGGGTTGGACATTATGATTGGTGAACTCATTTAAATTAAACTTTAAACTCGCCTAAAGTCAACTTTGTTGAAAATTTTCAAACGAAAATTGATTAGTATCAATGGCTTTGGAATCTAAGCCAAGATTAGATTGTACCACGTAATTCATGTCTGTTAAGAAAGACAAGTCCCAAGCAGCAGTTACATATGAACGACCGCAAGATTTCCATTTCCCATTGTATTACCTCACTGCGGATTTCCTCACTGATTTTTCACTTCGATTATTTTTTGGCGTTTTCTCTTCAGAAACAGACGTGATGACCAGAAATTGTTTCGAGTTTGGTATTTTGAAAACTATGGAATACAGGGAATTCATAAGCTTCCGATGTATCTGCATAGTTTTCATTTTCAGTCAGTTTTCCTATTGAACGTTTTCTTGAAACTTGGCCCTTCAGAGATTGCTTGGACAGTCAATTATCAGTCATTGTATCTACGTGGCTAAATAGCTGCGATTGGCATAGTTTAACGCATAAGAATGCAACTGAAGCGTTATTAATGATCATTTGGCCCTAATAAATATATAAAAAAAATTTAAATAAATATATACAATAATTTTTTTACATATGATCCCTTTAATATTAGAATTCTTAGCCATGGTTTTGGTTATGAGCGGTTCGTTATGTTTCTTTAATCATGAAGATCCTCATTACCATAATTACAGGCTTTTTGGCGAGTATTCAACTTTTTCTCTTTTGTAATTCTTTTTATCATAAAGTAAGTCCGGGATAGTTGGACCATGTTTTTCTAAAGCTATTTTTTCCGAAATTTTGCAATGTCTAGGATAAGTTTTATATTTTTTTAATAAGTATATAAGTCTTTGAACAATTATAAGGAAGTTTGCAGTTGTTAAGCTTATCACACCGGGAGTTATGATGTTTTTTTGGTTTTGCTCTATAGTCCGTCTATCCCAAGCATACTCGGGTTAGTTGGACCACCTAATAGGGATTGATGGTCCTCTATTTTACGTGACTGAATCAGGACATAACACAAGAAATACATGTTATCAAAGATGTAAAGACTATTTGTTCCAAGCTATAAAGTTAGGATATAGAGTTATAAACTATTTGATATGATTAATAGATTTGACAATCAAAATAATTAAAAAACAGAGCTAGTATAACTCAGTTTCTAGAAATTTGAATCATTCAGCAGTCATCTTATTTGGAGGATCTTGCTTTCCGCAGTAATCGCATTTATCCTCGAATCTTGTACAGCCTTCATGTGTCCAGCGGGAGCATGACACACACTTAATCCAATCTTCATCTCGTTTTGTTTCGTTGTAGTTCTCTTTACACCATACACAGAAATCTTCATACCAGCCACTTTCATAAAGATTGTCGTTGCAAATTGTGTCAATATCAATATCTTCGGAATCTGAGGATGACGTTAGTTCATTTTTTCTTCGCGTTCTCTTACTTTTATTGATCGTTGTTTGCATATTGTTCTCATTTCTTTTCTCTACCTTCTTTTTCTCCTTTTCTCTTCCTCTCGGTCTTTCTTTTTTTCCTCCCTGTCTTCCTTCTTTTCTTCTTTTATTTTAATTTTTGACTCTTTCTCATTTTTTTTTCTTTTTCAGAGCAGTTATGTTTGCTGGAGAGCTTAACACTGTTGATATAGTTTGAACTTTTCTTTTCACAGTCTAAACTCTGTTGACACAAGGCACTGGATGTAGTTTGTCCAATAATTTTGAAGGGGTCACCATTTCAGATTTATTCTGGTGCTTTTCAGAAGGTCCAGGTAAAGGAACATTTTCAAAGCTTCTTGAAGTACCAGCACTACAACCGCTTCTTGAGGAATTAGAACCCGCCACAGCAACATCATCACTTGGGCTATTAGGACCAGCAACAGTGGCATCATATTTTGAACTACCGGCAGCCAGCAACATCAACACCAGTCATAACGTTTCCGAAAACAAGAGACGTATCTGGAGGCCTGGAGTCCATTGATTCTGACAAAAAAGCGTAGTCTGGTATTGCATCAGGTTCAAATGGAATGATTCCACACGTTCTAAATCCAATTATTTCATTTTCTGCGTTTGCTGACTTACCCCAAGCTATGCTAAGAAGCGCACCAAACTGCAGTCGAGTTATCTTCCTTGAAGGGTTATTGGTCACGTACTTTGATCAAGCAGAATAATAGTTCATTTTTAAAGACTTGAAAAAAGTGCCGTCTAATGGTTGAAGCCAATGACTGGTGTGGGGAGGAATACTCATCAAAATTATTTGATTATTTTCTGCGAACTCCAGCATTTCAACGCAGCTAGTGTGTGATGTATGTCCATCTAAAAGAAGAAGCATCTTTCCTGCTGGTTTTCTTGGAGTGAAATGGTTTTTCAGCCAATCAAAAAACAAATCGCTATTTAAATAGCCAGACTTTGGCGACATTTTTACTTCAGCGCCAGGTGGTAAACCGTCACAAAACTCCTGCTTTAGGTTCTTTCCTTTCATTATGCAAAAAGGTGGTAAGAATGTACCCATCTCCATTCACACTTGCCAATACTGATATGGTTTCACCCTTTTCTCTTGAAGTAACAGAAGTTACATTCTTGGAACCTTTCAAAGCAACTACCTTCCCTGGTTTGTTATTTAGCTGTAAACTTGTTTCGTCCATGTTGAAAATGTTGCTAGGTTTATCTATAAGACCATTTTCTTCCAAAACATTCTTTAAGAGGTCAAAATACGCTTTGACATCTATTTTATTTAGACCTTTTGCTCTCGCAGTAGACACACCTTCAGATTGCCGAATGAACAGTTCAGGATTGCGAACAAGAAAAGAAGAAAGCCAGTCGTTGCCTGCTTGCTTTGTTTCATGATTGAAACTATGCTTCAATTGCAGGTTTTCAGCTAAATAGTAAGCCATAGAACGTACTGAGTCTCTGGTTGGAGTAAACCCCTTCGATTGTAATTTTTTTATGTGTACTACAATTTTTTTTCATTTTCAACTCCTAGCAATGAGTTTTTTCCCATGGAACTTTTACTAAAACTTTGTAGCTTGATGCGTCTTTTCAAAGTTGTTTTCGGTATTCCAAACACCTTTGCTGCAGCATTAACTCCCATTTCCTTACTTTGAACAATTCTGGCTGCATTTTCCAAGCTACGTTCAGACCATTCTCTCCTCCCACACATGCGTTTTCTGGTATAGAACGTAGGCATTTTCCTGTAACATAAAAAAAACCAACGTATCAGGACACACCTTTGTGTTTAAAATAATTTTGATGAGTATCATTTAATTTATATTATAAATAAAGTCCTAATAGGAAATATAGTCCTACTATTCCAGGTTCTTTTCAAGTGGGCCAACTATCCCAAATGTCACTGATCCATCTATCCCAATTGTCAGAGATAGATGGACCAGCTACTCATTCAGACAAACAACGCTACTGGAGCACCATTTTAGGTTAAGACCTTACTCAACTATACAATCGAGCTATAGCATCGATTTTACGTCAAAATCAATTAAACTAACTTAACCACATAACAATAAAATCCAGTGAAAAATATTTTTCAACTCACCAAAAGAAATAAACAAAGTTTTTTTTCCTAAAAAACATGTGACACTCACGAGCAAAACTAAACGTGTTAACGTCTGCACTCGTAGAAAAATACTAGCCAACGAATGCAGCGCTGCTGTGACAGACGAGCGAAATATTCGCATGGTCCGTCTATACCGGTGATCCATCTATCCCGGACTTACCCTAATTTGGTGCACAATAATTTTACGTGTATTTTATAAATTGGAATTAAGGCTCCTGGTGCCGCACATACATTTTATCGGTTCTATGAATTTCACAGACTTTTCTACAGATTTCTTGCATTAAAGTATGATTTATCTGTACTTATCTACTTTGTAGGAAGGATTGAAGGATTCAAGTAATTTGCTAAGTAACTATGTGTCAAGGATACAAGTATTTTGCTACATGCCAACCCTAAAGATTTTGATGGAAGACTAAATTCGTAGAATTATGAGTGGTTTGTGTCTTTGATAATAAGAAGTTCGTGGAAAACTTGTCTTGTAAGCTTTGATGATGGTTTGAGCCATCGGTAATTCTGGTTTGGGAAGGATACAATTTTACATACTACAGTTAAACTGCAAGAATTTTTTCAAAGTTTGTATTTTCCGAAATGGAGTTAATGCAAAATTTACATAGTCTGGGTAAAATTTTCTAATCACTTCGTGGTGACGTGCTGCGACGTAATAATACACTGAAATTCATTTTCGGTTGAACTATGTTGCGTTATTTTGGATTTCTTGCTCGGGAATTGCGCGGCTAATAATTTTATTTCGTTATGTTTATTACTTTATTCCCTTACGTTAAATTATTTTAATAAAACAGTGGCTAAATAAAGGAGACGTGACTGTGTAACAAAAGCAAGTATGCACAAAATAATGAATGATTTTCATGTATTATAATGCTTTCCTGTTTAAAAAAGTAAAGTAAAATAACAAATTAAAGCTCTCGTAAAGCAAAATCGTTAATCTTAATCATAACGAAAAAGGAATTATAAACAAAAAAAAATCTGAGTACAAGTAAAAATAGTCGAAAATTCATAAAACAAAATTAATTACATTATAAGAATGAAATGGAGCTGTTTAATGTTTTTTGACTGAAAATTTTTTTGGAATGAAAACATCCTAGTATCTGGTGGGGTATCCTTTACCTTTAATAACAGTTTTCATTCGTGAAGATATCGTGTTTACTAAATTCCGGGATGACTTTGGGCTCATTTTAGACGAATACTCTTTAAGGACTCGTATAAGGTCATCATATAAGGTCTAAAACGAATGCATCCTGATCTTCCGATTGAATTGATCCCAATTATGCTCAACAGCATTAATATCCGTTGTTTCGGGTTGAGTTTTCAGCTACTGCGCAACATTTCATAACGTCTATTCCCTGACGATACGTATGTTATGTATTATCTTGCTGGAAGATAAATGACTCCTCTAACCAAAGTTCCTGGCACTTGCATGCAGGATTTCTTTCAGGATGTTGTATACAAATATTACTCTATTATAAAGTCAATAATGTACAAATTTCCAACCACTGGTACTGCCGTAATCCCTCACCCTATAAACTATCCTCTACTATGGTCCACAGTTCCAGTCATGTTCGAAGGACTCTACTCTTTTGTACACTTTTTCTGATTGATCTATTCCATGAATGTTCTATTTGCATTCATTGGAAAAGATATCCGAATTCGAGAAACTTTCTTTAATGTGAACAGAATATGTTGCTAATTGTATGCAATTGCTTATGTCGACTTATGTTGACTTTATTGACTTTTTTTTGAAAATAATATTTTGACTATGGTATCCAGTATCTTGAAGCACGCGACGGATGGTTGGAGGTTTCATGTCTTACCTGTCTCTTTTATTGTTTTCGTCAGTACGTTCGGAGAACTCATTTTAGAATTTTTTTGTACTTTTCGAATAATATGGTGCTGTTCTTGCTCCAAGAACTTGCGAGCACGTCTAGATCGATATTAATTTTCTGTAATTTGCGTGGTTTTGAACTTCTCAATAACATTCTGGGTAGTTAGTGGACTCTTGTCTACAATTCTGGCTATTTCTCGAACTGATTTTCACGACTGAAAGTGTTTCAAAATTATTTCTTTTAAATCTTTCGTAAGTTCTTTTCGTCTTGGTGCTATTATTTCATATTTTGACGAAAGTTTTCTGAAAAAAGGAATTTTTTTTATTTAACATAACGAAATTTAACTAAATGTTAAAACAATTTCGATAATGTTAAAACGAACGATGTTAAGACGATTTCACGCGTGAGTGCTTTCCTGAGTGAAGGCTGAAATACAATAGTGCGAGACTGCGATACGAGAGCGTGACGAGAGTCTCGCAGCAAATGTCAAGCAGTTTTCGTAACATGTATTTGTATGCGACATCGTAAAATGATTGCGATGCGTCGGTGCGAGGCCGGAAATATTCGGAAAAACGAAAATTCCTCGCAACGATGTGCGTGACGTTTGTCAAATGCAATATGGCGCTTAAATGAAATTTGAAATTCAAACGCCTTAATTACTTTTTAAGTACATTGGTTATTATGAATGACAATTTCGTGCATCCTAGTTAAGGCTTTTTTTTACTAAACGAAGGAACATTCCAAATTCAAAACTTTCAAAAAATCAAAAACAATTTCCAGCAATTTGACATTTGTCATATGAACATTAATGTTCCCCGCATCGCATGCATTGTAAATTGAATGTGTTGCGTGACGACGAGGGAGAATCGCATTGTGCTCACGTATCGCCGTCACGTAGTATTGTATTTCGGCCTTACAAATTCGAAATGACGCATGTGTACGTACTTTTGTTAGGTAAACTTGTTTAGTGTTCTAAGAACTGTAATCGATTCCACACAGAGCCCAAAATTAACAGTTACTTTTGGTTGTGAATAACTACGCATAAATAAAGACAGTTATTTTCACTCGTACTATACTTCAACAACTTATACTCTTGTAGGTCACTGTACCATAGAGGTATAAGATATCTTATTTCTTTATGCACGGTACAGTTGCTAAGACAAAGAACAACTCATAACCATACTTTAGAAGAAAAATTTGTATGAACATTTTTCATTTCTACATTATTTATTTACAGCAAATGAACGCATTGATATCATAACTAAATTTCATGATTATTAAAACTAAGAAAAGTAAAAATTCAGGCTAAAATTCATGTTGAAAAGTTACTCGGACTTTTAGTTTTTAGTAAGATTTTAATATCTATTAATATCTAAATATTAGGTCTATAAATATGAAATGCGAATTTTACTAACAAATGGCATAACCATTACATATGGTTTGTGCCGGGGATAACTAATATGGCATTTTGGAGGATAAACATCTGTCAACGAATTTCAGTATGTCATAGGTTTTGATTGTACAAAGAACATAGTTTTTCTTCGCTTCAAAAATGATAGGTTTTGTGGGGAAGTCCAATAACCTTCTTTCATTTGAAGAAAACAGCAGCAAAAACTTTTCGGTTGTTAGTGGAAGCATATGGTGAACATGCTCCAAGCCAAGACACTTGTGAACGATGGTTTAAAAGATTTAAAAGTGGCGATTTCGATGTCAGCAACAAAGACCGTGGAAAATCACCAAAAAAATTCGAAGATACAGATTTGCAAGCATTATTAGATGAAGACAACACACAAACTGAAAAACAGTTGGCAGAAGCGTTGGAAGTTACTCAGACAGCAATTTCACAACGACGGAGACTTTATCCCCTTTCTCAAATATGTCGGATCAATTATCATCCATTTGTTCTTCGGTGCTTATCTAAAATCTTCTTTGGCCTAATTGTTTAGGTTTTAAAATGTATTTCGAAAGTACGCATATATAATCAACAACGTTCATTTCGGGGGTTATGAAAGCGTTTACATCACATGAGGCCATTTAGCATCCACAAATGTCTATTGAGTTCTTAGTGCTTTGGACCATTATCCTTGTAATATTGAAAGTTCTCTTTTATTTCCAATATTTCAGCGCTCTATACAAAATTGTTGTTTTCAGAATGCTCAAATACTTTGGTTTATTATTATTATTATCTAGTATTACGTCGTACGTAATAATAGGTCTGGTAGCCCTTACCTATGCGTGCAGTAGTGGTCTACATATGGTGAATCTGTCTGGTTGAAAAAACGTTTCGGTGTCTTCAAGGTGAAAAAAATTTGCCCAGGCAACTCCCTCTTACTTTAAAACTGATCTTGGGACTGGCTTGGGTGAAATTAAGATGCTATTCATGCCAAGAGACACACGTACTTTAAGGGCACTTTGACATTTCGTTTATAACTACGAGCAAAACATAATTGAAACTTGCACTTCAAATGCTTGTGAGCCACTAACACTTGCGATAATTCCATCACTTTTTCCACGATTCATTGCGGGAAAGTTTCCGACTAGCTGTTTTTTTTGAAAATCATTTGGTAAACTGACAATATCGCAAATTTTCTTCGACATTTTCTACGGGTGGTGATATAAACGCTCCAATTATCATATAAATTTTCGCGAAAAGTTACCCAATGACAGGCAAGTCAACGGTCATGTGTGTGCGTGGGGACGACAGGAGATTTCTATGTCTATTATTACGTGAAGTACCGATCAGAGCTGTCAACTATCGATGATTCGGGAAATTCTCCTTTTTAACTCAACTATGAAGAGACTGCAGCTCGCTGCCCATTTTTGACATGCATTCTACCTAAGTTTCACTAGTTTTTTCTAATAATTATAAAACTTGTTTTTTTTTTTTAACTAATGCTTTGACTTTTTGCCATGTGAATAAAACAGAGCTCAACTCGTTCAGCTAAGACCATTTTTTCTTGACACAGCTTAGAATAATAATCAGAGGGGCAACAGTGTAACTTTGGGAGCTAAACTAACCTTCACCTGGCACGTTCATCCAAATGCGGCTTTCCATTTATATAAAATTTAGAAAACGCTATTGTGGGAAATAATTAACTAGCTGACTGCGCGTTAAGACTTCGAAATTGCAAGCTTTGGGTTGCATTGCGTATCAACGTATCATAGTTATTAGGGTAAACATGTGTTACTCGCATTCACGATCGCTATGTCCATGATGCCTTGAAAATATCGCTGCGGCCACCAGAACATCTTTTTACGCATGCTGAATGAGTGACACAAATTGACAAAAGTGTCCGTCCCTGCTTTATTTTTATTATAATAAAGGACAATATAAGATTTATGCTCTGTCAATTTTTCTGTGTTAAGAAGCAAGTAGGCCAAGATCACAATTTTTTCAAATTTTTTTTCTTCGGAGCATAGCTGAGAAGCGTTAAATTTTCAGCATGGCAGAAGTTTTTGAGTGGTTGGTCTTCTTTTGGAACCTTCGCAATGAAATTCGCTGGAATTTACCTTTTTTGCTTGCGAATGAAACTCGTAAGTTCTCAAATTATTCGGCTCATCGTTCATTAAATGACGCAAACTTATTGACGTTTGCCAATTGTCACACGTTACTGGCCAGTTTGTGTTGTATATAGGTCGAGTTACTAATCTAAAGTAATATTCGGAAACTTTTTCATCACCTTCTGTGATTCAGTATTCTTTCCTAAATATGGAATCATGGAAAAATGAAAAAATGGAAAAATGGAAAATATGGAATTCGGCTTATCTTTCATCTAAACTCTGAACTTACAGCGTCCTCTGAAACTCAGTAGCTGTTCGTCAACATTACATTCGTGACTCGAGCTGTAGTTACTTTTACAATTTTCTATAAAAATGTTCCATAAATTCCTGATCGGAGCAATTCTGTCATTTTCTTCTCTTTCGTCTTTATTATCGAAATGAACACAATTTAATAAGAAAGTCAATCTGTACCTTGTAAATACGCATTTGTAAGTTGTGAGATTATCAGCTTTTGACCATAATCGATTAACATCAACGTGTGCAGATTTCCAAAATCCATTCGTGATACGCGTCGGCAAAGAAAAATCAGCAAAGAAAAAAAAGACTGGATGAGCGAGACAGACAGAAAAACGCAGTTGTGGGGGAGAAACGGAACATGAAGTTATCAAATGTGGGTACCTGCCTCGAAAAGACCCAACCCCACGGTCACTATGACAGGGTTGAAACAATGTGTTAACCACCACCCCTAAGATCTGAAACAAGTTTCAGTCCTATGTCCCAATTTATTTAAAGCTTCCTGGATATTCGAACACAACTGGTGTGTGCTCCGCACTACTGTCCAGCCTTCGAAACCACAATCCCACATTTCAGTCAAGAAATAAACTCCTCAACCGTGTAGAGGGATGACAGTAAGCTGTCATGGGCTCCCCCCCAACCCGTGGTTCAGATAACCTCTGATCAGGTTGCGCTCCTCTACAGACCGAGAAAAACTCTCAGTTTTTGCTCCAAGCGCACGGGACTGATAACCCTTCCTCATACCTCAGGTACGTGGGGAGAAGGGGAACAGCTGAGTTTTTTACCTGATCAACGAGATGGAGTTTTTCTGATTCACTTGAAGCCATCTTTCCCATCGAGATGTTTTGTCGGGCGGCCGCATTGTGGCTCACTTCGACTATTATCAAGCCTTTGATTTTCGCTCGGATCTTCAATATCGGTATCCTTAGCATCGTCAGATTCTTCGGCACTATTATCATCCATTGGTTCCACGTCTAAGTTGCCTTCGAGCAACTGCTTTTGTGAATGTCGAAAGCGCAAATATCACGCAATTCTAAACGTAAACAAACAATGTTGAAAATTGTTAATAAATTTTTGATGCATAGAAAAGTTGATTAATTACCGCTCCTCTCTTTCTAAACACCGGAATTGAAAACAAAAACATACTCCATACGAAAAAACAACGTTGAAGGCACAGTGGTGTATGTACCCGACCCAAACTGCTTTAGATGACTGCTGCAGACGAACTAACGATCGTAGCGCTATCCCTATCCTGGCATACGTATAAAAGTTTATCCCTACCCTACCGGTAGATGTCATTACGAGTTTCGATTTCGAAGATTTAGACATCGAAAATAGACGAGAAAGAGCTTGGGGTATGTAGGCATTCCACGAGGCTAGATGAAGGCTAAAGATACAGGAGAAAGTACTTTGGTCAAAATCACATTAAGTGCATACGAAATAACAAGTATGATAAAAAATAAAGAATTATGATTTGAAGTGCAAATAATAAAGTACTTCTGAACAAAGATTTAAATTTATAAAGTAGATGCTTTCAATTCTGATCAATTGTATTCTGAATTGCCTACTATGTTTAGAACTTTGGGTCTTTCCTTGATCTTAGTTCCGAAATATATTCATAAATATAAATGTCGATACTGAAATTTGTCTAAAAACAGCAACAAATAGATCTAAATAAAAAATAAATGATTATTCTTATTTAAGTTTAAATTTATGTTGAAAAGTGTTGGACAAAAAATTGTCATAATGGAAAGAACCTAGTTTATAGTTTAACCAGTACCAACTTCATAATGATATAATATAAGTTGATCGAGCCAATAATCTGATAGATCTAAATAAATGGAGGCTGAGTATACCACTCGTGGTATTTGAATATACCTCTATACGTGAGGTTTAAAGAACGTACCACTACCATAAGGTAGCTTCTAGCAAGTTTGGCCACTATGCTTCCAATTTAGATTATAGGTCTAGTTTGTCTGCTGAGACTTTAGGCACCATCGGTAATACCAACTCGCATTGGCTTCACTGGAGTCGGAAAAATGGGGAGAGAGAATATCGGGTTCAACTTCTGATTAACTCGGAGTGGGACAACATGTACTTTTCCAAAATAAACGAAATAAGTAAAATGAATCACACGATTTTCTCAGAGTCAGTTAGAAGTGGTGAGTGTCGGTGAAAGATGAAAGCACCATAATCATGTCATCATACTTGGAAATGAGAACTTTGTACCTAATTCGATTTCTGAAGACCTAATAAATGCATAGTTAAATGCCATCTGTCGAGAAACAAAATATATTAGGTATGGGAATAAGTTTCCACCGTTGGTAGACAGATGGCTTTACAGATATTATTTTAGTGTCTGCTGCGATAGTTTCCTTGGAATTCGAAGTTGTATGCGGAGGCTCACGAACGCTGTGGTCGACACTCCTTCAAAGCATGAACATCGTGTTTTTCTCGTGTTGAAAATGTTGACTTTCATACCGAAAAAGCTGCATTTGAGGGAAGTTTTAGATCATTATTTCATTCCCAACAAAAATGTTTACGATGATCATGCGCCATCTGAGACGACCTGCAGAGGGTGGTTTCGACGTTTTAAAAATGGTGATTTTGACGTGACTGCAAAGATTGTGGAAAGAGAAACGACAAAGTTTGAAGACTCACAACTACAGATTTACCGTCGGTTAGCACTTGCACGCCATGGCAATGATCCAAAAAGCTGGAACTTGGGGCCGCATCAACTGACAGAGAGGGACATCAAACGGCGTTTGGTAGCGTGCAAGATGCTTCTTCTACGAAAAAAGAGAAAGGGTTTCATGAATCGAATCATGACAGGGGATGAGAAATGGATGCACTATGACAACCCTAAGCGCCCAAAACATTGGGTAATGCGAGGTGAACCAGGTCCATTGACGCCAAAACGAAACATTTACACTTCCAAGGTAATTTTGTGCATCTGGTGGGATCGCAGTGGCGTCATCTATTAGGAACTCCTGAAACCATCTGGAAAAATCACTGGGGATGTGTACTAACGACAACTCACCCATCTGAATCGAGTTCTGTAGGTAAAACGGCCAGAATGGAATGACAGACCTGACAAGGTCATTTTGATGCATGACAATGCAAGGCCACACGTAGCCAAGCCGGTCAAAAATATTTGGAAGGTGTAAATTGGAAAATTTTGCCCCACCCGCCGGATTTCCATTTTTTCCACTCCATGCAATCGGAAAACTATTTACTAATTATGAAGGCATCAAAAAATGGCTGGAGGACTGAAACGAATCGAAGGATGGGGAGTTTTTCCGCCGAGAAATCCACCTACTACTAGAAAGTTAGAAGAATGTCATAGCTTCAAATCGTGCATAATTTGAATGACGTGACTGTATTTTTCAATATCGAAATAAACAAAAAATTTTTCCAAAAAAAAAAGGCGAAAACTTATTCCCATACCAAATATTAAAAAACTAATAACGTTTTTGGGTTCCTCTTATTGTGTTGGTATATGTATCAACACCATCTAATCATATGATTCACCGTGAAAAAGTCGCATCCTATTTTAAGCTAACCCTGGTTTAAGGAGAATGTATTCGGACTCGCATTTATTTTGATCTGACTCTGGTTTTTGTGAAATTTTTTCGGACGTGCCATTGACTCTGACTGATTAATAACGAAATGTGATTTAATCGAAGAATGTAAAACAAGAAATGTATATTTACGAAACTGAACTCTTCAAAATAGTCCCCTTGCGGGTCAACACAGGTTTTCAATCATTTCTTCTCCACTTCTTCACGCAATCCTCCCAATACAGTAATCTAATTTTTTTAGCCATTTGGAAGTATCCTTTTCATTAACATTACAAAGAAGTTATCTGAAATCCTTACTGAACAATTCTGTTTGCATCTGGTATTATTACGATCATGGATCTCCAAGTCAGAGCATATAAAATTTAAAACTAAATCCATCCTAGTTTTGCTTACGGATTTGGAGACATATGAAAACAAGTGTAGATAATTATCTAATAAAATACGTCATTCATCGATAAAAATTTACTCCAATTTATCGTAACAATATCTTTTGATAACAAGCATTAGCCTGATGTCAAGATGTATTACATTATAAAATCCATCTAGAAATACAGTACATCCTTAACGTTCAAGTCATTTCTGCAGCAGGAAGGAAACAAAAACAACAACTGAAAATCTATTGCAAATCTAATTAATTCTACCGTATGCTTTCAATTAATTCCTCGACATTGACTAATTATCATTCCTTTACAATGGCTAACAGTACAGCAGTAATAGTTAGAGGACGAAGAGAAAAAGCTTGTTATCGCTCGAGGCTGTATCGTATTGGCCAGTCGCTCCTTTTTATGTCAATTTAAAAATTGGAAAATGTCTCAGATATCGTGATCTACTTTGACTTCATCCCATCCTCCCGCCACGGATGCGAATGAAAATGCAGCCGTACAATTTTATATTTTTATCCTTTATCTTATACCAACATGCAGAAAAATTGCAACTAGATCAAGTATTCGGTGGCCTCGCAATTGTTTGTTTCGTTAACGAGACATCAACGCCTACTTTCTAGGACGTTAGAGAGCAAGCATCCATAAAAAAAGATAAATATACAAATACGGGAACTATAAAAATAAATAAACTTCATTCGCAATGGTAATGGGTTAGGAGGGTTAGGAAGAAGTATCCTGAACAAGAGCAACATAATAACAGCAAGCTTTTTTGCGCAAAGAAAAGTAAAAAAAAAAATGAGAAATTGAAGTAGAAATTTTAAAAGGACGAACAGTGAATAGAATTAACAAAAAAAAAAAAAACATAGTTGCATGGAGGCGGAGTCGCTTTCGCGAAAAATCATTTACACTGAGTATTTGTGAACGCGGAGCGCGAACGAGAGCACGAGCATTCTTCTCGGCGGGAAATTATTTACTTCTCGGTCCTCGTTCCAGGATATGATGAATGCCTCCAATCCTTGTCATTTTGTTTCTCTACGTTGTTCGGAGTAAAATGCCTCCTGATTATGAGGCAGATAGAGAGGTCTCGCGAATGGAGGAGCATTAACATTGCAGAGAGCACGAAAATGCGCGAAAAAGCTTCAGTTCTCCTACTTATTATCACGGTAATTTGATGGAGCTACATTTGTCGTGCGTTAAGGATATTTTTCTCGAAATTTAGATATTCGTGGTTGCATCGTAAATAATGAGATAGTTGTTGAATTGACATGCTAAGGAAAGGCCGGTTTTTTTTAAATGGAAAGTCATTTGTTTTTATGTTTAACACTATCAAGAGGTCCTTAAATTGGATCTTAATACGACAGCAGACCATCACAATATTCATACAATATTTTATTGGTTTATAAAAAATTTAGTTCAGTCTAGCCTTGCGTTAGGAACTTGTTATAATGCCAAGCCCGTTCAACTTTGATGTACAGGATTACTTACTAGGATACAGGATTAGGATTTTCCTTGTGTTTGGTAGTCTTTTTTTTATGTAACGTACTATGAAAATGTAACCAAATAATTTATCTATATAATGATATACCTGCTGAATTAAACTAAGTTTAAAATTTTATTCAGAGCTTCAATAAAGAAGTGCAGTGAGTTATAATCAGAAGAGATTTTTAGCCATAAGGTAGACTACAATCTTGTTAGCCTTAAAAAATTCTAAGCAAGCCTAAAGTTAGTAGAAAAAGTAAGCAGTTTCCATGAATGGTAAACTATTTCTGAGAATTGATGGTGTATGATAATTGGCTAAATAAAATGTTCCAAATAAACAACACCGAGTTCTAGTTTTACAGATGATATCTAAGTATTTAAAGTTTGTGACGAAAACAACTCCTTTTTTTCCGAAAAATTCATGGGACATGCACCTCAAGATTTCAAAATTATATTTTATTTTTTCAATAAATGCATACTCGCCATAAATGAGCATTGGAAGCCAATGATTGAGATCGGGAAACGAAAAGAACTCAACTTGCACGACCTACAAGCGTTTTTACTAACCATTGGCTTTAACTGGAGCTACTGTAGGCTTTTATACTTTAAATTCCTGATCAGAGCTCCTGTGGTTTCCAGATATATGACCAAGTATTATTGGGATAAGATGGATCTAACATAGCAGTACGGCATGGAAGGGGATCTGACATTATCGGTTACTACATTTGGTATTTTTATCAACGAAACTTCATTGGTGGGGTAGATTTCTACCCCAATAAATATTTTTGACAAGAGATATTCAAATATAAACGAGCCTTTTCCAAAAGTAAATTTATTTTAAATTGAAGAGGAAAATATATTTTAAAGTAATTTTCTTTACATGGTTCCATGCCATAGTAATACACTTTTCCCATCGACCTGGCAGGCTCATCATGGGATGACTTCGAGGGGGGTGTATCAAGCCAACAACCTGCTTAAAACTGAACTTGTACTTGTGAACGAATTGTTGAACCTGTTGATTGTTTCGAAAACGTTCCCCTCAAAATGCATCCTTTCGAGGTCCAAACATATTGAAATCACACGGCGAAAGCCCGGGGTTGTAAGAAGGTGTGAAAGCGCAGTTCATTCCATTTCAGCCAATTTTTGGGTTGTAACGGCTGCAATTAGTGATATGACGGTGTTTTTTGACCAATATGTGGTCCTAACTTGGCTAAGAAGGCCACAATAGTAGTCAGTGTTTTTTGAGCAATGATCGTGAAGAAATCCAATTAGTAAAACTCCTTGAGAGTCCTAAAAAACCGCTGTCATAACCAGGACGTGTCTTGTCCTGGTTCCCTTTTTCTTTTACTTTCCATAATAGCCCTTTTCGATTTGGCAGTGCAGTGGTGAACACGTTTCGGCACACGAAACAATACGTTGAAATTTCATCATGAAAACGAGCAAGGAGCCTATAAGAGACTTCACCCCTCGCTTTTTTGTGTTCTTTGGTGAGCTAATGTGGAATCCACTGAGCCGAGATTTTTCGATAATCAAGATCCATTTTTTCTCATTTCCTTATTGAATTCCTCTACAGTGGCGCGATGATCTCTTTAAATAAGTTCGCGAACAGCTGCAACGTTGTCAGGGGTTATGCTGGAGCTAATATAAGGCAAATTCGGCGACACACATTTTCAACTTTTCAGACCCATCTTTAAATTCAGCGCACCAGACTTTCGTTCGTGGCCATTAAAATGCATTATCCCTAAACTGGGCACGAAGTCGATCCAAGCAGGCTTTGTGTCTTCCTTCATTAAAACCTTTATGATGATGCGTTACATAATCGAAGGACTTAGTTCTCTTTCGGTAATTTTCAGGACAACTGAAGAAACCAGTTGAGTCATCGTTTTGGCCTCGAGTTATCTAGAGTTTCCGACGCTCCGCCTTCCTCCCCCATCCCGTTCAAGCTCTCTGAAGCAAAAGGTTCGTTTCTATTTGAATGCTTCTCGTAAGTTTTGCAAGATATTGTGTACTTAAAAAAGTTCTTGGGTGATATAGAACACATCTCTTATATTCATTTAAATTATTTTTGAATAAAATTTCTTGTTTCAAAACGCAGTATGGCGTTTCTTCAAGCCAGTGAAAAAAATTCTTAAAACAAATTATTAAATTTATTTATGTTCTACTTTATATTTAAAGAAAATTGCAACTAAAATCAACAAAAACAGATTTTTCGTTTAGTAAAAGTTTGACATGAGGTATTTCCACGATTTAATACTCATGAAAAATTTTACATAAAGAAGTTCCTATCTCGCTTCAATTAAAATTGTTACAATTAGAACCCTTTTTGGTAGCTTTTAAATCATTGTTCCGTGGACATTTGTAGCAGCGAGCGATTGTTGAGCGCTTTGGCTGACTTAGTCCA
Source organism: Stratiomys singularior (assembly GCA_954870665.1). Lineage (NCBI taxonomy): Eukaryota > Metazoa > Arthropoda > Insecta > Diptera > Stratiomyidae > Stratiomys > Stratiomys singularior. The sequence continues at coordinate 24,734,954 of OX940881.1, read as the reverse complement.
GCTTCAGCCTCATGCTCTGCTCCAAGGAGCTGTGCAAATATAATATTTAAGTCCTATGCTCCTATACCCCTTTAATTCCTTTAAAATTTCTCTAGTTTTTGCCACGCTCTTTGACTTGAAGCGTTACTAGGGACTTCCTTATGTCTGGGTAGCTTGGGTCCTGCGGCAACACCAAAACGAACTTCAAAACGAACTTCCTTATGTCTTTAATGATATCAAAAACGACATAATCTCCTACCTACGTTGGATGTTTTCCAATTGACGAAAGGGTTGGTGGTTTTTATTCTTAAAATGACTGCAAAAACAACTTCAAAAGCGACGAGTTTTTTCACCAACAGAATATTTGACATATTTCTGACCAAAACGATTCACGCCATCCTTAGTGGATGTTGCATCAATGTCCGATGAATCATCGACAATGCATCGACTATACAAAGACAATGGATTTGTTTCTCTTTAGCGCATACGAAATCAGTATTTTACCGTCAGAAATCCAAATAAGGATGACTTAATCGGTCTTGATATCTGTGGCAATGGAGATTTATTTCTTATGAGAGGATTTCTATGACTTCTTTCCAGATATATTTTTATAAGTGCTAAAGAAAGGTCCTGCTAGTCTCAAAACAGTTTCCGTCGATGTATTGATTGATCATATTGCTTCGTCTACTTATTTCCTTGGTATATAAAAGCGAAGTATAAGTAAAGAGTTCTTACAACACAAATGCAACTAATTTTTACTCTATATCATGCAGACTTTGATTTAACTTTTAAGAAAAATTAGCATCGCCCCCGAAAAGGCACTAGCATTTCAGCCACCGTCAAATACTCTGAACAGATATAATTTGACTTGCAGATCTCCATGAACATGCCAAATATATAAGAAATAGGAGGCAGGCGGTCAATAACTCTATTACCCTCTCTGATGGCGATAAGTTCAGTCTTCTGGCTCTCTAAATAATTTTTGACAGCTATTCTGCTTGGTCGTGTTTTGGCTTGTTTGGAACTTTTGTCTAAAATTTTGTGTCAAAAACAATTTTAACCCTTTACGAGCCCTCTCCAGTGTCAAATCTTACGACTTAATGGATATAAGATAATATTAGGAAAAAATGTTAGGACGTTAGGTCTGAAAATATTTTCAACCTTAGTTGAAACTTGACGACCGCGGTGAAAATTTGTTAGTGTGGTTTTGTTCGTACCTCACAAAAAATGGATGTTAGAAATAATATCGGTTCTAGTGACGATGAATTCTGTTTTGGAATAGTCCAGGACGAAATCGATCGCATTTATAGAAAAACTCGCGATAAAGAATGCGAAAGCAGTGCTAAAGGTTGTGATGCATTTTGTGTATGGAATCAAGGAATCAGAATAAGAGACATCGATTGCGAAAGTGATGCCCCACAACCCCTTGATCAATCGAAATGGACACCTTGAGACGAATCAATGGAATACCACTCAGGATAAATTTCATTCCCGGCAAAAAGCCTGTAGGGCCTCCGGTATCCGCCAATGTCTTACAACCGCTGGATTTTTTAAATTTTTTCCTCTATATTTTTATTTTCTATTGCAACTTGCTCCCGAAACATATATCTGTCAAAATAACAATATAACATGGCATTTTCAGATCAGATGGTAGCAGATGAAAACCGATATGCTTCAAGAAAGTTGAGGAATTGTGCTAACAATATTCTGCAAATTACCATACGGAAGAAAAATACAGAGATAAGGATTTACGAAATTATATTGTTAAAGGTATTAAAGGCATTAAAATGTAACGTTTTTCTTAAACAATTTTTGTATAACATTATTTTATTGCTCCTTTAAGGCGCTTGAAACATTTGCGAGTATCGCGTCGACCTGCCACCTGGATCTGTCACATGCGCAGATGCGTTCCGAATCTTGACTGTCGAATGTCGCGAAGATACCTTGAATCAACGACACGTATATTGGTGGTACATAACGTTCTCGGAGGACCCCGAGGAGATGTGAATGACAAGCAGCGTGCCTGACGTCCACGCACATCAATAATAAACAAAAACATTGACAAAGTGAAGTGACTAATTTCGGCCAATTGTCGAATCACCGTTAGAGTTACTGAAAACCTTAACGTACCAACTAGCACGTGCCATTAAATTTTTACTTATAATTTGAGGTTAAGACGAGTAGCCGCGAAATTCGTATGTAAGGACGTATTCGTTCGTATTCGTCCGTAACGAGCTGTGGACTCTGTGGGGGACGACCCATACATGAGTTTATGGTCATAACGTGAAAACTAAAATTCAATCACGGCGATGGTGACGGCATCATGAACCGAGACCGAAAAAAAAGCGTCAAGTACGGTCGAATGTAAAGGTTTTGCTTACAATTTTCGTGGATTGCAGGGGTGTGATACATTTCGAGTTTTTGCCACCTGGTAGAAAGGGTTAAGAAGGCATATTATCTGCAAGTAATGCGAAATTTGCGGGAAGCGATTCACCAGAAACCTCCGGATATTTGGAAGAAAAAAAATTGGCCTTTGTATCATGATCACGCTCCTGCTCTCACATCGTTACTTCTGCGCGAATTTTCGGTCGAAAACAACACACTTAAGGCCGAAATAAAATACTGCGAGACGGCGATGCGAGAGCGTGACGAGAGCCTCGCAGCAAAAGTCAAGCAGTTTTCGTAACATGCATTTGTATACGACAACGTACAATGATTGCGATGCGTCGATGTGAGGCGAGAAATATTCGGAAAAACGAAAATTCCTCGCAACGAGGTGCGTGACGTTTGTCAGATGCAATATGGCACTTAAATGAAATTTGAAATTCAAACACCTTTATTACTTTTTAAGTACGAGGGTTATTCGGAATGAATTTCGAATGAAAATTTCGTGCATCCTTGTTGAGGCTATTATTCGCCAAACGAAGGAAAATTCCAAATTCAAATATTTGACAAATCAAAAACAATTTTAATCAAATTTCATTTGAAACGTCACCACTTTGACATTTGACATATCAATATTATTCTTCCTCGTGTCGCGTGCATTGTAAATTGAATGCGTTGCCGACGACGAGCGAGAATCGTATTGCGTTCTCGCATCGTCTTTACGCAGTATTGTATCTGGGCCTTTAAGCTGCCGCAGCCACCGTATTCTCCAGGCCAGGACTCTGTGATTTTTTCTTGTTCACCAAACTAAAGAGGCATTCGAAAGGCCTTATTCGTGACAAAAAAAAAAAATATTTATGTGAAAAGGAATAGGGCTTTAAACGAATTAGAACTTCATCCTATATTTGACAGTTGATTCAAGCAAATCGCTGGAATAGTCTGAATGCATTTTGCACATTTTGCACAAATGAGTAGTCTGAATGCACATTTTGAATGCATTTGGACTATAAGTGTGCCTAGATATTTTCATGTTTCAACAACAACGATATATATACGATATACAATAGGGACCATGAATGACTTTGTGCCCGTAACCCTAAACTTCAAGTCAGTGTGGTTGGGAGGTCCTGTAAAGTATTATGTTTACTGCTCGGTAAATCAACGTGAAAGGAACGAATGCTCTGTCTAGATTGGTTTGTCTCTGATATCTCACCAGTTATCTAAGCTTGTAGATTGATGTAAGTGGGCTCGTCACGAAATACCAATAGGTTATCCGTCTGAATCCAATTCATTTCATTGTATAATCGACAGGGAGATCCTGCTGAATGCAAATCGTCGAGATTAAATGGGCACTTTTCTAATAACTCGTACCAAGATAAGACCATACTTCATGAGTTCGAAAGATCCGCGAAAGGTTTGTCGAGGTAGTGCTGAGGGCTTAGAAGTTGGAGAAGGTGCGCGCTAAGATGTGCTACCACCAGAACCTACGACGGTGTGATAGTGATGGGGAAAAGTCCTAAAGATAGTGCAGGCGAAGAGGAAGAAAAGATCCAGCTTTGTATGCAGTTAATTGCTTTGCAGCCAACCTGGCGTCTGAGTATCTCAATCCATCTTATATAGGGAAGTGAGTGTACAATTTAATCTACTAGCGGAGGGAAAAAACGGTGAAGGAACCTGTCAGCGTATATAGCGTGAAAGACTTAATGCCATACATGGCATATATGCGCAAGGATAAGACAGTGTAACAAGACTGAACAAAAACTTAATATCGAGCTGTTAAGCTGGAATCCATTGGGATTGGTGATTCGGAGATTCTTTGTTTTGTTATTCTGTCTTTTAATTGGAATTCATCACCTGGATATTTGTTGGTCTAGTAGGGAGACCAAATTCTATCCCATAGCTTTATTACGCCTGGTGGATTGGTGGAGTGCTGATTGATTGTAATTAAAGTGAAACAAAAAATATCTAAAATACAAACAAGGATCAACACATTGACGATTGGGAAAGTTCTGGATCGCCGAGTATTATCCTGGAGCTATCAATCGCAGGCTGCATCGGAGAGGAATTAAAATCATATAAAGTCAGTTTTTTGAGATATGAAAGCTGTTAAAGTGTAATTAAAAGGTTTAATTGCAAAAGAGATTTTGAATCGTTCTCGAAGTAGGGGTGGTGCCGCTGATAAATGGAACAAATTTTGATCAGTATAAACATTTGTTAAATGTTAATAGCGTTGCCGAAGTTGCATTTGAAACGATTTCAAACTGCCGAGTGCTACTTTTCAGGCAAGTATTTAATTTACTACATTATTGCTTGGCAGTTTCTGTGGAAGAGAGAATCAAAGTGAGTCTGCGGTGGATTTTTCAGCACCTTTATTGTCCGCAGGAGCGATGTGGAAGTTTAGCGTAAAAGAGAATAAATTCGAACGCTCTTTGAATTTTTAATGGAAGTCCACGGTCTTACATCAGTCTGGGAAACGATGATCTTCTTGGCTTGTAGGTGTGAAATATAATTCGACAATTTTCTCTTCTCTAAGGGAATAGGTAACCAACTCATCATCGCTCATAGGAAAGGACATTTTCATTGGCGTTTTTGACAAAATTTGTTAGTACTATCTGGCGTAAGGACTCAAAAATCAGTTGCAGTCAGCTTCTTCACGGTTCGGAACCTATTGAGAGTGTAAATTCTGGGTAACAACCTGTTTTGATCTAGTAATGCATCTACATAACAAACAATAGTGGAATTGGTTTATTATTCACTCAACCCTTTGTATTGAAGGATTGGAAGGTATGAAGTTGTGCCAAACTATGGGAAGTCTTCACGTTAGATACTTTCACTACCAATGTGTATCATCCTAGATTTGCAATAAAATGAATGTATGATCAACTACAACAATTTAAGTGCTTCATGCAACATTTTCCTATTCCAGGGAAGTCCAAGGACAAAAAGAGCGTCTCAGGCTATTTTGCTTCAATTCTGTTAGTTACGGTTACAGCAGTGTAATGCTAAGAAGGTAACATCCTTCTTGGCATTACACTGCTGTCATCTATAAATGTATCTTATGTTAACAGTATTGTAATTATAGTTGCTTGATGTGGTGTAAGGTCTTTAATTTGATTTATAAAATTGAAATTAAAATTTACATGATCGTTTGGTTTGATTAATAAAATTGAGCTCCGCATTATTCAAAGAAAACTAGTTCGATTAGAAATTACTTATCGTCGATTAAGTGATAAAATGTTAAATAAATTTTTTCTAGGTAAACTATTAGGGGAGAGGGGGGCATAATGCGGACATTAAGGAAAATACACATTAAATTGATTAACGCAATGTATTTATTAATTAAAACTAATCACAACACTTTGGTTACTTATTGATCTATCATTTCGCATAGAATTTGGTGATGTAAATAATCATAAGAAGTTGTAATTCTAATTTTTTGAAACTTTAATGAAAACCCCATCTAGGGTACGTATTTATTTTACGTCACAGTATAAGCAGATGTGGATTTCTTCTGTATTGTCGTCGTCTACACCAGCACAAGCTGTATGAGCCCACCGTTCACATAGTTGGCAAGCCACCCAACCTTCCGAAGACTTTAAATAAGTGTGGTTCACGTCGAGGCAGTAGAGGCACATGGCATCTTCGTCGGTATTCTCTACACCAGAGGGAGCTTTTTGGGTCTTCCGTTTCTTAGAGTTCTTCTTAAACTTGGGGTCATTTGAATTAGAACACTTCTTCGTTCTCCTAAGTCGTTCTCGTTCTTCTAACTCAATTTTGTAGGGGGATGACGTGAGAACAACAGTTTTCTCTCGGCGATAGTTTTTTTTCGTTTGGTTTCTTTGTTTGACTGTCGGGATCGTGAGAATTTCTTGAGGCGAAGCATTTGCAAACGAAGTTGTCAAATCACCACATACTTTTCGAATCGGAGATTGGATTAGGCTATGTTTATTAAGTGTTGATGGTCCAGGCTGAAGCTGAGGTGTTGTTAAAGCAGGCAAATCTGCTTCAACGGGATGTTCTTCAAGGATAGGTGGCGGCGGTTGTTTCTGGATTCCGACATTTAAAGGAACTGTTTCAGACTCATCGTTTGCTAGCGGTACGTCTGAGGTTGATGCAGCGAAAAAATCTGAATCTGTAAAGTTATTCTGATTAAAAGGCCATATGCCACATTTTTGGAAGGCATTGATTGCGGTAGACATTGTTGCAGCTTGAATATATGCATTTGCAAATATTTCGCTTATTTGAAATGTTGTTATTATTCGCCCCGGGTGTGACCTTAACCAATTAGAGCAGGCATGGTCATAGTATACACTTAAAGGTTTCATAAAGCCAACATCTAAGGGTTGGAGCCTATGGATGCAGTGCGGGGGAAAGCAAAGCATTACAACCCCATTTTTGCGTGCATATTCAATAACTGATATGTTTTGGGTATGTGTTACATGACCATCTAAAAGAAGCAAGGCCGGGTTAGTTATTGAAGCACCAGAAAACTTGACAAATCGTTGGAACCAGCTCAGAAATATTTCAGATGTCGTCCATCCTTTAGTGTTACATTCTGCTGTCGTCCCTGGAGGAGCTCGATCCAGCAACTCTTGCTTCATTCTCTGTCGAGGAAATATTAGCGTAGGAGGCATGTAAGTTCTTGCAGCATTAAAACACACCTCAACCGTAACTGGCTGTCCTCGTTCTGCTGAAGAAAGCGATCCTACCTGTTTTCTCCCCTTTTCTGCAATAATTTTGCTCTTCGTTTTTGAGACGCATGATATGCCAGTTTCATCACAATAAAAAATTCTGTCTGGCGTCAAATTATATTTGTCATAGATTTCTCCGAGTAGAGAATAAAATTTACCCACAGCCACTTTATTAAAGCCTATTGCTCGAGCTGCCGATGTAGCTTCCGGTTTTCGAATAGATAAATCTGGGTGGCGCTTCAGGAATCCCTTTAACCAATCTACGCCAGCTATTTGCTTATCATGATTAAATTTGTGAGCTTTGCCATATTTTACCGCTAGCTGATAAGCTAGCTTCCGTAGGACGATAGTGGTTAAACCAAACAAACGTTTCTCCATTTCTATAATGTACCTTACCAGCTCCTCTTCTTCTTGTTTGGAAAACACGGGCTTGAAGTTACCTGGAGTAGAGTCAAGAGACAGCTCGCCTTTCCTTATTTTAGCGACGTGACGCTCTAATGTGGTCTGTGGTACACTATACAGGTGAGCTGCTTTTCTATAGCCAGCAGTTTTGTTTAAGACTGCATCAATTGCCTGTTTCATGTTTTCCATGGACCAACTAAGTCTCGAACTTCTCTTCTTATACGTCCGTACCATTTTTATACCTAAAACAAATGATTTTCTATTATCAAATAAACAAGAACGATCCTTAAGTTAATTTACAAAACAGGGGCATAATGGGGACAAGGGTAGTGGGGCATAACGGGGTACCCCATCGTACCCCGCAGCCATGTCCCCGTCATACCCCAATTCTCACATTATTTAAAATAAAAAACCAAATGAAATTAGTGACGGTGGGAGTATTTTTGTTCCAAACATATCAATAAATAATATATCTGCAAAAACAAAATAAATACATGATAGTAGCGACATAAACACTTACCTTTTTATATGCGTATTCGTAGTCACTCAAAATTACATGGAATTACGTTGAGAATCGTTTTTTGTTTTTAAAAACAAACGCGCGCTGTCTAATCAACGGTCACTGTCAGACTAAAGAGAGATACAAAATGGCTACCTATTAGCGAAAACAAAACACATCTAGAGCGTATAGTTCTCTGTAAGTGTGGGTGGCCCCGTCGTGCCTCGCGTCCCCGTCATGCCCCCCTCTCCCCTATTTTATTGATAATAACTAAAAGTTTTCTCGTTATTTGTTGCAAGCTAAATTTAAAAATGCCAAGGTAACCAATTTTATTTTAATTTGTTTCTCGCACGCAAAATACTTCATTGTTGGCAAAGACTTTTCGTTGCCCTTTGCAAGAGAGGTTCGTGTTGTGACCTCCTTTTTGAAGCGCAGAGAAAAGCCTCTCCATTAAATAAATAAAAAAAAAATTGTCAATTTATAGTTGTGCAGTTGATTACTAAATCTTTCCCACGACTTCATGCCGTAAATTCAATACATAACTATAAAATATTTGAGCCTATTATATGCCAATACTGAAAATTCCGACAGATTGTGATTTTCATCGAACACCCTTGTCGGCTAAATCCTGTCAGGAATCAAAATGTTGTTGGTCATTTGTTTCTACAGTATGGCAATCGTATACAGAGTGTGGTTTCCGTAGTCGTGCGCTCAAAATTTTCCACCAATATGTATTTTGTGTGATTTTAATTGTGTTAAGGTATTCAATAACAAAAATTGACATGACACCCAATATGTTTACACTCATCGCCTTTGGTTTCTAGGTGGATAAAGGATATAGTCACAACTCGATCCTATCCATATCAATGTGAAAATATACAATGGTTGCGATGAATGAAAGTTGTTTGGTTGCGTTAATGCGTATTAAATGTGAGTGAATATCGTATATATAATCAGGAGCTCCAAAACTTCTGTTTGCCTTTAAGGATTTTTTAAATGTTTTTTATGATTTTTAGCGAAGAGATTCGGTGCAGGCAAGAATGGCAACTGATGTTCCTGTGCATTCAAGGTTCCCCTTCGTAATTTGTAATAATTTTTTTGGAAAGTATATATATACAGAAGTATAATATTAAAAGTTCATAAAGATCGGATCACTCTAACTGTATTTTTAGTCGACTTTCACTTTGTCACTCTAGCGCGCTCATCTGCTCCGCACTCAGCGGTAACGCCCATCTGGCTCTGCTTGCGTAGAGTAGCTGTTGTATTCTATTATATAATATTATCCCTACTTAAATCTGTTGATTTCGGCCTTTTTTCTCGGAATTGAATATTTACGAGTCAATAGTGAATGCCAGTTGGCTACTAAAACCGGTTTTTCAACGCTCTTTCCCATCAGTCGAGTTGAAAATTTTGATGTAACAACATCTGTGGTCGTGACTTCTACAATGGAAAGGAAACTCAAACGACAAACAGAGCCATGGAGACGACCAAGTACGATCTCAAAACCGAGGAAAAAGGTTTTTCGCGGAGTACAAGTACAAAATCTTGAGTCAAATACAAGTTATGCCAGTACATCGGCGGAGAAGCTGCAAAAATCTGAAGATACGAGTTTTGATGTAAAAGTCGATCAAACGTCTGAATATAGTTTTATTAATTTTTTCTTAGTTTTTTCAACGTTACAACAGTTTGTAAAGTGTAAAGTCTGTGGTAAAGATGTATCTTTCTCAAAGTATGGGTAATGTGGTTTCGGTTTTAAGATTTGTGTTTCGTGTGAGTGTGGAGAAAAGTATATTAATTCGTGTCCGTTAATTGCAACTGGATTTGAGATCAATCGCCGTTTAGTATATGTTATGCGTTTGATTGCTGTTGGTTTTAGTGGTCTTATGGAAGACGGAGTTGGATTATCGTCCTCTGTTTATTATAAAATTACAGAGATCGCATAAGAGTTGCAAACCGTCGCAGCACCGGTGCGTCTAAGGAAGCCAGAACAAATCGTAGGAAAGCAATTTTGGATGAAAACGTTCATTTTGAGGAATCAGAAGGCATGTTGTATGGCGCAGGCATCGCTGATTAAGCATAGGTAAGCATTGTTTACGATTTTTCATAAAAAAAACTTTAATCGCGTTTTTCTCAAAACAAGGTTTGTCAACGGCGCGTTGATTGAATCTCGGGAACTATTGAACCGATCCTTACCAAATTTTTACCAGACATTCCTTACGATTACAGCTATCGCGTGAATTTCGAAATTTTGATTTTAAGTATTTTTTTTTTTACTACAAAATGAAAAAAAACGTGTTTTTTTTCTTTTTTTGGAAAAATGTCCGCCATTTTGTCAAATTTTCAAAAATCAAAAATCGCCCAATTCACGTGATAGCTTTTAATATACTGAGTCTAAACTTATTTGATTTTTATGTTTCAGACCATTCATCACGGAGATCTCATCAACGGCGCACAACCCTCTTTTTTTTTGGACCTTCATGTAAAATTTTCATTCATAAAAACTTAAAAAAGTGAATAAAAATTTTTTTTTATATATTTCGAGACTATATTTATTGAGTTTAATACCTTCTATATCAATATTTATAATAAAACAACAAAAAAAAAATTATTGAAAAAAGCCTTTTTTTTGACGTTCTAAAGAGGGTAGACCCCTTAAGTTCTCATATGATTTGCAGCGCAAATATCTATATGATCTTCATATAGATCTGCATCTAAAGACTCATTAGATTTTTCTTTGCTTGAACATTGTTCGCAAACTTGGCACACTTTCGATTTTACTATGACATCAAAATTTTATTTGTATGTTTCCCAATTAACGAAACAATATTTAAAAGTGAAACGGATACCCGGTTGGGCCAGTATGTAAATGTTCAATTATTGCATAATAATAACTTTTGTTAAATCCAGCTCCGAATCCCGTCAATGAACAAAAAATATTTATGCCAGATAATCCTTTTCCAAGTAAACGCATAATAAATTTGATTTGATAAGTATTTCATAAGAATTTGATTTCATAAGAATTTGTTACCATCGGACCAGAATCAAAAAAACTCGCGGCAGATACACTTCACCACCAATTCGAATCCTAACCCTTGAGGAGATTTCTTGAAAAAAAAAAAAAAAAATTATTGATTGTAATGCTATGAAGACCAAACTAAAACTTAGAGCACTATAACCGAAATTTTCATCCTAAGCCACTTCAAAATTACTTTGAGTTTTCTCGCCGAAGTGCTAACAAATACAGTATTTTTTTCAAAGGCATGTCAATTACGTTGAAATCTTCTTTTTTTACCTCTGTTACATTATCCGATTGGATTCGAGATTCACTCACCAAACATCAAGGTTGAACTAATGAATTTATTGACACCCGTGTGCTGCTAAAACCAGTTTTACCTCCTTTTCTTATTCAATGTCAAAACATGTATTCATTTATAAGAGTATACGTGCTTTGATGCTTACAGTATGAGAGCACTATGATGCTTACAGTATAAAAGTAGAAAGGGAAGACAATCTATACGACCACTCACCGTTTAACAGGTAACACGGGCCGTACTCGTATATCGTACTATGCGCATATTATAACTTACTGAATTTTAGAGCTTTATTATTCTTTCAAAAAATGTAAAAACAAAAAAATTATTGTTTTGTTGAAGTTTGAACCTGGGACCTTAAAGTAGTAATATTTTAGTAGCACCTTGTACCTTAAAGAAAAATTAACATTAATCGTGAACCAGAAAACAAGGAAAATTCCTCCCTTCTTCTCAGCAGTCTGAAGTATGTCGTGGCTAGTGAGCTTGCCATTTATAAAGATATCAGTTTTAAATACTTCTGATTGCAAGAATATTCGAGTATATATTTTGGCGAATGATTTCCAGCGCATCTGAGAGAACTTATGTAAAGTCAAAAATGAAGATCAGTGGTTGATGCATGAATAGTGCTTGTTGATAGGATTTTTTTGAAACAAGCATCCTTCACGACGTGTAGCCCCGCGTACCCGTCGAAGGATTCATTAAAGACTTTGCATCGACTCTTAAAAACTAAGAGACCAATGAATCCTGATTTGGCGCCTGCTATGTCTTGGCCTAGGTGTATTTGGAGCTAATGCGCGAGTAACCCAAATACAGGTGCCTTCCCGCAAAGCGCGTGGTCAGAGTACGTTGGAAGCTCGTACCATTGTGTTCATGATGTAAGTAAGGTTCAGATGAATTTCCTATTAGCACTGATCTGGCTCTGGACTACTGGTTTCTATTCTGCCTTCATTTTCTGGGCATGACCTCTCTAGTTAACATAATTACCCAAGGGATCATCAAGACTACTAGCATCTCCGAGTGTACCTCTTCTTTAATGATGCTTTGCTACACAACTGACCACAGTAGAAACAATAGCGTTGAATAAACAACTGAAACCAGGAGGAATGAACACAGAAAGGAAGAGGTTTATTAGCAGTCAGGGATACTGGTTGCATTCTGACTTAGTAAATAAACAATATACACGTCAGAAGCTCGTTAGATATGAAAAAATTAATAAAGAACAAACGCCTGGGAAATATTTGGTAGCAGAAAACATCAATGATGTCGAAGGGATGATGTTGCACGAAGGGATGATGTTTCATTGAAGCTGGTACTAGCGTGATCAGATCTTCTCATTCGACTGCAAAATCGGCCTTAAAATCGAGACGAAGGCCAATTTCATTGTAATGGATTGTTATTAGGAAAAAAGATGCATGTGAAAGTCAGGAATGATAGAAATAAATGAAAAAAACGCCGAGTGATTTCTGAAAAACGGACATTACAGATGGAATATTAGAATGAAAAGGACTCGGACCGTATCAGTTGCTCTACACGCAAGTGTTTAAAAGCAGAGGAAAAGCAAAAGACGAGCTAAAGTTATTTGGCCAGTTAATCTTGCTAGCAGCCCAATCAAAGGGCAGGTTTCAAACAAAAAGGCTACATCAGATGATTGACAGGAGGCATTAGAGGCATAACTGCTAGCGTCCAAAAAAGCGGCTCCACGCAAAAGTTGTGTCTATTCAGATTTTTCTAAGGATTTTCCTAGGGAACATTTGTGAGCAAAACAGCCCGAAGTAAAAAGCAAGAATCCCGGATGAAACCTCGAAGCAACTCGTCGTGCATGCACTCCTGGTCCAAATAACAGCTTTTAGAGCATATAAAGACGGTTTTGCATACCAGTGATTTGCGGAAATCAAAAAGATGCGAATTGGACGACACTTAACCTGCCATTCGAGTATTTTAGCTGACCTCATCTATTGGCCTCCAAGTAGACTTTGGTCCTGAGAAAACGGAAACAAAGTGGTTAAAAAATTCCTGGCAGTAATGATAGACGTCACCCTGTAAATTAGTGAACGAATGCTAGCAATCCTGCAAAAAGGATTTGTTCGATTTAAGTTGGTCCGGAACAAGTCAGCATGATAGAAACAGAAATACGTTGGATGGTTTGCAGGATATAGCGCAGTTCTTCCTGGCTGATTCGAATGTTTAAGTTAAGATGATGTCGCCTCATCCTCCAAAGGTAAGATAGCAACTCCATGTCCTATAAGTTCGGCAAGGTTGAGCATAAAAGAATAGAATGCACGTGAAAAGTGGTTTGATTCCTCTGGGAGAGCGTTTATACCGATCTGACATGAAAAAGTATTCCAGGAACGAGGGAATAATTGGTATTCAAAAAAGCTTTAACTAAAGGCTTGCAATGAGCTGTCTTCAATAGAAAAATTTACATCAAAACTCAACTTCTCAAAATCTACTTGAGCAACTTACGCGAGTTATGGAATATTTTTTATTTATATTTATGGAATTAGTTTTTTTTTATATTTTTCCATTTTATTTCACTGCCATGCTTCCATACATAGAGGCTCGTGAAAAAAGTTTGTTTGTTTCTGGCTCTGGCCACATGAATGCGTTTGTTGAAATGTTTGTGCGTATCTCTTGATTTTCTACAATAATGTGTATATTTCCGCATACAATCATACAATGTATATGAACGAATATGTTTTGAGCTTAAAATATACATTCTTGTACATTTCCAGTTATTCCCGCGACAACACCAGTTGCTTTAGTTTTTTTTTTGTTGCTCGCTGCATCTGACCATGGTATCGGTAACCAGTTTCAGCAGCAGTAGCAGTAGCAGTAGCAGTAGCAGCATCAACAATAATCTCATCCCTGAATGTTCAACACAAGGGAGATATCCTGATGATGGAGGCCATATGATGAGATTTCACATCATTTTATGCTTGCTTGCATTCAAAAAGCATACCTAAGAGCTAACTTAGCATAAGCATAGGTAAGCTGAACATATATTCGTACAGATTGCAAGGATTCAAATTGGTGGTATGTTGCCAACTAAAAATTTTCATTCTATATCACACATTTATATCGTCATAATATAGTGCAGCATAGAAATGCAATAGACAGATGCATAGGCGAAGAGATAGAAAGGATAGAAATGGGAATTTAAGTATATACGCCAGCAGGCTTCATTTGAACTAAAGGGATGTTAGCGTTTGTAATCCACAAGTAAACCGCGATAATGTACTCGGCGAGGAGTGTGATAATTGCTGTAGAGTGTTTTGGTGAAAGCATTATGAAGTATTCTCTATTATCGTACGTTTGCTAAGATTTCAGGACCTTTTTTCATCGCTTGCGATTATTATTTATGCAGATGTTTGAGGTTAACCTAAGTTGCACTGATTAAGTTACCTGGAACGATTATGTTACCTGCAAGGCAAATCGCGGCGCTCTAACGTTTAAAAGTGAATTTAATTGTATGAACGTTTCGTCCACTTACATAAATGGTAGTTGGTTCATTGCATACTCAATTTGAAAGATGTCAACAGATTTTCCGAGGAAAACTTGATTATATATTTTACGTTGATTAGTAGTATAGCGCGGTACACTTATGGCGGCATTTGTTTTCAATTTTACTTATTGCTCTAAAAGGATGCTAACGTGCCGAAACACCAATTCTAAAGGACAGAAATTGCGAATACGTAAGTGATGGATAATGTACAGGCCAGGATCAAAAAGTATTTTGTTAGCTTCGACCTGATCGATAAGGGGAAGGGGGGGGGGGGTCTTGGGAAGTTAGGCGTGGCATAGAAGAATTTATCGGGGATGCTGTCACGAGCCGCTCAACAGTTTTCGATTGGTATAAGTTGCTCGAAAATGAGCAGTAGATTAGGAGCTCGTAGAAGACGACAAGCGTGCCGATAACTCGTCAAAAATTCAACGATTGATGAAAAGTAGCCAAAATAAAGCCCCCCCGAAAGCAAACCATGAACAAAGGTGAGATTGCTGATTAGTTAGAGAATCCACGCGAAAAGTGTGTGCCAAGCTTCTGCTAATAGTCCTGAGTGGTCAACAAAAATGTGACTCATATGAAAACTTACCTGAAAATTCGAAAATGTATCCTGAAGAGGCGAAAATATGTTCATGAAAAGCCAATTCCCATGACAACGAGATGACCGAATTCGAAACTTGGTTTTTTGTGGAGAAAACATGCTAGAGCGCCGAACGATACATTTAGAAAACTTTCGTCCGAAGAAATCCTGATTGCGCGCGTCAATGGTCAAATTGATGCTCATCTTCTTTTTTGACTGTTGAGGTTTGGTTCATAGAGAATTAATGCCCATTTCCCGGACTATGAATGCTAGTTTTCGCATAGACGAGCGAGTTGCGAAAATGTTCCCACTCGTGCGACAAACATGACCAATTCTTGGAAATTTCTATAAGACAACGTGTCGCGCTTTACTGCGTTGTTAGTCATGGAGTTTCTGGACAAGAACAGACTAATATATCCGATTCTTATAAACTACCACAAGGTCGCGTCTCGTACCACATTGCTTTGCTGGTGGTGGAGCTTCTGGGCAAGCAAAGGTTGCCAGGTTGCTTCAGACAGCTACAGTTCAGATTTGGCTCCGTCAGATTTCATCCTCTTTCCTGGGCTTAGGTTTACTGAACGTAAAACTCCGAACATAGGCGTCCAAGGGAACTGGACGGCATGTCTGTAAAATTTCCTGCAAAGCGAATTCCAGATGATATATGCGCAGTATGAAGCGTGTTGTACACCGTGTGTCGAAGCAAAGGGTGATACTTCGAGGAATATCGAGGACTTGAACCGGAATTAATACAGTCTTTCTTCTTTTTGATGTTACCTTGCATGTTTGTTATTTCGGGTATAGTGGTAATCTATTCAACCAGGCAGTGCCATCACTTCGCTTTATTTTATGCGTAATTTTGGGTAGTAATTTTGAAAAAACAAGGTCACAAAGGAGACATACCCACAGGCTCGTGGTTAGAACCCAATTTTTGTCCAAACATGGCAAGGGATATATTCTGTCAAATCCGTGCAGTTTGACACCTTCAACGAAGACTGGTGACAGACTAGTTTGATCGATTATTATAATCAGTCTGTGAATCAGTCGAAATTTAAAAGGAAGTTATCATCGGATAAGGATGCACAGCACAAACACATGGACCTTGTATAACTATCATTTTTCCAACTTGTAGCAAGAATATGTGGGGTCGGAAATCATCCTTATTCTAGCGTTACTATTAACTACTGAAATTATTCTTTTTCGATTTGATATTAAAGACGATGTGTTGGTCTATCTTTAAAACACGGTGTGCTGGTCCAAATCCAATCCATTTAATCCAAGAGGAATAAATCCGAAAGAAAAGTGTTCAAGAATTTGTATTAGACCGTTGAAAGGAGGCAGCGATTGTCTGTTCTTAGCTGTATTCAAATTTTTGTCACACACGGATAGAAATTTTGTACTTTTGTTCGAAGAAAGAAGTTCCGTCGTTCCATGTTTGTTTCTTTGTATCGTACATGTAGGCTTTCCGGCGGTGTGCCATCTTTAGTATGTGATTTTGACCTCACAAAAACCACACTACACAAGGCCAAAAACACTCACCGAACATGGCACACCCTCGAAGCATGTATGTGCATGATACCCGGAAATAGACGGGCAAGCGGGAATTATCATTCTGTCCAATATCTGCACCTTATTATTTATTTTTTAACATGTCTAAACCGTTTCAGCTCGTGGTTTATTTTTCTCAAACATATTGCCACTAAATGGCGTGTTGATGTGGCATGTTGTACTATCATCCCACGTTCATTACAAACGTAAAATATGTTTTTAGAGGAAAAGAATTTTTAAATGAATTAAAAAACGGACAATTTGATTACCATTAAATTGCTTCTATTGGAAAAATAGTTCTTTACAATTTTTAATTAAATGTCATTTTGGGTATTTGCACGTTATGAATGACGCGGAGAAAGTCAAACGAGAGGTCCAACTTTCGAGTCCTCTAACCAATAAAAAGGGCTGTATCTCGCCTTTATCGTTACAGATGTTGTCTTTCCAATGGTCAAATGTCTTGATATTGTCGGCGTAGACGAGTGATTTGTCATATTCTCACAAGAATTCCGATTCAAGTCTAGAACGAGAAAGTCATTGATCATGGCTCTATAGCGATCACCATTGATTGTAATGTTATTACATGCAGCATTTTCGAAGCTATTATCTGCAAATAATACCACCGGCCCATAAAACATACCAAACAGTGACTTTCTCCGGATGTCATGGCGTTTGAACAACCGCCTATGGTTGCCAGTTTTGTTGATTGACAGATTCGTTCAACCGGAAATGAGCCTAACAGATAAAGAATATTTTCTTATGAAATTGAGGATCTACACGAATTGGTTCTTGGTTCTTCATCGTTCCTTGGGTCTTCATCGATACTACGCTTTACAGCTGCTATTTTTTCTTCATTACGCGCAATTCAACGTCTGGATCGAATTTACTGTTTTGATGTATGATTATGTCGACCATTCAAATGACATAGGCCGCGATGAGTTACTGGAACCGAACCGTTTTTTTTAAATAAATCTGCACGGATTGCTGACGTTGCTCAGGCGTCAACCTATTTATGTCCAAATCACAAACCAAACAAACCATAAAATGCATGACAGCTGTCATACTACACTTAGCATTAGAAAGTGGTGGCGACTTAATGTTCTAAAGCTCTAAAAAACACCATTTACAATATATTTTCTTACGGTCAATTTATCTAGACCATTATCCATTACTTGTAGATTTGTTAAAAATTGCTTAAAGGTATTACTGAAAACTTGTTGAACATCCATTTAATAAAAAAATCGTGTTGAATATGCCAAGTGATCATTTATTACTTATTGTTCCAGTACAAGAGTAACGTTTGCATTCGAATCGGTTATTAATTTTGTATATTATTAATGTTATTAATAATCAATTACAAGGAATTATGATTGATTGTTTATAATTTATGCAATAATTTTTATTTTTGATTATAATCATAACTAATTTCGACGTGATAGCATTGAATTTTAAATTTTTTTAGTGATGTATGCATGTCAGATATGCAATTACTCCATTAAATTTTTTTTAAATTTCCAGAACATATTCAAGAAGGCGAGCCATATAGAAAAACAAATTTTTCCCCCTACAATCGACAATATTCCACGTTCGTCCTTGCTTGAATCCAATTCAGGTATGAAGTCACTCTTGTACTTATGGACGGGAAGTTCATTGCACAACCGAAGCCATAGCTTGTAATACCAACAACATACATCCGACTTTGCCTGAAGAAGGCCCCACCGCCTGAATCATATTGACAAGTATCCTTGCCGAATGTGTACGTACACAGTTGACTCGCATACAATGTGGGAACTTGGCGACTGCAATCTGAATTCCGAACAACATTCAAGGTTGCTTTCTGCAACTTATGTGGTTGATTGCTACCAAACGAAAGGGTACCCCAACCGGCCACGTCTACTTGTCTCCCGTCGAAACTTGCTGAGTTATAATTGAAAGGCAAACATGCAGGACCAACACCATTGCTCCATTCCATGGGGATGGTTGTTTCGAGTAGAGCAATATCATTTCGCTTGGAGTCAGCGTTGAACTGTTCATGGACAATAAGACGATTAATGTCGTAGGTTTTTGTGTATGGAGTATCGTATGCTGTAACAAGAAAAATTAAGGATACTGGGGCATAAATCTACAAAAAAAAAACACATGTTTACTTATCGTAAAATCATGATCTCCTACAATCACACCCAGATTCCCTCGATATCCTCTCTCGTAGTAACAATGAGCTGCCGACAGCAGGTACCTGGTGTGAACTTGAAAATAATCCGATTTAAGTTTTGTCCTGCACCAAGAAGCGGAGAAAGAGAAGAAAAAAAATATCCTCCTGCATTTTTCACTTACTTATCGTCGCTCCACAGAAGATTCTCAATTGAGCTTTGTCGTAGACACCGCCCATTGAGGGAAATTCATTGATACCAGATTCTGCACCGCCAACAATTTTCCTAGTCACACTCCAGCCACAGTCACAGGTTGACCCATTTCCCCCGTCACCGCTCGTACTCGAAATGGCTCTGGCCAAACATGAGAATCTTCCTGCGGTGCTTGACCCTGAGGAGATGTACGAGATCACAGCTCGGTTGAAAAAACTTATTTTATGGAGTTGACCCGTCCCACAAAAGTAGTCCGATCCGGTTGTCGAAGGACTTCCTTGTTGATTGAAGTAAAAGAACTCGGTGCTGCATTGTTGCTGAAGCTGAAACATGTGGTCGGTGGATATGGAAAAGGAAAAGTCTAAGTTGAGTCCTTTCACTTTTATGACCTAAGTTAACTGAAAAGGTGTGTTAGAAAGGTTCAGCGTGGCATTGACCTAGAATTTAAGGAAATTTGTGAATTGGCAAGTAAAGGATTTGTTGATGGTGCTCGAACATTTTTCTGAAGAATTCTGGCTATCAACATTTCCTTTTGAATAGGATGTGATAAAGTGTAGAAGTCAATAGGAATGGAGGTAAAGAATTTTTTATTTCTGAGTGATGCATACTATAAGTGCATCTGAAGCAACTACACAAGCTTTCAAGGGTTTTATAGTGAGGTCTTATAAACAGTTGGTAGAGAACGATTCAAGCATCGAAAAACTTTCCTAACCTTTTTTATTTGAGTTAATTTTTTCGACGCGGGGTCCTGCTACTGAAAGTCTTTACTTGTGCAGGACAGTTGAGGGTCGTGGGATGTTGTCGAAGCTTCTTTTCATGCGAATTGATCTACTTGCTCATCGTTCAGCATTTGGTATCTCTATAGTCCATACTCAGGTGATAAAGTGTGTTACAGCGTCTTGGTTACCTTCTTCATGAACTTACCGATGTTTCCAGCGCTATCTGGCTACCAGAAAGGGAAGAAATAGTTTACCCTTTGTATCCTCTATATATACTGAGCTATGCACTTTCAACGATTGAATCACATCTGGAAGGATACTTAGCATACTTTCCATTGGTTGGGTATGCTTAGTGGTAAGTTTAACTCGAATTTCTTTTTCCTCAGATGTCTGGAAACCATCGGTATATCATCATACCATATTCTATCTTTCATTGCTGTCATTGAGCAGTACGCAAAGTATGTTGTGCAAGGAGAATGTTGCTGTCATACGAATCAATAGTGCCGTATGATTGGAGATGCCTTGGTTAAACCTACTTGATCCTTGGGCTTGATTCAGAGATCATTTTCTCTGCCTCCATGGAGTCATTAGAATATCGCTACTGTTCCGCTAACGATTGGTTCAAAAAGAGCTGCAGGACTGCTTTCGTATAATACCTTAAAGTTCCAGTACGGAAGACATATGCCACTGTAACGTTAGAGTCGTTCGAGTGGTTGTAACCTCTTGTGTTCTTTGTCCAAGCTGCTACTCCGGCGTTGATGAATTATCTCACCATTATTGTATATATACACCATGGGATTAGCAGTTGGCCGCAGGGGTTGTTTGTCATGCTTCGCCACACTATCAAAGTCTTAGTGTCCTTTACAGAGACTTCCTTAATGTGCCTTTTTCAAGTACATCAGCTAAGTCCCGGATATTTTATTTATAGGGTGTATGAAATATTGTGCTAGTGCTTAGATTTTTTTGGTTTAATATAACCTCATCCCATTTAGATATATGTTGCGAAATTTGTCTATATTTCGTTTTCTGGTGAAAGGCATCAATATCGGTTAGTTAGGATTGAGCCGCAATGACCATGTAATTCTGACTTCGTCTACGACAAGAGTTTAGAGTAGGACTGAAAGAATGGTGCCTTGTGGTTATTTACAATTCTTACGTACGTTGATGGTGCTTGATTCCGCTTCTGCCAAACCAATTTAGCCAATCAACGAATAAAGACAGGATTTCCCTACCTGTTCACCAGCGCTCCTCTTACTGCATCGTGGCTTCTTTTTTCAAAGCCCACTTCATTATTAAGAAATTAACCTGTTGCTTTGATTTCCAAATCGATTTTCGAATCACCTCGGACAAGGGGGAATTTGTTGAAATTCCATGTGGATGTTGATTCAACTATAGTGGACATTTTGTTAGGCTGGTTGTTCTTATGTGATTGTCTACTAGTTTCTTCATCTTTTCTAAGGTAAGCGACAATAAACCTTTCGGTCAGCATGCCTTTAGATTACTTTTGTTGTTCATATCCGTTTGGGTTTAAAAAATGTTTTCGCCTGCCTCGATGGCTTCAGTAGGCTCCCAAATGTGATGCAACGCTCCAACAAGGTAACTCATGTCATCATATATGAAATGTGTGGCATTCTGGATAAAAGCTGGATACACCCCATAAATTCTCGCCGATGAGAAAAAGCCTACCTGAACGTTCCTACGATAAGATCATCAATGCATCCTTGAATTGTGAGCTGCCTTCTTTGCTTGGGTCATCTCGTCAGTCCCTTTGTTGATTTTTTGAACAAAATTGATTAGCATGAAAGCATTCGCATGCTTTTCTTTTCAGTTTCCGTCAAGATACCAGCCTTTTTTTTGCCAGAATGTTTAAGGCACTCCAGTGTTTAGGGCAAGATTTATATAATCTAACTGACAAGGATTAAAATTCTAGGAAAAAAGTTAAAACTGTGTCGTTTCGTACTTCGGGTTTCTCTCACAGGATATATTGGAGTTCTATAGTGCTAAGTCTCTATTATTCACACATTTTGCCTCATTGGATATTTTGCAAATTTCCACTCTAAGTTCAGCTAGTCCTTAATTTTCCCACAAAGGTTCTTTGTCTCCCTTATGACCTGTTCGAACAGCTTCCTTCAAAGACATTTACAAAAACCTCGTTCCCTTCATTTACAGCATCCCGAATTCAAGAATTTTTTTCCTGTTGTCCTGAGTTCTGTTGACAGCGACATTGTGGATATTTTCTTGTAACCTGGTGATGTGCACTAGCCAGTTAGTCCGTCTTGGATTTCTAATGGTGATAGGCTCCTATCCAATCCCTTTTAGGAAGTACCTCGGAACTTTAAGGTTCAATGGGAAGGTTTTACAAAAATGTCCATATAAGAGAGGAACAAGAACTGATACTAAACGGGCCTTTAAAAATGCGCTCGTCTATAGTTTGACGTTCGAAGCCACCACAAATACTGCTCATAGTTGTGTGTTGTTCCAGAAATAGCAAAAGCGTTTGTCCATTAGCAATTAAACGGATTTGATAACCAAAATAAAATAATCACAGGAATCCTTGAAATGTTTTACAAAATTGCCGAAATAAGTCGTTTCCGAAAATATTGCAACTACCTGATTGAAAATAGGACACTGTGCGGAAAATGCACAGAAAGGAATAGAAGACCATAATGCTATCACGTACAAATCTATCAATTCAACTGGGGTCGAAAAACAAGTAAAACTGAACATAACAAGGTTGGAGTTGGGATGTGGATATGGACAATCTATTATAATGTTTCATATATGACATGAGTAGTTTCAAGGCTTTCTGGATAAACCCTGCATATATCCCATCTATTCTCGAGTATAAAGCCTACCTTTAACGTTTCTTTGTGCAAAAGGTCACAGTTGATTCAAAGCTGTTGAGCCTCATTTCTTAGGTCATCTTGTCAATCCCTTCGTTCTTTATAACCCTTCTTGTGCAGAGTACGCGAAGAAAAAAATCGAAGATTATGATGCTATCACAAACCAATGCGCTCACGTTTCAACGGGAGGGAGGAGGTTGGAAATGAGATAAAACTGAACTTTACAGGGAGGAGTTTGGGATGTGGAGACAATCTACCATCATTCGGTTTGTTCTTAACCGGATTGAATGATTGTGAATGAGCCATATGGATACTATTGTAACAAGAGTTTTTCTGTGACAGGACATTTGGAGAATTGGAATACATTTGGAATACAACAGGAGGACAGTCGGGAATTCGTACTATGAAAAGAGACATGTGCAAACATGGTAGCAGACGGCCAAACAGTCAGCTGGTTCTTTCAGGTGATATCTTAAGTTAGCTTAGCAAGGGTATAAATCACTTATACACTGTACCAAAAAGTTATCCGGAAATTCTCATTTAAATTGCCCGCTTTGAGTATTTTTAAGTATTTGAAGTCTCTGTATCTTGGTAGAACTGTCCGTAATTACTATGTCAAACATGAGCGCGGTCTGTCAACTAGTTTGCTTACGACAGCTGTTGAAACCAGTCGGCCTCAGTGGTAGTCTGCGAATTTTACAATGGAAAAAAATATTGAACAAAGAGTTTGTCTCCAATTTTGTGTTTTGAACGAAATTTCGTGTGCTGACTCGTTGCGAATGCTGGAAAAGGCTTATGGAGACTCTGTTTTATCGAAAACCCAAGTGTACAAATGGTACAAAGCCTTTAAAAACGGCCGGGAGATCGTCGAAGATTTGCCTCGTTCAGGACGCCCGTCGACCTCTTCAACCAAAGATAACGTCGAAAATATCAAGGAAATTGTGCTCGAAAATCGTCATGCCAGTATTACAGAGATAGCTCGTGATCTCAACATCTCTCGTGAAACCGCTCGTTTGATTTTGGTGAACCAATTGGGCATGCAGCGCGTCGCCGCTCAGCTTGTTCTGTTAGAGCTGAATTTTCTTCAGAAACAGTACCGGATGCAGGTAGCTGCAGACATGCTAGATCGTGCGAATTCTGATCCCACGTTCATGGGACGGATCATAACTGGTGATGAGACATGGGTCTATGAATACGACACACAAACGAGCCAACAATCATCTGAATGGGTGGGAAAAAATGAGCCGAAACCGAAAAAACCTCGCAAAAGTCGTTCGAAAATCAAGACGATGCTTATTGTTTTCTTCGATATTCGTGGTGTGGTTCATCATGAATTCGTTCCGCAAGGTCAAACGGTCAGTATGGACTTCTATTTAACTGTTCTGAGATGTTTGCGTGAAAATATTCGCCGTAAACGGTCGGATTTGTGGCAAAACAATTCGTGGATTTTGCATGACGATAACGCACCATCACATCGAGCCACGATTATTAACGATTTTAAGACCAAACACTCGATAAACACCATCGACCAGCCACCTTATTCGCCTGATCTAGCTCCGTGTGATTTTTTTCTTTTCTTCAGACTGAAATTACCGCTCCGGGGAACCAGATTTGACTCCATAGACGCCATAAAAGAAAATTCGCAGAAGGAGCTGAAGGCCATCCCTGAAAGCGCCTATAAAAAATGTTTCCATGATTGGAAAAAACGTTGGCACATGTGTATCGCTTCAAATGGAGCATATTTTGAAGGAGATTGAATAAATATTGAAGAAGTTTAATATTTTTGCGTTTTATTTCAAATTTCCGGATACTTTTTTGTCAGAGTGTAAGTTCTAAGTGAAAATGGAAAAATTGATCTACCAAAACTTCTGAAATCGATGTGGAAATCATCTCTGAAGTTCTCGATATGGAAGTCTACCAAATCGTCTTAAAGAGCGTGGGTTAAGGAGAATGAGGAAACTAGAAATTCTCTATAGGGGTAAGGAGGATGGTATATTTAATGATGATCGTCTTTTGACAGTAAATCGATGTCACGCTCTACAATCAATTATCGAGTAAGGACATGTGGCGGAGGTAATTCAACAAGTCTGCGTAAAGCATGCTTGGGAAAGTTTCGACGCTATACCTATCAGGCAATGTTTCAAGAGGATTGCCACCTGCCAAACGCAACGGCGAGCTCAAAATAATACATTCCATACAGAAACATTGCTTCATCGAAAGTAGTAAGTAGCAGGAAGTGAAAGTAGTAGGACTGTGAAATAGTCCATGAATGTCCCTGTATTCGTGGAAAATTTAGGAGCGCAATTTTTCGTGGTCAATATATGGTAGAAAAATGTCATTAAGAAACTTTAGTGACCAGCTAGATCGTGCTGATTATACTAAGGATTCCTTGGGAAACGCGTGATGGATTTCAACATCAGTAAGTGGAAGTCAATAAGGATATTCTTAACAAAAAGCACTTTCTATTGAGTTTGGACTTTTTCGAATGGTTGCGAAATATTTCAGTGCTTGGAACAGGTCAATCAGACTTATGATCCTGACAAATTCTGTGATGTGTAGCTGAAGCTAGAAGACTTGTTGTCTATAATTGAACAATATGATCCTTGTTGACAACGGGTTGAGCGAATATCAAGGGAACTCGATTGAAGTTGTGGCAACATTTCGTGCAAAAAAGGAGCTTTATTCCAAGTAGGGTAAGCTCTTTAAGAAGGCAGTTAAATAATGGCTACATATAGCGTCTATAGAACATATATGAACTGATCTTTTGGAAACGAAATCTGATAAAACATGTAGAGGGTACACAAGGACAATCACCTTCTCTGTATTTCCCTGGTAATGTACTAAAGCGGTTCATGACGGCTCACTTCGTTGAAGAAGATACAGCATAATTAATAATCATAGTATAAAAATTAAGTGATCGCGCTCAAAGTACTGATGAAGGTTACATGTAAAGAATACGTGTTGACATATCATAAACCTATGGTGATGTTTATTATAGATAAGGACACGAAAAATGTGTACATAAAAATAGGAATATGCGTAGCGCTTTCTCAGTACTTAACTGATAGTCAAGGGAAACTCCTTTCTTCCCTTCGAACAAGGAAAGTATCCAGAATAATGCCGCGAGCTAGAGCTTTCACAAGTTAATTTCCAATTATTCAGCAGTTTTTTCTGCGAAAGGATCATGCGACACTAAAATAGCTTTAGAATTTCGAAGTACAGAAGTGGCTGATAGCAAGATTGGAAAGTAACGATTCCTTATCCATGATTTTGGAGCGATCCATCGTAGTGGTGAAGGCTGCACCAATGCAGATGATATATGATGATCATCACATTCGGTAATATGTGATAATTGGAACAGAGCAAAATACGAAGCCGTCAATGTAAAAATGTTGATTAAGCTGTTCACGGAAGGAAAGCATCGAACCGAAAACAATTGTGTTCAGTGAGTAGATAAGGATATTAACTCCGTTTTCATCTGGGGAATATTTCAAAAGACACCAAGTTGAAATGGAATAATCGACGTATTGATAGGTAACAAGGAGTTCTTAGGCACTGTAGAATTTGTTATGTGTGAAAGATGGTCTGTTGAACCGGAGATTCGAATCGAAAAGTTGTCATAAATAAGATGTTCTACGAAAATTGTAGTCCATTTATACTACGAGTGTTATTTCGAAGATGTTGAATTTCCTCATAGGCTTGAATGTGTACTGGTAAAACTTACTTACGGTTTGGAGCACGTGAAGTATAGAACCTGTGTTACTTTTTACTCGACATGACCCTAAATCCTACTGGTAATACGTTTGCTGTAAGCTATATATTACTCTAGACTCACCGTGTCTATTTCCATGGTACATTGAACATCGACTTGGGAACCAGCGGGTGCGATTAATGTGTATCTGCAGGACGATCCGGATGGGTATCTGTTTGGGAAATTCGGTGAGTTCACATAAACGGATCTTCCTGCTTCAATGTAAAGCTGACTGTCACATTGTTCGAAAGCACTTTCAGAAGCACTCCAACAGAGCACAAGTACGCATAGAGTATCTAAAATGCAAGTAAAACAATGAAATCCTGATAAAACCGAAACTAGTTCACTCCACTGAACACTCACAGATTTTTTTCATATTTTATGGATCAATAACGTGTGGAATTTCTAGCCAGTAAACAGCTTCTAAGCTGCTATAACTCAAAGTACTAAATAGTTTAGTTCTTGCCAACTATACTTGTCGACACATTACTTCAATATTGGTGAGTCTTCCAACAACTGTGCAAATACTGGTAGCAATTGCTTCGTATGCTAATGAAGCGACAGAACATGCCTTTGGAGCGATTTCTTGAGGAAGTGTTACTCAATTTTATCGGCAGATTGATCTTTGAGAAATATCAGTAATGAAAATTAAGGTTGAAAATCTCATATGTAGGCATATGTGAGACGATCATACACGTGAATGAAGCTATCCCAGATTTATTGCAATTTCATATGTAAAATCACTTGAAACGATCTTAATTGAATAGGATCGTTAAAGATCCGTTAGGATATTATTTTGATTATTGTAAAAGATACAACCGAGCAATATAGTTCGAACAAGTTTAATGGGAGTGGAACGACACGTTTCTTGTGGCTGGTATTAAAATTAAATCAAATATTTATTGCACATGTCTATCTGAAAAGGTTTGTGATCTAAATAAGTATTTAGTGAAATATTTCAGTCATGTGCTAACAAATATTTTTTCGAAACAATTTCTTTGCAGATATAAAATTTTATTTGTCACTTTTTGGAATTTATGTGCTTGAAAAATTTGACTGAAAGTCCGACTTTCAGAGATCTACTGGATATACTACTGGATATAGAATGGGTTGGCGTCGGCTCAGACTCCTGTGTGTGGATCTTTTTTTCCATATGGAACATCCTGCCGTCCCACAGAAAACAACAAAATCCCTGACCTCTTAACGAACTCCTCAGATTTTTTATACTATACACAGAGGTGTATAGCTCTGTGCTGCTTTCTGTGCAGGAAACGATGATAATTTTACATTTACCGGGATCTTTGTAGCTTCGAGGGATTGCTATCACCCTGAAGCATTTGTGAAACTACGCGATTGGAGACAAGCACCTGCAGCACTGGCATACTGTATGAATTGATTTGTTAAAATTGTCATTCCGTCTTTATGGTTGCAAACACTTGCAACTGAATCTCTTTGGTATGGTTCTCAAGTTCACAACTTCCATTGAGTTGCGGCTAGTGTCAAAGAAGGTTCTGGGGCTGATTCCTTCATCCGTTACGAAATCGCCGGGGTGGGTGACTAGATTTTTCCAATGAGAATGCATCCAGCGTTTCCACTTTTGCTTAGTTGATTTTTTCATCCTTTATGGAATCGTTATGACCACTGCCAGTTAAATTATATCCAATTCCCTATCGCTTGACGGGAATCTTCCCATCTTTTTTTGAAAGAACTCGGAAGCATCCCGCTTGAGGGTGTTGAAATAGACTTTTTTGGTTCAGATACTCGCAAGTTATGCCTCTCTTGAGATTAATTTTTCAAGTAGCAAAGAATGAGAATTACTTCCAATGGATCCGTCGACGTAGTTATAAAGATACTTATTGAGTCAATTCCCTTTGGCTAGGTCCCTTTTCGTGCCTTTACAGACATTGTATTCCTGTTGTGCCTGCACACTATAACCCGTAGGCGTTATTGATCTCACTTATGCTGTGAACTGCCAGTCGACGACTTTGGGCTTCAACCCTCAGACTTTACCCTTCAGTCATCTTATGAGTACCACTTTATCCCGCCATCTAATTGCTGTTGTGTGGGGAGTCCAAGTTGTTTGTGCTCTACCAAAGGTACTCCTGAATATTTCATCTTTCTCACCAAGCTATAGTGCTATATATAGGTAAAGTATAAGATCTAAGATCATCCGCAGAGAAGCGCAATCGGCTTAAGTTCGCCCACCCAAAAAAATAGCGACCAGCACCTGCGTCACAGCTGACTTGGTTTCCAGAAAATGTCTACCGATCAACAATATTGTCAGCATACACTATCAATCCGGAACCCGTCTTATTTTGGTCTACAACTATTCAGTTAACTTTAAGCACCCAAGTTAAAGGTGGTCTAATTTCAACCGTTGATGCATCCTTGTTTGTCTGTTCCATCAGAGCTATGTCGTTGTTTTCGGCCGCACTCTTCCTTTTTGTAAGTAGGTTAGTAGTTTTTTTGATTCAATCCATCCCATTTCTAAGGTAAACCAGTGCCAGTGTGTTATTTCTTATTATCTGCTGTATTGTCGCATCAATATAGTTCCCGAAAAGGATTGCATTTCAATGCGATAAATGTTGGTTAAGTTCACGGTGCTTGTTATGTACTCGTCCATTGGGTGTTCTAGAGGTTGCAGCATAAGAGACGTTTGAAGGTCCTCAATTTTTTTTGCGATGATTGGCTTTTGCCGGTTTTGGTTTGAAGAATATTTTCTACTATCGTCTAGACTAGATTCAACTAGATTAGACTAGACTAGATTAGACTATCTTGCTTTCTAGATGAAAGTCTTTTAAGTCTAAAGAAATACATCCTTTAGATATGTCATTCTCATGCAACATGCAACATGCAACTCATGCAATAAAGATTCTATATCAAATCTAAATTTCATATGTACAAAAAAAATAAATAAAATCTAACAGGAGTTGCAATGATTTCTAGCATTTAATGAAAATAATCGTAAATAAATTAAATGAAATTAATATGAAAGAATGAAATCCTTTTTTAAAGGGTTGTTGTGTGTATTCGCACCAGGCTCCATGTGCGAGTATTTGAGTACTCGAGTATTTGTACTCGATTTCATGAGCATGATCGGTTTCTATTAGTGAATGGTTAAGGTGTGAAGGTATTATTCCGCAATAGGAATATGCAGGCCACTGTTGTCCTATTCAGGATACATACTTGAAGCCCCGCATTGGCTACTCGTTCGATCTCTTATAGGAGTTCGAATAGGAGTTCACGACAATGTACGCTGTTTGGTTGGCGCCATTCGTCCTAGATTTGAAGCATCCCATTTAAATGGAGTCATTACGTTTTAAGAGCCCGGATATCACTTCTAGAGAGCTTAGTCTAGATGTCTCAGTTACTTTCCCAATGTTGCTGCAGTACAGATTATAATATTTGCTATTTTCTTTTTGCACATCCGTTTTGAGGAATTATATATTTCGCTTAAAGTTCTAGCAACCCGTATTTCACTTTAGCTGGAATCAGCTTTCAGTCTTTCCTCTAGTCTTTTCCAATTCTATTTTCACCAGGGGAATTTCTTTGTTTGTTAGGAGTTGTTAAACGTATTTCGTTGAGACTATCAACCAGTTTTCTTATGATGTACTTCACTTCTTCGTCAATTTCTATTCGACTTTGTTCTGGATACGAAGGAAGTGAATCTATTCTGAATCAATCGTTCGTTTGGGAGTGTTTGTTTAGAGGCTGCTATTTTGTCTACTGTTCGGGGACTGCAGAAGACTATTGAGATCTTCCTCTTTTCTGTCGCTCCTCTCCCCTCATGGTTCCGACCGATAAATGTTGTAAAGTGACAGAGAGTGACAGTTGATGTACTACCTTGATTTGTATGAGCGAAGTTAGTGTTTGTTTGGTAATTTTCTAGTTGCTCACCTCTTTCATTGTACTTGGTCCTACCATTTAAGCTTTGTTGCACGCTAGCGTCCTACATTTCGCCATATTTTCCCTCCCGATACTGGTCCCGATTAACCTGTGAACCCACGGCAAAAGTAAAGGAGTCATCGCCGCAGCTTTCGAGTGACTTTATCGACGTGTCCAAGGGGTTATAGAAATAGGCTTAGGACTTGGATGAAGTCGACATCTAGTCCTCCGTACGTTTCCCTAAGCACACTTATGTGTCCAATTTAAGTCCTAAAGCCAGCCCTCCCATTTGCTAATGACTTCCTTTGCTGCACAGTTCTACCACATTTGTAACTTTATATCCCATGTTTTGCTACTTTTTCCATCTCCTGTAGTATATTCCCCTTCCTTTCGGATATGAGTAGGTGACTTGAATGATGCATAACCGTCATACTTCCTTCATTGGGATGACACTCGATGTTTTTCTCAAAGTGGTTTCGAGTCTGATTTGTGCAGTCTCCAGATATTATTGATCACTAGGATTTTCCACGTTTGCTACGTGGTGATTTCAAGGGACTCTTCCTCAGTTTCGTCTGCAACTTTTTTTTAATTGTAATCTTCGTAGAATTTGCCTTCCTGAAGGAGTTACTGCGTCGTAAATATCCTTAGGGCGTCGCTTGTGGCGTTGTCATTAGACGCCCTCATTGGGTTTGTGTTGCGAGGGTGAGTCAAATGTAAACCGGACTTTTTTTATACACATTTATTAACAGTAATAATATTCAAATAAGACTTTATTCATTTTTCTGCATAGTCTCCTGCATGCTCTACACATTTTTTGCAAACGTTTTGGCAGCTTAAAAACTCCTTGTTCATAGAAACTTTGAAGCCCAGTTGTCAACCAGTCACGCACGTGCTCCTCAACTTCTTCATTCGCTTCAAATTTTTCGTCTCCCAAAACTTCTTTCATGGGACCAAACAAAAAATAGTCGCATGGGGGCAAGTCTGGGCTATAGGGAGGGTGCTCCAAGGTCTCCCAATGCAGCTCAATTGATTTATCCTTTGTCAATGCACTTGTGTAAATTTCTTTTGTTTCTGTAGGCGGCTTTTGCTGACCCACTTTTGACGCGGTTTCATCAACAGTAAACCGGCGTTCACCATCGATTAGATTTCGAACCCCTCGAATATTGTCAACAGTTACACTTGATCTTGGGCGTCGATTGTGAGTTTCATTGTCTACACTTTCTCGTCCATTTTTAAATTTTCTAGTCCAATCAAACACTTGTGTCTGTGAAAGCGTATTGTCACCAAACTGCACCTTCAACCTAACCTAAATATTCGATGGTGAAACGTCTTCATTTGTTAAAAATTTAATAATAATACGTTGCTCAATGGATAAAGGAACCAATTGTTCACTCATGATTGCTACTGATCAACTGGAAGAATGAGCAGCCCGCGAGCGGATGTTCCCAACGTTAACAAACCAACCTAAGACTCTCCACCCAAACAGACCACTTGGCAGAGTCTGAGACACATAAAGACAAAATTCCGGTTTACATTTGACTCATCCTCGTACTTTGTTCATTGTTTTAAGAATTTAGTTTTAGGTAGTCTGTGTGACTGTTTAGTCCTCTATGAGTCTTAATCTATTGCCCACGATGTCGATTTTCGGATAATTTTATTGAGATACATCAGGTCTATGGCCACCATTGACTTAGTCATCCGTGATGCGCTGAGAAATCATTCCCTGCAATTTTTTGAATTCCTTGATAAAAAATGATTTACTGGCTCTACCCACTTTACCATTATTTCAGATGGGGGTTTTTGGACTAAACACTGTGGATTGAATTGAGTGGGCAACTGATAATAGCAACACTGCAAGTTCCTGCCATATTCATATGGAAAGAGATTTCATGATTCTACGTAGTACAGTCCATGAATTTTTCGTTCAGCATTGACAGATAAATAATTGTGAAATACCTTTCTTTATTTATTTTGAATTGAATATATATTGAATTATATTCAATATAATATTAATATTATATTATTATATAATATAATATTCAATATTGTTATTGAATATATTTTTTCTTAAAGTTACACCAGGACTTCTATCTCAGAAAACGAACGCCGAATACTGATTGTCAAAAAGTCATTGACAGTTTGTAAAATTACGTCATTGTCATTAAATTTACATATTTGCTTAGAGATTCAAGGTTGAATATAAAAAATTTTCTAAGTAGATCAAGTCAGTATATGAGGGGAGATTAATCTGTACGAAACCGCATTTCTTAAAATTTGACTTGGATATGAAAACCGCTTTGACTGGAACACTATCGTGAAGCAGTTGTCCATCTCGGGTTTAGAGAGATGTTTTCCTAATTTCTCTCCGAATACTTTTCAGGATTGACTGTCTTAATATGTCACTATAATAAGATATGTTGACAGCTGTGTTACATTCCATGGAATCAATTAGAAGCATCAGTTTATAGTCCCACACAAATTCAGCCATTAATTTGTTGATGGTTTCAGAACTGGTTGACTATTTCTGTCCGATTTCATTGAAACATTTTTGATGATTCACTGATTCACTGCCTCATCACACGTTACAATAATATCCTCCCTCACCGTTCGATTTAGTTTTAAAACGTCTTCACAGTACCAACTATATTTCTCCTCTGGAACTGGCTCATGATGCGTGGCAACCATATTGCACTGATTTTGAGGTGGGAGTTTTTTTAACTAAGGACAACATTTTCCATCAGTTGAAATTTTAATGAGGCACTAATCGTCTTTGGGCTCCCTTCACATGGATCCCTATCCACTGATTCTGGTCTAGCCCAAAATTATTATCATAAAAGTCTTAGAGTTTATTGATTGCACTACCATAGCCTTAGCATATATTGCATTAGCATCTAGAACACCTGGAGCTCTATAACAAACTAACCAAAAAAAAAACGCCTGGAACACTCGATTTGATAGTTATCTGTCAAAATCAGTGGAGTTTTATATAGATTGGTAAATTTCTTCTCAGTTTCACGGAGACCTTCATTACCTCTCTCAAAATTTATGCCTAAAAATCACAATGGAAAGATAAATTTACTTGTGCTCTTCCTATCTCTGTCTAATAGAATTTGCACGGGAGTATGTACGCTGTATGTAGCTATGGTACGCTGTGGTACTAAGTACTTGTTATTTTTTGAGGGATGGTATTATTAGATCAAGATTTAGGTCAAACTCAAGGAAAGCATGTCAACCTCTTGGGAGTGAAAAAACCGGGTTCGGCCAGAGCTCGAAAATGGACGTTAAATATCGTGCTTTAATGTACTTTCAATAACTTCAAAGGATTCACCAAGTAAGAGGGGCTTTGTACTCTGACCATTTTTTACAAAGGATCATTTTTGATGTTAGTTAGTGGTTTCTTGGTGCATTTATTGATTGCATGATAAAGATCTTGTTTATTCCTTTGCTAAGACTGTTGTTTGATATTCGCATGCAGTGCCTTGGAGCTGTTAAATCTTCAAATGAACGAGGATTTCGACACAAGAAGATCACAAACTTCTTTTAACAATCAAATCTTGCACTTGACTTTGAACCCCATCAACCAAATCTGAACGTAGATAGTTTGGAAGCATTAATTGAAGTTCCTCTTCCAGTATTTTTGGGTCTTAATGGTTGAGTGTTCTTTTATCGTGGGAGCACTTCCATGAATGTGATTGCCTTGTATTGTATTACGTCATAATTTATTCGCAATAATACTTATCAAGTGCTTGCGTTTGGTAAGTTTTATTCATCTTTACTTGAACAACACGAATCCTGCAATTCATATAGTACAATCTTCTGCTACCACCACATATTGCTAAGCAATAAAGCCTCCGCTCGAGTTTACACTAGGAACCATTGTCGTAAGGAATGTTCGAAATATCGCCTAGTTTAGAACTACGAAAATGGTTTTGTCATAAATTTCGAATTCCTATCTATGAAATATTGGAGTACCATGTTCCAGAACAATGCAATGCAATAGCCTACTTAGTAGCATTAATTAGGGGATGCTTTCAGGCTTTCTCGAGCATAGTGGATGCTAGTAATGGATTTAATTTGTAATCACAGTAGTCTTGTAAGCAAATTAAAGTTATACGAATGTTATCCGTAAGGAAAAATTAAAAGGAAGAGTAGTATGAAACGGAATAAGTATAATATTAAAGGTTATGTTACGAAATTGTTATTATTAGCAGAAAGCAGTTAGACTTGATATTATATCCTTTATTATATAAACTTGACAAATTAAGAAAAAAGTTCTGTTATGTTTGTTAACTAAATTTAGATTGTCTTAGTTATATTGGCTGATAAATAAACGACTATTATGTTGATAATTGTTAATAACATAAATAAAAGTTAGGTTTAAGGATCAAAAATAATGCCGAAAATTGAAACTTCAGCAAATTGCATGGATTTGAGTTCATTTTTTGTAGATTTTTAACCATTTAATTTTTGAAATTAAATAGAGTATCCCCTGTTTAGAGAAATTGCTTTGTAGATATTACCCACATTTTTCCAATCACTCTAAGTTCCGTGGAACTATAGATTAGATATTTATTTTTGAAAGATTTTGAAATAGTGTATCCTTCCCGCTAGCTTTCCCTCGAAAAATTAATATTAATCCTGGCCAAAGAGTCCGTTTAATCTGCCCGTCCTTATTAGTCTGACCAAATCGAGCTCTTTCATGGTAATTTTCATTCTAGTAACCACAGTCTTCGAATGCTGTCTCTGGACCTTTCTATGGCTGATTGATACGAGTTTTAGTCTTAAACGATTACTCTAAACAGAAGTCCGCTAGTGTGAAAGTTAGAGATCTTGGTAGCAAGTCATGTCAACATTTTTGACAACATACGTTCTAGAAAGAATCTTTGAAAAGGCTTTTCGTGGAGAACTCAATGCGGGACCAGAACCGTTTTATTAGAACAAGAAGTTTTGCGGAACATTGTGTCCACGCATTCTTGGCAACACTAAATGTGTCGATCAACCACTATTGACAGTCTCACTAGGCTTGAAGAAAAATGGCCTTGTCAAATTTTTAGAGTAAACTCTTGATCCAAAAACTTGCTCCTAAATTCGCTCGTGTGAATCGCGGTGAGCTAAAATTTTTCAAATCAAGCTATTCGTCTAAGCCAAGCGATGTTGCTTGTTGGTCTCTAATAATCTTTTAGTCGAATGCATATTGCATGGGTACCTGTCAATATTATCCGTCAAAATCCATTTCAAAGTTATTTGATATTAATTGCGGTGTGAGGCTGTGGAAGACGTTTGCATTTTTGACCACATTCTGCGTAACAATTTGGATATTTCAGAAAAGAGACGGATAGGCTATAATATATTTATGGTAATTTGCTTCAAATTTACTCGTTTCCTTCAAATTTAGGTTATCTGACGACGAAAAAATAACTTTGGAGCACCAACTTTTTCCAAAAATGGAAAATCAAAAATCAGAAAATTAGGTATAACCAGAGATCCTTACTGGATTTTGGTAAGACAAAAAAGGAAAAAAAAAACAACGGAACAGTAAAAGAATGGCAGCGACTCCTGCGGCATCAAGCCAACATAGTGTTGGGAAGATTTTCTGCAGGGAAGACGCTGAGCAATAACATGATCATCTTCGATCATTAAGAAGAAGAATGGTTCTATCGGAAGGCAGAAATGGTCCTCAAATGGTTTATTACCGTCTGTGATATTCATTGGCATTTTTTTTTCAATTTGAGGAAAAAGACTAACTGCCTCAAATAAATATTACTACAGACGGAGTCGGTTGAAGGTAGCAAAACGCTAAGCCTTTTGATGGTAGGCAAGTATTCCAAATTTTTAGCAGGAATCGTTTGGGTTGCAAAAAATACAAATCTAACACGTAAAATTCAAAGGAAGGTCTTTTGTTATTTTTCAGAAACATTCTGCGAAGATGAAACCAATTAAGAAAGTTCTTCCGATCAATTTTTTCATTGCTGAGCAGATATCTGTCCAATTTTCAACTAGTTGAAAATAGATAAACATGTGTCAAGATGGATATTAATATTAAATTAAATTTAGTATCTCCAAAGAAAATAAAACGTATCGCGAACAGTTCTGTCTAGAATCAAGCCGTTTACTGTCATAGCAGAGAAAACCGGTAAGACTTGTCCTTACTTTTGATTGAGGTTAATAATAATTGGGTGGAGATAACGTAGCGCGCATTTAAAGTCCTTTTCCTTTTTGAAAAAAAATCTTAAAAATTATAAACTCTTTTTAATAGGATTTTTCTTCTTCGTGGACACGTGATATTTATAAATGATAAACGAGCATACAAGCTCCTCCCAGATCTAAATTTATAATAAATTCAATTAGAAATTTTTCGTAAAAAATGTCTCCGTACAGTGAAAACCCCGCCCTTTCGGTGGTTCTTCGTGGAATTGTTTAATTTTGGTATATGTTTTACCCAACATACCACACGGAATTTATTGGTTTCTGACGGACCCATCTTGGTACATCATGTCTGGCTTTAAAATATTAGCAAGTCTAAAAAGTATTGAGCCTTTTTTTGTCATTTTTCGATTGAATATTTCTTTTATTTAAAATGGATTTTATTTAAGTACATATTGTGCATTATTATCTATGACCTTTTTCCATTTTTAGGTAGAGCCATTATTCCATCTGTCCATTCCATGTGTGGAGCTTCTGTGGTTTATCGGCGAAAAACTTGTCCAAGTGATTTTCACAGTCCCTTTTTGAAGTGAATTTCTTTTCATTAAGGGAGTACGGGTCTGGACTATACGTCGGATGCATCAAAACTTCCCAGCCAAGCTTTGTACATTTTTGCCAGATCATCAAAAATGTAAGTGGTCTGGCATTGTCATGATCGAACACAACACCCTTCCTATTGATCAATTCTTGCCAGTTTTTTTGAATTGCTTGTTGCAGTCTGGTTAATTGCTAATAGTACAGTTCCGAATTGAGTG
Source organism: Stratiomys singularior (assembly GCA_954870665.1). Taxonomy (NCBI): domain Eukaryota; kingdom Metazoa; phylum Arthropoda; class Insecta; order Diptera; family Stratiomyidae; genus Stratiomys; species Stratiomys singularior. The sequence goes on along the minus strand of OX940881.1, from coordinate 24,697,540 downwards.
TTTGGCCCGGTTCTAGCACCTCATGGTAAACACTTCCATTCCAATACTACAATACACACATCATAACCCTATTTGGTGTCAATCCTGGCTTTGAAGTGGTTTGTGATGATTCACCTTTTTGACAAAGATCTTTTTCGAACGACATTCTCGTATCTTACCCATTTTTATCGCCCGTAATCATTTGCTTGAAAAATGGCTCGATTTCTTTGCGTTTTATAAGGCATTTCGCAATGGAAATTCGGTCGATCAAATTTTTTTGTAAATGACTCAAAACTGTTTGGTGATGGATATTCAGTTCTTCAGCAATGTCATGGCTGCTTATGTGTCGGTCTTCTTCAATTTTTTGTAAGATTCAATCGGCTTTTTCAGTGATTGGTTGACCAGAGCAAGGTGCATCTTTGACATCAAAATTTCCCGAACGAAAGCGTGCGAACCATCTTTTGGCTGTGGCTTTTGATACAGTATCTTGACCGTACACACCACAAATTTCTTCATGAGCCTGCGATGCATTATCACCTTGATCGTAGTGATATTGTAAAATATAACGATTTTTTTCAGAAATTCCACTCATTTTTAAATTAATACAACCTTTGACACGAATAACGAAACACAAACATGTCCATATGAAAATTGTAGACTGGAATGTCACCTTTCAAACGCATGTCAGTTTGACTCAAACTGATCGGTATTGCCCGATTTATGACAACGAATACCATCTAGTGAAAGAAGGGTCAATACTTCCAATCGATACTTCCAATAGTCAAAGATTATCTAGTATAATAATTTAAATTCAAAAAAGTTTATTTTTTAAACATGTTCAAACAGATAGGATGCTTCCTTTCAATTTTGTGAATTTTTAATACAAAACATAAATTAAGCCTTTACAGATTAAGGATCTTTCGAAGTTAGTATTTGAGCATAAAATGTAATAAAAATAAATAAATTAGAACGATTACGGTCGAAATTCGATTTTTAAATTTTGAAAAAATTCACGAAATTAAAAGGAAGCATCCTACCTTTTGATCAAGATTTTGTGGATTGAGGGCTATTAGAAATTTTTTTTCAAAATTCAATTTTATTGCTGGAAATTTTAAAATTCATTCAAGATATTTTATAAATTTATTTTTCAAAATAATTAAAAATTAATTTTTTTTTAATAATTTCAAATATTATTATTGAATGGTCCTGATTAAAATGAACAAAAAACTTATTCTATATATTTAAAATTTTATATTCCATTGCGGAAAAGTTTTGTGGTATTTAAATAAAAGCTTCTATTTGGAAAATACAAAAAACATATTGGGGTTTGTCGCAAAAGATACAGATTGTCCTCTTAGCTTATTTGAGGGTAAGCCGATCTCTTTGATTCAACTAGTAATGAAATGATTATTGCAGAATGTCATGATATTTTCTGCAATTCAAATTTGATTAAGGATCCAACAGGGTTTCATTGTTTTCATTATCATCTTTGCTTAAAGTTTTTTTGAAGGTTTTCTTGCCTTCGAAAAAACGGAATGCGTCTGGAAAATAACACATTGGGAGAGTGCATTATCAATTCAGCTCTAACTTATGACAATCGAAAGGTCCCAAACAATTCAAGCCCATGAGTCTGTTTGGAGGAACATACCAATGATGAACAAGAAAAACCTAAAATAAAAAAATCTATGCCTGCTCAGCTAAAACTTAATTCATTCAACATAGTTCAAAAGAGGTCCACTTACCAAACAATGTCCTGATCGTCTGCGTTTCGAATATTATCGTGTGGTCTGCAAGCCTTACGCAATAAAAATTGCACAGCTCACCCAATTATGCTTTTTATTGTTCGGTCATCTCTTTTCCAATTTCGCGCAATACAAACAGGCAAACAAACAAGTGAAATAATATCAGTTCCTATCAAAATGGAAAATTCATTTATTTCGTCCTTTTCGCTTCTTTCGAGTGTTGTGCACGACGAGCGTCACATGGGACAGTATTTTCGAGCAACTGAAATAGGTTAAAAAAAGGAGCAGAGACAGAATGATTTGGTATCAGATAGTACGAGGAATAGCCATAGAAAGGCTGTCAAATTCAACCCACTAATTGTGATGCGATTTTCGACCCCCTTTCTTTCCGCAATTTTCATCGTCCTGCACATTTCTTTTCCTTGTAACTATTTCTCGCTTGAACTTTATGTCCGTTTCTCATTGTCGCAAATTGGTACACATTTCTTTCCAGTGGTTGCAACTGCAGTCATTTTATTGGATCCTATCAAACAATTTTTGGTGTGACAATTTCTATGTTTAAATTAGAATATTATACAATATTTTTCGTTTTTTTAGAAATGTACCAACTTCAAATTTAAGGACAATTGAAAAGTACCCAAAATTGTTATTAGCGATTCTCGAGGCAACACTACAACAAATCATTCTGCATTCGGAAATCATCGATGGAAATTTCGCCTTGTATGGCCAGAAGTGCAACGTTGACCACTGTATGTCAGGATGGAAAGCAAGGGAAATGAGTTTCTATCGAACGGGAGAATGATGATTAAGGAGAGAAAGGGCCATAGGTGGTCACTGCCAACCACTTCATTTTTTTCCAGTTTTGAATGTTTCTCTCACATGCATTGTCTGCTCAGAATTTTCCCGAAGGATGCGGAAGCTCAGGTTTTTCTTTATACTTATCCCTGAATTTTTTTCATGTCAAGTCCCCTAGTGCAGATGAGGATATATGCCGCGTTTTTGCCGATTATTGTGTAGTCGCTGTCATTAAAGTCGGCAGAATGGTGCAATAGCATCCACTCCTTACACCTACACAATCTAGTCAGTACACATATTCTAGCACCCAGTAATGCCTTCTGTACCAAGGGAATTCCAATTTTAAACTTTTCGGCCATATATGCTAGGATGCTGCTGTTCATAGCCTATTGATCAAACGAATGTGTGTGCGTTGAACTGAAGCTGTTTTTTGGAGATGGAGTAGGCCCAGGGTGTCACACAGAGTTCAACGTAGAAAATAATGTTAGTTCTAAATAATGGATGCAAAAAAAAGGAATCGAAGAGATTTTTATTTTACGGATGGGAATAGGTGGATCAAGCTCATGAAAGAAGATTCAAATTAAAATTGTTTGTTCATGCATCAGTTTCGGTGGAAAACTTTGCAAGGAGATGAATGCATTTGCCTTCACTTAAGCCTCGATGAGTTCAGTTGTAGATGAGCGCTGATAAACGCATCCTTCTAATTTTTGACTTAAATGTAAATGTATTACATGCTGTTGTACATATATGAGATAGGTGGTGAACATTATTCACTGAACTCTGTACCATATGGGAACTGGCGGTCTAGTGAGCAACATCAACAAACAATGCTTAAGTTGATGTTGGTCACTAGGCTGTCAGTTCGTCTGTCAGTCCTCTTCCAGTTTGCTCTCGCAAATGCGAGACATGTCACTTATGACAGAAGCACTCGTTTAAATTGTCTCTTACTCGACCACTTCTATGATTAATCTGTTCACTAGTTCTCTACTTTAACAACAAACGACTTCAAAATCGTTTCTTATATACACGTTTATAAAGTGAATGTTTAGCACTGCTCCATATAGTGGTTGCTTCAGCCACCTAACTAAGTAGGGTTTGACTCGTCGCCCTTTCCACTTCTTTGCAATGGGAAGCAGTTTCGAGATCATAGCTTTTGATCCCAATATATCATTCAGCACAATAAAAAGTTCAAGTTTCTGGGTTCTGTTCTAAATTCAATTAGAAAATGTCCTTCTTTTCCAGAACCGTCCATATGATGGCATTTTGTGGCTGTGCGTCTCATGGCCTTTTCTTCCACATGGGAAGCATTCCTTGAACGTAAAAGCATCTATTCGTCTGGTCCTGGCCCTGTTTTACTTTGCATTAGCGGAGCCATTCCTGTTTCATTCCTGTTTGTTTTTTTTTCCTGCAGTGATGTCGCAAAACATCACCGTAAAACTGAGTTTGGTGGCGTTCGTTATAGGTTCAGCAAATTCGTTCAAAAAATTAATCTTCCTTTCACCTTTCAAAGAAAGTCCTCCTAGGCAATCCAAGTAAAGCATACTACACTGTTTACATATAGTCCTTTCAGCCGTCAGGTTTATCACACTGTTTTGAATTTATTAAGCAAGTTCAATGAAACTTCTTTGATTCTTACACCCTGCGTCTTCTTTGCTGCTTTTAAGCGTATCAAGTTGAAAGCAGATGCCACGTTGTTCCAAAAAAGTAAGACTATACCGTCTGTTGTTTCCTCAAAGAAGAACATTTTGTCCAAGCAGGGATATCAAGGCTGTTCAGGTCTTTTAGCCAAGTTGTGTAACTGAGTAATTATCATTGAAATAATACAAAATTGGATCGACAAGATATTCGAGCTCTGTATTCCTATGTTCATTGACTTATCTTAGTAGTTTTTGACAGTCATGATTTATAGATTATCCATTCGCCCCGCCACCCCTTCACTTTCACTCGAGCTTATTCACCTGGAAAACTCATCGTTTGGAACGCCACCTCCACCTTCTATTGTTGCCGTTGCTAGCACAATATGTCCTTATGTCCCTGGCTCAGGTGATCGTCTCAGACACACATCCTAGAAGCAAACGGGTAGAGCTCGTTAAAGGTTTATGTAGCTGTTGTCTTTACAAAGACTTTTGGTAACGATGTGAGTTAATCAGGTGGGATCCAGCATATATCCTGTAATTAAGCGAGTGTTCCCTTCTTAACCGCATGACCACTTATAGCATTTTTTTGAAGGGTTAGCCTGATAAATCAGCTCCACTTTTCAAACTAAATACTTGCTTTGCCCATATGAGAAGAACTTGTCATTCTTCTCACTCCGGGGTGTATGTTCTGATCCCCGGTGTTATTTTATTTTGTCTATCATTTGTCTGCGTTTGGGTAGATTTAGTGACTTGGCATTTCGTGACATGACATTTCGTGACATAGCAACCTACCTGCCGAGACCAAAGGGTATCTTCAGAAGGAAATAGGGTTTGTTTCGGATTCAGCTTGGCAACGAAAACTGCTACTGGGTTTTGAGAATTGAGATTATCGCTTGAATAAATGGATAAGCGAATTTTGAAATTTTCGAAAGAAAGAAGGAAGGGGGAGGGGGTGGAATGTGTGCTGCCCACCCACGAGAGTTATTACTTTTTTATTTAATTTTTATTTAATTTTGTTTAGGAGGAATACTAGTGCCATCAATGGAGAAGCAAAATGAAGAAAATTGCAATCAAGGACAAATTTGATAAGACTTGTGCTTGGATACGCATGAAAAAGGGCTCCTCATTCCGTCGACAAGGATCTCGATTAATTCACCATGCTATCGGAAATATACTAAATATTTTGAAAAAATGAGCTGTTGAATCGGAGAGTGGAGTGAGAGTGGAGATCTCTTCGATTGTTAAAATGTAGGAAGTGGAATTCATAAGCTGACCATGAACCTTGAATGGACCTAAAAGGAATACCGAGACTGTTATTTATTACTAGAACTGTAGAACGGAGGCTGTTTGTAGATCCAAAAGTCTAACTATGTGATTGAAGAGATGTCATAATTGTTGTAATTTTGAAATTGAAGAATTCATACAGGAAGCCTGAATTGAGATGTTGTACTAAAACTTGGATGAAAAATAAAAATTGGCAGGTTGGATTGGCAATTGGATTCTCTCCATCATTTATCTATGCATGGAAAAGGAGACAAGTTCAATTTTGAAAACCATACGGCAATATGATATCCCAGTTTGAAAAACGGAAACATTGAGCTCCTAGAACGCAGAAAGGCTGTTAATGTAGCCATCATAGTTGAGGGTCTTCATCAGTGGGTCTTCAGAGCAAGAAAATTGACCCTCAATCAACTGTCCATGTCGAGTAAGTCTTAGAGAAGTGCTGGGAGTTCAATTGTTTTTCTTCTTTTGTGGACTTTAAGCAAGCGTACGACTGTATCCATCGAAACACACTATGCCACATTATGCTTGATTGTGGTATCCATGCGAGCCTTGTCTGTCTGTTCATAATGACATAAGCATATTCAAAAAAAAAAAACAAGTCCGGATAAACACCCAGCTGACAGATGCCTCTGACCACCAGGCTTAATTGAAACAGCGAGCTGAACTGGTTTAATCTACCGCACTACTGTTTAATCATGCTCTAAAATGTGAAACCAAGAAAAACCCCGTTTAGGCAAGACCTTCACTTTTCTATAAGGAACAAATAAGTTCATATAAGTACAATAAGTTGGATCAAATAGTAGCCAACGCATGTGACATCTTCTTTTCACGGTCATCTATGTCTGCCGAAAAAATCTTGCGTCTGAGAAGCAAGTAATGGTACTAATCGGTCCAAGAAATAAAAAAATTGACAATTTCGAATTACTTGGTATAAATTTTTAATAAATTTGGCAATGAATCAGCTAAAGTAAGAAAGTAATATAACTCACATATAAGACTCGCTTCTAAATGCTACCAATCTTTCTCCAAACCTTGGGAAACTCTGGTCCAAATGCACATAGTAGGTATAAGGTCTGTTTTTTCCTATGATCGTGAAACTTAGGCCAAAAAGTAGGCTCATAACAAATGAAATAAGCGAAGAAGATCGCAAATGAGGTCTACATGAAGAAAATGTTACAACCAGGAGCTGGTTTTGTCATGTCAGACTCCTCCAAAATTAATACACTACAGAAGCTTCTATAAAGTGACAATGTCAGCGCCGGTGAGGCGTATTCGCAGGTAAGGTTAAGGGAGGAGCACGAATGGTTCTGAGAAGGCCTAGAAAGAATTGTCGGAGGATGGTTAATCGCTTATCACTGAGGGAAGGGGCCAATATACCGAACTGTTGAAGATATCACATTAGGGAGGCCTAGGTCTGAGAGGGGTTGTAGCACGATTAAGAAGACGACGAGGGCAAAGTGTTGCTTTCATTGATTCCACTTCCCGGGCAATAATTTGTTTTAACTACGGATTTCTATTGTAAGTCCTTATTTTTAGATATCCCTCCAATAAAGATCTTAGATATCCCTTGAAAATCACATGTTGTGATAGACAGTGAGCATGGTGAATTGAGCGTGTCTCCGTACTTAATGATCATCATTTTTTGAAAATTTGCCCTCAGTTTCCCTTTCATAATCCTGACTGTGTGGTAGGGAACAATCCTGTTGAAATAATTTTTTGTTCTCTGAAACATCGGTAATAGAAGCAAAAGAAATTCTTGATTGATTTGGTAGTAAACCGCGGTATCATTCCCCAATATAGAGTCTCATTGGTCAAAAAACAAACATGGCCCAAACACTTATCAAGTAAAAATTACTCAAGACGCAGCCGCATTTCGTAAACTTTTTCTGTCACCATCTGTCACCTAGGGCTGATGATATGCCAAAAAGAGTTTATTTATGTAAATTTCCCAAGATTTCTTGTTACCCCACGCCTTGTTTTTCCACAATCGAAGTTGATTTTTATGGTCCTGAAACCATTTGTTCGACCCGCGTCACGAACGTCTCCTCTGATCCAATCCTTCTTTATTTTTCACAAACACTTCAATGATGTTGTCTTTGTGCGTTTACTCATTAAATTTTAGAAAATACACTTTCAACTTTACCTTTCGTGTCCGAATGCAATATTTGACAGATCGTAACGTATGAAACCACTCAGTTCCAATTCTCAGAAAAGTTGAGTAAAAATAAAAGAGATTCTTAAAATTACGATCTCAAGCCATATATCTCATTTTAAATGCTTGTGTTGAATTTTTCTCGGAAAAATGGTCCCAATTTACGCCTATATTATAACATAACATTTCAATTCACTACGATAAAGTTCTCAGAGCCATTGTAAAACGTTTTTCATATTTTCTTACTACTTATGTTGCATTTGTTCCGTTTCTCGCTAAGTATTTTCCTTATTTTCTTTCGAATTTCACACAAGAATGAACAGATTTCCCCGTACAATTCTGATCCTTTGCCATTGTTGATATATGCATATTGTTGCCAAGTGACAATAGACTTAAAAAAATGTCGGACAAGGCACTAGAAAATGAGTTGTCTTTTGTTTAATTATTTCATATTAACCCCTAAGGTAATTTGTCTTCATTATTTTCTCTATGATGACTTTTTACCGTAGAATGTTGTCTCATTATCGTCATCATGTGCGCTCTAAACTCATATCTTGTTTTTGAGTCCTACTTCGTGAATTGTTAGATGAATTTGTACTATATGCATATTGTTTTTTTTGCTCCTTTATTTTGTTTCAGCTTTTTTGTTGCTGCTGGTTTTTGTTATTTTTTCCCCATTTTTTTTTGTTCCTATGTTATTCAGTGACTCAGAAAGAGTGTACTTCACTTAGCTTTTCCTTTTCCACTATGGCAAATAGGAAATGCTGTAGTGTGACGTAATGACATTGTTATTTACAAAAAAAAATTGTATAAAAGGAAGCTTGACTAGTACGGAGTGTAAATTTTGCTAAGGGATACAAGTAAAAGAATAGGAAATGAGCTTGACGTGGCGAGAAGTATGAAGTTGAGTATGCAATTCACCTGTAGTTTTTCGTCCTTTGAAATTTTCAATTTCATGCTGAATAGAATGTGCAAGAATTTATTACATGAACTACTAAAATTGCAGAAAGTTGGATAAATGTCAATTCTTTGTTTCATTTTGATGAAATCTTTGCACCCTGTCGGTATCTCCTTTCGGTAAATCTCAGATTTGAAGTCCTCATGGTTAATGAAAATTCATGATTTGGGTTTCACTTCATCTTCCATTGATATAGTTCACAATATTTTCAAAATTTTTAAACTTCTATCCATTTGGTGTCAGCGGTACGAACGGGTAATCCAACCAGCTTTAGTTCGTAAGGAAGCGTCGTCGAAAATTTAGCCAGAGCTGTGTCTAGTTTGTGAGTCCATGGATTTTCGGCCTTTTTGGCATTTTTTGACACCTTAAGGCTTTTGTATACACTCTGGTAACCAAAATGACATAACCATGCTTTTATCTCTAAAAAATGACCATACCAGATCCTTTACAAAAGTTCTTGAGCATGCATCAAGAATTATTTTGTATTTTTATATCAATTAATCACCTTAATCCATTTATGAGTCATGCTTTTTCAGCTAATTTGAACATCGACAAAGTAATATTTATTTTAAGGGTCTTCAGTTTTGAGGGAAGGCCTGGTTTCTTCTGGGCTTAAGAATGACTGTTATGACAGCCAATTCCCGTGGCGCAGGACACCACATCGAACCAAAAAATTTTGTTGTTTACGTCTGTCAAGATATTCAGGATGTTGTCTTGGAGCCACTACAGCATTGTGTTAGTCACCTTGTTTTGTCCTTACCATTTGTCTAGTCCTAGTATGTTTCGCTTCCTGTATATCAAGTGGTCCAATCAAATCCTTTGGTTATGGCACATATTTCAGTAGCTCTGTTGCTTTATTTAATATTTGATTCGTCTTGTCAAAATTCTGATCCCAAAAGTTAAATTTCACGAAATTGAACCTCCAGCGTGTCTTCGAAGGCTTCTAATTTTTGGAATTTCGCAATTTTCGTGTCGTTTGGACCGTTCATGGGTGAGAAAACCGTCATATGCGGAAGTATTTTGACGTCCTGCAGAAGGCATTCTCACATGGTTCGATGCGCTGCACGAATATGTCCCATAGTTCCTTTCGGAACAGGTTAATGCGATCTTGAACTTCCTTTGGCAACTGGTTAAATTCGTTTCAAGGCAGGAAGCGTCCATTCTTTAGGTTCTTCTACAATATTCACTCCTCCTTCTTAACATGATTATGATTTCGCGCGAGAGTTCATAGGTATTGTAAGCACTTTTGGTAGATGTGACCGTATTATCTTCTATTGTTTGCCTACATAATATGCTTCATGACATGGACTATGTTTACTTGCTGGATGGAACTTTAATTCAACAGGAAGTTGTGGAAACGTTGCTCGTCAGTTTCCATCCCAGTTCTTTTCGGTTCATCTATAAAAGCGTCCTCTATTACGAAGTTTACCAGTTGATGATCTGAGGAGATTTCATTACGGACATTTATTCGTATGTTTGGATGAAACTCTAGGGGCATTCTCAAATCAAGGATATTTCAGTGCATCTGACCAAAATGCGTTGCATCATTGGGTAGATGGAGGCTTGCGTTCTTTCTTGCGATGAATCTGTTTAGCTCAGTTTGAACTTGATTACTTAGTGACCACAGCACGCCAATGAGTATGATACGTCTCCAATGACCAAAAGCTGTCCTTCCGTTTCGAATAAAGTGTGTTTGTCCAGTTCAAAGTGTCATTTGTTGGGTGGGATGAACACCAAAATAACCAAAAACTCAAATGAATTTGGCTGCACTTCGATGGCATTTGATTCTCTTGTGTGTAGTTCTGGTGTATGAGCCTAGAGATGTCCTTGTCGCGGTATGCATCTTTTTATAGATGTAGCTTTTACCGGAGGGATGGGTCGGGTTTTAAGACGTTAAAAAGGGTTATTGAGTTTAGGTCTTTTTAGGTTTAGGTCATTGGATGATCGTTGTCGGGTTCCTCACGTTTCCTCTGTTTAGTAAGGATTGGGTCGAGGACTGAAAATATAGTGTCGGCTTTTGTCATTTTTCGTTCGTTGATCATATTTCCGTGGATTTTATTATGTTTGTAGATTTCTTGTTTTTCTAATACTAGTCTAGGCTAGGTCACTTCTTTTGTTTTTGTTGCAGGGTCATTGCATTTGCCTTAGTATTAGGCTAGTGTGTGTGATTCTGTAGGTGTTTTGCGTAGTTGGAGTCTGTTTTGTTATGTGTAAACGAACGTGGGTGTTCCTTATATCTAGTTGTAAGTTTATGTGTCGTTTTCGACACGAATATGTACTAGCACTAGGCTTACGTTGAATTTTAATTTCCTTCACTGGTCACTTCCACACGGTTGATTCTTAGGTGATTCTATGCACGAGGATTTCCTCACTGAGGGGCCTACTATTGGACACTTTCCGCGGCAACGGAAGCAATGTTCTCCTGTTTTTCTTCCTCTTGAGAATTTTTCCAAAAATTTTATCATACTGAATATATCATTCAAGTATCCTTGAAATTATATTCTAATTATGATGAGCACGTACGCAGGCTGATTAACAGCATAAATGGCAATTTTATGCAACAGCATAAAAGGAGCCCATAACTTTTACTGTGGATTCTTCCGTGCATTTGAATACAACGAATGATGGTTCCGGAAAATAGGTAAAAAAAGTTCACGTGGGACAATTGCGTGATCAACTGATTTCTTTTTCGGCTGAATTGTCTCAATGTCCTATATCAATTGATGAGCAAAACCGAACAGGTGATACATAATGGAAGGATGGAGGGTTTGGTGATTATTATTGTCACATAAAAATTTTTTTGAGTTTTTTGTATGCTGTATTTATATTTTGGCTAGTGATTGAAAAGTAAGTAAGCGGTTCCAGTATGGTTTCCATTTTTTATTTGAAAACAGAATCGGGGCAGAAAAAACAAATGCGTCATATGCAAAATAAAACTTCCTTGGCCGGGGAGTGTAGACTTCTGTGAAATGGTAACTGAGTTCACAAAAAGCTCGAACGGTTTAGACTCTTTTGATTGTCTTGCATTCTACATTGTTTGTATCCTAGCCGATGAACGTTCCCAGATTTTTGTATTTTTTAAAACGTCTCCTCTTTTGGGAACCAAAGGGTCGTTGGTTCATGTCATCATTGCCATGATGCTCTGAGACTTTCCTGTAAGAGCCCTCGTTAATCCAAATGAGATCGAACATATATAATAGAGTGGGAGAATATTAAAAATCTTGACGTTGAAAAAATGAGAATGAAATACTTCATTTTTTCAGAAATCGAACTTAAAAATACCTGAACCGATTTCGGTTTTAAAATTGCAAGCTTTACAGGCAAACCTAGTGTAACACCTGAAAAAAGTTTATGTTTCGTAAAGTCAATTTAAGCAAGATTTTGCTAGCTTCAAAGTCACTGAAAAAAGTCCTCGATAGCTGGAATGATTTTTGTCTTTGTCGTGGCTAAAAATTAAAAAAAAATATATTTTAATTATTAATATTAAAGGTATTGGTCCGTTGTCGAATGAACCAAGATTAAAAAAGTGTGTAATTTTACACAAAAATCGGATGATTTTCAGGGGCCAAAATTCCATTTTTCTTACTATCGATAAAGTTGAAAAGACAAAGACATATTCAGTACGAAAAAGACATATTCAAAATAAACGATTAATTAAAAAAAATTAAAGCGATTGGATGATTACAACAAATTTTAGAAATGTAGCCTGTAGATAAATGGGTTTAATGATAAAATTATTGACTTTATTGCTTTGAATAGATAAACTTATTAAAAAATTTAAATAAAAGTAACTATCAATCTGCTATTCCAAGCCCGATTCAGACACCTTCATCTACTTGATAATGCGGCTGCTGGGCTGGAATTTCTGTGTCGGGAAGATCCTCTTTCTTTAGTGGATTCCCATTGGCGAAGTTTTGCTACACGCAGTGTGGTTTTATCTTTGCTGATACAGTCCATAAATATCTGCAAATAGCCCAACTAAATCACGGTAGTTTTCGTTTTTATTCTGGGTATTATTACCCTCACATCTGTCAAGCAATTCACGCCCAGGCAAGTCCTAGCTAGTTAGTTTCGAAGCTTCTTTTTCTTTCGGATCAAGCAAGAATATTCATGTTTTACCCATGCCAAGTTCAAGTATTCAGCTTCCGCATGGCGCTAAGTGCACTAACTCCTGCTCCTTCTTGACAGTTTCCCTGCTTTGGTTCCTTATCAGTCGTATTTCAATCGTGAAATGAAGCACAGATGGCTTGCTTCATTCCATCGATATCACCTTGATGTCGCATGATCGCTAGGACGTCATAATTTCGAGTCTAAGTAATTTATTTGAGTGTAAATTTTTGCCTTTCTTTTTATTTTTTCCTCCTAAGTCTTCTCGGCTTTCTTCAAACGGCGAGAATGTGTCGTAAAGTTGGCTGCAATTTTCGTGCATTATGTTGGCTCAAGGCGACGCAAATGATATGACATATAGAAGTATAAATACTGCTAGCTTGGTTTATGCAGTCATTTCTGTTTTGCACTTCAGAGCGATCGTAAAAACAAAAAGAGAAAGTGAAAGTTAATCTACGATCTATTTATATCAAAGAAAAACGCAACGGAAGGAACGAGAAATATCAACAGCGCATATGGGTCTGATACAGTTAGCGAACGACCCACTCAGCGGCGGTTGGAAAAATTTCGATCCGCAGATATGGACCTTGGAAGTGAGCCACGTGGACACCCAGGACAATCAATCGATAAAGACGAGCTGCGTGCATTAGTGGAGTCGGACCCCCACCAACCCATATGAGATCTTTCCAAGAAATAAGGCGTTCATAATTCGGCAGTTTGCCGTCACTTGCAACATCTTGGAAAAGTAAAAAAGCTTGACAAATGAGTTTCGCATGATCTTACCGAACAAAACATGACGTATCGAATGGAGATTTCAAGTTCTCTTTTCTCCCGCAACAAAAAGGAACCGTTCTTGCGCCGAATTGTGACCTGTGATGAAAAGAGGATGTTATACGATAATCGTCGCCAATCGGCCCAATGGCTAGATACCGATGAAGCGCAAAGATACATGCCGAAATCAAGCCTTCATCCAAAGAAAATAATGGTGACTGTTTGGTGGTCTGTAGCTGGAGTTATACACTATTCGTTCCTGCAACCTGGCGAAAATATCGATGCTGGGAAATACTGTGCTCAACTGAATGAAATGCATCAGAAATTGATAGTCTAATAACCTAGGCTTATCAACAAGGATGGAGTGATACTGCTTCATGATAACGCACGACCTCATGTATCGAGAACAACAGTCGCAAAATTAAACGAGTTGTGCTATGCGACTCTTCCTCACCCTGCATATTTACCAGACCTGTCACCAACAGATAATGAAGCCTTTTAAAAATTTGGATCACTTTTTGACAGAAAAAAAACTTAATAATGAAGCTACTGTCAAAAATGCCTTCGATGAGTTTCTTGGAACCATAAACTCGGACTTCTACGAAACTGGGATTAATGTATTTTAATCCCGCTGACAAAAATGTGTTCCATCAATTTGTATCTATTATAATTAAATAAATTATCTTTATAAAATGTTACAGTTGTTTAAAAATTTATTACTAAATCGGCCATTTCATCTGCATCAATCAAATATGTAGATAAAACTTTAGTTTTCGTACAAGATTATCACATGGGTTCAAATCTAATTATCCTTTACACGTGGCACTATCACCATCGATAATATGCCGTCACCATTTGAATCTTTCGTACTGTCGACTTCCATTTTTAGGCTGATTTTTTTATGATCTATGACGCAATCAACTTTGTATGTGGAGTGAGAGCTGTTTTTTGTGAGCATTAGAATCCTGTCTTTTTAAACTTCCCCATAAGACACGACTCGGGCAGGATTTTACACACAATTCAATGATTTTTTACAATATTTTCTTGCAAAAGTTACTACAGTATGACCGTACGTCATACCTACAGTATGACGTATTGCCACTTTTTCTCCGCGTGCCATCTTCCGGGAAAGTCAAATTTGTCTCTGAATTCTCTTTCTCCAATATGTTCCTTGAACTTAAAGAGTGCGCAGTGTAGTGGTCATGTTTAAATTGAATTCATCTGGTTTCGACCACATTTAACATGGTTATAAATGAAAAGATCTTCAAGAGTAGACTTATAAATACATTTTTGAAGAACACCTTAAGGACAATCATGGAAGGGTAATCGTATTATAAAAGCTGATGACGGCGACATACCACCATTACATCCTGATGCGTTCTCTCTATCAGAATTATTCAATAAATTTGTGATGTGGAAACTAACAAGCTTTTCCAAAAAGTTCCTGAACGCAACAGCCTAAGATGGTTTTCTTCAGCAACGAGTTAAACAGAGTGTAAAAATTCTTACAATGGTTAGTAATAAATTTATCATGATGGTTCAGCTTTGTCCTTTGTCCATGTAAGTACATGTCAGTCATATGTTGCTGAATGAAATTGTACTTTGCTATAATATACACCCGAAAGGTCTTGCAATAGTTCGACCTCCTAATTACAATTTTCAAAATCGAACAGAAATTTTATTGTTGCACTCAGTAAGGATGAAACATGATTACATATTAAATGTTTATATTGTATCTGAGCGAAAATTTAGGATGCCTCCTTTTTTTCATGCCTAACTTTGTATAATAGACGGTTTTTGGTGGTCCTATCATTTTCCCTATCGGCAGTCGTAAAAAATGACTGCATTCAGCCTATGTCAAATACAATATAACAATCCTTGCTAAATCACCACTTGTCACAGTTGCCACGTTTTGTGTAGATAGGAATGACATAAAAGGGTTCAGGCTTGCCTAATTCGCGATAACAGTGAATCGTATACAAATTAGAATATGATAATCGATGAGGAAACGGTTTTAAAACATGTCTTGCATTTTGCGGTTAATATTAAGGATTGTTCGTTCAAAAAAGAAAAAAAAAATTATGGAATGAATACAGTATAATAGGTTAGGATATACTGGAAAGTTATTATAAGACAAAATTAGTTTTGAATATCTTAACACTTCAAAAAGTTCAAATCCTTTTTAAAATGGAATTCTACGTATAATATTTTTTGGGGGCTAACACGCTGTAGAATAATGATGGCTATCAGTGTGTTGGTGCAAAAAAAATCAACCCACGCTTACGCTAATGTTGTAATCATAATGAGGACAATGCTAACGTAGCTTGAACACTGTGCTAACGAAAAAAATAACAATGTCCTGCTGGAACTCACCCCATATTAATAGCCGGGCTCGAATTGCTGAAGCAAATACTCCCTTGCTCATCTTCTTTCATGCTACCTTCCTTCTTTTCTGTACCCACATTTGAAACCACTTGGACCACCTTTAACCATCAGCCCCTAAACATTTCACATAAAATATTTTCGCTTTCGTCCATTTCACCATCCCCTTTCACGCGGATAGAGCGAGATTTGACCAGTCAATTTCTTTTTCGACTTTTTCTAGTTGATTTCGGCGGGCACTTTTTCTGTTGTTTTGTTAATGCGAACCCATTGACTTGACAGCAACCTTTCGCGAAAATTATACATACGGACATGGTCCATCCTGGTTGGATTTGGTGTGAGAAGACTATCCGCTAAATTTTTACCGAATATCGATTAAAAAGAATGAGACAAGAGACGAATGGTCGAGCGAAGTGGACGACGATGCTTTTAGGGGTGGCTTTCGATGATATAGGTGGGCACATGGTAAAACATTAACACGGTTGCATAAAATAAAAATAATTTCAACTTTTATGCAGTGGATTTTAGCGTTCCAATGATTGTACCATCGTCACTGCTTCGAGTTTGTGTTCTCTACGCGATTCTTCGGGGGGATGTTTTGCTTTTTCTTGTTTTAATTTTTTTTTATTATGTCGTTGTGATGCCGTTCATCCAGGGGACGCTATCGCATAAGTCATGTCCAGGAAAAACAAAAAATAAAACAAAAAATAGATGAGATGAAATGAATCGGTTGAAACAGAGAATGAGCAGCTCCACTGGTGGAAATTCGTCCCCAGGAAAATTTTTGTTTTATTATCAGTGTGGAAAGTCATACACCTAGCACAAGGAGAATGTCAAAATTATGTTGCTTAATTGATTTGAACATCAATGACTACCTCGGAATTAGCCAAAGAAGAGCTCTAGCTTTCGGAGCATCAGATCCAATTTTAAAATTTCACCAATCGCGATATTTAACGAAAAGTGGATCGAACCTGACGTTAGGATAGCCACTCAATTTTAACGAGTGTTGGATTCGATTTAAGATTGTTGTTTCTTTAAATTGTCTCCAAATGAAGTATTCTTTTGCGGGATCGAATGAAAACAAAGAAGCCGTCTATCAAAAAAAGTTTTTTTAAAATTATTAATGTATACCATTTGGGAATGTCCTTTTTCAATACAACAATATTCAAATGCACGCATTAGGACTTCTTCACAATTATTTTATTCAATAATTAAATTTCTTGTGGCAGCTTCGGAGGCAGACACTGTAATGGCCTCCATATTTTATTTAGAATGCGCCAGAAAATTCAGTTTACTTACGTAAGTTTTACTTTTGAAGCCAATTTACAGGAAAAAGTCCATAGGACTTAAATCAGGACTGCGTGAAGGCAAATTTGTGTTACCATAAATGGAAAATTTTACTAACGCGTGCCTTAGATGTATTGAACGTGTGTGGCGATGATTCGTCCTCCTGGAAAAAACATTTTTCAGTTACTGCTAGAAAATTTTGGCAGTTTAGGGGGCAAGAAAATCTTTACCATCCCCACATAACATTACCTCATTTGTTCGGCCAATTAGTGTATCGGCACGTTCGCTTTTATTTTCGTAAGGGTCGATGAGAACTTGCGTCGAAATCGTGGATCTAATGGTCAGTTTTCGCGAATTGATATGTTTCTGATATTTCAATTTCAGATTTGTTGCACTCAAGCGGAGGAATCGTGCTTATATACGATTTCATCGAGATGGAAATGAGCAATATCCAAAAATAATGTAATGGGAAAAGTTGGAAAGCAACGAATTGAGGAAGAGAACCCTCTTACTGGCTTTTTAGAGCTTTAATTCATGCATCAATTTGTAGAGTAGCTTTATGGCTCCCCAAAGAATGTTTGACGCATGATTAAAGACGCAAAAACCACAAATAGCCTAGATTTGCGGTCAAACTGTCGTATCATTATTTTCATAAAATTCTGTTACATATAACATGTTGTCTACTCCGTGTAATACCTTACAGCAGCTAAATTTAATTTATTAAAGAGACTAAAAGAGACAAAATTTTATTGAATTCAATTGATTTAACCCACGTGAAAGCGAAAACAGCACGAGAGGGCATCACAAAGAACACTATACGAGTGTCACATGCAGCAAGTAAAGTGAGCTTTGGAAGATAGAGAGCTTAAAAATTACTCGCTGTAGGTTAGCGAAGGGATCGAGGGTTGGCCGACTTTCTAACCTTAAATTCAGCGGGAATTATTTGGAAAATAGTCAAATAGTGATAATATCAAAGTGATATCTCGTATCCCCAGCAAGTTTTTGCTAACGACTTCCTATTAATCTGTAAAATTGGAGTTAAGTACGGCTCCATTGGGATTCTGTTCGAAGTTTTATCGCTTGTCAATATGCTGCGTTAAGGAATCGACAGAAATTAGTATTTCAGAGTTAAATGCATGTAAACAAATGAACTGCTACGGTGTGGGTTCGCTCCCCCGGGGGAAGCTCTCACCACGCAAGGAACCCGGCGAACGCGTCTTCCGGGAGTAGCGTAAGTGACGACGAAGCAAACAAATAAAACCACTACCCTCCGTAAATCCGCGAAGTAGAAGTTGAACTAGTTGCCCGATACCGAGATGTGCGAAGAGGAACTCGTAGAAAGCTAAATTTTAGTTATTAAGTGATTAACCGAAATATTGTAAGAAGAATCATAGAAGCTAAGAAGGGAATTGTGGTTGAAATAAAAGAAAGCAATTGTATTCATAGAATGGTAGTTAGTTTGTAAGGGTAGCAGCGAATCAACGGTCTAGGCATACAAGACCAACTTCAAAATAACGAGCTAACGGAACGAACCCAACCGGTTGTATGCCGGCTAAGGAAACCGAACCACACACTAAGCCGTGAATCTGGCTCACTTTCGCGATTCGCGATCTTTGTCTGCGCGTAAGGGGCGATGGACACATCAAAAAACAGGTACTTACCTCCATAGGATAAACATTCGCGACAATGAACGTTTAATAAACAATTAGACAAACCCAAACTCAAACTTAGAACACACACACAAACTTAAACATCACAAACTCCATATAACTCGCGCAAATCGCTCGGAATGTACCCCCAAATCACAAACGGCCGCGGCAATGATCGCTTAATAAATAAGTAAACAATAAACAAACACAAACGTAAAAACAAATAAATAAACTAGATGCCATAGGTCATCTGTCAGCCGGTAGTTGCGGCGAAGTGTGATGCGATTCAATGTGGATGGTGGAACTCGTCGTACCATAATTACAGCGGTTCCGGCGAATGGATCGCAGCTCGGGTGGGTCATCGCCCGAAGGGGTGAACGGCCGCAGCGGGAGGATCTCGAAGCGCTAAAGGAAAATGTTAAAAGGAAATGAAAAAAGAACGGGGGGCTTCTTTTTGGAGTCAGACGCAAGACGGTCCGGGAGTGTGAGAAGAGATAGTGGGAGTGCGCTTCCTGTGTGAATATAGCAATGTTAGTGCGGGAGAAGAAGTGAAATCTTGTGACTAAATAGTAGATATAAAAAAAAGATGTAACAAAAAAAAAAGACTAAATAAGAAAAGACGAAATAAGATTAAATTGAGACTGAAGTGTTGAGGCGGTGCAGCACACGGTGATCGTTCGGGTTCCGGAGACTGGGTGCGGAACGCAGACGAGGACCATTCGAGTTGGCGGAAGCACGGAATCGTGGGGGTGGCCACCGTCGCACAAGTGATAGGCTTGTAAATACTGTATTATACTATTAGAGATAAGTTATTACTATTATACGAGTATATTATCTAATATTGTAAGTACCATTTTATTACTATCATATAGGAATTATTACTATTTTATATTATCCATTCTACTATATAAGCATTTCAATAGAGTCAAAAATAAAAAACTAAACAACACGAGTTTCTCTTCCACGGGTGAGACGGTAGCAACGCGGACGGTAGTCGGTCCTTTGTTTTCAGGGTGTTTTCCTTTTCGGTTACTTTTTCTTTTCTAGGATCGAACGGGTTTCGAGTGGTTGTGGAGGTTTCCTACGAGGAGAGTGGTCTCGTCGCATTCTCGCTTGGCGACGTTTCGGGGCTCGGTAAAGCGAATGGCGCCCACGCCCGTCTCCGACGGACCTACCGGGACCGAGGGCCCCGGCCGTTACCTCTCCTTATAGGAACGACCGTGGGGGTGCATCGAGCCCAGCACTTTCCCCAGCGATTTGGGTTGAAGGCTGGGAGCTCAAGGCCCACTAACGGATTTAAAGTGTAACAGAACTCTGGGTAGCTTGGGTCCGCCGGGCCTTGGTTCGTTCGTTCTCACTGAGAACGAGCTGAAGATGGCTGTATGCAGCCGAAACGCGTCCTCGAGACCCACGAAGCAAGGCCCGGCGGACCCAAGCTAACCAGAGTTCATTTTGGCCTGCGACAACACCAAAACGTACTTCAGTCTACAAATGGTTATCTATCTGCTGAATAAAGGAGTCTTCCTTACCCTCGATATACCAAAGAAGATTTGAGAAAGAATGAACATTTTGATAGAAAAATAAATTCTGTAATTATCAGGATCTCCTAGATAAGAAAGAGTTCATAACACCTGCGACAGTACTATATTAGCAAATCCTCCAATGAAACCGAACTTGAAATGAAACAGAAACCGAAGTCAAACAGAATTTTAACTTAAGTTTGGGTTCATTCCTCGTGGAAGCGCAAACTAACTATTGAAAGTAATTGTAAGAATTTATTGCAAAAATTAGACAAAATACTTTTTAAGATCAGCTGGAAGAGTTTGATTTGAGGGATTTATGTACAGTAATAATATTTCTGTACAGAAGCCTTGAACCACTAGCGTGAACAGGGCTACAAAGATCCAACGCTGCTCAGCATTATCAAAGTTCTGCAAGCTGCTAGGAGAACCAATAGAAAAATACAAATTTTCACACAAAATCATCTTCAACTGCGATGAAAGCGGTATTTATATCCTCTAAGATACTGGGAAATTATATGCTGCTAATGAACACAAGAAAAAAGGATTTATAACAAGCTGGGGAAGGGAAGAGAATAACATTTTACTCTACGCCATGAGACTGCCGGTGGAAACATTCCTCTGATGTTTATATTTCTCCGAAAGAGGATGATCCCGACCTTGGAAAAGGATGGTGCTAGCAAAATCATTAAATGCTCTGACAATAGGTGGGTCAGTGAGAACCTTTCTTTTGAATGTCTCAAGCACTTTACCCAACTGAAGAGCCGGTCCTATTCATATTACAAAATCATGCGAGGTGAAAAAAAATTAAGTTCATATGCTGTTACCATCGACGGCAGCGATGGATGCGCCCTTTTTTTGGACTATTAGAACCTTCATATAGAACAACTATATGAAGAATGTAAATTTTTCATGAAGAACCATCTTTCACAAGTAAGGGCAAGGGTGAAGCTCGACGTAGAGCAATGGTCATATTTCTCACAAATCCCAATGTCTTTTTGGATCAAGACTTTTAGCACTTTTAGACTTTTAGAAGTCCTTTTATCGGAACCCAATTTAGTATAAAATCTTAGCGACTCTGTTTCAGAATCGACAGCTCTCAACTGATGTTGACAATGGTGACCGAAGCTGTTTTCTTAAATTCCTAAATATTTATTGATAAATTTTGTTTCAATTCCTGTTTAAATTATAATATATTTTAATATAATATATTTAATATAACATAAATAATATAAATATAATATATTTTCTCAATACCTACATCTCCTATACGAAGTGATGAAATATTTATATACTATGATTTGAAAGTTATATATCAATAAGGATTGGGGAATTCGATGATTTTGAAGGAAACTTGGGTGGGAACTGGCTTTAAATTTTATCGGACATAGAATTTAAAATAACTGCATTTTCGTTGACATAAGCATCTAAAATGTATCCATACATCACGGTAAGAAACTAAGCAATGCGTTGTTTTTCAATCGTATGTTTACAGACATATAACTGTTAAACAAGAAGATCGAATTATCAAAATACAGTTTCATTGTTTTGCGCACATGCCTTCTAACAAATAATAGACAAACGCTCAAATCGAAGCTATTTAATACATGAATCGTACATTTAAACTGCTGTTTACAATACTTTTTGCACGCTAATGTTGTTGTGTGTTTGTTATTAGAACTTTCAAGAAGTTCAGAGTGCCGTTAAATGATGTGTATACATAATGGAAGGTTTGCGCGTTTCCTTCCAATTATTTGGGTTGGATTATTTTAAAAAATTTTGTTTTAAAAAGCTAGATGTGCTCGAGTCTATACGTATACGGCAGGTACCTGTAGGGATGAGGATTAATACGGATGAAGGCAATTGCGATTCAAAATTGCTAAGGGTAATTAAAAGCAGGGATAATAAAGTTTAATTAAGTTTAAGATTGTTAGTATATAAGCATGTTTCGAGAATCTATTAGTTTAGTGTACTGAAGAAGATCACAAATAGTGGTCGAAAACGTTTTACAACAATAAAAAGTCAATCTAATGTTTAGAGACAAAAAAACAATTTTTACTTCATAGGTTATTTTGTGCGGTACATTTCAAAAATTTTAAAATGGTATAAATATTGGGAACTAGCCATATTAATTCGGTTAAAGCATACCTAATTTAATAAGTATCAATTTTTCTTAAAATTAACTCAGCACAATCGCTTAGCGTGTGCTGGGACTAAGTGGACTTCGAGAACTTCGCTACGCTCTAATGCTGCCCTCTGAAAATTTACCCGAAGTTAAGGAAATGTCAAATCGAGAATGAAGTGTAACGACGTACTAAACGCAGTAAATTTTGTTTAAGCTTATTCACGAATAGGTTTTAATATTTATCTCAGAGTACTGGTATTGATTGATTTCGAATTGAAACCCCGTCAATGTTTATAAGGTTTGGATGGCATATTTCGGGCAGCAATCTTGGTGAGGAGTTTAAAGTCCGGTTGAGTTTGTTCCGCAGTATTCATTTATATACTTGAGCAATCACTAAATGTATCTGCTTTAGTCTATAAATGGAAAATTAGTTTTTCAAAAGCTTATATTCAGTGTTTTACAACGAACAGAACAAATGATCAAATGATATAGATTGTAGGTTAGTTAAAGATTGTTATTATCGGACCAGTTAACAAACTTTAACCCCTGAATTTATGTTGAATTTGGGCATATTTTGTTACTTGTGGTTAATTGATTCTTGGTAGATCTTAATGAATTTAAGAAAAATCTTGATAAAAGTGTAACTTCTTCTCTTGTCTATGATCTTATACCTCTATGATTGATCGAAATCTAAAAGGTAAGGACGTCTAATCAGACTCGAAGTTAGTTTTCTCAGCTCGCGCATTGAAGCTTAGGAGCTGTGAGTGAGAAACAAGGAAAACGATTAAACGAGGATACCAAGTACATGGAGCAAAGGTATCAGGGAAACTGGAATACCAACATAATGTCAATAAATGTATAATGACAATAAATGTGTATTCAATATTCAACAAAGTTACAACAAAGACAAAGTTACCTACAAGACTTAATTGAAGAAACAAGACGTTTTGTAAATGCTTTTTCGATAAAACTTTGGAAAAACTCAAAACTTATAACTTACTCGCTGATATCGTTTCTTCTGACCTTTTTGATTTGGGTACGTCACCTCGTTTCACTTAATTCTCGGAGACGTAGACTGTGCAAAACTATGATGTGATTAAAGAAAGCCATGGTTGCTGATTCAGAACTAGGATATCCTGAAAATCAGAGCTTTACCCGAAGGCGCGAAAATATGTTTGGATTTTTAGGCAAGCTAAAAAAGAGAACGTACGCTTTTCTCTATCCTTCCAAACTTGTGTAAAATCAAATAACAACGACTAAACTAGTCATAAATTATCCTGAAAATAATATTCTAAACCAATCTGCAAGAGTGTGATTGCAACGCGCCTTAGCAGTAATGGTGTCCTCCAGTTTGTCCTGTTTTGTAATGATGACATTTGTCGCCGGCCAATAACGCACTTATTATTATCATTATTATCGTTTGGTAATTAAAATAAATTTGTTCATAGAATACTTTTAATCCGAATTTATATGCCTGATTGAATCTGCAACACCCTGACCAATTACATTTATGACTATGAAATTAAATTTCAATGATATTCTCGTTAATTGGTTTAGTGGCACGGTCATATCGGCATCGTTGTTGTTGTTTTTGGTGCTGTTGTTGTCGTTGTTGCATATCCTTTTGGTGTCGTCATCGTCAACCTGACATTAAGTGCGTGCGTACATATGCGTCGACATTTAAAACAACTGCAAAATGTCCCCATCTCATCGACCGCAATCCAACAATCTGCACGTTAAGTAAGTGCACTCCCGTATCAACTCCACATATGGAGTTGCCTCACTTAATAGGTAGATCAGAGTCATGTGTGGTTTCATATTGATAAACTCACCTTCGTTGGTCAGCTACGTTTTCACGTAAATACCGAAATTTGTGTGAAACATTGAAACACCACAAATGTTCGCACTCCCATTACACATCCTACGCATATTTCCGGTTGGAAATGTGATGCTCGATGAGTCCTGCCAACGTGTTGTGATTGCAGGACCAAAAGTTATTACAAAGCGTCCTTTAATCTAGTCGTCTGTGAGTATTCTAAAGTTTCACATTCCAGAGATTCTCAGATTGTTGGGAAACTGCGAGTCAATTTTCAATAATTCCTGCTTCGTCCTTTTTGAATTTTGGAAATCTCCATGGGATTTTTATTCAAATCCACACAATTATCCGTTTCTTATTTCCTATTTCCTGCAGGGACAGCATACGTGCAGCTTTACACTAGTCAGCGTCACAGGACTATAATCCGGAGCTTGACCGGTTGCGATTTATTGATCTGTTTACTAGTGCCTAGTTGAATACTTCCGCCAAAAGTTTTGGTTAATTATAGAATAACCATTCTGTTTCAATTAATTTTAATTACCCAATTTTATTAGGTTCAACTGATAGCGGTCGTTAATTGTCCGCAAAATTTTATATATAAACACATCGCGAAATCACGATGGGACTCTCTTTCCAATGATAAACAGTGTTGAATGAAGAGATAAAAAAAAACAACCATCGTATCGATAATTCTGGCCATGGATACGCACAGTGAACATTCAATGTTGAGTTATTTTATACCTTTTCGATTCATAAATCAAAAAGATACAAATTAAATGCATATGTCGATTAATATTGCAATCGTGTTTGGTTAAAATCGCTTAATTTTTGCATTGGTTGCACTTATGTTTTGTTGGTATCCAAACAAATACACTTTGTAAACAATTTTAACACCCCCACGGTTTTGAATCGAATATGTGTTTCATTCTGTATTTTTCTGGAAATTGTTTTCCATCATCCTAGACTAGTTCTTTCCATTATCCTAGTTCAATTTTAAAGGTGAATTTCTTCTTTTGTGCCTCGAGTTTCTAAGGATATGCTAATTCAGCGACACGAAAACCCATAACAGTTAGTTCCTTCTTCATTCTCGTTGCAATGAACGCTAAAATATATTTTTAACTTTTGGAAAAGAAGTCCTTTCAATGTATACCATAATCAGAACTCCTTTGGATGACATTATGTCAACAACTGTTAGAAGAGGTACAAAAACGGTCAAAAATTACTCTATTGTCCTTAATACAATGAAATAGGAGAAGATTTTACTTAAGAAAACAGAAAGCGCTGGATGACCCGTCGAATGATAAAATGAAGTTCCTGCCAATCGTCGAAGGGTGGAGTCAATTTCAAAAGGACCTGGATGACCAGAAGCGAATATTCATTTATATATATTGGCTTGAAGCGCCGTTCATCTTTGTAATTGATTATCGTTAAGGAAAAATTTCCTAGGAAGCAATAGCCAACTTTATGACATTGATTATGATATGGTTGGATGCTTACTGCATGCATTCTTAGGACAGGTAGCAATCTAGAATCTGTCTCAAATCAATAGGGAGTTGTTATTTTAAACGTTGCCAATATCGTCCTTAATGAACATCGAACAGGCGGAACTCAAACAAGCAATGAAACGGCGCAGAGTAAGCAAGTGGAAGAGTGGGCATCGGATTTAGTCCTGCGCAGGCATAAACCGAGATTGTCATACTGACCATGGTGCAGATCCTTCGTGTTGTTCCTGTCCACGTTAGAAAAACATTCATAGAATCAAAGGAATTGATAAAATACCTTAGTTTGATGATTGTCATGAAGATGAGCTTCTTTGATAAAGTCGGAACGTCAGCGGATAAGGATGCTGCGAGAGTGTCTACTCTTAGACGTCTTTTGGCCGAAATTGGGGGAGCAACCTTGAGCAAAAGACGTCTCCTTTTGAGTGCAATGGATCCAGTGCTCTTGTAGGGCTTCAAAGACTGGGCTGATGCTCTTAGCAACGAGTCACACCGAGGGCGCTTCGCACAAGTGTAGAGAAAAGGAGTTTTGCACAGTCTCTGAGGCGGTGGTTCTGGTCATTGCGAGGGTGGTCCCCATATTGCTACTTGCTGAAGAGAGTAGGTGAGTCTTCTTACGTAGGAAGTAAGGGGGTTTGACTAAGACAAATTGTTAGCCAAGAAGAAAGAAAATGGACCTCAGTGTTGTGGTAGAAAATGTAGGTATGCAGACCGCAAAATTGGTTGAACCCATGACTAATAAGTGACCTGGTGTCTTTATCCTGCACCAAGCATGTTGAGACTAATTTTTACCTATTACAATCACTAAATCTTTTTTCAATGTTACCTGCATTAGATGGGAAACTGGCATCCCTTGATTGCTTGTTTTGCCTTCGGACCAATTAAGATGGTGCCTGCTACACCTTCTTCATATCCAGACGATATTCTACGCTCCGTTCCTATCTCTCTGAGAAAAGTTACGTGCTCTTTCAAGAGAATATAACACGAAAGATGTTGACTTCTGAAAAATCGCAACTACTGGTTATATTACATGTCAACGGTTCTTCCTGCCAAAAAACGCATCGTGGATCTTTTGGGGGCTAAGGGGAAAGGAGGTTTCTGTGACAACATTTATCTGAAAGTGTCACTAGGTGAGACTCAAGAGCTCTAACCCAAAGCAGTTCAACAGATCCCGCCACTCAGGATGTAAGCAGCCTTCACCTCTCAGCAAAAAAAAAACGCCAATGGTAATATTTTTCGCCAATTTTCACTAATCATACTTCCTAGTTATTTCCTACAAATTTCTTCCTTGATTACGCGAATCGATACATTCCCTAATATGTCGCAATCTCTCCATTCAACTAAACATAATGATTACAAAGATATGCGTCGATATGCGAAGAAATGCAGAGGTATTTGATTTACTGTTAGTGTTTCATTAAGGAGTTGAAGCCTGTTGGTTTACTCTATGGTCAATAAAATCTTCTGCCTTGCATATTAGGCGTTTTGCACGTTGTAACTCCTGTAAAATACATCACAGAAGATTTGTATCCTCCATGCAGTTTATGACACTTACTTCGGTATACATCCTTTGTTGTAACTTGTCCAGTTAGTACCATCTTCTGTTACGGCATCGAGGATCTTTTTGAAATCTTTCCATCCAATGGCGTTGATTATTTTTTAATACGTCCGATTTAGTCAATCTCGCGGTCATAGTGTAGACCCGATCTCCATCTCGCTTTATTGATATCAATTTTTGTTTTTTTTTTGCAAGTCTGGACCTCCTGGATCTGGAGCACCAGATAAAACGCCGTTTATCTGGTGCTCCCAGATAAAAGGGTGCACTTAGATAAAAGCTTCTTAATTTAAAATCATTATTTTAGAGTAAAGGTGAAAAGTAAAAGGGAGATGGTATAAGGAAAAATTTAACTAACCAAAGTAAAAGGAAAAATGTAACCAACGATGAGTACAGGGTCTGCCCCAGAATAAAGTTGAATGAACTCAGCAAAAAACCTATTGCAGATGAAGCTGCAAGTCGTGAGAGTCTTTTAAAGTAGGGTGCTTCTGAACATTGGCGGGAGCGTTCCTTCCACTCTTGGCATTGAACTGCCCTTGGAAAGAGTCGACGATGTTCTCCTGCAAGCACCTCGTCGTAGCCTTCCTGGCGTCAGGAATTCCTTAGCGATTCACTCTGCTATCTACATAGCAAAGTTTCCTTATTAAAGTCCCTTAAGGACTTCGAATTGAGTTTTCACTGTTTGTCCCGGTGGGTGCTTCCCTTTTCGTTGTTCTCTTTTTTTGTTTGCTCACAAACGTATTTCGGTGGTATGTTATATTCGGTTAAGAACTTTCTTCTTAGTTCGTCGGTCTTAAATGCATCTACACATATGTCTGGTCTTGAGGGGCTCTTGAGGGTCTTGAGAATTGTGCACAAAGTTTTCTTACTACCAGGTTGTATGAACGAATTCAGGCTACGTGTTCGATGTTTTTAGCGTCGGTTGTACGAGAGCTTTTACTTCAATAGACTTGAGTTATAGAGGAGGAACAATTTAATGTTGCGCCATGACCGTAGATATCCCTTAAAAAAGCGCTGATAGTCTTCAGGAACATCCCAAAGAAAGAGATACGAAAATATGGTTCGCTTTGTAAGCTCCAATAAAGCAAATACAGAGAGCTTTCCAAGGGAGTGAGCTTAGAAATCAAATGACATTGGTCAGTGAAGTGATTACGATCATTAACTTCCTGAGGTCATATGAATGTAAGGATAATTATTCCCGTGTAACGGTATAAGTGAGTCATCATTTATAAACATAATATTTAAGACAATGTTAACATGCTACTGTAATCGTATGTAGAGTTCTCTCAAGTTTTGGTTTAAGTTAGTTTCAAATATTGCTTTTGATATTAAACGTGGTTTGTAGTTTGTATTCCCGAAAGGATTTTTACATGTTTTTAGTATCCTTGCTCAAGAAAATGAATGTGATCCATTGTTAATCATCCTTGAGATCAACTTGCTAGTAATTCGCTAGTTTAAACGTCTGTATGTGATTGAGTAACATACAGATGTTCTGACCCTTTGCTATCACTGAAAGTCTGTATGTTATTTAGTTGGCTAATGTAGTTCTTGGAATTTATGAAGAGGATTCTTTGAACGAAGACCTGGCGCTGCTGTGTTCCTTTTTATAACTTTCTCGCTCGAGAATTTCTTTCCGCATGAGGGTTAGGTCCCTGGAAGCTGCAATTTTCGATTATTTTGAAAGAAATGGTAAACTAAGGTTTCGGGGAGGTGGAGTTCAAGTACACTTCAACAACGTTTCACGTGGGTCAATATTTGCTGTCTATATCATTCAGCAATTATTCACATATTATCTGTAGTATACAAGGGGGAATTTTTGAACTATTCTTAGTACGTGAGCTTCTTTCATGTTTTGCAGAAGTGCATCTGTTATAACAGATGATATTGTGTGTCCCATACCTAATCCGTCTTCAGCAATATATATTGTTAAACTTGAAGTAGTTTTGTTTCGGTCCTTTCTCTATTAAGTCAACCAATCGTCGGTTGTTGTTTCACTTTAATTGTGTCCTTTGAGATATCCAAGGGCCTATCTTCTTGTAAGGATGTGTGAAGGTTTGTTTGTAATAGTCGGTGCTTGTTGTTCGGCTTCACACTTTTTAACGGTGACAGTAAGCTCCATACGATCCTTGATCATGTTTTTGTCTTTTAGATGTATGACATCCACCAGTAACGCTGCCGGGTGTTAAGGACGTGTAAACGTATTGGCATTGGTCAATAGTTCACTAAAGTGAGGTTTGTGGACTCAGGGGAATTGTTTCGAGGAGTGTTGTTGAAGAGTCGGGATCCAAGTATCGGTATGAAGAAGGATATTTTGGGTGGAATGGCTTATGATGTTCGATTGATTGCGTTTCGGATAATTCTTTGGTTTTTTCTTTGTGTGTTCCGTAGTCTTTCTCATCTTCTATTGTCTTTCGGTTGCAGTTTTATGTCTTCATCTTTAGTTTTGTATGTTCCTTGTGAATTTTAACTTCAGTTGTTGGTTGTCAATGATCTTCCTCTTCATGTCCCTCAGTGTATAACTTTCTGTGTGGTGTTCCGGCTTGTTTGAGCTTGGTTTTATACGTTAAAGCAGCTTGTCTATAGCCAACTGCTAGATGTGCTAGGACTTCGTTTCGTGTTGTGTGAATTGTGTTTGAATCCTTTGTCCAGCAATATTGTTTCTTCATACTTGACAGTTGCCTCTGGATTGTTTTCTTGTTTATTTAAATTTTTGACTTGATTTCTTTGAATTCTTGAATTCTGTGGCATTCGCTTCCAGTTGTTATTTTCCTTTCTATTGTAATAGTAGTAGTAGTAGTAGTAGTAGTAGTCGTAGTAGTAGTAGTAGTAGTAGTAGTAGTAGAAGTAGTAGTAGTAGTAGTAGTATTATTAGTAGTAGTAGTGGTAGTAGTAGTAGTAGTAACAGAAGCAGTAGTAGTAGTACTAGTTGTAGCAGTATTAATGGCAGTAGCAGTTGAAGTAGTAATATAAGTAACAGTAGTAGTGAGGTATTTGCATTACTAGTAGAAACAGTAGTAGCAGTAGTAATAGCAGCTGTAGTAGAAATTGCAGTATTAGTAATGGTAGTAGGAATAGTAGTAGTAGTAGCAGTAGTAAGAAGTTTGCTGTCTGTATCAAATTGATGTCCTGGATGAAGTTATGTAGCAACTCTGCATTGGTCTCGCTCCTCGGGATGTGCAGCTTTTCAAGGACTTTCTTGATCTTTACGCTTTTTATACAGTATTATTTTGTTCACACAGTTCTAGGTTTGTTTAGGACTTTAATTTTATTTTTGCAATTTTTGGGGTAAATTCTATCGTCGCATTGCCTTTGCGACCAAAATTTGGCGATAGGGTTGTCCAAAATGAGTTCAAGATTCACTAATTTCCAAAATATATAAACTTGGCTGAGGGTGCAGAAATTTATTTTGATCGTTATATCGTGTTTCACGTCTGGTGTGCCTAGCTGTGATGATTGTTTGAAGATGGCTACAACTGTAGCCTGTAGTAGCTTCGCTAGTAGTGGCCTGGCGGACAGGATGGCCCCGCGAACTTAAATCCATTTTTCTCATCGCGCAAGCATTATTCGTTTATGCTATATCTTTTATTATTTCTCTTATATAATAAATTGATGTATTGGAAGTATTTCTGATCTTCTGTTGTTGGTGTTCCTCACGTTGGGAAAGATTCTGATTCAACTAACATCAAATCGATCAATAATGGAGCAAGGTAAAATTAATTAAAGATGTAAATTTTTCTTTGTGAGTTCTCCAAACTCAAAACGAGGACTCAAAAAATTGTTTGATCTTTTTTCTATCAGTCCCCGATCATACAAACAGTGCCGAGTTTTTTGTCTTTATTTACAACGAATTAAGGGATATTTCAGACTGCAGCCGGTCATATAAAAGGGCAGGATATAAAATCTTTTAAGATTAAAGCAGGTCATTGTCTGACCGACATGAGGATCTTTTCGATGGAACCACTTTCACTTTGTGGTTATTACTATAATACGCAATAAGTTTCTCAAATATCTGAATTCTAGTGGTAGTAATTATCCTGTAATCTTGGCATTAATTATCCTGTCAGAACTATGTTTTGATTTGGACATACACTTAACTAAATTCGAATAAAATACGAAGATTAAGACGATGCTTATTCAGATGCGCTGGTTTGATGTATTCCGAACGCTCTTAATCCTTTAATTAAGTCGAAACTTTGTCACAATTCTACTGGAACAACTCTCGGATAATTTTGAGAAAAAACAAGTCAATGTAAGGTCGAACAATGACACTATCCCTTTATATCGTGATTTCACTCTTGGGTATGGTAATTTGAATAAATTTATTCGCATTATAAGTTCGTAATCAAAATTTAATTATTACCAACCCTCCTTCCGCCGTCAATGGAATCATTCCTATTTCTGGATGGCACGTGATAGACACTTTTACCGAAAAATCTTCCAAGGCACAATCGAATCCTTTTTGTTTTTGTTTCATCAGTCATCCACAGTGTGGTGATGGTGTATACATGTTTGCAAAACATGCGAAAGTCCGATTGACTTTTTACTGGACTTTCGCAAACAATCAAGGGTTGAGGCTGCTCCTTGTAGATGAGCGATCTAATATCCTGTATGCTACATTACGTCGTATATCTAAGAAAATCATAAGTTGTGTAGGATATTGCGGATTATGTGATAGTGACCCAAGGAGTAGGTGTAGCAGTTTCTTCGTCAGAGAATGCGGCTCCTTCCTGTAAATATAATAACTATCCACGATACAATCTAAACACAAACCTATAAAAGCCATTTTGCCAACCCTAGCCAAGGCAAGGGGTGGTCTGCAAATTTCCAAAAACAAGCCATGGTCTTGTACCAGCTTTGCTTCGTGTCGAATTTAACTCATTTCTAGTGGGAAATTGGCATCGATAAATGACGAACGAAAGGAAAACGAAGAAAGCGAAGGGAGATCATGGACAGCAAGTAACTCAACAAAAACGGTTTTTTAATTAATGACTTAACAATAATATGCAAATGCGAGATTACAATTTCAAATTATGTTAATGAAGGTGAAGAACCAGCCATTTGGATCCGGCTTCGATGCCGGCTGTACCCGAGCCAGGAAGGAGCCTGCAGGGTGGGTGCAACTTGGCAGGAGTGTTGAGAATGGGAACCGGCCGTAAGACAACACATAATTTAGAATAGGCCCAATGGACTACTCACTTTTCGAAATTTGAGGATTTGTGGACTCGGTTAGGTTTGAACACGAGTCAGAGGATGGGGTGCCTCGATGTATACGACCAGAGATAATTAATGAAAGGGGTTAAACACAAAGAGGCGCTTATTTAAATGTAAAGGAGACTTACTTAGGCGAAATGGATGAAAGACGTCTGTACCTAGGATTGGGTTTTCTAGTGCTCTCTCTCGACAACAAGAAAACAGAGAAAACGATCCAAATGATGTTATTGATTGTGAATTGCTAATTAAAGGTCCCTTCACTATATAGCATTGAATGGTGGATACCCGTCCTGACATTTTGGTATTTATCGACACCATTCCATTCTCTGCATTTGATAGTTCACAGGAACCGCAGGGACCTAACCATTGTTTATTCACAGTCGATGAACTTGCAATTAGTTTTATCTTAAACTTTACGACGATTGCCTCCTCTTGTATTTTTCATTTCGAGCATTTTATTCCTCGGCTGTGCTGGATATTCGGCGAAGTGTACTTGTAGGATTTCGAGTCTGGACTAAATGTATTTAATTATTGAAACTTGAGGAATTTGCTTGTCATCAACAATTTTGACTGGTTTTAATCATTTCAGTCGTATGCAAATTTCAAATCTTTATTTCATTTTCCATGGTAGTGGTATAAGATCGGATTTGTATTGTCGATGAAGTTCATTGAATGCTGAAAAGTTATGGCTCAATCAATCCAGGACCACTTGGAACTAAATTGAAAATGCATAACCATGAGGTGAGTGTTTCGAGATTTCGAAAATTGGAAGTCGATAAATCTTCATTACTGCTCTTATTCGGTATTGTTCGTAGCATTTAAAAAATCGGATATAAGATTTTTTGGGTGTCAACGTAGTTTTTGGTCCGATTTATTTTTTTCCGGGTCTGGAAGTGATCTTCTCTGAAACATGCTACTACTATTCAAAGTTTTTTTCATAAATGGTGAGTCAGTATCAGGTTGCCGATTACAGAATAATATCTATACCGTACTCTACTATACTGTATCTATCTATACTGTATCTATTTTTCCGGGGTGTCCAGAGGATGTTTTCCGAACAGTTAATGTCAGCACTTGCAAAAATCTTTTCGCGTGCATGGAAAATATTCGCAGGTATTCAAATGTATTTCTTTGAAAGGCTTTCCGAAAACACGAATGAAATTCCTCCTATCATTAGTTTTCCCGATTTCGCTGCTATTGTTCAACATCCTTAAAGCTATTTCTTTGGTGATATACCCTATTGATGTCATATAATCGAAATATACCCAATGCAGCAAATCAAGTGAGCTTTGCAAACATAGAGAGCTTGTAAGAGCTTTCTTTCTTAGCTTGAATATACGGAGATGAATTTTGCAACAGTGTAGGTGCTTCATTTTGTGTCTATATAAAATTTGTGGAAGATGTCGGTTAGATATAGATCTGAAAAATGTACCGTCAGATTGGAATATTGTTAGAAGTGTTAATGCTTGTTAGGAATAACGCTATGGTTGTAACTAGCAACAAGGCAAAATCCTGGTTTATAAGTTCTCAAAGCACTGTTTATAGTGATTCCTTGCCTTCGTAGGTCTATGTAGCCTGTGATTTTTAGGAAGTTTGCCAATATAGAAAAATATATTTCTTATAATTTTTCTTACGGATCCAGACACAGAATTAACAAGCCGTGCGAGGTCGGTTAACGATCGACGAAGTCCAGACCTTGTTGTTGGGGACACAAGGACTGATATTGGTTTGTTTTTTATAGGAAATCACGCGACGTATTCTAAAAAATGATTCTCAATCTACTGAAAAGTAATTTTTTATTACATATACAGTGAACTTTGATCCTTGGCTTGGTACTTCGCATGGCGGTTACTCTGTCTAATGTTTTGTCTTCAAAGCCAAAATGATTACATTTTTGCGTTGTTATACATCTTTATTGATTCCAAAGTATTATGAGTCATACTTCATAGCATAGCGTACATGGAGCCTAGCTCCACTCCGAAGAAAAACGCAAATTTTTGGTCCAGTGGGCGCTATACTACTCAGTTATTTGTAGCCATTGACAAGTCGCTCTTCTATTAATCGACTTCCTATGACCTTTCATGTGTCAAATTTGACAATTTTATGGCAGAAGCGCTTAACGAGGTTCAACATTTAAATTTTGGGTAGCCCGCAGACACATTCCTGCGGTGCGCCAGGCCTTGTGTGATGTTTCCTTGTGCGTTTTGTCGATCTCAAATGTTCTTATAGGTAGGTCTGTAGTTTAGGCAAGCAGGTAGGTGTCCTTTTGTTCAGGCAGGAAGAAGTCCGTGATTTTCGAGGGGTTGTATGATTTAGCCCTGAGTTTCTTGGTCTGTTGTTGTCGTATGGTATTATTTTTTGATTTTTGTAAAGCAGGTTTAGTGGCTCAAAGATTATATCCGAATGAATGCTTTCTTGTTTGTTAATGATGCGTCCGTCAAATGTTTTTTGTTTGTATATTTCAATATTTTCTAGTGCGTTCACCCGTCGTCCTCTATACTGTACCTGTAGTATCTTTACTGTTTCCTCGACGTGAGTGGGTATACAGTTGTTGCTTGTCATGTGGTTTGCAATGTTTGATTTACTTGTTGCATACAGTTTCCGTACCTTTTACTTTCAGTCCCTTATGTGCTCTCGGAATCTTGTCCTTATTTCTGCTATCGTGTATTCTGTGTTTTAGTTCTTGCTGTAGACTTGGTTCGTTAGATTTGTCCGCTCCAGTTTTTCCTAGTGTGTTTGTTTATAGATATCGTTATTGAAGCGCAAGTAGTTTTGTAGGAACATAAGTAGTGTGTAAGCAACTTTAGGGTCTATTATTTTTGTTGCCTTTTTTGCCTCTTTGATTTTTGCTTGATATTCGTCGGTAGGATCTTGATCTTGAAGAGATGAATATGGAAAACATTTGATTCCAATCAGAGGGAACCTCACAACTGTCGAAGTAGTGGACTTGATGAAAAGGCAACTTTCCTCTCCAACATTTTGTGGCCTGACGTGGCCAGTGTGGCCAGTAAGATTCCTGCAGTTTATGCGGTAGATGACAAATTGGAGGCCTACAGTTGAAAGGAGTGTTCTAAATTGTGTTTGGGTGACTAGCAATGCACTTAGCTGACCCGGATATCTTCGGGTTCAGCAAAGGGTACTTTTGGCTGTAATAGGTATATTAATGGCTAAGCGTGATTCTAGTCAGATCTCCATCTCGTATAGCTTTGGATTTGAAAAAGGCTGATTTTACTCGCCTCACAGTACAATTTCGGTGGTACCAGTTGCAACGATACCGCAAAAAGGATAGCTTCTTCAGAATAATAAGAGGTTTCTGCAAGAAGACTAATAAGATTGGAAGCAGTGGAGACAATATCCAACGTTCCATTAACGAAATTGTGTCCGGCAAAGTTACCAAAGATTAGATAGATTGAACACGCGTTGTAATTACTAGTCGTGTTTGTCATTTGCCATCCTTTTCCTGTTTCTCTGCTAGAGAGTGTTCTGTTTTGGCTGAGTTTAAGTAGCCGTTGCTTATTGGTTTTTTCTGGTAAACTGTAGCCCCTAAAATTGATTCATTTTATGTAATTTAGCTTAGTGCTTGAGAATTATATTTTATTTCAGTCATAGGAGTAATCGACTTCGTAAAATTGATTGTTTTTTGATTAAATATACAATATGTGATGCAATGCTGAAAACTTTGTACAATTTTTGTTGACGTTTATTTTTATTTATGTAGTGCAACAATGTCTCAACACTGCAACAATGTCTCAAACTCAAGCAAATTCAGCAAATGAAGAGGAGAGACTTTGTTGGCTTTTTTGTCGTCTTATGTTTAACTTCATGGACACACTCCCGTAACAGTTTTATATGATAAAAAGGAGCAAAAGCAAATCCCTTTCTGTTTGTCACATTGATATAAGTTGTCGCTTTGAAAACATTGCAATTTCAATGAAATCGGACATTATATTGAAATCCATTATGAATTTCAATCAAAACTTTCACAAAATTATCAAATTCATGTAACTCAATTCTAATTCCAATTCAAAATACTAGATTAGAACAATTTACATGTTTACAACTTTGAAATAATTGGCCATCCTTCGAGTATGCAAACACCTAAGCCCCTGCCGAGCTACTTTCGCCTACAATGCTCTTCTAACAGAGGAGCCTCTAAATCAATTTAAATCTTGACAAAATTCGTCAAGTAGTTCTTACATAATTTCCTTATGTCCTTAGAAATTTATACTTCAAGAAGGAGTTGAAGGCGAAGGGTTATGCCCTTCACTGTTTCATGAATCTTATTCCCCTCAATATATCGTATGCTGGTGGTGAATTCAATTAAGGAATATCCAGCTTTTCAGGTCCAGAACATGATGAAAAGTTTCTTTGCTATCCCATGTAAAGTATAACGTGTGCAGAACGTCTCATGTCAACTTTGGAGAATTGTACTACATATGCCTCTTTCGTATCTCTTTACAGTAACCTCCTTTACTTACGGCCTTATAACTTTCTGGGCCCATTCCGATATGACCGAGCCCGCTCTCCTTCCACTCTTCCCACCTCCTTCCTACTCGCCCGTTCCGAGTCCTGCCCGCCCCAAAATACCTTCGAAACTTCATGCCATCTAATTGTACAATATATTTCGATCAGTCATTCTCTTTCGGTTGGTTCTCTTGCAATGGCTATTTGAAAGGAAATTTGCATATGCCAGAACCAAAATTGCTAACTACAATGGTAGTAGCAGCATCGGACAGCATAACTCAGAAACAAGATGAAGAAGTATATATAATGTGAAGAGGGTTGAGCAGCTGGCAGAGCCATTAGAGATGGTTGGGGGTAGGGTGAAGTGCAAAGAGTTAGAACGGAAGGTACACTACGAGAAAACCATACACGAACAAAATTATTGATTAGCACTTCTCATTTATGCAGACTTAAACTTAATTAGAACTCATCACCCCGAACTTACGTCACAAATTCCACTATAACGAAAGCCATACTGCTTCCAGTCCAAGTATATCCCTCATTCTTAGTGTTTGGACAGTTCGTACACCCACAATATCAGCCCCATGTGATAGTGTTGTCATCAGTGTCATCGATTGGAATATAACCAGAACTCTCGCATAAACATCGATGGGGTATAAGTAAACAGCAATAATGTTTCAAACTGCTCTCATTGTTCAGCAGATTTTCAATATTTAAAAACTTGATACAGAAGGATCAGTTGGGAAGGCTTGAAGATTTTTCTGACCTTAGTGTTTCCTTTTAGACAATTCAAAATACAGAAGATATACCAAAAAGTGTGAGTTAACAAAATGACGGAGCTTCAATTCAGTTCTTTTGCTACATACCTAGATTAGCCATAAAATCGTTGTATTCTTTTTGTATTGTGTTTATAGCATGTTTAATTGATACAAACTGAGTAACTGAAACCGTAAAGCTACAAACCACAATTAAATATCGACGCCAGCCTTGCTCTTGATCATGTCTAAGCTTTCTTACTCAACATCTTTTGCTGAAGAGTCACAAAGCCGCTTAGAGTTTGGCAGTTCTCAAAGTATAATGAAGGTTCGTCCGTGTGCTCCTTTGGGTATTCCACGTTTAAATGATGAGATGAAGACGCATCATACATGATCAGGGGCTCAAAGACTTTGACGCAAAAACAATAATGGTTAACCAAACGTCTCTGGAAGGATCCTTAGGCATTGAACAAATTTTGAATCGAACGGGCTTTCGGGACTTGACAATTGTTTCTAGATTCTTTGGCATTTACAAGGAAAACTGGTTGGAATTAAAACTATAATATTTTTTCAAAAATTATATCAATACGCATTGAGACCTGTACATTGGTGAAACCCAGCCGTAGCGTATATACATGGAGCTGAAAAAATCCCGGGTAGCTTCAGGCATATAGAGATAGAAAAAACACTAGTACACTTTATTTGAATTGCATTTTACGGTAAGGCTTTCAGAGGAGTTTTTTTTGCAATAGTAAGACAAAAGTAAGTGAAAAGCTACGGAATCAAACAATTTTCTACCAATTGTTGTTGAATCTTGCTAGATCAGGGGTTTGTTGAAAGTAATATAATTGAATACGTTGTGTTCCGGCTAACGTAATCTTGCCAGTCACCAGAGGCACCTAATTTTCAGCCTAATTTGTAAAAGCTCGCTTCTCTTACCTCATGGAGTAGAGAAAATATAACATGCGCTATAACTTTGAACGAACTGCCAATATAATGGCATTCGACTTTGATTTTCCGACTGAATTGACATTTCTCAGCAAAATTTGTAGGCGACAGGACATTGAGACGAAGGTCCGAAAAGATGCGCATTAACATTATCTTCTATTTTATATTCATATACAATGACTCATATATGTTGCGACGCAGCATAATTATTCTTACATTTAATGGAGGTCAGGAAGCTAGAAAGCGCGGTTTTTCCGCTCACTTACATTATTTACCTAACAAGCTTTTCCATTCACCCACGTCGTTTAATATACAAGCTCTCTATCTTGCAAAGCTCGCTTTATTTGTCACATAGAGTATTCTTATATCAATATGAGGTGCCCTCCAATATGAGATCGTCTTTCTTTAGCTGCGCTATGCAACTTGGCTCAATTGTATCTTGTTTTTTTTTGCAATAGGCCTCGAAAATTGCGTTATTGTCTTAAGGATTAACAACTCTCCAGGAACACGTGCTGCGGGTGGTACACAAAATAACATACAGGCCGCGTAAATCTGAATGGAAAATGAATTTTTCCTTCGTAACCAAAGGAATTTTTCCTATTACTAATGAAAACAACGCAGTTTTAACAGAGAAATGAAAATTTCTTTCCCATATATTATGCATCATACCGGTATGTGCTTGAGAAAGCGTTTGACCTTGTCATAGTTATCTTTTCTTGGTTTTCGAAGATGACCGAAAAAGCCAGCAAAGACCGGTAGACATATAAAAAAATACGCATTGACCTGTATTAAGAAGGCAACAAATTTTCTCGAAAATCAAGGACATTCCTTTCAAGCTGCAAAGCTACAGGGCCCTAATGAAAACAATTCATAATTTGAGTCTTTTGTAAGTGAATCCTTTAAGTGGTTTTTCTTATTCAAGTGAAACCTTCAATGCTGGATCATTTTCAAACTCCTGGCATGTTTGGAACAGAATTTTCCTATGACAAAACATATAACCTTATCTATGGTTGAGTCAACCATAATATGATATTTTTCACAAAATTGTAATAAAGTTGTTAAACCTCTTAATGACTTTTTAACGTTTATTTTTATTTATTCCTTTTTGTTGCAGTGAATGACTTCATAAGGATAATAATAGAATTTATTGTAGCACGATTGCCAATGGGTTGTTGAAATAATATCAGCTAGTTCTCGCGTACAACAATAAAACATGATTCCAACAAAAACTGTGCTACAACACTCAGCCAGGGTTGTAATAGATGAACTAAGAATCTCTAAAAATTAGCCAAAAAGTCAAAAAGTCAAAGCTTGAAAGAACATTTTTTTGGAAAGGGGTGTTCCTCAGAAGGAGACCATGATATACCATGAGGTGCTCTCTCATGGTCTTATGATGTCATTTGTTTATGGAGGTTTGCAAACGCAATGGTTAGCATTAACAATCTGCAAAACAGTCAGGACCTTTCGCCATTTGACAAAACGTTTCACTGCTTTACATAACCGAAGCCTCTAAACTGAACAAAAGGTAAACTTTAACACATACCGACCATAAAAGAAGATCCATTACAGCAAGTTCTATTTTAAATTAAAAGTTACTAAGGTGCATTTGGTATCTTTAAATTCAAATCAACTTTTAACTGGTAATTTTCATCCCGACACACTTTTCCGAAGTTCGTTGACTTTCTGTCGCAAGTTATAAGGAACTGCAAGGTTCAGACATATAAAATGCAAAGTATTGCAGCTTTTATTAAATTTAGGCCATTGAGATCACCTGGATTGTCGATTTTTTGAAAATATTTGATACGTTGAAAGTTTCAGCCGTATTCTTCGCAGGTAGATATAAGATAAATGAATGGAATAGTGAATGGAAAGAGTAAGTGCTATTTTTAATTCTAACTGTCAAAAATTTCAGAAACGGGTTACTTTAAACTGAAGCTCTGAGCCCTTATGGATTCTTCAAAGTTTGAGTTGCTGCCTTGATCAACCGCGTCCTTACATATCTGGGTAGTCTTCCAACAAATCTTCTACAGGATTCACGTTAGTTTTTTCTCTACTAGACCCGCCTTCTCAAATATTCCAGCAAATACCTTACTAGGTATCTGAGTGTCATCTATTTGATACATATAGTCCGCCCAGCTTTATCCTTATATTATTGAGGAATTTTTATTGGTAAGTTGAGTGTCGGCTCTGAGTGCTGAAGATCCCCTATCAAAGAACTATTCTCCCTCGTTTTTGGTCACCTAGAATACCTCTAACAAATCAATCTTTCAAAGAAACATAATGATTTGCTTTGATGTCTGACGCCGTCGTTCCTTTTGACACGGAAATAGCTTCCTGGATTGTCTCTCTTCTCTTGCGAAACAGTACTCTTCAGTGTGTTAGTAAATGTGCTGGTATCCTCTCAACAAAATTACAAAATCTACACACAATAAGGTGTTCTTCTAGCACGCAAAGCCCCATTAAGATCGTAGTACGCCAGGCCTTTAACTGTCAAACTTATTCATTCCAATACACGCTTGAAACATGTTGTCATTATAGATATCAAAATGAAGTTTCGGAACCTATTTCATTTACATCTCTCATTTTGGTTTAGGTCACTGTAAATGAAACTTATTTCAGCTGGAGCTCCCCCTCTCCCTCGTTAATTCAACTACATATTACTCTACTCATTACGACTGGTCATTACTCTTGATTCCTGCGTGCCGCAGTATCTAACTCTATTGTCCCTTTTGTAACACATTTGGATTTTTATTAAGACTTATGGGCTATCAGATAGTTTCTCCTTTGTATTTTTCATTCATGCTGAGTTGTGAATCTCCAGTGATGGGACCTTACCCAGAGAGATTCATATACCGCTTGCCATTAATTGGAAATATTTTGTTTCACCATTCAGGACTCTGTTAACCTAGACGTGTTTGGGCCATCCAGATACATTTTAATCAAACTCTGTCTTAGGGGGCACATTTTAGTTCCATTATTTCATATAATCAAGCTCTTTACAAAATGCAAAAAATGCAATGTCTAATCAAAGTCTATGCTGTGAAACCTGAATTTTCCAGTCATGTCATCTGAATATATAAAAGCGACTACCTTTGTTAGTTTTCGTTGGCTTTTGTATCCAACATGGAAGACATGATTCCTTTTTTCGAAGAACAATTCGAAGAATTTTGATTCTTCCTTTGTAGAAAATTTTTGACTCTTTCCCTGGAGGGGATTGAGGTTTGAAGCCCTCTCAAATGCCATAGAGTATGACCTCGCGATACTGGTGATGCAAGCGTTTGCCGATACCCTTGGTTATCTAGTGGCCAATACGTAGCTCATCGGGATGCTCGTAAAACTCATGATTTGACTTGATTCGCCATTCATTTTCTTATACTCTTGTCAGTATTGAAAGTCCAAAAAATTTTTTTTTGTTTGCATTATAGGTTGTGTTTAAGACTGTTTGATTAGATTATTTGCAGATTTACAAGCATAGTTAACCATCAAAGTATCTTACAATTTCTTTTGTCAAATAGAGGCAAGCCCCTCTTCGAGCAACAAAGGGTAAGAGGAGCAAACAATGAAGAAAACCAAGAAATGTAAGTCAGCGAAGTGTAGGCTTGGCTATATTGGCACTACTTGACAGCTTCGGTGAGAGCTAAGTTTAAGGTACTAGGTCGTCAGAATTCAACTAAAGTGAATAAAGCTAGATATTTTGACGTTCTCATTATAAAACCTTGCTTCGCATATTTTGACAGCTTAGTTTGCCAAATAATATACCACTTTGAATGTAAATTTCTATTGAATATTTAAATTTATCTGAAATGAGGCTTCTGTTTAGTTATTTTATTCAATTTAACTTCATTAAATTGATTAAAATCATAAGTGATGATAATATCATTCGTGGTGTAATATCGAGCGTTTTAATAGTGTCAAACGGAAATAAACCATAGATGACATATGTCAAACCGCTTGTGGGTATTGGGTATTGATTTGTTTCAATTGT
This sequence comes from Stratiomys singularior, assembly GCA_954870665.1. Taxonomy (NCBI): domain Eukaryota; kingdom Metazoa; phylum Arthropoda; class Insecta; order Diptera; family Stratiomyidae; genus Stratiomys; species Stratiomys singularior. The sequence goes on along the minus strand of OX940881.1, from coordinate 24,654,919 downwards.
GTTGTGTGTTTTGTAGCAATGATTAAAGCGAATCCCGAAAATTGTTCGATGGGCATCAAGCTTTTGACATTAAGCTTGGTTTCGGCAACAGGGTTAATCCACTCCTCTGATCTGTCAGATCTGACTTAGTCTGATCTATTGAAAGACTTGGCTAGGATATTGTTCTCAAGTTTTCGAGTCTTTTCAAGTTTGTAGGTTCTTGAATTCTTGTCATCTTTTAGTTGCCATAGTTTGCAGCTTTGTGAGACGGACTAGTCTCACTGGTATACCACAGTAAAGCATTATTTGGCAGAGTGCATACCTTGTCATACCGTGATTTGTTTAGTTTTCCCGCTTCATCTTCTCATGTCTAATTTCTATTAACATATCTGGAATATGTTATTCAACATATCAGATTTGAAACCTTTTCGGGCAGTATAGCCAATTTTTCGCTCTGCAAAAGCACTCACGGCACGCTCTCATTAACTCCTAATTAAAATGGTGGCCAGACTCTTCAGATATTTCTGTCAGGATAAAGCCAGTTTCGTTTGAATCTTGCATAGAGCTCCTTGGTATCAATCTTTCTTACAGGGTCCTGTACCTCGTGTAAAATGTCGTTGAGGAAGACCATTGCATTGTTGATCTACTGGATTGTAGTGTTGGTCTACTTCTTTTAATCACAGTTTCTTCCTCAAAATTTGCGAATGCTTTGTTTCACTAGAATTCACTTCTCCTAGATTACAATTGCTATTTTCATCGAGGTATTTCCAAATGATGAATGCCTGTTTTCTTAACTTTTGAGTCGATGAGCCCAAAATGAGAATGAGGTTTTGACAGTGTTATTTAGCACGATCATTTGTTTTGGGTTGACTTTATTTCGGAAAATCTTACAAAATTTGTTCGAATAAAGGTACCAGTAGGAGAGGAATATGTACCACTCAGAGCACTTACCTTTTTGTGCAATAATATGGGCCTCAAGTTCCACTGTTGACGATGATATTTGAGTTAGTGATTCTGGTGTCAGACTGATGTTTTACAAAGTTGCGAAAGGATCCTTTGGGGAAATTCGCAAGGTGATGATGAAGATCATTTTCTCTGGTACCTTGAAAGGTCTGGCACTCTGGAACTTGAAATAAGGTAGCTCTAACAAGCCTCACGAAATAAGTTCTGCAAAAAACTGGTATTCCTCACTAACAACCGGTGCCTACAAGTCTAAGAGAGCTGAAAGTCGCTCCAAGAGAAGAATACCCGAATATTTTTCAGTCTTCTTCAGCCATTATTCTATAGTCCGACAGTTCTTCAGGTGTTCACATAAATGCCTTGCAGGCAGACTTCAAGAAATCACTAGCGCCTAAGGGGGTAAAACCAATAATTAAATTTGAGGTTAGTTACGAAAAATGATTCTTAAAATAAGTAAAGATGGTCAGTCAAAAAAATATTTTAAAAATCATTTTTTTCGGAATTAAATAGTATAAAATACCAACAAAGTTACGTCAAATTTGACAGTTTGGTTCAACTTTAAGAATGACTGGATCAACTATCGATGCCTGCCTGTGGGACTAGTTACTACTTCCAATATTTTTTTGTGGTCTTCATTTCTTCAACCGAAGAATCTATGAAACAATTTCGGTAAATTCAGTATCTCACACATGCTTCGATTCGTCTTAATGGCAACTCTCAATAATAGTTCACCCACCCATGTGCGCTTTCTCAAAAACTAGCTACAGATGCTGGTCTTCTTGGTAGTATTGAAGAAGGACGATAGATAGGATAGCAAAGCTTTTGGATAGGTTACAAGGCAAGAAATGCCCACTAACATCACTACCGAATGATTTTATGTGAGCCATATTACAAAGTGCTATACTATGACTACTGTTCGCTGTTGTTGCTTTAATTAGAATGAAATTTGCTCGAGTGCTGTTAATCATGGACTTGCATTTTCGGAATATAATTAAGGCTCGCTAGCTTCTGGTACCATATCATCCATGTCGTGGTGGGCACCATCTATTCGATTTGCGAAAACTTCCCTTGTCTTTACGTCTTCCTTACCCGGTGTCCACCACCACACCCACAAGGCCCTATTTCGTCCTGTACTTCGTCTCCACTCGAGTTCACCCCGCAAGTGCTGACTGAATAAGTCTGAGACATAGACCTTTAGCTGTAATTTGGCTTGACTTTAAGGTAATTACCATTTGACTTGGCCTCTAGTCCTTTAATGAAATACAAATACGAGGACTAGCGCGAACGCTTGTCTGCCTATCGTGCCTTGTTCAGCGCTAGTTTTAAACACGTAATACCGAGGAAAGGGTAGATAACCGCCTTAAACGGTCTAATTTTGATGTAAATTTCAGTATGGCCACGCTTTTCATTACTTTGTTAATTTCATGACGCAAATGAAATTTCGCAAAAACCCAATTGTTCGTTTGCTAAATTAGATATGCTGAATAATTTTTGCCAACGAAATCAGATTATTAATTATGCAATTGAGAACTATTTTAATCAAAGCAGTCTCGAAATTGTGGCGCTTCAAGGATGTTTTTTTTGTGTAATTTTGGTATAGAAGTAAAATCTAAAATTTTTATTCACATTTTGAAGGAGGGTTTATAATGCAAATTCCACTTTTATTTAAGCCCAAAATATATGCAATGGTCAATAAAAATAGAAGGAAAAAAATAAAAGAGAGTGAGAGATAACGAGGGAAAGAAGAGAGAGAATGAAAAGTGAGAGAAAGAGAACAATCATAAGTTTTGTTAACATTATGAATGAACTAAAATTTACCTTTAAAATAGGAAATCATGCATAGATTCCTGGAAAACTACGTTATAGATATATTTTTGTTACAGTTTTAAACACAACACATACGTATGTGTGCTCATACATGAGTTTAAGAACTTTCCCAATGAATTGTGTAGATTCGGTTTTCATAGTTGCAAGCAAAGTAAAGTTTTCTTCGCCAATGCATAATTTAACTTTTTCCATTACACAGAGCATAACATAATTCTGTTTTCCACCATTCATCGATGTATGTTTTCATGTCATGTGGTAGCCTCCTCATAACTTAAATAATTGTGTTGTCTTGCATTCTAAGTAGGTGAATAGGTAGTAGTGTGTGTGTGTGTGAGTGTGTGTATGTATGGAAATATGAAACGTTTAAATGCTTCCTCGACTATATGAATTGGAAAGAATTAATACGCCGGCAAGTTTGTTGCAAAGAAGTTGCATAAGTGCACGAGAATTGGCCGAGGATTAAGACAATTGGAAAATCTAGTTCATGCGAAAATAATTCAGTTTCCGATCTAGTGCAAGTGCAAGTCGTGGATCTTATAATTAAATTTTAACATTGTTTATGCCTGTGAACGTTTAGAGCGACATTTTCGAGAAGTTCATTCCTTTATGGGGTTCAGATAGATATATTTTGTCGTAATTACTGCTTTTGAGCAACAATAATGACAATATGGGATTATCCTGCTGTGAATTTTTTGATAATGTTACAATTATGTTTAAATATAAGGGTTGGAATATAAATTCCTTAACTGAAAGTACAAAAATGAAAGTCAAAAGCAGAGACAGAAATGTTCAAAATCTAAGCAATTTTATCCTTTGAAAAAATAAATGCCTCATTTTTTTTTTGAAATTTATTTATCCAAAATAAATAATTTGATTTTACTTTAATTTGTCTGGATTTCAACCTTTTGATAGCAACCACAAGAATTCAATCGTTAACTCTTATTAAATCCTTTAAATTAAACTTAATTCAACGTAAAAAGTATTGAAAAAAAGCCACAACACTCTTTACTCTGTGAGGTAAAGCAACGCAACCATTAATCCAAAACAAGGAATAATGGCGTTACAGATTATTATAGGCCCCTTGACTCTGACAAAAAGAGACGCATTTAAGTTTCTTCCGCAGAGTTAGGAGTGAGGCAGCCATCAAAATGAAAATAATTCAATTTCTATACAATGAATGGCAAACATATAGATGTATTAAGCCTTAAATTTGCAAAACTTTTTAATGTTGCTCGTGATGTGACAGCTGTCATACTTTTTAGGGTTAGTTTGGTTTGTCATTTCATCATGAACAAGTTATAGCCTGAGCAAGTTCTGCAATTTGTGCAGATTTATTTCTAAACACCGGTTTCATTCAAGGAACTTACTTATTGCACCCTCCGTCAGTTTTATGGCCGAGATAATAGTCCATCAGAACGATTGGTTCGATTAACCAAGGATCGTTTCCGCATCACGTTTATTATGACTGATAATACACATGCATCCAGACGTATTACGGTGAGTTATGAGGAAATCATAGCAGCTGTAGAGTATAGAATCGATGAAGACCCAAGTGACTCCATTCAGTATCGTACTCAACAATTAAACCGGCACCCATTCACATGATGGAATATTTATTAAAGGATCTTGGCTTGCGGGCTTACAAAATCCAACTCGTGCTTGAATAGAAGTCAAACGGCCACCGGACATGGCTTAGATTCGGTGTATGGGCTCAAGAAAAAATTGATCCCGGATCTCATAAGAGAATTTCGTTCTGCAATGCGACTTATTTCTGGTTGAACGGCTACGTCAATGAAAAAGTCTAAGCTCAGTTAAAATTTACCTGATCAGGTAACATTTCCAATCTTAATATAGAAGGCAGGCAAACTAGATTGTTGAACAAGTATGAGTAAATCTGGTCATGAATTCAGACTCGGTCACTCATAGAGAAGAAGTTAGAGCATGCTTAGCTACAAAGAAAAAGGTGGGTAAGACATTGGGCCTAAAATCCAAACTTTCTCACTAAAATTCACTTCAGTGGCCATACCAATAACAATAAACAGAGCAAGAATGTTAAGGTTGACCATGCAGAACGGTAAGCGCTTCCAGGAATGAGCAAAGAATAGACTGTCTGGGCATGACTGGAACTCTCAAAATTTCGGCATCAGATGGGATGGTAATAATTCACAACAAGATATGCCTGGATAGACATAGTGAGTGTTAAAATATTATTCACGCAAGGATAAACCCAACAAATATCCATGGAACATGAGGGACTGAATCCTTCAGAATCAGAAGACTCTTCTTCGGATTCAGACGACTGAATCTTTAAGATCTAGTTCGCAGATTCTGAAATCCATGGACATAATGGCCTTTTAAAGTAGGAAGCAAAGGGATATAACCAAACCAATAGTCAATCCGAAATCACTTAACAAAGTCAATATTCTGAGCAGGGAGTACCGGAAAACATTGCAGAACACTATCTCAGATAGTGAAAACAAAATTTCCACAAACCCACAGCATAATTTCCCAGACGGCATATTATCCCAAAGGATAAAGGATAATGCCGCAGGGGATTGTCTCTGACAGCTTGATGGAACGTCAAGTGCTTGACTGCAAACAGGTACTTGGTTAAACCAGAGGCAGATAAGATTAACATGAGTGAAGAGGAACGAGCATTGAGACAAACTAGCAAGAGTTGGTTCGGCATGTAAAAATATGACTGAATCCTAAACATCCCAAACAAAACATCACTAGTGATACCATTCACGGTGTAGGCGGAGCCAGATGAGCCCTTCTAGAAAAAAAAAGTTACGGCTTGAGGCTTGTTGGACAATGTCCAAAGAATAAAGCAAAGATTTCGATCGAATATTCAAAAAACGAAGACCAAACAACTCCTTACAAAAGAACAGAAATTGCGTCAGAGATCTTGTGTTCTTGCTTATTTGAATCGAACTTCTGGATCGAACGTCAAACGGCTTGGGCGATGTATTTGGCACCTGTTGAGTGGAGTGAAAAACTTTTCAAGACAATCTAAATTGTATGGATAGGGCTGAATCAAACCAGAACTGAATAGTCACTTCGGCTTCTTTGAGGTAAAAAGATGGACTACTTGTAAAACTGGACCTCTTATGAGAAGCTGATAGGCAGGTGCATAGTCTACTATAATTAACTAACTTTGAGTATATAATAATATAAGTCTATGAAAAGCAACAATGATGAGTGGTGCCTTATGCCCACAACCCCTATATTTTTAAAATTGTAATATTATACCAGTGACACATCTCTACGTTTTTCTAACTTCCTTGGTCATGCATCCCTTTTTCACAAAATTTTACTAGCCCTGTCCTAAGCGGACGTCCCAAGCTGACGTGCGCGTGACGAAAACTTGAGTGTTTTCTTTTTGAAAGTAAGGAGCTTGGAAATGAAATTGCACACTGATAGGTTATTTTGAAAAAATATTGGTAAAATTCTTGATATTTTGATAAAATATTCATAAAATTGGTATTATTTGTAAGATAATTTCGATTTGAATCTGATTGTGAGCGTGCGAGCGCCACATCCTGCGAGAAGGAAGTCCAATTGAGAGATCCAATATCGGACTGCTCTAACCCATAATTCAGGCCGTATTTCACCATTAACGCAGTGAGAGTTGCCTTCCAAACCGACAAACGTCTCTGCGTTTGACGACGCGGTGTTAAATCACAAGATCTTGCAGGTCTGTTTACACGTCCAAAACGAGAAATTATGTGCTCACCAAATTTTTTTCAATAAGTCGATGATGGCACGAGCGTTATGGTATACCGGGCCAACGTGTTGAAGCCATAGCTCCATTGCATTACGGCAAGCGAATTCTGGAACAAGAAAGCCCTTGATCATGGTTGTGTGGCGGTCATCATTGACTGTCATGTTATCTTCAGCAGATTTTTTCGAGACATATGGTCGAATGATTCCGCTGGGTTGTAAAGCAAACCAAACAGTGACCAAACACCTGTGGTTGCTCATCACTTCGAATGTGTCAATTTTGTTTCTGGACATAGCTACTGAACCAGAAGTGTGCCTAATCGTTAAGCACAATTTTCTTATGAAATTCCGGGTCTGTAGCAATTTAGCCCTGAGCCCATACACCGAATTTACTCTGTGCCAGGTAGTCGTTCGACTTGAATTGCTGCACGATTTTGCAAACCCGAAAACTAAGATCCCTCCGTAAAATCTACCATAACGTGGTTGGAACATGTTTAATTTTTTAACACGATTTCAAATGTCTTCATCGATTCTATGCTCAACTGCTATGGTTTCTTGACTAAGCACTTTACGATGACTGGATGGATGCATGTTATGCATGTTATCAGTGCGGGGAAACGACTCATAGTTAATCGAATAAATTGCTCTGATATATAATTATGTCTTGACGGAGTGCGCGATGAGTCAATCTAGGAGAACCGTTTTTTTCGAAAGTAAATCGACACACTTCGCAGACGTTACCTGTTTATGACAAACGAAAGTAACCATGAAACGCATGACAGCTGTCACACCATTCAAAGCATTAAAAAGTGTTGCCAACCTAAGGCTTGATACTTCTGAAAAAACATCCTTGATATTTCTTTAGCGAAAATACTTTCAAGGATTTTACATGAATATTACGTTCAGTAACTTATGAAAGGATTTAGTTCCGCAATAATTAATTAATATTCTATAAGCTGTGTTTGCTTCCTTTATTTGCTGTGATGTATGGTTTTGTGCAGAGTATGAAATAAACTCTAACTAAACTTGGCTGTGATAAGTGCCAACAAAAAAATAAGTTTATCGATGGATGGTATTATTCCAGGAAAAACCGATCAGGTGATTTTTATAGGTTTATTTTTCAGTCTGACTTCCTGCTAATGAATAAGCTCTCACACGCTTGAATGGTGAGCAAGTGAATTCATGAAAAGCAAAATTCGCAATTCTGTATTGCCGGGCTTAAATAAAACATATTCACGCAATATTCTACTCCTCGTCGAAGCTATCCTTCTCGCAACTCCACAACCGTCATAGGTTAAATGCAAGTAAGGGGTTGGATTTACCCTTTATTCGGTAAATATTCACTTTTCGATTGGTATCGCTTTGAAATGGCACCTTCAATTCGTACACGTTGAAAATTTTATGATGACGTTCTGCACTGTTGGTATGATGAGCATGATGATGATTCGTCGTCGTAGTCGTCCTTTAATTAATTATTGAGCTCATTTGTTCGCTTTTTTTTATTTTCGAGAAGCGTCAAAGTGTAAGGAGTATTGCAAATATAAATTTATAGAGAGGGAACTTTAGTAAGCTTATGGCTTGACGATACTTGTGTTTTATTGAATAGTAAGGATGCATCCAAGTGGGGTTGAATTTATCGATGAATAATAGGACACATACAAAATCAAATTGAACGAAGTGTCAATTTTCACACTTCAGCTTCATATTCAAGTCTGTTTCAAATAAGGGTTAAGGGGTGCAATTAAAATGTGAATGCCGATGACTGTACAAGAAAATGAGTCTTTCATACAATTCAATCAGCAACGATTGATTTCAAAGGCTGCGTTTCAATGCTTGTTTTTTTTATTTAATTTTTATTTAATGGTATTTCCGCTCGAACTTTACGTTATTATAAACATATTTTATTCAACAACTTTCGTGACGTGAACTATTTGTAACAAGATTTGATTTCTTTACCAGTTCCTACAGACATCCTACACATCTGAATTGATGCGATCACCACTTTGAGTCGAGTCCTGGTAGTGACGAACTCACATTCTCCATTTCCTGCATTTTTGCTCCTTTTTCTTGCGAAAGTCTAGGTAGGTTTAAGATATATTTGAAAAATGCTACAGATCGAATCAAGCACATCACATTTAACACTTTGAGCCTATTTTGTGTCGTTCACATTCATGGACGTTTGACGATGCTGCTGTAAAAATCATTTTTTACCAATGATGGTATGCAAGCCCTTGCAAGATCTTACGCAGACGTTTTGCGATACATTAAGGGAGCTGTGAGACCCCATGACACTCAAACTGTCATTAGAACAGTCCGGCCGACCTTATCTGATGGACTCCTTGTAGAATTTAGACTTGAGACAGCAAAAAACGACTTATTCCGTGAAGCAGTTAAAATGGCTCTTGGCGAAAAGGCAACGATTGCTTCACAAGGACCAATGGTCGCCCTCGAAATTAGGGACGTTGACTGCGTTACTGACATGACAAAGGTGAAAGAGTGCCTCAAAAGGGTTTCACCCGAATTAACTGGGATCAAATTACGACTAACCCCTGAAAATAATAGAGGGCAGCGCATGGCCGTAGTCGACTTAATCGAGAAATATGCCGAAAAACTCCTCTGCATCGGTAAAATAAAAATAGGTTGGGTGGTCTGCAAAATACGGCGAAGAGGAGTTCCTCTCCGATGTTTCAAATGCCTAAGCTACGGTCAAACAACACATGGCTGCAAGGGCCTGATAAGAGCTCCTTGTGCCATAAGTGTGCTAACGCAAGGCATATAAGAATAGGATACAGGCGCATTGTATCCTCTACGAGAACGCTAACCACTGACCTGGAAGATCTTCCAGGAATAAGGAAGTGCCGAGTCTTTAAAAAAGCCAAAGCAGCTCTGCAATGACCCGTGTCCTGCAGATTAATTTGCATCGAAGCTCAAACGCCCAAGACCTGCTTGAGCAGTTTGCGAGGGATATGAAAGCCGACCTAATGCTGCTTAGCGGACAACACTGAGATAAAAATTCATCACCATACTTGTGCCATCTGGGTTCGAAACGGCACCCAACTGACCTTGAGATTTGAGACTGGCTTGGGACCTTTCTCCAAGGCAGAACGGTTTTGGAACAGGACGTTCCACTTTAGAACGTAGTAGTAGTAGTCGCGGAGGTGGTCACTGTGGCCAACAAGCGGAGGCACGCAGTCCGTTTAACTGGCGGGTAGTCCTGCTAGTGACGCTAGACATAAAGAACGCATTCAATTACACTATAGGGACGGATATTCTGCAAACCCTGGAAAACTCATTCCAAGTGCGGAAAATTCGAAACTACCAGAAGGATCGTAGCCTGAGACACGGCGAGAATGCTAGTTACTTCAGGTGTCGCCAAGGCTCCATGCTCGGTCCGGACTTGTGGAACGTCTCGTACAATGGACTGCTCAGACTAGAACTGGCGGAGGAGTCGTGACTGATAGGCTATGCGCATGATGTTGCGGCACTAGTGGTTGAGCGCACAGTCGATCAAGCGCATTTATGGCGTAATGTGCTAATGGCCGGGTAGGGAGCTGAACGAGCGATCGTAGGTATAACCTAGCGTTAGAAAAAAACTGAAGTGGTCATCCTGACCAAGAAGATGATCCCTAGACCAAGAATAGTCCGAGTCGGGGACACATTAGTAGAGTCAAAATTATCAGTTAAGTATCTGAGCTTGCTGATAGACTCTCAGTTGAGTTTCTCGGAGCAAATCAAGGCAATGACTTACAAGGCCGCAACAGGGGTCTCCCAAGTCCAACAAAAAGGTGACTGCTGATGGGTTTCGTACAATCTAATCTAGAACAGAGATATGGAATGAAGCTCTTAAAAAGTAACTGCATCGAAAATGGCTGGCACAGGTGCACAAACGAGGAGCACTGTGGATCGCATCAGGATACCCGTCAGTCTTTGAGTCGGCGATGTTGGCAATTGCTGGGGTGGTAACCATAGCTCTCCTTGCTAGAGAGCGTAAAAAAATCTACCTCCGAAGGCACGAGGGTAACAAAGAAAAAGTTGCTCGCGATGAAATATGATGTACTCTCGACGAATGGCAACAATATTGGGAACGTGAGCTAATTGGAAGATGGACTGCGCCGCTCATCAACGATTTAGGATAGCGGCTCAGTCGAATGCATGGTATGACTGGCTGACTGTTTTCAGTTTTATCTGTCCAGGATTGGTAAATCACGGTCTCCAGATTCCATATTCTGCAATGGGGAGAAGGATGATGCCTGTTATACATTTTTTTCATGCAAAAGATGGGGCAAACAGCGCGGTTATCTCACCAAAAAAGTGGAAGAGCGCCGTCCGGATAGTCTAATCGCAGAAATGCTGAAATTAGTTAACAAATGGAACCAGGTGGTACATTACGCTCGGGCAATTTTAGCTGCAAAAAAGGCATACTTGATCGACTGGAGGCGTCGAGGGTGGAGGCTTTCCTTCTCTAGCAATCGTCAAAAAAAAATCTAAACGTCAGATTAAGAATATAAAAAGGGTGGAAAACGATTGAGCAAATAGGACTCTCCCATGTGACAAAAGAAATAAAAGCTATTGTCGTGGGTCGTTTCTTGAGACATAAACATGAAAGCTGCAGTGTTTGGACTCCGTTACCATTTCTTTTAAGGCAGCATTTTCTAGAGAAAAGGGATTTTCGCATAGCAGTTCATCGGGGACGAGGCACACCGGGGCCCGTCTGCAGCATGCTAACCGGCACAAAATGCCCTATTTTGATTAATTAGTTTAAGGTTTAGCAGTGTGAGTTAATTTTCTTAAATTATTGTAAGAATATATACATGCTTTTTGGCAATGTAAAGAATAAGCTCTCTGCTCCTTGGCGAAGCTTGGAACTTTTGAAGGATTTTTTTCTTCTGAAGTCATTTTCAAGGAATGCATCTTCTTTTGTTTAATATTGTGTTATCCTTCAGGATTGGTACTACCTGTGGTGACGTTTCTTTTTAGAGTACATGTGTTCGCCCAAATAACTCACCTTGTCTTGGTAACTGTTAAGGCTGCAACGGGTGTATCTGCTGATCGTGGATTCAGCTATTCGAATGTAGCATTTGTGGCGTATTGACTCTTGAATTTCATTGATTTGCTCCGATTTTAAGGTATCAATTGGCTTCAAGGTTCTAAGATTAAATAAAATTTTGAATAAATCACGAAAACACTGGATTAATTAAATTTGAATACTGATATCGAACTGAAAACCAGGTCAACTTAGTCCTGCATATTGAACTTCATCGTTGTTATACTGTATAGAATGAATACGATTGTCTCAATTACAATGCATTACCATCTTCAACGTTTGCTTCCCATCAGATAAATATCCTGCAATCATTCAATATAATCGCGAGTAAAGATGGAGCACATGCATTGTGGCATGCATGGCATCAATCCACGTTTCAATCATTCATTGATATATTCAGTGCTGGTTAATATTCAGTTAAAACAAAATTATATGCCCTTTCATACATTTCGATGTAGAATCACAGCCGAGTTCATTTCCGTTGCAGGCAAGCTGGCAAAGACGACCCGCGAAAAGGGACGAGGCCGGCAAAGGCTGAAGGGATGCAAAAAGAAATATATTATAAACAACAACAACAACAACCATAACAAAAGCAAAAATACCGTAAATGCATTCGAGTAAAATAATGTAAAGTGAAAACCAACCCCCGATTTTTGTGCAGTTGCCTCTTCATTTATTAATTTTTTTTTCCATTTCCTGCATTTTTTTATGCGCCAGCCGGAAACCACGAAAATCCATTGCGGTTACATTCTCATGTGATGATTGATGTTTTTAGATTAAAAATATATTATATTTCGTTCAAGGTAGATACTGTGTGAAAAGCGTTTTGGTGGAAAGTAAATAGTGTGCGTGGATGGAAATTTGGTACCAAAAATACGATTTGGATTCACGTTTCTTGGAAAACGATTTCTAATCATCGTTTTCCTACGTCTTTTCAGTACGAAGATTTTGGCTAAAGATCTTGAGTGGTGCACAGATAAGATCAAAGATACAGATTTAGTTACAGATAAATGTGCGGGTGGCATTGAGATAAAACTAATAAATCTTTTTTTGTAATTCGTGGTTGCAGATAAAAGAGAGAGAAAGAGACAGGACAGATAGAAGCGTTGACAAAATTTAATCAAATATCAAGGAAAAAAATATTATGAAACAAACGAAAACAAAAAAACTGACACAGCTTCAATTCAAACTGATATGCTGCAATAATATTTCGGTGAGTTTATGTTATCAAGTGAGCAGATTTTGTTATTTGACCTGGTTTCAACTTGTCATACATCAATGTATAATACACGTCCTGAAGACGTCTGGAAAATTTTCATGCATACTTTATATTTCTACTCAATTCAAAATATATACAGGTTGTCTGATTTGCCTTTTCTTACGTATATTTACCAGCCATTTAAATTTTTATTGTTGCTTTAAATTCTTTTCACTACAATAGTTGAATTGCATCCCGCCAGACTTTGCTACATGAAAGCATTAAAGTCAACGTGAAGTAAACAATAGTAAGCCAGTCATTATTTTGGTTTTTTTTGAATTAACTTTAAATTTTTTGTTTGCAAATGTCGGAAGAAAAGCCAAAAACAAGATTACTTCCGAGGTTTTTGACCTATAGAATTTATTTGTACAGACATAGTTTTTGCGCGCTCATTTTAGACTAAGCTGTACTAAGACGAAAGATTTAGTGCTTCTCGCGTTAAACAAATAGCAAATTAGTTTGGGAATGCCCGAATATTATCAGCTTGGCATCAACACCATTTGAGACCGCATTACGAGCTTTTTCGTACCTTTGAATGACGAATAATGACATTTTTTATACTTTCAAAATATTTAAAAACTGAAGAAAATATGGAAATATAAATCCTTACATAATTTTGGTTAAAAGGAGTGCTTCAGTGATGAGGGAATAGACAGTAGAACACAAGTCCTTGGAAGCAAGACCAAGCCTGCAATGATGCATGTTCACAGCAACTTTAAATTTGGCGTAATTATTTTCCCTTATACTTCCCGTCCCGTCTACCTTTTAACCCAAAAAAATATACATTAATGGTTAATTTATGCACAATAAATAGTTAACTGTCGCCTTAATTCATATCTAGGTTATTATAAGCAGCTTCGCAATTTAGTCTAGTTTAAGTTCTACTTACGCTCCTGCACCTCTTATTAGCTCACCTTGAAATTAGGAAATTGAAGAGATATTGGGAGGTCTCTCATCGAAGTCCACGGTTTCATATTGCGTTGACCATCATCCTTCCAACTCCTTAGTTTCCTGCACGTCTTAGTTTGTTGTCTGCAACCTGTCCACATTATTGTCCTTTATTAACCATGTATTTATTTAATTTAATAAGTTCTTTGTTGTTTCTAAAAATTTTACAGGACTAAGCTAATACTTAAAGTGAGAGTTCTGAATTTGATATTCATTGCATCTACATAATTTTTTCTGTTTGTACTACAAATGTTACTTATTCATATGTCATATTCATAATACAGGGTGGGCCATATAACGTTTGCATTTTGAATCGGCTATAAAAAAAAGACTAATGGTTATTCTTCCAAACTTTTTTTTTTCATTGGAAAGCTTGAACTTTGTTATTTATGAATGAAAAACGATATCGTTCATATGACTGCCACGACTGGCTTTACAGTACGCCATTCGGTCATTGTTTCGGCTCGAATTTCATTAATGGCAACTTCGATTTCGTGTTTCAAGGCATCAATCGTCTCTGGATGATTAGCGTAACACTTGTCGTTGACAGCTCCCCACAAAAAATAGTCCAACGGGGTTAAATCGCAGCTCCGAGGCGGCCAACTGACTTCAGAATTTCGGATGATTATTCGATTTTCGAAAACGGTGCGCAAAAGTTCGACTGTCATGTTAGCTGTGTGGCATGTTGCGCCATCTTGTTGAAACCAAATGTCGTGCATGTCATACTCTTCAACTTTTGGAAAGAAAAATTCGTTGAGCATGGCACGGTAACGCTCGCCATTGACCCTAACGGCGGCTCCTTGCTCATTTTCGAAGAAAAATGGCCCAATGATGCCGCCGGACTAAAACCCACACCAAACCGTAACTCTTTGTGGGTGCATTGGCTTCTCAATGGTGACGTGTGGATTTTCCGACCCCCAAATGCGACTATTTTGCCTATTGACATAGCCTCCGAGGTGAAAATGGGCTTCATCTGAAAAGACGATTTTTCGGTGAAAATGCTCATCTTCGGCCAAACAATCTTCTGCCCATTGGGCGAACCGAAAACGCAACGGATGGTCATTATTCTTAAGTTCTTGGACTAATTGAACTTTGTAAGCCTTCATACCGAGGTCTTTATGCAAAATTCTCGTCAGGGAGGTGCGTGAAATGTTCAATTCGTGAGGACGATGACGAGTTGAAGTTGATGGATGTTCACGGACATTTTCGGCTACAGCAGCAATGTTTTCGGCTGTGCGCACTGCATGAGAACAGGAACGGGTTGTTTTGTCCACCAACGATCCAGTTTCTCGAACACGATTCACAAATTGATCCACAAACTGCCTTGAAGGCCACTCATTTTTATGGAATTTTTTTTTCAAATTTCTTACAGTTTGCACTGAAGACTCACCACTTTGGAAGTAAGTTTTCAATATTTCCCAATTTGGTTCAAGCGTATAGCGTTCCATTTCGTAAATGTCAAACCTTTAACTAAATCATGAACACAAATTAAATGACATTTGAGCTGTCATTCTCGAAATAAACAGTAGTTCAAAATTTAAACGTTAGATGGCCCACCGTAGAGGAAAATTGTAGCGGCTAGTTTTCCACCATAGACAAGAACCAACAGGTACTAAATACTTTCTACTGTCTATGTAGTGGAAACAAAAACCAGGAACGACTGAGCGAGTTTCGCATATAAAGCGCGCCATGTCCAGTACTGTTACGCAGTCACCGCCAGCACCTTGAGGCTCGAACAACTTCTTCAACTGGAATACAATAGTGTTGTAATGTAATGTAATGTAATGGTATTCAATAGTGTTGTATTGTGTAAATATAGTAAATAAAGTTTATAGAATAAACAAAGTGAGTTATTTGCTATAATTGGTGACCTCGACGTGATGTCTCGTTCTCATCACAATTAGTAGAGTGAAAATTCTTGTTTTTATCAAAACTAACAGAGTAAAAACCTAGTTTTTTTTCAAAACTGATTGAGTAAAACATCTAGTTTTTTTCAAAACTAGTAGGCAGAAAATCCGAAAAATGGCTACAACAAACGATCCAATAACGCCTTTCATGGAGGATAGAGATACACCAACACCAGTCCGAAGGACCGAAATTCCAGGGAAGATCGAGGCAGTTTCCGCACTAAAGTTGCCACCGTTCTGGCAATGACGTCCGCGCTTGTGGTTTCAACAGGTCGAAGCCCAATTCACCAACCACCGGGTATTCACCGACACCGCAAGATTCAACGCACTCATCGCATCGCTAGATTCTGCCATTTTGGATCAAGTGGCTGATACGGTCGAATTTCCACCAACGGTTGGAAAATACGAGAACGTCAAGGAGCAACTCATCGCTCGTTTTTCGGAGAGTAAAGAGGTATGTTTGACCAAAGTGCTGACAGAGATGGAACTAGGAGGCAAACGACCTTCGCAGCTTTACCGAGACATGAGAGCAACCGCTTCTGGGCAGTTATCGGATGACGCTCTCAAAACCTTATGGCTACGATGACTGCCTGCACGAGTAAGGACGATATTAACAGTGACTTCACAGGTGGAGACCGGTGCTTTGGCAGAGATGGCTGACAAAATTGTTGCTGAATTCAACACCTGGCCATCTTCAAACTCTGTCGAATCCGTGCAAAAAGGGTTGTCAGATCCAATACTTATGCTTACCAACCGACTTAGCAGGTTGGAGGCAAGTATACGGAACTTGAAAACGCGACCTCGTGACCGCTCTCGCTCATCATCAAAGGACAAAATATCATTCTGCTTCTTTCACCAACGCTTTGGTAACAAAGCACGAAATTGCAGGCCCCCTTGTAAATTTTCGGTGAACCAGGGAAACTAGATTCGGCGTCTTCAGCAGGTGCGAAGAACGACGACGAAAGCCTCACGCACCGTTTACTCGTCCGAGATAATAACTCTGGCATGCTGTATCTAGTTGATACAGGTGCTGACGTCTCGGTTATCCCCAAAACTCGTCAACAACAGAACGCGAGTTGTTTTAAATTGTATGCTGCTAACGAGTCCGTGATCAACACCTACGGTGAGAGGTTACTAACCTTGGATTTTGGTTTACGACGACGACTTCAATGGTACTTCCACATCGCAAACGTCCAACGACCAATACTTGGAGCGGATTTCTTGCGGAAGCACAACTTGCTTGTAGACCTACGCAACAAACGCCTTATTGATGGACAGACTTTAATGTCCACCAAAGCAATATCTACGGCATCAGTTACACCATCAATTACTACTGTCGCCAACAACAGCTTCATCAAAAATATTCTTGCTGATTTTCCAGGCATAACAAAATCAAGCAACTATGCAGGCACAGCAAAACATTCCGTTAAGCACTATATAGAGACCAAAGGATCCCCGATAGCCGAAAAAGTTAGGCGACTTCCACCTGAGAAGTTCAATGCTGCTGCTGAATATATGCTGGCGAAAGGCATATGCAGGCCATCGAAAAGCCCATGGGCAAGCCCTCTCCATATTGTCCCCAAGAAGTCTGGTGAATGGAGAGCTTGCGGCGATTATAGGCGTTTAAATGCAGTGACGTGTCCGGATCGCTATCCAATCGCTAATATACAAGATTTTGCAAATCGTCTCCACAGCAAAAGAATCTTCACTCGGTTGGACTTAACGCGAGCGTACCATCAAATACCGATGGCGGAAGAGGACATCGAAAAAACGGCCGTTATTACCCCATTTGGCCTATTCGAATTCGTGGTAATGCCGTTTGGATTGCGAAATGCCGCACAATCATTCCAAAGGTTTTTGGACAGTGTACTAAGAGGCGCAGACTTTGCCTACTCTTACATTGATGACATCCTGGTTGCTTCATCAAATATGGAAGAACATGCACTGCATCTTCGCGACGTATTTCAACGTCTGCAGCAATACGGAATCCGAATAAATCCAGGCAAATGCATTTTCGGCGTTCAAGAACTTGAATTCCTAGGTTACAACATTTCCAGCGAAGGAGCAAAACCAACGACGGAAAAGGTAGCGGCAATCCTAAATATAAAGAAACCCAAAACAATAATGGAGCTACGGCGGTACTTAGGAGCCATTAATTTCTACCGCCGGTTTCTCAAAAATGCCGCTGAAGTTCTTGCTACTTTGAATGAATATTTAAAAGACTGCCGGAAAAACGACAAACGAAAGGTGCAATGGACATCAGAAGCAGAGAAGGCGTTCGACAATAGCAAACAGCTTCTACAAAACGCAGCTCTTCTTGTTCATCCTAAAGAAAACGCCATACTTCGTTTAACCACTGACGCTTCTGAAACTGCGATAGGAAGTGTGCTTGAACAGCTAGAAGGTAATCAATTCTTACCACTTGCATTTTTCTCACGGAAATTAACAAAGGCACAGAGAAACTACAGCACCTACGACCGCGAACTTTTAGCTATCTACGAAAGTATAAAATATTTTCGCCACATGTTGGAAGGAAGACAGTTTATGATCCGCACTGATCATAAACCTTTAATTTTTGCTTTCCAACAACGGACAGATCGTGCATCACCTAGACAGGCAAGGCAACTGGAGTTCATCGCTCAGTTCACCACAAACATCGCCTACGTAAAGGGAAACGACAATATCGTTGCGGATACATTGTCCCGACTGGATGCATTAGAGAAAGTGACAACAGACTCCTTGGACCCAAATAACATATCAAAGGAACAAGCTGCCGACGAAGAACTTCCACTGTTATTAAAATCGAATACAGGCTTACAACTACAAAAATTAGACATCGGCAACACAAAAAGTATTTATTGCGATGTCTCAACAGGTACGATACGACCTTATATTCCATCTCGCCTACGACGTCAAGTTTTCGACTCGGTGCATGGATATTCACACCCTAGTGGACGAGCCACCAAGAAGCAGGTGCTGACCAAATATGTCTGGCCAAGTGCATCCAAGGACATTACTGCTTGGGCGAAAACATGCCTAAAATGTCAACGTGCCAAAATTAGCAGACATGTGCGAAACATACCACAAGCATTTCAGATTCCGGATCAAAGATTTGACCATATCCATGCTGATATTGTTGGACCGATGCCACCATCACAAGGTAAATCTTATATACTAACCATTATAGATCGATTTACCAGATGGCCTGAAGCAATACCCATAGAAGACACATCTGCAGATACTATCGTGACAAATATCTACACTAACTGGATTTGCAGATTCGGCGCGCCACAACGTATCACAACCGATCGTGGATCACAATTTGAGTCTACCTTGTTTCGAGCGTTAACACAACTGGTAGGCGCAACGCGTGTAAGGACGACAGCTTATCATCCATCTGCAAATGGAATGGTAGAGCGCTGGCACCGATCACTCAAAACTGCATTGAGATGTCATGATCAAGCAAGATGGACCGAAACATTGCCTACAGTACTGTTAGGTCTACGAGTCGCTTTTAAGGAAGATATCAACGCATCGGGAGCAGAAATGCTCTACGGCAGTACTATTCGATTGCCCGGTGAATTTTTCTTGGAAGAAGAAATGACAAGTGATCCTGAAATTTTCATCGAAAAATTTCGCCGTGATATGCAAAAGCTACGACCTGTACCAGCAGCGCATCATCGACGAGATCGAGCGTTCACGTTTAAGGATTTGTTTACGTGCACACACGTTTTCCTACGACAAGGACCAATGAAGCGGCCTCTAACAACTCCGTATACTGGTCCCCACAAAATCATCGAACGGATAACTGACCAAGTTTCTAAAATTCAAGTGGGAGAAAATGAAACAACAGTTTCCACCGAACGACTTAAACCGGCGTTTATTGAAAATGAAGACACGGACGCAACGGTTACCCAACCAAATGCAAACAGGAATCTGCGATCTTACCCTGGGAAAAAAGTCAATTTCCAGTTATAATTGATCGTAACCAAATTACTCAGGGTGGAGTATTGTAGCGGCTAGTTTTCCACCATAGACAACAACCAACAGGTACTAAATACTTTCTACTGTCTATGTAGTGGAAACAAAAACCAGGAACGACTGAGCGAGTTTCGCATATAAAGCGCGCCATGTCCAGTACTGTTACGCAGTCACCGCCAGCACCTTGAGGCTCGAACAACTCCTTCAACTGGAATACAATAGTGTTGTAATGTAATGTAATGTAATGGTATTCAATAGTGTTGTAATGTGTAAATATAGTAAATAAAGTTTATAGAATAAACAAAGTGAGTTATTTGCTATAAAATACAACAAAAACCTCTTTTAAACTTAACTCTGACTTAAACTACTACTACCTATGCTAAGACCTATTTACATACTATTTTGAATCTTAGTAATAACTATGAAAACTCGGTTGAGGACGCATGATCTCTAAGGTTAATCTATTAATTTAAATCCTGAATGGTTGAATGTATGGATTCGAAGCGTGTTCTACCTTAGCTCGTAGATTATCTCTGCGTGAGAGCGCGAGTTTATTGATACGGCTAATATTAGCAAGCTCATGCAATTTGCGTGATGAGAAATAAAAAGGTTTATTTAGCGCCATTTTTAAGTACCTGTTTCGAGTGACTTGAAGCTTTGATAGCAAATATTTTGCGCATTGACTCTAAGTAGGCGTTCCATATAATATGATAGGCTGAATTACCATTTTTAAAATTATCATTTTATTCTTAATGTTCAAATGGGACCTTCAGTTGAGTAGTGGATACAGTTGAAGTACAGAATTAAAAGCTTTAATGCTAATTCGTTCAATGTGGTCTTTGAACATGAGTTTCTGGTCCAACGTAAGCCCAAGATACTGCAGATTTTCTGACCATGGTATGGCTTGTCCTAAAAAGTTGATCGGTCGATTAGGCAGCAAGGAACATTTACGTTTTTTAGTGAAAAATATTGTCTTAGTTTTATCAATATTGATGCTTATTTTCAAACTGTTGAAGAACTGATATACTTTTTCAAGCATTTTCTCCAAGTCAGCTGTGAAGGTACTTGGGTATCCTGAAGTATAAAGTTCTGAAGTAGAGTTCCTGAAGTATAAAAGCAGGTGTCGTCCGCAAAGGCAGTTATTTGACAGTGCTCGCTTGAAGGGAAATCGGATATAGATGTATAGATGTTGAAAAGGGTCGGGCTCAGACAGGATCCCTGGGGAGCACCAGCAAAGATGCTTCTCACAGTAGAGGTGCTATCTCGGACCTTTACCTTAAATTATCTGTCTATGAGGTAGGAAGCTATCAAATTACGTATGTATGCTGGCGTTTTGTACTCTTGTAGTTTATAAAGCAAACCTTCGTGCCAGACTCTATCGAAAGCTTTCTCAATATCGGTGGACTGACTGACGACTGCAGGAGTAGCAATGGGTAACCCGCTATCACCTTTATTAATAGAACTGTTTATGACACATATAGAACAGTTAATCGAAGACAAACGAATAATGCCAAGAACCTGGTTCTGATATGTCGATGACGTATTAGCCATTGTGCAAAAGGACAAGCTCGAAGACGTCAAAATAGCTATCAACAAAATCCACAAAAACATAGAATTCACTCTGGAAATGGAAGAAAATGGGGCGCTACCCTTCCTGGATATAAGGATTATTAGAACATAGCATAGTTTCACTTTCGATACTTACAGGAAAAAGACAGCAACGCAAAGAACGATCCCGAGTTCATCTAATCATACCTACCCGCAAAAGATGGCAGCCTACAACAGCTGGATTCATCGACTGGTCGACTATCCACTAACGCCTGAATGTTATGAACGGGAAAAACGATTTATATTGGATACCGCGAAAATAAACGGCTACAACGAATTAGAAATTATGCGGATTGTACAACTGAAAGAAGCACATGTAAAGAAAAGGGCGTATTCCACATTTTTTTGTTTTATTGTTTTAATTATTGAATAGAAATTATATTAGTATATAAGTCCGATTGTAAGCCATTACATCTTCAGCATCAAAACCACTGCAGAAGGGAGTAAGTAGCTCGCGAAATGCGCATATGCATAAATAAATCACAATTGTAGGAAGGAAAAATTGTTTCTTTTATATAAAAAATGGGAAAAGAATTTTAAGTGCGTCTCTTGCATTGTTGGTGATTAATTGGGATAGTTGTTCATTGATGGTTACTGCAAGCTAGGTCCTTGTTTAAGGAATATGCAGCATCAGGAGTGGGGCGTGGATATTATTTCGAAATTATTTAAAGAGGCATCTGCTTCTATGATGTTTGGTTTGATTAACCATGGTGTCTGTCATTTTTCTATTCTCTGCATGCCATTCCTATCCTGTGACCAGTTTTTTAAGCTTAAATCATTTGTACTTAAAGATCATAGTTGTCACGGTTCCAATCTTGTTGGGAGTTCCACAGATTTCAATGATTCGCAGATCATAGGCGTAAACAAATTTGGTAGATAAGGGAAGAAATCTCTTTATTTTTTTATAATATCATACAGATTACAAATTTCCACAAAAAATGGTTAAACTATCTTACGTTTATTTAAACCTATGGCCACTAAGGGCACTCTGGTCTAGGCCAGTCACATATAATGGGGATACCCCCTGACACTATTTGCTTAAATTAGTTCATTAGAATTAATAATTTGAAGAAAAATTTAAAAAAAAAAACTTCAAAGACTATCGCTAACTTAAGTCTACTTAATCCTATTTAGAAATAGAGCTTAATCTATATCATAACTATTTAGTTTTCAATGGTTCCAATTTAGTATTTTTTTAATGCTGTTTTATATTTATATATATATATATTTTTTTTTTATTTCGGATTTTAATACTATCTTATGTACAAATAGAAGGAGAAAAATAGAAGTAAGAGAAAAATTACCAAATAAATAATAACAATGGAAGAAAGAGAAGAAGACATGTAGAGCAGCAGAAATAAAATTGCAGGTATAATTTGACTATCGCTAAAGTTTTTTAAGTCCTAGGTTAAAGGTCAAACATGATAATCACTAATTACTTACGCCTATTGTTAGTTTTCGATTGGTTTCACTTTTTTTTTTCATTTATTTGCATATATGTATATTTTTTTTTTTGTGATAAAGGTACATACTAAATTAACCTAAATATGAAAAAATTAAATAAAACTAACTATATACAAGTTATTTAATTGTCAGGTGATATTTCACTAAAAACACAAATCAAGGCTGCTATGTAATTTATGATAGAATGACAATTAACAGCGCCGCGTGACATAGGCACGCCAACCGTTCGCCCGACCACTAGAACCTCACTTCAGCCACCAATACTGTTGGTGGTTTCTCTGTTTATGACACATATGCATCGAATATCGTAAGTCTACCTCAGTATTGTTGGTGTCTACACATATACTGTCGTCGTATATAAGTCTCTTGTCTGTGTTTCGTCTGTAAATGCGGTAGATAACAGGTATTCCACGTCCGTCAATGATAAGTCTCTTTCCATCTAAGTAAGGAAATGCTTCTGGTGGTATGAAGCCTGTCTCCCTGCATCGCTCAAAGTACAACTGATTAGGATAATGTGGGTGACTGATCCACATATTCTCATCAGTCATACTCGATCGCAGACAATGTCTCCTTACTTGGTGTATAATGCAAGAGTCTACTCTTGGAGTACCTGCTGCGTCGTAAAGCTCCCTATCCGAATAATAATACTTGAAGTCGGATTCCGCTGTTTTGTACAATCCAGTGCAAACTCTTAAGCATTTTCGCTCAAACACCCTGATTTTCTCCATGGTGGAAGCACTCAGGTTAAACCATATGGGACACGCGTATGTTATAATGGGTCTTACGAGACATTGATAACATATAACTTTGACACGTGTCTCCAGGTGTTTCGCATAAAAAAGTCTCTTAAGAGACATGAATGCCCTTCTTGCTTTCTCGAGCTGCATTTTCGCATGTTGGATGTACTGCAAGCGATAGTCGAGGAACATGTCCAAGTACCTCACGGTGTTCTTGTGTGGTATGCGCTCTCCGTTCGACTTTATATGGAAATCCTTCCGATTTCGCTTCAAGTCTCTGCCGGCCTTTGCTAGTGATCCACGGAACAAAATAGTCTCACATTTGCTATCATCGATCCTCATCTTCCAAGCATTTGTGAAGGTTTGGACATCTTGAAACATACTTTGCAGCTCAGCTTGAACCACCGAAGTTTTGCTGTCTGCAGTGTATATGATCAAGTCGTCAGCAAACACCACTATCATCCGTTTAGGACTATCATTAAAGCCAAATGACTTCAAAAGAGGATTCAGTAATATCGCGAATAGCGTTGGCGCCGTCACTGTTCCTTGGTGTAGACCGTCAGAGACCTGAAATACTCTACTGGAAGTATTTCCCCCGACTTCGACAATAAATTCTTTTCCATACAGCATAGTCACTAGTATGGCTATTAAATCATTACAGAACCTATTCTGTATGAGTCTGAAAATCAGTCCATCAAGCCAAACCGATCGAAGGCTCTCTCCATATCTATGAGGCATGCTCCAACACATTTTCCTCCATTTAAATGCCAGCAGATATCAGACGTCACTTTCGTGATAGAAAGGATAGTAGAATAGTTTCTGCGAAAGCCAAACTGACTATTACTGATGATATCTTTGTCCTCGAGGTATTTGTTAATATTTCTGTTCAAGAAACTCTCAAGGACCTTGCCTGCATTTGACAATAATCTTATCGGTCGATAGCTTTTCGGGTCGCTAGGATCTTTTCCCTTCTTCAAAATTGGAATGACCCTGGCCTTCTTCCAATTTTGTGGAAAGTATTTATTATTCAGTGCATTATTGAAAATGCAATTAAATTCAGTCATTATTGATTCTGGTAAATGTTTAAGGACAATGTTGGGTATGCCATCAATGCTAGTTGATTTTTGTTATTAAGTGTCCGAAAGCCATGTTGTACATCCTCCTTCGACACAAAATAGTCTTTCAAACTGTTCTGTGGTAGCATATTTGAATTTAATGACTCACTGAAATGGAGAGTCGGTTCTCGACTGCAAGAAGTCAGGAATTCTTCAACTTTATTTTTGACAGTTCCTATCAATCGAGAACTACCTAGATATCTACCTACCTAGATATCTACCTATTATATCTAGTTTTTCTGTCTCATTTTCTTGCGGGATTTTCAAAGTCGAAACCGTTGCCGGCTTCTTCGACCTGAAGAAAGCGTTGATGTGGCTGAACATTCCGGCCGGATCCTGAGGATGAATGCTCTGCGCTTTCTCAGCCCACTGTTGGTTTACTTCTCGAGTAAAGCTCATCTTGATGAGATAACGCACAGCCTTCATGATTTCTTTGAGAGTTTTTAAATGCGGATGCTAGCTTGCAGCGGAACTCCTATATATACTGTTGATATGCGTCAGAATCATACTTTTCATGTTTTTCAGTTTCTTGATGCGTCGGGTCCAGTATTGGTCCATGTTGTTTCGTGGTGTAATTTTTGATATGGTCTGGTCCATTGCAGTGAGTATAAGTTTGTTTATTTCGTTTATGCATTCGTCAATTTGGTCGTTAGTCAGGTTTCTATTGTTCGGAATGTAGGTGGTTGAGTTTTGTACAAGTGGGTTGTGCATTTGTGTTAGTGTTTGGTTGAATTTCGTCCAGTTTGTCTTTCTGTAATTGTTTTTGTTGGGTGTTTGTTCAGCAGTAAGTAGGAATAAGTCGCTGTTCGATTTAGCAATCCTTATTTGTATTGCTTTGTGGTCGCTGTCATAGTGCAAAGTTTGCAATTTGTGGTCCACTGTCAAGCCAGTAAGATTCAACCGCATATCAACTATGCAAAGATCCAGATACGATCCAGATCGAGGCAATGTAGGAGTTCCCGGCCTGACCAGCCGGCATCGGTATTCCATTTGGTGCTCATCAATCCATCGTTTTAGAAATACTCCCCGTGGATTGGTGTACTCGTTCAGCAAGTCGCTATGTTTTGCGTTCAGGTCACCTGCTAGAACATAATAATAATTGGAATCATCTAGTCGTTCAAACGTTCAAAAGATCGTTCAAGTTCAAACACGAGGCAGAACTCTTCCCCGAATTTCGTAATCAAATTTTTCGATGCATATGTGGAGATAACAAAGAGACGTTGGCCGCCTTGCATTCCAAGCTTTATGCATGTCAACTCTAGGCTTTCAAATTCACTGAATTCTGGTCTGTTTACATGTTCGTACTTGATGTGTCATGTGAGCATTATTGCTGTCCCTCCTCCTTTAGTCGAGTTGGGTCTGTCTGTTCGTATGAAGTTGTAGTCATTGAACTGTACGTTATGTTTTTCGTTGAGTTTAGTCTCGTTCAGCAGTAGAATGTCAGGTTTGTGTTCAGACGCAAAATCCAGTAGATCTGATCTCCTATAGACACTCACTTTCGAAGTTCATCTCGAGCCAACACTGCAGAGAGGTTTCTAGTATTGGTCATGGGAATAACTAGACGTGCTTATAAGGCCCCGGATTTTAGAGCTGTTATCGATAAGGGTGTTTTCGATTTTACCCAACCTGTCCAAGATAATCTTGAACATAGCGGTTAAATCGCTTTCATCCCTCCTTTGGGGTGCTGGGTCTACTGTACCCCTCGCAACAGCTGCGAAAGATACTCCAGGGGTAATGGGAGCCGGGGCTATCACCGGTCGACTTGGTGGGACGCGCTCAATCCGCATTGGTTTTTTTTTACTTTCTCATAGGCTGGACAGCCCTTGAAGGAGGCAGGATGGCCATATGTCCTGCAGTTAACGCAAAAGATCTTATCTTTGCCATTATTTTCCCCCAACCCGCACTTGCCAGGTTCATGGACTTCGCTGCATTTAACACAGCGGGACTGCATGTTACAGTTTGCCAAACTGTTCCCGAATCTTTGACATCTGAAACACTGCATGATGTCTTTTTTAACTAATTTCTCAAACCGGACTACTTGATGGTTGAGGAACCTCAACTTGAGTAGTTCGGCTGCAGAGCTTTCGTGCGATATTTGCACGAGATAAATGGGGAGGACTCGCTTCTCTAATATAGAGCGCCGCGTAGTGAAATGTTTCACTGAAACGAATTTCACTGTCTCAGCCTTGGCTTCAAGTTCTTTTTGAAGCTCTTGCGGATCGTAGCCCTGACAAAGTCCCTTCAGAAAGAAAGTCTGAGTTTTCTCCTCTCTAGGAGTGTATGAATAGAAAGGAGCCTTTCTTGAGGACTTCCTTCACGTTCTTAAAATCTTCTATTCTGTCTACCTTGATCTGTGTTTTGTAAACAAATTTTGTGAAATAGGATATGTACGCAAGATAAAAAGGACCATTTCATGGTATCGAGTAAAGGACGCACGCATTGACACATATTAATAAGCAATACGTGTGTTCAGCCAGTTCAGCTTGTTTGTTTAATAAGTTATATAGTACTAACATTTGAAGCAGTCCTTCATGACCAAAAATTGTGACCTTATTAGCCTTTATACAGTTTTTGAAAGACAAATTCAACGATATCACATCGGGGTTACCACATACGGTGATGCGATGGTACTATTAAGACATAATGTGGGACGAGCAATTCTCGTTGATGAGGAAATTTACTGGAAATACTTTGAGAACTTTAATTCAAACAAATTATTATTAATAGTTTAAATGCGAGGTTTTTTTTAATAAAAGCGTATGCGTGCTAGTGTTCTAACATGTCGTCTGAATATTTATCCTAAAAAATTTTGGAATCTCTTTAGTTTTATCGTATGTTTCAGTAAAATTCATAAACAATGATCTGTTTGATTTTCAGGCAATGATGATGGTTTGGATGGTGTTAAAGAAGGTTATTTAATTCGAAACAAAATAATGGTCATGTCTAAAAATAGTCCTTGTACTTATATGCTATCGAAAAATGTATTGGTTAGTAAAAAGGTAATAGAAAACAATGGAAAATCTGCTCTTCGAGACTATTTTCAATTGTCAAGTATGCAATGAAATAGAATATTTCAAGTACTTTATGCCGGAAAATGAGATCTTTTACGGATTTTAAAATAATTCGAAGATTTCAATACACAAAATTAAGATCTTTACTAGTAGTCTGGTACAAATTTAACTGTTGTTTAACTTATTGCTTAAAAATATGCTGGTTGTGTTTCTTACGTGAGTTGTTTGATTGTTGTTATCAAAATTGTGTAGATATTTGTATGTTTGAACGTCTTAATCTTCAAATTATTGTTTGCCCAAGACAACTTCAACGAAGCACTAAATCTACAATAAAATTTAAACTTGCTCCAACTACTGCAACATCTTCATAATTTGTTTTTACACATGCTTTATGCGATGCTTTATGAGAAATTTGTTGGCTTAGAAACAATAAAGATGGAAGGTAGTTGACTTATGTTGAAACAAATTAGGTCAAACCTAATTTCCTATTAAAAATTATCTCAAGGATATTCATGTTTCATGCCTTAGTAGAATAACATAAACTGCCAAAAATAAAATATATAATATTACATTCATTTTCTTGATGTGATAGTATGCGGCGCCTATCATTTTCCATTCAAAGCTTCATCCATAGTGCGTAGTCGTTTATCCTTTTTTGTCCGAATGTATGCATAATCAGTGGTACATTCGTCACGTTCTGGAAAGTTCAAAATCTAGTCCTGAAAGTTTTAACAGAAGAAAAATTGGAACATGCTCCGATCTCCGGATTTGGAAACAATCTCAGAGAAAAGATGTCTCCAGAAACACATTGAAATCTTTCAGTAGGTCCCAAAAAAATAATTTCTAAAGACCACTTTGAAGACAAATTTGAGAAACCCTGATAATTTAGGTTTTAAAAGGACTTCTTATGAGTTTTGATATTATAAACTTTCTCTCCGCGTATGAATTACCCGATAAACTCCTGGTAAGGAAATGATTTTCAAAACTCCTCGTATACCGTTTTTGATTTGCCGGGTAATGCGATACTGCTTTCATTTTTGTACATTTTCCTAGGCAATATTCTCTTTAGGATTAGACTAGGATTGATGTCCAAAGAACAAGGTCGGTATCACTATACCACCGTTGAATTTTGGTGAAATATGGAATATGATCAGAACCTATGGAGAAAACGTGTTAACACAACGAGCATGTCTGACTGCTGTTGTTATAGAGAACGACAGTTTCATCAGGACGGTCTATGTAAGTGACAGATGGTGACTAATTGGAAGCCTAACTAAGAGATAACAAAATAACCATTACAGAGTAATGGGAGAGGTTCTAGTTTCACGGAACTACTACAGAGATGAGACCACATATGCTGAAGTATGTGGTGGAGTTGGAAATTCGCTACCCACGAACTTTCGGGATAAAAGATAAAGAAAAAAAGTCTGCTGATTTTCTCAACATTGTTCGTCGAACTAGGATTTAGGATCTAAATAAAAATAGGGTCTGGTACAGTAAGCGCCGGTCGGCTTCGGAAAGAGGCGAATCATCAGTATCCACTTCAAAGCCAGACTTGCATTCAAAGAAGGTTTTACTCTCTATTTGGTGGGATTCTCGAGGAATTATTGTTGGGTCCTTATGGAACAGAAACTGGAAATCAAACCTTATATGCAGACTCAGATTGTCAGTAATTATGAGAGTCCGTGATGACCTGTATTAGATGAGCGGTGCGGAGTCATCTTTTACCACAAGATTGAGAGACCGCACACAGCTGTAGGTACCTACGGCAAATTCCTGAAAATCATCTAGAAACTATGAACCTACGCACGATATTTTCGCGATTATTCTCAAACAAATTTTCGCATGTTTCGGTCCATGAACAAGTACCTGCAAGCAAGAGAATTCAACACTGATTATGATAAAGCAAAATAATAGCTGACTTCCAGAATGTTAGCGACAAGTCGTGGGCAAATTTAGTACAATTTAATTTGAATAATTTGTGATTAAAAAAATAAGAAAAACAAGAAAACATTTGCACACACCTAACAGTTGTCCCTAGTGGCTATTCTTAGTTAACGTAAGGGTTGAGATTGAATATTGGAGTAGAATAAGTTATTATGATCTTTGAAGTTATGCTCTTAAGGATCTATGTACAAGACCAGCTAATTTTTATTATTATTATGCCCAATATTATGCCTGTAAAATGATTTCTTCATACATTTTGAAGCAGAGAGCTTACTACCGCGAACTTTCTAATTTCAGTCATCGTTTAACTTTAAAAGCTCTCTGTTTTGCGAAGCTCGCTTTATTTGCTACATAGAGTACCAACCCATCTTTCTATGTCATGCCCCTCTAGACTATAAGTGCTTTTTAGTTGTTACGATCTTACGCTGAGCATGTGGAAAAGGATAGTTTTCTATTAGTTTTAGAGCGAAACTATTCTCAAAACTCAATGTACACAAATAGGTGAATCTTGAAACCTTCACAATAACCTTGATAGTTCTTATCAGACCAGAGTTAGGATCGACGCCAGGATCGACTGTTTGTAGACAGAAGACGGGTACATGCAGAAAGCTGAGAGTTTATTATGACCAGTGCGATAACAAAAAATGAACATCCATGTTGAAATAAAAATGAGATCATTCAATCTCTTTTCGAATTCCTAAATTTTGGGCGGGCTAAGATAAGGTCTGAATCTAGAAATCTAAAAATTTGAAGTAACAATTAGATATCTGAATTACCCACTGATGCTGATAGAAAATATGACATAATTTTACATATACTAGACTAGGGGATATTGGAACAACGATACTGAATAGCATGCTTATTTCGATCATCAAATACATAGTTACATAGTTACATAGGGTTACATAGTTACATGGTAACATTTATGTTTCAACTACAATTTCAACTACAGTTTCAACTACGCGAGAGACCGCAGAAGTTTTTACCTGCGCAGAGGCGAAGAAGAGATCACCAGGGAAGAGAGACGTCACTCTCTCAGCGATTGGCAACAGTCCTGGGAGCACGACGCAAGGAAAAATGGTCTGCAGGTCTATTCCCTGACCTGAGGCCAAGGCTAAATCGAGTGTATGGCACCGATTACTACTTGACTGAGCTCCTAAGCGGGCACGGTTGTTTTTGGTCCCACCTGCACAAAATTGACGGAGAACGGTCTCCTAACGGTGTGCTTTATGCAGGAGAGTTGGATGACGCCTGTTACACATTATTCTACTATAAAAGATAGAGTCAGTTGGGAGGGGACCTCTTCAGTGAAATTAGAGAGACCTGTCCGAAAACTATGATCGAAGAAATGCTGAAAACGGTTGACAATTGGAATCGCGTGGTACAATATGCTCGGGCAGTGCTGATACTGAAGAAAGCTTTATTGGAGCGCTGGGAGGCATCGGGAATGGAGGTATTTCTTTTCCAGCACTTCCTTCCTATCCATTCCTTCCCGTTGGAGAAGAGATGCCCATAATCCGGAGGCGCCTAGCCTGAAGTAATAGAATCACGAGGCATAGCCTGAAGAAATGTGTCAAACGGTTCCCGGCTAGGTTCTCAAGCTGACAGGAGAGGTGTTTAGTAGGTAGTCCAGAAGCATTTTGCGACTGGAAGTCCCATACTCGGATCGTAAACAGCCTTCACTCCCCTGCCACAAAAAATAACATTCAAAAAGGGACTAGGTGAATGTAAACACCAAATGCTTGTTTAGGTTATTAAAGGACGCCTACTTACCGCCAAAGTTATGAGTGGATACAATTTAGGTTATCAAATAAAATCTTAACAGAAACATCCTTACGAAAAAGGACGAGCATCATGCACGCCTCATTGGTTGTAAAAGAGAATAGCGAGAGTTTAATTTTAGATAAGTGTATTTTATAGAGGTATTTATTCTACTTAAAAAGCCGTCCAGAAACAAATTGGACCTCAGAGGTATCATGGGTAGATTTTTAAGTATATACCAGCAGGATTAAGTCATAAAGAATATAATTAATAGTCGAATTGGAAGTTGCTTCTTCGAGGATTGCCAATTGCTTCAAAACAGGAAGTCAGCACCGATGAAGGTCCCTCGTATGACTCCATTCAATCTGTAGCAGTTGTCAATCAAATCCCTGGAATGTTAATCAAATGCCATCCTCCATTATAATGTAACCATATAGATGCCAAGAGTGCTGACCGAAAATCTGAAAGAATTCCTGTTAATGATTTCCGGGAGGATTCAAACATGATAAAACCATATGACATAGTCGTGCAGCTTGACGGAAATACGAAAAAGGGCACCATTGCCTCTATGAACGTGAAAGGCGGCTCTGAAAACCCCAGCCAAGTCGTTTCTCGTAATGGAATTTTGCACATAGTTTCATCCAAACAGTAGACTGGAAACCTGTGGTGTCGATGTCATTGGTTCTGAACCGGAAGGGAAACGCACCTCTAACTTTGGAACATTACCCTGAGCACGGTCAAGTAAAACTTACTTCAAAGGAAGCCTAAAGAGCAAAATCCTACAATGAATTCTATTAAAGCCACATATTTGATGCGTTAAACCGGTCTGATAGTATCCTGGACTAGACGCTTAATGTGACGAGTGAAAGCTTTTATTGTTGTTGACATCAGGATGCTTGTCAGAATACCTGACAACAGCTAAATCACTCAGCACTCTTCTCTAGATATACATCTCTTCGACAATATTTTTGACGAAATCTGGACTGAGAGGTTCAAACCTATTAGAAGAAAGCCAGAATATTACCCAGGGTTTCATACTACCCAAGGTTTTAATTTCTGCGGTTGCCAAATACAATCGCCATGAAGGTCGGACTGAAATTGTATCAACTGACTATAGCACTCGCGTATTTCAAGGAAATCCTCGAGAGACTGTCAATCTTATCATCGCTACTGGTAAGGACTCGAGAATCTTGAAGCAGGCTAAACTTCAGATGTTCAGAAAGATGTTCATTGGGCCTAAAAGCTGACACAAGAATTTAAGCAAGGCTTTGTACTGTAGTGTCAGTTTTCAATGAATAACGGGTTAAAGCCAATAGGTCCATATTTTGATGTAGATGTCATTTTGCTAGATCTTATTCTGGTGTCTGATAGTCCTCCTAGAGACAACGAAATAAAACATGGTCATGGTACGCCTTTTCATGTGAACGCACAGCCTTGGCACAGAACAGCGATAGCACTTCGAAAATTCCTTATCCAACAGGATTAAACCAAATAAATAAAGTTTTATGTGGATTGATAAATTTTCATTCATTATAGTATGAAACATGAAAGCACATTCCTAAGCTGTTGCATATAAATGCATAACAAATATAAATCAACTTATAACTTTTCTATCTCTTTCTACAAGAAGCCGCCAGGGAGTGTTCTCGCTGTTTCTATTTATGCTATTGCAAACATCAAAATAAGTGCTGAATGCGTTTAAAATTCGGAAATGATAGGAAATAAATAATTTTCTACCAAATTGACTGTATTCAAGATGTTTTGGGGAGGTTCAATACGGCTGACCGTCAATCAGTTTCAAGGCAAACTGCAGCTTCAAACAAACGCGGGACAGTAGAATAGTAAATAGTTGGTCATGTCCTATAGAGATCTGATAGGTACTTTGATATATATCGACATTTTTAGGCAACCAATGAAACTTATTCAGCTCTAGCTATGGCGCAACTGCTGATTAGATGCCAGCTAAGCGATACCTCAATTATACGTTTGTAAGGAAGCTGATATAGTATAAGGAGGACAGAGTGATACCAGGTTTCGAGAATGCTAATTACATCTTCACATTTTTAATTTTTTTTGTTTGGGAGGTGAAGGCTATTTACGCCCTGAGTGTCGGATTCCCCCGCTACCGGACTAACGACTAAACACCTCCCCTGTCACACCGAGAACCTTGCCTGGAACTGTTTGTCACATTACTTTGGACTAGGCCTCATTAATCATCGCTTAGCGGTGCCTTCAGGTTAAGGGAAATCCCTCTTTCTGCACGGATGGATAGCAAAGAATTGCGATTAGAGAGAATTGCGATTATTAGAGAATTTCGTTACAGAGATCCCCCCACCCCTCCCTCGCAAACGATCCATCATGCTCTTCTTTATAATAAGTACTGTCCGTACGTAATGCGACACACAGTTCCAGTTGTCTTTTGAGTGCATCATTTTTCCCGTTACATTTTCTAGGGAAACTACGCCAACTTTCTCCGAGAGATGCGAACGGAGTCTTGTAAATCTATTACACGTAAAGACCGTATAGCAGGCGTCATCCGTCATCCCCGGGCAAAACACGCAAGTTGGGGATGGTGTCTTTCCCATCTTATACAGGTAAGACTGAAAATACCCGTGACCACTAAGTAGTTGCGTCAGATAATAATCAGTCTCACCATGCATTCTGTAGAACCACGGCCCCAAGTCACTTATCAGCCGTGCGGTCCACCTGCTTCGCGTTTCGTTTTCCCATGTTTGCTGTCACAAGGTTAGGGTTCTTCACCTTTCCTCTCGGCTGACGGTTTCTCTCGCCGACTCCCCCCTACGTAAGTATACTCGTTTCCGTTCGTCTGCAAGTAACTTAATAGGAACCACCCTCGAGATTACCAGTACTGCAGGTTCAGAGACAGTGCGGTATGCAGCCGCTATCCGCAAAGCTCCTTGCATCTGCACCTGTGATAGACGCCTTCTGTTCGTCTCTTTACGAAAAATGTCAGCTGAAACCTCGGAGCCATACAAGAGCACTGACTCCATTGCACTCATCAGTCGACGTCTTTTGCTCGAGGTTGGTCCCTGCGTGTTGGCCATAATGCGGTTTAGCGCCGATACTCGCACGGAAGCTTTATCCACTAACGCTCGAACCTGCTCGAAAAAACTCATCTTCGAGTCAATCATCAAGCCAAAATATCTGATTGATTCTTTTGACTCGATGCTCATTTCCCCCACCCAAAAGGGGATAACACGAGGGATCCGCTTCTTGGTGAGGACGACAACCTCGGTCTTTTCCAGCGCTAAGCTAAGCCCACAGTCTATCATGCACTCGCTCATTCGGCGTATTACCGCACCCAGTTTTAGCTGCGTCTGTCCGACAGTACGTCCGGCGACTAGGCCGGTGTAGCCAACTAGGTGCGGCTCCCTTGGTAACTGCAGCCTCAAAAGCTCATCGTACGAGACATTCCAGAGGTCCGGGCCCAGAATGGAACCTTGCGCCACCCCTGATGTCAAATCAATTCTTCGCCGGCCTCCCAACGTGTCATAGATGAGTTTTCGGTTTTTGAGGTAGTCCTTCAATATCCGCATCAGATACCTCGGCACCCTGAAATATTCCAGAGCACCAAGAATATCTGTCCATCTAGCAGAGTTTTTTCTAGCATTTCTCACATCTAGTGTTATGAGCAGTACTATTCGTCTCAAGTGGTGATTGTGGGCTTCTGCCTGCTGGACCGCGCTCACTACCTCTGCTATTGCACCGATCGTGGATCGACCAGCCCTGAAGCCGTACTGCCGAGGAGACAGATTCCCGGGAGTTCCAATGGCTGCTGCAAGTCTTTCTCTATTGAGCCTCTCGAGCACCTTCCCAGCAGCGTTCAGCATACATAGGGGCCGATATGAAGATGGTTGCTAGGCGTTTCCCTTCCCCTTGTGGATAAGCACGAGCCTCACCTCTTTCCAGCAATTTGGAAACGCGCCCTGCTGCAAACAGGCATTGAAAGTGGTGAACAGCTTGTCAGGACAAAGTTGATGGGTAAGCTGTATCACTTCCGCTGGTATACCGTGTGGCCCTGGGGCCTTTTTCGATTTTAAAGCTTTCACCGCATCATCCAGCTCGATGGCGGTAAAAAATGGGCATTCTCCAGGACATTCAACATCTGCATCATCGGGATGAATAGGATGCATAGGGAAGAGCGCTCGAACAATCTGGTCCATTTTTTCCGTTTCAAGAACACAGGGCCTCCTTGCAGCTCGTAAATTCCGCATGGCAAGCTTGTAACCCAGCCCCCACGGGTCTCGGTATATGTCCTCAACTAGGTTGCGCCAGCAGCGAGCCTTGCTTTCGTTAATTAACCTACGGAGAACTTTTCTAGCAGACGTATATGCCAGCCTTTGGGAGTGTGATTCGTCTCGATTTCTCGATTTACATCTTTACATTATCTGGTACTGTAGTTTCAGGTTACTAGAGAAAGGAAGGCAGATTAGTGTTTCGAAGCGTTACCGACCAAAGAGAAGTAGAGTTTACTCTATCTAGCAAGCGTAGTTTATCTTCTTAACTGCAATTCGCAAAGAACTAAGATTGCTGGAATTTCGGAACCAGGAGACGCACTTCGATCGCAACGCCATTTCAGGGGGTTTTAAGTTTTACGATTTTCAAAAAAAAAAAAATTCGATTTTTTGAAAATTTGTAACCTGAAAGACCCTTAAACAGGAGCAGCTTAACCTTAAAATAATTACAAAGGTATCTTCCATTTGGGTTGAATCAGTTTGATGGGATGGAATGACGTTAATTTGGGAAATTGCAAACTCTTATTGTTTCCATTGGTTTCAATATATCTTTACATTTATGCGTATACGATGTCTGTTCAAAAAGTACCCGGAATTTTCGTTTATTCAAAAAAATATTTATTTTTTCGTCTACATCAATGTGGTCATCTTCAAAGTAGTCCCCCCCAGATATAATACACTTATGCCAGCGTTTTTTCCAATCTTCGAAGCACTTTAGATATTCACTTTTTGGTATGTCCTTGAGCACTTCTCAGCGATTCGGCCTTTATTTCTTCAATCGAGGAAAAACGCCGTCCTTTCATGGGTCTCTTCAACTTTGGGAAAAGGAAAAAGTCACACGGAGCCATATCTGGTGAATATGGAGGTTGGGGTATGACTACGGTATTGTTTTTGGCCAAAAAATTATGAACAAGCAACGACGAGTGAGCAGGTGCGTTTTTGTGGTGCAAAAGCCATGAATTCTTTTTCCATAAATCGGGGCGTTTTTTTCGGATTGCTTCACGCAAACGTTGCATAACTTCAAGGTAATACTCCTTATTAACCGTACGACCTTGTGGTAAGAACTCTTGATGCACTATGCCATTATAATCGATGAAAACAGTAAGTAAAACCTTGACATTTGATCGAACTTGACACTTTGTTACACTTTATTTCATTTTTTACGCAAAATTTAATACAAATTCTTTGACTCTTCAATTCTTCCATTGTTTAAACAAGCAAAAATCGCTGAGCTCATAAAAACACGTCGAACCTTAGCGACTACCACAGATAAAGACAGTGAATATGGCTGAAAATTTTATCAAACTTAAGGGCATGTATACGAACTATATAAGGCCTTTTTGTTAACAACAGAGCGTTTCTACTCACAAAACACACTGGATGCAGCCATCCTCAGCTCGTCCTGGGGATCGTGTTCTTGGAACAAACTAAAACTAGCTGCATATAGCCGAAACGCGTCATTGACGCCAAAAAATCAAGGCCCGGTAGACCCAAGCAACAAGAAACACATTTTCGCATGAGGCAACGAAAGAACGAATTTCATATGCAGGTCTATTTGATCGTAAGGATTTTATTTCACAAGTGTGTAACAAAGGCTTTATTTTCATTGATGGAATTACGAATTATTTTCGCGGTCTGCCCAGTCATAAAAATTGAAACTATTATAATAATTCAAACTCAAACTTAGTGTGAAAAAATTAGAAATAAATCAGCCTTTACAAGCTGGAAAACCATGAAATAAATTTAACAGCTGATTTCCCACCCACATCCAATTATCATTTGAGTTGGATTGGTGATTTGTAAGATCCTTTTCCACGTAAATGTGCATAATTCGTTACTTAGTCCCCCATGTGGACATCACCATTAACCATCCAAGAATTTCAGCAAATGCACCCTGCAAAAAACATTCCAACTGCTGAAAAATATTCGAAATAAACATAATCCTTCGAATAACATTCATCAGCTGATTTCATCCTAATCAAAGGAGCCCATAAATGAATGCACTTCTCATTTGACTATTGCTTGCAGGGAGCGGATCAATTGAAATTCAACCTTCGCCGCACATAGGCTAGAATATGGGATGAGCGTACACCAAATGGATGCTTTTCGCTGGTCATGGTAATGTTCATCGAAGGTTTCGGGAAACCCTTTGAGGCTCCAATAACGAAGGAGTACAACTGGGCAAAAACCAACAGCAAAAAAAAAAGAAATGTTTAAAACGCTGGGATTAAAAGGACGCACATGTGGGTTACTGTAGTGGGTGTTTCGGCAAGTTATTTCGCGGTATGCGAAACTCGTGGTTGTTCTTCAGCTTCAACGATCGATCGGTGGTGACCATTGAAAAGAACAAGAAAATGAAAAAACAAAACAAACAACACAAGAATGGGTTGCATTCGTTGCTATTCGATGGTGGTCGATGATTCCGCACTAGTTTCGAGTAGGCTACAGCGACCTCCTCTATGTTTTATTGCGTACCAACTCCACAGCCACTCCTCACACTTTTGAGCACTTTGCATCAACCGAAGTTTCTGTTTGTTAAGAATGGAATGAGTTGCCGATGGTGTGTCTTCTGCACTACCATTAACCGTTATGATCTTGTGTTTTTTAATTCCTTAATATTAGCGCTTTTTAAGGTGCAGGGCATAAGTGGAAGTCAAGCAAGATATGTGGAATAAGAAATCGTTACTATCCGAAGTATTCCTTTCGAACGGACGAATACATCATGATGTGGGAACGTGGTCGCATGTCCTTTTCACAGTTTCATGCTCACAACATTTTTCTAAAACCACACATGCCAACACTAGAGCAGGCTTTGCAAAGCCCATTGCGTTTGAGAAGAGGACAGTTGTCGCTACTAAATCAGTGACGTTGGTTTGAGGGCTAACTAAAGCGTTTTGGCACTCTTGACTAACCATAGCCCAAGCGTCGTCCATCCTGGTCCGCTGACCAGCGAGCCTTGCAGGAGGGAAGGCGTAAAATTGCAACGGAGAAAAAACGGTCCTTCATTGCCTAGAATCGGCGAAACCAGTCGCTACCACCTTGCAACTTGCATGCATGAAAACGTAGCAAATCATTGCGCTGCAGTGACGGTCGCGTAAGCGTAACCATTTGCTCATCCACCGCTTTCCCAGCACAGCGAACAGCTTCGATTTCCATTTTCATTTTCTTCTTTTTCCAAGATTTCGTTTTTTCCGGAGTTTTCCTCGCTGGCAACGACAGCTACTGTGACGACAGTGACCGCGCTAGTCAGAGATGCTCCTCGTGGATGCTGGGCGCTAGGCTGCATCCGCATTTTAGGTTCTGGACTGTAGGCGCCCTTATATCGCGGTTGCTAGGTAGTAGTTCGTAGGTTCCACGCGTTCTACGTCCATGTCTCGCATTGCAAAAATTTGCATTTCTGGTTTCTACTTGTACTTTTTCTGCAAAGTCGAATGCTGCTGGAGCTGGTTGCTGTTCGTTGCGTTTTTCCGCGAGACGAATTATAGGCTCCGCCCCGAATGTTTGGTCACGCAAGGTATGATTGGTCCAGGAGAATTAATCGCATCGATATCGATCGTCGAAGGGAATGCAACTTGCAGTTTTGATTATCTTCAAACTAGAAAATCGGTGGGAGAGCGCCAGCCACCAACCCAACCCAACCCAGCACCCGAATTCCCGATTGCCTTGGCCGTGCTAATGTAGAAGTTCGTCTCCACTTTTCACATATGAGACCCAGTCCACGTCCTCTTGCCTGCATGTCCACGGAATGCCGCGAAGACTTGAAACTTGCAACTCCATGGACATCATCAACCAATAGCGTATGTGACGTTTATTAGGATTTTATTAACATTTTTTCTGCTTTCCGTCAAGTGGTTGCTTGCAGTATTGCAGCCTACACAATCTTTGCTTCTCCTTTCTCTGCAGGATGGCAGGCTCGAATGCAAAAAAGGTGAAAGTCAAAAGAAGTAAAAAAAAAAGAAATGGGAAAAGGGCCTGTGATGTAAATTGATGTGTTATCACCGCCAGTGAGGTAATTTAGAACGATTCTAGTTTATGAAGAGTTTTGCAACGAGGACTAAGTCGAAAAATTATCAATAGCGAGAGCGTTGGATGCGTTAAGGATACGAACGTGGTGGTGGTTGTTGCTGTTACGTGATGTAACTCGAGCACGAAATAATGGGGAAAGATCGAAAGGCAGCAGAACATTTCTCTATTGACGGCGAAATGAAGTATTACTCTTTGATGAAAGTTCACTTAGTTTACATCAAAAATAAGGTAAAAAAACAGGATCTGCTTTTTGCGTTGCTCGTAATTGTCAATTAACGGAGGAGACATAAATCAGGTCACTAATTGGCATATAAATCATTTTCCGAGTTGTCATGGAAAACAAATAAATCTATTCTTTTCTGAAAGGCGGATGGTGAATTAATTCCCTTCTTCGCATTCTAGTGAGTGAATTCCACTGCCAGGATTGAGGTCAACTAAAGAACTTTTACGTGTATTAGTTCGCCTAACCTTCCCGAATTCGGGCTTTTCATCATATAACAGATAAAATTTCATTATTGGCGATGAGAATATCGTTTTATTTCTTACATTTTTGAAATGCATTTATCCAAAATGCCATTTCATTAATTCAGACAAACGCAGAATTTAAGCGCAGTTAGTTTCGTGTCCTTCGTTATGAATCCAAGTTTCCTATATAGTAGGATACTTTTAAATCGTTTTGAAATTAGTTGATAATACTTTCAATTATCATTTACTTTCTTAATACAATTTGGAATGAATGATTTCCCATCAGAATTTTCCGAAACCTGTCGTAAACAGGACGATTTGAAATTTTTATACGAAAATTTATAGAGATCAGCGCCTAGCTTAATCAATGACATCTGTCAAACGTAAGGCTATTAATAGGCACATGCATGTTTTTTTTTCGTGAGAGGATAAGTTGTTTTGTGTGGACAGCAGGAGGAGGTTCATAGCTGGCTTCATTAAAATCAAAATTAGTTCTTAATGTCTGTCAGACGCGATTTTCGAGGAGAATGAAATCAAACGTTAAATACGAACGCAAATTATCAGCAATTGCAGTGACTTCATAGAACATAGAAGAAGTCTTGAAAAAATTAATTCCAGCATTTGACTTCCATAAAACCAGCAAAGGCATAAAAAATGGGCTACACCTAGATGGCGTAAGGCATTATCAGCGGTGCTGGCTAAAGGATGAAGAGGAACAGAAGGCCAAAGCACCGTAAAGGCTCGAAAGAAAAATCCACCGTCCGGTGTGAATAAAAGGATGACATCAAGTCCAATTGCAGGGTTTCGGGATAAAAGAAGGAAGGAGGAGGCGCTCGATGGGCGTTAAACTTCAGAACAGGGGTTTCAAGCAATGTTGGCGAAAGAAGCAAAGAATGCAGCTAGAATAAAACCTGCAAAACCACCGAGGCAATAAAGGTCAAATTGACTCCAAACAGAAAAAAGACTCGAGGCAAGAAACTAGAACAAAAAGCTACAAAGCAGACTCCGCGTCAAAACCACGTCGGTGGTTCCTTTAACAGTTCAATTCTCGAACAATTCTTGAGTAAGGTAAATTAAAATTTGCCTGGCTCAACTGCAGGGTATGGTGAAGTGCACCGTTCTACCAGTGCTTCAAATATCCTGGCTATGGACACACCGCACTGGGGGGATATTGAATCTGACTTTTTGCTACTTAGCAAACAACACCATGACTAAAGTCTTGCAGCGTGGTATCCTGAAAAATCTGTCACTGTCGCAATCTGGGTTCAGATCATTGACGTCAAGGCAGAGGACTGTATACGTGGGGATGATTTAATCTGCGATGGTTTCGAAAACAGTGGTACGGCAAGCAGCCATTGTGCTATTGGTCGAATGAAATCGCTGAAATGGGAAGGGAGTGTCAAAGGCTTTGTCGCAAAATTTTACAGACCCGGAACCATGACGAGGCACGAAACCAAGTAGCAGCGTATGTATCTGTCATGAAATTCCTTCGCAAATTGATTAACAAAAGACTGGTCGCTGGTAAGATCTAATGGACAATGTGAAAGAAGATTCGTGGGGTCTTGGCTTCAAGCTGCTGAAGCTTGGTGCCCTACGCAAGACTTGTATACATGAAGCGGAAAATATGGATGATATCGTGCGGATACTACTCCCCGTCCATCGCATCCGTATTGACTGCTACCAATGGAGAAACAGCAAGCAATTGCTCACACATCACAGAGTCAGAATTGCAAGAAGCAGTCCTTTCATTGAACACGCGAAAGGTTCTTGGCCGAGACGGTAGTTCAGATGAGATATTGTAGCTCGTGTATTACTTTTGTCCTGACTTATTGCTCAGCATATACAACACCTGCCAATGTGTAGACAATTTCCAGAATGATGGAAAGTGGTAAGGCTTACACTGATTAACAAGGGGAAGAGAAATCTCGAATCGCCGTCCCCATACCGTCTGTTATGTATACTTGACGCGACGGGAAAAATGCTAGACAAATTCATCAAGGAACGACTCACTCACGCGATTCGTTCCATTGAAGTGGCAGGGCCTATCAAGGGAAACAGGAGAGGTCACCCCGAATATCTTTTCACTTGGATGCTTAGAAAGGGTGATAAACAGAACTATGTGCCTCTTTATGTTCGGTCAGTCCTGAAAAATAAAATTGACTCACAGCAGCCGAGGCCGCAGGGGTTGGGGTCTAACTTCTCTAGTAGTTCCTATTCCTCCATCCCTTCCCGCTAGCGGAGTGATGCCCCTGCTTGAATACACCTCACCGGGGGGCAAAAGGCAACCTGGACCTAAGCAGTGTCAAATGGTTCCAGGATAAGTTCTCAGCTTGACAGGGGAGATGTTGTACTCCAGTCACTTGTCACTATTGGAGACCAACATTCCATGCGTAAATGACTTTACCTTACAACCCAAAAAAACGTCGAATAAAATCTTATTCATTCTCTGAACCGTGTAATATTCTGGTATATTTGGCCAACCAGTCATTTAGTTCTATGCTCTTCTTGACTGAATATTATCCTATTAATACAAGTATTTTCTGGAAATGGAAATTAAGCCAGATTGCTATTATCGATGCGGAGTATTGGTTCATGCAATGACCTCAAGAAAAGCTTCAAATTCCTTACGTAGTATTTCATTCATTGCATTGAGTCTAGTAATAGAACGTCCCGAACACACTCTCTCCATTAAATTTTTCAGGTATCGCCTCTTCTAGATGTTCTTTGGTCAGAACAATTTCGCTTTACGAGCTTTACATAGAATACACGTCTTCCGTTTAGTAGCTTCAGCGTTTTCCTTATGTTTTTATGAATAATTGTCCAGGAATTTCCCTTTTTAAAATTTTTTGTTGTTTTACTGTGTACAGACTGCTTGTTTTCTTTTAGTGAAAACTCTCCTCTCTTGCCCTCTCTTGTTTCCCACCTTCGCTGTATTCCACGTAATTCAGCCTCATTTTTAGAAACCTGAGCTGTTGTTTGACAAATACTTGACGAAATCGGAGGTATTCTCGACTTGAAACGTCTTCTTTCTAGGCTCACATCTTCGAAAAGTGGCGAGAACTCTCAGTTCAAATGCTTCAAAGCTGTCTGTAGTCATTGTTTAACATTGATAACATTTAGTTTTGATAGAGTTTGTTCAAGGTATCCCCTATACGGGATCTCTCGTTTGTTGCTTTTCTCTTACTTGCTCCTGGTAACGCCCTCTTCTTCCTAACCTTGTGACTCTAATGAATTTTATTGAACATTCAAAATCATTCAATGCCCTAACTGCTCCCC
The DNA here is from genome assembly GCA_954870665.1 of Stratiomys singularior. Lineage (NCBI taxonomy): Eukaryota > Metazoa > Arthropoda > Insecta > Diptera > Stratiomyidae > Stratiomys > Stratiomys singularior. Next base: position 24,611,626 of record OX940881.1, on the reverse strand, counting down.
GCTGGGCATTATTCATTTTTTGGAATCAAAGGATATCGAAATATGATTTGAGTGTCATAATTGAAATATTCTCTAATGTTTGGCCTGTCCAGCTTTCTCGTTATCTTATCCTTGTATTTGGTTTTTCGAAGAACCCACTTTGATGATTTGTTTGTTCTAAGATTATTGATGTTTCCAAGTACAATATACTCCTCTTGTGTTGCCGGTCTAAGTAAACGAGTTTTCGCATAATTATTCTTATGAAATTGACGGTTTATTATCTGAAGGAATTCTTTGAATTTCGTCCTCTCCACTGGAATACTCCGAATCAACGATGAAATGATCGAAGAAATTTTCATCTAAAAATCGTCATTTTCTCCCAAAGGTGCCACTTACATGACGCGTTCCTCCATTTGGCTTGCGATTTCATTCTTTCTACCTTATTATAACGTTATGACGTTATCCGGTCCCCATGGTTGGAAATGAAAAATACAAGTATTTACCATGGAGAAATTTAATCAATCATTGAGATTTAAAAACGTTTCCTTAAAGCTGTTCTTTTATTATCGACTAAGGGAAGAGTCGTATAATGTACCAGCAATAATCAGACATCATATTCCTATCCCAGAAAACCTGACAACACTCCTCTGCCATACCTAAATCTTTAAGCATACGCTCTTCCTACCTTTGCTCATGTGTCCTAAATTTTCTGGAAACATGATGATGACATAGTCAACTAGACAGGAAGAAGTAGAAGATTTATTAGGTTTGGACCCACTAGGAATGGAGATTTCAATGTTCATATCCCATCACTATACGAGGAGTTCATCTACAAGTTCAGTGTAATTTTCCGACTCTTTTTTTCGGTGGGGCGGACATTTTGCATCACCGACACCGAAGTTGTCCATCCTTTTAATTCGAGTCAAACCAGTCAGTGGATTTTTTTGGTTCAGTATCTTTTGAAAGTTGCCTCATTTGTGGTTTGGCAAAAGTGTTGGTAATGTTGGGATTTCTTTTATGTCCAGCGCTTTCAAAAACCGTTTCATGTTTCCATAACACCTCCGACTGTCAGACCTCCTATGGTGAACATGTTTGTTTGGACACATAGGTGTAGGGGAAATTGAAAAAGTAATTGAACTAGCCGAACAGGATTCGCCAACAAAAATCCAACCGGAATATATACTCAAAATGCTAATTGTAACGGTAAAAACGGAACGAGATTGAATCATTTAGGAATAGATAAGAACGACTTGAAATGATAGGGATGACAGGATGACGACAGACGAACTCTTTCGTTTCACCCTAACAAAGTAAGAAAGTATAGAAAATCCGGATTCTGAGGGAAGTAGAACGTTGCTGGAAATTTTTAAGCAGTCACCTAACCGTAAGAGTTATTCACCGAATGAATGGGAATCCTAAGGGATACGGTTGCTAAGCGTGAACCAAGAGAGGAGTAAATACAAATCACTCCCTTCTAGTTTGAAAAGTCTGGCACACATTACTTTACTGAAGCATACCATCGTGACAGAACTAGGACATCTAGTGGTTTCTGTTTAATTAATAGCTTAATTTTTTGAGACCATTCTATAATTGATAATAATCTATAGATTAAGAATAAGCGCCAGTGTTTATTATTTCAAGATAGTTTTATGAGGTCCAGTGGACTTGTCACGACTTGGCACTTGGACTTGGCACGTCAACCTTTACAGGTTTATACCACCTGATTGCATTCCGTCTTATGAGGTGCATATTGGATTCAATACTCCATTCCCTCTTGTCACTCAACACTACACAAAAGTTGCTGTGAAAGCTGAATGCCGACGGTGCATGTATAAATGGGGTCACATTCACTATTTTAGCTTGGTCCTTGTGCCCAATTCTGAGGCCATTTTCTCTTTCTTCATGGAAGATACTTGATATTGTAGATGTCGCTGCTGTTTCTATCACCAAATGAAGTGGTAATAGGTTTAAGATTAGCTTGAGAACTGCCATGGGACGTGAATTTATGGGTCCAGTGATACAGATACTTGCCAAACATTGAACTCGATCGTGTGCCAGCCTCGTCTTCCGTTGCTGGATTTCGTCTGCCAAGGCCAACGCTCCATAGGTAATGATTGGTCTCACCATCATGGTGTACATCCACCGCAGGATACTCGGGTTACCCCAGAGCTTGCCTGACATGTTCTTGCACACCATCAGAGCTCTGACAGTCTTTGCAAACACTGCCTTAATGTGTCCGTTCCAATTGAGCTTGCCGTCCAAGAGTAATCCGAGATACCTGATTTCATTTTTATACCCGATCTCCGTCCCATTTAGGTATATGGTGTGGAGTTGATCATTTCTTCTTCTTTTGAACGGCACCAGTGTGGTTTTATCAGGGTTAAGCCTTAGATCCTGGTACCAGCTGTTCATAATTCTAAGTGCACCTTCATTATATCACACAATGTCCCTTCGTATTTTCCTCTGGTTAGAATTGGGATATCATCAGCACACGCGTGATATATCACCCCAGCTTTTAAAAGTCTGCTTCAGACTTCATCTGCCACCAGAGTCCGTAGTCGTGGTGAAAGAACACCTCCTTGCGGGTATCTCCGGTCCGTACATATGTTAATGGTGCTTGAGCCCACTTTATATGCGACTGTTAGCCCCGCCAGTGCGACAGCCAGCGAATAAGAGTCGAACTAACCTCCCTTTTCATCAGCGCCCTCTTTACCGCATCTTGGCTGGTATTATCAAAGGCTTCCCTTCAATATCAAGAAAGGCACCTGGTGCTACCTCTTTATATTCTAAGGATTCTTTGATTCTGCGAGTCAATACGTACCGTGTTTGTTGATTTTCTCGTCCTGTATGCGTGGTGATTTGAATGTAGTCGATATTTTATTAGGTGAGTTGTCCTTATATAATTATCTACCACTTTCTCCGTCGTTTTGAAAATAAACGACGTTAAATTGATCGGCCGGCACGCCTTTGGATTAGTTTAATAATTTCTGCCCACTTTGGGTATAAATACTGTTTTCGCCTGCCTCGATGGCTTTGGTATACATCCCAATGCCAGTCTACTTGTAAAGAGGCGTATCAGGTGCGATATAAGCAGATTCTGTCCCTTTTGAATAAGGGCCGGATACAAACCATCTACTCCCGGTAATTTAAAGGGCCGGAAAAAGTTTAAAGCCCACCTTATACGTTTTCCTCACCTCCTTCACTCCGAGCTGCTTGGTCTTCTTTCGTGTACTTGACCTTCCCGGGAAATGGGTTTCTATGAGCATTAGATTGCGCTCCTATTCATTTTCGGTGGAACTGCCGTCACTTCTTTAATACAATGTTGAAGATAATTCCCTGCTTAGCCATGGCTTTGTGTAGTCTAGCTGCCACAGGTGTTTCTTTACATTCTCACAAAAAGCTCTGAAACTGTGACGTTTTGCCCTTCGGATTTCGTTCCCATTATTGTGGAGTTTCCGCGCATCCACTCTAAGTTTGGCTAGTCCTTCATTCAACCTAATGGGTTCTTTGCTCTGGTTACATTGACTATGTCATACGTCTATTTAATCTTTCACCCTTAATCAGGATATATATGTGTACAAATTGACAACATTGAACAACATCTTGTCGAGGCCAAAAATTTATGTCTACCGAAAACTTTTTGGAAAATTTGCAGAAAGAAACTCATATAGCTTAGATAGCATTAATTAAAAGATTGAATTAAACTACGGTGGGTGAACGGATAATGAAAAGTTCGGACTGCGAACAACTCGAACAGGGAACACTTTCACAATGGATTTTTGTGTTCGGACAACGAACAAATATTCGGATTACGAACTTAAAGAATTCTAACGAACAATTCTCGGCTCTTAGAGCTTAATGTGGTAATAAAACACGTGCGGTGCGGTGCTAACGTGAACCATGTAAAGTTACGACACGTGCGGCACGACGCCATTTACCGCGTTCTCACATACCGGAACTTAGCTAGTGTGCCTCGAAACTTTGTCAATTGTGTACGCTAGTTGGTTTCTGTTCAGTTCTGTTGAATTCTAAACACATTATAAGAAATACTTAAAATATAGCAATATTGTGGGCTTCAAAAAATGTGGAGTGTCAAACCAAGCTTTGAATTATAACCAAAGTAGACAGTGGACCGAAGAAAGCTGATATTGCGAGACAGTTAATTAGATGTACAGTATCCACAATCTTAGCTCAAAAAGTTATTATCACAAAGGCTTAAGCAGTTAAAGGAGTGACGAAAATCATATCTGCGGAAAAGGAATTGTCATCCGTGGAAAAAGGAGTGATATTCTATATATTTTTCGACCTCGAAACATTCCGTCGTTCCCCGTCACTTTCTTTGTTTCGCCCGCATACGCGTTTCCGCGGTGCGTCATCTTCGGTGTGATGTTCCGTTGCTATTAATTTAGGTAAATTAACGAGATATGAAAAGAAATGTAACTAGTCTGGATATCATTCAAGAGAAGACTGAAGAAGTTTTCGGGGAATTGAAAGCACAAACTCCAGGTTCTTCATCCGAGAAGGTAGAATTCAAGCTTCGATTAGCTAGTTTGCGAAGTTTAATAAGGGATTTGGAACTTAACATGTACTAAGGCATGGTGAGTATGCGAGTGCAGATAAAAGAATAGCTGAAAAGTACAAATTGTCACAAATTTCAAGAATTCATTGGAATAGAAGAGTATCGTATACAAGGTTATTTAATTGTAATGAAACTGGTTTGTTTTGGAAGTGCATGCCGAACCGTACGTACATCACGGAAGACGAAAAAAGTATTTCTGCGCATAAACCCATGAAAGACCGATTGACGTTACCTTTTGGAACTAACGCTAGTGGCGATATGGAACTTGAACAACTTCTCGTTTACCACTCTGAGAACCCTAGGGCATTCTAAAAAAAGTCAATAATGATGAGAAGACTGCCAGTAATTTGGCGATCGAATCAAAGGCGTTGGTCACGCATGCGCTTTTCAAAGAACAGCTGTTTAAAGTTTGTGCCCGAGCATCAAGGACTAACATGGGACCAATGACTTGCCATTGAAAGCACTATTGGACAATGCACCAGGATACCCAAGGCACCTTAATGATAATTTGCTGGCAGACTTTCCCTGGCTGAATGTTCAGTATCTTCTTCGAAATACGACTTTCTCAAATCAGTTGATGGATCAGGAGATTTTTGCAAGTCTCAAGAAATTTTATACCCACGCGCTGTTTTTTCGATGTTTTGAAGCATTCCAATTCTTCTCAGACATGACTTTAAAAACATTTCGGAACGAAAAATTTGACATTCTGGTAGCTATTTGTTTCATGCAAAAGGCGTGGTCAGCCACGCAGCGCTAGTTGATTTCTGCTTGGCGAAAGCTGTGTCTATCCTTCGTTCAAGGTAACGTATTTGATCAAGGAGACATCCCCGATATGGGTCAAATTTTGAAAAGTGCTACATATCATGGAAGATGAACGAGGATGACACAGAAGAGTTCATAATGGAACATGAACATGACCTAACGACTGGAGAACTCTGAGAAATCCGAATGAAGAATACAAAGAAACACAGCAAAATGTGTCTCCTTCTGAACAAGACGATGACGAAAGAGGACCAATGTCGAGATCTGCCAATAAAGATCTTTTGGAGGGATGGGAGGATGTCAGAGTCATGGGCTTAGAATGGCACCGAAACCAAGTTAATGTCAGTAGAGTTGGCAATCTATACAACGACAGTGCTGTTAATCATTTTCGGGAAACCCTGATAGACAGCGAAATGCAATCGAAATTGGACATGTCCTTTCTTCAAAATGAAAAGGACTGATTAAGATGCAGGTCTATTTGTTTGTGTTTTCCCTGTGATAAACGTACTAAGAAATTATCCATTATTTTTTTAATTTAATTTTTAGGGTCTGCGGAATGAATTAATTGAGTTCAAATAAATATTTATTTTGAATCAATAATCGGTTAACGATGAATTTGGATAGTAACAAAGTCTTATAGCAGAATATGTTCATTAAGCGATCACCCACTGTATATCTAACTTTAAGATTCTACAGAAGAAATAATAAGATCAAGAACCCCAAACGTTCTTCATACATGTAAAGATCAAGTTTATGACCTTGCAGAATAGATAATCTAACATATTGTTAATAATCGCAATGTGTGAAAAAGTTAATTTTTTCAAATAACTCTTTTCAAACGTAGACTCTAAGCGTGTTTAGAGAAGCTGACAAATATTTACACAAGTGGTTTTATCGTATCTATTTAAGCCTTCACTTGTTTTGACATTATTTTTATTCGTTAACATTATCTAGCTTTATCCCGATTTTTTTTAGAGAAGTAACTACTGTTAACACATGTGATTGTGCATAATTAATGTTATCAAGCCAAAAAAGCCAAAAAAAAATCATTTTCTATGCTTTATTTACGGTTCAGCGTTAGTCTGAAGGCGGTTTGTTAGCAATATCCAACCCTATGACAAGGTAAGTCAAGTTTATCTGGAAGCAACAAGTGAATGTGCTATAAAACCCTTATCACCCCAACGGGGGTCACTGTTGAGTTATGTAGGAAGCGTGTAACAGATAAAACAATAGCAATGGCACATTACCGTAATTTATTGTTTACTTAGAATTCTTCCCTAAGAGTTCCGTCAACAGTGTTTGCGCGGAGCATAAAGGCCTGCACACATTTGAAAGGCCGAATCAGGTGAGCAAGGAACTCATTTTTGAATGTAAATTTTCTTATGATTTGATTTAATAAATTATTTCTGCCAGACCATCTCGTCGCCAGGAATAAATCCAAACCGGACTTACAGGATACTTCCGATGAAACAATCGAAAAATCTCCACATATCCTTTCCGCCCAGCAAGGATTCAAGATTATGGCACATGCATGGTTAACGTAAAATGAACTTGGTCTGACCTAAGGCACTACGTTTGTTGTTATCACAGGTGTGAATGAAAATCTGCTTGGACTTAAAATAACAAAAAAAAAACCTGCGACAGTTGGATATTTTCTCAAGCTTTCCCACCACCAATCGCTGTTCCTTTTGTTTTTGTTTGAAGCTCCTAGTCCAACCCCCGCCTGTCTTTGCAGCTATGGAGGAGTGCATGTGGTTGCCATGAAGAAAATTTTTGGATTTTAATTGTTGTCTTATAAAATGTTTAAACAAATTAGGCGGTTTGTTGACATCGTCGCTGTGCGGCTGCTGATAAAATAGGAGAGAAATAAGTGAGTAGTTATAATTATCAGCTCATTTGCAGTATCTTTTCTGTGTACCCTCAATTAAATTTGTATAGGTGTTGTTATCGCGAATTGTTTTACACTGTCAGCTAGCCATATGGTAACATTCGTTCAAATGAATGGGAAAAATGATAAAAGACAGCCAACGGACACGTTGTTACGGATATCATTTCTTATCGTGGTAGGAAGGTGAAAGGATGTCTTGGAAATATCTAGGTACGTGCATTTTCGGTTGATCGATATCGCGTCATATGAGTGTGATTATCGTGAATTTCCAAATTTTCGATCGTGATTCAAATTTCAAATGTTAAAAAGGAGAAAATTTTTTAAAAATTTAAATAAATCGTTTAAAATATGTATCAAATTGGTTTAGGTATTCTGTGGCTTGTCACAGTTCTCGAATGCATTCGACCAACGGCGGCTTGGTTTGAGCAATGCAGTCATACGGTTGATTTAGGAGTTGGTGGATCGATGTATGTTAATTCTCCAGGATATCCCAATCGATATCCGTCAGGCACCTCCTGTCGATATGTGATAAACGCTCCATTGGACTATGAAGTGAATATCCAATGCAGTATCAATATGGATAAGGTGAGTTTGCAGTAGGTACCTGAAACTTTAAGTATAGTAGAACCAAGTTTGGCTTGGGAAAGTTATATTCTCTAAAGTTAAATCAATCAAAAAATTGGTTACTTTATAGTCGATGTGTCATCAATATAACATTCAATGTAACAATTTCTTGTAAGCGTGTCACCAAGTATGTAGAGTCTATATTACGCGAATATTGGTTACGTTTTTCGTGGCGGTGGTTGAATAATCGTTGAATCTTGTACCCTTGCCTATGTTGCCATAAATTTTATGATAAGTTGGAGGTAAGGACTTTAATTATACAGGATAACTCATGTTATGTAAGGAGGTTTTTAGTCTAATTTGGTCTTCTAGTTGTGTTCAACAAGAATATGGGCATAGGCTCTCCAACCAGTCAAATATCAGCTTGCTTTCACTTTTAAAAAGTTTGGGGTTATCTTGCCCTCAGACAACCCGAGAAACTTCTGAATTGCTCTTAATAGTCGCAAGAAAAAACGATCTGGAATTTCTAAGCATCACCTATCCCTTTTGCGATCCTTAAGCTTCCAATCGTGAAATCACATGGCATCAAATTGTATTCTATGTATTTCAGATTCATATTTTTGATTTATATTTTTTATCATAGAGTTTTCACTGAAAACTCGAACGAGACCTACAGGACCGTATTAAAGTAGATGAATTGCGACACGTTAGTGTTTGAAATGAATGAAATGTATGAAATGCCATTCAGATCCTTGAATCTTAAGCTCACTTAGCTCTCCTGCCAAACTTGGACTGGGTCCTCAGTGCTTTGAAGTGTTTCGGAAGGTACTGCAGGGGCCTTTCGTTGCTGCAAATTCCTCCATTAACGCGTTAATAGTGTGTTTATCTTTGAATTATTTGGTAGTGTAATTAAAGTTTAGTCACTTCTGCAAAAATGTTTTTTGGTTTGCTACAGTGGTTGTACAAGAAATAGCAATTTGTGGTTTAGGCAACAGCAGAAGTTGTGGTATAGACAATTAATTGTATGTTTACCAGTGTATGAGTTGAATTTTAAGGGTACTTACTTCGCTAGCTTAACTTTAGGAAACCATATGTAAACCCCGTTAAACTTCATGAAGCTCGCTGTCTCCTGAACGTTAAATTGACGATGATAATACCCGTGGTAAAATTGCTCCAATGAGTGGTGATCTCCCTGTTATACTTAAACTACCAAGCATTCCTACCTTTGACTTGAGTTTAAGGCTAGGAGCTAGCAAAAGTTCGAGATCTACAAACGTTAAATAAATGTCCAGGTGTACATATACTGAAAAAGACATAAGCGATTAAATACCCCGAATATTGTCTCCCTATCCGTGCATGCTTCCTGTTCAATGCATGATGATCATTTTCCTATTGACCGTCCAAACCTACCAGGCCATTTTTCTCACTGGCCTTTCTGGCGTCAAAAAACATACCCTCGACGGGGTTCCTTTAGTTTCCATATATAAAAAGTGCATGACGAAAACATTCTGATCAACTTGCGGCAGATCAGGACTCTAAGCCAGATGTTGGTGCTTTTCCCAGCCATTTTTTTTTTCTGCGGTTTTCAAAAAACTCGATGATCAATGGACAGTGTTGCTGCGCATTCGTCGCGGCTCGCTATGCCATTCTAGAACAAGACACTAATGAGCAACGCTCCGGTTATCTACGTGTCAAAATGTGGATCAACCTTTTTCTCTGATCAAAAGAATTCAGATGAAAATTTTTTTGACCGACATTTTCGTCCAATTTTAATTAGTGCGCTGCATTGGTACAAGTACTCTTGGCAATCGATCTTGGGTGATTACGTTTAATCTTTTGCAGGCAAATATAACTTTCACGGTAACGATAACTTTTTGAGCCCTCAGCGAATCTGGACCCTTCCAATTCTATCTTATCAATTTTATCTATTTTATCTAAGCTAAGTATTCACGCTTATTCAATCGTTAGGATACAGCAAAGTAAGGGATAAACGAAAAAAGCTGTTCTCCTTTCCTACGCAAGCCTGCTGAAGTATCCTCCGTATTAACTGCCGAGTCCAACGCTGTACCATCTTTTGTTTGTCTAGTATCTGTGTCTACATACGGTCTACAAGAAGATATCTTGTCACGTTTCTTCGAATTTCGTTGAGCAACCATTGTAAATAATTGAAGCCATACTATTGTCAATTGTTATTTTCTAGGTTCACAACGACCATATTAAAAATTCTAGGAACATAGTGCATTCTTATCTATGCCATGCTAGCAGTCAAAATAATCTCTTCACACGTTTGCTTTGTTTTCCTGTATTTTGCGAAGAAAAATTAAAAAACCAATATTTGCCTAATCTGCGGTTTTTGTGTCCAAAGATTGGCATAAAATAATTTACGTATTTAATCCTCTGTCAGTTTTTCGTAAAGGCCAAACAGGATACAGGGTCCATTTGATTAAGTAAACAAGGAACTACTATGATTTTTTTAGTAATTTATGCCACCCTTCTCAAGAATACTCACACTTCTAGACTACAGACCGATTGCGGAGTAGCTTGTTGTATTAACACTGTCAACACATAAACTATTGACAGCCTCTTGAAATGGGTCGTCTTCATTTTCTAATGGTGTCAACTATTTGAAAAAGCCGAGACTTTTCAGCCCATCTAGTAAACCCAAATTTGCTGAGAGTTACCAATTAAGGATATCTATGCGTACACAAGCAACTGTGTCCTACAAACATGAGTAATCATAAAAAGCGTCATAACACCAGGAAGTCACATAGATACCATACTAAATGTAGTTCCACTGTGGAATCGAGGATTTGCTCATAGAATTGAAGTACAGGTTAGACTCAAAAAGACGAAGAATTGAATTTCAGTAGGTGAATAAGTACGTCAATTTTTTTGGACCTCTGCTCACCAGTGTTGACGACCTGAGATCTCAAGTAGAGCTACCCCATGAATCACTGTGAGAAACTCAGGAAACCCGTGACAAAGACCACCGAAATTATCAAGGCAACCTTTGGAGATTCATTCACGAGCTCCAGTCGTAGTTTGAGCTTGTTGAAAACGATCAGAAATCCAAAGGTACGGCTGACCGAAGTAAAGGTGCACGAGAATAAGGACCTTTGTCCAAACATGTGTCTGATTATTGATGAGCATTTGATTTCCTATGCCACCTCCCAAAAAATTACCGGCTTTGCAAGACGTATTGGACTAAGTGTGTGCTAAGTGTCCTATCTGATGCATGGAAGGTGAATTGAATGAAAATTATCTATCCAATTTGGAACTGCGCCAAAGCAAAAATTACTATATTCAGAAACTATTATATTACCCTATACTATTACCCAGAATTCGGTGTAATGCTTCAGAAAAACGCCCGAGAGCCGAGTGCCACACAAAACACTCTCTCGTGTTCAAGGATTCAAAGCAAAATGAACAAGTCAAGGGCAACAGCCATTATCACGTCCTTTTTTACCTTCGTAGTCTATTCCACAGAGATCTCGTACAAGCTTTGAATGCCGATTTTCGAGTCGGATGTCGTTGACAAAATGCGCAAACACATCATTCACTTGCAGCTGGACATATCGGACACCAAGCTGCTAGTGAGGGAGTTTCTGTGTAATCACGTGGCTGACAGGTTGTCTCAACTTTTTTTTCTTCGGTCCAGATCTGATAAAATTGGACTTCTTTCTCTTACTTCATCTCAGGTTTCGGCGACCTCAATGTAAAAATATACTGTTTCATAAATGGCGTCCAACGGGCCGTGACGATATCCCTGAAGTGGTTGGAAATAGAGTTCCAAAAGGCGTATGCATAGCGAGAATCGCCAACGACGAGTTTGATCCAATGACTCCGGCATTCATAAGCCGGAATCATAAGCCGGAATCATAAGCCTAAGCATACTGCATTGCAAAAGGATCCGAGCAAGAGTAAAAACAAATAAAAGGAATACCAATAAAGGTCAGCTCAAATTATTGGGGAAAAAATCGACACATGGCTTGTGTCAATGCAGTGTATACCATTATGGAATATCACAAAACTTTAGTCAGGAGTAAAAAATGGCTAGTGCGATCATTTCATCATCCGTCAGACATCACTTTAGGATATGCATTGCCCTTATGCGGACGTCTTCAAACATGAGAGGCAAAACCTTGAAAGAGATTCGCCGTTGATTATTTTTTTAACTCAAAGGAATCACAACTTTGTGTTTGCTGAGACAGAGAGCAGCTGTCACGAGCCACAGATCGATGTAAAGGGATATCCGAATATCACAAGGATTGTAGGGTGTTAGAATCACGTAAGGCATCAGCCAGACCGGGCTGGAAAATAGGATGAAATCCCAAAGGGTATGTTGCTGTGTACAACGATAGGAAGAATAATATTTCTAAGAATATAAAATACCTATTAAAACAAAATGAACTAGAGTGGAGATACGTCTTGCAGATACGTCACTAACATTGTACTGCAAAATAATGAAATTATTATACAAATTATTCATTATTTATTTATGAATAATAATAAATATATTGCTGCAATAATGCATGTTTTACTTTAATTAGGAACACGACACGTATGTGTCGTTTATTTTAAAATTTAAAATAAGGGAGTACTAAGAACTAAGCAGCTTAGAAAATTAAAAGGATTTTGGACGAAAGCGAAATCCTCATTCAAACACGTTTTTTGTTTGAATACTCTTTCAAGCAACACTCGCATATTATGTTATTTGTACTATCCTTATTTATTACAATAATGTAAATCTTATCGACAACGTTACCTTGTACAAATTTAAGGCAAATCATGAATTCTACTATTAAATTTAATGAAACTTACAGAGCTACAATTTCAGGGTTCCTCCGCATGCAGCACTGAATATTTCTATGTTAACACAGAAGGAAATACGGATCTGACAAATAGCGAATATTTCTGTGGTAGTGGCTACGTGCAACGAAAATCTTTGTTTCGAAGCCTTGTTATTGCTTACACTTCATCTAGTACATCGGCAAGTGGTGCATTCAGTTGTCTAGTTCAAGTTAATCCTCAAGAATGCGATTGTGGATGGTCAACAACGAGCAGGATTGTTGGTGGAACTGAAACACAACGAAACGAATTCCCATTTATGGCTGGCATTGTTTTCATGCAAACGGGAAGGATTGTTTGTGGTGCTTCCATTAGTAAGTATATTTTTAAATATTAATTGTCCTCAAACCTAGAATTTTCAAGTTTTTTTTTTATTTTTGAATAAACGAATTGCTTTATCAACTAGCCTACAGCATTGTGTCAAGCCATTGTGAGCCTTGAATTACCTGAAATAATGAGGTTTGAGGTACATCTAAATTTTGTATAGAATGCTATCCTTGAATCTTTTGTTCTTTAAACATACTTTACTTTCTGACGCTTTACTTATTACAGAAGAAAATCTCTAATATTCTTATTAACGATAATTCCCTGAATGTTATCGGAGATAATACCCTCGGAGATAGTAGCCTCCGATTAGGATGTCAAAAAAAGTTTACAATCTTTGTTAATTTAAACCAACCAGCTCTGCCTAGCTGTTCTCATTCATTCGTCTCTCAGTCTTTGCTTCGAATATCTTTGGTATTTGTTTGTCATTCACGTAATCTTGTCACTTGTCAGAAAGCTCTCTAATGTGAAAAAGCTCTCTTACTTGTTAAAAAGCCACTCATTTTGCATTATTCGCCATTATTATCCTTCATGTGCTACTTCCAAGCACCGAGCATTGTATTTGTTTTGCTTTTAAATATCTGCGTTAGGATCTACCTCTCAGGTCTTTTCACCACTATGTATATTTCAAGCGTTGTTTTCATGTGTTTGCAACAGAGAGGAATCGATGAAACTGAGAAATAATGCAAATCTTTCTATTTCAGCTAATGCATCGCCACTTTTCACAAGTTTCGAAATTTTGAAAAAAACTTGCACATTTTCAACACTTTGGCAATGTCGGTTTTTCGAGTTTAGACCGGGCCCCTTTGCTTTGCCGGGCCAATCCGTAGCTTTACCCTCTCTGCTTCTTGATCTATTGTCAAAATGATTTCTTCTGACCTTTAATAATCTGGCAAACTAGAATATACAAACTATATATTGTATTTAACACTTTCTTCCGTTTCAGTTTCCCACAGGTATGTTTTATCAGCTGCGCATTGCTTTGACAAATACAACATTCCTTCGCAATTAGCTATAGTCGTCGGAGAACATGATGTTAATACAGGTGCGTAAATATGACCATAACATGCTAGATTTCTTCATAGTCTTTATTTACAGGATCGGACTCTCCATACACGAAAGTTCATCGTGTGCAGTCCATCCGGCAACATGAAAATTATAATGCTAATGCAAATGTCAACGATATTGCTTTAGTCGCAACAGTAACAAATATCGAATGGTCGCGAGGAGTTGGTCCTGCTTGTTTGCCATTCTTATACTCGTAAGGCTTCATCCTCAAGAAGTTTCAGTATCCATTCCTTGACCAATTATTTGCATTTCAGTTTCGCTACTTTCGAGGGAGTCGATGTTGAGATCATGGGCTGGGGAACTACTACCTTTGGCGGTCCTGTGTCAAATGTTCTCCGAAAAGCAACTACAACAGTTACCAGCAATGCAAATTGCCAGTTTGTTCTGCCCACAATACAACCATCACATATGTGCACCTACGAACAATCAAGGGATTCATGTCAATTTGACTCTGGCGGTCCTGTTGCTAAACGCTTCCAACGCCTTTTCGTACTTGGTATAATAAGTTTAGGCGTGGCGTGTGGGCAGAATGCACCCGCTGTAAATACTCGCGTAACATCATACTTGGATTGGATTCAAAGGAATGTTGGGGAGACTCTGTGCAGGCAGAATTAGGCATCTGGTGCACCTTCGAATTGCTTATAAAGGAAATAAAACTTAGATTAAACTCTGTTGCATTTTTCATTGCCCACTCGACCAATGAAAGCTGATCGAACCATGTGTTTGCCTATGTCCATTATAATTCACATCCTGCAATGCTTGTAGCCGCTCAACTACTTACGATTTGTCACAATCATTTTGACCTATATGGCTCCATGCCAAACCAAGCCCATAAAAACACTTTCCAGCTCATGATGTTACATCCTCACCTTGCAAAGCACATCCGTCGAAGTTTTGTTACATCTCCTTCAGGAAATAAGTCTTTTCTGTCACAATAAATCTGAAACATATGACGGTACTTGAAAAGTCCTCGGGACTACTTACCTTCAACTTTTTCACATATCCATAAGCCGCCTTTGTACTGCACAGAAAGTTCAACCTTCAAAACGGACTTGCAAAAATCATATTGCCTTTTAATCAAAAACCTCTAGAGAAGAAGGAATCCCACTCTCTTTTACGTTGGGTCTTCATTATCCTTGGACCAGGACAATACGAAAAAAAACAATTGTCAAGCTCCAGATTTCTCTATGCAGGTGAATTTGCTTTCTTCTCTGGAACTTCATCTTTATCCAGTTTATAGAAAGAAACAAGGATAAAAGAAACACGTCAATGAAGTAGAGTGATGAACTCCCACGATTGCTTGGCATTTGGCTCACCCAGATGAAATAGGGAGAGAGCTATTCAACCCCTTTGGTGAGTCGGAACAAAGATTTTTCTCAAGTGCATGCTTCAGATCATTATGAAAGCAGAGGAGCAAAAAATCGTAATAAAAAATTTCCTTTTTGCGAACGAGTAACAAAAAAAAAAATCAACCCCAACAAATTCAATTCAGCAGAAAACAACGAAAAGTGGTTTCGAATATATACGAAAAAGGAAAATTATAGACGAGAGTGAAACGATGTTGCATGCAAAAAAAATCAAATAGAACTTGACGCGCTCGTCTTTTGTGCTGGGCAGGACATGTCACCGTGTATTACAACAATACCACATGCTAATGAGAATGCAGTTGATGAAATATTTTTCTGTCCCATACACGGGTAATTAAGTTTATTGCGGCTAATAGAATTTGTGGATTGCAACAATGCTTCTATGAAATGCTTTTCTGAGTAGCTGAACTCATAAGGATTCCTTTGACGATGATATTTGAGTGGGACTTGAAACGAGAGTTCGTCATGGACCATGTTTAAAAAAGTCGGAAATAAATTATAGCACGACCAGGAGAGATCAAAAAGCTTTGATGCAATTATTTGCATTATGGTTGCAATTTTTGCATTTCAAAATTGTTAATTATACGAAATCATTATCGTGGCCGGATGCGTTGCTGGATCTAGAGTAATACACAATATTGGATGTTCTCGGAATCGCTTGCTTTTGTTTGCTAATCGTTCTTCCTATGAATGGACTACACCCATAGGCCGATTCCAGTTTGGAGAGCAATACATCCTCCAGCCTTTAAAACTGGAAGGAGAATAACGACCAGTGTTCCTGTTAGACAAAGACATAATTATTTAATATTCACTTTTTAAGGATTTATACCGATTCATAACAAAGGCTGAAGAAAGTAAGACAGTTGAACCGATTGAAAAGCTTTCAGAGCAAGGGGGGGTCAAAGTCAAAGGCCCTCAAATTTGTGTTCCAATACATCCACAAGTAATTTTGTTTCTGTGCTCACTTTTTTTCGTGAGCAAAACACTAAAGGTTGAAAAAACTGCTTTGGGTTGCAAAGATAGAACTGCTTAACACATTATCGAACCTCTACTTAGCGGTATGATTGATGATTCTTCTGTTATCAAGCACAGGAAAATCACCTTGGATCGCACTTCTTTCCTTCGCCTTGCAAAGATATAACCAGTGACCAGCAGAAAAAGGGAATAGTAGCGGTATCTTTGCGACATACCTCTGAGATATCTTTGCAACCCAATATCTGAGGCTCTGATGAGAGGCCAATAAAATGCATAAAAATTTAACGATACAAATTTTCTGACGAAAATAACATGCATTAATTCTTCATTTCTGAAAATACAAAAAGGAATAGTAGAACAAAAACAAATAGAGACATGAAATGTATCAGACATAGGTATCAGCGCAGGACCATGTTTTGCAACGATAAAAAAATCTATTTTCTCGACAATATTATCGAGGAGAGAGAGGCTAAATATAAGAAACAATTCGTCAATCCAATCATCTTCACAATTACTTCAGATACCGTCCAGGCGTACTTTTAAGCTACGATTGGTATCCTTGATTTTTCACTATGGTAAGGATGTGAAGCCTCTTTACGTCCAAAGTGTCAGAGCAGCACTTCTACCCGTTAAATAACTTTCCTGGCCAGCGAAAAATCTACTTAGTTCCAGAATAGATTGACACATTATTTCGAGTTATAATTTCCTGTTTGTTCTAAGTAGATTAATATCTTTTGATCACCAGAATCGCTTCTCTGCTAGGACAAGAAGTAGTTAGAAAATTTGAACCTTTCTATTCTTGACGTTACCATTCAATTAGTACGACTTTCAATGTCAGGATATTTTGACAGTGATTTATGATGTGGCTCCATCTCTTTGTTGATTTCAACATCCCGGCGATAACAGCGAAACACATTATATTTTTCCCGGGTACCTTTTTTTTCTACTGTCAACATGGCAAGCCAAAACATATGGATCTGAATAAGGAATGAATTCGCTAAATAGATGTGTCAGGTGGAAGTTTGTCTCAACATGCTTTGAACTTATCCAAGATCTCAAATCCGTGATGAGCCATGAAACTTATTTTATATGCTGACAGCTCCCATTGCCCTATTATTTTTCGACTTTGCGTCACCTTTTGCCACAACGCGACTGCCTTTTTAGCATAAAAATTCATGTAAAATACGTACATTTAGCATACACCAAGCATAACTACTTTGAATTGCCCACATTCCAAAGCGACATCACAAAGAAAGAGATATGGATACCACATTAAGGAAATAAAGCGAGCTTTGCAAAATAGAGAGCTTTCAAGTTGAGCGACGTAAGTAAGTGCGAGGATCGCCATTTGGACTTTAGGCAGTTGCCCTATGTTTTAGCCTGTGTTTTTCGCTTATTTCGGAACTAACTTTTAACAATAAGTGATCAAATTGCATTTTGAAATATTTAAATAAAATTTATCGATAATCTAATAATTCAAACTCTAGAACTCTTGAAACTTAAATTTGCTTCACGATATGAGTTACAGGAGCACAAAAGGGTCCATATCAATAAAAATTTTGAAAACCGTCCTCACGATTCCAGAAGATTGCCTTATCGGAATACAAGAAACTAAATGGCATATCAATTTGAAAAACGGTGGCTATCAAATGAAGAACATTGATTTTAAAATCTTGAAAACTTGAGGTTCGACATGCTTTTGAATATAAATTTTCAATTTCATGTTTTTTTTTGGGGTTTGGGTAACAAAAAAACCGGTCGGAATTTTCGCATTATTCTTGTTTAATCGTTGGCATTATATATTCTTATTTCACCAATGAAATTTCAAACCTATTAGTCAAACTGTTTCGAAGATACCGCGGAGAATAGTTAGAAACACATCGTTTAGAGTAAAACGCGCTTTAAAATCCAAACATGGTTTAAAGTATGAACAATTTACTATCTGCTCCATATCAGCAGCAGTCTGATCCATAGAGTATCAATTCTTCTTCCTCTTTGAAAGTTTACATTGGGATGCAAGCTATGGGTTTACAGATTGTCCTTAATATCCTCTATGGTTAGTCCATGAAAGCCGTTCTGGTGTCTCTCCTCGGGGAGGTAGTAGCCGTGGCATTGCCACTTTTCTCGGTCAAAAGTTTTATTACTAATCTATGGTCGTTTGATGCGTGGATATTTCGCTGATACCGTGTGAATGTTGCTGTTCGTTTTTTTGTTTCACTTGTTGTAGGAGACGTTTTTGATATACATGGGGTAAGTTGTGGATTTGATTTTAGGCGCCCTGGATCTCAATTTGGAATTTTGAGATAAACATGGATGGTTTGGTGAGCAGTAATGAAGGACAGTCCTCGTCTTCCGTTAACAGCAGCTACGCTTCTTCTTCTAATTCTTCTAGTTGCCATTCTTTCGGTTTCACTTCTGCTCCAGAAGAAGTGACCGAATTTTTGGAGGAAGACATTGAGTTCGCGATCCTCCGTTTCTTTTGATTAAAGGTTTCTGATAGTTATTCTCCAGCTCAACCATTTTCTTCTTCAAGGACATGTTTACACGAGGCTGATCGATAGACTCGGCGAGTGCCTTTTTATAGTCGTTTTTGACTCACTTTGAATTCCTCCTGAATTAGCCTGAGTTCCTTTTAACCTTCCCGTAGATTAGTATTCGTAGACTCCCCCTCGCCAGCCCGGTCCACCAACGATTTGTCTTTTCGTTTCTTGACGGGCTCTTCGATTTCCTGTGTTGTTTTATACTTCTCATCGTTCTATGCATAAAACGTGTCAATATTTATCTCTTGTCTCACTTAGCGTTCTTCTCGAAATATCTTTTATTGTTGTTCTGGAAACTTAATTTCCCCAGGCAATCAGCATTCTAAAACGAAATATTATTTCAACTTTGACGTACTTGAATCAGGTGTCATGCAGTGAGAGTCAGTTTGCGTGACCCTTAATCGACAATGCTTTGAAGTTTCTAATTGTGAAATTTCACTTTGGACTAAGTATGCCTGTCGACAAAGTAGTGGTGCATCTGGTGGACATCAACATAACAGTTCGCAGCTACTGTCAGATGCGAAAAAATTTGTTTATAATTTCAGAAATTCGCCGGAAAAGCCATTGATGAAAATTGGTGAATTTGTGGATGTAAAGATATAATATTTTTTCTTCATTTAATTTGGATTTATTTTGACTTGAACGGCAGAAACATATCAATAAAAATCGCAAGGTTCATGGCTTTACAAACAGGCTGAGGGGGATGTAGTATCAAAGGATTGAATAAAAACGGCTAGCAAGCAATTGCAGGCAATACGATTGCGAAGTGAATATTTATCGGTCTACATTTTTCGTTACCTTCTAATGTCCTAGATTTCATTTTAGTTTCCATTATATTTCCTACGACTTCTTTTCTTATGACTTTGTTCCTTTCATTTGAACGATAATATTTCACGAAACTCAGTACACACTCCGAGTTGCTGTTTCTTCCTTATTGAATATCCTTCATTTATGATAAATTTATTCGTTATCTACACTTTGGGAGTCATTTGTAGACTAATAATTTCAAAAGAGGTCACATCCCCTCCAAGAGTCATTTCCACCATCCTCGGGAAAATGAAAAACACAATTGAAAATTAAAAAACAACTTGCTCGTCTTACTAAGAATCAGGAATAGCTTTGCTGAAACAACGAACCATCACGTGAAAAAACAGAAGAGTTGTAAGTTCATTATGACCAGGGTCCTCTTAATAAGGTTTAGTACTTTGTGGAGAGTACTCGAAAATTATTGTTAAATGAAAGGCTAGATGTGACGAGCATCATTCGCGTAGCTTTTATGTTATGTTTTTTTTTTCGGGAGATGCCATCTACTTTGCTGCTACTAATGCAGCCTACAATCTCAACGTAGACAGTGTAGTGAGCACTTGAAAAAAGTATTTTCTTTATTGTCGCTATAATCACGATGCAGAAAAGGACTCTGGACAGCATTAATTTAATTGCTAGCATAAATTTTCGCTTTTTTCTCGACAGAATGCACACGGCAACGGACATTCATTTTAAGCATATGTGAATCCTCGAGGGTGGAAATTGTGATTTATGATTGTGTGGCGGAAGGACACAATTTTATATTTGCTTGTATCTGATTCAAATTATAAGAAATTTTTAATTTGTGTTGAATGCGACTACAAACTATATTAAAGGCTTCGCTGACAGAAATTCTCCCCAGTTTTTTGTGTGATCCAGTCCAAAAAAGTGGTCACTCGTGCGTTGTAGCCTAACCCATAGCAGTTAAAGCCATACGAAATGACACCTATTGTAAACATCCTTCGACGATTGAGTACTACTGGGCCACCGGAATCACCTTGACATGAGTCTGTTCCGTATCGATATGTACATAAAATGGAATCTGTAGCGTTACAGTCTACATTGGAAATGACCTGGGTGGTAGCTTCTATTAAAACACTGGATTTTGGACGAGCAAAGTCAACTGTGCCCCAACCGAGTATTTGAACTTCGAAACGATTGAAATCCGCAAAGCTATCAAGAATAAACTAAATTAAGTCGAAACTTTCCAGTATTTGAGATACTTACGCGTATAGGAACGGAAGACACGCGGGTCCAACACCGAGAGACCACTCCAAATAAGAGGTTCTAAGTAAGGCGACATCGTTGACGCTATTGGTGTCTATGTAGTTCTCGTGTATGATAATATCCTGGACATTAACAAGCCTCGTATATTCTGAATCTGCACCTGGAAAGCAAAGAATTTTGTATGTTCTGCGAGCACCGATGTATTCTTCATCTTAACCAACCTGAATTGAGATCGTGATCGCCTGCAAGGACTGCAAGTGATTCTGAATTTTGATTGACAACACAATGAGCTGCCGTCAGTGTATATCGGTGACTGACTGCAATTTTGAATTTAAAAATTTAAGAAGATGCAAGCAAATTTCAGGCTTAAATTTTGAATTCCTAAATGTTGGTCCTTCGAAAATGTAAAAAAATGTAAAATTTGCTGGCCATACTTCGCAAGAACGATAGTATTTATAAAAATTTTATGGTTAGTGAAACCAAATCAACGAACCAGCTGAGGAATGTATAAGGCTACAATTTTTCAAAAAAAAGAACACGATGTTGAGATAGAACTTGACTGTTTAACTAGTGAAAATCAACAAGGACAGGATGTTTTTTTTTGGTAGCGGTAGCGTTTTGGGCAAATGAAACGCCTCTTTATGAACAACTTTTTTAATTAACTTTGAGGTAACTCGACTGAAGCTGTTGCTTAAGTCCTACCCCCTGTAGGACTGTTTAGGCGTAAAATTGGGAGGCCTAGCCCGAAGTAATGTGTCCAACGGTTCTAGGCTAGGCGCTCCGGTTGACAGGGGAGGTGTTTAGTCGGTAGTCCAGTAGGTCCACTGGGAGTCCATCACTCAGGGCGTAAATAGCCTTCACCTCCCTACTCCCAAAAAAAAAACCAGCAAACGATGACTTTCAACGGCCTGTTTCATTTCGTTGAACAAGAAAAGCAATGCGTACCGTAAATGCTCTTTTTCAGTCACGAAATTCGACATGATTGATCAACACGATAAAGAAACATGTTTGTTGCGGCAGACTGAAATTATGTGTATTTGTAGCTAAATGTCAAACGATTGAAATGACGTATGTGTTAATGTAAATACGCTGCGTACATTTTCCTAATGCCATCTCTTAATAAAACCAGAAAAAACTCATGCATACACCTGGCATATGATAAATTTTACTCCAAAAACAGTTTATTCATCAGTTTTTTTTCACCGGGATGGTGCCCAGGCAGCCCAAGTGGCGGAAAGTGGGAGTGTAACCAGTGTTCACTACGGCTAGCCCTACTCTAGCGATTCCCCCTGGGATCTGACTTAGGCATGCCCCATTCAATGGCCTTGGCGTTAAAGTCTCCCCCGATAAGAACATGACCTTCTGTGGTCAAGACGGTGTCCTCCAAAGTGTTGAGCTTCGCCTGGAAAGATGTTATTGGTTCGTTGGGTGTCAAGTACACACTAAAAAATGTTATTCCTGGGCAACGGACCCACACGAAACCATCTTTTCGTCCATGGCCCCGAACTCTCAGTTGTGTGCTGTTTCGAACCCATATGGCACAAGTACCAAATTCATCAGGATACCATGCTGATGAATTTTTATCTCAGTGTTGTCCGCTAAGCAGCAATAGATCGGCTTTCATATCCCTCGCTAATTGGTCAAGCAAGTCTTGGGCGTTTGAGCTCCGATGTAAGTTTATCTGTAGGACACGGGTCATTGCAGAGCTGCTTTGGTTTTTGTTAGGGCTTCTTTGAATACCCGGCACTTTCCTGTTCCTGGAATATGTCTCTGGACATCCGGTCTGGGATCAGCGTTCTTGCAGAGGATACAGTGCGCCTCTCCAATGCATTCTCTTCTTTTATGTCCTGCATTGCCGTATTTATAGCACAAGGAGCTCCTATCAGGCCCTTTGCAGCCTTGTGCTGTATGACCGTAGCTTAGAAATTTGAAACAGCGGAGAGGAACTGCTCTTCGCCGTATTCTGCAAACCACCCAACCTATTTTTATTTTGCCCATGCAGAGGAGTTTTTCGACATGTTTCACGGTTAAGTCAACTATGGCCATGCGCTGCCCTCTATTATTTTCAGGGATTAGTCATAATTTGATCCCAGTTGATTCGGGTGAAACCCTTTTGAGGCACTCTTCCACCTCCGTCTTGTCCGTAACGCAGTCAATGTCCCTGATTTCGAGGGTGGCCATTGGTTCAAGTGAAGCTATTGTTGCCTTTTCCCCTAGAGGCTTTTTGACTGCATCCCAGAATGAGTAGTTATTTGTTGTCTCAGGTCCTAATTCTACAAGGAGGCCACTAGATTTGGTTGGTCGGACGGTTCTGATGGCAGTTTGAGTGTCATCGGGTCTTACAGCTCTGTTGATTTCCCGCAAAACGTCTGCGTAAATTCTCCCATCTGTCGGTTTGACCAGCAGTGCATGCCTTGGGGTTTTGCGGCGTGGCTTACTTCGTGGTTCTTGTTTCTTGTTTGGTGTATCTTTTCCTTTGTCTCCAGGGAGGAGCTTATCATTGGTAACTTTTTCAAGGAGGAGCCTCCTGGACGCTTTTTTGGTGGCCTTGGTTGATACCACCTGGAATCCATCATTCGTCGTAATCCTCCTTTTCCGCTTCGTCCTTCCTCCTTTTGTCTCGGTCCCCTTCGATTTGGCTACTGGCAACTCTTTTGGTAGCGCTATGCGCGGCAATAACTTGCGTTTCGACCGAGGTACTGGTCTTTTGCTCTTCCTCCGCTTTAAGCCATTTGCGTCTGTAGTGTCCGATACGGTCTAAGAGCTTTTCAAGCTCTAAAATACCGTCCCTAATGCCCTTGCTTATGTTTTCCTGTGTATTGCAGGAAGCTTTGATCTTTGAACTATATTTCCTGCCTTGCGCATGAGACGCTCTTCTTCGTGCCGGTCCAATGCAATGAGATAGTCCTGCGCCTGGTTTTGAGGCGGGCTTTCTTTGTTTGCGTTAGGATCTAGAGCCCTGATGGCATCAGAAGCAGTGTCAGTGGCAGCATCGCGTCGAATCATGATCTGAATGTCATCGGCGGTTTCTCCCTCCGTGTGTTTCCCAGGTATTAGTTGTTCATGCTTTTCCCCTAGTCTTACTGGACGTTTCGGCGTGCGCATTGTTTTTTCGCTGCGTCCGAATGCCACCAGTATTTCTGGTTGGTAGAGGTTCTCTGCCTTTTTGTGTTCGTTCGTCCGTTTTTCGTTTGGGTTGGGTTGTTTGCTCGATGTTTTTGATTTTGTTTCAGTTGATATTAATTTGTAGGGCATCATGCTAAAAGGGTCCCTCCTCGCAGCCGCTATCTCCACTCGTATGTGTAGTCGCCTTAATGGTCTCATTGGTGTCTGTGCAAAGCAGGGAGGCCATGCAAGGGTTGGCACCAGCCCTTATGGGGACAGGTGCTCAGAGCCAGACCAGCGCTAATCAGCGTTCGTCTCAACCGAATGTACACCACCAACTTAATGGTGCGAGCTTCGAACGTACTCCGAGGCCTGCCAAGGTTTTATCGGGACGGAGACGGTACGATACTTATATTGGAGCCGTTCGCGCACGAGTTTCACCTGGTGGTACTTGGTCCAAAATATCGTGTCCGCCAGCCCAAGTGCGTCAATTGGAATTCGTTGGTCGGTTTGTTTTTCCAGAGTCGTAGCAGGATCGTTTTCCGCTGGAGAGGGCTTGCAGTCTCCTCGTTTGCTGTTTAGAACATATGGTGGACACGTTCAATCATTCAGGATATGTGAGAAATTGTTTCGACAATTCAAAAGTGGTAATTTCAAAATGAATGACAGTGAGCACTCTGGCAGATCATAAAAATGCGGAGAGGAAGAATCGCAGGAGTTATTGGATTATGACCCTACTAAAACTTGATGGCAATTAGCATTAGCATGAAATGTGTCAAAAGCAGCGATAAGCAGATATTTACGGGCAATGGGTAAGATCAATAAACTTTGTAAACTGGTCCCACATGATTTGATAGAACGTCATATGAAAACTGTAAGGTTACTTGGGAAATACTGCTTCGGCGTCACGAAAGGGAATGATTTTTGCATCGAATGGTGACGTGTGACGTAAAATGGTTTTATTTTGGAAACCCAAAGCGGAAAAGATCGTGGATTTGAACAATTGATAAATTTAAACCGCACAGTAATCTAAAAACGGCTGAAATGGGCCAGAAGTCATGGCAAAGTAATTTCGTTACTCGACAATGCGCCGTCGCTAGCATCGAAACCAGTGAAAGACACAGTAAAATCTCTTGGATGGGACATCCTTGTACACCTGCCGTATTTCGTAGACTTGGCACCATCTGAGTATCATCTCTTCGCATCTATGGGGGACCGCTCGCAGAGCAGTGCTTCAGCGATGTCAAGGAAAATGGAAAGTGGCGCGACGAATTGTTTACGGCAAAAGACACAAGACAATTTTTCTCGCGAGGTATTCATAAATTTTTTGAAAGATGAACGAAATGTATAGAATCCGATGGCCGGTATTTTGAATAGAAAACAAATCTTTTTTTATGAAAAGCAAAAAAAAAACCGGAAAAAACTTTTGCATACACTTGGTACATAGTCCAGTTTCTTCCTTATCTGAGCCATACGTAAAAATTTTTTTCCATGAATTTACCAAAGCGTCTCAACAGTGGCCATAACTTTACAATCTTTAAAAACTTTAAAATCCTTGCCTGGAAAATTTTCCTTGTGCTGAAAAAAAAACAGGGCAAGGAAATCGACCAGAGACACATCTGCTAAATAAGTTTGTCCTGTACGTTCTCTCAATGAAGCAATTTACACGTTTACCGCGCTCCTGTTGGTTAATACCTTCCAGAAATTTTTTTGCATAGTCTATGTAAGAAGGTCCTCAATAAATGGCAAACTTTCCGCCAGAATTATGCTGGTAGCTTTTAAGCGACGGATTCGATAACAAAGGTCTGCGACAAAAAAAGGATATTTTAGCATTTCCTTATAGATTTTGACCTCCCAAAAACAGGAAAAATATTCGAGTATTATATTATATTAATTTTTTATAAGCCTTTCTGGTTTTTTCAATCGATAAAAAAAATTAAATTTAAAAAATTCACAATGTTAACTATTTTTTGTTGCCACTACCTGGTTGTAGAGATTGTGTTATTTCTCCAAACGGTTCTTGTTATATCTGTGGTGAATACATTTTAAAAGTCAACATAGAAACATAAATGATTTTGCTTATTTTGCTTACTTTAAATTAAAACTTGGTGATCAAGATAAACCATGAGTCCCGCATGAGGTGTGTAGAAGATGTGGAGAAGATCTTCGTTTGTGGCTTTAGGGTGATAAAAATGCATTTCGAATTGGAATTTCTATGCTATAGCATGAGCAGAAAAACGATACCACCGATTGCTACTTTTGTTCAGATGACGTGAAGGGATTTAATTCCAAAAAAAGAGGCCGCAAATGTTATCGTAACCCTGACTCAGTTATATGCCCAGTGTCTTATAGCTCTGAAATACTTATCCCACAGCCATTTTCCAGATGGGATGAATACCTGAGGGATTTGGAGGACATTACCTCCTCAGAGTGAATCAAGCTGAGATTTATCCTTAAACGAAGATGAAAGTCCTCAACTATTTTCTCAAAGCGAGTTCAATGATCTAGTAAGAGATTTAGGTCTTTCAATAGATGCAGCCGAACTGTTAGGTTATATTTTAAAAAATAAACACCTTTAATCATCTGTCACCTCATTTTCATGGTACAGATACCGAGAAAAGGAATTTACCCAGTTTTTCTCAAAAGAAGTTTCAGTTTTTTGCAATGATGTGAAAACGCTCATGCATTGCTTTGTTATGAAGTATGAATCATCTGAATGGCACCCATCCATTAATTCATCAAAAACTAGCTTTAAGTTAGTATCATTGCACAATGGAAATAAATTTTCATCGTTCCGATGGGAGATTCTGTGCATATGGAAGAAAATTATACCCATTTGGCCATTATCTTGGAAAGAATCAAATATCAGGCCCAACAATGGATGGTTTGAGGGGACTTCAAAACACTCCTGATGCTTTTGGGCCTACAGGCAGTCTATACTTAAAACCCATGCTGCTTATGCTTGTGGGATAGTAGAGCTAGATAGCAGCAGTGGACTAAACGTGATTGGCCATCCCAATTTTATCAATACTACTTTGGTACCACCAGAAAAGTTTTTGCTGCCCCCTCTCCATATCAATTGGGCCTGATGAAACAATTTGACAAATCGCTGCAAACGGATGGGGACTGTTTTTATATCTATGTACAAAATTCCCGAAGCATTCAGAAGCAAAGTTGAAAGGCCCCGACTTAACAAATCGTTTAACCGACACGCTCTTTGTAGAAAGTATGAATGAAAAGAAAAAAGAACCTTGGGTATCATTCAAGGATATAGTGCGAAAGTTTTTGGAAAATACTGAGGATCCTGACTACAAAACCAATTGTTCAACGGATGCAAGCAGCATATGAAGCTCAAGGCTGCAACATGAGCTTGAATGTCCATTTTTTACACACCCACAAAAACTATTTTCCTGAAAAACTTGGAGCTTACAGTGAAGAACAGGAGGAGCGGTTTCACCAGGATAACTCTGATATCGAGAGACGGTACCAAGGAAGATTTGATCTGACTATGTTTGCAGACTACTGTTGGCTTAAGCGAGAAACAAAAGATCGGAAAAGGACTCGAAGTATCAAGGAAAAGAAGCAAGAGTTTCATAAATGACCTTAGTAAGTATAATATTGTGACTATATTTTTAATAATTTTGAATAAACGAGTGCTTATACGAATTGTTTGTGCTTGAATTTTCAAAAAGCCTTTATGTGATAGAAACAAATGGACATCACTTATGAAATCAGCGCATTCAAAAACACATAATTCAGTGAAAATTCCTCATGCAGTTGCCAAAAAATTTTTGCAGACCTGTGTAATTTTTGCCGCCAAATATGACACTTGAGTTTTTGGCGTTTTGATGAACAGGCTCGGTTACAAGTTATCGATTGTTATCTGTTTTCAGGATCAAAAAAGTGAATCCAGGTCTTGATCATGGTGGAATTCATGTGCTTGAAACTATCCCAAATACAAAGTTCTAATGTTGACTTGTGTTTTCTTATGCTTGACTTTTAAGATTTTTGGTTCCCAACTCGAACCGACCATTTTCAGATTTTATTCTGTCGTAAGGATTTTTCAAACGGTAATATATGAGATCAGTGCGGCTAGCTCCATGACTGTTGGTAGTTCTTTAGTTTGGTAACCATCTTCGAATTTTAACGCGTTGTCTTAAGTGGGAGACATTGTTGGGAGTTGTTCACAATCCTTGTCTTCAGCTAATATTCGGCCCAGCACAAGTTCTTGAACGGGGATGCAATTGGAGAATATTAACAAATAAAGCTACGTTGAGTTGTTTATCAAACGACAGTACTGGATGAAAGCACTTATTTCGTTTCAGTCCACTTTTGCTTTTCACTTTCAACCGCTCGTATTCAAATGACTATACACCCTTTCAGAGTTTTAGGGTCTATACCATAAAATTTTATCCTGATCTATAAATAATTAAAATTGGACATATTTATGCTATCGTGCTTACATTCATATAGCAAGGAAAAATAATTTTCTTTCTTTGGGACTGGAAAGAGGCCGATTATCATTACTTTCAAATATCTTCATGTAGGCTTCACTCTTCAACGTACTGCAAACAATATTTGAAAGGACAGACATATATTGTTTTCTGCTCAAAATGTGGCAGGAAGTAATCGGCTATTTATTCCGTAATCGTTTTCTTGTTTGAAAAAAGGAAGTAAAAGAAAAGCCTCATAAAAGAAAAGTTTAAAAAAAGGGAGCAATCTTGTATAGTCTGACGCGCCTGCAAAATCAAAAATTTACGATTTTTAGCCATAGAGCTGAAAACTTTCTTTGTAGTGTCAGAATATTTTGAATATTATTGACTGCGTTGATTTTATCTTATTTAAAAATTTTGTACCAAGTAAGACTCACTGATTGATCCACCGCAAAATACTCCTCGATATTGATCAACAATTCCAGCCATAAACGGAAACTCATTAACTTTAGCTTCATGTCCTCCAACAATTTTACTATCACTTGACCATCCACACTCGCAAGGTTGTGGACTTGTGGTGAAATTACATTGGAAAGATCCTGTTGGTGCATCAGAACAATGATTCAGAGATACGTATCCGATTGTGATATCTTGAAAACGAGATGATCTTTTAATCGTTTGAGTTCCGCAGTAATGCTGACCATGTTTGAAATCAGGATCATACAATTCGCTAATAAGGAAATGTTCCGTAGTGCAACCAAAAAGTCGATGCTATATCAATTTTAATATTACTAAATGTGGTAGCTTAGCACGAAAATCAGAAACTCACAACTTGAATGTTGATATTGCACTGAACATCGATTCCATATCCTTCTGGTGCGGTTACAAGGAACCTGCATGAACTTCCAGGACTATATTGCTCGGGATGATTTGGCGAGTTGAGAATGTAAAAGTCATTTTCAGACATCGATATCTTATGACTGCAAGAAACAGAGAAACTAATTAGGCAAGAGAAAAGGATTATAACAGGAAAAACCAGCATCGTAGTCAAGGATAGTGATAGTTCATTAGCGTTTGAAAATTTACTAATACGCTTAAAATGTATGTGAAAATGTTGCAATTTTCGCTGTTTTCACGATTACAGATCTTATCTTTATTGCTGTGCAATACACTTTACATGCTATAAACTGTTTAATTTGCCTTAATAATAAACATATGGGAACGAATGAAGGTAATAAATAGACCATATAATTAACAAAAAGGAATTTCATCTGATTCATGACTTAATTTATTCCTTGACATTGGTTGATGCTATCATTTCATATTTCCACAGTAAAAGATCATAGTTAATCAAATTATACACGAAAAAAGTTTCGGACGAGAATGAAACTCGGAAGAAAAGAGACGAAAATGCGGAGAGGTGCGCATGACCATTCTCTTTGATTTGTTTGTTATAGACGATGACTCACCGATACCATTGCACTCAAAAATTATTCCCACATATATTTATGCTTAGAGAATTAGTCATCGCGATCGCATCACTCACAACTTAATTAGAAAGCTCTCTGACATATAAAGCTCTCTACCGTTTAAGACTCTCTCTTTCTCCTAGTTAACAGGTCACTGAAAATTTAGAATGATTTTTGCTTTAAAAGTATTTATCCAATTTCGTATGGAATTTGCAAAATTAGGCAAAAAAGGTCTGGACTCCATATAGAACGATCCTTTAACAAAATTGACATTGTGGTCATCAGAAACTGAGGATTATGAAACAAACTATTTCAGATCACTCTCGTTGGCTTCGTCCAATGTCTCTCAAAGGCAGTTGATGGTTATATTTAAAAAAGATATTTGATAGGATTTTCATATCCAAATCATAAAATCTAACACAGAGCATAAACAGGTAAACAAAGAAGTAGCCCACGTAATTTTCCCGGTGTAAAACATCCCCACGATCTAAATCGCGGAAACCAAACTCACTTTTAGCAATAGACGTTCACTCACGACTGCATAGCTACATGTCCTGTAACTCACAGCAATAAGTTTTCGAAAGGTGTTAGTGTAAACGCGAAACATTACTATTAGCACTCAGTCACAAAGTAATTGACATATACAAACGATTAGAACTCTTGATTAAAGTACTTCAGCGCAAGGTAGCCCAACGGACTCCTGCAGAATAACTTAATGGACCTGGAACATTTAGCTCTAGACATTATGCTCTGCGTATCGTGAATAAACCGTCAGATTGTCAGTACAGAAGCGAAAGTTGCAAATGAGACAAGTTTAAGCCATTTTTTGAGGATCTTGTCAACTGTCACAAACGTATCAAGACACAATTTGCCTGAAGATTCGGAACAAAAACTGACGTGATTTCTGTAATAAATATTTAGCGATTTCTGATAAAGTGTGTCATGCTCTCAAGAGTTCTAGTATCCACATAAAATTAACTTATAACGAAAATGATGTCTTGGTCATCAGAAACTAAGGATCACAAAAGAAGCTATTGAAGGTCACTCTTCTTGGCTTTGTCTCTCAACGTCAGTTGATGATAATATCTAAAAGGGATTTTTGGTTGGATTTTTTTATTCAAGTCATAAAGTCATAAAAGTCATATTCAAGTCAAGTCATAAAATGGATTAAAAACAGATAAACAAAGAAATAACCCATGTAATTTTTGTGGTGCAAAACATCACATTCGACTCAAATTTGCGGAAATCAACCTCGACTTTTTTAATAGGCGATCACGCATGACTACAGATCCCCGAGTGCTGCAATTCCAGGCAATAAGTTACCTAAAGGTGTTAGTCTAAACGGTGAACATTTACTTGTTTATCCATGTTTAAATGAAAAGGCAAATTCCATTAATTCAGATCGATTTATTAGTGCTTGAAGAGAATGGGACCAACCTGGCTACCTTTAGGTTCAATAGAGCAAATACTTCGTTAAACCAAAATTGTTGCAATTACTTGTTTTCAAGAAAACTTTCAGGTCATATTTGAATAAACTCTTACTACGCAATTCGAATTTTATTGAAACCTTTGTCAGTACTGTTTGGTTAATATGATATAATGGTTTCCTGGTGCTTGTTTTGAATTTTGCAGACAAACAGTGCTATTCGTTAGTCAACAAGTTTTCTAAGAAACAATGTTATTAAATACATTTTTCTATTTAGGGGGGGGGGGTGTTTGCACGATGGTGGACCCTTTTTAGGTGGGGTTGTCGGACTCTCAATGCTTTTTGAATATCCACTGAATACATCCCCTGTTAACGTGTGAACTTACCCTGAAACCATTTGATTCATTGCGCTAGCCTCCGTTTTTCTTATAACTTAAGGTGTCTTCGGATTTTGGGAATCTCGACGAGACTATCTGAGGATAACATGACAGGTGGTTGTGGTTAGGCTTATGTATTTGCGTCAGCTAAAATGGCCACTATAGAAAGTGGGGAATTTTCGTATGGTGGGATGATATTGTTGCGCTTTGTCAGGTGCGGGACCTGTTTGCTTTTCGCAAATGTTCGCAATAGTGAATGAAACGCATCCGAATAAGTTAAAATTAGATTTTTCAAATATTATTCTTAAAAATCATTTACGCTATACAATGATTTTTACTCAATCACTATTTCACTTCTATCAGTTCACTTTTACATTAATTGATTAATCACTTCATAAAAGTAATCACTTTTACTTTCTTCTTATTATTCGCATACGATTTTATATCACAACACTTTTACCGCACTACTATTAACGCGAGCTGTCGCTCACTTCTTCACTTCATTCACAAGACTACCTCCGCCGCTCGCTGTCGTCTCTTTTATACATCCATTAATCAACCCAGAATCTTTGATGTGGATTGTTCTCGAGCTACGCGCTGAGTCACTTACACACGTATTTGTTGTGCTCAACGCACGCAATGTGTTGTGCCTTCGAGAATTATCGATGTTTTGGTAATTGAAAATTGTTTACGACTTTTCTCTTAAGACAACTACAGTGGCGCGTGACATTATTCGAACATGTCACAATATGAATAGTTGACATTCAATCAAAATCATTTATCGTGCGTCTGACGGAACAAATAGCAATGGCGGAACACATTTGATGCAAGTCCTTTATTGAGGTTGACCTCACTATAGCCCTCGATGGATACTGGTTGGCGAAGCGATTCATTGAATTTTAATCATTGAAATCATACTAGCGTGTGGTGTTTTTGAAGAAATAGTAGTTTTTTTTTTACATTTGTAAAAAAATTTATCTAATAGAGCACTGAAATCCCACTCATCCTTGACAAAATATGAATTTTGGAAAAATTCAAAGTTCAATCAAGGTGTATGAATTCAAAGAAGTTTTTCAAACATGATGTAATCGGCTTCTCTGTGTCTTCCTTTAGGCCATCATACGCTCGCTTGAGACAAGTAACCGAGAAAAAATTCCGGAAAGGGTTCTTTTTTTCATGTTCATTCTTACCGAAACTTTGCCGTGTTTTGGCTTTCCTGTTTCGGGTACATATTTCCATCTAAGTGAAGCAGCTGATCTGAAATTAATTCGTTATAATTCTCCAGTAACATTTTGTTCTATCGCGGTTTCCGTATCGCCATCATCATTGTTGGGACTGAGAAGTATTTTATACAAATTATAACAGATAAATCCTCCTGATGTATTAGCAGATACATCGCCAGCAACAGTCGGAAGTGTCATTGATCTCAATGACATCCACTTATAATAATTTTTCTCTGTGACTTATAAAACAATTTACTAAATGGTTCATTTAATTAATTTCAAACATGGACCCATGGACATTAAAATAGATTTCACAGAAGAATCCTTTCCTAGAAAGACGGAGACGGAGAAATTCGTCATGCCCGTCATAAACCTGCACGCTTACGAAGCAAACCGAAGCCGTTATTAAAGAAGGACGAGTCCCGAAGTGAAATGGGTTTATGCCACTGGTAATATTTGTGACATTCCAGCTCCTTCCCTCTTTTAAAAGTGTCGGTGGCGTAAATCAAGAATGTGCTTCCAACGAAATAAAGGATCACCCTCGACGTCATGGCTGCAAGACTCGTAGGCAAATACCATCTGGTTGGCAAAGCAATCTCGAGGGCTACAGATGGTTGAAGCCAAAATAATAAAAACCTAGGCAATCTAGTAAAAAAATTGGTTGGAATGCTTCAGGATAAAAGATGTTCAAGAAAGACAGAACAAGATAAAAATTAGATGATGTTACTGAAACAATATTTGTATACAGCGAAAGTCAAGCTGAAAAGTTACAAATAAGTAAAATAAATCATTGAAAGATGGAGACCAGAAAAATTGCATTACCTTATGTCAAAAGAGAAAAGGCACTTGTGAAATTTGCGACTGTGGCACAAGATCTCATATGAACGATGACATTTATAAGGCACATTGATAACGTTGATAAGTCTCAAATGACAAGAGACCCTGAAGTGACATAAAGGATTACATAGGCTTTCCACTGGATGACGCAGCGAGAGGGATTAAGCCAAGTGCAGATCCCAATAATATAATCGCGCTTTCAACGTGACCCTTAATTTGTTAAGCAAAAAGGATACAATGGTAAGGTTGTTGCGAACATCATCTGACTAGGAAAGACTAACATTTGAACGAGACGGATGTAGGAAGGCCAGAGGAATGATCAATATGAAGGGAGACCCTTTCTTCCTCTTTCAGAAGGAGAAAACGGTAAATTGATTTTTGCAGCTATGGCTTAGGTGTGAAAAATGCAATTAGCAGCGGAGCGTAAGGTGGCAAATACAGAGAACATAAAACCCAGTATTCACTGAACCTCTCAAGATTTTGTCCATCTCTCCTTCTATTTTAAAGCTATGGTTCGTCAAACAAATTATTGATATTGTTCAAAATATTTCATTAGCAAAAAGGAGAGTTTGGTTGAAAGGGGAAATAATGTGCTTAGTGTCAATTGGGGATCGCAGTTCAATTTATACCGGGCAGCAATCGTAGAGTAAAGTCAACCCACTTTATAAAAGTCAACCCATGGTCCAATTTTGGGGAAATTAGTACAGTTCATGTGCAGTCTAGGAAATTCGATTTCGATCAAGAGCTGCCGATGGGTAATTTATATTTTTAGAAATTTGGAATTTATTTAGAATTTCATTATTCCTTATTAAGTTTTCAGGGAAAATTTAAAGACGTTACTACGTAACTGGAAAATTTTAGTTTTACCACAACGGCATACGTGCCTGTTCATCAGTCCTTTTGAATAAAAGTCTATCATCCGATTCTTATCAACGAATCAAAATTCGAATAGATCCTCAAGCCACTCTATTTATTACCTTTTGTCCTCTGTGACTGTTGTCTTTTGGCTCTAAGGGGCAGAAATGACTACGACAAAAAAGACATCGCTACTTTGAATTACAATGCTCAGAAGCCATATGGATTGGAACCCAAAGATTATAAGGCTTGGTAGAGAGTATTTTAAATAACCAAATTGAAGTAAGTTGCCGAAAACTCTTAACTCTGTCCAAGCCCAAACTCTTAACTCTGCCCATCGTTTTTCACACAACATTTAAGAAAGATCTTCATTTCTGTACTTTCCATTGGCATAGCCGAACCTGTTTCTACAGGTTCTTTTTTTCTACTCTCGTTTCCTTTCTTTTTTTACTCCCGTTTGGACTTGGTATGATGTTGAATGATAGGACTTTTTTAAATCCTGAAAGAAATTGGAAGAAAATACTAAAAGTAACCACAAAAAAACGAAAAAGTTATAAAAAAATTAATTTATATTAAATTAAAAAAATGAATAAAGAATTACCATGATAGTTACAACGTGAATTTCTCGAGGATTCTTTTTTGACAACAGCTTCCTTGTCTCCAAAAGGAAAGCGCAACTTTGTATGGGTAAATATGCGTGTACCAGTCGAAATTTGACGCAGATGTACAATGTTTGGTTATTGTTCTACCGAAAATCCTGGGCGCAGTCTTTTTCGGTTTTTACTTCCTTGAAAGTGTGGCATGAGACTATTTTGTGATTTCTATAACAAATGTGCAAACACTTTGCTTGTCGATAAATTGAAAAGAAAAATGGGGAGTTTGCGTTCATTGGCACTGGGCAGTCTTCCTGTGGTCGGTTCCGTTTGCCTTTATATCGAACGAATCCATTTTACTCCCATATATCATAGCCGCAGTCAAAAAGAAAAAGTGTATCAAGGAAAAAAACCTGAAATCAATTCAAATGTGGAGCTTTGGCGAAACTCATTGTCCAAATGAAATAAGCAACGAAAACAGTTCTGCCAATGTTATCGTTGAATGTATGTTTGCATAATACGTTCGTCCATTCGTGGTCGACGTTATCGTGGTCCTGGTCCGTCTGTTTGTCCTTCGCGAACGGGAGAAAAACCGCCGAAAAAAGTCTGGGCTCCCGGTGGATTTATTTGTTCAGTTCGACGTAGTCGACATTCACATACGTTCAATGGATTCGCCGTTGGTCAGTGTCTTCTTCCTCTCATACTTGAGTACACATTTTTTTTATGAAATCCTGAAATGTATCAGCCACTTCTCATTCTGCTGACACTTTTCCAGAACTTCAGAGCATTTTTAGCCTCTCCTCGTCAACCAATCTTTATTTTTCGGTTACTCATATTCCACACACATGCTCTAACTGCACAGTGGTCACAAGCTACCCTCGCTCCCAAGGATAATTACTACCCAGTGTGGAACACATCTTCCTGTTTTTATCCAAAGCACATAGCGCGTCTATAAATTTTTTCAATTGAATATTCTCCCAAGTTGGTTCATAGTTATAGGTTGGGGGTGCACCCCATCGCCAGGCGCATCACACACAAGTGAGAGGCAACGCCACACTCACTTCATCAGGATTCATTTTAGACCGCGATAGCGACGACGATGTATTTTTTCCAAGAGTGCCACCGACGCCGCCACGACGAATAATGCAAATTTTAAAGTAATCAACTTCGTTTACAATCATTGCTCCACGTATGATGGAGAGTAGTCCGAATATATTGAACATGTGATTCTGGCGAAGGATGTGTGGTAAATGAAGGTGACCCACTCCTGCTTCGTTCTTGCTTAGTCACTTTTGTCTTGCCTACCCACTAGCTAGCTAAGTTCCCTTTCCGTCCCGAACCCGAAGCTGCGAGTGATGTCGACAGGGAATCATTTTTTCCAAAAATTTTTGGTCAATTTTTGTTAGCGGCCCAGCTTACCTGTCCTGCAAGTGGGTACAATTCGACGGTGGGTGGAAATTTGTACTGCTTCAGTGGTGCCATTCTGGTCAAGCTATTCTTCTATGCGGCACTGCCTACGTTTGATATCCTGTGGGAGCTTTGACTTGCAGTAGGATTGTTCAGATCGTCTGCGATACCTTGATTTTGGAAAAGGTAACATCGAAATATTTTTATCAAATATCGCAAATATCTAATTTTCAAGGACGATATTCCTGATAATGTGCCGGGAGTTTGGCTAAGAGACACCTGAGCCGTAGGATTTAGGACCGAGAAGGGGACTATCGAAAATTTAACGAAAATTTGCAAAGGCTTCATAATGTCGATACTTCGGTGCATTCAGAAACTTCTATGAAACACTTTGGCGCCGCAACAAGTGAGAATACAAGCACCCAAGTAATAAACAAACTCAAGAAACTCTGCGAAATACAGCGCCAGAATTCTAGTCCTTAATTGACCCATTATATAGAAACTTTCAATCGCCGATTAATACAACTCTCATTTTGGAATTTGTCTGAGTAAAGCCTTTTATGGTAAAGTGACTCGTTTGGACTCCCCTGCTCGGACATTTTCCTCTGAACGGTCAATGACAGGAAGCACAAGTTTGCACGTGAAGATTATGGATTATAAATTATGGTAAGGGTACAAGATCATGTTAAACTGAGATATAGCAATAGGTTGGGTTAGATTTGGCTTCATAAAGGATACTTTGTCTAGGTTCATATTATTTGCTTGGTCATATGCCTCTACTTTAAAAAGTTTCTGTTTCTTTTGAGGATTCGATCATATAACGAAATGTGAGACCGAGAGCAATCGTCGGGAGATTATACTCCGAATCTTTCCAAAATGAAATTTTATAAAATCCGCTAACTAGAGGTGGCCTGAACATACCAGTGGTTGTTGCCAAAGGTGAAAGTTTGCTTCCTCTTTTTTCAGATCACTCAAGCTTGGTGGCCCTGATGGCCCTACCATTTCTTCTTGGTGAGAGCTGTGACATAGGAGCTGCCCGGCCGTGAGCCAAAGTTTTTTCATACGTAATTCTTCATAATCCCTAGTCTTGGAAAATTAGTACCCACAAACCAACGGCCGGCATACATTCTCAAAAGCAGTGCAGAGAGTCAGCAAAAGGCAGCTGCCCGAAGATCTTTTAAAAGGATCTTGTGGTTGTCTGAGTTATTTCGAAACATCTGCAGCTCATTGCAAATGACGCTACAGTTTCTTGTTGAAAGTGTTCTACACTATGTGTATATTTCTCAGCCGATCAGCTATTGACTTCTAAACTTATCTTGCTTATTTCTTAAAAATCTTGCATATCTTGAGGGCTCCTTTTTAATGATCTCTTCACAAAGAGAGCCATTGACAACAATATATCACCACCAATCTGATATTACTGTATAATACCTTAATTATTTGATTATTATATTCAAATTCATGGTTCCACTCTTATTTTTATCAGAAAATTATCAGCTTAGAATATTTTACAGTAGTTTGGTAGTTTGAAACGTCAGACACTCAGCTTGGGTGAAGTCGTTTTGAAGCCACCGAAGAATACTGCTACCATCTTTTGTGTGTTATTTTAATCCTGATGCTTGGAATTGTAGCCTAAAAATCTGGAAGATTCAGGATGCAATTGCTACACAGTCGAGAAAAATTCGAGCAAAATAATTACGAAGCATTTTTGTTTACGAAAGTAAAATATTGACAGTCAATATATTAGTTAAAACAATAATACCATGACTTTCAAAAACTTGGTAAACAATATCGATAAAAATCACAATGCATGCATAAATAATATCCGATTTTACTAAGGGATGCCGCCACCGAGAAGTCTGCAGCATATTAATTTGACAGATACGCCATTTCGATCGATATAAACACAGGCCAAATTGAGGTCGCCAAAACTTGCGTATTTGTTTTATCGCGTTGATCAAATTTTGTCAAATTTTGTGCCTGAAAAACAGCATTTGCGGCATGTATTGCTTTTCTTGTTTAATCGAAAGAAAAAAGTCATTGAAAGTCATCATTTTCTGGTAAAAGCATATCGTTTACACGCTCCATCAATTAGGACATCAGTGAGAGACAGAGTTTCGACAATTCAAACGTGGTAGACCACGAAAATGCGAAGTGGCGAAATCGCAGAAGTTATTCGATGTTTACCTAACTCAACGACAATTAGCACAAGCATTAAATGTGTTTCAGGAAGCGATCAGCAGACGTTAAGGACCAATGAGTAAGATCAGTAAACTTGGTAAACGGGACCCGCACGATTTTTTTAACGCTAAATGCTAAATGGAATGGAAATTAACACTAAATGTAAGATCAAAAAGTCACTTGTGAAATACTCCTTCGGCGCCTCGAAAGGAAATTGTTTGTACTTCGAATTGCGACGGGTTTAAAAAGAATCGATTTATTTTGAAAACGATAAGCGGAAAACTGTGGCTTTCGCCACGCCGCTGTATGCAACGCGCCGTCGCACATAGTAAAACTAGTGAAACCGTTTGGGTGGCACATCCTACTGCACCTACTGTACTTGCGATTTTGAACACAAAAAAATTTTTAATGCAACGCAATCGTTGCCTCAAAGCAACAGCAATTTTAAATTTGACGTTTTAGCCAAAATGATGTAACCTTGTACTCCCTCCAGTGGTGATTTTCAGTTTAAATCCCATCGATGAAGTAGTATCAAAGTTTTACCCACTCACCTCTTCAGAGGAAAAGGTTACTTCGTTTTCCGAAAGGCTGCAAAATTGACTCTGTCACTTCACGAGAAATTTGTTCGCACATTACAAAGAAGTGCGCGCTGTCTTACATCAATCAAGTGGTTAATAATCTTTGGAGTGAATTTTTAGATGCCCCGAAATCTGCTCGCGCTATACAAGCCGGCATATTTTTGTCTGGATTGCCTGCAATTAAAATAGGATACATCTCTTCCAATAAACTTCAATGTACAGCTTTTCACCAGTTTGTAATAATTCCATTTTAAGTCTCCTTTTAGTCCGCAAGAAATAGCTAGAAAATGCTTTATCAATTGATTCTGCCACCATCTCTTCTCCTTTCCTTTCAAAACCATGTAATACTTGATTGACAGGCTCAAGCATTTACGAATAGAAAAGTTGCTCCTCTGCCTAATTTAGACATTTTAACAGTCGCAAGTCAAGCATAGTTCCGAATTCGGGTCCTTACTCACCATATCGACCCAAACGATCAGGTAGGTTTTGCTGCTTGTCATTGCTTCTATAGTCCAGGTTGGATTCTATGCCTTTTCGGGGTTATTACATTGCCTTATAACTCGTTATTGTCCTCTGATTCACGTTTGGGGTTCCAAATCCAGGATTTGAGCCCACAGTATTCTCCTGAAAATTTTTTCACACATGCGTATTTATGCCGTGGATCGTACCTCCCCACCATGTGACTTGCTTTAATCGACGCCCGGGATGTCTGGTTCCTTCATATGTGGTCCCTGGATGTATGGTCTCTGGATGTATGGTTCCTGGAAGTATGGTTTATGGAAGCGTCAGAAATGACGTTCCCTGAACCTTCTCTGGCAGTGGAGGGTGCTTGTCTTGCCAGGCTTGAATGTTTGTCGTCCAGATTACGTATCCTTTTCTTCAATCATGCACTGGTTAGCAAATGATCTTTCTTACCCATACTTCGATTCTTCTGGACTTAAGAAGAGTACAGTACTATATGTTCTATAAGTTTTGGCTATCCGAATTGCAAGCCACAAGCGCAGTAATATAAGTCCTCAGGAGCAATGACGAGAATGTTTCCGTTGTTTCCTACTTCGGAAAATGTTTTCCTTTCTCCTGAAATAAATATTTTTTCAAATCTTCATTCAAAATAGTAAAAGGAACTTTCCTTTAACATTGAATGCGCATGGAAACCGCCATCGATATTTTTGCTCGCACCTCAGATCCCTACATCCTTCTTGCATTTTTATTCACAAACGTATACACAGCACTTGTAATTACCTGTGGGTATGACTTCGTTGGGACTCAGTTCAGGTGACGTATGGGCAACATAATCATAAATATCAAATTTTTTACCTCAAGGGAACGGGGCTGTCTTATAACTATGATGTTAGCATAAAGAACATTTTAAAAAGTCAGCGTTGAAAAAATTGAACCGAAAATACAATTTTATTCTGGACATCAGACAGCAAGGACAGGAGATGAGTATGGTCAAGAGGAAATAATCGGAGAAAGCTAAAGTGATTTTATTAGAAAGGAAATTTCATTGGTGAATCAAATGACCAAGTGGGGAATCTGATTGAATTAATCTAATTAGGTGGCATTAGTTTGATGTTGTACACAACAAAGAGGATATTTTTGAGGATGGGATCGTGTTTGTTACTTGATTTGATTTTTATTGTGACTGATGCGTTTTTCAGAGGGAACTTCGAATGTAGAAACATTCTGGACATGGAAACTAGTGACCGATGTTTTTGAATGGAAGAAATGTATAAGATAAACAAGTACATGATTGCCTAGAAACATTCCTAAGTGGCAAACAACAAGGATAATGCATTTTCTTACAGCATTCAAGTTAAGCCACATAAACAAATGATTAATGCAGAGGATATGCAACAATATGAAATACAATATGTGAATGTATCTAATAAATTTTATCGAAAACATAGAAAGGATCTAGGCAAATGGAAATTATGCGCTTTGAGTTAGTGTCTTGTTATGATATCCCGCAACCTATTGACCATTCCCTTTAGACATACAACGTCGAACACAACATTTGAATTAGTACTAAGCTCTCGACCGGCGTCGTCGTTGTTACCGACCTCATCCTTGATGCCACCGTTGTTGTTCGTGGTCCAGCCAAAGTAAAAGCAGATCGTTTGCTAGTTGTACTGAATCCAATATCATATGCATAAATGCAAGAAGTGCAGATAATTATGCGAAGTGGCTGCAGTGCAATATGAGCATTTAGAAGGTATTACCACTTCTACTTTGCAAAGCCCTTTTCCCGGACGAATATTACGACTAATATGCATTGATTTTCATCGTTGTCGTATACTAAGTGCTCTCTTGCAGTGTCACAGATATATTCTCCGTCTCGTCTTTGGCTTTGTGTAAGGTAAATATGCTTACACTAATGGTGTTTGATACTAGATCAGCTACACATATGTGGCCAGAAAAGTGAAACATAAGAATAAATCTACTTGTAGTAAATCGTACGAACACTCAGTACTCAATATGCTGATACCTTCTGTCATTAAGCGACCACTTCAATGAAAAAGCTAATATCATTTACAGATCTGACCAAACCTTACGTTTTTGAGACTAATGTTTTCGTCAAAACCTCATCAGTCTTACCTGCACAAGATTGGTAAATCACGGTCCCCAGACTGCATTTTCTGCCAAGGGGAAAGGGACGACGCATGTCACACCTTCTTCAACTGTAGAAAGTGGTCGGAGAAATGCACATATCTCTCGGGTAATACTTACAGCGAAAAAAGTGACCATGGATAACCTTGGGCGCGTGGTCTAGAGGGGTCTCCTTTCCATAAGTCCTCCTCCATCCTGCTCCCTCCCGCTGGAGGAAGATTTCTCTACGCTGACGGCGTCCTAGGGCGAAGTAAAAAGAGGCCTATCCCGAAGTCAACAGGTCAAACAGGTCCAGGCTAGGGTCTCTTGACAGGGGAGATGTTTAGTGGGTAGTCTGGTAGCATGCGCTCCTAGGAGTCCCACACTCCGGGCGTAAATTGCCTTCACCCCCAACCCAAAAAAAAATCTTGACCACAACTTGTATTTACAAGCAATATTAATCTTATCGAAAAAAATCATCCCATTTAATACTAGAAATAAGCCCCATAAAAGTGTCAAAACTACTTACAAATGGAAGACTTGATCAATTTTTAAGAGGATTTCTAGTTGAAAAATCCCAAAAATGTGAGCCGCTGTATATACCAGATTTTCGCATAGGTTTTTTTTCCGGTTTAACTAAGAGATGGCACTAGCGAAAAGTACGCAATGTATTACTTTGACACAAAAGACATTTCGATTGTCTGACATTCCATCAATTGACATTGTTTTGACAATTCAAAAGTTCTCACTTCAATGTGAAAGGCAGCGAGCGCTCTGATTGGCCATAAAAATGCGAAGAGAAGGAATCGGTGGAGTTTTTGGATGATGAGCCAACTCAAACTCATCGGCGATTGGCAGAAGCATTTAATTTGTTCCAGGAAACAATCAGCGGAAATTCGGAAGTGTTTGAAAACTCGCAAAGTCACTTTTGAAATTCTGCTGCGGCGTCATTAAACGAAATATTTTTAGTATCAAGTTGCGACGGGTGACGAAAAATCGTGTCTTGCATCTGGCGACGTCGGTCCTTCAACACGAAGGACAAATCATTTTGGCAAGAAAATCATGCTCTGGTATAGTGGTATAGAATGTATCAAGTTCAAGTTCAGCCAAACTGTCAATACACAACGCTATCCTCAGCAAATAAGTTCAAACCGCGCACTAATCGTAAAACTACCGTAATGACCCAAAAGATTGTTACACTGCAGCGATCCGTCACACACAGCAAAACCAGTGAAAGACACAAACAGATCGCTTGGTTGAGACATCCTCATTCATCCACCGTGTACCGCAGACATCTAACAATCATATCTCCTTATCAATAGGCACGCGCTCACAGAGCAGCCTTTCCGCGATTTCGAGGAAGTTGTCGGAAGAGGAGGAAGTTGGCTTGACGAATGGTTTTCCGCAACAGATAAGCAGTTTTTCTGGCATGGTATTCATAAATCACCTGAAAATGGGCGTGATTTTTCCGAAAAAAAAACGGAAATATATTATGCATACTGCTGGTAGGTGTAAACTAGTTCCATTTTAAGGTAAGCAAATTGGAATGTTTTACAA
Organism: Stratiomys singularior; assembly: GCA_954870665.1. Taxonomy (NCBI): domain Eukaryota; kingdom Metazoa; phylum Arthropoda; class Insecta; order Diptera; family Stratiomyidae; genus Stratiomys; species Stratiomys singularior. Next base: position 24,568,071 of record OX940881.1, on the reverse strand, counting down.
ATGTTACTCATATAATGCAAAGTTTTAGTCTTCAAAAGTTTTAAGTCTTCAAAAGAATAAGTGCTTAGCCCATCCATGAACTTGATCATTGAAAATCGTGAAGTGTTCCTATTATTCCTGGAGCTTACGCGCTGAGAAATCACCTTACACCCCCATGCACTCGTACGCCGAGGAGTCCAACAGCATCTGCTAAGAAAAAGTCTTGAAAAACGTTTAACCTCGGTGTTAAATTTCTCACTCAATGTGTCAGTAAACAGTAGTCCAACGTTGAGAACAAACAGTCTACTTAATATTAATTTCAAGCTAATTAAAATCTAACTTTACGATTATTTGATAATGAAGAGATTTTGTGGTAATGAGGGTGAGCCTTTCAGAGTACAAACGCAGTTCACTTTTTCTGAGCAAATCATTGGGCGGAACGAATCAATGTTAGGACGAAATACGGTCGATTCAATTTTTGTAGCAAAAATTGAATACTTAGAGCTATAGGGAGGAAAAGCTAAGTTGGCAAGTCCATTGTTGCCGGATCCAATGTATCTTGCCTAATCTACTCCACTCGCGTGTAAATATTCGAAACGATTATTTGCGAAAAAGATTTCCACTAGTCTCCACCCTTCAATCTTTCCAACGAATGCCTTTTTGCATATCCTTTTGTCGTCCATACAATTCACATGGCCAGAATATTGCAGTTTCTGCTGTCTTACAATCCGAAGGTACCTTTCACAGCTAGTACTCTGACACGAGAAACACAAATTCAAATATAACTGTCATCGGTTTACTTCAAGCTGATTTCCGCATTATTCATATTTTAAGATATGTTTTGAAGTATTAAAAACATCCTGAAATTGATAGTTGGCACATACTTTCACAACATTTTTTGAAAGTAATGAAGAATGCAGGTGCCCCTGGGCTACCAAACAATTTCTATAAGTGTCATCATCCAAAGGTCCTTAAACATCACATACTTACTAGATGACTCCCGCTAGCAGACTGACTCGCAGGACCTCCCTAGAATAACTCGACGTAACTAAGTAGGAGCTGGACAATAAATGCAACGTCAAATCAGTCAACCCTCATCTGAAAGAATAAATCAGAGGTCCAATGCTCTTCGTACCTAACAAGTCCTTTCGAATGATGAATTTGTGTCGAACATTGAAGAAAGGGCTGCTATTTCTACCCTACCGCAGTCTTTGATATTGGAAGGACGGAAAAAAACACACCTGATAACCTATGCAAAACTATCAGTTGAGATGTTTGACTTACGCACCGTCCGCCAAGAAATTCTGATGCTCCTGAATCAGCTGCTGCGCCGATTTCATTTACGGAGATGCTGCATTGGTATTGCACAAATATTTTCACAGAGTTGAGCAGAGTATACTTGAAGGAGATTAGAACACTTGAAAGAAACATCATAAGTGGAATGCAAATGATATGAAGCTAGCATGGAGCCAAATAAGGTAATTAAAATAGGCAATTTCGGCAGCATTTAGAGGTTAGGAGTTTCTTTTGTCATTTTATTCTCATCCAGACCTTCAATGAAGTCTCCGCAAAGAAGCCCGCCGACGGGAATCGACATGAATCCGAATTTATGTCAGTATTAAAAAAAAATTTTAAATAAGGATAATTTCATTGCAGACCTGCTTTCCTGAGAGAAGGTAAAAAATCATTCAGTGACAATCACCGTCAAACTCTTGGCAGCTCTAAGTTTTATAATGGAATACCTGTTTAAGACAAAAACAGTACTCTTTCTTCAATTAGAGCGCGATGACGACTCAGATAACGAAGGTAGCTGCAATTTCTTTTTCAAGTCCCTGGGTCTAAAAATCCGAATAAATTGCGAAAGATGCATTCCAGGACGATATTTCTTAGCAAGCATATGAGTTTATTAACTAGCATTCTGGTGAGTCCACTACGAAGGAACAGATATTGCAAAATTCCAGTGAACAAGTTGTAGATCCTACGTCATATCAAAACAAACGCTGCAGGATTCATGGTACCTACGAATAAAGTTTCATAACATACCATTGGACTTCTTCCGGCCTTTCTCTCCATTTGATTGATACATATGCTTCAATCCACTGCGCTCTTGATTGTATGTTCTGCTAATCGAATAAGCCACTGGAGATTCTAAATATCTAACGAGACAACAGTCCCACCAAAATTTGGTGCCTTATAGCAACCTAAACCCGTATTCCTAGCCCGTTTATGACATTTCAGCTACAAACTTCCAAGCAAAAAAAACTGGAATCACTTCGTATCTGAGAATCTGACGTCAACTTTCAGACACTTGGGAAAGAGTGCTGTGGCGACTGGTGGGAAACTAATTTTCTCCGCAAGAGACAGGATCAAAGAAAGGATAAACTAAATCATTGCTTCAAACTCCCTTTTCGGCACATCAACTCATCGAAGTTCCTGTAATATTTTTCATAAAAGATATATTGTCACATATAACGCTAGCTTAGGTTGGGAACCACTCAGGTGGACGAGCATGCACTACAACTAATCAAAATGGTAGTGAAGCTTACGGTACTAGAGTTTTATAAACTTATGATTAATAGAAGACAGCTGCCTCGGTGTGCGTCGCAAACCAACTAATTAGAATGTGCCGGTAACATCTCGTGGACAGTTGTACGATTGGTTTCAGTATTTATGTCAAACTAGACATCATATCGTTTATTTGCGATTAAAATAATGCAGAAAAAAAGGTATTTCTGGATTGTCAGAGCAAGTATTTAAATAGCAGCAGGATAGAACATGAGAAAATGAAGACAATGAATTACGTGTTATACACAATCCCCAATCGGCTCAAAATAGCTGAAAATTTTCATTACCTTGTAATTTTAGTGTATGCAGATCTGACAGATACAATTTCCTGCAAATTGTCTGAGTATGTTTTACTGTGTCTTAATTTGCCTAACGGGCTTATGCTTCCTTTTTAGTTTTTCCTCTAAGCATTGTATTTTATTGCCTTCGTTGCTAATGTAAAGCACTTTTCCGCCGATTTTGGCAATAAAAGCTCCGAGGTCGATTTTTTGGTTTCCTTGGTTGATACTACCTATAATTTGTCATCTAATACCCTGATCGCTTGTCGTTTCATCCTTTTCTTTTGGTCTAAAATTTTAAGCATTTCATTCTCAAACCATTCTCAAGAGGCAATGTAAGGTGTTATTCGCTGGATCAATTGGCTTGAGGTTGAAGCTTCAACCAGCGTATGCTCCCTGAGGAGGTGCGCCACGTTACACAAAAAATTTATTTTAAGTGATCTCTTAGATTTTTTCTACTTATAAATTTCAGATATAAATCTATTTTCCGAAATAAATCTGAACAACAAATGTGAATTAGAATAAACGTCATAGACTTTCGTAGTGTCATTGTATTTGTTGGACCTTACTAAATTCATGCAAGCTGATTTCCACCAATGCTAACAATGAATATCTCGGCGATAGCATAAAATTCTCGTTTATTGGACTTAATGAACCATTTGAAATCTTGAAGGCTTCTATCAGACAATATATATTTTCAAATTTGAATCCAGATATTGCATAATTATCAACAATGCTTTCCGTTGAAACGATATTATGCTATAAACTGAAAGTCGAATTGTACAGTCTTACACTTGAATGGAAAAAAGGACGAATAGCAAATATATCATGCAATAGCTCTAGTTATCGCCTTTGTCTTTAGAACATATATTGGCAGATTTATGCAGACTTGCATGAGTAAAATTTTCGAGTCCTTCAAATCTTTTGTAAAAAATTTCACATTAGATTACTTTTAACTTTAACTAATTTGAATTATAGTCTACTTGTCACTGAAAATTTATGCTGAACGTAAATATCCTTCAACCTTTATATTGCTATGCATCATATTAAGTTTTTAATGTGACATTCCTATTTCGATTTCCTAATTTCCTTTTAATGTAACAACAAAGTTTATATTATTATTTATACAATTTTTTTGCATTGCTTATACTCTAATAATTTTTTTTCAAATGAAATGAAAATATGATCTCTCAGTTTAAAGAGTCTTAGAAGTTTTAAGAGTCGTGCAGGTTTTTGTTCTCATAAGTCGAGATAACTCACTTGTCAAAGTTTAACGCTGGATAGGAATGCCGAAAAACGATCAAAAATTTGAGTGGTGTTGCAGAAAATATCTAGCTGTTTCCCTTACCTCTTCGAAGGTACTAATTTTTACCGCCTTCTATTTAGTCAAAAATAGTTCAAACACCAACACCCTTCGATTACAATGGCTAATGGTCCATTGAAGTACCGTAAACGCACGCAAAGCAGAGCACTTCATTCGGTCCGGCACTGTAAACGATCAGTCCATTTGAGTTGCAAATATCGACCTGTCACGCAGTATGTGAGTTCGATTTGTATACTTTTCAAGAAAAAAATTTAAAATTAGTTGATCAAAGGCAAGTGAACTATTATTTTATTTTTAAGTTATATTATCAGTGCGATTGACAGAAAGTGTTATGTTGCATTTTTACATTATTTTATGTGTAAATCTAACAAAAATCATCAAGAACAAAATGTTTGTGTAAAAAAATCTTCGAATTTGATGGTAAACATACAGTGGCTCACAGTTTATTCCAACCGGCACATTTTAAAAAATTGAACCATTAATAAAACCTAAACTAGACAAGATATTTAGATAATTAAAAACGAGAAACGAATCAACGTCTACAATAATTTATACTAGGACAGTAATAGATTATGAAGCATACATGACAGGTGTTGATACAGCTGATTGATTGAGAGCTCTTTATTGTGTGAATTGAAAATAAACTAAATGGTAGCATAGATTGATTTGGGGTGCCTTGGAAAAGGCATTTGTGAACGCCTTTGTGCTCCATAGTCTGATCTGATCCATAGTCTGATTTTCGACGTTCTGTCTCTCGAGGCTTGATAACGATGAAATACGTGGGTCATAAAAATATGCTTTATTGGTAGCACTTCAAATCCACGTCCTTCTAGGAGCCGCAAATCCAACTTCTCTACTCTTAGGGACGTACGTTTGGGTAACAGTGACAAACTTCGGTGAGTGAACCCGAATAGAAAGCACTAGATGCGGCCACGGGTATCTCGGAAAAGACAGGGATGTTGCCCTGGAGGCAGAGAGTTGGCGCGGGTGCAGGTCCTATTTGATGTCAGTGGTGGGGGCCAGCAAGGCTCCACACTCATCAGAAATATATTGTTTTGTTTGATTATTTCATATAATTTTGTTTAAGTGAATCTTAAATTTCAAAATATGATAAAAGGTTTGCATAAATCCTTGCTGCATGGGTAAGCTGTTTTGAAATAAAAAAGGCATCACGTACCAGCTAAAATATGTCAAAAGACTTAGGCAAGCGTACTTTGGGCCATGATTTGCTCAATATGAAATTTTGAGCAAGGTAAAGCATGTATTGGACTGAAGGGCTTCTTAAATTCATAATATTAAATAATTTTTCGGAATTTTCAGTTGAAAATAAACGATTTTTCGGCGCAACAAGAAGACTTCTACCGCTATGAAAAGTTGTTATTTAAAACTCTGCAATGCACTTAATGCCATAAGATTTAGCTCTTACCCTCTCTCCATACCGATATGGAAACCACTTCTTCGAAATAATTTCCTGAGTATTCACGAATAACTTGCCCAAATAATCAAAAATTTTTCTTTTTAGAAATAGAAAGTAGAAAGTAAACAAAAAACATTTAACAGGTCAGAATTCTGATGCCTAAAGTCGATCCTTTTCTTTAGGGAAGTATTTTCAAGTATTCAGCTTATAAATTCCACATTTCGACAATCAACGCCAAGAGGTTTAATTCCTTATACCTATCAGTATTAGTTTGAGGTTAGTTTAAAGCTGGTTTGTCACTTAAGCCAGCACATTGTCCCCAAACTGAGTTTTGTTCGTATGTATCTAGTCCTTTTCCTCTTTCTTTGGTAATTTTTCACCCTGAAAAGGACGAAAAATGTTTGATTTATCTTATTCGATTGATCTTGAGGCACTAAGAGGATTATTCATTGATGGAGACCAAGCCTCTGGAGGAAAAAAGAAGCTCGGGGCAGATAGATCACTCGTGACAAATTTAGTTCAACAGACAAAGTTATGTTTGGTTACATAAATTGTTGGTTATTGCTTGCGTCTGCCGGGCCTTTCATTTTTGTTGTCGAGGATACCCAAATATAATATCCTTCATTACCAAGTAATTAAACCGATCCATCCCTCCGCACTAACTTTGGCTTGAACATAACAATTGAATATATGTATAAAAAGATACACATCGCCGTCAGGACCTGAGATCGAGCTGAAGATGGCTGCATAAAGTCGAACCGTTCCTCGACAGCAAAAATGCAAGACAAGCAAAACCCAACAAATTTTGACCGGTGACAACGCAAGAATGAACTTTAATCTAAACTATGCGACTAAAAATTAAAGGAATCCTAGAAAGGAAGAAAACCAGCCAAATTGCTTTAAAAGGATTCCATCGAAAAAAAGACGTAATAATGCTCAGAATATTATAACTTCACTTCGGTAATTAAGACTGAAAAATTAGCTCAAATGCATCAAATGTGGTACCATCAAATTGTGCGCATTGTAGACAACGGACCCTAAAAAGTATCATGATTGAAAAAACTGAATAGAAGGAAGTAAGGGGTTTGTATGTAGGCCGTAACGTGAAATGCCAAATAGGAAACCCCTACAAAGCGTTCAAAAGCAAACGTCCATCGTTTAAAATTAGTCTTAAAAATGAAAATCTTCCTCCTTCACCGGCTACTCCAATGCATTTTGAGTGAGCAAAGTCTTCAGAGGAAAGCTCTATGGATATCCCTATGGATGGTTAGTAGATATAACTAGGATGCAGGGACAAGGTAAAGCTAGTAGTTGGAACTACTAGAACTCGACAAGAATCAAACCTGTTCGCAGTAACGCGCGCTTTACAAAAGACTAAATTTGCATTGCAAGGAATGAATGAAGCGGAATAGGACCACAGTCCTCATAGGAACAATGAATGCCATCCTGCTTTAAAACGGTATAAGAAAAGAAGGCAAGAATGTCACTGGTAAGCTTAAAAGAATTGGAGACAGGACCCAACTCTACTAATGAAAGCATTTGAAGGCGCAAAACAACCTCATGGAGTTGTGTGAAACATACTTGTGAATGTCCTTACCAGTGACAAACGTGACAGAATCCTGCAGCTGGATCAGAAAATGAAGCGAATAGCGAAAGCAATTGCAGGTGACTCCAAGTTGGCATACTCAGGTGTGGAACAAAACGCAGTTGATAATGCTTAGCGCTCGAAAGCTAAATTCAGTCACAGGACCGAACGATTCAATCTGCAACAAATTACATATCAAGGGAAACCTGGAGCCTGAGATAGCAAGAGTCACTGCAAAAATGGCTATAGCAACCAATTTGTGATACATTGGAGTAAGGACACCTACGCTAGAAATCTCAACGATCTCCTGACCGGCCCAGAAGTAATGATTTCAACTCACCAAACATAAATCTTCCTCCGCCTTCTCCTCACTCGAGAAAAGGAATTCCTGTAAGCCGAACGTGTCGGAAGACTAAAAATAGAGAAGCGTTGCCTAAAGCAATGTGTCACACAGTTCTAATATAGGCACTCCAATTATCAAGAGAGGTGTAGTCCAGCAGGGTTTTCGCCTTTTTCACTACCCAAAATAATCTAAAACAATGGCAGATTCTCTATTACAGAAGTCAGTGAAGTGAATAGGTCAATCTAGAAAAAAGGAGAAAAGTAGATCAGCCCCAGGATGCGATTGATTGTTATAGACCAAAGAGATAAAATTGAATACTCTAGATCTTTTTGTGCTGAAAGAGGGTTCTTCTGTATTCGGCGAGATTAAAGAAATTATTCCCTGTTAATATCCTCCCCATTGGACTCAAAACATGTGTCTTCCTTTCAGATGAAAAGTTTATCTGTGTACTGATCCAAAAATGTGTAGACCACAAACTGTGCAAATTGTGTTTCTACCAAAGGATATCTCTGATACTCGTTTGACAAGTCTCGAATTATTCGTGAATTATTCTGCATTCGTTCTTGTTATTTGAAGACGTGTCTATCTCGTCATTGATGGGTCATTAATTTGCCCTTAAAACGTTTCAAATGGTTCAATCAGTTTATCTTGGTTGATCCTTTCTTTCATTTTTCTCTCTATGTACACGCCCAATTGTTGATCGTTATTTCCCTTCGGTTTTCTGCGATCTAAGTTGCCCGCATACAGTCTCGCAGTAGCTGTGATAAGAAGGCTAGAGTGGGGACTTACAATTTGAGAGGATCTCAATGTGACGCATAAATTGCAAAGCGATGATGAAGAGCTCGAAGGATTATTTCAAGTCTACACGAACATTCAGTTCCAAAAATTGCCATTGAACGTTAGCGTTTATGATTATGATATTTGACTAAACAAATTATTTTTACATTCCAACAATATTACGAAGGAATTGTTTATCTGATGACACATCTCAAAGGAACGAAATCAATGATTGCATGTTAGGGCATCTGGCTAAGTTTGTGAAATGAAATGCCTGTGACCGTCATGACGTATCAAGCTTCCTCTAAGTTTATGACTCTTCTGATGACGTTTCTCGACAAATTTTCATTTTTTTTTTGTATGGTTGGGAGGTGAAGGCTATTTACGGCCTGAGTGTCGGACTCCTGGTGGCAACCAGACTATTGACTAAACACCTTCCATTTCACACCGAGAACGTAGCCTGTAACTGTTTGTCATATTAGTTTGGACTAGACCTCATTAATCGTTACCTAGCGGTGCCTTCTGGTTGAGGGAAATCCATTTTTCAGCACGGATGGATGGAAAGGAAGATGATCGCTGTCAGAGAAATCCTTCTTCCGTCTGCGCCGCTAAGCGGTCCATGATGCCCTTCTTCATAAGAAAAACCGTCCGTACGTAATGGAGCACGCAGTTCCAATTGTCTTTTGACTTCATAATCGTCCCCGTTACGTTTTCTGGAGAGAACAAGCCTATTTTCTCTGAGAGATGCGAACGGAGTCTTGTCCACCATCCGCATGCACAGAAGGTGTGGCAGGCATCATATGTCATCCCCGGGCAGAACAAGCAAGCTGGAGACGGTGATTTTCCCATCTTATAAAGTTAAGACTGAAAATATCGGCGGCCACTGAGCAGTTGCGTCAAATAATAATCAGTCTCATCATGCGGTCTGCAGAACCAAGGCCCCAAGTCGCTGAAGAGACGTGCGGTCCACCTGCCCCACGTTTCACTTACCCATGATTGCTGCCACATAGTTAGGGTCTTTCTCCTTTCCTCTCGGCTGACGACCTCTATCGCCGACTCCCCCCTCCGTAGGTTCACTCGCTTTCGTTCTTCTGCGAGTAGCATAACAGGAATCACCCTCGAGATAACCAGCACTGCCGGTTCATGGACAGTTCCTCGCTTCTGTACCTGTGCGAGACGCTTTCGGTACGACTCCTTGCTAAGAACGTCAGCCCAGACTTCGGAGCCGTACAATAGTGATGACTCTATTGCACTCATAAGCAGCCGTTTTCGCTCGTTTTCGAGTCAATCATCAAGCCAAAGAGTTTTATTGATTCCTTTCACTCGATGATTGTTTCTCCGACTCGAATCACACGCAGGATGCGCTTCTTGCTCAGTATGACAACCTTAGTCTTTTCAAACGCTAGGTTAAGCCCACGGTCTGTCAACCACTCGTTCACTCGACGCATTATCGCACCAAGTTTTAGTTGCGCCTGTTCGACAGTACGTTCGGCAACCAGTACTGCCACATCATCTGCGTAGCCAATCAAACATGACTCCTCCGGTAGCTGCAACCTTAAAAGCTCGTTGTACGAGACATTCCATAGGTCCGGGCCTAGAATAAAGCCTTGCGCCACCCCTGATGTCACTTTCATTCTTCGCAAACCACCCAATGTGCCAAAGACGAGCCTCCGGTCTTTGACGTGGTCCTTCAATACCCACGTAAGACACTTCGGAACCCTGAAATATTGCAGAGCACCGAGAATGTCGCCAGAGACAAATTTATTTAGACAGACTTCAAACCAATGCAAATTTTTTGCCAGAAAAAGCAGAAGGATGAACAAATAAAAGGCTTAGCACATTTTTTTGTATGCATCCAAAGCAACATCGAAAGCTTTAGAACGTGAGCGGAGCAAGCTTGCTATGAACCGCGAACAAAATTGTCACTCTTTTTTCTCTGATTGCGCTTCCTGCACTCTTTTGAGTCCTTGAAATATGCACTTCGGACCAAAGATCCCAGCTGGAATCCCTTTATTTGTTTGTATACATTAACCGATTTAGTGGAATAGACGAAGGTCCTCTCAATGGCAGAATACTCAGCAGTACACAGAAAAATTGTAATTTGGCATCGGTCGTTAGCAGCAGCGCTTACATGCTTGATGATTTAGCTTTTGATACATATTTACGTTGTGTACATTTCTTTTCTTTCGGACGATACATCATTCAGACTGTATTCTGTCTTTGGTATGTTGTTTCCTTCTGAGTTGGTCGGTCTTAAGCTTCCATGCTTCATAGGTCTGTCAAGTATGCAATCAAAAACTTTTGGCGCATTTTTTCGGTCAAAATTCAAATGGCCGCAGGTCGAAAATAAAAGAAAAGTACGCATCTTCCCACCCCCCTAAGGGTATTTTCTCACCCCCTACTAGCATACCTTGAGCTTATTCAAACCAATTCGCAGAAAACCTGTTTGCCAGTTTCAGAAAGACGGGTATTATATACTTTCATGATGATGACGATCTGGTTACCGAAATCAGGCCAATGAATCCTTTTCAACCTAACTACTGAATTTGTAAGGGAAAAGCGGAAGAGCACTCGCTCAAGGCACAGCTCCTTTCGATGTTGTAAAACCCGAAAATTTTGGAATCAAACATGGTTCCTGAGAAATATATTATGCTTGTCGATATTTCAGGAGCTGGTCTACATGCTAAAGAATAGAATTGAAACAGAAGAACTGCTAAAAAGGAATGAATGTTCTGTGTTTCAATTTGGCTGGAAAACTCAGAAGGATTCTAATAAGGACTCCATTATGTAAGCATTAAGTCCTGCCAGCGTTGTGAGGGTCCAATAATAGACGAGGACGATAACATTCCATCAAGGCTACAATATTTATCAAGAAAATTCCCGAAAATGACAGCTTTACGCATCGCCTTTGAAGTTACTTTGTAAGATGTTTTTTCGACCATAAATATAAGTCGAACGAGGCAGGAAGCGGTCAAAATGAACATGTTGAAACTTGAAGCAGCAATGATCTGTTCAAAATACGTCTTGCAATATCTCCAACAGGATATTTTCTGGAGCTTATTTTCAGGGCAAAAGATACAATTTTCAATAGAGTGTTGTTTTCGTAATATTGAAATAATATTTTTTGTGATTACTCTTTCGCTGGTCTTAATATTCAATAGACCATCCTTTCCGTCTCCTCTCAGTTCGTATTACATTCCAGTATTTGCTTTCCTAGTTACGACTTGTAATAAAAAAGTAATTAATTTTGTAATATTTTTAGAATGGTATTGACGCAGAAAGAAAAATGAACTGGTGTATGCCACTTTGATTTGTATCACGCAATACCTGGAAGTATGTTTTTATTATAGATTTTAGATATTCACTAGGCGAAATTGCATTTGAAATGAGCAAAGGGATATCGTTGAAGTGCATATCAATTAAATGCTAGGAGGTGTGTTGTCACAACAATTGAATAAATGCATTCCAAGTAAAAGATATTATTGGATTATTTCGTTTTAATCAAAAGTTTTTTTTTGCGAGGATACAAGCACAAACAAATATTTAAATATTACCTTGCTTATTCTCGTAATGTTATCGCACGACTGGTTTTAATAAGTTAACATTAGATACCTGCAAAAAGGGAACTGCATTTATTTGTGCCTCTACGCAGACAATGCCCGTGCAATAAATCTTCATCTTTTTGCTATTACTACTTATCTCCGTGCGTTAGTATTGCAATTCATATTTGCCGAGCATCACATAAACGCGCGTGGTATGTATAAGCCCACCCTGATTTCGATACACTATTCCTGCTCTGTTTCCCAGCAGCATAACTATGCACTACTCTAGTCCTGTGTCCTAGAAATTATAAGTCTATTCGACGCGGGTGTATGTATGCTCGCGCGATCCTACTGGTGGACAAGTAAATTCAAATGAAATTTACGAAAAAATTATGCTAAACGCGAGGTACGCATAATCGCCGCCACTAAAAACTGGGCAAAACCTACCTAAAACCAAACGCTGAGATGCCTTCGTGGAAAGGCAAGAGACCAAGCAAGCTAGCAGGCTGGCTGGCAGGCAGCAGTGAAAGCGAAAAGAAACGGAAAAGGTGGAGCCAATCGCAATCAGTTGAACCCGCGTGTTTTCGCTCCCCCGCCCCTTCGCGACGAGTACATAGAAAACGGCATCTGTCAAAAACAAGACAAGCACGTTGTTGTCGCAATAAGCTCCTGCCAAAGTTATCCTTTCGCCTGCCATACGATTTCCCACGTCGGCTTCGCTCAGTGAGAGGAAATGAGAAAAATTCCAAACAAATGACAATCGGAGTGGTGCCCGAAAAAAGCGGGTTGAGCGATGAGCGCCGAGGTCGGTCGCGTGGTAGGCAAAACAACGCAAAAACACGTGGAACTGCGCGAAAAAAGCTTGCGGAGTCGTTGGCGGGAAAAAATAGGTATGCAGGTTACGCTTTGTGCCTGAAAGAAGGACGTACACGGCAGCAATGTTTCAATGTGTTTTCCTCTCTGGCCTACCGATGCATACCGACAGAATGGAAATGTGGAAAACGTTTCGAGAACAGACACATGTAAATGTTTTTCTCCTCGGAGCCGAGGATTTTTTTGTTGACATCACTTATTGCTGGGGCTTGCATTGGCAATGTACAAACAAGGATTTTAATCAGCAAATGTTTTGCTTGCAATTGAAGTTTGTATTAAGATATCCTTTCTTTGTAAGTTAGTTTCGTCGTTTGTTTTGCTTTGCCTAGACTGGGAACTTTTTTGGTAGTGAAGTTACAGACTTCCCCACAGAGCCTTACGAAATTAAATCGTTATCTTCCTTTGGCGGTAAAATAATTAAGTTTACAAGGCAGGAGCAGCTAAACAATGATTGATTCACTAACGAAAAAAAATTCAAAACCCTTCATGGTTAGTTAACGTGTAATTTCCGACGAAAAATTGCCTTTTTGACATTTAAATTGCCGTCATATTGATGCACATGTCATATTGATGTTTTTGGGATGCATCGTGCCGAACTTGACATTTAGTCATACAAAAACAAAGAAGCATGTTTTGATATTTGTATGGATGTATTCACTGAACGATTTCCCGTGAGCATCATTTAAATTATCTGCTCTTAAGGGAATTCTCAATGAGAAAAATATTGATTATGTTTGTACCATCTCCATCAGAGGATCGATTACGAAATCTTTGTAAGCAAAATCGTACTGCGAGCCTTCTCTAAATGTCCTAGTTCGATCAACTTGATCTTCTTCTAATAGGTCTTTCAAGCAACTGGTAAAGATTCACCATTGTTTAATCGACTATGCATAAAGGAATTCAAGGATCGTCTTTTAAAAAGTAAATTTTCTTCTAATATTCAAGGATCTGTTTCTTCATAGTGCAGCGTAGTGCTCACATGCAAGTGATCAGACTAAGCCTGGTCGCCGTTTATGTGATATGTCCTTCTGCTCAATAATGTGTGGGGTAGACGAGTACTGGACGGTAACTAATCCACTTAGTAAATCTCTTGCAAAGGACTATGTTGCGCTTGTACTTATTTTATAAAAAGGAATGGTATTACATGTTGGAGCAAATTTTCAAATGTTGAAACAGTCGCAAGCTGTTCGAAAAAGGATTTCTAGTTAACAAATTTAGCCTAAGATTGAACATTTTCCAATCGATAGGATTAGGGAATTCCACAAATCATTGCCAGGGAAAATACACTTTACCAGTGGACGAACAGAGGCTTGAAACCCATATTGAAGCTGCCAAAGAAGCATATAAAAGACCATATCTTGAGGTTTTTGTTCATTTGGGAAGTGTTACCTCAGTTGGCTAATGGAGGTCTAGGTCCTTAATTTCCCTCTAAGGCTGGTAAAAGGATAAGATTCACATAATCAATAAAAATTATTCCCCACTTATCCCACACCACTTAAGACTTAACACTTTTGATAGGGTTTGCTTCATCAAACATCCAAGCTCTTTATTCAAAAGAATAGAAATGAAGAACTGGAAGTTGTGTGGAAATTCGCCATGTCAAGCGCTGCTATTATGATCAAAAACTTGCAGCGATTTTCTGAAACATTTGAGAGGAAAATGAAGGCGAACTTCTCACTAGATTTACAAACAAAATTGGTAACTCCAAATGTAATTTCCCTTAGAGGACTTAACAGTAATTGAGAAGGATGTTTCCTTTACAGAAAGAGATGCCGGGATGACTTGTAGCGAGAATCAACAGGAACCATGAAAAAGGTAGGCAGAGAAGACGAATTTTGTCTAGAATTCCCCAGCTAATCTGACTGCTTAGTAAATCTCAGTGAAAGGAACCATCCGTATCTTCACGCTACAGTATCAACAGCTTCGGTAAGAATAAGATAACTTTAAGTTCAACTCATTCCCAGTGCATGAAAAGCTGTCGAAGCTAAACAATTTAAACAATTTCGCCACTATTACAATACTAAGGGTTCTTCCAATTCCATACTACAGGCTAACTCTTCAGACCTGAAAGATAAAAATCGACAAGAATATATGAAAAATCGAACTTTAATCCCAAATGACTCAATGAAATGTTGGACAGTCTTACAAAAACGTTTTCAAGTCAGAAATCACTGAAAATCTTAGGAAATCTGACTCTTGACAATTGGAATTGGAAGTACAAGAGTGATCCGTTAAATATGTAGCCTCACCGTGCGATGGCACCACTATCGTAAAAAAGCAATGGTCAGCGTCAATTCAGTTGTGCTTTCTGTAGAGGATCAGGAAAATAAGTCCAAAAAACTGACGGCTTAAAGATGGATTCACAAAGTGCTGGTTCGAAAAATGTCGACCTGGAGATATTCAGACCTTTAGAATGACGTAGAAATGTAAGATTAGTTACGACATTATTGAAGTTTGACCCCTGCCAAACTATAGGTGATCTTTCACAAGAAATGGGCATTTAACACTCGACTTGAAAAAAGAAAAACGTTTGTCAAGTAGTTTTTTCTATGATCATACCAGGAAAAATATGTCGTTTTGAATGAATATTTCTAGTTTCCCCTCTCTTGCTACCGAAACGAACCATAATTGCCACTGATCAGGCTATTTTCAGACAGACATGGTAACAAAGTTTCTATACAAATTAAAAAGTGACGACAGAAAATTGACCAAAACAAGAGTTAGCCACACTTTGTCCGCCATTATATAGCCAGCACGAATGGAGTTAAACTTTTTCTTGACACTACGCGACCTCATGCAACAAGTAGAGCAGTCTAAAAATAAGGTGTGTTGGGCTGTGACATATTTCCTGACATAACAGTAAGCTTATTGTTGGTTGCGTTTGTGAAGTTTTGCCTTTACATTCTTCAGAAAATATTGGGGCTAAGTCAGGCTTCTTCAGTGGGCTCTATGGCTCTTTCAATAATGGGTATCTTGTTATAGCTGTCAGTTTGGAAGGCTGCGTCAGGTTAATTAAACGTCAAAGAGGAGTATTGCGTGAGGGTCTTATCTGATAAGGATTGAGTGGAGGACTGAAAATATTGTATTGAAGTTGTTCAATAAACATTCATTGGTTAGTTTTCTGTGGTTTTCTGCCTAAGTAGGTTTAAATTTTTTCTAATTTGGCTTCTGTTTGAATGTTTCTGTAATTTGTGTCGTAGTGTTGTAGAGTTTGTAGGCTATTGAGTTTATGTGTGCGATACTGTATGTGGCTAGCCTGGCTTGAGTATACTTACTTGTCTGTTAACAGACGTAAATGCTTCCTGTTTTTAGTTGACAGCCTTTGTTGCTTTTGTTGCTTGTTTCGATACAAAGCATCTTAGAGTTTCTTCATATCAAGAAATATATGCCACTGTGTTGAATGTTGGCGTGTTCTTAAGCTTTATAATGGGCTCCTTTTCAATATTGTTGTTGGCTTGAACGCGGCTTGTAGTTTTTATTTATCAAAAAAACTTGCAAATCTATGTTTTCTTGCGTATGTGAATTGCGATGTATTTAAAAAGAAATAAAAAATAATATAATTGATAATTAATAATAATAATATAATGATAGTGATATAATTGTCGGGGCAATCGATAGGTCGCACCGGTAGCGAAAAAATGGAACAAGTTTAAATAGACGGAGTTATTTGAAAATACAGAGGCCGCATAGTTCCGGCCAAAGAAAGTTACTTTTAACCAACTAGCTCACCAAGCGGACGTGGGGGTTTTAGGACATTATTTAAGTCCTGATCCTTGTATGTCACATAAACACATACACAGAAAGAGCTAACCCTTTCATATTAGACAAACAAATAAATAAATAGAAATGTTCAAATTAAAGCAAGAAAATATAAAATATTCAATTTACATGAATTGTGCTGCGCTGATCCTGCTCACCTCTGCTCTATTTCGGGACTTCACTTGAGCGTATGAATTCTGCTGCGCTGCGTCCAACACGAATCTCCACCTCTGCTTGATTTCGGGACTTCACTTGCTTCTGCTGCGTTGATTCTGACCACCTCTGCTTCCTTCAACACAAATCTCTACCTCTGCTTGATTTCGGGACTTTACTTGCTTCTGCTGCGCTGATTCTGACCACCTCTGCTTCCTCCAACACGAATTTCTACTTCAACTTGATTTCGAGACTTCAATGAATTCTGCTGCGTTACGTCTGACCACCTTTGTCTGATTGCGGGACTTCGTGACCTCGATCGTTATCAAAATGTTCTTTTGGGGATTGTTATTCAAACATTTTGCGCTCGAGGATTTCTGCGGGTAAACATTCCAAAAAGCTGCTAATACTTCTTGATTCTCTTTATTATCCTCAATACCTAAATTCACAATTTTTATTTGCAAAACTTTATACCGGATTTCTATTTTTATTTTCCATCCTTAAGTCACAATTTCTATCCTTCTTATAGCAATATATTCACAACAAAACAGTGAATCATATCGATGGAAAATTTCTTCCCGAAAGCGTTGCAAGAAATTTTTTTGTTTTATTTTTTATGTCTCTCTACTGAGATTTTTTTTTCTGAGACCCTTTTTCTGACAATTTTTTTACTAAGACTTTGTTTTCGTTACTCATATTATTTAACTAAATATTACTTAATGGCTAAATCTAATTATGAATGTTTTTCTATTTTATTTCTATTTTATTTATTTATTCATTTATTTGTATATATTTTTTTGTTTGTTTTTATGTCGCCTATATATCGGAATACGTAGCAGAATTTGGTTCATTTGAGAGAGTTGTGGTGTGGTCCTTCGCAGTTGGTTTTCTTACAATTTGTGTGATACAAAGAGCCATAAAAAACGTGGCCGAAACTCGTCCTCGAGAACAAAAAAAGCCTTGGCGAACTATTGAACCGGGGACCGCTTATGTTGAATAAATTTTGGGCTACGACAGCTAACAATGAATTCCATTTTACAATTTCTTTGCAGATTTGGATCACTTTTATACAGGGATATAATTATTTAAAGAGACGACAGCCCAAAATACAGCCAAGGAGTTTCTTCCAACTGCTTCTGCGAAACAAGACTTGAGGGATTTGTGTGTTATTGGGAAAAGTGGAGTGCAACCGCTGGTACTTATTCCGATTAACAACACAAAATACGTGGCCGAAACTCGACTTCGAGAATGAAAAAGCTGGTCAAAAAATTACTGCTGAATCCCAAATTTCATCAGCACCAACCTAATTCTTTCTATGATTTACCACAACAAAAAGAAAGTCTAAGAAGACAAGCGAAGCCCACAGTACCCACAATCTTTGACGAAGTTGTCTCACACATAATAGTCCTAAGTAGGTCCTAAAAATATGCCTAAAACTTATTGCGTTGTCTGCGTTTCTTATTATCATCTTATTAAACGAAGCGAAAGGCTATCGAACCCTAACACATACTAAAAGGAGCAAGTTTTGAAATTATTCTATGGAAAATTATCAGCTTGATTAATATTCCTGGAATAAAAACTGTTTTAACTCAAAAAGGAGCAAGTTATTCATTTCATATTCATTTGCGTACAAGGCGATACCAATTCCTGCCATGATTATTGTTCAACCCGATTCGCCTTCTCCAAAGCAGCTTCTTACTTTTCATCCTTTTGTCAACGTCTGGTCAAAGCATCCATCTATCCACCAACAAATTATAACTACAATCGAGAACAAGGAGGCCGGCCACCTTTTGTTTCACATACGACATATTGTCGTATGTAGACATTTCGCGTCACATGTACATTCCGTCGGATATGAACGCAACTCCACTGGAAACTGGGCAAACAAATAAATAAAGCAATAGTTGGATAACATCCATGCATACATTGGGAGTCTATCTTCGGTACGTAGATACGTACGTGTGTACATAACTTCACATGGATACTCGTACGTGGACGCGAATACCACGGTGTGTTATTGAGAAAAGTTTTGTGGAGCTGTGGAGCAAAACTAAAAAAAAAAAAACACACAGAAAAACGTAAAACTACAAAAAATATCACATGATACCAAGCAGCAAGCTGTGATTGGTTTAGATGAAGAAAAAGCAAGACCTTCCCACGTTTGTACTCCCCGTGCGTTTAATGCGCGGGATCTCATTCATCCTGTCGACATGGGTACGCGTGGTCTTCACACGTGTAACAAATGACGGTCAGGATAAGTTTTGAATAATGCACCCAATGTGGGGCGCATGAAATGTTGAGGTGACTAGAAGTTTACAGATGTGAACTACCAAAGTGTTTTTCGTTTTAATTATGAAAACGTGAGTGTGTGCGAATGTGGAATACTCGAGGTTGATTTTGTAGTATATTGTTCAATTTTTAAACTTAACCTTTTTGAAGGCTGTGAAATTTTTATATATTATTTAATTCGCTGGGATTTTTCAGTGTGTATTTTGTTGTATTTGCATGTCCTTTTGATACTCTCTTCCCACTGCAATAAAAGGTATTATATGAATTTTTGCCACAATAATCAGGCATAGGTGGCACCTTCTACAATTCCTTCCATCTTATTCAGGTATAAACTATCCTCAGCAAAATTTTACAGCAATCTATAAGGACATGGAATAGTATTGCAAGAGATGATGACATAATCAGTCATGAAACAGTTCATAAAGAACTTGATGTTCAGTCTTTACATGTTTTTGTTTCTCTGTACTGATGTCCACCTGGTTTTCAGGATCAAAGAATGGCAGAAATATCACATACATATTTTTACGGAATAAAATTAGAGCTGCATGATTTACTCTGTTCGGCTCACATCAGACAATTTCGATCCAATAGAGAGAAAATATCACAATTTAAATAAGGAACTAATATGTTTGATTTAACCATTGGGTTCCTCCAAATTTTAGTCAAAATTTTGATTTTTTTTGCTTCTTCCAAATGTAAAAGCCTTTTGCTATTCTGTGCTTCTTTTGATAATGGACAATCATTTGTGCAGACTGGAAACGGCAAATTAGAATTCAGGACGTAAATGCATAGAAACCTGGTATATTCATACATTTTAGAATGATGCACCCACATTATGCATAGGTAAATGATGCTACTAATTCCACATTTTTGATTAAAACGAAGAATGATCATCCCTGAAATACCTCTCTTTATCCTTATTCCAATAAGTGTTTAAAATCCATACATAGTCTAAATATCTAAAAAGTAAGATGATCTAATCGCAAAATACCTAAATCTATCTATTATCAATCCATTTATCTACTTACCTACCTACCTTTCTTTTTTTCTATCTATCTAAGCAATCTGATATATTTTTGATGCTCAGAGAGGAGGGTCTTGTTGCCAAAAAAGCTGTTTTTGTTAAGTTTAGGTACGCAGAGCTCTCCCGGACAGAGGGATCATTATAGGAGTACGGCGGACTCATTTTGTATAGACATCAAGTACTAAAAGCAACTCTCTTAAATGAGGCAGGAAAATGGTCCACAGAATTATTGTCACGATTATAATGGTTTAACCTGAAGATATTATGATCAGAATGGGTGTATTTAATAAGTATACAGTGTTCAAAACATAAAAAAGAGTGAAAGACTTTAAACTCTTGCCAAATTAACGCATACGGAAAATCGAAAAAGACGTTCTTGAGGATCGATTGATCAATAAAATAAAATATCCGTATCAACTTCTGCACCTCTTTTGGAACTTCATTCTACATGATATAAGAAAAAATGCTGGTAGAGTGAACCCTGTTAAATTAATATTCCCTGTAAGTAGCACAACGTTCACAAGCACTTAAGGTTTTTCCGGTTTCTTTTGTTGAAAAATTACGCAAATTTTCTATGTAAAATTTATTTTATATTTCTATTTAAAATACTGCCTAGCGGCTTCTACTCATTTCGCCCATCTTTCAGGTAATTTATGAATACCAGGTGAGAAAAACTGCTTGGCTT
The DNA here is from genome assembly GCA_954870665.1 of Stratiomys singularior. Lineage (NCBI taxonomy): Eukaryota > Metazoa > Arthropoda > Insecta > Diptera > Stratiomyidae > Stratiomys > Stratiomys singularior. The sequence continues at coordinate 24,547,478 of OX940881.1, read as the reverse complement.
TTGCGGCAAACAATTCGTTGAGCCATTTTCAAACTTCCTCGAAATTGCTGAAGTTCTGATCTGTGAGCGCGTCCACCATCGATGCGAAAAGGTGATAGTCAGATGGCGTCAAGTCTAAGGAGTATGGAGGTTGCAAAAGTCTCTCAAATGTCTCCTGGCCCATTCCGGTCATTTTGCGTTAAATGCGCGGCTTAACTTTACCATTTGTTGACAAAAGTGTTGTTTATTGACGGTTTTGCCGGGCGTCAAGAGTTTAGAACACACAATACCAATCTGTTTCCACCAGACAATAGAGTATGGTCTTCTTGCCAAAGCGATTTGACATACTTGTTGTACGACCAGATTCACCAGACAAAATCTACGACTTCTTCCGCTTCGTATTTAAAATATAACTCCATTTTTGTCACTCGTCGCAATTCGAAGCAGCAATTCACATGTGACTTCCCATTTGACATTCATTTAAACTGTTAATGTCTGCTGATCCTTTCCTGTGATACATTTAATGCTTCTGCTAATTGCCATTGAGTTTGCGTTATGTCACCATCCAATGACTCCTGCAATTCCTCGTCTATGCATTCCTATGGTCTACCAGAGCACTCCCTGATTTTCACATTGATATAACCACTTTTGAACAGTCGAAAACATGTCTCACAAGTCTTTTTTAGATGGAGCGTGTGCACCATATGTTTTTACCAGCAAACTTTATTTAGTCTTTGAGTCTTATTCATTTGGTTAAACAAGAAAAGTAATGCGTGCCGCAAATGCTGTTTTTCAGGCACGAAATATGACATGATAGATCAACACGGCGAAACGCACACGCTAGTTCTGCCGGACACAACTTGCGTGTGTTTGTAGCTAAATGTTAGACGGTCGAAATGGTGTATGTGTCAAATGAATACGCTGTTTACTTTTTGCTGGCGCCATCTCTTAGTAAAATTGGAGGAATATTATACACCTGTTAAATCTTCGGAAATTTTTCTGAATAAAATTCAGAACTTCAAGAACAAACCAGCTGAGCGACAGGACATGGACAGTAAATTATAAATAAAATCTCTGAGCCCTGACGATAAAGGACAAACCAGTAACATGAAGTAAAAACATTGATGTGATAATATTAATAAAGCACGAAAATCACTGATTTTCACGAAGAATATTCAAGAAACACTGGACTTAAACTTAAACTGAAAACTTAATTTCGGAAATTCCACAAGAAAAACTATCCATTGGTTTTGGACAAGGAAATTATAATGACCATGTCAATGGAAACAAAAAAGTAAAAATTTTCTGGAACTACGAAGTGGTCCACTCTTTAACTTACACAAACGAAAGGAAAACGATGGAAGGCTGTGAATTGGTAGTAAGGCAAGTTTATAAATGGGAATAAAAGAACGGGGTCGACCCACAATTAAGTATCTCAAAAAAGTTTAAAAAAAGGTGGATCTAAGCAGCGGTCATATTCTTAAGAATTAAACTAAAAAGGAATGAAGTCATGAAAAAAAAAGATAGTTTATTCTAATAAAGGAAAATCAAGGAATATGGAATGTTGATTTCAGTCAACGAAGCCTCAATGATTTCAATCTCAATTCCCATCAATTCCCATCAAAGAAGCACTGATCATATATAATAAATTTTTTGCAGCATATTCTTTCACTGGGAAATTTCACTGAAAATTGATGTCAGGGGTAACGATGGGTAATTCTGTACCTCAGTCTTTGTGACCTCTGTATGGGTGCATTTGAAAAAAAAACACCTGAAATGAACGGGGATGCCTTCCAATATTTTGAATGAGACATGCGGCTATGATGGTGTTAATTAGAAAAAATCAATTTTATTAGAAATTTAAAAATACAAACAAAATTCGCACAAACATTGGTCCGGACTCTTAAGCGTTTCAGACATGATCGTAAGATTGGTGAAAACTTCTTTTTAAGAGAAAAACAGAAGCCAGAAATACATAAACTAATAGAAAATCAACGAAAGTTTTCAGCATATGCCAACCTTGATTGGTCACAAAGCTTAGCAATATCGGAGCGTACATAATAAAAAGCTTGTTAGCTTCCACTTTTGATGGTTGTAGTGGCCTAGGAACCTTGCAGGAGAGACGATATGGCATCGTGCACTGTCTCCATCGCGCAAATGTCATTACTGAAAAGAGATTCCCCACAATTTAGGTTATTCTATAAATAAATAACACTTACCTTATCTAGAGCACGACCCTTTGTTTCCAATGAGTCTTGGGATCTGATTTAGTGAATTGGAAATGATATTCATGACAGGACTCACAGGGTTTTTATGATATTTTTGACATTTCACTTATGAGTACGAGCGGAACGTAAAAAAATCTCTAAACATTAACGTCAACCACTTGCCACGCACAATCACAAAACTACTGATGTTCCGTACCATTCCGTTCCAGAATGGAACATCACCGCCGAAAGGCGTCTGTGGACATATCGCAGGAAGTGACAGAGAATGACGAAATTTTTCGAATACAAAAAAATAGTTCCATCCCCGTCGGACTACTTCATTTCAGCGAAAGAAGGGAAAAATCAATTAACCAGGGAAGAAGTGAACAACCATCACACAAAGTGAATTGAAGAGAAAAATCTTCATTGATCCTCAAACCGTGGAACGCGTTAACAGCGTCAACAAATTGCACACAGCTGAGTTCCAAACAAAGAACATCCAAGAATAATGAAAAATGTGAAGCGGAATACATCAAATTGCATGCAAAGACTGCCATAGAACCTAAATGGGGCAAAAAGAGGTAGGGCACAACGAAAGTTGCATACATGAGAAACTGAAAGTAGGAAGTACCGCCGAAAAAACCAACGCATATAAGTTGGTAGTTGCAGAACACACACTAAGATTGTTGCAGGACATGCAGTGGAATGTTTGAAAAGCCAAATGAAACGCATATGAAACGATTTTCATCCTGACAATATAAGATCACAATCAGCGATGCGCAGACCCAGAAAACAATGACAACTAATAGACCAGGCCAATTGCATGGGAAAATGAACAAAAATATTGAGGAAACTAAATATTTTACATAGCCTAAATTACTAACCTAAAGCATCGTCCTTAGGATTTTAAGCTATAAACCACTAATAGGGAAATATACTATGATAATGAAGGGAAAGTTATCGTGGGATGACTGATTGAAGCATAAAATACCGATCATTCGCTGACTTATAACATTGTAGACAGAACACAAAAGAAGGGACCATATTGTTCTCGAAAATGGTCAAAATATAGCCTAAGAATCGAAAGTAAAGAAATTTTTTTAATCAAATATTTAAAGAGGTAATAAAAATCTAGTAAAATTATCCTTTTTTTAAATTTTTTGAAGAGCACTAAAAAGAATGCACTAAAATCTAAAGAACGTTCTGATTAAATAATCGTCACCCTATTCGTTATTAAAAGCATACACACATCCTTACGGTGTTAGTTAGTATGCAAAAGTATCTTTTATTAGTATGCAATAGTATCTAATCGACTGTAAATTGTAATTCAATTCCGAAATTTAACAAGAACGTATACGATTGGTCATTTTATTGGTATGGATTGGTTGAAACCTTACAAGGATCAGCTTTACATATACATGATTCAAACTATCAATCGAAATAACGAGTGCTCGCAGTGGTTGTTGGAATAAATGTTAACTAAATGCAAATATAAAATTTTGTATGAGACGAATATCATATGCATTAACGGCATAACATTTCTTTATTCTCCATTTGCTTCGAGAATGTTTTGCTGCTGAGACATGGTGGCTTAATGAATTATGCAAAGTTTTCTGTTCGTTGTATAATGTATTAAATCGATAGCCTGATCTTTAATAGCATCAACTTTGAATATGACTCTTGCAAACTCATGAATCTTTCGATTGGGAAACTGATCATCGAGGAGACCGTCATCAATCTCATATTCAAGTCCATCAATCGTGGGCATTGTAAGGAAGAAGTATTCCCGAATGTTGAGATAAGGAGAATAAAATAGAATCCATTATTGGAATTTTAATATTTTTACTCAAATAAACATTAAGGTTTTGGATTCATTTCAATAGTCTCAAGCGATTCGAGTACATAAAATACAAAGAAAAGGATTTGAAGTAACTTCTGACGAGTGTAACTGCCGAATAAGAAACTAAATGCATTTTCAAACAAAAGAACTTAAGAACTCCGGACAAGTTTAGCTACATACATGTCTTCAGTTGTTTGCTTTAATTTATAGAAAAGAGTTTTTACTTTAAAGATGAGTTTATTCATGTAGTATGTAGTGAATTTAATGTGTTTAGAAAGGAACGATTTCATGGACCATTCTTTTTTGGTTTCTGGGGTGGCTTTGCTACTTATGTTCATTGGGAGATCAAACTTTTTTGCATTCTGACTATAATTGCAATAGGTACCACTTCCGTTCTTACCAGAACCGCTTACTCTTTGTATCTGTGCCAACCGAATTCAGTCTCCTTGTTGAAAGTGTTGCTTCATACTCCTGCTTTGTAAAGAAGCGCAGATCTTAGAATACGCTGTTGTTAATCTTGGTCTGCGAATATTCACATTGAGTCAACAAACAGCCTTGATTTTCACTCAAAAACCCAGCTTGAAGCATACCAGTATTCCCAAATGCTTAACTGATAGTTTCAACTAAACTAATGTATTTAATACTTGACCGGATGTTATTCTAATTCTTCTTCATTTTCAGGGTAATCACTTCAGTTTCTTTTCTCAAACTTTGTTCAATCCATGAAAAATCTTCAAGTTTTTGTAAATTCACATGAACCCATTAAGCCACCTTTGAATTGCAGCCAGCAGTTTAAGTCTCTGCAGCCCACGGTGAAAGACATTCAACAGTTCTTGACCGAGGAGCGAGCCCTGAGCCACTGCCCTGATATCACAATCATCTTTAGTTGACCTTGCTTCTGGTCTAACCATAATCTGCCATGCGATTCCAAAAAATTTATATCAAATATTCAGGTACTTGGTAATGAGTTTTCCGGCCAACCGGTCCCAAGTTAAATATATTCCCAATGTCCAGCGTCACCAGGAATGCCTGATCGGGTCGACTTCATTCCTTCACCTGTTAGACCATAATCACAACCCCTCTATCTCGCTTTGGTGATCGCTGGTAGAGTAATCCTCTAGCACTCTCCACTTTTTAATTGCTTATACGAGGCGCTATGAACAGGCTAATCAGGCATGGTTCCAACACAACCCTATTGACGGAAAGTAGGGACGTGAGTGGTCTGTATTTAATACGATGAGCGCAATTCTACCTGGCAAGCCCAAAATCCATTTACAGCGAGCATCTGATTGAGGCATGCCCCATTCTATATCCCTAGCGTTGAAGTCACCGCCAACGAGCACATAGTCCTCTGTACTCGGTAGAGAGTCCTCGAAAGCATTGAGCTTAACTTCAAAAGACGACATCAATTCGTTCGATACATTAAGGAGTGTACTTTCAAAACATCGAACCAAAACGAATCCACCTCCTCACCCCCGTCTCTGCACTGGGAAGTGAGTATCGTTCCGAGCCCAGATAGGTGTGTACAGCATTTCTCAGGATATCCTATTGGTGTACTTCTGGTGTGATGATGATCACTCAGCTGCAGCAAGTCAGCTTGCTTGTCTCTCTGAAACTGTTCGAGAAGATCTTGGGCGACTACGCTTCGAAGGATGCGAATCATTGCAGAAGCGCCTTAGCCTTGGTTAGGGCTTCTTGAAAGACCCGACACTTCCCAATACCTGGGATGTATTTCAAGTCATCACGTCTTGGCTCATACTCCTGCCAAAGACCACAGTGTGCCTCTTGTGAGCAACTCTTCTTTTTATGTCTTGTCTTGCTGCAACTGTAGAACAAGGACCTTCTATCAGTTCCATTATATGCCGAGGGCCCTTTCAATTGCGTCACGGAACACGTTTTTATTATTTGCATTTAGTCCGACCCCAACAAGTTGTCCAACAAGTCCTGACCGAGTTGCCCGTGCAGTTTCGATTGCAATTTGTACGTCCTCCGGTTTTACTGCTCCCTTGGTTTCTCCCAAGACATCCTCATAGGATTTACTGACGGATGCAATAGGTTTGCGATGCTTCTTAATTTATTTTTCTTGCGCTTCTTGCGATGATTCTTTCCATTTCGGCTCCTGTGGAGGTTTATCGATTTCCAACTTTATCGTCGCTTTTTAGCTGCTTTCTTGAGAGCTTTGGTTAGTCAGACGGCACTACCGCCATCGTAATTTGATCGTTTGACTCCCTTTCTTCGTCTTTTCTACCGGCTGACCCGATCCCCTTTGATTGGGCTGCAGACTTACCTTTTGCTGACTATATGAATTGGGACACCTACTGAGCTGTCGAAAGAATTAATCTGTTGCTCTTTCTCCACCTTTGATCATAGTGACCTATTTGAGTTAGAAGGTCTTCTAACTCCAGGATTCAGTTTCTAACCTCCTTTCTAAGGTTCCCTTGAAAACCGTATCCCGCAATGATGCGTTTCTTAACCCTTACCGCTTTACGGCGCAGCTGCTCTTCTTCTGCACGATCGAGAATTACCAAAGTGCTCGGTGCCTGCCGTGAAGGGTTTCCTTTATTTGCATCCCGTGCTTCAGCCACTGCGGTGATGATAGCAATAATCAAAGGTTTTTCAACCGTTTCACTTTTCTTCACCATGAGTTCATATCTCCCAGTTTGCAAAAGTTTTTCCGTTCTTTAATTGGTCGCTCTTCTAGGCGTATGATTTTTCTCTTGCACCCAAATATAGTAAAAATCTCTGGTTGGGTGAGATTTCCTAGTTTTCGTCCTTCCCGAAAGTTTCTGTTTCGTCGACATCTTTTCTTCTGCATCTAATCGGTTGGATATCATTGCTTATGGATCCCCTTTCGAAAAGGCTATTTCCGGTCGTTTATGTGGAGGATAGGCACCATCTTTTATGAGGACAGGTACTCAGGACCAGACCAGTGCTAATCGGGAATTCTTCTCAACCGAACCTACAACACTAACTGAATGGTGCGAACTTCGAACGTATTTTGAGGTCTATCAAGGTTTTACCGGAATAGAGACGGTACGATCGTTAGCTTGGAGCCGTTCACACACGGAACTAAATCCAAAACATCATATCCGCGAGTTCAAAGCATCAATCTCGTTTAATCAATCGTGGTCCATTTTTGGTGCAGGGTCATATTCTGTGAAGTCTTCCGTTTTTTCGGCACACCCCAAAGAAAACTATTTTTCAGAATACTCCTCTCGGCCAGAATTTCACCTGCGAGAAAAACAAATAACGATCAAGATTATGCCAGATTGTTGAATGATACACTCAATTGTATGAAGGCTGTATCGTAGGTGGCATCAGCAGAACATGTTCTTAAAACCCTAACGCTAGTTTTATCGCCGACGTTGGTAACATATCTTGAGTTTCAGAAATCGGTAATCTGTCAAAAGAAAATGAATTCCATGGAATAAACGAAAACTGTTATGAAAAAACTTAATTCGTAACAGTATGAAGACATGACCAATAATGACGTAAGCAACCTTTAGAAAAATATTTGCAGCCATCAGGCTCTACATCTACACATCGAACAATTATTGCATCCTCCCACGCTGAATTTTCAATATCGATTAAGCGTTATTTGATAATGTAATTTCCAAGTGTATGCATGTTTATTTCGGTTTTACTAAAAGATGGCGCCAGCGAAAAGTAAACAGCATATTTATTAGACACATACGCCATTCCGACCGTCTGACATTTAACGACAAACACATACAAGAGTCCCTGAAAATTAGCCTGTTTGTTTTATCGCGTGGGATTTTGTTTGAAAAAGAGCATTTGGAGCATACATTGCTTTTCTTGTTTAACCGAAAGAAAAAGGCTTTTGAAAGTAGTCGTTTCCTTACCAAAACATGTAGTGGACACGCTCCTTCAAGCAGAACATGCGAGACATCTTCCGAGAGTTAAAAACTGGGAATTTCAATGTAATAGACAATTAGCGTTCTGGTAGACCACAAAAATTTGAAAAGGAGGAACTTCAGGAGCCATTGAATGGTGACTAAGCTCAAACTCATTGCAATTAGCAGAAACATTAAATGTGTCACAGAAAATGATCATTAGACGATAACCAGCAATGAGTAAGATCAATAATCTCGGTAAATGGGTCCCATACGATTTATATGAACTTTAAATGGAAAATCACAATATTACTTGTGAAATGTTGCTTGGATACAGGATATGCATACACCTGGTATACTCTGCAAAACGAAAACTTTTTCAATCATGAAATTAAAAAATAATCTCAATTTTTACATTGACCATTACCATCGGTTACCTTTATTTGACAGTGAGTTAACATTATAGTTGACAAACAATTCCTTTAGAGCCATAGCGCCTGCGTTTTTTTTTTTTTTTTGAATGTTTTCATTCAAACACTTATTATTTGAATGCTGAAAAGACAATATAAGGAAACTGGGCGCTTAACTATGCCCTCAACTAAGTCAAGCATAATTAAAACCTTGAAAACCCCTGGATTGAAATCAAGCTTTATGAGATTGCTCATTCTAGAAACAAGAGAAACTTGAAAATTTTAGAAAGTTGAGACGTGCATTTACAAATTTTGCTCACAAATATATTTTTGTGCAGTTAAATTATCCAATAAGTCTATTTAATTACCTATATTGCATTTAAATTGCGCTTGTACGCATTATGCCTTAGCGTTTTCACCAAAAGCTGAACTTGAAAGGTGTCTGGGATCATGTTGTCAATCAATCAATGCTGGTAATCATTAAAAGTGCCTTACTTTTTGTCAAACATATCAAAATGAATCCTCAATGTTAGTTGGAGCTTTTATAAAACGACATAAATTTGAAAATTTCTTTGTACTTCTAAGGTTTTCTGGTGTGTGTCTCTATTACTCAAGTGTCTGAGTTTTTGCAACGATAGTAACGCGATCTACGTACACAACATTAACAACGACTCAGCTTTTATGCTGTCACATAAAAAATGTCATATGTTTGGCACTTTTGACATCTGTCTTCTGTCAAACACACCACAGCTTATTGACTTTGATACTCCAAACGTTGCTGCTTGGTATAAAATAATTGCGGAGAAAAATGTTCAGCTGTTTTACAATGACGTACATCTGGCAGTCACTGACCCAAGGACTCTAAAGCTGGTGATCATCATTGATATGTTTATAAGCTTGGCTTCCTCTGCTGACAAAATGTGCGGACTTTTGCACAAAGATTCGAAGATAAATTTTGATCTCTGTCTCTCTTACGCTCAAAACCCTACGGAAACCCACCCGGGCAATGAAATTCAATGAATTTTCCAAGGAATTACATGATATTAGTAATCGTACTATGCTTCCTTTCACATTCTGGTACCAAAGAAAAACAGGGAAAAGCGTTGACTATACCAAAAATCATCAAAATCTCCCCATAGTATAGTAAATAAATATTATCTGTAAACAAGTTTATTTTATTAAGCGACTGATAGATAGAAAATACAAATATACGCAATTTAGTAGTATTTAACGTTGTTACGAAACGTCTATGCGCCAATCCAATATAATTGCGACATGTGTATGTGAATTAATCCAATGAACGCCTCCCATCGCTCAATTTGTGCCTAATAAATTTCCCCGCACATTATTATAGCAAATAAATATGGGGATTAATAAAATTATCCTAACGGATATAATGGAAAATGATTTTTCTGCCTGCCTACTTTTTTATACGTTTCGATTATTCAGAGGAAATTGCAAATGCGGTTCGCGTTGAAATTTTAATGGCAGGGAAGTTTTTAACGTTCCATCGAGCAAACGTTAAACTCGGTTTGTTACAATATAATTAAGCGAGGCGAGTACAATATTTATGTGGAATTGCCGGTAAGCAAATTAGTCCCAACTCGCATTAGCCACTAAATTAACAGTCAGGCTAAGGTATGCCTGCCATGTGACCGAATTAATAGAAAGGATAGATTCAGTTCGCCGTGGAATCCAATGAGGTAATTACCCGATGGGCTGGTGGGCAAACGGCCAAGAAGCAGCCAAGGAGCGAGCCGAAACACGGACAGAACTCTTTCTTGCTATTAAAAACCGCCAGCTTGATATATGGTATTGAACACTTAAGACCAAATACAGTGCTAATTTAAAAGGCTCGCGTTGTTGTTGCTGCGGAGTCCAGCGCAGCCCGCCAGCAGTAATCCTTGACCAGGGAGAACTGGTCTATCAATCGCGCAACGAGCATTAGCAATTTGCAGCGATTAATGAGGCAAGAAAATTATTGATTGAAACCACGCAACCATAAAGTACACCTCTTTAAACGCAATTCCTATTAAACCTCGGGGTTACTTATCCCTTCCTGCGTGCAACTCTTGCTCGCATTCCCAACCAGCGGCCACTTTCTCCCGTGCCCATTCCCATCCGCGACCACGGCTCACTCGGTCACGATGCAGGCGAATTATCCGCCCTGTCGCCGACTACCAGGCCAAACCACCCTCCTTATTATGAAATTAAAAAATAGAAGTCAGTTACACGAAACTCAGGTAATTGTAATTGCCGGTGTATAAATGACTGACGAGGAGAATTACAAGAACGAGTTATTATGGTGCCGGCCGCAATGGGCCAAGAAATCAGGATGCGGAGCGAACGGACGAAAGAGGTTTCCGATTAATTACTGGAAATTATCGAAGCGCTATTATGAAGTTCCAGTGGCCGCGAACAATTCATCGCTTTAACTACTCAAAACCTATTAATTCGAGGTGCGTGACGCAAAACAAAAGACCACGTTCGATTAGCGATAGCTCCCAGCTACCATCGTCCATCATCAGGCATCAGCACCCGGAAGCATGCTTGGGGTGTTGAATTGTGTTGCCATTTTCCTGGCTTAAGCGAAAAAAAAAGACATTTAAATGAGATTAATGCAAGGCGGAAAGGACGAAGAGGATCTGATTTAGAGCCTGATAGGAGCACTTCAAAAATGAAAATATGGAACCGAAATTTTTTGCACCCTTATGTCCAAAATTTTTTCCATGCAAAAATCCGCAAATTGTGAAAACTTCGCTTTGTACTAGTAATTAGGTTCTTATCAAAAGACAGTATCTAAACTTTAGATATCTGCTGGGAAAAAATGAATTTTTCGGTTTTCTTGAGATTTTCTGGATCTGCCCACAGCAATCATCATTGTTTTGTTCTTTGTAAGGTATAAACTAGCCATGAAAATAAGCGGGAAGAGATTCATACCGGAAAACGTGCAAAGTGGTCCCCCAAGTAATGGTAAGATTTTCTGTTACGAGGTTTTAATAATCTTTCCATGACCAGTGAGCAAGCCGCCGTGTTTCCAATTATATTTTCATTATTTCAGAGTTTTTGAAAATAAACAGAGGTGGCTCTAAGGTGAAAATGAAGAAGCTGCTGACCGACACTAGAAAATCGAGACACTCGTAAGGAAACTCAAGTTGCAGACACTGTGAAAGTTGAACAAACAGACATAAAGCGTAGCTCAAGGGCGATAACATTGAGCTGAATGTCAGGGATTTGGAAGAGTTCAAAATAGTAAAGAGAAAACTTCAGTTAAAAGGTGATTTTACCCCTTTTTTATTCAATAACCAGTCCAACGTGAATATCCTGTTTCATTTCCATAAAGTGTAGAAAATAACACAAAGAAAATTTTCAAGAAGTCCTCTAATATTTATGGAGGGCCTTCTGTAAAAATGGTCAAAACTACCTTAGAACCTCTACAACGAAAATGATCAAGACTACCATAGAAATCTCTACCCCAAAAAAAAAGAATCGATCGCTTGGATGCTGAAAAATTAAAGATTCTGAAGCACGATGGCCGTCCATAATAAGTTCCTGAAAGCGAGCCGCGAGCCTAGAAGCGACAAAAGGTTACCAACTTAGGTCTCCAACTTTAAAAAAGTAAAAAATATGCAACGCCATCTTCAAATGAAGGAAGACATCAATGAACGAATCACTGGCGAAAAGTATGCACTTTTTCGCCGATGATCGCTGGTTGGTCCGGAACGAATCGTGTTTCAGAGAAGAATAAACATCAGAGAAAAATAAAGAATTGAGTAATATAGAAGAATAGGGAGCTGAGTTGCACTACCTTCTTCAGCTTTAAGATATTCCTCAAAAAAGTGGCCTTGATAAGTTGAAATAGGAGTGAAACTTTCCAATCTTTTAAAGGTCAAAGGTTTAACCTAGCATCAACAAACTGGGCTTGATCGACAAGATGTGACGTTTGCGCGAGAACGCACGCAATCCTTAGATATGTCCAAGACAACAGGCAAAAAAGCAATACATGGCAAACTTCTGCTTTTTTATAAAAAGAAAAATTTATCTTAAGAATTTTTGTCGAGGGTCCTTGAACGAAAAAGATCAAAATTAGTACAGGAACCTCTACGGTCAAATTTTTACTCCGCTTGCCTCGAATGCAAAAATTTTTTAAGGGAAAACCTGTTACGTTACAAGCATAGGAACAAATTATACAATAATAATTTAAAACCTAGTAAATTGTACCTCGAAGACCTTTGTAAAATTTCATCAAGATCGGTTGAATGGTTCTCGAGTAAATTTTGACAATGGACTTTGAAAACACAATTTTGGGTAAAACGTGTTTAAAGCTTTGAGTGACAATGAAACTGAGAAAATTTTTTTTTCAACGTACATTGAATCGTCAATTACTAGGCTATAAAGTAAAGAACCTGCTTCAGCTGCAAATTCTAGGGCATACTTGCCTTGGACGAATCCTGGGTTCGTGGGTCTTGCTCGTAGAAATTTATCGGCTGTGCAAACATGGTTTTCATCAACTTTTCGGGCATATTCGTGCGAATTCCGGCCATGTTTTAAACCCATACCGTGAACAATTAATTATTGAGCTGGTGTTCCTTCATTAAAAGTGCAAACAGCGACCAATCAAGCGATACCAACAATCTTTACACAAGCAGGAAGTAATTTGTGAGTAATTGTGTAGTTGTTATTTTGTGTGAAACCACCACCTTCATAAATATCTTTCATTGCAGCCAAAAGATCATCTGGAAATGGAATATAGTCGTGTGTGAACGATGAAAGCGTGTTCGTTGCCAATGATCGCTGTAAGGCGCACCACGATTCTGCATCCTTCGGGCAATTTTCGTGCTAAGGTTTTTTGTCCGTAGAGCTGTAGCGATAATAAGTAGTCCATACAGCGTCTTTTATTTTTCAATTGAACCACAGTTTCTTCTTATTGACAAACCATAGCATACAGTTAATTTGACAACTAACTTACTAGTCAATATATTAGGTGCACAACTAAGTTCCCGCTTTTTTTCAAGAGAAGGCTCCAGTGGTAACAGCTGGTCGATTGTGACATAACCAAATTGTCATTGACCAAGACATATACCATAGACATATGGTAAGCAAACCGCTTCAACACATGATTTTGTTTTTTGTCATATAATTTTGGTTGTGTAAACATGTCGAAATTCGTGCCAAATAATTGCCATTTGCGAGAAGTGGTGCTTTTGTTCTGCCATTTAAAAAAAACGGCGGTTAAAGCTCATCGAGAGCTGCAAAAAGTTTATGAAGATAGTGCTGTAAGTGAGACAACGTGCCGTGATTAGTTCCGTCACTTCAAAGACGATTATTTTGAAGGAAGACCAAAAACTTTCGAAGACGCTGAATTGGAGGCATTGCTCGATGAAGATCCGTGCCATACGCAATAGAAGCTTGCTTCAGTATTAGAAGTTACCCACCAAGCAATTTCCAAGCGCTTGCATGCGTTGGGAATGATTCAGAAACAAGGAACTTGGCTTCCTTATGAATTGAAGCCAAGAGACTTTGAGCGTCGTTTTTTTCGTCTGTGAACAACTGATCACATTGTTCCGGGTGATGAAAAATGGATTCATTATAGCAACCCAAAGTGAAGAAAATCATGGGAACTGCCCGGTCACGCTTCTACGTCGTCGGCTCGGCCGAATATTCACGCTGCGAAAATTTTGCTGTGTATTTCGTTGGATCGGGGCCGTGTTATTTATTATGAGCTTTGAAACCCAACAAAATGATCACTGGGGAACGGTATCGAACTTAATTGATGCGAATGTGCCGAGCACTGCGCGAAAAGCGGCCACAATACGAGCAGAGGCACGAAAGTGTCATTCTACAGCATGACAACACTCGGCCTCATGATGCCAAAGAGGTTAAAACCTACTTAGAAACGTTCAAATGGGAAGTCCTACCCCACCCGCCATATTCCCCAGATATTGCGCCGTCCGATTATCACTTATTCCGTTCGATTACACAGGGTCTGGGATTACTCATATGAAGACATCTCAAAATGGCTTGATTCGTGGATAGCCTCAAAAGACGAACACTTCTACCGTGACGGTATTCGAGCTCTGCAAGAAAGATGGCAAAAAGTTGTCGTTAGCGATGGGAAATATTTTGAATGATTCCTTTTTAACCATTTTTTTTACAATAAAGAGGCAATTTCATAAAAAAACACCGAGAACTTAGTTGCGCAACTAATACATTGCAATAGAGCGTTGCAGAGGAGAGCGTCTCAGCGACTGTCACAATACACTTATGTATTTCGTTAATTGAAAAATCGACAAAGACAGAGGTTTGATTTTTTTATACTTCGCAAATGTTTTTCGCTGTTTCCTATGAAATTTACCATTCTTCGTCAAATATAATTAAGTAATTTACCATCTTAGGGCCTCCATTGTTTCGAAGAAAAACAAATATTAATACGGATCGTCGAAAAGTCTTATAGAAATGTATCAATTCATAATATGTGCAAAGTAAAGTAAGTGCGATTAATAAGTGTAGTTTATTTTATCGCATATGGGCCCAACCATCGAGTGGGAAAATTTTTTACCTATTTTTACCTATTGACCATTTACCTGTGAAGATACGACTCTGTACAGACTAACGCAGAGGTCCACTGTGTGCCCAGAGGGGTCAGGTCACTTTGTCTTGTAAAATAAAACTTCAGAAAAATTTCAACACTTTCACATTAAATTTATGTTCAAAAATAAGAGAAACTTCAGTTACTATTATTTCTGGCATGTCGACTCAGACATCAACTTGGGATCAATTTCTCAATACCAATAGCTTGCAATAGTCTGCAAACCCTCTTCGTTGGCCAAAAACCTATCATTTTCCGTTTGTTGCCCTAGTTTCCAATCTTAAATCTCCATGTTTGCCCACATTTGTGGCTCGGCCCTTGTGCACAAAATGTGGACCTGTTTCGAACGGTACTGTAACAGAAATTTCAAAAAATTTCAAAAAAAAAATGTCATGGAAATCACAAAAACTCAAAAATATTTATTCGGATAGAATTCTTAACGTCACCAGACGACTTGCTAGAGGCGAATCCTGGAAATCCGAAAGAATTGAATCCGTTCAAGCGCCATCAATTCAATTAGTAACGGCAACCCTCTCCCAACCCTACCACAATGCCTCTACAAGCAACCCCGAGTGAAATTTTTTAATGCGAGTGTTTGTGCCCTCATTAAACGCATTTTTATTTTTGTTTTTTACATTTGTATTTTTATTTCAGCATTTCACCCCTTCGTGTCCACTTATTGAAGGACTCGTATTAATTTTTTTTTGTTCTTGTATTCTTATAACACAGTGGCATCGAGGAACGAAGGCTTTTCCTCAGTTACGTGGCGTCACAGTGAAATTCTTCTCATTTCATCGAACCTCGTCATAATCAAGAAAGGAATTAAAATTATGAACGGGTCGATTCGTTATATTTCGACAGGAGGTGGGGGTTGAACGGCTTTGGTCGGTGAAAACTTGGGAAAAAGTACCAAACATGAAGTATTAGGAATGAGTGGAAAAACCAATTGGCGATAGTCGATGCAAAACGCAAAGTCAAGACCAATGCGCTACATTGGCTGCTGTTGTTGTCCTTGCTTGTGTCGAACGAATAAATTTCGTACAATAATTAAGGAAATTAAAGCAACGCGTAATGCGCACATTAATGTGGGGTTGTTTCGACATTTTTTCGGGGCGTATGTTTCTAGTCTCCCCTCCCCTATAGTTCCAATGTGATTACAGGAAGAATCTACAGCGTTCCAAAGTGAGTCTCAACAGTTTTCTTTTTGGTTTTAAGCTGAATTCTTGTTTATGGATTAGTACAATTACATGGGCGAAAATCAATAGCTGAAATTATCGTTGGGGTTGATTGAAATTGCAGGAAGGACAATTTACTATGTATATGAAAACGCATTGAGCATTGCATTTAGGGTTGAATGAAAAATAAACGGTAGAGGACTTGATTATTTGACGAAGTATTATTGGTGTGTTTTGAATATTAATGAAGAGATTTTCAGCTTTTGAGTTTGCTACAAAAAAGGATATTTGTGCCATTTTGCATCGGAATTGTTTGAAATTAAAACTTCTCTAATCATCACTCAATTAATGTTCCGAATGTGCCTAGGAAACTGATTTAATTGAATTAGTAACAGTGTGGAGTATAGTATGGTTAGCATGTCCTTCTGTTCGTAACGATCCATTTCAGAGTTCAGATCCATTTCAGATCCTAGAGTTCAGGCTCTAGATTTAATTGTCCCTTATATGGATCGGAATGATCTACTTCATTTTCAATAATATTTTGATTTTAACTCATGACAATTGCCGTTGGGACTCAGGGAGAAAATATCCTTACAATCTTGTTTGAGACTCCAAAGTTCCATTCCAATAAAAACCGAAAATTTCAGAATTTTTTTTTTTTTTTGAAAAATTATTCGAACCTGATATTGAAGGGATGTTCGAAAATTTTCTTAGTATATAACTTTAAAATGAATCTAGAAAAAATCATGCAATTCTTGTAAAGGATTCTTGCTCAGTATCTGTCCATGCCTGTCGCTCCCATTGATCGAGTTCGATTGTGATAGAAGGTCTGAAGTCCATAGACGTCCTGACAGGAGCTCTGACCTTCAAAACGCGCTAAGGAGCATTTGTTCAGCATGAATCGTATCTTAGCAGATCCAAAACAAGGATACACAACGAGGGATTGAACAGCAGATATGCAGATATTGGGCATAAAAACAGGAACGAATGTTTGATATTCTCGGATCAGGAGTCCAACCATTAACGCATATGGGAACGATCGCGATTGAGGCTCTTCTTATGTCATCCAAAACTGGCTATAGCCTTTTAGTTTTTTGGACGTCTCTGTCGTTTGGGTGTGGTAATAGATTTTGGGTTCTAAGAAACTAAAGAAAAAGACAGCTGAAGACTAGCAAGACGAGGAAAAATAATATCAAGCGAGACGATTGTTGCGGTGTTGGTTGAATCAGTCAGAAAAGGACATCAAATATGACATTTAAACAAATATGAAAATTAAAACAAAAAAGGGATTTTTGCAAATGATTTTAATCCATTTAACGTTGCTGGACTAAAGTTATGCCCAAGGATGGGTCGGGCAGGATGCAATTTCTGGAAGTATTTAGTAGAACAAATTTTTGTTCTCGATACAGTCGATAAAAAATTTTAGTTCAAAAGTTTCGCTTCCGAAAAAGTCGTAGGCAGAAGTTAGATGAGGCTTGAGAGAAGAAAATAAGTCCATTCAGCAAGCTTTATTGTAGTTTGATGGCTTTTTCAAATGATGTCTGGCATAAGTACGTTGTTCACGCACCCATTTTCGCGAGAACGTTCCGATTCAAAGGCATCAATCGGCTCCTAATTTTTTAATTTTAGTAGTATACAATTTATGTTGAAAAAAGTAGGTCTGATTCCTTTTGCGTAGCGGCGAACAAAACATGACATTAAGAATATCCAATGCCAATACGACGCTTACTAAACGTCACCCTTTTTGTTAGGTATTCGAAATGAAACGGAAACGTTCATTACTTTTCTGGTTTGTATTTGGAAATTGCGAATTCTTTAAGGATTGATAGTTACTACTGTCGAGAATAAACTTCAACTAAGCTCATTTTTGAGTAGGGTTCATCGAACTATAAATTATTTGACCAATCCTTTCCTCCAGAGCATTGACATTGAACAGCTAATTTCGAGCGATACTTTCGCATCTTTTCCTAGCACTTCGGACCACTCTATTTAGTACTTTGGCTATTTCTTTGTTCACTTTTCTTTTGTTCAAATATTGCTTGTGATTAATGTAGTCTTGTAAATAAAAATAAATATCCGTTTTTGAGTACATATCTTTTAATCCATGCTGCATACTCAGTCATTGCATACTCAGGACAAGAAATGCCACCCTGTTGTCTCGATAGAAACATTGAGATGCAATCCTGGTATCTCAACAAAGTCATTAGGATAGCATCTCTCGTCCAACTTTTTGAGTCCTAGAGAAAACACATTATGGTTTGGAAAGAAAGTTCGCGTGAATACGAGAACAATAAATGCAGAAGTCAACAAAGCACTAACATTTTCGAGAGGTTTCATAAAGAAAGAGTGTTACGGGTTGGTTGACTTCACCCCTTCCCGAGACCTCCGCGGCACTGTCACCACGCGATACGGACGAGAATGGTAACCCGGAGTTGGAGGAAGAAGCGCCACCACGTTTCAAGCCACGATGCTGGACGGAGTAGGGGAAGCAGAATTGTGGGTAAGGAGCATAGATGTAAGACTACATTGTCATTAGTAAGTTAGCGTTAAGGCAATAATAGTAGCATTAACCAATGATCTTCCGACACGCAATACGAACGTGCAAAAGACGCAATTGGGACCGAGTGAAATGTCGCGGCAAAAGCTGGGCAAGCCAAGTGATCAAAAGTTCACCTAGAACCGATCAAGGGATCAAGGATTAACCTTGGGAGATAACTCACGTTAATACGGTAGCGCAGGCATTGAAGTTTTAACGAGTGAGGGTTACATACGGGTGCGTGTGAAAATTGAACAGAAGCTGATCACTCCCGTCGGCTGGCACATCACGGCGAGGATATTTTTCGACACTTGAACGACGCTACACACATATGGCGCTACCAAGGCAGGCTGGAGGAGCGGCGGCAACCACAAAGCAACACTACGGGCACTAAGGGCATTTTAGCCAGATCACTACCGCCGTCGGAAGTGGCGGAAACGAAGGCCACTAAGATCACCCGGAGCCAACGGCGAAGTCAACCACCGGACGCAGCGCAGGGAATCCGCAAAACAAAACAGGGGAGGCTATGTTTTTTACTCACCAACTTCCCTCTTAATGGTGGAGTCTTCCTTGAAGTCACTTTGGTATCCATCGCGATCCATCGTATGAGCTTCGATCGGTATGTCTCACAGCACTTCAGTTGGCGCTGGAAACAAAACGAGCCAAATTCATTACAATGGGGTTGAATGGACTGCATAGAGTTATTCGTGACGAAAGATTCTATATAGGACTAGAGCCAGAGGATGATTCGTTATGGCTACCAGCACAACTACTTCGGGCCACAGCTGGAATAACTCCATTGGCTAGCACAGAAGAGACTTCTTCAGTGAAGTTTGTTTACATTGTTAAGTAAACAATGCGAACTGTCATCATCGCGGCGAATGTTGGGTAAAGTAGTTCGCGGCGAAGATTTGCGGCGATCTACGGCGAACTGGGATTACAGCGGTGGCAGGCGACGTTAATTTTTGGTTCGAACGAGAGGTGAATGTTCGAGGAGCGGGATCTTGGTTGGTGGTAGCCGTTAAGGAGACATAATAAAAGGACGACGGTGTATAGCAGGGGCTCTCTTTTCGTTTTGGTTTTAGCGATGGGAATGGGACAAGTTGGACGAGCAGTAGGAAAGTGAGTGGGGTTTTGAAGATCAACATAAAGGGGTAAAGTCGTGAGAGTGCTATGGAAAAGTGGATAATAAACTTCCAAATATAATTACCAAATTAAACAAAAAAAAAAAACCTTGCAAGGACAGAAGATAGACGTGAAGTGAAGTGGTTGTAATCCAGGACGCGAAATTTACAGTAACGACCAAATTAAGTCAATTCCATTCGCGAGTGCGCGGCGCGACCGGACCGGAGCAAGGGGCCCATCGCGGAAGACCAGTTTAGTCGTAAGCTAGCCTTAAGTTTCTTTTTCTCGCTATTCGTTTTCCTTTTAGAAATAAATGCCAAGAATTATCGGAAGATCTTTTTTTTTCCCCTTAGGTGAGAGCTAGACTGTGTTTTGTATTGCAGGTTTCCTTCCGGCTTTGTGAGTGGCGACGAAGCGGGGTGCGCGGGAACGCGGAGCGCGCGTACACAGTAGGTTGGAGGTTCCACGGAGGTGACGTCGGGGGGTGGTGTGAGGAATCCGTGTTTTCTCTGAAGTTGATTTGGTGTGGCGACAATTTCCTCTTCTGGCTTCGCACCGTGTGTTTTCAGGTAGTGTTCTTTCTTTTGTTTCAGGAGCGTAATCCGGGCGAGCCGCATTCTCGCTTGGCGGCTCATCGGGGCTAACTGGGTAAGCGAGTGGCGCCCACGCCCGTCTTCGACGAGCTACCGGAGCCCAGAGCCCCAACCGGAGGGGTTTCAGCCTAGGATGCGCGAAGTCCTAGACGTACCGGAGTAATCCCGGTAACAAGAGATGTAAATATCCCATGTAGCATGTGTGCAAAATTATTTGGAATGGGAGATTTCACACCATACAATCTCTGATTTAACCTTTTTTTTCATTACAGGCAACAGTAAATATCTAGCTTGGATGTGGGTGTCTGAATCTGTGCGGAGAGAGAAAAAACTTTGCAGCTCCGAATTAAAGGTTTTATTATAGTGAAATCAATTAAAAGCGTTCACATATTGGATGGCAGTGCGAAAAAAGAAATTTAAATATCCCCATGTAGTATATAAAGCGAGCTTTGCAGGTTAGAGAGCTTAAAAACTAAATGACGAAGGGGATTGGATAGATCATGATGGTTTGATTTCCGAGCTTTAATCTGTGTAGGATTATAATTTTGCCGGTGTAATAGTTTATGTGAATCATTATATATTAATACAAAATTTTAGAGTATGTTTATACGCATTTCTCCACGCCAACATCTAGGTGTTCTGGATCGGGAGAGTAGGGGTCGAATGCTATAAGGTTGTGGGTTTGTTGGAAGTATCAGCAAGTTTTGATAGGTACACAATTAACCTGATAATTCTTACATTAATAGTAGCTTTGTGAAAATTAGCATTAGAAAAAAAACATATGGCGGCTTTGATTTAATATGTGATCCTTACTTTATAACAGTAGGAAAGGTGAATTCCGGGTAGGAAAATAACTAGAAATAGGTTAAGCAAAGGGTTAAATGTGACAATATTGTAATGAAAATGTTTAGATGGTTGGTCCCTCGATGGAGGGGGGGGGGGTGGTGAGTGTCGAAAAGAGTGGAGAGAGGTTCAATTACCTCGTCCTGATAGATAAAATAGGGGGGCGGTAAGGTGGAGGCCCAGGAGGTGGAAATGAAAAGTTGAATGTTTGAGGGATGATAATGACGTGTGACGAACTGCAGCACTGTCATGAGCAGCTATGGAAATGATACATTCTGTTTTGTTTTTTTTTTTTGACAATTTTTTACAACCTCATGACCTCCTTCCCACCCCAACGGACTATCTTTTTTTAAATGCCTTTTAACAACATCTTTTGTTTTTGTTGTTGACTGTCAATTAAAATATTCACTTCATTTAAAAAAAAATCCTTTCATATAATTTTTTAGCTAGCCAACTAATCGGCTTTCCTCCACTTTTCGTGCCTTCATTGCCCTGTCCCAAAGTTTTTACTTCTTTTATAGTAATCTGAAAGATGGCCAATTTGCTTTCACCTCCCTCCTCAACCGACCGCTCGGAGATCGTGAAATAATTATATGAGAGCGTTGTTAAAGAAATGAATAATTTTAATAATTTAAAATTTCAAAGATAAGTTGGGGACGTTGTAAAGTGAGGAAAGATGTTGAGGATTTGTCAGAAATAAATTTAAAAAAGTATTTACCATTTTTACAGAAGCAGATAGCGATTTTGCGGCTTGTCGCACGTAATCATTATTTAATATGGAATTTTGCATTTCCAGGATGTGATCTTTCAGGATGTGGTCATGAGATTTTCATCCAACCCATTCACACCGCCCACCCCTTTCCAAGCAAGCATTCAAACATGTAGATATTTGTTTGTGTGCTTAAGATGGTTTGACCTAAGAATCATTGTTTCATCCTGTTAAATAATGAAAATCAAAAGTGTTTCAGTGACGCTGCGTCGTTTGTTTGGTCTACTCGACTCCTCTCAGAAATTCTTAGCAAATCATTGTAGCTTTTCTCGATCATTTTTAAATGTTGATATAGTCATTTTCCTTGCTCGTCACTAGTTTAACTCAAATTTTCGGGGAAAGACATGCAGATTCCCATCTGTGTTTCTCGAAAATGGCCAAGATTCCGAACTTGCACCTCCATCCAATTTACCTCCATTACAATTTAAGGGTTGATATGGAGGTATATCAACCCTTAAATTGTAAATAAGAAAAAGCACGTAGGATTAAGTTAGAATAAGTTACGTTTAAGGTTTATCAATGATAGGAAAAAAAAAACCTTATGAGCAAAGGATGAATTTTAAAATAAATATGTAATCTAAGCCTATGTCAAGAATCGGTTACAACCAGATTCATAGAATAGTTGTTTGACAAACTGTCGCTGTCAAACATTAGACATAATCATATCAGATAACGAAAATCATGTAGGTATAAAGTCTCAATAAATAAATATCTATCTATCTATCTTTCTCGAAAATGGATTATAACAATATTTGGACACTAATTTTTCGATGATTCTTCGAAAAAATTGCAACGATTCGGTTGTAGTCGTTACATTTTTTGGAAGTAAATGGCGAACACCACTTTTGAATCGTTTCCGTGCTACTGGTTTCTTGGCCTTGAAGCACTTTGTGAAGTTGTTGTCGTTCCAGGTCTTCTGATATTTTGGTCCAACGAAAATTGCCCCCATCTATTTTGGTAGAGAGCATTCTGGGACACAGTTTTGGTAGTTACTGGAAACCTGGTTCCTCACGGTGAATTTCTTCCACAAAAGTATTCAAGACGCTGAGTTTCATGTGTAAGGAAGCACTTTTAACACAAGCTGGACTAATATATAGAGTAGCAGAGATCTTATGCTGTTATGGTGTATAACAATCACGTTTTGATCATTGATATTGTAACTTTTATTAATAATCAGTGGCGCGACAATTGCAAAGTCAAATAAAGCAACAGTTTTTCATGAGGACAGGATGCATGCCATTCAGCCATTCAATTCCCTGCGAACCAAATATGAATTGAGATTTGTTCCTAGAAATTTCTGGGTATAAGTTTAATAAGTTTATTCAAATCGGCACAAATTGCCCAGTTGTTAATTCCCCGTAGTATCTAATATTCCTTTTATTGTAAGCATTTTCACGTAATTTTCCATAGTGTTGTATGTAGGAGCAAGCGGGTGAATGGTTTTGTATTTTTCACCACTCTAGAAAGCAGCTTTAAGACTGTACCAATGATGAAGAAACACCGATTCATGCTATCGGTAGAATGTTCCATCTATTTAAATATTCCTTCGATTCCTTTGCGAAAGACCATAAAATCCTTTTTTCGGTGCGATGTTCTGACCGATGAGTGCGCACCACCGAAATCGAAGGAAGTGCTGGGAAACGACGTAATGTTCCGAACACAAAAAATTGTTCAATTCTCGTCGGAAAACATTATCTCTACGAAACATGACATCCTCTTACCGTATAATCACCGCAAACCTAACTATGAAAAAGGGCGGTCCGATAGGGACTTAGCTTCACTGCCCAGTGGTGCCACTTTCGCAAGAGATATACACGTAGTATAGTACCCCTCAGTAGACGGCAACTGCCGAATTTTCAGCCGGATCGGACTTGTAGTTCTGTTTTGAGATCGTGTGAAAGCAACCGTGTCCTTTGATTCCAAAAAAAGGAAAAGGGACAATTTCGGTCGTTGTTTTTGGCAGGGAAATCGCGCAGAGAAATCAAAGAGCGCTTGAATGCAGCGTATGGGGACGCTTTTTCTTCGATGGCGATCGTCAAAAATTGGTTCAATGAATTTCAACGCGGCCGCATGTCGTTTTTTGATGAGCCACGCCCAGGTGCCCCGACAACAGCAACCTCGGAGGATAATGTGACGGAAATCCATGATCTCGTTTTGGCAAACCACAGATTGAAAGTGCGCGGAATAGCTGAGATAGTAGGCATTTCAAAAGACCGCGAGGTGCATATTGTATATGAAAGTTAGAGTATGAGAAAGCTGTCGGCAAGATGGGTGCAGCGTTTTCTCACTCTGGGTAATAAGCGCAACTGTGTGACCACTTCAGTGCAATGTTTCGCGCTGTTTAAGCACAATTAAGCACGCTGTTTGCGTTGTTAAGTGACCGTCGACGGAACATGGATCCACTGGTATACACTAGAGATACCAGAGAAGGAGCAGTCGAAACTTTACCCGGTGAACCCGCTCGGAAGAAGGCGAAGACTATCCCATCGGCTGGAGAGCTGATTGTCACCGTTTTCTGGGATTTGCAAGGTGTGATATACATTGACTACCTGGAAAAGGGGAAAACGGTTACAGAGCAGTACTATGTCGAATTATTGGGGCGATTCCTAGCCGCCGACGAAAAAACGGGCCGAATTGGCGAAAAAAATGCTCTTCCACCATGGCCATGCACTGGCTTTAATCTACGCACTCGCCACGGCTAAATTGATCAAATCGAGCTGCCCAACTCCAGATTTAGCCCCGTGTGACTTCTTTTTGTTTCCCGACTTTAAAGGACATTCGATGGGCAGGAATTTCACTCGAATGAGGGATTAATTGCGGCCTACTTTGCGGACCTAGAGAAAACTTTTGTTGCAGATGGGTTAAAGAAGTTGGAGCATCGCTTGGTGAAGAGCATCGAATTCAAAGGAGATTATATTGAAAACTAAATTGCATTTTTCCAAAAATTTGCTTTTTTTTCATTTGTAGGCTAAGTACTTATCAGAACGCATTCGTATTGAACTCTTATTTTGTATGATACTTTCAGCATTTTCTAGAATCAATTTTTGATTAAGGATCTTGCGCATATGTCAGGATTACCACTTAAACAGACACCCTATCGACGTGATCAGGATTACAACTTAAACTGACACCGTATCGACGTTCTCACTCTTTGTAAGATCGCAACGCTATCAACATGATGTTTCTATGAAATTTGACCCGATGGCGGCAAACCAGCTACGAGTTTGAGTTCAGTGCGCGAAAACTCACATTTTCAAAAATTTGTGGTCCTGTGTAATTGCATATGAGATGTATATGTGTATGTGTGATTATGTTTCTTAAAACGATTTTTTTATTGAAATAATTTTTTAGCGTATGTAGTGGTTACCAGTTTTTCATATTCTATAAGAGTTGCAAATCAATAAAAATCCGCAGAATCAAGTAGAACCCGATATTTTTGCATGTATGGTGGCTTTAATTTGTAAATATTTTAACATTTAATTCGGTTTCGTGATATATTTAAATAATTTGAAAAAGATTTCATTTACGCGAATCGCGTTAGAACACCCCAAAATAAAATTGTAAGCGCTTTTATAGCTTCTGAACAATTAAGTCAACAAAAACATCCCCGCTCATAGCACTAAAGGAAAATGGAAATTGTGTTGAATTATTGCTCATCGATATATTGCGGCTAATTATTGACTACACTAGCCCATAAATTTTCCCGCATAAACTAAATATGAACGAATAAAAGCTCCTCAAGTTTCACATTCTTTATTATATTACCATTTATGAATCATGATATTACACAGATACAATCGTTTAAATGCAATTGACCTATCGCAGATAATCAAAAAGGCATCAAATTTCAATGGAACCAGAATGAGAACAAAAAAGATCTTACCATATAAGTAACGCAGAACGAATACGAATAGTAAAGCAATGTATCTGCAGTAATATCTGACATTGGATGGACCGAAGTCGAGCAACAAACACCTACATAAAATTATGTTGCAAAGCAGATATAATTTAAATTTATCTATTTTGCACCTTCATGCCTTGTCGCCCCATTTCAGGTCACATTCCATATTTTATGGACGAGCACTGGTTTTCGTATGATCGACTAAGAAATAGATAAGATCCCCGCACTGCATTTCTCCTTGACTGCTCCTGTGATAGTTCCGCAAATTTTCTTAGCGAATTTCACTTCCCCATCCACAGAACGCGATGTATCTAATAATTAGCTAAGCTGCAACAGCAATAAAACTAAAGAAAAAAAAACAACTAATCGCAGATTATAATGTGCAACATTAGCAATCAAATGGGAACCAGTCTAGCGCCGCAGGCGGAAAAGTGGAACTCAGGTTTATTCAATGGAATTGAAATAATAAGAAGTGAAGTGTTACCAGACATGATCATTTCATACATCAAGTTTTTCCGATTTTTCAAGATTTTCTCAGATGAATTACTTATAAGATTTTCGTCTGTATCAAAAATTCATACCTAATACTTGTTGAAAGAAATCCTTCACTTCTATTCCAGAGTGAAAGTTACATTTTGAGAAAAGTCCGAATTTTCGGAAAAGCTCAACGTATGAATTTAGTTTCTCATGACAGCATGAGAAAAACTTTTAGACATAAAAATATTGTAAACAGCACCAAGTTTTATTATATTTTTTATTTTGTTATTTACTTAACTTATTAATTCAACATACATATCTACGATTATTTTGTCGTTACTTTTCTTTTGTCTTGGAGTTGAAAGGTAAATTCTGCTTACTTCATATTCAAACTCGCCAACATAGAAATAGTGTGCAACGCTCGAATCTGTTTAAATCATAAATCCCAGATTGATAAGGAAATCGAGAATTTTAATGACACAATGTGGAAAGCAATCCATCGCAGCACACTCAAAAAGAATCCTGACTACAAAGTTCTGTCACTGGATGCTGAAACGTAGTAACTTATCCGTAAGAGAAACTGTCTTAAAAGGCGCTGGCACAGAACTAGAGACATACAAAAACATGAAAGTGGAAATCAATAGCTTAACAACTGCTATTCGTATCAAAATCGTCAAATTTCGCAACCAGAATTGGAACTCCATGCTCGGTTAGTTGGAATACAATTCTCGCAAAATCTGGCATATAAATAAAATATTCAAAAGAAATCAACTTCTTGATACCCCACCGCTTGAGGGAAGCAATGGTTTTCAAATCATTTTTTTCAAATCAAGGCAAAGCCGAGCTTCTTGCTGAAACATTTCTTAAACATCACAACGTCACCCAAAATATGAAAATCCAACTCACTAAGCTGTCCCAGTCCCATCAACTGCGTCTGTTCCCATGAACAATCGGATCAAGCCAAGGGAAGTGTTTAAAATGATCAATAAATTGAAAAACAATAAATCACCAGGCCGTGATAGGATACCGAATATAGTTCTGAAGAATCTCCCCAGAAAAGCGATTAACCTACTACACTACATCTTTAACACCTGCCTCAACATAAGCTACTTCCCCTCTACATAGAGGAATGCTATGGTTATTTCGATCCCAAATTCAAATAAAGAACGTCACCTCCCAAATAACTATAGGCCAATAAGCCTGTTACTGTCACTCGGCAAACTGCTGGAAAAATTAATTCTCGACCGGTTAAATAAATTTGTTGAAAAAAAAGAAATTCTCCCTAATTTTCAATTCGGTTTTAGACATGGGCACTGAACCGAGCAACAATTATACCGTGTTACTCAGGACATTAAACATGCTTTAAACGAAAAGGAGTCTACAAGAATAATATCACTTGATATCGAAAAGGCATTTGATACAGTATGGCATAATGGCTTCTCTACAAGTTGGTTCAACTTAAATTCCCTCCATACTTAGTTAACATAATGAGCTCCTTCTTAAAAGACCGGAAATATTCCGTTAAAATTCGAGACACCCTATCCCACTCTCAAAGTATACCTGCGGGAGTTCCCCAAGGTTCATATCTAAGCCCACTACTTTTCAACATATATACTTCGGAAATGTCTGTCCTGGATACAAACAAATTATCTACCTTTGCGGACGACGTGTGTTTTTAAACATCTTTAATAGACCCAAATAAAATATAAAAGCTTAGAAACATTGCTTGAAGAAATGTACCAATATTAACATTGGTGGAAAATTAAAGTCAATATTTTCTTTACGAAGAAAAGAAAGCTAAACCTTCTGCCTAACCGGAACATCAATTTCTTGGGCTTGGGCTTACTTTTAACAAAAAGCTGACATTCAAAAGCCATATTGAATCGACTCTGACTAAAGCACCCAAGGCAGGATCAGCACTATATCCTCTGATGAACCGCAAATCACTGCGCAAGCCAAGAAACAAGTTCCTTATCGTCAAAATGGTGACTATGCCCATTATGTTGTATAGAGCTCCTGTCCGGAGCTCATGTGCAAAATACCTAAAAGCTCAACTTCAAGTTTCGCAAAATCGATGCCTGCAAATGGTTCTCAACAAACATTTCTATTTCTTCTCTGAAAAGCTCCATAAACTTGCTGGAACACAAAGTATAGAACAACTCGTGTTTAAAAGACAAAGTAAAATGTTGAGCAGGGCTATCTACTCCCCCAGTCCATTGATTTCGGCATTTCTAAATATTAGCGCATTGTAGCCATCATGTTTTCTTAATCTTTAGCTTATTTAATTTTAAGCTTATGTGTTTAGAGGTAAGATATTTTAAGTTAGGCTAAGGTAGTTGTAAGGTGAAGTAAGATTTTTTAGTTTATTGTTTTTTCCTTCCAAATTTAAATTTAATAACACTCAATCAAGGAAAATACACACAAGCTATGCTAAATTTTATAGAATTAAGTTTGCAATGACGTAAATTCAGATCTCCAAAAAAACTTTCAAACTGGTAAACACAGAGAAATATAAATAAAAAAGTTTTGAAATTGAAATCGGTTTAAATCATGTTCCGCTTAAAATATCCTCCCTTAGAGGCAGTCCCCTCCCGTTACGTTTTGATTTGAGCTTAAAGCCAGATTTTGATCAAGGCTGAAGTCGCTCGGCAATCACAACCAGGGGATATTTAAGGTACCATCAGACAAACTCAAGCAGGTTCCTCTTTTCACTCTTATCCATGTCAGCCCGATAGATATTCGACATCTTATATCTCATTAACTAAATAAGTAAAAATTCGACAATATATTGACGACATTCTCTGCTCCCTTTGTTCTTAGTACTGGCTCTATATTAAGTCAGCCCGAGCTTAATGTAGAGGTATACTAGGGGTGAAAAGTAGAGCATGAAATTTTGTTATCTTACGTGGCTTTCAATAGAACCAATAAAAATGGATCCTTTCGTCAGGAAAGCCCTCGCTGGCCAAAAATTTCTGGCGCTCTGAGGTTTGGGTCTTCGTTATTTTGTTAAGGTATTTCCGAAAATATACTTTCCTAAAAATAAATATACCTTACTAAAATAATATACTATATCCTAGGTTGCGTTATAAATTAATATTTTTAAACAGGCTTATTATAGCCTGTATCAAAGTTTCAAAGTTTTAAGATTCATGTTCGTTCTGAAAACAATCAGATGCCTACAAACGACTTGCGTAAAATACTAAAAAGCTAGCAGATCTAAAAAAATGCAGATGAGTTGTCATTTATAGCTCGTGTTAGGCTACGATATTCCTTCGTTTATGCGAAAAACACCGGTGCTTGTTCTCCAATATCTTATCAGTAACATAACAGCAGCCAAACCGATGAGGCTCTTCCAAGATTTGATTAAAATTTACCTTTTCATGTTTGTGACTTCCAACAGTGAAACATGTTCTGTTTGCCTAACCTCTCTGAGCACTGGTAAACAAACATTACTGCAACATTTTTCCACAAAGCTAGGCCACAAGCCTGCGCAATGTGCTAGTGCAAAACCTCTGTACACCATTCCTAGCATCTAGGAGTTATCAGTTCCATGAAAACACATTCGGTTTCGAAAAATTCCTTTATAGAGAACGGTAGCTGCATGTGATTGCCAATGCTCATTAGGTTCCGCGCAATCCACTCAGATGGCAGCATCTACTGGATTTGCCATGCATATACTGCCACCTGCAGTTCATGAAATAAAACTTCTGGCGTGCTGACGCCATTCCCTAAACTCATGTGAACGCGTACGGCCGGTTTTTTAGTCTTGCGAAACCATTTCGCAACTATTTCAAAACTATTTCGGGACGGAAAAAAGTGATAATTCAACAAAACTTATCTGTAAAGTTAATTCATTCTCAGTGAACATCGCAACAACAGCCTACGTCCAGCATTCATCAGAAATGAGACCCACGTGCTGCATCAGCTGGGTAACCGCGCGCAACACACACACACAGCTGGCGAAGATGGACACCGCTAGGACGAGATTAATAAAATTCAGTCTCAGCATCGGCTAGAAACACTTTAGAGGAATTGGGGGAGATCTACAGTCTCCCTCCAGAGTTACTGGACCAGTTAACGGTCCAACAAGATCATCGATCTCCATATGCATTGTGTGAAGCGTCACGACGCTCACACACACTCATAGAACTTCAACACTTCACAATATCCAAATAATAATAATACCTCAATAATTTTATTGTAACTTAGTGCCAGAAATATATTGGCGAATCATATCCTGGCGGACAAATAATGGTTAATAGTAACTAGAATAAATTACAGTTACTTTTGGATGTGTATGTGCTACATTTAACTTCTCAAATTCCAAATTTCATGTCTCCAGATCTTCATCCCATCCATCCATGCCTTTAATCCCATTTTCTGTAAGCTGATTTCCTCCCGCAAGCTGCTCTCCCCTGCGAGCAATGATCCTGCCAAACCAAACCATCAAATTTTACTAATGTTTAATAATGTAATATACAACCTGGGATTAAGCTTAGTAATGAACGTGCAGACCCATAAAAGCTAGCCCCTTGAATTATAGCCATGCTACTACGTACTAAAAATTCGGTCGATATACGTCTTCTAGTCAGAATAACAACTATCTGTTTTCGCAGTTGTAGACTCAAGACCATTATCATTTTTCCATAAGACAAGCTGTCTTACATACATTCTTATTACATAATTTTTTAGAAGTAGAGTAAACAGCGTATGTAGTGTATTGTGGAGTTAGTAGTAGACCTAAGAAATCTAACCGCTCATCAATGCATAGGAATCTATCACATATGGCATTTTACAAGCGCCAGCCAAAGATCAAGCCTCGTTTAACACCTGCAAATTAAATATTTTATTCGCACTCCATTTTTTATCCTGTTTTCAAGGTGCCGCCTACTCAGAAGAGTTCTTATCATGGTCAAGAGGGAAATCGGAATGTGAAGCCCATCGCATCCATTTACATTTTCCATCTTGCAATTCAAAGGCCTTCTATATGTCCAAGGATACTGACAGGATGATTGGCGAAGCTATGTTGCCTCATATCCTGATTTTCCCTACTGACTTACGAAGCTCAAAGGCATGTTTACTATGAGATCGGTCTGTTACTTCTCTTGTGAATACCAAGAACAGAGATCTAATGCGCACCTCAGGCCTTTAAGGAATCTGTTGGGCCTTTGCTCAAACGCCGGATATATTGACAGATTTCTACTGGTTAGCCACGACCGATCCATAGTCTTGCCAAAATCAAAAGAATACTTGAATGGATTAGGCTTAAAAATCGTCAATTAAATCAAAGACAAGGTTAATAGATTTCAGAAATAATTGGCAGCTGAGTTTTATCAAAGGAGTAACATGTAAAAGCATCAAAATGCTTAGGAAGAACAATGAGTACGTTGACTATTCAGGTAAGTTTTGACATGATATATAACGCTTCGAAAATAAGGTATGTTGCCTACAGGTATGCTTTATTTTCTAAAATTGAGAACCGTTTCCTTTAAACGAAGCTCTGTATCCTTGAGTTTTTCAGAATTTTTTAGCAACGTGATGCCTTTTTTAATGTGTCCTTTATAATGCATGAGAATACTCTTTCATTTTGAGCTAGAACAATTTTTTGGGGTTTCCAATTTGGCATTGGCACTTAATGGGACAATCAATCCAATAAAATCAATTGATAAAATGATTAAAAAAATGAATGGGTTGGAATTTTTTAAAGCTAGAAAATTGAAAAACCCCTCTGGTGAGGGCAGGGGTCATTTATTAGTAATTTGGTTTGGGGGAACCATATTTAGACACGAACGTTTTAAAAAGAATTCAGACACAAAACAAAGTCGAGTGTTGGCACGTGTAAACACTGCCGCTTCTACGATTTTTTTTTTGACAACTCTAGGAAAACCGCTTTTATTTGCTGAAAAAAGTGAAGAGTTACTAGAAAATGACTGGATGCCTCCTTAAAAAGACAACTCCGCTGAAGACGCTGTTGATTTGAAACGAAAATTCAATTTTTCGTGGTTGGAGACATACTCGCCACGGCTTGTTCATTCCTGCCGGCAGAAAGGAGCCTTTTGTAAATATTGTGCGTTGTTTCCGCAAAATGTCAATTCTTTCCGAGGTGTCCTGGGGTCGTTTATTGTTAAAACGGGACAGCTGACATATCTGAGAATTATTTGGGACAGATCTGAGCAATTTTCCATTGGTCTGCGATATTTTTGAAATGAAACGAATGCAGGTGAAAAAGTATTCTTTGGGTTCGAAGAGCTGAACGGACTTGAAGTGAAATATATTTCACAAACAATTGATAATTTTTAGCATGGGAAGAGGTTGAAGGAACAGAATGTATTGGATTGGGATTCGATTGCTGTTCAACATTGGCTGTACAAGCGATCTTGCGAAAAAAATACACCAAAGCTTTGTTCTTTTGTTGTTCGTCACACAAACTGATTTTAGTTATTAATAATCTCAGTGTCTTGCCTTAAATCCTTGACACCATGGGAACCCCCAAAGATATTGTTGAATTTTTCCGGGAGTCCATTTTGAGAAGAAAAGTAATACCCAATATTTCGCGTCTCTGTGAAACACGGTAGAGCGAGAAACACAAGAACCGTAGAGTTTTTAAAGAACACTTCTGTGCAATAATGGAGGCATTAGAAACCCTAACAGTCGAAGGCAATAGTGCGACTCAGAAACACGCTTTTCAACTCTATTTCACATCTCCTAAAGTTTCTTATATTATCTGATTTTTGATGATAGCCAAGTACTCAGCTTTGATGGAACCGCCGATGTATGGACTTCAGGCTGTAGCTTTGGACACGGTCAAGGCTTTCCAGCACATTTAGCGCCTTTCACAACTTTTCAAAATGCACCGTGATGATCTAGATCATATCACAAGTGAAACTTTGAAAGACGCTACTGCCATAGTAGAAAAACTCGGGTTGGATGAAAATATTATGGCAATTCCATGCCTTGTTGGATGTGAGCTTTATAGGAGCAACCATCCAGCAGACAATCCATCAAGGTTTTGGAGAAGGTTCCATTTTAAGATCCTTTATAAGATCCCTAGAAGAACGTTTTGCTGAAGACAACACTCCAGCTTTTGCATTATCAAAGTTGCACCCTGCCCAAATACAAACCATGTCCCTGAAAATTTTAAGTGAAGCTTGCAAGAACTTAAGCGAATTTTATAATTTACCAACTATAAAAAATGAAATGAATGAATTACGGCAGAAATCGGGGAAAATCTAACCCAATGCCACTGATTTGACCGTTTTTGAAGTGCTAGAAGGGATGAAGCCATTTTTCCTGGAAATTGCTAAAGCTCTAAAAATCCTGGTAGCTTTAACGCTCCTTCAGCAGCTTGAGGCGTATAAAAACTTGGCTCCGAAGTACTATGGTGGAAACTGAACTGAATGGCCTGGCAACGATGAGTGTTCACCGAAAAATTGTCTTGGGGAATTTGTCAGATTTCAACAATAAAGTGGTGGCTAAATTTGCAAGAAATTTGAGGAGACTGTGCTTCAATTGAGATAGTTTCTTGCAGTAAAGTATATGTTTTATTGTCTTAACCTGCAGTTATTTTACTTCCAATAGTACCCTCAATTTATTTGGCATAACTTGCACCTTTTTCGTTAACACACATTGAATTCAATCCCAAAGTTTCTTGTCCTGAATCGTTTTGGCATTGATTTAAATCTTCCACACCGGCAGAGCTCATAATTTAAAGGACACGCATATTCATTTTTAGTTATTTTTATATTTTTTTGCAACCCTTACCAAGAATGAACTATTTTTTAAGTCTAAGTCTCATTGTTATTACATAAATGCTGAATAATACTCGCAGTCGTACAAATTTGTACAAATGTATACAAATTTGTCTTCTCCAAACATACATGTTGAACAAATATTCCCGATATCCTAGTTCATAAACTGGCAGCCCCTTTTCGTAGAACATTACAATAACACCTCGAGGACGACAGTTGACGGGGGCGAATTGTGAATTTAAATCGGTATATGAATGGTAATGCTAATTACTAATGGCCATAGCCATATAATTTGTCTTAAGTATTAATGTAACGATGGCCTGAAACTTGGAATTGAGCCCAGTCAAGAATAAGATCCTATAAAACACACGATAAAGGAAAACGATGAATTGAGAAAGCCCATCTCTTGCTGGTGTTATGTGTGTAAGTATGTGTCTACCTCATTAATATAAATCGTGATTATGAGTCGTGCCTTGGGCTCTGGTGTTAAGCGAATATTCCACGGAATAATGCGCGACCGGCTATATAACTCGGTAAGATCTCTTTAACATATATTACATATGTATGTTAAAAACAGTGCAACAGGAAAATATTTGGGTGTCTCATGGCTTTTTTGTGCTCCACAACGTTATTGCAAAATGAATTCTGAAGTATCAATTTCAAGGATATAATTTATATTGAAAAAAAAAATCACCCAAATCGCCTTTTACGAATTAAACTGATAATTTTTCATATTCGCAGGTATATATGACAATTTAGAAGCTAGTTTAGATATGCATACCTGTGCATACGTTAATAAGATGATTCCAATATGTTCAAAAACTTTATTTCATCTTTATTCATATAAATCACAAGAAAGAAGATATGAGCTGAAAACTCACATCTCTTGATAACTCGAAGTTTCTTTAAAAAGCAAAATACAAGTAAAGCTGCATGCATTAGAACCTAGAATTCGGATACAACAACGCCCTGAACTCAACACAAAAACCGATTAAATAGATCCAACTAAAACAATCTAAGATTTAGCTTTGAATTGACCGTAAACTTAAAATGTAATTTCTTTTTAAAATTTTAACAGTTCCCTATATTTCGATACATTCACCAAAATAATGGTAGTCCATTTTTGGTGGGAGCCTTTTCAGTTTAATTAGACGCAATCGCTCATCTGCCCTTAGTAAAAAACTAGCTTAGGATACCTTCTTCCCACTCAAAAAT
Organism: Stratiomys singularior; assembly: GCA_954870665.1. Taxonomy (NCBI): domain Eukaryota; kingdom Metazoa; phylum Arthropoda; class Insecta; order Diptera; family Stratiomyidae; genus Stratiomys; species Stratiomys singularior. The sequence goes on along the minus strand of OX940881.1, from coordinate 24,512,217 downwards.
ATTTTCTTAAAGGAAAGAAACAGATAACTCGGTCTTCTTTGAAAACGCAAAGATTTAAAGTTCTAGTACAAAAAAATCCATAAGTCTAGTACAGTTTTCTCGTGGTTATGCATTTAATACTAGCAATTTTATAAAATTTCTAACCCGATTTCCCCCATTACATTCCTTTTACAGCTACGAATAATGTAATACAACAGCGCACCAACATGCAGCACAAACACTCTCGGGAATCTTTTCTCAGAAAGAGATAGAAATGTCGGTCAAATACCGTTAGATCTGGAGTTTTAATCAATACGTTTGGGTTGGATGTACTTACGCTTTATTATAGTACGCGAAGGATATCGATTCTGACTAGTTAAAATACCTTAATTGAGACGTTCTTCTGCACCTGGAAAATAAATAATAAATCATAGAATCAAGTTTTAACCAGCATGATTGGCTTACCTGGAACAATTAAATGTAATTCTGGGGAAAATCGAGAGGAAACCACCCATGAATTTGACGAATTTTGATTTTTTTTGCAAACATCCATTTAGCTCAATACATCCAATACAAGATTTTTCTCAGCTTTTTAACCATTCAAAGAAATCGGCGTTTGGAACAATTCGAAAAAAAATCTTGGTCAGTCAATTACCCAAAGATGTTTGCGAGTGCAAATCATTTTGTTAGTATAATTATATATTAAATAAATATTGGCCAAAGTATCGACGACTCCTTGTCTTGGAGTTATTCACTTAATGATGACCAGTATCACTTGACCGACGGACTAAGCTACTTTTGAGTCCTAAGAGTTGATGATATGGCATTGTAGCAAGAAACTTGAACCCCCTTTCAGACCAGCACCAAAATGGCTTACATGCCCTAAAATCGTACACAACTACTGGACTGGTCCTACCTAGGCTGCTATATATATTTCTGGCCTAGGCAACACTAAGTGTTGCCAGGTGCAATCTGACATTTCCATTGGAAAGTTTGACATTTTTTTTAGCATAAACGTACTTAGAACGTTTCGACGTACGACTATGATTTGTGTTGTTTACAGTGACTTGAAAAAATCAATTTGGCAAAAAAATGTAATTACTTGTGAACATTTTCGTGCGATCATTTTTCACAACTTTCGACGTGGATTATCACGACAAGAGTGCATCGATGAACTTAAATCTTTGTATGGCTATGAAGCACCATCCTATAGCACTGTAAAAAACTGGTACAACGAATTCAATCGTGGCCGATGCTCGCTCAAAGACGAATTTCGTGAAGGAAGTCCAAAAACAACTCTTGTGCCAGAAAACATCGATGCCGTGCGTGAAATGATAATGCAAGTTCGTCATGTGACATACCGTGAGATAGAGGCATCCTTAGGCATTTCTCCCACTAGTATACATTCGATATTGCATGAACACCTGGCCGTAACAAAGGTTTGTTCTCGTTGGATCCCGCACAATTTGACAATCGCTCAAAAAATGGCTCGTGTGGATTGGTGTAAGGAAATGCTGAATAAATACAATCGCGGTCTTCAAAAGACGTTTATAAGATTGTCACAGGTGACGAATCATGGATATATGCGTATGAGCCCGAAACAAAGCAGCAATCAACCGTATGGGTCTTCCAAAACGAGGCCAATCCAACAAAAGTTACTCGCGCACGAAGCACTGCAAAGCAAATGATCGCTTGTTTCTTCGGCCGAATGGGTCATGTGGTCACTGTTCCGCTTGAGCAACGTAGGACGCTCAATTCTGAGTGGTAGATGACCATTTGTTAGCCTAAAGTCTTCGGAGAAATTCGCAAAACGAACAAGAGAAGACGAATCATCCTCCATCATGACAATGCGAGCTCATCTCATCAAACACGTGATTATTTGAGCACTCAAAACATCGAATTGATGGGTCATCCGCCGTATAGCCCCGATTTGGCCCCTAACGACTTCTTTTTATTCCCACACATCAAGAAAAAAATGCGTGGTCAACGATTTTCGTCGCCAGAAAATGCTGTTGAAGCATTCAAAACCCATGTTTTGGAGGTGTCTCAATCGGAGTGGAAAAAGTGCTTCGAAAATTCGTTTGAGCGCATTCAAAAGTGTATAGATCTTCATGGAGAATACTTTGAAAAACAATAAAACCATTTTAGATGATAAATATTCGCATTTTCATTATTAGGCCAGAAATATATATAGCAGCCCTCGTACAATCACTTGGTCTGAGCACCATTTTAATGATAAATCCACGGCGATAATCAAAAAACAGCAGTTTCGTCATGTTTAAGGAAAAGGGTTGTATCACAAAATATTACAAAAAGATGTTTTCTGCTGATACCTATAACGGTGGCTCCCATAATTTAGACATTTCAAACATTTCAAAAGATATCTGGTCAAAACATATATTTCGAAATAAAAAAATTTTATATTACATTTTGTTTAAGAAAAAGCAAAAAAATTTAATTCAAAGTTTTTCACAGTTTTTTAAACCATTCAAAAAAAATCTCTGCACTTGAAAAATTTCTAACAAAAAGCTGGTCAACTAACTCTGCATACGATCAAGGAGTTCAAGACGTTCTAGGAGTTTTTTTCAAACCAGGGAACAGAAAAAAAGTTACAGTGAGGAAGATCTGAGGAAAGAAAGGAGCCGGGAGAAGAAATTCTATCTCCAAATCTAGAAAACACACAAATGTGAACCTGCACCTTATCATAGAGGAAGAGCACTTTCTTTTAGGTAATTTTGAGGACGTTTTTTTTTTCTATATGCTTATCAGCAGTTGAACAAGCAAGTTGACGTAACACTGTCCGATGATAATTTTACCTTTTTTCAAGCTAAAACTTCAAGTTTTTTTTTTCAATTTCCTTTGCAGATGATCCTTCGGGGACCTAAAAAATATTTTTGCCGTCACCTCTCCAGCAGAAAGAACCGCCTCCGCTTTCTTCGGAGCAGGTTCTCCTACTGCGATTCACTGGTTCGACTATTGCTTGGTCTCAAAACTCCGATCATGAGCCCAGGGTTGGTCGACGGTTGAAACTAAATGACTCGAACAATCATCTCGATTTCATAGGAAAAGGCTGAGATATCCGCACATGCTTCTGGTCAATATACAACATGAGTGGCGCTTAACGCACAGGAAATTTTCTCATTTGGTAATATTCGCGGGAAATTATATTTACTGGGGAACTCAAAAGGGCAGAAGCCTTAACATTTTCAAAACCGTCAATTGACGATCTTCTTCAACTGTTGCATGCTTTAAATGAAACATTTTGTCACGTGTAGCTGTTTTTGGAAGCCCTTCACAAACACTTATACGGCCGCGGTAATACTTGGCATCACAACTTTTGACAGTTGTAAAAGATGAGTTGCCTTAAAACTCGGTCCTAATGTTATGAGTTGTTTTTCAATAAATCGACGAGTGATGATGTATTTTTTTATCGCTGATCGTCCATTGATGATTTCGATCTTGATTTCAACTGGATGGATTAGACGATCGTGAGAGGTTCTGTTTTATTTTTCATTGTTGATTGATAGCGTCATATGTCAACTTATTTGAGCCAATGTACAGCACAATGTATGTCGGCTAATCATGGAAGTTTATTTTGGTTTGAGTGCTCTTATCTGTTTGATGCCGTTGATGTAGATCAGAGGTGACGTTTTGCACGGTTCGGCACTGTTTCCTGCTCGTAATCTTACTCCAGTAAGGATTATTGTAAACTATTTGCATTTGGTTGAGCTCATTTTCCGCCCATTGAAACAGGACTCTTGCTCCATTGTCTCGGGAATATGTAGGTGATCCGTTTGAACATGTTGTACCATCTCTATCTGGAGTTTTAATCGGATGCTTGGCAAAGATAGGTCCATCCATAGTCAGTGGGCTGAATTTTTTTTTGCAATGCAACCAGGCCATCAGCAAGACTTTTTGAAAATTAGAACTAAACGCAATTTTTTCAAGTTCCCTTGAGAGAACTTATGCTTCTTTGCTGTAGAAAAAATTATGAAAACGCGTCCGTCACCAAAACACCAAGCGCTCTTAATAAGGACTCAGCTTAAAATTTAGTGAACCTGTAGCATGCGGACCTACTCTACTTCAGACCATGAAGCACTTGAAACTGTTGTCGTTGAGCGTCCCGAATGGCTTCTACCTCATTGTTACTTACAAAATGAGTACGTTGACTATTCGGGTTCGTTCTGACATGATGTATCATGCTTTCAAAATAAGGTATGCTGTCTAGCGGTATGCTGTCTAGCGGTATGCTGTTTTTTTCTTAAGCTAGGCACCTTTTTCATTGAATAAACTCGTGTACCCTTCTAGCTCATCGTCTAGCTCGTTGTCACTCAAAACCACCAGAGAACAGTTAAGTGTTCGAATTATTCAGGGAAAGCTGAAAAAAGGACAAATTTTTCAGAGACCGACCGAAAAATCTCTTCTTACAGAAGGAATCGGGACGCAGCGCTCAGAATAGGGGTGTTAAAACATAAAAATTGGATAGTTTAGAATGGAAAAAAGTTACCTTTATAGAAGAGTCCAAAATAGAGGTTGTAAGATCAGACGTAACAGCTCGAGTTCGATGGAACGAACGGAAATGACTCATGCGTTATTCTCGAAGCATTAACCTTGTTTATGGTATGAAAGTGAAATCCGTCCAAGGAAGTTGAAGAACAACGTGTTCTCTTAAGGTCTATGAACGAGGCCCTCCAGGAGTCTGCAAAGAGCAGCGAAATAATCGAATGCAGTGTCATTTCAACTTTGGAGTAACTGTACAGTGATACCCTAGATGATATTTTCAGGATGCATTAGCTCCATTTCATCGTGATAATTCTACAACTATTCAAATATAGTATGAAATTTTCTAAGTTCGCTCATGAGTTTTTTCATTGTAAGCAACGGAATACAAGGAATGTTTAGGAGTAATATCGGTCTCTTGACCTGGTAACAATCCTGACCTCAAGTCTATTGAGAACGTTTGGTCCCATATGTGAAAGGATTCAGGACGATCAGCCTTGGAACATTAATTCAGAATTACTCATGGAATGGCTCTTCTTCAGTCATCGGAGAATTGTTGCTTTTATTTCATCTCAATTAGGGACAACACCGTACTGAAAAGAACGAGTTTATATATTTTATTAAATTAATGTAATTTCTAACTTTTTTAGATGTAATTAAATTATTCACATAGTTCTCAAAGGGGAGAACCCGAAATCTTTTTCGTACATAAAACGTATTGTCTTCTCAACAGCAAATCGTTTCAATGGTGAGAAAAATTCATATGAAAAATTCAAATTCAAACTCATATAAAAAGAAGTTGAGAAGAAATTACTACACACACGATCCACTAAGACTGTAAAGAATGCAATTATAAGAATTATTCTACCTTATCTTCAACTTAATCATGTCTTGCAACAAAGAAATTGATAACGACGAGTACGGCGATTTTTAGCCACTGCATAGCATAATGGTTTAGCATAATGGTTAGATTGTTTTGACGGCTCAGCGATTTTTCGCTACCGAAAAAATGGATCCAAGAATTTGCATCAAATTTCATGTTAAAAATGAAACAAAGTTGTCCAAAACACTTAAAATTTTACAGTGGCATACGGTGAAACTGTCCTGAGGAAAAAAAATATTTACAAGTGGTACAAACACTTCCAAGATAGCCACGAAGAAGTTTGTTCCGAAACTGCTTAATTTTCACCAAAAGAATCGTCGCATGATCATCGTTCATGGGCTGTTGACAGATGACAATAACAATGATGATCCTGATATGCTTCAAAAGGGACATAACTGATGACGAATCATGGGTATATGGTTATGATATCAAAATCAAAGCCCAATCGTCCCATGGAAGAGCCCAGATGAACCAAGAACAAAAAAGCACTCCAAGTTCAATCAAATGTCAAAGTTTTGATTGCTGTTCTGTTCGATTACCGTAGCGTAGTGCATCAGAAGTTCTATCCATATGGTCGTACGGTTAATAAAGATTATTGTCATAAAGTTATGCGCCACTTGCAAAGAGTATTACCAAGAAACACTACCAAAAACAATTCATAGCTTTTGAATCATGATATTGCCCCTGTTCAGTCATCTTTACTTGAGAGAGATTTTTTGCCAAAAAACATCACCACATTTACTGGATTCGGTCCCATTTGACTTTTTCTTGTTCTCAAAACTGAAGAGTCCTATGAAAGGACGGAGATTTGCAACGATTGAGAAGGTAATGACAGCATCGTAGGGAGAGCTCAAGGCTATATCGAAAAGTGATTATGAGAAGTGCTTCGAGGATTGGCAAAAACGTTGGCACAAGTGTACTGAACCTTAAGGGAATTACTTTGAAGGGGAAAATATAAAAAATGACGAATAAATAAATGTTGTTTCCTGAAAATACAAAGTCACCGTACTTTTTGAATACACCTTGTATATTCTTAAGCTGTGAGCGCCGTAAGCCTAAAAACATTTCATGTACAAAACAAATATAACCTTTTTGGCATTTGACATAAAAAAAACATTTTTCTTATCATATGAAATGTCAATTGGGATGTGATGCAGAATGTGATCGGGCATCTCGATCACGATGCATCGGATCTCTAACTTGAATTGTCAATCATTCTATGACCACTTGTCAAACAGTAACAAGTACAGGATTCAAAGTTTGTCTGAGTTTGACTTTTTGATTAGTGTTATCAATGCGACAGTTGAATGTGTGGGAAAGATTTGGAAGGATGCGTTGCCTTTGACATCTGCCAAAAATGTTTACTTTTCAAACCATTGTTAAAATTACCGCTGAGGTATTTTTCTCCTTGGATTGATTGATTGAAGGATTGATAAATATTTTAGCGTTCCTAATTGCAACCAATTATTAATTAGGTGAGAAGGACCTTATTTCCTTCCATTTGTACCAAGGATGTTATTTTAACTGATATAAGGAACCAGCAGCCAAATCAATTTTCCAGTGATTGAATACTTCTCAGTAGCACTTTACGTCTCTTTAGCCAGGTAGAGTCGGCAGCATTCTTACCTGGTGAACTGGTGAAATGTATTGAATGTCGATCCAGTGAGGAGTACTATGCGGAGCAGGGACCAGAGTGGGGCAATCCTCGTTTCATGCGCTGAGGATTAGTGCCTTGCACCCGTTCCCGCGCGACCAAGGCTCGTTGGTAACGCATATGCTCGGCATAAATCTTGGTTTGGTGTCACTCAAGTTAATTGCAAAAATTATTATTACTTCTTATTCAAATTGATGGTAGGTCGCCATTAACGAGAGAACCGTTCCGTTAATTGCATATATGCCAGCTCGCGATCATTTCGCGAGGAATGCGTGGAAAGTTCATTTCGCGCGTCCACTGCAGATCGCCTGTGCGTCTGTCCATGCGAGCTATTTGCTGGCCGATTTTGCGCGTCCCTCCGTCCTGTCGTCCTGCCACCCGTCTGACCAATCGTTGCCCGAATGGCGCAGGAGACTTTATGGCCGCTGGCGACATTATGAATTGAGTCCAATGAACGAAGTCGTAGATGCGTTTCTTATTATTTCGTGATACACGACTATGATTATGCTCGAATAAATTAATATGCGCCGTGGAGCCGTTGCGTTCTTAAACTCGTAAATGTCTTGTGTGTGCATTGCATTTAATGCATTTATTGTATTTATTGCATTTATTGAATGCGATACGACCGTAGATGGCAAAGTTTGAGCTAAAAGTCGTTACATTACCGCTCACACTCGTTGCACGGATTCATTTGCCGCTGAAATTAGCGACTCGTTGAACGACTTTTAAACTGTAACAATGCGAGTCATGACGCCGATAATTACAATTTTGCAAAAATGTGAGCGATCAACTGGAAATTAGGCTCGAAATGGCAATGGAATGAGTTTTCTGCTACAAGAATGCCGTGCGATTGGTTATTCAATATCAATTCTTAATTTATAGCATCGCGTTGTAAATTTGAGGTCTTTTCTGGAATTAATGTTAAGCGTTTTTGTCCACATATGAGAATATACCCACGGTATATTCGAATTTCGAATTCGAAACGCTTTCATTTCAGCTTTCAGTAATTTATTTGTTTTCTGTAATAAATCCCCAAACTAGTACAGTGACAATAATTTGATAATCTCAAGGAGTTTTTTTATCGGAAACTTCGGTTTTTCGATTCGATTTTCGGATCGGAAAACCATTAGAGTAATAATAGGATAACGAAAAAAGAACTAAAAATTTTGTATTTCTTCGTTACTGAGTATTTTTATATTTAAGTTCGCCCTCATTGTTCCGGCTCATAAAATAAAGCGACAATTTTTCTTACCCTGTGTGGGAAAAACACTAGTAACACGTAGACCGTTCTGATTATCTTTCGCTTTTTGCTTCCTGATGGCAATGGTAGCTCAACCTTAGAGAATTTGCACAATAAGGTTTATTAAAATTGTGCAGCATGATTGAAGCCAGGACTCATTTCTCTTTATTGGACTTTGTAGTTATGAAAGAAACGATAATCAATTTTTAGAGTTATTTCTTCAGCTTAGAAAATGCGCTCAGAGCCCCCAAATATGAAACCTTTCTGGGCTTCTATTACTTCACTAAAACCTTCTTGTACTTTTCTTGATTTACCTGAAATGGCCGGGACAATTTGGAAGTATCTTCCGACAGAGATATTTAGGAATCATTCTCATTGATTTCTTCCTCTACTTTTTCTCCCTCTACATCAACCTTTCTTCCTTCCAAATTCGTTATAAAGTATCCTGTTCTTGTCTCTGGTTTACTAAACTAACAATAACTACATTGATCCTTATGTAAGTCCTGGTTCTGATGGTATTACAAATAAATTTTTAAAATATCTTGCATCGTCTCTGTCAGTGTCATTGTTTCTTCTCTACATTACCAATCTAAGTATTGGTATATTTTCCATTAATTGAAACCGAGGTTTCGTTGTTCCAATTGCTAAAAGTCGGGTTCCTTACGATGTATCTAACGGTCTTCCTTTTGTCTAATTTCCTGTTTTCCATAACGAGTGGAACGTGTTTTTCACAACCGACACTCTATTGAATTACAATCAGTCGAGCCCCTGCGGAACACTGATTTCTTAAAGTTTCTTGAAAGTAAGCACAGGTTTCTTTCACTACTAATTCAATTACATTCGCAAATAATATTGCTAAGGCAATGTTATTTGCATTGAAGAGGCAGTTCCACGTCGACCTGATCTTCATGGAATTCCCCAAGGCATTTGATACTTCATTTTCTTCTCCGTCTGAAGTTAGAGACTCTTCGTCTCTTGGGATCATCATTGCTTTGTTCCATCGTTCCTACCATGTCAATCTCTACAACATAATTTTGACTCATTTTTGTCCTTCATCTGGATACCCCGAGATTTGTTCTTGAACCACTTCCCTTCCTTCTTTTTATAAATGACTTTCCCCACTGTGATCAACTCTTGTTAGCTCCTGTGTGCCAATGATTTTAAAATTCTCCAGTTAATCGAGAAAATTTGGGATTATCGATAAGATAACTTGTCCACTTTCTGCAAGTGATATAATTTTTACATGTTCATATTTCTTAGTGTCACATAAAGACTTTCTCGTTAGAAATATCAAAAATGCTCTTTACGTACATACTGAATGAACAGACTTTCTCTGTTGTGATCACTTTTTTAGACCCAGGAGTTACTTTCAACCTAAAATTAACACTTGACGTGCATATCCTTGATGAGATCACTTGAGAAATTGAAGTTTCTGACTTAATTGATACATAAGTAAATTCAATAATCTTTCCATTTGTTTCTTGGGTTCGTCTGTTCTATTGTGTGGTCTCCCCAATATTCCAACCTCGTTTCGACCATTTAATACGTTCAAAGTAGATTTCCTCGCTTCATTTTTCGTAAAACGTTTTTTAAGGGTATAGAAATGGAATCAAAAACTTACTTTTTGCCATTTTTATTTCAATAAGATTTCGGACAAGAGAGTGCCACGACTGATGCGGAGGAAATCCAAACAAGAGTTCCAATTTTCATTGTTTCTATTTTCACCAATAACACGGCAAATTCTGTCTTCCAAAAGATCAAACATCTCGGGCTTGTTGTTGTAGATCCGCCATTTGAAGAGATCCTACAAGAAATGATCCAGTGGTGTTCTCGATCTTTTAGGCCAATTTACATGTTCAAAACGAGAATTATTCACACATCTTGCTTCATTCAATAAGTCAATTGTTTCACGAGCTGTATGTATCAGTGCCATCTTTTTGAAATGCCAAATTGAATTCTGAAACGAGAAAGTCTTTGATCATGGCTCTATAGCGGTTATCATTCACTGTTATGTAATTTCAAATAGGATTTTTGAAGACATGTGGACAAATGATTCCATTTGCCCATTAACCTGATGTAATGTGTTTGGACAACCGCTAGTAGTTTTTCATCACTCCAAATTGCGGTTGTTTTGTTTACAAACGCAGCCATTCAACCAGAAATGAGCCTCATCGCTAGACATAATTTTTTATGAATCTCAGGATGACCAGCAATTTATTCTTGGGCTGATGCACCGAATCTATGTCGTGCCGAGGATTTAAGCCTGCAAACCAGGACCCCTTCGTTAAAATCCTCTTTAATGTGGATGGGCAAAGGTTTAACTTTTGAGCAAGATGTTAAATGGACTTAATTGGGTCTTCATCGATACTACGTTGAAAAAACTGCTACGGTTTTTTCAATACGCTCTGTACAACATTTGGTTGAATGCCTGCTATCAATGGTAATAAGCGTGTTGTGGGAACAAGCGATGGTTAATCGAGTTAATCATTCCAAAGGACGATTATGTCACCCATAAAATTGACGAGGCGATGAGTCTCTCGAACGGTACCGTTTATTTTTCGAAATAATTTGCACAATTTGCGGACATTGCTCATGTGTCAACCTACTCAAGATAAATGGCAAACTAAACTATCTATTAAATGCATGACAGCTGTCATGCCATAAGTTGCATCAAAAAGTGTTGCCAACTTAAAGGCTTACACCCCTAAAATACGAGTACATACGTTGCTTTTCTTCTAAAATTTATAACGGCTATATTTTAGTTATTTTTAAATCATACACCAAGAGGATTCATACATATTGTTACCTAAAAATATTAAAAACATAAGCATTTTCACTTTTTATTAACGCAATTGTTTACGCAGTACATTATTTCGAGAATTTTGTAGTAATGCTAAACAAGTTGGAGGCATTTGTGATGCACATATGCAAGTGTCCTTAAAAAAACTCAAAACTATACTTATGAATTCACTAGTTTACAGTACATCTGTTGCCAAAGAAATTTTAGGTGTTGCTGAATAGATATGATATTCTATTTTCAAAAATATAATGAGAAATTTTTATCAGCTCTAGTTACTGAGTTTCAGCTATGTAGGTATAAAACAGAAAAAAACACGTATTTACTAAGAAAATTTTAATTAAAAAAAAAATTAATCATTAAGTTCCAAGTCAGACATCATATTCTTATCCCAGAAACCCTGATAGCGCTCTTCCATGACGCGTAAGTCTTGATGCATACGCTCTCCCTGCTCTTCGCTCATATCTCCTAAATTTTCTGGAAACCTGTCCAGGTGACTATGGAGGAAGTGGAGTTTTATGCTCATATTGCACCCCATATTTTTTAATTGTAGCAGAAGGTCTTCCACAAATTCAATGTAATTTTCAGATTTTTTATTTCCGAGAAAATTTTGCATCACAGACACAAAAGCTGTCCAAGCCTTAGTTCTAACTTAGTCATAGACTTTCTAAATTGAGTATCTTTCGTAAGTCGTCTAATTTGGGGGCCATCAAAAATACCAGCTTTAATCTTTTCCATAGTGAGCTGAGGAAATTTTTGGCAAATGTAAGAAAAACACTTCCCGTCTTTATCTAGTGATTTAACAAACTGTTTCATGATGCCCAGTTTTATATGTAATGATGGAAGGATAATTTTGTCACGAGCTACTAATGAATTCTGAACTATATTTTGCTTTCCAGGCTCCATATTTTCTCTCAAGGGCCAGTTTCTTCTTACACAATGCTCTTGTTTAGCTCTACTGTCCCAAAGACATATATAACAGGGGAACTTAGTGTAACCACTTTGTTAACCAAGAAGAATGTTCATCATTTTTAAATCGACAAAAATTTGCCACTTATGGTCATTGTATTTTATTTTATTGAGGACTAGCGAAATGTTACAATATTCTTTCTTTAACTTTACACTGTGAGCAATAGGTACCGCTGCGTATTTATTTCCATTATGTAATAGAATACATTTTAGGCTCCGTTTTGAGTTGTCAATGAATAAACGCCAGTCGTTTGGTTCGTATTGTTTCAAGCCCATTTTTATCAACAAGTTTTTGACATCTGAACAAAAGGTAATACCGTTTTCATCGGAAAAATAACACCGTAATTCTTTATCTCTTTCACGATAAAAAGCTATTTTAATATCTGGGGAAAGCAATTTTTTTTCTTTCAGTCTTGATGCTAACAATTCTGAAGCTTGTTTAGAAAGATTTAAATCTCTTACAAGATCATCCAACTCGTATTGGGAAAAGTATTTTGGCTCATTTGCCATACCTTTAAAATCAGGATCATTTTGTGATACCCTTGTTCTAAGGGTTCAGACGTATTTTTAGGCACTGAAGAGTCAGGTGAACGCTGCACTGGACGTTGAACGCAACTAGTACTTGGGTACTGCCATTTAGCTCGATTTTTTGTGTTTAAACCGTTTACGTTCACACTACAAAAATAACAGTCTTCGAGATGATTTCGTGATTCTCGGCAAATAGTCGGTGTTCCAAATTTAAACGCACTTCTTTTACCACTTTTCCATAATCTTAAATATTCAACACACGATTTACAGACACAATTGGGAGCCCAAGGCTTCGCATTTTTATCCAAGAGCATCCCAAAATACTCAAAATAGGTATTTTTCACCGACTCTGATATAACTTTTCTACAATCTTTAAAGACATATTCTCCGCAAATATAGCAAAAATGATCTGAATTGTTTAAACAACGTCTCCTTGAACTACTCATGACGCAAAAACTTTAGATATTAATCTCAATACAGTAAAATACGCCTGTTATCGATTAATATATACACTTAACTGACAAAAATCAAAAACAAAGTAACCCGAGCTGCTCAAAAAATTTTGAGAGTAGATTTGACAAAAACTAGTTATAAGTGAACATTTCCAACCACAAAATTCGCGGGTTAAATTTTGTAAGCTTGTGTTATCCTTGTAACCGGTCGAAGGTGGTTAGTGTCCAATTGACTTTATGTGCACGAAATGATTGAAAAGAGGGTTAAGGGTTAAGCAACCCAAATCAAATCCTTGAAACAACCTCTTCCACAGACGATTTGAAAGAAAACGCCGCTTTTGTTGCATTATTGCTGATATGCAAATTATCCTTTAAGAGTTTTCTATTCATCTCTTCTAACTACGAATCCTGATCACAATTAACGGGAGAACTAATTAACCCATTTGTAAATATTTCCAGACCTTAATTAATCATCAAACTGATTACCATTATAAATGCTATATAAAAGCGTGGTGGCAACCATTGACGAAGAAGACATCGGACAGCTAGCAAAACGATTTAAGAAGCACAATAGTAAATCTTAGCGACTATTATTTCCATGTCATCTCCTTTCTTCGCATTCGAATCCCTTTTCAATGGTATATCTGCACTATGTTGAATGCATGTCCAGAGCATCCTTCGCGGCAAACCCATCGTGGCACCCTGTGGCTGTTATTTTAATGTATAATTGCCAACTGTACTCAAACATACATACCTCAACGTACCGCTGCACTATGGCCATCCTGCCGCTGTTGCTGCTGCTGTTGCTGTAGTGTAAGGGTAATTAAAATCCGTTGATTAATATGTAAATTTAATAAGATTACGAATTCAGCGAATGAGATTAGATTGCCCGCAGAAAGGACGAAAGCAGTGACGACAACGCGAACGGACGGTGCGGCGTTTGATGCGCATTCGAGCGGATACGAGAAAAAGAGAAATAGTGAAGATTATGTTGTGTGGTATAAGTTATAACTGAGGGCCACCGAGCTTGAGCACAAGTTTTGGCCCACTATAGCTTTTGATATCGCGAAACTATAGAGGAATAAGTAAATGTCGAAAAGGGTATTGGGTCCCTTGCCAGAAACTTTATTAATGAGTAAGACACTCGTGGATTCATAGTTAAATCCACCATTTACTCAGATTACTAGTATTAGTATGTTGACAATGTGTAGTATTGTTTTCTTTTACCAGAAGACACTCATCAGGACGGATTCATTAAATGAATTCGATATTTTATGCATAAATGCAAGTATATTAGTGCACTACCAGAAACTTAAATAGTTTTCCATTCCTTCACACCCTCATTCATCTTGGGAAAGTTTTGCCATTCTAGTGTGGCAATATTTTCCCAGGATAGATGCTAGAATATCTTCCTACTCTTTAATTTCGTATTCGTATTTCTCCAAATTTTATCCTAAAGACGAATCAAACTAACAATTGAGCATTAGAAGAAATCAAGGTTGAGATTTGAAGGAAGTTATGAGTCGAGTTATGGACAGGTCTTTCCTTTGAATGATTCATTTCACACAAAAAATAAAAGAAAAAGTTCATCCGTTTCCTGTATAGCATCTGAAAGTACTTAAACTTTCGCAAAGTAGTGGGGGCAGCTCTAGACTACACCAGTGCAAAATAGTTTGCAGAAATGTGTCTGTTTGTTTGCGTATGACTTCCTCTCCATTGAAGCCCGAGAAAATACCATTTTTAGTTTTTCGAAAACAGGTGCAAGGCTTCTCGTTGGAATTATTGAAGTTACCTTAAGTCAGTATGGTTTTATGAATCCTGGCATTGCCTCATGATATCCGATTTCTTAGCTGTTGGTCCTCATTTTTTCGGCTCCTGCAGGTGAATTTGTTCGACAACTACAGGACATTCAGTTGATTCGATTGATTCGATGAAGTTTTTTTGATTGTGTCCCTGGACAAACTCAAATGTCGAAGGTTTTATTTGTCCTGCTTTTGATGCATCTAGAGCACATCAAGAGAACCGCTCATAGTAAAAAAAACAATCTGCTTTTCATGCATCCCGTTGTCGAATGAGAACTAAAACGCTTCATAGGATGTCTCTCCTCCTGTGAGGCAAGGCTCTGCAGTGTTTAGGTAGATATAGAGGTGTCTCAGCCACAAGATTGCGGAATCGGTACTCATCATTCTCTTTTACATTCTCTTTTAGACAATTTCCTTGAGATGTCCCCCAGAATGCAATATCCCATAAGGATTCCAGAAAGAACCATTAGGTTTCTCTTGTGAATTCGGATGTACGCTCGCAATTAATTATCATAGACGTCGAGGAAGGGTTTCGACATTGCCGTCATTGGAGAACTCCAGAGACTACCTTACTCGCTATCTTCATTTTCTTTTACATTTATATATATGAAATTCTCTACAATAGCTCTAAATGTTTCAGGACCGATAAAAATCCTCCTAGCTCACCCTTTCGCCAACTATTATGCCAATCAATATTTGCGATTCCTGGATGCTCCAGTACTCAAAATAGGGCACCGCTATTCACCATACTCATTTGGTCAAGTGGATGGAAACGATCCAGCACCACTTTCAGTGGTTCACATTCAATTTAAAGCTGCATTTATACCAGAGAGATTAGCTATAGTTTCATTTTTGTATCCTTTGTCTATGCTGATTCGAGGACTTATAAAGGTGTCACAAACCTTAGCCAAAAATACTTGTTTTGGAGCTAATGTCCTCTGGAAATCCTGTAGAAAGCGTATCGATTTTTGGGTTGTTTGGAAAGAAATTTCAACGTTTTTTTTTTTTGTGAAAATAAAAGACAATTTTCGTATAATGAATAAATATTTTATGGAATTTTATATTGGCCATTCTGGTGCAATACCTTTCCCCATCTTTTTGGCAGTAGCATGATTGCACGCTCATCGAGGTAGTTTTCGACCTTCTCATTTGAAGGTTTTACAGTTTTACGAAAGTGCCAGATCTTGCAAATATGACGAGTGTGGCATTGTATCACATTTAAGCTTTTAGCGGTTTTTGGCGAGTGACTAAACTTGTATGAGGTCTTAAATTATCTCAGTGGAAACCTAAGCCTGTTCTGTCGATTAGTTCTGGGTTTTTTGTTGAAGCTCATCATACAGTTTGTTCAGCTGATGAAAGCATACTTCCGAAATAATTGTTGTGTTATCCAGTAAAAGCTCAAAAAACGATTCCTTTATAATCCCACCAAACAGACAGCAGCAACTTTTTTTGAAGAATATCGGCTTTACAAATGCTTTGAGCCGATTCATCTTTTTTGCTCCATGATCTCCTACGTTTGACAGTGTTACATACAACCCATTCTTCGTTCTCAATAATGATGCCCTTCAAAAATGAATCGTTTTTATGACAATTGAGAAGCGAATCACAGGCGGCAACGTGCCGGCACAAACTTCTCTATGGGAAATGTATTGAGCATTAAGGTTAAACCCCGCCCTTTTAAGTCGCTTAAAACTCTCCAATCTCACGTGTTGCTATTTGCCGGTTTGAATCAACCAATGCCGTTATCGTGTTTTAATCAGCTTTATCAGAAATTTTGTAAACCAGTTCTGGCGCTGGCGTACTTTCAATACATCTTCTCCATACTCATCGGTTAATTTCTTTCTGGCTCGAACAGCATTTTTACCTTTTCTATAGTAAAAGACTAAAAAAAATATGACGAAAACTGTGTTTATTGCTTTCCATACTTAAAAGGGCACCAACCAAATACTACTCGGTAGAATTAATTGGTCGTTTTTCACACACAAGCCTTCCTTTATCAGCTCTCAAAACATATGCGGCTTTAATGTGAAATAGGATGCGAAAAATACCATTGAATCCTCGGTCGAATAAAAAGGAAATTTCTTTCCGAAAAACCCAATATATTCCTATACTTACCAAGAAATTGGACGGGAACGCTTGCATAATTCGAATAAGCGTTAGCAAGGACTTAACATACGAATAAATGGTTTTTGACGACAAAATTAAGTCACAAAAACCATGTCTTTTTCATCTCAGAGTGTTCTCTGTATTACTAATGACAGTTTCTACACCTCCTGTCAATCATATCAAGTATGCAGTGTCAACTTTGGACATCAGAGCATTGATTCCTAAGACTGTGCAGTTAGTGGGTTTGATTAGCATTTAGCTAGACTAGATACTTTCCTCTATCAGAAAATTAATGCTAAGACATCTACCAGTACGTGGTATAACTTTGTAATTACACATGACTGTTTTTGCTAAATAAAGAATAGAAACTGAAACCTGGACTCATGTCTGCTCTAACTTATTTCTTAAGCCTACTCTTGGTAGGGATTTTTTCTGAGAGAGAGAGAGAGTCTTTTGCTTTAAGATTACAACAAAACTCCTTGATAGTTCAATCAACTAATGGCTCAAGCTATGTACCAAAGTTTTTGAAAAAGTACCGAATAAATATGAATTTATTAGCCAGTTAACCCATAGTTAAACTAGTTCATCTAGGGTATCTTCTAGAAAGTCATCTAGGTCTCTAGAAAGTCATCTACGATGAAATCGAAAGCCGTTAAAGGAGCTTAGGTTCGGATCTAAAGCAATTACGAAACCGACTGCTTAAAGCGACTGCTTACAATCTCCAGCCTCCCCTCCCCTAATACCTCTTCTCCATACTCCGTACAGACGAATAGTTAGTTAGTTTGTTTTTCGCTGCGATGTGGGCCTTGCGGGTAGTGGACATTTTTTTTTTGCCATTGATTATTGCAACATTCCTACTAGCTAACCAAACAATGTAACCTAAAATTTAATTCACTCATTATCACGATATCCTTGAAAAAAAAGTTTAAATACGGGCTTACATTTTTTGACGTTTAAGCGTTTTTGGCAGTCATCTAGTTCAAAATTTTTGGCAGTCATTAAGTTCCTCGGCAAAGAAAGGAAATCTCCTAGACAGTTTTGAGAGAGGAGTCTTTCTGTTGCGAGCATTATTTAAAAAGCCTTTTTCGATGCCACCTTCTTCATAATTATTCTCTGATAGAGACTTGCTTGACCGCTTCATTGGCGACGAAATGCATTCAATATTTTATCCAAAAAATGTTAATAACTTGGTGCTGCTTCAATTTAACTTCAGATATTTTGCACAATTCCAGATATTTTCCGGATTTTTATTCATTTCAGATATTTCGCACAAAAATTACAATATTAGAAAATTTCATTTACTAAATTCCTTTGAGAACTTCGATTCCCATTTCACATACATATGTATTGGGACTATGGACGAACCTTTCGGTAATTCAAGAAATTCAGCTGATCTTTAAAATTGAGGGATATTTCTCGATTTCATTATGCGAAGCTCTATTTTCCAAGTATGAGTCAATGATCTGGATAGAGTACAGAAATAAATACAGATTTGTTGTTCCTCCGTTATCTATAAATCTCTTTCATGCGAAATTTTGGCAAGGACTTTTTGTATATGAATTAAGAAAAGACCCTTTGACACTACCTTTGACACTTTGACACTTTTTTTTTGTTTAAAAGTTTTGTAACGAGTCGTTTTGGTTGTCCAGGTTGCTTCTACATCCTGAATAATTTTTTTTTGTATTTGTTTGGGTAGAGAGGTGAAGGCTATTTACGGACTTTAGTATCGGACTCCCAATGGCTCAGCGGAGCTACCGGACTACCCACTAAACACCTCCCCGGTCAACAGGAGTGCCTAGCCTGGAACCGTTTGACACATTACTTCGGGCTAGGCCTCCCAATTTTACGACTTTTGGCCCCTTCGTGTTACAGGATTTGCTTATCAAACGGAGAGGGAAAGAGGAGTAGGATTGCTACAGAAGGAAACCCTCCACCTTCGACGCCTCCAGCCGATCAAGTTTGTCTTTTTTCATTACTAGGATTGCCTGAGCGTAATGTGCCACTTGATTCCATCTATCAAATGATTTCAGCATCTCTTCGATTAGGCTATCTGGATGGAGCTCTCACACTTTTTCGGCAAGGTTACAGCACTGTTGGTCCCATCTTCTGCCTGAAAAAAAAGTATGACATGCGTCATCCTTCAAATCAATGCAGAATACGCAATCTGGAGACCATAACTTACCAATCTGAAAACGTAAGACTGAAAACAATCGTGTCCGCTCAGTAGCTGGGTCAGGTAGAAGTCAGTCTCACCATGTGTTCGACTGAGCCACGATCTCAAGTCGTTGATGAGCCGCGAGATACATCTTCCTTTTAGCTCACATTCCCATGAATGTTGCCATTTGTCTTTCATCGCCAGCGACTTTTTCTTTATTACCCTCGGGCCTTCGAGACTGATTTCGACAATTCTGGGGTATGTCAGTTTTTCCTTTATTTTCAGAACAACTTTTCATTCTCCTTGCCGAGGATAATATTGAACATGTACATGAGTCTTTGAAGCCAATTGTTCTTGAGCAAAAAAGGACAGTTCTTATCAGCACTATTCTTCTGGTACTTCGTTCGAGGTCATTAAGAGTTGCAATCCTTTTACGTAGACATGCCTCATCAAAGTGAACGATTTGTCAAACAAAATCTGAAGTCAAGAAGACATTCTTATTATTTCTTAGGAGTTTTTTAGTCCGTCGAGCCAAAGCGCACAAAAGTGAAAAACGAGATGTCTTGCTAGTGACGCTTGACGTCAGAAATGCCTTCAACTCTGCCAGATGGTCGGATATTCATGGCACATTGGAAAATTTTTTCCGATTGCCTGGGTATCTGATGCGGATTTCGGGGGATTACTTAAAGGACCGCAGTCTGCTCTATGACACGCAAGATGGGCGGCGCAGTGTGGAGATAATGTCTGGTGTAGCGCAAGGCTCCATACTGGGACCAGACTTGTGGAACGCCTCATACGACGGACTATTGAGGCTTGAGCTGCCAGATGAGTCGCGCTTAGTCGGCTATGCAGATGATATAGCAGCACTGGTCGCCGGATGCACAGTCGAACATGCGCAGCGCAGACTGGGAATGCTAATGCGTCAAGTGAGGGAATGGATGACCATCCGCGGGTTCAGTTTGGCACTAGAGAAAACCGAGGTGGTCATTCTCACGAAGAAAAGAATTCCCACGGTCATTCCTTTGCAGATCGGAGATGCGACTGTTGAGTCTAAACTTGCAATAAAATATTTGGGACTATTGATCGATTCCAAAATGAGCTTTTCGGAACAGATCACGGCAACGGCGAAAAAGCCCGCGATAGGCGTCTCAGCTCTAAGTCGGCTAATGTGCAACATCGGTGGGCCCACAGTGCTACTGTACGGCTCTGAGGTTTGGGCCGGAGCTCTCAGTAAGGAACTGTACCGAAAGCGATTGGCCCAGGTACAGAGCCGAGGAGCTTTGCGGGTTGCGTCTGCATACCGCACTGTCTCTGAGTCGGCAGTGCTGGTGATCGCAGGAGTGATACCCATCGCCCTCCTTGCTAGGGAGAGACGGAGAATTTATGACCGAAAAGTGGAGGGCTCAAGATATGCTGTCAACCCAGAGGAGAGGCAGCGTACAATACTGGAGTGGCAACAATCCTGGGAAGGCGACTTTAATGGCCACTGGACTGCCCGCCTTATAGGGGACGTGGGATCGTGGCTAAATCGGAGGCACGGTGAGACTGATTATTACCTTATCCAGCTTCTTAGCGGGCATGGGTATTTTCAGTCTTACTTGCACAAGATTGGTAAATCACGGTCCCCAGACTGCATTTTCTGCCCCGGGGAAAAGGACGACGCATGTCACACCTTCTTCAATTATAGACGGTGGAACAGGATGCAGCAGGACTTGTGGGAGGTAAGGGGAAAGCTTTCTCCAGACAATGTGGTCGGAGAAATGCTGAAAAGTTTCGACAAATGGACCTGTGTGGCACGTTACTCTCGGGCAATACTTATTGCCAAAAAATGTACCATTGATAACCTTGAGCGTGGGGTCTAGGAGGGTCTTCAGCAGTCCTCTTCCATCCTGCCCCCTCCTGCTGGGGGGAGATTTCTCTAGGCTGACAGCGCCCTAGGGCGAAGTAAAAAGAGGCCTAGCCCGAAGTAATATGTCCAACGGTTCAAAGCTAGGATCTCTTGAGAGGGGGGGTGTTTAGTGGGTAGTCTGGTAGCATGCGCTGCTAGGAGTCCCACACTCCGGGCGTAAATTGCCTTCACCCCCCAACCCCAAACAAAAAAAGAAAAAGGAGTTTTTTACAATAATTTTGAACGATAATTTTGGTCAAAAAAAAGTCTCCAAACAGTGGCAGGGTCCTTATTGTAGATGTCACTGAAGTGAAAACGCCCATCAAGAAAAGTAGAGAGCCCAGAATAAATGAAACAAATTTTTAATACCCAAATCAGAAGCCAAATATGTTCTAGTAATAGTGTTCTACTTCAGTGAGAACAAATGATAGTAAAACGTAATAATTATCGGGGTATAAGACGAATAGCGTGAAACTTGTTATTCATTATTTCCAAAAAGTTTTGACGCATATAACAATGTTACCAAGCCATGTCATAGTGAGTTTCAGTCTGGCAAAATTTGATTGCACATTGTGAAAATTACTTTCTTCATAAGAATCAATTGTTACTAGTGCATTTCTTCCGTGATTGCATAGACAGATTTTAGTAGTTTAAAATGGATTCCGCTTATCCGCGCTCCTTAAATACAGATCGTTGTTTTGGCACCTATTATTTGAGTACTTTTCATCATCGTTGATTTCACGTGTTACCGGTGCTTTATATACAATTTGTTGCATTTTTTTATTTGATATAAACAGCTTACAATGGATCGCGCTCTTCTGGCCGTAACAAATATGGATACTACCCTTCGTTATTGATTTCACTTTGGCAGTCATAATAAAACCATTTTCTGTCACTTTCAATAACCCAATACAAAAAAAAATCTTCTTTGAACTGCGCCGAAGCAGCTTTAAGTCATCGAAGTCCACCTTTCGATAGCTCGCGAACAAACACTTCTGACGATCAGAATGAAGCAACCAAAGAACAACCCTTAAATTACAAAACAGACCTGTACGACATTAGACAATGAATCCTTAAGAAGTACCCCCACAACCAGGCGTAAACAGAACAGTGGCTGGTAAAGACAAAAAATTGAAAAATATATACAGAAAACCTAAAGACATCCTATCGAAGTCATGGGAAACTTGAAGCCTTAGAGTTTTCCTGGTTTTCTACATCTAAAGGAGGATACATGAAAAAGTTTGATTAACTAACGCAGCTTATTATCTATCAGACCAAAAAGTATTGGCATTAATCCTTATGTTAATAACTTCATTGGCAGTAGAATTCTTAAAATTTACTATAACAAACCCTGAAGCAGAGTGGACCCTACGGGTCGCAAGGAAATTCAAATTAGTTTGATGGGTTTAAATCAAAAAAGAAAGGTTGCAGTTGACATCTACTCAAACAGAGGTCGTAAAATTCTTGGATTTCCTTATTCAGAAAAAAAACTAAGCCAGCTTGGTAGTTCACAGCGTTCCCCAGGGGTCGTCTTTAGTTCATGCTTTAGATCCCTTGCTTCTTAATATTGATTCTTCGCCACCTGATCAAAACAGCAGATATTGCAAAGCCGCCAAAACCCCCAAAGCCCAAAAAGATCTGCTGTTGAAATCTGTGTAAACAGATCAGCACCTTCAACGTCAGATTACCGGAGTATCTATTACCAAAGTACTTCAGGAAGCTGAGACTTATGCATTTCTGCAAGGAGTAGGAAGAATGTTGTACTATATCTTGTACAAACAACCCCTGAAGCATGCTTAATACTGCTGAGTAGATTCTCAAAACTCAGTGGGAGTAGAAGATCAGAAGGCTTGGTATGGTTATTCTATTACTTCAGCAGTACGACTTCAGGTCCGGACAATCTAACATTGGCTTAATTAAAAGAAAGAAGTTTTGAGCGCGGAGCAACGGCTAGAAACGTACAGATACTGCTTGGTTGACAGACGGTACATATTCGCTATGAACAGGGACATATTCGCTATGAACTCCCCAAAGAACAGGGGAGATGAGGTTTCTTTGTGGATCTCCAAATGAAATGTTCTGTCGTTTCAGTATAGTTACATAATTTTCACTGTAGGCACTGTTCTTTTGAGTTCTTGTATGTGATAAACGAATCCTGCAAGCTAGATTTTGTGGAAGGCTTAGGCTATATCAATAGTTCATGATGTTGTTTATCTCTGGGTCATTTCATTTCGGATGTGTTAGACCAAATTTTTAAGGTGGAGTTACGTAGCATATGCTGTTTGAAAATCATAGTGTGTAACAGGCATTAGGCTCTTTTCTTTAATTATTCCGGTTAGTTGAT
The DNA here is from genome assembly GCA_954870665.1 of Stratiomys singularior. Lineage (NCBI taxonomy): Eukaryota > Metazoa > Arthropoda > Insecta > Diptera > Stratiomyidae > Stratiomys > Stratiomys singularior. Next base: position 24,488,920 of record OX940881.1, on the reverse strand, counting down.
TGAGCAACGTCTTTTCGGCAAAGTTTGATACAGTTTATGTTGCTCTGATGGGCCTGAAATTTTATGGATAATTTAAGCCTCTGTTTGGTTTCGGAATGGCTTTGATGACTGCTTTTTCTCACTCTTCTGTATACTCTTGTAAATGTATGGTAAATTGTAGTTTCGAAAATAGTATTTCAAGGTACCAAAACGAAAAGATTCGCAAAAGATGTCTTAAAATTATGTTACATTTTAGGCAGAATAGTTAGACAAAGCAATGATTTGGTTTGTCAATTTTGATTTAAATATTTATTCTATTAAATTGAACTTTTTTGAAACATGCAAAGAAAATGTCCTTAATGTTGTCATAATACGCGAAGTCATGTGTAACAGAGTCCGGAGTTTATTGACGCAACGAATCAATACACTACTATACAAAAAGGACTATAAAATCGATCAGATGGATGCCCCCTTTTGGACGAGTGAAGTTTTCAACCTGTTCTCCCTATATGCCAAAAAGTAATTAGCTAAACCAACTGGAAGAACATAATACAAGGCAGACCAAGAGTCTTTTTACATTTCAAACGATGATAAAGAAAATTGTTACACCAGATGAAAACTGTTATTAATTCTAAAAATAAACTAAATAGGAATGTATTTCTGAAAAAATAATATCATCCAGATGTGAATCATGATTATTTTGATACTACTGCAACCTGGAACAAAAATGTTCAATTACTGTCTTACCTTTGTTTTCGAAAATGTTTTTTGATTCCCTACAAGGGACCCTGAGTTGTTGTTATAAACTTTACTTTTAAGGTATACCCAAAGAGAATAGTCAATTGGAGATAAGTCTGGGTTAGGAGCTGGCTAGTTAATGTCACCTGTCTTACGGAATACTTTTTTCCTAAAAAAAAATCGCGAACTGCATCCTATCAGTCGTTCGAGGTGTGACATATTGCTCCATCTTGTTGAAGCAACATTTGTTGAATAAAACCATTGAAATCCTGTAGACTTGGAGCAAAAAAGTTCCGTAGGATTGCAATATACCGTTCTATATTCACTGTAACAGAATTTTCACTTTGGTCTTCATTAAAGTATGGACCAATTATTTCTATTGCTGACAAAGCGGCCCGTACAGTAACTTTAAGTGAATGCAGGGGTTTTCGATGCTTCAACTGTGGATTAGTGTCACTCCAGTATCTGCAATTTTGACTGTTTACACACCCATTTAAGTGGAAGTGCCCCTCGTCTGTGAAAACAATGATGCTTAAGCTGGTGAACTTCTTTAATATTTCATTAGCAAACTGCAACCTATGAGCATGATCCTGATGCTTTATTTCCTGTACAATTTGAATGTTATAGGGATTGTGTAGAATACAGCTTAAGATGTTCTGGACAAATTTAAGACACTAGACCCCTTCCATGCAGAGAGTCCAGGTTGTTTGCAAACACACGGTCTAACATGCTCTACGATTTCGAGATCCCTTGATGTTCTGCGTCTGCCGGATAGTGGTAAATTTATTGTTATATCCGTCTCCTCTAACTTCTGAATCCTGAGTTTTTCAACAACTTGAATCGTTGAACTTTCATTTTTGAGGCGTATGGTGTGATAAGCGCAATATTTTCGTTGCCTTAGAGTCGAAGAATCGTTGCTTCGACAATATTCACATAGACAGAACGCTCGTCATGCCCCGGTGAACAACACGATGACACTAAATTCCCATTGGCCGCTCTCTCGATGCGTAACCTCTATACCCCCCACCGGCGTCGGTATGCGACACAGCTACCAATTTAAATGATAACGGACGTTTGGTCTACCCTGTAAACCAACAAAAACAGGTCCTTTTTTGTGTTCGTTAGGGAAGGACCAGTCGTTTGCTTACTTAAAAACGGGATAAAAGGAGAAGGAATTCGCGTCACTTTTCCTTATCTGAACTTTATGAAAGTGTTTGATGCAATTGATCTGGAAAAATGAGAAAACTTTAAGGTTTCCCTTGGGGATATGCAATTTTGAGTATGTTATCTTGAAATTGTAACACGCTTTTGTAATGGCATGATAGGGAGCTCAGTCCTATCGCTGCTTTGAAATTGCTTTTCGGTTTTCGTTACCTATTTCCAGGACGTTTCAGATAGATGAAATTATCAGGCAATGAACTGTATCAGAAATGCGGTCGAATCCTGGAGAAGAGGACTCTAAGTGGACAGATTCATCTCACTTGCCGTATTATGATGAACTGAAAAATTTTGTACTCCTTCATGGTTCGTCAGGTCTACAATCCTAGCGCTATGGTTACCCCGTTTCCATAAACACTAGTAAAACAATGATAAAGCAAAAAGGACATGAATCGCCCCGATTGTATGAGTGGGAAAATGCATAAAACAATTTGCAAACTTGATGGATTTGCATGAAATCAACGAGTGTAAATGCTTTGGCGATTCTGAAAGTTGAAATCACCAAAAGACATATTGCAAAGTGTGGTGTTAGTGTACTGGTGTAAAGCATGTTGGTTGGTATGCTCAGCAGCGTCATTAAGAAGTTGGATTGTGACACACATCGAACAGGAAACATTGTCAACAAGACACAGGTCGGCTCATAATGAGATTGCCACCATCGATGCTACTACTGAAGAAGAAGATGACGATGATGATGGTGCGATGACTCCAACATCGGGCAGGAGTAAGTAATGTAAATGAGGCGAACGAAATTACCTGTGCTTAGTCTTCCTCCACTTCTTGGGCTGCTCTTCATCGTTCCGATGATTTATCGTGGCATGCGGGGTCGTTCCGGTAAATCAGATTTGCAAAAACCACGTCTTTGGCTTGTACTGGAAATTATATTGCGCTTTCCAGATGAATTGAAGTCCCGTCTCTTATGCAATTTCCAGAAGGGCTCCTTATCTGATGACTCCGATGGTGGTGAGTTGAAATTCTAATTATGCCCGGAAATTCACTTTCTTCCCAGTTGCGCGGTGGTGGTGTAGTTCGATTAACATGTTTATTTGAGAAGTTTATAGCTCAATAGGGACTCGTCTGGTTGTTCTGACAACCATACGAGTGCAAGAACGTTTAGGCATGGTTTGGTACGGTGTCTATCCATATGACACTGACAGTGTGTCCAGTCTCTTGGAGCATTGATGCAGCTCTTGGCATTATAAAGGACACGTTGATAATTTGATATAACTGTGTCATCGGTGCGCACACATCGTAATCAGAGAGGAAGAAGCTTATTTAATTTGTTCAATTCGCTTGTAAACAGAATACTTGAAGCGATCCTGCATGTTTGATGTTCACTGGCATTTTTCATTCCATAATCACTCACACTTTTCCTGTTCATTATTCGCAACCCCGCTGGCCGGATTCAAAGTATCTCTAATATAATCATTTGGACGACGAAAATTAACAAATCAAATATGTATTCTGACTTCGGCGTATGTGCGAGCATACAAGAACGTAATGACGTTGCCGAAGCAGGAGTTGATTTATAATTTTCCACCAAATGAAACTGGCAGCCAAATACATATTAATTGATGACTGGATTTTCGCGGCCGTTGCTTTTAAGGTCCTTCTCTCCACGTTTCGCCGTCGTCTTTCAGCTCCCAATCAACCCTTTCGATATTTGACACAAAACAAAAATTATAATAAATACAAAATACTAAAAGGCTATTTTGAATTTATGATGGGGTACGTTCAAAATCAAACGTTATCCTCTCACACGGCAATACATATTCGATGAAAAAAAAATTCAAAAAAAATATATATCCAATGTGCCCTTTGTTTCACATCGTTCGCTAATGTTCAGTTTATGGGAGAAGTTCCCCCAAAAAATTATACTTCTGTGTATAATTAAACTGTTTTAGAGTTGGTCCTTTGTTTCGTTTTATTTAGGTATGTGCGGGCTAAGTTCGCTTCATGTCCGGCGCGAGGATAAATAATACAAATGCAATTAAAAAAATTTAATTGCCTGTTCGTTTTGTTAAGTTGCCTTGAAATTTATTAGGGATCGGTCAATTTTTTAACCATGTGTGAGTTGGTACGGATACACTTCTCATGGTGTGCCAAACAATACATCATGGTAATTGGCATGACTGCGAGCTCGTTTTTATAGATCTTATTAGTGTGGAAACTAAATGAAAGGGAAACAAGGATATGTGCATTAGGATAACATGGAATTCAAATAGCTAAGCTGTTCGATTCGCGGAAAAATAATCATATTTCTACCTACACAAGAGAAATCATGCTCGAGAACTTTCTAATTGACTGCATCCTCCGATTCACGGTGTCGATTTGCACGTCCTTAACACCTTCTTTCACTTTCACATCTTCTTGGATGTAAATGGACGCATAAATGTAGTGGGAAGCGCAAAAGGACGAACGATTGGGATGATTATTTTTTCGAATATTTGGTTAGGTCTTAGCATGGTTCTTAAGAAGAGATGAAAAGGTGAGGAAAAGGTGCACGAAAAACCTTAAAAGAAAGAGAGCTATTCTTTCCTTTTATCTCTTCGTAAGAACCACGCTCAGACTTTATCGAATATTCAAAGAAACAAACAGCCAACGAGTATTCCTTTAGCTGTTATTTAGCTGACATCTATTTTAAGGATGTCGGATGCTTTTTATGCACCACCGCAGTTCTGTTTACTTTTGAAACAAGAATTTCAAACCATAACGAAAGTACAGGACAGCCCAATTGAACTGCAACTTTTTAACACCTTGAACCCCACGCCACCTTTTAACGCAGTCTCCGTCAGGCCAGGTGCGCCACTTAGAAGCGCTGATATTGTAGCCAAAGTCTCTTATCGCAGTAGAAGAGTGTTAACGTTTAGATCGAGACTCTTTTAACCATTTATTTCACACGTTAGGCGCCGAATCTGTTTTGTTTTCACTACCTCCAAAATGATTTTCTCCAAATGGACTCGTGACCGCTGTGCCTTTAACAAATAAGCAGTCTATTGCAGTTCTTTTCCCAGTGCAGACTTCAGCCCTAAGTGTCGAAATTTCAGTCCGAAATAGTGAAGGTGACAGCAGCAGTGGAATTAGTTTTCCTTAAAAAACGGCGTAGAGTGTATATATTTTTATCATCTCAGGAGCGTTTTGAAATTGGTTGGGATTGTTTGAAAATAGCATGACAAAAGGGGTGATCAGGCAAACATTGTGCCGTATACACATTCAACTGGGTTCGTCACTGAAAACTTGCATATAAAAACTTGTCAGGCATAGATCAGACAAACTCGTCTAAATCAGCTATCGTTATTTGTTCCGGATAAATTGATCGAGAAAATTGCCGAACAAATTCATATATAGCACAGAAATTAGATGGTGGACACACGCAGCGCATGACAAAGTGGACAGAAACAAATAAGTCTTATTTAAGGACATTTTTTTAAGAATGATTCTATGGATGGGAGTAGTAAAACTACTAGCTGTACTCTAATATTGTTCCAATGACCCTGCCTATATGCAAACGTTCCCGGAAAAAGGCATGAAGGAACAGATTTGAACTGTTACAAAGACTGCTACATTTTGTACACAACTGAAACAGCAATGGTTCCTCATCGACATCGAAAGACATCACAAGACAGAAAAAAAATCAAAATGTATTTCAATCCATCCGATGAAATACAGTGGCTCAATAAAGAAGTCGGACACATACCCATTTACACTTGAAAAGGGAATAAACGACAGAAGAATTTATTTTAGAAAAAAACAAAATTTATGTTTTAGCTTTATAATATTAACTTACGAAAAATGAAAACATTGAAAACATAACTCAATTTTGTGATTATTAAAATAATAAAAAGTTGAAATGCAGCCAAAATTCACGTCAAAAAAGAACGAACAGCACTCTCCTTCTTTTTGAGTTTAAAAGGGGGATTCCCCGGATTTTGTGTAGTTGGCAGCTCTTAGCACCTGATTGAAACAAATTGAAACTTTAAATTACGTGGGTGAAATTGTGTGAATTGTGAACATTCACGGGGGTGAAATTGTGTAAAATGGGAAGGCAACGTGGTCAAACTTCTTTAGAAGTAGTAGAACTCATTTTGAAACATTATAAAGAAGGATTACCGGTCCGTACTATAGGGGAAATCGTAAATAGATCACACTCCACTGTTCACGATATAATTAAACGATTTAAATCATGCAGATCAGTGAAAAATAAACAAAAAAGTGGTAGACCTAGAGTGTTTTCGAAGTCAGATGAGCGATGGATTGTATAACAAATTCATAAAAATTCGAAATTAAGTGCTACAAAATTAGCTCAACAAGTATCGAAATATCTTAATAAAAGTGTACATCCTGAAACGATAAGGTTAGTTTTGAGACGAAGAAATCTACATGGAAGAGTAGCCCGTAAAAAACCATTTGTTAGTAAGTGCAATAGGAAAAAGAGACTCAATTTTGCCAAAACATATAAAAATAAAGACCTATCATTTTGGGAAACTGTGATATTCGCGGACGAAAGTAAATTTAATGTATTTCGCTCAGATTGTCAATGCTATGTTTGGCGAAAAGCTAATCAAGAGCTCAAAGAGTGCAATCTACGATCCACTGTGAAACATGGAGGTGGCTCGATAATGATATGGGGCTGCATGTCAGCTGCTGGTCCAGGTAAACTTTCTGTAATCGATGGAATTATGGACCAAACAAAGTATTTGACCATTCTGAATGAAAATTTAGTGGGAAGTGCTGAAAAATTCGGAATAAAAGATAACTTCCAATATTACAAGGATAACGACCCAAAGCACAAAGCACTCAATGTGCGTTTATGGCTGCTGTACAATTGTCCACATGTACTGGAAACACCTCCACAATCTCCTGACATTAATGTTATCGAGCATTTATGGGCTTATTTAAAACACGAATTAAAAAGCTATTCAATTAAAAATAAAGAGGACTTGAAAGTAGCTCTTCAGGCAGAATGCGCCAAAATCGACCCTTCCTTTTTTAAAAACTTGTCGAATCCATGCCTATAAGATTGGAAACCATAGTGAAAAATAAAAGATTGCCAACTAAATATTAAAAATAATAATAAAATTCAAAAATCTCACAAAGAATTAACTCTCCGAGTTCTTTTTTGACATGAATTTTGGCTGCATTTCGACTTTTTATTTTTCTAATAATCACAAAATTGAGTTATGTTTTCAATGTTTTTATTTTTCGCAAGTAAATAATATAGAGCTAAAAAAATAAATTTTCTTTTTTTCTAAAATAAATTCTTCTGTCGTTTATTCCCTTTTCAAGTGTTAATGGGTATGTGTCCGACTTCTTTATTGAGCCACTGTATGTATTGACGAGTCCTTAGTTCCCTTTCGTGGCCGCATTATATTAAGACAATATTTAAAACTAAAGCACCACAAGAATGGAACTAAAATATTTACACTGTGCTGTGGATCGAGATGTACGTATGCTCTCTGTGTATTTGCAGCGAAAAATTTGGAAAAAGGATAAATTACGCTCACTAACATCGTAATGTCCCTTAACAAAGATCTATTCCATAAAGGACGCATGTTATACACTCGAGCTAAGAATTAGCGGAAAAATTGATCTACAAATCCACCCATTTAGTAAGAACAATGCGTTCAAAAAGACGAGGAATATTTTTTAAGAATAATTATAAAAGAATAAGAAAATAACCAAGGAATAACTAATTTGAAATGGAGAGATAAAAAGGGGATCCTAGTTCTATCGATATGGCACTGGTCGGAAATGGAGAATCTTGAATGCCGATCAGGAAACAAGTTTAAGCAACATATTATAATACATAACAACAGACAAAAGGCAGCTGTCAATTTATCCGACCAAATTAACTCCAACAACAATCCGTGCCGCAGGCCCACAAAATGGTACAGAAAATTAGCCTTCGAAGTATTATTTAAAACTATGGTTGTGAATAGTTACATTCTATACAAAGATATTACGAAGCAGAAAGTTAACATTACAGAATTCCATAAGAAGTTAACAGTTTACCTTACAAATTGTGAAAAAGAAGACATTCCATAGGAAAATTTTGCAAGAAGGTCTAAAAATTAACACCAACTCCAAAGAAAGCTTGAAAAAGTCTCTACTTTCGAAAATATTGTAAATTATTAAATCAACAAAAAAACAGTCAAGAAATAGCCAGGAAAAAGACTCAGTCATTCCTCAGATTTTATTATACTTATATACGAAAACCGTTTTTATGTTTAAAGTGTTTCAATAGAATCCATTCATCCTGTAATGAGTCAAAATTGATTAAATTTTAAATAAATTTTCTGCAATTTCATAAAACAGTGTAAATTTTTTAGTTCTAATCATGTTAAACGCTGTCAACCACCGATGGCTGACGCGGCCTAAACCGAAAGTCATGTGTCAGCCACCGATGGCTGACGTGACGCTTAAAGTGTTAAAAATTGCTACAGCTTGCACACCGCTGGTACCACTAATGTCATATGTATGCTGAATGAAAGCTCATTTCATTGTTTACAAGCACGCCAAACAGTTTGCGTTTCAACTGATTTGAAAAAGCAAAATTAGCGACGAAAGAATTAAAGTGTGTTAGTGTGATTACGGTGTATTTGGCGAAAAACCTGCAAGTGGCTACCACGAGAGCTCTCAAACACATCAACGTGAATAAAATTTTTATGTTTCAACCTACAGCTTGTCGCCGCGATACAAATAGCGTGCAATAATGCTAAGATGGTGGTCGCAGAAACACAGTACCAGCGCCTGAAATAGTTCGGAATGTCGAGGCTCAAATTCACTGAAATCCGCGTCATAGCGGCAAACAAATGTCTCGTGAGATGAACGAATCGAAAGCAACGATGCAGCGAATATTGAAAACGAGCTCAAAGTAAATCCTAACAAATCCCAAAAAGGACAAGATCTCACCGATGTTAAGATCAAAGTTAGGCTCGATCAAGCGAAGGAGCTGGTATGCCTGCACGCAGCTGGTGAATTTCCCAACATCTTCTATTCAGATAAGAATAATTTTCTAACCGAGGGAGTTGTGTACAAATAGGACCGTTTTTTTAAACCAAAAAGAGAGATCATATCATAATTTGGAAATTCGGATGGCCACCAAAAGTCACGCACCACCGTCTTTGATGCTTTGGGCAGTGGTGACCATCGATGGCCACTCTTTTCTGATGTATTTGGACCGTAGAATCAGGGGTGAATGCCAATGCTTATCGCGGACGAGTTCTGGAAGGTGCAATGAAGTTAACAACAAAGGTTTCGATACGGGAGAATGAACGTTCCAACAGGACTCTGTACCGCCGCACTAAGCACATTCACTAAGTTGAATTCTTGATTTGTTTGGGAAAATCATTTTGCAAAGCTCTCAGCAATAAACTACCGCAGCGTTGATGCACTTGAGGCAGCATCAACTTCATTCTTCTCTGTGAATGAGCCAACATTCTAGCCGGTCATATTCGTGCAGCGTGGGAGTCTCTTTTCGAGCGTCTGGGAGCCATAGTCCGGGCCATTAGCATCCACATTAAAATCATAAAGAAATTTTGGACTTTCCTCGACAATTTTTGTAATTATTCAATCAAATTTGTTGAAACATTGAGGAGCACCAACGTTTTGGAAAGTTGCAGTTCAATTGGGTCACCTTGCCATACATGGTTCACATATGGTTGTCATGGTATTCGACTAAAAAATGAATGGAATTTCATTTAGATTCGTTAGTTTTATCGCATTTTTGCGTAAAACGAAATCACCCCTCCAAAAGTCGTTGCTTAAAAATGCAAACAAAACATAAATCAAATTATGCTTTTTCTACTTTTGTCTGAAAAAAATTGCCAAAGAATTTCATATTCTATCATATCGGAAAAAATTATAGTTACCTTCATTTAAGAATAGAAAGCTCACAATCAGGATCAATTAACATACCTACGATGATTAATTTCCAAGCTCTCTAGTTTGCAAAGCTCACCTTGCTTGCTACATGGGGGTTTGGTGTCTCTTTAATGGTGATGCCCTTCCAAATTTACAGAGCTTTTTCAAAGGTTGCCTTCATAACACGCAGTCAATTATAGTCTTATGTAAACGTTTTCTTTGAACTGGGATCTTTTTTACGCCTGGAGAATCTATTAAGCCATTTTGTCCGTATTTCGTCGCATCATGCTTGAAACAGGGTCACGATGATCCTTGAGTCGTATTGTCACGTTGACCCTTGAATACCAAAACTGCCAGTGAGTAATAATCATTTATTTTATTATCTGAAATTGTCTTCAGTCTAAATGATACTTCATTCCAAATAACTATCATGGCTAATCAGAGTTAAGTTAAAACCTTAATTTTATTTTGTTTTGCATTTTGGTTTCTGTTTGCTGCTTTTTGCAGAGGACATAGAATCACTTTCTGTGTCTCGATCGTTTTACCCATTATCTTCAACTTCTGATGATGAGTTATCAGACAAATTGTCAAACTCACTATCTAATTCTGCATTTAGGCCTTTTGCTATCACCTCTTCTTGTGTTCTTTGATCAATCTTAAATAGAACGACGAAATAATAGAAATAGCCTTACAGCACGCATTTTTTTTGTACTGGAATTGTTCTTATGACAAAGACAGTACGTGGGGTTTCTCAACTGAACATTTTTAAAAGGAGAAGATTTTAACAATATCATATTTTTCTCAAAATAGCTCTAACATCCTCCATGAACAGTGAAAATAAAAAATTTTAAAAAACAATTCAGCACATACCGTTCCGAAAATTACACACAATTACTATACTTTCGCCGAACAGACTACCAAATGTGTCTCAAACATTATCTAAGCACTGTCTGAATGCAACTGAACTGTCAATATACGAAAGTAGAAAGAGAGCCGACAACAAAGAGCACGGGTTAATGCATAATCTCATCACTCTTAGAAACTACGTAGTTAAGTGTGGTAAGTGACGGAATAGATTATATTTCAGCGTATAACAGGGATGAAACTCTCAGGCATACCAATTTCTTTAATGTCTTAAAAGTTTAATTCAAGTGAAATTTTAAATACTTTGAATGAATGCTCTGTAATTACAATTTTTTTTCCTTTGTTTTTAAATTTCATTTCTTTGTTCAGAGTGTAAATATGCATTATAATGAGAGAAATGACGAATATATGGAATAAAACATGAAAATCTAGCACATTACATCGACGGATCAACCTAAGGATTCAGGTAACAATTTCATACAATGACATCGAGTTAAGATATATCTGTAAATCTCACCCGGAGTTGTTTTAATTCTCGAATCTCACTTACAATTTCTCTTCATTTTAGTGCTGATACCAGAAAAAATGCATGGCATAATATCCTGAATGCGACATTTTGCCATACACAATGTCTTCTTATGACTTCGGAATGTCAACCCTCTTCCTTATGATTTAATTATGAAGGGATAGTACTGAGAGGAGCATGACGGAAGCATTGCATCTGAATGGTTTTCCAAATGGGTAAGTTATTGTCAAGATGGTTATTTTCCTGTGACCTTCCAAATGGGTATGTCATTCTCAGGATAATTATTTCCCTAAGATAACTCTTCTTTTAATAAAATGCTGGTATTCTTCAGATTTTCCACGTTTACACTATAAAATCCTGCTAGATACGGTCTTAAGATACTGATTTTAACTGATACAATAACCCATGACATGGTTACAAGCAGAAGTTTATTGTAGCAAAAGATCGGACCTGAAAGCAAACAAGAGGAGCTTTTACCTGTACAAGTTGTACTCCTTTTGTTAGTTCCTTTGAGGGGTCAAATTAGAATTCCGCGAAAGCATGCGATTTACCTTTGTGCTGAAAACTCAATGTAACACTTTATTGTTTGAAGACATTCAGACACTTTCATTTCCGTTGCTAGTCGCTGTATCCTTTTAACCACTGAATTGAGTCGAGGACTAAACTCTCCCAAAACATTTCCAAAATGCTCAGCCCAACCAAAATGCTCATTTTCCTTTTGTCTTTTCTATGTTATACATAATTTCATCGGAATAATTATCTTATTACAGCATGGGGTTGCTTCAGGAGTGGTTTGCACTGAACTTTGTCATTTGGATGCAAGAATCATGCAAACAGTTTCGATGCAAAACAACCTGATCCACGCATACGCACATATTAAGTTGAAGCGTTAGAGATGCAATTTTGCCATACAGAAAGCAAGGCATTGCTAGTGAGAAGGTTGCCGAATGCAAAATAATCCTTATCCGATTCGGCCTCCTCCTGGCAAGTTGCTTCCCACTCGCCATACCGCTCGACGACTTCGTCTCCATTCCCGGCCTATAATGAGTTCGGACGAATGAATGTATGCATTCAAGTTGGACAGCCAGTCCTGACCATCCTCCAGCACAAGTCTTTAACTTATCCAGGACATGTTTGGTGTGTTTGTGTGCCGAATATGCAATTTAATTTGCAATTCGGACGTCTGCATTAACTCTAATTTACATAACATTGAAACACTGAAGGAAATACGAAAGTAAAATTGAACATTGCGATTGGCCAGTGCGGGGGTGTGGATGGGATTGCAGGAGGCTTTGGTTGCACTAACTGTTGTCATACTTAGGCTGATGAGGCAGGGCGCACCGAAAACCCTTTTCCACAAAGTGCCGACTGCATTCTAGAATGGGTACATCATGGTTTAAGGATGTATGCAAGAACGGAGCCGCACGGGGTTGGGGTGCTGGAGAATGACACCAAAGTACTGTGCCAGTGCCGTTGAAGGAAGACATAGTAAACTTGTAAGGTTTGATGTAAGGCAGAGTGAGGTATTCAAACTGAACGATAAGAGAATTGTACTGCTGTGAGTTGCTATCATAAACCTCTCAAGTATGATGTTGCTGGAGTAAGGGTTGATTTATAAATTAGACGGGACCATGTACAGAAGCAGTCAAGGCGGAGGGCAAAGAATAGCCGAGTACAAGCTAGTTCTGCTCATTGGGGCCGCTCAGCACCGAAGTTGCAAGGAAAACTAATGAGAGGGTGTTATAAGGGAAAACTAATTGTAGAATAGTCGGACAGTGTCCTAAGGTGTAGGTATGGCTGAGTTTGTGAATAGCAGTTAAGCTTCAGCCTGAATTAATGAGAAATTCTAATTTATGCTTCGTCCCGTGTAGCTCAATAATTCTACTACTACTACCACTATCACTTAGACAAAGGTGGCAAGGCAAAGAGGCCTTTTTAGGGTTTTCCATGCTACTGGAGCGTTGTCAAGGCTCGTGATGACTTACATAGGACTCTTTCGCTCCACACTCACTCTTTCTTCATTCGATATTCTAATTCTGATAGCCCAGCCAACATACATCTGGCAGGTGTTTGTAGGTTTATGATTCTCCAATGGTATCCATTCATAGAGAGCGACGTAAGAGTTGAAGTATATCTGATATTAGAGAAGTTTCGAAACTGGCGAATACTATAATGGGTTAGATATATGAATTTTCTGCAAGGGTATGGGATTTTACTGTGGTCATATGCAAAATACAATGTTGTGACCAAGACGAAGAATATTGGAGTTAGAACTATGCTGAGTCGTCTCTCACTCTACTTTTCGCTGGATCAATAAATTGAAAACTGTTCGTCTCCGATTTCGTCTTGAAAAGAAACGTAATGAAATTTCGTTATATATGATCAGACACATATGGTGATTTGTTGCACTTACTCTAGCCTGCGTTCACGATTGCTTTGGAATAAGTTTGGGGAACTGAACAAAGCATGAGCGGATTGCATTTCGTGACAATTATAATTATTTCCAGGCCATTTTCTCAAAAATTTACTTTTCAACTGAAACATGGTGATCAATTAATCAATTTACTATAACGAGATTGCGGAATGAAAGTTTTTCCACGAGAACTTCTTGTCTATGAAAAAGAAACGCTCTAAAATACTAAAGGCTACGATATTTGATGGAAGCTTGCTGTTCCTTAACAGCGAAGCGAGAGACACAAGTAAATATTACAATAGAAATCGACTCATCATTTCTTCGTCGATGCCAAGGTCCTAACCAGCTGCACAGACCATAGCTATCACAATCTTTGAGATCCAGCCCTCCTAATATTTTGCTTGTCTCCTCCAATTTCAAAGTCTGAACCCCTTTGAACGGTGAGCCTCAACGGTACCCACATAGTAAGAATAAGGTTTGTCTAATAGTCTTCGTTCTTAGGTCTTCCTGTTTTTATTTTGAATCTGAGGACCATTGATGCGTTGCCAGTGGCCAGTTCATTGCATATTCTGTAGCCATTATATGGAAGACACATATAAGTGCATATATGATGACACAAAATCCGAATAAAAATTATGAAAAAAAACTTAGTTTTATTTTACTTCTTAGTTTATACTTTTATTGTCATTACTTATTCTAAAATCTCCTACTGGGATTAGATAAGAATTAAACCTTGAACCAATCTTTCCAAAAAATCTTCAGAATTTCCATTGAATAATACAACATTTTCAACTCCCACACAAATGACTTTAAGTTTCACAAATTACCAGTATAATTGTGATTTTGACAAGTTTATTCGTTGTTTGCTCGCAGATGGTGCGTTAGTGCGCTTAAGTCAGTTTGAACTAGTTTAATTCTAGGATCTATTTGAATTAGTTCAGTAAATAGCTCTCCATATATTTTTTGAACGTCGACTTCCTGAAATACCTTCCCTGTCAACCTAAGAATCTAGACTGGAACCGTTTGACACATTACTTCGTGCTAGACCTTGAGATTACAGGGATCACCAGCTAGATTTAAGAGAGGAGAAGGAAGTGCTAGAAATGAGATCCCTTCATCCCGGAAGCCTTTTTAAGTATAATCACTGACCTAGCATATTGTGCAACGAGTTTCCATTTGTCAACCGTTTTCAGGTTTTCTTCGAATTTATTTATTTTCCTTTAAAATATAATGAGAGCGCAAAACCTACCAACGAGTAGTTTATACGTAAAGAATACAGAAATCCCCTGATTATCTAAATAAGCTACCTAAATAAGGCCACTTAATGATTGTAACTGCGAGTCGAAACCAAAATATATTGGATCCTTTGGTCCGAAAGGAGCGACAGCTGCCAATGTTAAATTTTAATGCAAAACAAGTGGAAAATTTTTGGAAATGCTATCGAGATTAAGTGATCTTTTACCAACTGGCAACTAATGTTATTCTAGGGCCTACATTATTGTCAGCATCCTAGGATACCTCCAGCAATAAACAAGAAAACTTAGGCTTTGGAATTAGAATGCTGCGATAGAAAAGCAGCTTAAGATGTAAGAAAAACATTTTGGAAGAAAATAGACAAAGAAAATAAATAAATAGCAGGTGGTTTCAATTTTGAAGCTGTTGAAGATCTTGGACTGATGCTGCAGACTATAATTCTTGGATCCTACTACTCTACCTGTAAGTTTTCATACGTTTTTCATCTATTACGACTGATATGGCTTTAGATAGCACAAATCCGTCCTTACTGAAAGTAAAGCACGGACCTGTACTATATTACTGCCTCAATTCACCGCCAATTCACCGCCAATTCACCTATTTCATACCTAAATCTATAAATAAAATAATAAGATATAAAAAAAACTATAAATAAAAACCGAAATATGCTTGAAAATACTCTACAATGTTGTGGGTACATTACATTAAAAAGGTTACATTACAGAGAAAGAAGTCCTAAGCCCTTAAGTGTGTGTAACTGTGCGCCATGAGGCAAAATGCTAGGACATTAAAGGTGCGCAGGACCTCGTTTCAGCTCCTTAGAGCTATCGTCCTCTTGCAAACTGAGTCTGCACTAAAAGTATAAAACATTTTCCAGAGGACCTTATGTTTGTAAATGATCGAAAACGTATAAATAAATTAGTTGTAATGGTTCTAAAGCAAATCAGGCAAATGTTTCATCTTCCAAGGCTCCAAGATCAGTCCTTTGGATACGAACCGTTCACACCCAGAATGTCTAACCCCCAAAGACACAAAGCAACTGGTTTTCCAACTTAACACTTCTCCTGTCATAACGGAAACTTTTGAGTCTCGCTTAGCACCACTTTAGGGAGTAAGAGGGATCTCTCTTTTCGCAGGAACAGATGGAAGCAAATGAGAATACTGAGAGTGAGCCCTCATAACAACTGTTTGGACAAGGAATCAAAATAGCATTTCTATCTTGCAAAAACCACCCAAGCGTACTACAACACACAGACCTATTTGTCCTTTAATCCTAACATCACCAAAAATCACCTGCTCCGTTCCAAAGATGTAAACTAGTTTTCGTGTGTGAAAATTGGTTGACGCCATCTACTATCCCCAGGTAAAACAGGCTGTCAGGAGAACTTGTCCACAGGTTGTTCAGAAGAGCGATAGTACTTCCAACTAATCTCTGGGGGTACTTTTTAATTTTGCAAAACATAGATACTACAATCCGAATTTTTTACAGAACTCATGCTATATAAGTAGCTTGTCTAGGCATCACTGGTGCCCTGGGGATTACGCCAGCAGATGCGATGAAAGGTTGAGATTAAACCTATTGAGCCTTGATAATCACTTCTAAAAAAATTATTCCAAGCATGAATCGTATTATGACCGAGGAAACGGATACGCAATCATCCTTGAATAAGATACTTCCAGACTCAAAAATTCAAAAGAGAATTAAGACATCATGTAAACTAGCAAAACAAATAATCAAACCAGTAGTAGAATAAAAGATCTTTTACAAAGAAACTCAACCTCTTGATCTAAGAAGAATAGAAATATAGCAGGAAAGAGTGAAATGAAAGTTTACGTGAAAGAAATTAAAAAGGACTTACTTCACTTCTAAATTTCCTTCCGTAACTATTCATGACTCAACCAGAACTATAAGCAACAATGCCATACTGTCAAAGGGGTCGACACCCATTAGAAGGAGTAAAACTCC
Source organism: Stratiomys singularior (assembly GCA_954870665.1). Lineage (NCBI taxonomy): Eukaryota > Metazoa > Arthropoda > Insecta > Diptera > Stratiomyidae > Stratiomys > Stratiomys singularior. Next base: position 24,472,099 of record OX940881.1, on the reverse strand, counting down.
AGTTGGAATAGGAGGATTTACTGACCCTAACAGAACGACAAGCAAAAAAAGTCAAGACCCGACTGGTCGATTGTATTTGTACATACAGCCCTAACACTTAAAACTACTGTTCCAACGGGCTTCAACGTAAATAAATGGGTATTTATATGGAGGGGTAAATTTTTTCTCATTTTTAGGGATACCCCTTTGAAAGCATTTGCATAAACAGGTACTAAAATCATGAATCCACAATTGCTTTTCCATCTCTTTCTATTAAAAGTTACCCGAGAGTGTTCACGCTAATTGTGCTTACGCTATGTCATGCCATTTCCATGTCGTTGAGTTACGCGTGAAAGTATTCGTGAGGGGTGAGAAGTTGAAGCAATTAGTAATCAGTCCCCTCAGATCCTTGGTTTAACCAGAATATCAGATACCAGAGTATCAACCAGACCTAAAACAGAATCATTCGGCATGCAATACATCTACCTTATATTACGTTGGTTCACTTTTCTTTCTACAGAGCAAAAGTGATTCTTCTCTACTCTCATGAAACAGTCTATCTTTCTTCATTCCCCTTGCACTTGTAGCTTTGCTTTCGTATTTCAGCAGGAAGCACGATAGGTAACTTACCTGCAATTACCAGCACTCCTGGCTTAGAAATCGGGCAGTTGTTTTGCTTGTGGGGTAGACATCGTGATAACCTCACTTCGGGTCGTCAAAAAGGTTACCCGCAACTCTCAAAATTGGGTTTCTTTTTGAAACATCTAAAATTGCCATCAAATTAGATTTGTACGAGGGTCACTTCATTGTATTATCAAACAGACTTGTCAACTGCTGACTGAATTGAGTAAATTAGAGCGCAGAAACATATTCTGAAAGAAACTCCTTTTGCTCATTTTGCTCGGATTCTAGTGAAAAGATTTTCCACTTTTTCTCACCTTTTATGAGTCGCGATAAGGAAACAAAATGAACAATTTGTTTATACAAGGACATTGAGATACCAAGATACCAAGGCAGATCAGAACATTGACAGAACATATAAAGCTGGTTTAGACCCTAAGGAAGACGTGATAGATTTGTCTCAGGCTTCTGGAGACCTAACGTAAAGTTCTGTCAACTGATTTTGAATTTTGAATATTACATAATTGAATCATAATTACTAGGTTGACACCATTGATGCATGGTTGGTGCAAAGACACAATAATTAACAAGGTCCTGCGAAAATAAGAATCCTACGCTTCGACTGCTTGGAATGCTGGGTGGTGCTGGAGAGCTGGAGAGCTGTGAATCCTCTTGACTCCTCTCCCTCCTCTCTCTCCTCTCCTCTCCTCTCATAATTTATTTGATCACTGCCTGTATCAAAAAAGGAAATGTTAAAGTATTGAAAGAAGGGAAAAGACAGCTTGAAATTGATGGGTAAGAAAGCTTGTACAGTTCCATGTATACGTAGGAAAGCTGGTGAAATTGCATACTTAGAAACACGAAAACCCAGATTGATTTCAGCTGTTAAAATTTCGTATCTGCTATTCCCAGCCACAACTGGGGCAACTCTAGACTGCTGAATTCTATTTGGAATATTTTTCATGTAAATCGTTCAAAAGCAGAAAAAACAGGATTGCTTGTTTAAAAATCAAGTGTAGAACAACTACAACTACAAAAACTGCTGCAATTACTTCAACTGCAACAACCACATCAACTACTAATATTACGGTTACTAATACTACTACAACTACTGTTACTACTACTACTACTACTTATACCACCACTACTACAAATACTACTACTGCTGCCGCTACTACATACAACAACAACTACTACTACTACATCTCAAACTACTACTACTTATATTACTACTTTTACTACTACTACTACTACTACTACTACTACTACTACTACTACTACTACTACTACTACTACTACTACTACTACTACTACCACTACAACTACACTTATTGTTCTGCTGCTTCTAACAAAACTAAATTCAAATCCATCCTTACATTTTCATCAATATAGTTTTGAAAAGTAATAATATCCTTGCTGGAGATAATATTCAACCGCCTTGAACTCATAACGTTTTAGCTACTCTAGTTGGGAGACATATGACCAAGGACACTTCAGAACAACTGCTGACAAGTGCATTGATTCGCATCGATTTCTACTTTTCAAGGCAACTCTAGCCGGGAAATCTTGTGCAAGCTAAGGTGGAAAATTTCACGATTCGATGACCATTGGTCGGAAACTTAGGTGGAGGCTCAAATTTGACAGGTGGGAGTAGAAGTACTGAATTGTATTCACTAAATCCCAATTCATCTTCCTACCAGCATCGCATACACAATTCTCCTTTGCCTGGTATCCTTCGTACTTTCGTGCGTATAAATGTGCAATATGTGAGTCAAAGTTTGCCAAAATCAGCGAGGCGCTGTCCTTGTCTATAACTTTTGCATATCAAACGAATTGAAGTGTATGTTTTGTGTGTTTTTTCTGCACTCTTGTTATTATTTCGAGAATTTCGCAGCAGTGTATTGCTAAAGTACAGAAAATATTTGCACCGCCTGGCAGATTAATTTGCTCTGTTCGACGCCCCAAAAGTACACACATCCTCTTCGTTGAATATTGCCGCCGAGCTCTAGGATTGGGGCTGGTCCGCGATGCGGCTTCAAACTTACATATTTTTTCCTTTTTTTTGTTGTTGGGCTTTTTGGAAGCCTGATCAGAGTGAGCCGCTTTTTATCCTAAACTGAAACGAGAGCGCATTTTTCGACAATTGTACATACAGGACGTACTTCGTCTATGCATTTACATCTCACCCTATTTCGAGTCTTATGTGTGGCCAGGAGCTGAGCCTACTTTCGGATTTTTAGTAGAGTAGGGAGCAGCGAATTTGAACGCGGACACTTGCTCATGTTACCACCACCATCATCACAATCGCCTTGTATCAGACCAAATGCTAAATTTGGATGGTTTCTCTGCATGTCCGTTTTGTCCAATTTTAATGCTGCAAAACAACGAAAGTTCTTTTTTCTTGTGCTTGTTCGCTGGCATCGAATTTGAATCCTCGCGAGAATAAACGGCAAAAAGGTTGCTAACGCGTTGGTCAGTTTCATTAGGCGCTTTCTAAATCGGCTTCGCGGAATGTGTGCACAGAGTATTTCATCCATTTCTCCTGGCCGCTCTTTTTTTCAGGACTGAAGAAATTTGTATTTGTAAGTATTCGAATTGACATTTTAAATAGGAATGGGAGGGAAAGCAATTTTGAAAATTTGTTCACTTTTCTACAATAGATGCATACTGATTTTTTTTTTTTGTTCTACCATGACATGGACGAGATACGTTGCAGTCCAATTGCTAAAAGCGTCTACCGGAACTGGTTGAAAGATTCTGCGAATGTTGATAATTAAAACGGAGAGGATGTGGAGGAGCCAAAACAAAAGGCAATTAAATTCTAGTATGCCTAAGTATTTGGATATTGTAGTGAGTGTTCCTATGCGACTTAATTTTTCCAAACTTTTTCAAAGAGCGGCAAATTCTTTGGCCACCTGACAATGCAGGCAAGCAACGAAATCCTGATATCAAAATTGTCTTTATCCTGGTGGAATTGGTATTATAATTTTCAAAAGAACAGTGAAGTTGTCAATAAATGCTGGGTACTCATTATTGGGTGAGTATCTGAAAGGAAGTAACTTTATCTTCAAAACTAAAACGTATTAATTTCAACCCTCCAAAAGGGTAGGAAATGAAATGCCGGCTTAGTTTGAATACGATTTTTTTGACCATATATTTGAAATTAATCAAACCACTATACTAGACAGTACACTATACAATAAAGTCTTCCACAAACTAGACAAATTTCTTTCCACGATAGAATTATGATGGAGATTTTCCTTCCTAATTCTTCCTTCCTAAATTTTCTTCCTTAATCAAGTATTTTCATGTGCTCGCCCCAAGGCAGTGAAACATAATCGACTGCTGAAAGATAAAAGCCCGAAATACAGAAGGCTGAATCATTTGTTCCAGGTGTAAATGCGCCTTCAGAAAAACTGGCGAACTTCGCTCAGAGTAGAAAGGTGGTAGAGGATAACTCGGGAAGCAGTTAGTAATTATCTTCCCCACTCCTGCATGAGGAAACAAAAAATCTTTTATAAACGAACCATTCAAAGATACAATGGATCCTAACAGGAAGTTCTCGCGCTTAGATATTTTCCCCGTACTGCAACGATAGCTTCCAGAAAAATCAAGTTGGAGCTCTGAACAGGTATCTACCTGATCAGATAATGAATAAAGTGTATTCATCTTGCCTTCCTGTGCGTGAATGTCCTGGCAAAAGCCATTCTGTCGCAAAAAACGAGCCGTATGCTCGTTGAAAGAAAAGCTTACAGGACTTACTCGGTGAAGAATTGAAAGAAGAAACTGAATCCAAAATTCTATGAAAGGATTTTTAAGTCAAAGAACATAAACTTTTGAAATCAATCTCAAAATGGCCATCAAAAATAGTTGAAACGAAAAGTGCTCAGCTCTGTATATACACAGTTTACAGTACACAGCTCTTGGCAATAAGGGTCAGGGATATCAGCACGCAAATTTGACTATGCGAAATGTCACTTATGTTTAGAAAGGATTTGGCTGCAATAAAAAAGAACAATGCGTTGCTTCCAATGTGTCCTGTCAAAATAAGAAATTATAATAGGGGTATCCTCATATGCATCAAAAAAGATCAAAACGTATGACTAATACCGAGAACCTACAATGCAAACAATGTAAACAACAAACAATGGATATGACTAAACATCAGTAAAGGGCTTAAAATCAGATGCGACTGCAAATCGATAAGCCAGGAATACCCATTTAACAGTGAGTTGTGATGTATTTTCAAAAAACTAATTATAATAACAATATAATTAACAATAAAATAAATATTGGGCCCCCTTTGAGGCGCCATATGATGTATTTTCTAAAAAAAAAATAATTATAAATACATAATTAATAATGAATAAATAATAACAATAGGGCAACCGATAGGTCGCACCTGCAGCGAAAGAAAGGAACAAGGTTATAGAGACGGGGTTATTTGAAAATACAAAGGCCGCATAATGGCGGGCGAAGGAAGTTACTTTTAACCGACTAGCTCACCGCGCGGGCGTGGGGGTAAGGACATTATGTAAGCCCTGATCCTTCCGTGTCACGTACACACATACACATACACACACAAAAAGAGCTTACTCCTTCATATTAGATTAATAAATAAATTAAAAGGATCAAATACGAAAGGATTAAACCACCTGTGAATTGGACTGCGCTGATTCTGACCACCTCTGCTTCCTCTAGCACAAATCTCCACCTCAGCTTGGTTTCGGAACTTGAATGAATTCCACTGCGCTACCTCTGATCACTTCTTCTTCCTCCAACACAAATCTTCACCTCAGGTTGGTTTCGGGACTTCACTTGCTTCTGCTGCGCTACCTCTGATCGTGCTTCCTCTAGCACGAACCTCCACCCCAGCTTGGTTTCGGGACTTCACTTCCTGCTGCTGCGCTGCGTCCTGAACACCTCTGCTTGATTGCGAGACGTCAAGGAATTCCGTTGCGCTACGTCCTGAACACCTCTGCTGCCTGCTTACTATATTCTTGGCATCGATCTTATTGTTCTCTTGGGCTTTGTGATTTGGCGATTCGAGGATTTCTGGGGCTTAAAAAACAGCTTCTTCTATCCATTGATACTCCGATGCCTTGGGACTTCTATTTATACTTTATTGATACTTCTATCCATTTATTGTCACTTCTCTTGATTGATTGTCCCATACCTCAAAATTTCTATTCTTTTTGTAGCGATATGTACACAACATATATCATCATCGAATCATACCAATAAAAATTTCTTCCCAAATAACTTCCAAGAAATTTTTTGGTCTTTTTTTGCTACTGAGAATATTTTTTTCTGAGACTTTTTTCTGACATTTTATTTTTACTGAGACTTTTTTTTATTTTTTTTTTGTCTATTACTAATATTATTTAACTAAATATTACTTGATACCTAAATCTAACTATAAATGTTTTTATTTTAATTTTATTCTTACTTCTATTCCATCTGGTATGATTTTCTTTTAAATTAAAAATATGGGTACATATAAAACTTAACCTAAACAATGAATTGTTATATTCAAAATTAATTGTTATTTTATTTGTTTAGTCATTTATTTATATATATTTTTTTGTTTGTTTAATGTAACAGAGCTTAACATTTAACATCCTAGGTAATTGTTTAACTTATGCTCATTGACAAACAAAAGAAACACTCTACCTCTCTGTACTCTTACAGGACATGATACAGGACATTATAGGCAAAACGAGCAGCAGTAAGAAGATTTATCTATAAAGGCGATGCTATTTTCAAAGTTAGGAAAGCTGTACAACAAATCTCAAAAATTTAGATTGACCACCTATGATTTTTATAGGTGATCCTTGAAGTGAAATGAAGGTTGGCCTACTGAGTGCATCTTAATACGAATTTTGCGCCATGAACATCCCAGTCATGATTGAATGACAGAGGAGGGTTAGAAAGAAAGTGAAGCGTAACAAAAGTCCAGCGCAAGTCTCACTTCGGAGTTCATTCATGGAATAAATTTCATGGTTGACTTTCATCCATCAAAGTGCAGACTCAACCATTTTTATAGATTACTCACTTAGCTTATATTCCTACAAAGTTCATGGCATATTTGATTTGACGACGCCCAGAATTTGCAAGTGCATCCCTAACATTCAAGCAATGAAAGAATGTAAGGCATGAATGGAGAACCTTCTTCTTGAGCCAAAAACTACCAAAACTAGATTTCTTATGCTAGTCATAAAAACAGCGTGATACGCACGACATATGCGCGCGTTACGAATATTCGCTATCGTCAATGTATATGGAATTCATGAGATAAGTCTTGGATAACGATAAATGGAATAAGTCCATAAACTTCTGTAAATCAAAATACAAATATTGGTTATAGTATTCATTTCGAAAAATACTCAAACTGTTTGAAGATACACTAGACTTCCTTTTTATTTTGTGATGCTTTTGTCTCCGAAATCGATTTTTGACCGTAGTCCCTCGGTCTTCTTCAACGTCTTTATTTATTTTCCTTAATAATTTTTCTTATTTCCTTAATTTATAACATCCAATAAAATGTAACTGTCAAAGTCAAAATCGTCATTGTCGAATTGTCAATTACCAAACCTATCAAAGGTAATTATCAAAAACATTGGTTTTTTTGCACAATATTTAAAAAGGATATTACTTAATTTGTTGAAATAACCATGACCTAGTTTCCTTCATCCTGGTTCATCAGCGTTTTCTTTTCCAAGCGGATTGCAAGGATTGCTATCACATCCAATTCACCAGTATCTATAGTTTTTTTGATAATCGTTGCATCCCCTATTATTATCTAATGCCCTATTATTATCTAATGCCCTTTGCTGATGACATGTTCCACCACGGCCGACTTGTAGTTTGAAGTTCTTCCCTTCTTTTTTGCTATTTCTGCTTCGTCTAAATGCTCCTTAATTCTCGTTTCAGCAAATCTCCTCATCTGTCCCATGAACTTGTCTTTGCAAGTAAAACATTCAAGATATCAAATTTTTACAATAAGCTGTCAAAAATGATGATCCAAAGAAATCAAAATACACGCACTCCTGGAAAATTCTATTTTTTTGAATTTATTTGAGAAAATCAAATTTAAAGGGAGTGTGCCATAAATTTCACACAGCATCATAGATGTACCTTCAGTTAGGAGAAATAGTCTGAAACACTTGTGAATTCTGAAGTGAATTCTCTTTCCTGGTTAACAAGGTCAGTGTCCAGTCTAATTATGCCTAATTGCCCCTGGAGAATCATGTTATGCTAGACATTTGTGTCGTTTTCGGCACCTTTTGCTAGGAGGCCGTATTTTGTAGCATCCCATGATATCGACTTGATCCTCGCCACCAATTTGGCGATTACATTCTCCAAAAATATTTAGACTATCTATTGTTATGTATCGCTGGATCTCCTTGTCATAACTCCGAGAATGTGCTTTTAGCATTTCTCCTGATGTCAAATTAACTACTATGCTCCAACGGGAAAACCTATCTGACATTGTTGAAAGAAAATTTAAGGAAAGGATCTTACGTTATTTGGAAAATCATTTAGTCAATGAATAATATTCTGAGAGTCGAGAAAATCCTTTTTAAGACGAACGCTAAATCTTCTTCTGCGTTGGAATACAACCCCTGTAGTGGTCTTCGCTTCCTGCAGCACGCGGACTGTCAATGGATTGTCTTGATACATTAACCGAGTATACCTGCATTCATCATCGAATGGAAGGATGCAAGAATTTCTTTCACGTTTGATGTCCGATCGTTAGCGATGCCACGGTCTTAACTGCTGCCTTCACTTCCACCCATGACTCCGTTTCTTCTTTTCAGCATGGCGTCTGATAAGATGGGAGCTAGCTGGTTGTCGAGGGACTCCTTGAAAGTTTTGGACGAAGACGACGTTTGGGGCTTTTCGATGTCGAAGTTTTGTGGTTGGCTGGTCTTCGTCAAATTCGCGCTTGGCATGCAAAATCAATATATTAGTTTAACTAAGAAGAGCGTTATAATTAACTCCTTGGTGTGTGCGAACGTCAAGTATGCTCGAGTTCCAAGGTTGTTGGACCGGAAAATGGTCGATCCAATTTTGTGTGTTGCAACCCGGTGATACCGCAGGTCCTTTTATGTATGTGGGAAGTAAGTCGAACGTATGACTAGATTGCTGCTACATGCAAATTCAATCAGGCGTTGGCCGTTGTCGTGTGTTTCATCGAGGACGCTGTATTCTCAAGTCTTTCTCCAATGAAAACGCTCATTTTCAAGCGTTGAATTCACCTAAAATTAATTTTGTGTCTTTTGTTGTAACGAGTCGACTAGTCTTTCCAGGTGTTTGTAGACCATTTCCTTCATCCCGCTTTTCTTCAGTTGGAGCGTGTATGTTTATCAGCCGAATTATTAGGAATTCATACAACAAAAGTCAATAAGATGCGATTTTAATTCCCTATCAACAAAGAAGGCCACACTTAATTCTCCTTTTCCAGTAGCCTTCCCGCTTTTAAATATTTTGTGCGAGCTTATATCTTGAATATGACTTGCAATTTATTTCGTTTCCTGGATTTCTAGTATGTTTTATTTATATTAGCCGGAATGTTGTCAAGGGACCTTAACAGCACCAGGATTATTCACCTGATAACAAAGGATCCTATGCTTTTATAGTCCCTTATTCTGTTGCTGGATCGTGTCGTAGGTCCAATCCACTATTAAGGAGGGTGGGAGTTAACCCGTCGCATATCTTCCACTCTGGCAGTACGGTTAGGAGGAGCGGAATACTCACCTTCCTTCACCTTCTTACGTCCCCACAAACGAGGAGAATTTAGTAACAGGGCTGTATGAGTATTTTCACGTTTTTGAATTCCTCGTCATTTAATGTCCCATCATTGGGAACCAGTAAACTCAATATACGACTCCAAAATCATTTACTACGATTAAAGGCCGAAATACAATACTGCGTGACGGGGATACGTGAGTGCGATTCTCCCTCGTCGTCACGCAACGGATTCAATTTACAATGCACGCGGTGCGGGAACGTTAATGTTCATATGACAAATGTCAAATTGGTGACATTTTAAATTCAATTTGCTGGAAATTGTTTTTTGATTTTTTAAAAGTTTTAAATTTGGAATGTTCCTTCGTTTAGCAAATAAAAGCCTTAACTAGGGTGTACGAAATTTTCATTCAAAACTCATTCATAACAACCAATGTACTTAAAAAGTAATTAAGGCGTTTGAATTTCAAATTTCATTTAAGCGCCATATTGCATTTGACAAACGTCACGCACATCGTTGCGAAGAATTTTCGTTTTTCCGAATATTTCCCGCCTCGCATCGACGCATCGCAATCATTGTACGATGTCGCATATAAATGCATGTTACGAAAACTGCTTGAAATTTGCTGCGAGACTCTCGTCGCGCTCACTTATCGCAGTCTCGCACTATTGTATTTCGGCATTAATTCGTGGGTTTTGAACGAGGAATCGTGGAGTCTGTTGGGGAAAACAAGGGGCCCCCTCCGTTTCAACCGCGCTTGGCACCGGTCAGGACGAAGTTCAAATGCTATATTGTAATCACAAAAGGAGTATTAAATCTCAAGCAATCAAATGTGTACATCTGAAATTTAATCCAATTTAGATACAAATACTCACATCGATGACATTTTGTATTTTGTCTGGTATTTTTCTAAACATCTGAAATCAAATATGGCGTTTTGGCAATTAATAAGAAAAATGTTCCTATATGCAATCCTTAGCAGGAAAGCTAAAGCTCCTCAAATTTTTGTTCTTTCAACATACGCTATATCAAAATTACATTGCTATATTGCACATACTGCAGTCATAAAAGTGAATAGAGTCAGTGGTTTTTTAGATCAAAGAAAAAAGTTGATTTTATTTTGATTTTGTATTACTTTTGTACTTCTTATAAATGCAAGGAACAAATACTTCCGTTCACTTCATTTTCCCACCAATATTTTCATTTGTGCTGCATCAATCATTATATAGACATCAAAAAATTCAGCACCCACATAAAACGAATCTCGTATACACAAAAAAAAGGAACGGTACTAAATTTTCGCCGCAAGTTTACGCATCTTTGTGTCTTAATGAGAGTTACAGTTGCAAAGTTCTCGTAAAAGTGTTAAGTCGTTTTATTTGCGCAGATCTTTTGAAAATAGTACAAACAAAGAAAAGGTTCCTTATGAAGTAAGAAAACTTCTTGTTTAGCACAAAAGGGAAGATAAAAGTCATACAAACATTGGAAAAATCGTACTATCCCCACATGCAACCATTCAAAGTGTAATAAAAAACTAATAACAGTTTAGATGTTGCCCCGGGGTGAGGCCGTAAGGAAATATTGAGATTAAGAAGGCGAATTAGTGAATATTCGAATAAAGAATAGTGAAAACGATCCAAAAATAAGTGCTTCGTAAATAGTCGCTTGAAAGTAATTGTGGAAAATCCATGAAACCCCAAACTGTACTGAATTCCTTACAAAAAAAAAGGTCACAAGAGCTGTCCTCCAAGAAAAAATGATTCATTTCTAAGATAAATGCAAGAAACGATTCAAAAGAATATGTATCAGAGTCTGACGAGTTCTGGGAAAAGATAATTTTCATAGATGAAAGCAAATATAATTTTTTCGGCTCTGATGGACGGCAATACGTCTGAAGTAAAGTTAACACCGCGTTAGAATTAAAAAACTTTAAACCTACCAGAAAACAAGGAAATGGAAATGGGGTGCAAATTATGTGGTTCACTAAGTCTGCGTTGTAACTACAATAGATAATATATCTATTAATAATGTAGTATAGGGGCATTTTAGGGTGCAAACTATATGGACATTTTAGGGAATAATATATAACAATGTGCGAAATTGGCATAAACGGTAGGTTTTCACTTTTCCAAGATAAGTATCCCAAATATTCTTCTACCTTAGTGCGTGAATGGTTGTTCAACAATGTTTCTCCTAATCTTGACTGACAAGCACTTACTCTACTCCCTATTATGACGGCAATATGTGCAATTCTTTGATATAGTGTACATGGTATCAAAGGATAACGAAAAACCCCGTTGTCCAGTTTTTTGCATGGAACTCATAATGTCAAGAATTTCATAAAGATCATAAAAGAAAAACCTACAATTTGTTTGTCTGTTATAATTGTTGATATGTTACTGGCTCAACCAACACCGTCTCAGTAATTCAAGTAATGTGGTTTAAACTTCCTCTTTGTTTAATAACAAATTTGCTACCTTTATGCCATTCCCAGCCATATAAGTTCAATTTCAGCTTTGCAGTTTTCAAATTGCCAGCCAAGTTCGCGGCTCGCTATAAATGCCTAACACTTAACGTTGCATTCCTTGTACTTGTGCTACAACTTATCGCGAAATTGCTAATTGCTTTCTTATTATAATAGACAACAAATACAATAACCACCTTAGCGTCTAATCCATCCCCCTCCTGGTTGCTCCTTTTTCGACTCAACGCCTGTCTGATTTTCTCGATCGTGTTTGAAATTTATCGGCAACTCGGGAGTACATACATGACGTGGATGCTTCCGTTGAACTATTGAACGCCAAAGTAGTGGAACGGTATCCTTGCCGATAAGGTAAATTTCATGGCGGTACACGAAAGTCCTCTTCTTCACTCTCGCTGGCCATCACCTCGAATGCAATCAATGCTGACAAATTGCGCGAACATTTTAATGCATATTCCGAAGTGCACTAATTCACATTTGATGTTTGACCAAACGGAGTGGTCATGGGTTATCCGGCGGACAATCCTATCTGAGGTCTTTCTGCTGCCGCTTACCCAGCAAGACCCTCCATGTGGCACAAATTATGCCTGAGCACATTTCCTAGTTCGCCGTGTGACGGTCTCCCCCCGCGTCTTCGGCTGCGTCTTGGGGTGGGTGACGGCCAGAGTCTTGAAAGATGTTTCATATGAACATTTACATGCAAGGTAGCAGAAAGACTGTCGGTATTTAGGGCAAAGAGGGCTGGGACTGGACACTGCAACAGGCACATATGATTCGAAGAAGTCACGTTGGGCGAGGATGGTTTGCGATATTTCCACAAGGACACGCTTCACTCCTGTTGCCCGCGACGTTGTTCCTTGTGAAGAATTCGCACATTTATCAATAATTAGTTTTATGGAACGGGTACCGTCCGACACAGTAGACTTGCCTCCCCTCATCCTCCTCCTTTTTAACTACTTTACTACTTTATTGGACATATAAGGAATATTAATAGTGAGGCAGATTAGCATTATGCCAAGAAAGAGAGACGTCAGATGTTGGACTTGCAAGTAAAGCACTTTGGAGGTAATTTTCCAATCGTCCAGAAACACCTTTGAGATTAACTACAGCGAATGAATGGTCGTATGTATGGCCCAAGGCATTGTTAGGATGTTGAATGCAATTAATGATCAGACACCTACGTCCGTAAATGTATCTCCAGCGCCACATATCACCATCCACATTACAGTTCACATACCATATCACAACACAGCATAACATAACACATAATATTATCAGTCTACACAGCACATATTTACATACGGACGAAACGAACACATTGCCGTATCTCGTGTCCATAAAGTGATATTTAGTTGGCGTTTAACGAGATGAGAATTAAACAGTTAATGTAGTCTGGAGGAAATTAAATTACAACAGCTAAGAAATTCAATTTTCTTAAGCAATCATACAGCTCTCGGACCTGTCTTTAAGCGTATGCATATGGAGGCATGTGTGGAAAAGGCGAGAGGTGAGTTTTGATGGAGATAAAGTTTTGTTAATTAATTTTCGCTCTTATAATTGTAGCAATAAATCGCACTCGATACTAGGACATGGAATTAACAACAACGTACTTATAATTTCATGTGGCTACAGTTGAGGAACTTACCTATTTCAACCGGGTCCATAATCACTGCAACAGTTAACGAATAATTAGGATTAAATTTGCATAAGGAAGTTCTGGGTAAGTTATCGTTCCCATGCCAAACTTGGCAATCTGATTTGGATCCTTGATCTATGCAACTCACTTTTAGTATTTGATGTTAAATTGAATCATCTACGCCATTCAACTGCTTTCAGATTCAAATAACTTCAGCAAGTGACCCTGAAAAACCTTTCTATCCTTGTTTTCGTCAAGTCAGCGATCGAGTTTGATTCAGGACTGAACCCGTCATTTTTTTCAATTGAGGCATGGAATTTACAAATGGGCTGAGTGCCAAATCGTAATTAACGAAATATTAAATAAAAAAAGGATTAGTTTCTTCCAAAACATATATTTAGACATATTTTCATAAACAAACCAATTCAGTAACTACGTTCTAGAAAAATACTTATCAACGACAAAATCAGGACTTTGATGATAAGAAAAATAACAAAGTTATGAAATCAACCTAGAAATAGGTTATTATGCAATAAAGGCGTATGCAATAATACGTTATTACCATTCAAACGGGCTAAGTACCATGGCTATTCTAATTGGGGCTAAGTGACTGAATTTTAATTAATTTTTTTTAAATCCTTCTTCTTTTCTCTGCATATTGTATTCTTAGCCACAAGTCTATGTAACTCTACTTTTTTCAAATCTAAAACTGTTTTTCGTCTTTTGAAAACATTCAGTTCTTTTCATGGTTCTAAGTCTGTGAAATGTCATTGGTTTATCTTCTCTTATAAGCAACCATGAGGCATTGGGAATTTAAAGTTTGTTTGTCACTATAATTTTATCTACAGCAGCTTGCGTGTCGAAAAGTCAGTCACTTGTCATATCAATCACTTCGAATTGTTTTGATGCATTCTTGGCACCAGAAATAACATCAAAGAAATAACAGAACAGCCAGAAATAACAAGCAACATTCTATTTTGAATTTTGCCCAGCACCAATGCTGCACCATATTATCAGATGATCCTTGTCAGTATTGTGTTTCTTAATAAAATTCAAAAAGCATGTTGCGATTTCATTGCTGCCTCTGCGACTGATGCCTTCATGCCAAAGACAACTAACTGTAGGAGCTACGAACATCAGCTGTATTGATAAACAAGTTATAACAGTTCAACTGGCGTATATGAAACATTTCAGAATAAGTTAGAGTAGGGACACAAAGTGCCTGCTGAAAATCTAAGGCCAATGTCGTGGTTTTATTACCTGGTAGTTGAGATTGCTCCCTATATTTCCCCATTAGCTTACGAGACTGTTCCGCTTTTCGGTAATGTAAGTCCAAAGTAATTTTTTTGGGGGGGGGTTGGGGGGTGAAGGCAATTTACGCCCGGAGTGTGGGACTCCTAGCAGCGCATGCTATCAGAGTACCCACTCCCTGTCAAGAGACCCCAGCCTGGAACCGTTTGACACATTACTTCGGGCTAGGCCTCTCTTTACTTCGCCCTAGGGCGCCGTCAGCCTAGAGAAATCTCCCCGCAGCGGGAGGGGGCAGGATGGAGGAGGACTGCTGGAAAGGAGACCCCCTAGACCCCGCGCCAAAAGTTATCCATGGTACATTTTTTGGCAGTAAGTATTGCCCGAGAGTAATGTGCCACACAGGTCCATTATTCAAAACTTTACAGCATTTCTCCGACCACATTGTCTGGAGAAAGCACATTGTCTGGAAAGTCGGCGTTTGTTTGGTGTGGGCTCACCGATGTTGCACATTAGCCGACTTAGAGCTGAGACGCCCCCATGGATCCCTATTCACATCGTCCACAAGCTCTCGCCAGCAGCTTGCCTTACTCTCATTGATGAGTCTTCGGAGTTCTTTCCTCGCTGATCTGTATGCTGCTGTCCTATTGGATGCTTCCTCTACGTTTCTCGAGCACTCAGCTGCACGTCTAAGTCTGTGACACTCGCCTCGTTTGTCTGCGATATCTTTTGACCACCAATGTACAGCAGGCCTGTCGTGTCGAGGCCTCTGTCGAGGCATAGATGAGCTACAGGCGGAAGTGATGAGGTTCATCGTTGACTCCACCATTCCCTCGACTCCAGCCCTTCCGCTCTCTGAAGGGCACCACGATGTCGTTCTGCCTTCCAGAATCACATTGGCGAAAGTCTCCACATCTATTTCTCCGATATTCGACCCGGGAGTGAAAGATCGTTGAGACGAGCGAGGAGTGGTATCGCCGATCTCAAACGCGATGTATTGGTGATCACTCGCTAAATAGTCCTCGAGTACTCTGCGGTACAGCGTCGTCTGAGCAAGGGACTCCGAGGCGAATGTCACATCTGGGATTGTTCCTTCGCAACCCCAGTGCCGGAAGGTAGGTACATTGCTGGTATTTAAAACCACCAACCCGGAGTCGCATGTTGCCACGAACCCAAACGGCAGCAGTATGGGAGTCATCGGAGAACCAGGCTGGTGAGGTTTTATTTCGATGTTGTTCACTCAGCAGCAGCAGATCAGCTCTCATCAAAGTAACTTTGGCAGATTGACTTTCAGAGTTTTGAGTATTATTGCTGACCAACAATCACAGACTTTGCAGGTGTCAGTTCTGGGTTTCTTTAACTTTAAATTAGGAAAATCTCTCCAAAATATTTTTGAATGAAATTCATACGTTACTCGATTATCAAGATGCAATTCATTGAAGGATTTACAACGCCTAGGTACACTTCCCAGAAAATGTATCCATAAAACATCGTAAAAAAGCTGTATATTAGGACATTCATGCTAAAGAAAGCTGCTACGTATAAATATTTAAACAATAAAATTTAATCATTAATGAAACTCTCTTTTCTATAAATTTTTCCTTTGGTATTCCTTTAAAACTTAATGTTAAAAAATAAAAACAAAAAAAATTCGCTTCAACGAACCAGAAAAAGTATCCGAACGTGACAATATTAATTTGAAATATTCAAAGATTTTTTACCTATCATTTTCTCTAAAGGACCTCCTTAAGTCGATTTGGCATGGAATGAACCAATTCGGCTGTGTCCTGCTTGGTAATTTTGCCCAATTCATCGACGACGATGTTTTCCAGCAATTCCTTCGAGGTTACGATGTGCTGACGGAACCTGCGCTCCAACAAGTTCCAAAGCTCAATGGAACTAACATCTGGGGATTGGAGCGTACACAGTCGATGTTTTGTGTTGTATTCAAAATTATATTATTTTGCTGGAATCAAAAATCATCACCAAGCCACAACCGCTGAACGCTTTGCTTCAAATTCGCCTTCAAAACATTGAGGTAACCCTATTGATTCATAATTGATTCTACAAACATAAGTTGGCCAACTCCTTCTGCCGTCATGCACTCTCAGACCATCACACTAACTCCACCATGTTTCACAGTTGGTACGAGATTATCTTTTTCGAGGGCATTACCGCTCTTTTGACACACTAACTTTCTTCCTTCAATGCCAAATATGCAAAATTTGCATTTGTCAGAGAATAGGACCTGTTCCCAAAACTCTAGAGCCTTGATTATGTATTTTTTTGTGAAATCCACTCGATTCTTCCTGTTCACTTTCAAAATTAGCTTCTTACGTGCTTTCCATCTTTCTTTAGTTTTTTTCGTAAAGTATCATCGTGGAGAACCTCGCCAAATGAGTCTTTCATAGTTTTAACAATTGGGGAATCAGTCACTCGGGAATTCTTTTTAACTGCTTACAAAACGTTTCTTTTTACGCGTTCAGTCAGTGTGAAGGGTCGAACACAATGAGGCTTTGACATAATCGAATCCGTCGTATTAAATATTTTCACCACAAACTAGACAGAGGAATGAGTTCTGCCTAATTTTTGACACATTTTGTGGTAAGTTTTCCCTTCACTATTAAGTTTCAGCATAATTTTCCGCTCATCAGCACTGATTTCGCTAATTTTCGGCTACATCATGTATTCTAATGCACAAAAATTTTTTTAAAAAAAGTGCACTCACTTTTAAACCTATCACAACTTAAATTAGAACTATTTTCGGACCTAAAAACATTGATATGCATCTGCATATGTCATCGCGTAACACGGGGAACCCCCCGGTTTGTTCTCTACGGATACTTTTTCTGGTCTGTTGTGTTGTCAATAATTTGATTTGGTTTGAGTTTCAAGTCTTGTTAAATAGTCAGTATTTTAATACATACTGGAAGTCATCCAGAAGTGTAGATATTATGATATTATAAAAGAAATCATACACATTAAGTGGACATATCCTTTTTAATGCAACGATAACTTTGTTATCTTGCATGTACAGATAATTTTTGCTGGCAAGTTTATGTTCAAATCAGCGTTTAGGTATTCTTTAGAACTTATGCTCTTGTACAATGACTTCCATCTCGGGGGAACATATTTATGTGATTTATAACTCGAAGAATATCATGTTCAGAATACCTTGAGACTTTATGCGAAGTTCTTTGATCCATAAATGATGTATCTTCCGGTTACTTTTTGTAGATCAATGTCACCACTTCGTATTTAGAAATTGCAAAAACATTCATAAATGGCTTATTACAAACTGGCACAAGTCTTCCATTACCATTAGGCAAAATATAAGCAATCGTTGTCCGTCGTCGCTTGTCCGATAATACATTATATTCACCATCCCGGCGTCGCTTGATATCGTGCAGGTGTAACAACCCCATCAACGATGTTCGTTGCGTTTTCAAGTCTTTTCAAATAAACTCAACTTGATGTCATGATTAAGGGTATCAGATTGGTTCGTCCATTTGCATATTTCAAAGATTCCCAGAGATTTTCTTATCACTGTTTTACTCTTTGTTTTTATTCTTCAACTATCGTTCGTTATGAAAATATATGATTTTTCTCGGCAAAAACAAATCAAACACAACTGGTGTAAGTTGAAAGCTCTTAACAGGTGACAGAAGTCTTTGTTTGAATTTGACACGATCGGGAAGATACTGAATATAGAATGTTCCGATAGACAAACGTTCTGTTTGATTTTTTGGCACTTAGCCCATTAGTCCCATAAAAATTTTGGAACAATTAATCGCTACAAACTGTGAATTGTACTGATTTTCCTTTAATGCATAGAATTTATCCATTTCAATCGTATACACCAGATCTCGATTTGAACGTTACTCAAATTACGCGATTCCGCTTCAACACGGTTTTTAAATCACAATAAAAAAAATTTTTCTTGGTTTTATTATGATAGTTTTCCATTATGCCATTTATCAGTAACTTATTGATGAACGTACTCTTTTAGAAACATGTTCAAAGTTACCGAACGCTCCCTTTTCCATAACTTCAATCCCTCATGCTTGTATCCGCCGTTTTTTTTGCAAGAAGCGAAAAGAAACTTCAATCTAGTTACTAAGTGAACAGATTCAGTTTTTTTAGTTTTAAAAAGTCTTATTTTGTCATAATGTTTCTACTTTATTAGAGTCCTATAATCTTAACAAAAAGAGAACCTAAGGAAAGGGAAACCCATCACTTCGGAAAGAATTGAAATTTTAGACAAACTAACATCTCAACATCCTAGCAAAAGAACATCGTTTGAGTGCGACAACTTTTAAGGACAATAAAGAGAATGGAATGTCCTATTCGATAAAGTGTAGCCAGAGGAATTACTGTAATTGCAGAATGTTCCACATATTGTTTAGATGATGTTTTGGAAGCAGCAGCAAAAAGTTTAGTGATCTGGATAGAAGACAATAGTAAAAAGAGGACCGATCGATTTTAATTCGATAAGACACAGAGCACTAAACATTTTGAGGTTTCTTTAAAGAAGAGTGACAACCCGCTTCTGCAAGAGACTTTAATGTAAGCAAGGGATGGTTTGAAAAACTTAAAAAAGGCGCAATCTGCATAGCATTCAAATTTAAGAGGAAACAGCCTCTGATATGGACAACATGTAAAAACGCCGAACATGTAAAAAAGCAGAAAGAAAATGTTCACGATCCTGACCTAGACCTGATTTGATGCCGATGAGAGCGAGTTATTCTGGAAAAAAGCACCAAGGAGAAGAAGGAGAAGCACCTAGGAGTAGCCGAAGGCCTTAGAGCAACTAAAGACATAGTGACTTTTCCTCATCGTAGTAACGCATCTGATGATCGATTTGCGAAACCTTTGCTTATTCAATAAAGACAAACGAATGCTTGACTTTTAAATTTCAAAGGACGTGTGCGATGAGGGATTCGGACAAATAATCTATACATTGTTGTACGAACAAAAAACCTGGATTAGGTGCACAACATTTAAAGATTGGTTTCATCTTGAAGATTTCAACAACCATTTGTGTATCCTAGGAAATTAGGACTCCGAAGCAAACGCCATGACGGAATGGTTCCCACGCAGCCTCTCCGTCGGAAAGTTGGTGTGTTTCCAACGTTGCCTTCTAACTGTCATTTCATGGATTCGTTTTCCTCGTGCATCTTGAATGAGGCAATCCCCATTCGATCGCCTTGGAATTAAAGTCACTGCCCACAAGGATTCGTCCTTCGGTACTCGAAACAGATTTCTTCAGTTCATCGACTCTCCTCCGATAGCATGAAATTGCCTCATTCGGTGCCCAGCAGACGCTTATGAAAGAAATTTCCGCACACTTAATCAGCCCAAAGCCATTCCCGCTGGAGCAAGCCTGAATTGAGAGCAGAACACTGTCCCGCCTCCTAATGGTGAAGGTGCCAGATCAATCACAAATCTTTCAAACTTCTCCGTGTTGCGGTATTGCTCAGATATCAGCAGCAGTTTGGCTTCCTTCTCCCTCGCAACTCGGCCGAGTAAATTCTGTCAATTAAGGTGCACTACCGTATACGTTAATCTGTAGGACTTGAATAACACTATCGATGTTCACCTCTGTTACACAGAGAACCTAGTCTGGAACTGTTTGTCACATTACTCCGGACTAGACTCAATAGGCATCGCCCAGCAGTGCCTTCTCGTTACGGGAAATCCTTCTTTTTGGGAGGAAGTATGAGAAAGAAAGGGATTGTTTTCAATGTTCCCCTTTCCTCTAAGCCGCCAAATGATCCATGATGCCTTTCCTTATAAGAAGAACCATTCGGACGTAATGGGGTACGCAGTCCCACTTGCCATTTGATATCGACATCTTTTCCGGTATATTATCTGAAAAGAGCACGCCATTTTACAAACAGAAACTGACTGAATCATTTTCTACATACGAAGAAGTTTTTGTATGGACAGTAACTGCCAAACAGGGACCGCTTACTTTCCCGTATTGCCCCAGCAAGACTAAACATAACATTGCTCACTGAATAGTTTTGTCAGGTAATAATGACTCTCACCAAGCTTTCTGTAGAATATCGGCCCAAAGTCACTGATGAGGCATGTATTCCTCCTACCTCACGCTTCGGGTACCAACATCTTCCTCCAGAAAGCTAGGGCCCTTCTTCTTTCTTCTTGGCTATTCACTTCTCTCTTCGACTCCTCCGTTACGTAAGTAGACTCGTCTTCGCTCTTCGGCAAGTCGCACTATGGAGACAACATTCGCAATAGCCAGCCCCAACGGCTCAAAGACCATCAACTAGATGAATTTTACCCGAGATTAATCTTTAAAGGTTGGTCATAAGGCAACTAAGAGTCGACACTCCTGCAGTAGCTTTATCTGCTGGAGCTCACACCTGGTCGAAGAAGCTTATCTTCGAGTCAATCCTAAAGCAAGAATATTTTATCGATTCTTTCGACTCGATAATTGTTTCTCATGAGGGATAGTAATAATAATATTGTTACAACGCGAGGGATCCGCTTCATGGTCAGTACCTTCATGGACTTCATGGGCGACCTTGGTCTTTTACAGCGCTAGACTAAGCCCACGGTCGGTCATTCAATGATTAAGTCGGCGTAGTATCATACTCAGTTTGCTTTGTGCCTATTCGACAGTACATCCGGCGACTAGTGAATGTACGTGTGTTCCACAAGGCTCCTGTTTCAGTCCCACACCTTTTAATATGTGCATTTCGTATTTATTTGACGTGCAATTCGTATTTAGACAAAATTCTTTGATGTCTGGCTAGTCAAGTGTCATGCGTCTACTGAAGGCTTGGGGAAGAGAATCAAGGACGTTTTTTGAAGCAGCCTTGAGCGATGCTTCGATGCCACGACTCCATGAGCAGTAAACAAAAAGGACCAGTTGCATAAGGATAGCAGCTATATATGCTTTACGATAGCTCACTACTCAAATATACATTCAGCGAAAGAGGAAAGTATCTGAACATGTCTGTAGGTAGATGTCATCCCTACCCGGTGGAGGACAACCATTTTGATGACAGTAACAAGTGCTGCATCAGAAGCAGCTGAAGAAGTCTTAAAAAGCAAAGAAAATTCGAGCATCAAACGAACAACAATCCGGACGAATAGTGCAACGCGGAACGCAAAAAATATTTGTGAAAGAAATCAAATGGAAAAAGAGTACATTCATCGACCATTCCAAACAAGAGAAGACTACTATAACATCCTTCGATAACAAGCTAAGAAATATAAAAAAAACGCTGACCATCAACCCTAAGATCCATATTACGCTAAATGAACCCAGTTCGGTGTATGTCACCATTAAACAATTGAGATAAGGATTTAAAAAACGAGGCATTGTAAAAGTGCGCAAGGATCAATCATATGTAGTCCAGCTGATGACTCAGCTATTCACAGCATCTCCAATAACATTTTGAGCTATGATCGTCCTAGAAGCACAATAAAATGTCGTATTTTCACCAACAACCAGAGACCAAAGGGTGCAACCGGCAGTACTTGACCACAGAAGAAAAAAGGTTCCTGGAATAGATGGAATATAAGTAGAACTAATCCAGAGAAAGAGATCCTTCCTCTAAGTACGCTTCTCCACCGATTGATTAGTAAAATATTTTCAGAGGAAAATGAAGTCGTCGTGATTTACGTGGGTACCCGCTTCGAGAAGGCCCAACTCAACGGTCACTATGACAATATGTCAACCACCACCCCTGAGATCTGAAACAAGTTTCAGTCCTAGGTCCCAATTTATTTAAAACTTCCTGGATACCCGAACAGAAGTGGTGTGTGCTCCGCTCTTCAATCTAGCCTTCGAAACCACAACCACGCCATTTCAGCCAAGAAATAGGCTCCTCAGCCGTGTAGGGGGATAACAGTAACCTGTCATGGGCTCCCCCTAACCCGTGGTTCAGAAGAACATGAAGTCTCGTGGATTAACGTGGACACCTGCCTTGACGGGTTAATCCCACGGTCTCCATAGATGGGGTTGAAACAAAGTGTCAACCACCACCACTGGAATCTAAAACAAGTCTCAGTCCTAGGTCTCAACTTATTTAAGCAATTTGGATTCCCGAACACAACTGGTGAGTGCTCTCCGCCACTCTCCAGCCTTCGAAACAACAACCACCACGTTTGAGCCAGGATATGCGCCTCACCGTGTAGGGGGTTGACTGTAGCCTGTCATGGGCGTCCCCTTAACCCGTGGTTCAGATAACCTCAAAGTTCAGAGGAACAGTTACCATTGGACTGGCGAAAATTTTATTGTTCGTCCTGTACACAAAAGAAGGATGAATTATTCTGTGAACATTATAAAGGCATCGCGTTATTGTGTACATCGTATAAAGTGCTCTCCAAAGTCTTTCATAAGAAAAGCGAAGACATACTATGAAAATATCAGGGAGACTTTCAAATTGGACATCGACGTGCGGCAAATTTTTGTAGATGTCAAGTGAGCATGTGACATTTGGAAAACGCACTATACAAAACAATGCTTGACTTTGGTGTACCAACAAAAGTCAACCATATGGTTAAAGTTAGATACTCAACACACAGTTTCAGGTCAAGGTAAATGAAGTTCTAACGAGCAGCTTTAAAACAGAATCAAGTTTGAAACAAGGGGATGGACTTGGATCAATTCTGTTGTATGTTGCACTGAAGGACGTAATCCGAAGGACAATAGCTGAAACCGCTGGGATACAAATTATCGAATCCTCTCAGTCAGTTGTGCATACTGATGATGTCCATATTGTGACACGATCAATCCCTGATGCCGAAAAGCGTTTTTAAGTCGTGGATCTGAAGAAAACCAAATAGGCTTGTCACAAATAAATAAAACTACTGCGGCCTGACAAAATGTGACGCAGAATTCTTTGAAAATGTATGCCTTGTAGTCAACCTCAATGAAAGAAGGAGTCGAAAAGGATGCAGCGAAGCTGTCCGTACTTCTAAGGTCCAAATTTGTGCACAGCCCAAACAAGTTTCGTCTCGACACAGGATTAGTCAAAATTGTTCCGCTGTATGGAAGTGAAGTTTCGACCCTGACGAGCACATTTGAAAAGGGCATCGGACAGATTTGAACGCAAAGTACTCTGGAAAATCTACGGCCAGTGTAAATCTATGAACAATGAAAGAAGGTTTGGAGTAGAGCCCACAACACAATGAAGAGTTTTCTGAACCTCCAGTGGCTATTTGCGTAAAGATACGTCCCCCGGAACGAAGGAGCTGTTAGTAAGAAACTTTCTCTCTATTGGTGAGTTAGAGATTCGAATGAACCCCACAGGATTTGGTTATCTCGTGTTCCTGTACTTGGTAAAAACTGGCAATAGAACTAGGTTCTTAGTTCAAAGCATAGTGGCGAAGCTTGCTAAGATACTGCCCTGTGGGTTTTCACTGCGACTGTCATGAGCCTCAACCGCATGGAGGCGTATTCAGGTACCACGGAAGGCAGTTATGACCCCATCTTCAGATGGATTAGCTAATCGGTTCGGGCTTTTGAAAAGAATCTTCTCTTCTCTGTCCCTTATCAACGTCAGGAATAGCTGGGTTTCGCATCTACCAGTATAGATAATTAGACAGCCCTTATTCTAATTGTTATTGCGTGATCCCAGCAAAAACTATAAAGGTGCAATAAAAAAATCTGTAGACATTCGGTCAATATGAAATTATCTTAGGATTTAGAACTCATTAAAGCCACATAAAGGACGAAGGAAGTACGCATAGAAGAAGGAACGCCTGGGGGTACGTGGTTTATCTTCAAAACCCTACAAAAAAGCAACACTTTACGTGCACCTTCATAATAAATACAGCAAATATTATGATAAAAATTAAACTCGATTGAGTTTACAGCCCTTACAGCCCTTGATCCTTACAGCTAAAACTTGTGGACTTTTGGTAGTACTGTGCGTTCAACAGGCTCAGGCTGTTTGTGCAATGAGGTATAGCTGAGAGGCTCAGGTACTCCAAATACTGATTTGTAGATTCGACAAGGTTGCGTAGAGATACGCCCACTGCACTTGTCGGGCCATGAAAAAGAATAGAGGAAAACCGTTTGGCCAAAAAGACGTTTAAGGGTAGAGCGCGATTCGATGGGAAGATACAATAAACACTTAGAGCCGATGGGTCTTGGGAGTGATCAACTGGAGAACGATGTCGCAAAACCGTCACGATTGGAGCAGGTGAATTCTGGAATCCAAGACCCGGCTTCGGCCGTTCGCGATATAGATGACGATGCTGATATGTGGCCCTCCTTGTTGGCGAGACATGCGTTAGATTTTCAGAAAAAGCATCCATATAATATCCCTAAAATCGATCCTTGAGGGCGATAAAGATATGTTTATGGTGTACATACAAACAAAAGGAAACTAAGCACAAGGTGAATCTTGAGTTTTTTGTTTGATACTAAAATGATGAAAATTTGTGGTACTAAATGTAAATCCCCCTTCCCTACATACACAAACTAACAAACAATTTCAACCTTTATTCATGCATATCTCTAGCAAATATATTTATTTTGAAGTATTTCAAATAAAGATGGAAAGCTTAAATTGAGTTTTTTTTTTCATTTGTAGGGAACACATATCTACGTCTGACGCTCACAAATTGCTTCCAACAAACCATGCAACACATTATGGAAAATTTTAGAAAGTTTCAACTTTTCTTATACTTCCGACTTGGAAATTCATTAGTTAGAATGTTCGCACTCAAGCACGGACTAAATAAATATTTTGAATTTACTTAATCAAGAAAAACCATTTCCACTATGAATATGGATAAGTTCGGAATGGAAATACGATTAGAATGCATCGAATACTTATTTCTATCATTCGAACTTCGAGACGCTTAGAAAATTTATTGACGGGGAATAACCAGTAAATTTAGTATTTTCTTTTACAACAATGACATCCTGGCAATCGGAATCTATTGTATTGCTTCATATTCAGCAGCTTCAACTGCGGTCTGTTGCCAAATGATGTTGATGAGAATTTTAGAGTGGTATCCAGATTGTAGATCATCCTTAAAGACCACCCCGGAAATTTCTCCAGTATATCTTTGCACTGGAGAACGAGGACAGGATGTCTTCGGAGTCAAAGAACGAGGACTTGATGCAAGCGAGTTGTTGCTATGGCATGAGACTGATGTTTGTATTGTTGCCATCACTGTTACCAATGCTACTGCCATTGCACCACTATCATTACATTAGATTGTCGTTGCTATAGCTGTGTTGCGTTGTTTTTGTAGTTGTTGTTGCTGTTGCTTGTTGCTCGATATTAGAAATTGCTGTTCTGCATAAATTAGAATTAATGTCAGCTACTGGCAGCAGAATAGGAAAATTCAATTAAAACATCTTCTGTCAGGGCCAGAGGGCAAAATGTGATGCACAAGAAAATTTTTATAACATTCATAAACACTTCTATCGCAACGAAATTAATTTCATTCGTCCTTTTCGCAGGAACAAGAAGAAAATTCTTCGATATTAGCGATTAGCGAGATTAGATTAGCGATTGAAGTATTTATCCAAGTCCACTGTACTATTCAACCTAACTGAGGAATGAAGAAATTCAGTTAGTCCTAATTTACTATAATTACAATTTTAATTTGAACTTATGATACGGAAACATTCTGAATCGTTACTAACTTTAGTATATTTTAAAAGATAGTACGAGTTTAGTGTCTGCTTGCTCTTTTGACAAATTTTTCGCTGATGTGATATTACTTTAAGCCCAAAGAATGCCTTAAGCTCCATGGTCAATGAGCGTTCCAATCTTGGTTTCTTGGTTCCACTTTAACCCCTTTATGAATCAAATTGAAATTGCGAGAAGAATATTCTTACTCTTACCACAGGCTCACCGGAAGGGCCAGTTATAGTGCAACTACACACAGCGTTTATATTCTTGTACGGCTAAGTTTAGAAAGAGATAGTAAACGCACAAATATAATTACAGTGGACCATCGGATAACGAACACAATGCGTTCCAGAGTGACGTTCATTATGCAAAATGTATGTTAAGCAATACCATTCGTTCCAAAATGAAAATGGTTTATTCGTTTAAGGCTGAAACATGTAGATACGGGCTACATATTTTTGTTTATATGCATTTTTATTCAGGAACGTTATAATACATATCAAAAATATAAGCAATATTTTCAAAAAATCAAGAAGAAAAAAACAAACGGAAGAAGGAAATCTAAAAGGAAATCTAAACAAAATCGGATAAGAAATATGTGTTTAGTGTACACCTAGCTTTATTTTGCAAAGATTCTCCCAAAGTTTTTTGTTTCTGGCGGCGTTTCGAAATTTGTTGAAAGTGAGACACGGCATTTTCATTGAAGAAGTCGGTTCAGCCCAATTGGGGTTTTATTTTTGAACAAATGACAACACTAACTCCCACACTATGAGCATCTCTTTTAGAACACGCAACAGTTGCTCCTCCTCAGTAACTTCTTCGCCACATAATGAATCTTCTTCTACAACAGATTGTAACTTTGTGAGTTCTTCAGTCGTCAGTGCTTCACTGTGTTCTGCTGCAAGCTCATCGATGTCCTCATTTTTCCCCTCGCGCCCTATCTGACTTGCGAAATATATATTTTCATCATCAACTAATTATATATGTACTTCAATCTCACATCTAGTAAAGCCATCGGGCCAAAGTAACATCCAGCAAATTTTAAGGGTTCTTTTTGCTAAACCATCCCATGCCTTTTCAATAATTTTCAAACAGCAACAAAATGAAAGTGATTTTTCCAAAACTCATTAACATCCTTCAACGATTTGAACGCAATGAGTAAAGAGTTAAGTGTATAATATTTTGAAATTGGCGATTACTTGTTAGTCCATAGTGTTCCAAAAAAAAACAAAAAAAAAAAAATAAAATGAAACAATAAACTGTCCTCCCAGTCCCCTCAGCTGCGATCCGAAGGCGCCATCAGGCGATGGAAGGGGGGGCCTAACCCGAAGTAATGTGACAAACAGTTCCAGGCTAGGTTCCCTGACAGGGGCGGTGTTTAGAGGGTATTCTGGTAGACAGGTCGGTACTGCTGCCAGCGAGTCCCTCACTGCGGATGTAAATGTCTTCATCGCCCGCCAAAAAAAAAAAAAAAAAAAAAATAGTGTTCCACAAGAGAGTAGTGTTCCGAGGCAAAAACTCTTCTTTTATAAACTAGAACTTCTTTTAACTTTGGATGATACGAAGGAACGTTGTCCGTATTAAGCAAAGCGCGTAGTGTTTAGTTCGTTTCTTATAATTTTTTTAAACCAAGGGTCCAAAAACCAAATCGGTAGCACAATAGGTCGCTTAAGACGCAGCTCTTCACATAACATTCAGTTTACTCTTGTCTATACAATGTTATTTGAAGGCAGGTGGATTACATATAGGTTGAAGCTCCGAATGATAAATAAATAAGTAGGCTTTAATTTAAGATGCTGCTGCTGGCATTAGCCCGAAAAACCAGAGCAAGACGCTCTTTCATTGGGTTGTTCCTAAGTATTGCTTCCACCTCTGCTGTTATGAAGGTCCTTTTAGGCATTTTTTTCAAAACACTCATTCCTTCACAATCAAAAACCTGCTAAGACACGTAATCTTCATCGTCTACGAGTTTCTTGAATTCATGTATAAATCTCTTTGCTGCCTTACCATCTGAGCTCGATGCCTCACGATGCAATGAATTACAGTTGGTTTTTTGAATTTCCCGAAGCATCCCTTGCTGGTTTTAAACTCTATTCTTACGGCTGGTGCCTCTGCAGTATTCGATGCAACAACAGCGTAGACTTTTTTCGCCTCCCCACAAATTATTTTTCGCCACATAAAATCTCCTTGCAATTGCGTCTCGGTTATCCATAATAAAAATATTCTTTCGTCATCACCCTAATTTGACAACTTTTGGGCAAAGATTCTTGAAACTCCCTTTGAACCATTTGCTCAAACTTTTCTTTATTTGTTTGTATGCTAGAAACCATTGACATGGATAGGTTAAAATTTCGGCCTAGTTCAGCTACAGAAACACCTTGCTTGTTTTATGATGTTAGTTTCAGCTTTATTTTAATATTAATAGTTGTTATTTTGCTAATCTCCTTTTCAGATTTGTTTTTGAGACAATTTGTTTTTTGACAATTGGAATAAACTGTACAAAAACGCAAGACGTCTTACGTGTGTGTAACACAGAAACTAAACTACGGAAACACAAACTTATTTGCACACGACTGAACAGTTGATTACTGAACTGAACAGTTAATAATGCGAACAGGTACCTCAACTGGGCCATCAATGCTATAACAACATGAAAGTTTTGGTTGGAGGGGATGGGAAACTTCGTTCGTTGATCGAAACATTTATTTCATAAATATTTCTTTCCGAGGTCTCGTATATCCGAGGCGTTGGTTAAGGGAGGGCTACTGTTTATTTTTATTGCATGTTTACGCAGAAGCTTTGAGAGGGTAGTGCTTGTTTCACGCAAAAATGATATAAAATTTACTGAACCAATTGAAATTCTACTTATTTGTGTCGAATATCGTTACATTGGGAGTTTGTTCGAAGTTTAAGCGCTAGACATCCTTACACTACGGACCAGTCGTTGCTCGAAGTGACTCAGCTCTTTCCTAAGAGCTGTTTGTCACCTTTTTTTTTTTTGAATGATTCCAAGAGCCAATCATTACTACCACTTCAAGTAGAGTTTTACTCCTTCAAAAAAGTTTTGCCCGTGTGAAAGCCCTTGGTTGAGTTGTGAACAGTTACGGAAGTCATCCACGCAAACAGTGATTTTGCTATCCACAACAGTGAAATGTTGCCCAATTTTCACGTTCGTAAATTGAGAGAAAAGGCTCGTCGAATTCGAGATCTGAATTCAAATCAACTGAATTGACAAAACGATCCTATACAGGACTGAAATACAAAGAAGAGAAAAGTGTTAAACTTTGCAGTATTCACATCTAAAATCCCAAGTTTTATATACAAAGACACTTCCAAAACGTATGAGAGCAGTGGCAACTTTATTTGAAAATTCGAAAACAAAGTGCCAAAGGATTACAGTTGGCAGTTTTTACAATAAAACGGACGAAAAGAGCGGCAGCGGTCAACGTTACCGAAGGACTCCAAAGTTAGTACTACAGGCGCCTCCATTCAACCGCTTAGTTTTAAAACCAGTCCAAGACTACTAGGTGTATGCAAATGAAAGTGCCTTTTTTTCTTCAAAAATACATGTTTATTTCGAAAAAATGGTTACAAATTCAATCTTCGAAGTAATTGCCATCGCTAGCTACACATCTTTCCCATCTCTCAGGCAATTTATGGATGCCTCCCCAAAAAATTGTTGGTTTTTTGATGAAATCCAGTCATCGAGCCATTTTTGGACTTCTTCGTAGGAATTGAACCGTGAATCGTTCAGTGCGTGTCCCATCGATAAAAACAAATAGTAATCGCAAGGCGCCAAGTCTGGTGAGTAAGGCGGGTGGGTTAGCGGTTCCCAGCCGAAAGCGTTTACCAAATTTTTATTGACCAATGTTCGATGTGGCGATGCGTTATCATCTTGGAAAATAATTTTGTCGTGCCTCAATTGATATTCTGGCCGTTTATCGCGTATGGCATTGTTCAAATCGCTCAATTGTTGATTGTAGCGTGCACCAGTAACAGTTTCACCAGTTTTTAAGAGGTCATACCAGATAACGCCACGCTGATCCCAGAAAATACAGAGCATGGCCTTCTTTCCGAAGCGATCCGGCCTTGGAGTCGATGTGGACGCTTGGCCTGGGCTGACATATGATTTTTTACGTTTGGGATTTTTGAAATAAATCCATTTTTCATCGCCAGTGATGATTCGATGCACAAAACCCTTTCTTTTTTGCCTGGCCAGCAGCATTTCAAAAACGGATTTTCGGTTTTCTTGCTGCCTTTCATTCAACTCGTGTGGCACCCATCTACCGACTTTTAAAATCTTCCCCATGGCTTTTAAACGGCGAAAAATGGTTGATTGGTCAACATTTAATTGTTCTGCGAGCTGTTGCTGCGTTTGGTCATCGTCTTCATCCAACAATGCTTGCAATTCGGTATCCACAAATTTTGACGGAGCGTGGCCGCGTTCTTCGTTTCTCAGATCAAAACAACCATCACGGAACTTTCGAAACCACTTTTTGCAATTGGATTCACTAAATGTATGGTCCCCGTAAGCTTCTATAAGCATTCGATTAGATTCAGCCACGGATTTTATCAAATGAAAGCAGAAAGCTAATGCTTCCCGCAAATGAGCACTTTGTGGCACAAAAATCGACATTTTTAATACCAAAAAAATATACGTTGATGTTTGAAACTTGTAATGTTATGAATTGGATATTGTTTAAAGATGCCAAAAACATAAAAAATGACAGTCGATACGGTTTGAAAGTTCATACATGTGTAGATTTAGCTATTGGAACACAGAGGGCACTTTCATTTCCATACACCTAGTACAGGCACACTCTCCCAGCCGTTAAAACGCGACTAAACTATAATGGTTCAGTCAAGTTCTCTAGTCTTAAAGGGCCGCAGCACATTAAGGCGTGGAGGGAAAGAAATATGTGATTGAGCTAGTGAGTACTTAATAAGACAACCAAAACGCAACAATATGCATGATCTGAGGGTCACGGAGTAGGTAGCTTTGAAAAACAATTGGATCCCTGTAAAAAAAGAGGATACGGATTAGAATGATATGACAAACTGCATGACAAATCAAACCCTTTTAGACCCACAACAAGGAAATTAGAACAAAATCGTAGGGAAAACGCACCTTGAACAGGTGCACAAATGTTACAGAACTACCGCGCTGCCGCTTATTTCAAACTGCTGCTGGTTTCTGTAGGAAGAAAATATGGATGAAATTTGCAGCACGAATGAAAAAAGAACACAAAACTTCTGTCTAAATCGTCCAAGTCTGGCAAACAACCGGATTCTTTGACTAAGGTGCATAAATGTAACAGAACTATATCACTTGATCACAGAGTTAAAGATGTCCGTGGCTTTTGTGGGAAAACAAGGATCATGGAGACAAAGGGAATCATAAGCTGTTTGCAAACAATAGTATTATACGCGAAGAGCTAACGGCTTATGCCGGAATATCCTTTTTCCAACAGTTACCCCCTGGGCAAGTGATAAATGGTCTAAGAGTCCATGAGGAACTACATTCCCTTTGCAAATGTTGAGCAGTCCTGAAATTCTTGGTCAAAGATGCCTCGAACTGAAAACAACTACAGACAAAAATTATTTGTATAATATGATGAAGAAAGGATGAAGAAAGAAAGATAAAGAAAGATCACAGGATGAAGAAAGGATGACTGAAGCACAGCTTCATTAGAAAAAGCCTCGGATTCAACACGCACTCTCGACCGTCATACTTATATCTCTATCTCAGCTCAGTGTAATTTTATTCAAATATATTTTCATTTAAGATTTGAAGTTCGAATCGGCAATTCAAAAAAAAAACACTAATGAATAGGCTTTAAAAATTTGGAGTTTATTAGAAAGATTGAACGCTTCCATTTAGGAATGGAAGACAACATTATTCAAATGACTGCCACGGCTAGCCTTAGAACACCTCATTTGATCAGTCCAATTTTTCAGTACAATTCCGAGTTTTTGGCCTCTATTTCGTCGGTGATATTTTCGATTTCATGTTTCAATTCGTTAATCATCTCTGGATGTTTAGTGTAAATCTTGTTCTTAAGGGCTGCCCACGAAAAAAGTCCATCTGGGTCGAACCGCAGTTTCAAGGTAGTCACCTCAACATTTCGGCTAATTATGCGATCTTTGAAAACATTGCGCAGAGATCAATTGGTACGTTAGGTGTGTAGCACGTTGCGTCGTCCTGTTTGGACGTAAGTTGTAAGTTTGGAAAATAAAAAATCGCTCAGTACGGTAATTTTTCGAAGACGAATCCAGATTGCCCATTTTCGAAGAAAAATTACCCAATAATGTTGCCAGACCCAAATCCCCACCAGGTCGTTACTCGCTCTGGTTGCATCGGTTTCTCCACATGTAGTTCGTAGACTTTATAAGCGCTATAATACACAATTTTGCTGATTGACGTATCCTGCGAGGTATAAATGAGCTGCATCTGAAAAGATGATTTTGATTTTTTTTTTGATTTCCGGCCCATTAAGCAAACCAAAAACGAATCGGGTGGTCATGCGGCTTTGTCTCTTGCACTAACTGAACTTTCCATAAATTCACACCGAGATCTGTATACAAAACTCTTCTCAAAACAGTGTGTAAAATGTTCAATTGTTGATATCGTTCCAATGTTGATGCTTGTTCATGCACACTCTGAGCAACATCAGCAATGTTTTTTGTAGCTAGCACACTAGGTAAGCACGTACACATGTTGTTTTATCCAAAAACTATCATACTCGGTTCAAAAAATGATCTTTGAATTGCGTTATTCGCTCAAGCTTTTTCAACAGTTTGGGAAGACGGCTCACCACTTTGGAAATAAGTTTTTAATAATTCCGAACTTTTTTCAAGTTAAAAGCGTCTTATTTCATGAATGTCAAACATAAAACTAGCTTTCTGTCACATCATAAACGTCATAAATCCTTCAAACCTCAAAATAAATTATAGTTCCGGTTCCGAACGTTAGATGGCCCACCTTATAAATTCCAGAATCCGCTGGAACATCTCATTATCCTGAAGAGGTTAACTCAGCCACGTTCAGTTGAACTTTTCCATTTAGTTCTTTTGTTAATGCGAAGGAGTAATTAAAGTTGAGGCATAAAGCTAATTTATGGCATAGAGTGGGCAACATGGGCTTTAACTTAATTTTCTCTCTCCCTTAAAATATTGCGAAGCAAAATGAAATTCAAGGAAACTTTCTTCTTACCTTCTAAATATTTCAAATTTTCTCGAAGTTCGAAACTTAATTAGAGTTCAATCAACAAATATGTAAGTTCTTATACACATACGAGTATACCCCAAATGATTGTCAGAGTATATGTATGGGCTTGGGCAATGGAAAAGAGATTGAGAACGTCCACAGCTCCAAGTCTCTCACAAATCCTTAGTGCACCCATATTTAACTTGATAATACATTACATTGGACACTATTATAACGTCCTACACTAAAATGCAAAAGGTTGATGGTCGAACGCTTTTAAGCAAGGAATCTTAGAAGATTGGTTAGCTGGCTAGTTGGCTCGCCGACTGGCTAGTTGGGTGAAGTATCCTGCCGTCATTGTTGTTACTTTAATATCCATGCACAATCGAACCAGACTGGTGGCTGGTATCTTCGAGAGGGTACCAACTTAATGCCATGTTGGTTATTGTGCTTCTGACGGTCTTCACACGAACTAACCAATGGTCGTCGAAATGGAGTCGAGATTATTAAGTTTACCCAAAATTTTAACGTAATTTTCTTCAATTCAAGATAACTTGTTCGTAACTCTAGTAAAGTTCACTGCACATCGTACATACAACGAACTTTTCTTTTTGAAACCATAGTGAATTTGTACGTGAAACAACATCTAACATGGTTTGCTAACCAGTTGAACTGTATTAGGCGTATATTGATTGGGATGGGCACAAGGAATGCAAGTAAACAATCCTGCAATAAAACAAAAATGAAGAATAGGTTCTTACGTAGGAGTCAAATTACTTGAACACTCTTCTCTTCGTGGACATGGTAAACTTTTCAGGACAAGAACAGCTCATAAGCAAATATTATGAAAGGACCAAGAGCAGAATTTAATGAAATATCTTCCAAGATTATTGCAACTTTTGAATATGTTCAATGTATTTTGTTCCTTGCCCTGGAAAATAATAATTAAAATGAGATGATAATCTGTAAGATATATCAAAGTAATCTTGACCTGTTTCTATTAATTTTATCAATTCCTAAAATATTTTCCGCCGGGTAAGCATACAAAACTTTCCTTTAAAACCCACCGAATTTAGCAAAGACTAAAGTATCGGCAGGATAATTAATAAGTTTCAGGGTTGGGTCACGGTACGATTTTGTTATGACTTATTGAGATAAATTAAATGTTTTCTTTAAAGTTGAGGAATTGCTACCATTCCATTGTTTTCATCATACTCAATTCCAAACCCAAAAAAAATTAGAACTGACACAAAAGTAAATAACGAATGGCGAAGAGTCTGGAATAGAAAGTGGGCAAATATTTGTCATTCGTTCCAAATTCAAATTCAGCAGTCCTCCTCCATCCTGCCACCACCCACTGGGGGGAGATTTCTCTTCGCTGACGGTGCCCTAGGGAGAAGTAAAAAGAGGCCTAGTCCAAAGTAATGTGTCAAACAGTTCCAGGCTAATGTCTCTTAACGCTTTTAGGAATCCCACACTTCGGGTGTGAATTGCCTTCACCCCCCAACCCGAAAAAAAAATTCAAATTGAAACAAACAAAATGTTGAGAGTGAGAATTCATTGGAATTTGAAATTTGGATTTTAGAAAAATCAGTCTTTGAAACCAAGAGAACCGATTAGTCAAAATATTATTGACGACCACTTATTATCATCTCTCTGGCAAATTCCTTAATCCATCTCTGTTTCTTCGTTTGGAGAGAATCAGGCTCGAAGCCAATGAAAACCGATCAAGTCCTGATGCATCTTTCAGTAATCAGAAACATCTGCGACAGTAGAATATGGTAAGCCACCCTTTTTGAATCTTTCAACTTATTTTTGCAACATTTTTAATTATTTTTCTACATTTTTCGTACAGCATCATTGGTTGCCACCTTCGTGCTAGTGTTTGGGCCAATTTTTCTCGTAATGCACGGATCAAATGACTCAACGGTACTGCATGCTTAAGCGAATCCTGTCTGATTTTATTTACCCAAGCATGCGATCAACAAACTTCAATTTCAACACAGCAAAATTACATGTTTATGTACGAGACCCCAAGCTAGCCAAACTAGTTGTTTTTGATATATATCTAACGTCTGTGAAACTGACTAAGTCAGCTGTCACTTTGAACCTGTCAAAACAGCTAGAGCCATCTCTTGAAACTTTACTGAACTGATTTTCTACTCCTAGAAAATATAAATCAAAGACGGTACGTCAATGTAAACATCACAGAGAATCTTGACAATTATCCTTCTGATCAATACTTTTCGTCTGCATCAAAGGTTCTCAGGAGAAGAATTCAAAACTTGCGTTTGGTTTCAAGTTTGAATAGCCATGTTTCCACGGTTTGTGCCAACACTTTAGCATGTATGATAAAAGAACGTTGCATTTTGTTTTATTTGTTTTAGTATCCATGACCAGCCACTACTTTTTCACTCTTATCTCGGACTTTATCTTAAGGCCGGGCAATATGTTTACCACAGCCAGCAATAGCTTACGTTGCCAAACCACTTGGAGAATTTCCCACGAAAAGCTAGTCTAGGCTACACAATTTCCCTGCAGATTTTAATTTTCCTACAACTTTTTGGTAATGTTGAAATCATTCCACCGCCTTGTACTAGCAAAAGGTTAGCTCACGACTCAATAAATCAAGCAGATCAAAAAAAACGAAGGAAGCTCCAGGATGAAGCACTGAAGTATGAAGCTGGATAATTATTGCTGCGATACATATTGAAGAGACCGAAAATAGGCCGAAACGCAATCCTATTAAACTACAAGAATGCCCAATTGTTAAAAATTTGCTGGAGGAGTTTATGAGAGAGAAACAAGTTGACATACTAATGCTCAGCAAAGAAAGGTTCGACAGAAGTTTACAAAGTGACTCCATCTGAATCGGGAACATTGAGCTTCAAAATCCGGAACTGGCTTGTTTTAGGCCTAATTTTCAGGAATAATAAGAATTTGCCAAAAACCTAGTTAGAAACGCCAAGGCTTTCATCCTTCTAACCTATCCTCAATGAAGTTGATATTTCACGTACAGGAGTAACTTCAATTTTAGAGCGATAGACATTACTCAATCAGAAGATCAATGCAAAGTCATCCTGAATATGTCCTTCTAAATTTAGCAAGTCTTATTGAACACCGCCGCGCTGTGTAAGAACCATGCTAAATATAGTATCTTATTCGGTATCCAAAATATTGCAGAGTGGAAGTTGTTGAAATACAGTGAATTGTAGGAGATAGTAAGAGAGAGTAAGCATCCCTTGTAATTCTTTAACGGGGCTCCTTTATACTCAAAGTGTCAGTTTTCTACGCTCCGTTGTAAAACTAGAAAACAGATCTGTAGTGACTTGAGTTCTCAAAGCCCGATCACAACTGACATAGACTTTGCCGGAGAATCTGGGACGTAAAACTTAAATGTGATGAACTTAACTCTGAAAAAATTACAACGACTTGGAAATTGCTTGACTTTCTCTCCGAAGAGGTCTTTGGAGCAAACCCTCAATGCACTGAGAAGTCACCATGAAAAGCTGACGTCTGAAATTTGTGCTGCCTATAGAAGGATGACAGAAGAGCTTGTGTGGACTGTTTGCCAATCCCCGATGCCCACAACGAGGTCATTGACGATGAAACATCAGCGAAACCAATCTTGTATGTATATAAGGATGGTTACCACTTTTGCTCTGAATAAGTTAGTGTAGGGAGTGTAGAATAAAATAGTGAGGGAGGCCACTGTTGACCATCATGTCCGAAAAAAATCGCAATTTGACGTATGCTTAACACACGCCTTGTATGCTAGGCATAGCCGAAAAAGTGTCAAAAACTTCATTTGCAGAAATCTTACACGATTCATGCTGCTGGTTACATATCCGTGCGACACATTGGCTCCAGAGTAGATTACTCAAGCGTCGGTACAATCGAAGACATTGTGATCCTGATCCAGTGGTTAGACATGTTCAGTTGTTCGCTTAATGTCCAAAATGCTTTTAACAATACTAGATAAGTGTGTATCCTGCGGCGCGCTTTCAAATCGTCTCCAGATTGCACATTCTGTGTTGGAGAGAAAGATGACATATGTAATCCTTTTTTTGTTCATCCAGAAAATGCGACAAAGTGCCCAATGATCATGCCGAAAATGAAAAGAGTTCCATCCGGAGAGTGATGGAGAGTCTCTATTAAAGAGATGCTAGCATTGGCGGACAAAAGGAACTAGGTGGCTCATCACGGCATCCTCATAACTAACAGAGGCATACACAATCGGAGTACAGAATGGAGAGATCTCTTCTGTAGCAATCTCCGCCCTTCCTCGTTTCCCACTAGAGAAGGAATTCCCGTAACCCGAAATCACCATTATACATAGAATACGGGGCCTAGTCTGAAGTAAACTGGTACCGTGCTTGGTACTCAGCTTGGCAGGGAAGGTATTTAGTCGGTAGTCCAATAGAGTTTATGCCGCAGGGAGTCTGACACTCAGGGATTAAAAAGCCTCCACTTCCCTACTCAAAACAAAAAGGTTGGTACAAGCAATCTCTTGCCGAATTTCTCGTTTAGTCCTTGATTGTTGGTCCTTTTTGTTTACTGACATCATTCTGTCTACTTTGCAACACAAGGGAAGGCAGCGTATGGTTGATAGCTACATCCGGTATCACTAAGGCCTTCATGTGAAGCACTGACCAGCAAAATACCTCCTACGATGGATTAATGAAGATGCGACTGGAGGATATGTCTCGCCTGGTCTGCAGAGTTGAAAAAGTTGGAGCGCTGGTTGCTGGACGTACAGTCGAGCACGTTTAGACATAGTATACTATCGTATAAGACAGAGTCACTGGATGTATTTCTATCGGTTCAACGTGACGCTATAAACAACCAAAATGGTTATAATAAATAAAAGCATTCAACTAGGGCCAAACTTTTCAGTATAGGGAAGAGCTGGAAGAATCCAGACGTGGAGCGAAATACCAGTGGATATTGAAAGATTTGGGGATGAGTTTTTATCATCTAATCCAGGAATAACTAACAAAGTTGCATTGATTATAAAACATTTAAGACTGAAATGAGTCCTTGTTTGCTATACCGGATTATACAGTCGTGGTCATAGAATTTGCGTCACTTAAAAATAATGAAATATCCCCTTAAATCACTGTTGTTCTTACCATTTGATAATTTTCAAATGTTTTAAGGAAATTTTGTAATGTTTTAACGAAATGAGAAAAATGCCACGAAAAATGGTTAAAACTCAAGTATACAATAAATAACGTCATCAAATAATAAATAAAATTTTAAGTGTTAACGAGGATTTTAAGAAAAAAAAAAGTTTTTTACATACTCATATACCATTAGACCTAGAAAAAAAACAAAAAGCCTAAAAATTTTTCCGTAAAAATTATCCGTAAGGGCTTAGCAAAAAAAAGAAAACTCTGTTTTTCACTCTGTGATTGCCAATGACTTTAAACTTAGGCCATGGCTCAAAGAAACGTATTGATGAATTGGAACGGACCTGATCCAGTTCTTCAGTGAACATGGATAGTTTCGGTCTTACAGGCATAACACTGATATGTCATGATCTTTCAATTGTTTATTTTACACAGGTGGAAAAAATGAGATAAGCCCAACGATGACTTCTCCTTCAAAGGGGAGGACACCCTCAAAGCCTATAAGTAACGAAATGGGTAGAAAAGGTACGCACGGAACGGGCATTACCATAAGAGCCATTTAAGAAAGGACAACGTGCTGTTTTGTTCTAGCGCTCCCTTTTGTGATATATTTTCAAAAAATAAAATAATAATTAATAATGATATAATTGTCGCAACCGATAGGTCACACCTGCAGCGAAAAAAAGGAACTAGGTTGAGTAGACAGGGTTATTTGAAAATACAAAGGCCGCATAATGGCGGCCTATGGAAGTTACTTTTAACCGACTAGCTCATCGCGCGGGCATGTGTGGTTTAAGGACATTAGTTAAGCCCTGATCCTTCCATGTCACACACACAGAAAGAGCTTACTCTTTCATGCCAGACAAATAAATAATTAAATAGAATTAATCAAATGAAAGTAAGTAAATATAAAATATTCAATTTACAATTGAACACCTCTGCTTCCTCCAACACAAATCACCACCTCAGTTTGGTTTCGGAATTTCAATGAGTTCCGCTGCACTACCTCTGACCACCTCTGCTTGGTTTCGGGACTTCAATGAATTCCACTGCACTACCTCCAAACCACATCTGCTGCCTGCTTACTATCTTCTTGGCATCGATCTTAATCAAGATTTTGCGACTCGAGGACTTCTGGGGCTAAACACTTCTTGATATTCTTTATTATCCTCAAAACTTGACACACGATTATTTTCCCCAATACTTAATTCCTATCGTCGCTCAACATTTAACTATCATTCTTATATCTATATGTTCACAACAAACAAGTGAATCATATTGAATGAAAATTTTTCTCAATAGCGTTCCAAGAATTTTTTTGTTTTTTTTCTTCTAAGAAGCTTTTTCTGAGACATTTTTTCAATTGAGTTATTTTTTATTGAGTTTGTTTTTATGCCGTCCACACATCGGAATACGTAGAACTTTTCCTTTCGTCCTTGTGCTTAAAAAGAGATTTCTGTAACTTGGCAGCACTGCGTTGGAAAGGAAAACTGTGGTAAGTCTGAAATAATGTATCAATCGGCTCCAGATTAATGCCTTAAATTAATAAAGAAGATCGTTTGTGGGTAGTTATAGAAGTATTGAAAGTATGGTAGTTCCAGCTTAGGCTGTAAACAATCTTCATCTTCTTAAAACGGTTAAAAGGCAAAGAGTTATCACAAAAGCTGACTGTCCAATAGTTTGGTAAAGAACTAAGCACCACTGGTACTTGTCATCAAACGCTTCAGACAAAGCATAAGATTGAAAGTCCAAGGTTGCTCAGTACAAACGAATGATACTGAAGCTCATATTGGTTCTAAGACGCACAGGTATAAAGGGAAGCAATAGAGTGGACGAAGTAACTAATACCCCTTCAGTAGATAAAAATTAAGTTAGAGATGACCCAACAAATGTGTCAGAAGTGACACATTATGACTATAGGAAATTTCCTCGAAGGTGACCGACTACGACTACTATCAGAAGCAGAGGTCTCTCCTCAAAAAACTCCAATGCGGGAGATGCGTAGAAGTCCTAGCAAAAAGGAACGAGGCGCAAATTTTTCTCAGTCTGTCTTGACAGAAAAATACGGCAGCCTAGTGTATATTCCAGCATGTAACCAAATTCCTTGTGACCAAAGAAGAGATTTCTGTTCCCTGGAAGCGCCTTTATGGGAAGTAAAATGAGGGTAGGTTCAAAATAATTGAATTGTCGATTTCAGGTTAAGATATTTGATTAACAAAGAAGATGTTTGGCATGTGATTAAAGAAGCATCACACGTTTGAGAGTTCCAACCTTAGGGTGTAAACAATCATCATTTTCCACAAGGAAGGGGCCACCCTTGGAAAAAACCCAATGATTTGGAAAACAAGTAGGCACTACTTGTGCTTGTTATCAAATGCTTCGCGCAAAAGGCAAAATTGCAAGCTGATCCCCTCAATTCATTCTCATCCTCCAGTCTATTGAAAGGAATTGCAGCTAATATTGGTCTTGAGACAAAGTGGTCCAAAGGAAAAAAATAGAGCCGACGAAGTAATTAATACCCATTCAGTAAGCTAAAAGGAAGTAATGGTGGACTCAATAAAATTGTAACACTGTACAGAAACTGAAAAATTTCCTGACGGAGACGAAAATTCCCTGAAGGAGATTGACTCGTCACGAAATGGCGAGGATTACTACGTAATAACTCATACTGTTTGTCCTCGCCGTAGAGATAAATACTTACAAGGACGGAACCTACCACGTCTGTGATGAAGAATAGGGAAGTGTGAAAATCTTTCCGAGACAGACCGATTTGCACTTGAAATGAAGGGGTTGGTTTATGAAAAAATACTGAACATCTGACGACTTCCTCATATATTCTTCCTACTTGTTCTTTCCTCATCTGACCACTTCCTAGCTTCTATGGGGCAACAAATAGACAACGTACATACCCTGTGCCATATGCGGTAAGCTAAGGACTTCTAAGCTATGGAACTCTGGTGGTATTTGCTCTACGGCCTTAACTGAATCAAAAAAGCTGACAACAATCTATAATCAATAAATAGAAACCTCTTTTGGTAGAATCTCGATGCTCGCAGCACTGCTGCTCCGACCTATTTGCTCATTAGCATGACAGCTAAGCCTTGAATGCAAAGTCAATTCGATGCGAAAAGGCATCAATGCAAGGAGCAAGATTGTTCTTCGTTACGCAATATAGTGTGGAATTCGTGGAAATAAAGAGCAAATGCTCGTTCAATTGCGTTCGATTGCGATATCATTTTTTACTATAAAAAATACATTAAAAATATCATGCAACAACATCTCTATTACACCATATGAATTTATTGCCAATACTTGCCCTCTAAGACAGTTCAGCCCGTCTTGCCTGCATACTCCCTACTGAGCTTCGGGAAAACTGAAAATCAAAAAAAAAAATATCCAGGGGATTGTTCGAATTTTAATTGTGGTACCTCAGAGCACTGCCAAACATGTTGATCACATGTTAAATTACATCACACACATGCTTTGCTAAATCATGTCAAGCTTCACACTCTCAGCTCTCGTTTGCTTAAGAAGTGAGTCCTGACATGAATGTGTGGAAAAGATTTAAAAATCATCCCCTATTGCTAGGTCCGGCGAGATAGCAAGTGTACATCTTTAGGTTAGACTCCATTCTTATGTCCTTTCATCCTTGTAGAGTTAAAATGCAATCCTAGGAATATTGATTCGGATGAGAACTGTTTTTGACTATGATTTGGAATACCTTTAATTATTTTCTTCGGAGGACTTTAAATTTGAGTATCTAAGCGTGTTTTCAATTTTAGATCGAAGAAAAAAAGGTACGAACTGCAGGAGTTTATTTCGGTTTTAGAGATAGATGCAACCGGATACAAATTCCAGGACAGACTTTATTTGATTGCAAGAAACTGTTGCTATCTTTCTCTTTGATTTGACCTAAATACGTTTACTCTTCTATCTCAATAATGCTTTAAGCATGCGTTGTGAAATTTCTCGATAATTATATACCGATGTTAAGAACAGCTTCTGGGAACGATTGATAGCATCAACATTAAAAACTCCTTGTCAATGTTGAAATAGTAATACCTAAAACAAATAAATCTTGTCGACTACGCTTAAACACTTCGCTCTTAATTTACACTTCCTTTTATTGTAATGAGCCTTCGAAATCTCCCCGCAACCATTTAAACCTTCGCTCGCCAGACCTTCGATGCAATAAAAATTCTTCAGATAATGACTTTGGGGCGGAGCAATATGCAATTTTTGATTATAAATCATGCCATGATTTATTATATTAATTAAAAACTTAGCTTATTAACCTTGTTTTTAGGGAGTAGACGAACGTTTAAAAGGTTTTCTCCAAAATGAGGTTCAAATTCGTAACGCAGAATTTATTTATTAGTAGAACGACAAAATAAAGCAAAACGCGGACAGAAGGGCTATAATCACTAACTCAAGGTTGCTGGTGGCGGAAATCTCAGATCGCAGTTTATAATTATATTAGCGTTCAGTGGCCAAGTATCCTCGGCCTTTGATTGCTTACTATTCCATTAAAACATGCTTATATTCATGCGTAGAAATGTGATTCCTTTAGAGTTTAATAGTGTCGGCCTGGCAGGAGTACGTTTTTATTATGAGCGTCGCTCGCTGTTGATGTCGTGCAATGCTTGCATGCAAGTCAAATGATGTAAGACTTCAGGACATTCGCAACGATCAATAAAAATCGAATTGAATTGGTAATTATTCGAGTTAGTCGAAGGAAAAGAAAAGAAAACGATATCAGGCGAACATTTTACCTATCTTTAGTGCGCATTAAGTCTTCCGATGATGTTGTTACCCTTTGAAATTAATTTGCTTCCCATTCCTTCGAAATGTCCTTGTAACGGCACCGCAGAATTGTACCCCTGTCATTATTACACGTCCTATATTTCCTATAACGCAACCCTTTCAATCCCCGCACGCCAGCGCATCAACGGAGGGTATTTATTTCGAGAGCGTTGCACGAGGAGATTACCAACGTCGAAGGAGAGAACGGCAAAACTTCATTTTCATAATTTGAATTTGTATTCCAGCAATTTGCATATTTTTGATTAATTAATCGCAAGAAGGACTCTAGGATTTGATTGGAAAGAAGTTAACATATACATACACAGATAGAGTGGGCACACAAAACGAACGATGACGACGCTTCGGCTGATGATGATGCTGATGATGGGAAATGAGGACAATTTAGTCAATGTATTCGTAAACAGCACTGAATTGGTAGTATGATTTGGAATGAGGAATATGATGAAGAAAGGGTTCTCTGATTGTTCTTTGAATAGAATCACAAAGCGGAAAAGGAATAATAATTAAATGGGAGGCATAATAGTTTTTGTTCGATTATAATTTGGGTTGCAATCATTTGAATTTTCTTGTGTTTTATTGCGATTGGCGAAGGCGCGGGCGGTTTTTATATTTTGATCCTTTCCGTCAAGCAGATTGTACTGGTGCGTCTAGATATCAAGCTATAATAGTTGCTTATTTGATGGATGTACTTTTTCATTACGCTCTTTGATAGCAATAACCGGAATATGGGCGTAATTATAATAGAGGCTAATATTAGAAATCAGTTTGAACTCCTTCAGAATGAATTTTATTGGTTTTCATTTGGAACTTTTTCTTGTTTATGATAAGTCTTTGATGATGACCTATTTATGACATTCACAATCAATTTTTATTTGCTCTGACGTAAGCCAATTACTATACTATAGCCCATACTATAAACTATTTCATGTGCTGTAACGCAGAACATATTATTTTCGAGCTTCTGAGCAGCTTTTACGGAGCTTTATAACATACAAAACTTGACTAGACACTTTTACGAGCTACAATAAAAAACTTAAAAATCCTGTGAAAACGGTTAGAAGAA
The DNA here is from genome assembly GCA_954870665.1 of Stratiomys singularior. Taxonomy (NCBI): domain Eukaryota; kingdom Metazoa; phylum Arthropoda; class Insecta; order Diptera; family Stratiomyidae; genus Stratiomys; species Stratiomys singularior. Next base: position 24,427,525 of record OX940881.1, on the reverse strand, counting down.
AACAATTTCGACTGGAAATTCGATCAAAGCCTAAACTTCACGATTAGTTTTTTTTTTTTTTTGTTTCAGTGATTGGGGTTCCTTAAATTCAACGTTTTTACTTTTCAAAAGGCGGTTTCATCAACGGTCAAGATTCCGCTTGAACTCGATTCTGCATATACATATCTTTACCACGAATATTTTTACCAGTTTTTTTTTATCCATGATTGAAATCTCCACCCAGTTCTTCCCATGGAATATGTGCTTGTTTTTTTTTTGCGTTAAAAAAGGACAAATACAATTGGTTTATAACAACTAATCCATGTACTTGGGAATCGAAGACCTAGAGTCACCCAGACTAGCAATTTCAAATGAACAACTTCCCTGTAAAGTTCAGAAACAAAGAAGGAAATATTATCAATATTATGTTCGGCTAGGCCTTGTGTTTTTATGTTTTCAGGTGCCTTAAGGTTATACGTAGGATTCTAGGAATCCTATAATCATATCCTAAATCTATAAAATACCAAGAATTCTTGAAAAGGGTTTATACGAATCCCTGCTCTAGCAAGATTGAGGGGAGGGAAAAGGAGTGGTAGAATGTAGGATAAAACCATTGCTAACGCCACCTGACACTTAAGTATGCCTTTTTCATAGTCACAACTACACCAGCACAATTTTCCACGTGACTCCAGTTAGCAATTGTTTAAAAATATCTCCAAATACCATTCACGGCGAACAACTCTCTAAATTCAATCTACGGATTGCGTGGCTATTTATTTCGTTCAAGGCTGTGTTACTAGCATAAAATAAGTGTTCAATAGTCCTAAAAATCCGAACCATGGCGTAACTACTAACAAGTGCTGACACTTCGAACAAGCTTCGAATCTAATGGTATTTCAAACTTTTCCAAACGCATTTGTATTTGTAAGAAAAACTTTTCTCCCATACACATAAGCTCAGAAAACTAGCCATTACGGTCCCTCGAATCATTTACGTCATTTTATTTATAAGCTCTCCATCTTGCAAAGCTCGCTTTATATTTTACATGTGGTATTCGTATCTCTTTATACGAGATGCTCTCTCGACTTTTATAGCATATTAGAGGTTTTATTGTGCATTAAGCAAACTTGTTGCAATGGGATTCAAGCAAAATAGTAGGATAGGAGAATTTCCTTTCGATTGGTAATTTTTTCGCCCTGTTATTTCGTTTAAAAATGTCAACTCTCTCGAAGCTTTCGGGTTAAACCACTGTCAAATGTCAAATCTTGTATTTCTATTGCTTTATCCTCTCGTTCTGCCACAAGCCGATTAGCAAAACAATGTTCGGGATTCCGAATTTCCCTGCTAGAAACGTGCGCAAGGACTTACTTTGGGATCGATATAATATATGACTGTGGTTTGCACAATATAGACAAAATAATTCCTGCGGATATGCTTCATATTCTATCACAGTTGGAACATTCATGTTTGGTTATCATGACGAACTAGCTTTGGTTAGATAAAGACTGAAATCTCACAAAACGCTCTTAACAGATACAGTTGACAAACAGCCTTCGTTCAGTCAAGTCTCCAAAAAACCCGTAATAATTGAAGCGTACAACCGGAGAACAGAAAGCGTAGACACTTTCCATCAAACGAACGCTCAGTATAGTTACAACCGCGAATACAGGCGTTGGCTAATTTGCATTTCAAAAAGCTGCTTTTAACAAGTGCCTAGAAAAATGTGCCTATTAATACCTAGAAAAAGCTGCAAAAATTTAAGAGAGCAGAGATTTAAGATTTCACACAAGAGATTAACACTAGAATTTGTACCATGTTTGGACCATGTTTGGAGAAGCAATACAAGAAATTGGATGCTCCGAAAAACAGGCCGAAAGTTTCCTCGGAACTTCATTTAAAAAAGGAGAAGAATCCTGAAATGTCTGCCCGTTAGAAAATAAGTGAATGATTGTTTGCAATTGTATCTCATGTCACAGAATACAGTAACAGCTGTTACGAGTTGTGTACTAATTTTGGACTGTCATTTTATCATGGATAAGTTGACGTTTGAGCAACATCTGTAAATTATACAGATTTATTTCGAAAAAGAAAACGGTTAAGTTTGAGAAACTCATCTCGCACTCCGTCAATTTTATAGCAGACATAATCGCTCGTTGGATCAATAAATTCGATTAACCATTGATCGTTCCCGCGACACATTTACTCTCATTGCAAATACGCATCCATCCAGATGTCGTACGGTGCGTAATGAAGAAACTATAGCAGCTGCAGAGCGTAGTATCGTCGAAGACTCAATTAAATGCATTCAGAATCATGCTCAACAATCAAACGTGTGTAAAATCTTCTAGATTATGGAGGATTATGTTATCAATGCAGTTTTGCAAGGTGTTGTTCCCTTACTTGTCACTTTCTTCTTAGGCTTAGGCAAAGGCCAAATATCGTTTGGAGAGACAACATTTTTCACAGGATGCGAATTGCATACACCTGAGGGCCCTGCTTCCGCTAAATCTTTTGCACTCATCTTTTGCACTCAATCTTTTGCAACTATGCGTTGAATGTCAGAGCCTGAATCTTGAATGATGGATGAACCTGCTTTAGCAAAAAATAGAGAACAAATTGTGTCTGTATCTTTTTCTTTAGTCATTGACTTTTTGCCTTTACCTTTTTTAATATTTCTTAATAAGTCAAGAAGATTGTCAGTTGAGGGGCAAGCTCTGCATCTGAAAATATATTCCTGTTACAGGAAAAGATTCCCGTAGACTTGAATCCATTAGCTTCTATTGTTCCAGTCTGTAAATTAGTCTGGCAAATTAAATACGCTTTCACAAATATCTCACAAATATCATATGGCCCAACAGGCCTTCCGGTCTGGAGCGTCCACTGTCAAATTGCTTCACTGTAGTGGAATTTCAAAGCACCACTGAAGGTTTTGTCAAGTGGCTGAAGCTTATAAGACATGTGTGGTGGTAAACTCAGTATTACCGCATAATTTTCTCGTGCTAAGTCAATCGCTTCAATTTTTTCGACATGGAAATTCTGACCATCTAAAACTAAAAGTATCGGTTCCTGCTTGGTTGGTTTGTTTTTTCGGATAAAAAGCTTGAGCCATTCACTGAATGAATTAGACTAAATCCATCCGGAAGGATGGCATCTGGCAACGGTATCTGGTGGATTATGATATTTGTGCAAGATAAGATTAATAGTGACGGAACAAATCCCCCAGCACTCATACAACATACCACAGTCACTGCAGATCATGTTTCAGCTGAACTTAATGCCCCAACTTGTCGTTTCCATTTCAGTCCAATTACACGTGGGATTTTCGGCTAAACAACATAAATTCCAGTCTGATCGACATCTACAGGATACCAGCTTTTCTTGAGCTCAGCATCCAAAAGGTCAAAAAACGCATAGACAGCTTCCTTACTGAATCCATTCACTCTCGAAAAAGATGGAGCTGTGGGTTTCAGTAATGACAAAACATCCTTATGGCGATTCATTAAATGATCAAACCACGCTCTACCTGCTAGTCCTTGTGTGAATGGGTGCCACATTCCATTTTTTCCACAGAGCTCGTATGATATACGACGAACATTTTGCATAGTAAGCCGCCTTCCATTCGGGGGTTCATATACCAAACACGCTTAGGGGCCCATATTAGAACCCTCACTGAAAGAAAAATAAGAAAATAAAAAGAAAAATAAGCAATCCGTGCTGTGTTCTGGAGCAAAGTTTAATCTCAATCACAGTATTGTTGTCCTTAAGTACTGTTGATTAGCACCAACCTTCTGTCAAAAAAAACCAGGAATTTGTTATTTAAAACGCCCTCGCAGTGTGGATTTTATGATTGTTTTCTTAGGCTGGTAGGGCTGCCAATCAGTATTATGCTAAGCTTAAGGACGATTTGTCTACCAGTTTGACTCCAGAAGCTGGTTAAGTCAATCAACCTCGTTAGTGCGTGCCAATTTTTAACATGAACCAGATTATTGAACAAAGAAATTGCCATCAATTTTGTGTTGCAAACAAAATTTCTTGTGCTGACGCATTGAAAATTTAGGAAAAGTCTTATAGTGATTCAATTTTATCCGAAAATTCGTGCATATGATTGGTACAAAGCGTTCAAAGCGGGCCGTAAAAATCGTCGAAGACACACCTCGTTCTAGAGGACGTTAAACCTCTCTTACCGAAATAGGAAGTGAAGGAAATTGGGGTCGAAAATCATCATGTTAGCTTAAGTGAGATAGCCACCATCCTCAACATCTCTCACGAGTCTGTTCGTTCCAAAAGAGCTCGATTTTTTTCAAAAACAGTACCGTGAACAAGCCTTTTTGGACATGCTTGAACGCTCGAATTCCAAAACAACATTCATGGAGCAGATCAAAGTTTGCGATGAGAAATGGGTGTATGAATTTGACACTCTTACCAGTCAACAGACATCCGAATGACGCGCTAAAAATGAGTCGATATCGAAAAAAGCACGTCAAAGTCGGTCAAAAATCAAGGTAATACTCATTGTTTTCTTCGATATTCGTGGTCTGGTTCACCATGAGTTCGTACACAGGGTCAGACGGTGAATAAGGAGTTTTATTTGAATGTACTAAGGTGTTTACGTGAACGAATTCGGAAGAATCGGCCGGAATTATGCGCAACTCGTGAATTTTAGTGGATTCTCAACTCAACAACTCGTAGATTTTTCACGACAATAACGCGCTTTCGCTCCGAGCTACAATTGTGAGCGCAAACAAGACCAAAGACTCGATAAAAACCATCGATCAACCACCGTTTTGGCCCGATTTAGCTCCGTGTGATATTTTCCTGTTCCCGAAACTAAAATTGCCCCTCGGTGGAACACGTTTCGAGTCCATTGAACAAACAGAATCCGGCGCGTGAATTGAAAGCCATCCTAGAACGTGCTTATGAAATATGTTTTAAAGAATTGGAAAAAACCGATGGCACATGTGTCAAGTCTCTAATGGAAAATACTTTGAAGGCGACAAAATAAATTTTGATGATTAAATGTAAAATGTGTATTTTATTTACAAATTCTCGGTACTTTTTGACAGAAGGTATTAATTACAAATTAACCCTATGAATAGAAAGTCAAGTAAATGTGTAGTAAATTACGCCTTATATACTTTCCTTCCCAGCTTAAAAACAAAAACAATGTATAGCACACAACATTCACATATGAACCGAATTAAATCGCTTAAGAGCGAAACCCAAGAGCTGTCATTATTGATTTGGATTGCTGCCGCTAGTCTGCGCACCGTACTTAAAACGATATAGATGGAACTTTTATTAAATACTGGGTCCATATTACCATCATTACTTGTACTATTATTGAAGGAGCAAGTGGTAAAATAGAACCTAATGCTACTTTTGACTACAATAATGCGAAAAAAGGCGTTAACATATCCGATCAAGTTGGATCATATAACAATTCCTCACGCAAAACCGTAAAGTGGTATAGAAAGAATTCTCAAAGAGTTGATTTGCGCGCCATCAATTGTCAATGCATGGTAAATTCATAATTATTCATGAGGCACCAAGCATTTGGATGTGTTAAAATTTAGAGAAAATATTATTTATCGGCTCCAGGATGAAATGTCTACAGAACCACAAACACCTTATGGAAGAACTTTTTTGATAAGTATCCCCGAACTGCAAGAAAGTCACGGAAACGATGCGACGAATGTTGTAAATCCTTATCTGTTCGACGAAGTAGAACTATTGCTGCAAATAAATCGAAAAGGGTTGCAACGTTTTGTCAGCCGTTCTTGCGAAGGTGAACCACAATTACGTCTTAAATGTTTTCAAAAAAACCCTCAAAAACAAATAAATATGAAAATACATTGTCTATTGTAGTCCACCAGTAAAAGTAAGGTTTTATTTTTAACGACATGAAGTTCTTTTCATCTAACAAAACTGTGTTATGAAACTAAAGCTAATGTGTGAGCCACCGCTGGTACAAGGCGTTCACAACATGTTAACAACATTTTAACATGAGAGTCCTCATAGTAAAATGGCAAGAAATGGTAAAAACACTAAAAATGGCCGCCAATGCATTTCAGCTTGCAATCAAATGCCACTAATAAGAGACCGAAATTTCTTTTGGCAGAACTGCAATGTGAAGTAATTGAAGATGAGTAATAATGCTCCCCATATGTGCATTGAATGTGTGCATACGAAACTCGATCAAGCTCAGCCATCAGCCAGCAGCAACGGAAAGAAAGAACGTTTGGATTTTAAGCGTTCGCCAACGCCGACGTGAGTCTTCTGAACTCGCTGAAGCCCATCCGAGCCACGACGGACTTGGCCCACTTCCGAAAGAAGAAAATCTTTCGCTTCAACAAGTTGTTTTTCCTCGTCTTTGCTTTTCTTATTCGGATTTTCCTCGACACATGTGTACACCGTCACGACACCGTTGCAGCCGGCGATTCCGCCCTCTGGCTTCGGCTGCAGGTCACGTAAATGGGGAATTCTTGTTTGCAAACAAATCGCAAGAAAGCAGCAAAGAAACGACCCAACCGCCACCACCCATCTCCGATAAGAAGGTGCAAAGATAACGTTGCAAATCGTCGCGACATGTCCTTATGGAGCACATACTCATTTAGATACTTATCGGCGCATCGTCGCTATGCACAGCATCTTGCATTGGCGAGCGGACGAGGAATTCAAATCGACCGCGAAGACGCTGCAGTCCAAGAATGCATTCGTCATATTTTTAGTGCATGCAAGATTACTTACGTGCGCGTTTAATTATATGCAATTAGAGGTCCCTGCACGCCGCTCAGCTTTTCCCGTCCGTTCCTCGTGCAAGGAGCGCAATCCAAGTTGGAAGTCGACTCTCCAGCAGCGTTGGGTTGCGTTTTCCGTGCACCAATAAACGTGCTGGGAATCGGCATCGGGGGTTGTCGATGTGTGAGTTTCGGGTAGAGTGGCTCGGGATATGCAACGCTCCGTGGCCCGAGTTGGAGCTTGCTTATGTGAGTGTTCCGTTAAGTGGCATTGTGGGTGGAGAGGTGAGTCCGCATGTGAATGGGCACTGTTTACATGCAGGGGCCCCACCTGGAGTTGGCGCTCGAGACTGGAGGCCAAGTTGGGGTTGGCGCCAAGCAACCGAACGTACGGTACTGTACTGGAAACGTTCCGAGAACGGATGCAAACTGCGCGAATGGGGGGTTCGCGTTCAGCTTTCGAGAGAGCTCCTTTCGGGGCGCAGAACATATGGGGAGCGAGCAGGCGAAGATGTGGGGCGATGTATTTACGTCGGTTGTAAGTAGTTGACATCGTCTTGGCGCTTTTTGACTCCTTTCGGGCTGATATGTGATGCGCACCGTCTCGTGCACTTACAAGACAACTAAGTATAGTTGCATCCGCAAGTGCATTCGGCGTGTGAGTGCAGGAGCGAGACGGCCGCTAATTGCGCCCGTCGCACCCCATGTGTGCACTTAATTTGCTCGTGGTGCGCGGCCAGGGTGCAGGACGGAAGACGAGGCGCAAGGATGTTATTGTTCTTGCGTCCCCTTTTATTATTGTTGTGCGAACTGCCTTCTGCGGGGTGGTCGGTGCATATGAGGGTGATGGGGTGCTTCGCCCCGCCACTGGCCGGTCACAAGACGAACATTTTCATGCTTCACGTTTTTTGATTCAGTTAACGACGCTAAGTCACATTGAACGGATGTCGGTTGAAGCTGAACGCCATTTGGGCGGTCATTCTCAAGTCATATGCGTGTGTGTTTTGCTGTGCTTGATTTCTGTGCAGTACTGTGTCGACGAGCCAGCGGCGAGGGGTTAATTATCGTTAATGTTAATTAGAGTGTAATTAATAGTAATGTGGTTGGTGGCTGCCTGCTTCCATGCCTATTGACTTGAGTCGCTAAAGTCGGCGAGTGGGGCCAAGTGTGCGGGAGCTCTTAATTCAGCATCTTGGGACTCGATTACAAGTTGGCTTGCTAAGCGGCATAATAAATTGCTGCCGTCGCTCGGCATGAGCTAATTTAGCTGGAATTTTAATTGCTCTTAATTACCGATAGCTGGTGAAGCGCGAACGGGCAATAATATCGTCTTGGGCAGCTCTGCTCTGCGCTGCTTGCATGACAACACTGGCACGTTGAAGGAGGCGGTCCGACAAATGCGAAACGGGCGTGCGAGCAGTGCACAAGGAGCGGTGGAACTATGTCCAGTTTATGCACCACTTAAAATCGCGCGCGGAAATCTAAGGCGCCATCTGTTGGCGGAAGACACGCTTGTGGCATAATAAATCACGTGCCTACGATTTCTATTGACTACTCCCTTAATTGTTTTTATACTACTATATTTTGTGTTCAAGGAAATAGACGACACTATCAGACCAGCATACTTCAGAATGGCCAAATCAATTGCAAGAGTTGTTAAATTGTAATCGAACGACACATTACGACGACCATAAACACTTTTTAAACGCAAACACTAACTGTTATCGATTGTGAAAACGGTTCGGAACTAGCAAAGGATCAATGCATATGTGTTTACAGTGCTCCTTAATGTGCCATTTAATTCGCATAATGAGCCCTCCTCACCTTCCTCACAGGAAACACCTCCCATGCTCATAGTAAGTACAGTGGCAGCCGAACGCATCCCTTTCCGCACACCCCTTACGAATTCAACTTATTATTGTCTTAAGCTACACTTTCTCTTCGTCGTGGCCGTCGTCGTTGTTCAGCCGTCGTCACCCTTGCGGAGAAAGTTCTTAAACGTTCAATCGTGCTTGGAAGGGTTGAAAACCCGCGCGCTCCCAACTTGAAGCAGTACGTCTTCGGCCCAACGGAGTTCACAAGTCTTTTTGCGGCTTGTTAAAGTGCCACCCGAGCGCCATTCCACCCCCTCAACACCACGACTAGACAACGAACCGAGGAGGCAATCAGATCGACTTAGGGTTGGTGGTTGGAAGGCTAATAATCGTCGTCACTTTTGCTTGAACGGGTGACTCCAGGGGAAAGCTCACCACACTCGAACGGCTCCATTGCTCTAACCTCCACTATCGAGTCCCTCGGCCAGCCACCCTCCTTATTTCTTACTCCGAAGACGGAACGGCTCGGTGTCGCTGTTGGACAAGAAGCGCAAGGAAAGTTCCCTGGTTTTTTTCTTCCTTGAGACGGTCAGCATTTTTTCATGAATGAAAAGCTTCGAGCTGCGATGCTCAACACCAGATGTGAGATATTACTGGCGCCAAGCGCACGTGACTCCGGTGATTCAGTAAAGATGACGACACCACATTACCTGTGCTAGTCTGTGACCCACCTGTGCACCACTCGGCGTTGCACTGTCTGAGACGACGATTGTGGCGTTTAACTTTTCGCAGCTACGCCAGCCGCGAACGCTCCGTCCGTGGCAGTAGATGAAGCATCAGCCGCAGCAGTAGCAGCAGCAACAACAACAGCAGCAGCATCCATCCAGCAACAGACCCTTTAGCAACATTCGCGGCAGTATCCGCAACAGAAGAAGTTCCTCCACTATCGGGAGCGTAGCATCACGTGCTACGTCTGCGGCAAGGAGTTTTTTGTGCTTTCCGCTTTCGTTTAAGACATCTCGTGCGACCTTGACGTGGTGGAGTGGATAAGTGCCGCCCCGCCAGCGTTTCAATGATGATCCTATTTCCTGGTGTTTTGATGTGAAAACTGTGTGCAAGTTTGCCGAAGAAAAAGGAGCAAAAATCGGGACCACGTGAAACGTTGAAAAACGATAGAATACATGAAAATTACGAAAATATACAGGAATGGTGAAAGCAACAAGAACGGAAAGTGTGAGATTTTTGTAACAGGAGGATTTTCCCAGTGATGTTAAGGGATGTAAATGTGTCGTTCGTTTGTTTGTCGGGAAAACATATTTGATATTGTAAACGGAAGAGAAAGTTATTTAAGAATTTGTGCATGAGGTGAACGTGGTGGAATTTCTTTTTAAATAGAATTGATTCTGATACGATTTAGTGGTAATTACTTTTTAGTGTTGATACTGGCAAATGAAATAGGATTGCACTGTCCTTGTTGCTGGTGGTTCCTGATCAGTTTAGCACTATCAATAAGGCAAGAAAATTGGTGAGTTCAACTGAGCAAATAGCGTTTCAATTTGATTTGCAATTTGTCATCAATATCTGATTAATGAACACTTTTGTTTTAAAACCCTCCCGTGATCCTTAAACAGAAGAAACAGTTAAATCGTTGTTCATTTTCAAGTATTCCATCCTTTGAGAGTATTCCTGCTTGCTATAAAACTTTGGTTGTCCACAATCTGTAATATGTTCATCCATTCGAAAAACCATTACTCATAGCAGTTTCTTCGATGCAATAAAAAGGACTCACTTTTCTCACTTAAAATTATTCCAAATCAAATTGGTTCAAAGCGATTGACCACATTGGATAAAGTTATTTGAGAGAATTAACCATTACACATCTTTGATTATAACGACAGTACATGAACTTGCTGGTAAAATGCAACTTGAGAACTTTGTTTTCAACAAAATATATCCTTGTGAATGAGTTTTGCCTGACGTGTGATATGCCAAAAACTGGTAATTTGATTTTGCATCGTAGCAAATGCAAGGATCCCGACTTTGTTTTTTTTTAAAGATGATAATAAGGACAGGAAAAATGAAGTGAAATGAAATGATATTAAACTTTGTAAACTCTATCATCCAACCCAATCTAATAGGTTTTGTAGGCGTGTACAGGAGCAGATGTTTATAAAGACAATGCTCGATATTAAAATTACAAAAAACATAATACATAATACTGAAAACTAAAATTGCTAAGGCCTTAGATATAAAACAATAAAAATACAAAAGTCAGAGTAATAATGTCCTCGAAGTGACTGAAGTTTGTATCGTTGCATACGCAAAGGTGTCTGAAGTTTGCATCGTTGTAAATGCAACGGTCTCTAAGCTTTTCTGTTTTTGACTGTTTTTCTGGATAATTTGACGTAAAATTTTGGTCAATTTTATTTGCATATGTGAATATTTTGCACTCCTATCGATTTCCATTTCAGTTTGGCCATCTACTCAAAAGATATGGTGGAAAAATTTGATAGCGTTGCGTTTGCAACGATGCCAACTTCAGACATCTATACGCAATGGTCTCGAATTTTTAATGTTTATAGCTGATTGCTTTGAAATTAAAGACTAGTGGAATGCAGATAAATTAAAACAGCAGAAAAAATAGCTAAATTATCAGTCGGATTATTATAACAAATTAAATTGTCTTCAATTATCTATAACAAATCAAAGCGTAAGAGAACTTAGAGTAGATAGAGCACTCACCTTCCAATCAACACATTTCTTGTTCGAACCCCCTTGATGGCGCATATCTTTTTTGGTCTCGAATCATTCCAGTCTTTGTTGTTTCATGTTTCTTGTCTTGTCTTAGGTGTGATGTTCGGTTCTTGATATTCAATGTATGAATTCGTGTTTCTGGTGCGCAAAAATCAGCCTACCTAACTATGGTTTGTAACTGAGAGTAAAATAATAAAGAAAAGCCTAAGCATGATTTTTACTTGATCATCTTCACGCGTATCTTTGGTCTTGAAATGGGATGATTTTAAGACGACTCTTGGTCCAAATTTACTTGCCAACTGCTGCCCTGCAATTATTCAACAAAAAAAGGATAAACATAAAAAACTACCAAAGACCATGTCATTATCAAACTCTATACATCTTTGGAAATATGGACAGTATTGAAAATAGCTGATAAAATGACAATTTAGATCTTTGTTTTCAACAAAAAAAAAGTATCCTGTGAAGATGATCTGAATTATCTCCACTCGTCTTATATCAAAACGACTTTTTTTTGCAATATCGCCTAAATTTCTTCACGTTTTTCGGTACTCAGGCTGATATTCTTGTAATTAATTTGAAATTTTGAATTATTCGCGTCCTTAATTTCAGTCTAAACATCGTCCAAAGTCGGAAATTTAAAAAAAAACTGAGATTTTTCCATTTGTTGAATTCAAACTCTAGAAACATTAACAAACCATTTAACTTTTCTAAATTTCTTCATTGAGGGATAATATCTACAGTCTTCCGAAATCAAAGTGAACCACACTCAAGACCAACAAAATTTTGTGGAAACCATAAGAATCAGAAACTCGACAAAAAATCCGAAAAAAGAGGATGATGAGTTGTGAAAACATAAAAAGGAAAAACATAACAAATGATGAGTGCCAAAAAAATAAAAATACTAAAAAAAGGACTCTATAACTTTGGATATAACTCAAGAAAAAAAGGCCTTGCATTCAATTTTCTCTATACTTATAGTGGGGAGCATTATCCTGTAAGATAGAATTGATGTCCTCCGGAATACTTACCTCAGGAATCATAGGCATGAGACAAATGTTTTCCGGAGTGTACCTCCAGATTTCAGGGAAATCTAATGATTCAACTGCTCCTCATCATCATGTTTCTAGACAAGTTTATATCCTTTTCCAGCTGTTTAGCGAATCTCATCAATTTTGTATACAACAGGGTGAGCATGCCGTGAACCGCGATCCGTAATAGAAATCTTTAATGCTGTTCAATTTTTGGCTTGCGGTTTTACTCCGCGATAATTGTATAATTTACAATTGAAGTGCATTCAATTGAATCAGAAATTCATTGAAAACGCCTAAGATTCCAAAAAAAAAAAAAAACAAAAAAAAAATACTGACATGTAAAGTCAGTATCAGATACAACCCAACATCCTAAATTTTTCTGATAAGTTTATGATAATATTTAAGATATTTGAAGTCTGCATCCTAGTAAACACAATGGCCTCAATTTCGTATCATTTTAATTTTGTCGATAGCTGAACTGAAATGAAGAACTAGCAAAGCGCAGAAAAGCCAAAGTAAAAAAATTCCAGTGTAATTCTCCAAAAAAAACTCCCCAAAAGTGTCAAATCTCGAATGAGATCGTGGTCTGAAATTTACGCACTTTTTCAAATTTTTCCGGGCTAATTGGGCAGACGGCTTAGGAATTTTTTCGCGCATATAGACTTTTCTGCACTTTAATAACTTTTCAAAAGTCCAAGAAAATCGATGCAAAGTTTAGATACTTGGAACACAAAAGCTAAATTAGAGCAAAAAAGTAAAAATTACGAGGGAAAAAGTTTATGAAAATTCGGTCAAAATGTTCAACTATTCATTTCAGGCAAATGATTAAACTAAAGTATTAGGTGTTTCAATATGAAATGCGAATTTTACTAACAGATGGCATAACCATTACGTATGGTTTGTGTCGAGGATAACGAATATGGCATTTTGGAGGGTAAACATCTGTCAACAAATTCCAGTATGTCATAGGTTTTGATTGTACAAACAACATCGTTTTTTTTTCGCTTCAAAAATGACGAATTACGTGCTAGAAAAAGAGGTTTTGCGGGGAAGTCTGATAACCTTCTTTCATCTGAAGAAAATGGTAAAAGAAACTTATCGATTATTAGTGGAAGCATATGGTGAACATGCTCTAAGCCAAGATACTTGTGAACGATGGTTTAAAAGATTTAAAAGTGGTGATTTCGATGTCAGCAACAAAGATCGTGGAAAACCACCAAAAAAATTCGAAGGTACAGATTTGCAAGCATTATTGGATGAAGACAGCATACAAACTCTGGGTAGCTTGGGTCCGCCGGGCCTTGCTTCGTGGGTCTTGAGGACGCGTTTCGGCTGCATACAGCCATCTTCAGATGGCTTCAGATGGCCATCTGAAGATGGCTGTATGCAGCCGAAACGCGTCCTCAAGACCCACGAAGCAAGGCCCGGCGGACTCAAGCTACCCAGAGTTAATTTTGGCCTGCGGCAACACCAAAACGAACTACAGCACACAAACTTAAAAACAGTTGGCAGAAGCGTTAGAAGTTACTCAGGCAGCCATTTCACAACGTTTAAAAGCCATGGGAAAGATCCACAAAGCTGGAATATGGGTGCTGTATCAATTGAAAGAAAGAGACATCGAAAGACGAAAAACCATTTGTGAAATTTCGCTTGCCAGACAGAATAGAAAATGTTGTTTGCATCGGATTGTAACTGGCGATGAAAAGTGGATTTACTTCGACAATCCCAAGCGGAAAAAATCATGGTAAGACCCAGGCCAACCATCAACATCACAACAAGTCCGAAATATTCATGGAAAGAAGATTTTGCTGTGTATTTGGTGGGATAGTAAGGGACCTTTGTATTACGAACTGCTGAAACCTGGTGAGACTGTTACTGGCGAACGTTACCGACAACAACTGATCAAATGAACCGCGTACTTAAGTAAAAAAGACCAGAATTTCACCAAAAACATGATAAAGTCATTTTTAATGACTCGGCCGCATGTTGCAATACCTGTCCAGAACTACTTGGGAAACATTGATTGGGAAGTTCTTTCCCCCCCCCCCCCCGCCGTATTCACCAAACTTTGCTCTTTCTGACTACTACTTGTTTCGATCAATGTAGCACGGACTTTCGAAACAGCACTTCTATTCTTACGAAGAAGTTAAAAATTGGCTTGATGAGTGTTTAGCCTCAAAAAATGGCAAGTGGTGCTGGGACGGAATCCATCAATTGACAGAAAGATGGGAAAAGTCGTAGCTAACGATGGCCAATACTTTGATTATTGAATTCATTCGTTCTGTTATTGAAATAAATGCATATTTCAAGCAGAAAAAATCCACATTTCATATTTATACACCTATTAAAAACCTAATCGAGTTCTAAAATTTAACAAAATTTGAAGTCTAATTATTCAAAAACAAATTGAAAAGAAATTGAAGACCGTTTGCAACAATGCAAATTTTTGACACCTTCATTTTTCTCGGTTAGTCTGGCGGAAATTTTTATGAAGTTTTTCTCACGTAATTTTGATTTTTCACTCTCTGCTTTGATTCTATTTCAATCCGATCACCAACAAAACCAAAAACATCATAAATTCACAAAAGTTTGGTTAAGACCGATGCAATCTGCGGACATTAAAACATTTGAAAGTATTTTTGCCAACTATTCAATCCTTGTTTCATGACATGATACTAGTATATTTTCCTCTGCTTGGAGCCTATTTTTAAGGCTTCCTACAATATCTATGACTTTTGTGGCGTATACTTTATCGATGTTCGAAATTCTTGCCAGGATCTTTTTCTGAGAAGTGAGTAAATGCAAATTGCGATAGTTGATGCATGGATCACACTTTTGCATTTAAAGTCCAAAAGTTAAGTCTGTCGCTACCATCGCTTCTATGTCAAATCATTTTGTTATGTTCAGAACGAATAACTTGGGTTATTGTCGCTCATAGTTTGCGAGCTGCCTGAAGTTTGCATCGTTGCAAAGGCAAAAGTCTTGATTTTTTTTTCATTTTTTCAAAAAGTTCTAATTTGAACTTGAATTAAATTTTCATTTCAGTTTAATAATGTGTTAAAAAGCAACAGTCAAAAAATTTGACAGCGTTACGTTTGCAACGATGAAAATTTCGGACATCAAGCTTGTAAAAGTATAAAAAGGAATCCTTGTTTTAACTTTTAAATTCAATACTGCTCGGTTTTTTTAAACCAATAAAAAAGGGGACTCAGCACTAGCACAGTACTACTCTCATCGTCTTCTTACGACGTTATCGATAAAGTCATTGGGTCCGACATTGAAACAAATACCAGTTAATCTCAAGATACCAACTAGTAGGGTGACGAAAATGGGACAAAAAGCCTGGATAAAAATGTTGTTTTTTTTCGTCGGGTATTACAGACGATGACAAAGAGCCCTTTCAGTTTTCTGCAAACCCTGATCAGCGACAAATAGTACCAAAGAAGTTTGGAAGCAAGTGCTTACTTTATATGGAAAAGTTTTTAGATAGTAGCGCGAGCTGATCAATTTTTGCAAAGCCATCCGGATCTAAAACAACGATCAAAGGTGAAGCAATGGTGAAGCTACAGTTGTGTAGTGATCTTTAAGATTAAGGATACAGCCTGTATCTTGACAGCTGGTACACCAGCTTTCCATTGATTGAAAGATTATGCAGGCATCAGACGGACATGGTTGACACTATCAAAAAAATGGTTAGCATTTATTCGGAGCTCAAAAATTTGTCTTTTTGCACAGACGAATGTGTTGCACGATTTCAAAGTTAATTTATGTTGATGAAGTGGTGAGATAAGAGGGAGGTTTATCTTGCGAGCTCCATCCTCCATCTTTTAGATATTATTCTTCTATTCTATATCTATTCGATATGTATTCATCTTCTTTTAGATATTATTTGTTTGAGTTTATATATATTATCCAAAAAATCGATATCTCGAATGATTTTTTACTTCAATTTTCTTAATCATATACTTGGAACGCGAAGATGTGAACGTTCCTATAAACACAATGTCAGGAAAAAATCTTGTTACAGGTTTTTTATTTGTAAAGTCCGTTTACAAAACAAATCCCTTGAAAATTCACCTCAAAATCCCCCATCACTTCCCTTAAAAATTTAAATTCTTACCATTTTGATATATGTATTTAAATTTTCTTTTAATT
This sequence comes from Stratiomys singularior, assembly GCA_954870665.1. Lineage (NCBI taxonomy): Eukaryota > Metazoa > Arthropoda > Insecta > Diptera > Stratiomyidae > Stratiomys > Stratiomys singularior. The sequence continues at coordinate 24,411,052 of OX940881.1, read as the reverse complement.
TTCGTCAAATAAGTGTTTCGTATAATTTTACCAAATTAGGAAATATAATAAGAAAACAAAGTGCCCAAACCCATCCTTTTGATTGAATATTTGATTGAACCGCCTGTGATTGCCGCGTATACTCGTAATCGATCAATTTCAGCAACACACAGAGGTACGCTCTACAGTTAACTAGTTAGTGACAAACGATCCAAGTGAATGACGTTTGTTCATTGACAGCTAAAAATTTAGTTTGAAGTGCGTTCTGTTGCGCCACGGAAAAAAATATGCAAGGGTATTTTGTTGAAATGATGTATTCCGACGGGGATGGATTTATTTTTTTTTTGTTTTTTTTTTGGTAATTGGAACATTCCCTCGTTCTCGGCATCTTCCTTCAATTTGCCCACAGATGTAGTTTGGTGGTGCACCATCATTAGTCTGATGTTCTGTTCTAGGGTTCCTATTGCTCATAATACAATGTCAAGGAAGGAATATGGTAACATCTCGTTAGTTTTGAATAAAATAAAGAACAATTATTAAAAGTGAGACATGTGTGTTGATTTGTAAATGGTGAATATATTTTTCGGTTAACAAAAAATTGCATCGTTTCCATGTTTTATATGCCTTTGTGTCAGCAGAGCTAAACACATACATTAAATTTGCAAAAAATGGTCCTTGAGGCAAACTTTTGCTTGAGCAACTAAATATAAGCCAGTACTCCCAAGTAGCTCAACCTATAATTATTTTTCCGCCACTACATACAAAACTGACAATCATGAAACAGCTTGTGGAAGCACAAGTTAAAAAATGTAATTGCTTTTCCTACATTTACCAAAAATTTCCTCGACTGACTATAGAAAATATCAGAGTCGGTATTTTGACGAACCCCAAATCAAAGACCTTACGATTGATACTCAGTTTCGTAATTCTATAGCTGAGATGGAATAAAATTATCAATACTTGTCAGAATTTTGGAAAAAAATGATTTTCGGATTACGTTTCCTAAGACCTTGAAAAATAACTTCCTTAAATATTATACGAAAATTCGTAAGCGAAAACAAAATACATCAACTTTAGTGGGCGCGCGTTCTCGTCTGGTAATCTCTGGTACTCTGTCACTCTCTCGGTCGTAAAGTGTTTCCCCTTCTCAAAAACAACGATTATTTGTTAACTTCCGGTATTGGTCGTTTCTCATGCGTTCTCAGTTCTATTTTAGTTCTTGAAGAAGTACTTTCTCATACAAAAATGTCTCCTAAAAGGGCAACTAACTATACAAAAGGTAGCAAAAGTTAAAATCAGAAATAAAATATATTTACGCGACGTTCTAGCGGATTTTCAGGTATTCAACACACAGCTGAACATAAAAATTCTTTTATAAGTAAATCTTTTCAAAAATTATCAACAAGCACCGAATTCGATTTAAAAATTAATTAAGGTTTCTGTACCTTAACGGTTCATCTTGTATGTTTGGGGTTGGCTACTATGCTAAAGTCAAAAACTTATGTCATGTACGTGGACATGACTTAGATGAACATTGAGCGTGAATGTGGAAGTTGACATATAAGTTTGTTGAATTATAGAAACACAGGACATGGAATTAGTCGGCGTATTGTTATTGTCATGCGATTATTTGGCGTAAGTTGCTAGAATCTCTTCTGCTCATTAATGGATAGTACGCCACATTAAATCGTTGGAGTATAACAACCTATTATACACTTTAAGAAAATAAAATCGCAACAAAAGCTGTTTCACTTGTTTGTCTTGAAAAATCTATCACAGAAACGAAGCGAAAAACCAATGATTTAATCGTGGTTTGGTACTTGGTCAAAACATGCGGGTAGTTCGCGTGACATGGATCAGGGAATGGTGGAAACTTTCAAAAATTCTGAAGAACGTCACAATGCCAGCTATGCTACATTACATCAATGGTGGGAGTTCAAAAACCTAGACGTATATGATAGATGCCGAAATGTACGACGACATTGTAATTCAAAATCTCGAAGATGTTTTGCACGTGGAAAACGTATGTGTCGCCACCTCAAAAATATTAAAAGTACTTTTACGCAAGTACGGAAACGTAAAAAAAGCTGACGAAAACAAAAAACCTTCACCGAAAAAAACTATGGACTTGGCAGGGAAAAGGAACGAAAGAGATATCAGGTCTTTATTCTATGGCTATAAAGCGTTACTCAGACCCTTTACAAAATATGAAAAACGAGAAATAGATCGGTTTTAAATCATAAAATCTCTACCGAAACGCTGCCACAATATATGAAATTGCAATTTAAAAGGCTGTGAACTCCTCAACGCAAAAGCTGATAACACTCTGTTTACATATTAATCAGCTCCAAGTGCGGAAGTTCAGGAGCTCATCAAACCAGTATTTGAAAAATTAACCAATGGCCAAATGCTTTCACGTTGTTTGGTGAGAAATACGCAAAATAACAACGAATGTTATCATAAAACTCTCGCAGTCGTCCCAAAGCACACATTCGTAAGCCAAAGAAGAAGTGGTTGAAATGGCTGTCCAAATAATAGAAAATTTTTGACGGCCCTATGACACTGCTCAAAATCATTGAACTCATGGCTCACGCATTAAAAAAGACGCAGAAATAATTTTGCTGGCTGCTGAAGTCAAATTGGAATCCTCGTTCCCGCTGAGAAGCTGCGTTAGGTAGTAACCAGTCTGTCTATGCTATCGGTTAAGCCACGGCCCAGGTCTCTGATTTAGTGCACAGACCATCAGCCCCCTGCTTCATTTGTCCACCCTTCCTGTCACAGTGCGTGATTCCTTGTCTCTTTTCTGGCGAAATAGCCTCTCGACGTTCTTCCCCCTTACACAGAAATATCTTCCTCTGTTCTTTACCAAGGAACACGAAAGGTATCCTAATCGCCATCACCAACACTCCCATATCAAAGACAGCGCGGGATTTAGTTGAAAGCCGCATAGCACCGAATCCTTGTATCTGCATATGCCGTCTTTCGATACGAGTCACTGATAAGACCTTTTTCCAAAACTTAGGAGCCCTATAACAAAACAGTTACCCCTATGCTTACAGGGCCCTGTTGGCCATTAGGTGGCTGACGGCCTGAAGAGGAAAGAACAGAACACGTTCTTATAGATTTTTTGGTGCTAACCTGAGAGAGGACGCATAGAGCTATCCTAATGCAGCAAAAACGCCTTGGTGCCAGGTCGCTATGCTGCTTAATCATGACAGTCCGAAGCCTGTGTCAAGTGGGTGGGAATATGAGAAGGAGTCTGTTGTCCAGCAGAGTTAAAATGAAGCCGAGTAGGGTTACCAAATGTGAATTTGAAGCTGTGTTTGTTTTGAGACGTTGTATCCTTTTGGTCTCTTACTGTGTGAACTCGTAGAAAAGAAGGCAAACGTACTGCTGCGTTGAATTTATGTTGTAGATATCTAGATGAAATTGATGAACCGGTGTTTTCAGGAGAGAAGAGGTACGAAAGGCAATGATGTGAAAATTGGGCTAATGTTTGCTCCTTCGATCGGAGTTGTACCGAAGGAAAGTGAATGAAGTCTGGCCGATTTGCGTTAGACGAGTTGGACTGGTGAACTGATGGACTCAAGACGGACTCATGCTGAATTGAAGTAGACTATATCGCAGTTGGAGAGGTCGGACTGACACGAGTACTGTTGACTTCGCCGAATGGGCTTCTAAATGGTCGGGAACCTGGGTTCACCGAGAAAAAGTTGCGGAAAGCTTAATGGACGGATAATAGCTGCAAAGATGGTTTGATGGACAAAATGTTGACTGAGGAATAGACTTGACCAGAAATCAATAGATGACTGTAAAATTGAAGGACAGGTTGGAGACATATGTGTAAGTGAATTGAAGAAAAGCTGAAAAACTGTAGAAATGATTGGTTAAATTCGATTTCAGTTGCGTACTGTTGCAAGGCTGACCGATACCTAGAGAAACTAAATATGACCGATTAAGTTTTTAACAGATCAAAGCGCTCGCATTGACCAAATCTGATGGTTTGAGCTTCGGGTTATTCCAATCAGTTTTTGGGGAGTGCCGTGTTCACATAACCGAGGTATTGAGGAAGTGCTATCAATTCGTCAATTGCGCAAAAACTGAGAGTTTTTTCAGACCGCAGATACGCGCAATCTGATCAGAGATTTATCTAAACCACGGGTTGGGGAACGCCTATGACAAGTTACTGTCAGCCCGCTGAGGAGCCTATCCTTGGTTGAAAAGTGGTGGTTGTGGTTTCAAAGGGTACATAGATAGCGAAATAGAGAGATAGCGATATATTCAGAAAGCTTAAACAAAAGTGGAACCTGGAATTTAAACTCGTTTCAGATCTTGGGGCTGGTGGTTAACACATTGTTTCAGCCCCGTCTATGGACCCGTGAAATCAGGCCAACATGGCAGGCGTCCACGTTAAACACTTCGAATTCATGTAGTTATGCAGCATCTTCACCCTTGCTGACTGTAGCCACCAAATGAAAGACCTTCAAAGGTCCTAGAGTCCTAATGGGCTAGAGAACTTCTGTGGCACAACGATAGCGACCATCTTCAAATAGTGTTATGTTATATTATACATCCTTCATGATTTCACAGGCCTACATTTTCTCATGAAAGAGTGTTTCAAGTTTAATACGTATAGTAAATGGAGTGTGCTGATCACGAATCTGGGCTGGGATTTTTTCCAGCACGTCAGGTTTTTAGGAAAGGTGTGTTTGAAATTTTTCAAAGAAACTGTCAAAAATACTGAGATAATATTTATTGAACCTATATTTAACAGACATTACACTGCAAAAAGTGAGTTTGTCATAAAAAAACCACGCAGTATAATTACGTTAGACAATCGTTGGTTTTTATGAATAAAATCGTTCTCTTTTTTCCTGAAAACTGCGTGTTGTAGATTTATTTTTGGGGATTTTTGTGAGGGAGTCCCTCTTCAATGTTCAGCAGTATTTAGCCATCATTATACCAATCCATCTTCTTTGGTAATGTCTCTCCATCTCCTTTATGTGTTAATGAAACCTCTCTCTTTGTTCCTCGCTGACTACTTAAAGATTTTCGGGAAAAGAATCAACGTGCGAATACAGAAAATGAAGTTTGACGCTCATATTGCATTCCAGTTATTAATTATTTTCGATCATGTTGGCTATAATTTCTCTGTAGTTTGGAGATTCGTTGTCTCCAAGTAAACCTTTTATGACTTCTACGAAATAACTCCATGCTGCAGATTCATCCTGGGTCATTGTATTCTGGAACAATCTCTCCGATTTTAAGGTTCGAATTGGAGGGCCTACAAAAATTACTTCTTTGAGTTTAGCTTCAGAAAGTGCAAGAAATTTGTGGCACAGGTATTTAAAGCAATCACTGTGTTTTTTAATGCTTTGACAAGCTGCTTCATCAATCCTTACTTTATGTGAAAGGTGGCCAAAAGAACTAATTTTGGGTTAACTGATGCATCATGCTACACATTTTTTTTGTCCCGGTACAAGTCTTTCGCTAAGTGGCCATTCTTTCTTCACGTAATATAAATTTTCTGCTCGACTGTCTCACTCGCACAAAAACATGGATACTTTGTGAATCCAGACTGCTGACCCAAAAGCATGGATACTATTTTTAAGGTCTCCACAGAGTTGCCAACAATATTCGCTATAATTAATTTTATATATCAAAAGCTCAAGATTCTTATACGTTTCTTTGAGATGCACGGAGTGAGCAACACGCACCGAGGCATAAGTATCACCATTGTGTAAGAAGACACCCTTCAGACTTCTCTTAGAAGAATCAATACACAACCTCCATGATGTGGAATCGTAATTGTCAGCTCCCAGTTTCATGACTACTTGAGGAAAATTATTACAAATGACCAGTGAACCCTCTTCAGAAAATTAATCCATCTTTTTCAAGATGCCTATATCATGAAAATGTGGTTCCTGGCGGCAACAGATTTTTGTCTTTCAGTCGTGATCCTAAGATTTGTGCAACATCCTTCGATAGGCCCAAGTCTCTTACGAAGGCATTTAGTTCAGCTTGGATAAAATTTTGAGGTTGGTGTATATTAGGATTGAGTTCATCTACATCTGTTTTTTTGTTTCACCTTTCATCTCGGGACTGCTATCGGATGGTGTGAAGAAAAGGTGGAGGAATGAGACTACCTGGGCCATGAGATATAGGTCGTTTATCAGACGGTAAATCAATATATTGAGTAGTATGTTGATTTTTCGAATCGAAAGGCATCGCAGGCGCAAAAGTCGCAGTCGTCACCATGGTGTTTTGCTCCTCTCCATACCATAGGAATGCCAAAGGATATAGAGCTATGTGTATACATTTTGTCCATTTTCTCAATAGCTCGACACACTTTGTGTAGAGCCCATGATTTGTCCTAATCACCAAGCCTTACAGCGAAGTAAGCGTGACATGCTTTCTTAATAATTTTTTTTTATGTTTGTTATGACACTTTGCTATCGTTGAATCATCACATACGTAACAAAATATATCACGACTTTTTTTTACATTATCTCGAAGACATTATGACGCACTAAACACTCAGAAAACAAAACACAACTTGATGCTACAAACAACTGACGCTCACTAACTATTTCTTGAACAATTGCCGATGCCGTCAAGTTGACTTTGACAGATGCGAAAATGAAAAAAAGGTTACCATTGAAATGAAATAAACATTATATTAAACTAAAATATTTTCGATCGATGTATGAAGCATTTTAAGGAAAAATTTTAATGCAATTTCGGAAATATCAATAATACTTCTTTGCTCCAGTACACGATTTCTTACGCGGTTTTTTTAATTTTGCGAAAAATCTCGACGTGATGGGCTCAAACCAAATTTATATTCAGAATCAACGTCCTCGTATTAGCTAAGGACACTTATCAAAGTCAAGACACTTACAATCATTGCCTTTTCGCAAATATGTAGCCATCATTATTCGGCCCATTTCCATATTAGCTCCTTTTTGAGCAAAGGTGCCGGAAACCCTTTAACTAGAACTGATGAAAAATATCGACTTAGATATTATCATATGTAGTCGGCAACAGCAGCAGTTTTATTTACAAGAGATACAGTCTAAGCGAGTGTTATATGAGCTATAAATTATCCTCATTTATTCCTAGAAGTATTTTAATGATAAATTTCGATGCAAACAAAGCTATAAACCACAAAATAATAATTCTCAATGATAGTCGACTACATCAATTAAAACATATCCAAAATTAGCATCATTGTGGTTGGCACAAAGTTTGTTTTTATTCCTAATGTTAAATATAGATCCCCCAATCCAGTGAAACGACAAATAACATCAATTGCACACTTGTTGAAATTATTAGATTTTTTTCCCTTTAAACAGAAGATTCATTCGTTGATTGTATCAGATTTAATTAACAATGATTAGCACCACTTGAATGGCTGACGTGCCACTGAATCCAAAGAAAAATATTCGCGCGTGAAATTCAAATTCAAAAATATGATCGTTGCTTGTTTGCAGGCTGGCGAATAAGGTTAAGTTGACTATTTAACGTATTTACTGAGCGAAATGTCCACTTTATGAGTTTTACTTAACCCAACATGATGCCGGACCCATTTGCCATCGGTTTCGTTGTGTTTGCTCACTCCGGGATTGTTCTCGTTGGCAAACGAACGAAACTAATCAATTAAAAATAATTTAAAATAAATATAAGCAAATTGTGATCTCGTAATGTCGTCATTAGATTGTGCCATCAAGTAGCATTTAACCCCCAAAGTGAGCACCACCACAGTGCTGGGATGTTGTCGTTGCGCGCAAGGATTCTTGCATGCATGCTGGTCCAGCGCTTGTTACCTTTTTTGTTCAAGGAGCGCGTTTCGAGGCAAGCTAGCCAAATGTTTGCACTGTATTTCCTTTTCCCCATTCGAAGCGTATCATGCTTCCTTAGAATCCTTGCCGAATCCTTGGAATATGTTGCGTGAATCTCAGGCTAATCGTCAGATGGCATTCTTTGCACTCGAGGATTTGGATTGCATCTACGCGAAAATGGAGCTGGTTCAACCGGGAGCCCGTAAGATGTAGTTTACGCAACAATGACCTAATCAACGAAGCAACATATTAACAGTGCCAACATCAACATAAATGGAACTTAATTTGGTCCAGCGTAGAAGCTGCGACGTGGATGATGATGTTGGTGGTGGCGGAGCTGAAGCTGTTGTTGTAGCCGCTGATGATGCTGCTGATGGTGGAGCTGTGGCTCCAGCACAGGCTCATGGCTCTCCTATATCGCGTACGAGTATAATTTAGCTCATGAATAATAATTCATTTAAATTTAAATTTAACGCAATAAGTACTAAGGCAGCCGTGGAGAAGCATCACATCTCGCGTCAACTAAGATGACCACAGGCTGCCTGACATCTCCGCCACCATCTCTGCTCCAACCGTTGCTGATTGCTCCTATGCCTTGGCCAATATAGACTTAAGCTAAGCGTCTTAAGGCCCCGCGGAGTGAGTTTCTGAAAGGCTCGCTAAGATTCCTGCACTAGAAGTCATCGTTTCGCGGACCCAATACTCAACAAAAACGCGACAAGAACGCGTGCGCGTCAAGCTACCGCAAGACGTGATTCCGCGAGCTTTTTTTCGGAACGGGCTTCGTTGCGTTGTCTAGTGGATTCCCTTATTGTTGTCGTCTTACACTTTCGTGGAGTTCCTTTTTCCGTTCTTGCGCGAGTTTCCTTGCGTCGTCCATTGTTGGGCATGGTATGTGCGTTTTGGTGGTTTAATCGTCGCCGTGGCAATGCTTAATCCAATCTTGAGAGAGAAATTAACAACGCCACTGAATGGTAATTAACGACGAATTCATTAATCAGACGGTAATTGCTTTTTGCAGCAAACATTCTCGCGTTAATTTTTCGCTAGCCATAATCGTCAACGTAGTGGGACATAAATTTTTATTGTGTTGCAAAGCAGGAGCAAACATTTTCCCCAATCAGGTTCCCAAGACCGATTTACGATTTGAGACTGATTGCGAACCCGCTTCTGGTAAGTTTTTGCTGAAGTCGTTCTAATTGGTTCCGATTGGTGTGAAATATTCGTAGTTAATTGAAAGAATGTTGAACAATGCTATGATAATATAATGCATAGCATTGCCACTTTAATATTCAATTGTTTTTCGTTGAATACTGTGAGAAGTTCAGTTTTTCCTATCATCACGGGAAGATCAATGTGAATAGGATGTGCAGACATCTCATTTCATCCAAAACTGGTATTCACTGACCCTCTTATCAATGTTTCTACGTATGAATGCAATACTAGCCAAAAAATCTTTAATATCCTTCTCATTCTCTGCAATTTCTAAAAATTCATTGAACAACGATCCATTAACAATCCGTCAGATGAAATATATAAGGCTTGCGCATCAAAACTTTGAGGTACTTGTTCAAATTACAAATCCAAAAAGGCTATTGAGTTTGGGATCTTTTTCCTCCTCACCTTTGTTGCATCTTCTTCTTGTTATTATTATCACTAAAGCCCCTCTCAGACCTTTGCTTTCTAAGTTACATGTTGAAATGAAACTTTTAGCAAAACATTACTTTAATAAAAAGTAAAAATAACCATTTTTCCTATTCGTCAGGTTTTACCTATTTAATAGAAGATCTCATTGAATAAAGCCTCACTGAAAAGCTAACATTAGAGAAAGATGGAAATAATCCCGAAATATTAAGCCTCAAAAATAGGACGCATATCGGATAGTATTTTGAATAAAGCATCAAGTGAATTATTGCTGGAATGCCTACAATGTAGTGGAGTTTACACAATCCAAGCCAATCTCAATCTCTTATTCTAGAATACTAGAATGGCACCATAAATCTGCACGGTTTCCTTCACGACAGACGTACCCCTTGGAAAAGCGATATCATTCACTTCATCGGTCCTATCTGGTCTGTTGGATATCTTCCACTGATCAAACCCAATTTCCTTAGGGTAACAACAAATTACACATTAACTACAGAGGCAAATCCGAAAGGAACATAAAAAAACAAATTTCATTTACCAGTAGCTAATCCGACCCTTCCCTCCGTGCCAAATATAAAGGACACATAAAAACACGTTTACAATAACTGCATACAGCCAAAACGCAGCGTCAAAAAGAAAAAGGGCCGGAGAATTGAAATAACAATGTCAAAATTTTTGGCGGTAGCAACGAACAAACTTCAAGATACATTTCATTGAAAAGAAAACAAACGTTAAAAGTAAGTTCTGTTCCTTTCAATAAAAGTTAAAAAGGTTTATACAAGTTGGTATTAGCAGACCTCTTTGTGGTTCTTCACAGTTTTGTTTGACCATGCAGAGTAATAGCTGAATATGAGTTTAACCCATGAGAATCGAAGCATCGGTAGACTCGAGGAAAACACAATGAGATTTAGGATAAGACTGGTAAATCGTAAATCTGACAAATAGTAAATTTGGCGATCTGGCCAAAATTGCTATTGAAAGAGAACCAAAATGGCCATTAAAACTGTCTGGGTTATGTTTTTCATTAAAAAGACAGAAATTCGGAACAAACCTGACACATTGTTTGAGAATGGTTACTTTATTACACTTCAAATCATTTGAATCACCCTCTCTGGGCAAGATTTATTGAATTATTATTAATTTATTGCCATATTTTGCAAGAGAAGAATTTGTGACAGGCGTTACTCACCTCTCCTGCACAAAACACGCATTTAAGAGACCGTGTCCTGTCAATCTTGTGCAGGTAAGACCGAAAACTTCCACGCCCGCTTGAAAGTTGGGCCAAGGAGAAATCGGTCTGACCATGCACGCGACTGAGCCACGAATTCAGGTCAGGGATCAAACGTGCAATCCATCTCCTTCTGTCATGCTCCCAGGACTGTTGCCAATCGTTAAGAGAGCGTTGTCTCTCTTCCCTTGTGACCTCTTCGCTGCTGTCTTCGCTTGTGTGTAGGTAAATATTTTGTGTACTTTCTCGCAATGTGGGTGATGGGTTTTACAACCAGCATCACCAAAACTGCCGTCCTGTAGACCGTTCGGTATGCGCACGCAATTCGCAGCGTTCCTCATCTCTGCACCTGTTCCAACCGCATTCGGTGGTACTCCTTGCTCAGAGCTTCGTCCACAAGTTCTAACCAATAGAGCAGAACTTACTTCACAGGACACATTAGGAGTTGGCTCCATAATGTTGTTGGCCCTAACAGTTAACGCACACATCTAACACAGTTAGTTGCATTTTAGACATTCTGGATAATGAGCAGGACGACCCGTCGTGTGGACCGCACTCACCACTTCTCCAATCGCATCGACAATGCAACTACCTGTTCTGAACCCATATTGTCGTACTGATAGGTCCTAGGTAGGTAGACAAGCCCACTTTCTCCAATCCCATTATAGTGAAAAGAAGAATTTCTTTTGGTATTTGATCGTGAACGGCCTCAACGATGTCGGGGTGGATATCGACAAGGGCCCGTACAATTCCTTTCGTCTTTCCTTGCTTGTATGGGTTTCAGCATCACAATTTTGTAGCCAAGGCCAGGCCCAATGGATGCATGTTCACGATGTCCAACATGTTTTGTCAATCGCTGGCCTTGCTGTTGTTGATCAGCCTGCGGAGACATTTCCCAGCTAACTTATAGGCTGCCGATTGGATGCATGCCTTCTTCCAGGTCCGAGCTCGCTATGCTTTTTGTCATAGTTTGGGACCCTCCCTTCGTTTTTACGGCGATTTCAAATGACCACCAGTATACTGGGGGCTTGCCGTGCTGAGATCTTCGACATAGAAGACCGACAAGCAAACGTGATGATTTTCATAGTGGCGTTCACCACACCTTTTTCAGCAGGTCCTACGCTCCGTAGCGTAGCTTCCGATGGCGGTGATCGTGTCATTTGTCACTTCAACAAACTTCTCAGTATGCGCTTCGTCCGCACTTTATCGGAGCGCACAAAACTGAGTGCCTGGTCCTCCGGAAGCACCGTCATGGATTTCGAGCGGTATGTCCTCATGATCAGTGGCCGAGTAAGCCTCTTGCCCTCTCAAATTTTTTTATCTGATTGTACTAGGCACTCCGAGGAAAATTGCACATCAGGTATGGTTCCAACGCAACTCCATCAGCGGAAAGAAACCTGTGGCCTGTATTCAATACGGCGAGCCCAGTTCTGGCTACCATCTCCAGGATCCGTTTGGCCCGAGCACCTGATTGAAGCATGCCCGATTCAATTCCCGTAGCGTTTGAGTCACCTGCGATAAGCACATCGCCTTCTGTTCTCGAAACAGCGTACTCCAAAGAATTGAGCCTCAGTTGAAAGAATGACAACAATTCGTTCGGAGTTAGTTATACTCTAAACAGTGTAGTTCCTGACCGCCGAACCCCAAAAAAACCATCTCCTCACTCCCAGTCCTGCACTCGGAGGTGTACTTTTCCAAACCTAGATAGCCACTGTACCGGATTCGTTAGGATACTATGTTGGTGAACTTCTAGTATGATTTTATTCGCTTAGATATTGGTCGGTTATGCTTCGATGCAGATTGATTTGAAGAATGTAAGTCATTGCAGAAGCGCTCGAGCCTTGGTTAAAGCTTCTTGGAAGATCTGACACTTCCCGGTACCTGAGATGTGTTTCTCTGTTTATCATCTGGTCTCGGGTCGTAATCCTGGCAAATAACACAGTGTGCCTCATCTCGGCACTCCTTCATTGTGTACCCTGTCTTCCTGCAATTGAAGCGCAAGAAGCTTCTGTCAGTATCATTACATGCCTATGTGGTACGACCGTATCCAAGGCACTTGGAATATAGGAGGGAAATTGCTTTTCACTGTATCCGACAACCCAACCTCGTCTAATCAAAAAGTATGACCCCAGGCTCATGTGAGGTTAAACTTGCTTTTTTTCCGAGGGCTCTTTGACTACCACGTCCTGGTTCGCGACTTTATCATTTGCATCTGGTCCGAACTCAAGAAGTAAAGCAACTGACCAAGTTGGCCATACAGCTTTGAGTACAGTTTGGATGTCTTGCTGTTTTACCGCTTCCTTGTTTTAGCCCGATAGGCTTAATTAGCAATGCCTGCCCAATCGACTTTCAACGCTTCGTAATATTTGTTTCTTGGGTTGCAAGCAATGGTTCATTGCATTTCGGTTTCTTTGGAGGTTTAGCGATTTTCAACTTAAGGATCGATTTTTAGCTGTTTTTTTTTTTGACAGCTATGGATAGTGCCGTCTAAAACCTCTTCTCAATCGGAATTTCATCGTTTGACCTGCTGTTCTCGTCCTTCTTCCATACATCCTAATTCCCTTTGATTGGGCTGCAGGCTATCTTTCTGCTGGCAATAGAAATCGGGACGACTGCAGCGCTCTCGATAATATTAGCCTGTTGCCCTTTCTCAGCTTTCAGCCACCTGCGTCTATACTGACCTATTCGTGCGCAGAGGTCTTCTAACTCTAGTACTCCGATTTTAACCTCCTTGCTAAGGTTTGTTCGTGCACCGCATGTGGCAATGATGCGTTCCATAACCGTTTTCGCTTTACGGTAGAGCCGCTCTTCCTCTGCCCATTTCAGGGTTATCGAAGTGATTGGTGTCAGCTGTGCAGGGACTTCTTTATTTTTATACCGTGCCTCGGTCAGTTCGGCGGTGGTAGCAGCGATAAAGATTTCTCAACCGTTTCGCTTTTCTTTACCGTGAGTTCATCTATTCCAGGTTACAAGTGTTTTTGCCCTCCTTTTGTTGGCCGCTATTCAGAGCGTATGGTTTTCCTGCTGCGCCCAAAAGAAGTAAGAATCTCTGATTGTACTAGATTTCCCAGTTTTCGTCCTTCCGTTTTCAAATGTTTCTGTTCCATCTGCATCTTTTTATTTACATATAATTGGTTTGACTTCATTTTTTTGGGTCCTTCTTCGCAGCCGCTTTGTCTACTTGCTTTTGCAGCCGCCCTAATGCTCCTTTGCTAAGCAGGGAGGCAATGCGAGGGTTGGCACCAGCCCTTATTCGGACAGGTACTCAAGGCCAGACTGGCGCTAATCGAGAGTTTGTCTCGACTAAAACTGCACCACCAACTCAATGGTGCAAATTTCGAACCTACTCCAATGCCTGCAAAGGTTTTACTAGGACGAAGACGGTATGATCGTTAGATTTGAGCCGTACGCATTTGAGTGTCGCCTTGGTGCTCCCGGACGGAGCGACTAGGTCCTAAGCATCATATCCGCGTCGATTCTGGTTTATCTGTCGAATCGCTGTGCATGTTTGATTCAGGATCGTATTCCGTGAAGTCCACCGTTTCCTCGGTTGTGTGGGGCGGTCCCACTCCAAAGAATACTAGTTTTTAGGAGTAGTCCTGTCGACCAGCATTTACCCCGGAAAATTCGGTCCAAGAGGCTACGACGAGAGGCAAAGAGTGTCCCTGTTGACGCGTAAAGTCTCATATTGGTTGGAGTATTCTGGGAACAAAGAAGCCTTCTTAGAAACACCTACTTCAACTCTATTTTGGTGCAGGCCCTTTCTGTGACGCTAATCCTATCATATTGTTAGAGTGTGAGAATTTTTACAGTTTTCTTTGCAGAAAGGTCACCATCATCGGTAATGTAAGGAAAGATTAGAATTACACTAAATTCATTCCCGTATTATCCATTTCATTGTCTCCACTCTTGGACTTCCAACTTCAATTTCTTACAACTGTTGGAAGGCATTACAATTTCATTCCCTAGTCATTCAAGCTATAAATTGAAAGTAGTTCGAGAAGTTTTATCTTAGAATGTATCTTAAAAATCTAGTCCATCCACAATCTCTTGTTTAGTGGGTCAATACTTTCAGGATTGCCTTCTCCGCTTGACTCGCGAGCGTAGCCTTTAGGAAGTTGCCAGTAGCGCTGCGTTGACCTAGTCCGTAGTAAATAACCCTCAGATTGAGGCATCGATTCCACATATGAGTGCATGTGCAAAGTGTTCATGTCTAAAACAAACTATTAGTTTGTAATGAGATAAATTATTATTGCCTGGAATAATAATTCTTTCGATTGCGTAATATTCGTTACAAGGCATTTAATTATAGTCGTAAACTTCTCAATACTACACTAACTAACTTCACTATGAACCTGCAACTGCATCAACACACATCACGATCACTTACTACATATTACTACGCGACTAAGTAAATGTTACTCTATTGTATATTTATTTGTGTCCCTGTTGTGTGTAATATTTAATTTTCGACGAAAATTATATTCGTTCGTATGATTATGTAAATTTTTTTTGTTTATGAGGAGAATTTTGTTGTGCAGTTAATTATTATTGCGGTGACTATTTAATGCATGCATTTGAATTTTAGTGTTAATAATTCATTGCGTGTCTTTCAACTATTTGAACGGCAACGACAACGACAACGTCGACAACGCGGCCAGACCTGACGAGACGCAGAAAATAATAAATATGTAATAGAAAATGGGAAAAAATGTGTGTGTGATGAATGAACAAACTGAAAATTACTTCTAATAATAATTTTACGATACAAAGTTAATTCCCTCATTGGATTCCATTCAAGTTTAATGTTGCAGTCGAGGAAATGTAATCAGTAAACTCGCGCATTTCGTTTTTAATATATTTCGTGTTTGTTTTTTAATCGTATTCAAATTTTGTATCCAAATATTCAAATTCAAAATTAACGTCTTTTGGAACTTGAAAACAAACTTTCGGTGAAAATACGAAACCTTTAAAGACCACACCAAATAATTATTTTCTGAGGTGAGAATAGTTCAAGGTTTTTCCTATAGATTTTAAAATTATCCTTATGCACAAATTCATTGAGGCACGACTGGTTTCCAAATATTTCAAAATCAAATGCATAAAAATTCGACCCAGACAACAACCAGAAGGTCGGAAGGTTTCAGCGTTAATTTCCGCCCACTTTGCCGGCTCTAAAATATCATGTTCCGGTAAACAGAGCAGAAGAGACTGATTCGGATTTCCTTCACACTCTGTCGCACAGTTGCACTCTCGCTGTACGAACGATTCGAAAATGCATAGAGCATGACGTTAGCACAAACTGCTAGAACTCACGCTCCTGAATTCTAGCTGACAGAGATAGGAAAAGTGTCAGGAGGCTCATATTTGTATCAGACACCGAATTGGACACATCTGAAACGACACAAACCGCTCTAATATTTTTCAGATGCGATAACGTGGACCCCGCGAACTGATTATTTATTGCGATGATAAATTCTAATAATTCCTGCACGTTATAAGATCATTAGTTATTTAATAACCCCATACCGCAAAATTCAATGCTACCAACATCGAATCAAAGTTGTGATTTGATTCTTCGACCAATGTAACGAAAAAAGGGGTTGGAAGATTTGACGACGTTTTTGGTTTCATAGTGTAAGTATTTTTAATGAGTGAGCCGTCTTTTCATTTTATTTTTTTAGGTGTCGAAAGTTTGCATCTCAATTTTTTTCCTTTTTTGTATGTTCTTTGGAAAATTTTACTTAAAACTGATAAATTTTTTTTCGCATTTTTGCCCAGTTTGCATTTGATTACGTTTTCATTTGAGTTTAACCATCTGCCAAAATCAAGAAGTGAAAAAAATTGACAGGGTTGCGTTTTGCAACCATGCAAACTTCGGTTAGACTGAAATCGACGTCGTGAGTTTTTGGTTACGCCTTCTGTCACACGCGATCTAGAACACCGCAATATTATTTAGGCCTTAAAAATAATAATGTATCAAACATTCGTTAATTTTTTTTCGGAAACACTGTAACACAACAAATGAAAATAAAGCTTATTCATAGGTGATCAACATTTATAAATATTTAAATATATCAAAAATTGTTGCGCATCCGTAAATTCAGTATATCACACCTTATGTCAAAAATACCTAACTTATAAATCTCAGCAAAATCAAACAAAAATTAAACTTGTTTCTTATTCTAATGGAAAACAAATGACAGCTACATTTTAAATTTCGAAAAAATTGACGTAGGATAAACATGAGGTACACTCCGGGCTTACTTTTCACCTCATGTCTTTTGGCACATATTCTGTTGGCATACATTGCACCTATAAGATGGCTTCCTTTTCAATCTTGGTGTTCAAAACGCACACGCCTTTTCAAAAGCTAGTACCGCAGTATCAGTTTCTGGCCGATTTGATTAAATATTTGCGTTTACCTTGTAGAAATATTTAGCACAGTAATATATTTTCAAAAACCAATTGTTGAGATAAAATTTTCAGGAACATTTCTTAGTTCATTTTGGAATTATGAAATTGGTGAACCATATATGGATTGGTCTCAAAAATAAGAAGGAAGGGTCATCAGCCAACGTTTCGTATGGAAGCCACAGAAATGCTTTTTTTTATAATTCATCCACTTGGTGAAGGTGGTCCTTGGTGAAGCTGTACTTTGCTAGTATTTCAGGTTTTCCGGTATAGCCATCTATGTCACCTGCATTTTTTTAAGGTAACTTCTGAATGGTGCATCGATGATGCAAGAATATAGGCTTTCCATTTACGGGCTCGTGAGATCAGATTGGAAAGTTGGACCTTCGTTTGTTCGTTTTTTTTTGGAATCATGTGTCAGGACTCTTTTTTCATGATATTAATGAGCTCGATCGGTGTGAACCAATCATCAAATGTTTCATTTTGAACAATACGAACTTTGAGACAAGCATAAGACGGATTGAGAAGGAAATAGGATTGGTGCCAGGAAATAAGTTCAGAACCCAATAAAACTACCCACTTTTTTGTGAATTTCCTTCTGAATATTTGCTCTCGTACTAAATATCTAGATTGAACGGATATTGGTTTCAAAAAAGGAATAAAGTATTTTAAAGTGTCGATGGGGCAGTGTCAGTAGAATTAAGGCAGTGTCTGCGAAGGGTTCCGAAGCTTCGATGGCAAGCAGAAAATGGAGAGGCAAGTCCTGGGGCAAACAAGTAATCGTGGGTTGGGCGTATGATTTAATTAAGAGACCAATCATTACCTACGGTACAGTGGCTTGCGTAGACAAAATCCAAGAACGCAGGACAATGCTTCCCGTCGCTCTAGTTCAGCGCCACTTTATCGTGAAGAGTGCGTAAATGATCTTCAAAGCGAAGAAATCAAAAGACCACCATCCTACAGGTAGAGCGGTGTTTGCCTTCTCTGGGGCCAGCTCTCC
Organism: Stratiomys singularior; assembly: GCA_954870665.1. Taxonomy (NCBI): domain Eukaryota; kingdom Metazoa; phylum Arthropoda; class Insecta; order Diptera; family Stratiomyidae; genus Stratiomys; species Stratiomys singularior. The sequence goes on along the minus strand of OX940881.1, from coordinate 24,392,943 downwards.
CTTTTCAGTCCATTGTTTTAATTGTATTTTTGTCACGGGTTTGAAATGATGCACCAATATTTCATCCATGGGTGTGAATTGGCCCGAATATACAGTTCTTTTGGTGTACAATTTCCCTGAATACTTAATTTCACGACACTGTTTTTCTCGTGTGTGGACAAACGTGATTCCTGCCTTCGCGCAGCTTTCAGATAATATGCAATTTATCGCTCTTTTTAGAATGCCTACTGTGTTTACTAGCTCTCGCACTTGACGATCAACTGACAGATGACGATCATCCAGTAACGTTTTGTAGATTTTTTTTTCACTTTTTCTGGATTCGTCAAATCATTTGGTCGACAACTGCTTTTGAAAACGGAGGAGTGAACTTGGAGAAAATCGAATCTCATTCAGCTTTTAGATTGTTTGGACTAAGACCGTCAAAACAAAAATATTGTATCATATAACTATTGATGAAATCCACGCCTAAATACTTAATGGTGTCCTTAGGCGGTATTATGCTCACTTGTATAGACTTGCTTTCTTAGGCTGCCAGTCTTTGTCCTTTCCCGCTAGCGTTACGATAGCATTTCGAGACATTTATTTTGATTCACAACTTTTTAAGGAGGCTGCGATTTCATCGACTGCTAGTTTGACCTTCTCTACAAAGAAAATGGAAAGAGTATTATAATGTCGTCTGCAAACATAAAAACCTTCGGGTTGCAAGACTGGCGTTGGTTCCTTTGGCTTTGGTTATTTTGTGGTGGGGTTCGGAGCATCCCGAAAAAAAAAATTAAAAAGGTAAGGCCCGAGTATGGAACCTTGCGTCACATCCCTTGGTATTGGTGTTGAAGTTTAATAAGCAATTTTAAAAGTCAAGAGTCTGTTTTGTAGGAAGTTTATGATACTCATTGTTAGGGGGGGGGGGGGTGGATTCGAAGAGATGAGCCTCCGCAAGTTTTTAGTGACCATATCGTATATCAGCATTATTGCGTATTGTGTTGACTTCCTACGTTGGAATCTAAACTTTAATCTGGAATAAGGTTTTGAGTGAACACCTTAAAGCTACGTGGGATGATTGTTTGCAGGACTTCACTTATGTTATATAGTCGGGAAATATGTTGGAAGCTTTCAACATTAATTTCAACATTAACTGTGTGGCTTTGAAATGAGGACAACCTGAGCTCCATATTGTAAGGATAGCGAAAATATCTGTATTCACGCTTATGAGTCTGTTTACATTTTCGTGTGGAGTTCTATTAATTATAGTCAATACCACGTCGGAAAAGCGAAGATCCTTTGAGTACAATTTGGACGTTACACGATCAGCAAATGAATCATAGGAGCTCCGTATGTAGTCATTAACTTCGTCTCAATTTCAAATTAGATTGTAAATCATGATAGGGAAATGTTAAATTATTAAAGGGAACCAGCTTACCTAACCGGCTTTTATTACTATTATTTATATCACACTCACACAGAGAGCAGTCGAACAAAAGCCTTTTTTTTCTTTTCATAATCGCTTTTATAACTGACCTTTACAATAGAAAATCACAACGAAATAGAATCAGCCATTTCATTAGTTTCCAATGTAATCCTTTGCACTATGCTATGTGATCACTCAATCTGAGATACTAACAATTATTATTGCATGTAGATTGGTTTCAAGTTTTAGTACGCGACTCAATGCGACAATGTAATATAGACGACATGTTTGTTGTCGTATAACAAAGCGTCTAATTAAATTTGCAACAATATATGCATGCAGGGGCCGGAATGAAAAAGAAGAAAAATCAAGGAAAATTAAATTTGAAAGCGCGTGATTTATTGGGTTATTAGTATACAAACAGCAAAATTATTTAAAATGATCATGAGCCTTTAGACCTGAATTAATTATTAATGGCTCTTTCGATTTTTATTATCAATCAACTATTTTTTCTGCAATTAAACTGCAATGAAAGAAAATCAACATTAGCTGCGCATTGGCAGCGAAATAAAGAATCCTATGTTGGATATTTTACCACAAACTGTCGACTACGTGCCTCCATTCTACTTTGTTCATATCGTCATTGCAATAAGTTACTCCTATTAATAATGTTTTGTTATTAGAAACGTTGAAATAGCATTGTACGGGTCAGGGAAATAATTTATTTCGTTATGACTACTTGAATCCATCGTGAAGATATTGGAATGTTGGAAATGATCGACAACAGGGAAAAGTGATGATCATTTTGATTCACAACACCCCAAGCATTGGCGTCGTCGGCGGCGTTTATATTTTTCTATTATGCAATTCACGAACTTCAAGGAAAGGTGCATAGTTGCATGAATAAAGATGGAACTCACACATGTCATTACTTCAATAGTTTTAAAATGGGAACTACCCATAAACTTTAACAGCCTTGAGCGTTCATTAAAGGTTCATTTTCTTCAGAAGGCTTGCAAGCAATTAGTTGCTTCCAAATTCGGAAAAGTCCGGTGGAAAATGGTTTGTTTTTTTACTGTGGTAGGGGCGCCAGGGATATTGGCGCCCTGAGTATGCGACTCTCGGACACAAAATGCTTTTGAACTATCATCTAAACACCTCCCCTGTCAAACTGAGAACCTAACCTAGAACGGTTTGACATATGACTTCGGGTTCGACCTCATGTTTAAACGCCAAAAGGCTCTCTCGGGTTACGACAATTCCTATTCTAGCGGCCCTAAGTGGAGGGAATGGGAGTGCCTTAAAAAACAATCTCTCCATCACCGACACCTCTTGACGCTCCAGTTTTTTTTAACGGGCAGGACTGCAAAAGCCTAATGTTCCACATGAATACCTTTGGGAACCGTGCTAAGCGTTTCCCCGATTGTAATTTCCGAGAAGAGATGTATAATTTCGCAACAGAGGTAAACGCGTTGTTCACTTCATTTTTCTCTCGGAATGAAATGTTCCATGGAGCATCCACCTTTCCTATACTTCCTTTCCACCGTGATATACCTATCAATCGTGTGCTGTGTGAAATTTGCATCTCGATCTCGAGTTTTTTTCCACTCTTCAATTTAAATCGATGACTGATGTGATTAAATTAACTCGTAAACAAAAAGTAATGCCAAAAAAGGGGAGGATGTAATTAAAAATGTTAGTCCATCTACGACAAAAGTAAGGCGAAAGCACCTATTCTTGTTTTACAGCTAATTCATGTAAATATCAGTCTCATTATGCACCGAGACACGGCCTTTGATCAGGAATCAGTCAGCTGTTCACTTTCACTTTGTAGGACCCTTCCAATTGTTGGCAATCGCTAAGAGAACTTTGTCCTTCTTCTCTGCTGACCTCTTCTATGTTGCATTGCTTCCATACCAGCAAACATTACTTCGCTTTCTAGCAAGGGCAATAGTGAGTTTTACCTCTGCAATTCCCGATACCAATTCAATTCAATTCGAATACAATCTCTTGTCTCATACTCGAACAACAGCCGTTTTCAATGTAGATCCTTGTTGAGAGCTTTGCTCCTTATGTCGACTCCATGTAGAAGAGTAGATTTTATGACACGCATCAAGAATCGCCTACCTATTGGACCTTATTCCAAAACATTGGCCGTTAGTTAACTAAGAGCCGAGACTTCTATTTTGCTCCAAGAAACTCTCCTTAAAGTCTTTGACACGCCCAGGTTTCTGGACTTTCGCAGTACTCTGCCAACGTACTCCGGCATTACCCGGTCTAAGCCTCGATATCTCCTTTGTCAGGATGATCCTTCAGATCCCTACAGCTAGATTGAATCATGAATGATGATCCTATAGATAATGAATCTGAAATAGATGATGATCCTAAAGATGATGCACTATACAATCACAACCACAAGTGTATTTAGCCCAAATCGCTCCTGATCTTTTGGGCGGTCAGTGATGCCGCAACATCATCTGCATAGCCAATCAGTTGTGATTCCTCCGGTAGTTCAAGTCATATCTTTTTGTCGTAGGAGATGTTCTACAAATACAGACGGAGGATAGAGCCCTAGGTGACATCTAATCCGACTTACATCTTACGTCGTATATTGTTGCATTTTGAATCGTATATCAGACTACGATCTGCAACGTTATTTTGAAGTATCTTCGTTGAATCTTTAGATACTTTGAATAAGTTCTTCGACTGCCATTAGAAGATTTGTCCATCTTGAAGAGTACAGTGCAACTCCTTTTGGCCACCGTCACTAGGAGGGAGGACTGTTCGTAAGACTGCTTGTCATGGCTCATTTGGTAGGTCATAGTCACAACCTCTGCAACTAAATCTATAATAGAGTGTCTTGCTCGGTCCACAAGGCTTTTATTGACAATTGGAATCGCGTTGCGCAATATGCTCGGGAAGTGCTGATATTGAAAAAAGCTTTATTGGAGCGCTGGGAGGCATCGGGGATGGATGGATCTCTTTTCTAGCACTTCCTTCCTCCCCCGTCCTTCCCGTTAGAGAAGAGATTCCCATAATCTGAAGGCGCCACTAGGCGTAAGAACATGAGGCCATCCCCGAAGTAATGTATCAACGGTTCCAGGCTAGGTTCTCAAGTTGACAGGGGAGGTGTTTAGTGGGTAGTCCAAAAGCATTTTGCGTCTGGGAGTCCCACACTCAGGGCGTAAACAGCCTTCACCTCTCTACCACAAAAAAGGCTTTTATTAACGTCATAGACTAACGTCTAACGTTCGCTATTTCTCTACGGGATATCTCTTCCGTTTGATAACCAAGATATGTCTCGGCGTATGCGATTGCTAGACAAAAATCGCCTTTTCGCAAACAGTTGAAGGCACTGAGTAGCAAGACTAGACATAGATGGAGAGTGATAGTGAAGTGATAGATCAATTGCAATATCTTGGCTAGAGTCTTCTTTAAACTCGTAGAATTTACTACTAATTCAAGTTTTTCTGCTAAAGAATCTACCATTGCCTGGTTTTTGCCTCGGGAAGTTTCAATACGGATAAAATTTTTGGGTAGAAAGACCAATGTCCGGTTTACTTAAGCCAGGTAGTTGCAGAGCACCGAGTTATGGCATAAATAATTTGGAGCTCAAATGCCAAAGGACTCTGTTCAAGTCTTCCACAATGTTCTGCAATTATCCGGAGTGACTTGGGTTAAACAGCCCATAAGACATGTTCTAGTTGACAAATACACTGCCTCTCCAGTGCATGTCCTGTCTTGAATTCGCTTGCTTAGCTTCTGGTTAGAGCCTGTGGCACTTTCTTCGTAAGTTAGTGATTTCAGTGGGCCACCAGTACACCGGAGTATATCTGCGTCTGCTGATTTCACGGTGTATAGAAAACTTACAAGCAGGCGGATAAGACTCAATGTAGAGTTTGCCATCTCTGCAGTCGTCAGTTCTCTCGTCCCCGTAGAAGAGGCAAACTATTGTGTGAATCTCCTGAGCATGTCAACGAACATTGACATGTGTGACTCTTTTATGTGAAACCTTTGCGTAGAAAACATGGTCCATCACACGAAGTAATATTGTCGGTATGAAAGAGTATGAAATTTGTATGTTCTGATAATCATTGCAGGAAAATTTGTGTGGAACTCTATCACTGCATGTCTTTCAGAAGAGGGACCTCAAGGAAACTATTGAATCCGACTCAAACAACTACTGAACGTGATTCACGCAGCCCAAGCGATGGAAAATGGGCGTGTCCTAAGTCATCACATCGACAAATCGCGCTTTGAGTGCCGTTTCCAGGATTTTTATATCCCATTCACTTTGTAAAAGGATAGAATTATTGCTGAACACCGAATCTCCATATACTTCGGCCCTTCTCAGTAAGCCGCAACAAGGTAGTATTTATCTCCCTCGCAAACTACTCAGGCAAGATCTTGTTGCCAAGAATCTTTGTGTTCAAGATCTGATATCAGTTTTTCTGCAGGACACAAAAAGTTACCATTATGCTCCGATTCTTATGTGAGCCTCCTTGAGTATCCGACGCTTTTTATGCTGCGGTCCATGTTCAAATAGCGTTTCCCAATTTTGCGCACAAGTTAATTTTTTTTACCTTGTTAGTGATTAGGCAGGTGATTTGGGTGAGGCGAGAAGTCTGTATATTAAAAAGTTCCAGTTATCTAGTTCTGATTTTTCCGCAACTACTGGTAGACCCCACTGTCTCTTCTGTTGCCTTGATAGTATCTATTCTCGTTGGATTTCGGTGGGTTAATGCAACTTCTGCTAGCTCATATGATATTATACTTCTCAGTTCAACGCTAGCGTCAAGAAACCCGTATTTATTCTACGTTTACTTGGATTGTTGCTGCTTTGGCAACCTATCGAGAGAGCGATCTCTGCATTCTTTGTTGTTCAATAGTATGGGATTATTGTCACATACTCATAACGATATCTGCTCCGGAAGAACGGAAAATATTCGCTATCCTTTTTGGTAGAGCTGAGATCCATCTTCAATTTTCAATACGTTGTTCGTGAGTATGCTACGTGCGCCACATGGTTTGGCAGATTCTCGGCTCTATAAACGTCGAAAATATTTCAAGACCACAAGGACATGCTTTTCTAGCCCATGATTAAAAATGTGAAAGATATACTTAATAACCGGAGTGGAGTTAAAAATTTAAAAGTTGCCACATAGTCGCTGGTCATGTGACTAAACACCACATTGGCTATGGTCCTTGTCTCATGGTTCATCGAGAATCAACAAGAACGGAATTCTGTGTTGAAAATCTCTGGACCGAATCCTAGATTATGATTTTCTTCATTTTGAAATATTGCAATCAGTGCGGGGCATGTTTGTGTCTGAACCTTTTTGCTAAATATTTATCGTTTTTTTCTGAGTGGCGCAGTGAAACCTTTGTAAAGAAATTTGTAAATAAACCTTGTAAATAAATGTATAGATTGTATCTTTATACAAACTAGGGAATAATACTATTTATCGGAGCATAACTACTAACAAGGGCTGATACACTCGGAGAGTACCTTGAAGAAAGAGATGCAAATACCGCGTGTTGCAAGCAAGCCGAAATCATGGGTGACTGCGAGCGGAAAAACTGAACAGCATCAATAACTCCACTGCAATGGAGGTCTACTTTATTTAAGCGCCTTGCGTGGTAATCCTCCCGTTTGCATTGTATATGTCAGTCACTATTAAAAAATAACACGTAAGAGATTGTTGTGTACAGCATTTTTCTTCATTCTTTATTTGTCCGTTTTTTTTAAATAACACGAAGCTCCTTATATAAATCCCTATCATAATTATGATAATAAAGTTTATAAATACGAACGCATGGAGGACTTTAACAGTCGAAAGCTCCTTTTTTGTGAAGAGGTTGAAACTGTGTTCAGGACTCCCAGCCGCACAATGCTAATGGAGTGCTAGCTCCTGCCATTCGGAAAACCTGGTATCCTGGTTAGCCTGGAATCGTTTTACATATTAGTTTGGGCAAGTCCTCTAGTTCCTATGTCTATATTCCTTCGTATGTCCTTCAGATTATTGGAATCCCTTCTCTTGTGGGAAGGAATGGAGTAGAGGAGGGTATCAGTCGGTTGTTAACGCCTATCATTTGTTATGCTTTGCTTCTAAAACACTTTGGCGTGTACAATGAGGAAGGTAGGTGAGAAAAAAAATAAAAACAGGTAAAATTCACTCCAGGAGTGTTTCATTTCCTGAGGAAACTGACACTGAGGAACGCCTAACTGTCAAAAAAACTATAAAATAGAGTTTTCTGTGTAACAAGGAAAAAATGTACCAGTGGACATTTTGTTGAAAAATGTTTTAGTTTTTTTTCTGAAATTCCTATAAAGATTTCAACATCATTTCAACGGAAATTCCGCGGGAATCTCTGATACCTGTCATTGTTCTTAGGTTTGAATGTCCCCGGAAAGATAAAATGGTTATAGGCAATAGGCAATAGGCAAATTTAATGCAAACATATGTATCAACCGTACTTTTGCGAGCGTTTTGCGAGCTTCCTTCTTAATTAGTTCTCCACACACAACGACAAAACCACGTTGAAATGTTCGACCATAGTTAATTGCATATTTTTAACGTTTAGGATGGCAGCAGGATTGTTGCCCCTTATAAGTAATACCTTCCATTAGACGTGCCAAGTTATCTAAATATACACTTTGATGAAATCATTCCATAAAACAAGCATCTATATATGTCAATTAATATCCAACTGACCGGAAAACATTTTCCACCCTTATTCATCTCATATATAACATTTAGTATCGTCGGAAAACCCCCTTCGTTTTCGCGTTGCTACGTGTATATCTACACTAATTTCTTCACCCCTATGCACGAAATATATCAAAATCTCCCCCCTTGTACGAAAACATTGCCGAAGGATCCTTTGGTTCGATGCATTTGTATGCAACACATTTAATACATCAATATTTTTCCTGTTATCAAAATTAATCATAAGGTGAAATAGCATCAAAGATGTGTGTTCATATGTGAATACGATATGGTAGCGTAACATTCATTATGTTGCTTGTTCGAGGTGTATGCAGGCAGCAGTTGATGCGCAATATTATATAGAGCAAGTGCAAGTATTCGATCCTTTGCTCAGTAATAACAACAGAACGCTGAGGTGGCAAGGTGAAAACTGTTTACTTGTATGAGTCACACACATGATTTTAATTATATTCCCAACGAAAGTGAGAACAGGAGGTGAACGTTTCCATTTATTGACATGGCGACTAAATGTCGTTCAGCAATGCAGGATTATTTTTTTTTTGGCAACTTTCGTCTCCTGTCGAACGGTCCACTTAAGTTTGAAACTCAATTCGATTAATCGCCAAGAGCAATAGCAAGACAAACGATTCCTTATTGCAATGGATGGAATTCGGAAGGAATGGATTCTCGAGTACGACGAAAGTCCTTACAAAAAAATTCGAACATTCACACAAAAACCAACTCCTTATCGACCAAGAGCAAATCGGGACCCTCAAATGAAGCCAGCAAAATCCTTTGTATTAACTGAACGTTGGATTTGCAATTTCCCTAATAATTAACGAAATTATGGCTTAATCGGCAAAAAACAACTTCCAAGTATGGGAAGTGAGGGGTGAAATACGATCATAGAATCCTCGAACAAAGCGGACACAGGATCATAATCATGTTCTCACACATGTACTTAGTTCAAAGGGAAAATAAAGACAGTGAATTGCCGAATTGAATTGTTCAGCTGAGTTTATTTCACTGTCAATTGAGAATTTCTTTTATTTCTTTCACTTTATTATTTGAACATGCTGAGCGCTAAATAAAAACTCAATTCTTCGCCCGTTGTTTTTCCATGGTCTCTGAATAGAATCAACTCTCCTTTTTACATGTGGCATAACATTCGCTGCATTAATATGTGAAGAATGAGGGTTGCAATACGTCGTTCAATTTATGATGGTGCGTGCTTACGCGCTATATCATTATACTTTCAATACTAAGCAAAATTACATTATGCCATGGCGTAATTATTTGTATTGTACTTAGAATTAATTTAAGGGATTCAAGTTGGGCTGATATTTAATAGCCTTTCAACAAATGCCAGTAATGCAAATGTACCATTTGCTTTTTAGTTTCAAAGTGTGTAGCTTAAAAAAATAATCTGAAGAATAATGCACGGGGCGGTTCTAAGATTTGAAAAAGGGTTTGTCATGATTGCTAATAATTTCAGTCCTGATTGAAGTAGATTCTGGATTACTATTATTTCGCTTTATGCATTAGAAGAACAATGAGAAGTAACATTGTGCATTATCTTTGATTCAAGACAAATTATTGTATCCTGATTACAACCATCGTCCCTTCGACTTCTTTGCAACGTACTAAGCTTTATGCTTTGGTACATATTTCCTGTTTATTATATTTCCCTTGTTTTCAATGAGGTCTCAGTTTACTGTAGTATAGAAAACCCAAGTCACACTGTTTGGCACTCAAGTACTACTTCCTAGCAACATCGCAAACCATTAACCAACACGTTTCAGCCAGTATAGGTTCCCCATCATGTAGGTGGAAACATTAACCTATCATTGGCTCCCCCTAGTCCGTGGTACAGATCAAACCCCTGCTCGGGTTTTCGCAGAACATAGCCTTGTTCTTCTACCAATTTGCGTTCCTATTACAATGGGTTGGTGACCCCGTAGCCGCCAGAACAACAGTACGAATACAACAGTAGGGTAAGACAGCCAAAGGGATAAGGTCAAGGATAAGTACTACGTAGAAATTCATGCCCCCCACGGGGAAGCCTTTCTTTAATAATTAATCCTCTACGGATGATTTCCAGATCCAACGGTGGGACCCCATAAGGACCTGCATGGCACTGGTTGAAACTGTGCGACAAACACGTATAGGTGCATTTAGCATCGCTCGCTGACCTCGCGTGTCAAGCATCCTGCCGGTAGCACTCATGGTACCCTCGAGAAGTAAACGAGAGCCATATGTTGCTACTACAACGAATAACCCATAATACTATACAAAACTTGAGGGCTTCACGACGCAGCCCGCAGTCTTTTCTACCAATTCTACGCCACACTGAGCTGCTTGAGGCGTTCTCTTTGCAACTTAAAGTGGTGCCAAAAGTTCAGCCTCACGCCCACATGAATTTACAAGTACGCGACCGACGTCACGTACTAAAGAGCACGGCCCTCATATCTCACGTTGGAGGACGCGGACTGAGTACTCCCTTCAGGAGAATCATTGACGTTTTTTCAACAGAAACGGTGAGTTCCACCCTACTACACCATCTCTCTACAACAGCGATGTATTCCATAGCAGTGTCCTCCAACTGCCTGCGGTTATCACCCTCTGCCAAAGCAAGCAAATCGTCCGCGTACACACATATAACATACATTCACTAACTCGACTAGCAGATCATCCATTTCAAGGTTCCATATAAATGGCCCAGCAATGTATCCCTGCGGAAAACCCTTCTGAAAAGACACGTTAACAATTTCACATATTCCCTGCACATACGCGGACCCACCAAGGTAGCTTTTCCAGAGGCTGATCTCTTTACAGACAACCGAGGTTAGCTCAATGAGAATGGTGGGTCAGCTAAGATTATCAAAAGCTCCCGTAAAATCAGGGAAAACACCAAGCAAATATCAATGTTAACTTGCTTAAACTTTGGAGAGGACATCAAGCCACGCGTCACTAGTTCACCACCTCTCACGAAAGCCTATCCGGCAAACAGTCAGAACCCAGCCTCTCGAGCCGCCGGACCATCAACCTCTCCATCATTTTACCAAGCGACGGAAGAAGACAGATTCCCCAATACGACCCAGGAAAGGTTGGATCCTTATCCGGCAACTTAAGCAGTATAATTGCTTGAGCACGCATATAGTCCATCGAGCAGGACCCTAGTTGGAAGCATCTGTCAAAGACGCATTGAATATAGTCTGGAATGGCTCGCCAGATGCTGCATCTTTTAGATGAGGGAACAGAATGAGGTCGTTTGGGGCTAGATCCGGTGACTTAGGCGGATGGTCAAGCAGTTCGAGCCGGAATTCGTGGGTTTTCGTCATGCAACCGCTGAGGTATGAGACGGCGAGTTGTCTTGGTCAAACAGAATTTAATTTTTCTGCAAATGTGATCATTTTCCGCAATTTCTGGCTTTACCTTGACAAGTAATAATGCGAAGTATGCTCCTGTAATGGTTTTTTCTTTCTGAAGACAATTGATAATAAGGCTAATGTAAATCCGAAGCTACCCGCATAAGCTTACACATGATCTACAGAACCCAAAAAGAGCCTCTCGTTTCAAAGTCGCCAGGTATTTGTACTGTTGTGCACCACCTTCCATAATCCTAATCGTAATCATAATTCTTGATTATCACCTTGATTGGAGATTGACATGATCCTCTTCCGTCACCCATAATCACTTAACGCATTAATAATTCCTGTCCGGAAAATTTCAAAGAAAGGTTTCTCAGATTTCCTCCTAATCCTTGTCGCACATTCTACGTGTAACATCCGTTTTAATGGTATTGTTTGGCCTGTCCATTATATAATTAGGGGCCTCATGGGGTTCCTGTAATTCCAAAAGATTTGTTTAGGCCTCTTTTGCTGGAGTTGATAAGGACGCGGGAAAGGTGAGTTTCTTCATTTTAAGCTCAGTCTGTTATATTTCCTAAAATTTGTTCAATTCTCTTGATATTTAAAAAAAAGCATAAAAAAAAAGAAAATTCAACAATCGTCTGTACGTTGCCCGCGAAATTTGAAAAGTCACCTTACTTTTTAAACACGCCTCTTAAAATGAAAATATTCTCTCAATGGCCTCATAGACGAATATTTTGAACAAGTCATAAATATGCTGTGTTACTAACATTTAGAATAAGGAATTTCATGTACTGAAAGTAGTTAAACTTTGAATTTTCGTCGCGAAAAGTCAGTTATGGCTGAAATTCAAACTAAATATCGTGTGATCTGTGAATCTCATCCAATATATTTTTACTGCATTCAATTCGTGAGTCGCCATTATAGAATTTTGTAATAGAAGGTCTTAATTTTTTTAATTATTTTATTAAACTGAAAAACTTTAATTAAGTATATGTTTGTACGAGGTCTGTTCAAAAAGTACCCGGAATTTCTATTATTCGTCAAAAAAAAATTTTGTTATTCATCTACATCAATATGGTCCCCTTCAAAGTAATCCCCCCCCAGATATAATACACTTATGCCAGCGTTTTTCCAATCTTCGAAGCACTTTTGATATTTACTTTTTGATATTTACTTGAGCACTCTCAGCGATTCGGCCTTTATTTCTTCAATCAAGGAAAAACGCCGTCCTTTCATGGTTCTCTTCAACTTTGGGAACAGGAAAAAGTCACACGGAGCCATATCTGGTGAATATGGAGGTTGGGGCATGACTACGGTATTGTTTTTCGCCAAAACATTACGAACAAGCAACGGCGAGTGAGCAGGTGCGTTATCGTGGTGCAAAAGCCATGAATTCTTTTTCCATAAATCGGGGCGTTTTTTTCGTATTGAATCACGCAAACGTCGCATAACTTCAAGGTCATACTCCTTGTTAACCGTACGACCTTGTGGTAAGAACTCTTGATGTACTATGCCATTATAATCGAAGAAAACAGTAAGTAAAACCTTGACATTTGATCGAACTTGACGTGCTTTTTTCGCTCTTCAAGCAAACTTGGATCGTCGTTGACGTCATTTAACAGCTCCTGAGCGATGTTCATGCGATTGTTTTTTTGGTCAAAATTCAGCAGTTTTGGAATGAATTTTGCTGCCACTCGTTTCATGCCCAAAACTTTTGAAAAAATGTTATGACATGAGCCAATTCATCGATATTGACATTTTCATTGATATTGACGTGCTGGGTCGACCGGAGCGTTCGTCATCTTCAACGTCTTCGCGGCCATCTTGGAAACGCATATACCACTCGTAAACACTTGTTTTTTCCATAGTAGACTCACCATAGGCTTTTTGTAACATTTCACACACTATGTTACACTTTATTTCATTTTTTACGCAAAATTTAATACAAATTCTTTGACTCTTCAATTCTTCCATTGTTTAAACAAGCAAAAATCGCCGAGCTCATAAAAACACGTCGAACCTTAGCGACTACCACAGACAAAGTAAACAGTGAATATGGCTGAAAATTTTATCATACTTTAGGGGCATGTATACCAGCAATCGGACTCTCCAGACCCGCGAAATTTAAAAATTCCGGGTACATTTACAATATATAGTCATTAAAAAAGACCTGCAAACATTTTATTGAGCGTCACTTTCTTCTTCTTTCGCAAATTAACTAATTATTTTAAATTGCAGAATTGTCGGGATGCGAAAAGGACATGGCGGAGGGTGCTGAAGAGACTGAGAGCAATAACAACGCCGAAACGCCCGCCATGTTAGGAACAGTATTACCGTGCGAAGCGCTACAAGCGTCCATTGGCGGTATCAAGCGCGAGTTCGATTCCATCGGGATTCGAACTTCGCCATCGCAATCGCCGTCCTTGCATCAAATTTTAACAGCGGCCGCAACTATAACCACGGCAGCAACCACACCATCATCAACAATCTCAACAGCGGCCACATTGCGTTCAAGTACAACAAAATCACCATCGCCATCACCATCATCATCGTCATCGTCGTCATCATTATCAGGAAATGTTCAACAGCATCCCATTAATCTTAAGTCCGAGGTAAGTTAATTTACAAGATCTACGTGGTCGTAGTCCTTTTTCCTCGTGCTCTTTTTGCAATCGGGCGCAGCCAAGATTTCCATGCAGCCAAGCGAAATGGTCTTTCGTTTCTTCTTTCATGGACCATGGACAAATGCTTGGACTCGTTTTGCGAATTGCTGGCATCCATCAGGATGGGGAGACGCAGAATTGCAGTCGATCCAACATATCTCAACACCTAGCTTAAACGCGGTAATCAGCAAATCCGCTTAATTTGTGTCGAACATGCGTGTTCTTGCAAATATGTTGCAAATATTGAAATGTGCCCAACTCCGAGCCAATTAACTGATCCTTCGGCAACTTACAAGCCAATTGAAATAGCTGGAGTGGTCAGTAAAGCAGATAATTACCACTAGTGGTTCGATTATAATAATTAATAAATTTGACCGTACCAACGCAATTGGGTTGACTTTAAGGCCTAAGTTTTTCACACCTTTCACGAGTGTGTTATGTTGCACATATGCAAAAGAGTTTTCCAAGTAAATTGAATTGGAAGCGCTGCGGCTCATTGACCATTATTTTTTTCAGCTAATACAAGGTAAAAAAGTAAAATGTTTAAATTGTGGTCATAAAACGAACTGCGGACTCGGAACAGAGTCGTGGAGCGAGGAAATTGGAAATTTGTAAAAGTATTAAAAATTTATGTTGGATTACAAGCAACCATGAAAATCGATTGCACTTACAATTTGCTCAGTCGTACTTGCTTGGCTCGACGCGTCGAGCTAATTTACATTAAACTCGTTATTCGGAATGGCAATAGCATGAACAGCCACAGGCAGATAATGAAGGATATAGAAAATCAGTTCGAAAGCATGCTGTGCTAAATCTTGTAAAACTATGACATTCGTTCATTTTGTCGGTTTATGGCGTCTTACACGATAACCGTTTATCCGTTCTACCAGTTTCTTAGAATGGTAATTCGAGCAAGTTGGGTGGCGCGATATGTGATGGCTTCGATTTTTTGATTAGAAGAAAATCAAAGCTCCTTCTAGTCCTAAACGAATTGGAACGCCTTCTAGGCAAGATTTAATTTCTTTAGCAATCGAAAAATTTCTTACCCGAAAACACATACAAGAAATTGTTTGGAGGTAAAATTTATGAATGTGGAAGGCTTGAAACGGAAACTCCACATCTGACGACGAAAACTTTATTCACTTATAAATTCGTGCGAATAATACTTTTAACATATAAATAGAAACTTAACACTAACCTACCAGAATCGGTCTACTTTAACGTTTTCAAACTTGCTTGAAATTTCCACATTTTCTATCGTTATAACATTGATATCAAACTACAGTATACAGTGGTTCAATTAATACATCGGACAGTACCGCGGTACAAAGATTTTTGTCGGTAACTGTATGAAAAGTCAAATATTCGGGCACATCAAATCATAATAGTAAGTAAATTAATTATGAAAAAGCCTTTTATTTCTAATGCTATTATTTGGTTTTCCGAATGGCTTCCAGTTTTCTCGAAAAGGATTCCACCAACGACTTACAATAAGAGGAATTGATTTTTTTCCATTCGTTTTCCAGAGCCACTTTAAGCTCGGCCTTCGAAGAAATTACCCGTGATTTGAATTTGTTGAATATTTATATATATAACATTTATGTCCGGAAATTGTAGGGGAGTTTCCATCACGTGAGGACAATTATACACCGATCACATGCGTATTATGAGCTTTGTGATTTGGGTTCTTGTCTTGATAGAACGAAAATGTTTCAGAAATGCCCAATTTATCAACACTTTCTTTTAAATTTTCTTTTGAAATATGTACTTGTGTTGCTCCATTATGCTATTAATAAAAACAAGCTTTCCTGGTCCCGAGACAGCCACATAGCCCCAAACCATCAATGATCCAGCTGCATGTTTTATGGTCGGTTGAAGCTTAACAGGTTTGAACTCCTCATTTGGTCATTTTCACACATATGTTTGTCCATTTTACCGGAAAACATTAAATTTGCTCTGGTCAGTAAATAACGCTGTGCTCCAATAGGAACAATCACGCGATTTATGCTTCTTAGGCTGTGTCAACAAAGGCCGAATACGCCGCGAATCTGTCGCGCGAATTACGTATCGTATCGTTATTTCGTTACGGATTCCGTGTCAAAATTTTTCCTCGATACGTGCTCTCGCGCTGTAGTTCGCGCGTGAACTGGACACAGCGAAAAGTCGCTAGTATCTTGACTCGCGGGCGATACTGCGAGACTGAGATACGAGAGCGCGACGAGAATCTCACAACAAATGTCAGATTCAGATTCAGAAGTTTATTGAGGCTTTGACTATGACATGAGCTTATACTAAGAATACATTGACAAGATTGGTTAATGGCTGTTACAATATGTCAGTTAAACTATGTGGTGAAGTTTAATTTTCTTTATACATATGTTGGAAAAACTTGGATGACGTGAGGTAATTCATTACGCTTGCTCAGGCGTATAACACATCGCTCAATTCCATAGACTTACAATAAAGTAGAACTTAATAAAACAAAAGGTAAAAAAAATTAAAATTAAAGTTAAATCTGAAATTTATAATAATAAAGGTTAATGATAAGGGTAGGCTATCTTGCATACCAAAACAGGTGTAGTGTACCTTTAATGCCATTTTTCATAATTTTTTTTTGCAATTGTTTATTTTACTTGCTTATACTTATATTGAGTTTGAATAGTTTCTTATTGCTAGGTACTATTTGGATGTACTTATAAATTACTTCTTAACAACATTTGTTTGGTGAGTGTTTAGATTTTAATTTTATCCAATCTAAAGATTTTTCGGAGGTTCATTATAGAATAAAGGTTTTTGCATATTGTCAAAGGAACCCTGAAGCCATTGCACCCTCTGATCTCCCAGCAGTGCAATAGGCGAAGCATAGTAATATGTCAGTGCCGATGCTATGTTATTATCAGTTATGATTTTTCATACGAGTGGGTTCGGTTGTTGAAAAAGTTTTCGTATTCTTTTGCTGGCTTGATTAGTTGAATAGTTTAGGAATGGTGTTATTTGCGTGTATTCATTTTTTGAATTTTTGAAATAATTCAGATCAGTTGTTCTATATTTTCCAGACCAGGCCCAGCTTTTAATCCACACGTGTTGAAATACTCCAGTATGAAATTTAGATGATTTTTCACTGCGGCCAGCGCGTCCGTTGGTCTATCTCCTGTTGCGTATAGAATCTTATCATCTGCATACATGAGAGTCTTCAGATAGAGACAATGCTGCGTTTACGGGCTATAGGGAATGTCGTGCATACAAAAGTTGAATCATTTTGGCCCCGTGATTGAGCCCTGCGGCACACCACTTTTAATGTCAACAAGTGTTGAAAGGAAGTTGTCAATGGGCACAAAAAGCTTTCTTTCTGTTTAGTAGCTAACCATGAGTCTGAGAAGAAGAATAGGACATTGATTTGTAATCAGTTTGTACAACAGACTTTTTGTCCATACCTTATTAAACGCTTTCTCTAGATCCAGAGCGCAGGTTACCGTTGCCTGTTTCTTTCTTAGCCCAGCGATTAGGTCGCTTTGTAGTAGCAGGGCAGCAAGCCTTGTAGAGTGCTTGGAGGTGAAACCGAATTGCATATTTGGCCGCCTAGGAGCGCAGTAATAGTCGACATTTTTCGCGATGATCTTCTCCAGAGTTTTGCCAATTGGTGAGAGTATTGATATGGGGCGGGAATCTGCAATTTCCCTGTTAAATCCTTTTTTTTGGAACTGGGATTAATCTTGCAACCTTGGGAGGTACCCATTATTAATACAGTTATTGTAAAGTAATGTTAGTTTGAGAGCTATGGTGCTTGCGACTTTTTAAGTAAGAAACTAGAAACCCCATCTGCTCCAGTAGATTTTTTACTTTTAAGTGAGGTAATGGCTTCGAACACCCCAGACTATTTTGTGAAAAAAGGCAAAGTGCGGCCTCACTGCCGAGTTGGAAGATAGGTTTTTATTAGAGAAGATTATTTAAAAGGATCCCGTCATACCAAGGGCGAACACTCCTACGCGTGTGTTTACATTGCTGTATTGGCTTGGTGAGAAACTAGCTGCCGAAGTTTGGTGCAGTTCCTCATAAAAATTGGCACAAGCTTCAAGCTTGCTATTTTGGTCTCCGAAAACGAAGTTCTGGTTGGTGAGGTTCACCTTGTCGATACTTATTGATTGGTATTTTTCTGGTAGTGTTTTACGTCATAGAAGGAGTTGATTGATGGATCCTCACTATTTTGGAGGCAATAATAATGCCAAGTACACACAGCAAACACTCTGAATTATGCGCTAATATCCATGTTCCAACCGCAATGTCTGCTTGAAAGGAGATGGTTCGGCTGCACAGTATTTGGTGTGACTTCTTAGCTCAAGTCCAATCTTAGTGAAGATTCTTGTTAGTAGAATTCAACTCATTGATACTAAGTAATAACTTGGAGTGGAAGGTAGCTCCTTTAGGTCAAGAATTCTAGCTAGGTCTCAAACCAAATTTGGAGAACATCAACGATTACCCGGGATGGTATCACGAAGTAACGTTTTCTTCGTATTTGATTTTTATAATTGCAGCAGATTTTGCGGTGGAATTTTATTATTAAAATCAAATATGTGGCGGAATATTCAAAATTTAATTAATTTCAAATCACGTGTGATTTTGATGGGAGAAATTACTCGCCGCGTTGTTATTTTCAGTTCAGAATATATTCCAGCTTTTAATCGATAAAATTAAGTACTTTTCCATTTGTGCTATCATAAAGATACTTATAGACATGCATTTATTCCAAAGCATATCCCATTTAGTCACCATTTGGCTCCTTTATTGAAAATAAGCTGAATCATACCACACGGTAATGACTCAAATCTTTGCTTATTATCATAAGCAATTTGCTCATAATTACTCAGCGTTGGAGGCCAGCAGATATATTGCCTTAATGCACAATTCCCCTCGTCATTTAGTTTATTTATATATATGTTGCTCCTGCTCCATTCCAAGCTACCACTCCACCCGCCAGCTGACCAGGATACCTCTAACCAAGTCATAAATCTCTAGCAGGAATGCATTTAAGGTTGCTTTCGTGCAAGCAGCGAGACTGGCTAGGGCAATTATAAGTATAGCCCAGTTGCAGCACTTAATGTTTAACGCAAAACGGATGATTTGAAATCCTTTCACGTCACCGTCCATCTTAGATCTCACGACTTATTATTGTTGGTTATTAGGGAGCCCTATAAGTCACCAGGCCTGCGCTAATTACACGCTACTCAAGATGATGATGATGATGGCGGCTGGATCTCTCTTTGGCAGCCTGTGTTTAGTCTGCGAATGGTGAAGTAGAAGCGAACCAAGGGAAACATAATTTCCATTTATTTTCGTTGGATTGCAACCAAGGCATCGATGACGAGATGAGATGTGTTGCGATGGATGAAATTGAATGGAGGGATAACTTTTGGAGCTTGCGAACCCATGCACGGAGTTGGCTATTTCGTTTGAAATGAAATTAATTTCAGCTTTTAATTTTCCCGGAATCCTTTCAGACCTGTCCTTGGCCATTGCCCTTGGACCCAGTCTGCAAGAGAAGATTTGAGTTCACCCAAAAATTAAAATTTTCTTCATTAAAATCTAATCGAAAATATGTTAGTCCTTGACAAGTGCAACCTGAATTCAGCCTGATAGTGGGATCACCATATATTTATGTTCTCTGAAGCACTCCAAGCTTCCTCATTAAAACTGGGTCATAAAACCAAATCATGCATTCAATACAACATATCAAGCAACAATCACCCACGTATCCCGCTCAAACGGTAACACATCATACATGCATGCATTGTGTATCTGCAAACTGTAATATGGTAACAACTCGGACTCCAATCGACTTATGTCTGAGAGATGGGCGACGCAAGGGATTATATTATTGCATTCAGACGTCATATGCATCTCATTAATTATTAATTACAAATTATGAACGCCCACGTCTGGTCAGAATGGTTTCGTAGGAATTTACGTGCCGATTCCACTCGCGACTTATTGCAGAACATTCGCTGCGATTGCAGGCTCATGTTATCCGCGAGTAGTGATGGCATTTCTATTCGTGATTATTACTTACAAACATACTAGTTACGATGTTGTTTAGAAGTTGCCCAGAAGATCGATTAATTCTCAATGGGATATTAAAGAATTAAAGATTGATTTGACGGATCAGTGGGGGTTGGTTAAGCAGTGTTTTAGTAATGAGGAAGTACAACTACTTCCCTGATAGCTTCTAATAAATTTCATATGCACTGTATAATTATCATTCCAATATCTTTGAAATGTTTCATAAGTTGTTTTTATTGCGCAGCGAAATCTGTTTTATGGGTAATGATAATGAAGATAGTAACCAGTTCAATAAATGCTCAAAAAATGCACTTTCAGGAGCCATAAAATGGAGCAGACTATCACGCACGAAGTGTCGAATGTCTATTAAGCTTCTAGCTAGCCTTTTTTAAGCCCTTGTATATCATGTTTCTTGTTTTTGGAAGTCCGTAGAACAGTCCCCTTTTGGGTTCCAGCAGTCTCTCCTCGTCATTCAGAATCTGCTTTTTCCCGCAGATGTCCTCCTCAAACTCATTGATTTCTGGAAATTAGAGCACTAATGTCTCCGAAAAATCTTCTACCTTCCCTATACTATAAAATTTGAGGCCACTGGGCCCATTGATCGTCTATTACATAACTGCCTGATATATAAAGCAAAATCCGTCCCATGCTTACTTGCTGTCTAGGGTGCCAACTCCGTCAGAATTATCCTGCCGTACTTCATTCTCGATAGAAATGCCTGATCGCTTATTATTTTTGTTAATCTCTAGGCTTCCCATAATCTCTAGGCTTCTCAACCAGTGATCATCGCATTATCTCCTTCGGGCTCTTAATTCCTCATCCGCATCAAAAGTCTTACCTTTTAAGAGAGTTCAAAAGGACTCTATTTCAACATTGTTTCAATCGTGTCCTTTCAAAATCTATGTAATCTTCAACTTCCTGAAGTCCAGAAATTAATAGGTTCTCCACTGAGTGAACCGTGAGACGGGCATGTGGACTATCGCTTAGTCTGATTTCAGATGAGAATCCTTTTCAAATTGCACCAAAAATCTCTAAAACTTCTTTTGTTTGGTGATAAAATTGAATTATTTCTGGATGTTCAACGTCATCTCTTATACCGGCAGAATCAACGAAAATTTACATTTTGATCAGAATACTCCATATTTTGAAGGATTGAAGGATAGACCAATGTCGAATCCTTTTGCAGTTCTTCACAAAAATACAACGGCAAGGCAAGTGTCAATTTTGATTATATCGACAAAACCCTGGTAGAAGCTTAGATATATGACAATATAGCTACAAGAATCACTATCAGAGGATAGCACTATCAGAGACTTTGGTGGACCTGTGCATACTGTTTTTTTTTTGGTTTTTCGAAAAAGCTTGTGAAATATGGATTCTGACGAAAATTTCGCCAACAAAACCCAAAAAAAAACGCTCTTTATTGGCCAAAGCACAAAACCAACTTCTCACGCCTTCTTATGATTTGATCAGAAGTCTCCGGTATTAACGTCAACCGATCTTTTTTTTAATTCTTCTAACAAGTTTGTTTGACATTAAATCGAAGATGCTTTAGCAAGAATTAAAAACTAGACTAGACGATAACATATAAGCTCAAAGAGTTGGTACTCCTTCCTATTTACCAGTGAGTACCTTGGTGCTCATTACGTTGATATTAAAAAACCTTGCTGAATTATAAAGCCCGAATAAGGCATGGAGTACCTTTGATATTTCGAAATTGATTCCTTTACAGAACTAACAGAAATTTTTTAAGGCAGGAAGACGAGTACTATCTTTTCCCTTAAGCATTTTATTTTCAAGTGGCACGAATCAACTGCTTTAAGCTCTAAGGGGCTCTTTAGAATCACCAAATCTTTTTCTTCAGCGGGGGTTGAACTAAAACAAGGACTCCAAGGAAAAGAATTACTCCAACTTCGTCGTCTCGAATTAATTAAATATGACTGTTTTGTTACCCTCGTAATTAAGTAGAAATTATGTACCACATGGTTGCATTTGTAAACAAAATACAACATCTTTAACTAGACTTTGCAGGGGTTTTCACTGTTTCATTGAATTTTCACTGCCTTTTTCACTATTTTAGCAAGATCACTGTGCTTGATATGTAATTTTATGCATGAAAAGAATGTTATACAGGCGATATTTTTTCCTGTAACATGTAAGAAGCAATCTAAAATTGGTGAATTATCGATCTAATGCAGGAAAGATTAAGCCTACAATGTCCTCTCAATAAGAGTCAGAATGCCCTACAATGTCCTCTTGAGTCAGAAAGAAGTCGGCATCAGCCTGCTTTCAAAGAAACTGTGCAGTTCATCTTTCGCCAAGCTCACATCCTGGATTGTAACCATCGCTTTACTACTGCTCCATGTATTCGATGGTAACAACTTCCACGCCCTCTGTTAACGAGACCGATCTTTTTTATCTCTGCAGCTATCGCATTGGTTCTGCTTCCCTTCTCACTGCTTCTCCATCAACCTTTGTGTAAATAGCTCCTTGTTGAGACACATGCTTCATATCACTGCTCGATTTTTAAGGGAGAGCTGCAGGAACTCATTATGCATCCTCATTTTGTTGGATTTGCTGCTCCCACATTGGCTGTCAGTCGAATGTGTTTTGCCTGCCCATGAAACTCCAGTTGACAGTGTATCAGAATGTTTAGGCACCTAACTTACAGTTTCGACTGTGCTTTGCGTCTGTGCTATGCGACTATGCTATGTATCTAAGACATTCTTAGCCTAGGTATGCTCTTTTTTGTCATAATGACCACTTAAATTTTTCTAGAATCAACTAGTGGCCCTCCGGATTCATACCCAGTGCATCAGTTCCTTGTACCCTGAGTGTTCTGCGGTCGGCAGCGTGCCCAGTAACTTCGGCCACATTATCATCTGTTAAGTCAGTCAGTCGTAACACCTCTGCCTATTTCAGGATCATAAGAGGCGTTCTATAGGTGTGGACCGAGAATGGAGCCCTCAGCTATATTTGATGTGGCTAGCATCTTTTGTCGTCCTTGCTTCGTACGTTTGACAGTTCTTGATTATTGGCATAAGATATCCTAGAACGTGGAATAAGTTTTCCAGGGCATTCAAAACAACCGTCTGTTTAGCGGAACTGAATACGTTACCAATGCCCAGAGTCACTAGGAAGACTACCGCCCAGTTGAATAACCTGCGGCCCTTGGTCTGTTGCATGGTTGTCACTACCTACACAACGGCATCTTTAGTAGAATGTCCTGGTCTGGAATCGTAACCGAAAAGCTTTGATACATGGATTTTTCTATCCCAGTTGCCTAAAAAAAACTCGGTTGTTCTCTCCACCAAATATGAACGCTGCCTCATCCACCTTTTACATGTGAAGGTGTTATCCCCAATTACCAGAAAAAAAGGAAATCAAGGGACCGCAATTTTCCAATTATAAGGTAAGTTAAGATTAAAAATACCCATACTCGCTGAGCATTTGTGTAAGTTAGGAATCTCGTCAAGTAGTTTAGTCTTCCCGTTCTTGCAGTTCCGCCACGGCCCCTGATCCCTGATTAGGATCCCAGTCCACGTACCTCGCACGCCTGTACCTCCTTGCCCTATACGCAGTAATATACTTTTTTGTTCTTAAAAAGGAGGACAATTAGCATCGCCGTCTCGTAGAACATGTGTTTTGTACATTAATCCCGCAGGGAGTCTTGCCTTTGCAAATGAATCGGTCATTTCGATACGATTTCTCTCTGACACCTTCTGCCCAAGCCTAAGCCGTATAGCAGCAACAAAGCCTCTGCTCGCATGAGCAGACTCGCATTAACAGATCAGTGCCAACACTACAGCTGTGGCTTAATTCGTTGACCGTCGAATTTCATGGTATAAGTCCATCTTTGACCAGGTTTTTATCGTCCTTTTGCACTTGACCCCATCATTATAAATACGAATGAGTGTTACCATCGGGTTCTGCGCTTTGGTCAGAATGACGAGCCCGGTTTTCTCCAGGGTAAGGCTGAACCAACTGTATGTCAACCATTCGCTTATTCCTCGCATCAATAAACCTAATTTGAATTGAGCTTGCTGGATTGGGCTTAGTGACTAATGCCGCTGTGACATCAGCACTACGGATCAAACGTGACTCAGCCGGTAACAGCAGCCTCAAAAAATTGTCATACCAGAAATTCCATTGGCCCAAGAATGGAACCTTTCGCCATTCCTGACATCACGCCCTTTCAAAACCGACCCCCATCCTCAAAGTGTTCTAGACGAAATTCCGGTCACAAAGATTTCCTTTCAGCTTGCGGATTCCATCGTTCGCAGGGTCTGATTGCGTACACTACACACAACCATAGTAATCAACGATGATAATGTTTATATTAACCGCAAAACCAAAAACAAAATCCATGCACGAGTTCATAGTTATGACTTGAAAGATCGAAATTTATCGAAAAAAACCCTAAACTTAAACTCTGCTTTGATTCAAACTTTCATATACATAAATGGCACGAGTGGGTGAACAGAACCACCCCCACCCCCCCAAAAAAAAACACATTTGATTCTGCTGATAGCGATGAGATGGCTATAACACTCCCTTGGGACTTCATCGAGACAGAGATAGAAAGACATAATAATGTTTATAAATATATGTATTGCGATCTTACGCAGAATTTTTGCGAGTGGGGTATTATTTTTGTCCAGGAAATTTAAGAAAGCCTCCCAATTGAAATCGATTTCCCCTTTATTTGTTTGAATAGCGTTAAATCGGCGGTTTTTTGGAAGTAATAGCGCTGGCTTTTAGCTACAATTGACCGATAGTTGTTAGCTTGAGCTCATGTTAGATGGCTCTGGTCAAAAAATTTAAAGTTTAACATCACCAAAGAGTGTGGCATGAGGATCATTCCTTGTGTGTCATTTAAAAGCCAAACTAACCTCCCGTCACTCAGCATAAGTTATTAGGCGGTAACATTCCAGGACCTACCTGAACTGCGTCCAGGGTCCCTCTCCCAGGAGGTTGATCTTCTGAACAATTGAATTAATGGTTTAATGAAAACAATAATGACATAGGAAAGATTAAACAATTGCTTTAAGCTGCATTTTCGTTAATAAAATAAAGTTTAAATAAATCTATGAAAATGCAAACATAGTGAGCAAACAGGAGCCTGGGCTAGTTTTTCATTTATTGTAACTTTATATTTGGATAACTATGCCCATAAATTTTATAGTCCAAAAGATATTTATAACAAGGTTTCAACAAGAACAACAATACTGGAGGTGAGGATACGATGGATTTTGCTCCTAAGGCTCCTTAATAACAATATCATAACGGTTAAATCTTTTCATTTTCATGAACACCCGATAAAAGTTGTTGATCACATGTGGCTGACCAATACGTAACACTAAACGAGCGCTCAGCAACGTAATCTACCAGCAGATATGAGAAGTTCCAGAGAAGTTGGAAGGATACTATGGGGGCAGTATTATTCGGTTTGTCAATACCTTTGTATAATTTTGGCCATTGTTTCTCTTAATTAATGTTTAATCAGAGTGGGCATATGAAAAATTGACAACGTTAAAAAAAATTCACGAGTGTTTTTCGATTTCTTTCTTTCGGCATTATTTCTTCCTTTTTTGTTCCGTCAGAAAAAAAATTGTTTTTGTTGTCCCTGGCTTTGGAGTTATAGTCACGTCAACATTATCCCTTATCCGTTTAGGGGTTACCATGCATGCACACGTACGTACACGTAGGAGACAGGACTCGATAACGAGTCCGTCATTGTAATATATGGAGTGGAAAGCAGCATACACTTTTGTGTATATGGATCTGCAATATCAGCGGTGGTAATGGTCAATGAGGAGGACTTGGTCGCGGATGCTAGTAAAAACTGTTGCCAACAATTGTCGTTGGCTTGGATGGGCAGCAAGAAGGAGGCAGTGCACGTTGTTCCCTTCCATTGTTTACCCATTGCTACTGTCGCGATTTTTATTTCAATTTCACTTGTTATTTCTTTTTCGAAAATCAGACTTTACTACGTTAGCAGCATACGTTGATAACATTATGTCATTCGTTGTAACTGGGAAGGGTGTAAAGCTCTAGTCAGAGTCAGTTAGAGCATCAGAATGGGGTAGAGTTGAAGCGACGATGCATTGTTTTAGTATGTGAAAGTACTTTCCATTATCTGTAAACTCATCTTTGGTGCCCAGTTACAATTGAGTGTGTTGAACGGAAATTGCTTTTTGTCGCCGATCGAACAAATAAGGACGCGCAGGGGGATGCTATCAGGAGTAACCTGAGAATATTATGATAACTTACAAGACCACCTACTCACTTGAGACTAGCCTAAAACTACACTTAGTTATAAGTTAAGTATCCTTATTTGTTCATCGTGTACCGATTCCTTAGTCATCGCTCCTTTCTGTAGCCTGAATATTGCACAAATTTGCTAATTAAAACGGGTTGGCAGCAATGATTGAAGCAACGATTTAAACAAGAGGAAGTCAGTATAGACGTGTCCCGAAATGTCCAAGATATGGATAAGTAAAGTGAAAAAATCAAAGCTACCGCACACAGTGAGCCAGTCAGGACTGCGAGTTGCATTTACATAAACAAAGTGATCTGTCTCTACAATTTGAGACGTCAAAGATAACTATGATAGGTAGAATCAAACGCGTTCCTAACTAACTTCGAGCTAAAGTGGATCACATCCGATCCGATTCCAGATCCGATTATCGTAAACATATATGCTAATAGTATTCACTCATGGCTCACAAATTGACTTTCCACAAGTTTTGATTTATTTCCTTCGTAGTCGAATCCCACTTTCAAATATGCACTCACATGTAGATACTGTAAAAGCGTGCAGAGCAGAGCCCCGTCGAACTCTGCTGAGAGAAGGTGGTAGGAAGGCGGCGGCAGAACAGAAGGGGGTCGGGGAAGAAGTGACCCAACATTTTGAAATGGGAGGACAAGCGGTTGGAAAAGAAGTAAGTTTGTCTTAAAGGATTGAGGTAGTGAGTAATAAGTAATCGAATGATGAAGGTACCTTGGCTGGCGCTGTATCTCGCAAGACTCGTATCCATATGCAGAGCTCGACAAAGAAAAGGAATGAGCCAGCTCGGGATTAATCAAATGTAAGCCAGACCCCAACCAAATCGATGGATTGAAGATAATGATGGCGTATTATATGTAGATGATGGTTTACATTTACATTTATTGCGTTTGAGCGATGAACGACGTCAACGACGCAGTTTAATAATGAAATTGAAACAAGGCAGCAAAGCGACTACTCCAGAACACAGAGAAAGAGAGTATAAGCAGCTCAAGTCTAAGTACTTTTCCTTATAATATATTGCGATTACATATCCATAATTTATATCGAAGCTTCATAAGTTAGAGCAATGTTTCTACTTTGAAGTTCAGAATTTTCATTTGATTCTTTGCCGTTTCAATAATGGCAGCCGCGTATGGATGCATTCCAATTGGTTATGAATACACGCTTGTTAGCAATACTCGTATGTGCATGCTCAGGTTCATGTAAGATGTTTGAAATGAACCTGAAATTTCAACAAGGATACCGGAGAACACACGCTCATAGAAATTATTTACATTATGCATTCATAGTTTGATTGAAGCACATTCATAACCATTTGCATTGTAGGTTATCCAAAGATACTTCGGCAACGTATGGCGGAAACATTTAACCTTAATCAGTAGTGGTAGATCAAAGTTTGCTGCTTACACTTTTTCAAGGATATCGAGTTAAGGAGTGATATGGCACGATAGGTGCGAAAATATTTGAACTTTGTTTTTCAAAGTGTTAAAATAATTCCATGTTATTGACGAGGTCATCGTCAGAATACTACAGCCCTTCTTGACCCTAGGACCCTGGTCTCTGTCCTGTAAACGTGTCTTCCGATACTTAAATCCGTGCAGTGATTATTCATCCTCATAACCAAACCTCAGCCCTGCTTCCTTGGTTTTGGCCTGCTCTACGCCTTTTGAAATTCCAATACCTCCTAGCATATCCGTTCGAGTTCAATCCTCTGGACCCGACCATGCCATTCCAAATTCTGTAGTCTTACGATCCGGGAGATTTAGTATTTTCTTGGATTCGGTAACTCATTGTCGTGTTTCATTTGCTCTATGTCATGGATTACGACCTCGTCACCGTTTCGTCCTCTTAGGTCATTCAACATTATAATAGACCGGTTCGGTGTTCTTTATTGAGGAGCACGCACATTGTTTTGGCCACCAACTTTGCTTCGTAGAGCATGTACGAGGTCTATTCAAAAAGTTTTGCGAATTTGAATTTCCGCGGGCTACACGTATCCAATTTTCGATGTTTGTATGACGCTATGTTGGTATAAATGTCCCTCACTTATGCTGACAAGTTCGGCTATTTTGAGTCTTCAGTTGATTTTTGACAGCTTTTGTGTTTGGATGTGTTTTGGCTTGTTTCTGACATATGTGTATTCAGAAAAATGAAGCAAAGAATCTATATCATAATTTGGGGGAAAAATAACTTTAAATGGAGGTATGCACCTAAAAGTCGGAAAAAAGGTCATTTTTAAGAATTTTTCCGAGGAAAACTATTAGAAATGTGAGATTTGGACTACACATTCAGAAATATGCTACTTGTTTATCTTTTTAAATATGCAAGGATGTTGTGTGACCATTGGAGCACCGTGAAAAAATCCTTGTAAACGGCTACCACCTTCAAAAATCATCTAAAAAAAATCCAAAAAAATTATCAAATTAAATAGTTTGATGTAGGAGATGTCATAGCCGATTTTGAAAATATCGACTAATAAAAAAATGGCGGATGTTTCAACATACAAAGTGATTTCTTGACGAAAAATTAGTTCTCATTTGGCCTTAAAAGTTAAAAACCAAGTAACGAAAAAAATCCTATGATTCCTCCTGGGTAATTCTGTACTGAATGACAAAACCTGCAATCTGTTCATTGTTTTTTGAGACTTTTTTGTAACCGATTTTAAAATATTGGTTTTATAACGTGTTTTAAAACTTGGGTATGATGAAATTATGAAAGATATCCACTTTTATGGAATCATCGAACCCAGGCTCATAGTGTAGGTTTTCCACGGTCAACGGAATGTTCAAAGCATCTAAATTTTTCTGTCAGCGTAGACCTAAAAGCCGGAAAAAGGGTCATTTTTATGAATATTTATAAGAAGAACGATCAGAAATTTGGGATTCGGAGATTAAATATCTAGAAGAATATAAAATTGTTTTTTATTTGAAAATTAAAAAAATATTCAAAAATGCTGTCTGATCCTTGGAGCACCTTATACCATCCATGTAAACCACTGTCGTTACTAGAGAACTTCGCCCGTAAGCCGTCTCAGAACCATCCCGCCAGGATCACACTTCACTTTGAAAAGTCTCCGTAGGTATCTATGGAAGTTATTTTTTGTTGATACTCTTTCACCGAAAACAGCAATGAGAAATCACTGATCATTACAGATCACTGATGTAACAGATGAACACTAGTAACAGCGATTCCGACACTTGTTGAATTGGACGTGTATACCATATGTATTACACCACCCGAAGTACACGTTCAGCCAGTTTTATTAGGTTAAAAACTACAAACTTTCACTGCTAAATGAGGTCTTGAAAGCCATGACGTGAACTGGATTAGAAATTTTCCAGTTCATGTTTCCTCCGCATGGACGAAAGAATCACGCGGAGGACGAGTTGTTAGGTACCTCAGACAAGTACAAATGCTTTGGGAGTTTCTCACAAGCACCTAAGATCTACCTATGATGCATAAGAACAAAAGCCAGAGAAGTGCTTCAAACTTCAAACGCGTAGCACTTCATAGCTCAATTCGACCGTGGCAATGATGAAGGTGCAATCATTGCGTTGTCATGTCATCAAAAAAGTACTTTTTTCTTTACTAAAGTGGGCCATTTTTCTGCGATTCGGCCTCAAATTGGCCCTATAGTTCGGAATAGTAGATCCTTGTGCCCTTCTCCAAGTAGTCGAAATAGAGCACACCTTGTGAAGTCCAAAAGACGGTGTCCATCAGATTTCCAACCAATAAGAGATTTTCGCCTTCTTTGGAGCACGCTCGACAGGTCTTGAAGTCTTCTGTTCCGACTGTTCCTTGGTCCTCGGTACTTACCAGATGAGCCTTGTTTGGTGAAAA
Organism: Stratiomys singularior; assembly: GCA_954870665.1. Classification (NCBI taxonomy): domain Eukaryota; kingdom Metazoa; phylum Arthropoda; class Insecta; order Diptera; family Stratiomyidae; genus Stratiomys; species Stratiomys singularior. The sequence continues at coordinate 24,362,605 of OX940881.1, read as the reverse complement.
GTCACGAAACGACGCAAAAATTCCTTAAGATTGCGCTCAATCAGCATCGAAAATTGCTCCAAAGTGACCACACGGTTGTGTCTATTGTCCGGAATAAGCAAACACGTCATCCATCGCGCTGATAGCTTTCCCATGCTCAAAATTTGATGCATCATATGACACATGCAGCCTTTTGCGATGTCTACTGCCTCGTCTGTCTCGTGCATATTCAATCAATACGAGATAGTGGCGCATTGTTACGTTACCCTCCGGGGAAGCCCCATTTAGGGCATCTTGGCGTGACTCACTAAAAGCCGACGTGCAACTACGTTGAAACACGTTCAACCAATATTTGACGATCACCATCGCAGGAGCAGCTTAACCGTACACAGCATACAATCGCTCTTCGATTTTGCTTCGCAATTTCCCTACCAAATATAAGAATCACCAACCGATGTTGCTTTTTCTCTATTTTCTAAAATACTCGGGTATGTACGCTTTCCCACGCGTTTAACACAAAACTACCAGTCGTATTCGAGCAAAATTTTGACAACATCCGTTTGAAAAAAATGTACTTCCCAATCGTGAATCGTTTCTTGTGATAGTAGCGCCAACAGGCGGTGAGGCTAAGTACTTTTTGGCCGATCCTTGTGTATCCAAAATGGTTTAAAGGCATCTCAACGACTCTGTGGAAAGAAACATAATTATACATTGGATCCCAGGACTCACGAATTTCTGGAAATGAACGGATCAACGAACTTTCAAGAGGACACGCAGGCTCGGAGTAAGTACCGTTAGTAGATACGATGCCTGGAGTTATTATCATGAGCATTCGAAGCCCCAGTAATCTCAGCAGAACTGTCAACAATTTCTACAATAACAAAAACCATCTTCAAACTGCATGATAATAGGAAAAGCAACTACCTGATATCTTCTGCCGATCACAATCTTTACTGGGTTTGTCTCAAGTTTGTGCATAAGTCAAAATTTTTTTTTTGATTGGCACACGTGGCTTCGGCAGAAATTCAAGACAACCTGGAGAAAGTGTGGCTGTGGTGCTTATCTTATCTAATCATATCGCTGGGACGATATAAGAAACACGAAGAGAAAAACTTTAGGGTCTTGAATGAAGTCCATTAATGTGGATCTTCAGAGTCCTGTAATAAGTCAATTAATGTGGTATATCGCAAATCCTCTAGCTTAGGAAGATATGTAAAACATGAAGTAAACTTCGGAGTCCAATAAGATGTCTGTAAATGTGCTATAGCTTGCGACAACCTCTGGTTCTTTCGAGCTGAATCGAGTCTTTTCTGCTGCAGCAAACAGCTTTTGAGCTTCTATACGAACGCGGCGAGGCTCGGTGAGACTCTGCCTGTCACAGAAAGTTCATCTAACTTGCGCCTTAACTATCTTTCGGGGAAACTTTTTATAGTAGACATGGAAACCTTCCTAGATAGTAAGCTTCTGTAATTATATTTTCAATTTATTTTAGGTTGCCGATTTTGACATTTGAAAGCTACTTGTTTTCCTAATGATTTTTGTGAGCAAGTGAAGGTTTTTAATTTCTGATGCTTGTTTCATGAGAATTGCACGTATATGAGGTACGCATTCAGTATGATGTTCCACAAACAACGCTTCCCTGTATAGAAATAATCCTCCCTCCCTATTTAAGACAATTTACGTCAATTTCGTGGAATCAGTTATTTGTCTTAAAAAAATTAAAAGAACTGCGTCCTGGCCTACCCATGTCAGCTTCATAGTTATGACTTATGTTGCCTTAATTTAAGGACATTGAAGAAATTCGGACTACGCATGCCTTCTTTTCTTCATCATCTCTTTTATTTTTCAAATACTTAGATATTTCCTCCACAAATAATTCTGGTTTTGCCGTGAATACAGTTGTGTGTTCCTTGATTTTAAGATGAATTCGTTCTATTATAACGAATATTTTATATAATTATCAATATGCTCGTATGTGCATCATAAATAGATGTATTGCAGCTATCAAATTCGTAAGTACTAACAACGAATTAGATATTTTGAAAGGTAGGCTGGTATTTATTGAGTTACACATCGAGCAAACATGGATAGCAGTTTATGAAACATATAACTCCCGTCAAAGTCACGTTTTGATGAAAAATAATTAAAAAATTTATAAAGTCGTTATTAGCGGCCATTTTCATGTGCATCCTTTTTTTACTTTTCGTCCGTATTTGTCGCGACTAGAGTGACAGAGCGCATAAATGTAGTTTTTTTCGTGCTCTCATTATCTTGCTTGCGATACAACCATTTCCATTACTTTCAGCTCTCTGTAGTCCAGCGGTAGCTTACGGTGCAGTAGCGCCTCTGCAGATTAATTTAGTACATTCGATGACCGAAAGGTATATGCATACATATTCAAGTGGTCAGCATTTGAATCGCTAGTTACAGGACATCAAACTAGACCCGAAAAAAATCGCAGTGAAACAGGATGGGGGGAGTGAAGATGAATGGAACTTAAAACTCCCTCCACTCCCTCACTCGCTCATTACCACTCTTTTGTCCATTGTCACGTTCAAATGGGAGTTGACCCTACTTTGCCTATTCTAGCACTTTTCAATAAAACGAACTGACGGATATTTGGCCTTTCTTTCCCTAACATTGCGTTAGTCGGTGTCGGTACCAAATCTCTCTCCTTCCCTACTGATGCTGCATGGTCACTTCAATTTACGAAATGTTCATAAAAAAACGCGGAATAGTATATCCTTCCATCGACGTACGAGTATTCATTTCGCGGCTACTGTATGCAGAATTTCGTACACTGATGTGTTGGCTCATCTCGAAGCTGGACGCTGAGCAAAAAGAGTGGCAGGGGTGGATTTAAACGAAAAAATTGTGAACGCTGGAAAAATCAACTTCGTTTACACCCCTATTGGTATGCACAAACAGACAAACATACAGTCAATTGGTGTATGCAGTTTATATGGGCGATCTAGAGTAGAAAGACACAATGGCTGCTGGAGACGTGGGGATGGGGTGGAGGACTATACGCGCTGGTCACTTCCGCTTCGGCATGAAAAACAAAATTCGAATAAACTATGAGGTGCTGCAGTGTGTTGGAGGAATCGCCGTCCAAATATCCACAGCCCATATCGCAGTGTACTCCACTCGATCCTGAGTAAGTAGGGGGTGGTGTGGTTGAGTATGCGCCCATATTTTTCTTTTTCTTGTTTTAAACACGCTCTCGCCTCTCATCAAGCGTTCCTCGTCATTTGGACACGGAAGCACCTTCTCCCTGGGCCGCAGGGGTGGCGTTTCTCGTTTTTAATTTTTTCTTTTTGTAATGATTTCGTGGCCGAGTGCAGGGAAAAAATTGCTGGACTATGAATTCCGGAGCAATGCCTTGATGTTGCACATACGAATGGACACACACCTATCTACATTATTCTACGCCTCTTGCTGCATCCTCAGAACTCATATGTGGAATCCACCCGCGCTCCTCGGCCTTATGGCCGCCACCATGCATAGATGAATTTCATGGCAAAATTTTTTTCTGACATTGGCGAATTCGCAAAAACCAATACTAGATCGGAATGCCTTTTCGTTTGTCTGACACCGTTCTCTGTCTATTTGCAACCCACACTCCTTGGCCGGGCTCACGGCGCGCCCCCGACTTCTTCAGAACGGCAAGGAGTAAAGCCTGCCAGCACCATCCTCAAAACGGTTTTTGTCTTTGGCAGTTGTCGATTCACAAAACACAAAAAATGCATGTGGCAGACGATTGGCTGATTTCGCGAAAATAACTCACAAGCAATGCACTCACCAGTGTCCGCCGCTTGACGCCATCCTTTAGAATATTGACCTGGGCATTGGGGCGGAAAATAAGGAAGGAGAACGGATTACTGACTAGTACGTTGGAGGACTGAGCATTGAGGACTCGTCGTCGATCGACGAATGAGGAAAATTCCAAGAACGAGCAAAAAAGTGCAGTAATATGGAAACTCACCACCGAATTGCTGACGATTAATGGAATCGCAACTTTTCGAAATCCGATTATAGGCAAATGTATGGGACTTTCTCGAATATTAACATAATAACGAAAGCAAGGAGCAACCGGCCCTTCATATAATATTTTATTTGCCCATGCATTATATAAGATAAATGCACACGTGTATCAAATAATCCCACGAGTGGAGTGTATCGGGGTCTTGTTTGAGTGTTTTGTTCATTTTTTTTTTAAATAGAAATATAACGATGTGAAATTTTCAATGAATCCTGCAGCCGGAACAGGAAAATAAACTATCTCTGAAAGGAGTCTGTATTCCGATTTTCGAATTGGTTCAAATAAGTACGAGTAATTGATGATTGATTGCATAGACTTCAATTACTAATTCCTGTGCCTCCTTTTATTTGTATTTTGTGCTATTGTTTTTTGTACATACCGTAGAAGTATGCTTGTATCCTCCGCAAGAAATGGTGATAAATGTCGATCTCGCATGCAGCGTCCGACTTATTCAATTCAGTTGGGAATAATTTCGATATCATTTTTCTGAGTATATCTGAATTTTGTGTCTTACTTTCAAAATTTTGATTGATCCACGCTGATTTATTTGCATGGGAAGCCTTCTTGGAAGGATTTTTTCAGACCTTTCACTTACAAGCCCAAACAAATGTCACTCTTTCAGCAATTAACAATAGTACGAAATGATGCTTTGTATTCCTTACCTCAATCTCAACGAAAAACGCTAATTTCAAGTAAACAACAAACGTTGATCCTTATGTGCTGATCCTAATATCGATCATGCAATTCATATCATTCAGTAACTCCTTCTGTAAAGTAACTCTACTTAATAATTTGTTCTTGGCTTTTATAATAGGTCATAACTGATCCAGAAAATGAGGTGAAAAATGGATAAAGAAAGAAAAGAAAAGAAAAAGAAAAGAAATTTCAAAAAGATGATCCTTTCAAAATTACAGACAACTGATTACCGACATTGGGTGGATATATTGGGTGTGCAAATAAGTGTTATTGAGAAAAAACTGGTAGCATGCATATCATTCAAAATATTGCCTGTCGCTTTTTACTAATTTTGCCCATCTTGCAGGCAGCATCCAGATACCGCGTCTAAAAAATTCCTCATCTTTTTAGGCGATCCAAGAATTGACTCCATTATTCTCTTCTTCATAAGAAGTCAAATGCTGTTCTGTCAGCTCATAATCCATTGATGGGAATAAGTGGTGATAGTCCGAAATAGCAACGCCTCACCAATGTGGCGAGGGTGGTAGGACATCCCAGTTCAGTACTTCCAAAGTTTCCTTGACAATTTTAATCAACATGTGGTTGAGCATTGTCGTACTGAAAGATCATTTTTTCATGTCTTATGGCATAATGGGTGCTTTTAAACCTTAATTTTCGACTTAATATATTTTTTTGTTAGCAACGTGCCGCAGTGATATATCTTTTATAACGCCGGAATCAGTGCTATGCTCAATGTTCTTCACATAGCAGTCGATGTCCTGCATCTGCAGGATTCTTCCACCATTTCTTCCAGCTGAAGCAAAAAAACAGCGCTTTCGGCAAATGTTGAGTAAAAGTTCAAAACCATTCACAGTCAATTTACGATGGATAACTATAGCTGTATGTGGCGCTGTTTCATCTTATTTCACAAGACTCACTTTCCATTGCCTGTAACCAACCATTCTAGAAATCTGTCATTAGTTTGACGGATAGAGTGGGAACTACAGCAGCCCGATTTGTGTTCTTCTTTCTTTGCGAATCCTCGAGGTATCCAAGCATCCAACTTTACAACGCTGTCTAAGACCCAGTGGACATGAAACCTAAATTTGCCACCAATCCTAACTCTGGCCACCAAATCAACTCCTTTTAGAATGTCAAATAGATTACTATCTATAACCTCCTTGGGCCGTTCTGATCGTAACTGGTCTTCAAACAGTCGTTCTGCTTTACCTGAACGGCGGGGATCTGGTGGAAAGAAATAAAGTCCCTACTGCTGGGTTAGAGATTCGATTCCAGCGATCCCGACGGGTTATCGCAATCCTGCAGTCCTGAGCTTAGTAAAAATACTAGAACTAGGTTCTTAGTTCAAAGCGGCCAAGCTCGCTAGGAAACTATCACTGCGTATCACTGCGACTCAGTTGCAACCATGGAGGTATATTCAGGTACCACGGAACGCTGATAAGCCGCAATATTTAGATGGATCAGCTAATTGGTGTCGGCCTTCGAGGAGTACCGTGGAGGCTGTGGTGGAAAAGGGTTGCGTTGTCCCATGACAACGTCACGAATAGCTAGGTTGCGCATCTATCACTGTGCACAATCGAAGAACCCTAATTTTAACTAGTACTGCGCGATTCCGTAAATAACCAGATAATGCTAATAAATATGTGGCATTTGGCTGATATGATTCTAAATCAGTGAAGCCAGGAGAAGACAAAAGAAGTCAGCATAGAAGTAGCAGCGTCTTAGGGTACTTGGTTTACTCATAGCGTATAGCCTACAAAAATGCAACATCCACGCTAACTTAGGTCGGGGAATTCGTGCAGAGGCATGGCCGCAAGGCACAGGGACTCAATCATAGTTCCATCAAAACATTTGACCAATGAAAAAAGAATGATGATCAATAACTAAAAATAACTGTAAATAGTTTTCAAGAAAAAATTCAAAACTTTTAGGGTCTTTCCTTTTCTAACGTCTTAATATTGATAAGCTAATAAGGTTATTATTCTTGAAAACGTCACAACACGTCCTCGCACAAGAACCAACTAGACCCGGCAGATAAAGAAAATAAATATGCATTGTTCCAAAGTAGCGAATCAATGAACTTTGAATCCTGGACCATAAATTCTAATTAAAACCTCATACAAAAAAACAGGCATCCTTTTGATGCTAATAGTGAAATTTCAAATCGATTGTAAAATCACCAAACCCAGTGACCAGAGGTATTTTTTAGCAGTTTCGTTTCAATATTGTTTTATAAATCTTACGAACAAACAACATTTGTTTAACTACTTAAAACAGTAGCAAAACTCGTCAAAGTCCTTTCGTAAACCAGAACCAAAGTATAAATTTCGTCTATAAATGTAACAATATTTAGACATTGAAACTTGTTTTATCAATTATTTATTATTTGTTTTTATTATTTAGACCAAATTTATTTCCTAAACAACAGAAGTTTTGTATGATTTTAGTAACTAGCAACTAAATCAGCAAATGTTAAATTTATAAGCGTCACAAATTAGTTTTTCAACATGTAAGACTTTGCGACTGTGTCACTTACTTTTTTCTAATGTAAAATGCATTCGAAACGAGATTGACGTTTTTTGACATGCAAATTTTTCGCTACTAGTTGTACATGCTGTTTTGGTAGATTCGAACAACCTATCCTTTATATCATCTCGTAAATTGCGTTTTAAAGTTCGTGTGTTTGACCTCATTTCTATTCAAAGTCATGATAAAGCTGAACTCTATAGTTTTATAAAATAAATATAATAAACAATTCTTTTCTACTTTTTACTTCCTTACCAACATCACTATCAGACCAAGTTGACATATCATCGTCTTTTTCTTAAGCACGTAAGCTCATTGTAAGAAATGTATTAAATATTATTTATGTAAAACTTTGATTGTCTGCTTTATTAACTTTTATTTTTAAATAATGCTCACACTGCAATCTATTACAAACCTAAACCAAACAGTTGGACTTACGAACGAAAACTAAACAAAATCAGAGGAATAATGCCGTTATCTTGGAATTTCATTGGAAGAACAATACCGTTATCTAGCTAACAAGGTCGTTCTTCTTGATAATGCTAAAGCACAGTGTGCACTGAAGTCCTGATAATCAATAATAATTGCAAAACGAAAGTATTGATTGGAAGGTGTTTAAATTATAGTTATGAAGAACGGACTTATTCCACTTTAGAAAAAAAACACTTTTGGGATAACATGTTATAGCCAAAATTCTTTTGATTACTTTGCTAAAAAAAATCGTTCACTATTAAATGTATGTGATTATAGATATGGAGAGAAGGTCCATATCTACAATTTAAATCATCGTTGAGTTTTTTTATAAGGTTTTATTTTTTTATATTTTTTTTTTTCAAAAATAAAAGCTCATATCATATAAGCCAAAACTTTTAACAGAGTAGAAATCATGATTATATCCTTGTGAAAGACGTTTATACTATGCAAGGTGTGTCAAGAAAAGTCAAAAAAAGGATTTATAAGGATTCATTTTCTAAAATTTTTTTCATTTTTTTCAAACAAGATTATTATCCTTTTCAAAGTAGTTCTCTTGGGTAGCTATGCACCAGCAAAAACGTGGTTCCAACTATTGGTAGCAGAACAGGATGTCTTTCATCCGTATGGCTCACAACTGGTCGGTCATAGTCTATTGAATGTTTTCTAGAGTTTTGTAATGACATCATATGAAGACATGTTTCGATTCCGAGGAAAGGAAAGTCACACAGGATGAATTTTTGGTCTTTACCAGTCTTCTCAAGAAAATCAACGCACACGTTTTTTTGATTGTCCTTCTGTTCACTTGTGAGGTTTTTCGGCACCACCTTGGTATCAACGTTTCGTATGTCAAAATCGACTGGAAAATTCTGTGACTATGACTGTGGAAAAAGCAAAGTTTTTAAATTTAAACTTAACAGTTCTTTGGTGACATGTTTTAATTTCGGGAAAAAGGAAAAATAACAAGGACTAAAATCAGGTTAATAGGCGTGTTAGAAAACAACAGAAATTGGTTTTGAAATTAAAAATTCACTGATGAAAGTGGCTGCAAGGTGCGGGCCACTTCCATGATAAATGCTTGATTCAGCGCTAATGACTCTTTTTCGGAGCTTTTCAAGGAATCTTTTATTAAACTCTCTATAGATCGTTGGTCGTGATGAAATAAATTCTTTTATGCACGATGCTCGTACATAACTTTTGATTTGCTCTTTCGACATTTTTCCTGTAGAGGAGGTAACGGAGTGTGTGTAAATGTGAATTGTGAATTGAAAACGCAAAACTTTCTGTTTTATTCTTGTGGCTTTTCTCTTTTGCCAAAATTGAAGTATATCGTATAAGGCCGTTATTTTGATACTCTAGAGAATATTCCAAAGACTGTGATCATTCAGTTTAAAGCCATACCAGCTGAAGCGCTGCTATCAAGACTGCGAACAACCCCTACGTCAGTGTCAAAGGGAACTACTTTGAAGAGGATAACATTGTTGTTAAAAAAAGTTGGTACATGAAAAGTCAGTCTCATTACTGTTCTCACACTTTGTTCTAGAAAATTTAGAGATTTGGCCAACGAAAATTGTTTAAAACTTTTAATAGGAAATTTTCCGAACAAATTTTTCGAAGCTTAATTTCGAATATTTTTATTCGCTTCGTTTGAGAAAACACTTAAAATTTTCTTTTATGGAAATTTTAAAGTTTGGTTTTTATTTTTCGTTAACAAAGAAATGGTTTCTTATACCTCTAATTATTTTGAGTGACTCTGAAAATCAAATTGATTTTGTGAACTGAACACAAACGAGATGGACCTTATCTCTGAGCCCAATGCAAGGATGAATTTATGAATCGTCCTATCAATTCTCATGACACAAAAGTGCAATGTTTTAAGGTTCATCTGCTGAAGCATGTGCTGGGTACCATTTCCTGATTATAATTTAGCCATTGAACAAGGCCAACAGTGTGAACTAAGTGCGACCATAGCCGAAAATACAGTCCAAGTAGAACATCACCAAAACGCACCAACAACAGACTATACAAATTTTACTCTCTGAACATTATATGCAATTTAATTTAGTTGAATTTGCGATTCGGACGTCTGCATTAATTCTAATTTATGCATAACAACATTCAAACATTGAACGACGACACGGACAAGGAGCAGGAGAGACAATGGAGTAGTTTGGGGAGACTTAGAAGGTGGTTTTTGCTTGCAACCGCCAATGCCGCCGTTATAATACTTTAGGTATGCGCCTTCTAACATGGAACTAAGCCCGAACTCCCTCCTGCACAGCTGGATAGGATGGGTGCACCCCTGTTAACCCCAAGCTGTCCAATCGGACTCATATAGCATTTCGAGTTTCTCATGATACCCGAACACCTTCCATCCAAACTAACTTAAGTCCAGTCCTTCGAACAAGACTAACACCCGTAGATAGTAAAGTTTAAACTACGAAGAGATATTCGGCAAGGAGGCAGTGTGAGATGAAATAGTATTTGGGAGAATGGATTAAAGGTGGCGATCCAATAGTGCCGAGCTTGGTCCACTACTATTTCGAACTTACGCTCGGGTAGGTAAGTGGAGATCTAGGTATTATTGGAACAAGAAGCAAGGCACTGACAACAAGAATGGAGTGGCAGCGAGAATGGGAACCATCGAGTCAAGGATTTTCGGGAGTAGTTTGGTGTGAGGCCAAGGGCCGCAGGGTGCTTGGCGGAAAACTAATTGTGGAATGGTCAAATAAACTGCTCCAAGTATAGCTAGGATGTGAGTCCCAATTAAGCTCCAGTCTGCATTAATGAGAAATGCTAATCCATGTTTCGCCTTGTAGAATGGCACTCTCTTCCGTCCCACCGACATGCATTACGTTAGTCGCACTATTCCAAATGCTTCGAGATAATATATGGCACACTGGACGGACTAGCCTCTTACGTCTACCAGATATTACGACCGTGCAAGACGAACAAGAACCCGTACCTTAGTTGTCTCCATAATTTCTTCTTCTGCTGCCATCGCCCCCCGCACCAGCCGTTGCATGCATAATAATATTCTAAAATGGCGGTAAGGATTGCAAGTTTTCGGATCAATAGTAAGGCTTACGACCGTAGAGCACATATGAGAACTGGGCTTTGAGGCTCGGAATGTTTCAATGCATACATCCGGTTACCTAGGTAGGTAGGCAGTAAGTGGCGGAATAATTGTCCGTCGGGGCGATTATTAGTAAAGTTCAACCGCAGGACAAATGAAAAGGCTCCAGTGAAAGCCAAAGACAAATAAGAAATCAATATATGACCGAATGTATGTTTGGGTCATGTCCTTTTACTCCAAAGAAACAAAGTCTTAAACAGAATATTAAAAGTTCTATTTGTTCGCGCTACAGATGCAAAAGCCATCGGTCCTGTTTCCTCGTAGAACAATCCTACGACCTTTGAACCGATAACACTATAACTCACGCTTTTGTTAAGATGTTAGGAACTGAGACGGCGGTGGTGTTCGCGGTGGCGTTACTGTAGAGAACCTGACGCGTTGCCTTGAAGAATCCATCAGCATACTGAAAGGGAAGGTGTTTAGGTAATTGCCAGTGATAATTTAGCGCTGGTAAAAGCTTTTATGTCCATCTAATTACTTACGTGGAAGCTTTAATGAATAATTACCCTATTGCCGTATGAACAGCTACCCGTCAACTTCTCGCTTATATATCTATACAAACAATACATTATTGGAAATAGATAGCTCGAGCGTGGATACTCCTTTCTTCCCATGCTATAAGAACTAATTATATTGGGCATTACGAATAACTATTCTATCGTCGCCGGAGAAGTTACAATTCAATAGAATGAGGCTATGAAACATTTCAGAGGGGGTTTGGGTTGCGACAAGCGTTTGGGTATTAGGTCGTCTTCCTACTGACACCCACCCTCAGCTCCCTTCTGCATCTGCGAGAATGAGTACTGAATCCTTGGTGGTGAAAGAGCAGTGTTGTCGTCAAATGAATCTCATTTGCATTTAAATTAGGAATGAAGGACCACCGGTTTTAAACATTGTTTGGTCCGGATAAGAGATGGCGTGATGGGGGCTCAAACATTCATCGGCTGTCTTGTAGCTACTTTTGCCCATATTCAAGTTTTCGCAAATATACCCTCATCATAGGCGAACTAGGCTTTCGAACGGACTTCTCTGCCTATAAGTAAGTTTTCGATGCCACAGTTTCAGATCAGTAATACTTCGTTCACTTTCCACACATGAAACTAGCCAACAGCACACCAAACCAACCAACTCTCTACCAAGGACTCTCGGCACTAGTATCCGTGATGTTCGTACCTTGTCCTGAGGAACATGCACCATGGAACTATAAGATAGTGTAGCTTGTACCTGCACAAATATGTATTAGAGGTGGACAGGGTTCATTCTGATATTTCACTAATACCCTTTAAATTTCTAATAGTACGATTGAGTCGAAATAAACCCACTCGAACCGTCCCGACGCTTCTTTGATTTCTGCTCCGTTCGACTCATGACCAAAATTTCAACCTTACAACTTTCGATATTGTTGGGGTAAGGAACAAAGGTAACCAACACTACGTTTCCTTTTCGCTCACCCTTATACGCTGTCGGCAAATGAGGAATCTTGAATAATTAGACGAGAAGAATATGGTCCGTTCATAATTAATTTCGGTTGAACGTTTTTGGAAGTTATGTCAGGCCATTAGGAATATTGGTAAGGAGAACTATATACGCATATAAGATTTTCATTTTAATTGAACTGGTGTTGGTGGAGAACTTTTATTCAAGATTTAAACACATGAATCCTGTACATTTTACTGTGTTCAAATATGTTTGTTCAATGTTCGATTCGACGCACGCTGAACTACATTAAGACAAAGAAGTTGATATTTATTTGCAAGTTTGCAAAAGGATTCTTTCGATAACATACAAAAAGTCTACGGAACAGGCTTTCGCGGTCTTTTATGACTATCGTACTTTTCAATGAGGCAATAAACTGAACTTGGCAGACATTTCTTGCCAAAAATTCACATGTTATCTATAAAAGGATTTAAATCAAAAACTTACTCCTGAGCTCTAAGTCGGGTCTTAACTTCCAGATAAACCACTGCCCTTAATACCTTTTTCTTATTGTTGCAATCCAGGAAATTTGCAGGATTCCTTCTTCGAAAAGTTTAACCAATGATTGTCTTAATTGTCCAATATCAAAGAGTTATCCTTTAAAACAAACTGGATGCACAAAAACTCAAAAATAAAGAAAATATTCCGTATACCGGGAAGCACATTGTCAATCAGCTCCGTTTTGCGAACACTACATCAAGTGATTTCGATTCAGTAAGAAATAAAATGAGACTGTTTCAAGGAGCCTTAAATGAGAATTTTGAGAAAATAATTATACGACACTTCGTTAATTCTAAACAAATCAAAAATTAAACGGAAATGTTTATGATTGTGTCAAAACACTTCCTGCACAGTATGGTATAAGAATTCGTCAAATTTTCAAGGAAGTTTAAGTATAAAACCCGCAGTAAAATAGCTATGAATTGATTCAACGAATCACCAAAAATACGAATTCATATAAATTTATTCAAAAAGCATCAAATGAATAACAGGAACTAGTGTATGAGGTCCTTGCTTAGCCAGGGTGTCTGTTAAATACGATTTCGAAAATATTTTGAATACAAGGGTAGTCCACCCTTGATCTGGCGATCACCTGTTTGGTTCCAAAAGAAACCAAACTGATGTTGACGTGGAACGAGTTTCCGTAAATCCGAGTTCTGCCGTTAAAGGCGTTTAGAGCCACCGTACCCAAGTCAGGAAGCCAACCGTCGTCGTCGTAGAAGGTTGCGTTCGGTATCTGTGAATTTTTTAAGTGACATTTGTTTTGTATGTTTGTCGTTTTTGCAATGGATAATTCTCGTGGACAGCTCACTTTCGTAAAATTTTGCTCCTTGCTCGGAAAAATGGGCACATAAACTCTTGAAAAGTTAAAACGGATGGAAAGGGTCATTTTAAGGATCGAAACAAAAATAGTCATCAAAATACATCATCATCAACAAGAACTTTTGAAGAATATGTGGAGCTATCTGATGTGACTTGTACTTCAGTTCAGCGAAATTCAACGGGAGATTTGAGGTTACAAAAGGTGTCTGCCAAATTCATGTCTTGACTATTGGTAACTGAACAAAAATAAGGTCATGTGGAAAACCGTTCTCCTTTAAAAGTAGAGTTTTAAAATCATACAAATATTTTTTTTCCTAGGTCATCAACGGTGATGAAGTATGGTGCTTTGTTGACGACTCTGATAAGAAGCAACAATAAAGCCGAACAATGAATATTGCTGTTTGCTTTTTCTATAAGAGGGCAGTTGTTTATTCAGAGTTTTTTCCATAGTAGTCGGAAAATGGACCAGGTTTTCTACCTGGATGTCTTGAAGACTTCGCACAACGGTGGAAGGCGGAAGTGGATTGATTTTTGGTAGTCGAGCGACTGGTTTTTCCATCGCCATAATGCCCCTACTCAAGCAGCCCTGCTTTTATTCCAATTTGCGGCCAAAAACCACAGGCCCCCTATGTCTCATCTTCCATTAATCATTCGACCTGGCCCCATCTTGTTGGCTTTATTTCGCTGAGTGAAAAGAGGCATGAAAGACAGGTTTCTTCTAACAGTTAAAAAATAGTTAACTTTTTTCAAGTTAACGAAAAAAAGCCGGGGCTCTGTAGGAAATTACAGAAGACGCAAGAAAACACAAAAACGAAAATAACAAATTGATTGCACAGTAGAAGAAGATAAGATTACAGCAAGACGCGTTGAAGGACAATAAAAAATGCACAATATTTAACTTACACAGGCAAGAAACATACAACTCGACAAATTTCTTCAAGAAATTAATCTGTCAAACAGCGTTTAAGGCCTGTCAATGACATCGGAAACGAATTGAAACCAAAACAAGACAATGCGCCTGACCAATGACAACAGGGGCATATCTATAATAACCTTCAAATACTGTGACATGATCGAAAAAGGAAAAATGACTGAAAAACTTACGAATCAGATACAGTGAAAATATGCGTCCGTTGGAACACTTGTAAACTGACTGGACCTACAGAATCACACACATGAACTTAATAAGATGGCTAAATCGATATTTTTTCTACAAAAACAACAAAAAGAACACAACACAAGAACGTGTGTTCTTGTTAGCTTTTTCCTTCGTCCTTCTTTGTTTGTCCTTTTTTTATGCCAAATATGAAATGTCCAATATTGTCCAGTAAAAAAAAAAAAAGGATTTAAGAAAAACTATGAAGGTTTCACAGTCAATCTCAATTTGTTACAAAATATTTTAAGCTTTCTTCCACTACACTGAAAAGGTTTTGGAGAGATGGCTAAAATAAGGTCAATTGATCTATTTGAACCGAACTACTTAAACCTTCTTGGAAAAAGCTAAGGAGCTCTGGAACAAGCAACAACTCTGTTGGTAGTAAAATCTCAAAAAGTTTGGTTTTAGTCCGCAAATGCAAAGGCGAGTCAACCCTGCGAATGGCATCAGTATGTTAGACAGTCTGAGAGAGTGATACCCATCACTCATCTTGATAGGGGGCGTATCTATCTCCGAAGATACGAGGATAACAAAGAATCAGTTTTCAATTGTCATCAATTGAAAACAACCAACTTTCGACGAGTGGCAAGTGTGAGGAAAATTGACCTCACGGCTAAAAAATTTGAGATCTTTGCTTAATCAATAGTATGGTTAGGTTGATTTTTACCTGACCCAGCTATGAAGCGTCCAGTCTTCCTCGGATATCCTACTCGAAGAGATGCTGAATTCGGCTGCCTCAGGAAATATATACCCATCGGGCACACCTTATAACGAAAAAGGGTATACTTGATCGATAGAAGGCTCCGCGAGTGGGGCTGTGTCTTCTCTTACAAACCTCTTTCTTCTTGCCATTACCTTGCCGTATTGAAAATTCCTGTAAAACTCATTAGGGGTAGAATATGAAGGTCTAGTCAAAACTAATGGGTCAAGTGGTTCCAGGGTAAGTATTCCTTTCGGTCGCCCGGCGGGGTTTTTCCTATTGGAAGTCCAAACTTATGAAAGAAAAAGTCTTCACTTCCCATCAATAAAGGACACCAATGAAGCTTTAACAATTTGTTAAATGTACGAAAACTTCTGTTACTTAGCGGCCAGAGTCATATGGCAAATACATCAACCATTGGCTTGGAAAAAATGTTAATATCTAAGTTGATGCGTAGCATGCGTACATTTAGCGATAATACTACCGAAGAGCTGCTCTCAGAATGAGATAGAATAAGCACAAGCAGGTACACAAACTAAAAACAAAGCCAGAACGCTTTAGCTTCGACGCTTTGGGAGAGGTATCCACGTTTTATGCAAATGTTGGTATAAAATCTACCAATCCAAACGAAAATTCACTTATTTTGTTTTCATGTCGTTAGTGTGAGTTTGTTTGATGTGATAGCGCTGGTTAATAGCCTTGCTGTAGTTCAGAGCTTTCGATGTAGAGATGGATTTGTATGAGTAAAGTATTCAAAAATGTATCTACCACTAAATTAACCACCTATAACTTTTTCGGAGGACTTTGTAGAGGAGGATTGTTGCAGATCCTTGTAGAGATGCGTTAGTTTTTGGCTCCAAATGTAAACAATTGTTGAAATCGGAGCTAATATTTGACAAGTGAAAACAACGGCCGCGATCCGTTGGACTGGCTTTTGATGCTCATCAAGCCAGCTTTCCACGTACGTGGACCAAACGATACTTTGGACCAAGCGATAACTATACCAACATGTTATGCAGCTCCTTTACTTGCTGCTTGCGAGTCTTGGTTGCCGTCTGTGATAGAAGATGGGAATATTTGTGCTTATCAGCAAAAGAAACTGAAGTCCTGACTCTTTACATACGCGATATGACTGGAAAATTATTTGGGACCTTATAAAGGGAAGGCGCAAAGATGCTCATGCCACTGGAAAGTTTTCTCCGCAGAAGTACGGTTTCAAAGCGCAGTATTCCTTCCATCGATGTTGGTATGCAGTTTGTCAAACTAATGGGTAGTCTTGATCGTAATACTTGGCATCAGGAACATATTCAAGTTCCTTAGTTGAAAGCATATTTTGCAAAGCATATAAAATGCAGTGCAAGCATCAGATGTTGACAATGAATGATCCGTTGATCAAGGAAGTCCCTCGTTATAATGCGGGTAATTCAGGGCTCTATTCATGGACCAGATCTGTAGTCCGTTTCCTGTGACGGGCTCCTGAGACTCATAGAATTAAGGCAGGCACAAGGCTCTGGCCATACAGTTGGTCGGTTAGAATTATGTCTAAATTGGCTGTGTCGAATGTTGATTCAGTTGTGGATTTCAATTTATATTATTGATCAAGGATTGGCCAGTCAAGAATTCATAGAAAAAAAACTGAAGTGGAAAAAACTGGAACTTCTTGCAGAGAAGACGACAGTTACTGTAAGAGCGACTAGTATTGTGTAATATTTTGGTGTAGATGAACCTTCCAGTTAAGTTTCTGAGATTACTTATAGAGTCCAAGGTGGGGTTCGTCATTTCATATAGACTGCTTGGATATAAAAATTTGACAGCCGATAATACGTCATAATGAAAGGATACCAAGTAGTGTCACAAAAGAAACGTTTCTATGTAGATGTTAAATTAAAGTGAAGTTCTCAGTACGGAACTGCATCGAAAATGGCTGAATCGTACACAAACGAATAATACTGAAGACAGTGTTCCATTCGGTGGTCTTTACAAGAATACCCTTTATTCTTCTAGCTGGAGAACTTTTTTATATCTCACCTCCAAAATACGAGATAACAGCGAAACAGTAGTTTCCTCTTTTAAGTCCAACGATCGTAATCAATTGCAATCCGACTTTTGTACTATTTTCCATTGTTTACCTATGTCATACTCCTTAGAAAGCTTCTTTTTAATCCTGCTCAACGTAATCGTTAGCTGATATATAGAAATCTAATGCAGCTACATTCAGTGAACTATCAGAATTTTGACAGCATACGCATAAAGTCGTTACATCTTCCTGATATTAGGAGTTTATTGTTCAAATCTTATTGTTATATTGTTCAAATCTTTTATTAACTAGCTTGATGTTCAAAACTAATGACTTTAGTAGTGCCATCAGTAGTTTTTGAAAGAAACAGCGCTATCTCAGCACAGTTTTCAGAGGATTCAGATAGATTGACGGTTTTGTCAAATCGTTTATTTAGTCCGAGCTGGAAACTCTTATTGAATCAATTATTAATCCCGAGCACCTCTGAGGTACTTGACAGATCCTAATTATGTCTGGGAATGTCAACCAAGAATGGTTGACATTCTTGACCTTGTTCGCCTCTTAATTTTTTTCGGATGTCACCTGTGTTTCTTTCTTTGTTTAATGTATCTCAACTCCAATCCGATGTTTCAGATCCAACCATAACGACCAACAGCTCGATTCAAGGATAGGTATAGCGATTTACCAACGTCCATATACTTAGCCTTGCATCCTAGTAACAAGTGCTCGAAATATAGAAAGACGTTCACTTTAACATCCTTGACGTTGTTGGCTTAATAATTTTTATTCGGAGGTTACCTGGGTTCCTTTCTGTTTCACTAAATCTCAACTCTAATAAGGCATTTCATGGCTGGACGATATGGCAAAAAACGTCTGATTCTACTCCAGCCGTAATTGTTTATATTCAAAAACAGGACATTTATTTGAAAGTTGACTTCAGAATTGAGTCCTCAAGATGAATAGAGTCCTGCGTTACCTCCAGAACAAATTATCGTCCTATATTAAAAAACTTTTCTACACTATTTGGATCGCAGTAGATTGTGTTATGGTGTTCAGTACAAACTTGTCGTTTTGAATTTTTGTTTTTGTTGCTTTTCGCAAGCGCTATATATCCTTTTATACGCTGACATCCCTCGTAGAACCTTAGAGCTTCTGGAACCTTTATGCAGCGTTTTTGCTGAGGTTGTGTTCGACCGAGTGTCTTTAAACATGAAGCGTTTAAACGTTCTAGAAATTACCAAAACTCAAGTGAAAGACTGCTTAGAACAACAATTCTGCAGAAATTGCCAGAAAAAATGCCCTAAATTCAAAGTTAAGCTTAAAACCTGGACTCTTATCTCAAGAACATTCAACAACTTATGTAAGTGGAGGTTGTATTAAATCTTTTGCACTTTTAAGGGAAAAATATTGCGCAAGTTCCTCTGTGTTTTTAATTTGTGGACTGAGAGAATGTATATAATTGAAACAAAAAGCAGGATAGTGTTCAAAAATGTTGACGAGCACTAACAGTCCCCTGAAGGAACGTGTTGAGCCCTGGTATCAAAGTTTTTGTGCCTTACTCGAAGACATGTCGCCTCAATTTCTTCTTGAACTTTTGAACCTCTTTACAGTCCTGCTAGTTGGTTCTGATGTTTAAGGTCACATCGTTTCTGACTTGAAAATGGAAAAAAGTTGATAGTTTGATGTCGCTAAGCTTAAAAAAGAGAGCTTGGTTCGAGAGAGCAGTTTATGTTAATCTGGACATTGCTCTCCAGAAAATATACTGAAGGCACCTCCAATGGTTTCGTTTTAATTATAGTGTTCCTTTTCTCTTGTTTATGTTCCTATAATATTAAAAGCATTTTTGGTCTTCCTTTAAAGAAGAATTTCGCCGAAAACGCTTTTGTAAAGCATTTGGATTCTTCAAGGCGTCTATCGTTAAGGATTCTTTATTTGCTTTTCAGTCCAAACTTATGGTTAACACATTTTTTTGAAAACTGGCGTGGCCTTAGAATGCCCATTCAGAAAGAATCTATGGTCTATCCTTAGAGAGTGTAACAGACTATCCAAGGATTATCTCCAGTCTCACCATAGCCGAATTTCACGTGACAGCTCAAGTCGCTTCCAGAAATTTGCTGGCATTATTGTCCTATTTACACGCTGTCATCTGCTTTAGATTCTCTGCGTCTCTAGTGGCTTCGCGTTGAGATTCTGCTAGTTTCGACTTTCTCCGAGCGTTTCGAATCAAATAGCACTGAAGACTTTTGAAAATGACGCGAAAATTTAATTTGGTATGCATCGGGACTAGTTTTCTTGAGACTTTGCAGCTACACAGCAGTCAGGAAATAATTCTTCTGCACGTCGTTAGTGTTTATTCTGGCTTCACTAAGGACTCGGTACATTTTTAAAACATGGGTTTGCCTTATAAAGAGTTCGGTTCCGTAAACTCATTTGAGAAAGTTTCGAGAAGAAAGCAAATCAAAGCTAATGACTCCTATTCAGGGAAATTCGGTTACTGTCGTTTTTCATCAATGTTCCCTCTGGTCCTTCTCTGTCACTTAGAGGCCTACCCTTAGGAGCAATTGTAGGCTTCCATTCACCAAACATCAGTTACTATAGTGACAACTAATATTGTTCATGCATGTTAAAAGTCAGAAACTTAAGCGAAAGACCACTGATCCGCTCGATTGTCAATAAGGATGCTAGTAGTAGGAACCAGTGTTGATGGTACAAAAAAGCACTTGAAGATATGAGCAGGACAACAGAAGTAATATTACAGTGATGCTAACTTTCTTGCACACTTAGTTTTTTTCATTTTTTCGATAAAAATTTTCCTTTTTTAAGAAAGACATCCTTCTCCTTTCCAGGAACTCATTAGTAAGTTGTGAGTAAATCCTTAAGAGGGGAAACCAATTCTTTTTGACCAACACAGATCACGTCTGTTGAAAGTACCACTCAATTATGTATTGACCGAAAAGAACATGCATTCAAACTCATTGTCAACATAGATACATTTGACAAGTCATGTCCTAGCTTAATCGAAATAAACCAATGCCCGGCGGCATAATTGGTGTTTTTCACCTCTTTCTCCAGCACGCTGGCACTTGCTTCGGCCATATCTTAAAGCCCGACAACTACAGAACACACCTTCCATCCACGACGAATTATAATTCCAAAGATATATAATTTTCTTCAAGTTGTTTATAAGCGCAATGGAAGGGTAATTAAAATCCGTTGATTAATATGTAAATTTAATAAGATTACGAGTTCAGCGAATGAGATTCGATAGCCGCAAGGGAGGACGATACGGTTATACGACGCTAAATTAACGTTCAAATGCTATGGCAAGTAGGTTGTCCATAATGTTGAAGTCGTAGCAGACGGAGGCTAACTTTGAATCAGAGTTGGCCGAAAGGGAGGTAATACTTTTGCGATGGTGGGATATGTATATGTCGCATGAAAATATCCTCGCTACGTATGTACAACTGCTAGTGTGTCTCTGCAGTGAGGCCAGCTCAAATGTGGACTTACTGACATGTATATGTTGGTGGAGAATGGCGTTTGTATCGACGTGAATATGTTTTTAATACTCCTGTTAAGCATGTGAGGAACCTTCTCGATAATTTATTTGGCTCAGCTTGACTACACGTAATTGCAGTGTGCGGAAACTATTTAAACTTTCAATTGAAATGAGTCGAAAAGGGAGCTCCAGCTCCACCGAGTCCGACGTTTCAGCGAGTTTTCGAATACAAAAGTAACAAACTGGTGAAAAGGGAAACTAACAACAACTGCAATTTCATTACTTAAGAAAAAGGGGACGAAGACAGCAGAATGGTCAAGCAAGTGCTGCCTGGTACAATCTTTTGAAATTAGAAAAATCGCAAAAAAAGATACTTGCAACGGTTGGTAGTGGCCACTAGTATAATGGATAGAGTTTTCCCTCGATACCTTCAACAGGTGGTGAGGTGGTCAGGAAACTTTAAAGTCAGGAAGTAAGTTAATATGTCGATAGTTAAATATTTCAAGGATAAATTGTAACGTTTTTAACACGAGAGGAATTACGCAAGAGCCCAGCGGACGTATCTATCCAGCGAAGCAAGGATTTCAGAAGGGTGTTCATATTTCATATTCAATAGAAAATATAGAGTAGCAAGATTTAACCCAACAACGATCAAATTTTTTTCAAGTGTGCGAAAAAAATATATAGGTTGTAATAAGTGATCAGAGGATCGGGAAAACTTTTATAAATGAAAATAAAACCATATTTTACGGAAAAATCAACTTTTTATTTCAGTTCCACACACGGTTTACTGAGCGTTAACTATGCTTTTTGGTATTAGTTAGAACAATTGGTTTTTTTTTTTAAATTTCAATTAGTGACCTATTATTTTATACAAAATGAAATGACTATTATATATTTGACTTTTTTATATATTGTTATTTATAATGATCAAAATCATAAAAGTAATATGATAGTTTTTTATTCTTTATTGACGAAAAGATTTGAAAAAATTATTATATTAACTTAGGCATAGTTCTTCACGACATTTGTCGCAAGCTACAAATATTTCTCCTTTGCAACCAGGATATTTGCATCGTTGTCTTTATTCACCCCAAACAAGAAAATGCTCAAACCCATCATGTTTGACATCTCGAGGGGGTAGGATTGATGTATTCGGCTTCTGCCTTTTATTTTCATCAGATAAACTTGGTCCACCTCTCTTTTTGTTTATCGATGGCCCAAATATGCAAAAAAAGTTTTCCCCATTTCAAATTAGAAGTCCTTTGATTTCATTGGGGTTGGCGTATGCTGCTGCTCTTCGACTCTTTTGTACAATACCGAGCAATTGATGAGAGTTACATAAAGAAGATGATAAAATAGTTTCAAGTACCATTTTCTGGTCCTTAAATTTATATTTTATATCCTTGAAACGAATCTAGGAGATCCACACCACCCATATGCTAGTTATATGCTTTGATTATTTTCGGGCAATCAACTTGTGCTTCGGGCAATCTACAGAAAAAGTATCTGTTTTTTGCAGTAACTTCTTGCTGTTTCTATTGGATCTAGACCCACAAAAGACGATGATAAAACGATTGATTTGTTATCGTATCACATAACGGTGAAAATAACAGTATTTGACAATTTGCTACCCATTGCTCTCTGAACCTTTCCCTTTTTTCAGGTCTTATATCGAAGGTATTTTGAGGTCTTTTTCTAAACGACCTTCGTTGACAGTTCTCAGTGACAGTATTCCCTCTTTGGCCAAATAAGCAATCAACTCTGGCGACGTATAATAATTATTAAAGAATAATTTGTGATTGATTGATTCTTTGGCATGGTCTAGCTCACTTGAATATCTTAGCTCGGGATCGTTCTCCATTCTGGAGCAAATTTCAAAGTCGTAAACCAAACCAAAATCGTCGCAAAGAACCAGCAGTTTAAAGCCCCATTTGTGTGGCTTATTAGGAAGGCAATGCCGAGAAAGATTAGAGGCTTTTGTCGCGCACATTTGCTGGTGCTGCCCTTTTAGACAGGCTTTGGCATTTTTTTAATGTTTACAATATAGGCCTGATTTTATGTCAACGATCATACCCTGAACTACCTGATGATGGTTGCGTGGAGTTACCGTTGAAATGTAGGAACTGACAGATTTTTTTGAAATGATTTAGTGACATTGTCTCGATAATCAAAAATACCCACGTCAGATGCCCAATAAAATATTTGTAGGTGGCGCCAAACTCACAATCACACAGAAACCTATAAACTTTTTCAATTCATTAGTTGTTATCGCAAATGGCTTTGAAGGGTTTTTTTGGATACTGAATTTGTGAAGGAACTGAATCATGAAAAAACGATAAAAAATATTGAAGGGGGGTTTCAAACTCTATAATCTGTGACTGTAAATTTGTGTTTCCAATGAATGTAAAATGAGATGATTGAAAATATTTTTTTTTTCAAAATAAATCTTCTCTTTCTTCTTTGGATGACAGTCACTGAGCCAGGAATTCTAGACCTAAGACTGATTGCGTTATTCATAGTCGATGATCGTCTAGATGCCCGAAAATGTGTAATGGTACCTGTGGTTGTCCTTGAAGTCATTCCTGATGTGCCAGGCTGACGGTCTGATATTTCTGGCTGACGATTTTGAATATTTTTAACAACATCTTTGACGGGAGACGAACACTGGTGTCCCTGCGGAGATAAGTAATTCTCCACATCTGAAAATTATCTACGCGCTACTGATTACAAACTGAGATTTTTCTAGATCTGCTAGGAGGCTCGGATAAATAGTTCTCGATGGACTGAATTTTTTCGATATCATCATCATTTTCAGCCTCAGAAAAATCTTGTTCATCTTCACTCCCAGAAGGAATACTCAAGAAACACTCAATATCTTCATCGCGCAATCTTCTTAGAGACATTATCAGCAATAAAATTTGTAAGCGACGTTATCGTAAGCACGTAAAAACAAAAATGGACTATAAAGCTCAACGTACCGTATGTGGAACATACATAAAAATTTGTGTTACTAATACGTTTACTTCTGTAATATAAAAAAAGCAACTCACGTCTGCAAAGTGTATACATTGCAGACGTTAAACAAAGTATTATAACACAAAGTATTATTTTCGCGTCAAAACTGTTCAATAACTTTCCTTTTTTTATTTTTAAATTCAGACAAATGACAGACGAATCATTTTCATAAAAATTTCAAACTGAGTGCGCTTTAACAAAAACACGAACATGAAGAAGGTAAAAATTCGTATTACTACATTGCTAAATGTCAGTAGCTTCTATCAGGGTGTCAAAAGATGTCGCTACTAATAGTTTTACAGCTATAGGAATGATTAAAGTCGGTGTTCCAAGTATGGAACTGAGTGCCTTGTAGGGCACAGTGTTTGAAAAAAATGCTGAAACAAGTTGACAGAAAAAGGACTCTTTATATTTTATTTTTATGCGATTTTCCCGGAACCGCCAAAACTTATTGGAGTAGTTCAAAATGGTTTGGTGGTTACAGCAACCACAGTGTAAAACAGAAAATTCGAGGTTACTTATGATACTCGTTCAATAAGTACTTAGAGGTAAGGCTGGTTTATTGGTTTGTTGGTGGGCATTGTTGTTTGTACACATTCTAACTGTTGATTGCTTATGTCTAGAGGCCTGAGAGCAACTTCATTATATCTATGTTTGCATAAAATTGTACTTAGTCCTTGACAAGTGAACTCAGATGGGGTACTTGTGACTAGATCGAAAGAAAAATTTAACAAAAACCAGGCTTACATCTGACTTTTAATTTTTTTTCTTGTATTAAATATGAACAAAAAAACCCAATTAATTTAAGCAGATCCACGGCTAAGGATCAATTTTCCATCATGTATCTATGAGACATTGAATGACGGGGCTCGAGGAGTATTTAGCTTTTTTGAACATATTAGCTCTACGCAAGTGCGCAGGGGTAATATTAGTTATTCGGTATAGCAATCTGGAGAAGCCCAGACTATCTTTAGTGGGTCTGGTCTATCTGTTTAATGAGTTTTTGGGACCAGGTTACGTTAACGATTTTGGTTAGCTTGAAGTTAAGTTTCAAAGTATTTAACGCATTAGTTCTATGTGGGAGCACCGTAGATAATTATTGGTTGCATGCTTATTTTCGAGGATGCTCAAGAATCAGGATTTTATTGGGAAGACTCACATGCGACTTTCGAGCAAGCAATGGGTGTAGAGACAGAACAGCCTTGAATGCCTTAGAACTGATGTAGTTTTTAAATATTAGTTTGCGATCAAGTTTTAGACCCGAATAGGTCAGTTTTTTGGACCAGAGATTCATTTGGCCTAGCAAGTTGATAGATCTGTTAGGCAGTATGATGGAGTTACGTTTTCTGCTAAAGAATATTGCCTCGGTTTTCACGAAATTTTGATTTTAATTTACCATCTGTAGTAGAATTGGTAGATTTATTCCAGCATTTCTCCTAGGTTAGATATGATCTGATTAGAATTGCTGCCAAAAATTTAGAGGCAAATATCGTCCACTTAAGCAGCTCATTCGCAGTTTTGACTTTTGGGTATATCAGACGTGTATACATTGAATAGTGTTGGTATCAGACATGACTCTTGTGGAACACCAGCAGGAGCGGTTTCAGTAGTAAATATTGACCCTCAAACATTCATCTGGTATGTTCCGTCTCTGAAATTGGTGAAATTAGTTTCTGCAGATGTGAAGTAGTACTGCGTTCTTTAAGCTTAAGAATCAGGCCGTTATACCAGACGGCATCGAACGCTTTTCTAATATCGATGGTCAGTAGGGCCACCGACTGTTTTGTAGTCAGTGCTGCTTTTATGTCTTTGGTGTGATAGACTGAAGTTGGTGGTCTTTTGAGTATACTTAAATCAGAGTGAAAATTAGAGAGGATTTTATTGTTTCAACTTAGTCCATCAGTCTTTTAAAATGACCTTCCTCAAAAAGTTTACCAAGCACCCGCAATAAGTTAATTGGCCAGTAGTCATTAAGGTTGTGCGGATCATTTCCAGACTATTACTTTCCACTTACTTTAGTACTAGCTTAACTACTTACTTTACTTCTCTGCCCTTATAAATGTCTAGCTAGTCAATATTTTCTTATTCTGTCTATTGCTTCCCCCGAAATTTTTCCCCTGATTTCCCGGAATTGGTGCCAATGAGCTCTTTTGAAGCGAGGGAATCGTTTTAGGGCGCACTGAGAATTTTCAGCTGCTTCTCATGGAAACAATGCCGGGTGATGTAGAAAGGATAGTGCTGGGAATACGGTGAGTTCCGGGGGCTCGCATTCTTATTACACAAGGTGAAATCGACGATCGACCTTATACCTTGAGGAAATTAAAACTTTGGTTCTTGGAAGTGGTGTAGGTCTAAGTTGTTTCCTCTAATGTGATCGAAAATGACTTTGCCTAAGTTATTGCATGTATAATTCCCATGGATTTGCCAAGCATTCAGATCAAACAGCAGAAATTTTTCATGCACCTGCATGAATCATTTTAAATGTTTTGTAAATATTGAGATTTTCTATTTTTTAAAGGCTTTTTTCCAAGACTATACACAGTGCATAATTTCATTTTGAGGTCAGCTCATACTTGCCTTACACTTTCAATGGTAGTGGACTCAAAATATGGGAAAGAAAAGTGAGGCACTCTGTCAATCCTGTTCTAGCGGTCACGTCAGTCAATTTCATGCCGTGGGTTCACTTTATTAGGTGCCCTTGATGCCTAAGTGTGGACCTCATTTTTTGCAACACTTACCTGGACTCGAATTCTCATAGGCGACAAGCATTGCTTCTGATAATCCCAGTTTAACTTCCTTTGAAACTTTCCAATACGTTTTTGGAAATTGAACCAATGATGATCTCGTTAAATTGAAATAAGGACGACATCATCCCTTTGTTGATTGATTCCATTACGATCCCATTATGGTTCCAAATAGAATTTGTCCTTTTATAACACATAAATCTGACCCATGAATCTTGCACGTCTTGCACGTTTAATTTGGTTCTCCAAATTAAACCAGCCATTTTTACCAGCCATGACATCCGTCCTACATCCAGGTCACCGTCACGAAGATACTAAGCATGCAGCCTGTTCAATGGAAATATTCTAAACTAGGAATTAAACTGCTCTCTGAACTTGGAAACGTTTCGACCAGTTGGAGTTGACAGCCGAATGCGCCAAATTTTTGACACCGGTAACACTGGTTGACTTTTCTTTTCTGCAGACGTTCCCATGTCACCACTCTGAAATTCAAATACCTTCTTCTTTGGAGGGCATTTTGGTCTCCTTTTGTTTGAAATTTTTACCAAGTAAAGTAGAAAATTCTGACTTTCTTCGGTGAATCTTCTTGTCACAAAGACTCTGGTGGGAAAAATTTAATTTCCTGATGCAGATCCCTCGATCACCTGGAGATTTACAGCCGAATCTTTTTCTAAGTCCGAACTCCTCAACAAAAATGAGGGTTTGAACTGCGACTATTTTCACTGGTTAATGTATAGATGAAGCGCAAAACCTCGTCAGAAACAACCAGTGATTTCGTTTAAAAGTTGATTTTTCTGCGTTAAGTCTTTTGATTTCAAAATTGCTTAATTTATTTTGGGCTGGCGATATTCGAACCAATAAACAGACTCCTCGATTTGTCCAAATGCATTAAATGGCATAACTTTTTCGGCGTTGTTGGTCCGAAAACATTGATTTGCGTAACTTTTTCTGCGTTGTTAGTGGTTTTTTCAGAGGAACCAGCAGAACTGCGAGTTAGATTCTCCTTAGTTGTATTGTTTTTAATATTGAATAAAGTTCACATCATTACGCGGTTCAGAGCCCGTTCCCTGCCAGTAAAATGAATTCTAGCCACAGGGCCCTAAAGGATAGTCAGGGCAGAATGTGATGAGCTATCGTGTACACTTTCAGGACTTCAAATGTCGAAGCTGTTTCTCAATCTCTATCATGAGAAGAACTTTCTAACGTTCATCGGATTAAAAGGAAAAGAGACAGCTATGGGTCATATGGTAGCACATTCGCAGGACATATCAAGAAAATAGGCTTAGAAACGAACAGTAAGTGCAGATTCTGCAATCTTGCGGAGGAGGCACCAGTGCATTTGCAAGCACATTGTAAAGCACTAGTCGGCACGAGCAGTGACCATATAATAAGCTTCCTTGTCGAAGGTGAATAAGGACGAAAAGGAAGTTTAGGAATAAGGAAGTCAAAAAAGATCATCGATTTTCGTATAAAAGTCGATCGATGTTTTAGACGCTCTTGATACCCTGGAAAGGATGGATAAGAAATCTTTGAAGATTGAATAGAAAAGGATTTTTGTGTGACTTAACGCCTAGCACGGATATATTCTTTTCATTCAAGGCTGAGACAGTGCCCCAAAAGGATGAAATAACTGAAAGTTCACATCATTACCTATATTAGAACTATCTTCAATACATTCTTCAACTTTCATTCCCTCTTGTAATCCGTCCAGCGCTGCCTAATAGTTGGGACTATCGTTAGTGCCTTCAGCACTTACGACTGCTTAAAGGATAGTTTGTTTTGTAGTTTTCTTTACTTTTGTTTCTTAATTTATTTGCATTTGTGTTTGCGGATCTTGAGTCTGTGTCGCTTTCTTAAAGAAAAAACTTTGGAAGGACTGTGTCCCTTTCTTAAAAAGACTTTAGAAGGACTGTTTTTTCTCTTTGGGTTGGTGGGTGAAGGCAATTTACGCCCGGAGTGTGGGACTCCTAGGAGCACATGCTACCAGACTACCCAATAAACACCCCCTCCCCTATCAAGGAGGGACTGTAGCCTTAATCTTAATTGGTGATATTCTTTCCGAAATTCGGTCATCTCTCTCTCTCACATCTTTGGATAAACGCGTGTTAAATCCGCCATATGTGGAGTTTTCTCTTCATGTCTGTTTTTGATGACGACTGCCACCAATTTTGTATTTGAAGTTTCCCTTGGCTCCCCAATTACTGAGAATCTCACGAGCTTTTCCGTTCCGGCAGTCTCAAAGGTGTCTTTTGATTGTTCGCTTTTGTTGATATACCGAAGTATGTTCGATATGGATTCCTTGCGTTGATTCCTTTGACGATATAAGCTATTTCCAATAAAAAATTAACTTTTGACTGACGTTTTTCTTATGAAAAATTAATTTCACTCCTCAAAAATTTTGACAGGAGCGATTTTAATACACGTCTGTATGTAATGAATTATTGAGGTCAGTCCGGTAGTTTCCTGAATATAATTTTGAAAAAAATAATCAAAAAAAAAGCATATATGTTATCCCAATAGACTTATAGGCTGAGAGACTCCGACTAATATTTAGATAGGTAATTCGCACGTGTTGAGCATCTAATGACACGACCTTTATCCTTGCTGATCGGCTTACTAATAAACCTGAAGCTACCGTGTCGCTCGATCTTGGCAAACGTGGAGAAGTATCTGAAACAGAGTTATCGAAAATGGTGCAGAGCTTGTGAGAATCCACGTTCATACGCAAAGGATTGTCAGGTTTCTGTTTATGGTAAAAAAATTTAAGTCGTTGCTGGTTACAAAGTCGAAAGTAATTCAGTCGAAAGCTTCTGCGTAATTCAGATATGGTCGTTTGCGGGGGATGACACTTCTGCAGAAGTTGTAACAATGGCTGAATTTCGGACAAATGCTGACGGAACACAGTGAACATTGGATAACATATTGGACTCAGTTTTGTCAGACTGCTGATGGTTTTTCAATTCATTCTAATTAACGAAAAAACTACTTATTTCAAAAAAAGTTTTAGTTTGCGAATGTTGTAACCTAACTTATGCAAAAGCTCTTTGCCTTTCAGTCATTGAGTCGTTATTGTCCTGTTAGCAGCCAACGAGCGCTCGTTTCAGAGTTTTCGATACGCTTTCATATGTATTCCTTTAAATTGGCGTTTATGGCTCCACTGTTTTGTATATTCCTTCAAAAGATCTTTCAATGCTTGCCATCAACATAACAAGAGATCAATTACAATTCATTCTTGATATTTCACAACAATTTATTGGTAATCAGAAGTTAATTTATTCAATCATTGCCCCAACTTTCACGAGCCCAATGTTTTTCGAATGACACTATGAGCGTCATACTACTTTAAATTGCCAATCAGAATTCCTATCTAATTTATTGAATAATTATCTGCTCTCGAAGACGAATTATATTCAATAAATTTCAATCATTAGACGAAAGTAGAAGACAACAACACGATGTTAGGCTGCTGCTTCAAATATTCTCCACCCCATACGCCGCCATTGTTGTTATACAGAAGACATTGAGTAACTACCACTCGTTGAGTTGTTCGAATGTCGAAAAAGAAACGAAAATGATTTGTAATGAGAAGGCACCAAACAGGAATTAATTTGTGTCTTAAAAGGACAAGAAAGCAGCAGCAGCAAATAAAAAAAATAAATAAATAAATAACAAAAATAGAAATATATTCTTTGCGTGTATAAGTAATCAGGGAGGCAGTTGAATTGAATTATAGTAATTGGAATCATGATAATTCGAGAAACAAGAGCAGCACTTTGCATAAAATGTAAATTGGCGAGTGTACATGAAAGCCATATACAAGTGCTCGTATGTATGTGCCTGCTTAGTTGGGAGACTTCTGACGAAATATATTTATTCCTTACATAACCCGGCCCGTATGCATGTACGCACTCATATGAATATAGAGTCCGAACTGTCTGTTTCTTTGCTCCTTGAGTACATTTACATTTTTTAACTGCTGCCCACTGGAACGAGCAGGGCTAACTATGGCTCATTTAGTTTCATATAATCGCCGTGGCCTGGGCTAAATTAAATAAATGCAAATTTCTCGACGAGCTCAAATCCTCGTTCGCCCATTCCTTCGCTCCACTCCTGCTAGTTGCGCTCGGCTATTGATGCTGGCCTGAAAGGAAAACATTAAAATAAGCGCGCGAGATATCATTTGATTGACCACACACCACACACGGGAATTTCTTCGGAATCGAATCAATAATATGTTAAATAAGGTTCGTTGGTTGTCTGTTTACGGTCACTTAAGTAGTTGCCTGGTTGAGTCGGAGTCAGATGATCCCCTATGAAAGGATACGTCTTATTAACCGCACACCCGCGATGCTATGCTGAGTTCACTGATTAATGCAAATTCATTGTTTTCAAGCTTGATTATCTGCATAGTTCCTGGACACCATTTCTGTCTTCTTGAATTCTACACGAACCAGAACCCTCGCTCCTAGCACCCAGATTGCTTGTGTGGAGCAATCAACCAACAGCTAATGAACATATGATCAAAAGCAAAATTAAAATCAAAATCTAATTTAATATCTTTTGTTTTTCTTTTTGTATATCTTCAATTGCATGTGCAACCACCCACTATTGCTGATACTAACCACATCGTTTCAACGAACCTACATTATTCCCGCAGACACACAATACTCTCATCAAGGACTATAATTCCATGGAACAAAAAGCCTCATTACCAATATATGTATTCACCGACACCATTCTATTGTCGTCGTCAACATCGTTGTTGGCCTGTATCACAAATGTTGATCTGTCAATTATTTAATTAACAAACAGAATGCCATAGTAAATGTAATTTTTATAGGACAATGTACTTATACAAGGATACAATAAAACTCATTTGAAAACTTCGTCATAATGTTCAAGGAACATTGCTGGAAGAGCACGGACGATAGGGTGAGTCACATTCCAGGTGAGTTTGTGACAGCCTGTCGATAGGTAGAGAGAGTCCTTGCAGCGATGGGTGGCATCGTGGTAGCAATGAAACCGGCAATGATTTCAAGTTTCCTATCGGAATAGAAATCATGAATTCTCATTTGAATGGAATATGATGTCGACGACGAATTCATAACGATTCCACACCAGATGCCACCTTTTCACAATTTACATTTGAAACTGGGGCTGCAGCAATAATGACTCTAATTATGATTATTTACAATTTTTTTATTTCGTATATTGTTGCCGATGTGCGAAGGATAAAGGATAGTTGCATTATGTGAGGGGACAATGCACTGGGAAGAAAATGCGAGTTTGGAATAATTATGGTATGATTAATTATAGGGTTTGCATGTGAACATGTGTCGGCAGCGGAAATTTGAAACATTCAATTCGGGAATTGAAAGAGTTGGGCGTAGATGTCTGCCTTTCAAGACATACGAAATACCATTTCGATATTTATTTCATCCTTTTGGGGCACTGTCTCAGCCTTGAATGAAAAGAATATATCCGTGCTAGGCGTAAAGTCACACGAAAATCCTATTCTATTCAATCTTCAAAGATTTCTTATCCATTCTTTCCAGGGTATCAAGAGCGTCTAAAACAGATCAATCGACTTTTATACGAAAATCGATGATCTTTTTTGACTTCCTTATTCCTAAACTTCCTTTTCGTCCTTATTCACCTTCGACAAGGAAGCTTATTATATGGTCACTGCTCGTGCCAACTAGTGCTTTACGATATGCTTGCAAATGCACTGGTGACTCTTCCGCAAGATTGCAGAATCTGCACTTACTGTTCGTTTCTAAGCCTATTTTCTTGATATGTCCTGCGAATATGCTACCATAGGACCCATAGCTGTCTCTTTTCCTTTTTATCCGATGAACGTTAGAAAGTTCTTCTCATCATAGAGGTTGAGATACAGCTTCGACATTTGAAGTCCTGAAAGTATACCCGATAACTCATAATATTCTGTCCTGACTATCCTTTAGGGCCCTGTGGGTAGAATTCATTTCACTGGCAGGAAACGGGCTCTGAACCACGTTGTCTTGGCAATTGATCCCCTGGCTCATTAATTCCAAAGCCTGCGTGTCATAAGACCAAGTAAAGTATGTTCCTTTTGTCCGCACTGATCTTGTTACATGTATTGCAGCAATCTAGAAACATTCTCAATGCAATCACATGTGCTTCTAGTGGGTTTAAGACTGCTTTACTCTAGGACAGAATACCTATAGTTTCATCTTTGGATCCTCTGCATTAGATGAGTTTAATGAGATCAGCCATTGCAAAATCCTCAGCCAGACACACTACTCGTCTGTTAGAAATTTTTTTAACCACGTCCGAATTCCAATTCCACACTAAATCCTGTTCCCTCAAACAACTTAGAATCATTAATATACCATGTTCTTGCATTGTGTCCTATAAGATACATATAAAATTCAGCCCCTCATTTCGCCTTTGTCGCTCAGCACTATCAAAAAAATTTTTTTAGTGCAAGCTGAATGCTGCCATACTGTGTTTCGATGGTGTCAATATCAACGCCTTGGTTGCAAATTTGGAGATCAATTTCTCTTTTTCCATGGTAGTTTTACGAAACTCACGATGTCCTGTTCCTGTCTGTAATGTCTGCGATTTCGGATTTTTGAATGGGCTGCTGTAGGACATGGCCAGAGTTATGCTACAGACGTAGGCCAAACTCTAGAACCATTATCGACAAAGCCCACGTCCTGCGTCCTTGGAATTCGTTTCCCAAGCTACTCATAAGTGATAGATGGTCTCACCATCCGTGGTAAATGCACTGTGGGATTTTGACTTAAAGACCAATGGACCACAAGACCAATTCTACCTTAAAGTATGCGTTCCATGTGTGCCTGGCGTTCATTAGCAATCCTAGAAACTTCATACCCTTTTTGAACTTAACCGTTATCTCATCTAGATATTGAACGATTCTTAGCATTCAAGATGACTCGACTGTTTCATTTTAGTAGAAAAGCTGGCTTTATGTTTTAAATAATTCCAACGGATGCTCTAAAACATGACTAGAGTTTCCGCATACCAAACGCTAGATTCAATGGAGATGGACAAGCCACATCTTGCGTTCTTGAAATTTGTCTACTAAAGCTATTGGTCCCTTGGTGATGATTGGTCTTACCATCTTGATATAAGTGTACTGCAGGCTAGGCTGTAGGCTGTACTGATGCTCGACCCCTCTTGAACTAGCCTCGTCGTGCATTAGCAATCCGAAATAATTTTTTCCCCCTTTTTTGAGCCCAAACTTTATCTCATCTAGATTCATGGTGCGAAATGAGAATTGAGTTTTATGCATATTTCTGGGAAAACAATCAGTATGGTTTTATCAGAATTGACCCTTAAGCGTATTTTTGGGCAGCTGCCACTAAGTATCCGAAGCGCAGCCTGCATTATTTACCCAATGTCCTTTCTTCGTTTCTCTTGGTGAAAATCGTATCATCCGCACGCGCACGGCCACCTAAGCTTACAGTTTTAAGATGACTTTTCCCATCGCAAGGGTCCTGAGTGGGTGTGAAAGAACACTCCCTTGTGGACAACCACGATCTTTGATGTTTCTACGTTTCCATTTTGTGCACAGTGGTCTGCCTAATTTATTTTACTCTAGCGCTTTTCTCACTATATAGTAGCTGCCACTGTTTTTTATCATTTCCCAATTGACTGTCAAACATAAAACTAACTTTCTGTCACATCGGAACTGCCATCAAACCTTTCAACCTCAAAATAACCTAAAGTTCTATTTCCAAACGTTATATGGTCTACTCTTTAGTACGATATAACAGGCATGTGTGGAATTGGAAAAAATTGGAAAAAGGAAAAAATTGGAAATTGGAAAAATTGGAATTGGAAAAAGATAAAAAATGCATGTTTATGAATAATAACGGTTTTATTTCTGATATTTTTTTCCTCTGAACTTTACACTTCCTCTAAATATGCCAGCAGCAGTCTCGGCTCATCAGCCTATACTCATCACATGATTCAACAACAGCGCTTCCTGAAAATCTTCGTCCATCATCCTTGCATGCGGACAGCTTCCTGGATATTCGCAACACTTGCATCCACCGCAGATTTTTGTGATTATTTTTGAAGTTTTTCCTAGCTTCTGATGAGTTGAACCGCAAAAATTCTTATCATCCCTAAATGAGATAAATTTTACATACTATCCTTGAATATGAAGACATAGGTATACCCTCATATTTAAGCTAGGGACCATTTTACAAGATTCAGTATGGTTTCAGTAATAAATTTAGGCCTTAGATCATTTTCATTCAGTAATTCATTAGATGCCAGCATTAGAAAGACCAGCGCAAAGTATGTCAAAAGACAATGGTATGAGTGGGTACTCACCTCACCATAATTGCTAGTGGAACTAGTAAGGCGCTTAGTTTAAGTTTCGACTTTTATTGCAACAACTTCTGTAGGCTCATAGCACGGTAGTAATCATAATTTGTGTTAAACTTTAAATGTCAAGGATAATTACTAATCATTTGGATTTTTAAGTATCTTCATCGGGTATGACCGGTTTCTACATTCTCCTTTAAGTATCACGCAATTTTATTTACGGTCTCTCGTATCACAGTTGTCCTCCTTCGTCCTGTTGAAGTACGATTTTATCTTTGAGGAAATAAAAAAAAAAGATTATATACATGCCTTTATATCCGTCATGCCCACGTTAGAAGTATAAGTTCGTGTATTTCAACACTGGTAACAAGAGGTCCTTCGACATCAAAAAGCGCGTTGAACGAACAATCAGGGTTATTCCGTATAACAAAACAGAGTTAATTCATGTTGCGTTCTGAACTAATTAAAATTTAATACCAAACCGAATTAACTGTCATTACGACAAGCAAAGTTTCATTATTCGTGTACACACGAAAACTTCAAATTTCGAATAGTGACGTTGAGCGTTGCCGGCGAATAATGTTGAAACAACCAAGTCAGTCTGGAAACAAAAGTAGGCGTTCAACTTGCGCGACATACCATATGCAATATTGATATTTGTCTCGAGCGAGGACTAGATAATGCATGTTACTGCACACATTAGCCATTATTCTCAGCCACGACGATAATATAAGTGGGTTGGAGGCTAGAATCGCGGCAAGGACTCCTTTTGAAAACCATTTTCCGACCCTGATTCAATAATTTGCTTATGTCTTAGTTTACTACCCCATCAATTTCCAAACTAACAACTTTCATCCTAGTCGTCCTCTGGCGTCGAGCATAGACGCGTGTCTAACATTCGCCGCTGGAACTTCACCTGTCTGACATACCATATATGATGGCTCATATGATCCATACATCGAATGTCTCTATTTTATCGTCATCTTCTAATAGTAATCTCGTTTCCATGTTCCAGAGACTAATTTAAACGAACAATAGTAAATTAATTACTAAAACAGGTTAAGTTATGCTAAACATCAATAGAGCGGGTAATTAAGCATTGCATATGGGGCTCCATGCTCTGCTCGGCAAAAGAGAGATCCATGCTATTGCCAAGGGTTTCACTTGGTTGGTCGAAGTTGAAAATAATTGTCCTGGATACTCCCTTTCATTTTCGTCATATTGCGTTTCGTTAACAAAAGCAATTGAAGAAATTTGAAGGGTAGAGAAATTCGACAGAATATGAAGGATGGTGTGAAGATGCCGTACGAGGAGTCAGAACTACTTTATCGTAGAGAACTTTGCATTGAAATAATAGACTCAAAAATATTTACATAAGGTAGTTTTTCCAGTGAAAATAAGGTTAAGAAGTTTAAAATTTTAAACCGTTTAATGGCCACCGTGACTTGTGGCTACAGAGGGCGTTCAACGAACCCAATTTTTTGACCACTTTTTCAAAAGTAGTCGATATTTTAGCCCAACCATTTATGCTAGAATCTATAAAATTTTAGCATGTTGCATTCCAAAGATTTTAATCAGGAGTCTTTCAGTTACATAATCTTGGAGGCTACTTCACCCCAAAAATTCGTAAATTAAAGTTCAGTTTCGTTTTCAACAAGTCTATTGTTTCGTCAGTTGTGTTCGTTGGTGGCATTCTGTTGAATGTTGAAAAACAACAACTCTTTCCGCATTGTCAATAACATGGTCCATTATATTTATATGATGCAATCATCCCGAAACTAAAACAGTGCAGTCAACTTTAATGTATGTTATAGAGATTTAAAGTCACTGTATATACGAAAATTTTGCTTGTTGACATATCGAATTCATTAACATAATCATCGAACAAAATTTTGAATCTCGATAAATTGATTGTAAGCCAAATCTGTGGTGAGCGCTACTTAGCACAAGTAAAAATGACAAACCTGACGACGCACAAATGTCAACGTATTGTCAATTATGACATATGTCGAATGCAATTTATAATTATTTATAGACACCATACGCGTACAAAATATCCTTTATCTAATCAAAATGTTTGGTTGGAAATTCGTAGAAAGTGTTGAATTAAACTCCACTTTTGAAATGAAATTAAAAAAGAGATTGAAATAAATTTTCATTTGTTTTATTTCAAATTTTTGATCGATGACTTTTGATGATCTTTTAACTGCAAACCCCATAAAATATTAGGATTTCTTTTTGCATTCCTTTTGCATATGAATTTCAAATACAGAAACGATTAACCTACTAAATAAAATTAAAGTATTTTGCAAATCAGACTAGCATTGACTTTAATAAGTTTGAGGATGCGTTTTCTGCTCAATATAAGAAAAAGGAGAAGCGCGTTCAAAGTATCTGAAGTGAAGCAACAAGAGGACACGATACGTGGGCAATACAAAGGAGCCCTAAAAATGTATTTAATATACAGTACTTATATAGCATATATTTCATGTAAGGAAGTGTGTTATGTTATACGTTAAGAAGTTTTATGAGGAAGTGTTTTACTCCTAGGATTCAATGTTGTTCCAAACATTTAGCATTGTTGTTTTTTTTATTCAAAACAGTATGCCCAGCAACTGAACAATTTGGTTCTTTATTGCTGCGCTGAAATCCTTTTTATAAACAGTTTTTCAGATAACAAGCTGTTATTTGCATGCTTTGCATTTCATGCTAAGCTTCTTTTTCAAAATATGTATTTTGGTTCCATTGTCATTGAACATTGACTGATATGTGGCCAAATGAGCAAATATTGTTCTGAGGCCAGAAAGCATCCTGAAAAAGTAAACACGAATTACAAATTATAGTTAAAACTACTAACCCAATGACCCTTTCTAGAGCATATCCCATGTTCTTGCCAAAAACCTTGCTGAATGAAAGTATTCAGAAGTATCTTAATGTGACAAATAATTATTTATGAATAATTTCCTGGAATAAAGTATATTTATATATAAATAACCTACAGATAGGATGAAATATTATTATTACCAAACAAATTTGTGACTAAAGTGAGTTGACATCTTCTATTATCAATTTCATCTTCAACTTCATCTTCTAGTTTCAATTCAAAAAATGCAACTTAGCTCAAATATTTCATTCTGTGGTCCTTAGAAAAAAATATACAATCAACACTAGAATTGGCTTTATTTCCACAGTTCCCCGAAGATTATCAAATTTACGCAAATATCAAGACTGTACGCTGGAGAGAAGCTGGTTGAATTTTAGCTCACTTTATTAAAGCAATTTGGAAAAATTTTAAGGAAATCCACCGCGGTCCATTTTTGAAACTGTGAATATGGAAAAATTAAGGACCTCCCGTTTTCTGTCCAAAATCAACCAATAACGCTTAAAACGGAGTCATCAATATATTTGCCAATGAATCTTTTTGGCAGCATTGATTTCTTATTAACTTACTATTATTTTATTTTTCCCGCATGCACCAATATTTTGTAGAGGATCAAACTGAAATCCACCTATAAAAGTTCAAAAAGTTCATAAATGCGAAGAAAATTCACCTAGAATTTTGGTACAAACTACCTAAAAAATATTCAAAAAGTGATAAAAAGGAGACCGTTGCGTTTAGAAAGATGAAAATTTCAGACACCTGGCCTTAAATATTGGTGCTTAATAACATTCTGAAATTACTGGTTCATAGATAAGATTACCATTATTTTTAATTCCATTCAAATTAATGCAAAACGAACAATTTCACCTCCCTTAAAAAACGTTTTTTCCTTATTAGTCCGTGCCGTACAGAAACCTTCCAATCTGCTTTTTTTTTGCTTTAAGTCCAACTATCCAAAACAATATTTAAAAAGTGATAAAATGGAGACCATTAAGACACCTTGGCTTAAATATTGGTCCTAAATAACATTCTGCCATTCTGCAATCCAAAAAAATATTCAAAAAGTGAAAATGTCGATATGTCGATAACATATGCAAAATTTGCCAAAATTGTTTGTCAAGTTGTCGAATCTTTGGCGCCACAACAAAAACCTGTTAAAAGATCTACCAAGAGTTTCCTTACCGATAACATTTGTTTATCGTTTAAAACGATCGGAATTGAAATTTCAGGTACATGAAGTTTGAATTCGTATCGGATATTATTAACGCCCAATCGGACTAAAATTTTAATTCGTCCTTTTGGAAATTTTTGTTAATTTAATTTATGGGTAAGCAACTAGTCGAAAGTGCTGATTATTTTCGCAATCCATAAATTTTTAAGTTCATTCCAATCGTCAAAACAGGCGGTCCCGATTTTTCCAGCAAATTCACAAGCAAGTATCCTCATTCCTTTCTTAACTACACCAAAAACTATTGCATATAGAGTTGCAAATTACTTTTAATAACTGGCTTCGATCTCTGTTGAGAACATGATGAACGTATATTAAATATTGATGGACATGCAGTTTTTCCGAAAATCTCATAAACGAAGATTCTAACATTTGCAAAGATTTCGTGGTAAATTTGAATCTGCGATACAGGCGCTTACAAAATGGTTCGAAAAAAAGAGTCCGTGTTTTTCAGCTGCCTTTTTTGCATACCTTAATATTCTGGAATCGGCGTGTATGAAAATTCTGGAAAATAATTTTATTAGGCGCGCAACTAAGTTCTCGCTATTTTTCTATGAAATTGCCACTTTATTGTGAAAAAATGTTTGGAAATGAATTCAAAATAAAATAATTCAAAAAATTCAAAATATTGCCCATCGCTAGTGACAACTTTTTCCCATCTTTCTGGCAGAGCTCGAATACCGTCATGGTAGAATGAAAGAAAAAAAGCATCAATTCCCGCAAATGACGATTATTTGACATTTTTACACAACCAAAAGTATATGACACAAAAAAAATAACTTATGTGTCGAAGCGGTTTGTTTACCATATGTCTAAGCTTGGTCCATGACGATTTGGTTATGTCACAATCGATCAGCACTTACTACTGGAGCCATCTCTTGAAAAACAGCGGGAATTTAGTTTCGCACCTAATAGTAATAAGTTAAAAAGGTTTCCAAAATCTTAAAAACGTAATATAGTGAAGTAAGTTTTCGACCGCCATTTTGGACGCAGGCTCAGTGCGCCATTTTCCATATTTTCCCGTTACTGAATCCAAAAATTGAAAGTCTTCTGACATTTCTCATGATGAGTCGGAAATAGTTCATTCAACTTATAAACATGTCATTCCCATGATATCCTAAATAAGTCAATAGTCAATATAAAAGTTATCAGGTCATTCAAAAACACGAATGTATATAATGTATTTATTAAAATCTGAAAATAACAGTTCTTCGAAATCGTAGTAAAATTCAAAGAGATGTTTCAAAAATCTCCAAAATATTAACACTTTAACAATCGACCTGTAAGCTAATTATTTTTTCGCGAGCACGTACCGACACCCGTATTCAACGAAACATGACTGAATTTAAATACATATGTGACAACTGCCGGCGCCCCCGTCCCCTGTCACGAATTAACCAACTTATCGCTCATGCTTTCAAACACCACTCAACCCAAAAAGCCTTATTCGGAATAAAGCAATCCATGCAAACTTTTTTACAAGCCCATGAAGTCAGTACCCAAAGCTGATTGTATCAATTTTTTTTTAAATATGAATAAAAATAGTTATAAATAGGTAAAAGGTAAATATAAAAGTTACAAAAAATTAAGTTTATTTCAAAATGTAATATTTTTATAATTACAGAATTATTTTAGTTGATGATTTAGCTCATGGGTTAATCCAGGTTAAGTTAGAAGTTTGTGTTACTTTTGACAGTGGTATATTTATACAAACGTTTTTTATATTAAATAATTTAGGCAGAGCTCATATATAGTGTGTTCCCCAAAAATAATAATAATAAAAAATTAGCCAACAGTTTGAAGACTCGAAATCGTGCACAATCGCTTTTTTCTCGAAATGACATTCTTTCAACTAGGTCGCAAGTGATTCTCAGAATTAACAAAGCCAATTTCAATAAAGCTTGGTGAATTTTGTTTGTTAAGGCCTCCTGCATGACGATTTACCACATTTGGCATTAAAAATGTCATTAAGAATAGTTTGGTAAACGAAAATGGGCCAGTACAGGTTGTTTTTTGTCGACTATTTTTCAAATATCTACCAATTTTTTCTTAATTTTTGACAAGTCTTACGTCTTACGAAAATATACCACTGACACGCAAGACTACTTCCTTTTTGAAAACCTGTTGGAATTTTTTTGTTTCAATGGACCCATGACAGCGGCCATGCGACACTCTGTTCTTTGTGCCACTTGGCACCAGCGCCATTTTTAAAAATATAAGAAATGCAATATTCATAAAAAAATTATTTTTCCATACTTTAAATATACAATATGACAATATGATAAAAAATGTTCACTGATATATCTAATAAAGGAGCTGAGAAAAACAATCTGAATAATCATCATTTCGTTGGCCTTCTATAGTGTACAAGTACCTTAAAGGATTTGGTATGGGATTGAATATGGTTGTATGCTGATCAAAAAAATAGAATGCATCCTTTTGATTTCGTGAATTTTTTATTTACAAAATCGATTTTCGAACGTGATCGCTCGATCTATTTCAAGCATTCTATAATTTTGTTCAGTTTGTGCATTTTGTGAAATGAAAATGATTACA
Organism: Stratiomys singularior; assembly: GCA_954870665.1. Taxonomy (NCBI): domain Eukaryota; kingdom Metazoa; phylum Arthropoda; class Insecta; order Diptera; family Stratiomyidae; genus Stratiomys; species Stratiomys singularior. Next base: position 24,320,817 of record OX940881.1, on the reverse strand, counting down.
AATATGGTTGTAAGGTTGTAGCATGTGGCAACTGGTAATAAAAATTGTTTTTTTTTCATCATAGTTTTAGTACCATTATTCACAAAAACTTTTTTTTGGAAACCAAAGTAGACGCGATGACAGTGTAGCAAAAAAACATCAAAAATAATAATTTAAAAATTTTGTGGATTCGAAATTTGTAGAAACGCAATTTTTGTCAAAAATCGTATTGTTCTAAATTTTATTATTTCTTTTCAAAAAATTTGTTTATCTTTATGTTTATTTTACGTAATTTATTCAGACGTAATCATTATAAGTAACAAAATACTCGAAAAAAAATCGTTTATAAATTCGGAGGTTTCAAATTATGCTGAGCGTCAACTCAAATTGTATTTTCTCAATTCAATTATGTTTAAGAAATTATTTTTGAAGTTTTAGTTAGTTTAAATAGTCATTATGCGATAGCAGTAGAATGCAGTAGCAAAAATTATTGATTTACTAGTTGGTTTAAAATATGTTTAAAATATGGTTAAAAAAATATGTTTAAAATATGAATTTTTCACTTCCATTTTTTTGTACTTTGAGATATTTATAACTGTTGATTTACACAATCTAGTGCATGTTATGCTTAAGCAGTCCTTACAGGCTAAAATGTGAGCATCACGAAATGTCAGGGACGAAGTAATATTCATCTTCTCTACAATTCCTTTAGTTTCGTTTCTCTCTATTGAAGAAGAATTGTTCAACCTGAATTATACACCTACCAAATGTAGGTACATACGAACCACCAAGGACATTAACCCAATTGCTTTCTTTCTGTCATACGAATGAAAATCTTTGCTGGCGATTTAGTTGATACTTCAAACCAGGCGATCATACATTTTCTGGTGATTCCAAAATATTTTTTGAGATAATGTTCATCTAGTAATAATTCAATACAATGTATAATCAATCAGTCGTTTTAAATCAGAATATTAATATATATCATGTTAACGCATTGCACTCAACACAATAAATGTAATAATAATTGTTATTGTTATGATTATTTCAGGAGTATGACAAAGACTCATGCCACAGGATACGTTCTCCTAGTCCGCCTGCATCACATTCCGATATTGATAAAGAAATTAAAAATCCATCGGAGTATTACAAACATTTAGCATGTAGTAATGTGGAGCGAACGTCACATTCGCCACATGAACAAGCGAAGGCAGCCGCGGTTGCTGCTGCAGTCGCAGCCCAAGCCCACTTGAATGGAACTAGTGAGTACATATCGATGTCCAATTACAAATAATATGTATTTATATTTGCATGTATCATTTGAAACACATCCAACTATAGAACATGACCCGAATCCCCACACAGTGATTGACTTGCCGTTCAAATTGGCCGTTTACATGTCTCCGTTGTTCAGTCTAGTAAGAAATTAAAATTCGTTTTTAATTCCATCTTGTCCATTGTTCATGGTCCCATTGTCAGGACAATTTCGGACAGACTCTATTTTTCGGCATGTGGACAAATTGAAATAGATTTCGCCGACTAAATTCGGTACAGTAGTTTACGTTCTGCAGTCCCTGCATAGCTTCACACATAAATCCCTAATTCCAATATTCCAGACTTGCATCGTAGCCGTCCCACCTTAGCGCACTCCTTAAACTCTTGGCCAACGTCCTGGAGACATGATAATGAATTGTTAGACCTCAAATCACTTTACCTATCACACAGATATGTGAAATTTCCATGCTCTGATATATGAATCTCTCTTAATTCAATAGTGCAAGACATGATAAATCTACAAAAGTTACAAAATTTAGCATCGATACAGCAGCAGCAGCACCAACAGCAGCAACAACAACATCAGCAACCGCAACAACAGCAGCAACAACAACAGCAACAGCAGCGAGAGCAGCAGCATTCATCAGTTGGACCAGGAGCACTTGCAGGCCTTCAGGGATTAGCTGGAATTTCATCTGCAGCAACATTAAACTCACCTTTGAATTTAAGCGTTGGCTCTACATCAACTTTATCATCAACGAGTACGAAACCATCCCCAACGCTCACGCCAACTCCAGCTTGCAGTGCACTGGGGAGCAATGGTGGCGGAATATCAGCTTGTAGTATTCCGGGCAGTTCGCAAATGCCACAATTAATATTAGCTTCAGGACAATTAGTTCAAGGCGTTCAGGGGGCACAATTACTAATCCCAACGTCACAAGGTACGTGTACTTTAGATATCTGCCTCGATAGATGGAGAAGATTAAAATTGTCTCCGGCTAAAATTATTCGGAGCATACCGTGAAACTGAATGAATAACGACCGAATTTGATATGACGTCTTTTGTTGGTTAGTCTCTAGTTACAAGGTAGAATGTAATAAGTTTTTAACGAGTCCCGAGTAGAAAATAAGAGCTTAGAACCTAACAGCGAGGGACTTCCTAATTCTTTGAAATTTCCCAAAGTAGCAAGCACGAAACGTTTTGCGTCTTCATCGTTGCACTCTACCTTATGCAATCCTCACACGCGCAGACTAGCATATATGATTTGGTTTTTTGTACATTGTTGCAGGCATTGCCGTTCAAACCATCCTGACGATACCGGTCAGTCAGCAAATAACAACTAATGACCAATTCCTTCAAAGTTACGCGGCGTTGGCGGGGGCGGCGCCTCCTTTTGCCGCAGCATTAGGCGCACACCAGATCCCATTGGTTCAGCAGCACAACAATTTCTACAAGCCAAACTTATTTTCGAATGGTGTCCAGCAGCTTCTTGCCGCCCTGCATCCGCAACTGTTTCCTCCGGCACATCCTGATCCCATGCATCAGGCCACGTTGCATAGACCTTCCGAGCAATCTGCTCAGCAGCCACCTAGCCACAGTCATAGCCTACATATGCTCCACAATCAGCAACAGGCTAGTCACCAACACCATAAGCTGGAGCGGATTTCTCCAAAGCTAGACCCGCTAGCTCATCATCGGGAACCTAGCCCGCAACCTCCACTGCGTAAATCTCCGCTGATTGGTGGCAATCCTGGCCACAGTCCGCCAAGGAATTCCCCGTTCACGGCTATTCACTTGCCATCGCATCCTAATCAAGGCCAAGAAAAACCATCGACCACTTCTTCGGCATCGCCTTCAAACAATCACTTCATCACCGCCTCGTCGTGCGCGTCATCTTCATCAACGCTATCAGGATCTCAAATGCCACGTTCGCACTCCCCAACCAGCCATAGCCACAACATTAGCTCCAGTTCTCATAGTTTAAGTAGCCGCGTCAACTCGCCGTCGTCAGCCGCTTCTGTACTTAATAGCATCAATAGGTGAGCCTGTCCGTTATTGTTGCCATTGACTGCATTGATCCTTGCATAAAACCGATTTTCAGTACGAATTCTCTTTTATATCACAGACTCACCACAAGTAACGGTGAATTAACAATAACCAAATCGCATATACCCGCCAGTCACACATCATCGTCACTAGCCGCTCCTTCGTCCGCGTCGCCCTCGCCTGGTCTGCCAGCTGGCGCTCATCATTCCAATAGTCATCAACAATCGCAACAGCAATGCCATCAACAATCCTCTACTCAACAACAACCACCACAACATCAACAACAACAGCCACCACATCCGCCAACATTGAAGTTGAGTCCTTCCAGCATGCACCTTTCGCCGACCGGCACCGAAGCGTCTACAACTGATTTGTTGGTGGATTCGCCCAGTGAGTGCTACGTGTATTATATCAAATTTTTATTATTTATTTAAAATTTATATCTAGGTAGAACTATCTCACAGATTCATATAAATCTGCAAATACGTTACGTATCCGTGTGAAAAAGTTTCGGCACTCTTTAGTCGGGAACGATTTCCTGGAAAGGATTAAAATAAATTTGTTTTCAGGTTAAACTATCACGAACTACTGAAATTTAGTAATCTGTTAGAATGTTGAACCATCAGATTTGGCGCAATTTATCATCTTCATTCCTTCGTAAGCTGGCGCGGTAACCAATTTATGTCCTTTAGTACTGACCAGATCGCCTTGTTCCAATTTTTCGATGCTGTATAAGCTAAAATTTGCGGGAATATTTCGATGTTGCCTGAGTATGTTTTGTGATGAGTGAATCAGAAATATCGGGACTCAATGAGTGGATTTCCGCTTATCCTTGATTTTAGGCACTTTCTGCGTTACCTATCACTGTCATTCCTTGCTCATTTCCCTTAACTTTACGATACCATGACGTCCATGCACTGACAAAATGGCAAATCTGTCTGCGATTCTATTTCGTGTCCTAGTTAGATCCTTGTAGGTTTCATCTAACTTCATCTTGCGGTCTTAGCTTCTCGCAAATAGGATTGTCACAAGTCTTCACCAGCGGGCCGCGTCCTAAATCTTAGAGGAAGCTTAGCAGTGATAAACAGTCTCCCCGAGTCTCATCGAGAAGTTTATACTTTTCCAATGAATCTCTCCCTCAGTTGTTTCAACAAATATCCTTTGTATCCCGTTGCACCGATGTATACCACAAAGTCAGGACATTGTCAATCACTCAATAATAGTATTTAGTTGATAGTATAGCTCATCAGAAACTTCATTGAATCCAGGATTATACCACATTTATAATTGCTTTGGTTCTCATTTAATTCTTTCATTCGTCTAAGGATTTGTTTTTAAATTTCACGTAAACTCATTCAATGGCTTTTACCGTGTTCAAGTATGCTTGAATGGGGTCTCCTTATGTCGCGAGCGTAGCATAGCGTGAAACCATAGCGTATTAATAAGAAGCGAGGACACTGCGATATAACTTTGTTCTAATGGGACTCAATGGAAATCACTGGAATTTTATTTTTATTGGTAAATAAATTCCAGTTGATCCTTGATTTCATCTTCACAAAATACTTCCAAAAAATAAAGGAAGATGCGCATAATTTCGTGTGTTTTTTTTTTGTTCCGGTTTCCTTAGTGATTATTCCTCAGTTTCCTCATCTTCCACCGATTTTTCAGCGCCGAAACAGACAGAACAATAACCGCCGAAAGACGATTTCGAAAATAGTTACCAAAACGAATATCTTTCTGGTTTTTATGAAATATTTTCTCTTTTCCTTCTCGTTACTTTGTTTACAAAGGACAACATGTCCAAACTGTTTGAGCACAAACGCAATACAACTGTAAACTAAAGCTAAATGACCTACAGCGCTAATACTCTCTGGTCTCTGTTCTCAGACAGTGAAAGAAATATAAAGAAATATACAAGTGGATTTATAGTTGTCTAACATTTTTACAAAAAATGTTGTAGGGGTATTCTTGTTTTGCGCAAAAATCTAAGTAATATTATACTTATTTTGGATGAATACCGTTAGATTGAGGGGTAGCTTGAAAAATTAGAGCTAGTTGCAGCGATTGTGTACTCTAAATCTTCTATTGCGTTCTCTATCTCTTTCAATTGGAAGTCGCTCGATAGTGTTCTCCTTGGTTTATGTTAACGCAATGGTAGAGTCACAGCGTAGGTACAACCACCAGTTCTACTTCAAACATTCTCTTGATCCTTTACTGGTATTCAATCAAAGTAAGCAGAATTTTATGAGGATCGATAATATTTCTCTAATTTTAGCGCAACATAAGGATATTCCTCTCAATGATTTTGTCTTAAAAACGCAATAAAAATGTAAATTTGCTTTTAGTTTTTTTTGTCTCTGTCTAAGAGACGCCGCGTGAGAGTGCTAGCACTTTATTTACTTACGCTACAGTTTACAGTTTTATTGCATTTTTGATTACTGTCTGGTTTGTCTAGCACCTATTGGGATGAACGTTTTATGTAGTACGTTTTAAAAGCCCTATTGATGAAGTCGTCTGAAAAAAAGAAAAAAAGTTGCGTGAACAATCATTAAATTGTGTTAAAAGTCCTTGAGGTCGGGTTAATCAGTAAAAAAAGTCGATCCTTATTTTCTTGGTGATGCTCCTCCTCCTTCGCTCACGACTAGAGAACGAATCCGATCCGACCTGGAGATCGAAGAATAGGGAGACCTGGCCCCAAGCAATCCGCCAAACCCTCCCAGGATGGGTCCTTCAATTAACAGGGGAGGTAGTCAGTGCAGTTAGTCCAGCTAGATTTGAGTAAATGGGGATCCAACACTCATGTCGTAAAAAGCCTTTGCCTTCTAAAAAAAAAAGGATGTAGTTTAAGGTGGAAGAAACCGAAAGTTCTAAGGCCGAATGGTCTTGTTGTCCAGATGATATTCTGTAAAATTAAAAGAACTTTAAATTTCAGACATTATGCACTAGCGGAGGGTGAACTTCTGGGATGAAATATTTCTTGAAACATTCTGTAAAGATTCCAATGGTCATTCAGGCGTTTGTGTTCCTTGTTTTCCAGTTAATTGAAACCTTTATCCCCCAACGCGTGTGGTCCTTGTGTATGATTTACCAGTAATGGTTTCAATATACGCGCTATGATAGCGTTAGAACAGCACGACAATGTTTTAAGGTCCTTTGATAAAAATAAAACCACCGGCCGTTTTCTATAGTTCTGCAACATAAGTTCTTGCTCGGTATGTTTTTGAAAAAAAAAGACCCCTTCCATCTAAATTCCAAACTAGATTTGAAGTGTACCCTGCATGTTCTATAATATTTATGAATTGTTCATGGCATTCTTTGGCAGACGATTCGTCTGCAAACATAGTTTGGTACCTTAATTTTTATATCATGGATAACATGTCGCTTTCATAAAATCTGTACTTGCAGTAAATTCAGGTTGTTTTGGCTGAGATTAATTGCCTGACTCAACTTCCTTGATGCATTATATTAATTCTTAATCCGTTTCCCTTTATAACAATTCCAGCTAACATATTCTTTTTCTGATTCATTTTACATCTACATTTCCGGAGCTTTCGTCATCTTCTCTTTGACGGTACTTCTAATATTTGACGATGAAACGGAACTCATTTTCGTGCAAGAACGTACCGATTTTCCTATCGCAGTTTCATATTCATAATCGTCCTGATGGTGTACGAAAAGGTATACATCCTTCGTGTATTGGAAAAGGCTTGGCTACCGTTTTTAAACCTTGTCGTAGTTGCAAGTTGATCTAAACATTGGTTTATCTTAATAATAGTCCTCAATAATCTCCGGTTTTTTTGTAACAAAATACGTCATTTTCTCGGGAAAATTTTTTTTCCATTCAAAAAACTTAACTGCCATCAGTTGCTACACGTTTCGTATATCTTTCCGGTTATTTAGGAATACCATGCCAAAAGAATGGCTTTTGCGGCAACGCATTCGTCGAGCCACTTTCCAACTTCCTCGAAATCCCTGAAATGCTGCTTTGCTGCCCATGATTGCGGAGAGGTGATAGTAAGATGGCGCCAAGTACAATAATACGGTAAAACGGCGGTTGCGATCAGGTATCCTATCCAAGCAATTTCACTGGTTTCAGTGTTTGCAACAGCGCGTTGTCGTGTAACAACGTTACTTTTCCATGCCTTCAGGCCCATTCGGGTCGTTTTTCGATTGATTCGCGGTTTGAATTTATCTTTTGTTGATACTATAATGCGACGCAAAATGATTTCCTTTCGAGGGCCCGAAGCAGTATTTGACAAGTGACTTTGCGATTTTTCATTTCACGTCCATTCAAATTGTGTGGGACCCATTTACTGAGTTTATTGGACTTACCCAATGCTCTTAAACGGCTGTTGATCGTTTTCAGTGGCACTTTTAATGCTTCTGGTAATCGCCGTTGAGTTTAAGTTGCGGCATCATCAAATAATTCTTGCAATTTCTCCTCTTAGCATTTTTGGAATCTACCAGAGCATTCACTGTCCTTTACATTGAAATTACCACTTTTGAATTATCAAAACCATGTTATTCATGATTAATGGAGCGTGTCCACCCTATGTTTTTACCAGCATGCGATGTCTTCCAACAAACTTTTTCTTTTAGTTAAGCAAGAAAAGCAATTCATGCCGCAAATGCTCTTTCCCCGGCACAAAATTCGATCTCATTGATCAGCAAGATAAAACAAACACGCTATATTTGGCGGACTCAATTTGTGTGTCTACTTATATCTAAATGTTAGGCGATCAAAGTGGCGCATGTGTCAAATTAATACGCTTCGTACTTTTTGCTGGCGACATCTCTTAGTGAAACCGGTAAAACTTATGCACACCCCTGGTATTTGACATTGAGTTAGAAAATTATACAAAACTTACCTGTTATTGAGGACATAAATCGATACCACCAATAACTATACTTAGCTTTCTAAATTACCACACTACAAAGAATAACTAAACGTCTTTTCTTTTCTACTCACAAAACCAAACAAAACTTCGTACGGAATGGAACCAAATTGTCTTCCTTTTGATTGAATTCTAATGCACTAGGATACACAAAAATCGCTCATTTTGTTACGTTCATTGATAATGAAAATTCTTCTTACATTTGACAGGAATCGAGTACTGTCTCTTATTCTTCGTATTGGTATTTCTGTCGCTCTTCAGAGCATTTTGTATCTTGCATAAATTATGCAAACCACGGACGAAATGTTGTTGCATCTAGAACGTATTCAGCATAAGTTTTTTGTAACAGACAAAAACTTTACGCGGCTCTTTCCTTTTGATTTAAGAACAATAGCAATGCTACCCACAAATTATGTTGAGGTGTAATGTAGAAATCTACTTTTAACTTTGAAATGATATAGTTAATACAATTCCATGCGATGACTTATGTCGATTCTAGTAGCACTCTGACAGATCTTTAACACTTTGTTGAAAACGGTGTTGCCAGATGTGAAAACGTACTTTTAACGTTATCTAGCAATAAATACATTAAGTAAGTCATATATGCAATGAGTATGAAGCAAGTTTCTCTTAAATGATAGCTGCAACTGCTTATTATCGTGGGATTAAAGGCTTTAAAGGACTCTCTTATGATATTGCTTTCTAGTTTCTATTTTTTACAGCCATATACTCCATTTCCATTTCAATTCGACGCAAATTGAATCGAAATCATCAAATTAAAAAATTTAATAAATTTCAACCGAAAGAATTTTGCCAATGTCAAAATATACATTAGACATCAAGATCTTCAAATCTATTTTAGTTTGACTATTTGCCATAGCGCTCAATTTACTATTATGTTAACTCGTCGCACCTCCATCAATGAGTCAAGAGATCTCCGACAACAATACCTTCGCCGCCATTCATGACATACACTAATTATATGAACAACAAGAGAGCAACCGATATTCGATTATATAATTAAATATGCATTACGCCATCAATTAAGTTTACTAATTATAATTGTACTAGCTCGCATCGTATTTAATGCCGAGCGAACATTAGAAGCTTTTGAGAAACACGTTGAGCATAGATTGGGAGGGTGGTGGTTGTGGTGGTATTGGTAGAGGGCTAGAATAGCAAGTTGGGTTGATTAACCCAAGCAAATACGACTCGATTCTATGCGAGGATCGAAGGATAGCATAGAACCGTGAAAGTTTTGTTACACTAGTGCCGTGTATGATAGTTGACGTTTGAACTGAGCAAAATAACTACAAGGAGACTTTAATTTAGGGGTGGTATTGGTTCCACTTGCTTGAACTCATACCATCTTTGTTGTTGGAGGGAAATGCACCTTCGAATCTAGACGTTAGTCGACTGTCGTTGCTTTATCAAAATAGCGAACCTTTTACATGGAACAATAAGTATGTAGACGATAATATATGAGGTACATATGTGCATTATAAATGTGATTCAGTTTCAAGGATGTTAGGGCAGGATTAACCGCATTCGAAAAGACATTTTCCATGTGAGGAACCTGGAAACCGCCTTGAATAATAGCTTAGAGACGTTTTGACATGAAAACTTTTTGAAGTAAACGCTGAAAGTCGCGACCAATTACTCTCAACGCCTGTTTAGTATCCTTTTGCAAGGATTGGCAATAGTAGTAAGTGCCCGAAAGTGTTGACCAATAGAGAGGAAAAATGAACTCATGAGCGAAGTATTTGGAAAAGAAGAAAGAATCGAGGCAAATAAATTATTGAAATAATTATAATTTAGCATTTGTGACGCCTATAGTGTGCTTGATTATAGGCTATGAAAGTAGGAAAAATAACCGTGATATAGATGAGCCAATTGACTGTAAGACACTGTTCCTAACGTTCTTTCAAATAGAAACTGCAGGTCATCTTTCACGACATTCAATTATCTTTGTCATTAGATTTTCCGTCCCTTGCGCTGAAACTTGCCTTCAGGCAACAACGAAAAATAACAAAGGTCCAAAGCAAGAATATATTCAAGCTTTCAAATAACCCATTTCACTGTAATAACCTCGAATTGTGCATTCACATAGTAAAGTAGAATTTACTTAATACTATGTTATAGCTAGTATTAAGTAAATTCTACTTTAATGTTCCATGATCGGGATCACGATCATGAAACAATTTTAATGTTTCGTGATCCTCTTGAGGAACTTTAAAGTGATCCCCGAGCCCAGTGACGATTTACGGGATAATTTCTACCCTTCTCCAATGATCATCTAACATTCGAAAAAAAGCCAATTAATTATTAAAGGATTAATTAACTGAATGTTATCCGTCATCCCTGAAGCACTGCAGTCCCTCTCGTTCCTTCGCTTTCTACAGCAAGCGCCTCCAACTTACTGAGTCCATTCACCGCGTCCTCCAATTTTAAAATCGGAACATCGATGAACTGTCTTTATCAATAGAGTCAGACCTCCGTTTCCTCGTTTTCCCCATTCGTCTCCGCACTTCAGCTCTCCCAAGAAATACATGTTAGGTTGTTCCTACCTGATACCTGTTTGGGCGTTGTTCGTCCAAACGATTCACATGGCCAGTCTGTTTCTGCTTCAGCAGTCTTAAAATGGTTGAGACCTCCGGTTTGTCAAAAATCACATATAGCTCATGCTTGTATCGAATTCATCATAGGTCCCTGTCTAGCTTGGCTACAAGTATTCGCCTCAGGACCCGTCAATCAAAGGAGTTCGATATATTTGCGGATGCTTGGGCTAGGATCCATGTTTCGAGCCCATAACATAACACAGGTGTTATCACAGATTCGTACACCCAAAGCTTTGTTTTCCTGTATATGTAGCTAATCTTCATAATCATCAAGATTTACTTGCGAGCTGTACTTTTCGGCCTATTTCGCCTATTGCATCAGCGGTCCCCGTTATTTTGGCAACTAGATACACAAATTTGCCAACATTTTTGGTACTGTTTTAACTTACTGTAATATCTTAGTTGTTTAAGGCGTTTTTTCTCGATTGCATCATGAGCTTTGTTTTCTCCTCATTGATTCGTAATCCTACTGACTTTGCTTCAGGAAAACTTCTTTGGCGGTTATTATCGCATGTTATCCTTGAAAAAAGAAAATAGATGAATAGAATTATAAACGCAGGAAATTGTTACGCTTATTTTGGGAGGTTTGATACTTCTGGCCATTTTTCTGATTATTTCTGGGCCCATTGTTAGACTTAGCATAGGTCCGCACCGGCTGCTTACTATCCAATTTGTGTAAATAGACAATTCTATCGTCCTGTAGAAGCTAAACAGAGTATCCAGTTTCGTGGTGGCTAGCTAATTCAACTCTCTGATGCTTGTTCACACCCTAGTCACATGAAGCTACAAGAAAGCCTTCGTTTTATTCCATCCTTTCTCCGCACGCGTAGCATGTGTCGTTCTAGAATGTTCTCGCCTGTAACCAATGTCACTCGGGTTCTTATGACATTTCTCTTTTTCTTTCGAAGTTGTTTGGTCCCAAATTGGTAAGGGTGAGATATGACCTTATTGTATTTCGCCATCGGTCTTGGGGTTCCAGGATAAATCTTTACATTGATTGGGTTCGGTCGAACTCCTTCTTCACTGTTTCTAGTGACACTTGAATGAATTCCACACTTGTTGCCTTTTGACCAGCTGAAATATATCTGGTTGTCACTCTTTTCGCCTATACACCCGTATGTCCAGAGATGCACTAAGGTCCTATTTTTTCGCTGAGTTTTTCTCACAAGGCTTTTGTGGTAATTGTAAATAAGGCTATGGAATTATTGAAATTTCATTTCAATATTGTCCCTGACAATAACAATAATGGCCTTGGGCGGATCTAGCGAAACTGTCAACGCATGACTGTTACAAATTACAAAATATGTTCCTAATTATAAGTTAACAAATCGTTGATCCCAGAATCTAATCTAAGTCTAAGCTAAAAGTATTAAAAAACCGCAAAGTGATGAAGAAACTAAAAAAAAACAAAAAATTATGATGCCAGGCTTCTGCGGGTTCCACATTAATTTATTTTTGAATTCTTTCGGTATATCCTTTGTACGTGTTTCCTTCGACTTCACAGAAGAAGTCATTTTTTGAATGCAAGAACAGCTCCAACAAATGACCAACACATTTTAAAACAAAAATCCTTCCGTTATCTACACACAAAAAAAAACGGAATTCAACGAGGAGAGCGAATGCGTGCCGTACAGCTACGAGAATATCTGTCAGAAGTCAAGATGCGCGGCGCCAAATGACAATTTATGGAATCTACGTCAAAACTTTGACATTTGAAGTTTCAAGCACTTCGCGATGAGTTGGATCCAATTCCGTTTTTGATAATGTTTGGGGAGTTATTATAGTAGAATATTTGGCACTGATGGCCACAGTTGCGGAATTCCACTACAAATAGAATTCAATGATTTCATGATCCAATCGAAGACCAGAATAAACCAGGATTAACTACAAGCAATACTCACGTTTCATCAAGACAATGCATACTTGCTCAGCTCGCAATCAATGAATGGCTGCTACGAACGGAGCAGTCTTAAAGCTCGAACATTTAATTCTTTCCAAAGACTTGTTCCTTAATGACTACGCATCCATTCTTCGTTTAGAAAAATTTCACAAGTGGAAAATTGAGAAGGTTGCTACAGAGGCGTTTTGGAGACATCAAGACTAAGATTTTTTTTCAAGGATATTCAGGGCTTAGGTGAAAGATGGAGTAAATTGGTCGATTTTTTTAGAAAAAAAAATCATGAAATAAGATTATATTAATTATATTGGATTATATTAAAAACTTTTAATTATCTTTCATATCTTCCTTTTTTAAAAGTGGTGCATAAGAGGTTTGCTTACCGTTTATTTTGCTCAGATATCGTTTAGCAACATTGCTTGCCTTTGCCTTGATACTGAGTTGGTCTGCCTTTATAAGTTTCAGGAGAATACCAATTACGACTGGTACATTGTTGGTTTGAAAGCAGTCTCTGTTGAAACTTAAGGAGTTGCGTTCAGTTCAGGAGTTGAACATGCAAATAATCGCATGTGTAGGAACCTCTCGAACGAGTCAATGTTTTCCTATTTGAATAATTATTCTCATTACTATTTATCCGTATTATACTTCCAAGGGTACTTAGGCCTCACCAGGGCACCAAGACCCCCAGAATACTGAGGCGTTCAGAATTATTAGGGCACAAGTATACCTAGGCTCTAAGCATACTTAGGCCTCTAGCATACCACGGCACCACAGGCTACTACCTAGGCCTAGAGGGTGAAGGTGTGAACTTGGCGTAGCCAAATCACATGCACAATGAACATACATATACGATAAATAACAGTAATCACGTGGGGATATATAAACTCTGTCGTGTAGAGGAGTCTTACATGCGGGCTTTTTCCTAGAAATCAGGCTATAGTTTGTCTTCAGGATATTTTTCAGTAGTTGGACTTTGTGCAACAAAGAATCAACAACTTCAGTTGACCAATCCATGGAAGTAAGCATGCTCGTGATCAGACCAAGACTACCATCCAACTGCTAGGCAGTTCCACTTTGCATCTGCAAGGCTGCAAGTTGAACAAACTCCTTTGTTTAAGGTTTTCATTCTCAAAGAACACGGATGAACGGTAGAGGAACTCAAACGCCATGCTCCAGAGGCTGTCCCAGACATGCATTGAATGTTTTTAAAAGCATTTCAAGCAAGATCCATGATTTTCCGCAGGTCCAAGATCCTTTGGCTGTCAGTGGTTGCAAAAATTCACCTGAAAAAAAATGGGTCAGTAAATAAGTGTGAAGAGAAGTGTCTAGCGCGAAACATTAACCCTAAAAGTGTGTTCCAAAAAGCTACTAGAAACGTGACCAACGTTCGGAAAAACGGTAAAAATGGTATACAGACGATATTCGTGTGCTTGAGTGAATGCTTGATGAAATTTTACTCTATAATTGCTAATTGTTGAGGTGAGAAGTAAAAAAGTTCAAAAAAGAAGCAACCAGGATCGATCAAATTCTGCCCGGCACAAACAGCAAAATATTGGCTTTTGGCCGAGTCAACTTTAATCAGGGAAAGTGACAAAAAGGCCGCGCTTATAGTTGCCATTATAACGGACGAAAACAAAGCTAAATCCTATTTGTCACGCTCCATACCCTCAAAAAGTCAGCGTGGAAGGATCTGGATATTGTCTGAGGAAGCTGTTTAGCACACACTCTAACAGCTCAAACTAGCTATACTAAACCATCTGGCGAAAAAGGACACGCATAAACAGCAAAGCTGAGCCCCACTCATGAGGCCAATTGCTAAAATAAACGCCATTTTAAGAATGATACGAGTGGTCAAAACAAGTGGCTTCCGTACGGAAATTGAAGTAGGATCCACGATGAAACGCTTGTTTCAGAGTGGAAATGAGGACCTGCTGGAGCTCAAAGCTGTAGTTCTGACCTAAACTTGTCTCTGGAAAGAAAAGACGGCAAATCAGATGCAGACGTCGTAGATGTCAAAGATTCCATGAAGCGAGGACTTTCTGACGAAACAATTTCCGGAAGAAACCACGGCTAAGAAAGCAAAATGTCGTTATCGTTGACCTTCCAGCAAAAGACGGTGTTCAATTCTTAACCAAGTAGAAACATCAAATTACCTGGATGTCGTACAGAATTCGCCAAAGGGCAGTTTTTACTCGGGGCTAAGGCATTCAAGCCTTTTGACAAGTTTTCTAAAAGTGCAGAAGAACTGAAAGAAGTTACTTGAGCTACGAGAGTGCTCCTTCGGGCCATAAGGAGAAGAACTGCAAATATTCAGTATGGTACATTATGTGTAAATCCCAAAAGGCAAAAGGCAAGTTATGATGCGGGTCTTCCAAATCAGAGACTGGAACAAAAAACTAGCTTGACTCGATTGCGATGGTGACCTGCTGTTGATTTCTGAACAGCATCGCAAAAAGGAGTAAGTAAGGTCGTATTGTGAGCGAGTAAGCATGACCATCATCAGAGCGCAGCGTAGCGCCGTGCTCACTGTTAAAAGCTACATCCTGGGAGATATCTTGGACTGGGAGCTTGTTAAACTGGAGGAAGCTTATTTGAGTATGGAAAGGTAGGTCCTTGTTGAGAGGACTGCATTGTCGGGGTGTTTAAATCGGGAATGTTTCATTCAGATTTCAGGTGTAATGAAATTCTGATTATGATGGGAAATTTTAATTTGCATGGCTACGAGCAAGCCGTCCTGGAAGTGATGTTCGCTATGCAAACAATTTCTTCTTGACATAGCGAGGAAGCGGGGAAAACATCTTAAAAGTGATGTTCGCTTTTTACCTTTGTTTTTACGCAAGCCTTTCTACCCTTGACACAGAAATGAACGGTACTGGAGGTCCTTGAAAAGAGAGAGACCAGTAGTAGAAGTAGTAGTAGTAGTAGTAGTAGTAGCAGTAGTAGTAGAAGTAGTAGTAGTAGCAGTAGTAGTAGTAGAAGTAGCAGTATTAGTAGTTCGTTCAAAACAAAACAAATAATTTCTCAAGCGTTTCTGAAGATTCCTTACTTTTGTAATTTTTAAATAATTTTTTTTACTTTTAACTATTTCATTTTAAAAAGCTTTTCGATTTTTTTACTCCTCCTTTTTCTCCTTTTTCTCCTTTTTCTCCTCTTTTTGCAGAAGAATTAAAAAGATGTTCTAATCATTCGCGCACAATCATTGAATTTCAACTTGAATCAAATTTTGATTTTGCTTAAAAACTCACCAAACTGAATGGTTGATTAAAATCTCACATCAGATTGGATAAAATTACCCTTATTTATTTTATTCGTCCATAAAAAGGAGTTGGCAGCTTCACATCGCCAATGTACAAGGAAGAAATTTAAGATTTTTATATATTCATGCTTGCCCTTTCGATAGTATTAATTTTCCTTTCATTCGAATACATACGAGCATTGTATCCTTGTAGGGAACATGTAAAGTGACGTTGTAATGATTGGTCGAATATCTTCGTTATTTTAATGATGCAATCATATCCATATCCTCAAGTTTATTTTATAGAAGTTATTGCATTTCATATTTTAATTAATATAGACAAACTTTGTTGTTTTTTCGGCAACAATGTAACGCGTGCAGCATGAGGTTTAGGTGTAGAAAATCGAGCACGTTAGCAATGAAATGTTATGCAGGATACAAAATCTCTGTACAGCTGTATACGTACAGACTGCAACGTTCTTGAAACTAATATTCAGTGTCAAAATCACAAGAAGTTTGGGAATATGGATAGTTGTGATTCAAAGATTGAACGATTCATCTAACATGGCAAAGAAGAAAGCAATAAATTTAGAGCATTTTTTACAAGGTCTCGTTATCTATTTTCGGATCCATTTCACTCCAAGGACTTTTATTAGGTGCCCAGTAAGGCACCTGTAAAAAATCAACTTAGGCCAGTGCCGATTCAGGAAGATTTCCTATCTCTTGGCTATTCCTCGGTCAAAAGAAATTTCGTGCAAGAGGAGAGAGGGTGGGGAGGCGGGGTGCAGTATGTGAAACCTTTGGTAAACACTACCGAGTCAACGTTTTCATCGCAACTAAATTTTTCCGGATCTATGAGAAAAGTCACTATATTTTCAGATGAAGAGTGGATACCAGACTATAATTGTCACATATTGACGGATGTGATGAAGTTTAGAAGAGAGTTTATACGAGTCATTTAAGAGAGTTTGTACGAGGTAGAATTTGAGGGTAACAATTTATTTGGTAATACCCTGACAGAAGCCCCCGTAAATGCTAAGCATGACGAGAAAAGTTTTTGAAAAACCAATCATAGGAAGCGTCGCTGACGTGATACATGCTAGGGAAGTATCTACATGACAATATGACAACAGAGCAGGTTACTCGATGCAATGGGAGAAGTGGTTCTTCATGAAGGGTCGTCCTGCTGGCCACTATAGATGTCCGTGGTGCATTTGACTGCGCAAGATTGGTGAGTATTCAGGAAGCGCTTGAAAATCGTTTCCAAGTACCAGTATATCTGATGCAGGTTCTGAAAGACTATGTGAAGGATCGCAGCCTATTCTACAACTTGTAGGAAGGTAGGCGAAGGATGACACTATCTTCAGTTTTCGATGAGGGCTCCATCATTTATGCGAATCTGTAGAACATCTCCTTTACGAACTGTTGCGACTGTAATGGCCAGATGACTCACGCGTGCGATGTTGCGGCGCTAGACGCTTAGACGATCATGCGCAACCCAGACTAAATATGCAAATACGGCAAGTAATGGATAAATACCCACTCGTGGGTTCAGACTGGCACTGGAAAAACACCATATTGGCATCCTGACCAAGAAGAAAATGCTGTCGGTTGGGGAAGTTCGGGTTAAATCAATATCGGTAGTTCTGGAAGACACGACGACGCTCACCACTTCAATAAGACATCTCCTTATGAGCGCTGTGTAATCGGTTCTACTCTATGGGTCACAACTATGGGGTGATGCTTTCAGCAAAAAACTATACTGAGAGCACTATACCAGAACTATCTTCACACAGGTGTATAGACAAAGAGCGCTGCGAATTGCATGCATATATCAAACAGTCTCCTGGACAGCAGCTCTGACTATCGCAGGGATGATATCCATCGGCCTCCTTGACAGCGAAGACAGCAGAGAAGTGGTCACATGTCTAGAGAGACGACGCCATCTCAACGATTGGCAACAGTTCTGAGAGCAAAACACAAAAGGAAGGTGGACTGCACATCTAATCCCTGACCTGCAATCGTGGTTCAATCGAGCGTATGATGATACTGATTTTACTTCACCCAGCGTTTAAGCGGGCATGAATGGTTTCGGTCTAACCTGCACAATATTCACAGGTCAAGGCTTCTTGTTGTGTGTTTTGTACTGGAGAGGTGGGTGACGCCTGTCACACATACTTCTTTCGCAAAAGATGGAGCAAGCAGTGTGGTGACCTTTTGAGTGAAATTGGAGAGCTATGCCTGGAAACAATGGTCAAAGAAATGCCGAAAACGATTAAAAAATAGAATTGCATAGCACAGTATGCTCGGGCAGTGCTGACACTGAAAAAATCCATAGTGGAGCGTTAAAAGGCGTCGAGAATGGACGGATCTCTTTTCTAGCACTTCCTTCCTTTCACTGCCTCCTCGTTGGAGAAGGGATTCATGTAATATAAAGGCAGCTTCAGGCGTAGGATCACGAGACCTAGACCAAAGTAATGTGTCAAACGGTACCAGACTAGGTTTTCAGCTTGACAGGAGAGGTTCTGGGACTCCCAGAACAGGACATGTTCTATCTAAGCTATGTTAGTGCTTTTTAGATTGATATATGGAAATAAGCTTTTGGATCTTTTTTTCGGTTTCACTGTTTTGTAAGTTTGATAATTTCATAATTTTCTTATTGTTGCTGAGGATCTCTCAGTAACATCTCTCTCTCTAGTACTTATGTCTCTCTCGAGTACTTTAGTTTTCGCTCCATAAGAAGGCCCTACCTTTGGGTATTGTTTTTGTTAAAAAATATTATTGGTTTGCAGGATATTTATTCATGAAACCTTGATACACTTTGCTGGCAGCTCATTTTCATGATGGCTGTACAATTTCCATGGGGCGTATTTTATATAGTAGCAGGATGGCTTTACTTCTTGCATAGTGAGGGTTGGCTCCATTTAATTTCAATGCCATTTACTAGAGGCTACACATTTCTCCTGGGGAAGGCAAAGTGTGGCGGTAAGTGGTTCAATCTTTGGCACTTAAAATATTGGAGGATTTCACTTCGTCTAAGTCTTTCCCGAATAACTTTTTATGATGATGAACAAATTACAACTTTGGGGAACGATCTCATTCGGTTTACTCTTTTTTAATTGCTCTGTGAAGTGTCAAATTCATAGAAGCCGTGAACAGATAGAGGCAATGCAAGGAAAGAAAATACTCAACGTACCAAATTTAGTGAGCTTTTCACGTTAGAGAGCTTTCATACTTGACAACGCATATGGGGCAGATGCTAGACGTCTATGAGCTGGTGACAAGCTTTCTGAGTTTAAATATATGTGACAATAACTTAAACCAACTTCGCTAGATAAACATATTCTCCCTTCCGTCGTCTTGTTGCAAGTATTTATTGGGTCGTTGTTCAGTTTTATTTTTTTAGCAAGTTTGATTTCGATTGCTTGCTTTCGTGCTGGCTTCACGATTCCCTCATTCTCGTCGTCGATTCACTTCGTTCAGTTAGAAGCTAACTTTGTACTTCTTCGGTGGCATTATTTTACGATCCTGTCGTCAGGCTTTTTGTAAGTTGTTGGGCCTTTTTTAAGTTTTTCCAATCAATCTTCCTTGATTTTCTTTTCTTGCTACGTGTTTCGTTGAAATCTATGACAAAATGAAAATTACCACTTGGTTGGTACTATTTCAATGTACCAATTGTTGCCATAGTTGATTGGCTTTGAATATTTTTAAATTCGAATTTTCTCACCATATTTAATTCATCATACTCATTCATTTCATATAAATAATACACTTGCAACATATAAAGTTTACTACGAGCACATATGTGCCATATCTTGTGCCTTGGATAATAGATTATGTTGAGTGAGTTGATGATGGTTCTTACCGCAAGTTGAACAACTCAAGAAAGTTCATCTTTGCTACAGTGAAGTCGGTGAATTCATGCTATATACGATGTCATTATAAGTGCATTATTGTTACAAGTAAATTACAAGATTAGTTGTCTAATCGATGTAAGGCACAGCTTTCAAGATTGCTTATAGTGCAATGTATATGTTATGAACATGCATTACGGATAAGGAAACTAGATAGATAGATCCATATTGCCATCACAGCGTCACTTAAATGTTACTAACTTGCCACCATATCGTTAGTTCTTTCATTTGTTAGTAAAACTAAAGTTTTTATCATATGTTTTTTTTTTCCTCTAAATTTCAGATGAGCCCACTATAAATCAAACAAACTGTAATGTTGTGGATGGTATTGACTTAGATGAAATAAAAGAATTTGCCAAAGCCTTCAAATTGCGACGTTTATCCTTAGGCTTAACCCAAACGCAAGTGGGTCAAGCATTATCAGTGACTGAAGGACCAGCTTACAGTCAAAGTGCCATATGCAGGTATGATAATCCTTTATCGTTGTCCAAATGAAATTTTGAAGAAACTTTGAACATTGATTGAAGACACAATTGTGACTGTATAAGCCTTATTTTCTTTCACAAACTTAATCTTATGATTAGTTCCTTCATTTATGAGTCTTAAGTTTGAGTTTTTACTAAAATTTAATTATTATAACGCTCTTAGAATATTAAAAACGCAATTTTTTGCATCTTAAAACGAACACAAGTTAAAAAAAACCGATTTTATTCAAATTTATTCACATTTTCACGGTACTTTTAAGTCCACAAATAAAAAATGAAAGAAAAAATAAAAAATGAACGCCTTTTTAATATTTTAAAAAAATATTAAATATGCAAATCAAACGAAATCGGTCAAAATCCAGTCGAAACAACAGGCAGGGTTTCGTCTGAATTGAACCCAAATGAAAATAATGTAAACAAGATGCTACCACGGACCAAAAACATAAGATGAAGTACTCACCACCGCAAGGACACGTTTCCTTTCCTGACTGTCCTGACCCAACCAGGCACTTCTTTGATCGCCACACTGTCCGACATACTATTTCCTCTTCCAAAACGATGAGGACGCGCTAAAGTTTCCGCAAAAGAATCCTTTTTTTCAAACATGCCCTCGAAATATATATGAAAATTTAAATTTAAAACTCAAACTTCAAAACCATCGTTTTTTGTATGGAAAAGGAAACTCTGTAGAAAAGTTATTCAGAAGATAACATTTTATCGTCTCAGAATATTTTAATTGAAGGATATACGAACTCACATACGACGCGAAATAATAAATACGAGTATGTAATTCAAAATTGTGTTGTTGATTACTACGTTTGCAACCAGAAAGATGCATCGTAAACCAGACACAAGCAGCGCAGGGATGCCCTTCTTTATAAAGTTGATAGACAGTAAGAACTTACATCGATATCATAAAATAAAATAATGAAAGCCATGAGAAAAAAAAATCCGAAAGCCTAAGCCGAAAAACTAAGAGCCCTGACCTTAGGGCGGTGTCCAAGAGCTTGTTTGGGAGCACTGTCAAGGATCTTTTTGGCTCGAATGCTATCATCTCGACACTACAGAAGAGACCACAAGACAAAATCTTCTTGCCGGAAAAAGTTTTAAGGCAAAGTTGCCGCCTTCCAATCCGAGACGAAAAAAGGTCGCAGGAATAGACATCCTCGAGAAAGACGCTACACGAGAAAGATGCTACTCTTGGCCGACAGAATATTAAAATTGGCAGGGAAAGTCGCAGAATTTGTCAAATTGTGGTCCTGATTAATAGCAATGAATTCCTTAACTTCAGACACATTTCTACGTGCTGCAAAGGGCCTGACCGAACCATATTGCACTACGCGGAGATGATTTTAATTTCGTGGACTTGAGGGCATGAAGTGAGAATAAAAATACAGTATTATTTTTCTTTTACACTTAAACATTTTTTAAGATATTGCAATTAGCTTATGCATACTTTCATAAAATATTGTTCCGCGTTGAGCAGGTGCGCGACCTGTTTGCTATTCACAAATATTGCTAATAGTGAAATAAAACACTCGCGAACTATTTTAAAATTAATTCTTAAAATTTTATTAAGTTTCTTCTACACTTTATGATTAATTTAGTAAAATCACTAATCACTTTAATGAATTAAATTATTTAATTAACACTTATTCAACATAATTAAACACTAATTCACTTATTTAACACTTTTCTCACTTTTCTTATTTCGAATTTTTCTGGCGCGCACTGTCGCGTACTCTCGCGTTTTTCATTCACAACTGCTTGTCTCGTCGCTCGCCGTAGTCGCTTATATACCACTACCAACCATCCCAGAACCTTCCATACAGATTGTTCTCGCGTGTACGCGTCGAGTCGCTTGCACCGGGATCTGTTGTACTTGATGCGCGTGACGTGTTTATGCTTGCGCACACGAGAACAATCGATGTGTTGGTAGCAGATAGTCGTAAACATGTTTACGACTTTTTGTTTACGCCGACTACAGTTCGTGTGACCTGAACACGTCACAATATGTTCTGTCTTCGCCCAAAAAATTCAGCTCAAAGTATGTCCTTTACTTCTTCATCGCTTCAAAAACTTCTTATTGCAAAGTTCGTCCTTAAGCTTTGCGAGCCAACAATAATCACTAAGAGCAAGTTCAGTACTGAAGGGTGGTGTTTTCAAAATATCTAAGCTCATTTTGTGTAGGGCAGACTTGTGAACGGGTGCGTTATCCTTTTGAAGGAAAAGGATACCTTTGATCAATGTTTCCTGTGATACACTCTCGCTACCCTTACAAGATTGATGTTAATAGATTCCGGTTATCGAAACGCCTCAATTTTCAACAGCACCCTTCTGAGTCTCAAAAGACTGTCGCCATGATTTTTCCAGCTGACTGTGACGTCTTATGTTTCGTTGGTGATGATGTTCCCCTTTCGTGCCATTGCACAGAGTGCTGTTTGGACTTAGAATCATAATACTAAACCAAGTTTTGTATCCAGTAACAATTCGATTCGATAGTACATCCTGATCGTCTCTGCAGAGGTTCAAAAATGGGCGGCTTTACTCTACGCGAAATTGTTTCAGGAGCGGCGTGAGAATACTTGGCCCCATTATTATGCCAAGATGATCGTGACGAATTTTAAAAATTGTTGCAACTGATACTCCAAACATTCCAGCAAGGTATTGTAGATAGAAGATCAAGACGAAAGCGCGGAGAGATGTGCTTTAACATTTTTGCAGATATTGTATTTATTCACAAGTACTTACACACACTCTAGAAGAATAAAAAAAGTTTTCTATTTAACTTTGCGTTTTATGCTTTAATTTGAGTTCTCAATGTCCTCTGGAATAGTTGTCTTGCAACTATCTTCACGTATGTTACACTATTACACCGGGAAAATTCGTCTCCCAATCATTTAGGCATAGAAAGCTAGCCAGTGCTATCACTCCATTCACCTAAGTCGTGAAGCTTCTAAGCTCTCTATCCTGCGAAGCTCACTTTATTTATTAAATTCCGTTAATTTGCTCAATCTCGAGCTTTGCCAGCTAGAGAGCTTGATGACTAATACGAGAGAGAGCTTGATAATATTCATACGAGAATAAAGCGATCGCGATGATCACCTTTCTGAGCTTCAATGTGAGAATAATTTTTCT
The DNA here is from genome assembly GCA_954870665.1 of Stratiomys singularior. Classification (NCBI taxonomy): domain Eukaryota; kingdom Metazoa; phylum Arthropoda; class Insecta; order Diptera; family Stratiomyidae; genus Stratiomys; species Stratiomys singularior. The sequence goes on along the minus strand of OX940881.1, from coordinate 24,297,334 downwards.
GATATAAGAGTATAGATATATAAGAGTAATCTGATATGAGAGATATTGTGTATAAAAACAAAATTGAAGATAATGTAAACGTATTTTTCAGAATTATAAAATAAGAGAATATAAGTACGATACGTTTTGCAAAATAAGGCCAATGCATCCGGGAAATTGGTATTTTATACCGTTACATTGGGAATTGTCTTGAGGTATTAGCCCTATTTTGTGGTTATGTTATGGTTCAGAGCTGCATTGGCGAGAGTGGCTTTATACTATTTATATGTTTGGACATGCAATTTTATAGTATCCATCTCATTTTTATTTTCAATTTTTTTTTATCACTGCTAAATGGTCCAATATCATCCTTTCAGAGTTCGATAAACTGGTGTAAGTTGATATGTTTATCAAGGTATGAACCCTTTTTACGGGGAATTTTATGAATGGTGGTTGAATATGGGAAAACTCATTCAAAATCCAGAAAGAAATCATTACAAAAAAGGACAACTAAGATGGAACTTGTTGTTAGAATGTTTGCAACTAACTTATGGCTGCATGAACACCATCCCGGACGTAACTACATCTTCGGAGACCTTTGTTCCTATAATACACTAAAGGAAGTTACTTCAGAAATACTTGTCGTATATTGCGATCACTAGTATATTGGGCATGAAATTTTCGAACTTTGTTTACATGGAAGTTGACAAGTTTTTCTGCGTTTTTCTTGTAGAAATTTACTATGACGGGGGACACGGTTGGACCATAGAAGTTCCAGCCAAAACATGGTATCAGGTACGTCTGCCTTGCGGATTCCCTATTCCCTGGCGGCGACTGGCACATGATAAGACTGCTATGTGCATTCGGAAAGAAGGATAGTCAATCGGTCAAGGAATCAGGATTAGTCACCCTCTCAATCGTTGCCATGCCGGTTGGCTATGAAACTTCTCCTGATCAATGACAGCACCTGATCAATTTCTCCCTATGAACACCAAGAAGGCGTTTCGTTGCTGGCGAAATCTTATCGATGACATCAATAGGACCTCTCGGGGACGGGTCATAAGCTTGTTATGCGGAAACTCGGAGCTTTCTGCACTTTCTGTGCCTCTGAGGCGAAGAACATTGATGGGTTTATTCGGGCATGTTTTCTTCATACGAGAAAAACCCGATTGACCGATTTTTTTGAGCCTAAGCAAGCTGTACAAAGTTTTATGTCATGATATATGTGACATATGTACTCGACATTGAAGCAGAGGAACAACAACCAGTTTATAAAATTTACGCTCACATGCTGCTTGAGGCATTTAATGCTCTGATGGTATTTTATAGAGCCTGGAATCAAAATTTCATTAGGAGTGCCATAAGGTTCCATTCTTGCATCCAAAATTATACAATATCTCAAATGATGAGGTTTTCAGGCTGCAGTTACCAGATGTGATGATATAGCGGGCTTGATTTCAGGACTTCTTGTCTGAAAAAGCGCAACTCTAACGTGTTCAGTCATCTACAGGCGATGGTTTTTGCTCCCTTAACGATCCTTTCTCACACACACAAATAACAATTTGAAAGCTGCTTTTTTCCTAGAGTAAAAATTCTCGGACTAATTTAATCCCTGATGGATCAAATAAACATTTGATATTATTATAAAATAGATTGAAAACCAAGGAAGAGATAAGGCTATTTAACTTTGAATTTTAAAAGGCTTATACAAGAAAAGGCTTATAAAGGAATACAAGATTACACGGGAACAGGAAATAAAAAAGGCAATATCTACGTCACTAATATTTGTGGTTGCTGTGATATTGCATTGTGGTTGCGTATCCTTTCACAATTTAATGAAAATCGTGCGACTATGTTTTTGTTTTGTTTTCTGTTTTTCGCTATGAAATGGTTCCATAATAAGTTTTGAGTATATTGTGAATTTTTTAATTGTAAGGGCTGCAGTATTATAATTGACATTCATATCAGGTACCACCAAGGTACCGACGTCGATGAGTAGGGTTATAAGTCAGTTGACTTTTTGTTTTGGATAAGGATACTATCCGACCAGGGAGTAGCTACAATTATTAGTTTCCGTGAGAAAAAATATTCTGCGTAGATTAATGCGATGAATTCTAACCTATTCAAGCCTAACGAAAATGGTCTCGGTTTGCATGAACATAGGGTTTGCACAATAAGGGAAATCTAAAACCAACGAATAATAAAATTAAAAATTAAAAAATTAGAAACCTATAGTTGGGAATTTTAACATGGTTCATCAAATTCTGGCATCTGCACCATTAAAAAAAATAACCCACGACAACAAACTTGTCTAATAATCAGTGTCTCAGATACTCAAATAAAAATTTTTGACGAGCTTTTTTGGCAATCTTTTTTTGCAGGTTTTGTTTTTGAAAAATTTTGATTTTCTGGAAACTTATTTGGAAACGTTTTTTAACCTCATGATCGGTTTGATGCCATTTTCTTATTGATTCAGTATTTGAACACTGCAAAAAAAAAGGATTACCACAGTTGTAGCACAAATCCAATAAGTTTTTTTAAATACATTAAACAAATTCATGTAAATTGTATGCTTACAAGATTGTGATTGTAAGCAAATTATTTAGTTGTTTCAATATAAAATTAAAATATAGTTTAATAAAGATTTTGATATTCAATCTTTGTTCAAAGTAACTTCGAATGCCAGGACATTAATATTTAGGAATTAGCACTCAAAAATTGATGGAAAAAAAAAATATTTGGGGAAAAAACAAAGTAATGTTGAACTAATTATTTTTATCTTTTGTCTTGATTTTTTCGGTGATTTTTCCATATCGGGGCATTGACTTGACAACAATTTCTTTACATTTCACATAAATGTGCCTTATTCAAAATGGACAGTGCCCTCGCCGCTCAGATGTATGCCGCTCAACTTTCGACTCAACAACAGAACATGTAGGTTTAAATTTATTTATTAGTGTTAGTGGATCGTAACCGATTAGTATTTTATAATAAATATAACGAGGTTGTATTCAAATCAGTACTAAATATTCCTGGCATTGTTTGGGCTCTTTCTGCAGGGCATGATGGCAAGGGCAACAAATAATGTGCAAAAGTTTCTATAAATTAACAAAATATTAAACAAGCAGAAGAAAAACTTGAATAAGATATAACTCAAATGTTATTTTTTACGCTCGTAGAATTTGTAGTTTTTAATTAATTTAGCATTTTTGATTGATTTTTGCATCTACATGGAAGATAGAATATGAAAATAAATAAAACAATTAAGTATGTGCGTGTTTGAGGCCAGGGCATTGCCATGTTGAATATATTTAAGATACAACAAAAACTTAGTATCAGTATTATTGTATTTTTCGTACAAAATTCTTAATATGTTGAATTTAATATTTCATTCAATCTATTTTGCTCAGTAATCATGTCAATGTCCTGGCATTTGTCAAATTGCACATATTTTTCCGAACGTACCTTCCGAAACAACCAATAATCGTTTGCCTGCTTTGCCGAATTTTCTTACGAAAAAAAACCATTATTTGCATTGGACCAGAATCTTATGGAAATTTTATTTGTTTTGAAGGTTTGAAAAGTTAGATATAACCCCGAAAAGCGCTCAAAAAATCAAACCAGTTCTGGAGAGATGGATGAAGGAAGCTGAAGAAAGGTGAGTTACCAATTTTCCTTCAACTTAATTAGGATTTATTTTTCCTAAGGATTTTATCATAAGTTATATCCATTTCGAACTACAAGCATTAAATTATTGTGATAAGGAACTATCCAGTAAAAAAATATTCGAATTGCAACTTTTGAATTTTTGTTGTTGTATTTGTTGTCGCTTTAAATGATGGGTTCTAAATGTGATTTAAAATACTCTTTCTAAAGGATAAAGAAGTATCTCCGGAACGAATTCCACCGTTACCCATTAGTTTTTTGTTACGTCCTGAGACGTATTCCAGCTGTGTGCTATCTCAATCTGAACGAAGGACACTGTAGTTCTGAACGAAAAACTAATGAAAGATGTAATACTGTCAAAAGGTCTCTGTGAACGAAGCACCAAACCGGCCGGGAAAGATGGAAAATCGTTTTAAAGACAAACAAGTATTTTTATACTTTTCGGAAATCAATCGTTGCAAATTAATTTTTGGTCTTTCGAAGCTCCATGTGGGCTCAATTTCAGTATATGTTTTGGGTCTCCAATGCCATCTTCAGCTATTTATTAAGTCTAGTCGAAGCTTAGCGACTTTGTGGAGTCGGAAATCTCGCCTTAAATGTTCTGCATCCTCTAACCACTCTAACCATCTTTTGATATCCGTGAGTCGTCCACACCAAATTTCTAGCTCACTGTACAACTCTACAACTCTACAACTCATTGTTGTATCTAATTTGTCATTGTTCTTTGAACACTGATTTTTTATGGCACCTTTCTTTTTAATATTAATTTGAAAATCTTCTGTCCTACATGCGCAACTGACAAACATAAGTGAACGAGTAGAAATCTTTCACATTTTTTTCAAAAGAACGCTCTTTGTTTCTTAGCAGGATCTAAGAAGTAGTTCGAAAGACATCCTTGCTCCCTCCTACTATATGGCTGGTGTAAGTAGTTCAAAATGCGCTCCTTACAGCCCTGTGTACAATATCTCGTTGTTCATCTGGATCAGCACCTTTACCATCACGGGAATCACGTATGAAAGAGTGCGAAAGTGTTCATCCCAATTTGGAACCTAGTCCTTTTCAGAAATGTTAGTGCCCTGTTTTCGAATGTATTTACGATTTTGAATGCATTTAAGCACGTCAAACTTTCCTTTCCAGTGTATGCAGCTCATCAAGATGAGGCTTTCATGAATATCAGCGTGTGGCATTCGCGTGTCGTGGTATTGAAGTAAAGCTACCTTGGTATTATGAATTCTCAAACTAATGGTCTAATTTGTCATTTCTCTCCTTGACGTTATAAAATAAAAGGATAGCAGACTGTTGGACCCGTTGTCGGGGGTCCAATCTCCGACAATGAGTCCACTAATTGTAGGAATCAACTAGATTGGACTACCCCCACAGGGTCCAATCTAGTCCTCCGGGGTGGAACTATTGAGGCATCACTCTTCTATTCAACAGGAAACCCCAATCTCTCAGAAGGCAAACAACCACAACTCTTGGTGGGCGCTTTGCCACCCCTATCTTTTCACCGCGCCGCGAGCGAAAAGCACCTCGTATAAAAAGCACCGCGAGCTTTTCAATGCACATTGAATGGAGGATAAAACTTGCTTTTACTTTAGTAGGATGTGTTACTCTTCAAATTTTTGCTTTTTTTAAACAATTACCCAAAATAAACTTACTAATAACTCCTCTCAATTGAACGCTGCGCCAGTGACGCACAGGTTATTGTTGAATTCTTTTTGTAAATGGCTACTTTTCCATCTTTCTTGTAAACGATGCCGTAAATGATATTATTTGCCAGGCTCATTATAGTTTTTTTTACCCATTAGAGTTGAAAAAAAAATGGTATCATAAGTTTGGTTAGGGGTTTGATATCTAGGACAACTAGGTTTTCTGGATAATTCTTCAGGAATCGTTAAATTAATGAAGGTGAACTGGGTAGATAATTTACATTTTCATATTGATTGGAAAGTTACATAACCATTCCAGGATCTGTACAGTAAGGGAGCAAGCAGCTCCAAGGGAAGTCAAAAAGAGAGACCAACTCAGCGAAAAAAGTATTGCAGATTGATAAAAAAATTAAAGCAGAACCCGGTCTAATTTATTCAAACGGACAAATAAAACTTCGAAGAGATGGTGGATAAGCAGCAGTTTGATTATGTTTCAAAAAATTAAGGGGAAAGAAATTTCGGCAAACTGAATATAGTCCTGTTGTCAGAGTCGGTAAAGAAAGGCTTTATCGAAGTCAATAAAGCCCTCGATGAATCCTAAACTAGTGATGGGACAACACATAATTTTCTCTCACATAAAGTGCTTGCCGATTATGCAAAAAATGGTCATATATCCATCTTCTCCGACGACTCCTTTAGCAAAGATAGGGCAGAATAAGTTTGAAGAAGAAGAAGATAATGTTACGTTTTGACGTGAAATCCTTTTTCCAAAGTATTCTACTAAAGCAAAATCAAAGAGACGATATTTAACTATTTGACGGGAATTCTCTTCTCTCAAAGTATTCTACTACAGCAAAAAGAAGAAGTCGCTATGTTACACTTTGGCAGGAAGTCTTTTTCTCCAAGCATTCTCCTTAAACCTTCACTAAAACAAGCATTATCAACGTTTGAAGACTGGACGACAGACTATGATATGTCTATGCCCTGGAGATATAAGGAAAAGACATATTTTAAATATGCAAGTGAAACTTAAGCTACCAAAGTGGGCTGGGTAACTCACTGTCACCTCTCTTACAAAAAATGATAGCGTTTAATCCACAGAATGCTTTTAGTACAGACGTCAGTTGACCGTCAAAACGGCGAAATATGGGTTATATTTGAATACACAGAAGTGGATGGACTCGCAAACAGTGGTTGGATATGAGAGGCTTACATAGAATTGGATGGATACGAGGATCACCTTAACACCCGACCAATCCACAAAATTGCAGGACAACTCAAAAAACCAACACTTTTGATCTTTTTTTACCAGTAAACTCAGCAGAGCGATAGGGCTCACACACACCAGCAGTATTAAAAGAACTACAACAAATACTTAAAAAAGCAACACAGAAACAAAAATTTTCTTTAGCGTCTAAGGATTAGCAACGGACCGGAAAATTGACAGGATGACCTGATTGAATTACCTCGAGCTGTATGTTGCCCTGAAAAAACCGCGATAAGGAACATTTTTAGGATATAGAAGTTACCGAAAAACGATCTAGGGGCAGAATAAGATCCACTGTTGCATAGCACATGATTGACGAAGGACTAACTTCAATTGGGAGTATAAAATATAGAAGCAAACGAATATAACGGACTAGCTACATCTGTCGAGTAAAACTAGCAGAAGAACTGTCCGAATAAGTTAGAACAGCTTTTGGATTTCTTCGAAATTCATGTAAAAACTAATAAGCAAAGATACGGATACGGATACAGCAACCAATTTGGACTATTCAGCTCACTGAAAGGAGCTGGCAGTAGAAACAATTAGAACAGATCAATTGAGCAATGAGGACGACACCCATATTGGAAGGAGTAAATATCTGACAGGTATCTTTATCGAACTGCTGCCACCAGGATTAAAGTATTGAGTTGTGTAATAAGTTCCCGCGTTTTTTTACCAAGAAAATTTATTGAACAAAAACAAGTAACATAAAAAATTAGTCAATAATATAGTCCCCGTCATTGTTGACGACCTACTCCCACCTCTCAACCAGTTGATTAATTCCATTTCGCCAAAAATCATCGGTCCGGGTCTCAAAGAAGTGGATAATCCAGGTTTTGAGGCCGTTTTCGCTGTCGAAGATTTTGCCCCTCTTTTGGTTCGAATTTGTTCGGAATAGGTGACAATCCATTGGTGCAAGGTCCGGAGAGTACGGCGGATGCGGTAGAACTTCCAATTCAAGATCGTTTAGAGCCTCCATAACGATATTTACAGTGTGTTGGCGCGCATTGTCGTGAAGAAGGATAACTTGACCACGCCGATCAGCTCGTTTTTGCTGTATTGCTTCATTGACACGATGAAGCTAGGTAAGACAGCGTTCCTTGTTGACAGTCTTGCTCTTCTCTAGCATCTCCCAGTAAATCTTGCCTTCGTAGTCCCACCAGACACAAATCACTGTCTTCTGGGGATAAAGATGTTGCTTAATTCCGGGTTTTCATGTCTCTCATGGTTCCCCACTCCTTTTTTTGCTTGATGTTAAAATATAGGCACCACTTCTCATCCCCAGTAACGATTCGGTACAAAAATTGTCGCTTGTGGCCGCGAGTTGCTCGATGTCGGGCAGGATTTTGAGCTGCCTTTTGCCGACGATTTTGCTTGTTGAGGTCACTCAAATTGTGCGGAACCCAAGCTCCTAGCTTTTGCTTAAGGCCCATGGAGTTAAGGTGGTTGGCGATGGTCTTGAAGCTACAGTCCTTTTCGGCCAATTCTCGTGTCGATTGACGATCATCATCCTTCAAAAGAGCGTTGAGATGGTTTTCGCCGAACTTGGAAAGCCCGCCGGAGCGAGGCGTCTCGGCCAGATCAAAATGGCCGCTTTTGAACTTTTTGTACCAGTCTTGAGCAGTTTTAGCAGCTATAGCATCTGTCCCGTACACGTCGCAGATGTCCCCGACAGCTTCAGTCGCTTTTTGAACACGATGAAAGGCAAAGTAAAGCTTTCAGTCAGGGAACATATGCTTTCTGTAGCTAGTGGGCGAGGACTTGGTGCGTCAAATTAAAAAATTAGGTCCATTGAGAGTCCTTTTTTGGTGTTGAGTAAAACATTTCTAATACTTGTTAAGTGATGTATATATTATCATTACCTGGTTTTGGATCCGTTTTGGGCAGGACATCATACTGAATGGTGTATATAAAGAGTAATGCAGAAGGAATTGGTAACTGGATGCTAAAGATGCTTCGTGTCCAATCGTCTGCGGATGATTCTAGGGCTACGAAGGTAGTATGTTCGCTAACCAGACATGTTGCTATACGGTGTGGTGATTCTATTGGTTTCGCACTTTACGTTCCCAGTTGCCAGGATATGCAATTAAATCACCTACTTGCGTGGTGTATTCTGGGTATGTTTCCGGGGTAACATCAAGACACTAGGATAGTGCTCCACAGAATAGTTCAATTGAACAGTCTACGCTTGGCTGAAGATATATGTGAGCTGGGGGTTAGCCTTTGTGGACAACTTATCAGCTTTTACTATTTCTGTAAAAGCTGATAACTGCAAATGTTTGCATCATATGTAGCTACTGGCACCGTTGCGGTATGTATGGTATGGTAATAAACACTAATGTGCATGCCGATACATCAACCCGCTGATGAATTTCATGTTGAAAGAGCGTTGGGGTAGATATTTTTGCTTTGTATGAATGGTGAGTTTTAAGGCCAATTGCGTTCCCTCTTGCGTAAATAGTCATATTGTTTTGACGCAGAAAATATGAGTCTACAGAAAATATGCCAACGCTAATTCATCCGTTTAACACAAAACGGGCTCCGTTTTGGAAGCTCGTAGACCTGTAGTCATAGAAGTGAAAGACATTGGAGTGCATGATCGAAAATGGTTCATGTATGTGGCAGGATCAGGATTGGCGCATGTTTTCATGGTCTGACGGAGCAGGAATCAAAGGAACCGTCTATCAGGACTTCATATTAGGTGAGGTTCATATGTACATGGGCAGACTTGGTGAAGGCCTTAGTTTGATTTTCCTTCATTGGGAAGATGCTGTGTGGCAAAGATTATCTAACCTTCACTTCATTTTGTGATAGTTCTGGATATTAGGTGATGCCTTCAGTTTAGCCTTAAGATAAATAAGGAGGGAAAAATGATCACTAGCGAGATGCTTAAACATATCTGAAAGGTTGTTTAAGGCTGTATGGTATGTTTCTGCAGTAAGTTTTATCGGTTTAATTTTTTTGCCGTAGTGTAAATATGTTTAGGTTGTTGCGCTTCTTCGATTAGATGATAAGGTTAAGACCTCTTTCCAGTTTATTGGGGGTGTATCATTGCATCCGACACTTCTTACACCTTCCCTCGAAACATGATCGAGTAATGGATAATTCAGCACAGATGCAGTGAATAGCACTGTGAATAGCACAGAGGCTCAAACAGTTACTTCTTGAACCATTCACTGGTGGTTATGCGCCGAAAAGTGTCTCGGATACTGCAGTTAGAAGAATAGGAGATCCGTGTAGGATTCAAAGGCGCATTTGAAAACTTAATTCCGTGCACGTTACTGTCAAATTAATTGAATTTTGAGAAGTTCTCACAAAGTAGTGCTTTCTTTCCATAGTGGTCGGACATTATTGAAATTAGTCTGAGTACGAGTTTTCCGGAAGGCTCCATACTGGGTCCCTTTATGTATATAATCTTGTTATGGAAGAACTGTTCCTATAGCTTTAATATTCTTGTTTAGTGTGTCCATATGCTTATGATCTTTTACTTCTTTGTAAAAGGCACAAACATTAAAAGATTCAAAGTTTGAAAATAAACTTGAACCTCGAACTTTGAGGTGAAAAGGACTCATTGCATGTTAGTTGTGTTTGTGTAGTATAGGAAAGGAGGTATTCCTGTTTTCAAAGAGAGTTCCACTATGACATAACTCAAGAGTACCCTATGAGTCGGTCGAACCCTAGAATCCTATTCAATTATGGAATCCTAAAGCATAAAACCTGAAAGTGCCAAAGAAAAGACAGTTTAAGGTTAAGTGTATGGTTCGCAGTGTGCCTAGTTGTAAACAGCATTCAGTGATAACAACTTATGAAAGTCTTTTCATTATTTTTGAAACATTTAGTCTGTGATTTTTCTTGGGGGCATGCGTCATTTCCTGATGTCATAGAGAATCGCTTCAGAGTGAGACTTTATTCTGTTTATCTGTATGATGCACGGCTGAAACTGGTGACATGAAGTCTCTTATGCGGATCCCATCTTGAAATATGGAATACGTAGGAGTTTCCCTGTAGGGAATCATGAATAGTATAGAGGATCTAGTCCTCCAAACTTTACCTGAGTAGAGTTCACGAGTTAATTTGTTGGGGGAATGTTTTCTGCTTGGGAAGCCCGGTGGAATGAGTGCATAAAACGACGGGTTACGTAATGCTTTGTGTTGTTTAGATTGAATCTATATCTTGACTTCTGTCTTAAATTTGGTTTTTTCTTTTGCCCAGACAATTTAAATTCCCAGACTTTTCGGTGTGGTTCGTCTGTTTAAAGGTGTACGTTATGTGACTGCCCTAGAAAATTGGCGTGTGTACTATTTGCGATGCTGTTTATGATACCTTACGAAGGGCATGTTTTTTAAAGATTCGTTGAGATGTTCTGCTGATATACGTGATGTTCATTGTTATATGAAATCCGTTCTTATGTTGAATGAAGCTGATCGTGTTGCTTTTGAAAAGGGACTAAAGCCATTCTGCGGGTCTTGCTGAAAAGCGACTTTAGTCGTTCAAGTTGGGGAAGATTCCGCCTCCGGTGGATCTTGCTGAAAATGATTGATTTGTTTTATCGTTGGGTCTAGATCTAGATAATAGAATAGATCTCAGGCATATGGCCTAAAAATGGCCAGAAGTTTTAGGAGATTGAGGTAAGTTTATTAGCAAAAATCAGGAATTGGAGAATATTTCACATATTAGGTTTCTGGACATGAAGCTAGGTTTTCTACTAAAACGGAAGCGGTTGAGATGGACTTAGATCTAACAGGCGCGGCAATTGGCATTCTAGCTCATGGTTAGTAGAGTTAAGAATACCAGAATATAGGTTTGATCTTTACCACGGAGGGCCGGGCACGTCAGATTGTGACGGTGACACAAAGGTTGGGGAGCATAATTTGCTTGAAACATGGTTGCTATAGTTCTAGATAGTACTGAAAAGTAGTAAAGCATGTGCCAGCCAATTATTGTCTGAGGTCTGTATATTCAGCTTTGATTTGGAACTTTCTCGGAATGCCTTTTACAAACGTAATAGCGGTACACATTCGATCAGGATTAATTCAACCCCGACAATGTTAACTATGAATGTGGGCATTCAAAGCTGGAACTCGGGTAAAATTTTTGGGTTTGTAGCCTTGCATGGCTCGAAGCATTCGTGTTTTTAGAAATGATGGGAAGTCGTCCTTAATAAATGTGTCCTTAATAAACTCAAACTTAGTTTACCTTCACAAAACTGTATTGCGTGTATTGCGGAGCCACTGAACTTCTGTATTCATAGTGGTAGTCACAGAAGAAATTGAGCAAATTGGAGAAGCAGGTTTTAGGGCAGTGGTGGGGGTAGGCAATTGTAGTAGTTCTTCTTTTGTTCTGTTAGAATCTTCAAAAAGAGAGCTCAGAATTAAAATTTGAATTTCTAACCCTATGAAGTAATGGTGGCTCAAGAATTGAGCCCAGCAGACTACCCAATAGCCAAAATCTGTGTGAAGAAATTCTTCCACCTAAGCAGGCTTGTGGAACAACTAAATTTTTGCCTTTGCGCTGAAAACAACCCTGAAATTGTTCAAGAAACCTTGTCACATTCTTCTATACAAACGGTATGATGTGTCGTATCATAATTTGGCGTTCTAGGCGTTTACACCTTTGAAAACGTAGCCGTGATCGTGATCTGGGCATTATGTTTCAGTTTCATAAAAGTCTCTGCAGCTTCAATTGGGTGAAGTGTTGGAGAAGAGGGATTGGGGGACTTTTGGTATCAACAGGATGGGGTTGCAGCTCGAAATTCTTTAAATACTTTTAGGTCATGCTTCCCGGACGTGTAGTGTCTTCGAGAAGTGTTATGGGGCGGCTTGAATAGTTGCCTGATTTAACCATTTGCGACTTCTTTTTTTGAGGATGCGTGATCGAAAAAGTGTTCAAACGTCATCCCTAAAATCTGCTCAAGCTAAGGGAGAAGATTGTTGAAGTAGTAAATACGTACCCGCGGAATGTATCAACGATATGTTGAAACTTTTTAGAAATCGGCCCCAGCAATGTATTGCAGCTATCGGCTGCCATTGCAAAGATTTTTTTTAAAAACTTAATAAGAATAAAATGGTAAGTCGTACTGATTTCACAAAAAAAGACATGAGTTTCATAAGCACCCCTGTTTCTTTTTTATAACTCTTCAAAACTCCTAAACTGGTTCGGCCAGTGGTTTGACATGGTCAATTAAATACAATACGAGAAAATTATTGAAATAAAATTATTAAATTATTAGAAATTATACTTGAATTAAAAATTAAGTATTAATTTATATTCAACTTTTATTCCTGTATTTTTAGTCACTGGAATCGATATAAAACTGGTCAGAACCATTTGACGGATTTCATCGGTATTGAGCCGTCCAAGAAAAGGAAACGAAGAACATCGTTCACGCCACAAGCCTTAGAACTTTTAAATGCCCATTTTGAGCGCAACACACATCCATCGGGTAAGGAAAACGTTCCCAAACTTTTACATGAAATATGTCCTTGTCCAGTTGGCACATCTGAACAATTTTGTTTGTTTGTTACAGGAACTGAAATAACTGGCCTAGCGCATCAATTAGGATACGAACGCGAAGTGATCCGAATATGGTTTTGCAATAAAAGACAAGCCCTCAAAAATACAGTGCGAATGATGTCCAAGGGCATGGTCTAAGCCAAAAGTAAAAGCTTTATTACATCGTTTTTATGTCAACCTATTGTTATTTTTCTTAATATATTGCCTATTTTTTTGGAACGTTATATCCATATTTAACTTAACAACTTAGTTCATGTAAATAACAAATAACGTAAGTAGAAATAGATTGAAGGATATTTTTCTGTTTCTTTTCATAGTTTCGAATTTAATAGGCGTAATGCAGTAACGAATGAATGCTCTAAGCAAAACTTAATTAAAACTCGTATAATGTAAATAATGTGATAGACTTTCGGTGGCTATATGAAAAACAAAAGAAACAAAAGAAAAAAAGGATACAATTTAAAAAATTAAACTTAGGTTTGACTAAAAAAAGAGCTTATTTTGTAGAAAATGTGGGAATTAAGTGAGACATTCAATTTCCAAGAAATACGTAGGGATCTGAACACGTTAATATCCTTGATAGTTCGGCTTCTTCGGTCATTGCAGATAATTGTCCTTTGAAATCTTTCCAATAAATTTAATTTAATGCCCGCCATCGCCGACGCAATGCGAGCATAGACAATGGAATACATGAATTCGGTGCCATTTTGTATTTATTTTTATTCATACATACATTTTCACACTTCTCATTATTCAATGAAGCCATTTAAACAATAAGTTTTGCAATTTTTAAGTGCACAACTATTGCACAGAGAATGTAGAAATTGTACTGTGACCGGGTCAGAGTTCAAAGAACAAATTCTTTGCTGACCCAAACACCTACTTATAGCCCGCTAAAGGATGGCAGAAGCACTAAACGTAATGCAAAAATGTATTATTTAGACTGGATGTGATTAGAAGAGAGTATACTATAGTGGTTTTATGAACATTGAATTTAAGAATAGCAATAGACATTCTAGAAATAATAAATGATAACAGCGTCAGAATAAAATTATTGTAAATATTAAATCATGACAAGAAAAGATAACATAGAAAAAAAATGGAAAAAGTGACAAATTAAATATAACGTGATTGTAATAAAATATTCAATGCGTATTTTATTTGTTTGTTAAGAAATTTAAATTTCAAATTTCCAGGAAACCGAATTTTCCAGACATTATTGAGGCGGTGTTGAATTACTTACCGAATATGCAGTAGGTTAAGACACGGGTGCCGCGCAGGTGACTTGAAGGGGAGAGTGATTAGACGAGAAAAAAACAAAAACAAATAAAAAAAGGACAATTACTTTCAAAGCATAGCCACCCATGTAAGTCAGCAGAGGTGTATATCAGCGAGGGAACAGAGGCCAAAGCTCGTAATTCCTCGCCGAAGCCCGCAAGATTCAGACCTTTTCCCAATTTCAGAAAAGCGTTGAACAGAAGTAATGGATGGCGCAAGTCGGCATAATGGGCATAAATGATTCTCTGCAACCAGGATCGGTTCCAAGCTAATGAAAAACCAAAGGGGAATTACACGAAAAGAAGGTTCTAGCAGCGTCAATCAATCCTTATGACGTGTTGTCAACACAAATGCAAAATAACGATGATGAGGACAACGAAGCAGAAACGATCGGAAATAAAAAGGATTCTCAAACGGAAGGAACGATGAATTTAGAATTTAAAGAAAAAGACAAAAACACAGGGAGCGGAAAAACACAAAAAGACAATAGCATTAGATACGCAGACAACGATCACCGAAGATCTACAAATACAACGTTCAACAGTAGGAAAATTCAATTTCGTGCAGGGGAAACGGAATTCGCTTAAATGGAATGTTGAAAGCAAAATTTGGTGAAGTCAGTGTATCCAGTGAATCTCACGGTCTCGAACTTTAAACCCATACGTTGCAAATAACGAAAAGTCCCCCCGCTAACGTGACATGGGCATATTTAGCCTGTTAACGGTCTTAAGGGGTTGAACGTTATCGTTAAAAACACGAGCAATGCCAAATTGTTCCTTGCGGGCTTCGCCGAGGAATTAAGAACTGTGGCCTCTGTTCTCTTGCTGATGTACACCTCTGCTGACTTACAGGGGTGGCTACGCTTTGAAAAATTATCATCCTTTTCTCACTCTCTCCTCCAAGTCACCTTCGCGGCGTCCATGTCTTAATCTACTGCATCCTTCGAAGTTTACGGAAAAACTTTAGATTGCATTTGAAGTGGGATCACTGATGCCTCAATCGCTCTGCCTGCCATGAACACCAAAAGCACTAATTTTACGAGGGCTACACGAAAATTTTGAGCCCTTTGACTTCTTAGATAAGATTTTCAGGAGCGGAATCATGGAAATAAAAGCAGTCTCACATTTCATCTCACCCAGGAACAGAAAACTGTTTCGGGAAAACCTGGATAACACGAACATGACTCCTTCTAACCTTTTTTTGTGTCATTTGGACCTGACCAAGTCATAAAGTAAATTCACATAGTTAAGCATATTTTCAGCCAATGAATCCTGTGGGAAAGGACAGATTTTCGACAAAGCAAACTGTCCAATAGTTGGACACGCTGCTGAAAATTGCGCTCTAATTCAGAGGGTTGTTAAATGCATCTGCTCTTTTGTTAGATGATAATGTCCTAAGCCACAACCTGAAGCATGGTTTTATTGCAATTGTGCACAGGAATGTGACCGTGCTAATTACAGAGTGTGCTCAGTATATTAAGTCATGCAGGATCGACAAAATAAAAATGTCAAAGCAACAATAAACGCACGAATGCGTCAATCCCGGCAGCCATGTCAGCACTATTGAATCTAGTGTAAGTTTTGCAGCAACAACAATTGGAACTCATGCATTCACTTTAGTAAAATTTATACTGTCAATCCAGTGACGGCACCAAAGTTATTGGCTTCCAACGCTTGGTCATTGAACTCTCATGATCAGAGAGCAGTACGACAACAAATTCTAAATTCTCACAAAGTAACCTTTTATTACATCTCGGAGACAAAGTTGAGAAATCAGTGCAAATAAAAATTTACAGGTTGTAAAGTATCAAAGAATGATTCGATACGCGGTGCAACTCTTCTTATATAAATTCCTTGCAGCTATAAATTCTATAAATTCTTATAGAAATTCCGACGGTGATAGCTCTCATACGTTTTATGGTCAGTTTTGCTTGCCATTTTACCTTGTGTTATTTGACACCTGAGCAATGCTGCAAATTGCAGGGATTTGTATCGAGAGAAAAAAAACGGTGCAAAAAACTCATCGCGCCCTCTGTCAATCTCATCGCCGGCATAATCGTCCATCACAAGAACTAATTCGATTAACCATGGATTGTTTCCGTGCCATGTTTTCTCTTCCTGATAATACGCATCCATCCACTTGTCAAAAAGTGCGTAATATTGGAACCATAGCAGCTGTGGAGCGTAGTAAAGATACGGTACCAAGTGAGTTCATTCGACATGTTGCTCAACAATTAAACCATTCAAGGATGTTGGTTTGCGGGCTTACGGAATCCAGTTGGGAGAGGAATCAGAGCCGAACGACCACCGAGAATGGCGTAAATTCGGTGGGTGTAACCAGTATTGTTCCAGATGCCGAACTTCATAAAAAAAATATTGCTCAGCAACGAGGGTGATTTCTGGTTGAAAGCCTACATCAATACAAAAACTGCCGTAATTGAAGTAATGAGCAGCCATAGGTCTTTGTCTAAATACCGTTACATACTGCGAAATACACTTGGTGGTGTGCTTTATGGGCCGGTCAAATCTTTGGTTCATATGTCAACAAAAATTCTGTTCAGAATAACCTCACAGCAGATGGTTACAACTTTTGAGCCATGATCAATGACTTTGCCGTTCCGCGATTGGGGAACTTGCGCTCGAACAACTCGTGCAACCATCGACTTATTGAAAGAAGCATTTGCTGAGCGCATAATTTCTCGTTTTGGAACTGTGAACTGGCCTGTAAGATATAAGGGTTTTATCCCACTAGACTATTTCTCGGAGGATCACGTCAAATCACTCGCCTCTGCCGACAAGCCAAAGACGCTTGAAGGTTTAAAATTTTAGAACATTCGAAAATTGGACATCTCGTTTAGACTTCCTCCACCCCAGTCTTGTTGCTCACATGTCCAAAATCATACTGAAGTACGAATCACAGAGAAATACTTCTCTATTTATTTGTATTGTATTTGTATTTCATTTAATTGTTTATTTCTATGCCTCTAATAACACCCTTTACATACCTCTGTCTCTGTAGGAAACTTGAAACTAATGAAGTGCTTAAAAATTTTATGTTAGCACCTAAAAATATAATTGTTGCTCAGAAAATAACCATCCCAACTGTAGATATACCGAATAGAGAATAATAAAGTCGAAAGTTAGAATCTTCTAACTATACACTGAACAAGCTGGATTTGAGCTTATCTCTCCGGATCCTCCCACTAAACCCAGCAGCTCTTCAATGTTATGTGATATTTTTAATATTTGAAAACCTTTTTCTTCTTTTTTTCCGAATGCTACTTTCATTACGCATATAGTAATGTTAGTTATTTTTCCAATGAAACTGAACATCAGTAGTACACCCTTTCAAGAAGCTTTTCGAATACGCTCCAAACTGTTATCTATCGTTCAAGCATACCAATTTCTCTTTACAGGAAGATATTGGAAGCGGAAGCCTGTCTCCTTGCCAGAAGACAGATATCACAGTAAAAGAGAAATGGATCGTATAGTAAATGTTTCTACAATCATCATTTGAAATCGATCGACAAAACGTCTTAACATACCCATCCATCTAACACAATGTCCTCCCTGAAGACATTGCAATGCATTTGAGTGCATTGCAATGGCATTAATCGAGAAGTCGATAGAAATGAATACATCAAAAAAATGGAACCAGGATTGACACCACTCTGAAAAGCATTCTATTGAGAATTAATTGCCTGAGACCTGCGTTGTGAGGATTCACCTATAAGTTCCGCAGCAAGCAACTTATCGAACGCGTGCAAAGCATAAAATTAGGTCCCAGCATGTTTTAAGACAACAATATACACACATGTATATCCAATCGCTGTGTGAACAAGGCAGCAAGCAAATTAACACATATGAAGCAAGGGCTGACACTTTTGCAGAAAACTTTGATTGCCAACCGAACGCTGAGATAACAAAACGCAACTCTGCTCACTTCAAAACTGTTCTGCACACAATATTTATCCCTCCTTTCTCACTTTATGCTCCGTAAACAACCTCGATTTCCAAACAGGAAATCAACCACTGTTCATCAGCTGAGTACTGTCGTCCCATCTAACTCAAATACTAAATACTGGAAGGTCTTTTTGGCCCAATAAATAACCAATATAGTCCTTCCTTCTAACCTCGATGATTGAAACCTTACCGATAGCTTTGTTGTTACTAGGGTTTACCGGGCCTTATCCAGGACGCGTTTTGACTGTATGCAGCCATCAAGAATGATCTGAAAATATCTGCACACAGCCCAAACGCGTCCACGACAACAAACAAGCAAGGCCGGATGGTACCAAGGAACGGAAAAGAAACTTTAATTTTAGAAATGATTCAACAGCAGCCTACGTCCTCGACCCAGAAAAAGCCTTCGATGGTGTATGCATGATGGCATAATCTATAAATCAAACCAACTAGGGTTCCCCAATAAACTTCTTAGAATTGCCATAAGCTTTTTCTGTAACGAAACCCTCTTTGCTTCATTCCAGGAAAATAAACCACCGCACGAAACTGTTGCATCTGGTGTGCCACTAGGTTCAGTGACTGGTTCAGTATTGTTTAATTCATAAACAGGAGATATTACAATTGCATCAATAGAGGAAAAAACACAATTATTCAATATGCGGATGTCAGCTGAGTTTATTCGTTACAAATAAACCCTGTAAAAACTATCAAGTGAATCGAAAATTACAATTTGTAGCCTTACAAAAATAATTTGTTACATGGGATGTAAAAATAAGTGTTCAGAAAACCCAAATATCTTTTTTCAAAAATCCGTACAAGCATTATTAACCATATTCAATATTAGTACAAAATTAAGTTCGATTTGTCCAATACAGTACAAGCATTATTAACCATAATCAATATTAGTACAAAATTAAGTTCGATTTGTCCAATACTTAAGCTCACGACCTCCTTTACTTGACAATAGGAATGTAGCCTTAATGAATCGTACTATCCGTCGTCAACCCAGCATATTTACCTAATTTTCCGGTTTTTTGAAAATGTCCTTCGGTGTTATATGCAGAATCGATTGTTCCACTGTTATTTTGAGACCCTGGTAACTGACCTCCACCGTCTTCTGACTAAACGATGGTGAATGTACATACAGGGTCTAGATATCAAATAACGAGATTGGTTATGAAAAAGAGTGCTATGTTAAAACTTTGTCGACAATCAAATTCTCTTCCAATCTATCTTCAAACTTAAGGGGCATGTCGATATGTCGATGGTCAAATGGGCAAAGTGACCCTAAATAGAGTAGTTTGGATGCAACCACGAGAGGCAACACTATCGATGTAGCCTTCTTGAAAACGTTACTTCTTCACTAGAATTGCAGTGCCCCTAGCACAATACTTTCACTGCAGAGATCCAGTGAAGTAAAACATCTCGGGCACCTCCTGCTATAATCAGCACTATTTCTCTGGTTCTGTTCGCAAAGGGCTGTTCTTCGTGCTTTCTGGTCTCGTCACTGGCCCTGTGTCTAAACCGGTATCTTAGATAATCCTGCATGGTGATCAGAGTTAATCTTCATTACATAGAACATTTTATCCCTTTCAGAAACATCCCGAAAAGTTCAAAGCTTTTTGAACATGTAAGTTAAATAAAAGATACAAATAGTATGTCAGGTACCACAACTTAATGAATAGTTCGACCAGTAACTCAGCTGAAAATGGTCTGATTTAAGTCCTATGGATAACAATTTTAGTCGATTGTTACCAAGAGGACACTTGCACAACCTGAGTTCAGGCCAATTATTGGAAAGACTGTGTAATATGAGATCGACGGATGACCAGCTGACAATCATTTTACGGATAATTAATTACCTTCTCAGGAAGTTCATACCGATTCTGAACCTGATAAGCTGTGATCCTATGTTTTGTGTCCCTTTATATAAAATCAATTTGAAAAATTTCTATTTCGCGTTCGACTAGTGGGCAGTGAGTGGAAACGCTGTAATGAAGGCTTACTATCCTGATTTACCTTCATAGTTAGCTACTTGCCCATTGTTCACTGATTCCAATACACTTCCTTAATAACTGACGTAAATGCGGGCTGTGCATGCCGTCTTTGGTTCTCTTCCAATCAATGGTGCTCGCTCCACTGCTGAATGAATGAATATCAAAGAAGTGAAATGTAAAATTCATTTCTCAAATCAGATTTAAGTATTTTATATCAAGGATTCAAGTATATGCAACCATTAATTTCTTATCCTTTACAAGCAATGATTTGAAAATTATCCTTAATTTATTAATTTCTTGGCCGTTTAAGGAGATACTCTTTACCGTGCTATAAGAAAACTATTCGGAACTTGAGGTGACGTTATACGAAATCGTGCTGTAAGGCAACGCGTTCTACCTGACGGTCACTACCATCGTAATCTTCTGATAATCAGGTCCGAAGGAAGACTCTTTACAAGATTGCTTCCGGTATGCCTCACTCCAGAGGTGGAAGCTGATTGACAGAGTTGTGATGGTGGTGATGACCAAGCAGTGAACAATCAGCAGTTGTTCATCCTCTGATACAATCTCTTGGGATCCCTCTCAGCTATAGGTCTGATTGGTATCTTAAACAAAATACTAATGTACGCGAGTTCAAATTTTAACTTGTATCCTTTATAGGACAAAGCGTCTCCGGAACTGCAGCATTGAATACTTTGGATAAAATTGGCAGCTTTCGCCGTCCTAGAACTTGTTAGTAAATTCAAAAAAGCATCATGTAACATTATTGGTGAAATATTCACTGTATTATAATACGGAAAGGATACGTTTACATCTCAATATAACTTAATAATTCGTTGTTCTAAATTCTAGTACTTTGTACGGGTGGTTCATCATATACCACCACAGCATTTTCTCTATCCACAGCGCCTTTTTCTTTCCTCTCGATATATTCGATGACTGAGTAGCTACAAAAACAAGGAAATTTTTCACGATTAAATATGGAAAAATCATAACGTTTTTCATCTACTCACCCAATAACACCAACAATCATCAGTCCTAGCAAACATCTCAACTTAACGAAAGTACACAGGAACGGGCTGACGGCATATCCAATAACAGAACCAGTCGATTCCCACAATCTGAAGTTACTGAAGGCAGCTATCTCCTTGCCGGGAAATAGAATTCCACTGAAAGCTATAATGGGAAATGAACAGTTTTAGAGTTTCTCATACGTTGGTTGTTGTATTTGATAATAACTCCAATCTTTTCGAAAATTAAAAAAAAACAACAGTTTGACAGCGTTTCATCGAATATTAAAAATAGATAAAGAACACCAAGTTTTTCTTTTCACTTTTAATAAAGTTTGCGAATGTTAAGCAATATTTATTATGGATAAATTTCCTTGTGATGTCCGATTGTTCTATTTCAGCTGCAATATCATCGTTAATTCCAGCAGATATCAGTTTTTTGTTCAATAAGAAGAAAATGTGTAACTACTGACAAGCGCTAACACTTAGAACAATTTCCAACTCGAAGTGATTCAACTGTTGTGCTTTTGAAAACGAATTCTTGATTCATCGAACGTACAGCTCTTTTTCGATCAATTCGTGTACGATTCTGTATTTTTCGAACAAATCGTGTACAAACTCAGCATCTTACAAGCAAACTGACGGTTTAGCGAAGATTCTAGTTATGCCTATTCACCATGACGTACAGAAAAGTGACAGTTCTTTTTGACGTCTCTATTGATCAGAGTAGTTCATAATTTGCTTAATAATATAAACAATATGTCTTGGGCGTTGTTGTTACATAATGAATCGAGAATATGCAATAATGAATTGAAGGCTCCAAGGTGAAGATTTCCGATACTTCGTCAATACATTGATCATCAATTGATAATGATGAGAATGATATTGTAAATGAGAATGATATTGTAAATACAGAGTGTGGAGAGCAATACTCTCCGGTACAAGTAGCATTGCCAACAATAAACGCTCAAGATATTGAGTGCTCATTTACGTAAATCCTCTAGACTCGCACAACTGGATTGCGACTACCAATACTCCGATAAGGTTCCTGGATTCTATTCCACTTCCCAACTCCATATTTAATTTAACAGAGAATTTTTCTCTGCTCGTTACAAATACTAAATACTTAACTATGTGTTAATGCAAAACATGTTCATCTATCTTGTTTATTTTTGTTTTTTGATTTTTCATGTTCAGGAAATCAGGAAATTTCATATCCCAAAGCAACCAGTTGTACTTGGAAATTTCGATATATTACTTTAGCTTTGATCTTACCTAAATGAACAAACGAAGATTATCGAGGATGTCTGTAATGTTTCTCACCGTAGCAGATTAGCTCACAGTATGAGACAAGGTTATGAGCCTATACTATGCTTCCATTTCAAAAAAACCACCAGATAATTAAATGGGCCTAAATACTGAGACGAGTGGGTAGCAATTATCATTCAAGGATTTGTTTACTCCGAACATACGAACGAATTGATGATACTTGCGTATAGCCGAAACATGTCCTCAAAAGCATGGCTGGACAGATATTGAACGCAATAAAATAATTTATATTGTTTTCATAAATTATTTAATATCCAAATAAACAATAGAGAAAAGACAAACAGTAATGAAACCAGGAAAAGTATCAAATTAAATACCAACAATTAGGATGATTGCTACGGATTTTAATTATTTCCCTTTGTAGGATGAAATAAGGATCAATTTCCTTATTTTAGTTACCAAAAAGGACCAAGCCCTACAGAGTTCTGTTTCTTGGGATACGTAGGATGAATTAAAGAAAGCACGCTTTACTTAACGAATTTGAATCCATGAGAAAAATCCCAGCTCCTGGAAACAAACTCCAGCTGTCAAACTTATACACACGCCTAAGTTTGAGAAACGATTATTTAGACAGAGCTGGAACCAAAACATTGATCTATGTACATCCTACAAAACACACAAGTAAGAAGACTGAGAAAGGATTTACAGAACTCATGAGGTTGTTGGGTAAATTCAAATCTAAGAAACGATTCATACCTTACGAATCATACAGTTTCAGAATCATTACGGCAATCAGACTTTCAAAGGAAGACTCGGAGCAGCACTTGAGAATTTGACGATCTAGACTAATAAACAATCTGACTGTTCCATTGGTGTTACTGAATTCATTCACGTGTAATACGTTCGATTTCAAAAGCCCAAAAAACAAGCTCCTTCTGTAAAATCTTCATAATGTAAATCAAACATGTTAAATTGTTGAACACAATATCGAAAGGACTCACTTAGGCCCTAATCGATACTATGATTCGCAGTTTCCTCATTACGCAGTGTACGACGTAAGGATGGATTCATATTATCAGTGAGAGAAAATACGGTGTGGAATAAAATTACGGAACGGAATACATGATGAGTTTCTCGATCAGAATCGCGTTCTTAAAAACAAATCTGCACAATTCGCTGACGTTGTTCAGCCGTCCACCTATTTATGGTAAAACGGTAAGCCAAACTAACCATGAAACGTGTGACAGCTGTCACTGTTGCATTAAAAAGTGTTGCCAACTTCACGTTCAATACTTTTTTTAAAAAACCTTTTTTTTGGGTTACACAGACCATATGGAGGTACTTTCTTTTGGTAGGATGGTTCAAGACTTAAAATGAAAGTGATCAGGATGTCCTTACATTTGCCGCAACCATAACATTTTGAATAGTACGTATTTTGTGAGTAGCTCGTTACTCAGGTTCCAGATAAAATAACCAGTGATCAATATACGATGTTTAATAAAATCAAGGATATATTTCGAAAATGAATCATTCCAGGTAAACATTGGCTGGCTAAGTGGAATGTTTAGGTTTTGAAGATCAGATTCAAAGTGGCTTCGGATGACCCAGTTTTTTTCGCCAAAAATATCAAAGAGAAACTTTTGAGGAACTGATCATCCCCACGTAGAAAGGGCAAAACTTTGTAGGGTAGTTATCTAGGATTGAGGCGTCACTACGAATTTTCGAATTGTGGCGAAAAAACCGATTAGTTCAGTACATTTGCACATACATAAGAAGTATAAAATTAAGTTCCAAAATGTGCTGGTGGAAGATCAATAAGGAAGTTAAGTACTGAAGTAAAGAGTTTGACGACATTTACTGGCCGATACGACTTGATAACTATCCTGGAAGAGAGACCTGAAAGCTCTCCAAGTTTGAACATTGGCCGAGACCAATCAACCAGACGAAACTCTAGATCCTGAAATATTCTGAAGGCCATTGATACTAGACTTGTCCAGACTTGACCATTACTAGCACAAGTTTAACCGAAAGTGCCTGATTGCCCTGTTAATATCAGTCGAGGAAAACTACTGCAATTACATATTAAATCACAATAACATATCCCCGATAAAAATGTTTCCGTATAATTAGATAACTTTATAACGTGCAGAATGCTTAAGTTTTTGGCATATTCATTTAAACTCTTTAGTATCTGAAAAAGAAGATGGAGGAAGAATAGACTGAAAACACATTCGATTCATTTACGTTCCCTTGTAACTTTGTAATACCATTTTCCCAGCAACGAGAACATTCACTTCTCCATGTCGACAACACACGGAAGCAAAACCAGGATAATGTAATTGAAATGTGGTTTCATCCTGTCGTATGTGGAACTAATTAGACATAATAAGAGCGTATCCTTTTTACAGTGAGATGTTGTCTGCTGAAATTTGATTAGTTTATATGTGCAATGGGTAGTTCATCAGCCCTTCCTTCGAGAACTAGAACGTCATCTTGTGGGAATAGTGTCAACGGATAGATAATTCAGTTTAAAATCCTAGGCGTTGATGAACACAGACACTTCAAGGATGAATCAGAAGAGAATTTAGACAGACTGCAATGTTTAATTTTTAAAATTAAGGAAACTCCTTGACTTACCATTTACATTCACTAACCAAACTCCATCGGCGACACCCCATAGTGCAGCCATGATGCAGTATGTCATGTAATCATTGGCAACTGCAATCCATTCGTGCATCCACACAAGCAAAGCAGCATGAAGAACGAAAACAGCAGCCATGATAGGAGCGCGTCCTATCATTTTAGCCAGTGCTCCGGCTATCCCAGCAGCAATAGCGTTAGCTACCCCAAAGCAAATCATCGCATAACCGATCCGAGAGATACCCCAGCCACAGGCAACAAACGACTGGAAAAAGTTAAGCGCATAAACTCCTGTCAGGATATTGGATAGTCCTGATTGACTTCTATCACCTGATTTTATTGATTACTCCTTTGATGTGACACTCGAAAGTGGAAACGTGTTAGTAATGAAATGTAACATGTCCTTGAAATTCGTGAATTCTAAGGCGTTAGTATGTTTCTAAGATGGTATTAGTCAATCTATTCCCCTGGTAGAAATCGAAGCATGAAGTGATGGACCTTCCCATGAATGTTTCAAATGGACGTTATCCTGATAAATGTTGATGACATGAAGTATATCTTGATAAATGATGGGATATTCTAAACATGTTGATATGACTTACTGCTGTGAAATCAACTGCGACGAAAGCTTCTTCCGCTCCTATAAACATCGTAATTGGTAAAAGCAGCAATTGGTATTTTTCGGATAGCAACCGAACCGTGGCTGCTAATAATTTCAATCCAGATGCACCTCCTTGATCGCCTTCACGCTTCACACCATACCTGTTGCATACCAAAGTATAGAGTTAAGATTCGATATTTTGTTCCACTGACAAACAAATTCAAATTTCGAAGTGAACATTGGTTGGGTTTAATGTTCATGATTCTACATTCTTTCTCTCTCTCTCTCCTAAAATGCCTTTTAAAGTGCCATTCCTTGTTTTCAGGTTCTTTATTATTAACCATCTTTTTATTTATTTTATATATATTATATATTTATGGAATTTAGCATTCAATTTCGTATTAGAAAAATCATATCAGAAAGGACTCTTAAGCCTCACTGACGAACGGATAAGTTAGATTTCTTTGCTTATTTTGAAGAAAAGTTGAACGGTTGGGAAGTTGACATAAGTTTGCTAGTTCTATTCGCGATGCAAGACCTAGTCCCCAGTTTCATTTCCCTGTTTTTGAATAAGAAATCCTTCCAGCGCTTCGCATCGAAGAACAACTCATTTCAAAATTGACTCGATTATAAAGGCTTTACCATAAATTCGATCCTTTTAAAACCTATGTTATAGTATCGCAACTCAGCTTCTCAATGTAATTTGTTGTTATTGATCAATTCACAATATATTAATATGAATATTTCGCCAAACGTAATACACACTGCACTCTAGCGAGCGCCATAAGCAACGCAGACAGCTGATCGAAGCTTCAATACATATTACCTGTACAAACAAGTTTTAAAGGATTTTCAAGAGACGGCGTCACTAACAATAAATCGAATCGGACAATATTGCAGCCAACTTCATTTTGAACACTCATCATTAGGCTTTCTTTTTCAGTATGTGTCGTTTCTCTGTAGTGTACACAACATTGTTTTTCTTTGCTCCGAATATGTCAACTTTTGTGCCAACAAAACACAATTTGCGGGAAAAATCACTTCTTTGCTTTTATTTTAAGAAACCTGCAGAAAGTCGTCGTGTGCTACAGGAAGCCTATGGAGATCATGTTCCATGAAATTCTTGTGAGATTTGACGTTTTAGAAGTGGTGAATTAAATACCAATGACAAAGAGCGCGAAGAACATGAAAATGCTCGACCACATGTTGCAAGCTCAGTAAAAGCATACCTTGAAACGCTTAAATGAGAAGTCTTACCGCATCTACCGTATAGCCTGGACATTGCCCGTTCCGTTCCTTTGAAGAACTCCAAAATTGGATCGATTCGTGGAGAGCCTCAAAACATGAGTCGTTCTTTTAACGAGGAATCCATATGTTGCCAGAAAGAAGGGAGAAAGTAGTGGCCAGCGATGGACAATATAAAAAAGCCTCAAACTATAAACAATATCGTTTAAAACTTTTTTGTATAAGTAATAGGTAACCTTAAGCACTGTGCCATCTTATGATATTAAGATTAGTTTTAAGGAAAGTGCAAAAATCCGATAAGACAAACGCTGTTTCACCAAGTTAAAAAAATATTAAAGTTATTAAGTGGAAAAATATTGAGTTTCTACAAGTATCTTTGTCTGCAAGTATCTTTGAAGGGTTGGCTATGCCGGCAATGAAAGAGTTCTGAAAAAAGTTATCCAGATGCTTATTACGGACGGAGCTCTGGAAATTGGAAGAATCAAACTATGTCCAAGCATGCATTAGCAAGGAAGGAAGGTTTTAATAAAAATTTGCTAGCCACATTTGAACTGTTGTTCATATATTCCATTATATTAGGTCAATATTTTTGCTAAAATCTGTCTTGTTCATAAAGTCAGTTTGAACGAATTGAACGGAGATTAGCATTTCTTATTGTTTTCCCGATAGTGGAGGTAAAACACTCAACGCACATTCGGTTTATCATGATCCGCTTTGTGGTGTTTTCCTTTTTTCCTCCAGGGAACTCAATTTCTACTGCATCCAGCCCTGATGTTTTTGGCGGATTACACCACTATGAAGTTTATTTACATGTCGTTTCAGACAACCTCAATCAACCTGCATCCAGGACTCGTGTTACACATAAATTTATTACAAGAGAGAGTATCAAATCAACACAGCAAACTGGCAAGCAAGTGTGCAAACCTATCAAAAAAATATGTGAAACCAATCGCCTGATCAGAATCATTTTATTGTGATTATTGCCCTGCCATTTACATGAGTGCCATTTACATTACTGCTTCTGCGGTACCCGTGACCCCAATGGCTGATAGTGGAACTCGGCAAGACTGATACTGATGTCTCGTACTTATGTATCACACGTGCCAGTAATAAGGGATTTGATTACATACTCAAAAAAGGGGCGTGTTCGGCATGAAATGACAGAGATGACTGCACTGGAGGATTAACCAATGGAAGAAAAGAAATATTTTGAAAAATCTAGTGACATTCCTTACGGGTCAAAGCATGCCTACTTTCTGATAGCACCCAAAAAACGTTGAAGTCCAAATGGATGTCGTATAATGTGCCTACAGCAAAAGAGAAGGAAGTGAGGGGCACTGTCCCTTCAACAGTTTGCGCCCCGGATTCATTAGCTTTGCAAGTAGCTGGCACATATTCATGCAGCAGAATTGATGAGCCTGGAGGATTTTGTTGGCTCCTGCTCAAAGACTATACCTTAGTCAGAGTTTGCCAATGGCTTCTGAGGCCCATTGAGGCTTGGCCTCCATAGCAACGGCCCCTGTTGGCCCATTTCGCTCTATTCGCTAGTGGATCCAGTAAACAACAATAATAAATAAAATATTACTGACATTATGGGCTGAATCTTTGTTTTCCTTGCTAGTTTTGACTGTTTTGACTCTTGGTCATACTATCCCTATTTCATAAGTTACGTGATTAATGAATGTTCTCTTCCAAGGTACAGAGAGCATACTTTCCTCACCGCATTCAAACATAAATCTTGAATTAATATGTAATTTAATAATAACTTCCGCGATTTTTGGCAAAAAAAAACTTAACACGCCATTGTTCTCTGATCAACGTTCTATTTTTGTCAAACAAAAATGTTGTCCCCTTCAAAGTATTTCCTCTCTTGGTAATAGCGCTGGAAGACTACAACTGCAACATCTTTTAACTGGTAGGTTATAATAATTTGATCTTTTTCCAGAGTTCCTAAATGACGTCCTTTGAAGACGTGTTTTGATTTCGGAGGAAGAAAAAAGTCACACAGGATCAATTCATAATCGTTGCCGACCGTCTCAAGAAAATGAACGCATGAACTGTTTTGATTGTTTTTCTGTCCAGATCTGAGGCCATCTTGGCGCTAATGTTCCGAACGTCCAAATCGTCTGTTAGAATTTGATGTACGGCAAAAGTGTTTGAATTTAACAGTTCATGCATCATCCTTATTGTTAAACGACGTTCTTATCTCACAAGAGCCTCCACATTTTCAATGTTTCTCTCAGTTTTTGGTCTCTCAAGTGAGGTCAAGTGAGGAGGATTTTCATTGTTTTCCCGACCTTCCAAAAATTGTTTGTGCTAGCGGAAAACTTATGCTCTTGACAAGCAATGTTTTCCATAGGTCACTCAAAGATTTCAAAAGTCTAACTCGCGGATACACCAAGTTTAAAAAAAACTTGATTTCAAAACTTTTCTCTAAGTTCCAATGCTGCTGATGGTAAAACACAACAGAAACACAAGCTCACTGATAGCGCTGTCAAGAAGAATGGAAACAGCACAATGTTGAAACGCAGACTGAGAACGTCGAAGGGACAAATAAACCTGCCTAGTAAAGGGCGGTAGACACAACATTGCCAGATATCTCGCAGGGTTGCCGGATCCACGACTGTACTGTACGTGTTGTATCCTTGCCAAAAGCATCAGAAAACTCAAAATCGATCGATTCTTTTAAGGCAGTAATTGTGCTTGCTTAAGAATAAAATTAAATTTTCCAGCAAATTGAAAGAGGTGAAAGTAAAGATGGAATAATGTTGAAAGAACGCAAGTTACGGTGCAATGAATGGAATCTCTATTCAAGAGCTGTGTCTTCCAGTCATGCTCAGAGCAACCTTTTTGAAGGATACAATTAGACTTTACACGCTCAGCTCTATTTACATGAAGACATAATGTACAACCATTTTTATTTCTTCTTGAAATATCATATCAGCCTTGGGAGAGGTTTTGCGTTGGACTAAAATTAAGCAATAAGGTTTTCTTTTCTTTTCTTTTCTTTTCTTTTCTTTTCTTTTCTTTTCTTTTCTTTTCTTTTCTTTTCTTTTCTTGATCGACGCGTCCCGGCCTGTGAGTTGGCACCTGACGAGAAGCGGCAGGGACGCGTGTTCGAAACCAGCTTGAGCTCTTTCCACCTTTCTCAATATTGACCAATTTTGTTTTCAATACTCTGGGATAATGTTGTGATTCATTGTGTACTCTATATCCTTGAATTAATTCCGAAAACTGAGGATCCTGACAAGGCAACCTGCAGAGCAAAGCTTTAAAAAAAATTAAATGAGGACTTTGGAAGTGTTAATGGTATATTGAACATTCAATTGAAGTACCTTAAAAATAACAATACGCAAGTCTTATATATCAAGGAACCTATTCCAAAATTAACTCATTAATTCCTTTTTCAATTGTTTTTGATTTGTAAGTATAAAAACACTTTATAGTTTTCTTCTGAATAGTCCTTGTCCTTGGTGATGCAATTTTCCCATTGAACTGGAAATTTTTGCAAAGTATTTTCTAAGATATCGTTTTTCAGGTGGACATCCAACCTGCTCCAAAACGGTTTAACCTATTGATTGATTATAGAATCGTTTTTTATCAAGTTCCCTCCTTTAATGATCGATTTAATATAGTTTTCGCTTCGAAAAAGATCAGGGCTGTAGAGAATATTTTCAAGTGGAGTCCAATAGGTTTTAACCGATTTGCTAGGGCCACAGAATACGTTTTGCTTTGTCACGCAGGAACAGGAACCCTTCTCAAATATACTGATGATGCTTTTTCTAACGATATTCGACGTAGACCCAGCCAAGAAGACCACATCAGTAAGCTGCATTATGGTAGGACAATTTTTAGAAAGGTCAGTACGTCAAACTACATTACATGTCAATGACTGTCTGACATAACCGCTTTCAACCATCGAAATAAGGTGTGGCAAACGTTTTTTGGGTTTTGATATTCCTTGATCTCTCATTCTTTGCCCCTCAAAACTCGTTTTATTTTCTGTTTGGAAGTGTAGTGGTTAGCCCACGCTTTACCGGATGTAACAATACGCAGCAAGGAAGGCTGCCCTTTATGTTGAAAATAAGCACGAAGCGTTCAACCAAAGTGCTGAAGTGATTTCAACCTCATTGGGATTTTTTGAAATTTGAGGTGCTCCCAAGCAATGGTAAGTACAAATATTTGTTTCATTTTGAATATCTGCTACTGCAGTTCGATAATTTTTTCGTTGACACACCACTCACTTTTTCACGTCCTTCTAGGAACTCCGCATACCGCGGTTTGACGAGTTGCTGTAGAAGGATATTCCCTAAACAAGTGCACGAAATCGACTCCGAATTTGAGCTGGCTCAATTTATTCCTTCGTTAACAGGGTTATTATTATCCACTGAGCAACCAAAAGATGATTTCGTTTTTAATTTTAATGGGAAACTTAAGAAACCAGACGAGCCATTAGAGGACCTTCGGGTTAATTACAGGGGATCCCCATCAATTCTTCCCCATGCTCCACCCAACTTCGGCCCGTTTTTAAGCCCATGGGAGCATAAGGCTTGTTTAGCTTAAAAAAGCTACCAAGGTAGGAAGTGGGTTATACAGTGAAACCTATTCAAATAAGCATTGTTACATTCCTACGCAAGTGTTTATGAATTTGAAGAGAAATTTTCAATTATTGAAAACCTAATCTTGATTAGCTCTCCTGTGTGACAGATGCCGATCTTCTGTGCAACAGATGCCGGAAAAAGTTTCAAAAAAGTTACAGTGGTGTTTGAATTTTTTTTCTGGGATCAGGATAGCATTTCACCTCGCTGTGAAAGGTATTTTAGTGGAAATGATTAAGTTCAAGCATAACTCTGACCAGATCACCTCCTTATGTAAGGTTATAGTACTCCAGGGCAAGGTGGCTCAACAAAGTTCAGAAGCACGACTTTATGGAACGAGAAAAATTAATCCTTGCTACCAGCTAATGCATACTACGGATAGCCATGCATAAAGGACAGGGTTGGTTGTGGCAGTAACGGATCATAATGCAGAAAAGGCGTAAGGCGTAAAAGGCACATTTGACTAGTCATTTTGCGATTTGGAAAACTGGTGCTTACTTCTTTATATTTCGATGCTGAGTCGCAATTTCACCAATTATACTCAAAAAATACAAATAATTCAAAAAAAGAGGACATCAAGTTCTCAATATAGTTACAAAAGTTATAAATAAAAATGTTGAAGCCATTTCTTTATCAAAATTTTGCCAACTGTCACAAACGTAGGCGATGCAAATTGGCTTGAAGATGAGATAGAAAAACTAAGAGTTAGTAGGTGAAAATACATCCAGGCTTCTCTGAAATAAGTAGTCCGTGTATTTTGAAATCCTTTGAGTTTGACGTCATTGACCTATCAGCTCGAATACTCAACCTCTACGGAACCTCTACTCTACTCTACAACCTCTACTCTACTATCAGTAGCCTTTTTACATTACTCCATTTTAACCGGCCTAAGGAAGCAAGAAAAAATTGAAACGAGCTTAAATGACCTAGTGAAATTGTTCAATTCCGTGAGGTCTAAGGGCCTTTTGTACAAACGTCTAGAGGTCACTGTTCTGGTGTTCCACAAGGATCAATACACGGACCATGTCTCTGCAATCAAGTGCAATCAGCAAATAATCCACAGAATTCTGCTCGAATCAATATAATCATCCCTCTTCTTCATATGATCATACACGCGGATGACATATTTGTCCTTCCTACCCACACATATCCTGTAAAAGTCCTCCAAACCATCACACATCGTGCAGTACCCGTACGAAAGTAATTCTATCCATGGATAAAAAATTTGAATGGGAATGAAGCGGTTCAAACCCACCGCAAGGCTTCTTGAGTCCTTTACTCAAGGGTTGCGCCAAAACAACAATTAACTTATATTCGCAAAAAGTTATTATCATATGAATATCGTTGTTCCAGAGTTGTAAATCGAACTTTTCCAGAACCACTGAGTTCGGAGTCGTAAAACCACGAAAACGCCAGTCGTAGTCCTTAGAACGTACCTTTCAAGAACTACTAGCAGGGTTAGTAGATAGTAGACTAGTCAGATAGTAGATTACACTACTAGGTTAGTAGATATTAATAGCTATTTGTTTTGTTGAATATCCTTACATTTGTTGGAAACTCAGATAATATAAATTAGAATTAGAATGAAGGGTTAATGAGCAACTCATGAAAATAAGTCAAAAAATTATTTTCAATTTTCAAAAACCCAAAAAAATTATTTATTTTTGTATTGGATTCAATTAGGACGTTGTTTTCGTCGAATTTTGTCGAATTCGTTTTCAATTCCTTCCTATGTGTCATTCCTATGTAGGGGTTATTTTTTAGCAAACAAATAACGACCAAAGTAAAGGTAAAGAGATGATCGAAGTTTGGGTATGTTTATATTAAGTAGGTCCAGAGAGATAGCTTTGACCACGTTGAGGATCATACTAATTTCATGTCGTTAATATTGTAATATCGCCAATAGAATAATCTATTTAACCCCAACTTCAGGTTGACAATATTGCATTTTTATCTTATCAGTCATTCAACAACCACAACCACGTTGTGGCGCAACAGCCTTTCATTGGCTCAAAAGTGATGATTCATCGAACGCTTCCTTTGTTTGAAATCCCAGATGATGAGATTCATGATTCTCTAGCCTTGTCGAGTCCAATCAGCATTCACTCAGTTTTCTCTCGCGTCCTTTTCCTGGGTATTCACTCCTCACTAACCTGTGGCCTGTTCATTTAAGCTTCCTGCGGTTTTATTCGTCGGAGACCAGTAGTTCGTCAAAAATATTGTTCAGTGAGTGTTTGTAACTGATTCGTTTTTGATATCCTTCGTATTTTGGTCCAATTACACACCTTCGGACCCATCTTTCATATGTATTAATTTTTGGCAGACATTTGCACTAGGACTCACGAGTAATAGCCTGGGTTGTGTCTCCAGGATTTAATTGACCGTAAATAGCTAGTAAGTGGTGGATTTTCCGGCTTAATAACCCTCTGAATACTTCTCAATATTATTTTTGTGTGACTGGGCCACAAATCACAAGTGTGCCATAGACGCTTAGTAAATATTTTGTAGATTGTACAAAGTAAGGATATGACCCAAAAATGTACTGACTTTTGCACTTTTTTTGTGAATAGGGACTACTATAGTGCAACTTCTATGGGATTCCTGACAGAACTTTGATCTCTCTGCTAAGATCTCATGAATGTCTGACGATTGGGTTTTTTGGCTTTTGATGGAAAAATTTTTATATTCCAGCGCTGGCGATGCGAAGCAAAACTCATAGGATGTAATGATAATGTCTAATTTTATTTGTTGGATTGAAGTAGGTGTGATTAGGCCGAATTGAGAGGTTTCTCAAAAAGCCATCGCATCGCTCTTTGATTCTATTCTCGTTTTTAATGGCACCACCGTTTGACGCCTCTCGTAGGAGATCTTTAAAAAAAAATACAGGAGTCATAACATTTAAAAAGCATCTCCCGATAGAAAAAACTTCTTTTCTACCATGTCCTCTGAAAACTACCAACTATAAGTTCTTTTCTCATAAGGATTGGTAACTTTGCAACCAATTTTCAACTTCAATGCTCTTGATTTGTTTGGGTCGTCGTATGTTCATTCAGGTAAAGCGGAAAGAAAAAAAACGTGACATTTCAATTTAATGGTGAATTGATATTTTCCCGGGATAGATTTCCTTTAACCTATATCAAAACCGCACCATTTCAAATTCATGAAATTGTTATGCCGTTCTAAACCGTGTAACTCATGTGGAAACGCATATGTACCCGGTTACACAAATTAATTCAAAATGTCTCTACACCAAGGATAAGTCAAAGAATGACAACGTTTTTTCTTCTTCAACAATTCCCAAAAAAAAAAAAAATCAAATTAAAATGTGTCAGCCCCAACGTACGTTAGTGTACAGTCACAGAATTGGTGAAGTGATTTGGATACTTGCTTGGTTCAAAAATTGCACTGAATAGATAAAACGTGCGGTTTCCATTTTAATACAGAGAATAACAACCAAATTGTGCAGTTAATATGGAATTTTTCCAAGAAATTGTGTTAACTACTTCTGCGATAGGGAGATTTCTTTTGAAGTCCTGCATGCCTTTTCACCAATGCCTTTAAAGCATGTTGAAGCAAACGGTCAAAGATTTGAATTCCCGAGGCATGTTGTTATTATCTATACTTTTATGGAAACATGCTGTGCTAACCCATCCCTGTGGACCATCTTCCCCTAAATCCGTCTAAAAACTGACATCCTTGTAGCACATTTGGTGGTACAAAGTCACCGACCGACACGTTTCCTTTCTGCAGAAATTTTCGCAGACAATATCACACACTAACTTAACAGAAGGATATACTGAAAACTTTTGATTTCCCAAACAAATATCGTGGTAAAGCTATCGCATGTGTTTATATCCTAATTCGCTTTAAGCTGATTCTTTACACCACACATGGAGATGGAAGAAGTTTAAAAATGTATAAAATATTTAAGCTGTGTACAACGAACGCTTTACATATTGAATATGTTTCATTGTCAATTCAAGTTGTATTGTCCTTTTTGAACAAATAGCATTTCCATTGTCAAATTTTTATAAGAATGAGCATGGATTGAAAGAGTTGTATTAATTAGCAATGAGATATCCAAGCAAGTAAGAACGTTAAAGATGAAGTTTTACTAGGAATATCCTGAGCTCTTGTAAAGTTTCAAACAGGATCACTGTTATTGCTTTTACTTATGTGATATTAAGGGAGTGAGTTCATTTGGCAAGACGTCATATCCATGCATTATATTTTACTCCTACGATTTTTCATAGGTAATCTGAAAGCATATAAGAAAAGGAAGGCAAAGGAAGCGAAAGGCCTACAGCAAAAATGACAAGAAACACGGTCCTTTAAGTTAGTTCCTACCTTACTTGGATTTTTGCCCCACACATTTCGAAAAGTCATTTCCGACTAACCAGTTAGTCCTTCAAAAGAAAGGATTCGTTAAAAAGATTTTCAGCAGTGACCTTCATTAGTCGGTTAATAGGTCTTCATTTGCTAAAACTATGTTTGCGTATATAAGTTTGTGCTGTTTTTCTACCACCTGCAATCCAAGTATCCTATCGCGGATAAGATGATTTGATAGCGGATTTCTGAGTGATGAAATGGGAGACTAAAAAAACAATTTGATCGAAGACATTACCACCGCCAACTATACCAATATAGGGGCAACAAATATAGGTCAACAATGCTGTACTGTTGCGTTAAACACAGAGGTCTTCAATCATAACGTGGATTCTAGTTTAGAAAGACGCGGTAAAAATACATATTTTTTGTGAAAACTGCAGTTCATCCAACAAGGTCATATTCAGGATGCCCCGGTATCAAGACTACAGAAAAAGAGTACCTAAGCCACGACCTACAATACACGACAATAATATACTACTAACCCCCGTTCACTAAAGGTTACCATTCAACTCAAACAAAGGTTCAAAGGTTACAATCGAACCCCTCATAAACCTTACTTCCTTGTATCCCTATGGGTATAAGAATCACTTTTCTAGCGGGTAAGAATGGAGAGACAGGAAGTACATGGAATGATATCGCTCCATCGCCGGTATGATACCTCTCCATATCTATCCTTTTTTCCACCGTCGGGACTGCCTTAGCATAATCGGTCTCACGATTCTATTTGATAGCCGTTCTATACATTTCTCCGAATGGTGTTTCCGGTTTCTTCAATTTCCGCTGCGCTACTTACTTGGCTTTCGCAAGTGAAAAATTCGTGAGAAATACCTTCCGACGCCCTTATAAAGAATATGCAATTAGGTGAACAATCAGGTAGCACGTCAATCTTTATCAATCTTGATAAATCTTGATCAATCTCTATCAATATTGCTACGCTACGGTCACCCTGAAGTAAAACCGACAACATATATGCTATTTCAAGAGATGGGTTCAATAATAATCTGATCAAATGTTCGAGTACCTCGATAGTGAATTTGGTAGTGCCAATCGACGCGTCCCAGACTGTGAGTTGGCACCTGATGAGAAGAGCCAGGGACGCGTGTTCGAAACCAGCTTGAGCTCTTTCCATAATTCTTTATAAATATTAAATTCACTATCGAGGTACTCGAAGCATTTGATCAGAACTTCCGCCCCCATGAGTCTTCGCTGAGTCAGCTTAGCAAGGGTATAAATCACTTATAAGTTGTAAGTGAAAATGGAAAAATTGATCTACCAAAAACTTCTGAAAATAATCAGTGTGTAAATACCCTGGATTCTGCCACAGGCTTAGGATAATTACTTTTTATGTCGCTGAGAAAACGTTGTCTCCCTACCCTAGTGATTTCCTTTCTGTCGTCTTCACTTTTGTGGGGGTATGTTTCTAATGTTTTCTACTGTGGGGGTATGTTTCTGTAATGCAAGGGTGTTAGCCACTGCGACCACGAAATTGGCCATCATAGTGATCGCGTTATTGATCGCCATTAGCATCGGTCCTTACCTCTAGTGCCAACCGTTTTTGGTGGAACTCCTTACTTTAAACGTGGCCCATACACCCATAGATTTTACATTGCTATGTCTTCTTAAAGACTCCCTATGTTGGCCATTGGTATAAAAAGTACTGCACCCTTGTCAATTAATGCACAAATTTACTATCTTGCAGTCTTTCAGTTCGCTCAGGTATTTAAATGCTGGTTGCGATTGGACCAGCACTTCCGTAAGACTGATGTGTCCGCTTTGTTTCTCAGTGCTGGTTTTTAGCTAGTTCTTCATTTGCCGTACTTCCATATCTAGTCTAGTTGGTATACTTACCTGTGCGTCCTGCGTTATCCTCTACACAGTGGATCAAGCAACGCTGAACCGTTTGCCAAGCTTCTGTGTAATCCGTCATAGGAAATGTTCAACCGGTCCGGGCCTGCATGATAACCAACATCCTGCCGAAAGCTTCCTTCGTATCGTGGAGCAAACAGTGGTCCTTTTGGTAGTTCCTCAGAATCCGTATCAAAAATTTTGTACTTGTCAACGATTTTCAAGGCATACGCTCACCTGCCATTTAAATGATTTACCGGTTGCCTTCACATCCTCCTGGATACCCAATCACTTCCTCTTCCACTTCCACCACTTCCTACCACTTCCTACCCTCCTCTACCACTTCTTCAATCGCATCCGTGGTTGAACGAAGACATATAGTGCTGCTCTGAAGAAATTCTGTGGTCAGACATAGAAAAGTCTCTGACAGTATGGTCCATGTTAGCGAGTCTCCGCCTGATGAGCTTATAGTTCATGTAGTGGGCGGTTTGCAGACGGCAATTCGGGACTCGTCTTCTTGTGTTAAATTAGCAAGAGACTTGCCGGTTTCTACCGCCATTAGACTCTCTATATTATCTTTTTTGCAGAAACGAATCAAAAGTTCTGACGATTTAGTTAGGGAAAAACTGAAGGACTATATGTAAAATCTCTGCTGAGAGCCAATCGGATTCTAGAGCTTTTCTTGCTTTCCCCGTAAAGACAAATTTTTCCAGTTTTCTTTGCAAAAAATTTTCATTTAAATTTTCTTTGCAAAAAGAAAGCATTTCACTGGTATTTCTCTGTGAACAGCTATATCAAAGGGGGTTGGATGGGTACGGTAAAATCTCGTACATTGTCGGTAATCTTGGACTATAATCATTTGGGCGTTGGTCTTCTGCATCTCTAGTCTGTACACCAGACCTTATGGCACCCTATCTACGTTGTCTCAAGGGCGTTAGCACAAACCTTTCTTGATTGGCGCATAAGCTGCTGATTTACTTGCTGCAGATGTATTGAACCACTTTATAAACCAGTATTTTATATATTTATGATTATTTGATTTGCTCGAATATTCTCTTTGCATGACCCTTTGTCATGTTTGTAGCGAAGGAATTCGGTTTCTCCCAAAAGAGACTCATGAGATGCAAATACAATGTGTCATGTCTCATATTAAGGCTTTGATCGGATAAAGGAGTTGTTTCAAAAAGTCAGTTTACCTTTTCTTGATTCTGTTGCCATCAGAGATGATGTCAACGTTGTTGTCCTTGTATAATGTAATCCTGAATGAATACCAGATTTTATCGCAAAGATTCCACCATGCTACATGATTTTCTGATGCGATTGCATGCATATTTTCGTCAATTATGTTCAATCGTAGTTGGAAAATTTCTGTTTCGTTCAGACGATGATGTGCTTTGCGAATCGCCGGAGGCTTTTCTGGGATTCTGTTAACATTATTTTATCACACCTTCAACACATCCAAGTCGATTTTACGTCGAACAAAGCACTCTGCCTGAACTGGTCTGTCATAGTTGTATTGACTTCACCTACATCCAATACCTAAATCGAGACCAATATCTAGTTCTAGACAACAATATTGACATTCAACAGAATGTCCAAACAACTCTTTGGGGTAGTCCGGTATTAGCGTGAGTGCACTAAGTGCTAAAGCTCCCCATCCAAAGATATTTTTTTTGGATTGGTAAGTATTGTCTCATTTTTGCGAAAAAAAGAATGCCCCCCCTCATAAATTTGTCCGTGAAATGGCAATAGAAATACACTAGTGCACTAGTGTACACATAAATACACTTCTGGTTTTGCTATCTCTGTCTGAGAGCAGTCATCCGAGAGTGATAGTGCTAGTATTTGCCTACGCTGTGGTCTAGTGGTATACCACAAGAAAGTAGTCTAGGTCCGCCTTTGCCGGAGCATTTGGAGAATTTAATTGAATGTGTTGCTGTCTGGTAATTTCAAGGTTACTTTTTGGATGCTTCGGAGTCCAAAGTATGTCGAGCTTAGAAAGTATGTCGTGCTGTATGACAAGTTAGTCAGGCATGGCTTATCGAGTTAGATATGATTATGAAGGGATAAGCAAGGGATATGATTATGAAGGGATGGTTGTTTTCGGAGATAATAATACGTTGATGATAGTGCTTGAGAATGTGTTGAAACTGTTTCAAATGACTTTTATATGTTTTGTATTCCGTAACTCAAAGAGTCTTTTCGGATGATTACAGAAGATGAAACTTCTCAATCTTCCTTCCTTCGGGTTCTGTTGTGACTGGTATCTAAACCCCCATTTTCATAACACTTGAATCAGTGCCCACATGTTTTAAGTCATAGAGCACGTTCTTTATATGCTTTGAATAATTTTCGGTTATAACTTTTTTGGCTGCACGTTTTTTCAAAGTTAAGCATAGAAACAGCGTTCGTGCCTTGTTGGCACAAGGGTTATCACGGTTAGACCACAGTCGAGGTAAATCTTCTGTTGAGTGTTACATGCTGATGTTTAAAAAAGGAAGTGATGCTAGTTTAACACAACAACGGATATACGATTTAAAGCTAGTTAAGCCATATATAACTTCACATTCAAAAGAACGGGAATATAAAAACCGGAAAATTTCAATTTCTTTATTACTCCTTCAAAATACTCTCCAAAAGGCCAAAAGTATGACATTCAGCTCACGCAATGAATTCTCTTTTATGGCATCTATGGCCTCAATTGAAAAAAGTCACACGAGGTGATGGCTGGACTGTTTGGTGCTTGGATCATGATATTGGTCAAATTTTTGGCCAAAAATTCCTAAATAATCAAGACAGTATGAGATGGCGCATTATTGTGTTTGAAAATCCATAAATTGATCTGGAACAAATCGGGCCTTTTTGGCGAATGGCCTTACTTAAACGACGCATAACGCCTAAAAAGTATTCTTTATTGACCGTTTGACCCTCCAGAAGAAACTCGTAGTGCACCACCCCATGAATATAAAAGAAAGTCACCAACAAAATATTGATTTTAGACCGACTTTGACGCTATCTCTTCGCTCATTTTAGAATCCCCATTCGGACGTTTGTAGCTCGGTCGGCAGTCAAATGTATAAACGCATGTTTCGTCACGTTTTGTCATGTTTTGATGTGTTGAATAAATTTTGGGTCGCTGTCTGCGTAGAAAATCACCTCTTTTGCCATGTCAAGACGACGCTGTTTCTGAATGAAGTTTAGCTTTCTCGGCACCAGCCTCGACGCATTTCATGCCCAAAATATCATTTAAAATGTGTTTGGCTGATCCATATGAGGTGCTCAGCAACACAGCAACCTCTCTAATCGATGCACAACGATTTTCCAACACGATTTGCTACGCCGATTCTATTTTTTCTTAAGTAATAGACGTTGATTGCCGCCCAGGAATCTCAT
This sequence comes from Stratiomys singularior, assembly GCA_954870665.1. Lineage (NCBI taxonomy): Eukaryota > Metazoa > Arthropoda > Insecta > Diptera > Stratiomyidae > Stratiomys > Stratiomys singularior. Next base: position 24,256,033 of record OX940881.1, on the reverse strand, counting down.
CTTGATCTAAGCTCTCTCGGTCACCTTAGAACATTTTATACCGTTTGTATCCTCGTGTTTTCGGCATAAACGCTTTACTATATGCTTTTTGTGACTTTTTCAATGAATCGGCATACTAAATTTTATTTTTAACACAATATTTTAGGCACGCGTGTTGTTCTAATTTTTCATCCATTTTAAAAGTCACCGCACAGCAATTTTCCGACTTCTTCGTGTCGACGCTAATTGGAAACTATTTGAACGATATGTGTCAAAAGTTGACAGAACACTCATGAAAGTATTGCCAACGTTCAGTGAATAAAAAATTTACCGATTGGATAAGCGCGAAAATTCGAGAAAATTCGAAACTTTCTGTTCTTTTTTGATCTCTAAAGATCCTTTAGCCCCTAATTATTTGCACTTTTCAGTTGTTTCTCAAAATTCCCAGCCAATCATGCCCATGAAGTTGTGTATATCTTTCTGGTTTGCAAGTTTTAAAGGCTCTTAACTATTCGTAATTTCAAGCTAAAATTTCACAATAAATCATAACTTTGATTTTGTGCATAATTTATGGAAATTATAGATTTAGCTTTCGTAAAGTTTGACATGTTCTCTAAACATAAATTAATTTATCGACATGAGACTAAAACGCCTACTCCTACATTTTTCAACCTTATCACTGATTTGATTAGCTCAAGAGTTATGAATTTTACTTTCATCAAGAAAGGAATGTCCAAAAGTTTCTCAGTGCTCCTTTTTTCGATGGTTTTTCCAAAGATTCTCGAGCTCATAAATTAACGATATGTAAGAAATAAGTTAGTATTCATTTTAAAAACTTCACGAAAGCAGCCAGGATAAGAACTTGTGCTATTTCGCGTTCAACTGATTGTAATCGATGGTCGAAGGATTGTATTGAAAGTATTTGGAACATAAATTACTCACCTTTTCAGCGTATCGACGAAAAAAACAATCAGTAGGACGGCAACCACCATGCATGCAAGAAAAATCCCGGATAAAAGTTGAATTTTTGCTGGTTCAGGTGGAATTAAGTTTGGGTTCTCATTGGCATTAATGCCAGGACAGAATTTCGCTCCACAAATCTCTGCCACCTTCTTGTATGTCTCGTTTGTTATATCCTTGCTTGTATCTGTTGCATTATCGAAAACCGATTCGCCAACATCGAACGAGAGAACTGTTCAAGTGAAGAAGAAAAAAAAACCAACAAAAAATTCAAAAGTTATTTTCCCTCGAAGAAAATTGGAAAATAAAGTGCACAACTAAAGTGGAATGTTCTTAGCGTGCTTTTACTTACCAGATGATGATATGAGGTTGCCCCAAACTTGGGCCATTTGATAAAAGACGAAAAACAATCCAAAAAATCGTACGACCAACACTTGCTTACTATTATCGTCAACAATGTTACTCATGGCCTCGGCCACGACGGTTAAAAATGTACATTTGGCACACCACAATGGTCCGCCGCCGAACCCTACGCCCAAAGCTGCCGGGATCAGTGTGTAGAAACGGGGATAGAATTGTGCTGCAATGTACGGCATGTACGCTATAAAGGACAATGCCATTGTCCACTTGCAACCCAGCCATCTGGAAAGAATTCGAAAGGGAAAAGATTTTCTCAATAATGCTTGAATACTTATCGACGTTAAAGGACAACGGGAAGCTGCAAGAGAGTCTGTCGGTCTTGGTAGTCGTGGAAAATGTTCAGGCTGGTTTGATGTCCTGTGGCCTTTTTTGTAGGTACCACAGCTTTCATGTACTATGAGTTGCTTAGATAAGTCGTTCTTGCAAATCGTGTCGAAGGAAGTGTTCGTATTTATGCTAAATATGCTGGACCGGACAATTTGGTCGAACAAGGAAGGGATGAAGGGAATCAAGTTGAACATCCGAACAACTTGGATGTGCTCAGTACACACTTGGAACATTTTTTAAAAATGTTTCTGAATGATTCAGCTGTTAGATAATTCCAAGGCAATTTGTTTTCTATGTCCGTATCATAATGTCATCAGGATCCTTCAGTCTATTAACAATACATCTGCAACTACACATTGGAATGGACCTTTAAAACTTCAAGCAGCATGTAGCACTCCCATAACAAGTCCAAGTCACAGAACACAGCTCAGAGTCGTAAAGGACATTCTTCAGGAACATTCATTATTCACACTGATAAGTGGAGCTACGACAATTTCCCTAGTTTTACTAGGAAAGTTTGTGATTTACTGTGTTGATCCTGGGATATAAGTTTTTGCACATATTATTCGATGCTGAAACTATGTGTTGTTACAGAATATATGTGATCGTTAAATATTGATTCAGATAGTAATTTACTCTCATATTAATAATCGATTCGGTCAAATAATTCAAACATATCTCGAGTGCTAGCAAATCATTTTTATTACACTTCAGTTTTTATAGTGTTTTGAAATTGAAGGCAGGAGTAGAAATTGGCCGTAAATAATTGGGATAATAGATAAAACTTATGGCAAATGTTTTTTGTTCTGAAACTTTTTTGAATCTCATGCGGCCCATTTGAATTTCACTTCCTGTGATTCTTAAAGCGTTGCATATATTCAAAATGGATTCGTTTGAATCACAGTTTTGCAACGAAACTCTCCTTCAAAGACCGCAAGTTTCATGACTCCTTCAATTTAAGTTTCAGCATAGCATCAAATACAAACGCTCAGCATAGCATCAAATGCTTGGCCGAAGGGATTCTCAGCTGAGAACATAGTGAGCTCCGTCATGAGGCTCATCAAGACTGCTTTCGTGTGAACATCGATAGGGACCCGGGGGCCTAGTTTACAAGCTTGTCATGCGGAAACTATGGCTTCTTCCTATACAGCCCGTTCATCCCGATGTTTCAGACGACGAATGTCCTACAGAATTCCTACTTTTAAGTGCCATCGAGTTTGGTGGAGCGTTAAAAGTTTAAAAAACGAAAAAGGTCACGTGGCCAGGCGGAAATGGTACAGCTTGCACATCAACTTTGTCCTGCCATGCTGCTAAGCAGAATCAATGCATGCATGCAGCAGGAGGTGTTCTCAAGTTGTTGGGAAGAGGCAAAGCTTATGCTGACCAGCAAGAGAAAAATGAAAATGCTGCTGAAAATCTTTCTTCTCAAGATCTATCTTCTCAAGACTTCAAGATTCGTGCAATAGCAGAGGTGCTGAATACGGTCCAACGGGCAGAAGCCCACAATCACCACTACTCATAACACTCGATGTGAGGTATGCCTTCAATTCTGCTAGATGGACATATATTCTGGTTGCTCTGGAATATTTCATGGTTCCAAAGAATCTGAGGCGGATATTCAAGGAAGTTTGTCCATTACACATAGGCCGGCGAAGTATGGATGTTACATAAGGGGTGACGCAAGGTTCCATGCCTGGCCCGGGCCAATGGAATGTCTCGTACAATGAGCTTTTGATGTTGCGGTTACCGGAGGAGTCGCGTCTGATTGGCTACGCAGATGACACAGCAGTACTAGTCGCCGGACGTGTTGTCAAACAGGTGAAACTCAAACTGGGTGCGGTACTGCGCCGAGTGCGTGAAGGTTTAGCGCTGGAAAGACCGAGATCATTATCCGGACCAAGAAGCCGATCCCTCGTGTTCTTCTCGTTTCGGTGTGAAAAACGATCATCGAGTCAAAGGATTCAGTAAAATACCTTGGCTTAAAGATTGACACAAACATAGGCTTCCTCAAGCAGGTTCGAGCGTTACAAGGCCTTATGGCCAACACGCGGGGACCAATCTCGAGTAAAAGACGTCTCCTGAGGAGCGCAATGGAATCTTTTACGGCTCTGAAGTCTGAGCTGATTCTCTTAATAAAGAGTCGCACTAAGGGTGTCTCGCAAAGGTTCAGAGGCGAGGAGCCCTGCGGATTGAGGCTGCATTTCGCACTGTCCCTGAACCGGCAGTGCTGGTTATCTCGAGGGTGGTCCCTATTATGTCTCTTGCAGAAGAACGAAAACGCGTGTACTAACGTAGGGGGAGCCGGCGCGAGAAGTTGTCAGCCGAGAGGAAAGGAGAAGGATCCTAAGTTTTTGGCGGCAGTCATGGGTGAATGAAGCGTGAGGTAGGTGGACCGAACGGCTTATCAATGACTGGGCTGTGCAGAACGTTTGGTAAACGTATTACCTGACGCAACTACTCAGTGGGCGCGGATATTTTCAGTCTTACCTATATAAATCGGAAAGTCACTATCCCTAGCTTGCTTGTTTTGCCCGGGGATGACACATAACGCCCGCCACACGTTCTTTACCTGTGGAAAAAGGATAACACTCCGTTCGCATCTCTCGGAGAAAATCGACGTGTTCGCTCTGGAAAACGTAACGGGCAAGATGCTGAAATCAACAGGCAATTGGCACTGCGTGACGCATTACGTACGGATGGTTCTTCTTATAGAAAAGGGTATCGTGGTTCAATTGATATCTCATAGCAAAGAGTGGTCTCGCGGACCTTCTCGTCCTTCCTTCCTTCCTTCCTCGTCCATCTTTGCTGAAAGAGGGGTTTTCCCAGCCTGTAGGCGCCACTAGCGAAGAGCAAAGAGACTTAGTCCGAAGGAATCTGACAAAAAACCCTGGCTAGGTCCCCGTGTGACACGAAAGGTGTTAAGTCGGTTTTCCGGTTGAAATATGATGTCTGATTCTCAGGGCTCAAATAGGCCTTCACCTTCCAACCACAAAAATGTCTAATGGCCACCAGGGTGTATTGTTTATATTTATATCTTGCTCTCTTCTTTGTGGAGTATTATCTGGCTCTTTTGAAACACCGCCGTCGAATTAACGATGCTTTTTATAAACTCATCTACTAGGCGACCCTGACTTGTCAACAAACCCAACAAATTCCGTGGGGCTGATAGATATAACGTTGACTTTTTGAAGTGTTTTGTCCAGGCTGTTTGATCTCCTTGATACATATAAGCGCCAGTTGTTTTAACATGGCTTGCACGGGTCTTAATGCATGAAATAAAAAAAATGCTATACGCCCGTCTTGTGCATATTCATCCTTATTTTATCGCATCAAAGTAATATCTAAGCAAATTATCCAGTAAAATCGTTTTGTATAACCCAATATTCAGTATACCGAATAAACAACTTAATAAACTCCTCATTTTTCTTTGCTTTATATCTAGATACCTTTCAGAAATGTCCTTCAACATGATACAAACAACAAACATTGAGCACGAATAGCTTTGAATAGATTGAATGTAGCAAACCAAGCAATTCTATTCACCATAATTGTATTCAAAGTTAGAAGTCACCTAGATCGTGACTAATGATGGTGCTATTAATCACACCTTCAAAGTCCTAGCGCAATCAGATAAATGAATGGAAAACGTAAAGGATGTAATTTTTTCATTCATTCATGATTTGTTCTACTCCCTTATCTAGACGAGAAAAATCAGCTAATTTTTCAATGAGCTACAAATGCTATTTATCTCACCATGTTTTGTTTTATCCCAGGACGAAATATACACTAGACGATGTAGATTGTGTCCTTGATATTTCACGCAATGAACACATATCCAATGTTTGTAGCGATATGTAATCAAATGTCCTAATGGTTTCTGCTGTGTTTTCATGTCTAAGGATTTTCGTTATATTCATGTTTGTTGATACGTTACCTTATAACCGTCGTCGGAAGAAATATATTGGACAATATAAGAGATCCATATATAACAGCGAGCGTGGTCGTTCCGAGTGCTGCGTCCGAATTAACTGAGCTTTGCAGATTTGATGTGCCGTGAAAGGCCGTAAAGTGTATCATAAAAGCCAATCCGATAATGACCACGTTTTTTGTGATCCTTATTCCTTCGTATTTGCCATATTGTGCTCGGTTGTTTTCTATGTTTTCCGGATCGTTATGATTTAAATTGGTTTTCTCGTATTTCGACATTTCGGCTAGAGCGCGTCAGGAATTGAAGCTGAAATGAGGAATGAAAAAAATTATCTAAGGATAAACTCATAAATTTCATCCACTTGAGATTGACTGACAAATTTCTAAATTAAGAAAGCATTTTAAAAATAAACTTGAAATTTAAAAAAAAACTAGGGTATAATGTATTTGAAGGAATAGGATGAAGATTTACAGCGTTTTATTTATTACATTGTTCCCGGTAATATTCACGTAACGTAAACTATCAAAAAATTTTCAAGATAGTACCGTGACCACCCGAAAGATTCTCCATGAATTATTCGAAATGCCACTTTAAGCGTTGAAAATTATCATTTGTTGGAATCGCAATTGACAAAGGAGCTTCTACTTCCATCACAGGGTTTGAACCAAAATAATTTTGTTTATTTCAAAAACATACATAAAACCCTTCCGAAAAATTCAAACTTGATTTACAAGTGTTCACATCCTTCAGAAATAGGTGTCAGGATCATGAATTTTCTGCTTACTCCTTTTTACCATTGGATCAATGAGTTTAATCGTGGCTGTTCCATGAATCAGGAATGTCATGTTCCAAGTTGAGCCAGATTGGGGTTGGTGAAACGAATTTATATTAAAATATTTGTTTTTTGAAAGTTTCAGTACAGGATATTGTTGAAACTTATCCGTTAAATATTGACGTTACAGAGTTTTCAGGATTCATAAATACCTTGCCGTCAAGTACAATACTGCGAAACTTTATTTCAGAAAGGGACCAATCACAATGAACTCAATCTTCCATATGTCAACAGTGGCTTCACTTTTGACGGAGGAAATGTTACGCCACTTAGTAATTCATACAAAATCAATGGACATACAGAACAAAGGAATATTAAATACTCTGAAAATATTCACCGTGACCATTTTTTATGGGGACGAATTGGTTAATTGAGGCAATTTGAATGAGCATATAAATCTTCAAGGCACCGTTTCTACGTCAACACATCAATCAAATACGGATCCAAATGAACGACACCGAACAGCGAGGACGATTAATTTATGGAACACTTCCTTGTGTATTGCCTGAATAAGACTTTTGACGGTCTCACTTGATTGAGGACTAATAACGTGACAAAATTGGAACACTTGATGACTACAGAGCCAAATGAACCTATTTGGGATCAGTAGAATGATATGATGGATCATTTCTACAAAAAGTTCCATACGCGGAGGACAAAAGATCGATTCTGGTACGTTGTTTTTCCAACAGTGGACCTAGGCTACGACTCAACTAAATAAAGCAGCATCTGATTATAGATGCTGACCAGAGAATCAAAAATTTAGCAAAATCAAATCACCGTCTTCGCTTAAGTCCTATAATCTCATACAGTTCTTGACTTCTGAAAAGCGGCGTCTCATGATGTCTCAGTTTATTGACTGCGTCCTCCGATTCTGGTTGGAACTCATTTTTCCTGGACTTATACAAATCAGGTCAAATAATGCTTCGAGGTCTATAGTTGGCGAGTGCTAGAACTGAGACATCTCAAGATGTCTCAGTTTATTGACTGCGCTCTCCGATTCTGGTTGGAACTCATTTGGATGGACTCCTGGACTTATACAAATCAGATCTAATACTTCTAGCTCTATAGTTGGTGAGTGCTGAAACTTCCCATTGGGATAACATGTTTTGAAGCCACTACTTTGTAGTCACACATACCCTCCCTTTGCAAAGAAACTGGCAGACAACTACCATGAGCTCCTTCTTATGGACAGATCAAACCTCTGTGATGGCCCTCTGTCTGAAGAAACCTCTTTTCTTCTTATGCAAAATTGTGAAGATTCCTGGTCCTTTTTGCCTACATGGGAAGGCGAAAACCTTTGAGAGAAAAGCGGAACACCCTTCTCCTTTCAACTTCACCCTTTAAGTTGGAGCATCCTTCTCCACCCCGCATAATACTAAGACATTGTCCTTTAACACTTAGTACTGACCAACATAATCGGATTGCGGTTAAATAGACTTTCTATTATAGACTTTATATTTAAAAAGTAACTTAAGCGTAAACCGGACCTTATTGACCAAGTTTAATAAACGTTTTGTTCAACAATGAGAATAACTCAATTTTTTGCTTAGCTATATAACTAAATTTACTTGATTAGTACTTCAGCCATACAAACTATCAAGAACTTAACATTTTTTCAATCTCTTCTCTTCCTGATTAATAAAAGAGACATGTTTTAAACTTTCTAATCGACTAATTTAATTGAACCTTATATTCTATCGAAAAATTCTACTAGATGTAAATTCAGGTAGACTGACCATTGTTCTTCTGGTTCTCCCACCAAGTCTCTATTTTCACTGCACCAAGTCTAACATTTTAAATTTTCACTTTTATCGTCTCCAGACTCTTTCTGTTTTACATGTTTTTCAAAAATAGTTCAAATTCAGTACGGACAAAAGATAATTGGGTCTGTGCATGACAACTCTTCGGTTATCCATCAAACCAATTGTGGTTTCAGAATTTGTCGTAACAAAAATGTTTCAAAAAAATGGACTTGAGATTCTCATGACAAAGCCGGAAATGGAGATCATTTTAACAAGGCACGATGAAAATCTGAAGCCGTATTATTTTGGAGGTTTCTTGCTCACCAAACACCTTTTTCAACTCATATCAGATGAAGATAGATATATAGATGAAGATATCTTCTTCTTTATAAGTTCAATCAGCTCAACTGAGAATTCTTTCATGTCCTGACTTTCATGTCAGGAACCTATATTTACCTGGAAAGAACAGCTAAATATAGTTTCGTCCAAGATCCCTTGCGACTCAAAGCGTCGCTCCATGCACCATTGACGTCATTCTTGCTTAGTTTAATCAATTTATCCAAGATTTTACTCACGTAAGGAACTAAAGGAACCTATATTTACCTGTTATGAGCAAGAATGCTTAAGTAAACATTCAAGTTTGATAGCTTTATCTTAGAGTTAGTCTTATTAGCTTAAGTAAAGGATGCTTAAGTAAACATTCATGGTGGATAGCTTTATTTTAGAGTTCGTCTTATTAGATATGTCAAAAACACCATCCGTCAGGATCATCTGACATTAAATTTGGGGTTTTAAACGCAAGACTCAAAAAAATCAAGTTAAAATTTTTGTCAAATCTTAAATTGGTCAAATCTTAAGATTCGACAGCTAAATGAACTCATTCTGGAAGCAAAACGCATTTTTTTGAGTTACTCTGAACATATCGTAAGTATATTCTTCATCATAGTTATAGTATATTTGTGAATAACATCGTCTGTCAGCAACACCTGACATTAGATTTCGGGTTTTCAGCGCTTGAATAAACAAATCAAGTTAAAATTTGGAAGTAGAATTTGTCAAATCTGTCAATTTAGCATCTAGCAGAAATCATTGTAGGCTCGAAAACCATTTTTTTAGGTTCCCTGAGCATAACATAAGTACATATAGCGCTAACACTGCGAACAAATAATCGATATAACGGTTTTTGACCAAAATAATTGAATTCTCACTTGCATTTGTAAACTGGCTCTCGATTTTCCGTGAAAAATCATACCACTCCTATCGACATAAAAAAATCAGTGCAACTAAAAATCCTTTTGCGCTCTTTCTATCTATGTTTGAGCCAAGACGCCCAAGAGTATTAGCACCCTATGTAGCTACGCTGAGCCATAAGTCAAGGCCGCAATATATACGATATTCGTATGTATTATACGAATAATACATATCACCGAAATACGGCGATATGAGAGCGCGACGAGAGTCTCGCAGCAAATGTACACCCGTTTGCGTAACATGCGTTCGTAACAACACGAGATGCGTTGACGTTTGTCAGATGCTATGACATGACGATGGCGCTTAAATGAAATGTGAAATTCAAACGCCTAAATTACTTTTCAAGTACGAGTACTAGGGTTAGGAATAAACCTCGTTAGGAATGAATTTTGAATGAAAATTTCGTGCATCCTTGTTGAGGTTATTATTTGCCAAACGAAGGAAAATTCCAAATTCAAAACTTTTAAGAAATCAAAAACAATGGCAAACAAATTTTATTTACATGAAACGTCACCAATTTGACATTTGTCATATGAGCAGTATCCGTCCTCGCATCGCGTGCATTGCAAATTGAATGCGTTACGCCGCGACGTGGGAGAATCGCATCTCGCTCTCGTATTGCCGTCACGCAGTATTGTATCTGGGCCCTTAGCCTTCGGAATGACCTTCAGTGTGAAAGTTGGATTGGCTTGAACCGGTTTTGTGTAGTCTGATCGATGACCTTTGAGAAAAAACTGCAATTCTGAAAGTAGGGAATTCCCGTGTGTTGATATTGTAAAATGGCATTTCCAGTTGAAAGATATTTTCTTCTGGTCGATACTCTCTATCATTTTCATCAATAACATCTGACTAATGAAAAGAGAGCACTGTAAATAAATACTTGCTGCGAATACACTAGTTTTTCCTGTTGGTAATCATGGCTGCCAATGAATATGGTGGAAGTCAACGATTAAGCTTCCTCCTATTGGAAGACATTTAGTCATCTGAATGTTCTGATGGTAGTTGTGAGCAGACTTCGCAATCGTTAGCAGATCTACGTTTTAGACTGAAGGAAATAAATATAAAGTATACTTCCGTGTCTTATATCTGATCGTTTGGTTTGTATTTGATTAATGGCTCAAGTCTAATTCCACTATTAAAACAACTACTTTCAAGGCATAACATATGTTACCAGATGGAAATTTCATTCTGCACGCAACTACTTTATTTATACATTACTCATTCAGTATTGGCTCCGGTAAATCACTTCATCACGTTACCAACAAGTTCAATAAACTAGAAACTTGATTGTGCAAAATCTTTTTCGACTCCTCCCTTAGCTTTCTTTGTTTCAATTCAATTGTTTTCCATAAGTCAGGACCGAAACATTACAATTCCGTCAGTTATACACGAAACCAAAAACAAAACCACAAAATCTGAAATCTCATAAGCCCAAGTAGAAAGTTTTTACAGCTGGATGATCGAAACCAATTCCTCATATCCAAGTTTGGAAAACTTCACGCTTTATCCTAATGTTTTCTGCTACAATCCTGTAGCTATTCTTTCAATTTTCTAACACTTTAATAGGATTCGCTGGTAAACAGACAAGCCAAGCAGATTTCCTTGCCTTTCTTTGCAATCTTAAAGTAACCTGCAAAGGATATACCATGTTTCATTGATAGTACACAAATGCAACGTTTACAGATTAAGATTCTCTTTTGTTTCGGCTTAAGAGTGAAACGAATACTGTTACAGAAGCTCTGTTTTCCGTGATCCTTAAAGCTATAGAGTCTCTTTTCCTGTGCGTTAAGAGCGAAAGCTTATTTTGTGTCGATTGTTATGCTTTCCTTTAAAAACGATTAAAGATACGAATCCTTGCGGCTTATTTCAGCTGGAGGTCGATTTAACTAGAAATTAAAACGGCGACTAATTGAAATATTTGATTTGCAACGTGTAAGTTGTACCAAATTACCTTAGGACTATTGAAGCTTTGAAGTGACTTATGGAAAGAAGAAAGGAGTTCATAAGTACCGCTGGGCTTAATCCTATTTGCCAGTCTTAGCTGATGGCAAAATATGTGTTAATTAAACAGTCAGTATTTCAGATAGTATACTTCGATGCTAGTTTAACATATTTATCGAATTTCCATACTTCCAGGAGAATTTTCATTTCCTTTGAACATCTGATTATACGCGTCTCTATCAAAATTTCGAGTGGGTACATACATATAAGTTGGTAACAATACGTGTAAAAGGATTATGACTTAAAATACTCTAGCTTGCAGTGGGAATAGTGTATACGAAAGTTTCGTGGTAATTAGGATAATAAAGTTACCGTTATTAGTTAAAGTTATTGCCTTTAAAGTTATTAAAACCAATAATAAGGTTTTGTGGCAAAATGCTTTGTTAGCTCCTGTTCTTCACAAGCCTTACGTGGTAATTTGGTTATTTTCGGTAATGTGGATGATGAATATAAGTTCGCCAGGATTTCATGTAAATTAGAATGTTATTAATGACAGACAGATTTATACGCGTTGTTCTACTACTTATTAGATGAAAGTTGGTTCTACGAGGACACGTTCTCACTTTCAGTAGAGGCAAGGAGACGTCATTGCATGCCGCAGAGTCATAACACATTAATTCATCCATATTAAGAATTAATCTCAAAGTCTATTTTGATCGGGTCAGTAATCTTTGAACTGACATCACATGGTTAAGAGTGTGTTCAGTAAAGAATTAAATACCAAAAAACCATTAAATATCTAACCAAGCAAGGAAAGATAGTCCAAACCTTACTAGGAAAAGAGGTAACGCCCGTCAGTAGTGACTCTTGTGCGAGTGAAACGATGGTTTACATATGTCCAAATCTTTATGAATAAGAGACTGTCTTTCGCTTGAAGACTTCCCAATGCCCAGTAAAAAGATCAAATTGACTATTCTGACAATTATCCAAAAAACCACAATATCTATGTTGGAAGATTACAATCTCTTCAGGATCTTCTTCATTATAGACCTGATGAAGATTCTTAAAAAGGAAAGCTGCTGGCAAAATAAGTATTTAATTGGCGATTTTTAGAATTCTTCAAGATCATCCTGACTTGACAGAGGTCAGCGCCGAGAGGGTGTCAAAAATGCTGACGTTGCCTCAGAAATAATACCGCGTGGAGGACGAGTGTTCCGGCATATTGCATAACTGACAACAACTGACTATTGAATCAAATTTTCACTGAAGGCTACCTTTGGATTCTTCAATATGAATCTTGCAAACGAAACTCTATTTAACCTTACAAGGACGGCACATTCTCACCCTTGTTGAAGATAGCTGGAAGAAGCACCATGCCACTTCGATACTCGTTCAAGTATCACAAAGGATTCATATGCAGATTAGAAGGATAAAAATTCCACTGGCTTTGAAAGAAGATTGTTTCAAGAAAAATGGAAGAGAAAAATTGACCATTTCTGTCCGGCTGCTGCTGGACTTCTACAGCCTATCCACAAGCGACACGTTTTGTTTGCTGTCAAGCCCAAAAAAGACTTCAAAATTTTGGAAGAAACATCTTGTAGTCCTCACCTCTCTGTGTCTGCAATACAAGTCTACAATAATTATCTGTTCTCGTATATTTAAAATGAGCTTCTTTGGAATAATTTTGAACAACACCACTTCAGCTTATCCATTAGGTAAGGACATATTATTTCCCTATGAAAGTTCAAAAAATATGAAAACATTTCAATAGTGGTTTTTGGAACTGGCTGTGGCCGTTGCAAATATTGAAAACAAAATAATTTTGCATTTTGATGCTCACATCTTGCTCTCGCATTCAAAATTCAAAAACTCTGCCAAGCAAATTCCTTTCAGTTTTACACAAAAAAGTCAAATTCTTAAGGAAGCAAAACTCTAAGTGTCCTTGTCCCAACGCATTCCGAATAAGTTATTTATCAGCTTGATAAATCCTGAAGGAGTTTTTTCATCTTAACCAAACTCATTTATGCTTATATTACAGCCTTATTTGAAAAAGTCTTTCAAAACAAAGAGAAAGAAGGATAATTAAAACTTTCTCCGCTAAATTTTTCGTTCCTTAATTATTTTCTGAGAAATTTTCGAAAAAATTCTAACGGTACTATCCAAAATATGTTACATTTGTCTCACAAAGAAAAAAAATAGCTTACAACGTAATTTAATGACAAATTTTTTGACAAACAGGCGTGAAAATATAATATAATTTTATCGAGAAATTTGCAAACTTTAGAAAATTTTTCTATATTACAATAAAAACGATGTGAATCAATTCAAGCGATGGGAATTTGTTGAAACGCTATGAAATTGCTTATTTACTCATTTCGTTTGTTAGTGCAAGTTCCTCGATAGTTGGGCATGACTCTGACAGATATTTCTGATGGTAATTCATTTGGCATGACTCTGTAAGGACTAAGGAGTAAAACTCTTAATCGTGCACTTCTGGTTTTCTGCAACATTTTTGGTTTTATCGTCATACTTGCGTTTGTTAAGCTTTTAAATTTCATTATTATCATTCTTCAAACTTGCTACAGCGTCAGGGTTAGGTTCTATGAACAACCCTTATGAGTTTCATCTGCAGATTTCTCCACATGACAGAAGCAGCTTTCTTCTCGAAACCCGCGAAAAAATATGCCATACTGATACAAAATCACAAATATTCTATGGTAACGACTTAGCATGATGTACATCTGACAATTTGACGTTTCACGAAACTTATTTGTGAGGCCATCTATCATCAAATGCCAGAAATATATTTAAATTCTGAACACATCATGGTCATTTGTTTGATTTAGGAAAAGACAATAAAAAAGAAATCAGCAAAACATAATCTACTACATTTCCTTAAGCAATTAAAGGATTAAGAACCATTAACCTTCTGCAATAAACTTAGCATCCTTAAAAAACTTTATAAATTCACATGATTTCTTTGAGTTAGAGAATAGAATTTTATTTTGGTAAATTTTACACACTTTATCCGATCCTGGAAAAATGCGATGCTATCACGAATATGTCATGCTTCAAATGCGAATTCCCGGATGGAATTTCTGGTTTCCTTACTAACCTAAATAACAAAATAAAATGATATATAAATACGCAAACAGCATAAGAAAGACGTATAACGGGAGCATAAGAAAACTTTAAATGCAAAATATTAGCAAAATAAAATGAAAACTAACAGAAAAATATTAAAAAATTAAAAACTAATAAAAATAATAAATATATAATAATAAAATAATAATAAATAAAATATTGTACAATTAAATAATACCATTTTAGTATAATGTACAGCTGAAAAAAAAAGTTCAATACAAAAATGAAGGCAAAGAGGGTGTGAGTCAAATGAAACAACAAAATGAACCTTTGCAACGATTCAATGGAACAATGAAGCAACAGCAAGTATAAAATAGGGTATATTTAAAAGGTTTTCGATTTGGAATGATCCTGAGTATTGTTTTATGGTAGATTTTACATTTTTTTGAGTCTGTGCAGTCAGGAAACGTCATATAAATAATGTTTCTCCAAATTTTCAATGGAATTTTTAAGGACAACCTTATTCTGATTTCGAATGGAGTTTTTCAACTAAAGAACTTATCCACATTCTGCAAATTGATCGTAATACAACAGAGTATTTACCCTTAATAATTCCTAGCATTCTATCTTTTGATAATGCACTAACGAAATAATTATATTGACGCGTCGAAACATCGTTGACTACGACTGTATAGATCAAAAACGTCAGCTGATCAAAAACGTCAAAGTCTAAAGTAAATCTCGTTTTTCCCGTAATTGCGTGGGCAAATGGAATTTCCAGAACGGAAGTTAACGGTGTTTCCAGAAAAATAGTAAATGATATGAGTGGAGATACATTTAATAAACATGTTACTGTTGAATTTAACCACGCGAACCGTGCGAAAGTCCAACTTATTTACAAAAGTAAAATAAATTGTGACATTGGACATTCGCTGCGTACGTGGACTTGCCCATAACGTGAATTGTTCCTAAAAATAAGTCGGAAATCAAAGTATATTCATCAACATTTCAAAACGAGTTTTAATATTGGCACAATCCAATGGTACGAGCTCTAAGCTGAGGAGAAAAATCGAAATGGTCTACCTATTTTTATCTGAAACCCGAATAAATCAGTAAAAACGCAACAAAATGTTTTTGGACCATAGAATAAATGGCTTATCAAATCATTTCAATTTAAGGTCATTTAAGTAATACTTCAACCTTGCCACAACGATCAAACCATGACCCAAAAACCTACCCCACAAGCAACTCGAGCTCTTATCCTTTTCAAGTCTTTTCAAGAGCAAACATTTCATGGCAAGTGCCATGTACAATCACTTGGCAAAATACCTGGGAGATTTTATGCAAGCAAAACCTTAAGTACACTGTTCTATCTTTACCATTGTGAAAAAGGACAACGAACCTACATTCGTATGCAATTTATTATTAATTTTGTCGGTGAGTGAAGGAAACAACAACAAAAAAATCCTTTCAATCCCAACTCATGAATTATTTGTAGTCAATTTACCACTCACAGAATGATTGTGTGAGAAATGTCGTAATCCAAACATAAAGGACATGACCAAATAATGTTGAACAAACGAAAATATAAATTTTCTGTTGTCCACACAACGATATGAGTATTTGCAAAGAGAATGCGATGACGATGAAAATGCTGCCAAAAGCATTTCGTTGAGCAGTCAAAAAGAAACATGGTGAATCTAATCTAGAATCTAATTTGTTTCAAATGTGTTGTTGTTGCAATATGTACGTACGAATGTGCTAGTCGATTTATTTTATTCATTTCGAATGCTTCATATTCGAATAAAGGATAGAAGAATGACTTACTGATAGCTAAAGGCCAAACGAATAAAAAGGAAGAATGAACGTTGCGAACAGGAAATCCTACATAACCATTTATTTACCGGACTTTAGTTATCCTTTAGGATAACTAAATGCATGCTAAATATATCTAATTGTTTTCGAACCGGTACTTTTAATAAAAAATCATATAAAATGGTTCAAATTCGTTGTGAATTGGAGCTTAAATTTAGCACATTTTCGTAATAGGGGGTACATATTGAGTATAATCCTTTTAATGTATCCTCACTAAAACTTTATTCTCTGTGAGGATACAGATTATTGGGAATATGTTTTCTTTTTCTAAGCTGGCTAAACAGACCAAGTTGGTTCGTGGAAGAATATCGTTTATTCATATGCAAAATTTACCTTGAGATTTCGTAAGTTCCTTTCTCTTGTTGGTCAGAAGGAGAACGAAGCAGGTTCAACTTTATGAATTAATCAAAGCGAAATCGTGATGAAATAAAGTCTTAATTAAAATTCAAAGAGCAAGAATCGAGAAAATCTACTTGATCTCAACACTGCGTTGCATTCGTTTGCATTCGTGGAGAATGACTTTCATTTCTTTTGTGATTGTACATGGATTGCATGGACACTATAGATCAAATGACTGGCGTAGTTAATGCTATGCAGACATAATTAAATTTTAATTCAATTTCAAGGTGAGATAGAATTAATGAACTTAAGCAGAATTTATGTATATAGTGAATGAACTCATCAATGAACATTTTCTACACAAACACTACAACTGCGTGAATGCATTGCACACTTGCATATGTTTATTGCCCAGAATCCATGTAAGATGCAACTTTGTGTTATCGCTCATTCAAACGGATCTTATTAACATGTATAATAAAATATATCAGCACTTATAAACCCGAAGCGTTTATTATCTTAATGGGAAAATTTTCGTGCATAATCTAGCGCATAAAGTTCATAGATCTGCATTCTTCCTATTAAGTTTACAAGTTAAATTTCGATATACAAACCAGGTATCAAGAGGGATTAGATAGATGCATGTTTGGTTACAGCTTAGACCCAACTTTTCCGGATACTATCAAAGTTCTGGCAAAGTTTCACCTACTATCACCGCACAACCCGTTGCAGAGGTGAATGTTATTTATGTCGATAATTTAATCAACACAAATCTTAACTGCCATGGAACGAAGCATCAAATAGGATACACCGTTCAAACGCTAAGCTATTAGCAGAAGAGCCAAAGGATTAACAGAGTTCCCGATATCCCTGGATCGATTCATTGCAGTCAACAATGCAGACTAGTGGGAGACCATGTAAGTTTCAACCATTAGAACTTATCCATTGACATAAATATTTGAACTATTCTGATGTCATAAGCATTGGCAAAAGCAAAGAAAAATTCACATGGAGTTTGCAATTTAAGCCATTTTTCCTGTTCTGGTGTTCCTGACGAAAAACATAATATTTCCGACGACAAAATAACTGGGAATATGACATGGGAGGACCGCAACCTTGCACAATTTTAGGACCTGCGTGATCTTTGAACAACGTGTACGAGGTCTGGCTATTAAATAACGAGACTGCGCGCCTAGAGGGCGCCGTAGAGGGATGGGGAAAAAACGAGTAGTGCGTTGGGTATCTAGATATCTTGTGTATGCACGTACCAAAACACGTTTTCGTCACTATTATTGTATGTATGCAGTAGTGGTTTGAAACGAACGTGTTTTTTTCTCGTGCCGAAAACCATGTGTGACGAAAAACAGGAGTAACCTGTCAATCTCAAATTTCTCGTTAAATAGAAAAAAAAACTCTGACTGAGTGCTATAAATTGTTGCAAGAGGCCTATGGGGACAATTCTCAGATTTCCTTGAAAGGTTAAAAAAAGATGCCGGACTGATGAAAAACATTATAACTTGTGACGAAATGTGGATTTTTCAATACGATGTTGAAACAAAGCGGTAATCGATGCATTGGAAGACGCCTGAATCGCCCAGAATCAAAAAAGCAAGGATGCCCAAATCAAAATTCAAGGCAATGTTGATGGTTTTTTCCGACATTAACGGTATCGTGATGATTGAATGGGTTCCAGAGGGTCAGGCTGTCAACTAGACTTACTATTTGTCAGTTTTGGCAACACTGCGAGAACGAGTTCGTAAGAAACGGCCCGAGTTGTGGAAGAACAACTCGTGGATTTTGCACCAGGACAACGCACCTGCCCATAAAGCGCTATCCTGTTTCACAGATAGCGCTTTATGGGCAGCTTTATTTGGCCGGTAAGCGCACTCCAGTGCCCGAACACGCACCGTACTCGCCAGATTTGGCACCGTGCGACTTTTTTTGTTTCCAAAGATAAAATCTGCTTCGAAAGGGACCCGATTTGAGTCGATGGAAGCGGTAAAGCAAAAAACGGCAGAGCACCTAAAGGCCCTCACCCAAGAAGACTTCCAGCACTGCTTCGATCAATAGAAAAAATGTATGGAAAGGTTTGTGGCGAGAAAAGGGGAGTATATTGAGGGGGAGCATTTGAATGTAGAATAATTTTTATATTTCGTAACCAGTCTCGTTATTTAATAGCCAGACCTCGTATGCAACAAAAATGATTTAAATTTACTTATATTCGCATATCAGTGCCTTCTTCAGTCGTTCCTTTTGCATCTTATTTTCTTTGCACGAAACTACATAGCCAACGACGTACCGTCAATTGGTTGTCCTTTTGCTCTTTTTCAGTTGATGCACTGACTATGCTTTTACACTTGTACTGAAATAAGCGTGGCTTCCTTTATTCCGAGCCAATTTCATCGTATTCGGGTACTTTTTATAGTGTGTATTCCTTTAGAAGGACTATAAGCATATCCATCTTTTCAAAATCAGCACAGGTGAATATTGGTGAATTCAGATTTCTTATTAAAAATAAGATTTCTTTAACAAAGTCTCCTAGTAGAAGAAAATCAAAATTCCAGTCTGATAAACCACACGTCTAGCATGGAAACGACGTTTGCATATTATAGTTAGAACACAAGTTAACAATTATAACGATCTATTATTAATATGAAAAATCCAACCCTTGGCTTATGGTGAGTGGGGTACAACAGTGATAGATAGATATATATATATATATTGAGGCTTTATTCGTACATGTCATTTTTAACTAGCTACGGCAAATATTTGACACCAACAAATTGTCAAACAGCGTTTGAAAAAGGAAAATCTGATCGTAACCGATTCTTATACTAGATTTGAATGTAGTTTTATTTATCTTTTGCTCGTAAAGCTTTTATTTGTTTGATTACAATGTTCTTATCTTAACTTATATCTAACTTATCCTAGTTAATTTTTATATATAATTAGGGTTAGTGGTCTGATGAAAGAGGGTTGGTAGGACTGAAGGGGTTGTGGAGCAGAGACGCTTCTGCCGACTTTGGCTCTCTATAATCTCCGTGGCGTGTGCCGACACGAATCTTTGAGGTTGGCGTAATGAGTGTCTTGTAATCATCCGCGGTCTCCTGGTCCAGCCTGGACAAAGAATGGTAACCTATAATCCGAAGACGCATCGAAGGATGTCATTGTTGGCAAATTAGAGCAGAGAAGTTTGATTGGGACTAGGTAGGCTGAGGAGGCGTTAAGCGACATGTTCCGATGAAATAAGTCACGTACTATAGCTCCGGGTGAGTTGACCATCTACTCAGTCGCTTGGCACTGGTGTGGATCATATGATTGAGGAAGGGTTTGATTTTTGTTTCCTCATAAAGTATGCTGCTACGGTAGTACTTTTTATTGGACTTTCAGTATTTAGACAGACACTTCCTAAGAATCTTTCTTTCGAAAATCTGCAGCTCTTCAGTGACAGCGGGGGAGATCGTTAGCCAAACCGGAAAGCTGTTCGATATTATGGGCCTGATTAGGGTTTTGTACATAAGCAGCTTTGTACTGATGCTGACTAATCTGCTGGAGAGTAGTGACGCCAGCGCTGCAGAGGCTATGGTCGCTTTGGAAATGGTCGCGCGGGCATGCGGGTTGAATTTGCAGCGATGGTGGAATTGGACGCCTAAATATTTCAAAGTATTCGATGTCAAGTCGATGTCGAGGGAGTGGTTGATGTGTAGAGTTAGTTCTCTACTCTCTGACGGTACCAATCGGAGGCCTTTCCCGGAGGCATTACGGAAGCAAATTAGTTCACATTTTCCGGCGTTAATGGATAGCAGCCATTTTGTGAAGTACTTTTAGAGGGATTGTATCCGTGGTGTGATGGTCCTCAAGGCTTCCTGGGGGGAAGAGTGGGAGGCCAGTACGACGATGTCATCTGCGTAGAGGATGAAGGGCGGTGGGTTAATGGGAGTAGCGTTCTGAGAGGCTACGCAATGGGGATACCGTGGAGGAAGATGTTGAAGAGATGCGGCCCGAGAATGGATCCCTGTGAAACTCCCGAGTTCAAACTGATGAAGTTGGAATATGTATTCGCTATATTTAACGAACAGAATCTTTCGTGGAGAACTGTAGTACTGCTTGCTCCGTTGATAACTTCTTTTGAAATTTAAATTGCTGGGCAGGCAAGAGGGGTTCGGCAAATTGTCCGAACGGGAGAAGTTTGATCTTCTCTAATATCTTCCCTAAATTCGAGAGCATTGATATTGCTCTGAATTAACCTACGTCTCCGTTTGAATTTTTTTTTGGGTAAGGGGATTAGAACTGCGGTTTTCCAGGCTCGAGGAAAGTACCCGTTGTTTATGCAGTGGCTTATAATGCAGGGTAGGGGTCTAAATGTGGTGGAGGAACATTTCCTTAGCACGTAGTTGGAGATTTCGTTTCGCCCAGCTGACTTTTTATGGTTTAGTGAGCTTAGTGTGGAGAGGACTTGATCGGGCGTTGCAAAGAAGTATTTGAAGGTTTCGCTTGATGGAGATAAGGCTCGGTTGGTGAGAGAGAAGATTTTCAGAAAGGAGCCCTGATATCTTTGCAGGAACTCGTTGACTTTCCGCTCAAGAATGGTGTTGCGATCGGTCGAGGACGTCTTTCCGTACAGATGGAGGAAGTAATTGGAGCACGCAGATAGTTTTTGCTCCGTTGTTGTTAATGTTTCCCCATTCAGTTGCATTGGACTCTTGTTTATGTCGAAGTTTGTGGTCCGCCGGCCGGTGAGAGCATTGATTTTCTTGAAAACATTTACGGCTGGTTTTAAGGCGGCCAGGTGGTCTTTGAATATTTTGTTCATCTCTGCGCGCATGGTCAAGAGAGTCAAGACAGTTTATTTGGGATTTCATTGAATCGTATTCTGCGTTAATGTGATTGAGATTCTTATGGAAGATTCTCTTAAGGCGTTGTTGCCACATAGCTTTGGTTCGGATGAGGTGAGTTATATGAAATTTTTCATATTTGAAACACGAAGGTGGTCTGGAGGGTGCGTATAAGCTCGTTGTTGAAGGTTGACCAGCTTAGGCCTGCGCAACAACTACTGAGTCTCTGAGGCGGGTGATTTGGGTGATCCCGGGTAGTTGTACGTCGAGCACTAACGTGAAGTGCCCGGAAGATGCCGGCGTGGTAGTGCAATTGAGATTTGAGTGGTTTGGGGTGAGTAGAGAGGCTGAGACCAGGAAATTGTCCAGCAAGGAGCTGCCTCTCGGGAATGTTGGTTCGCCTGCATTAATAATACAAAGGGATGCTTGGTCGATATAGTGAAGCCAATTGAAAAGTGTTGACGCATTTGTATTAGTAGCACTATCACCCCATGAAGGGTGTCTGGAGTTGAGATCGCCTCCTTTAATTATTCCAACACAACTCTGTCCAATGTTTGTTATTTGGCTGAGTCTTGTTTCAATTGGGATTCCTACACCGCATGGTACGTACAGTGCTCCTAGGAATACTTTGCGTAGATGGCGTTGGTTTACCCACAGGTTAACAGTGGCTAGAGTACACGAAAGTGGAGTGGCGGTGCAATCCACCTGGTAGGTGGTATGGATCGTTCGAACCATGATTAGTGTGCCTGAGCCTTCGTCATTACGGAATATGTTATAGTCTGGGAAGTGCAGTTTGTGTCTTACTGATAAGTGAGTTTCACTAATGAGAGCGAAGTCTGGTGTGTACCGATCTAACAGATGTTGTAGCGCTAGGCGCTTGTCATGTCTCTGGAGGTTATTTATATTTAGTGATAAGAATCTTAGCTTGCTGCCCTCCAGTGACATACAGGCAGAAGTTGAATAGTGCGTCAGGTTTCTGGTCTTGAGGCAGGTTTTTATAGTTTACCCAGAATTCGGGGGTCTTATAAGACGCGAAAGGAGTGAGATCCCAAACATGTTTTGGGTTTCCTGAGCGATTTTTTTCAGAGGGTTTTCCCCATGGTATTGTTCACGCCGTTCTTGCGAGTTGTTGGGAGGGGAAAGGTTCTTCGCCACGGAGGCATACGAGTCTCTGTTTACTGGTAGTGGGTGGATGGGTGGTACAATATTGTTGCGGACACTCAACGGATGATTTAGGGGATAAACATTTTGGGGGTGTAAGGTCAGTTGGTTCTCGTTTATCGGAGCTCGCTTTTGACGAATCCGATCCCTAAGCTTAACGCGTTCCGGGCAGTTTAAAAATTGGCCGGATGGCGCGTGCTCGCGCATAGAACGCAGTAGACAGAAGGAATTGATAGGTATGTTGCTGGGTCCTTTCGCGAGGGTACAACAGTGTGTTTTGACAAATCATACATGAAATATTCACATCAGAGTCAATGCCAATCATTACAGCTTTTTGGTTCGAAGATGGAAGTCTCTATACATACTTTGATCGAAATTTTGTATTCTCATCACGGGACCAGCCATCGGTGGGTTAAAGTTTTAAAGTTTAGGCTTACAAGCTTACAATGTTGTAAGTGAAAATGGAAAAATTGATCTACCAAAAACTTCTGAAATTGATAACTTAGTAGTTTTTATGGTTTTCAATGTAAGTTTCCGATATTATTTTATCATGATATTAATGCTTTTCATTAAAAACCGAAGTACACACTAACTAAAACTTTCACTCATAACTAAGTTTATCTAGATCTTTTTAAACAAAAATACTCAAGAATAATTTTATCCTGCAGCCTTTTACTGCATGAACCACTGCGTATCGTGAGAAAACACATTTAACTTACTTTCATTTGTAAATAAAATCCGTTTTCTTAGGGTTGTAGATGCTTACTTACTTGCTCCTTGGCACAATTCGATCTTTTTTCAGGTTTTTTTACGCCAAAAAAATGTCAAAAAAGATCTTTCGTACGACAGAACACTGATAACTCAAATTTAAATCTATGAGACCAAATAATCTCGGATAGTATGCACGCAAACATCCTTTTTGTAGAGATTTGAATATTGGAGTGACTTTTGTTACCAGTATGAAAGGATCTCTCTTAACTTCACGCTAAAATTTGACGCAGATCACGTTCTGATAATATCTTTTTCCTTCCAGAGCGATTTTTTTCTAACGTTCTCTGTTTGCAGAACCTGTCTACAACCCTCCATAGGATAGAAATCAATCTGTTCACCATTGACGCAATGTCCTTGTACGGAACGGTCTAGTTGTGGAGCTGCAAAATAGTTTTTCCTTCTTCCACAGTTGCATTTTTTCTCATGTTGATGGTAGACAATGGATGAAGTAAAAATAATCGCGAAAAACTTCAAAAATTACTTTTTCACGAATTTTTCCTTAAGTCACGTCATAATAGGATTTATGGTAAAAGCTACTGAGCACGGACTTAAAATTGCCAGTGCAGGAACGCAATTGCACTGAAAAGCAATTATTGCACTATTTTTACTCGGTGCAATTTATGTTAGAATATCATATGGCAACGCATTAAAACTTTTCAAAACAGGTATTTGGGAAAACTTTGTGGTAACAATGTCTGGCAGACATAGAACCACGCTCTGGACCGTAAATTTTGTCGCTCATATGTTGGAGAGATTGAAAATGAGTGGTCAAAGTGCGAAAGCTATAAGTTTTCCTCTTTCTTCATCAATTTTCATAGGCACTGGATATATAATTTTGCTGGTTATTACAAATAATTGTGCAGTTTTTTTGAAAAAAAAATTAAAGCAAAACTCTTAGCTCAAGAGTTTATAAACATGATAAATATACCATGGAAGTACTCTTTGAAGAAGAAATCAGCTTTTATTGTATAATGTTTATCATGACATCAAAACATGTGAGACTTTTTTTATATCGTCTTATAGTTTACCAAACGAAACGACACCTAATCTTTATTACCTGTACATATGTGACAATAATAGCAGAGGTTGCACATACTTAAATTAAACGTTGATTTAGTGACACTTACTCAGTAAGTTAAACTGATATTCCCATTTCCTATGTAAAGGCCTTCAATATGTTTCGTTTATAGTAGATTTTATACGCAGATTGAGAGATTGAAATAGCTTTAATTTGTAGATTGAGTATCCTTCCCGCATTATTCGCGATATTATTCTATGTTATGAGGCTTATTACCCGTGAGGATGTCGGGAACGAGTTAGTTTAAGAAATGAAATAATAAACTAATTACCTTATTGTTTAATATAATATTATCTAACTTATCTTTAATTTAAAGCGTAGACATAAACAAAGCTTGAATTTGTATGTAACGTTTATTTGATTTAAATTGCGAAAAACCTACAAACCTATCTTTTGTTTGAAATAACTTTTATTGCACCTTAACGTGAACGTTTAATGCATATAACCCAATTTCAAACATTTTGAATTCAAAGGAACCTAAAATGTCGTCAGACTCGCATCCACAGTCTACATTTAGTCAAGGATCTATGGATTAACCAATGTCAACAACACCCCCACCCCTTACCACCGAGATTAATTATTTTGCGTTTCTTCGTAAATCTCATCTTTAACGTAATAATTTGGCATCAAAATTTCCACCGTCTAATGTGGGTGGTATTTTCGTGAGCTTCAGATACATGAAGGAAGATTTCTTTTAATTTACATTTCATCGTTTACTCTACTCAAAGTTGACTAATGGTTTCCAATATCAACAAATTATTGTTTGTATATTTAATAGGAGCAAACAATTATGTTACTGGCGATTTACCAAACTTTAACTTTACTATCTTTCATCGTCCTCGGCGTCCATTTGGATGAACTAGGACTCTCTTCCCATCAGAAGACAATCAAGTAAGTATTATGTATTTATCTGAAGGAATGTTTAATATTTGGCTTTAATGAGAGCAGGAAATCGAGTTATTGTCAATCCAATTCACTAAGCTGTTTATTTAGTGGAAGCGAGAGTCCATTAAAGGCTTAATTAAATTGCTTAAGGGTATTTTCGATCAATTTCTTTCCGTGAGTGAAAGTTTATGGAATCAGGAGTATTCAATGTGTCCTATATTACTTTTGTGAAGAATTTCAATATATCTTTATGAAAACAATGGATACTTCCAACAATAATCGAGAAGGTAAAAGGATATTTAACATTTGACATAGATATAATAAATGAGGACTGAAAGGAATCTGATTCAGACTTTTGTCAATAGTGAGAGTACATAACTGTATTTCTCATTATGTTGTGGAAAACCTGTGACCTAAAATGCCGTCGAACGTGGAAGGATGATAATTTTTTGCAGTGAACTTTAATTGATGAGAAATCGGCAATTACGCAGGAACGATGATGTCAACCTTGGGTTAGATTAAGTTCGCATCAAGCTTATGATCAAGAAAATTACTACCTTGTTCAGTCATCTTCACACACAGCGGGAACGGTCTACATTAACTGATAGGCATTGGATATAAAATGGAACATTATCCTGTAAGTAGACTAGGTTCGATGATTGAACTCCGAAACATGAAACATGTGGAATACAAGAAATAAGAACTTAAAATTTTCCAAATATGTGTCTAAGCAGTACAATTTCATATAATCATTAAAATGATTACAATTTAGTTGATACACACAATAATCCTATCGTGCAGGATGAAGCATGCAAATCAAAGCTGTTAGAAAGAGTTTATAATGAACAAAAAAAATCTGATTCAACACAATGCACTCATGACAACAAGTAACTAAATTAAATAGTAAATAATTGCAGGAAATTTTCATTGCTTTGTTCTGAAGTATTCGATAAACATTGTGAAAACCCGCATTCTCATTTACCAGCCTTGTAACGTTTCTAAACCAGCCTGTTTCTAACGCATCCCTTTTTGTGGTAAGGAGATGAAGGCTGTTTGTGCCCTGAGTGTGGAACCTCCCGAAACACACACATAGAAACACCTCCCATGTCAACCTGAGAATCAAGGTTGGAACTTTTTGATACTTTACTTCGGGCTAAGCCTCGTGTTGCTACACCTGAAGGCATAGAAAGTCGAGACCCTAGAGGCGGAAAGGAAGAGTAGAGATGAAAGTGAGTGTGAAAGTGAAAGCTTAACAGCAGGACCAAGTAGGAATGGGATCAGACGTTCAAGCCACCTTCCCCTTATGTCTCGCTACCAAGACTGTTGCCACTTCTTGGGAGAGAGTTGTCCCTCTTCTTGGTGACTTCTTCTCTGCTATCTACACTTCTGCGCAGGTAAATATTTCAACGCTCACTAGCAAGGAGGGTGATGGGTATCACATCTACGATTACCAGTACTGCCTTCCCCGAGACTATTCCATATGCGCATTCAAATTGCAACGCTTCTTGTCTCCGCATTTTCAGCGTAACTTCTTGCTGAACGCGTCATCCCGTAGCTCTGACGCCTAGAGGAGAATTGGTGGCATAGCACATAAGAGTCGGCTCCTTGATATGGTGGGTCTCCGTTTGTTGGCCATTAATCGAATGAGCACCGTTAATTGCGCTGCTGCCTTGTTCGCTGTTGCTCTGACTTGTAGAGAAAAGGGCCTGGGGATTCTCTTTTTTTTTTCAAGATGACAACTTCGTATTTTTCCAGTCTGAAACCGTGTGCGGTCATCCAGCGCCTTACTCGCCCCATTAGGATATTTATTCAGAGGTACCCATGGCTAAGTGCGCCCTGCGACTAGCGCCAAGACTTCGTTTGCATAGCCGATCAAGCTTGACTAATTTAACAGTTCAGTTACTCTGCGGAGTTCAACTCATCCATTGAACTGCACAAAGCAAGTAAGAAAAACTATGTTCTAACAAGCAACCAGCCGACTTACTGCGGATAGCAGAACGTACCTTCAGATAGGGTCCCCGCAGACTAACCAGACTAATAAATACCCAGCCAGATAAACGTACAGGGAAGAGGGTGACTAAATTGCGCGGCGATCAATGATGTTTTGGGGCTAGTTGACACTCAAAACAGCATGGGGAACCTGAAACGAGCCGAAAAATTAAACATCAACAAAAGTAGCAGATCCTCATAAGTTTTCAGATGCCACAAAGGCGGTTTCCTTCATAAGTCACAGTGGTGGTTGTAAAAGATTCACCAACGGCGAAGGCAAACAACAAGGAGATACCTACCGTTCTCATTCTCACAAAATCCCTGAAGGATGTACATCTAAACTACCACTGAATGCATCTAAATCGGGAGTTAAATTAAGGCACGAATAAGTGAATAGGGGCTGAATAAGGGTGAATAATAAATGTGAATAAGGGCCTTTTTCTAGAGGACGAAGGAGTTGTAAGAGGATAAGGGAATAATAAAGCAATAATTTTTCAGGATAATGAAAGAACTACTCTAAACAAAGGCGCTTACTTGGCTCCACTTTGTTCTAAGTACAGCACAACTACTAATATGCGATAATCCTTCGAAAACACTCCTCATCAAATGGCTTTGATTCCAATTTTCCAGTGGCAATGGTATTTGTAAGCAAAACTTCTTAGAAAGCGCGGAGACAGGGAGACGAATCACTCGCTTTAATTATGTATTCACAAATATTGACCCACAAATATAATAACATCAAAAATGTCATAATCATATTCATTTAAGCTGTGAAAGCTGGGCTTTTCGGTCTCTATATTCACCTACGTCGTTTAGTTTGCAAGCTCTCTATCTTACAAAGCTTGCTTCATTTGCTAAAAATTTGCTCTCTTTCTTTATGATGACTCTTCAAAGTGTGAGCGCTTTTGCTTAACAATAGTCACACTATATTTAGAAGCGACAGGCAAATTCAAAGCAACTATGCAGTTGGAAGTTCCAGATACTAGAAGATAGTGCTAAACTGTGGGGAAAATTCAATGGAGGATGCAAGAAAAAGGAATATATATTGGAGATTACGTGAGTTTGAATGAATATTCAAATGCTTGGAGTTCGGGGAAAAACATTTCCAGAAGTCTTAAGGTTTAAATTTGAGACCATATGAAGAATATGAAGAGAATTTTTCGTCACAAACAATCTTGTCAAATACAGAATGAGTCGGGAGCCAGGGACATTAAGCTTGACGAATGCCTCCAAACTGCCTCGCAGCCGTAAATTCGTAGATGTCCCGAAACTTCCTCCTTATCTGTTGAGTTTTTTGACGAGCGCCTTCCTTGAAGGGTGAAGAAAAGAGTTTCATGTTACTCCTTTATACTGGTCTTAGTCAAAGATTCGCAAGATTTCTGAAACTTCTTCCTTATGTGGAGAGTTTTCAGATGGACGCATCTCCTGAAGGATGAATTGGAAAACAGATTGCAAGAAATATGGAAGAACGGCACCCATGAACGAAAATAGTCCTCATCCTAGGGGTTATTTTGGTTGTGGGTGACAAGGAATAATCAGTCCTGAATATACAGTCTGCTCCTC
This sequence comes from Stratiomys singularior, assembly GCA_954870665.1. Taxonomy (NCBI): domain Eukaryota; kingdom Metazoa; phylum Arthropoda; class Insecta; order Diptera; family Stratiomyidae; genus Stratiomys; species Stratiomys singularior. Next base: position 24,227,070 of record OX940881.1, on the reverse strand, counting down.
CTTCTTATTCAACACCGAGATTTAGTCCTGTCCAAAAACACGCCCGCTGTCCCGTGGGTCTCGTGGGGTACAACAGAGAAAGCCACAAATCAGGCTGTACATTACCAAATAGTTGAAAATTTTTCGAGTAATTTGAAGAAATTTCGAGATAAACAATGGACTTTCGAGGGAACTCCCGAGGCATATTGAACTTGTGACAGCAATGTTTAGTAGACGTAATTTTCATGTTGAGCTCGAATTTAAGCTTGAGCTTATAGTTCAGAAATGTTGGGCTCGAGAATTTGGTAGTTAGATTGAAAGTGAAAACATAAATGCTTCCCTCTCCCCTTCCCCTCAGATAACATTTTATCAAAGCTTTCTTAAAAAGGCATAATGGGTTCACGTTACTGCACAAAACACGCCATTTTTCAATTAAACTCTTTGAAGGCATCATAACAGTGAGGTGGGTGAAATTCTGGTGCCATATACAACCATATAATTCACGAGAATATTCATGTTTAATTCCAATATCAACAGGACGACTAAAATTTTGATAATGACTGAAATTCAAAAGGTCGTAGCCTAATAAGTGCCTCGCACAAAGCCTTCGAAAAATACTACTCCGATGGAATTCCAACGATTTCATCCTCTGATCCCCTGGTATTAACTGGTTGGAGGTAGGGCATTTAGATTTAAGTTACTTGTACATTGACATTCTTTTAAAACTTCTATCCTCTCACATGTTATAAAATATATTTCATTAGATCAGAAAAATATTACCATAGCGCAAGATCAAAATAGCAAAAACACTCCCGAGCGGCTGCTTGTAGAAAGAGAGAGGGAGCAAACAACAGTCGATTTATGATTGTACAGCGTTTGTAATCGAGCCTTTTGAGGGTGTTATTATTCCTTGGCAAGATAATGAGGAAATGTTAACCAATGTAAATAAAACTCTACTGATTGTGGTTGGATTGGGAGTTTGTTTGGAATATTCTCGCTATTTTGTCTGTACGCTATGGTCTGAAGTGTTATCGATATGGTATATGGTATCGATATGTACCACAATCCGGAAGAACTCCCGATTAATGGTATTATTTAATGATGATATCGAGATTCGTACTTCTTTCTTCTATGTGATGAGGTCCGAGAGTGTTTTGAACCTTCAATGATAACATTATGGTGGGACTTTCTGGCAATCTATGAGGTTAAAAAAGTTTCTGTGGTGTACTTGACAAATCAGTTGCGTTCGCCAGGAAGATTAGAAAATTTTAACTCATAAAGCGAATGAAATGAAACAGGATTACATATGTATGAGATCCTGTGTATCTCTGAGATCCCATAATCAAACCTCACAGATTTTTCTTTCAATTGACATGCATGGATACAAAGCTGTTTTGAAATTATTCCCATTAAAATTGATGATTTTCCATTACGAAGAAACGATTCAAGGATAGCTGTTGAATCATGGAGGAAGGTTTTTGCAGAGCCTGCTCTAGTTCAGAGCCTGCACTATGGCCGAATATGTTCATCTTAGAAAACCCAACAGACTGGAGATGGAAACAACTTGTTCGGTAAGGAAAATGTCCTATAGGGTTAGAAGGAAAAAGGATAGGGGTTAGAAGGATCTTCTAGCAGAGGTTGAGTTTTATCAAACCATTCGTCTTAGAAGTGCATTGTTGATTCTGCACTTTCTATTGTCGATGGTGGGCTTAAAAAATACCACAAAGCCTTTCGTTGAAGTTCAAATCGGTTTTACATCTCTGGATGGTTCTGATTATATTCCTGCGTTCAGACAATACTTTATGGAGATGATTCTATAAGTGGAAGAAGAGCTCAAACATTATTAGCAGAAAGGACTTAAGGGCGGACTTAATCACAACCTCACAAGCTCATTACATGCCAGCTTAAACATGTTTAAAAATATGAAAGGTCGTAGTAATGAGATTTTGAGGACCTATATCGAATTCTACTGGCCGTCTTTGGTTCGTTTTGGCTCAAACAAAACCAGCTAGGACTAGAGGCTCCGTAATTTAAGTAGGCTACAACATTTCTGTTGTCAGTTGTGAAATTATATGGGTATCATGTGGGAAATATTCAGTATTCGCTACCTTGTATTGATGTTTCAAGATTGATCGTATTCAAAATTAAGGCATTTGCAGAATACCCCTATAAGATTCATTTTTAAATCCAAAAACTGAGCATGTAAATCGGCTTCTTACTTTCAAACAGGAAGCACTTATTACGCTTATTATACATTGTATCAAATGCCATGATTAAAGGGAAGCCAATACAGGAAAGTAACAAAAACAAATTTAAAAAACTTTAAATTTAAGATGCGAAGATTACGATAAAAACAAGAAGAATTTGTTGAAAAACAAGAATTTCAAATGACCACCAGAAATGTTCTCATACTGTGCACTGCATAAATCTAACAATTATCCTTCTATTGTGCGTCACTTGTTATGATGTTAAAAATATGAAGAAAAACGTAACAAACATAAACGTAAATGTTAAAAAAAATTATTATTACCGCAGTCAAATTTAATAAGATGCCTTTATTTAAATGAAAAACAAACGAATAGAAGTTACAATTAAGCAATTTATTTCGCTCTGAAGGTGATAAAAGTTGCTTAACAAAATTTTTTTCGAAAGAAAAATTAAACACCACCAATTTCAATACTCGCGGATAATTCAACGATTCGCAATGTCCAAAATTAGTGATTATCAACTGGCAACAGTAATAACAACAATGAAATACACAGTAGTACGTTAACTATAAGGAATTACCTATCAAATCCCATATTAATTGATTTTGCGAGATAATTGCAATTACTGTTAAGTATTTTGTAAATTTTCAACCATTATTGGGGATCATTAATTTTTTTAGTAGTTTTTGAAACCACTTAAAATTTCTTTTGCACTCAATCTCGCCCAAACTTTTATTTAAGAAAGCTTTTCCTTCTGTCAAAAAAAAATCAGTTTCTAAGATTTGATTTATTTTATTATTGTCCCATTCGATTTTATTATTGTCCTCTTCGTCCCATTCGAACCTAGTGAACGAGGGATTTCAACAACATAATGACCCAAAGAATGAGCCCTTGTCCAAATCAGTGTGACCAACAGTTCCAGGCTAGGTTCCCAGTGTGACATGGTAGTCATTTAGTGGGTAATTCGATTGCCTCAGGGAGTCGAACACTCAGGGCAAAAAAAGTATTCATCCCCCAACTAGAAAAACACTACGATCACCATTATTATCTTATGTTTTGCTTGTGGTGTTCAGAAAAAGGAAAGAGTAACTCCCAGCGTTTTCAACAAACTAGCCCTAACGTATGCTAAACATCGTTGGGAATTTGTCAAACAACTCATCCGAAAGAGAGTCTAGAGCAAGATTAACATATCAGCAGGGTATCTGTCTCCACATCTTCCAATCTCAGCCCAACTCCCTTGATCGCCTCTTTTGACTCTGTTCAGCAGAAAATTTAATAGAAAATTTAACGCACCATCGAGCAAGTGCAACTTTATCTAGTTATGATACAGCATCAGGTGAACAAGTAAATTACCACACCTGAGCTTAGACTAAAAACTAAGGTTATCATTCTTACTGAGAAAGATATCCACAGGCGTTTTTTCGCCCTGATTGGATGAGCTTAATAAACCGCATCAGGGTGGCAACGAGAAAGGCTACCCTAGGAGCGAGGAATTTTATTCCCCGTCACTTTCTTCATTTCGTTTTACGCGTCTTGGCAGTACGCCATTCTGTTCTGGGCTTTGCCGGTCTCCATTGTCCTTATTTATAATATTTATAAGTTATCCTATCAGGTAGATGTCCTTTTATGCAACCCAGCCTTGGGGTTAGAACCTCGATTACACTTCATGACGATCCCAAGCTCGTGTAAATGGGGAGAGAAGAAGGGAGTGGAGTCTGTGTGTCCTATGAAGTTAATATGAAGCCGAGTAGGGAAACCAAAAGGTGGAATTGACGCGCAATATGACGTTGTCTTGTCGTGTCTGGTGAAGTCGTGATGTTGTTGAAATATTGAGACAGACGTCCTGCTGAAGTGTTGATGGAGAAGAGTGATTTTGTGAAGGAGATGGCATTATTAGAAGGAGCAAAGGATGTAAGTACCGAAGACGTCACTATACAGGCTATTTCTGGTGGCCTGAGCGAAAGAGGGAAAGCTAGTGAAACCTTACTGATGTGCGTTGACTGGTGAAAGATGAAAAGGTGAAAAGATGAAAGGTTGAAATGACAAATTAATGAACTGATGACTTGCTGACAGATGAAATCATGATGGAGGCATGACGATTGAGGTAGACTTGATTGAAGTTTTAGAAGTTAGACCGATACGTCGTCACCAAGGAGTTCTAAATTTTGAGAACCAGGGGTGTACCGAAAGAAAGTCGAGGAGCCGAATTAATGGAGAGGTATCTGCTGAGAGTACTCGATACATTGAAATTAATGATGACTGGAGACTTGAACTGCGAACTGATGGACGGACTGTGTGTAATGTGTTGCGCATGTGAATCAAAGAATATGATTTGATTATGAATTACAAGTGAAGTGATGTGCTAAGTCGATATCTGTGGTGTACAGTGAAAGACTGACAGATGACTTAAGTACTGAATGTTACGAGCATAATGTCGTGTTCCATGTAGACTGAGTTGTGTTCAATGTACTCAGCAGTTGGAAAAAGTCGAGGTGGATGCGAGAATAGTACACTGCTAAGGGTAAAAGTCTAAATGTAGTAAATAAAAATTGTGATTTAATGTTGGCATACATGTTATGACTGTCGTTAACTCGGACCATATATACTTGTGCTATGGGACTCCAAGTGACGCAGGAGAGATGATAGTCTAAGCTTCGGCTTGTTCCATTCATTCTTTGGAGAGTGCCGTCCCCACGTAGCCGAGGTGTGGGGAAGTGCTATCAGTCCCGTGCACCTGGAGCAAAAAATGAGAGTTTTTCTCGGACTATAGAGAAGCGCAACCTGATTAGAGGTTATTTTTGGTTAGAGGTTGGGGTGACCCCCATGACAGGTCACTGTCAGCTCCCCCCCCCCCACTCGGTGAGGAATCTATCCTTGGCTGAAACGTAGTGGTTGTGGTTTCGACGGCTAAAGAGAGGGGTGAGCATTCATTACTTGTGTTCGGGAATCGAGGTAGCTTTGAATAAATTGGAACTTAGGACTGAAACTTGTTTCAGATCTTAGGGGTGGTGGTTGACAGATTGTTTCAACCCTGTCTTAGATACCATGAGGTTAGGCCTAGTTTTGACAGGTACGCACGTAAAACAATTTAACTTTATGTCCTTCCATGCAGGAAAAAGTCAGTGATTTTTTTATAATGAGGGGGTTCTATGATTTTGTCCCATGCTTCCATGTCTGTCGTATGCTATTACTTTTGATCTTTGCAGAGCAGTTTTAGCGGATAAGTGGTTGTTTGTTCGTATATATTGCGTCCATTAATTGTTTTTTGCTTGTAGTTGCATCGGGTTCCGTGCCCTTTTCTTGTAGTTCTTCATGTGCTCGAGGTATCTTGTCCTTATTTTACATCCTAATTGACCAATGTAGGGATATTGACATGCACAGGTAAATTTATATACACCCTGCTTCTCCAACGGGTCCTCTTCGTTTATGTTTGTGCGTTGTGTCTGTCACAAATTGCTCACTTTTTTAAGGCTGTGTTAATGTTGGATTTCTTGAATAACTTCGCCAATTTGTATGTTGGATTCCCCGTCTATGTTAATGTTGTCCAAACTTTCTTGTCATTTTGTTCTTCTTTTCTGTGCGTTTTTGGATGTTTTGAAGGTTCTTCTTATCTTGTTCAAAAGGTCGTTCTTGGATCCATTATTTTCTGCTATCGTGAGTATTGTGTTTAAGTCCCTACTGTAGGCTTCGTCTGTTCGAGGTGTCCATTTCAGTCTTGTTATTGATTGCCTTATTACAGCGCTTTATCCTGTTTGGGATGTTTGAATGAGTTGGTTATTATTGTGTTTGTGGCCGTGGGTTACAAAAAAATAATTTAATTCCCGTCGGAGGAAAACAGTTCAGCGAAACTTAATATGTGTATACAAATTTGCTTACCTTTTTCATTTTGAATGAGCCATCTCAGAGATTTTATCAGCAGCCCAGCAGTATCAATTTTTTTGAAGGAATTACAAACATATCCCAATATTTTTTGTCATTAATGACCGAATTTAAATAACAAAAATGTTGCTTATGTATTACAAGAGTGTCTCTATCAATTGCTTAATATTGCTTAAAAAATTGGTATTGATATATGCAATATTTTCCTCAGAAAAAAACCACAAAGTCAGCATTTTTTTCACTGCGTTCGAAGTAGGTCGGTCCTTCAAACCGTGAAAGTGATTGTGCCGACTATAGTGGCTAAAGTCTTTGTTTTTAACCTTTGCAAATTAGTGTTGGCTCTGGAAAAAGTTTTATTGGAGCATTGGAAGGCATTAGGGATAGGCGATCTCTTTTCTAGCACTTTCTTCATTCCCTTCTTTCCCGCTGGTGAAGAGGTTCCCATAATGTAGTCGCCTCTTGGCGCAGGAACACGAGTCCTAGCTCATACTAATGTGTCAAACAGTTCCAGGCTAGGTTCTCAGGTTGACAGGAAAGATGTTGAGTGAGTCAAGAAGCATTCCTTGTCTGGGTGTCCCACCTTCGGGGCGGAACATCATTCACATCCCTACCACAAAAAAACGTCTTGAAATCTGATTTTTTTTATGAAAAAGATAAAAAACTTTATATTTTTTAGAGTTTTATACATTGCAAATCTTATTTACGTAGTTATTGATTTAAATAAAAAGGAGTGTGAACTTGAATTAGGCTCTAAATTATCAGTTTGTTTTTAAAGGCAGAAAGCTAAAGCATAAATTTAAACATAAAATGCTTTACTTTTCGATCAAAAGCATTTTGTTTTGTTTAACGTTAGATGTTGGATTGACTTTGATTTGATTTCATTTGAATTGACTTTGATTTGACAAATAAAGACTATATAACATACATACATTAAATTATTTTTCGATTTAAAAAGCTGTAACTTTTGTGTGGAAAACATTGTAAACTAAACTAAAGAAACCACCCTTGCTTTTGCACCCGCTATTGCACCCGGGCGGTGAAACAAGCAGCCCCTGATGCGGGATTAAAAGGTACTCGGAACTATTGTTAAATTATTTGAATTTATTTAATTTAGCTGAGACTGAAAAGATCATTTTCTATTTCAAATCGGGATCAGTGATTTAAGTAGGCAGCAGACTTAAGTAGGTAAAATAAGCAACAAATCAAGAAAATGAGTCACGCTATAAAGAAAAATGTCACAACGAGCTCCGGGTTCCCTTGCTTGTGAAAAATAACTCTTGAAAATCCGCACTCGTGGAAACTTCATTAGATTATTTCGAATTTATCACGAATTCGAAAGGAAAATATCGGGTATGTGGCATTTGTCAGCTGAACATCGAGAAACGATCTCTCAATACGAAAAATTGTTTCAATTCGGTCTAAGCAGATCGTGTTACTCTCAAAAAATATCGAATCTATAGCAAAGAAATTAAAATCTGGGATCTATCTTGAATATAGACTGAATTTTTATGTTATCATATGCAAGCGAGTTTTACACAAAGATAAAAATTATCAAACAGAATTAATGCTCTATGCTAATAGTTTCAGGTTGAAAAACAAGTAGAACCACATCTACTACCACTTATAATTATTAATACCGAACGTGGACTTTAAAGAAAACTACTGAGGTATGACGAGCACACATGCATTATGTCGACGGGAATGAAACGTGAGTGTAAGCGATTTCGAATATTTTCCGACTGATTTTTCCAAAATAAACTTTGGTTTTCCACTATGTTTCTGTCTAAATTAATTTTGTTTTGATGAAAAACTCGGCAATGTGTCCAAAACAAATAAAATTCAATCCTTCTGCATCAGTAAGTTACCATGACCTTGAATAGCTAAGAAGCACTTTTGCTTTTCTCGGATTATTAATCAATCGGCAATGGAAAATGGTGAGATAAGAAAACTCTACCGATAATATGCAAATTGCATGCGTGGTTTGAATAATTTATTAGTATTTTATTTCGATACCAGACAGGAAAAAATTCGTTTTCAAAAGATAAAATTTTTCAAGAGATGAAAATCTCAACTTGAAACTCTATTCAGGTGGGAACACGTCTTCATGGAAAATCTTAGGGTTGACAATATTTTACCATTTACCATTAATGGGTACTGTTGCAACATCTTATGATGCATCCAGTTCCTGTACAAAAACCCACGTTCAATTCGAATGCATATTTATGGCCATACACCTGGATCGGTGCAATTTATTGTTACGAAACTCTTACTTGCTTTTTCTTGAAATCAACGAAACCACAATCAAAGAAAACCAATTATAAGGTCGTTACATACTCGTACCTTATGAAACGTATTCCAACACAAACGGGTCGCCACGCTTTTAGAACAACAAAATCACTTTCTATTAAACAATTAGTCGAAGGCCACTCTTTCAAGTTAACTAACAATTCACTTCCCTGCAATTCCCGCAACAAAATAATTTGTTTAAATTATATTCACTTTACACATTAATTAATCGCAAATATTCGATTACACGACGAGGTCGTTTTGGACCGAAAAATTCACTTTACAACGTTTCTTCGTAAACGATTATCACTCAATTCCACGAACTCCGCACAACACTCCTTACTAAATTCAGCGCCGCGGTGTTAGCACTGGTATCATGATCTGACCAGCTTAGCAGTCAATCTTGAATTAAGTTGAGAACGCCTTCCAGCTTAGTATCTAGTTAGTGCCGCGGAGACCAAACCTTCCAGATAATATTAAATAGTAAAAACAGCGTGGAATAGTAAAATCTTATATCAGGTCAAGGTGAAGCTTGGTTTGCTTCAGGATTGTCAGTCTTTCATCTTGCGAGTGGAATAAAATGTTTGGAGGAGGCTATCAGGTTCTTTGAAAATTCCAGTTTTGGTTTTGAGTCAACCGAAATGATAAGGAAATGGAGGTGAATGTTTCAGTGAAGCTGGTTTTTATGCAAATTGGAAACGTAACATACAAGCACGGAAATGCAAAAAAACAATGTTGACATATCAAGTTTATCTTATAATTGGTTGATTTGTCGGCTGTTTAGTATTATTGATCCCATACAGCATCACAAGTTGGAAAGATTGAATGATTATCTATTTTTGTTTTTTAAATTTATCATAAAAAGCCAAACCAACCGGATCGAAAATTAAAACGATATTTTTACTCTTTTTTGTTAAATATCAGTAAGTTTTACTAGTTCATATTTACTTGGTATTCAAGAAATACGTGAAACATTCCATCGATTGTGAATACGTGAAAAATATCGCACACTACCATTCAAAAGTATTTTACAGTGAATTTATAATCTTCCGGCTATGAAGAAGTTACCATTTAAAAGAAGAAAATTATCCTATTAGTTCGTTTATAATCAGCTCAGATTGAATCCAAAATAATAAAATTAATAAACCACAAAACCAATTATAAAAATCTTAAAAAACCCATAACAATGCCCGATAATGCTATCTTAACTTGCAGTTACCCAAGAATAATAATTTGCATAGTATGGTTGCAAGAGAAAAGTAGCTTTTAGTCATTATTCTTGGAAAGTCCTACAGCATCATCAATTCCAAGCAAAGTAAAGTAACGAAAAAGGTAAGTTACGTGCTTCACTGCCCAAGCACAACAAGTTTTCCTTGTAAAGGATAAAAGTCCAATGCAAGCCCAAATGCAGAATACGCAACCTACCAACCCTTGTGAATTTACTCAATAACTGGTGTTACTTGTTTACTATTCAATTCAAGTCTCAATAGATAGTTCCGCTCTTTCACTTCACTGAGTTGCACTGAGGGGCTCTTACAACTGAATTGCGTCAACAATGACACTCGTTTTGTAAAGTTGATAAGATTTATTTAATTCCCGAGTAATTTTCAAGAATACTTCTCGTTATTGACAATTTTAATTTGAAGAACGAAATTCATTTTATTCCCCTTATTATATTCTCATTAATTTTGCCCCCTATTCAATTTGTAGCTTGGAGCGCATATCTGTCTTTCATGTTGAATTGATCGATAATACTTGTTGTCTTTCTATAAAATCATCACAGTTCGCTCTGTTGTCATATCGTGCCTTTATTTTGTCACAAACGAACTGTAAACGACCCCTCACGCCATTACCTGGGAGCTGACTGAGAATGCTGTTGCTGTACGCATTTTATTGCAAGCAATAGGCAAACGTATAACAAAATTTTTGGAGTCATAGTTTCTGCCTTGATCATTTCGGAAACGGAACTCCAAATCGACTCTTCTATTTTTCGTTTGATATATCTGCCAAGCTTCTTGCTAATTAACGAAGTAACGGTATTATAACTAACAAAGTAACGGTGAATTTTATGAAAGTGTTCACAAAAATGGCAATCTTTTTAGAAAATTGTCTGCTCAAATTTTCCGCCTTTATTCGAATGTAATTGTATCAGGACTGCAAATAAACTAATCCAGATTGCGATGAATATATTGGCATAGGTTTTTCCTTCTTGATTCGATATTTAATGTAGACTTGCTAACATAGTTAACAACTACAAACATGGACTTGTTGCTATTTCATTCCTGGTGTATATCTCCACAACGTTCCATGGAATTACGAGAAATTTCTCAATCCCTAACCCTTATACCTCTGCCAGTGGCAACATAAGCAACCATTATCCTTTAGTATACGTTGCTCAAAGTATACTAACCTATACTCGTTCAAAGTCCTTTCTTATCTTGATTAATATGATTATTTAAATTGTAATGTAATTAATAAAATTAGTAAAATTGTAATTAATATGATTAAAAATTGTTGGTTTCTTACCTTGATTTCATTGTTATTTTGGTCCTTTTAAATTTGTGTTTTACTTCATTCTTCCTCTGGTGTCAGACTTATATGACAGTTATCAGTCATTTCACCGATGAATTCGATTCGAAGTCAAAACATCAATGTCAAGTCAAAGTATTGTACTGTTTCTTTCCTTTGAGCTTTAGAATTTCTGGATTTTCTCGAAAACAAACTTCCAATCATGAAGGCATTTCATAAAATAGGATTTTTTCTGCTTGCAATATTCATTTATTTAAATAACAGAACGAATGAATTCAATAATCAATGTATTGGCCATCGTTAGTTACGATTTTTTCCCATCTTTCTGTCAATTGATGGATTCCGTCCCAGTACCACTTCTCATTATTTGAAGCCAACCACTCATCAAGCCAATTTTCAACTTCTTCGTAAGCATGGAAGTGCTGTTCCGAAAGTCCGTGCTGCATCGATCGCAACAAGTAGTAGTCAGAAAGAGCCAAGTTTGGTGAATACGGCGGGTGGGGCAGAACTTCCCAATTAATGTTTCCAAGTAGTTCTGGACAGGTATTGCAACATGTGGCCGAGCATTGTCATGTTGAAAAATGACTTTATCATGTCTTTGGTGAAATTCTGGTCGTTTTTCCTTAAGTGTGTGGTTCAATTTGATCAGTTGTCGGTAACGTTCGCCAGTAATAGTCTCACCAGGTTTCAGCAGTTCGTAATACAAAGGTCCCTTACTATTCCACCAAATACACAGCAAAGCCTTATTTCCATGAATATTTCGGACTGGTTGTGATGTTGATGACTGGCCTGAGTCTACCCATGATGATTTCCGCTTGGGATTGTCGAAATAAATCCATTTTTCATCGCCAGTAACAATCCGATGCAAAAAATCTTTTCTTTTCTGTCTGGCAAGCAAAATTTCACAAATGGTTTTTTCACAAAAGGCCTTTCGATGTCTCTTTCTTTCAAATGATACGGCACCCATTTTCCAGCATTTTGGATCTTTCCCATGGCTTCTAAACGTTGTGAAATGGCTGCCTGAGTAATTTCCGACGCTTCTGCCAACTGTTTTTCAGTTTGTGTGTTGTCTTCATCCAATAATGGTTGCAAATCTGTATCTTCGAATTTTTTTGGTGGTTTTCCACAGTCTTTGTTGCTGACATCGAAATCGCCACTTTTAAATCATTGAAACCATCGTTCACAAGTGTCTGGGCTTGGGACATGTTCATCATATGTTTCCACTAACAATCGATAAGTTTCTGCTGCCGTTTTCTTCAAATGAAAGAAGGTTATTAGACTTCCTTGCAAAACCTATTTTTCTGGCACGTAATTCGACATTTTTGAAGCGAAAATAACTATGTTGTTTTTACAATCAAAACTTATGACATACTGAAATTTGTTGACAGATGTTTACCCTCCAAAATATCATATTAGTTATCCCCGACACAAACCATAAGTAAAGGTTATGCCATCTGTTAGTAAAATCCTCATTTCATATTTATACACCTAATATATTAAAAATTTCATTTCTCCAGTAATTAGCAGTCTTCAAGAAACAAAACATTATTTCAATTTTCACATCTTTTAATCAGTTGGCATCTGTACAGTGATAGTTAATAGTGTTTTCATGCATCAATACTAATTCTTTCATATCTCCAAAAAATTTAGTTTCTTTGCCCGACATCACGAATTCGACTTAGTACCGTGAACGAAACGAAAGCTAGGACATCTGCTTTCATTGATTTATAACCTAGAACTGAACTGAACTAAGCAATCTTAACGTTTATATTGGATTCCCGCATATCTCAAAGTTTATCTCGATTATGTGCATTAAAAAAAACGAGACATGGTTTACAGTTACAAAGCACGAAAAGAGAGGTTGAGGTGACCCATAAAGTTTTGTTTTGAAATTTTCCTCAGTTTGAGGGGGTTGTTAAACTTTGAATTTTGCATTCAGTTAGACGAAGTAATTTTTGTCATTTATTTTGAGCAAGTAATTAATAAATTGTCAGGTCCCATGGAAAATATCTGTTTACGAAAATCATAAAAATTAGATTAGTGAATGCATTCTTCCTTTTTTAATGCTTTATTACCATGTTATTTTTTTCTAAACCTTTAAAAAAAATTGAAAAACCGAAATTAAAAACTGATGCATGAATAAAAATTATGCAAAAAATTATCTACGTTTTTCAAGTTAGCTGTTGGCCGAAATCCTGATTCTATCGAAAAATTTTATGAGAGATGTTATTTGGCCACGTTGGCGTTAGAATCAAACCTCATTCCGCAGGTGATCATCAAGGCTGTCTCAACTTTATGTAAAGCGGAAAGGGTTAGATGTACACTGAAATTTTACAAAAAAATCAGGGCGTGTTGATAGACTAATAAAGGGTTTTTAATTCGCATCTCTTCTGTGTTTCTTTCAAGGGGGGAAAAATGTAGTATGACATGTTTGATATTTACTTTTTCCGAATCGAAGAGTATGAGTTCTGACAATTGTTCCAATGAATTCTTGCTCAAAAATCGCATTTAAATAATAAAAAACCACTGTGAACATGTTGTACTATAAAAGATACATTCTGAGGAAGGGTTATCGTTCCCGTGTGTCTGCAGTAATATCTGAGAGTAGTTCTCAGACTTCAGAAAAGCGCAGCTGATCAAAGGTTTGTCTTAACCCACGATTTTGAAAACCTATAATAGGTTTCTATCATCTCTTCACACGATGAAGCTAAGACGTGGCTGAAACATGTTGGTTATAATCGCGTAGTCCACAAAGTAGATCAGAGTAAGCCTCTGATGGTTCCCAGAAAGCTTAAAAATCAGTTTCGACTCCTGACTGAAACCAACACTTTCTCGCAGACCATAACGTGAGGTCACATAATGGCAGATGCTCATGTGAAATACATTGGCTTATGCCTTCGTCGTCTTTCTCCTTTGGCTTATGGCTTCTTCATCTGTTTCCAGTGTGATGCTTAGTATCATAGAATTTTTACTATTATTTAGGATGTTTACGAGACTAATTTTATTTCACTTAGAGCCATACATAGTAGAAAGTATGTTTCTTCTATGAAACTAAGGTCTAGAAACTACTTATGTAACTTAGGTCGTTCATTTGAAGGAATTAATTGTTTCGGGACTCAGGATTCGTCCGCCAACTTGTTACCTTTATTGCCTTCAATTTCGTTACTCAGTGATTTGAGCTCAACAGTTGTCACCCCTATTTTGGATCAGCGAGGTTCAGGACTCAGTAAGTATTGGTTGTCATTTTCTTTATCGCTTAGTGTTTTTAGTTTGTCATATTATAGTGTGTTTCCAGTTTGTCATAAAGTACGCAATTGGGAGGTAATCAGTTTTGACAAGTGTGATAGTCAAATAAATATGGCTATATGTCTATTATTTATCGTTTCCCAAGTTTTTTACTCAAAGCACTTTATCTTTTTTAGTCAACGAGCGATTTCCTGTGTTTCAAAGCTTGAAATAAAATGGCTCAATGTTCAAAGATTTTTTAACGATGAAGAACTGATGTTGGCATCTAATGACTTTTTTAAAACCTTTTATGTTGTGTGCTGGGTTGCGTACATCTAGGATCACCCGCGTAATTGTTGTAGGTATCTTTGGGGAAATTATGAAGGTCCAACGTTGCTCTGACTAGATCAACTTCGCGCGTCCTTTAAGTCTTGAAATCAGGTGATCTTAGCACATCTCGCTCCCCAATTCTTGCAGAAAATTGTTCGACCGCTTGGTGTCTAATTTCAAATAAATTTCCAAACTTAGTATTCTTATATTGGCAGCAAACAATACCTCTAAATAACTCCCGTGGGAAGAACCTACTGATAAACATGGATTCAAGGTCGTCCGATTTAACCTGCCGTGCTCCACGTGGGGTTTAACCCTCCGTCCATGTCGTGTTTTTTGTCTGATATTTGCACTGCTTGGCGTTTCGCGTATAACTGACTGCCACACCTGGGCCCGCGCGGTCACAGACCCTCAAACCTAAACTTTTTTTCAGTAATACTCAAATGGCGCCACCGTCGCCGGTGTCCGAGAAATTTCAGGTAGAAATTTTCGCCCGGGACCCACGACATGGACGGAGGGTTAATAAGCCCCTGTCAAACAAAAATCTCTGTATATCGTGAGAAGTCTGAGCGAACACCTTAAACCCGCGTGTAGCTGGAGAGGCAACGTTGCCAAACGTCTTAGTAGCATTGATCTAATAGTAGCGTCACAGGCGTAGTAGACGGACGCCTATAAAGTACATTCGGGTGTCACAACCCCCACGTAGTTCGGAACGTCGTCTAAAAGGTGAGCAGTAAAGGATGTTAAAGTATGATTATTTCTACATAAATTTTTGTTTTGTTTTAGTATTATTCAACCGGTTGTGAATTTGTTTTTAAGGACTCATAATGGCTTATGATTCAAACGAAGATGCAATAATATTCGCACTTTTGGAAGATAATGAAAGCGACATGGATTAGCTGTTTCTACCCGAAAGTGAGCCGACTCGGATCATTTGAGTATTCAAAGGCGACTGTGAAGAGGAAGCAGAGGGCATTTCTCCAAGTGGTGCGCCTTTTTGTTCTCATCAGTTCTATATTGGTTAAAATTGCAAAACGACCCGCCGAGAACTAATGTTCGTACAAGACAAGAAAATCTTATTAGACATTGTTATTATATTATTACACATAATTTTATCCTTGATTTGCGAATGGCTTTGATTGAAGAGCACTTGACATAACCCAAATATTCCGACGGATTCTCGAAAGCGCTATATGGTTTGCTTGGTGAATCACCTTTGGAACCATCAAAGAAGATGCGAAGATATTTAACAATTTCTTCGAAATTCGATAAGCATAAAATATGAAAAAATGTCAGAAAGAGAAGTTGGAACAGTTGGTTTCGATCACGCGCCTCTGCCGCTTCTTTTCAGGTGCCAAGTCAGTACTCATAAATGTCCCAAAAACCCATTAAAATAATATTAAAATATACTACCTATAAAAATATGGAATAAGGAAACCCCACGTAGTGCAGGACCTAACTTCTATCTACGTGGTTTGCAGAAGGATCAGTTTAGCATAAGGAATAATGTGCCATGGTAGTTGGATATGTGGGAAGAAGATTAGATGCATCATGTAGAACATATAAATACTTTAAAGAACAAGTAAAGGCCCATACAGAAAGTGTAGGCACACATGACTATCCACTTCTAGCGCAAAAATATTTTTTTTTTGGGTTGGGGGTAAAGGCAGTTTACACCCGAAGTGTGGGACTCCTAGGAGCGCATACTACCAGACTACCCACTAAACACCCCCCCCCCTGTCAAGAGACGCTAGCCTGGAACTGTGACCCATTACTTAGGGCTAGACCTCTTTTCACTTCGCCCCAGGGCGCCGTCAGCGTAGAGAAATCTCCCCCAGCGGGAGGGGGTAGGATGGAGGAGGACTGCTAGAAAGGAGACCCCCTAGACGCCGCGCTCAAGGTTACCATGGTACCCTTGTTTTGCTGTAAATGTTGCCCGAGAGTAATGTGCCACACAGGTTCATTTGTCGAAAGTTTTCAGCATTTCTCCAACCAGATTGTCTGAAGAAAGCTCTCTCATTACCTCCCACAAGTCCTGCCGCATCCTGTTCCACGTTCTACAGTTGAACAAGGTGTGACATGCGTCGTCCCTTTTCCCTGGGCAGAAAATGCAGTCTGAAGACCGTGACTTACCAATCGTGTGCAGGTAAGACTGAAAATAGCCATGAAAAATATTGGAAAAAAATGATCGTATATGGATTCACCTGCTTTTTGGTACACTAAATTTTTAGATATGAAGCAAATATTGAACCAAAATTTTATGAAACAGTTATTGGAGAAATAAATGGCTTCGGAAGTAAGAAAATTTATAATCCTTTAAATTGAAAACTACTTTCTTATTCGAGAACTAGAGAGAATAATTGGTTTAAGCAATTTAAGTACCCTAAGAATATGTTCAGAACGATTGAAAAGTTTCATAAATATAACAATCAAAAAAATATAACAATTTAATAATATGTCGGCAAATAATCAGGTCTCTAAGAAAAGTGCAGGATTCGCTACCAAAAAAATTTTAAACTTAAATTTTTATTTAATACCAATTAAATTTCAATAAAAGGTAGTGATATACACAGACGTAAAGCTATAAGGTTATAATCAAATCGAAAACAATGTGGTCGACCAAGAGCCCTTGTGGGAACACAATTTCCAAAATATCGCTCAAACGGTTCACTATACATTTAATTTTCCCACATACTGCGCTGAAAATTTTCCAATTGCCGGCAAGCTTTTATGTGTTTTGAGCAATAAAATCAGTGATTTTGGTACTGTTCATGCTTTTTTCATTTCAAAGAAAGGAACTGCTGTGCTACTTCCTTCCTAATAGCTACCTATACTTTATAAAAATATCTCATTAAAAGATAAACAGATCATGGTAAGATATTTTTCAGCTTAAATACGCACGACTGAGAGGTTAATCAAAACTACTTCCTTAAGAGCTCATTAATTGCTGAACATATTTCAAAAATAATACCTTACAACCTTTTCTGCTCAAACCAAAAAAAAAATTAATTGTTGGATAAATTCACGCACAAATTTTCTGCGATTGCATTAACTTTCGTATTTTGCTATTAAAAAACTCCATTAATAAACCACTTGACTTCGAATTTTCTTAGTTTTAAAAACTCGCCTTCTTATTTGCAATTAAATTTAATGTCATGGTAAAATATTTGAGCAATTATGTAGTTTTTTTTTAAATTTTAGTATAAAGAAGAGATTAAGGCGAATATATGAGGCCAAACATTATGAGACTGCAAGTTCGACGACGAATTCATTTTGTTTTTGTTTGTTAGCAAAAATAACACGAAGGTAGCATATGCAAAAACCACGTTATGTGGTCAATTGAATCAATGCAACATAAACAATTAAATGGTTTAGAAACATATGAAACGTGCTTTTGGGCGATTTCATTTTCCTGTAAATCAATGTCGGTCGCTGAGGAAGAGTAATCAGTGCGTCAAGCATGAACGCAAAAAGCGGTCAAAATATCTTGTTGAAAGAATTCAGCCGGAAAGTTTGGTACAAGGACTTCATTTTTGGGCTTTTTTGGAGACCCATTATTCAATGTAAATTTGTATTTTGTAAATTATTTACAATACACCAATTTGTAAATTGGTGACTTGAATCGTAGCTAATCGTAATTCAATTTGATTTGAACTACAATTCGCTCGATTGTTCAGTGTTTTTTACGCATCACAAGATAAAGAATCCTTTCCGAAATCACTGAAGCTCATCCAAATGTTAAAATTCTCGAGAACGAGCTGAAGATGGCTGATTAGAGCTGAAACGCGTCCTCAACATCAAAAAAGCAAGGCCTGGCAAACCCAAGCAACACCAATTTAAATTATCATGAATAATTCGATTTTAGATAGAACAACCCCTAATTGACAAGCAACTACTGCTTTGAAATATAAAACATTAATTTCAAATGTAATTTTCTTTGGCAAATATTAAAATTATTTCGAATTCTTTTGGGCACAGCAACAAAAACCGTATTATAAACTTCTCTCTGAATTTAAACGATACATTTCTAAATTTAAGACCAGGCAAAAATTATAATTACATGATCAGGAAATTAGTAAAAAGTGTGATTTGTGAAGTTTTTCATTTACTCAAGGACCTGATATGTGTATCTGCGTTTTATTGCGTGCAAAGATACCATAATATTTCTTTTTCCGCCATTCCAATTTTTCCTCGACAATTTAGGTTTGGTTTTCCGCAAATTAAATTAAAAAATGAACGGACTTGTTTCTTCAGATATTTATTTTATAATATTCCAAACTTGACATTGAGTTTATGGTTCATTGATTTTTGTAAATTGTTTGCAAAATTTCAAGTTCAAGATCTCTCAAATCTTTCCTTAAGCGAAATTAATTAATTGTGAACTTTAAGATACTTATTCAGCTTCCAACTTTTCTCCTTTCATTGGAAATCTGAACATTGACCTCATTTTCGAAAGTGCGCTCAATGAAAACGCGCCTTTGCTTTCCAGTTAACGAGCCTCAAATAGTGTCTCTGCTAACATCGCAATTTCGTGGAATCAAAAGCTTGAAAGCAAATTCAATTGAATTCAACGAAAAGAATGATACAAACTTCATCGCGTTTTATCGAAATACCATCCACACGCGTATGGAGATATTTGTAGATAGAAAGCGAAAAGATGCTGGAAAGCCCAAGCTCAATACTTTCTGGGTTCAGACGTCATTTCAAATTTATTACTACACAGTATTAACCAGAGAATAATAAAAAATAGCAGCAAAGTATAACTTCCAAAGGACTTTGGAAGCTTTTTGTAAGTTTTCGGTTCATACTAGAAAAGGGATTTTTTAAAGGAGAATGGGATATAACTATGCAAATAAAATTATCATTTATTTTTATTCTATGAGATATAACGAAACAATTTGCAGTGGGCAATGAGCATTATCAAGTGCAGTGAACAAATACGACTTCAACAGACCTTTCTTATGCTACAAAGACATTAAGGGGTTACATGGGTTTATTCGGGCGAAAGAATGTCTACTTTCAACAATTTTTTATACATAAAAAATAAAAATTTTTATTCAAACTTTGTACTGTCTTAACGATATACATTTGAAGAATAATTTTTTTAATTTTCAAAGAAAAATATTTAAAACTCCGCCATTGGGACGTCATTTCCGATGACGCCTCGGGAAAAAGGTGCGTCCGCGTTATCAGCAGAATTCATGACAGGATCATCTAAAGTGAAAAAATGCTTGTTTTAGTTTAGAGCATAAACTAGAACTTGGACGAAGGAAAAAAAAGAAGACATTTTTGGCAGACATTTTTACAAAAAAAAGCAAATTTCGGTCAAATTTTCTCCACATTTTTTGTTTTTTAATTAGTATTAATTAAAAGAAAAAAGAATCTTTTGTTCAAGTTCTTGAGATCTGTATCTCAAAGACCAGTGTAAAATTTCATCAAGATTGGATGAGTAGTTTTCGAGAACTTTTGGCAACCGATTTTGAGAACAGTTTCGAGAAAAACGTGTTTGAAGTTTTGAGTAACAATAAATCTGGGGAAAAAAATATTTTTAACCTACATTAAATCATCGATTACTGGGCCTTAAAGTAAACAACCAGCAGCAGCTGCAATGTCTAGGACATCCTTTTGCTCCTGTCTATGACGAATGCTGGCTTCGTGACTTTTTTCGGCTGCGCACACACAGTTTTCATCAGCATTTCGGGCATATTTGTGGGAATTTCGGCTAAGTTTCAAATCCATACCATGCATAAATAATAATAAAGCTGATGTTCGGTGTTTTATGATGTTTGATGTTTTAGTGCAAGCAGCCACTAATGCAGCAATATTAACGATTTTTGAACCAGCAGGAAGTATTTTTGGAGTAATCTTCCAGATTAACTGGTTCAAGCTTTCATTATTATTCTGTGTGCAACCACTAACACACCACGCCAGAAGCTCATCCTTATTGAGACCTTCTTCGTGCTGAGGATTTTGTCTGTAGAACTGTAGTGGTAATAAGTAGGCCATAAAGCATCTTTCATTTTTTCAACTGACTCACAATTTCTTCTTATTGCCAAACAATAATAAGTAGTCAATTTATCAATTAATCTACCAGTCAGTTTACCTTTGCCAGAAAGAATTTTTTTTTACATTTTTTTACCATTGACTAGTTTTTCTTCCATTGTTTTATCAACTAAATCACGTAAACGGGTACCCATCCTCTTCTGTACGTTTCCAACGCACTCTTTTTTGTTGATAATAAAATCTTCACTACAAGTTTGGGCTTTGAGAATACCAGAGTATGTTTTTGCATCCCCATATCCTATAAAGTTGACGTACCTCAGTCCATATTTTACAAAAGAGCGATTAAACATTTCAACAATCGAAGATACTTCCATGTTCCCAGATGCTCCAGTGTGATTGGCGCTGCATAGATTTGTTGCGATATGTTCTTCTTTCCACTCTTCATACTCTGCCGTGTTCAATTTTTATTCCAAGATTCACATAATTTACAGTATGAGCATTTTACGAGCACATCCAACACTTTTCCCGAATAATATCCGATTAGTGAACTCACACCATTTGGTGATACGAAGCCACGCTTCTTCCACATACCGTCACCGGAAACACTCACATCTATCGTAGCTTCAACGTAGTTTTCGAGGCTCGTTAATTGCTTTTCTTCTTGAGCAGCAGAGGAGAACAGTGTTTGAGCAATTGTCCCGATACACTCATGTATTTTATGAATATAAAAATCGTATGTAGATTGATTTAAAAATGAACTGCTGAGATCCATCAAACCGGAAAATTTCTTGCATCCGGCAAGCCCCAAGCCCAATATTCGCATAACAAAAATGAACCGGCAATTAATTTCAGACATTTTTCGGATTTTTCTACATGATAAAATTTATTTCCGATCACATCTTTCACATGCTACCACAATTTTGAATCCCAGACCGAATTCCGAGCATTGTTTAAACTCCAATTTTCCACAATTTTTCTTCATCTTTATTTTTATTAATGTTAGAACACCGCACAAAAGATGAGAGTGATGAAAACACTAAGGCAAAGTCTATAACTGAATATTGGAGCGTATTTTCCTGTGGCACTTGCTCTTTATCGTCACTTTTTAATTTTTTTGCCGACGTGCTCGCGAAGTAATCATCATCATTTTTCGGATTTTTAGGATTGAACGACTGTCTCCTTTTCGTTGGTCTATCTTTTCTACGAGCGCCCTCTGTTAACTGGGGTCTCGAAAATTTAGGCATTTTTAAATAAATTTCACAACAGACACTTTGGATAACCTCAAATGAACCTCGTGATTCAAGAAGTAATCACCAACTGAAGTATTTCAAACTAGTTGCCCTTAGAAAGTCAAAACAATAGACAATAAAAAAAGACAAACGATAGAAGAGTAGCTATCTCTGACCTCCAGCGCGCACCTTCACAAGGCTGTATCTCCGAAACTAGAATTCGGATCAACCTGAAAATTTACGACAATATTCTCGAAAGGTTGTAGAAATTAATAATTAATAGAAATTAATAACAAAATCGATTTTTTGGAACTGCGAAACCTGTGTAACCCCTTAATGAAAGACATTTATCTACAAAACCAGAAAGCCAAACAGGATATAAAGGGGAATGAATAATTTTTCAAAAACAAATCTATAAATTTTGAACCAACAATGGAGTGTAATTCATCCCAAAAGCCTTGTTTGAAATTTATGGCTGTTGTCAAAATTATGTATTACAAACAGAGAGATTGATATTATTAATCAGGGATTCATGCGAATATTGCTCTTTCTTTTCAGTACATAAGGAGAGCTCCTATGTTTGCAATTAGAAATCTGCAAGAAACATCAATATATCAATACCATAAAAGGAATTAATGAAAGCAGACTATTCGGCTCCAAATCATTCATTCAAGTTTATCTCTCCTTTTTTCCATCGAAAAATTTCTACAGTTCTAAACTGATAAGAAAAATATCTTTTAAAAATTAATATCTGTTATTTAAACCCGAGCCAATAGACATTTATTTTTGAAGTTCAATCTTGATACAATCTTGAACCCGGGAAGAGGCATGTATCCGATTAGCTGCTTACAAGTAATCTAGAAAATGCCTCCGCAGACTTATCAACAGCAGCAAGGCCAGCCGCTGGCAAAACCTGGTGGACGACGTGAACAGAGACCCATGGGGCCTGGGCTACAAAATAGTAATGCGGAAGCTCGGTGTCCAAAGGTCACCTCACTCATACGAGGCAGAAAAGATGGACGAAATCGTGCGGGCTCTCTTCTCCATCCATCCCGCCATCGTTGAAGCCTTTCACTATGAAACACCTATGGAAATTCCATTTTTCACGAAGATAAAATTGGAGAAAGCGGTCTTGTCTATGAAGGCCAGAAAGGCTCCAGGACCAGATGGGATTCCATCAGAGGTGCTACAAATGGTCTTCCACTTTTCCCCTGACCTGCTCCTCCGCATGTTCAACGCATGCCTTCGCGCAGGGCTGTTCCCGGAGTACTGGAAGATGGCGAGACTTGTGCTCATTACGAAGGGAAAAGGGGATCCCGAGTCGCCAGCTGCATACTGCCCACTGTGTATGCTTGACACGGTTGGAAAAGTTTTTGAAAAACTTATCAGGGGAAGACTCGCTGACGTGATTCGTATTGCCACGGCAGTATGGCTTCAGAGCAGGCCGCTCCACCATCGATGCACTTGAAGAAGTAGTAAGCGCGGTCCAACGTGCGGAGTCTCACAGTATTTCCACACGACGGGTCGTGCTGCTGGTTACTCTGGATGTCCGAAATGCATTTAACAGCGCTAAATTGGTGGATATTCTGGAAGCGCTAGAAAATCGTTTTCAAGTACCAGTGTACCTGATCCAGATTCTCAGGAACTATTTGAAGGACCGCAGCCTACTTTGCGACTCGAAGGAGAGTAGGCGAAGTACAAATCTTACTTCAGGTGTCGCTCAGTGCTCTATTCTTGGCCCGGACCTGTGGAACATCTCCTACGATGGACTCCTACAGCTTCAACTGCCGGAAGAGTCACGTTTGATCGGCTATGCCGACGATGTCGCGGCGCTGGTCGCTGGACGCACAGTAGACCATGCGCAGCTCAGACTCAATACGTTAATGCGGAGGGTAATGGACTGGATGACCGCTCACGGATTAAAGCTGGCACTGGAAAAAACCGAAGTGGTCATCCAAACGAAGAAGAGAATCCCCAGAATACGCCCTATCAGTATAGGGGACGAGCTGGTCGAATCGAAATCAGCAGTAAAGTACCTGGGCGTCCTGATAGATTCAAAGATGAGTTTTTCCCAACAAATCAAGGCAGTAGCCGACAAGGCTGCAGCGCGTGTGACGGCACTCACCCGATTAATGGCCAACATAGGGGGGCCCACCACATCAAGGAGACGGCTCTTAATGAGCGTTGTGCAGTCGCATCTACTCTACGGATCAGAACTGTGGGGCGACGCTCTCAGCAAGGAGTTACACTGGAAGCAATTGGCACAGGTGCAGAGACAAGGAGCATTGCGAATCGCATGCGCATACCGAACGGTCTCCAGGGCGGCAGTGCTGGTAATCGCAGGGGTGATACCCATCACCCTCCTTGTGAGAGAGCGCAGAAGTATTTACCTGCGCAGAGCCGAAGATCGAAGAGAAGAGATCATCAACGAAGAGAGACGTCACTCTCTCAGCGATTGGCAACAGTTCTGGGAGCAAGAAACAAGGGGAAGGTGGACTGCACGTCTGATCCCTGACCTGAGGCCGTGGTTCAGTCGAGTGCATGGTGAGACCGATTTCTACTTGACCCAGCTCTTAACCGGGCACGGTTGTTTTCGGTCCTCCCTGCACAAAATTGACAAAGTACGGACTCCTAACTGTGTGTTTTGTGCAGGAGAGTTAGATGACGCCTGTCACACATTCTTTTACTGCAAAAGATGGAGCCAGCAGCGAGAGGTCCTACTCAGCGAAATCGGAGAGCTCTGTCCGGAAACTATCGTCGGAGTAATGCTAGAAACAGTTGACAAATGGAATCGCGTGGCGCAATATGCTCGGGCAGTGCTTACATTAAAAAAAACTTTATTGGAGCGCTTGGAGGCATCGGGGATGGATGGATCTCTTTTGTAACACTTCCTTCCTCTCCCGTCCTTCCCGTTAGAGAAGAGATACCCATAATGCGAAGGCGTCTCTAGGCGTAGGAGCACGAGGCCTATTCCGAAGTAATGTGTCAAATGGTTCCAGGCTAGGTTCTCAGATTGGCAAGGGAGGTGTTTAGTGGGTAGTCCAAAAGTATTTTGCGTCTATAAGTCCCACACTCAGGGCGTAAACAGTCGTAACAGGGTGTAAACAGCGTAAACAGCGTAAAGCAGCCTTCACCTCCCTACCACAGAAAAAAAATCTTGATACAAGTGACATGTTGAAAATGTGAAAAATTGAGTTTAACGCATCCTAATTTTCAACGGATGTCTACTCATATCGTACTTCGGCTCAGAAAAAGTCTTTAGTCCTAAGCCCGAACCGTTGATTTTATAGAATTTTTGAAGCTGTTTTTCGGAATTTGGAGAGTTACTGAATATGATTATACTCTGTAAAATCCTAAAGTTTTGCAATACAATTTCTTCACACCACAAAGTACGTCATCCGGTTAGTCGTATGAGGTTGAATTATGCGTTGGAGTTATTATTCTTATTTTGTTGAAATAACAGTTTAAGTTTTAATGCGTTTTGAATTAATAATAAAACTAGAGAAAATTTCTTGTATAAAAGACATGCATTTGTTGAACTGATAGACGTTTGTCATATTGAACGGGAGACATCCAATAATAGCCAAAGAAAATGCCTGAAAACTTTAACTGAATCATAGTGCACTATATTCCATCACATTTGGATTCAATGTTCTTTATCTCCTTTTCGGTCTTATGGAATGAACAGATTCAACAGCAACCTATGGATATTATCTTCCTTATTCTCTTCGTCATCAAGGAATCAAGTCTAACCCATATATTTTCATTGAAGATTCCATTGAATTATCATGGAAGATTCCGCCAAATCCTGCCTAGGAATCTCGTTCAGCAATGATGGTAGGATCTTCCGTTCATCATTTTATCATCACTAATCCTACCCAACGATATATCATTGAATATAATGGGATCTCAAAATGATGCCCAACCACATTTTGATCGATTGACAATACACGACGTAGTAACCAATACTAGTATGGACAAATAGAAAATTGTTAGATTTAAGGCTCCCAAAATTAACCGTCTTTTTTGCACTTAAAACAACCATTTAGGGCCATTTTAAGTAGCTTACTGCCTCCAACAACTAACAGAAGATGCAAAACCCAAAGAATCCAACAAACCTCAAAATTTTGGAGTAACTCTTCGATGCTGATTATTTCCGCGCAGAGTTGAGAGGATTAAAAACCTCTGTTGAAAATAATCAAATGGATTCGAGCCGTATGCAATTAAATACTTATTACAAATACTTAATACAAACGGCAATAAATTTCAAAAAAAGCCGCTGTTTCAAGAAGGATTGTCACCTCAAGTTCAAATTGCATGTATGTCGCAATACTAAAAACATAAAGAATTCGTTGGAACTCTAAAAAGGAAGCAATAGTATGTATGCTCAATTAACTCCCCATAATAAAAAATAAGCAAAAAGCTAAGTAAAAATTTAGTGAAAATCGAGAAAATATAGGACCCATTAGTCCTTGTAACAAGTAATACCAAGTAAGTGACAATAGACCTGAAAGCTGAGTGTGTTAACCGCCTACTTGACATGTAGACTACATGATGGCGCCTGTGGAATTTCATTTCTGAAAAGCAAAAGTTATATTTTATTAAATATTCAATTGAATAAAGATACCCATACTACTCAATTCGGTAAAATACTACTTACATTACAACCAGGCTTTGAACCGACTTTGGTGAAATGAAGATCATTTTAGTTCTTGACCATTCACAAATTTTGCGGCCATTTTGTCATTTAGTAATCTGGTGCAAAAAGTATTTATTTTCTAAAGACACTCTCTCTGAGAATATCAAAATTTATTTATAATATTTTCAATATGCACGTAGACTTTACTAAATTCAGCAAAAAATTCATAGATCTTGAGTTCGAACCCACCGAAAATTATTGATGTCAACTAATTACCTAACGAAAAGGATAGTCTTTCTGTCACGACTACGATTCTAGTGAATCAAGTAAAACTCTACAAAATTAGAAATAAAGCAGACTTCGATCGGAAATTGGAAAACTGATGAGGTATTATCAACACGTTTTGGACATTTTGCAGTAGCCAAAAAGATAAATTTTAGGCTATGATTCGTTATCTTGGAAATGTTGAAAGTCTTTTTTTTTTTTTTTTGTTTTTTCTGAGCTTTTCCAGCCAGTTTCCATAATTACACGGCTCATATAGTATTTAGTACTGCAGATGGTGTAGAAGTTATTAGACTCATTGTCTGCATTGGGTAGCCATTTCAACCTCGTGTTTCTGATGTAGGAGAAACAGCCCATCCATCTGTTTTAGAAACCTTTGGGGTACGTATCAAGTTAAAGCCTGATTCTGATTTGATTATCCTCTCGCGGCTGTATCATCTGGAAATGAGATGGAACTAAGTTCTGTAGTGGGCTGGTAAGTCTAAACAAAAAAGACAGAAATACAAAATTAGACCAGATCAGCAGCTGACATGCAACCCAAAATACTAACCGCACCACATGTTGCCCGGTGGCTTCATTTTCAGCAATAAATGTCTGTGAATAGCCAAGTAACCTTGCAGGAGAAGCCTTTTTTTCATACATATTAGCGATTTCATGCTTGTGTTTTGTATTGCCTTTCCTTCCAAACACTTTTCACAGGCTGCAATTCCATGCCAACTTCTTCTTCTCAAACCTAACTGCATAACTTCGGGTTATACCCTTGCACTATGATGTTTCTAGCCAACGTCCTCCTAGTTTCGGAATACTTGACCGTAGGTCTTTATGAATTATTTGTCAAACATGATTCAGATTCTGATTATTTTTCATCTGGCGTTGAAAACATTCGGGGTTCACCATTTTTTGTTCAATTTTGTCGTATTTTGAAAATTTCAATCGATTAGTAGTACCATGTACAGTTGGGGACAAAACTCTCCATACACCCTCAAAACTTCATAAATTTCGTAGAAAATGCACATCTATATGAGAATTTTATATGCATCATTCCTGCAAATGTACCTTTATTAACAGAAATTTTTTCAAAAATTACATTAATCAACTTATAACTGTAAGAACACAAAAAAAAAACCAAATTCAGTAGGGACAAAAGTGTTCATACATTAAGTAATTTAACTGAAAATTCTACATTATTTATATAATTTTATATATCAATATTTTGTTGGGCCACCGTTTGCATCAATGACAGCCTGCAACCGTCTTGGCATTGATTGCACCAAATTTTTAGTGACTCCCGGAGTTATTTCTTCCCAGGCTTGTTGAAGCGCAATTTTGAGTGATTCCTTGCTCCTGGTGTGAATTTTCGAGATTTTTCTTTTCATAAGTTCCCAAATATGTTCAATGGGGTGTAAGTCTGGCGATTGAGGAGGAGAATACAGCTGCCTTGGTGCATAATAAAGCAACCAGTTCTTTACAAAGCGTGCAGTATGTTTAGGATCGTTGTCCTGTTGGAATATCCAATGCTGGCCAAGACCCAAATTGTCCACGGAAGGTTGCAAGTTTTCTTCTAACGGTCTTTTATAATAGTATTGGTCCATAATACCATCTATGAAGACCAATCGGCCAACCCCACCAGCTGCAATTCCACCCCACACCATCACATTGCCACCGCCGTGTTTTACTGTTGGTATCAAACTCTTCAGTTGCAATGCTGTTCCCTTTTTTCGCCAGATTCTGTTGCTGTTCCCTTTCCTTTGCCATTATTACCGAACAAGTTGAACTTGCTTTCATCAGTAAATAAGACAGTTTTCCAGAACTCTAAATCCTTTGCTAAATATTGCTTTGCAAATTCAAGTCGAAGCTGCCTATTCTTTTCAGATATTAGCGTTTTTTTACGAGGAACTCTACTTGCATATCCATCGGAACGTATCATTCTTCGGATGGTTTTAGGATGAACACACTTATTCGACGTATTAGCGACATGTTCCGCCAGTTGCCGACCGGTTACCTTTGGGTTTTTGTCCACCCCTTTTAAGATCATGCTGATATCCCGCCTGGAAAGTTTCTTTGGTCGTCCATTTCTTGGCTTATTTTCCACTGATCCTGTGTTTTTATGCTTTTGAACAATATATTGGACAGTGGCATGGGATAAATTAAGTAAAGCTCCAATTGCGCGGTATGATTTTCCATTTCTATGCTCAGCAATAATTAAATTTTTTATTTCAACACTTACTTCCTTACGCTTGCTCATTTTTCACTTCCTATGCTCACAGATCATTGAAACAAACTAGTCATTAGATCGTACTAACGCATTTCATGGGAAATGCAACGGTTCTTCCAAAAAAACCACAGCTAAGCAATGCTATGAAGACCAGAGTACACTATATGATGAATGTATGAACACTTTTGTCCCAACAAAATTTGTTTCATTTTGTTATTTTTACACTTGTAACTTTAGAAATTTTGGTTTATTTTTTTAAATTATTGTTGACAAAAATAAATTTTTAGTGAAGCTGCATACAAATATTTTATATATATTTTTATTTTCTAGTAAATTTATGAAATTTTGAGGGTGTATGGAGACTTTTGTCCCTGACTGTATATCGTCCATAAACTGTGAGGTCCGACCTATTTACGATCATATCACGAACCTTTTTTCCTTCTTTGAAATATTTAAAATGAAGTTCAAATAATAAACTATGCATTACAACGTGAAAAGGAAAAGAAAAGGTAAACACATCCGAAAAATTGAAGTGTTAGATCACAAGAGATTGCTGGACTAGTGATCAACAAATCAAGTTTGATTTCAATGAAAAGGATATGCAATTCCTCAATATGGGAATAAACTACACCATAAAACCTTCCAAAATTCCCTCAGAAGACATGATCATATGAACGGAAGCAGCGATATTTGGATTAACAGTTGTGCAGAAAACGATCGCAAGTCATAATACAACCGAAGCGATAAGAGGAAGGAAAGAGGTTTTACCCAGCAAAAAGACGAGCACAATTGCTGGGCCGAAGCTAAAAGCGGCGTTCTTCATCAAAAGGGTGGCAATACACAAGGATAAAGGCAATACAGCGGTAGTGATCAACAAGAGCCATTATGATGACGCAGTTATATTAAACCTAAGCAGTGGAAATTTCTTCGAGCTTCGTCAGAACCCATAGGAGGAATCCTTAGAAACATTCGCAAAATCAATAAAACCTTTCGAATCATGAATTACCTTGTGATAAGGTGAGATTAAGTAACCCCACACTACCAAGGACAAAGTATCTACCAAAGATTCATAAATGAACGAATCTACCCAAACTGACTAGATGGCTTCTGAACGAGTTCAAGGGAATACAACTGTCAAAAACAGCAAGGAATTGTCCGAGAACCTATTAAATATGGTCCACGAGCAGGAGACAAAATTTTGGTCTCCTTGAATGTAAAATCTCTATTCCCGAGTATTACGTTTATGGAAATATTAGGAGTCATAGATGAATGGATCCTACACCAAAAAGAAGAATCATCATCTTTGCAGATAAAAACTAAACAATACATACAGCTTGCAAAGCATTTAATGACCGAAAATTATTTCAAATTTAGGGGGAAATTTTACAATACTAAAGAAAAACAGCGATGAGAAATCCTCTTCCATCATTCTTCGGTAAAATATTCATGACACGGGTAGAATAGAGACTACAGCATAAAAAACCTATTCCCGAGATGCTGGATTAGATATGTAAAAATTGTTTTTACATACGTGAAAAGGAGTGAGTTGAAGAAGGTGCTTCAAGCCGTTGACGATTAGGAGAATGGCACAGAAGATCCAAAAGGCCTGACAGCGACAGGAGCGATCAACGTTAGCAAATGCTGAAAAGAACTGCTGGAAGGCGCTAAGCTACCGTGAAGGTATACATACTACAATGAAGGCTAAAAGAAAGCATCCTATCTTTTGGATCAGTTTGAGCATTTAGTGAATTGGGATCTATTACAAATAATAAACAATAAACAATAAAATAAATACATAGCAAACAAAATATTTTATTTTTCTCTGAAACACAATTTTGAACTGTTTGATATTTTTCGATTCTAAGTTTGTGTGTCCAACTTCTTTATTTCGCATTGGTACTTTTTCACCTGACTGGAGCAGAAATAAAATCAATTACGACTAAAGTCATTATTGACATTAAACAATTTTAAGTTTCGATTAATTTGTGTACAAGACGCAATAAAGCAGGCTTCATAAATGAAGCTAGGTTTTTTTTAAAAAAGGAACCATTGGTGATGTTTACATCGAAAACCAAATCCGTAGAACAGGATAACCCTACCCTAACAACATAGTGAGATATTCTTAATCGGTTAAAGGTATCTATGCTGCAGGCGTCCCAATCTACTAGCTATCCTCTACTAGCAATCTGGAGGAGGGATGATTGTAACGAGGTGAACACTAGGTGAAAAATTGAGAGACCTAGCTTGAATTTGTTTGTCAAAAATTCAAGACAACACAACACAAAAAAACGAGAATGTATGATTCTGGTGGAAATAGAGTATACTCTCGAGTCCTTAGCATCAAAACAGATTCGATATATAAAATACGACCGGGAATGAATGACTATGCAGGACTTGGATAGTTTATTGCGAAAGTTATCGCAGAAATATGGTGTGACTGTTAGAAACAGTGGAGGCTCTACAACTTACTGATGATGTTTTTTTTACAGCACGCTTTCACTTTCTTCAATACGATCTTCGATGCTAATAGTTTTGTGCGTTTAAACTTTTTGCGACAAAAAAAACCTAACACATTTTGCGCCATCTTGAACTCCAATGAAATAATGTGGCTTTAAAATAAGAAGTTAATTATTATTAGGTGTATAAATATGAAATGAGGATTTTACTAACAGATGGCATAACCATTACATATGGTTTGTGTCGGGGATAACATATATGGCATTTTGGAGGGTAAACATCTGTCAACAAATTCCAGTATGTCATAACTTTTGATTGTACACACAACAAAGTTTTTTTTTCGTTTCTAAAATGTCGAATTACGTCCCAGAAAAAGAGGTTATGCGGGGAAGTCTAATAACCTTCTTTCATTTGAAAAAAACGGCAGCAGAAACTTATCGATTGTTAATGGAAGCATATGGTGAACATGCTCCAAGCCAAGACGCTTGTGAACGATGGTTTCAAAGATTCAAAAGTGACGATTTCGATGTCAGCGACAATGACCGTGGAAAACCACCAAAAAAATTCGAAGATACAGATTTCCAAGCATTATTGGATGAAGACAACACACAAACTGAAAAACAGTTGGCAGAAGTGTTGGAAGTTACTCAGGCAGCCATTTCACAACGTTTAAAAGCCATGGGAAAGATCCAAAAAGCTGGAAAATGGGTGCCGTATCAATTGAAAGAAAGAGACATCGAAATTCGAAAACCATTTGTGAAATTTTGCTTGCCAGACAGAAAAGAAAAGGTTTTTTGCATCGGATTGTTACTGGCGATGAAAAATGGATTTATTTCGGCAATCCCAAGCGGAAAAAATCATGGGTAGACTCAGGCCAGCCATTAACATCACAACCAGTCTGAAATATTCATGGAAAGAAGATTTTGCTGTGTATTTGATGGAAAAGTAAGGGATCTTTGTATTACGAACTGTTGAAACCTGGTGAGACTATTACTGGCGAACATTACCGACAACAACTGATCAAATTGAACCGCGCACTTAATGAAAAACGACCAGAATTTCATCAAAGACATGATAAAGTCATTCTTCAACATGACAATGCTCGGCCGCATGTTGTAATACCTGTCCAGAACTACTTGGGAAACATTAATTGGGAAGTTCTGCCCCACCCGCCGTATTCACCAAACTTGGCTCGTTCTGACTACTATTTGTTTCGATCGATGCAGCATGGACTTTCGGAACAGCACTTCCATGCTTATGAAGAAGTTGAAAATTGGCTTGATGAGTGGTTGGCTTGAAAAATGAGAAGTGGTACTGGGACGGAATCCATCAATTGACAGAAAGATAGGAAAAAGTCGTAGCTAACGATGGCCAATACATTGATAATTGAATTCATTCGTTCTGGTATTTAAATAAATGAATATTGCAAGTAGAAAAAATCCGCATTTCATATTTATACACTTATTATATTCTCATCGAGAAGTTAACGATTATATTTAGTCATGTGATTCATGTCATGTTGATTCGATTAGATATCAATTTCAAAAACCAAAATTTTAAATAAGGACAATGAAAATTCCCTCAAAAAAGGAAATTGTTTATTTTGGTTCACTTAACCACCCTTCAGTTTGAACGCGGAAATTTCTACTGATTTTCATTCTAAATTGAGGTTCAAAGCCTAATAGCATCATAAAATCTGGCCTTCTTGTTTTGACAAGGAGAAAGAAACGAAACAATTTTCAAAGACTGTTTATTTAATAACAAAAAACAACTACAATTTGTTATTGAGACAATTGTCTTAGTGGTAGTTTTGCATTCGCTTCGCGAGTTTTCCTCTTGGCAGTTTTAAGCATTCGATTTAATTCGTAAGCACTGTAAACAGGCATGCCAACCTAAAAATGATAGAATTGATGAATGGATATAACTTGAAAAACATAAAATATTTTGGCTTACAAAATAAAATACTAACCGAAACTGTTTTATCAAAATTATCATAATCAACCAAGTAGCAACCATGCTTCCAATTATAGTGAATAATATTTGTAAATCTTTCACCCCAATAGACTTCATTGCCTACGTAAGATGTAACACATTCAGTAAATTGTCCAGTCGATGCAGATGTTCCAGTGCAAGACACAATAATTTCAAATTCCTTGTTGACAAAATCTTTTGGAGTGAATTTATAGAAAGGACTCGTTCTATCGATTATATGACAAATTGTTGTTGGCCATAGAAGACATGGTTGTCCGTTGTCTTCGAGTTTAAGTTCAATAGCAGATTTCTGAATGAATTCACCTTCCAGTGTGCTGGAAATGCAAGAAAATACAGATATAGCTATAAAATCACTAAACAAATAATGTATGAGTGGGTAAACATGTGCCAAACAAATATGAGCAGCTTGTTATGTAAATTTCTTGGAATCGTGAATAGTGTAGGGAAAACTGAAAATGCAACCATAATCAGCTTTCATTGTGTGTTTATTGACAGGGAAAACATTTGATAGGAGCCGGGAAGGATATTCTATTTATATTTTGGAAACCATTAGAAGAATATCTTTAAGAAAATAAGTTATTATTATACAATTTTGCTCCTTTGCTTTCCCACTTTCCGTCTATCACCAAGAACTATGTTCAGCAAAGCGAAGAAAAGTCCTAGAGATTATCGATTCCAGTAACGTTTCAATTATTTCATCATTATTAGGCGGCATTACGTAAAGATCAGATATTTTTACGTTTTTGATTAAAATCCCTAGCCCTACATATACTTGCTAATGGATTGCGCCAATTGGAAAGCTCGTTTGGTGAAGCTAATTCAGTTTATTCAACAACCCGATTTTAAAAATAGCCTTTTCCTTCACGTTTAAATGTTAGTTTCATATACACAACAATCTGTGACTACGATTTATTTCCTTTTTGTTGGTACCTTATAGTGACGCACACCGGTACAAATTCAGCAAAAATGAATTTTTTATAACTCGATTCTCGGTTCTAACCCAAACTTACCTCCGCCCCCCCCCCCCTCACCCTCATTGCTTTTCTCATACTTACATTTTTCATTTGACTCTTCACTATAACTTCAGATATGTATCTGCGTAACTATCAGTTACTTACTGGTTGACTTGATTGAACTACACTCTATGGACAATTAACCGTGCTATTATACGTTGTGTCAACCTGTTTGTTTCCGTTAAGTTTGGCCTTTCGCAAGTTGTGTATCGAGTGGGTAATCAAAACAAAAATAAACAGTTAAACTCTCGAGTTAGCTCGCAATTTTTTTTACGTAGTAGCTTTTGTCAAAATTAGTCGTTGTTTGGCATTATTACCGTGATTACATTTTTTGTTCTCTTTTGAGAGAAAGAAGTTGTTTAAGAGCAGGCGCGCACTACGCGTTTTTTGCCGCGCGGCGGAAATGCTTTGCGGCATAAAATCGCGCCGCAGTATTGTAACATTGAGTTTTCAATTTTATTGCGCGCACTTAGCTATAAAGTCGCCGCAGCGTCGAAAAGTCTGTAACAAGTTACAACTTGTTTGCGGCGCGGCTGTTGATCGGTTTGTTGTGATACATTAGTTTATCTTTGACTGCGCGCACTACGGCGATTCGCTGGCAATTTTTACGTTATAATTATTTATTTTGTATTTTTGGAGGATCGATGACTTCATTGAGTATTTATCGTAATGATCAAGGTGATGATTTTAATGTTGAATTCCTTATTACTGAAGTTGAGAAAAGACCAGCTTTATATGACATTACTTCAAAAGAACACAGTGATAGAAACATCAAACAGCGATTATGGGTAGAAGTTTGCCAAAATTTGTTTCGAAGATGATGAAGATTTCGAAGATAAACGTTCATTGACAAGAGGATGTACCCAAAATCTTTTTTATTTTTGAGGGCTCTAATTACAAGAGCAGAAATACAAGCTGTTTCTACTAAATCCATTTTAAAAATGATTTTTTATGCGTTATTAGGCCGTAGTGCGCGCTCCTGCTTATTTTTTATTATTTTTGCCGTACGTAAAAATTTCGCAGGTTTTTTCGCCGCGCGGCAAAAAAATCGTAGTGCGCGCCAGCTCTAATTGTGTGTAGAAGTTGTCTTGTTTTTTGAAAACAAAAAAAGCCTCTAGATTCGATTGCCCTTGCAGCTGTCGCTTTAGCTATTGCTGCAAACAGCCTACGTCACATCGCTCGAACCTTCGGCGAAATTCTAACGAGCAGCTCGCGCTCCGCAACTTCTTCAACATCAACGTAGTCTTAGACTTAGAATCGCGCAGGATTTTTGTGAATGGACTACGGAGCACTGGACGAATGTACTATTTTCAAATGGAAGCAGATTAGCCTTAAGCGGTACAGAAGTCAAATTGAGAGGGCTATTATTATACTATTGTTGAAACAGTCGGTTATTAGGGCCGATCAATAATGGCCGTATCTTGTAGTTCTTAAAGGGGGAGTTTGAACTCTCAGTGGTATGTTGAAGAAACTCTCCAAGACCGTGTCGTACTGTCAACTTCATTTATTGAGAGAATTTTAGGCTAATGTACAATAATACTCTTTGCCATATCGATAGATCTGTGACACAATACCTTAATAAAGTTCGTGTCAACTGATATGGTCTTCGTTGGAAATGTTTTGACGGTTTAATATTAATTCCAAAATATTTTAATATTATGTATTTTTGCTGATAATGTTACACTGATTCTGCTGATAAATGTTACTATTAACCTAAATTAAAGTAGTTTTCTCCGCTTATACGGGACGAGGAGTGGAAGAGTATGATTAAATGAACAATCCTTTTTATTCAATCATGAATTATATCTAATTCATTCTGTGCATACAAAATGTTAAAATAAATGGTAAAGTGATGAATTGTTCAAACATTGGAAATAATTAAGCTTAGTAGCAGAGGTACCACTAGTTTCCCTCCACTTTACTCTTCAATTTTCCCTCGCTTTCCATTTGATTACACCTAAGCGTTATTAACATAGAGCTCTAGCACTCTTGGAGGGCCACAAAGAAAGCGACACGAAAAGAACTTGCAGCAGAAAAAGGTCATAATAACTAGAAGTAGAAAAAAAAATAGCGTAGATTCGCCTTACATCTACGGCTAGCCAATAAAATTACGAATTGATTGTTATTTATTTATATTATTTGTAAGCAAGCAGCTTCCGGTTTGAGAAGGATGTATTTAAAGTAGCATCATGCATGGGGGACTGTTTACTACCGGCAAGGACAACATTTCACAAATGACTTTACCTTCTATTTTGCAGGAAATACGCAGTAATCTTGGTACCAATACTTTGCTGCTCCTGACGATCGCATACCCTAAATATCAAACAATGTTTACCATTTCGTAGGCACACCTTGAAAACAAGAAGCGAACACCTTCATCAAAACCTAATGAAATATCAAAAATGGTCTTACCACTGCTCTCTTGCTAAATTTGGGTTTAGCTAACTGCCGCGATGGTCTAGATACTTTCATGTATACCACGCTCACCAAGATACCTTCAATCCCAATGTATAGCACAACATGAATGGCATAGAAGAAAACAGCTTCAGGACATTCATCGGTTGGATATCGTTCGCCAAAGCCTATTGAGGTTTGGGTTTCCATTGTGAAAATGAATAAGCCAGTGAATGTATCGCCTCCCACAACGCAAGGTTGGGTGTCATCGTTCAATCGCTCCCCAGTTGTTCCATTGAATGCTAGGTCTCCATGAGCATGTGCAATAAGATACCAAACTGCCGTACATACATACCATACAATGAAATAGCTTGAAATAAATAGCAATAGGGCATATATCCACCGCCATTCTACCTATAAAAATAATGTTCATACATGTACTTTGCATAAGAAAAGGTTGGAATAAATTTTCAACCTCACCAGAGTTGTAACAACATCTTTAAGATATTGCCATCGCCGTTTTGGGATATTAGAAACGGTGACATTTTGGTGACCCGATGACGTGATGACCCGATGAGAGAAGGAAAAGTTGAAAACGTTTGGTTCTTCGTAGATGCAAGGACTATGTATTGCACCGTTTACATGTCCTTCTGAAATTAATGCTTTACTTTGCTGAATGCTGGAATGCTTTTAAACAATTTTCAAAGACAATTACCATATGGATGTTGTGAGCCTTCTCTTTTCAAGTCTTGATTTATTTCATTCAATGTATCCGGTGAATAATCGTTCTCTAGTTCAACTGATGCCTTATGATGTAAACTATGCTGTGACTGATGCTGTGAGCCCCCTCTTTCGCTTGTTTCCTCATCTCGTTCAGATCCTTCATCTTTCCTTAAAATCACAAACAATAAAAATAAGTTATTATAAACATTGAACAGGAAAACAAAGTTTTCTTGTACAAGAACCCATAATCGTCGGTCATATCTGATTTTCCAAAAGTTGGTCATGAAACGTTTCTTGCAGATCAAAATAACATTTTCTTTCCCTCTCATTTTATTTTTGTTATATTAAAGAAATGTATATAAATTGCATTTGAAAAGACTTTGAAATTTTTTTTTAAGCTAAAACTCCTTTCATTCATTTTCACCCCTAAGAACAAAAAGCAAGAATACTCCCACTAGACATCTTGCAGAAAGAGATAGAAAAAGCATGAGTAGAATTATGCTTTCCGTTTGTGCGCCAGCGCTTTCAGTTTTTAAGGCAAAAATGGCTGGAAATTCATAAGTTCAATGTTCAAAATTACACTAATTTAAAATAAATCCCGTTAAAGTATGAGTTTTTTAAGTGTTCTGAAAAATTTGAGAGTACGCTGTGCGCTAAGTAATTAACATCTGATAGTTTTTCACCCTACACGAAGAAAAATCTACAGCTTTCATTTACCAGCAGCGATAGTGGTATAACAGCGTAACTACAACTTTTACTTAAATTGGAAACATATTCCTGGTCGAATGTTATTCAACGGAAATAAGTGAAATTTCATGAGAAATGAAAAATTGTCTCTAATATTTTTTAAATTAAGAATATCACTTTCCAAGCGTTTCCGTAGAAACACAATACACATATAAATCCATTTGTTCCTGTAAAGTTTTTCTTGCCTACTTTTGCTTGCCGACTTTCGCTAGCCCACTTGTGTTATCTCTTTTTAATAGAGTCCGCTTGTGAGTGTTAACGCTGTAAGTAACGAGGCCATTGCGGTGAGTTGTTACAAGCTATTCTCTGTTATTCGATAATCCTTAAAAAAAACATGGAGAAACCACACCCAGAAACTCACTAACATGACGTGGATAGGTATATAATATAAAAATTTATCCCAGAATTTCAGTTGGGTTTTTTTTTGCCAAAAAAAGGTCTTATTTGGATAAACAGATCGTCAGACTTCTAGAGCATATCGAGAGCGATGAAGAAGGAAGCTCCAGAGGGACAAATCTGAAATTTCACAAGTGAGACAGACAACCGAGACAGAATAAGAGCTAGAACGTGACAATGACAATAATTTAAGCCTCTATCATTCACCACAGTAACAATTCTTCACTCACTCGGGAGAAGACAGGTTCAAATCGTCGAAACTGCGTCCTCCTATATAACGCTCTCGAGGCTATAACTTCTTAATTGCTTTCCAGGAAAACCAATCTGAGATCAATCAAATGCATTTATTGTTTCCAAAAGAAATAAGCTGACAACTGATGACAATGATAGAAAGTCTTCATTGAGTCCGAAGCACTCGACAGCCATGTTCACATTACATAGATATAAGATCTTTTTGGAATTGGATTGGCAAGGATCTGTTCCACATCGTAGTGAGTGAAATAGATTCCTCAGACAAGTTGTTGGAAAGCGTATACTCATCGATCGATTTCATGCAGGGAGTTGCTTTATCGAAAGAAAAATATTTGATAAAATGAAATAATCAGCGGATGGAGCAGCTCAGTATCAAAAACGAACTAAGGCTGCATATGAAAACCTGATGACAGGAATCCTGCAATTGAAAAGGAAAGCAATTTGAGTCTGAAGCACTTGACTGCCATGTTCAAATCAAATCTGGAGAAAATAAGGTCTTTTTGGAGTACTGATGGAATTGAAAAGGAATCGTTCCGTATAACGATGAGTGAAAAAGAGTTTTTTTTATTGACTTGTATTCGATCTCAGGACAGCTGTTTAAAATTATTCATCAAATTTATTTGTTATGCCAATAACACCTGCTCTAAATATGTGATAATAGATGAAACCCAAGTTGCGTTGAAAGCAACATGGGTCTGCCAGATTTATTTTAAATATGTCAGTGTCAAGCTAGTGTCAAGTTATAGTTCACCAACACTCATCATCTTTCATTCATATCGACCAGAAAGACCCATGAGCTTAAATTATATGATACCAATTGACATCTCTTCTCTACATCAAATCACACTGTTAATAATTGGTTTTCTTATAAAAAGCAAATTGTTGAACATATTTAGAGACTATGAGAAAAATAAGAAAAAGAACCACTCCAGATCCTATTTCGTAGAGAATAATATTACCGAAATAAGAACCGCCAGGAAAATTCTGCACCATATGGTTGGATGAGACAATTGTATTATGCAAGTACTTTTGTAATTTTCTCGTTACTATGCAGGTGTTGCACATGGTCAGCCAAATAAAACTACCGCAACTATAAAATATTAGAGTCAGTTATAGCACCCATTTCCTTTACCAGGTGGGCAAGCTTAAAATGTCGTTTTCTTGTTAAGATATGGGGCATAAAACCTTTTGAAATAACCTGTCGAATCCAAAGCCTTATTTTGTTGGTAAGACTTTCCGCTACAAAACGTCATATTCGTTTAGTTGTTTACGAGTTAGGAGCATACTTCTTGTTCATGTTAAACATGTCGAATTTTGAGCCAAGTGCTCTTTGCGGCATGTAGTGATTTCCTTGTTCAATCTAAAGGAAAAGGTATCGGAAAGTCATCGAATTCTTGTAGAGACTTACGGCGATCTTGCTCCAACCGTCGAGACTTGTGAACGCTGGTTTCATCGTTTCAAAAGTGGCGATTTCAATGTTACTGACAAAGAACGTGAGAATCGACCAAATTAGTTTGAAAACGATAAATTACAAGCATTATTGGACGAAGATAATACACAAACACAACAAATTATGGCGGAGCAGTTGAATATCACACGGCAAGCCATTTTGGATCACCTGCGAGCCATGGGAAAGACTCAAAAGGTTGGAAAATGAGTTCCACACTAACTGGACGACTGACAGATGGAAAGACAGATGACAACTGTGTACGAAATGCTGCATTTACGTCATGAAAGAAAGGGTTTTTTGCATTAGCTTGTAAATCTCGATAAAAAATAGATATATTTTGAGAATCCCAAAAGTAAAAAATCATGGGTGACGCCAGGAAACCCATCAACATCGAGTGCAAGACCGGATCGTTTTAGGAGGTAGACAATGCTGTCTGTGTGGTGGGATCAGGAGAGAGTAGTGTACTAAATGCTGCTCAAACCCAACAAAACAGTTAATACTGTCCGCTACCGACTACAAATGATCAATTCAAATCACGCATTGATCAAAAAACGCCCAGAATGGGCTCGAAGACCAGGCAAAGTCATGCTGCAGCATGACAACGCTCCTGCGCATTCAGCCAAAGTGGTCAAAGAAGCGGTTTCCTGGCTTGGTTGGGAACTCCTACCCCAACCGCCGTATCCACCGGACCTGGTGCCTTCTGATTATCACCTCTTCTCATCGATGAGAAACGCACTGGCTGAACAACACTTCAAGACTTTCGAGGATGTACAAAAATGATATCAATGAAAAATGAAGCTTTCTATTGGAATGGTATCCATAAAATGCCCGAGAGATGAATAAAATGGGTAAAAAGCAAGAGCCAATACTTTAAACAATGAATTTTTTGGCCTATTTTCGCAAATAATTGCGTATTTTTCATGAAAAAAATATTTTAAACTTGCGTACCTGGTACATGCTCCTCATGTTCACAGAATACTGGCAAAGCGTAGCTACCATGGTGAACATATAGCGTAACTACATAAAGCAGTCGCACTCTCGGGTGGTTTACGTTAGACAAAGACAGGAAAAGGCTTTTTCACTAAACAGCTTCGAGAGGAGTGTTCCTGTTATACGCAAAAGTGAGAGAAAATGTACTATTCCCAATGAAATTTCATTTATTTTGGTTGGATACCATTCAAAAGGAGCTTCTTCGAAGTGTTAGCGCAGTGTGTATTATTGGTATCGTTGTTCTTTATAAACATTGAATTCTTCATATTTTGACCCTTTTATCGGTCTTAAGTCCCACCTCTCAGATATATTTGTTTTATTTTGGACCATTTCATCAGGGTCTAAGTCTCGCAGCGGTGGCACAAGCCTTTGTAAGGGTTCTCTTATGCATGAAGCCGGCACCAAAAATTGGTTACCCTGAGAAGAGCGCTATATATGCGAGCTGTTTTCTTATACTTACATCCGGTGATTCATTGCTGTCTTTCACAAGTTTGACCCTAAGGTTTGCAATTCATTAACGTTTTCTTCTTTTGACCATTCAACATTTTATCAGGCAATTTTGGTGTCGTTTTTCATGTTTGAACTATTCATTATGTTTTGTAATTTTGAACCCCACCTTTTTTTATTTGCAGTGCATAATTGACAGAAGTTCTTCAGCAGATTTATAGGACCAAAGTGTAATGATAATTCCGTTTGCGTACGTTATAGTTCTTGTTGTTGCAGTTCGATAACCCCCAACAGACTTTAGTCCTTAAGGGCGGTTGGAGCTGCCTCATTACAAGACCAAAGGTAATAGACCAGAACAGA
This sequence comes from Stratiomys singularior, assembly GCA_954870665.1. Classification (NCBI taxonomy): domain Eukaryota; kingdom Metazoa; phylum Arthropoda; class Insecta; order Diptera; family Stratiomyidae; genus Stratiomys; species Stratiomys singularior. The sequence goes on along the minus strand of OX940881.1, from coordinate 24,185,046 downwards.
ATCATGTTTGAGGCTACAGGAGCGTAGCTCTTCAAAAATTATTTCACCAAAATTATAATAATAACGTAGTGAACTCGTTCAAAAACTACTGGACAAACACTAAAGTGATCCAAAATTTTCAATACACTCAAAGCAAGTGGAAGGCATATAAACTCGTATGTGGATGTGATACTGAAGCGAACAAACTGTATCCTTTAGAGCACTGAATGAATTCGTTAACAACTTTTTTATTCAAATGGCATAGAATATCCTTCAATTCAAACGAGATAGATCCTCGTTGGATCTATCTGGAGCTGGAGAAAAATGTATGTAAAAATTTAAGACAAAAATCTTTAATTTCAAATCAGACAGAAGTCATTGGATCCTTTCGGTGCACGAAAAATTTATGTTAAATATTAAAAATAATCCTTCAATTCAAATCAGACAGAGCATGTTGGATACTTTCGATACAAGAAAAATACCTGTCAGAATTTCAAAAAAAAAACGGTGGTGAAATTTCTCAAATAATTTCAAGAAATCAAAAAAAAATTTGAAGTAAGAATGAATTTTGGATATTTTGATTCAAGCTTCCCAAATTTTTCTTACTCTTTGGTTAGTAAATATGCAGAAATAGTTTTGCTTGAACCTTGGATTTTTGAGAGCATGACTTTTTTGATTAATTTCTTTTTCAAGAGGTGTAGCAGATTTATTATGATTCAAGAGCATTAAGAAAATAGGACCAGAACTGCTTAGCAAACTAAAAGCTGCAAAAAAACTGCAGAGTAAAATTGCTGATCATGTGGAAGTTGTCTGTAACAGATGTAATATGTGGATTAATTTGTTATTTTCTACATCGTAGAATTAATTTTTCATCTTGAAATTAATTAAAGTATTGAGGAACAATAAGGCTACAGGTGAAAGGTGTAAGGTTTAAAACGCAATAATTCCAAAAATACTGTGATGAGCTCAAAATTACTGAAACCCTTTAAATTATGTTGATAAAAAATGGGCAGATCAATATTAAATTTCAGAGCTACTAAAAATTTCACATCAGATGAATTGTTTTTTGCTTTTTAATTTCTTCCTTGTACGAATTTCGCATCATAAAATCAAATTTGCACTCACTCTTCAATTTCGTCAATTTGATGTATATTCTGTGTACTGAATAGCGTTTCCTTCTCCTCGGATCTCTCTAAACTTTTTTGTTCATCATAATATCCAGCCTTCACAGGCATTGAAATAGATCGTTTCATTTTACGCTCAGGATCGCTCATTTTTCACACCAATTTTCGTTTAATAACACCTTTTATTTAAACAATATTCAACGTCTTAGCTTTTTGATACCCTTAACACAAGCACTTATATCCGTTGATCCCTACAAAGGACACCATATCCACACCATGCACAATGATTTCATAATAAATTCACGCGTGTTTCAACTGTGCTCGCAAATCGGTTGCGAACACCAGACTAAAGTCCTAGAAACATCCTATCTGTTCCTATTTTTATGAGCAATCAGAAGCGACACATTTAATATGTTTGCCTTAGACTATGTCGGCCGGTGAGGGAGGAACGGGGGATGCTTTAGCAAAATATGATAAACGATAACGGCTAAAGAAATAAATCTTCACATGTACCTTTTCTTTTAAGCTTCGCATACGGCGAGCAATTTTATAAATTAAAATGTAAACGCGCTTGCCTACTTGCCAAGCAAGTGAACTATATTTACATACCCATGTGATAAATATTATTCGCAGTCAAAATTCTCATACATTTGGATAATGATATCATATCGTATGCATAAAGTTATGATTTGCTTTCCTAATACGTCTAAATGGTCTGGTTTTATCTTTAATGAGGAATAAGAAATGTTATTTTTTTTATTTTCCTTGTTGTTTGTTTAAATGAAGATTAAGTATTATTGGCTGAAAGATCGATAGTAGCTGGCATTTTCAATTGCATTTTGAACACCAAATTTGAAAGTTCCGAATTGGAGTCCTTATTAATTCCATTTGGGAATTTTCTTAGATACCATCAATTTTACTGAAAAGTAGATTTAAATCCGTCAGTTGAGTCATCGTCGTGGTACTGCAGCCCTCGTTTCTCTCATCTCTATAAGGACTCAACTGTCTTAGTTCATAAGCCGCGTTCTCAAACTGGACTCATACTGCTTAGGTACGGAACGCTTGCGCCAGGATCTATTTCTCACAACTGCAGCATAACACAGGCCTTATCTACCCTTTGTAGATTTTGTTCTCGTGCGTCCTAGGAATTTGTAAACTGTTAAGAACGACTTATATGCGGACTGTATCCTTACATTTCAAGTGGTTCTTTATCGACTCTCAAAAATTTTACGCCCAAGTATACGGAATCATCAACATTTTCCACTCTTTTCCATACACAGTATGTAGGAAAAGTTCCCGAACTTATATTTTAGCGCTTTTACGAGTGGCGCCACCTCTTGGACGACACCGTTACTATAATGCTACATCCCTTTGGAGTGTCTGAGAATTAGTATTCGTTCATTAGTTGCCGAGATAGACGTGCTTGAGTGAACGTGTGTGTTTTGCACCGGGGTAGCAAGCTCTACAATGGATGAGAAATTTGAACATCGTAAAAAAAATTCACGGAAACGAAAAAAATGATAGATTCGGCATACGGTGAAGGTGTAGTGTCGCGTACAGCTGTTTACACCTTATTCAGTCTGTTCCAGGAGGGTAGAGAGTCGTTAGAAGATGACGAGAGAAGCGGCCGGCCGTCAAAGGCCGACGAAAACGAGGCTTGCGTGCGCGCGCTACTGAAGCAGGATTGCCACATGTCTCTCAACATGTTGGCAGACGAACTGAACATAAGCAAGGATAGCGTCGCCTTGATTTTGAAAATAAAAATCAACCGCAGGAAGGTCTGCTCTCGATTTGTTCCGCACTTTCTCACACCAGAGACTTGCGACACCACTCCGGGCTTTCTAACCTCAATTTTGACTGGAGATGAGACTTGGTGCTTTTAAAACGATCCTTCACGAAGCGCCAGTCATCCGCTTGGCTCAGTCTGGTCCGTGCGAGGCCTCAAAAAGTGCGCTAACAAAAATCACGGGTAAAGACGATGCTCATCGCTTATTTCGACTCCAAAGGCTTAATACACAAAGAATTTGTGCCCCCAAACACCACCGTGAATGCTGCGTATCACGTAGAGGTGTTGAAACGTCTGAAGCGCCGAATTTATCGCATCAGGCCCGAGTACAAGGAACCGGGATCGTGGAGTTTGCTGGATGACAATGCGCCTGCTCATTCTTCGAACATTGTGAAGCGTTATCTTGCCAAAAATCAGATTCTACACATCAATCAACTGACTTTTTCCTATTTTCCTAGCTAAAAATGGCCTTGAAAGGACGATTTTTTGAAGATGTACCGAGCATTCAAGCGGCTTGTACCGAACGTCTCACAGCGATAACTTCAGAGGAGTACCAGAGAGCCTTCGAATCACTCATGGAGCGCTCAAATGAGTGTATATCTAGGGAAGGGGACTATGTTGAAAGTTAACAGGAATAAATTTCATTAGATGTAATTTTCGATTTTTCATTTCAAAAGTTCGGGAACTTTTCCGACATATTGTGTAGTGTCGATTTTTCTTATTTGTATCAAGCATTTTGTTCGTTATTTTGTAGCCTTGGCTTATTCTCTCCTTGTGGCATGGTCAACAGGATTTCGGGATTTCATGAGCAGGTGTAGAGCACTGTTATAGGATTCAAAATTCTAATTCGATTAAGTTTATAGAATAACGTACTTCTTGTGTCAATGAGCAATTTTCTTATCACATATTCTAGAGCAAGATTTAACAATATGGTGGCTAGTTTATCTTCTTGCTCAACTGCAAACATTGTGTCAAAGGCATTTGCCAGCTGTCAAATTTTTACTCGGGCTTCCGATGTTGCCAGCATTCATGAAATTTTAATCAGATGAACTGCTTTTGCTGAGATATCAACATCAAGCATGATCCTGTACAGTAGTTTATTCCAATTGATCATGTTCTCCGCATGATTGAATTTCATTACGATTTCGCGGACATCGGTGCTGAACTCAACGTAATTTTCCAGGATGTGCTTACGATCGACCATGCAGCTCGACAACTGCAATAATATTTCCCGCGCTTAACAATGCTATTGCATTCAAACATGCAAAGTAGGAATATTACTATTATTTTCCTCTGCGCTTGCAAATAAATAGAAATTTTAATAAATTTCAGAAGATAAGGCCAGTGCGTAGGTATTAACCAGCACTAGCAATTCGGGAAATCTCCCAATCCAAATTCGATTCAGCAAAAATAAGCGAAAATTCGTGTGGATTGGTAGATTTACTCTCATTTCCGCTATGTAAACAGAAATATTCTTGTACTCTTTCTATCGCTTTCTGAGGGAAACCACCCTGGAGTATTATTACCATTCATGACCTCTCACTGGGGAGGGAAATTAATTTCTGAAAAATCTGATTCTCTTAACTATGCATCTTCGTTGTGCTGCAAATTTTTCAGCTTTATACAGACCAACACAACCACCAACGCTAGTGCAATAATTATATCCTTTTATGTCAATGGCACGTGAGTTTTCATGTGCCCCGGGTGTAGTGGACCTATATATAATATTGTACGAACTACTAAGAGAACCAGAAAATTTAATTAGATGTCTAGTTGTCTCGAACTAGATATTCCAGACAGGATTTAAATCGAAGGTACTCAAACTTCACGCAAATAAACCCAGAAATAAATCAAGAAATTTGGATTTGAAGGTTTACGCAAAATTCAAAATTAATTGTATTTACCTCAAACTCAACTTCGAAAGTATACTACTAATACTAGAAAACGATTACAATACAATTCATTCGTTGTTCATAAAATGTATTTCTGCAAGGATCTATAACGATTAATAGAATTTCCTGCTGTCGAAAGCGATTTCAGAAGAGCTGTGGAAGGCTTTAGTTTCACCTGAAATAAATTTCAAAAGAGCATGAGCTCATGCATGCAACTGAATTTCACCTGTATATAATTATCCTTGTAAACTCCTTCGTTTTGTTTAGCTTCGTACGTAAGAGTTTCAAATGCTGTTGAACTATGTTTGGTAGGAGCTTCTATCTTATTCAGTGGAATTGCAATTTCATTAGCAAATGCATTGCATTATAAATGAGCAGGAAATGAGTTGATTTACCAGTAAGACAAGTTCGCTCATTATCATTTTACGCGTTAATTTTGCTTATCTGGCAAAATCTAAGGAGAAAAGTTGAAAATTACAAGCCCTTTGAATAATCTTTGGATTTAGTACTCGCAAAGCAAGCACTAGGTACCAAGGAAAATTTCGTTCAGGTGAAAATATAGTAAGAAGTTAGTAGTTCGAGTCTTTCAACGGCATTAATTGATTTGGAATCCTCCATTTTGAGAGTTCTTGCGGAAATTGCACTAGTTTGCGCAACGTGATGTAGTCTTTGATTACAGTTCTTCCATATGTATTCGTATGTTGAATTCAGAAGATTCATGCTATTAATTTACTCAATATGCTCAGGAATTTTTTGTCCTACATTGTCCTACCATAAAACTTGGGATCATACTCATTTTTCATTATATTCCTATTAGGAATAAAAGAAATCGGTTAGTCTTCGGAGCATTTTCCTTTTCTTAGTTACGCAGTCATAATCTGAACTCCCTATTTGGTAAACAAAGTTTGATTGAATCGATAAAACATTCTTTAAACTACTTCCAATGGCTTCGAAATTAATCTCATTACTAGCATGAATGTTCCCACCTCCGGACTATTCGCCATATTTTTTTCCTACTGATTTTACGAAAAAAGAGAAACCCAATCTGCTATTCTAGCTCGATCCTCGATCCTTGTTACGTTCAAGGTCCGCCGGGCCTTGCTTCGTTATTGTCGAGAATGCGTTTCGACTACATGCAGCTATCTTCAGCTCGTTCTAGAGGAAGAGAGTTCTAGAGCACGAAAATGAATTGAAGATGGCTGCATAAAATCGAAACGTATCTTCGAAGCTACGAAGCTAACTCCAATTTTTTATTTAATTTATTTTGTTTTTGTTTTCTCTCTCTCTGTCTAAAGCGAGGAAGAACGCGTCCTGAAAAGTCTTATCAGTTAATATGTGGCTTTAAGACTACAGTGAATTGGGAGGTGCTGAGATACACTGATCTTAATAATAAGGACATCGCAAACAGCTCAGCATCCTCTGCGTGTCATAACAGTTTGTGAAAAATACAGAACTGCTAACAAATAGCTGCAATCTGTTTAACCTTACCCTGATAAACGAGAATTAAATATCTGCTATTATTGTTCCTGTTAAATCGTGGTCTACTATTAGATCATAAGTTCGCATCAGCCTAGATCTTGCGCAGCAAAAGCCAAACGTGCATTCTACCTCGATGGACGTCACGTGTTTTCGCATTGCAATAGACCTTGAGAGATATTTGATAATTCCGGCTTTCATAAGTTCTATCTTCGCAAAAATTCGGATACATTCCATCTTATCACAATCTGACATCATTTCAAGTTGAGAATCCCCAACTTTCACATTGGTAGATCTGCAACTCGGCTGTTCCTGAGCTACCACGATTCCTTCGAAACCACCACGGATGGTCTGATAGTGACCCTTCATAGGCGTCCCTTCGAACCGTGGTTCAGATAAACCTCTAATTGGGTTACGTTTCCCTGCGTTTCGGTGAAAGAGTTTTTCTGGGGCACCTGGAGATGACACGCCATCCCCCGAAGTTCTAAAGCATATCAACATATGCGATGTTGCAATACGAGCTTTACCGACTACATTAGACATAAAATAGTGTCTAAAGTTCTTGCCTACCTGGATTGGTAAAAAAAAACCATTTGTATTTCTGGAAAAACATATCACTCCTCTCCTAACAAAAAAAAATAAAGAAACATGAATGCTCTCATGCTTCTCCACGCACCCACTTACCTACGCGCCTCAATCGTTTTATTACGATTATGTTTTCACTTAAGCCTTCCACATGTGGTCACCAAAGAGTGGGATTACCCACCATTTTCTTTATCTGAAATTTCTTCTTCCAGATGTGCCAAAATTTTCTTTTTCGCAACAAAAAACCACAGTCGTTTTCAGTCTTCCGACGCGGTCGGTTTGGTGAGAGACTTCAGTTTTGCGCGCTTCGCGACTTCCACTCATTTTCTAGATTTTTTGATCAAGTTTACTGGAATATTTCTTGCAATCGCTCACAGTTTGAAGAATCTATCTGTCTTATTTCTCGTTGATTGAATACAATTACGTTCCCTGCACAAGCCTCCACGTTGGGGTTACTAATAAATCACTGCAGAATTTCGTCCTGTTATCTGTTCACTTTCATTTATAAACCATGTTTCACTATGTTTGGGAAATTATTATCGTAAGCAACTTTCAGCGAACTCTACAAGGGAAAGATACAATTGACTCTCTTTCTCAAGACCATGTTCCCAAGCCACCAGGATCCATAATCTCTAGCATCGCATCTTCATAATCTGGACATCGCTCATCACAAAACTATTCTTTTTAAGACATTTTGAATTTAGTGGATAAGATTCAATAAAAGTTTATTAAAAGTACCACTTCGCGTGTGACTAGCAATCCCACTCACAATCTCCGGATCTTTAACAAATAGCCTACAATATATGGCTCAGTCATTGAATTTATAAAGTTCGCTGTCGTCTTGCAATACGACATAACAATTAGAAACTTTCACAATTTTCCTTTAACCAAATCAGTTTAATTCCAGTGCGTCTTCTATTCAGTTCTCGCATTACTTCCTGTATGGTCCTAGTTCTAGGCCAGCTCTGTCGACGTATATTCTTCATAACACATCGGTTGGGCTTCCTTCTAATTTACCTCAGTGCGCCACTGATCCTCAACGTTTAAGAACCACATTAGCGACTTAATCAAATCTTATTTCCGTCAGTCCTTCTCAAATGTAATCTCTTTTACTTCTTACTTCATTTCTTCAATTCCTCGGTACAACACAGCTCTTCAGATCATCTGTCGTTGGTCTGTAAGTATGTTCACATTCCGCATCAGAACAAACGATTACAAGACTGCACAACGGTACAACTCGGCTTCCAGTCCACCTACCGTTAATATACTTGGCTTCGACCTCCTTGGCAACAACAAAGTCCCTCTCTTATCATTCTAATTAACACATGCAAGTATGCACGTCCTCTGACTTTGTATAAATATAAAAGAATGAGCGCTGCAATTATTGACAATGCTCCAAATGGATGGGGAATTGGAAAAACCTATAAAGGATGGATGACTGGAGAATCCTTTTATGAATATGTGGCAAACGTCTACATTCCTTACCTACATGAAAAAGAAATACAATTGCCAATAATCTTATTTCTCGATGGTCATAAATCGCATTTGACTATGCAACTCACTGATTTGTGTCGTGAAAACGGTATTATCGTGGTTGCTCTTGTAGCAAATACGACTCACATGTTGCAGCCTTTAGACGTTGCTGTATTCTATCCTTGGAAACAGAATTGGCGTCAACTTGTAAAAAAATGGCGCATTGACAACGATGGACAAGAAATCACAAAATTTAATTTGCCATCAGTACTACATAATCTGCTCCTCAGCAATAAAGATAATTTTGTAAGTAATGTGAAAGCAGGATTTCAAACATGTGGTTTATATCCATTTGAGGCTGATTTTGTTAATTATAAAAGAGTTATAAACAACAACGGTACAAAAGCAAACAATAGAAAGAGCACGGAACGTACCATATTTGAGACAAGCTATATTTCATATCTGGAAAGTAAAATAGATGGAAACTTACTCAAAGACTTTTATGTTACATTTGAATCAGGAAAAGATTGGGATGTCAAAAAAGAGGCATCCTTGTTATATGATACTTGGCTGGCTTTTAAAAATGATAACACTGCTACATTGACACCGGCTAACTTTGAATCTAAGGATACTAAAAACGCTGAAAGACAAACTAATACACCATCACTTTTGGAAACGTCATGGGATCAAGCGGTTAGATTAGAAGAGCCTGCCGCACCTTTAAGCCGTTCCGTTACCGATGACAAAGTCTCTCCATGTTCCAGTCATCAAACGGTTACGCAGAAAGAAAACGAACACTCAAACAATCTTGACACCTGTAATCAAAAGGAAATTATAACAGAAACAAACAGAGTTGACAATAATCATAACAAATATAATACAAATTCAAATACACAGCTTGTCACTCAGTCAGCAAGAGATTTAGTGCATAGTTGTGTATTGTATCCTGGAAAAGTAGTACCTAAAAATATTAGAAAGGCAATATATGTTCCTTCTGTTATCACGTCGGACAAATGGCGGAATATTATGAAGGCAGCTGAATAAGAAAAGACTAAAAAAAAGACAAGAAAAAGAAGAATAGCACGAAATTAAAAAAACAAAAGAAAGATATACCTGAAGTATCTTCCGAAGAAGATGGTGAGGTAAACTATGCTGAAAGCGATGAAAGCGAATGGAATGACTTGAGTGATTCGAATGATGACGTAATGATAGGAGAAGGAAGTACAACGCCAGAGAAGGGGCTAATACAAAGAGAAAGGAAGGAAGGAAGGTGTGATACCGATGACACAAGTTCTGAATCAGACGTACCATTGAATCAGTTCGAAAGCTCTATGAATAATAACATATGTGTCTAGAACTTAAAAACAGGAACTTATGTTATTATTAAATATGAAGGGGAATACTTTCCTGGAAAAATTGAACACAACGATGGGAGCCTTTTCGAAATTAGCACAATGGTGTTATCTACGAACAATACTTTCAGATGGCCAGAAAGACCCGACAAAATCTGGTATCGAGTTAACGATATTATGGAAATTATAAATTCACCTATGAAGCATAATAACAGAGGCTTCTTTAAAGTTCCTGAAATGGAAAAGTTTTTGCCTAATATATATATATAAAGTCGTTATTTATCTCTAAGTCTAAGTGCTTACCTAACAAAATGTATTCTGTTGTCTAAGTGTGTAGGTTATTTCCCTACAGAATTGTTAATTTAAGTATGTCTAATTATAATTATACAACGATTTCTTAGCTTATCCATAAGCTAAAGTCAGTTAACTATAAATTATTAGTACACCTACTATATGATTCCAAAGATAAAGTAACTTAGTAAGTATATAAAAGGTACCAGTATTGTTTGAAGTTGATAAGTTATTATTAGTTCCCAATGCTGAACAAAATATCAACGTTAGTCATAGTTCATAAATGTAATTAATTTTTTTAATGTAAATTAATGTAATTTGTGATCAGCTATTAATAAAGTTCCTATTTGGCTATATTAACCCTAATTTTTAGGTATATAGCTCATAAAAGTGATCTCCGCAACTTGTGATTAAGCAGACAAGTCTGTTTATATTTTACTTATATTTTGATACTCACTTATATTTTAGAACATAAGCTATAACGTTGTAACGTAGCATTTGGCTAATAAAGTAATAAAGTAGATTATTTTGAAATTATTTGTGTTTTACTCTGGATGGCCAGAACTGGCACACAAAGTGGCCAGAAATGGGGTAAATCTGGCCAGAAATGGCACAAAAGCACTATTTTTTTTCTTTTTTCGTTAATAATTGTCTATTTGATTTTTGTACAAAAAGACTTTTCGTTTATGAAATTCAATATATTTTTAAATAACTTTGTACAATAATGATGTACTTAATAGCTTATCCTATAAATCTGGAACACCTTAAACTGGCCAAAACTCTTAAAATGGCCACAACCGGGTCATCTGCCCTATTTCTTATGGTTATGAGATCAGATCGGTCGATGATCGGATTGTTATCGCTGTATGTTATTACGCTTTGGTAGCGTTGCGATGCCTCTAACGTGATCTAATGTACAAATATGTAGAGCGGCGGCGATTAAGGCCGAAATACAATACTGCGTGACGGCGACGTGTGAGCGCGATGCGATTCTCCCTCGTCTTCGCGCAACGCATTCAATTTACAATGCATGCGATGCGGGGAACATTAATGTTCAGATGACAAATGTCAACTAGATGACGTTTTAAATAAAATTGTTTTTGATTTTGAAAATTTTTAAATTTGGAATGTTCCTTCGTTTAGCAAATAAAAGCCTTAACTAGGATGCACGAAAGTTTCATTCAAAACTCATTCATAATAACCAAAATACTTAAAAAGTAATTAAGGCGTTTGAATTTCATACTTCATTTAAGCGCCATATTGTACTTGACAAACGTCACGCACCTCGTTGCGAGAAATTTTCGTTTTTCCGAATATTTGCCGCCTCGAATTGACGCATTGCAATCATTGTACGATGTCGCATACAAATGCATGTTACGAAAACTGCTTGACATTTGCTCCGAGACTCTCGTCGTGCTCTCGTATCGCAGTCTCGCACTATTGTTTTTCGGCCTTTAGTCGAGTTTAGTTTGCAAAAGAAGTAGAAGGAGACTGATTCAGCAAAGTTAGATACGACGTTAAAGTGTATATTTTTCGTAGACATTAAATAAACGATAGGTGAAGCAGTTCATTTGAAAGATGTTTGGATTTCGGCGTATATTATAAAATCTGCGTGAAGTTATCGTGAAATTCCATACATGTGACGTGTATGGTGACGTTTTGAAAGTCAATAAGTGTCAACGCTAGTGTAGAAGGAATCCAGGAAAAGGTAAACATTTCACAGGTGGTACGGCACCAACATAACAGACATCTCAGCAATGGCCAGAAAGCTTAGTGGCAGGATATATGAATTATACGTTTGTTGTATAAGGTGAATAGAGAGTATCGCCATGCAATTCACATATGTTAACAATGACATCGAAGCAATCCGTTTTCACAAAGGATTGTTTCTGGTGACGAGAAATGGGTCTTCTACATCAATTTAAAAAGCACCACAAAGTGTCTTTCTTCAGCTTATTGGAGAAGGATGAGATGGCTAGGAGTGGATATGGCTACTTATTCCTTAGCCATGTCTCAGTTGAAAGAAGGTTCCTATGTATTTTGCTTCCCGATGTGAGTATCTAACCAGTCACTATACCTATACGCTCAATGTTCCATATGCGTATGTTTACTTACATCACCAAACCAAATTGTACGTTAAGCATATTTCTTGTACGCTGAAACTTTCTTCAAGGAATCGCTTGTTCCTTGCTTCTTAGTAAATGAACTGCACGCTAGCCAAACACATATGAGAAGAATAATATTTGTTTGCTGGATTGAACTGAATGAATGATTATCCTTACAATTTATGAACGTGAATCAAAAAAAGGAAAACTTTTGTGGCAGCAGATGTACTTTTTCCATTTCTGGAAATCCATTAATTACAATATTAATATGCTTACAACAAAAAGGAATACATGCAATATTGAATAGAAAATATCAAATAATATCATGCAGGAGAACCGATTAGGGAGATTAAAGAAGAAGTAGATTATGTTCAAGTCTTTTGTATTACAATGTATCATGACTAAACATATAAGAGAATGCTTCCTACAAAAAAATTTAAATACCTTGTTTTAAAATTTTATCCAAAAACAGATATTCGTGCAATTCTATTTTCATCTTTGTTTTAGTTTTTCATCTTTTTCTATTCCTGGGTAGTGTCCATACGCTTATATTATTAGTAATGACGCTTGTCCTTGTCCGCTTGTTGACGTTGGGCTTAAACTTCTTTCCCAGTTTATCTGAAACGTTGAATCAAAAGGCTCAAACTTAAGACTCCCAGGTCATTTCTATGAATCCAAAAAGCTTGGCATATTCTGCTATCGTTATAGTTATTAAAAGCTATGTCTCAAAGGACGTATCCGTTCCTACTGTTTCGACTTATTGCCTTGATTTCGTAAGTTCGTCCGGTCTTCTGTTTCCATCTATACCTCTGGGACTAGCGACCCATGTTGAATTTTTTTTTATTTTGGGTTCAGGTACGCTGTTCCAAAATGAATCCAAGACGATTTCTAGTTTTTCCATGAAACTTCCTAAGTGGCAATACCATCCATCATTGAAAAAACGTTCAACTGGATGACTCCGCTTGGACTCGAAATAGAGCAGCTCCCATTCTCTTCATCGAGGACAGACATTTATGTTAGGGTTTTCGCATCCGTTTCAGAACAATTAGTCTAGATTACTATGTTTCTCTGTTCTCTAATGAAAAACCGATCACTTTCCCACTCTACCCTTACCTTCATTTTTCCACGAAGTGGATTCATGTTTCCACCGAAAATTCATTCCCTGATAGACTCCGTTCGTGTCAGGGTCTATCCTTATTGGATTTGAAATTCTGGCATTGGTGGTTGCATGTGTTGCTGCCCCTAAATGGAAATACTTTTCCTTCGTCCTTTTCATTTGAAGAAAGTTATCTGTAGCCTAAAGATCTAGGTTAAACTGATGAAACTCAAAACCACCTATATAACGTCCCTACGACAAATTTGAAAGTTTCCTGGTAGGAACTAGAGAAGATCCAGTGAAAAGCCTGTCTGGGCCTCATTGTCAACTGAGTCAGGCTGATCTAAACATATTTACTGGGAGCACAACGCTGTGGTGGTAAAAAGCTCAACCTGATTTCCTCTAATAGACTTTATTCAATGAAGGCGCAGGTTGTGGGCGCAAGATTGAAATTCAGGAGAAATAACCATAAGTTCTTGGACGGCACACCCTTCCATGTTCAAATTATTGGAGAGGCTGATTGCTTGTAGCAGGAAGGGAATTGATATAACTAAACTTGTAGTGGAACCGAGCACCACTTTCGAAGTCAAAATTCCTAGCACGAAGGGTAGGAATCAGTGTAGAGCTTCGCTTTAGATAGTGAAATCATAATTATATCTACGGCTCTAAAAAGCAGAAGGACACTGGAACAGGAAATTCTTACAATTCAACGAAGGCTAAAGACTTATCAGGCATACCACGGTTTCACAACCGGAATTTTCGAAAATAAAGAAGCAGCGAAAATGAAAATTCATAACCGGAATGACGAACAACACATCCTTTCGGATAGCAAGTCAACACTGCAATTGGTTGTTTTTTACTATGTAGTTTCACAACTAGAGCAAGACCACACACAGGCACTCAAAATTCTAACTGATCCTGGGAAAGTCAATCTAACGTGGACACTAAAACATAGAGCAATAGAGATAAATAACAGAGCGGACGCGATAAGGATGACCAGCTTGTCCAAATTTAGTAAGAGTGGATTCTATTCAAAAATTAATAACAAGAGTGACAAGTGATTTTTACGAAACCGTTTAGAAGGAGATAGAACTGAATTAGAAAATCAGAAATGTTTGCAAGAGAAGCCAAGCCTCTGCTCAAAAAACTGTGACCAAATAATTCTTACAGAGGAAATGAAATAGTCTGAGAACGCTAGGGGCAGAGCATGTAGGTCTTAATTTTATTTTTCAATAAGCTAAACATTAGTATCCAAGGAACAAGTTTGCCCAAACCTAATTTTGAAACCCTTATCCCTTAATGAGTGGAACAGTTTTTTTCGGGATTGATCGAGTCGAATTCAATAGCAATTCATGTAGCTTAAGAGGACTCAAGTTACAGATTTGTGGTAGTAAATGATCTTGCGACGGGACACTCTGTGGCTTCCGTAGGATGACAGGATAAACTATCTACAACTACAAGGCTGAACCGTAAATGGATAGCTAAGGGCAAACGCAGGCCTATACAGTATCAAACAGTGGATCCCGGAAAGAACTGAAATAATAATATCTCCGCTGGGGTTCCCCGAGTGATGCCAATTCTATGCTCCAAATATGTAGGACTCCCTCAAATACTTCTGTATATATCACGAACCTTAGTTTATCATTATTCTCCGTATAAGCCACCTTTTTTGTTGGGTACTTTTAGTGACTCAACAACACGTCCTTATAAGGATCGACCATGCGATACTCCACGCAATGTCAAAGGAATACTTGTTGGAGAAATAACATAATAGTTCGATAAGGCAGCCGTCTGCTTTTGGACTTCACTTCAGTGGGAAATTTAAAATTATATTATTTCTATGACATTTAGGTACAATTGCATCTTGAAAAAACGTACAGTTCAAAGGTCTCAGTGCAAAGTCAGACTATTGCTAGCAAAAACTTACTGAAGAACCATCCGGAACAAAATAATAGGATAGATGGTTTAACTGAAGATGTTTTCTAAATATTATTGCTAATTCACTTTCCTTTTTTTGCTTATGAACATTGTGTCCCAATGAGCGGTTCAATTTTGACGTAAATTTTATTTCGAGTCTGGGATCCCTAGAGTCATACTTCAAATTCAGTGTACTGCTTCAATTTGACGAAATCGAGTCGCTTAATGCTTCAGCAAAATGGGACGTGTAGGCCTGGAAGAACCTTGAAATCGATTAGGATTTTGCTAAAAAATCATCTTTTCGGACGAGATGCATTTCTATCTCGGCGGGTACTTGAACAGGCAAAATTCTCGAATATATGAATCAGGAAATCCACAAATACACCTGGAGAAACGAATGCATCTATAGCGTGTTACTGGTTAGTACAGATTGTGGCTTGGTAGAATTATTGGGCCGTATTTCTTTCAAAATATGAATCAAATACCGCCACATTTCAACATTTTTTTGTGGTCGTATCTTGAAGATATTGATTTTGACGAACTACTCTCAGCAAGGTCGTCAACCGAACGATAGCCGAAGTGTGTCAAAAGTTCAGTGGTGCATTATCAGTCAGAATGTTGACATGAATTGGTCACCAACGAGATGTGATTTGACGTCTTTGGACTTTTATATGTGAGGTGCCGTAAAGGACAAATACAATCCTTAGACATTCATAACAATTCATAAACAATTGACCATTTCAAAGCCAATATTGAAGTACCCACTGCCAAAATAGAGATGCTCTTAATATGAAATGTGAACAGAAGTTCGACCGACCGAATTAAATACGTCAATGTCAGCCGCGGCTTTTATTTGAATAAAACTTGTCTGGTGTTTTATAAATTGCCAGACTGATAAACATCAAAATTAGCTTGCAAAAATATTTAGCTATTTTTTCATTAAATGTTTAAATCCAAACAACTTATTACGACTCTATATATGATACTTACATCGCTGTTTTAGATTGAAAACAAATTACCCGAAAAGTTTGAAAATCGCTTTATCTTCAACTTAAATTAATTACTTTCAAATTTAATCACATTAGTGTCGGATCAATGAATCCTCTAATTGTTTCATAGACAAGCAACCATGACTTGCTGAAGAAAGGATTCCAAAAATCCCATGTGAGTAAGATTTCTTATCCCTATAATTTATAGAAACTTTCGATTATACTGTAATGTATCTCATCTTTCGTTCAACTTAAATTCAATGTTTCTTAAATAATTTCAACATATCCTTGCTGACAATGCTGTCCAGTTCCTGTAGCTCACGTTTTTCTCATCCAGCTATCATACACCTATTACCTCATGGAACGTTAGTGATAAATAATTCATGTTTGTGGATAACTTTCCGCCTTTTTCCTTCGTTTTCAGCTTTCTTATGGATGATTTAGGACTTTTCATATATCCTTTCGATTGAACAAGTAGCAATTCATTCATGAATGGGTTATGCAAGTCATAATTTTTGCGCACCGCAGACATTTCTCATTTTCTGTTTTTCTGTTTTTTTTTTTGCTTTATAGAATACTTCAAATGTTTTGTTGACTATACTGACAGCTTCAAGAAGGATACTTGATATATTGTGTCCGTTTCCAACCATTCACGATAAATTTTCTTCGGAATAAATGAATGGAGAGTAGATGACTGTTGATTATACTTTGATTGATTACGTAAAAGAATACGTTTTTTGTTATGGTCATCGTTTCGTTGAAAATTTTTTGATTCTATTTTGTTGTTTTTTGGAATTCCGTGAAAAATTTTCGGAAAACAATATTCAAATTTGAAATTGGATGTGCCTTTGCCTTTGTACATGAAAGCATTTGGGTTTTGTGAATAAATTTTAATCCGAAATTCATATAGTAACATAAATTGTTTTAAAAATGTATTCATGCGATCCACTACTTTATTCATAACTCTATGACCATTACTCATTGAATATAAATAATTTTCAAACATATGCAAAATATTTTTAATGAACGTTTGATCGTAAATGTCGATGCCCACATTCGTTGGCAATGAAAGGAATTCTACATTCATTTCACGATTAATCAATTGAAGGTTTTCTACCTACACCAACAAACATTACATGCGTAAGTACACCCACATTACTTTGATCATAAATCATTCTTTATGTCATACTTTGTAATTTCGTAATGGACTTGGATGTAGAAGAAAAATAGCCTCCTGGACTTCAAATTGTGCTGGACTATTTTTAACCAATATTTATAAAAGTACAATGTATTTATTGCATGTATGGTTATGAAGCATTTATGGAGTAAATAGTTCATATGAAATTACGTAACATAACTCATTAATTTAGGATGTTAATAGAGGGGTTATCGTTTCATTGAATACCATACTAAGTAATTTAACATTATTCCATCAGACGGGTACAATTCCTTGCTAGTTCTAGTTGCGGTTATTTGTCTCCAATCCACTGAATCCTCTAGGCATCAGTGAGATACCTTACTACCACTGATAAGAACGTCAAGTTATTAATTTTACAAAATTAGGCAGAACTGCGTGGCAGCCTCCTTCCCAAAAGGCCATAGAGAGCGACAATATTTACATTAAAAAGTTCGGTATTGGTGTATAAACTTTGACCAAATTTTTCTTGGGTAGCTTCTTATTAAATATTTTATTCAAGGGGTGTACACTACATTGTCATGCAAATTAAAATTAAATTGTTACATGATATAAAATTTCAAAAATAAAAATGAAGGAAAAAATTAGCGGAAAACGTATTAACAAACAAAAAAATAGGGTGTAGTGTAGTGGTTTCACCAATTACTTCCTTCGCATTAGACGTAAGACACAATGGCTTTAGCAAACAACTTTAATATATGAAAAGCGGTTTCCTTAGAGGTATTGAACTTTAAGTTGGCAACGCTTTTTAATGCTTTAATAAATACTGTACTGTGGTACAGCTCGAGGATAACACAGTAGTCTGACAATGGTGTACAAATGCGATTACGTGAACGGAATACAAAGTAGAAAGGAGAGCCGCAGAGAACGTAGTTCAAATAGTATTTCCCAATGAAATAGACGGCCATCGAATATGTAAATAAAATGGCGGTTAAAATTAAATCAATATTTCGTTAAAATGTGAATGGTGAAACTCACATATGTCAATTGTATCTAATGTTAGTAAAAGTGGACCTTTGCGAACGTAAATTTATTTCATGTTTGGCTTAAGGTTCAATAAAGTACGCGAAAATGCAATTGCATGGCTGAGTATGTGTGTGTTTTCAAATCATATAGATCAATAAATATGTTGATATATTAGAGAAAATATATTAGAGAAAAATTATGGTGGGCTTTGAATTGGGCACTAATAAAATTTAATAAATAATGTGTTATAATTGTTATAAACAAAGGAAAGCTATTTCCTTAACTCGATTCCTTGGAATGAGCTATACAGTACCGTGATACTATTCATGAAGCTGCCTTTAGCGTTGCAAATTTTTGCAGTAGGGAGAGTTTATTTAATTATAGCTAAGAAAGGACTTGGACCTGAAAATCGGAATATGTTCAATTTATAAAGTAATAAGGATCAAAGTCTTTTGAACATAAAACATTCGGTATTTAATTTGATATAAAAGTCCGTGTTATCTGATTGGAGCTAGCAGGGCCGAAAATGATCCCTTTGGCTATTGGTGTATGGCAGGATCTAATTGTGCAAAAATCAAAATACATCGGAAAATTTGTATGCGGTAGTTACGAAGGATGGCGCATTGTGTGGGGAAAATAAATAAAGCTGAATGAAACACAGGAACGGATGCTATAAAACTTATAGATAACTGAAAAGTGCATCGTCTCTTCACATATCATGCTACCAGTTACTACAAAACCTAAAAGGACAAAACTGTGAGTAACACAAGGTCCATCAAATGAAGTGGATGGAATTAAGCGAAATTTGACGGAGACCTCACATTGCTTTTCTGTCATCAATGCAACATGAGTGCTATGAAGTCTTGTAAAATATAGAAATGAGTTCAAGGAATTTAAGATCTCTTTTGAATTTCAGGCAAAATTAAAGAACTTGGTTCACATACTTCATGATTTCGTCGGTGGTCTAATAATCTAAATACAACAACAAATGTTCGTTCCGTGCGTAAATTCATTTGGTGATTCGGCAAAAAGTGTGTGCATGCCAAAACTATCAATGCAAGAACTCCTTCACATCAATGGAGCAGTTCCTTGCTAGAAAAGTTCATGCTACCGCATAATTTTTTACCCGAAAATTCAGCCGCTGCCCAGAGATGGGATATTGATCACTACGACTTAGTTTTAACACCAAATCTAACAAAGTTCGAGGAAATTTCGCTCTTACGCACACGCCTACTGGTCATCATTCCTTGAATATCCTCCAGAGCTTATCCTACTTAGTTTTGTTATCGTACCTGTTCCTCTACTTGTAAGCAAAAACAAATCAAAACCTCTTTGAGTGGACAACAGTCTGCATAAACTTTCACGTCCCTGAAAAACAATTAAAGCTAACACTATACAAGTGCTTAACGGAGAAGCAAGGAGCGCTTACTATCAAAAAGGGAAGCCTCAGAGGCTTCGTAGGTAGTGTAGCAACGTTAGTTAGAAATATCCCACTGTCAACGGGAAGACACCCATATCAAACCTAATCAGGGTGTAAATACAAAAGAAAGACAACGAATACTAGAAAAGAATAGTCTCAGAAAGAAGACTGAATAGTCTCAGACAATCCTCGGAAGTCTTCAAAGATATGAACATATATTTGAATAATCTCCATTTGAGTAATCTTCTTCTTTTGGAGTAACATATACTGTGAAGGAGACTTGAAAAACGAGAGAGCACCAGAGACGGCTTCTTTTATGCGAGCCAGGGATATTGGTTTCTAAGGCTTATACTTAACCATTTTCATTGAAACGCCAACAAGAAGTACCATCGATACACGATATCTGTTGGAACATCGACATTGGCAGCACTAACTCGTATAACAGATGATTGACTAGATCTGTCAAAGTATCTCTCTCTGAATATATGCCGCAATAAGTAATAATAAACTCTGTGTGTCAACTAACTTAACAATAAGTATCATTAAACTTGTATTTTCATTGCTTTCATATGATTAGAACAAAAATTAACAATATCTTTTCGATTTCTTCGCTCATGAGGCTGAAGTTGAAGAGATATAGGCCAACTTAACCAAGACGTTCTATGATCTGGATGGAATACCCAATAAAGTCTTGGAGGAATGTCGAGAAATATTGTTTGAACTGTTCCCTCCTCATAGATCCTCGATAATTAGGTAGATCATAAAGTTAGATCCTTAACATTGATAACTACCCCATATTGGTCCATATTCATCTGGGACAAGTTCAATATTGGTGGAGTCCTAGTTTTATATCGTTTTGCTTCACAATATTTCCAAATTTTCCAACAAAAATATAAATGCACATCACGTGCATTCCATTGTCTTGCGACCCAGGGGTCTTTATATTCACAGACGACATGTTGATACGAGCGAGTCATGCTCCCGTTTTTTCACTCTAGAAAAGTTACAATGAAAAGTCCAACAAATAGCATGCAACTGCAAAAATTGGAGGCTCCATATACACGCTTCGAAATCGTAAAATGGAATCTGCATCCATACTAATTCCAACAAAGGGCACAGACTTGCAGTCCATCAAAGTGAAACGATATGAGTGGGTTTTAACAACCAGATAGTACCTCTTCAGGACCCAATTAAATATTTAGACCTGAATTTTCCAATAAGTTCAAGATGTATCTCCATGCTACGAAAGCTATAAACAGAGCCAAAGAACCAGCACCATTAATTTTACATCTCGTATCCTCCTCGATCTGCATGCGTAAAACCTTAATCGGGCCCATCACTACTTACATTAAAAGTCGCTCAGTTCAGAGGTGAATCACACGAAAGACACACGAATACTTCATGTAGCAAATAAAGTGAGCTTTTATGATAGAGAGCTTAGAAATTACACGTCGTTTGTGAGTGATGGGAACGCGATGACTGACTTTCTGGGCCTTAAAGTTTGTGAAAATAATAGTTTAAAAGTAAAGGTGAGTCATTGTGTATGAATACAATATTTAAGAGAATTGATATGTATCACTTCACACCTTCGTTTAAAGTCCTTTCCCCAACAAGATTTGTGTTAAGTGCGAAAACATTTGCGCAAAATTGGAGTCGAATGCTGTTATACTGCGGTTTTTAACATCAGAAACCATATTTGAAGCCAAATTTGTCTTAACAAGCTCCATAAGTCTATTTGTGTTTTTGTTATGAATCGGTATGTTTGGGGTTCAATTGTATTAATATTTGTTTCAAAAAATATTTAAACTCTGCGTTGTCTCTGCGTAAACTAAAAGCGTTGTTTTAACACAGACAACATACGGCCTGTTGATTCATAAAGCTTGCTAGAAAGTAAAACTCACCCAGTGAGTTCACAGACTACATGCACAGATCATACCTGTACTTTCCTCTTTATTTCATTTTTTATCCTTTGGCAGTAATAAATATCAAGTGACATTGACATATAATCTGTCAACGTGACATATTTTATTGACTTTTGAGATATAAAGTTCAATCGTTTACTCAACAAAAATGCAAAATCCATGTTTTATTGTGGGTTGTTACGATTTTGTTTTCTTTTTGCATGAATCAAAAATGAAATGAATGAATCGTAAACGAGCGTAGTAAAGTGACTATGAAGAAGAAACAAATTCTTCAGAGGATGTGGTATGGATGTATGATGATTAAAGCGTGGCAATCCAGATTTTTTACCAAGTGAAATTGATATGTTATCTCCAGACGTCACCGGATTGCCGAACGGCCAGATTAACATGAATAATCTTTTTGATGGAGACAGTGTATATAATGAAGAATAACAGGAGATTATCTGATGAAATGACATGACGAGAATTAAAGTTGAAAAACGAGGAAAAGCCATGGTACCGTGAAGATTTTTCTATTGAAAGCTTTTGGCATATTGATCATACGCCTGACAATGCTGATGTTTTGAGAATATTTTGCATATTGATTGATGATGAAGTCACAGCAGACAAACTTGCCCGCTGAACAATCTCTTGCTACTAATCCTTGCGAACGTTTGACGTCTTGGATAAATGATAACACATGATAAACATGTCGTACAATCATTCCATGTCAATATTATGTTGCTAGCATTTTTTAGATAATACAATGGAAAGATACGTAAATTCACGCTTGTGTGAGGTCTAGCCCATTGTAAATATTGCAGTCAAAAATTGTATAAGCCGGCCAGTGTCAAAGGTATGCGTTAACATAGATGAGCCGATGGTACTTTTTCAAGGGCGACTACCGATCCGTCAGTATAATTCAAATAAAACCCACAAGCTCGGTCTAAAGATGTATAAGGCAAAAACTGATGATGGATGTGTTTGGCAATACAAAGCGTATATTTTTCAGGATCCGAAAATGTCCAATTTGGATAAACCAAGAAGTGTTGCCGTTGAGCTGTGTGACGATTTGGTCCAAGAAAGAATAGTGATTGCAGACAACCGGTACCAAGTGTACCTTTAGTTGAATACCTGGTTACCCTCAAAACTTATCTTTATAGCATGTTAGAACAACTGTTGTTACTTTTTAAAAACAGAGGATCAATAAAGGAGAGCATATCGCGGCTCAGTGGAATAATTCAACAGCTTTCAAATGAAAGGACAAAAGAGATGTTGTCATGATCCCAACTTGGCACGGTGATGAACAGACTATGACTACTACAAATATGATATAACAACTGAAAAAAGGGAGCCGAATTTTTTCGATGAGTTCGCTCGTTAGTTCTCTCTTCAATTTTGAACAGTCTTACATGGTACTAGAAGGTTGTTATTGATCAGACTTTTGGAGTAGACGTTATGAATGTCTTGTATATTCAGAAAACAGTTGATCCTCAAAAAAGGTGTTCTTTAGTGCAAGCACAAAAATATATTTTGAGAAAACTTTGTTGGCGTTACTGGCTCCTTCTGTAGCTATAAAATGGCGAACTTAACATGGTTCGTTTCCACGTCAACACAACCAGCCACCGTCATCGCAGAATTTCCTCCAACAACTGGATAAGGAAGATAGTAAACATCAAAGATGAAAATGTACAGGTTTCTATGAACGACATAGATACCCAAAAGACAGCCTGCAGGTTGCAATTAGGCAATAAGAGGTTCGCAAACATGTTATGTTTGCACTAAACTTTATTGCTTGCAATGTTTGCAGAAAGAAAATGGATATTTGTTTTGTAAATATTAGATAATTTTCCTTCAATTTTCCGTATTTTATGCACTTATTTAACCAATATTTAGTTAACTCATACTAACTGTTGACGAGGACACATTTCGGCTATTTGCCGCCATCTTTATCTCATTCTAAGATCCTTTTCCCACTGTTGTTACCTACTAAACTTATCCTTGTTGGGATAAAACAATTATAAACTTAAGAAAGTTTCTAATAAATACTTTTCGACCGAGTTTTCACACTTTTGTTTTTCATGCGCTATATACAAAAATATCGAGTATTTCCCTATATCCCAGCAATATATTTAATCCTTATTATGGGTCCTGCCAATTTCTCATTAAAAATGAAATTGTTTTCATACGTCCACAGCTCTAGACATCTTAGAAATTGTATGACCGAACAGACCACATACAGTCTGCGGACTGCTTCGGAGTCCACAGTCAAGAGTCTGTCCAAAGACCATACATGACCCATATATGCATCATATATGGTCTGTCAAAGTTCACTTGTTACGTAGATATAGTCAGATATACAGGAACGTTCCTGAAATCCCCTGGTGTGAATTTCTTGTTGATTCACTCTTGATTGTAAAATAAAAGAATTTCGAGAACAGAAAAGTCCAAAGGATTTATGTCAGAGGGAAGTTTGGACTCCTATCATTAAACTTGCTTCGATCATGAATGGAACTCTTGTAAGCTGATAGAAAACATTCGATAATTTTTGAGAGTATATGTAACAGAATATGGTTGTTTCTGCTCCCATTTTTAACTCAACTCCTTAGCAATATCTACACGTACAGATTAGTATGCCTATCTCGTTACTAAACTTGTTATTAATTAATATTAATGATAACAAAAACATTCGAAGTTTATCACGTACTCCATTTAATCACTCTTTTTGCAATCTATATATGTTCACATGTATGTAATAGAACGATTGAAGCTAATTAAGTCCAACAAAATTGGACATGCTGGCGAAACCTTATCATGCCCCTTCAAGAAGGACGAAATGTTTCCACAAAGCGAATTTTTGCGGTTTTTTGATTAAATCCTCGTACGTATTTAGGCTGGAAAAACTTACGCTAATGTCAAGGGATCAACCATCATTTCTTCAGCACGCGTTTGCACAGCACGTATTTCTCAATGCAGCAAACAATTAGGTCCTTAATGATTCTCATGCGCCATGAAGGTGAAGATAATGACGTGAATTATAAAAAGCCGAGCAGGAACTGATGCAATACTTGGTTTTATGTATTCTTCCCGCTCAATCGTGTGGAAGAAATTTTACGATAAATATAAAAACGATGGCGTTGTATATTAATTGTTTCTTTGTCCTTGCGGCCTACATTTCAGGACAAAAAGCCGTATGGTCATCAAATTTCGCTTTAAGCAACAAAATCTCTTAATTCCGTGAAGCGAAACCCATTCCACACCATTTCAGATTACTTTCTTCGGCGTCATCAGCCTTTTAATGGCCGTTGAAGTTTTACAATTGATTTTATTCGTCATAAAAGGAATTTCACTGATTCGACGAACACACACGGCCAACACACGTTCATTGTTCATGTACCCATAATAAACTGTATCATTAATGCTTCATACACTCTAAACGAGATGGTCGGATGTCGAGCAGAAAATACTTTCTGGAATGATATTATTCATACCATAAACATAAATCATAGTTAACATGTCTTCCGCAGATATGATGGGTGTTGGAAGTGCACAAACTGCTGGAAACATTATCCTCGTAACATCATAAATTTCTGCTTCTATGCTGCTGGCTCGGTAAAACAACAAACTGTTTCTCAAGGATACACACATTGCCGGGGCCACTAAAGTCGATGCGATGGCATCGGAGTGTAGCAATGTCAGGACTTCGAGGAAGGTCTGTGACTAGGTGAAGCAGAATATAGCAAACATCATTGTTTTAAGTAGCTTGGATCCTCGAGACTGTCTACAAGTTAATGTTTTCTCTTTGCAGGATGCGGAATCCGATTTTTCGCATCTTCTCCTTTGTTTTTATACTAACAAAGCTTTCATGACAGCCTGAGCAACTAGTCTTCCATGTTGGCATTAATCCAGCTTTCTACGGTTGTTGAAAATAATCATCTGAGAAATAGTTTTCTCTTTACACATGATTTACAACGATATGATAAATGAATGTTGCCACAGGAGCAGGAAAAAGAGTTGAAATCTTTACGATGAATCTTTATTTGAAGGAATCCAATGGTCCTTGAACTGAACTTTTTATATGACATAGAATAAATCAAAATAATATAACGATGAATACGTGTATTTCGCTTCTTGTGAGAATCCTGACTGGAAGGAATGATAAGAAAGGGATATAATAACATTGAAGATTTTCTACATTCGTTCTTACATTTCCAGCAAAAACCGCTGAAAAAAGAATACAAGCAAATTGAAAAACATCAATCAGAACCAATCAACGAATGATACGTAGGAGTATAAAAAAAAGTGCCATAGAAGGATCTGGTTGTCTCTGTATTGAAAAAATTACTTAACAAGCTCGTGGGAGAAACTAGTGGCTGTCAATCAGGATTTATAAGTAATAAATAGGTTGCTTTAGCGACGCTAAGTGACTATACCACATTAACTTACCTTGAATAGGACTGGCTCAATGCAGAAAATTAGTTACAAAATAAGATGAGACGCGATGATACCTTTCCTGTATTAGTTTCCTGTAAGAGTATCCTCCAATTAGTTGTACTGATCGACGAAACCGCTCAGTATGCAAATTTGCTCAAGGTTCACGTAATTTTGTCTATAGAATCCAGCCCTTTGATTCATTCTTCTACTGGTCATCATTCGTGAGTCCTTCCAGCAAATATTTTCTTGGATGCCTGGCCATCATGCCTAGATCATTCAAATTTTCGCAGAGACAGCCAATGGCGCGTCAAAAATTTAAAGAGATTATTGATGTATCCAATTGGCTTTTTAGTCTTTTTTTCTCTACCTGTGAGGTTTCTCGAAGCATCTGTGCGGAGCTTTGTAAAAGAGACCATGCCTGATGTCCGGACTATAACACACATGTTATCACAGATGAGCACTTAATTTTGATTTTAGATGCAGATATCCTAATTTGAACAATCTAAATTTATAAGCTTTTGAAAGTTCTCAATTGATAGGGGAGCAGAAACTGTGATTTGCTTATTTTCGTTATGATTTCCGTGGATTTCAAGTCCTACTCATAATGATTCCCGGTGGACTTCTACGAATATGAGCACTTGATCTTTGTTTAAAACTAGTTATATCGTGAACGAATGACATGCTCCACCACCGATGATTACCCCAAAGCCTGTTCTTTGCCCGCTAATTCCTAGCCCATTGCATGCTCCAGTCATTTTGTCCCTTCCTACATCTGCAGGGTGTGACTATATGGCCAAATGTTCCAAAGACAGACACTTCTTCTCATACAAACTCCAAACCTTCATTAGCCTCATATTAAAACGATACCAAACAACCATAGAATCCCCTTAAGATACTTTACTGCGACAAGTTTGGCACAACCACTGCATTTGTCAACCTCACTCGCTCTCTGGACCGTATCGAATCATGAAACTTAATATTGCTTGTCATTCAACCAATCCTTACTATTTGAAATTCCGTTGAAATTGAGTCCGCACCCACCTTCCTAAACTATCGCCAACGATCCTGAGTCACAATCGTTTTTCAATTCGTAGGTCATTGTTGCTGATGTTGGCATTCCTGGCTTGGTGTTACATATGTCGAGCAGACCGTATACTTATAGTGGATTATCACTTCCTACCCCAAACAAAAACAAAAATTGGCTTCGAACAGTTTCATGAAAGATGTCCTGTACAACAACATGACCCCTGTCTTTTCACCACTACAGGGGCCATCGTCTTCACAGGCGTTAGCCCTTCACATGACATGGCCGGTTGCAGTCGAAACAAAATTGATACCTTGTCGGAAGATACTGGACGTAGTTTTCTCTGTACATATCTGTTTGATATGTCAGGACAAGTTTACTGAACCTCGAACTTCTTAACTTCGCTAGACGTTCCAGTGTCTAGTGATCTGATAAATTTAAAATTTCGTTGAATCCACATTCACCTTCCTAAGCTATTATCAACGATTCCGACCCACACTAAAATTTTTTCGGCCTGTATCCAGCCCATATGTCAGGAAGGGTCCTGCGAACCTCTTATCTCTCATGTTCAAAAAATAGAATTTCTGGAAGAAACTACCCATAATCATAAAGCGCATTTCGGTTCATTCGCGATCTTCTTAAGTGCGTAAGTTGATCTCTCATCGCAGTTTCCACTGAAAATTAGGTAGCTACCTCTTATCCCTATTCTCATCGCAATAACTCTTCCAAAAAGTCACTACCGCCCTTCCACGTCCTTCGAAGAATTCGGTATCATCCTTAACAATAATGACAGCTCTTCCACCATCTATGACTGAAAGGTGGTGAATGCACTCCAGGTTCAGGTCCTGTTCCAGGACAAAAGCAAAGGAACCAGTGGACATGCAATCAACAACTTTCGAAGAAATCGCGACACAAATGACTTGCTGGCTTTGATTTGGCTTGACTTAACATGTGTATGAAGGAGCTTTCTTCAGTTTTAGTAAGAGATGGCGCCTGCAAACAGTACGCAGCGTGTTAATTTGACAAATACGCAATTTCGATCGTTTGACATTTAACAACAAACACTCATTTTTGCATCAAATTGTGACGTGTGACAGAAATGGATTTATTTTGAAAACCTGAAGTGGAAAAAAATTGTGGCTTTCACCTAGTGAAGCCAGTCCTTCAACACCAAAGCCAATCTTCATGGCTTTATAGAGTGAACTAGGTCATAATAAAAAAAATGTAAGACGTTGGTTCTCCTTGCCAGTCGTATGTTGTTTTGTAGTTTTTCATTAAGTCCATAAATGAAAAGCAAAATTCTGACCTACCTTGCCTTACATTTTTATGATAATTTCTGTTAGACGTAAACTGGTTAGTCTTAAGGCTCAGTGTTGTATAAATGTAAATATACATGTCTATGAACTTTGCGAAAATTCAAACCAATTTACAGTACATTAAGTAAGAGCATGTATGCCTATGGCGCGTTCCAAAAAAATTCAGTCTTTGTGGATCTTTTGTGAAGTTTTTGCGAAGCATTTCGAGGTGGTGTCCTTTTGCACCCACCCAAAACGATAAATATTTTGTATGTAGAGGCGGAAAAGTTCCTTAAAAAAGTGGAATATTTTTCTTCAAAAATGGACGGATTGATTTTAAATGCTTAATTTCAACGCCCTGCTAGCTCGAAGTTCTCAGAAAAACCTGCTAAAAAGGATGAAAATGTGATTGTAGCAAAGCTTTTTTGGAATCCAGCATGGTCCTTGCATGGAAGGAACCCCAAAACCAATGTCCCAAACCAGTTCGTCCAGCGGACGTTCAAAAATTTACTCAGCTACAATATTTTCCATTGCGTATCAAAGAATGGTGCTGGTTGGTTACACCTCTTCAGCAATAACCTCAATGCTCAGAAAATGATCGAAATTGACAGGAAAACTTTTCAGAAAAACGTCAATTAATGTGGAAAATTGACGATTGAATGTTTCAGGAGCAACGCGATGTTAAACGTCGGAGCAACCTGGTGACAGGTTTTCCGGAAGTCCTCCTCCGGAAGATCTCTAGGATATGCAGAAAGTTTAGTGGATAGCAAGCTCATGTATTTGCGTGATGAGAAAAAAAAATGGCTTATTTAGCGCCATTTTTAAGTACCTGTTTTGAGTGACTTGAAGCTTTGCTTTCCAATATTTTGCGCAATGGCTCCAAGTAGGCGCTCCGTATAATATTATAGACTGAATGGCCATCTTTAAAATTATTCTCTCATTCTTTATGTTTATTTGGGACCTTCTGTTGAGTAGCGGATACAGTTGTCGTACAGAATTAAATGCTTTAATGCTTATTCGTTCAATGTGTTCTTTAAACATGAGTTTCTGGTCCAACATAAGCCCAAGATACTGCAGATTTTCGGACCATAGTATGGTTCGTCCTTAAAAGTTAATTAGGCGGCAAGGAACTTTTACCATCTTTACTGAAAAATATTGCCCTAGTTTTCTCAATATTGATGCTTTTTTCTACCTGTAGAAGAACTTATATACTTTTTCAAGCATTTTCTCCAAGTCAGCTGTTAAGGTACTTGGGTATCCTGAAGTATCAAGTTAAAGAGGTATTGATGTTGAAAAGGGTCGGGCTCAGACAGGATCCCTGGGGAACACCAGCTCCCTGCTGGTTCTCACAGTATAGGTGCTAGCTCGAACCTTTATCTTAAATGATCTATCTCTGACGTGGGAAGCTATCAAATTACATAAATATGTTGGAGTTTGGTTCTCTTGGAGCTTATAAAATAAACTTTCGTGCCAGACTTAATCGAGTGCTTTCTCAATATCAATGGTGACCATTCCAACTGATTGTTTACCTATTAGAGCTGTCTTAATGTCATTTGAGACGCGATACAGCTGGTGCTGCGTTGAATAACCGTGTCTGATACCAATCTGAAAGTTTGGAAGTATATTTGACATTTCTACAAAGTCGGGTTACCTTTGAACATGCCTACCTTATTATGATTAAAAGGAAGTTTTTGAGTAAATATTCTATGAATAACAAGATACCCACTCTAGCTTATAACACTATGAGCAGGAGAGCATTGGTTGAAAGCATTGCTCTTCGTTCTAGTATATAAACCTCTTGTATTTATCAATCAAATCGACCTGTACGTAGCAAAAATATACTATCTCACAAAAACTGGGTTAATCAGAAAAGAACTCATTTTATTTGCTTAACTCTGATTTTTGGTAAAATGAACATGCCTTACTTACACAAAGCTAGATGTGTCCTGTCTGATATATACGAAAACCATGATAAATCCTTGAACAATCTGCCGATTTTTCCATCTGTCAGCTTTCT
The DNA here is from genome assembly GCA_954870665.1 of Stratiomys singularior. Classification (NCBI taxonomy): domain Eukaryota; kingdom Metazoa; phylum Arthropoda; class Insecta; order Diptera; family Stratiomyidae; genus Stratiomys; species Stratiomys singularior. Next base: position 24,154,729 of record OX940881.1, on the reverse strand, counting down.
TAACTTTAAATCTGAATAAAGCCTCCAGTCCTTGAAATTTCATACCTGTTTCAATATATACACAAAAAACAAGGAAAAATGCAAATCGTTCGTAGAAAAGTGCAATTACAACAAACACTGCAAAGTTTCAATTTTTACGAGGTTGAATAAAAAGGAAACAATTTACGACCAATCCCTGCACGTCTAGTACATTTTCCTAAATCTCCACGCAAAAATAATAAGCCAACATCAGATAAGTTTCTGCTGACTTTGCAATGTTCGACAAACAAAAAATTATCCTTCATAGTTTTCCGTTGTTGCTTTTCTTTTTTTTTGCCAGGTCAGAGGATATCGAAAACGTACTTTTTATAGATTGTTCGCTTTGATGAATCATAATTCCGGGAAGTTGATTGTACGTATGGTTGGATGAAAGTTCAGTTTTCAAGTTGGAAAAAGTAAATATTACCATTGACTTCAAGTTTCATAATGGTTGGTTATGCTTAATTGAGAATTCATGCCAAAGAGCTTGAACAAACAACTTCGATTGAAAAAAGGACGAATATAAAAGCTCAAGTATGGTTGAATTGATGCAATGAGAAATTTAACTTATAACTAAAAGTTCTGAAGGGCTACAAAGCGAATACAGAGCCTGCAAAATGTGGGTCTTTCTTTGACGATATTTTATATAATGGTGTCTCCAGATTTTGTTTGAAACATCCACAGGAAATACAATAGAGAGAGAGAATAAATGTTGCAGAGAATTTAACCGAAATTGATGAGATCACACATAAGGCTTGCGTTCCAGTAAGTTTCGCTAATTACGCCTATTACAGTTTCCAATCTGTAGACATGCGCATCTGAACTTGATCCTTTCACGAAGGCGCCTTGTGATCTTGCCAGTTGTTCTTCAAGGATATTCGTTGAGAGACTGTTAACACCGATCTAATCTGATTAACTTTGGTGCAGTTCAAGAAGTGCCTAGAAGTGTCGATCAACGGGTCAGAACAGTATACCAACTACACATTTGCCCAACTACCCCTGTTTACGTCATCGGAACCATCATAATGGTTTGTGGGAGTACAAGGGAGCTTTGCTACAGCAAACAGAGAGTGAGACCATGAAGTTTAATCATGAGTTTTTCACCCTTGGTTTTTGATTGGGTATCGAGGTGAAAGCATCATGAGCGCTCCAGGGGTCTTCCCATAAAGTAAATACAAAGATAAGTTCACTAAGTGGTTCACTGTTTACAGAATGAAAGGACTCGTGAATTTTTCAGCATGACTGAAAAAGGCGATCGGAAATCATCACAATTTTTATGGAACTAGCGTTTTCTTTGGTAGGAAAATCTTTACTGAAAGCTTACAACGTACAATTATGCTGAGCAGACTTCATAAAGAAACCAATTGCTTGAACCTTAAGCTGGAATTGCGGAGACCATAGCTTCCTTGACGAAAATCAACGCACCAAAATCTTGTGTCGCTGGACGCGTCAGGATTGGAAACTACCTTAGAAAAACGTTTTTGATAAATTTTAGTGAACAGAAAAACATAAAGATAGAACACGAAATTATGAACGCTTCACGACTTGAACTTAGACGCACGAAATTTCCCTTTTGTTGTTACTTCAGAGTACAAGACCATTCAAATCACGACATCTGAAGCTTTTATTAAAAATTTGGCTCCCTAAAAAATCCAGAAACAGCAGGACCGCATGAAAGTTTTCTGGAAACATGAACAGAAGTCGCTAATAGTGACAACCTAGCAAGCCAAAAAACATGACTTCACGAAGGACGAAATATCAAAGACATATTACGGAGAAGTTCAGTATCATGCAGTATATTTGCGTAGACAGCGCCTGTCAAACTCGTTTGACATTTAGTATCTCGTATTAAATGTCAGATCACGAATCAGCTTGCCTTAGAGACGGCTGATGAACCGTTCGTAAAACATACCTCTCCCAACGTTCAGCACCGGATAGAAACTAAATTTAATCTACAACAAAAAGTGCCTTTCTGTCAATATTCTCTCACTTATATCAATTTTGTAGTGCGTCCATATACACAAGTTTACAAATCAAAACCTGGACTCGAAGACATTGAGAACGATTCTCAACGCTTCATGCCGTAAAGACAGGTCTCCAATGCGTGTGTGAAGATTGGTACTAGTTTTTGAGTGCACGCTTAATTGCAGTACTGCGCTCTATTAGCTGGATCACGTCGCATCACACAGCATTTGGAATTTTATAGCAGATGTTCCCAAAACGGCTATGGATCCATTAATCCTTTATAACGAACAACCGGACGGAATTTAAATAACAACTTGTAATAACGACAATGCTGGCCAGTGTGCAGAGACCAGGGGCTGATTAATCTTCATACCCGTAGGACCGTCCGTAGGAAAAAAAATCGTTTGGAACTTGTTTTTGTTCTGCAATTGTGCTGCGAAATGTGTAAAATTCAGAAACAACGTTGAAAATCCGATTCAATGTTTTTTTGTTACGTTTGTGGATGTCATATGCTTGCAATAAGCACAAAATGATTACAAATGCTCTCGACAATGCGTATTTTAGTACTTTGGATTGGGTGTAGTACAGTGGCAAGTAATGTGTACCGAAAGTAGGCAACGCAACACGGACAAAACAAAGCTGTACAAGTGGTTGCTTGGTAAAAAAAACAACAATTATTTTCACTGTTTGTGCTAACGTTATGGACTACAAAAATCATGTAGGTGGTTGCGACTTTTGCTCGACGAATGTGATGAAAACTAGCACAGTATAAACATTCTGTCGTATCATTGTTGAAGTCACGGTGATTCGTTACCAATTGGTCTAGTTATAAGTGAAAAAAACTTATGAGTCTTTCGTCTTTCTCACTGGTGTAGAATGAATGCCATTTCGTTTGCAAGAAAAGCATATAATTTCGCAAAGTGAACTGAGTGATTCGAAACAGAAAGCAGAGTTGCTTGCATCACGGTTGCACAAATCGAAATATCATCATCATAAAACAGTCACTGTGTACAGAAATAGAAATCGTGCGATTTTACCTTTATTTTCAAAAAAGAGAAATAACATTCATTTCTGCAATCACATCAAAGGTTTATGTGGTGTGATGACCGCGTGAATACACCGCATGATCGAAATGAATAAAATTTGTTCATAGATAGCCCTAAGCAGAGTTGGAAGGCCGCTTTACTCCAAAATGCGAATAAAAAACCATCAAATCCGATTGCTCACGCAGTAAAAATTTAGGAATGCCAACAAACAATGCGTAAAATTTTGGCGAAGGTCAATGGAATCGAGTATCAATGGAAAATTTGTAACGATCGTAAAGTTGAGAAATAAATTGATTTGTACTGAATTTGGAAATATTCATTGATTTACGTATTTATTACAGGTCACTGGTCAATTAGTTGGGAAGCAATGTGGGTTCACGAATTCTAATTTATTGTGTTTGTAGGACAGTCGTGAAGTTATTCTGTGAAAAACGTTGCCGAGTTGTACGCATTACGAGCTAGGACGACAGACTGCTCTCTAAGCATTTTGTGAACGCACAGGAGGTTTTAGTGCCACCTCTTCAGATTAAATTGGCTCTATTAAGAACATTGTCAAAGCACTCAATCCCAAAAGATCGATTTTCCGCAACTAATTAAGGTGTTTCAAAACTGTCATACGCAAAAATGAAAGGAGCATTATGGGTCGTGATATTCCATAACTTATGGCTAATGCAATGTTTACAAGATGTTTAACGAATGATAAAGCAACAAATCCAGCATCAGTCCAAAGTCTTGCTCACAACTTTCAGTAATCGACATATTTTTAGAAAAGTTTCCACAAGATTGGAACTCAAATGTCTCTCAAGAAACCTTTTACGTGTTCACATCCTGATTTCTTCACACTATAATTGGGCGAAACGAGCAAGTTACGAGAGCGGCTACACCAAGATTTATCCAAAATAGAGAGGCGATACTAAGGATTTAGCGACGAAGGCATGATGAACGACTGCGTTTGGACCTTTATGCACCAAACGGATCCCAACCAGATCGGATCCTAGAACAGAGCAGTACAAAAGACTCTGTTCAACATATTTTCACAGCCGACTTCTACTTTTTGATTCAATAAATGGGCGTTCATTGTCAAAAGCAGCAAAATAATGATTATCTTTAAACCGTAGGTATTTAAGCAGAAATTGTAAGGAAAATCAAATAAGTCGCTGGAGAAGACTGAACGATCACAGTCGAAAATTAATTTCGAATATAGAAGAATCTCAAAATTAAAAAGAAGAATTTAACTACTTGCTCAAGTTGAGTATTTTGTGAAATGAAAACTATTAGAAAATAAATTTTTTTAAACGACAGTTTCCTGATTTGGATTCGGCCCCCAACTTTACCTTACAAACTGCTTTTGGTTGCTCAGAACCATAACCGTGTAAAGGTTATGTTATTTGAGAAGAGAAGTGTGTGTGCCGTTCCAATAATATCAAATTCAGTGACTAGAAGCAAGAATTTCCATTGAATTTTTCTTCTCTGGATATGAGAAATTATTTTGAGCTTTTGTTTATGCCTAAAACAATGCTCGCCGTTGAAAACAACGCATACATCCTGTCCCTTTCAATACCACAAATTCTGCTATTTCTTACCCTTCTGGATGTCTTTAAGTGCTAATAATTTCCTGTCGTCAAGCTGTCTCCCGAATCCCTTTTGCCTAGTTTGCATTGGTATAATCGTGTGTTGTGTATCGGTTCGACGTTATCGAAATTTGCTTTTCTTTTCCTTTCCATAATAACTGATAAACATTACACAATTGACTTGTGCGTGTGTATGTATATGATTGGGCCTTTATATCATCTGAATAGGATAAGGATTTCCATTGTCATCTCTATTGTTAATATTAAACGGAACTACCATGGAGCCTATCTTTTGTGTCATCGGAATCTACGATGGGTATAGCTTGAACATGACTTTAATGTCTTGGAAGTTTTATGATCGGTATTGGAATTCCACTGGACATGCTTTAACGAACTTTTAGACAAACTTTAAGGTATCGAATTCATCAAATAAGGTATCACTCATCAACTTACCTTGCATATCTTTAAACGCCAAGGGAAAGGGAATAAAACAAGAACAATTTCGAATCTTTTTATTTCAATCCTCATAAATTGTTCACATTTGTGTCCGGATTTTTTACATGTCCAACTAAAAGACAGAGAAATCAAATTGCAAATTATAAAACGGATTGGAAAAGAATAACCAGAAGCGCTGAAACTGAGGTAAACAAAACAAATGTGGCCTTGCAATGTTCGCATTTGTGTGTGTTTTTTTTTTTATTTGAATGAATTCATTTGAGGAAGAAACTATGAAATTATCGTTGAAACTTTACGTTCGAGCCTAAAATCACAGAAAAGAAAGAAAGAAAAAAATAAAGAAAGTTAGTTAATGCAAATACTGAATATTAACCACAAAACACTGTCTCTTTTTTCCAAAAACTAAGACAGGAGTTATTTTGTTTTTGTTGTAAATATTAGAATTTTCCAAAGAAAACCAATGCAACGTTGTTAGGATACGCATTTGAAATTTGATGAGAATTGAGTTGTTCTGTTCTCCATTGTAGATGGAAAGCGTGCCAGAAAGTCGCTTTTAGGTAAAAGACTTGAACCACGACTTACCAGAGGGTCGGGCTGTTTTCGATTTGCTTGCCTTTTTTCGTACATCCTGGCCGGACGTCGATTCTCGCGGCTCCGTAGTCATCGCTTCGTCTGTGTCGGTTAGTTGGGTTTTGAGGGTTTTCTTCAAATTATCAATCTATATCGTGCGAAAGTTGGTATCCTTAATTTATGCGAACAATTCAATTATTTTGTAATGCAATTACCTCTTGCTCGATTTGTTTTTTGTGTTTAATGCGTCGTGCCTTTTCCGTGTTGGCTCTGTTGATTTGCTCCTCGATACAGCCCAGGACTGTTTCACATGACTGACACCACTCCTGCAACGTGGCAGCAATTTTATGGACATCATCTGGCCGAATGTCACGCCCGAGGGCATAGTCAATCTCCAATTGACTATTTTTTTGATCCAATTTGCCGTGAATGATGTCTGCAATAAGAGAGAAATTTCATTTCAAAGTATTCAAACCAATATGACAATGTGAAAAATTAAATAGAGAAAAGGATTAAAATTGGGGCTTGCAGTTTGATTGAATTCAATAACTTTGCTGGAAGTGAAGAGTTGTTAATTAACGTACAATGCAATATCCTTTACAGAATTAATTTAATAAAACTCAAAAAACAAATAAAAAATATCAATCAAAACGTAACCAATATCGTTTTTGAGTACAAGTGAATGTGTGGTACGTAAAGATTTACGGTAAGACAACCCGAAAGTGATGTATGAATGGTTCCAATTCTATGTTACGAGTATTATATAATTCTATATAATTCTAACATCGGAGAATTCCAATTCTAAATCACAATTCTAAGTTATCACGCCTGCCCTTGTCTTAATAAAGATGGTTACATGCTTTCTGTATCACAAAATTTGTCACGATCGAAAGGCATTTAATAAAAAAGGACACCAAGCGGAAAATCACTTGGTAGAAGTAAATTTTGATAATTAATGAGGCGGATGGGATCGCATTCTTTCAAACTGATTTCCAATTTTAAGTTGAAAAGATGAAGTCGCACAGCGAAGTTCAGTGTCAATTTCACTTTAAAATTTTTTTAATACTCTTGAAAATCCTTATTCAGCCTGGCCACATAAACCGTGTAACTCTCGTAGTGTCCTTCATCTGAGGAGTTGTCGTTGAAGACTTAAGGGTATGTGTTGCAGGTTGCTGGTATCTGTTCTACAGGTTCGATCGCTATATATTGTAAAATTCCATAGAGGTGTAAGATGTAGAGCGACCTATCTGTGTACGTGAGCGCCCGAAGTTTTAAATTTATCTTTTTCTCCCCTCACCAGCTGTTCAAACGTTCGGCTCCATTCGTTCCTGCCATTTGTGTCATATGCAGCATGATATCCGAAATCTTATCGAAATTTTAACGTTTTTCGTGCAATTAAAAACACATTTAATTCGCATTTACAAAGCATTACCCAATCATAGCCGAAAATACGAAAACAACATTCATAAGTGACTAATAACAGCTGAAAAATGTACAACTTTTACATGCTTTGTTGGAGAGCATATATCTGCCTTGAAATTGAAAATTATCCATCAATATGACTGCCGACATTTTCACATACAAGTTAACTTACCAATTACAGCATAGAATTAGGAAATCGAAAGTGAAAATGCTTTTCATTAAGTGTAAAAGTAAAACAATGTTTACATTTTGCGAAATCTTCGGCTTCCTTCCATTGTAAATTTGACAATGAGTTAGCATTACAGTTAGAAATGCAATTTCCGTAAAGGAATAGTCACACAAATCACTTACATATTGAAAATATTATCAAATCGGTAGCTGAATCATACACTTTAATCAGTCAACGCTAATTGAAAATGTGGAAACGCTTAAATTGATCATTTCCGATTCTAATTAAGCATAAGGATAAGCCCATTAATGACATTAACAACGGAATTATAGATTTGAACAAATTTGATTAGCTTAGTGTAGCCTTGAGATCAGCTTCATATTGCAATTTTCCCATGTTCATTTGGCTCAAGCAAATTTAATCCGAAGTTGAGCATCTGTGAAAATTGTATGGAATGGGCGGGGCTTAATTCGCAGCGTAATGATGAATTATCAAGCAAATATTGTAATGTTTGTGATCATACTTCAGATCGACCATTCATTTGTACTACCTCTGATTATTTTTAAGTAAGTGTTGGTGAAGTTGTGTTAAAATGCGTTACTTTTGATGATTACGGACAAAAATGAGAGCGTAGCGCCTCTCTATACCTACTCATCTATGTTTAATCCCAAGTGTGTTTACTGCGGTACAATTGATATTTCAGTTGAAGTTAATAGTGTAATGGCTTGTGTCAAAATTGATAGTTCTGTGACATTTTTGTTTAGTAAAATTTACTATTTCGTCCGTTTCAGCGAAAACGTTAATTTTATTTTACATTTTCATGTTGACCGCCATGGACGAACATCGTGATAGATAATCGAAATTCACACAGATAAAATTCCGCCATCTTTTTCAATCATCTACAGCACGTGCAGAGTTTTCCCCAGGAACCAATTAAAGTAAAGTTAGTCTAGTAAGATTTGAATTTCACTGTTTGAACACAAGCAAGTGAGTGAGAACGGAAAGGTGCCCTGATTTCTTGAAAAACAAAATATATTTGGCGTAGTCACGAAAAACTGATTTGAGGATTTGACGGTCGATATCAAATCCGGAAGCAGTACAAAATTTAAGAATCGGCAAAAGGTCCAACGGATCCCAGCGGTACACAATTAGAGAAAAATTTTAGGTTAGAAACTATGAAATGTGGGTTTTTTTGTTCAGGTGTGTTCAGCTGCGACTGAGAGAGATACATTGTAATGTGCGCTCGATATATTTATTAATAAAGCTTAAAGGCTTTCTTCTTACTAAATTTTTGCGTGTTTGTATCCCATTTTTATTTTATTTGTACCCTAAACCAGATGGAAACAAAACGCTGTTCATATCTACTAGCTAATCACATCTGCGAGTTTAAATAAAATTATACTGCAACTCAAGCTTCAAGAAATTTCAACCAGGCATTCGGAGATGAATGCATCAAAGTTTTAAAATTCTCGATATTGGTTCAAAAATTTTCGGTCTGGCAATTTCAGTAACATCAATGAGTCTCGAGGAATACCACCCGTATGTATTGATAGCGAGGGATTAAGGACGACTGTGGGATCCGATCCACACACAAAAAGTCGAACCCTTGGGTCTAAGATAGGAATTATTCATACAGCTGTATTAAAACATTTTGATGCAATAAATAGTCAAAAATTTTGACTCATTTTTGCCGCACGAATCGGCGCAACTACAGATGATCGACCGCAAAAGAAACTGTAGATATTTATTGCTTCGCGATCCACGATTGCCACTTTAACACCAAATCATCAGTGGTGATGAAAAGTGAATTTTGTGTGATAATCGAAAACGATCAAGCCAATGGATGGACAAGAATACACCGCGAACCCGAAATTTCATAAAAAAAATTATAGTCACTATATGGTGGAATACCCAAAGGGTGATCATTCCTTTCTACAACCAGACGTTACTTCAACATCACCGATGTCATCAAATTGATGTCATGCATCATTAAAAAACTTATGAAAAAACAACCAGCATTGTTCAATCGACACAGCGCAACATGATTGCATGAAAACGCACGATCACATCAAGCTTCAACCACTGCTGACAAACCACATTCTCTATATTCACAAGAAATTTCACCGACCAATCATTACCTTTTCCGTAATTATGAATTATTTTTAAAATATCTACAGGAATGCCCTTAAAAAGAAGACGAACACCTACAGGTATACAACAACCCCAGATTATGTTTCTGGGGTTATATTATTACCAGACCCACCAATAATGTCAGCTCTCTACAAGACCTCAACTGGAATGTGGTATTACAACAGCAGCACAAACCCTAAAACATTTCTTCAACAAATAGACAATATTAAATTCTGAAGGCTCTGAAACGATGTTTAGGACTAGCACTCCCCCTAGCACACGAAACGCAGGGTGGGTCAAAAGTATATATTATTTAAAACGGTGATAAAAAATTTTCTCATGTGATAGAAACTGTTTATTTATTATAAAAGTACAGAAAATGGGACTTTATTTCTTAAAAATAATCCAGATGGGATCCTTGATTATTTTGATACTGCTGCAACCTGGAGCGACAGTTTTCAATTAATGCTAATTAGTGCTATTTTTTGAACTTTCTCTCGGATATTTGATTTTCATTCTTAAAGAGATCCTGAGTTGTTATAAACATTACTTTTAAGGTATCCGCAAAGGATATAGAATAAATATATTCAAAGGATAGAATAGTCCATTGGGGATAAGTCTGGGCTACGAGCTGGCCATTTAATGTCTCCTTTTTTGGATACAACCTCAATGCATTCAATGAGTCGTTGGAGGTGCGACATGTGGCGCCATCTTATTGAAACAACGTACACTGAATCACAGCTGTGTTTTCACTGTAACATTTCCTCTTTAGTCTCTACAAAAGTATGGACCAATAATTTGTCTTTCTGACAAAGCTGCCCATAAAGTAACTTTCAGTGAATGCAGGGGAAGGATTTATTTTTTTTTGTGTTCGGAACTTTCCGTCGTTTCCCGCCTCTTGCTCCGATTCGTCCACAGACGCGTTTCGGCGGTGCGCCATCATCAGTGTGATGTTCGTTCCGAGTTTTGTCGATGTCGAGTGTCCTTATTTATAGGTTCGTCGTTTATGCAAGCAGGTAGGCGTCCTTTTATGCGGGTATGAAAGGGTTTTTGCTGGTTTGGTTTTAGGTTTTTGATGCTTCAACTGCGGAGTGGTGTCACTCCAATACCTGCAATTTTACCTGTTTATATATCCATTTGGGTGGAAGTGCACCTCGTCTGAGAAAATAATGTTGAAGCAGGTGAATTTCTTAGTTAAACATTTCTTAAACATTTCATTAGCAAACTGTAATCTGTGAGCATGTACTCCTTTATTATTATATTTTATTTCTTTGCAATTTATAAATCGTATGGAGGTTAATTTTTGTGAAGAATGCGACTTAAAGATGTCGTGGACCAATTTAAGACACTAGACCGCTTTTTCGCCTATTAGATTTTGATCAATTTTTTATAGTTGCTGGTGGCGAGTAGATTGATACATAGGTTTGACAGCCTTCGCCGGCTATTGATATTTCGTCTTCACGCCTCCAGGTCCAAAGACCAACGCTAGGCATTTCACTTCCTTACATTCGTTTTGAGTGTCTTCCCAGAGTTCTGCACTAGATGTCAGACGACGCGGTAAGAAGAAAACGTCTGTTAATGCAGACTTTCTATCTGGAAGGATGAATTATTTACCATTACGGCTGTTTGTTGCCTTTTCTGGTCGCCTTTGGATTGCAAACACTTCGTCCCGAATAAAGGTCAAATCACACCTTATTTTTCGAGTTCTTTAATTTCAAGACAGGTTTGGACGATCTAATATAAAAATGTTGGTGTCCTTCCTTGTATTTCATTGTCAATGAAATTTATTTCATAGAAATTGTGAAACCAAAATTTACAAAGAAGTGCTGCCAGTGTACATTCTGGTTTATTAATCTTTTGAGGGGAAATCCTTGTCTGGATGAAATCGAATAGATCTATGGCTACTGGATTCTTAGTATGTGTGACGAAGTTTCTTTGTAATGGTAAGTATCTGTATATAGTTTTACATTTTTTCGACAAAATTGAAAAAAGTAATAATATTTTCTTTTATCTTACCCAATGTTTTTTTCGCTTGTCTGTTCGCTTGTACAAGGTTTGTTCAAAAAGTATCGCGAATTTCATGTTTTTTTTTTTCAAGAATTATTTATTTATTCATGAATATCTAATTTGTCCCCTTCAAAGTAATCCCCGTCAGACATTATACACTTGTGATAACGTTTTTTTCCAATCCTCGTAGCATTTTGTAAAATCATTTTTTGTGATCTTGTTCAGCTCCTCCTTCGATGCCTTCTTTATCTCCTCAATCGTGGCGTAGCGTCGTCCTTTCATGGGCCTCTTCAGTTTCGGGAACAAGAAAAAGTCACAGGGGGCCAGGTCTGAGGAAGACGGTGGCTGCGGCATTATTAGAGTGTTGTTTTTGGGCAAAAATTCGCGCACAAGTAACGATGTGTGAGCAGGGGCGTTATCATGGTCCAAAAGCCAATTTTTATTCTTCCACAAATCTGTGCGTTTCTGGCGGATTGCTTCTCGCAAATCGCGCATTATTTGAAGGTAATATTCCTTATTGACCGTTCTACTCTGCCGCAAGAACTCATAATGCACCATGCCCTTGCAATCGAAGAAAACTGTCAGCAAAACCTTCACATTCCACACATTTTTCGGTCCCTCTGAGAACATTTTGTACCAACGATAAACGTTGCTTTTGTCCAAAGTAGCTTCGCCGTATGCAATAGTCAACATTCTGAATGCATTCGCGCACTTTAAGTTGTTCTTGACACAAAATTTAATACAAATTCTTTGATCCATTTTTTTTGGGATAGACGAAAATCGAAGACATGCTAAAACACGTCCTCGCACAATAACTGTCAAAAACTGACTGGACATTCAAAATGGCCGGAATTGTCAACATAAGTGAGGGTCATGAGTACCAGCATAACGCCACCAAAAGATCAAAAATAGAACATACATAGACAGCGAAAATTCAAAATTCGCGATACTTTTTGAACAAACCTCGTATCTTTTTTATTGGGGTCCCACAATATGTTCTATAAACATTTTCCAAATTTGCCTAAGCGAAGACTGGGCATAAAATCTAAAAACACACGGGCCATAAGAAAGCTTATGCAATGTATTTCCAAAAATCGTTAACTTTAAAGCATTAAAATTTTATCATAACTCAAGCTGCATAATATATTCTATGCCATTTTTCTCCAAATTTGCAAAACAGAAGCTACGCGAAAAGTTTTTGCGAATGTGCTCGTATAGGTCTCGAGAGTTAAGCCAGGTGGGAATTAAGTCTAACATTTCTATTTATATACAATTTCCCAAGGAATATGGCAGCGTTCAAACATAGACAAAAACATATTCATCCTGGATTTACTGACTTTTATCGGAATACATTTATCCGTAAACATTTTACTCTTAGTTTTCCCTTTATGCAACGTTAGACCAAACGGATTGGATAATTTATTGACTAGTATTTTATTTCGTTCCGTATTTCTGCATCTACACAATATACTGGTAGAGACACAAGGATATACGAATCGTAGGATTTCGTGATTTAGGTGGATATGAAGAGACCGACGATGATTTATTCAACCAGAAATGTACATTCTATTCCACACCCAAAACAAAAAAGTGAGCAATCCACCAACTTCGCCCCACGAAGGACACAAGGAGAATGTGTCGACAAAGAAAGATAAGAAACTAACAGTGGCTGTATTGGGTGCATTTAAATTTCAGATTTTTAGGACGAGTACTGAAAAGTAAGTGAATGTTTTTTTTAAGACTTGGAGATTTGTATTTGAATCAGTGCATATATTGTGGTTGAAAAATTATTGAACTTTGTAAAACATGACTCGGAAAGTTTTCATTTTCCTTTTATTTTCGAACTAGGGCAATGACTTATATGAAATTGTTTTAATTTATCTATTTTTAGCAACAGTTTCAGGGGTAATATTTATATTTATTTAAATATTTATTTAAATTTAAATTCAATTAAGTTGTTTTTAAAATTATTTAACAAAGAAATGATATAAATAAATTACGAAAGTCTTGCGAGGCCTTTGTGACTTTTCTTTTTATAGCACTTTACATGTCATTCGTACATGACAGATCTTAAAACTACCGTATTTCTTAGAAAAGAAAGTCAGCTGAAACTCACGAGCAGTACAAGAATTGAATAAGGGCGGATCTCTTTGCGCTTTAGTACAGTGTACCTACTAATCAGCCATAATTCGAGAAAACCACCGATCTGATGTTATTAAACCAAACTAAGTTGGAACTACCAGGTGTATGCATAAGTGTTTCCGGTTTTACTAAGAGATGGCGCTAGCGCAAGTATGCAGGGTAGTCATTTGACACATACGCTATTCGGTCGTCTGACATTTACCGACATGTAGTGTTTGTTTTTTCGTGTTGATCAATCATGTCCAGTTTTGTGTTTGAAAAAGACCTGAAATTTGCGGCACGCATTGCTGGATTAACCAATATGAAAGTTGGCCCGTTGAAAGTCATCGTTTGCTACTTAAAAGCACACGGTGGACACGCTCCATTAATCAGGACATATCTGACATGGTTTCGACTGTTCGAAAGTGGTAATTTCAATGCGAAAGACAATGAACGTTCTGGGTCCACAAAATGCGAAGAGAAGGAATTGCAGCAGTTACTGGATGGTGACCCTACTCAACCTCAATGGCAATTGACAGAAGCATTTAATATGTCACAAAAAATGATCAGCAGGCATTTAAGAGCAATGGATAAGATCAATGAACACGGTAAGTGGGTCCAACATGGTCATTCGTACATCAAATGGAAAATCGCAGTCAGTTATGAAATTCTGTTTCGGCGCTACGAAAAGAAATTATTTTTGCATCAAATTGTAACGGCTGGCGAAAAATGGTAAATTTATAGCTCCCATTAATTGAAAAACGACCGGAATGGGGCAGAAGACATGGCAAAAAGATTTTGTTACCCGACAATGCACCGTCGCTCACAGCAAAATCAGTGAAGGACACTGTGAAATCGCTTGGATAGGGTATAGGGCATCCTTTGCACCTACCATACTTATCAGACTTGGGGCCATCTGACTATCACCTCTCCGCATCAATAGGGCACCCGCTCGGAGAGCAGCACTTCAGCGATTGGGAGGAAGTTGGAAACTGGCTCGACGAATCGTTTGCCGCAAAAGACAAGCTGTTTTTCTGGCATGGTATTCATAAATTTCCTGAAAGATTTTCCCGGAAAAAAACTTATGCACATACCTGGTATAAATGGAATAGAAAATTTTCTCCGAAATTGTGTAAATTTTGTGCTTAAAAACGCTCGACGAACGCCCTGGCCGTCCAATATCAGTTGTGAACGAAATGAACGGTAAATTTGTGCGTGAATTTATTAAAACTGAGCCAAAATCCTGATTGGGTCACATGGAAATGGAGCTTAATATGTGCCGTGAGTCGATTTATCGCATTTCGGCGGAGATCTCAGAAAGTTGGTGCACGATTGGTTCCTCACAAGTTGAGCGATGACCAAAAATTGCATTCAACATTGCAAAGACTTGATTAAAGAAAACAAAAAGGACCCAAACTACTGAAAATTCGTTGCAACAGGTGACGAGACGAAGTGTTACAAATATGATCTCGAAACCAAGCGACAATGTGCCGAATACCAGCATCCGGATGACCCCAAATCCAAAAAATCGCGTTTAAGAAGTGAAAAGTCAAATCAATGTTGATTTGTTTTTACGATTCCAAGGGGATTTTCCACAAAGAGTTCATTCCACCAAGCCAAACGGTTAATGCTGTTATCTTGGTGCCATGCAGCGAATGCGTCGTGTTCGGCCTAAATATCGTGAATTTGGAAGTTGGCGTTTGTTACATGATAATGCGCCAGGTCATCGTTCAACGCTTGTGAACGATTTATGATATAAAATGGCATTCGTTCCATCATCTACTCGCTGTATTCGCCTGATTTGACACCATGTGACTTTTTTCTGAGCGGAAAATTACATTCGGCCATGAATCAAAAGCGTTTTGCGAACATTGAGACATCCAAAAGTCGGCGACTGTCATTCTAAACATGATATCAAAATGTGACTTAAATAAATCTTATAACAGGGTTATAAACTGTGCAAAGCGATGAAGAGCGGCCGAAGGGAACTACTTTGAATAAAATAAATCGGTTTTGCCGAAATCATTCCTAGTTTTCTTTATTCTTGACCAGACGAGGAACTTTTGAGGCACACCTTGTAGAAGTGGTTCGAAGTCATATAGACCCGTCATTATCAAAAGGCTCGAGTCCTCGAAAATATATTCGGTGTGCAAGAGAGGAAAGGACTTTCAAGGAATTAAAATAAAGCAGTAATATTGAGATATGAGTACAGGATCGTAGAATATCATAGATGACATTGATAGCCTTGAAGATGAAATCGTGATTTGGAATCTTTATCAATTCCAGAAAACTAGCCATCAACTTAATTTCAACATAAATCAAAAGAAAACAAAAAGAAGTTAATTCCACGAGTGCAATACACTCATTCAAAGATACTTCAAAAGTGGATAAAGCCATTTTATTTACAATTTTTTGCTGCTATTTTACTTAAACTTAATTGCCTCCAAAGTAATTCTCAAAGGTACTCAAAGCAATCTGCTATTTAATTTGCTGAACCACTTAAAAATTTCATCAAAGAAAAAAGAATGGTACTCCAGGATGGAATCACAGCTTCTGGGCGTTGTTTTAACAAGTTCGAGATAAATGACTCTACGTACATCACAAATTTC
Organism: Stratiomys singularior; assembly: GCA_954870665.1. NCBI lineage: Eukaryota > Metazoa > Arthropoda > Insecta > Diptera > Stratiomyidae > Stratiomys > Stratiomys singularior. The sequence continues at coordinate 24,138,645 of OX940881.1, read as the reverse complement.
GGTACCACTCCGGAATATTACGTCGGTGAAGTGAGTAGCGACTTTCAATGGAGGAAGAGCAAGAGAATATCCTTAAAAAAATGTCTACATTCACTCCCATGATACTCTTTCAAACTCCATTCAAGTTGTTAATTTGCATACCTTAGAAAATTAAGTGAAATTTACTAGTCTGGATTTTAAGGATGTTTTTTGAATATTATTTTGAGCTTACTTGGAAAATTTGGGTCGCAAAGATTTTTCGTTTTTTGAGCAAGTTCAGTGTGAATTAATGATAGGTAATAGTCGTTAAAATTCCATTCCACGTATTAATATAAAGCTTGTCTGGCCCACTAGCTAAAAAACATATCTATCAAGTAGGCTTTACTCTTTCATTTTACCGAAGGTCTTCTTGCGAATGACGATCTAAACACCCTTAATATGCGTTCTTTCATGTCTTGCTAATTTATCTTCATTTCACTGCTTCCGGCTACCATTCTGTGAGTATCAAGTTTACCCGATTAGCAGCACCCTAAACACTTTAATCTCCAGGGTAAGACGAGATGCAGCGGTGAATATAGTGGATGAGTTAATAGGAAATTGCCGAAAGTTGGAGATGGTTCAAGCATCGCTCCTAAAAGCTTCTTTTATTGGTATGATTCGGGATAAATCTATAATTATCAATCCCCCTTCGCTTTGGAATCACTTTTGCTAATTTGGGGGTTAATAACGAATTTCCTGCTCATTTTCGGTTTAGACTTTCAAATGAGGATTGATTGCATTAATCTTGAAAATTTGTAATTGTATTGTTGGTAAACGATTAATAAATTATTTTGGAATTAGTTAATTTTGCGAAGCGCGCTACTGACTTGAAATCGTATAATTAATCTTACCTTATAATTAGCCAGTTTGGCAACAAACTTTTATGATAGTTGTTATTGTATAAGATCCTTCAGGTCGTTAATGGGGCGATTGGAATTTTTTTTAGGCTGTTTTTGTTGTGTCAATGGTGTGATGGAGCCTAGAAGCAGACATATAGCTTTTAGGAGCCATCCAAAGTTCTCAATGCATTCGTTTAAATTTTAATTTAATTCAATAAAATTCAAGCTAAACTTTGTTCTTCCCGAAACACAACCCGTGCGAATACCGCATCACCTTTTTTGAGCGTTAAAAGAAAGGATGAGATTGTGTGATAACTTATTCAAAGTTTCATCAGTGGTATCTATAATGCAAAGAAAATCCTCAGCAAAGAGGAACAAATGGAGTCCTGGAGTTGAAGGACCCCCTTATCGGTATAATTCACGAAAGAATGAATGAAAGAGAGAGAATGCTTATCTCTTTGACACGGTAGTCGTCCGGATTTCTACAACTAGCAAACGGTTTGTATGCAGACCAGTAAAAGGAAAAAAGAATAAACGAAGGTAGGACAAAGATAGAGCATCGTAGGATTAAATTGCATCGCTGGACGGTTTTCAGACGTCAAAGGTGATTGAGAAAGAAGTCGAAGTTCCGAAGAGCTCCTGAATCGAAATACAAACATTGAATGTAACTAAAGAAATAAAAAAAGAAAAGGCGCTCATCTGTATGGATAGGCACCCTTTGTCATCCATAAATCCTGACAACCAAAAAATTAGGGTCAATACATGACCACCGTAGACCTCACGGATAGGGAAGCCAAACAGCTAATAAGGAAGAGTAAAATCTGAAAAAGTTGGGTTTTTTGTCAGGCACGATGAACACCAATTCCTGTACGGTCCTGAACGGTCAAATTCCTCGAAAATGCGATGCACAGTAAAGTAACAATTAGGTAACAAATGGGATAAGGCATGTCATAACACCAAGGAGTGCATAGAAGAGTCACAATGTGCTCTTTACCAGGAGCCTGATCCCAGACCAGACGTCTCTTAAAGGACCGGGCAGTGTTGAGCTTTCTAAGGAGCTTTAACCAAGGCCAAAATGCTATTGGAAAGATCGTATCCTTGAAATAAATCTCAATTAAATCATAACCGCTCAAATCATGCTCAAACAGTATGCGAAGTACTTTCATGCCGTCTTGATGTTGCTTAGGGAGCAACATAACCCCGGAAGTTCACCAACATGGTATTCCGACGAATTTGATACAGACACATTGTGGGTTAGGATCAGTGCTCACTTCCAAGTGCATAGCCAGAGGCGAGGGACGTTTTCGTTTGGTTTTCTCAAAGTTTTGCTTTCTATTGTATATGCACTTAACACCGAACGGGGCATCCCATTCGGTGCAATGGAATTCCCATTATGCAATGGGGCACGGGGCATCCCTAACCCAGACGCTAGAGGCATGCCTCAACCAGGAAGCGTTTGGAGGAAGCGGATTCTCCTGGACAGGGCAACTAGAACTAAGCTGATCATATTGACAACTTTGACGTCTGTTTTTCATGGCCCTACGAAGACCTCAGCTCGACAAGCCGCTAATTTACTGGTTTACATAAATGCTGAAAAGTGAAGGGAGTTTCAACTCCAACGAGATGCCCAGCAAGAAGGGACGAATAAAGAGGCATGTGACAAATCATCAGTTTGAACCTTGGCAATTAAAAGCTGGAAAAGATGGTGTAATTAGGTGGACTCCTTTTCCATTCATCCCGCCACTATTTTTGAAGCCGTTTATGATTAAATATCAGTGAAAATTTCCCTTCCTACAAGGAGCGAGGTGGAGGAAGCAGTCGTGTCTATGAAGACTCCATGACCCGATGGGATTCCATGTGAGATTCATTTTCATTATCACCCTGATCAGCTCTTCAGTACATGCCAAAAATATCGGCACGAAGGGTTGCTCCCAGGGTTCTGGAAGGTGACGAGGAACTTGCTGATCATGCTCAGTCGGGAAAGTCGTGCTCAGTTGTTAACTGCATACCATTTATGAGCGGAATGTTTCTGAAAAACTCGTTAGAAGAAGACTCGTTGGCGCGATTTATGCTCCCAGGGATGAATCTCACTATAGCCTCAGAACACGTTCCTTTATAATCAGTGCAAACGGAAAAGGGGTGAGTGCGTCCAATTGTGCGGGGGCGTAGGCAACAGGACCATACAGGTTAGCACGGTATTTTCATCTGGATGTCTTAAACGTTTTTAACGCGCTTTCGAATCGTTTTGACGTGCGAGGATATAATATTCACATTTTTAGAGAATATCCAATATATTGAGACTACTCTACAACACGAAGGATGCTATCAGTTGAATCAGGTATTGCAAAGGATTCCATGCTCAACCAAGACCAGTGGACAATTTTCTACGATGGGCTACCGAAGCTCGAGTTATCGGACGAATAACGCTTGAATAGTTATAACGCAGTTGAAAGACTTGATGACTAGATCAGGTTGGCACTGAAAAAGCTAAAATTGTCATCCTAGCAAAGAATCATTTATTGTTAGGATGACTTTCATACTGGCTCATCAGGAGCCATCTCCTGACTCATCAGGAGTGGTGCTGGTCAAATCCACATCAGCAGTGAGAAACCCGGGCGTATTAATAGACTCAAAATGAGCTGTTTTGGAGCGAATCGGGGTAACAGCTGACAAAGCTAATGGCACTGTTACTGCAACTTCCTTTATGGGGCGGAACTACAACGCGATTACAGATTTCTTGCCCATATCGAACTGTCTCTTCAACGATGAACTTCGTGATCGGATATGTGCGCAGTAACATTAACCGACACCAAAGCAAAGACAGAGACTGCGAGGTCAAACGAGACAACACTTCCTCAGTGATTAGAAACAATCCTAGGAGAGCGAGGAAAAGGGGATGAACTGCAGTATCGGATAATTCTGTAATTTGTCGAAACCTCGACTATAGATCGTGACAGAATGGAGCAAATGATGGAACAGATTTTTAAGTTCAACCAAGAGCGTCTGAGGATCTTTCCGGTCTTGTCTGCACAAGATTTATTAGTCATGGTCTCTCAACCGCATAATTCGTATATGAGAAGTCGATGGCACCTGTCATCTGTCGATTTTGTTTGCATAAAATGAAATGAACAACGCGGGGACCTACTCAGAGAAATTCGAGAGCTCTTTTCGGAGACTACAGTCGGAGAAAAGGTTAGAAGGTAGCACAAATGGAATCGCGTGGCATGTTATGATATGACCACTCTAAAAGTTATAAGAGGAATCCTGGAGCGCCAGGAGGCGCCGGGAATGGAGGATTTGTCTTTCAAGCAATTCGGTCCCCTTTCATTTGACTGCTAAGGTCAAGTCACCTGTAGGCATAGAAACGAGACTTTTTTGAGAGGTTGAAATTGACAGGGAAGGTATTTGGTGGGAAATCGATAAGCATTGCGCATCTGGGTGTTTCTTAACCAGGGCGTAAGTAGTTATAGCTAAAAGTGTTTTAAAAAAGGTTTTTGATATCTGATTTTGAAAATGTGAAAATATTTAGATAATCTTATGCATGATGTCAAAAAACTAGTAGAATAGAAATTCATTGAAACAATAGAAATTGAGAATAAAATAAAGATTCGAGAAATATTAGAAGCTATCCAAGCAAACAACTCAACCTGAGCAAATTGATTCATCCAGTTCGTTAGTTACGAGGCATCCAATTACAATTTATGAAGTTGAAAATAAACTTTCGCTGGAACTCACCTTTTCCTTTCAAAATACACTCAAGTTGAATATCTTGCTTGTTTTGAGAATTACTTGATATGAATAACAGAGACCACTACCTCTATCAGGAAACAACACAAAATCTATTATTTCAAGGACGCAATACTTCTTCGTCCCTTTTTCAAAGGTTTCATAGTTTGATTGGTAATACTTTTTGGTAGATTTTATGTTTATCACATACCTACCAACTCTGCCAGACACATTCAAAGTTTGTGTAGAATATATTGATTAGGAAAATATATTTTGTTTGACGAGAAACTTAGTGAATCTTTGCTCGGAAGTTCACTTTAGCGAAAGTTCGGTGAAAGTATACATAGCCCAAGATATTTTAACAATAAATATAAGAGAAAGTTATGCAAGTAAGCCGATGCAATGTGTGCATAGTTCAAAATTGTTTGTATTCTCTTCTTCGCAGCATAACTTGTAAGCGGCCTTATTAGATATTTCTGAATCGTCCTACGACACCATCGTCCACATGAGTATAACTTGCAAGTTACTTGCATTTTCGACAAGTTTGCAGAACGGAAATATTTACACGTTCTGCATAGCAAAAGTTAGTGTGGAACTTTTAAACTTAGATACGAAAATTGTGACGCTAATTTGCTTTTGCTTCTCCATATGTTTTCTTCAACTCTGTTCTCAAGCAGAATATTGTGTATAATAATTGGACACTGACATATGGAAGCTGAAAGTTTTGTCAAGGTAAAATTGAAATTATCTCTAGGTCATTTTCATCCTTAAGCACGGACACGTGTCAAGGAAACTTTCAATTAGGCAGATGAAAGCCAATTTTCTACTCATAATTAGAAAGAATTAGCCTGGCGTGACGATGTTGATATACAGGTCACAGTAGTTATTTTTTTTAGTCAACCAACATCGTCACCCACCACTAAACATTTTGAAATATTTCAATGGTTGGAGAGGAAGAAGCACCCACCTGGTCCGCAAGACTTAACCCAATGAAAAAGGGCGATCACTTCTCTCGCAATTTAAAAAGATTAAAGGTAAATTTACCATAACTATAGGTCTTTTGTTTTATCCAAAATTTAGTCTTGGTCAGACTGAGCCTAAGGTGCTTACTATTGCAAGAACTTGAACCTTTCTTCCAAGGTTCATTCCTGTCAAAAGAGGTCCTCTGCGACCTTTTAAAAGAATCCAAACAACACCACATACAAATTATTCAGACTGCTTTATTTTATAGTTAATAAGGACATCATCCTAGAAAAGGATGAGGAACTTTATGGGCGGAGCTATAAGACATTCAAGTGCGGATTAGTGCGGTCCTGAAAACCGCGCATAATACAAGGAATGGTGACCCTTTTAGAACCGATAACAAAGAACCGCCTGAACTCACTGTCTACCCACACTTTCTGTCGAGGAGATCGAATCGAAAACCAAAACGACTCTTTTCTTGACCCAAATTGTTAACAAGGAAAGAGTTCTAGCTACCTTTAACCGATTGCCTCAGGCAAATCACCCAAATATAAATTAAGACATACCAATAAACGCGCAGATCACTACTTTTAAAAAAACTGGTAGATGTACACATAACCTATAAGCCAAACGGATATATTCCGCTAAACTAGACAGAAGGGTTGTTTTTATACAGAAGCAAGCTAAAGCCAACCAATCAAAATAAAGACGGTAGACCTATAATTCTAATACCCGTCAAGTTCAATTTTTTAGAGCTTCTTGTGAATGGCGTGAACAGCGTCTAAAATTAAACAGAATTAAGCCTCAACTAGCACACATACCTCTCGCAGCGTTGAAGGAGTACGATACTAGCAGTGATTAGAGTCAGACCTGGTGTCAATTGGTCCTTGTTTTGAAAAAGCTTGGACAACATTTACCAATTGGCGAAGTAATTCAAGGAATACAACATCAATACGGAACAAACATAAACGATGAGGATCCGCTTGGCAAACAGGGTGTTTATAAATTAACTTGTACATGCCAACATAGCTACATCGGTCAATCAGGACGGTAAATAAGAACAAGATTTGGCGAGCATGTAAGGGACTGCAACAAAATGGTACGGAAAACGGTCGCCACGATTGAGTCAAACGTCGCAAACCAAATGAATAACAACAAATGTACACCAACTCCCGTCAGGCGACGGCTTAACGCACTAGAAAACATGTATTTTTTAATTAAAACTTTTGACGAACACATCATAAATGAACAAACAAGCACTCATTCGGATATAATTTTCGAGCCGCTTAAACCGCTCTACCAGTCAAAAGAAATGCAAACGACAACAACGGACCAAGCAGCACGTAACCAAGTCATAAAACCAAAACCCATAAAAAAAATCGCCTCCTTTTTTTCCTAGTTGCGTAAAAGGACACGTACTTGTTTGCGTAAACGACGGACCTATAAATAAGGATGTAAATAAATAAGGAGACGGACAAAACTACGACGGGAACGACGGAATGTTGATACATTCTGGAAATTGATACCGGAAATCCAACATAAGAAAAGTCATACCCAATGATTAATTTTTGGACAAGGATGTGAAAACTATTTACGCCCGGAGTGTGGGACTCCTCATGGAATTCAAATTAAACACTTCCTTTGTCAATCTGAGAACATAATCTGCAACCTTTGTTCATAAATGAACAAAGATGGGTAGCCACAAGATAGCCTAGCAGCGCCGCTATCATGTGTATTCTCAATTAATAAGATATTCAAGTGTTCAACGGGGAAACATTCTATAAATAAATAATATCTACAAATAAATAATATGTCGACAACAACTTAATTGTGAGATGCGAAATGTACCCGGAATCATAAACGAGTTTGATCCGAAACGCGCTCTAATTATAGCATAAATTGGTGACGTTACACTGGCTAAATGTCAAAATTGACGAAGCCGATCGCATGACACAAATTGGCGATGTTACACTGACTAAATGTCAAAATCGACGAAGCCGATCGCATGACACAAAAGAAGCGACGGAAATTGCAACAGAGCGCAAGTGCATGCAGTCATAACAGCCACGGACAGTTTCATTGAGACAGAAATATAAAATACACAAGTAGATTGTATTACGTTCTTAGGCAAACGTGTTGGGAGGGGTGTTCAATTTTTACACAAAAATAAAAACAATTTTGACAAACCAAGCAAAATTCAATGTTTTTCGTTCAACTCGTTTGACAGGGAGTTTGTTGCGTCGCTAAAATTTCCAGGCGATTGAGTGGTAGCTAAAGTTTAACATAAGTGCAAGTGCAACCATTTTCTATTTTCCTTTCTCAGTCGTAAAGAAGTCTTCCGAGAGTGCTAGCGCTGTATGTAGATACGCTGAAGCTCAAGTATAGTTAGAACACTCTCGGGCAGCTGGTTTGATAGAGATAGAAAAGAAAGGAGCCATTTGACGACAGATAAAATCTATGTATGCCTCCAGCGTTTTTATAATTTCATAAATGTAATTTTTTTGTAATCGATGGTCAATGTCGATGGGCTTCAAAATTTGGAGAAAAAAATTTAAAATTAGAAATTTAAAATTAGAAATTTAAAATTAAAAAAAAAAATTCAAAAAGTGAAAAAAAATTTACGTTGCAATTGACATAAACTTCGGACGAAACAATCAGATTGTTAGTTAGATTACATGTGGAAAGTTATTCTGCAGTCCTTTTTTAACCTTGGCGACTTAAGAAACCGTTGAAATTGATGCAAAGAAATTACCAAACAATTTCCAAAAAAATTTCGTCAAAAATAGTTATTCACAAAGTCGCCAGGTTCTATACAGATCCACCAGAGCACAATGTGATTTTTGTTTCCAAAATTAAAAATTCAAAGCCCTTAAAGTCGCCTGTAAACGAATTCGCCAGTTTACTGACAGTGATGCTTAAAACTTAGACAGGATGTGGAAAAATCGACCAGCGAGTAGTTCTGAAAGTAAGTTGATTATTTTTCGGGATTGTGATCAGACATGAGGTCGAAAATTACTTAGCCTACAAAAGCAATACGAAAATTTTTTGAAAGCGGTTTTCATTTATCAAAATAGTCTCTTCTTTGCTCGAAACACTTGACCCAGTGATGTTTTGCTCCCCGTGAACTACTTTAACCCGTCTGAAAAATACTTTTTGCTGAGGAGTGCAAAGTTAGCCTCACTGGCAGCGATGAGGTCTTCTCTCAACACAAATTTCTGCCCGGAAAGTGACTTTATCAAGTTTGAAAACAAATGAAGTCGCAAGGGGCCAAATCTGAAGCCAAATCTGAAGCACGGTAGATAGGGTAGCCGTTTGTAGCTCAAGTGCCAACGGCGTAGTTTTGAGTCAGTGCGCTGTCATGGTTGAAAAGTATTTTTAGATCAATACATGTGACCTTTTTTCTGCAATCCGGCGTCAAATTTGTTCAATATTTCGACATAGTATAGTCCTGTGACCGTTCTGCCCTTCTCCAGGTAGTTGATGAAGATCGCGCTTTTGGAATCCCAGGAAACGATGGCCATCAGCTTTCAGGCGGATAGGACAGTCTTCGCCTTTTTCGGAGCACTTTCGCAAGGTGAAGTCCACTGTTTCGAGTCTTCCGGATACTGAGTTCCTGATATGTACCAGATAACCTATGTTTCGTCAACGGTACGAAAACGATGCAGAAAATCATTCGGATTGCGCTTAAACAGCGTTAAACGCTGCTCTGAAGTGGTCTCACGGTTACGCTTTTTGTCGCAGTGAGAAAAATATGGGGCCGACAGCTTTCTCATGCCTTAAATTACAAACAGGATAAAACCCTCGCGGTCTTTTGAGATACCTACAGTCTCAGCTCTCTAAAGCACCTGCAACCGTCGGTCTGCTAATACGGTAGCGTGGACTTTTTTCACTTTTCCTTCCATAGTAGCCGTTTTCGGGGCAACTGGGCTTGGCTTATCAAACACCGCCGTGCGACTCGTTGAAACTCGATACACCAATATTAAACGCTCGCTATTGTAGGAACAGAGTCACCTTATACAACACTCGAACGCTCTTTGATTTTTCTGCGCGTTTTCCCTTTCAAAAACAAGAACCGAATTATCGACTGATATTGCTCTTTCTCCATTTTTCTAAAATCCACAGACACGCCCGCTTCCACATGGCGCCGAAACAACAACCGATTCCGAGTCGGCTGAAATTTTGACAGAAGCCGTCGGCGAGAATGTACTACACACTAGTGAAGAAATTTTTTTTGCAATAGTGGCGCCATCGAGCGGCTAGGGTGAGTACTTATTGTAAATGTATTTATGGAGAATGTTTTGAAAAACATTACATATTTCGAGATAAGGGGAAATTATTTCGATTATTCGATTTACTTTCTAGACATGAACTCGATGATATGAGTTTGTTTCGAGTAATAAAATGCCGTCCGTTCGGGCGTTTATTTTTCAAATCAACTGCTCAATATTACTAAAAGTGCAGAAGCATGAGATTTCTTTTAAATACCTTTTTATGCGTTTTCAAGTTTCCTGACAGACTGAATCCAACATTGAATTATTATTCAGTAAAGCACTTAAATGCATTTGCAGCACGTTCAACAAAATGTGCTTCCCGTCTGCTTGCGAGATAGAAAATATTTAAAGAGAAATTGCAAACTTAATAATTCCATTCAACGATTAAATAGTCCATCATTATTGAGCCGAACAAGTACTGTCAAGACTAATATATATGGTTTTTCGTCCTCCTTTCAACCAGTGACGTGCAGTCACATTAAGCGATTCCAAACTGCTTGCCTTGCGAGATCTACACCTAAAATATCTTATTTTATTTTAATAAAAATTTTGCTTTTCTAAATACAAACTATACTTTCCATTGCTTTATTCTTCATTAAAATATGAATTTAGACTGTAGATTGTATTGCATATCTACAGGCCTATAGATTGTATTGTGTATCTGCAAGCGAATACACACTCCTAGCAAAGATTTGTCTCAACATATTTGCTTGTTGCTAGCGAGGATTCCATTAAAAATGTTTCTTTGAATTTAGCCATACATTGGCTGGAATTTTTTTTCTTCTTTGTTCTGAATTTTATATGGGCACGGCAAGCAAAGTTGAACCCGCTTTTGAAGCTGATTGTTTCTTGCCATGTAGAATGTTGCTTGTAGTATTTGGGCATTTTATATGCATTTCAGTTTTTCGAACAGCAATATGTTGCAAGGAAATGTAAACTTTTAATTTGATGAGGTTTTCTTTGCACTTTATGAATGAAAATATTCATATTTGAATAAGGAAAAATATTGAAAAGAAAAGTGGGGAAGCTTGGAGCATGAAGCTTTTTTCCATTAGAACACTTTTAACTGAAATTGTTACTTTCTGCATTCTGAAAAGAAATCATACGAGAGTACTAGTGTAATTTTCGATAGTTTTCAACTATTCAACCGTAAATAGAGCGATTATAGATATATAACTCGCGCTGTGTTTAAGTGCTCATTTTAGTGGCAGTTTTTAAGAATTGGTAAGTTTTCTTTTCGCATTATGTCGGAATTTTGTTGCACGACTGATTTTTTATTAAGTTCGGCATTTTCAACTCTTTCTTTCACGAAGAAAAAAGAAATTGTTAATTCCGATAGGCCGAAACCAAAGTTAAATTTAGAGTTTAAAACAAAAAATTTCACACGGAAGTTTCACTTAGAATATTATGAAAAGTACGTTTGGTTGACGGGGAGCTGCAAAGTCAACAAGTTATTTTGTTGGCCGTGCCTCCTTTTTGCTAGTGAACGATCGGTTTGGAACAATGCAGGGTTTAGTGACTTAAATAATTTTACGGGATCAGCTGCATGGCATTCTAGTACGGAGAAGCATTTGCAATCGTTGATTAAATTAGATACGTTTGGATCGCAACGAATAGAGTTTATGCTAAATGACCAAGTAGCATCTTCTTTTCGTTTGCATAATGAAAAAGTGGAGCGCAACCGTAACATTTTGAAACGTCTAATAGATTCCGTTTTCTTTCTGGCGAAACAAGAACTTCCATATAGAGGAAACAATGAAGAATCGACTTCTAATAATCGTGGAAATTTTATTGAAACAGTAAATTTTTTAAGTTTATACGATCCTTTGATAGAATCACATATAGCATCTCTTACGACCAATGCAGCTTTTTCTGGTCTATCAAACAGAATTCAAAATGATATAATAAGCGCAATAGCCACAGTAGTTAAAACTAGAATCAATTTAGAAATAACGAAAGCTCCATTCATTGCAATTATGGTCGACGAAACTCTGGACATTAGCCACCGTGAGCAATTATCGATCATTTTAAGATATACGTCAATTGACGGAATCAAAGAGAGATTCATTGAATTTTTAGATGTCAGTGATAGCCGCACAGCTGCAGTGCTTACTTCCTTAATTTTGCAACGGATGAATAATTTTAATATTGAAAATAAATTAATTGCACAATGTTACGATGGCGCTGCAGTTATGATCTCACAAATTCGAGGCGTTCAAACTTTAATTCGGGAGAAGCATAAATCAGCGTTATTTGTTCCATGCTATGCGCACTCACTAAAAGCAAAATTGAAACATTTTTTAATATCTCCACCAAAAGATCGATCCTTTTTGCTAAAATAGTTAAACGCCGTTTGCCTTCCGTTTCTAGCACTCGATGGCACTATCATTCGCGAATAATAAATGTTATTTTTGAAAATCAAAATGAAATAGCCGAGGTTTTTGATACAATTTCAAACGACTCGACCCATTGGGATGGCGATTCCTTAACTTTTTCCGATATTTATTCTGTAAAATTTTGCGACTCTGATTTTCAACTTTATCTCTTAATTTTTTCCGAACTTTTTTCAAGAACTGATGTGTTATTCAATCTTATTCAAAGTAAAGTAGTAAATATTGCATATGCTAGTCAAAAAATTATAGAATTTGAAAACTGGGTTGAAAATGACTTTTCTCTTAAATTTGATGATTTTTATTTCCACCGAGAAAAAAAAGCAGAAATGCACTAGACCCTTTGCAAAACCTTCGAAGAATCTTCAGGGAAATCATAGACATTGTTCTTCAACAAATTCGTCAAAGATTTCAGAACTTTAGACAATTATTATTTTTAGAATTGCTCGAACCTAGCTACTTTTCTCAATTCAAACAAAATTTTCCAGAAAAGAGTTTTCATTCACTTATAGAATATTATGGAGAGTTTTTCGATAACACCCAATTAAGAAATCAGCTGAAGGTAATCTATTCATCAGATGAGTTTAAAGACGCAAACGCGAATAAAATGCTTGCATATTTTCTAAGTCGCCCATATGTCGCTACAGGCTTTCAACAAATATGCACTTTAGCTAAATTAATAGCTACGATTCCAGTATCAGTAGCAACTGCAGAGAGGTCATTTTCAACATTGAAACGTTTGCATACATTTTTAAGAAATCGCCAGTCTCAAGATCGACTTTCTGAACTCGCTTTAATTGCTGTCGAGAAAGAACTTCTGATACAAATGCGAAGAGAAAACGATTTTTTTGATAATATTATTAAAAAGTTTTTACGTAAGGAAAGGCGAATAGACTTAGAATATAAATAAAAACTTGTATTCGTTTAAAACAATACATTATTGAAGTTAATTTTTGTTTTATATTTCGATGGATCTGCTTAAGTTATCAATTTTTTTGTATTTGTATTGTAAGTCTATCCGCAAATATATTTTATTCACTTGTCTGGTTTCTTCTATGAGGCGCAAAGCCGCTTGAATTAAATGTTTTTGAGGCTGTAATCATTCTTATATTCAGTCTATTAATATTTATTTCAAATGGATTGCTTGCCTATCAATAATTTTCACTGCACGTCACTGCTTTCAACATTAATGGAGTCGTTTCTTTCTTGGCGGAGCAATTTTAAATAAAAGTTTTATCTTGATAGTGCTACTAATTATGTTTGCAAATGAATATTTTGATGAGGAAACTATTGATACAGGGTGATTAGAAACTTCCTTATTAAGGTTTTAGCTGTACTATTTTCCTGCTGCGATTTTTTCACCCTTAGTTTGGGGAACCATCATAAAAACTGGTTACAAATGCTAGCTCTTATTTGTCCTTTCAAATAGCAAACGAACAATGAAGCAAAATATGTTAAAGCCAATATTGTTGGTACTTTTTCCAAAGAGCACTTTTCTATTCGAAACTTTTGGTAGTGATCGAAATAAATGGTAGTCGGAGGGAGGTAAGTTTCGGGAAAATAGAATTTAAATTTTCATTTTTCAAGATACGCTTTGACCCCTTTGTAACGTGAGGTCTAGTATTGGCATGCGGAAAAATAACTTTATCGTATCTTTCGTTGTAATGCAAATATTTGCCTTTCTATGTCCAGCACAGACACATCAATTGCGTTCGTGAGACGGTCGCTGGTATTGTTGCGGTCATTTAAAATTCAGTGGGCAGGTTAGATAACACGGATTTAGCAGGTTTCAGCAACTCATTATACGCTATGCTAAGCTGGTTGCGCTCAAATGTAGAGTATTACCTTGGATCCGTGAATATTCTGCCAAGGCGACGACATGGAAGCATGGACGGACAATCACCTTGATTTTCAGCGTTTCGAGTTATCATAATGAACCCATTTTTCGCAGTCACAGCTTATTGAATATCCCTTCATATACATTGCAGAAACTCCTTCCTTCCGAACAACTCTTCACAAGCAAACAAAGATCGTTCAAGATTTCTCGGTTTTAATTCATGCAGTACCCAATATTCTTGCTTCTGGATCGTCTTAAAGGCGTTTTGAAACAGTTTCTTGAGTAACTCAAAACAATAACTTATTTCTCTTGACTTTGACAGGAATCTTCACTAAGTAATGCTTCGAATTCAGCATCCTCAAATATCCTGACTCGGAACGTGTCCAGGTACATGTATCTTTTTGCTGGACTAATATTAAAGAAACATTTATCCAGTAGCATGTCGAAGCATGCATCAATAGGTCTTTTACATGGAGTTGGTTCCCGCGTGTTGGCCATAAGGCAACTGAGAGCCAACACTCCCGCAGCAGCCTTATCCGCTAACGCTCGAAGCTGTTCGAGGATGCCTATCTTCGAGTCAATCATCACGCCAAGGTATTTTATTGATTTCTTCGACTCTATGATCATTTTCTAAACCCGAACGAGGGATCAGCTTCTTGGTCAGTAAGACGTCTTCGCTCTTTTCAGCACTACGCTAAGCTCAAGTCCTGTCACTTAATTTGAGATTCTGATTTGAGTCTTTTGACTCACAGCACATCTCCCATCTCACATCTCCCTCCTAGCCGCCATTTCTAGGATTCGCTTTCCTCTTGAATCTGGATGAGGCTTTCCCCATTCTATCGCTTCGGGATAAAGGTTACCACCTCTTGTGGTCGAAACAGCTACTTCCTGTTCATCGAGCCTGCACTTTCTTCTCCCTCGCAACAAGGTCGAGTAAGTCTTGAGCTACGGTGTAGGTTGATTTGCAAGACTTGGATCATGTCTCCGCCCTTTTCTTACTAAGTGCCTCTTTGAACTCTTGGAACCTACCTGGAATATGAGCCAGATCTTCAGGCTTCAGTGCCTTAATTGTACGAAATGTAGCTAAATTTGGGCATGATTTCGACGTATGACAGGGAGTGCCACACTTGTAGCACAGATTGCTTCGACCTGGCCCTATGCAGTTCAAGTAAATGTGTCCAAAGCTAAGACACATATAGTATCGAGCTAGGACTACCTCCCGACGTATTCTACGCACAACTCAGCCGATCTTAACTTTCTTCTTGGGCAGGAGTAGCACGGCGTCTTTTTTTGGGATGTCTATAAGTGCGACCCTTACCCGAAAGCTGTCTTTAAGAAGAGTTTGTCTGATGGAATGGTCGGATTCATTGGCAACACAGCCAATGTCTCTTATTCCGAAGAGGGCATTGGTTGTAATGTCGCGATAACGGCTTTAAAGTCAAGGGGGTTTTGGATGGCGATCACGAACAGGCCTTTTTTGGTGGATAACGCCCTGAGTTCTAAGAGGAGGCTGCCTGTTTTGGTCGCTTTTACCGTTCGTAGGCAGACACAGATTTGTTCGGTTTCCATATTGTGCCTGATTTACTTGAGGACCTCGACGTAAGTCTTCCCGTTTGCTCAGTAGAGCCTTCGCACTTTTTGGGCGTCTCTTTGATAAAATCTTTTGGTGTTACGCGCCTTTACCATTTTCCCGCCATAGCGTAGGGCATCCTTTTCATTTTCCTGTAAATAGGTTGTGTACGGCCCTTTTACTCTTTACACAAGGAGTCGTATTTTCGATGAATGGGGATTGTTTTCAGACATTTTCTTTCTCTTTCAGGTCGCTCTCTGCCGTTAGCCATCTGCGGCGGCCGTGTTGGATTCTGTCAACGAGGTCCTCCAGTTTCGCAATACCATTTTGAATTTCCTTATTTTTTGTCGATCGTTGCGTTTACGGTCGCGCTTATGTTTCTTGTAAGCCGCTCTTTCTCACTTCGGTCAACGGCGATCTTCGTAATCAGGTCGTCGTTAGGTGACGTTTTCTTTTCACTGTCAGTAAAAGGGTCTCAAAGCTGCTGAGCATAATTTTTTCGCTTTTCACAGGATACGGTTGGTGACTTGTGGCGATTCTCGGAGAATAGCACTTGGGGTCGATGGTTCCGACTGCCAACGCTTCCTCTACGCCTCTTGTGTTTTTTGCTCTGTTGCCTTGAACAGCAGAAGCCTGAGAAAGAGTGGTGTGGACAAGGACGTTTTTTTTGTATTTAGAATGATTATAGCAGTGTTTAGAATGTATTTAGAATGAAAGAGTCAGCGAAGGGCCATGACTACTTTTTGTGCTTTACTCAGCATCTTTTTGACATGATCTGTATAGTATCGGTATTGATCGAGATGAACACCGAGGTATCGAACACAGGATTTATGTGGAACCCTCTCTGAACTACCCTCGCCAGCCATAATGTGGAAATCCTTCCAATTACGTTTCAAGTCTTGGCAGGCCCCTTGCAGCGTGGTCCGAAAAAAATGTTGTTTCCCACTTCTGCGCATTAATTTTCATTCGCTAACTATCGGTATAGAGCTGCGCATCATTAAACATTCTTTGGAGGTTGCTCTAGACTATTGTAGCTTTTCGGTCTGCTGTCTAGAAGTTCAGATCATCAGCAAGTGCTACCAATGATCGCGTTGGTGGGACATTAAAATCAAAGCCATGCAGCAGTTTGAGAATGAATACTGAGAATAGCAGAGGCGCAGTAACTATACCCTGTTGTAGACCATTCAAGACCTTGAATTCGTGCATTGTCGTCAGATTTTCATCAGTTACAACTAATGATTTTCCGTATAACATATTAAATATCATGGCAACAAGTTTTCTGGGGAACCTGTCCTGAAGGAGTTTAAAAATTAGTCCATCCAACCACACAGTATTAAAGGCTTTCTCTATATCAATGGGACACGCTCCAGCACATTCTCTACCATATAGCCTCCAACAGATGTCTGAAGTCACTTTCGCTATCGCATGTATGGTGAATGCCTGGCACGGAAACCAAATTAGCAATTCTGCATCAACTCATATTGCTTAATCGTTTATTTCTAAGGCGTTTATTGCTTTATTTAGTATCACTTCGAAAACTTCCCCAAGCTGATTGGGCGACAGCTTTTAGGGCGCGAAGATTCTTTTCCATTCTTTAAGATCGAAAAAACCTTTTCCTTTTTACACGCATTTGGGAAATATGAATTGCTCAACATGTTGTTGAACAATATGCAATAATTTCTAATCGCAACCTCAGGCAAAAGTCGGAGAACTATATTCGGAATACTTTCAATAGCACATGATTTCTTGTTGTTAGTCCTGCCAAATATGAAGCACAAGTCTTCTTAGCTGGCATAATAATCAATTAGATTTAAGCTCGGTATGAGGTCAGATGTTAATGTCTCATTGAAATGCAGAATTGGCTCGACGTGCAGCCTTGATTTGAAGTTGGAAACTTTTGCTTCGACAATCTTTGAGAATATTTGATTTCCTCTCGCAGGATTTGGTGGACGAACCAATTCGAAATGTGTTCCAATCAGGGCAAATTTCTGTAATCCATCACATATAATCCTGTTTTCGTTTCAATCCGTAGTAGACGTACCATCAACTTCGATACAAGCCCTGTCAAGAAGATTTATCTCATCACCAGTGACTTCAAGATTCGATACCTCCACTCGAGACCTCTTACGGCATAAACTATTTACTTTCGTGAAAACGCCATCTGGATCCTGTGGATCCTAATACCCCTCACTTTTTCCGCCCATTGATTGCTGACCTCACTCCTGAAGTATGAACGGATTAAGTTCCGGACATTTTTCAGGTGTAGTTTCATCAAAATCAACGAGGAATGGTTGTAGTCTACAAATCGCCGATAAATATTGTTGACGCGTGTGAGAAGAAGGCTTTTCAATCTTTATAACTTTTAACTCGAACACTTTAACTACTTTCTCAATCGTTTCCAACGTCAGCTTCACTAACTTCGACAAATAGAGATCTATTTTATTATTAGTTAGATCTCTGTCATGACGAACCATTGAGGAAGCGTTGCCATCATCAAAAGGAGGACATTGCTTTTGGTAATCCCGATTAAAAAATTTTTGAAACTTTTCCCAATCCGATTTTCATGTTGAACTGGAATAAGGAAGGCATCATCTCTGTGACGATTGGTTTCCATTACGATTGCGTTATGGTCGCTATGATAAGACAGTGCCTGTAGTTTCCGTTGAGGACTATTCTAGCTGAATTCAAGTCTTGCGTCACCAATACAAAGATCCAAATATGAATTAGTTCTAGGGTATGTTGGAACTTCCGACCCATAAAGATTGCAACTGCAGTTAATTTGATTCTTTGTATTCCACGATTTTCGAAACATGTTCAGCCATGATGTATGCCGGGCGTTAAGGTCAACGGCAAGAATATATTAGTTGTGCAGCCTGTTCAATTCAAGTATTTCAAACAAGGAGTTAAGCTCCTTCTTGAACATTTCGACCAGTTCAATAGCTGTCAGTGAAATTTCGATAACGGACACATTTTAGAAATTCAAAGTTTTTAAAGATTTGGGAAGCGGAAGGGTCTTCGAACCAATATCCCGGTGCCACTTCCCCCATAACCGTTTAGCCTATCGTGTTTTACAACTCAAAATCCTCGAATGTCATGCTGTGCCATGAATTAAGGTGGGTTTCAGTGAGAAGCATGATATCTGCGCCCGTTGTCTTCACGCTGTTCTGTTTGCTTCACTCCAGATTGCTGGAGAGAAACTCGCATGAGCTAGAGGCTCCCTCACACATCGGGGTGTTTATCCCCACCCCTTGTTTATTTTTTTTACCTTCAATCATCGTTTTGTTTAATGGAAACTTTTAGTGACGTGATCAGGCGTCTGTATTACAGGCAACAGCAGAGCTAGACGGCCAGCAGCTATGAATTTAGTGAAATATCTATAAGTCAAACAGTTTACCTTAAGGGTACGGTTCGTTGCTATATTCCATAGAATTCATCGAATTCTAACTTTGTTATCGAAGTGAGACCGACTTGTAACGTCGATTCAAATTCGATCGGGACACAATACTTCATATAGTCTACTTTTTGGTTTTGGTTTGGTCAATGGTAGCGGTAATATCGGCGCTGAACTGGGTTTACTGGTTCCCCATGGGATGCACTAAAACCGAAACTGAAATATGCAACTCTAACAGCCCTGCTACCGAATCCTACTTGCAACCTCCACGTTAGTGGCCGCTGGACTTCTTATAAAGACTGATGCAAGAGGGTGAGCGCGACTTCCTGCGCGTGATAACAGGAATTTAATAACCACGCCTTCGGAACGAAGGTTTGGCGATGGGCTAACAACCGGTCCCTGTAAAATCGAATTTTGTTTTGGAACCTGTAAGGGAGCCTCGGATTGGATTGGAACAACGGAAACGACCCCGCAAACGAAATAAGGACTACGCAATTGGATCCTGGAATGTCAGATCACTCAACAAACCTGGCGCTGTTAAAGCATTATTACAACAGGCCAGTGAATATAAACTAAATGTGCTGGCAATTCAGGAAATGAAATGGATTGGTACTGAGATACAGGACATGAGATCGCACACACTATTTAAAAGTGGGAAGCCTGGAGGAAACCGAGAATTCGGAGTAGCATTTATTGTGGATAGGGAATTCAAGTCACACGTTATCGACTTCAAAGCAATAACCGAGAGAATGTGTGCGATCCGCATCAAAACTAAATTTTTCATGATATGGCTGATTAATGTCCACGCCCCGACAGAAGATAAGGACGAGGAAGTGAAGGACGCCTTCTACAATCACCTAGAACGCCTCTTTGACTCATTGCCCACAAACGACATCAAAATAATTCTAGGTGATCTCAATGCAAAAATTGGCAATGAATATATTCATCGGGGAACTACAGGAGGCCACAGCCTTCACGATAGCAGTAACGACAACGGCCAGCGCCTGATTGACTTTGCTTGTAGCAGAAATATGATTATTAGTTCAACGTACTTCCCGCACCGACGCATTCATAAAATAACTTGGGCATCTCCAGATGGCAACACCTTCAACCAAATCGACCATGTGCTCGTTCAACAGAGGTGGGCATCTAGCATACTGGACGTCCGAACATTCCGTGGAGCAAACTGTGACTCGGACCACTACCTGGTCAAATCAACGTTTCGATGTCGCCTGTCAAAGGCATTTAATACGAAAACCAGCCCACTACAAAAGTTTGACATCGAAAAGCTCCAAACGGAGTCAATTGCTAAAGATTTTCATGACTCCCTCGAAAACAAACTAGCTCCTATCCTCCAAGATATGTCTGAAAAGACAAGTAACGAGCTATGGATGGAGGTGAAAGGAGCAATTTAAAGCACAGCAGAACGGTTGATTGGGTATATAGCCCGGCACAGAAGAAATGATTGGTTTGATGATGAATGCCAGAATGCGTTAGAAAAGAAAAACCAGGCGTATAAAGAATATGTTAATAGAAATACCAGGACGAAGAGGGAAACTTACGAGAACCTCCGACGAGTAGCCAATAAGATTATTAGAAATAAGAAAAGAAAATATTTTGATGACCAATTAAGGTCAATAGATGCAAATTTAGCGAGCAATAGATCGAGAAACGCTTACAAAGTAGTGAAAAGCTTAAGACGAGGATATCAGCCCAAGACATCACTCTGTAAAGATGAAAGCGGTAACATCATTGCTGACGACGATAGGATCAAGGAAAGATGGGCTGCCTATTTCATGGAGCTCCTTTATCCTACACACGGCTCAAGAACAGCAGAGTCGTCAAACATCTTCGAACCGTCTCCTTTGGCCCCTCCAACTCTGGAAGAAGTCAAGTATGCCATCAAAAGTCAGAAAACCAGTAAAGCGCCGGGCATTGATGAAATTCCAGCAGAACTGATAAAGAACGGCGATGTTGCGGCACAGAAAATCATCCACAAGCTGATCCAACACGTCTGGGATCAAGAGCAGATGCCGCAAGAGTGGTGCCAATCCATCATCATCCCTATCCACAAAAAAGGAGACAAACTACAATGCGAAAATTACAGAGGTATATCACAACTCTGTACATCTTACGAAATCCTCACAAAAATACTTGAAGGTAGATTAACACCATATGCTGAAAAAATAATTGGGGAGTGTCAAGGTGGTTTTAGAGCCGGACGATCAACTACTGACCAACTGTTTACAGTTAGGCAGATCCTTGAAAAGTGCTGGGAATTTAACATCGACGTCCACCAAATTTTCGTGGACTTTAAGCAAGCATACGACAGTATTGATCGAGAAGTACTGTACCAAATAATGCTTCAGCTTGGAATCCCAGCGAAGCTAGCTCGCCTGACAAGAATGACAATGGCATCAACAACTGCACAAGTCAGAATCAATAACCAGCTGACTAATGCCTTTGAGACAAAGGTAGGATTGAAGCAGGGCGATGGACTGGCTCCACTGCTATTCAACCTAGCTCTAGAATACGTCGTACGGAAACTACCTGTGGACACGAAATGAACACTACTATACAAATCGAGCCAACTGGTAGCCTATGCGGATGACATCAGTATCCTGTCAAGATCCTTTTCATCTGCCAAGGAACTCCTGCTCAAACTAGACCAAGAAGCGAAGCGGGTGGGGCTGCAAATCAACGAGTCCAAAACAAAAGTTATGATACAAACCAGGAGAAACACCCCCAACCGGCAAAACATAACAATCAACGAATTCAACCTGGAAAATGTGGACGAATTTACATATCTTGGCTCCAAGCTAGTGAAGGATGGTAATGAAACGGCGGAAATAAAGCGTAGAATTCAGCTCGCTTATAAAGCGTTCTACTCAGTTTTGGGTATTCTGAAGGCCAGCTTCATACATAGGAAAACAAAGCTGCAAGTATACAAATCTGTGGTAAGACCTGTGTTGTGCTACGGATGTGAGACATGGACCCTCACTCAAGCTTCCGCAAACATACTAAACACTGTCGAAAGGAGGGTCCTAAGACGAATCGTGGGAGCAACGCAAGAAGGAGGTCAATGGCGAATTAGGTACAACCATGAGTTGTACGAACTTTTCGACGAGCCAGAAGTCTCCACTGTGATAAAACTGCGGAAGCTGCAATGGGCTGGCCATGTGCAGCGAATGAATGAAGGTCGGATACCTAGAAAGGTATTTGTCGGAAAAACTGAGGGACGCAGGCCAGTGGGAAAGCCAAGAAAGCGCTGGTCCGACTCTGTAGACGAAGATAGCGGCACGCTACTCGGATTCCGAAATTGGAGGACGCGGTCGATGGACCGAGACAACTGGAGGCGACATCTGCGGGAAGCCAAGGCCCGAAATGGGCTGTAGTGCTACAACGACGACGACTTTTTGGTTTCAACTTCGCCAAGGATCTTCTACGCTGTTGAACTAACAACAAATCAACAGACAAATCAACCGGGTAGCACTTTGGTAGCACTTTGAATTGAAATTGTTATGAGATTCTGTTTGTAGTATTAAATTTTTCACTCTATTTTTTTAATTAATTATTTTATTAATCATCGCCAAAAATCAAAAAGTTATCAAATTTGCATCCGTTGCGTCAACCGCGATGACGATTTTACTCAATTCCAAGCGAATTCATTTATTAGCTTTCGCTGATAAGAAGTTTAACATTACAAAACCTAATAAATCGTTGTGCGCATTCTACGCCGAGGACTAATGTCGCGTTGATTTTGGATGAAGGCAAGGATTGAGTATTATCTGAACTTAAAACTGAGCTGAGCCGAATCATTTGTTGTGTGAAGCAAGACATGGGTTTTGATTCTACCTTAAGACTTTTCTAAGAGAAGAGCAAATTTTTCTCGAAACAGAATGTGAAAGTGAATATGTATGTATGTGAATACATATATATGCTTAGTGAAAGGAGTTCTTCAATGATTGTCTCCTGCAGGTACTTTGCAGTTGATACTGTGTGAATGTTAGTGTTTGGTGCGCCCGCCGTGGGACAACAGCGACATTGGTAATTTTGCACTGGGACAACTTTCTCGCCAAACAAACTTACCAGCATAAATAGCCTCAATGATGAGATCTTCCAGGTCGCGTAGATTCTTCATTCCTAATTCCTCCAATAAATCACTGTACGGAATACACTTTGCCCGATTCGCCATACTAACAATTGTGAGATGTTGCAACTTTTTGTTCATAGCCGAGGTGAGTTCGATGTACTGGCTCGGATTCTGTGCGTATTGTTTACAAGTCCCATAAGCGAACAGGTTCAATGTGTTGTAGTAATTGGCATGTGGTCCATTAGCAAGCTGGCGGGGAATAGTAACCGATGAGTGAACTTCGTACATAGAAATATGAACAAATCAATAAAGGATTTACCTCTAATATATTCGGCATCAGCAACAATTCACCAAACACATGAACACCGGGCGCTTCAAGGACTTGTTTAATTAATTCGAGACACGCGGCGCCCTTTGCACTTTTCGCGAGTAATGTGAACTGCTCGAGCGGATTATGCGATTGTGTCGCGACCCCAACAGGTTCGGTACCCATCACTATATCCGTTGTCATCGCGAAATATATATAATTCTCTACTAAACAAAACAAAGAAGTCGCAACCGGCACTAGTGAACAATTTGACGTCTACTGTCATGGAATTGTCAACGGGCAACGATGTAAATGCCAAATACGAGACAGTAGACAACGTACGAAAACAAAATTCCATTGAAATCAAATAGTTCGTTCAATGTATGTTTTCATAGTTGGGTGGGAAATCGATTTCGAAATAAATAATAATTTTCTTTACGTAATTCGAAGATTCCTCGCATTAAAAAATTACTTGTACCATGCAAAGAACAATTTAATTTAAGAGCACTTAACAGGTTTTGGGAAACAAGCGTTCGCAGGGAAAGGAAAGCTCGCATAATGCCCAATAAAAATGTTATCATGAATTATTTGTGCATCGAGGTAACACTTTTATTTTTGTGAAAAGATGGGACAACCGTTACATATTTCTGTTCAAATCAGTTAGTTATTAGTAAGATGCCTTATACATTGATCAAAAAATATTCATAATTTGTTTTTTAAATGCCATTAAAAAAGTTTAGAACAAGAAACTTTATGAATGGATCTTCTGACAACTGTTAACAGTAGTAATATATACAACGTGATGAAGAAAAAGGTTTCCAGTAACCACTGAGGGAGAACTCACAATAGGGTTCAAAATACGTATTTGGAAAATAACAAAATACCCTATGGGCACAGGTAAAATTATTGTTTTAGTCTATAACTCTCAATTGTTCTAGAAATAAAGAAACCTTCCTTTAAATTTTATGTTTTTTTATTTACCTTGCGGAATCGATTTTCGACCGTGATCGTTCGGTCTTTATCAGGACGCTGATCGAACGATCACGGTCGAAAATCGATTCCGCAAGGTAAATAAAAAAACATAAAATTAAAAGAAAGGGAAGGATCGTTCGGTCTTCATCAGGACGCTGATCGAACGATCACGGTCGAAAATCGATTCCGCAAGGTAAATAAAAAAACATAAAATTAAAAGGAAGGTTTCTTTATTTCTAGCACAAAAATTTTATGAAGATGGAAGCAATTACAAATATCTCAATTGTTGTTTTGAACAATTGTTGTTCTAAAGTACTTTAATGTGAAGTATAAATATTGTGTGAAAATGCCGAAAGGACGCGTGCTATCATTCGAGAAAAAGTGTGTATCATTGGTAAGTACAAGTCCTGAGTTATTCTGGCTGAGCTAAACGATTTGCTATATGGGTCAGGTGACATAGAAATGCCATTTTTTATCAAGTTCGGATGTTAAATAAAATTAAAAAATTTTTGGAGAAAGCGAATAAAAATGTTACTGGTAGTAAATTAGTAGTAGTAAACTTTATTGAGACCTTAAACAAATTGGCAGTGAGTACTTAATGACTATTTAACAATTGACATTGTTTAGCTGTCAAATATACTTGGCCGATTTGGATATGTCTTATATGTAGAATTAGACGTTTTAGATAAGTAGAAGATGCCATTTAAAACTTATGATAACTTAAATCTTTACAAACCTAAAGCCATCGTGGTTGCCACCGATTTTCGTGAACAATGTCTCACCGCCTACTCTTCGCGTGATGATGAGCGACTTTCCAGATGCTAAGCACCGCATCAAATCTCTTTCACCGTCTTACCAAAAGATCATAGTCGATAATACGACCGCATACGAAGGCATCATGAATCTGATGCGGGAAAATAAATTAGGGGGCCATTCCTTCACCCAAGCAGCACGCAAGAAACCGGTGGCTATACTGAAAGGTTTAAGATCCTTGTTCTTGGAGAATGAGATATTAGACGATATCTTACAGCAAATACCAGAGCTGCAATCCCCTTTAGTCACCCAGATGACTAATGCCTGGTCACGGCAAAACAAAATTTCGCTCAACCTCTTCAGAGTTGCGCTCTTCTCAGAAGAAGATCTGCGAAAAATTATAAAAATTAAATTTATACTTAACTGCAAAGTGACATGGGAAAAGCCCAGAAAGGGAGACCTCACTAAATGCTTTCGTTGCCAGCGCTTCGGACATGTGGCTTCAAATTGTGGCTACTCGCAAAGGTGCGTCGCTTGTGGAAAAGAGCACGAAGGTCAATAGTGCCCAAGGAAAAGTTTAGATGATCCTCGAGAGGATGTCTCAACAGACCCCGCCATTCTCCCAGTTTTCTGTGTCCTATGTTCGAACACGGGCCACCCGTCCAACTATTCTAACTGCCCCGAGCGTGTCAAGCTTAGGGCCGAAATAACCGAGAAACGGACACTGAGAAGCCAACCTCAGTTCAATTGGGACCCAAAAAGCTTCCAGCAGTTCAGCCTATCTGCAACTGACAGATACGTCAATCATTCGACCGGACTCCCTCCAAGGCAGCAGTATACTCTGAGCCAGCCCAACAAGAGCAACCCCAAAGCGAGAATGTCTTAAATCTGATTTCACAGGAAACTGTAAAGCATTTAGGGGTTTCCTTCGTCGTGTTTATCAGAAAAGACCGTGAATTTCGGACGACGTATAGGCAACTTCCAAATGATGAGAAAACAAAAGCGTTGCTGAACTTTTATATAAATGTGGTCGGCGAGCAGTAGGCTCCGAATCATCGCAATCAATATAAACTCTCTTCAGAGGTATGAAAAGCGTATAGCACTAGAGCAACTACTACAGAAATACAGGCTCGACCTAGTATTCCTGAACGAAACATGTCTTCGAGAAGAACACAAACTACATTTTCCTTACTACAATATTTTTTGTAATAACGAGGGTAGAGGTACTGCCATTCTGGCACACACCAACCAAACGATCTACGAAGTTGACTGTCATATCATGCCACTTTCTTGCACTTTAGCCACGCTTCACCTACGTGGCCAGCAGGGGCTCGTCCGCAAGGTCTTGCTCGTGTCACTCTACATTCCATGTGGCAGCGGATACGCCTTGCCATCTAAGCTGGATCAAATAACTACCATTGGGCTGGGTTATGATGAAATGATTATCGGGGGTGACCTCCACGCCCGACACCTGTCGTGGGGTGACCATACGACTAACAGCAGCGGGTTAGCCATATTCAGCTGGTTATCGGATGGATATCAAACTTCTCTAAGAGTCATCAATGTAGGAGTGCCACCATTCCCACGAGGCAGTTCATTCCTCGATAACTTCATCCTATCTGCTTCATTAGTAGGATTTAATGGCTCAGCTATAGATTGCATAAGCATCCCGGCACCATCTGATCATCACGCATTACTCTTTGATGTCACCCCTTCCGGAGAAAGAATATCATCATCACAAGAACTCACACGATCATACCTAGGCGTAGACTGGAAAATTTTTAATGAACAGCTTTCCGATCAGTTTGAAGGGAAATTCCCGGACCATAGAATATGCAGCAATCATGAAATAGATGATTCGATTCAAACCCTCTCAAATCCTCTGTATTCTAGACCTGATGAATACCCACGCACAAGCAAAACCTCGCTCATTTTCCAAATATGGGAGCATATCCCCTCATACAGAACACTTAATTCGAACAAGGGCTAGATGGCAGCAACGCCTTACAAGAATCTTCCATAGAAATTTAAATAGAATAAATTCGAAATACGTTGCACTAAAGTCTCAAATAAACTGACTGGAAACTCTTATAAGGCAAAATGTGATCGCGGAAATGAACAAAGCGTTCAAAGACAGGCTAACTGTTATGAAACTTTCCTCATTCGTATTCAAGGAGATCAATGCTCTTAAAGACCGTCACATGGCAAAGTTCTCAATAAATAGAGATCCCATTCAACTAAACGGTCAAGTGTTCATTACGACGGAACAAAAACTATCTGCTTGCTCCCTACACTACATTGTATAGGGAGAGATCGTCCTCAGACCAAGGCACTAACACCATCGTGGAAAAAACGGTCACGGAATTCCTAAACGGATACCAAGGTTCATACCTCACGATCTTTTCAAGAACCAATAGAGCCTCTAGCCCGTCAAGCGAGCCGTTCAAATATTTCTTTGCAAGTCCTGATCAGGTACTATTCGCCCTTCGCTCAATAAATTCAAAAAAGTCCAGCGGCCCCGATGGTATCCCGAACTACTTATTTAGGAAATGCTCCAACACCATTCACAGGCCTCTCACTATCATTATTAAACACTGCATTAATAATGGATACTTTCCCCGTGCGTGGAAAAGAGCCTTACTACTCCCCACACCCAAAAAAGAAGCCAATGACGATCTAAAAAAGCTCAGAGCAATATCTTTGCTTTCAAACCTTGGAAAAATTTTGGAGGAGATCGTCCTGCTCTCCTTCAAAACCTTTGCTAAACCCCTTGTACCAGCGCAATAGTTTGGGATTAAAATATCATATATATACAAACTCATATACAAACTCCTAAAGGCTCACTGCCCGACCCCGCTGACGCGCATTATAGCCAACTATCTAGATCAAAGGACTCTTCAAGTGAAAATTGCCAATGTCTACTCCAACAGCATCAATATTTGCTCTGGTGTTCCCCAAGGATCAATACTCGGCCCTCATCTCTTCAATTTCTATTTCCACGACATCCCAACCGTAATGCAACCAACGAACGCTATTCAGCACACTGCACAAAACTATATCACCAACCCCTCTTTCCACACAATCTTATATGCAGACGACATATTGGTCCTCGCTATTCGTAAGTCCCCTCTCAAAGCCATGCAAGACATCGCTCCATACCTAGAAGCCCTACAAAAATATTTCTCAAAATGGGCTCTCCCAATCAACGCAGAAAAATGCGAGCTCATATGCTTTAGAAACGCCTCGGGCAAAGGCCACCGAAACGCGCCAGCTGAAAGCAAGGAACTCTCAATATATATCGATAACGTTCGTGTACCCCTAAGAAAATCCATAAAATACTTGGGTATTCCGTTCCACCATCGTCTCAAATTTAATCCCCACGCCCGTAGAGCCATCGAAAAAGCCAGTTGGGCCACTATAGCCTTAGCCCCTCTTCTATCTAACAAATCAGTACAAGTAAGCACGAAAGTTCTTATGTACAAAACCCTTATCAGACCCATTATCTGCTACTGCTTCCCTGTCTGGTTTACTATCTCCCCCACCGTAGCGGACGAATTGTAAATCTTCGAAAGGAAAATATTGAGGAAGTGTCTGTCCAAATATAGGAGGCCAAATAAAAAGCACTACCGGAGCACCATCCTACATAGAGATACAAAAATTAAGCCCATCTTAAAATATATGGTCGAGACTAGTTCGAAACGCCTAGAGAAATTTGCAAATCACCCCGAATCTATAATAAGGGAACTGTTCTTTCGAAATATCGCTGTTAACATCGTTTCTCCATACCTCTCGCCCATTAAACTACTCACATCCAACTGTACTACCATAACAAACCCCACCACCTCACTGAATCACAACCCACCGTTCTATATACAGACAGGGGAAGGTGACCGCGGCTAACCGAATTGCGCTAGCAACAGGCGAATTTTCACTTTTGATCACCAAGACGATGGGGCCACCTTGGTAAGCTCCAGGAACCCTCCACACTTCTCAACCACTTTCTTCTGACAGGACTCCGACTCCCATTCTCCATCCGATCACCGGCTCCACATCAAGCACCTCTTTAATTGTAAATAAAAATAAGTGCGTAGAATTAAGTTAGGTTTAAGGTTTACCATGTTCAAAAAATAAAAAACCTTATGAGCTAAGGATGAATTTATAATAAAAAAACGAATTATGCATTAATTTTAAACTAAGTATCAGTTGCGACCAGATCAATAAAAATAAGCTGTTTGACAAATTTTTCGCTGTCAAACATTACAGTATCGTAGTAGATAAGGACAACAAATAACATGTACGTATAAAGTCTCAATAAATATATCTATCTATCTATCTATCTATCTTAAAACTTTATAATAACTTAAATCTAAATCTAATCATATTCCTAATTATAATTAAATCTTATGCTATGCCTATTCTTATAACTAATCTAGGTTGAAGAATTGTTACGCCTATTTTAGTTTTAACATGTTGCATTGTATTTGTATTTATTGTCATGTACGCAGGGAACGTCTATACTCCCTCCCGTCGGTACCTAACCAGTAGGTTCCTGTTCCTACTTTTATTTGGGAGTTTCTGTTTGATAGGAAACTATAAAGGAATCTAAGGACCGGGACTGGACATGACAACATTTTCAGTTTGAACTTGAGCCCGTTGATCCACACTGAGTCAAATACTTTTTTAAGGTCAAGAGCGCATGCGACTGTGCACTCTTTCCGCTGTAGATTACTGGTGACTTTGTTGTGTAGCAGCATTATTGCTTGCACTGAGGACCGTTCGCGCTCGAATCGAAACTGGAAATTTGGAGTCAGGGGAAACTAAAAGTTGTTAAAACTTCGAAAGATTATCTTTTTTTTATTACCAAGATTTGGTAATAAAGAAATTGGCCGGAAGTTGGAAATTCTGCCCTCGTAATTAGGCTTTGGTATAGGAATCAGTCTGGTATCTTTCCATGGTTGGGGGTAACCGTTGTTGACGCAGTTCTTATATATTATAGTCAGAAAAGAGGAGATAATTTTCCTACATTTTTTGTGGACTAAGTTTGGGATTTCATCGGGACCATGGGATAACTTGTTATTTATTGTACGGAAGATTTCTTCAACTTCCTTTTTCGAGGTAAAAAAGTCGCCAAAAATTGGATGCTGTGGAGAAGAAGCTTTATTTGATCTGTAGAATATGGTAAGGTAAGAACCTTCATACCCTTCAGATGTAAACTGAATTTCGGTATTGATTTTATTGTTTACAGCTACGTAAGGAGACTCACGCTTCCGGTATAGGTGCCTGAAGTATCCCTCCCAAGCGCCAATTTTGTCTGAATGTGCATTGAAAACCTCATTGCCTTGCCGTATGGGATCTTTATCAGGGTTGTATTTTGAACTCTTGCGACCCGTGGTTTGTTCAATATTTTTAAATACGTCTGATGATGGTCTCAGGGATCTTAATTGGTGCTTATAATAATTACTTACATCTTCCTTGATGTATTTGTGTATTTCTCGGGACATTGAGAAGATCTGGGTTTTTAATTCGAAATACTCTTCGTTTGTTCTAATGTACGTTCTTTGGAAAATTCGTTTCAATCGTTTGGGCATATGCTTTCGAATTTTTGGGTATTTTCTGACTCAGACACCGATATAGCAACCCCGCAGTTGCTGGAAGGGGGCATGTAAATCTAAACACTCAATTAACGTGGCTGTTACTGCTGATACATGCTCGTCTATTTCAGCGTTTGAGAGGATCGCATTTTCCAGTGGTAAGTTTGGAAGCAGGCCATAGAGATCGTTACGGAAGTGTGACCAATCTATTGATTTAAATGGTCTGTAGTGAAGAAGACAAGTAGGAACTGGAATATGGGTTCTGAGAGTTATGTTCAAGTGCAGCCCGTGGTGGTCAGACAGAGAAGCAAATGTTGAATGTTGAATATGAGTTTACGGAATCAGAGAGTAGAACGGGTGAAATAATAAAATTGTCCAAGAATGAGTGACCTCTCGGGAAGGTTGAGACACCTGCGTTCACAGCTGTGGCTGCGAGGAATGAATCCGTGTGGAGCCATTCGAAAAGGGCTTTTTCGTTTGTGTTGTTGGTGAAATCACCCCAATGCTCGTGTCTCGCATTCATGTCACCTCCAATCAGGAATGAGTCGTGAGGTGCCGCTGCTGTAAGTATTTTATCGAGGGTAGTGGGGATTAGGGAACCTGTGTTACACAGGAAACATACGGAGCCAATCAGGATTTTTGCTAGAGTTCCGTTTGGTCGTTTAGTGCGGAGGGTCGCTAAGGTACACGAGGAGCTGCCTTGTTCGAAGGAGATTTGGTAGACATCTAAATCAATTCTACAAATTATGACTGTGCCTCTGCCAGTATCGTTACGAAGATCGTTGTAATGGTCCACACACACTTTGTGGTGAGAGTTTCGTTCAAAAGCAGGATGTCAGGATGGAAGGATTTGATCAGGTCCGCTAGGAATAGTCTATCGTCATGGGAGATTAAGGAATTAATATTAGGAATTAAGATTAAAGTAAAAGTTTAAGAGAGCGATTGGCTTATCCTGATCAGGCGTGTACTCAAAGGCTGGACGAAAGGAACGGATTTTCGAGAAGAGTTCACTGAGAGATATCCCGAGCCAGTCGATAGTTATTTTTTGTATGTAATCCATGGGATTCACTGACTGTGATGTCTGTAGGGATTTACGGATTGCTTGTCTGGCTTTTTCAGAATAAGTAGCCGTGGAAGTGATGGAGAGAATATGTTCTGGGGTAAGGGACGCTACGCTGATGAAAAAGATGCGGTATGTACTCAGGATTGAAATTTGTTCTTTTTGTTTTAATCTCCCTAGCTGTTTCTACCAGCCACTTTCGTCACACCCAACACCCGGATAACACCCCTACACCCAGAAAAGTTTGCGGGGTGACCGTGTGTTTTGCACATGGTATAAAATGGAGCCAATTCAGGTTTCTCCATTGTTTTACGAAGATATTCCTGTGATATCTGCTCATCACCTCACGCTTCACAACGCGGGTTGAAGCCGCAGTTGGCGGACATGTGTTCGAATCGCTGGCAACGGTAACATTGTACCAGTTCGCTTCTCTTAGGGCGTTCCCAGGTAGCCCGTTAGTGCAACACATAGCGAAATTTAATGAGCGCATTTATGTCACCTTCTGAGGAGACCGTGATTGGGAAGACGTCAAGGTTAAGCTTATTTGCTCTCGACCACGATGTTGTAAGCGGCGACACAGCTTCGACTTTCAGTTCTGGAAGCTGGTTTTGGATATCTTAACGTATAGAATCTGGTCCAAAGTCAGAACTTACACCTCTTAAAACAACCACGCACTTTTTTTTCTTTTGGCGTAAACGAGTACCCTACAGCTGAGGTAGATTTAATTAGATTTAGGACATACTCGTGTGCTTCCAATTTGTCCACCGTTATTTTAAAACGAGCGTTTGACAGCCTCGTCATTCGGTAACTTAATCGATTACCGTCTGCTGGGGTGAACCTGTTTAAAATATCTTTTAGTACAGTCGCCTTGACGTGTTATACAAAAATTGGGGGTACCACACTTTTTTGTAGGTGCGTTAACGTTAGTATTAACTTCGCTTGATCTATTGTTTGCCAAGGCGCTGAATGGAGCAGAGTGATCAAGGGAGGATACCGGGGCTATCTGCGTAAAACTAATTTCCCCTTCGCTAACACAAAATCATTAATCTTACTATTTATAAGATGACTGTCCTTTGTAAAGCACGATGAATTGTCTGGCACGTCTTCCGCTTGCATTATGGTGGTTGGGAGTTCCTTGCGGGCCGCTTTCGTCCTTGGTTGTTCGGTCATTGTATCGGTCGGCCTACACAATGTTGTCAATTTTCCCGTAACTTTTGAAATCTCGGACACTGTATGGGGGATTATCCCACAATGCAAGTTTGGTTGTAAATCTTCCTGCAGGTTCTGGAATCAAATGGCGAGTTCTAATTTATGTTATTATTTTCGAAGGGAAATTTAGCCGAAATTCTTCTAAATTTAACTTTTTTTTTGGTAAGCAAATCAAAATGTCAATCTGACAGTCTCAATTGATCCCCAATGTTACTGGTACCTTCAGTTCTACTTTATGTTTATAGAAAACCCATTTGGTACATTTCTGATCTTGCCCCTCGTGATCTTCTCCTTTGCACAGTAGACATGAGGGTTTAATGCTGGTGCCTTCATAATCGTCTGCGCAACATGTCAGACAGGTTCTTTTCTTGTCTTTGTATCAAACTTTTAAATGTCCCGAATCCGCTACGGTTCATAATACATCACACTGACGCGATCTGAACTAAAAGGAACCTACATAAGTTTCATCGTGCCTGCAGTACGATTAATGAGAATGTAAATTTTACTGAGTTCATGAGAACAAACTCAGCAGGGTCATTACATCAAACTTTATCAGGGTCAAATTCTGTAGCACACCTAGTCTATAGGCTCTAACAAAATAGATTGTAACATAAGTTCCAACAAAAACGAAGATTGTTATTCGACAAGAAAGTTCACTTTACTGTGTCCGCTTGATTATACTATTTGCACATGACACTAGAGATTGCAAATATATCGCGATTTCGTCCTTTGCGTGTTGTTGCTGATGAGAAATGTTCCCCATAATGAATAAGATCTATGTAGATCATCAGCTGTCAGCCAACATAAGTATGCTCTAAAGAAACAAAATCACAGCGGTAACACTGATGCGAGATTCGAGCTCAGTTATTGATTATTGAAAGATCCACTTGAAGACAGAGAGACATGAGCTCAGCGATTCAGTCTTCAGTTCTTGTAGTACCTTAGCGTTGTTCTACATCTTAAGATGAAAGCATTTTTGAAGTGATTACTTTATTTGATTGTTTGGAGGGATTGTTGTTGGTAGAATTCAATTCACTTGAGCTTTATTATGGTGCGATTATATTCATCTTCGTATGGTAAATATTTTGATTTTTAACGGAACAACGAAGGTGATAATTTAGAAACTCTGCATAAAAAAAAGATTTGAAGGGGCAAAAATAATGAAAAAAGAAGGAAAGATAATTAAAAGTTATCTTAACTTAATTTTACTGAATAAAAATGATTTTACTAAAGTACTAAGTATCATTAAAAAACATGCAGTCTCATGAAACGTTTTTATTTAATGCCGTGAATATATATTTTTCTTTATTGACATAAACAAATGTTTAGGTTAAAGACTTAAAAACAGCAGCCACCGATGGTTCCACTTCAATGCTACTTGTTTGAACGATGTCACTGAAATCGTTCGGTTTAGTTAGTCAGCAGCCTTTGATAGTGCCATGACAAAAAAGCTTACCCTTTTCCCAATTGAGATTGAGTCGATGAAACTATAACTTCAGCGCGATCACCAATATTTGGAAAAACAGATTCTACATCAACGTTTTGTGTTGAACTGCCAAGATTCATTACGATAAAATACGTATCGCTCCCTTCCAGGATTCTATTACAATAAAGATAATAATTAAGTTATTTTCAACGATATTTGTTGTAGTCCTTATTCTATTTGATGGATTTTCGGACACGAGTTTTTAGTCAAAATCTCGCAAAGTCTTTAACGTTCAAATTTTCTTGGAAACCAGTGCTTTACGAGCCACAACTCGGACAAATGTCCATCAGTAATTGTTGAAATTTCAATCCGAATTTTGAGGCAACATTTAAGAAACTTAGGTTAAGTCCATTGGATGGAAATTCAAGAAAAGTAGTGGCCAGTGATGTCTGAAAAATTACTTAGGAACATTTGGATGTTGAAAATAACCTCACAACTTAAGGATGATTCATATTGAGTATTTTGGATGGGTAACTGACATTAGTAGCCTGCAATTTCTAGCGAAAGAGTTATTGCAAGATAAAATAAAAATAAAGAAATCATTGGCCTTAATACAAACGTTGCTTCCGCAGCCATCACCTACCTTTGGTAAACCAGAATATCATTCGGTAAAGCCTTTTGCTCAAAAGCACCATTTCTGAAGGTGTCTTGCTTCCGTAAAGCTGTCAATGTTTTGAAAATATTCAAATGGCTTTTTGGGTCTTCTATTTCAGCTTTGACATTTACGCTTTTATAATCGGTATTAACAGGCAACCATGTTTTTGGAGCCTTGGAAAATCCTTACGCAAATAAATGAAATAAATCGTTAATAATCAAAAAAATCGAACTCGAGAAAACAGAAAACAAACAAAATTATAACGAAATTGTCCATACCAGCATTTTGAGAGTCATCCCATTGGAATGGACCTCGAGCCGGATCTCGGGAGTAAGAAACATACGCCTTAGGATTTGTACTGCATGCCTGAGGGTCAACCGTGTCTTCCCAGGAAACAAAGACATCTGTCATGCCAATCTCCTCTCCCTGAAAATAAGGTGAGTTAATAGTAGAAACTTCTGTCAGTCATGATTGATCATTTTTTACATAGTAAGTCACTGCAACTCCCGGTAAAGTTTGTAATAAAATGTTGATCAAATCGATTCGATCTTCACCGAACCGGGTTGAAATTCGTTTGTTGTCATGATTGCCCAGAACCCAATTGGGTTGCATACCACTTGGTATTCTACTCAGATACCTATTCATGCGATAAGAGAAATCTTGCGCAGAATTTTTGCCGCTCAACGTCTCAATCATTTCAAAATTGAAGGGGATATTTGAACCATTTCTCTGACCATCACCGTAGAAGGTGACAATGTTTTCCAAGCTTGTATAGGCTTCAGTCATAAGAATTCTGGTTTCACCACCATGTTCCTTGGTGTACTCATCAACAACTTTCCTCCACGAGTACACCAAATCGAATGTTTCCGGTTGATCCTTCATATAGATGTGGGTGGTTTTACAATAATCATCAGGATCAGCACAATCAGGGTTGATAGGCTCGTCTGGATAATTTCCAGTTGCATCCTGATATTCGTATAAGTACGGAACAGCATCTATGCGGAATCCACCAATTCCTTTATCAAGCCAAAATCTGAGTACTTCCTCCATAGCTGCTACAACATCAGGATTACGATAGTTCAAATCAGGCTGACTTACACCGAACTGATGATAGTAGTATTGTTGGCGTTCTTCATTCCACTCCCAGGCACTATAACGAAACTCGCTATTCCAGTTGTTGGGCGGCAAATTTCGGCCACTAGCATTGTTCGGATTTGGTCTTCCATCTTCCCAAATATAAAAATCAGCGTAGATACCTTCTCGTTTAATCGATTTTTGGAACCATTCATGTTCGTCACTGGTATGATTCGGGACAAAATCCAGAATGATCTTTAATCCAATTTCTCGGGCTTTTTCGATTAGGTCCTTCAAGTCTTCTTCTGTTCCATACTCGGGTTGAATTTGATAGTAATCGGAGATATCGTAGCCGAAATCTATCATTGGTGATTTGAAGATTGGTGAAAGCCAAACTCCATCCATTCCGATATCCTTAAGGTATTGTATTCGTTGCGTGACACCTGAAAGTATGATCAGCACAACCCTTTAACTACCAGTGAAAAGATTACAGAATTGTTAGTTAAATATACAATCGGGATAATGTCTTTGGTTGTCGAAAAGATCCTGTCCAAGCCAATCAATATTTTATATAATTATTAATTATGATTCAAGGATACAAAAGTCCTTTAAGGCGGGAAAGTTGTATAACTTTGATGAGCTGTTCTAGAATGCTCTTTTTTAGAATTTCAATCCGTGACTACACTTACCTTTAAGATCGCCAATTCCATCGCCATTGCTGTCCTGAAACGATCTAGGATAAACCTGGTAGAAGTTACCACCTTCCCACCAATCCTTCCCGTATGAACCAGCGAACAAAAAGACCAAAACAAACACTACCAAACATATGTAAAGCTTCATCTTTGACCGGCTTTTGAATAATATCAAATCCATTTTCGCGCTTCCTTTTATAGTTGTCATGTTAAAAGAAAAAATTTCTAAAAACATCTGTCTGTTGCTTCTTGGAAAATAACTACAGTTTTAATAAATATTGTTCATTGTGTTTGTGGTGGAGAACAATTGTCATAGAATAATAGAATGTAATAGAATTTACAGATCTTTCAACCATAGATTGTATCTTGTTATTTATAGTTTATTGTATCTTGAAACGATATATGCGACCAGTATCAAAAAAAGTATAAATTTAGAGTAAATCAAAAAATAAAGTTATAAATTTATAGATTAAAATTTTATTTGAAAATATCGGAACGTATTACTTTCTATTTAGGTATTTCTCGAAATCAGTGATCATTCTCTAAGTAATTCTCCCTCATATCTAACAGTCGAACAGAATTAGAGGCAACCTATTATCAATATAAGCAAAAAGTCAGAGACAGTAGCGACATCTACAATCAAGAATCTTCTATGATGGAAGAGAGAGTCACCTGCAAAATGGACACAAAAAAAAACAAGTAAAATTAAGCAAGGCAACCCCATTAAATTGTGTACCAACAGATGGCATGACGCATGACGGCCATAAAAAATTTGTGCAGTGCTGAGAGATAAGCCAAAACGGAAGGTTAAAACCGAAATGCGCTTCATTCATGACATGCGTTCATTGCTCAATGCGACAAGACGGTATAAGGTTGATTCCAAGGCATCTGAGGGAACAATGTTGGGAATACCTGTACCTGACTCGAAATATTCCTAAAAGGAGAGAAGTATGCGAAGTATAGTACGAAAGCTCAACGCTCAATAGTACTCAACCCGTATTTAAGAAGGGCGTATCGCAAGACAGTTACTTACTACGAAGGTATCATCGATAAATTAAAAAGACGGCGTAAACATGAATAATTGAGTCGAGCAGTAAAAATCAGCTGTTATTCAGCTTATTCTTCGAATCAGCCAAGGATAAATGGCAACCACACGAGAAACCGAATCATCGATCGAATGACTGTCAGAAAGTTTATATTGACCAAACAAGAAGAACAATCAACATCAGGGTGCGAGAGCATCTAATGGAAGCAAACATAGACGATAGAAAAGAAGAGCTATTTTTCAGATCAGCAATAACGGAATATATCAAAGCTAAAGGTTATTAAATCACAATGGAAGATTTAACAGTAATACGTGAGGCAAGACAAAATAAAGAATTAGGTACAATGGAAACTCTCGTCATTGTCAGAAAAAAAGCCGTGCTAATGAACAATGATGCCTGTAATAGCTCTTAAATCCTGCCTCTTTAAGTTAATTAAGAAAGTTCTCCGAATTTCACAATAAGAAACTTAACAAAGTAATCATGTTTTCGAGAAATGCCCACAATTTAATTATGGACTTTGTATATAAGTAGAATTTTTAAATTTAGCAAAAGAATCGCTGAGAAAGACCGAATGATAACGGTCGGACATTTATTAGGGGAAAAATCAAAATTTAACACGCAAAATTTAGAGGAGAATTATTTTTACAGAAATATTATGCGAAGATGAAACCAATCACTAACATTAATGCAATATGTTTCTGGCTTGGGTTTGTTTTATCTTGCTTGCGCACGACTTAGCAGAAACAAAGTATACAAAGATACTATTCCTGTTATATCTGATAGTCAATCAGCCTTAAAGGCTCTAAAAACTCTTGGGATTAAAACAAAAATGGCTCTATATTACTTCAATAAACTCAACAAGTTAAGCGCGGAAAATTGAGTTTCCCTACACAATGTAACGGGCACGCAGGTATTGTGAGAAATTTTGAGATAAGGAGAAAAGGATAATTTGTGAGAAAAAGAGCTTGAATAGCATTCATCGTTCTGGAACCCTCAAGTGTAATTAAAATGAATTAGATTTAAAGCTGCCTGAATGAAAATGAGGATAGAGAAGTCAAAATTCTCTGGAGATGACTTCGATGACTTCGAAAATTAAACGAACAAGAGAAGGCTTAGAATCCTTGAAAAATTGGGCTTGAAAATGAACGGAGAGTACAGATTCTGTAATTTTTACGGATGTGCTGCCATTGCATCAATCGGCAAGGCGCATTCGACAAAGCAATCTTCAGACAAGCTACAAGACAATCTTCATTGCTCCTCTTCGGCAACTTCGTCCCCTAAAGCCAAAGTTTATCATTAACTTTCTTAGAAAGATCGATCTGCTTGAGGCGCTTTAGGTGCACCAATAACGGAGGTTAAACATACGTGTAATGGTTGTCGCGCATTATCCCTGAATCAATTTCCTCTCCTCTTTAGCTAAACGCTTCCTTTTTTCTTTATCACTTAGGGAGAAGCTACTTTGGACAAAAGCAACGTTTATCGGTAGTACAAAATGTTCTCAGAGGGACCAAAAAAAGCACGCCAAGTTCGGTCGAATGTGAAGGTTTTGTTGACAGTTTTCTTCGATTGCAGGGGTGTGGTGCATTATGAGTTCTTGCCGCAGGGCAGAACGGTCAAAAAGGAATATTACCTTCAAGTAATGCGCAATTTGCGAGAAACAATTTGCCAGAAATGCACGCATATGTGGAAGAACAAAAATTGGTTTGTGCACCACGCCCCTGCTCAAACATCGTTACTTCTGCGCGATTTTTGGCCAAAAACAACACTCTAATAATGCCGCAGCCACCGTATTCCCCAGACCTGGCCCCCTGTGACTTTTTCTTGTTCCCGAAACTGAAGAGGCCCATGAAAGGACGACGCTACGCCACGATTG
This sequence comes from Stratiomys singularior, assembly GCA_954870665.1. Classification (NCBI taxonomy): domain Eukaryota; kingdom Metazoa; phylum Arthropoda; class Insecta; order Diptera; family Stratiomyidae; genus Stratiomys; species Stratiomys singularior. The sequence continues at coordinate 24,098,889 of OX940881.1, read as the reverse complement.
AGCAGATAAAGACGGCATCGAAGGAGGAGCTGAACAAGATCACAAAAAATGATTTTTCAAATTGCTTCGAGGATTGGAAAAAACCTTATCACAAGTCTATAATGTCTGACGGGGATTACTTTAAAGGGGACAAAATAGATATTCATGAATAAATAAATAGTTCGTGAAAAAACATGAAATTCGCGATACTTTTTGAACAGACCTAGTAAGTGAAATATTAAGAAATCATGTAATTTAATCAGCTGAGAAACAATGACCATGATGAGTCCTGGTGGTGGTATAGTTAGGTATGAAATCAGTTAACCATTTGTCCCCACGTCAAATTGACATAAGGCAGGTTTTGTTTACAAACAGTTCATCACTTTATAAACTGATAATAAGGAATATAAAAGATCCCCTAAACTGCTATGGCATATTAAGATGAGATTTCGATCTTCAAAATGAAGGCCGTTTGGAGAAGAAGAGTACTCACAATCAGCCAGTTTTGTGAAAAATTGAAAAGACAAAGTTCATTAAGTTCATATCTTGAAGTAAATTTTTTGAGTATTGTAAGAAAGAATTACAACAAACCAGGAGTTCAAAAACTAGATAGAAATTCAAACTCTGCATTCGTTAGGTTTCATTCGCGCACGAGCTGTTAGATCATTAAATGTCAAATATGAAACTGTCAAAAAATGGTGTCGAAAATCAAAAGGCGCCGTGGTGTTTCAATTGAAGAATGTCCAAATGCTACTGAATAGTCCTCACACCTGAAACCACAATAAATATCTAAAGCATAGCTGAAAATAAGCTAGGTAAGTAGTCGATCCGTATTCAAGTAGCTTGTAATGAGGTAAAAGTGAACAAAAAATAACGGTACAGCTGATATATCCGATCAACCTTAGTGGGTTGATTATTGGATAGATACGATCACCAAAAACGGAAAATATCGATGATTTGGTAAGGATTTGCCGACGCCTCAAAAATAAAGGTTATACGGATGATGGTTGCTGTGGATCGAGCAAGCGTTTTTGCTTATCGGCGAACCGTGGATAAATTTTCAACAAAAGCCAATCACTAAAAAAGGACAACTCGGATGAGTGATATAACGATAACGCCTCTAGTTTAAGTTTCGAAATTTGATCTGAAAGTAATGATAGCTGGAGGCATCAGCAATTGTTGTAGGAGCGAACTTCACTTTCTTGAATACATAATGTCAGTGAAGGGGAATATTACAAAGAAAAACATTCTCCATATGTCTTAATTTGTCAAAATATATGTCAAAATAAATATGTCGAAATTCTTGATGTCATTATCTAGAATGTCTGGCGAACCGAGAACAATTTCAAATAGAGAGCGAGTGATATTAGTACAGAATGGGGGCAAAACGCATAAGGTCTAAGTTGTGAAGTGATATTGGACAGAAACAGAGACTTTTTTTGAAAGAAAAACCTTTCGGACTGAAAATTTCGGATGGGTCTTTTAGATACCCGGCCAGATCTAAACCTAATTGAAAATTTTGAGGGCCAGGATAAAAAAAAAACTATGTATAAAGGCATCCACGAACGAAAAAGGGGCAACAATTGACTCATCGGCCAAGAACTGAATGCCAAAATTTTCGCCAAAGTTATCGAAAACGAATCTTAAATTTATTGATAGCAAATAAAGCAATACAGTTCAAGGCGTATCTTTTTTTTTTGTTTTGAGAAAAATATCACCAACCACAAAATTAATCACACCTAAAACAACCAAACGCTGGCATGTGAGGTAACTCGTGTCACAAACACATATGTCAATATGTCAAGCGTTTAGGCAACTTTTTATCCCAAACATGTGGAGGCGAATAGAACGGTCTTTAAAATGGAAAAGGGAAGAGTTATTGAGCCATCCGTCAGTCTGCTGGTCCCACTAGTAATCCCAGTACAGGTCAAGAATGACAGTTTGAATGTGCATCGGAAGAGTGAAAAGCTCTGGGAATCTTGGAGGGAATTGCACACTCTGAGGATGTGTGACAAATATGAGATTGAAAAGGAATTGTGAGTTTAACCTCTCATGAATCGTCTGTAGTGTAGCCTTTGTGGAAGAGACGTCATTGCATCTACTACCGTACTGCAACGGATTGGCAAGACAACAAACACAACTTTACATACTGCAGAGCTTAGTCAGATGGAACGTAGGAAGCGACTTCCCTGTCAAGGATGAATTTAGTCTCCAGAACGTCAGTAGTCAGAACAGATTATTGATTTCCTCAGAAATATTGACTTCCTTAAATGAAGTTTTGGTATAATATGGAAATGGAGGCACATAAAACCAGTAAACGTAGACGTACAGGACTCCTGGTACAATAATTACAACAACAACTAAGTACAACAATTAGTAGAATGAAATATTTCAAAAGACAGAAGTCTTCAGAACATTAACGTTATAGATTCTGTAGTGTCCTGGAAACATGAATTGTTTGAAATACCTTCGGCTCCACAAGAAAGCTCTCGACAGGAAGGCCAGAAGGCAAGCCTTAAAAGAGATACGTCAATTGAATAAATGAGACCAGCTCCCCTTCAAAAATTAGAGGACGCGATCAGAAGATTGAATGAAAGCGAGGGATCTTGACGACCAAAGCCTGGGAGGCATTGTAGAGTCTTCCTTTGTTCATAGCCTTTGAAAAACGAGTGGTGCTTGAGCAATTTTCTATGAAAAACACACAAGTTGGGAAATTGTATATTACCATCTCTGAAACATTTCCATCACATATTGCATTGATTGCATGTTTTATTACCAAGGAAAATCGAATTTAAAATTATTTTGCCTCATTAGAGTAGCCAACAAAGGAGGACAGCAAAACTGGCGTATTTCTTCGTCCATCGTTGAAATGGATGCAAGAAAAAGCAATTAGTAACATGATGTCCTACGTGTTCTAAATCCAATAGCATGACATGCATTTTAATTAAAAACTGTCAAGCAAGGAATAGATTTTATGTCGCGAGATTCGCCTAAACAAAAGCCTCGATGAAAGACAATAAGCTTTTTTTATACCTATAATAGCTCTGCAAGTTCTATCCCAATGTTTCCAACGTGCTATGAATTGAAATTGGTTTTACTTACTGCTATTGGATACCAGGACTTGTATTGTGAATGTATCTATGACGTCTTTTGTTGCTGTTACAAACCAAGGAAAATGGATGCAATACGTTTTGGTTGAGATTTTATTGTTGCAGTGTTTTTCAGAAAAACATGTCAGGTTGCATCTGTTCCAATGAATTTATTCATGTATTGTTTGTTACTCAAAGGAAGATAGAGCGAGTCTTGTTTGCGTAAAGTGCGTTTCAATATTGAAAACTTGAACTTGAACACTATTATAAGATATTCACGACTAATATCACCGCAAAATTGCTCACTTGTTTTATCTTATATAGAATGAAAACAAAACAAGAAGAAACGTATGGAAACAGAAACAGTCAAGTTTAAACATAAATATAATCATTTGTTCGCAAGTAGGTGAATATCAGGAAGTAATAAATTGATGTTTATGGCAATTTTCCGACAGGTGTAAAATTCTTAGTTGTTTGTTTTCAGAATGAATTTCCATTAATTTTACAATAATATGAATCAGCATGTTGAAATACATAGAAAAAAGAGATACCCTTAATTAAATTCAGAAAATAATAAAAAGGATAAGATTTAATAAAAAACAATTGAAAAGATCAAAGCAGAATCAAGGAGACGAAAAAGAAGAGAATGAAAATAATAGACCCCAATATTGAGCAGACAGTAAGAACAATGAACATTTAGTTCGATAATTGATTGGACTGCAGGTCTGCAGTCAATGACAATACGGCTCTAGGACACAAGCAATCCTAACACTTAGCAACCGTTTTAAGAAACCTGCAACACCATGGAGCTGATTGATCAACTTAACTAAACTAATACAACTAAATTGAACAAATGATATAAACAAAAGCATTGAGTTAGTAAAGTTCGGTATAATATGTCAATATGGTATATATGTCAATTTCAATACTAGAAACAATGTATAAATGACAAGAAGCTCTACCCAACAAAAAAATGATATGTATAGAATTTTAAGTTGGCTACAATTTTTAATGCTACATATGGCGTAACAGCTGTCATGCGTTTCATGATCAGTTTCGTTTGCACATTTTATCATGTTGAGGTTGGCGCCCTAGCAACGTGTGCAAATCAGGCAGGTTAATTTCCAATCAAATAAAGATTCTGTTTGAGAAACTCATCGTTCACTCTCTGTCAAGTTTATGTTCGAATGAATCGTCCATCACAACAATTAAAGGTCGAAATATGATACTGAGATACGCGAGAGCACGACGAGAGTCTCGCAGCAAAAGTCAAGCAGTTTTCGTAATATGCATTTGTATACGACAACGTACAATGATTGCGATGCGTCGATGCAAGGCGAGAAATATTCGGACAAACGAAAACCTCTCGCAACGAGGTGCGTGACGTTTGTCAGATGCTCTATGGCGCGTAAATGAAATTTGAAATTCAAACGCCTTTATTACTTTTTAAGTATGAGGGTTATTCGGAATGAATTTTGGATCAAAATTTCGTACATCCTTGTTGAGGCTATTATTCGCCAAACGAAGGAAAATTCCAAATTCAAATTTTTAAAAAATCAAAAACAATTTTAATCAAATTTCATTTGAAACCTCATCAATTTGACATTTGCCATATGAATATTATTCTTCCTCGCATCGCGTGCATTGTAAATTGAATGCGTTGCGCGACGACGAGCGAGAATCGCATCGCGATCTCGCATCGCCATCACGCAGTATTGTGTCTGGGGCTTAATTCGATTGACAATAAGTCGTTTCCGCATTCCGTTTACTCTCACTGATTATATGCATCCATCTAGACCTCGTACAATGCTTAGCGAAAAATGAAGCAGCTGTAGAGCGTTATGTTGCTGAAGACCCAAGTGGGCTCATTCGATATGGTGCTGAACAATTAAGGAGGTTATATGCTTTCTGCACCCAAAAACTTAAACTATTTAAAGGAAAATCATCACAAAGCCCCTGTAGTAGGTATAAGTGTAATTCTTTTTTGGTTAGCTAAATAATTTATTTAGCAAACTATTCGTTATCATGTGAACCAAATCAAAATAATAACAAAATGGCGGACACTTAAAAATAATTTTTTCAAATTCGAGTTTTTTTTTGTCATATTTGAGTTTACAAACATGTTTACAATTAGTGTTAAACATTTGAGGAAGATTGGTTTAGTCATTTCGGAGACATCACTGTCAAGGGATGATATAAATGGTTTTGAGTATGTTCGTTGAAATGATGTATTCCGATGTAGAATGAATTTATTTTTTGTATTCGGAACATTCCGTCGTTCCTCGTCAATTCCTTCGATTCGTTCATAGACGTTCCGTTCTAAGTTTGGTCGATGGCAAGTGTCCTTATTTATAGGTCCGTCGTTTATGCAAGCAGGTAGGTGCCCTTTTATGTCGTTAGGAAAAAGTCCATGATCTTCTTATTTTGAGGGGCGCTTTATGATTTCGTCTCGGGCTTCTTTGTCTGTTGTGGTCGTGTGGGGTTTGTTTTGATTTTTGTAGAACAGTCTTAGCGACTCGAAGATTATGTTCGAATGGGTGTTGGGTTTTCCGTTGATGATGCGTCCATCAACTGATTTTTGTTTGCATATTTCCAAGTTTTCTAGTGTGTTCAACGGTCGTCCTTTATACTGTATATGTTGTGCCTTCAATGTTTCTTTAACGTGGGTTGGTATACATTTATTGTTAATCATGTGGTTTGCGACGTTGGATTCAGTTGTCACGTTTGGTTTCCTTAGATTTTGAGTAACATGCATTTACACTTATTTCGGTTGAAAAAGTATAAATAAGGTAACTAACACTAGTCAGCAATGCAATATGTTTTGCAATTTTACCGATGTTTCCACCATTGAATATATCCTTAGGAGCCAAACACAACTATTAAAACTTTCGTTATTATTTTGCGTGAGACACTTAAGGATCTGCTTAAAAAGTCGTCTTGTGTCAAATCCTGCTTTAAAATTTCTGGGGCTCCTGCATAGAGAGCAGAAGGGTGCTTTGAATGTTTTCAAGCATTTTTAGCTTCGCTTTGTAGATAGTTCCATCAAGAGTCGGTACATAGGGGTCTGTTGATATGCAGCGGTTTGGCGTCCATCCAAATCTTTTGATTATCTGTTGCCCAGATCGCAGATTGCGTGTATAATTTCTAATAAATTTTTATTAGTTGAAATAGCCAAGTCATGATGAGTTGACATCTTTTTCATCAATTTATTCGTCAAAGTAGCGGTTTCAAGAGCAAGAATTTTCCCTGAACTTTTCCTTCTTTGACTTTTTTCTTTCACTTTTAAACCAAGTTTTATAGGTAAGAGCTTTTGCAGTTTATGTTGCGCGTTTATATAACCTTTTTAAGATGTAAAACACACTCCAACTTTTTCAATACGAATGACTACCGGGCATATAGTTTCGCTTTATGGGCCTAAGGACAAACTGCTGCAGAATGTTTTATTAAGCAATGAGCCTCATTTCAAGTTAATTGGATGTTTGAACAACAAAAAAAAAAAAAATAAAAAAAAATTTGGAGTGATGAACAAAATCGCGTTTGGAGTGATGAACATTGAGAGAAACTCGCTTTATGGGTCGGTGAATCCATTGGTCCATATGTCTTCAAAAATGCTACTGGGAATAACATTACAGTCAATAATGACCGTTATGAAGCCATGATTCACGGTTATGCAGGGGACTTCCACAAGGTGGCGTTTCCACAAGATGGCGCGACATGCCGTACAGTTCGTGTTACCATCGACTAATTGAAAGAAGCATTTGATGAGTGAATAATTTGTCTTTTTGGAGGCCTGCAGGCTTGCACTATCTCATAATTTCACAATGCTCGGCTATTTCTTGTAGAGATACGTCAAATCACTTGTCTGCGCTGACAAATTTGAGACACTTGACCATTTGGAAGACAATATTCGCTGCATTATTGACAGGACGCGTTGCCGATTACTGCTTATTTGCACTTAATGATTTTTAAATAAAAAATCATCCGGGCCATAAAAATATGCGATGATTTACTAGGATTTTCGACGAGAAACATCAAGACAAGAGTGCGTCAATCAACTCCAATCGACTTCTGGTGATAAAGCTTCATCCATAGAGGTATAAGATAATAGAGAGGCTATTCCCGTGTATGTGACTGTCCGTGAGCGTCCAAAGAATGGGATTTAGCTAATTTTCCCCTTTCGTAGCTGCTTTACCTTCGGCAATTTTCGGAACTTCCATATTTCAAATGCAAATATATTACAGCTTAAATGGTGAGAAATTTTCTATTTTCTAACAGCCCGCCCAATTATCTCTTTTCGCAACAACTTAAACATATTACCTACAAGTTTCTTTAGCCCTCAAATGGGAAATTTACCATTTAATTATTTATAAACCGTAAAACTAAGTTGTTAAGGATGGTACTTTTTCTCGTGAAATTTGAAGATAAATATCTAAACTTTGTCGAGGTTTTCCCCAAATAAATTGGTGGCAATAGAAGCTTATTCATATTTTGTGGGAGAATGAAACATTCTCGCCATGCAAAACATATATTTTTATTGATAAAACTTAATATGAAATCAATGTTTACAAATTTTAATACGATGCGAATTGTCGGATACATTCGTAATTTCAATTTGACACTGAGCTGAATATACAGTTAGATAAATAATTCTACTTGAAGGTATGCGCACACTCAAAAAGTGTATGGCCAAGTTTTTTTTCTAATATTTTTATTAAATTGAATTACCGGCGGCTGAGTATACTCTAAATTACGAGAAATTTTACTCCTCAAAATGCTTATTCATTGAATATCTACAAGAACCCAGTTTGATAGAAATTTCTTTGTGAACTTTTTTTTCATTTAATGTTGGTAGAATAATGTACATGCACCTTCAATTCGTCGAAGCCATTTCTCCTATTTCAGTTGGTTCAATGCTCAAGTTTTTTCGATTGCAGCCAAACTGAATGAATTGTCAAAACAAGACTAATAATCTGTGTTTTGATTCATTTTCGGAGTGATTTACGGGCGAATTATGTAAGTTACTTGTGTCAGACGAGTTTTTCAACGATAAAAATTACAAATCGTGACAGTGATTTTTAAAGACAAATATAGACAATGAAGTGTGTGATTTTTAAAGACAAATATAGACAATGAAGTGTGTGATTTTCATTTGCAGAAATCACACTTGTTCGCAGCCATCCGGGGTGTGGTTTCATAGGTAAATTTTAGATAATTAATTAATTGAAGTTCGTTTTGGTGTTGCCGCAGACCCAAGCTACCCAAAATTAATTAATTTTTAACTTTTGCGTTGATTAGGTCAAGATAGATGCCTTTTTCAATAGTAATGTAGAAATTATAGGTTTGTCGGTCAATGAGAAGCGTGGCTTAATCTTCGGCTCGAGCTTTTGACACTCACCTGAATTTTTTGTGCGGTAAACTTTCGCGAACCCATTGGCATAGTTCAAAAGTTGTTAAAATTTTGTTGGTATTTGTAAATTTTTGCAAATGTTTGTAAAAAGTGGGCGGTTACGACGCAAAAGTGGCTTATCGTCCTCTCTATATCTAATAACTCTATGGCTTCATCCTTAAGCACTGTTAAAAATAAGCATAATTCAATCAAATTCAATCTTCGTCTTTGCTCGCTAATTTTGCTCGCAGGGTTGAGTTTTGTGAAGTCGTCAAGAAAGAGATCGTCATGAAAGATACCGCGGAGGTTCGAAGAAGTACTTTGGGGAATGTGGTGAAAAAGAAATGACAGGTGAGAGTAATAGGTGAGCAATGGGATGAATGCACAAGAAATCATTTTCGGAACACTAATAAATGATTAATAAATATAACATCGAAAATTTTTTATTTATTTTATCAGTACAGCAAGTTGTTTTACTAAAATCATAGTTAACTTATCAAGTAAGTTTACATAATATATTTGTTTAATTTTCTTGATGGTCTAATAGTGTAAGATGCTTTCATTTGAGCGAAATAAACACAGTCCCAACTTCTGCATATGCTATAGTTAATGACGATTGAACAACGTCCCTGTAAAAGAAAATTATTAGACAACGTTTCACCAATGTCTTTATTATTTGTTCTAAAAATCTTACCCATCAATGTAATTTGATTTAACTGATGATAGGATGACTTCCAGTCTGTCACCAATTTCTGGGAATTCAGCTTTCAAGTTAACCGATGCATTACTTTTTCCAAAATTAAGCAAAACTATATAAATATCACTGCCAGCCAGTTCTCTGTAAATTGATTTAAAATTGTTTTCATGCAATTGAAAAAAAATAAGAATTTAGGAACTAAATTATTTTTTAGATGACAGATTCATAACTAGCATGAAATATATAGATAAATTACGGCATTTTTTGTGAAAAAAACAGCAACGAATATTCTTTAAGTCTTGAACTCAATGAACACAATAAAGAAAGAATTCAATCGACTCATTTTTGAAATATTTTCCTAGTTTTTTAGAACTTGAACCCTTCCTACGATCAAACACTAAGCGGTTTTTCCATTTGGTGATGTTATCCTCGGTTCTAAACAGCTTTAATGCATTGTAATGACTTTAGACATTGTAGTGACTAATCTACACAAGTAGATACACAGTCCATCTCTTTCTGAGAGTTGACGATCGGGAGTGTTATCACTGTATCTATATACGCTATGCTAGCACTATTTACACTGTTTACAATTTTATTCATAGAGCATAACCCTGAGAAAGTGGTGGTGAGAAGTGGTGACACATATTTTGAAATAATATAAATTCTTATGGATATGTTTCTTACGTTTAATTATGTAGGTTATTATAATGTTTATGGATATAATGCAACAGTCGGTCATTGTCATCTTTGATACGAAAAGCAAATGATTGACGATGGGCCTCATCAAGTCACCCGTAATTCCGTTGATCTTTGAATATCTATCGACAAGCTTCATAATAATTTTGTTGTATAGATTGTTGAAATGACGAACCCGTAAATTATCAGCATTCTAGGAGCTGAAAGAGATGTCCAAATAGTACCATAACGTCTGGGTGAAATACCGCCTACCACTTGCGATTTCCCAGTTAGCAGCATATTCCTTACATGTAAGTCTATTTTTGAATTAAAATTTAAAAAAAATTTTTCACATGATAGTGAATTTATGGTAGTGAACGGTTGCCGACATTTTGAATGTAGGCGAAGCGCGATTCTTAACCTCCGCTGCCAACTTGACAGTTGAACCCTAATGCATTATACACATTACTTTTGCCATATTAGTTTGGTGTTGTCTTACGCTCTCGAAATTCCCTACCCAACCGGAAAAGTAACGCGATACTAGAAAAGGGTAGAATTCGTTCCCCGTCGTCACCTGAATCTCCAAAACGCCTTTTACCACAGTTAGGACTTCCCGTACATAATAAGTCATACAATGCCATTTGTTAACCATTCTAAGCAGATCTCTAATCATGGTCTCGAAAGAGACCTCCCATATTGCCGTTAAAAAGTTGGCAAAAATCATGACTAAAATTCAAAATAACCTTTGTACAGCTTAAGTTCACCGAAGGACATCAAAAGTCAAAATTTCTAGAAAGGAGGGTTTTCTTTCCAACGATAAACCGGACATACCAGATTTTTTTCCAAACGGGAATGTGTATCATTTCAGTGCAATTCAAAACCCTTAATCAGACTGTTTTGTGCTAGAAAAACAAAAAACTGTGACCACAAACGTTACACAGTGTTTTGTTGACTTTGTTTGATACTACGTCCTTATACGTCAGGGTATAAACCATTCAACTTTCGGAAAAACACAGCTAAAACTTGCTAGAACCGTCAGCTTGTAGTCTCAATCTGAGCCCACTTCAAGTAATCCATCACTACTCTAAACGGCAGTGACTCCTTATTGGATGAAGGTGAATGCATTCTTCGACACTGGAGGGCTTTCAAAAGGAAGCATAGCGATGAATTCAGAAAAAAAAAACTTAACGAATCTTAACGAAACTTAACGAAACTTAGGAGACTTCGAAATTTTAACGATACTTATCGAAAATCTTATTTCAAATATCGAACTTTAAAATATAATTTCGAAAATCTAACTTCGAAAATCAAAATTCGAAAATCAAATTTCGAAAATTTAATTTCCCCTCCTCCCAATTCCCTCACCCCTTCAAATTTTACTTCCATAAAACTAACACAAAAATTTTGAAGAAATTAAGCGGATAGAGGCCATGTTGTACCTTGTATTTCGCTCGAATAACATTTTCGAGTTACAGCTTGTTTTCTACTCCTTTTAAGGCAAAACTTTGCAGAAGAGTACAGCTCTACTATATAATTTAGTAGTAGAAGTAGTAGTAGTACTCGTAGAAGAATTACTGGAGTAGTTGGAGCTGTATTAGTCGTAGTTCAAGTAGTAGCTGTTGTAGTAGTTGAACAAATGTATGAAAGGTATTAATAGAAGTCTGATTAAGAAAAATTTTGTGTTCTAGTATTGGTAGCCGCTTTTTCAATCAGGATACCATTAACGTCAGAGATATATCTGACCTCTTGTAATGAAATGTGGAGGTCTAAATTGAACGACCGCTAAAACGAAATGGTATTATGACAATAAATATGGTAGTAACTACGGTATACCAATTGACCAAGTCTATTGTGTTAAAATCCTTGAAAGTGTGATGTTACCTTATAGATTTGACAAGTATGTAAATTACCTTTTATAAGCTAAAACATCACTGTTTATAACTTTGCTGACATAAGTGCCCCTGCTCATCGAAGGAACATCGCGCAATAATGTCAACTTTCGAAATAGATGCAAATGACTCCTCGGTGCATTTTGCTGGGCTACGACATTATTCGTTTTATAGTCTGATGATACCGGAAGCCATGTTTTATCCGATGTTGAGAAACCTGAAAAAACCAAGCTCTTTTGAGTCAGAGGATTAAGTATGTTTTTGGTTAGTAAATTGAGGTTATAAACGTCGAGACTCAGATAACTGAAACTTAGCTAATCTTTCTGAATATAAAAATACAATATATTAGGTATTCCTAAGCTTCGATAAATTTGAATTGGTTCGGTTATTTTTTCGTAAGAGTGTCAATGTTTCAAATTTAGCAAGGATACACGAAGAATTAGCTCTCGGGCTTAGCAGGAATAGGATTGTAGGGGTTTAAAATGAAAACTAAGTGTATTTAAGGCAAACTTCGATATTCTTCAAAGTGCGTTTGAATTATGACTTGAAAGTAAAATGGAATTATTAATGAGACTCTTTTGCTTTTTTTCTCTGCACAACCTTATTATACGTTTCCTCTCTCTGAATTTACTCTTTTTAACTTTTCCTGTCAAAGAGCATGCTTAAATTCATTTTATCAAGACATAATAAATGTATCCATTGTTCACTCCTTCATTGCTTCCACTGTATCAAATTTGGTTGCACTCAGTGCTGCCTTAACTTTGCCATAACTAACTCTGATAAATTTAAGGCTGTCAAAACAAGTTTATATCTGTGAGGTCTTTTGCGCAAGCGCGCGAATTTCGAGTACCATTTCGGATCACTGTTATGTCATGTTGGAATGATCACGTAATATTCGTGCTACTGATGCCGAACATGGATTCTGAGTCGCCCATGCTGACAGATGAAATTACCCATTTTCTCGATGTTTACATCCTTTTTGAATTGAGACCCGCGTACCGATCATATATACATTCCTATATGATTATTATTTTTCTGTTACAATCTTGATAACTGTTTTAAATTTACGGAGGTTCATCGAAAAATTCCCAATAAATACTTCCCGATTTTCCATTTGAACATTTGAAGAACCATTCAAATTAACCCCTAATGAAGGAGTGCAGTTTGTTCTCTTTTCTTTGAGACTATTTTAAGACCAAGAAAAGGTCAACAATCAAAAAAAAAAAAGGAAATGGCAGAAAAAAATATTGCAAATTTATGAAGACCAGAAGTTAAATTACATTTCAATCCTAACTCTGTTGTGTGAAATCCTAAATTTAAAGGTAGACATTCGGTCTCGAATATTTTAGGACGAAAAACAAATGAAGGCGGCCGAAAAAGAACATATTACCGAAAAAATTCAATTTTAAAGCCGAGTTTAAGTCCTTTACAAAGCTTTAGTGAAATAATAGAAGCGAAATGAGAAATTCAAGAGACATATGAGGGCGGTAAGGTCTTGGCCTACAAAAGGAAATAGCACTTTCGGAAAAGTGGTGGTTTATTTCTCAACATAGCCTTTTCTCTGCTCAACACACTCGACCAAAAAATGCTCCAACTTCTTTAACGCATCTGAAAAATACATTTTCTCGAGGTCTGCAAATTAGGCCTCGATATCGGCGATGAACTAATTCTTTTCAACTCCTTCCCGACGAGGGACTTTTTCAAATTTAAAAAAAAGAAATAAGTTGTGTAGGGCAAAATCTTGAGAATGTTGTTGATGGGGACAAATTTGGATGCACCCACGGGTGGAAGTCTCGTGGAAGAGCACTTTTTTCTTTGCTAAATGGGGCGTCTTTCTGCAATTCGGTATCGAATGATCCCAATAAGTCAGCATAGTTGAGCCTTGTGACCTTCGGCCGATAGGACAGTCTTCGCCTTCTTCAGAGCACATTCGCCAGGTTAATTTCACTGTTTGGACAGTTTGTTGGTGTCTCGGCAGTGGACGCATGTTTCGTCGGCGGGCACGAAGTGACGCAGAAATTCTTTAGAATCACTCTGAAACCGCGTCAAACAAAACACGGTTGTGCTCTATGTCCAGTGTGAGCAAATACAGCACGCATGGCAAAATTGCATTCAAAATTGCATGCAGCATATGACTCACGCGGTCTTTTGAGAGTGTACTGCCCTATATTTCAGGCTATATGAGATCGTGAATTTTTATTACGTTATACTTCTGGCAGCTGTTTTTAGGGCACGTGGGCGAGCCTTGTCAAAACCGACGTACGACCACGTCAAAACTGATTTTTTTCACGGTCACCATTGCAAGAGCAGTCACTGTACACAACATCCAAATGCTTTTTTACCTGGCTTGGTGATTTTCCCTCGAAATCAAGAATCGAATCAACGATCGATATTGCTTTTTCTCTATTTGTCTTGATCAGCGGACATGATCACTTTCACACGCAGTCAAACCAAACTACGTGTCCGATTTGGCTAAAATTTTGACAGTAGCAGCCTATGGACGTATAATACATGATTGTGAATAGACACTCTTGAAGTATAGTGATGCCATCAGCCGATGAGGCAAAGTACTTATCGTATTTCATCATACTTTGTACATCAAAATTTGCATGTATTCATTGAGTGATTGAAAAATTCTCATAATACTACACAGAGGGCATTATATTGGGAGTGTTAGCAGAAGAAAAATCGGTGATTTGAAGTTTGCATTAAAACCAGAAAAAAATGTTTATTTGTATGCCTACATACCTATAAGGTTAGTTTATTTACTCATATGAGTAGACCACCGTTGCCGTCAGAAACATTTACTTGAATACAAAAACTCAAGTAGAAGACAAATGAAGTTTGAGCTGCCATCAACCCGCTCTATACTCTTCTGTTTAAGAAAAAATTCTGACATCTGACAAATGCAATCAGCGGCCATATGGAAACATCAAGGGACTCCATTCCCACAGTCTGTGCCATGGTGAGGAGTTTACAATACACAAAACATCTGATGAAGATAAACATGACGAAGGACACCCATTAACGTACCTAAAGAAGATTTCGTGTACAAGACACAAGGTATATAAGTGAGTTCACAGGAGTTTCATATAGAAGCGTTCAAAAAATCCTTGTGGACAAATTATGGATGAGAAAGATATTTGCCCCATAAACTACAGTTCGTTATATTCAGGGTTGAATCTCGAAAAGTTTCGAGCACGTCACTGATAATTTTTTTGACGGTTTTCACTTGGATCCACACTTTTGATCCTAAAACCAAAGAAAAAATCGATGATTAGGAAGTCAGCGTCGTCACCCTTACAAAAGGGATGGAAACGTCAAGTTCAGCTAGAAAGATTGCGGCGTCCGATTTTTTGACACTGAAGGAATGATTCTGGTGAATCATATTAGGAAGCAACGTGTCAGTATTTGAGGCGGTTGCTATGTTAATCAAACAAGACGATCGTGGGAGGCTATTCAGTTTAAAATACATGGCATTCCGTCAGCTGGAAAACTTTTTCATCAAGGTAGCAAACTGAATCATAAAGCCACTATTATAATGGCAGCCAACTAAGGAGTGATTCAAGCTGCTTAAACAGCAACCAGCTTCCTGCGCTTTCTTCCTTTTTGCTAGAGTCGAGAAACACCTTCGAGAAAAGGACTTAAAAGATGATAATGAAGTGATGGTTAGGATCAGCTGGATGAAGACTTAGGATGGAAAAAGATGGAAAAGATAGGTCTTTGGTCCTAATATAATGTATAAAAATATGTGGTGAAATAAAATGTTGAGAATAGTTAGAATAGGGAGTTGTCAACTAAATATCCAATGCCGTCTCATTCCGCTTGTCGTGGAATGGAGTGAATTTGAGTGAGTGAATGGAGTTAATTTGTAGAGCGAACATATTTCTAAGACGATTTCTTCCCTGGATTCACAAAAACACATGGCTCAAGCGTTCTTAAGGCGTCTTACAGCCAAGTAATTTCTACACAAAAATACATGAAAGATACTCCAGTCAGAATCACAATTAATCATGATTATTTCCCCGAAGGAGCTTCACAGGTACACATCACACTAGCTTTGTACTCCAAACCCAGAAAACAAATTCGGAGTGTCACTGTCATCAGCAGGACTCGAGCTCGGCATTTGTCGCGCATAAGTAGATCTATGAAATCTACTACACCATCCGGACTTAAGCGTTTTGGATAAGTATGATGTAATTTAGTGTGTATTGGACGGAGCTCATCTTTTGGATTTGAATGAAAAAGAGGTTTACTCCAGAAACTCAGTTCAGAAATTTATTGGAATCAACGCATGTCATTCCGACGTGACGTACATTCAGCTGAAGACCTGGTGTCTGTAGGAAGAAAATTCGAGCATTTAAAGATGCAGGTTGAATACAAAGGTTGAATAGATTGAATACATAGGATGAATACATCTTCAAAAAAATAACAGAAAAACTCGGTAGAAGTAAAAGAAAGACCCAAAAAAATTTGGCCCGTGACAATGTTCCCTTAACTCATCATGAATATAATAACAAAATAATGAAAATTTACGTACCAGCATTTCTAGATGAATCCCACTGGTAAGGTGTTCTAGCAGGATCTCGTGAGAAATCATTAAACCTTTGTTCATCAGTCTGACAAGCTTGTGGATCAACTGTGTCTTTCCATGATATGTAAACGTCGGTCATGCAAATTTCTTCACCCTATTTCGGTTGAATAAATTTTGAAACTATTCAAAAATAAATATTGGTTACGTACATTATAAGTAACAGCAATGCCTGGCAATGTTTGTAAGAGAATATTGATAACGTCCGCTCTACCGATTCCAAGACGTGATGCAGTCCTTTTGTTGTCGTGATTACCTAAAACCCAATTAGGATATTGATGTTCAGGGATTTTCGCCATGTAAGTGTCAATGATATCGGAAAACTCTTGCGCATTTGAGGCATTGTTTGTTTTCATCATCTCAAAGTTGAAAGGTACATGCGAGCCATTGTACGTTCCATTGCCGTAAAATTTAATAATATTATCCAAGCTTGTATATGCTTCTGTCAACATGATTCTGGCATCACCCTTGTAGGAGTCCAAAATCGTGCGCCATTGATATATCATGTCAAATGTTTCCGGCTGATCTTGTGTGTAGATATGAGTTAAATGGCAGTGATCGTTGGGATCAGGACAGGATGATGATACTGGCTCATCAGGAAGAGTCCCGTTAACAATGGCTTCAAACATGAACGGTACTGCGTCAACTCGGAATCCGTCGACTCCTTTGTCCAGCCAAAATCGAATAACATTTTTCATATTTTCAACAACATCTGGATTGCGATAGTTCAGGTCTGGCTGAGCCACTGCAAATTGGTGCAGATAATATTGTTTCCTGACATCATTCCACTCCCAGGCCGAGTAGCGAAAAGCGCTCAACCAATTGTTTGGTGGGAGTGGCCTCAATGATTCATTTTGTTGCTTGATCCCGTCATGCCAAACGTAGTAGTCAGAGTATTTCCCATCCCTCTGTATTGATCTTTGGAACCACTCATGTTGATCACTGGTGTGATTGGGAACAAAGTCCAATATAATTTTAAGGCCAACTTTTTTGGCTTGCGCTAGTAAGTTCTCGAAATCAGCCATAGTCCCGAACTCGTAGTGAATATTATAATAATCCGAAATATCGTAGCCAAAATCCACCATTGGGGATTTGAATATTGGCGAAAGCCATGCTCCTTCCATGCCTAAGTTTTTAATGTACTGCAATTTAGAAGTAATGCCTGAAAACCACCAAATTAAATTCTTCTTGGCTTTACACAGAGCGGAAAAAATTAGTTTCGATGATTCTCACCATTCAAATCACCAACACCATCACCATTACTGTCCATGTAGGATCGAGGATAAATCTGGTAGAAGTTTGCACCTTCCCACCATTCCCTAGCGCTTACTAAGGAGATAATGCTACATAAACTCACTACTATCACTTTCATGGTTTTGTGCATAACACTTTCCACTAACAAATGGAGAATTTTTCATTCAATTGTCCTTTTATATGCTTTAGTCATTTTCAGGGCTACAATAATTACAAGTAGTTCTTTACTATCACTCAACCACTTAAGATTATTAGTTTTTCTATTTATTTAACTGAGATTGCTTAACGATTGAGTGTCATGCTTCATAACATCTTCTTGACGAGAAGTGCTCGTTGGTAACAACACACTTGAGATTGTATTCTATAATATAAAAGAGACCTCCGAGTTCGACTCACAAAAATACTAAACTTGTAGTGTAGTGTGCATGTATTTCACCTACAACCTTGACAATTCGACTAAATTTGGTAGTATGCATTCCCTCATTGATGTTCGTGGATACTTGGCTAACAGAAACTACCACTGATAAAAGCTTAAGACCCTTTAACCTAGTAAGCTCTAGTAAGCAAATACGTTCCTTCGCATTTGTTTCAGAAGAGCATAAAGTCTAGTTAGTAAAAAAAAACTACTGCGTTAACATTTTTAACAATTCGTTCATTTTCAATGCATTCTTTTTTCTGACAGGACCAATCGAGCCTGATACTTTACATTCCCATTTCACTCCACTCGATGCGAAAATGTTTTGCAATTTTTGTGTGCATCCCTGGGTATAAAATTTGCAAGCAGAAATGATGGCGCCAGCGAAAAGTACGCAACGTATGAATTTGACACATACGCCATTTTGAGCGTCTGACATTTAGCTATGAACCCACCCAAGTTTATTTTATCATGTTGATCAATCATGTCTAAATTTTGTTCCTGATAAAGATCATTTGTGGCACGCATTGCTTTTCGTGTTTAGCCAAAAGAAAAAGCTATTGAAAGTTGTCTTTTGCTGGTTAAAAAATATGGTGAACATGCTTTACCAATTAAGATATGTGAGACATGTTTCCGTCAATTCCGTCAAAAGTTGTAATTTTAATGTGAAAGACATTGAGCGCTCTGGCAGACCACAAAAGTTCGAAGAGGAGGAGCCGTCTTGTAATTTAGAAATAAAAATTGTGATAACCCTGGAGGAGCGACGCAAAGAATGGAATATACACAGCACAAATAATCGTTGGTCAAAGGGTGCGAATGATTTCTGCTTTGAACGGTTTCTGTTTCCAAATATATCTGCATAGCTTTGCTACGTCACATTACCCCAACTACATGTTTTGCATAGGGGAGGCTAGTAATGCGTGTCACACTTTTGTGGTTCGCAAGAGTTATTTCATTTCTTGCAGGATAGGATGCTTAGTGACCAGTTCAGCTGAATTGGAAAGCTTATCTCAGAAAATGAAGTCAGAGAAATGGTTAAAGTGATTGACATATGGGATCGCGTGAAAAACAATGCTCGGCTAGTTCCTAGCGTCAGGAAACAGATGAAGATTATTATGAAGATTGGAAACAGAGAGACTCCTTTTAAAGAATTTTCTTCTCTTTTCCTTCTCCTCGCTAGAGCGTGCATTCCTATAATTTCCAGGCGCCTTCAGGTAAACATATTCGAGGTCCAGTCGAAGATAATGCTACAGATTGTTTCAAGCTAGGCTCTCAGGTTGAAAGGGAAGGTGTTTAGTGGGTAAATAATAAGCCTTGCGCTCTTAGGAGTCTCTTTCCCAGTGTATATATTTAACTTTCATCTTCCTTCCACAAAAAAATCTTCTTTTTGGTATTCAATTAAAACTGACTTCGCTATTCATTTACTCGTCGTCAATTATTTTTATGTGTTCCCTATACCGAATCTGCTTTGAGATCGTCATAATTATCCTATGGATTTGATACATTTGGCTGATGGTGTGATGATAGATTGTCACCAACAACTGGGACTACAATGATATTCATTATCTGAAAGATCTTAGGCGGAGTATACTAAAACAATCAAAGAGGACCTTATATCAGATTTGTATATGTAGCTCTGTAAGTTTGTGCGCGGTGAGGGTCTATTTTGTTGTAAATAAACGAACGAAGATATTGTCGGTCATCACTGTACTCCACTTTTTCATGGTTGATCAGGATCAGTCAGTTGGCCGCGTCCACCAATTGCAAGATTTGAGTAGCGATTCACTTTTCTCGTCAATTAAGTCTGAGCACCGATTCTCGGAATCTCCCTGTGGCCTTCATTTCTCCGATCAAGCTGTGAGTTTCTTTCGAGGATTTTTTAACTTCAAGACTTTCGGACTGTCATCTGCATTTGACAATTCAATCTTGTCATTTTCCGACCCTGCTGTGCCACCCAGTTTGGTATTGGCGTATCCTTTTTACGTATCGTATAGTATTTTTGACGTGTATTTTTGAGTAACATGGATAGTCAAGCAGCTAAAACCGAAATTCGAGCATTTACGCAATGTTTACGCATTTACGCAATGAGACGGCGAATTCTCCAGGGTTTTCTCTTTCTGGAAATGTAGTCGTTTTTCCGTAATTCCTACCTTCAGCTTCGCAAGTTATGATGCGTAGTATGCCCTTGTAATGGTTTTCCATTCTTTTCCAAAAACTATCGTTTAAAATGACTCCATGACTATCGCAAAAAACAGCCGCCATCACATTTTCAGCCGAAAAAAAAGTTTTTGCTTTTTTTCGGAGCCGGTCCTCCATTTGCAGTCCACTGTTTTAACTATATTTTTGTTTCGTGGCTATGATGGAGTATCCAAGTTTCATCCACAGTAAATAATCGGCATAGAAACTAGGATTTATTGCGTCTAAGCTGCGTTAACAGAGCGTTGGAAATGTTGATCCGAACACGTTTGTAGTCTAACGCGAGCAACCGCGACACGCAACGTGCGGATAGCTTTCTTATGCCTAAATCTTGATTTAATATGTGACAAACACGTCCTTTAGACATATTCATAATGTTTGTCTATAAATCTTAAAATTTCTGTCACTTTAACTCAACCATTTTGTGAACTTTAGCAATGTTATCGTCAGCAGTCGCAGTTAATGGACGTTCATCATCTTCCATGCTTTGACGGCCATGTTTGAATTCAGCCACTCACTATTTCACTGTTGTAAAAGATGACGCAGAGTCCCAATACACAGAGTTCAACTCATCTTTGATTTGCGTAGGTGTATTGCCTTTCAAAAACAAAATTTTAACTACAGCTCTCGACAGCATTTTTTCGATTTTCGCAAAAATACTCACATCGACTCACTCAAACGACTATCAACCAAAAACTGCTCGTCCAAACTTGCTGAAACTTTCGTGAGTGACTGCCAAAAAATGTACAACTACATTTACTAGCTTTTACTGATGAGTTATGGTTTTGTTCGGAAACTACTGAGGCCACCTTCGTAGGTGAACGCAGAAAGGATTATTTGTTTCTCGGCACTTAACAATCCAAGACAGAACATGGGCCGTGAGACGTGTTAGAGATACTTTATGTCAAGACCAGAGGGACATGAGAAGGAAATCTGGTCGGAATCACGTGAAAGTTTGCTGTTGTCAAATTTTGAGTGTTGATGGTTGTCTATCAGCCTCAGAGGCTTTGTAAAAGCAGCCAGTTCGTTGGTAAAGTTAAAGTCAGTTTTTTACAAAGCAAACGTTGTCAAGATGCAGGACTTTAGTTCTACGTTTATTCGGTTCTTAGTGACAGATCAGTTTTTAGTGACTTAGTGACAGAATCAATCCATGGGCTGACAGGATCAAAAGTGAACTACAATTGATTGCATCTCGAATGGCCGAATGGTTGTTCTGGTATAACTTTTGTCGATAGTGTCTTGATTGAAGGCTCTGGTCTTCATTTTTAGTGTTGTATGTCCGCTGTTGGCCACGATTACTTCCAGCGGGTCTTCCATTGTCTCGGTTATACTTGTTTATACAGAGAATGGTTGCATGCGTATCGGAAGCGTAATGGAAGTGCATGCGCATCTTGTTTTTCATGTAACTTTTCTGATCTTTCAAAGGATACACAATTCTGTTCGCCCCGCATGCAACTGTTGACTAAACTAGTTTTCGTTATAGCGCAATACCTGTTGATAATTTTCATATTCTTTTCATTCAAAAGTGATGACTTCGAATTGATCTGGTTTCTTCAAAGTAAGTTTGTGATTATCTGATTTAATCTGTAGAAGCAAAACTTTCCAAAAATAGCTTGATGATCACCATGGTAAGGGACTGAATTTCTGTGATCGGTGCAAAAGAAGAACGGGTCATTTTCATCAGCTACACACAAGTCCTAGAGGGAGTTAATACTCGAGAATACAAGGTTCTTTGACTCATAGCAATATCATGTAAGGTCTACTTGATGTTGTGCTATCCGTGACTGAAAAATTGCAGCCCTCGGATAGATAAAGCCATTATGCCATGTTTGGTACCGCGCGGTTTGGGACGGCTGTAAGAATATTTTAGTTACTTGGGTTTCGAGTTAAAGAACCCCAGAAAAAGTCAGAAAATTATCCTCGAAACTCGCTCGTAGACAGAGACAACATAGATGTTATACTCAAACAGTCATACTCGTTTCTAAATGCAGAAGGGTTTGGGATTGGAGTGTGCGAATGTGTTTGAACTGATACTATTTGTTCGCGAGAATTTTTTTATCGAATCCAAAATTTCTAGGTTTCTCAGCGTTTCTCACTTATTCAAAATCTTTGAATGTTAGAATGTGTCGGAAGTTGAGACTTGTTTCCTTAAGGCAATAGTTTGAAAAATGAGAAAACTTCTGAATATTCCTATTCTTATGGGATTCCATTGAAAAAATAAGATTTTTATTTGTGTTGGTTAATTTTTTTTTTCTAATTATTTCGCCTAGTAAGAATTTCACTCTGAAAACTTTTGAGTTAATAGTACAAATATTGTATGCATTTAATTGTGACTTTTCTGTCTCTTTCTTCTAGAAGCTTGCTGGGAGTATTCTTGCTATTTTGTGCTTACGCTATGGATCAATCTCTTGCCTGTCTACGTAGTCAGGGAGATTCCCTAGACAAGGGACTGTAACAATAAAGTACACAAGAGTCGATAGTTGAAACTAAGCACATACATATGTATAGCTGTGAGCTGAGTTAACAAGGGCCATCCCATAGATATAGTTTCGTAGATACAACGGAAATTATCTTGATGCGTGAATATAGGGTGGTATGTTTCTTATCGAATTTGTTGATCATAATTACTAGTATTGCTGACATGTTGGGTTTCACTAGGTGAGTGAGTTAGTAGAGGGGGATGGTAGCGATCGCATTTTGTAGACCCTATTTTCGCTTGGTCAATTCGTGGATGCTAGCGATTACTTTGGACCATTTCTCTCATAAATGCAGAATTATGTGCTCCGTGGTGGGAATGGTTGACGCAGATCTATTTATAGAAATTAACAACAGAGAATGAAAGAATTTGAATCTGGATAAACTTAGTTGTGTTACTCGAGCCATAGATATTATTTTAATCATATCATACGGTTTCAAGGCTTGGGTATCTACTCAATGAACGAAAGCAAGTATCTTTATTCGTGGAACAAGCGAGTCATTTATATTTTGTTTGAATAAAAGAGGAGATGACTGATAAATAATCCATGGTAAGACGATTTCCGGTTGCTTCCCACTTATGCCGTGGAAAATCATTTGAATTAAAACCACATGCTACTCTTTAAAATCAGATAAATCAATAATATCAAGATAGCTTGGTATGGTATCTCGATTGGTGGTCGAGAAACTTCCCGCATAAATTATAATATCTTATCGCGAAATCTTTAGATAATCCTAGTCAAAATTATCGAAGTTGCCACCAACCATATTTACTGTCTCATTTATTAATCATAGTAGAATCTGCACGAATTGATAAAATTTAACTTTCATTGAAATTTTTTATTTTATTTTTCGAAAAATAAAAGATTACAACCATATTGTTGGCCACGTGATCGATTGTAGCTTATGAAATTTTCCAAATCATTTTTCATAGAGAAAAATGTCTATGAAAACATGGTTGGCCGTAATAAAAGCAAAAAAATCAGTATCAGTAAATTTAACAAATACTTTAATTTCAATGATTTCGTGTCATATCTATCTGATAAGGGGGTGTACTTGTTAGATAACATGCTCGCGAAAATGGAAATAATCATCGCTTATGTAAGCCCCTCCATTGAGTCAAGGTCACTACTGAAAAGTTGACTTGAAAATGAATTGAATAAATAATTTTCTTTGGATCCTGAGTGCACGGTTGATGAAGGTAATGATATTTGTAATTTATATGAATAAATGAGCGTATCCTTGTGTTTTCCAATGTGGTTATTTGTGCTGACTAACCACAACAAGGTGCGAAAATTAGTGTCACATTTTTCTTATCAGGGAATATCGGGGATTTTTCCATACCTAAAGTTATATTCTTCATCTATTTTTATTATCTCGTAATCGAATCTGACTTATACCACATGTCGTCCTAATATAGAATCTGAAATTATGGGATTCTTCATCAGATTAAACAGTTTAGTGATTCTCCTGCCTCTCCTTTACTTTAGTGATTCAAAAAACAGTTTGAAAGTTATACTGATGCAGATATTTCAGGTTCAAGCAAATCGACGTGGATATATTAACGACTTTTCTTTTAGCAACAAACCAATCCTTGATTTACCTTCTATCGTTTAAGACAATGAATTGGTACCCTTTTAAGTACTATTTGCGAAGTAATTGTCAAGACCTGACAGAAGTCATTTAGGAAAAGGATGTGTAAGTAATTGATCGAAAAAAAGTTATTATACGGGAAAATATCTAACGAAACCGGGTCGAAAAGACCCAGGCCTCTGGTAAAAAAAAAAAACGATGAATCCACGATACGATAATATATCGTGGTTTTTCTGGTCGCTCCTATTTCTTGGTAATACCATAAAAGGGCTTTTTGAAAAATTCGTCTTAGTTCCATGGCTGACTACTCGATCTTAGACAAATGATGAAGGCGCAAGCTCCTTTTGAAACTCTCACCCTGTTCCTTTCAAGCTCAATGCCGCAGAGTGTGAATTGCTTTTGATTAATGCCGAGGTATTCCAGTTCTAGGCAAGGCTGCCGACTCTCAGGAAATAATTGGGGTTCCATTATTACCAAAGAAATGGTAATAACTTTCGGTAATTGAATAATAATAAGAACGATTGACAATTTCGATAGGAGGGAGTATGCCAGATGAGAAACATGGGCCTTGAAAAGTGCCATCAGATTTTCAGGAAAATGATCCACACTATCATCCTATAGGAAAAAACAAACATCAAAGCGAATTAAACAGGACACCTTCGATCTAGAGATAGTTATTAAGGTCATTTTTGCTTACTCGTAGAACTGACAAAAGCCCGAGATAAAGCCTCAACTGAAGTGGAAAGTTCCATGCACAAGCAGCCTACATCAAAGAAAGTAGTTGGCTGAATCAAGCCCGGCAGAAGCTCAGGAGAAATTGGTCTAGAAAAAGTCCCTGCTTACAAAGATAAAAATTAGGTGCCGTCCATCAACAAACAGACATGTCGACATTCAAATTTCAAATGCACAAAAGTCCTTCATTGGAAATATGAATTATTTCTATGGTTACTTCTGAGGTCTGAGCTCACTGAAACGTCAAACGTTACTTTTACTGAAACGTCGAAGAAAAGTTCATTGTAAGTACTGACCAAAATGCGAAGATTACATAACATGAGGACAATGAGACATTTTCAATATGAACACTCGAGGTTTGCTCAATTCTTTGAGCCGAAACGGCATCTAAGTTCGTCTTGTTGGGGTCTAAGTTCAGTTTGAAAACTGTTTTTACACTATCCTTTTGAAGACTCGGGAGGTGTGTATGGTTAAGGTGCAATATCGCTGGGTGGGTCGCTGACTTTATTTAAAATTTCGGGCATGCCTAACTTCTTTTTGACAGAAGTTTAAAAATCGTAGACTCAATTCATATACCCATCTTTTGCTTAACTTATCCAATTTTGAAAACCATGAGTACATCTGTTTTGTTTTTTGTTTTTTTTTCCTGGCTGTTGATTCTTTGGTTAGTACCATTTCAGGATAAATGAATTAAATTTTCGCTAAATATTGCATTGAGGACTATCCTCAGCGTAGGAATTCGACAAAAAATCCAAATTTTAATGAGTTTTCATAGTTAACTTGTTGGAAGGACCTTTAGGGACTGTTAACTTAGGAGGACTATTATTAACCAACCAATTCTAATACACAGACGATTTGAAATTGCTGAGCCGATTTGGACATGGTTTCTGTAGCGAGTCTCAGGCTAATGAAAAGTTAGGACCCAAAAGCTTACAAGATTCATCAAAACTGAGACCCATTAAAGATCCAAATTACGATATCTAGGGAGACAAAAACATAGACGAAGGGTTTAATAGTATGTGGATCGTTTCAGGTAGATTAACACAAATAGGTTTAAGTTTGAAAGGTTGACAAGATTTGAGATGATTGAATCGATTGGAAATAAATGCGATAAACGTGAGTTTTATCCCTATAAATCCAATCTATCTATCATTCAAAGGAATTATATTTTTCTCAACTACTGAACAAGACAGTATGTGGTGGGAAATCAATAGCATGAACGTCATTTCTGTCTCTGCAAAAAATTTCTTTTTTAAAAATTATTTAACAAACCTATACAGACGTGTGCAGTTACAAACCTTTCAAGTGACATTGAAAATTCACTTGGCGTGTTTCAATGCGGAATTGACTCTACACTAGGACCTTCGCTCGACTTGGGTGTAATTTCTTCTCCCGTGGGGCGCACGTGAGACGATTCTTTAATGCACATGACGGAAGGTTTTTCTTCCCCGAGGTTTGTCCAATGGATCTCTTTGACAGGCTATGGCTCTCGGGGTCGACTCAAAAAAAAAACATTTAGCAACCTTGAGTCAAACAGCAGTAGTTCGAAAATTTAACGTGAGTTAATGCCAACGTTACGGGCTCAAAAGAATAAGTTGTATTACGGATCAACCACCAGTTTCTAGCGCGAATACTGTTTTCGAATACTTGTGCTAATACTAGCATATTGACGCTTATTTGGTTCTCTGAGTTACGGCATAGATACATACAGAGCAAACACTTTCGGTCGACTGAGAGCAGTTGCCCGCGAAGAAAGGTGGAGTTGAGTAGGTGAGTTTGCAACTGTATTCAGAATTCACATAAATGTTTTAAGAGAGTTGATCTAGTTTTGAGCGAAAATGCGAGGAAGCGCACCAATCTTAAAGTTTTTCCATATATCTTAGTCGAACATTGTTATCTGAAATTTTGTTCGAATTTTCAGCGCTGTATTTACTTGAGTTATGACTAAAGATAGTCTAAGTAAGAATTTGCCATTTTATGGAAGCTTTTGGAGCAAGTTTTCTAGGTCTCCATTCGTTGCTTTCTTTCAAAGGAAAGTAAAATAGAAAAAATAAAATATATAAAAATAAAATATATAAAAATAGAAAGTCTTCTATTTTTATTTGTATTTTTGGTCAATAACTGACATTCTGTGCCAAACTTCGGGTACCTTCACTGCAAAACCACGATGCCTTGTTTTAACTCTTTTTTTCTAGCACAAACAGCTAAAGTTAAAACGGAGCATCACATATGAAAAGGACAAAAAGTAAGACAGTAAAACTTTTGTGGGGATGAAAAGTAATCCAAACAATTTTTAAACTTCTCCTTGAAATTTCAACCACGAGTAAGTTCAACAATTTATACATACGATAAATTTTTGAACTTGAAGATTTTTGCAAGCAACAAGGGCTTATATAAATTCATAAAATAATTTCATTGTCATTTTATGATAGTAGTACGTGTGATGAAATATTTGAAGGCTACTTAATAAATCTTATAATCTCTCCCTTATTTATAAACATTATCTTCTGTTTGGCACCCTATTACCTCGAAGCTCTCTTATCTGCTATAGAATATATCAAAATAAAGTTTATCTTACAATTCACGCACTATCTTAAATTAAATTCAAGTGTGGTAAAATTGAATGGTGATCGTTTGTTTGATTAAGTATTACTATTTGGGGGGATAATTAGGATAGCGCCAACACTTTCAAGTGCATGTAGTAGATAAAATGTTTTATATATTTATATTTGTAATGTAAAAGTTGTTTAAATAAAGTGATGCCTTACGGATTTTGCTCTTATTTCGGTTTTTCATATATCACATACATGCCATAAGCTTAGCATATCTAATTTGGACGGAAAACAGAATAAATCCACTAACTTCAAAATGCCTGACGACGCATATCATATGCTGAAAGCTTTTACTGTTTCGGAATGCTACATAACTGTACTCTACCGGATACAGCAGTCAAGACTGCGGATAGAACAGTTAAGTCACTTTGAGCCAAACAGCAACGAAGTTGAAGTTCTAAACGTCAGCAAATGCCACCATAACACCTCACCTCATTGCTTAAAAAGATAAGGTTGAGATATGCTTCAACCACCAATTGGGTATTTTCTTCCTCATATCTACACAAAAACAATAGATTGACTGGTAGAGAGGGGAAACGGCCATTCGAAAAATTTGAGCGCTTACCATTCAACTGGCCCGCTCTACAGATTCGATCAAAACACTAATGATTTTCACTGTTAGGAGACAGTTTCTGTTCAGAGTTGACTTCCTTCGAGCTTGTGGATTTTTGTCAGTGTACAGCGTACCTCTAAGCAGACAACCAAAAGAAGGCATATCACCCTCTATTTGACAAAGAAGTATCGCTCTTGGTGATTGGAGGTTTCAATACCAATTAAAGGGATTGGGATGCTGAGAGAAGCAATCAAGCTAAGACTGAGCTTAAAAGATTCATCATAAATGAGCAACGACATTTGAGGCAAAAACGAAGAAACTTGACATTTGAATTCGCACGAATTTCATGCTCGTACTTACCATCCATTTTTTTGACAATAAACACTCCACTTTTTGAATGAATGTCCTTGCGCAGGAGTCATATTTCCATGGTAGGTACATTCCACACAAAACTATTAATAATTCAATGGAATCATTGATTTTCGAGGTAATTTAAAATTTGATTCAACCTGCTTAGAAGCCTGCTTAGAAACTTCAAGGCCTATTACAATCTTTAACGTCGTTTATTTCACCATACTCCTTCTTGCTTCTGAAAGTTGTTGAGGTAACTACAGTTAAGTTTCCCTTCATTTTTGACGAGAGTGGTGCAGATGA
The DNA here is from genome assembly GCA_954870665.1 of Stratiomys singularior. NCBI lineage: Eukaryota > Metazoa > Arthropoda > Insecta > Diptera > Stratiomyidae > Stratiomys > Stratiomys singularior. The sequence continues at coordinate 24,070,099 of OX940881.1, read as the reverse complement.
ACCGAACTTACTGGAAAGATGTTCCAGAGTAGAAATACTTTGCCAGAACGCTTGGCGTAGGCACCAGCGAAGAATAACACATCAATCCAAATCCCAATCGAACGGTATTTGGCGCCGAATTTCTAGTTGTATTTGTGTTTCTATGTAAAACAAGATCGGCATAGGTGATAATTAGCAAGGTGCGGACAGTTGTGCGACTGTATGAGTCATGTGTACTATCATACAAGAAAAATTATTTCCAAAGTACATTGCAGCCAAAAACGCTAGCCATGGTGATGTCTTCACTCAGAGTTTGTTAATTGAGAAAATCTGATTTCGTAAATCTTATTTCGAAAATCTAATTTCGAATATCAAAGTTTGAAAATCTAATTTCGAAAATCTAATTTCCCCTTCTTCAGATTTCCACCCCTCCAAACTTCCCCTCCTCACAATTTCCCCTTCTCCACATTTTTCCTCCCCAAAGTTTCCCGTCCTCAAAATTTGCCCTCCTCCGAATGCAACCCCCCCTCGGAATATTCCCTCCTTCCAGCTTCCTTCAAATAGTAGATTTACAAGCTTTGATTTTACTAGCTCTCTATATCACAAAACACACTTTATTGTGTAAGGAGAGTATTGGTATCTCTTTCTTCGTAGTACTCCTCCTGATTCTAAATGGTGTTAAGTGGTCCGGCTATGCTGAAAACTAAACAGTTGCAGTTACTAATAAAGGTGCATGGTCTTGCCAGTAAGTAAGAATTGATTTTACAGTACAAACACCATACGAAGTTACGCCATTGTTTTGACAATTTTTGTCATTTTATGTCAGTTTATGTTAGTCTTTTAGCATCTTTTAAATGAATTCAGACTATCACAGAAAATCGATTTTACATTATACCTGCTCTGATATGAGGAAGGGGAGTAGTTTGGCTTCTAGTGAGCTCCGTTGGAGACAAGCAAAGGCGTCACTTCTCTCGCTAGAAGATTGTTTCAAGTCCTGAGCTTCAATGGCCTCGGGTATAGCTTAGCTTCACAAAAGAGGCCGCAAATGACCAGCAACCACAAATCATGATGACGTTTCTTCCATCACAGAACTCACCCTATACCCTTCTATGTTTTAGGTATGACGTGCCGCGAGCTATTCATTCCCACGGGCTGAATAGGCTTAATTGGTTTTTTTTATATTTATATTATTTTTTTTATTAAAATATTATGAAGAGTATATAATAACTAAAATAAAAATATTGACAGGTCACAGGTCATTCACGTTACAACTCATGTTTCACCAAACCCAGGGTGATCCTGGCTGTATGTTGTGGCACTGTAAGTGATTCCCGCACTGATTACTTAACATATATTCAGTCAAATGTGTATCGCAATGAATAAATATGGTTATGGGGGTATATGGGTATAGCGTAGTCAAATACTATTAGTTATTCATAACAAAAAGTGTTTGTAGCTAAGGTTGTATTGTATAAGTTCGAATTTTTAAAGATTAATACGTTTTTTGTGGTTGGGAGTTGAAGGCTTTCTCCGCTCTGAATATCGAACTCCAAGTGGTGACCGGGATCCCGTCTAAACACTTCCCCCGTCACGACGAGAACTTAGCATGGCACTGTTTATCACATGATATCGGACTAAGTCTGTTCAATATTTCAGGCTAGAGTTCGATATTTCAGGCTAGCATGGAGAAAATGGAAGGGAGAGAGACTACTTTCAGTAAAACTTCATTTCCTTTTCCATCATGAAACGAGCCAAGATACCCTTAAGACAGAAAATACTGAAAATTCGTGTCACCACTGACTGATTGCGTAAAGTAATAATTTCACCATGCTTTCTGCAGAAACATGACCCTACGTTACTGATGAGTTGCATGATACACCTACCTCGTTCTTCGCGTACCCACATTTCCTACCAAAGGGCTAGGGTGTTAGTTTTTTCCCCTTGGCTAACAAGTTCTTCTTCGGATTTCCCTCTACGTAAGTAGATTTGCCTCTGCTTGGCAGCAAGTAGCACTGTAAAGACCACCAGCACCACTGATTCAGAGTTAGCGCGGTATGCAGCTTCCTTCCACAAGGTTTCTAGCTTCTGTACGTGTGTGAGACGCCCTCCATGCGACTCATTACTAAGAGCCTACTAAGACTCTATTACACTCATGAAGAGGCAATTTTTGCTCAAGGTTGGTACCCAAGTGTTAACTACAAGACAACTGAGAGCTGATTCTCCTGCAGTAGCCTTATACCCTAACGGTTGGATTTGATCAAAGAAGCTAATCGTCATTTCAATAATCAAACCATTTTTATTAATTACTTCGACTATATTCCCGTTTCTCCAACCCAAAAGGGACGAGCACGATCCAACCTTTGCTCAGTAGAACAACCTTCGACAGCTCATTCACTTGTCATACGAGCCATTCCTTTGGTCAGGGTCAAGAATGGAACCGTGCGTCACCCCTTTTCTGTCATACACGAGCTTCCCTTCCTTGCGTACTAAAGATTAGCTCTCAACATCCATACTAAATACTGCGGCACCCCAAAATATTTCAGAGTACTGAGAATACCTTCCATCTAGTAGAATTGAGGGCATTCCTAATGTTGTGTGTTGTAAACAGGACTAATTGACTTGAGTGGTGATTAGTTGATGGCACCGCTTTGATGTAACACTTTTTGAATTTTCACTGTCTCCACCGCTTTGTCCAAAGTGATCGCATTGAAAAGCAAGCACAGAAAATGACATTTCTCGCATGAAGCATCGGGGCGAACGGAATGCACAAGGAAAAGTAGTTGAAACTTTTATTTTGTCCTCTTTAAGCATAAAAAGCGCTCGTGAGTTTCCTAGTTTCTGCATGGCAAGCATATAATTGAAGTCACACGAGGTCCTGTTGGTGTTGTCAACGATGTTTTGCCAGGGTCGAGCCTTGTTTTCATTGATCAACTAACGGAGGAGTTTTCTAGCCGACCTTCGAGCATCGTGCGGGGCAGAGACTCATCTCGATCTCTTGAACCTTGGGCTTCGTGACAAAGTGTGTAACATTCTCTTCGCTTTTCAGTGATTTCTATTGACTGTTGATATACTGGTATATGCTAGTCTTATCACGTGAATGTCACCTGAATGTAAGGAACTTGCACGCTGGCGTGATATATATCCATTGTGAAGTTCTCCACGATTTCGTCTGAGACTTCTCCTAGTTTCGTCTCCTAGTTTCCGTCATGGTCCCGGTCATGGTTTGATCCTCGATTGCAACATTTTGACAATCTTTGTTTGCAAGAATGCACTTGAAGCTGAAATTCTCTTAAACCTGTTGGCTTTCCATATCTTAAGTACATTCAGCATTAGTACTTTCAGATGGCTGTTCGCAGAAAGAGATAGAAAGAGCGCAAGTTGATTTTGATTTGCATGAGGTTTTTAAGCAAAAGCCTCGGACGGAAAGTTATTCTTTCTGGTAATAATGAGAATAAATTTACCAATCTAAATAAAGTTCCACTGATTTCCGTCGGTTATCGCTAGATATGTACGTGTAATGTAAGTACGTATGTATGTAAGTACGTATGTATGTAAGTACGGATTAGAAGCTTCCTTGTGTCCAGATACTTAACAGATACTACAGAAATTCTCTTTTTTGTTCAAATAACGCCACGGTTCTGCTGTCCGGTAGATGAAAGAAGACCAAATAGAAGATATCCAGGTACAAGCTTAATAGTAGTACTCCATATTTAGGGAAACAATAGGAAGGACACTATCCATTCGCCGCTCGGTAGCAGTCCTGTAGTATGTTACCCGGACTACCTATTGTCTCTATTAGAAGCACATTATGCTGCACAATATGACGCTGACTAGGCGGGAAAATAAGTTCATTTGGTTATTGCTCTTAAAACTAAAATTTCAGAATCTTGTGAACTGGATACAGGACACATTGCCCAGAAGAAAATAATATTTTTACACCGTTCAAGACCTAATTTGATTGGAATAAAATTGAAGACACATTAGGTAAGTGGAAATTATTGTTGAAATATTGTTAAACCGATGTTCAACAATAGGAATAATTGTCCTTAGCAAATCAATACATGGCAGTCGGATTAATAGAGCCTGTGGGATCAAGTGGCACCGATTTAAAACTACGCAAGAGAATGTGAAATTTCATAGCGTTTAATATACATATGTATGTCATTGCTAAGAGGAATGTGAAGGATTTTTTTTTGTTGATGGCCCTAATGATGCTTTGTTTCACAGGTGTAAATATTTTGTATTTTCAGCTCCCTACAAAAAGCAACCAGCAACCAATTTCATACGCAAGGTAACTCCTCTATCTCTGATACTTACGCATTTACCCTACATATGTATATTTTTCACCTGATTCACCACATTCTATCGGTTGATTCAGTCACGTATGAATTACGTGATAGCTTTCAGCGAGCTTGCATGTAGGCTTTAGGCAACCTTATCAATCAAATTCGTCAGTCTTCAGTTCGTTTTATCATCATGTTCCCTGCCAAGTGGAAAAAAATCTTCTGCAGAGTGATGATTAATGTTTGGATTGAACGTACTGTGCGCGATGTATCCTGAAAGCGATGCTGCGACATTCCTCAACGCTAATGGTCCACTTAAGATCTTCTCCTATCAATTTTGCTGTGTGTGTGGTGTTGCATGTCATGTTTATGCGGCAAAGTCATACTTTTTCACATTTTCCTACCAGCGTCATTTCCTGTTGAAGAGACTTTCCCGGCCAAGATTGATTCGTATGAAATGATGGGGAAATATAAAGTTAATTTGAATAGACGAGCAACATAACAACTCTTCAAGCGTGTCCTTATCAATGGAAGCTGGTGTAGGACTGTTGAAGCAGATGCGACTCTTTTGTTTCTTTCACTCTTAAGTTTCGCATGCATGTGACTACGCTTAAAAGGCTGTGTGCAATAGTGTGATAAAACCTTAGTTAATAAGGACTTGGGCTCCCCAATAAGCCAGTTTTATTCTTTGACTTCATACTTTATACTTTGTGGTTTCATTCATTCTTTGAAGTCACTCCTTAGCTATCGACTGACGACACCAACATCCTGTTTTAACAGACAATGCTCTACACTCTCCATTTTTACTGATACCAAAGAAAATAATGAACAAAAAACATGATAATTTTGCAAGAACAAATGAATCTCGCCTTCTTATAAACAAATTTTGGTTTTGTGGTTCGCAAACTCGCGTCAGAACGTTGTAAATGGCAAATTTTCCCTGAAAAAAAGGAAGATTTATGAAGCTCAGAATTCTGCCTTGCGTACAACCCCACCCATTTTGACCCCGACGTAAAACCGAATTTTTCTCAGTAGAACATTTTTCCATCCCTGTTGCCGTCTTTTTTTGCTTTGCTTATTTTTTAATTTCAATTTGATTTCATTGTTATGAAAAAACGCGAATGCAGCTAAAAAAAAAGCAAACAAAGATTCAATTTCCACGAAGATGCGGAAAACCATTCATTTTAATGTGCTATGATTAATTAGAAAGTTATTCATTCACAAATTCATTATGCAATTTGAAAGAACGGGAACGAGAAAATAATGGTTTTAAAGGCAAGGACTATTTTTGAAATGTGATTCCAGTGATTAGAAAAATTAAATTGATGGAAAGTGAATGGAGTTGAATAATAAGATTAGAAAAGGTTCGGCGTTGCGAAACGTTTTTCTTTTGCGTTTTCTTTGTTTTGGGTGGTTTTTCCTCTTCACTACTCAATAGGATATTGAGAAAGTAGCGGTGGCAAATTTGATACTTTAATTCTCGAACGGAAAAATTTATCGGGCGAGAATAAACAAAAAGTTAAGTATTTGACTTACTTATCAAGTTTTGGATGTTCTTTTTGCCATTTAATCTTATCTCGCATGATAATGGACTCAAACAAGAATTGATAGCATTGAAATTAGCAACATGAAATCCGTTTGAGATATATTGTTCAAAGTAGGCTTCCGTTTACGATATTGTTGTTTTATTTTGAAAGGAAGATTTATTTGTGAGAACGTCGTGGAAAGCGCCTTATCTTTCGCAACGCTACAAGACAATAGACGAAAAAAAGTCAAAATTTTTAATCGATTTTTAACAAATAACATTAGTCATCAACAGTGCAAGAAAAAGCTTGGATTAGAAAACACACAAGTGAAGCAGAGAATAGGGAAAACATCTTTAACGTATCAAGATTATCATCACTCAGCGAGCCCTGAATAAGTCTTTTTGGAAGAAAGTTCGACTCGATGTCACATGAAGTGAGTATGGGGTCCCTGGAGTTGGTTCAGCCGAACTCGTCCGCGAAAATTCAGCCTATGGTTACTGGGAACCCACAATCCCTTATCACCGGTTATTGCTTATAATTTTTTTAGCTGCCTTTCTTATACTTTAAGGATTTTTCAAACATTTCTCTTTCTGATATACTATCTCCGATATAATAGCTTTCTGATATACTAGACTAGTCTTCTTTTGACTCTTCCAGCCAACGAATTAAACTCTTCTTTGCAGCAAGGGTAGCCGAACCGGTTCGTTGCAATGGTCCAATGAAGAATTCAGGCGTCTTGTGACATGTGTCTATATATATGGCGCTGTTTCCTATCTTTGAAGATTGAGGCGCTGGTTGCTCATTTCCTGCAATAAAAGAAAATACAACAGCTATTGTCCTTCTGTCGAATGCAAAATATGCAATCTGAACACCGTGACTTATCTTCCACTGGTCAGACAGAAAACTACTGCAAAGGTTCAATAGCTTGGTCAAAAAGAAGTCAACCTCAAGATATTTTCAACTGATCCACCGTTTAAAATTATTGATGAACTATGCAGTCCATCTATAATGCATCTCACACTGCCAAGATTTTTGACTGCTCTTTTGTCACGTTCGTAACTTGGGTGATAGTTTTTCGCTTTGCTCCGTGTTTTGTCCGACAGGGCTGGCAATGTTTTAATTTTGTTCTCTTTGATTATGTAGTGTCGCAAGCAAGACGATGGGTATCATTCCTGCAATCACCAACAATGCTTGCCCGGTGACTTTCAATATGTAGACGTTACCATTTGCACTACTCATAGTAGAGCTTTCCTCCATACTTCTACTGCATATGGGAGCATAAACTTTACAACGCTCACTTCAATTAGATTCTCAGTTGATCTAGGTCCCTTTATATTGGGTAATAGTTAACGAATAGCTTGCTTCTCCGCTGCAGCATTTATTCTGATTCGCTCTCAGAAACTAAGCATGTAGTCTGTTAGCAACACCACGTTATATTTACCGTACATACAACAAAAACACTCTCAGGTTGCTTTTCTCAGACAGAGACAAAAAATTACATGTAGATCTGTACTCGTATCGTTGTACGCGAAAATTGAGAGAAAACTCAGCAATCCAAACTAAATTCCATTTATTTTGGTTAAGTATCGTTAGATCAGGAGTTTGTTGGAAGTGAGTGATGATTAGTAGTTAGGCCGTGACAATGCATAATAGTTCATAATGCAGAGGTCCCCTATTTTCATATGGTGACAATTAAATTTTTCTTTAGCAACAAGTTGATTCCATGTTATAATATATTCAGTGCGAAGTGCTGATTTTTAGTTGGGATGTGAATGCATTTACGCAAGGGAAACCGACTGGACTACCCACTAAAGACCTCTCCTATCAACTTGAGATCCTAGCCTGGAACTAGACTGGAACTGCATTTGATTGACGGTGCACAGAAGGGCGATCGTCACATAATTTTCTGTATAAAGGAATATTTCACACATTTTTTGATAATTCTGACAAAACTTGACTTATTTTATTTAAAATTTATTTATGTATTTATTATTTATTTTATTAATTTTTTTTTAAATGCTCATAATGGGATCCGTTCCTCTGATATGGACTACGAACGAGGCTGTGAAAACATGATATGGCTCGCATCTCCCGTCGGTCGTGCTTCGTACCGCAGATGAGAGTGAGATCCTGCCCATGATTCCTAAGTGCCAAAATATTTTATTACTTTTCCTTCAATACCTCAAATAGTTTTGACTTAGGACTTAGGACTTAGCCTTATTAGGCGTACTCCCCGTCCGTTAGGCTGACTTGTTGATCATTGGTCGTTATCTCCACGATTACATCTTAAAGTGAACGCCATGCTCTGAGACATCCTGAAGACAAACCCACAGTAGCTTGGAAAAATGCCGAGAATCTTCTTGTTGTGTGCTTTTAAGAAGAATATATATTGAATATATTGAGGGAATATAAAACATGCATTATGGGTTGCTTATTAAAAATGGAATTTCTCACCTCATTGTAGATCAACACAATCGTCCAGTGGTCAACAAAAAAAGTTATAGGATTCGACCATTTACAAATAATACGTTGATTTCAAAACAGAATGAAACCATCCAGTCTTAAATATCCTAGGAACATTGATGTCGCTAGAACCGAAAGCGAAGTTAGCGGCTCCGTGGGTGATGTTTTTTGCTTATTTTTTTTTGCATTTTGTTAACAAACATTGCATTCGCAAAATTAAAGGAACTAGCGAACATATGAATTTGTACTTCGAATAGATAAATGGATGAAAAAAGGTGGAAAATAAAGACTGTCCACCTTTGCTTAAAAACTAACTAAAGACACCTGGGGTATTTCGGGGTAATATGACACCGCAGCACTCCGTAAATGTTGAAAACGCACGGAACACAAATGTCCGCGAAATATCTAGTAGATAAACCATCCATAAATATCAAGGCGACGCGTAAACATAAATAGCAAAAACACTCCAAGAAGAGCATCTGGTAGACAAAGACAGCAAAATTGCCACTGTATTTATATATGTATTGGTTTTTGTATTTTTTCAAGCTGTGAGAAGCAAGCTCTTGTTCTCTGTGATATTGAGAGAAAATTTACCAACACAAATAATATTTCACGAGTTCAGGTTGAACCCCGTCCGTAGGGTAGTTAGTTCGAAGTGTTCCTGCAGTTTGTGCTTCTGTTTTGTTCAAGGCATTCAGCAGCACGAGTTGTTACCATAAATGCAAACATCTTAACTCAAGGCATGTAACAATTGCATTGTACTAGATCATTATTAAAAAATGCGCGTCATGTGAAGGACTAAACAAAGTGAAAGAGGTCAAAGTTTTCTGTAATATTAAAAAAATATACATTCAAAATTGAGAAACAGAACCTGGAGGAACTCATCAGCCGAGTCGGACGCTTTAAAAATCGAAATGACAGAAAACGCAAAGACAGAAAAGGGGTAAAACTTGTCATAACAAAAGGGATTTATTGATGAACGCCATGATGAGTCAGCAGGTTATGTTCGGCGACAGGTTTTTAATGGTGTTAATCAAGATCTGTGAAAAGCTGAGGAAACGGCTGTCCTCCCAAAGACTGGACAAGATCCAAGAACGGAAAGGTTTCTTTCGTCTCAAACTCTGGTTGCACCGACAAAAAGTAGAACGCATGTAGATGCTTTACAAATCCTCAATATCAGTATCGTTGCTAAACCTAATGATACGACTCCAATCCGATCGACTCGATCCTGCTTCTAGTGTTGAAATCCGTCGCAGCAAACAATAATTCCAAGAGGCGTGTGACAATTATTCCGGGGTGAGTGGAAAGATTTCCGCTTCTAAAACAAAACCCACATTCTCAAATTGAGGATTTCGATTGTGTCACGGGCATGAATGAGGTCGACGAGTCCCTCAAAATAAACTTCACGTATTGATGTGGGACTAAAACAAGGCTAACTTTTGAAAACCATAAAAACTGTTTGATAACTCTAGAAAACTATCAAAGATGCTTGGTCATAGTCGATCCGACTGACAAGGAAGCAGAACGATTTCCAAGCAAGGGTCAAATAAGAGTCGGTTGAGCCGTCTGCAGGACATGGTAAAACCAGTACTTTTCTACCGTTTTAAATGCCCAGACTACGACCACATTGCGAAAATCCGCAAAAGTCCTCATAAAATCAAGTAATGTGGCAAATAAGTCAAAGCTTAAAATAATAAAAGAAAGAAGCGAAAATGATGAATTCAATACCTTAGTTATTTCAGGGAAAGAGAATGCGAGGTCCACACAGAAGTCTCAACCAAAGTAATGACAGAGCGGAGGTTAACCTTGCCCTGCAGATTCAATGCCAGCAAAACACGAACGTCAAAACAGAACCTGCTTAAGTTGGTCATGACGGATATGAGAGCTATCTTTGTGCCTTTTTGCTGAACAGTGACAAAACACAGAATTCATCATTATGGTAGTCTGATAAGTACGATACTTGCGCCATCTGGATTGGAGACAGTCCGTAACGCAGGGTTTAAGTTTCAGGGCGAAGAAGTTGGCTCTGGTCAATTTAGCATCCACGCAGAACATTCATCGTAAGTACCTTACATTGAAAAAACTAATAACACCTATCAAAAATCATTCAACCAAATTTTTTTGTAGGGCCAAATGATTTTGGTAAGACAATGTTTTTTTTCGGGAACCAAGTTTGATTGTGGAGCGATTAGAATGTACCTCACATAGATCTTAGAGAGTAACGAGTTTTGAAGACAACATCCAAACTATTTAACCATCCACACCTACTTAACCTATTTAATTTGGACTTTATACCCTCAAAGGGATACAATTTGAGAACTATAGATGACCTCAGCTACTGATATCCTTTACACTCAATGTCCCTGCTTCTGGGTGCCCACACACTTAGCTTTCCGTCAGGGTGTGAGATATTAGTTATATGCATTTAGAAACGATCATCAATACCATTCCCAGTGCTTTGCTTTTCGTTGAGTATCAGATGACTGACTGCTGGAGCCATGGCACGCTCGAATGAGTACCACCACACCTGCTTGTAAATCATATCTATCCTACTGCAGACCAACACACGAAATATTTCAGACAAATACATACAGAGCTAACACTTCGAAACACTCATTTCACTTAGGTTTTTTTTTTCTTTCTCTGTCTGAGAGACGTCGCTAGGAGTATTATTGCTGTATTTAGTTACTCTGTTTTTCGGGTGTACAACTAGTTAAGTGGACTTACTGATCATTGAAAGGAATGTTTCATACTTCATACATACACGCATGAATCAGGGATTGAACAGGCCGTATACAGATTGGTCAGAACAAATCTTGACAGGATGAGAAATAAAAGTAAGGCCCACTTATGGTAGTAGCTTGTAGAAGATATTTCCAGGAACTCTTCGAAACATAATGCGACCATGATAGCTTCTGTCTGGGCTGAAAGTTTTAATGAAACTCTTTACGAATAAAGAACTGAAAACAGTTGTGGTCAAAAGGCGTATCTCCACTGGGATCCTCCAATTAGAAGCAGATTTTTCAGACGGTCAGTATTCTGAGCTTGAGGCAAAGTAACTTTCTTTGCGAGACGAGGCTTTCTCTGAGTGATCAGGGCTGAAAACTACCCGCTGGTCAGGATGGGAAAATTTCAAGTCACCTTCAAATCAGATGCAATTATGCGTGCAGGAAGTGTTATATATTTGGAAAGACAGTTCTTTGTATGTTGCATAGTCTCCATTGTTTAATGCTGAACAGTAAAAGTGAGCGAATGTAACGACTGACTACCGAACCCAACTGACACAGGAACAGAAACGAAGAGCACTATGGATTGCATAGGCATACCCCAGAGTCCCAGATTCAGCGATTTTGCTAATTTTTGGGGTGATACCCATCATTCAAAAAGGACTCGTTTTTCCTTCTGAAAAGCGACCCTTGTAGTTCATAGAAGACGTCTGGAAGAGATTATGATGTAACACATCGACCCGGTTCAGGCAACCCTTCTTGTTAACAGGACAGCGCTCAGGGTGTCAATTGGATTCAACTCTCCGATCCTGTCGTCTAAACACCAACCTGAAACCAGAAATTTTAACTCAGGAAACTCAAAAGTTTAATCATGATTGCGGGAACGTTCAGGATTGGTTAAAAAATCTTGATTAATTCAATGATATGAAAACTTTTTCGTAAATTTTCGTAAAAATTAAGAATCAATAACGGAACTACATCTAAAATTGAATTATTTGCACAGGTTTTAATAAACAATAAGCCAATTTTTAAATAATTCCATTTTAACATCGCGTACATTGTGAAATTTGAGGACAACGTGACCAATGTTTCGATTCCCACTGGACACGACTGTTTTTATTTTTATATAAAAATTAAGTGCGTAGACACTTTCATAATAAGGCAATTACAATTGAATGTTTTCGATACACAATTGCATTAAACATTAAAACCTATTTTACGTGACAATTTGGAAAACATTCCAAGCGACAATGTATGCAAATGGAACACAATAGAAGTTGTAATTTTGCAAAAAGGATAACACGCTCTCGATTCACATTAGGATTTCAAATTTCCATTCGAATGACATGCACTTAGGTTAACAACAAATAAACGAATAATTTTGTTGAAATTTTTGCAAATCATTTTAATAGCTCCTTTGTGATTATTTTGACTAAACTAGAACATGAGAATGTAATAAAATCTGTTGTAAATATGTAAATGGGGTTTCAATCAGGATTAAATGACCGTTGTGAGTTGTTGAATAGATTTGTCGGATGAATTAATTGTGGATATTCGAGCTGGACATGTTGTTTTCAGGTTTAGAAGTTGAGCTTATATTATGCTATCTCTGGCGTAATTTTACATGACATATAATACGTTGCTCTTGGTTGGGTATTCAGTTGGTTGAAATCCTTCGCTCAAGGTGTATTCATATTATTGCACGTAGGATTCCTTTTCTCACAAACTAATCAAGTGCAAACTGTGAATTCTCTGTCCCTTCTTTACATAATCTGCTTACAGCTGTAGCAAATTTTTCAAGAGTTTGCCTGGAAAATCGCTGATGCAATTGTAGCAAGACTAGTGAATGTGCCCAAATTTTTGGCCACAATCACCAAAATTCACCAATCCTTCCAGGAAAATACCCATAGGTAGTATGAAGAAGTGGGCAAAATATTCGTGATCTGGCCTATGGTAAAAAACATTACAATATTTTCCTGCTACGATTTAAGCAAATGTTTCGTTTTGATTCGCATTTACCAATAATATTCATATACTTATAAACAATATTTCGTCCTTGAATCAATAGAATTACGAAAAAATCTCGATAAACTAAGTACACTATCGTCCCCAAATGTGTGCTGTCAATGGATATAGGAAATTCATTTGAATGGGAATGTTAACTCTCCACAAACATCATTTCCCGTAGAGTTAAGTCCCACTCATTCCAAAGGGTTTTGACAGATAGGGAAATTGCAATCGGAAGCTAATTTCAAGTCTACACTAAGCCCATCAAAGGTGTTCAAATCAATAATTCCGTTATTCATGTCATTAATGAGAATATCTTGTATTCAACGAGAATCGGCAATTGTAAATTCAAGTGTTTTTCACATTTTTAATTCAAGTTAACTGAGTAAAGTGCATGATTCATTTCCCGATTTCATTAAAATGACAAAATTAAAAAAAAAAAAAATGTAAGCATTCCTTTACAGAAATTGCTTTTCTAATTGTAATGTTAACTGACTGTCAACTTTGTTACGGAAGATGGCTGCAGATTATGGAAAATGTAATTGTAGCAATAATTTCACGAATGAAAATATTTTTGTTTTGCAAATTTGATGTTTTAGATGGTTAGGTTGAATTTTCGGTAATGATATTGGTGGCTAATGTTAAATTTCAAGGCAGTTATATGCCCTAGAACATAACATATAAAGGAAAATATTTTTCAGCTATTTTAAGTGATTTATGAATGTGGTTTCCAATGATTGGTTAGTCCATTCTGAGTCAAATCAAGTATATTTGTTTCTAATCGTTCAAAAAACATTGAAATTTCGATAGAATTTCGGATATCGTGTTTCATATTTGTGTGTTTTTTGTTTAATTGAGTAATAAGTGACCAGTTTTGATTTGTGAGGTGGCAACTATTATATTTGCTAGTTCCATTTCACAAGTCAAAATTTTTTACGCCTTGAAAATGATCACAGATTGCAGAAGTGCGCCGAATTCTGACTAAGGGTTTGGTTTGGATTTATTTGCAAGAGTTTTGCTGTTCGAGCTATTCCTGAGAGGATCTCAATTTGATGTTGTACGTCTGCCGGCTCCTTTTTATTCCATGTGGGATATTTATAAACTTTTGGGCTCCTCGCTGCTCTCCATAATTAAGAGAGCTTCTCGTACTGCTATTTCATTATAATTATAATTTTTCCTTACAGAACTACAGTTCAATTTCTTCACCTCCCTACCATTGCTGATCAACCAAAGATGGTGTTTTTTTTGTGAAAACATTTCGGATATTTCTTTTTATGTTATGTAGCGGAGTTCGATAGAAAAGCGACACCGTAGCAACTTTTTGTGGAAAATATGCGGCTTAGCACTGGTTTTTGCGGCCTTTTTCCAGCCATTTTTCATGCTGTGCTGAATGTATTGTCAGCACAGAATTTTAACACTGTTCTGTGAGTCTTTTTGCTTTCATAAACTAATTGGCGGTCCCTCCAGTCCTGAAAAATGCCTTCTACATAGCTTTTATTGCCACTATCAGTGAAAATAAGTCTCATTTGTGCTGTTATCACACGATGACATTGCCTGACATATATCACGCATGCATCACTACGGTCACCTGGTACCAAGTTCGAGGCTATTATTTCTCATTCGGGTCCTTATGGAGGATCGTGTGCCCAATACCCACGGATAAGCCTACAATGGCGGCGCTGGGTTCCATAATCCTACGATGGACCTTGGGAACATTTTTCTTTTCTCACTAGATCATGACGAGATTGTCTGGATGTGTTATCACACGTCCTTTTATCTTCTGTGAACTTTATAACTCGCGAACGCACAATGGACACATTAATGGCACTTCTAATACATCTTTCATGCAATTGACTATAAATTTCAATCTGGAAGACCCCTAGCAAATGGAAAAACCAATGGTTACATACTGTTAACGTACTGAGAACTTCAGTGTTTTACGCATTCAAAATGAGTGCACGCGTATTTTAAAATAAACCACATGTTCTATCAGTAGTTCGTCCTGTATAAAAGTTAAAAGTGTTATGATTTGCATGGTTTCAAGTGAAGCTAAGGTCCAATATACGTCCCTTGAATGTCATGATGACAGGTAATAGCATTAGGACTGAAATAATAGCATTAGTCCTGTGGTCGAGTCACCTTGAATATGACAAAAAGTAGTTGCTGAAAAAGAGTTCCAGTCTGCACAAACTGAATACTCAGTGGTTATTATATCGCGTAAATTTTGACTAATTTATATCAATTTGATGGACTGTCCTTTCTAGATTAAAACATATTCGAGTATTCAGTGCTGCCTTTTGCAAAAGGTTAAACAGAGGATCTCAAAAGGCTCTATGCCATCATAAATTTCCAATATTCAATAATTTTTGAGAGTAAATTCAATTCAGATGTGGAAATCCTAAACGGAAAATTTGTAATTGATTTTATATTTGCAACATATAAATTTTCCGATACAACTACCAACAACTATAACATATTACCGACATCTGTACCAACTGCAACGTACGACCGATGATTTCAAATTTCGTCGTTCAACGTGAAAGTTTCAAAGGACGAAAAGAAAAAATCCACACAAAAATTGTTACGAGACTTTTTTCACACTCAGCTATTTATCAAACAAAATTTCACATCGAAATAGAAAATTGTCGACAAACTATGAAATCTGTCGTTTATATTGGAATATGAAAGGACTCGCCATGGTTCGTTGTTTAGAAATATCAATAATTTTCGAATGGCTTGAATGAAATAACTTTGAAATTATAAAAGTTTTAGCTATTGAAACGTGGTTTAAACGCAAAGTTGGTGGTTTTCATAAGTTTGGATTGAAATTCCACTGGATGCGATGGAAGTGAATAGTTGCCGTTGGTAATATCTCGAGATGCGACATGACAATGCCAGTATGTTAATTTTCTCGTTCATCCACTCAGGGCATTAGTTTTTAATTAGTTTAGTATTCTGCTCAATTTTGAAATTTTTCATAATTCTAGAAGGGTTTGACTGTGCTGAGGATGAAATTGAGTCAAATACAAATAAGGATCAATAAGGAGCTATACAATCGTTTGTTTTTTCTTCCTTTCCTCGTTTTCCACGAATTTTATTGATAATTTGGTAGTAGTGGTAGTAGAAGTAGTAGTAGTAGTAGTAGTAGTAGTAGTAGTAGTAGTAGTAGTATTAGTAGTAGTAGTAGTAGTATTAGTAGTAGTAGTAGTAGTAGTAGTAGCAGTAGTAGTAGTTGTAGTAGTAGTAGAAGTAGCAGTAGTATTATTATTATTTTTATTAGTAGTAGTAGTAGTAGTAGAAGTAGTATTAATAGTAGCAGAACTAGCAGTAGTAGTAGTAGTATTAATAGCAGTAGTAGTAGTAGGGCAATGGGATCTTCGCCAGCCATTGGTGAATGTTAGAATTCGAACACCGCTTAATAAACATTACACCATTTTCACAACCGCTAGGAAAAGATATAGGCAGCACTCTTTTGTCTCTCTTTCATGATCAGTGGTTCACATGGTATGGTGCTTAGCTTATCAGAAATAAACTAGCCGCTTCACTTATATGAAGGTCATAAAAAATCCTGCAAAATTCTGAATCGGTTATGCCCATTACGTTGGATCCTTTTATAATTTAAAAATATATATAATTTGAAAAACGGATAATTTGAAAAAGCATTTTATTATGTATTGAATTACCGACACTCTTATGTTTTCATTTATCAGCTGATGTAAGGAGATACATACTTCTATATGCATGAGTCATGCATAAATTTACTTTTGAGACTGAGGCTGAAAACCCTCGGGTTTTTTCTATAGCTGGCCCCACTAGAAAATGAACTTGACACATTTCAAGATGACAGATGCGACAAATTAGCTGTCACTAGTTTATGTGTGAACTTTCATGACATTTCTTTTATTCGCTAAAAAGCTACAGTTGTTTGAGTGACGCTAGTTTCACCTTTGTAAACAAAATGGTAAAACGGGAGTGTCGGTTCTTGATCATTCATTGTTTTTGATGGGAAAAACTTTCTGAACAATCATTGCAATGGTTGGAAAAATGTTATCCCTTAGACATTAACAGTTTATAGGTGAATTTGTAAGTGAAGAATTTAGAGTAAATTTTCAACAGCCGGTCTGCGTTATTGAAGCATAATCGAGCGGATGATTTTTGAACGATATTTGATGATGGATGAAACTTGGATCAATTACTATACGCCTGACTCCAATCGGCAGTCTGCAGAGCTGCTGGAAAGCCACGAAAGCCGACAAAAGCTGCCAAAAAGCCAACGCTCGAGAAGGTTATGGTCTCCGTTTTATTGCATGCCCATGGCATTGTTTTCATCGAATACCTGCAGAAGGAAGGAAGGAACAGTCACAGGAGAGTACTATGCAGCGTTTTTGGACATACTGAATGAAGAAACAAAGAAAACGGCCTCATATAGCGAAGAAAAAGGTTATGTACCATCACGATAACGCATTCATAACGTCACATAGTTCCTTGAAAGCGATGGCCAAATTGGACCGATTACGATTCAAATTAGTTGCTCTTGTATTGTATACATATATATATATAGATATATATATATATATATATATATATATATATATATATATATATATATATATATATATATATATATATATATATATATATATATATATATATATATATATATATATATGTATACAATTTCATATTTCATATATATATATATATATATATATATATATATATATATATAATTGTATTCTCTAGATTTGACTCCCAGCGACTGTGATTAGTTCCTAAACCTCACGCAGTGGTTCCAGGGAAAGAGATTCAGATTGAATGAGGAAATTATCGCGGAAACGGAGCGTATTTCGAAGACTTTGACGTTTCTTTTTACAGATGGGCACGGAAGTGAAAATCGCTATACTAAATGTATTGCGCTCCAAGGCAACTATGTTGAGGAATAAATATACCTGCTCAAAAAAGCTTATTTTCACTAAAAATCTCGGGACTTTTCAGCCCATATAGCATGACTTTTAAAGCCGCTTTTAAAGCAAATGTGCTAAAGAAGGAGTCGATTCGAAGTCGGAAAATAGAAGGGAGGACCTCAACGTCATGTAAAAATATAACACATTTATCTTACAATGCGTCAAATTTCAATATCAATTTTCATTGAAATTAAATTTTGACTGGAAATTTCATTATTTATAATATAAACTGCTGATATTGAAGTATGAGAACGTGGACCTTGGCATCAGCTGAGACAACATAGCATTTCATCGATGTTCCTATATAATTCAATCTTTAGATAAATATTGATTTAAACAATTTTTTGTAACCATTCTATTCTTTCCATCCTTCAAAGATATCCACTGGATTGCACCCACCGTACTGAATCTTTTAAAGTATGCGAGCATGGGGCTATAAAGATTGATTTCTTTGAATTATATCAAGTTTTGAGAATATTCAAATGGCGGGTAAATGCAGAAGAACTTTTGTAGGAGGAAATGGAACATACTTTCCTGTATGCACTACTACTGCAGAATCAATCCAGGGAAATAGTCCTTGCCAAGTACAGCAGTGTTGGAACATATACACTAATATAAAGGATGATATGGCGGTTGATGGATTTTATTCAACTATGCAAATATAATTTACGACATTAGCAATTATGTTCATCCACATAAAACTAGATTTTTATTTTAAGGAAATGTCTATGTTTTATCTCTGAGATTAATTGCGAACAACAATTCCAGAGATTGTTCAAATTTCAGTTTTTATACCTAAATAAGTATCCTCAATGCTAGCTTTAATTTACAATAAATAACAAATAATAAGAAGGTTGAGAAGCAAATTGTAGTTGTATAAGTCTGTATTGTTATAAGTAGAAGCAAGTAGAAGTTGTAGTTGAATAAGGAGAAGCAAATTGTAGTTGTATAAGCCATTTTGCAATATTATAGGGTTCGCATTTGACGCTATAGAAAAGTCAGTGAGTCGTAGAGCGTAACTTTAACGAAAATTGTCGATATTGTGGCGTGAGCTCCCTCAGAAACTCATCACTTTCCATTCTCAGTAACACGAATTTGTTTACTTTCTTTGCAGAAGTATAAACACCTATTATCGGTAATATTACTTTCACTACCCCGCTGGTCATTTGCCCTTGATATTGTGATCCAGCAAACCAAGATCCTTCCGAAAAATCTTCCATTATGTGGATGGGCACAGGTTTAATTGTTAAGTATGCAGTCGAATAGACTCCCTTACGTCTTCATCAATACTGCGCCTCAAGCTGCTATGGGTTTTTTTTTTACACACTGCGCAACCCCGAGATAGATGCGTGTTATCAGTGAGAGTAAACGTGGTGTGGAAACGATCTATGGTTAATCAAATGAACTGTTCGGACGATTAATTGTTCTGATGGTGGGCCATTGAATAATTTATAGACCATGAAGTTTGCCAAAAAGGCCTCAAACTTTTTATGATCAGTTGGCAAACAAAACAAACCATTAAACACATGACAGCTGTCACATCATACTTAGCGTTAAAAAGTGTTCCCAACTTACAGTTCTATACATCTAAAAAACACTTTTTAGTTGACAGTTTGTTTCGTTTATTTTTCGCTATCATTCGGGAAATAAAAAAAGAACATATGTGATAATTCAGCTCCTTTGAAAGCCACTTGTTTATTTTCATTAATGATGATGGTATGACTGATGGAAAGATTTTACCATACTTCATTGCATTTTTAAGCTTCTAATTATGAAGTGACGAGAACAAAGTTAATGCAGAGTGCTGAAACATTAAATTGAAACAATTAAACATTGATTTCATTGATAAAATTTGCAGGAACCAAGTAGCGATTAAGGTGCTTCTATTGATGAGACGAATTTCAAAATTCCTTAAATTCAATGAGGAATGTTTTTGGGGCTAAAAAAGTAACACAAGAACATTTAAATGGTTTCCAGACCTGTATTGAGCCCATAAACTTGGGTTTCTGACAAGTTCCTAGAACCAGACTACTTCGTCAGAGCCCCTATGTCAAAAATTCCTAGGAATATTTGTATGCGGATTATTTTTCAAGACAAAAATAACGTCCTTTGCATGAAAGGAAAAGCTAGTGAACACAAATTTTTCGTAAATTCAAAATTTTTTGAGTGGAATTTGTTGAACCAAATGCTAGGAATGCCAACAATAAAATGATATTGAGTTTTAGATACAAGATATGCTTGTTGGCTATATATGTACTCCATATTTCTAAAGGATGACATAAAGCGAAAATATTGGAACGTAACAGTGATTTTAATGGTCCGAATAATGTAAAAACTATGGAAAAGAATGGCAGATCTAGGAAAAACTAGAAACAAAAAATAAAAACGTCTTTTAAAATTTCATAGTAAACTCAAAAAACGCCGACGTGAGTTTTTTGGAAAATTTTCGCTTAAAAAGCGTTTCAACAATACAATTGAGCCATCAATAGATAGTTTGGATGAAAAATCGGACTGTGAAGTGGATTTTAAGGGCTTCTTTCCCCTGATAAGATTTTGTAGTTGCTGATTTCAAAACAACACCGGAATGCTAATGCTTAATGAGAAACCACCTGCCATTACGTCAACTTTAAAAGAGGGCTTACAAAAACTTTGATTAATTCTTTCAAAAATAACACGTTTCGAAACTCTCTCTACAAATCCTTAAGTCTATTATTTTTACGAATATTTTCAAAATATCAAGCCCGGAAATGTTGAAGATTTGCTGCGTATTTTCGCCAGAAAAACGAAGCAGGCAACTCATCTGGCAGAAGCGATGTTAAGTAATAGAATATAGTTATAGTTAAGTAATAGCACGCATACTTCGAGAAGCCATCGATAAGAAAGAGATGAGAATACCACAAGAACAGATAAAGCGATGTTATCAAGATAGTGAGAGTGTAAATGAAACGACATAGGTGAATGAAGGGAACGCAATAGCTAGCTTTCTGAGCTAAAATGTATGCGAGGAGAATTTTTCCTGTATAATGAAGAGTTTAAGAGCATGTTAATTTGTGCCTCTACGCATCTTTGTCTTTATGTCCTGTCTTCAACAATTTTTGCTTAGAAATATCAGTGAGTCGAATATGGTTCAATTTGGCGTTTTGTCAAAGCATAAGCGCTTGTTAGAAATTGCGCTGTGGGACAAATATGGACATAAGTTAATCATTATCAAATGTTGGGAATGATCAAAATTATTTTGAAACATCAGGAGCATCTTTCGATGAGCATAAATTAGCCCATTTCAGATAAGAGACGATAAATTCGCAGCATAAAAATCATATTGCATTTTTGAATATATTGCCGAGAGTATCATATGTAATATTCACTGAAAATAATGTATTAGAGACATTTTTAACATACCACCGATAGATTTGGATTAGTTCACAGTGAAATAAATTAAAAATTAGAAAAGAATGGACGAGTTTCAATGACTTAGTAAAGAGGAAAAGAAAGTTCTTGGCGATTAGTCTTTCTAGAAAATGCTTTGATCAGTAATCGTCAGAATATCCTTGACTGGACGAAGTTGAAAAATAAAATCAGTAATAAAATAAGAAGTATCTTTCAGAAAAAAAAAATAAAACCTTTTAAAAATCCCACCAAAGAGATGCAAGATTTTAAATTATTTTATTCTCTATTTCCGTCACTTATTCGAAAAAATAAGCCGAGATATTGTTAAATTTCAATAAAACTTTCCATAAAAATTGTAAATTTATTTCGAATGATTAGTTATCGATAGTTCATATTATAGTAAGACGTAGAAAATTAATCAATTAGAAACGATAAAAATTGTTTTCCGTCTTTAAGCTCAAGCCAAATTCGTTTTTCGTAATGTACTTGGCCCAGATGAGATATTTAATAAATACACTCCCATTACTTTTCTATGGTTTGTATCTATACGTAAAGTCAATTTTATTGGTTTTGAATGTCATTCAAGATAAAAAAATACGTTATTGATAACTTAAATTGAATTGACAACAAACTACATCACTATGCGCGGAAATGATTATATGAACCGAATTAAGGTACGCCAGTTTCTGTTTATCTATTTATCAAGAAATTTGAAAATCTATTCAATTATTGTAAAAATTAATGTGTATGCGAAACACGCTTGAGTCTCTCGAATTCGTACTACCTTCAATGGAAAACATATGCTGCGATATTGTTAATTTAATTCAAATTATCAAACATATCTTCTTCTCCGTAGCACTAAGGCCTCTTTCGGGATTTAGCTTCCTTTAAATAGGGCCTTCAACTGTCTTAATGTACTGAACGCGTCCTCCAATTTTAGAATCTGAGCAGCGATGAACGTTGACAGATTAACAGCGTTGACAGAGTCCTTACCGCGTTTTCTTAGTCTCCTCACTGGTCTGCGTCGTTCGGTTCTTCCTGCGAATTCCTTTTGAGGTAACCATTCTCCGTCCAATCTCATTGCAGCCTTTACCATGTTATGACCTTTAAGGCCTCCGGATTGTCAAATATTTCCCACAGTTCATGGTTATATCGAGTCCGTCATTGATCTATACTTCTCATTTTGCTCCGGCGTTGGGTAATGGTCCAGGGAAAGGATGTTTCACACGCTTAGCATAACGTAGATCACAATGCTGTAGTCATAATCAAATGGATTTGATACGCTCGCGAATGGGGTTCGAACTTATTAAAGCTTGATTTTTTCTTCATATGCAGGACTAAAATCGTTTATGTTAGATTGCAAGTAGGGTCTTACAGAATTTGAGGCTAAAAAGGCTTCACTGTGCCCTAAAACTTACTATAAGTATCGAACTCCTGAAACATTTGAGGATGCCAGTTATATTATAACAACAATGAGGCAGGACACCAGATAAAATTGGAATTTCATTACATTAATATTGTCGTTTTCACAGATTTTAATATTATTTAATGAATATCCAAATTCTTAGAGGGTTTAATTTAAGAGTTTAGGAATATATTGATTTTAATTTTTTGCAAACTAAACAACTCATGATAATTCGTTTTCCATTTTTATTTTTCCGAAAAACGGAAATCTGTTTTGGTTTAAACAGATATGGATTTCCAGAGTAATAATTGTCCCATCGGCAATGTTTTAAGATAAAAATTACAATTTTTTTAAATAATAATTATTCAAAAAATTAAAATTACTAGGCAATAACAATTGCCTGAAAATATCTTCGTGGAGCCTTGAGTTTTCCAGTTGTCGAATGATCCAAAGGCTTTCGTATACGTCCAGTTGTCTTATATCCCTTATTTCTTGTACTACCTCCAGATCCTTCAAATCGATTACGTGGTCATTTTCTACTATATGTCTAGCAGCGGCTGACTTGACGTTATCACTGAAGCTTTTTTGGATTTCAAAATCTATGCTATCTTGATGTGCTCGTTGTATCTGGCCTTTGTCCAACTTTTTTTTTCTGTTATGTTTGACAGATCTTTGTATGAAGTCCGCATATTTCTTCCTTTTTCTTCCTTTTCTTTGGATGTGCGTGATATGAATCCCATTTTAAACTTCTGGCTCGTGGGTATTGCTATAATGTCGGCTTTCCTTTGAATCTGCATAATCTTGGTAAAGATCTTCGAATATATTAACGCTACTCTTCAATTCTGCTCAGTGTCCTTGCTTCACTCAGTGTCCTTGTTTTGAGTCTTCTCTGGCTTGGAATCTTCTCTGGCTTTGAGTCTTCTCCCGATTTTTTATGTTTACACTATCCCGTCTACGCTGTGGCCATCCATTTTCTCTGGGTCTAATATAAAGGTCTTCTTCTGCTCATGACATTGCCATTTTAGCGTAGTGGTCAGCATCCTGTATATCCACTTGTCAAATATTGCCATCTTGGGAAATTTGAATATTGTGTTCTCCGTGTTTTCGTGGATATTTTGAAGATATCGAACTCTAATATATATTATTTTTTCTGATTATTTTCAGGTCTTGAAATGGTATTTAATTCTCCTTTTCTTCATTCTTCCTTCTTTGCTATAGCCAACTATAGTAATATGGTCTTTATAGCCAGCACCTATCCGAAGAAAATTTTACTTCAGAGGGAAGACAATCGATTCCTCATAGCTACGCCAGATTTTAGTTTGAAGATGCTTAGTCTGAAAGTGAGGTGACGTTTAATCAAATAAAATAATCGATTCAGTTTCCGTTGTTCTTTTTTTGGGACAAGGCTTGACTGGCTTGTTAGCTAGTCCTCGACCAAGGCCGATGCTTGTTATACTCGAACGTCTGGATAAAGGGCCTTGACGGCGAAAAATTCAAATATTCCATCAGCATCAACATGGTTTATTTTGCTTAGAATGCTGATTAATTCTATTCTGCTCTTCGCTAAGTGGGTGCTTGGAGGTACTAAGGGTACTTTTAACACACTTCTACTAGCCATTTCAGAACTTTACTTGTTGGAGCGTGCGTCGAAGTTATAATTTCACGCATTTCTAGGCCTGATAAGTGATTTTTTTTAAGGCAACTGACTCGAAGAAGTACTGGATTAGTCATCCTCAACGCGGTTATACTTGGCATTGCTTTTTGGCAGTAAGTTAGATACTTCACCATTTTTTTTTATAAGGTCTGGTAAGGAAGTCTTTTTGATTCCTCTTTTTCTTCCTTCGATAAAGTGAATGTTAATGCCATGATTCAATACTTGGACACATTTACTTCACCCAGTGATACCGCCACGTCAGCCGTTACCAAACATGGAGTAGAAAACGGCCGAGTCATCGAATAGGAGTATCTCGAGGTAGTTGTTCTCGAGGAACTAGATGTATACGAAAGCCCTGAGAATAATATGAACGACGTCAGATTGCTTATAATCAGTATATTCTAACAATGAAATTCATAAAGAACAAGCATTGAACAAAAAAAAATTGATAATAAAGATTGTCATAGATTTTAAAATTTTCATTTGGTAATAAAACAGACATGGAAAAACTCCAGCAGCTCGCAATATTTTTGGATGCATGTGACTCAATAGCGAAACTCTCTGTCTACCGCAAAAAGTCTGAAATATGGAGTCATTACAACACTCCATTCAAAGACTAGAATGTCTAAGGCCATAAAGATCTTAAAATCTTGAATTTGCAATTATGCTCCCCCCTAACTCTCATCCTTACGGTTCTCCTAACCTTACTCCTTTTTTTCCAACCATGCCCATAATAGAAGACATAGCCCCGTCAAAGAAAAGGATCTGCATCTAGATTAAGTAGAGTTCTGAAGATTGGTGCAATCCTTACCATAAGAAAACCAGAAAAACTAACAAGATAACCTCTCTCGGATCTGTCTCGTCACAAAACAATACATATATGAATCTACTTGGGTGCTTTCGTCCTTTGTCTGATAAAAGCTACCAAAGAGTGCTACCACTATTTGAACTGATGCAATGACTATGATACACATACATGCACTAGACCATGTTAACAAAAAAATCGTGCAGTTTTTGATTTCATTTCATTACGGATACATATTGTTTTTTATTGGGTTGAATCGGAGTGCCACGAGATCTCGATGGTGCAAATGTGATTACCGTAAATTGCGATTTTCTGCACTATTCGTGAATATGAAGCTCTTTTTCAACAATCATTTTTGGAGTTCGTTTTGGTGTTGCCGCAGGCCAAAATTAACTCTGGGTAGCTTGGGTCTGCCGGGCCTTGCTTCGTGGGTCTCGAGGACGCGTTTCGGCTGCATACAGCCATCTTCAGCTCGTTCTAAGCTGAACGAGGAGGAGAACGAGCTGAAGATGGCTGTATGCAGCCGAAACGCGTCCTCGAGACCCACGAAGCAAGGCCCGGTGGACCCAAGCTACCCAGAATCATTTTTGGAATTGGCTTTTGTGAAAAAAAGTGCTTTAAATTTTTGACGACGCACAAATTTCACAGGAACTTTACCAATTTCGCTCAAAAGGAGCAGGCAAACGTCAAAAGAATGCTAAACATCAAACACAGAGCACTCACACAATTTTACACTCAACAAAACACTTTTTCACGGAGACCCTTTGTGAAAGTTTCGTTAGAACTGCAAGCATGCTTGAAAGACACAAATCAACTATAACTCATTGACAACTTTAATTTCTCCAGACACGATCTACACACAGCCATCAAATTGCCAAACTGTTATACAAATTTCCGAGATGCGTCACTCAATTTGTGGTCTTGTGTGTATTAGTGAGAGGAGATACTTCATAGCTTTTGATGACACGCATTTTCACATCAATTTTAATGACCAAATTATTTCAATGACTTATAAAAGTGTCAGTTTTCAGGACACACATTATACGGGTAATAATTTCAGCTGCCTTAACTTATTTAGATGGGAATAGCTAACTCCTGAGAGCTAAACAAGAGGCTGAATACATGGTCGTAGTTCAAAAGCAAAAGTTAATTTCAAATTTTATTCCTTCGTTTTAAAAGCGAAGGGTAGTCTTTTTATTCTTGCAGACCTTGAACTTACAAATACGAGGTTTGTTCAAAAAGTATCGCGAATTTTGAATTTTTGCGGGCTACGTATGTTCGATTTTTGATCTTTTGGTGGCGTTATGTTGGTACTCATCACCCTCACTTATGTTGAAAAATCCATTTTGAAGGTCCAGTCAGTTTTTGTGCGAGGACGTGTTTTAGCTTGTCTTCGATTTTCGTCTATCCCAAAAAGAATTCGTATGAAATTTTGTGTCAAGAACAACTTAAAGTGCGCGGATGCATTCAGAATGTTTACTGTTGCATACGGCGAAGCTACTTCGGACAAAAGCAACGTTTATCGGTGGTACAAAAAGTTTTCAGAGGGACCGCAACAAGCACGCCAAGTTTGGTCGAATGTGAAGGTTTTGCTGACTGTTTTCTTCGATTCCAGGGGCGTGGTGCATCATGAGTTCTTACCGCAGGGTAGAACGGTCAATAAGGAATATTACCTTCTAGTAATGCGCGATTTGCGAGAATCAATCCGACAGAAACGTACGGATTTGTGGAAGAACAAAAATTGGCTTTTGCACCATGATAACGCCCCTGCTCACACATCATTACTTGTGCGCGAATTTTGGCCAAAAACAACACTCTAATAATGCCGCAGCCACCGTATTCACCAGACCTAGCCCCTGTGACTTTTTCTTGTTCCCGAAACTGAAGTGGCCCATGAAAGGACGACGCTACGCCACGATTGAGGAGATAAAGACGGCATCGAAGGAGGAGCTGAACAAGATCACAAAAAATGATTTTTCAAAATGCTTCGAGGATTGGAAAAAACGTTATCACAAGTGTATAATGTCTGACGAGGATTACTTTGAAGGGGACAAAAAAGATATTCATGAATAAATAAATAATTCTTGAAAAAACATGAAATTCGCGATACTTTTTGCACAAACCTCGTATATTATATCCTGAATTGATGACCTCATATGGAACTTAAAATAAACAAGAATTTTTCCAGCAAGCTTTCAGTAATGTTGTTTGCAAGTATCAATGCATGACTTTCAATCTCAAATTAAAATTACCGACTTAGACATTTATCCTATTTATTATGTAATTCTCCTTGACAAAAATCATCGTGATACTACTAACAAAGTTAGTGTCGTAAACAATATGCTAATGAATGTCAAACTTCTTTCGAGTCCTTGTAAATCGATATCGCAACCTTGATTTGATTTCAGTCAGACTAATAAATTTTGCTGCTGTTGTATTCAATAAATCATCATCGAAATGCGGTTAAGTGTATGTACATGGCAAAATTACATCCCATAGTGATCAAAATGGCATTGGCCTTTCAGATGGCAAAAGGACATACGACTATTGCCTATCAATAGATTATGTGTATTTCGGCTATCATCAGGCTCTTTGATTGATCTGATTATATGCCTAGAAACGATAGATGTGTTTTGTGTACAGATTAAGATTAGACACGAGAAGCAGCAGATGATCCTTGGGGTATTATGTAAGAATATGTATACATATCAAATGCAATAGAGAGTTATCAAGATGAGGACACATTGGGATGTACATATGTATATAGTTTTTGGAGAAGAAACATGATTGATTATAATTTATACTACTTGGATTTCTTTCGACAAAACACCATTGGGCTGAAACGGAATCCTGAATTGGTTCATCACATATAATGTAATAATTTAACACTTTTCATTTTATCCTTTTCAGAAATTTTCAGAGCTTTATGAAATGGGCCGATGTAATAGTAGCTGGGAATTAGATAACAAACCTATGCAAAGCCAAGAATTTGAATAACTTCGATTGATCTGAGCAAACGATTGAATTGTTAGATAATTTCGAGCGCAATAAGGATTCATTGAGGTAATTGATCTATGAGCTTAAAAATTTTTTTGTAAGTCCGTTCGTGCGAATATTGGAAAGGTTTTATTCGTTTTAGAAAGAGAAAAACTCACATTAACTGAATTCACTTAATTTAAAAAGTAACGGATATTTAGGCTCTTAGTTTTGGGTTTTCTTTAGTACAACTCAACTGGACTACAGGCTAAATAACTCTGCTGTTAAAAAAATAAACTTTTGTAATTTGACACATCACATCGGGCAATGCCTCCAATTTGTGGCCACAGGTCAAAGGAGTCATTTCTTCAATGGGCAGGCAATGAGAAAGGCTATTGTTAGAGCAGAGACCCCTCCGCCTTCGACCCTTTCAGCCAATCAAATCCTTTTTTAATATCAAGAAAGTTTAAATATAGTTCTTTCATTTTTCAAAACATTGCAGTTTCCGACATTCGCCTACCACTTTTTGACAATCACCTTTTAACGCTATATAACGCTGAATACTCCTTGTTCTTAGTCTGACAATTAAATAGACAATTCAGGACATTTATCGAAGAAATTGAATTGCAGCAATTAAATAGCTAAAATTCCTTAATAAATGGAAGCATTAAACCTGGTAATATTCTATTTTATCGTCAGTATTTAAACTGGATGTAAGCAGTGTCTTAATTGATTTAATATCAATCCTGCAGAACGAAAGGCGTCCCCCTAAAGTCAGGTCTCTCAAGCTTCTCACCGCAATCTCAGATAGTTGATGAGCCAAGTGATCTGTGTTCACTGTTTTGCTTATCGCCTCAAGACTCTTGCCACTTGTCAAAAGAGCATCCTTTCCTTCGCTTTCGACCTTAAGTTACACTTGTTTACCAAGGCATACCACTTTGTGATTCTGTAAAAAAGACATTGGTCCGTATCTTCTCAGAAGTTTAGTCTCTTGTCAAGAGTGCATCGTATTTCTTCACTTGTAATTATGTCCTTGTCATCCAAGGTCCAGGCCCAAGTTGTTGACTGGTAGTTTGTACTTTGTACTATGCCATAAAAACTTTTGATAGGCTGTGACCCGTGATGCAATTACGTTTTATTTAGACGTGTTTTAGACGTTTTTTAGACGTTTTATTTGGACCCACAAGTTGGGCCGATGATGGTGTCTGCTTCATAGCTTATTTGACGAGCATCTTTCATTTTTTTATGGCTTGGTGTGTCAATTTTTCAGGTAGTACTTGAGTATCCGCATTGACAGTATTGGTTCTTGAAAAGGGTTTTCCATGGTTCTCAGAATATTCGTCCATTAAGCATTTCAGATTGTCAGCAACACCAGGAGGACTGCTTTTCACTTGGAATCGCTGAGCTCTTCTTTCTGCTGCCCGCAGTCAAGTGTCCTCCGAAATCGAATAGTTGTGGAGATAAGATCCTATTGAAATTTGAGGCTTCCCTTTATGAGTTTCTAGTAGCTGGCTACAGTAAGCCTGTTTAGAGAGAAGTATGTATATGATTCAAAATCAACCTTTCTTTGCTGATAACAACGAGAGTTTCCTAGGTATGCATCCGGGAGAACCCCGTATTATACGCTCTTTATTACAACATTATATGGGCAATTGCCAATGCTCTTCGTTTTGACGGTAGCAACTGTTTCCAGCAAGGCAATCGTGATCTTTTTCTAAAGGCATTACGTATCAAGCTATGGATTGAGTTATTGATGTTTGTCTACAACAGCTGTGAGAGCACCATTACGCTTGACAGCTAACCAGAATTTCCACAGCGCATGCCTTATTTTTTTGTTCTTTTCAAGCACTTGGGTTCCAAAAGAGCCCTAATTTCCGCATTTTTCAAGAAGAAGATTTATCATTGCTTTTTAAGTGGCCTTTGGTTCAATCGAATTGTACCCATCGACTGACGTTATCCCTTTGCTGCTTCGGCTTTTTTTGTCGTAACTCCTTTTGAGCCCAACCTAGGGAGATGTGTTTTCGCAAGCAGATATTAAAATTCCACTTAGGCAGGGAGTTGTCTGTTGTTATATGAAAGCGCGATATCGAAAGGTCCTGAAGTACTTTTTGATTCCATGGGAAGAATTTCTAGTTCTGGTGCTTTTTACATCAAGAGTCGGCCGTATATAAATGCTTCTTTGAGGACAGATTGGATACTATTCAAGAATTATTGAAGAATGAAGATATCTATTGAAGAATGAACGTATCTATTGATGAAATGAAAGCTTGTTTTATTTTTAAAAGTGAGCAACAACCGCGAGCTTTTCCACAACTTCCTTAATTTCAAGCTCTCAAATCTTCTACTGTTTTACTATCCTTCTTGCAAAACTACACTTACTTCCTTCAATTAATGTTTCTACTTTTTGTTAGTAAGGAAATTTTTACGTTGGTTACTGTCATTACAGTGTGACGTCTATCTTCAGGCAGTTGATAGGTGTATTATATTGATAAGCTGTTCATTGTTATCATGTCATCTGGTGAAAATGGTCCAGCATAGGTCAAAATCATAGTGTTATGTTGGCGTATCGCTGTACATCATTGCGTCTTACATCTCAGTATCTTTTCAAAAGGACTTTTGTTGTTCTCATGTATGAGTTTTGATGATTTCTTCCTACGTAGTCCTCTAGAATTTTATATTTTTATATCCTTGGTCGAAGAACTCATCGAATTTAATATCATGTATTATAGCCATGCTTCCCAAGTAGTGGAATATAACTGTATTACTGGAGTCCAACACTAGACGCTCAACACTCATCAATATATACAATAGTTATTTCACTCGTGATCTGACTAAAGCAAGATGCATTCTAGCTGAAATTCACTGTCAAATAATCTGACATTTGGTAACAGCCTTACAGCGTCCTCTATGAATTCGAGCTTTGCTTGAAAATATGTCAGATGCGTACCATTTTTGGTATGCATGTCACTTTTGGACACCGATCCGTACATAAAAACCTCTTACAATCTAGAATTGCTGTCAGATAATTCCTTTTGTCCATGAATCTTTTTAAGAATCCTTGAGCGTTTGTGCTCCAGTGTTTGTTTAACATCTAGGTATTGCTTGGCTTTTAACTTTCATCCTGCTCTTGGACTATCCTTTAACTCGTCAGGTTTGGGATCACTGTTCTCGGAGCGAAAACAGTGCTTCCCGCAAGCAAACGTATCCTCAATATATAATATAGAAATCAATTTTCCAAGGACATTCAACTCCTCGCAATCGATGTGCCCCTACTATATGATCTAAGGTATGCGTGAGCACTATGTTATTCATATAAGAACAGCTTTACCTTATTTATTATGCTGAGCAAAACATGTGTTATTAATGCGCAGTAGAATCTAATCTGGGTTGAATTTTGACATGGTAAATCCAAAATGTACGTTATTATACGGGTACATCTGTGCATTGTTACAACATGGAGATATAACATTTTAGGTGCAGGCTCCATATTCGGAATACAGGTGCAGCCAAGACCTAATCTCCATTTATGATGATCCTGAAACTATCCAACACATATTAAATGAATCCCTGAAAATCGAATGCATGCTACACTTGAATGACGCATGCTGTTATCCTTGCAACTGTGCAAACCATAAGCTTAAAATTCAAACCGCATGTACACATTGCAGCATCCTATGTAAATGGTATTCCTTTGCATGTTTTCCACTTTTTGTGTTTGCTTTTATTAAACTCGCGAGTATATTGTGTTCCTGTTTGCAATAGTTGCTTATCAAAAATTTTTGCAGATATAGTGAGAGCTGTTTTATATCAATCTCGACAATATGTAAAGTCAGCATTCAGTTTTTTTTACTGCATATTTTTGTTTGCATCGACACAAATCGTTGTAGTATTCAGAACGCAATCGAGGGATGTAACTTTTTTAGTATTTAGGGCAGTGTAAAGTGCTTTATTTAGCTTCAATCAACAAATTTTAATTTCACATTTGGATAAATCGTTTTGGTTTGAAATGGAACAAAGACTTTGTTGAAAAAAAAACGGTTAAAGCAGTGAAAGTATTTTGGAAAAGTCAGACTGCATGTTATGCTCCATGTTGCTGTCGTTGTGGTGAAGCAACTCCTTTCGATCCTTTACCAGTTATAATGATGGCATCGAGAGGTCGAATTCATCGAAGTCATCTTATACGTTGAAAATCTGAGTTTCGATTCACTTTCTTCGTCAGTTGAGGTTAACCAGCTTTTCCGAGGCTTTACCAGTACTCTTCGTACCTTAGCCTTGTGCCTTGGAGGAATTGCATCGTTTGAACTACTTCCTGACGTTATACAGATGTCAAAATTTGAAAAATATCTCAAAAACTAGTTTATAAACTGGTCCAAACAAATTCTAATATTAAACTTATTAAAAATGACATAAGTGAGTTCCGCCGCCATCTGTGAGTCAAAAAATACTGTTAACGTCATTTATGCTCAAATGTTGCTTAGTCATTGCTCCTGTCATTTACTTTCCATGAAAATGATATAAAATTATATTTTAAATAAATTGTAATTAAGTAAATTAAACTTCAAATCAACTTGAATAAATTAAAATAAAATGTTTAAAATGTTTGCGGGGTAATAGATTTATATGGACTTCGAAAATAAATCAGTCTTGAACAAATTCGCGGACAAGTAAAATAGGAGAATTCAAGGAGAGCAAGGAGAACATTCCCATTTCTGGGAAAATGCAGTAGAAGTTCCGCGGAGGAGACGTAGAGGGTGACAAATTATAAATAAAAAGCTCAATTAAAAATGTAATTGAAGGGTACAGTTATATTTAGGAAAGAAAAAAATAAAAATTGGGTCAATCAATGGATAACAATTAAATGGATAAGATCATTTTTGTGGAAAATACTGAAATCGTCTAGTGCCCAACACACAACATTTGATGTTCTTTCTTGAAAATCTTCTCCAGGATGAGCAGAACTGTGGCGATCACTAACTAGTTTTACACCAAACTTAACTATGAACTGTTTCACCGCGATATTTTTATTCAGGAATTTTGGCACGCCAAAGCGGCTTTCGAAACCACCGGCGAATAAAGTAATGTGAATGAAGTGGAGGCTGTGAAATAAAAGTAGAGGAAGTTTCGAAGTAAAAATACAGCGCACGTGTTCTTCTCTTTTGCAAGTGTATAGTCTTTTTCAAGGAGATGAAAGGATTCCTGGGCATAAAGGCAAGGCACCCATCTTCACCAGGGCAACCATCTCGAAACCTTGTTTGAAAGTCGTTACTCTTGATCGCTTGTCGCATGAGACCTCAATCTGTGAACGGGCAATCAGGCGTTTGACAAGACATACCTTCCGATCCTTCGATAAGTCAGATGAACGGGCTACTTCGATTCTATTCATATAAGTCCTTCGACCTTTTTGTAGGCGGCTTGCGTAGCTCAGTTTAACTTGTTCCCGTTCTTCATATCAAAGACAGGTGCTTCTGAGCTATCTGTTAAGTAAGGCGGAAGTTTTTTCCTTTGATACGTCCTGGGCATCCTGAAACAATTATGTAAATCTATTGTCGTCCAAACGTTACCTAGCCATATTTACTAGGGTAAATCCCATTAAGTCATTCCAAATTTGAGTAAAGTACACACAAAAACTTGAAATTCACATCTAAATATGTGGTTAGCGTCACACAAAAAGCGGTTGTTTAGTTGTTTGAAATTACCCTAGGGTAAAATATGTATGCGATTATTGGAAATAGCAATATTACAGATCAATTTAAACAGAGAGAATCAAAATAATAACTATATTCGTTCAATAAAATCCCACCTAACAAATTGAAATAGTTGTAATCGCTTATTTTGCGTTTTTTAATGTGTTGCAGAGCAAAACGTGAGCTCACCAAACTTCAATGAAAATTTTTTTCGCAATGTCAACTTCAAACAATGATGACACTTACATCAGAAGACTGTAAATCGCGGGAACTCACTTAAAGTCTTTCGAGTGTTGCCATACCGACAATCGTTCATAATTAAATATAATGTGGAGCCAAAATACATTATGCAAAAATTTCTCTTTAAGGACAGTTTTATTAAAGCAAAACTCCTTTTCATCCCATCTCAGAAATTAAGGATTCCCCCAACACCCACGATCAATCAGTGTAAGAATTGCTTAGTTATGCAAAAATGTATAAATATCAATTTGACCGATGTGGGATTACTCCGCATTCGATACGTCTTACCCGAAAGCCTACAGCATCAATCTATATATTGACGAACGTATCATTGGAGATGTTGAACAAACACCATTCCAATAGGATGATGATAGGATGAAACAGGAAACGAAAATTCTGCACAAGATCTCACGCTTTAACTCGTAGTTACTTGGGGACTATCATCAGCTCAGTGGACGCAGCAAAACAAAAAGAAGACACAAAACCAGGATTTCTAAGGAATGCTTTCAACACGTAAAAACGTAATAAGGAGTTTCCATGAAACGATACACAACTTTTGCTAAGCGGAAGCTTGAAACCTAAAGCACTAAATGAGAATGTGCTTCGAATTACGAGGTAAGTGGATGTAATTGAATTACACTACTTGCTGTTACATGAATAGCATTTTCTTGCTTATCAATGTTTGTTGATTAGTTGCCAATGAGAAAAAAAACCATCCTGGTCGGCAATATTGGCGCTAAACTAGGGAAGTTGAGTGTTTGAATGGGCTTAATAGCCCGACGGAAGCGATAGAAGTGGTTGAGGATGCACCGAGTTAGATATCTTACAGGGTTATAGAGCAATTGTACAGTAATTTATATTCGAATGTTTTGCAGGACTTTAGGACTAGGACTAGGACAGGACTAGGGAAGTTTTAGATAGAGCATTTAAGGATATAGTATTTAATAATGAAACATTGTTCCGATAACCGAGGAGGTCACTATCTGTTTATTGTTATGAAGAAATGGTTCTGTATTTGTATTTTCTTTAGAATTGGAATGGAATTATTTCTATCCCTTTAACTTTATTTGTATTACAGATACTATTGCACTAAATACCTTATTAGGTTGCTTTATCATGCTTGTTGCTCTCCATTCTTATTGAGTTCTTTCAATAGAGAAATATTGTTGATACCATTTAATTTCGATGGGAACATTAAATGACGCTCTACGGATATTGTTTGGAGGCGCAGCATGTATCTAGAAAAATCACGTTGCATAAGTCTCCCATGTTTCTAGCAACATTTGCTCGGCGAGTACGCAATATTAGCGGGAATTTACAATTGATGTTGGACCATAAGGTAACGCGTAAGTTTTTTGGAGGTACAACTTTTATCCTGGAATTTCATTTATGGTGGTATGTATACAGCGACATGTTTACACAATACAAGCAACATTTACAAAACCGTCTTAAAATTAGCAAAAACAAAAAATTTACATTTCAATTCAATTGAACTTCAATTGAAACATGAAATATTACTTAACTGCTGTTGTTTCAAGCCACAAAATGTGTCTAGGAAAATCTTTATGAAAGGATATACGTTTTTATATGTATCGTCGTTTTTTAGCAACCGTTGTTAAAAGGGGATACATAGGATACATAGGACATTATTGGCAACATGTGTCTTGGCACATGTTCCAATGTTTCAAGAAACATTTAATTTAACCAACAGCAACGAAGAATTTTTTCGGAAAATAAAATTTCCGGATGTGTCCAGAAAATATTTTGTGATAACATGTGTCTTGCAACAAATACCAATGTTTCCAGCAACATTTGTACAAAAGCGACACTCATGTTTCTAATGAAAAGCGAATTTAATTGAAACGGAAAGTTTCTGCACATTAAATTTTGTGTTTAAGGACACAACACAAGAAATTTTTATGTTGGCATGTGTCTAGAAAAATATACCAACATTCTTACCAAAACATGTTCACTAGAGATAGGTAATATGATTCCAGCAATTTCAGGGAAGATTAAAAATAAATATTGCTCAAATTATTTTACTTGGAGACACACAGAATATATCAATCAAAATATTCTTTTGCAACATGTGTCTTGCAACATGTTTCTTGCAACATGTGTTTTGCAACATGTGTCTTGGAACATGTGTCTTGCAACATTTGTCTTGCAACATGTATTAACTTTTGAAGCAACATTTTCCCGAAGAAGGAATCAAACGGTATATGTATATTATAATGGTGAAGCCAATAATTTACTATGGAATATAGAGGGATTGGGCCGATAAGTTTCAAGCTTGCTTTCTTTCTTTTTCAGCGTTTGGTATGCATCATTATGTCATCAAACCTATAAGTTCATGCCCTAAAGCTACTTTTCAGAGAATTTAAAATCTTTAAATCACAATTTCATTTAGTAATACGATCAGGTCATGAATCTTTTACGCGGGAAAAAAGAATGATCTTCTACTTTGGCATAAAGTTTGGGTAAAATTACCACAGTTATCACCATTCATACGTCCACCATCAGATAATATTATATTAACAGTGCAATCAGCAAGCGTATCATAAATATTTAGCTGACACATTTTTATGATAATGAGATAAAGGCTATTTTCTCCAAGCGTCTACATCTTCCAAGCATGTAGCCGTCTGATTCATTGTTTTGAGGGAGGTCTCGCGTTGCTTTACTTCCTGGCCCCTTCTAATCATGGAATTGCCTTCTTCAGGACGAAAACCGAATGCTAGTAAAAAATTGGAAAGTTCGCAAATTAGAGTGCTAGTTCGCTCTATCTGCGATACTTCCTGACGACTTAGCATATCTTCGTTAATGTCAACCCAGCTTGACCATAAGGTGTCGCATGATTCCATTCTACAATCGTGCTAAGCATTTTTTCAACTTAAGTTTCCAGGCAGAGCTCTCAAGTGTCACTGAATAGATCACCAGACTACTGACTTCATTTTCAAACAGAACATGCATGCATCGTCATCTCCTTTTTGCAAGACATGCATTTGGCCCACGGTTCGCCAAAGTACATGTCTATAACCGGAACCATACTGTTTGAATTTAATGCATGTAAGATTGGAAACATACAAATCCAGTCAAGAGCTAGGAGGAATAAAAACCAGTCTTATCGTAGGCTCTATTAAGCATCGGCCTCAGGTTGAACATCAGACGTGTGGTGCATCTCCTTTCTGTGTAACACTTCCAGGACTGTAACGACTCGGTGAGAAAGCATTGCTTCTCTCCTTTGGCGACCTCTTCTCTGTTTATTTTTCTTCTTGGCTAGTTATTTTTGACAATCTTTAGCAAGAAGAAGAAGCTGAAAGTTACATCTCAGCTCAAAAACACTGGTGTCGCAAATATGACATCTTAATGTTATTAGCGACGATCCTCGTCTCTAATCCTGTGTAACTTCCGTTTCTGCGCTTTTGGTGTAACTGATTGCTAAGAGCGTCATCCCGCAAAGTAAAACAGAGTACTGTACGTTCTGTCAAACATCTCCTTTGGAGTTAAGTTTTTCATTAATTAAGTCTCTCATCTTGACTATTAACCGTTACACATGTGCTTTTGTATGGTAGTCTTTACTTCCTCGAAAGAACTCGATAAACTCAGACCAAAGTTTTACCAATATTAGAGGATCTCGTTTTGGGTATCCGCTTCTTTGTCACATTGACAGCTTCGGCTTTTTCAATACTAGGCATAGCGAACATAGAGACACTAAGCAGCTAAGCATAAGCAGCTATCATGCGAGTCGTGCATACACGACAGTGAACTTTGGGCCTTGCCTCACAAAATTGTCCGTATAACCGGTCAATCCAGACTAATGGGATCGCGTAGGCCTCGGTAGTCAATCAAAAGAGAAAGGTTCAGTAGTCCGTCAAAAGTTCTCTACACTGTGATGTCACAGATATTGACTCAATACAATAAATTTTTGCAGCGTTGTGTGAGGGAACGAATTGAAGTCTTTACTGAAACAAACATCTGATACGGATGGGTATACGCATAGTTTCATTAGACGAACCCGAATTGGAGTATTCAGGCTTGGCTCGAAGTATGCCCTACCGATAGAAAGTATACCAAGTACTTTTATGGACTTAGGTGGGTGTATGTATCTACTATGAAACAAGAGAAGACTTCAAAATTTGAGCAGAGCACAACAAGAGTAAAACTGGAATTATACTATCCGAGAGTCGGACAGTCTTGAAGGCGTCAGAGCCACAGTTGAAAAATGAAGAATAGTTCAATATTGTTACAAATAACTTTTTTATCCTTTTGGTTTATCCTTTGCTGTATGCCGCGGCTTGCAGGAATTGGGGTCTTGTATCAGCGGACAAACTGGCAGCAAAGCAGCTTCGGCAGAAATCACTACATCTGAAACTATCAGTATTACTGAAAGAAGTGAAAGAAAGAAGTGAAAGAAATGCTGAAAAAACTTCAATGGCTTTGAACGTCGGAACGTTCCCTTGAAGTCTATGACGAAAAGAAGTCTCGAGTTTGTATTGGAGTGCAGAAAAATTTGAATTCTAATTTAGATCCTCGTGGGATTTTGTACATTCGAAGGAATATGCGATGGCTTGGGGTTGGACCCGACTGTTTTGGGCTAGAAAGCGAACGTTGAGTGCCAATTCTTGAGATACTTGAGGACTTGAGATACTTTCACTATAAGCAGATTACAAAGTCATAAAGTTGCTTACGACAATAGTTCTAGATGAGCTCAGCAGCTCACTATTAGTGTCAGCTGAGCTGACACTAGGACACAATAAATCTCTGAATGTTGAAGTTCACACAATCAATCAATCCCGCTAACATCTAAGATATTTCACTACGATATCTTTTCTGCGCTTGAGTATTGCAACAAGTCCTTGATAGTGCTCATTGCCACTTTTTGCCTAACCCATCAATTTTCTGATTTGTAACACTATGTTTCTCCTTAGGCAGCTTATTTTATGAGCATATAACGTGGCACTTCACGGAATCATTCACATTGAAGCAAATTGAGGATAGTTATTTCTGACAGTCATTGGTGAATCCTGAATCTGTTGACATAGTAATTAGTTTTTGAGAATATCTGCTTGACGATTTCAATGCAGAGTGATTTTATTTCGTGAAAATGTATACAAAATACCAATGGAGTATGAGCAATTCTCATACATTGACAGTTGATTTGGATTGCATTCGCGAACTCTCCATGTCAATTCAATACACTTCAATACAATGCTTGAGAATTTGCAATAAATGTTGTTTAAACTTTATCGTTCTGAGAAATTGTTTAGAATTTTATTGCAGGAAATTCATCGCAGCTATAGCTGTTGAATATAAAAAGCATGTCTAAATGGAATCAAAAGCTCAAATCATTTTTATTTGATTATTTTCACTGAGTGATAATCTTACAAAAAGAGTAAGAGAAAGCACACCTTCAGAGTGAAAAATAGATAGATATCAACATAGATATCAACCAAATAATTAGCAGCAGATTCAGAGTTGAATATCCTGTCATAAAATTCAACAGATATTTCTAGGAAAACCGTTTTTACTAAGGCCATGATTGATATTAACGAATCGGTCACGGCTTTAAGGTTTTTTCACTAAGGATACGCTCAATCATTAAGCAATGAAACTGAAAACGATAATTTCATTGTCAAGAAATATCCTCAATTACCCAACATGTGTCGTTCATCCAACTTTTTGCCACCCACAAACTGATTAAATGGATTTGTCTGCATTTTCGAGTGAAAGCAAATGAACTGACAATTGTCCTATTGTCTTAGGTTTAAGGACAGTGGTTTTCAAATATATTCGTTATAGATACGGAGATGAAGGCAAGTAAACCACTTCGTTTCAATCAATTCATTCCTAAGCAATCACATTTATATTGTTGGTATCAGCTGCTATGCGCAAAATGAAGGATGTTGATTCTCGTCCTTTTTCGTCTCAGAAAATGTTTATCGACTCGGTGGGACTAGACAGTGTTGACCTTTTGGTTTAACCGTGGGTGCTCATGATTTTCGAGTTCACTTCATATTTTCAAAACCATCACAGACAGACATGCAAATGATCTTAATAAATAATCGAGCCAGTGAACTATCAAGTAACATTCTAGTCTTGTTGATTTATCTTATCAGACAGTAGGGAGAAATTTGGAAAACAGGTGACTGACAAAAGATGACGGTGAAGAATGAAAAGAAGGACATTATTTGCCGCCATGTTTTGTCCCTTTTCAAAGTAGTTGGGAAGTTCCAATGTTCTCCGAACTCTGTTCTTTTGTATTCCAATGGTTTTTTGATGGAAAAATTCTAAAGAAAGGATGTTACGATACCAAAGGAAAGGATGATGTGCGATACCAACATCATCATATCTTCAATAGTGAACCAGACAGGGATACTATGAGCACCACCTAATAGTGGATCTGATATCTTCTTGGGCATTGGGAGTTTAGTCCTTACTTACAATGACTTATAAGAGAACCGGGATCTAGTGCTTCGCAAGCCCAAGTGGTTGTTTCAATGGCTTTGTGGGCCTTCGGACTAAATTTCAGGTGGCTACAAAACAGCACAATCAATTATTTAACAGAGGTTCGCAGGGGTACAAGGACGACCTCAATGCGTAGAGAGATTTCTTTATTTCCAGCTGGTGCTGATCAGTAACTTTTGCTTCGTATTTTTGGCATTGAGATAGAGGATCTTTTGTACGGATACCAATGCCTGATGGCTCGCAGGGTTTTTAAAGGATATGTATGAGTAGCTAGAATAAGTAGAATCTACGAATAGGATTGTATGGACAGGAGAGGAGACGTGACGAAATTGATTGGAGCAGAATTCTGTGGCCTGTTTGCCGATTGTACTTGATTGCAGAGGCACGGTCCGTGTATTGATCCTTGTGGGACACCAGAGCAGGGACTTGTAGAAGCTTGTACAAGGGGCGTTTTGCCCCCACTAAGTCGAGCGGTTTTGTTAGGTTAATCAACCACCCCGCTAATTTTTCTCACTTCCTCAGGTCGGTTAAAATGGAGTCATGAAAAATGCTATTGATGAAACGTAGAGGTTAAAAATTATGTCTGAAAAGTCTGAAATATGATTTTATGCCTTACTATGCCTTACACAGCTTTATACTTTAAGAATTTGGAAATTCATGAAAAATTTCATATTTCAGAGGAACCTGGATATACTTTCACCAATTTCCCGTCCATTTTTGTATCCCATCTTCAAGCCAATCATGCATTGCCTGCTTTTGTGACATTTGACAATATTTTAATAAAATGCTGGCCCAATTAAATCTGGAAAAATGACTTCAAACTTCAAATAATGACTTCTTATTTATAACTGTTGTCACTATATTGGGAATACGATGTCGTCTTCTTTTAATTTTTTTGTATTTTACGATTACAATTGGTAAAATTGCGAATCAGCACCTGTTTCCTTTATTGACACATTATTAATCAAATGTACAAGAACGCTTATTCTTGGTACGTTAATGGTTTTTGCATGATGATATGTCATTCTCACAATCAACCATGTCTATTACGCATGGCTATCCATAGTATGCAGTGCCTACCAACAAGAATCAACTTTTCTCGTTCCATAAAATCTTTCTTTTTAAGTTTGCTGCATGAATATGCCATGGAGTACTCAAACCTGACTGGAAAATCCTGGCCTTGCTAATAATAGTCTTACTCTGACCTGACTGTGAACTCTTGGTTTGCTTAGAATGCGAAGCCCTACATAGAAGCTCTAGTAACTATTTGTATCTGTTAGGAATGTAGTGACCAAATGTTCCAATACTGAAACCAAACACTTCCTTATTCAGCGTGTGAATTACCTACTTAGTCTGAATTATACTTTTTTGACGAAAAATCTGCGCTAAAATTGCTACAACATCTTCAGCATAGCCACTAAAGCGTGACTTGTTTAAAAAATGCAGTCCCAATCCGTCCATCATACATGACATTTGATAGGTCTGGGCCAAGAATCGAACCTTGCGTCTATTTTGATGTTGCGTTGACATATACTATGTTGTAGGTGATTTTGAAATTTCTGAGGTAATTTTGCAGTATCTAGATTCAATACTTCGCTGCCTTGAAAAATGCTGCAGCGCTTAGAATATAACTTCATGACTAGATATTGTAGGGATTCTTCAGATGAAGCGTTCCAACAAATACAAAATATTTAATAATTGAGGGCGTATGCCAACCGAACAAAGTTTGGTATTTCTTTGATTGTACAGACTGCAGATCGTCTTTAAATTTTAATGAGTGCTGTGGATCCTCTGTGGCTTAGGATGTTTTTCCAGGTCTCCTTCGAGTAATATTTACGAATACTTTTCCAGTGACGTTCCTAAAAATATTGATTATAATCCAGAATCAGACATGAAGTACACATATTGGTCATCATCCTGACTGTAACATCGACTATCCGTTTCCTTCCTGGTCCACATAACGCTCGCTTCCTTCCAGAATCACCCTCATGTAATCAAGTCTTGACATTACTCAGCAAAACTGTGATGTCATCCGATCCCATAGAAATGTCTCGGTTACTTTGCTTGGCTTGTTCGCATCAACAACGAGTAGCCGATCAAACGTGCATTACCTGAAGCATCAAAATATATCATAACTACTAGAAAGCGCCAACAATTCAGTGGGGCATTATCACAAAGAAAGAGAAATAATCACCTCATGTAACAAATAATGCAAGCTTTTTAAGTCAGAGAGCTTGAAAGTTAAACGACGTGGTTCAAACACGATAAATCATCGTTTTTGAATTTTTCTAAATCATTGTTTGTCTCCCTTTGACGGTGTTGGAAATAATAATGTTTTTTAGTAGGGAGGCGTTTCCAACGGGAGCATAGCCTTTGTAAATGCAGGGATTGGGCATATAAAATGATCGAGACCGACCTGTGAATAAAGTTGTGGCACTTCTTTGGCGTGAATTTAGAATATCCTCAGGATAATATTACAAAAAATATATTAGTGGCTCAATAAGAATGCTTTATTGGTCGTCAAGAAGATTGTGTAAGTAGTTGGGCCCTCCTGCCTTCCTTTCTTTAAGGAATGAAGGAGGAAAGTTTAAGTAAAAGCTGGAGCAAATAGTTCTTGTAGAAATATGTGGGATATGAAGTGATATAGAAAGATAAGTTAAAATATATACGTAGAAGGAAAATAAGTGGAACAAAGTGAAGTTGGAAGTTTCCAGTGGAACGACGCCATGTTTTCACCACGAAAATCAAATAGAAAAAATTTTATTATTCGAATATATCTCGTGAAAATCGTGATAAAAACCGTGTTTTTTAAGGCAATTTTTGATTGATCGATCTGATATCAATGAGTCTAAACATTACGCTACACTAATACCCTTCCCACTTTGATTGCTTTTCTCGCTGAACCTGAATTCCTACGAAGATATGCCAACATGAAGCTTTAATCCTAACATCGACCTTTAAACGAAACGTTCTCAGAGCCGAAGAAATGAGTTTCATTGTCGAGATTCGAACTTTATTCCAAATCGATAAAATAAGCAACGTTAGATTCTGAACATGGAACTAAGAACATGACGCTGTTCGTAATATCTTCAACCTCAGCAAATGTGCAAGGACATGGTGGGAAATGATTTCCGAGTCATCATGGAAGGAACTTCTGAAATTCGAGCTGAAAATGAAAATTTACAGAATCTTATCAGGTGAGTTTTAATTGAATTTCATTGCTCTTTTCACACTTT
Organism: Stratiomys singularior; assembly: GCA_954870665.1. Taxonomy (NCBI): domain Eukaryota; kingdom Metazoa; phylum Arthropoda; class Insecta; order Diptera; family Stratiomyidae; genus Stratiomys; species Stratiomys singularior. Next base: position 24,026,296 of record OX940881.1, on the reverse strand, counting down.
ATTTCGCATACATTTTAGTGAATAAAATTGAAATTCAATTAAGGCTGCAGGCTAGGTCACGTACTGGTTGGTTAATTTACTTGTAATGGTGGCCAATATGGTGTCTAGGTTGAAATGTTTCCATTTGAAATCACTTACTAGTCTAGGTTTGTATGTCATTTTGTGTTTTGCTGAAGCAGCTCCGAGAAAAGACATGAATAAACGAAGTTGAAAGAAACCTTACCCAAATGCTGTTGCATTAAAATTTAGCATTTCATGGATTTTAGCTCTGAGTCATTTCTGTTTCCTTTCGTTCGAAAACCAATACTAAAGCTATCTTGAGGCGGCCGCCTCTATCGTTCATGAGTGTAATCTAACTCTCCGACTCACAACTAGCTTCATACCGCCATAGATACGTCCCGTTTCCGACAAAAGTTCCCCCCTGCTCGCCATACACACATCCCGTTCCAGACAACAGTTCTCTCCTACTCGCGGATATTCTTCTTTCATCCTTCGTTTAAGGTTGATATTCTCAGAGCGGTTTGAATGCAATGTCAATCATTCCAAAGAAGATCCAGCGATCAAAAAGGCTTAAAGAAACCGTCACCCATGGCGGAGTTTACCTTAGCTTTTACACGTCTGCAGGTCATTGCAATCCACCACGCGACGAAGCTGTTTGACATGTTAACAGGCGTCTCCATCAAAAATACGTTGCACGTACATTTATGTGGTCATTTTATATAATGGTAGCCGGGATTGTTGGTGATAGAATTCATTGTATTTGAATTATACGAAATTCAAATACATTGGATCGTCTACCAACTAAACTAACTATTTGAGGTAGGTTTTTCAAGAAGAGCTGTGGGGAGGAAGGTGAAAAGCAAATGACACGTGAGAGAAATAGGTGAGAAATGGGATTAATGCATAAGAAATGACATCAGCATCCGTACAATGCTACCTAGAAAAACAACGAAGGAGCGTGGATCGGAGCAGGATTTTTAAAATCGAAATTCACACGAAGTGGATTTACTTGCTTTGGGTATTCAGAATGCTTATCGGTGAACAATAGTAGAAAAAACTCATCGCTTTTAAAGCAAGTATTGGGATCTTTTAACCTGAACCAGGTAAATTTTTCAGACGATATATTAACTTGAATATGATCTGAATACACGAATTCAAATCCAATAGGAAATGAACGTCTTTAATCTACCAGAAATCGTCTGTATTGATGATATCGAAAAATTCATACTTGAATTTTTAGTACGAAAACCATGGCATTGTTTTTTGACAGACTTATCCTAGGGACTACTACCCTAACAAGTAGGAAAAGCTTCCTATTGAGGTGTTTTTCACAAAGAAAACGTGCCGTTTATGGTTCTAAATTCATTGAACACTTCTTTGGGCTCGAAACATCAGGTTAGAGGTTCGAATAAATGCACTCCTTTTTTGTATCGTGGCTTCGGTTGAAACGATAATGAAAAAGTTCTCATTCTATAATGGTATAATTCTTTCTGAGGGTAAGGAAGTAAGGGCTATTTACGCTCCGAGTATTGGCCTCTCAGTGACATAAACCTACGAAGTACGGAGTGCCTAGCCTGGAATTAGGCCTCTCCACTCTATGTTCAATGGCGTCATAAGGTTAAAGGAATTTCTCCTCCAAAGAGAGGGCAAGGAGGGCTACTAACCAGCCGACTCAAGCATGTCTGCAATTCCGCGGAACTTTTTCACTTTTTCGACAAGATATCAGCACAGAATATGGAATATGAAGACCGTGACCTATAAATCTTATGCAGGTTAGAGTGAATACAAACATGTCCCCTCAGCAGCTGGGATAAAAAGCAGTTAATTTTGCCATGCTTTCGTTTGAGCCACAATGTTAGTTGATGACCCTGTGGTCCATTTTTAATTTTGATTCTCAATATTTGATCTCAACAAATGGCAAGATTGTTGCTATTGCCGAACTGTGCTGCTAATATATCAGTACCTTATGCTAAGATATCAGTACTAGCTACTAAGCTGCTAATATATCAGTACCTTATGCTAAGATATCAGTACTAGCTACTAAGCTGCTAAGATATTAGTACTAGTCCGTAAAGCAATTAAAATCTTTGTTGTACTTTTGCTAGGTTCTTCTTCACTTCGGGTCTTTTATGCACTTCAGTAAGTTCGTCATTTATCTGCAAGTACCAATTTATATCCTGTATGATGTTTTACAACTTATATACCTATGACCACAGTTTCCTATTTCTTCTGGAGAACATGGATTTTAACCTGAAAATAGGTCCATTGCGCTCAAAAGCTTTTGACGATTTTGCCACCTTCAAGTATGTTTTTCAGCTCTGAACATTATATATGCCCAACTATCATTACTTGCTAAACAGATATCCTGTATTAGCTACTTTGACTTACACTCATCTTTTTGCACTGTTATCTCCTGCAGATTTACCTTCGGACTCCTTGGTAATAGGTGTATAAATATGAAATACGGATTTTTCCTGCTTGAAATATGCATTTATTTGAATAATAGAACGAATGATTTCAATAATCAAAGTATTGGCCATCGTTAGCTACAACTTTTTCCCATATTTCTGTCAAATGATAGATTCTGTCCCAGCACCACTTCTCATTTTTTGAGGCTAACCACTCATCAAGCCTATTTTTAACTTCTTCGTAAGCATGTAAGTGCTGTTCCGAAAGTCCGTGCTGCATCGATCGCAACAAGTAGTAGTCAGAAGGAGCCAAGTCTGGTAAATACGACGGGTGGGGCAGAACTTCCCAATTAATGTTTCCCAAGTAGTTCTGGACAGGTATTGCAAAATGCGGCCGAGCATTGTCATGTTGAAAAATGACTTTATCATGTCTTTGATGAAATTCTGGTCGTTTTTCCTTAAGTGCGCTGTTCAATTTGATCAGTTGTTGTCGGTAACGTTCGCCAGTAATATTCTCACCAGGTTTCAGCAGTTCGTAATACAAAGGTCTCTTACTATCCCACAAAATACACAGCAAAGTCTTCTTTTCATGAATATTTCTGACTGGTTGTGATGTTGATGGCTGGCCTGGGTCTACCCATGATTTTTTCCGCTTGGGATTGTCGAAATAAATCTGCTTTTCATCGCCAGTAACAATCCGATGCAAAAAACCTTTTCTTTGCTGTCTGGCAAGCAAAATTTCACAAATGGTTTTTTCACAAAAGGCCTTTCGATGTCTCTTTCTTTCAATTGATACGACACCCATTTTCCAGCTTTTTGGATCTTTCCCATGGCTTCTAACGCTTTTAAAATGGCTGCCTGAGTAACTTCCAACGCTTCTGCCAACTATTTTTCACTTTGTGTGTTGTCTTTATCCAATAATGATTGCAAATCTGTATCTTCGAATTTTTTTGGTGATTTTCCACGGTTTTTGTTGCTGACATCGAAATCGCCACTTTTAAATCTTTTAAATCATCGTTCACAAATGTCTTGGCTTGGGGCATGTTCACCATGACAACTTCCACTAACAATCTATAAGTTTCTGCTGCCATTTTCTTCAAATGAAAGAAGGTTATTAGACTTCCTCGCAAAACGCCTTTTTCTGGCACGTAATTCGACATTTTTGAAGCAAAAAAAAACTATGTTGCTTGTACAATCAAGACCTATGACACACTGGGATTTGTTGACAGATGTTTACCCTCCAAAATGCCATATTAGTTATCCCCGACACAAACCATAAGTAATGCTTATGCCATCTGTTAATAAAATCCACATTTCATATATATGCACATAATAATATTTGTAGATATAACAAAAAAAAAAAAATAAAATGGGAAAAATCGTCTTGAAAATTGAGGTGATTTAATTTTCTGTCGGTATTCAAATTTTGTCTGCTAGCACCTTGTTTCAAAATGTAATCGTTTTGACAATTCAATGCAAGTCGACACAGATTGAACGTGAATCCATGTGATGTTGTCCAAAGGAAAAATCCATTCTTAAGATTAAATCTTGCATGATATTGGTGACCATTAATTGATGTGTCAATACTAAGGCTCCTGATTTTGTTTGCGGAAAGTGGAAATGGAAGTGATTATACGCTCATCAGTTTGTGGTGAAGATATCCTGCTCTTGAATATTGAGTTGTTTTTTTCACTAGATTTGGAATACAACTGAATAAACTGTGACTGCAAGAAAGCAATCCTGAGGGATCTTGTGAGAGCGGTTTTTAATTTCACTGTGAACTGCTTAGCGTGTAATTATACCCATTTCTGGGGAGAGCCACGCTTAGCAATATTAGGAGCCTTACTGTGCCGTCATAAACTTTTGGTCGATAATCAAGTGGACGATTGTACCATAGGAATGAATTTCTTTGATTAATGTTTTACGATCAGCAATAATCTGCTCCCAGTGGTGTTGATACTTGTTGAAATTATCTGCTATGCAACGCACCATTGAAATCCTGAAACATCGTCTGGATGAAAACTTAAAGCGGTCTCTTCTGCGCTGGCTACTGAAGAGCTGTACCTTGCTTCTGCGCTTGATTTCATAATTGCAATATAAGACCGCTTAGATTTTCAGCTGAGACTGAATGGGGTTAGTTTGAATAGCGGCCGCAGCTTATACTCTTCCTCCAGCTGCAGTTCTTGAACGCATCTGCTCGCTCCTGCTCAATTCAATGGAATGTTTAAGAGGTGGCATCAAACTAAGAATTCTGGATATTCCATTGAATATGGAAATTGCCACATTTCAACATACAACAACAAATTATTTACTAGTTTGACCGAAAATCGCTGTTTATCTCAATAATATCATTGGGTAATATCAAGTGCGTTTGGGTAATATCAACTATTCACGGTCAAACAAAGCCTGAAGGAATGCTGGGTGTTCAACATAGATGTCATTATAATATCCATCGATTTCACACCAATGAAAGATCGTAGACCGTGCTGTATTGAATCATGCTTGAGTTTCGCATCCCCGAAAACTACTCCGTTCGATCAATATGACATCGACATCAACAAGATCTCAAGTACAAACAAACCGCCAACTGATAAAGATCATTTGACAGTAGGCTCCCGTCAGCCTAATTTTTCAAGACAGTATTGAAATTTTCGAGCCCTATCTAAGCAATGGTTCGTTTAATATTCAATTTTAGTGCTAGAATCGTTTGTGGATTTTCCGCATAACATCGATCTTTCACAGTGCCACATAAAAAGGAAGTCCAACGGTGTCAAATTGTAGCTTCAAGGCGGTCAATTGACATCACCAAGGTGGCTGATTACACAATTTCCGAATTTCATGCGCATAGGATCGATTGTTTGATAAGATGTATGGCATGGGGCAACATCCTGTTGAAACTAGGATTAAACCACATCCAAATTCTTAATCTCAGGCCACAAAAAGTCGGTTATCATGCCTCTATGTGAGTTTTCCGAACCCCAAATGTGGCAGTCTTGATTGTACACTTGGCCTTATCAGAAAAGATGATTTTATTTTATATATCGATATCCAGTTCGAACTGCTCTTACGCCCAAACTGCGAACGAATAACGAAGAGGACGGTCATCCGGCTTCAATTCAAGTCATTTGGATCTTGTAAGTATATAATCAGAGGTCTTTGTGCAAAATTCTTCTCAGACTCGTACGACTTATATTGAGTTGATGTGATCGATGGTAAGTAGATCCTCTCAGATTCACTCGCACGTTGCGGCAACAGTAGCCACATTCTCCGGGTTTCACACCGTACGAAGACGGGAAACGTAAGTGATGTCCACAAACATGCCTGTGTCACGAACTTCCTACACAAACTTGCGTACAGTAGGCGCAGTGGGGGCTCATTTTGGCCATGACTTCTTTTCAAAAAACGCACTGCTACTGTTCAATATTTTTCAACGTTGTTCAAGCGTAAAGCGATTCATTTTGTTCCGCAAAAGGTTAGTACTGACTCACTGACAAAATTTTGAATGGGGGACAGCTGTCAGTGTCAAAATTACATGCGATTTAAAAAAACACTATATGGCCCACTCTGCAGAAGAATACAGGTCGCATAAATGACGTTCGTGACAGTTTTCTCAATTCCTAAGGACAGTTGCGTGTAAAAATAAAAATAAGGCCAATGATATGCTGAAGGCATCCTGTGGTAATCATCAGCAAAAATAAAGACATTTAATTATTTTTCTTAAGAAAAATGTAAGGACTGCGGGCGAGAACACTCTCGAGTTAGAGATATCTACTCTCTGTATGAACTGTTTGACCTGTTTGATCTATTTGACAGGTGTCAGTGGATTTTAAACGTGCAACCGATGTATATGGAGTGGATAAGAAGGTGGAGCTGTGGGACAAAGATTAGTGGAAGAGCTTAGGTAGCCAGCAACCAACGAGAATAATGCATGGCTATTTGGATTGTCAGATTGGTGGACACTGTCAATGGAATGAGGAACTTGCTGGAGATACCCTAAGGGAAGCCAATTGCTGAGAGGAGTTTTAGTGTATAGTTTGTAACGAATTCCTTCACAAGCTTGTAGAAAATTCTTTTTGCTATGATAGGAGATGAAAAAATGTGATTTTTCTTACTAAGACGAGATTCTTTGACAGGCGTCATCGGAGCTGGTATCTGAAATAATAACTGAGAGTTGAAAAATGTTGACTTACAAGTGATGGTCGTTGTTGAAGTATGTTGACTGAGTCAAATGTGTGTTTTTTTTCGAAAACGTTGACCAGGTTATTAATGTTATCAATATTAATCAGGATATGAAAAATAATTTTATCTTAAAAATGTATTCTAATAAAAGTTTGATGCAAAAAATATATTTTAATAAAATCTTAGTATGTATGAATGCTGGGTTAGCATCCCCATAAAGTACAATGAATCACATTTCCTGCAAAGCATGGATGTATTATAGCAAAATGGGATTGGTGTATTTATCATTCATTTTTTTTGCAGAATTGGTATGAAATCTCTTCTTTCAAAAGAAAAAAGGAACAGGAAAACTGATCAAAAAACTCAAGTGATGCTTAACCTCGTAATACATGAATGGCAGTTTGCAGACTGGCCTTTTTTGTGAATTGAACATATTGGTCAGATAGCTGGAATTACTTATTTTTTTGAATAAATCACCCAATGATTGACAATATCTCCCCGAATTGTGAAACGAATTATCAATAGTAAATAGACAATCAAAGTATCATAGATAATGAAAATCAATGGATCGCTCTACGATGTCAAAAATCTTCCATCTGATAAAAACGGATTACAATGCACTTTCCTATCCTCATATCTTCCACCAAACTAGAACGTTCAAAACATACTTCAAAATCAACCATTGACAAATTAGTATTTAAAGATTATGAAAATTTTTCAACTTGAATATCAGTAAAATTGAATTTCAGTTTTCCCAAAACTTATTAGTTTAGAAGTGGCGGTCATTTAGTTATAATGTCGATTTCGGTAGTTCTGATTTTTGGACTGGCTTTGTCCACTTCGCTCGTTTTAAGTGTTGACGAAACCACGTCTAAGGATTGGTGGGAAAATGCATCCGCGTATCAAATTTATCCGCGTTCATTTAAGGATAGCGATGGCGATGGAATTGGTGACCTTAAAGGTGTGATCTAGATTTTGATGCTTTTAATTTTTTGATCTGGTTGGTGAAAAGTGATTTATATTTAATTGGAAAATTCAAGGAGTATGTACGATTAAGTTACTTAAGCAATTTAAATTTTCTAAGCAATATGAAAAAATTTAGGGGTTCTTTTGATACTTCAATGTCTGGATCCGAAGATTTAAGATCAGCAGATGAGTGTTTCAGTTATCCCTAAGGACTGACGACATCTAGGTTTTTGACGGGAAACCCATTCTTTGTTTTTTCTGCTGCAAAAATTAGTTCAGCAATTTCCTGAGCAGATTACCATATTCTTTGTTGGTTTCTTCATAGGCAGTAGACTTCCTCAGACTAAACCCTCTTCCGATTAGCTGAATTATAACTTATGTATATTGACAAGCTCAAGTTGTTTTAGACGCTTAAATTTCAGTTGCCTCGATTAACTTGCTTATGTAACTTTTACAAAGTCCTTTTTTTCATTTCACTAATGAAATGATATGGAAGGAATACTTACTGTTTTTCCAGAAAGCCATTTGAACTTTTTGGAACCATTTGAATTATTTTGGCTTTGGTTTGAAAAAGGGATTTCATACTAGGCCAAACAAGGCCAACTAGTTTTTATTGCAGTAATAGCTCATTTGTTAAACTTGGCATTATTCTGGTTGGTTGATATTGCTTCCATTGGTACTTGTTTGGGCATTAAAAATAAGCTGAGTGGGGTGTTTATAAGATAAAAACCTCATAAAAAACAAAAAAATAGCATAAAAACATCTCATCAAAATAGCAACTCTTGAAAAATGACTATACAAGAAAGGATTAATTGAATGATGCAAAACCAGTTGTATGTCTTACATTGCTCATGCAACCGGTGGCCTAACGAAACATTTATTGTGTTCGGGTAGGAAGTGAAGATTGTTTGTGGCCTCCCAGATGCTTACTCCTTCCCGATCCACCATGCACCTCCGCTTGAAGAACCTATCTAAGAACCTAGCCTGGAAATGTTGGACACATTCACACTAGTAAGACCTTGCTTTCCAAAGAGTAAAGGTACCTTTTGGTTACAGGAATCCCTTTTCTAGTGTGAACTAAAGGAGACAAATGTTTTGCTGTAAAAGAGAACTCTTTTATCAACTGTGCCTGGCGTTTTAGTATGTCGCTTTAACTATCAGGACTCACGAGCACTTTTTCACTTGCAAATAATAATTCGTATAGCAACCCCTTCAACACATAAGAGCACTACTTTCTTGTGAAAATGTCCTGCAATTTATTGTTCTTATAATATTTGTAGATTTTAATTTTGATCCTTACTTCACTAAGCTATTGACTCTGTACCACTGAGCGGATGACAACATGCAATCCTTTCATGATCCAGTCAGCACCAGCTACGTTTTCAAAATTTGCTTTTTCAAAGAATATGTTTAAAGTTAGTTTTAAAAAGATCGAAGAACTTAGTTATATATATAAGAGTCAAGCAGCCATGCAGGATATTCTCAGTCTTCTTTAGTCTTTTTCAATGCTTTTTCACATAAGAAGAATTTTTTCATCCTAAGTGAGTTGATACTAGAGTCAGTGCTAGTAGTCTAGTGCTATACTAGTCAGTTTCATCCTAAGTGAGTTAAGTACCTGTCATTTTAACTTGTTAAGATTACAGCACAGGTTACAGTCATGGTGAGATTGAATTCTATCTTCTTTTGAGTTGGCATGGGTGTTTTCAGACTTGCATGCATAAAATTGCTAAGTGACAAACTTTCAACTTCAGATTTTGCCCAGAAGACGAGGATGATGCAACATGAACAGTGCCGAGTGCATGCAAAAGATTGAGCACGCTGCGAAAAGACCTCTACGCGGAAACAGGAGAGTGAAACCCGGATTATCGAGTCACAATGATGCTTGGATTGGTTGACAAATAGAACAGCGTGGCACATAATGTTCTTGCTATCCTGAAGGGTAAATTGGATTCACAGCAGCTGAAGATGTTGTGAATCTCTTGTGAAACCTCTTCTTTTGCTGAAGGATGGGTCTCTCAGCTTGAAGCCAACCGAGACCTAACTAAAATTAAAGACCTGGCTTTAAATGGTGTAATGTGTCAAACGATTCCAGGCTAGGTTCTCAGGTTGATAGGGAAAGTGTTCAGTGGTGATGGCCTTACATTGGGCACCATTTTAATGGATTTTATCCCGCAATCGTCACGGCGACGAAAGCAAGACGAGTCCGCCTCGCACCGACATCCGGACGTGAAGTCCTAGAGACATGGTAACGAGTTGTACCCGGAGGGTCAACGACTCGGCCACTCGGAAGTTCACTACGATGGTGGCTGCTGGCGGACTAGCTAAGTGTGGCGAGGTTTACGGACGTGGGTCGGATCCGAGTGAACTTCCGCTCTGGTTCCATTATTGAACCAGCCACCGAAAAACCCGATTATCCGAAGGCATCATTTCAAAAATTACTTTACTTTACCTTTTACATTCTTTCACAACTCAATACAACAAAATCGATCGCGCCTCCGCTACACAAAATACCACAGTGCCCGAAAATACACTACGTTAAGTTAAAATTAAAAAAAAACTCGAGTGGTTATGAAACTAACCAAAGGAAATTTACGGACCGAACTACAAACGGCACTGCGGAACCCAAACCGACGAAACACTTGTGATGCACATTACACACTATATCCTCCTGCAATTATTTAGGTACCATCACTTTCCTCCTGAAAACAAGGTCCAATGGAAGGCAAGATTGGATTTCAAATTACCACTTCATTATTTTTATTCAACAAAAAAAAAAACCAAAGAAAAAAAAAAAAAACTTTGCAAGCCTGTAAGAGTCCTAAGAAAAATTTTACAATTACATTTCTGTATTAAAACTACGTCTATGGTCTTATAATTATTAATCGAATTAATCTATATTAATCTAATCTATATTAATGAAATAATTGTCTCCAAGTTTTTTTGTTTTTTCTTTAATACAAAATGAGTCACTCCGAATCGTCGGACAAGCACAGTCACGTCTTCTCCGCTCGAAAAGAAAAATCCAACAGACCCTCCAAAAATGGCCGCCTTCGACTCATCTCCCAATACTTCCCTCTCTCTCTCTCTCTCTCTTTTTTTTCTGTTGTCCCCCTTGCGAGGAGAATTCCAAATTTCCAACTCATTCCAACTTCTCTGAAGTGTGTCACTTTGGCGGGATTGCCACACTTGAGAAAGGAATTAAAACATACTCCAGTCCCTCGCAAAAATCTTCTTCTTCTTCTTAGCACTACAGCCCCTCTCTGGTCGTCGCTTTCTGCAACAAACATCTCCAACTATCCCAGTCCATTGACCATGTCGTCCAATTTCGAAATCCAAGTAGCGATGAACAGAGTCATATCAGCGTTTTCTTGGATTCCCCACTCGTCTCCGACCTCCAGTTTACCCAACAAATACCTTTTTGGGTATCCGTTGTTTCTCCATACGATTCATATGGCTAGCCCATTGCAGCTTCCGCAGTTTTACAACCGTTGAGACCTCCAGCATTCAAAATCATGGGGGTCCAAAACTCAGTTCGTGAACATCAAAAACATCCCAAAAAAGGACGCATACTAAGGATTAATATGTTAAATTACCAGGGGTTTCGTTGACATCAGGAATCGGTTAATTGCTAAAGATGTATTTCATGGGCCCATCATACCAACTAAATGGACTTAGTTGAAAACATAGCCATAGTATTAGTTGCCATTTTCTTGAAATCTTTTTCGGAATAACTAAGAAATTGTTATTCACTGACAACTTTGTTAACACTTACACTAAGGTTATGCTGGTGAAAGCAGACTAAGCGCTGAAGCGCTGGAGCTCCTCGAACTTGGCGGTCCATGGCGCTTGTAATGAGGTAGGCGGTCAAGTTCAATAAAACTAAGGATATTCAAACAATTTTGGACTTTGGAGGGAATTGAGTTATAACCTTTGTTAGCCTAAAATATTTGGATGATATTAAACAATAAACAATTTGGTTGTAAATCCTTTTGAACCTTCTCTGAACAATGTTGGCCATTACCATTACTAACCTTAAAAGCTAAATTTTCTCTGTCGCACATCAATTCAAGACACGTTATAATCCTGATACTGATTGCAGATCCTAAATTCCTTCACGCTCGACTTTTCACGACCGTACCCGACTTTACTCTTGCTCTCAGCTTAGTCCAGAAACTTAGTTCCCTCCTGCTCTTATTCAGAATCTTATCTGCTTTTAGTGAATAGCGAAGCCGTTGAGAAGTCGTCTCGAGCCCTTGCGCACACCGCCGGGATATTCTCCGTTTCTAGTGTAAGGAGTTAACGATGGAAATTAACTTAAAATACTTCTTATTACCCGTTAGGATTCCATCTGAAGTGAATCCAACGCAGAATTAGTTAAATGTTGCATATAATCCTATTGCGACCCGGCAGCATTTTCTTTGCATTTTGTGGCTAGGGTCGTTATCAGGAGGGAGCGGATGTGCTGTGATATGCAATATAGTCAAGAATCTTACTGCAGCCCGTCAGTTTTTTTTCTGCACCAAGTGCGTGATTAAGCCAAACAAAAGCCTTAAAGGATCTTCCTCAGCCCAACAGAGAATTTTCTGCTTTTGATAGTTGAAATCGCTTAGAATAAAACGTATCCAAATCATTAGGGCTCATTCAGTTTCCTATAGATAATACCGTCAATAAAAAGCCTTACAGGAACCTTTTGAATCTCGCTTTTTTCTCTACTCCCTCTGGATACCGTCCTCCAGCAGATGTCTGAAATTTTTTTTTGATTCAGGAAATGTCGTACCATTTCTTTCGCATGACGTTCTTGACAAAAACTGATGTGTAACGATTTTTTCGTTGAATCCTGCGGATTGAGCCGTAAACGGAAAATCATCTGGATCTTCTGGCGAACCTTGTGGGTTTTTTTTTTTGTGAATGAGATTTCTAACGAGATATAATCTGTAACTTTGATGTGCCTTTCCGTCAACCAGATGTGAACTAGAAACTGTTTGACATTTCCATGCGACTTTTCAGAACAAAGAGCCTATCCACGACATTGCGGCGCCCGTATTTTATTGATGATTTACCACTTTGCAAGAAGTCATCTCTTGATTGTACAACATCCTGGCACTGTTATCTTCCTCTCAAAAACATCATAGCACTCGAATTAAATTAGTTGCTGAAGACGTAACACTTTGCAAAAAGCCATCTTCCACCTTCGCTGGTGGTCTTAAAAATAATCAAAACGACCACTGAATATTTATTTCTCATTGCGCAGATTAAGAGCTTTCGTTTGACATGGACTTTGACCAAATCAGAGTGGCTCAATGTTTTTTTCTGATTTTTAAGCAAAGTTAACCTCTTAGTGATTTCGTTAAATCTTCTTTTAGGTTTTTCCACCTGATTTTGATTGCGCATTATTCTGGGACCACTTTTTTTCTTTTAAAATTCAGCAAAAGCCCCGAATCGTTCCGATTTAAAGCCGAAATACAATACTGCGTGACGGCAATGCGATAGCGCGATGCTATTTTCCCTCGTCGTCGCGCAACGCGTTCAATTTACAATGCATGCGATGCGGGGAACATTAATGTTCATATGACAAATGTCAAATAGGTGAGGTTTTAAATAAATTTGTTTTTGATTTTTGAAAATTTTTGAATTTGGAATGCTCCTTCATTTAACAAAAAAAAGCCTTAACTAAGATGCACGAAATTTTCCTTCAAAATTCATTCATAATAACCAATGTACTTAAAAAGTAATTAAGGCGTTTGAATTTGAAATTTCATTTAAGCGCCATATTGCATTTGACAAACGTTACGCTCCTCGTTGCGAGGAATTTTCGTTTTTCTGAATATTTCCCGCCTCGGATCGACGCATCGCAATCATTGTACGATGTCGCATACAAATGCATGTTACGAAAACTGCTTGACATTTGCTGCAAGACTCTCGTCGCGCTCTCGTATCGCAGTCTCGCACTATTGTATTTCGGCTTTTATTCGAACCGCAAATGTCAAATGAAAGTTCTTTGTCTGCACAATGAGGAATAATCATTCTGTGGTTGTTTCATATATTGGTTGGGGCAGCAGCGAAGGTGGAGGATGACTTCTTAGGAAGTGGTAAATCGTTATTCACTTCAGAAATTCCATTGCTACGAAGCTGTGGACGGGAAGATAATATTGCCCGAACGTTGCGATATCAAAAATGTGCAAAAAGCACATTCTTGAAAGTGGTCATTTCATTCATTGGTTGGGTCACCAGGGAAGGTGGAAAGTGACTTCTTGCAAAGTGGTAAATCGATAAAACCAAATAAAATCGGAGTAACACGAAACCTTAACCTTGCATGAAAAATCAACGAAAACCTCCATTTGTTCTAGTTTTGCCAAAGCGCTTTTTTGCCTTTAATACTCTCCACTGACATTTGAATTGCATTTTCAATTCGTTTTCTGTTTTGAGGAAATGTACAACGTTACGCTAAATGATTTTCGTTTTGAAATCAACGAAGCCTTTCGCCAATCATTGAAGTACTTATCAGACGTTCATTTTTATACAATTTACATTTAGAACAATCGATCGGTTAGATATATGTGAAATTAACTATGCTTCAATCTTATACATAATTTCTGCATAACTCACCTTAAGGACAAATTTTACTGAGAGGTTGAGCTGAGAGGTTTAGCTGAGAAGTTTAGTTGGGAGCTTCTAAAGGTTTTTGAGCACAGTGTGATCCTCAGTGGTGTTTGACATCACTCTTTGAGTGTAATGTTAACACTCCATGAGTAATATGAGAGTAATGTTAATAATCCTTGTAGCTTTTCGATATTGCAATATCTTGGGCTTTACTTAATCGTACCAGCGTCCATTGTGTTATATCTTCACTCCATTTCGAATGTCACAAGCACAACAAATATGTAGAATGGACACCTACCTGTGTCGTATCTTAGTAAAATCTTAAAATTTATTTTTATGCCTGCCCTCCGGAGTGAAGGAAACATGATTGCATAAACAATTTTTCTATGACTGCGATTTCATGATGAAAGGATGTATCGCGATCCAGTCAGGAAGCAAATACTTGGTAGACCAGAAAACAAGTATTGCATTGCAGATGACAAAATTGAATCACTCATTTAAGTTTGAACATTAATTTTATTTTAGTTATTTCAAACGCGTTTTAATCCCTCGCAAGAACTTTATCTGAACGAATCCTTTAAATAATGATAAGGTTAGAATGAATAAATCAATTAAAAATTAAATAAATTAAATAATCAAATGATTCACAAATTGTGCAAGCTTGCCGAGCAAACAAACATTGATCCAATTCATCCTGTTCAATCCAACGAACTCACATAAAATTGTCATCAACGAAGCTAATCCTTAACATTTTTAAAAACAGGCGTTACTCAAATGCTGCCCTACTTAAAAGAAATTGGCGTTGACGTGGTATGGTTGTCGCCAATATTCAAATCACCCATGGCTGACTTCGGCTACGACATCGCAGATTATTATAACATTCAGCCAGAGTATGGAACTTTGCAGGATCTGGAGGATTTATTTGCAAAAGCAAAAGAAGTTGGCGTTAAAATTATGCTGGATCTCGTCCCGAACCACACCAGCGACGAGTGCGAATGGTTCGTTAAATCGCTCAACAATGTGCCCGGCTATGAGGATTACTACGTCTGGCATCCTGGCTTTCCCGATCCGACAAACTCATCTAATCGTTTGCCACCCAACAACTGGGTGAGTTAATTAGTCACCATTTTGTAATATGAAACAAATCAACTTTTTCTTTGGAATTTCAGGTCAGTGTGTTCAGATATTCCGTGTGGACGTGGAGGGAGGAGCGTCAAGCATTTTATCTACATCAATTTGTAGCTAAGCAACCGGATTTGAATTATCGGAATCCAGCTGTTGTCCAGGAAATAAAAGTAATTTCAATTTAAATCGCTTGATACATTGGCCCGACCTGAATCCTGAATGTTTTATAGAATGTGATGACTTTTTGGCTAGAACGAGGTGTTGATGGATTCCGAATTGATGCGACTCCACATATCTTTGAGGTTCGTCCTGATGAAAATGGTAACTACCCTGATGAGCCTCTTAGTGGACTGACTGATAATCCTGATTCATACGATTACACTGAACACATATACACTGTTGACCAGCCTGAAACCATTGATTTGATTTACCAGTTGCGCCAACTCGTTGATGAGTTCAAAGAGAAAAATGGTGGAGATACGAGGTAACGAGACAGTTTTCTTGTTTGTGCTTTGTATCATTACGCTGGGTTGCTTTTTGCCTGTTTTCGCTTTCAGGATAATGATGACAGAAGCATATTCCCCATTGGACGTAGTTATGCAATACTACGGTAATGAAACGCATGATGGTTCCCATGTTCCTTTCAATTTCATACTCATCGACGACCTCAACGGCAAGTCAAACGCTGAAGACTTCGCGCGCACTGTTCAAAAATGGATGGACGTCATGCCGGCAAATCGGAGAGCCAATTGGGTGGTAAGATTCGACCAAACATTGTTCTTAGCCAAACGTTAACATATTCTATCCTCTCGGAGACAGCTAGGAAATCATGATAATAGCCGCGTTGCTAGTCGATATGGAGAAGACAAAGTAGATCTGTTGAACATGCTCCTATTGATTCTGCCAGGCCTTGCAGTCAACTACAACGTAAGTTGAATTTACGCTCCTATCAATTGTGAATGTGAAAATATAAGCTTCGCCCGTTTCCGCAGGGTGAAGAAATTGGAATGACCGATGTTTGGATTTCATGGGAGGACACGGTTGATCCAAAGGCATGCAACACCAGTCCAGAGGAATATATGAATTACAGCCGTGACTTCGAACGCACTCCATTCCAATGGGATGATAGTGAAAATGCTGGCTTTTCGACTGGTCCCAGCACCTGGCTTCCTGTCAATCCCAACTATCCTGAAGTGAATGTGAAACGACAACGTGGTGTGGCACGAAGCACGCTCAACACATATAAACGGGCGAAACAGTTGAAGAAGAATAGCAAAAGCATACGGGATGGAGATTTCCAAATCCAAGCCATCAACGAGAATATCCTGGGAATAAGGAGGTGCGTTTTGATTAAATTTCAGCTTTTTTGTACTTTGGATACAATTGTTGCCACCATTCTGTAGGTCACTTGCTGGCGAGAGAACGGTTGTAATGTTAGCCAATATAGGATCACGATTGGAAAGGTTTAATATGAAATCCCTCGAGAGTTCTGCAGAGGCGATGGAGGTTATTCTGTCAAGCGGCGGATCACCAAGGAGAATTGGGTAAACGTAAATCAAAGCGGCTTGAGAGTGTCCTTATCACTTTTTTCTTGCAGTGATGTCATCAATACTGGTGATCTTATCCTGCTGCCAAGCGAAGCATTGTATTTGCAATCGATGTCAGCGTAAAGTCTTCCGCAGTTGAAACATTTGATTTCTCAATGTTTGGCGGATTAAACCATAATAATTAATATTTCCAAAGCACCCATTTGTATGTTTCATGTACTGAATAGATTCATACTATAGTAAATATATTTAAGCATGATTGAAAATATCCTGGCTGCTATTTGAAAACATCCTGGCCAAAATTACGCTATTTGAGTGTTTAAAGTCCTATAATAAGAGCTAATGATTTCAATTAATGAGTAATACTGGTTTTCAATGTCTTAACAGATCTATATTCAATATTTTTCCTTTCAGCTGGTTTATTATATACACTTTGTCACAAAGGTCAATATAGCACCAAAGAATATGTAGAATTCTAATTAAAACAACTGGAATTGGCAAAAATAAGAAAAATTTTCATTCAATCATCAATCATCAATCATTAATCATCAATCATCTATCATCAATCATCAATCATCAATCATCAATCATCAACCATCAACCATCAACCATCAATCATCAATCATCAATCATCAATTATCAGTCATCAATTGTCAAACATCAATCATCCATCAGTAATCCAAATATTTATCAAATAAAATATAACGTAGTTGTACGACTAAGTGAAAGATAAGTAGTACGTCTGGATTCCTTAAGTCTAAAACTGCTTACAATTCGTATGGCATGAAATACACATGCTCCTAAAAGTGCTTTTTTGAAGTAGTCTTTGGTGCGTACTCCCAAATTATGGAATCATCGTTTCAGTTCATATCGTACATCTTCTAATAAGATCTGGGAACTGAGAAGACAAGTGAAGTTGCATCCTCACGTTGTACAGAAGTCATTCCTTGGCAATTCCTGAAAGTCAAATTCCTTTAGTCTGTAAAGTTAAAACCGTAAGAGTCTGCTTTGGATAACAATCCTGCTGAAATGTATAACCCGAACCCAACCTTGATTCATCAACGCTGGGGAAGAAGCTACATCTTTGAATATCAAAGTAGACATGCCGATCCATGTTACACTCAATGCAATGTATATTACAAACTCTACTTGCCGCCATGTAACCCCAAAACATAACAGAGCTAGTTTCATGCTTTGAATAAGGAAGCTCGTTTTTCATTTTCTAAACTTCGTTGCGTCTACCTTGCGAAATCTGATTCTGCCATCCTTACCATAATCGTTTGTCGAAAAATCGTGTTTTTTATTCACTGTGTTTCATTTTACAAGGTTTTTTTTGGATTGACTTTTGGTCTCTATAGTGGTAGATGACCACAAAATACTTGAAAAAACAATGACACCAAATTTGACATTAAGCAATGGGGTCAATCCAAGAGATTCACTTTGAGTCGCTTGAGATTCACTTGAGACGTCACTTTGAGGAAACGTCATTTGAATTTTTTGAAATTATTTATTGAATACTTTCGACAAAATCGAGTTCTATTACCTAAATATTGTTCTATTACTTGCTTATGAAAGCATTGCAGATTCCCTATAGGTAACCTGTTTGTGTGAGTGGGCTGGTTTCTTTGCCAAAAGCGCTTATTTGGACGTTGCTCGACTTGTTTTTTCAGCTTGAGTAATTCCCTTTTCATTCTTTTTTATCGTAAGTACAAGCAGTGGTTTGAATGTCACATGCTCTGAGTTCTGGGATTTTTCAAAACGTCATTCGCCCTTCATTGAAGAACGATTTTGAAATGTCAAATGCCCGTTCCCTTACTTGTCTTCCTAGGAGGTTATGTCTCGAAATGATCGTGCAAATTTTATTTTTGGCTTGATTCTCCTGGTAATGTCCCCCACCCCTCCTCTGAAATTATTATCTGCAAATATTAAAAACGGATTTTTAAGAGATTTAGGGTTTCGGGGTCGACGGATATTTTCTTCTTCAATTGACAGTATCATTTCAGCACCCTCAAATCTCTTCTTCCAGTTGCTTTTCCTTGTTTCGTTCCTTTTAATCGTCCTTTATTTTCGTTGTTTTCTTTTATTGAAATACAAGTTTTTTTGTTTCTTTAAGCTTTAGCATGGTTTCTTTGAACTTTTTTGTAAGATTTTATAAAATGCAAAACGTAGAAAAATGTTTTTGTAAGATTATTAACAAAATTATTAATTTAATAAGGTTAAGATTAAAGATAAACTTTAATTTTAAACCAAGAATGATCCCATCGTATCCCATTAGCTTAAGAACCATATTCTGATTGATTATGTTTTGCACAATCTGACTAGATTCTACGGGTTCGGTGACAAGTGCATGCTCCTTTCTCAAACATTTAGAGGATATTCTGATAAATACGTGTCTGTATCTCGGTTAAAAAGGCATTGGGTTTTAGTTTAGAAGTGGGAAATTTCGTTTTTTTTAAATGCACAAGAGAGCCAACAGAATCACCGAGAAAAACGACCTACAAAGATAAATATCGAAAGATGCATCAATCTAGTTCGGAGTCTTATGGGACGAATGTTTTTTAAGTTCAGTTGGGAGACGATTCTGTTCGTATTCTGTTTGGTTTGTTCAAATCAATCAATTATTACATATGTGGGAATACAATAGGCAACATTTTGCTCAAACTACATTGAGATAGCTATCTTTCAACTAAGGTCAGAAACACAGTTGTCGGGCATGCCTTTCATATTGATTCTATTTTCGATTATATTTCCATTCCATCAACATTTTCAACATTCAAATGTAGATGCTTTGTAAGGAAGAACCTGCTTTCATATAACTTTGTTGAAAAACTCTTTAGACTAGTTCTTGTTGCTGAGTTTGGTTTGTATGTTAAAGCTCCGGAATCAGTTGAGCCTTGTCCGGGTAAGTTTGGAGGCCTTACCTTAGAAGTCCATGCATATTTCTGCACAACATTTGGAGCCATTGTGAGCTAATTCACTTTTGTCGACAGTCCTTTTTTAATGCAGCAATGTTCTGCAGCAATATTACACCTGTTAGAGTGGGTGCTTAGCAATCAAGTCCACCACCTCATCTATATTGGTGATCAGCCATTCTTATTCTGGCAGATTCAGCCTTCCAAAATCATTATATAAGGTATTTCATAGGTCAGGACCTACGCTGGAACCTTTTATGAATCTTGCGATCACGTTCATTACTTGTTATCCTTCCCGCTTATCAAATCGCGATCTGTTGCCCACCAACTAATCCTTTCCGATTCTCATTAGATATTCCAGTACTCTGAACAGCACCTATGATTGCCAGCCATCTTGCCGAGTCGGAAACATTCCTCACGTTGTTCCCTATGACAAGCAGTGGGAAATCCTTGATAGCACAGGCGAATGGCAATAAACCAGTATATTGCATCGCTAAGAAATGTGTTGCTTGAAGCTAGTGTCACTACTGTCAATTCAGTCAATTATTTGGCCTATGCGTTTATACGTATGTCTTTATCCACGGTAATATATATGATTCTCAATTTTGTCACAGAGCTTAACGGTTCTGTTTCGTATGTGTTCCTTAAGGGTTCTCCGTATTTGTTAATTGTCTCTAGTCGTAGTCCTATGTTTCTTCTATCTATGACACAGATATAAGCAGATTCTGCTCAGAGCAAGGTTATGACACATGTGCTATTTTTTTAGTTTCCGTCATTCATCAGAAAGCTGTACTGCCGTAGAGTAGCGTTGGTCGTACAATTTATTTTAAAATGAAGAGTTATAAATGTTTTTAATATTTAACTACTTTGATTTCACTAGGAAAGATACCAGAAACCAGTCCCCGCTTCCTTTGTATGTGTTATTCCGAGGTATTTAGCTTTAGCTTGCTACAAATTATGGGCGATAGTAGCGATCCTTGTGGGACTCCAACTTTAATTGACAGCAGGTTTGAGAGGTGTTTGTCGATTCTGACGGCGAAAGTTCTGCTTTGGAGGAATGAGCCTATCGTTTGCATGCTAGCAAGGGGTATGTGAAGTGCATGCATTTTGAATATTAGTCTCATAAGCGCTTAGTCGGTGAATTGAATGTGGAATATGACAAGTATCGTGGATTTCTTGCTATTGAAGCCAGTTGTCGGTGTTGTACTAATTTTGTCAGTTTTGTGGAGTTTTGGGACATAAAGCCAAATTGTTCCTCTGGGATAATTTTGTAGAACCCAAACGTCTAATTTCCAAAATCACTTCTGATGATCTTTCATGTCTTGCCTTTTCCACCATTTTGCCAAGTGAAGTTCAAAGTTGTATGGGTTGCCAGTTCTAGGGGATTGTGGGGGTTTTTCCTGGTTTGGTGGAACTTTGGGGATTGCTGTTTTGAAAATTCCATGTCTTTTGGAACTTTCGTAGAGGGTTGATAGGTTTCATGTGGTCAGTCAGTTTTTGAATGAAATGGTCGAGTAGTTTCTGTAAAACCGTATTTGTGAGTGTATTGTAGCCGAGTGATTTTTTGATCCTAAGTGTATCTACAAGGTCTTTCATTTTCTGAAAGTCAACTAGTCTCATACCATCCTCCGGGGGATAAGTGCTGGCACACTCACTTTTTCTTAGTATTTTCTCCTAGCATCCCATAGTATTTTCTACTTTCCGAGGAGGAGTTCTCGGAAAACTGCATCCCAAACGTGTCGCAAGAACGTCTGCGTTCCCAACCTTTTCCAACACCATGCCGTTCGTACCATGGATAGGGGAGAATAGAATCTTGTTTTTGGTGTGGAAGTATTTACTCAATCTCCAGCATCGGTCCTCGGCCTGTTCGAGATTTCGTAAAAATTCCCCTAGTGCTCGTTGCAAAATATTTTGATGTGATCGCGAATTATGTTTTTGAGCTAGTTGTTTAGCCTTCAAAAGCAAGAATCGCCTGTGTTCCTAGTTCATCTCTGGGCTTGATTTCTACTTCGTGTAAGACTTTTAATTTGCTAAGGGAGTTGAAAAGAGTTGTGATTGTGTTGTCCTTTTTTCTGCAATTACTTTTTCTGTGTTGCTGGACGTATCAAGTGTTTGCACGAAGTTTTCCTTGGCAAGTGCATCTTTGAAGGCTTTTCTGTTTGTTTTTTTTCTCAGTTTTAGAGGAACATCTATGTAGATGTCTTCTATTATAAGGAATACTGGTTTGTGATCAGATGACAGCTTTTCGAGTCGGTTTATTTACCCATCAGGTTAAATGCTGTAGCTGAAATCGTAACATGTCGCATTGTTCCTTGAGTCAAAGTGTGTGGCCTCGTTGGGGATCTAGAAGCTTCCATTTGTCTCTGTGATAAATCATTTGGGCTCAAGCCAAGCTTGATTGCTTCTCACATGTCCCTAATTGTGATGGTATGCATTCATATCTCCTGCTGTAAGGATTGGCCCATCAAATTTCAGTAGAGAGCTAACGTCTTTGAAAAATATTTACAAAACTGACCGATTGTACACCGTCACGAGAATAAATTCAGAAGAATTCTGCCTTTTTAAAGCTGTAGCTTCCAGGGGTTGAAGGTTGGTGGTACTTATTGCGAGGTTATTCACACCTCTCGTCATTAGACGTGATGTTCCTCCACCCCTACCAATCATTCTGGCTCTAAGGTATAGAATATAGTGGATTGCTACTAAGAATTTCCTATAAAAGAATGAGAACAGAGGATTGAGACTGTTGGATACACATACAGTACGGGTTTTTGGTGTTGACAACCTTTGGAACTCATTGTTGAGAGGAAGGACGAACGCATCAAGACAAAACAACTAAAAGAAACAAAGCTATCAAATTTGACGTCCAATTAGAAAAATTGAAGTCATTTAAGTCTGTTAAACTCAATGGCTTCACTATATCGGTTTTTGTGGCTTTAAGTTCGTCATCTTCTAACTCTCACAAATTCCTCATAGTAACCAACGTATTCAACCGTGAAAGATATAAACCATGAAACACATAATATCTATTACAAATTACCATAAAGTAAAATTTCATCTGCAAAATATTAAGATGAATTGCGAATTTTCATGGATATAACAAGCTTAAATTAAAAAATATTCATTAACTAAATTTTAATCTAATTATAGTAAATATTTATATTACCCAGTTACTCTACTTTGGATGAAGATTAATAGCATCCATTTGAGATAATTACAAATCGATTTAACAAATTTTTGGGTATATTATTACATGGTGATGTTCAGCGTCGAATCGATTTATTGCTTGCCCGATATTTCAACACATATCTATACGATACACGAGTATATCTATGATAAAGATGGATTATAGTGGCGTTAAAGATTTATGTACATGCCCATAGTTATTGATAAAGAACTTTCATATCCATGCATTGAACATGTACAGATACATGAAATATTTTGTTGTCGAATTACTACGTCGTGAATAATAGATAAGTACAGAAAGTAGATAATAAGGTAATTAAATATATGAAAAACGTCAGTCCGTTATGTTTAGATACGAGTGCTCACGATAAGTTTAACTTTATGTCATAAATTTTAATGAAATTGAGTTCTAGCTCAAAATTAAATTCATTTACGAATCGTATTTTCTTGAAATTAAATTTTAAAAGTAAATTTTCATCATTTGTCGAAAGAAAGTGTTGAGACCTCTCTACCCTATGAAATATTAAAATTATCTCATATGACTCGTACAGAATGACTTTCAAACTATTTCATGGAATCGAGTCCAGAAGTCACAACTCAGATTCACTTGTGCATTGGATGATTGTCATGCGTTTTTATCTCTTCAGTTTCTTCATACGATTCTTGCCTTCGTTGAAACGAGTCAGAGACGCTTCTTCATGCTTGATTCAAAAAGTTGTTCCTCTATGCGACCTACATATGTGGTATATCGTTAGTTATAGCTTGAATTTGCATTAAGTAGCTTATTTGCAAACTGTGTCCCAGCTGGATGTGATAAGTTTGTATTAGCATGGTAAGAAATATCTCTGAAGAAGATATGAATATCTCAAAGATAATTCAAGCGTATGTGCTCTCTAGTGTGTTCCGTGCTACTCAGGCATGGTAAGAAAGATAAATTAACTTTAGATTATGGTCTTCAGTAAATATGTGACAAAATGGAAACAGCGTATGAGTGCAATTTGGCTTCTATTGGGTATCCTTTTTTAAACTTAGTATTAGTTATATTACCAATGCATTTTTGATATCAAAGATATGTCTGTTAATTTAACCAAGCATTTTAGTGGCACACTTACTCTTTTCCTTTAAATTAAGGGTCATATGCATGCATTGAACAATTTGACAATGGCTAGCTATGTTTTTTTTAATATTTAGCTATTGTTTGGTGTGTGTCCGTGGAGTGCTTTGTTACGTATGAAAGGAGGGACTAGCAGCAGTGGAGGGCTGCTAGGGTACCCTCTAAAGTCCTCTCTGGAACTCCGACTACGTTTGTTTTCTTTGCCGATTGGCACCTTCAGTAGGAAGAGTCCTGATTTCAGCTCGAGAGAACGGGGGGATTACTACAAAAGTCACACAGCCCAGAGTGGTAGAACAAGCGGTTCCAGTTTGCTTCGTTCATTAGTTGAACTAACCGAATGTCCATCACATCCACATCCAGAAAGTATTCACATCCAGAAAGCAGATATTCTCGACTATGAAATAGCCACATTGTTAATGGATCAGACATTCCAACTTCCCCGCATTTTGCGTTTCTAGTTATTCTGCTATAAAGAGAAAGTCTATTGCCTCTCTCTCTCTCCAGTTTACGCATTCCAAGTTACATGTTCCTACGTTAACCCGGGAGAAGGGCGGTACGAGCCAACCCACATTCCGATCGTGTTAAGTAGTAGTTTGGGTAGGCTTAAGAATGGTGATTCTTTGTAGGCCTTGGACTGCTGGAGTGCTTACAAGGACATTATAACTTTGCCATTTGCCGACGATATTTGCCTAAGAAAACTCACCTTAGACTCAATCACTATCCGCAAGTACTAAACTGCGTCCATACACGTGATAATAGCATCTTTTACTAGCAGATGCAGTACTCTGGGGGTGCGTTGGTTTTTGTTGGAAATATTAACACGCCTTTTCCAGTGCCAGGATGAATATACGGCTTGATAATCAGCCATACACCTGTCGCGTCACTCTGGCAAATGCGAGTAGTCCCTGTTCAATAGAATACCTTCATCAAGACCACAACGCTGTCTACATTGGTGATCCTATGTCTTTTCTGGCAGTTGCAGCCTTACAAGTTCTTCATAGAAGGCGTTTCATAGGTCAGAATCTAGGATGGAAGCCAGTTCGACTCATGAGGTATCATCCATGGCTCGTTGTCCATTGTGCATGTTAAACAGCAACCTGTGGTCCATTAGATAATTCTTCAAGGTCCTCATCAGAAATGCCGGAACTCTGATCTTAAGGGACGGAAAATGTTCTTCAAATGTCACGAGCCGTAAAATACCAGTTTAGCCATGATAATGATCACCATACAAATTTTGTCAACTCCGCAATGGCACCTTTAGCGGGTCTTCGTGTCAAAAGCCGTATCGATTTGGCATCAACATTGCAGCGCCTCTCATCGCGTTAGCGAGTCTTCTCTTGATGAACTTCTCAGGCAGCCTTTTACCACTGCGGGTGGTGTGAGAGTGGTAGCTCTCTTTTCGTCTTGTTATCAACACCAGCTCCACTTTCTTAAACGATTAAGCAACGTTGAAGGTACGAAGGAGCAAAGTGAAACAAGGAGATCAGTTGGGATGCTTCAGCCAAAAAATGATGAAGTTCCGATGCTTTGCGTTTTTTCATCTGCAAGCAGTTTCATGGCAGTTTCCAATCATGATAGTAAAATGTGTCAATCAGGACTTCAACGTCTTGGATGCGTTCAGTGTTTATGCGATGAGACTTTTCAGGCTGATCTTGGTAATCAGTCGGAATACATCAGTAAGAATATGATGTGGTTCCGTTGTATTATGCTATTCCATCGATGCCATAGCCTCGTCTGGTTCTTCATCAGTGAACCACGTCTTCTGTGTACTAGCTCCATGAAATGTGGGAAGCTGGACTTCTACTTCCTGGCTTATCCCAGTTCTTTTGAAGTTATATGTATGAAGCAGGACTTCTTTGTCTATAATGCGTTCAGCTCTTCAGCGTAATACCTTTTTAGGTGGGCACTTCTTTTGTGTTCTTCGGCCGTAAAATACGTGAAACAGAGCTTATATTGAGTGGCCTTGTTCTGTTATTTTATAGTGAAATGTCTGAAGCAGGAAGTCTTCAGGCATTGCTTTGAAATAGTGTAGTGTTTGGACGAAACCCTTCATCATCTCCAGTTTAAGAATGCAGGATGCTCTAGACTTCCCACGAATTTCTGCATAACCTGCTTATAGCTCAGCTTTCACGAGTTCCTTTTCACGTGTTTGCTCTACTGGTTCGTATTTGACAGGCTCCTGGCAGTAACGCGCCTTATCGAAAATTGTATCCTCCTCTTTCATTGAACGGATTCTGTGATTTATGGTCTGAAATTGTCGTCACGTGCCAAATTATCAGTATTGGCTTGGGGGTTTATTGATGACCAAGTATCATTGGCCGCAACACAACGTTGCCCTACACCAGCCATGATGAAAACCACATAGGTCCGTAGTCGGTAAGTCAAGTCTTCTTCTCGGGTCAATGTTCATATAATTTTAGACTCCATGTTTTCTTAATCCTTTCTGCGAGCCCAGTTTTTGTTTGTACCTTCTTAGGCCTAGTCGGTTGGCATGTTATTCCAGCAAGTCGTGGCCCGAAGCTGCAGTCTTGCAACTGCTTTTACGTGGCTTCCGTTTCTCTCTGTGAGTTTTTCTGTCCTTATATAATTAGGATGCAGTGGTCAATGGTTGTTTCTGCCACTCCAAGCAGAGTATTTTTTCCTTGCAAACGATCTTGGCTAACCTGTTTTTACTCGGGACTTGAATTGAGTTACCTCTTCAACCAGAATCAGCTAGACCGTGAAACAAGGAGATCTCGATAGTTCGTTTGCTCATTCGCTTCTGTGTATTGCTCACCTTACACTTCCAACACCTTACACTTCCACCTCCCCGGACCCTTGTTTGTTTCACTTTGGCTTACAACTTTGGTTGCCTGTCTTATGTGGTCTTATGTCTGATGTTTTTGGAACTGCTACAATTTCATAACTTGTCAACTAGGAAATCACGGAACTATTCTCTTGTTTGAAGCTTCAGCTTCGCATAAATAATTTCCTTGTCTTCTCCCTAATCCGGTAAAAGGATCGATGGAGTAGATAACCATGGCAATACTACAATTCAAGTTCTACTCGGTTTCCAATTTTTTCGGCTCGGAGTATTAATTATTTGTTTTGGAGTCTTTTTTTCTGATTAGCTTATCGGCGTTCCTCTCCTATATTTCACTCTCCATGGAATTGGTAATCTGGAGTAAGCCTGTCCAAAAGTTGTTAGTTATCCCTTATTAATATTTGATTTTATCCTTTTTAAATATTTTCAGAGGATGTGTTCAACGAAGTGCATTCAGTCGCTGCAGGCAAATAAGTATGAATTTTCTCAGACAAGTTATCCGTTGGGAATATCCTGGTTCCTTCATGGGCAAATGCTGCACCTTTGCTCCGTATGTTGTTATTGACTTTACCAGTACAGAATTGATCAAATGAATCGATTCAGGCTTATATCCACTTATAAGACTTCCCAAAATGTTCACGGTTAGTTGCAAGTGTCACCGCTCTTTTTCTGTTTTGCTTTTTTCTTATCTATTTTATATGGGGTCAAATTTTTCGGTATACCTCCCTGCTATAATTTTCGTTTGGTAAATTCATAAAACTCTGGTCAGCCAAATTATTTCCTTAAGTTGTAAGGTGAGGATCAAAATAGTTCTGATCTCAGAAACTTTGTTCATAGCAGAGATTTTGTGCTTACGGTATTAACAACAAATAACGGGAATATAACAAAATAACAACGGCATTAACAAATTTTTAAATGAAGTTCGCGTTAAACCAAACACAATTCTCAGAAATATTTTCGTTATTAGGGAATTATGCTCATATACATTTAAACTCAAAAGCTATGAATCTGTAAGCTTACACGTAAAGCTTTATTCCTAAGTTCTCTATCGAACAAAGCTCTCTTATTTGCTGCATTGTGTATGCGTATCTGTTTCTTGGTGATTGCCATCCGAACTGTTAGTACTTTTTACGATTTATGCTGTCCTTCGAAGAAACTCTTAGACGAATGATATTTGACCAAAGTAAGTGCAATTTTATTTGAATAAGTTGTTTTTTTGTTTGTTTTTTTCGGTAAATTGAAAATACTCTTCGGAAGCTTTTGCGTGAAATTTAATTGACAATTTTAAATTTTCCTCTGCTTCCAATCTGTTTCTGAGAGAAATTAGTGACATTTGCTAGTGCTGAATGTACTCACTTTATTCGATCCACATAAGCAACACATAATACATCCTGTGATAAGCTTCACTTAATATAAACAAACACAGTGACAAAATCAATCATTTCAAGTAGTCATTCCTAATTTGAGGTAACTTTTGAAAATGATCGCACATATAAAAGGACTAATGAGTCAAACTATTTGCTTTAATTTTGCGGTAAAAAAAATTTGGACATTGAAAACACAGAACAGCGATAAGCCTTCGAACGAACTTTAGATCTAACGAAATGCAACCAAAGTAAGAAGTATTTTATTTGGACTGGTACAATAACCACTCATTACTCATTTTTGCCTAAAACTGGGATACTCTTCTCAAAGGTTTTGAGTAAATGCAGAGTCCCAATATAAACTACTTGCAAGTTTGCTGTCTCTTTTTATCGAAAGCCACCTAGGAGTGTTAGTGCTGTGTTTGCTTATTTATTATATTATTATTATTTAGGTATTTCGAATTTCAACCCTCCTTTAAAGGAATTTGGAGCCTTGTTATTGTTTTGCTCACATGCTAGAATGGTCTCATATTTACTTTGAAGGTGCAGCTACAGCACAAAAAACGTAACGCATATTCATATTTTCCTCATGAAAACATCAACATACGACCCTGTGCTCCCCTACATCAAAATTTCTAAGACACAGAATACTCAAAGCTTCGCGACACTGGACAGAATACCCTTTAAATATTCTTAGTGTTGTGTACGATAATAAATTTGTTGTCATCTCATTGTAAAGAGTGTAAGCAAGCAGCTGGGTGCTAATCAAATTTGATTCCCCTTGAAAAGAATTGTATTTTTTCCTCGACGCATATCATTACACAAAAATGATTTACAAAAATAAATCAGACCCCATCTGAGTATGCGCACAACCACCAGCGCAATTCATTTATGCTAAGGGGTAGGAAAAACGCAACGCATTCAGATTATCATCTTCTAATTTGCCGCGACTTTATCGATAGTGAAAACAAAAGGCGACGATTCTGTTATTTTATCAACAATTAATTCAAACTACTTATGTACCACTCACATGTGATTAGTGTTATCGCGCGGCTTACAACAGATTAGAATTAATATTGGTCATTTATTTAATGAACAATTTTTTCAATTATTAGAACTCTGGTTTGAGTGACCGTCGATCAGTCAACTTTTAGCTGTGAAGCGGGTGGAGCAGCAAAAATGGGCTCCCTCAAGTTTTTAGTGATCGCAGTGATTTGGCCTATTCTAATTAGTGCAGGACCTTTTCCCAACTATCATTCGGAAGTTTTACAAGTAGCTGACGGTGAAAAGGACTGGTGGCAATCATGCTCGTTGTATCAAATTTATCCAAGATCGTTTAAGGATAGTGATGGTGATGGAATTGGTGATCTTAAAGGTAAGTCGAATTAGCAAGTCTTTTCTAGGAACTCGCTTTTTGTCGCCACCCTGAGGAGTCGCAAATATTGTCAAGAAGTTGCGCAGATTGGCGCAAAAAAAATTTAAAAATAATTCTGCGACGCATTGCCTTCAAGCAAAAACAAAGATTTAACCCCAATTCTCTCATGAATTATATGTTTACCACTGTCAGCCTTTGTTTATTCTGTTCTGAGACTGAGACATCTGGAAATATTGATTTGATAGTGCATTGGCACGTTCTCATGCATGCTTATTGCTGGTACTTTACTTAAATATTTCAATTGAATTCCACACGAAGCAACAGACAAAGCACATACGAACTACTTATTGTTTTAATTGCAACGCAGCTGCTCGTTTCCCGGAAAATACAATGGAAAGTAATAAAATGTTATTTTAATTAGCAAGAAATAAAAGCTTGCTCGTTTTATTAAGGGAGAAATAACATTAATAGACCAAGTAAGACGCATTCAAACAATAGCAACCGCCAACACTATTCCAGGAAGCATTCCAACGCTTGCATTTCATCCGAGACAATTCTTTCCTAGATTTCCCATGTAGTTCTAACTGATACAAAATTTCCACGAAGGTACAATCATGAAATAACGACAAGTATAGTTGAATTAAGCAAAACGAAGAAAATTTCATGAGAATTTCACGATCTGATTAATAAATCTAATTCTAAGAATTCAAGAAAACTACCCTTTTGTATATGGTGGGCGAAATTGGAAAAGTTATTGAAAATGTTGTGCAGACAATTTGCTGGAAAATAAAATTAGTTTCAGATTCTCTCTTTATGTGAGAAGAAGAAACCCAATAATGGAGGATTTCTTTCCATACTTAATTACTTATTACTGAATCGAGAAAACAATTACCCAAAAATCAAAAAAGCTGTAGAAATAATTGAGTTAAATAAATAAACTTAATAATGCTAAGGGGCCTTCAAGAATTCTTAAATTTTGATGCTTTTAAATTGTGTTCGAACGCGAAAATTTTAAAATTTATTCAGTTGCCGTCAAGTGTGATTTTTTGTCCAATATTGCCAAACATATTTCCAAAAATATTTCAATACCGGCAAATTATCAAATTTGTAATATCAGACAAGACATTCAGAAAAGATTGTTTTCAATTGTCACGATACTGTGGTATTTTTTGTACATAGCAAGAAACAAGTATGGGTTACAGCTGAATTTTCCCATCAATAAATTATAGTCCTTGTCTGTTTTTTCAATTTCTCTAATCCTTCTATTTTGTAAGCTGTAGAAGCCAGTTGAAATCGAGATAATCCCTCGAGATGAACTCGTTTTGAAGGAGCTCAACACCATCTGTATTGAAATGTAGTGTAGCGCAACCCTAGATTAGGCAATTACTTTTAGGCAAATCATCTCCAATAGTTTTAGTCGTCTTGTGTCCAATATGAAAACAATACCTTCGAATATTTAGTTTTCCAAATGAGGAATTTCAATGTCGGTAGGTACATGTAGCGGTTTCAGCACTAACCGAGCCATTATGAACTCTAGATCTCAGAACATCTATGACAACGAAACATCAATGCTACGCTTTGAAATAATTTGAATTATTTTCACTGGAAGTGAATCAATATTTGCGTATCAGCTTCCTTTGGAAATTTTTATTCCTTCCAACTTGATTGACGACCATTGAAAATCGGTTTCGTAACTGTTAGGCCTCGTCTTTGCAAGCAGTAAATGGTTCAGGACCTGTTTGTACCTTCCCGAGAAAAAAAGCGTGCTGTCTCAAGATAATATACCGGAAACATATTGACATGTCAAGGCAACTGAATTTACTTGTCACATTAGGCTCCGACGGTTCTTCTTATAACGAAAGACATTATAGATCGCTTGTATGTGCAGGGAGAAGTGACAGCAGATGTGACAGAAGTGCTGTCAAAATTGCTACCTGTCAGCAGATATTCTACTTCCCGTCTACCCTTGCTGAGAGAGGGGTTACCCTAACCCGAAGACTCTGTTAGGCGAGACTAATGAGGCTTAGTCCGAAATCATGTGACAAACAGTTCTAGGCTAGATTCTCGGTGTGACTGGGGAGATGTTTAGTCGGTAGTTCGGTTGCCACTGGGAGTCTCAAACTAAGGGATGTAGGTAGCTTTCATTTCCCAACCATAATGAGAATTTTTGTTAGTATTCTTATAATTATTGTTAATATAAAATGATGCTGTAGATCAAGCGAAAGAACGGGCAGACTGCTCACAATCTGACACAACATTTCGGCGGCTATATCCGGGCTCTGTGTTAAAGTCACTGTTCCTGATTGGATTTTTTTGCCAGGGAATCTCGGATGGAAATAAGAGTGAGGTATCGTTTACATCTTGAGATGAACAAAAGCAAATTCTCTGCACATAACCTGGTGGAAAACACACTCGTTTCAAACGATCAATGTAACTGCGTGCCACAGTAGGTACATCGCCCTCGGTACAGAGGGAATATGGCTCAATTTTTCAGTAATCCCTCTCCATTCGAACGTTCTCTGCTGGAAGACGAATCCGTTTAACCTGAAGGCGCCGCTAGATGATACTGAAAAGGTCTAGTACTGAGTAATGTGACAGAGCAGGTCCTTGGCATAACATTGAAGATGGTAAGTCGGTAGTCAAATTACTCAGTGCCTTCGCCAGTCCAGGCTCATAGCGTAAATAGCTTAGACTTTCCAGCTACACAATAAATGGTCAATATTTTGGCTCTGTGAGTTATCGCGGCTAACCTGTTTATTAACGAAGGACCTAGGAAAGGGGAAGGATTATAAAAGAGAAATTCAAGAGAATAAAATTGGCAGGAATCTCGCACTGTGACAGAAGTAAAGGGAATATAAAAAAGATGGGATATGCATCTAGTTAGGTAGCTGAAGCCAATTGTACTGGAATTCTGACGAGACTCCTTATTTTATGAGACTTTTTTTCTAGCCGAGAACGGGGTTTTCCAATTTCACTTGGATAAGATCGAGGAGGCATTGTTTCTTGACTTGTTGTTTTGCTTGCGGATTGCGGATATTGTTCACTTATAAAAGCTAGTGTGGATGGATGGCTCCTTCACTTATTAAAGATGGCACTGTTTGAATCTTAGAGTAGGCGATCGAACCAAAGGACAAATGGAACTGTGTGTAACACTAAACAAAGACTCCTCTTAAAATGAAGAACATTATGGACTTCTTGTTGATCCAGAGTGAAGACTGGTTATTAGTAACTCCTTTTTAGTCCTCCTTGTTTGCAAGCAATGCTGGGGAACGTGATTTATCTCAAGTCAGAAGATACTGCTACGCCAAATTAAAGGGGATCAGTCTGAAATAATTATTTCGTCCCTGATGACGGTGCTTTCTTTCAAACCGGAAGTGCACCAGTAGGTGCAAACTAAAGACGATTAATTTGAACAAATATGACAACAATTTCGCGACCAGGCTCTCGCTGCAAAAGGAAAGAACTAAGTCGGTAATCGACTGAGTGTTTTCAATAGGCAATCCATCAATCAAGTCTTCACCTCCGAAAAACGAAAAGTTATTACTAAATTAATTCTTACTACTGCATATACTAATAATTTTCCTGATACTACTACTGCTGCTCCTACTTCTGTAAATTTGATGAATTGTAGTTCGATAATCATAAAAATGAATGCCATCCCAGGAAAAGTTATTTTTAACGATAGGTCTACATAGTTCTTTACCCGCTGTTCAGTTTTATATTGTCAATGAAGAGGATTTTTGAAAATGGAAGAGAGAGATTCAAGTTGGAAAGATTGAATTCTTCTAACGATTCAATATTGCCCTTAAATATCTCGAGTCAGTTTAAGACCAAAGTTAAGACTAGAAACCAGTCACTACAGCCATGTGATCAAATGTAGGGTGGAAAACGGATATTCTTGTTAGATAATCAGTAAGTGTAGCTTTTAAGCTAATTAGAAAATTTAGCTTTTTTAACTAATTTGTTTTGGTGCCTTATAATTTCTAACATGAAATTTGATTGATTTGGGCTCGGTATGTTTATCTTATCTCACAAATTCGTTTAATCAATTGAATCCCAGCAGATTTTGATAACTTCAAAAAATATTATAAATTTTGTTATATCATCTAATCTTCAATGAAAAATTTTTACAATCCCTCCAGATTTTAAGGATTAAAAAATTGGAAAAAAATACCTTGATAATAAATAAGCAATATCATTTCTTCTCCAAGAAATAATCTTGTGCTATTTTCGTCAAGTTTTATCTTCGATAGCTTATTTGAATTCAAATGATTTAACAAATATTTTCATTGAAAATTGGATTCAAACCTTGACTTAAAATACATTATTCTAACCTAAATAAAAGCCTTGAGCCTTGAGCCATGTGCCTTCGAGTTATGGAAAATGTTGCATCTTCTACTGAATTTGCGACAAAAAAATGGGTTACTAAAAAACATCTTCCCTTCAGCTAGTTCTATCAAGCATAAATTGACCCAAAATCATCTTTTAACTGTGCAAAGCACCAAATATCTTCTTTTTGAAGATATATGATTATTCCATTTCCCTCCCGTTAGCTGTAGCTTCGAGTCCGGGCTTTCACTCCTGCATCATGAAGCAATCACAATATAGCAATAATACATTCGGATTGCACCTTGAAGAAAGAGATAGCGACAGTTGATTCAGATTGGATCATGTTTTCATCCAAGCTAGCTGAGGGTGTTACTTTAACTTTAAAAATCTTTGCTAACACTAATAAATCTCTGCACGCTTCGGTTGAACTCCACTAGATCGCAAGTGTGCACGGAGTTTTCTCACTGTTTTGCTGTTATCCTGCCATGAGGTTACTGGAACAGAGTCAAGTAACTGCAGTGCTGATTGACCTGTCCTGTCAGGATGTGTAGCTTGCCTTTGAGAGAACTTATTCCACATCAATCTAAATTTCCGAAAAAGAAATCGTGTTCTGGAGTTGTGATTTCCCGGTGTGAGCATTTTCATTCCTGATGGGCCGTCGATGTAGATTGTATTGTTGTGGCTAACAGAGAGTAAATCCAGGTCAGAATGTTGCTCCTTTCTTCCTTTTGGTCTTTCTATCCAATAATATTTTTGGTAAATTAATTTCTCGTTTTTTTTGAAAAACCAATTCTCACATAAAGATAGGAATTTTGTAGGGTGATTTTTTAATCTTTTCCTGAGCTTTGATTAATTGTTGACTAGAGGTACCTTCCAATGACATCAAGTTGATTATTTTCTCTGCAGCAGCTATTTGTGTAGTTCTCTGGGTCAGATTAATGTGCAGACACGCCACTCTACCGACCCGTTTTAGTACTTTGATGGGCATATGGTTTTGTTATGCCAGCACCCAAATTTTGCCTCGTATATGATTATACAGTGGTAAGACACTGTAGTTTGGATCCAAAAGATTGGCTTTAATTGCCATGCTTTACTTGACTTAGTTTCCTTATGATGAAATTATACTTTTCCCTTTCGCTTTTTTCTATTTTTAATGTTCACAAAAATATTTTGTGATGTTCCCTAAACTTATAAGCACACTTTCTGTAACTGAGGGTAGAAAAATCGTGCATCTGTGGCCTTTCTAGAAACCTGATTTTGTTGGCGTTGATGTTTACCTGCATATGAGACATTATCCCCAGGAGTTCTTTGAGTTTCTTTCAATCGTTCTTTGATTTTTTCGACTATCCGGTCAACTGTGAGTTCCCTGTGGAAGAAAATACCCATTCCCTCTGTAGTGTACCCATGATTATCTATTACATGAATGTTATACCTTCTTCTTCGGATATGATTTCTCTTCAAGTTAATCCATAAAGATCCAGTTGCTTGTATCGAAGCTAGCTCTACTATAATTTCTGCCTTATTGAAATCTCTTTCAATCATATCAGCTGTTTGATCAGATCGCTCTGTATATTGGCCAAGACTCCATGGTGTGCCGTTTCTATTTGAGTGCCCTGGAAGGTTTGCGTGCTGGTAAGGACACTACTCTGTTGTGTCAGGGTTATCGAGATAAAATACGTTAGACGTAGAGAATTATAGTCCTTGGTGTTGCAGTGGAAAATTTTATTAAAATAATAAAAGCTTTATTTACCTCTAACTAGTTGAAAGGAGGGTATCCTTGCAATAGGAAGGCCTCATTTGGAGGCCCAACCTCAAACAGTTGGCCCAGTTTCAATTGAAGATAACATTGGTAGCTGCTTCAAACCACATTTCGAAACTTCGGAGTAATTCCTGAAGTTCAGGACTCTGAACGTGATGATCCAACGCCCCCGAATTGATCCGTTTCTACACAAGAACGTAAATTGAAGTTGCTGTCGACGATCAAATGTGTACGATTTATAACAAAGAACCACGAACAAAAAGTTTGCCTCTTTTCATCATGTCAACATCATCGTAGTTAACTCCTATATAAAACGCAAAGCCAAATTTATACTTGGTCCCCAAATTGCATATTATGCATTGGGAAGAAGGACGTCGCCTGTCATACCTTCTTTTGATGCAGGAGATAGGGCAAACAGCACGGTCTTGCCGAAAAAGTGGGAGAGTCATTTGACAAATGGAATCAAGTGGCACATTACGCTCGGGTAATCTTAGTAATGAAAAAAGGCATACTTGATCGGCTGGATGCGTCGAGGGTGAAGTGTTTCCTTCTCTAGCAATCCTCCTTCTCTTTTCCATCCAACTGGAGAAGGAATCCCTGTAACCCGAAGGCGCCAAAAGGCGTCAAATTGGGAGGCCTAGCCCGGTTCCAGGCTAGGCGCTCCGGTTGATAGGGGAGGTGTTTAGTCGGTAGTCCAGTAGGTCCACTGGGAGTACGACACTCAGGGCTTAAATAGCCTTCACCTCCCTACACCTCCCCCCCCCCAAAAAAAAATAAGCAGAATTTGGATCAAAAACAATGCAGAGTATTTGATTCAAGCCGCCATTTTGCCTAGGCCGAGAAAAAAACCAGATCTTAAACATCAAAATAACTTAAAGAACACAAAGAAGCTCTAGCTTCCACTAAAAGAACTGACAGAACCATCGTTGTGTGCTGAACAATCGCAAAATGGGACATTCGCGAAGAGCTATTCAAAACCTTTGAAACTCCCGGTACAAGGATACAGATCCCGATACAGTGAATCGGGATAATGATGGGAAAAACAGAATGATTGGCGCAAGTTACAAACATTTTTAATCCGGTCAACTGGTACGAATGACAGGGTCCAGTCCATCAGGGCTCGTTTGCATGAAAATCAGCAGCGTTCATGAAGGTCTTTAATCACAACAAAACTGACAAAGACTTATCGTGCAAATCGTTAAAGGGTTAGTATTTCAACATCATGAAGGCGACGTGGAGGAATGGTAAAAGGTACCCTTCACAGATTAGCGTGTAGTAACATTTTAGACTGACGATCGACGTATGATAGCATGGAGAAGAAGCGCTGAACGATTTTACGACTTGCATTTACGGAGATGTTAGTTTTGAGGGGAGCAAGGTGATTGTATGGGATAGGATCGGCTTGCAAGGTAGAACCAAGCTTGCTGTATTAAATGAAGAGAACTCGGATTTCTCAGAGTTACATCGGGCGGATTTTGCGACCATATCTCATCTAATTTTCAAAACGAGCGTTGCAGGGTTTCAACCTTATGTAGTGAGATGCACGCCCGCACAAAGTTTGTGGGACCATCTCTGTCTTGGAGGAAGCTAAAGATGAGGTTATGCCGTACTCTGCCTACAACCCTCATTGGAATCTACTTAAACGCCTGTCGGATCAATTAAAAAATCGTTCCTGGTCAGCTAAAGAAGATGTGCACAACAAGCAAGTTGAACAAGCAGATTCTTTTTACTTAAATAAACGCGATCGAATAACCTGCTTAAGAGAATATAGACCCCATTTATGTCAGAAATGAGAGAAGTCCTTATTTCCAAACAAACAAACAAAAAATAAATTTGGAAAAAAACCATTTGATCTTATCAAGAATTCCACCACCAAAAAATGCACCCAATTTCAGCAATCGCAAGTGTATTTATGTTAAGTCGTCTACAATCTTTCCAGGTATTACGCAAAGTCTTTGGTACTTGAAAGAGCTCGGCGTTACAGCCACATGGCTGTCGCCTGTTTTCAAATCACCTATGGCTGATTTCGGATATGACGTCTCTGATTTCTTCGATATTCAACCTGAATATGGAACCATTAAGGACTTCGAGGATATGATGAAGGAGGCAAAGAGGCTTGGTATCAAAGTCATTTTGGATTTCGTACCAAACCATTCGAGTGATGAATGTGAATGGTTCATAAAATCAGCAAAACGTGATCCTGAATACGTTAACTACTACATGTGGCACCCAGGACTACCAGATCCGAAAAATGCATCAAATCGTCTACCGCCAAACAATTGGGTAAAATCAAATTCTTGCAAGATTGAGTCCTTAGAGTAATTTATTTGTATTTCAACATAGGTCAGTGTGTTCCGTGGCAAAGCCTGGACATGGCATCCAGAACGTCAAGAGTTCTATTTGCACCAATTTGCTTCAAAGCAGCCCGATTTGAATTTCAGAAATCCCAAAGTTGTTCAAGCAATGAAGGTATAAAAGAAGTGAAAATCCTATTATGAAGAAATGTTACTAATGTTATTTGCGCAGGATGTTCTCACTTTCTGGTTTGATCGTGGTGCTGATGGTTTTCGTATCGATGCTATCCCACATCTCTTCGAAATTGACAAGGATGCAGAGGGCAACTACCCAGATGAGCCATGGGGCGGATGGACTAACGACACGGACGACTACGGCTACACGAATCACATTTACACCAGGGATATGCCCGAAACCATTGATATGGTTTATCAATGGCGACAAGTTACAGACGAATGGCAAGCGAAAAATGGAGGAGAAACTAAGTGAGTACTGAAATCACAATAGGAATAAAAATGAGGATGTCTGCCGAAGTACCAAGACAATAATGCTTATGGAATTTTCCCATTTGCAGAATCTTATTAAGCGAGGCCTATTCACCAATTGACATTATCATGCAATACTACGGAAACGAAACACACGAAGGAGCACATCTTCCATTTAATTTCAACTTTATCAACGATCTTTGGGGAGGTTCTAACGCATACGATTTCTTGAGGGCAATCAATTTCTGGATGGATAATATGCCCGCAGGACGCACAGCTAACTGGGTGGTAAGTTGACTGGAGTTCTCCAACTATTGAAACTCCTCACTACTACTTTTTTTGCAGCTTGGCAATCATGACAAGCCTCGTGCAGCATCTCGCTTTGGCGAAGAGAGAATAGATTTCCTTAACATGTTGATGATGGTTTTACCAGGAGCAACTGTAACGTACCAGGTATGATTCCAGAGATAGAATGGAAGTGTAGTGGTCTTACTTTATTTCACTTTTATCTGTAGGGTGAAGAAATTGGCATGACTGAAGTGTACATTTCATGGGAGGACACCGTTGATCCTCAAGCCTGCAACACTAATCCTGACATTTATTTATGGTTCAGCCGTGACGGATGCCGTACTCCATTCCAATGGGATGATACAACAAGTGCCGGCTTTTCCACAAACTCCTCCACCTGGTTGCCAGTATCAGAAAAATATGTTGAAGTAAACGTAAAGAGAGAGAAACAGCTCTTCAAGAGTCATCTGAATACTTACCTTGCTGCCAAAAAACTACGCAGTACAAAGACATTCCTCGATGGTGAATTCCATAGATTTGCTCCAAAGGAACAAATTTTAGTTATTGCTAGGTAAAGTCAAAACTCATATCTTTGAAACGAGCTGTTTTTGTTTAATATTTTCTTTGTGATTTCCAGGGTCCTTGCCGGAGAACCAACTTACGTTTATGTAGGAAATGTAGGCTCTAGGTTCGAACGTATCGATTTGAGCACGGTTATGACCTTACCAGATTCTCTAACTGTTGCCGTTGCAAGCGCTGTATCGCCACGAAGAATTGGGTAGATAATAGTTGTATATATAGTTTCTGCGACAAAATTAACTATACTATCTTTTTTCCAGGGAGCACATCAACACGAAAGAACTTATTTTGCTTCCTGGCGAAGCTTTGATTTTGAAGACCAATGCAGGATCAACATCGATTTTAGGATACTATTTCTATTTGTCCAACTAATTTAATGTGTCATGTCTCTCTTTGCTATAAGTAAAATATTTGTTTTTTTTCGCCAATAAAGTCTGTACTAGATTTAACATTTTGTGGAATTTATTCTTTTTTTTCATATCCATCCTTACTTGACCGGCCTTTGCATTTTCAGGGCTACGTAATTATTATAGATGTTATTATTTCTTATCCAGCATATTTACCTTCTATACGATGAATTTACACCAAAATAAGAGGATTGGAATCGGAATGTGTAGTCAAATTGTAAGTGTAGACTTAACGTATTACTTCATAAAGTTCATCGTCAGAAGTTCCATAGTCACTGTAGACTAGTTCTTCTCTTCTTCTTTGAATTGTTTAAACGTCTTTTAGAGGGAAATTCTCAACACGTTTGGCCTGCATTGTACTAGTCGCATAGAAGCCTAACTTGCACAGATGTTCCGTCAACGGTAACGAGGAAAAAAAGCTGTCAAAATATATTTTGACACCATTTTTGGCTGGTCTTGCGTTGGTCTATTAAGGTGACAACTACGTCCGATCCGAAATCACACACACAAAGCCACCATGTGACCAATGTCAGCACACAAAGCTTAATTTTTGAAGCCAATCAGTCGATAAGATTCTTCTGTTATTTTTTGGCCTTACTGTTTCCTATAGAAGAGGTCAGTCTTTCTTTGACACTTTAAAATCAAGATCATCCGGACCATCGTATTTCCCACAAGATTCACTTGGATATATTTGTATTGTCATTTAGGTATAAACATTGAAGTCTCCCGCAAATCTATTGCATCTGATATTCTCTGATAATAGCTTCGTCTTATAGTTGTTTCTGGAGAAATATTGCCCTTTATTTGGTAGCTCTGCATATTCTGACAACAGCATACCGCCAAAAATTACATATATTTCATCTTCATTGACATTTAAAGACCGATTTTTCTGACCCCCGTAATGATTTGTTTGGCCTCCAATATGTCTCAAAAAATCTTTGTGGAAGAACAGCTTGAAATTTTCTAACATGTCATAATTATTTTGACTTTTTTGTGAAGTCGGCTTCATTCCTTTATTTTACAGTATCGTCATCTTTTTTTTGTTTTTTTTTTGGGTTGGGGGGTGAAGGCAACTTACGCCCGGAGTGTGGGACTCCTAGGAGCGCATGCTACCAGACTACCCACAAAACACCCCCCCTGTCAAGAGACCCTAGCCCTGAACTGTTTGACTCATTACTTTGGGCTAGGCCTCTTTTTACTTCGCCCTAGGGCACCGTCAGCCTAGAGAAATCTCCTTCCAGCGGGAAGGGGGAAGGATGGAGGAGGACTGCTGAAAAGAAGACCCCCTCGACCCCGAAGCCAAGGTTATCCATTGTACATTTTTTGGCAGTAAATATTGCCCGAGAGTAATGTGCCACACAGGTACATTTATCGAAGGTTTTCAGCATTTCTCCGACTAGATTGTCTGGAGAAAGCTCTCCCATTACCTCCCACAATTCCTGCCGCATCGTGTTCCACGTTCTACTGTTGAGGAAGGTGTGACATGCGTCGTCTCTTTCCCCTGGGCAGAAAATTCAGTCTGGGGACCGTGATTTACCTATCTGGTGCAAGTAAGACTGAAAATACCCACGCCCGCTTAGAAGCTGGGAAAGGTAGTAATCAGTCTCACCGTACCTTCGATTTAGCCACGATCCCTAGTCCCCTATACGGCGGGCAGTCCAGCGGCCATTAGAGTGGCCTTCCTAGGACTGTTGCCACTTGAGTATTGTGCGCTGCCTCTCCTCTCAGTTGACCGCATATCTTGAACCCTCCATTTTTCGGTCATAAATTTTCTGTCGCTCTCTAGCAAAGAGGGCGATGGGTACTACTCCTGCGATCGCCAGCACCGCCGACTCAGAGACAGTGCGGTATGCAGACGCAATCCGCAAAGCTCCTCGTCTATATACCTGCACCAAGCGCTTTCGGTCCAGCTCCTTACTGAGAGCTTTGGCCCAGACCTCAGAGCCCTACAGTAGCACTGACTGTACAGCACTCGTGAGGAGTCGGCGTTTGCTTGGTGTGGGCCCACCGATGTTGCACATTAGACGACTTAAAGCCGAAACGCTTATCGCGGCCTTTTTGCCATTGCCCGGATCTGTTCCGAAAAGCTCATTTTGGAATCGATCAATAGTCCCAAATATTTTATTGCAAGCTTATACTCAACAGTCGCATCTCCTTTTTCTTAGCTTTAGAAGCTTTTCGACGACTAATCCTTCAAGATCTCTTCAAGAAGAAAGTGGTCAATTATCTTCATCATCGCTTTTTCCACTCGATGTAAAGTGATCAAATCTGCAAAATCATTGAAGATGTTTTCGTAGTACCAACATTTGATTGAAGACTTGCGGGTGAAGAGATTCTAAAGATATTAAAAAGGCTTAAGAATTAAATAAAAAGTTTAAATTTACGGGGGTACCCACGTTTGCATCAGAAACAAAATTTCCCCGATCGTGATCTGCCATTTTTGGAAAAGACATCGAATGACGTTTGTTACGAATTCTTTGTAAATGGGGTTGCCAATGTGAAAAAATACTAACCTATCGGTCATGGACTGAAACTAACCGAATCGATATTTGCATTTTAGTGTACATATATCGAACATTTTGTATTGAACAATATGTATTTTCAAAGGAATTGATAAAATACTTCGAAGAATTAGAGCAACTAGAATCAGATGGAGTACTCCCAAAGATGTTCATCATCTACAAAGAAGATATAAAATTCAAAATAGTAAAAAATGAAAACAAATGTTGTTTACAATAGTTTCAACTAATGCACACACATTTTGTTCCATTAGTTGTTTTCATGTTTGACTTGAAACAAAGAAACAAATGTTGACTATAAACATATATCTAATGTAAGCAAAATTGTTTAACTACAAACAATTAATATAAAAATAATTTCATGTACATTTGGTAACGTAAAATTTTTTATGAAACAAAAACACATAAAATATGATACAGATTCTTTGGCCCGTTTTTCGGAATAGACAAAAGTCGAAGACAAGCCCAAACACGTTCAAGAAAAATAAATGTCAAAATGTCAGGTTAAGTGAGGGACATGAGTACCAACATAACGCACCAAAATATCGAAACTCAAATATACGTATCCCAAAATATCGAAAATTCGCGATACCTTCTGAACACACTCCGTATACCTAACCCTTGACTTTTTTAATTAATTACTTCCATATCAATAAGGTGATAAATTATTAATGATAAAAAAAAAAAAACACGTAGGTGTAATTGTGTTAGCTGATGAATATTTTATTAGGCGGTGATTATTTGTCATTCGAATAAGATTAAATTTATCGCGATTTTTGTCGCATTACATGTGTTCATTGTAAAAGCGCGTAATTGATGTGTTGGATATTTCTCTCGGTGGCAACATTTATAGACTATGGTGCAATTTAAGCTTTTAGTCGTAATTTTTATTTTTCCTGACATAATAGCCGCTAAAACCAATTTACAACAAAATTGGAAGTCGATAAATATTGTGAACGATGATAAAGATTGGTGGCAGTCATGTTCGCTTTATCAAATATATCCAAGATCATTTAAGGATAGCGATGGTGATGGGATTGGCGATATACAAGGTAAGTTCAGATTTTTGCTCTTCAAATATGGAGATTTCAAGAATTCGGACTATTCACGATGAGATTCGAATTCAACCTTTTTTTTTTGAATTATTGTAGCCAAAATATATAGAGTTTCCAGTCTCGAGGTACTGAGACTCCCAGCTACACCAAATTTTAGCTGAAAGTGCCTAGTGTGCCTCACCATGACAACATGCAGCAGTCTATCCTCCGGTCATAGCTTAGCTACATATAGCCGTAACACTCTTGGTAGACTTCTCTTAGACAGAGAAAGAAAAAGCGAAACAGGTTTGTGTTTGTGATCCGTTTTTACTCAAACGATTTGAGAGGAATACGCTTGATTGAAACAAAAATTAGAAGAAGTATAATAACACATATAGAATTGCACTTGTTTTCGGGGGACAATCGGAAGTTTGTTCCAAGGGTTAGCACTGGTTGCAGCTACACTGGGCAATGTTACTCTCTGAAACGTTTTGGGAGCCCTAAAAGTGAAAGGTTGATTTTGTACTGCAGTCTCATCTTTTGTTTTTCTCTACGAAAATTTTCATCACTCTGTGTCAGTTTTAGACTGACCTGCTAAGAAATAACTAGCTGGAGTTAGTTTTTTCATTCCCGCAGACCAAAAGGATATCTGCGTTCGCCGACAGTTGCATATTTGTAGTCGCGAACGTGTCTCGGCTGGAAACAGCTATCTTCACCTCACTGTGAGATCCTTCGGGCAATATACATCTTTTTATAGATACAATTTTTATGTTGAATCCTAAGTCCGTGCGCAGGGATGAAATTCGTTGTTAATGAAAGTTATTGTGTCTGAGTCTTTTCGTGTTCGTTCGACTGTCAATGTCGAGTTCGTTACGTTTCGTTTTTCTGATAAGGATTGAGCCAAGGACTGAGAAGATTGTGTTGGAGCTAGTTACTGGTTGTTTGTTAATTATTTTTAACGAGTGATTTTCTGTTTTTGTTTTCTCCTAGTTTTAATTATAGGAAAACTAGTTTTTTCAATATGTCTCGTCTTGGTCCTTTCCTGTCATTGCATAACAGCGTTATTTAATTGGCCACGGTATCCAGCCCGTGGATGTAATTCAGTAGGAGTGTTGCGTAGTTGAAGTCTATTTTGTCATGTCCAATCGAACGCAGATGATTTTATTTCTGATTCAAAGAATTCGTCTTGTTTTCCTATGTATACAATATTGCAATCCTTACAAATAAGTTTGTATATGCCGCTGTTTTTATATTTTGAGTCTGCACTTATTTTAAGGCATTAAAAGAACGAATGTGAATGCACAGCGTGAAGGAGTAGCAAGAAATTTTCCACTTTGGTTGATGTTTTTGACGGAAATTACCAGTAATTTATCTATAATTTTTAGACATAACAAGCGTACCTTCTTGCGTTCATATATACGTGTGCATTTTCTATCTCTTTCTCCTAAATGATACTCGAACGTGTCATAGCTGTTGGCGCTTACGAATTG
Organism: Stratiomys singularior; assembly: GCA_954870665.1. Taxonomy (NCBI): domain Eukaryota; kingdom Metazoa; phylum Arthropoda; class Insecta; order Diptera; family Stratiomyidae; genus Stratiomys; species Stratiomys singularior. The sequence continues at coordinate 23,981,535 of OX940881.1, read as the reverse complement.
GTTTCAGCAATGAACCACAAAATACCTCTGCATATGATCAAACGTAGAAGACCGAGATGATTCAACCATTTTCTGTAATTTCATCACACACGAACTATTTTTAGTGCCTTGCCTGATACTACGACTATTTATTATCTCTCTTCCCTTCTAGGCATAATTCAAAATCTACATTACTTGAAACAAATCGGCGTTACTGCAACATGGCTATCGCCAATTTTCAAATCTCCTATGGTTGATTTCGGATATGATATCGCCGATTTTTATAGTATACAACCAGATTATGGAACAATGGAAGATTTTGATCGACTAATTCAGGAAGCTCGTCAACTTGGAATTAAAATAATTTTAGATTTCGTCCCGAATCACTCTAGCGATGAGTGCGAATGGTTTAAAAAATCCGTTGAAAAAGATCCATACTATGATGACTACTATATCTGGCATCCTGGATTTGCAGATCCTAAAAACACATCCAATCGCTTACCGCCAAATAATTGGGTATGGCCTTATAATACGAGTTGTTGTTTGCTTTAGACTGATTAAATTTTGTGTCCTTATGAAGGTTAGCGTTTTTAGAGGTAGTGCATGGGCATGGAATGAGCTGAGGGGTGAATTTTATCTTCACAAATATCATGTCAGGCAGCCCGACTTGAATTTCAGAAATCCAAGAGTTGTACAAGAAATGAAGGTAAGGTAGGTTGTATGTTGTTATATTCAAGGACGTCCTTTCAGTAGCATCTTTCACCAATAGAACGTCCTTACCTTCTGGTTTGATCGAGGAGCAGATGGATTTCGGATTGATGCAATTCCACAGCTTTTTGAAATAGACAAAGACGAAAATGGAAACTATGCTGATGAGCCGTTAAGTGGGTGGACTGATGATCCTGATGACTATGGCTATACAGTTCATATTCACACGAGAGACTTGCCAGAAACAACTGACATGCTTTATCAATGGCGGCAAGTTACTGACGAATGGCAGCAGAAAAATGGTGGCGAAACAAAGTAAGAAGGAGTGAAGAGTTCTAGAAGATAAGTTCTAAATAAACATGAACTTCCCTTTTAGCAAGATTTATTATTAGTTTTCCCCGTGAGATTACTGTGACTCTGATTACTGTGACTCTTTAATGATGACGCTTTTACTGTTTTTTTACTCTCTCTCGCTCTCTCTCTGAGATGGTTTTATTTGTGAATTTTCAGAATTCTTTTGGCGGAAGCCTACTCAAAAATTGATATAATAATGCAATATTATGGGAATAGTACACACGAAGGAGCTCATCTACCATTCAATTTCAACTTTATTAATAATTTGTCTGGAACGTCAAATGCTGCAGATTATGTCAGAGAAATAAGAGCATGGATGAATAATATGCCCGCAGGAAGGACAGCAAATTGGGTGGTATGTCAATTTAGATGTTGGCATGAATTCAAAATAACTCGAAATACTTTTGAACTTAGTTAGGTAACCATGACAAATCAAGAGCAGCCACCCGTTTCGGAGAAGAAAGAATTGATTTGCTAAATATGTTGATGATGATGATGCCTGGGGCAACAGTTACTTACCAGGTAAAAAGAATAAAGCACCTACACTAGAATCTTAGGTTAAACACCTGTTTTACATTCCAGGGGGAGGAGATTGGCATGACCGACGTCTATATTTCCTGGGAAGACACAGTTGATCCGCAGGCTTGCAATACAAATCCAGATGTTTATTTGTCACATAGTCGTGATCCTTGTCGCACTCCTTTTCAATGGGACGATACTATCAGTGCTGGGTTTTCTGCAAATCACAATACATGGTTGCCTGTCTCTGACAATTATGTCGATGTCAACGTCCAAAGACAAAATATCTTTCTCAGCAGCCACTTAAATACGTACAAAGCAGCGAAGAAGTTGCGTGAAACCAAAGTTTTCAGGGATGGTCAGCTGTTAACGATTGCACCTACGGAACAAGTCTTGATAGTGGCAAGGTACATACTTGTTTTTGCTTTCTTCGTCATTATAATTATCATTTCCACTACACTTTTCGAAGTGTTTCATCAGTATTTTTCTTCAGAACATACAGGAAACACATTTTTTCATGCAAGGATATTTTTATAGATTACTGAGCGGTGAACCAGCTTATGTGTATATCTGCAACTTGGACCACAAATTAGTTCGCGTCAGTGCAAATACAGCATTGATCTCTGCATTTGACATGAGTGTAGTAGTTGCCAGCGCAACATCACCAAGAAGAATTGGGTATATATTTCAGGATACAAAAGTTATTACTAAACCACTTCATTATTCTTGATTGCAGAGAAAACATCAATACAAAAGAAATTATGTTGCTGCCAGGCGAAGCCTTGATTCTAAAGTCAAGTATTGCAATAGATTAAATTTAATGCTTTTTTTAATTTCCACATATGATAGTTGTTCATATAAATTCAGAGCACCAGAAGCTTCATGAAAAATAAACTTTATTATAAAATATTCTCGTATTTATCTTTAATTTAATAATCTGGCACAAAAGCTAATTTCGGTTTTGGGTCATTTTAAGAACTTTGTTCAGTCTCCTCCATATTTGGGGTGAAAAAGTCACTAGCCGTGAAATCTTCTATCCTTTGACGATCGCTGATCATGACTTCTTTCTCGTAGGAGAGTTTTAATGCGTTGGTTAGCCCGTGATGTTTGTATGTCTCTCAAGAATAATCCTCTCAAAGCTTGTGGGCTTATGCTTTTTCTATCTCTGTCTAAGTGAATTCAACGGAGAGTGTTTGTGCTATATGTTTCTAGGCTGTCATTCCAGTCTGATTAATGCGTTGACAGTAAATATCGTGTTCCTTGCTGATGAGCAACAAAGGTTTTGTCTTTTTCACAGGAGAAGAGAGCGCAAAAGCAGAGAGGGGAAGCCAATTTACTGACTGATGGGAAAATCTGCATGTGCCGCTGCTAAAGAGCTTAACATTAGAAGTTCAGATTACGAACAAGATTAAGAACATCAGATTACACACATGGAGATATCATTTGACCCGGAAAGGGATTTATCAAATCAACGGTGTGGTGTCTGAGGTGTTTTGTCAATAACATGGTTGTGAATGCAATCCAAGGAGGAGAAGAGCACTTTCTAACCTCAAGGCGTTGTATCAGGAGATAAATGCGAAGAGTGGCCTAAGTTTCAGGTTTCAGAGTGCCGTTGTATGCTATGGGCTTATAAAGGACTATTGCTGAGACCACGAGCCCAACTAAGACACAAAATTGGCCAATGAATAATAGACGTAATACAGTGGTGGTGGACGGTTCTAATGTTAGTTCAGACTTCTGGAACAACTCACTTGACGAGGTTTTGTAATTGCAATTACAGGATGCGTCACATTTGATCCCCTTTGAAGGAAATTTACCGATAAGAGACGGAAAGCGTGACTTTAACACCCTCTCAAACGTGACTTAAATTAGATATGATACAGTGCTGACTCAGCTAGTGGATGATTTATCGTGAATTCAGTCCAGCGCATGGATAAACTGACACCGTCATGGTTATCAAAAACTGGATTTCTATGGTGATTACCATTTAGATCGAAGCGATAAGACTCAACTCAAAATGAGCAGTTAATTAGCTTGGTGTGACGATAAATTAGGGGCTGATTTTCTTTAAAAAATTCAGGCTTACAGCAGGCAAGGCTGCAGGCAATCGTAAACCCCTGCTCTCAGCTGCTCTACGTCAAAACCTAGTGTCTAGGCCAAGAAAAGAGTCAGGGAAGAAACCACAAATCTTGTAGACTAAGTAAAAAACTGGCAGTTGCTGCAATAGTAGAATTTGAAAATTCGAAACATGAAAAGTAGCATTCGGCCTGAACCTGAACTGTGTCCTTCACGATTTAAACATATTTTGTTTTGTATAAAATATAGTAACAGCAATTTAACATTTCTATAAGAAATTGAAGGACTATACTTGTAAAATGGTTTGACACGTTGTCAAATTTACGTCAAATATATTACAATTTTTTAGTTGAAATTGGTAGCAGATACTTTTTAAACAAACAAATCACTGTATTCAAATTTCTTAAATTTATTATCCATGGCTAATTTGATGACTGATTGAGTTTTCTGTCAGTTTCACAAACTTTCAGGGAAGCGATTTTAGGGATCTTACTTTTATTTTACGGGATTTTTCACCATTTCATCGTTGAATTAAGTTAGATACCACATTTCCTCCATTACGAGCGATTCATAAGGAGCCAAAGTAATCGTCGACATTTTTATGAGATCCCTGAAATTAATTTCCGCTGAGCAAAACCTGAACTCTTGTCAAATGTTTCACATATTTACCCAGGTTTTCGTTTGGATTCAACATTCACTATTTTGCACCGCATCATAGGAGGAATAGTTGGAGAGAAATTATGTACGTATACTGTTTGACTATCACCAGAGATATTCATCAGTAATAATATTGAATTGTATCCGGGTAGACGTCTATCAAAAATGACTCATTTTAGTACATAGGAATAAGTCCTGTTAAAAAATTGTTGTACGTTACCTTAAAACTCCAACTACATTTTCATTCAGGGCTTCGTATTTGACATCCCCTAACTCTAAAGTTTTGGATGACCTTCGCAGTGCTATTAAATCTTTGTAGACCTTAAGGTGACTTCGTCTGCTACTTAGCTCTACCTTTACATTGACTTCCTTGTAATCTAAGCCAATAGGTAGCCATGTCTTATTACCAACGGAAAATCCTTGAACGAAAAAAATTGTCACTCAGCATATCCGAGAGGATGAAATAAGCTTTGCATTTTAAGATTCATTCTGAAGTACGAACCTGCGTTCCTGGAATCGTCCCATTGGAATGGCGTTCTGGCCGGGTCTCGAGTGAATTTCTGATAAATTTCCGGATTTGAATTGCATGCAGCTGGATCTACAGAATCCTCCCAGGATATGTCCACATCCAGCATTCCGATTTCCTCCCCCTGAAATAATTATTTGATTTTCATTTCAACATTATTTCAGGACGATTCATTTAGTATCCTAGCCATGCTCGCAAAGCCAATGCGGGTTCATAATAGAAGGTTCCTTCGTTGAAACCATTGTTCAAATTACATTTCATCTCATAAATAATGCCACAATATCATTTACATGAATGAAAATAAATGATTTCGTTGTATTTTTAAAACATCCTTTAGATTCGTTTCTTCGTATACATTATTCAAGCGAACACAACTACCCAGCAGTGCTTTCAATTTATTTACATTATAAGTGACACTCGCTCCAGGCAAAATCATTAGCAGCATATTCATTGCATCGATCCTCCCAGGACCATATCGGCTTCCAGCTCGGCGTTGGTCATGGTTTCCGAACTAATTTGTTGAATAAAAAAAGGAAGCATACAAGAGCAAACGTTTAATGCAATTCTTATTTAAATTTCTTTCTATGGGCGATATACTTACCACCCAGTTAGCTGTAGCTCCTTTGGGCAAGTTATTCAGCCATAGCCCGATAGTTTCAACAAATTCCTTTGCTGTGGAGTTTTGATGCACTCGTGTAATGAAATTGAAATTGAAGGGTATATGAGCGCCTTTGTGCGTCCCATTGCCATAGTATTGCATCTCGATCTCGATGGGGGAATACGACTCGGCAAGTAGTATCCTTGTCTCGCCTCCTTTCAGTCGCTTGTACTCATCCATGAATGCACGAGCCTGATAAACGAGCGTAAGAGTTTCCGGCTGATCTAGCGTATATGTATGATTCAAGTATTCATGGTCATCTGGGTCATCGGTGAGTCCACTCAGAGGCTCATCTGAGTAGTTCCCATCGACGTCTGCTTCAACCTCGTACAAAGTGGGAACGGCATCAACACGAAAACCGGCTACACCTTTGTCAAGCCAAAATGTCATTATGTCCTTCATAGCTTCAACAACTTTAGGATTTCGATAGTTGAGATCAGGCTGCCCGGCAACGAATTGATGGAGGTAAAATTTTTGTCGTTTGCCATTCCATTGCCACGCACTTCCGCGAAAAGCCGAAAGCTAGAAGAAAATTTAGAGGAAAAATCATCTTCGTTTCCAAATGCTAGTGCTACACTCGCCGAGTGGTGTTTGAGAAAATTTTAATTATTATTTTATTACCATAAACTATGCATTTACAAACTTTTTTTCAGAACCTTAAAAATTGGCCTTTTGTACATTTTTTGCAAGTTTTTGGCAATTTAAAACTTTTTTATTAACATTTAAGATGTCATTATCCGAAAAAAAGTCTTGAAAGACGCCAGTTTGACTATTGACTTTTTCCTGAGAGCGGAACAAGATTTAAAGAACATTACGAAAGCAGATTGATATCCTTCCTCCAAAGCATAATCTTTTACTGAGCATCATGCCATTAGCAGGAAAGGTATCGAGTAGTCAAATAAAACAAGTGATTCCGTCGAGGTATCCAAGTTTTAAACAAAGTTTTAAACGTTTAAAGTTTTAATATGCAATACCACCAAAGCATTCGTGTAAAAGCTCTTGGACTTTCATTGACTTCAGGCAATATAATAGATTGAGATACGCATCAACGTTCTCTTAACTATTCATTTGTTGTGTATGAATATACGATTACATCGGCTAAATTATTATCGAACGCACAAATGTTCAGAAAGTTGACCTTCGCAATCTTAGCTTTCTAAGCTCTCTATTTCGGAAAGCTCATTTTAGCCTTTATAGAAAGGGTATTTGTAACTCTTTCATTGTGGCACCCCTTCGAACTGTTAGCCCTTTTAAGTGATTATACAAACTTTCAGTTGTCAGACCAGAAAAAGTATTTTAGTGTATACTGTTGCCTGCCAGTCTTACCATACTCACGTTGCCGCCTTATTTCAACGACTTTGACTTGGCTTTGCAAACACTTTGAATGCCTCAAGACCCCTTATCTACGACTTTTCATGGTTTTGTTTGTGTTTATCGATCCAGTTTCCACCATCGGCTAAGACGTATTGCTGAAATGGCACGATTTGAATAGGTTTTGGTAGCAGACTGCAGATGTCGATTCGGTTTATTCTGTTTCTCACTCTACTCATGAAGCACGAAACAACACGTCGAAGATGGCCCACCACCGGAACACGTCTGTAGCCGAAATAAAGATAGTGACGGGGACGAAAGAATGTTCCAAGGACAAAACAATCATGAAGAATCCTTCGTTTTGTTATCTTTTCGGGATTCTGTGTTGTGTCTTATTTTGTTCTGTCTAATATTTATCTCTGGGGGGAAGCTAAGAGCTAACGAAGGCTTAAAGCTAACTTAAGGCCTTTTAAAACAGTTTTCTACTCAATATCTTGCCTCATACTATTATCGTGAGTACTAGCATTTTATCCTCTAACTCTTTCGCAAATTTGGTAAACTTTCTCACATAATTGACCATTCCTGCATGCATAATATTTGACACTTATTTTTTTCAAAAATAAAGTTCTATTCGCTAGGATTTCCATGAAGTGGATAGAGTAATATAATTCAAAAGTAATGTAAGTAATGTAATTCAAAGTGACAAGGGACGAGAGATTATTCTCTTCTCTTTTCTATGAAATAAACTTCAATTCATCACATATTGATTTTTTGATACAGCTGGAAATTGCTTGCCAACCAATGCACTAATTTCATTTTTTGAAATTTCAAAACAAAGCAAAGACAGTATCACGATGCAACAGTCGTTCAGTTATGTTCTACATACTGTGTTTCCCGAGTTAATCATGACGGACCCCATCTATTGTAGGGATACATCACTACTCCACAGGTGTCATAAGCCCTTCGTGAGTCTCTACAAAACAGGCTCAACCTCAAGAATTACGGAGGCTCAGTTTCATCCAAACCACTTGTCCGTTTTGGTGTGATGAAAATTCAACATTTTAATAAGACCTAGAAAATTAGAAACCCTAGAGGAAACCTAGAGAGAGGCCTAGAGTTTCTGACTCATTTGTTTCTTCAACAAGAAAACCAATACGATGCGGTGAAGAGGACGACATGACAATTACCAATGACTTAATGACTCTAAATGCTTTGCTCTAGCTTTTCTCTCTGAGAGCGATTAAGAAATTATCTCTAAGAATTGTTAAGATGATTACACGATCAGGATTCTAGTATCGAGCTTTTTGTCGTTTCCTTTACAAAATAAACATCCAACAAGCCTGAAGGAAGAACAAAAATGACTTGAAAACCGTGTTGACATTCGTAAGAACCGGAGTTTAACGAATTATTAGTGCAATAGTAATTTTGTGGCTTTTTATTAAATTTCTCAGTGGTTGTATTGCCTGGACATGCCTTATCGCTAAGCAAGTATCCCTAAGCTCTCCAACTTGCGTAACTATGTGTCCTACCACGAAGCTGCACAAAGGCCATCCGAAAGGGGGATCTTATTCACCTATGCTATGATAAGCTCCATGTGGGTGAATATACCACCAGGGTTGAAGTTGACCAGCTGAGTCGGAATGATGCACTTTTCGGTAATATTCGAGTAATCCCGGTAGCTATGCCTTAAACTAAGTGCCTAACTCTTCTGTTTTAACTTAGTTAGCACCGCGGGGTCACCACCCCCTGGAATTGGGGGAATCGTGGCTTGAACCCAGTTATGACCAAGTTCATTTCAACTAGCTCTGACCACCCTTCGGGCACTGTCAGAGATGACGGCGATGACAAAGGGTAGGGCACGATATATCTGAGTTCCCGATGTAGCAATCAGATGGCTCCTCTGTAGCATGAAAATTAGTGAGTGAGTGAGTGAGCTAAGGACTTACGCTGCTCTAAACTATATTCAATAGTGGATCCGGAAAAAAATAATAAGGATGTGCTTTATACAAGAATGTTTTCTTGAAGGCCGGAGAATGGGAGGATATAGGAAGCTTTCACTACCAATTAAAAAGCATTTACTATACAGAGAAGTATGCTAGGTGGCATGTTCAGTCTGGAACAAAGTTCTAGCAAGTCGATGTCGATGTATCCAAATTGCATTATCTGAACGTCATCTTCTTTCAAATACGCTGGTCATGATATAAATATGAACTCTATACTGATTTCCAATGCTTAAACGACTTACCAAGGATGAGAAAAAGTGTGATGTTATCCTTTGTATTGAAATTCTCTGAAAGTATGATATTTTTATCATATTTCGGCGAGTAGAGTGTATTGGTTCTATAGTTGTGTTTTGAATCTAGGGGAATCTCCCAATTTCATATAAAGTTCATTTATTTTTGTCGAGAATCGCTGTTAAAAAAGCGTTTCTTTGAAACCAGGATAATAAGAGCCAACCGTTGTACAGATCAAAAGAAACGCGGAAGCTTATTTGATCAGTGAGTTTAAGCTTTTCTTCCGTTCCCATAAGTTAAATGTTTTTTCATTCGGATGGTGGCCTGAAATCGACCACGTCAAGGAGACGAGTTCTTATAACGGTTGTGCAGTCTGTTTTACTCTATGGGAGAGAACTATGAAGCGAGGCTTTAAGCAAGGAGTTATACGGAAAATCGTTACCACAGGTTCGAAGACTTGCAAATTGTAAACTTTGCGAATCGCATATACGTAATAGCAGGAAAGATACTCATAGCATATTTTGGGAATAGGCTAACGCGTGCAGTGTACTCTTGACGTTGATTGACAAGCACTTTCTAGAAATCATAGGTGAGAAGCTTACAACGATTGAGAAATGGAATCGCTTTGGCATTATGTTCTGGCAGAACTGACAACTAAAAAGGCATACCAAAGTCACAGGAAGTGTAGGAAATGAAGAGTTCTGTTTTATAGCACTCATTTTCAGTCCTTCTTTCGCGCTACAGGAGGGATTTCCGTAGTCAAAGGGTACCAGAATACGCATCAGAATACGAGGCCTGACTTCATGTGTAAGGTGTCAAAAAGTTCCGAGGTAGACTCTTACGCCCATAGAGAAAGTGGTCAGAAGAAAAGGCTATTTGGCAGTCCCGCACTTAGAGCATCATTAACCTTCACGACTCTCCCATAAAAATATACATCTATTACAAGTGTATCTTGGTAGTATGGCACCAAAATGACAGGAAAGAATCACCGCAACATATCGAAAGTACTTTAAACACTTCATCTTGGTTGATTCTAATAATTTGACTAGTTTTGATGCTAACAACAAGGACGAAAGTATTAATTGAAATAATCAAAAAATTATTTCTGAGTGTGAATTAAATATCTCCATGTACTCACCCAATTGCTTGGAGGCAGACGATTTGTTGAATTATTTGGATCAGGTTTACCTGGATGCCAAACATAGAAATCTTCATATCCTGGCTCACTATTTACAGATTTTTTAAACCATTCGTGTTCGTCACTGGAATGATTTGGTACCAAGTCCAAAATAATTTTCAAGCCCAACTGGTTTGCACGTTCAAGCAATCGTTCGAAATCTTCCATCGTACCATACTCGGGCTGTATATCCTTGAAGTCAGATATATCGTAGCCAAAGTCCTTCATGGGCGATTTGAAGATTGGAGATAGCCATGCCGCTGTTATCCCAATATCCTTTAAATACGGGAGTTTCTCTGTAATTCCTTCAAAAAACAAAAAGCCTGTCAACTAGTATAAATATATTTATTATTTTACCATTTAAATCCCCAATACCGTCCCCGTTTGAATCCTTGAATGATCGTGGATAAATTTGGTAGAACTGAGCATGCTGCCACCAATCACTTTGGGCAAACAGTCCACCAATAAAGTTAGAAAATAGTAAGAGCACTAATAAATGCATTCCTTTGCGTCGAAACACGGACAGGCCATGCATTTTATTCAAGCTTTTATTTAAAGGAATATTTTGTGTTTATTTTTCACACTTGTAAATTGTTAGTGTTGGTCATAATTATCTTATCAATAGTTATTTACAACATTCCTTGTACTGTCTTAGGAATCTGATCGATGTAAGTGGACTGCTATTAAAAATCATTGAACATGTAAGTACCGAAGAAAAATGCACTTCGGTGTTCACGTAAACAATTCAATAACTCAGAAAAAGTGAGCTGGCGCGCACTTCTGTGATTTCCCTTTTTAATGTACTTAATTTTTTGTATCCATAGAAAATCTTATTAATGATGTAATATGATTAAAATGACCGTGTTTTCTCCCAAGCAAAATTATTTGTTGCAAAGATTGAAAACTGTTTCAATGTTTATTAAACAATGTTGGCCTCACATGTGAAAATCATCTCAAAACTTTTAACACAGATTAAATAATTTGTAATTGGAGAAAAGTCAAACCAAAGATGAACAAAATATGCCGAAACTTAACATAAGAAACTAAAAGGTAAATAAAAATAATAAGAATATATTATATCCATTCTATATTTAAGTCAATGATGCAAGCGAGGAGAAGTTTGAGTATTACGCCAGTTTTTAAATACAATGTTGCCAACAATTTAAAAGTTGGAGAGATTTTGGTTGAAAAAAGATTTGCAGTGTGAATTACGTGGGCGAGGAAATCAGGGCAATCGGTGACAAGGATACGAGGCCAACCGTATCAATGAGATAACGTCTATTGAGAGCTAGAGAGAGTATTGAGTGTTCTTCTCATAGGGGCAGAATCCTTGCGTAACCACTAACAAGCGCGAACACTTCAAACGGATTCACAGCCCAAGGATTTTCTATTCCAATTTTCCAAGCCATTATTTACGGGAATGCATTAATTTTTTCAAGAAGAGTTTGTTGGAGATGGAACATAATTACGGAAGAATTACAATACAATTTCCATCATCTTGTATTCATACACAATGACTCACATATTTCAAATTTATTCTCATATACAGTAGCTATAACTTATTCCGACCAGCACGTTTAGAATACTTATGAAAACTAAACTAAACAAAATGTGAAGATCATTTGATCGCTGTTAACCAGGCTAATGTTTAAACTAATCAGATACGACTTTATTTATATTTTCGCATGATTTTAAATGTTTTAAAACAAATAAAAATGGAACAAGTAATCAAAAACAATGCCTCAAATTACTACGAACAAATTTTTTACTGCTGTTCTATCAACCGTTATAATGCTGTGAAACTGTTATTTAATTTTCTTTGTGTTGCTCGTTAAACAATATTCGCATCGTGCTCAGAGTCAGTCTTGCTGGTTTTCCGAGGAAAACGTGCATAAATGTAAGTTTTGCGAAAAAGGACCACGTGCGACAGTTTAAAAGCGAATAATCGTTCTCGGTCAGTTTTAAAACGGCTATTCATGCGAAAAATGGGAGAGATCGTGGGACTGAGTGTCGGTATAGTGCGGGTTGCCATAAATTCATTTTTATACGGAAATAGAACGCACGATACTGGTAGAAAATTCCTCAACGAGACTCTCAGGAGTCAAACCCAGGAGAACCCTAGATTATTGGCCTCGAGAAGGTGCCAGTTAAGTGGAAGCTCAGGTGCCATGCCACAAGGAAATTATCCCCAGCATGCTGTGACAGCATTGTCTCAACAGAAGGATACTACGCAAGAAGCAATTCGTTACCATCAAAAATCAAATGTGTCGTTCAAAATTTGCCAAGTACTGCAAGTACCGCCGCAAGAAAAAAAAATTGAAAAGCCACAATCAAACTTGGATATGGTAAAATCACGGTTTGGGTCAGTATGTCGGCAATGGGAGTTGGAAATCAGCAAGGGGAGTTGGAAATCTGCAATTCATTCAGACAACAATGGATAAGTCGTAATATCTTCAATTTTTGAAATCAAACTTGCTTGAATGTGCATAAACGTGGGCATTTCCGATGAAGTTCTATCATTACAGATCTCCAACCACATTTCCGAAGTCATCGTCTTCATATCCTTTTTGGTTTTATATTCAAACTCCTTGTGGTTTTCATTTTTCCTGTCATCCTTCTTTCGGGGCAGATTCTCTCTCCACGAGAGAGAATTTGATTTGCATATTTCAGGAACTAGCAAAGAATATCCTCGTTTGAATGTTAAAGGATAAATACAGCTGATTTTCATACCACGGGCCAAGCAGAAATATCATCAGCAATAGATACAATTTAACATGTAATTTCGATGTACTTGACAGTCTTCCTTACCAGGAAAAGCCACTTCTGCTCAACCACCAAAATAAAGGTCCATCGTCCAATAATATTTCGGCGGTTTTGTACCCGACTTTTTTATAAACTGAACAGTCACAGCTTCGAGTTTATAAGGACACTACAGGCTAACAGGCTTTCAGTCAACATGCCTGGCTAGATATCTGAATTATGACTGTGAATTCTTCTAGCCACCCCATTGTCTCATCTCAAGTCAAATGGAGATAAGTTGAAAAATGTCACACTGTCTCCACTTCTGCATAAAAAGAAAGGCAAAAACCATCATATTTTTTACAAGATCAAATCAAATCAAAATGTTTTTCCTTTATCCATTGAAGCAAATGCAAAAGGTCGCTATTTTAAGTTGATATCCATGTCCATCGTGAACTTAAGACTTAAAACTAACTAAATGTCTCTAAGATGTCAACATCCAAAGTAGAAAAAAAGGACATTCAAATCGTAGCCAATTCAGCAAATCCATTGAAGTAATTGTATATCCATATTTAGTGCAACCTTCCAAGAAAGGCAAAGGCCATCCCATGTTTTATTATGTCACTCGAAGTATCCTGACTTCTAGGATATACAATTACAGGTGGCAAAATCACGTAATCAGTTAAACTTTTCAAACATCTTCCTGCTCTTTTTTTAAAAAAATACATTCACAACAATCCTTTTTGTGTAAATGGCACAATATTATCAGTTGCCATTTCATTTCCCTCTTCATTTTCAATTTGTTTATATGTATCTGCTTTCAAGCTTGTTTCTTGCTGCTGTTCCCGGAAAAAAAAGGTCAACGAAGACAATAAATGGTTTAGCTTTCCTTTCTTCTATCCTGTCTAGGTTTTTTTTTCAGTCATGGAAAATAAAGTGGCTTCTATTCGGTTGTCTGACAAACGATAGTTGAATGTCGAAGTAGGGCAGCAGAAAGAGAAAGATTGGATTCAAAATCTATACGTGACAAGAAACTACATGATAGTTATTCGAAAACAAATTTACCCAAGCTATCTAAAATATTTGAAATGCTGGTAGCATATGTTATAGTTTTCGTTTCGCGTGTAGGTAAGGATGTCAAACTGCGAGTCATATTCGTTCCAGGTTCGATATTGATTCCAATAGATTGAACCGTTCATAGAAAGTTGTTTTCAAAATGAGTTTGGAAGCAATAGGATGGGGTAATCGTTTATGCTTTTCGTGTCCTATTCAGTGCATAGATTTTTCAGGTTAGGTTTCATTCGACTTAATCCCTGAAGTAACCAATACACGTTGTGGTATGTGAAAGCAAGGAAACATATTTTCTCTGCATAGAAAAAATCTCTTGACAATGTTCTTTATCCTTGGAGAGCTAACAAAAGTATGATAAATGCTATCCATAAAGATCGAGCAAATTCCCGAGATAGCTCAGGAAGGAATGGAATCGACGTTATTGCGTACTAATCTACGTTCTGCATTCTTTTTATGCTTATAAGCAGCCAAATTTGCTAATTTAGCTTCTAAGTCTTCTAAGACTCACACCACTAAGGTGCGACACTTTGAACACATGTTCAGTCAGTTTCCGACCAACTTCACAGCAAACTTCACGTCAGGAATTTCAACTGTCATTATACTAGTTCTTATATGATAATGCTTTTGTATTGTTAATTTTTGTTACTAGTTCGTTGCCAAAATTGTTGTTGGTATTGAATTTAATTTGGATGTTGTAAAGAACATCGTCAGTCTGTATGTATCCTTGCCTATGTAAGTCAATGTGGCTCAGTTTTGAGCAGCCGGATTGTTAATACCTGTTATCAAATATCCAGAATATCTTATCGGATTCGTTCAAATTCCTGGATATGTTATTGAGTTCATTAAAGAAGTCGTTGGAAGCCAAGGGAATGAGATTTTGTCCAGCCTGGATTTTTGTCCGTTGCAATTGGATTTTTTTCGTGTTGGTTTATTTCCGTACACTGGCTAGATATGTGCAGTTGGGGCCTCGGTATGAACGTGTGCCATCGGGAGCTTAATGGTGGATGGTTCATTTACGTAAGAAGCCGGTCCATATTTGCGGTTGATCATATTATTATCCGGTAGAGGCGCCCTTTCCTTGAGGCACATCTTTGCTGTTTAAACACAATTTAAGGAATGGGTTGCATTTGGTGACGTTCATGCTTTTTTCTGAGTGCGTGGATATAAAAAGTATGTTGTTCTATTCAAAACTAATCAGGCATTTGCCACGTTTTAAGGGCGTTTAATTTTGGGTCATTCTTATCAACTATAAACTCTTTACTGAGAAACATAATGACCACAAATAGCCGAAATAGGTACTCATCCGAAACGCAGCATGCTTTGGGTGAACTATAACTCACATTATTATTTTACTAACAATTTTAATGCTGAAAATACTATCTATTGGTTTTATTTTGTTTTCAGGAAATGAGTTGTCTTTTTAAGGCATTGCCGATGCTGTCATTCTTTTATTCCGTTGGTATGGGAAAATGATCATATATTCATAATGATCACATATTTGCGGTATACCTGCACTCGTGAGTTGCTTTAAGCCAGTATTATGTGGTTGAAACGATTAAGTCAATAGAAAAGTGACTCAACATTTTCAGTTTCCATCCTTTGTCCTTTGACTTCAAGACTCGGAGCCAACACATGTCATAAATCTTGTGACCATCCTACTTCGTTTTTTGGACTCTACTACATTAACATAGCAGCGACTAGTAAGTTCTTACAGACCATGTTTGTTGGGTTACCTGTCCCTCCAGGATCCAATTGGATGATATATTTTCTATTTGTGTGATTGTTTCTGTGGATGGTATCACTGTGGTTTCCCTAGAATTTTTGTTATTAAAGGGGTCAAGCAGCATCATCCATATGAAAACAAATGCATAAGTATACGAGCAGCCTCAACCGGATGGTTTAGTCAAAATGTTCCTTTTGTTTGGCACGAAAAGACCGGCTTTACTTCCTTTGGTTTGCCCTCTGGAAAAGCTAACTCTGGTGACCAAAAAGAGGTATATGCAAGATTTGATACCAGATCTGTTATTTTAAAGTTTGAAAAATCTCCTTACTTCGTGTCTTACCTGAGAAAAAAATTAAACATCGTTCGACGCAGATGTAATTTAGTAATTTTTGGTATCTATCAGGAGAACCTCAACAATGCTTGAACGTTTATCAGTTCTTCAGGTTGAATCTTACAAGTCCATTAAGATATCAAAGGAATCATTCATAAACTAATTTCATAGAATCGTAAACAATTATGATTCATCCATTTCAATCAATTCCTAACGATAGGAGTATAAGATTCAAAAATCTGAAATTAAGGCCAGAAGTCGTATACTGGTCAGCTGAATATTGGTTTGTCAGATGCCTGACTCGGTTAGAACTTTTAAACTTGAGAGAAAGATCTGACAATAATGGGAATACATTTTCATGTAATTCTGTCAATAAGTTCTACGAGGGCGGTTCAATAATTACCCGTTTTGGACGACAAAATTGGTATTATCATCGTGCGCTGCCGTCTATCAAACTACGATTAAACTATCGTCAGACTGACTGATAGGTCAGTTGGGATTTGGCAGCCATTCGAGTAAGACGAGAGAAGAGAAGAGCAGTATCGGTCGGGAACTCGCTGTTTATTTTTGGATGAGAAAAAAACCTGGATTCAACATTACACAACAAAAACTAAGCAACCATTAAAACAATTCATTTCTCCCAGTGAAGACTGTGATATTGGGTGGTAAGCTCATGGTGACTATTTTTTGGGATGCAAACGGCATCAACCTTATGGATTTTTTCGAAGTAGGAAGACTGATCACTGGACTGCTTCGACAGAACATTGAAGAACACACGGCCACATTTGGCGAAAAAGGAGGAGCTGTTTCACTATGCTAGCGCACCAGCACATTCATCCGGAGTTGCCATCGCCAAACTGCATGAATCGCATTAAGATTTGCTACCGCATCCCCCCTCCCCGATCGTGCTCTCTGCAACTTTTTCTTGTTCCCTAACATGAAGAAATGGCTTGCGGGGTAAACAATTTAGGGCAAACGAAGAAGTCATCGCCAAAACAAAGGGGTTTTTTGGAGAGTTCGACATCTTATTTTTTCTGGAGTTAAAAAAATGACAGGAACGTTGACAGAAGTGTATCTTCCTAAAAAAAGAGACTATGTTGAAAAGCAAACCCCTATTTTTTGAAAAAATTGTGTCTTCACTATTAACACAGGTACTTTTTAAACCATCCACGTATTTTTGCGTGATCCAGGTTACCACTTAAATATTTTGAATTAAAACTTAAAGTCACTAAAATATGTATGGCGAAAGCAAAAAAGTTTTTCGAAAATGGAAAGTTAGAGGGCACTATTGGGAACCATCAGCTGTAGAGGAAATGAATTTACTACAGAGATCCAAAGTATTGTTCTGAATCAGGATATATGCAAGCACAGAAACTTCGTGGTGTAGACATTCAGATGTTCAGTCTAAAGACATTAGACATTCTAAAGAGCCCGAGAAAAAAGGATGTCAATCCCATAATTAATATTCAAAAGAATACTTTAGAAAGAAACTGGTTAAAATGTTATTGAAGCCTTATCAAATAAGTTTCTTTTGGCTGGGCATTTTCATTTGAATCAATATCAAATCCAAAACGGTGTCACATTTAGTCCTAGAAAATAATGAAGAGCTAATTAAAATAGTACTAGTCCTTGGCGATCAAGTATTTTTAATTCTCTCTCTCACTTACAGCTACTGATTATTCTTAAGATCCACGACTGAATCACTTTACTTCATTTCCTTTCAATTTCTAGCACTTGTGTCATAATTTATTCAGTATATACTTGCACCCATGACTGCAGAAAAGAACGTTTTCTTTTATTTTTTCCCACTAGTTGCAAGAGTGCAGTTGCAAAGAAATTTCCATTTGCATAATTTGACAGCAGCTTACGAAAATTGAGAATGAAATTAAAACTCATTTCATGAATCAGAATCCTGAAATTCATCTGTGACTGAAACCTCAACTGCGTTTGACTTGTTTTCATAGATAAGGAATGCATTCGTTTTCTTCTTGTCCTTTGCGGATATTTTTCATATTTACTAAAATAATTTAGGGAATGAAAGGAATAGCTAGTGCTATATTGCTATCCCTAGTTTCAAGGATTAGAAGCAGATATTAGAGAAACAAAATTACCTCAATTTACAATTAAAATTTTATTACTTGGAAGTAGACAAAAATTGTAGCGTGTAGGAACCCATTTAGACTATTTAAATTCCTTGAAAATCCTTTTAAAAGTTCCTTGGTATTGATTACAGTCACATAAGATATAATAGCATTTTATTCTATTTTTATAGTGGAATAAAGGAAAAACAAAGCTAGCATGAAATGATCTATTTTCCTGTTTTGTTGAACTATCAGTTTTTTTCGAGGAATGGAGTTCAGTAGCGTGAAGTTGCCCACACTCGCTGAAATTGTGTTCTATTCGAAACTAAGCCAAACAGACAGGGATGTTTTTCGTATTGTAAACGACATAATAGCGTTGAATTGAAAGTGGGTCGAGTTTCAAACCTGAAAATGAAAAAAAAACAGTCTAACGTCGAAACTGAGTTGTGTTGTAATATTCGATATTTGCTAGAATGGCTTGTTAGTGGTAAGTTTAATGCAAATATTTTCTACATAACCAGGACAAGATGGATGCTCTGTAGGTTTCATGAAAGACAAATAATTCACGTTTTTTCTTTTTTTCTTATAATTATGCTGAATTTCTTCCTCTCAGGCAGTTTTCCGTGCAAAGCGTAAGCACCAACAGCAAGTGTACTCCTAGGTGACTTCTGATAGAATGAGATAGCTGATAGAACGAGATAAACAGAGATTTGTATTTGCATTACGTTTCTGGTTAAAAGCTTTGGGAGGTGTATTATAAGTTTGTGTTTTCTTGTTTATCATTAAAAAAATACAGGATAAATTTCCAACGTATTACACTTGTTTTGATTGTGATTTGTTAGATGCGGAGTTTGGTTAAAATTTTCCGCTGCTTTGGGCCTACCCTTTGCTTCTATGTCCCACCAATTGTTCATTGTTAGCATTAGTCTCATCTACCAGAGAGTTCGATTGATAATCGACACATCTTGAATTGTTTTTGTATTTAGTTCGCCAATAACGAGGTTCGCATATAGTCAGAAGTCCCTTTCATGTTTGTTGAAAGGAAAGGCCATAGTAGAGTATTTACTTTGTAAAATCGTTATTTGAACAGAGTTCTACTATCGTTTACTAAAAACCAAATGGAGGAAATTGAAACTTAACAAGAATAGTTTTATCTTCTCATTAGTTTCCCGACAAAAAGTATATATGAAGCTTGTTTTGCCGTTGCCGCTGGCCGTCGCGTGATGCACATCACCGCATGCACCTCAGAACGAACTGAAGATGGTTGCATTAAACGGTGTGACAGCTGTCAATTCTCCGCCCTAGCAATATATGGCACATCCTGTCAATTTAATTTGCGACATAATGGTCCATCAGAACACTGAATTCGAATTCATGGGTTACTTTCGAACCGCGTTTACTCTCACTCACCAGAAGCATTTATTAAGTTGTCATACAGTGCGTAGTGAAGAAATCATAGCAGCCATCAAGCGTTGTATTGATTTATAATCATTCTATTTGATAAGTCAGTTAATTCGATATTGTGCTTAACAATTAAACCTGTGCCCATCTACAGTACAGGTGATTCTACTAAAGGATCTTGGTTTGCTGCCTTACAAAATTCAACTTGCACGGAAATTGAAACCAGAAGACCACCGAGAAACTAAGTCAATCGGGACTCATACATGTCGATAACAATGTCTTCTTTTAAAGTTCTCAGTTTTTAACGCAGACAGACAAGACAAGGTATAGGCAAGAAGTTAACTGGAGAAAAATTTAGCTAACGCAGAAGTAAGTCGGCAAAATACAAAAATGGACAGCCACGTAACTTCGGTAACTTCGGACCTCAGGAGCTGCAGAATATTCGGATCCTAGCGTTTAGAAATGTCAAGGGGGATATTAAACACATTTCAATCACTACGTTCTGCAACTTCTACAAAAAAAAACCAGAAGGGAATTATTTTATAATTTCTGAGTTAGTTACAGCTTTAGATACATGCAATATTTCAATGATAAAATAATCATTTTGAAAATCAAAAAATCTTTGCTACCATACTCTACATTAGAATGCGTATGAAAAAGGATAGTGGAGCTTACAAGATTCAACTTGCAAAGCAACGTGCTCGAAGTAGTTATCATTTATTAGGATAAATTAAAAGTTTTTTGGAATGATGAGAAATGGTTGTCAGGCCCGTTTGAAGGGAGACCTAAAGATGAGCTCTGACTGATCCTTATTTTTTTGGGGAGAACATTGATCTGATTACTGTCTGAAAACTGGACAGCTCTTTCAGCATAGATCAAGCTAGAACGGTTAGCAAAGTGCTCAATGTTGTTAAGTGATGCCTTAATGCTAAAGAAAAAGTATCGGCTAAAATTCGATTGCCACAAATGCAGACCACAATTATGATCTAGCTCCACAAGCTCTAGCTTGTTTTTTTGTAGAAAACAAAAACAAGACCAACTATAACTCTCGTGATTAGTGGAATTCTCATTTTTCACTCTTTTTCGTCATATTAATCCACTGGTTCTCAAAAGTGTCTTCGGAGTCCAGGCCCACTTGCAGCATATCTTAAGCGCAAAGTCTCACTTTTGAACAAACTCTAGAAATAACCAGAATCAACCAAAATAAAGTAGAAATTTATTTGTTTCAGTACATTTTCACATATTTCGATTAAGCAGCACAACTTGCGAATGTGCTCTAATGCTTATGAGTACGAATAACAGTGCAACTAGATTTTGTCTTATGCTATTTCTATCCCTTTCTAAGAGAAGTCACTCGGAAGTTTTGATGCTGTTAATGTTAACGATGAGCTAGCAGTATTGAAGGCCTTCTAGTTGGAAAGTTTAGACGCAACAATAAAAACATTTTTTCTGATGCTTTTGATATGCCCACTGAATCGCGTCAAACAAAATTAGAGTGATACGCCCATGGACGGATTTTGTAACCATCAACGGGAGCCAGCTGAGACATGACATGATTACCTTTAAGAGTTTCCACGCTTTCTTCACTTCTGCAATGGGTTTTCAAACTACCCTGATAAGAGCATTCTTGTTAAACTGCAGAACCAGAGTGAAACTGTTTTCTAGTTTTCTTTTGGCAAGGGTCCTATTTCATAGGTTTCCTTTGGCAACTCATACGTTCATTCTGGCTTTTTTAGCCTGTTGAAATACAAGACTAGAGGTCACTGTAGAAGTGACACTTCTTTCCCCCACCCCCTGCGTCAAATAGAGTTGACGGATGTCTTTCTTCGCAGGAAAAACCACCCGCGTTTGATATGATACGTAATACTATTTGCAAATCGAAGATATCAGCATATTGACCATACTAGGTGGACCTTACCTATTCTCAAGGGTAGAAATTTGATTGGTTATCCATCTACCACGCGTTCAAAATTCTGAGATGCTCTGCAGCTTAGCGAGAGTCTATCAGACCTACTTGCGCTATAGCCCAATCTCTTGTTCATTCCTCAGAAGATAGATCCTTTATGCTTTTTCGCTCGGAGTGAATGAACACAACTGCTGGGCCAGAGACAGCGCGATGGGCCGATCCGTTTCATTGAGCTCCTTGCTTCTAAACTTGGATTAAAAGTTCGCCGCTGCATTTGCTAGTTGATGGCCTTCGTCCAGACTTCGAATCGATATTAAAGGATGGACATAATCGTGTTAATGTAAGTACATTGTCTTCTTGAAGATGGTTAACCGATTGCCATGAATGAGTTCTCTTTAGCTGAGTAGTTACTCTTTAGTGAAGACATTTCCTTGTGGATCTATATATTATGGGTGCACTAACATACGAGTTCACGTTTCTTGTTTGAGCTTGGCTGAAATTTCCTACGATTTCGGGGGATGTATCCTGCGCTCTATTATATGGAACCGGATAGGAGCGGTATATTATGGAGGGGCATATAGTTGTGCTAGAGCCCATAGCAGAATTCACCACGTCCATAGATGCACTTTTTTCGGTTTCCGCTGATACACCTGATATATTTGTGATTCTATAGAGTGTGTGATCAAACTTCTCCTCGTCCATATACTTGAAATTCATTCCATGGGTGACAGTCAGGTCCAAGTCCGGAGGGATTCAGATACGCGTCCAGAGCGACAAACTAATCAACGCTTACTCTGTAGTTTTCGAGTACTCTCCAGTTATTCATCGCAAGCACAAAGAACTCAAAAGCAAATCCTCATCTTAGATCGATTCTCTGGTACCTCCTCCGTAGAAAATTTTTGGATCGTCAATGTTCATCACTACGAGCTCAATCCTTGCCACCATTTCCAGGATCTGGCTTATTCTAGGATCAGTTGGAGCCATGCCCCATTCAATGGCTTTGCATTGATAACTACTTTCGAAAAGGATCCACACATCTTTGCGCGAGAAAGTACCCTTCAATGTCTCGTAACGTTCCGGAACGATAGTAACGGCTCGTTTGAGGGGAGAAAGACCCTGAAAAGGGTCATATTTGAACACCGCATATCTGAACAAAGCCACCCCCCAGTTTCGGTCCAACCGGCAAAGAATGTTGATTATTGGATAAGAACAACTCGTTCATTTGATATATGAGTCAACAATTGCAAGCTACCACGTTAAATGGTAGCTGATAAAGGATTCATAATACTTTAAATATTTGAATTCCATCAATTATTTAAAAACACTCATGACATTTTGTTGTTGGTATTGCTCAGGCGTTTGCACTTGCTCTGTTGGAAAAATGCAGAACAAAAAAAAATTGACTGCGGATGGAAAGTTTCGTACTTGATTCAATGTCCTGATAAGAAAATAAATATTGAAGCACTTCTGAGCAACTGAAATGCAAACAACTTTTGATCAGCATGTAATCAATGCGGATTTTGTGTTAGTATTGTTTTTGATTTACTTTTTGCTTTCTCAAATTTTTCGATAAGAAAATATTTTTGCGCTACAGCATGTCTTCAAAATTTCACTGAATTGTTTGAGGAAAAACGTGACGAGTAAACGTTTAAAGTCTGAAGTTTTTGTTTGAATATTCAAACGATAATGAAAATGACACTGTTGAATAGTGCTTTGAGTGTTGTTTGAGCAGTTTTTGTGCATCTTCAGTAAAACTACCCCTAAATTTTTGAAAATTTAACTTTTATTAGTTTTCGCAGATCCATGAAGAAGTTAATTTAGTGCACTAACTACCAAGAAAAATTAACAGTATCATAATAAAAGTCAATGAATAGACATAAAATCATTAGCAAAAAGGGGGCCATGAAATGGGAAAAATGACATGATGCACCTTATCTTTGCTTTGCTTATTTCGATACGTCGAAATTTGAATTTATCCTTTAAGTTCTCAACGTGTGCACGGATATGCTTCCGATTTTCGCAGAAAAATTGCCACGTAATCCGAATACTCCAACGTCAACTCTCCGGTTAACTTTGATAAGTTTGGTGTGAAGAGCAAAATGAAAATTGGCCCAAGTGCAGATCTTTGAGGAAACTCGGTATAAATAGTTTTCGCTGTGACTATTGACTCCTTTGCTTGGATTTAAAATAAGCAAAATACAGAAGACTATGATGCGATTAATAAATCACTTTTAAAATAGCTCGTGTTCCAACTTATTCTCAGCTTGATAATCAGGACCTGTAATCCTGTCATCGTCATCTTCAATACAATCTTCACTGTCTTCGTAAGTATTCAATACGTAGGCTATTTCATTATCCCAAAGGGATTGAAAAGTCCATCTTAAAAGAAAACAAATCAATCATGTTAAAGATTTCTTCATAAAAATAAAGTACCCTCGCTAGTTGAAAAGAGACAGTATCGAGCAACACCTTGAAAGTTTGGGTATCACCGTCCCCTACATAATATCCATAAAACTCGTGAAACTTTTCTGAAGATTGCCAAAACATTTCAAATATGTCGTTGTCCTCCATTTTCCAGCACTTCTGAGTGGTCAGCACTTTATCTCGCTCATAACACCCTTCCAACTTATTAGCGTTCATCTTTCCCTTTTTTTTGTTCATAAGCTTTGCAATAATTTGATTTGACATAGGCATTCACAACTTTTCTACAGTATTTATAGAATAAAATTACTATGCCAATAAAAGACATATGCCACTTGTTCTATCAGAGTCCTGTTTAGACGTTCAGTAGCTCCATTTTGAGGCGGAGTGTAAGACACTGTTGTGTGGTGTAATACCATTACTTCTCAAAAGATCAGAAATATTCTTGTTGATGACAAGACCATTATCAGTGCGGAGACACTTGATTTTTTTTTTATTTGAACTTACGCCGAGGTCCTCAAGGAGATCAGGCAAAATGTGGAACCCGAAAAAACCGTGTCTGTAGCACAGGTGGTCACCTCGTAGAACTCGGAGCGAAATCCACCGACAAGGGCCTGTTCGAGAGCGCTGTCAAGGACGTTCTGGGCTCTAAAGCTGTTATCTCGTCATTACAGCCAACGGCCTCTTTGGAAATAAGAGACCTTGACTGCATTGCGGATGCCAAAGAAGTAGAAGATTAGAATATGCTAATTCTTCCTACGGCAGAGAGCTTTAGGGTAAGGCTAACGCCTACCAATCCTAGAGGGTAAAGGGCGGTAATAATAGATGTCCAAGAGAAAGATGCTGTGCAACTCCTGGCCAACGAGAAAATTAAAGTCAGCTGGGTTGTGTCCAGGATACGTCGAAGAGTAGCTCTAACTCGATGCCACAAGTGCCTTAGCTTCGGACACATCTCCTTGAACTGCAAGGGGCCATATCGAAGCAAACTGTGCTACAAGTGTAGCACTTCTGGCCATCAGGCGAAAGACTGCTCAAACGAACCCAGCTGCATCTTGTGCAAAGGTAAGGGTCAGAAGTCTGAAATCTGGCCCGTATCCCAGGAAGTGGAAGGTGCCAGGAGTTCAAAGAGGCACTAAGCAAGAAAAGAACAAAGACATGATTCAAGTCCTGTAGATCAACCTACGCTGCAGCTCAACCACACAAGATCTACTAGACCAGGTTGCGAGGGAGAAAAAAGTCGACTTGTTGCTGACATCTGAGCAACACCACAACAAGGAGGAGGCTGGATGGTATTGTGGTCGATCCGGAACCGCCACCATCTGGGTATGTGATAGGGCTCTACCCACAGCGCGGAATCTCTCCAGCGGAAATGGCTTTGTGCTCATTCGGTGCGCCGATTGACATTCTTAAGCGTCTATTTCACGCCGAATGAGTCAATTACATCTTTTCAGAGCAGGCTCGATGAACTGAAGGAAGCTGTCTCGAGCACGGAAGGCCGAATCCTTGTTGGCGGTGACTTTAATGCCAAGGCGGTAGAATGGGGAATGCCTCTTCCAGATCCGAGAGGAAAAAGAATCCTAGAAATGGCGGCTAGGACGCAACTTGCTTGTCATCACGAACGTTTGGAACACACCAACTTTTCGACGGGGGGGGGGGGGGCTGCTTGGGAACTATTCCGGATGTGACATTTGCTTCGGAGTCCTTATTGCCTAGGATACCCAGGTGGAGGGTACTGGAGGACTACTTGGCGAGTGATCACCAGTACATTGCTTTCGAAATTGGCGAGCGTGCTACTTGACGCGTAGCAACCCAACCCTCAACTGTAGGTTGGAATATTTCTAAAATAGATGTCGACGCGTTCGGCGCAGTTCTTATGAGCGGTGAAACTATGACGGCAACGGCGGGGGCCTCAGCTAAAAACATCGTGAACTCCACCATGAGGCTCATCAAAAATGCGTGTGACTGCTCTATCCCCAGGCGACGGCCTCGACACAATAAGCCTGCTGTGTACTGGTGGTCGGCAGAAATCGCTGAAATGCGGGGAGAATGTCCAACGTTTAAGAAATTGAAACGAGTCACAACCCCAAACGCTGGCATACAGGTTGGCTAGAAAACTCCTCCGTAGGTTGATTAAAGAAAGCAAGGCTCGCTGCTGGCACAACCTCGTGGAGGACATCAATAGATGCTCGTGGGGGCTGGGTTACAATCTTGCCATGCGGGTACTAAGAGCTGCAAGGAGGCTCTGTGTCCTTGAAGTGGAAAAAATGGACATGATTGTTCGAGCGTTTTTCCCTATGCACCCGTTCGTCCCGATGATGCGCCGATGTTGAATGTCCTGGAGAATGCCCGCTTTTTGGTGCCATCGAGCAGGATGATGCGGTAGAATCTTTAAAATCGAAAAAGGCCCAAGGGCCAGACGGTATACCAGCGGAAGTGATACAGCTTGTAAACAAGAGAGGCTCGTGCTGATCCACAAGGGGAAGGGGAACGCCGAGCAACCATCTTTATATCGGCCCCTATGTATGTTGAACGCTGCTGGGAAGGCTCATTAGAGAAAGACTTGGTGAGGCTATCCGAACTGTCGAAGATTTGTCTCCTCAGCAGTACTACTACAGGGCTGGTCGATCCACGATCGGTTCAATAGCAGAGGTAGTGAGTGCGGTTCAGCAGCCCACAATCACTACTCGAGACGAATAGTACTGCTCATAACACTCGATGTGAGAAATGCCTTCGATTCTGCTAGATGGACAGATATTCTTCGTGCTCTGCAATATTTCAGAGTGCCGAGGTATCACACGCGGATATCTCAAAACTATCTCAAGACTATCTCAAAAACCGGAAACTCACCTATGACACATTGGGAGGCTAGCGAAGAATTGATTTGACAAGTGCGCAACGTTCTGTTCTGGGCCCGGACCACTGGAAAGTCTCTTTTGAGCTTTGAGCTTTTGAGATCGCAGGTACCGGGGGAGTCGCGCCTGGTTGGCTATGCAGATGAAGTAGCAGTACTAGTCACCGGAAGTACTATCGGACAGGCGCAACTCAAACTGGGTGCGGTAATACGTCGAGTGAGCGAGTGGATGACAGACCGTGGGCTTAGCCTAGCGCTAGAAAAGACCGAGGTTGTCGTCCTGACCAAGAAGCGGATCCCTCGTGTTATGCCGGTTCGTGTAGGGGAAATGATCATCGAGTCAAAAGAATCAATCAGATACCTTGGCTTGATGATTGATTCGAAGATGATTTTTTTCGAGCAGGTTCGAGCGTCAGCGGATAAGGATTCTGTGCGAGTATCGGCTCTCAGTCGCCTTATGGCCAACACGCGGGGACCAACCTCGAGCACAAGATGGCTACTGATGAGTGCAATGGAGCCAGTGCTCTTGTATGGCTCTGAGGTTTGGGCTGACGCTCTTAATAAAGCACCGAAGGCGTCTGGCACAGGTGCAGAGGCAAGGAGCTTTGTGGATAGCGACTGCATATCGCACTGTCTCTGAACGTGCAGTGCTGGTAATCTCGAGGGTGGTTCCTATTAAGATACTTGCAGACGAACGGAAACGTGTATACTTACGTAGGGGGGGGGGTAGTCGGCAAGAGAAACCCTCAGCCGAGAGGAACGTAGAAGGACCTTGTGGCAGCAAATATGGGAAAACGAAATGCGAGGCAGGTCGACCGCACGGCTGATAAGTGACTTGGGGCGTGATTCTACAGAATGCATGGTGAGACTGATTATTACCTGACGCAACTACTCAGTGGTCACGGGTATTTTAAGTCTTACCTGTATAAGATGAGAAAGTCACAATCCCCAATTTGCGTGTTCTGCACGGGGATGACGGATGGCGCCTGCCACATGTTCTTTACCTGTACCAGATGGACAAGACTCCGTTCGCATCTCTCGGAGAAAATTGGCGTAATTTCCCCAGAAAATGTAACGGGAAAAATGATGCAATCAAAAGACAATTGGAACTGTGTGTCGCATTACGTACGGACATTACTTCTTATAAAGAAGGGCATGACGGATCGCTTTGCAAGGGGGGGGGGAGAATTTGTTTAACAGCAATTCTATTCCTTCCTACCCATTCGTGCAGAAAGAGGGATTTCCCTAAACCTGAAGGCACCGCTTAGCCATGATTAATGAGGCCTAGTCCGAAGTGATGTGACAAACAGTTCCGGGCTAGGTTCTCGGCGTGACAGGGGAGGTGTTTAGTCGGTAGTCTGGTAGCGGGAGTCCGACATTCAAGGCGTAAATAGCCATGACTTCCCACAAAAAAAAAAAACAAAAAAAAAAGGTTTTCTTCACAATTTCAAAATCTAGGCATGGCATACGGGATTAGATGTAGCGAGAGAAAAACTTTCTGTCGATCGGGAAGCTGCCAATAGCTTTCTGGAAACTTTTAAAAGGACACTAAGGACTTTGATCCGGACCCTGCTTAAATGCCGATGAAACTGGTTTAAATTAGAAGGCGTTGCCTAGGAAAACATTGGCATCTAAAAGTGAGGAAAGTGCTCCAGGGCATAAGGTCACTAAGGAACACGTCACCATTCTAATTTGTGTTAACTCTACAGGCAACCATTGGCTACCCTTGCTAATGGTTGACAAAGAAAAGAAGCCAAGAGCTTTTAAAAATAAGTGAAAACTTGCCAGTGACTTGCACAAACCAAAGAAGTGCATAGATGAATTCGAGTATATTTCAAGAATGTTATAAAGAAACCTTCGTCCCTGGTGTAAAATATTTTAAAGAGAAACCGGGAAAAAGGAAAAGGTTCTACTCATCATCGACAATGCGTCAGCGCATCCACCAGTTGATCTTCTTGAGAGTGAAAATTGTGAGTTCGAATGCCTTTTCCTGCTGCCTAATGTCACTAGTCTACTGCAGTTCATGGATCAGGGCATAATGGAGTGCACTAAACGACACTACCGACGCCAGTTGCTCCGAAAATTGTTATTGGCTGAAGAGAACAACGGAGAAATAGTTTTGCATCCATTTACAAAAACTAATTTGAAAGGCTGTTGCTATATGATTGTCGATTCCTGGCATATGGTGAAGAGTGTTTCACTTAAACGAGCTTGGAATAGAATAAACGGCACATGAACAAAGGAACAACTGGAAGCCGAAAACCAAAGTAAACAACAACAACAGCTGCCGTTGATTAACGGGAACACGGTCTGCCCATGGTAGAATTTGTTAAAATTGCCAAAGAAATTGCGAGCTGTTCAGAATGCGATGTTGATGGTGTGGAAGAGTGGCTTCGATGTGATAAAGACGACAAAAGATTTTAGATTACGACAGATGATGAGGTTGCAGAAAGTGTCATGAACGAACAACAAGATGATACCGTCGCCAACGATGAAACAGGGGAAGAAACTAGGGATGAAAATGTTCCCACTCATGGAGAAGCGTTTATATATTTTGAAAACGCCTTAAAGTGGATAGAGCGGCTACCTGAATGTGACACAGTACAACTTTTAGCCGTCAAGTACCTGTGGCACCTCGCCGCTCGGAAACGTTATACTACGTATACTACGTTATACTACGTACTCTCCTCGAAATGTTCCAAAAATAAAATCCTGTGACCAGAGTATGTTTTCAAGAGAACTAAATATTATGGTATGTACAGTAGGGAGCAGTATTAAGCACATGTTTACACTTCTTGCATTTCATAGCATATAAGAATAGAAATGACAAAGTAAACTAGAAGTTTTTTTCCTTTCATTGCTTGCTCAATTCCTAACATAACGGTATATAATACAAAATAAAAAGCAAAAGACCCATAGAGAGAGAAAAGCAAAACTAAAACAACTCACATGTACTCAATATTGCACTCATCTCTGCTTACATCGGAAATTTAAAAATTTACTGCTTGTTTTGAATTCTTGGTCATAAATGAACGAGAAGAGTTAGTTAGTTGTGTGTGTGTTAGTTTGTGATTGTGTTTGATTAACTGTGAAACCTCAAAAAGTGGTGCGTTTTGTAAAGTTCATAAAAAAATCAAAGTTATTCGAAATAATGAAGAAATTATCACGAAATATTGAAAATAGCATTGCATCTATGACAGAGAATGGCTTACCGACACGGAAAATTGCTGAGCAACTTAAAATAAGTCAGTCAGTGGTCATAAGAGTTCAGAAAAGGCGAAAAATTACTCCTAAAGAACAAGTGAGAGGTCGCAAAAAACTTTTGACAAATGCGGACGTGCGTCTTATGATAACAGAGATGAGAAAAAACAAGTGTTTAACACCTAAGAATGCTGCTCTGGCAATAAAAAAGTCCGTTAGCCAATGGACAGCAAGAAGAGCGCTCCACTGTATTGGATACACTGCAGCTGTTGTGTGCAGCTGAAAAAAAATAAACCTGCATTGTCAGAGAAAAATGTGAAAGCACGGTTAAAGTTTGCCCGAGAACATAAAAATTGGACTGCAGACGACTGGAAACGGGTAATCTGATCAGATGAATCAAAATTTAATCGTTTTCAGTCCGATGGTATGCAGTTTTGTTGGCGCCGACCTGGAGAGACCATGCAAAGACACCATGTTAAAAAAACAGTCAAGCACGGTGGAGGAAATGTCATGGTATGGAGTTGTTTCACATGGTGGCATGTTGGACCACTGCAAAAAATTTATGGAATAATGAGAAAAGAAAACTATTTAAATATTTTACGAACTCATATTCCTGATTTTGTGGAGATGAGCGCCTATCCTGAAGAAGAAGTAATATTTCAACAGGATAAAGACCCAAAACACACGTCTAAAATCGTGAAAAATTGGTTGACTAGGCAAAATTTTACATTGATGCAGTGACTAGCACAAAGTCCCGACCTCAATCCAATTGAAAATTTGTGGTCAATCGTTAAAAGGAGACAATCGTTGAACACATGACAGTTTAGCAGAGTAGAGTGATTTTACAGAGATAAAAAAGTAAGGTTGACAGGAAGGCGCGAAATTTTAAAAATACCACTTTATTTTAATACAGTGGAACCTATTTATATATACAGTTGATTGAGATGCTGTAAAATTTGCAATATTCTATTTCATGGGCCAACGTTTTTTTGTTAGTATTTTTGCCTCATTTCAAATAATGATTCCTTAAAAGCTACTAAAAGTAAAAGAAAACAACTTCGAAAGCATTTCGGGAGCTATCTTTATCTCTGGATCGTATCTAGAATTCTAGCGTATTCTGCGCTAAATACTTCCACTAAATATTGACTGAAAAGCTACGTAAATTTCGATTTGCCTCTGCAGACGTTTGGATCCTCAGATTACAAATGCGCACATATTAAATATTTTGTACATCTGAAAAACGAATTGGAGTTTTTCAATACAATAGAGTAGTTTTCAAATCAAAATGTGATTCTTTCCCAAAGTAAAAATATCTCAAACGATGCTTCTTCCTGACACAGACTGTTTCATATTTACATACTCGTAAAATTGATTGGAGAGTATAGTAGCTGAATTTTATTTACTTTACTTCACTCAAGAGTACTTCATTCAAGTGTTTTCATAAAATCCAAGATTTTATTATTATTATTTAATGAAAAATCAACAGCAACGATCGAGACAAGCAACTGAATCCCGAAGAAATTGAAAATGTTGGTCAGTTATAATTTTCTATTCAGTTGTGCTGCAGGCCCGTGAAAATGAAGTCACTCTTCCTAGCATTACTTCTGCTGGTACTTCGCCGTTCTCTACAATGCGGCGTGAATCAAAATGACCCGGATCCTGTCAAAGATTGGTGGGAAACAGCCCAGTTTTATCAAATCTACCCTAGGTCATTTAAGGACTCTGATGGTGATGGCATAGGCGATTTAAATGGTAATGACAAATAAATTGAATCATTAATTATTTAAAATAATACATAAAATAATAAAGTAAAGTATTTAATAAATAGACAAAAGTAATCCAAGATGCCTAACACCAGTTAACAATTATGGCAAATGATATTTTCAGGTATAACGGAAAAGCTGGATCATCTAAAGGATATTGGCGTGAGTGCAACATGGCTCTCACCTATTTTCAAATCACCAATGGCTGATTTCGGCTACGACATCTCAGATTTTTATTCAATCCAACCTGAATATGGGACGCTAGAAGATTTTCAAAATTTGGTCGAAAAAGCTAAGTCACTGGGCATTAAAGTAATCCTTGATTTCGTACCAAATCATTCAAGTGACGAAAATGAGTGGTTTATAAAGTCAGTGAACCGTGAAGCGGGATATGAAGATTTCTACGTATGGCATTCGGGGAAGCCTGATCCAAATAATGCCACAAATCGTCTACCTCCAAGCAATTGGGTAAGTACCTAAATATTACAACAGGATACCATTCCATCATAAAATTATACCGAGAATGCGTTGCGAAATTCAAAGTGTATCCTCTCAATAAAAGCTGAGCATGCATGCCATCTAAAGCAAAATTCAAAATATACAACACAAACAAGTCCTTTAGCTTTAATCGTTCATTAAAAAAATGAAAATTCTTTATCATGGTTTTTATCTCGTTGGGGACACTTTTTTTCTTGGTCCTTTACCAATACGGCCACTCGGTAAACTTTATAATGAAATAAATTATTTCATTTACGCTTCACCTCTCTTCCTGCTTTGTGCCCGTAATAAATTTAATTTTTAAGGTTTGTTTGAGATAGAGTTTTGTCATTTCCAAAAACTTTTCACATTTACCAACCATAAATTTTCAACGCTACTCACCACCTTCTGTTGACCGTCGTTACCGTCCTAATTGAATTTAGCAACGGCAACAACTTCAGCGTTTCAACTGGAACAGGTGATTTGCAAGGTAAAATGTCCTTTGAATTGCGTACGTTTTCCATCTGCCAGTCTTTTCATGTATGGATTTAATCAAAAAGTGTTTTTGGTATGCGAATAGAAATTCGTTGATGGTTGGTTGACGATTACTTCGCATTGCGGACTAATAATGTTTAGAAGGAATATATCCACTAAAATACTTCATGAAAATACTCATCAAATGATCATTCGTACAAAGAGTAGCGCAGCAAAATATTTAGAAGTTCACAGTGAAATGTGGTTGACATATGGTAGGAAGGAAGTGATCAAGTGAGGAAGGACGGTGATCCCAACGAAAGTTTTCGGATGGAATTTCCGTCCCAATTCGAGCTCCTCCTCTTGGGATTCCCCAAAGTAAAATAAAGTCTTAGCTTCGGTTGAAATTATAAAGTTTTCTTAAATTTCGATTCAATTTTCAGATTGCTAACTAAACAAGCATACCAGAGAGCTTTATATGCGTGACTCTTCCAATAGAACTTTTTAGTTTGAATACTTAGATAAAGTAGCCTTGTCTCGTACAATCCATACTAACATGAGCCTTAACTGGAATCAACTTCTTCCTTCTAATTTGAAGCACTACGGTCCGCCGAGCCTTGTACAAACGACTCCAATTGTCATGGTCCATTGACCGCGTACTCAAATTTTGAAAACCGAGGAGCAATGAATTGAATTTGACCACAGAGTTAGACCGGCGTTTCCTCGGTTTCCCCACTGGTCTCTGTCTTTCAGTTCAGTTTTCCCAACGATGACTTTTTTGGGTAACCTTTGTTCGTCCATACGATTCACATGGCCAGCCCATTGCTAATTCCTCAGCCTTACAATCGTTAAGACCTCCTGCTCGTCAAAAATTTCATACAGCTCATGGTTGTATCGCCATTGATCTCCATCTAGTTGCGCTCCAATTATCTGCCTCAGGATCCATTGCTTAAAAGCTTTGAATATATTTTCGTATGCTTGAGTTAGAAACCATGTTTCTCCCCCTTTCCATAGCATAGACCTTATCACAAATTTTTATATTTGGCGCTTTGTTTTCCAGTGCATGCAGCTGGTCTTAATAATCGTCAGACCAGAATAAAAGGTAGTATTTGCGAGCTCTACACTTCGCGGTGTTTCGTCTCTTTTTTTAGCGATTCTTAGTTTTGGGAGCTGCATACACAAATTCACCAACATTTTCGAAACTGTCTTCACCGACTCTGATACTTTGTGTATTTGGATTATTTTTTCTGACTGCGCCATGAGCTTTACTTTCCTTTCATTGATTTGCCTCCCTACTAGATTTACTTCGTAGCCGAGTTTCAGGAAAAGTTCTTTGGCGGCTGTTAGTAATCGTGATAAAGTGTTGATGTCATCCGTATTGGCTATCTCTTGACTTAACCTGTATAGTGATGTGCTTCTTGTATCGACATCTAGCTTTCTTGTGACATATTCCAGAGCCAAATTGAAAAGCAAAAAGGCCAGCCCATCTCCCTGTTTTAGTCTGGTATTTATGTGAAATTCGTCGAGTGACTCTCAAAAGCGTCGGGAGATATGAGAGACTGTCAACGTCATTGTCATTTTAGTAAGACGGATTAATTTCACTGGGTACCAAAACGAAATTTTATTCGTTACAATAAGTTACAATCCACACTGCCGAATTCTTGCTTAAAGTCAATGAAAATCTGGCAAACGTCTGTGCTGAACTCCCAGCATTTCTAGAGTAACTGTTTGACGGTAAACAATTGTTCTATCATCGATCTACCAGCTCTAAAGGCTCCTTGATACTCCCCAATAAGAGTATTGGTGTTTGATCTCATTTTAGTATCTAAGATCTTCGAAAATATTTTGAAAGCCATCATCAGCCATACATCAAATTGTGGAACCAATTTGAATCAGAGTAGAGTATTAGTAGAGTAAAGCATTCAGAGTAGATTCAATTTAAGACCCCCGGACTTTCTGTATCTATAGGCTGTGCGGAGTTACAACGAGTTTTAAGTAGTAAACGCGATGTGAACAGCAGAAGCATGATGGAATATGGTATGCAGGGAAACGCAAGGAAAGAGTTTAATTCTATAAATTGAACAAATATTCTCAGCGCATAAGAAAAATCTTTCCGAGAACCGAAGTACTAAGTTGACGGACTACCTCGTGGCGCAAAAATTGGCGAACGACACATAAGAAAGACGATGGAAAAAGCAGGTCATATGAAAGATACAGGGTCTCATTTTTAATCTGAACATCTGGAATACTTAATACGAACGGTGTTTGCGGCTCCATCTGTCAAAAAACACGTGTTTTAGCTATCAGAAGTGACATCTGCAATGCAGACAATGTAGCAAGTTCAGCCGCTAGACATATCACTGAGCAAATGCATTTCAGATTCGGTTTGTTGCTGGGTCTAGTGGTTGAAAAAACGATTGGCCGATGGATTGATTACGAAAGATTCTGCTGCAGGAACATGGAGAACGAAAACCGACCACTTAATTTTTTCTATTCAAGTTTAAGGTGATCCTATTGGCTCATGGGCATGCTGCAGATTGTTGTGGGAACTGTGTCCATAATGCTCCTCAGCCAAAAGAAAAGGGAGATTTATGCACAGTTCACTGACACTATTGCTAAATGAAACGAGGTTTTGTGTGGGCCTGTGAAACCAGGGTTATTTGACCAATACCCATCCGAAAGCTGAGCCTAAGGTGTCAAAACTTTTTGATGGAAAGTGGTAAATCAATTATGGAACAGGCCTCAAGGAACAAAGGTATGCTAGCCTCAGGGTATGCTAGCCTAAAGGAAAAAAGGTATGCTCGTCACTTTATCAGTGATCCCCCTTGTTTCCAGTTAAAAAAAAGCTTTTAGTTAATTTGGACCCAAGCAGAGTTGAAAGTGACAAACAGTTCCAGGTTAGGCTGCCACAGTTATTGGCACCAGAAAGGTGGATAACGCATGGTTCACCAATTGGGGAGAGAATTATCGAGTTTTCTCCCATCATAACTAGGTGAAAGAGATGCTTTTATCAAAGGGCACCAAAAAGAACAAAGCATCACACCTTGCTTGAGCAGTTGTCTTACAAAGAAGAGGATCTTCAATTAGTCATGAAGGCAGCGGAAAGGGCGCTTTCTCTCTCAGTATTACCTCTCCGATAAATCCTGCAAAAAGAGTCATCGGTCCGATGTGAAGGTGCTGTTAAGTTACGCTAAAAGGGCTATGTTCTCAGTGTTTAAAAGGAGGAGTTTAGTCAGTACTCCAGTAACTCAGAGCCGTTGGGAGTCCGACACAATTAGAAAATATCATTATTATTGTTGGTGTATCGAACCTGGTAAAATTGTTAAAAACTGGCATGTTGACAACTGACCTATTATTCAATAAAGACTGAAATATTTGATAGGGTAACAGGCTCATTTGGGGTCATGACTTTCATACATTTTCTAGGTACAAATAAACACTCCAATAAATAGTAAAAATGGCTAAAATTTTTTTTGAAACTTTTTTTCCAGCTTCAAGCGTTTCGTGGAAGTGCATGGGAATGGAATCCGACTCGACAACAATTCTATTTACATCAATTCGCTGTCAAACAACCTGATTTGAATTATAGAAATCCTCTTGTCGTGCAGGAAATGAAAAATGTCCTTAAATTCTGGCTTGACAAGGGAGTCGACGGATTTCGAGTGGACGCTGTTACTTGGGTTTTCGAAGTAAAACCCGATGCAAACAATAACTATCCTGACGAGCCGATAAGTGGATATACAGATGATCCTGATGAAGCAGCTTATTTGAAACACATTTATACACAAGATCAACCAGAGACGGTTGATATGGTGTATCAATGGCGTCAACTCTTGGACCAATACAAAGAGGAACATGGTGGTGATTCACGTGTCCTGCTGACAGAAAGTTACTCGGAAATAGAATATGTTGTTCAATTCTATGGAAACTCCACACACAAAGGTTCACACGTACCGTTCAATTTTTACTTTATCACAAAAGCAAATAAGGACTCAAGTGCAGTTGAATTGAATGCCATAATTTCATTATGGCTCCAAAATATGCCAAAGGGCACTGGTTATGCCGCAAATTGGGTGGTAAGTTCTCGATGTATGATTTAAAATTTCAGGATATAAATATATCCTTCGTCAGAAAAACACAACGAGAATCTGCTTCCCTCGCAGATTTCAGTTTTTTGTTACACTACCACATCCTGAAATCAGTTTTTTTTTATAGATGGGTAATCATGATCAACGGCGTGTTGGAAGTCGTTACGGCAAGGAGCGTATTGACCAAATG
The DNA here is from genome assembly GCA_954870665.1 of Stratiomys singularior. Classification (NCBI taxonomy): domain Eukaryota; kingdom Metazoa; phylum Arthropoda; class Insecta; order Diptera; family Stratiomyidae; genus Stratiomys; species Stratiomys singularior. Next base: position 23,944,619 of record OX940881.1, on the reverse strand, counting down.
AACATGATTTTAATGATGCTACCCGGCGTAGGAATATCATATAATGTGAGTTCCCACATTGCAATTTTAATTCTGTGAGAAAATTTCAATCTCTGCGCTGAGGAAAAATTCCAACGTCAGCGTATGCATATATAATGTAACATTCTCACTGAGAATACATAAATCTGCAGGGTGAGGAAATTGGAATGCTGGACGGGCAAATATCCTGGGAAGATAGCAAAGATCCTGCTGCTTGCAATTCAAATCCGGAGATATATGAGAAGTTCACTCGGGATCCAGCTCGTACACCATTTCAGTGGGACGATACAAAAAATGCAGGTCAGTATGCATATAAATTGATACACCTTGCATTGTAAGCGTGCACGATAACGCAAGATGAGCTTGTATGCATGTTATGAATATCTAGCACGAATTTTTCACTTAAAAAAGGATAGTTACACGTTACAAGCAGCTTTTCAGCTGCTACGACGTCTTGAATTTTTATGCGATTTCATAAAATTGCTAGCATTCGCGTGTCCTTTCGTTGACTTTATTATGCGTTATAATATGCATATTTAATTATTACATTCTAATGATGTACTAGACATCTGAAAGCTGAAGGAATATCTCAGCAAAGATATCTTGGAGGGTACGTTCTAAAAAGGATCAATGTATTTTTGCGTTATCATTAACAAAAATTGAGGAAATGTGGTGATGAGTCTTAATAAATGGAAAGGTCTAAATGAAGAGTTCACGTTTTTGCATAAAAGGGTACTTGTTTTGGTTTTGTGGTCTTGTAGTCCTTATGCAGGTGCGAAACTCAAAGTACAGAATAAAGAGGACTAGACAATCAGTATGTGCAATAATAAATTTATGCATAGAACTTTTGCTTTGACCGGTAGGTGCCATTATCCTGCAGCATTTTCTGTGCTACTGCTTGACTTTTTGAACTGCATCTGGAACAAGGATCACAAAAGTATCTATTCTGTAGGCTTGGCCAAACAATTTTTTTGGAAATGGAAGAGATTTGATTTTTGAGAAATCTTACGGCAACGGAAATATTTCTTTTCCTTTTGGTGGTCGTGCTGAAGTCAGTACAATCATTGCTACCAAAAAAATGCGAAACATGAATTTCGGTGGTTTGTGACTCGGAGCGAGAATCAGATCACCGACTCTTGTCTACTGAAAGCTTCGAAAATAATGTCCACGTTGAAATCAGCCTCAAGTTAGTGCAGGAATCGTCGTGTGCAGCTTCTTCCTGCGTTCCCCTTCTGTTGCCTGCCAAACTTCTGGATGAAGGTCCATGTTCCAAATTTAAACAAAAGCAAAGTAAAAGGGCAGAGTTTTTGAATTTTGTACCTCCTTTATACATATGTGTTGTTGACCAGTCGAGGCTAATTGTTCGTAGTTTTAAGCTGGTATTGAAATAAACCGAAACAAAAAAATCCCCAGTGCAAGCCTTGTTAGTATTTGATGAGTGTAAGTCACGCCGAAACATAGGGAGACCTTCAAAAACATGGAGATGACACGTTGGATGTTTTTCTATACCATGGGGCAGGAATACGGGGCAACGCTCTGGGTAGGAAGTAACAACAAGAGTGGTTGGAACAGGTAAATGCCATATCAACATGGCAATTGGTCTTTGGCTCGGTAAAAGTCGGAATCGCAAAAAACATAGAAGAGATTACCAGGGAAGAAACACAACGCTCTCCCGGCGATTCAGAAAAGTCCTTGCAGTGGAACGCAAATGGAACGTCAATTTCAAATCCCTCATCGCTCAAGCTCTAAGTGAGAGCTGTATCCATTGGACTCAGCTCTGGATTGGACATGGTCTTATAAGTTCTGGTCCGGTCTTACAAGCTGAAGATTGACAGGCCACAGCAATCCAATAGCGTTCTATGTATAGGAAGAAAAGCCTTTAAAAAATGAAATATGTAGTGTTTTGACCTTTTCAGTTGAATTGAAGCAGTTTTTTGGAAACTTAACTCGGAGGAATTATGTTTGACACTTTTTCTGACACTTCCCTAGAGAACACCCCACTTTTTTTCGCTAGGGAAGTTGCACCAATAGTTAAAAGGACCCTCTAAATCTGGTTGAACGAGGTCTAGCCCTAAAGTAATGAGCCAAAATTTAACAGGTTAAGTTGTCAAGTTGACACGGATATGTTGAGTTAAATAAGGGAAGTTTAAAAAGCGTAGTTGAATCTGGAACTGCGTGCTGTCGAAATCTTAGTGGAGGATTTAAGGACCAAGCTTGAAACTTTTTCATAGAATTAAGTGCTTATTTCAAGCTAGTGAAGTCCTGCAAGAGTATGCTGTGGGCCATGGTAATAATCTCGTTTGATCAAGGAAATGCAAGGAATCTTCACTTTGAAATGAAATCTGCAAACAAAGCTTGACAAAAGACACGAAAAGTAAATGCCAGCCCGCTTGCGTCCTCAAATCCGTGTAAGTTCCGCTTGCGTCCTCAAAATCGCGGGATATACCCTGGAAGCTGAGAGCGACCAAACGGATGAACAAAGCCTATGAACTACGAAGTATCAGGAAGTCTTTTTGGTAGGTGCCGATGACCAAGCGGGAACAAGTGTTGTGGCTCTATTATAACAGTCCCATGCCTGAGTCAAGTGGAAGAGAAAGAATTTGGTTTTCCAATGAGGTCAAAATGAAATCAAAAAGGATAACCTAAAGGTGGATTTGTAGGGACGCCAAGGGCGTACTGAGGGAAAGTGGAGAAAAGCAAGACCAAGGTGCGATGGAGGAATTGAAGAATGAAGAAGTTAAGAACTCCAGAATAGAAGAACTGCAGAGGTGAGCACTAGACAACACAAAGTGAATGACGAAGGAAGGCTTGCGAAACGATGCAGCGCACATTGCAGTTAGGAACGATTGGCTGAAATGAGTACCAATGATTGTTGAGTCGCCAATGAAGGTTCTGAAACGCGGAGAACTAAGGGCATACCGAGGGAGAATGGAAGAAAGCTAAACCAATATGTATTGGTAGATGCTAAGAATATTCAATGCAAAGAAGATTTTATGCTGTATGGGGACTCAATCTGATTAGAAGTACGGAGAGTACAAAATAAGAGATATAAATAATGTTTTAAACTGATGTGCAAGTGAATGACTAATACGAAGTATGAAGAAAATGAAGCCTGTGAAAGTTGACATTTCTTGTTCATCGTTGCAAGACAGATGGATGACTTGATTTATTGATGTCACGTTACATGTAGACTATCTGATTTTAAATGTAGTTAGGAAGTCAGAAAGCTCACATGGCAATATCAACTTTTTTGACTCTTATATTGATATTATAGACTCGTATATTGAAATTCATGTTCTGACATATATCAACCCAGACCCTATAGACTGGTGCTATAAGTCTCCGGTTGTCAGAGGGGGGCTTCTAAGTTTGAGTTACGACTTAGTCCATTCAGTTTATCGGGATACCATCCCCATATGCCAGAGGTTTTGATAAAGAGCTATCTGTCCCGTGTGTCTGGTGTTAAAGCTGAGATATTTCCTCGGACTGTACAAAAGTACAATCTGATCTGAAGTTTGATCTGAACAACGAGTTTTGGGAGACGCCCATAACACTTTACTGTCAGCCACCCATACGGTGAGGAGCATATCTTAGCTGAAACGTGGCGGTTGTGGTTTCAAAGGCTTCAAAGTGTGGAAAACATGAATCAGCGGTGTTCTGGAATCCATCTAGCTTAATTAAAATTGGGACCCAAGTCTGAAATTTCTTTCAGATCTTGAGGATAGTTTGCTGACACATTAATTCAACCTCTGGAGTTATCGTGGAGACTGTGAAATCAAACCTTAACGGCAGGGGTCCTTGCGACCATGTTAAATAATTCGACTTCATTACTCCAGTCGAAACCACGTAGAAAGTCCAAGCAATCTGAAAAGCACCAAGACAACTTTCTTTATAATCAAACAGAAGGTGGTGAGCGCGATAATCTCACACGTTGACAAATAAATAGTCAACATACCATTCGTCAGCTTGTGGGCTCTCCAATAGTTCCTACTTAGGTTATTGGAAACGCACAAGCTTGGTGGAAAGTAAAATTGGGTTTTAAATCAAGGGTTGGGGAGTAATAGAGTGTGTGGTATGTGGAGTACTCTCTAGTACTAGAGTACTGTGTACTAGTGCTGGGTATAAATAAACCACCCAGTACTTAAGTTCGACTTTCTTTCGAACACTCAATAGCACTTTCGAACACTCAGTCACACTTAACTTTCGCGTAGGATACTGAGAGCATGGAAGTAGTGAACTCAAAAAGGTTCAACACCAAGGATACATAAAACTGTCCGCTAAGAAAAATGGACTGAGCTACCACGCCTGTTTATAATTCCGCTGTGCTACATCAAAGACCCGAACACTGTAAGCCTCCGGTATTTCCTAGTCAGCTAAAATCGCTTACTAAGGAAGACAACGTTATTAGTTCCAAAAAGATATTCAACGGGCGTAAAGTCGGTACGAGGAGTGCATGAGACTCCCCTCGTAGGCTGAAGGCAGAGAGGTAAGGCCGTAGGTACTTCTCGTAAGTACAACATACACAGTGGTTCCTGTAGCTGAACTGCAAGAACATTATAAGGAAATTTGCCGGTGTCTTGCTAAAGCTGGACTAGACAGAAATGCTAGACGGAATATCAAAAGCTTCCTGGCTTCCTTATTGGTTGAAATTGTTCAGTCTTCCGAAAATAATCACTGAAACTAATGATTCTCTCCATGAACATGGAAAAGGCTTCAGGCTCTGACACTATTTTGATTCGTTACACTGAGCATTCAGTGTATGCTTGCTAAAATATGTTTTACCTGAGGGGAAGAAAACACGTCCTGCCATGTTCTGGTTAGTAAAAGAGAAGGAAAATTACCAGTCGTCATGACCAAATCACCTATTATTTATGCTAAATATGGCTGAGAAAGTGAAAACTGTCTAAAGTCTTTCCTTCAGAGTAGTACTGTCTAAGTGCTAAGTGTTCCCGTATCAACGTATTTGAGGAAGCAGTGACTGCATCTAAAAGATGGGCGGGGGCAGCGAGACCATATAGGGGATAGTGTTGCTGATGAAATTTGACCTCTGAGTGAACCTAAATTAACTGTACCCACATGTACCAGAATATTTTTTGACGATTCTTACTATTGGATTGTGAATCGAAGCAAGTTTAACTGAAGAAGCTCGTTAGCTTCTATCATTTTGAGTAGCACAAATCAGATGTGGTTCAGGATCTTATCCTGACTTAAGATTTGTGAAGCGTCTGTTAGCGGGAGTAGTTAGGACTCCATTTATCAGTGGGACTGACACTTGTACGCGAATGGCGTTGCCACAATAGTGGCTGAAAACAAAGTCGAGGAAAAAGGATGCACTAAACCGCTAGAAACAAAATTGAATGATCATGAATGGGGTCAGCAACTTGATAGAACGACAAAATCATGAAGAGGATCCGTAAAATAAGGATGGTCAATGGTACTGATCAATTGAAAGAGTAAATATCAGCTAGGAAACGGAACTCGAACTACAAGCTGAGATTTTCAGATGAAGTCATGGCAACAGCTGATAAGACTGCACGAAGGATTGGACTTTTAGTTGAATTGTTGAAAAATACGGACCCAAGTGCAACAAAAACCTGACTATATCGAAATTTGATGTCTATTCGTTCGCTATCCTTAACTCATCTTTTCAAACTTATTTTAAATGGCTCATTAGATTTCACTGTGTTCATTTGTCCTGTCCGTTCATTGGCAATCTCATATCGCAATAAAAATTACCATTACAAATTTATAGAATAATAAATCTCAAAAATTAAATCCTTTGTTGCAAAGTAATTGAATTGAATTTCATAGTTTCAGAATCTTGTCGCGAAAACTTTCAGGCTCCTCTGGTTTTGGTATTATACTAATTGGAAAATACTTTTAGGTTTCTCAACGGCAAACAAAACGTGGCTTCCTGTTGCATCCAACTACCTCGAAGTTAACGTGAAAACTGAGAAGATAGCTGAAAGAAGTCATTTGAAAGTTTATAAGGATTTGATTGCTTTGCGACAATCGAGAACTTTACGATACGGAAATGTTGATCACAGAGCACTCAACAACAACATCCTTGTTGTGGAACGGTAAGTTGCCAGACAGATTCCTTAATAAACGCAATTGAATACTCGTTTTGTGAAATTTCTATGATGATATCAACTTGGTGCCTGTGACGAGGACATAAAATATTATAAAACGTTGTTCTTGGTGCGAGCAAGTTGGAAGTTTCATTATTGAAGGAGAAGGTGTGGGTTTTTAAATACGATTTTGAGAAGAGTTTGCCACTACGTAGTGAAAAGATAATGAGTTTGCTAGGAGATTTTAAGGATTGAGCTTGATGCTATGAATGTGTAGCACGTAGTAAAACCAGAAAATAAGAAATGTGATAATACTTTATCACATATACTTTGCGTATATGTAGATCCAGTTAACATGACACCAAACCATCTTAGAATAATTTTCAATATTATACGCGTCACAGGAATGATTACACACATTTTCTTCATCCTTAAATAGAAGTATGCGGTAAGGCTCAGTGCAATTTCACGTCTCTTGATGACATGGCAATAAAAGGAGGAGAAATGACATAGTGTACTGCGTGGCATTAACAAGCAATGAGACCTTCAATGTTACGGCAATATAGGACTTACTCGTACTCGTTTAGCAAATTGTGAGCATATTGAGGTGTTTAAATGACATTTTGAGGTTTAAACAGGAAACATTTTGGAAATAGTTGAATACGATACTGCCTGAAAAGGTTTTATTCATCCTCGGGCTCCGGAATAGAACTAGCAAGTGATATAATAGTTACAACATAAGCTTTGTTTTGAAATTTTATTTTCAAATATATTTGTATTTTATAGTCCTTACCACTCAATTTAGATATTTAGTCCTGTTAATTTATCTGAAAGCTGAGGTATAAGAAGTTTTACATCAATTTACTTAAGTGCTGTATCAGGAAATGAGGTGTGTGAGAATGTTAATGAGGATGATCTTTCATAACCAAATTCTTTACTTTTTTCAAACAACAAAGTAACACCTTCAAAGTAGTTACCTTTGGTAGAGCTATAAACCGGTGAAGCCGTTGTTCCCACCCTTAGGAGCGGCGCTGGACGTCTCCAACTGGTACGAATTAGAACTTTACGATCAGAGTTCTTTAAATGATCTTTAGATCTTCGAAATGACGTCTTCTCAAGAGATGTTTCATTTTAGGGAAAATGAAAAAGCCACAATGACTCTAATCAGGTGAATAAACGGGTTGGGGAAAAAACTTTCTGAAGTCAAAAGGTCACTGATGGAAGTGATTCTTAACATAATTTTGGCACAAATTTTCCGCATCCTTAAATTATCAGTTAAAAATTGATGTACAGCAAAAATTTTTGAGTTCGACAGTTCACTCACCATCCTTATTGATGACGGTCTGATCTCACAAGAACGCTTAAGGTTTCAACGTTTCTGGTAGCTTTTGAAGTTGAAAGTCTCTCTGAGCCAGAACTCATTTGTGCCAGCAGCAAACTTGTGCTCTTGATAAGCAATGCTATAAGCCTGTTTCAAATTTTCAAAATTCACACCATTAGAAATAGCACAAATTTTGGTTTCAAAGCGTTGTCCAGTTTTGTAACACAGAACACAATCAAAAGTTCACTGATGATGCTGTGAGAAATAATGTGTTAGTTGTACGGAAGCGAAACTCAGACTGAAAAACGGAAGAGAGGGAGAAACTGGTTTAGCACATGCTGGTAGACACAACATTGTCAGTTCGCTCACAGTGTTGCCAGTCTGATTATTTTCCCTTTTCTCATACACCTCGCGCTTGTATAACTTCCACACTGATCTCTTAAGAACTCTTTCTATAGCTCGTTAAGGAAGAAACATTCCCTTTAAGAATATCGAAGTCAGTCCCAAAAAAATGGAAGTAGTTGTAGAAATAAGCAGCGACCTACCTGCCAACAGAAAAATGTTCGTAGTTCTTTGGTATCATATCCAAAATACTCTGTCTCGCTTTTTATTATGAAGCTGCGAATACGGAAAAATTGCACATTTTCTTGGGTGTCAAAACGATAAAACTATTACTATGTAGTTTTGCGTGGTTTTCTTCAATCTGTGTGGAGCATCAATGATTGCCAAATCGGGTTCTATTGTTTAACAAATCATGTTCAGGCGGCTGTTAATTTCCTGAGCAATGTATGACGGCTGCAAAATAACCTCACCCGCTGTACTGTTGAAAACAAGATTGTCAGAAAGTGATTTGGACACCGCGTGTTCCTGGGCTGTTGCCTTAATTTGCCTCAACTAAACGAGGCGTCTGCTAACTTAAATATGACTTTACTTGACTTTACAATTGTCTTTACAATTGGCTCATCGTAGCTAATCTACTTCACCAAATTTTAGAATACACCTGCATCCAGATCCCTTCATTAATTTAATATTCATACTGACAGCTGTAGCTTCGGTAACTCTAGACATTACGGTGGAGTTCCTTATTTCAAAGATATACAAAAGTAAAGTTTTTGGAAGGTTGAAAAGGTACCCTGACTTGAACCTCTGGACTTTAACCTGAAAAGAACCTCTGGATCTTCCAGTCAGCTACAGGATTTTTAGAAGGGAGATTGGGAACATAGATGAAGAATAGTTTTTCGAAAGGTCCCCAGGCCTAAAAAAGAGTTAAGTCCTTTGGCAAAATGTTGCTGATGAAATGGTGAATGGTATAATGAGAAGCACCATACCTATTTATAAGGATGTTCATCAGTGACATCAGCTATCTTCGACATGATGAAACCTATACTGTGACCAGTCAATTCTGCGTGTGTTATCGGAGCCTCGTTGAAAACTCTGCTGTGAAAACTCTGTGAAAAGTTACGTAAGAAAGTGTCGAAAATTCCGCCAAAAAGATCACTGCGTACAAAGCTAGGACATTTAAAAGACTTTCAAAAACGATTCATGGGTAGATGCATGTTAGTTTGATACGGTACAGGATCTCACAAACATCGTAAACGGAAATGAAGTGGACTTTAAACTAGCCATGAGAAAGCTATAATCGACATATTAACGTCTAGTGACTCATTTTAATTTGACATTTATTTGGGCAGCTCTGGCTTAAAGCGTCTGTCCACAATCCTCTTTAAGCGGTCAAACTTTACAAATAAAGGCAAATGCCTCATACTCTTACCTCCTGTTCACGACTATCCCAATGTCGAAAATCATACACAAATTTTCCCCGTACACTATTCGTTCTATTTCTGGAGCCTTTTTGATTAAATGAGCGATCCAATTTGGAGACAAAAGTATGGTTGCCAAGTTATGTATCGGGGATAGACCCGGTATCATTTCTTACGTTTTAGAGACAGGAGTATCAAATACGATATCATTTTTAGTGATATCTGAATTCAGGTTGCTTTGTTTACCCTGTAAGAGATTCTTGCGCCCAGTACCAGTGGAGCTCCATTCATCTCTATTTCACATCATGGTGCAATACTCTACTCTTTTCTTACAGTATAAACGTATTCTGATGGAAATAATGGCTGATGGGAAACCCATAAAAAATAATCCTTTTTTTGCATAAATATATTTAAATAGAAATAGTTTTCGTCGACCTGATGGAACCAGTGATGCCTCAACTGGCTATTTGCTGTATCTTCTCTAACTCCCTCTCTTCCTTTTACAGAGTTAAGGTTCTACTTTACAGAGTCTATCCCGTAATCAATTGCCTACGAAGCATTAGGTATACTTTAGTCGAATGTTTGTCAGTGGTTAATTTTTAGTGTCAAGTGCCAGAGCTTTAATCATAAAGGACACCTCTGTTGCTGCCCTTTTGACTTCTTCAATCCTCATTAGTTAAGTCTTCAAATTTTTCCCAGTCTACTTTATTTTGAGTAGAAAGTGAGAGTACACTGAGAGTATAGCGAAAGGAAAGTTTTGGGTGATCAGAGAGGGAGATCACGTAAATCTTGTCCTAACCAGAGAACCTAGCTTCGTATCCTTTTCAAGAGTACATTTAAGTGTTTTGACAGACGATGATTTGACAGAATGCTGAGTTTTTGAGATTAAGTGTACAGCATAGTTTCGATTTTATTGGAATTCCTAGTCAGTAATTTCAACTTCATCGAACTGTGTACGATTGAGGGTGCAGTGCAGTCTGCTTCGGGCCTGATACAATTCTCTGGATAACAGACAGAAGACCAATCTTGGGGAAAATGCGTAGCTCCCAAATAAAAAGCCCTAATCGGGTGATTCGTTGTGAGATACAGAGATTTCATTTTGTTAAAGCTTATTAAGTAAAATCATAACTTGATCTGTTTAACTTTTTTCGATTTTGTTGCCAATAATGTTTTTAAACCCTTTAAAAACCCTATGATGTCTTTAAGCAGTAATCATCAAATATACAGTCAACTACAGTGTCCTAACATGTGCAAAACTAAAGATGGTAATCATAAGTTGGTAATCTTTTGATACCACAAAAAAAACAAGGGACTGATGTGCGTCAACTGCGGAAGTCCACATTTGACAAGGTTAGGGGTTTGCGTTAAAATTTTGTTTGACAATCTTGATATACATTCTCGGCCTTGATATCTACTCCGAATCCTTGGATACTTCTGAAATTTTCTTAGATTTATTTTTTAGAAATAACAATATTATATAATATTACCCACAGAAAAATTAATCAACGCTCCTTTTCATTTTGACAGTAAATTGGGCAATGAACATGCGTTAGTATTGGTTGTTAACATATCCGGAACAAGAGACGTTGCAAATTTGGATTTAGTTGATAGTTCCCTACCAACATCACTAATTTGTGAAATTGTTAATGTAGAATCAAATCGTAAAATTGGGTAAGAAAAATTTGTTAAAGTGGTAGTGTAGAATTTTTAAAATTTTTCACTTTTTTCCAGAGATGCAGTGAATAAAAACAACATTGTATTGGCTCCTTATGAAGCACTGATTTTGAGCACAACATAGCATGACTGGAGTAATTGCAAATGAGTACATAATTATGTGAAGATATCAACTATTTACGGAAATTATATTGTGTACGCCGCATAGTGAAATTTAGTAAATTCTCCTTTTGTTGAAGCCTTTCCTTTTCATTTTTTTAAGCAATTTTACCACTTACGAATGCATCAAATGGTTACTTCAACAATAATTGTAGGAGATGAATGCTACGAGGGCTGCTATATATATTTCTGGCCCAATAATCAAAATGCGAATATTTATCATATAAAATGGTTTTCTTGTTTTTCAAAGTATTCTCCATGAAGATCTATACATTTTTGCATGCGCTCAAACCAATTTTCGAAGCACTTTTTCCACTCCGATTGAGAGACCTCCAAAACATGGGTTTTGAACGCTTCAACAGCATCTTCTGGCGACGAAAATCGTTGACCACGCATTTTTTTCTTGATGCGTGGGAATAAAAAGAAGTCGTTGGGGGCCAAATCGGGGCTATACGGCGGATGACCCATCAATTCGATGTTTTGAGTGCCCAAATAATCACATGTTTGATGAGATGTGTGAGAGCTCGCATTGTCATGATGGAGGATGATTCGTCTTCTCTTCTTCGTTTTGCGAATTTCTCCGAAGACTTCAGGCAAACAAATGGTCATGTACCACTCAGAATTGATTGTCCTACGTTCCTCAAGTGGAACAGTGGCCAAATGATCCATTCGGTCGAAGAAACAAGTGATCATTTGCTTTGCAGTGCTTCGTGCGCGAGCAGCTTTTGTTGGATTGGTCTCGTTTTGGAAGACCCACACGGTTGATTGCTGCTTTGTTTCGAGCTCATACGCATATATCCATGATTCATCACCTGTGACAATCTTATAAACGTCTTTTGAAGCACCGCGATTGTATTTTTTCAGCATTTCCTTACACCAATCCACACGAGCCATTTTTTGAGCGATTGTCAAATTGTGCGGGATCCAAGGAGAACAAACCTTTTTTACGGCCAGGTGTTCTTGCAATATCGAATGTTTACTGGTGAGAGAAATGCCTAAGGATGCCTCTATCTTACGGTATGTCACATGACGATCTTGCATCATCATTTCACGCACAGCATCGATGTTTTCTGGCACAAGAGCTGTTTTTGGACTTCCTTCACAAAATTCGTCTTTGAGGGAGCGTCGGTCACGATTGAATTCGTTGCACCAGTTTTTCACAGTGCTATAGGATGGTGCTTCATAGCTATACAAAGATTTAAGTTCATCGATGCACTCTTGTCGTGATAATTCACGTCGAAAGTTGTGAAAAATGATCGCACGAAATGTTCACGAGTTAATTCCATTTTTTTGCCAAATTGATTTTTTCAAGTCACTGTAAACAACACAAATCATAGTCGTACGTCGAAACGTTCTGAGTACGTTAATGCTAAAAAATGTCTGACATTTCCAATGGAAATGTCAGATTGCACCTGGCAACACTTAGTGTTGCCTAGGCCAGAAATATATATAGCAGCTTACGTATTTATGCCCTGAGTGAGGGACACATTGGCGCTCCTGGATTATCCACTGATCACCTTGTCTGTTAGCCTGAAAATTACACTTGAAACCGTTTGATTTATTACTTTGGGCTAGATTCCTTGAACCTAGGCCTAAAGGTTACATTCAGGAGTATCTTCGGGATGGAATGGAATGGGCAGAAGTGTTACAGAAGAGATCTCCCTTTCACAGGCATATACGGATGCTCCAATATGGGACAGGACTTTCAGAGAGAAATATTTGTGAAATATTGTAAAAAGTTACCCAACTATAACTAACTATATACCCAACTAACAACTACCCAACATATAACTAACTATATGGCTTTCAATTTGCTCTGAAGCACTAAGTTACTTGTCTCCATCTTTTCACGCAAAAGACGTGTATCATGTGTTATCCACCTCCCCTGCCCGTCCAAATGCTTCGTTAGGTAAAAATCGGTCTCACCATTCATTTGATTAAACAACCATGAAGCAGACGTTCAGTCCACCATTCGTTCGATTTGCGCTCACAGGATTGATACAACCGCTGACAAAGTGTTCTGTCCAATGTCTAGTAACGATGGGTATCGCTCCTGCAATAACCAACACCACCATCTCGGAGACCGTTCGATCGATCCTTGTCTCTGTAGCTGTAATAAAGATTTTTGATATGATTCTTTGCTAAGAATGTCGCTCGAATTTCTCTGCTCAATAGACTCCAAAAAATGCAACGCACTCATTTCTTTGATGTGGTAGGCTCTCTCTGGCCATTGACTGGCTGGCGGTCTGATTTACTCGTCCTTAACAATATCTCCAGATATTTTAATGCTGGTTTGGATCCAATCAGCGCTTCTCCAATATTGACAGAATTCGAGCTGTGACTCCACTTATATTTTAGGAGGAAAGTTTTAGGTTTATCCAGTAGCAGCCTGAACTCTCGAATGGCATTAAATCGATGTTCGTACATGGGCCGTATCTTGTCTGAGTTGCGTATTCTTTACTGTATATCCCGTAACTAGCACAAGAACAGCTTATCTAGCGTAATTCATCCGGCAGTCTAAGCCTTAAAAATCCAGCATAAAGAGTGTTCCATAGAGGTCAGTGCAATGCTTGACATTCCTGCGTACAACACCCCTTAGTTAGTCCCATACGTCAAACAAAGTATAGGTCAAAACTTGTCCCCCAGCAACGACGTTAAGTGTTGTGGTACTTTTAAACGATCTTCAAGCATTTCCAGAATATCCGGCCACCTAGCACTGTTGCATCCCTGCATACTACACTTCATACACCAATTCTTTGATCACATCAACCTGCTTCTGCCTTGGTGATGGATCTCCGGTTATATGATTAGTTTCAGTGAGTCTTCTTTTGATTCATTTTGACTGAACTTTTCCGGCCGTGTCTAGTCTAAAAAATGGGTGCTATGCAAATGGAGACTCAGGAGACCTTCTCCTTACCGATAAACACTAGTTGCACCGATTTTCGACACTCCGAGAACACACTTTCACGCAGTAATACGCTAAATTTGCTGGAAGGCAGGTCAGGGCAAAAGAGAAAAACCTATTTGAGTACCTAAACTAATATTCATTCCGGTCTTGGACCATGTCTCACCTTCAGAGACATGAGAACTTTCTCTGATTCTGCCTAACTGAAAAGTTCCACTGGTTTTCCACCGGAAAAGTTCTTCCACCAGTTTTTCATTGTGCACTTCATGCCACGAAAACGGGCTCGTAGAGTTTTGTCCATCCTTTCGGCCTAATTTCAACGAGAGAGGAGCTTCGAGCTTCTGCATCACTAACTCATCGGCTAGGCATCATGAATCCTTGTTCAAATCATCTTACCGGTTATGCCGCTTTCTGACTTACTGATGTCAACAAGTCTGTCAAGTCATGTCCGAAATGCTAACATATAGCGATTATATCTGTAACAGAGTCCTACAAATGATAAGACTGCAGACATTCTCCATATATTTTCTTTCTATGAATTAGATGGACGACTGTCTAAATAATGAAAAAAGGTTCATTTAATTAATCAAAATGTTAAAAAAATTCTGTAAAAAATCTCACACCCCATATATTCTGCTTTAAAAAATTGGATTTTTAACTATCGATAACATTCAAAATTGTTATATTAAGCAAAATCATGACAACCATCCCTCAAACTCTACCTTGTTGCAGGTTATAAAAGTCTTAGAGCCTTTACCAGCACATAATCAAATTATTTCTTCATCTAATGGCCTACGGAGCCAAGGATTACACTCGTTCATTATTTATAGAATAAGCAAACACAAAGGAATTGACAAAGTCCTGCGATATAATAAGAATTTTATTGACGTTAATAAAAATCTTCAAGCTAAAAATGCTATGAAAATGATGGGTTTGGGCAAATTATTAGCATTCGCCGGACGGGTGTGAACATTTGGTTGTCATTTTACAATCGCACTAATAGCATCCTTATTTCAAAAATGGGATAACATAAAATGTTTTGATTACGGCGAACGTGTCTACTCTCTGGACACATAAATCTTGAGCGTAACAAAAATACAATGAATGCTTTTTGCGGATACAATGGAAAAAGACTCCTTTATGGCGTTTCGTTTTCCTTGAAATCAGCTTGACACCATCTCATCATGTCAATTATCCTTAATGTTTGTCTGGAATGAAAGATTGAAGTTATTTCTGGGTCATGTTGTGTTAATAGTTCTGTATGCAAATGAGCTTTTTATGAACTAGTAAAACTAAATTTTAGATGAGGGGACAAGGAATAGTTTTGGAGAGGATGGAGTCATCTAGTAGTTTCAACTGGGTGATGTCAGAGAAGATCTCCGAGGATCCTATACGTAAGCATTATACAACCAAAGTATTGCAGGCTTGAGCTCTGGAAATGAAATTACATTATCATACTTGCCTATACCCTTAGATATTGGCAAAAGGTCGATTATGGTAATAACGGGGATGCAAGGAAAAGATTCCAAGAAAGGGTTTACCTGGTCACATGTGTGTTAAGCCATACTTGTCCTTCTCTTGACTTAGGCTGCGCGAATGAAGAGATTAGTTCATCAACAAAGTATTCTTATATGTGGAACAGTTAAAAGTCCACAAGAAATTAAATTTGTTAGTGAACAGCTACTGAAAGTTAGTACTATAGAAAAATCGCCAGCAGCAATATAACAAGGATATGTTGCCAGTTTCCTTCTTCAACTGAAGAAATGTAGCTACGAGTTGCTGCCCCAACATTGTTTGGATGTTATTACCAAGCTGAAAATTTATCTTTGTGATGGATGACTATTTTAATGTGTTCTTATGTAAAAGCACTCTAAAGATATCTATATTTACTTGGTTCTGCCTTTGTCACAAATTGAATTCGTCACAAAGACTCAGCGCTCTCCCATTAGTTCTGAGTATCGCATTTCAGCTCATCATGTATGTCTAAGCTTCTATCACACCAAGGATATCCTGAAAGCGAAGTTCGGAAGCGTTTCAGACTTTTCGTTTATTTCTTGGTTCCCTCTGGCAAAAACGTTACTGTTGGACAGTAGTGTATATTTTAATATCTGTACGGGGACAATGCGCTTGAATTCAGCGTTTGGTTTAAGTCAAGATGACATGCCTATGAATTTTGTCCTTTTATACTGATCTCGTTTGCTCAAGATAGTTTGGAGTTCAATGATACTTATGTACTTTTCATACAACACATTCAATGTTTATTTTCATATTTTATGGTTTTCATGTTGATGCAAATTGCTTGATTACGAGTATTCGGAATTTGTGCTGGAACTGGTTAAATGTTTGTGGGTCACTGAGCAGTCACAGTCACTGAGCGCTACAACTCTCGGGTGACTCCTCTTAGACAGAGATAGAAATAAGAAAAGTATAGATTTTAGTTGAAGTAGGTTTTAACACAAACGTGTCAAATGAAGAGTTCTTGTTTAATTAAAAAATGAGGAAATTCGACCAATAAAAATAAAGTTACAATTAATTAATAATAATAAATAAATATAATAAAATAAATAAATAAAAAATTAACAATTAAAATTAAGACTTATTTTGGCTTAATACCATTAGATCGAGAGTAAGGAGATCACCAAGTATACACGCTGGTTGCATTTACTATGTGTCAAGGATTTTGAACACGATCCAACTCATTTGAAACGTGTAAATTTTTATTCTTTTTCCTTAAGACTTATCTACCTAGTATCTACAGTATATAGTACCATATTTTAGATTGTCTGTTCGAAGACAATGCCCTCGTTTTGAGTGATTCAGACAAAATGGAACACATCTGATACTCGCTCTTTTACTACGTTAAATGTCCTTTTCCCTTTTTCATCTCTTCCATCCTTCAATGCATTGAATAATTATTGCAGCATTATGGGGTTGTACCTTTTGATGAAAATTACATAAGTACGGAGTATCTGGAGGATGTTTTGCTGTTTGCCTTATTCTATCGGTGAACACTACGCGTCCTCTCGCCTGCTTAAAAATATAGTGCTCTGTTTTCAAAACTTTTGTATTTTTTTCGTAGATACCCGAAGTTATCCTGTTTTGTATTGAATCTGAGGGACTGCAGCACACTATAAGTGTGTTCACGTTCATTGTGTTAAATAATTATAGAACTCTGTCACGTCCCAATTTCAATTTTTATGTCTTTTGTATAAGTCCTCGTTTCTTACGTATCAAAGTATCCCGGAAGGTCCTTTGATTACATAAGAAAAGTCAGTAGTCCTCCTTTGCTAGCTTTAGAACGTCTGGTAGGTGGTACAACTATCATGAAGTATCGTTGGAATATGACTTGTTTGGAATGTGATAATACGCTCTTCACACTGAATCATTTTGACTTAACGAGAGGATATGCAATGAGCAGGCTTCAGAGGGAAGACAAACCCATTTAATAGTCCACATTTCTTTCCGAAATGTCCAGAAAATTTTTAACAAGGGTTGATCCCATATATTTTGCGGTCATTTATTCTATTTGTCCACTATGAACCGTCAGTCTGATTGTCTACTGTATAAGTGTTCATCGGCGTACTCTCGTGACAAAAATACATCCTGTGTTTTGTCTGGGTTGATTCTGACTTTCCATTCGCAGAATTGAGCTAGAAGACTAATGATTTTACTGTAGTGCACATGTAAGTGTCGGCAGTCTACAGGAATATGTTGACAATGGTGGGGAAGTGAGGCATACCTGCACTGAAAATGTGATAAAAGACCAGAGAGAGAGGTGAACCCTGTGGAACCCCGGCTTATATTGGCCGCTAGGCTTAGTACTGGTAATAATTGTCCTTTAGAGAGGAAGCTGTAAATATGGTGAAATGCGGTGTTATTTCAAACTCATGCATTTTATCACAAAGTACGCAATGTTAGGCTATTTCAAAGCCCTAATCAGTGTCTAAAAAGGCTTAAACTGCTGATTTTCTGCGATTGTATGTTGTCATTCAGAGCATTTTTGCATAGGAATTTGCTGTCAGTACTTGATCTTTCCTGCTTTTCGTCATTTTCTTCACCAGAAAAAGTTTATCAAGCTTGTAATAACAGGCCATCTGCAAGACCTTCAGCTTTTCTACCGTCATTAAACTGTTTAATAAGAGTCAAACCTATGTGGTTGATTTACTGTCAGATTTGTCCTTTGTTGACTCAAGGTTTCCGTAAACGGATCTGCCACTGTTTGCTCCAAATGTTGGTTATTTTAAAAAGAAATACTTCTATTCCTTGAAAGCTTTTTATCGGAACTGAGGACCACCGGTATTCCTAAATTGTCAGCTAATTTACTTCTTCCTCATGATCAAGTTTTTTAAATTTCACTTTTCTTTCGTGGAATTGTTGCTGGGTTTTTTCTGCTGCATTCTTTGTATTAGATCCCTTTTAATTTTTATTTATGTTATAAGCTGTTCATGGAATGTTTGAATTAATTTAATTATGCTATGTAACTATGTAATGCTATGTAACTTCAAAAATGTTTGTGATCTCTTATGTCGTTCGTTTGTGTGGTACGTTCTTGTAGATGACGCTTGTCCTGAAAAGTACCAGCGTATGGTCTCCAAAATCTTCACAAAAGACATTTTTATGAAAGTTTGGGATAAAGTCCAGTGACACATTGATATTAAGTCCATTGCAGTTGTTTAGTCCTTGATGAGTAGGTTGATCAGGAAAATCCAGAACTGCTTGGTTTTCTCAATGAATGTTCAGTGTGAAGCCTTCTGAATTACTTCCAATAGCAACCCATTGGCGGTAGAATGGATAAAGACCTCCTGTCATTAGAAAAAGATCTTCCTTGCTAAAGATCGTGATGGATGAATTTTTCATAAAATCCCGATTATTTTGGGGGATATTAAGCAGAAACTAAGGTATTCTAAAAAAATCGTTTAAGTTTTAACTGTCGTCAGCCCTGCTTTCTCCGTTGCTGCTGTAGGTAGATGTGATACAAGTTTCATCTCCCGAGAACAATTGTTCTTCGCCTTCTACCGAAAATTTTTTCGTTTCCATTATTGCGGGTAAGGATTACAAGTTTAAGGATGGCTTCCTGGATAACCAAGATGTAAATTTCACGATTGCATATTAACGAATCGTATTCAGGTCTTCAGCTCTTCAGTTTTTTGAAGCAAACAAGTCACGTCTCATGGTGGAAATCGAATTTAATCAGCAAAAGCCTGATTTTCATTTGATATTAGGGTCCCAGTTTTGATGGTTACAACTTAAACTAACGTTTTCAAAATAAGAAACCAACAGAATTCTCCCAACATCCATCGTAGAATATTGCAGTTCACGAAGTCTTTGTTGTTCTCCCTTTTGCTTTCAAAAAAAGGAATAGTTATGAAGCATAGTTTATATTTTACTGTATACCTACCTACTTTACTATATTTACTTAAATCACATTTCTTGGGTGACATATGGCAATTTTTGAGTTGAGTAAAACAGCCACTAGCTAGCTTGGTTTCCATGTTTGTCCTTATCATGTTTTTGGTCATCAACCCTATATACCACGTTCAAAATCATCACTACGTTGGGAAAATGTACTTGAGAATATCAGAGTGAACTTTCTCTCTAGAAATTGTTGAGATTTTAAGAGAGAAATTTCAGCAAACTTGGAGAACATGCAGCTAACTTGTCGGATTGAGCATGAGCTTTTTTCTGGAGATTTTTTCCATAGAGTTTTCAATGAAGTACTTTAGTAAAAACTCTTCATTTGTTCGCTTCCGAAAGGTATTGGATGTCATATGCTTCCTAGTTACATATAAAAAACATTTCCATGCAGCTGCAGAATCGTTTCTAGGAAATGCTAAGAAGCCAGACGCAGGTGTTAGCAATTTCGAAACTATAAATTTGCTATGAGGAGTAACCTCTCTCTCAGTTGTCGCGTAGCCCTAAGGCACACTACTAGTAATCGGTGTTAAAATAAAGAAAGCTAAATTTAATACAGTTGTTCTTATATCCGATGGAAATTTTTATTTTTTCGTCCCCTCGAGCACGTAATTACCTCTTTTCTTTGAAGGATTTGGTTTTTATTCAGCAGGTTGTAAGCAATCTAGACCAAAAGTTAACTCCTTTGGCAAACTCGTGTAGTGTTCAACGATATACAGTCGAACTTCTCATGACGAGTAATTCGCATAACGAGCACAAAATATATGCAGAAGTTGCTCTTCCCACGATGGATATTTCGCATAACGGCTTACGAAGAAAAGGGAAGTCTCGACACTCATTTGTGAGCCTGGAATTTCGTGTCGATACATTAGTCTATGATTAGCCCTCGGTTTGCAAGCGTATTGTTTTCGTGTAGGGTCATCCGTTTTTACAAATTTTGTATTCAGACAGCGTTCGTATGTTTTTGAAATGTGCAAAGTTCAGTGCAATGATGTCTTCCAAAAAAAAAACAAAAAAAAACTCAAGAAGAGAATCATAAAAGAGAAAAAAACCAACTGAATTATGTGAAATGTCAAATCATTGGAAAGCGAAAACAAGGTGTGAGCGCAGCTAATCTAGCAGGAACATACACGCAGTCAACATCAATGATCTGCACTATTCTCAGGAACAAAAACAAAATAAAGGAGATGGATGGTTCAAAGAGAATAACACGAATGTCTATAAAATGGTTACGTATGCTTGATGATGTTGAGACGTTGTTTCTAATCTGGTTAAACGATAAGCGACTACTAGACGGCACTACTAACGGAGAGCTTATTTGTGAGAAGGTGAAACTTATTTTTGTTGACCTTGTCAAGAAAACACCAGGATCATTTACTGCCAAAAAATAATTAAAATTCACGGGTGTGAAACTCAAGTCCTGGATGTTTCGAAAAAAAGAGATAAACCGTCATTAACAGTATTGTTGAGCCCGATGAAGCAACCAGCTCTGACAAAAAAATAGCAGATAACTTCATAAATGACTTCAGAGAGCTTATAGATGTTGGGAATTACCTGCTGCAACAAGTTTTCAATTGTGCCGAGATGGGTCTTTTTTGGAGAGAATGCATTCCCAGGCCAGAAGCCAATGAAATACCGCTTCAGGTTGCATTTTTAAGCCAATGTAAGCTATGATATGAAAGTTGAAGAAATTTAAGAATTGTAATGTCCTAAAGGACAGACTAAATGGGATGTGGAGATCTAACAAGAAGGCCTGGGTGATAGGTGACATTTTTACTGATGGAATCACTGAATTGGTCAACGTGGTCACCTTTTAAAAAAGTGTTTTTTTGTCACGAACCTTCCTTTGTATGTTTTGACTGTTGTTGATTCATCCTGAAGGACGAGTTGTTAACAACTCTTCTTACTTTTTTGAAAAACTCTACACTGAAACACTCTTTAAGCGCTGTTTTGAAGTTACCGAAGAGACAAATTTCACTCTTAGAGAGTTTTGAAAAGATCATTGTGGCATCGTTGCTTGTCTCCAGATGATTAACAAGGCTTGGGAAGGACTTATCAAGTGGACGCTTTCTTCTGCTCAGAAAAAAAAGCAGGCTTTCTGCATGGACAGCGAGTCTTGTTGCATATGATTTGCATTTGCAACAGTGCCTATGGAGTCTACAGTCAGATTGTATCATTGGCAAATCGTAATAGCCTCGTAATAGACAACAACGATATTGAAGAGCTTGTAAAAGAGCACAGTCAAGAGTTGACCACCGAAGAGATTGAGATGCATCGTGTTTGACAGCAATAAATCATAAATAAATAATAAACTCATTAATAGAGGAAGATGAAGAACTAGCAGAGCAACAATCTTCTAGCGCGATAAGAGAAATGCTGAAACCATGGGAAACTGTTGCTTCGTTCATTGAAAATCATCACTCAAATATGGAGGTGCCTATTCGTGCTATTAATTCATTTTGTGATAATGGTGAACCGATAAGAATATGCTCTCTGTTTTTTGGTTTGCGCTAATGTGGGCAACAAAAAAGATAAAATTGAGGACCAAGAGAAAGGGGGCGATATTTTTAGAGGTGCTGTTTTGTAGACATTATTTGAACTCCGATGCTTTCCAATACAACAGTAACGACCCGATATATAATTGAAACAAATTTTAATGATTTTTTCCCTAAAAGATGACCGCCTATTATTTTTGCTTGAATATTCCGACAAAGACACCGCTTCAATCCTCTTTGACAGCATTTTTCAGAATCAGAGTTTTAAAATCCCATTTACACATCATATACACAATTTGCTAGATTTTACAACCTGGTTCTCTCGCTTCTGAAAATTAGCTTCTGGATTGCTTTATTTCCACTTCAGCCCCGATGTTTTGTTACAGGGAAAAAAAATATATATGAGAAACGAAAGGACGTGCCCTGGTTGTTGCTGTACAGTCTACATTTTCATCCACAAAGTTTTAACTAAATCATCTTCTTGACAACATATTTTCAGAATGCTTGCCACCACGTTACACAGGAGACAAACTGCCATCAATTTTGTTTTATTTCCAGCATCCTGCCCGGTCTTCTACACTCCAAGTGCGAGGAAAGGCATTTAACATTCAACTTTAACGTTGAGCGCGTATGAATAATTTACCAGCAGATTGGAGTGAACACGTTTTGCCCACCACTTCACTTTCACTTTGAGTATGTGAAAATTTCACTGAAACTCACCCACTTGCATGTGATACGATTGCTAAGGTGGAGCAGCGTATAGTCCTTGTATTGTGTGTAATACATAGGGTAGTTAACCTTCAACATGCCAAGCATGTAAAATAGTTTTAAAAATCTCCTGGCCACATGTTAGTATTAGTTCACTTTTTGTGCTTTACGCACACCCAAGCATCTGTTGAAGACATCTTGTATTGTTCGAAAAAACTAAGTGAAATATATGCGACATGGAGCATACATTGCGGTACAGTCAATTGTAATATGTGACGTATAATAAAACATGCATAGAGTTGCCTCACATGTGGGTGGTTTTCCTTGGTCAGTGTTCCTTGGCAGTTTCAGTTAGTCCCCTTTGGTGCCATAAACAAAAATATACATTACAAGTTCTACTGCAGCATTCTCCTTAACGTACTGGCGTGAAGCAACAAACTTTCCTTAGGAAGGACATAAATATACCAGACAAGACATTGTGTCATGAATTAAGCAATGATATACCGAGTAATTTTCAAAATATTATGCTATTATCAACAGCATCTGTGGTGCAACTGCCAAAGTCGAGCATATCCTCCAGAAAGGATTGGACTTCTACTGTATTAGGAGTTGATAGCTTTTCAGTCGGCGACTTCTGTCAATTCTTTTTAATATATTTTCACTTGAAATGACAGAAGTCGCCGAATCTTCCTTTCATAACATGGTTTGTTGTCTTAGCCCTGTTTATTAAATTTGCAACCGATAAGAGCTGCTCTACTGGTTCTTTTCATCTTAACGAAGGCCTAGCTTTTTGCATGCATTCCGCGATGTCTGTAACAAACTACGCCCTTTGGTAGGGTGGTAAAAATTTGAAAATGAGAGGAGAGAAATCCTAGCTTCGAGGGTCCTAGACTCTGGATCCTCGTTTTCAAGCCGCATTGCTTAGTAGCACTAAGTGCAAGGAGTTGCATACAAGCAGGCTGCTTTATCGAACTAGCGTTGGTTGTGATCCTTTTCTTCAAGAAGAATCTATTTTCCTGATTCTATTTTTCTTCGAATGGTTTCTAAAACATAAGATTTTTGTCTTTGACTCAAATAAAATTTACGAGGCACGTCACATCTACTAACTTAATGCATCTGTACGACCATTGTAGTCTCGTCATGGTACAGGATTCCTCGTTCGCACTCAGGAAAACATCCCACCATGTTTGTTTTCGACAACAGCTATTCTCTCATATCGAACCCTTAAATACAAGAGCATATTTCCGTTTCGGGCCTTTCACAAAACCAAAAACAAAATCTTGACAACTACCACACAAGTCCTCGGAGTTTTCTCGCGAATGCAACCAGGATTCTTTTCTCGCACATTGAGTGGGGTTTGGTATTTGGCAAGGTGACAAAATTTGGTTTATCACAAGGCAACCTCTGAGTTTTTCCCAACAAATCAGGGCAACAGCTGACAAGACTGCAGCGCTTGCAATGGCACTAACCCGATTAATCGTTAACATAGGGGAGCGCACCACAACAAGGCATTTCTAATGAGCGCCATACAATCGGTTTTACTCTCTGGGTCAAACTGTGGGGTGACGCTCTCAGCAAGGAGTTCCACTGTAGGCGGATGGTACACGTGCAAAGACGGGGAGCGCTGTGATTTGCATAAGCATATCAAATAATCTCCCGGACGACAGTACTAATAATCATTGGGGTGATACCTTCGCTCTCCTTACGAGAGAAATAACACCTTACCGCAGAAATATTTACCTACGCAAAAGCGAAGACAGCAGAGAAGAGGTCACCAGAGAAGAGAAACAACGCTCTCTCAGCGATTGACAATTGTCCTGGGAACAAGACAGAAGGGGAAGATGTACTGCACGTCTGCTCCCTTACCTGAGGCAATGGCTGAGTCGAATGCATGGCACGAACGATTTCTTCTTAGCACATTTGCTAAGCGGACATGGTTTTTTCCAGTCTTACCTACACAAGATTGACAAGATACGGTGTCCAAAGTGCGTAATTTGTGCCGAAAAGATGGTCGACATCTGTCACAAATTCTTCTCTTGTAGAAGATGTAGTATACTGGAGCGTTGGTACGCGTGGTGGATGGGGGGATCTCTTTTCCAGCATTTCCTTTCTCTCCCTTTCTTCCCATTCTGATCTGATCTGAAAGCGCCTCTAGGCGTATGAACCCGAGGCATAGCCTGAAGTAATGTGTCAAAGGGCATCAGGCTACGTTCTCTGCAGAGGTGTTTAGTAGGTAGTCTAGAAGCATAGCGCCCCTAGAAGTCCGACACTCAGGATGTACACTGCCTTTAACCTCGAACCAGAAAAAAGGTAACCTCCTTTCCCTTTCGTGTTTCACCTTTAATATATGTAACCAACTGTCGATTAGAATAATTTAATTCGGTGACCCCCAAGTCGTTTGCTACAGTTGCTCGAGGAATGTGCAGAAAATTCTATTGAGACCGAATGTTTTGAGATCTGTTGAGTGCGATGGTTTTTCAAATGGTTTTTTTTGCGATGGTTTTTTCAAATTACTGAGGGTTTCATAAACAAATTTTTCAACCTTGTCGTTAGTGCCATTGATGAATTTTCCGGCGTCAATTGTCCAATCGATTGATTATGGCCCAGTTCCCACACTCTCTTTACTCTTGTCTGCATATCTGATTCAGGTTTTCTTAGTACTGTGAATCGTTGCTCTAAGCTCGCCTTAATTTGAATGGGTTGCGCTGCATTTTAAAAGCTTTGCGTATGAAAATAAAACTCACATTACAACTTCCGCGGTAAATATTTGTGCATTTTTGCTCATTCTTCAGCGCTCTCCGAAAAGAGAACCTTATGTGACTTAGGATCGACTCCATTGCCTCTGGACTCGCTCTGGATGCCAATCGTGTACATTTCACTGCGTCAAATTTACAATTTATTCCTGACCCTCGCTTAATCCTTGTTCCAGCTCTTGGAAAATCTCAAGATCATGTATTTTAGATTATTTTCGTAGTTTCCCATGAATAATCATCTTTTTAGTCCGACTTTTTTACAAATGGAAATCGTTCATTAGCCACAAAAAACTAGCGCGGCATTCTTTTGTTTTCAATCTCAAACAATCACTGATTTCTCCTTTTGTGTATCAGTTGATGAGACGACAGAGGATCGCCTTCTGCATTTAATTTGCAAATAAAATTGATGGGCCAACTCAGTGGTTTGCAACATTTTCTAGAAAAACTTGAAACAATATTCATTCAAAACAGAACCTTTCACAAAAAGATTAAATTTCATAATTCAGGTGTAAGATCGTTCTTGTGTTGAATAAGCGAACTACTTACTATAGTAATTATTCCGAAACAATGGATGGAACCTTACAGCCGAGAAGATTTCTCACCTCTGTAAGGGAAAGCAGATACCATTCAAGGCATTCCTTGTCGTAAAAAGCCCGAAGATCTGCCCGAAGGTCACAATGAAACGTCGAGTGTAGGGTGAGGATGCTTTATGCCTGCATTTATCCATGCAATCAGCGCTGAGTCTCCAATTTTTGTTTAAATTAATGAATTTATTTTTCCTTCGCGTTTGGCTTTGGATTGAGCGAATATTAAGGTCCATGTTTCGAAATCGATTGCCGCAGTTTAGTTTAACTTTGGCAGACTGTTAAAATTTATTTGAATTCTCATTATCTCATTGTTTTTTTGTTGGGTCATGCATTAAAAGTCGAGACATCCTTGAAAAATTGCCTGAGTTCTTACCAGTTTCTAATATGTCCCTCATCATAATTTAATTCTTTATAAATATGAATACTTCTAGTTAATCCAACGTGAAGATTTATCATTCCACGAGATTTCAATATTTTTTAATTCCAAAGAAAATCTGTAAAAATATCTGGTAGGGATGCTTTTTACTATGCAGCCATAGCTACCCTCTTCAGATTCTCATTTAGCATTGAAATATCGTTGAAATATTTTAATTTTCTACGAAATATTTCATTAAGAGGTATTCAATTATATGTTTCATTACCTTCACATTAAAATATAATGATGTCCTTAACATTCGTTGTGGGTCATCTATTCCACTCACCTTTGAGTATCCTTGTATATTCTCCTGGAGCCACAGCAGCACTGAATAATTAAATGAATTTGCTTCAGATTTCTTCGGGACAAGAACAATTTCCTTCGTTATCATAAATTACACTTGAAAATTCAACAAAGTCATTTCCCCTTGATTTGTTTCTGCCGTCCATTAATTTCATTAGAAATTCACTTGGAATTAGTTTGTGCTATTTGGTACAAGGCAAAAATTTAGAATTGTTTCACTGTAAAAATATCGTGCCAGGTTTTTTTTTGCTGTTTTCAGGTCAGAAATAAACATAAAAAGCTTTTCTTTGATACTTTTAGCGGGAAAAATAAGTGAGAAGTCGCATAAGCCATCAACATTCAAGACGACTTATTAAGATCCAAATGACGATGAAAAAGGATCCGATCGTAGATTTAAACTTAAAAATACAACAAGGTATGACGTGGTAAGGCTTTCAATTGCAGCAATAAGCAGTCTGCGACTTGTCTTGAAATTGCAGTTGCATCAGAAACGGTTGGTACAACTTTGTATTAGTCTTTCCATTAATTGAACAAATGGTTTTGGTTATGAGCAATTGCAGCCCCAACATACATCGACCAGAAAAAAGTCCTCGTAAAGGAACTGAACGGGAAAGGTAACGTGAGTGTTGATTTTAGGATATGAGAAGCGGGCGTTGAAATTGTTGCAGAATGCAAATGACCGTCTTAACCATCCTAAGAATAAGATTAGCAGTATTCAACTGCATTCAGGAGTAAACTAATGAATGTGATCCGCATAAGTCGGCATCAACACTGACCAGCAACAGCCAAAACCGAAGCACTACCCCAGAGCCTTAAGAACATGATGGTCAGGCTAATCATTTTATGTCTATCAACAATCTTAGGACTATTATAACTTTTTCCACTCCTTATACAACTTTGACTCATCATGACTCACAGAGCTAGAGATTTCATATCCACTTGGTCTCTGGGACCACCGTCGAGATATAAGATATACACAAGAGAACTTCATTCGCATTAGTAATCGAAAAAAGTACATTGGAACAGAATTATCAGTCTTATCCTGTGGATTAATTACAAGGATGCAAAAGCTTTCGCCACAAAAGTCAAACGTAACACAAGAACTATATATGAGAGTTTTAAAAAAGAGACACAACTGTACATATACCTGAGCATTCATACACAATATCCTGTGTCATATATAACATATACTCTTACAAAGCAGAAATGATTCTGACATACAGTAACGTACAGAAATTCCTCCAACGCAATCTCTTCACTCACTTACGTTGATAGCTTTTTAAGCTCTCGTTCTTGAAAAGCTTACATAAATTGCTACATTGGGTTTTCATTTTTCTTATGATAAGATAACCCTCCGGCGTGCATACTAGTGAGTAACCGCACCATATCCAGCAGTTTGGTGATGTCAGTGGAACTTTACATTACAAACCCAAGCAAATAGTATCATCTGCAGGTGACATACATTCTTTTCCGTTCTTTTTCAAACAGAAACGAAGATTTCTGATACGCAATCCCATGAATTCTGTTATCCTGAATCTTTATCCTGAATTTCCTAGAAATTGATTAAATCGGAGTCTAGGAGGAGAAAATAACTATCATAGTTCAAACAAGAAAACTTCCGCAACACGTGACGAACTTTAAATAAAATAAACCCCGCGGATAACTTCTTATAAATCGGTACATGATCGGCGTAACATAGAAGAGGAACTATAAGGATTTCGAGTCATGTCCACTTCGCGGGATCGTCTTGGTTGTGTTAAACTCGAGCTTCATTCACATTATAATGTACAACAAACACATGTGCGTAGTACTCCCTTCTTTATGCTTCAATTACAAAGCTTGGATCCTTACACAATCTTTGGAATCAATTTAGCATTTTTTCGAAAGGAAAGTCCTAAGAAGAACCATCGTAGCAAATCAAAATGGAGGCTGATGTTGAATAAGGTAGAACAATCTGTTCTTGTTTTGTTCAATGAGCTAAGATTGTTCACAGGAATATATTTGGAGGAAACTTAGTTGATTGATTTGTAGTGTATGAAATAAAGTCTAGTACCTCAAAATGTATTTGACAGAAAGAATAAAGTACAAATACCAGTAAGTAAGACGTAGTTTTGGGAAAATTCTGGGTAGGTTCAATTGAGGTAAATCCACTCAAAATTAGAGAACATGATCCCAGGAAAGGTTCAAATATGATCCCAGGAAAGGTTTGGACGCAACCTGAAGGCTAAGGTTGGTGATGAGATCTGGAGCCTGAAAAACTGCATAAAAAGACGTATAATAATTTTTGTTTCTAACAAATATATATGTCGGGGGTGATTGTGCTCCTTTCTTGAGTGCTTTAACATACATATTGCGTATTCTTAAAAGAAAACTAAAAACATTCAAACCGAAGTTTTAAAGGCACAAAAACACAGAGGCAACGAAGATTTCGAGCAACGTATACTTTGTCTTCCTAAATTAAGTCGTACCTTTCGTTTCAGCAAGACATATAAATGTTATATTAATTAATTTGAGACCTTTTTGAATGTTGACTTAATGTGGTATTGGTTGGTTAACTTTGCGTTCAAACTTTGTTACATAAGAAAGTTCATTGGGCTAAGGAACCTAACTATGAATCTAGTAAATATAATGAGCGTTGCATTCTCTTCTTCTTGAGCAAAATGAGTATGGCCTTTGAAATACTAATTTTGATTTTCCTTTGATGATCTGATAGCGTTCTAAATTTATCAAAATCTCACTAAGATCTTATGACACAGCATATAAACCTAAATCATCAGTAAGAGCACGCAATTTCTAGAGGTTATGTGGTGGCATGTCTGATGTGTTTACATTAAACAGTAGCGGAGTTAGGGCAGAGCCCTGGGGTGGCCCTACTGGCGTGAAAACGTTGGATGTTTTCGTGTGTTTTCGCTGAATGTTTTTCAAACTTGGAGCAAATTACATTTGTTAAATTAATGTTTAGTTGTAGCTTAAATCATTCTGAAGTTAATGAAGTTAAATACCAACTCGATATCAAGTCAAATCTTCCGTTGTAAAAGCCTTCTTAATACGAATCTAATATAGGAAGCTCAGCATAGCTGTTTTGCAATTGAAGGCTTAAAATTCTGAAACAAGTTGGTAATAGAAAAGACGAATACGGGTCTCTGCGACCCATTTAAAACGTTTGAGTATCTGTTTCTTTAATTATTTACAATCGACATTCATATTTACAAATAAAAGTATTAACAAGGATACAATAGAACAATAAGACTGCTTAACAGTAGAAGACGAAATAGAAAGAAAACTGTTGTGATGTTTTAAAACCGTGAAGTCCGAATACAGAAGACATAAAAAACGTGTTAAATTCAGCGCAAGAGCAGTCACGAAATTCCATTAAGAATATTATTCTACCTCTTTCCTGAAAATACATCAATAATTCATGAACACCACCGTCGGTGATAAAATATTCAAAGACTCGATTGTTCATATTCGCGGAGGAGTTTGAATCTTAAAATATAAATTCTAGTATTTGAATATTCATCATAAATCAATATCACAAAATCATCTCCTTCAAATCTAGTATTCAATTGCTTCCTTCGACTCTTCGTAGAACTTTCCTATTCAGCACGAAGACACATCCATATCCTTTGACGTAGAGAATCCTCTCCTGAATCCAACAAACGCTACATCACGCCACGTTCGGATGAACTATGGTATTTCAAAAACTTGTTGAGTTATTTTTAAAAAAGATCACTATATTAAAGGATTCAGCAATGTGCAAACCTACAAGTGCGATACAAACAAACAGAACAAGCAACCACTAATGATAGATGATTTTCTATCTTTAACCAATACACATCGATAGCTACTACTAACAGATACTTTCAAGCATGTCATTTGATCATTGAATATTCCTTGTTCCTAACATCTAAATTTAGGAACAAGGAACACCGCAAGCGAATTGAAACATTATAAGTGGAAGGAATCGTCATGATGAATAATTGAGAAGGGTCTCGATTTCAATGGAATTGCTCAGGTGTATAAATAGCTTTTATTCTTTATGTTGGTTTTGTTGTTATTATGTGACTTGTTAGAAGGATATATTTTCGTCTAATAAGTTCATATGTTTGTGCATATGCCAAAGTGTTCATGTGAATTTCTTAGAAACGTGCAAATTATACTTAGTGGCTACATAACAAAGGAGTGAAGGGATGCATGCGTATCGTGTTATATATATTTGTTCATTAGAATCAAGCATCTGAGAAGATAGAATAACAGTTTGGAGTGCAGGGCAATGTTCCATGTAAAGACATCTCCAGTTTCATCTATGACTTCTTTTCAAGGATGAAGTTAGGGTTAACAACAGTAAATTATTTTCCCTGAAAATCAATATACCAAGATAAATCTTTCCCATAGACTTTAATTCCGGTTTCAGTTACACAAATTCGAAGAATTCCGTTTACTTGCAGTGGTTAGGCTGTTGAATTCAAATAATTACAATTTATATCAAATTAGTAATGTTTCTAACGAGCTTTTTTGCAAACTCAGAGAAAGTAACTTAGGAACAAAACAAAAAATGAATTTACCTTATTTTATTAAGCCAAAGGATATTTGGACATTTTCGAGGGTAAATTTAGAAAAAAAAACCTTTGTAGGCTACGAAAGTAGTCCTTTTTGAGGGTGGAAGCTTGCCGACTTTGATTTTTAACCTGATTCGGTGTAGTTTGTAATTTTTTGAAGAAGAAATCAGTTTAAAATCAAAAAATGCCTCCCAACAAGTGACTAAAAAGGAGTTTGTAGTCAGCACTTTTATAGTAAAATCAGGAAATATTTCAGTGCTGAAAAATTTTACAATCTTGCGGGTCATTTCGTAGGCCCAAAACAAAAAATTATGCGCTTATCAAATGTTTCTTTCAATAAGTTGTTGGTTGCACGAGCTTTACGGTATGTAGAGCTATCCTGTTGAAACCAGATGTCCTCTGCATTACAGCGTGTCAACTCCAGAACAAGAAAGTCATTGATTATGGCTCTGTAGCGGTCACCATCGACTGTAATATTATTCTCAGTAGCATTTTTGATGTCATATGGACCAATAACTCCACCAGGCCATGAAACACACC
This sequence comes from Stratiomys singularior, assembly GCA_954870665.1. Taxonomy (NCBI): domain Eukaryota; kingdom Metazoa; phylum Arthropoda; class Insecta; order Diptera; family Stratiomyidae; genus Stratiomys; species Stratiomys singularior. Next base: position 23,912,939 of record OX940881.1, on the reverse strand, counting down.
AAACAGTAACTTTCCCCAGATGTAACGATGTTCGGACAACCGGCTGTGGTTTCTCATCCTTCAAAAAGCGGGTTATGCAAATATTCTAGAAAAGATACCATTGAAATGGAAATTGCACCCGAAAATGACGGATAATACCAAGATGGCGGCTTGATGGCAAGAGGGAGTTTTTGACAGATGCCTATGATTCACACCAGCCGATCCTCATATTGTTGTTCGATAGTTGTGCCGATACTTGTAGCGTTTTGCAGATTTCGACGGTTTAAATGTCGCTATATCTGCTATAAAATCTTCATAGGTGACTTTTGAACATTTTTTAAAATTTATTAGCCTAGCAATTCCTCTAATTTGAAGCCCATCGAAGATGTGTGGGCTTAATGAAAAGTTTCTATAGAGGCAGAAACTGATTTGTCGTTCTAACTACAAAAACGTTAAATGCGCTACACTAAACTTCAATGGGACCCAACAACTGCAGACTACCTAAAAACTGAAATGAACGTTTCAGAAATAAATGATTTTTTAATCATATTTTCATTTAAAAATATTTTTTCAAGTATAAGTTGCGGATTTCTACGTTTAGTCCCACTTAGGGCACGTGAATCAGAAAAAGGGTTCAAGGACCACAAAAATCATTAATATCTTCGCAATTTTGACTTTTTTGTAATTTGACTATTTTGACTTGTATTGATAGAAAGGAGAAACCAGCCCGATTGCCCACAACGATCAAGAAATTAAGAAAAGAATGATAAAAACTTGCGTGCACTTGCAACGATAAAAACGGTAACAAGCTATCAAAAAATTTGACTTCACTACACTTACACTGCTTAAAATTGAGGAAAATTTCGAACTTTTTTATAAGTGTACGAACCATTGTTTTAAATACTTTTTCACTGTATGCTTTACACAACTGAAGTTTGACCTCTTCAAATCCTTGGTTGATATAAATTTAACTACCTCTTACTCACAAAACTTGTCGGCTTAGAAGTCAAAGAAATAAAGGGCGATGGCCTAGAAAAACATGAGAGCAATGTCGCAAAATTTTTCAGACTTTCAATGCAACTTACGTGGTTCGTACATTCGGGGAAATGTTGGCACTGCTCCTTTTTTGAATATTTGTGACTTGATGTTCACTTATCACTGATAGATCAAAGAAATTTGTGATGAGGCCTTCGAAGAGACCTTTGATCAATGCAACGATACTGGTATATAATCATCATGAAAACGAACGAAGGAATGAACTTATATTGAATAAAGGATCCGATAAGTTCTCGTCATAAGCAAACTCATCAAGTTAAATCGTTTATCTGATCAATAAAACGATATGCATTTTGATGATAAAACAGCCGAAAACGAAGATAAAATCGATTTCTGGAAAATCAGGCCATTATTACGGAAAAATCTTTCAGGATTGCTGAAGCCGGCTTGTGTCAAAACTCAAGTCCCTATAGACGAGCCGGTAATGATACTTTTTGGCTTTCAGACATGATGCGACTAACGTCAAAAGGTGTCATCAAAACCTGATTATTCAGTCTTGAAAAATAAAATTGTACTGGAAAATTGGTCTTGCATTGGGATCTTGACGTTACGTTGGATCGAATGAAGCTTGACGTAGGTGGAAGCATTGTCAAACTCCTACGCCAGGAAATTCATGTAGGTTTTGTTTTATGGACGAATGAAAATATGTAATAAATAAGTGAAATAAACAATAATTAAAACAGGAATTTTGCCAGGTGTAAAGGATATAAACAACAGTAGAAAATTGGTAGTATTAGGTGCATAAATATGAAATGCGGATTTTACTAACAGATGGCATAACCATTACATATGGTTTATGTCGGGGATCACTAATATGGTATTTTGAGGGTAAACACCTGTCAACAAATTCCATTATGTCATTGGCTTTGATTGAACAAACAACATAGATTTTTTCGCTTCAAAAATGTCGAATTACGTGCCAGAGAAAGAGGTTTTGCGGGGAAGAATAACCTTCTTTCATTTGAAGAAAACGGTAGCAGAAACTTTTCGATTGTTAGTGGAAGCATAAGGTGAACATGCCCCACGCCAAGACACTTGTGAACGATGGTTTAAAAGATTTAAAAGTGGCGATTTCGATATCAGCAACAAAAACCGTGGAAAATCACCAAAAAAATTCGAAGATACAGATTTGCAATCACTATTGGATAAAGACAACACACAAAGTAAAAAATAGTTGGCAGAAGCGTTGGAAGTTACTCAGGCAGCCATTTCACAACGTTTAAAAGCCATGGGAAAGATCCAAAAAGCTGGAAAATGGGTGCCGTATCAATTGAAAGAAAGAGACATCGAAAGGCGAAAAACCATTTGTGATTTTCTTTTTGAAACTTTCCTTAAATATTATCATCGAAATTTAAAGTTAGTTGGTAAATCAAAGGAATTCAAAGTAGGAGATAGATATCCTAAGAGATATGGACATTCTTCATGAAAAGAAAGAAAGCAAGAAGAAACAATCGCGAGTGGTGGTAACAAATAAATGAGTCCCACATTTTTTGCATATCACTGTGGTTTTTCTATCACAGCCACGTTTTGTGCAGCGAAATTGTTTTGCCCCATGTTTTGGTATGTGTCCAGCACTTTCAGTGCGACTTTCTTTAGAAGGAACGGGGTGTATTAGAATCTTGCTCTTTTTGCTTGAGTTCATCATAGTCTATTTGATCCTCATTCTCACATTCTTTATCACTTTGATCGATGAGTTTTTGGCCCAAATTCAATTTAAATTCTCGCATCTGGCATCAACGAGTTTACGATCTTCCCTTATTTTCACATCGCAGCTACCTCTTGCTTGCGTTTTAAATATTTTTTCTTCAGTTAAGGCTGAAATACAATACTGCGAGAGCGCGATGTGATTCTCGCAAGTCGTCGCGCAACGCATTCAATTTACAATACACGCGATGCGAGCTAGCATAATGTTCATATGACAAATATATGTCAAATGTTCATATGTCAAATTGTCGACGTTTTGAATGAAATTTGCTTGCAATAGTTTTTTATGTTTTAAACGTTTTGAATTTGGAACTTTCTTTCGTTTGGCATATAATAGTCTCAACAAGGATGCACGAAATTTTCATTCGAAATTCATTCAGAATAACCCTAGTACTTGAAAAGTAACTAAGGCGTTTGAATTTCAAATTTCATTTAAGCGCCATCAAGCATTTGACGTTTGACGTCAACGCATCTCGTTGCGAGGATTTTTCGATTTTCCGAATATTTCTCGCCTCGCATCGCAATCATTGTACGATGTCGTATACAAATGCATGTTACGAAAACGGGTTGACATTTGCTGCGAGACTCTCGTCGCGCACTCGCATCGCATTCTCGCAGTATTGTATTTCGGCCTTTAGTGTGCACCTTTTCGGAATTCTATTTTTCATAATAGTTGCGGCGTAATGAAAGTCAAGCTTAATTAGTTCGTCAAAAACTTTTAGGGTGGTGAAAAGTCGCACAAAAAACAAGAAATGCTCGGGAACCAAAGTTCTAGTCAAATGAATGAATAAAAGCCTCTCGCAAATTAAATCCTTGGTAGATTCAATGAGGAAATGTTTTGTCTCCCTGAACCATTGGCAAGTCGCAAACGACACCTTTTGGTGAGGTTAAGACGAAAACTTTTAGGCCGACTACATTTGGTTTGTAGGGACATAGCTGCCACACGTGACGCTCTTCAGTAAGAAATGTCGCTAGTCACATCCAGCAAGGATGCGCTCAAATACAGGTTGGATTTTTCAAGAATTTTTCAAGCTTTTGTTTTATTGTCACTTCAGGATCATCGACACATTTTAGCCACAGTGTTATGAAAAAAATCTCTTACGGGTCATGGTCATTGCTATTATTGGTACCCTCCGTTTTTCGGACCATTGATATCTGTGGATACTGTAATGCGGACATGATCATGGTGATTCTGATATAGACTTTAAGCTATTTTAATGTAAGCCCCATGGATTCACCAGTTCCTTAAATATGTGTTCTATTGGTACTGTCAATCATATTAGTTAGAATGTTGTCATCTATGTATTCGTCATAGAATTGATGCCATTCCCGTTTCTTTGTATTTTTTTCGATGTACGCTGGTTGCATTGAATCATTTATTTCTGACTCGAGGTTGGTGTGGATCCAACTATCCTGAACTTTAGCATTGTTTTGACTATTTCTGATATCGATCTGTCGGGTTAATAATTATTTCGAATTTTCACTTCGGCCGTGGTGACGGATACGTACACGCGCCCGGGAAGTACTGCTGGCTTGACTTCTTGCTGGTGGTACATATGACGAAGTGATTGATTTTGATTGCAATTTGTCTGAGTGATTTGCCAACGTTTCCTCATCTGAGCTACTAGATTCGCTACAACGATGACACTTTTTTGTTGAAATTCAGAAGGAAGAAACTCCGGTTCGATATCTGAATCGTCCGCAGAAAAGTCAAATTTGGAGTCATTCAAAGCTTCTGTGAATTCCGTAACTGTCGGACTTACAACAACATAAAGAGAACGAAAAATCCATCTACGTGTTTTGCATATAATATGGGAACATACGGAACACAAATATTAATTACGCACTGTTGTACTTTGCAAAAGACACATGATCACTAAATAATTCAAGAGATGATTATGGATTCACTAACCCTTGCGTGGATGCATGTTGCGACATTAATAAGACACTACTATTTTGAGCACTATGAAAGATGACAGCTAATGTTTCCTGTCAGTCATCATATGGCAATGCGTTCAATGATTGCCAGTAGTGAAAAAAATTTGTGCTGCCTTGTAAAATGAAGCATATGTTCTATGCATGGACAGATGCACGCAGGAGATTAAAATGAATCTAAAATAGATTACAATGATGTCAGAAGACCAGACTAAAAGTAAGGGTATGCAACGTATGTTTTTGGTCTTATTGAGCCTTTATGTGAGTTCTGAAAAGGGATCAAAGTGAATTGTAACATAAACTAACTACTACAAAACTACCTTTGTGCTTATGGAATACCAATTGGTCGCTCGTATAGCTTAAGACATTTAATGTTCTTAATACTACGAATTCCATAAGTTGAGGTTATGTTTAGTGACGTAGTTCATTGCACTTTGATACAAACTTCTTTATTATTCCCAACAAGTTAAATTCCATCTCTTTGTCCTTTCTGTTAAATTCTCCCAAGTTTTATGTACCCTAAGAAAACTTCTCCTTGGCCCATTCGCTTGCACTCCCATGTAGTAAAACAGTTCTTAAACATTTTACAACTTGATTAACTGATTAATTCAAGTATTAATATTAATAGCAATAAAATTCTGTACGTTCTTAATATTATTTTGAAATATTAAAAGCTCGAATACCTTCTTAAACGAGAAATTTTGTAATTGATTTAAATAACAAAGGCAAAAAAAGGCTCCAGAAATGTGGTAGACTTATTCGTGTTATACCCGAAGATTGCCATCCATTATTTTCGCTTGCCTATTTAAATAGGTTTTTCCTTACTTTTACGGCTACTTTGCAAAATGTTCCAAGGTTTATTAGCCATAAAATTCGAACATAATAAAAAGGCAAGAATTGCATCGTATCCAATTTCAGGTCACTTGTATCCTACATTTAATGGATTTGTTTCTTACGAATAACGAAACGTGGTGTAACGCCTTCGCATTTAACCAAAAATTTTATGGTAGTTACGACGACATCGGCTTCCTTAACATAAATTATGCCTTTCGTTTCATTTTGCCGAAGCGTAAGAATTTATAATTACCGAACAATCGTCCTTAAGCACGCGCTGTCTATTGTTTGATAAATTACCATATTTTTTGATGGATGACTTTTGAATAAGAGAAGGATGGTCTCGATTCAACAAAACGATTATAAATTACAAACAAGATTAACACGAAGTAATTTGAAGCTAATTTATTTATCGGAAGAATTAAAATGGTTGAAAGATAACAATAAAAGGAGGCGAATAATAAAGTTAGCAAGAATAGCAAGAATATTGTTCATTGTCAGTACCTGAATACATGTTAGAGGTCAATAAAAATATTTCTACAGCAGAGTCTGAGATCCTCACATAGACACGACTGTCTGTATCCAATTGCTTTCTCGGAATATTATATACCAGAACTATTTGCTGAGTTGGTTTCCCTTTCCAACTTAGTATCATTTTATTATAAGGCATTGTTTGGATCAATAAACATAAATTTCCTTAGAACTTCTAATTTCATGAATTTGGTTAGATTGTTGGACAGAATTTCAACTTTACATCAGGACCATCCTTCCTGGGAAATCGTAGATGATTGCCTGAAGACTGGAAGCTTATGTATGAGAATAAACTTTATCTTATATTTTTAATAATCCTGGAACAATTGGTCGGGGGAATAACTGATATATGACAGCTTGGTAATTGGTTTTCTATTATCTTTACGGAATTATGCATTAAAAAGTTGCCAGGTGCCCTTAAACGCAGCTCCCCGACTCTTAGATTCAGTCTCAGTTTTGGTGACAGTGTATGAATAAATAAGCATTGCAAATAATTATATTGGCGGTAACTGACTTCAAAAGTCGGGGTAAGCTATGAAGGAGCCAAATCCTTAGATCAAATAAATATGCAAGGTAATCTTAAGCGAAAAGGATGTAGAATAGTGAAAAGTCGTGATGGGATCTAGCACATCGGACTGAGAATCAAACAGAAAAATAGTCTCTGATACAAGCTTAGCAGCAAACGTAAGGGAATTCCTTAACGGGATCTTGAAAATCTAGACCACACTACTGCTTTTATGATCTAGTACCTGCTAACCAATCGATTATATAATCTAACCAACAAAACGAAGTTGTTATCCGGAAAGGATATGAGGGAGAAAAACTCATCAACAGTAGAAGCTGTTACCAATAGACATTGAGTTTCTCCCCAACGAGAATGCTAGCCACCATGATGCAGATCTGCTTCCACCACACGTAAATGTCATTTTGTGTTTGGATTTGGTAGCGAATCCGGGAATATGTTTATTTTATTTTGGTAATTAGTTGCCTCGCAAGCTATTCCCTCATGTAGGATGTATGAGAAGGCAGTTCAATAAGTATCCGTGTTAGATATGAAGACATATATTTTATCAAAATATTGTTTTTTAATTTTTAACATAGTCCCCTTTTAGAAAGATACACTTCTCCCAACTTACCTGCCATTTTTTTAACCCCTCCTAAGAAAAGGATTTGTCGAACTCTCCCAAATCACCTACGTCCTGGTGATGACCTCGTTTGTGCTGAATGTTTTTTCCCGCGAGCCGTTTTTTCGGGTCAGGGAACAAGAAAAAGTCACAGAGAGCCAGATCGGATGAATACGGGGGTGCTACAGCAATTCGTAACGCAATTCATCCAGTTTGACGGTGACAACTCCGGATGAACGTGCTGGTGCGTTATCCTGGTGAAGCAACACCTTTTTTCTTTTTCCAAAATCCATGACATCCGTCCACATCCACATCCGAAAAAATCGTCGTTGTGACTTTTCTGGCCAATGGGACCGTTTCCGCTTTCTTTGGAGCAGATTCACCGGGAGAAATCCATTGTTTTGATATCAGTCTTGTTTCTTGTATATAATGATGAGTTCAGGTTTCATCAACAGTGACAGCTCGACGCAACAACTCCTTCGAATCTCACTTTAATTGGTCCAAAAACTGCTTCCAAGTGGCATAGGTGTGACAGTAACAGACATGGCTTGTCCACCGATAGAGAACAGGAGAAACCTACTAAAGATATGACGATTGACGATGACAATTGTGAGACGTTTGTTGGAACAGCTGTGGTGGCTAGATCCAACGTTTAGCTGAACAAGTTACGAGGTAACAGCGTGTGACCATTCTAGAGCAATGAGCATTCTAGTACGTGCTCTGAAACGACTTTTGAAACAGCTGAGTTCAAACTATTCGCGATGATTTGCTCCCGTACCGGCAGACCACAGCATGAAGACTTCCAAACCAACGAAGCTTAATAAAAGTCAAGCTTTCGGAAATGGGAAAAGCTTTGTAAGTTGATTACGATTTCCATGTGTGCGTATACGGGTGTACACGGGTACTTTTTCCCAGGTGGATTCCATGGCAATCACTTAGTGGATGACTGTTTCATGGAGAATGTTATAAAGGCCTGTGGAGCTTGGGTAATTTCCTCCCTTTTCGAAGTGGATTCTCAAACGGGTGAGAATGGACATTTCCGTATGGACACTTTTCCTGTCGCAAAATTTACTCCCTTATTAATACGAAATCTGTTGTTGGTTGAAGGTTTACTCACTTTTTAAAACGATAACTGCAACAGGGGGCCCTGTCGTACGGAGTAAGGTGGTAGCATTTGGAATTTTTGTGGATTGTTCAATACATTTTTAGGTTTAGTCGATCAAAGTATTAAATAAGTATTTGTTACTCGACATTTGTTTCTTCATTAACTTCTATCCCCCTTTAAATGAAGAGCTCACGGTATCCCCACTCGAGAATCATTAATAGCTGTGTAAAAGCGAGACGGTCGTAGAATGCCCATCACGATCTTGTAGGTGTTTGGAAGTGATAGCCTCCTTGGGAAGGATAAAGTCCGGCTGAGGAAAGCGAAGCTCGTCTCCAACAAGGTTCACCACGATTCAAGGATGCCCACTCCGAGCAAATTGCATAATAAAACTGTAATTTCTTTGACATAACACTTATCAGCATAGAAGATCGCATTTCCACTCGTCCGCGAATGCCAACGGGTACCACAAAAACACAGTTCGTACAACTACGCAAAACAAACCTTCCGAGAATACCGATTAGTCGAGCACACACAATTACATACATACAACCGAGAGTAAACTGAAAAATTGGAATTCCGGCCTCACAGGAACACTTTCAGTCGATCGAGGTGACTTTCTATGTTTAGTAATTAACTACTCGAAGAAACGAATCCTAAATCCACAAACATTCTTTCAGCTTGCTTTTGCTTTGGACCTCCAGGCCTTGTTTTTTCGATGTGGAGGACGCGTTTTGGCTGTATTCAACCATCTTCAGCTTGTTCTGATGTTCTAGTGTACTACGAAATTCCTTCACACAAAAGATTTCCTTAACCCTTAAAGCTCAACCTACGTCAATTTGACATCCACTCTAACGCGTATCCGCTATTGCATCCACACGCTTCACTGAGCATCAAAATTCTAAACTAAAGGCCGAAATACATTCACACAGTAATATGCGATACGTGAGCGCGATGCGATTCTCCCTTGTCGTCACGCAACGCATTCAATTTACAATGCACGCGATGCGGGGAACATTAATGTTCATATGACAAATGTCAAATTGGTGACATTTTAAATGAAATTTGCTGGAAATTGTTTTTTATTTTTTAAAAGTATTGAATTTGGAATGTTCCTTCGTTTAGCAAATAAAAGCCTTCACTAGGATGCACGAAATTTTCATTCAAAATTCATTCATGATAACCAATGTTTCAAATTTCATTTAAGCGCCATATTGCATTTGACAAACGTCACGCACATCGTTGCGAGGAATTTTCGTTTTTCCGAATATTCGCCGCCTCGAATTGACGCATCGCAATCATTGTACGATGTCGCATACAAATGCATGTTACGAAAACGAGTTGACATTTGCTGCGAGACTCTCGTCGCGCTCTCGCATCGCCGCCTCGCAGTATTGTATTTCGACCTTAACTCAGTTGCCGCTGAAAGCTAATAGAACACGGTCATCGCACTCTCGTTAGTGCCCCCTTTTTCTTTATATACTTTTTGTGCTTGTGTGGATTGTGTGCTTTTTTTGTCTGTGAATTATATTTTCCATGTAATTATCGTGTAGTTTGAAAGGCCGTAGATAGTTATTAAATACTTACACATAATTAAGCCCTGTCGACTACTGTTTTGTGAAGGAATCGAAGCGATTTAAGAAGCGGATGATGATTTGATGGCCATTGATACAAATTCCAAAGAAGAAACATGTCTAACTCATGATGAGGTGAGAACTGTCATCGAAGATAAGACGATAGATTACACTGCACCAACTACCTTACCACATACGCAGAAAACCTTCAAACTGTGGGTTTCTTGTTCAATTCCTATGTATCATAGACGATTTCAAGCAGAATTGGCGTTATTGCAACATTTGTTGTGCGGGAAATGGTCAATATCGAGATCTCACTGCAAGGCCTCGTTTATAGTTATAGTACGTGTAAATAGGACCAACCGAAATTAGCAAGGATATCTTTGATCTTTGCTTCAAACAATTTTTCATAGTCTAGACTAACAATTACAGTGTAAAATGGATCAACGTATAAATGAAAGATAATCAGCGAGTTACAGATGTCAAAAGAAAAAAAAACAGCTATTTGTCAGATGATGAGCTGTTCAATCCATCGTTTTCTGGTTCTCGATATGTTTCTGCAGTGAGTGTAGAACGGTTTGAATTTTTTCTGAGGTGTCTGAGAATGGCCGATAAATCGAATCGGCCAGCCCTCCACCAAGAAGATGTTTTAACACCTGTGTGGTAAACTTAGGAGCTTTTCATCGATACACAAATACACAGAACAAAGTACACAGTTGGGGTACATTTGACAGTAGACGTACAGATGTTGGATTTTGGTTGCCAATTTTTATTCCGAATGTACACCCAAAACAAACCTGATAATTATGGGATCACATTTCACATGTTGTGTGATACTTCAACTTAGTAGTACTTCAACGATTGTAAGACTGCGGAAGCTGCAATGGGCTGGCCATGTGAATCGTATGGACGAACAACGGATACACAAAAAGATATTTTTTTGGAGAACAATAGGGCAGAGACCAGTTGGGAAACCGGGAAAACGCTGGTCTAACTCTGTTGACGAAGACAGTTCATTGCTACTCGGATTAAAAAATTGAAGGCCACAGTCATGGTTCAAGATACTTCAAGGTGTTTGCTGTTGGAAGCGATGGTCCGAGAGGGGCTGTAATGCTACGAAGAAAAACTGCTAGGACACTATAGATGACTCTAAGATAAAAATTGTTGAATAGATTTGCGATGAAGGTCAAGTAAGTAAATTAATAGAGAACAGATAACACAAATGTTTTTAATTATTGGGAAAATTCAAATATACAAAGGGAAAAGGGAAACAATGTCCATACTGGCTTTAGAAACTATGATCGAACGTCATTTATGACTCCCTTTTTAATCTGATAGTTATGTACACATTTCTCGATATCTTCTACTGAAATTTGTCACGTTTTATCCTATAAATGTTTATGAATCATATATCATAGTATGCTGAACTTAAACCAAAAGGATTCACAACTGAACAATAGAAACAATTTCATGAAACCTACATAAACGGCGCACTAACGGAAAAAAAAACTTTTCTCATTTCAAGTTAGTCTTCTTCGCGATATTTCGCAATTCCTCTCCATGCTACCCATTTAATTTCAGCTTCAACATCAAGCAGTTCTCTCACTAAACTTAATCCTGTTTAATGTCCCTACAACCACAAACATAAACTCAACATTCTTACGTAATTAAATGCTGTGCTTTGAAGAAGCGCCAGGTATGCAATTAGTGATCTTTTGTCCACAGCTTTGGTTAAACTTTAATTTTTACCATTTATCGTCCTAGAACAGGAGCCAGTTAGACAGTGGCAGGAAAATTGTGCTGTTGAAAAACAATAAGCATTGCATTTAACATTACTGAAAATTAAGTTTATGTTATTTGAAAAGGAAAGACTCTAATTTGATCCAATTATATGGTAGTTTGAAATAAGTCCTTACATTTCGTAACGTCAGAAGATTGAAATCTTGTTATCATACACACATTCATTTATGTATGTAGATATGGAACTCTCCTCTCACACGCACAAGCTCAGTTGGTTCGTCGCCGAAATTTGTATGAGAGTTTCGCGTGTGTACCGCGTTGAGAAAAATTATTGATATTATCAAGTTGTTGTTTCTTATCAAGAAAAATTATTGATATTATCATTTTTTTGGCAAAAAATATCTTTGGTACTCATTGAACACTGACACAAAGTTGCTCTGCAATGTGATATCATGAGTGAGTGAACTCTGTTCAGTGATATCATGAGTGAGTGACAAGTGTCCAGAGAGAAAGTTTAGTGAATTGTGTACATCTTGCTCTTAAGCGAAACGTCAAAGTGACGGCAATATATGTGTACTGCCTGGAACTACCAGCAACCAAATTTGGCGAGAGCTGATCCTGAATCCAGATTTTAAGAAAGAAGAGAATGCACATGTATATGTTTTAGTTCATGAAATGATAAAAAGCCCAGGAAATCCTTCTTTTCCGTAATGACAATCACTTGAAATGAAAATTCATGGGTACAGTAATATTGTCCAAAAAATTAATTTATAAAAACAATGGTGGACTGGTTTCGAGCTGTGAATTCCATTTTCCGAGGGATGACGTAATGCTGATTTTCATTTGGACTGCCACAAAACTGGATTGCTGCTCACCAAAAACCGGTAATTCACCATTCAAACCCTTACAGCCTTTGCGTATCCGCTGATTTGTTGTTTGGTGCTTTTAATCTACGAAAAGGATTTGCAGGACTAATTTTTTTTGAGGATTCACAGGTCTCAGCGAAGGAAGTCTGTAGTGCTTATTATAGGAGCATTATTACGCATTTTTTGTTGCAAAATCTGCAAGCTTTTCCTTAATTTTCGTCACGAACGTTGTTCCAATAAGGGGAGTGACATCAAAGCTGAGAGCACACCAGAGCTCTATTGAGTTTTCTTCGGGGACTTTTTCTCAAAATGTTAATAGCCGCTTTGGCGACATCCTTTGGAAGCCGAGATCACCTAATTTGATTCCAATAGATTTTTTGGACAAGCTGGACGTTCCACTAAGTGCACGGCTATGGAGCATGTTTTAGACCAGAATTTCCAAGCACTTAATTGCATCCTCCTACCTGAACTTCGTTTTTACTCATATTTAAGGCACTGACAGTTGAATCTTTTCGTATAAGCCCGCTGTACTGACTTTTTCAGCTGGTGGAGGTTTACTGATTTTTTTTTGGGTAGGCTATTTGAAGGCTATTTACGCACTGAGTGTGGGACTCCCCATGTCGCAACTGACCTACTGGAATACCGACTAAACACCGCCCCTATCAACTGAAGCGCCTAGCCTGAGACCGTTTCACACATTACTTTGCGCTAGACCTCACAATTTTACGTCTTTTGGTGCCTTTGGGATACAGGGATTCCTTCTCCAATGGGATGGAAAAGAGGAGGAGGATTACTAGAAAAGGAAACCCTCCACTCGCGACGCCTGCAGCCGATCAAGTATGCCTTTTTTTATGACTAGAATTGCCCGAGCCTAATGTGCCACTTGATTCCATTTGTCAAATGATTTCAGCATCTCTTCGATTATGCTATATGGATGGAGCTCTCCCACTTTTTCGGCAAAATCACCGCGCTTTTTGTCCCATCTTCTGTATGAAGGAAAGGAAGTATGAGAGGCGTCATCTGTCACACCAATGCAGAATATGCAATCAGGAGACCGTGACTTAAGAGGTAAGACTGAAAACAAACGTGTCCGCTCAGTAGCTAAGTCAGGTAGAAGTCAGTGTCACCATGCGATCGACTTAGCCACGATTTCAAGTCGTTAATGAGACGCGCGGTTCATCTTCCTTTTAGCTCACGTTCCCATGATTGTTGCCATTCATCGAGAGTGCATTGTCTTTCACCGCGAGCATTTTTTTCTTTATTATTCTCGTGCCTTTGGAGGTAAAATTTACTGATAAAAGTTAGTTTAATTTCTTAAGTCTATGATTTTGTATAAATCATAATGTATTAAAATTAATATTGGGGAGATGGAGAGCCTTTGTTTAAAATTATTGGCAAAGGTTTGTCAAGTGATTGAAATTTTGGGTCTTTGCTGGGACTTTCTTGATACTTTGATATTTCCTTGATGCTTCAAAATTTACTTCAAAAAGTTGTTTTAATTATGGAAGTTTTGAGATTTTTTTGGAGCTTGCTATTTGCAATGTCCTTATCAACTTCCTCATTTTTCTTGCTCTGAAAGGTACTAAAAGTTATTCTGGCAAGGGAGCTTTAAACTTCTACGTTGGATCGTTTTTTCAATTGTAAGCGTCCTTGAGAAACATCATCGAAAAAGATGGTTCCTATGAGCTCTTTGCTTGGGCCATTTGTTTCAAACTCAAAACTACCTGATGATGTCTTTTGGCAAGAATTGCACTTAACCATGTTGGGTTCTACATAATGTATACAAATATAAACATCACTGAAATGGTTGGGTTCATATTCTCCAGAAGGCTTACGAATTTTGTATCGGTAAAGCCTAACATATCATGTCCTTTAAGTCTGTTATCTCTTGAAAATTAATTTGAGTGTTTGAAGTTCGTTGTTATATCCTCCCAAAAGTCTAGTTCTTAATTTTATCTGTCCGCTTAATAGTGCTGAGTGCGGCTTGAAGACGCATTTCGGCTTATTCAACATATGCAGCCTATTCTTAGGATTTTTTGTTAGAACCTTTTTTTATATAAATGATGGTTATTGATATTTTTCTCGTGGGGGTAATGTTTTATGAAGACGTTTCTATGTGAGTTGCTTTGATAAACGGACGAATAATGAAAGGTGCGTCTTTCGACTAACGGGTTTATAAGGATCTCAGCTATTTTTGGATAGATGTCATTGTCTGGTTTGTCACGTTCCCATTTTCTTTTAAGCGTTGTGTCAAGGACTGTGTTCTTCTTCAAGGGTTCTTCAAAGTCAGCCAATAGCTTCATTTCATTCACTCGTTAGTTGTCTTATCTATAATCGTTTTTTTCTTAAGGGGAAGGTAAGGTTAATTCGTACGAAACAAGGCATGTTTTTGTGAATTTTTCGTGACGACACAGTTAAAATCTCTTTATTAAAACCAATAGTATATTAAATTATAACATTTGAAGAATATTGTATAAAATTTTCACGAAGAAATATTAAAAAACATGGCAGCAATTATTCGGACGTGTCTCGGAAAAAAGTAGAATCGCGGTGCCCCTCATAACTTGGTGCTGGATCATCTGAAATCAAAAAGTAAACGTTCATTCGTTAGATAATAGTTTTTCCCAGGTAACGCTGGGAGAGTTTTTCGAAATTTTAATTTTTTACTTTTTTGGAACACTTTGAAGGGAATAATTCGGACGTGTCTCGGAAAAAAGTAGAATCGCGGTGCCCCTCATAACTTGGTGCTGGATCATCTGAAATCAAAAAGTAAACGTTCATTCGTTAGATAATAGTTTTTCCCAGGTAACGCTGGGAGAGTTTTTCGAAATTTTAATTTTTTACTTTTTTGGAACACTTTGAAGGGAAAAACGCGATTTTTTGCCAAAAAAAATCGGCTAATTTGTTATTGTAAAATAAAAATTATTAACAAATTTGAAAAAAACTCTCCAGCGTTATCTCATAAATTATGTACAGAAAAAGTGTTCAAAATTTCAAAAGGATCGGTGCAGTGGTTTTGAAGTTAGGAGGGGCACCGACTTTGAAAACGTGAGTTTTGGGGAAAACGCTTTAAAGTTTTGAACACTAAAAAATCTGGTATAAAACGTTCATAAGCAAATTTTATCGGCTTACCTCACACTGAATCATCAATGTCAGGTCCATAAAGGATGTTGCTATCATCCATGATGTCTAAAGCACCTTTTTGCTCCTGTCTACGACGAATCCTGCCTTCTTTAATTTGTCTCTCAGCTTCCTGCTCTGCTTGGCTTATACGTATGGAGTCAGTTGATCGCGCCGAGTCATGAGCTCTTGATCCACTACTGATTCCCATGTCTTGCATGAAGGTTAGTAAAGCAAAAGAACCTTCATTGAAGACACTGGCTGCCACATACGCTGCAATTTCAACGATGACAGAGATTCCACCCAAGTGCTTTGGTGAGATTTTCCAAATAAGTTGGTTTAAACTCTCATTGTTGTTCTGCGTGAAGCCTCCGACACATCGCTCCAGGAGGGCATCTTTGCTCAGATCTTCATAAATAGGCTTGATGGCATTCAAAACATCCGCAGGAAGAGCACTGTACGTGTGTTTGAACGAATCCAATGCATTAGCAGCTGCAGCTTTTTGCCATTTGCACCAGGAGTCCGCGCCACTCGGGCATTTTTTATGCTGTGGATTCTCGTTCGTCGAACTGTAGTGGAAAAACGTTGCCCAATTAGCATTCTTCATATTTTCCATGGAATCAGAGTAACGTCTAATAGCCAAACCGTAGTATACCGTCAGTTTATCAATCATTCTGGCCGTAAGCTTCCCTTTACCAGACAGACTCTTTCTTTTGATCTTCTTTCCAGCCTTAGTTTCAATATCTACAACGGTATTTTTGACTATTTCACGTAGACGAGTGCCCATTCTTTTTTGAACATGTCCTACACATTCTTTTTTCACTATTGAAAAATCATCACCATAAGGTTTAGAATTCACTAACCCGGAGTAAGCTTTAGAGTCACCGTCGCCGATATAGTTGCGATATCGTACACCATTCTTTACCGAACGTTGAAACATGGTTTTTATCGCTTCGACCTCCATATTTCCAGCTGCACCAGTATGATTTGCCCGACACTTTCCAGCACTTACATGAGCTTCATGCCACTCTTCGTATTCGGCAGAGTTTAATTTATGTTCCCAAGTTTTACATTCATGGCAGTATGAACTTTTGACAAAAATGTCAAGAACTTTACCTGTAAAGTAACCGATTAACGAGGTGACGCCGAATAAAGATGAGAAGCCTCTTTTTTTCCATGTTCCGTCGCCTGATACAGTGAGTTCGTCGGCATCTTCAGTATTTTTATCTTCGGCTGTTGCTGCTTTTTCTTCTTTTGTAGCAGATAAAAAAAATCGATTCGCTACTTCTCTTACAGTCGAGCACATTTTTTTCACGTAATTATTGTACGTCGGTGTTGATACAAACCTACTAGACAAATCCATCAAGCCGCTGAACTTTTCACAGCCAACTAATCCAAGGCCTAATATCCTCATCACGAAAACAAACCGATAATTAACTTCGAAAATACCAGAGTTTATTCTTGCACTAGACGGAACATTTGTAATCTGTTTACAGCTTTCGCATGACACTTTGATGTTAAATCCAAGACCTTCTTTCTTAGTCGAATGAAAATTTACTTTTCCATCACATTCCACACACTTCACTGGCGTAGCAATTTTTGAAAACACTCATAAAAAATCAATTATCCTATAATTTTTTTCAAGATCCTCCGTAACTTGATTTTCAACGGTCACTTTAATTTTTTTAGCTGACGCACTTCTTGTTGAAATGCCTTCGTTTTTACGTTTTTGCGGAGGTACAACTTTTCTAGGTCGATGTAATCTCAAACCAGCTGATTGTCTATCAGGTCTTGTATTTTTTTTAGGCATTTTAGTAACAATTTAACACAAAAGTTAGTGAAAACGGAGCTAAAATGATGCGAAAATAGGAACGCACGTGTACGGCTACTCGATAGAATATTTACTGCTACACTAAATTTTACACTCTACACTGACAACATATGCAGTACAGGTATAAGGACGTTTGTACTTAAGTCGAAATTTCTATAAATAGAACAGGACAGGGCGGTAAGATTAGGTATTATATAGAGAGCGAAACTTCTGCCAGGTAACAATAGCGCGCTCGGGTCGGGTAGGGATTAAAATCCGACAGGTATAAAAATACTCGTAACTTCGTCAATTTTGCTCCAATCGACTTGAAATTTTGACACAATATTCTTAATATATTATGCATTCAATTAAAAAAATAAACAAAAAATGCAAAAAAAAAATTTAATACCTTACCTTCCCCTTAAATATTATTTGATTTGATCTAGTTTTTGTGTCATATCTAGTCATGGTTGTGCATTTTATTTGTATAGTGTGCCATTGAGTTGGCCATAGTTTCAGGTTTGTGTATATTGTTCTTTTATTGTTTTGCGTAGTTGGCGTTGTTTCAGAATACTGTAAAGAACTCAAGCTTCTGCGGGTCATTACAGAAAAAGAAATGGATTCTCTTTCGAAAACAAAGCGAGCTTTGCATGATAGAGAGCTTTTAATTGAATCGACATTGGTGAGTACTGGTTTTGCGATGGCTGGTTTTGTGAGTTTAAATGTATGAGAAAGTCATATTCGTATGAATAAATGCAAAATAAAAGAGAATGGTAAGGCGTATTTCATCTTTGTTTGGTATCTTCAATGAGTTTTGCCGATGTTCTGTCACAGTTGAAGTTTTTTTGAACTTTCAGCGCTTCGAATGGTTTTGCTATGGGTTAACCAAAAAACGTCATGCCGCAGTCATGACAGATTAGTTTAAATATACCCTTATTTTCTTATGTAGTGGTACTGTGTCGCTTTCAGCCTACTTCCCATATTGCTGTTGGTTTCGAATTTTGCATGCGGTTTTTCTTTTTTAAGAATTCTTGTGTGTACCTTTACCCAAGTATGTCAATGTTTTTCAAATGTATCCTTCCTTTTATAGGGTGTGGTGTTTTTTCTCTTCTTTTACATTTTGCGATGATTTTTTCGATATCGTGTTTTTTGCGTTTGTTTCCACGAGCTATCATGTATATGTTATTCATTTCAATCTTGTAGTTACTAGAGCTCATGGAGATGAATGTGAGTCCTTGCAAAGTTGAGCTAAACAAGGCTTATGCAGCTAGTTTAGGATTTGCGGGGTGATTTGCTATGGCACGTTAATGAGGTTTGTTGTAGTTGGAGTCTTGAAAACTTCGTTTTCTAGAAGGGTCCGTTTTCGCATCAAAGTCAGGATAACCTTTAAGAGCACTCCATTTGCCTCTTGCTGGATGGTGAAATTTACTTTCTAGGTTAACGTTGTTTATATTGTCAAGGAACTTGTTCTCTAGGAGTTACAGATTCTCTCGTGGCTGATGTTTCTAAATGTGGCTCCAGAGTAATAGAAGTCGTGGGGAAAAGTTGGCTTAATTCAAATGACTGAACAAATTACGTGTCATGATTTCGCAGTTTTCGGGAGAGCATCGCCCGTTGGCTATCAAAGCATTTTATCAATGGTCTTTACTACACTTGCGTTATCGTCAATCGACAATTTTGAAGTTCAATATCCGCCGATTGAGTGATAAGTCCTAGTGTACCTTCAACTCACTCCTGCGTCGAATAGTTCACCGCAACTGCTTCTAAGTGTCAGCTAGATCTTCACGGGACTCAGGAAAAGAATTGCTTATGGTAAAGAGTTTCCGTTCAATTAATTTATTTGATTTCAATTAAATTCATTTAGTTAAATTTATTTAATTTCCGTTAAATTTTTGATAAAACTGGAAATTATTGGAAATTTCACAAGTATTCGTCCAGGAAATTTTCCAAAGTGCTCAAGATTGAAGGAAATGACTTTGTTCTGCAAGAAATAAATTCTTCAAGACGATGAAGAAATATTTCGACTTTTAATTTTTCATAGAATAAAAACATTTGTCTTCATGAAACTTTCAACATATACTTTATTTGCCATACACTATTAAATACTATAAAATAAAAAATTATACATAATTTTTATAATTATATAATTATTGTGTAATTAATATAAAAATTTTCTATGGCCCGATGTTGTCTGCTGCAATTTTGCTTTTTTTCCAAAAACATTAAAAAATCTCGGCTTGAACTTCAGCTGCACTCAGAAAAGGCTAAAAAAACAAAAAAAGCCGGGTTTCAATCAGCATGAAAGCGTCCTAGCAATGAACAACTAGAAGAAAATTTGGTTGAAAAATATGAAAATGACGTTGTACTTTCCGAAGATGAGGTTTCTTTACCCTTAAAATCGGTTTTCAGCTGGAACTCCAAAAATGAATTCTCAGTTTTCAGCTATAACTAACTTAAATTAATTTTTGGAGCCGATTTAAACTTCGATAAATCTTCTGATGATGAATCTTCATAAAAAGGCTTCAAAATTTGTTGTATCTAATCATCTGAAGGTGGAACATGCTTAACATTTTTTAAAGCATTCGCAACAGCTACTTCCGCCTCGCGCTAATTTGGCCAAGCATTTTCTCCAAAAGGATGTTCAGAGTGTTGACGGTTCCCATCATTAGAAATATGCACAACGCACTCTTTTTTTAGGAAAAAATAAATTATCATAATGCTTCACGACTAATCGATTTTTGAATATTTTGGTGTTGCCATACTGATATAATATTTATAACTCGCATAAGGTAGGTCCTAGGACTTTTGCAACATTTTTCTAATGCCATCGACTTCCTTTTTCTAGTTGAACCTTCATAATTTGTTGTACAACTTTCCTTGTGTTCTCAAAATTTTGCAAATTCTACACTTTTTCTTGTTGAATTCCATCTAGAGCAGAGTTTACAAGGACATCGATTACTTAACTGATTTACTTTCCAATCAGATGTAACTTTATGTCATGCCCGGATCCTTTACCTGATACTAGGAAATTATTTTCAAACATAATAGCATCTTTATTAAAATCTTTTTCTTCGTTGGAAGCTTCATTTAGAACAACTTGGAAAACAGCGTTAGCAGCAATGGTTATGTTGCCGACAGCACTATAATATGTTTGTTACCCTCATTTTGAGCTGATATCGATGAGATCAGAAAAAATTGTAATACGTCCTAAGCCAACACCGAGAATATCCGTAACCAGCACGAATGGATGATATAAACAGTATGTCGGAAAAGTTCCCGAACTTTTGAAATAAGAAAATGAAAATTACATCTAAAGAAATTTATTCCAGTTAACTTTCAACATAGTCTAGACATGCACTCATTTAAGCGCTCCATGAATGATTCGAAGGCTCTCTGGTACTACTCTGAAGTTATCGCTGTGAGAAGCTCGGTGCAGGCCGCTTGATTGCTCGGTACATCCTAAAAAATCGTCCTTTCAAGGCCTTTTTTATCTTGGGAAATAGGAAAAAGTCGGCTGGAGCCAGACCTGACGAGTATGGGGCGTGATTGATGCGTGGGATCTGGTTTTTGGCGAGATAACGCTTCACAATGTTCGAAGAATGAGCAAGCGCATTGTCATCCAGCAAACTCCACGATCCCGGTTCCTTGTAGTCGGGCCTGATGCGATCAATCCAGCGCTTCTGACGTTTTAATATCTCTACGTAATGCGCAGCATTCACGGTCAATTTGGGTCATTTGGGGGCACAAATTCTTTGTGTATCAGGCCTTTGGAGTCGAAGTAAGCGATGAGCATCGTCTTTACCGGGGATTTATGTTGGCGCACTTTTTGAGGCCTCGTACGGCCCGGACCGAGCCAAGCAAAAGACTAACCCTTCACTGTAAACCTATTTGATCATTTTTTTCGTTTCCGTGAAAGTTTTTTAAAGTTTATAGCAGAATTTAATTGCGGCACGATGTTCGAATTTCTCATCCATCGTAGAGCTTGCACCAGGGTACTAAGCACACGTTCACTCAAGCACGTCTATCTCGGCAACTAATGAACGGAAACTGGTGAAACTACTGGTTTTCAGACACTCCAGAAGGATGTAGCAACATAGTACCGGTGTCCTCCAAGAAGTGGCGTCACTAGTACATGCGCCACAAAATAAATTCGGGAACTTTTCCGACATATTGTGTGTTATTAACATATGCGCGATGAATTTTTCAGAGACGAATGAACGTGTTCATTTCTACAAATCCAAATCCAATTCTTTTTCATCTGATGAAGAAAATTTAACGCTCTTACTACAGGTCTTTCATTTCAGAATTGTCTATAGAAAAGTTTTAGTCTGTTTTGCAAATACACAAAAAAATCGAAAAAGTTGAAGAAAACACAAAATTTTTACTTTGGTCAAAAAAAGAAAATAATTTCTCTCGCTGCTGTCTTACCTTCTTCAGTAAGAGATATTGCCGCCTCTTGCTTTCATAACACAAACAATTCTTCTACTCATGGGTTCTACCAACTTTTGATGGTTGACTGCGGTATGTTTTCTCATTCCTCCTACTACCTCCTATTGGACAAATGTCAGGACCTGGTGCTGGCCAGTCAAGAACCTCTATCTCTACTTCTGGGCAGTAATCTCTAACGCAAATCGTAGTATGGGACGCGTATTAGCGTGCATTTATTCGAATCTTTGGCCGAAAAACCCAGACTATGCACTACATGCTCTTCAAGAATGTCATTCATGTACGATTAAGTGGTCACAGTTCTTTCATCTAAGGTATCCAGCTCTGTACGAGTGGTTGAAGTGATACCTCCCCAAAACATAACTGAGATCACTTACCCTTTCAGATATGGCACATTGTGCATATCGTTCTCCTGGTATAAGATGTGATGACCATGAGCATCATGAAGATACATACGAGACTCATCAAAAAAGCGTACCCCCATTATGCCAAAGTCCAAACACCGTGTTTGCGTGCAAATTTTAATCTTGATACCTTGTAAGCTGTGGTGAGTTTAGGTCCTGTTACGGGTCTGTCTGTTGTTTAATCACGTTCTTGCAGACGTCTTCCTACTATTCTATCAGTAACAACAACATCTCGATTACCTCTGAGCAGGTGCTGCAATTCGGTGCCGGAGCTATAGCGATTTCTAAGACTTGTCAGACACTAGAAATCAATCATCCCGTTCATATGTCTTCCTCCTCCGATAAGGCCCGAATCTTTTGTTACAGAGAACAGTCTCAAAATATTTTTTGTAGACGTATTGCACCATTAAACGACTTACTTCACATGTACGAGCTACATTTCAGCTAGTGCTGAAACAATTCCAGCAACTTCCGTTTCGAGAAGATCCATTTTTATCAGTAAATGGAAGTAAAAAGCACAAAACGTCAATCATCGATATGAATTTAATTACAGCTTCAAAAAGTCATATAGCGAGCTTTAAATATGAAACACTAAAACTATGGCCATCTAACAAAACTGATTATACGACATATACCAAATGTCAAAATTTTCAAAAAATATGTCAAATTATCCTCTGCTAAAAATATTAATAAACGTCCAGAAATGTGCCAACACAAATGGATTTTTGAAAAGTGCGTAATGAATGCATAGATCGCGAAAATTAGGGTGGCCCAATTTTATTGTCTTCCGATTTCCAACTTATATATAGATAATACCAGTATCCCACAATGTACCGCCTATCTTTACAGCTGCTGTGTGAGAGCAGAACGTTTTATACGGTATAAACATATGCATATGTTTAACATATGTTGCAAAAATGTCTATGCCCTGGTACAACGACGTAACCAAAATCAAAGAAATATGACTATATATGCTCACAAAAAATTTTGTTGTTTTTGAAGCTTTATCCTGATGATTCCTATCAAAATAAATAAATTTCTTCAAGATTTGAAGGTGCTTTGTCTCCTTAAACGATCTCAAAACTGCTTTACTTTGTGCTATGAACCCGTTATTCGCGGCTGAAACACCAAAACCTTTGTGTAATCCGCGAACAGCTGATTGGTGCATTTTGTTTAAGAAAAAGATTTAAATTTAAAGATTTAAATTTAAAGATTTAATTTTTTCGAAAATTCACAGGGCACAGTGCCTCTACACAGTGTCAATAGTGCTTATAATAGAAGCGTTATCAGGGTTTTGTACTGTCAAATCAAGAAGCTCATCCGTAATTTTCATCAGAAACGATGTTTCGACAAGATCGGATGACTCCATAGGCAGCCTGAGTATATAGTAATAAGTTTTCTTCGGGAATTTTTAATTCTTAAAAGTGATTTGTATCTTGTCGACATTCTGTACAAGCTGAGGTCCTATGATTCAATTCCAAAAGATCCCTTCAGTGCGGCTTTTTCAAAGAAAACATTTCAAATAAAATTTTATCAAAGAATGTTTATTCCGAGATTAGAATGTTGAAATACGGGGTCTCGTTTTTGAAAAGTGTAAGTAACTCGAAAAGAAATTCCTAGAAGGCGTTAGTTATAAAACATTCAATTCCGAAGTTTATTATGCTAAAGGATATTATAACTTAAAAGATATTCTGGGTAATTGTTTCTGCCTTGAATTTTGAAAACAACCCGTTCTCAAAAACGGTAGGACCCAACAAAATGAACATGGATAAAGTAGCAGAAAAAATACCAAATCGATTTTCAGATGTTTAGTGGCACTTACCTTTGCAGGATAAATTTTCTGACTATCAAATAAAAAACGAATAAAATTCTAATATTCTTTTTAAAGTTTTATTTTCAGTTTATGTTACCAGAAACATATTTATATCCAGTTTATTTTTTGAATTGAATGTCGTCAATAAATTAAATACTTTTTCACTTGACTATAGTGATTGATTCATATTTACAACAATGGCCATAGTTATACCAGTAGTAGATATAGCATTGATAAATATTTAATATACAGTGAATATTTTACATCAATCTTTATCGAACAGGCTTTATATTTTTTTAATCAATTGATTCGTTTGTTTTGAATATTTTCTTATCTATTATTTCTTAAATTAATTTTCTTATTTGCCACAGGATAGCGTGCAAACACATTTGTGCCACATAGTAGTTCTCGTTGGACTTGTTGAGTTGAAGTTGTTTGATTTCCATTTGCAAAAAAAAAAGGATTATTTTTTAAGTATTTGAGAAAGCTTTCATAGTAACATGTTCATCACATAGCTTTTGTAAATTTTCGGGAATACATTTTTCCGGTGATACCAATTTCATAATAATGTCTAGTTATTTTACATACACTTAAGTAGTTGGTTCTTTGATTTCATTCAGGGTTCAGGGCTCTTGAACACAACATGAAATGAACCAGTTTACTTTTCAATATCAATTCATCGAATTCAATCAAAATTTTACCTCAAGCACGTCTGATTTGAAGTAAAATTTTGACATTATGGCTAGTTTTTAATATCATTTTGACTACTCTGTTAAACAGGAAAATATACATCAAATATGTTTTTGCAGAGAATTTTCGCTATTTATTTATAGAAAAAGTTTCAATTGTTCTTAAGTGTTATTCAGTTTTTTGTTTACTACCTAAAAGTTAACTTTTTTAAACGAAACATTGTTGTCCTAATTTTTTGTTGACTTATTTGTTAAATACATACAGAGACATTACGACTAACCTTAATGTAAAGGAATTTTTCTTGAAACATTGTAGTTGGTATTTATTTCTTGTTTTAATTCAATGAATTATTTAACTATACGTTTATTTTTTTCAATTTTTTTAAAATATATTTAAGGTACATATCACAATGTAATTTTATTTAGATTTCGTCCTATTTGTCCATCCTTCCATTTATTACCATTACTTACATACAAAGCAAAGATATTTTAGTTTGAAAATTCTATTGAATTAGCTAGTTTAGATCCCTGTTTACAACTCCTTATTTTTCGTTTTTATTTCACAATTTTCACTCAAACTTTTATCAATGTTTTCTCGTTTTCACCTCTGAATATTTTATGTAAAGTTTGAGAACTTCTTAAAATATTTCATTTTGTCATGCTCAATTTCAGTGCAAGACACAAATTATTTGGATTTTGAATTCTAAATTGAAAAATTTGAATACTTTTTAAAGAAAAAAGGTAATAAATTACTTAAGATCAACGCTCATTTTTTGGACTCGTTATTTTGAACCCTGTGAAAACCGTCCGGTACCAAAAATATCACATAAGATAAATTTATTTTATATATCTCAATTTTTTAAATACAAGATCATTCAACTAACAACCATTGAAAGTTTAAACAACTTAAAAATTTTCCTTGATTGTGGATGGCTATGACAAATGGAAGCGTTATTGGGAATTCTCATTGCTTTTTACTAACTACGAAAAAAGATAGCGCCGAGTTGGTACCCATTTCTTAGTTTATACATCATTTCTTAGTTATACATCAAACAAAACAAACAACTGAGATGTTTTTAATTATTGATATGTAACCAGCCATTTACTTGTATGGTTTCTTTTCCAATCCTTTGAAAATGATGGATACATTATCTTTTTTCAGTGAATGATAGCACAGAAAAAGTTGGACATAAAAGCCCAAGAAGAGAATAATTTTGAAGACCATGCATTTACTTCTAAGGGCTCTCAAAAAAGATTTTTAGCACTGATTTGGTCAGAAATTACTTCTTCTTTAACTTGTTGGTTACTAGCAACTTTTTTTCAATAGAATCCTAGAGCACGAACGATGTACGAAATGTACTTTGCTCGTCGCCATCCGTGAAACCTATGCTGCAATCAACCCAAAAAATCTATGACCTATCAATAATGGGTTCAGTTCCCTCCCGGTTTGACTGTATGTTAAACTGGCCACGTCCTTTGGTACAACTGCGTAGGAAAAGTCTTTTAAAAGACTAACTTTAAAATTTCAGCAGTTTCACCATGGAATCCGCTTGACGAGCTATCACTGCTAGCGCCTTACCCAATAAAAATTGGGCTAAGTTCAAGCTTCAAATTTCTGAAGAAACTGCCAAAACTGGCCTGGCCTGTCAAAACCGTTCAGCGATGATCGTTCATCAAACTGCAAAAAGGATATTATTGCATTTGATAAAAAGTGGCTAGCCCAAACACTATTTTCTCCGTACCTGATCCAGTTCAACAAACAAGAACTAAATATTAAATGTGTGAAGAGATAAGTCGGGCATGCCGGACACTAAAAACTCTCAAACTTCAAATTACAAAATTCTTTCATGAATTCATCTAACCAATTTTCCTGCCGTTGCCTCCTTATCCTTGGTCACCCGGCTCAAAGTGAAAAAAATGAGGTACTTCGTCAGTTAAGGACGCCAAAGGACATTGTTTCGTTTGGAATTTCAACAATCAACCTTGTGCTATACTCCTGGTTTTTTTCATTTGTTAGAGGAGGACAATTTTTAACATTCAATCATCTCTGCATGCTAGTGGTATATTACAATTTCAGGAAGCACATGGCAACAGTTGGACTTTCTTTTTGTATTTGTTTGTGTTACCTATAATAGCAGCCCACCAAAGTGGGAAATATCGGGGCTATAAAGGAGACAGAGGACAGGTGCTTTACAATGGAAATCTTGCCGGATATATATTCCAAAAGTATACTCGCAGTTTAAGCGAGCTTGGTAACCTATCTTATCAGGAGCAACGACTGTCTGCCAAATATGGGGCAGGTTGTTCGCTGGACTGGGTGCCATGTTTTCGCCTGCCAGAGAAGATAGAGCGGGAAAGAAAAAGCTAGTTTAAAATGAGACATTGATGACTTCTCTTCTATAAATTCTTGATGATGAAACCCTTTTTTTCCAATTTCAGCAATATAATTTTTTGAAAACATGAACCTTTTCGACATGTGGATGACTTAAATGTCGAAACCGGTTGTTATAATCAGACAAAAAAGAGGTTTTCTGTTGCATCTATTTATTGGGCTGTTGTTTTCTGTTGTGGGTCAATATTTTTTCTGACCGCAGTGATTTATCCATGAGCTTATCAAATTTGCAACTCAGCTTCACAACTAACTTATTTGAATTTCTTCAAACAATTACATTTATGGGCTGGTGCGGGTACTTCCACGCCAGCTAAAGCTTTGTCCTCTCAAAGCATTTTTGGACAAAAAAACCGCTGATTCCCAGAGTTGCAATACCTTCAACCTAAACATCTTCAAAACCAAGATACAATGCTGCGAGATAGAAGTACGGGTTTTATCGTCGGGGAGTTGCATTCGTTTTATGTCAAATGCTAGATTGGCAGAAACAAAGCAAATGTTTGCGAACAGTTTTAAGATTTTAAACTTAATTGAAAAAAGTACTGTGCTACCAAGTCTGGTTTGTCTTCTTATATTTTCCAAACCCCACATCACATTGACAAATAACAAATGTCAAAGAGAATCGCCTTGACATATTTTCAATTTCACAAATATTTCCCATTTCACCACCTACCATAGCTGTCATTAGACATTGCCGCATGAAATCCGTACCCTACTTACAAAATGTTGGGAAATTATAAATAGGAAATATTAGGAAAGTAGGTTGACACGTAAAACGTTATAGGGTTAATTCGAATTTTATAAAACCGAGAAAATGAGCAGTACTGCCAGTTTATCGCGAGTTTTGCAACAATCATAAAACAGTGATTATTGCGAAAGACACCTGATGAAAGTGTATTCTTGATTAAAAGAGCCTTTTCAAAAGTAGAATTTTAAATGAAAAAGTGAAGGAGTAGCCTGGTTTCGAAGTCAAAGTTTAGTGATTTGTTTGGGTTTATCTCGTCAATCGAAGCTAAATCTTAAAACGACTGGAAAAAAGGTGTGACACCTTTCATCAAGGGCTATTTCTTCCCAAACCTTTCAAAACTAAACGTTGTAAAGGAAAAGGAGAAATGCTGGTAAGTTTTTTTCAATTCAGCAGGAAATTTACATGATGTGAAGAAAGTCGTACTTTTCGGTTTTGACATTTCCACAACTGAGACTTCCTGCGCGCAACAAGGTCATCTCCCGCATTTAAGGGCCTATTATGATGCACGGCCTTGATCTATTGAAACTGTTTGACATTCAGGGGAAGACTCTTGTACCTGGACCGAACACACTCTCGATCAATTCGCTAATCAACATTTTTTGGCATAAAGACCACTTTTGAGTGATCTGAATATTCAACGTTATTTGTGATGATACCAAAACTGTCTATAGGTGTCGAATACTTCTTACTCATCAAATTTTTTTAAGGCTTCGCAAGTAATCTGAAAGATGTTAGTTGACAGGACCTCTTTCGTAACTAAGTACCGCAGAAAAACGAAAAGCTACAAACAAGCTGTTTCACGAAATGGTGGTAGTGAACTCACCTATATCTTGAGTCACATTATCCATCTGTTTTGAAAACAATTTCTTTCTACGGGGGACCCGAAATCGTGGAAGGTGGTTACAAGAGTATTTTCTTAAAATATTTTAAATATGTGCCAATACGCTTAAAAACTAACTCAACGCATTCATACTGTCAAAAACGCACATACGACAAAAATCCCCCGTGAAATCTTTGAATTAATCCTTCAATACTTAGAAATAAATTTGAAGCTCGAGGGAAAATTAAACAACGTATATTAATACAAGCACGAATAAATGAATAATTTTAAGGATAAATTATTAATAAAAAAACCAATTGTTGTGTGAAAACCAGATAAAGAAGAGGACCTTCCAAAGAAATTTAGTATCAATCGAGACCTTACAACATACTTATGGAAATCCATAAAGCTCACTTGCCACTACAAAGAAATTGTTTCACTGATTACAAGGGAGAAGGATCAAACTGGAAAGATCAAAGATTTCAAAGGATAAAGGATTTGAACTGAAAAGGAAGAAAGTATCTGCGGCATCGATAAAAGCGATCTGAAGGAGAGCTCGAACTCCAGACTCCAGGGAGAAGATCCTTACAAGACG
This sequence comes from Stratiomys singularior, assembly GCA_954870665.1. Taxonomy (NCBI): domain Eukaryota; kingdom Metazoa; phylum Arthropoda; class Insecta; order Diptera; family Stratiomyidae; genus Stratiomys; species Stratiomys singularior. The sequence continues at coordinate 23,883,660 of OX940881.1, read as the reverse complement.
CCATAACCAGTGCATTACAGGTACCGGGGGTGATAAGCAGCATGAAACTGGAAATATCGAAAATGATATTTACGTCGGTGTTCGATGGGGTGTGTGATTTAGTCTAAGGTTCAAATAGAAGAATGTCAAAACTTTACGGACCACGCCCATAGAAACAATCGAGTGGTAAAAACCTTGAATGCTGTACTCACTCGATGGCATTGCACATAAAATGGAAAGTGGGATGAAGTTAATGCTAGGATATTGATAATCTTCACTGACAATGGATTTATTATTTTATCTCAGTGATTGGGGGCAGTTAAATCCGTAGTTGTCTTATTGCAGAAATAAATTTTCAACAAGGTTTCACCGGCATGGCTACATTAAAAATAGTCCTTAGAGGACACATATAGAGCCAAAGTGATTTACCTAACCGTGCAACGACGCAGCGAGGAGAGAAGCTGTACGCTTGGAATTCATCTTACCCAACATGGTTGTTAGGCCATTGCTGGATCGCTGGTATACTGTAGTTCAAGAATATAAGCTTGGAAAAGCTTGATGACATATAGATTGATGCATTCTGCACAAACGGGAAATTCAAAAAGATATTGGCAATTGAACCAAGTATGTCGAAAGAATTTTGTCTACGTAGTTTCACTGCAGTTTATCCAACTTTCTCCGTCAAACATACGGTGACATGGTATTAAACAGGAAGAAAGGACTGGCGTTGATTGAAAATAATGGAGCTACTCTTAGGAACCGGCTGTGTAGACCAATCCACTAAGAGTTAGGCTAATACACTTACGGCAGGAATACAAACGAAGTCAGAAAATGAGAAAAGTACAAAAGGAAGCAAAACGCTAAAGCTTATTCTGCAGTAAAATTGTGGAAGTTTCCAGAGTTTCTAGGTAAAATATGGCGCGGAGAAGAGATCGCATTTGAGCACGATGTATCAACTGATTCTGGCAGATTCTGGACCACGAATCCCAAGGAAGCCTTTGAAATTATATTAAATTTATAGTTTTTGGACTCAATTGCCTAGGCAATTCAACGGGTAACAAAGTCATTTGCTTACAGTGGTTCCTTCTTTGAAGAAATTATGAACGAAGATAAGTTTCCAGACACCCTTAAACCATTTCCAACCACATTAATCAACTGACAAAGCGTGTCCCATCAAGTTTGTGAAAATACATCCGTTTAAGAGATATCCTAATGGAAATATAAAGAATTTGCCTTTCAAAAGGATGAAATCCTTTTAACTAGAATTTTTGATATCAAAGTGGTCAAAACTCAGCTATCACAATACAAGGGATTTAGTGGCCTCACATTTTGAGTTCTTTCGTGCTGAACAAAATGTGTTTGTGTGGAGAATCCTGAAGTGTGCATGGTTGCATAAATACCTCATTGAAGACGGTGGAGCCGCGTTACATATTAGCAGATATACAAAGAAATACAACAGATATAAATGAAATCAAATGATTGATGGGATGAGATGATGAAGGTTATATTATACAGGCGGTACAACTTTGATCCTTAAGGGCCCCACTACTGTGTTCCAGTCGGAATCAGATGTAATCAACCAAAGAAGAAGATATCAAGGACCTTCTGACAATAATAAAGCATCATGCATAGCACGTCAGCAACAAAGGCATCCTTACAACCCTGCATAGCTCTGGCACCCTTACTACAAAGTAGGTGCAGGATTGTAGGCAAGCATTCAAAACCGCCTGACCGAATGAGAAAGGCTCTCATTTAGAAAAAAATAAAATAGGATGAACGAGAAGGAACTGTATCAATTGGCTCAAGTCGAAGTTGAATAAACAAAATCACACTACCCTTTGCAAAAATGGAATTAGATTGCGTCTTCTAGAAAGAAACTGAATCAGACTAAAATATCCGAGAGGCTTTCAGCATGAGCCAAGTTTTTGGCTTCGATTATATTGTATATGATGAGTGGAAAAACAACTACTGGGAGAAACAGAACTGGAGTATTTATACTAGTGGAAGGAAGGAGTTTATATATAAGGAATCACAGTTTTTTGGGCCATCACGCTGAACAAGAAGGAATCCAAATGGTGGTGAGGAAAACAATGAAGAGATTATTGGACTGTTTAAGCCGAAAAATCAAACACCTTATTCGGTTGAGGTGAGATAACGCGCTTGAACTCCTGGAAATTACGGAATTTTATTTCTGCAGGACAACAAAACAAACCAGCTGGGAAAATGTAATACGGTGGAGGCTTATATTGTATTGCAATAGTTATAGTTTGTAGTAACTTGTTAAGCATTCGTTTTCACTGGGTCAACTGTCGACATGCTTCTTTGCGTCTTTGAGGTCGATGTAAGGCCACTTTTAAATTGCTATTTACTATCAGTAATAAATATTCGATAAGCTGTAGACCATCAACTTTGAAATTGGCCATCATTTAGTTTTGATTAGGTTTTCAAAGAATCTTTAATTTTTCGTTCAATACTTTGACAAAATGCCGATGTTTCCTTACTTTACAGAGCCAAATCTATCCTGATTTTCGCTTATGCGTCGTTCTATAACTATTACTGGGTAGCTACTCTTTTTTCGTATGCCATGGTGATGCTGCTATAATTTCGAAAGTCAACTCTATCTCGATTTTTGAATGTACATAGCCTCTAAGTTGCCTTCGTTTTTTAATATACCAGCTGTCAACTGACATAAGTCGCTGTCATATTTTTGTCATACTTTTTTAAAATCAATTTTTGGGATTTTCTACTGATATCACCAGTTTTCTTTATTCAATTGATAGTCGAGAAAGTAATGAAGAGAATGTTCGTGTTTAATTTAAGACTGATGGTTTGTCTTTGAACCGAGAATACTTTTCGCCTTATTCTGGAAGTTTTTCGAAGAATTTAATCTACCTGGTTATGACTAGTTTGTAAGGTTTACTCCCTTTTTGTAAGCTCCCATATGCGTCTTTAATTTTTAAGTGTAGATCCACGAACAGTTTTCTTCATCTGTTTCACCAGACTTTTATTGACGATTGTACGAAACAAACAATTTTCGACATGTTGGCTTCAGTTCAAACTCCAAATTTGAATATTTTACTTGTCAAACTTTGAATTGCTGATCTATTGATAATTTCGGGGTAGATCGTTCTGACGAAGTTAGCACAGTTAGAAGGGAACCAGACTTTAGCGTCTTCTGCCAAAAGTATTATTTTCAGATGTTGACATAATCTGATTACAGGGTGATCTGATTATGGGTTACGAAAACGGCTATTGTTAGATACCTTTATATAGAACGTTTTTGCGTTGCCGCTGGCCAAAATTTCTTTGTTGTTGCTTTCGTCCGCTAGGCATTGCTATCTTCTTGTTGCCGAGCAGACGTTCCGGCTGTACGGAGCCATCTTCAGCACGTAATCCGAGCGGTCGGATTACGTCGGTCGAGAGAGACGATCATCTGCTACTTCTAATTCCAGGACGCAACCGTATTCCGCCGGTTTTCACAAGAGGGCTTGTGATTGCAGTTTACAAGTCAATGACACACTGTTTGGTCTCATCTCCGAAACCTTTTCAGATTATCTGAGCGGAAGTGCGAGCCAATTTTCAAAGGATGCTTGTGGCTGAATCAGCTTATAATTTTCAATATTTCAATTCTTATGCAGGTCGTCCACCACTAACACTAGTAATGCACTGGTATCGCCGTCCTGTAAGGATCTTCTTCCTGGAGTCTCGAGTTTGGGCTCTACTTCTGATTACTTTCATCCAAACCCTATATACTTACATCCGTTTCAGTTTTTATCCTTAATCCTATCTTTTTTCTCCTACACCTTCTTCTTTGTAAGGATTGTAACAGTTTCTTTCTGGTAGCAAGTCAACTTCATGGATTTCCATAAGATTGTTGTCAGGCTATGATTGGTACTGAAATTCTTTAGAAGGGCCTCTTCCGCTTTATTAAGTTTTGACACTATTGTTAGATACCTTTAAATAGTTGCGTTTTTCGTTGCTGCAGGCCATAATTTCATTGTTGAAGCTTGACTCCGCCGGAGCTGGCTTTCTTGTTGTTACTCAGAAGGCGTTTCGGCTGCAAGAAACCATCTTCAGTTCCTTAACAGAGCGAACGAGAGAACGACCTGTAGATGCTTGTATACAGCCAAAAAGAATCCTCGACAATAACAACATAGTAAGCATTAGTGGACCCAAGCAACAACAACAACCTTGACATAGCTTTACAAGAAGGAAGAGAGGAGCCTTTTACGAAGAGAGTGTTTTGAGTGAAAAAAAAATGTGGTTGTGCTTTTGAAGGCTAAATAAAAATGCGTTGAATATGAACTACCACTGCTCAATCAAGACAACTTGGCACATCCTACGTATGCCAATTCCATGGGAATCGAGAAGCTGTGTCCAACATATCTGAGTATATTTTATTTAAGTCAATAATGACAGGAACATTTAAGTTAGGCCGTATCAGGACAACTATATTTGGCAAATATTCGTGAATGTAAAACTATCTAGGCATCGTACCTTGCATTCTGAATGTCCTAATATGTCTAACGTTTCAATCTTCCCTTAGTGTTTTCGGTGTTTTTGCTTTTCCAAGAAAACCCTTGTCACAAAACACTGAACAACAGTGTCAGTTATTTTTGAAGTATTTTTAAAATGTCTTTTCAGAAAACCATTTACACTCAGGCAGAGGACACCGAGCAATCATTAATCAAATATACAGGCAGAGGATACCGAGCAATCATTAATCAAATATAAAGCACACTTTTGCTTCTTACGCTTTCGGATTGTTCTTTGGAAAAAATCAAAGTCCTCGAAATGCAGTTTTCTTGTTCATGGTTGAAACTGAGTGCTGATCATTTCTAATATCCACTGTAGGATCAATTATTGTACCGAAAAAAGGGTTAGTACATTAAAGAGTTTCATATGTTTCAATTAATTCCTCAATCGGTTGAATCAATTTTTTAATCCTTTTTTCAATAACATTGGTGTCAGTAAGGAAAAAATTTTAAAAATTGAAAAAATTACAAAAAGTTGTCCATAAAAACTTACCTTATTGTTTTCACAGTATTGCTCTGAAACCGGCTTGATTGAATCTAATAATTACCCGAGAAAAAATCAAAAAAGGACTCACTTCTTTGCCTAACTATTGAATCGACTAAAGATTTTTGCAAATCCATAACAAACTCCCACCTCCTTGCACAGAAACATTTTAAACAGGAATAGCAAATCGTGCTTGTTGCTGCTGCTCTTGTTGATCCTTTGCATCGTTGAAATCAGTGCTGTTTCTACTGCTTGTTCCCGAATCAACTGAATCAACCCCATTACCATCAACATCACCATTTTGTCCTTTCCTATTGCCATCAACATTATTTTCAGCACCATCACTGTCACGACTAATGTCCTGATGAACAGCAGCAGCAGCCAGAGATGCAAGAGTTGCAGTAGCAAAAGTGGCTGCACTAATACCAATTCCATTAACAATTTCAACACCTTGCTATAAACTTGTATCGATGACGCCACGCTTGTCCGTTTCCGTGTCCAGGTTGAACGTAACGCCCACCGAATGTGTTTTAACTTTATTATTGTTGGCTATTTGCACATTTTCCACGCTATTTGGCACATTTTGATCCACATACGGAACACTGCAATTGAGCGCTACACTATCAATAGTGGTGAATATACTGGAAATGTTGATTGTTTGTGTAGCCATTTCGGAAAATTTCAATTTTCCATTTTCCGCTAGAGAATTAAAAAATAAAGTTTGGTTAAATTACGCTATGCATAAAGGACGACATTTTGTTTGATAAAAATTTTTACAAGCTCCTGAAGTTGAGTTTGAAAGTGATGTTTGCGGTTTCTGTGTAAGTATATAAATCAGGATACTCCATTGCTTGAATGCCAGCTTGAAAGGATGAATAGCTTTACTAATTGAAATTTATGTGCATGCTTGCGTCCGACGTTATGTCTTGTTCTGCAGAGCATTTTGTTTACGTCAGACAGGAAGTTTGCATCTGGCTGAAGATATTGCTCAGCGAAACGTAATCCTTTAGTTATTTATGTTTTGAGATGCAAGCTTCCACCTTGCTGTGCTAAAATAATGGTGATAGCCGTTTGCAGTGGATTTCATGCATACATTACAAACACACAGAGTACGTTACCATAAAAATCCTTCTATCCACAAAGAAACCACGGAATAATTGGGTTCTTATTTGAATAAAATATTCACTAACGCAAAATCTAGCATAGGTAGAAAGCGCGAAACCAACAGACTGCCAACTGTGGCAAGTAAGGAACTACTACAAAAAACTCATAGCATCGTGAAAATTGCTCTGGAAAACGACATCCCTTATTTCCCTTTCAAAATTAAGTACACAGATCTGCACTGACAAAGCTTACGATTTACAAAAACACACAGCAAGCAAACCATGCTCAGGACAGCTGGGATGACAGTATGTAATTATAAATGATGTAGGCAAGTTTCAGTGTGGGGACAACTGTCAATGTCTAGCAGTACAAGTGGTAGTAGCAGGAGTAGTAGTAGTCGTAGTAATAGTAGTAGTATAAGTGGTATAAGTAGTCAGAGATACACAAATGAGCTGCATAGATTCGTTTGACGATTGTTGAATATAAAGCTGTCAGCCCGGTGAGGATACTTGAAGGGGAGCTGAATAGTCTTAACTATAGAAAACAGCCTACAAAGTTGAGTAAAATTCATTTGTCATTGAGTAGAAATTAGTGCTTGATTTTCCTAATTCCTGTCAGTGTTGTTCGTCATTAGTACCGGCATCAATTGTTTTTATTATAAATGTTCTATGTGCAGGATTACAAAATGGTATTGCTAGAATTTTTAATAACAGCAATTGACAATGCTGATATCACGGTTCTTCAGTATTATCTCTTTCTCATAGATCACATTTCTTGACAACGTTTACAGGATAAAGTACAAGGATTTGAGATCTTGGTGGTCAGTGGACATTATTAATTTTCGTGATAAATTTGTCTGCCTTGTCTAGTAAATTCTTTAATAAACCGAATCGTTTTTTTTCAAAACAAACACAGGTCATGTCAAAATTTTCCAAATTAAGTCAGAAATAATATACTAGCATGTTTTTGATGCGTATGCCCTTCAAAGTTACGGGTTTTCATCCTCGTTTACAAGAAAATGAACTTTGATTTCGCAATCAGCTAGCAGATTACGTAAAACTATCCTGCAGTTTCGCTTATTTACGAATATCTAGAGGTAGAAATGCATCATCTATTAAGATGACTTTTTCCGAAATTTTTAGTTGGCTAACTCTACTCAGCCTCCATAGCCCTTGATTGTTGATGGTCCGTATTGTCCATATTAACAAGTCACAACGCTTTGTTGAAAGTGTTGATATATCAAAATATCCCAGCTTGGGGTGGAAATATCTTTTTAGTATATTCCTGTTGCTGGCAATTCATAGCTCCGTGATCTCCAACTTGTTAAGATAATAAGGTCCAATAGTGTCTGGAGCTCACCGACCTCTACAAATTATGGTTTCATCAGCAGAAAAAATTCGTTCATGTACTTTCTTGAGGATTGGATCTATAGACCTAATCGTACTGATTTGCTTATTCACAAGTCCATTGAGCCAAAAACGCCCTTCATCTTAAAAAAATTTCTTTTTCTCAATATCTAGATTGACTTTCAAACTGTCTAAGCTTGACTGTCAAACTTTCGTTGACTCATTAAAGCTTGATAGAAACCATGATCAATAGGTTTAGTTTTTCAATCATCTTGATTCTTACGAGCCTTTAAAAAAGGAACTTTACAAGATATTTTCCACGTTTTATTTCGGAAGTCCCTAGTGTCTGCAAAAGTCCTTCAGATTCCGGCGTACTACTGCAATATTTGCCGCTATAAAAGCGGTTCAACAACGTTCATTGCAAGATAACTACTAACAAGCGCTAACACTCCAAACAACTTTCCAAAGTTACGGGAATTTTCTGGGTGTATTTGTATTTCTAAGGAAAAAACTTGGCGATGGGTAATGGTAAAAGACGTAATGAGGTAATGAGAAGGTAATGCATCGCATGGCTGATGTTAAGTTCTCTATGTCAAGATCTCCTAACGTTCGAGTTTTTACTTTTCCCTTGACTAAATTTGCGGCGTAGTTTTCTACTCATTTCCTTTCCTTTTTTGCTTATTATGGTAAGCATAAACATATAGTAAGTTCGTATTGCGCCGGGTTCGTGTAAACATCATTTAATGTCAGTTTTCGTTTTGCTTTCGCCAAGTGCATCAGTGTTTCATCAAAGAGCAGTTTCGGTAGCCATGCGTTGCAGTAGAAAGCCACGCCTATCTTGTGTATTTACTTTGCTTAGACAATATTAGGCGATATTTGAGTGAAGAAGAAATTGCAAGAATTTTGAAAGCAGACTTTTTAGACGATAACGTAGACATTGTTTATTTTTCAGCGAAGGATGCAGGATTGAGCGATGTTGCATTGGAAATTATTTCAGAATGAAGAACAGTTGTGTAATGAAACAGATTTATTGAACAAGTTCTTATTTCTTTTCTCTGCTCTCAGGTTTGATGCCGTAGAAACTCGAGAAAAAGGAGAGTTACTCAATACCTGACTCTGATTAAGTATAAACTTGATAAGTCAGAAATAGTTGACGGTGGATGTAAAACAGAACACGCGTTTATGTGAAATAGTGCAAAGTAAGCACGATCTGGCTTCTGGAAGGACTCATTACTTATAACGCGCTTTTATATACCAAAGAAACGAGTAGACAAAGTGAACTGATCACTTATTACCTACAAATACTGTTTTGACACCAGCAGACCTTTTTTGACACTGTAGTTTTCAACAACAATTGAAACATGCGTTGAAAATATGCGTTAGAATAAAAGAAAAAAGCCAAAGACAGTTTCCGCAACAGAGATAAAGACCAGTTCAACCATCCTTATTTGGATTTGTTGGCGACAGAATCCTGGTTTCGTTGTTTCTATTTCCCGAATAGAAACAAATCCGTGGACCCAGTTTCCTGCATGCATCATTCAGTTGACAATAATGATATTGCATCAATTTCCGAAATCCTCGGAACCTACAACCATTATATGTTATAATTCAAAAACATAAAATATAATGATTTCAGGCTCGAGGATTTCAGGTTTTCGGCGCTAATATCATTCTCCGATAAATGATGCATCGTGGATCATGGTTTGCCATGATTGGGCTTTGCGGTGGTTTGAAACCAAGTAAGATTTTAGAAAAGAAATCATCTTTTCGACGGACACACATTTTAGGCTCAATGGATTCGAGAATAAGCAAAACAGCTGGAAGTTCCTTAAAGTTTTCACCACTACTCGCTCGGAAACGAACCCCTTGTTTCTAAAAGAAACGAATCAAGTAAAAGGCCATCAAAGTCTTGTCATATCCTTAAAATTTGTTTTTTTTTTCTGCCTGGATTATGCATGTCATTTGTTTACCAGAACAAGCCAGAAACGATTTGCAAGTATAGAATAACATCTAAGGAGACTTTAAAAGTTCGCTGCGCGGTGAAGCGCGTGAAAAAGAAATTGGAAACCAAGCCTCCCTTTACCGGTCGGAGAATATAAGACCAAAATGCAGATTATCTGCTGACTAGTTTTGATCATATGGAGCAGATAAGGATTATAAATTTGAAGAATAATAATGCAGGAAGCAGGGTATTGTTTGGGTAGCTTCTTATCGAAAGTTAGTCACACTTCTACACGGCACCCTTTAGAGGTCTTTCTTGTCTCTTTTAACGCCTATCACAGCAGAAGTTTTTACACTTTAAGTTATCTCAAACTTTCTCCTTCGATAGCATATGCATTCATTTATTTTTTTTTCCTCCCTTTTAATGAGGTCCTTCTTTTAAAGCTTAAGATTTGCTGAGCTCCTAGCTTTTACATTGCCAGTAAACTTCCTCAAATTTCTTGACTCCGTCTATGTCATGTGAGTACTGGTTCAGCTAACGTCAGAAAAATTCTCGATATTACAATTGGAAATTTACTTCTTAGATATTGGCATCCTTCATCGGAAACATTTCCTTTAGGGGTTGTTTCTTTGTAAGTGATCATGACAGAAGTACGTAGGTGCGTAAAGTTTGGCGAGAGGAAGATTTAAGTACCTCCCCATCAGCGGTTCAAGCGCAGTTTCACTTAAAACATTAAGGACCGCAAAGAAATCTGTAAGGCGTACGCCTGGGACCGCCCGCCTTGGCCGTTTAGGTAGCAGGATACAATGTATGAAATTAAGTGACATTTAAAGGCAGCGTGTGGAAAATATGGGTTATTTCGTGATCCATCCGTAACAGACGGAACGTGAAACACGAGAGAATTCGTGACCGGTCCTTAATGTGTTAAGATCACAAAGAAAATATTTGTCGCCCGATGATTGCCTCTTCAGGATCACCATCCAAAGGAACTGAATTTTAGAAAGGTAACATAACGCTTTCTTTTGTCGCAAAGAAACGATCATATAACAACGATATTATTTTGTAGAAAATGAACAAATGGGAGATATGCTTACAACTAATGCTTTCTTTGTCGGCAAGTTCTAAAGTAGTCAAAAAAGGCATCAAGCGTTAATAATTATAATTGTTTTATACCAAAAAACATCAAATAAAACGTTATGCGAAAAGTGATTGTTGATACAATACTCTGATGTTAGGAATCAGAAACATATATTGAAAACCTGATAGGTCGGAAAAATTATTACTTTAATATGTTGTTAACAAATTTAGTTTTCACGCTATTTCCGTCTCTAGATAGTGGATGCAATCCTTGAAAATGGATTCGTGTGTTGGATCAAATGCAACGGAGAGAGTCCGAAAATTCCTCATCGGGTTAGGGAGCATCATTTGCAGGAATGCAGCTCTGAGGATGAGTTATACCGGACAAGAACGAGTGGTTATATCGTTTTTTTTTGGTCCTTAATTCTTGCAAAGCGGAATAGTGTGCTTTGTAATGAAATGAATTCGTTTAAACTGAATCGTTTTAATAGAATTCTACACTCTCGCTTCTCAATTTACGACTTTTAATATCTAATGCATTCAACGTGGACGGTCTACTGCGATTATTTTGTACGAACAATCACGTTTACACGTTTATCACGACTACTTGTTAACGTCTTCTCCTTTAACCTTTTAATTGTATCGCATACAATCCGCACATAGTAATAAATGGCCCTGGTCAAGGACGAAATCAGTTATTAGGGAAATTATTATTTATAAATCATCTGCGCTTTGGCTTTTATCGAATAGCTCTTATTTCTGTGCAAAGAGGACTCGATTTCGAAAATTGTCAATGGAAGCCAAACAGAAGCTGTTTCAGCTGGTACAAAAACAGAGTTAGCTGTCAGTGGCAGTTCTTCGAAGGAAGTGTTAAATTCATCTGCCACAACCGCTCACAAAACCTCTTTCATAACGAAAGTTATGCTTAGCGTATAATTTTTTGTTATTCGATTGCGGATTGCTCATAATTCTTGACTAAGAAATATATTATAGATATTGTCAATCACAGATGCAAGAGTTCTTCCAAAATTCTTGGAAAATTACATTCATTTCTCTTTATAACATGATGTACTTGCTTACTCTTAGTGTCCACTGGTTTGTAGGATAACTATTTAAGGCTAGATACGCCTTGGTTATTTTTATTGCTCGAATACCTCAGCGGTTTCCAACCTTTTTTTTCGCAACGAATATAAATTCAATAAATAAATGGCTTTGTCATCACTCACTTTCGAACTAGGCCTTGGATAGTTTGCATTATTCAACTGCAAATGAGCAGGAAAATAATTGTATTATAGCCTCCATTGGCTGGAAATTTCACTTGAAGGATATTTACCAACTGATGTTCCCTCTACTTCTATCAAGGTTACATGATCATAAAATTAGTTATGTATGCAGAATTTATAAATTTCAATAAAATCACAAGTGAGGAATCTTTTCCATCCGTGAGACTTCAAGCAGGGGCAACAGATCCCCTGAACAGGAGGGAAGTGCATATTATGATTATTTTTATGTTATTTTATCCATTTTAATTTCAATCGCGATGGACTTTGATTTTCCTCTTTATTGCAATTTCCTTGCACGAAGGAAGTTAATAAATTAACTTCATAGAGAGAGACAATTTCAATCTAGTTCAGTATACACGGTTTTGTTTGTATACTTCGAGCAAGTACTTTATGTACTTATTAAAGTTACATATGAACTAAATATTTAATTTCCTGGGGCATTCATGAGCAAAGTGAAAGTTCTTAATGAAGTTCTTTTTTAATTAAATGTTAATTAGACAAATACATTGTCTCCTATAATTCCTACAAAAAAATATATATGCGTATATATGTATATTCAGAGCCTATATGGTCTCCTATAACATCTAAATTCCTTTCCTACTCTTCTACTTTCCTATATGGGAAATCATATTACGGATCGTTGGTTTCGCCGACAAAGAAGTCAAATCCAAAGTCTCTCACTCTGTCACGTGCGTAAACAAGAAATTGTAGACTTCCTCACCATGCTGTCCTTTTACCAGGACTGAACTACAAAGCGCAAAGTTTGACGGAATTCCATACGCTAACGAGCTGGCATGCCACTAGGAGTGTACTGAAAAATTTATTAGGTAGGACTCAAAAAAAAGGGAGAACCTGGTTAGAAGTTCTTAGAGCGCAAATGGCTTTTATATAGCAGTTGTTTGATGTGTTAACAAGGTAAACAGGCAAAAAAGTAAATTGAGTAAGTTGATGGAAGACGAGTGAATTAAATGAAGGACTTAAATGAATGGAAAGTTGTAACAATGGATAATGTTCACGCTTTGGAATGTTTATGGAATCAAACCTTTGCATGAAAAGCTTCTTTCTTGAGTAGTTTCTTATTGTGTTTGAACGATTTGAGGAATTAATTATAATTTATAAGAATACAAAGTGTTATGAAACTTGTAATTAACTTGGACAAAGACAGGTTCTGAGGCCTTTGAATTATAATTGGTGATTTGTTACGTTTTTTTTAGTACAAAACCGTTTCTGTTGATTTTCTTTTAAATTTCTTGCAGATTTTTTTGAAGAACTTCTTCTTGAAGAAGATTTTTCTTGAAGAACTTCTCATGCAATAAAAAAATACACTGAAGATGACATACCGCAAAACCACGTTAAAAGAAGGAAAAAGGCAAAGAGACCGAGACCGACGGCAGGTCTTTACGTAAACAAGTAATTAACAATCCACCCAGTTCGGAATATCCGAAATAATTAACAAAACGATGTGCTCTGTAGTGAAAACAGCACAAAATGATAGGAGGGGAGGAAGATTTTTTTCAAATAAATTATAAATCAAATCGAATTCAGCGGCAAATTTAAGCGGAGAATTATAATTGAGGACGTATATTAGGGAGCTTTTTTTGAAATATTCGTCTAGATTTCCAATTTTTAAATTATATTTGTAATAATATTCATCGAAATATTTGTCCAGATTTTCAATTTTGTTACTGAATTCGATTGTAAATCTGCATTGGACTCTTAAAAAAAGGGTGAGCTTTTCTCTCTATCTCTACGGATAAAATTGAAGGTTTTCGTACTGTACGCGTCCTCTTTATTGGCCAGTAGATGACTGAAATTTTACACGTTGAAATCGGATAAAATTTATTGCAATGACATCAAGTACTTCATTTTACAATTTCATAACGAATATGGCAAACAAAAGGGAACGGATGAGACAAATATTGCACCGAACACTCCAAACTTGTTATGTTATTTGTGCAAAAAAAAAACTTTAATTCTGGTAAGCTAAACTCTCGTTAAAATTAGAATTGAGATTTTGTAGTTGTTTAGTTTGCTCTCTCTACCTACGTAACTAACTCGATGTAGAGAGTACTCTCTTTGTAGGCAGTAGAGTCCAGTGACGTAGTTTAAGACTTCTCTACTCTACCTGAACTATGTGTCTTACTTATTCCACCCCATCTGTTAGTCGATATCGCTCTTCATTGCAATCGGTCAATTTATTGCTGTAGGTAATTGATTGTAAATTTTACGGTAGTTTAGCTCTGATGGTTGTATTTTCGACACATGTATTAGCTTAAATAATGAGTCACTAAACAAACAGTGGAATCTTACAATAGTTGCAACAGATTGCGAGTGATATATCAGACAGTGGTTTTGGATCGGACAATGAATCTCATCATATTATGTATGACCGTGTTGTTAACAGGGATGGTACCGAGGTAGAACCTCATTTCAAACCTGAAAGAGAGACGTCAGACGTTTCTATCACGGATGAGAAAGAGTTACCCTCAGCAACGAAGGAGTACTAAACTCTTCTCATTTGCCAGCAGCATTCCAACCAAACACCAGTGAGGCCTTTACCCCGCATCTCAGTACCTCAGAAGGTAGGTGCACAACAGCTGATCCGAATGCATTTGTTTATAAAAATGTTTGCATCAGAGGGAAAAATAGACATCACAGGACTAATAAACCAACAGCGGGCGAATAAAGAAAATCAGAAACCAGAATCATTATTCACAAAACACGCGGATGCGCTAATACGAATATAGATAAGAATAAACATAAGTCGAAACTGTTCTACATTTGTTAACCAATGAAACCAAAAACAAGACTTTCCATTGCACAAGCATAAAAATTCGTGAAAAGAGCTCCAGAAATAAGGTACAAACGAAAATTGTCGATGGAACTAGCTGTACTGAATTTGATCCTCTATTGCAGTCAAAAGTTTTATCTCCTGTTCACAAGCACAAACACTATCCACCAAAGGATATGTTTAATCCACAAATAAGCGGTGAGAGCTGTCACGTGCCTATGTTCTGCGGACAATTCTTATTTCTAGATGTAGTGCTTACGGCTGCAACACTTGAGCCGATAGGAGTAAAACAGGCAATTTTTTTCTCATAAGAGAAGTTTCGTGTATTCCCACCGCTGAGTGTCGGGGTCCTTACAAACCTGGTTCCTGCATTTCGTGGAGGTTACTTGCATTGCGTGGTGGATGTAGTATCAGAATGTATACCCCAAACAAGTCCAATTAATCGGCATGAAGTTAGTTTAAATGTATGAAAATACCATCAAAGATATGGTTAATGCTATTCCTTACGCAGGTAAAACGTTGTGTAGGGATGGTTTACCTTCAGCCGATTGTTTTGTGAGAAGCTCTAAGCAACTTGCCAAGGAACCAACCATTTCGTAACTGTAGGTAATTGGTTCACTAAAATTTCAATGGCGAATACACATTTGGAACACCCATACAAGCATTAAATTGTATGGGAAGACCCGTACAAGCATTAAATTGTATGGGAAGACCCATACAAGCATTAAATTTTAGGTACATTCCGAAAAATATGCCGAAAATACCATCCGAAGTGACAAATTCTGAAGTTTAAGGGTTCTAACAGTTCGAAAGGTGCTTAATAGACGAAAAAATCAAAAGAAGTTTTGCTACTTTCCACTTTTCACGAAAAGTAGGTCGTCAATCAAATCTCCAAGAAACCTAAAATGGCACCAAAGGACTTATAGACTTAGTGGACCACATGCCTCACCATATGTCATGTAGCCGAAGACTAAAAGTTAGCCTTTATTTTTTATGATATGTTGAATGTGATATTAGTAAGCACTTATGTTTCGAGTGTGGTTCAAATATACCCAGGAATTTGGTAAAAAAAAACGTTATTATTCAGTTACAAAGGCACGATCTTTCACAGGCTTTCTAGATGATCTCCCTGAATATATTTTATTCCCACTTCTCCGGAAGCTCTTGTATATCCTTTTCGTAAAAAGCTCGCGACTTTTCGCCTAGCTATCATTGCTTTCGAAACCTTGTATGCCGAGTGCTTTTTTTTCTAAGGACCAAATAAATATAAGCCACACGATGATATTTTTTTTCCAGTTTTTTGGAACTTAATTTTTCACGCGTTTGAAAAAAAAATCCTGGAGTATATTTGAACCGCCTTTGTATTTACGTCACTCATGTTGTTAACATGGGTTTAAAACCGCTTCTGAGGAAGAAATTCGCTATGCAATTGCATCATAGTCTAATCAAGCCATGGCTGCAATACTGGATTCAGTACCAACTTTCGTCATGCAATCCTCAGGAATCTATTACCGTAATTATCTGATAGTTCTGGCGATGTGAAGAATCAATAGCCTGTCTCAAAATTTACTTCGAACAATTTGTTTGATCTGCCCATCTGTCAAGAGAAGGATGACAACAACCAAGTGCTGCCACTGCAGTAGGCCAATTTAGGTCAACATCTGTGAAAATCCTTGATGTTTGCGATTAATTACTTGTTGTAAATCTCTCTTGCAGTTCACTGACAGGTACCCTGTAGGGTAGGATAGCTCTCTACTTTAACCCTAGAGACCTAACCTGTCCAAACGTTACTTCAAATGTACATACTAAGAATTCAAAAGTTTAAGATGGTGCGAGAATGCACTTGAGATTATCCCAAGCACTCATGGCACGAAAATCAGGATTGGAGATTAGAGAAACAGCCAACCTGTCGGGTCACCAATTTTACATCTTTAGATCTTTTGATCTTTAATAAGAGAGCAGATGTTCATCGGAAACCGATATAACCAGGACGGATAAGAAGAATAAATAATAGATTCTCGATATGTTCGATTCTAGATATCGATAAATCTAGAACTGTGCACTAAGAATAAGAAAATAATTTAAGGAGTCTAATTTAAACCAACGTTTGACATCCCAGAAAAATAGCAACGTCATAAGATGGTCAATCGCGGACCACTGATAGCTGACAACGTCTGAAAACCCTACTAGGATACCGAATTTTTGGCGTAGGGAAAGACGATATCGAAAAAAGAGAATAGGTTTATTTACCAAGTGCCTACTGTAAAATTGGTTGCCTCCGAAAAAGAATACTATGGACCCTTAGCACTTTGAATCTATAAAAGTTCAATGCTTATGGGAGCTTAAATCATAAAAGTAAGCATCCTGGTGAGAATATGCAGAGCTTCTCTATCAGAAACAAATATTCTATTAAACTGAATGATAACAAGACTTCTTTACACAACAAAGCGTGCGAACGCCAGCTACTCCAGATTTAAGGGCTCTAGACCTATAAGCTCAAAAACTTCTATGATAAGATTCCTGGATTATCCAGTCAATAAGTTTGAAAAAAGCACTGTCAACGTTGCGGAGCTACGTATTAAGCAACATGTGAACCCTCCAGAACACTCAGCATAAAAGGCACCTTGAAATTAGCGAAGGAAATCTAAAGAGAATCAAGGAAGACTAGAGATGTCTTGAGGAGAAGCCTCTAGCCTTGGAAGAGAAAGAACACTTCCTGATGGGTATCATCGACATTGGAAGAGTCGTAGGAGATAGTTATCGGCCTTGTTATAAAATCGGGCAGGTGTAATTAAAGGATGACGGAAATAAACAAAACGAACAGCTGAGCAGGGTATTGAAACCTTAAAATAATGGGTAAAAATTGGGATACTATGGGCTCATCTTATTTATCTTATTTATTATATTTAGAATGCTTGCTGACGACCAATGAGTTAGTTAAAGACCTTGAAAAACAGGATTTTAGAATGACTAAGAACACGGTAGTGAGACTATTTGAGGACGAAATCCTGAATTTGATGCTTGTTCAAACATCAATTTCAATTCGATTTTGAAAAATTAAAGAAATTCGTTTTCGTATAACCATTCAGTTATTAATAATTTACCTGTCTCTGTAGTTGGCGATTGAATATGTTTTTGCATTTTTTCATCTTGATTGCACGTTGCGGCTGTTACCATTATAGGTGCCATCATTGATGATGGGCCCGATCCTGTTCCTCGATTTATAGCACTATATCGGGCTGGCATCATACTTTGTCGCACATTTCGTTCCGGTCGAATTAATATTATATACAACTGGGAAATATAATGAAAACTTTGTTAAAAAGATTTTATCATGATTTATCATCATTTGTAATTTTATTGAACGAAGTCCAACTGCACGTATTTCTGTCGTACGTAGATGGTAAGTTATTTGATTGGAGAAAGGATGTGGGGGAGCGGGGATACGTGACAGAAATTTGACATAGTCGAACTTGGCAAATTTTTCACCCACCCAAACCCAAAAATATTTGTCTAGACAGACCACTTGCACCACAAAATGTAAACAAATAAACACGTTCTATTAATTTATTAAAATTTAATTATTTTCAATTTTTTTTTGAAATGTAATCAGTGTCATGCGAGTATAATCAGATAGTTTATAGTCATATAGTTTGTTATAGTATAATGCATATTTATAATCTGATAGTAATTAAAATAATTAATTAATTAGTTATTATCATGTTTATAAACATAAAATATAATATAAATATTTTTCTTCACCCCTTCTGGTTACAAATTAATGAAAATAAGTCATGTTAGCTGGAGTAAAGGTTAAAAAAATTGATATTTTATAGCTCTAGTTTAGGCAGTCAGGCATGAATGCCTGCCAATGTTTAACATATTCATAAAAATAGTTTAATTCCTCAATAAAATGTTCGAACACACTAAAACAAGGAGTACAAGGAGTACGGAGTACAAGGGGGACGACCACATGAGTGCAAGACTAGTGTAAGAGAAAAATGGAATCAGTGAGTCATAGTTTACAAGGTGGTCCATATAGTAGATTCTGCTTAAATCACATGTTATTTTGACACTGACAGTTGTTTCCACTCAAAATTATGTTATTGAGTCAGCATTAACCTTGCATGGAACGAAATGTATGTTTTTAGCTTGAAAAATGTTGGAAAATATTGAAATCTCATTTTCAAAGTGAGTGCTCAAACAGTGCGTCTTCGAAAAGGACTTTTGTCAGAAATGTAGCACTCATTGTGCCTAATATACGCAAATTTGTGAAAAAGTTCATGAGTCAGGTATGCTAGGGAATAATATCTACGGTTCCTGTACTCGTACGGTGCACATACGGGAGAATACGGCTGCTGTAGCCGAGAGTGGGCAGTAATCAATCCGATTACACCAACTCAACGTTAGTCACACGAGCCTGAGAAGAATTTTGCACAATGATCTCTGATTATTTCCTTACAATATCCCAATGACAGCATTTGAAGCCGAATGACCATCCGACTCGTTAGTGCTTCGCAGTTTGGCCATTAGAGCAGCTCGAACTGGATGGCGATATTTGTAAAAAAAATATCTTTTCTGATGAGGCACATTTTCATCTCGGAGGCCAGGGGAACAAACAATCATGCTGCATCTAGGGCTCGGAAAACTCACACGTGATGGTCGAGAAGCCAATTCACCCTCGGCAAGTGACAGTGTAGGATGCGTTCTGGAGTGGTGATATCTTCGACATTTCTCCTTTGAAATCGAGTCTGTAACTTATGTTTCGGTCAACGTGGAGAACTACAGACACATGATAATCGACGTTTTGTGGGTGGAGCTTGAGGATTGGGATTTGACTGACCTTTGATTTCAACAGGATTGCACGCCATAACATACAGCTCATCAATCAATCAATCGTGTAATCAGCCGCCTTGGCAATAGGGCGCCTTGAAGCTGTGATTTGATACCGTTGGACTTCTTTGTATGAGACGTTGCGACAGATCGAGATTATGCGGAAAATCCACAAAAGATTCAAGCACTGAAATATAAAATTCAACAAACTATTGCTCTGATAGGGTCTGAAACCTTAAATTATGTCGTAGAAAACTGGGCTGAGGAGGTGGCCTTCTGTCATGGCAGCCATATTAATGAGATTGTATTTTTCAATCAACAGGAAGGTTTTTTCTTCCGAAAAAAGCCAAAAGAATTGATGTTTGTTCATTTCATTGCGTTTTTCAAAAGGAACTTGTCTATAGTCCAGCCTTTAGTTCTGCCCAGAGTATTGAATATTAAGCATGTATTTCTACTCATTACTATATTTACTATGTATTATTATATTATATATTAGTGTCAATAGACAGATTTTCAGACACATGTCTAATGAGCTTAGATTAAAATTATGACGTTTCCTGAAGCGAGACTTTCTTCGCATCAGAAAGGATGGAGGATGAGGCGCAACTCATTCATTATAGTAAGAATAATAAAAAAATTGTGCCCAGGGATCTACAGAGCAAAAGAAGAGAATTAGAAGAAAAAGGAAGGATCTAGCAGATAGCAACAGAGTAGAAGCAAGTCGAGAAACAGTTTGCAGAATATTGGGGGAAAAAGGGTACGGGGCAGGAAAACCTACCAAACAACCAATTCTTAACCAATAAAATAAAGCAATCTCGCTTAAATTAGGCGGAGTATAATATAATTGGACATCAGATGACTGGATAGGCGAAAAGCTGTAGAGTTTCCAGCTATACCCTTTGTAGGATTGCTCGATGAAAAGTCGAAGATCCTCAGTGCTGCTGTTGGTGCCAGAAGTATACATCAGCAGTCATATCAAATTACACTTTCCCAGAGGTCCAACACTCTTCGAGCATTCACGTTTGCCAACCAATGGTGGCTAATGATTAGTCTGAAAACATTGTCCGCGTTTCCGTTCAACCTCTGCTTCTCTGGCGGCTTAGTGGTTCAATAAATAACGTGCTCTGTACGTGTGGGGGAACGATGCAGTCTTGCGCAACATCTTGATGAATCTTTAATCCTTCAACTACCTCCTTTTTTCACGTGGGGTTGGCAGCAATCTTTCGGATAATTCTTCAGAATTCAGATAATATGCTTGGACTTGAATAAAATTTTCTATAGTTCCCTAAATATCTGCTCTTATAGATTATAGGATAGTTAGGGACTTTTTTAACATTGAGAGTATGTCGAGAATATACCGTATCTTACCACCAGTGACAGCACTGAGGATTTTTGTCCTAAAGGACAGAGAACCTGTCAAATCGTTTATTAAAAATCGGATTACCATAAAAACTAGTGCTGCAAGCAACATCCTAATTGAAACACCAATAATTCAATGTCCTTGAAAAGAAGTTGGCAGGATAATCTTCATAGACTAGAGAATTTTAATCTCTGGATAACGCAAGAGACAAGGGACAATGAATTTGGATTCCTCTTATCAACAAGTTTTCAATATCACTCTATCCAAAACTGAAACAGCAAAACATAAGAGTAATTATATCCATTTCAAAACTACAAAACCGAAACAACAACCTCAAGACTTCACAAGGACTTAAAGTCAGATTAAAAATTCAGATAAATTTCAACTTCAACTTATTTAAGATCGCATAACAATATCTCATGATCTTCAGTGATACAAATAGGAGTTTTCCATTGCATTTGGGAAGGCAAAAGGAAGAAATACCGTCACCCCAAACATTGGAATAGGCAATTATTGTACTTATTTATTGGAAGATTTAAAAAATTAATTAGTTGCAATCCAAAGACTTCCATGTTCCTCAGAATCACACAAAACTATTGATTCCTATCTTTCCTTTAGTAAGTATTAAATGAATTAAGCAAATTTAAATCGAACTACTTCATTGATTTTTATCCTGAACCCTAAAAAGTCAGAGAAAAACCAAAAGTACTCTATACTATGAAAGATGGACATTGAGAGAAGATGCCCTTGGATACGGTTTTCTGGCGTCTAAACCCTGAGAAAGTTAGGTTTCCCAAACAAAAAAAAAAGGAGATCAATAAGTAATCTCATTTAGAATCTCAAACTAATAAGTCTAATAAGTCGTGACATTAACAAAATAAGCCTTACGATTTGTCCATGACGAAAAGGAGAAACTTCCCTCTGGTGTTTCAAATAAAACGAAAATGGGCACAGGGATAACAGTCAACTAATAGTAGTTCTTTGGACTCCAATTGCACCGAAGCATAATAGGTAGGTGCTCAGAAAAGTGGTACACTGTGTTTTATGGTGGGAGTCTGATAGGGGGCTAGATTATTTGAAGGACATCCCGGAAATCAGTAAGTGTTGAGTTACCGAAGAAACTCTTAAAAGAGTCAACGTTGTAATGCAGTATGTATGCCCATGATATGCTATGATAGCCCAAGTTCTTCTCGAAAAGTTTGAAAAAAAGTAGAGCCTAATTAATATGATTGGCTAGGGGGCACTGGCCAGCGGAAATCGGTATATCCATCATCTTGGTTCGAAGCAGAACTCACTTCTCAGTACAAGCAATCGAATTGATGATGTCTCGATGAGATACCTGGTGTGTTTCACTGATCTTGACATGATAACCAAAACTACGCTTGTCGGATTCGATTCTTCTACTTTTCACTGATGAACCTGCATGATTACTACACCTGCATTGGCATTCCTTTTGAAGTTCTTTATTCTTAAGTTTAAAAATTGAAACGTCCTAGAGGTCTTCTTCGCCAAAAGCCATCAGAAATTCGGTATGGGAGTCAATGACAGTTCTCTATGAAGTCCGCACGCTGTGTCTTCCACACTCTAATGAAAGAATAGGAAACTAAAGAAGAATTGAATTGTGAAAATTATTCCGTCCGAAAGGCAAAATCTTTCATGCACCTACGAAGAATTCAGTTCAACGAACACTCCTTGTCCTTGTATTAAAATCACCTGCAATTTTCGAAAAGCCAAGAGAATGTCATGAACTCTGACAGGTGACCCCGTAAGCATGGGCTTGGAGATTCGATGCTGATCAGCAGTAAAAAGGTTGGAGCCAGCTTGCCTCAAGCACACCGCCCTTTGTGTATATGCTTGAGGTGGTCGATACCGTTTTCCCACTGCCGCATCCATCCGTGTTCAGCCCACTGACGCATCCATGGTGCTACCTTGACCACAGCTGCCTCTACTATCGATGCAATCTCGGGATTGATTTGTGTAGTCCAAAATGTGGTCGTACACAGGAGTTACAAAGAAGAGCTTGACCTGCTGCGTACATTCAACGTCAGAAATGACTTTGACAACACTAGACGGGTGGGTATTTTGGGAGCACGGATATAGTAGGCATTCTGAAGAACTGTCAAAAAAAAAACCGCCACTTTCTCTACGATATGAAAGAGGGCAGTTGAAGAAGGAAATGTACATTAGGTGTTCCGCGGGACTACATCGTTTGCTACGCTTATCTAACACTTGTTTTGATGTACGATTCAACCACCAGAAAAGATAGGGGTACGCTGGTATCTGGACAAAGTTGTTACGCTTTTCTTTAGACGGAAGAGGTAGGCATAAGTGAAGGAGATGAGTGTTGCCCATTTCATGCAAATATAGAATAGACCGCAACCTGTCCCTTGTTAACAGACATGGAATTCGCAGGGAAAATAGACGATCCTGTGTTAGTATTTGAGAATATTCTTGGGAGTGCAACAACAACAACAGGTGGACTGCATGCCTGATCTCTGACCTGTAGCCGTGGCTTAAACGAGTGCATGGTGCAACTAATTTCAACTCCTCCCAGTTAGGTTTGACGCATAAAATAGCGTCACTACAGTGTCAGGATGTGTCAGTGACAGAGGGCCCGTTTTCCTAAACCTTCTTCCTTTCTTTCAGTAGTAACTAATGTAATCGGTGACACGGGTGAAGGTGAAAAAGTAGTTAAATGGTACCTTGGTTGAACGGATTTTGCTTGCATTTTTCGCTCAAAATAAGGATATTCGCTAAGCTAAACTCCACCGCTTTCTAAGTTAAGTTAAACTCTTCTAAGTTAAACTTCAAATTGATGCTTGCACAGGATAATCCACCTCCCTTTATTAAATCAAATCGATAACAAACCGATGCGAAAGGTAACCGCATACACCAATCTTAAAAGTAAAATGAAAGACACATCTTAAATGAATCCTTAAATCCTGATTAGTAGCCACACCAAATAGAATATTCATGCAGGCATATTTACTCTACAAATTCAAACATCAATTTCCTTTTCTAAGGATAACCGTAATTGGACTTATCACAACCTAAAAATAAGTCAGTTCTGCTGTTGAACATCGTAACGAATAAGCTAATTTGCGCCTAAGGGAGTTTATGATTGAAGGGATGCTGCGCGTATATTAGAAAAGCTTGTTTACAACAGAAAACACGATTAGAGCTATGCCTGAATTTCATTAATCAAACCATCTGACAATTTGAAGACTTGCTACTTGGCCTGAAGCGTTTCGGTGGTGGAATTGAGTCAAGGTTTGTAGTATATGACATTGGTGGTTGGTAAATCTATCATCAAAGCAAAATTTTCATAGTATAATTGATGGAATGTCTTTGCATATATCAATGTTTATCTATGATACTTGATTCTAATCGGTGTTTACATTTAATATTGGAATGCTGATGTTGTTTTCCTGAAATCAAGCAAACTATGTTGATGGGTCTACGATATTCAACTATATGAAACTGTTTGCAAATATGTTCTGCAAATATTTATTTCTTTTCCTTGATATGTTCCTTGAATTAAATAAAAAAAAAACAACGATCAGGACCATAGATAACGGTTGAACTCCCTATTTTCCAATAGCACTGAGACCCATTCAATTTAGATTTGTACCTTTTTGCTGAATAACCAGTGTACATAGATTTCAAATGTCCTTTAGCTTTTATGCACCGCTCGATTTGAAGTATGATGGCTATTGCAGGCTCCTGGCGCTAGGCTCAAGCCTAAAGATGAGCCAGAGATTAATGTTATAAACTGCAAAACGTTTTTGGGTTTTCTTCTTTCTAATTCTAAAAGAGATATGAGGCCTCCCAAAATATTTTTGTATAAAGTTCAAATAAAAATTAGGTAAAAATACGAAATTATGGGTTCTTGTCTTTCGGAAGGAACATTAGTCAAACCTCTATATTGATTTGATCTGAATTATTTACTGACCAAAAAAACCAAAATCCTGCGTCATACTCTTATGATGTCATACAATCTTTTGAATCTCCGATTAAGTTGATTGGAATCAGGATTTTCTGAAGCTGCGAATGGAGATATTGGTTAAATGTTTCTAAATAAAACTTATTTTTCAAAATAAAATACCAGCTCTATCGGTCGATTTTTGTACGATTTGTCGTCTCATTTTGACAACTCTACTAATTGTGTCTACTAATATGCTGATAAAAGGATTCATGATCAAATGTAACATGATGGAAGCTTTTCATTCAGGAAGCTCAAATCGATTTGATTTTTTTGAAAAGCCTTTTCCAAAAATCAAAAAAAAACATGATAGCATATGACGGACGTATGAAATATAACTCAAGTGACAGATTGGTCTTTCTTTTGTGCACCTAAAAAATGACCGATAGAAAAGAAAGTTCGAGGCGAACACCATTCGCACCATTCGCATTGTTTTTCAATTAAAGTTATAACGTGGCTAATGCAGATGATGTCAACTCACCTTCAATGTCTTCTGGAATGACAATTTTTCGGAACATTGCATGAGTAGTAAAAGAGATATTCCAATCAGATATTGATACTACCGAAAAAATTGGTGACATGCCGTCTGGAATGCCATGGCCGCAGATCCTTGACGATGACGAAGAATAGGTATTCGGTGTGGTGACCAAGGAGAACTAGGATAATTTTAATGCGTGCTAGACAATTATAACACATCTGGGTATAATGAACGTTTTTGAATACCTCAGACCAATGTGAATCACTCAATTCAGTCCTGGATTATTAGGACCTTTTTGAACTGGCTGCTAGTGAAATATGTAAAAAATTTCGACATTGATATTCTTTGACTACTAGACCTTAATAAAATCAGAGCTAACTTTCCGTTGACGTGAGCATATGACCATGTTTCTAAGTCCAATGATGGCCTTGTCGTAGCGTGAGAGGTATGGTTTCTTACACAAGCCTCTTGCATTTCTGCCACCAATCTAATCTGAGACGAGTTGTAGGCCAGTTTGTTCAACAATAGAATATCCCTCGTAAGTTATGTCATCAAAAAGTTTACATTAAAGTTCGGATCGAATATAATGACAAATTGTAAAACATCAGTTTTAACAGACAGTTACAGACTGTCAGTTGACTGACTGTCAGTTGACTTGACAAAACTGCCCGTAACAGTCAGTTTTAACAGACTGAATGTATAAAAATTAACGGCCCGAAATTGGACCTTGGTGATGATAATGAAACCCATTTCCCATGAAACTCAGACGGGGAGGGAATGTAAACAGGATGTTTACTAATGAAAAGCGATGGTATTATTTTCTGCATATTTATTAGGATACAACACCACTGATCTCCACAATGTATTGACGAAGGCTAATTATTCCGATAAAGAAACCCAATCTTAGAAAAGTTTGTCTAGCTTACAGGATGAGATAAGATCCAGGACTACGACCTATTGTTCCCTGAATGTTGGAAACCATCCCTCGCTTGCAAGCTGGTAATGATGTTATCGAACGGAATAGGTTCATAGGCTTATTACGCCACCAATTTTCATGAGGCGAATTCCCGACAACATTAGGACGCGAACCACTTTTTAAATCCTGTTGCCACTTCTTCGTGATGATTAGTAGCTTTATCGGGTAAAAAACAAACGAGGATCAAAGGTAAGCTTTCTACGCGTGATAATAGAATCATAATATCCATGCTACGGAATTGAAGTTTGAGGACGAGGTACTTGCCAATTTCTTTGATAACAAAAGCTTTTCTGGAACTAACATTAGTACCTCAATTGAAATTACCTCATGAACAGAGAATAGATTAAGTAATTTGATCGATGATTGCCAGAACACTCAAACCGAGCTGATTTCGACAAACCAAAATTATGGTTTAACAACACCATTCAACCATTATTATAAAAGATCAATCGGGATAAGCATGATGAATTGGCAAGCCAGGAAAGAAAATCCCATGATAGCGTGAATTAAGAAATTGAGTGGCATACATTTAGAAGTGGGGAGATCTTTTGGAAGCCAAGAGTCTGAAGTCAGTCTTAATGTAAAATAATTACTCCAACCCAATGCAACTGACATAGAACTAATAAGCGAGTGGATTTGTGAAATCCTTATCAAATCAATATACTTTTACATAAAGTTGATACGTTTACACACTTTCATGAAAGATAAAACGTAAAACATCCCGTCAATAAAGATGCAGACATCTCTGTGAGCCAAAATAAAGGATGTCTTTTATAGGCATTAGACTTTAAGTTGGCAACACTTTTTAGTGCTACGTAAGTTGTGACAGCTGTCATGTGTTTTATGGTTATTTTGGTTTGTCATTTCGGCCTGTACAGGTCGAAGTAAGAAAATTTTCCTTAGCGGTGAGGCTCATTTCTAGTTCAAAAGCTATGTCAAAAAACAAAACTGCCGCATTCAGAGTGATGATCAATCATAGGCAGTTGTTTAAAAACCACTACATTTGGAGAAAGTCATTGGCTGGTGTGTTTTATGAGCCGGTGGAATCATTGGTCTATACATGTCCCAAAGTTCTGCTCAGAATATAATTCAAGCCAATGGGGAGCACTTAAGAATCATATTTGATGACGTTCTCGTTCCGTAAAGCAGAGCATATGTGATTTCATTAAGGTGGCATGACATGCCTGACATAAAGTTCGTGCAATTATCAACCTATTGAAAGAAGCATTTGGTGAGCACAAAGTGTCACATTTTGGACCTGTGAGCTGGTTTGAGAGATACATAAAATCACTAAGCGCCGATAAGCCAGAGATGCTTGATTATTTGAAAGACAAGATTGGCCGCGTATTGGGGGAATAGCGGCCCAATTTATTGGGTGGATTGAAAATTGGACTTCTTTTTTGGTCTTCTTCGGCACCAGTTGTAGCGCTCATATGCCAGGAGTCATATTGTAAAAGAAATATTTAAGAAATTATATCTCAATTAAAGCTCAATTCAAGGACATCAAAATAATAATTTGAATTTAATATTATTTTATAGTTCTATAGATCTGAGAACTCCTTTTCTTTAAAAAATGGACCTCGTGCAAAACACGTCTTTCTCAGTATAGGTTATTGTTTGTGCCAGATACAACAACAGGAAAAGAGAGCTCAAAATTAATGGGACCAAGCCAAGGTATTTGAATGTATGATTATGCCGTGTATCTTCACGCAGAAGGATGGTGTCTCAAGGTGGTTTAGTAGTTAGAATACGCATCTTCTGAACAACGGATTTAATTTTCAAGTCCCACAAGTAATTATTGAATTTGAGTTTCTAGTAAAAGGGAATTAGGCAGTCCAGCTGTGACAGGTACCTTCGAGGAATGATCGGGGCTTTCTTACCGGATCACCATGTAGTGTTACTCTTTTCTTGAAATGACGTGGCTCTAACAGGCCTCCCGAAACCTGCGACTAGCTGTAGTACTACAGCACCAACAAACGGTTCAGGAGCAAAAACTGATGTGAAAACCTTTTAACGCCGATCGAACTCAATCGACGAGGAGAGCGGATCATTGCTCTTTTCTGAGGACTTGCACCCACATGCGAAAAAAGCACCCTTTCGAAATTGTCGATTGGTGTGCCGTTGGCCATGAAAATCTTATCTTTAGATACTCCACAAGTGCGTCTTAATTTTTGGGTTGTAATGCCAGACAATGCATCCCAGTGACTTGAATTGTTATTTATTGTTAATAATATACCAGTGTTTATCACCGGTGTTACTGGTGTTTCGATGCGCTTGCTGCCGCTAAAACATGAAGAGTCGACGAAGGCTGAAATATTTGGGTAATAAACGCAAAAGATGAGCCTCGTTTACCATTCATATTGATGTTTTTTGTCAAAAAGTACTGACATCTATTGTCGTTCGCATAATATTTCTTAATTGGGCTAAATTTGGCACTATGAACTTCAAATACAGTCTATTCATCTTAATCCAATATTGCTTTGAATTTTTCCAAAACTTTAGTATCTGCACTGTGGTTTGCTGTTTCGCTTATTACGTCGATTAAGTAAAACGTGACACTGTCCAATTGTCCCATGTTGGTTTGAATCAAACAAAGCCAGGATGTCTCTATTATTCGCAGAAAGGCACTGCAAACATAGTGACCTGATTATTCATCCCGGCACCAGCTCTTGTCTTGAATCCTGCAAAAAAGTTCTATCGGAACCTGGTCATGCTGATCTGTTCAATATAAAAATTAGTGCAGTTTTTTGGACTCGTTTAGGCTATCGACGAACAGCAACCTGGACGTTCGCTCGTATACTCATTTGCATCGAATGAACTCCTAATTATATCAATAACTGGAAAATGATGTGAAAATCTAATTTTTTGCAAGGCTTTTGAATGAGATATTGTCAGACCTTCAAATTCCGTTTACCATAACATTGGCTTTCGTTGGCCAAACAGGAACTAGACTGATTGCAGCCTACAACCACTGATTGCGCCCTGAAATCCATCTTCAGACATTCGATAAAGGTATTTAATTTACCCGTCGGGGTCACCAATTGTGTGAGCTATAGAATAAAAGATCGATACCCGAGACGGGGATTTTATAAAATTTTATGTCCTCAACGTCGGTCGGGACGTTTAGCTCGTGATACGTCCTCGTTGAGATGCACTTGAAGGTAAATGAATATCAAACAAATGCCAATTCACAGCTCATTCAAGCTACCAGTCAAGGGTAGTCAGAAGCAACAGTGGCCTTAATATCTTCAAATAAAGCTCACTCAAAGTAAACTATGATAGAAACTATGAATTCGGAGTACGTTCCATATAAATTAACAATTTATGAGGGAGATTGGAGCATTCGATAACTTTTTGTTATGGCCCCTGCATCCTAGATCCCATGTTTCTTCCGGTAGACAACAGTGTTAATTCCTCGTTCACAGCTCTGCACGCGATGGCAACCTACTTGGTTAGAAACAAGGGCTAGCAATGTCAAATCACTTTCAGTAAGGATATCAGATCCGTCGTCGGGATCACTCAGTGCCTTTTCTGTGGCTTTCCAAATTACAAATGAACTGTTTGTATAACCATAATATACATACGGCATCACTACATCGAACGAATACACGATCTAACTGTATTTAACCTCGCGCAAAACAAGAATGACCCCTCTGACTAGTTCGCGTGAAATTCCAACACAGATAGAAATCTAATTGTGCTTTTTCTATCTCTGTCTTAAGGAAGTTGGTCGTGAGTGTTAACGCTGTATTTGACCAGTCTGTTATAAGACTATCAAGTGTTTAGTTTTTGTCGACATACGGATATTTCTGGAAGTAAGCTTGAAGGCTCACTAGGTCAAAGCGCATTATCGCTCTCGGCTGATGTATTACCCTTCACCGTTCCCCATTCTTACATTTAGCATATACTAGCGAATAAAATGTTTCTAAGATGTGTCTCATTAAAGCTTAAGTAAAGCATAGCTTCCTATCTACAGAACAATAAAAGGGTTTGATTCCTATCTAAAAAAACATATAAAAGGGTTCGATTTGATTGACAATCATTCTTACTTTACTTTGGTAACCTACAGTCCTTCGAGTGAAAAGTGAACAGAAAAATAAAGAAGATAAATAAGAACAAGCACAAAGATTTGATGGGCGTTGAATGCTTCAAATAGAAACGAAAACTACTTCTTCGTTGACAACTTTGCATATTATTGGATTAGAGTTTCATTTCCTTCTTTTCACGAAAATTTATGCATTTTAATGCTTTGTGCTTTGTTTGACGCTTACATTTAGGACATTAGACAAAACATTTTGATAAGTCCAATGAAATTACATCCTTGTACATTAGCATTTCAGTCAAACGACTTTGCTTTGAGTCTCCTAAAATTTTTGAGTCAATCGGCAACATATTCGGCATAGTATTACTCCAATTCAATGTTTTCATATCTCACCTACAATTGGAAATCCCGCATGAAAATGAAAATTCTATTTTCGGGGAGTAAAATCAATTTCTTTTTCCTTCGAAGAAAATCGACATTCATCCGAGTAAGTATCCTAACTTTCAATTTTGACACCCCAGCAATTTTTTTCTCAACTGCCTCAAGTCTTTTTCGTAGAAAATACGCAACATAAATATCCTTAAATAGGTTAAAAGTGAATTTTCACTCAAGCAAGTACTAGAGCACTCTCGATATGTGTAAAAAAAAACGTTCACTTATATAAACTTCTCATAAGCAACCATTTCGTCGAATTGGTTAAGGTTCGAATTAGGTCTATGAAACGATACCCGACGACTAACCTTTTTCCTAAAATTGGCAACTTGATATCCTGACGCCCGAAAACCCGTTATTAAGTGTGTGCAAAAGAATAATATAAACATGGATGGATATTAAATGTGTCAATAGAGAACTTTAAGTGGAAAATGGAGTGAGCAAATGGATACAGGAATGTACATATAGGACCGGGTAAATGTTTTTCTACGCGGCTAGTCTGATACGAAATAGTAGTAGTAGTATGAGTGGTTGTGAAGGTAGCGTATTGGTATTCCATTAGATTATATATCCGACCCAAAAGTTTGACGTCCTCGTCTAATGAAATCCAAAGGATATGCTATACGCATATATCATGCAGATGCTATCGTTTCAAAATTATACGAGCATGGAACTAGATTAGAAGGGTGTGAAATTTTGAAACGTATCTACTGCTATAAATATGCATGCATGGCCTAATATTTTCCTTACCTTAGGAGAAAATAAACATGCCACCGTTACGCTTGCTGACAAGCTGATAGTCACTGACATTGACGTAATCCTTAGAGAGACGTGATTTGCTGTGCCGAAGTATAATGGAACGAATGCCAGCCAAATAACGCATGTTGTATACATGGTGAATCCTGTGGGTAAGAAATATGAAAAGAAAGGAAGAAGCGTATGGATAAATTCAAAAAAAAGTCGTTACTCTCAAGGCAAGCATAGGTAACAGGTAAGAATGTAGGCTATAGATGTTATGATTATTTTATCAAAGGTGAACGCGGATTTGTTCATTGATATCCCCAAAAAAACGGAGATGGACAAACTCCCAATGGTATTTTAATTGAAAAACTTTTTAAAAGTATTGAAAAGCTTTCGGAATGCCTGGCCTAGATGCTTCCATGTTGCCAATGCACGTCCCAAAACTTTAACATTTGCCGACCATGAAGGAATTGAACTACTCCCTTTTGTGCACTTAACTTACCAATATGTTTTGATTCGTTGAACGCCTCCGGGATTTTTCGTGTCAGGACTGCATATACTGTACAAACAACAATTAAAACAATTGGATAAAAGAAGGCTATCATATAAGATGCGTCTATGTACGAATCACAAACAAGCAAGTTATCCTCCCGCGTAGGATAATGGTGTATAGCATGTGAAGGCGAAATAACCATCCAAACTCCATTAATGAGGAGCTGCCGAGAGAAACGTTTTTAAAGTTCGTGTCATTTCCTTGGTACACACACGTTCAACATTTACGAGTGTTCTGATAGTGTCTGGTGCCTCTGGAAGTGTTTCATGTTTCTTTGTAATATTGGTAGCACTTACCTGAACTGATGTAAAACATGCACATATAACTAGTTGGGATTTCGGACTTATAAAAGATGGACGCTTAGCCGACTGCTTTCCCGCTTTGAAAATTCGGGCAATTCGATTTGTTTTCGTAAGAAGCGCCGCATATACGACAGTAAAACAGAAACCAGCTCCAAACCTGTTGAGAGAGAAGGATAATCATTTTCCACATCGTTCAACAATGGTTTCTTAGTACAATAGCTTTCAATAATCTTCAAAAACACCTCTTGACATGGTATCATATTACTCATGGTAGCAATGTGTTTCCTCCACAATTTTGAAAACAAGGAATAGAAACCCAAGAAACATATCAGATTAGATAGCAATACTATAGCCCTGTGGAGTCAGAAGTTAATGAAAACTGGAAACATGTAATTATATATATAATTAAATCAAGTGTTCGGGGAATTCTAAATGTAACATGAATAACATATGTGAGTGGTTTTATTATCCTTTTAAGATGGACATACTTGACATTTTTCGCGAGTGTCGGAGGCTTTTAGGATTGTTTCCTAACCTCTGTACCTGTGGAATCCTTTTCCCGAACTGTCAAGAGATCATAGGGGAGAGTAAAACCAAGAAGTGCTGGTAGGAAAATTTGGACTAATACACAGAAACGAAAGAGGAGAACGACTAGCACAGATCGTCCACCAGTACGGTCTATTCATAACAAATACCTTGTTCAAGAGGAAAAAAAACAGGAAATGGACATCGCAAGCATCCAATGGAGTGACGAGGAACGAAATTCATTTTAATACTTACCAAACATCAAACAATGATCAAAGACATTTCTGTAATCAACAGATTTAAGTCGGTAAGCCATCATCACTTGGTCAGACTAAGAATCACTCTTGACTTGAAAGCAGAACGACGCAAACTGGTCAAGAGGCTTATAAAACCCAGCTTTAATAATCGAAGAAATAAATGAACAAATCACTTAACCAACGCCATTCTGAAATGTGCCAAATTAGTAGGCGGACCACGAGTAGACGATAGGCACCGCAAACTATCAAAATGAGACCCAGGCTCTACTCAGAAAGCGCAGGGAATTGAAAGCATCCTCAAAGATCGAAAGGATTGCATATACGGAAGCCAGCAAAACAGTAAGGAAGATGATATCTAAGGATATCAAGCAGTATCACGAAAGACAGGTGGATGATGCCATTACAAGCAACAAAAACCTCAAGAAGGCAACAAGAGCACTCCTTATTGGCAAAAAACAGGCGATAGCCCTAAATCATGACAACACCCAAGTCACTAATAGACAGGAAATAATTCAGACAATCACCAACTTCTACCGAGATCTCTATAACGCTCCAGATAACTCGACTCCCAACTTAATAACAACAACCGCTTTCTCTGCAACCAACGATAATGCTCCGAATATCTTAAAGGAAGAGGTCGAGATGGCTATCAACTCCATGAATAATGATAAAGCAGCAGGTAATGACGGTATTACTGCTGAATTTTAAAATATACTGGCAGGTGCCTAAATTTTGTATACCAGGTGCATACCTGTACAATGAAATAGTGCTAACATAATACTGATCCACAATAAAGGGAACGAAGAAGACATCAGGACCTACAGGCTAATAAGTCTACTATCGGTTTTCTACAAAGTATACAGGAGGCTCATTAACAACCGAGTACACAAAAACCTAGATGCTGAACAACCGTCAGAGCAGGCTGGTTTCAGAAGTGAATACAGCTCTATAGACCATGTCCACACATCACGGGAAGTCTTGAGTAGTTGAAAGGAGTATGAGCAACTCCTAGCATTGGCTTTCATAGACTTTGAGAAAGCCTTTGCCTCAATATATCCTGATGCAATAATAAATGCATTAATAACGCAAGGCATAGGCAACCCATACGTGAAAGTACTAGCTAACATCTACCGCAATACCAGAGCAAAGGTCAGAGTACTAGAAGATGCTTCAGAGTTTCTCACACAAAAAGAGGTAAGACAGGGAGACACCATATCGCCAAGGCTCTTCAACGCCACATTAGATGCCGTCTTCGGAGAATTCCGAGAAATTGGATGGTGAGAGCCTCAACCACTTTAGATTCGCAGATAACATAGTCCTGACAGTCAATAGTCAAGAGAATTTACAAGAACAGCTGAATGAACTCAAAGCGGCTACCGGAAAAGTAGGCTTGAAAATGAACCTAAGCAAAACCAAGATCATGTCTAACGATTAACATACAAAAGTGAACAAAACCACACTAGAAATAGCCAAAATTTATGTATACTTTGGTCAGTTAATACACAAATTCGGTTCACTACTACCAGAAATCAATCGACGAATCAAGATGGCACGGAGTGCTTTCGGGAAGAACTCGATTATATTTAAGTCGAAAATGAAGATGTTTTTGAAAAAGATAACCTTCGACCAATGTAATCTATCAGTTCTGCTGTACGGTAGTGAAACATAGGAGCTGACAATAGGGATAAGAGGGACCTCAGGTTGCCTATAGGGCCATGGAAAGATGCATGCTGGGCATTATAAGAAGGGATGGAAAGGGAAGGGAATTGGCGATGTGCCGGTCATTTCGCAGGAATGATGGACGGCAGATGGACCACAAAAATAACGCTGTGATACCTAAGAGGAATTAAAAGACCAAGAAGACACGCAAACATTCGATGGGATTGTGATATAAAAAAAGCCGGCACATCTTGGATGAGAATGGCTGAAAGCAGGCTGACATGGAAAACAATGAGCAGTCAATATATAAGCGAGGCTACACCATAACTTAGAGATATGGTTGAACAAGCTGAATATGATGATGATTATGTTAGTAGTGCGGTATATTATGTTTACATTACATCCTGTTATATTCAACACAGCAAAAAATAATGTCAAATGCCATCTTTCCAAGTTAGCCTGTTGGTTTGCCATATCCCTACGAAGATCTCGACACAGGTATACTAGTAGACGCCTGAAATTGCCGAAAAACGGAGAGAGTGACTCAAACTACGACAAAATGCACAGTGAGCTCGGAGCTTGGGAGAGGCATGTATTCGAGCAGTGGCTTATAAGTCAGCTAGAAAAAGTCTCCACAGACTGATCAACAGCAACAAGGGCAACCGTTTGCAAAACCTGGTAGACGACGTGAACCCATCCATGTGAATTCATGGGGCCAAGGCTACAAATAGTGATGTGGAAGTTCGGTTCCCGAAGATTGCCTCACTCATACGAGCCACAAAAGATGGACGAAAATTTACAGGCTCTTATCAGTATCCACCCTGCCGTTGAGTCCGTTCACGATGAAATACCAATGGGAATCCCACTTTTCACGAAGATAGAATTGGAAAACGCGGTCTTGTCAATGAAGGTAAAACAGGCTTTAGAACTAGATGGGTTTCCAGCTGAGGTGCTACAGATGGGTTGTCACATTTGCCCTGACCTGCTCTTCAGCACGTTATACACATTCCTGTGCGAAGTGGTGTTCCCAGAGTCCTGCAAGGTGGCGAGATTTGTGCTGATTACCAAAGGGAAAGAGTATCTTGAGTCGCCAGCTGCATATCGCCCATTGTTTATAGGTGGGGATTCCCAGAGCGAAGCGATGGGTTATTCCCAGAGTGCTGAGTGGCAGGACCTCTCCTGATCACTAAGGGGAAAGAGAATCCTGAGTCGCCTGCTGCATACCGCCTACTGTGTATGCTAGATATGGCCGGAAAAGTTTTTGAAAAAATCGTACCGTGAAGACTCGCTGACATACTTGGTGCTGCATACTTTGGAGATAGGTCCCCATCTCCAAACGCTAGAAAAAAACAAGAGGAGTAGAAGAAAAGTTCGATTGAGAGGAAAGACTTTTTAGTTCCAAACAAGCCTGGGAAAATACTTCCTCGTTTCGTTGGCAATAACGTCTTTCAAAGCGGACTGGCAGCTTTAATTAAGATATATACAAGAAAAGGGTCTCAACCAAAATCGTTAATGTAGTGAATGCAGTGAAACTACATGAATGGATTCCATCAGCCTTAGAAAATCAAAGAAACGTGAAGGTTTTAAATCATAGACTTACAGTAGAACTTCTCGATTTTGGCTATCATACAACCAGTTCAATTTAATCTACCAATTGAAAACTTTTCAACGTTCTCGTCGATGAACGAGAATGATTTACCTTACATTACCTTTGCTTTCCTTTATATTCCTTTATTTCCTCTTCATTTCCTTTGCTATCCCTTCCTTGCCCCCTTCCATGGAATCCATTTCCATTGATATAGGAACGTCAGTTCCTAACTCAATGAGACTTAACCTAGTGGTATCGTAACAGAGTGAAAATAAATACTAATTGAGCAATTAGCCCCGATATCAAGATAAATGGAATCTAAGTTCTCTCCAGATGCGGGAATCCGAAATGAAAAGGAAGAGCTCAAAATCTAAATGTCTGTCATAATTTAAACAGCCATCTGTAAATAATGACAGTAGACAACAATAGTGATCGGCTAGATAACAGACGGCCTAAAATCAGGCAGGCATCAAAATTTTGACAGGTCTTTCAAAAAAGGCTGCACACCAAATGGACCGAAGAAAGCAAGTCTAAACTTCGATCTCAACAATTCTTTAAATCGAGTTGAGAGACAATTGAATATTCCCAACAGGAGTCCATATTCAATCGATTCGTTTGAGTAAATTTGTTACGAGTTGATCGAGTGAGTTTTGCGAGAATGTTTTGACATTCTACTTCTTCTTCTTAGCACTACAGCCCTTCTCGGGCATTCGCTTCCTGCAATAAGCACCTCCAACTGTCTCGGTCAATTGAACACGTCCTCCAATTTTGTAATCCGAGCAACGATTAATTGTCCTCGTCAACAGAGTCAGACCAGCGCTTCCTCGGTTCTTTTCACTATTTCTCTGCCCCTAGGCTTTGTAGGTATGAATTTTGAGCAGGTTTGATTCTATAACGATACCGGCTACCCTAAGTCTCGATCACGTACCAGTACGGTACTTGTATAGGCTATAAGTAAGCGGAAATTCCTAATGTATAGCATCGTGTACTGGAAGCTTTTCCATAATTGTCTCGATTCACATACAAATTGACGTGTTGAAACATAGGCACTGCATGGGCACAAGGTTTTTGCAGCGACTTGGTGCCTGATGAAAAAATTGTTGTGAGTGATTGATGCTAACCAGTTGAAACTACTCTTATATTACTGTATCTTTATCCTTTATTATTCGGGTCCCTTTTCTAAAAAATTAGTATTTTTCGAGTTTCATGTCCCGAATTACGTGCATCCGCAAAGTACAATATTTTTTCTTGAAAATCATCTTAACAAAAGGCGTCCATTTTGTTTTCGAAGCAAAATTCCTGTCTTTGAAATTCTATATTCCTCAAAGTATTAGTATCCTTGTACTGGGAACGAAGCTGCATATACATATTTCAGTAAAGATTTTCCTTTACAGACTGTGGATTGTCCTTTTCACTACTTTGCATTTGAATCAAGCTATACGTTTATCGTCTTTTTAAAGTATTTCGCCGACGCTGACTTTAATTTTAACTCGATTCCTTCGCAAATAAATTCAACACAAACCCCAGGATGAAGGCACAACCAGCCACAACTTTGCATATTCAACAAATCCACCCGAACAGTAATCAGTATGTTCTGCAAATAGTGTACACGCAAGCATGTAGTAACAATAGCGATAATCTTGTGGAAAGGCAATCCTTTCACCTAATAGATGGTTTCAATTAGTCCGAGCATTTCACGAACTAAATGGTTAGGACTTATTATGTGTGCAATGTTTAACCGGTACCATTTCCCTTATTTTAACTAGCTAAACCTGATTGTATTGCATAAATTGAGTCTACTGTTTATCCACATATACAGGATAGAGTTTATTTTCACTTGCTTTCACTTGATTCATGCATTCATGCATGTTTCAATGTTGCAATAACGTGGTGAACTAGCTCCTGAAGGAAGTTCTATTCTCGTGCTGAATTGCTGTTGACAAACATGTGGGTAGATCAATGATTTCATGACAAGTCTATTCTGAAGCATTTCAATGAACGTTATCCTTTTCTGAGGCTTGTTCATAGTTCATGGGTTCAATCCATCAACTATTTCCATTACATGGCAAAAGAATGTCCGTGTGAACAATTCATTTTATTTGCACTATTGTATCCTTTTGAACGTCAATTGAACATTTTCCAGCAAATCGTCAAATGCAGTCTGCAGCTCTGTCGAAACGCTTAAAGCTAGCAAAACAGGACCTGCCTCGTCATCAACATTATGCCGGAATTTTCACCCATTTTTCAAATACGTATATCAAACGAATTGTAGTCGATACAAAGCAATTAAAATGTTGCAATTATTATTCATTTGAATTGTACACGTTTTAAACTTGACTATCTTTACATGTTTGCTATTCAGCATCCTGGTAAAATAATCATGCCTGAAAGGAAAGTGATATATGATGAACGACAAAGTGGCTTTGTATGCGAGGCATAGGTATAGGATGTAATTATTCCGGTACCATTTCAAACAGGCGTAATGGAGGTCCTAGGAAACAAAAGCAAGCTAAAAGTTGCCAGTATCCAGCTTGAACTTGCATTTGTGTTTTGGTTGGGCAAGATAATGTGACATTCAGTGTAGTAATTTAGAAGGACCTAAAAGTTACCTTTGCAAGCCGCAAACAACGTTAGTTGGTCGTAACACTAGAATAAACGTGACCAAATAGCACATCAGGATCCCAGCCAAAAGTATATAACTCAGCTCACGTCCCGACGCTCGAACCACTGGTGTGTCGTTGTGCCTGCAATTGAAATCGAATATCAGAAATTATTGATCCTTTGTGTATGTCGGTTTTATGAAATTGGAATACTGGCTAAAAATCTATGTATTCCCATGTGTCCTTTGCTCTAGCAAACTAACAAACATTGCAGAAAAGGTCCACACAAACTCGGCGTTCGTGCTCCAGGATCATTTCTTTCTCGAACAAATATCATGTAGAGAAAATTAACCATTCAAGTGCGACGTAAATGTAAATTTTCCATTCCTGGGATTTCTGTTGCTCCAATGAAAACTACAATTACATTCATACTCGTATTTTGCCGTTTGAGATTTGAATTAGGATGAATATGATTAATCTGCTCTTCGTTAGAAAAGTTTCTTGTACGATGCATGACCAAAAGGTGCGGGAAATAATTTTATTACAAAATAATAATAATAATAAGCTTCAATAATATGCAATTACTAGGAGTGTGCATAAGTATTTTCGGGGCTTAACTAAGAGATGGCGCTACCAAAAAGTATGCAGCGTATTAATTTGATCCAATCGCCATTCCGATAATCTGACATTTAACGACAAACACATTCAATTTGAGTCCGGAAAAACTAGCGTGTTTTTTTAATTGTGTTGATCAATAATGTCGAACTTTGTGCCTGAAAGATCATTTGCGGCACGTATTGCTTTTCTTGTTTAACCAAAAGAAAAAGGCTGTCGAAAGTCATCGTTTGCAGGTTATAAGATATGGTTGACACGCTCCATCACTTAGGACATGTGACACATGGTTTTGACAATTCAAAAGTGGTAATTTCTATATGAAAGACAGTGGGCGCTCTGATAGACCAGAAAAATACAAAAAGGAGGAATCGCAGGAGTTATTGGATGGTAAACCAACTCAAACTCAACGGCAATCAGCAGAAGCATTCATTGTGTCACAAAAAACAATCAGCAGACGTTTGCGAGCAATGTGTAAGATCAATAAACTCGGTCCCACACGATTTGAATGGTAGTCATAGGGAAAGTCGAAAACTCACTTGTGAAATACTGCTTTAGCGCCACGAAAGAAAATCACTTTGGCATCGAATTGTAAGGATAAAGACACGATAAAAAATCCAACTGGCGGGGCTGGACCTTGGCCAAGACAAAGCCCAAAGCACTTCGGAAGAAGACCATGTTCTATATCTGGTGGAACCAGCGTGGTATTGCAGAAATCAGTCGTTTTCTTATCTTTTAGTGGCTCATTAAGAGCTCGTTACGAACTCCTTATTTATAATTCTTTTATTATGGTGGAATTCGCGAGGGACTCCAAAGTCAAGGATGATTGGACTATTTCGCTGTAATGTGTTGGTCTACTGGTAAGTGCAGGCTATCTTATACGCGTGTGATGAACCAATTAAGCTCAGCTCCAGATCAGTTGCTTTTCACAGCACCCCAGTCACGGATATGGGCATTACAGTCTCGTATGCTCAGAAGTGAGCCTTCAAGGGTGAAGAGCACATCGACGTCTTGCGCCAATTGTCAACTATTTGGGAAATTGCATAAAGAAATCACAGAGAACTCAAGAGAGCTCGGTTGCACTGTGATGGCTATGGCTTCTGTTCTTGTTAAATGTAGCATGATGATCTGTGAATGATTCATATTCTTCCTTACCAGAATGATTTTTCCACCTCCTCAACCAGACAATCTGCTATTTGTAGAGACAGGGTATTTTAATAAGTGAACCAAATTCCTGGTTTCACGAAGGTTTCCTGGAGAGGTTTGATATCAATTTTATAATCTAATATAAATTAGTCAAAGTCCAAGGGGATTAATTGAGCAACCTAGCTATCTAACTGTTCTCAAATGCCAAGCAGGGGTTTTAGTTGAAGTTTGTCGGTTTTTTCAATGAAGAAAACACTTAATTCTC
Organism: Stratiomys singularior; assembly: GCA_954870665.1. Taxonomy (NCBI): domain Eukaryota; kingdom Metazoa; phylum Arthropoda; class Insecta; order Diptera; family Stratiomyidae; genus Stratiomys; species Stratiomys singularior. Next base: position 23,842,768 of record OX940881.1, on the reverse strand, counting down.
AAGGGAATCTCAAAAAATTGTTGTTCAAAGTAGTGAACATTGGGTTCTACACATTTTGCCCATCTTTCAGGAAAATCATGGATACCATTCCAAAAAATACGTTTTCTTTTTCGAGGCAGACCATTCGATGAGCTATTTTTCGACTTCAAAATTGGCGAAGCGCTGCTCTGCGAGTGAGTGTCCTATCGATGCGAAAAGGTGACAGTCGGACGGGGCAAAGTCTGAAGAATACGGCGGCTGCGATATTACTTCCCAATTCAATGCATTTAGAGTGTTCTTCACCACTTTAGCGGTAGGAGACGGTGCGTTGTCATGTTGTAGGATAACCTTCCCATGTCTTCGTGCCCATTCGGGCCGTTTTTTGATCAACGCATGATTCAAATTGATAATTTGTTGTCGGTAGCGATCCGTATTCACCGTCTCACCAGGTTATAATAACTCGAAGGACGCCACACCACATTGGTCCCACCAAACACAGAGCATTGTCTTACGGCCAAAGCGATTTGGCCTTGGAGTCGATGGGCCGGCCTTACCAGGTGAAAGCCATGATTTGTTCCGTTTCGGGTTCTCAAAATAAATTCATTTTTCGTCCCCCGTGACAATTTGATGCAGAAAAGATTTCCTTTAGAACCTTTGAAGCAGCATTTCATTTCAGCATTTTCAGCAATAGTTTTTCGATTTTCCATTTGTCTATCGTTCAGTTGGTGTGGTACACATTTTCCATAATTTTGGATCTTTTCCATGGCTTTTAAACGTTGGCAAATTACTCCTCGGGTCAGATGTAGTGTTTGTGACAATGGCTGTTGCGATTGAGTTGGGTCTTCATCCACTAACGCCTGTAATTCCTCGTCTTCGAACTTTTTCACTGCACCAGGATTTGCATTCATTCATTTCTGCAAATTCGAAATTTCCACTTTTAAATTGACGAAACCATGTCTCACATGTTCTAATCACTGGAACATGTTCACCATAAGTTTCTACCGGCAACCGATGAGCATTAACTGCCCTTTTCTTTTGATGAAATAAGAAAAGCAATGAATGCCGCAAATGCGATTTACTTAGAACTAAACTTGACATATTCACAAAGGTAAACAACTAAGACGCTATTATTTTGGCAGATTGTAACTTGTGTATTTTTCAAGGTAAATGTCAATAGAAAAATATGACATAGATGCCAAATCATAGAAACACATATCTCTAGCAACATCTATGAGTAAAACCGGCAAATTTCAACTAACACCCCTGGTACTATATTCTTAAAATTTCACTCTCATAGAGAGATTTAAAATGATGAACGGATACGAGGAAAGAGATGATATAAACTTTATGCAGTAAACATAGTCGCACCAGACAATTTTGTATGAAAACAACTATTTCAGACCTGAAACTATTCAGGCAGCCACACAGAGTACGTGAATATAATTTCAAGACCGATCTCAAGACCAAGATTTTCTGAATCTTGAGTCTTTTCTGGTTTTCATGCATTGGAATAAAATTCTTCAAAACAGATGCCTTGAGAACCCAAACAAATGTGACAGCAATGGAGCCCTGCAACTCCTTAACAGAAAAACTTTTTAAGAACCTATATCAAAGCCTTTTTATCCCTGCAACATTGTCAAACCTTTTCTTTTTTAAGTCCCTCTTTATTCCGGGGAACAAAACCAAAGTCAAAAAACAAACGTCACTAGGAGTGATGTCAGGGATATAGGATTTCCGAAGCAGCAACTGTGGTATGATAAACTTGGCCGATACTTCAAAGAGGGTGAAGATGGTATGAACTTTTAGACTGTCAGATTGACAATCGTCAGATTGAGAATCGTCGTTCAGAGTTAGCGTCAAATTGGGGCACCTAGTCGTGTTTCTTCTTCAGGTAAACACGATATACATTTCGAGTCTTTCTGATGTTGAGAAGTCGATAACCGTTTAAGGTTTTTCACACTTTGGCCAGATGGTTGTAAATTCAACTTTTTGATGGTTTCCTAAAGCATTTATCATGCTACTCATCTTCCTCGTCAATTTTGATGGCTTATGCTACATGGATGCCACGGTATATGGCATAGCATTTTTTTAACAGGCCTTTTTAGAGTTATTTTGAAAGTTTTATTTTGTTTGCAAGCTCTAATATCTAGAGGGTGTTTTGAAATATTCATTGAAATCACGTTGTTCTCACGAGAGCCTTTCAGCGAGAACTGATGATACTTGGGTGGCTGGCCTGACAGAGTATTACTAACATATGCTGCATGTGTTGGTATTTTCCCTCTTTTGTGAAAAAAAAACTTCTTCGGTTCGAGGTAAAGGACCATTTTTACTGAATACTATCTATAAATATTCAGCACTCTGGATTCTTCCTCTCTAGAACTCATAGTCGATTCGTTTTTGATAAATCTAATTCTTTGAGGGTTTTTTCTAGGAACTAGAACATTGCGCTGGAACCGGAACCTTACACCTACACATACACATACATACCTACTGACAACTGTCATCAGGCAGAAAAGTAGTTGCGAGGATAGTAATTTCGTAGGTGAGGAACAAGGTAATCCAGATCTCATGATTCAAATCATTGGTAAGGCCAAGAAGGAGCTGACAAATATATTTTCAAATTCTTTTCCCCTTCCCCTTTGCAATGAAACTCTAAGTTTCAACTGGCATTAAAGCGCTGTCTTGAATTTAGTGAAGAAAGCAAAGAAAACTCTTCTGAAGTTTGGCAAAAAAAAGGATATCCCTATGATATGGAATATAATAGGATAAGTGTCCTAAATTTAGGAGCTAACGGTGAAGTTTTTAGTTAGATTTAGAAAAAGGTTGTAAAGTCCAATTCCTTGTGAGAAATTACGATTAGACTAGGATAAATTTACCATTCGAGACGAGGACGCTCTTGATTTTGACAATCAGGTCAATCAATGGATATTATCTAAAAAGGACGTGGTTGGAAAATACCAACTGCGCCATCAACTCTGGAGCTGACTTGAAAGCATGAAGAAAACCTGAATGAGGGAAATTATCCGCAACTTTTCTCCGTTTTCCTGAAACCCTTTGGAAGTATAGGCAAAGCTTTTCAAGGATTTTTTTGATTTCTAGGCAGAAACATCACAAAAGAAAATACAATGCATACTTACTTCAAAAATACGCTGACCACAAATAGCGTGATCAGAATACCAATCGAACTGAAGGACATAGCACCAATCGCCCATGCTGATTCCGGTCGTAAATACACTTCAGGAATTTCTTGACAAACCTCCTTCCATCGATTTGGCAACGTTCCGAGTCGACATGTTAAACATTGTGTTTCATCCACTGGATGTCGAATCTGAAAAAAAAGATGATACAGTTAGAGGAAATCAGGTAAACATTTCCTTTAAGTTCCTTTGCGGGTATCGTGAAAAGTTTTTTGTTTTACGAGATATCCTGGTTGAAAGCTAATGCAAAAGTACGGTTTGCTCAACATTTTATAGGACCTAGGCCAATGAGATTTCGACTGTTTACTTTTGTGGATAAAACATTATTCACATCAGGCGACAACTAAATTTGGCCAGAAAAAAATTTAATCCTTGACAAAATCCTGTATGGCCAATCGCAAAATTGTATCCATTTTAGTCTTTATTTCTGAGAAATCACATCTTAAAATTTAATTTGCTTGATATGCACATATTTTCATTTCCATCCCTACTCTCTGGCATATGCAACCCCACTACAGCACATAAAAAATAAGGCGACCACCACCCTATTGCAGTGTGTAGAGGGCGTTGAAAACCACGTCTTGAAACGGTTAAAAGTTAAAACCAAGAAGATTCCTGTCGTCATGGGTATGTACAAAGATGAAAAAGGGAAGTACATACGAATGCAAAAGTTCCAAGGAGCAATAAAAACTACTTGTTACCCGACCGTCCAGTTTCAGTCTTCACTGCATCCTTTTCATCATTTCGCAAGATGATACTCAAATGTGGCTGTTACATTGGTGTTAAGTTCCACTCTATTCTCTTCATAGACATCAAATGAATGCGGTAAGGATGTTAACTGACAGCATCAGCTGTACTAGTATTTTGTTGGCGCATCGAATAAAGTGGAAGTTAAAGTTTTCTGTAATGTTGCGAAAAGATAATGCAATTTATAACTTAAGTGAAATTTATAATTTCAATTCAAGAGTCCTTCAAATAAAAGTTTTTAATAAGACAGCAAAACTGTTTTGAATTACTCAGGTACAATGGAAGATTGCATTCTTTTGTAGTTGCGACTTAAATGGAGGTAATCATTTTGCAAAAAGGATAAAGATAGTGGAAATGTTTAAGTTTTGATTGCATGAAAGAGAATAAACTAAATATTTGAAATTACCTTACGAGAGTTTGTATTTTGACATTCATCGAATAATGTGTTCTTTGAAATACAAGGACTGTCCATACGACTCTGCAAATGCCTTAGTCGTGAATATTTTTCAAGGAACGAATTGGTGTATTTAGTGGTACAATGCATCAATGTTTTACAAAACCTATGTTAAAGCATATGCAACCTCAATTTACCAGGTTTATGTTTACAGTTTTCAACACAGGTTTTAAGGATTCTTTTTCTTACACATTTGAAGCTACATAAGTTACACTCTATGAACTAGATAAACCTTAAATTGATGGGAGCTGAAGTGTTTTTTCAATTTGGAACCCAAAAGCGAGGCCCAACTTGACCAAACATATGTAAAAACATTGGTAGTAATACAGCGGTGACCCCGACGTGATCTGTAGAATAACAATTCATTGTGAAACAATATCTTCAATGAGACTGAGATCGTAAACAAATGAGAAAGAATGTTATTGAACCCAAACTACAGAGCAATGTTGCCACTGTTTATTGACAAAAAACAATGATTTCTGGCTGTCCCAAGTGGGCAGAATGAAATATCAGAATAAGTAGTGAATAACAAAATTACAGGTACAATATTCAATTACTATGAAGGTCAATGCCCAAGGACGTATATGGCATTTTAACTACTATTTTAATAAATAACTAGCACAGGATACTGGTGGTATTCCTTATTTCAAGGTATTGCGCGTGTCGGAAACAAATAACCCTCAGCTAACCAAAAATTTGAAAAAATCCTGTCAGGTTTTAATGCTACATGAAAAAGTTGTGATTTAATTTCATGGCGAGGACACTGATTAGCGGTGTAGAAAACATGCCTATCTCAACGGTGGGATTTATTGTTGCAAAGGCACTCACTCAAGGGTTTCAAAGTTTCACCAAGCATTAACGCAGAGTTCTTTAGGTATTCCTACAATTATCAACTAGTGCCGAAGAAAAGATAACATGTTGAACTTTAGGTGGCCATCAGAATCACATTAGAACCATAATTGACCGTGACAAATACAGGCACGGCGGTTTCGACGCTAACTCTAGGTTTAGTATATCTTGTGGTCATGTATCAGTCAATAGTTTTATTTGCATTTAGCTAGCAACAACGGAAACAACGAAAAAACGAAAACCACTTCAGAAAAGTGCAAAATTTTTGTCAAAGTAGATAACGAAAGAAAGGATACCCAGGGAGCAACGTATAGTTGAACAAACTTCCTATAAAACGTATAATCAGAAAACGTCTTCGACTGAAAAGTTTGGACTTGGATATCCTCGACCTGTAGTTTTTTCCAACGCTTTTCTTCATTGAAAAACTTATTTTGAGGCGCAACCTAAAAAAGGATGAACTAAGTTAGAGTCATTCAAAGGATACCTTACCAACGGTGGATCAAGCTATCCAAGAACGTTGGCTATCTCTACCATACTCTCAACCTTTAGAAACGTTTGAAAGCTTTGTTTGAAAGAGATTGAAAATTGTTCCAAAGCATTTAATCGTTGTAATCCTTTAATCTCATTAGGGTCAATATTTTGGCCTTAAAAAAATGTTAAATGCTTAAAACGTAATTGAAACGTAAATTGAAGTGACGGAAAATTCTTGGCTTAAATTGTTTATGTCAAAAGCTGATTCGACCGAATCAAATTTGATGGACAACATGACTACTAACCATTGATAATATTCGGAACATTCCCAAACTCAACTGAAATTTTCTCAACGCTTCTGTATTTGTAAGGAAAACTGGTTACGGACATACAAACAAATGTTTGCGTGAGCATTTTCTAGCAGTTACGCTATAGTGGAATCACATAGAGCAATAACACGCTGGCTTGAAGGCTGGCGTGACAGCTGGCTTGAAATCTGGCGTGACAGTTGGCTTGACAGCTAGCTTGATGGCGTCTCTCAGGCAGAGAAAGTAAAATCATAAGCAGATTTATATTTACTTTACATTTTGATGCATAGCTTTGAGGGACGTCACATTTTTTAACGCAAAAATAAGGGTAATCTTCTGTTTCAAATAAATTTCAAATTATTATGCTGGAATACATTAGACCGGGATTTTTTTCGAAGTGTTAACGTTGGTTTTATGCTACGCTGTGCTATAGCAGGACCAATGTAAGGGTCTAAAATACCATATCCAAATAAATTTAGCTCAAGCGCCTGAAAATTGCACAATCCCTTTTTGGTGGACATTTTAGATGAATCCTTGCTTATAGATCAGTCGATTTGAACAAGACATGGAATTGAAATGCGAATCTCTGCAACTTGCTGAATATCGTACCTGCTTGGAACATAAAAAGATCCAATGACATTTTCAGAAGTGAAAAATGCATTGAAATCAATCTTCAAGCAAACCAAATATCTTCCTTCCTAGGACTCTATTGACAGTGCTCTTCCGGAGCTGGTGCTTTTAGAAACTGAAAAAAGAGGTTTTACGGTCGAGACTAATAGAAAATTTGAAGTTGGCTTTGTAAAAGAAAACGTTGTAAAAGAAAACGAAAACGAAAAACGCTTATGGTCAGTATAAGTTCAACTTTACCAAAGCGGCGAATTGGTGTCCGTTTTGCTTGAAAAGTTTTTCGAATATTTTCTTATCCTGTAATTTTCTTATCCGAAATTATACCTTATCCTGAACGAAAGTGTAAAAAGACACCAGACGGTTAACTAAAGAGATGTATCGCCAGCATCAGTTTGAAAACTGTTGTAATTGGGAATAACCGCGGATGACAATTACGTGAAATTGACAGGACCTATTACCCGAAAGCAAACAGACTGATCTTACGAATTCCGTAGGCTCCGTCGAGTTGTATACCAGGTGCATGCATAAGTTTACTCTGGCTTTTCTAGGTGAAAAATATTTATAATTATCTAGTAAAAGTTCTTTTTATTCAAAATACTGGCTATCGGATTGTACATATGTCGCCCATTTGTCAGATTATTTATGAATACGATGTCAGAAAAACTGATTGTGTGTTGGTCCTCTACGCATTTTTGAGGTATACAGAGCGCTTACTTTTTTTGATATTGAACCAACTACTTTTGAGGTGTCACATGTCCTAATTGATAGTGCGTATGTGCGCGTAGATAGTGCGTAGTGCGGACTCGATTTTTTATGTTGCAGCTAAATGTCAGATAATCAAAATGACGTATAAGTGAAAGGAATCCACTGCGTACTTTTCGCTAGCGCCATCTCTTAGTGAAATTAGTTATGCATATACCAGGTAAAACCAACAATGAATACAGATAAGCGATAAAACCTTAGCAGTTCTAAGGAAACAACCCAGCCTTAGAAACTCTGTTCTGCCTCATGACAGTCCCAACCCGTGTAAACGGGGAGGGAAGATGGTGGTTGTATGTGCTGTCCGATGAAGTTGATAGGAAGCTGAGTAAGCAAACTGACAGGTGGAATTGACGCCGAAGAAGACGTTGTCTTTGTTTAATCTCAGGTTGAGTGCCAGAGCCTAACAGAGACAAATGACGACTAACGGACTGTAGAACGTTAATGTTTGTAAACGTCTAAGTTTAGTTTGAAGTAACCGATGTAATGGTGGTAAGAGGATGAAGGTGGCAATGGATGAAGGAGATAAGTACTGAATACGTCACCAATGGGAACTGGCCCCCTCCCCCCACGGTGTACCGAGGGAAAGTTCACAACCTGACCGCTGTATGTTGTATGGTGGGCGTGTTGAAGGAGAGTTGGACACGGAGGAGTAGAAGGTGAGTTGTACATGGAGGAGTTGAAGGAGAGGGAACTGGTGGACTGACGTACTGTTGACTAGAAGGAGACTGACGTATGATCCTGACGGAATGAAGACTTAGAAGTAGATCTGATAAGAAGGAATAAGTGCAGTAAAACAGACGGACTGATTGTAGACTGAAATGTAAGTGCATTGTGAAATAATAGGAAAAAGAGAAGATAATTAAAACTATGACGATGATTGTAGAAGAAGATGAAGAAGAATCAAAGTCGATTTAAATGAAAATTTTGTAGAAAGAGAAAATCGATAGATTATAAAATGAAGTAATGCATGAAATAGAGTTAAAAGATTAAAATAGAATTGAAGAAATGTTATAGATGAACATAGAGATTAAAGATTAAAAGGTAATTAAATATTTAAAAGATTAATATGAAGAAGAATTCTAAGGTTGGTGTAAATGAGGATAAAATACAGTAGAAATTGATCTAGAATATTATCCCGAAGATCAAAACACCAATATTGAGGAAGACGGTTACACATAGTGTAATAAAGAAGAAAATGGTTGAATGTTGTTGTGAAGTGAAGTTAAGTGAAAATGTTGTTAAGTGAGTTGATCTATGTGTGACAGACTGATAGACGACCAAGAAATTACTGAATGTGACGCACTGAATGATGTGTTACATGTCGACGAGGTAGTGTCAGATGTATTTATCAGTTGGAAAAGCTTGCATTGCCACATTCACTTATTGATGGGGTGGATGCGAGACTAGTACACTGATAATTTTGGATGTTTTAAAAGTTGTATAAATAGTACATTTTATGCCGTAGTACATGTTGTGACAGTATGTTATAGACTTGCGCTATAGGACTCTGGGTGACGCAGGGGGGCTGATGGTCTAGGCCTCGGCTTGTTCCATCCAGTCTTTGGGGAGTGCCGACCCCACGTACCCGTGGTATGCATAAGGGTTATCAGTCCCGTGCGCCTTGAGCAAAAACTGAGAGTTTTTCGCGGACTGTAGAGAAGCGCAACCTGAGCAGAGGTTATCTGAACCACGGGTTAGGGGGACACGCATGACTGGTTACTGTCAGCCCTACACGGTAAGGAACCTGCTGAAACGTGGTGGTTTCGAAGGCTAGAGAGTGGTGGTGAGCATTCACCAAATGTGAACGGCAGCTTTGAATAAATGTTCTGGAATCCAGGTAGCTTTGTATAAATTGGAACTTAGGACTGAAACTTTTTTCAGATCTTAGGAGTGGTGGTTGACACATTGTTTCAACCTTGTCTATGGAGACCATAGAATTAAGCCATTACGGCAGGTGTCCACGTTAAACCGCGTAACTTCAGTTTGAAGCAAACATTGTGTTTGGTAGAAACTCCAACAATCAACCGTGTCAGAATTTGACGATATTCTTCTAGTGGTGGACAGCAAACCAAAGTATTGAGATGAATTTTGGGTCTCAGGGTATATGGTCTGCAAAGCAGAAAAAGGTGAGAAAAACAACATCTTCAACGATCTGTGAAACACTTCCTGATAGTTACGATGCGGTGAACGGGCAATCAGTGAGAGCAAAGGACTCTTTAAAGCTTTTTTTCAAAAGTGATAGTCCATTGTTGGAAGTTGTAGGTAAGTGTGACAATCGCCTAAGATATATCCTTTCCGTTGTTCAAAGTTAAATTTGAACTGTGAAAAAAACATGCTAACTGGACTCCGATAGGTTTTCTACATTGTTCCCCTTTGTCCTTGTAGCTCTTTTGCACATTTTTTGATTGAGGAGGCTTTTGATTCCTCTTGTGTTTGTCTCGCTTCTGTACAAGTTATTTTTGATTTGTCCTTTGAGCAAACGAGTTTGTGGTTCAGATTCACCAGATTGAGTGAGTTCAGATTGAACAACAAGGCGAGGATGGAACAAACTGTGATAGTACAAAACTAGAACTGAAAATTTATCTCTGGTGTCTTCAGGACTACGAGTATGTATTGATTCACATGAAATCGCTCAATAAAACGCGTCAAAGATTAATTTCGAATAAATATAAGATTAGGTGTACCTTTAAAATTTGCAGTATTAAAAAATTTTAAATTGCCCCAAAAATACCATTCCCTTAAATTAATGTTTTGTGTAATATCTCATACAAAAAGGTTTCAGCGAGAAAAACTGTCAATCTATTTGATTGAAATTCGGGAAAATCAAAAACTTTTGCCGGGAAAATCTAAATTCAGCCGTAACGCAAATGCCTCCTAAACATCCTTTACTAAGAACTCATGTTACGAGTTCATCACTTTTTCCAAACTTTTTTGAATCATGTGTGGGTTTGTTCAAGATTTTCAGGAGCCCAACTCCAACATTTAGAAAATGTTTGTCTGTTTGATGCTTTAAATAAATCGTGAACCAACAATTATAGAATTGAGGGAGGGAGAAATTTTTATTGGATTTCAGCTATTTCATCCTACTAAGTAGAAGTCATCTTATTTTCCATGAAAGCTGTTCACCTAATAGTTTACAAAGAATCTCATTCATATTGGCTCATCCATATTAGTACTCGTTCATCTTTTTGCAGCCACTCATTTGCTAATAGAAATGAAATATTATCAAATAATAATAACAGCACTCATTGTAGAAAATGGGCTGAATATCTTTTTACAATATTAACATACATTTATGCACATACACATGTACGCGCTGATCACGATTGGCGTTCCAGCACGGCAGGATGTCAATGTTAACAAATTTTAATAGCTTTCCAACGCTAGAACATGACTGTAATTTGCATCATGATTTACACTCCCTTACTAACATTCTAATCCTTTTCATCTAGAACACCTTATTAATTTAATTTATCGTTTTTAAGGTACATATTGTCATCCATCATTAAACATCTCATCCTTGTAAGAATGGTTTGTGTACAAATTTATATGTGTAAACTGATATTAATGGGATAAATTTTTTTTATACTGTTTGTTATTTGCAAACAGTTAAATACTGTTAAATACTTATTTGCAATATTGGTATTGCAAATATTGAAAAATTTCCAATTTTCAAAATGATCTTGCCATGCCATGATATATGTCTGTATCATATTAAGGGCATAGAGTCCTCTTTATGCCTTATAAATGCCCTGATTTGCGTTGATTTGCAGGAAGCAGATCCCATTGAGAGTATTTTGCTAGAAGAATATCGTCTTAAACAAATAAAACTCCTTGTTTCATGAAGAAAAAAGAAGCCTTCCAGTTTAGCAGTATCTACATTTTATAAAACCAAAAATCATATCCTGGCTTAGTCTCTTTTGTTACTAATAGAAAACCACGTCAGTGTATTGACATTCCGATGGCAGTATCGATGAAGCAATAAATACGTGTTTGGTTTGATCATTAACATATATCAAAGCCTCCGTGTGGAGACCAATGACATACAATTAATTTATTTGGAATAAATCCTTTTCAACGTTGATGATCATGATTCTTGGCCGCCACATACCCCCGAATATAGGGAGACGGGAAGGTCATCTAACGGTTGATATTCGAAACAAAGATTATTTTAAATTTGGTGTGTTGGATGACATTTCCGATGTGACAGAAGTTTCAAGTTTGACATTGGTGAAAAATGTAGTTTTTAGGTTGAACAAAATCGGCAAATAATAAAAACTTATTTCCAAAGTTGAGAGTCTTCTACTCAGACCGTAAGAAATTTTCGAAATAAAATTGACAAAAAGGATGTCCAAAAAACGCATTTCGTGGATCAATTTGAGAAACTGGTTCGATGTTTTCGATAAAACAATCCAAGAACACTCAATCCAACACACCGCTCCGGTTGCTCAGAGTATGTGTAAAGAACTCTGAACATAAACTTGTCATCGTTCTCAAAAATCAAAAACTTCTTTGAGAAAAATTGTGCATAAAGAACCCAATATAAATGCGTCCAAGATTCTATCGATGCAAGACCCGAAACCGCATAACCTTTCGCTGCGTTTTCGGCTGAATGGGCCGAAAAGCGCTTGAAGAAAGATGAACAGTTTTGCTCAAAAACCGTCTTTTTCGATGAAGCTCATTTCCACCTCGGAGGACATGTCAATGCTCAAAATTTTCGTATTTGAAGCTCAGATAATCCACACGTCATTGTGAGATATCAATGCATACAAAATGATAGACTGCTGGCATTATTAAGTCAGTTTTCATCGAAAAGTAAGAAGGAAACGCTGTTATATCATACTGTTTGTTAACGCTGTGGACGAAAACGACATTTGGTTTCAACAGGACCACGCAACTTGCCACACAATCAACGGAACAATCGAACTTTTTCGGACTGTTTTCGAAAATCGTAATATTAGCCGAAATGCTAATGTCAGTTGGCAACCTCGACGCTGCGGTTTGACTTCGTTGGACTTTTTTCCTGGGAAAATGTTAAGAAAAAGTCTTATGCTAACCATCCAGAGATAGTTAACCACTTGAAACCTACAATCGAAGTTACCATTGACAAAATAAAGGTTCAATCAATTGAAAATGTACTGGAAAGTTGGGTTGATCTGGTATATTGTAAGGCTCGCCGTGGCAGACATTTGAACAGTGTTATCTTCCATTTCTGTGTATCCATATTTAATGCCCTACATATAGAGTTACATCCAAAAATGTTAATCAAATTCATTTAAACTCAGAGAGTTAGCCATTGAGGTCTCTTTACACCAATATGTCCATCAATTTTAATGCAGTGTTGCGTTCAAAAGCTCGTTACATCAACAGCATTGAATCATCGCATCTGTTTCTTCGCGATGCCCCTCCCAAGTGTTTACTATCTGCCCGGAGAAATTAAATTGCGAGAGCAACAATGAACGGCTTTTTGCATAGAGTGGTGAATCATTTAAACAACATCTCATTTTTCTCAATTCTTCAAGGCCCAGATACAAAACTGCGAGACAAGCGAGACTGCGAGTCGTAGAGCGCGACGAGAGTCTCGAAGTAAATGTCAACCAGTTTTCGTAATATGCGTTTGTACACGACATCGTACAATAATTCTGATGCGTCGATACGAGGCAAGAAATATTCGGAAAATCCAAAATTCCTCGCATGGAGGTGTTTTAACGTTTGTCTGATGCTTGATGGCGCTTATATGAAATATGAAATACAAACGCCCTAATAACTTTTTCGGTACTAGGGATATTTTGAATGAATTTCGACGGAAAATTTCGTGCATCTTTGTTGAGGTTATTATTTGGCAAACGATGCAAAATTCCAACTTCAGAACTTTTTATAAACAAAAACAATTGCAAGCGAATTTCATTTATAAACGTCAGCAATTTGACATTTGTCAAATGGACATTATTCTTCCTGGATCGCGTGCATTTTAAATTGGATGCGTTGCGCGACGACGAGCGAGAAATAATTTACGGTCCACGCAAAAAAAAAATTAATAATAAACCTTTAAGAGATAGAATGTGTCTTACATTTAGCAGGAAAAGGAAGTCTTATAATGATACTCCTGTTTTATACTATCCATACAATACAAACCTGATACATTGAGCAATTGAAGCAATGCCAGCAACAGCTTTCACCCTCGACGTATTTTTTTGCTTGACCTCGTTCACATGGCAAACTGCAGACAGACTCAGGTGGCTTTGGCTGATTCAACTTGAATTGAACTTCTGCATAGAGTAACACAGAAAAGAAATAGAAATCAGTAATGTTAATACAATAAGTAAGTCGACAATGGACTGATAAATAAGTGAATGTTCCTGAAAAGTGTTTCTGCCACTGCAACCAAATGGATGCTATTCACTTTCGCTCAGCTAACAAGTGCATCCTTGTTTCATAGTATGGTTTTAAAGTCAATTTCAAACGATCTAAATGCGAAAGGATACAAACAGGCAAATATACGATCAAATAATGTAAATCGAATGCTAAACAGAAATGAACTTATGTTCCCATTTTTGTTTCTATAATCTGCAGAATTTATCTATACTTGTGGGGATAATAATTTCTCAGGGTATGCAGAAAGGAAAATTAAAGCAAAGAAACTCTTCACAAAATTGTGGTGAACCCTTTTTTGCCTGGGATATTTGTTTCTCAAGGGTTCACTTTATAACTCACTAAAACAACTAAAAGTGTTATTTCTTCATTGTAACCATTACACTTGTACTAGCACCTACCAGGACCTTTCTATGTTTTTACATTACTATCTTAACTGCATAATTCAGTTTTCACTTTAGTTCTTTATTATACTCAGAAGGAGCGTCCAGATTTGCCATATTTATTCGCTTTGTAGTCCTATTCAAATCACTATAACATAGTCGTGCTCAACTCACTTTTCTTACGGTTTATTCCCTTATCAACTACGGGACCAGAATATCCTCCGACAATTTATCATTGCAGATCCTTTATGCACTTTTGATTTACAAATATTCAAAGAGGATTGGAAAGTGATAAAACTACCAGAAACTCCTTTTATGAGTTCACTAAACAGTCTGTTTGGGGAATAATTCAACGATTCAGTAACGCAACGTCAAGTATACTTAAGTCGAACGGAATATTCCTTTTGGGATCATTTTAAAGATTCATGTTTGTCACAAGGAGCTTATGTTGAGTTCTCGTGACACATTGAATGCCGGTGCCGAAATATTAGTGTTTGTTTTTGTTTGTTTTTTGGTTCTAGCAAAAAACCGCATTATTCGTAAGGGCATCGTGGAAAAAGTAAATATCCTTTTGATTCCCCATGATTGATGAGAAAGTATTTTCTCTTACGTTTCACATTGTTTCATTCGAATTTTATTTATTAAATAAACAACGACGTTACGCATCTTTTTGGTGATATCACGTGAAGTTAAAACAAGGATTCAGAAATCTATCCGAAAGTCTATCAGAAATATTTCAAGATTTTCAAGGTTCTGGTTTTCATTGTTTTCCTACATACTCGTTCAACTTCTACCACTTGCACAATTTTTCTCGGGTACTTAACTGTTGAAACAACTTTCCAGCAGTAGTAGTAGTAGTAGTAGTAGTAGTAGTAGTAGTAGTAGTAGTAGTAGTAGTAGTAGTAGTAGTATCAGTAGTAGTAATAGTAGCAGTATTGGTAGCAGTGGTAGTAGTGGTTGTGGTAGTAGTAGTATCAGTAAAAATAGCACTGGTAGTAGCAGTGATAGTAGTAAAAGTAGTAGTAGGAGAAGTGGAAGTAGGATTAGTACTAGTAAAAGTAGTTGCTGCAGTAGTAATAATAGTAGTAGAAGTTGTAGTAACTGTGGCAGTACCAGTATGAAATAACTTTTAGCTAGTTGTAATTCAATGTATCTTATAGCATTTTACGTTAGTTTCAGCAGCAATTTACGATGAAGTTCACCGTTTGCAAATATGCCATTTTCAATCGAATCCTACCAGCGTTTCTTGGGTTTTCCTTTGGTTTTTTTCTCAGCCTAACCTGCTTTCTTCATTCACTGCACGTATCCAACTCATTATAGTTTTTGCAGTTTTAGAAACCAAAATAATCCAAAATCCAAATCCAATCCAGAATCCAAAATAATCGAAAATTACGAGCTAGAGCAGCCGATGCGGTCCAAAAACGATGTTCACTTATTCACTAACTTCACTCAAATGACCGTCACTGCACCACACGTTTGTATGTTTGGTTGATAACGGAGGCAGATACCGCAAGCGGAAAGCGGATCTAATCGGTAAGAGAAAACTTGAGTGAGCGTTGCATTTAGTTCCCTAAATAATATTTAAAAAACACTAAATAACGCATATATTCCTTTTCCAATATTAATAAAACAATTAATGATCATTTTTGCTTTCAATGAACAAAGTTTCAAATAACAGTAAATTAGCGCCTGGCTGTACTACGCATCCTGAGTATCATGTATACGTGTTGGCTTAAATTTCAGGAATGTTTGTGTTCTAAATGTGTCAATTTTTTCATAAATTCAGGTTATTGAGCAATTTTCAAAAATAGTACGAGTTTCGTTGATATTCTTTTGCTCTCGTTCTTTTTCGAAACTCAAAACATACGTAGATGAACGTTTTGAATTTCACAAAATAGTCGAAGTATCATCAAAAAGTACTTAAAAGGTTACAAGTAAAGATACCAAAACAATAGCAATGGCACAAAAGCAAGGGGGTGAAACGATTAAATATTTGCTTTTCAAGTTTCTGTACTCAATATTTAGCATATACTGGGTCTACTTGAGTATAAATATTTTGAAAATTTTTGAAAGCATAATTTTGGCGCATAAATAATTCCGTAAATTTTGGTAAACATCATTATGCAGCCTTTTGATGTGACAGCCCAATAGTTTTAAACGCCTAAATTCTGATCTTTCTTTTCAAACATTCTAAACATAATTTCCGAATAAATGCTCTTAAGCTACTATAGTTGAATTTTTTCGGGATTGCTTGGTCAAATAACTTTTGTTTTTAAGCTAACCTTTATTAAGGTTTTCGTCAATTTGAGTAAGTTTT
This sequence comes from Stratiomys singularior, assembly GCA_954870665.1. Taxonomy (NCBI): domain Eukaryota; kingdom Metazoa; phylum Arthropoda; class Insecta; order Diptera; family Stratiomyidae; genus Stratiomys; species Stratiomys singularior. The sequence continues at coordinate 23,826,302 of OX940881.1, read as the reverse complement.
TACTTTAGAAACATAAGATTAGACCTTTAAAGGTGATGAGACGGGTTTTTTCTTTTATTGCGAATGGAAAGAAAGAAATGTGGAGACAAATAAAGGTTTTCCACAGACTTCACATTCAATAAGCGCAAATGGTTTTTTAAATTTAAGTAGGTTTACACAAGTAAAGTCGAAACAATCTTCGTTGACTTAGCACAACAGTCATGCATGGCCTTTGGCCACCAACATGTTTCCAACACTTTCGGCCCATTGACCACATCCTGCACTAAGTAAAATTTCAATCAAGTCCAACCAGCGTTTCTTGGGCTTTCCTATGGTATTTTCTTAGCCTAACCTGCATATTTTTTTCGGTGAATTTATTCCTTATTCATCCACTGCACGTAGCCAACTCATTACAGTTTCTGCAGTTTCAGAAACTTAAAGATCTGAACGTCGTGGACCTTGCAGGCTATAATAAATATAGATATAATGAAAATTATTAAGATTATTGAATTAAATAATCAAAAATTTCGAGCTGGAGCAGCCGATGCGGTCCAAAAAAGATGTGCGCCGTTTCACTGACTCCATTCAAATTGTCGTGACCACGCCACATGTGTGTGTTTTGTTGAAAACAGCGGCAAATACCGCTAGCGGAAAGCGGATCTGATCGGCAAGAGAATATTTGAGTGAGCTTTGCATCCACATCGGGAAATTTCGAGACGCCACAATCTCTTGTACAGCGTAACTGAAAGCTGAGCTTACACTTAGAGCATTCTCAGAATCTTTACGTTCCTCAGGATATTCGCTGGTACTAGAGGTGTATTGAGGAATAGTTAGTTTCCAGAGTTGTTACCTATTCATATTTAGCAGAGAACAGTTTTCGTATAAAGCTAGTTATGCTCTTTCCTCGAACTGTATTCAAGCGAAATAGGGGAACATTATATGGACTGGTAAATTTTCGCTCTATTTTGCGTAAAACAAGAACTCATCTCTCAAAGGTTTTGTGTGAAAGTACAATGCAAAAATAAATCGTCTAACGCTTTTACTACCTTCCTCTGAAAATATGCCTCTACCTCGTCAAAAATTTTGTACAGATTGTACCTCATTTGCTAGGGATCTTTTTCACGTTTTGATGCAATTGTGTGTCTTAGGAGCTGTCTATCTAATCCAGCAATTTTTTGTCTATATTTCTGTAAAAGTCTACGTCTCATTACCCTAGCATAATAAACGCCTTATGACTGCCTTGCATATTTGGAAGGCAATGGGAGAAAATAGCCAATACTGAGAAATTTAGAAATATAATTTAGAAGTCTTTTCTTCAGCTGATTCATTTAAGTCATTCATAAGTTTTACGCCAAAGAAGACAAAATCGTTAACTCTTTCAATTCTTTCATCATTCAGAAATATTGTCGGAACATTGGTGGCCTTTTGTTGGATAAAAATAATGAAACTTAAAAACAATATTTAATTTTCTGAATAGTAGATCAATGCTAGTACTGTAGGTCGACCCAAAACACTGTATGTGCATTCACACAATTACCAAAGTCCTTTTTCACGTCAATCACAATTTCTAGCGTTTCTTAGTCATGTAGTCAAGTTATACATATTTACGGCTTTAGGTAAATTGTTTAAATAAAAGAAGATGTATCACGTATCCAGATATACTTTTTGATACCTCCACCAGAACGTAAACACAATCAGCAGCAACACTCCGGGGTAATATCTCATAGAAAGAGATAAAAAATTTAAAATTACGTTTGTATTTTTATTGCAGCTCAGCGCGGAAGCTTTGGCAGGGTTATTCTTGAAAAAAAGGTGAAAACTTATCAATTCAAATCAAATACCATTTATTTTTGTTGTTTGGTGTTTGGAGTTTGTTCGAAGTGTTTTCGCTGTTTTGTGTTTACAATGTGCGTTCCTATGAGAACTCAACCCAAACGCTGTTAAAAATGTTCTTGGAAGACGATTTTGATGTAAGTTTATGTGTTCTATGGTTTACATTTTAAACCTTCAAAGTTCTGTAAGAACATAAAGCACGTGTACAATATTGTTTTCTTAAAAGCAATCCATGCGAGAAAAACTTTCGTCCTTTCTTGAACGATGCAAGTTTGAAAGACGAAAAAGCGAAAAAATATGAATAACTTTGCTATCAAATCTGTATATCCCATTATCGTTGTTGGACTAAAATTTGTAAGAAAAACGACATTGGCCGTTCCACTTTTCTTTCACTTTGCACTTGGAATCGTGTATGACATTTGGTTTAAGGGAAAAACTGAAAGTGGAATATATAATTTATCATCATTCTCATCTTCATGTCAAACGCAAAAGTTTAATTTACGAAAGCATTCCCTCTATCCATTCATATCATACATACTCGAACGTCAAATTCAATTACTTACAAATGTAGACAGAACCAGCCAAGGAATAAGCAAATTCTCCGGAGTTGATGTACGTTCACTCAAGGAATATATTTCCGACCTTTTTCTTAAAGGTAATATTTACTTCGGCACCATCCACCTGGAGCGCATCATCATAGTGAAAATCATGGCAAGAACGTAGACACAACGCACTTCCTACGTATAATGTCCTTAAACATGAATTTTCATATGCGATCTCTGGGAAAACTTCATCTTGCGTAAAGGAATCTTTCCTGTAGCTTTCGTTTTTCTATGATATTCCTACATATATATTTTCATGTTAGCTGTGTAAACACATCAAACTTTCCCACCTTATTGGAAAATTCGGTTGAAAAAGGACGTAATTCTTAATACACTTAAATGGTTGACAACAGACTTCCATGAACTCTCAATCTGGTTTTCTCTTCCTTCCTCACTTTTTGGAGATTTCTTTGAATTTGTAAAGCAGCGGCGAGGGGAGGGAAAAACTTTGAGGGAAAAACACCTTGAGTGTATTTACCGAAATGTAATTTTAGAGGCAATAATTCCGTGGATTGAATTACTTTATAATAGGAGTACCCTCTACTTGGCTCGACATATTTGCTGACACTAACAGTGCACTGAGGGATATCTAGTTCTCAGAATTGGTACCTATTGATATTTAGTAGAAAACGTTTTTTCATACAAAGCTATTTATGCTCCTTCCTGTTGCTGTTGAAGTAGTGACACATGTTTGTTAGTGCTTCCTGCGCAAAGTTCTCGAAAAGCTAGCTAATACCACTAAGTCCTGCCTTGTCTTCACATTTCCGAAAAACTACTCATTTTTCCTTCGAAGATTCGCTAATAGTTCAGCTTTGAAACTTTCGAAGGATGTTCAATAAAAAACAGCATTATTTTCCCGTATCGTCCATTTTTCATTTCTACAGTACCTACGTACAAATTGTCAGTCGGCTTTACTCCAAGTACCTTAAAAATCTCGAGCATCCATTTGAGCAGGACAAATTGCTAAGCGCTTTGACTGTTACAAACCACTTACCTGACATATTAAGGCGCAGCTCGCCTTCATAGTATTCGCCCACCTTGATCCACTTGTATTTGTCCTCCTCCACCTGTTTGAAATGAATTATATTGTACCTGGCCGGACCGTCGCCATTCGCATCGAACTTGAAGTGGTCACCACTTAGTCCTTGTCGGAACGAAGTTCACGGAAAGAAGAGAAAAACAATTTTCAGTAACGTTCTTCGAAAGAACATAAATGGGTAAAACGTCCGTCACAAGGATAGTGACGGTGGACATATAATATATGGAAAATATAAAGGAAGTAGCACATTAGAGTCTATTAAGCTAGGGAGGATAGATCCAGGTTGGAGAAAGAATGATACATATTAGCTGTGAACAAAGCTACCGTGAAAATAAAAATCCATTGTAGATTGATTTGATTGCTTTCGATGTGTTTTGTTATTGGTCACAGGAAGAGAATCAGTGACGGTTTATTTGGCTTTACTGCAAATAATTGGATAATACTAAAGGACATTTAAGGGACTCAGAGGGACTTTTATTGGCTTTGATTTGTCATCACGTAAAGGATAGAACGGAAAATGTTGTCTTTCAACTACGAATAGGAGGGTTAAAATAAAGATCTATACATTTTGTGTTATTGCATGCACACATTCCTTTATCATATAGGATAGCATCAAAGCGTTACCTCGAAATTTCACCTTGCGAAGATATTTGAGCAAGTCAGCACCTTTTGTTGGCTTCATAGCATCGCACAATGTTGGTCGTCCACCGCATAAATCACGATGCATATCCCTGGAAGAAAAATACGACCTTAAGTGACTTCATTTAAAACCGTGATTTATCTTTGGGTCGAAATGATATCCTTACAGCATACGGTAAGATTGTTTGCGTAAGGGTTCACTTCTTTTAGCTATTCTTTAAAGGGTCAGAGTCCTTTTTGAAGCATGATGTCCAAACGCGCAGAGAGGGAGAGCATAGGAAGCAAAGACATATGTGTTGGACCAAAATGTTAGTGTGACATGTGTGTTGTGGCGGACACAAAGGAGACGCCAAGTAGAGCAAAGTATTCTCGGCAACCAACAAGGGATCCTGCAGTTATTTTTGTTCATCAAGTAAAACTTTTACGTTGAAATATTTCATTTGGTGGTTTAAAGTTAAAGGATATATATCGTAACTTTAAATGATTCATATCGTAAACAACAGTATCGTAAACAGCAGTATCGTAAATAATAAGTCCTGTACCAAGGATAAACTAAATACGAGGTACAAAGAAAAACATAATATATCCTAAAAAAATCTAATCTTGATGATATTACCATATTTCAATCTTTTATACTCTTTTAATGCAATCATTAATACTGGATTAAATAAGTTCAAAAATTTTCAAATTTTGAAAGTTTCTTATTGAAATTTTCAGGATCTTTTTCCACAAAAACTAAAATAATGATAATATTAATAGAGTACGTTTGTTCATCCCCAGAAAATAAAATTGTAAGAGCGTTGGGCCTTGCTTATTTTTTTGAGAACGCTTTTTGGCTGTTTGGGGCCATCTTCGTGTCATTTTTCATAAGTCCAACAATCACTTTTAGTGGGAGGAGATGCGCCAGGTCAGTTGGTTAGTAATGGGAGTTATTGGTTTTGTGTCTACTCACTATATTCAGTGATTACCCGTTTAACAGTGACTACCCTCGGTCACTAATTCAAAGTTTTTAAAAGGACGCGTGCGAAATATATGTTCATGATTGTGATACAGTACATATCTTAATTTTTTTTTATTTATTTGGAGGAGACGAGTGAATTGTCAGCAGCTGTACAAAATGATACTGCATGGCTATGAAAATGAGTGTAATGGATTTGGAAAGTAAATTAAGTGCAAATAAGAATCAGTAATCTGTCAGGAACTCATACTGACATAGTAATTTGAGTCATTCAAACTTAATCTACTTGTGCTTTTTCCATTTTTGTCCAAGAGAAGCGACTTAAGAGAAGAAGCGCTGTTTGTACTAATGACATGCTGCACTGTGAAACGTAATGTTTTGACTTCCAACGCTTGTTCACTAGAACGTCAACGCGCAGACCAAAAGTCCTGGGAAGTCCTACCCGAAGACCAGAAGAACCTGGACTTACGAATGACACATCACTGGAACTTTTAGGTAGAGCAGATATAAGCGCTGCGATTAAAGACTCAAAATTTTTGATGTTACCTAAGGCTACATCGAGAGTGCTGAACAACCAAATTACAGCTGGGGAGGCTCAAAGATAGCGAGGCCGTGCGCTTGGCCATTTTGAAACTGATCGAAATGAGCAAGCTGGCGAAAGCGAAACCAAACTACGTATACGCGTATTAGAGCATATAAGAGCGATGAGGTCCGGGTAACTCGAAAAACCGGTGCAATTGTGATAAAGATTGAAAAAAATTGAGCTGACAATCAAGAAAACATTAAATAAGATACCAAAAATGATATCAGAAAGATCGAAGATCTCCTGGAAAGGATACAACGCTAGCTACGCAGATGCTTAAAAATAGAATAAGGACAGGAGAACTCATTTCAAGCAAAATCATAATCAAAACTGATGAAGCCCGTTTGGGTTTGACATAGAAAAAAGGTAATGTGTTCCCTAAACAGAAGAAAGAAGGTCAAGAAAGAAGCTGCCCTTTAAGTTGTACGGTTGGAGACCCAAAAGAAGGTTGAAAAGAAGGAAAGACGTTTTTAAAACGGAGTTTCATGAGAACGAGATGCAGACCTTGCCCAAAATAAGCAACATCAAAACAGGTACAGTATCAAAGCCGTATAAGCTCAGATGGTTTCCTGATTCTCATACCGCTTGTTATGCCAGCTAGATATAGCTGGAAAGGCCCTGAAGAAGCTCAGGAAGGGAAGTCTTTCCAACGACATCAGAGCCGTTGTAGATTTTTCCGCACATCAGAGCGGCTTCTTGCTGGTAAACCCACCAAAGTCGTAACCATGGACCTAATGAATGTTGGAAAGCGGGACATTGCAACAAGCTTCCAAGGCGTTATATATTAATAGGGATAAGGTAGGGTCTTATCCGATACACAGTAAGGTTGCCATATAATAGATGTGACATCAGGCACCGCACAAATGTCCATTCTGAGTTCTGGCATTTGAAACACCTCAGATGCCCATACCTTTTGAGACTCCTACTGCCGTAGGAGGCACGCATAGTAGGCAATGCCAACAACGTGGTAGTTGTCTGCTCGGGGATGCGACCAGTGGGTAGGATGATGAAAAGTTGCAGATTTAACTTGGCACTGAAAAAACTTCGACTCTTTCCTCAGCAAGTTGGAAGGAGTTTTATACTTGGGCTTGATCAGGAATTCCAAGATGTGCTTCCTGGAAGGAATCACTGCAGCGCCAGACAAGGCTGCGCCGAGAACCTATGGACTCAGTAGAATGAGGCTTAGGACCCGGATTAAGTTAAGCGGACCATCCTCAAGCGAAGGACCTATTTATGAGCCGTATATTTTCATAGAGATCAAAAATCTAGACTGACGTCCTCCTTAACCAGACGTATCGGTAATGTTGGTCTCAGATACAGAAGATAGTTTCACTGCGTATCGATACGCGCACCATTCTGGAACAAGCTTTGACGCTTGTTTGGGGCATGGAACCTTTTGCTGTCCTAGTAGGAAAGCGAAAGGTACCAAAGGATCTGTGGAGGGATGAACAGCAGATGAAGGCTTCCTGCGTTCACGAAAAATGGCAACGAATCGCTCCATGATAGAACAACCGGGAACACGAAACGCAGGTATGTTGACGGTGTGACCCATAAGTGATGTGAGGACATGGTTTAGTTGCGAACGTAGACGCTGGCTCAGCTGCCCATTGAGCACCGAGATTAACTGTCTTCCTGGCACAATCATATAGACGAGATTGTCCTGCCTCGTAAGTGTAGTTAACGCTTACCACGCCTTTCTCAAGTGCACACAGTAGGCAATAAATGCTTTATTCGTTGCAGAAGAACAAGTGAAGTCTCTTCGTAGTGTTTGGTGGATTGATAATGGAAGGAAGACAAACGAAACTTTTTGACATTTTCACAAACGGAATTTTGACATTGAAGAATTCTTGGACCCTTGGTGGATGTAAACAGAAGAGCGGTAGCTTTTACTGTAACTACTATCCTCTTCAGTTCATCATATTTAATTTCTATTGGAGCGTAGCCCCCCGAGCCTGTGTGCTGACAAACATACTGAAAAAGAGGAGTTTTGTAAAATCTTCCTTCCTAGCATTCCACCGTGAATATTGTTATAACAAAAAACGAACGAAAACCCGACATGATCACATTTATAACCGAATGGAAAGTGGGGTTGGTATTTTAGACAAACTATTTGTAAACAGGGTTAAGAATAAGGTATGAGTATAGGGTTTGCCTGTCTTTCACCACCAGACCGAGGTTTTTGCAACAAATGCATAAGTCATTTTTATAAACCTCAATTCTGATTGTAAATAGTCGGAAAATTTAGGGGCTGATTATTTCAAATGAACTTAGTCATTGGATCGGCCATGCTTATATCCAGAAACCTTAAAGCCTACCACATTGTGAACACGCTCTTTTTTTGTCCTTACTGTCCTAAATGCAGAACAAGATCCAATATTATAGACATCATATTCAACTGCATGTGAATTGACATATGCATAATTCACTTAGAAAAGAGCTCGGTCTCATTAGTACCAATACGTCAAAGTAAGGACATGCAGCAATATTACTTTAAACATGTCCCGATCTAACGGTATTGCGCTTGAAAAAGTGTTATTTTATTTGCAGAGATGCGTTCTCTCTTCTTTTTGCGTACAACAAACATCCCATTTCCAAAAATTTGGTGGAATCCAACACAAATAAAGATCTTGTTATTCATGTTCTATCTCTTTCTGAAAGGGATCACCTGGAAGTATCAGTGCTGCATGTATCAATACTGCGGTAACTTTAAACGCGGTTGTCCTTAGTGAACTCAATGACAAATGAGTAAACAAGTGAGTACACAACATAGTTTCATCCTCTTTCGAAAATGCGCCGAAGAAATAAAAAAATAATTAACTTACGTTAAATACTTTCCTTAGAATTATTGTTGGTTTTTCTCTTCCTTTTTGCGTATTCATGCAGTCCGCAGGGAGTATTTTATTGAATATTTTTTGTTTCTGTAATTTGACCGTTGAAAATAATCACTCAAACGACAGTGTCAATTTGATAATCTAAGTTCAGTATATAAAAATGAGGTCTGGATAAGAGTTAAGCTTATCAAGGATCAAATATGTTAAAGTTGAGTGAAATATTGTCTTAGAAAGGACTTTTGTTCATCATCTGCTACTTTAATGTTGATCAAGGCATTTATCTTTGACAAACTTGAGTCTAATTAGGTTAGGCTTCAATCATTTTCGACTTCTTCTGAATACTCATTGTGTGTTTGTATATCTAGTACGTGTTCTTCTTCTTATTTAATTTAATGGCCTCAATTCAAAAGAAATTTATTCGTTTGTTTCACACTTTTTAAAATGGATTTATCCATAAATTATTTCTGTATCATTTAATAATATTATACTTGCTACAGTGGTGCTATCATTACCACCTATCAAGTATTAATATTATCCTTACAAATAACATGTGAAACAATTTAATTAATTGTTCATCAAAAAAACCGTATAATAAAATTATTTCATTATTGTCAACGTATACACGTAAAGCACTTAAACAAATTGCATTGCGGTTAGCTCATTTAGTCACATTCAATTTCAACCTGAAAATTTTCGTAATTAGAATAGGTATATGCGTTACTCGTATATTTATTACATTCAGTGATGGTTTCATTATTATACGCTCATGTGCTTAAGATTGAATGCACAAGTTGTTTTCTCATACGTGTAATCAGATATATAAATTTCAATCCCATTATCCTTTTCATTCGCCACATAATCGTTACCCTATCATATGAAATGGAAGCGTTATCATAGCCAATAATTAAAATCACAAATTATTGGTTATCCCATATATTGAGTTGACCAGTTGTTATGTGACATTTAAGGATAACTCTTTAAGGACGCTTGCTATAGTTGGCGACTTGTTGGGTGGAGGCAACGATAATAAAGGCAAAATTGCACTCTGACCTCAGAAGTATTAATAAGTCCCAGCTCTAGAGGGATTGTTTGCTGTTGGGATGGGTTTAAAAGATTGACGTAGTCAACACAAAAAGGGTCGAGTCTCAAGTCCTTTTAATGTATTTAAAATCAATTAATCTTGCATCAAACGGTTGAAGTTTGTGCTGATTGTGGTTGGTGGTTTGTTCCAGATGAAATGCCGATAATAACAAATAACAATAATATTAACCACTTTAAGCTTTGAAATAATACACCACAGTCGAAAGTCTCTAATTTGATTTCAAATAGCAAAACTCATGCAACAATTAATGGACAAATCATCATTTTATCGCCTTTATACTCTTCCACAGAAAAAGTAGAGTTCTATCAATTACCTTTAGTACTCCAAGATCATTTTCCATGAACTGCATATCAGAATCGCCAAATCATATGGTAGAAATCATAAGACACTAGCAGAAGTTCTTCGCATCTGGCCATACTGTTTTCATCGAAATGTCAGAGTGCTGTCAAAGTTCTATCTATTTGGCATTAGACATTTGGTCGCAGTGTACAAAACATATCTTTTTTCATGTTGAGAAGTTCGAATTCGATTTCAACGAAACAGTATTTGGCCGAAATCTTGGCTTTGTTCTTCGATCAATACTTCACTGGAATTCGCCGTTTATTAGAAAAAACCAGCCATGAAAATGTTCCACCACGAATAAGGTGGGAATGATGCTTTGCACTCTATAAGGACCTGATTTTGATATTAGTTGTAAAAAGTGCGCTGAAAACCTGCGCTTTTAGGAGACGATAAATAAGAAACATTACTGAATGAGGAACTCATGTCAAACGCAAGATTCAATTGCATTTTCACTGAATATGACAAAAACACAATATCCAGGTAATAAAAAGCATAAGGATTGGAAAGTAAAGCATTTGTGGACAGCATGTAAGAAGTTTGGAGCTATCGAAAAGCGATTATGCGCTTTTGAAACACTGCTTGAGGGCTATAATAAGATACCGATTCTGCATCGGCTTTTCACTGGTGATGAAAATACACATTCATTACTCCAGCCAGATACGCAAGGAATCATATGTAACACCTTAAGAGACCAGGAAAACTAGTCGCGAAACAAAATTTTTATGACCCCTAAGTTTTGGTGGAATCAACAGGTTGTATTCTAACATGAGACCATGAGATGAGACCAAACAAACATTGGAAACCTGTGAAAGCAACGATTGTATGCCATGAAGGTACCATCTGTGGGAAAAGATCCAAATTATGTGATCAGACGCGAAGCTTTGATTTTCAATCATGACAAGTTGCGGCCGCATGTTGCTATCAATATAAAGTGGAAGTAACATTTAAATTAACTTGGTTTATAGTCAAGACCCTTATACTTTATAACTGTCATTTGTTCAAATTGATGCAGAACCCTATTATTAGAATATGCTTCATTTCAAAATAGAGTCTCAAAAGTTGGCTTGATTATTCTCGGCTTCGAAAGAATGCCTGTTTTTGGGGGATGGAATCGGCAAAATCCTAGAAATAGGTCCCGTTGGTATGCTAAGGTTGAAGACCTGCTGGCGATAGCAATATTTAAATTCGTGTTTCTGATGATGAAGTATCAGAAATCCCACCCTATCTTTGACAGATGTCAATCTTCATTCTGACCAGTTTTTGTGTAGCTTTGGTCTTGACATTATGTGTCATTTACACGCCTTACACGCACAATTTGTTGGAACATACTGTTGTGTCAAAATAAGTCTGTATAAACTTGTTTAATCACTTCAATTAATTCTTTTTTTTTAAGAAAAAATACGGTAGCTTAAAGTTAAAAATCGTGAATATCACAATTTTTATTTAAGCTTTGCGTATAATACGCGTCTTCTTATTTCAAGTGCTTATCAGAGAAGAGTAGGCAACCGCTTTTGATTTGGTCAGAGAACTATGGTCTTTCAATTAGTTCAGAGTTGATTCAAGCAGGATATAATTGCAACATAGAAAAGGTTTTCTTTTCAACAAAGAACTCTAGTTAAAAACTAAGGAGAGTTTATTTAACTGGTTGAATCACACAAGAGTGTAAGTCTGTGGAACAATAAGTTTAAAGAGTCTGAAAAGATCACACAAAGGATGGTAAGATGTGCTTAAACTACAGGTTGGTATATGAGCTAGGAAGATTATAGGTACCTTCTAAATACCGTCAAGCCAATTGTAACGGGAAAGTAAACGAGACCATAGAGTCAGTTCAACAGGTTTGTGCGTCTTTGAGTCTTCGAGCGTAAGTTATGTTTTCGTACTGGGTAGGGTCCTGAAAGAGGGATCGCCCCTAGAATTATATTGAATTAATGCAAATACATTGTTAGTTGTTGACAAGAAAGTTTTGTCTATTACAATAAAAAGCGGCAAGACGACAGCTAAAGAAAACTGAGGGCAAACGGTTCCAACATACATTGAGAGTAAGCTAGTAATGCAATCGACTAGAAGATACCGAGGACGATGCTTCAAGATCGTCAAAGTGGCAAAGTGGCGCATTGTAAACCGAGATATAAGGAAAATTTTATTGTCAGTGGTATAAACGAAGAAAAAGAAATCAGAAATCTTTTCAATAGCAGTATTTTACGAATAAATGAGACATTTCAGCTGATTAGGACCCTAAAAAGGGAATCACAAATAGACAAAATCTTACAAACAGGAACAACACACAAACAAACCAATAACAGGAAAGGTAGAACTTTTATAGGACATTGACAGCAACGTCTATACGTATTATGTCTTTTCCATCAAACTTCAGCCGTAGGAAGCTCAAACGGAAAAAGAAGGGAATCGCAAGCGAAGAACAACTTCTTTGGGGCAACAATAATTTCTTCATTAGTAAATCATCCTTGCAAAATTGATTATGGTGAGAACTTACAGAGTCAAGCTACTAAAAGAATTAACTAAGCATGGATAATTTTTAATACAATGTAGAACCAGGTACGGACTATAGACCTGTCAGTTCAACGTCTTGATTGTTGGAAAGTCTAGAGCCTTTGTGGATCGAGGCTGGAGTTCGGTGGATATACCGGAACTGTTTTCAAAAGAGACTGAACTGTAGAAAATGGTTAGGTTAATTATGTGATCTGACTAAACCTGTTGGGAAAGAGGGGCGTTAAAAATCCAATGAGAGGACCGGAGGTGATGGATATATCCTTTTGGGAATACAGCAAGGAATAGGGTGAATAAAGGGACTTACCGGAAGTGATGGATACATTGTTCGGGAATAGATCTAGGGATAGAGCGAAAAGAGGGACTTAAAAAGTTCTATTGATATGATGCTGCAGTTTTCAAAACAGACAACGCTCAATGGAGTACTATGAGTCTATCTCTTCTGGCTGATGAGAAAGACACCGAGACGACTGTGTTGAAATTGTGTAATGTAAAACAGAACTCCGATAACTTTGAACTATGGTTACATTTTAAAGCCTCTAGTGTGGGCATTTTAACAATTGATTCGACGGTCTTAATAAAAAGGGTTCGTGAACGGAAAAACGAAAACTCGGCATGCAAAACTTGTGACTGGTCTCCAGGGTGTTGAACAACGAGTTAATCATAATTCGTAGTAATCCGTGTTGTTAAGTTCTTGAAAGTTCCGAAGTGGACAAGAACGGAAAAGAGGACTATTTCCTCAAGAAAGGAGCCACTCTTGTCATTGTAATTACTGGTTGTAAAGCATGATGCTATAAGTGAAGAATACACTGAAACCAAGATCCACAAGAGCCACGATATAGAGTGGCATGGATACACACCAAACTCCTCCCGAAATAGCGTGAATGCCCAAATCAAGGTTATAACAATATTCATTGTAACAATTGACTCTATAGCTTTTGCGTACAAAGGATTCGTACCACTTGTCATTGCAACTTTTGAAAAAAAGGTTCATGGTTCAGTTTTGAGACGCGTTACAAGTTAAAGACATTATTGTGGGGAGGTGGATTCTGCATCGGGCACCAAATAACTGACCGAGCAAGACTTTGGAGTTTACCACCAGCCCCGCCCACTCGAAGAGGCCATCATGTCTTCCCTAGCGACCAGTTTTACCACCTCTCCCCCCACCTAACTAAAAAGGCCCCATCGTAAGATAATAAGTCTATTGAAGCCATCTTATAACTATAATCCACGCAAACAATGGAAGGTATACCGATCTTATAGGATCCCGTTTTGAAGATTATTAAGTGTACATCTTGGAGGATTGAATATAATTGTTCTTACTTCCCAATAACTTTCTGATCGCAGTCTGGATGTAAGAAATAATCAACATTGAATCTCCTGAAATTCACCATTTCGTTTCCTGCAGACAAATTAAAGGGAGTTTGGTGACTTCACTTTGTTTTCTTTTGAGGACGCTATTCTCCCATTTGTTATAACCGTCGCCCCAATTCGCCTGGGAACGAGCTGCAGATATGGTGGAAAAGGGCTCAAATGCGTCCTCGATGAAATCTAAACGGGTTAATGTAGACATACAAAACAATAGCGCATCGATTCATTTATATGCAACAATATCTTTCAGTTACTATTATTTAGGAAACGACCATATTCCTACATAAACTTACTTTAAAGCATGCGCAAAAGCCATCACTGCATCACTCACAAATTGCAATTGATCCTCAAAATCGGTGTTAGTTTTGGTCAACTTCTCCTTAGCCGTACAAGTCCTAGTAAAATTTCGATTATGCGGTGTAAATGGACTGCTTGGATATTTGCACTTGAAATGGTCTTCCCAAAACTCTGTGAAAAGTTCAAGTTTAAGCATACGTTAAAATGAGTCCTTATCAACTATATTCCTGGAAATTTTGTTATTTTACAAGAAGTTAAAAAAAATTTGAATTTGATTCTTTAGTAAATACAGTGGGTAGCATTAACATTCGGACGAATCTTCTTCCAAGTTTTTCAATGAATATATTGAATATTTTATTGAAAATTGTTAAAAGAACAACAACTCTTTATTGGATACCCCTTTTGATTTTCAACGGCGTGCAGTTCATTTGAGATATCAGCAAAAACAGTTCTTGTATATTTCTGAGAAATTACAGCCCATTCTTCTTTTAATATATTTTTTAAATCATTGATCGAATTTACGAGAATTGGCCGGACTTGTTGTTCCAGTAATTTTCTGTGGTCCCACGAAGATTTCCAACGGGCTTTAAAGGAGGTGATTGAGGAGAAGTTCCCATCACTTTAGGACATATGTAAGGCAACTATTCGGGTACAATAGCTGACTTACGAAAGCAAAAACGAAAATTTTCAAAAAATTTCGATTTATTTCTCTACATAGTTTTTATTTCTCTCCTACTAGCTTGATACACTTGATCCAGCAATGCTCCAACTTCCTTAACCCATCTGGAAAATGTGTTTTCTCGGGGTCTGCAATATAGGCCGCCGTGCAGGCGATGACTTCTTTTTGACTGAAATTTGTGCCTGGATGGTGACTTTTTCGAATTCAAAGACAAAAAACAATCTCAAGGGGCCAAATCTGGAGAATATGGTCGATTGCAGAATATTTGGAGACTACGGCCACGGCAACGGTGGAGGTGTGAGCTTTTACGTTGACATGATAGATACTTCGCCAAATAGGACAGTCTTCACCTTCTTTGGAGCACGTTCGCGAGGTGAAGTCCACTGTTTCGACTGTTCCTTGTTCACCGGTCTGTAGTGGGTGGTATGTTAACGTTTGTTTTGTTGAAGATTACGAAACGTTTCAAAACTCTTTCAGGGTGCCCTTAGACAGCGTCAAATATTACGTCACCAATTTTTACGGTCACAATTGGAGTGACAGAGTTACGATACACAAAATCCAAGCGCTCATTGATATTGCTGCTCGATTGTCCTTCCAAAAATAAAAATCGAATCTCCGACACCAATATAGCACCCTCTTTAAATTTTGTTCAAATCCGCGGGCACAATCGCTTCAACACGCAGTCAAAACAAAAAAAAATTCAGATTCGGCTGAAATTTTGACAGTAACCAACTACGAGAGTGTACAATACGATGGAGAATTTGATTTGCGATAGTAGCGGCATCGGGCGGTGAGTTACTTGTTGGCTACTCATTACGTTTCCATATTGAAAAAGATTGAAAGTAATTTTGTCGCCAGATACTACATCATTTCACCCATTTTGGTCCGTTTCGGTGGATTCTTTCTTTTTTTATATACGAGGTCTATTCAAAAAGTATCCGGAATTTTTAAATTTCGCGGGTTTGGAGAGTTCGATTGTCAAATTGTTCGTTTTTATTGTGTTGGTATACATGCCCCTAAAGTATGATAAAATTTTCAGCCATATTCACTGTTTACTTTGTCTATGGGAGTCGCTAAGATTTGACGTGTTTTATGAGCTCGGCGATTTTTGATTGTTTAAACAATGGAAGAATTGAAGAGTCAAAGATTGTGTATTAAATTTCACGTAAAAAATAAAATAAAGTTTAACAAAGTGTGTGAAATGTTACAAAAAGCCTATGGTGAGTCTACTTTGAAAAAAACAAGTATTTACGAGTGGTATAAGCGTTTCCAAGATGGCCGCAAAGACGTTGAAGATGACGAACGCTCCGGTCGACCCAGCACGTAAATAATCGATGAAAATGTGAAAAAAAGGGTTATAAATGATCACCAAATAAAAATTAGAGAAGTTGCTGATGAAGTTGGCATATCAATTGGCTCATGTCATAACATTTTTTCAAAAGTTTTGGGCATGAAACGAGTGGCAGCAAAATTCATTCCAAAACTGAATTTTGAATTTTCCACTGCTGAATTTTGGCCAAAAAAACAATCGCATAAACATCGCTCACGAGCTGTTAAATGACGTCGACGACGATCCAAGTTTGCTTGAAAGGGTCATAACTGGTGATGATACATGGGTGTACGGTTATGATGTCGAAACTAAAGCACAATCGTCCACCTGGAAGCATTCAACGTCACCAAGAGCGAAAAAAGCACGTCAAGTTCGATCAAATGTCAAGGTTTTACTTACTGTTTTCTTCGATTATAATGGCATAGTGCATCAAGATTTCTTCTCAAGATTCTCCACAAGGTCGTTCGGTAAATAAGGAGTATTACCTTAAAGTTATGCGACGTTTGCGTGAAGCAATCCGAAAAAAACGCCCCGATTTATGGAAAAAGAATTCATGGCTTTTCCACCACGACAACGCACCTGCTCACTCGTCGTTGTTTGTTCGTAATTTTTTGGCCAAAAACAATACCGTAGTCATGCCTCAACCTCCATATTCACCAGATATGGCTCCGTGTGACTTTTTCCTGTTCCCAAAGTTGAAGAGACCCATGAAAGGACGGCGTTTTTCCTCGATTGAAGAAATAAAGGCCGAATCGCTGAGAGTGCTGAAGGACATACCAAAAATTGAATATCAAAATTGCTTCGAAGATTAGAAAAAACGCTTGCATAAGTGTATTATATCTGGGGGGAACTACTTTGAAGAGACCACATTGATGTAAACGAATAAATAAATATTTTTTTGAAAAAACAAAAATTCCGGGTACTTTTTCAACAGACCTCGTATGCCTCATTTACAGGGGCGTTTTCCTTGCTACGAGTCTGCGCTAGATTTGTGGAGTACTTTTCGAACTGTTTTAAAATGGAGTTTCCGAACTTCCTGGAAAATTTCTAATGCAATTTTAATGGTACTGAGCTTTAGATTTTCCTTAATTTTTCAAAATCTTGTCTAACGTTGCTTCATTTCAGCCAATTTCATTGGCTATTTATTTTGCCGTTTTGATTTCACTCTACCTTAATTTTAGCACCGTCATATCGCCTGTTTGTTCCATTATTCTTTTACTCATATTCCAGATAAAAGCAACGTTTCCATTTTTTGTCCGGTCTTAAAATGAAAAATTATTTATTTTCGTTTTTCCAAACTAGAATTTTTTTTCGATTACGGCCCATTTTTCGAAAACTTGTTTCGAATTCTCCAAAATTCACATAAAAACCTACACAATCAGCATCTGAGTTCAAACTCACATACAAAAAAGAGTGTGCTGTCAGCGAAAATGATGTCTACAACGCGCACTAAAATAGATTTCAGGGAAAACCCAAAAATTAAGGCAAAATGATGGAGTTTTCTTTTTAGTATCACTAATACGACTGCTTTTACTTGAACTACTACCACTATAACTAATACTACAAATTACTACTACGACAACAAGAATCAAAAAATCTAGTATCACTACTACTACTCCTACAGCTACTACAACTACTACTTTTACTACTAATATTACTACCTACAGCAAAAACACCAACTGCTACTAGTCCTATTACTACTCCTCCTACAACTACTACTACTTATTCGCCTTCTACTACTCTTACTACTTCTTCTATTACTATTACTACTGCTATTACTACTACTATAAGATTTTTATCCTTAATACAGAGTAATTCATGGCTGCTCCAATAAGCATAATAGGAGTACCTTACTTTCTGCCGAACCCTTTATTAAGGTTTGACCGAATATTAAAGTTGCCCACTGTATGTTTGTAATCGAATGAAACCGTAAGGATTCTGTTCATGATATTAAAAGATATTGCAAACAATCAAAATGTCATTTGATGGATTGTTCGCACTCAATTCACAACGTATTCAATTGAATTTTTCGAAATTTTCATGAAACGAAAAGCGAAACGTTTAAATTTTTTATATTTTTTAAATTTTAAATAAAAAACAGAGGAACCTTAAGTGCAATCCATACTCTGACCGAATTAAATAGTGTGAGTTGATAAACTCCGATATCAAAAAATGTTCTAGCAACTTACCTACAAACCAAGGATTCCGTGGGTTGTTTTCAACCGTGAGATTAAGAAAGTATTCTTCGAACCCTTGAACAAGATTAGCTTGCGGTTGAACCGATAGCGTACCTTCCACCTTTCATTGATTCCAAACGGAGAGCAGCAAAAAAAAACCGGTTGATCAAATCAAATTAAATGAGTTTCATGGTGAACGTTAATTCAATATTCACAGGAAACTAAAGGATAATTGTTTTTCAACGGCTTACATTTATCGTTCACTAGACAACAAACAATAAAACCTACCTCTGGCTTGTTGTCATCCGATACTAAATTTCTCGCACTCCATCCGTCCGAACCGATCCAGGAAAACGATCCTGTTGCGTTATTTCGTCGAACAGCCTTCATAACACCAGCAACCTCCTGATCTGATCCGAATATTATCACTCCTGTATCGAAATAGGAAAAATTAGTTGGAAATTTCGAGTCTATTCAGGATTTGCTGAACTAGAATTCACTGAATTAGAGACACTATACGGAATCCATTCATTTGAATGAGGGTGCGATGAGGATGCGATGAAAATGGAATGTAATTAATTTGGTTGTGGCTACCGAAAAACATTTTAAGCCCGAATAGTATTGAACACGAGTTTATGAAAGCAATGAAAATTCGCATAAACATGGAAAATCGTGCAGTTACATAAAATCCAATTAACCTCCCAACATGTGACTCTAAATGATTTCTAACAGTTTGGTTACTAGCATTTACCCGTACGTGGTAATGAATTACGTAGATATTGAAGGACTCTCCACCAAATTAATACTCGAGTTATGGTTACACGTAGAAACAACACTAATTCAAGTTTATCTACGACTGTTTACTAATTATTCAATAAATTAAATGTATTTATTGGATGCATTACGGTTGGAATGTTGGAATGTTAGAGATTCGTATAGAAGGATATTTCTTTTGCAAGCCAAATAATGGGAAAATACAAGGCTATTGTTTACATTCCATTTTGTGATGAATTATAACTAAAAGTTTGAATGGTACCGATCCTTAATTTATTCTGCTTCCTAATACAAATGGTATTTGGATAATGGTTTGATGCTGATTTGTGATTTTAGGTAAATCCACGTACAGCACACAGGACACGCTTGGATGAGTTATTTGTTTAGTTTGTGTAAAGTAGTTCTTTGACTTGGTAGATTGACTCCTCTCGATTAATTAAAGCTTGGAGAATATTAAGCAGGTTTCCTATACGGCCAGTTGCAGAATCAATTTATTTAACATTCAGTCTTATCCCAGAAATAGACAAGGCCAAATCGGTCCTTACCCGATGCCTATACCCTGATCCTTAATCACCACCTATGATAAGTCGAGTTAAGCCTATAAAATATTACATCTCTTTATGAGCTCTTGCGTATTTTTGATCTGATCCTGTATACAAGCTAAAACAGCAATAAAAATTTCAATTTAGCTGACGTAATTTGCCTCCGTTTCAATTACCAGTTAAGGATCTAGTACGAATTGAGAATTTATACGGATCACCATGCTGTCGAAGAAGAAGAACGCGAGATATGTTCCTTCATATCCCAAAATATAGCAATATTGAGTGACCTTCACACAGCTGTGGAGGAACTCCCCAGTCTCTTCCAGTAATGAAGTACCTAAAACTGACCACGCGAAGTGGAAGCTTTTCCTGTTTCGAGCTGATAGTGTATTGGTTGATTTAAAAAAGCACCACAGTCACGTTGAACCCAATGTTATTGTTGAGTGTCAAGATTTCGATCGAAATGAGCAGCTTAACCCCCAGGTATAGGAAAAGCAAAAAATAGCAAGAGCACTTCGCACCAAGTCATGCTCAAATGGAATCCATCCTAAATAAGCAAAATAAAGTTTGTCCTTTTATTCAGTTTTACAGGAATACCTTTCTCAAGGCTTTTGTTCAAAAAAAAGTATACAAATATCAACACACTTGTGCTGTTTCTATCTCTGTCTAGAAGATGCCGATCCAGAGTATTTGTGCTGTATGCGCTTAGGCCTTTCCCAACGCTTGCTATTATTTTGAAGAGAAGAGTTATTCGCCTGGAAAATAATTTTTCCTTTTCAATTTGAAAAGTCATCCCCTTGATCTCCGAGATAGCTCATTCCTTATAAACAATGAACTCTTTTCGTGTGGGATGGCAATGACACGTCGTGGTTCTATGCCCATTTTTTTTATCTTCGCTATTATGATTTTCTGAATTGTTTGAAATAAATTGCAGTCCTTTTATGCTCTTTGACTCAATCGTCCATATGATGCTTTTTCCCCTTTCTGAATAGTTCTCTCTCCATAAAGTTTAGATTGGATTTGGATATGATTTCCTGCGAACCATTTTTAGGGCTCAGATCGTGAGTTATTTTGATAATTTTTCAGTGATTTTCGTGAGTTTCAATAAGTCTACTTTGTTGGCGATTGTAGAAGTGACAGTCAAGGATCAGGTACTTAAGTTTCCACGTGCTCCCGCATTGTTTTTCCAGGTTTTTCAGTACATCATCTTTCAGAGATTGCGGTTGACATCCTGAAGTCTTGTAAGGAATTACGTCGCATAGTAATTCAGCTGATTACTCATTATGATTATTCGTTTTATGTTGACAAGGAAAGAATACGTTCGTAGGTCTGTCTTTCATTTCCACTCACCTCTTTTTTAAATTTTCTAGCTTTCCATTTAATTCAGTGTCATTAAGTTGATAAGGATATCCTCAGTTGAGCCTTCAATGATACATACATTCAGTGACGGCCGAGTAGTTTGGAAGTTTGACTGTCTTGGCAATTCAAAGAGATTATGCATGGGTGGTTCTTCATGCTCATGTGAGCGAAAGTCATTCGCGTTTTAGAAGGCACGTTTATCCTTTTATTTTTCAAAATCATTTTACGAAAACGATATCAACTACGAATATAGCTCTAGTCTCAGTGCGTATAATATTAATTTCATCTTGACATTGATTTCATCTTAATAGCGCAGTTCGTTATATTTTGCAGCGATCATCCCTTATATTTTATAGATATGATCTTATAATTTTACCCCATTTAAAGTTTACAAATCACGGTCATCTGGCAAATACCTGGCATTCTTGGCTAGAGGCGTTTCCAAAATGTTATTTCACGTTGAAATTCCGTCTCAGCAAGACTTCGAAATAGATGAGCTCAGTAAATATTCGCCAGGCGGATAATTATTGTGTTCAAAATAATAGCAAGCGCCGTCAAAGTGCATACAGCATAGGCACTCTCGATTGGCATCTGTTAGACAGAGATAGAAACAGCACAAGTAGCTTTTGCGAAAAACCCAAGAAAGAGAGAGAGAGTTTTGTGAAATTCAATAACGTGAGAAAATTTATTCTACTTATTAAGTGCTGACACTTTTATGGAGGAGTTCCCATCCATTTTAATTGATTGAATTGATTTAATGTCTCCTAAGTTTCCCTTATGGAAACACTGCCTCTGTTTATCCGTTGGTAGTTGGCAGTTTCCCCAAGTAACTCATCAAAAACTGTGTCCAATAAACGTGGTCTGAATATCTGTTGCTGTGGACAATCTTACGTGACATTTTTCTGAATTTCAAGTTATTTTCACTTAAAGTAGCTCGATAGTTGGATAGATTTTTCCTGATTGTTTCTTCAAAATAAGTTCGTTTTTAATTAATTAAGGACGACTGGGTGTCCTTCAACGTCAAAGAGGGTGGCATAGACGTATTTGGTTCTATAGTTACTTCAAACTTTGGGGACTTTGCTGATAGCGTTTTTTGTACCTAAACCTATTTTAGAGCCGTATTGGCTTTGCATTTTAGTGGATGCCAGGGTACTTCTCGTTCGATAGTATACCTCCAAGATTTTTCCCGGTATTAGAAAGAGGAATATTTGCTTATCAGATTTTTGACTTTTTCATTGAAGATTGTCCACATTGAACCTGTTTTCTTTATTGAAAGGATTGCCTGATTATTGAGTCACTTGTCGTACAGGCTCAATATTTTCTCAGTTTATACTCTATCTGTCGTTCTTATAACTTCGACATAAATTTCAACAAATCCAGATGCTTTGTCATTGCAAATTCGTGCAAAGAGTAATCTGCTCTATGCCAACAGAATCGATGTGATGAACTTCGCTGTTTACATGGCTGAAGGAAATGCGCCTCATAAATCTTATTATTTTTTAAAGCCTGTCTCCTAAAGTGAGTGCCTCTCTCCCAACCCATTTGTGTAACCGTAGGTGATCTTCAGAGAGCTGAGTGGTTCTTTTCTCCTGATTTACTTTAGTCAATATTACATGTATCTTGCTACGTATTCCGATGTGTAAGCGACATAAAAACAAACAAAACAAAAAACACATACAAATTAATAAAGTAGAACTAAGAATAAAATTGAAATAAAAACATTTATAGTTAGATTTAGGTATTAAGTACTATTTAGTAAAATAATATCAGAAACAAACAAAAAATACATAAAAATAAAGTCGCAGTAAAAAAAGTCAGAAAAAAAGTATAAAAAAAAAAATACTCCCAGCAGAAAAAGAAACAAAAAAATTTCTTGTAAGTTATTTGGGAAGAAATTTTCCATTGATATGATTCACTTGTTTGTTGTGTACATATCGCTATAAGAAGAATATAAATTGTGAATCAAGAATGGAAGTTGGAAAATAAAGTATGGAAATCCAGTATCAAGTGATGGAAATAGAGGATATGAATTGTGAATTTAATTATCGAGGAGAATAAAGAGAAACAGGAACCCTCAGAAGTCCTCGAGTCGCAAAACCTTTGAATCACAAAGTCCAAGCTGAGGTGGAGATTCGTGTTAGAGGAAGCAGAGGTGGTTGAAATCCGCGCAGCAGAAGCAAGTAAGGTCCCGAAATCAAGCTGAGGTGGAGATTCGTGTGAGAGGAAGCCGAGGTGGTTAGAATCAGCGCAGCAGAAGCAAGTATAGTCCCGAAATAAAGCAGAGGTGGAGATTAATATTGGACGCAGCGCAGCAGAGTTCATACGCTCAAGTGAAGTCCCGAAATAAAGCAGATGTGAGCAGAATCAGCGCAGCACAATTCAAGTAAATTAAATATTTTATGTTTTCTTATTTATTTGATCATTTCTATTTATTTATTTATTTTATAATATGAAAGAGTAAGCTCTTTCTGTGTGTGTGTGAGTGTATGTGACATAGAAGGATCAGAGCTTACATAATGTCGTAAGACCCCCTACGACCGCGCGGTGAGCTAGTCGGTTAAAAGTCACTTCCTTCTGCCGCCATTATGCGGCCTTTGTATTTTCAAGAACCCTATTTTTTCACCTTGTCTCTTTAGCCTTGTTCCTTTCTTTCGCTGCAGGTGCGACGTATCGGGTGCCCCAGTATTTATTTTATTATTCATTATTTATGTATTTTTTGAAAATACATCACAATCTCAAGGCTGCTTTTTATTTGGTTCTTAGTCATATCCTTTTTAAAAATGATTCTTTTGAAGCGGCGCTGTTTTCAACCATTTTTGGGCTTTTCAGCATTTGTTCAGGAGGCCTTCGAAGCTGTTACTATCCCGGCTCTAGCCCATTTATATCTTGCTTCTACCCCGTTTTTTCAAGTTTCTAATTCTTTAATTTCTAATCTTTAGTTTCTAATTCTAATTCTTCAATACTATTGGTTTTTTCGTCCAGCCATTGATATTTCCTACCGATCTACTTCCGTGGATAGCTATATTAAAGGCTGTTTGAACGCACGCCAGCACTTTTTAATCTGCTATATCAGTTGAGAAATTCAAAAATTTCATTAGAACCTAGCTTCAAGTGGAGTAACCTCGTAACATCTAAAAACCATCAGCTTGAAGTTCCTGAGCCTCCACAGTGAACTTTATGAAGAGTCACGCTGAGTTGAATCAGAATGGGACCACTTTCCATACATTTATTTCAAGCTGTTTTACATTATTGCCGAGAACGCGAAGCACCAATATCCGTTGGGATTTCTCGAAAATTGGTACTGGTTAATACTCATTCACCACAAGCCATCATGATGCTCGTAAAAGGATATGAAGCTAGTACGATACCCTGAAATGGGGGTTTACACGTTACCTATGATACCTGGATATTCCTTATGGTAGGACCCGAACAAGCTCGGACACAATGTTTCGAACAATGTTTCTAGTGTTTGGCTCAGTTAAGGGCCATGAAGGCATTACTACCTGTTGGGCTCGTTGGGAATCGTAGCCAATACCAGCAAAAGGAAGGGGGTTCTTTCTATCAGGTTTTTTCTACACAATCTTGGAAGCAGAAAGAATGTCACTTTGCTGTGAGAATTCCTTAGACTTTAGTGTGACCATAAAATTGACTGCAAACGAGTTTGGAACCATTTTTTCCAGACTTGACCAGTGTTGGACCATGTAAATAGAACAAGCCCTTAAAGAGTGTCTTTCTTGTGTTTTTCGCAGGGAAATTCAAATCAAATTCCAAATTGTTTTTTGTAGGGAAATTCAAATTAAATTTCAGTTTACGTTTACTGGACGATACACTTATAAGTGTTTGGTTTCAAGTGTGCAATTCAGCATTTTTCTTCCCTTTTACTTTCCCATCTCTTCCCATGCAGATCGTTGTAAATAGATATACTTTATTGACGAGAATTGGAAAATCAAATCGAATAGTTCTTCGTCACTGCATTCAACATAAATCGAACCTTCTCGGCAGGCCACTGTTATTACATTTTCTTGGAAAAAACAGCTTATCCAAAGAAATAACAAAATAACAAACAAAAGCCAAGAATAGTTAGCCTTATTCCACGACCAACGTCCTTCCAGCGAACAAAAGTTAGTCTGCGGAGTACAAAAACCCGGTCAGAGAGTTCCACCAAGGTTTGCGATCATTAAAGGTCTTTAGCGATGACTGGGAGTACTAGTACTAAGAGCGCAATGACATTATCTACAGGTAACCACGTAT
Source organism: Stratiomys singularior (assembly GCA_954870665.1). Classification (NCBI taxonomy): domain Eukaryota; kingdom Metazoa; phylum Arthropoda; class Insecta; order Diptera; family Stratiomyidae; genus Stratiomys; species Stratiomys singularior. Next base: position 23,801,106 of record OX940881.1, on the reverse strand, counting down.
CATTGAAAAACTGACAAACATTGAAACCTTTTGGGTTGTTTTACAGGCTTAAGAACACTTACTGTTGGAACTGCTATGCCATTATCCTCCAGCTTTTTTCCAAGCCCTCACAAAACAAAGTGAAGATACGACGAAATAATTTCACTATGCAAGGGTCCTTACAAAGTAATAATTATGCTAGCTTTGCCACGTTTCATTCCGTGAGAAACGTACGATGCCATGCTACTGGATAAGGATTTTCAGTCAGAGTCATATATGTTTTGCAGTTTTTAGACACTTAGTGACTTACTTCTGGATAAAGACTGGTAGAATTCGCCAGTTGCAGCAAATATTGACAAATAATGATCGGGGAGAAGAGTTTCTGCTAGCATCGCTTAAGTATAAGCCAACGTTCATTTCCGGAAAGAAGAATCACAAGGAGCATTAACTGGCGAAAACATTCTCTGTTTGTTCGGCATTCATACGGGTATGGCTCTCTTGTATAAAAAATAGTCAAAACTATCGAAAAAAACAAGTGAAGTAACCAAAGTCAGACTATGTCCTGCAAGAAAAAGGGACCTTTGATTGCCTCGGTCAATTGCAACCACCGTAGTTCGGCCGCTTTGTTAGTAGAAGGATTGTCGTCACCACTCTCTTCTAAGCAAATTAAAGGATTACCTTTAGATTTTTCATCCCTGTCTATGCCCTTTTCTTCAGGAAGACATCGCATATATGTGAAACTTTCTTCATATTTATTTCATTTGTTACAGAGGTAGATTAATTGAGTTTAACTTTAGAGTCAATATTTCTGCATATACGCATAAGAAAGACGTCCTAGGCATATGGAGTATTGTCGTTTTGATCATTTGAATTTAAATAAAAGGATGTTTATGATTTCTGTTGGTGTTTTGTTTTGTTCTGACGCCATTCAGAGATTTATTCAAATAAAGGATTTAGTTAGCTCCATCCTTCCACCCTCGTTTCCTTTAAACCTCGTGCGGCAAGGAGATGGGCTTCGATTATGATTTGAGAGAGAAAAAATTGGTCGGTTATTGTCCGACCAACTAAACACATGATTTGCTTAGACTCTTCAGCAGTAGAGTCCAATTATGTATTCGATATTTGTGATTTGTTTTCCTTTTAAGGACTTTCTTGAGCATGAGAGATTCTTCATTTCTTGAACAGTCATACCTCTATCATCCCCATTTTGAAATTCCCCTGCCTTAGTGGTTTACTAAGTAAACTCTTATAAAGTGGATAAAGTAGAAGTAAAATAAAAGTATCGTTTTGATTATTTGTGAACTATGTTTGGTCTCAACACTTAAATTAAGTACTATGATGTTTCTACATTTAGACAACCGATTAGGTTTTCCATAAAGAGATAGAACATTACTTCATCGCAATTTGTCAGTTTATTTGAAATGAGTTAATTTGAAAAATATTGCTTTATTCTATTACTTTCCATACAGATTGCCTGAGTAATCTTACACCAAAAATACCACGATATCTTAAAGTGTTATAGTTACAGACTCTTAAAAAGGAACTATTGAAAAGATCCTTAAAAAGAACGACTGCGCTGTTACATGGGAATAGATGTTAAAATAATTCGGTCTTACCTGATTATGCAACTCAAGAATCTTGAAGTTTGAAAGTAACGAACATATTTCAGTGCATTCAAAAGTGGAGTTGCTTCCCTGACATTCCTGATCAGAGAACATCCTTATTCGATGATAATCATCTTCTCTTCTACACGCTTTCAAAACATTCATTTTAAAAAATTTCAAATTATTTCCACTTAATTTTCGCTTTTGAAGGACAATTCAGTTTACATGTGAAATGATTCCTTGAATTAAAAACTCCTTGTTGGTTTCATTCAAATCGTCCATCCGCATAAAATCGTTTAAAAAAAACCATAAATCCCAACCGGTATCAAACGAATTACCATTTGCCATATAAATGAAATGAGCTGTGACTATGACACAGTCCTTCTTCATATACCACACATGTCACATTTTCTTGAAAAGTTTCCCTTAACGATTCGTCCAGATTCATTTCCAAGTTGGACTTTCATAAAATTTTCATGACCTAATAAAATCTTTATCGTCTGCATGACAGTCATTCGGAGATTCAAAACCAATACATAAAATACCCACGCCGGAAATTCATATACGTTGTGTCGTTAGGATAGCGAATGAGCCACACCACTATGGCACGGCTATCCTTTCACATATAACATATTCCAATGACTAAATGACAATTTCTTTAAAGCTGTCATATCACCAAGTACCCAGAAGAACGTTTCCTTATGTCCAGCGATACAATCATGAAATCATTTTGTTCAATACGTTGCAGCAATTCACGTTCGTCCTGCTGCCTGAACAGGATTTCTAATGATGTGGGGTCGATCAGTAGATCTCAATGTATTTTATGAGTAGTCAAGTTAAAGCTAGTCCAGCATTGAGAAATGAAAGCACTTTAGTTTAGTAGAATCTAACATATATTGCAGCATTGAAACATATGTGTGTAGTTCTGACAAGTTGGAATTGCTACAAGCAATACTATCTTTGAAAGGATACTTCTGTTAATTTGTCACGTATTTTTGACATCGACATTTTCTTTCGCGTACAATTCTCTGTCATAGAAAATTTGTCAAGCGTGAATTATTTGTGGATGGAAGAAAGCAAGGATGAAATTCTCTGCTAACGTGTAGACAAAACTAACAACAGAATGGTATGACATGATTCATAAGGCTCTTATTCAGGATTGCATATACGATTTGTCAATAGCTCTAAGCATAATGTTGAAAATTGTTGCATTCAGTTATACTTAGTTACTTGTATTTATCCGGGAAGATAATTATTATAAAAGTATCTTAAAGTGGTATCTGCGTTACATGGCAGTGGAAATTTAAAATTAAAGTATGCCAGTATAATACCAAAATTCATCAAGTAGAAAATTCAATCAGATTTTCGGACTCTTTCATGGTTAAGGGTACAATGCATGCGTTTTTGAATCACACATGATAAACATAAGTCGGGATATTGCTGATTCAACATCCAGAAACTAGTTGCAATTATATTTAGAGAAAAAAATTGAAAAAAAGAAAATATTAAACGACGTAGTTTGAACAATCATTCATTTTTTCATAAAGCTGCTTCCTGTGTTTTGACTGTGTCAAAGTGAAAAACCCTTGGCGATAAAGCAACTGGGGCCTCACTTGAGCCTTTGACAACTAGGGGCATTGATGGTGTTACAGGTCTGCTGGAGATAGACAACGCGTAATAAGGGTCAACGCATGGCTTCAACTGATCTCAAAAGGGAATCCGAAAACTTCGCATGAAAAGGTAAAGACCGAACAAATTGGGATACTTCTAGGGTGCAGATGATGTAAGAGTATAGACAAGAGCTCCTTGGGTGAAGATCCGCCCAGACATAGAAAAAAAGAGAGAGACCGGGTGCAGAGTAAACACATAATGCCTGATCTCAGATTCAACGATATGAAACACAATCCTGAAATAGAGAAGAATCGGGTCATCTGATGAGCCCTTACTGTGACCAGAGCGCTTTATCCTTACCTATATTGTTCTATATTCAGATCATGACATGGAGGCACAATCGAGCAACAAACGCTCAAACAATTCGTTTAAAGTAAGCAAGCCAAATTTCCGCTGATGGTATTGAGTAACATCATGAAACAAGCTCACCAAACTTGAAGAATCTGGTTCAGCTGTAATCTGGGTTTTGCTGCTTTTTATCACCCTGATTTGAGTACAGAGGGCCTAGTAATAGGTGGATATGATTTCACCTTAAGAGCAATCAAATGAGCTTGGGAAGCATATGTCCTATCCATAAGGCCGCCTGAGTTTAGTTCGTCGTTTTGTCAAATTTTTGTCGATGGGGGCTACGTTGTTAAAATACTGTATATGACATTCGCTACGAAGTCCTTCCTGTTACCCGTAAAAACGTGGAGAATTCTAGAGGATAACTTCGCCGGTGATAATCACTAAAATGTAACTTTGACAGTAATCACCACTATGACAGCGTTACTAACGCTAACACTTCGAACAATGTCGCAACCTAACGGATATCTACCACAATTTACTTGGGGTATTGGTATTTGTAAAAAAACAACGGATTGAAATAAGGACACAAAGATAAAAGTATGGTGTGATGCACTTTATCTTTTTCTTAAAGTGTTTATTTCGAAATTACATGAAGGAACAGCCTAATCTACGGCACGGAGCAAAGTCGTTGGAGGATGCTAGTCACATCAGGTGTTGTCCAAGGTTCTATCCTCGGTCCGGACTTGTGGAACGTCTCCTACGACTGACTGCTTGGACTTGGACTGCAGGAAGAGTTGCAACTGATCGGCTTTGCAGATGATGTTCCGTTACTAGTGGCTGGGCGCACGGCCGATCAAGCGCAATTAAGGCTAAATTGACTAATGCGCTGGGTGGGGAGCAGGATGACAATTCACAAGTTTAACATAGCGTTAGAGAAAACCGAAGTGGTCCCCTTGATCAAGAAGAGGATCCCCAGAGTAAGAATGGTCCGAGTCGGGGACACATTCGTAGAGTTGAAACTATCAGTTAAGTATCTGGGTTTGCTGATAGACTCTAAACTGAATTTCTCCGACTAAACCAAGGCAACCAAACAAGGCCGCAGCAGGGGTCTCGGCAATAAGTCAACTAATGGCCATTCATGAGGGACCAAGTCCAACAAAAAGGCGTCTGCTAATGAGTGTCGTGCAATCTACGTTTCAATATGGAGCAGTGATATGGAGTGAAGGTCTCAACAAGGAACTGCACCGAAAACGGCTGGCACAGGTGCAGAGACGAGGAGCACTCCGGATTGCATCAGCATACAGAGCAGTCTCTGAGACAGCGGTGCTGGTAATTGCAGGGGTGATACCCATCGCTCTCCTTGCTAGAGAGCGCAATAGAGTCTACCTCCGAAGGCACGAGGGTAATAAAGAAAAAGTTGCTCGCGATGAAAAACGATGCACTCTCGACGAATGGCAACAATCATTGGAACGTGAGCTAAAAGTAAGATGGACCGCGCGGCTCATCAACGACTATAGATTGTGACGCCAAAAGGCGTCAAATTGGGAGGCCTAGCCCGAAGTTATGTGTCAAACGGTTCCAGGCTAGACGCTCCAGTTGACAAGGGAGGTGTTTAGTCGGTAGTCCATTGCTTTATTTGTTACATGGGGTATTTGCACTTGTTTCTTCGTGACATTTCTCCAGAGACTGAGCGTTGGTAACACTTTATAATACTAAAGATCCAGAACATTTGTTGGTGTTCTTCTACGCCTACATATTAACTTTGAGTTTTGCTGAAAGAAAAGGAGACATTGAGAATTTTGCTGAAGTACTTATGAGATGATCTTTTCTGACAAAAGCTTTGCCTGGGCACAGAAGCCTAAAGCCGTGACGCTAGAAAAAAATTGAACGCAACTGTCAGAGTGATTAGATCCAACTAAATGACTTCTGTGTCCTCTCAAAAACTCCAACACGAGACTCCCCAATTATAACTCATAAGCGAAGGAAGATTCCATAACTCTGATAAAACGTCAAGCGAATAAGGTCTTTTCAAGAAACTTACACCAGATCAGGAGCGTATAAATTAACAACGGATTACATCCGCCGACTCCTCAACAGCACTTAGACCAGTTACAGTCAACGCCTGGTGGACGATGTGAACAGGATTCAACAAGTTTCAAATCATTGATGCGGAATCTTGGTATGGGTCGTTTCCTTTAAGCAAAATAGAAAAGGTGTAGAAAATTATGCGAGCCTTAATTCTTGGCTATACCGCTCTCTTTCAAGCCATTCGCGGTGAGATACCAGGAAAGTATCTGTAGTTCACTTAGGGAGTACTCAAGGATGGAAGGCAAGAAAGGCTCTTAAACGAGTTCCTCAGTGAGGTTTCAGCTAAAATTCTAAAAGTCGTCTTCCACTTTTTTTCACTTTTACTATGGCATGCTATTTAGCACGTCAATAATCTCAAATGATTGGAGAGACGCTTTGTGGTCTACATAGTTGGGCGAATTAATCTTTATATATTACCACAAAATAAATGATACATTTTATATAATTTATCAATAAATGAAAAATTTTACAAATGACAGTGGTGGTAGTTTTAGTAGTAGTAGCAGTAGTAGTAGTAGTAGTAGTAGTAGTAGTAGTACTAGTAGTAGTAGTAGTAGTAGCAGTAGTAGTACTAGGAGTAGTAATTTAAGTGACAGTATTAGATGTTGTAGTATTAGTACCAACGGTAGCGACAGTAGATGAAGTGGCACTAGCAATAGTCGCAGTAGTACTAGGAGTAGTATCGGTAGTATAAGTTGTTTAATAGTAGCAGTGGAAGTAGTTATTGTAGTTCCAACAGTAGAAGTGTTAGTAGTAGTTGTAATAGTAGTAGTTTTTGCTGTTGATGTTGTAATGTCAGCAGCGGCTGTTTTTATCGTGTAAATAGTAGAAGTATAACCAAAAATCGCATGACCAAAAAACATCAGCTGGCTGAAGTCTCCGTAGTATGGTTTGACTTAACTAGAAAAATAGATACGTGGATATCTCGCACTATAAACTACTCCAAAAGGTTCCGCCAATCATCTATAGAAAAATTCATCTCTTGCATGCATCAATACATAAAGTAGGTGGGGATACAAGTTTACGAGGCTGAAGCAAAATATAAGACCTAGAAAAAACCGCCCTATATCGGTTTAATATAGTGTTGAATTGTTGAAAAGTAGCAAACATCGAAGGATGGGTACATTTTGCCCTAAAGCTAGTGAAAGACGGCATTAAATCAGCTGAATTACAAAGGAGAATATGTCTCGCAGATAAGGCTTTCTATTATGTTTTGTCAATTATTAAGACCATAGGTTCCTTACAAAGTAGAAGGAAGATCCATAACACAAAACGGTGGTATGATCTGTGTTGTACAACCGCAGTGAGGCGTAGATCCTGACGCAAACAAAAGGAATGCACTCGAAAGTCATGTTTTCAGCCTTTCTAACAGCAAAATATGGAAATCAACAACAATTAAGGACACAAACAGCTGTGTTTTGTAATATCAAGTTTTATCACGAGCCTCATTATTCTAAAATAATGAAACTGCGGATAGGGTATCCTATGAAGACATGAGGGGTGGAGACCGATGAAAGTCCAAGAAATACTAGTCAGGCGCTATGGAAGAAAAAATTAATTACTACCCATGTTTTCTACAGACGGTCGATGAATCGAGCCTCATCTATGAATCACAGACGAGATGGGAAGGACTAAGAGGTAAACACTCTATTTTTTTTCTGCCTGCATGTCATATAACAGACAAAAGCATATAATCGCCAAATGAACTCAGCTTTATACTTTTGATGACCTCTTTGTTATCTGCATTTGCTCGTTGTACTCAGTTGTATGGACTTGGTACCAAATTAGGACAATATTAAATGCACTTACGGACATAGTTTGGAGAGATCATACATGACCGCTCATACATGTTCTTTTTTGTGAACATGTTTGTAGGTCATGTGTGTCCTCTACTGTGCTTGGCATAAGAGGCGTACCGAAGTGTTTTAATTATGGAGTAGCATTCGAATACAGAGATAGATACTTCAGTCCAAAATACGAGAAAAGCAGAGCGAGGGAGAGAACACAAAAGAGAAAGGATAATGATATAAATAAATAACTACGCCCTTCACTAAGATGAATACAATTTATGTCATGAATAACTCAACTTTAAAAAGTTTGCAGCATAAAAATTTGGCAGGACCCTCTCAATTTTGACAAACTGCCTCATGGCTCCAAAGAGTTGAGATAGTGTGCATGTATCTTAAACATAAGGAAAATTCTGAACCATTTCATCTACCACCACACAAAAACCATATGATGCCTTAATACGTGATCACTTTAGCTGTCATGAAAACTTCATGGAAAACATGAACAACACAACATAATAAATCAAAACAATGGACAACAATTATACTAAGTAAACATATTTTCGTAGACATTTCACTTTTCTTCTACACACGATAAAGGTTTGTGTTTCGCTCCGGATAAGCTTTTCTCTCCAGGTTCAACCAAACTACTTTACGACAAAACAAATCAGTCGAAGTTCTTATATTTAATCAATAAAGTTATCCTGGCAAAAGTTTTCGATGGTGTTCTGAATAATGGATTTACTATCTGCTGACAAGATAACAAAGCAAGGATAACGTGCCGTCGCCCGATAAGACAGTTTGTTGGATGCAAGATGAAAAATCCATTTTGACTGATAGACTGGAAAAATGAGGTGGGATTTTGAACTACGATGAAACCATAATGAAAGGTCGAAGGAAGATGTTGATTATGAGTTGAAAAAGTAAATAAGAACTTACCTCGAGCGCGTGGTTTTGTCAATAACTTTTGTACGATAATGTCATATGCCCAATCCTTAGCAACTCCCGAGTCCTTGGCAAGCTTTTCTTTAACCGCTATACAAATATTATGTTTGGCAAGAAGTTCTTCCAGTTCCTCATATGCCTGAAATTCAAATTGGTTTTGATTTTCATTATCAGTTTTAATTTTTATTGAAAGTATATTTGCAGTACGTCTCGCTTTGTTGTGTATACGAATAAATGTATAATAAAAAAAAGAGATTACATAGTAAATCGAAAAATAATCAATGTTGTTTTGGTTATATTTAGATGAATGGTTTTGATTATTGGCCCATTTAACGTGCAATGCAATGGTAAACAGAATTCAGACGTATCCTTGCGAGCCGTTTGTTGCTATGAGGAAGTTCATCAATCATATATCGTAGAATCAGTTCCATTACTGAATACTCTATAACCACATCTGCACAGACAAAACATTTGTTGCAGACGTTGCTAGCTTCTGAAAATGCCGCCTGTTCCTGTACAGAAGAAAAGCCTGCTTCGAAGGACGAACAATCAATCAACGAGACATCACATCATGGAGTTGAGTGAGCAGAAAGCCATGAATTTCCAATATTACAATTTTAATGCCTACTAGATCAATCCCAAAACAGAAAATCCAATTCTATTTTGCCTTGAAAAAAAATCCCAAAGATATACCTTGATTGGACGTTCGAGACCCCATAGGACGAACAGGTTTGGGGTACAACCAATCTCTGTCAAGTGATTTCGAACCCCTCAGCAGCTTTTTCTTTATTTTATCAGTCACAACCAACGCTTTCAAGAAATCAGGATGAGTCACGACAGGCCTCAACAGGTATTTTTTGTCAAATTATTTTTTGGACAGCAGCGATTTCTTGAATACACTTTGCAATTTCAAGTCATTACTCCTAAAATGTTCTGGAATAGTTATTCACAATACCTCCATACGTTTTTGCTTCAATTATCCTTTTCTTTCATTTAAAACAAACTGGACATGCCAACCAAGTGACCGATTCCGCAAATTCAATATCACAGTCAATTTCTCATCCTCTGATTTCAGTAGGTATCCCTTGACAAACACAATATGGCATTTATTTTTCTTTTTTCTAATTATGTCTTTGTCAATTTCTATGTATTCTGTTTCTACGTTTGTCAAATTCTTCTATCAATACAATCCACTCACCTTCTTTCGAAGAAATGATTTTGACTTGTTCATGAGCTTTGCCCTCTTCAAAAAAGGCACTTTTGGTCCTTTAAGGTGGCATGCAAAGACAATTGGCTTCAAAATATTGCGCGTAAACTCATGTCAATTTTTGTACTTCTCTCAACTCGCAATTAATACGACCATTGTCCCTTCCTAGGACAAAGTCTTCACCTTCCAAACTTCTACCTTGCTTTCTCTATCAATGTGAAGTCCCTGCGATCAAATTATTGGTTTTTAAAATCAATATAACCTCGTTGTAACGTAACGACAAGCGACTTGTATTACCTTCACACATCCATAACAATCCTACCTTCAAGCAGGGCATAAGTCTCGATTTTCAAGAAACACTATTCCGCAAGGACGAAGAATGAGAGATCGGAATTTCCGTAAACGCGCACAATCTGGTCACCTGGTGTAGTATACAATCGACATATATCCTGATCCTGCACCCTAGTCGCTCTGAAACTGCGCGACCGGCGAAGATATGTTCTTTATTGGGACTTTGTACATTCCATGTGGATTAGGCTCAACATTGATAGCCAGCCATGACAGTCTAATAAGTATCATTGGCAACTATAGCTTAGTAATTTTTGGAGCCCCCCCGCCCCCTGCAAAGTCCAATTCGTCGATCCGAAACTCAATCCCATCGTTCAATTTTTATCTAGCGTTCACAAGTTGTCCCTTTCACCTGTCAATGTAGATCCCCTAACTTTTCTTGGAAGAAGCTCTTTCATGGGTTATTTTAATACATCAGACTCCCTCTAAAGCCCCAAGGAAACTGATTAAATCACCATTTATGTATGCTGAGACGATCCTACTTGGGTCATTATCCTAAAACATGATGAACTCCTGTCTCGAATCCCAAAATCTTTCTAACCCGTTCTTATTCTTGGAGACTGGAGACCGTATGATGGAGCCAATTTAATAAGAAATTTTGTTACAAACTCCAAGAAGAAGTCTTTGGTTATCACATTTTCTCTAATAAAGAAATTAAAAATGAAATCGTTGTGGAAATCATTATCAAGCAGGAAAATGAAACCAGTAGAACTTAAAGACTTATTCACACAAAATCACGATGATAGTAAAGTCTCAAAAAGATTTTCCATAGAAACCTAAACCGTATAACAATCGAATACATTTATTCGATACAATCGAATAAATATCATTTTGAGCCCAAATAGTCAGGTGTCCAAATGAGTTCTGAGGGATTTACAAAAGATAGCATAACTAGTATCACATCGTATCGGACTATCTTGTATCTCAGATATTCATCTTAAACGTCACAATTTTCTTCTCATGTATGTGTCATTTCATTAAAGTGTAAACAAAACGCTTTTTGTGTTCCAAAAATGTCAACTTTTGTGCCAGCGAGAAAACATTTGCGGTAAGCTTCAACTTTAAGGAAAGGACATTGACTGCTATGTGAAATATATCTAGAGCATGCTCCTTCAATTAAAATAAAAGACTGTTCGTTCCGCTATTTCAAAAGTGTCAATTTTGACATCTAGGACAAAGAACGCAAAGAGGGGCCAGTAAAGTTTGAAGATGGAGTATTATAAGAATTATTGGACTGAAATTCATGCCAAACTCAAGAGGAGCTTGCTCAAACCTTGAAGATGACTCAAAATTTGATTTAATATCACGTCAAGGCCATGGGAATGATGCAATAGAAAGCACGTGTGTATCCACAGGAACACCAGCCAAAGAGCCGTCAAACACCTTTTTTTACGTGCAAACAACAGCTCCCGAGGCAAAATTGCGAGAGTTTTTCGTATCGGATGAACAGGAATAACAAAAACTGGACCCTTTATGACAATGCAAAGGGCCGAAAAACAAAGGGCAAGCCCGCCCATGCATCAACTGCGACGCCCAAAAGGAGTATTCATGGGAGGAAGATAATGTTGGACATGTGATTAGATCAACTTGGTGTGATCTATGATGAGCTACTCCAGCCTGACGAAACTACCACCGCGCAACGTTATCAATAACAATAGATGCAATTTAGTTGAACAATTAAGGCTAAACGCCCCTTATATGCCAAAAGACATAACAAAGTGCTTTCTTTCGGCACAACAACGTTCGGGCACATGTTGCTAAAGTTGTCAAGGATACACTTGGAGACACTGAACTGGGATATCCTACCTCACCCGGCATATTTGCCAGATATTGATCCTTCGGACCACCATTTGTTCCGGTCAATGGCTCATGAGCTGGCTGAGGAGCACTCCACTTGTTAAGATAAAGTGAAAAATGAGGTCGATTTTAGGATCAACACAAAGGACAAGGAATTTCTTCATAGCGGTATTCATGTGCTTCCTACGAGATGAGCAAATGTATTAGAAAGTGACCGGCAATATTTTAAATGATATATGGTATATTGTGCAAGCTTTTGTCAATAAAACTTCAAAATTAAAAAAAAACCTATAAATTATTTGTAAACTGAAAAATTGTTTGACACATTAAGAGAGAAAATTGTAGATAGAACTTAGATCGTATTTCAAACATCATCTCTTGGCCATGAAAACCTCGCCTAGCGTTTTTAGCTAAAGAAAATAATTAAAATCATCAGACCAGCAGACCAAAATCATCAGCACCCCCGACAACAGCAGTTGGGACTTTATCAGATACAGTAACACAACAGGATACGTCTCTCTGAACAGAAGTTCTTGGCATGCACAAGCTTTTATAATTCCATAGAAATAAGTGGATCCTGAAGGACAAAACTAAGAGTGAACGAGTTCCTGGAAAAACCCTACACTGCTTTAACGAATCTTGAGGGTCCTCCTTAGCAAACTTCTAAACAGTTTCCAGACGCAGTTTCTATAGACACTGATCATTACTTCACCTCCCCAGACCAAGTGGAATTTCTTCATCGGAATTGTTTCATACGTTCTTCTGAAACCGTAAGAAACTCTACTAGCTGGGTGGGGTTCCAATTCCAAGCTTCGAAAATGCAACGTTGTGCTGGAGTCAATTTTTGCATCAATAAAGGACATTTATCTTAATACTTAGTAACCTTAATATTCCTTACATAATCATATAACCCAGGAACTCTGATTCCAATTACCAAAAAGGATTCAACCGAGGAAATCTCAAAATTTACGATCAAATTTTTTTCTCCCTTCTAGAGAAACTTCTTCTTAGATATCTTAGGCAACTCGTGAAAAAGTGCATACCGGGCATAAAATAGTTTTCAAGGAAACAATGTGGGATCAAACCACGAACTTCTTACGCGAGGTTTTTTTTTCGTTGACTGTTGATAGACCAATTGAACTAATCAAAGCCTAAAACGCCGTTTTGACAAAAAGTATTCGTTTCAAATTGACCCAGCCACATTGCCCAATTGTAGGAAGTCGGATCAAGTTGAATTATCTAAAGACCACTCCTGATCAAAATAGTCAACTTTACTTCAAGCAGCATCCCAGTACTCTTTGCAGTCCCTTAAGGTTCTATTCTAGTCCCAATAAAATTCAGACTGCATCATTTCAAATTTTGAAACACAACTTAATAATAGATGCACACCATATATATTTGAAATTTATTCTAGTTAGACTGAAATGATTGGTCCTTGGAAGTTGATCTTCAAAAATCTTTGACATTCAAAAGACCGGCAAGTCATCTATTCACCACTCTGAAAAGGCTTATTTGGCCTCATAGAAGTGTTTCACTTATTGAAATAAGCTTAAAGCAGTTAAATTTTAATTTTCTTAACGTCCAAAAAATTATTGAAATGTAAAATAAATTCAAAATATAATTCAGGATTCAAATGCAATGATAATAATTAGTTAAAACACTCTCAATCGGATAAACTTAACTTATGTGCGAGTCGCTTGCAAATAAACACATTCAATGTTAAAAGGGGGAAACTAATCCATTAATATCCTTCTCACCTTGATACCGTAGTTACTTTCCTCATAAATTATGGACACATAACTCCAACCCATACGCAGCACTATAGCCACCATAGCTTTCACCTGGTAATGATCCGAAGGAATAGTTCGTGAGAAGTACTCGAATCGTTGCTTGTTGCTCAGTTCCGGACTCGTTGAGAAAAAGGATACCTGAAAAAGATAGGAGAAACGATTCAGCCGGTTAAATAATTGAAATTTATATTTTATTAAGATATCAGGCAAAAGGCTGCATTACTATAGAATGTTTACTATGTTTTGTAGGGCGGTTGCAGACAACCCACCGCGTATTAGGTTCACATTATTACCCTCCGTTTGTTATTAATGCTGCAGGATCGTTCAAATTAATGTGAGTCTGAGTTGTGAAATGATTTAATTATGTACACATAGTAAATTTCATTAGAGTGGATTAAATCCTTGCAAAATGTAAGGTATGGAGAGGAATTGCACGAGTTGATGGAATATAACGCCTGAAGGAAGTTTCCTGTATGCTTTTTAAACGGAAAGATAAATTTGCCAGTGAAAGGATATATTTGACGGAATGCTGTTACGCTTGTCTAAAGTTTTTATGCTATCTACCCACTAGGGATCCCAACTTCCAGACAAGTCAAAGTTATTCCATTTCAACTGCCGCGAACTTTTCCGTGGGTTCACATCCTTTAGTTGATTTACATAAAATATGAATTTAGAGACAAAATGTAACAATGAATTTAGGAGGATTGTCTTCGTTAGAAAGAGGATACGGTTGAACGTTGACTAAGGGACAGCATTGTGTAAGAGGAATGGTAATACAGAGACAAGTGCATCTCTGGAATATAACAGGAATTTATGTGAATTTAAAATGGTTCTACTCCAATCAGACCTCTGTCCCACGTAGGAATTAAGCTGATGATGTTATAAGTTTTTAAGAAAATTTCGTATGGCATCCTCCCATTCAAAAATCCTTGGAATTCAAACGAGTCTTAATGCGAATAGCGGAATGCGCCAAGCGGAAATTGAAAAAGGAAAGTTGAAAATTTCCATCAGTTTGCTTGGCATACTTGAAAAATAATAGCAAGGTACATGACCAATTCTGGTAATGATGGTCCAGGTTTGGCTCACCTATGCCAATAAACTTATCAGCGCTAGAACACAACAAGGTCAAAAGAGTCTTCGCCAAATTTAAATAGTTAAACCAAAGAATTTGAGATAAGAGCATACAAAACAATATCAGATATTTGAGTTCAGTTGATCCTGCAGAACCAATATAAAAGCGAGGGCAAATTTTCGATCAACATTTTTATAACAAGGCTTCGATCAGACATACCAATAAAAAGACAACACAACAGGATAATCACGTTTGACGATTATTTCTTCTGAGCCTGATTGTCTGAGGATTTTTTTTTTACTTGATTGTAGGCGCACCGCTGTGTGATACCTTTAATTTAACATTACTGGAAGTACACAACACAGTGAAACTTTTATTAATATTAACGCTGCAGTTGGAAAAAAGCACAGGCCGGCATCCGCGAATCCCCATCCCCCCGTATGGTACTTTTATTCACAGACAGTTCACCGAATCTAATCAGTGATCAGACAGAAACCAACCAAGTGTCCTTGCTCAGGTGTCATCAAGTATTCCAGGTTTGCTACACTGGTGCACATTTTTAGGCCTTGCTTGGTAAAAGAAGAATAAAGTGCGTTGTACTTTTAACTTTTTTGACCAAAGCTTGCCATGTGTCATCCCTTTTTGTTTGGCTTGTTGACCCAACTGATTGTGATTTGTTAATGTTGCCAAGAAATATCTCAGGCTATAGCTGTTTTGTCTCATTTTTTCTGGTTGCGTGCAAAGACTTGGACTTATTCTGTCGTCATTCCTGCCATTCCAAGTCGAGTCTTTTTCTTTTTTAAGGGTTCTGTATGCTTCCCTAGTTTCACTATCACAAGAGGCGCTTGACTTGTGTCTTCCTAATTTCTGTTAGTGTGTTGGATTTACTATACTTTTGTGACCAGGAAGTCATTCCAATTTTTGATCCCGGTGTTAATATCCTTCTTAAAAATTAAAAAATTCTTATTATTTTCCATTTTCAAGTTGAGGTTTTTTATTTAACAAGGAAACTTATCGACCTCGAAACAGCTTTCTGTTCTAAAATAAAAAACCCGCAACCTGAAAATGGAAAACAGGAAGTCTTGCTAGCTTTACGTTTACTCAGGTTGTCACGGATTTAAATGCCTACCTGTAACCCTATACTAGTTGTGAAAAACGTTGTGAAGCGATGCACTGACAGAGACAACTAGTTGCCTGAAAGGTTAACTCATCGCACGTTAAAGGTGTTCGTTATGTCTTTTGTGGGTGGTCTTATTGCAAAAGCTTCCAAATGGACTGGTATGCCATTCAATGTTGATATCTATACCACCGTATCAACATATACCATTCGTTAAGTCACCGATAATCTCGGTAGAAAATTTTAAGGTCTATTTCCCAATTTATTTGGAACAGTCAGTGCAGAGTACGATGTCAGTTCCAGATGTAAAGTTCTATACCGTCTTCATTCTTTTGTGAGCAGTTTATTAATCAGATATGTTATTATTGGGTCCACTACCAGTTAATGTCCATACAGTTCCCTTTTTCTTGACGACCATTGCTTCCAATTGTTTCAAAACGAGAAAAGATCGCATGTGGTTGTGAAACTTCGTCCTTCATAAGTTTTTTTCTAGATTTTTGTGTGATACCTCTCCGAACGTGAATATGTTAAGAGGTAAACGAGTTGGCATTGTCCTAATGGCATCTGTAATGTCAAGGCAAGTCATTCGTTTGATCTTTTTTGACAGTAGACCTCTTTTGCACTGCATTCTAACATACCTATGCTTAGTAAGTGATTTATAGAGTTAATTCAGATGTGAATATCCAATGAATGATTTTGATCATTAGGACTGACGTTTTCCTTATCAATCTTAATATCAAAGAGATCATCTCCGTTACCTTCTGTGTCATATCTCCTATGAGTACAATCCCAGTTAATATTCTACCGAAAGCTATTCCTAGGTGAATATTCTCATTGTTTTATTTATTTTCTATCAAGGGCCAGGGGTGAAGTTTTTCAGATTACAGATTCTAAAATGAATGTAGGCTCACGCCTAGTGAACTTTCAGGAAGCCTTCCACTGACCAATTCCTTCCTTCCATTTGCTGCGAATGCAATCATTGTCTGTTTAGGTTTTCAACTGGTTTCAGGAAACTTTGCATTAATTAGTTTACCGAAATTTCCAATGTAAGCTTTTGAAGTCCAACCTTACTGGTTAGGTTTCCTCACAGCCGTTTTGGAGAATTATTCTACTTGTTAACCTCCGAATCCCTATTTCAATTTACTATATTGGTAGTTCTCTATGACTTTGGCGTGTTTACCCTGGTAAGTACTAAAATTAGAGTAACTTTGTTTGATCGCCATATCTGCGTTTGACAGATGGTGGTGATTGAACCCATTTCACTCAAACTACCGATCAAAGATTTCAAAATGGTTGTGACAGTTCGCAGCTGTCACGTTTGTCTCTGACTTTGTTGGAAGCATGCTTAAGTTAAACATTCCAATAATTCTAACCATTTCATTCAAACGTAAATCATGTATGTTGAAGTCATATTTGGAATAAATTTTAAAAACCACATGTTTCAATTATTCATTGAATATTCACTCTAAGACCAACTTATTCTACTAGAGGCTCATTTTGATCAATGGGAAGACACATCATTGTATTTGTTATTTGACAATTAAATCAAAAGTTAAGAAAAACTGCAACAGATAACTCACATGGCGCATTTAAGGACACTGGATTACATTACATTGGATCCGGTTGGCTGCTTTCTATGAATGCCTTTTATGAAATTTTTTGGCTCGCCTAGATTTGTTTTTGTGACATTTCTTTGCAGGCTCGCCTAGATTTGTCTTTGTGACATTTCTATATCAACTTGATGATTTATGTAAGCCAGCCGTGGCACATCCGTCTTAAATCTCTAGTGTCGATGATCAGTGGATCTTGTGTGTCCCATGGAGCTCATTTTGCTGTGACCTTCTTCTTTCCTGCAGATTAGTCAGACAGTTTAATTCGTTGACGAATCCTCCGAATCATTTGACAGGTTTCTTTTGTCTTCTAGCTTTTCCTGGATTACATTTGCAGAAATTTTCAATCTTCACAGCTGATCCGGATTGCTTGCGTGAACTCCTGTAAAACTCTTTGAGATCTATTTTCTCGACGATCTAGATTTCATCTTCCTTCGATTTGATACTACGAGCAGATAGAACAGCACATAGAAAGGAAAGTGCTGGTGTAGATAATCTTAACTCAATTCTGTGATCACTTCTCAGTATTTGGATTCCAGGCTCGTTGTCATCTCGTTGTTGACTGCTCTCTCAGGACAAGTTAAATTTGTTGCTTCAGCCTTCCTTCGTCTTGAACTATTTCTTGGTTAATAATGATTTTGCGAGTGATCAGTTGGCATCAGTGTCATCAAACGTAATCTTTACCCCTGAGAAATTTCCGTAAATTTTTTTGCGTTGAAATTTTATGCAGAAGGACGAATGACCGCGAAGGCAAAGTGGGAGACTTGAGTGAAGGAGCTGATTTCGAAGTGTTATAATTTTTTTTTATTATGCTTTGCTGCGGCTGTTGTTGCAGGATGCGCTCTCATGGATTTCTAGAGCACTTTGTACAGTCGAAAATTGCATGGGTAATCAAAAAATTAGATTTGCCAAAAGGGACGTTAGTCATGCCAACTGTCGCTATAGAAACATTTATCAAAAAGACCAAAAACCTTGCCCTTTGCGATCAGTTCAGTTTAATGTTATGACAGCAAGCTCAGGAACCGATTGTTTTGAGAACAACAACTTGATTTAAATCAGTTAGTTTGTAAATCTCTCACGCCCAGGTGCAGCCTTGAAGATTTCCTTCGTCATTCAGATGAAGCTGACCGCTACGATTGTCCTCCGACTGTAAGTTTTCCAAAGTTCACTTTCCTTTAAATCCACTCAACAATGGAGCTTAGGGTTTACTACAGAGAACATGGTTCTAAGGTGCTCAATCACAGGAAGGCAATCAGATTTGGTCTATTTGCACTTCTCGCAGTTACATAGATCACGTTGAGGTATACCAAGGACCTAGGGCTCGAAATTCTCATCCATACCCGTATTTGTTGTACTTGATCGAATAGCAAAATTACAGCATGACAGTGTTTAGATGTAAATCCGTTTCAACGTTATACTACTGCTAAATCATAAAAATTTGGTGAAAAACTTTCCAGAAAAATGCAAAAAACATGCCTCTGAAAAACACAAAGCAAATCACAAAGACAAAAAGAGAATCATTTGGGCAATATTGCCAATTAATTGATAATATTTCATATTGTTTTTACATTAACACTAATGTTATTAACGTAGCTTATGTGCTGTACACAAAAAGGAAGATGAACTTGAACAAAACTTATTCAATTCATAATGAAAAATTATAAGTTCCACCAAAAATCTTACTAATAACGCAGCAATCAATATGAAAGTGATAATAAGAACAATGTCACTATTCTCAGTATTGTATAATGTCTACACAGGGGCGTCATCGTCATTTTGACTAAAGAAGGATCAAATCTAATAAATGCTACTTAAAATCGGGCACGAACTTCAACGGTGACAAGACATTGGAACCACCCAGGGCCAAGCAAAGCCGATCAGAGAGCAAGAGCAGGTACTTGATTCTATCAAAGGTTACTTCTGTATAACTCCTTTTGGCTACTGTCAAAAGGAGCCAACTTTCACAAGTTGGTACCAATTTAAACTCAGTGATATAATCAGTGAATTGCAAATTTTTAAAAAAAATATCAGAGATTAATTCAAATATAAACGAAATCTTCACTGCAAACCAAACGCTTAAAAAGTAGTTGATGCAGGTTTAGCCCAAAGAAAAGTTGAAGGATATCCTCTAGCTGACTTGAAGTTAAGCCAGAAGCTCGATTGGATCCTTTACTTTTTCTGGGAACTAGCAATAGAAAAGTTGATCCCTTAGTTGTACACCTCATCATGATGAAGTTCTTAACGAAACAATGCACTAAGCAACCCGGGAAGATAAGGACTGCGTTTGAACTGAATCCTGGAAGGCTGGCACGAAGTAAAAGAAAGGAAATGCCAGGTTGAATAAACGAGAATACAAAATATTATGTCAATGGCTTTTTGGGTCGCTTAGGGAGACCTCTCACTTTGATTTTCTTTGTGATTATCATCAAATTAAGGTTACATACTACTGTGTACGCCACATATCGCATCTCAGTCAAAAAGACTCCATTAGCCAATCCGGTACAACCTGATACATTCTGTTTGCGGACCACAGCTTTCACTACAAAAATTACCTGAAAAGATAACCGATTGCGCATGGATTCAGCTCAAACTTCTGAACAATCATTGCAATGTCTGCAGAAATGTTATCCCATATTTGCTCTTTTGAAAATAACAGTATAAAGGTGGTTTAAACAATTTATAGTGGGTCGTAAAAGCACCGAAGACACACCTTGCTCTGGAAGACCAAAAGAGGCTGCGATGCGGAAATCGTAAAGCAAGTACATCGAATTAAATTAAATGATCGTAAATTGAAATTTCACGAGTTACATAATGCCATGAGCTTTCAATAGAACAAACAGAATACATTTTTCAAGAATTTTTAAGAGATGAGAAAGTTATCGGGACAATGGGTTCCACGTTTGCTGACCGTCAGAAATAGCCAGTTTGACGTGGTTCCAGAATGATTGAGCGGACATTTTTCGAAGTTCTGTGACGATGGATGAAACATGTGTTCATTATTTTACGGTTGAGTCCAACAGCCAGTCTGCAGAGTGGCTGAAAAACCGGCCAAAAAGACAACGCTCGACCAGGAAAGTTATGACCATCATTTTTCGGGATGTCCATGGCGTAATCTTCATTGATTACCTGCAGAAGAGAAAAACAGTCACAGAAGAGTATTATGCAGCGTTATTGGATAAACTCAACGACGAAATACAGAAAAAATGACCCCATATGGCGAAACGAAAAAAGCTTCTGTACCATCACGATAACGCGCTGTCACATACGTCTTTGAAAATGATGGCCAAATTGGACCAATTACGATAAGGGTTGGTTGTTGTCAACTGTGTTCTTTAGACTTGATCCTCAGCGACTATTATCTGTTTCCAAACCTTAAGCAGTGGCTCCAAGAAAAGAGATCCAGATCGAATGAGGAAGTCATCGCTGAAACCGTGGCTTATTTTGAAGCCTTGGACGTTTCGTATTACAGAAAGGGCATCGAAACGTTGGGCAATCGCTATCGCCTTTGAAGGGAACTATGTTAACTCATAGAACTTTGCCCAAAAAAGGCTTGTTTTCAATTAAAAAATCACGGGATTTCGGCCGATGTAGTACAGCTATGACTATGTCTGATTTCAACTGCGATTGAACCATTGCAAGGATCGTCATTCTGTCCCAAAGTCGTTCTGCCTCCTTCGCTTTTGTGGTGATGAGAGACTGCACCTTCTTTTGTTCGAACTCTGTAAGCCTCTGACCTCCATCATAATTGAAGCGTGGTTAGGGTCAACGGTATGTGGGTCTCGATAAGACTGTAAAGGATTGCATCGGGACATTGTTAAGTTTGCACGGATAATAATAACTTATTCTCAATTTATCCTCTCTTTTCACAAAACTATGACACATTATTAGCCTCTTTGGAAGGATTTTAAAATAAGGCAAAGGACATTCATTCAAATAGCAAAAAAAAACTATGAATTTCTATTAGAGCGGTAATTGGTTGTTGCTTATGTACGCATTGAATTTAATATAGTTAAGTCATTCATTCAATTCTGAAGTCATTCAATTATTAAAATTAACCTCGCTTTGTTTCGGCAGGCCGAAACTATTGAGTATTGGAATTCTTCAGGGTTCTGCTTTAATTTTCATTATGCTGCTTGAAAACAAACTGGATGAGAGCTACGGGCAAAGACCGAGGACGCCTGATATACGAAACCCAACAATATCACAATCGACATTAAAAGTTTTGCAAATCTGCAGGACTTTCAAGGCCATGGTGGGATTTATTAAATGTTCAGTACTAAATCACAACAGCTGAAATACGAAGCGATAAGCATAATTCTACAATCCTTATCCATAATCAATTTAAGCAAATAAATTCAATAAAAAATGAATTGAAAATAATCATATCAGATAAAATCTATAATCCTTGCAATAAATTCATGACGGCTGTACGATCATTTTTCATAATTTTCAATAAAATTCAACGTGAGCATAAAGAAAATCTACAACGTGTCGATCATTTGTAAACATTATTTTCCCTAAGCACGAAACAAGGGGCACAACCGGAAACAATTTAACATCAAAGTAACTCGAGTGAATGTGTATTCCAATAGTGCTTCCGGATCTGCATCTGCATATATATGTATCCAGTGTATCATTGGCCATTCGCTCATACACATCCTATCCGAACCCCTTCTATGCTTCTCCCGCAAACATCCCCAATAACGAAGCAAGGCAGAACACATGTCATTTCGAATCCTTTTCTTATCAGCACCCATCAAGTTGCATGCATGTGAAAAACGGCAAAATATAGGATACAGATCACGTTCTATGGCACATACATTTCGAATAGCGGATCTGTATCGCATATCATTTGCGTATGGAGAGAATACCACCCGGTATATTGTGAAAGACGTAAACATATGAACCAATCACTTGTACGTTTCACTCTGCTTGTTTTAAGGATGCATGTGATGAACGGAACAAGCAAGCACATGTGTATAGTACTATTTTGTATTTCGATAAAAGTTGTGAAAGGATACATGAAGTCGGACGTCCAAGTGATAGATTGGTGAATTTTATTTGCAGGCATCAGGATGTAAATTGTATTTATAATGTTAATTTGGCAAGTGGTTCGATTTACAGTTGATAAAAAAAGGAAAAATCGCCGAAGACCCGAAAATCTATTATTCATTATCTGAAAAGAGAATTTCACGGATAGATTCGACTACGCCAAGATGCATCTGAGGGAGAAAATTGCAATCAGGAGAATAATGGTCTTAAATTTTGAAAATTGCATTGAACACGATGTGTCGGGAAGAGTGGGTGAAATATGAGAATCAGCAAAAAGGAATCATACAATCCGAATGTACTCCTGATTACGTGCTGTCAAATATGATGAAAATATATTGGTCGCCTTTAGCACTAATCCCCACAAAACTTTAATTTCAATAAATTCTACAGCAGTAAAGAGTATTGAACCCGATTGTAATACCACAACAAGGATTTGAAGGATTGCATTGGACGAAATAAAATTCGTTTGCTAAATTTAAATGAGTATTTTGCTTAATTTTTGCAATTTCGCTCATTGATGGAAACCAAACTGATCTTGCTACGGAAACCAGATAAAAGGATAAACACGAAATAATGCACGCTTAGGCTCGTTGTTTGAAAAGTGGCAGCTTGCATCACTGCATCTAATGCAAAAAATCAATTGATGAAAAGCCAAGTGCGTTAACTGCGGTGAAGAACATCCAGCGAGCCATGGAGGCTGGCCGAAAAAACCCAATGACATGAATCACTGGTCGCTGCTCAATACAAACATCCCACGCAAACAACAACACAGACCCCCAACACTCCACAAACACACAATATTTGAACCTACAGACATAAGACAATTTTTCCCCAGTGCAATCACAGTTTCAACTGATGATACAAGATATGGTGGACAAAATGGCCCAGGGTATATTTACAGCACAACTTGCGGCACTGAAACACAAATTAATCAGTCGTTTCGCATCTCTATACTCGCATGGAATGCTTATTCATTGCTTGAATGAACTGAAGAGAAAAGACAAATTTGAAAAATTTCTCATACGGTAACCTGTTTGAAGTCTGGAACGCAACTCCACTTCCCGAACTATAATCCGCATAGAAATGACAGATTGGCAGGCCTTGAAATGCCAGATCGAGGAACGGCCATTCTCGTAAGGAGAAACGTGAGCCTTCAGCTGATCCAAACTCCAGAACTACATACAACAGAAGCAACAGCCATCTAAGTGCAAACGAATTCGTTTGAGTTTGTGGTTATTTCGGTGTACAAACCACCAAACAGTAAGCACTTTGAACTAGACCTCCACAGGGTATTTTTGAATAGAAGGGCAATTGTTGGTCATTGGAGACTTCAACACCTATCACAAGCATGGGAGTGCGGTGAGAAGCAATCAAGCTGGGACTGCGGTTAGCACATTCATCACAACCACGAATGCAAGGCTGCGTCTTCCGAATGAGCTGGCACACTTTGGTATGACCCACAGATACATCATAGGATTTGGAGTCTTCTACAAATTTTTCGACAGCATACGTATAAATGTCAGATCATCAAGTAGATTTCCAAATAGAGGATGTCTTAACAGATGAACCTGTGAGGAGGAAAAAGAAAACCGATTGAAATGATTTCCTCAACGATCTGACTAATGAAACTATCACCCAAGACGTAAACATAGCTGATGACGTTAAAAAAACTATCGACATATTAACAAACCTTAGGAAACAGTCAAAAAGAGAACAAAACAGTCACGAAATACCTCACGAAATAGAGGTCAAGATAAAGAGGAGAAATCAATATCGGAGAAAGCTACACGGATAATTTAAGGCTCCGAACGCAAGCTATTCGGTTGACAAACGAAATACGAGATTCTTATTCAGCAGTTTTGAATTGAACAATGGAAGAATTTCTTGCAGAGCCTTGACAATAGTGAGAATGTCTTCTGAAGGATGTCAAGATAATGCCGCATACGGGATATGTTCGTTGTGCCACAAATACATGATCCAAGTGGCACAACAAATGCCAAATCCGAAAACATAGAAACCTTCGCAGACACGCTGCAGTTTCTTTTTCCGCGAAAATATCTCCTGGGATGTTGATTTTGACCTAAATGTATAATGCATGATGCATGATATATAATGAAGAGGACACAATATGAAGTTAGAAAGCTTCTGGAAAATGAACCACACACTGGAGATGTGATACGGTCACTTGACACACTGGAAACGAAAGACTTAACATTAAGACTTAAACGGAAAGCACCAGGATCCGTAACGAACACAATGCTGATGTGGCTCCCAGACAACGTCTTCAACATCCTGAAAGACACAATCAATACAATTTTTACTAAGCGCTAATTTTCCGAATTCTCGAAATCGACTACCATATCACGCATACCTAAGTTTCGAAAAAAACATGCCTTCCCACAAAATTGGAGACCCATAAGATTTCTCTTATCAATCACCAAAGTAACCGAAAAGACATTCCTGACTACATTAAATGAAGTGATGTACGAAAAATACATTAACCAGACAAACAATATGGATTCAGAGAAACACATTCGACGAAACTGCAAACAGTAAGGTCGACCAAGCACATTAGAAATAAATTTAATCGCAGGAAGTTATGTTTGATAAAGCCTTTGACAACGCCTATCATCCAGTACTCATATTTAAAATGCATGGATTTCCTATTCCCCTACCATACAGTCAACTAATACGCACGTCCCTAAAAGACTGATCTTTTAGAGTTAGCTGCGAACTATTCAAGCTGGAGTTCCACAAAGATCAGCCATTTCACCAATACTGTTCAATCTGCACACCGCAGATGTCCCGACTTTACCAATTAATGTTCAAGAATTATCATATGCAGGCGAGAACTGCATCTACTATACTTCAAGACAAGCAGAAGTCAGCACTTCAAAGCTGCAACACTGAATTGAAATAAGGCAAGAATACTTCCTTCCGTAAATGGAAAATCAACACAAACAAAGACAAGACCCGAGCAATTTTCTTTACAAGACTAAGAACACAAAAACGAACGACTCTACTTGTAGACTTCGACACAATTCTTTGGAACAAAACAGCTAAATACTTAGGACTCATCCTTGACCGTAGGATGACTTGGAAAGTTGAATCCACTATAACAGATCAAATTGTAAAGACATACTTTCCTCCCTAAACCCACTCCTC
Source organism: Stratiomys singularior (assembly GCA_954870665.1). Lineage (NCBI taxonomy): Eukaryota > Metazoa > Arthropoda > Insecta > Diptera > Stratiomyidae > Stratiomys > Stratiomys singularior. The sequence continues at coordinate 23,775,586 of OX940881.1, read as the reverse complement.
GTGTCTGATCGATTAATTTTGAAAAACTAGGTCCTCATATAGAAACAGATTATCAGAAAAGCACTGCCATATGTCAGAACAGCGTCAAACAGCAGAACTGTCAAACAGCGAAGACACAAAAAATTACCCTCGAGTTCCATGGTATGCTCGGAACACGGAGATATACAAAGATTTACGTATATTGATTCAGTCGAAAAGTACGTGCAGGAGAGAGTACAACTGAAAGAGTATGAGTGAAACTATTTGACAAAAAGGACATGATTTCGAACAGAATAACTTGTTGACCTGTTACTGAAAGGAAACAATGACAGAAATCCAAGCCTCAAAGTCAATTCAGATGGAGTAGAGAAAGAATGCTAAATCGCACAAGCTCCCGGTAACCCATATTCCAAGTTACATGCAAGAAAAACAACTTAGCCTAAAAGAGCATTCAACACGTTAGATTGCATTTTGAAGATTCGTATAGCTTTTGCGTTCAAGTTCCTTGCATCGTAGCATTACTGGCTTCCTTCGAAAAAGAGATGGAAACGAACGGAGGTGTAGTACACTCTGGTCTTTGTCGTGATAGCTTCACACATTTTTAGTCACACTTCGCACACATTTCTAGTCAGAACTAAGATGTTGATGACACTTTTAAAGATGGCAAGGACGATTACAACCACACTTCAGTAGCTAGATTTGTGCAGAAAAGTAAGGTGGTAGTGATTTCAGCTGATTCCGACGCCGACAAAAATATAATTGCTAGTCTAAAATACACACAACTCAAAGTTCACAAATATTTGTAGATCGTCCTGGGGTCGATATCCATGGGAATTTCCATATCGATGTAACTCTATAGCCTTTGTGAACAATCCCTTTTGGGGTGAAGAGTTTTATGAAATGTTTTGCGAGGATCTGTTTAGCTGTCACGATCTAAGCCCGCGGAAATGCAAAGAACAACAAAGGACATGATCTAATTCCTAATTAGTCTTATGGACTTATTATTTTAATGGTTCAAAGAAAAAATGTCAGCAAAAAGAAATCATGATCTCGCAGCGTAAATATTTGCACGAGATGACAAAGAAGAAGCGTTACCAGACTGCAAAATCTCTCTATGATTCGTTTCTCTTTGGGTTGCTGTAATGAGTTCAGTTTTCATTTTCCATTACGATGCAATGTGGGAAACTCTTTAGTTTTCCAGGAGCAGTTTTTATGGGGCAAAAATTGACGCTAAACGTCTCTTGATTTCAAATCAAAAGGAACCCAATTCCTTCCTTTGAATCATCGCCAATGCATGGTTTTCCTTAGAAATGGTTTGCCTTATGCCTTATGCTGAAACGAACTCTTCTTGTGTTCCTTGTGGAAAGGAGCGTCAACAACTCAAGCGTCTAATTCGGTCTTTGGGATTTCTTCACGCGGGTCATCGTCCGTATCAACTCCCTATCTTTGACATGACAGAATCATTCACGGCATGCTGCTTCACTTAGGGCAGCATCTCTATTAACTTTTTGGTGCTCTTGATGTGCTCTCGTTGCCGTGTTCTTCGAAAGAACGGTGCGAATGAATGCTTTCTAGAAATTACGATTATTTTTATCTATCTTGTTTGTTGACCATGTTTCTATTTCATGTACAAAAATGGTTTAATGGATTTTTTTTTCCAGTTTGACGCTTTATTGTGGTGAAATTTGTTACAAATTCAATTTTCAAAGAGTTATCCACCGCTAGCCACTTCTTTTTTTTCCATCTTTCAGGTAACATACGGATTCCTCGTCGAAAAAACGACTCATCTTTTGAGGCTATCCACGAATCGATCCAAGTATGGAGTTCTTCAAAGTAGAGGAAGTCCTCTTCTTCAAGGACACACATCATCGATGAAAACAAATAGTAGTCAGAAGGGACAAGGTCCAGGTTACATGGCGGGTGGGGTAGGTCTTCCCATTTAAAAGTTTCAAGGTATGATTAAACTTGTAACATGTGTTCGAACATTGGAATTCTGAACAATAACTTTATTGTGTCGTTGCTCGTATTGCGTTCATTTTTGTTTCAATGCTCGGCTCAAACGCATAAATTCTAGTCGACAGAGTTACCGTGTGATGGTTTCACCTGCTTTGAACAGCTCATAGAATACCACGCCCAATTGGTCCCACAAAATACAGAGCATGAACTTGTTACCGTGAATATTCGGCTTTGGCGTCGATTTCAGCATATGGCCGGGCGGCCCGTATAGTTCTTTGCGCTTGGGGTTATCGTAATGAGCCCAATTTTCATCACCAGTTACAATACGATGCAAAAATCTAATTCTTTTTTGCCGTTGGAGCAGCTGTTCACAAGTGAAAAACGTCGTTTCATTTCAATTCATGCGACACCCAATACCCTACCTTCTGGATCATTTGCATAGCTTTTAAGCGAACAGATATGGCTTTTGAGTCACTATCAATGCTTTTTCGAGTTGTTCTTGCGTTTGGCATGAGTCCTCTTCCAAAAGAACCTCAAATTTGGCGTCCTCAAACTTTTCCGGTCGTTCCTCGCACCTTTTGTCATCGGTATTAAAACGGCAAAACCAGTACTCACAAATAAAATTCAATGGTCTCATGATCTCCATAGGCTTCCTGCAGCACTCGACGACTTTCAGCTGCAGATTTCTGCAAATGAAAGCAAAGAAGTAATCCTTCCCGCAAATTGTGTTTTGTTGGCACAAAAGTTGACATATTCGAAGCACAGAAAAACTATGTTGTTTACATCTCAGAGAAATGACACATTCTGAAAAAAAAGTCTGATGATTAGGCTTCAAAATGAAGTTAGTTGCAATATTGTCCGATTCAATTTAATGTCAGTGAGGCCATTTCAGAATAATTTAAGACTTTTTTGTACAGGTAATAAGATACGCTTATGAAGTTTTGTATATGTCAAAAACGAACCAGCATTAAAGCCATCTAGTGACAAACAGGAAATCTAAGTTGCGGGGAAATTGAATCCGAAATTTAAATGGGTGACCTAGAAGATTTTTGGAAAAATAGATCCGTTCAGAGGAGGCTGTGCAACGTTCAGCCCTAAATGAAAATTTTTTTAAACTTTTCCTTAAGCGAATATACATTAATATTAAAAAAAATAAATTGAATAATTAAAAGCAGAACTCCCTACGTGAGCAGGAATTTAAAGGATTGGTTGGTTTCCAATTGATGAATAATTCTCTTGCACAGCAGATCCTATTATTATTTCATGTGGGAAATGTTGGCAACTGTTGGTACGTATGCATAATCAAGTTTTTCAATTACGCGGTCAGATCCAATTCACATCCCCATACTAACACTGGATTCCTTTTAAAATGTTATTTCGCACCAAGGACTTGATCATGTGCCGCAGGAATTATCACAAAAATATAATCAACCGTAAAAGTTCATAAACGAAAAAGCTTTTGCGTGACTGAATTAATAATGTTTTAACAGAGCCTTCGAAAGTTATTTCATACGACACATATTAACTCATACCGGACTACGCTTGGTTGAGTCCTGTTGCCAGAAAAAAAACCAATCCAAATAAAATCATCCAGACGTCAATTACAGATTACATTTTTTGAAAAAAAAAACGCCCGCTTCCAACTTAAGCCTTTTTGAATATTTATTTTTCTGTCGTCAGGATGAGCTCCTAATTTCACATTCATCACTTTGATTCCCTGCTAGCAATCAGGAGGCACGTTGAATGTGCATTGGTCTAAAGTGTAATTAAAACACTTATTTGAATAATTTAAATCCGTACATCACCTCAGAGCTCACATTACATATCGTGTGAGTGCTACTTTTTATATACTAACATCACATATGTGGTGTCAATTATATGTTGGAATTAGGTTTGATGATGAAAATTTAATCCGCTCACGTTTGTACGCTCTCGTTAAATAAATACCAAAAAGGAAGTTAATTTCAAAAATTACTGATTTATGGTTGTTCTGAGCCTTACGTGAAGACTTTTCTAAATGAGGAGTAATGATGTAAGCATAAAGATAAGTACGTGGATAAAAATAGAATTGTTGCCAAAGTTCATTTGAGGGATCAGAATTTCTTTAAAGACATATTTGCGTAAAATTAAAGTGAATTCTTAATTATTGAATTACAAATACTGCCTCAATTTTTTTACGATTTGTTTTTTAACATTAAAGTTACTATTATTTTTTTCATTTTATTATTTAAAATATAATTTTTTTAATATGACGGAAAAATTGTGCTAAAAATGATAGAAAATTCACCAAAGTCAAATTTACACGTAGGTTTATCGCAGAAAGTTTGAAAAATGGACAACAAATAATATTTCTCTAATCAGAAAATTCTTGAAAACAGAAAAATAACATACTGATTTATTATAATCGTTGATCATAATCTCACACTCACCCCCGACGGTTTTTAAAAATTCAAGGAAAAGTTGCCACTCCAATCGGTCTCAAATATGTGTTTCTAAATGAGTGAACCTACTGAGTGACCTAATTGACTGACAAAAAAATTTAATGACTGGGTAATGACAGAGCCATGATGACGGATTTTATTACCGTGAAATTGAAAAAATCAAGTTTTATCATTCATTTAATAGTCAAACGTAAGGATAATCATTTATCACCCGATATAAGTTGATGAATTCTAGAAAATTTCTTCATTTTCACTCCGTTAAATTTATAAATTGATAGGAATTCCTAAGGATTATAAAGTAATATCCTTTTTCACACAAGTGACTTTTCAAAATCCTATGGAGAACTTTGGAACACAATGTATTAGTGTCTTTCAGGGAGCTAGAGTATGAGCTTATGAGCTTGTCTTGTTGTGTTTGCTGTGCCGAGGGATGCAGAAGTCTAGATGCAGTTAAATAAAGAATATTATATTGTTTTACTCATATTGATACAAGATACAATAATCTCCTTTCGGTGTCAGACAAATTTTCAATTCAAGCCGTTTTGGAGTCAAATAAAAGGTAAAGTTAAATAGGATACCTTCAAGTCATGAGAAGACATCAACGGTATAATGTTAACCATTGAAAAACAGACAAGTCGGGCACTGGTCTTCTGAAGAAATTACTTGTTACATTAATCTTCAGCTAGTAATGGCTTCAAAGGATTTCCTCTCAATCCCTAATATATCTTTTCGTTAATTTTACGATTTTCCATCTAGAGTTAATTTGTTCACTATAACCTACAAGTATTGTCTAGGGTGTAGTGTTTAGCTGATTGCAGTTCACAAAGTCTCTCTCATATTGACACAGATGAATGGTTTTAAATACCTTTTGAATCCCTAGTTGAAGAAAATCTTCACTCCATGGTATGCGCTGAACATGTTCTGAACCGAGTTTTAGTTTAACACATAATGTTTGATCACATGCCAAACTTGAATACAAAAGCCCAGTCATAGTGAGTTACTGCCTGAGAATCTAGCTCACATTTCTTCAATTATTCCCGAATCATCCCATTTCATTGCTTTTACCGAAGCGCAACGACAAGTAGCGTTAATACTCCCATGTGCCATGTTTCAGAAAGAGATAGAAAAACCACAAGTAGTATTTCCTTTCCCCTTGATAACCTTCAAAGGGATGGTCTTGTTTAGCACAGAAATGAGAGGAAATTTACTCATTCAAATAAAACTCTATTCGTTATTCTCGAATATCGTTCTATTGAGAATGTGTGCTCGTTCTTTGTACTGTGCCTGTACTATGCCTTTACTATGATAATGTCCTCCCGAACATATAAAATTTTCCACCACTAGAATTAGACCGTTTAGCTACAGGTAGGAGCTAGGTGAAAACTATTATAAGTTCTGTATCTAAGTTCTACTGTTGAAAGTTAGAAAAAATGGAAAGTGTTTTGCTGATGTGGCCTCAAGCCAGAGTCTAATTTAATGAGAATGCAACATGCCCAGTAATCTTTCTCTTCTTACTTCTTACTTTCATCCATACTCAAAAAAACTATCATCATCTCATTTAATTTTAATCGCCGGTATGTATACTGGTAAGTATCCTTGACCATTACCCAATCCTTCCATATGAGTGAAGACTTAAGGCTGCCAAATGAATAAGTTTCCATATTATTATCTGCTAGTCGAGCTAGGAGTAGGCTCGTCCAATTTAAATGGCTCTGCTTAACCATGTTAAAATTTGACAGGCATACTTGCCCATTATTGTTATACTGGAGCAATAGTTCCAGGACTTTCTACCATCTTAAAAATGTTCTATACGACCTTAGGCTCAGCTTGAGCAACATATGTCAAAGATACATTGCAAATGGGATATTTGGTTGCAACTATGCACACTTTGGAATCTTCGTTTATTTTCGATGTCAGATAATAACCTTGTCTCGGAATGTTTGTTCTTCTAGAGTGGACGTTGAATTCAGGACATACTCGTGGAGCCAAAAATCTAAACCAAAAACAAAAAAAAAAACAATTCTGGGATTAGCGACGTCATGTCAACGCATCGAAAGACCAGCTATGAGTCCCTGGAGAGAAGTTTACTATTATCAACTTCAGGATCGCAAGGATCACAGTTTATTCCAGTGCCAAAGTCATCGACAACTACAACAAGCAAAAAGAAGGGTCAGAATGAGAGTACAAAGTGGTATTGTTAGAAAAACACTAATTAGAACCAGCATATGTTAGCCTTAAACTTGCACACTTGGATGAATACCAGGACACGGCTTATATAATTAGCAATAGTGTTCGAAGGTAGAGGTACTTTGGCTTATTCATGGTAGTTAGCAGGAAGATAAAAAGAAATATAAGGCACTTGGTGGGTAACCCAAAAGTTTCTGGCTTCAGAATTTCAGAGCTTCGTATACTGAAAATCATTACCGAGAACAGTGGATAGACTTTCAGTGCGTATAACAATCCCACAAAAAAACTTGAAAAAAAAGTAACATACGAAGAAAATGTCTGGAAAATATCAGTCACAATAGAATGACGAAGATCCCGAGAAGGTCATCTGCTATAGGACATCCACTTAAAACTCAGCAACACAAATAAGAAATGAAATTAACAAAGATAAAAAGAAACCTCAAGCTTTTGTAGAAATGCATAACAAAATCCTTACTTCAAATTGTGACACTATTACATGCACCACTGAAGACTTCAGTCCAAAACAAACGATTTCAAGCTGTGCGTAGAACCGCAAAGGAGTCTAATGACGATTTGTCAAAAAATTTGAAGATTGAAAAATCTAGTACCCGCGGTGGTAGACCCGCTGTAGAGGTCAAGTCCTTAGATCCAACGGCCACCTGAAGGGAACCATTGTGGTTGAACCCTCGACTGAAGAGGAAAACTCAGCCAAGCGTTGGTTTCTGGCCAAGGCTTTTTGAGATGGTCTTGGAGTCCCCGCATAAGAAACAGTTGGGTCCTTTTTTCTATGGCTCTACAGAACTTCTCAAGGTTATCTTCCTCACACTTCTGGGTTAACTTTCCACGCCCTCCAAGAGAAAAAGGAGCCACCCGCAGAGAGAGCCAGTAGGTAAAAAAGAATATTTCAAATCAATAGGTTTGGTAGGTTTTTCTTAATTCAGTGTTGAACCTTGGTTCTAGATAATCCAAATCAACGACCCGCAAATCGCAATAGATCATTGAATGGATGATGACAGATGAATGGGTAGATCTCATGGCTGCTCACTGCCGAACATCCAGTATCACGTTTCTTGTTTCTAGAAACGAGAAGACTTTAGTGACGTTCTGATGACGACGTTTGATGTGGAGTAATGTGTGAGAAATTAAAAATTTATTCATCCTTTAGTCTAAATGGTGCGCGTCAGATCGAGGAAACTGCAGGAGAGAAGTGAGTAATAGTGAAAATTTGGGAACTAATACTAAAAATTTTGTTACCAGGGAGCACACAAAAAGTGCGAAACGTAATCTGAAGACTTTTTTTTGACTCCATCATAATATAAAAGATCGGGTTAGCCCTGGAACATGAGACCTCTGACATATAATAAGATCTTCCTAAAAACTTCCGTGATCAGTCTGATTTGTTATTCTAGACCTAGTAACTTAAATAAGAACACAATTTTAAAATTTTGACAATGTTCCTTACAGAGTCGCGTTAGAGAAATATACACAGAAAAAGTTTACTTCTCCGGGGTAAAGCTACCTAGGGAATATACACCATTCATTACGTATGCGTATTGAAACATACGTACTGATACCTTAAAAATACTGTCTAAGGCTGTTAAAACTATGTTTTGGACCAGCCAAAAAGAGTCTTTTTTAGAGATGGCCAACTTCTTTTAACAGCTCCAAGGATTCAATTAGGCCAACTGAGGAACTGTTCAAAAACATTCCATAGTTCCCGAAAAATTACAGGACCCCGAGAAAATTGTCAGATGAAGTTCGAGATATGTCCATGAATACAAATTCTGGTATCCAAAGACTGCCGTAATTTGAACAAACGGAATTCGACCTGATTCGAGTTATTCGACAACGAATCATTTGGAAGCAACAGGTTATATTGGCAGCAGATTTCTTCCTTTCAAGCCCATTGACATAGACGGATTATCATTGGGTTGATTGATACACTATCGAAAGCTCATCCCGAGAGACATACTTAAGGAGTATTCATCCCGATTGTTGGCAAGCTGCATCATATTTTTGAGAGATTGACGTTTTTATGGCGTTAACAACCAGCATAGATACAGTCATCTGTTCAAGGCATGAAAAGGACTTTTGTAGTCTTTTGTAGTCTCTGCACAAAAGATACTCTGCACAAAACATTCCACGTAGCTGCAAACAGGTAAGCAAAAAAGGCCATTTTAAGCGAAACCTGGCTTGTCTATTTTTTGTCTAATCGGGAGAGTCCCTACAATAAAAGGGTCGGGGAGTCTCCATCCTTTTTGAATTTAACAGTGTGATAGATATGTTCATCAATGTTTTGGAAACTATAGCGCAGGCTATATTACCAACTAACATGGCGAAAAAGCGAAGATTAAGACTCATCTTACTGTGGTAACTCGAGAATGTTAGAGAAAGCGTAGAAACTGGCGTTCCGTAGTCCTACTGAATACAAAGTAAAAATTCAAATAGTTGCGAAACTTATGGGCAATGTGATGGTTCAGGATGATTTGTAGTTACTTTCCTTCCTGGATTTCTGGATGATCCCTGTCTACATGCCTTTTGCCTTTCGTCAGTTCAATACCCTGGAAATTATTTCGCCAGGATCTCTTTGTTGGCAAATTTTTGTTGTTGCATGAAATCTCCCAGATGTCGTTTCTTCACTTGCCTTGATTTATCAGTCAAACTTTAAGAGAAAGGAAAAAGGAACGTCAAAATCCGTCTTCGGTTTCAAAGCTTCGAGCAAAGCTTCATGGTATTGATGTTGTATGGGACACACCAACTTGTTTTCATGATTGAATATTTGGTTTGAATCTCCATTTGAAAGGACACAACGAGTAGTTAGCCGAGGAGGTACGTCGTCCTCTCATTTCCATTTTTGATGCCCACTGCCGTATAAGGACCTTGCTAATAAGGACAGCCACAAGTCTTAATGTCCCATCATTCCCAACGACCAGTGGAGTCTACTCATATATCCAACTGTTCCGTAGTAGCTAATATGTTAGCTTCACGCCTCGAAATTCTCACGACGGCTGTTTCTTATTACCTCGAATTGTTATATTGTACCCATCTGAGTTTGACTTCTTAATCTCAACATTTTTAGCAATGAGTAAAGGTACGACAGGACAATGCTTCGGAATTTGATGCCATCCATAATTTTGGTATTTTATCTTTAAGGTTTCATTTTTGAATTTCGCCATTCAAAACCATGAAGTTCTACGGAATCAATTCTTAATATGTTATCATAGGGGATATTTGTGACGAGAAAGAGAGCTGGGCTAACAAATTTCTTGATATCACCAAGATATCGGTCTCACCATGAGGTGGTTCACTGTTTCTTATGTCTTCGGAAAGAAACGAGCGCTTACTTCTGACATTGGATGAGCGCTTACTTCTGACATTTTATCATCTGATCAGGACAACAGCTGGGAAGTGTTGCAGGTTCGATGGAGGGGTCATTTTTGACCTGGATTCTGCTGCAACCCTTTGATATATTTCATTCCTGACAAGCTTTGCTTTATCGCGGTCATCTAACGATAGTTTGAGGACTCATTTCGGGCTAAACAGTGATAGATTCTCCGCGTGATGTCGATTGTCGATGTCGGAGATAGAAATCTCCGCGCAAATAGGTTCTTAATGATAAAAATTAGCATAATGATAAATAAATAATTCATGTCGGTTCATCCCTATGCTTTTGAATGATAACTTATAAATAAATTGGTTCCAGCACTTGGAAATGCCACTCCAAACATCTTGGTGAATTTCAAACCCCTATCGAGGTCATCGAAGACCTGAATTTTTAGCTTTCATTATGAGGCATGGTAGATAGTCGCCATTGGAGATAGTGGAGCAGTTATCACAGCCGTTACTTTTTTCAAGCTCTACTGTATCGAATGAACTTAACACAGTGCGAAACTTTACACCGAAGATGGCACATCGCCGAGACGCGTATGTGAACGATACAAAGAAACAGACAAAGAATGGTGTCACGTCGTTAAGAGGAGAAAAACAGTTTTTCTATTCATGTCAAACAAAGCGCAGAGTAAAGGGAAATTTACTGTTTCCTTTTAAATCCCTATTTACAGTACTTATTTTATTGATCCCGTTTTTGTTTAGATCAAAATTTTCTTAGAAGCCTTTAAATTAGGGGATAATCTGCGCCAAACTTCCTCGAATCGTGCTTGAACTGCTTGTCCAGGGTTATCTTTTGGTTTATTATCTGTAGTTCTAGTTTTTCCAACATTTTCAAAGGGTTGCTTCGAAGTCAACTGGCTCTTACTCTTGTCTTATTCTCATATCTGTTGATTGCTGGTCAAGCTTTGTATTTGATTTGCTTTTCTCATTGAAGTAAGATTCCTTAGGAGTGCTCCAGTAATTATTAAGTAAATTGTAGTACACACGCAGTCCTCTGGCGTAAACCAGACTCCGCGCTGACCAGAAAGTTGGCCTTGCCTTGCTCTCTTCGTTGATAATTGTCTTTTCTTTTCCACGTTTGTTGGAAAACTATGATTTAGTTCAACTAAATCAACTTTTTACTCAACAAACACTAATATTAAATTTTTTTGTGAATAAGTTTTTTCTTCAACAATAATTGTCTGTTTTTCTTTCCGTCAGAGTCGTAACACCTTAACAATTTCCACTTCAGGAAATCGCCATCATTTCCACTCCAACTTCAAAGTTTGGAGTAAGAGCATTCTGATGTATTGACTTTCACAAGAAATATCCTTATTCAGAAATCAATGTGATTTGTATTATACGTATGACCTTGGATTTTAGTCTATTTACAGACCATTCGAGCGTTTTCTATGAATTTGAGACAATTTCAAACACTTCGTCCTGTCACCATTTACCGAATGGTTTAAGTCTGCTTGACAGGACTCCTTTCACTTCCTTTTACGGACTGATTCCCCAGAATAGACTGCTACATTCCAGGCAAATTTTGTATGATATTATTTTCACGATAGAGTCGATGTTACTTTGATTAACCTTTTTGGTTGAAGTCACTCCTTTTCACAGGTAAATGAAAACAAATCCAATCGATATTAGCATAAGGACTGCTGTTACTATTTCATCTTCTGTCACGATAACTATTGCAACTACAAATCCTTTCACTGCTCTTATGACATTCAGTTTGCTAATCGAACCAAATATTAATTTCAACAATAAATTTGATATCTTAGATTCATTCCTGAAGTTTACCCACCTACAGAGGACCAATCTATTGATCCTTTGCAGAGTCTCTTGCCCGTTGAAGTGCTTTTTCCTAAAATAAACTTTATGCTTACCTACTTTTACCCTTGAAAATGTTCTATTCATGAATTTTCTGTTTGAAGTAAATCAAGGATGCTTCAAATAAATATTTCGCATTCAAAATTCGAATTTGAACCAATTTGAGTTCAATCTGGGAGTAGATACATTATGTAAATTATTATAAAGTTCAGCATAATTCGAATTAAAGCATTCAATCAAATAGAAATCGTGGAAAATTTCTTTCCATTTGACTTGATACCACCAAAAATTTCTATCCATTATTTTATACTCAAATCACCATCGAGACTCGAGTGGCTCTAATTTATAAAGCCACCGTATCGATTTACAGCCCAAAAGGAGAGCGGCTGGCATACGAAAAAGTGGTTAATCCGTGAAAAGAATGGATCAATACGAGAACGATATTTTTTCGTTTAGTTCTTGAGTCCTTTCACAGGCATAGGCGATAGCGAACGGATTTCAGCCAAGTGTATCTGAATGATGGTCGTATCTTGCAACTCTGTGTCTTTTTTTTGTTTTTTGTTTTTGTTTGGGGACCATTCGGATGTAAGCAATGTGGGTTAAGGGTCGTTTTTGAAGTTATATAGATAGGCATTAAATATTTCCTGGAATCGAAAAGAGAAAATCCCCTTATTGTTTGGCATTAATTGAATTTCACAGTTCGATGCAAGAAAATTGACAGCAGAGAGAAAAAAATCCTGCCTTTATCTATATGGAAAGTGAGATGAATCTCAATATCACAGCATTGTGTTGTTTTTCGTTTCAGATCAAGGCACGTAGCTTCTATCTTGAGTCCTTTTATTCCCCGGAAGATATTTTTAATCATGAGCTCTGAATATAAATAACCGAAATGGATAATAGGTGTTAAAGAGAAAAGACATGGAAAGGCAATATGGAAATTCTAGGAAATGAATGAACTTACGTCAACCATAGAAAGTAAATTCAAAGGATTATTCATTTATAATCGACATACGTATATTGTTTTGTTGCCAGCTGAGATTGCCTTCATTGATTCGCGGCAGGGATGATTACACCCTGAATGTTTATTCTGTTCCAAATCTAATCAAAAATTTACACGTGGGCGTTTTTTTTTTTTCGTTATTGGTATTATGTAAGGACAACAAAATAATTCATCCCGTTCTCAACGTAGTGCTGGATCTCAAGGACGAATCTGTCGAAGAAATCCAGAAGGTAATTTCCTACCATAGTCATATGAGTGCCTATTTCACGGTCTGGGAGTTTCGGCCCGAAGCTTCAAAGGACTCAGCAAAGACTACGACCATGTCATTTCGCTGGCTATTGGTGGAAAGAATAGTAACATTTTCACAACTGGAAGATCATACATGCATATGAACCGGAACACCATGTGAAACGTGACCTCAAATATTTAAGGGCCTATACTAGTGTGGCACTTTCAAAAAATCGTTCTTTTTGTTTTTCTGGCTTATTCGATAGTTTACACTTTCAAAATTAACCTGTGAGAGCGGCAAGGTCGTATCATGAATAGTTTTTGAATGGCAGCATTCTAAAGAGCGACGGCTCGCAGGTATAAACTGCTCTACCTGCCTATAGATGAAGTTTCGAAGTCAGTGTGTTTATTTACCGCTTCATAAGGATGTTACGGAAACTCTGAAACCAATTTATGCTGATTTTAGTTCAAGGGAATGGCTAGAGCGATGCAAAGGAGGAAAAACACAAAACAATAACGAAAGTTATAATGGGTTGCTATGGCAGTTTTCTCCAAAGCACCTTGCCAGCGGGATGAAAACAATTGAGCTCGCTAATTGCCCAGCAGTTTCAAATATTAATTTCAACCAAATATTAATTTCAACAATAAATTTGATATCTTTGATTCATTCCTGAAAAAAAAAAAATTAATGATGTTTTTTATAGTATCTTTGTTTTTTTTTGGGTTGGGGGTGAAGGCAATTTACGTCCGGAGTGTGGGACTCCTAGCAGCGCATGCTACCAGACTACCCACTAAACAGCCTTCCTGTCTAGCCTGGAACCGTTTGACACATTACTTCGGGCTAGGCCTGTTATTACTTCGCCCTAGGGCGCCGTCAGCCTAGAGAAATCTCCCCCCAGCAGGAGGGGGCAGGATGGAGGAGGACTGCTGGAAAGGAGACCCGCCTAGACCCCGCGCGCAAGGTTATACATTGTACATTTTTTGGCAGTAAGTATTGCCCGAGAGTAATGTGCCACACGGGTCCATTTGTCGAAACTTTTCAGCACTTCTCCGACCAGATTGTCTGGAGAAAGCTCTCCCATCACCTCCCACAAGTCCTGCGCATTCTATTCCACCTTCTACAATTGAAGAAGGTGTGACGTGCGTCGACCCTTCCCCGGGCAGAAAGTACAGTCTGGGGACCGTGATTTACCAACCTTGTGCAGATAAGACTGAAAATACCCATGCCCGCTAAGAAGCTGGGTAAGGTAATAATCAGTCTCACCATGCCTTCGATTTAGCCACGATCTCACGTCCCCTATACGGCGGGCAGTCCAGCGGCCATTAGAGTCGCCTTCCCAGGACTGTTGCCACTCGAGTATTGTGCGCTACCTCTCCTCTCGGTTCACCGCATATCTTGAGCCCTCCGCTTTTTGGTCATAAATTCTCCGTCTCTTCCTAGCAAGGAGGGCGATGGGTATCACTCCTGCGATCACCAGCACCGCCGACTCAGAGACAGTGCGGTATGCAGACGCAACCAGCAAAGCTCCTCGTCTCTGTACCTGCACCAAGCGCTTTCGGTACAGCTCCTTACTGAGAGCTCCGGCCCACACCTCAGAGCCGTACAGTAGCACTGACTGTACAGCACTCATGAGAAGTCGGCGTTTGATCGGTGTGGGCCCACCGATGTTGCACATTAGCCGACTTAGAGCTGAGACGCCTATCGTGGCCTTTTTGCCGTTGCTCTGATCTGTTCCGAAAAGCTCATTTTGGAATTGGTCAATAGTCCCAAATATTTTATTGCAAGTTTAGACTAAACAGTCGCATCTCCGATCTGCAAAGGAATTACCGTGGGAATTCTTTTCTTCGTGAGAATGACCACCTCGATTTTCTCTAGTGCCAAACTGAACTCGCGGGTGGTCATCCATTCCCTCACTTGATGAATTAGCATTCCCAGTCTGCGCTGCGCATGTTCGACTGTGTGTCCGGCGACCAGTGCTGCTATATCATCTGCATAGCCGACTAAGCGCGACTCATCTGGCAGCTCAAGCCTCAATAGTCCGTCGTATGAGGTGTTCCACAAGTCTGGTCCCAGTATGGAGCCTTGCGCTACACCAGACGTTATCTTCATACTGCGCCGCCCATCTTGCGTGTCATAGAGCAGATAGAGCTATTTTTCAATATTTTGAAAAAAAAAAAATCATAAAATATAGCTGAAAATATACCTTATTATGTCTAAAAATTTCAAAACATTCTAACTAGTACTTTTTTTGAAAAAATTCCTGCAAATCGCCTAAATTTTTATGGGTTACACTCGTATAGCCCCTTAAATTTCTATAGTTCGTATGTTTGAGGTGATTCGACCCGGCTCCTTTTGATATTTTGGCTGACTCTGAAGGGCTTGCATTGCTCTTCCAACGTACCGATAAGCCAACTGAAATAAGTTTTCGTGAACTGCCTGTTCCAAACGTGTTCGGCGCAGTTCGGATACAGGACTCAGTGGCTGCCCTACATCTATGACTCGGCTTTTATGACGTATGACTTATATTAAATCAAGGAGGAATTTTAAAAGACTCTTTAAAACCGTTTATTTTTGCAGGTCATAAAGAAGCAAGGACCCCGCTGCCAAAGCAATGTGGATTATTTGTGAATGGTTTTGAGGAACGGCGCACTTTGCTATCCTTCTCAGTAATATTTTTTTAATTTTCATCATCTTGTGTTGAATAAAAATGAATTTCAATGAACACTATAAAGTTTCGAAAATCGGGTCATATGTTGCCTTTTGATTAGGTTAGAGCGGTTTCCATACAGCTGAACTTGCTCATCATAAAGAGCTAAAGAATGTAGAAATACCACTGCAAGCAGTATCTTTTAAGCCCGGTATCAGCTACGTGTAAAAAAAGTAGTTTCATGACAACATCATCTAGATTTGAGAATCCATTGGTGGTTATAACATTGAAGTGGTGGAAGACAGGACTATGGTCTAACGTCATAGCGGGATTGTGATTCATTAACTTTATAATACAAGAATAAAATTATGATGAAAACAACCAAACATTTAGGGGTGGACCTAACATCACCATCACAATCTACGTGAAATTTATCTACACGAAACGTGCTGGAGTTAATCCACAACAGAACTCTCCTGGAATTGAACGTATTGTTTTCAGTTGCAAAGAAAACAATACTGGGGAAAATCCAACAAAGAGCTCTCTTGAAATTGAAAGCATTGCCATTGAAAGCAATACTGGCAAAAATAATCATTTTAAGGAGACAGGAATGTTCACCTGTTGACTGACACTCCAGCAGAAACTGTCTCAAAAATCGAAATTTTTGACAGAGAACTTCAAAAAGAAAGGTAGTTACGCACATTTACGGCAAAGTCGCGAGTTTAAAACGCTAATCAGGACTTAAAATTAATGCCGGTCTCGTTCGCTCATACATGGTAATGGAGCTAAATTCCTAGAAATATGCAACCGTGATGCAAGAGACTGGAGTTACGGTTCTAATGATTCTAAGCTAAAAGCTTCACAGGTAGGAAAAGTCCAGGATAATAATCTCAACAAAGCTAATAGCAGCAAGCCATGCGAACCTTTGACACAGAGAATCCAGTGAAGGTTCGCTTGAACACATTGTCGATAGAATTTAACACTATCAACAATGGTAGCTGAGGGACGTGAAAGAAACTAGATCCAAAAGAAAACTCCTTGCAAACGCTCATGGTGAAAGTAGGGAACGATTCGAATTATCATAGGAAAGGACATAAGCAATTCGAGCCCACAAGTCACGGTAAAGGAAGGAACTGCGAGTAACTTTCTGTTGGTACTTCATGGTGAGGCAAAAGGAAGCGAAGGAAGCATAGCACCGACATCTCCGGAAGGTAAAACAGAGACCTAAAAGACCAAGTGTATATAGGGCAAACATGTTTTATTTATTAAGTCAACATTGGTGAAGAATTACTCCAACATCCTTTAAGAAATATGGAGTAATATGAGAAACGAAATAAATGAAGTCATCATTCAACAATATGACAAATAATAACAGTCTTATGCCTATTTTATATGCCAAGTTTTTCGTAAAATCCGTGACAGAGTTGACAATCAACAATCGTTATAAATAAGGACTGACAGTTGGCAACTGAGGTCATGGCTCAACAACCGATGGCTTTTTTGGAAATAAGAGACATTGACGGTGCTACAGTGCCCAACGATTTAAGGGAGATCGATTTAAGGGAGATTTAAGGGAGATCGAGGATCAAATTCCTCCAGAGCAAAAATTTTGGGTCTGGGTTAATGCCTGGCATAAGGACGGAAAAGTGTACTTTCCCTACAAATATATTGTTTTACTCCTGAGCTATGAAACCATCGTAATTGGCTGGATGGATTGCCAAAAAGTAGGTTTTGCCCGATACTTCAAATACTATGCTTTCCAGCAGGTGCGTTTGGACTAGGGGTACAATAAATGAGAATCTTCTGATGAAAAGGCAAAAGAAAGTAATTACAGAAGGCTACGGCTTGCTGAAATCTGAAGGTCCGAAGCCTGCAGGTATTTCCAGCTCATTATGCCGGAGGCGGAAGTTGTTTGATGTTCTAAATAGTATCGAAAGGCAAAGCTGCGACAAAGGTTTGATTCCTCAAAGTCAATGTCATCCGTTACCGCATAGAGCCTCCTATCTTAAATTGGAACGGAAAAAGAAATAAGCAGAGCGGAAAAGTTTAAGGATGCATCTGACACCGCTAACATCTGAATGTGCGATATGGTTTTGCGCCGAGACTAAGATACCAAGACCCACAGTACGGGTATGACTTTGAGCTAATCAGCTGTTCGGATGCGACATTTTTGTGTATCTATTACACTCTTTTCGAATTTCGAATTTCATAGGCTCAACAGGGGAGGACGTTTGATGTCTTTCATGACTTTGTCTTTGAGTCCTCGATTGTTCCGATACGAAACTTTTTAGTACCGATTAAATGTGACCAAGCAAATCTCATCTTTCTATCAGACACCTGCAGTCTCCATAAACTGTGGTAGGTTTTATGATGCTAAAGTCTTGCTGACCTGCTAGAATACCTGGTCCCAAATCCAGAGGGTGAAAAAGGCTGGATTTGTTCCTATAAAAATCGATAACAAACTAATTTTTCCGAGCAAGAATCGTGGGTATCAGACCAGCGAAGGCCTTTATTTCTAGATCTTATGCAACTACGGTTCAGAAGAAATGCAAAGCGCTGGAGGACTTCTAGGTCAAGGATCACTAGTACGCTGAATTAAAAATTGGCAAGTGTGCTACTAAACGCTTGGCAAACATTGAAGTGATGAAGATGAAGGAGTTGTCTGTACTTCGTAAGGTCAATTCAAGCGAAAAAATCATGTAGGAAGGACTAGAAGAACGGCAATTGAAAAAGTCAGTAACTCCCTCATAAACTTCTTCACATCTACTAGCAACGTTTTTGCAACGACAACTATGGTGCGGTTAGTATGCCGAGAACAGGATATCCAGCCAAGCCAACATTGCATATATTTGCAAGAGTGGTTAGTGGGGATCGAAAGAAAGAAGGCTTGGATTCGCTTGGAGTAGTGGAAAAGGATGAACCTTACTTCGCAATGATACGCCAAGTACGAAGAAAGTTGGCTGTGAGTCTCAGGAAATAGATGAGTTCTTCGAAAATATATTTATAGACAAGATGTTAACTTTGGTAGACAAATGGAGGTATATATAACATCATATGCGGGCGAGTCTTCTAAGAAGGAGAGAAATTTTACAGGGTTGGCCCTTTCTTCTTAAGAAAGGAGTATTCCTAACGTGAGGTGACATACGGTGAGAACAACGAAGCCTCTTTAGTAGCAATAAGATATTCAGCTCCCGTTTAGGTTGTTCTGGTCATTTGAGAGGCTTTTATTAGTTGGAAGTCTGATTACTTTGTGTCACTGGCACCTAACTACCCAACATAAATGATAAGTGTTTTTGCTTTAGATGTTTTTCGTTTTTTTATATAAAAATAATGATCTCTTATGCCTTTATGCTTTGTTATTTTTTATATTATATCTTGACATATTCTTGGCAGCTCCCTGCAGATAGTCTTTTGTATAAGGAGAGCCCTTTGTTTATATCAAAGAGAAATTGGAGATGAGTGTCCCATTTTGTTTGACCGATTCTTTTTAGATAAAAGACCTTTAAGATTTTTCACGCGCAGGAAAGAGACTCGATTTCAGACGTAATCGTAAGTTTTAGGCAACTGTAGGTCCTACTTCCAAGGCTTAGTTTGCCACAAAAAGGCAAATAAATAATAAAAATAATGTAATAATGATAAAAATAAAATAAAAAATTTATTACATGAATTTATAATGAAAATAACTCATGAGTCAACATGAAAAAAAAACCAGAAGAAGGGTCGAAATATCACTAAAGGGCATATGAGATTGTCGCAAGGATCGGAAAAAATGGAAGAATCTTAAACCATGAAGTGATTGTTACAGTTAAAAGAGAGAAATTACAGGTTATCCTCTTTCTTAGTTATTTTATCGAATTGGCCGATTACTAATAAGACCATTGAAAAGTTTATCCAGGATAAATTTCATTCAAAAAGTGTTGAACTTACCTGTGGTATACGAAACAAACGAAGCAAATTAGCGACTTGAATCGATGTAACTGAGGATGCAGCACCAACAACTCCTGATATCACTTTCCGAATATGTGTTTTGTTGCAATGGTATTCCGTGTCGTCTATATTGCTAATGGAGCCTGTAATTGAAATCAAAAACAATTGAAATTGATGAATTTCGGAGAAAAAGGTATAAATTTTCGAATAGATTTTACTAAATCTCAAATTGTTTATGGTCTTGCTAGCATTCTAATTAATTTCGCGACTGAAAATAACGTAACATATGGTGAAATTTAATTTATTTAGCGTAAATTATTACATAATTCCCAATATCGAGATAATGATGTGCTCCAGACGACACGAATATATTTTATAAGAATTCAATTCCCAGCACATGCATGCATTCATCACTGAGCTCCTATATAAGCTCCCAGCTATCAAACTCACACGCATTCATCTTTACATTATTGAAATAAATATCACAGATAGTTCATTGGTTCGGAAAATTATTTTGTAATGAAGCCTCTCATAAATAATGGAATCATGTTATAGTTCATCTATCTTTTATCTCTGCGTAAGCTCCAATTCTTGTTTAGGCCAAAAACTACCATGCCATCACCTATGCCATAAATTCACATTAGATTCTTCGGCGTATATATTCGGAAATTTGTGTGTGTTTGCGTCTAAGGATATTAGGTACCTTCTAGCCAAAAATTTGCCAGCACAAGCCTGTTATCACAACATGAACAGATTTACATCCCATCCCAAGAGCCATTGAACTGAATATGTGGACGCAAAATGAGATTTTTTTGTTGGTTAACGAAAATTATATACGCTGAGCAAATAGGTGGGCGAAGGACACAATATACAGAGTTAATAAATTGTTGTCAACACAGGATACAAGTTTTAAAAAATTCCAAGCAATGCAATGTAGTTTGCGTTGAAATTTATGGTCTGATAAATTATCTGAAGGATCAATTTGAGATCGCCAATGAAGGTTCTATTTATTTATTATAAACAATAGAATATTAAAATTTCAAATTAGAAGTCCTTCTTCCCTGAATGGTTTCTTTTTCCTATGTATTTCTTATTCTCATGTTCTCATGTTGACTGCTTTGAAATTATTCTTCCATATTTGAAATTTTCATTATGAGAACATATGTGATTGAGGTTGAGTCCTTCTTGCAGGCTGAATATGTATAATTGCTGCTATTCCCAGATTTTCAGTAGACTTAATTTCAGGGAACGGATTTTTCAGTCCATGTTTAAGGATGCGTAACAATTGTTCCAATAGTATAAAAATTAAACGATTTCGCATCACGCTGGTTCTTGTTGAAAATTTGTGGTGAACCTATCAGACCATCATCCACTATATAGAAAATCAAAGCACATATGTACCTGGTCCTCGTAATAACATTTTCCAAAACAAGTTAGGGTGTAATGTATCATACACATGGTTATATGATAGCGTAAGTGCATGTAGCAGTAGAACTCTCGGGCGACATATCTCAGACAGAGATAGAAACAGTACAAGTAAATTTACATTCGTATTGCTTTTTACGCAAAAGCGTTGGGAGGTTAAAACTTGTTTTACAGAAAAATGAATGCTGAAATTTACCAATCCAAATAAAACTCTAATTATTACTTTACATCGGGAATTTGTTTGAAGTTTGAGCACTGGTAGTAGATGCGCTCACTCGAGCTTAAGACTAAGTGGAGATTATTGCTTTTGATTATTGAGTATCAGAGAGTACTCTATCAGTTTAATGATGAGATATAAAATAGAGTATCTAGAAGAAAGCGAACTTACTGTAGGGTATGTGGTCAACAGCTCAAAAATATCTTCACGATATCAAGTACAAGGACATACATAGCAAATGGGCAATAAGTTATATAAATATAAATAAAATAAATATAAATATAATAAATATAAGTTATAAATGAAGATAATAAAATATCATTCACAAATGACCCTTATTCACGATAGATTGTTACTGGTGACGAAGATGGGTCTGTTTGACGAAGATGCGCCAAATAATAACTTCCTTCAACTCAAATACCGGTGCAACCGTACCCATTTCCAAAACATCCTCCAGCGCAATGAAAAAGTGTTCGTTGTGACTTTGTTTGGTGACTTCTGGCTGAATTGATTTTCTGGCAATTGGGAGACGAAGTAACGTATAAACGGCTTCAGGTCTACAGAAAAAGGGTTGGCTTGAACTCAATAATACCTGACCACATACAGTAAGTTCATCAAACAAAAGTCGCATTAAAAAATATGGTAGCTAAACTGGAATGTTTCGTCATTCCATCCATATTCTCAAGACTAAACACTATCCGA
Organism: Stratiomys singularior; assembly: GCA_954870665.1. Taxonomy (NCBI): domain Eukaryota; kingdom Metazoa; phylum Arthropoda; class Insecta; order Diptera; family Stratiomyidae; genus Stratiomys; species Stratiomys singularior. The sequence goes on along the minus strand of OX940881.1, from coordinate 23,753,671 downwards.
TTTTCAATAACTCAGATCAAACAGATATTCCCGGTGGAAAACAGATTTGAAAAGTTACATTGGTGCGCGGTCTCGTTACCATAATTTTACTGGAATTATAATTTTGTTCTAAGGAAAAATATTTTACGACCAGGTGATTTATCAAATCACTTTAAGAAATTACGTCACGGTTCAAATAAGCGTTGTTCACTTCAAATGTCGTCGTCAACAATACTGGGTCAGAAAGATGTCAAAATTGACAAATGACGTATGTCAAAACGATTCGTTCCTGGGAATTTTTAGTTTTTCGAACAATCCTCGCCTCATATCTTTATTTGGCAATAATTATTTATATATGCTTATTAATGCGACTCTATAGAAAACCATTCGAAATTTTGTGCATTTTTGCTCCCAAGAATATCCAAACTATACTAAGAGTCTTTTAGATGAAACGGTAATAAAGGTGACGAAAAGGCTATTGCTTTATTTATAACTGAAAAAGCATAACTTAAAACGCTTGCAAACAATGGTCAGATACGAGGTTTGTTCAAAAAGTATCGCGAATTTTGAATTTTCGCGGGCTACGTATGTTCGATTTTTGATCTTTTGGTGGCGTTATGTTCGTACTAATGACCCCCACTTATGTTGACAAAACCGGCCATTTTGAATGTCCAGTGAGTTTTTGACAGTTATTGTGCGTGGACGTCTTTTAGCTTGTCTTCGATTTTCGTCTATCCCAAAAAATGGATCAAAGAATTTGTATTAAATTTAGTGTGAAGAACAACTTACAGTGCGCGGATGCATTCAGAATGTTGACTGTTGCATACGGCGAAGGTACTTTGGACAAAAGCAACGTTTATCGGTAGTAACAAATGTTCTCAGAGGGACCGCAAAAAAAACACGCCAAGCTCGTTCGAATATTCAGGTTTTGCTGGCAGTTTTATTCGATTGCTGGGGCGTGGTGCATTACGAGTTCTTGCCGCAGGGTAGAACGGTCAATAAGGAATATAACATTCAAGTAATATGCAATTTGCGAGAAGCAATCCGCCAGAAACGCACGGATTTGTGGAAGAACAAAAATAGGCTTTTGCACTATGTTAACGCTCCTGCTCACACATCGTTACTTGTGTGCGAATTTTTGGCCAATAACAACAGTCTAATAATGCTGCAGCCACCGTATTCCCAAGACCTGGCCCCTGTGTCTTTTTCTTGTTCCCGAAACTGAGAGGCCCATGAAAGGACGACGCTACGCCACGATTGAGGAGATAAAGACGGCATCGAAGTAGGAACTGAACACGATCACAAAAAATGATTTTTCAAAATGCTTCGAGGATTGGAAAAAACGTTATCACAAGTGTATAATGTCTAACGGGGATTACTATAGATATTCATGAATAAATAAATAATTCTTGAAAAAAAACATGAAATTCGCGATACTTTTTGAACAAACCTCGTATATGTAAAAAAGGTGCTTGGTGTCACGCGAATCATTTAAGACAACCCACAAGACTTCTTAGGACATGTTTCTGTTGCTAAAATAGTTCTCTGCGTAGGATCAAATATAAACAACCGTAGAGAAAAGAAAATAGGCATTAGAGTACCCAGAGTATCCAAGTAACGACAGTAAAAATCCAAAGAAAAGGGATGAGCTACCCCAAAGTGTCATGCAAGTTTTGGTCCTGTTTCAGCAGATAACGCTGTTTCAATCCCAATATATTGCTTATCCAGGAAAAGTGTTCATATATCTGACTTAAGCACCAGATGGCAGTCAATGCCTTGAAAAGCCTTATTAGCCTTTTTTGTTTACTACGTTCACGGTTGAATCAAACGCCTGATAGATTCATTGGTTCATTTTTGCATTTTTGCGTCTCATGCAGAAATGTTATTCGGCCACGAAAATTCTTGATTATTGACATGAACAAATCCTATTTACCCACCTAGGGTGAGGTGTTAGTTATACTATGGAGAGAACACAATATAGGTTTCCTTAGCTTAGTTTCAGGTTCAACTCTCTAGAATCAACGAATGGACTTACCGCTTTGACTTAACACCTAAACCTTTTCTATCCTTAGAGGTCAGCTTGGCAATAAGTATTCACAGTATAGAAACTCCAAAACTCCTAGGAACCGTCCGAAAAAAAAAAAACGTTTGTGTATCTACTGACCGAAGCGTAGAACCTAATGGATCTAGTTATGATTTTTTTAAAGGATCATTACATGATGGAGTGAGTTGGGGAGGCAGGAGCGGATTTTCGTTACCAGAACATCTGCTCTAGAATCACCCGCAACTTAGTGAATAACTTCTGTGCCAAAGGAAATTTTCCTTTCAGTATCAGCACAGTTTTAGATTGAGAAAATTACCCAGAAAAAACAAACTTGGTGGACAGATTACCTAGAATAAGTGCAGTCAGTGAAACAGATGATGAAAGGACGCAGAGATGTTTTTGGTGGAGTCGCGATATGGTGACTGTTCGAACGATCCTGTCTAAAAAGCGTAGTGAAAGCCCAGCTTTGCTACAGCTTGGAACAAACAGTCAAAGTCATTTTGGCTCAAAATCCTGAAATATTATAATACCACCCGGCAGAATTTACAAACTAAATCCAATTCAAAAGTTAGAAACCAGGGATAATCAAGTAATGAAAGCGATTTTAACATCATGAAATGCTGACCTACGTAGATGATGCTACATTGGTCCTGTAGACAAAAGAGCTTGGGGCCTGTGGGTAATTGAAGGCACAGACTTCCAAAGGAACATGAGAAAGTGATGTGGTCAGAATTACGCTTGACCTACAAAATTTTTCCGGGGGTACCAATCTTACCTAGGTGGGCTAATACTCCGATATCGGAACATAAATTCAAATATCGCTGTAACCAGGAAGACATGAACGTCTGTTGTCCAAAGAATAAGTCTTGTAGCAAGTCTACCATCAGAAGTAGTTTTAAGTTGTTCTACCACGAAATTTCATTGGTCCTACTTGAATTTAATCAATGCCTGTCAGCTTGATATTAATTGCAAGATCTTACTAGTTTTTTTATGAAAATTCAGCTTTAGTGTGGGAAAATGCTTAGAATTGAATCATTCTGAGTATTGTATGTAGCTATCTGCAAAATTTTTCCATCCTTCCAGCAGGTTTATAGTAAAAGTGTCGTCAACATGACCCTGTCAAAGAATGAAGCCATTTTTTATGTCTTCAAAGGAACGGAATTTCCGCTTCACCTAACCTTGCACCACCCAACAGAACAAGTAACAATCGGATGGCCCAAAGTCTGGAGAAAACGCCGGTAAAAAGGGACTTCCCAGTTGAGCATTTCAAGTTAAGTTTTAGCATATTTTAGCAACAGAAAACCGATCGTTGTCAAACAATAGAGGCACTTTTTCGTACATCTGCTCGTATTGTCACCGTATTTTGCCCAAGTGCTAAGTTCAATTCATATCAATTTAGGTCAAAATTGTATCCCAGAAGTAGTTTTTTTTCGGTAAAAATAGTTTATTGTAAATAGTTCTAACGTTAGCCCCCCAAAATTTCAATATAATCTTGAATATTCTACCGATTCAACCACGATGGAACAAAGCCGGGCAGTTCTCTTCATAAATCCCCATGCCTAAGCAAACTCTCCTTTATGTAAGCAGTTTCATGGTGCTAAGCCTTCTGTTCGGCGTCTTCGTTAGTCTTCGACCTTCCTTCACGCAGGCAAACTTCAACATCACTTCAAATCACCATCTTTCAAGAGACAGCATCAACCATGTCATTTTTTTACTTAGAGCAGTATCTGCCCAAATTTTCGGGGCTCCTATTGCAACATCAGCCGCCATTTTTTTTTCTTATCAAGGATGAGTATCAACGATACCCCAAACAACGATTAATAAGCCGAAGAATATACATTTCGGAGAAAACAAGTGGGTTTGATTACCATATGTCAAAGCTTAGTTTTTGACGTCTCAAATGTGTCAAAATCACCAAAAAACTACTGATAGCGAGATTATCTGGCTTTTTGGATAGCAGAGAATGTTTCTTCCCGTAATTGCGGCACCAAAAGAAACTTACAGAAAAACTGACGTCGTAGCCAATCGTGTCCTCACTATTCCATTAAATTTTAGAAACGGACTTTCTATTAAAAAGTTTTGAAATAATCATTCTGTTTCTGTCAAATTGTGGACACTTTCTTGTACTTTCCTTTATTCGAAATTTATTCATCATGTTCCAGCCACTCAGCAAGTGCAAGTATAATAGAAGGAAATAGAAGAAAACTAGGTATACTAAATTGTTTTCGAAACGAAACCATTCTGACTTTTGGCATTTTTCCCCAAAATCCAATTTTCCTGAAATTTTAACCTTATTAATTTTAGATATGTTATCCTTACAATATGCTGAAAATAAATGTTAATATTAATTAATCTATACAGCAAACGTGGGTAAGAATATTATGGTACGCAAATGAAGACTGCATTTAACAAGGACCTTGATTAGAAGCACCTTACGTACATTCAAGTCCTTGCTATTAAAAGCAAGTGTTCCCCTGAAATGTGAACTATTAAATATGGCAGCTTGTAGTGTTGAATGAAAAACTTCACCCCTAAAGAATTTCCTTTTTGTACGTTGTCTGCACATTTCATTTGCTTTCCAATGAATAGTTCCAATTATATTTTATTATCGCGTGGGTTTCTATGCAATCTTCTCCGGGTTTCCTTTTACGTGTTCCATTAAAGCAAAATAAATGGTATCGAAAATATATAAAAAAAAGCTTATTGCTACTTACCTTTTATAAAATCAACAGCCATTTCCAGTCCGTACGAGTCTTTATCACAATCATCAAGGATATGAGCACCCAACGTTATATTCGGAAGCAATTTGTCCTCATTTATGCGATCCAAAGTGAATAACATTGCCTCGAGTGCCTGGATGCCACCTTGTGGCATTATAGGTCCACAGATAATGCTATCCTCCCTGGAATGGACCATCATTAGACCGCCGAGAATGACATCGCCCTCCATAATAGCTTCCTTTTTAACAGGCCAGTGAAGATTGTGATGCTGCTCATGTCCGTAAGACAAGGATGCACCGTCACCGTGACCTTCAAATTGATGTCCTTCACGTGGTGGAACGGGCGGCAGATTATGAGTTTCCTCCACATATGGCGAGGCGAAAAGCAAATTTTCACTCAACTTTTTTGCATCGACTTCGTGAAAGTATTGAAAATGTCGCTGATGGTTACGGTGGTGATGATGATGGTGATTGTGATGCTCCTTGCGATGTCCAGTTATGTATTGATGCAGGGAACGATGATGATTATTATTATGACTATAGTGGAGGGGTTCGTCGAGGACTAAAGAGGAATCGCGGGAGTCATAGTGTCGCCCGTGTCGTTTGTTGTGGTGACTCCGCTTGTAAAATCGTTCGTATACATCACCATTGAAGTCCCACGCCATGTTCTGCTCCACCATTGCATTCGACCGTTTGCTCCTCTCATTATGGCGGCCACTGCACTGTGGACGATATAAGTGCAATGGTCGTTGTTTTTGAACGAATGTTACCGTGGCGGGAGTGTAGCTTTCGATCAGGACACGACTCGGAACTTCCAGCTGCCTTTCAACATATTTATTTGATGGGTTTATTGTTTTGTTCAGCTCCTGTCTTGGTCCAATCTCGTAGTAGTTGATTTGATTGGATACTCCTCCGATAAGCGCAAATATGATGTAGAGAAGCCAGGAAGTCACTGTTTTGACATTCCAATTAAAATGTTGTGTCATTATAATGGGCGCACGCGGGGAGTATTCTGTTTCAAGCAAATCTGTCCACGACACCAAACATTTTCATTTTCTTTTACCGTCACATTATTCTCACTAATTGATTTTCCGATTATATTGCTCAAATGATTTAAATGAATTTTCCACGGAACATGCGTAAGTGTTCACCGTAGATGGCAGAATGGGTGTCGAAATTGTTACGGTCAACTAAATTGATGGCAAAATTGAATTTATTTTATAAAATTCTTTAAAACTATTGCACTTTACCATACACATGAACTTTCAATCGCTTTCAGGGATACGCGTGATATTGAAAAAGCTAATTTTTTGTCTCTATTCTAATTTTAAGTCCTTTTGAGGACATTTCATATTTATGTGGCCAAAATTCGAACGAGGGAATTTCAAATGCGGTCCAGTTTTAATATGCAAGCTTCATCTAACGATTTCATGTAATAAGGACTCGTTTAAATCCTAATTCTATTTTAAACAATCGACTCTTGTGGATTGACTACGTGTACTGCAAGCGAGACTAATGTGAAGGAATACAAGCACTGTTGTATTCAAACAATAAAACAACCTCTTCTGAATCTTTCTTGTGGTGTGTATATGTTGTTTCACAAAATCCAAATGATTTCTTAAAAATGTTCACAATACTAAGTTTATTATAATACATACTTATATATTATAATATAATATATACTTATATATAATATATATATTATATACACAGTTCCCTAACTTATTTTGTAGCGCTTGTACGAGTGGCACCATCTCTTGGACGACACCGGTACTATGTTGCTACATCTCTCTGGAGTGTCTGAGAATTTTTTCACCAGTATCCGTTCATTAGTTGCCGAGAAAGACGTGCTTGAGTGAACGTGTGTTTAGTACTCCGGTGCAAGCTCTACGATGGATGAGAAATTTGAACATCGTGCCGCAATTATATTCTGCTTTAAACTTAAAAAACAATTTCGTTGAAAAGAAAAATATGATCGATTGGTGAAGGTGTAGTGTCACGTATAACTGTTTACACGTGGTTCAGTTGGTTCGAAAAGGATAGAGAGTCGTTAGAAGATGAATTCGACTCCAAAGGCCTGATACACAAAGAATTTGTGACCCCAAGCACCACCGTGAATGCTGCGCATTACGTAGAGTTGTTAAAACGTCAGAAGCGCCGCATTGATCTCTTCAGGCCCGAGTACAAGGAACCGGGATCGTGGAGTTTGCTGGATGACAATGCGTCTGCTCATTCTTCGAACATTGTGTCTTGCCAAAATCAGATCCCACGCATCAATCACGCCCCATACTCGCCAGATGTGGCTTCAGCCGACTTTTTCCTATTTCGCAAGCTAAAAATGGCCTTGAAAGGACGATTTTTTGAAGATGTACAGTAAACATGATACCATAGGACTCAGAAAGGGATAAAATGCAAATAGGCAAAAAAATAACCTTTCTAAATTTTATTTGATATGTCTTTAGGGTGGTAATCCAATAAGTGTGCATATCCTGAAAGATGTGAAAAAGGATATGGTAAAGAATATATATAAAAGGATAGAATTTAGAGTTAATTGTCAGTTTTATATGCATATTATGAACGTAATGACGTACGCTGAATAAACTACTTTTTAGTAAAGAATCGTTTATTTTTTTCTGTTATTTGAAAGAAACCTTGATTCCTGTGGAAGCTAAACAGTCAGCCAAAATCTTCAAGGACATCAATCTTTCCAGAGCAAAGAAACTCCTCAACTCCAACTAAGGCAAAACATTAGTTTAGCTATTGAGAGTTGGAAATTTGGTAAGATAACACCCAAGAAATTAAGGCCAAAGATTTGACATCATTTGACACGACATTTGACATGACAAAAATGCTAAAATGAGCAAGCCAAGTGTCAAATCCGTGTTCATTTCCTTTTTTGAACGTCGTGGTGCACAAAAAGTTTGTACCTCCTCGACCGGCTATGAATGCCAGTTTTTAAGTGAACCTGCTTGACAGCTAACCTTAACGCGTCCCCTTCATGTGATCAGACATAGGTTATTTTTGTGTGCTTGGCCAGAATAAAGCCTCGTGCTGATGGGGAAGGTTTTGGTCAAGCATAAGGTTGCCCCATTGCCTCCCTTTTCATTTCAGTCTAGATCTGATACCGCTGGACTTCTTCCTCTACCCTTTTTTCAAGGAAAGAAGGAAAGGAAAACGATAAAACTCCATAAAATTCATCAAAGAGGTCGTGACAACATCTCAGGAAAGGATCCTTAAAGGTGAGCTTCAGAAGGCATACGTATAAGATTGCTGAGTTGGGGACTTATATAGGAGGTTCAATACTAAGGGTTTGTACCTATTACCTTAATGAAAGTATTCAAACTGTCAGTGTTACTGCAACTTATAATCCTGTCTTGTTTGATTTTCTACTAATTTAACCATTAAAATGCCAACAAACTATTCGACCGAGGTTCTCATGAAGTAGCTTTACATACAATTAAAAATATCAGTCTTTTCGAAGTAGAACGACTTAAAAAAATTAGGATTTTCCTTGCTTTTTGAAGACGTTCAGGTAAAGACTGGTGCATCGAGAACTTTAGATGACGCATAGATGAAAGCCACTCCACAAGGGTAAGAAACAACAGAGTCAACTAACATCAAACTAGTTCCTGAGGATCTCTAGACATCACAGGACTAGTAGTATTGAAATTACTCTTCGACATCCCAACGCTTCTAATCTTTTATTCTGCGAATCGATTTCCTTGAAGTGTCATTTCGTTCATAAAATCAAATTGTCTGACAGCTCCGGTGACCTTTAATAAAAATCATTTGCTAGAGCCTCTGACAGATCAATAATTTTTGCACTTCGTTTTACGTTTTCCTTTAATACATGTCCATTGAATCCAGACTCGCCTTTGAGTTTCGAAACTCAATCTCAGGAGTCTAAAAGCTGCAGGCGGAAAAATCTCTTTTCTTGCAAGATACTCTCTAATTAAAAATTTTTAATCGAAGTTCCAGAGTTCCTGCTAAAATTTTATGTTCGCTCACAGTGTCCAAAACGATAACATCGGTGAAGCGTGAATAAGATGCCCAGTAAGTTCAAGGCTCATTGCTGCAGCTAGAGGACGCGATCTAAGGATCAAAAAGTTAGAAAAGAGACAAAACAGCTGAAAAATGCAGTGAAGCCTCAGTAAAGAGGACAATCAAGAGCTCATGCGTGACAAAAACCCAAGCAATGGTTTGTTGATTTCAGGGAAGAAGATCGATAGCATCTATTCTGATGAACCTATACTTAACATAGTGATTGTATGTATTTGTTTTTTTCGGGATCGTCCTTTAGTATTGACTAAAGTATGCTTTCATGAACCAGCACTTTCGCTATTTTTGAAGTAAAATATGTAGTCTTAAATGCATAATTGAAATTTTTCTAGACATAAAAAACAACACAGAAAGCGTTCTTTTGTTCTTCTTATTAAGCATTTTATTGGGTTCATCGGGCTTATTTTTGGTACTTTAGTTTTGTGTGACAGATTGTGAAATTGTTTTTGCATTGGAAACTAAATTTCTTGGGTTGAGTTTTATTTTTGGAGCCTGCATCATGTTTTTTGGCAAAGTTTTTTAGTATTTCACGTTTTCGAGTTTTCCTCTGAATCTGTCGTAACTAGTACATCAGGATAGTCTATTTGCATTGTCATACGATTTCTGAAATCCTAATTCCTTTCGGGTCTGATGAGAACCAAATGTCAGAGAATCTACAACAGGATGAACCAATGTCCTTACGAATTACTTAACTTTGGCTTTTTGAAATAAATTTTTAAAAATTAACCATGTACCCATCGATTGATTAATTTTGTTTCACGAGTACCACACGTCAACGTCTTCCAGTGTACCTAGACCACCTTTAGACCGGTCTCCTGAATAAATAAACGATAAATTTGACTACAGGCATTCAGATTCTTCCTCAAAAAGGAGGAAGATTGCTTGGTTTTCCTCTTTTTAGACGGTTCCTTCGCTGTTCAGATGTATTTGTATTTCCTCTACAAAGGAACGAAACCTATATTTATTATTTCATCCTATTCTCCTCTTATTCCTACTTGTGGAGATATCCTTTAAGTATTTAGTATCCCGTGAAAACTCCAGAAAAAAGACTCAGCGTTCTGCTGTTCATTCCAACAGAAGCTCGAAACTTCTTCTTGTGAAACAGCTCGGGTAAGAGTTTTAACATTTAGAGTCCTTGAAGTCTATAATACTGCAATCCATTTTGAATTCTCTACCCTGTTTATTTCTTGGGATTTGGTGACTGAAATAAGTTTAGGATATAAAAGATGGCTTTGAACGGATGAATGGCATCAAAGATTGGTTTCTAGTTAGTTGAATGGCATATTTATTAGACGAAATGTCCCAAGATCCCGTAAAGGATAGCAATAAAATCAACCTACAATAGGTTATCAATCCCTTATTAAGTACCACCACCTTGTACAGGGTCAATCTATTGTTCAAAATCAATGTTTTGACCGCGATCCAAAATTTTAGAACGATTCTCCATGTAAGCATTAGAGGTAATACTAGATAATATAGTTAAAGTTTTGTCTTTGTGGTCTCTGCGAATGCTCAATTGAGTTGTTATAAGTACATTAAATAGCTGCAGGTCTAAAAAGATAAAAGACATACTCCCTGTTGGATGGGATCATTTGTTGGCAGGGCAGAATTCTATTATCCTCGTCCCACCAGATATCGTATAGTCATCCGCATACCATGTAATGACATTTGGTCTTGTGAGATACATGTTTGACTCAATACTACATTTGCTTCTGTGACGTAATATTATACAAAACTTACTCTAAAAGCCGAATGGTGCTGATCTGCGCAATGATTCACATGTGAACGCAGGGACCTTTGTCAATTCCACTCGGTCTTCGTGTCTAATTTCGGCCTTGTATATTAATTCTGTTTCGTTTGTTTTTAAATTCTTTGAAAAGTCTCTATAGAGACACTGGAGGACATGGTGTTATGAATCAGATCATAAGTCGCAGCCCAAACGCTGAGCTCAACCGAATGCAAGCCTCATCTGGTGTCCTTTGATTTTGTGTCGTTGGGGTATTGCTTCGTTCGAAATAAATGGTTTTACCATCACAGTATTTATCCACAGTAAGATTCTAGGTTTGCCTCGTGATTTCCAGAAACCCTGCCGGATCATTTGTACTTTGCAAAAGATGTATTGAGAGGTTTTTACAGTTTTGCATAACACAGTGGCCTTCGCAGACGATATCCTAATATACTTTATACTTAATAATAGACGGTATCCTAATACATACTTATACTTAATTACGTAAGATTGCTTTATTTGATTTCGACCCAAATTCATCTCCTTGTTTGGAAGATTGTAAAAAATGACTCCATATTATTATTACCAGTGTGGTTTTTTTCGATCTGAACCTTAATCCTCGCTCTTGGCACCAGTTATTCTTAATTCGGAGTTCTCTCTCTGAATTAAATCATGTTTTTGTATGTTCATGCCTTCCACTGGCAAAAATGCCATTGCACTCACATATAAGTAACGTACCAATCCAGATCGCAACAATCTTACTGAATCTTCATCAGCAATCAACCCATGAGCTGTCGTCCATTTTGCTTGTCTCCCATGTATGTCTGACATATGACTCCAGTTTTGGACATTCTTCCTCAATGTGTGTTTACCACTAATCCACGATACATGCGGTCGTTGATAAATCTTGATCCCACTTTCGATTCGACAATTCATCACACAGGGAATTAAGCCAACCAGCAGTTAAGCGCAAGGTTCACTCTCCTTCTCTAGAGCGCCTTTTTGATTGCACCGTTGCTACTTTTATCAAATACGCCAACTTTATCAAGAACTTGATAAAGAAAAGTTACAAGGGTGGATGTCCTTATGTAACAATCCCTTATTTTCTCGATTACTTGAAAATCAAACAAGTTAACGTAGTCGGCTACAGTACAGTCGGCCTTTGGATTATTCTGTCACTGCTACCCTCTACGGCTTTGAAGACTGCTTTTGCTAACCTTCATGGCTTCAGTATATTTCCTCATTTCAGGATACTTCTAAGGACGTAGCGAGGCCTTAATATTAACAGATTCATGCCTTTCTGACTTCCGAGATTGCTTTTATCAATCTCCATGGCTTCGCTATATTACCTTATATCAGGACCCTTCTAAAGCTGTGCAAAGGCCTTCTGAATAAGGGCTAGATTTACCTTACCGGATCCCGATTTTTTCGAAGACTGGAATCCTTTTGAAGACCTGTGTATCCATTTCGTAGCATAGGTAGGGACTTTTTTTTTATTCTGAACCGATTGGTTTATTACCTTTCCTTATCTATTACCTTACCTTATTCTAAGTTTTCCTAAGAATTTATATCTGTGCACATAAGAGCTCGATCTTCTCCAGTTACCGTGAAGCTGCCGCCGTTTGACTTTGCCCCGATATACCAATCATTTGCCTGTCTTACAATGACCTCATTAAATCAAAATGTCACCGGTGTTCCTTCGACATTTTAACGAAAACATACAAAACTGTCGAGTGTTACCCATCAGATTTTCTTTCCTTTGTTGATGCAGGTATAAGTGAAACGTTGAATTTGTAATTATGCAACTTTTAATGATTCCTTTTCGAAAACAAATTTAGTCGTTTAAAAATGAAAATTCGACGAAATATAATTATAAATGTCTTCAATACTATAATACGCAGAGAAATCGTACCCTGAGTAATAATCTTCAAATCCGAATCCACTTCAATTAGTCGTTGAAACCTCACTTGTGTCTAATTTTCAAAAGATACGACATTCTCCATTTTCATATATCCATAAAACTCACTCGGTAAACGTTGATATCCTCTCACATTGAGATTGTCATCCAGAGCCGAGTCCTCTCTCACATCACAATGGTATGGGCATAATGAACCATACTACTTACGTAGACAGATTCGATCCCTTCTCAAACTATACCAGAATACTTGATGAGATGCTCTGAAAGAATATGCATCGCTACAGTAAAAGATAAGATATCATTTTGACCCCACTGAAGATTAACTCAAAGCAGAAGATGATCCAAGGGATTAGCCCACTCGAACCTTATGTCATCTGCAATTTTATTTTGTCTCTTATCAGTGGAATCCTTATTCTTGGACAGTTGTTAGTTCACGATATATTTGCAAGTGCTTGAGCTTCGTATTTCCGTTTTGGGATCAAATTGGTCCTTCGCTGCGAAGGGACTTGCCGAAACGAACAATTGATATTGGAGATGGGGCAGATGATAAGGCTCGTTTTGAAAGAAAGTTCAGTTGAATAGCTACGTTCGGTTTGTAAATGTTGCAGACGGGATCAAACGCGCTTTTCAACAAACTGGTCAAATGCTCTCTTTTCAATTTTTCGGTTTAATTACAACGTCGGCCCTGAATTTATTGTGTGTCCTGCTGGCGGACCATTTCAAAGGAATTTATTTCGAATGTAATATGCATATATTGCTGACATTGACCAAAATTCAACATAATACTAACTTGTGTGAATACTCTCCCCGCCCAAATAATATCAGGTCCATTTTGGCACAAAATAAAATCTCGTTTTTAGCTCAGCCTTTGATCCAGTCGAAAGCATTTCGGGGGAGAAGGATGAAACATGATATCCACCCTCTGATGTTTAAATATGCTTTTTTTTATGTGACTGCATCACATTCATATGTTGTCGTGAGGAGCAATATGATGAAAATAAGTAATGTTCATCCTTGTGAAAACCGAGGATACAGCAGTTTTGCTGCTTAGTCGGCTTGGGGACGTCTCTGCGTAAATAAAATGAAATATGAACTTCCATTTTCGGTGATGTGTATACTTTGCACATTCTCACATATGTAAACTGTCTGAGGATAACGTGCGAATAAACGCAAAACGAATTGCGACTACATACACGCCATGGTCAATGTTGACACTGAATCGTTCAGCGTGTTGGATATCCCCAAAGGAGAGCAACACGTGCAAAGATTCTTTGATATAAAATCTGTGGATGAAAAAGCTTAGCATTGTTGGTTGTAGGACTTTTGTTTTGAATCACGTAAGCACGTAAATGCATGAGTATCACTTTAAGTCCTTTCATAAGTTCTTATTTAAGTCGCAAAGTCGTCTCATATACAATACAATGTTTGGGTGTTATTTAATTGTTTTTAATTTAAATTAAGTTGCTTGGAGAATGTTTACAATCAAAGAAATTCGCAAAAAATATTTATTCGCCTGACGATTCCAAGTGGACAATTTTAATGAAATTTGATGATTTTAGCTACAAACCATTTTATTTCTTACGAAATCCCAGAGTAGGGGCGCGTCTCTGTAGAGTCAGAAATAATTACAGTCCCACATAAAATTAGAAATTAAAAAGCGAGCAATCTTATTTACTTCACTCTTCAAATTGAAGGAGTCTTTCAATGTAAACGAGATTGTCCTCAAATTAAAAAAAAAGCTTGAAAATCACCCTTATGAACACGTTAAACTTTAATTTGAAGTCAGGGAAAGAGAGGAGAGAAACAGAGTAGGCAAATGCAGCATTGATAAAATTACGGCAAGGGAACAATCATTTATAAATAATGTTTGTTACGTTTTCGTGTTTTCTTTTAAGGATGTTTTTTTTATCAAATGAGTCCGTATCATGTAGAAACCATACCGCTCCAAAAAACGCAGTTAGATGCATTTCTCTGGAATTCTCAATTTCTACCAAAGTAAATACACCTTCGTGTTACTAACTCATTTGTAGAATTTTTGACGTTTACAGTTTCTCATCAATGGCAATCCTTGTTTAAACTACGCCCCATTAAAACTTCTAAGGCAGTTCATCCTTTCTCATTGGTAAGAATTAATATACGGTCAGGAATAAGGTTTTTTTTAAAAGCTAAGAATAAGGTTAAGAATAAAGTTCAGAAAAGAATCGTATAAGGCTGCACCAATGTCTTCACTTAGCTCGAGAGACGCCGTTTAGCAAGACTGAGCCCTTTCTTGGTTGGTACTTCAACGGAAAGATATCTTAAAAAAACTCGTAAGGAATGATAACAAGGAATGATTACAAAGGTTATCTGGTAAAGTTTTTTTTTTTGGGTAGGGAGGTTAAGGCTATTTACACCCGGAGTGTCGCACTACCAGTGGCACAACTAACCAACTGGACTATCGACAAAACACTTCTCCTCTCAACCAGAACGCCTAGCCTCGAACCGTTTGACACATTACTTCTGGCAAGGTCTCCCAATTTTATGCCTTTTGGCGCCTTCGGGTTGCAGGGATTCCTTCTCCAGTTGGATGAGAAAGAGGAGGAAGATTGCTAGAGAAGAAAACCCTCCGACCTCGACGCTTCCAATCGATCAAGTGTGCCTTTTTTCGTGCCTAGAATCGTCCGAGCGTATTGTGTCCCTAAATTCCATTTGTCAACTGATCATGATCTCTTTTATAAGGCTATCTGCATGGAGCTCTCCCACTTCTTCGACAAGATCACCGTGCTGTTTGTCCCATCTTCTACATGAAAAGAAAGTATGACATGCGTCATCCTTCACACCAATGCTGAATATGCAATCTGGAGACCATGAATTACCTATCTTGTGCAGGTAAGACTGAGAACAACCGTATCCACTCAGTAGCTGTTTCAGGTAGAAATCAGTCTCACCATGCCTTCCACTGAGCCACGATCTCGAATCGTTGATGAGCTCCGTAGTCCACCTTCCTTTTAGCTCACGTTCCCATTATTGTTGCCATTCGTCGAGAGTGCATCGTCTTTTATCGCGAGCAACTTTTTCTTTATTACCTTCGTGCCTTCGGAGCTCGACTCTTACGCTCTCTAGCAAGGGGAGCGATGGGTATCACCGCTGCAATTACCAACACCGCTGACACAGAAGCCGTACGGTATGCTGATGCAATCCGCAGTGCTCCTCGTCTCTGCATCTGTGCCAGCCGTTTTCGGTGCAGTTCCTTTTTGAGAGCTTCAGTCCATATCACTGCTCCATATTGAAACGTAGATTGCACGACACTCATCAGCCTTTTTGTTGGACTTGGTCCCTCATAAATGGCCATTAGTCGACTTATTGCCGAGACCCCTGCTGCGGCCTTGTTTGTCGTTGCCTTGATTTAGTCGGAGAATTTCAGTTTAGAGTCTATAAGCAAGCCCAGATCTTTGACTGACAATTTCGACTCTACGAATGTGTCCCCGACTCGAAACATTCTTGCTCTGGGGATCCTCTTCTTGGCCAGGATGACCAATTTGGTTTTCTCTCACGTTAGGTTATACCCGTGAGTGGTCATCCGGCTCCCTACCCGCCGAATAAGGACATTTAGCTTTAATTGCGCTTGACCGACTGTGCGCCCAGCCACTAGTGCCGCAACATCATCTGCATAGCCGATCAGTCGCGATTCCTCCGGTAGTTCAAGTCTGAGCAATTCGTCGTAGGAGACGTTCCACAACTCCAGTCCGGAATCTCCCTTCCCGTTGCTGATCAGCACGAGTCTTGCTGTCTTCGAACGCTCAGGTAAAACGCCTTCGCGGAAGCAGACGTTAAACGCGCTGAGAAGTAAGTCAGAGCAAGAGGGATAGACTAGTTGCAGTACCTCGGCTGAAATACCGTCTGGTCCCGGAGCCTTCTTCACCTTCATGAAAAGAACTGCTATTTCCAGCTCGTTCCTCGTGAAAAGTGGACAGTCTGATGTTGTTTCTCTCTGGGCGGCATCAACACGGACGGGATGTTGAGGAAAAAATGCCCGTTCTATCTCGTCCATCATGTCCGCTTCAAGTATGCAGGGAACTCGTAGACATCCGAGCTTCCGCATAACTAGTTTATAGCCCAGGCCCCACGGGTCCCTGTTCACGTCTTCAACGAGGTTCTGCCAGCAACTGGGCCTTACTCCTATTGATCAGTCCACGAAGGCATTTCCTGGTCGACCAATATAGTGCCATTCTGGTGCATGCCTCGTCCTGGCTCCACGGTCGTTGAGCTTCTCGCCGGAGTTTGCGACACTCCCTTCGTTGTTCAGCTATTTCAGTGGACCACTAACACACCTGAGGCTTTACGTGTCTACGTCTCCCTCGGCGTATTTATGATTTACAGGCAGACTTGATGGTACTCAGTATCTGGTAAAGTTTAAAGGGATTATGTTATGAAAAAATTGTAATTTGTTGTCAATGATCATTTCCAACTCTTTTTAATAATTTTAAAAGTTAAAAGTTTTCCATTAGCAAAGTTTCGCAAAGTTCACCTGAGACAAGGAAATGATAACACCTTTATATAAATTCAAGAAAGACGTGAAACTACAACAATATAAATTTGAAAATAAACGAAAAATTGTCCGAAGTCCGAAAAATTGTTCCATTGTGAACATTGTTTTCAAATTCCTGCAAACTATTTCTATAAAGTTAACGTTATTAAAGGATAGTTAAGACGAATCCTCGACTAATCAGTCTAATTAGTTGTGGATCTGATCCTTGGCCACGGATGAAAGCTAACTAAAAATATATGACTCAATCAAGTCTATTTTTATTTGAATAAGCGTGTTACTGCCCACAGCGCACACTTTCAGAAGCAACTAACCAGTAACGTGGTGATTCTATTGTTCATGGTTGTAGTGAACATGGTTACGTAAACCTGTTCAAAAAAGGGATCAATTTTTATATTTAACGCATTTGTTCGAATTCAAACCCAAATAAATATTTTCAACTCAATTGAAATTTTTTAATTAAAATTAAGTTTAAGATTGTGAAAAATTTATACCCGTTTTTATTTAGAGCCAACTGGTGAGTTTTATTTTATGTATCCAAAAAGAGTATCAAACAATTTTCAATCCATTATTTTGGAACGTTTTTTCTCGGCGAATATATTTTTGTGCGTCATGCACGAGAGTGGAAATCCTACAAACCTTCCAAAACTACAAATTGTGTTGAACTTTAAGGCTTGAAATATTCTACAAATTGACTCAACCATCCCTTCGCTGAGCAAATCACTAATATCCTTTGTATAACCACGACGAAATCGGGACCAAGTTGGCATTGTTCCACAATTTAAAAGATCCAAGGCGATTTCATTAAGGGACAACTACTTAGTACCATATCAATAATCTTAATCCAGATGGGTTAAAGTGAATGTTTCCCCTACTACAATACGCTTGGACCTCAATTTATCGCTACAGGATTGGAGTCTTATATAATCCAATTTGTGAATGTACTGAAAATATTTCCTCCACAGGATTAGTCAAGTCTTGATGTAATTACTAGGCGAGCTTAGTTCTTGATATACGATTTTTTTTTCCAAATAGCATTTAGTTGTTTAGTGGCTTTGCATTTAATTTTTATAGCCATTGTGGCCTCGTTTAGCTTCTATAAGGATCTGGTTAGAGCGTTTGTTTCCAACCAATGTTAGTAGTTTTGATAAAGCGTAAGCCGATAAATCTCTCTGTTGGTGGTCAGTTCTTCCTTTTTGAACACCTTTGGTTTTTTTCAGTACTTTCTTTCGCAATTACTCTTTTCTCGACTTTATTTATTCTGTACTGTAACATGCGATTTTTTTTCCTTCTAAAATTCTTCATATATCCTTTTCAGATAGGTTCAGCAATAATTAAAGTAAGCCCTAAACACCCAACTCAGTTACATTCTCTCGGTGTCCCTGAGCAAAGTCTGTATCCTTGATATGATTGACATGTGCTTAATTGCTCAATGTGATTTTTAGCAAGGACGCAGGGTATATGCGTATGTGTCACGTTCTTAGGTGTTGTTGGCATGCTGTGCCACAATCATGATCCGGAAACGGATGCTTATGGATTGTAGCTGTGAAAGTTGGGTAACCATAAAATTTCATAGTTTCGCGGGAGACAAAAAAAAACGCAGAAGAAAGGCGACGGGAAGTCCCAATACAAAGCCTTAAAGCCATTCCGGGCCCGCTGCTATAGCAGGATACGAAGCACAGTGTGCCCTGGTTGCGACTGAAATCAATTACGGTCTTGAAAGAGATTTCAAAAGTTTATTGCTGGAAGGCTTTTATTTGAATTACGTTTCTACGTGTTTGCTCCGTTGAATGAAGTGCTTCCCGAGTCCTTTAATGGAATAATAAAAAGTCTATTGGTGGCAGCGTGCAATAAATTAAATATCTTGGAGCTGCTCGAAGCACTTTCTTGTTGGCTTCATCGACGGTTGAGTCTTGGATGTGCACTTTGCATTTCAAAGGGGTTTCATTGAGTTACTTTTAATATTCGTTTGTTTTTAGGTGGTCTTATTTTGCAAACGTCCTCACCTTGGGAAAACAGAAATGGCCAACATAAAGAAAATGAATATTCATTAGAGTTTCATCTTATCTGAATTATGTTGCAATATACATGATATACTTCCAGACGACTTTTATGGATTTTTTCGCAAACTTTTAAAAGTCTCTAATTATTTTGAAGGAAAAACAAAAGTATTTCCATTGTTTTTCTTAGAATTTTGATATGAAACCTAATTCACACCCTACCTTTAACCGATTACCTTTCAAAAATAAATTAGACAGGTATAAAGTCAAGAATTGCAATAGATCGGTTCTACCAGGACAACAAATTCAAAGGCTCTACCACATCAGGTGTCTGGCGAAAACAGAATTAACGTTATAGCTTCTAATTTAATTGAATTTGTCCTATTCTCTCCGGCTATTATCCTTCTGAGTGAATATCTCCTTATTTTGTTCAAGCATAGTGCAATTTGCTTGCGGCTGCTTACATACCCGTAATCCAATGGTAAGTACCAGCATATGCAGATGTGGTAAGCTAGTGTGCACTTAGTCCTGTAACAGTAACGAGACATGCTAATGTGTGCCCTCGTTATTCTCATTGAAGATAATTGCATTTTGAAAATGACTTCTTTCATTCCAATTTTAACGCTATTAAAGGTTTGATTTGTCGCTCAGGAATTTAGGGTTTTTTTTTGTGGTGAAAATTGCAAGAAAAGGCGTTAGGATTGAATAGAAATCTAATAAATTTCCATGAAAAATAGCATGAGATTAAAAGTTCAGCGAACTATAAACAAAAGATATAGGAAAATTATTGGTTGATGGGCTGAACTGGTAAAAACCTTCAAATCTAAACTGAGCTGAATTAGTAAGAAATCTTCAAATCTACTTGCCCTTGAAACACAAAATGTGAAAATGTAATTGCCACTTGGATTTCTCGTGATAGAAATCAATGACAGAATAACTTTAGTAAATAGGCACAACATTTTACAAGTTCATAAGTATCCTTAGTCCTAGTTAATTATCTCTTAGACAGAGATAGAAAAAAACACAAATAGATTTATACTTGTGTTACGCTTTGACATTCACGCTGTGAGATGGGGTTTCCTCTTTCCAGCAAAACTAACTTCTCCTTCTAACTTCTTCAAAACTTCTAACTACTTCTCAGCTACGCTGAGACCCTAGATTTGTAAATAGGCGTCTCTCATACAGTCTCTAAGTAATAAAACTCTAAGTACACATGGAACAAGAGAGATAGCATATCATATCTTCAGTACCTTTCTAAACTGACAAACGATCAATTTGTTAATAAGTGTTCTCCACCAGCAACCGTAAACAAAAAGGTGATTTTCTCCGCGTTTTCCGTCTCTCCTCGTGCTGTCAAATCCACTGACTGACGCGGCTAATCATAATCGTTACCTCCTGGAATCCAATTTCCGTGTAACTTTGGTTTCAATAAAATCATCGTTTTATCAAGATCATTTTTGTTTTTGTTTTTTGGGTTCGGGGGTGAAGGCAATTTACGCCCGGAGTGTGGGACTCCTAGGAGCGCATGCTACCAGACTACCCACTAAACACCCCCCCCCCCCCTGTCACGAAACCCTAGCCTGGAACTGTTTGACACATTACTTCGGGCCTCTTTTTACTTCGCTCTAGGGCGCCGTCAGCGTAGAGGAATCTCCCCCCAGCGGAAGGGGACAGTAAGAAGGAGGACTGCTGGAAAGGAGACCCCCCTACACCAAGATCATGGCGAATAGCTCAATGTTTCAATGTTGCTAGAACCAGATGTTTTTGATACTATTTTGAGATAATTCATCTACCAAAAAATCGCATTTTATTCCCTGTTGCAAGTCCATCCATCGACACTATCAAACCGTTTTTCATTTCAAAAAGTACCGTCAAATGACTCTTTCTCAGCAAATCTGGCTTCATCTCATTTTGACTATTATATTGATCTCGATACGCACGTCGTGTTAGATACGCTGAGGTGCTTGTTTTAAAATAAAATTCCGAAAATTCGGAATGCTTTTTCGGTATGAAGTGTATCATGGTAAAAAATGTACTGAATTGACGTCTTGTATGCGTGCTGACATAAGTCAATCTGACAACTAACTGTCAAGTTGTACGTACTTAATACTGGGTACCACTAAATAAAAATCGTCCTGCACTGATTCCTAGTTCTGTAAGAGCGTGTTTGGCTGAGGTAACATATGAATGTCTGAAAAAAGTTTTGTAATTGTCCTGTTCTAGCTTATACCATATATACAATTCACAATGCTGTATAGACACATTCCTAACCACTGCTGTTGTCATAGTTTTGATATGTAGAGTTACATGTTAGTACTTATTTCGTTCTTTTGTTTTCCAGCATGTCTAAATTTAATTTCGACCGATTTCGTGGAAAATTATCCAAGGCAAAAGCTGAAAAAAATAGTTCCTCCAAAAAACTTGGGTGATGAAGTCGGAGACAAATCGGATAGAAATCAACCTACAGATGATGTATACAATTCTGGAGACGAACTTTCTCCAATGTTAAATCGGTATTGATTTTGTCAAAGTGGTATGAATTTTTCCGACTTCACAAAAAATAAAAGACAACAAAAGCTAGGTGAACTGGCCCGTCTTCATAAATGATGAATGTCTTAAATGGTCAGCAAGACCATAAAATTGATTATGCCATCAAAGCGTCATTTAAGAGACAAAGATGGTTATAAATGTTCAGTCTCCTCATTTTTTTTTGTGGTAGGGAGGTGAAGGCTGTTTACGCCTTGAGTGTGGGACTCCCAGATGCAAAATGCTTTTGGACTACCCACTAAACACCTCCCCTGTCAACCTGATAACCTAGCTTGGAACCGTTTGACACATTACTTTGGGCTAGGCCTCGTGTTCCTACGCCCAAAGGCGCCTTCGCATTATCGGTATCTCTTCTCTAACGGAAGGACGGGAGAGGAAGGAAGTGCTACAAAAGAGATCCATCCATCCCCGATGCCTCCCACCGCTCCAATAAAGCTTTTTTAATGTAATCACTGCCCGAGCATATTGCGCCACGTGATTCTAATTGTCAACTGTTTTCAGCATTACTCCGACGATAGTTTTCGGACAGAGCTCTCCGATTTCGCTGAGTAGGACCCCTCGCTGCTAGCTCCACCTTTTGCAGTAGAAGATTGTGTGGCAGGCGTCACCCAATTATCCTGCACAAAACACATAGTTAGGAGACCGTATTCTGTCAATTTTGTACAGGTAGGACCGAAAACAAACGTGCCCGCTTAAGAGCTGGGTCAAGTAGAAATCGGTCTCACCATGCACTCGACTGAACCACGGCCGCAGGTCAGGGATCAGACGTGCAGTCCACATTCCCGTTGTTTCTTGCTCCCAGGACTGTTGCCAATCGCTGAGAGAGCGACGTCTCTCTTCCTTGGTGATCTCTTCTCTTTGATCTTCGCCTCTGCGCAGGTAAATACTTCTGCGCTCTCTCGCAAGGAGGGTGATGGGTATCACCCCTGCGATTACCAGCACGGCTGCCCTGGAGACCGTTCAGTATGTGCATGAGATTCGCAATGCTCCTTGTCTCTGCACCTGTGCCAACCGCTTCCGATGTAACTCCTTGGTGAGAGCGTCGGAAGCGGTTGACAGCTTCAGAACTAGATTGAGCCAGTGGATTATAGCTTAAAAAAATTTTTCATGTTATATAAGGATCAATGAAGGAACCAAAATAAGCAATTACTCCATTGTAACAATTCAAATTGTAGAAATCAGATGGTAATAATAACAATTGTTAGTGATACTTGTGTTGAGGAAAAGCACGTCTTGGTTGCAAGGAAACTAGATAAATAATCCGCACCACCAAACCGCACCACTGGTGAGGGTGTATATGGCTAGGAACAGGGTTGCCAAATTGCCCCAACCCCTTACAGTCTCGAAATGACATGTTAGATTTCTTCTTCTTTCCTTGTCTTAAGTGGGATGCCAAGGGAAACCGATACAGCTCTGTAGTTCTTCAAAGTAAACTTCAAGATGCTCTCTCAGAAATTTTTAGGAAATTGCTCGAAACAAATGTCAAGAGATTCGCATTACTTACGTTCATAAACGTTAATATACAATAATTGCGATGTTTGGCGGAAATCATTGGGAAAACTGGACTTTTCTAACAGATAGACGTTGGGACATTTTGTCAATTTGTTGTAAATTTTTGAACAAACATGACAATAAAAACAAACTTTAATCACGCTATATATAAGCTATATATATCACTATATAATCACGCAATTTCCGATTAAAAATTTAACTTGCTCTAATTTGGGTAAATAATTTGTACGTATACAACACAAACATAATCATCCAATTGATTATTTGTTGCTGGTTTTTTTTAGAACGGAAACACTTTCGTATTTTGACATATTTATTTCAAGAGTAAGTTACTCTCTTTCTCAATGTCAATTGCATCTTGACATTTATAGGCAAACTTAGTCAGTTAGATATTTGACATAAGACAAGTCTTCATCCTCGCATCATATATGTACATTGTAAATTCGTATGCAATCTAAGATGTCATGTGAAATTTGCATCTCAGTCTCGTAGCATTGTATCTTGAGCTATTATTGGACCGCAAAAATATTTCTCACGGTACTCGAGCCGAGTCAGAGTGGGAAAAAAGTTTGTGGATCAAAAGTTTTATCACATATTTCTTTGTTATTTGTAAAATACCCTATTCTACATGTGTAGTTCCAACAGTGTTCTTGTTTGTTCAATTAATCATATAAAATTAATTTAGATATTGAATGCAAAAAAATGACAAGCTCTCGTCCTACCTTGAAACCTAGGCAAAAGTATTGCTGGGAGCAGACCTGGAACAGAATGATATAGTGAGGCTAAAATTCGATTAAGAAATTCGGGCACGACTTCCATGGAACTCTTAAAAACATTGCTTAGCAATTTACAGCTTGGCAAGATTTATTATGAATTAGACAGACCATAATTTATTTTCCCAAAATAAATTTCTAGTGACCTTCCGATGTCAATGTCCAATAAATTTTCAAGTGACGTCAATCATTGAAGCTGATATGGCACTAAAAACTCGGCATTCCTTCTTGGCATTCACAACTTAATCTCCTTCGAAACTTTCCTGAGAAAATTTATTCGCCTTTTTTTTTAGCAACTATCAACAAGATAAGATACATTTTCCTGAAGGAAATTCTTCAAAAACACCAACACCAATCGACAAGATGTATAGCCTGTGTCTGGAAAATTCCAAATTTTTCATCTCGATCATTTCAACTTCACTTTGAGTTTGCACAAGGAAAGCAACGTTGAAATGTATGTTCTCATGTTTTCCTGCTTGTGTCAAAAGGAATCAATGACGCTATCGGTGGCGGATTTCCCGAAGCTTTACATCACTTTGGTCTTATCGAATAAACCGATCAAGGACCTGTAATGCAAAGTTTTGTCGATAAATATTGGACCGAGTGAAATGGTATTGAGATAATCTTTGCAATTCGCTTTGAATGCTTGAAGGCATAACGAATTCGTCTTTTGTAAATACTTGCGAGAAAATGAAACGGATTGTATTAGGATTCGGTCTAGTTATTTGCAGTCAGCTCCAGGTTCAATTTCGTCCATATCGTGGTTGCGAAGACCTCTAACCGCTCACTTGTTAGTTAGACAAGTAGAACTCATAAATATGAAAAATTGCAAGGTGAACTGCCTCAATCATGGATATGAGGTTTCCGTAATCGTCCTTTTGCCTTCATCCCCTACAACCGTCTATAACAAAATTTGATCCTTTCTAAATTATTACATTCACGTCGTAGGCCAATGGTAAATATTTTGGGTCCCACGGTTGGCTTGCTGTGAAAATATTTCATATTCGACGGATTTTCATAAAGCTTAGTCCTGCGACAACAATCTCTTCCAGTCCCTTTAGGTAATATTACCATAAAACCATGACATACATAAGATCAAGTTTGTTTTACCTTTCCAACGTTTTTTTCGGGTTCGTCTTGAATTTCAATCCGTGTTCCGGTGTCCTTTTGATAAAACGAAAACAATATTGGATGGAAATATTGAAAATGCTATGAAATTTCGAATATATGATTTTCCCAATTCCCCTTTCGCTGCTAATAATAAACTTGCCGAGATATCGTCATATATTTACCTTGTTAGGTAATCACATTTTTATAGCGTGCAACCGCAAGTAATAGCGTGACAAGAATCCTTTTATTATAATAAAAAGTTTTAATGTTCCAAGTGTACAATGGCAAACGTGAAATATTGGGAGTATCTGAAGTATCTGCCATTAGTGTTTAGCTCGAGTGTTTGTATCTGATAAGGAGGTCTGACGGTTCCGTTCAAGGGGACCAAACCATTAAGAGCATAAAAAGTAAATTAAATGTGTGTTTTGAGTTTGCGGACTTGGGTGATTTACAAGATTTCCTGGCGATAACAGGACGACGGAAGCATATTTTATGGTAGGACGTTGTGGCTGTAAGCATGCCAAATAGATTAGAAGAATCTCATTTTAAGTTGTTGCTATCTAAAACGTGATGTGACGTGTTATTGCTATCGAGATAATTGACTTTTTGTTTTATCCGCAACATTTTGGTGTTGTTCAATTTATATTTTGACGGTTGACCTTTGACATTTGAGGTTAGTTTTTGAACCATCAAAGGACATACAGTAATGATGTGTCCAGTAGATGCGGAGAATTATAGTGAAAGAGGGTCCAATGAAAAAAAAAAAATACACATAAAAAAGTATCTGACGGTGATCACAGCATGTAATGATATTAAAATAATCTTCTGAAATTATCCTAAAGATTATCCTGTGCGAAGAATACAGCCGGATCTTCTTGTACTAAAATTAAACATTCGTTGAGTCTCAGAGATGTATTTAACCAACAATAATCTTTATCGTAAAGTCGTCTATTTAATATAAACTTGAATGCCAGGATTTCTTTAACGACGTCTGCAATGACCCGCGGGTACTAGGCTACAAATCAGCCAAGTAAATCTGAGGAGTCTGCAGGAAGAAAACATTGACGGCAAAGCTCTCCTTTACCGCACCAAGTCGGTGTGTGAAGTACAACGATATCTTGGGCGACTGATGAGTAGAGTTCCCCCCTTTTAATAGGGTTGTATTGGAGAAAACAGTCTTATCTCCACACCAATGGGCTCCCACCTGATTTGCTGTTTTTTTTTTTCAAAGCGTTACCAAGGAAAAATATATTCCATACTAATATTTACTTGCTTAAAAAGGTACAGGTTAAATTCATTGAGGTAAACACCGCCAAAATACGGTCTTTTTGATAAGCACTCTGTTTGTGGAACACCTAGCAGAAGAACTACTAGACTGGGCTCCCCTGTCACGCTGAGAACGTACTGTCAAACTTTTTGTCACATGATTTCGGACTAGGCCTCAATTTTCTCACCAATTGGTATCTTCCGTTAGAGGAGTGACTTTGTCAACCGGATAAACCGGCAGTTGGGAGTACTTAAGGTAAATTGATCTACCTTCCCTCCGCGTTAGCCAGCGGTCTAGGATGTCTTTCCTTGTCAGCAGAACCAGCCGAGCCTCATATACCACCTAGTTCCATATGTAAATTATATCAGCAAATCCACCAGACTTTTCGAACAGGGACCAATTATTCTATCGCAAAGGAGAGAGAGAGAGAGTACTTGTCTGCCTACCCTCTGTACTTCAAAAAGGTCGGCGTATAGGCGTCGTGAACACTTCCCAGGCAGAAGAATCAGTCAATGGACTGCGGCTTTCCTATGTTATCCAGGTAAACTAGGAAAAATACATGACCACTGAGGAGCAGCGTTAGGAATTGATCAATTTCACTGTGTCCTCAACCAAGCCGTGGTCTTTTATCACCCAAGAGCCGCGTTATTGAATTATCATTTTTTATTGTTGTGTATTATTTGTTATTATATACGTTGTTATACTTATTCATAATTCTGGAAGCAAATGTGAAATGCGGGAGTAAAAATATACGAACATCTAGGTTTAAACGGATCATGTATGGTGTGATTTGGTCCTTGAATCTGGTACAATAGTCTTCGTGCTTCGATAGCCTTCGATGGTCTGACGGTTTGTCGCTGCTCAGAATTCAAAATTGTAGGATTGCGGTCAAAGGACCGAGACATTTGGAGGCGCTTATTGCAGGAAGCGAAGCACCAAGAAGGATTGAAGTGACAAGAAGAAGAAGAAGAAGAATAAGACAACGAATAACAGTGTCCTCTTGATAAGAGATCTCATATCCGTTTTCTCAGATCCGGATCCAAGTGCAGATATGACCTCAATGAGAGATTTCGAAACAACCTAATAAATTCCACTACTGTCAACCAGAAAATATAAATTTCGACGGTTTCACACGTTACTTTGACCTAGGTTTCGTGTTCGTATGCCTGCAAAAACGTACGGGAATCCGTCTGATAGCGGGAATGAATGGAGTGGAAGGGAGTGGTAGAATTTCAGGACCATTTGTCAACCACTGTAAGCATTAGGCCTACTAACCCCTTCGAATTCGCTGAAAAGGTCGGTGTTTACTTCACCTTTTGGAAATTAACAATATGTGATGACTCAGCTAACCGTCGCAGAAAGGATTCAAGTTTGCAGTCTTAGAAACACTAAGAGAATTAAAAAGCCTCAAGATTTTACGAGTAAAGAGATAGTATCTGAAACGAAGGGAAAACACCAATTTTTATGATTAGTATATGTTCCTACTAATATTTGGTTCGATAACAAATCAGAGATTTCTTAATATTTCTGGCGCAACAGCTCACTTCAGAACTTGAGTCGTGAGGCCTGCCAAAACTAATTCATTTCAAGATCCGATACAAACCCGACGTAGAGCACTCTGTTACTCCGCCATTCAAAATCAGAAAACACATCGATGAAAATTCTTAACTATTGTCACTAGTTGGCAAAAACGATGAACAATTTTTGAGTAATTCGTAGTAATGCCCTTAGCTACTAGTAATTGTTTCGTTGGTTTCAAAGGACTATAACGCATAAAATTCAGTTTTGTGGATTGGCTGCTTTCGAAAACTTTACTTAGAAATATAATTAATCACACAGTATAAATCGCATTCCTAAATGCAAATTAATGCTCTACGCACATACTCTAATGCCCACATACGCACACATACCAATTGGTGTCCTGTGTTCCTTAACGCTGCAACGTCGAACATTGAATGGAAATATAGTGTATACTTATAGCAACAAGCGATACTCTGCTACGCTTTCCACCATAAAATCATGAAATGCGAAAGGATGCTTAATATATCCCAACAATATATTAAGATCTTAACGCAAGGTGACGCTACAAATTGTGTACATTACTTGTACCTTAATATGTTTCTGACCCAATTCCGCCGTGTCAGTTAAATAATTCTGCCATTGGCCTGGTCATATTACCAAATTCATACCGAATTTCGGTTAACGTCTCCTAGGTGCCAACCAACTCACCCATGCGAGGGTTTCCTCCTTGAACGTTTGCACGTACTTATTATCAGGCACTAACTTACGTCCCAGAAATTCACATATCATAAAATAGGTTGTTCTAGATGGAAAACGGTTGTATTAAGTCCTTACGCATTGATAAATAGATTTAACTGGGGGAACAGTTTTGGGTCGTGTGACATGAAATAATGAAAAGTAAAGCTTTAGATTGTTTTATATAATTTTATAGGACAGGGGGAGGGGTATATCACTATTGTAAATGACATATGTAAATGTTGACAGCTTGGGTGATACGACCTGAAAAGACCAATCGGCTGACTTGAATCCACTCCGCATTCTTTTGTTAGTCAGAACGTAGAGTGACCAGGACTATGGTCGTATGGATAACATAGGAAAGGTCCCAGGAATGTACAGGACTTCAAATGGAAAGATAATCAAACTAATGTCTTAGGCCTCACCAGAAAATATCAGTAATCAAAGTCTTATTTTTTCGTATTTTACTATTCATTTCGTGTAGAACCCATTCTCTAACCTTGTTTTGTTCAGTAAAATTTGTACAAATAAGTCCTTCAGCTACTCTGAGTCCTGCATCAACTTCTCCATAAGGACTGCAGCAACTACTCCTTCAGCTCATGACTAGGTCATGACATGACATACTCGTTGACAAGGGCCTCATCATGAGCAAGTTTTGGTTAGGCCTCGAGTTTTGGACTGTCAAAAACTAAATTTTAATCCTGCAAACTTTGAGTTAGAACTTTCATGTTGCATCTTCGTTCACGACTTCCAACATGAACTTCAGATTTCAACATTTTTCATGTGAAAACCAGAATGTGATTCCCATATCCAAAAAAGAATTAAGACTTGTCTTTCAGTTTGCATGACTTAGAGCTCAAATCAAAAATGTCGCAATTAATAAAACTCTTCCAGGATAATGTCTTATCTTTAACTGGATTTCAAATAAACAACAGCAAAATTGTCCACTTAGGAAATACCAAGTTAATTTATTTTGTTACATTTAACATTAAACATCCTACCCCGTACCAGCACATCCTTTTAATGGTTTCCATTAATTTCAAGTTACATATGGCCATTTTTGGTGCTGAACACATTTGCAACGAATATTTGAATCTCGGGATCCGTACATCAATTCAAGATAATATAGGAATGGACAGGTGTATACCATAATGGGAATGGATGAATAGAAAACAGAAGCAGATGACCTAGTTGCAGACATTCAGGGATGTCATATTTGTGATGACATAACAAATTTATATCACTTATAGCGAGCCATATCCTGGAGGCTGTTTTATGTTACTTTGTGCCGAATCGTACCCTTGTGAAATTTTATAGCATGACATTTGACATCCAACAATCTGTTCTGTCATTTTATAAGGATGTATCTGGAAATATTTGCAAAGTTTCTGAATTTGATTTAGACTTTTCGACGTTCGTTAGCTGAAATTTTGTCTGTTACTTTCACGTAATTGGGGATGACTGTTTGTTGCTGCGCCAATTTTATTCGCAACAGAATTTTGCTTCGACTATTTTGTTTAGAAACAGGACTTTTGTGTTTTGCTTATCCTTTTGTGCAACTCATTTCGCGCGTTGGAATTTTCTGAGTGGATTATGGTTTGCGTTTCTCATGTTTTATCCTCAATGAAAGATAATAAAGATGATATTTATCCATAAATAATCAGTTTGTATTTAATTTATCAAAGATCTTACATGAGAAATTTCCGTACTAAAGCGCAGTTAAAGATTTTAAAGGTATTTCAAGGTCCTCATATATTTCCAGCTTCACTTTATAAGGTGAACCAAGTACACTTAATCGAAAGTGTTTTTTAATAGTATGATGTCTTTCAATAGAGATTAATTGTGTTTGATATGCGTCAAAATTGACAATTCTATAAATTTTGCGTTCGAAAAGACTCGAGATTGAATCATAAACAATTTAACACTGAAACAAAACTTTCGAATTTTGCAATTTTATTTTGAAACTCACAAAATCATGAAAGTTGACATAACTACGGTTGACATAATTGTACTTCTGCGTCAATCCCTCGTGCTTCCATTGATGAATCCCCTACTACGTTTTCAATCTATTATACATAACCATCAAAAAGCGAAAAAATGTACATACTGATGAAAATATCGGATCTGTTATTGAAAGATTTATCAAGGAGCAGGAAATCGTAAGTTGTTGATGTTAACTAAAATTTTGGTTTAGTGCATCCTTGACATGAAAACTTTTATATTCACAAATTCTAATTGGTTCCTGAAAAAAGTCTTACGTCTGTCGTTTTTAGTGTACGGTCCCAGATTGTACTCATATTAATACGAAATCTCTAATCCTCAAATTCAGAATTTAACTGTAAAATTTTGTTCACTCATGAAGCACATTTCCAGGTAACGGGATATAACAACGAGTGAATTCACCATTTATAGAATGAGAACAAACCAAGGCTTTATCGTTATGCTCCATTAAATTCATTCAAATATAATCTGTGGTGTGGCGTGCATGTTATTGGCCTCAGCGGTACATATTTCTTTCGAAAGACAAAAAAAGGCTTTAGTAACGGTGAACAATGGACGTTGTCGAAATATGCTCAATTAATTTTTTTTGCGAATTTACTTGGCTTATGCTAATAAAACAATAACTTTAAGTAATCAAAAGTTCGCATGATTCATGCTCTAATTTTTCACTTGTTTAATTTTTCCGATAAGCGGACTCAAATGACTAGTCAGGAATGTGCAAATAATGTAAAGGTTGGATAAAAATTCAAAGCATTTAAGATCAATCATGTCAAATAGCAAAAAAATCGAGACTGTTGCAAACCTAAAGTACCTCAACGTTGGGGGCAATGACGGAAGGTACTCGATAGGCGCCATGAGACCAGCTGTATTGGAAAAAATGATCGAATTTAACTTTTTGGAACGCCTTTTGCAACTTATCTTTGTAGTAACCATTTAAACAGTTTAAAATTTGACACAGAGATAAATTTATTTAATTGGATAAAATTGAATAATATATTAAAATAATAAATTTTAATTTAAGTTTCTCCAACTCTTAGAAAAGAATGGTTTTCTAATGTTTGTAATTGATTCTATGTTCCCAAAATAACTATGAACAAATAAAAACTTAATTTGTTTAATTGGTTTAATATCTTAACATGGAATTTATTAATGTTTCCTTGCTCACAATAAGAATCCCCGAAAGTCGTGCTTATGTCAAAGTTTGCCTATTCAAAGTATTTGAAAATCTAACTTCTTTCTCATCAAGGAAAACATTGTAAACAGGACCCGTTTTCAATCGAAAACAAGCGAGATCTGGTAAAGAGGTAAAAGCCATTTACATCCCCTAAATCATTGCTTTCATTGTCAATGCGAGGGCTTAGCCTGAAACTTTTTGTCAAACTCAGTTCTAGTTTTCCTGGGACAACAGGCCGAAGAAAATTTTGATGAAATCCTTTCAAGTTACTTCCAGATTTGCTGACCAGAGAGAGCAGCCGCTTCGGGTTGACCATGCATATATTGAATAAAGTTTAGACCATATCCATTGGATTCCTCCTGGTTCATAGTCTGCAAAAGTAGACGCAATACTTTTCGAACCAGCGATAACGCAAACCTTGGTACTTGGTTGCAATACATACTAATCACTGGCTTATTTTATTTTTTTGTTCTTATCCTTGTGTTCATAGATAACACATGTGTCAGATGCTGGTTGCTTTTGCACGGACACTAGACCAATATCCTGTCTCTTATGTAGCCACAAATGTGATAATCATCTTCTCGTCCTTTGGAAAATCGTTTACAAAATATATGAGTTCTCATCGCGAAAAACGGGCGAGGTGTCCAAAGCTGTTCGAGTTCGGCTGGTAGATTCTTTCAGTTTCAGGATTGAAACTTATTATTATTATATGCTCAGTCGGTCTGAAGACAGGGTCACCAAGTCGATCAATCAAATATCTTGGCTTGATAATGGATTCGAAGACGAGCTTTTTAGGTTCCAGCGTCAGCAAATAAGGCTGCTGCGGGATAGTCGGCTCTCATTTGCCTTATGGCCAACACTGAAGGACCAACCCCGAGCTATCAACACCTACTCATAAGTGCAATGTAAGGAGTGCTCTTGTAATGACCCTATTGCAGCCGAAGTCTGGGCTGATGCTCTTAATAAGGAGTCGTACCGAGGGCGTCTCTTACAGTTTCTGTCTGCACTGTTTCAACCAGCACTATCTCTGAAGCGACAGTGCTGGTTATCTCGAGAGAGGTCTCTCTTTTGCTTCTTACTGAAGACCAAAACTGAGTGCACTTACATTGTCAGCTGAGAGTAAAAGAGAAGGACTGTAGTTTTGTGGCAACAATTATGGGTAAACGAAGCGTAGGGCAGGTGAAACGCGGAGCTCATCAGTGACTTGGGGCCATGGTTCTACAGAAAGCATGGAGACTAATTATTACCTGACGCTACTACTCAGTTCGCACGGATATATTCAGTCTTACCTGTATGAGACGGGAAAGTCACTATCTCTGTTTATTTGTTCGGCCTGGGGACGATAGGTGACGCCTGTTACACCTTCTTCGCATGCGAAAGATGGAGTGTGTGGTGTGCTCTCACCGAAAAACGTAACGGGGAATTTGAGAAATCAAAAGACAAATCGAACTGCAAGTTATATGACATATGGAAGATTCTTCTCATGAAAAAGACTTTCATGGATCGCTTGGCAGTGCAGAGGGAAGGGGGATCCATCTAACAGTAAACCATTTCCTTCTTATCCATTCGTGCTGAATGATGGATTTCCCCTAAACAGAAGGCGCCACTAGGCGATAACTGAGTCCTGGTCTGAAGTAATGTCAAAAACAGTTCAAGGCCAGGTTCTCGGGGGGATAGGAGATTTTAAAAAATCCTTGGGAGTTCCTATTTTGTTCTTGAGTTTTTTTCTTGTTATTTGGGATCAGATAACTGTTTTGGACCGACATTGTCCCTTCTCCAGTGTTACATCTTTTGAAAAACAAAAAGACGCATGTTTTCCTTATATGTTAGACATTTTCCTGCAAAAACTTTCCCAGTTGATTTCTTTAAATGTTTTTAATTTCATGTAAATGGCGCGAAATTGTAAAGACCTTCCTAAAATCAGTGAAGAATAGTTATATGTGGCTTTTACCTCGGTTGTCTACTTTATTGTTTCTTTGATGCAACACACCTAATCAGGTTTCCGTCACAGTTCTCTGTGTTTAGCTGATTTTGCTCGTATGTCTTCACTAAGAAGATTGTTTTACATGTCTCAGAAAATATGTTTGTAGTGAATTTTTCACCGTTCCATTGCATGGTATCCTGGAATTTTGCAATGTATTCGACAAGAGACTTACATGCTCTGAATTTTTTTTATCGTTTGTGTCGTTTCCTGATTTCATCATCTCGCATCAGCTCCAGGACTACCGTTTTGACAAGTCTCATGTTTGCCATATAACAGACTGCGGGTAGTCCTTGCATACAATCTCATGTATTCCGTTTACCTTCGTTCCCAGTTGATTTTTGTCGTTTGATGTTTCCAGTATCGAACTAAGTTTTGTGTAGCAGCTTGTTGACGCTATTGATATATGACACGGATGAAGGACATCTTATTCTGCGTGCATATAAAAGGTTCAGTCGTCTGTTATTCAATAGACGTCACACTGAAAAAAGGATCATATCGGTCCCGAACTAGCCGTCAATTCTTTAATTAAAAAAAAAATCAAATTGGAATTGGAAACTCATAAGAATGTTTGTTTTAATTTTGCAAGAAGGTTGCAAGCCTTCCGATCAACAATTGGAAATTACTTCTCCTGCCAGAATTGTTCGTTTCCTAGAAGTTATCTACGCCCAAAAGGTTATTCAAAAGTGAAACAATATCATTCGCTTAAAATAAATCCATTTGTCGTAAGATAATTGGCTTAACGAATTCTCTTGGATTTCCCCCGAATTTCCCTCGACTCAATTGTCTTTCGCGCGAGGCTTTTTTTTCAAGAAAAATATCAAAGACGCAAAATACAAAGAAAGAAAAGTTTCAATTCCCTTTAATCAAACTCAGTTGGGTGTCGTTTAAATTTCTGCTTAGGATGCGATGATATTTTCACCAATTCCCAGTCTTTATGTTTTGAATTCTGTTTGCTTATGCTATCAAATCCATGGCGCCTGTCGAATATTTAAGCTATGCTTCAGCTTTAATCAGGATATGATACAACAACAACAACGATAATGGAAATTAAGCGGAATAATAAGATTGAAGGAGTACGGCAGTTGGTGCTGATTGAAATGATAATATTTAATAGCAATTAGAAATGGAGCTCTTCGGAATTAAGATTTTCTTTTTCAACTTTTTTCCTTTTGTTTTTCACCGCCAAATGCTGTACTTGCTTCCTTGAGCGTTGAATGTTCGTCGATCTTTCCCGGCCGCCTCTCATTAATCACAACAAATGGATTAAGCGTAATTTTGCGATAAAGTGTGAACTTCCAGTCTGAACTTTACACTCAAGTTCACTGTTTGTGAACTTGATTAATAACTTTTCAAGTCAAAAGTACAAAATAAGAAAATTGGATAAATAATGAAATAATGATGGAGAATTTTGCCCGTTTGGATGTTGACACGTGGAGGAATAAATTAAAGAGGGAAAATCTTAAGATCAAAGTTTGCCGACCAACATGCATTGATGAAGTTGTAGTTTGGGATTAAAAACATACCTGAGTAATTTTCTCGTGGAAAATCCTGAAAAATTTCGATTAATCTAATTCACCGATGGGAGTGCCTAAGAAGAATTTCAAGATCCATGTATACTCTTCCAATTTTATCCAGGAAATCATCAATAAAAATAATAACTATCATTTTCATACTGCAAGACTCATAGCGTTATTTTTCAACGAATCTCATGAATCATCTTCACAGCAGTTTTAAAAGTTTCTGACATGATAAATTGGCACAACTACAACAAATCTATAATCAACCTTTGACTCAAAGCGAATTATCATTTGAATCCCAATAAATTTTCTTGAAAACTCAACAACACAGAAATCAGCGATCTATATATGTCATAAAAATACTAATTTTGACTAGAGTTTTAACTAACTTTAACTTCGAAAAAAAAAACCTAAGCAATCGCCAGCGGGTTGCTTGGGTCCGCCTTACCATACGTAAACCATATATTAATACTGCATGTAGTCTTAGTACGTCACTACATGTAAGAACCACCTTAGCATCAACTAGGTGAGTGAGTTTCCTGGAGAAAAAGGCAGCTGCAATCTTTACAAATATTATGAAAAGTGAGGCTGCCAACAGAACTGTCGGTCATCAAAGGCCCTCTTCTACTCCTGTAGCCATACAGACCGTTATAGGTTCTTTGTCTCTAAGAAAAGAGTCTATGCTTCCTTTTTTGCTGCTGTGCTACAGTCTGATATCGATCGTTGGTTTCCCACAGAATTTGCCTAATGAGCCTGTATCTTTCGGACACGTTCTTCAATTCCTAAAACCATGGATCTGCGTCTTTGGACCATATACTCCGGTTTCCAAAACCGAACAACTATTGCCAAGAAATTTCACCAAAAACTTTTCATCAATTCGTTACTTCACAATGGAATCATTTTTTTCATGTTGTCTTCCCTGTAGATTAAATCAAGGTATCTGCGAATCTTTCATGCGGGTTATACTTCTTGCCCATCGTAGTTAGTTGAGTTATACGTAAATACGTGCTTCTTATTTGTCATAAAATGCATTTATAAAATCATATAATCATAAATGGCATTAAATCACACGTTTTCTGCTGTTTTCTGGATTGGTGTCAGGACTTTTTGCTCAAAGGTGTCACTTAAAATTCGGGACGCCTGAGTTGTAGTTCAAGTCTCGTTTCCATAGCATAAAACTGGTCAGATAATGATTTTCTAGATTAAAGTTTAACACTTATATGATCGTCTTTTTTCCTCATTCTTGGCTACACAAGATAATGTCTTACTGGCAAACCAAATCCTATGAAATTGTGTATCCAACCATTATTATCAGTCAAGATTAACTTTAGATAGCTTAAGTTACCTACGTATTCGAAGTTCAGTTCGTTAAGTAACAAAACCTATAATAGATCATGAAATCCGTAGCGTATCCACTAAAAAACTATAACACTTCGGAGTGGCATCAAAAAAAAGAGACACGAACACCTTATGTGCTAAATAAAGCGAGCTTTATTAGATAGAGAGCTTTTAACTAAACTGATGTAAATAAGTGGAGTAATCGTGATTGCATGAGCTTAAGGGCGTTTGAGAATAGTTTTTTTCGATTTTAAAGAGTATGTGAGTGATTGAGCAAGAAAAAAAAGAATTTAAGAGGGTAATATGACACATTTTTTCGCATCTTTGTCATTATGTCTTATTTTCAAAAAGTTTTGCCTGTAAATACCATTGCACCTGAAAAGTGCAAGTCAGAGACAATGAGGTTGAAAGCTTTTTCTTTGTGTTGGAGCTTCTTAGGCTCTCAACGACGCTTCAAACCATCATGAACAGTAAGATAATGTTGTATGCCTCATTCTTATAAAGTAAAATTAAAGTAAGATAAGATTAGTAACATATGTTTACCAAAATAAAAATATAATTGAAACAAACAAACAAACTTCTCAAAGCAATAAATTTAGGTGAATTTTTTCCAATGCGCAAAAAAGGATAACTAAATATAATACTTAATTCGGTAAAAATTCAATCAAGGATCACACCATTTGCACAGAAGTTCAAGCAACAAGCCCGTAATTTTCGCAGGAACGAAGCAATTCACTCCTGAACCAAGTGTTTGTCAGAAATAAATAGCAATATCCTTGTTGGAAAAACAAACAAAAACAAAAATTTAACATTGAAGGAAGTCGTGCAATTATCAAGTATTTCTTTAATATTACCGAGAGTCTTCTTCAATATTCTAGACTAGATGAATGACGAGATCTGGCGCCAAGAATGAGAGTTAGATCATTAAAAAAAAGAAGGTTCCATTAGGCACTACCAAAGCCTCATCTTTGAACAAGGACCAAAGATTCTCTTTTGGCGGAGAACTGGTGCTTGAGGTAACAAATGATTTTCACCCGATCTCATGGTTTTATTTCCTGGACGCAAAATTCAACTCGTACTAACTAAGCTAAGTTAATGGATGATAGGCTCTAAATTCTGTTTATCATTGATTAAGCTGTAATTGCCTGACCTGTCAAAGATTAGAGCTCCCTAGTCTAGATTAGCATCAGAGAAATACCATGATATTAAGTCCCAACTTTACAAGAACACGTGGACTTGTTGTCAGTCAAGTTGTACTGACTTTTAATTTAGACCTTTGTGTCTAAAGATCTTTACTGGTTTCATGATTAAGACATTAACTCCTCAAATGTAATGTTAAATATCATGTCCAGCGCCATTTATTGATTTAAAAGACTCTAAATCCTTCTTATTGGATATGAAAAATGTGGTCATAAACAGAGCTCTTAAGTTTACATGAATTTGATGACGAATAAGTTTAGTCACATATCAGATCAGGACTTTTTCTATCTACTGCAGACCAATGGAGAATTAATATGGATCTTAACTCCGTATCCTCTCACACTCCCTAACAGATGTTGCCACAAAAACGTCTCCAACTAGTTTGGTAGGACCTTTATTGGTCATCCTGTCGAAAAATGAAGTTCCTAGTTTAGATTTGCACCCAAGAATTATCATATGTGTGAGTTTTCATTTCAGCAGCGCCTTGAACGGATCCCAGAACAGTGAGAGAAAATTAAATTTAGGACGAAAGTCTTAATTTACACGTGTGATTACAGAATCAAAATAACTATGTCCCCTAGCATTATTTGCTCTCACTTTCTATACCATAAGTAATTCTCAATAACGTTAACGCAAAATCTACTTTTCCAGTCTATTCCGAAAAATTTCCCTTAATTTATAATTTCATTGTTTCTTTTTTCAAGGATATGTTGTGAAGGAAGGTAGTAGTGTTTATTTGGAGCTCAATTGTTCTGAAAATATGTCTCAAATGGAAACGAGAAGTCGGAAACACTGGTGCGTTAAGGTTTGCCTATCTTGCTTGGTTGTCCTTCCTAAATTGGAAAACCATCTAACTCCCTTGAGATGGTTCTTTCTTCAGGAAGGGTGATGACTACCCTGTTTTTGTGAATCACCATATGTTCATCGTCTATGATGAAATTGATTATCGCTGTTTTTCGTGAAGGACTTTGTTTTTATCGGAAGTTTTTTTTTTGGTGCCTGTATTTTGATGTTGATTTTGTTGGGTTTATAACTCTATTCCTTCTTCCAATAATTCTATTCTTTCTCCACACTGTTGACGAGCCCGTAATACATGGTTGGAAGGCTCATATTGTTATACAACGGATGAGTGTTTCATATATCAGGGACTCGAAATCTTTATTCACGGTAGTTGATGAGAGAATACAAACGCTGTTACCATTTCCAATTTCGTATCACCTGACATGCGTGCGATTATATTTTTATTCCCTTCCTCATGTTCACAATGATTAAAAGAAAAGAAAAAAAGAAAAAATTAAAAGAAAAAAAATAGTTTATTCATTTGCTGTATCGACTGTGTAAGTCGCTTCCCACTAGAGTTCCTGAAAAAACTAAGCTCCAATTTTATCACTTTCATTTTCAATTTTCAACTTTGCAGGAAATGATTTACTACTTCCTGGGTCCTTGCCAAGACATTTTCTACACATATAATCTCCTCTCCTTTTTAGCACAAGGAGAGGAGATAGATGGGTAAGATATCGTGTAGGAAAAAATTAAATAAGTTAGGTCTCAAAGCTGAGCCTCGCGGTCCTCCGGAAAATAAGGCGATCAAGTGTGATTTTTGGTGAATCGAAAGGAAGCTGCAAAGTATTAAATTGAGCGGTAGTAATTTCAATTTAAATCACACGATCCACACTGAATCAAGAGCTTCTTTTTGTGGGCAACTCGTTTGATTGCTTAGGTCATGGTAATGTACAATACCCTTCAATGGTTTATTATACTCTCATGCTTCAGGAGTCAGAAGCCCTCTTGTGACAAGGAAACAGCTTCCCAGGTTGTGTACTCTATTTTGGAACCGTTCGTCGCAGTGAGCTACTAGATTCACTGGTGTCTCTTTCATAGGAGAAACGTATCTTCATTCAAAGTTCGCTTTTATCTTCGATTGTTTTTAAATGTCCTTCGAATACCCAGGTACATAGGTTACTGCAGACTTATTCGCCCTGGTTCGACGTCAATAGTGCTATGTTATAGCATGATAGCCTGTTGCGTAGATCCCTTACGTTTGAAGCCAGATTGAAGTTCAGGAATGACGGTGCTAAAGAAGACTTAGAAGAGCTTGAGTATAACTCTTTTTAAGTATTACCGGAAATTGATTGCAAGGGAAATCGCAAAAAGGGTCTAAATGCTGCCAAAGTGTCACTGTGGTTTGAAGATTGGGATTTGGGATTGGGGTTTCGCTTTATCTAAGAAAAAACTATTGTTTTACTATGATTCTAAAATATAAGAACTTGGAGATCTGCTAGATATATTTTCTGATTTATTTGTCTGCTATGTCTTTTGCGCTGAAAGGTGTTTTACAAAAGATGATTTCTGCTTCTCTTTGATGTATGAAAATAAATCAAATGTCGGATGGTGGGATAAAGAGGAGCTGTAGATGCCTGACTTTCTAGTGGCTCATCTCATTTCCTGCTTGGTTTTTAAGTAGAATCTTTGAAATAGGTGCAATAGGAAATAAGAAGGAAGTTTGAATCTTTGAAATAAGAAGGATTAGTTAGGTCAATTGATAGGATCTTTTGAAGGATCTATTTGAATATGCACATTCGGTGAGGATATCTTTTTCTTTGAAAATGTATGGGAGTTGTTCTAGGGCCCCTAGCCTATTTTTTAGTTTTCCGTCTTCTGATTAATTTTGTATCAGAAACATTCCTATTGAAATTCAATAACAACATATTCTTTATTGATTCTGTCGTAGCTTGTTCCTGAAATTTTCGTTTGAATAAGCCTCACACGTTCCTAACTTCCTTTCATGAGACACTATGTTTCAGCTGATATACAGCTGTAATTTTTCTCACGCCCCCGCAAACTTTTCAGATCCCAATGAGTGCTTGCTTTATGTCAATTTTGACGTTTGAAAATATTCTATTCTCATCGGGCGTGTCATAGAGGAGATCTTGAAGTCTGAATTTTTCGCAGTCTTTCTGGAAATACTATGGATATTTATGCGGGAAATGAGGGATTGGGTTTCTATTGTCAAATGGGATATTGAGATTGAGCCGTTTGAGGTTATGTAAAGAGAGAAGATAGAGATAAAGAGAGAAAGAAAATTATAAAGGAGCTTCATTCTCCAGGGAAAATGTCATGCAAAATCAAGCAGCTATCCAAAACAGATCCAATTCTTGAGTAAATTGAGATTCCAAAGGTTGTTGATGAGAGGAACAAGTATTGTCTTGATAAAACCCAATGATGAAAGGCTTTGACCATTGACAGTTTGTGAGTGGTACAAACAGTATTCATGTGTGGCGTTGCAATCGCTGTCGCAAATACATATGAGCACGCCCTTAGAGAGGGCTTTCCATGACCTTTTGTAAGATACTTTCAGGGTTCGAATCGAACTTGACTAGTTCCCAAAATAATCTCAGTGGCATCGCTTTTTGCAAGGAATCTTAATCATGCATACGGAAGACAGGAAAGCGCTGTAGGTAATAACTTCGTAGGTGTTTCTCAGCCTGACTCGAAATATAGTATTTTTAGTCCTGTCCACTTATTTTTGACGTTCGAACTTGAGCTGTTTCAGTCTCCTATATAATTTTTGGATGATCTGGTTTAATTTTTTTTCTACTTGGAAAAATACGTTTGTCACAGGAAAAGCAGGAAGTTAGTATTTACACTAATTATTTGGAGTTCAACACGAACTCCAATATTGCAGCTTTCCATGCTGACACTTTTTAAATGACGGTGTTAACTTTAGAAATCTTTAATTTTATGAAAAATGGCTGCAAAGTACATTCAACGATGCTATTTTGATTCGTTGCTAAGAAATAGTACTAGCTTTGCATTGGTGCAGAAACCATAGGTGCGTTGTTTTTGACTGCACTGACGGAGGAACCGACTTGTAATTGATTCCTCAATTGCCTCGCTAGTTGGGGGTTAGTTCTGGATGACAATGGACGGGATTGTTACCGGGTATATCCTTTTGTTTTTCAAGGCAGTCATTCTTTCTGCAACTCTTCTTCTTCTCCTGGCCCTGAGTAGTTTCCTGGGTGACTCTTCTCTTTGAATAAGGTACGATGGTGATGATGACAGAGATGAGATTCGCCAATAATCCAACGGAAGGAAGTTGTTCATCATCTTGTTAATGATCCCTGCAGCATGCAATACATCGTCAAACTGTGCAATACGCGGAAATGTGTTCGCATCGCTGGCACAGGAAACATTGTAAAACATATCTCTTCGTTTCCTCC
Organism: Stratiomys singularior; assembly: GCA_954870665.1. Classification (NCBI taxonomy): domain Eukaryota; kingdom Metazoa; phylum Arthropoda; class Insecta; order Diptera; family Stratiomyidae; genus Stratiomys; species Stratiomys singularior. The sequence continues at coordinate 23,711,802 of OX940881.1, read as the reverse complement.
CGAACGAGCGCCTTGTGGTGCGGGGAAGTTTGTAAATTATTGATCCTTTAGATCTTGAGATACCTCCTTGTTGTGTTAGAACTTCTTGAATGGATCAAGGTTCATCATGCTCACTTTCACATGGGATGCATATAACTACTCACAATTCTAGGAAGTTGCTTCAGCAAATAAAGATGTACTCAAAATTCGCCAGTAATTGACGAAGGAGGAACTTGATACCTCTCTTAGAGATTTAAACCTGCCAGTATAGAATTGTGTTAAAAGCAGTTTTTGAAATGCTGTTGAAAACCGTAGGTCCAGAAATTGGTGGACAGTGATTAGAAAAACGCTTCCTGCTTTCCAGAATACCAATTTTCAATTCCTTTTCAAAATTGATTAGCATAGTTTGCGGCTATATCAAATAGCTACAAGGTTCAAAAAATGATACAGTCGAAAAACTGGAAGCTCCTTTGAAAGATCGTAATTTTTCAGCCTTATTATATTTCACCAGTATGGATTTCATAGAAGAATCGTTAAATTTTAAATAAAATGATTCTTTTTCGAGGAATTTATTTTGAACTCAATATCGTATAACTTTCGGAGCCAGTCATTAATTTTGAAAAATTGTTAGCACGATTGAGTTTGTCGTATTTGTATTAGGTTTACCGCGTGTATGTGTCTTTTTTTGCAAAATTTTGACAGGTTTTTCTTACATTTTCAGGTAGTTAATTAAAATTCTGACCATAAATTCATTCAGGTTAAAATTATGACATCTCTAGCTGTTACCACCCTAATTAGCATCCTGCAGTACAATTTGAACATTTCGACAAACGTTTAATACTTTGAAAATATTTCTGAGGAAAATACCAATTCGAATAAAATGTTCTACTGGTGAGCAAGGAATTCAACGTTAAATAGATTTTACTCAAGCATTCCTGAAATGATTACCACTGTGAACGCTACCTGAAGCAAAAGGATCTTGGTGGCTAGGAATGTTGCCGCTATATCGCCTTGCTTTGATGTTGAAATATTTGGCGCATCAATCTATTATCTCTATCTCCCCTACTAATCTTTCTGCGCTCCTAAATGCGTGCTCCTTTTTCTGATTTCGTCAAGACATTTGCTTTTATTGTTTTCTTAGATTTCTTTTTCATGCGAGCGAATTTCTCTTGCCAAAAGCGAATTTCCGATTACGGATTGAGTTCAAGGATAAAAACGATTTTCAGCTTCATTTCTCCAGATAACATTTACCAGCTTAAGAAATGTAAAGAAAAATCAGTTTTAATGGAGTGGGGTCCTTTCGTACGGAGTATGTAGTTGTGATATATATAAAAACATTTTGTGCTTGTCGCAAGCATAGATAACACACACGCATAGCTGAGAATGCAACGAATGTAAAAGCCTAGTTAGCCGCCTTAATATGCCTTAATCCTGCCTAAAGGCTAAAGAAACGTAAACAATGACGCAATGAGACACATGAAAAGGAAGAATTCCATAGCAGCGAGATTAGGAATGAAAATCTTTGAGATATTGGGATAAATTGATTTGATCTTGTGTGCAAATACCATTTATTCATACATGTACCAAAGCGTTTCCTTGTCCCAGCGAAGTACTCAACTAGGTTTGATATCGTGTACGTCAATGTTGCTTTATCGCACCCACATCCTGCTATCTCAAGCCTGCACAATGAACACAAGGACAAACAACTTCAACAAAGCTTAAACCAAATCTTAGAGCCGTAGGAATTTCAACAGAATTAGAAGCCATTTTTTTTTGTCTTTTCTTATATTTGCTCCAACATCTCATGTCAGGATAATTCGCTTGAATGGCGGAGGACTATAGAGCTTATTAGCATTAATATCAAGATATCCATAGAAGATTAATCGTCGACTTTAATTCGTTTGTCGGGGATGAACTGAGTTAAGCCCGGAATGAACGAAGAACTAAGATAAGCATAAAATTAGAAACTTTGTCGTTAGAACTGAACGAAGAAGGATTTTGCCCGTTGGGGTCATACGAAAGATTAGTCAAAGTTTGTTGGAAATTACGATATTTGCGAGTTTTCGAAAGTTCTGTAGAATTAATAAGGTATCGAACGGATATATGATGGCACTTTATCGATTATGAGCTGCGTCAATTTTCGCCATTGGCAGCACATTACACGAGCTCATTCGATTTCTAATGTCCTTGTGATGCAGAAAATTTATTGACAATCACGCTAAAACGGAAAAATAACTCATCGTTTATTTAACGAGCAAAATTTATTCCTTCAAATCAATATTTTATTGCTGATGAATGATAAAATAGCTCTTTATTAGGCGTATCAATCCAATAAAATATAATGTTCAGTCCTTGATATTGAAAATATTGGAGGATGATATAAGGATTATGTGAAATAAGTTGTTAAAGACAAACGTTGAATTTCTTTGCAAACAATAAATATCAAAACGATTTATTTATTCTTGTCTTCCTAACTTTGACTTGTTGATATTTCTTAAGTATTATAGCTCCTTGACTCGTGTAAAAGTTTAACTCTTACTTGAACGCGTTCATTTTATTGTTAAATACTTTGAAGACAGTTTTGATGAATACACTCAAGGTTTTGGAATGTTTTTGTGGTTATAAACAGTGTACATTATTCAGATTCACAACAGCATGCCTTATTCATGAATATTATATGTATCAATTGAAAGTTTTCTTATTCAATCGGTGCTTACTCCACTGCATCTCCTTACTCCATAATGCATCCTTGAAAACAAAAAGCCAGGCCCGGCAATCCTAAGAAACAATATCCTTGAGAATCTTAAATTTAATATGGATACATCCCATATAGGGTTAGTAGGGTGGACTGGTTACGGTTTTGAAAGACATAGTGATACCAAAACTAGTAGGGATCCTGAAATTTACATAGCATTAATACTTAAAAGAGGTCACATTCTGAATGGTTTCACAAAGAAAGAGATACAAATATTCCATGCCGCAAATAGTTTGTTAGATATTCCAAGATAGATAGACAGAGAAAGAGGTAAAATTAAGAGACATTATTAAGTGGAAGGATCGCGATAGTTCATTTCTGCGGCTGAAATACGTGAGAAAATTTTTCCAGTGTACTTTCCAGAAAAGTTTTCCAGTGTAATTCTTTATGTAAGTCATTGTTTGTGGATACAAATTTTTGGAGAATATTGATGTGCACCTCATTGCACTTTCATCCTTTCATTTTATCTACTAGAAGTTTTCGTCACGACTACCAAAGCGCATAGAATAAATCAGTTGCATTTTATTAGATTGGGAATTTTTTCGAAGTTTGAATGCTGTTTGTGTAAATTGTACATTGAAAGGGTTGAGCGCCACACTCCTTTCAGCATTTTTAACAGTATTGCGCTTGCTGTCGTGTAACAAAAACCCTCGAGGAAGATATTTTTCAGCATTAAATTTATTTCACTTATTGGCTGACTAAATCTTGAAAGCATTCTTTTGGCTCAAAATAAAAAAAATTATGCCTATTACTGATGCCTGACGGTCGGCTGTCTTTCTAATTAACCGCAAAAAATTAAATAAAATCGTAATATTCACCGGCAATTCCAAAACAGATGTCGATAGATACATCTTGCAAGATTGTTTGAAACTAAACTAGATAAACCTATAATTGAGCTGTTTCAATATATCAACGTATTCCAATCGTGAATACTTGCCACTAAACCGGCCTTCGAACATCATCAATGAAAAATACATGTCCTTAGGACAGCAACATAGCACTGCAAATGCTTGCATCTTATCCCATAGTTTTACAACAAGTGTAGGGTTGAAAGTGGGATTCCATAGCCGTAGCGGCCTTAATTGCTATTATATTCACTCGCCTCGCCTAAAAACCCCGAGACACAGAGATATAAGAACTTAAAACGTACATGACCCAGCAATAGCTGAATCAGACAACTGAGTTGCAGCTAGAAAAGTTAGTCAAAGTGCTCCTAGCAACCGAAAATAGAGCTACCTGGTGAAATTCCTTGAAAAGAAGTAGACACACCTTAGAACGGTCGTAGGGAAATGGTCTTTTTCGCCATTACCAAGCAAAGAAAACAGCTCCTGCGTAAAAACCGAAAAGGATAATAAAATTGAAAACATGACTAACCGGTCATAATTTTCTGGGTCAACATGTCGAACGAATAGGGATCCAAACGGATAATACCTGCCGAGTTCATGGTGTGAGCAAAATGAAAGTACAAATCACTTCTTTTTTACTGAATAAATACCTCCTTTAGCTGAAGTGTATTAACAATTCAAAAATAATTAGTAGTTTCACGAATTCTGCCGGATTTTGGGCAGGCTCTCAAAGCCATGGCCACCAATGCCAGTATAAATTCAGGACCAAATCATCTATGCACACCCAGGTAAAATGAGAGGTGGTAGGTGGTGAGTCGGCAAGAACTGGACCAACCATATTTAATACAACTTGAATAGGCATAGAAAAAGCCTAGCAAAATCTGTTGAAAAGGAAAAAGTTACGGCTTGAAAAGATTGCAGAGCACTGCTTGGTTTACCTTTTACCAAACGATGACAAGAAAACCTATGAAGGTTAATTCGCTCCATGATTTCTGTTGTGTAAGATTTAATTACAGTTTATAATATTTAGCTTCATCGTTTTTGCTGTCCAAAGTATAACTTCGACTCCGTTTTATCCATCATCTGATATCTCCGAAAATAACATTCTTGGATCACTTCTCTTCAATCTTTTTTTAAATGACCTATGAAAATGATAGTAGATTTAAATGATCTACTCCATCCTTCCATCTTTCTGCTTCCTGTATGCCGTTGATTTTAAAATCTACTTTTTGATCTTCATCTGATGTCCCGCAAGGTTCCATTTTTGAACCAATTCTCTTCTTAATTAGTGAGTTTCTTTCGGAATGCGCAAGTTCAGGAGGAAGAATTTTTTAAGCAGCGCTTTTCCATCGAACTCCTCCTTTTACAAAGATACATATTCAGGAAATTCTATTACCTTTTCAGCAGCTTTTACTTCCAAGTCTTTCAAAGCATTGTCTTGCTGTGTCCTTCTTCTCTTCACCTCCACAACCCGATGAAATATTCTTTTCATCAGTAATTTACGCAGTCTTTGTTTTTGTAGTTCTGTTAATGTTGGAATATCTGGATCATTCAGTGCTGAAATGATTCATTTGTAGCGTCTCGGTAGATTCAGACTGAACTTGTCTACGAACTTTCAACACGTCAACAATGTCAAACGACATCCGAGTAATATTCCTTTCCTTTAAGCTTTATCTCGACGAGGATCCATCACAAGTTAAAACATCTTTGTCAACTATTTATTCTGTATCCACCGATGCCTGACGGCCACAACAAAAAACCATGCGTCCATTTATTAGGCAGACGTTTTTTGCCTTGGACTCCATTTCTGCTACAGCGGCTGCAATTTTCTGTGCAGTTCTTTTCTGAGAGAGCTATGAAATATTTGTAGAATGGCAATCATCAAGGATAACCTTTTTGTTAAGTCTGTTCTAGATACGATGGCCATACATCCACTGAAAGTCAAACGCAGCCTGAAATCTTGCAGCTAATACTTAATTTTGACTCAACTAATATTTCCTCGATGCATAATGTATGTTTTTATTTAATTTTTGTCAAGACATACTTGACACTCACACTCACACACAGTAACTGAATACATCGGCAGGGACATACCAGATTCAAAGATCAGCCAGGACGCGTTTTAGTCTTTGTCAATTATTGGCTTCGCAGTGAAAACTATAATTGTCAAAAAATTTTTGAAGCCAGCATAGAAGCTAATAGGTGAGGTCCAGTTGCGGTTCCAATTATACCATACGATCAAGGATAATGGTGATCATGAAAGATAGTATCATAGTTAGTTGTCTCTTGTTTAGAAACGTTGCCGCTTTGTATATGGAAGCTAGCTTGGCTTCTACATATGATAAGGTCAAACCATCACATCACAAGAGTTAGTCCTCTCTTGTTGATGAAATTTTTTGTGCACCTCACAAAGCCACTAAAATCAGATCAGAGCCTTTGGAGTCAAGATTAAAAAGAATCGATCTTCATCCGGAAAGCACCCGCCCGTGGTCTGATGGCACTGAAAAGAAGGTTCTGGTACTGGTTTCCAATAAAGAAAAACAGGCAAATAGGCAAATTCGAGAGAGTGGTACTAAAAATGAACTTGGCCTACGCTAATAGTTGAAAGCGTAAATCATTCTTTGATCAGCGTAAAATCATTGATTGTCCAATTACAGCTGCACAAGTCCTTATTTAACGCTTGATCAGGCTACAGGAAATCCCAACAAATGACTCCTTAGGAATGTCACGAAACAGATGATGAGAACTTTCATGCATGCAACTCTGACTTAGAAGTAGATGATTCTCCTCTTGGTCATTTGCCTCTTTGTCATTCCCTTCTTGGTCATTCTGCTCTTTTGTAGACTCTCCGACACCACTTTATGTTATTATAGAGGATCCATTTTTCATCTCCAGTAGCCAAATTTTGGAGAAATCTTTCAGTAGTTTCACTAGGAATATGGGGAACACAGCAGGACTTTCTGTCTTCCTTGGTTTTTTTGTGAAAGTTGTTGGGCTCTCAAGTATACAACTTTGTCACATATCCTAAAGCTTGAATTTTTCGCCCTACAGTGGATATGTGGACCTGGAACTGCTCAGATAATTTGGCAATGACCATCTTACCAACTCCTTATATGACTTCCAATAGATCACTTTCTGTCGCCTTCTTAGGCCGGGCTGATCGTGACTGATCTTCAAACTGTCGTTCTTCATTAAGCAAGCGCTTGAACAACATGCTCGTTCTCTATACACGTTTTCTCCGTATTCAGCTCATATTCCGAAAAAACCTCTGTCGCTCTGTCAAGATCAAACTCGTCACATAACCGATACCTAACATTCAGTTCATAAGATTTCATGTAAAGCTAAACTGAATCTCTAAACTAAAATGCAAACGCAAGGGTGATTTTTTTAGTAGTGGCAATAATTTGATTTCTAATATGTTACCGCTGCCAAAATGGGATAAAGGGTTTATAATTTACAGGTTAAAGATGTTTGATGGAAAATCCAGCAAATTTCAAAGTGGTATAATTTGACGAACAGGAGGTTTAAATGATTGTAAGACTGCGGAAGCTGCAAAAGTCTTGTCATGTGAATCCTATAAACGAACAACGGGTACCCAAAAACTTTATCGGGTGAGAGAGCTGAATGCCTAAGACTAGTGGGTTAAACCAAGGAAACGCTGGTCCAACTCTGTTGACGAATTGGTTTACGAAATTGAAGGACGTTGTCAATGGATTGAGACAGTTGGAGGCGTTTGATGTTTGTTGTGCTACGAAGCAATAGAAGAAGATCATTTTGAGCTGTAAGATGATAAAAAATGAGCCCTTGAATGACGAGGCATGGTTTAAAAAAACCATTTATAAGCAGTCTTTTATAGTTGGCAAATCAATTGAATCGAATCGAATTCAAATTTTTTGAATTCGGATTTGAAGTATAAGTAAGATACTGATAGTTGAGACTTTGAAACCTGAGATGAGAGACAAATAGTTGGGTTTGAATTATTTAGGGGGATCCTAATTGTTGAGATTGAGAAATTTCCCCACTAATCCTGCTACCTCAGTCCAAAAACAAAACATAGAGCCTTAAAAAAACGTCCTTTTGTTGTCGTTGTCCATATTTTATTGTCACTTTCAAAATTTGATCAATACTGAATGAGCATGCACAAGAACAAGGGTCCGAAATGTTGACTTGACCAATACATATATTCGCTTGTGTTTTTCTTAACTGCTTAGCATTGAAAGTTCACGGCCCTTCATCAACACACCTCATATGGGTAAGACGGATTACGTGTGTCGGACATTTTTAACTTGTAAAAGATGGAATAAGACAGCGTTGTATCCTCTACAGCAATGTTCGAGAACTCTTTTTCAAAAGTATAGTTGAAGTTATGTTGAGAACAATTGAAAAATTCAATCGAGTCCTTACATTATAACTTTGGCAAACAAGAGCGTCCAAAGGGTTCAGCATTTAAGGAATAACTTTTCTATAATTCTCGTAAGCTGAAGGTGGTTCTAAGGATAATAATAGAAGCGTATCCGGAAGCAGTGTGACAAAGGGTTCTAGACTGGGTGTTCCAGTTGGCAGGATTTCCAAGCTTTACATGTCTTAAAGGGTTTTAGTCAATAGTGCGTATCTCTGGGGGTCCTAAATGCTATGGCATGTTTTGGCTGAAAGAACGACTTGGCGGTGACTGCGTACGGCCAAAACTGCTCCTTCAGAATGGAATTGCAGGGCTTGGTGGTTTTAAGCAGTAAAATTCGAAGAATTACTGAGTATTTAGTCGATATACTGGTAAGATCTGTAATTTCTTTGGTTTCGGATAAGATTCATAACGAACACTTGTTTTCGTTTACCCTCAGTAAATTTTGACTTAATTTGGATACACTATCACTTGTGGCATGTAATTGACTCATAAGATTGAGTCGAGCTTAATTTTATTTAACAAATTACATCAAACCTACGAATTAAACTTATGAAACCCATAATTGAATATTTTCAATGTTTACGAGTTTATAAGTTTTGGGGCTACCAAAGGCGCAATACTTCTGGACTAAACTCTAATAAACCTCCCCTGTATGCCTGAGAACCAATCTTCAACTGTTTGCCACATAACTTCGGGTCGTTTGCCACATAACTTCGAACAAATAACCTAACCCGGAGGCCCCCTAGGCCCCCAGTTTAGGTTATTTTTCTCTAGCCGGAAGTAAGGGATGGAAAAGAAAAGATGGGGAGAAGGAAGGGAAAGGAAAGGGGGGAAGGAAGAGAGGGGAAGGAAGAGAGGGGAAGGAAGAGAGGGGAAGGAAGGGAATTTAGGGAGGAAAGGGAGGGGATGCAAAGAAGGAGAAGAGATCCTTCTATCCTCGACGCCTTCGAGCGCTCCAGTATGTCCTTCCCCATTGAAAATAATCTTGAAATAAAGAACTGTTTCGGAAAGTCAGGTTCCACCAGGATTACTTTCCAAAAAAATATAAAAAACTCACAGCAGATTTCGTTGAATTTCTGAGCCTAGGATTAGGAACACAAGCTATAACTTGTACGAATAAAAATGCCATAAATACGGGGCATATCTACGGGCTGATTACATGGATAGTATGATATGAAAATGTTTTAACTACGGTTTGAATGATACATACGTTTTGATTTTTAAGGTTGAATAAATTTTTGAGTCTGAACTTCATATTTAGTTTCAACTTTTTAAATTCACCGATCGACAGTTCCAGAAAAGGACTTCTTCCAGGAAAGACAAATTATCTAGTTGAACTTCAACACAAAAATTATTATATTCAAAAAAAAAATAGTGTATCCTAAAATACAATGTGAGCTTTTCTATATAATTTACGATGTGGATTTCTTACCAATGTTCATTTACGTATGATATCACGCAACTGCTCATATGTGCTAATTAAAGTCTATAAATTTTATCACATTCATGAATATCCCAATCTATAGATTCAACATTTTAGTAACTTTGGAATGTAATATTGAATATTCCCTGATGGACTATTGCTTCTAATACATTCAAAGACATTTCATAGAGCTTCAGGGACTATCATTCATTTAATTTAGCAATGGACTATACTATGCCAAAAATATTCATCGTATGAAATATTAATCTACTGAAATTGACAGATAATCAATATAAAACCTTCTATCCATTAATGTGTCATTGAAGCTATGATTCAACAAAAACGAATCAACACTACCACCAGCAAACATTTCATAGTCTATTGCGTAGACTGATTGATATTGCTCAATTTTGACGAGCCTGAGTATTTGTCAAAAGCTTCGGGGATATAACAGATATCAATTCACTGATATTTCCATAGAAACATTCTGGCGAAGAGATTCAATAAATTTTGAGAACTATCCACATATTAATTGATTGAAACATACTGACAGGATAACGCATGGAATACTAATTCAGGTTGAGCTTGTTATTCCGTAGAAGACAGAAATTATTACACGCACAAATTGAGGATGAGATATATGTATGTATTTCTGAGTATCTTGAGTGGACCTCACTTATTCTTCTCATTCAATGCGTACTACGATAATTGTTCAGTTCTTATACCCGATATCCTGTCTGTTGTATGAATGTTATTGTTCTCGTACATCTCCAAAGCCTACGAACACAGTCTGACTATCAACAATTGATGAAATTCTTTGATAATTAGTTGCTGTATTGCTCGGATGTCAGCTAGCATTATGTCCTAACTTCTTGAAGGTTTCCATCGCTTTTGGCATTTCCCACCCATCGACATTCCTATTGGAATTGCATTTCTACCAAAAAGTCCAGCAAAATTCAAGGATACGAGTTTTTGAATTTTCATAGAAAAAGGATTTTAATGAGATGTAGACAATTAGGTCTTATAAATCAGATGAATCTGTACACGACTTTGATAAGGGTGTCATGCTAATATCCTTTTTTCAACGCTAGTATTGCTTCGAGTTTAATACTGTGTCCTTATTATTCGATCCAGTTATACGAGACGTATTATAAATTTGAATGAAGGAAAGGATTGAGTTTGAACAACTACAAGTTCAATTCAACTTTCAGTAAATCTACTTAGGTGTGTTACCGAAGATTGATACTAATTGGCCTGCCAAACGTTTGATTGGGTTGTACGAGACACGTACGAGGCAAATAGCAGGGCTATGTCAAATAGTTTGATATGTTATTACTTTTGACTGGCATGCATTTTGACTGTTCAAATTCATAATGCAACCAAAACAGAAGCATTGCGTTCGGTTTTTACTCAGAGATGAACTGTGTTGCAACGAAAGCTGCTTATTTTTCATTGCATCCAAAATATTTCTTTTTGTTTTAGGTGGGACGTCTGAAAGTCAAAGTTTGTCTTTACTTGAAAATCTTCCAGAATATCTCGAATCCCACGAGCCTCAAGCGGCCGTAGCTCATTATTATCCTGTTTTTCGAACTGGAAAAAGATTTGCATCTTACTAAAAAGATCTACTTATTTTCCTTTTCTCGTGTTTCTAAGATTTATGACCCATATGTGATATTCAATGATTTTTTTGGCTAGACATAGCAGAAACATTTGTAGGTATAGAACATAAAATAATAACGAAGAGATCACCAAGGAAGAGTGACAATGCTCCCTCACTGATTAACTGCAGCCTTGGGAGATCGACACAAAAAGAAGATTAACTGCACGTCAACTCTGAAGCCTAACACTTAATTCTATTTGACTGAGCTCTCGAGTGAACATGGGTCGTTTTGGTCTTATTTCCACAGGATTTGTAGTTGACGGTGAGCCAAGTAGATGCTTCATGTAAGAGAAATAGATGACGTGCGTTGCACATTTTTTCTCTTGCCAATGATAAAGTATGCAGCGGGGCAACCTCGTCAAAAAAATTATAGAGCTTGCTCCGAAAAAATGGTCATATTTACGACCATTTTTTGGCACGATAGCGAAAAAGAATCACATTATAAACTATTCTCGAGCAGACCTGACAGTAAAAACGTCATGCTGAACCGTCTAAAGTTTTCGCGAATACTCCTTTTCAGCATTTCTTTCCTTCCTTATTGCTTGAAAAGAAGTTTCTGTAATCTGAAGCCAAGCGAACACATAGAAACATGAAATTCTTTAAAATAAATGCATCTGAAATAAGGATTCTACGACCTTAATCATACTGAGCAAATACGAAGAGCATCGATGGCAGGTAACGCTTACAAACGACCTGTATGACTTTTTTTTGACAAGTTTTCCGAAAACTTTGTAAAAAAAATTTGTACTTGATCAACTTGATTGACTGAAGCATAAGATATCTAGGGTTGTATTTGCAAGTTTGGCTAAGGAACTCCGGCAAATGGGAAACTCCTGAAAGCACTAGTGTAATCTGGTTTTCGAGAATGGAAAATTGCCACTCCTGTTCCTCGATTTAAGGACATTTTCGATGAATTGTCTTGGCTTACAGAGGTATCACACGGTGAAACCAAGGACCTAGAAGAGCAGTCGTCAAAAGTTCCGAGCCTCAGAACTAACTACAATTACACAGAGTGTTAGACGACTATTAGGCTCCATTACTGTTCAACAAAATGCATAGTTCAACTGTGTACAGCATTGCACTCCGGTTACCTTCAAAAATATCCCTGAATCCTTTCAGTTTACCAAACATTTTCCTTCGATCTAAGATAATGTGATTGAGTCTTTTGGCATACTCCGTTCTATAATTATTTAATTTAACAATTTGTCATTTAAACTCAAAAAAATTTACTCCACGCATCAATATTTTGTCAACCGTAACGTCTGCTTTCCGTCAACTACCCAAAGTAAATTACCGTGTCATTGCACACGTTAAACAACTAAATCCTTTGTACCCTTTTCCATTCTATTCACCTGGATAAAAGTTTTTGAATTGCTTCAGTGGAAGATAACGAACCAGAGACGAAAGGAAAATACATCAACAAAAAAATTTTTAAGTCAATGCTTTTCTCGCTCATCTTTTCAGAACACGTTCACATTAACGAAAATCCTTTTACAAAAGGAAATTTGTTCGAGCATAGCATTTTTCGGGATACATTCTATAACGCAAAGACGTAAATCGTCATGTTCGCAAAAAAAAATAACTAGAAGGGAACTATTTCAGGACTTTATTTGCCTCGGACGGTTTGTCAGTCACACTCTAGTGGAAGTAGCAAAATTTAACTAACTAACGCCGAAACGATTTCATCGTCCTGATGCGGGCGGGAACACAATGTTTGACTTAACTTTAGGTTAATTTGTTAGCCTAGTAGCAACTGTCGGGAGGTTGTTTCATTCGCTGGAGGTCAATAAGCTGAAATAGTTACCACAAAATAAATGGTCAAGCTACCGTATACGTGTACAAGGATATTCGAAATGATGGATATAGAGGTCGCGTAAAATCCTTAATCCCTTAAGGGAAAAGTTTTTGTGGCTTTGAGGCTTAGTTGAGGTTGTGCTGGTTGCTTATGTTTGTGCAACAAACAGATACTCGCAAATTTTAGGAACCAAATGTAAATACCTGGAACGCAAATATTCAAGATACAAGTCCTTAATTGGACGTTGTTTTGCAGGTATCTAACTTTGAAAAGTGACAGAGTTTAGTTGAAGTCGGTGTTACTAGGAATATGTGTATTTGAATTATCTAACGTAAAGAATTCGTTAAAGGAACTTCTAGAGGATAACACTACAGGCAAGCTCTACATGTGGACGTTTTATATAAAGGAGGGAATATCTATGAGCATATGCGTATCCTTTGATGTTGCTAGTGCACTTTTAAAGGATTTAATTTTATTGAAATACATAAAATGTATGCATTAAAATTTCAAAACTGATTACATTCAATATCCTCGCAAAAAATCCCAATTTCCCCATTGGAAACAATATTCATAAAGGAAACTGCTTTGGAAACTAATGATGATTTTTCGAACAATTTTAGGACCTCACAACGAATTTCGCGACATTTTAGAGCCTCGGACTCGGAGATTCTGACATTCCAAACCACACATTTCCCCGAAATTAGTAGACTATGTAAGAAAATTTGAAATAACTCATTCTTTGTATGCGTTTTTTGATCATCAGGTTTGGGAAAAAAAATGTTGAAATTTTTTGTTATCATGGGTCCTGGCGTCGATAGGAAGATAACATGCTCACGATAATACACAATTTTGACATTACTATGCTTGTATCTTAAAAAATAAAATTATCTACAGAGCCAGCCTAGCCATCTGCGTAGTTCCAACAGAATTCCTTAGCAGGGATCACTGCAAGGAACTTCTATCGCGCTTAGCCGCACATCCTGTAGAAGTTGTAGACTACAAAAATTTGCACTCAAGACAATAATCTGGCAAATGTACAGTTTTGCATTGGCATGACATTCGGAGCCTCCGAGTATACTCACCTGAGAGGTAAGAATCAGATACCTGGCTGAGACCTCTGAACATCTGGAACCTGGGTGAACCTTCTTGGACTGCAAAAAAACCAAACACTTAGTCAATGATTTGTCTGACTTATTTCTTTACGAGGTAGCCAAGACTAGATCTTGTCATCCAAACCCCATGCGTGATAAGAAATGAAAAACGATTCGTAAAGTATTGCAGATGGTTTTTCAAGGGTAAGTGAGTGGCATTCAGCGTGCACTAGTTATGGCCGGTAACAAGTTCCTGTAAACCTTGAAGATATCCCTAAAGTCGTGCATATCAGCTTAGAGCGATAATGGTTAGTAGATCAATCCATCAGCTCACTTTCAAAAAAGAAGAGTGTGGACCCATAACCCGAAATTGGATGTTAATCTATTCTAAAAAGTTGCACAGAAACATGAAGATCTGAGATAAAATTGCTTCCTCTAGACTTAAATTGTCCCTCGTTCCTGCAGGCAGCATCTATTTGAGAATAGCAATCTGTCAAAAGATAGTCTCGTTGGCTTATGCAGGAGAAGAATTCAGATCTGACTTGCCCCTATGTCTTCCCTCTCTATTCCCTCTTCAACAATTTTAAGTTTTGTAATGATCACTTCTATGAAAATCCTTTCTTGAAAAACAGTTTATCTAATGCTTGAGAATCTAATGTTCGAATGCTAGAATCATAAAAACTAAAAACACCCTGTTAATAATGGTGTACTTCCAGGGAAGCTGAAAAAAACATTTAAAGTAAAACTCGTCAAACTCGCAGCGTGAATCAACCAAGCTGAGCACATATCGCCTAATTTTGACGGCCAAATTTTGAGTATATATAATATTTTCCAATAATAAAGGTCTTCTTCTTTCAATTCGTCTATGGTAATCAAGATTTTTTATCCTCAGAAACTGTAGTAACCCCGTTTCAGCCAAGCAGACTCTTCACTAAGGATTTTAATAGTTGTTATCAGTAAAAAAGTAAAAATGTTGGAAGGGGGGTTAGGAAGGAAAGAGATAGGAGATGAGGAGGAAGCTACCTTTGACTTTTTGCTCTTGTGGAAAGAAGAAACTCTTAAGATTTTGATGATTCTTAAACGAAGTGTTGCTACTCATTCTATCCTAGATAGCAAGGACTGGCTTCCTCCGGGCAAGAAGGTGGTATTCAGCCAACTGAATGCATCAAGTTGCTGTCAGCACCCTGCGCTGGCCTGCGAGGAAAAAGCCTCCAGCCAACGAAATACCACACATTCGTAGCAGGACTCTGTATGCAACCAAAAACTCACAGGAAGGAATGCATCCAACGCCGTCTGAATTTAGGCATTCAATTCGCAGGCCAAACCACACTAGGATATAGAGTCAGCTACATCCGTGTGTCCCCTGAAGGAAATAATGCGACTTTCATTGCATAAATTCGAACACATATTATACTCAAACAGCACATTATGGCAGTCCTCCTCATAAGGATCACAGAGAGCATATCTAGGGGTATCTGATAAATCAAGGGACTTTGCAATCAAACTATCGTTACCTTTCAGAAGAAGAAACTCAAACCTGAATAAAACTCAAAGAATGGGCACTTCCAGGCCACCATGAAATCGTGATCAACTTAAACATGTCTCTTTGTTGACATGTTCTCTCTTGGATAGACAGTAGGAGCAAACTAAGTCCGTTTTCAAAAAGTAAACCGGCTTGGAGTATCTGATATCTTCTTTGGATTGAAAATGCTTGATTTAAAAGTTATGTCCAATAGAACACTGCATCGTTTTTTACAGAGTATCAAGTGGAGTTTAGATGACAGTCATGTCATTACAGACATTAAGTGGAGATTAGATGACAGTGTTGGTCACAACATAAGTGATCAGCCGGTGAAAGTACCGAACATATATCGCAGTACTCGTTTCCATGCACTTCAGTTCAGCTCCTGACTGATCCTTGACGGGATAATTACCTCATGAACATAACCAAATGAGTACTAAAGATTTGCATTTGGTAATCCCCTTTTTCGGGACACATTTCGAATATCCCCAAAGGGGCACATTGCAATCTAGTTTGGTTGCTAAATCCATTACTCATCTAGGGAAGGATAAGACGTTCGGAGAGTTACATGAGAGTGTTGATTTCCACCCTACAAACTAATACAAATATTGAGGATACCAAACTAAAAAGGCACACTCTTGCATTGGACAAATGCGCGCTCTTGAAATGATTTCTAAATGTATCTTGCAAAGTTTTTTGACGTGTCTGAATAGAAATTCTGATGATTTAGATACCGCGCGAAGGAATTGAGCGTCAAATTTTAAGTTTTTAAAGAAGGTAACTTCAAGGTTATCAAAATAATGTACAAGAGAGAGGGGAACGCAACCCAGTACATAATAAAAAACAAGCGGAGTAGCTTTGAGCGTAAAAGCCATTTGATGGCATTTAACAATATTGAGACTTAAAAGACTTGATCGACACCAATTACCAAGGAAAATTAGGTTTTCGTGGCGAGGTCGGCTGCTTTGAGAGACAATATGCTGAGAGAGTAGCTATGGGTAACAAAGAGTAGTGAGAGCTACAAGAGTTCTGAAAGGCTTAAAAACAATTTTTGGCTGAAACTAAGGAGAGGATAACCAGTAGAAATATCATTGATAAACAGCAAAAAAAATAAAAGGACCAATCATAGATCTCTGAGGGACGTCAAACTTCAGTAGAAATAGAGCGAAAATGGTGCCATGGAGAGTAACGAGACACGAATGAGAGAACCGAAAGGACAATATTTGACAGTTAAATACATCAGGAATCCTAAATGGCTATGATGGGAAACAGAGATGGAAATGATTCCCGATATCAAAGACTTTGGAGAAACGAGTACAGATTACGAACATTGATTTTCATTGGTTTATCTATAGCCTTCCAATACGGTTTGTAAATTCGGTCAGATTCTAAGCAGTAGAAGAAACCTTCTAAGGTCCCTGCTGCTCAGGAACAACAAAAACACTTAATGTTAATATAATGAATATATTATTTATGCCCTAGTCGATTTTAGAGCATCATTTAAGGACGATAATTGTGACACTACGATATATTTCAAAACAAGAGGAGAGGAAATATATCGGCGCTTTTTCAACAGGATTGAACAGTAGCAAAGTACAAACTTAAATATTATAAGAATCAAAGAGGAAAACATATTGAAGGCATGCTAGACGATCCAAATACGTTGGGAAAATTATCAGAACCGGCGCAAATGTTTGGATTCAAAGAATCAATTGACAGTTTGAATTCATAGGGGTTATTGGACAAAGAAAGAACTGGTGTAGAGTATGTTACTAGCGATTTCATAAGAAAAGATAATCCACCATCTTTCCTAGCGATCCTCTTTCTTGAAAGATGAGCAAGTGTGGAATAAGCAACTGAGCAAACAGATCAGTAAGGACAGATTGTAGTGAGGACGTTGTTATACTCCAACGAAAACAGAGAATAAATTAAAGGAGGGGAAATAGAACCAAAGAGGCTCCAAATTATTAGGAGAGGTTGTGAAACCATTGGAGCTTAGTTTCCTCTTTAACCTCAGTGTGAATTCAAATAAAATGCGCTTCTGAATCAATAGCATGAATAGAGTTTTGGTTATGGATTCCACTGAGTGAAGCATTAATAAGACGTTCACTGAACGAAGATTAATATTAGAAGCTTGCAGGCTCAACTTGCAGGGGAAGAGAATACACATAAAATTTGGGAGGGTCAATGAAAGAGGGAAGTTTCAACGATGCCAAATTCCAGGTAGTGGGAAAAGGAAAAATCAGTGAAACAAGATCTTACTCAAGTTTTACCAATAATCACCAAAACTCCACCAACACCAGCACTCTTGTTTGATGCCTTTCCTTTCATCCTTTCCCCGTGAGGCCAGGAATTAGGATTGATGTCAGAATTCAAAACAGTCAGACATTTTTATTCTGAAGGATGCAATGATGCGATTTTGATATTTTTCTTTTTAAAGTTAAAGTTTATTTTAAACAGAAAAAAAATGAGACGGGAAAGGAAATTGGAAAGGCGTCAAAATTTGGCGTTTAAGGAGGAAGTCCTAATATAGTATCAGCTTATTTAGGAAGTAGGAAGAATTTATTTGTAATAGGTGCATATCCGAAACTAACTTTAAGAAAAGTTCCGCAGGACTATTTTTCTATTTTTCGTTAGTATCCGCAATTGTTTCAGGTGTTTCTGTTATTCTCAAAGTTAGCAATCAGACATGTCCTAGTTTTAATATCGGGACGAAATCGTGTTTCATATATTTCACTTCTTCACCCCAATTTCATTCCATTAGCAATAAAAAGAATTTATATAATTTTCCGAAAATTTAGATACCATCCATTATTCGTATTAAATCAGTTTGTTATATCAAATCGTCCGGAAAATTGCAACCTTGATTCAACCCAAAAACATACTGACAATCATAATGGATACTTCGTCCTGTTGATGTATGCTCTCCTTAAAAATTTACGCTTCTAAAAGGATTTTGTTATGCACTCGCCCCAAACAAAATTAAAAAGTTAGTGGGCAAACTTCACCATTACTTCATTATCGGTATCCTTTCGGTCGAATTCATCCACTCCTTCTGTTCTTTTTTTCTGCTTTTTTCTTGTTTATGTGAGTCGGTTTGCTGTTCCACCACGGCTTTTCAATTTTTCCGCGTCAGGAAAGGTGAATGCGGTTATTTATTAAGACAAAGTTTGTCATTGTTGACTTAAAAAAAGGAGCGTAGATGGGTTGGGGCATGGAGTAATAAAGTGAAGGAAAGGAGAGAAAAAAAAAGTTAGATTGGACTCTATTATCGTTAATTAGCTGGGTGGAAAATGGTAAGTGGAATTGTGGACAAGGAGTAAGAAAAATGAAATTTATGTAAATGTGGGGATTAGACATAATACTTTTATTTGTAGTAATTCATTGAAAGTTTGCTTGGAAGTTGATCATGTTCTGGAAAATTCTCTTTATACGATACTGGATTTTAATTAAATCTTTGCAACGAAAGACGTTTATTTCGTGTCTTTAATTATTTTCTGATTCGCTCAAACCGACGATTGAATAGACTTCCTGGCAAATTATTTGTAATTCTCTTTGGCATTAAGACTCTGTAATGATATTTTCCAACATATTCTGAGTTTCTAACAAGTAGCATCCTATTTACCCCAAGAAAATAATTTCCCTGACTCAGACTTAGGGAGAAAGTCAGCGTCTTGGCTGCCTTCATTGTTTGCTCATAAATACCAGACAAGTTGTAAACATTTCTTGAAGGGAAAACTTTCTCGAATTCAGAGTTATGCTACCTTGAGGGTGTCTGAAGGATTATTCCATTCTTATTTGCTCACGTACAGGTGGAAATACGCTTCAAATTTCAATATTTTCACGTTAAGTCAACAAAAGATAAAGTTTTTCAAAGCCTTCTTAAGATACTTTCAACGTTTTTTCATGGTCTTAAATTGGCAATTATGATAAGTCCTTATAATTTCATTTCGGCGAATGTAAATTGGATTCTTACGAATCATATTTGTATCCAAACACATTGCCGGAGGGCTGTGGACTCAGCATTTCATGAGTTCAAATGTATTTGTATGGCTTGCACGTCCAACTGGATACACATTCATTTTAACAAGTGAATATAAAAACCAATTAGGATAGCAACTCACCAGGATTGTTGTGGTCATCAAGCGGAATCGTTCCCGGAACTATAGTTCACAACCTCACAAAAGCATCACATTGTCTGAATTTCAGCTTCAACAGGATACTTTATATTGTTCCGAAGCAAACGCTTGCGGGGAAAGGAGCAACGTTACCTTCATTAATGAGGTTTTTGCCTGTAGCATCCAATAGAAATCCATTATCGACATTAACTACCCTAGTTATGAACGTTAATTCGCTGCCTGCCAAAAAGAGCCCACAATCATCAGGTTACCGGAAAAAGATGCTGATAGGCCACGTGGAAATGAAGAAAAAAGGAAACACAGAATACTTACATTCGATATATAATAATAGAAGTCGAGAATGTTTACTGCTAACCACCTACTTGATTAAGGAATTAATTTGGCATTAAGATGATGTAGAGAAAACATACTTTCAGATGATGGAATGTACGTGTATCTTTCTGATTTTCTCCTTATTTGAAGATGCTCAAGGGAATATTTCCGATCGAGTGGGTTGTGTCCATATATATAAGCGCTGAATAAGTTCTGAGGAAGCTTGAAAACTGCACGAGATAAAGTTTTCTGAAAGATGATTAAAGAGGGAACAGAAAGAAAGAAAAAGGAGTAATAGAAAGCTGCCCAAATGTTTTAATTAAAGCTTTCTATTTTTATCGATTCAGGATATTTGTGAATGTTTAACCGCAGTAAAATATTTCTTTTTGATTGATTTCTATTGTATAGGCGTCGTCTGATATTTGAATATACGTTCAATCAATTCGCTGTGAAAAGGCTGACATACGAAGTCCTGCGGTACTGCTTTGAAAGCGCCAACTGCTACAATGGAATTCGTGCTCAACGTCATGCCACTTGAAAAATTCATGTCTACTGAAAGATGACTTAAGAGCATCAAATTAAAATCCATGAATAAGTTATCTTATATTTATTTTGATACAAAAAAGGAAACGGCCCCATCAAGTAAAAGAGACTTGAACAAATTCAACCAGGGCTGGATACCCCGATCCCATACAGGAGTACAATGCAGCCCAGAGAAGAATTAGAAATGGTTGAGAACTTTGTATCCTGACGTGAAATCGTAACCTTTAATTATGGTTCTGAAACAAATGAGAAAAGCGGCACCGGAATCTTCTCAAAAGACCATCCGTAACTCAACCATTGGTACAAACTTGGATTTCATAGTTTACCACAGTTTTTTTGTTGGAAGTACTTGTAATATAAGCAGCTACGAAAGTGACATTCAACAACTTTTACAGCGAAATGCAAAAATGTTCGAATAGTGAACAGAATTCCCTTTAACCAAATAGATCAACGACTAGTGCAAGACTGTAGGCAGGCCCTCAAGAATTGCCTCATCTCGGGTAATTGTTAACCTGCTCTGAGTCCCTGGTAACAGCGGTGCGAAAGGAAATTAAAAGAGTGAAAGAGACCACAATGAAACTAGAATCGACACGATCAGGGAATCATTAGCAACAGTAAAAAAAGGATAATAATCAGATAATATCCTCTGGAAAGAGAAAGAAATGGCTTGCTAATTCTTTGTAGTTCACAATCACAATCAATCGTAAGCAGAACTCTTTGGCTGCATCCCAAAAAAAAACTCCCAGGTTAAAAACAGACCTAGAGCCAAAACATTGGTGCAAATACTAACAAGCACAATCTTTAAGGTCAACACTAAACAAAAGGAATCGAAATGCTCGACACCAGACAAACTTTGGGCGAAGAAAAGAAAAGTAAACACTTGATTCTAGATTACCCAAGCCTGGTCAACGAAAACCTCACTTGGATCAAGCAGATTATCGCATCAGAACTGAAACCAAACCGCCGAGGTTGAGGGTCTCCATAGTTTCTGTACTATGACAGGATGCGCAATCTGTAAAGAATATTCGCATCGGAAGGGAATGATGCAGGAATAGAATTTTTCCAACTGTAGGCCCTATTCAATAATAATCATGACAATATTTTTCTGGTTTGAAGGTGAAGACCATTTACGCCCATTGGGTTGCACTCCCAATGGCACATAGCAATTGGATTACAAACTCGACAGTCTCTCTGTTACACAGCACAACACTTGTGATATTACTTCGACTTAGGACTCTTTTGTCTTCCTTCGTGTTTGAAACATCCCTCTTCAACAGAGACGATAGGACATCAAACGGAATATTATAAGAGTGATCTCGCTGCCTTCAGCGCCGACATGCAATCGAAGTCACGTTTCTTTATAAAAAGAACCACTCAAACGTAATATGACATCAATTTAATGTATTTTTTGACACCAGGATCCTTTCCATCAAGTTATCTGCAGCGAGGCTTTAACAATACCGACTAGGCTTAAACAATACATCAATCTCCTTTCGCATGTAAAGAAGATGGAGAAGGCATCATCCGCAATCGCTGGGCAAAACAAGCGATCACCGTTGACTTTACCATTTTCTGCAGGTAAGACTAGAAATACCCATTCTAGCTCAAATCTGCATTAGATAGTATTCAGTCTCTCCACGCTTTGATATTTAATAACAATACTAATATCAGTAATCGTTTTAACTAGGCATCGTTAGTTCCAACTTCTGGTTAAGGCGAAACTCATAACTCAGCATGAGCCCATGAAAGAAGAAGTTAAAAGTTAGAGAGACCCTTGTTTCTCCACCGTGAAGCGATCCATGACGGCCTTTTTTATAATGAGGACCACCTTCACGAAATGTGACACAGAGTTCAAATACTCCTTAATTGTCGGAGAATTTCCAACTAAACTTTTTGGAGAGAACGCGCCTTTTGTCTCGGAGAGGTGTTAAAGGTGTCACGGTCTTTATCCACACATGAATAAGGTATGGTAGATGTCAACCGTAGTCACCTGTCAAAGCAAGGAATGAGCGGCCCATGACTTTCTCATCCTTTGATGACAACTCAAGCTACCCGCAGCTACTGACTATTTGCGTCAGATAATAACCAATAAGTCAGGTCATGTGAGTCAGGGGATAACCATGTTCTCTGGAAAATTTCAGCCCGGCTCACTGGTGACTTGTCCGGTTCACTTTCCTTGCGTTGTGTGTATCCACATTTTTTCTCACAAAGCTTGTTTCTTTCTTATTTCCTCTCCGGTAAAGAGAGAAACTGTTCGCTCTCTGGCTTCCACTTATAGAAGATGACACGAATTCGATCGGCATCCTTTCTTTTTCATTTTTTGAAGCATCTGTGTGGCTCTTTTAGATGGCCCAATAACGTCATCGACACCACACGTAGTCAGGCCACAATTGTTTGTAGTGTTTCCAGACCACGGAAAAAGTTGAAAATCTTTTGTTTTGGGTAGATTTTATGTTTCTACTAATTAACTCATGTTCTTAAAATATTTCTTCAACTCTCCTCTTTGTTATTCAAGTAGAAAGGTTTCAGAAGATCCCGTAGGTTGGTATCTATTAGGTGATGATTGACGTATGCCACGTGACCAAAACCTTGTTGAACCATTCTGTTTCCCCTGAAAGATTTTAAGTCACACCATCTGATCAGTAAAAATCATCAAAAGTTGATCCCTATACTTATTTAGAAGTTAAATCCTAGACGTGCATCACAAAAACTATGCTGGTATAGCCGGTAAATCGGTAAATCTTTTGAGGATGGAAAAGGAACACTCAATTTTAGCAAAGTAAGCTAAGACAATTTTGTATAGGTTTAGTTCAAACTCGGTTTGACTGGTACTGTGTGTATTTTCCCGTGCTTATCACTTTCGAAATATCCTTTATTTTTTCCTTTTCTATTCCAAAATGTTTTGTTTTGTTGTTATTTTTACAGATATATATTTCGGGAATAAGTTGCTCTTTTCTTCAGTGTCAATTATTTTCCTTCTTGAGGGTCAACTATTAGAATCAACAGGATATCAACTGGCTTTAATATGCCACCACCAAATACCACTAAATTAATCACTGTCCTTGCAGACCCCAGTAAACCTGCTTCGCTTGATAATGACTGGACGTGGTTCAATATTACTGACAGATCCAAACGTGGTTAAATAATATTGACAGACTACGCTTTCTGTTTAGATCTTGACAAACTTTATGATATAGTGGGTGTTGTTGACAGTTATCGATTTCAATGAAAGTTAGCCTTATCGTTGGTAGTTGCCAATAGAATTTTTGCCTTTTTTGAATCTTCCACCAAGCTTACATACTTCTTTGCCTACAGGAAGAAGTTGAGATTGACGTTTGACATTGGGAAACGTTTTGACACCACTTACTTAGATTGTCCTTCAAAGAGACGCCCGAATAAACTGAGCGTATCCATGTTTTGCAAAGGAGCAGAGTATCGATTGCTCGGATATCTTAGAGGGGAAAATTTTGCATACGCGGTTTTCGGCAGGATCGAAATTGGGAAGACACCTACCCTGTTGCCGCCGAAATTTTGCAATCTTTAGTTAACGAAATATTAAAAGCCATGCCCTGTATTTGGTTAATAGCTCGAGGGTTTGTAGGATACGAAATGAAAGTTCTCAGCTATGTCGCTTTTATGTTGTCCTTCAGATCCATGCGTCCGTCATTTGTTTGTCAATGAAGTAGTATTTATGACCTTGTCGAACTTGTTTTTGGCCTTCGAAGCCGAGCAGTTAAAAAACCACTCCTAACGTAGTGAAGCCATCCTAAAGGAGAAGGGGTGGAGGCGGGGACGTGGATCGAAGGCAGCGTCGAACAATGTAAAGTAACTTGTATTCTAGTACAAAAACGAGTTTTAGTCACTCTCATAGTTTTTTTTTCTATAGAAGCTAGAATAGTCCGGTTTCCCTTTTCCCATGCCCATAAAAATAAGTTTAAAATGTTTGGAGTTAGAGTTCTTCTTTTAGTTCAAGCATAGTTATTCAATGGGTTGAGCATGTTGTTATGGCTTTGTATCGCAATTTTTGCAGTGGATCATCAAACTTGGTTTGGTTTTGTCAAGCCTGGAAACCAAATCTTATCCTGCTCCCAAAGCAGAGAAAGTTAGGAATGGCACAATAGAACCAGACATACCGAAGCTCCTATCAGAGCATGGTTTTTTTTCTCTAAGAAAGAATCATGTCCGACATCAAATAGCTCAGATATGTAGTCAGTATCACTGCTCACAGAGAGCATAACGCAATGCACTATCACCGAAACAACTAGATCGTATCCAAATTGACGAAAAAAAATCTCTGAAAACTTCATACATAACTATATCAACATTTCCATCCATAAATATATGGTTGCTGCAGATAAAATGGCCGATTTAGCAATGACATAAAATTAGCTGCAATTTTAGTGTATTATGTTGGCACAAGGTGGCGTCAATGATATGATACATTGAAGTATACCTGTAAATACAGCTACTTTGGTTTATGAAGTCATTTCTGTTTTGCACTTCATAGTGATCGTAAAAACAAAAAGAGAAAGTAAACATTGAATGTGTACAGGACAAAGTGAACATCAAAAACGGCTACTTATTTAAGTTTAAATTAGAGCGCAACGCGACGAAAGCAACGAGGAAAATCAACAGCACATTTGGGACGAGCCACTCGGCGGTAGTTCAAAAAATTTCAATCCGGAGATATGGACCTTGGAAATGAGGCATGTGGACACCCAGGACAATGGATCGATAATGATGAGTTGCGTGAATTAGTGCAGTCTGACCCCCGCCAAACCATAAGGGATCTTACCGAGAAATAAGGCGTTCATTCGACAGTTTGCCGCCACTTACAGCAACTTAGAAAAGTGAAAAAGCTTGACAAATGGGTTCCGCATGATCTTACCGAGCAAAACATGACGTGTTGAATGGAGATTTCAAGTTCGTTTCTCTCCCGCAACAAAAATGAACCGTTCTCGCGCCGAATTGTGACCTGCGGTGATGCCCTGCTGCCAATCGGCTTAATGGCTAGATGCCGATGAAGCGCCAAGACACATCCTGAAACCAAGCCTTCAACTAAAGAAAACAATTGTAACTATTTAGTGGTCTGTAGTTGGAGTTATCCGCTATTCGTCAATGCAACCGGGCGAAACTATCAATGTTGAGAAATACTGTGCTCAACTGGATGAAATGCATCAGAAATTGATAGTCCAACGACCAAGGCTTGTCAACAGGGATGCAGTGATACAGCCTGATGATAACGCACGACCTCATATATCGAGAACAACGGTCCAAGCATTAAACGAATTGTGCTATAAGACTCTTCCTCAGACTCCATATTCACCAGACATCTCACCAATAGATTACCATTTCCTTAAACATTTGGATCACTTTTTGACAGGAAAAAGATTTAATAATGAAGCTGCTGTCAAAAATCTTTGAAAACCTTCTTTGAACCAGAAACTCGGACTTCTACAAAACACGAATAAATGTACTTCTATCTCGTTGGGGAAAGTGTGTTGCATCTTTTGGTACTTATTTTGATTAAATAATTGGTCTTTATAAAAAGTTACAGCTGTTTAAAAATTTATTACTAAATCGGCCATTTCATCTGCATCAATCTAATAGTTCTAAAATTACGGTCAGCATGTAAAAATAGGTTTATCCTGATTTCTCCTATATCTTCAATTTTCGTTTCTCCGATTTCGGAAACTTCATAAAAAATTGATCGCAATAATTGGGTACTCTTGGTATATCAATCAACGTGCTCCGTGTTTAAGTCTTTGTAAGTTTCTCTAGCCGATCTTCTGAGTATCTGTCAGCAAATAGCTTCATGCTATTTTGGGGCTTCCTCCGTCATAATTTTTTCATTTCTACGGTACCTTTTTCGAATAAAATATCGAAAACTTCAAAAAAAAAAATGGACCACGATAATGGGATACATTTTGGTACATCAACTAACGTGCTTTATTTTTAAGTCCTTGTCTATTTCTCAATTTTTTTGGGTTTTTTTGGGTAGACTAGATCCACATCAATACCAATTGAGACCTTTTGTTGGCTTATCAAACTTGCTTTAGGATAGATGTTGTTGCGACTTCGGTACAAACTAGATGTTCCAAGGGCAAGGATTCAGTTGTGGGATCTATATTTGCATGTTTTGACGCTGAAAATTCGTATGCTAATCGTTTTTCACCCATACATCACCCTGAAGAACACTTACCGTCCTTATAAGTTCCCGAATGAGATCTTCTGGCTCAAGTTTCGACTACTCGTTAGTATTGCTTCTGACTGAATTGTCAATTTAATTCAGGTTTAACTAGGTTTTGATTTGGGTTTGGTTGTTATTGGACGACATACGTTGATAAATCTACGAGGGAACGTTCAAGTAACTTCTCCTAGCATCTGGAAATGTTCACTACTCTTTCATTCACCGGTTTTTGCAATCAACCATTTAGGTGTCAGTATAACAGAGGACACTTTTGCCCACTATGTTTTATTTTTAAGGTTCATCGTATTTGATCACTGAACTTCGTGAAAGGGACTGCAAAAAAAACCACATCCGGAGCATTGCGTTTTAACTTTATATGAATTTTGATTATTCATATGATGAAAGAGGGGTTATTCGAACAAATACGGTAATCACACTGAAAGCAATACCAAAATTCAAGTGGTTTTGAAGGAAATCCTCGTCGAAATTAGGTAGGAATAGAATAGCAAAGGAAGCTAATACATGGCTTTGAATGGCACACAGATGATTCAAAAAACATGGCAGCCACACCGAAGGCAATATCGAAATCAGAACGCGTTTGTCAAAATTGTATGGGTCAGGATCATTTTGAAGAAATTTTTTGTCAAAATTAGATAAAGGATAGCAATAAAAGCTTAAATATGGCGTTGTGTGGAAGCTGAATAAATTTGGAACACACTTTGCATGTGCATGGGCATTTCATGGATTTTTTAGAAACTTATTGAACGGCCCTATACTGTTTATAGGAATTAAATTTTATTTAAAATACATTTCAATATACATACAAATAGACTCATGTTTGCCCTTCCATCTTGCGATTGCAAACATAAAGCTCATATGGCTGAAAAATTCGCAACCAAATGGCTTTGAAAAACCAATTCTGCAAAATGTTGAGCAAATTTATCTTGAGCATGAACATTGTCTAATTTGTTTGTATTTGGGCTTGAAATTTTTCGAAACAATGACTCAACCTCTGATTAAAATTGAACGCTGTGTTAGTACATAGGACTAATCTGTCCTTTCTCCCGAGTATATTTTCCGATCCACACTACTAAATTGCTAGCATCCAGTTTCATTGTATCTGGCCAAATCTTCAATATAGCTCCGAAAGCTATCTGGTTTATTGACATCCAACCATACCATCTCTACGTAAATTGCACAGCCAACTCCTTTCTGAATTTCGATTCAACACAAACTAATTTATCCATTCCTATCCGGCTGATCTTTCCGGACCTAACTTGCAGAAATGCTTTTCGCTTCCAAGCCAAAATGCCTGCAGGAATCCACACAAGAATGAAAACGAAATGGAGTGGGGGCAAATAGAGCCGGTTCTAAAGGCGACTTTCCGCGACCTAATGACAGGATTTTTTTTTCCAGGATTCAAACAAAAAAAAAGGGTTTTGTTAGGGATTTCAAAACACGTTTCATATTTTAGCATCGTAAGGAGCACAATTTGTTCCCATACAAACATTTGACATCCTTTAATTTTTCGTGTCGAAAAACAAATCCTGTAGCAATTTGTTTATGCGAGCTCAAAATAGAATTTGCTTCAAAGCATGCATTCTAATCACCATTTGAATAGTGTAAACATTTGGTTTTTGGTAACACTTGTGGTATCCACGTATAACTTAGTTTTCCTTGAACCTTTCACGCTTGGCTCGGTTCCAGAAATGGTAAGTTCAATAAATTCCTTTGTAATCCTTCACAATGCTGGCAAAGTTCATTAGGTTTGTGGTGTTCTTTTGAGTGTAACATCTGTGCTTTGTTGTTGTTTGACTTTTCATCTCGCGTTATTCGTAGGCTATAGTTTGATGAAGACTCCTTTCATCGATCTGAAAGGCTCAGATGTTTCAGTTGCTAGGCATTGTGTTGTATTGCTGATGCAAGCGTAATAGTTTGCAAAGGATAATTTCATTTAGTGATAGCTTTTGGTATGTTATTAATAGATTTTCGTTAGTGTGAATGCTAGTGGGAGTTGGCGAGATTAAGGACCTCTACTGCGATTCTATTCTGATAGAAAGCAGAAGTTACACACAATAACGTCATTTGGGTATCCTATTGTATTGTTGTTCCTCAGTTAGAGATGCTCAATTCCCTTTATTTTAGGGGTATATATGGGATGATTATCATGCATGACTGTCTTTTAATTTGTTATTTTTATTGGTATTCCGCCACTGGCTATTGCTAGCACTCCTATAGGATTTTGATTCCTTATCAATACTGGGTGTATATTTGGTGTTTGTGAAATTTTCTCGAAAAGGAGCAAATAATTGTAATGTGGAATTCCCACGGTTTGTTAAAGAGACAAATTAGAGTTGTTTTATCAAGTTTTTTTAAATCTCGTATAATCATTTTTCAGATGATTCGTAACTCAATAAATAAAGTCAGCCATTTCCAACAAAATGTAGCCTACGGATCCGAAGCGTGTTATACTGTCCTCGGCACTGATTGCCAAATTCATGTTCCCAGAGGTAAAATTGAGTTATCCGGTAGTAGCAGCTGCCAACAGATGATCTGGTGCTCCTCACGCCTTGCCCCCTTGATGGCTAACCAATTAAACGTGACCAGGTAGCTTACTTACTCCATTGCTCCTGGAGACCAACCCCCAGGAGACATTTCTTTTGTTCATACAAAGTACTTAAAAGAAGAAGGCGGGAGGAGAAATGCTAACCCAGAATAATTTGAATTATGAAGGAGGAAAGGCCAGAGTCCCTCATAGTCCCAAGAAAAAAAATCATGAAACAGACAACTGGTTTGGCAGTAAGAAGTAAATTGTGTTCTTAGATACATTAGGACCGAAATCGAAGCTGAAGGAGTAAACTGTGAGTTTGACGAGCAACTGCAAGGAAAAACAAGGTATTGACAGCTGGCGTGCTGTTTAAACAGACACATACGTCAGTTGGATAATGATGTTCAAAAAACTCAAATGCCAAAAAAAACACATGCAAAATGACCGTAGAGTGCCAAAAAAGGAAAGCTGAACAAGAGAAAACTAAGAAACTAGGAATGGTCTTATTAGATGGAGGTATAATACTGAAGCTTAGTGCATGAGGTCAGACTAAGACCTCAAGATTATTGATAAGGCAATCGAAGATAGGAATCACGCAACTTTTTCAAGAAAAGAAGACTTAAAGAAAGGTTACAAGTGAGACAATATTACTAGTGATAATAGAAAACGTTCATGTAACATATGAGACCAAAGAACTTACGAGTGTTAAGCTACAGATAGAACTTAAGGGATAAACTGAGAGAAATGGTATTGTTTGAAGTGACACAACTGACAGTGAAGCATCTGGCTGTAAACTGCAGCAAACATCAATTTAAAAAATGTCTGAACACTGCAGCCATCATGGTTAAAACCTCCCTGTTCTGGCTTAGGGTCGTCCTCATCAAGTAAGTGCTGCAACTTTGCACAGTTATGGTGTTCATACCCATAAAGGAGCTGACTTCTCCGAAAGTCTTTGGAAAGCAAACGTGGCCATCGAAACATATGACAGCTTCAAACTAGTACCTATCTCAATGACTATTCAACAATGGCATTGTACTGGACAATGTCAAAAATATAGACATAAATTTTGATGGACAATGTCATAGTACTGAGAGCCACAAATGGTGGCTAACATGGCAATGAACTAACAGGGCCTTGTGGTTTGTGAATACGAAAATAAACAAATCAAGCTTTATTCTTTGAATAAACATTGAAAACTAATGAGTTTTCACCTAAGAGACTTCCTCACATCACAGCAGGATGACATCAGTAAATCCTTTAGCTCAATTATCCAACAGAGAGGGGTTCAGAACTCTGACTACACCGAAACAACATTTGAGGTAAATGAAACTCCTAGTTGTTCCGGTTAGTAGAACATTTATTTGATTTGAAATCGTATTTCAGTTATGAGCTGGGAAAACAAGTTGATATCGTTGGCCTTAGCGTATCTACCGATTGGTCTTCTGATGACACCAACCACCAATTTTCACTCAGGATCAGAACATATGCAGAGGCACGCAAGTCAGTTTCTGATGCAACGGAATCCCCAAACACGTTCATTGAGGGAGCAATAAGGGTAAAGTGATGGCAACCACTTGACGTTAGAACGATCACTAATTTGTATATAAGAAATAAGGTAACCACAAAATTTTTACTTATCAAAAGTAGAGCGCAAGTAATACAGGTCAGCCGAATCATATCAGTGACAGTCTTATATTTGCACAGAATTAAGGGTCTCTGACTCATCTGTCAAACGATCAATGCATCAGCTTTCATATAAGACCCAACCAGACGCAGTAAGTTTATCAAGTTTCGACGAAAAAACAGAAAAGGACGCCTTATCGAAGGGCACTTCGAACCTTTTTCAAAGAAGACAAGATGCCTGAAACTAGCACAAAAGATAGAAAAATATATGCCAATGTAAAAAGTATTCTTCGTCTCCGACAGAAATACTATATTTACATCAACGAGTGTCAAAAAGTAGCTTGAATTCAATATCAACACATTTTACAGCAAGAAGGATTCGAATTTATTAGTTTAATTTCTAAATTTATTCTAGAGTTAATGGTAGAAGAATCTGTCTTTTGAGAAAAAAACTAGTATTCAAAACAGGGTGAAATTTGGTAGTGATCATAAGGTATGACTTCCTTCCAAATGGAAGCTTGCATTCAGGGCTGATGACTAAAAAATAATTTAACTCGGTGATACGAGGACGAGCTTATACGTTAGCAATTCTCTGAAAAGATTCGAATGATCCACGTTTTACTGTGAAGTCAGTATTGCAAGAAGATGCTAAATTCAATGTTGGGAGCTAATTTTTAGTTTATGACACGGCCCCAAGTTTTTTGACCATTGACAAGATCCATGTTTTTTACACAGAATTGCATACCGATATCAATTATTTTAATATTGCATTATGATAGTTAGTAAGATATTTATTCAAAATAAAGTGAGCACTTAGCCAAAATTTGATTTTTGAGGAATAGAGCGCGAGTTACGGACTGACTCTGATTAGACCATTACATTTTGTGTTTCGTGAATATAGAAAACAAACTGTTAACTAAAATGACTCCTTATCGTGGCCCGTTTTTAACCGAAATTTTATACAAAATGTCCTGTAGAATACCAGAAACTCAAAATATGGCTCCTGTCATGCTTATGATAGTGAATATTCAATGATACAAATCCTTGCGAAAGTGCACACACCCATCTTTGATAAGCTGCACTCTTTAGACTCATGACATATAAGGCATCTACCGCAAAGCGTGGTACAAAACAATGGCTTAAATATCTTTTATCTAAAAACGCATAGAACACTTATCGGGTCAGTATAACGGAGCTTTGTCACAAGCAATATCATGCTATTCAGGGTGCTAGACAAAAATCTTGACAGTGCTTGACAGTCAACGGAGCAGTAAAAACAATAGAGTAGATTCTCTCTCTAGAGTAGAATTTAAGGTTATACGTTAATGTCATTCATCGATATCAAAGGATTCTGCAAAGACAAGAAAAAAGTATAGGAGCTCAAAGTACAAATTTCAAGGCTATAAAATTAGTCTGTATATAGTGAAAAAGCTGAAGGAGACACTAGCAAAAAGATATGTTAATACCGCAGGAATCGCTGTCACTTTCGAGAGATGGGTACACAAGAATATGTTTAACCACCAGCTTGGGTATTTGGCATCAATCATCAAGTAGACAGCTTTTGATAGAAAAGGATAATAGCATACGTAAATATGATTGATAAGTATGGGATTCCCGAGAACTATGTATCAGGCCAGAGACTGCGTTTGCAGTTTCTGACTTTCACAGACGCTTGAATTAAATCCAGTGCTCTGTAAGTGTTGATAAAACAAACCTCGTGCTTTGTACAGGATTTCCTTCCTGGATACTCGTTTTAAGTTGTAGTTAAGCATATAAGCGTGGCACACACAGTAAAATACCAAGAAGTAGTTTTGTGTATTATAGCAACTTGGAATGCCTACCTGGAGAGCGCTAGGGCACTAGCACCTAGTGTAAAAGTAGTGGGAAACATCTAGAACGCTAAGAGACTAATCGATGAACATATACAACACGTGTAAGACGAAAATCCACCTATGGAACATTGACATCGTGGATGGCACAAAAAAGAGACTCGAAATGAAGAGACTAGGAAAGATACAACGGTTGGCTTTAAGAGAGGTATCTTTTCTAAACGAAATGGGAAAAACCTGAAGGGGTCGAGTGCTGGAGCCTGGAGGAAATCAACGTAAGTATACATTAAACGAAAGACCTGATTGTACTCATGCAACATTGATATCGTGGATGGTACAAAAAAATCAAACATAAATTAACTTGAAACGATCCAACAACTGGCCTTTGAAAGGATAGCTTTTGTGAGCGTTTGATTGAAATCTTCAAAGGAGTTGTCTTATAACGAAAAAGGAGACATATCCGTATATTCAAAGATAAGATAAGGCCGATGGTGGATGCAACGATACCTTACAAAATCAATACACAGATCAGAAAAGACTGGAAAAGGGTGCAGGAATTTGCACACGGAAGCGGATCGTAGTGTTCACCCACGGTTCCAAATTTTGACGATGGTTCAACGACTCATTTTTTTTGACATTAGTCAAAACTTAACCAAATTACAATGTCAAAAACCATACAAAAGTATTTTAGCTGGATATATTTGCATTGAAACACAGAGTCCAGACAAGACGATGCCAAAAATATTTGGGCAGCAAGTATGTAGTATATTATGTAGTTTGTAGTAAAGCCATGCAGTAACACAATTAGCACAGGAGTTTTTGCTGGAACTCAAACTCAATATAACTAAAAAATATTGGACTAAATTGATTCCTGGCGACAACGAAAAACGCAAATAGGAACATGAAGTGAAAACTATGATGAGGCGGCCCAAGCCAAATCAGTAACCTGAAAAAATCTTAGTGTTTCTGTATAGAAAACTGATGGGTGAATGCAGGAAAGTCGAGAAAGCGTAAATTATGAGTTTTGGGACTCAATGGGGAAGGATAATGTGAAATGGAACTGGAAGAAAGGATAAAATAGCGAAAGCTGGATCACCCATTCAAAGCAGAATCTTTCTCTGTATGGAATCGATCAGTAATCCCACATCTCTTTGTTGCCGTTAAGAAGATCACAAAATTTATTTGAATAATCTTACAATTAATTTTGGTCAGTGGTCACGAAAGGAAGGGAAACAGAAAAGAGTCCGGAGAAAATGACTGAACCTACAAAGACAGGATCAGGTAATCAAAAGGTGTTTGTCTATTCTAGGTGCACTGTCAAGTTTTCACGTTACATTTAACTTTTCAATGCAAACAAAGTGCAAACTTTCGGATTTTCGCATGAAAATATTCAAAACCATTCATTTAAATCAGAGAGAGTCCTTTGTTTCTAAAGTAACAAACTTTCCTATTCATGATCCTTTCCGATAAGAGAAGTGTCCGAAGAAGAATACGTTAACTCTCAACCACTCTTTACGTTGCCATGCTGAATTCAACCCTGAATGACATGAAGTCGAAGTGTTTAACGTGAGTACCTGCCACTATTAGGCCTTACCTCACGGTCTCAAAGACTGGGTTGATTTAATCAGTCAACTTCATTAAAATAATGAGGTCCCAGTAGTCAAAATCTAGGAAACCAAAGCTACACTGGTTGGTACTCAAAAACTACTTTCCAGCCACATCGCAAACCAAAAACCATCACGTTTCAGCCAGGATAGGCTTCTCACCATGTAGGGGGGTGACAGTAACCTGTCATGGGCCTTCCCCTAACCCGTGGTACAGATCAAACCTCTGCTCATAGCTCTACAACATAGACTTGCTCCACTACCAATTTACGTTCCTAAACCAAAGGGTTGCTGGTCCCGTAATCCCAGGACAATAAAACAATAAGGATAGTTGGACTGGACAAGACATAGAACAGGAATAACATTGGGCCTAGGACACAAAACGATGACACCATTTAGGGACTATTAGTCAGCAGCAGAGCCTGCATTTCCTCGCGTAGCAGAGTGCTGCAGTCGTAATTGGAAGGCTTCACGCGCGAACCTGTTGATCCTTTGAAAGGCCTCTTCGTCCAGCCATGCATCTCCGACATCTTCTGGGGTCCTCGAAGTATGAGTACCCCGCGCAATACATAGGCCTGCATATACCTGACAGTCGAACAAAACATGCTGCCAAGTCTCACTCTCAGCACCACATAACAAACATCCACATTGATTGCCAATACCACGACTACACAACCATTCATTCAAACTACCATGCCCAGTTAGTAAATACCCTAACTCCAAAAAGAAATCACAACTCACCATCTTCATTGCAGTCATCACATCCGGTAGGAACTCATACGTGTTACGCCCCTCCGCACATTCGCTCCACCTGGGTTGCCATTCTGCAATCAAGCCCTCTTCCATAATTCCCCGAATGACGGCCCGACTTAGTCCATTAGGATCCGTACCACGTAGCCATTGATGTTCTCTCACAGAGAAGCCCTTCCGCAATCTGTAAATCAGCCCTCGGCAGATTATTTCCAGATCCAGTGCTGAGACCCCCCCGAGAGAACCTGCATAGCACAAGTGGAGACTGTGCGACAAGCCCGCAGGGATGCAATAAGCACCGCTCGTTGACCACGCGCAATAAGCATCCTGTCAGTAGTACTCATGGTACTCTCAAGGAGTATAGGAGAGCCATACGTCACTACTGCAACAAATAGCCCATAATACACTTTCTTGAGAGCTTCCCGGCGCAAACCCCAGTACTTTCTGTAAATCCTCCGCAACATTGAGGCTAGCTGCTTGAGGCGTTCTTTCAACCACCTAAAATGGTGCCAGAAGGTCAGCCTTCGCCCACACGAATTCCCAAGTATGTGACTAAAGTCACATACTTGAGAGCACGTCCCTCATATCTTACGCACGCATCTTAGCATCATTGAAGATTTATCGACTGAGACGGTCAGTCCTACCCTCCCACACCATCACTCTACCATGGCCATGCATTGTATAGCAGCATCCTCTAACTGTCTACGATTATTGCTCTCCACCAGCACAAGCAAATCATCCGCATACGCACACACATAACTAACATTCATTATTCCTTTCAGCAGGTCATCCATTACTAAGTTCCAAATAAATGGTCCAGCAATGGATCCCTGCGGGCAACCCTTTTCAACAGACACATTAACACTATCACAGACTCCCTGAACAAACGCCGATCTTCCAGAAAGACAGCTTTTCCAGAGGCCCAACTCTTTGCACCCCACCGACACCAGTTTCGCCAAAATGGCAGGCCAGCTAAGGTTATCGAACGCGCCTTTAAAATCCAAAAATAAGCCCAGCACATATTTATGTTGAAACCGTGAATGACAAATAGTTCTCAATCAGGCAAAGAATCGTAAATTTCGCTAAGGATCTTGGTTAATTTTTCCAAGGGGAAAATGGGGGCTACTCCTCGCCACCAATTTTCGGTTAAAGAAAAGGTTCTCGATGATAATGAATGGACATTAACTACCAGGAGTTACTTGATGATATTTGAAACAGGACCTGTTCTTTGAGGAATTATTTTGCAATGATAACTGGCGCATGACTTCCTCGTCATATGAAGAAATGCTTCCTAATATGACAAAAGAAATTTGTGCAAATTCGTATCACAAATTAATGCTCTTTCGAAACGCTGTCCCATTTCGGAAGCAACCTATTTTAATTCAGACAATTCATGTCTGAATTAAAATAGGACAAATCATTTGGTAATGATTTTCTTGGCGATATCTATGGAAGCTTAAATTTTCAAATATCCAAGCTAGAAATCTGGGTCTCAAAGTGTGTTAGAGCCACCTCACATTTGTCTGGACGTATTCAAAAAGAGAACATGGTCAAAATTAAACCCCACCTTGACTATTGATCCATAAAACAGCAGGAAAAATTAGAGTCCTAGAGAATCACAAATATCTTCCCTATACTCTTTGTTTGTTGATATTATCTTGGTCACTGGGAGAGCGGAGTTGAGTATCATCAACTTCCGATGACGGGCGCCGAAAAAATTGAGCTCTTCGTCACAAGCAGGATCATAAATTTTTGCGTTCCAATTATTTTATAGTCAAGCTGTTTATTTTTCACATATTACTCTGAATTCTATTAAATACGGACACACAGACAATTTTCATTTCTACAACACCCGTTCTCGTCAAAAATTTATGTTTTATTTATTATGTGTAAATTATCCAATTTCATCAACAAATAAATTGAAATAATCTTATTGATACTCATCAACCGATAAAGTAAGATTTTGCACCTTACTGCCAAGCTCAGAGATAGATTTCATGTGTCCTTTTCCCCTCAATGGAGACAAAACTTTTTGCGGAATCTTATTGCCTAGTAAACGAAATGCAATAATACATGCTCAAACATTCTTCTGGGAATTTCTTAAAAGAATAAATCCTGCTGTCCCTTCATTTGTAAATAATAGAAGAGCAATTTAAAAATCGAGCGAAAATTCAGTTTTTGACCATAAGAGAGAGAAATATGCACCATACGTTTCTAGTTTGAAACATTTCTCAAACAGCCTGTTTTTTGTTTAAAAAATTGTTAGAAAGAAAGAGGAAAACACTTGCTATCCTTAAAGTCTATGTAATTGGATTTCGTTAACTATTCACGGGTAAAATAGACAAAGTGCGTAAAATTGCTTTAAAGTCACATTGGTGTTTGGTATCAAGGACTCAAACAAAGATTAACAGCCTACAAACAACGATCCTGCAATATTGTACAAATTGTTCCATTATTTGACTATTCTTTCACTACAGTCACCCACTCACTTTACTGCTTTCTTGCCGTATAACATCCTACATGTCAACATGCCAGACCTTTATCGAAAAAAAGGAGTCTGGGCCAATTTAATCATCGGCTTCAGATATTATTGTATTGCATGCAGCAAATACTAGAAAAAAATATTCAATTAATTACATGAAAGTTAATTAATTTGCAAATCAACCTATTTATCGTCCACTCGTATAGATTAACAAATTTTCACAACGTCTAACTACGGCAAGGATAATGGTTAATTGCTTCCTAATTACAGAATTATGTACGTAAGGCCCACAGATATCAAATAAAACAAACAACACTCATTTAGCGAACAGTTCGTAATCGAAAAACTCTGCTTCATGCATATGAGTATAAATACAGAAGAAATAAAGTTATAAATAAATGTGTGGTGGGTAGTACTTAGAAGTCCATTAAGTGACACAGTCTACACACCTATCCCATATGTGCATGCTATCCTTCAACGTATTGCTTTTGTGTCAAAGTGCTATTCAAGCTTAACGACTTAATTGAACTCCTGAGTAAACAACACGGATACAGCATATTGTTCCAATGCTTCAGGCATGAATGGGGTGGACGCAGGATATTAGTACATAATATGATCATTATACGTTTTGTTTTTCATCAAAAAATAAATAATCTTAATAGCAATGATAGTGAATATTTTATGGTTCAATATTGATAATGGCTAACAATGAAAGTGCTATATTTAGGGACTCGGCTCGATATCAACAGGTAAATAGACCATGGAGAGGCATTCTCATTTGTTAATTTTGACAATGAAAGTAGCACGAAATATTCCTTCTGTAATTTTCACTAAACTTTCAATGCTTGATTTACCAATCGATAACTTACTATCGTTCCTCATCAGAGATTAATTACGTTAGGTATAAATCAAGAAATTGCTATGGTAAATGTAAGTAATTACAAGGAATCATGGAGAGAATCCACAAGTTCACATCTTTCTATGATTATTTAGCCGTTGTTCATTAAGTCCTTAGAAAAACCCAAACCACTTATTAATATTGTCAGAATCCCAACCATTCTCTTCCTTTTTCTTTCGTTACTTATAATTTTGGTTGTAATTACCTACCCAAAACTAAAACCACGAGTAAACATCCATAAATTTGAATCAAAGAAACCGTCGAAGGACTCTCAGAAACTGAAGGAAACTGGCGAAAAACAAAGATAGAAAGAAATTTTATCTGACCCATTTGAACGTACATATAACTTACAAACCGCTGAAGGGATGCTTTCACCCATTATAACGCAAAAAAAATCCCTTGGACTAACCTTTTCACATAAAGGAAACGAAGCTGAGCCAGCAAAGCCTGAAGCGAATTGAATTGATGAAATCAAATCCATCAACTGATATTTTATATGAGCGACCTCGATGCGTTGAATCTTTACTGGGTAAAGGTGATGTGACATATCCTGTTGATCACTTTACCGTCTATAATTGATTTTCACTGGAAACGATGCTTGCAACTCTTGCATTTTTGGTCAATGAATGCAAAAGTTGCAAGATCAAATAATATCCTTTCATCTTGCATCTCTTGTGTTCATTAACCAGGACCTCGTCAAAAGTGCTAGCCGGTTTGTGATTGGCAGAACTGAAGAGCAGCGAACCGTGGGGAAACCGAGGAAACGCCGATCTGACTTTGTTGACGAACAAAGTTCATCGCTGCTCGGATTTCAAAATTGGAGGACGCGGTCAATGGACCGAAATGGTTCGAGATACTTGTTGCGGAAAGCGAAGGCCTGAGAGAGGCTGAGAAGGAGCAGAAGAAGAAAGAATTCAGACTGGATAAACCCAGGGTTGAATAGGAATGGTTTTAGCATCCTTGTGGGTTTTTTGTAGACCACTGTCTAAAAGACTAATTTTCCAAACATTCGAGCATTCAAACGAATGACATTTGTGAAGTTTGGTTTTTGACATTTGTCAAGCTTTCACAGTGTTGATTGTATGCCTGTATTTGTATGTCGGATTGTTTCTGTACAAAGAACCTCAAATATTAATGGGGATTTCATCGTTTGACTTGGGAATCACCCGAAAAGGATCAGCATATTAGTTCTGTCTAGTTGCTTCACACTCAGACACCATTGAACACACGAACATGCATTCAACTGGACGAAGGCTGGCCTCCAATGGGAAGATGATGAAAGAAGGAATGGTTACTATACGAAAATTTAAAAGAAATGCGCGTAATGTCATGCTATAGATTCCTAGCTCCTCAAAATGTTGAGCTTCAAATGTTTGTTTCGCCTTAACTTTTCTTCTAATGGGACAACCAACGAGACCTCTGTATCATATGGTTCGTATATCTAAGCTTCACCGCCATATCACATACAGGTATGGCTCTAAGAAAGTCCAGGAGTCTAAGGAGTCCGTCATTTTACATCCGGATCTAGGAGCAGGACCACACACTTAAGACAATATTATCTCTATGCACTATCCTGAATGGCTATGGGTTGTTATTCCTTCATATTCTTAAAATGCTTTAAATGTTGAGGATAGTTCAGGAAAAAGTTCTTTTGCTTCTTTAGAACTTCTAAAAATAACAAAAGCAAACGCTTCAGGCTATGAACGTGCAGTCTGCGTGTATTTATTATTAATGTAAGCCCTTTATTACGCCTTTCTTGAGGCTTAACTCATTTGTCAGTGTTCCATTATTATGAGTTGTCCACAGAATTGAAAAGTAAATATTTGAAGGATATGCGTATAAGTACACATTTGGAAACTTACCATTGAGTTCTCCATTTTTTTAACGATTTTTTCGAACTCTTTGTTAGCTTCTATGATTCAAATATCGGATTGTCCTACTCATAGAATATGGGATTCTCGATGCATGGGTGTGAAGTCATAGGATCAGTGTTGAATACAATATGTTCTGTTATGTCCTTTCCGAAATATATCACTTTTCCCGAGCTTGCATGGGGCCCATATCTGACTTCACATTTCAGTAAACCCAGAGTTGTATTGCTTAAGGCTTACGGTATTAGGAGGATGAATGTTTAAACGCAGGAGTCTTTTGAATGAGGCTAAGGTCCTGCTAAAGTTGCGAGGATGAACTTAAATGAGCAGGAAGTCTAATGAATGAGACTGAAGGGTGCTAAACCTAAGTAACCCCGAATAAACCCGAGTAATTAAAGACTTCTTATCATGGTTTTGTTAGAATAGTTCTATGTTCTTAGGTTGGAGGAGTGCTGGGAAATATTGTCATGTCTTTCGGTTAGAGTGTGTCCAAAAGAAATAAGACTTTGGTTCTGAATATATTTTAGTCCTCTGTAATTTATATAGTCCTATTGTGAGTTCACAGAATAGTTCTATACATTCTATAACTTGCTGGAAGATTGTAAGACTTTTGGCTGACAAGCCTAGAGGTCTGCAGGTTTGTTGCTTCGACTAAGAGCGAAGATTCCTGTGGATTCATCCAATGTCGGCTTATACAGTAGATCTTTAGGTTCCTATTGGATCATCTCCTGCATTTCTTGCCTGAGTGTCTAGCTGTCCTTTTCTGTAAGTGATCAATGTGTTATTATTGACCTTTTTTAGATCCGTATACCAGAGTATCGGGTTGATCTGTACCATTGACAAAGTGAAACCTGTGATAGGTTTCTTCTATCCCCTACATAAGCCTGCAATAATGCGGTGATATGTGTTTTTTTATGACAAGGGAGTACACTATATTACAAACCAGTTTTGAATTAGAATTTTTTCACCAGTGTTGATGAGAGGGGATCTCATGGTATAATGCGAGGCAATGTCAGATGCATCACCGAGCCAAACCTTTTGAAATTGTGTCTAAATACCAAGGTGAAAGACCAAACCGAAAAGGACAAATCACAGAACAATTAACCTGAACTATCAGACTGAAAGATGACATGGGTCACTATAATTTTGATAATAAAAAGAGGATACTGAATATCATAAGAGATAATCCAAAACAGAATATTTCTTGTCTAATTCTCTTAACACTGGTTACCGAAATAAGTAAGTAAGTAAGTAAGTTAGTTAGTAAGTAACATCTTTGGGATGGCCAGATACAATGCAGTATACGCTACCTTAAGTGCACTTTAATGATAGAATTTATTTTTAGGAAAGCTTAGACAGGACGATACCAACCGAATCATTTAAACCAGAGCCAGAGGGTCAAAAATATAGGCATTGGTTCCTACAAACTTCCCAAACAAAGAGTCAGATACGATAAGTTTTAATATTGTTAACTTTATCAGTTGCTTGTTGTTAATGGTTTGGAGTTACTTTTACCGGTCCCTGATTTTGGAGAAAATAATGGAAAGATTATCCTTTGGTTGTGAGCCGATAAAATTAAACTGACACGCCTCATTCCTTATATAACTCGACTGAAAGAAGGTGTGGTAGGAATTGTGATCATTAAAAACAAAAAACAAAAAAAAAAGTAACCAAAAAACCCTATGATATTGATATTTGATACCCGATATATATACACGATATTTGGCAGAACAGAGTTTTGAAAGGATGAAAATATAGTCCTTAATTTTAAGCAGATTCTTTATAACATGAGGATTCGATGAAAAATTTTACTTTTCCGAATAAAAAGCAAGTAAGTAATTTTTCCGAATACGGACTAAGGGCATGGCTGTACCTGTATTTTGGCATCACCCAGCCAAAAATTGGAATCCTTAAATGGTAACAGATATTGTTTTCGAAGTTGAACAGAGCAATCTTCTTAACAAGATATTACAGACAACTTAAAGTGGAAAGTGTAAAAGGAAAATATAAACTGATTAGAGAGTTAAGGGGGGAAATATTATTTATTCTTTCTCTCGGCAAGTAATTTCTTCAGAAGTATTTACGTGTGCAGGGCCAAAGACCGAACAGAAGAGATCACCAGGGAAGAGAGATTGGCAACAGTCCTGAAAGCAAAACACAAGGGAAAGGTGGCTTGCCTGTCTGATCCCTAACCTGAGGCCGATGCTCAGCCGAGTGCATGCTGAGACCGATTTCTACTTTGCGTGGGCACGGTAGTTTTCGGTCCTACCTGCACATGATTGACGAAGCACAGTCACTTAACTGTGTTATTTGTGCAGGAGATTTGAATGACACCTGTTACACCTACTTCTCTTTTAATATATGAAGCCAGTAGCGCGGGGA
This sequence comes from Stratiomys singularior, assembly GCA_954870665.1. Taxonomy (NCBI): domain Eukaryota; kingdom Metazoa; phylum Arthropoda; class Insecta; order Diptera; family Stratiomyidae; genus Stratiomys; species Stratiomys singularior. The sequence continues at coordinate 23,669,159 of OX940881.1, read as the reverse complement.
CTTCTTCAGCGGAATTGGAGAACTCTTTCCGGAAACGATGGTCGGGTAAATGTTGTCAAGAGTTGACAATTGGAATCGCGTGGCACAATAAGCACGGGCAGTGCTGATACTGAGGAAAGCTTTATTGGAGCGCTGGTATGCATCGGCGATGCAAGGATTTCTCTCTTTTCTAGTGATTCCTTCCCGTTGGAGAAGAAATTCCCATAATCCGAAGGTGCCTCTAGACTTAGGAACATGAGGGCTAGCCCGAACTAATGTGTCAAACGGTTCGAGCCTAGGTTTTCAGGTTGACAGAGGACGTGTTTAGTGGGTAGTCCAAAAGAATTGTGCGTTTGAGAGTGAGTTTGAGACTTTCTTTCTTATCTTTATCTTTCCATGAATAAATTCTAAAACCTTATTACTGAGCAATCTGCAAGTAATTGAGTAATGTGTTTTGCTCTTACTCTCTTCGATACTAATGAGTGTCCTAGATCTTTTTTAGTTCTGAAGCAGTTTTTCGCATTTTTTCATACTATTTCAATATAAAATCAGTATTTTAAAATGCACAGACATTTTTGCAGCATTCTTATGCAATAGAGTAGATACAAAAATTGAAGAAATTCATGACTGCATACCAAGTGAAAATATTCAACACCCGCTTCGTGGCATTCCACAATAAGTTGACGCTGTTGTACCACGACTTGTAAGCATTGGAAAATTTCGAGAATTCCAATTTCCTCACATTCAGGGACATTTCTTCGAAACTTTTCACGACTCAATGCCGCGAAAAAGAATTCACACTCAATCAAATATTCACTATAAAATTTGTTTCATTTCAAAGAGATTGTCGATCGCATCCTTGTTCACAATTTACACTGCATTCGTTGAATTGCTTTTAATTTTACGGAGAAAGTTACTTGTTGTTTCCGGGAATTGTGTGAATGGTTAAAGCGAACTTAATGAAAAAAAAACATGGAAAAGGAAAGAAAGTTTCTCGCAAATTACAAAATAAAAAATTCTATGATAGTTGCCAGGAATTGGAAAATTATTCATGCAATTTTTGAAGATTTCGCTAAACGAGAAACGTCTCTATAGATGATTGGTGGAAGTAGTTCAAATTGCTCAAGCATAAATTTAGCAATTCGAAATGTGAAAAGTTTCGCTTTCCCTGAAACGCTGCTTTTGATAAAGTGGTGGAAATATCATTGATGTCCGCTCCAAGAAATAACAAGTGGACTATCGAGCACAATCCTTGAATATTATCTGCGATTAGTTTATTGGCTTAAACTTTATCTTTCCTAGCTTATTTTAATTACCAGTGATTATTAGAATTACTGCTCACTGGGGTCCACGGTGAAAAAAATTTGGTCATTTTCGGACGTTAGCTCCTAGAATAGTGAGGTATTTCTGTTAGAAATTGGTCCATCCTGTCATCCTATAGAGACCAAGATAGTCTTCTGCCTCGTTGCTCGAGTTTGTTAAATGAACTCAGACTATCTAGACAGAGGTGTCCTACACTTTCTTCTGCCTTGCCAGAAGCTTCCTACCGTCTCTCATGTTGACTGAATGGATTGTGGCTTTCCTCTTTTCTTTTCTTGCAACTTAAGCTTCACTAGGCAAGAATGGTTCCAGAGCCAGATAGGATTTCAGTTGGGGTACTACAGATGATGGTCAGATAGATGGTCTTCCAATTTTTTCCTGACCTGCTCGTCAGCACCTTCAACGCAAGTCTGCGCCAAGGGGTGTTTTCAGATTGTAGACAGTTGGCAAGACTTGCGCTGACTACCAAGGGCAAAGGAAATCCCGAGTAACCAGCTGGATACCGCCCACTGTGAATGCTAGGCACTGTCGGAAAATTTTTCAAAAAAATAATCGAGGAAATACTCGGTGACGTGGAACGTGCTGCTAGGGACGTATCTCCAAAACAGTATGGCTTAAACGTAGGCTGTACCACCATAAATGCAATCGGAAAAGAAGTAACTGGGGTCTAAAGTGTGGAAACGAACATCATTTACACACGACGAATCATCCTGCTGATTATTCTGGATGTCCTGAATGCAGTTCGGACTTCGTCAAAAAAGTTGATATTTTTGAAGCGCTTGAAAATCATTTTCAAGGACCAGTATACCTGATGTGGATTTTAAGGGACTATCTGAAGGACTGCAGTCTACGCTACGACACGGAGGAGGGTAGTCAAAAGACCTAATTTACTTCCGGTGTTGCTCAGGGCTCCATCCTCGCCCCAGACCTGTGAAATATCTCCTTTGACGTACAATTGCGACTTGAACTGCAGCATGAATCACGGTTGATGTTGTGGCGTTATTCACTGGACGCACAGTCGTCTCAAACAAAATACACTAATGCAGCGAGCAAGAGCTTGAATGACCACCTACGAGTTCAGGATAGAACTGGGAAAAACAGAAGTGGTAATCCTGACAAGAGAAGAGAATCCCCAGTGTAAAGCAATTGGGCAGAACTAAGGGCGACACTCTCTGCAAACAGTTTCACTGAAAGCGGTCACAGGTGCAGATAGATGCAGCGCTGTGAATTGCACGCGCTATTGAACAGTCTTCAGAACAGCAATGCTGCTAATCGCAGAGATGATACCCATTCCCCTCCTTGTGAGAGAGCGGAGTAATATTCACCTACCCAGTAGTGAAGTCTGCAAAGAAGGCGTTACCACGGAAGAGTGGCAATGTTCTTTCAGCAATTTGCAACAGTGCTGGGAGCAAGACACAGAAAGAAGATGGACTGCACACCTGATGTCTTACCTACAGTTGTGGCTCAATAGAGTGCAGGGCGAAGCTGATTTCTACTTGACCCAGATGTTAAACGGGCATGGGTGTTTACGAGATTACCTGGAAAAGATTGACAGGTCATGGTTGTGTTTTGCACAGAATACGTGGATGTAGCCTGTCACACATTTTTAGTTTGCCAAAGATGGAGTGAGCAGCGCGATGACCTCTGCTCGAAAAATATGGCCAGAGAAAAGCTCAAATCGGTTGAAAAAGGAAATCGCGTGGCATAATATGCTCTGGCAGTTCTGGTAGAATTGGCATATTACAGCGTTAGTAGGTGCCAAAGATGGAGGCATCCCTACTCTAGTACTTTTTTCTTTCCTCTTGCTTCCCGCTGGAGAAGGTATTCCCATAATGTGAGCGAAGGAACCCCTAAGCATAAGAACAGGAGACATAGCCCGAATAATTTGTTAAATGATTTCAGGCTTGGTTTTCAGGTTGACAGGGGAGGTTTTTATTGGGTTGACTCATAAACAGGCATAAACTCTACCAAAAAAAAAGCTTCACAGCAAAAACTTTGCTGCAAAAAAATGTTATTTTTGCCAATTTTTGTTAATTTTCTTATTTTATAAATGTTTCATTCTGCTTGATTCGCTGAAACTGTTTGTCTTGTTTTGAAGGAACTCTTTCCACCGCATCAGGGGAAAAAGTTCATAATTAACCTGCAATCTCATTGCGGAGTTCCCCCCTTCACTAGTGGAATTTCAATGTTGAGGTATGCGCATTGCCTGAAGCTTCCTTTTTTGGCCGTAGTGCTTGGATTTGCACTCGGATTTTCTTAAAATCTTTAAAAAATACATCTTCTTTGTTTTTTGAAGATCCTTATGTCACTTGTCTGGAATTTTCCAGTACTCGCCCCGAATTCAGTATTCTCGTTGGTATTCAATATTTTCTTCAGCTTGTTAAGCCTTACCAGCCTTTTTGGCTTGCTCCGTAGCGTTTTTTCGCCTACCGCAATTTTTTGGCCACTGTCGTCCATTCAAAGTTCTTCTTCTTCTAAGGATTCGTCAGTCCATTAAGCAATAAACTTTGTTTGGCAAAAACCAAAAGAAAACATTCTTCATTTAATGGCTTTATTATCTAACACCATTGCTTTCTTTCATAACACGGAATGTTGGAGGAAAGCTGCATTGTTATCTCCACTCCTGGATAAAGGATAGGAGCATTACTGGCCATCAGAGTCATCAGCATCAGGTTAATTATGGACTGGAACGTAAGCCAGATGGTGTTTTCAAGCCACTTCACTTCGGCATCAAAACAGCTTAAGATAATTTGTTTGGTCAGTACCACGCTTGAGCGAGGTAGTTTCCATAGAGACTTGAACCAAAAATGACAATGTATTTTGGCCTTAAGTTATTCTCCGGTACAATTATCTGCCTGCCTGTAGACTGTAGAATCTATAAGGATTAAAAAATCATTGCTCATAAAAATATTGAACATTGAATTTTTCAGGGATCAGTTAAGGCTAATTTTGTTAATTATTAAAAAAAACTAGCCATAAAATATGGAACGAACAAGCGAGAAATTCTTTACTTTTGAGGATGATGCTGAGGTCGATATAATCAGTATTGTTAAAATAAAGAGTGATAGTCCTTAGCCATACAGAAGCTGTAGGATACCTTCTAGATTGCATATATCATTGCTGGTCAGGATTGGCGCTACTAATCAGTGTTACTAGTACAAATATATACTAAATAAATTGAAATGTGATAGAGCATCCTTTGCAAGGATGTTGTATCACATTGATGTACTCTGCTACTTAGCTGTCAGTGCAGGTGAGTTTTTGAAAAAGTGCAAAAAAATCACTCATTTATTTGGTTTCATATAATTGCTATTAGGCTGCTCCATTGTACTGAAAGATCCTTCTCCTTTCAAGCCTTTACCCTGCCATCTCAAGTATGTGCAACGCTTTTTCATAGTGTATGTCAAGTTCAATAAAATAATGCAACCAGAACGCGTTCGGGCTTTTTCAAGCTATCATCAGTTCATCCAGAATCGGCTACTTCGTTTAATTTCTAAGACTAGGATGCTCGGACATGTGTGGGGTTATAATAAGTCATTACAGAAAGATCTGCTGAATTTATTTCTTCGCTTTTATTTTTTCATAAATTAAGAATACTTTTTTCAAAGGTTTTGCGTACATGCGCAACACAAATAAACCTCCTTGTCCTTTTTCTAGACCCCCGAGAGTGGTATTGCTGTATGTACTTCCGGTAAGATTTAGTAGCAGTTTTCCCATGTGTTTTCCGTAAGTTCCGATTTTAATCTTTCCAATATGTCGAGTTTTGGTCCTTTCTTTGTCTGTAGAGTAAGGTCATTGAACAGGCCTTCATAGTGGGTTGGTGTGTGCGGTTTTCAAGCTATGGTTAGGTCCTAATAGGAATGAAATATTGTAATAATAACTATCAAATTTGTTTGATTGAACTAATTCATTGACCCAGCAGTTTTTCATCTCAAACATTACTTTTGATTATAAATCAAAGTTCGTAATATTAAAGTTTGTTTGGTAAAATTAGTTTTGAGATTTGGTTGAAATTTCATAGACTAATCGGTCCTTATTTTGTTGCTCCGTCCTGCTCAATTGCAGCTTCTGCGAAGACCACTTTTTACTCATCTGTAACACGGTCAGTTATTTCAGAAAAATAAACGGACGCAAAGAATGGTCTATGATAGTGGGAGGAGATAGGTGCAACCATGTCATTTTTTACAGGCACCAAGGAACATTTTTTTTAAGGCCAAGGATCATGGAAATCAGTGTTGTTAACCTTCTTTGGTTTTGGTGGGTATCAGTACCTGGTTCCTTACATTACTTTCTTGTAAAAAGAATGCTATTCATTGGATAAAATCGGGCTGTCGCTGGCTATTCATTGATTATACGAACACTAATTTTCCTGGTTGTTTCCTTTTCAAAAATAATAACACAATTTTTTCAAAATAATTGGCCTCAGTTTTATTGAAAATCTAAAAATATATTGCAAAAAAAAATTTATACATGGAATATGACCTTCAATATTTTGAAAAAATAAGCCAATTTCTCTATGCATCAAATATATTCTTTGCACACAAAAATAACCATTGTCTTCAATGGCTCATTTGACTAATATACGTCCTTTAAACTCCAATTTCATCCTGTAATAAATAGAACCGAAAACGGTCAACTAATCCCGACTATCTTGTTCAGCATAAACTTAATCCTTTATTTTGAACAAAATAATCTTGTTACATTGGATTGGAATGGAACAAATGAATTCCTCTTAATGAAACAACTGGACGTGATACCTGACCTTTTCCATGAAATCCTTTCCGATTTGATCCATTCCATAGAACTATTTACGGATCTATAATCACGTAACACTAAAGTTTCCAACAATTTTCTTAATCTGAGTGGAGATGAAAACAATCCTCAACCGTAATATTTTATTAAAAAGGACATGATTTATTCTATGAACTGGTCAAATGGGTGTTTGTGGTTGATGTTTTTCAACTTAACAAAATAAATTATTATTTCACTTTAAATTTTAGTTTAGTATTTGATGGTGCATATATGGACAAAAGCTGTTTTCAACGTGAAGAAAATTTGGGTTAAACCTGGAAGTGGAATCAATCTTTATATCTGTGTGGTAGCTTGATAAAATCGTATATATGGTAAGGGTATCTATTGAATGCTTAACTAGCTAAAGTTAGCAGGAAACTTACATTGTTATCTTAGTTGTAAATTGTCTATTATTGAAAACGTTTATTGTACTATAAATCTCCAATCGCTTTTGCAAATACTATGGAGTAGGTTTACAACCAACCTAGTTCATATAGAAGTATTCAGAATCGAATGATAACTTCGACGTTTATTCTTAGTGACCTGCACTACGTTCTGAGAGGAAGTACGGAATTCAAATTGTTACAACAACGATTGCAATTCTATATATGCATTCCAAGTTACTTTCCTTTTGCAGCTAAAATCGTCCAAACTTATCGAATATGTATGTCGGTGCTGATAACATATAAACTTCTGCAAGGATACTCACGGTTAAGACACACCGTTAGACAAAAACTCAAATGGTAAAGAGTTCAGGTCAGCGGCGTGTTCCGGCACTAGCGTCCTACTTAAAACAGGCAATTTTCGAGGTAGTCTACTACGTAGTCGCTTTTGTATAAATGCATAAGGACAACAGGGTAAACATGCCTTAACGAGGATTGAGATTTTGGGAATCTGGAGATCTTGGAGATTTTTAGTCGGGCAAACCGCTGAAAACTGGCTAACATTCTTCTCCACAGAAGAGACAAGACAAGCAGTTAAGATTTGTGAACAATGTGAAGTCTTTTAGGGTCCCTGGTCAGGAAACTAACCTGGATTCCTCATATACGAGAAGTCAAACAAAACAGGTAGACAGCGCTTTTAACTTTAACAAAGTCGTTGGAGAGAAACGGGGACTCAGCCCGCCGGATTTACACTTCAATGTTAAGACCAATAATGAGCCACCTGGAATCAGGAAAAATCCAGCGTATGGGCTATTTGCGTACCGCTGGTGCTCGAGGGGTACGCAAACAGCTCTGAAGGAGATAATGTCAACCTGTTACTCCTGGAAAATACTTCTTAAGGATAGCACTTCAGGGCTGGTCGATCCACAATTGGTGCAATAGCAGAGGTAGTGAGCGCGGTCCAGCAGGCAGAAGCTCACAATCATTACTCGAGACGAATAGTACTGCTCATAACTCTAGATGTGAGAAATGCCTTCAACTCTGCTAGATGGACAGATATTCTTGGTGCTCTGGAATATTTCAGGGTGCCGAGGTACCTGATGCAGATATTGAAAGACTACCTCAAAAATCGGAAACTCATCTATGATTCGTTGGGAGGCCGGCGAAGAATTGATTTGACATCAGGGGTCGCGCAAGGTTCCGTTCTGGGCCCGGACCTCTGGAATGTCTCGTACGATGAGCTTTTGAGACTGCAGTTACCGGAGAAGTCGCGCCTGGTTGGCTACGCAGATGACGTAGCAGTACTAGTCGCCGGACATACTGTCGGACAGACGCAGCTCAAACTGGATGCGGTAATACGCCGAGTGAGCGAGTGGATGACAGACCGTGGGCTTAGCCTAGCGCTGGAAAAGACCGAGGTTGTCGTCCTCACAAAGAGGCGAATCCCTCGTGTTATGCCGGTTCGTGTAGGGGGAATGACCATCGAGTCAAAAGAATCAATCAGATACCTTGGCTTGATGATTGATTCGAAGATGAGTTTTTTCGAGCAGGTTCGAGCGTCAGCAGATAAGGCCTCCACGCGGGTATCGGCGCTAAACCGCATTATGGCCAACACGCAGGGGCCAACCTCGAGCAAAAGACGTCTACTGATGAGTGTAATGGAGTCAGTGCTCCTGTATGGCTCCGAGGTTTGGGCTGATGCTCTTAATAAAGAGACGAACCGAAGGCGTCTGGCACAGGTGCAGAGGCAAGGAGCTTTACGGATAGCCGCTGCATACCACACTGTCTCTGAACCTGCAGTGCTGGTAATCTCGAGGGTGGTTCCAATTAAATTACTTGCTGACGAATGAAAACGTGTATACTCACGTAGGGGGGAGTCGGCGAGAGAAACCGTCAGCCGAGAGGAACGGAGAAGAACCCTTATCTTATGGCAGCAAACATGGGAAAACGAAACGCGAGGCAGATGGACCGCACGGCTGATAAGTGACTTGGGGCCGTGGTTCTACAGAATGCATGGTGAGACTGATTATTATCTGACGCAACTACTCAGTGGTCACGGGTATTTTCAGTCTTACCTGTATAAGATGGGAAAAACACCATCCCCAACTTGCGTGTTCTGCCCAGGGATGACGGATGACGCATGCCACACGTTCTTTACGTGTAATAGATTTACAAGACTCCGTTCGCATCTCTCGGAGAAAATTGGCGTAATTTCCCCAGAAAATCTAACGGGAAAAATGGTGAAATCAAAGGACAATTGGAACTGTGTGTCACATTACGTACGGACAGTACTCATTATAAAGAAGGACATAATGGATCGCTTGGCGAGGGAGGGAACATCTCTGTAACGCAATATTATAGTTACTAATTGCAATTCCTTCCTATCCATCCGTGAAGAGAGATTTCCCTTAGCCTGAAGACATCGCTAAGCGATGATTAATGAGGCCTAGTCCGAAGTAATGTGACAAACAGTTCCAGGCTAGGTTCTCGGTGTGACAGGGGAGGTGTTTAGTCGGTAGTCCGGTAGCGGGGGAGTCCGACACTCAGGGCGTAAATAGCCTTCACCTCTCAAACAAAAAAAAAAAAAAAAAAAACAGGATAGCACCAAAAAATCAAATTAAAATATGCGGTGGAAGTAGCGTGTAACCTCGAACGCACCCACTTCTGATGGGGAAAATGACTGCAACTAGGAGGGAGATAAACATAACCACTTTTGAAATTGGTATACCACCTTGCAGATTCAATTTTCGAAGCAAGAAAGAGTGGGACACGGTGTACAACTTGAACTCACATAGAGAAACCATAATATTTACCAACATCTCTAAGACGGATGAAGTCATTGAAATTGGAATCAGCTTCTGTGACTGTTCCATAACTCACCCCAAGTTGCTAACAAAAATGCAATACCCCGGGTTTCCTACCAAATACTTTAGCAATAAAAGTAATAGTAGACAAGAATTGCAATGAACACATTCAACTGCTAACAAAACATTCTCTCTGAGAGCATGTCTTCAAGGGTGTAGACTCAAAGCCAGTGAAGGACTACAAACAGTCACTCCAAATTGCAACCGATCTGAAAGAAGTGACACTTAGTTGAGTGCCTGAACTGAGAGAGTGGAGTGCAAAAAAATTGCAGACGAACTAGGAATTACTAGTTCAGCCTGCCGAAACACATTGGGAGTATACGCAATTGGAGTACCAAAAGATAAATTGCAAAAGAGATTGAATGAAACTCATCCAAAAGAAGTAGATTTGACAGGAAAAGCCAGAAAAATGAAAGACCAGCCGAGTTTGTCGGTTTGGCTTTGACAAAACAAGGATCTGTCAACTTCTCCAGGGAAACACAATTAAGAGAAGAACCCAAGTGGCATTGCTTCTAAGTTAACTCATCGTACGGCGTCCAGAAACAAAATGCATATCGTATTTGTGCAGAAGAGAAAGAATGCTTGAAATCCTTCATTATAGATTGTCCGAGCCTAGTTCACTAGGAGGCAGAATTACTCAGTAGGGATGGAATGATTCGTGACTACTATACTAGAGGTTTTTGGCTTCCATATTATCCAAATCAAAGTGCAAGAGTATGGAAGTTTTATTATTATATTCAGGATGGAGAATTTTCAAAACGTAACCTGAATCTAAATGGAATACAGAAAATATGATTTTCAAACTGCAGGAGAAACAAAAGAACGCCTGCATCGCAAGATTTCAACCAAGAGTAACCAGTTAGGACCAGCAAAATTGGGAATGCTAAGCAAATTTCCGACAAAGGTGAATTTACTAATAACAATATTCTATTTTAAGGTAAAGTTACGGTTTAATCAACAATCGTGAGTTGCAAGGACCAAAACATAATTTGAATGCATATTATAAGGTATAATTGACAAAAGAAATTCCCAGTTCCATGTCTTTAATTAGTATATTTCGATAGATTCTCATTAAGGATCCAACCTACAATTTTTCACCTTATTCCTTACTCATGTTAAGCCCTATTTTAGCTGTAATGCCCAACCTGTTACGCTCGAAAAACAGGAACTAAACTTTAGCATTTCGACGTCGCGACGTTATAATAGTGTAACAATCTCGTCCTGGAGACACACCTGCCCAAGAACTTGCCAAGGGTTGTTTTCGTGTTGAAGCTCCTGCCTGTTCTCCGACGCACGATGGGGCTAATTAATTGGCACACAGGTGCGCCGGTACTAATACTCTCAACAACAAGCAGCAGCATCTACGCTGGCAGCTCGTCCACCCTCTGTCGTCTACCCCTAAACTGAAAGCATTTAAGATTACTCAAATTTAAGGACTTGTGTTGTCGCAGGAGGCAATTTCGTTGTATCTGTTACGATTTCTGCGGCTTAGGGCTATTTATGTATTTGTTTGCCAAAAGGAAATGCCGACAAATACTCAACTGATGCTGAAGCCGAGCATTTTATCTCGCTTTTACCAAGGAAGTATAGAATGTTCTTGAGATGATGTAATTAGGATTTCTGTTGACAAGAATAATTTTCCAGGAAAGTTCTAATTTTTTTTTTTTTTGAAAAGCGACAGCCAATTTGTCTTGCGACAATGAAAGTTTCGGGTGTGGCTGGGATTTGGTTGGGAAACATTTTTACGAGTCCTACGGCCATAAAACCTTATCGGACTCTTACAAATGGCTAGGACATACCATAGAGCAAAATGCTATCGTGCACAGTCAAATCAGGACATTTTCTGATGTTCTCGTCTGTTCACGTGCATTTTTCAGCGAAATTAGGTGGCGTAAGGATGATTGAAGTCTTACATTTTTCGATGATTACATTTAATATTTTAAATGAAAATTAAAACGTCATGGATTTGATTAATTTTTCATCCTGAAAAAAGTGGTCTTTGCGAGGTGAAAAGTTTAATAAAAATGATTGTGATGGTAGGCTATCGGCGTCATGCAAACAGATTTAGTTATGAATTTCACAACCTGTTGCTTTATTGGAAAACGTAAGCCCCAGAAAAAATGCTCCAGTCATTGACAAAATTTTGTTAATTATCTTGTTACACGATTTATTTGAAAGGACACAATGGAAATATTACCAGAAAACTGACAAGGGTATGTTTCCGAACTGATACATATTTGATTACATCAAAGAAGAAAGCCAATATCAGTCTCCCTGCTAAGTTTCGTCTGTGTTTTGAAATCAAGCTATGAAGCTCTACATCTTATCCCTGCTATTGTCCTGTTGATAATGAACAAAACACGTTACCGTCTTGCATTATTCAATGACAAAAGCATTTTAAATGTGACATTGTCCGCTTTACCCAACAGGAACTGTCCAGCGTAATAAAAGCCCGAAGCCAATTTATGTCGAAAACAATGAAATTTTGCTTGAAAGGATCAAACGGTATTAAAATGAAAGCAATGATTCATGCGTGCAATAACTGATCACAAATCCTCAGTGGATGAGCAACACAAAAACACATATCCATGTTCTTCGCTATCAGAACGAACCTGAACATGAAATATACTCGGCCAGGACGAAACTTCAGCATTAAAAATCAATTATGCAAGGGGAGTGGTAGCGAGAGGCATGACGTTGTTGCGAAGGAAACGCTTTCCGAAGGATTTGTGGCTATGTACCGAATATTTGAACAAAAGAGGGTATGGAAATCAAACAGACATGGTTGTACAGGAAGATTCTAATCTGTTCATTGATGTTTACCAACAAACATGCCAAGACTCCTGGTAACGTGGTTTGATAATGATGTCAATCGGGAACGGAGGCTGTTGCGGCTGAGTTATGAAGTAGCATTGTATGCTTAGAGTGAAAGGAACACGTATTGTATATGTTCCTTTCAATCCACATGCGATTCCATGTAAGCTAAAATTAACTGAAGAATAGAAAGAAACGAGTAAGAGGTGGATTAATTCTAAATCAACTAGTATGGCAGTTTGAATCCTTTTGATTCAAACTGAATTTTTTGTTTTAACGAGTCCGTATAAAGGTCATGCAATTGTCAACAAACATTTCGTTGATTTACCCAATTAGAGTACTTGGCAAATATTAAGGTAAGGAAGCTCAGTGCAAGGACATGTCAACTTATCTTTAAATAAAATTTAACCCCATTTTACTATGAAGATTCTACAGGACTTGTGAGATTTTCACCATGGTAGTCCGTGAAATTATTAACTAGGAACAGGTACAGGATTTTGACTTTGGTTTAAATAGGAGCAAAAACATATATTCAAAACGATTAAAACTAGGAATTGGGATGAATAATTTGAAAAATAGATGAGGCCAGGACGGTCTCGAATCAAACTCCTGGACATCCAAAGGTAAATCAGGAAATTAATTTTGTTATAGTCCTTACGACAAACTCATTCTTAAAAGGATCAAGGAGACAACTTCTACAGACCTTGCGTGGTCTGTTTTACTCTATAGGGTAAAAAATGTGGGACGATACTCTGAGCAAGGAGTTTCGCTGAATTGACAGATGCAGACGCAAGGAGGGCTGTCAACTTTTTGTGCATATGTAACAGTCTCGGGAACGGCAAAAGCCATCATCTTGCCTCCCAGAAAGCACAAAAGAATTTAGCGAAGTCGAAAAGACGACAGCAGAGAAGTAGTCAAAAGGGAAGAGAGACATCACTCCCTTGGCAATTGGCACTAGTCCTGGGAACACAAACGAAGAGTAAGTAGACGTTGGGAACTTGCCCGACGCTGTGACTCAACAGGTTGGTTGATTACTAGTTGATCCAGTTTTTGACCGAGCATGGATGTTTGATGTTGTATTTGCAATAGATTGATAAGTCATGATCCCCCAATCGCATGTATTGTGTAGGAGAAGTGCGTGACGCGAGTGTCATCTGGTGCGACGAAATCTCTAAAGAAATCAGCCAGATCTGAAGTCGGAGGATTTCGTGTAATGAATGAACAATAAATAACAAAGCATACTGTCCTCTGTCAGTCTCTGACAATGAAAAAAATAAACTGCAGCACTAGGAGGCGTCAGCGATGACCTCTTTCTACCAGCTTCTACCCTTCTAGCACATCCTTTCTCTCCCTTCCCTCCTGCTGAAAAAAGTATTCCAAAAATATGGAGGCGATTGTAGTTATAGGATCACCGAGCCTAAATGGAAACGACGGTAAGTAACGGTAGTAATGTCAGGGAGTTTTTACTTGGGTCTCAATTCTACGCTGTTTAAGCATTACCAAGGAGGCGATGCTGGAAGAAAAAGCGACTTTAAAGTTTCACGCTTTATTGCTGCTGTATTTACGATTTATCCTGGAAAAGTGGTTCTTGATTTGGAACAAGATATGGCTAAATCTGAGCTTGAGATTACTCTCCCAGTCTTTATTGGTAAACTGAAGGATATTGTTATTTATAAGCTTCTCTGCTTCTTTTGTGGGTAGGGATTCTGTTCTTAACTGGTTGTGGGTTCAACATCTATTTCAAAAGCGTAAAGATTTTTTGTACTACGTGGTAGCCCTAGACACTGTTGCAATATGAGTTATAATGAGAGTTTTATATGAACAAGGCGCGAATTTAGGCTTGAAGGAGTTAGTAGATATACTTAGAAACATGTAAATTTTGCCGGACTCTGCATAGACTTTGCTATGGGCCCCCAGTTTTGTTGATTGGCCTTCCTGGATATTTAATATAAATGCTCCAGTGTAGTCGTTAGATATATCCTTTGGTTGGGATTCGTAGCGCTAAGGAAGTAAAGTAATAAGAACATTCAGGGAAATATTTGACATTTTTAACCATATTCAACCTTCATTAACTTTTTCGGTAAACGAGCGATTAAAGGGTAGTAGTTTAAAAAATGGATAATACACTGATACGTCGGAAAGGAAGTCACTTTATGTTCCTGTTCTACTTCCGGTGAATCAAAACACACTGAGTGAACATTGAATATAATTTTCCACTAAAAAATGATACCAATATGAGACACCAGAATATTATTCGAATGAAAAATGTATCTGCTAGTTTGAAAATAAATTGAGAGGACCCTTTCTTCTGACATTTCATATCAGGGCTTAAAAATATAATAAATAAAACATTTTTCTTTGAACCAAGTCTCGTCGAGACAAAATTTTCAAGGACTAAATTATTCTAATTGTAAGGGAACTCAACGCGTTTCCCATAAATATTTTTTGTATGGCTGCGAGCCCAGATATCCTTATGCGCACCATTTGCACACTGCTGGGCTCCTTAACTTTTTTTTTATATTTTTGCTGAAAGGGCAAATAAAAGAATATTATTGAATTATGAGAGTCATATGTGCTCATTTTTTACCAATCGATATAAAAAGCATCCATAAATACAAACAACAAACAATATACGCTTCGATTGTTTCCTCCTGTTTTTTATGAAAGAAGGAGAAACGAGAAAACACTTGAAAAAGTCTATTACGGAACAATTTGTCCATGGGGCAATTTCCTAAATGTCTTCTACAGTGTAATACGCTTCCTGAATGATGATGTCATGGGAGAAATATTAGGAAAATTTACCATAAGGTCGTACTCAACCAATTTTCGAAGGAATAGATTTATATGTACGTCGCTGGAATCCAGGACAAACATTACATGATTATTTTTCCGTGAGTGATTGTGAACGCGAGTATGTTTCCATACACAGTGTGTTTATGGTTATGGTTGTTTGTTTATTATTTTGCGTAATGTAAACATAGTTTACATTCCATCCTCATGGTCAATATATTTATTCACTATCCTGTTAAACTACACTCCAGGCGTTTTCGATTTGTGTTGCGTGGAGGGTATACAGCTGCCATTATCGCCATTTCGCCTGCAAAATGTCCTCCACATCATATACGGGGGTATGTTGGATGTTGTTTGTAGCTTCAAGTTAGGAGGGCTAACATGGCAGTTTTTTTAAGCTACGGCATATGGCTTTGAGCTCGATGCAATTTATGGAAGTCGAGTAATTGAGGTTAGTGTTGGACGGAAGGACATGGCTTTGTGCTACGTTGTCTGCATTCGACACAGTCGCTGTACGTAAGACATAAACCTAACGACTTCTCCTCCACCAACCGATGGTCAATTCCATC
Organism: Stratiomys singularior; assembly: GCA_954870665.1. Lineage (NCBI taxonomy): Eukaryota > Metazoa > Arthropoda > Insecta > Diptera > Stratiomyidae > Stratiomys > Stratiomys singularior. Next base: position 23,653,649 of record OX940881.1, on the reverse strand, counting down.
GGGAAAGGCTGTGTGGGAAATAACCTTTTCTGGTAATCTGAAGCATGATGTACAGAGATTGGGATGAAGCCTTGATACAAAGGGCAGGGTCGGAATTGCACTTCTTCATGAATACTATGCTGAGGCCATTTATGGTTATTTGATTTTAATATTGTTAATAGTACGTACGAAGTTGACATGCAAATTTTTACTATTACCTTCAGTCACGCGGTAGTTAGTCGTTGAAATATTATAGTTAGCACCGTTTGGGTGTAGTAGGTGAAACATGCTCTGGACAACCTTCATAATTTGTAATACATGGGTAGGAACAACCGAAATTGCCTTTTATTTTCAATTGAAGACTGCAATAAGTTACCATCGCGTGAGGCGTTGGCAATGCCACAAAGGACACAAATCGTTACATGCATCGTATGAATAACACGTTTCCTTCTTGAAGGAACTTCAAACATTGCATACTTTACTTGTGACTTATAGTTCGCAACGGCTACTGTGTATACATACTAGTACCGACATTGATACAACAGCTACAAATTCTGAAAGTTAGTTTTCCTGCCCTACTCTATTATATTTCGCTGTTCGTGCGCCCCAACCTAATTTCGACCCCGAAAACCCTTTAAACTTGTACTTCATTCACCTTCACATTGAAAAATTTCTTCTTCTACGCTACACTAGTTCCTTATATACATATGTTTCTAAAATTGGATAATGTCCAAATGAAAATTGTCATGGAAATTCATTACCACTTAAACTTGACCGCGCTGGAATTTCATGACGAAATTCAAGCACGTCTCTAGGTCAAAAATTTATATGTCTGCAGTATGAGATTTAGGAGTGTAAAATAGAATCGTGACTTTTGCCCAGCAGTTCAATATCACACGAGAAATAGCTGTCAGGAAAAGAAATTGCTCAAGTCCTCGACTATATAAAAAAGAAGATTTTATGGCTTCCAAATTATTTCGAATCCAAATCGATAATGACTGCTTCACGCAATAATTATTTTATGTTTTCTCCTCGTTTTAAAATCCAAGAAACGAATATGAAAAACTTTGATACGAATTTTCATTTTCGTATTTCTAAGAAAAATTTTGACACGGATCTTAAATATTTTTTTTTTCGCAAAATACCAATGTTCTTGTTTGATGCAATATGACAAGGTACCGGATAATGAAAAAATACTCTGAAAATCAACTGTTGTCCGTCAAGTTAAATCTGCTGGTTCGACCAGTGCTGACATTTGAATGTCAGACCACTGTGACCACTGTGACCACTGTGACCACTGTTGACCACTGTGCTAGTATTATGGAAGAACTACGAGTTTTTGAAAGGAAATGTCATTGTACATGCACTAGTCTAAACCATAAGCCTTACACATGTTAGAAACATAATATACCAAACCAAAGACATTATGAAGCTGCCAAATGTGAAGAGGATCTATATATTTTAATTTTTAATTGTATGACTTTCAGCATAAAGATACCGAACCGAAACATTTTTAAAGATGCCAACGTAATGCAGGTTGGTATTTATTAGGATTCATATAGCACATTGCATGACTATTAGCGAAAATCCTTGGCCTTTGTAGCTCTTTTTGACACTACATATGGGTACTTTGAGACTTCTCTCACAACTGCCATCAAGGTTACGTGTAGTTAAACAGGACTAGATATGTTTTTGATTTACGTAATGTCCCAACTCCATACCATCTGTATAGACGCCCATCAACTGACAAGAGAAGGCTCTAGGACACGACAAAAAGGAGCTCTTTCCCTTGGCATGTGATGGTCGGGACAATTATACGAATTACGAACCAGTGTATTACTGGTCTCTTCCAGGAAGAAGGAAGAAGTTTCCTGTGCTAAAAATGTCTTAAAACAACCTCTCCAAAGGTAATTGGTCTCGTTACTATCGTATGAATCCAGTTGGCATATTTGGGTTTGGAATTCCAGAATTTTCTCACCAGTACTTTCATTGTAAAGAGCGCTGTTATAGCCTCTTGTCACGCTTTCAGAAACAATTATTTGACAGTCCTAAGTATATCACCTGTTTCACCAAGCTCATTAAGTTTCTTTTTTTTACAAAAATGAGTAGTGAAATAGTTTAGGTCTTAGACGTTTGATGCAAGGCGTAAGTCTCGTTTTGACCTAGAAGTCAAAAGGAAGCCAAGCATGTAAAATGCTCCTGCTTAGAGCTGTTTGTAAGACATGAGTTCCGTTTGTCGTGCGTCTTTGTACATTTTCAAAAGATTTGAGAGTGGTATGTACAAAAATCTTGACAAAGTTATCAGGAAGTGAAATGTCGAAGAGACAATGAAAAGCTATACCAATCATTTCCAGCCCATATGAAAATTCAAAATTTTTTAATTTTGTTAACTTTAATTTTTGTTAATATGTTAACATACCCACTAGCTTCACACACAAAAGACACCTAAGCAAACCACGATTCCAGGTGAATACATTTGTGTTAACTTACATAAGCTTAACATACAACAATCAAAATGGCAAAAAATGAAATAAAAGCTGTTATCTGCTACCATTGAACTATACTATTGCAAGCTAGGCCAAGGAGATTAAACTGGGCGGACACCTATCTATCGGACACCTACATGTTCGTTACTGAAGAAAATGTGAAATAAGACGAAGAAAAAAGTTTCAATGATCAAGGAGGGACACGGCATGGAGCTGGGGTCACAGGAACCTCTTCTGCGAGCGTGTGAAATAATTATACGCCAAGGCTCACATGGCAAGGCTCCCCGCACTTTGAATTGTTAGAATGATACTCCACAATAGAAACTCCACAATTCAAGTTTAAGTCTTAGAAAGTTCCGAACAGCTCAGGAAATTTGTTTTAGCTATATCTTATGTTTTGTCCAACAGGAATAGAAATGTTGTGGGTTTGCTTTCGGAACGAAATCCCTTCATTTCTCGTTTGTATTTTTTGGATTCACAAAATTGTTCGGGATATGTCATTTTCGTTGTGTGGTCTGAGTTTCTTGGTTTGAATGTCACTCCAGGACAATGGCAACAGGAAAAGCAACATGGGACGAAATCAAAAGTCTCCTTCAAAGTAGAAAAGTTACCATTTTTGTCTCCCTGGATTGAGTGATCCTTACTTGCTTATGTAAACAACGGACCTAAAAATAAGGACATTTTAGAACGAAAAGCTCAAGCGCACCAAAAATGGCATTCCGCCGAAGCCCGTCAGTAAATTTAATGGTAAAAAAGACGGGGAACGACGGAATTTCTTTGTCAAAAAAAAAAATTTATTTTAACATCAATTGGGATGTTTGTAATAGTTTTCGTTTCACAAAATTCACAAACTGATCAAAAGATAGGATGCTTCCTATTAATTGTGATAATTTTTTTTACAAAATCGATTTTCAACCGTAGTTGTTCGGTCTACATCGGTCGAATGGTCAACTAAAGTAGATTTTGTAAATAAAAAAAATCACAAAATTCAAAGAAAGCATCCTGTCTTTTTGGTATGTTTAATCAGGATCTGACCAAATGTCTTTTTCAGTACTTTTTCCTACCCATTGAGACGTGGTTTGTCGGCGGTAACCACCTGGTTACGTGGCGGTAACCGACGTGGTAATCCCTTCTTCAGAACTTTTTGCCTAACCTTCGTGACTATGCCTGAAATCTTAACATCCCATTTGAGCTTTCAAACCAATGAAAAATCAATGACTTGTAGGGTATCTATCATCCCTCTTCGAAAAAGTTTGACGGGCAAAATTTGTTGGAAGGGGTAATAGGTTTCTGTTTTGGGGACATGGAAGGAATAAGTATGGTCGAATATTTTGAAAATGGAGCTACGGTTTCAGCGTCTTACTCTGCAGACCAAATAAGAAGATTGCAGAAGGCCATTAAACATAAAAGATATGGCAAACTTTAAGCTGTTTTGCCGACACATCTTACTTGCTTACAACATATTATACTTTACAAAACACAGCTAAGCGGTTCATAAGCCCATAACTGCAATGGCTGCCATCCAGGAAAAGATCTTTCCAATGTTGAAATGGCTTCCTTACTCACGAGATCTGATTTCAACAATTCCTAGTTCACATTTCTTTTTACTTGGCTTGTGAAAGGCATCTTTAAAAGATAGAAATTATTTTAGAGCAAAATAAGAAGCTTTAAGGTACATTGAGAGAGTCAAGCGATTTTGTCTTTTAAGGAGGACTTTTAAGGAAAGTCAGGAACTGATTGAATTATAAAGAGACTTTGGAGATACATGAAATATACTTCGTAACAACATCTCCGTGGTTAATGTTCATTGTAATTACTTTTTGACCCACCTTCGTTTAGGCACTGAAATTTTTGAGTATCTCAGAATGAGTTATCCTTGATTTGTAATTCTGATGTGCCACTCGGTAAATGAGAGATTATATGGAACCATGCATTCAAAACCAGATTTCTGTATTTTTTATCTATATTGAAGGTATGTTATCATGACGAGAACCTCCTCTATTTTCTCTTTAAAATATAATGAGCAGTTTCAACATAAATGTCCCTTTATTGTCGTTTTAAACCGAATAAGATTAGGTAGGACAGTATTTTCTACATGTAGTGTTTATACGGGTGTTTCATCGTTCGTTGGGTGTCCGTTCGTTGGGGATCCTAGCCTGTGTCCGAAGCTGATCACAACTGAAAAACCTCTTTGACTTAGGATTCAACGTAGTCATTTCCACCTCCAATACATTATGGGCATGATAAGCCTTTCTCGTCATCTAGTAAAAAGGGATTGATAAGGGGGAGACAAAAGCGTTTCTAATCCAGCTAGATGTATCCAAACAAGAGTTGGCAGCGAAAAGGATTTCGACCGCCTACTAGAAATCGGGGAGCGAAAAAATGTTCTACATTCCAGGAACTGAATAAAGGAACCTTGGTGTTGTAAGTAACACGATTGGAGATATTAATTTAAGCGAGCATACGCAAGAGATGAAATCAGAATACTCTAGTAGCCAGCAACGAACCAACCTTTTATAGTGGCTCTAGCAACCAACAAGAAAGCTAAGGAGCTTAGGAATCCCAAATGTCAGCGGCAGTAAATGTGCTGTAGGCACTGACATTTTGTTTGAACGTATTAGGAATGGAACTTTAGGAGTTCGAACTATTGTGATATGTGCTGAAACGGAGGGGGGGGGGGTAGTGAGAGGTTGGACCCCAAATAAGTGCACAAGAACGCGGTTACTCTTGGTGATAGGACGAATATAAATAAAATAAAATAAATATTTAGATTCCGCAGAGAACCCAGCTAAAATAAAAAGAAAACAAAAATATAAAAACAATACCTACTGTAAAAGCAGCTGTTATAGGTTATTTTCGACAACAATATTTTGTCTGAAGGATAAATCAAAAAAGTTTCAAGGCTGTTCACTCGAAAATCTGGATAGAAATTTTACAGTCTATAGATACGAATCTGGACAAACCTAGTACCTGCTATTGATGGAGAAGACAGCAAAGAGACGTCGAGATACTTTGCTGTAGGGATCAGATAAAATTCGGAATTCAGACGTGTAAAAGTGATAAGGTATGAAAAGTATCCGAAGAGGAGGTGACTGATGGAGCCTATGTTGCAGGCACTTCAAAGGCAAAGGTAGAAAACGCAAATTCGTTGGGTTAGAAGGGGGGATAAATTCAACAAAATCAGCTAATGCTGGAAGTGAACCTGAACAAATCCTCCAGATAAAAAATTCATAACCTAAAATATCATCTATTTATGGTTCAGCAAAACAGTCAGAGGTTTGTCTATTCTTTGTTGCGTGTCGGTATGGTCAAGACGAGAATTGTGTACTACGATCGTTCGATGACATTGCTATTCCACAGGTCAGAACGAAACAACTTATTCATCAGCTGACATTATAAGGCAGAAATGGTTAAAAATTCCTCAACTTGTGTCCATGATCTCCAGTTGTGGGGTGTGCTGACCCGTAGTTTTGTGACCGTTAGGCATACCCACTTGGATTGACACGACATATCGGTTACTGTGTATCAGCTTCGTTTTTGTCATTTTGTAAGGATGCAGCAGAAGGGTTCGACTTATCGTGAAATTGTGCCGGTTATTCCAAATGATATCTTTTTCAGCCACATTGTTTCTTGTCATTTTCTGTTGAATATAGCTAGTGGCATCTTAGTTAAGTCTACTCCTACTGTTCTTTGACCGGCTGAAGAAGCTCTGGGTACTTCGTTCGTTCTTTCATTTCCCATTATACATCAGCTATCAGAAATCCTCGTCAAGATTGCTTCCATACCTTTAGCTGCAATGTTCAGTGCTTGCCTTCAATTCTGCATAAGATGATAACCTGGACAAGAGGCTGTCGTACATGCTGTCCTACTAAAAGGATGTGTACTTTCCCAATGAGGTCTTTTATTACCTTTTTATGGCTGTTTTCATTGCAAGAACTTCTGACTCGAAACCCATGCCATAGTTCTCAAGCGGGTAAGTTTCATTTCCTCATCTGTTTCAAAGCCTTTGGTGCATTTTAAAATTGCACTATTGTTTGGTACACACCTCATCCTTAGAACAAACTTTTGTCGGGCTCTCGTCCTCCTTTTACTTATCAGCTGACTAGAAAATGCCAAAAACCTCTTAATATTGCACTCAAATATTAAGTTGAAGTCAAATTTTAAATCACTAGCGACATGTTCATATGATTACAAGGGTGGGAATATCACTTCCTCGAATTTATCCTATCTATTTCTAATAAAAAGAACATGTCAAAGCCTTTCTGAGTAGCGTTTTCTTATAAAAATAATAATAAACAGGAAGGGGTAGACATATGCATAAGAAGACACCGCTAGCTAGCAATATCAGATCAAAAGTGACACAAAATCATTGAAAAATACAGCCGAATCACTGGAAGAACAGGCATCTAATGATCCTTTAGTTTTACAAACATTACTGACTAGACTATTTTTGCAAAAAATGAGCGTACTGGAAGAGCCTTTGGAAAGAGAAAAACACAAAGAGGAAGCACCGAGTCAAGGTGCTGTATATATATCTTCTACATTTACTGGTAGGTACTTTTAACCGAGAATCTGGAAGAACATTTATGTACTCAAGAACTTCGCTTGTATGATATCAAGGATACTTACGGAAAAAAGTATTATTAAGGTTCCCAGTGTAGCGTATCTAGTACCTTTAAATCCATGCCTGTAGTTGTTGCTAGTGTGATTAGCGCAGAACAAATAACTTGTGCGAAAACTCTAGGCAAACAGTGGAAAAGGACACAGAAATGAACCTCATATGAATGGTATTTGTAGGGTCATACGAGGTAATTTCTAAAGCCTACAATAACCACTAGCACATTGATGCTATGAAGAAGGCCTATGCTGTGGAAAACATGCAGACTTTCTCAAATTACTTCGAGAATAGCCTAACCTAACTTCAGGGGATTCGAAAGGACATCAGTCAGTTGTGATTAAGTTTTTGCGATGATCACTGCAGTACATGATTTGCTAATTTTATCCAACAAGAACAAAGGTTGTTGGTTTCTTAAAGAGGTATAGAACTTTAAGTTGGCAACGCTCATTAATGTTTCTCGTGGTGTGACAGCTGTCATGCGTTCGCCTTTACAACAATGGTGAGAACTTCAACCACTGGAGATTCGCAGATGACATAGTCCTAATAGCCAACAGCCAAGAGGAATTATAAGAACAGCTGAATGAACAAAAAGCGGAAAAGTAGGCTTGAAAACGATGCATGCTCAACGATTATATAAGCACTCAAGGACATACAAAGGTACACCACACTGGAAATAGTCGAAGAATACGAGTATCTATACCTTGGCGACCTTATACACAAATCTGGGTCACTACTACCAGAAATCAATCGACGAATCAAGATGGCGTGGAGTGCTCTCGGTAAGAACTTTTTTTCAAGTCTAAAATGAATACGTACTTCGGCTAATATATCCTACCAGTCCTGCTATATGGTTGTGAAACATGATCGCTAACAACAGAGATAACGAGGAAACTCTAAGTTTCCCAAAGAGCCATGGAGAGATGCATGCAGGACATTACACGAAGGGATCGCAAAGGAACATCCTGGATACAAGAGAGGATCCAGGCAACAGACGTGATAACTGGAGAAAAATCCTTGAAATGGCAATGGGCCGGTCTCCGGTCACATGACGGACGACAGATGGACCTGAAAAATAACGCAGTGGTACCCAAGAAGAATCAAACGCCCGAGAGGACGCCCAAAGATTCGATGCGACTATTATATAAAGAAAAAAGCTGAAGAAGAAGAAGCTGAATGTGATGGTGATGATGACTCATAATAACGTTGAAAACCTCCACGTAAATTTACCTATGTTTTGAATTCTCGTTAGTATCCTTGTGCCATTATAATTGCCCAATGCAATTCACTATGCATGCTACCACAGGATCTCATATGAATTGCAATTTGAACACTCTTGTACATACACACTTACGTCAGCACAGTTGCACACACATCATTTCCATAAATGCGGAGCATTACATACTTCAGTGTACGCGGAAAACTCGTTACTCGTAAATGGCCAATGAAATTAGTACATTTCCTGCGATCAAAATAAATTATCTATGTGTAGAGTTCACTCTTTTTTTCTATGTTTAAAGGAGAAAACAAACTGCAAAAGGATTTATCCAGTACCTTCTACAAATAGAGTTTAAACAAGAAAGAAGCGAAAAACTCAATTTTACATCGAAAAGCACTTTTCATTTTCCCGATGTGTATTCAACAAACATTGGCTTGTTATACGGTAAACGTGATATGATGAGCACACACACCCACACACATAAATACATATAGACAAAAGTGAATTGAAATGTTAACATACGAACAATGAAAAGAAGTTTTATATCGTTCTGCTCACTGTAAAAGAGATGAAGACCATGAAACAAATGATCCAAAAATGAAAATAATCCACCATGAGTTCTAAGAAAATGTTCTTGCATCCACTGGTGCTCCCTTTTATGCATGTCCTCTTTTTAACTTTGCCTGATATCGCTGCATGTGAAGGTTATAGTGTTTCAAAGTGACAGATGAAGTGCATGTTTGCTTATTTTGAAGTAAATGAGTGCACCAACAGTGGTAAACATACATGGAAAATGTTTTCACCAAAAACTAAATAGCGAGAAAATAACATGTTTATATGTAAACAGTTGCTAGTTAGGATATAAAAGAAGACATTTCCATGACACGTCCTCTAGAAATGGTTACAGAATGTGTCTTCTCAAACGTATGGTTGCTGAAAAGACGTTACTTTGCGTCTTCGAGAGCTAATATCCTTGTAATTTTCCTGCCCTAATACTCATGTTTTGAATCTGTTTTCAGTGGGTCGTACTGCTTTGTGGAATCAGCAGTTTATTACTTGAACATCGTGGAAGTTTCTGCTTGGAAATTTCCTGTTTTGTTGCCTTGGAGTTATTCAAATTGTATTTAATTATAAATAAACATCAATAGAATTTCCAGGGATCGGAGATTTCAGGACTCCTTGGGTCCACACCAAGGGCAAATTTCAGTACTTCTGGAGAAAACGATGGGAATAAGAATTGCAATTGAATTATATGTTCACAATATGTTCCAGTTCTGTTCTATAAGTACTTTTACAAACAAAGAGTTCCCACCTGGCTTTGGTGGGTCGTTTGTTTGCCAAACTCGAAGAATTCACAAAAAACTCCTCTGGCTCTTCTCCGTTCTTACTCTTGCTTTTTAAGTATCATCCCTTCGTTTGCCGCTTTGATCTAAGCAATTTGAACCTTTAAGTATTGCCATCAGTGTTCGTGCTTCATTTCTGGTTTTACCTAAGAGTTGTTTCATTTTCGTTCAGTGATTGTGGGGCTTTAGTGCTAACATTACTAAAGTCGTTCCTGTCATTCCAAGCCGTATCTACTTCTTTTCGGAAGATTTTTTCTGGTATGCTTTACACTAGTTCTGCTATCGTTAGATGCATTTTAGTTGGTTGATCCTGATCTCGTTAGATCATCCGGTTTTTAATTTCGCTCTACACCGCTGTGTCTACCTGTCAGTTTGACATTTACTCAGATTTTTGTTGCTTTGAGCGTCTGCCCACAGTCCTGAACTAGTTGTGATCCTACGTGGTTAGTGACAAGCACGTTTAAGGTATGGCTTGAAGTAAAATTGTAACATTGTTTACAGATGGTCCGATAGTTTTACCACCGGACTAAAACAAATTAGATTCCATACATCTGTGTTCACCAAGTATCCCAGTACTATGACATTAATTTTTACATAATAAACTTACATAATTTTTACAACATTTAATTGAATTGAAAAACCATAATTGAAAAATCCAAAAACAAGTGTTCTGTTTCTTCTGATTCTTTCCCACAAGCTTGTTGGGCATCATTTGTTAGTATTCGTGTTCTATTGGCGTCGTATTTGTTGGCTCAAAAGATGGGGGCGTGTTAATACTGTCACCTTCGCCTACACCAATTTTGTTTTTCCTAGCAGATATTTTAACCTGTCTTTGTCAAAGTATTCCTAAATAGTTCAACATATGTTGTTGTGACATTTGTCCCGTCATGCTGTATAAATCTCTTTCCAGAAGGTTCCGTCTATGGGCCTTACCTGTTTCTATTGAGACTTTATTCGTGTCTCTTCTGGTTGATTTTTGGTCAGTTTGTCTAAGTTTTATTATTTTAACTATTTTAAAGAGATCCTTACAGAAATATGTCTTGAGATCAGTGTCAACTGGCACTGTGGGAGCTACTGAGAATCAGTTGTATAGTTGTTTGGTACGATAGTGAATGTTCTCTCCCGTAAAATCTGTTCATTGTCAGGGCTTTAGCCACTTCAATGAGATACACATCTGGCTAGAATAATGCAGTGTAGCTCTAACTTGGGAGCCTACAGTGTAGCTGCAAAATTTGATTCTGTAAATGATTCTGGCATTATTCGACTCCTGAGTAATTTTAAGCCGAAATAGATTACACTTTCACATTCGAATATGGAATCCTGGGTTGTTCCCGAAACGACTTACACAGGTATTACGCAGGTACAGGTAACTTAGACAAACACTCATTGTCACAGAATATGGGCATTCCCCGAACGCATGCGCCAAAATAGAGTCTACGCCGGGCTTTTAGATTTTTGTAGTCAAAATTGTTAACGCTCCTTATATTGCGGGAATTTTTAAAGTTTTACTATTTATTGTTTATTGAAAAAGGAGCTGAGCTTTGAGCTACTCTTTTAACTGGCATGTTATCACTTTGCTACTGGCTGATAACTCAAACCAGAAACGTGAGATTTTTGACTTATCTAGTATTTGTTTGAATTTTATGAGCATTTAATAAGTCTTGCGTGAGATTTTCTATCCCGGGATGACCTCCTGAAATTTCGCTTTTGTGACTTAGTAAATTTGGATGATCGGCCATAGTGACATCCTGTAATGAAATAGAGTTTGATGAAATAAAGCCACAATGTAATCTACTAGGACCCAAGACCAGGTTGAAAGAAACTTACTCCCTAATTTTGAGCCTAGGTTACGAGTCAGCGAACCTGACGGGTGTTGGCGCTTAGCTCTTAAAAAAGGCTTAAACTATAGTCGTAGTTCGAAGCATAGTAGTCGTGTTTGCTAGATACTTTCGTATGTAGTATCGTTATAACTTATTCAGGTACCGCGAGATTTTAGGATTACGATCCTTCGGGGAGTATCTTGGCGGCTAGTGACGTATAAGAGTGGCGTTGCCGCTAATATGTTGAGAAGAAGCTGAATTTCGTATCCACCAGTACTGCTGGTACCTCATTGCAATGTAATGTGAACTCCTGTCTATAGACATGGTGAGCTGAGGCTTAACCAAAGATAATACTCACATTGAAACATGATACTTCATGTCCTGTGAAGTAATATGGAGCGATATGTACTTAGCATCAATTTTTTTGCTAAAAATAAAACCACCGTAGATAGTAGTTATTTAAATTTCTCTTTTAAAAATTGAAGTAACATAAATTAGAATTCAATTGGTATGGAAAAATTCATACCGAAAATATCATCAAATTTTTGATAAAACTAAAGAAATTTTCTTGAAAACTCTTTCTGCCAGGATTTGTGAACGAATTTGTGAATGTCGAATTCTGAGCCGGTTTAGAATTGGACTGGCTTGGTGTTAACAGTGGATTTGTAGCCGAATGAACATCATCCTTGTCATGACTTTATCCAAGAAGTCCTGTTTTTTACATATTTAAAAAAAATCTCTTCTGCATATAGAAAGTACGCAAGTTTGATCCTGATGTTTCTATATGAAAAGGATCAAAAATAGGTTTAATTATGCTGTAAAATACTTTTTTTCAGTTGAATGTCTGGCTTCCTTTTGCGTTGCGTATCGACCTGCCATCACGCTCATTGGAGAGAACGAAAGACACGATACCTTTTTCTTTCCATGCGTGCAGTATGAGGTTGTCTGTTGATAAGGTACAGGGATTAGTTAGGTAAAGGTCATATCGATAATGTTACATTTTTCAATTTGCTATCATTTAATTTCACGGTTTAAATGAGTGACTCTAAATAATTGAAGGCCAGCCAAAATTTATTTACACAACGCAATAAAATAGTCAACCAGCTTTCGTCTACAGCTTTCGGTTTCAAAATTAATTATTCATATCCCTTCTAACACCCCCTGAAACAACTACCATCCAGTCTGTCTTCACCGTCAAAGTAAACCATGATTTAGATGAACCATCCCCTGAGAAACATTGCAAGGACGACATGACGAAGAGACAAACTTTTCAGTATTTGTTAAGGATATTATCATGAAATTTTACCCTTTTGCTGCTGAATTTATTAAAATTTCCACAGACAAAGACATTCATGTCTACCTTGAATCATTCCCTAACATTTTCCTCATCGTTACTTACTTACTGATTATCATCCTTTCATTGTTATTGAGCCATCCAGTCTAATCTTTGCCAGGATTGAATACACTTTTGTGGGTTGAGAACGAGATGGGGAGAGGGATTGAGAGAAAATTCCTTCACAGTTTACCGGGCGTGGCATCAGTACAAATACTCGTAAATAGTCGTCAGTATGCCTCAAGTACGGGCGACAACAATTTCTTTTAGAGACAAATCCAAAGGAAACTTTAGCTTTCACCTCAAATAATAATGGCGAAATCCAAAGTGATTTCGATCTGCTCACGTACTGATAAAAAGTTTTTTCCCTATTGTTCAATTACAACAAAACGAATAAAGACGGAACGAGGACGAACATTGACGTAGAGGATTGTAGATGAGTGGAAGGCCAAACTGTTTTCCACTTACTGTGGATTGTGGAAGAAGTACGCTCCAAGGATAGTTGAATCAGTGATAAATAAGTCTTGCGGAATGTTCGTCGAAGGAAAAGTTTTTGAGAATTTTCCAATTCATGCTGAGTGATAGCGGAAGTCATGTATTATAGCTAAATATGGTGCATAGGATTCAACTTCCTATTTTATTGCAGCACATTGAAAAGGAGTGAAAAGTGCGCAGCTCTTTTGAAACGAATATTCTGGGTTATAAATTTTCAGTTTGATATTAAGTTGTAAAGTTTGAAAGAGTTAAGTTCTATTTTATGCTTACTAGCGAGATTTGACCAAGTTTATATCCTGACGGATTTTTTGACGCTTGCCTTGAACATATAATGGGAATTCGGCAAGAATATTTCAGAAAATCAAACTAAGGGAAAACTTATCCACGGAAAATAAACTTTCCAGAAAAGTTTTGAAACCAGTTGATCAATCGACTTGCAAACAGTTTATGCATTTCAGTGACTTGAGCCTTACAGTTGAAAAGTTGTGTTTCTTTTCTTTTAGAATAAAAATTTTGTAAATAACAACAATGAATATTGTCCTAGTTTATGCATTTGCTAGCCATATTGTATTTACAATACAATCCATAAAGTCATCATTTGAAATTAGTTCAGGATATCGAAGCTGAGAGCGAGCGATGAAAGAATACTTATCAAAAACAACTGAAATGATACAAATCTTCCTTAAAATTAAGTAAAAGTAGAATTGAAACGTTGCAATGGACATTATGGACGCCAATATGCAATTTTTTTCCAAAATCCAATATTTATTTTCCCAAAAACATACTTAGGTTAACACGATGAAAACATATTTGCATTAACTATCTCATATACTTTGCATAAAATTTCTAACAACAAATTCGGCATTTGATTGAAACAAGGATTCCCACTCCAAAGAATATCCACAAAAAAGCGCTGCGTTAGTAAACACAAGATGAGAAATGAAAATGAAGGTACAGTAATGTGTTGTTCAACTTGAGCTTGAAGCTGGGATGGCAGGACTCCTTTCAATGTCCACATCAAAATTAGATGAATTCAGCTACCTGATGCAACTGGAGTCAATATAAGGACGGTATGGACGACCAAAAAAATGGATTATTCTGATTTTCGGACAACAAAGATTTCTCGTAAAGTTTAAAGCAAAAACTACAACAAAGACCCACTTGAAAATGCCATTAAGGAGGTCGTAGGGACACAATATTTTGTGGCGATCCAACAATTAATGTCCCTGGTAGAAAGAACAGACATCGATTGTTTTTCAAAGGCTATCGATCAGAATCTTCCTGTAGGAATAAAATATCTTGCGCTACATACGTCTGGTGAAAATTTAAAGTCTCTGGTTGGTCTAAAGACTCACCAAAGAGCAGTCCTCATACAGTGTTATAGCATCTTCTGGAACTACAACGAGACAAACCGAAGTGGTATGAACTGTTTCTGCCCTAGTATGGGCAGAAGGATGAATACTGTACAAATATAGCATGACGTAACTGGTGCGATCCTCCGATTTCGAGCACGGGCTCATTTTTCGGGAAGTCGAAATCGTCTGGTGTTCTAGGAATGTGCAAGACTCCAAGACTTTCATACGTCTCGGAGATCAATCTGCACCGCAACACCACTATACATAAAGCTTTAATGAACATGGTTTTGAGAGAGAAGGAAATTGACCGGTTGCTGATAAGAGCACTTGAATAGGAGGAGGTAGAACTAAGCCAGACCGACGTGGCATCAACTGGTTGATTCCTAGTGTGACATTTCTGGGCAGAAGGATAAATTGGATAAAAGAATGGGTGGATAAAATACAGCACGTTGTATCTTGTCCGAATCTAACAATCCGTATCTCGAATACAGGCTTGTCTAGAGAGTTTCACTATCTAAATGCCTAAATGGACCAAATAGATAAAGCCTAAATGGACCAGACTTTCAGGGAGGAAATAATGAATAGACTTTCAGGGAGAAAGGTTGCTGGTATCTAAACACCACTGGCACAGAGGGGTGGAAGGACCCATTCAGCATAACCGGAGTTCGAGATAAAGCACATCGCAGATCCCAACAACATATTCGTCCTAACAACATAAATAATCGGGTTAATAGTGAAGAGTTCGCACAACGAGCAAGCTTCAATACTAATTTTCATTACTTCATTCTCAATGTATTACATGGAAAACAAAATGTATTAGATGAAGTTAATATAATTTTTCGAACATCAAAGGGTGTATCCTTATTAATGATGGTATGAATGCCAAGACCATTGAATGGAAACAATTTCCAAGAAATCAAGGTCCAGACGGAAATGAGTCCTAGAATTTGCCGATGAGGCAGGACCTTCTGCATGAATCGTGCCAAAATTCCATTTTTTCGCCACAGTCTATGCCAAGTATAACCATAGATGTGATGTTCGTTTTGCAATGCATTGTATCCGTGTTATTCGGAAATTAAGGATACCGTAGAACTTCTCGTTTAGCTTTGTCCACTGCAGTTGAAATCCCTATATTAGAGTAACTTGACCTCGGGATTATTTCAAACATCTTGAGCCTGTTTGCTATGATTACATGCCGTTGATGATTGTTTCAACATCTGCTAATTCCTGCTGCTAGTCTTTACAAGTATACTTGTGTTTGCATGTCATGTTATCTTATTTGTAGATTTGATATTCTTTTCGATGATTGGTTTTCGATCTATCATTGCAGTATCCTTTTCCCTCTTTCTTTTAAATTTTAGTTCTTGAAACCTTGCACTTTATGTTTTAACTTTTTCAAAGGATATGACGGTCTGCAGCTCTGGTTTTATCTTAATTTTTCTAATAACTGCGATAAAATCTTTAAATGCGGAATTTTGTTCTGGAGTTTGGCAGATATTCTTGCATTTATTGCGAATAACTTCCTTTTTTTCTAAACTTTTTTCAGGATTACTTTTAAATATTGATCTCACTTTGATATATTCAACGACAAAGAAGTACTTTTAAAAGTATGTGTCTGGGTTTCGGAAGTCAGTTTTCAGTTCAAAGCTCCAATAAAGTTGAATTCATCGACAAAAATATCGCTTACAGGCTTTTATTCCTGTCGAACAGCTAGGATCTACCGTATTCGCGCTTTTCCTGAAGTCATTTGCTATGTTTCTTGGACGAACAAGCCTTAAAAATTCGTGGTCTTGAAATTGTACTAGCTCTTTGGTATAATCTAGGTTTTGCAAAATGGTTTTTTCACTCTTTTGTCGGACTGGAAATTTCAACGGGTGTGCTCTATGTGCATCAAAAGTGTAACAACTCATTCTCTAGGCGAGGGATTGACAATCTTTAAAAATATTTTGAATGTTCCATGTTTAAACATGAACGGATACTTCTTCCTTTGAATTTAGAAAAGCAAAACCATTCTCTACAAAAAAAAACTATGAACGAATTAGGATTTTGTATTGTCCTTTACTAAATGAAAGTATTCAAAAAAATACATCCAGGACACCTGTGTAGCAGACAACCGTCATCTTACATAGATCCTAAAAATAAAAAGCAAAAAAAGATCCAGGATATCTGTGTAACTGACATCTTACATAAAAATTTGCTAAGCTGGTTAAATTTATCTTGTACCAATTCGATTTGCCCCTTGACGTTTACGATTTTTCGTACCTTATTTCAGCAAAAGAAAACCGATTTCCGATATGAAAGTTTAATATGAGTTGGCGTCAAAACATTTGCTTTGAATGTTGTTAGAAGTTTACAAATTCAAATCTTCTCTTGATATTTTTGTCCTTTGTTTCTTTTTTCAAAGAAAACGCTTCCGCTTAGTTTTTCTCAAATGTGAAAACTTGTCAATTTAAAAAAAAAGGAAGATCAAAACCAAAGAGTTTTCTTTAAAAAAAAAAACGAGGAACGAGAAAATCAAAGGAAGTTGAACCATTCCTTTAAAATCACCACGCAAGTTTTTCACAAAGACAGAAGTATTTTGGTTGACAAATGTCAAAATATGTCAATCTCAGAAGTAATACACGATAGTGTCTTCTCAAAAAACAAAAAGATCAAAAGAAATTCCTGAATAACTAGACAACTCCGTCTCACAGTTCACAGAAAGTCATAAATGAAACAAATTCACTCAGTTATACTCACAAATCAGGCATTTTATGTTGCTCTAATGTTCCGCAAGACACCTATATACACAGGATAGTGAAAATCTGACTATTCTAGGCAAAGATTTGGCTTGACTTTCTAAATCGATGTGCAAGAGAACTGTCATTCAAGGATCTGATGAAATATTACAACCTTTTGAAAGAAGGGTCCTGAGAAGAATAATCGGAGCAAAGCGAAATAATCATGAGAACTTTTCTCAATAAAAAAAGAGAATGACGTTAAATACTCAAGGACACAAATGTCTCAAAAGCTACTACGCAATTGAAAGTGGAATATGTTGTTCGTGGACATCGAAGGAGTTGTTTGTAGGGAACACTGAAGAACGAATACGAGTGGATTAATCTGGGAAGCTTTAAAACGCTGTGAAATATGTTTACTAAATTGTAAGTGTTAATTTTAATATACTAAAAATAAATATATCTTATAGGGGTTTGAATTAGAATTGAATTTGAATTCGAAAACACGGTTGAAATACTTGTAAGCATTTTTAAATATCTTTCGTACGCGAATGACTCATATACATTGCAGAGTTTCAGCTCAACAATAGTAAATAATAACCCTGCTCCTGAAAAGCAACACGTCATATTAATAAAGAATCAATTCTTTGTAGACTCTTCATGTTCATATCTATATAATAATGTTTATAGCTTTAAATTTTTTAAGGATGTACTACAAGATGTGGTTAATCCTTAAAAATACAATATAAATATTTATATTGAATTAACAGCATTGTGCATAATTTAAATCCCTAGCACAGTAAGGTAGCAATATAGGCGTCATACTACTACAAATTCTATCGCAAATATGGTATTCGTTTTTGCATTCTTACACTTGATTCCTAAAATTTAGGAAATGTCGTTAACAATCTCCATATATAAGGTCTCTTAAAAAATAATCGCGAATGTTAAATTTTCGTGGGCTACGTATATTCGATATTTTTATAGCGATGTGTTGGTGCTCATGCTTCTCACTCATACTGACAAATTCGGCCATTTCGAATGTTCAGTTAATCTTTGACAGCTACTTTGTTTGGACGTGTTTTGGCTTGTATTCGATTTTGTCTATTTAAAGAAAAAATTAATGAAAGGATCTTTATCAAATTTTGTATGAAAAAAAAAACATTAAGAACCTTGATTAGGGGATATGATGAAGCTACTTTTGACCACAGCAACGTTTGCCGGTGATATAAAATGTTCTCAAACATCCTGGACGCCCGAACACGTCAACAACAGACGAAAAATTGAAAAAGTGAAGAAAATTAGATTGGCTGATCGTCGAATCACCTTTAAGTAGTTACTGATGACCTAAGCATGACCTAAGCATTCACTGGCTCGTGGCATTCTTATCTTCTAGCTGTTCAACAATAACAGGCTTTAGACCGATCGGCGAAAAATGCATACCAAAATTCATCATCAAAAACAGTGTCTTATTAACGTTGCTAGTAAGCGGATGGACTCTGTACGTGGCAACTCTCATTCGCTTATTACAGAGGGTAATATATAGGGAAGAATAATGGGTTTTGATTACGATATAGAAACCAAAGCTTAATCATTTCGGTATAAGCTGCCGCACGAGCCAAAGCCGATTAAAGGGTGCTAAGTTCGCTCAATTGTGAAGATTTTGCTTACAGTTTTCGTTGATTACAGAGGGTGCTGTTACATGACTTGTTCCAACACATGCTTAAGGAATATTACCTAGGGATAGAAAGGTCAAAAAGCAATATAAACTGCAAGTTATGCGCAATTCGTGCGAAGCAATCCGCGAGACACGCCCCGGCTCGTGGAAGAACGAAAATTGACATTTTCACCATGATAACGCCCTTGCTAACAAGCCGTTGGTTCCGCGAATTTTTGGCCAAAATCAACACTTTCATGATGCCGCTTAAACCGTATTTATAAGAGCTAGCCACTGTGACTTTTTCTCCTTACCGAACCTGTAGAGGTCCATGAAAGGACGACACTATGCCAAGCCTAAGGAATAAAGGAGGAGCTGCACAAGATCATAAAAAATGATTTTTTGAAGCGCTTCATGGATTAGAAAAAAACATGGCGAAATTCTTTGTTTTTCTGATGAGGTTTCCCTCGATGAATAAATAATTTTTAATAATTTTTAAATTCGCAAAACTTTGCGAACAGACCCCGTTCATTTAATATGTTTCATTGAATATTTTTCTTTTCATTCAATATTTTTCTGAAACCTTTATTTTATATTTACAAAGAATCTTATCTACTAATCAATTGCATTTCGAGTCATAAGGATCAATGGCGCGACAACACTCAATGAACCTCTTTTTTTCTATTTTGTAACCTCACCCACGATTTTCTTTACAAAAAAATTCTTGGAACCACATTAGGGTTCATAACTTATATTTCCTTGTTTACTAACACCCACAAATTGTTCTTTCCCTCCGAAAAAATTCTGAATTTTCAATCTGACGGCAAATAATAAACACATTCATTTTCTGTAGATGTCAAATTCCAAATAACCTTCTTTGCCTATTTTTCGTCATCAGTGTGTGACCACAAATACAACGAAATGATTTTATTGTGAAACGGGTCTAACATGTTTCTGCGGGCAATATTCAAAGTAATTTGAAAATAAACTTCCGTCTAAATTACCATACGAATGGGCTTCCTTAAGCCAGCGGCTCTACATAAACAAAATTTATTGAGCCGCTTTTGAATATTGATAGGAATAAACTCCACCATTATTCTAATCTCAAATCTCATGGAATTACCTATTCATTGGATTGTTTTTGTTGCTAAGGATGGAAATGAAAATTGAAGAGACGTTCCACTGTATAAGGTGTTACTAACATATCTTAAACATAAATTCTCCCTCGTTCCTTGTTTGATGCAATTAAACTTCTAAAGGATTACGCTTCAAACGCAATATTCTGATTTCTTGATGTGCATTCATATCTGTTAAAAACGAAAGTGCGAGTATGTACTGGTACTATGACTATTCATTTTTATTTCTTTATCCTGAAATTTTGTTATTTCGCAGTTCTCTTTTCACTCTAAGCGAGAAAGTTTTTCCATGGGAAACTTTTCAAGGGTATAATAGTTGATGCGAAGTGTTTATAAGTTAAGCGAAATATAGCGAAAAACTGAAAAAGTGGAAAAGTGGAAAGTATTTACATTGCACTTTTCCACCGTGGGAGAAAAACAGGTGAAAAACCTTTTTGTGCAAAGAGCAGCAGTGCTTTTGTGTAATTTACTGTTGCAACGTAGTTTTTTCCCCCAGACCAGCTTAACCGGAAAAATCGAAAGGAAAGTGCATGGGGAAGAAACTGAAATTTTATTTCTTTGGTTATAATGACGCAACGCTTGTTGCTTTATTTATCAAACCAAGTTACAATTTCAGTATGCCATTAAAATTTTGTTTTAGTTTCCGTCCCTTTGTACAGTGTCGTAATGGCCACACGATTCGCCCTGGAGCAAATCGTTTGATTTTTAGCTCCTCCAGTAAAGTTTTGTACTTTTTTAATGAAGGACAGCATTAAAAAAACAAAGCTTGTTTAAAAACTCAAAAACTCGCAAGCTGCAGATCAAATGTTTATCGCCGGTTGGGATAATGTTGCAACAAAGCAAAAATGTAACCAAATACCATAAACAGAAACTAAAATCAAATAACAGCAAAGAAACAAAGGGGATGAATCTCCATCGGTCGAAAACTGGGGTGACGGCAATAAGCACCATTTGGTCCTACCTATAGGGTGCGTAGTATATGCTCAATATGCTAATGTGCTCATATATGCTCAACAAACAAATGCAATCGATTCAATAGCAATTGGAAGCCAGGATCTTTAAACGTGAGAAAAGATGAAGGTGCCAAAAAATGGCTTTTTGGTATTGGCCAAAAAAAGAAAGCTAATCAAGAGGAACTTCGGAAACCAACTGCTATTTCTGAATAAACTGTATTGCCACCCACAAAAGTGGGATTAAAGAACAGTAACCAGTATTCCAGAAAATTAAAACGTAAGATGAGCACCAATCCTCAAACTGAAGTAAGGTCATCATGCCGGGAGGCTACAGTCAATGAAACGCTAAAAGTAACAGTCAAGATCAATGCTCAGGCATTGCAGACGACTCTAATAAAGCATCCTTTTGCTGACAACGCGAGTAAACCTGAGGAAATTTCTACTTTTTGGGCAACATGACTGACAGCTGATCATCAGATGGTGAATTTTGGCAGTGAATAGTCTCTAGGATATCTAAAGATTGTGGTGGCCAAAGTAGCGGTGAATAGTCTCTAGAATATCTAAAGATCCTGGTGGCCAAAGTAGACTCTTAACAAAGATTCTAGATTCGTTCCAATGAAAAAGACAACCCGAATATGCACTATCGATACTCCTGTTCGAAATAGAGTAAAAACCGCAGGCCGAATTCAAGGTGCGCAAGCTACAGGATCAACATCTATTCCAGAAGCAGTCGTCACCAAAAAATCATGGTCCCATTGCAAGGCCTTAAACAAAATGGCGTCAGTGTGCTAAAAGCGATAAATGACTACTTGAATCCACCCTGAAGCTTAATATAATAAAGTTTCCAGCAGTAGATTTTTCGATTATTCATAAGCAATTGACTAGGAACGTCGAGACCAATTAGTAGAGTTGAAACACCTCGTGGCCTAGTTGGAAATCCTCGACAGTACAGGACAAGATGACTAGAAAGTCCAAACGTCATCGCAGGGTCTATGCCGAATCAAACAGTTGGTCTCAGAAATAATAAAAACAATGAAAAAAGTAAAAAAAAATTAGTAAGGTATCACTACTACCTCTCATATTGATAATAATACTGATCATGAGATGTCAAATAAATCAAGTTTTTCTAGTTAAGGCTATTTATATCCTTAGTCCGGAATTCTAAATGGGGCACGGCAACTGTATAACCAACTAAACATCTCCCAATCACAGAAAGAATTTAGCTTAGAAGGGTTTGCCAAAATCTTGAGGCCATATCTCGCTTGACCGCAAGAGGGATCTCTTGCCTGGAAGGTTCTATCCAGGCAAGAGATCCCTCTTTAAGCCGGAGTGGATAGAAAGGAGAAAGACTACTAAAAGACTACCCTTCTCCCTGTCCTGCCAAGCGATTGAATTTGAAGAATAACAGCTGCCTCAGGCCATTGCAAAATGCAGTTCCATTGACCGTATGATCCCACCTTCCTTTCTACGTTTCAAAGTTATACTGAAAGAGCTCACCTATTCTCTCTACAACATGTCAACGATGCTTCAACTCCTTTCTGTATTTTGAAAAGTGTATTTTGTAAGTGTATTGTGAAAAGTGCGATCCCCGGGATTTCCCAGACCCGCAGTTTAGCGGACGTTAAAATTTATGCAGACGAACTGAATATAAAGCACTTCCACTCGCGAGGACGTCAATATGAAAGAGACATATATACTTCACGTACAAATAGAGGGAAACTATGTAAACTAGAGAGCGTAAATGTTGAACGATGATGCTCAGTGAGATGATTGAGAAAGCTTGACAGCTAGAAAAAAATGTTCATTTTAGGCGATTTGACTTGAACCTACGCTCCAAGTTATTTAGTCCATGTGGGTGCTCCTTTTTAAAGATTAGCATTTTATTGCAAATATTCATGGCTGACATTCGAATCAGTAATGGATACATAGACAGGACTTGAATGCCTTAGAACTAAATTGTCCGATATGGTTTATAATTGTATGCTCTCAATCAAGTTTTAGACCTAACTACGTCAAATCTTTGGACCAGGGAGTCATTTGGTCTAGCAAGTTTACGGGTCTGTTAGGCAGCATGATGGAATTACGTTTTCTGCAAAAGAGTATTGCCATAGTTTCCAAATCTGATTTTCTATTTTTTTTCTTCAAAATTTTCTATTGGTAGATATTTTCCAGCATTTCCTCTAAGTTGAAAATGATCAGATAAGGTTGTTGTCAGATGAAGGTAATATGAATGAAATGCAGTAGGGAGTTGTAAGAGTGCGTAGATACTCCGGAGTAAGTGAGCTCTCGACTTTACTATGCGGTTCAGACTCGTAGTAAGCATATAATGACAGCAGTCGACAGTTTTCTTGTACAGCACTTTATTCTTTTAATGTTTTTTATTGGGTCGCCGATATTTTGCAAGGCATTTCCTTAGAATTTTTCTTGCAAAAACCTGGAGTTCTTCGGCTGGCGTTGATGAAATTGTTAACCAGGATGGGAATGTGTATGTGATGACCGGTCTGACAAGTGTTTTGTACATCGGTACTTTCACGTTTGCACCTACAGCTTTCAAAGAGAGGAGAGAGAAGAGAGAAGAGAGGCAGCTGCTTTCGCTTTGTTTAGAGTTTTCCTTGAATGCGGGTTTGATTTCAGTCTATTATTGATATGCACTTCAAGATATCTAAAATTTTCTTTGAGTGGAATTGATTCGCCTTCAATTTGACTTGGTAGATGCCTGCTTTTCGACACCACCAAACAGTGACCTTAGCTGCTAACATTTCGGGAGCAGATTAGTGCAGATTTATTAGCATTGATTGCTAGTTCCTATTTTTTCATATATAACACGGTGTTATTCACAGCACGTTGCAACTGGGTTTGAGCTGGACTTGGGAGGATTTGGTAGCAGTGAGTAGGATGTCGTCTGCGTACATGATAAAGTCTAATTCGGAACAGTTCCGACGTGGGATATCATGGAGGTAGAAATTGAAAAGGGAGGGGTCAGGAGAGAACCCTGCAGGGTTGGATGGGATTTGAAGTGAGATTGCCTACTCTTATTTGCGAGGTTCTGTTACATAGGAAACTATAAAGGATTCTAAGTAAAGTGACTGGGCATGACGAAATTTTTAGTTTAAACTTGAGTCCGCTGATCCATACAGACTCAAATGGTTTTTTAAGTTCAAGAGCGCATGCTACTGTGCACTCTTTCCACTGTAGATTTTAGGTGATCATGCAGCATTATTATTGCTTGCTTTGTGGACCATTCGCGCTCAAATCAAACTGAAAATTTTGAGTAAGTGGGGAGTAAAAATTAATAAACCTTCGGAGGATTATCCTTTCTAGGATTTTGCTCATGTTTGGCAATAAAGAGAGTTGGTGGTTGGATATTCTGCCCTTGCAGTTAGGATTTGGAATAGGAGTTATTCTGCTATCTTTACATGGATTGGGGAATTAACCGTTGTATAAACAAACATATGCATCGAGCGCTAAGGACATAAATGGTTGGCTAAGCTATCATTAAATCAGCAGTAAAGATCTGAATGAACATGTTTCAATATATTCGCAAAAGAAGTTCCAAATAATTGGAAAATACGTCTCAGATTTTCAATTTCTTTTCCATTTCCTCACATCATTTGAATTGAAACATTAAAGTTTCACCCCAACTTTAGCCAACACACAAAAGTTTTTCGTTTCATTTTCAATTACCTCCGTACCACGGTGGAATTTTTTCTCAGCTGGATTTCTGGTAGAATGACTTTAAGTTCAGGATCTAATTTGCTGAAAGCGAAAAGAAAAATCAAAATCTTCAGAACAGACTCTTGGCCTTAGATTGTAGTCGCCTTAAATCGTAGTTTATCATCATGATTCGTGAGCTTTAATTAGATTTTTAATTAATTATCCTTAATGGTCCATGCGCCGCAGAGCTACACAAAACAATTTGCCCTCTTACTGCTGGTATTTCGCTTGCCAAACTTCCATCCCTTACCAGCTATTAATAATGGCAGAGCTGCCGTTTTTCACCGCCAAATAAAGGAAAAGAAAGTACTTTTCTAGGGACAATACTGCGTGTATTGTGTGTATGTATTGGATGCCCTTGGTAAATAATTGAAGGCCGAGCAATTTGAGTATGTGGTTATCCGACTTTCACTTATTAAAATACGTCATCAATTTGGTATTCCCAACTCAGCTGGAAAAAAATTATTTAAATCAAGAAAATATTTGAACAATTTTGCTTTTAAACTGACTCGAATGGAATCCAATTACATGCATGTACACGTGAAAATGAGAATTTGTGTATGTCCACAGGAGAATTTAAATTGCTAGAACGAAATTATTTCCATTTCACATATTCCCATACCTTTACACATATGCCTCGAACAGGCGTTTGCCGTCATATGTTAAGAACAAATAACGTGTAAATTTCAACCCGCCGCTATCATTTTGTATTGTTCGTTTGTAGTAGTGAAGGCTTGAAGGATCCTTGTAAATTGTAGGCAACGAACAAAAATTATAGTTTTGGAAGTTGCAGTTGTTAGGAGAAATTTATTTGTAAATGATTTATTCCTGGTAGAGGATGTAACAATGGAATAGGCTACCCACCAAAAGTGGTAAATGCTTCCTTTGTACGTAAGTGATCTGAAATGTATGACTATAATGTTACAAATCAAACGTTCTACTCGAAAACGTGGAGAATATGCAAACGCCAGAAGGCAAAAGGAGTATGGAAACGTTTAAATATGACCTTTGAATCTTGGAAACAAGATATTGCCTCGGGCGGAAATTTTACAGGAATATGAGTTGGATTTCTGAATATTCTTCCGACATTCATCATATTTATATTATGAAATGAGTGAAATATAACAAAATATTTATGATAGCAGAGAATTCAGTGTTGAATTTTGTAACAAGGCCAGTATGGTATTTAGTAGGAAATTTGAGTTGACCTGGATACTTGGAGCACATTTTTGGGACAAAAATAGCTTTCATACAATCTTGTATTCGATTTGAAGAGGATTTCGAAACGTATAACAATATGTTAACATTTTTAGTGTTTTAAATAATTTTTGAACACACAGTGCTGTTGTTGTGCTTAAAATATAGATGGGATTCTATTGATATTGAATATCAATATTAGATTAGATATCTATCCGTTGTCCTCCCCTTGAACATAGGGTCATCATCCACCAACCTCAATCACAGGGCTCTACCTTGACACTCACACTTCAAATGCTGGATCATTTTGCGTACTTTTTTAGTGTCATATCCTTTCAACCCTTTACCGTTTCCATATGTGTCTGAAGTTTGCATCATTGAAAACTCGAGCTTCAGATGGCCCAAAAGAAGAAGAAGAAAATTGACTCGAATTTTCCACTTGACGCTGCTTGGACCTTTTTCAATGTTCAGAATAGTTCAAATATTCAAAGTTTACTGAAAAATCTACAAAATTTTCGGTCCGATTACACAGAAAGACTATGGCGTCCCTTTATCCTTTGATGATGTTTATCGTCCTTTTGATGACTGTTTGGGATAGATTTCGGGGCACTTATTACGGGAAAAATGTTTTAAAAGTTCCATCACGTCAGGATTTCTAATTATTTTGCATGGTTGTTTTTTCGCCAAAATAACCAAAATTTTCTTTTGGCTACCACTTCATTTCAACCGTTTCTTATTAAGGGCGAAACACTGGATTGGTTGCAGTAGAAACTTATGGATAAGTTCTCAAAAATAATTAATTACATATTTCAGCTGAATTCCATACTTATTTTATCAAAATAAACGCTGGATTTTTAAGGAATTTGTCAAGACCCCGATGATTGTAGACTTCATGTTTGTTTTGATAGAAATAAGGCCGAAATTTAACAACAAAAAAAGGACTTGGTATATGCAACATTTCAATCAGTAACACTCGCTATGCATCGATACCAGAACGTTCCAACCCTAAAATGAGGATGCGTTTTTAAGTTCATGGAATGGCGGGTTACTTCTTAAGTGAACGTTATGCGTTTAAAAACTCATTATCAGTATAAGTGACAAGTTTTATCTTCAGCGGACCAGTAATCCTTGAACTATCGTCCATCAAACATCTCCATCAGAAAGTCACTGTGAATAATGGAAAAATTTAGAACCACGTCCTCATTTAGTTCCTTTCCAAGCATGGAAAGTCAGTTAGAACCATACTGAAAGAGATGGCATCGATTTTCGGAAACTCTTGTCCCTGTAAAACCATGGTCCAAAAGTGGCACAGTCTGTTTAAACAAGGCAAGGATTCAGTTGAAGGCGATCCATGGCACGGACGGCGGATCGAGGTGACTAATAGGACAATGATTCAAAATATCGAAATGTTAATATTGAAAGATACTAGCAAAGAAATCGAAGAAATGGTTGAAGTATTTGACACTACAATTTTAAAAATTCTTTATAATAATCTTGGTATGAGAAAGACAGCTCTTGATGGGTTCCAAAAACGCTCACGGTGCCTCACAAACAACTTCACGTAGAGTATTTCCTTGAACTTTTGTACCTTTGTTATGGAGACTTGGATGGGCATTTCATTTGAGTTGGTATTGGAGACCGAACTCGTGTTTTTCATTACAAATCCGAGTCCAAGCAGGACTCTATCCAGTGGCACAAAAAGGGCACGTTGCCAACCAAGAAGTTTGAGGTGACACAATTAGCTGGTAGAATCATTGCAACAGTCTCTAAGAAAAGGTCATATTGACAGTTTACAAGGATAAAGGCGCTTCTATAACCAAAAAATACTACGCATAAATTGAAAAAAATGTTTCCAAGACAAAAAGGAGATAAAAATTGACAAAATTGTCCTCATTCTACACAACAACGTGCCTGTTCCCATGAACCTTGTTTCGCTGGCTGCCCCGAACAAGATGGGCTTCGATATTTTGGTTCACCCACCCTTTATTCCTGACCTAGCTCCCAGTGACCATAAGCTGTCCCCAAAGCTTTAAAAAGAACTTCCTGGAAAGCAGTTTTCAAGCGATGAAGAAGTGAAGTGACATCCTTTATTCACCAGGATAACCAATCAGAACCTGTTCGAGTTAGTGGAAATGAATGAGAAAAAAAAATGTTTATTTATTTTGATGTTCTTCTGGTTAAGAGATTTTTCTAAAGTTCTTTATTTCTTGTCGGGTGTCTTAGTCGTGACCATTTTTTGTATTCCCATAACTTACATGTGAAAATAAATTTGACATAAGTTTGACATGACATAGAGCCTAACATAGAGCCATAAAGAATACAGCAGAAGAGCAACAAAAAAGTTAAGAAGCCCGTGGAATCATGCTTGGACTAGCTAAAATAATTTCAAAGTATGCTTGTTAAAACTTTAAATTTAGACTAGAATATCAGTTGTCTCCTATTCACAGGATTTTATAAGGCAACTGCCCGAGTCTAAATTTTGATAAGGCATATGAAAGCACGGAGGACTTTACCGAGCACCATTGGTCCATACCATCCTATATTAGTCGGAATTGTTTTAAAAAGGGGTTTTATTAACATCGCTACTTCGGGAAAATGAAAAAGGTATGACGGAGGATAGTTATTGAAAATTAAACCATATATAAATTATATATGCTGCTGGAAATACCGTACATCTGAAATCGATATACTACTTTGACAAAAAAATTTCTGAATTTGTGCAGGAAATTAAAAACCAAGATTATACATTTGAATCCACATTGTTCCCTTCAAAGTACTTTTCGTCGATTACAATGTAATTACGCCAGCGTTTGATTCAATCCTTGAAACATTTTTTATATTTAGTTTGCGGTATGGACATGAAAGCCATCTTTGATTTCCCCATCATCTCATCTCAGGTGCTGAAACGCGTTCCACGGAGTGGTTTCTTGAGTCGAGCGAATGAAAAAAAGTTGTAGGGAGCAAAATCAGGTGAATTATGTGGTTTTTGAATGGTATTTATTTCGTTTTTAGCCGAATCTTCACGGCTAAGGATAGCATTGTGCGACGTTGCGTTATCGTGGTACAAGCTCCGCGAGTTGTTTCCCACGAATCTGGTCTTTTTGGCAAATTGGTTCATACAAACGTTTCAAAACAGCCAAATCTTACTCTATGTTGACCGTCTGACGTTTTGAAAGGAAATCATGATACACAACACCCTTTCAATCCATGAAAACTGTGAGCTTTACCTCCTTTTTTGACTGAAAGTGACGTGGAGTTTGCGGTAGTGCACACCATTCACTCCGGGCATGTCTGGATTGTGCGTTGAACTCATAACTCCTTGAAATTCTGGTCTTTCAGCGCCAGCCTTGCAGAAAACCGTCTGAGGCCCAAATCATTAACCAAAATGTCTTGAACGCATCCAAAAGCAATATGCAACTCCTCTGCCATCTTTCTAATGTTCAATTTGCAGTCCACGGTAAACCATTTTTTGATTTTATTGATGTTTTCGTCGGTTTCTGATGTCGATGGCATGCCAATGCATTCATCATAGCTCCCGGACTCACGGCCACTTCTAAAATGTTAGCACCATTGTTAAACGGCTATTTCCCTTGGAATATTGTTGCCAAAATATTTTTCTAACATTTGCA
Organism: Stratiomys singularior; assembly: GCA_954870665.1. Classification (NCBI taxonomy): domain Eukaryota; kingdom Metazoa; phylum Arthropoda; class Insecta; order Diptera; family Stratiomyidae; genus Stratiomys; species Stratiomys singularior. The sequence continues at coordinate 23,624,001 of OX940881.1, read as the reverse complement.
ATGTTGTCGCGTGATTGAAACAGTTTTTAACGCAAAATTGAACACAAACTCGTTGTTGCAAGTTGGATTCCATTTTTAAAATTGTACAAAATCGAAAACACGCACAATCGCAGATGTACTCAATACGACGTCACTTTTTCAATTGTCAAGCTATCAAGCTGAAAATTTCATAGATTGTCAATGACAAATATGGCAACCTTAAAAAAAGAAAGTTCAAATCGGCTGACTGAGAGCGCCACACGGTGGTGTTTCCAAGAACTTTTTGATAAAGGTGTTAAAAATCTATGGAGTTAAGTCGGGAAACAGTGTAAAATACTTAAAGTTGCAGCTTACCACAGGTGTGGTGTATTTCAAGGAAATTCTTGATACAAAGGAATTATATGCCAAAAATTAGTTGCGTTATATCTGATTTGGTAATACTTTTTTGATTCAATTGCCTTACAACTATCAATGTAATTTAAACGCTTTTGAGTTAAAATGCAACCCAACGTCAAATTAGCTATTGGATTTTCCGTCTCTTTCTGCGAGAAGACACTCGGGAGTGTTCATGTAATGCCGGAAAAAATTTTAACAAAAGCTAGCTTGCTGCACAAAGATTAGCAAAGAAAAGGAAAAGAACAGATGATTCAAAAGAGGATGTTTAAGTAACAATAACAGTTGATACAACTAGCTAAACTTAAAATGAATTTATGCAGAGTTGTTTGGAAGGCGACAGACTTAACAACAGAGAGAACAACTACGGAGTATGCTCAGTCCTTTGTGTTCACTGTTTTATGATAACAGGAATGGGCAACTCTTAAGAGAGAACAGCAACAGAACAAGAATTCTACTCGATCTTCTTAGCAGTCCAAAACTTCTGCATTTATTGGCGATAATAAACCACGCTCCTGTAACACGGTTTCCTCGACCAACAGCCCAGAGCAGCTTGAGCTTGATTTCACTTCTATAGAAGAGCAGCTCCCAATGGTTTCTTCCCCTGTTTCTTCTTCTCTGTTTTTTTTTTAATTTGGTCTTCTATAATTTTTTTTGAGTTTAACTTGAGTGGAATCTCTATCAGGCCACAATCTTCTTGGTTAATATGCTACATGAGTACCAACCCACTGGATAAGTTTGCAGCTAGAGCTTAGAAAGGATGGAATAACGGGCCATCACACTAAAGATAGCGTACTGCCGATACACGTCCATGGTCGCAGCAAAGAAAATGTCGGGGAACGACGGAATGTTCCGAGGACACAGAAAAAATAAAGGATGAGCACAGAGGACAAAGGATGTCCAAAGTTTTCCTAGCTTAATGCCCAAGCACTTCCAATCGCTGCGGTGGAATCAAGCACCAAAATAACAACGCTTGACGACGAGGGAGCAAAAGGACCATAGGTAGAAAATATATCACGTCCACAGAGTACACAAGTAGATCTCAAAAACAATAATTATAAAGACGGAGTTTATATGCAAAATGCGAAAAATCACTTGCACTTTTTTTTTTAGAAAAACTCTAAGGACTCTTGAGTTCTGAATTTTATTTCAGAATTTTGTCGTGGTTTTAAATTGAATAGTTTTTCCAGACCTTTCTCAACATGTAAGAGCTCGTCGTTTCCCCGCGCGCGGCAGAAGCATCAAAAAAAGGATTAAGATACTGAAAAAATATAAAAGCATAAGGCCAATTGAGACAGGAATGAATAACCGAAAATACTAAGAAATTGCTTTGCTTAATAATTCCAATTCATACCCTTTCTTTCGGAATGCAAATCCCAAGTTTATTCGATTCAAATTAGCGTTTACTCTGTTACTATTCAAATAATCTGAATAAAATCTCATAAAGGAAACATTACATCAATCTTATTTCCACTTCAAATTGTACAAAAAACAACAACAACAACAAACACCCTATTAGAAATTCAAATTCCTCAGCAGGTTCCTTAATTTCCAATGGAAAACTTGTACTGATTGCCATGCACCTTAAAAATAGGGTTGTATCGGAAGGGAAAAATTTCGGAAACCGCCAGGAAAATGAACAAATTCTTCGCATTTCACCCAAAAAAACGAAGATACAACATCAATTCCATTTAGTTAGGAACTTGGAAACCGCAACCATCCATTTCTAAACTTGTCCTGCTTTCTTCCCGGCAACTCATCTCAACTCAACTCGAGGAGCCGTGCTTCAATATCCTCTGGTAAATAGCTAATAAATGAAAGCATCGAAAAAGAAACCAAAATGAATTTCAACCACCACGAAATACTCCTTATGAGCTTGTACCCAACAAAATCTAAGATTTACATATTTTGATTGAATTCCAAAGTTATAATCCAGGGGTTTTCTTCGGTGTTTTCTTTGACTGTGTGATGAGAATGAATGCATACATAAACGTGTATGAGTGATGGTGGTGTGTGAATGTTTGTTTGTATGATGCGGGTGAGTATACAAGAATGAGAGTAAGGGAAATTTTTTTATTAAGTCATTTTTAAAGGAATATCCAGGCAGAGCGTTAATGTTATACATGAGTTATGATGCGAGGCCCACGCGTGGATTATTCATGATTTTTACTCAGTGTCATTATAAAAATTGCTTCTGTGTCGTTAAATAATGCTACATTAGCCCTGATGTATATGCGAGTGAAGATTCGGAGAAATGAAGATGTAGTACTTTTTAGAATTGAGTGTTAACATTATCACGCACGTGTAAGATTAACTTTCCAAGTATATTCAAAGTAATATTATATGCTTGTGTATGAGATAAGATTACATTGAAACCATTATCGATTTTATCTGTCACAAAAAGGGAAAAACCGATGAAATTATTACGAAAAATTAAACTTTCCAGAGGAAAAATGGCTTGTTATATTTTTTTATTACTTTTTGCTTATCTTATCTGAGGATCATTCTCATTTTTTGGAAATTTTAGAGAGCAATTCATCAGAATGGTTGATGGAAAATCTTTGTTCTAGAATAACATTGACGTGCCATAGAGCAGGAGTTTAATATATTAGCAAAATTTTGAAATGATGAAACGTCCCAAAGCGTTTACTTCAACTTGGCAGCAGAGTAGTTGCCAGAAAATCCGATAGGGAACATCCTGAAGTGAATGTTAAATCCGTAAATAAAAAAGATAGCAATTGAACAATTGAAAGCTCCTAACCTATCTCGTCTTGTTGTTACCATCCAGTAATGAAAAACAAAATAACTGCTCCAGTTGGGGCAACATTTTGCTGATAATTTGTTGAAAAAGGATAAAGCATGGAACGCAATTTCTTTAATAACGTATCAAACTCACATTAACCACCTGTTGAGTTTAAACATACAGTCGTATTGCTTCGCACACTGATGCATACATAAGATTACCTGAGAATATTTAGGTGGTAACACAACAATGTAACTACATACAGTGCTAACACTCTCGGCCGACTTCTTGCAGACAGAGATAGAATATCTACGAATAGACTGGTATTTATATTGCGTTTTCTCTGTCGGACTATTCGTTGAAAGTCCGAAGAAACAACAAGCCGTGGAAGATTTCAAGTGGTTAATCAAGACCGTGATAAAACAGACTATGTGTCACTGACACCGGATCCATTGGAAATGTTGGTTTGACGATGAGAGTGCGATGCGCTAGACAGGGAAGTATACAAACGATATCTGAAAAGTCTCGAAAATCTGGAACCAAAAGAGAACATTTTAGGTAGCTAAGAAGGGCAGCGAAAAAAATTACTGGAGTAGTACAGTAGAAACTGCTTGGAGGGCCAATTGATGAGCATCTATGAAGTCGAAGAATTAACTTATACTCCCGCCTCCAATGGTCCCCATTCAACGGTCTCCATAGACGGGGTTGAAACAATGTGTCAATCAATTTCCGCAGCCAAGATGGGGAACAAGTTCCTACCGCAGCTCAGGTTACTCATGACACAATCGGTCAATGCTCAGTACTACTTTGTAGTCACATTCAACCATAACCTAACACCTTTCAGCCAGGATAAGTTTGTAGTCATGTAGTGACCATAATAGACCCCTTACAAGATCTCCTCCTGATCCATTGCTTGAAGCAAACTTCTGATCGGGTTATGCCTCTTCTAGTCTAAGAACGAATACCAATTTGGATCCTGAGTACGGAGATGCCTCTATAGAGATGCATCTATACTAACCTTTTACGTATTAACTCACTCACTCAAGCCTATTAAGTGATAAATAAATAAATCATCCATGAACACAATCTATCGTGAGGACTAAACCATCTGATGAAAACAATATTAAGTAATGGAGGGTGGTTTAAGGATATTCTTGATTCACTGAAAAGTTCTAGATGTTACCCAACACATTCAACTCAACATATGTTATCCTATCAACCATGTGTTTGACTTGTTATCCAGAAGTTCCAGCTTTTACCCTCCCATCTTTGTTATCTTATTAACCTTGTATGATACCTCTTAGCATCTATGTTACCCTATCAAGTAATAACACCAGACAAGCTTATAAAGAAACTAAAAGCATAAAACGAAGATATCCGTCCATGATCACAATCTGCCGTGATAAGATTAGCAACATCGTCAGATGAAAACAATATTAAGGAAAAGTGGGCAAAATATTTAAGGATTTTTTTTCAACCCATACTAAAGTTCCAAAACCGAGTAGCCAATGCATACCCTTTTTTGTGGTAGGTAGGTGAAGGCTGTTTACGCCCTGAGTGTGGGACTCTCAGACGCACAATGCTTTTGGACTACCCACTAAACACCTCCCCTGTCAACCTGAGAACCTAGCCTGGAACCGGAATGAATACTCTTAAAAACTTCTCATTGGTGTAACCAAACCCAACAGAATAACAAAGTGTGGGGGAATAAATGATGGTTTTAGGATCAAAAGCAAATGCAAATGCAAATATCAAGATGCCTTCTAAACAGGCAGAAAGAAACGGGTAAGAAAGCATGAATCCATGATCATCATCAGGCAGAAAAAGAGTCAGAACCAAGCACACTACCCAACCTAAAACTTATTTTATGGGCTTCAAGCAAGCCTATGACATAATTGCTCACAATTTATAGTTCAAAGGATACTTTGCTTTGGTCTTCCGACCAAAGTTATTCTGATCTATTAAAATGATAATGACATCGACAGTTTCCCAAGTCCTTTTCCACAACTAACCAACCTATATCTTTGACACATATATCAAGCTAAGGCAGGGAGAAGAGCTGGTACCAGTATTATTAAATCCGGCTCTCTAATACGTCATAAAAAACCACTTTTCGATGGAACTGGTACACTACTACAAAGCCGTACCATGCGGTGGTCTATGCAGATGAAATCAACATACTGTCACATACGTTACCAGCCACGAAGGAACTATTGTTGAATCTCAACAATGAAGCAAAACAAAAAGGACACAATTATCATGAAAACAAAATAAAATTTTTCAAGGACAAACACAAACAGTAAACAAGTGCCTAATATACAAAGAGGAAAACTTTTTTTGGCTCAGACACCAACCTCAGCTATAATCTAAAATTTAAAATACAGCTCAAATAATGTGGTCTTATTAAATGCCAGGAACAAGTTTCAAGATGTGATAAAACCTGTTCTTTACTCTGAGTGTACAACATCCTGCCTCAGCCAACCATCCACAAACATGCTAAATGCTTTTGAGGGGTGGTTTCTTTTGGCATATTACTGAAGCGAAACGTGTTGTCTATCGAAGGCAAATTATGTACAACCGGCTGTACAAAACAATTAATGAGTCAGAGTCCTCAGAGTTTATTAGACTTTGCAATCTGCGATGGCCTGACCATGAGAATCGTATAGACGAGCGATCGATACCCAAAAGGATATTTGTAGAACTGGCTTGAAAGACTGGAGGGCAAAGAGCAGTAGGGAAGTCAACGAAATGCCGGTCTGACCCTGTTCACGAGGACAGTTTATTGCTGAGCCAGATCAATAGACTGCTGAGCAGGAGACAACACTGGTTATGAGAAGCCCATCGGGGGATGGTCATACGAACGGTAAAGAAGCATAATACATACCTAATGAGGTATTCGTAGGGAGAACTAAAGGAAGAATACCAGCAAGGCAGCGAATTAGTGTTAAAAATCGACGATGCAAAAGACAGTCTACCGTTTTTCAGGTTCGAAACTGGAAGACGTGGTCAATGAAACGATAGGCACAATTTGAAGGGAATAATTCTATGATAAAAATAAACCGGTTGAACGAGATTCTTCGAGCCCAAGATGTAGTTATTTTTATTTTTGAAGACATATTTGTAAGGGGATTTCATATTCCCAACTAAATAATACAAGAAAGAGCACGATAGCAGAACCAACAGTGATTACCCTGAAAGTGATTTTTTCGTTTTAACAATCCAGGGATACGCAACCTCGTACTCAGATCCAATAACTAAAAACCTTCCTGCATTTTAAATGCTAGGCAACTTAGATCTATGGCTGGATAAAAGCAACAAGAGCTCATTTAGTCTTGTTGGAGAATTAAGGAGAACCTGGAGCGTGGGTATAAACAAGCATGGTGAATCTTTTCGTACCAAAAAACCAAAGAGAATCATCATGAGTAAAACTAATTTACTGCCAGAAATATACAGGACATTGTTACCTCTCCAAAAGCGAACCTGGAAAACATCTAATTCTAATCGTTCCAGACCTGAATAACGTGGCGAATATTGTGAATCAGGACTCATTTAAGTCATTTGGTATTCAAATACCTTATTAAAGTGATCAGAATTTGTATTATAGATACCGAAAAAAAATCTATAGGAAAATTTGACCAGGTCAGAAAATTTGGTCAACGAAAGGACTTGTGATGGAAACAAATGATCGTTGTTGAACCAGACTTAAGGGCTTTGTAAGGCCAAAGTTAGAGTTTGAGTAGTCGTACATATGTTGCACACTTTATCTTGAACAGGCATTGATGCGATTCGTGAATATGGGTCAATTCCTTTAGTTTATTTATCCAACGATTAGTCCTTTAGCTTTCTATTGTACATTAAGACTGATAAACTACAGGAGTAAAGCATTCGAAGTTCGGAGAAAACCAGTCAATGTCTGCGCCAATGGTGATGACAAAAAAAACACAAATGGTTAAATTAATTTTAAAGGTCCGTTCTTAATTTTTGCCCCTCATAAACAAATGAATGGTTGCAATAGCGCGAAAGCGAAACTTTAAACGATTGCTATGAATGATCAAACCGTAGCTCCAGCCTAACTACAACCAGCACATCGTATCGACTTCCAACAAACTCCCGATTTATCGGTATTTTTTCCAAAAAAAAATGGAATTCAGAAAGGAATTAAAAGAGAATACCTCTCTCAGAGTTTCTGCGTAAAAACGCAAAACAAACAGAAATCAACTTGTTCATGTTCTATCTCTGTCTTAGACAAGTTGCCCGGAAGTATTATTGCTGTACGGACTAAGGGTATACCGGTACGATATTCTTGCAATAAATACCAGCTTGAAACCACCTTGTTGCTGATGATATTTGAATCAGTGTTCCTGGGTTCTAGTATCAGCCACTCCCTGCCCTCCAACCACGAGAGGCACATTCGGGAAATTCATCAAGGTTGAGCGGTTCTAAACATCTTGTCGTGTATCTTACGCCTTGAAATGAACGAATCTACTTTAATACTTAACTTCTGTAGTCAACAATAAGGTTACAATTACAAGAGTAACACATCATCAGATGAATCGATAAATATTAATCTGAGAGCCAATTTATATGTCATGAACGAATAGCACTGATGCCCTACTGGGTCTCTCCATAAGTCATCCACGTTCGACATATACGCCCACAATATAGCTCGTACCTCCTGGTCGAGTAGCCGAGACATTCTGTGAGAAATCTAAGTAACTCATATTCTTGTAATCAATCATGCTCAGACAGAGATTCTAAAAACCTCTTAAGTAAAATATAGTTTTAATTCGATTCATATTAAATTTAAAAACATAATATAAAATTTAAAAAAAGTATCAAATAATAAAATTGTATTTGTATCAATATTATAATTTTATACTTAATTAATAAGACATAACAATGAGATTTACATTCAACATGCATCGAAGCTAACAAACTTGAAATTTTTCATTATATCCACGTTTTTCTGGGCAGGAAGGTGAAGGCTGTTTACACTCTGAGTGTGGGATTTCTAGATGCACAATGGTTCTGGACTACCCACTAAACAACTTCCTTGTGAGCCTAAAAGCTAGCCTGGAACCGTTTGATACAACCCTAGGAGCTTAGCATCATATTCTACATTACGGGCATCCCTTTTCCAGCAAAAGGAAAGCTGGTGAACGAAGGGCTAGAAAAGAGATCTCCTTATCGCTGACGCTTCACAGCGCTCTATAGCTTTTTCAATGTCAGCACCGCCCGACCCTATTCTATCACGCGATTCCTTTGACAACCATTTTCGGCATTTCTCTGACCACAGTTTCTGGGAAGAACGCTCCAATTTCGCTGAGGGATCTTCGCGCACCTTACTCCATCTTTTGCAAGACATTCGATTTAGAATATAGACATATTCTTTATCATATGGAATATATGACAAGTGTCATCAACCTTTCCAGTACAAAACACACAGGTAGAAGATTGTGACCTGACAATCATGTGTAGGTAAGACTGGAAATTCTATGCCCGCTTTATAGCTAGGGCAAGTAGAAATCAGTCTCACCATGCACTCGATTTAGGCTTCGATCAAGGATCAGACAAGCAGCCCATCCTCCCTTTATGTCTTGCTTCCAGGACTGTTCCGAATCGCTGAGAAAGCGTTGACAATCTTCCCTCGTGACACTCTTCTCTGTTGTCTTTGCTTCTGTCCTGTTAAATATTTCTGCGCACTCTCGCAAGGAGGGCGATGGGTATCACCCCGACAATTACCAGAACCGCCGTCCCAGAGCTTGTTCGAAATGCGATATCCTTTTCTCTGATGAATATGCCAACGACTTCCGGTGTAATTCCTTGCATCAATGTTTGTGTTCTATTTAATTGAAATATTTTTATCATAGCTCTCATTGTATTCCCTATTTTTTGTGAATCTTTTACAAAAGCAGAAGTTTGCGTTCAAAGAGCCCAAAGCCATCCTTTAATCCCAATCTCGCCCCACGTGTTGCTTCCTTTTGTTTTTCGGGATAAAGATAGACCTGAAAGGGAGCCAATTTCAACGGTTTCAACGAGGTTTTTCGACAGCTCTCATATTAAGGAGTTCTAGAAAGCGTACCAGCAGCGGAAATCACGACATAGAGACGTGTGTAGATTCGCAAAAAACCGATTTCGAACAATTTTACTTCGATGTACGCAATGGCTTAATAAATTCTTCCGAAAATCTTCTAAGACCAGGCTTGGAACTTTGTGACACCTTGTCTAGTGCAGTCCTTCGGCTGATTTTGTAGTTCGAGTACTCTACAAGTGGGCAAATAAATGATGAAATGGGTTGGTAGTGAATTTGACCTACCATGAATGAATGATATGAGTATATCAACTCATCAAGGTACCTTTGAACGAAATAATTTTAGGTGAACTGAAATTCAGATCAAGCTAATTTCTCGGGTCCTTTTGGTCTTGAAATGTGATGGCTCTTATCCACTTTGAAATCAAGTTCTGTATTGAACTATGCGCCGCAGTATTTTTTTAGTATTTCTTAAGTTCTATGTTAGTATATCAGCATGTCTGTATCTTATTAATTTTGAAACTGAGAAATTTATATCCAAAAACCCAATAACATACAAAAACTTAGCTTAAAGTTTCAATACCTTACAAAAATTTTCACAAAATTTCTGGAACTTCATTTCCAACATCTCCAAACTATTTCTTTGGTGTTTTTTAATAAAATATTAGTCCTTATTTTCCGCAGAAACCGTATGACTGAAAATTGGTTTGAAAATTATCAACTCTGCAAATAGTTTGCTTTCGCCATTTTTTCACCAGTTTATTTGAAAAAAAAAAACAATAGATGAAAATGAATACCTACATTCAGCAAATAATATTCTTTGCCAATCCTTTTTCATATTTTAAACGAAATCTCTTGGAAAATAAGCACAACAATAAAGTCAACTATTCAGACTGTTACGTGTTAAATTGAAAAGTCAAGAAAGGGGAATTGTTCTTGAAATTAAATTTTCACTTGCAACAAATACTTGAATCTCGTAAATATCACGTAGCCTTCACACAAAAGTGCGATTCTATTCTTGTAGTTGCCTTCGGTACGATGTATACCTTGCCATATTATTGAGGGAAGCATTTCCTAGAAGATGTTTTGTTGCGCTCAACGGAAAAGCAAGGGAAAATTGTTGTCTTTTTAAATTGAAAATTGTTTTGTCCAACTGCGACAAGTTCTGATTATTTCTTCGTCAAATCTCCTGAATTCATGTTCCTGTTGAAGCAAAACAGCTGGTAACCTTCAAGATAAGGTGATTTAGATTCGATAGTATAGAATACAATAATCTATGTTTATTTCATTTTATTATAGTTGGTATCGAAATATCACGTCAAATGTCCTTTGATCATTTTTAATTTTCTTTGAGACGAGTCAAAAATTCAAAGGAAGTCGAACGAGGCAGTTGGGTCGAAGCAGGCGTGAACAAGCTCATTGCCATGATGGAATACTCAATTGTCCTTCTCCTCTGGACGGAAGCTCTGAATTCGATCCCTCAAGCAGCAGACTCCTCCAGCGTAATACTGACCATTGACAGGTTCTTAGACAAACGAAAATGGTCCTTTTAGTCCATTTATTTCACGCCAAACGAAGTAATGAGCTTGCGAGTCGAGTTTCTTTGCCTTTCGCGATGGGGCAGTGTCCCATTCCACCAGCTTTGTCCCACTGGCTTCACAAAGTCCAAGATCTTCACTATTGACTTCTTTTGCTAAGGAATTGGCTTAGATTTCTAAATGTTCAAGCATTTCCTACGTAATGACTGGACCACGCCTTACACTCTTGATATTCCCACAAGATTGGCTCGCCCGTGACTGACAACACTTGGGTCACTTGTCCTCCTACACCTCGCAACGGTGGTGGAAACGGTCTTCGTGAGCTATACGAATGGGACAAATTAGTCTTGAAACTTCATTTAACACCCCTTACAATGACACTGAAAAAATTCAGCAAAAATTTTTAAACAAGAAAGGAGAAGTATTAGACAATGTTTGGACTGTCAATATATAAAATTTGTACTTCAACAGGTCTCAATAAGTGCTTAAACTTCAAAGAATATACATGGTTTTCCAGTGAACTATCATAATCACACCTTTCAAAATCGGACTGTGACTGTATCCAAGGTTCCTTTTTTATTCCGTAAAAAATACAGACATCTAAAAATAAGATTATTGCATGCACTTATAAGTTATTCAAAAAAATTTAGCATGTTATCCAATCGATAATCTTTGACATATAAAGAACTACTGCATACCTTAGCACAAAGCAATAAATACGAAGGCGGTTCAATAAGTATCCGTGTTTGACGAGAGAGGGCGTTGCTGAGGAAAGTTGGAACACTCTTCGTGGCTGCCGTCTATCAAATGACGACACAACAAGTTTCAAACTGATTGATAGGTTACTTTGAATTTGGCAGCCATTCGAGTAGGATGTGTTTCGTGATTTTCGCTAAGATCGAAAAACAGCAGTTTCGTTCGGTAATTCACTTTGTGTTTTGGACGGTAAAAAATGCGAGGAGACTAAAGCTAAGTTGGATTCTGTTTGTGGAGACACTTTGCCATCTTTGACAACAATTAAGTAGTGGTTATGGAATTGACCAGGACGCGCGGCAGACGTAGTTACCGAGTGAATCATTCAAAAAGTTTACAACATGATACTCGATCAAAAGTACGCGAAGTAGCAGATGCCATAGGTGTGCCAACTGGAACAGCAAACAATATTTCACATGATAAGTTGGTAATGGAAAATTGTTGGCCCAATGGGTGCCGAGATTATTCACAACGGACAACAAGCGGATGCGGTTGATAATTTCGAAGCAGTGTTTGGAGCAATTTAAGGGAGATTCGAAGGAGTTTTTGGGTCAAGTTTTCACCAGATTCATCATTACACACGAGAAACTAAGCAGCGATTAAAACAACGAATTTCTCCCCGTGAATCTGCTCCAAAGAAGTTTACGACGGTCGCATTGGCCGAAAAGGTTTTGGTTACATTTTTTTCGGATGCGAAGGGCGTTATCCTCGTGGATTCTTTAGAAAAAGGAAGAACGATCGCTGCTACAGTGAGCTAGTAGACCACTTCGACAAAAAATTGAAGGAGACGCAGCCGTATTTGGGGAAAAACAAGTTTTTTTTCACCATGATAACACACTAGCAAATTCTTCCGGAGTGGTCGCCACTAAACTTCGTGAAATGCGTTACGGATTGCTGCAACATCCCAAGTATTTGACCGATCAGGCTTCCTGCGACTTTTTCTTGTTCCCAAATATGAAGCAAGAGCTCGGGGGAAAAAAATTTCGCTCCAACAAGGAAGTCATCGCCGAGACAGAGGTATATATAGGAGAGTTCGACAAATCCTATTTCTAGGGGGGGAGGGAGGTGGGTTGGTTTGAAAAAATGGCGGGAATGTTGGAAGAAGTGTATCTTCCTAAAACTTTTTTCAAACTATGACTATGTTGAAAACCTTAAAAAAAAACCATTTTTTGAAAAAAAAAAATGTTTTCATTTCTAGCACGGGTACTTACTGAACCGCTCTCAGCTGCCACGGCACAAGATACAAGGTGCGGGACAAGGTACTGAGTTAGTACCTAATCCCGGCATCATATTTTGGCTTCCTAGTTGCTCTTCGTTAAATATTCTTGTGATTCATAAAAATTCAACAATAAAATAATAAATACAAATTACTTGGAACGTTGACCCCAAGAAGAGGTAAGGCCCAGAAGTAGTAAGACAATAAGGTAAGTGGCCTTGAATCTGATATGCATCTCATAATACAAAAGCTAACTAGATGGTGAGAGGATAGCAGATGTTTGTGCTCTTTTTGGATGTTCCCTTTGATAAATGATACAAGACCAAAATATTGCTATCCGATCTGAAATTCAATCAGGTTTAAGGATCTATAGCTGCTGGTGATCTTGTCGAAAGTTCTAATATAATGCCATAGAGCACTGAACAAGCTATACAGAAAAATTGAAATTATCAACTACCAGATGCCGGGACACGAAGAATCGAAAGTGATAAGAAGGTAGATCAATTAGGACGAAACATTTAAATAGGCATTTGTTGGTCCTTGACTTCTTCTGCAACTCTGCATTGTCTGAAAGTCTGAAAGTTTTTCGTCGTTACCCATAAGTAGACAAATTTTCGCGCAACTACTAGCAAATGCCAAAATTTCCAAAAAACTCCCAATCCGACGCTGTTTGACCAAATTTTGAAAATAATACAAAATTGAACACGTAAAAGGAATAAAAAAACGAATGCAGCTCATGAGCAAGTGTGATTCGAACAGCGAAAAATGCACACTGGTAAGTCAAGATTATAGCGTAACCATTTAAAAGTGTTTTTATTTCCTGTTTCCCACCAAGTTTTATTACAAATACGAATATATCTGGGAAATCAAAGTTCAATACCGTTCGCTGAACTTCGAACGAACCCCAAACTAACGCTATTTGATTATACGATTTCGATGCATTGATATTGGTAAAGAAATCCTTTCAAAAATAGGACATAAAGACAAAGGTGGGCTCGGATACACATTAATTCTCTGTTCTAATTTTTATTCATGTACAAAGTCACACATAAGGTTTTACCCCGAAAATTATTTTCACTTGTATCTGTGCTCATGAAGATAGTCATTGTGATTCCACCACTCCCCAAAGTCGTTTATTTTTACAAGCTCTCTATCTTGCAAAGCTCGCTTAGTTGTGATCATGTGGCATTTATATCGCATTGTTTGTGATGCCCGTCCAAAGTGTGGATGCTTGTTGAGCTGGTTTTGAACGGAGAAGTTTTGAGGCACTTATTTGTATTTTCAAGGAAAGTTAGAAATTCAAGGAATATTCCAAGAACAATGGAACTTGAAGAGGAACAATAAGGGCAGGCGTAGCATACGCCCCAACAGCGTTAAAAATCTCAAACCGTATATGTGCCTACAGTGCTAACATTCTCAAAATTAGATTTGTAACTTTGGAAAAAGGATTGTATCCCAATCTTGACATAGACCGACTTGGTTGGGAAGTTATGGTTAAGAAAATATCGAAGACTAATAATTTTGACACAACACATTGATGACGCATTCACGAAAAACAAGTTATCCGCGTAAATACCTGCACTGCTGTTTCACTCGATCAAGGACGCATAGAGTTACAAATATATCAAACATAGTTATAAGCTTCACTCACTCGAATGACAACAACAAGAACCGAAATGGAAGCGTCAAAAGGCAGCTTTAATGTGCCTCGAAACTAAATTACTTTGTTGCCAACTGTTTTCGGGATCTTAAATGTTTTCTTGTTTTCTTTCTTTCTTCAAAAAAGATTTACAGAGTGACAACAAGGATTAAGCGAGTTTTTTGAAGGAAACTCACTGAAAGATCTAATAGTTTTCCCAGAAAAGGTCATGTTGTAGGATTTGCAGCTTGAAACAAACATCAGACAGTATTTTTATACACAAAAATTAACGTCTTGCAGCATGTTTTTCAAGGGTCCATTTGTGTAGGAAAAAATTTCCACAACTATCCATAGGATTGAATAAGTAAACCATTTCAATAACTATTAACAAAATATCCGATAGCTTATTCATAATACAATCATAGGAAATACAATACAATAGAAAATTCAAATCCAAATGTCTATCGCATGAATGATTGAATCCCTTGATGACTTATATAACTATTTCATATTCTACATTTTTATTGCTGTTTAAGGAGCATATTTTTGTCTCTTTCAGTGAAAATGCTAGTCAGGTCTTCTTATTCTTAGGTAATTGTACATAATTAAACCTTTTTGTTCTTATTTTCTTCTGTGTCTACTAAATGTTTAAAGTCTGGTTTTGTTTCAATGAAAATTCAGATTGTTTACCAAGTTATATCAGTTGATAGACAATAACATACTCCGTGACAACAAAGTGAGTAGAGCTCGTTGCCAATTTTGAAACAATACTGTGGCGACATTGTCGGGGAAATAGATGACAGTATTCCTGTCAAAATGTTGCTTACGAGTATTAAAACAGAGGACATATAGTGGTAAACACCCTAGCTACTCAGAGAATCCAAAACGATCTTCACGAAAATTGGCTGTCGGTTCATAATAATGATGTATCTATTTGTAGCATTATTGTTATTTAATGAATTAAAAAAGTGTTTTCCGGTAATTATATAACAATTTTAAAATAAATATAATATTTGAAATATTTGAGATATTGAGTTCAAACTTATTGCGACTCTTATGCAAGCATAACATTTTATGAATTATTGATTTTGGTCATATGATCACTATGACTCTGTTTACAGTGGTCAATTTTTTGGACCCAATTTTCCACGAGTATGGCACACATGTCAACTGGAACGTTAGTAACTTTTCATTGGATGTTGTCTTTGAGCTTGTCTTAAGTTTATGGCTTTTTGGCATAGACAAGTGACTGTGTATAGACCCTTAAAAAGAATCCCAATCGCATGAACTACGCGGCCATTCGAACGGGCCATTCCTTGAGATAACACGTTCAACTGATTTGCCTTCCAAAAAACCGATTGTGAGACGTGCTGTGTGGCTACCGGCACCGTGTTGTTGAAAACACATATCGTTGATGTCAAGTTCATCCAACCCTGGCCACAAATAATCTTCTATTGACCGTCGTTTTCATCCACGGAAAAATTCGACCCAATCACCCCTTCGTCATGATAACCGCACGAACCTGTAATTTTTGTGGATGAAGTGGTGTCTCAAGAAGCAAATCTGGGTTTTTTGCTGAACAGTAACGAATTTTATAGCTTTATCGCTGAAGATGCTGTTCCGATAAAATTCTTTATTAGCTTTTAGCCCAACCGAACAAGTTTCGGCGTGTCAAATGATCAAATGGCTTAAGTTCTTGAGTCAATTTGATCTTGTAAGCACTTATGCCAAGATTTTTCGCAAAATACACCACAGTGTCGTTTGAGCGATGCTCATTTCTTGAGAACGACGTGGACTCGACTGATTTGGCTTATTTTGAATCGATGCTTTCACGGCTGTGATATTGCCTTCACTCCATTGGTACGGCGCATTTTGCCATCAGAACTCCTAACAGTAAAAATTTAGACTTATTGAACTTATCGACTATAGCACGCACAGCCTGTCGAATGGGTACATTATGACGTCCAAAAATTGGAGTAAACGCTCTTAAAGTTGCGACCATTGACTCAGAATTTCGGTAGTAATTTTGAATAATTTCCAAACGTTGCTGGAACCTTACCTTTACCTAATGAAAATGTTGGGTTTAACTAACGTTTTCACATTGACGAGTGCGTATAAAGATACGAAATTATGTCCGCGATGGAAAACTCGATACATTTACCGAAACTATTTGCCAACAAGCTGAGTAACTAAAATTCGTGGTGCTTTTCACATCGGAAATGTAAAACAGAAAGAAAAATTGAACCCTTATAGATGAATACAAGTTTCCCTCCTGCGTTACTTGCTGCTTTTTTTAATTTTAATTCAAATATTCGTGTTAGACATCGCCATGTCATATTTTCAGGAAGTGTTTGCGATTTTGAAAATCAATGAAATCAGTTTCATCTTACTCTCTACGCTGCCTAGCGTACTCATAACACCCCCCCCCCCCCACGCCCTTTCTCCAAGCACAAACTTTGCCAACACCAAAATCAAAATTCTACCACTGAAATAAACCAAGGAAGTAGTCCGGCTAATTATTAATTAAATTATTCAAACAATTGGACACGGAAAATCAGCATGAGTAATCACCTACGTTAGTTGGAAAATCAATGGACGATAGCTTAGGAAAATTCATAATGAAATTGAAATTAATTGTTTTTCTCTAGTAGCTGTTGACCTGCTGGTATGCATCAAGCAGTAAGAACACAAAATTGAAAAGTTCAACAATGTCACCATCCACTATTTACGGATGGAATAAGAAATCGACACTTTTGTTTTACGATCCTTTATGGAAGTTGGAGTGCTGGTTGTATAGCAAAATCATGCTTTGAAGATGTTTAGACGAGAGGGTAAGACGATTGAAAGTTGAAAAGGGACGATTTAACAAAGATACATTAATAGGAAATCGATTTTGCTATTTTTACTTGATATTTACTTGAGGTAGTTTGGGAAGAATTCGAAATATCCTTTTGTGTGACTCAAGCCAGCCCTAACAAAATTACTTTCAGGATGCACTTTGACTCATCTATCGATTGCTGAGTTGGCTCTTTTAGAAACAGATTCAGCTAATTATTTTATCCGCTTCAAAAACTAATACAACATACCTTGTTTCTCCGTCCTGATCCTGATCTTGGTGATTTCAGTTTTACCCCGAAAGATTTTTGAATATGGTTAGTATCATCATTTTTTCAAGTGTTTATATGGTGTCTGCTAATTTTCAAATATCCTTTAGTTCCACATGATTGAATTCATAAGAGAATCCTTATGGGCCATACTTGAATATTTTTAGCATTGCAAATTGTTTGACAATTTTGAGAGCTCAAGAGGAAATTTCCTAGATTTCCATTGAATTCGATAACAACTGATGAAAGATATTACGCTTTCCTTGAAAGAAATCCTCAATTCTTTCTTGTTTTACTTTCAATTGACATGCAAAAAACATGCTAGACATACAGATTGACGCAACATATGGAAATCAATTTGGCATGAGTTGTTTTTCTCATAAGTGCCCTAACAGAGTAGGATGCCTGTATATATATATATAAATCGATTTCCTTCAGTACGTCATGACAAATTGTGTCTTTGCTTTAAAACTTTAAGGCGAATTTATAAATCAAATATTCTGGTCCATATTAACCCATAATTCATGTCCTTTTGTGTGTTTTTTCTTTCAATCCAAAAAAAGACCCGAATCTGCCATAATTTTTTGAGCAGTTGTTAGTGAATGGAGAGTTAGAGGCACCTGATGTTGTGGAGATAGATTTAGGCTAAAGTAGAGAAAAAAAAATCCTTAATGCTTGTCACGATATAGCACAGAATAGAGGCTGAAAATCAAGAGATTGGAAGAAAAGAACAAGTTCGCATGAATGCCCAGATATGACATAAGTGTTTTCGAAATTCAAGCTATAATTGTCTTCCTCCATTCACTGTGAAGAGTTCTTTTTTTTTCCAAGGAGTGGTCTTCTTAGAATCATGCGGTTTGTAATACAGAATAGCAGTGCAGGAACTCTAAAACGGATATGGGAATAGCTCAGATATATTTCCAATAAAACGAATAGGAAAGTTAAATGTTATGATTTGGTTGAAACCTCTTTCTTTTCATTCGTTTTGTCCTTTTTTCATGGCTTCTTGAGTTCTTCAAGTCAAGAAAGGTACATTAAAAGCTCAAATATGTACAATAGTATGTAAATTTTCATTCAGAAAACCGAAACTGCGGTTTTCACTTAAAAATTTCTACCAAAATTATTGAAAACTTCTTTTTCAAAACTATTCGTTGCAATGTCTGAAAAGACCTCTCTTTCTTCAAAATGCAGAATTCAAAATAGGATACTCAAACGCAGTTCATCTTTAAAAAGTTAAAAACAAAGATTTTGAAATGCACCTTGTGATGTCACTCAATTCCCCGACGAAATTATTTGAAATTTCAAAAGATTCTTTTCTTATGACCAGGAAAATGAGTGTCAGGCTTTGACGATACCATTAGACCCAATTACCAAAGAATTTATTTCTTAGATTCAAAATAAATTATTTTATGATAAATTACTTTTAACAGATTCAAATAACTGAAAAAATAACCAAATTTACCGCAGAAATTTACCCATATAGACTCGCCTGAAGAGAGTATTCTAATCCCACAATTTTTGAACATATTAGCCTAACACTCGCGCGTCACTTGTTCTAGACAGAGATAGTTGAGTAGAGTGCAAGGAGAGAGGAAGTATAAGTAAAGTAGTTAGAATTTGTATTTGTATCTTAAATGAGCATTTTGAGAAGAATATTCTCGTTTTACGCATGAAAGAAAGAAAATTTACCAACACAAACAAGTTTTTTACTGTCTTTTGTTGAGCACAGGAGTTGGCTAGAAAAGATGGTGCTGGTTTTAGCTAGGCTCTGATCTTGAATCTTTCCTAGCAAGCTCTTTATAGCCCAGATATCTTGACATTCCAGGTTTAGATGTCAACTCCAATTTGTGCCGTATTCTTCTATCGGAAGTGAAGAAGAAAAATGGCATCTGTTTTTGATACATAATAATAAGTGTACATAATAAGTTTTCGTTTTTTTATGAGGTATGTGCGTAGTTTCAGAATTTAACGAGGTTTTACCAATTTGCCTTTGAAGTTTTCTCTTTTAAAGCAACAACGTCCAAATTACACTTCAATGGCTTTCTGGCCAATAAATTATTCAGGCTTTGTAAAAATAAGAGAACGATCTCATTGACAGTTTCGATTAAGTTCAAGTAAAGGCTGTATTGCATTGCTAATGAGCCGCTGTCAAGTATTGCAATTATTGTTGGCTTTTATGTCAAAAGCTAAAGTTATAAAATAGGCAAAAGAGATGGCTGTCAGTCATAGGCCCAAAAAACAGTCGAGAGAGTTTGTACCACGTTAAATGCGTTATTTCGTGTGTATACGGTAACGACTAACAATTTGTTATTGAATCTGACCAACGATTATATAAAATCAATTCAACTAATTTGCAAATCAATTCAACATAAGATTAAATGAGGAATAATACTACAAGGAGCTTCAACCCCTACACGAACATCATTTCATAATCGAATCAACCGTTCTCGGTGTTAAAGTCAAAAAAATGTGTCTTTCAATGCGTTAACGGAATCATTGCGGAACATTATGTCGAAGTGGCGAAACAAAGAAACAAAGAAAGAGAGTGAGGAGGAATAACGATATGTTTCGAGGACAGGAAAATAATGCCATTCCCGTTGGAGGAATATCTTTCAGCGAAACACTGCGTTTGCGTTCAAATCATCTGATGCCATTTGACAAGATTGAATGAGTTTTAAGTGCAGTCAAGTAAACAAAAATCGTGAAAATAGAAGCCTTTAAGCAATATCTCGTGCCATTTTGTACAGATCTGTATATACCGAAGCTGAGTTAGGACATCAACTATAAGGGAATCAAGTATTTTGAATAATAGTTTCAACAGTACAACTTGTTTTCAAAAACAGCCTAAGATTAAAAGAGGAGATATAAATGAAATGAAGATCAATGTCACCGTTCCTGATGTAACTACGAGCATATTATTCATACGAAAAGCAGCTGCCAAGTACGGCATCAAACCTAGAACCCTACAATATTACGTTGAAAAATTAGGAAAAGCGAATGACGAAAATAAAGCAAAAATCATCTTCTAATTTAAGTTAATCAAAGTATACTGTCACTCAGGTTCTAACATCCCAGCAAGAGAGCGTTTTCGTAATGTTTGCCGACTTGCAGCAAGATGCATTATGGACTTGCAGTAACTAACAATTTTGCAAAGCGGTTATGAGTATACAAGAAAGAATCAGAAACTCAGACAAAGAAAGCCTGAAAATACAAACGCAGCAAGAAGTTTTCCAAAAAAAAATTTATTTTTTGACAATTATTGGCGTAAGTTACGTTACAAATTAACAGCTGACCGTATATTAAATTTGGACGGAACAGGCATTATCTAGAACGAAGATACCAAAATTCCAGCAACAAAAGTTTTGGCCGAAAAAACGTAAGTAGGACTCAAGTAGAACTCGAATCGTTTCTGCTATATGTGGACCCCAGTAACATTTTGTGGAATAGTAACAGCAACAAGTGTTGCTCTTACACCAGATTATGTATTTTTTTTACGTGTTCATTCCATTCCGTCCCATTCCGTGGTTAAATGGTGCCCCCAAAATGGGTCGCTTTGGTTGGGCAAACAGGAGCCGCAGGACAACAGCTGGGCAAACTGAAAAGTGCCTTCAATGGTTGTCACATTCACAATACTGCTAATCCTTTATCTATTCATTATATTGCTGATGTTTCAAAATCTGAGTTTTTGGCAAGGCAGGAATTGGGCCATTCAGCAGTCTTGTATTCGGGAACGATCATCTTGTACCTTCAATGGAAGATCCCAAAAAGGATTCAAAAACAAGCCCCCAAGTAGTAGAAAGACTGGTGGTAGATTTTGTGGAGCTGCAAAGAAGTAAAATAGATGTAATCATTGATGAAAGCTAGACCAGGTACAAGCACAAACTTTAGACAAACAATTAAATATTGCTGCATCTGTGAATCTGACTCCACCTGTCATTGTCTTACCACATCCAAACGCTGGTCTGTCAAGTCCTCAGACTAATACTTACATCATTTCTCGAGCAGGAAAACGACCATACCCAAGAAAGATAACGATAATAAATCGAAAAAGGGGAGGAAAAGGGAAGTCCGGTGTTTATACTGGCTCGCCAGAAAAAATTACCTACAAATGTTAGATGGGGAAAAGGAAAACAAATGACAAGATAAATTGATGAAACAGGAAGAAGAGAAATTGAAAATTGCCATGAAATCTTTGGGAATAGCGAAAAATTTTGACAGGATGATGAAGAATCGGATGCAGGAACTGGAAGAGGCAGGTTTGGCATTCCTAATTCTGAAAAAATAAGCATTCTGGATTTTTTTCTCATGAAATTCGATATGAAAAATTTGTTGTTCTTTATGTTGCCGAAACTTCCTTCCAGACACAATTTAACCAAGTATCAGGTGATATATCCCAGAAGGAACAAAAGGGCTATTGGTTTCGCATTTCAATATATAGAAGACATAAGAAGCGTTGATTGTTGAGATGTCGTTTTACATTTGTCAAAACCAAATTTTCCAAAACGGACTGCTAGAACACCATCTGCTTACACTTTTTCACTTGACCTAAGTGCATCAACGGGCAGTAAAAGTCGTAATAGATGCATTCCAAATTCATAATATTGGATTGCAGCTTACTGAGGTTTGCCTCGTAGGTCTTGTACACTGCGTTCAACTTCATTTTTATATAATTTTATCCTCTAAAACTGGTATTTAAATTTTCAAAACAAGACATCATTCAAAAGACTTAATTGACGTAAAAATCTAGTCGCACTGACCATATAATACTAGAACAAAAAAAAAGCTAGAGTAAGAATGTTTTAATACTAAATAATAACAAAATACCAATTTCAACATCCATTGTCCTTCTAGTGAAAGTGTCAAATTTTGGTCTAAGGCTACCGTTTTTTGAGACAGTTTTGGAAGTTTCATCTTACTTCTTGCGCAAATCAGCCTACCCTGAGCAGTCTAATTTGTTCGGTTCAGAATCTATCTAATTTGCATAAGAATTGTTATTCTTTTTGGAGTAAGATCTGGCAGATTTGGCCATGATGGACTCCGGGATACTCGCGTAACTTTGCCCCAAAGATTTGTGTGGTATGAAATTGAGCGTTGTCATCAAAAAGGACAAGGATAGTAAATTGACCCATTTCAGTTGGTTTGCCAGAATTTCTACCAGTTGTTGATAGAAGACGTAGGAAACGATTTATTGAATTGGTTTTTGGAAGTAATAGTGGCTGAACCTGTTTAAACCACAAAGCTGTCATCATAAGTTTCATCTTGTGGATTTGTCATTTTTGGTTGTGTTTAGATGGTCCAATTTTGTCAAACGCTTGCAATTGTCAGTCATGACAATTGAAATTAAAATTGGACCGATCTTGATGTCAGAAAGGAGCGAAAGCCTAATATCAAGTTCATGCTCTTCTTAGCATTAGTCAAACCGAAACAATGAACAACAAAGCAAAGTTTAGATCGAGATTATTTAATCTAGAAATATAACCAAAGAAGCTGCTTCAAATGTCAACATCGCAGTTCACTTCATTAAAAAGATTAAAAAACAGATTCCATAAAGAAGAGAACAACGCCTCATGAAAGTCACAAGCAAAAAGGTATCGAAAGAGTAGGATCGTCTTACTTAAACAAGCTAAAGTAAGAAAAAGGATACAACGTAGTGTAATAACTACTGGATAAACGGAACCGACCAAAATAATAAATATTGTTAGATAGTTCAGCTTTATCAAATACCCAGGACACAGAATGACTAATAAACGTGGGTTGGAACAAAAACCGCCTGCGCTACTAGTTAGTGGTCCTCGCGATATTTGGACCCTCACGTAAAGTCTAATAAAAGCAACTGCACAATCGAGGTCTTCTATTTTGAACCATAGCATTGGGAAAATTTTCAATCATTTTCTCTGTCTTAGGATACAATCAAAAAAAATTCTGCGTTGTTTTAGTATGTTAAGCAGCAAAAATGTTTCATCCAGAAGTCGCCTGTGACTTAAGCGCAATAGGTTTCATCGCCGCCTTCCAGGTATTAATCAATCAAAAAATTTTCCACTTTTACAATGCAAAGAATTTCCTAGAAGTGGGTAAACAATTGCAAGA
This sequence comes from Stratiomys singularior, assembly GCA_954870665.1. Lineage (NCBI taxonomy): Eukaryota > Metazoa > Arthropoda > Insecta > Diptera > Stratiomyidae > Stratiomys > Stratiomys singularior. The sequence goes on along the minus strand of OX940881.1, from coordinate 23,600,518 downwards.
CATCTTTAATTGAATAAATTCTCAGCAGAAACTGAAAAAATTATTGAATCAACGTAGACATTGCCTGGATATTTACTCTCTCATGAGCTTCTAATTTTGGTAGTCTGTAGAAACTAGCACCAAAGTTACAGGAACATCACATGTCAAAGGCCATTGGCAATATACGATAAACATATAAAGAACTGAATACCATAACAATAAAGATGGAGAAAATACTGAATTCACTTTGTTCACAATGCTCTCATCAAATTCAAGCGATTCAATAGCTTTTTCATCCAAACATTTTATGATGAAAGACCAACTGACAAACTGGACCGACCCAATACCCCGTCAAACGAGACGTTAATCTGGTAGGCCATCAAAAAGCATAAAAAAACATCTAGGAAACCTTTGAAACCTTAGAAGCCTTTGCTTATACTTCGTAAATGGTCTCAACGTTTGTGATAAATAGAATAAAAGTAAATACCCCATCAAATAAATACCCCATACCTCCAATCAATGTAAACAATATACGTCAGCCTTATTGAACGATAGCTAAAGAGCTTCAATATAATCCACTGGCTGATAGACTTATCCATACGGTAACTTTGAGAATTCCAGCAGGAATTCCTACTAAAGCTTTCGACCATTAAGACCACTTTAGACGAAAAAATCCACAAATGCAACACAAGCAACAATCAATCTGAGCGATATCTCAATAACAAAATGACATATGACATATTACAAAATGACAGTTAAGCTTCCCAAAGCATCCCTTTCATTGTAAACACAGAATTATAAACTTAAAAATCCCTGTTATCAACAAATATATCTTTTAACGTTTATTCAAGTGCATCGGGAGTCCCAACGATCGTTTTCGTATTGAAAGTTTTATTTTTGAAGAATTTGACACCCGTTGAGCACCGTTGACACAATAAGCATTACTTTAAGATTACGCTTGATTTGAACTCGGTATGAAACCCTCCTTGTATTTCCTGGTTTGGAAACCGCCCCTTCTAGGAAATTGCCTAACTTTTGACTGCGAGTGTGCCCAAACAATAAGTCTTTCTGCCATCTTTTCGCGGTTCGCATCAGGAGCATTTTACTAAGACAAAGTCAGCCTAGTAGGCTTAAACTCACTGCGATTTTTAGGTGAGTGCTTTACCTCTCTTAGCCAAAAATGCAACACTTTCTTCATATCAGATATTCAAAAAGACTTAAACTGACGAAGTTCGTTTATAGCATAGCCTAAGCATAAAACAGCAACAATACTCTCGGGCGGCTTCTGGCAGAAAGTGATAGGCTAGGCAATAGTTGATTTTCATTTGTATGCAACTTTTTTCAAGGGGGTGTGATAAGATGTAGCAACAAATCGGAATCATAGTAAATTAAGCGATGTTGGGTCTTGTGGTCATATTTAGAAGCATAAAGGAAAGTTGAATACATAGCAAGCCGAGCTATCATCCTAAAATAAGGAATCACGGGATATAAATTAACTTTTTTATTTTACATAGGGTAACAATGTTAAGTAGTGTGATAGAAGCGGTATATTCGCAGAAAAATTGACGCGTTAGGACTCAAAATTTTTGACTCACCAATCTGGTCGAGTTGACAAATTACTGAACAATCTGCTGCAAACTGCTGAAAATTTTAGTATCCTGGGGCTTACTGAAATCACCTGGAATTACCACTTTTGAAAATTTATTCCAACAAATTTACATAAGTACAACATAAAACTGCTTGCAAAAGTCGATTCAAAAATGTAATACATGTTCAAAGTTAAGATGGTCCAAAATGCTCATTTGCACTGGAGAAATAAAGGAAAAAAAAATATAAAGAATGGACAAATAAAGCATTCTACATAAGTTTGTTCGGATTCACAGAGGCAAGGATTCAACGTATGCTATATGTAAAAGAAAGAAAGTAAATCTTTCATCTTAATTTCATTGTGGGATGTTCAGTGGATAACAGTCACCTGGTCCACTCTTAGTAATAATTAACTCCAGTAATGTGTGGGTTTTAAAGGTGAAATCGATAATCCTACCTTAAATAGTACTGCAGACAATAACGATTTTAAGCTCGTCCATGAATTAAAATTGAATATGTTTTCGTATGTGGCCAATGTCAGAACAATCAAATGCATTTGTCTCATGCTGTTGTAGATGGGAAAGGGAGAGTATCCTTCGGGTGTTTGTTTTGGATTCAATGAGACCGAAGGTTTCAAACCGAAGGCTTGCATAAAGGAAATATTTCCTTATCTTGTTTTTTCTTTGAGTTCTGCTGGCAGCAACGATCCAAGGATAGGAGAAGGGAAGAAACCAGAAGTGAACTCTGACTTAGGATATGGATACCGCAGCTATCTGCTGTTTTTTGTCGGACTGAACATCGGCGGTATCAACTTCCAGGCGATATCATTGGGGAACTCAATTCCATAATATAGATTATAGGGTTATTTTGTACCCATTTGGAACCATTTGATCATAATATGATCACTGCAGAGCTGAAGCGGAGAGATGTGATAAGTTCTGGGTACTACACCAGCTTGCTGTTCCATCTCAAAAGGTTCGTCTTCATTTGGTTCTGTGGAATCCCGTTCTTCTTAATAAAGGACACATGTGTATTCCCTGTATTGCAGAAACCGTTATCAAAATACTCTAGAATTACCCATATTTAAAAAGCTACCAAAGTCATTGCCAAGACAGACGGTAAAATTACTTTTCCGTTTGTGGCTGCACTCCTGCAAATCAGCTCGAGGATTTTTTCAGGAGTCGTTTGAGTTCTAGTGCAAGGATTAGGTTCCTATCTATCGTTATTTTAGTAACATTGTTTCGTGGCATTAAATTTTTTTTACGAAGATGTCCCAACAATACGAATTTTTTTTTCAAAAAGTTAAAAAGTGAAAAAAGACTTGTCGAGTTTGTGTTAATTTTTTTATTTAATGTAGACACCATGGCCCTTCTAATCGCTCACTTAATCCTCCCACAGCACGAATCTAAGAAATTCGTTAGCCACAAATATACTTTTGTCAAGTTGGAATACTTTGTTCAATTCAGAACACTTCCGTTTATTTATAATTTCTTTGATAAAAAAGAACTCAAAAATGTATATTGCCCATGTTTTGTTGATAATATTTCCATGATGGTTAATAATTTTTGTTTTTAGACGAACATCTTTAAATTTCAGTGAAGTTATTGAAGATGAACTTTTCAATTACTTAGTTTCCCAACGTAAATGGACCAGAGAGTATTGGAAGCTCAACTTATGCAAGATAAGGCTGCACAACCGATTCTTTCTTCAGACTTATAAAGAACCTTTATTTTGACTGAAATTCATGTCTATCCTTCACATATAAGCATTTTTGACAACTATTATTTGTTGGTTTCTTTGAAGGAATTGCAAAATCGCTCCCCATCTCTGATCCTTTCTTGGTCCACATAAGCGTTTCGGTGATAAGTCAGTTTTTTGTGCAAGGATTGGTGATCTTAAATTTCCTTATTCATGGTCCTTTTTGGTTATTTATGCAAGCAGATCTTCTTGGTCGTAGATGCAAGCAGGTAGAAACTCTCACAGGGCGTTCTTCAAAAGGCCACAAATATTTTCATTACAAACGAGTTCAATGCTCTAGTCCTTTGTTACTGTTTCCTGTTTTCTGAATGTGAATGTGTTCTTCTGGAACGCCTTTGGTCTTTATGAAGCCTATCGAAGCGGCTCAAAGGTTATGTCCTAGTGATCGATTGCCTGTTCATACCTCCCGATAATTACTCCTGATTTCCATGTTACTACGTTTTTAAGTACGTTTGGACGTCGTCCTTTATGTGGTGCATGTAGAACACTTATTGTTCCCTTAGCATGAGCTGGTATACTTTCGTTGTTAGTAATGTGATTCGCAAGTTCTGACTGATTGATGTTGCTCAATTGGCATGCACAGATTAATTTATGCAAATTTTTGTTAATATTCGCCCTAAACTAAAACTCATTTGGAAGGTATCCCAGTCGAATATGGCTTATCTTTTTTCTGTATAACCAACGACAAAGTGAAGGTTAAGTATGAAGTTTATTGGAACTTGTCAGAAACAATTTTTTCTGAGGCTGAGGAAGGCTTTCCACGGCCTGAGTATCCGAGATAGCGGATTATCTATTCCCCTGTCAGCTGGGAATTGTTTTCCTAGCGGAAACTCCAACCTGGGGGATCCTTCTTCCAACAATGTTGGAAGTAAAGGTGAGGCATTGCTGAGACTGTGAGCCTCTTTTTCTCCACGCTTAAAAGGCATCGAGAACTGACCGAACGTAGTGCAAAACTCTCCCTTTTGTTCTTTTCTACTCTAATGTTTTCTACAAAGCGTTTCGGAGAGTACTTAACTGTACCTTCTCTCCAGCAGCTTGTTAGAGATAAAAATAACTATATTGAAAATAAAAAAGGACCTAGAACTAGTATTCTATCATCCCAAACTCCCTAATACCTTGTTATTCTATACATAAACGCAATACGTACGGTGTGTTCAAGTTACACAACCAATTCTGAGTTTTGAAATTTGATTTATTTTCAGAAAAAGATCCTGCGTAAGGTAACTGAGCATCAACTTATTCCAGCGTGGGATAGCGTAGCTCAATTCTATGGATTCCTATCCAGGAAATTTTGTCAAGTAAACGTTTTTGAACTTGACACTGGACTTGGATGCCGCGGTAAATAAAAGATTATTACGCGTTTAGAAGAGGTAACATACATCGGGATGTGTTTTTTTTTCAAGAATTTAAAGGGATAACAAAGTCCTCAACAAACTTCAAATATAACTTCATTTATGGTTGATATGAGTGAGTAGCACTTTACCAATGCTTCAATTCATTTTGTGTCGTGTCAGATATTTAAAACGTTCGTTGCGATTCAAACATTTTTTTTTCTCATTTTAAATATTTTATAAATTAATGTAATTATATTTTGTAGTAACATAATTTATTTGTTATATTTATTATTGATATTTCAATGAATTTATTGTTATAAATCATTCTTATTTTACATTTTTTTAATCATTTTCGTTCTTATTAATTGTTATTTTATTCTTATTACCACACACCTGTGGCTATTCTTCTATTCAATTGAAATCTTAAGCCCCAACGTGACCGCAATGCACGTTGTCACCGAAGGATAATATCACGTGAAGAAAATTTGACATATAAAAAAAATTGAAACTTTAATATTATCATAATCTACCCAAGTTTTCTGACTGATTTTAAAGGTTACACAAAAAAGAAGTTTGTATTTCACTCACTAGTAAAACCAGCAAATACGCCGAATTTCCTTTTCATCCTTGCTCAAATGAATAAATGTACATACATGACCTGTCGAAAACATTAAGTGGCTTTCTCAACAAATTTAAATTTATTGGAGTGAAAGCTTCACAATCCTTTTTACCATATGCTATCTATGTGTGCGGAAAAATTCACGTAGCGGCAAAATTATGCGCTCGTCATTCAGTTCGTGGAATTAAAAGGCTTAAAAAGCAAAAGTGGTTGTTTTTTCTCGTTTCAACGCGTAAGGCTCGACATATTAATTTATTCGCCTGCATGTTAGTTAATTGAACATGTGAGTTTTTACGTTTGCTTGTTCAGTACCAATTATTATTTTTGAACCGTTCACACGTTGTTATCAATACAAATACACGGCATATGTGAGCGGTCCTTTTTTTCGGGAGAAATTTCCTTTCTCATACGGACCCGTTCGCAAATGGTACGTGACGAATTGTGAAATTCAGAAGTGTGCATAAGCGGTAGAGAATGATACTTAAATTGACATGAAACGCCTTATTCACTAAGTTATCCTTTCCGGAGAACTCACAACTGTACTTAAATAAAAGTCGCCACCAACGAATTGCTTGTAGACTTAAAAATTGATTTAAAAATTGATTTGAAAATTAAAAATTGGTCGTAAAATGAGCGAAGTTTGCATCAAGATATTCATCTTATGGACTAAGAACTTAATGTCCTTTAAAGCAATTGTGAATAGACCAAATTTTTATTATATCAAAACAAAGGAAAGTTCACTTAGACGAGGTAAACCAGTAAAGTTTTGAATTGCATAAATACCAAATATCATTGCAAATTTTCACTAAATGTAATCTCCTGAAAGCGATTGCAAGTTGTCGTGATCTAACATAAAAAATAATAATCAAAGCACATTATATTACACCAATTCGATTGAAAAGACTTTTCACGTCTTCTATCGGTTAGAACTGATCAAACAAACATATCCTGAACTTCACTCTAATTAGAAATTTGGTTTGATGAATCTACGTATTTTAGTTTTATCAAACTAGCACCACATTCATGATTCACTGAAACTCTGGAACAATGTTTCAATTCCACAAACAATGGATATCCTTTTAATGGGATATCTAACAGCAATTTCCTCCAATGCACAGATATCAACCAATTATTATCGCACTACAAAGTACCAACAAATCGTACGCGATTGATTGCATCCAGAATAAAACGCATCAAAGATATTCTATTCAGAATAGTATTCCCGTCATATCGTCAATACAACCGGCGTGTAACTGAATGCCTTACTAGATCCTGTGAAGTACGAGTATTCAACCAAGTTAATAGACGGTTGGTTGAATGTTCCACTTGATGACCGCTGTTACATGGTATCCACAAGTTGGGGATAAAGAAATCCTGGTAAGGGTGCGCATGTCATATCACTTTCGTTCCACATGTTCAAGTGTATGCCGTTACTGACGAGGATGTAAGTTAACTCCAAGGAAAAACGTGTGATGCTAATGTTGACAGTAATGTCTTGACACCGGGATAATGTACAAGGAGTTTCTTGAATTGCGTTGACCTTAAAGTGCATTTTTTGAAGTGATGTTTTAACGATTTGCAGATTTAAGGACGAAACACGTTATTTTGTGTATTTTTTTCCTTGTTCTAGCAAATACCCGGTTAGATTTCTACTGAAGCTAGAGATAATTTGCATAAGGAGCATTCGCTCATTGCAACAAGGAATAATTACCAAATCCTTTTGAAATTCCATATCTTACTTGTTCTTTGAAATTTGGGATTTTTAATTCTCCTTTTGCCCGTTTCGATGTTACGAAACAAGCAATTCTGTATGAGTGAATGACGAATACAAATAAATACATATTGACACCCATGCCATCCACACCATACTATCATACCATCAGATGCGTTAATCATCTGTAAAGTTGAACAAGCAGAAGTAGCATTTTGCACAGGACCTCAAAGTTCATGATATCAACATCAATCAGGCTGACAGTTCACACCACACTTGATCTATCCAGATCCAGAAGAACATTGTTTTCCAGATTGGAAAGCAAGAGTCTACTGCCGCTCTATTGTGATTTTTCATCATTGTCCTAGTCTTCCTACTGAACATATCTGATGTTGCTTGTCCTCAAAATTTGTCTCTAAAAAGTAGTTTCTACGTTCCTATTATTTCGAAAAGGCCAGTCCCCTCCAGTATGCATAGTAGTACGCGTAAGGATACCAGAAAGTTGCCACAAAGATCGTATCGTTCATCGTCCTTTTTAATAAAGTTTATACCGTCATCAATGCTTAGCGGGCCTTGCATGCAAAACCTGTCAAACGCTTCCCTCTCAACGGTGAATGTTCCTTGAAGGTAGTAGCCTTAGGACGAGTCTGACCCATGCAACCGAAAAAATTGAAGTTTTTGGAAAGCTCCTCCTTGGCCTACCCAATATGTGATGACAACTGATGAACTGGAATTTTCTTTTCGATTTGACATACATATATAGACTTTTGAACATATCTAATTTGTAAGGCAGCATCAAAATAACTCCGAATGATGCAGTTGATGCAGGACTCACTCTATGTGAAACAGATGCCGCGTCTGAGCCCCGCTGGACACCACAGTGGTACATTAGATTGTATTTTTGGAATCAAAATATTAACCCTTCTAGTTTAGACAGGACTTTTTGGATAATTAGTAAGGTCAAAGATGATTATGACCAGATCATCTTCTCGTGTATCTTTTGGTCTCAAAATAAGCGAGCTCTATCACGTTTTACGGTCAATATTCGGAAGTCAACTGTTGTGGCAAAACAAGAACAATATTCAAAGTGAGACTTTAGTGCAATCATCTCAATTCGAAATTTATAAAGCCTTTCTCTTGGTAAAGAACCATAACAATCCTTGCAGTACGCTCGAAGCTTTCAGCATATCGGTGGTGTAGATGGTGCGTTTAAAAAGGTATCCCAATCAGCTTCGGCTAGGTTCCTATACTCAAAAATTCTTGTGCTTTCTTCTTTCGTCTCTCCCAGGTTTTCTAGGGAGGTGTTTTCCTTTGGTGACTTATTGAAGTGATTACACAAACGGAGGGCAATAGAAGTTTCAAGGAGTATCCATTAACCAAAATTTCTAGGTACTCAAATACAAAATAACAGAGACAGAGCGAGTAGAGACAATCTATAATAGAAAAGTTAAAATGAGAATGTCTGAATGAGAAGAACAGCAAAGACTTGCACAAACCAACTAATTTGAAGGCATCAAAACCTCATACGCAACCTTGAGTGTTGTGTAAAAATGGAGCAAGACCCTCTATTTTGCTCTCTCGGAAGAACAAACAGTAGAGCAAAGTGGAAGGGCATATTAACCAGTAATTGCAGGCATCACCACCAAAGTGGTTACGGCGGGAGAGGAAACAATCCTTCCAAGAAAATGACTGAGTAATCCGTTCATCAGGAATTGTTTGAAATAAGAGCACCTTTGTCTTAATGTTGGAAGTTTTCTGCAAAGCATCGTTCTCACCTACGATCCTGAGAACAACACTGGACAAAGGAGATAAAGATAGAGATAGAGATAGAGATAGAGATAGAGATAGAGATAGAACAAAATACTGGTTTTGCTAGCAATCCGAACGCCACACAGCAATCCTAAATAGATCAAACCAATGCTGCCTGAAAAGAAGATCCTCTCTGATGATGCATATGTCTCGGATACGAATAAACCATAGCAAGATGTGAGTAAACCGAACGGAGTTCTTTTTGCAACACATGATACGAAAATGCGGTTCAAAGGATCTCTGTTTCTTTTGGCCATGTGGCTTATCCTATACCAGATGATTTGGAGTACATCATAGTCATCGGAAAGGGTCACATTTCAAAGAAGTTCCAAATCAACTGCTTGCGAGGGATGAGTAACAGCTTACGAGAGATAAGCAAGCTATTCTGCTTCTATTCTGCTCAGCGATGCGATGCTGCACCAAAAATTCACTAAAATGTCATACAAAAACGAGACCAAACAAAAATGGACAAAATGAGTTCTACTACCATCTGCGCTTGGTACTGTGCTCACTTCTTAGTGCAATGCATGATCGTCTGTGTTCATTGCTCAAAGGCCAGCCAAAAGTTTCGCTGCTTCCTCATTATTATAGGCTCAAAATTCTAACAGTGTCATCCTTTCGTTAAAGAACGTGATCTAGTGTGAAAAGGATTGGAGACAATTATAAGCGTTAGAGTGGTCAAACGGGCCGTGATGCAAAGGTGGTCTTGGCTAACGAATACATATAACTCCCGAAAATGGGTAAATGTCTAGATTTCGATCTCTCCACCAAGGAGGGTAAATTGGGACCATATCGGTCGGACCGTTCACTGGAGTCATCCTAGTACCAAATATTTTAAATTGGCAAATGGTCAAGGAGAACTCGGTCAGGGGCTAGCATGCATAACAGTAGAGTATAAGAATGGTGTTTAGCAAAGCCAAGAAACTTGAGAGGGCAACTGAGTAAACGAACATAAAGAGGCCTTGTTAATGAACCAATGGCACATCCTGAGCTGTCGGAAGCTTCGCTGGGAAGTCGAAGAATCTGGAGCTGGAGTGAACTCATCTTTGAGAATAATTTCGTTTCGCTTCAACTCTTCTACGTCTTAGGAAGACCTGGACACGGCAAGCTATCAGTATGCTGAAGTCAATCTCAATTTACCTGAAAAATGAAAAGAAACTCAATACACGAGTATTGAGATGCTAGGTGAGTTTTTTGTTAATCAGCTGTTCTAGATGACATTGTGGCACTAATCGCCGGACACACAGTCACGCATGTACAGACAAGTTATCTCATTCCTTTGCGTGAGATACAGGTTGGTTGCTAGTGGGTTCAGGCTTCCACATAAAAATCCTGAAGGGGTTATTTTGATTTAAAAGAGAATATCCAGAAATAAGGCTATCAGTTTTAGAGAGCGGTGATTCAATTCAAGACCACATTGAAGGACAATGGTATAGTGGAAAACTGCAAGGCATTTTCTGCAAGGCATTAAACTGATAGGAGCCAGCACCAGAGCCGAGATGAAGAGCTTTGCAAATTGATGGTATGGGCATACCGAATGGCCTTTAGGACGGTGGTGTTGGTTACCACATGAGTGATACTCATCGTCCTCTTTGCAAGATAGTGGAAATTGAAAGGTACAGGAATACAGTTGCCAGCAAAGAGAAATAACGCTTTTTCAGCGATTTCCATCGATCCAATTAGAATATTTTGAAGAGACAGTGGTTTAGTCATCCCGAGACGTCCTGATATGTAACCTGAGGCTGTGACTGAAATGAGTGCAATGTAAGACTGATTTTTGCGTAACCCAGCCTCTGGGGGTGCATGGAATTTTTGGTCTTAACAGTCGAGATTGATTGGTAATGCTGACCCAACTGTATTTTTTTAATGAACAAGGTTCACATCGCCTGCTCTACATTTTAAACCTACGAAAAATGACTTAAACTGAACATTCTCAGTCTCTTTATTGTTGTTTTCCCCTATATCTATTTTGATTCAGTCAAATAAAGCTGATGATGGGTTGGTGGATTTTGAGACCAAACGTCATGGCTATACTAATTCTTATGATTGATGATGTTATATATTTAAGTTTTAGCTCAGAGATGAACTGTAAGGCCTTGACCACGTTGTTTCAACCTCACCTGTAGAGGCTTTAACTTTAAGGTGTCCAGGAAAACCGCTTCGACATCATATAGGGACTTGACCAAACACATCTTGGAGCGAGTTCGGTTTGTGGCTCTATTATGACAGGCCAAAACTTGTGTAAAGTGGTAGGGGAAAGGACGAGGCTTGTTGTTCCAATCAGGTCAAAATGAAGCCAATTGAGGTAACTGAAAGGTGCATTTGAAGCCGAATTGAAACGTTGTACAGTCTTGTAGCTGTTCGATCTATTGTGGAGTGATTACGTTGAAATGATGACAGACAAACTTGGTTGCTGAATTGAAGAACCGATGTAATAATAGAGAATGAAGACACGAATGGCTTGAGATTGTAGTTGTGCTGATCACAGTTGAAAAGGACGGATTACCTTAGAGTACGTATGAAGTCACCAATGAGGGTTCGTTGGGGCCGAAATCAGGGGCGTACTGAGAAAAAGTCGAGACCAGACCAATGTACGATGGACAAATTGAAGACTGAAGAACTGAAGGACTGAAGAACTGGCGAACTTATGAGCTGCAGGTCTGAGTTCTGGACTAATTGAAGTAAATGACGAAGAAAGGCAAACGAAATGAAGCAGTGCAGATTGCACTTGGGAAAGACGGGCTGAAATGAGTACGAATGAAGTCGCAACTGAGAGTTCTAAAACGCTGAGAATAAGGGGTGAACTGAAGGGAAAATGGACCGAAGTCAAGCAGGTTTGTGATAGTGATAGTGAGATGGAGAACTGACAAAATGAGACATCCGACAGAAGAATAGACCTGACTATGCAGTAAGTGTAAAATTGAGTAAAAAAAGACTGAATGTAGACTTATGTGCATGTGAAATAAAGTGTGTATGAACGAACGATGGTGAAAAGATTCTTTTTTCTATGTGTCTATCTACTCTATGTGTCCTATTGCAAGACAGACAGCAGAACTAAAAAACTATAAATAACTTGCTAAGTGCTTGGTTACATATAGACTATGCGATGTTAAATACAGATAGCAAGTCGAAAAGCCGGAATTGCAACATCGAATTTGTTGGTGGGGCGGGTCCGTGACTAGTTCACTTGTTAAGAGTGGTGAATAGAATGTCATAAAAGATTGCTTGAATGTTGAATATAAATGTAGTGACCGCTGTTAACCCGGACCCTATAGACGTGTGATAGAGGACTCCGAGCGACGTAGGCAGCGTAATTAGTCCAAGCTATGGCTTAGACTCTTCAGTCTCTGGGGGAGTTATCCCCAAGTACCCAAGGTTGAAAAACGGTTATCAGTCCGGTGTGTCTGGAATAAAAATTGAAAAATTGAGTATTTTCCTCAGACCGCAGTGAAAAACAACCTGATCAGTGTTTTATCTGACCCACGGGTTGGGGAGCCGCCCATGACAAGTAAATTTCAGCCCCCTACACGGTGAGCAGCCTCTCTTGGTTGAAACGTGATGATTGTGGCTTCGCAGTTTTTAAAGTATGTTGAACTCGAACTTGTTCTTTTTGAGAATCCAAAAATGCTGGGAGACTAAAACTTATTTCAAATCTCGCGGTGATTGTTGACACATTGTTTCATCTCCGGCTGTGAAGACTATGGAGTTTGATCTCATAAACATTTCATAAACATAAACGATGCTGAATATCTTTGAAAGTGGGTTCCATTTCAATTACCGGTCAGTATCCTTTGTCGGAATAAGTTGTCTGAAAATGTTTCAATTCGAGAGCTTTTTTGAAGGATTAGTATAAAAAACCACAACAAAACTGCAAAGCTAGTTCTTGTTAGTCTCCAAAATAAGCAAAACTTTGAATGGTTTATAAAAGCAATCTTACTTAAACCTTGAAGAAAAGTTTTGATACATACATAAAGTCTAAAACCCATATTCTAACACACATATATTCCAAAAAAATGAATCAATACAAATCGATTCCTTCAGACGAGTGATAAATTAATCACAGTGAATCCGAGCCCTTTTCATGTCGGAATCCTGTCCTTTCATCGATTGTCCTCGATCTATCAAGCATCATAATGTTATTCTAAATAAATTGTTTATTCGGTGAAAGTTATCCTTGCACCGACAAAAAATTTGAAGCCCATAAATTATGCCTGCTGTGTAATCATTTCAACGACAGTCTTTGTATCTTATCAGTTGTCGGACATCTTTCCAACATTTTCACCGGCATTTCTATTCCATTTGAAAACGTTACAAACATAAATTCAACAAAATGCTAAGGAAACATGGAAAACAATCTCCAGTGCTTCGAAATACATTTATGAAAAACCAAAAAAAAAAAAACTACTTAATCCCTTATCTGAGCGTTTTGTTTTGAGGTGAAATTCAATTTACAAAAATACATAGCCTTAACGCTTGTACGTCATCACCAGTCCTGCTGGTTGGATTGGAGGATAGCGTACGAATTACAATAGGATTTACCTGAATTTATGCGTTTAGATATTCAATGTTAGTATTTTAGGATATCGAGCATTTTTTGTTTGTTTGTTTGTTTATTTGTTTGGGGGTGTGCGTGATAGCACCAGGTCCAGTAGCATCCAATTTTTTTTTTCAAATAGACGTTGCGCGTGTTTGTAGCGATTGGAAAACATTTCTGAAGCGTTTCCAATTGATGGCGTAAATTAAAAACGATTTGGGAATGGATTAAAAAGGATGTTCTGTTTTTTTGGTGGTGTTGATTGCAGCGAGGAAATCGTTTCGTACTAATATTTGAAATTGTGCAAAGTGGACAAGCAAAAAAAGCAATTTGTTCGCATAATTTGATGATTCTGATGATTTTTGCCAGTACATTCAAGTGGTTTTGTTCACGTTTGTGCTGGTGAATTACAGAAAGACAGCAATCACAATTTTAAATTTTTTATCCAAACTACAAACACATTTGCTGTTTGTGTTAAAATTCCAGTTTAATCAATCGAATATAATGATAAGCATGTGAGCACCTACTTACACTTTACTACTATCAGTCAGTGCGGACGTACGAGCGAATTTTCCGAGTGTCAGAAGCAATTAATTCAATTGTTTTATCTATCTTTCAAATTTAAGAAATTAAGTGTATCATAAAACCCGAAGTGAGTGTTGATTGTTGTGAAAACTCCAACCCTGCCCAGCGCAGGAAAAGAAGTCGGGAATCATCCCCGATCGGAACGCTTCTCAGGAACCAATTCAAGATTCCTGCCATTAGCTGACCTTGAGGGTAGCAGCGACATCGGTCAACAGCCCAGCATTGAACAGAAAGCTAAGGTGAGAGTTCCCGGCGATATAATTGATGCCATCCTCAAAGAGCTTAAAATTGAAAATTTTTCAATTAAATTAATCTCCATTGGAAAACGCCTTTTTCTTCATACGTATAAAGATTACACTAATATTGAAAATTATCTTAAAGCCAAAAAAGTGAACTTTTTCACTTTCCAACGGCCAGAATTACGTCCATTAAAAGTAGTCCTAACAGGGCTCTATGACATTTCTACGGAAGATTTAAAAAAAAATCCTGAAAAGCGATCATGACGTCAATTCATTCGACATAAAAAAGTTCACTTCTAAGGTAGGAGGAAGTGATCAGATATATTACTTGCTCTATCTACAAAGAGAGACAAAAATGGCTGATCTGAGGAAAATTAAAACAATTTTTCACACAATTGTACGTTGGAACTGCTACTCTAACAAACGTAACGGCCCGACGCAATGTTGAAATTGCCAAATGTATGGGCATGGCTCTTCACTTTGTCATTTGCCCACTAAATGTGCCATATGTAGCGGCCCTTATGAACGCTCTAAATGTACACTACGAAAAGAGCAGAGTAATAGAAACGTATGCTGCAATTGTAATGGTCCACACTTCTGCAATTCTTCCAAATGCAAGAGCAGAACAAAATATATCGCGCTTAAAGAAAAGCTACAAAAAAGGTGAAACAACTCAAAACCTCAGAGATGCTCCAATACATTTGAATTTTCGGAGAAAAATTTTCCAAGTCTTCCCATACATCAATATAAGACACAAACCTGTATACAAAATATTCCAAATTTGTCGACAAACTTAGTTAGTGCAACGAACGCAATTGGAATTAAACCTCAAATATCCTACAGTGTGGCGACCAAAAACATTTCAACACTCTCTGCTAAAACTCGTAACGGAGAACTTTTTTCACCAGAGAATTTATTAAAGCTCTCTCATGAACTGATTATGAACTTATCTAATTGTCAAAATAAACAAGAACAATGCAATGTAATAGTTAGCATTTCAGTTGAGTTTCATTATGGCTGAAGAATTGATATAGATATAGAATATGAAAATAGGTATAGAATGCAGTTTACCCTAATCTAATGCCAAATATACAAGCTTCGAATTAGATCAGGAAGCTCTGAAGCTTATTCGGACCCGAAATAATCTAAGAAGACAGTGGCAATGATCTAAGGATCCAGCCTTAATATTAGTTTATAAACACACTCACTACAGCAATCCGGAGCAAAATCTCAAACCTACGGAGTCAGTACTGGAATCAAAAGCTCCAGAGCTTAGATTATCACTCAAGGGGACTATGGTGCTTAAATAAAATTTTCAAAAGCAAATCTCACAACCCCCCTACCCACTTAAAGACGCAAGTGGCCAGAAGACTTATTCTTGTGAAGAAAAAGCAGAAATTCTGGCTGATAAATTTCATAATTACCACAAAATATCGGCGGTCAATGGTAGCGATAATATCGGCGCTGAACTGGGTTTACTGGTTCCCCATGGGATGCACTAAAACCGAAACTGAAATAGGCAACTACAACAGCCCTGCTACCGAATCCTACTTGCAACCTCCACGTTGGTGGCCGCTGGACTTCTTATGAAGACTGATGCAAGAGGGTAAGCGCGACTTCCTGCGCGTGATAACAGGAATATAATAACCACGCCTTCGGAACGAAGGTTGGGCGATGGGCTAACAACCGGTCCCTGTAAAATCGAATATTGTTTTGGAACCTGTAAGGGAGCCTCGGATTGGATTGGAACAACGGAAACGACCCCGCAAACGAAATAAGGACTACACAATTGGATCCTGGAATGTCAGATCACTCAACAAACCTGGCGCTGTTAAAGCATTATTACAACAGGTCAGTGAATACAAACTAAATGTGCTGGCAATCCAGGAAACGAAATGGATTGGTACTGAGATACAGGACATGAGATCGCACACACTATTTAAAAGAAGGAAGCCTGGAGGAAGCCGAGAATTCGGAGTAGCATTTATTGTGGATAGGGAATTCAAGTCACACGTTATCGACTTCAAAGCAATAAACGAGAGAATGTGTGCAATCCGCATCAAAACTAAATTTTTCAAGATTTGGCTGATTAATGTCCACGCCCCGACAGAAGATAAGGACGAGGAAGTGAAGGACGCCTTCTACAATCACCTAGAACGCCTCTTTGACTCATTGCCCACAAACGACATCAAAATAATTCTAGGTGATCTCAATGCAAAAATTGGCAATGAACATATTCATCGGGGAGCTATAGGAGGCCACAGCCTTCACGATAGCAGTAACGACAACGGCCAGCGCCTGATTGACTTTGCTTGTAGCAGAAATATGATTATTAGTTCAACGTACTTTCCACACCGACGCATTCATAAAATAACTTGGGCATCTCCAGATGGCAACACCTTCAACCAAATCGACCATGTGCTCGATCAACAGAGGTGGGCATCTAGCATACTGGACGTCCGAACATTCCGTGGAGCAAACTGTGACTCCGACCACTACCTGGTCAAATCAACGTTTCGATGTCGCCTGTCAAAGGCTTTTAATACGAAAACCAGCCCACTACAAAAGTTTGACATCGAAAAGCTCCAAATGGAGTCAATTGCTAAAGATTTTCATGACTCCCTTGAAAACAAACTAGCTCCTATCCTCCAAGATGTGTCTGAAAAGACAAGTAACGAGCTATGGATGGAGGTGAAAGGAGCAATTAAAAGTACAGCAGAACGATCGATTGGGTATATAGCCCGGCACAGAAGAAATGACTGGTTTGATGATGAATGCCAGAATGCGTTAGAAAAGAAAAATCAGGCGTATAAAGAAAATGTTAATAGAAATACCAGGACGAAGAGGGAAACTTACGAGAACCTCGGACGAGTAGCCAATAAGATTATTAGAAATAAGAAAAGAAAATATTTTGATGACCAATTAAGGTCAATAGATGCAAATTTAGCGAGCAATAGATCGAGAAACGCCTACAAAGTAGTGAAAAGCTTAAGACGAGGATATCAGCCCAAGACTTCACTCTGTAAAGATGAAAGCGGTAACATCATTGCTGACGACGATAGGATTTAGGAAAGGTGGGCTGCGTATTTCATGGAGCTCCTTAATCCTACGCACGGCTCAAGAACAGCAGAGTCGTCAAACATCTTCGAACCGTCTGCTTTGGCCCCTCTAACTCTGGAAGAAGTCAAGTATGCCATCAAAAGCCAGAAAACCAGTAAAGCGCCGGGCATTGATGAAATTCCAGCAGAATTGATAAAGAACGGCGGTGTTGCGGCACAGAAAATCATCCACAAGCTGATCCAACACGTCTGGGATCAAGAGCAGATGCCGCAAGAGTGGTGCCAATCCATCATCATCCCTATCCACAAAAAAGGAGACAAACTACAGTGCGAAAATTACAGAGGTATATCACTACTCTGTACATCTTATAAAATCCTCACAAAAATACTTGAAGGTAGATTAACACCATTTGCTGAAAAAATAATTGGGGAGTATCAAGGTGGTTTTAGAGCCAAACGATCAACTACTGACCAACTGTTTACAGTTAGGCAGATCCTTGAAAAGTGCTGGGAATTTAACATCGACGTCTACCAAATTTTCGTGGACTTTAAGCAAGCATACGACAGTATTGATCAAGAAGTACTGTACCAAATAATGCTTCAGCTTGGAATCCCAGCGAAGCTAGCCCGCCTGAGAAGAATGACAATGTCATCAACAACAGCACAAGTCAGAACCAATAACCAGCTGACTAATGCCTTTGAGACAAAGGTAGGATTGAAGCAGGGCGATGGACTGGCTCCACTGCTATTCAACCTAGCTCTAGAATACGTCGTACGGAAACTACCTGTGGATACGAAAGGAACACTACTATACAAATCGAGCCAACTTGTAGCCTATGCGGATGACATCAGTATCCTGTCAAGATCCTTTTCATCTGCCAAGGAATTCCTGCTCAAACTAGACCAAAAAGCGAAGCAGGTGGGGCTGCAAATCAACGAGTCCAAAACAAAAGTTATGATACAAACCAGGAGAAACACCCCCAACCGGCAAAACATAACAATCAACGAATTCAACCTGGAAAATGTGGACGAATTTACATATCTTGGCTCCAAGCTAGTGAAGGATGGTAATGAAACGGCGGAAATAAAGTGTAGAATTCAGCTCGCTTATAAAGCGTTCTACTCAGTTTTGGGTATTCCGAAGGCCTGCTTCATACATAGGAAAACAAAGCTGCAAGTATACAAATCTGTGATAAGACATGTGTTGTCCTCACTGAAGCTTCCGCAAACATACTAAACACTTTCGAAAGGAGACGAATCGTGGGAGCAACGCAGGAAGGAGGTCAATGGCGAATTAGGTACAACTATGAGTTGTACGAACTTTTCGATGAGCCAGAAGTCTCCACTGTGATAAAACTGCGGAAGCTGCAATGGGCTGGCCATGTTCAGCGAATGAATGAAGGTCGGATACCTAGAAAGGTATTTGTCGAAAAAACTGAGGGACGCAGGCCAATGGGAAAGCCAAGAAAGCGCTGGTCCGACTCGGTACACGAAGATAGCAGCACGCTACTCGGATTCCGAAATTGGAGGACGTGGTCGATGGACCGAGACTACTGGAGGCGACACCTGCGGGAAGTCAAGGCCCGAAATGGGCTGTAGTGCTACAACGACGACGACGACGACTACAAAATATCAAATAAAAGGCGCAACGATATCATAGAAACGATGATAGATAACTCTGTGCAAAGTATATCTAACACATCCAACTTGCCCCCCGGCGCCTATATCAAGGCCAGAGAAATAGTTAGGCAACTTAAAAAAGTTAAGAATCGAACAGCTCCTGGGATCGATGGAATTCCTTATTATGTGATGAAAAATCACAAAGAAAGGGATTGTGCTCACTTGCCTCTTATTTAATGCTTGCCTCAAACTATCTTATTTTCTACTCGCCTGGAAACAAGCTGTTGTAGTACCTCTGCTGAAGCCTGGGAAGGATCCACATGAGCCAGAAAGCTACAGGCCAATAAGCCTTTTGCCAGCCTTTGGTAAACTATTCGAAAAGCTAATTCTCAAACGACTCACAGACTTCGTGGGAAATGCCAACATCCTGCCAATTCCTGACTTTCAGTTCGGTTTCAGACACGGCTAGTCGACGGAGCACAAGCTTTATCGCGTCTCAAAGGACATTAAGACAGCCCTAATAGAGAAGCAATCAGTTGGAGTGGTCACCATCGATATTGAGAAAGCTTTCGATAGAGTCTGGCACGAAGGTTTGCTTTCTAAGCTCCAAGAGTACAAAACTCGAGCATACATACGTAATTTGATAGGTTCCTACCTAAAAGACCGATCATCTAAGGTAAAGGTCCGAGATAGCACCTCTACTGTAAGATGCATCCCTGCTGGTGTTCCCCAAGGCTCATGTCTGAGTCCTACCCTTTTCAATATTTATACCTCCGATCTCCCTACAAGCGAGCACTGTCAAATAGCTGCTTTTGCTGACGATACCTGTTTTTATACTTCAGGAATTCATCCGAGTACAATAACAGCTAACCTAGAGAAAATGCTTGAAAGGGTATATCAGTTCTTCTACAAGTGGAAAATAAGCATCAATATTGACAAAACTAAGGCAATATTTTTCACTAAAAAACGTAAACGTTCCTTGCTGCCTAATCGACCTACTAACTTTTTAGGACAAGCCGTACCATGGTCCGAAAATCTGCAGTATCTTGGGCTAACGTTAGACAAGAAACTCATGTTCAAAGACCACATTGAACGAATAAGCATTAAAGCATTTAATTCTGTACTTCAACTGTATCCACTACTCAAAAGAAGGTCTCAACTGAACATAAAGAATAAGATGATAATTTAAGAAGTGGTAATTCAGGCTATAATATTATACGGAGTGCCTACTTGGAGCCAATGCGCAAAATATTTGAAATCAAAGCTTTAAGTCACTCAAAACAGGTACTTAAAAATGGCGCTAAATAAGCCTTTTTATTTCTCATCACGCAAATTACATGAGCTTACTAATATTAGTCCTATCAATAAACTCGCGCTCTCACGCAGAGATAATCTACTAGCTAAGGTAGAACACGCTTCGAATCCATTCATTCAAGTACTCAGGATTTAAATTAATAGATTAACTTTAGAGATCATGCGACCTCAACCGAGTATTCAAAGTTATAACTAACATTCAAAATAGTATGTAAATAGGTTTTAACATAGGTAGTAGTAGTTTAAGTTAGAGTTAAGTTTAAAAGAGGTTTTTGTTGTATTTTGCTCTACTATTATAAATATATCATATGAATAAGAAACATTTGTGGTACAAACAGAAAAAATACTGCAGAAGCAATGAATACCAAATTCAGAACTCTCACTTTAAGTATTAGCTTAGTCCTGTAAAATTTTTAAAACAATAAAGAACTTATTATTATTATTACTTACACTTACTTACTAAAAATTCCTTTTTCGGATTTTCCTCATTTTTCAGCGAAAGTAAGTTATGTACGAACCTGAAATGAGATACAAAAAAAAACGTTTACTAACATCACAAGAGAGTGAAGAAAAACAAAAATTTTAGATGGGAAAATGTATATATTAGCCGGAATTTTAAGAAATAAGTTTGTCTTGCGTAAATACGAAACAAGAAGAGGAGTCCACAAAATTGAACCGACGAGACGATGTCCCCTTATCTAAACATAATTATCAAAGCGTTGAAAATAGCATACGTCAAGTAATGCTGCTGAAATTTATTTTGAAAATTCTAATCAAAACAAATTGGATGCGTGGATGAACGCTTATTTCTCGGACTACAAACAAAGCAATTTTCATTATGTTAGCACTCTTCGCAAATTAAAAGAAGCAATTTGTTTTCCCTCCAAGTATTACTCCCTCTTGAATATTCCGAAAGGAGCAATTATACGATAAGATCGAAGGATGAGTGTGAAGCAAAAATACAGACGATGATAGCTTTTAATGCATAGTCATTATCATCGGTTGCATCGTACTCGTTTCGATAAACTCAAAATTTGCCCTTTGGATGTTTGAACCGTTCGTATTATGATTAAACTCCTATTCCTGATAATCGGGATCCTTTCTTTTTAGTCAATCCAAATAATGTGTACTCTTAAGTACTTAACGTGGTTGACCTTGCAGGGGAGGATGTATTCCAATTTTCCACCCAGGGTTTTACTCGCACTATTCAGCTTTTAACCCTATTCCGAATAGGATTTCAGATGTGAGAATAGATACAATGCCAGCAGGATGCTGGGCAATGTGGGAACCAGAAGAAATGAAAATTCAAGTGAAATACGTTTTGGTTAAACGATTGCAGGAACTTTCACCAGATCTGAGATACTCATTTTGCAATAGTACGACTATCTTGTTCATGAATACAGTAAATTCGCTTCCCTTAGCTGGTTCCGAAGATTTTGTTGTGATTTGTACCATGGATAATCTTCCAGCTTGGATTCAGGTTTGTAAGTCATGTTAAAGAAGTGTTTTGAACACTTTTTTGACACTTATCCAAAATCGTTGCAAAGAAAAACATTACATAAAAATTAAAACTCAGGATTTGATTCAAACTGATACACACTATCAAATAAACAGAGAAAGACAAGGCTCAATTAGGTTTTTCCTTATGCTAGGTAGGTAAGGGAGGAATCACGGAGAGACCGCAATATTTCTTCTGTGGCAACCTTTTTCTTGTACCCTTCGCTTCTATGCTGGTAGATACTTATGAGGTCTCTTACAAAGAAAGCGATAGATAGACTGCTGTGATCACCAACCCCATATGCTATACCAATAAACTTCACAACGCTCCTTTTGTCTGCACTTGGGTCTATCGCTGTTGGTGTAAAGCCTTATTGCAAAGTTCGCAACACATCATTCACGACAGCACAGGCAGCGAGAAAGAGCTATTCCCTTATTGCGGTGGGTCATGCAGACCTTTAGTCGCGTGTTTGCCGTTAAACTTGCTAATACTTCTTTAGCTGCTGCACCGATCCACTCAGCAAAGTTAAGCTTTCAGTCTAACCCTTCCCTTAGGTTGTTCACTGTGGTTTTGGATTCGATCGTTGATTCCCCCGATTCCAATCAGGTTTGCGCTGGGGATTTGTAAAAATGACCATCGACCACCACAGAAGCAGCGCCTGCATTGCTAATCAAGCCTAACTAACTCGCAGCAAGAATCTCTTAGGCCCACGATAGGAAATTTGCAAAGATCAACACGGAACATTAAGCCTAGAGTGTTAGACTAGGCTGGCGTTGGCCTACCTAGCCTACCTGATGTGATTACCATCCTTCGACTTATAAACGCTTCCATGATCAAGCCTCATTAAACCCATTTGCCCATTGGTTAAAAGCGTATTGGACGGCTAGAGAAATCAACAGGATAATTCATAGTATGAACCCTCTGTATACCTCCGCTCACCATTTTTCTGATTCCTTTACGGTGGAACAAACTCTTTTGACATCACTCCTTTCGACTTACACACAAGTAAGAATTACGTCAGGGAATATGATGAGATTTTTCAAGAACTTTTCCTGTAGTGTCAAACTGACATAGTGGTTGCTATGCAGATGACAACTCTTTCCTCTTCCTCTTCTCAATGATGATGAGCTAGCATTATTGAGCGAGTGTCACGACTGAGCTAAAAACCGTGTATAAATGTCTCAGACGTGATTCAAAGCGCTGAGAATCAAATCATGGTAGCAGTAAAGGATCATCTGTAACCTTCTCAGCTGGAATCCCATCTGTTCCAGCAGCTTTTCTTACTTTCGTAGACAAAATTGTTTTCTATAATAACGAAAAATCAACATTCATCCCACTTAAATTTAATCGTAGATAGTCTTTACAGGAGCTGGATTGGTAAGAAAAAGAGCCACAGGATTTGGGCCACTTTTTTTATCTAGGATAGGCAAAAAGTTTGTTTGTCAGTCTCCATAAATTCCTGTTGATATCGCTCACCAGATCTTGCTAACAGTTGTTGAACAGTGTGCAGTAACATTTCCTAGCTGCCAATCTTTTAAATGCCTCCTCCGACGTCCTTGGTCAATGAGCCTGTCATCGGAGTCTTTAGCACTTTTATTGTTCTTTACCAATTTCGGGTGACTGCCAGTATTTCCCATTAGCATGGTACAGGATTTCGGACAATGTTTGAAGCAGTAATGGCTCATTTGAAAGTAACAGTGAAGGAATCCTTTGTTATTTGAAAATGGGCACTATTGCAAATTCAGAAATCACTTTTAATGGATACGAGTTGAAAACGTTGACGAACTTTTGGATTTATATTTCTAGCAGAGCAGCAGCTAGTCAGCTTGCATATACCTCCCAAGCTGATTTTATTTTAATTTTCCGGGCGACCTCTGGACGACTTCAACACAGATTGGATGGAAGAAATGGATGATTACTGAAAAGCTTTGACTTAGGTCAGGGATTCTTCAGAAATTTGATATTTCTGAGGACTTGATATATGCTTCGATCCATCTAGCTTCGGATTAGACTCTTTACCACGGGCGCAATGCACTATTCATGTGAATTTTTATATCCTATTTTAGGATGAGGAGTTCATATCCATATCCTTACAGGCATGTGCTATATGCCCACTTTTCAATCGGTTGAAAGACGAGACGGTGTCGTTAACGGTGTGTTGGTTCTTCTTTTGTTGACTAACTTCCTTTGAAGTATGCAGAGGTTATTTCTCGGCTAACTATAAGGTTATTCGTCGAATATTTAATCTTTATCATATCCATAGGATAACCTGAATTATTCTGATGTTTCTCTTTCCTAAGCTTGCTAAACTATAACTATGTCTCGACCCCTAAACTTTGTTGTGCTCAACTGAACGCATGGTTTGGCATCCACAGAAAATCGAGTTTAAAGTATTTTCGAAGATGATTTTTTCCTAACAAATCAGGGCAGTAGCTGATGAAGGCACTCACCCGATTAATGGCTACCATAGGGAGGTCCACCACATCAAGGAGACGGCTCTTAATGACCGTTGTGCAGTCGCTTCTACTCTACGGATCAGAACTATGGGGCGACGCTCTCAGCAAAGAGTTACACCGGAAACCCGTGCAGAGACAAGGAGCATTGCGAATCGCATGCGCATACCGAACGGTCTCCGGGGCGGCAGTGCTGGTAATCGCAGGGGTGATACCTATCACCCTCCTTGCGAGAGAGCGGAGAAGTATTTACTTGCGCAGAGGCGGAGATCGCAGAGAAGATATCACCAAGGAAGAGAGACGTCGCTCTCTCAGCGATTGGCAACAGTCCTGGGAGCAAGAAACAACGGGAAGGTGGACTGCATGTCTGATCCCTGACCTGAGGCCGTGGTTCAGTCGAGTGCATGGTGAGACCGATTTCAACTTGACACAGCTCTTAAGCGGGCACGGTTGTTTTCGGTCCTAACTGTACAAAATTGACAAAATATGGTCTCCTAACTGTGTGTTTTGTGCAGGGGAACAGCATGACGCCTGTCACACATTATTCTACTGCAAAAGGTGGAGCCAGAAGCGAGGGGTCCTACTCAGCGAAATCGGAGAGCTCTGTCCGGAAACTATCGTCGAAGTAATGCTGAGAACAGTTGACAGCTGGAATCACGTGGCGCAGTATGCTCGGGCAGTGCTTACATTAAAAAAAGCTTTATTTGAGTGCTTGGAGGCATCGGAGATGGATGGATCTCTTTTGTAGCACTTCCTTCCTCTCCCGTCCTTCCCGTTAGAGAAGAGATACCCATAATGCGAAGGCGCCTTTGGGCGTAGGAACACGAGGCCTAGCCCAAAGTAATGTGTCAAACGGTTCCAGGCTAGGTTCTCAGGTTGACAGGGGAGGTATTTAGTGGGTAGTCCAAAAGCATTTTGCGTCTGGGAGTCGCACACTCAGGGCGTAAACAACCTTCTCCTCCCTACCACAAAAAAAAGGATTTTCGATTATAGGCAAATTCCATCGAAGCAGTGGTTTCATTTTCTCTGATTGCTGTTTTGCCGACGTCACGGCCTTTTTATGGTATTTTTAGTCGTACTCTTCATTAGTAGATCACTTGAGTAAAATATATTATACAGATGTAATTGCTTATTGGATGTCTGCAAGTTATAATTCTTCTTAGATTTCTCAAAGATAATCTACATTGGATTTCCCATTCGTGGGTTTAATTGGGCTCTACTGCCTACCTGATAGATTTGTGCCTATTTTGAGTGCTGATTTTTTGACAAGTGTCCAATGTTAATTTATATTTTGCTTTATGAGGAACTAAAAATTGCAAATTTAGATGCACCCTAGGTAGCAAGGTTTAAACGTCAAAAATAGGTTCAAACAATCCCCCACAGCCCTTACAAAAGTACTGTCAGGAGTCATATCAGCAGGACAAAATACGCAAGAGTTGATTTGAAAGACGTAACAGGTGCCTGCTTTCCAAGCACCAGAACACAAAAAGGGCAACTTTGAAAACCCTACACAGGACGTTCAGAAAATCCTTTTCAGAAAAACTTTTGCCTTAGTAAGAGCTTTGAAGAGAGATAGAAGTTCGCAGAGAAAACCCACAGAAACTGACAAAAATGATGTCCTGAAAAGTAAATATATAAGATTGACTTGAAAACATATTACCATGAAGCTTTTAAAGGATTTTATTTACAGTTTATAGTAATAACATAAGATTTAACAAGTCTAGGAAGTAGCGATGAGGAACACTTTAACCAAAAATAAATGTGAACCGAGAGAATTAAGGGACGTCAAGCTCCAAACTTCAAATATTGATGAGAACCCTCAGGAAACGCCCCACAAGCACTGAGGGAAAAACTGAAATTGGTATCCGTAGAGGAAACAATGATCTCAAAATATTAAGAGGAAAAATGAATATTTTAAGACTAAACATTCAAAATTACAACAGGCATAAGGACAATCTAAAGTACTACCTACATTAAAAACGACACCGTTCGCGAACTTTTACAAGTGAACCTGAGCAAAAACGAAAAATAAGGCTTAGGTAAACTAACGAATTCAGAATTACAAATTTCCAGGATTACCCAAAAGGAATTTTAATAGGATCCACCTTAATGTAAAAACCCTGGAAACAGAAGTAGAATTTTCAACGAATGCGTGACAGTGCAGCAATTAAACAATCTAAAAGGAGAAATTTTCATCTTCAGTCGACTGGATGAGAATGATAGTTGGATACAGTAGACGCCAAGTACCACCATAACAATCATGGCTAGAACTTATATCATATTGATGGAAGAGTAAAAAGCATACGCAGTAGTTATCATATCCTCCTGATTATCCGCTTAGGAACTTTCCCTCTGTACAAGATTAAAACACATAGCTATATGCATATCCTGCAAGACATATGACCCTTCAAGACAGATCCGACGTTTCTACGAAAGGATTTATAAAACTTTTAAACTTAATTCGATGCCTCATAGGTACAAATACCAATGATGCGAAGAAAAAATCAAATTCTAGATAGCCAAAAAACAAGACTCTATAAAGGTTCAACAGTGCTAAATTCACCGTAACCTAGTGACTACTAATCGTAAAGGAAGACTGAAAAATGAGGTCAGTAAACATCGAATTAGAAGAAGTGAAAAACTAGAAGCCAAAATTAAAGCTGGCAACCTTTAGGGCTTCTATATACGGCTTCCCAGCTTCTAAACATGAATCATTGCAATGCCCCACAAGTCTAAATTTATTCAATGGAAACTAGGCTATCCTCCTTTTTAGATTTCATAATAAGGCACAGCATCCAGAAGATCTTATACGAATATATCTTCCGAAGCAGTCAAACAGCACACCTCATTGCAATAAGGAGGAACATGAAATACAGGATTCGCATGGCATAATTTAAATCTGCAGGTCAGGGCAGAATGGATCAAAAACTGGCAAGAACCTTTTCCTTACTCCACCCACATAACTATTTGACATCGCTCACACTCCTAAAAAGTTTCACAAAGGAAGAGAAACGAATACATCTTGCAGCAAATAATTCGATCTTTTGCAAAATCAAGATGGTGAAAATTAACAAGCATCCTGTCGCACATTCGTGTCTAGTCATATCTCCAACTAGTTTTTTCAACAAATACTAATGGATCAAGCCCAACCGGTATTTAAGTCCCGTTAGATCGAGATTGTGCTTGAAAGATAAGTGCTAGTTAGTAGTTAAATTGTGTTAATGACGAGAGAAATATCAAAAAATATCACTTCAGTATTTCCGAAGCACGAAATACGCAAATTGGCAGTAATCTTAAGTTCGCTGAAGACTGTCCCACGCCAAGTTAGCAATTTTATACTTTTTTTTTCTCGTTCGAAGTGAATGTTTGATGATTTCGTCTCGCTCTTACTCATGATTGAAACGTCAAAATAGCCGCAGAAAATAGTCCGTTGACATATTTATGCCCTAGTTTTGCCCGAACCTGTACCAGGTACGAGTAGAAACAGAGAGTAAACAAAAATCTTTGGAAAGTGTCCTGATCGCTTTTCTGCACCTTTCGGTGATGACGCCTGCTCAATGGAGACTTCCTAAACCGTAAGTAGGCTACTATTACAATCAAAAGCAGGAGCTACCATGGTTATGAAAATTTCATAATTTTATTACGCACGGCCCCGATTCGTAGCCTCTAAAACCCTAAATGATAATCATATCGAGACAAAAACAAAATCGCAGGATTCGTGACATTTCACAGTCACTGATATGGGGAAACGAAGAAATTGTTAGCTTAGTTTGTATTTTTATTTGGTGGCTTAAGGGAAGGCGCTTCATTTAAATATTTTTATTGAGATGAATAATAATAATTGCTAGCCCAGTCATTCGTTTGGTGACTTGGTCCTTGAGTTTGGTAGAAGACTCGGAGATGGTAGTTTGGCCGAAATTATTTCGGAGCAAAATTATATTTGTAAAGGAATTTCTGCTCCTTAACCATATGAGTCATGAGTCTTCATATCATTGCAAAATAAATATTCTTGAACTCAGAACTTGCTTCAGTGAAGGCAGTAAAACATTCAGCTACATTATTGTATTGAAATTCTAAAATTTAGCTCACTGTATTGTTTTTTGTGTCAGCTACTCCTTCTTCGACGTCAACATTATGCAAAGAGTATCTAAAAATTGCATGTCTTACTCAAACGACTGGTTGTTTCGTTAAATTAGAATTGTAAAGCTGAACGTTTAAGGCTTCACTCATGATCAAAATATTGTTATATAAATGCTAAAATTAGATTAGAAGTCATACTGTTTTATATCAACACAAAAATTGATTTTACGGCGGCTTAACAATTTTAGAGTCCTTTAAATAGAACTCGACAAAAAACATGCATTGTAGAGTTAAACCCCACACAAAAGGACGACAATAGACATCAGCCTATCTCCTTAGATTGAATACAAACGATGCTCCATTCGGTGTTATCAGCCTTTTGCAAGACTTTCACCCATCACAAATCAGGAGTGGGAATAACTTTGCTATACACGCCGCAGCAACCGCCATGAAAAGGACGAGCTTGTAGCAATAAAAATATACTTCAACTTGAGTCCTGAACGGGTGAATAGTCAACCGGTGAAAGAAGGCACACTCAAAGTCAAACAATCAAGCTGACGGAATTCTCGGTCCTCGGATCTAATATCCTAGAAACGGCAGGAAGCAAGGCATGAGCAAATGGCACTGACTTTTCAATTGACAGTATGCGAAAGCTTATTTTCTTCTCATTCGCTGCAAATAACAGAATATGACGAAAAATTCCATTGTTGTGATGGTGCTATGTTCCTTTGATTTAAAGATGAAGGAGCTCGAATCTTAGGTACTGGGAACAGGCTTGAACGACATCATCATCTACTTTTGCGATGCCTATAGCTGAAAATTCAATCTGAATTGAGGGTTCCTGTCGGTTGTAGACAAAATAGAAAACAATTTCCCAGGCAACATAATAAATTCGGGGAATGATCACGTTATGGCGTTGATTGACAGGAGTAATGTAATTGATTGTTTCGCATAATCCAAAATGAAATGGCAGATTGCTGTTGAATTTCGCTTACACCATAATAAATCACGTTCACTTAATTTTACAAACACGGTTGAATGCGGATTGTGCATTTTCGTGATTACAATAAATTTTCCACTAGGAAGAGTTTTATTTCGTGGAAACTGCTACATTGTAGTGGATTTCCTCAGTTTTGTTTTCCTACTTAATTGAAAATTCAAGACTTATCGTTCATCCAGTGCAGACCGAAATTCTTCGAAAATCGGAAAACTAAATCTTAAGCATCCTTTTCTTGCCACAAACTGGACACAAGTATGGTTCGATGTGAATATTTCCATGGGTTATGCATTCCAACTACATGAATTCGAGTACTACCAAGCACAAATATTTTCATTGCATAAATATTTGTATTATGAAGTGGTTTAATTTGCCAAAAGGGCTATAGTGGGCTGCTAGCTAGTCCTTGGGTAAATATTCACCAAGTGTTATAAAAGCGTTAAAGGAAATGTACTTGAAAACTTCAAACAAACTTGTACGGCTAACGTTGTATACTGATAAGGACTTTATGAGAATTTTGAGTTTGAATAAGAAACGACTGAAACTTTCAGTTTAAGTTAGTTTTTCAGTTTGCTCTGGGACTTGCTTTTGAATCCGTATGTAGGGGGTGAAATGTGTTGTGTGGCTTCAACTATTTCAAATGATTAATCCCATCAAATTTTTGAATGGATACTCGATTACTTTTCATACTCGATTCACCAACAAATGATTGTGATTATGATGTCTTATTACAGTACTTAATCTACGGACTTGCCCGCCAACGCAACCTCTCGTGTCTCAATCCACGAAGAATAAATTTTTCAACCTCCGGCTCCTTTGGACTTTTCCAACAAATCTCGAAGTTTTTATGGATTTAATCGTCTCTTTCTTCTCTAATTTGCTCAGTCTGAATCTGCATGGAGGATTCTACTCCTTGCCGAACTCAAAGTCGTAAAGAAAATGGTTTGACTTTCCTGAACATTACACGCTATTTACATGTTAAAAGTTCGCGAGATTTCCTAACGAGCTAAGAAAATTTTCGGAAAATGCAAATAAAACTTGGATGAGATACGAAAAATTATTTTATTGTACGCCACCTTAACGCACAGTGGCGTGATCACCTGAACACGCGCTAGAGGTCGCTTGTAATTTTGTCTACGCCGTAAGCTCACTTAAATAGCAATCAAAAATTTTCGCAATTAATCTTCAAATCAAATCGCATTCATAACAACTTGTTGTTGTAGTACTCAGGACCTGCCATTAATATTTTACAGGCTATGAGTGCAAAACAATGGCTCCAATTAATACGTCGAGCACAAGTTCCAGGAAAATTTCAAAATTCACCGCGTTCATACTTATTCGATTAACGTCTTCAGAAATTTCTTAATTAATTAATCGCTTTATGTTTTCCATTGTATTTTTGATGCTTTTCGAACGAAACGACTATCAACGCTCCGGCTCGGAAAAACATGAATATATTCCCTGTATTTGCCATAACTCTAAGCGCCTAAAGTCATTGAAATTAACGACAAACCTCATCGTTCCAGGACCCAAAACAATATTGTCTTCTCAATGCGACTGTCAAATAGGGAATGGGACAATATATATATTTCACTCAAAGTTAATTCCTATCCCTCATTAATTTAATTGCTTAAAGTTGAGACTTTGCTGGCGAATGTAACGAAGATTGATTCGAAACCGTTTTCTAGCTTTAAAGCAATTGCGTATCCTTGGCAAGTTTCACTAGATATAGCAGCAATTACTTTCGACAGATAGCAACCCCCTATCAGAGTATTTACATTTCGTCCTGGTTAAAGCCGTTGTAACACAGTGGCAAAGCAGATAGTAATCCGCTTGCTATGATTAAGAAATTTTCGACAGAGTCGATCAACATTTGCATTTTTCTTGAGGCAAGCGAGACTTTCTCTGAAATCACAAAGTCTCGACAACTTTTTCGAATATCAGAGAATCAGATTTGCTGTTTTGAATTTCCAGAGGGGAAAAACACGACTTTCCTAATTTCATTCAAAAAGTGCGGGAGTGTGTTTGTTCACAAGGAGTTTCTTTCACGCAAAACACATTATCAGAACGACGCGCTTCAGGAGCTCAATCAAAATCGGGACATTTATTCTTTTGGGAATCTCAAAAGTGATATGAACAATTCTTTTATCTACGCGAGAACGATGAAGCTTTGATGAATATGAGAATGTGGTAACGCTTTCAGTTTCTTCCGTAATAAACTTTAAGGAAGATTGACAAGATTGATAGGGAATTTGTTATAAACTCTATCCTTACCGATAAGCATTCAAACGAAATCGCTTCTGCAGAGCCGAAAAATGTTGGAAGCCGAAGGTATTTTAATGATTTTTTCAGTTTTACGCAACCTAAAACGTGGGAGCACGTTTCAATTTCTATCAAATAAGAAACCCGCCAACCAAGCATTCTCGCTTCGTCCTGCCATATCCACCACCACATTGAATTACGCCAGCATCGAAGTGAAGAAAATGAAAATTAAATAAACACTCAACAAATCTACATACACAACGATGTTACTCCCCCTGAAACTATACCCTGTCGACAAACGGATCATGTCTGGTTTGGTGGCGTTGTCAACAGGATGCGAGTGAAGACTCTACGGATTACAATGTTGATTCGTTCGGAAGTGTATGGCGCACTGGAAGCTCACTTAGCATCCACGCAAAGGACGTATTTGTCGTCAGCAGCAAGTCTTCGCTGGAAAATTTATGGAAATTGCAAATGTGAAAGAAAATTGAAGTTTCTGTATCATAAACTGTGGCCGCAGATGATGCGGGCATACTATTGCATAGAACACAAGTGGCTTAATGTTCAAAAAGGATGTTGCTTATTTTTATTTTTCGTTTTATGAATGTAGAGGAAGTTAACGATAATCTAATCAACGAGTTCGTAAAATGGAATAAGTAACTAGGAACATAATAAGGAAATTATTGGGCTTGGTCATCTCTTGGCAGCACTTTCAAAATATGTTTGTAAATTACTACTTATATTTGTTAACTCCTATCTTGGGACGTAATTTTCTAGTCACGAAGCCCGGAACGCAGGATCAAGCTGACTCCGAACTTTTTCTTAATTTTTTCTCCTGTACAAGGAGAGGGTTGACTAGCCTCTTCGTTAAAATCAATAACTTCGCCATCCTCTTTTACAATAACAATTTTTCGAACAGTTCAAAGGACATTTTACATGAACAACATTTGTTTTAGAAAAACACTTTTGAAAAAATGTACAAGTAATCACAAAAAGAATTGTACAAAACGTTGCTCATACCATTTAAGCCTTTCTAAAGCAAACCTGAAATTAAGCAGCATGACAATTTTTTTGTCAGCTTATAAAAAAGGATACGTAGCCTCTCTACAAGTAGTGACAAGCTATGGGATGATTTTGGTTTCGTGCAAAAACCGAAAAAATTAGGAAGGATGCCAAATTTGATTGAAAAATGGGATTAGTTAGCGCGGAAATAAAGAGCAATACATTGGTTGTGACGCGGAATATCTTACCATTTGCACAGAAAGCCGGATAATTGATTTCTTTCAGGATACAGTGGCATTTTATTGAAAGATATTTCGAGGAAGAGGTATCACTGAACGGAAAAGAAGCTCTAGATTACCAAGACTTACTATACTTTTGCTAGACTATCGTCAAAAAAACCGGCAAACCGATTTAAAATTTCATTGGACAATGATCTATTTCGAGCAACGCGATATCAAATTTCGTCAAGATTGGTGATAAACAGGATCTCAAAAGCTGGATTACGTGAGACCCTCAAACTTAAACCTGTTTATAAGTCAAACCTTCCGTTCAGAGTCAAGCCGAAACCCTTGCAATGGGCACAGGAATATGCTCATTGGGTTCAAAGGAAGTGAGATACATAGATTTTATCTGAGGAGCCAAAATTTGAACGCTTGAACGCTCCGTTCAAGCAACAGTAGAATGGTTTGACGGTGGAAACCTCGCGAAAGGCTTAGCAATGTACGTCTTCGAAGACTTCTTCAAATATCAGAAGATGTGATGCTCCAATATGTACGGCTGACGGTGAGAACCTTGTGAAAGGCATAGTGATGAATGGCGTCGAAGACTTCCTTTAACCTCAAAACCCCTATAAAGAGGAAAACACCCTCATACCATCACATCATGGGGATGTTTTTCTGGTCCAGAGCGGGGTCCAATGTACTCGAGTGACGGCAGGGACCTCGAAAAAGACGGAATCGGAATGAATGCTACGAAGAATTCCTCCAAAAAAAACAGAACCCCCCATACATTTCATGGGGGTGTTTTTCTGGTAACGAATAGGGTCCGATATGCTCACAAATTCACAGAAACCAGCTTGAGTCTGTTGTCTGGAATGTTCCAGGACATGTGTATGCGCTTTATCGATTGGTTTTATTCATTCTTGCCAACAAAATTTGTGTTGAAACAGGATTATAAGCCATGTGTGAAAGATGTGAATATTAAGTTTGTACGAACTTGGTGTGAAAAGCATAATTTTGTTTTATTTTGACTTTTAGAGGTCAGAAAGTACTTTATCAGAAGGTATCTCGTTCATAAAAAAATAAAGTTGGAAAGGCGAGAAAGCGCATTGCCTCGATCTAGATGGTGAAAAACTCAATAATTGACATCAAATCATCCTGGAAAAAACAATTGAAATCGATAAATCAGCGGTATGTGAACATAATTCAGGACAGAAATGACCCAACAAATGTTGGTTAAAACCACAAAGTTCTAGCAACAAGGCAAACATTTTTTCTTAGTTGTCCTTAAAAAACCTTTTTTACAGGTTAAAATGCCTTATCAATTATTTTAACTTATCTTCGGGAACCGCAAGAAACATTTTTTCCCCAAAACTAAACCTCCACAGATTCTTTTAAATTTTTTTAATTCTTTTCTAATATTGCATTTATTTTTATTTCGGTAAAATAATATTAGCCATCTTTTATCATTAACAGTCTTTTATAGCAGAAAATGGTCTGGTGAGGTTTTCTCCAGTAATATTTGTAATTTTTACGAGTTTTTAAACATATAAAAATCATAAAATCATGAGTACAGTCGGCTCTCAAATTCCTCACACAATTGTTTCCTGCAAGTGTGTGCAAATGTTGAATGTAGAGGGATGTAAAAAAATATGCTTCAATAGCCGTGTTTTAAAGTATTTATTTATCATAGGAATAGGAATTAACATGGGAAAAACGACACGGAAACTAACAACTAGATATAAGGAGCACATACGTTCGTTTACACATAACAAAGCAGACTCCAATTACACAACACACCTACAGAATCACACACACGAACCCGATACCATGGCAAACTCAATGACGCTACTACACAAACAAAAGAAGGGACTTAGACTTGACGTACTAGAGAAATTAGAGATCTACAAACACAAAAAAACCCACGGAAATATAACCAACGAACAAATAATGACCAACTCCGACACAATATTTTCAGTCCTCGGCCCAATCCTTGTCAAAAAAAGAAAACGCGACGAACCCGACAACAATAATCCCACGATCCTGAAAAGACCCAAACTTAATGACCCTCGTTAACACCTAATTAACCAGACCTACCCCTCCGAAAAAAGTTTCACATATGAAAAGATGGACACCGCGACAAACACATCAGAACGAGCTGAAGTTGGCTGTATGCAGCCGAAATGCGTCCTCGAGACCCACGATGCAAGGCCCGGCGGACCCTAGCTACCCAGAGTTATTTATTTATCACTATGTATACATAACGAACTTAAAGAGCCGCACTAGGTGCTTTCGAGTGTTTCTTTAATAAGTTTGTCAATACCCCCTTTTTTCTTGATAAAGATTTCTCTGACATACTTGGTCTTTCTCAATACTTGAGATATATGTTCTCAATTGGGATCACATTCTTCCATTATAGAAGAAGCGTGCAGACTTCATTTATATTTTTAATTGTCAAAGTTTTGACGTTTCCAACAGTTTCCTCTTCCTCACATTCATTGTGTATTTCACTGTTACTCAGCTGTTGCTCAATTAAGTATTCATTTGAGTGAGATTCAATCATTAAAATCTTCTTTGCTGACGTCTGTGTTTAGTTTATTCATTACGCTAACTATTTCATTTGTGACAGTTTCCGGTGTTTCTTCAAAATTTATAAAATCGCTCATCATTTCTGGGTATAATTGTTACCAGGAACATGTCATTGTTCACTGTTTGATTTCAGCCCACGAGTCTTCAATATTACTTATTGCGTTACATACATTAAAATATGATAAAATTATGTTAATACAATAATCAATAATAATAAAATAAAATTAATATAATAACATAAAATTCACTCAATGTTGGCCCATCTTGTCTGTCATTTTCTTTGATGGCCTTAGTCATTATTGTCCTCATATAATATCCGTTAAACGTAGCGATCACTATTACGTCCATGGGTTGTTTGACGGCTATAGTATTGAATGAAAAAAACACAGCATTGAATTCCGGATATAAATTCTGTAGAGATTTTGCGTGACTTGGAGCATTGTCTATTAATAAGGGTTCAAATTCTAAATTACTATTTTTAATTATATTGATTAACAGTCGACACGAAATGATAACTGAACCAATCTTTAAATATTAACGCCGGAACTCAGGCATTGTTTTTGATTTTCAAAGGACCGGAAGCCATTCCTTATCTTTCCCTTTCAATGCTCTGAGATTTTGTGCTTGGCAACTAACAATCGCTTCGATTTTGTACGATTGGTGTACGAAGGTGCGATATATTCCAACTTAAACAAATGAACCAGCAAAACACAACACGTTGACGCACGCCCTAACGCAAGACTGAAACTGTTTGGACTTCTTGATCAGAACAAGATTGATTGGTGTCTCCTGAGAGTTAAAAAGTTGATTTTTTTAAAGTGTGCGTACTAGCGGATTGTGCGAAAGGTGAATGTGCGAAGGTTGAGGTCCGCCTGTATTGAGATTTGAATATTTACTTCATTTTTCATTTTCTTTCGTTTCCTAACAATTTTCCTTACGTTTCCGTTAACAATATCTGTCAGTTGGATGAAAAAAATGACATTTTCCATACGCCTCTCGTTTAGAGGCCCCTAACAAGCGTCGACAAGTCAAGAAAGTCAACTTTTATTCTACGGAGCGTCTACATGACCCTTAGTATCCTTAAAGAAATCATTATTTTCTAATGATTAGATTTTATTCACGGAATTGCCATGTGATGCAGATATGAGACTAGTACCAAAGACTGTTCTTTTCGAACTCGTACGAAACCATATCTAGACAAATCTTCTCCTAGACCTTCCAATGAAAGATATTCTTTCAGGATTTTCTGCGTGTTTTTACATATTGTACTCGCATTAAGGGAGGATCTTACAGTTGTCGAACAGAATTCCCTCATCGTGAAAAATTATGGTAGTGAAAAAACAGAGGTCCTTCCAAAGATTTGTCTTGCAGCCGCTTGAAAGTTTCGAAAAACGTGGATTTCTACGAACTCCTTTTCAAACAAGGTAAAAGTTCTGACATCCTTGTGCCGATATGCATACTTTGTATTGTATTTACTTTTATTAGGTCAGGTTAATTTGCGTCGGGTTAGTCATTCGTTAATGAAAGTTTTTGTGTTTGGGTATTTTCAGAATTGTGGGATTGTCATTGTCGGGTTCTTCGCGACAACGTTCTGTTTCGGATAAGGATAGGCTCGAGGGCTGCGAATATTTTGTTGGAGTCGGTCAATAGTTGTTCGTTAATTATTTGAACTTGAAGTAAAATCTCTGCACCATTGACTTGTATGCTGTTAGGGGGTGTTAGCCAGGGTGGTTGGATGAAACGGGCATGGTGAACCTGATTTTCTTCATCTGTGTGAAGCGTTCCTCCTTCGCTTCTGAGTTGTTGATGATGAAGGACTCGTCCATTTATCTTTTTTAAGTATATTGGTATATTGGGTGTCCAGTGTTAATCCTCAGCATGTCCGTTCCATCCTCAGCAATGTGGATGTGGAGGTAAAAACGCAAAGCAGTTTTGCTGGGGTATGATCCTGATGAGGTTCTTCTGTGAATCGCGGGCTGTTGCTTTGGTCGTATTTTTATCTTTTGCAATGATTAGTGTTTTACTCACGGGTAGAGATGTGTAAAAGTTGGTCCAATGATAGGAGTCGATGGTTGTTCTTCTACTTTATAGAATACGTTGAGGCAAAAATTTGTGTATATGACTCTAAGGTTTAGAATTTCTACTAAAACCGATGCTATGTCTTTTCTAGTTTGTAGGCAGGAGTTCACGATTGGTTTGATAGGGATGTAAGACTTGTAGAGTTTGGACAGTGCTTTGAAGAGTAGCGTTGAAGGGTTCTGGTCTATGTATTAGTATTTAGTGCTGGAGTTGATGATCAGTGGTGCTCGCGAGATCCCATACCGTATGGTCGTTTGGTCTTTGCTTATGAGGTTCCTGATTGCTCCAGTGAATGGATTTAAATGAAGTCTGCCATCTTCACTATCCCTGTTGTACGGCCCTTGTTGGCCTTCGTTTTTGTCGGCCTTCTGTCAATTAGTTTTTGATTAACTTCTCGTTTATGCTCTTGAGCGTGTTTTAATCTTCACTCTGGTAGGTTTTGCTTGCTTTTGTCCTTAACTTTTGAGGGTTGTCCATTGCGTTGTGTCCCGCGTGTGTCTGTTGTTCTTGGTGTAGCTTGGTGGTGGCTATTTCTGTGAGGATAGCCGATTTTTCAATGCCCTGACTGCACTTTGTGTTGTGTAAATTGTTTTTGAGTCCTTTTGTTCAGCAGTGTTCTTTCCTCTTTTGTAAATATTATGAAATTATGAGGTTGACTGTGCGATATCAAAAGGCTGTTGATTGATTCTGGGTCAGTTTTTTTATTATATTTTTTATTACTTCCTACTTGTCCTTTTGTTCAATATTTAGTCATTCCTTTAAGTTTTTGTGTAGTAGCAATTAGTTTTCCATCTTAATCGTGATGACAATTGAATATGGATTGATTTCCTTCTTTTTGATGTATGTTAGAAACATTTGAAACACTGTATCAAGTTTTCGAATGTCTCTAACAATCGTCTCATAGCAACGGAGACATGCTCGATGAAGCTAACCCTCTGTAAAACAAAAAAACCCAGCCCGAAAGACGCCTTGACCTTCGACTCCAGAAACAGCTAAAGAAATGCGTGACCTAAGGAAAAAGGTGAATTGATGGGTGTGATTCATTATTGGAGGATCACCAATGCAAGGAGTAACTTTTTGTAAACCATCAGTAATTTCAGGCGTTGAATCTTAGCTTCGATCATTTGTTTTTGAATCACCTTCGATGCCAATGTTACCACTTTCAGCATGTAGGCAGAACTTGCCACCTTATCCATGCAAGGGGAATTGTCCTAATGGCTTTTTGTCAGATTGGCACACACAAGGTTCCAATGTAGTCATTCTACAGTAGCGTTGTTCTTATATACGAGGCCAATGTAATGGTTTTTGCTGCTTAATTCAAGACCATCAGTATATACCACCAAAGCGTTTTTGCAAGACACCAGGTGATTGTCATGGCTTTTTGCGTTGTTGGAATGTTGCGTTTTTCGAGTTGGTCTCACTCTGACGAAAGGACGTGAGCTCCGGGGAGCGTGGTAACAAACCGTACCCATTAGGTCAAGCATTCAACCAATCAAAGGTAAGTTGGTGTCTACCGGCAGACTCGCTCTGTTCCGCGAGGATGAGGAGGTGAATTTTTCTTTTATTTAAACTAGCCAGAATTCTATCCGGTTTCCCGTTCGCCGCCATTAAATCAAAGAGAAATCTTATTGCATTTTACTATTTATTCTCCAAGGACCATATAAAAATAAGAACAACAATCAATAACACATCCTCCCTCGAGATTGTCTTTTGAAACTGGCTGCAACAGATCACAGATTAAGGTGAATCAAGTTATGCGACAAATAGTAGAGGACTAAGACGCACTATCATCACAACCAGGTTTTCTAAACGTTAAGTATGTGATTGGAAGATCTGGGTGTGTTTTAATAAAAAATTGTACTATATTGTAACCTATAGGTGGTCTTTTTTTCGAACAAGCCCAATCCGCTGTCAGAAAGTGGAGCGATCTTTTGTGGTTCGTATAATCGAACACTGCCAACTGCTTTGAATCTTTACCATTATTAGTTTTCAATTTATTATTAGTAACTAGGTTACAATACTCGACGAGGTCAATGTGTATAAACCTTGTTGGCAACAAACTCGAATACGGAAGAACGCATGACACCTGTAGCGTTCATTTAATTAACATCAAAATAGACTCCTAGATATCCCTGTCAGACATGGAAACACAAATATTTCCTGATCCTGTGTAGGTAAGTATCCTGGTAAGATCATTTAGAATTTATGGATTGTATTAAGAAAGTCACCACCATTAGCTTTTCTATACCAAAAACCATAAATTGATAGGGAAACTCAATCTCGAAACGATAGAAAAGTTTGTCATCGAATCAATTGGTTTGTTCATCCTGGCCAACAGATTGTCTCATTGCAGATAACTGTATCTGCGCAATCATTTGGTTGATACAGTTCAAACTCATCATACCTTCGATCAGTCCAAGGCTTCAAACTTTTGATATCTTGCGCAGCCAATTTGATTTTAGATCTGTCTCCCAAGATTGTTGCCATTGGTCTAAAGTGTATCCTCCTGCATCTCTAACAATTACTTCATTATTATCTTCCTTTCTCCGGAGGCAACCTGATTAAATAATTTATTTTTATAACATAAGAAATACGAAAATTTGCCGTAACTTTCTCTTGCCACATCGGAAACCGGAGAAAGTCTACTTGAAACACTTCAGATTATCTCTGGGTAGCTTGGGTCCGCCGGACCAATAACCATGACCAACTCCGACACAATATTTTCAGTCCTTGGCCCAATCCTTGTCAAAAAAAGAAAACGCGACGAATCCGACAACAATAATCCCACGATCCTGAAAAGACCCAAACTTAATGACCCTCGTTAACACCTAATTAAATTTTTCAAGAACTTTTTTATGCATCTGAAACTAGTCCATCTAACCAAAATGTATCAAAGACGCTCCCATATTAATGATACTCGCTCTTAAACATTTCCTTTCCTTCATATGTCAACAAATATTTAATGTCACCTTTTGAATACGCAAGGATTGGTAGAATGTATTCTGCGAAAGCTCAATTTATAATTGCCAATAACATCGACATATCTGTGATGTTTCTTGACAGTTTTGAGCGATTTCCAGTTTGGATTTGTCAAAACGGACAGAGTGAGTGGAAAAAACGGAACTTTTTAATTTTAATATACTGGATTGTACAGTCCAATTAAAAAGTTAAGTCGCAATGGAACTGTTGAAAGTTTGAAATAATTTCAAAAGTATACTCGATGAAATTCTGTTGAAAACTTCTTTCCAAGCCAACAAGCCTCAATAAATAGACTGAAGCTCTGAATCGATTTCCAGAAATGTATATATCTATTTTGATATCAGGTTTCTTTTCTTTAATTAACCTTACATGTGTGTTTCATTAAAATAACAAGTGGGAAGCTCCTACAGAATCCACATACGTATTCATGATATAGCAGGATGTGTAGTTATGGCTACCGTTGATTATCACCTTCTGAAATTAATTCTATTCTTCATATGTAACGTACCTTACTGGAAAATTCAGATAAACTGACATAAGTGCTAACTAGGAAACAGGTGCTCACTTAAAACTTTAGCAAAAAGGTTAAGATATGGCGGCGCAATCTTCATAACTTGACAATTTTACACGACAAGCGAAATAATCGTTCCTATTACACCATTTAATCCATCCCCACGGCAAAACATTTATGTTGTGGATATGTGGATACCTGTCGTGTCACATGTAATATGAAAATTAGCGATAGTTAATCGGATTACGGAAATGTTTCGGGCAGGATGTGAGTTGAGAACGTTCATAAGGATTAAATTCCAACGCAATATGA
This sequence comes from Stratiomys singularior, assembly GCA_954870665.1. Taxonomy (NCBI): domain Eukaryota; kingdom Metazoa; phylum Arthropoda; class Insecta; order Diptera; family Stratiomyidae; genus Stratiomys; species Stratiomys singularior. The sequence goes on along the minus strand of OX940881.1, from coordinate 23,559,390 downwards.
GCGATGAGAATGGATGGATTGGCTGACACGTTTCATATTTTGTCTATCATATTACATGAGTGAATTTCCAGGAAGCTTAAGGGTATTTAGTTTCAATTAGTTTGCAGAGATTTAATTTTCGGTTTCCAGTGATCCTTAGATAATCAAAGAGCTTAGTTTCCACCTATCCTTTACAATTAAACGGTGTCAAAAAATAAGCTCTTGGAACTGTGAAAATTATTGATAGGACTACAGAACAGAGTGTTAACAAGCTCCTCTGCTGCGAAAAAAGGAAAAAAAAGGAAACGAGCAAATCTTAGGAATTTAGGGTCAAATCAACTTGAACTATAGTTTCTAGATCTGGGAATGTTTCAGTTAAAGTTTTTGGTGGCTTACACTGATGACATCGTTCCGGGAATAATTACTGGGATCAGTTGGGTTTGACAATTTAGACTCAACCAAGTCAAATAAGTGAAGCAATGGATAATTCCACCCGAAGCAGCCCCTATGTTGGCAACACATTGTCTAAGCATGAAGCAATCCATAATGATTTGTCCGTAAATTATCCTTACAAAGCTCGCCCACTGCTCACAGGGGCAAAATTGATTGTTTCAGGTCACCACTTGTCATTAAGATTCTTAAATTCACTCAGTGGAAACTGACTATGCCATTTACAATTCTTCTGAATTATTTGTACCACGTTTCGGCTAGAAAAGGATACTAACGGTTCAGGTGTTGACAGGAATCCATAAAACTTGAATCCTAAATTATGCCTATGGCAAGCATAGTTAACTCTGAGTCGATTCAGTGCTGATTGAGGGTCCTTGGAATGCAAGGACTATTTTAATTAAGATTATATTTTGGGGGAAATGAAAAAAAAATTAATTTATCGTGCTTCTGTATATACTCCACTTGAACAACATAAATGCTGAATTTATGTATCTTAACAAACTTGTCAATAGCGTCATTAACTGATGATGAAGCAACAATATCCTCAGTGATATCAGTAAGGAACTTCAGCGGCATATTTCCAAGAATGACGTTTAGCTGATAACTTACCTGGTAGATACCTGCAAAACACGTCAGAAAAAGGTCTAGCGTTGTTCCGTTGTTTAGTGAGCTGATCGTGAACGTAAGTGATCCTGGAGAGATAAGACGTCAACTTTTAATGGCTCCGAAGACGCAGGATTTGTGCCAGAAGACTGTTTTATAAGAATACACTGAGTGTTAACATATAGAAGCATTTGAGGAAATTCGAAATTTCTCCGGTCTTTTCTTAGGGACTAAAACAATAGCGACATCAGCAATGTCTAAAGTTTTAAACCGCGGAATAGAGAGTGACTTCAAAATGGGATACATAAACCAACCTCTATATACCAAGTTGTCCACGCTTATGTAGATATCGTCAAATTACATAATCCTGACAAGAAATTTACTAAAGGGGTGATTGACAGAAAACAACGGAGAGTTGAATGTAAGAGAGCTCATTAGCCTGAGTATGATTACAGGGATATGATACACAGACAGTTTCAAGATACTTGTGCGTCCGGGAATCGGATTTCTAGGACCTTACACATCAAAATTCCTATCGATCGGATCTTAAACATCAAAATTCCTAACCGATGGGTAGCGTGCCAAGCACTATTTGACTGAGGTCCATACGAAACATATGAGTGCCCCTGTGACCATATAGAGAGGTACAGCTGATCCAACAGCCTCGGTAAGGTGACACTTATTGGTGTGAATATAGAAAGTTTCAAATAGGTTTAAGCGATTTTTTGGCTCGAGTATGATTTAAGAACGATGTAGTACACTCAAGAAACTGGTTTCAGGCCCAAGATATATCTGGGTGCCGCGACGCATAGTGAAACCAACTTGAAAGGAAAGAAACTTTGACACTGTTTACCGGTGTTGAACTTTTATTTCCAACTAAAATGTATATCGTTTATAGGGGCCTTAATAAAAATGAGAATAGAAAAAGCGAAGTGCAGTCTGTGGAAAACATTCAGGACTTGAAACGTCAAAAAGATTTGTGATGCTAAATGCAAGATGTGGATTGAAACTTGCATTGCAATTGACAAAAATATGGGGGCCAAAATAACGAAATCCATTAATAGGAACCAAAAAAAAAGTCAGAGAATGCATCAGTGTCTGAGGGATGCTTTTTGGGTTTGAAATGTCCAAGCACAAAGTCGTCGGGTCAGCTCGCCAGGAGAAAACTGAGTTCATACGGGACAGAAAAATGAAGAACTAAAGAGGGTGCATAGAAGCAATCTGGGATATTTCAAAGGGATTGAGACCTGAAGATTAAAGGTAAATTTTGCATTTTAGAGGAGCAGACAACATTGCCCTGCAAGAGAATCAAGGAATCAAGGAACAAGGATTGTCAAGGACAATCAAGGAAGCTTTCTCCTTGATAAGAGAAATTTGGGACGCCTAAAGCCAAAGCAAGTCTTTAATATTCTCAGAAATATGGAAAAGGAAATTGCTGCTGGAAAATTTCCCAGGACAAGTGATTTCAAGTGATCGTACTGTCTATAATATAGTCTTTTCTTAGCTCGATACACGCTTCGATGCTCTAATTTCTTTAGCCATTCTACAAACAGCTTTTTTTAAGGTCTGCTAAGTAAACCTCCTTGTCGGTGATGACCTCCTAACGCGACTCAAATTTCAGCCCGGCGAATGACAATTGCACTGAAACAGCGGCAATGACTTCGCTGAAGTTCCTCCATACTACGCTTGCTGTCCGCAGTAAGCGCACCCGAAACCATCGCGCCAGTAGCTTTCTCATGCCCAAAATTTCATGCAGGATTAACCAACGTGGTCTTTTGAGATGCTTAAAGTCTCATCTATCGCGTATACTTTCTAGAGGCGATCTACCATTACTAAATCGTGGGTTTTTGTCTCGTTATCCTCCGTCGTAGCCGTTTTCGGGGCACCTGGGCATGTCTCATAAAAACCGATGTGTGACAAGTTTGAACCACGTTAACCCAATTTTTTACGCTCTCCACTGTACACAGCGTACAAGCGCTCTTTTTTTGACTTTTAAAACAAGATTTCAATTACCAACCGATATTGCACTTATTCCATTTTTTAAAATCCGCGGAAACGTCCTCTTAAATACACCATGAAAACAATTCAGCTGAAATTTTGACAGCAGCCGTCTATCTGAACGTACTACATGAGAGCGAGTCTCTCTTGCGACAGCTGTGCCATCGAGCGGTGAGGCTAAGTACTAATTAGACCGTTCACTAAACGAAGTTGTTGCTACAATTTTTATCGGGAAATGCTTAGTAATGGATTTTGGTACTCAAAGATTTGGCAACAGAAATTAATAAAAATTTAACGAACTATAAATATAAATTATAAATTATAAATTGAGCAATGCAGTCATACCCAAATGCCTACTTCGTATTTCAGAAGGAATCGCTGAGGAGATCTGATTATCTGATGCTCTGGTGCTCTGCTAAATATTTCTTTTTACTCTCCAAATGTTTGAATACAATATGTGCATTCCATATTAATTGCAATGCCAGCGAAACTATGGTTATAATAACCCTTGCTAAGTTTTCATAACAGAAGGACATTTGACAGCAGTAAGCAATCTTGATGTCCTGAGTTTTTTGCGTAGATTGTGCTTGCATATTTTGAATTTCAGTCGACTGAATAACAACTTATTCATAAATGATGTAAGGATTGAAAATGTCTTAAACGAACACTTAAGTCATTCATAATATAGTTGATTCTTTTTTGTCCTCTAGCTTTCCTTTCATTTCTACTTTTCATTTTTAATTACAAACTCTTTTCCGGATGATATTCTACGTTGGCAGCGAAAATAAGAAAGCTTGATGAAAAGTCGGTAGAAAACGTGTAAGACAAGCAATACTAGTAGATTTCTGAAACAATTTTGCAAAAACTAATTGCAGGATCTTGACTGGATACAGTATCATTGCTCCTTGCCTCTAATAATGGAAGAGAGTGAATGAAATCTACAATTTATAATCAATATCATAAAAGTTTGAAGAAGGTACTACAGAACGGAGTTGGACAAAATTATGTTCGAATTTATGTTCATACCTTAAGGATGTCTACGTTTCAATGAATACTTCCAAAACAGGATAGCTCATGGCGACTAACGATAATGGAATACTGGCAAGATGTCTTGTATTTATTATAACGATTTATTGAAAACTTAAAACTTGCTATCAGTCTTTACTTCAGTTTCAGTGCTTCATTTTTATTGTATTGAAAACTTTTAAGACTATTTCAATACTTGAGTTCCGCTTGAATCTTTATTGTGTCGGAATTAGAGAAGAATTAAATAGAGGCATACATATTCGAGTTGTAAACACCAAAATGTAAATTGCTGCCTTTGTTGGAAGCAGTTCTCCAAATATATTTTACGAGAAATCAAAAAGTGTCCTGAGTTATTTCAGCGCACTCAAACGACTTTAGATGGATTTAAATGCAATTTCTGACTGAAGGGGGTTATGTGCAGCCTACACATATCCTCGCTGGAAGCCAGGTTTCTCACCGGGCAATGTTAACTTGAATTATGCCGTAAGAACTTACAAGCATTAACACTTGGAACGAATTCCAAATCCAACGATATTCGATGCATGGTCTCCTAAATGCAAGTGTGCTTGTGAATAAATTCGATAGTGGTAAAAATAAAACGGAACAGAGTCCACATGCATAGATGTTCCTATCCAATGATATGGGGAAATTCAGGCTTACAATACATTCTAATTTATAAAGTCAGTAACCATGTTCGCATGAGTTTGCCTTATTTCGTTCTTACCCTACTCGTTACTCTTACTGTCATTTGTTACCTCCGACCTTCGAATTTTTCTAGAAACGCACTTATTTAAGCTGTCTTACGTATCACTGAATATGATGCGTAGACATGTTAGTAGTCATGTCCATCAATAATGTCCTCGCATAAATAACTTCTATAAAAACCAAACACATGTCAACATATTTTCACTCTCCGTACCGTCAAAATATGGTTTTTGCGAACTTTGTCCACTTCCAAATTGCAGGTCAATGTTCAAGGACCTCTGGTTGGGTGTCATAGATATCCGGAACCCTGTAGTCAGGATTCAGTGAGCCAAGACAAGCAAAACCTGAAGGGAAAGTATGCTCGAGTGCAATAGGATGCTGGTACGTTTCACCTATTGTTTTGTGACATATCTTAAAAGTTTGTCGAAATATCAATGTCAATATTGGGTGGATTTTGTAGATTTTATAGTAGATTAGATTTTGTAAACGGGGGTGGTCACTTACCTGAAGTGAAAGTTTCCTTATCTCGGGCTTAAACGGAATTTTTGGTTGGAATTACAATTCTCGTCTACACTAAATACGCAAATCGTAAACTGAAAAACGACATGCGACCTCCAAGGATGGTCGTTATACAATCACACTATAGGTAGCTTTGCATTCGTTGGATACCTACAGCCTATCTTATTGATTGGCAGCGTCCTAACTGTCACTATATATTGCGTAAAAGGAAATTTTTGTATTTTATAATAAAGAGAGCGATCGATGTTAATCCTGCCTTCAATGGTTTGACTATAGCGTTACTGCATAAAGTGCTAACACTTCAAAGAAACTCTCTATGTAACGGTTTTCAACGAAAATAACGGGAATTATATTCAAATTTGTAAGATTTATCTCCTCTGTTGTTTGTATTAATACGCCTCTCTAAAGTTTTGCGTAAAATTTCAATACAAATATAAATTTACTTTTGCATTTTCTATCTCTGTCTGAGAGTTGTTGATCGAAAGTATAAGTGCGGTACATGTTAGCGCTGTAGTGTTGTATGTAACTACGCTATGGTTTCAGAACTGGAGGCCCCACTTCAAAATGATACGCTTGCTACGCAGTCCTTCCTAAAATTTAAAAAGGAATCACCTCGGGTCATCGCGAGAAATGGTTGTTATTGTTAGATAGTATCTGACGGAAATAGCGCTCCAATCATATCGGTGTGGATACTTTGTACCAAATCGGTGTAGATCCTTTGTACCCAAAGTAGCTAAGCTGTGATTATATCAGCTCTGTCACTGGTCATATCAGTATGTAATTAATAATGCTCTACGTCTCTTCGCCTATTTCGGCAATGCAGGTCTTTACTATTACCTTTACTTTATACATTTGGTTTCTGATATGTATGGATTGCAAATCATTCACCACAAATGGTCTTTTTATTGAAACCAGTTCGATGTGACAGACCACTAGCCCACTGCTAATTAGGATGCCCACAAGGACCTTGTATACGCGTTGACAAACGGTACTTACAGGATGTCAGTGAATACGAGTCTTTAACTTGTTATTTTGACTCATTAGATTTTTGACTTTTTATTAAAATCGTTGCTAGATTTTTCAGCTTCGTGTACTGTAAACAATGTTAAATATATCAAGAGAAAATGTGAAAAAACTGAGACCAACTTGTTTCGTAAAAAATTGAGTGCGGCCATTTAAGATTTAAAAAGAATTGCGAAGAATACTACAATATAGAAGGGGAGAGAATTTCAAATGGAGGCAACTTACCCAGAATAAATCTTACCAAGAATCAAGGCATTAATTCAATATGTGGTTGAAATATTTCTCAGTCATTATTTACACTGAAGCGAATAAGTTAAAAATCACGTAAAGTAAAATAGGAAAGTGTTCAGGTCCTTTCGGAGGCGGGATGTAATCGAAAAAATTATTTCAAGCAATCCATTGAATAGTATGGCCACCAAGATAAGCAGCAACAACACTCCCGGATAACGTCTGGTAGAGAGAGAAAGCAACAGTAGTTTTGTATTTGTGTTGCGTTTTCACGCTTGAACTTTTAGTGGGGAATTTTTTTTCTGTGAACATAATTTAGAAGGATAGTTTTCCAATTCAAATGAAATCCTATTGTTACGTTTGAGTCCCGTTACGTCCGGAGTTTGTCTGAAGTGTTATTGTTACATTGTCCTTACGCAGTGTACTTTGTTTTTATTGTATGCCATGCACGTTAACATCCACCAACAAAACCAATTGGAAGACCGGTATTATGACACATTTTTAGTTGATACTTTGAAAATAAATACATAAAGCTATATATCCCTGAATCATTCATACCAAACATCATCAAAAAGTGGTGTTCAAACCAGAGAGCATCTATATTTAGGACGATTTTACTAACCTAATGATTTCCAAAAAATTGCTTGCTACTACTAGGAGGGAATCCGCAGAGAACTATACAACACTAAAGGTAATATATTGATCTAAATTTTTGATAAAAAAATGTATTCTTTGACCAATAAGGACTAAATCCTGTTCAGTAATTCTAATCGAAATCAAAGGCAGTTTATAAAGTTCAAATTAATAATATTCATCAAGTCGTCATGGTTCAGCAATACAAAGGAAGGACTACAAAGGAAGGACCTTCTTTGTATGGTTAACATACTAAGAAGCTCCTTGACTTATGTTATTGCCAACCAATTATGTGTGTGGAAGTATAAGTCATGTGTCTCTAAATTGAGTTTTAACGTTTGCAAAAGTTCCGATTTCAGAGAGTAACAGACAGCGCCCAACTAGTCAAGGACATTGTAGCTCCTGATTGAATTGGAAACATCGCAGACTTTATTGGTATCTACACACATCCTTACTGTATTGACTCATAACTGTATCTTTTAGGACTAACGTGGCCCGGGTAGCTCAGTTGGTAGAGCGTTGGACTTTTAATCCAACGGTCCAGGGTTCAAGTCCCTGCTCGGGCGGCAACTTTTTCCAATGATTGTACTCAGATATATCTTTGCTAATGTCTGAATTCATGTAGAACAGGCAAAAACAATCCCTCCTCCCGTCCACTCTCCTGATAATTCTTTTTCACAGTCTGGAAAAAAGTAATGATACTGAATTTTATTCAAATGTACCTGGTTATCTCAATGGTAAAGGCTGATGGTGGAGCGTACATAATCGTGTCCGCTATTGGTTTACATTTTCGCTCCCTTATCTGACTGCCGACCTCCATCGTGGAGTAGTACATAGTCTTAATTTTCAAAAATTTACTTCCGAGTCCCGAATCGAATACACTGTCATGGTTTTGGTACCATTTGCCACGAGTTTTTATAAAAGGACATTTTTTGGTAAAACTAGAGCATGAAAAAAATTATCGCCGGAGCTTCGCATCAACAGGTCTTTTGAACTAGTTCTTGACAGCATAATGACGTCCACGTCAAAGGAACTTCACAGATATTCTGACGTTCTGTAGTTGACGTCACTATGACTTCAAAAACTAGTTCTACATGGTTGTCTGTTCCGACCATAGCGGCATTTTTGAAATTTAGGGACTAAAGGAGTGTCATCAGTGATTCGGTGTCGTAGACAATACACCCAACGCAAAATTCAAAATTTACTACCACATACATTGTGTAAGAAAGTAGCGTAAGGTGGAACAAAAAGGCTAAGCTGGATTTTTATAGTCCTTATTTGTCGCACAACGCTATAATGTTTCATACTAATTTGAATTCTTGAAAGTGAGTGGCCAATTTTGACAATTTATTGTTCCGAAGCCTCCTCCTCAAGTTCAGGTTTCTTTTCAAAGTTTTGTCCCTTGAACCCTCCAACATGCCTCATCGCCCTTACATCGGCCTAGTCAGAATACTATAAATCACCCTATCCCCCTTCTAGACATGGGATTTGTCGCTGCGAAATTCCTATTAAAGCAAGGATCAGCTGGCCTTAGTACAGAATTCAGAATTGAAGTACAGCATTCCATTTTTGCGAGGCAGTCTGACATTCAGACTGCCTCGCCTTCAGACTTTTTGACATGACGTTTGTGTTAATCATTTTAGTAGGTAAGAAGGGTTTTTAAGCCTTAATTTAAAATGAGATTTTAGGATTTGAATCGGGTTTTGAACTTTAGGGTATTGAAGAGTTTAGGTGTATATATTTAGAGACTTCGGGCGGTCGGCTGTTAACGTTTCAAAGAAAGTGGTTGAAAGAAGTCAACCCTGTGGGACGCTTGCAGAATTTTCATTTTTCTGGGATTGGTTGCTCATGATTCTGACAAGTAAAGTTCGATTAAACAGAGCTATAGAGAAGTTCAGAGGTCGAAGTGCAGAATGATCATTTATAGATGAAATCATTGCGTTCAATAAAGTCAATGGCTTTACAGATATGGAGAAGAAAGCTTTGTGTTGGGAGATTATTATTTGCATTCATGTTGAGATTAAATTGGGTTTGGTGAATGAAACTTTTAGTACTGATACTATTTTTTGTTGTTGTTGCAAGGAAAATGCAATGTTTTATTCTTTCGACAAATTTACAAACAAAGGTAAGCAGCTCGTTCCGAAGTTTCAATTGTTCTCTTAAATTTGTTGACCCTCGTATTTTCTTTAATGTTCCAACATTTTCCTTGATGCCTAGTCTTACGTATTTCTCTGTTGTCCTTATTATTATTGCTGTATTATAATTGCCCTCAGATTTTAATTAATTAGATATTAGTTTCATGTTTCATCTTATTAGGGTAATGATCTTTAAACATTACAGGCTGAATTGAGCCTTATTTCCATTGGCTGTTTATAATATTTCTAGTTTCTAATTTCTAGTTTCTCTATTTCTCCAGCTTCTTTATTTTTCTTCATTCTTTGGGTATTGAGGCATTTGCCCATTCTATTACGTGTCCTTCACTTAAGCATTTGGCTAATATATAAGTGGCTCAATTGTGGCTCATTTGGCTTAAGTTGCTTTTGCCGCTTTGGCTCATCGCTGATGTTGCTCCTACTGTGCTCTTCCAACCCTTGACTGTTCGTCTTGATTGCACAATGTTTGGCTTCTCACATCTTGGGTTGTTTATTCTGTACATACCAATCTTCTCTTCCTCTTTTATCCGTCTTTTGAATTTTTGAGTACTGTGTTGCGCTGGAACTGTTCGCTGCTTGGAACTAACTGGAAACTTCCTTTCATCTTTCAATCTCCTACTTAAATCGTCTGTCAGATTAGAATTTTTGACTCCTCCCGTATGAAATTCGTTCTGCTGTTGTCTTCTTTCTCGTTACAAAGTATTTGGTCTGTCCCTTTTTTCCTCTAGTTCATACTGTTTGTCATGCATCGCAATGAAAAATATCTTACCCGCTCTTCTTGACCAAATAGTGTTCTGTCATATTAATACATCACATTGCGATCAGAGAAACTATTAGAAGTTTTGTGGGGTCGGATTATATTCTGAGACAAAATTCTGAGACTCATTATTTCGGAGTCTCTGTGTTTCAAGATATTCCGTGGTCACTTAAGTGCTTTAACTGCACTATTCAGAAACTAATTTACTGTGCCTCTGTTTTCAGAGGATATTATCAACCAAACCTTGCAAAAATTATTCAGTCACTGGTATGAACAGGGTAATTTTTTGTGATACCCGACACTAAATGCGTGTATCTAGGCAGTCAGTTGTCAGAATGACATACGTCAGTACGCATTGAAACGTCAATTCAGTTACTCTAAGACAACGTGCATATTGAGCTAAATATCCTGGTCAAAATATCGCGGACCCGCCGAAGGAATGTACTTAATACGTGATTAAAATAATTTCTCTGTTCCTCAAAGGCATGATACGTATAAATCTAAACACCGTGATCGCGATGTTTAAACGCCAAAATTTAGATATCTAATGGCTTAAATACATTGAAACTGGTTCGTTGAGAACATCAACCGAAAACATCATCAGAACTCTAAAAGCCGCTGTCGATCAAAACCAAAGCATACCCTATCGCCAACACCCTCAGCAGTTTGACATGTCTCCAGCAACTTGCAGGAAAATATCTGCAATTTTTTTTAAATTCATACAATATGCAATTGAAAAATTTTGAAAAATGCCTAAAAATTGAATCCATTATGTGATAAACAATTCCACATTCTACATGGTTAAAAACATTCCAAACATATTGAATGGTAGCGCTGATTTCTGGAGCGGTTTCATCACGACTGAAGAAGGATATTTTGGGTGATTGAAAGTATCAACAGAAAGTATTATTATTGGGGTCTTTCAAACTCACAAATGATTTTTGAGGAGCCTTTACGCTGACCAAAAGTATCTTTCTCTGCGTCGTATGCGCAGAAAGAGTCATTTGGCAATTTTTTTTGCAACTGAAAATCATGTGACAGAGTCGGTGAATGGCATGCAATATCGGGCAATAAAACGCCATTTTTTGGGTAATAATCTCTCATAAAGTGGTATGAAGGAGTTTAGAATACAAGATGATACACTGTCGGCGAAACAATGGATTTATAGAAACGATAGTTGCGTACCAACAATGATTTCCAAATTTGGTGATAATGATAGGTTACGTCAATCACCAGATTTGACAGCACGAGACTTTTTCTCTAGGGTTCATTTGAAAGTTGGGGCTGCAAGTCAACATATGTCAAAGAATCTTACAAATTATACCCAAAATTGTACAAAAAGTGATAGAAAATGCAGAATACAGAATCGATATATGCATGGCTGTTGTTTGAGAAAACTTTACAGATATAATTTTAAAAATGTCATTAACATTACCGAAAATAAACAAAACGCAAAGAGAACCCCAAATAATTAAAACAAACTCAAAACTCAAAATTAACTCAAAATTTAAAAAAAAAACCTATAAAATGCAATAAATTTTAATTTTTTTTTAATTTTTAGAAGGACTTAAAAAGTATTATTCTGTATTTTAGGTTAATTTTTGAATACAAAACTACTCTAACTGTAAAAAATCTACGATTTTGACTCCTTTTTTCGTTTTATAGATAACTTCCTCAATTGTAATACAATAGGTATCATATTTTGTGCTAGTGTCAGTATTTATGTCTATTTTTGAATAATGACAAAATGATTGCGATGGTCCTATTTTATTGATTCTCAGGTCTTCCTTTCCTAGTTATATAACTACAACCCAAATTGACGCTTGGTATGGACGGAGATTAGGTTGGAAGCTCATTCCTGCATTCCCGACCTAGAAAGTAAAATTTTCAACTTTTTAATCAAGTTCTATTTTTTAAGTCTATAAGGTAACACATTTTCTGAAAATGTGTGATGGGTATGTAACTTTTACTCTTAGGAGCTTCTCAATATCAGGAGTTCATCAATAATTGAAAACTTCTCGACTTTATATCCGTGTAAATTTTTTTCAAATAACAAAAGAGCATCCCTTAATGTATTTGTTTGAGTTCACGCAGGAGGCCCTGCCCTTGGATTCTCTTGGAGCTTTGATTTGATTTGAGATTTTTACTTTAGTGTTTTGTATTAACGATCATCGGGAGGGCAGCTGCTAAAGTTTCGGAAGAAGTGGAATGGTCAGAAGAAGTCAAACCTGTGAGACGTCCGATAAATTTTCATTTATTTGGGATTGGTCACTCAACTTTTTCTTTGTTTGAATTACCGCAGATGACTCTGCCCTTAAATTCCCTTGGAGCTTTGACTACCTGCATTTTCTGGCTACTTTTGCCGGCTGTCTGAGCTGCATGTGAATCTGCTTAGACTTTTACAACTTTTCAAAACTGCGATAAAATTCTTCAATAGCCAACCCTGAATTGAATGGGTCCCATTGTTTGTATTTGTTAACCTTCTCCACTAAACAAACCAAAAGTTAATCCCTACAACTAGGAATGGAAATATTTCTCCTTGGTTTATGTCCTTAAACGCATATCGTTTGATATATTCCAAAAAGAATTTTCAGTTCCTGCAACAATTAAGGTGAAAGAAACAATGGAAACGTATTTATTTTTGGCGGTAAGTCAGTGAAGATGTTAGTCGCGCTTCAGTTAGTTTGTGCTCTGCTAGGGGTCCCTGAATAGTGTCGCATCAAATGGCTTTATTCTTAACGTTAATTTTTGTGACCTGAATTTTGTTACCTGACCACTGTAGTAAGGCAAAGATTACTATTGACTGTAGGTCACTCAAAAATCGTGTCTTGAATCGCCTGTTGAACTTGAAAGCCATTCGTATGGCCAAATGGTCACCTGTCAAAAAGTTTGACACATTTGACAACATTTTGACAAGGTTTTTTTTATCGTTTTGGATCGTCTCCTCATTCGATTATTAATATATATCTTCTATTTTCTTTTCTAGTTGAATTTTAAGATAATTTTATACTTGTTTGGAATAAAAATGGTAAACTTTTCTTGGCTACTTTGAACCATAATTTCTTTTTCTGAAGCAAAGTTTGATTGATGTCATTTCTTTTTGGTCTAAATTTTGGAAAATATTCCTGAAAAAATTCTATTTCGTATGAAACATATGCACCTACCTTCCCGTGAGAGAGTTTCCTTTTTCAAATCTAAACCAGTTGAAGAAGAAGCTTTCTGCGTAAGAGGCATCATTGAACTCAAAATAAGACTCTCACAGGAAGATTTTGATTGGTTGGAAGATTGGAGTGGATTTTTTGCCCTGGAGCTAATCAAGTATTCAAAATATCCCAATTCACCAATAAGGTCAACAGAACGGCTTTAAAATTACATAAAATTGGTGTGTTCTATTCAAAATATCAATGGACAGAAAGCTTGAACTTTATTTGAGACATCCTTGAGGCGATTGAGATTGTCGGTGTGGTAGTTTTTTGGACTCGCACACTCCGCTCCAAAACAACCTTTTTTTCGAGACGATCTCGTCCTTTTCTTTCCCCGAACTGAAGACTCTGAATTTGAAACAAACCATTAAACAGAGCCGTCCTCCAGCGCACACCCTATTTCATCAAAGGACAATATCAATATCCTAAATTATGTATTTGAGTTTCCAACTTGTTGATCATTACCCTTTTCACCTCCCAGCTAGAGAGCATGCATTGATATTCCGGAAATGTTAATCATAAACCCGCGTCAAGTATTTCCATGCGAGGTAGATCCTTGAAAGCATTCAACCGTTTCGTGTCTAAAGTACATAATCATTCACAACGAAGCAAAATATAAAAATAAAAATAGCTTTGAATTGAAAGCATTCTTGAAAGCGAGAGAAAGCCTCGAATACTTCCATGTAATTTACGTGAGGATAATAATGTTGCCGCCAGAACGTATTAATAATTCGGTTGTTAAAGAATATTATGTTACCTTGAACGTACAAACATACGAATGTATGTAAAGGTTTGTATGTTGGCAGGTATAATAGCAAAAGGAAAGAGGAAAAAACCGTTTTGTGAATTTATTATGATGAAATGTTGCGTGCTGAAGGATCGTTTTGATCTTGAAAGCTTCAACAAATTACTGCAAAATACACTTTTGTCAAACTTCAGCGCAAACTGTTCCAGGCTTCACGTTGTGTTTTACGCTAGTAAAAAAGGCATATCAGCATTGACATTTTGTAATTGAATTAGCAAAATGCTACTCACGATACAAGTGTAGAAACGAAATTACAATATTAGCCGATGAGTGCCATAAAATTTGTTTGAATAAAATGGAGGAGTTACATTTACTAATGCGTTGGTGACAGCTTCTACTGATTATCAATAATTAATTACTATTTTAATTCGGAAAAATATCGTTTGCATGTAAATTGAACGGAATAAATAGGACCTACCAAACCATGTTGGATCCTTAATTTGGGCGAGCACTATGTCAATCAGGCGCTCAAATATAAAGTTTTTTTCAATGCAATACTCTTTGAATGTTTGTGTTTTATGTCTCTCACGTGAGATGAACGAAAAATAAGCAAGCCACTGAAGAAAGGATGAACTCGAGACGCACATCCTAATTAGTGAAGGACTACGACAGATTTCTTGATAATGATCGGAAAATAAAAATTGAAGTTCTGTTCATTATTCACTTTAATAAATCTCCGCATATCTCCATAAACAACGACCAAGGCTTGGAGGATAAAGCCTTCTTTTGGCAATGCAGTTCAAGCCTATTTGTGCCCTGAGAGTCGGACCCCCTGTAGGCAAGCCTGCTGAACTAATATTTAAAAACTTCAAGAAGATACAGCCTAGAATCGTTCTACACATGACTTCGGGTTAGGTCTCCCAACCTCGTACCTTAAGTCGAAAAGAGGAAGCAGATTGTCAGAGAAGAGATTCCCCAAAACTCGACGCTTCAAGTCAATCAATATCTGCTTTAGTTCTTTGGATATAATTTGAATTTCACTGATTTCACTGTTTTAAAATTAAAGCTATCAGGGCAAATCTCATCGAATTTTTCGGCAGGAGTACCGAACCACCCTCTATCTTCAGCATGAGCAGAAAGTACGCCAGAGGTCTTCCTTCCCTCTAAACCAGAATATATGACCTGAAGACCGAGACTCCCCGATGTTATGCGGGTAAGTCTCGAAACAGTCACTCACGCTCAACAGCTTGTTTGGGTCGAACTTATTCTCAAAAAACTTCTCTCAGAAACCGGGTTTCAACTTTTTTTGTCACCTGATATATCTTCCTCTTAGCAATCCTATTATTTGCTACTCTTCGAAGATAAGACGTCTTTAATCACTAGCGATTATTTGATTACCCTCGTGCGTATGGATGTAGACTCTTTGACTCTTTGTGACCATCAGAATGATGATATCCAGTGATCGATCAGCAAAAGTGACACAGAGGACTCATATCAAAAGTGCTTCTCGTCTTTACAAATGCGTACCGATGTCTTCGACACAGAGACATTAGGTGGTTTGCTCAATAGATCTTCTCCGTGTTGAAGCCTAAGCAACAGGATACTTATCAAGATTCGCATTTTTGTCCAGCTTGGTCCTTCCATGGGTCTACTAACAGACCAACCTTCACTTTGGCCATAGTAATCGTTACGTTGATTTGCTGCCAATCCTATCAACTTCATTAATTTTTTCGATTATACTCATCGATTGCCAAAACGAATTGGACTAATTTAGGGAACTCCATCTTTGTGAGAATTATCCCTTACATTTTATCCAGCGCTAGGCTAAACTCATGATTAGTCCTTTAGCTCCCTCCTCGCCGAATTACCGGATGCAGCGTAAGCTGCGTTTAATCAACTGTGCATTGAGTCGCTGGTGCTAAAGCATCATCTTCATGACCAAATATTCGCGATTTCCCTGGCACTGCAAATTTCAGCTGCCTGTCACAGGGGACGTTCAACAAATCTGGACCGAGGAATATACTCTAAGCCATGCCGGATTAAATCAGCGCCTTTCGTCTCCCTTCCAGTTTGATCTAGAATAGGCTTGATTCGCAAGGCAACTCCGATCTGCATCACATTTAATACATGACGTCCATATTTTCGTTCCATCTTGGAGAGATAAAAACAATTTTTAGTGTCTAGGATTACTAGGAAGACTTTTTGATGAGGGCGAGGAGGAAACCATGTCAAACAGGTGGGGAAGCGCGGTTCGAAACAACTCTATGTCTTCAATTATGGGATCACAGTCACTGCTTTGTCAACTGTATCTAGAGTGGAACGTTCTGCACTGGAATCATTCTGCTAAATAGGATGGCTCCCGATGACATGCATAACGTCAGTGAGTCTCTTAATAATGAGTATTCTAGCACACTCTTCGTTATATTTATCATTCTGAGTGGACGGTATGCTGACCAAGGCTTGAAAATTTTCGTGAATCTTGCCATTTTTCAGGGTAACCCTTTTCGCAAGCACCCAACTGAGAGCACAGAGTCGCAAGCCGAAATAAATTGATAGACCAATTTCAATATATTGGTTTGAAAACCGTTTGATCCTGGTGCCATCTTATAATGCCTACAAAAAAATTGTTAATTCCAGTTTTTCTCTTTTGAAGAGTGAATACTTGACTAGTCTTGCGCATAGCATTTAAAACCGACAAGATGTATGAAGAAAGGACCCCTAAAATTTTATCATTTTTCCTGCTTCTTGTCAAAGGGGGACCCGTAAACTATTCAGTTTCCATGTAATTTGCTTGTAGCGCGGCCATCATGGGTTTTTGTACTCTTGATCAACAAGGTTCTGTCAGCTTCGTGTCTTATTTCTGTTGATCAGTCCACGGAGACATTCCCCGCCCTATTGATGCACGTTCGATCCGGGCGCTTTGCCCTTGAAGGCATTCTGGCTGTCATTTTTGGCACGTCCTTCATGCGCAGCGAATTGAATTGACTTAAAGTGTCCCGGATTCTTGCTGTGCCATGCAGACGTGATGGGACCTATTGTAGAGTTCAATAGCCAGTCTTTTGGTCCCCAACCAAAAATGGTGCGCGTCTTTTGAGCGTTTCGTGCATCCGCCTGGCGCCTTAAGTCAACATTTTTGGTAAAACAGGGTGGACTTTTGGGTTGGCTACTAACATTTGTCACAAGTTTAGTTACATTTATTTTGCGTGGGTATACTCCACTGATTTGAAACTTCAAATGAGCAATAATCATAAATACAATGATCTGCAACTCAATAATCTGTAATTTATTGTCTATTCTCTGCCCTGTGTATCCAAATCTCACTGAATCCAACTTCAAGTTGTATTAAGCACATCCTGTTTACCCAGTGTTGATGATTTTCTCTCAGTTAAAAACGTTTTCCAACCTTGGAACCAACTTACTCTAAGTTGAACCAACCTAGATAACTTTTGTATCCTTACTACATCTCAGTCCGTACACAAATTTTTGTAATATATAAATCTTCATCATCTTCACCTTTTATTCAGCATTTCATCCACGTATTAGTTTTTCGATAAGAGTGAAATTATTAGAGCTGTCCTTGCAAGCACTGATTACCGGATAGGCTAACGTATCTTTTACAATAAAGAAATGAACCATAAACGCTCAATCTTAAGCCTCTCTTCCCGCTATCAATGGCTGGTGATTCAACGACGAAAGCTAATCGTTAGCTCCCCCAACTCGTGATAAGGATCAAAACTTTGCTGAGGTGTCCGTAGCATAGAGACCATTGCTAACGTCATTTCACTATATCTGTTGCAGGGCAAACATCTGGAACAGCGTTTCCAAAAGCATAGCATCGATAAAGGATTGGAGTAAATCAACCGTAGCAGATGTTCAAAATAATGGGTGGTTTTCTAAAGGTATAGAACTTTAAAACTTGATAATATAAAGATTAATTATGTCGATTGTCAATCGTTTTATTTCGTTGGTTTGTGATTGCAATTGATTTTATTTAAAAGATAATTTTCTGCTTTTTTTTTACTGAAATATGGTTTTGGGCATATGAGTGCCACTACTGACACGGAATGAAGTTTAAGCGCGAGAGCCGATTTTTGACCACTCTACCCAATAATTGGAGCTGTATCCCGCCAAATACTCGGGGTATCTTGTCTTCCAAATGGTCGAATACCTCGGACTAGTCGGCGCAAACGTGTGATTTGACGTATGTCAGCAAGTCCAGCAATGTCAAGTCACAATATTATGCTGGCCGGTTCACAGGAACAAAACGAGGTGTTCTGCAGTATGCACTTCTTTTAATCATTCGATGGTTGCATGAGCTATATGGCATGTCGCTCCATCCTTTTGAAATCAAAAGTCCTCTGCATTACGATGAGTCAATTCCGAAACGCGACAGTCATTGATCATGGCTTTATGGCGGTTAAAATCGACTGTGATATTATTTTTGAATATATGTTGACCAACGATTCCACCGGTCCATAAGACAAACCTTAAATTGAATATGTTCGGATGTAACTATGCTCAGGTAATCGTCTGGGTTTGGTCATCACTCCCAATGTGCTAGTTTGGTTTATTGACGTAGCTAAAATTTTATAACGAAGTTGCGGAGCTGCAGCAACTTTTTCTAGCGGTCATATCCCGATTCTGCGTCGTACCCCGAGCTCGTTTGGATTCAATTCCTGCACGAATCGAATTTTCCTGACAAAATCCATTTGTTAGATTTTGACCCACACAACAAGGTCCTTCCCCAAAATTTTTCATAACGTGGATGGGAACAGGGTTAATTGAGCACGATTTCGACTCGCATGGGTCTTCATCGATACTACGCTCTACAGCTTGTATAGTTTCTTCATTACGAATTGTACGACGTCTGTATGAATGCATTTTATTAGTGATAGTAAATGTGGCAGGGAAACGATCCATGGCGAATCAAATTAATTGGTCTGATTGACACTTAGGTCGGCCATAAAATGGACGGATTGCACGATGAGTTTTTCGAACCAAACCGTTTTTCTCGAAATAAATCTGTTCAATTCTCATGTATCAACTCAGTCATGGTAAAACGGTAAACCGAAATAACCATAAAACTCATAACAGCTGTCATAACCTACGTACCATTTAAAAGTGTTGCCAACTCAAAGTTCCATATCTCTAAAAAAATAAACTACATAGTTTAGTGTCTAGCGCCAGTCTAGTGAAGAATCCTGTGGATCACATAAAGGATGTATGTGATCTTTTTAACATAACCGAAAAGATCAGGAAATGAGGGCGACGTGCCATCTTAAAACTCATTTTTTGACTGCATTTTTGTTATTAAATGTGCTTTTATACTATTGCACAACTTCATGACAAACCAAACAAACATTGTGCGAGCAAGTGGTCTACAAAAACTGATGGGAAAAGACATTTTCTTTTCGAAGAACAGTACTGTTTTAGGTAGACGTTTTATCTATGATTCGTGGAAGCAAGATGAGACCGGAAGTATTTAAAGATTCACAATGAAAATTTTAAGGTAGGAGCAGACGAAAAGATTGAAGTTGTGTAGTAATAAATTACAAAATTGAGATTATTTATTAAGAATTTGGCCGATGCTAAAACAAACGAAAGGAATTAAAATTTCTTCGTATTTTTCGAATTTCAAGGGATAATGTAATGATGTGCGGCTTTCTGAAATTTTTAGGCAAGCGAAAATTTCGTCTGCAATGTACAAAATGTAATTATTGACTGTTTTTGTGAGTCCTTCAGTACTCCAAAGTAGTGACATTTAACACGGCAGGTAGGATTAGATTCTACTAGCAAACGACAGATTATTTTTGGGAAAACATAAAAGCTTTGAAATGTTTTTGGTATGCTTTCCGATGTGAAATTCCAGCATAATTTGTTTATTAAAATGTATTGGCAAGTTTTGCGAGACATACATAAGCCTTAGTGGGCTTCTTGTTTTACAATCGCAAAAATTTCTGGGTGTTGATACAGCTAAGTCTTCATAGTATAATGGAAAGGTAATACTGTGTGTATTTTTCCGTGTTAAGTGCTTCCAAACTATCCTCTTTTTGATTTTCCATTCCAAAATTCTATATTTTGTTTTAATTTTGATAGACATATGTTTCGGAAGTAAGTTGCTCCCTTCTTCAGTTTTCTTCAGAAAACAATTGACACCGAAAAAGGGAGCGACATACTCCCCAAATATATATCCGTCAAAATAATAACAAAACATAGTATTTTGAAATGGAAAATCAAATAAAGGATAGAAAAGGATATGTTTGACCTGTTGCCTTGACCTAAAAAGATCGCTTTCTTAAGTCGCCTTGCTTCGAAGGTATGCCATAACTATAGTTTTCATTTACTAAATCTATTCTTAAATTTTGAAGAGACAAAAGCGTTTCTTTATTGAGCTTTCTAGTCAGATGGTATAGCAAGCAAATTTAATTTCGTCAGCATTTTTCAATGCAGGATACTCCTAACAGGACATACACCCAACAAAAGTATCTTTTCTGAACGATTTATAATTTCTTTTATATAGAATGATATTATTTAGATACTACCCTGATAAGGAGACCAAAAATTGAAATGAAATGAAATGAATTTCCATTTAAACACTGGAGTAAGTACTTTTTTTCAAAAAGTAGGCTTAATGTCGTCCAATTATAAAACAAATCTTTATTTGGACATGAAAACAACTAGAGGTTAACTACCCAAACCATTAAAATGATGGACGAAGAGACAAAAAGTAATGTAATATTTTCTGCTAATGTTTCCTTTTTGTAGGACCCGATAAACGGAATACTACAACCGGAAAGCAATTACTCGGTAAAAATTCCACCTCGCCTTCCGTTTTTCCATTGTCAGAGGGTATCGACTAAAGAAAAGAAAAAGAAATATTCAAAGGTATGGGAAAATTTGAGCTCATTCAGTGATACTTTATTTCAGAACACCAACTGTAAGAATTCTTGAATGAAAAACCCAAAGTTTGAGATGTTCCTCTCGCTTTCTCTATTACACACAAACGGACGGTTGACAATAAAGTCCCCGAGTAGAATAAGATGATTTATCACCTTAATGGCGGCTCTCAGGCTGAAAAGATTTTTCCATTCTTTATGTATTTTTCTTTTCTTCCTTCCCTCAAGATGGGATGATTGCTTGCAAAATAAATTTGCATATCCCTCGTTTTTTATTGTCCTTACAGTGGTGATGGCTTCAACGAGATACTGGCGTTAGAAAAAAATATCATTCACATTGGAAGTCCGATCAGATCGTAATTTAAATATATTGGTCTGGTATCGTCAGCAATTTAAAGGTGTTTTTTTCCGAAGGATCCGTCGTTCACATCGTTAAAAGATAAAAGATGAAAACAAATAGCTAGCTTCGCAATCAAACACATGTGGTTTGACATAATATTTGCAACGCGACCAACGACATCAACAACAAGAACAACGAGGCATAACGAATCTTTTCAATATTTTATTGCCATTTTAGCAGAACACTTTACAGTGTCACAGTCTCAACTGTTATATTACCATTAGGCTCCGCACGACCTTGACTACACTTTCTTTCATCCTTGTGCGGTTTCTTCAGTCATTCGTGCATCATGTGTACATTTCAGGAATACTAATCGACCCATGTCAGCAGGAGTTCACAGTGGTATATTAGTTGATATGCATGCTTGTGCGTTGATACATGCTCCGGGCAAACACTTGAACAAATGTGGAAGGGGAGCGATAGTTTCGCAGAAGACATGCTACTACTCCGGTTAATGCCAAATTAAGTAAAGTCTTGGATATGCTTTTTTCTTCAGCCAATAGGAAAGGATACAAAATAACCATCACTTTTACGAGAAAAATCTCAGGGCTTGAATTTCAGGTTAAGATTAGTTACGACGGAACTGTGCTAATTTGTATGGAAGTAAAATTCCAGTGTGGTCCACAGGACGTTTTTGAGCGCTGATAGCGAATGAAAAATATATCCTGTGTTGCGCCGCCTGTAAAGACAGCACTGCTACCAAAACAACACCAGTCCAAAAAGGCGTTTAACATTGGCGACCATTAGGGGTTTCATCAAAGCTGTTGATGGATTAGAACAAAGATAAATTTTCCACGCCTTAAAACGGACAACATATATCTTTCTGAGCCTCCAGGTTTGTAAATAAAAGATTCAACTGCTCAGAAACCTGAGGAGATACCCCCGATAGAACGAGAACAACAGAAAGACCCTCAGCACAGAAAATTGACTATGTCATAGGCCTCTTGAACGTACTGTAAATGTTTTAGGTAATCGCTATTAGAGTCCTTATTTGAAGTTTTGAAGAAAACAAGATTAACATCCCAGCAATCCAGGACACGATTCTACGGGGCAATAAATTTTGAGACTCATGATGAGTGATATTGTGGGGGTGCGTCTTGATGTCTGAAATTTACTGATAATTATGGCCACATGACACGGGGTATTTTCATGAGGAACCATAAGCCTGTCTGCAATATCTGATTGCACACGAATCATTCACTTTTCACAATCACACACTTTTATGATCCAATTTGTTGAGAGTTTCTTCTGATGAAACAATTTTTTTGTGCACGATACATTTACGACATTTTCTGTTGAGCAGTTGACAGTTTGTCATCTCTCTCAGCTTTTTCGCTTTTTTTCAAGATCATACTCAAATATCCAAGATCCATTACCTGCGATCACACAACTGAAGAATTCGTCGTAGCTGCCTATGCTGTCAAGAAGATCAACGTTTATTTCTTCAATTGCTCTTCTATTCACTTGTGAGGCTCTAAGGCGCCATTTTGGCACAAATCTACAGCTTGCCGAAGTCCTCTGTCAACATTTGATGTAAACGTCAGTCGTCTGTCAAATATTTGCGTTGAAGTTATTTTAATTTAACAGTTCACTTATGATCCTAATTGTTAAACGACGGTCAAATCTCACAAGTGCCCTCACACGTCCAACGTTTCAGTCAGTTTTTGAAGTTAAAGATCTTTTTGAGCGAAGCTGATCTCCTACGTGTTCTCAGTCTTTGAAAAATGATTTTTAGCAGTGAAAAACGTGTGCTTTTGATTAGAAATGTTTCCAATAGACCTGTTTAAACTTTGCAAAAATCACTCTTGCGATTCATTGCTTTAAGTTCTAATGCTTCATTTTGCACAACATTGCTTTCAATTTCAATGTTTCAACAAATAAACAATTTCACTGATAGCGCTCTCAAAAATACAGTCTTAGTTGAATGAAGTCGAAACTCGAACTGAGAAAATGGAAGAGGTAAACAACCCTATTTGAGTCAGCCGGTAGACACAACGTTGCTAGAACGCCCGTTGTGCTACCAGTCTAATTGCTTTCCTTTCACACTTCGCTTGCGCTTCATTTTATTCAGTTCAATTGTTCTTTTGTTCGTGTATTCCTCGACCGAAGGCCATCACAGCAACTTTCAATACAAGTTATGAAATGGCGTAGAAAATTTGTCCGATTTACTACAACTGAATGACGTAGACTTGGCTATTTAAGAAGATTTTAACGTGAAACTTGAAAAAAAAATTATACAGCCTAAAACCATCCAAAGACATTGTCTTGAAGCTTACAAGAATGGCCAAGAGATGAATGAAATCTAGAGGCATCTGAGGACTGACAATATGAAGCTGCTGGGTACGCATATTGTCCGATAAAAAAAAGAGATATGGAGAACGATGCTTACGAGCAGTTTCGAAAGCAATCCATACGAGTCAACGAGGAAAACATGACCAGCATAGAAATCTGTTTATCTAAAAATCTACAGATACAAGAAACAAGCACCTCAACGACGAATCATGTAGAGTGGGTCAAAGTTAAGTTTATCTGAAAACTTAAAAGTCAAAACTCAAAAACCCTCAAAAAAGAATTCAAAGCCAAAACCCCTATTGCTAGAGATGTGACAGGTAACATATCGAAAGATAGTAAAAATGTGAAAAAACGTTGAGGCAAAAATTTTGAAACTTTATTAGAGCCAACTTTCCCCAAATTCTGAAGCAGAACTACTGCCAATGAACCAGAAACTGTACAAAGGTATCTACGGCCTCCATCATGCAAGAATTCAATGCGATCCTGAAAAAACTAAAGCATGATAAGGTACCGGGAGCAGATGGCATTCCGGCAAAGCTCTTTAAAAGTTCTAGCTACAAATTGAAGACAATTGTACAGCAATTTCTGCATAACATTTCTAAGAAGAAAATTAAGCAGAAATTGTGCCAAATGCATGATCCGGCAAATCCATACAAAAGGCTCATAGCTTTCCACCGACAATTAGACAGATGTCCCCTTTCTTGAGCCTTCATTAAAATTTCAACAAGAATTTTAAGAAATCAGCCAAAATCAGCTACGAAAAAATTAATAGATGATTTCTAAAGCAAATTTTGACCACGGATGGCATGGACGAACCAAATTTCCTCTGTTAAGAAAATTCTGAGAAAATTGTGGGAGTACAACGTAAATTTAAACCCAATCCTTTGAACTTTGTGTGGTTGGAAAATCATCTTGTCAGTGGCGTAAGAATACTCAACTCTCCCGGTCTATTTCGCACAGAAAGAGTTAGACAAAAGACAAAAGGTTTACTCAGAAGCTTTAAAAAGGATGTCCTTGTATATAAGAAAAATAAAAGAAATTTTACCGATTATTCGATTCAGAGTTTGTTTGTAACAAAGCACAAGTACTTAGACTCAGTTCGGTGTTTTAGACAGTGCTCGCCAAAGTTTTTAGAGGGGCACCCATTTTCAACGCATATAAAGTGAAATTCAACCAATATAAAAGAATTTGCAGTTATATTTTCAATACTGGTAGATATTGAGTCTTTTAAAATAAAATAATAACTTAAAAGCGCTAACATTCCGGAGGGGCTTCATAGAGAAAGATGTTCGAATAACCTATGTAGGGAATGATGCGAGCTTTTTAAAATGGAGAGCTTTGAAATCAAACGATCAATGTGAATGGAGAAATCGCGATCGTTGAATTCCTGAGCATGAATGTGCATGACGATCATTTGTTAGGTAAATAAGTATTTGTTGTTCATTTCGCATGAATACGACATCCAAAAGAGCGTTAATGCGCTGATCTTCGCACCTTCGCCTTTAAACGCTCCACAAGTTTTATTCCGAAATTTAGGGTCGAGTACCATTTAAAACAGTTTGTTCTAAATATGAGTGATTCGTGCTAGCTCCGCTTGGTTAAAAGTTTTATTAGTGTTGGTAGGGGGATACCAATCGGTTCCAAGTTTTTTTCGCTCTGTGCTGCAGTCTTAATCTAACATATGGACTCTAGAATACTAACAAAAACCTCCCGGATAAGTCCGAAAGCAATGTCGACAGAGCAATGACAATGAAAAACTGAAAAAAATCAAATAAAAAGTCAAAATGAGCTAACGAGAAATTCAATTTTGTAATCTAAAGCTATGTGACAGGGTAATACCCATTTGACTTTGTACTGATCGTAAGTGGAATACTGATTGACTTCAAAGGATTGAGAGCCAAAAACGATTGTTAAACTCTTACCCACACAGAGGCTATAAACTAATATAACCTCTATCTAAACCAATTGTTGAAAAAGTTTTGTAAATGTTAATGCGGTAATCAAACCCGGGCTTGGGATAAATAAAAGTAAAACAAAAATATTTCCCAAACAGGAATCGAAGTCAGCTTGACTAATTAAAATACTTTGTAGCATAACTTAAAACACGTAGGTAACTTTATCCATGTAGGGGTAAACTTCTCCTGTGACTTGAAAGACGGAACTAATCATTAATACAACCAACAAACTCCCTACCAAACGGTACTCGACTCCAGTTCTCAAGGTGCATTGGAATTTCTATGCAAAAATTGTTGGAGATAGGCCATTATAATGAAGATGGGCATTGATATTTTCTCAAAATTTTAATTCATTTGCATATCCACCATTGAGACTCACATCCACTTTTACATAAGTGAAATTATGATCACATACATATAAGCTAAGAAAGCTAGCCATCGTGATTTTTCGACTCAACAGTGTCGTTTTATTGTAAGCTCTCTATCTTACAAAGCTCACTCTATGAAATAAATAAGATAAAGCTGTAGGTTTTTTCGTGATACCCCTTCGGACTGTGAGCGCTTATAAATGGTTATGCTGCGGTTGCAATGACAACATATAATATAGTGCAAGTGATGATAAGAACTAAGAAGAACGTGTGTAGAAAAATAACGATGGTCTTTTCATGAGAATCTTCTTAGCTACGGTAGCATTGACATTAATTCAGGCGTCTGAAAATTTAATTATTGCGTTTGAGTCGAAGCTCCTTAGACGAAAGGTTGATCTACGAAAGGTACAAAACCGAAATTATTTTAGAATTTTATAGTGAACCAGAAGTCTCTATCGTCTACGATAAACCATATAAACTGCTCGGAGGATATGAAGGCCGATTGACGTGTTTGGTTGTTATCATACGTGAAGAAGAAGCCTCTATCAAACTAAAAAAACAGTAGGACGATTGTTATGAATTCCAGAGAGCAGCGTGCCGGTTTTGGGAATTTTGGAATGCGGTTGGAGGATCGAGACCAATGGAGGCTGCTTCTAAACGAGGCAAAGGACCTATATCGGACTGTACTCTTCTTCTGTAGAAGAAGAATACTTTTAGCAGCACTTCACGCAATTGAAATCTTTGAAACTATTTAAATTTGGAAGAAAGTATATTTCTTCGCAGTTTTCCCTTAATTTTCCTAACCTGACGATCAAGTTATCACTGGACCTCAGGCTTCAGGCTTTCTTAATGTAAGGAATCGAGATAAAAGGCACTTTTCGGATAGATTTCTTCAAAAATTCATATTTTCTGCTTGAAATCAATTGTTGACTATTAATGATTAAAGGCCCACACAAAGTACTGACAAAACAATCTTTTATTCCGTTCCTTTCATTTGAATGCAATGCGCGGACTAATCCGTGAGATTGGGGGTAGAGTAATGTTCTGCTGGGCAACGAATTTGGGGGTGAATACAAAATGGTTACATATGCAGGACAGGATACATATTTTCAACCGGCACCTAACCAATGCCTACAGCTGTTGCAAAGGCCAAGGACAATAGCGATTCTTTCCTAGTCTAAATTTCATATTCATTGGAGTTGAATTACATTGGCTGAAGATACATCTGAAGAGACAGGTTCCAAAAGTGAATGGTTCCGAATTTTGAGTATAGCTCAATATATTGCTGAAACGGAGCAAACGACTCAATTAGATATAACAATAATTACCGAATCTCAGTATGATTTTATCATATTTAAAGCTGACTGAATGTCTGCAAGGCTTAACTTTTGCTCTTTCCAATTTGCTGAACTCATGTTAAACACACATGAGTGATTTATTTTTGAGCTATTTGACATGTGGTATACATAAAGTTGCATCATCAATTTTCATAATTATTCCAAAAACTTTAGAACATCTGAGAAAAATCTTTGAAACATCAAAAAGGATCTTAATTTGCATGGCTTAAATTACTTCCTAATTCCTATATTACCTATTCCAAATCTTAATCCGTTTCAGCAAGTCAAAATAGCCAGACCTTAATGATTTCGTAAAGATCCTAATTGTAAAAACATTATTTATTTCACGTGCTGAAGTATCAGCGTTACATCCTCTTTGGAGATGCTTTCAGTTACGTTATGCATTTCTAAACAGTGAATTTATTCAAATTTCCTTTTCACCAGCAAACGTGATGATTGAAAACCTCAGCATCTACGTTGAACTTTGATAGTATAAATGTAAATTTCACATTCCCAAAAGAGGGAAAAGTGTTCACACATTTACCAGTGTTGTCTGAGGAAATTTTCTGGAAATCTGCAAAACTTTGTAGTATGGAAGGAAGAACTTCACTGAATAGCAGAGCTAGATAAATTTCGTCATCTCATCTATCATCGTCAAACTCACAACTGCTAAAGGACATAACGCAATCACGGTTCACAATGTATATTTTGAAGGATATAAATGTTCAACCACAATCCAACTCCACACCTGCAAACTTGAAAAAATTGCGTCTGGCGTTAGTGAAAAGCTTGGAAAAGCTTCGGCAAAAACACGTACGTTATCGCACAACTTTTGAAAATGGCGCCATAAACCGCTCAATTATCACATTATTAGCATATTATGTTGCCATCAAGGATATTGCGGATTTGGTTGAAACATGACTTTTAACCATTTTATTACACTGTTGAGTCTCACTGAATTGGGAGAAGGATTGGTCACAATGCTCAACGCTTTTGAGTTTTAGGAGGCACTGAAAGAGTTTCCACTACTTTTGTCAAAGATTTACCTGGAAGCAGGGTAGATTTTGGTTAGGCAAGCATACATTTTTCTGCAGTATTAGGTATATTTTTTAGCAGGTAGAGGAAGCATAATGGTCTATCGATCCTTTGAAAGACTAAAACTGAATATTCTCTGGAAGACACGCATGGGTTGATCCCATCTTTTAAAAACTTGTAAAGGTTGTCTTCGTTAAACTAAAACAGGGTAAACGTCATTCTGACCAAGCAACCTCTCCAAAATAATGGTGGCTCTAACGCTCCTTAACGTTCATGATCGAAAAAGGAGCTCACGTCGTTATTATTCATATAAATGATCATATAAAAAATCATAAAAAACATTATAATTATCCTTTTCACGCTTGTTCCCGGACGGGTACTGCCTTGACGGGTACTGCCTTGGTAGGCATGGCAAGATTACCTGTCATTAAAGAAGTTTCCTCTGTCGTTAGTAAGAACTTCCCAAATTAGAGAAACAACATAGACATGCTGTATACTCCAGATTTTTGAGGCAGCCGAAAAGTCATACAAGATGATCTGAAGAAAATAGCCCGGCGATAAGTTGTTAAAGCACTCTTCAGTGGCTAAAATTTTAGCCACGGGTTCGTTGGCCACGACGATCATGTTGATGTAGCTATGCCCAGTAGCTGAAGCAAACCTCTACGCACTTCTCATTAAAGCAGTAGGGCTATCGGTTGTCCTTTCTGTAAAACGACAGGTTGGACCATCTGGAAACAGCAGCACCACATGCGGGAAGTTACAGACCGATGCTGATGTATGCTTTTTTCTTACTTTTTTCTTAAGTTTAGAGTAAATTATAAAAATAAATGATTAAGCCAAAGATTGACAACAGTAACGAACATATATAACCAAAAATATGAATGGTCGGTCCTTCGGGCAAACTTAGAATAAACTACAAGGTGAAACAAAACTCGATCAACTTTTTTGTGAGTTTGATTAGGCGAAAAAACCAGAATATTCTTCATGCTATTGGTAGTCCATTGCACTACCAGAGTGTAAAGTCCTCCTAGTACCCAGTTTATTCGCAAAGGACTCAAGTAACTCACTCTGCCGCAGTAAATAGCAAGAGAATGCAGGAATATTATAGAGGTGGTAACCGGAACAAGAATGTCCAGCAGACATGGAATCAACCGATGAAAAGTCATTGACTGAACCGATGGCCCGCCTCCCGACACACAAATCAGGTTGAGCTAAGACAAAGAAGGCATCTGAGGCACAACACAAAGCCAAAAGTCATGCGGAGTGCCTTGTCAGTGGACAAGTACATAAGTAAAGAAAGAAGATCTCATGGACTGACCCAAATACCAACGTCGAAGTCATAAGCAATTATAGATGCACCAAGGCGAGCCGCGGGAACTGTATGGAACCAA
Organism: Stratiomys singularior; assembly: GCA_954870665.1. NCBI lineage: Eukaryota > Metazoa > Arthropoda > Insecta > Diptera > Stratiomyidae > Stratiomys > Stratiomys singularior. Next base: position 23,529,694 of record OX940881.1, on the reverse strand, counting down.
AAAGTTCATAAAAAACATTTTCCATGGAAAGTTAGAAATGTGATTGGGAACTAAGGCTGTAATAGAAGAAAAAGGAAAAAAGGGGCTTCAGTTTTCCAGCTGTCACATTCAAAAGCAGAATTTTAGGGAGCAAATAATGCTCAGCACTCGGAAACCGAACCTGAGTGGAACGAATATTAAACACATAGATAGAAAATAGATAGATTCACACAGATAGATTCACATAGAAAAGAGCAGATGCAAGAAGCGCAGCGATGCTTTGCAAGTAAGACCCACAGATGGGAAGATCATATTTGGAAGCCTGAGGGAAATCTAGTGGAACAGTAAGCCTAGAATAGCATTATAGCAAGGACATCTATTAAAACTAATTTTAAATACTGTTAACACTATTGAAAGTTAGATGATTTCCAGAAAAAAACTCAATGCAGAAAACCAACGCGGCCAAGGGTCGGTTAAGCTAGAGACTCAAAGCTTCAGGCCTCTAACTATTGGCTTCAGTAGAGATAGATCTCATGGAGCTAAAAGAGTCTGCCAAGCAAATTCTTTTTAAGGCGTGAGTGGGTAAATTGTTTCAATCGCGGACCTTGCAGAAGAAGGACCCTCGCAAAGCATGGTTACGAGAAAAATCGAAATTGATGGAAAAATCTGTAGAATTTTACGGAGACCCATCGATGAATGCGATCCTTCAGTTGCTTTGCTTCAGAGCACATTTCAATATACTTCCAGGAGCCTGATTAGAGTAGTCTTTATGTGGAACTTGGTATTTAGGACTATATACATAATAGAACCCAAATGTAGCATGTTACATTCTCTGAAGACTGATAAATCAACAAAAAAGGGGTCTTCTTTCACGATCTGAAAAGTGTATGATTCATCCAAGATAGAAGCCAAGGGATGATCCACGTTTAGCAGAACTGCACCGGAAAACTTGCTTGAATAGATTATAGAGTTAACCTCTTGCTGGAAAGACTTTGTAACTATGCTAGTACAACTGCTATCTGGATTCGGAAAAACATCCTGCTCCCAAATTCTAAGCCATGTCGAAGAGGGTTACTTTGGCCTAATCAGGTGCTCAGATAAAGTACTTCTCAGTGCCGAACAGGTCAATCTTAGGTTTACTTACTGGGTGCAACTGGAGAAAGGTGGAAGGAGCGGTGTCCTAAAACAATTTTCATATCTTTGTTAGCGGTTATTCCAATGCCAAGACAGTTGAATTGAGAATGCATCATCTAAATTGCACAAACATTCGCTTGGATATTGGGTAAGTTTTGACTTGTCGTTGTAACTTTGGCAACAAAGTAATTTTTGTCAAAGGAGACAGAAAATAATATTGGACCAAACATAAACATCTGAAAATCTGACGTCTATTATTCAGAAATTCAGATTGTTGAGGTCATACCCATTGAGAGATTACCAGTCGAGATTGCGAAAGCCCAATTGAAGGAGGAGTTGAAACACGGAGGCTTTATATATTCACAAATTTGGATTGAGGTCGATAACGTTTCATCCCGATCATTCATTTCCGATCATGACAAAAGGGATGGAAGACAAAAGAGGGAATCAACATAGTAACTGGTTATGTGGTGATTCACGTCGGAAGAGCCAATAAATATGACTTCGATTGCAATTAAACAACAAACAAATCACTTTATTAATGCATAATGGGAAACCATTGATACAATTAGGTGAACTTTGCAAGTGTTCAATTTTTACAAAGCTTCAGCTGCTCGTCCGAGAAGGTCAAGTGTCCGTGAAGTACTGAAGATCGGTCGATCTTCTAGCACTCGCTCTCGTCGAGCTCGTGACGTTGTCTTTTTCACTGATGGCTCTTGGTAGTTTTCATGACTTGTTTCACGCATTGTGGGATCACCACAGTTCCACCCAGAGTTTTATATCAGACTGGAACCACGAAGGATTCAAATGACGACACTCTGAAGGTGCAGCAGCCATATATTTTGGCTGCTGCACTTTCAGAGAATGCATAGTACATCAGCTCAGTACATAGAAGCTGTAGTTGCAGGATAATCCAAACTATGTACTCTGCTAGGGCCGTGAGTTCAACCTTGTCCTGGAGACAACTTATTTGGTCAACGTGATTATACCTCGAGCCAACGGAGTAATTCCCGTCATGATTAGCGATATATACGGCATGTTCAGGTTGAGGTTCAGATAGTTAGGGTTCATGATTGACTCCACTTTTGACAAAGCTTTGACTACCAAATCCAAGTGACGGCGGGAAAACCCGCAGCAAACGTATCAGCTGAAGTTTCTTTAAGATATCTCAAGATAAAGGCATGGATATTGAAGTTTAGACTAACAGCCTCCGACAATTGAAAGGGAAGTAGTTGACATAGGCATAAGGACGAGTAGTCAAGCGGGTTTCGTTGTTAAACCACACTATTTCCAATCTAGCAGTGCTGACCGTCATGAGGGTGGTACAAACAGCGCTCCCTCGTAAAGTATGAAAAAGGATATATCTACGAAAAGCATCTATACTGGTGATTTCCAAAGAAGAGACCGCAATGACATACTGTGAAGAAAGAACTATATTCGTTGTTCTAAGTAAAATAAGGCAAGCATCTGATTATTCATTTGATCCTACTGCACATTCAAAAGAATGGCTAGATACTTGGCACAGCTCCTGTCTGGGCATGTATATCTTTTATTTCCCTGAGACAGAATTTGAAAGTCACGGCCTGCTGAGTACAGGTTTGAATGTTTAAGTCTCCTGACTACAAATTTTGCCAACAGATAGCAAATCGTGCCTACAATACATTCTTCAGATGCAAAATCCGTATTGAAAGAAGAGAGAATTTGATTCCTCGCCGGATGGTTCAATAAAATGGATTTTAGCATCAAAGTTAATGCCATTGGGTGATGCTGCTTATGAAAGGCCAAAAAGAGGAGAAATCGCAAGTAAAAGATCAAAATTTATACAGTTATTTTCCCCCTTTTATCCCTGAAAACTTGAAAAGGAACATATTTAAATGAAATGCGTCACCTGGTGAAAAAAGGGTCTTGGGTCTAAGGGTCTATCTGAAGAATAATTTCAATCTAGTTTTTCTAGTTGGCAGGGGATCTTTCTGGTGGACAATTCTCAAGCCTCGTTCTATTGATGATCGAATAATCGCCTTCGGAATGCAGAGTCAAAATCTTTATAAAGCGCAAATGTTAGCATGGGGCTTACGAAGCTGGAAATTATCACTTCATTGACGGCAAATTTCTAGTACTATTTGCAAGGTATTCTGGAAAATTACTTCATCATAATGATTTTTTGATATGAATGATCCAAAAGAATTGTTAGCTTTCAAAGAGTATTATATATGAGGATAGCTCCAAAGCTATCTGTTCTAAAATAATTAAAAAAAAAAAGAAGCTTGATCTGAAATGTAGTTTACAGTAGAAAAAATTGTTCCTCCTTAATATGAAGCCCTCCGATAACTTTCTAAGGACTTATTGAACAAGTGATTTGCTTTAATACATTTCATTCTTTTCGTTAAGCTTATATTTTTAGTTTATTTTGTGGAGTAAGCAAGCTGCATTTTCATTTTTAAAGATTCTGCGTATAACTTTTGAATGAGGGTGGTCAAAGCTAATGAGAATTGCAAAATCTAAAGGTGTGAGATAACATCGTGTTTATTTAAAACGTTATCTCTTTAAGTGCATGTTTAACCTAAATCCATACAAATATAATAAAAATAAATCAATTGAGCGTTAACAATTTATGCTAACATTCAGCTTATTCCAAAATTTTCATGGCAAACACGCTCAATTTACTTCTAACAAACTTCTAAGTAAAACAAGCCTTGAAGCCTTTTTATTGTTCCATCTAAGGTCCACTAGTGAATAATCACCAACAATTCACCATTTGGTAGTACGAAAAAGCATTCCGGGTACATCAAACATAGACCCAGCAATTAAAGCACTGGACAAAGTTAATAGGATCCTTCTTTCCCTAATTATTTAGATTGCTCTGCCGCAAAAGTCAAAACATAAACCCAACGCCATACGAACAATACAAGCAATAAAGTTCAGTTGATATATGTCCATCTAAGTGAACTTTGAAATAAACCAAAAACCAACTTGACACTCTCATAATTTGACCAAATCTGATTATAATAACAATTTCGTCGCTTTATTGCAGAAGCGTGCAATTGAAGTCACACTTCACTATCACTCCTCAACACTGGCCCATCATTTTGGCGTTATGGTCGGCAATAAAAAGCTAAAGAACAACGAGCTCCTAACAAGCACAAATACAGACAATGCTCCTACTATAAAATGAAGTCTAAGCAAAGATTTACGACAAAAAGAGTTACGACTTTTATCTGATGTCATGGAGTATCCTTCGTTACAAGTTTATTCTCTTAGCCGTTGCTTTCGGCTTCTGCTACTTCTTCGTGTTTGTCTTGCTTGCCTGAGTTTGTTCTGGTTAGAAAAGGAAATTATTTAAGTTTCACTCTGGACTTGTGCTCCCTAAAAGACCACCCGACCCGAAATTTCCAACATTTTTCTTTCGTTTATTACTTTCCGCTCGTTTATGATGACTGCCGAAAAACTACATTTGAAATAGTTACTTATCCTTGCTTGTGCCGACCTTGTGTCGAGTTAATTTTGTATTATGAATGGTGGATGACCCTGCAGGGTACGACGAAAATTTTTCATGTTCACATGTGACGAGAAAAGTGAATTCGAATAGAGAACCAAATATTCTCGAAATTATTCAAGGATCTGACGAGTCTATAATGACAAAAGGATATCTCTTCCGTTCCGAGGAGCTAAAGTTCCAAAATGTCGCAATAGTCCACCTGATGGATTTAATATTTTCTATTGAATCTTTTGATTATTAATAACTCCTGTTCAACTCTAACATTCACCCATCAAAAAATCCCCAGGCGTGTACTTTTTCCGAAGAAAACTTCCGTTAGGAATATTTCGCACCACCTTGCATGCCAGCGCTATATCCTTACACGACACAGAACCTCTCTTCCGGGCACATCGACCGTACAATTAAATAGTGAGCCCTTTCCCAAGCAAAAGCACAATATATCCTGGACAGTAAGTAAGAAAGACTGTTCCAAAAAGGACAAGCAAATATTCTATGCCATGAACTCTTGAGCCTTAAGGAAGTTAAAATTAAGAATAAAGGAAGGATATTGAAGCAAGTCAATTTAGCATAAGAAGTTAACTAAACATAAAACAAGACTCATCACAAGCAATGCTATGTAGCCTGATATATATAAAATAGTGGCAAATTATCCTGTACTAAGATGATAACATTGTTTAGGATCTGAAATTTATAGGGTCCTGTACTGATATTCCAGTTTAATTTAATTAAGAAGTTTCCTTTTACATCAATACTTGATTCCCTTGCCAGTTTGATCAATTAGGTGTCCTTGCGTTCAAAGTTAGGAAAACTTAACAGGAATGAACCAAATATACTTAACGGGAAAAAATAATTAACACCATTATTATAACGAATTTTTGAATGTCCATTTTTGGAAATATTGTTGTGGAACAGTTTTTTTCAGACGAAATTGCAAACAGTGCAATATTATATCAAAGCGTTCTTCTTCCTCTGTAGATCGAATTTGAGGAACTCGGCCACCATCAAATTCGAGCTTACTAAGGTCTACTCATTGTCAAGCATTGCCCTCCTTTTGACATCTGTCACAGCTGTCAAAATTTGAATGCAAATAAAAAATTTTCGAATTTGTTCACTAGAAGGCATCACTAGATTATTAGTCACAAAGCATTAGCTTAGTCGTTTGCGTATTGTGATACAATAAACTCAGTATTCTTGCTGAATTCATTTTTTTTTAAATAGTGTAAGATAAAATTTCCTGGACATATCCTTTAACCAGCAGTCGCAAACGAAAAGTGTAATTTCTAACTACTTTTAACTTCATATAAATCTTTAAAACTATTAAATTGAAAAAGGGATTTAAATGGCGATTGAACTCTAAAATGTAGCACTGCAATGCCTTTTGTTCTATTGAATGAGTTATAAGGATTAAAGAAAAGGATACCTTACGGGAGTGAATCAAATAAACTCGACCGGAATCTTGACCGGCAACAATGAGTAAAATATGAACCATACTTCAAGTGTACTTTGGCGCGACTTCTCAGAGCACGAAAAGGAAGTTATTCCACCCGTATACCCTATTAGCATATCGCAGCCTCAAAATAGCATTAACACTATCGGTTGACATCTCACAGATAGAGAAAGAGAAAGAGCTATCAATATTAGATTTATGGAAAAATTATGAAGCAACGAAACAATGAGAGCGAAGTGTGAGAATATTTACTAATACAAATAAAACTCTACTCTCTGTTGTTATCACCTCACCTTTAGCCTGAGAACGAAATAGCATGAACATTCCTGGATGGACTTTGGCAAAAAGAGAAAGAAAAACAATATTAAATTTGTAATGCATTTTAGATCGAAAGCTTCAAAGGAGTTGTTTCTGTTAGTCGAAATAATGAGAAAAAGTTTACAATTCACCAAAATTTTACTAACATTGGTCTAATCCCCATGGATCGTGAGTTTGTTATAATTTTTTCAGTTGTTTTGGATTTCCTCTATAGCTAAGTCTTTAGGCAGTGACACTCACCATGTCGCGCCTGCCCTACAAAGGGGTATCTTAATGAATCCGAACTTACTTTTTTAAATTATTGTATCTAATTTCTAAACAAAACACTTCAATCCCTTTCAAATTACTCTCTACTGGCACTAATATACTTGTCCAATCTTTAATTCTAATGTTCAAAACATTTTTTATTTGAATTTATTTTATATGCCTCCCAACATCGTCTCCGTCATTTCTTTCAGCAAAATGATACTATTTCTTGTCTTTATTCATTCGAGCAAGTTAAAAAAAGTCCCAAAGAGTAGGTCGTGTGAAAAAGAATGATGGGACATAGAGGTTATTGCACTTTTGGTCGAAATGGGCGCAGGGGTTAATATAAGGGTTATGTGAGCAGGGGCGGGAAGACAAGGATGAAAAGCAGTCCCCTGATTGCTATAAATCAGGCCTCTTCTGTCACGAGCTGTTGCGCAATCTTGTCAGAACGCCCATGTAGAATGCTTGAATAACTTTCTGACTCAGTGGAGGAAACTCTAAAGGCATGACTCCTTTCATATCGGAAAAACAATTCAGCATTGATTTGACGTATGTGACGTCATGTACAATCAGATGACGAGGTTTCTTGGGGTGAGACCAACCTGAAGTCCTTCCAATGAAGTCTTCCTCATAATCGTTGCACCATGACTCACCACCTGTCATGACCTGGGAAAAAAAATTTCATTTTGGAACATTTCTTTCAAAAAAAAGCATGCTTCCATGAGACCTTGTTTTTCCAGTAGTAAAACCTTGCTCTGGTTGTTCGTCTACAGCAAAATTCGAGAAATCATTTTAAAAGATCGACAACGGATTATTGAAGAAATTGTGAAGCTACCTGCAGTGACTTAATGCTCAGTTCAGTGAAATACATCGATAAGATTTGTGGTCGAAAAGGGTATCCGTCAAATTCGTGCCATAGCCCATGTGGGCAAGTGGAGGTGAATTCAGGCATGAAATTGGCAGACACCCTTTTCGAGTCACTCCAGATATCTTCAGAATTTCTTCAGTATTTCATGGTCGATCATTTACAAAGATTTGGCAAAGTTTGCTTTGCTGCTACTCATATCCTTGAGTTTTCCTTATAACATCATCCTTGCGGGCTATTTTTAACGTTCCAAGGATTTCTGTGCCAGTTTTTCCGACACGCGCTGTTCACAAGAATCAGTCATTACAAAAACGACGAGCAGACGTAGGAACGGTCACTTAAAAATTTACAGAAACCGTATGAAACCTTCTTTTGCGGCGACGCTTGACTTACTGCCTCGGACATAGTGGCTCTATACGGCCCTAGATGCGTCATGTAGTACGACCAAAATTGGGACCACCACAACATCAGTTCGGGTTACCTTTGAGAACCCTCGAATCCTCGTTAGATACCCCCTCGTTACTCCGAACTGACATTCAAACTAGGAACAATTTTCAATATAAAAGCATTCAACCCGTATACAACAAAATTCCAAGGGCATGATAAAAGGATTCAACCGGCATACAACTAGATTCATTGGTATTTATCTAGTTGTACACCTTTTCTTTGCCAATGATCACAAGATGTAACATCATACACATTTTGATCAATGGCAAAAAAAGGACATACCTGCAATGCAGAAACAACAAAGAGTTTTACTTTGGAAATCGCACAAAGTTCCAGTATGAAAGTTTTGAAAAATAAAGGAACAAGATTACTGCCTTGAGGTGCACCTAACTAAACGTAAATTTATTTTGAGGAGAACTCTTTGAATTTAGTCTTTTGAAACCAATTCTCGAGGTTAAATTAAGCCACTCTTGCACTAGATGGTTGACTCTAAATCTCTTGCATGTGTATCAATGCTTCATAATTGAAATATTGATTGTTTTGCTTAGATATTTCCTTAAGCCTTTATTAAATCCCTTTGATCTCGAAGGTTTGCTTAAGTCTTCTTCTCAATTACTTGTGACTTTTTTAGAGATTATGCTGAAAGCCTGTAGAAATTTTTAGTCATCGAACGCTTTGTAGGAAATCCGGATTTCAAACTCTTTAAGCTGAGGCTCAGCTTTGGTAGACGATTTTCTCTGTGATTTCTGTGAATTGTAGAGTGGCTCACAAATTGAAAATGCTTCTGTTATCTTCTGCAAACTTTTTACATTAACTTCTGTGAAAAGGCATCCAATAAGATAACTTGCAAACGACATTTGTCACCGCATCTGACAGATCGTTCCAGTTTTTCTCAAATTGTGCAAACTGAAATATTCCACACGATTTTCATGGTTGAAGTAAATGCACAGCATATCCAACCCAGTGGACCCAAATACTTTTTGCCTGTACACTTATATTCTCAAAATTTGTATTTCATCATCAGTTGATGAATATATTGAAAACACAAGGAAAATAAGGGAGTAAACGAGAGGCCTAGGCAAAGGAAGGCTCTGTGAAGAGCCCCCTACTTGACACGATGCTTCAAAGGTGGCGAGGACCGTTCGTGGTTTGCAGACAACTTAGAACGTCTGGAGCAGATATTGCATCAAGAATTTCCAGGCTCAAAGGGTGCAGAGATTGAAAGACAGGTAGCGCGTATTCTTGCAATCCGCAAAAAGATCCATATCCAACAAAATGAAGTTCTGGAGATACTATCAATACGGAATGAAAACTAATTAACTAAACTAATTAGAAAAGGGACTAACCTAAAAGATATGAATAAACGGTGATACACCACAGAGTAGCCCAAGCTTGCGTCTAAAGTCTAAACAGGAAGAAGTTACAGAGCTATGGCTTATGTTGACGATATCACTATATGCATCAGTTGACGGTTGGTGCAGATCAAACTGTCATGTCTTTCCAATTGCGCTAATTTAAACGGATAACGCATCAATACTGACAAAGCTGGTGCTTAAGTTTTACACAGTGTACCCAAAAACAAGAATGATTTCAACCCAAGACAAATACGGTGGGAAACAAGACGAAATACCTTGCAGTAACGTTCGACATTAGGCTGATCTGATCTGATCTGCATCTTAGAATGAATCAGACAGAAAGTTATAGTGGTCCAAACAGCAATGAAAAATTAGTGACAGAACCCTGAGGCCTAAAACCTAAAGTCTATCAGTGAATGTTCACCACAATAATGAGAGCAATGACGAATTAAGGAACATTGGTCTGGCAGCTAGGACAGCAAAAGATAGTCTCGGTGGAATCATTGGGAAAGATCCTATGAGCAACCTGTCTTGACCTCAAATGTACCGTTAGAATATCACCAACTCTGGAAATCAATATATTATTAACATCATGTATGTCCACAAACGGGCTATAAAACCAGCTCTAAAAAGTGGACCTCTGCATTCTGAAGCTAATGAAGAAAACTGCCACGTCAAGCAAAAGAAAGATGAATAATGTCAATAGAAAGTAGACATACCAAGTCCTTACAGCCTAATGTACCGACCAGAAAAGTCTATGAAATAACGGAAGACTTCACCCCTGGAAGAGAAATCCTGAACACTGATGGTTTCCAAAGGAATAAGGGGCACTACACCAAAATCTTCCTCCTGAGATTAGCGGCAATCCAGCTGAACTAAGCAACAAAAATCTTTGATGCAAAGATTATAACCGCATTGTTTCGTGAATAATGTAGGGTTGCACGCAGGACCTCCAAGCCCCAACAATTCATGCAAGCGTAAAATTAAGACGGGTCTCTGAAGATCGATATGTTAGCAGATCAAGAAAGGAAGGGCTGCATCAGCTAGCTTAAATAGATGTAAAATGGGAGTAAAAAAGGATGTAGACAAACCTCAATGGAAAGAGATTGATAGGTTTTTGCTGTCAGGAACGACTGCAGAATAAGCCGAGGTCATTGGTCTCAGCCAATCAAAATTTCGTCGTTTTGTCAGGGCAAGGAAAAGATAAAACAGAATTGGCGTAAGAACATTGGTGTCAAAATTAACAGGCCCACAATTTTGCAAAGCTGTACATTCATCGAATAAGAATCCAAATGGGAGCCACCAACGCTTACAAGGAAGACGGAATTAAAGAAAACTGTCATCTGGATCACTCCGAGCTTTGCCAACATACAACACTGAGTTGAGGCTTACTCACGTATTGAACTGGTAGACTTGGTGACAATAAAACTTAGGTCGACGCGAGAGCCTATTTGTGAACCGATGAAGGAGAAGCTAAAAGCTGAAGAGGAACTGAGATCCTTTAACGTATGCTATGTCCAATAGTGGGTCTTGGTCTAATAATAATGTAACTCTTTCAGACACAAAGCCTTGTAATATTTTTACACAAATACCACTCAGGAAGGATTAAATTCGTGAAGTGTCCTTTGTTTAAACTCATTTTTAAGAATCCTGGCAAGCATGCTTTGTGTGGAACAAATGCTGTTTTGTTTTGCATTTTATTCAACTAACAAAGACAACAACATCCTTCATTAATGATGTACACTTTGTTCGCGTTATCGAAGGATAATGACTTGACAGTGCTACCTTGACATCACAATGTCATTTCGCATTTAGGATTCCTAACGCGGTGTAACTTATCAACAACAATCTATACTAGTTACATGGTACACGGATCATCAGTTAAATTTGTATCTGTACATTTGCAAATGTGGGCGGGTAATTTTAAATCATATAAAACGCCCCTGAGAAGATGCTTATAATTGATGGATGTCATTAATTTAAGAGGTACAAACTTCATGCTGTGTATCAGGACTAATCCCCAAATTCATCCTTATGCTCCAACAAAAACACACAGGCAATGTGCTGCATGGAAGCGGGGAGAGCGAAGAAGCGCACAGGATACGACAGATCATATCAAGCAGCTAGTCGGAAGCTCATGAGAATATTATCCTTTTAAAGTGGTATTATGACTAAGCGCTATCTTCACGCACTGGCATTGCAATATTTCAAGAACAGATTAAGTTACTAAGTGCCCTTTCGCGCACCCCCAAATAGCGTCGTGCAATTTAAACGAAATCTAGGGACATTGCAGGAGCTGAAGGAGCATGGGGTGTAGTACATGAGTTGAGATAAAATGAGAAATCATTTATTTACTTTTATTTGAAAAGTTTATGCTCCTCATGTTTGCGATAATATTCCATTTGACAAGGGTTTTGGTAGCTGGCAAAAGCTGTTGGCTAAATCACCGGTATTTATGACTTGAATTATTATCTTCTACGTCTTTTTTTTTTTTTTTTGCGATAGAAAGGATGATTGACGAAAGTTTTAATATTATGATCATTAATTTCTGACGAATTAATTAATACTACAAAGTAATATCCTTTGACGGATATCATTCTGATATCTCGAAGGTTCAAATTCAGGTGGAGTTTCAGTTTTTGCTCTATTAATGGTGCCAAAAAATGTCCCCTTTTTTTTCTTTTAAAAGTTTAACTGCTTCGATTGATCTGAACCAATTATCTCTGGTCGCATTGCGGTTTGTACGGTAAATTGGTTTTGTCAGCCATAGAACACTTTGTGTCGGTTTTGATAATTCCTGCTCCACATTTGACAGTCCGTGCCCATCGATATTTTGTCGCAGCGTCAGTCAAACATATGAGTTTCAGCCCATATTTTCCTAGTTTTTTTGGCATATACATTAAAAACTTGCAAATTTTATTTTTACAAATATCAGAGCCTGGAGTAAAACATTTTTGAGAGTGTGATATTAAAATATCAGACAACTCTGATATAGCAGCAGCGGGATTCATCTTCTTTCTCTCTTCTCTGGTGTTAGGATTGTCAAATTACAATGCCGTTAGTAGTATAAGCAACCGTATTTCTGATAAAACATATCTCAATATTTTTCTTCCCCTCCCATTTGTCGAAAACAAGTGGAATTATGTTCTTTGTTGCTTTTGAATATGGTAGTAAAAATCAGACATCCAATCAGTGCTCGTAGTTCTGTCATGTCAGTGTCTTTTAATTCTTGCCTGTATTTCTTTCTTAGTTCTTGCAACATTCTATTAGTGTTTTCTACGGTTATTTTCAGAATTACTTATGTAAACAGAATATTCCAAAGTTCACTTCAGTGTTGAAATCAAGTGTTCTGGTCGAACTCTGAAATCGAACGATGTTACGATCAGGAGTCCTCTAGCAGGTCCTTTGAGGATCTTTTTAATACTTAAGTTGCTCCCTATTTCCAAGTTCTTTCCCTCAATAGTAGGCTTGGTTGCCTGCGAGCTACTCGTTACATTGTTCATCGACCTCTGAAATCCGTTCTTCACTGTCTGAAACGTTAGTCGCTGTATAGTGGTCTGACTGTATATAAACATTTTCATCCACATGATAATCCTCTACATCTCTTATATCACTATCCTCATTTTCTAATTGATCCAAAACAAAACACTCAAAATGCATTTTGAACAACAATAACTGATTAAAGTCTTTGAAAATACAAACGCCCTAATTTCGAAGTGCCGGCAGAATGACAACAAGTACCACGTGTCGTTTCAAATGCTAACTTGCAGTGTCTGATTCGTTCCGCGGTCACCGTGAAACTGACATTTAGGCAACTGCTACGTGCGGTCACTGCGTGCTGCATGCCATTTCTGAGAAAAACGTTGTTAATATGTTGTCGATGTCAAATTAACATCGCCACACCAGTTGAAGGTTAAATCAATTATGTTACGTTTCAGTGTTGAGTAAGTTTAATATTGTAGCTTTTAAATGTTAAGAAGAAAGATTAAACCATCGACCACGATATTTTTTAAATATCAATGGACGAATGAACGTGAAAATAAGGCTTTTCTTTATTATTTTGCCAGCAAAAAAATAATTTTTAGCCATCAATTGAATAGTTCTCTTCTTTTCAAAAAAAGAAATACTTGAAAATAAATGAAAAGAGGGAAAGTTAAGATACGGACTATTAAAAAATGATTCTGAAAAACGGGATGAAATTCGGGACAAAGAGCGGTTAAAGTTAACTAAAAAAACCAGAAGAACCTCAGAAAATGAGTGGAAGGTATGAGTCCTGGTGAACACAGAACTTTTAAAAAAGACCTGAAGGAAGTATCAACGCCGATTTCTACTCGTAGAAGTATCCAGTGCAAGATAAGAAAAAGGCGATCGAAAAAATCATGGGAAAATTTAATTAAAGACAAGAAAACAAAGGTTTTAACACATAAAAAGAAACTGGATTAATACAAGAAGAGAATACAAAGATAAAAAAACATAGAAAATACCTTCTTCGCCTGTAATGCTTTTGCTGAAAATGTTATTAAACGCATACAAACAGTTGAGAGAAAGTTATGGCACACTGAGCTAAAGAGAAGACAAACAAATTATGGTTCCTATTTTTAAATTTAAATGAAACAAAGTGTGTGTGAGATATCATCATAATTTTGTATTCATTTGAGAGACCTACCAATGCGATTATGTGTGGTATATAACATCGTTCAAATGTCAACCGCGTGTTCTCTGAGTGGCACGGCTGTGGTTTCAGGCTTATCCACATAGCCCCGCGACATAAGAAAACCCAACGGGAAAATGCCTAACGGGGCTAAATCACACTATCTCGCCGGTAGTTCACATCACCTCTACGTGAGTTGACCAAGTCCTCAAATGGCATGTGCAGGATTTCGAATGTGGCATGAGTTGCGTGGCACGTAGCGCTATTCTGTTGGAACCACATGTTGTTGGCATTCACATCATCCAATTCAAGCCATAAGAAGTTAATAATCATCGACCCATAGCGTTTGCCGCAGACGGAGATGGCCTGGCAAATGTGGTTCTCAAAGAAATATGGACCGATCAAGCCACCAGCCCAAAATCTATAATAAACAGTAACTTTTCCAGAATGCATTGGACGCTCTTGGATCTCATGCGGATTGATATCGTCCCAAATTCGGCAATTTTGCTCGTTCATGTTCCCATTCATCCGAAAATGAGCCTCATTGTTGAAGATAATTTTTCGATGAAAATTATGGGCAATTGCCAACTGCTGCAGAGCCCATTCAGCGAATGAACGCCGTTGTCTATGGTCATTTCCCCATCAGCTCCTGTGTCAGTTGAAGTTTATACGGGCACAGGCCCAGGTCACGACGCAAAATTCGCCAAGTTGTGATTTGTGAAAGACCGAGTTATTGTGAACTACGTGAAATCAACTGCCTCAGTTTCTCCTGCAAACTCTCACGGTTTCTAATAGATTCAATATACGACAGCCATTTGACAGATGAAGCTTCAACAATATGGCCGCTATCAAGTGTCAAAGTTCGGAACTCCTTATTGGATTACTCTGTATATTGGACGATATTTTACCATTCTTCTCTTCTACGTTTCCATCTTTGCACTGTTCGCCGTCCAATAACCAGGCGGTTACATTTGACACATCCAAATATGGTTAAGCACTACATTGAATATTTCTTTGTGCTAATGTTAGTCCGAGAGAAGGGGCGAACATGTCACTTTTTTGAGTAATCGAAGTAATTATGCGATATTTAATCGAAAATTTGAGTAATGCAATAGCTGTTACTGGTAAGGAACATTAGCAACAATTTAATAAAATGGCTTTGAAAGTATCCTGCTTACTATTAACACACGTGGTTTCAGCAGGATAAAGCCTGCTATATAAAGATTTTATATAGCCTCCATAGTCATAGACATAGTTCCATAGACATAGCCTCCTCGATCACCTGATTTGAATCAAGGAACTTCTGCAATGGGGCTACATCTCTCGCTGCCAATGGTTTTAAAAATGAGTATCGTTAAGCTAGAAGATATCACTCGTCGTGAAATACGCAGAATCGAATCTTTTATGCTCAGACTAGTAGTACACAAAACAACAGATTTTGACTTTTTCAAAAAACAATACCTCAAAATCACAAATACCTGAGCTTAACCATAAATATTACAGTGCCAAATAAGTGTTTTGAATAATTTTACCCTTCAGCCTTGACCTTCTGCTTCCTGTGAATGTCCTTGCACTTCTAACCAAGTTGTTTTGTTCTTTGCGATTCATCATCCCAAGTGCACATAGCAAGTCGTCCATCCAACAACTACCCCAAAAAAAAAAACAGGACACCTACTCAAAAAACTCTAATTTTTCGCCCATAAACTTATTTCAATACCTTTTAGTATGAACCACCTGCGGCAAGAAGATTTTAACGTCATGCCATTCAACAGCGGCAGGAGTACGATTTCAGGGATCTTGGCCCCACACGCGAGATATAGCAGGCAAAGGACTACAACATTCGTCGACCGTATACGATTGACTTTCCATACGAGGTGACTACGGGGGTGAATGAGTAAAACTCATGAAAATTTTACGAATTGAATTTGTTATCGTTTTCAGTACTTTGGCTTCGACAAAGGATTTTTTTTCCCTCTTCCAATCCTTGCGATACCGGCGAATGGTAACGACGCGGTTGCTTCCGAAGTGTTGTGTAGTTAAAAGTCTTAAAAGCAGTCGATTCAGTACAAGGCGTTCAAGTTGTCTGGATCTGTATCTTATTTGCCCATTCACCTGTTTCATACAATTTTGCTTGCTTTTCAATACAGTATGGTCGGTCCCATGGCGTCGTCCTTGCTACGTACTGATGTAACGTTTGTAAGCTTTCGGGTAATAAAATTGTCAGGTGGTTAGGTGCTGTTTGGCGAATTGAATGTACGATATTGGCGCGGAAAGGACTAACGAAGGCATCCAAATCGAGTTTAACTTCCGCAATTTACATAACGAAATTATTTACATAATCAACCTTTCAGATGAGGTTATTTTTTTTTTTGTGTGAAAGGAGGGTTGGGGGGGGGAGGATGAGTCCTTGTCCGGTTGGCTTAGCGACAAATGGAATAAATTGAGGTTTATATTAATTAAGGATGTATATTTATTTAATTAAACGTAAAGGGTTTTTCATGGAATCAAATTGAAGAGATTTTCAACCTTGTTTGTAATATTCATTAAAGGACATGAAAACGCAATTCAAATATAGCCATAAATCTCTCTTTTTTTCTCACAACCATTAGTCATGGAACTTTACGTACGTTTTTGAAGTGCTTACCTAAGCATATGCAGTATTGGCATGCACAATAAGTTTCAAGTTCGCTCTTGTAATTCTCAGGAGTAACGAAGTACGGACCCCATTTTCATTTATGACTATTCAATATTCATAAGCTTTTAAAGTACAAGTATATACTTGTTCATATCCTCCAAAACACCAGCACAAAGTGTTCAAACATTTAAACTATGTAAGCAAATCGAAAAGAAAGACAGAAAAATGAGATCTTAAATTTCAATCTTCCTTTCATACGATTGAACAAGCACTTGGTTATAAAGAAGGATACGACTCTATTGCGATGTCGTGAAGTAAATCTGGTATGCTTTCTATTTCATTCCTCCCGATAATTTGTTGAGTTAGGCCACATGTTGCTGCGTGCGATAGTGATAAAGAAATCCAATTTTATCTATCCTTGCATTCCGTTGGGGAAAACAGACGCAAGCTGGACGAAGGATATATTTGAAGGATATAAAGAACGGTTCGAAATTGAATGCATGGAATGTAATACACTACTCTAGCGTGAAATGTGCACTTAAAGTGCTTATTGAGGTAAATAATGGCTTGAGAACAATGCAATTGGGAAGCCTTGTGAGAAAACTTTGAAGGACACATAAGAAAGGTGGACAATTTAATTTTTATATATTATATGTAGTAAACTAGAGTTCAAGCCATTCACCCTTTATCGAGGGAACACAAAGTTTTCCAAGTAGCTGTTGGCTAAGCAGGATTTCTATAAAATGTTCAGTGTTGACTCAGGATATACCTATATTGATGCTAACCTCAATATAACTTCATCTAGAAAGAGGACATGACAAAAATTTTCTATCTTTTGCTTATATACTCATCCATGTAGAGTAACAACAGCCATCACTGGGCCCAATCAAAAGTTCTATGCTCAATCCTCCATTGATATATCCTTGTTTGCTATTAATATATTATTTATTATCTCCTTATTGTTAGTTAATCTTGTCCACAAACAAGGACTTTTCCGACTGGCGGGCAGGGTTAAGATCGCAGCAGAAAATTCCTCGCATAATAATCTGCTTGTGGGACTTGGAGTAAACTCACGTTGCTTGCACGATTCTCTAACATTTCTGGTCAAGTTTAAAAAGGAAGTACGATCTTTTTCAGTCAACCGACGCATCAGGTCAACGGCAGTCTCATTTGCACAGTAAAAGGAACATAAAAACCCAAAGAAAAGGGGGAAAAGCATTTGTCAGAAGCTTCGTGGAAAAGGTAGGTCTGAGTATGTGCGCTCAGGATGCTCTGAGGTTCCGCAGTTAAATACAAATGGTACCTTAATATGTTGTCTCTGCTGGAGTCAATGTTCAAGCTTTGACGAACTTGTCGAACTAAGGATCGAACAAAAACAAAGGATTGTATTGAAGATGAAGAGCTGGAAGTGTTCAGCGTATTGAAGGACCATATTGGACTCGTATTGTCACGAGACCACAATCAACAACTTGTGCACTGTGAGCAGAAGACCGAGTGCAAATGGAAACCACAAACGCCAAAAGCAGACACATTAAAAGGTTCTCGCAAGTTTTTGATAGTGATAAAAATCCAATAAAATCAAAATCGGGCCATCATCGGGCTCTCATGAAAAATTAGCGCCAAGACTCTTGTTTTGGGTAGGGTAGGGTTCTAGGAATAACTTCAACCACAACAATACACATATCAACTATTTGATTTGATATTGCAACGCCAGTAACTTAGTCCCAAAAGCAAGATACTAGTATAACATTTGTATTATCCTGATAATTTCGATAATCTGTTACAATGTAGTTTCAGTAAAGACAACCGAATGAAAAAAATATTGGCTGAAGTCAAGTCTAATTCAAAATAAGGATCCTGAAGCTTTGAGTGTATTCTAAGCTTCTTAGCATTTCGTTCCAATATGGTAAACGGTTAAACTTTAGGAAAAATAGTCGTTCTCCTTGAATAAGGGTTTGAAACTTTGGAAAATGTCCTGGATAGTTGAAATCCACCCGCGAAAGCTTTAATTTGTCATGGAAATTCATAGAAAACTTAACGAAATAGGAAGCTTAGGAGTAGTTGGCTTCATCATGTTTAGTGTATATAGAAATTTCGAAAAAGCTCTTCGAAAGAAAATTCATTGCAAAAAGTCTAGACATCTACACTTTTCTTCAACTAAAGATGAAAAAGAGATTTCAGTAACAATTCAACGAACGTTCAGCTTTTCTGTGCTCTAAATATTCATCCTGGAAAGAATTTTAGAAATATTTTTCGTTTTCTAAAGGGGAAACAATATTTTCTATTAACTTTGTGCACTATTATTTTGCTGAATGGAATGGAAAAAAATTGCTGAATGGAATGAAAAAAGTGTTCCTGAATGGAATGTTCCTTACTTTAATAACATTTTAGTACGTATATTTTACGTACGTACGTCTATGATCCTCAAATTAACGATTTTATTTCTTGAGACCACGTACTAGCAATTGTGGTCTTAAAAAGAAAATCGTCAATTTGAGGAATGTTTTTTTTAATTTTTCAAATTTACTTTCTAAATTACTGCAATCATCGGGTCGAAAATTAACCTGACACAGCTAAGTAAGACATCAAAAGATTTCACAGTTTTGTTCTGACTGAAAACATTCAGTCATTCACAACTATTCAAACATCGCCAAACATTCAGTCATTTACAACTATTCAGTCGTTTGAGTGAGTCGATATGATTATTTTTGTGATAAATTGAGTATAGAGGTTTTATTAAACTTTTGTTTTTGATGGAAATACGCCTACGCAAATTGACGCAAATCATTATTTAGCACAATGAAATTTTGGGCAGCTGAACTTAAGCGTGGCCGTAAGAGTCTGGGCAATAATGAACGTTCGGGATCCAAAAACTGCGACTACTGACGATTACATCAAAGCGAGAGAGAAAGCAGAGGTTATGAAAATGTCCAAAGAACCTGTTTGTCACATATTAAATCAAGATTTATATGGGAAGATTTAGATTAGAAGCTCGATAGGAGCCGCGTTTACCCAAGTAAGACCAAAAATGTGCTCGAATAAGCATTTCCAACACTCTGTTGGTGCAGTTAAGGTGTAATAAATCTGAATTTGAAGGATTCTAAGGAATGTTTGGAGAAACCGGTTTGCTTCAAAGTAATGTCACTTTCACTAATGGGATTTGGTTCTTTAACTGCTAATCAGATGCTGAATACTCTAATAAGGACTCTCTTGTCTTTGAGGGAAGGGAAACTTGTAGTCTTTCGTGGGTTAGGACATTTAGATCAGCCAGAGTAAATAATAGCCAAAATCAAAATTTGATTTCAGCATGACATTCCAAAAGAATATTGCACGTTGATTTGTCAAGTGAATAAGAAGAGTTGTTGATTGCGAGTTTTGGGAGGGGCTCAACTTAATTGAGACGACAGTAGCAAAATGATTAGACATTAGAGACTATCGTTCCACCGAAGAATGCAAAATCCACCGTGTCCGAAAAATTGCTTTGAATAAGTACCATTTTTTTTTTCATACATTGACAGGGTTGAAATCCATGAATATGATGATATGTTCGTAAATTTGATAGAAATAAGCTAACAATGACTAAGATAAATTCCTAAATTTTGGTTGCCCCCTAGATTAAAATAGATTATTAGTACATTTTGTTGATAACCTTAATAGCTTATAAATCGAATAGCTTCTTTCGAATGAAAAGATCGTTAAAATGTTCCTTAAAATGAAAAGTCGAAGAACTATAGACCTTTATCTTATGTCTACGTTTTTGGTTCGATACAACGTAATTCAGAGTATCTTTCTTTTATCTTCATATGGGTTTTGGCAATTTGTTATTTATGGTGTGTTGTTTTGACCCATCCTTTTCGAAGTGAATTAAAATAAATAGCGATACCTGAGAGCACTTACAATCAGTGCTTACACCTCGAACGAACTGTGGTTCAAACGATATTCAACCAAAATAAGTGGAAGTTTATTTGATTTGGTAATTTTTCCCTTATATCTACATAAAACCAAATTCCCTCTCTAAAACTTTTGAGTAAAGTCACAGCACCAATGTAAATGTTCTTGTATTTATTTCTATCTCTGTCTGAGAGAAACTTTATGAGAATGTTAATGCTTTATCTGATTAACTTTTCGCGAAAATTTAAATTTACCTTATTACTAATGGAAAATTGAAATTTCACTTGTTGATCCTTCGAACTTCTTTGACTACTATGATGGTTTTTAAGAATATTCACGCTCCGAGTAAGCCTTGCAGCTGATTACCCAAAAGCAAGCATTTAAAATCGCATACACATATTTAATTCATCTCCATTAGCAAAAACAAAGATTTTAGTAACACGAGTCCATTCGGATGGAATCCTTGATTCCAATTAAACTGCAGTCAACGACATTTGTAATAAATCGACTGCGAGTTGGCACTTAACCAGAGAAGAATAAAAACGGATAAAACTAAATATCTTCAAAACTAATCACTCACAAACCACGTTGGATTTATTCTCTGTTCTGCAAGGATGCAAGTAAATTTTGTTGAATGGATATGGGTTGTTGCATATGTGCTTTGCATTTGCACAATTTGATATCAATTTGAATCACGAATGCTACAGTATTGCAAGTAACATAAATTTATGCTTTTATGTACATACATATGAATACTCATCCTATTAGTTTGCTGTAATCAAATTGTGTAACATTTCAAAGGGATAAACATTTCATTTGCAATTTCTGGACAAACATTGTCATCAATTTTAGCGTAGATAATTGGATTTCTTTTGAGTGCATAAGAGTGTTTGGAATCAACAATTCATTTAACAATGCCCTTTCCAGCAAAGCAATTTGCTACTTTGTAGTATTTACCCATGCTTACAGGACTATGGTTGCCTGAACATACTATCATATCACTTTAAGTGAGGCTAACATTTCAAGAGGAATTTAGATTAATTTATGTTTGCATTAATGGAATTTATCATATAAACGTGCAAGAAGTTAGTTGTACTCCCTAAACTCCTTCATTTTTCATAGATGAAGTCTAAAATAAAAATTGGATACTCAAGATTTTCTGTGGATTGTTTTAAATTGAAAACGACAAAGATAACGATGAAAACTGCATGAAATAGCATTTAGGTAATAAGATTATAATAATTTGGAAATAAAAGACCCCTTAATATTATTACTAAAACTTAGCCCAAGCAAACTAACGATGTAAGTGTACTAACAGCTGCAGGATAATACCTCTACTGCCCGCATACTTGCACATCTTCTGGAAGACTTGCTTGCAGTATTTTATCATTGAATTCCCAGAGCAGAATCAGTTGGAAAGAAAAAGAGGAAGCAAAGAAAAGAGCGTTACCTCAGTTTTGGGCATTTGTCCTGACGATCAATGGTACCAATCCTTCGATGGCCATCTTTCTTTACGTAGAAATACAAGAGACCATTAAGATGATTGAATATGCAAACGTATGAATATGAACTATTAACATAACCAAAAACTTCTATATCAAGCATTTTAGTAACAGCGGATGCTCATCAACTTCAATCATTTCTACGAAGATTCTGGTTCCGTGGATACCTGTATATAAAAGGTGTCCCATCGGCTTTTAAGCAGAAGACCAAAAACGGTCTTCTACCACTCTTTTTGAGTTTGTCAGGTGCTGTTCAGGACAATCTACTTTTTTATCACGGCATTATTTACTTCAGCTGCCAAATTTTGGTCTAAACAGATGGAATACTAAGCAGTGAAGGGTTCAGATGAGCTACTTATCAAAAGTGCAACAATGTCATTACAAGGACATTGGTTATCTTTCAGCTCCTGAAAAATGTTTCCAATGAGTGGATATTTCCGAGATTCTGAAAAAGTATGAAAATTTGGAGCCATCAAAATTGCTTTTTGTAAAGGAAAACAATCGAAAAACGATCGCAAATGCTCACAGAGACCTGAAACCCTCCATGAGTTTCGCAGTCGTTTTAAGACTTTTAAGTTGTTTTGCATATTCCTGAAGAGATGCTAAAAGCAGGCACCATCTGAGGCAGTAAGAAGGTAAGAATTTTTCTGAGAATTCAAGAGAGCGGAAGGTTATTGTCACGAACACTAAAAAGAATCTGAAGACCATAGAGACATCCATTAACCCACCTAGATCGCTGGTGGACTAAACAATTGGGCTAAAATAAATGTAAAGGGTAAAAACATAGTTTGCCTTGCGTTGTAGGTTACAGGTGATTAAATCAATGACATGAATCAGGTTCGGCAGCTAATCTGAGAAATTTCCTCCCCATTGAGTTTGGAAAGCAAGTTCTTTGTTTTGACAAAATCGGCCAAGATGCACATCATGTGTGACGATATAGCAAAGCTTCTGCTCCAAATTAACTTTGTAAAATGAGACTAAGATGAACGCAAAAACGTCCCCACCATGCGGGATTCAAATTTCAATTCATTAATATTACTATATTTTTGTTCCTTTTCTTATACGTCTGTAGGAAGTTTGTAGGACCTCACTCTCGCAGTTGATTTTGCGGGCCAACTACCACCCTTGGCACAAAAACCTCATTTTCTACGAAGGATCCAATTTAATATTGCCCCATGAATACACGAATGTAACTAGATTCTACTCAACGATATTTTCCGATTCCATGCTAAACTAATGTTTCCTCTCTGTTTTCAGAGTTTCTCTGCTATCAAAGTAAAACACCCATTTTTGGCCCTAAGTGCAAAGGACTGATAGCTCAACTCTTCTCCATCCGGTGTGTGGCAACCATCTTCTTAAAAGATTGAAGCATACCACGGCTATCAGCTATCATGATTACGAGGAAACCTTCCAGTTCCAGTTCAACCAATCTTAGACAAATATTGCCTACTATATCTTAAACTTTAGGGTAAAGCCTATCCTTCTTTAAGGTAGGCTTTCAACGCTAAAGCTACAGGCTATAGATTTTTAATGACAGATTCCAACATTTTAAACGCTTATCAGACTCTACAATTATATATCATATGCGGATACTAACAAGAATTTTATGTAGCATTACCAAAAACAAGTAAGACTTTAACCATCATTTCACATGCCGTCAGTGCTAGTCGTTTCGTCCAATCTAAGTTGACTCTACTGCTTCGTGTATGCTAGGCACGCCCTCAACAGAGCCTAGTCTGGTTTAACCTTCGATTAAAACCATGAGATTAGCAATTTTATGTATCCAACATTTGATGTCACAATCTGGAGAGCCAATCTTGCATAATCCTTATTCATTTTTCTTTAAGTCCTGTAAGTCATCGGTGAAATTCAAAGCTACTTTCTTGGTTGTACCAGGCATGCCTCTAACAGAATGCACATCATCGTCACTTCGACTTTCAACCAAAGATCAGAAAGCTGACAAGCGCTCATTCTCAACATATAAAGTCAGCATACCAACAGCCATCCATGCGTATTTCCAGGTCATTTCTGCATTTCATCCAGCATAGGGTTGATTCTACGAGATTTGAATTACTTGGTATTCATGTCCTCTGAGTTAACTCAGTTTTGGTTGCCTGCTTTCTCCTTCGATTTTACACGTTATATAGATAGGCAAATCTTCTTCGATTTGAGATCAATATTACACATAGCCTCACGCTAAAGTGGGATCATTTAAATCACACATGAAACCAGAAAAGCCTTCTTTCAACCACTGAAAATGAGGAAGAGACTATCAAACTTCAGTAGAAATGCCAAGCCGATGCGGTTCTCAGTTGAGCAGCCGCTGCTACTCCTTTGAGTCTAGTGTTCGATTTCGTTAAACAAGATAAAAAAGAACGTGTTGGAACCGTAAAATGAAAGCAAGTATTCGAGACTCGTTATTCGATGACAGTTAGTACGTTAATAGGGAATGTCAAAAGGCTGTAGATGGTCTCTTATCTGGCCTTAAAATGCCAGATGGTCTCTCGTCTGGCTTGGTACATGAACATTGACAGTTAATCCTATGATGGCAAAATATCCATCCACAAGGTATATTGTAGATGTCTACAAGCGTACCCGCAGAACAATGCAAAAGCGGATCTTCATTGACAGGCCAGGTCATGTAGAGCCAAATAGACTGAAAATGAAGCCCAAGGTGGTTATATACACTGATGCTGAGAAACCACTGTCGTATAAGCTGTGTCAGAGTTCATCTAGCTAAAAAAGTTAAAAAACTTATATGCAATCCACGGTGAAAGAAGTGTGCAATAATTGGGACAAGGCATCATCTAACTTCCAATTAAACTGGTACTTTGAGAGCTGACAACGATATAGGTCTGACATTAATAGCGTGAACTCTCTACGCACTTTTTTCAAAATGTTTAACCGAAAAGATTGCAAAGTCTCAATCAGCTTCCGGTTATTACGCAAGATAAACTAACCGGAGCGGTAACCAATATGAAAATTGGTCCATAAATAACCTCAATGAATAGGAAAGCATTCTCCAACTATGTGAATATCTATCGAGGCACGAGTACTTCAGAAAGTACTTTGACTGATCGGCAGAGTATTCGCTCTGTAAACACTGACCAACAAGTTGCTATTAAACTTCCTTTAACATCTTCATACTCAAACGATTTTTTTTGAATGGGCTGTGATACTCGATGCATTATCGGTATGCTTAGTTCTGACATACTCATAGTAGAAGATCAATCACTAGTGACAGGTGTCAACATTGTGAGCATGAACGGAATATTTAAGAGAGCATCCAACATTTGCTTGGTTGATAGTGTACTTGTTGTGAAAACTTCATTTTATTCCAGTTTCTTTGAAAGAATCCGCCCTGGTAAACATTCAATGTTCTGCTACCACAATCTCTAGGTGAAACTATCCAGTGAGGAACTGTCAAATAAGGAATAATATGTTAAACATTATTAAAAACCGAGATTACCCGCATTCGTTTTTTATCATGGTTTAGTTTATGAACCTCTTCCTATAGGAAGAGTAGGAATGTTGTGCTCTGCGTTAAGGTTTTCTATAGCTTAACAAACCATGTCTGTTTCGGGTGACCAAATTTTTGGCACAATTTTCTCAGAACTTCCTTTAACAAGGATAACGCCCTGAAAATTCATTTTAGCAAAACTGGAAAACTACTACTCGTCTACTTTTCCTTCGCTATCTCTTTCTAATTATCGGCACTCGGAAGTGTTCTTCTTTGTTGATTGTTACACTAGAGAGTAGGCATCAACTTTTCGCAATAAGTTTATGAGAAGCTTTCAGCACTTTGAGGGGACATGCAGCTTGAGAGCAAGTCTCCTCTCATGAGATTTTGAATTTCAAAACCAATGTCACAAATCTTGCACTGCCAAGGGATTCCAGGGGAACCAACGATTCCAAGGGATACCCTCGAATGCATCCTGTGAAATGATTATATTACAATTCTTATAATTCTATAAAAATTACTGGAGTGACGTATTGAAGTTTTTTTATGGAAACCGCGATGTTTGCCTCGGATTTAGCAGTTTTTGGCAGACCTACAAATGTTCTCTTTTTCTTGCTCATCAGAGAGATATTCTGGGAAGATTCTCGAGTAGAATTTGCATTTTGACTTCTAAAATAACGAGTAATGCTATGATTTTTTCTCTTTAAGGCATATTTTCAACATGTTTCAATCCTTAAAAAATCTGTGTCGCAACCAAGAAACACCAATTGCAAACTGTAACATGCAAGCCAAAGAAGTCTGTTTATTAATAAGATATAACGAGGCGATTTGGAAAATTTCTTGACTTTTGCTGATGGTGCTTGACAACTATTGCATCGAACTTGCATTAGTAGATGCAGCAGGCTTATCTTTAGTTTCATCGTTTGTGAGACCGCGTTCTAGCTAATTTAATTTAATTTAATTTAATAAGTTCTTTATTGTTTCTAAAAATTTTACAGGACTAAGTTAATACTTAAAGTGAGAGTTCTGAATTTGGTATTCATTGCAACTACAGTATTTTTTCTGTTTGTACCACAAATGTTTCTTATTCATATGATATATTTATAATAGTAGAGGAAAATACAACAAAAACCTCCTTTAAACTTAACTCTGACTTAAACTACTACTACCTATGTTAAAACCTATTTACATACTATTTTGAATCTTAGTTATAACTATGAATACTCGGTTGAGGACGTATGATCTCTAAGGTTAATCTATTAATTTACATCCTGAGTGCTTGAATGTATGGGTTCGAAGCGTGTTCTACCTTAGCTAGCAGATTATTTCTGCGCGAGTTTATTGATAGGGCTGATATTACCAAGATCATGTAATTTGCGTGATGAGAAATAAAAAGGCTTATTTAGTGCCATTTTTAAGTACCTGTTTTGAGTGACTTGAAGCTTTGATTTCAAATATTTTGTGCATTGGCTCCAAGTAGGCGCTCCGTATAGTATTATAGGCTGAATTATCACTTTTAAAATTATCATCTTATTCTTTATGTTCAGTTGGGACCTTCTGTTCAGTAGTGGATACAGTTGAAGTACAGAATTAAATGCTTTAATGCTTATTCGTTCAATGTGGTCTTTAAAAATGAGTTTCTTGTCCAACATTAGACCAAGATACTGCAGATTTTCGGACCATGGTTTATGTCAATAGTTAGTTTTGTAAATATTGGTGCTTATTTTCCACCTGTAGAAGAACTGATAAACTTTTTCAAGCATTTTCTCTAGGTTAGCTGTTATTGTACTTGGATGAATTCCTGAAGTATAAAAACAGGTATCGTCCGCAAAAGCAGCTATTTGACAGTGCTCGCTTGTTGGGAGATCGGAGGCATAGATATTGAAAAGAGTAGGACTCAGACATAAGCCTTGGGGAACACCAGCAGGGATGCATCTTACAGTAGAGGTGCTATCTCGGACCTTTACCTTGAATGATCTGTCTTTGAGGTAGGAACCTATCAAATTACGTATGTATGCTGGAGTTTTGTACTCTTGGAGTTTAGAAAGCAAACCTTTGTGCCAGACTCCATCGAAAGCTTTCTCAATATCGATGGTGACTACTCCAACTGATTGCTTCCCTATTCCGAACTGAACCGTCTGAACTGAAAGTCAGGAAGTATGTTGGCATTTTCCACGAAGTCTGTGAGTCTTTTGGGAACTAGCTTTTTGAATAGTTTACCAAAGGCTGGCAAAAGGCTTATTGGCCTGTAGCTTTCTGGCTCATGTGGATCCTTCCCAGGCTTCAGCAGAGGTACTCGACAGCTTGGTTCCAGGCGATTGGAAAATAATATATTTTGAGGCAAGCATTAAATAAGAGGCAAGTGAGCACAATCCCTTTGTTTGGCAGATTTTTCATCACATAATTAGGAATTCCATCGATCCCAGGAGCTGTTCGATTCTTAACTTTTTTAAGTTGCCTAACTATTTCTCTGGTCTTGATGTAGGCGCCGGGGGCAAGTTGGATGTGTTAGATATACTTTGCATAGAGTTATCTATCATCGTTTCTATGATATCATTGCGCCTTTTGTTTGATATTTTGTGGTAATTATGAAATTTATCAGCCAGAATTTCTGCTTTTTCTTCACAAGAGTAAGTCTTCTGGCCACTTGGGTCTTTAAGTGGGTAGCGGAGGTTGTGAAATTTGCTTTTGAAAATTTTATTTAAGCGCCATAGTCCCCTTGAGTGATAATCTAAGCTCTGGAGCTTTTGATTCCAGTACTGACTCCGTAGGTTTGAGATTTTGTTCCGGATTGCTGTAGTGAGTGTGTTCACAACTAACTTCAAGGCTGGATCCCTTGATCATTGCCACTGTCTTCTTAGGTTATTTAGGGTCCGAATAAGCTTCAGAGCTTTCTGATCTAATTCGAAGCGTGTATATTTGGCATTAGAATTGGGTATACTGCATTGTATACCCCTCCAAAAAGTGTTGATTGATTTTTTTTGTTGATTTTTTGATCGACCACTTGCGCTGTATTCAAAGAATTTAACGTTTTTTGCGAAATCGATATATTGTCGTTAATATGTCTTCGAAATTTTCTCCCGTCAGCTTTTTTGAAGAGGAAGGCTTAATGTGGTTTATAGCGATAAACTCCCTTTGAATCTAGAATGAAAAGCACTGGTAAATGAGGCGATGATAGCGCTTGTAATACGCTCATATTTGAGGGGCTAATATAATCATCACCTAGAATAATATCTAGGGTAGATCCGGCACGCCGAGGCGAATGGAATGTGGGTTCGATCGGGAAGCGAATAAATATATTCCTTTCACTCAACATTTCATACAGACATTGCCCTATCTTATTAGCTCGAACACAGTTACAAAGCCTAGGACGCGCGTTAAGATCACCACAGAGCAAGTACTTTTGGTTTTTAAAACTTTTTTGAAGTTAGTTTATTTTTTTTCGAGAAACAGTCTGTTATAATAAGTCCTTTTGGAGCTTCAATGAAAGCAACGTGAAATTCTAATGAAATTGAGTGCTAGCAAGATATGGCTGCGTCGAGTCGAGTACAGCTCATAAATTCATTCTAAAACTGCTCCGACGGTCTGTAATCGATTCTCTGCATAGCTAAGCAAGGAAATATGAATTCAAAATATCCTTCAAGTTAATCTTTATCCTGAAACCAACCGCTGGAAACAATAATCTATTGACGAGGTTCTATCATGATTTATTACAATTTGCATAACACTTCACTCAAACATGAAGCGAAAGGATATTTAATTTAACTCAAAGACCTTACCAACAACCAGATCTACCAACCACCACTCGGCATAGTATGTTTACGCGTCCCTACATTTAGAATCGACTGTCGTAAAATTTGAGCTACTTACCAAGTCAGTCTGTCTTCGAAGAAATGATATCATCTCAAAAAATTTGTGATTCATTTCACATTCGCGTTCGAATTCTTCTTTTATCACATAAGCTCTGCTTTAGCATTGCTTCACCCGTAGAACTAGAGAGGGGATTTTCTGAATCCGCTTTCCTGATACATGCGCGTAGAGATTTACATATTTACATTCGTCTGGGACGGCTCCGAAGAGGATGCCGAAAAATGCAAATAAAACTACCAATAAACCTAGATAACATAAAACCTAGTCCTGAACTTGCGTCTCATATAGATATTTCTTCGTTTCGAAGGGCCTCTGAAAAAAGTCTCTTTGGCTAGTTGTACTCTGAAGGACAAATTTGTGTATAACACATCGTACGATATAGCCACTACTCTTCAGCTAGCTCCCACTTATCCGCAAGGACACTTTCATTTTTATGACTGTCTACGGAAAAAATTGGATCAATGGCCCCATTGACTTGCGGCAAATAGTTTTCCGACCGTATAAGTTCTATACTATCCGGCTACAAATATTTCGTCGAGAGCTTGCTAACCGGAAAATATTTCAAGTCGAGTAAATCCTTATCGTTATGGTTGTACCTGGTTGGGATTCGCCTCATTCTATCATTATATCCCAAGATATCTCAAGAACGTGAACTTGCACCACTGCCCAATATGTTATCCGGCGGAAAGTGAATTGAGATGGCCCGCCAACAAGCAATCCACCCATATGTCGAACATACAAATGACAGAATAAATGTAACACGAACAACAAACATTTTCTCATCTAGTCCAGTTTAACTCGGTTGTCCACTTGAAGCTTATCCTTACCACGATGTGCTGTTGTTAGTACATATCCACCCCGCCCAAGACGTCAGCGTGTCCTTCGCAGGCACGTCGTGACTTGAACATTAACGAAGTAGCTACGTTAAATACATATCATAATGCAATCCCTCCTGCATATACGCTTGAAAAGATGACGATGGATGAAGGATCAACAATGCTATCACAATGAAAAGAAAACACTTTCCATGATATGTAAAAAACACAATATTCTATTTTCCAGACACGTATCGGCCCCGTTACGTGTTTTCTTGGTTATAGGTGGCCATATGTCTAGATGAGGACGCGTGGGGTTTGATTCAGGATCTTCAACCAACTGTGGAACGCTCATCATGAGCAGCATAGGAATAAGGAGAATAGAATATGACTGCCATACACGTACTCGTCTAAACATACGAAAATTTGATTATATTATCGCTCTGCGTAAGCCCGAGCGTGATGAAACCATGTTCCTCGTATGTTTTCCAATTTTCAAGTTCACTCAAGTTGCAATTTATGTCAAAAACTTGACAGTGCTATATTATGTGCTCCTTTTAAGCAGCTCGTTCGGTGAGCTCAATATTATTCACTTTTATTGCTAGAATTGCGGTTGTGGCTAGAGAGACATCTATTGTAAAAAATTTTTATGAGCTCCCTTCTTATGATTGAATCGACTTCATAAAACTCAACTGAATATTGTCATTCTTTGTTACATACCTGCGCAGGAAACGAGTTATAAAGGATTCTCTGGAGGACCAAACTTATTCCACGATAATAAGTTTCACAAGAAACTTGGATAGTCCAAGGAGTACCCTATTTCACATTCAAATGAACAGATCCCATCGTTTCACTATCTATAATCAGTTTATTTTCAGTTTTAATGATCCTTGATTTCATTTCATCTTTATCTTTGTTACTATTATGATCCCAATAGCAACAAGAATCATTACTACTTCCACTGCAACTTTTGCCACTAATGGTACTACTAAAGTCTTACAACTACTACTGCTTCTACTACTACTACTAATACTACTACTACTACTACTTCTAGTACTACTTCTGCTCCTTTTACTACTTCTACTACTATATCTAAAACAGCATCTTTTTTGGTACATCCATCCGTCATTGGGCTGAATTAGCCAGCTGGCTAAGTGGGTAGTGTCATGGCCTGTATATGTAGACTTCGCAGATGCCTATAAATTACGTTTGATGTTGAAATGACGTTTTTAGAACATGGCTTAATTTTTAATACTGTATTCTTTGACAAGTCTCCAGTCGCAGAAGCTCCCTGTATTAAATCAGCTGTTTTCTTTTCGAAATTGATTTTCGAATTCCGATTTTCGAAGTTGCTGAAGAAGACCAAACGAGTACCATCTAAGTGAAATCTTACAAAGTTAGCTTTGTTAGTTGTATTCGCTCGAATTCTCGACTAACGTTGTCCTGACATGGAGCACCTGTTCTTTGAGGACTCCCTGCATCGCAAAGGTACTGGCGAGACCAATAAACTAACTGCAACGTGTAATAACTGTAGGGTGATATCTTTAGTAGCAGGAACTCTGATGCATCCAATAATTATGAACTTTTTGGATCCAGAAACCCAACAATGGATTCTGCTAAACTCGACAAAGGGGTCTAATAGTTCAAGGATCGTGAATTGACCAGAAATAATCGCTAAATTACGATCTAGGCTAACGATTAATAAAGGAGATAACACGTTGATTGGTACAAGTAAGACACCGAAATATGCAGAACAAGAAAAGCAGACTGAGTTTCGAAAGGGTTCAGATTGGGGAGGCAAAACTATTACATGATTTTAGTCTCATCACTGTCAGGACGTTTGGTGTAGTCAACTCATTTTTTCTAAAGCTGATAAACCTCCTCCATGCAATAAATCAGAAGGTTCGATTGCTATTAATCACTATCAGGGAGACTGGCCCATCAGAAAGTGTGAAAGAACAAAAAAAAGGGAGGCCAGGACGTTCGTGACAAGTTCTGCAGCTGGATGTGTCTCTAGGGTATTGCTTTTGTAGCATCAAAAAAAGCTCTCTAAATAAAGCCTCTAGTCAAAAGCTCTAATAACTCACACAAGCACAACGCTGACAGCTAAGTTTGAGACGATAGAGCAAAAAGGAGGAAAAACGAAAAATAAAAAAAGAACTCGGTTCAGCGAAAGCAGATCAAAAAGTTGCCAGAAGAAATCAACACTACCAAGTTTGCACTATAGCAAGTTTCCTGAACAAGGAAAGATTTCAGAAGCATATAATATGGTGTGGAAGACACAAAATAAACCACCTATGAATAGTAGAACAAAGTTAATCAGGAGTGCTATTTCGACGAAAACTAAACGTCAAATTCAGTTTGATGGGCTGTTGTGTGATCCAGATTGATGGGATGTGATATTGGGAACTCAAAATGCAAACGACTCAAATCGTTTTGCATCACATGAAGTGGACATCTGCCGTGTTGGTCTGATCCCACGGTCTCCGTAGACGGCGTTCAAACAATGTGTCAACCACTAGCCCAAAGATCAGGAGCAACGTCAGTCCCAGGTCCCAATTTTGTTTAAGCTATCTGGATTCCCGAACACAACTGGTGAATGCTTGTGGAGGTTAACCTGAACCAATCGGTTGTTTAGGTTAACCTCTGATCAGGTTACTCCATCCTCTAGTTTGAGAATGGCTGCTGTTTTCAACCCTGCAACCGGATATATGGACCCCAACAAATGTGTCACACTTGAAAGCCTCCTGAGCCGAAATAACTAGCCTTGTTTGAGCCTTGACATTGTTTCTATTGTAGATTAATTATTAGCAGAGAAGCTTGCCAAACCTAATGACTATTTCAGCAGACTTTACCCGAAACTGGTACTATAAAATAACAACGGGCTATTATCGAACTTCCTAGCAGTGAGTCTGAATAGCTGACCAGAAATTGCATGGTAAGAATGGGCTCAGTTTTCTAGAGAATACAGAAAAGCGCAGTTTTCAGTTAAACCATTAATTGTTTGGTTGAAAAGGACATGAAATTCAATCATTTCCTGCTCATCTAGTGACATCGTGCAACATCGATGCCGGTCCGTCAATGAACTAGTCTAAGGAAATAACAAGAATCTTTTGTCAAACCTCGTTTAAGGAAGTTTAAACAGATCTATCATATATAATGAGCACAATAGTAATGGAATTAGTTATCTGCAAGAACCAATGAAGAACAGCTTCCGTCCGAGCCAAAAAGAGCCTTGTTGGTTGAAATAACACATTTTGCCAAGGTTTTTGATTGAGCTGTCTCACACTTCAAATATTGGAAGGAATGAAATCTTTACAATCTAAGATCGAAACAAAGATCTTACCAAACTAAGCTCAATGCTCTGGAAAACGCTGTCTTTCATAGAGAAGGTCTCGTTAGAGATGTAAACCTTGCACGCTTGAGTAAAAATCGGGCAAATATTGAAAGACTTATAGACAAGCTCTTCACAAATTCACTGCTCTTCTATGAGTAGTGTCAACGAGAGGTGAAATCTGACAAGGTGGTGAACTCAATTATGGGTCTTATTACACATGTTTTTATGTATACTCTGCATTATGAAGTTACCCAATAGTAAAGGCCACAGGTATAAGGGTGGTCAAATAAATCGGTTTACCGATGAAGTGACATTGTCTAACTATAACCTGCAAACAAGAGGGTAAAAGATTTTGTGAACCCATATCCAAGGGGTATATTAAAAACTGACATTGCATGGTTATCAATGACAATAAGACTCGCTTCAAGGAAGATATCGCAATTGACGTGAATAAGGACCTCTAGGCCCTAGGTTTAAATATAATCATGTGTGAGCTCACTATGCGAAGAACACCCTTCGTGCCTTCGTCAACGAATAGGACACTCTCACTTCAATATCACAGTCGTAATTGATCCCTCTACAATAAAGCAACCATGTCATTCCAACTGTCAAACAGATGGAACTGGATAAGATGAACCTTAAATACAGATTAAATAGGATTTTCACGCTTTTATGACCTTGTCCTTCATTAACTGTTTGATGCATCCAATATCTTGCTGCGAGATTGGATCTTATAGGCGTACGCCTCGAAAAGAAAACTGTCAAGAGAAGGCAAAAAGAAACCCATGGTCACGAAGTGTTAACCACATGTTGTGTTTACTTGGTTTTTGTCATTATGTGCCTTTTATGCTCATCGATCCAGACTCTTTTTTTAAAGCTTCCAACTGAAA
Source organism: Stratiomys singularior (assembly GCA_954870665.1). Classification (NCBI taxonomy): domain Eukaryota; kingdom Metazoa; phylum Arthropoda; class Insecta; order Diptera; family Stratiomyidae; genus Stratiomys; species Stratiomys singularior. The sequence continues at coordinate 23,495,353 of OX940881.1, read as the reverse complement.
TAATAATAGCTGGACGAATGAAACAGCTCCTAGTTATAGGTCCGTATATCTTTACCTTCCTTGATGCTGATTCTGGTTTGGAAATAATTTCAGAAAACTTTCCACGCTTCTCCCACGTTTTCGGCTTAAATTCCTTCGGTCATGTTTCAGTATTTTTTCCTCGTTGTCATTGCTGCAGGAACGCCTCAATTTTCTTCAGTTTCACTGATCCTCTGTGGATATTCGATTTTGGTACATAAAAATGAAACAGAATCAAATGGTTTCTCGTCTGCTTCCCTGACGTCGGGCTTTTTTTTACAAATACAAAATACAAATCTAAAACAAAGTTACTGCATGAGGCAGAGTTAGCCTCATGCAGTAGTAACTTTCTTTCAGATTTGTATTTTATCATTTACTTCCGCAGCGTTGTGATGCAGACTTCGTTTCTAATATTTCCCAACTTCGTTGTTGGCATCTCCCAGCATCGTTGCATCGATTTTTTAAGCAATAGGACGAAAAGTGCAAGTTACATCTTCAACACCAAAATTTTCAGTCGACAATAAGTGTACATATCACGGGCTGCTTTTTTTTCTGGACCGACATCACAACCATTTATCCTTATATGCTTTGCTCGAAAGGTAAGCTTAAAAGCTATCTAAATCTTTCTTTGATTTCAACAATTTCTATCAATTCTAACTTGCAATCGGAACCACATATCCCAACGATTAAGTGCTAGCTGTCAAACTATAATAGAACTATTCCAATACGATTGGTGTCACCAGAGAGAGAGAGAGTGAGGGATTACAAGTGAAGTCGGCGGAAGATTCTTTCCCAACACAACCCACGAATTTGAAAGTAAGGAGCTCCCGTTTTTTACTGTGAACGCAGCCATATGCAGTGTGGAGCAGTGTTAGACCTGATATGGTCTCCAGATGACGTTTGAAAAGGACCAAATCGGTCGAAGTGGAACGTTATCGACTGTGTTTTAAGGTTCAAGTTGCAGTCTAGAAAGTTTGTCAGATGGTCCTCTCTTGTCCTCCTATTGTAAATACATTTTTAGACATGCAACTAAGCATGAGCAACCTTGTGCAATTGCTGAATTGTTAGATGGATAATGTAAGTGTTCTTTAAAGAAGCGAAAAACCAGTCCTTGGTGGCAATGATGAATTCAATATAAGTGTATAGTGCTGAAACCTGGAACGAGAAAACGTGAACCTTAAAGTAAAGATGTAACATTGCAAGTGTATGAAATTGTTTAAGGGTTTTTGTAAAGGTTCAACGATCGGGGACACAAAGTTTGCCTTCAGTGACCGCAGTATTTTAAAGGATGAAGTTTCCACGATGACAGAGATGGCATTCCGAGATGGCATTCCGAGATGGCAGAGATTCTGGCTGCTGGCATTTGAGTGGGAGGTGAAACATGCTTTCTCAGCTAGTGGAGAAATGGATGTAAGATTGATTATACGAAAGGATTCTAATTCTGTTTTCCTTGTCGTAATGTAAATTTCTGAGTACTTTGGTCAACTTTTTTGTTGGTTTTGTAAAAGTTTCTGCAATCTCTTGCATAAATTTGATGCAAAATTTAGTAGTAAGTTTCAAATGACTATTATATGAACTTACTGCAGGTGTATAATTCTTTTACTGGCCCAACTCTCCCTATTTTGATTCAAATGAACAGTCTGCTCAGGATCACCTGATACAATTCCTTGAATTGAATATAAAAAGGATATTTTCGCATTGTGATATACAAATGATAAATTGTATGGTAGCTACAATCAAACATTCATTTACAATTTCTCGCAAAGGGATGTGAGTATAAGGACAAAAAACTGCTTTTCATTTATGCAAAGACTGGGTTACACAATAATCCGAATATTGACAGACAAAATAAATAAAATTCATCAAAAATAGTGTTGATTTAGTCCTTAGGTTTTTATGACCCAAAGTACAATGTCATCAATCAGTCTTGAAAGTATGTATTTGATCTTGTGCTATCCTTCAGCATACACATTAAAAATAATCATTAAGGCCCATATATCTTCTTCGCCAGTCACCAAAATAGACGGGTAAATTAAGGATTTCCCATTTCAGTAGGTGGATACAAACCAAAAATGAAAAACCACCGTTGTGGACTTACGAATCCTCTTTCAGTTACCAATAAAAAGGTTTCCCATTTATTCACGTCGTTGCTCGAAAATTGCTGAAGTCATTAGATGTAGTTTAGCTTAGGATCCTTTAAATGAATGAAATTCGGTAGAGTGCTGTTAATCGATAAATTTTCTTTAAGTTGAGAATAGTATAAAATGGTATCTAGGTGAATAAATGTCCATTCGCCATCTCCTGAAGCACGGACGCGTATATAGACGAGATAGAAAGAAACACTTAAGTGATTTAAAGAATTTATGACAAAGTTCAACGTAGAGGAAAGCATTTATATTGAAGGATGTTGAAGTCTTCGATAAAAGCATGCTATTATGTGTAGAATTCTCATCGACACTTTGCGTAAGTGCTTAAAAATTGTGACGGTGGGGGCGGACCCTTTCAATAAATAACGCTCTCGTCCGTTTGTTTCGTTGAAATAGAATAAATAAAATCATATTTTCTAAAGATAATTTGTTGCAATAGGTGGAACGCGAAATGTATTTTGTGTCCTTCAACATCAGGTATGATGACTGGCTAAAAAAATTTCACGTGGTCTGTAGGAACTTGCTGTTGGTCGCTTTTGAGAAAAGTAAATACAGAACAGTCTTCATCCTGCTGTCATTTTTTGGCTGCTTTCATCATTTTGGCAGTGTGTTCCGAGCTCCATGAATTGAAAGGTCATCGAAACGTAGATGATGGAGAAACGGCGATGATACGGAACCTTTTTTATACATGGGGGGTTGTGAACTAAGTCGGAAGAATAAGATAAATACTATCTAGAAATGTCCTCGATTAGGCTTCACCTCAGGTGTTGACTTTCAGCTATCTGTATATGCATTGCTGTTTTTTTTTCTATTTTTTAAGTTTTTTTTTTTTTTGAGGGAGGGCTGATCATATAAAGTGATACTGTTCACTATTCTTCGTTGGCCATTTGTTGCTAATCCAAAGTTCGCCCGAGCTTTTTCGTATCCTTGAATACTTGTATTTTCCATCTGTTAAATGTAAGTTTCCTTCTCTGTGTGATTAGTTCAAAAACTTAAATATTGCCTTCTGCTCAGAGAATAGATTATTGACTCTTTGTTACGTTTGAAGGACTCTTATGACTTAAAGTCGTCACTCTTGAGAGAATCTCGGTGAGTAAGATTAAGTTAATGATTTACTAGATAGTCCCCAGACTCGCAGGTTGTTTGATATTACTGAAATTCATACGGATTTTATTAAAAGAGCTTATCCGACACTGCTGAGGTACGAACCAGAATTCTATTTACAACGTAGTCGAGGCACGCTTTTGAAAACGCGACTCGCCCACATATGATAGCGGCAGCCAAGTACACACCTGCTTAGAAAACAGGATTACCTACCATACAAAACATAATGCACATCAACGAGATCCAGACTACTCTAGGTCAATGAATACAGTAGCCAAATAAATGGTGGAGAATTTCACCAGTTATAACAAGAATGATAAGAACTATGAAACAAACCAGAGAGTCAGTTGCAGAGTCTACAGCAACTTGAAACCAAGTACGGTGTTGAGGCGAGATTCATTGCTTAAGGCTAAGGAGCCATACCAAGGATTTCCAGTTAGAAAATTTTACTCTTGGATATACAGGAATGGTATGGTATGGAACAATCGAAGCGGCGGAATTCGCTTCCTAACTAGGCAAATCAGCATCGTAGTTTGTCCGTTCCAGTTAAGTTGCTCCATTGCTTGTTCAGGATTGCAGGGAGGCACGGAAACCTACAACCAACCCAATAGAAGTGAAACTAGGAAGTCAGTTGCTGGAAACAAAAGTGTGGATAGAAAGTAACCAGATGAAGAAGCAACCAGACTGGTTTAACCAGCTGAAACGCAGCAAGACTGGACCCAATAAAAGGACCTAAGGCAACATTGGAAACGAGGATGAATTAAATTCTCTTGAAACAGATACAGGTTGAAAACGCTTAGAATGACCTGAATGACTCCGAGAAAAGCCAAGCCATTTATCGTTAGCCTCATTAAACAAGGATCAAATCACTCAAACTGAGAACCGGAAACATAGTAATAACCTTAGCGGCATTCCTTCCAGACGGTAACATAATTGGTGTACATGGCAAAAAATTGAGCATTGAAATATACGACATATACTTCCTCTGCAAAAATGGGAAGTGTGATTGTCTCTGATGGCTGGGACGAGATTAGCAGTGGATTTTGAACACTTGGTCAAAGCGTGGCACTCACACCACTAAGCCTTCGATCGAGCTCTCGACATAGCGTTTTCGTCTGGAATATGAGAAATTACATTTGGATTGGTAAATTCCTTCCCAATTTTGCATAAAATCGGATTGACCTCTAAAAAATATGCATTAAATCGCAAATACATGTATAAATCTACTTGTGCTTTTTATATCTCTGTCTCTCTGTTTTCTATCTCTCTGAGAGGTTGCCCGAAAGTGTTAGCACTATATGTAGCTACGCTGTGACCTGGGTGACGCGCTGATCAGTGGTCGGGAATTTGAAGGTTCTCCTTAATTTTTGTGCGAAAACAATTTGCGAAGACTGTATTGTATCCAGGAAACGATATGTCGACGCGAGCTCATACAGGATCTCATAGTCGAACTAAGTCGAACATAGTCGAACATAGTCGAAATCTAAGATAAACTTTTTAAGGCCATTCCACATATTTACAAAAAACCTTAGAAGCCCTTTTCTCAAGAAATCAGATAAGATCTGGTGTGAAAATTCCAGGGTTATTTCAAGATACTGCACGATTTGTAAATCATTATCCAGAATTGTATAATTCTGGAGGTCTTAAACGTCGAGTAGTTTTCTAGCGAATGAAAAGAAAAAAATGAAAAGAAAATGCAATACACAAAACGGGAGGGAGAAAAATTCGCTCTATTGCCAGTGACGCAAATGAAGGTAAATCTTAAAAAACTGGCTACCACGCACACGATGACTGTGTCGTTTTCCTCAAAGACAAATGGACAAAGCCTGACTTAGGTGGCTGAGTTCAGATGAAAATGTCCAAGGATTTACTAAAACGAAGAGGTGGAGGCAGGCCTGTACTTCTGGTTCAATAGAGTAAGTTTTGTCGAAATATGAATAGTGACTATGACTGTGATATTGACAACCTCTGCACGACAGATGAACTCGAAAAAAATCAACAAACGAAAATATAGACTGCACTGAAGAAAGATCACTTTAGAACCCTACGCAATAAAGCTCAAAAACCCCATCAATTAAATGATTTAGACTAAGAGTGGACAACCTGTTAGTGAACTTCCATGAGCAGAAGTCTCAGGTATCACAGATGTTTATACCTGAAATGAAACAGACAACGCAAAAGGTCTGAGCGTCACTGAAACTCCAGGACACACGAATCAAGGATCCTCTTTTTAGGGGAGAAGAAATTAATACAAAAGATATCGGTGTGTCACGGGTCATACAAGTTTGACATCAATGAATCAACGACACATATGGTCAGTTTAATTTTGGCTTCTGCCAGGTGATTTCACATTCCTAGGAGACTTTTCAGAACATCAGCTGGTGACTAAGGTATATCTACGACCAACAGCACATTCATGATGTGACGACCGTTTTTGAGTTTGGGGGCAAAGAGAATATAATTCTTGACCTAGAAGTACCTGACGTTTTCTTGTCAGATGATACCAAGTGCTGAACTCTACGCTCTACCAGAGGAAATCGGATGAACAGTCGGTATGGGTATACGGACTACGAACTATACGGCCAGATGTGTATGTGAAATCCGATTGTGCACCAATGGCGCTACAGCTCTTAAGAGAAGCCGACATTTTCCCGAAACTGGATTGGGGGAATGGTTTGCAAATAAAAGATTCAAAACTTGAGAATAAACATCCCTAATGAAAAACTGCACGGAGCTTTCGATCCAGCCTCCGGGCTCTTCTGCCGGGCTATGTGGTTTTTTTTAATAGTTAGTCCAAGATCATAGACAGACCTTCACAGTTTCAGCAAGTCATCCAATGTAAAACCAACATGGGTCTCTCAAAAGAAAAGTGTAAAGTAACAACAAAGTGAATAAACAAGCAAAAGCCTTATCAGCTGGCAAAATTTGACGTTGAGTAGTAATTTCAAAGTGTTATTAGAAGTAGTGATAAGAAATCTGAGTAAAAACCACTGAAATGGCTGCAAAACGATTGACGCGCCTACGAATGAATGGATCTATAGCAAAATATTAGGCCAAAATTTAGGCCTCACCCGAGCAAAACAAAAAAAAGAATCCTTTTATGGCATTGCGAATTTTTGGCATTGTGAGTAGGCCAGAATCTTCTGACACCTTTTGACAATCTTTAAACAGTCATATTGTCGTACGTCCAAATGTTTTTTTGTATTTTAAGGATGAGAGAGATTCACGTAACATGAGTTGGACTTCCAGTGGCATACAACAACTGGACTATCGACTGAACGCAGCCCCTGTCACAGAAACAGAAGCATTGAACTGAGTGCCACATTACTTCAGTCAAGGCTTCAGTTAAGTCTTGCCTGGAGTCTTCAGCTTTTGATTAAGAAAGATCTCACTTTCTAAACGAATGGATGTCAGTTCCTTCTTTCTGATTAGAAAAGCGATCGAAGAAACTCTTCTAGTTCTTGTCCCTGAATCATTTATGATGTCTGAGCAAAAGAAGCAATCGAGAAACCGAGACTTTTTCATTTCCGTTTCCTATTGTACAGGTTAAACTGAGAATCCTTGCAGCAGCGTAATAGCTGTGCCAGGTAGTAATCAGTCTTTGCTTTCCCTGGTTCCTGGTCGCTAATCAGATGTACAGCCTACCTGCCAGGTGTGTTTTGCATCCACCATTCTTGCCACCGGAAGCGTGAATCCTTTCTCTTCGTTCTTGCGAATAAGTTTCTCTTACTGCACTCTGTATAAAAATAGACCCTAATTAGTTTTTCGGCAAGGACCACAACCGATGGTCCACCGATTTCACTGTCAAAGGCGCCTCTTGCCTGGTAAATGGTAAGACGATATTGGCCGTTAGAAAATTGAGTGCAGATACTCTAGCTGTGAACTTTTCTTTCAGGTTCTGAGTGACAGGACTTCACTGTTTTTTGACACTGTAACCTTCGCAGCTTGCCATAGCAGAAATGATATACGTCTGGACAAAGAATAGAACCATGCACTATGTTCAATGGAATTCTCTGAAGTGATTTTTAAATCTGTCAATTTTCTTGATAGCCAAGGCTTTGGCTTAGACCACTAGAAATTTGATTTAACCTATCGGGAGTGACACGAACTGGTACAACATTGAACCAAATCCTTGATCAACTACCGAAAACAGGCACATGACAATTATGATGCGACTACGAATTGTAAGATTTGTATTAAACGCCAACATACAATAAATAAAATACAATAACTGCTAGAAATTCCAAAGAATGGGTGGCACACATGTCCTTAAACGTTCTCTCAACGTATGAATGAACGAAAATGCCTTAACAGAAAACATGAAAGAGGCCGGGCGCAGATCTAAAAATCAATAGGTGTTGTCAATATCCTTTTCACATGCTTCCCAGTGGTGTCAAGTCGATGGGAGGCATAAGTGCAATTATGTCGTCATAGTTAAAGTAACTTTCTTTTGATGTAATTTTCTTTACATCCTGAAAATTGCGATTAACTTTGGCTTGGTATCAATTTCTCGACAGAATAAAACATTTTTTCCTCCAAATCAGTATGCACGGAAAGTTAAAACAAGAACCAAAGCTTATATGAAATGCTATGACACATATACATTTCGGGATTTAATTAAGTTTAAGCCTTAATATATACTTTCCAGCGTACTGAAATATTTCATTTTGTTTTCCGCTTTCCAAACAATTAATTAGAAATTTGTTTCGAAACCGAAACTTGTTTACATAATTTCGTGTAGCAAAAGTGAAGCCAAACATGAGCATTAAATTTTATGAATATCCTTTTACCGACAACACAATATGTCCAGTGTTGTTTGACTGCGGCGGGATGTCTCACTGCTAACGTACGATTTTCAATTAAGCGAAATATGATTATGAATTATGCAAATTAAGCTCATATATATACTCCAAACTCAAATCTGAGATATTGCACGGATCCTGCATGTTTTGGGAGGTTTTTCCCAGAATATTTTACAATGTGTGAAGATGAAAGCTGTAATGCAATGAAAATTTCATCTCCATTAAATTGCAAATTAATCCAATCGTTTAGGGAAAGTGTAGGTTAAGCCCATTACATGCAAAGAAGGCAAATTTGTTAATCATGTCGCCCATTCAATGATTTCAATTTACTTCAAGGATCAGATTGATGGTGGAAAATGCGTTTTCTGTTGAATGTTAAACTGCGTAGCATTGCTTTTTGTTGAATTAAGGATTGCAGGGGGTGAGCCACAGGCATAAATGTAATGAAATGATTTTCTGCGAGACTGAATCATTTCTCATGGCGTCGAGTGCTTGACAAATGTCGAAAACGATTCGATAAATAAGGATCCTTGTGAACAAACACCTGCGTATTTGCGTCATGGCACAAATCAGGCAAGTCGAACGAGGATAGCAATGTTCTGCGTTTGTACAAATAACATTATATTATCATTGAACGAAAAATAGTTATTGGTGAAAGGAACACAAATGTATATTTGCCGTATTATCGTTGAATGGAAATCAGAATATTTAATTTGAAGGATGAAATGTCGACTCTTTGCGAACTTAGATGTTTAAATTAGAAAATATGTTATAGTTTGATGTCTCTCTCATTCAATGATGATTTGTTAATTGAGCAGCAGATTCATTTTGCATTGCACAGATATTTCGTAAATTTAACCAAACAGCAATTAGACTATGATGGTAATCTGGGTTTGATTGACAATTGTCTAACATGTCAGGACCTGTTATCACGGCAACGAAAGCATTCACCTACCAAGCAGCATGACATCAGGTCAAGTTCCATGGAGAAAATTAAATTTAGGTTTATGGTTGTGGTTGTTTGTCAATGGTTGTGGTGTTTGGTGTATTCCAACTACTTCATTATGTCCTGATGACTATAGCTTATGTCTATACCTTTAACCACGTTAAAGTCATTGGGGTGAGTTCAACGATTATTGCATCGTAGGATACTGAATTAAAAAGAACTTTAATAATTTCTATGATATTGGAGTTAGTTGAAACCGGACTAGCAGTTTTCTCAGTACTTTTTTCGCATTTACTTCCGTTCAAACTCATATCATCTTCTTGTTTCTGCCAAATGCGATTTTCGAGACCATTTCAGACCAAACTCAGACCTGAATCTTCAGCGTCAACGTACGCTATAGAGAGTCGTATTGCGGACGTCGAGCGATTAACATCGAGCAACGTCGAGGATAAGACGATAAAGACGATAACCGTTGGTGAACACTTCAGTCTCAGTCAATTGACGGAGACCAACATCAGTGAGCGAACCGAGGCCTAAGCTCTTAATTCCTTGCCGAGGCTGGCAAGGAGCTGAAAACACTAATAGAAATTTTTTTACAGTGTCCAAAAGCGGTAAATGGAGTGTGGCCAGGCGGCCGGCGCAAGTGAACTTGCGTCGGCGTATGCGAAGAACAAGCGACTGGAGCTCTTGGTCATCCAGTTGAAGGAACGGCTTGATGCGGACGAAAAAAAGCGTAAACGGAAAAATAAAAAAAGGACACCATCGTTGGAAATTGCAGCGGCATCGGTGAACCCATATGATCTGCTGCAGATTGATATGGACGACGAAGATGAAGATGTCAACGACAACGGAAAAAAGGATACTCGAGCGGAACCACCCAAGGATACAGAAAGCCAAACAAAAGTGAGTGGAACGAATGTGAAAACAGACGCAACTACAAACTTAGAGCAGCACTCAACTGTAGATACGTTTAACTTCGTACAACCTATGCCAAAGGTAAGTGTTGCTTCAAAAACTAAATTTGGTGTAGTGGTGAATGGTGCAGTCAGTGTCCCCAAACTTCCCCATCGGTTGAAAAAAAAGAAAAGGTTCCACCTATTACGTGCTATGGAGCTAATATCTCCAATCTCATAAAGGATCTTTCAAGGGAGGTTGAGTGTAAACGTAAAAAATACGAGCAGTGATAAATCGCTAGTGTTTTGTGCATCCGTTAAAGATCACGGAAAAACGTTTGACTTCATTCGAAGCACCGGGATTCATTCCTCGACCACCACGCCGGTCAGTGATAGACCAAAAACTCTTTTGATTAGAGGGCTGCACCGAAGTACTCAGCCCCGTGATATCTTAGATGAGCTATCAGAAGTGAGCTCAATAGAAGTTAAATCCGTTTCGCATTTTCTTCCACCAAGAGAAAGAAAATTGCTCCGCGAAAGTGATGAGAACGCAAAAGTCACTCAATCCAATCTTTTCATGGTTCATTTCGGACCAGGACAGGACATGGAATACAAAATTAAATATATCCTGAGGCAACGGATTCAGTGGGAAAGGATTCGTAATAGAGAAAAGGTGCAGTGCTTTAACTGTCGAAATTTTGGCCATGTTGCAGAAAATTGCACCATCATCCACTGGTGTGTTAAATGCACCTCCTCTCATGATAGGGGCAAATGTCCAAAGCCTCAAACCGAAACACCTGTGTGCTGCAACTGCGGGCAAGAAGGACACCCTGCTAATTACCGCGGGTGTCCAGCATATAAGGAAATGCAGGCTCGCCAAAATAAACCGGTCCATGCCACTACAACAGCACCAAGGCACCCAGCTTGGCAGCCAGCTCAGCACGTGATTAAACTGGGTGGAAGCTTCGCAGCAATTGCAAGAGGGTTCGATGCTGAAACGGTGAATCTGAATCCACCAACAGCCTAATCTGAATCCACCTCCTGCTCGTAGAAATAATGTTAGCGAACTTATTAAGGCAGTGATTGCTTTGAATACTTCTGCGGAGGACCAGCTAACGTCGATCAAATTGACTTTGTTGCTCCAGTAATGGAACTCAAGGTGTTGCCTTTCAACGCTCACTCATTAGTCTCTCACGACCAGAGAGCAGCGGCACAAAAAATCTTAGATTCCCACGAGGCAACTTATCGTCGCATCTCGGAGATAAGATTGAGAAAGCAACATATATTAAGATTTACAGGTTATAACATACTTAGGGATGACGCACACAGTGGTACAGCTCTTTTAATAAAAAATCACTTGGCCCTTGAGGAAGTTCCCATTGATGGCCTCACTTGTGGCTCTGTTGTTGCGGCTTTGGTTAAAACAGAGGATGCCAGGTAAATCCTGATCATCTCCGTTTACATACCTGCTTCTGCCTCTGCAGGAAATCTGAAATTCGATCTTGCAGTGTTCCAAAACCTTACATTAGTATCAAAATATAATCATTGCCGGAGATCTCAACTGTAGGCACATCGAGTGGGGAGACTCGGTAGTAAACCCCAAAGGTAGAGTCCTGGATAACTGGCTTCATTCAAGCAACCAACTAGCTGGATTTGAACTTATCGTTCCGAACTCACCTACAAGACCCAGTAGTTCTTCAATTCTGGATTATTTTTTGATGTCGGAAAATTTCTTTTATTCTGTACCGAATGCTACTTGCACTACGCATACGGGTATGTCCGATCATTTTGCAATCCAGTTGACCATCAAACTCTTATCCTTTGCGAAGCTTTTACAATCCACCCGAACCAGATTTCTATCATTCAAGCATACTAATGGGTCTAAATTACAGGAAGACATCAGGTTGAAGCTTAAACCTATCATCTTTCCCAAAGACAGAAATCTGAGTAACAGAGAAATTGACAGTCTTGTTAATATATCTGCAATTGTTATACAGCCAACAATTGACAGAAACTCTAAAATCGTCCACCCATCTAAATTCAGACACAATGCCCTCCCGGAAGACATTGTAATACACTTAAAAGCTAGGCATCAATGGAGAGAACAATTAAAAAGAATATACCATAGGTATGGGAACAGGACAAATGCTACTTATAAGAATATACTTTCAAGGATTAACGGCCTCAGCTCTGTAATTAGAGAAATGACCCGTAACTATCACAGCAAAAAACTCATAGAACGCCTACCAAACATTAAACCAGGCCCCAGCATGTTTAAAGAAATAAATATTCTAGCTGGAAAATTCAATCGCTCTGCCGACAAGGTTATAGTTAATGAAAAGCAAGTTAACACGCCTCAAGCTAAGGCTGACATTTTCGCAGAAAATTTCCTTTGCCAACTAAACTCTCAGCCACCGGAACCCAGCTCTACTCACTCCAAACCTGTTCTGGAGTCAGTTTCCCAGTACAAGCAAGGCGATTCCTCTTCTCTCACTGTATTCTCCACAGACAACCCGGCAGACCACCCACGAGATCAATCACAATTCATTAGTTCAGAACAGTTGACGCAGTTAATTCTAACCCTGAATTCTAAAAAGTCCAGTGGACCTGACAATATACCAAATATTGTTCTAAAACACCTTCCACCCTCCATGGTTAAACTCTTAACCATAATTTGCAACAATTGCATAAACAATGGCTACTTTCCTGATCAGTGGAAAATTGCAAAATTCATTCCAATACACAAGGTTGGCAAAGATTTCTCTCCTTAAAATTTTCGACCCATTTCCATGCTCTCCAACTTAGGAAAAATCTTTGAAAAAGTATGGCTCCAGATGTTAACAGGACACTGTGAACAAGAACGATTGATTCCAGAGCACCAATCGGATTTAAGCCTAAACACGGCAAATTAAATGCAATTTCTTGCCTTCATGAGGATATCGTGTCAAATCTCAATTCTAGGAACGTTCCTACAGCTGCTTGTGCTCTCGACTTAGAAAAAGCTTTCGATAGTGTTTGGCATGATGGGCTAATCTTTAAATTGATTCAACTAGGGTTCCCTGATAAAGCGATTAGAATTGCCATTAATTTCTTCTGTAAGAGGACCTTCTATGTCTCCGTTCAGGAAAAAAATTCACTGAATCAATATGTTTCATCTGGTGTACCGCAAGGTTCAGTGACAGGTCCTGTATTATATAATATATACACAGCAGATATTCCAATTCCGTCAGTAGAAGAAAACACCAAAATTATCCAATTTACTGATGACACCTTGCTTTACTCGTCCCAAATTAACCCAGTAAAAAACGTTCAATCAATTGAAAATTACATATTGAAGTTACAAAAGTACTTCGTTGAATGGGGTATAAAGATAAATGCTGAAAAAACCCAATTGACTATATTCAAAAATCCTCACAAGCACTTTGGGCACAAATTCATAAAACAAAATTGCAAGAAATCCGCTTTAAAAATAGGTGAAGCAACCATTTGTCCTTCTCCCAATCTAAAGTATCTCGGGGTAACTCTTGATAAAAAATCAGATTGGACCCTCATCTTCGAAATAGCACCAAAAAAGCCTACAGTGCATTCTCCCGCATTCGGTTTCTTCTCCGTAAGCAAGCAGGGCTTTCCACCAATGCAAAGTCAACCCTATACAAAACATCGATTAGACCCATTATCACCTATGCTGCACCAATTTGTTTGACATGATCCAAAACAGCAATTGGAGACGCCGCAAAGTTGCCAACCACGCAGCAACACTACAACACGGGAAATTCATCAGGCCAAGCAGTATCATCAACCGAGAAGCGGATAAAATATTTGAAGAATTGTACACCTACAAAGGTCATTCTGAACTTCATCGAGGATAATCAAATATGCAAAAATGTCAAAGGATAATAAGAAAATACTTTAGTTTTTTAATCTTTATTGTATATAGTTTTTATTTTTTGTGATAGGGAGGTCAAGGCTGTTTACGCCCTGATTGTGGGACTCCCAGACGCAAAATGCATTTGGACTACCCACTAAACACCTCCCCTGTCAACCTGAGAACCTAGCCTGGAACCGTTTGACACATTACTTTGAGCTAGGCCTCGTGTTCCTACGCCTAGAGGCGTCTTCGCATTATTTGTATCTCTTCTCTAACGGGAAGGACAGGAGAGGAAGGAAGTGCTACAAAAGAGATCCATTGTATATAGTAGGTTAAGTATTTATTTAAGTTTAAGATTCGTAGGTTAAGTATTTATTTAGGTTAAGACTAAATGAAGAAATGACAGCGCGTGATGCAAGCGCATGTGTAAAATTAAAGAAACTTTTCAACAGCTAAATGCGATTGATAAATGTTATGTATAATTAGATAAGAAAAAGTAGACCTAACTAGGATAGTCACTTAGAAAACAAACTGTGTAGAATTGACTAAGAATGTCATGTATTAATACTGGAAGGCATCAATAAATGTGTTGTATTGTATTGTTTCAGCGTCGACGTATCTACTCTCTTCGTTACGATCAGCCTCTCTCAGAACAGAGCGTGGAAATGCTCCGCCTCAAGTAAAATGCATCTAAGGCTTTAGAAACTTCCTGGCTCCACGTTGAAATCTTGTAGAATTTCATTCGTAGAAAACAATGATCAACAGCAATTTTTTGGTAATTCCTTTAGGACGAAGTAGCAGATAGCATATTGTATGCCTTGACACACCACCTACTCAATTAACTCTTTTGCTGTAGATCATAATACAGGGTGGGGCAAATCAAACAGTGCAATTTTGAAAGATTGGTACTTCCCGTGTGGTGGGGATATTGCGATTATGATGGTTTAATTTCGTTGGACGGGCCATGCCGTTATCAGTCATTACCATGTTTTGGTCTGGTGAACAACGGGGCTTCGCCGTCCGTAGATTTTTTGAAATTGGTTGCGAGCTTTCCAGCTTCAGTTTAACCTTGCGCGTCATGATACCGTCCCTCACTGAAATGGAATCGCGAATTAGGTGCGAATATGTGAAGAAACTGGTTTTACCCTAAAACCTAGGAGTTCAGGGAGACCCAACACGGAAAGAACACCCGAAAATTTGACGAGAGTGAGAGAAGCTTTTGTGCAGTCACCTACGCGTTCTGTCCGGAAGTATTCAATTGCATTGGGCATTTCTAACCGTTCAGTAAAGAGGACTTAGCATCAAAACTTATTCTTCCACCCCTACAAGATTATGAATCTCCAAGAGTTGAGTCCACGCGACTATGAAAATCGCATGAATTGCTCACAGGAAATTTTGGACAGGATTCAAGTGAGGTCAACATTTTTCAGTAGTAACGAGGCTCACTTTCATCTCAGTGGAGCAATAAATAAACAAAATTTTCGCTATTAATCAGAAAATACTCCACGGCGAATTCACGAGAGACCTCTTCACTCCCCAAAAGTGACCGTGTGGTGTGCGAGTTCAAAATCTAGGGTGATTGGGCCTTATTTTTTATAGGAGAATGGACAAATCGTAAATGTCAACGCTCAACGTTATGCTTCCATGTTGGACAATTTTTCAGAACCTCAACTGGAAGAGCTAATGGAAGAAACATATATGGGAGAGATCTGGTTCCAACAGGATGGGGCTACGGCACAAACTGCTCGAGTTTCAATGACGAAACTGCGACAGATGTTCTCTACCTACCTCGTCTCTCTGAGGAGTGATGTGAGGTGGCCCGCGCGCTCACCGGACTTGAACGTTTGAGATTTTTTCTTGTGGGGCTACCTGAAGGAAAAGGTTTTTAAACATCGGCCTCACTTAATGGAAGAACTTAAAAAGTGAATTAAAGAAGGAATTGGCGCTATACCAATCAAAATGTGGAAAAACAAAATAGACCAAAAAGGATAAGTTCAGAGCAAGATCTTTTGATATAGAGGAAGTGTATGCAAGTTCGGGTTGAGGGTTCGGCTGCCATAAAAGCAGAATTTTGAACTGAGTTTAGAGTTGATATTAGCGCTGCCACATTGCGATAAAGATAGGTCGGAAAGGTTCATGGAGGTCCTGCAAAAACCGGTTTTTCACCAAAAAAAATTCTAGAAAAACCATATCGGATCAACCAATATGGATATATAAATGAAAATCCGTGTAAAATGTTAATTATTCTTGAATCCAACTGTGAGGTAACGCAATCCTCCCATTTTTACCGAATTCCCAGGCCTGGTATTTTTTAACTACTGAAGCTAGGGTAGAGTCCTTTTCGCATCCGGAAGAGACACTTTATAGAAAAGATAGGCATCTCAAAAATAGTCATAGCTGTTCTAGAAACCAAGCTACCAGCATTTGAAAAAATCTGGGCTTAGCGTAGCTCCACTAGTTGTTTTTTTCCTGCGATTGTTAGTATACGTATCCTGTCATGGTTTTTCTAAACATTTATCACTACCAATATGCACATTCTGAAATCATATTTACCAACACAAAAAAAGGAAACAAGATTGAACACTAGTCAGACGGAGAAAATTCGTCGTATATTGGCAACTTGGAGTATGGCCCAGGAAGTAGTCATTGATGAATCGGTTGATCCTAAACTGAAAGAGGAATTACCCAGTTCACAGGAAAGAAATAGTTACAGGATTACAGAAAGAAATAGTTACAGAAATACAGAAGTTACAGAAATCATTACAGAAAGTTCTTACGCGGAATCACATCACTTGTCCTGCAGTTGAGGACTGCTTGCATAATCCTTGAAGGCTTGACGTTTGGGCGTACAATTCACCCTAATAAAAATACGATGTAGAGGATGTAAGGAAGAAGACAGAGGGATTGGTATGATCTCTGACAGATTAGCAACTGAGAATCAAATGTCAAGAACAAGTATGAACAGAGAACAAGTATGACTTTTTTGTATAACCTTTGAATTTTCGAGGCCGTTGCGATTTCCAAGTTGTCATTGCTATTAGTTGAACCTGATAAATACGGTTTGAAATTAGTGACATGCATGACTCTGCCTCTTCATGTTAGATTGAGGCCATTTCTTATACCGGATTAGTTGATAAGGGTCCTAATGAAAACATTGTGACATCGTAAGTGAACATTCGCTGACACAAAGGGTATGAAGCTTCTTTCCTGTAGCCCAAAAGGAAAAGAAAATCATCTTTTTTGTACCATCTCCATGCAAAGTTGGAAGCATTTTTTCAGACCGCACTGAGCCAGAGATAGTTTTATACAATAGTAAAACCAAAAGTGCTACAGACACATTTGAACGAATGTGTCACCGATACTTAGTAACTCGTTCGTCAAAAAGCCAACAGAATGGAATAAAGATGTTTTTTGTACTATGGAACGAAAGTTGTGGTCCTAATCGGCAGACAGCGCAACGGACAAGGCAATATCTTCATCTTGAAGGAATATCTGATATCCTGCATCAGTACGGTACAAAGGTAATGTTTCGGGATGATTCTGGACCTTTCGCTGTTCGCATTTGGTAAGTATTTTGATTATTTACGTAAGTATTAGGTTTCATTTCTAAAGGGAACAACATAATACCATTTGATTTGTTACGTTAGAGATTTTACTGACAAGATTGATCAGATTTAAACCCCATTGAAAATCTCCGAGCAGTGATAAAAAAACAGAGATCCGATTATAAACTGATCAGCCTGAAGCAATTGAAGGCAATGATACGTGGTATAATCTGGTATCCTACGAAATTTTTCAAGAACCCATGTATAAACTTAATTTTACAACTTTCAGACGGATCAAATATGTAGCTAAGACTAAAAGGAACGTAACTTATTCATAAGACTTGTATGATCATAGAAATCAATTATTTCTTATTTGTTGTCTCAATTTCATCCAAAATAAGGACCACCAGCATGTTGTCAATTGGATGGTGATCCGGTGAATTTAATTGCCAGGACGTGTTTTCTCGGACGAGAAATTTGGAACATTTCTTGTCTTATGAGGAATAATAGATATGTGCATTATAACTGCAGCTATATCAAATCGAGAAACATTTGCCTACGCAGGGTAGTAATCTTTTCTGGACAATTTGTTTGTATCAATCTGGTCTCAAATGTGCTCTTCAAAAGGAAGCACTTTCCAGCTTTTTTCCCCGAAAGAACAGATTATACCATAATTCTGGTAGCGAATTGCATTCTTCAGGATTCATTTTTTCAACGATTGTCTACCGCCCGAACGTTGACGTGTCTGTCAGTATTGGAATAGTAAACTCTTACAAAGAAGAAACCTCTGTCAAGAGGCAAGATAGTAAAGGCTAGACAGAAAAAAAAACTTCAAAACAATTATTTTACTTACAAAAGACTCCAGGCAAAAAAATAGGAAAATAATTTTTCAAGTCATTTGGTATCTATTTATGACGTTCTTTGAGCCATTCAAAGACAGACTTCATTTTCTATCTGCTAGATAGATTTTTTTGATCTGTTAGAAAAATTTTCAGGACGGGAAAGTAGGATCCAATACCTAGCTTTTTTGAACTTCATTGCTAAATTTAATAAGATATCGTTTTACTCCCTTCTCTTTTTCGAGTACAACTTTCCTTGATGCCCAACTGCTTTGGGAGCAAAGCAACAATATAAATATGATTCTCACTGTATTTCTATCTCTGTCTGAAAGAGGCCATCCGGGGTATTCTTGCTTTTTTGACTTACTCTGTGCCGGTGCTATGAACAAATAGGATGTCAATGAATGCTGTGAATCCCCGTAGATTGAACTGATGATAGGTATCCCCATAGAACAAAAGAAATTAGCTAACCAGGCACCGAACTTTGCGAAATTTAGAATGAAAACCCATTTGAAACACTAGAATTAAAAGTAGAATTAAAGCTAGATAGGTCAACAGCAGGTTGAACCACCTACTGTGATGATTTGGAGCTTTCCGAGACGAGGACGTGTCCCGACTGACGTGTCATAGCCGCCATTATCTAAACCTGAAGGATCATATGACAAATATCTTGTGAGTTGAGTTTCTAATCGTCCGAACGGTAGATAGCAAAAGGAATTCAGATAATTTGAAAGAGCATCTCATGCACTGCAGGCAGATATATTCTGATAGTCAGTTTAAAAGACAACACTGACTTGTGAGAAGTGTTAAAGCGACAGTTTGGATGATTTTCCGCGTTTTGAGAAATATACACATAGGGTGACAGCTCTCCTTGCCACCTATACACATCAGCCTGTCAAAAATCATATGCGGTCGTAAGAAAGTGAATCCTAACGAAAAGGTTTAGTACAAGCGCTCGGTAACTTCTAATTGAAATGAAGCATTCAGTAACATTCAGAACTTTTTGATGCGTTGTTTGTATTGGAGTATAAATGCGAGTTTTTTGACTTTCCAAAAGTGGTTCAAACTTTTACTTTTTTTTCCTCAAAAATCCTATTTTCTATAATTTTTTTTCCAAATAAAACTGGTCACATACTTTGGACATTATAGACTTAAATGGATACCAGGGATTGCCCTGAGAATGTCAAATTACATGATCTTGAAGACCACTTTGCTGGATCATTTCGTCAAATAATGTTGTATCCAAATTTTGTGTTCGATGAGTCATTTATTTTGTTGCCCGTGTGGTATACAGTACCATTCTGTTGAAAATAATTTTGATGTTTATCTTTTTGACGTTCGGAATCAATAACATTGTCTTTGACTTACTAAGTGTGAAAAAAAAACGTATTTAGGATGAAATATGGAGCGAAGATGTCATAAGTGAGTAAACCGCATCACACTGCTAAGATGACTCAGTTAGAATCCAAGATCTGTTACTTAGAGATTGGACTGCGTAGCTCACTAACGATTTGAGATCGTATGGTGAGATAGACTTCTACATGAACCAGCTACTGAGCAGACACGGTTGTTTTCAGTCTTACCTGCACAAGATTGGTAAGCCCCGGTCTCCAGATTGCATATTCTGCATTGGGGAGAAGGACGACGCCTGTCATACCTTCTTTTGATGCAGGAGATAGGGCAAACAGTGTGGTGATCTTGCCGGAAAAGTGAGAGAGCTCCGTCCAGATAGCCTCATCGAAGAGATGCTGAAATCGGTTAACAAATGAAAACAGGTGGTAAATTACGCTCGGGCAATTCTAGCCACGAAAAAAAGGCATACTTGATCGGCTGGAGGCGTCGAGGGTGGGGGGTTTCCTTCTTAAGCAATCCTCCTCCTCTTTCCCTTCCCGCTGGAGAAAGAGTCCCTGTAATACGTTGGCACCAAAAGACGTGTAATTGGAAGGCATAGCCCGTAGTCATGTGTCAAATGGTTCCAGGGTAAGCACTCCGGTTGACAGGGGATGTGTTTAGTCGGTAGTCCAGTAGGTTTGTTGTGCCACTGGGAGTCCAACACTCGGACGTGAAAAACTTTCACCTCCCTACCGAAAAAAAATGAATTCATATTTACTGACCAGAGATCACCCAGTGATCTATTGCTATTGTCTTTACATTTTGTTTTTGGCCAATGTGATAAAGGCTGGTGATAGTGTACTCTGTTCGCGACAAAAATTCAGGGTAGAACGCAGCTCTTATTCAGAGAATATATAGGGTATATTGCCTGAATGTGGTTACTTGCGTGACACAAAAGTAAGTGTCCATCTGTAAAATTTCACCATTGGCACGGATTTAGACAGTGCTCGCTGCCGAAGCAGAGTTGTTTAGTAATGGCTAAAAATCTGTTTGAGAAGAAGATCAAAGGAATGGTGGCTGCAAAAACAGAGCAGTGTCGTGTTGACTAGTAAACATATTAATAAGAAAATTGTACCATAACCTTCCACAGTGAAATTGAGGAGAATATCGCCACTTCTTTGAATATAAGATTCCACCGATTACAGGCACTCGGAACTTTCAAGCTCTAAGTGAGATTCCACTAGTGGCACGTTCTCAAGAAGCGTGGGCTGGCGAGGGGCTGCATTGCTACGAGGAAGAAGAAGAATTAGTGGCAGTTTCTACTAACTTTCGAAACCGAGTAATACTTTCAAGCGAAAATGACTTTCTGGCTTTCTGATTTGAATTGACTGCATTTGGTGGCTTTCAAAGTGTATTGTAAGCAGTCTTTTGTTCTCAACTTGAACAGATTAGAGAAATGACAGGCGTTTCAATCGGATCGGGTGTCCGTATCATTTATTTGTATTAATCGATGTTATTCATTGAAAATGTGACCTTTGACCAACCTGTTAAATTGCTGGTTAATATTTTAAGAATTGTTCGATTCAATTCGATTTTAAAATTCAAAATGCTCACAAACGGACGTTGGGGCATGTTTATTCCAAAATTTATACGTTTCTAAGAATTTCATGGGTTTTCTAGGAAAACAACCACAAAATTCAATTTATTCAAAGCTTATTTAAAACTCAATATTTTATCCTATTATTCATTGGATGTCTGCTTCCTCTGAATTTGAAAACTATTTATGTAGCACTTCCTTCGTACAAATTTAAAAGGAGGGGAGCAGCGATAATATTTCGAAAATTTCAACTGATATAATGGTATTCAAACATGACCAGTTGAATGGATAACAAACGTTCAAAACTTCAACGACAGACTGATAGACAAACACAGAAAGAAATTTCAAAAAGAATTTTCTGAGCTCCAGATGTTCAGAAATTCTTTTCTTAAACTTCGAAAGTTTTGAAGATTCTCTGAAGTTTTTGATAAGTTTGCCTGATTAGACAAATTCAATTTGTAGTTAGAAAGAATTAGGGTCATAAAAATCATATGGTATGCATAAAGTTAACATTGTACCTGAAGACGTAGGTAGCAGCCGTTAGGACTGTCTTTTGTACTTTTAAGCTTATATGAAATTCAATTTCGAAATTTTGCTCCTTTTTGAATTTAAAACATCCGCAACTTAACACGCATTCTGGTTGGTAAATATTTGCCGGACCCTTTCATATTTATAATTCAGATTTAATTCAAAACGTGACTTGGTCTTACCTTTAATGAAATCCACAGCCATCTCCAATCCATACGTGTCCTTATCACAATCATCGAGTATGTGTGCCCCCAATGTAATATTTGGCAAGAGTTGAATTTCATTGATTCGGTCCAATGTGAACAGCATTGCTTCCAACGCTTGAATACCGCCTTGTGGCATGATTGGACCACAAGTTATATTATCCTCCCGAGAATGTACCATCATCAAACCACCAAGAATAACGTCACCTTCAACGACGGATGCATGCTTGACGGGCCAGACAGGAGTTTCAGGATTAGTTGCGCGCTGTGTATCGTTATAGTGTTGCCTGTCGAATAATTCCCTTTGTGCGTTCGTCTGTATTACAAATTCTGACCCGGGCTCATGTTCCTCCTGATTGTGTTTTTCACTTTCAACTAATGTTGAAATTTCATTTGCAAGCGACGTTCGTATTGTTGTCATTCCAGATCGATATCGACCCCATTCGCCCAGCGTGCTCTCGAAATTCTCGTTCCATTTCTCAGTAAAGAGGGTGTCCTCAAAGGATGATGTTGTCAGTTCGGCTGATGTTAGACTGATTGTTGCAGAATGAGAAACAGGTTCAGTTGTTAATATCCAAGAAGTATCAGCTGTGTCATTCGTGGCAATAATCGATGTATGACTGAGTCTCGGAAAATAGGAGGATGTTGTCGACAAAGATTTTCCATTCGTGAAGGCACTTCTTGTCGCTGTAGTACTACGACTATTAATACTGCCACTGGCCCCACTTGGCGTTGTAGTGTCCTTTAGTTGAGGCTCAGTCAATAATTGAACGGTATCGGTTGATGTCAAAAAAGCAGCTTTGCCCTCCTTTGTAAACTCACTCGAATTGCTAGTGAACACAGTCTGAGTTGTGCCGGTAGAATCATTGAGGGCAAGTATTCCATATCGGCTTATAACAAAAGCACTGAAGAGGATGCAGCATATCAAACTCTCCATTTTTACGAATCGAGGACAAAGGACTTTGTTGCTACATGTGTCGTCACAGTTAATTTCCACTGTCCAGTGCCGAAGTGAAAGCAACGCTCAACTATTCATAGTGTGCTCATGAGCTCTTATTGCAGCTTAACTTCCTGCAAAGAGAATGAAACCTATCAATTTTTTCCGGTCAAGTGGGCTGTTAAATTGAAAATTATGATTTTAGAGCCATTTCACGTGAATTTCAGCAGGTTATTTCATGGTTAATTCTTCATTTGTCTTTAATGAAATGTATTGACACCTTTTTTTGTTGGGAGTGAAATAGCGTTTAATAAACATTCTGTAACATCCCGATTTTCCTCGGAAATTATTTTCTGCTTTTCACTACATTGAAGCCATTCCACAAGATTTATGTAATAAAATGTAATTTTTTTATATTAATCTAAAAAATCAAAGGGATATGTAAAAGTACAGTGCTAAGTCCTTCTGTCACACCTGATCAGCTGCAAATCACGTTGAAGATATCTAAAGACAAAAAAAGGCAAAGAAATACCTGCAGGTCAATTTTAACTTTTACTTTTTAGCCAATCATCGCTGGGAAATGTCTAACTGAACATTTAGTCCTGAGGATCTTTAGGAAACAAGTCTAAAATAGTGCTGCTAAATCCCGATCTAGCCATCCATGTGGCAAACACTCGAATTCCCATGAGCTCTGAGAAAGCGGAAATTGTCTCAGAATTCATTCAGAAAATAAAATTGCAAAGGATCTCTATGTAATGAGAATATTGAATCTATAGTGCCTTCCAGGTAAGAATTGAAAACTGTAGCGAAAGGATAATAAAACTCGACGTAGACACTTGAACCAATAAATTAAATTCAGCTAGAAGGCCCACAAAGGAACTATAAGATCTGTTACCGGGATTACTCCGGTACGACTAGGACTTCGCGCTTCCTAGGCCGAAACCCCTCCGGTTAGGGCTCTGGGCTCCGGTAGCTCGTCGAAGACGGGCGTGGGCGCCACTCGCTTACCCAGTTAAAGCCCCGATGAGCCGCCAAGCGAGAATGCGGCTCGTCCGGATTACGCTCCTGGAAGAAAAGGAAGAACACTACTTGACAACACACGGGGCGAAGCCAGAAGAGGAAATTGTCGCCACACCAAATCAACTTCGGAGAGAACACGGAATCCTCACACCACCCCCCGACGTCACCTCCGTGGAACCTCCAACCCACTGTGTACGCGCGCTCTGCGTTTACGCGCACCCCGCTTCGTCGCCACTCACAAAGCTGGAAGGAAACCTGCAATATAAGCAAATATCTAGCGCTCACCTAAGAAAAAGAAAACTTCCGGTAATTTTTGATATTTATTGTACGGCAAAGAACAACAAAAACAAGTGATTAAAGATAAACAAAATAACACGAGAAGAACTTAAGGCTAGCTCACGACTACCACTAACTAGTCTTCCACGATGGGCCCCTTGCTCCGGTCCGGTCGCGCCCCGCACTCGCGAATTGAATCGACTTAATTTTCCGATAAGTTAGAGTTCGCGTTTTCGACTTCACTCACTGGGCTGCACGTCTATCTTCTTGTCCTTGCAAGGTTTATCACTATCGTTTCTAAATTTTACACTGGCACTCTCACGTCTTTAGTCTTTTACTTTTATCTTTAATAGGATTTTAAACGACCACTCCCTTTCCTCCTGTTCGTCTACCTCGTCCCATTCCCAACGCTAAAAAAAGAGAGCGACCGCTATTCACCTTCGTCCTTATATATCTTCCTTAACGGCTACCACCAACCAAGATTCCGTTTCTCGAACATTCACCTCTCGTTGGAACCAAAAATTAACGCTTCCTTCGCCTGCCACCGCTGTAATGCCAGTTCGCCGTAGATCGCCGCAAATCTGCGTCGCGAACTACTTTACCCAACATTCGCCGCGATGATGACAGTTCGCAATGTTTACATAACAAAGTAAATAAACTTCACTGTCCAGTCATATCTAGGATAGGGAAGTTGGTGAGTAAAACACATAGCCTCCCCTGTTTTGTTTTTCGGATTCCCTGCGCTGCGTCCGGTGGTTGACTTCGCCGGTGGCTCCGGGTGATCTTAGTGGCCTTCGTTTCCGCCACTTCCGACGGCGGTAGTGATCTGGCTGAAATGCCCTTAGTGCCCGTAGTGTTGCTTTGTGGTTGCCGCCGCTCCTCCAGCCTGCCTTCGTAGCGCCATATGTGTGTAGCGTCGTTCAAGTTTAAGTGTCGAAAAATAACCTCGCCGTGATGTGCCGGCCGACGGGAGTGATCAGCTTCTGTTCAATTTTCACCCGCGCCCGTATGTAACCCTCACTCCTTAAAACTTCAATGCCTGCGCTACCGTATTAACGTGAGTTATTTCCCCAGGTTAATCCTTGATCCCTTGATCGGTTATCTAAACTCTAGGTGAACTTTTGATCCTTTAGCTTGCCCAGCTTTTCCCGCGACATTTCACTCGGTCCCAATTGCGTATTTTGCACGTTCGTATTGCGTGTCGGAAGATCATTGGTTAATGCTACTATTATTACCTTAACGCTAACTTACTAATGACAATGTAGTCTTACATCTATGCTCCTTACCCACAATTCTGCTTCCCCTACTCCGTCCAGCATCGTGGCTTGAAACGTGGTGGCGCTTCTTCCTCTAACTCCGGGTTACCATTCTTGTCCGTATCGCGTGGTGACAGTGCCGCGGAGGTCTCGGGAAGGGGTGAAGTCAACCAACCCGTAATAGATCCTCAAAATTGAAAATGAATACAACAGGATTGTACACAATTTTTAAAAAAGGAGAAACTATCTGTCAGGACGAAACCACCAAAAATGACACAAAACGCCTATGTATCGGGAACAAGGAAACAGACAGGGAACGACATAAGTTCGTTTGTAGGACAAAACAACATGGTCATCCTTACAAGACAAAAAGCGAATACAATGAAACTATCTGGTAATCGTAAATACGAATTGGCATTCGGGGTAGAAAAGAGAGTCAAGAGAAATGTAATCGAAACATAAACTTTCGTGTGAACTGTGAAATATGAAGTTCACGCCCAAGGACGAGAAAGGCAAAGTACCATTTCAGGATTTTCTTAAAATACTTTACGAGTTTTTGTTCCTAAACAACATCAAGATCATTCTTGGCGCTTTCAATGTCCAATTCAAAGCAAAGGACACTCAGATGAAGAGCTGTTGGTCATTTTAATTGGGAAACAATAAAAGATATTGTCCGACTCCGTTTGGCTAAGATCGTTTTGACTTTATGTGTGGCAGAAATAACTGGTCTTATCAAGACGCTTCTCATCTTATCATGATTCTCTCAAAGGAATATCAAACTTCTTTCCCTGAAAAGAGTTCATGATCATCCTTGGCAATTATGATACCAAATTTGGAGACAAACAAACTGACATAGGAACAAATGCTAGGCATAGTCGCCAGGAGAGATCAAAAAGCAACAGCGAACACTATTGTGCTGATATGCAGAATATGATAAGCAGGTTGTTGGCTTGCACATGGGCAGAGATACTTATGACTAGAAAAAAAAATGCAGTATTAACGACGTGCCAAACGTCCTTCGTGGCGTCCCAAAGAAGCGCATTCAAAAATAAAATGGTCTTTCTTAAATGGCACCACATTTAAGCAGATCGGCAAGGTGGTCCTCTACCATCCAGTCTTCATGCCTTTAATTTAGATGAAACAAACGAAGGCAGGTAAAGATATCACGATTGTCTTAAAAGATTTTCGATTACCTGCCCTCACTGACGTCAAGATTTTGACGTCCACCACTTTGATTTTGAGAATTAGAAATTCATAAACTCAAAAACCGAAAACTATGGACACAGCTACCACCAAACATCAAATAAAACGGGGATGAGGGGGCGTCTCATTACTTACATGTGCAGTAGAAACCACAAAATCAGCACGATATAATCCTGAAATAAAACCTGCTGAAGAGACCAAATAAAATATCTAACCATATCCTGATAAAGTCGGCATTTAAGCGCTGAGTGCGACGCCTAACGCTAGTCCCTCTAAGAAAGGTCTTCCTTTTGTCTTGGCTATGCAAGCGTAACTATTTGCTCATTGTTATTAACCAATGGGAGTACTCTAACTTCGCAAGCCTGTCATATATTTTCTTTTGTGTACTTGTCATAGGCCCATAAACCTCAAACTAAGTTTTCAAATCGGATTCCCAATCGCGCTTCAGCTTAGCCGGCAACCGTGCGATATGAAATCAGCTCTAAGACATAAATTTGCTGCAGCTTTGGTTACATTGGACATCTGGTAAGCCTTTCAAACAGTTTGGCTCCACGGGTTTCTCGTTAATTTTCGGATTCTAACGATGCTTCACACTTTGATAAAGACTATTACTCAACGACTTAAGTTCTACGTGGAAAAAGGAGCGATTGAACTTAAAGACAATATTGTCCTGGTTGGGGTACCTCAGGGTTCTTGTCTCTGTCCAACACTTTTAAACATTGTCACTTCCGACATGGCAGTGTGGAGCTGCTCGTCAACAGCTACTTTTGTTGACAAAACCTGTTTATACACGGCATCATTGATTAAAACAAAGATTATTCTAATCATTGCTTGTGTCAGTGCTGCTTCCCTTTTTGTTTTGGAGGACGCGTTCCGTCTTCAGTTTGGTCTGAAGATCTAGTTGTAATTTGCATTTGTTGATAAATGTAATTTTTATGTCAAAAATAGTATGGGCCCGAATAATTACGCGTTCATGGGAGTTATTTTAAGGTTCATATCGAGTTGTTGGTGTAGGAATTTGTTTTTACCCCTAACAAGGATTGCGCCGAGAAGAAAAAATATTGTACCAAAGCTGGTAATTCTTTCCTGGTTTTGTCTTCTATGTAAAGTCTTGGCATCGAATTTTCCACGGTATCGGGTTTGGGTGTATGATTGTATCGATATCGATTTGGAGTCCAATCTGGAAAGTGGTCATACAAAACATAATTTTATATGTATTACCCAACTGGTAGTCATGAGTAGCTTTCTTAAAAACCAAGCTACCGATTATACAAAACAGATGATCAAGATGGCTTCAAGTAAGTCATAAAAGTGAGGAACGAGAGTAATCGCATCACTGAAAATAAGGCCAATTTATCAGTCAACATAGAGACTACAATTGACCACTAATGTATCCTGTCAAGGAAAACTTGCCTACAGTAAAACGCTTATGCAATGCGCATACAATTTCCAATCCTTTACATTCAGCACCAAGCGATGCAAAGGAGAGTTTATATTTAAATTGTTCTAAATTAACAAAACTCACTCTTGATTACAAAAGTCTTATGATTGCATTTTTCTTAAGGTTTATTTTATGTAAACAATTTGAAAATCCTCAGTTTGGCTGAATGTATGAACCGAATTTAGATCTACGAATTAAGTTACTTCTACATTTCTTATATGCTGCACTTGAATAATGTCTATCATTTTCACTAAGGTTTTCTTTATTAGAACTATCATTATTTTCAATATCCTTATTTCTACAGGCCAGGAGTTTTATAACGTCCATCTTTAGTACGTCAACTATTACAACCTCTTGCGGTCTAGAGTTGGTAGGCGTCAACCTAACTCTTTGTCGAATAGAAAAATAGAAGTGTTAGGTTGACGCCCACGGAAGGGTTTATCGGGTTTATCGGGTCCCACATTTTTCCGTATTTCTTATAAAACGTCAACATAAGTCCTTCCATTTTTCGGTTTCAGTTTAGCCGGTTGAGGTTTCAGTAGAGCATCCCTGGACTGTTTGCGTACCCTTCACTCCCTGGCCAGTACTTCTTGGTCTTTCCACTGCCTGGTCTTTTTGGACATCATTTTCGACATGTTATTGGGGGAGGGCTCAGAGCTCTGTGTGTCAGTCGAGCAGTTATAAGACAGTACTTACTTACATTTAAGTTTATGCTTTTCTTTTTCCTCGTGATTCGGTTTTGATGGAATAAATGCCAACTTTTCGTCATTTACGCAGGAAATGATATTTTCAGCATTTGGCGTACCTTTGTCAAGATGTTCATTTTGTGCTCTTAGAGCAGAGAGAATACAGAATTCCGGAAAGAATTCAGAACAATGTGCTAGAGGTCTTTGGAAACCATTTTCGTTGAGTGAATGCAGCAATACCTAGAGCGGTATTGCTCAGCTCTGTCGATCAAAACTTCGAGCGCACCTATTCCGTTTTGTCAGAAGTCTTTTTTGTCGATTTTCTGGGCATCGATCACGTTCCTCACAGTTTCCAAATCCCTTTCGAGCATCTTGTCCGCTTTCAACGGTTTGCGATGCCCTGGTGTGGGCAGAATCTTCAGAAAAACGCATGGGGATGGTGATCCTGCTCTTTCATACCCCAATTTTTCTTGAGAGTTTTGTACTGTCGATTTGATCTGTGGAAGCTTGAGAAGGAGGAGCACTCTGTACCTCCATAGACACATCACTTGTAGTTGCTGATTCTTCAATATTTAAGGGTTGCGTCACTGTAGTATGTACTTGCAACCTACCTGTAGCCTGGTTGCTAGAGAGGAGCCCTTACAGCCCTATCACACATTGAGGTACATACCCTGTACGTAGTTTCCTTTTTTCTGCATTCATCATTTATGTTCTTTGCATACTTTTATTAGCTTGGTTACTCACGCTGATTAAGAGATAATTTTGTCAAGAACCACGCCCCCCTCTTCTCTTCGTCACAGGTTCTTTTAACAAGGAAAGGCATCTTCCAACGCCTGCCAAAGGGAAGGAGGCTCACTCTCTCAGTAATCTCTGGCATACTTGACTATCTGTGCAGAAAAATGGACCTCCCTAATCCAGATACGCTTCAAGGCTAGACTATAAAGGCAGAGTCAAGGTGACAAACAGTTCCCGTCTGGGTTTTCAGGATGACAGCGGATATGTTTACAAAGTTGTCTTGGGGCTTCTTTCAGCTGAGAGTCCCTCACTCAGGAAGTCTAAGGCCTCCGTCTTCCACCCAGAGTAAAATAATTTTTTTTTCATCAAACCAATAGGTGAAATATATTACAAATCTGAGATATTGTTAGCCAAGACGACAAAAACTTATTGAGGATAAATTCAGCCTTGTCTGTAATCAAAACTAAACATTCAAGTCATCTTTATAGGCAAGACGACATTCATGCGAAGTTAATGCTCTGAAAACATATCAACACAACTTCATCTGCTAACAATCTTCACAGGCACTTAAATTCCAACTAGGCCATCCACGGCCTGTTCAATAAGAGAGCAAGTCCTTTGACATTGAATGCTATATGCGAAATTATCTCGGTTTCACATGAATGCATTTTCAATGTGTTATCCTATGACAAGAAATGTTCCTGTTCATGCATGGGTTTCATGCGTGAATCAATTGAATGGAGTGAGTGGTTGTACCGATTCATCGTACGTTTTCGATCGCGATAACGATGATCATTCTCATGAGGATGATGTCTATAAACTGTAAAAATGAATATGAGTCCTGGTTCGTGTTTAATTCATTGAGCACTTAATCAAAGGCCTTGATTTTCCTTTACATACAAAGTTAAATGCTGATAAATTAATATATGCATTATAGAAACATGTTAGAATGGTTTATCGGGATAATTAGATTTTCAGCAACGTTTCATGATTACCGTTCAAATGAAAGAATGATTGAGTTAGTGAGTAATCAGGATGTGTGTGGAATTTTCATTGAGTACGTGGAACATTATCTAAATATGTTTTTGATGTATTTTTAAGTACATGCAGGAGAGATAATAATAGTATGAGTATATTAACTGAACATGAAAGTTCATTCAAAAGTATGTGAATACATTGAAATAAATTTGAATGATGAGAAGAATTGGGATGGCTGCGGAGGCCATTACGCCAAGATTTTTTGAAATTTTTCTGTTACCATTATGCAATAAATTGGTTTCGGTACTATTGAGAGCAATGTTGGTTCAAAAGCAAACCAAACAAAGAACTTATGAAAATAAAATAATGAAAGAAACATATTTTAATATTATCAATGCACTAGAAAAATGAGTAGATGTTCCTTTGAAGTGGAATACACTCTACACTGTTTCCACTTTAAAAACTCTATCAAAACTGCATAGTTCTATGTATTTGTTGTTACAGAACTGTCCAGAAATTGGACTGCATGATGCGTTTGTTCTAGCTCGATTCAGGATCAAAGAAATACCAAAATGTGATCTGGTAAGGATAACGCTCGTTCTGGATTATTTTTCCCCAAGAAACCTATCACGGTTAGGAGACGGAAACTCTAAAAACAAAATTCTAATTTGCAAATAACTTTGTGCCATCATGGTTGAAACGCAATAATCGACTTTGTGCTTTCGCCTCCGGGATATCTCGCCAATAAGTTTGAAGTTTACCAGAAGTATATTGTCTTACTTTGTTGAATCCATCATTTTAAGGTTCACCCACATGACCCCCATCTATTTTTGCTTCGCTTATTCATCATTCCTTTACAGAATGCTGTCAGTACCCTAAGTAGTGTACCATAAGTATCTTTCGGAATGTAGGACTCCTGGGCTTACCGCTCTCTTGGACTACCCACCAAACACATCCCTGGTGAATCTGAGGACCTAGTGTGGAACACTTTGGCACATCACTTCGGACTGGGCCTCACGCTTGTATGCTAAAAAGTGCTATCGGATTAAAGAAATGTGTTTTCTAGTGTGAAAAAAGAGATTTCCCGGAAATGACCTCTATCTATTCTCAATCTTCGATGAATCTTGACACCTTTGTATGATTTTTAGCTGTCAGGACTCCTGGAGTATAATCTAGAACGCAATTTAGCTGTCGAAACATTCCAATAATTCGTCACCTTGGTTTGTCGGGAATGGCTTCCAAATTTCGTGAAAGTTAATCCATCATTTTTCGTAAGGTTAGAACCTGGTTTATCTCCCTCATGCAAAACAAGTAGTTTAAAACGTATGAAGCTCCAATCTTAAGCAGGTTAGATCATAAAAATTGATTTCCACTCTAGATTTCGGTTAAATTGAAATCAGTCTCACCATCCGCTTGATTGAGGCACGGCTTCAGATTAGTGATAAGACATGAAGCCTACATTTTCTATATTTGAAGATCGAACGACGGTTTCTAACCATCATAAGAACGCTGTGTTCCTTCGATGAAGACTTTTTTTCCGTTTTTCTTGCTTTTGCACAAGTAGGTATTTCAAGGTTTCAAAGCAAAAAGGACGATGGGAGTTACGTCTGTACTCAGCACTACCGCCGGTATATAGAGCCGTTCAAAATGCGTCTGCAGCTAGTATTATTATTATTATTATTATTATTATTATTATTATTATTATTATTATTTTTATTGTACTAGGGTCCACTTGCTGAAAAATAGCATAGGCCAATATCGGCCCCTACCTCCCCATGCGTAGTACTATTGTTTACAGATGGTCAATCCTGTCGTCCTACAGAAGCCAAGGAGTTCCCCCAGTTATGTGGTCGCCAAGTGCAGCCAGTAACTCTGCGTGTCTTTGAATCTGTGCCAAACGCTTTTAGAATTATAGGCCCCATAGGGTGGAACATAATGAGAACAGCACTCATGAGAAGTGATTTTCTTGCTGTAGTGCATCTTCCTATCTTTACCATTATCTGAGCAAGTGATATTGCATGTGCTTCAGTGTTCTCAACGATTGACTTGCCTTGCTAAGGAAAAATGATCCTCGAGTTTTCTAATGCGTCCTTATATTTCACTGCAGGTTATGATTCAATTAGTGCTTCTCCAATATTGATTGACTTCACCCTTTGTTTGAACAACCACTTCTATTTTTTCCACTGTCAGCCTGAGCCTGCGAGCAGTCAGAGCTTTCTCTTTAGTTCATCCAGTCAGAATTGTGCATGCTCGACTGTGTGTTCCATGATTCAGAGTCCTCAGCATAACCAATTTAATGTGACTCGTTCGGCAAATCAAGACTTCATGTTGCGTCATCGGAAACATAACATAGGACTGAACCAAGGATGAAGGCCAGCTCAACACTTGAAGGAACTATCAACCAGCGGTGACCTTCATTGATATAGTAAAGTAGGACTGCAACTTAAGATAGTCGTAGATTCCTAGTCGGTTTGGAATTGGCATTAAATATTCTAGTTTTCGAAAGCAATTTATGAGTGTATCCGGCAATCCTAGAATCGAGGTCTCCCTATCTAGTTCTATAAAATGACTTCCAGGTCAATTTTTGAGGTAACCCTTTTGTTATCCTTGTTGGTAGCCCTTGGAGCAGCTAGATGCCTCGGAATAGGTCTGAAGACATACTGTACTGCAAATAGGCCCCTGGCAACACGAATCTTGTCTGGGGGGATATTAGGGGGGACATGACTTCATTAGTTTTTCCAGGACTCGTGAAGACGCGCTTAGCATTGACAGTGGGTGGTATTCAAATGGTTACTCAGGGTTTCTCTGCCCTTTACAGATACTTCGAGCTTCGCCACCCGGTAGCACACTGTGATCAGTGATCAGAGCGAAAAATAAATGCAATCTGCCGCAAATTAGTAGTTTAGCAGTCTGTTGGCAGTTAGTTCCGTCTTGTCTTGGAGCCTTTCTTGCCTTAATAGGTAAGACTCTTTTTGCCGGTTCTCTCTTTATGAAAAGTTAACTTTAAATCGGTTATTCATAGAGAACGGTCTCAGAATGGATAGAGAAAAGGGACCACGACAAACATACAACTGACATACAAAGAGTAGCACAATGGTTGCATTCCCCTAGCAGCGCAACACTGAACATTTTCGAATATTTTGGGACAAAGCTCTCCTTCAAGTAGGCAAAGGATGTGCCAAAGGATGAAGTATGTTGGAACAGCGATAATAGAAAAAGTTAAGCACTTTCACAGGTATAGCGTTTGCTCGTTTTGCTCATGTTATCAAATTTTCATTGCCTGCATCAATTTTTTCAGAATTTTTATAACTAAAAGGTGGCAACCATTTATTTTTTCTCGTTCAACGCATCAAAACGTATGAAATGCAAAACTCCAAGAGTCAAAACAAACTTATCCTTGAATTTTGACATACGAATATAAATTGACCGAAAAAATCTCAGTCTTCAAGAGAACCTTGTCAAAATAGTAAGTTGGATTTTCTTTCGTTAATGGAATTGCCAAAGGAGACCCTTATCGAACCGAGTGTCTTTATAAGGCTTTTAGATGAAGCTTGTCGCATTCTCATCACTTTTCTAGTATCTCTCCTTCCCGCCACGGGACTTTCTTGAAAAGTCATAAGTAGACTTAGTGAAGCTCATTATGCAGTTCATCGTGTTGTCACATGTGACATCTCACGAAATGCGGTCAATATTTTTGCTTCACTCGATAAAAGTGAACTATTGTTGACAAGCTTCGCATAACCAGTTTATATCCCAGGCTCCTTTAAACCCTGTTTGTGACATTAATCAGGTTATACTATCTGATGGCATTAACGCTGTTGACGTGTTTTTGAAGGTCTTACTTATATGGCTTACAAATGGATTTACAGACAATCTATTATCTCATTCGTAACAGATTTTGGAAAGAAAGTAGTATACCACCGAAAACGAGAAGCTTGCGGTGTTATGGGCAGTGGAGAAACTTCGGCTTTACGTTGAGGGAGTCGATTTTAAGGTCGTGAATTCCACGGGCTGGGTGGTTCGTTGGGCGGTGCTGCTACAAAAATTTGATTTTAAAGTAGTTCACTGAAACAT
This sequence comes from Stratiomys singularior, assembly GCA_954870665.1. Lineage (NCBI taxonomy): Eukaryota > Metazoa > Arthropoda > Insecta > Diptera > Stratiomyidae > Stratiomys > Stratiomys singularior. Next base: position 23,460,925 of record OX940881.1, on the reverse strand, counting down.
TAGAGACCCCTTAGTCCAGGCTGCGCTGTCATGATCAGAACCAAGGAAAGAACAGATTGCTGGAGGTCAGAGGACCGGACGACAAAGCGATATCTGATATGGGATCTAGGGTGACTGGGAGACTGATGAATTGACAAATGGGCATTGTGGCAAGATGCTTACATCGAAACGAACGGCCATATTTGGAAGCTTTTTGTTTCGAAATCGAATCGAAACGCAAAGGACATGTGACAGTCCTGGACTGAACTTTTATTGACTCAAGCTGAGAGCGGACGTTACACGCTACATTTCGAGATGCAAAATGTTTTGCCAATCCGTAAAAGTAGGTAGAAAATCTGCCGCAAGTTAAATATCAACTCGCTTTGGACATATCAAGGATGTCATGGACAAATTATGGAAGATGTGATGTTTAGGTCTGATAGGAGCTCTCCTACGACCTTCGCGAGGCCACAGTTACATTCTGACCGTGATGATGTATTAAAAATTTATATAACTATTACTAGCTATCATCCCATGTGCAACGAGATCAATATTTGCTACTATGAAACCACACAGAGAGGAACGAAGTTGGTTGTAGAGTTGCAGACATAAATCGAGATCCTGTCAAAAATTTGAAGGCAATGGACAAGTTGCTTCATTGCATGCCTGAGACAAGAAAGACAAAGAAAGAAATTAACCATCAAAGAAATAGTCTCGACTGAAGTCAAACGCTGCTGAGACTGACTTACCACTGAAACTTCCTGTTACCATCACCAACATCAAGTTGACCAAAAGGAACTTATTTAAATCGAACAGATTGTGGATAATCGTCCTGTTATCTTTCCAACATTCGTACAACTAACAAGCTATTTAGCATTCAAATGTTTAGATTTCGATTTTAAAAAACTTCCATAGTTGTGCAACCAAACTTGAATTTATTCATTTGATTGAATCCCACAGAATAGATCACAAATTTCTTCCTTTTCAACGAATCCAATGAGAACATTGGAAACTTTTTCGTCTGTAAATCTCCTTGCACAAGTGTATTCAGGGAGTTACTCTGAAACTTATCTGAACCTAAACTAGAAACAGTTTCGTTCACTAAAAAGTTATTGCCTGGGACTAAACTATTAAGAACCATTTCTCTACTTGTTTGGATTCGGTCCAATAAAAAGACATCTCTTGGGTGAAATTGTAAAGTTCTTTGTGAAAATTGAGCATTGATGCGGTTCCGACAATTGTATTAGCTTCAAGGATACTCTTTACTATTTTACTGGCTGCGCTTGCAAAGAAAGTTGCTTAATCTGAAATTAAGTGAGCGATTTTCATTTGTGATCCTTTCAACAGGAAATTGAAATCAACTAGAAAAGTGAGAGTAAGAATTTCAGCTTCGCAGCCCCAAATCAAAGAGCGTGGTTTGAACACTTTCCGAAGTATTTTATGGGAGGCGTGAATCCAAACTTTCAGGATTTAAGTAATTCTGATTGGATAACGTAAACTTGAATCTCCGTAACTTAATCAGTAAATTAGAAAGGTTAACGTGGAACTGAATGATTTTCTTTCCCTTATAATGCATGATTAATTGCATGATTTTTGGGTGAAACTTAGTGCAGAGCAAAGCTAAGTCACATTCAGAGTCTTTCTTTTGTTTCATCCTACTCAAATCATATAGAACCTCGGGACAAACCGAACCCAATTACGATTGGAAGATTGAATATATTATAATATGAATATTGAAATTCATTGTAAAATGCAATTTTCTTCTTGCAATTTAAACAATCGTTTGCATCACCGAAATTTCCCATCAATAATGCTCAATTTATGATTATCCACATATTTGCTTGGTAACGAGTTTTTCCTTTACGACGGCTGTAATTCATGAATGTAAATACACCATCAGCAATTGCAATTTGAATTTTCAAACTCTTGAATTATTTATTGAACGCAAACATGAAGCAGAAAATGTGCGATTAATATCGATAATATGTTGTGGTCTATAAATCATGACCCCTGTGGCTTCTGATTTTATTTTTGATGCTGTTTTATTGATATCAGCAAAAGTCGGTTCTTCCTGCGAGCTTCCTCCGACCTGCGAGCCAACAATAAATGCACCATATGCATTTTAAATTGGTTGTAAAAGGACCAATACCTGCATCTGATGGTATTTTGCTTGTAAATAACTTCGAATATTGGACTGGTTTTGCTGCTATATGTTTGCGTATACAAACGCACACGCATAAACCCAAGGCTGGAGTACGATAATTTATTCGAATTTAGCTTCCTCCTACAACAGTTGCTATATATTTTCATTTCTTCCTTTCCAATCCAACATGCTCAAGGAAGAGATTTTGATTTCAATAGTTCTTATTTCGATTCCACAGACCTCATCAAAACAAACGGTATAAACATAAGATGTCAATAGACCAATAAGAGAATAGTAGGAAACTATGAAATCCTAGTCTACACCGACGACTCTGCAGCCGAACAGGGAGCCTGCAGCAGGATCAATCTCTGAGATCATTCGAGCTCAAATTAAAAATTCAATGTTGATTTTGACAAACTGATTTGGAAATGTGGGTGATAATAAAGTAAAGGATATTACTTAACAACATGTATTTTCATGGTTAGTATAGGATTATAGACTAGCCCTAACCATTAAAGCGAAAAGGGGTGTGGACTTCCAAAAACTGGGTACACTAACCGCATTGAATTTTCAATATTCGCAAGGGCAAATAAATGCAAGTCAAAATGGAACTAGGCAAAAACGCCTGAATAGAGATAAAGGAGGCTTGAAATGAGGACGCCTTTGTTAAGATCTGTTAAGTTTTTTGTCCTCACTTTGACAAAATGAGTCAAATTACCTACCAGTTAGTTTCGAAAGAATCAAAACCAACACAAGGGCGCAAGTGGAATTGAAAATCATGTTATCAAACCTAGAATCTAGGTTGGCACTTTTTTTGATACTACTTCGGACAAAGCTCTTTATTGTTTTTTTTGTGTTTTCGAGGAACGACACCTCTGACTTTGAGCGACACCTGGCGAGCGACGCCAATTGTAGGCAATAAAGCGAGAGATGGCTCAGAGAATAACCACTCTTTCATTTATGGAGACAACATAGGATAGATGTCTTTCTTCATAAGAAAAACCACCTACACATCATATGAAAGCGGTGGCTACACTGCAATAATTTTTCTCAACATGTTTTTTGGAGCACTTGCAACACCAATCCTCAGATTGCGACATTTTCAACACTATATTTTTCGAAGATAGCTGGCTTATTCTTCACGGAAACGGAGAGAAATCACTGCATGCAATACAGTCAAAACCAGCAAACAAGGAACTAGGACTCTCCCGTCTTGTGCAGGTAAGACTAAAAATTCGGGTTCTCACTACACAGGTCCTTTAGGTAATATTCAATTTCCGAAAGAATTTTTCTAAGCCAGAACGTCAAGCGACTGCCATAGTTTTTTTTTGTTTAGTGCTTTGTTTTTTGTATCGTAATGATACAGTGTTTGTTCTCAAATATTGAGTATACAGTTGTCGTCCTGCATTATATACCCTGCATATACCCAGTTTTTCAGTTAGAAACGACAAAGTACCAGTCTCACGATAACAAAACCACCCTCCTTCCCCCGAATCTGCGAAAATTCGGTATGGCGGTTACAACGCACAAAGATGCTCGCTACGTATTTTTATAGTAAAACTACGGATTTCTATAGAAACTGATCCTGCGTCATTCATGAGAATGCAACACTGGTTTGAAGCTGATGTCTCAAAAATAATGCTTCGAAGCTGATTCATCGGACTGTTCCAAAACCGGCCTTATTTGGCTGAAGAAGCAAATTTTTCAATAAATCGTCCTGTTGAGACATTTGACCCTTTCCTTGGCCTTAATTACCACTTGGCAGGAAGGAACGCTAGCAAACCACGAATTAACCAGTTTTTTCAGATTTATGTCCATTCATGTCAGGCCTAGGTTGCTTATTTGATTGGTCATCTGAAAGAGAGCACTGTGAAGTCATTTTAACCGATTATAAGTGATTCATTTTGAAGCTGGGGCTTCCAAAAAAAGATCTGAACTAAGAATGATATCTTTCATCCACTGCGATTTTCCCCTGCGCAGGTTGTATTTATACCGCTGGGGGGCAGAGCTTGTCCCTCTTCGGATTGTTCTGTTATGGTTCGTTCTCTTTCGGTTGATCTCAGCATATTTAATGGCATTACTCGGGCGTGTCTGAGGATTGGGTTCCAGATCTGGTTGAGCCTGAGGGTCTCCTCCTTTTTGTTAAAATTATTGAGATGCTTATAGATTTTGATGGTTTCCCTTACCAGCCTGTTGTGGTAACCGTTTGCTGGAGCTATCAACCTACAGCTCTCAAAGTGTATCTTGTGATCTTCATTGTTCAGTTCGTGTTCAGCTACTGCAGACTTATCACTTTGGCCTAGCTTGCTTTGTGTTCTTTGAGTCTCCTTCCCATTGATCTTTTGGTAATTCCAATGTAGCCCTTCCTGCAGGAACAAGGTATGCAGTAGACTCCTGCAGCTGTAAGTGGATCCGTTTTGTCCTTCGCTGATCTGAGGGTCTGTTGGATTTTCTTTGTAGACCTAAATATTGTTTCGATGTTTTGTTTTTTCAGTACTCTGCCAATTCTATCTGTGACTCTCGGAACATATGGCAGGTACGCTTGGGAGGTGGTAGTTAGCTGTTCGGTTTCCTTTGGCCTCGATGATTGGCTCTCTTGCTGTAGCCATTTGCCTCGAATGCAGTTTTTAGGTGTTCAAGTTCTTTTTGAAGATCCTCTGGTTCGCAAATGCTTTGAGCTCGTTCCGTAAGGGTTCTGATGACTCCATACTTCTGACTCGGGTGATGGTTGGATAGAGCATGCAGGTATTTGTCCGTGTGCGTTGATTTTCTATACACTGTATGGCTCAGATTTTCACGTCGCTTCTTCACTACCATGTTTAAAAATGACAGCTGCTGGTCTTTCTCAGTTTCCATGGTGAACTGGATGTTGGGATGCCGACTGTTGAGGTGTTGGAGGAAGTCGGCGAGCTTGTCCAAACCATGTCCTCAAATTACGAAGGTATCATCCACGTACCGGAACCAAGTTGCTGACTTATACTCGGATGTCCTGATTGCTTCTTCTTCGAAGTGTTCCATGAAGAGGTTGGCTATAACAGGGCTTAGTGGACTTCCAATTGCCACTCCATCTACTTGCTGGTAAAAATTCCCTCTCCAGACAAAGTAGCTTCCACTAAGACAGATCTCAAAGAGCTTGCCTATGTCAGCTGGGAAGATCCTGGTCACCAATTCTATACACTCTTTCGATGGTACTTCAGTACTTCAGAGACTTCAGAGACTTTGAGACTTCAGTGAAGAGTCTCATATAGAGTCTCATACATAGTCTCATGTCGAAGCTCACAAGAATGTCACTGGGTCCAATGTTGATCTCTCGAATCTTCTGCACGAAGTCAGCGGATTCTTTGACGTAGCTATTACTTTTTCCTACGTGTCGTTGGAGCAGCGATGTCAAGTGTTTCGCTAAGTAGTACGTAGGTGATCCGGGAGCCCTGACTATTGGTCTCAATGGAACATTCGTCTTGTGGATCTTGGGTAGTCCATACAGCCTTGGTGAAACAGCTTCCCTTCTCGTGATACGTTTCTTGATATCTGCTGGTAGTGACGAAGAATTTACCAGCCGGCTTGTGAGGCTTAGTCTTGTTTGTGTAGGATCCTTCTTCAATGGTCTGTAGCTTCCTGGGTAGCTGTAAGTGGATCCCTTTTGCCCTTTGTCTTTATAAGGCTTGGCTTCAAAATGAAGCCTGAACTTACCGGGTCGTCTCTGTGTATGGAGCCCAGAAAAGTTACGAGCAGACGTTCTTATGATGCTGTATTATTAGATATGACATCTATGGTTTTGGAAGCTGTTTCACTTCTTGAACGATCTTCGGAAATGTTATTCTCTTCTTTGAGTCTAATTTGTGAATGTTTCAGCCTAAGAGAGAAGTAAAAAAATCTGGTGATTGTTTTCATGTAGTGCTTCATCATTTGCCACTTTGCGATTACAACATCAGAAAACTCCGGCGCGAATATAGCATCGAGAAGGTTTCCCTGCAATCGATATTATGATAAATTGGTATGCTGCCAATGGTCATTATGCCATATCTAGTCCTACCTGTCATTTTTTAGACCGGGTGTTTTCTTTATCCAGAATAAATAACGTTGCAGAATGATGAACTCTGAAAGTTTTGAAAGGTGTCGAAGCTTGTGTTAACTGGCAAAAGAAAGAGGATTTCAAGCTTCCTTCTGCATATCGGCCTTTATGGATGATAAATGCAGAATGAGTCTAAGAGGCAAGTAAACAAAAAACCTCCAATAGGGAAAACACCTACGCAGCAGAACGGCTGAATAAGTTTTATCATTTAATTGGGTCATCGTAGTTTTGAGGGCATGCTGTGGATCTTTATTTTCTGATGCTGCTGCTCGACTAATGCGAGTATTTTAAGTTTAACGTGCAAAAAATTAGAAAGTCACTCAGCTTTGATGGCTCAGTTTTCCCAGGAAACTGCAAATCAGGCCTGCCAGACCTTCCTCAGTGGTTAGAATCCCCTGAAGCAAAGGCATCACTTGGAGGGATTAAAGAGTTCATAGTGAAAGAAAGGTAGGTCTTTCATTGGTGCTCCTGTTTTTTTACGCCACTAGACATTCGGCATAAAGTGCGTAAAGAATTTTGCCTCGGTACCACGGAAAGGTATCATTAGACCTGCAAGTATTTAAGTATAAAATACTGTAATGCCTTAGCAACTATGGCCGTAACCTCAGTAGTAAACCAGGAATGCCGAAAATTGCTATATAAACTGAAATATTTGCTAATGCTTCTCCATATGTTTCAATTTGGAACACAAAGCAGGAACAAGAGAACAAGTAAAGACACCCTGGCAACATTGTGAAGATTCAGTAAAGCTGCTCCGTAGAAATCGATAACGACTAGAACATATTGATATGGCAACGAATGTTAAGGTGTCCCGTCATTGAGATAAATAGTATTTTTTACTTGATAGTCCTCACGTCAAACTGACAGTTCATGTCTTGGAAAATTTTTAAGTCTTGCAAGGTGAAATTAAACGATTTGGTTTAGGGATGTTGACCAATTTCTTTCATACAATACAACAATACGATACAATACAATCTCGGAACTACAATGAATTATTCTTTAACCTCTGATATTTATAGAACAGGTTTCGATTCGTCACGGTTGAAAAGTTAGCCAAATTGTTGCTGGGCTTCCAATTATATTAAAATTATAAAATATTCAAAAAAATTTACAATTTCAACGAATTTATTACTGAAAATTAGTATTGTGAGTATTGCAGACATTTTTAAAAGTAATCGTGTTTCTGTTAACTTTTTCTACGGCAAAAAGGAGTCGCCGGTTAGTTTGTTCTACAAGGAAAGTAAATAAATTCTCAGAATTCAATGTTGATTCCAAGCGTCAGATTATCATGACAAACGATGCATTGTGTGTACTTTAGCCAGTATTGCAGTCCGCTCCTAAGAGGAAATACAGACGAAGTTCTATTATAATCCCCAACTCTTCTTAATCAAATTTCCGGTAGTATAGGAAACGTTCAGAGGGAACTTTATTTATATGAACAAATCGATTCAAAGTTCTCAATTGCAATGTTAAACAATACGAAAACAAGCAAATAAATAGAGTATGTGCTCTTTCGAAATAATATCATAGTTGCCCAGCACAAACAAACGAGATAAGAACCAGAAGGACTAAGAGAAAAAATGCAGCTCAGCACATTGATATATTGTATTTGGATGCATAGATATTATTCAAACAGTCGCGAATGAAGTGGATTTGTAGGAATCGATTTCGTGTAAAGTAACAGAAAGTAAAACACAAGCAACTAGTATACATTTTTCACTCTTGTTAGGAATTGTGTCCTGAATCTTACCGATCTGCAGGAGGACCGTCATATGAGAATGTGCGAAATTCCATCAGGACAGGACCTTTTCAATCACTTTTAATATAGTTGCTGGCTTCAATTGAAACCAAAGATATACTTCTTCCTAATACTGAATTTAATTTTGAGCATATCCTTATGTTCTGGTTTTTCGCAGTGTAGGTTATCACTGAAACTGACGGAAGATTTTGACTAATGAACATGCAGCAAAAGTGCTGACTAAAAACATAGAAACAAGAATCTTGTGTAAAATTGAAGTTTAAGCTCTTTTACTCGAGATAAATACTGCGATGAACCAAAAAATCCTGGAAAATTACAACAGAAGAGAGGCTGAAAAAACTCGGTTCAATATTGGGCTCAATTTTGAGTTCACTCAATGTCTCTAAGGGCAGCTCTTCGCATAGAATTTGTTTGCAATGTAAAGTAATCGCCATCCTAGGCTCATAGGAATCATAGGAACGCTAGGAATCATAGGCTGAATTTAAATTTTGACAAATTCACTTGATTTTCTACTTTTAACAAGTTTATTCGAATACGAAAAGTTCAATTCCATAGTAACCACGTACTATGTATCAATGAAGCTGGAGTATTTAACCTGAACACATACCTTGATGGGTCTAATTTCACGATTTTCATATCCTATAGAGCGATTTGATCCATGCGAAGACCACCACCCCAAAAGACCGAACCATGCTTCAGTCATGGGTCCCAACTCATTTTAGATATTTGTAGCCCCGAACACAGCTTATATGTACTCTAAATAAAAGCAGATTTTCTAGGCTTTGAAACCAAGACCACCTTCCAGCTCCTCACTATTTGCAGCAATAGAAGACCACTCCTATCATTGACCCCCCCTTTCCTCCGTGGTTTAGATAAACCTCTGATCAGGTCGGACATTTTAAAACTAAAGATGATCGGGTGCCAAATAATAAAAAATATGAGGAATACAAAAGCTATTGCTCTATGACTTCCCTGATGCCAATATTGCCTCAACCAGAAGAACACGATCAGAGGCTCTCCAATTTTTTGGACATATGCAAGACTTGCTTGGCTCCGAAATTCCCGGAATAGACTGACATGCATTGTGGATGGAATGGCATATATGAACATCGGTACAACAACTTTACATAACCAACCACCATACCATCATATGAGGCACGAAAAATAGATAAACCATCCTTCTAAGAAATAGCTGATAGAATGATGCATGCAATTCAATTATTATCCGGCTGTTGTTGCAACAATGTCGCAAGTTCCAGTTTGTTTATTATCTGAACCTAATCCCGCTTGATCAGAGATTTCGAAACGGCTGAACAACCTCGAAATTAATTCTCAGGGTGATAAGTCAAAAAGCCAAAACAGGCATATAAGGGAAAGTTGTGCAAAACATAGCAATCCAAGGATACATCTGCGATTAAACACAATTAAAAAAAAAGATCGAGCAACATACGTCTGAAACAACGAAAGGATGTATGGAAGAAGGACAATAGACTGCAGGAAAGCCTACAATTGTTTGTAATAGGGTGACTAAAGACAGGACAATTGTAGCCAGTGGTGACATGTACATGAGAGTCGAATTTTGATGACCCAAAAAATTTGAGAAGGATTCTCTTTGTGGTCGCAGCTCCAAAGCTGTCATCAACCCGTTAATACAGAAAGATACAGAGGATCATGCATCAAATGCGACAGACTGAAGCTTGAAATATTGCCATGCGAATCAAAATTTTGATTTTTTTTTCAACTTGTCACACAAGGGTAAGGCCACATTGACAGCTTCGCTTTCGTTACTTTACCCAAAATTTCGAAACAACTGAATCAAGTAAAGCATTTCAAAATCTAATTTATGCTTTATTCAAGCTGAATGACATATGTGAGCTTTGTTGTTTTTCCTTTGGTATCCGATAAAAAAGTGTTACAAGCAGCCTTAAAAAATAATATGAATGATGATATCCATTTGAATTTCGTTGGGTAATTTTGTGGGATTTAGTCCAATTTTTAATCACAATGCTTATGTTTGATCATTCATAATTTCTGATAAATTCAATATTGACATTATCAAGAAAAAAAAGGAAAAAATAGTATAAATAGAATAAAATCTGATAATTTCAAATTTTGAGAAATAACAATCCAAAATTAAAAAAATAAAATCCAGGTTTGTCAAAACAAACCTGGAATTGAGAATTGGTCACTTCCGATTTTCGCTCGCTTTCCTTGCATTCTCACTGGGCCTAGTCCCATCCCATGCTTCGTTTTAACAAAATGTTCCAAGTATATAATGCGCTTATTCACGCCATGCCTCCATTGGTATTGCTGTCGATCAAATAGTGTAAGGAGTCGACTATTTTGCCAATTCAACTTTTTTGTGGATATGTAATATGATTTGTACTTGAACTCTATCTAAGCATTTGCCATCGTTCCTTCATAGCGAGTGTTCAATATTTCAGTAATATGAACATATTGAAAAAAACATAATTGATATACCTCATCCAAGTTTGTCATCAGGAGCTTGGTGCGATGGAAGACATTGTGAAAATAATTGCGGTTATAAGTTCTGTCTGTTCAAGATCCTTAAAGACCCGGAAACGCAGTTCAAACCTTGCACGGACTAATGGATATTACCCTCTCCATCCATTCAGATGATATGTACCTCGGAATGAATATAGTGGTATGTTGAATTCCAGTCGCAGTTTTAACAAAGGAATCAAATAGAATCTTCAAATAATTTTGAAAGATGCTGTCAAAGTTTTGCAAAATTTGCAAAATATAAAGAATCAATGAACTACACTTCTACAGCTTTCAAAATAACAAACAATTATTGGCAAGAGCTTCATTACGATGACATCTTGTTAAGGATCTATCCCAGGTAAATCCAAAAGAGACTCCGGATTTTGCATCGGGAAACGTGGTAGATCTGTTCATTTCAAATCAAAAGTTGTCCAAATGATGCCTGTCATCAGGCACGCTATAAGATCACAAAAAACAAAGAGCTTGGTGTGAAAAAAATAATAATAGGATAAAAAAAAATAGGACAATGGATTCAAAGAACAATAGTTACTGTACTCAATGTACTATACTATTATAATACTTAATAAAACTGTCAAAATGAGTACGGGAAGGAAAAGTGTGATGAGCCTAGACGGTCAGATTATAGTTCTAAGTTAAAGGATTAAAAAAAATCGAATTTCTGCAAGGTTACATTAGCATTGGCTAAATATTTTGAAACGCTGTTGAATATTGCTCCTCCTACGTTCACTAGCACAACTATCATATAAAGTAGTTGGTATCAGCACCCATCACAGAAGAAGTTGAAGCGGCGCTGAGGACTCTAAAGCGTTGTATAGCGCTAGGAATAAAAGTTGTGATGGCACAGTTCTTTAAAATTGGTAACACAACATTGATAACAATAGTATTTCAAGTCTGATGTAATATCTGGCAAGAACTACCTAAGGAAATTGTTAACACAGCATCATCTGCCTTATATGTAAAAAAAGATACAAACTATGCTGGAAATTATAGAAGCTATATAAAACTATGTCTGTTCATGCAGGACATACAAATTTTACCGACCATATTGGAAAATAAGCTAGGAACAATTGCCGAAAAATTTTGCAGGCGAATACTAGAGCGGAGTGAGAAAAATGTTCGAACCTAATTTTCTTTGTTAAGCAAGCCCTGGATCGATTTTAGGAGTACAACCTGGGTACGCATTAAATTTTTGTGCTCTTCATACAAGCTTGCGATTATCTTCTTTATATTGAGACGCTAAACTGATCTATATTTTTTGACATTGAAATACCTTAAAAATTAGTCCAGGACTTCAAATGAGGAGCATAGCAACAAAAGTCAAAATCCAAAATGAGTCAGGGAGAAATATTATTATACATTCCGGTTTGGCACAGAGGAACTGCTTAGCTCAAATACGATTTAATCTCGTACTCCAGCACGTCATAAAGTGTACAATAATTGAAACGAAAGGAACATCATCAAATAAAAGCTGTCAAAGTCTTCCCTAGGCAAATCTTTGAATCTTTCCCTCAAGAAATCTTTGCACATCCTGACGCACAGCAAAAGCGGTTGTGTTAACAATCATGAAAAAAGACACAAATTGTCATAGATGACAGAAACCTCTACCTCGTCCGATGGACTCCTAAGTGGAAGGTGGTAAAGGTGTAAAAGTTTCCCCTCTTTCTCCTTCACCAATTATTGGTCCATGACTCCCCGATTTGTCATAAGAACCACCCGGGCATAATTTGCATAGTTCTATTTGTCAAGTCATCATACGAGGGTGAGCCAAATATAAACCGGACTGTTGTCTTTATGAGTCTCAGACTCTGCCGAGCGCTCTGGCTGAGTGGGGCGTCTCAGGTTGGTTTGATAAGAGTCGGTACAGCCGCTCCCGGGCTGCTCATTCTTCCAGTTGATCAGTAGTAATCATAAGTGAGCAAGCAATTGCTTTATCCATTGAGCAACGTATTATTATTAAATTTTGAACAAATGAAGACGTTTCACCATCAAATTTTTTGGCTAGGTTGAAGGTGCAGTTTGTCGACAATACGTTTTCACGGACACAATTGTTTGATTGGGCTAGGAAATTTAAAAATGGACCAGAAAGTGTAGAAAATGAAACTCACGATTGATGCCCAAGATCAAGTGTAACTGTTGACAATATTCGAGCGGTTCGGAATCTAATCGAGGGTGAACGCCGATTCACTATTGATGAAATCGCTTCAGAAGTGGATCAGCAAAAGCCGCCTACAGAATCAAAACAAGGGAAAATTCCATGAGAGAGGTCATTCTCCTCCATGCCCTCACACAGCTGCATTGACAAAGAATAAATTAATTGAGCTGCATAGGGAGACCGTGGAGCACCCTCTATATAGCCCAGACTTGTCCCCATGTGACTATTTTTTGTTTGATCCTATGAGGAAAGCTTTGGAAGGCGTAAAATTTGAAGCGAATAAGTAGTTGAGGAGCGCGTGCGCAACTGGTTGACAACTCGACCTCAAACTTTCTATGAGCAAGGAATTTTTAATCTGCCAAAACAATGGGAAAAATGTGTAGAGCGTGGAGAAGGATAAAAATGATTAAAGTCTTATTTGAATATTATTACTGTTAATACATATATGTATATAAAAAAGTTCGGTTCATATTTGACTCACACAGATCTACAAGATTAGCCAGGGCACTTCGAATTATCCACACATGTGACAACAACCTCTGAAAATAACATTTAAAAAATCGCAAAATAACAATAAATAACCTCTGAAAATAACATTTAAAAAATCGCAGAAATTACAATTTTTGTCTTAAGGTAACGATATATACCTCAAAAAGAAGGTCCAACCTATGGTTGAAAATTGTAGAAAGGTAAGTTTGATCTAAAGAGGATTCAAAGAATATGTAAGGATGTACCATCTCAGAAAACTAACTAGGGATTTTTTTTATTTTGATTGTGTCTTAGCAGGTTATCATACTAAAAGAATCCTTGAATCTCGCGCGTAGACGAAAAGGAGTTTGTTTTTGTGTATCCAAGACCAAGCTTGGCAGCTATAACAACTTCATTATGTAATAAGCTTTTTTGCTTCTATATAGCTATAACCGAAGTCCTTAATGCAAATAACCTTTACCAGGTAGTCTGAAAAAACATTACTCGAATGCTTAACACAATCAGCAGTTTCATCATATATCCTTTTTTGTTACTGCATGAGACACAAGGACGTTTTTGGTAAAACTACTACCTAAAGACAAAAAAAATGAAAAAAATTCCGAGTTTGTTTCCTGAGAAATTCTAGGTTAAGGATATCCTCAGATATTCTTTGAATCAACTTTAGCTAATACGTCCCTTTCGAAATTTTTCAATGATAGGCTGGACATTTTTCGTTCATTATGATGTATAAGTAATTGCGATGAGACAAAAATTTTAGTTTCTGCGAATTTTTTAAGGTACAAATTTTATCAAAATGTTTGAGACACTTCAATTGTCAAACCATGACTTACTTTGACAAAATATTACACCTGATTAATATTAGACGATGGAAGTCATTTTTGTTCCAGAGAACATTCCACCGTTCTTTGTGACTTCCTTTGATTCGTCTACAAACGCGTTTTGTTGGTGTCAAGAGACGTCAGACGTTTTCGACGTCAGTGATTGTTTTCATTTTGAGGGGTTTTTATAATTTGGTCCCTGGTTTCTTTGTTTGTTGTTGTCGGATGGTATTTCTTTTGATTTTTGTAGAACGACTCCGTTCGAGGTCAGTCCCTACACATTAGTCGAAATTTCGTGGAATTACCCTACTGTAAGACAAGTGTCAGAAGTACACAGTGGTAATTTGAAGTATACAGGATCATTCACACACTTTTACTTTAAAATAGATAACACTGAACAGACGTCCATATAGTTCCAGCTCTGTCTTTCTCTCTCTCTTTAGGAAAAAACAATAAAAACTAACTCAACTCAAAAATAAAAACTGGTAAGATTTTCTTTTTTTTTTTAATTTTTAGAATTTTGCAAACACCTTTGTCAACAATTGGACAAATTGTCGAGTTCATGTCAACTGCATCTATCTCATGGATCTAAGTCCTCCTTTTTTGAAAATTAAGTTGTAGACACCCTTATTATTTAATAAAGAGGCTTGGCCACATACATTTTCATTCCACATTAACGTAGCCAGGATATGGATTAAATAATATGCATATATGCATATGGATGACAGTTTCAATTGAAGCATCCTGCACCAAGCATTGCTTCGTTTGTGTATCCCTTATAACCCATTTTGTCAAATGAGAAGCTCGTTATCGAAAATATCTCAAGGGAGGATAAATAACCAACTGACGTATGCTTTGAATACATTCTTTGGGTTGAAGACGGGTCACAGACGGCGTTGCATCTGAGTACATCTTTTTCCTTCCGAGACATATCGTAAGTAGATTACTCTATAAATCAAACCGAGTCCCTGCATGGTTTTATGATTGCTACACCCTGCACCGGTCCTTAACACCTAAAATAGAAATTTAAGCATAAATAGACGAAGAAGCAAAGAACGTAACCCGTATCTGCCAGAAGGAAAAACAGCTCACACTGTTGAAAAAGAACGTTCAACTCAGTGAACCTAGGAAATACAGACTAAACTTTTTATCTCAGCGCAGTACTGTTGAAGGATTGGCACGAAGTGACTAAGTCGAACCAAAGAAAACAGGACACTTACGAAACTTTTGATTAAGATTTTAAAATTTTGATCGGTACTAGCATAAGATATATCTTCAAATATCAAGGTTGTCGTCATTCAAATTTCTACATAAGCGAGTCCTTGAAACATGAGAACTAAAGTGATAACTATACCAGACGATGGTACGTTTTCAAGTACGAGGAATGAAGGAGTTGGTCGTTGGTAAATGTACAGCTATCACTGCATGAAATTTGTAAAGGAACTCAGTAGCTGTAGAAATAGCTAGTTTTATCCCAATCGAGTTATTAATCCTTGAACTATAGCCGATCAAACATCTAAATCTGCAAGTAGTTATGAATTATGGAGAAATGCGCCATAATCTAATTTTATACCACGCTAGGAAAGTTAGTTCAAACCATCCTAAAAGTGCTAGTGCCTGCTTACGCGGGCTCACGTTAGAGGTAGGGGCTCACAAAGCAAAGAGCAGTTTGCGGTCTTCGTAGCACCTTTATTTACGATCATCTTAGATCTTGACCTCTGTTGTGAAGACAAGAATGGACATTTGAATCAAATTGGTATAGGGGACAAAATTTGGATTCATAATTATGAACCTGAGTCCAATAATTTTAAGTTGTCACAGTCATATGGTACAATATTGGCGACGGAAACAAAGTTCTGTATTTTTATTCTCACTTCATGCCCTCCATTCCGTAAACTTCAAACCACTTCTTCGAAGTTCTCGATGATTGTACCACCGCGGAAACGAGATGCTATTGAAAGTCATATATTTTCGCGTAGTGTAGCTTAGTTGAATTTGACATATCAAAGTGCGACGGGTATAGGCTAAATGTGTCCTTAAACTAACAGAAGCAATTCCATTGTAAATCAATATTAAGGATGTCAAGTAGTTTGTTTTTCCCTATGATTGAAAGACTTTTAAAAATTGCACCATGTTGTACCCTTTGATCTCCTGGTTTTCGTACTTTATTTTGCTATCAGTCAACCTCACCAGGCTTCATCAAAGACTTTTGAGACACACATACGGACGTCAGTTTTGAGACATAGAACTTCTAGAAACCATCTAAATTATTCCATTTGAAAGTTACCATTTGAAATTCTCATTCACTCTTCAAAGTAAATGAATTTATTTGTGTTTCGATAAATTCTTTAGTTTTAATGTCAAAACAGCTGTCAAAAGTCATTTGGAAACATTGTAAAAATTCCAATCAAACCAGAAATTCCCCAAAAATTGAAAACAAGTTAAACAAAACAGTGCAAACTTCGTTGAAAAATTTTGGGGCATCCTTCCACAACAATTCCTAAATTGTGTCCCTGCTGTCGTCTATATATTCGTGCACGTTCCTGCTTCGATAAAGGAGGTCAACTCTTAAGTGAATCAATTTATTACACTCATGCAGCACGCATAATAACTTTGATATACTACTCTATCAAATTGAAATCAAAGATGCTATTGAATTTTCGACATTGATGAAATGAATGGCAGCCATTAGACAAGTAATAAATTATCAGCTAGAACTTCGACACATCTCTTTCTGATAAAGTGAAATATGTACTTAGATTTATTCCTTTTTTTTCCGCCATCACATCCACCAATTTTTCTTGCTGCAGTAAATTGAATCCTGGAAGGAGGCAATCCGCTTTTCATGTTTCCCAGCGCATATTTGTCTATAAGCCATCTATCTGGACTTTATTGGACTCATTAATTTTCATCAATTTATTAGAGGTTCCCGCTGTAACAATTCTTGTGGACAGAAAAAAATAATTTATTTACTTCTTCTTTTTTGTGGTTTTCTTTTCGAATAAATTTCTGAAAAGCATATGATAGACTGTCTTTAAAATTTTCTCAAGTCTATTTAAGACGTCGATTGGATGATTACTATGATGATGATGATGATGATGTATCTGAGAAAGTAAAGTACAACAATTTCCTTTTGATTTTATCCATGAAAAAGGAAATATTGCTCTTAGCTACAATGGAGATGTTGGAATTTTCAAAAGTTGGTCTCAATACGGTAAGAAACTCAATAAAAACGATAATAATGATGCCCACAGGACAGTAATAGACGTTGCTCATAAAAATTTGTATGGATTTTGATTGCAGCATTAAAATATGGTTTGTGTATATAAAAATTATAGTTAAACACTTAAAAGTGCTTTTCCTAGAAATCACATTTTTTGAGTTAGTAAGCGTAATAAATCAAAACGACTGGACTGAACGTCCTGAAATTTTAATATGTTGTTGTACACATATAAATTTATAGATTGGACTACGGATAGCACGATCCGTGAAGTATTTTTTTGTTTTCAAGAGATTTTTTTGTTCCAAAAATTGGCTGATTTCGAAAAAACGCCGCCATTTTGTCAATTTCAGCCAAAAAAAAAATCTTTTATTTCATTTCTGTTTTCATTTCATTTTATTTCATTTTTATTATTTTCTTTTCAGACGTTTCAGTAAGCCAAAATAACGCCCGCTGGGATTTTTTGGCGTTATTTTCAAAAACTTGCAGCAGCCAAAAAACACGCGTTTTTCGCCAAAGCAAGAACGCTGGTCTCAAAACCAACGTTGATCATCTTTAAGCGCAAAATCTCCAAAACGGAATATTTCAAACTAAAGTCGAGAATGCCTTTCGTTACCATACACATCGCGTGACTTTTTCTTTCCTTCTTTCGTTCTTATGGCGAAAATGTTCAACTTTGCACTCCTTATTAATTTTGAAATAAAAATGAACTTCAAGAAAATGTCCACGCAATGAACTTGTAAACCTAGGAAACGATGACAGACATATTTTAAAAAGAAGAAGAAGATCATAAAATTGACGGGTATCAAGTGAATGGGAGACATCTTTAACTGAAATTGGCAATTACTTAGTTGCCAACATAATATTTTCCTCGTAGATAAATAAATGATAATTTGCATACAAATAAGTTTTCCCATACAGTATGATCAAAAATGGATGGAAATTTAAAAAAAAAAAACACAAGATTTCAATTTTGAATAGAATTTTTTATTATCCCCTTCAAAATACTCTCTTTCTGAGGTAATGCAGGCATGCCAGTGTTTGATCCAGTTTTTCATACATTTTTATAGGCCGTCAAAGAGTGACCTTCAGGTCATGTAGCAAATTCTCTTTTATGGCCCCTATTGTCTCAACACGCGTTGAAGTCGCACGGGTCCACACGGATGACATTTATCGAATTTTGGGCCGAAAATATCGAAATAGTCGAGGTCGTATGAGATGTCGCATTATTGTGGTGTAAAATTCATAAAAAATTCAGCTTTTTCTGTGAATGACTTCCCGTAAACCACACATAAAGCCAAAATAATATGCTTTATTGACCGTATGGTGATTGGTAAGGACTTCGTAGTGCACCATACTACGAATATCGAAAAAACAGCATCAGCATCACTTTGATTCTGGACCAACTCAGAAGCTCTCTCTTCAGTATTGGCTCATTTTTGAAGCACCATTCGGACGATAATTGTTTGGTCGGTATCTCAAATTCATAAGCCCGTGTTTTGTCATAAGTAATGATGCGTTCAATGTAATTTGAGCCGTTGATCGCGTTTGGCCACATCAATTCAACGCTGTTTTGGAGCTCTTTTGGCACCATCTGAGAACAAACGCCTTTCATGCCCAAAATATCAATTACAATGTGTTTGGCTTATCCATATGTGATACTAACAACATAGCAATCTCCCTAATCGATACACAACAATTTTCCAACACGATTTGCTTCGCCGATTCGATTATTTCTTTTGTATTAGACGTTGATGGCCGTCCAGGGATCTCATCGCGCTCTAGGCTCTCTCGGCCACCTTTGAACCTTTTATACCAATCGTATGCTCGTTTTTTCAACATGTACGCTTCACAATACCTCTTTTGTAACATTTTCAACAAACCGGTGTACGAAATTTCATTTTTAACAGTAAATTGTAGGCACGAGCGTTGGTCTAATTTTTCATCTATTTTAAAATTCACCACGAAACAATGTTTCGACTTTATCGTATAGAAGCTGATTGAATACTAATCGTACGATATGCGTCGAAATTTGACAGAACACCAATAAAAGTGTTGCCAACGTAGAGAATATGCTGATAAAATATAATAACAAGAAAATTTATCGATTGGATAAACAAGATGTTTTAAAATTTAAAATTCCCGTTCTGTTTTGGTCATAAGGTTTTATCGGGATCAAAAGGCATCATAAGAGATCATCAGTACTCAAATATTAACTTTGGCTTCTATTTTATTGAAATTTCTTAATCTATTAAATTTATTAAAAATTGGATATTATTACTTTTGTATACAAGTGGTAATATTTTGATGCGTTCTGGTAGAAGAGTCTCTTTAAATTATGGTTAATCCTACACGCAAAGAAAGTATTTTTTGGAAAATTTTAAATATTGGACTAAAATACGCTACAAAGAAGGAACTCTTCGTTTTATATAGGTTAGATAAGACCAGCAACATTCAAAACCATTACTTGTTATGCTAAAAAAACCGATATTTCTGATATTTTCATATTGCATTATTCTTGGCAACTAGAAATTTATTTTCCGATAAAAGAAGTTTTTTTAAAAGTGTGGCAACTATCCGGCTTTTACCTTAATGATAGCGAGTTTTGTCAGCAGTTGTGGTAAGCGCAAACTTCACTGAACACAAAGTGTCCGTGAGCGCGTAAAATTCAAGAGAAACTCTCCAATATTTAAACAGAATATCTGAAGAATCGAAAACAATTAATGACAAGAGAACGATTGACATTGCATATGTCATTGATGCAAGATGAAGCCATAGCGAGTAAAGGCTTAAGAACTTATCAAGGAATATTTAAGCAGCATCGACAGGCGTTGCTAGACCGGCCTGGAATTTTGCCAGATCTCAAGTCCATTGAAACTGCCTGATGCAGGTTGAAGGATCATATATTTAGGCAACCTTGAACAGAAATAGGGGAGTTCAAATTTAACTTATGAATAATGACTCGAATTCAATTCTCAACGTTATAGGACTTAAAAACTTGCGCCCAATTTTTTGAAATATGTGTTTTCAACATAAAAAGAATTAAGACACCAAGTTAATGTCACTGATAACAATTTTTATAATTTTCTATAGCTTTGTGGGTGGATTGATTCGTGTTACCCAAAAGAAGTTTGGCATTGATACTCCAAACATTTTTTTTGTTAAGACCCCAACACGTAGAGCCAGGCATTATTTTGAAAAACGACAAGCCGATACGCGTGCCTACTTTTTCAATAAATGAACTTCTAAATACAGTTCAAAACAATTGTTATACGATAATTAAACAAAACACAAAAAGTTCGTCGGATATCTGGGTTAAAAGCGATTTCAGAATAATGTCAAGCTTGATAAATGCAAATCCATATGAAAAAGTTCTCAATTCGATTTCCATTACTTCCTCCCATTTACCGCATCCTTTCAACAAAGCCAACCTTAACCAGCTCCGCAATCGTATTGCTTAAAAGTTGGCTTGATGAATTGCCGGTGGCCGATCCTTTTATTCACTTTCCGGCGACAATAACAATTAAATCGATACACAATCCATTTTTTTCTTTCGTCCGCCCCAAAGGAAATCTTTATTTGGGGAGAAAAACTTGTTACGATTATGGGAAAGTGCCGTAAATTAGTTTTTCTCAGCCCAAATATTTGTATTTGAGGATTACTTGTATGCTCTAGATTCTTCGGACATTCTTTTTTTTGTCCTTCTGATTCAGTGACTCTGGCTTGGTGCTGAAACTCCAAAAACCGACAAAGGAATAAAGTAAAACTTTCTTTGCTAACAACTCGATAAACTATTGATTTCCCTTGGAAAATAATTTTTCTATTGAACTAAGGCTTGCTGGCCATTTGAAGTGATGAATTTGGAAGATTCCTATATATTTTTCTGTACACACTAGAGAATCGTGACCACACACATATGTATATGTTTGAATTAATGCATGAATATAACCACTTTGTCCATTGTCAGAGCTTGTTAGCAGAATTGCCTATCGAGATATGATTCAAACATTTGTAAACGACGGCGCCACTTTTTTTACTGTCACTACCCCAATAATAAATTTAGTGTTTGTGCTTATTTATTGGACAGGATCGTTGCCGACCGATTTCGGAGGAAAAAAGCAGATGTGTATTTATTCCAGGGACAAGAATTGCAATTTTCACTAAAAGGAAATCTCAAAGAAAGAAAAGTGGTCTGGTTAGACTTACAACTTAATAGGGCATAGCTATGCAAGTCTGAATGAAAAGTTTTTGAATCAAAAAGGAACGGTGGAGGCATGTGTTATTTGAAACGTTTTAAAGACAGGTTTTGGATTTTTTGACAAGTCTCAGAGTGCTCATTCTCTTGCGTTTCTTTATTAATTGTTGAAAGCTTCGCGCCACAAAATCCTCCAAATCGATGGTCGCAGGCGAAGCCAGGCGTATCCTTGGAGGTATTCAAACATAAGCTGAATCAGTCATTGGCATCATAAGTAAAAGATATACTGAATGACAGTTTTGTTGGCCATTCCTCTCAATCGTATTGCAGTTCGCTTTTTGCCAATCCGGTGTCGGCAAACGCCATAAAAGGACACTCTATTCGCTTAAGTCAAAATTGCGCTGTTGCTTCTTTAAGACAATGTCTAAACTAACTTGGTCTATTCTAGATATGATATTGACCGAGGTTGATTGGTCTTAAAATGGAAAATCGATAGAAAACAGGACACGGTCAAATGTAAATTTTCATTAAACAAGACCCGGGTAAAAGTACTTATTCTGTGACACAGTGTGACAATGACATATCGATATTTGTCAGTGTCATTGGACTACGAGTACTCAAGACTATGTCAGCTAACTTCGGGTAAAAATCAACATGAAATTCAACTCTATCCAAATAACCATTGCTCATACGTTCGGGCTCAAACTACTTAAACACATAAAGGTTCTAAAAGGGAACTCTATTAAAATATTTGGGCTTTTGAGGTGGTTTGCTTTTCTCAATCATGCAGGTGCAGCAGTACATTGACGGTAGACTCTGAAAACTAGGATGCTGGACATGAACCTCCGTAAAATTTTGATCAAATGGTAAAAATGTAAAGCCAGCATCAAGTAGGCCCCTTTGAAAGCAAAGTATCGCAGTAATAGTGGTGAGATTTACTGAATTGAAGAAAAAACAAGGATACACAGATAAAACGAAGTCGATTTATCAACGAAATGAGTTCGAAAAAACGTTCAAATTGAAATTTCACCTCTAGATCTCCTGAATAAAGTTAGCATTTTTTGGTTGTTCCTGTTCCATACCGATGGACGGCCAGATCTGGTTAGAGCCACAACAACGGGTGTTAACACTCTGGGGCTGCCAAGTTTAGTATGAATACGAGAACTAAGTACTGAGTTCAAGGCAAAGCCTGCTGGAGGTTGCCGTGAGGAGTGATACCCCGAATTAAATCCCGACTTTTAGAGGTAGATACAGGAACTATGGGTGCTTCCAAACATGGATGGGCCATCGATGGAATACTACCTAGGGCCTCTTTTAGAAATATCATAATGGGTACGAGGTATATGGGTGGTGTTATCCCAGACAATGTAAGGACCGGATGGGTTCCGCATCTGTCAGTATGAAAGTTGAAAGTGCTCCAATATAAAATGGGACTAAGTAATTCCCAGCAATAAATAAGCAGGCAAATAATAAATAATGGAAATATAAACGCCATTATGATATCAAATAACAGAAATAAAATTCAGGATAGTAGAAGATTTGCACTAACAGAAATTGAACAACTTTTGAACAGGATACTGTCGGAAGTTCCAGAAGCTTACAAATTGGCTTATCTTTCATAAAATAAACTTCAATCCACTAATACTATTTTTTGTTTTTGGTTGGGAGATGAAGGTTACTTACGCTCTGAGTATTGGACTCCCAGTGGCAACCGGACTACTGACTAAATAGTTTCCCTGCCGCACTGAGAACCTAGTCTAGAACTGTTCGTCAAATTACTTCGGACTAGGTCTCATTAATTATCGGTTAGCGGCGCCTTCAGATTAAGAGGCGGATGGTTGGAGGAGGATTGCTGTTGGAGTGATACCCTTCCTACTGTGCCGTCAGGTGATCCATAATGTCTTCCCTTCAAAGATGAACCATCCACACTTAATGCGACACGCAGGTCCAATCGTCTTTTGATTTCATCATCTTCCCCGTTTCGTCTTCTGGAGAGAGGACGCCGAGAGCTACAAGCAGTGCCTGGTCCCCAAAAAAGGGTGTGGCAAGTAGGGCACGGTAAATTTCCCATCTTATTCCGGTAAGATCCGTGCCAACTATCATAATAAGGCTCACCATGCTTTCTTCAGAACCGCGTCCCCAAGTCACTCATGCGGCCCACCTATCTTGCGTGCCGTTTACTCATGTTTCCTACCACGAAGCTACGGGTCCTTCTCCTTTCCTCTCGGCAAACCGTTTCGCTTTCAAACCTTTTCTAGAAGTTGTCTCGCTTTTGTTCTTCAGCAAGTTGCACCTGTCATAACCAGGTTCATAGACAAGGTTATGCAGCCGCTATTCGCAAGGCTCCTTGCCTCCGCAACTGTGCCAGACCTCATCGGTACGACTCCGAATAGTAATAATAATAATAACAATAATGGTAATAAAAATAATATAAATCAGGACTAATAATAATAAAAATGAGTAAATAAAAATTAAACTTTCGAGTTTAATAAGGAGCTCATTTATATTCCATTCAGTCAATTTGTGCATTCTCGGAGAATTCCAGTCTCAAAAGATTACACTAGAACATGTTCCTCAGCAAAGAAATCCCAAAACCTTGCAGTATGAAAATGGAATCGACAATTTGATTGGGTCTCAAAAGGACTAACAATTAATGGGCAGAGCGAAATTCTGTAAGTTGACCTTAAGGATCAGGGTCAAGAACTAGACGCTCCTTAGATCCAGAAAAGTACATTATATGACATAAGTATATGACCAAAAGAGTAGCTTCATAAATGAGAGCTGGTCCAGAAAGGATTTTAAATCCAGCAATAGAAAGTTAGTGCTGGATTTAAATTCACCTTACATCGATCCCGATGGGAAAAGGCTCAATATTTAGTAAAAATGCTAGAACTAGGTTCATAGTTCAGTGGAAGAGCTTGTTAGATACTATCTTAAGAGGTCCTTAAGCATCCCGTCACGCGAATATCATTCCTGAGGTTGTACTTAGGTAAAATGGCAAGCTGATAAGTCTAAAGCTACGGATTGACCAGTTTATTGGTTGTCGGCTTATTGAGGGTAATTGGCATGCGAATAGTGCGACGAAATGTGGCGTTGCTTCAGAAATAACTCCACATTTAAAAATTGATAGAATGGAAGTGCTCCATGTCTCGTACTGCGTGATTTTCAAAAAGGACCAGTGTTCAAATAATTAAACTGCTAAAAATAAGGCCCATATGGTTTTATATCATAGAAGTCAATTAAGATATCTGCACGAGGAATCCACTTTACTGGGTGGTCCAGAGTTGGAATAATCATCTTCTGTGCAACCAATGTAAGGTTTGTAACCAACTGATGACAGTGATATTTGAATATTATTTCTGGTGCCCGAAGATCACTCGAACTAGATGTGATAGATACCTTCGGGGAAATCGATAAGGTCTAAGTAAGGTCTAAGATAAGTCAGCACGGAGCTAGCGTCTAATTTCGAAATGAAGCGCGCCTCCAAAAGGAAAATGTTCTCTAGAAGGACTCTCAGATATTAAAAGATTACAATGGGACTCCCTCCAGAAAAAACAAACTTCATTTGAAGTATCATTCCAAAATGAGAAACACATTCTCTGAGACAAGTTGGATAGAGTCTGTGCTATCGTGTATTCTTGCATTTTTTTCGGGATGTAAAACTGGCAACTGGTTATTTGTATGAGCATCGTATGGATATAATATGGTGTCAAAGCTTAGTTACATAAAAACCATGGTTGGTTGTTTCACAAGGTTACCCCATATGACCAGTACTTGTTCCTTTCGATGTATTTTTTTATCTGAAATACAAGGGTAGTCCCAAGGGTACACAATCAAACAAGAATATTTTCGGGAGAACATAGAAATTTTCACAAAATGTTCTTTATTTTCAAACATAATCCTTTCAGCTCCTTACATTTTTCTCAGGAATGGTCAATAAGTTTATACTGAGTAATAAGTTTAATTTGTGTTCTCGAAATGAGTATATATTGTTAACTGTCTTGCTCATCACAAGAATCATGAAAGCCAAAATTACTTCAATATCATTTGAAAATATTTGACGACTGATAAATTTTTTCATATTTGGGGAAAGAAAATAATCCGTGTGTGCTAAATTTGGTAAATAACCCTATCTACCCCATGCACCCAAATCATCAGGTAGCTTTTCAAAATTTAGTTCAATGGTTTCACCTTTTTGAACAACGGATTTGTGAGCTACTGCATTGTCGTGATAAAACAAAACTTTCTTCTTTGCTAAATGCACCCATTTTTGCTTGATTTCATCGCTCAAACATAGCAATAAGTTTGCATTATACTTGCTGCAGATAATTTTTCCTCTTTCGGATAGTGAATGAAATTGTTCCTACGCGTACCCCAAAAAGATTAACGCCATGACCTTGCCTGAAGATACAACAGCCTTAGCCTTCCTAAGAGTCTTCCTTGGTGCAATGTTTTGGTTGTTCTTTTGTCTTGAGATTCATCCAGGTTTTGTATACGACTATGCGACCGCAGAAAAATTCTGTCTTGTTGTTGAAAAACTTCGCTGCGCACTGATTTAAAACATCTTCACGACAGAGTTTCTACCCAACTGTTAGCAATGCACCGCCTGCGTTGCTCACAACTATCTTGTGTCAAAACTTCAGATAAAATGCAATGAGATCAGGTATGGAGGATATTGTTGCTGTCGTACCATTGTTGTGTTACGTTTGGCCAAAATTCGTGCGCAACGACGATGTGGGAGCTGAAGCGT
Source organism: Stratiomys singularior (assembly GCA_954870665.1). Classification (NCBI taxonomy): domain Eukaryota; kingdom Metazoa; phylum Arthropoda; class Insecta; order Diptera; family Stratiomyidae; genus Stratiomys; species Stratiomys singularior. The sequence goes on along the minus strand of OX940881.1, from coordinate 23,434,822 downwards.
TATCATTATTTTTGTTCTCCAGCAATTATCCGGGTTTTTTTGGTGGGTTGCTTGGTACCAATTGGGCATGAGTTGATTGTAATATTCGTCAATGACCGTTCTACCCTATGTTAAGAACTCATGATACACCACGCCTACAAATCAGGAAAGCTGTTAGCAAGCCCATCACATTTGACAGAACGCCCATTCCCGTCTTGGCTCATGCGGCAAATTGTTTTTGATTTTTTAAAAGTTGGGAATTTGGAATGTTCCTTCGTTTGGCAAATAAAAGCCTTAACTGAGATGCACGAAATTTTCATTCATAATAACCAAAGTACTTAAAAAGTAATTAAGGCGTTTGAATTTCAAAATTCATTGAAGCGCCATATTGCATTTGGCAAACATCACGCACGAGGACTTGCGTGATGTTGCGAGGAATTTTCGTTTTTCCGAATATTTCCCGCCTCACATTGACGCTTCGCAATCATTGTACGATGTCGCATACTAATGCATGTTACAAAAAGTGTTTGACATTTGCTGCAAAACTCTCGTCGCGCTCTCGTATCGCAGTCTCGCACTATTGTATTTCGGCCTTCACTTTAGCAATGTTTTCATCTGTAGCTGACATGCTCTGGTACTGACAGGTTCGCTGTTTATCATTCACTTCTTCTCAGCCCTCTGAGAACATTTTGAATCACACATGTAGCCACAGTGACTATGCCACAGTCAACGTTCAGAATGTGTCTGCGCAAGTAATGTCGATTTCCACGTAAAATTTGATGCAGATTCTTTGATCAATATTTTTGGAATATACATAAATCGAACACAAGCCAAAACACGTCCACGCTAAAGAGCTGTCCAAAATTAAATAAAGATTCAAAATGCCCGAAGTTGTCAACATAAGTGAGGGATATGAGTACAAACATTTCACCACAATAATTCTACGACCATTCAGTACCACCTTGAAGATACTCATTAGAAACCCATTGCAGGAGTCGTACCCTCATTTGGTCTGCTTCTCAGATGCTCGTCTTGGCAGCTCGTACGCACTCATTTAAACCTTTTTAACCAATAATTTGCTAAGCATAGAAGCAGACGTACCCAGAGGAAAATCGTGTTCAGCTGTCATATTGGTTGGGTTGTCAATGTCAAATAGAATATAAATCAAATATAAGGATCGTGTCATAAAACGATAGTCACATTTCTTCATTTTCGAAAACTCACTGAAAACGTTCTCAATTGTTCCCAGCACTCTTGTCAGGTGAAATTCACAAGATACTCCGAAAGGGTACTTTTGTACATTTTTGAAACTGAGAAATTTTTCAAAAATTTAGTTTTCTTTGAAACTTCTTTGAAAGTTTTCTTGAAAACAAAAATAACTTGAAAACATTCTAAGAATCACTAAAGACGATAATGAAATCATATGGACTTTTATTTTTATAAAGTAAAAAGGAAAAAGGACAATTGGATTCAATTTTGAGACAATATTTGCCAAAGTGAAAATTTGATTCTATTCCAACACAATCACTATCCATCAATTCTACATGCAAATTTCCCTCCGGCTACCTTTAACTATGAATTCTTTGAAATATGGAAATCACAATTTGGAAAAATACATACGTAATTTTCCACCCGAGCTAACACATCATTCGAGAAAAAGGCGAATTTCTTGGCTGAATGCAGTACAATTTATCACCAATTGGACATTTTAACAGAAATGATTCATATGCAAAGGGAAATTTGCATGAATAACAAGGGATGATAAGCTCTCTGCATTTTCCAAACATGAAAAACAAGACCACCTTTGTAAAGTTTTCATTCCCAAGACAATGCAAATGACCAGACGGTGCCAGGTCATCAGGAAAAAGTTATCCTGCAAACTCGCGAACATAATTCAAATTTCTGTCAACGTCCAAATAGATGAGACAAAAAAAAAATGAAAGTTTGGCAAAATTTCCATCCTCAGGGAAGGAGCCAATAGTACGAACTAGGTAGGATACGAAAAAAAAAACAATTCCATTATGGTATGAACTTGTGTAGATACCTTTTGAACGTTGGTGGCGAAATTTTGATTAATTTTCCATATTGTACTCTTCACAGACACTCAGGACAACATACAATCACGGACTTGACGCACAAGTCCTTCACTGTACATTTTCACATCACTTGCACGATGAGCTGTCACACTTTGAGGGCGAGTTTTTTTTTGGTTTTTTGGTGAAATTTTCCGCGAGCTGTAATAAGGCTCGTTTTGTGGTTTTCTTTATCCACTTTGTTCAGACGAGATAAATTAGGGACTCGTTTCTTTGTTGCTTCTATTATTAAAGCTGAAATATATTCTTGAGATAACGAACATGAGATTCGAGGCTGGGCAGTGAAAACAAATAACGAGGAAGCTTAAACGGCTGAAAGCTGGAAGGAATCAACGTTGCTTGGTGGAAAGTACTTCGCCGGAGATTTTAAGGACAGTTTAATGAATTTCACCAGATTTTCGGGGCATATCGTTAGAATAATTGCTAAATCAAATCAAATACCAGAATCAGTGGACGTGCTGGGATTATGGCGGTTTAATTAGAATTGACTGCTATTAAAAGAGAAATTTAAGCTCCTATTTCTCACGGGCATCTTAAGTAATACTGAGCCTTTCTTTTCAAAGTAAATTGATACCCAAAGCGTGTAACAGTTATTAGTGGAAAATTACCTAATTACAAAATTAATAGCACGAGGTGAAAGGGGTGAGTACTTGCCGCTGAAGGTTAAAATGTAGAAACAAATATTGTTCTATGTTATCGGAATGAAACAGGATTTATATCAACCAAAATCAAACATTCTAATGCTCTTTATAAGGATACTCCACAAATGAATCTCATTTATATCATTTGGCTTAATATGTTAGCCTTAATGATTTCTCAAAAACTTGGAAAAATGTTGCCAAAAAGGATGACCTAGAAAATTGTATTTTAATTGTAATATACGAGTGGCAACGGTCGGAAGCCTGAACCTAGATCCTAGCTTTCGGCCGTTAGCTGATGGGAATTAACTACCCTCGTGGTATATTATACAGGTAAAGAGCATAAGTTTGAGACCCAATTTAAGCAACCCGGAAGTGGTAGAGGTTTCCATTGATTTCTAAGGAAGTTACTAAGGAGTTGTTCTTTTCAAAAAAATTTTTTTATTTAATTGTCAAATAAGCTGTGGCTGTTCACGACCTTTAGATTGGAGGCATTTTGAAGTGCTTTCCTAAGACAACCGAAGAGATTTTGCTCACTGGCTTCCCTAGCAGGACACCCTTACTGAGCATGGTGGTCGCTGGTAATTGCTTCAGAAGACGAACACAGGAGGGTGTAAAGTGAGCTTCCCGCGAGCGATATCGGAACTTTAATGTCCAAGTTACTAAGTCTAGGTTGGACAATAGTCTTGCTATTCATTGCATTGAAAAAAAAATCTGGTTCGGTTTCCATAATGGCTCTTGCGATAAACAGAAACGATCCCCTTATCGGAAAGCGATCACTCTTACTTGATCCTGGAATTTAATCTAATTGAATAAACCTGACCTTGTTAGATCGTTTTGTCGGCAGTCCAGTTGACACCACATTTATCTGTTGGTAGTTCAGGACTGAAAATGGGGCTGTAATGTGGTTTACGTCAAATAAAAAACCTGATGGAAGGATTATATTAAATAGTTATCAACTTCAAATGAGTCAATATACGAATGCGACAAGTCCAAATTAAATCATAGTTTTGATGTATAGATGATCAATTCAAAAGAGTCGAAAAAATCAAACATCCTTTCTAGAATTCCTTAGAAAGACTGTTTGGACATGGCTTAGTACGAAGATACAAAACAAAATGGCTTACTACAAACGATATAAAACTAGTTCAAGGCGATACAGAAGTGGAAATTGAACTTCCATGGGGATGTTGGTACATCATGAAATAGCTAGAGGTTGTAGCCTCTAAGGTGATCAGAAGTTCAATTCCAGTTTGACTTTGTCTGCAACAGAACCATAACAATAATTTCCATATGCTTGCCATATCCATGCAACCACGAATGAACTAATGACTGAGGGTTGGCAACACGTTAAATCAAATAGACCATTTTTTCGTCCAGCAAAGGTAGTTACCCTATTTACCGTCAAACCAGTTTTAGGAGGGGACTGCAACTTAAACCCCTACTTGGTCAAGTCTACCACAGTGCAGCAACAAAGTAGCAATGAAACTTTCAGGGGACATCACGAAAATAGAAGGACATAAAGTTAATTATATTCTAGAAGTTTTTGGTAGATCAATGTATCCATTTTCACTTAGAACTTGCAAGTGATTTATACCCTTGCTAGCTAACTCAGCGAAGACATAGCCGTGGAAGCTTGAGCTATTTCCACCTTTCTTTGTAAATATTAATTTTATTGTTATTCAAGCGCTTCGACAATGTTGTTCTCCATAAAACAAAATAATTAGAATGAAAAGAGAAAGTATCAACTAACTGACATTTTACTGTTCTCGGTTGATTCTTGTTGGATTGGGAGTTTCTTTGACGAACTATTGCTATTCAGATATGACGACAAGCCTTTAACAAAGTTCAGTATTAACAGGATCATTTGCTTTCCATATTTAAGAAAAGCCGATTTTATAATTCATAATTTGATAATTCATAGCTGTGTACTCAGAAATGTTCTCCTAAGCCGTTATTAGAAATTCCGCATAAAACCAAAGTTACACACATAAATGTAACGGTACCGTTAAACAAGTTTTGAAGCGTAGATCGCCGTGTACACAGCAGCTGGTCCGTCTCTTGTGTAAGGGGTTTTTCTATGTGTACGTAACATAACAGACCATCACACCGAAGATGGTGCACAGCCGAAACGCGTCTGTGGACGAATCAAACGAAGTGATAGCGAATGGCGGAATATTCCGAGGAAAAAATACGTAATATACCTATTGTGGTTAAATAATATTTAATAAATATGTTATACAGTTGCTTTGTATTTGTCGTGAGGGACGCACGTGTAACATCGAAACTTTTTACGTTTCTAGTTATTTTCTTAAGTTTCGAGACCAAAGTGTGTAAAAATTGCATATGGAACTTAAAAAAGACATTTGAGAAAGCCAACGATATAAAAAGAAACAAAAAATGAAATTCCAAGGGAATCAATTTACTGCCGAAAGTAAGTTGAGTAATGAACTCACACCGCCTACGCGTAACTCCGTGTAATATGAAGTAATATGTTTTAAGTTGATTGTCACGTGTCTTGCTTAATATACAGAGTGCACGAAGTTCGACGGTGGCCTCAAGGCCTCAAAAATTTGTTTTTGTACGATGACCGAAAAATCTGTCAAAAACGAAGTAGAGTTGAAAGAAACAGCTGGAAACAAAGCCAACCATTTATCAGTTACATAAGTTGGCACTTAGATGAAAAGAGGATTCATGTCTTTCAATTAATGTCATGATTCATTCAAGTGTTTGCTTATTTATAGGAAAATTTCGGGTGAAATTCTTGACCTTAGCGTTCAACCATCATACTGCTAATCCTGCACAACCCAGAAATAAAACAGTTAAGGTAAAATTAGTTAAGGGAAGGATTAGTTTTTGATGTGGTATGGAGACCATCAAGAAGAATGCGTGATTAATCATAAAGGATCTCCCGTTAAAATGGATACTGAATCAGCTTTGCATACTTTCAAAAGATCAAAAGATTTTTAACGTCTTCTTTGGTTGTTACATCAGTGACGGTGGTAGTAAAACTTGTACCAACATAGTCGATGCCGAACCGTATGGAGATGACTATTATATATTAATGAGAGCGTGTTTTTGATTCAAAAAAAAAAACTTTTACTCAAAAAAGATAATAATAAAAGATCAAGAAGAAAAAGAAAGGACGAGAAACAAAAAAGTTGGAGCCAAAGAAGAGGAACAAAATCAAAACGTGACCCTTCAGATAGTTCAGTTTCAACTCGACGTGGAAGCTACTAAATTAGTCCTGAAATTTATATCAGACGTATATCAGACGTAACTGATATGCATTAATAAGCCGCTTGGGTAATGTTTTTACAGAAAACATTTTGCAAGAGTCACAACAAATATAAGAAGAAGAGGCTCCACAATATTCCACAGTGATAAGACAGTGTGCAGAGTTCAAAAGTGGAAAAACATTGATTCCAGCTGACCTTTACCTCAGACCGCTCTTTGGTGTCAGGTTAAAAAAGTTCAAAAAAATTGTATTAAACAATCGTCGTGTGACAGCACGTTTGGTTGCTGAATAGCTTAAGATCTCGATAGGAAGTGATTATTGCATTATCATTTGGGAATAAATAAAGTATCCACAGATTGGGTTCCCAGAATGCTCAGTGACGCGCAAAAGTAAAAGCGACTCACGATTTTGAAGAGCTCCATACTGTTTCTACAAGATCCTGCTTCTTTCATAGCATCAGATGAAACATGGCTTCAGTACAACGATCCTGAAATAAAACAATAGTCGATGACATGGAAAATCCCAACCCCAAAAAAATTCAAAACAAAATCTTCCGCTAAGATAATGAACACTTTTTAAAACAGCCAAGGAGTTATAATTATTATTTTCCATCACGACAATGAATCTGCACACAAATAACAGTTACCATGGTAGCAATCCAAGATGTCAGCTACAAATCCCTCACACAACTCCTGGGATAAAGCAATATTCGAAAGGCAAAAATTAGAAAAGATTATGAGGAAGTCATATCATCTTGAAGGGATTTTATAAGTGCCCATGAATGATATTATTTTAATACGGAATGATTGGCCTGGAAAAGAAAATATTAAAAATCAGAAGAGAGCTTATTTATTTATTTTCTTGATTTTTCTTGAACATAGTCATCCTCATTACATTCTGAATATTTCTCGTACATCACTTCGAAGGGACAAATCTTCGAACCCTAAAATGAGTATTGAATAAAATAATTGATGTTAATATGTCAAAAAATTGTATTGCGTCAAAACCACCGCCAAACGTCAAAATAGCTCAGACAGCTCATTGGAGATTGGGGGTCAGACAAACTGACTACGGTCAGGAAAGTCCTGAAACAATTCTGTGAGCCAAGTTTTTGCTAATTTTGCTGATTTGACTCATTTTCACCAAATTTTTGCGGACTCAAAACAATCATTTGACAGTAAAAATCGGAGGAAACCTGACCCGTCAGAAAAAAAGTGCCTAGGACCGGCAATGCTTCTTTTGCAAAAATTGTGAGTTTTATTCGGCACGTAATTGGTCTTTCGCTAGGAAAGTTTATCAATCATATATTTGTGCGGGTTTTACAATAAGATTCTCAGTATTTTTCGTACCCTCGGCATAAGCAGAGTCATTCATACAGGTTTAAAGTAGGAACAGAAAATTTTTCTTTGAAGGGCACAATTTGTAAACTCATTTTATGGGTTAGACGCCCCTCCTTAATGAAGTTGTTAGCCAGGACGTGTATAAGATGTCGATGTAAGCTGAGGTTTGAATTGTAAAATTAATTCGGGAAAAGTTAATTCTAATTATTATAACGTGAAATTGTCTTTTCACATCCTTCATCCTTTTCGATACGAACGCTGTTGCTGATGCAAAGTTCACTCCCTTTTTAATACGATCGTTGGGATGAGGTACAACTACGGTAGCGAATTCATTTCCGCGATCTTCCGTCAAATGGAGTCAGGCGATACCATAGGGATTCAAATTTTTTGAATTGTACCATATACTTTTATTTTTAGTTTTAAATTTATTATTCAAGTGTTCGTTGCTCGAGCTTTTGGTCAAATTATCTTCTATTCCATAATAAGATATAAGACCATTCGCGAATCGTGACGAGCGGAGTAAAAACAAGCTAGTAGCAAAGTGGCAAGCGCGATCTTGATAGTGCTCGGCAGTGATGGTCTCCTTGGGAAGGATATAGGGAGACCAAGACAAGCCTAGATCTGTCAAGGGATCAGAGTCTTCAGCAAGGGTGGAGGAGTGGAACTTCAACTCGGGACAATCGAGGAATACTCTTCTGGGGTACACACAAAAAAATGTTGACAGATATCCACAGATTACAGCTGACAAACAATCTACCCATGGAAGAAAGGATGGCGATGACTGATTTCTTCTAGCCATGTCGGGTTTTGGAAACTGAACAGATAGAAAGGTTGTCAACTAGCACTTTATTCTAATGCCACCGGTCATGGAAGACGGATTTTTGAGTCAAATATTTGAATTATCTTCGGCTAAAAAATTTCTAACTAAGCTAACTAACTAACACTATCAAAATCAGCATGATCCTTGTATATATATAGCTAATATATTTTGGTTCTTATAAACAAACTGTAAAAACTGTATAAACAAACTATATAAAATGCTTAGCCCTATTTTCATTACATTCCTTTTCGCCGAGGACGAAAGTTGAACTTGAACCAGTGTTTGAATATGCCGGACAATCAACTGAGTCTCACCTGTCAATCAGCAAGCCTAGCCTGGAACCGTTTGAAGTATCAAGTGCAGCTAGGCCTCCTATTTCAAAGGCTTCTGGCTTCTTAGAACCCCAAGAATCCATCCATCAGAGGGAAAAGAAAGAGAAGAAAGATTGCTAAAGAAGAATTCTGTTCGTCCACTGACTAAAGTCTCAGTGTCAGTCTCTCTTTCTATATGAAAAGAAAGAAAAAAAAGGCGTTTTCCTTTTCTCCAATGACGGATATGCAAGCACACTAGATTGTCTTCCATATTTACTTTTATTGTTCCTTTACCGCTAAATTTCGTGAGGTAAGGTAATAATTTGGCAGTTCAGGCATTATTATCCTAATTAATTCGAATTTATTCAAGCGTTTAAAAATGTAAAACATAACCTAAATTAAAAGCTTGAAGGTAACAGATGATTTCGAACATAATGAGCTCATTAAATCAACCGCCTTCTTCCATGGATCGTATCCTAGAGGTGATTTAAATTTCACCAGAATGGATAATGTGTTTTTGTTTTATTTATTTATTTATTTATAATTTGTTCGAAGAAAAAGAAGCCGAAAAAATGAATCTGTGAGGAAATTATATAACGAATTCTCATTTCCCTTAAACACTTAGCTGTAAGGAAAACTGAAAAGTGTCGAAAATTTTTGGGTCTTCTTAATTTCAAATGAGCGTTATTCAAGGATCCGAAATTAATTAGCTCAGTTTAGTCCGATTTCAATTAGATCCAGTTTATTTTAGGTTCATGCTAAATTTAATTTTACCCTACAGCGTTGTTTGTTTTGTTTATACTAAGCTTCCCATTCAATGCAAAGTAGATGATGACAGTCGCCGAAAGGACCTAACCCATTTTCCAGTTTTAATTGAATAATTTATTGACATTGTTATTGACAAGTGCTAACAAATGCATTTCTGCGTAGTATACATTGAGTTATACTACTGACGAGCTGTTGATTCAGTTACATAAATGCAATCATTGGATATTGTTATTATTTGATTTGCATTCCATCTGTAATTTTCTATGGTTCTTTGGAGTATAATTTTTGCTCGCGTTGATGTCATGGGAGATTGCATTAGTTTCAATTTAATTGATAAATGAATCAAGTTTTTTAAACATTTCATATGTTAAGGAAAATAGATTTTCTTTTATCGTCAAGGAAAAATTAAGTCCTAATTAATCCAGAGAAACATGCCTTATACGTCAAATTATTTACTTACTTCCTCAACTTTGGAAACTTCGCGTTTATTTGTCTCCTAGTTTGATGCAGTCAGCTGGTCGGGAAAAATACCAAAATGAATTTATTTAGTTTTCAAAATCACGTGTAAAATACTTATAGAAGACGTGAGTCAGAGGACATTTCGAAAGCCGAAGCCGTTAACATTTACAGCTGTAAATCGGAGCACAAATACGGAGCGCGCTTGCCGCATTAATCGTAGTGGTGCAGTGCCCGTGATCGCATCGAATATTCTCGCACCCAACTACTTACGCGATTCTTTCTTGCACTAGACTTCACTAATGGGTCTCAAAATTACTCGAAAATCTATCTTGAAAACTATGTATTGTGTTTGTTAATCAGTTTCGACGTGACACCGACGCAGCTTACATCGTTGTTTACCTCGCTCGATACTCTTTCGAAAATAATTGAAAAATGAAGTTACTTTAGGCAAACTCATAGTAATCAGAGATGGAAAAGAACATTTCATGATACTTCAAATTAAGAAGAGAATGAAATGTCACTTATATATACATACATAAGCGAAGCAATGAGAGTAAAGGTAAATTTCCGAATCAATCCTACTCTGGTTTACATCATCATGGAGTTTATTAGCGGTTCCTTTTTTCTGCCATGCTTTCCATGGATTATAATAGCGAAGTAACGTTCAAACAGTCTAGTATAGAAACCTAAGGTTTCAAGAGTAAAAATAAAGTGAAAAAAATAAACTCCTGCTCTTGGATCAAAAATGCGTACAAAATAAAATGTCGTATCGTTTTCGTACCTTCGTACAAAATAAAATGTCGTATCGTTTTCGTACCTTCGTACGTTACTAAGACTCCGATTTGAAGGTTGGAAATATATGTAGAGTATTAACGAGGATAATTCCAACATTTGTATACATGCTTTGTCCATGGTCGGTACTGAGAAGAAAGAGCCCAAGAAAGAAACAGGTGAACCAGAAAAAAGCATGGTTTTTCATCCTCATTTCGCGTCTCAAATAATTGCAAAAGATACCGACAAAGTAGTCGTTGCGTGTATTTTTAATCGTTTTCGCTAAAGATGTTTTTGGTTGTTCACTACGCATGAAGAAAGATAACTGATGAGGGTAAACTCACCGATTAAATAATAGGCAAAGTGACAACAAAATGTTACAGATTGCCCATTCAAAGACACCTTGATTCTGCTGCTGATATGTAAAAAGCTGTTTGAGCCACTTTTTACCATATTCTTTTTACGGATAATCATCCATAGCATCATAATTGTCCTGCAGGATAAGATGCATTTTGTTTTATATTCGGAGAGCTTTAGATGTAAGAGAGCTTTTATTACTGAGGTTGAAAAGAACCACATTGTAATATGAAGGTTTCATACAGAAGTATCAAAGAAGTACATTCAAGACAGCTCCAACACAAATCCAAGACAGCTGTGATTATATATATTTCTCAAATTAGAGTTTTTATTACTCTTGACAGCACACTGAAGATAACTTTGTTAAGTCTGTTGGGGCCCTTACAGAGAGGATGACTAGCTACGTTACAAATTTACATAATGGAACGATATTTATTGGAAAATAAATCAAAGGCTTTTGTGGATGTTCATTTGACAAAAAAGATTGGATGATTACAGAAATTGTATACATTTAAGTAATTTTTTTTTTTTTTTTGGGTTGGGGGGTGAAGGCAATTTACGCCCGGAGTGTGGGACTCCTAGCAGCGCATGCTACCAGACTACCCACTAAACACCCCCCCCCCCTGTCAAGAGATCCTAGCCTGGAACCGTTTGACACATTACTTCGGGCTAGGCCTCTTGTTTACTTCGCGCTAGGGCGCCGTCAGTCTAGAGAAATCTCCCTCCAGCGGGAGGGGGCAGGATGGAGGAGGACTGCTGCAAAGGAGACCTCCTTAGACCCCGCGCCCAAGGTTATCTATCGTATATTTTTTGGCAATAAGTATTGTCCGAGAGTAATGTGCCACGCAGGTCCATTTGTCGAAACTTTTTAGCATTTCTCCGACCAGATTGTCTGGAGAAAGCTCTCCCATCACCTCCCACAAGTCCTGCCGCATCCTGTTCCACCTTCTACAGTTGAAGAAGGTGTGACATGCGTCATCCCTTTCCCCTGGGCAGAAAATGCAGTCTGGGGACCGTGATTTACCAATCTTGTGCAAGTAAGACTGAAAATACCCATGCCCGCTAAGAAGCTGGGTAAGGTAATAATCAGTCTCACCGTGCCTTCGATTTAGCCACGATCCCACGTCCCCTATAAGGCGGGCAGTCCAGCGGCCATTGGAGTCGCCTTCCCATGACTGTTGCCACTCGAGTATTGTGCGCTGCCTCTCCTCTCGGTTGACAGCATATCTTGAGCCCTCCACTTTACGGTCATAAATTCTCCGTCGTTCTCTAGCAAGGAGGGCGATGGGTATCACTCCTGCGATCACCAACACCGCCGACTCAGAGACAGTGCGGTATGCAGACGCAACCCGCAAAGCTCCTCGTCTCTGTACCTGGGCCAAGCGCTTTCGGTACAGCTCCTTACTGAGAGCTCCGGCCCAAACCTCAGAGCCGTACAGTAGCACTGCCTGTACAGCACTCATGAGGAGTCGGCGTTTGCTCGGTGTGGGCCCACGGATGTTGCACATTAGTCGACTCAAAGCTGAGACGCCCATCGCGGCCTTTTTCGCCGTTGCCCTGATCTGTTCCGAAAAGCTCATTTTAGAATCGATCAATAGTCCCAAATATTTTATTGCGACTTTAGACTCAACAGTCGCATCTCCGATCTGCAAAGGAATTACAGTGGGAATCTTTTCTTCGTGAGAATGACCACCTCGGTTTTCTCTAGTGCCAAACTGAACCCATGGGTGGTCATCCATTCCCTCACTTGACGCATTAGCACTCCCAGTCTGCGCTACGCATGTTCGACTGTACGTCCGGCGACCAGTGCTGCTATATCATCTGCATAGCCGACCAAGCGCGACTCATTTGGCAGCTCAAGCCTCAATAGTCCGTCATATGTGGCGTTCCACAAGTCTGGTCCCAGTATGGAGCCTTGCGCTACACCAGACGTTATCTCCATACTGCGTCGCCCATCTTGTGTGTCATAGAGCAGTTTTCGGTCCTTTAAATAATCCCTCAAAATCCGCATCAGATACCCTGGCAATCGGAAAAAATTTTCCAATGTGCCAAGAATATCCGACCATCTGGCGGAGTTGAAGGCATTTCTGACGTCAAGCGTCACTAGCAAGACAACTCGTTTTTCACTTTTGTGCGCTTCGGCTCGACGGACTGCATTCACCACTTCCATGATGGCATCGGAAGTAGATCGCCCTGCTCTAAAGCCATACTGCCGAGGAGATAGGTCCCCTGCAGCACGAATTGAGTCTGTGAGTCTTCTTTTGATGAGCTTTTCGAACACTTTCCCGGCTGTGTCCAGCATACAAAGCGGCCGGTATGTAGATGGCAGCCCGGGGTCCCCTTTTCCCTTGCTGATCAATGTGAGCCTCGCCACCTTCCAGCGAGATGGGAACACACCTTCTCTCAGGCAAGCGTTGAACACATTGAGCAGCAAGTCAGGACAAACGTGGAAGACCATTTGTAGCACCTCGGATGGAATGCCATCTGGTCCTGGTGCCTTTCGAGCTTTCATAGAAAGCACCGCTACCCCCAGCTCATTTTTAGTGAACGATGGACATTCGCCTGAGTCGACCTCGTGGGCAGCATCAACACGGACAGGGTGAGTTGGAAAAAGCGCCTGCACTATGCCGTCCATCTTATCTGCTTGAAGTAAATACGGCTTCCGTGAGGTACCGAGCTTGCGCCACACTAACTTGTAGCCGAGCCCCCATGGATCCCTGTTCACATCGTCCACAAGTTCTCGCCAGCAGCGTGCCTTGCTCTCGTTGATGAGTCTTCGGAGTTCTTTTCTTTCTGATCTGTATGCTGCTGTCCTATCGGATGCTTCCTCTACGTTTCTCGACCACTGAGCTGCACGTCGAAGTCTGTGACACTCACCTCGTTTGTCTGCGATATCTTTTGACCACCAATGTACAGCAGGCCTGTCGTGTCGAGGCCTCCGTCGAGGCATAGATGAGCTACAGGCAGAAGTGATAAGGTTCATCGTTGACTCCGCCATTCCCTCGACTCCAGCCCTTCCGTTCCCCGAAGGGCATCCCGATGTCGTTCCGCCTTTTAGAATCACATTGGCGAAAGTCTCCACGTCCATTTTTCCGATATTCCACCCGGGAGTGAAAGATCGTTGAGACGAGCGAGGAGTGGTATCGCCGATCTCAAACGCGATGTATTGGTGGTCACTCGCTGAGTAATCCTCGAGTACTCTCCAGTTCAACGTCGTCGAAGCGAGGGACTCCGAGGCGAATGTCACATCTGGGATTGTTCCTTCGCAGCCCCAGCGCCGGAAGGTCGGTACATTACTGGTATTTAAAACCACCAACCCAGTCCTCGCCGACATGTCCAGAATGCGTTGCCCTCTGGAATCGGTTTGAGACATGCCCCACTCAACGGCTCTGGCGTTGAAGTCTCCTGCTACGAGTACTTTGCCATCTGTGTTCAGAACAGCATCCTCTAGCGCGTCCAGTCTATTTTGAAAAGATGGCATTGACTCATTCGGCGTCAGGTATACGCTGAAAATCGTTATACCCGAGCACCGAATCCACACGAAACCGTCTCCTCGGCCGTGACCTTGGATCTCGAGTCACATGCTGCCACGAACCCAAACGGCAGCAGTATGAGAGTCATCGGAGAACCAGGCTGGTGAGGTCTTATTTCGATGTTGTTCGCTCAGCAACAGCAGATCAGCTCCCTTTTCTCTGGCGAACTGCTCTAACAGATCTTGTGCATTGACGCTACGGTGCAAGTTAATTTGAAGGGTCCTGATCATCACCTTAGAGCTGCTTTTACTTTTGCTAGTGCCTCTCTAAAGATTGGGCACGCGCCTGTTCCTGCAACGTGAAGGTGCTCTGTCGGTTGAGAGTTAAGATGATTACATAGCAAACAGCGCTGAGTCTCAACGCACTCTTTTTTCTTATGCCCAGGCGCTCCACACTTAAAGCAAAGCATACTACGGTCAGGGCCCTTGCAGTTCGAAGTGGTGTGCCCGTATCCAAGGCACCTGTAGCATCGTACTGGGATGGCGCGGCGGCGAATTCTGCACACCACCCAGCCGATTTTTATTTTTCCTTTGGCCAGGAGTTGCGTAGCATCTTTCTCCGTTACTTCGAGTATGGCCAGCCTTTGCCCTCGGCGATTCTCTGGAGAAAGCTTTACTTTTAATACAGTTATTCCAGGGAACTCTTTTTGAATGGCTTCTTCGACCTCAGCCGGATCGGCGATGCAGTCCAGGTCCCTTACTTCCAATGAAGCTCTTGGCTCCAAGGTAGAGACGGTGGCTTTTGCCCCAAGGACGTCCTTTATTTTGTCGCGGAATATCGATTTATCGGAGGAGTCCGCTCCAAACTCGACGAGTAGCCCTCCGGACCTCGTCGATCGTAGAGTTTTAATAATCGTCCCTGTTTCCTCCGGCTTGACGTTCTTGCGGATATCGCGTAGAACGTCGGAATAGCTCCTTCCGTCGGTGGGCTTCACAAGAATGGCGTCCCCGAGGGCTCTTCGCTTTTTTCTTGCTGGTTTATCCACGGTATTTGTCGTTGTTTGAACAGGCATTGTTTTTTGGCTAAGCCTATGTTCGCGTTTTGCAGATTTTTTCGCCGCCTTAGATATCACAAGTTGGAAAGCGTCTTTTCTTTGTGGCGTTTCTGTTTCTGGCTCAACGTTCTCTTTACGCCTTTTCTCCTGTTCGCTCTCAAGAGGGCTAGCAGCAGTCCTCTTGATACTGGAAAGGAAAGGTTGGGTGACTTTAACGGGCACCGTTTGATCTGGATGTTCTTCTTCCAACTTTTTCCAGAGTCTCCTGTAGTGGCAAACCCGATCCAAGAGGTCTTCGAGCTCAAACACTCCATTTTTTACATCTTTACTGATTGTTTTTTGGTTTATGCACGCTCCTTGCATACGTTTGAGTATCGCATAACATTTTTTAGTCAACCGTTCTTCCTCGGAACGGTTCTCCGCGATAACCTCCTTAACAATCAGGTCTTTTTCGCCGACTTTCTCCTCCGGGGGCTTTCGTTCTATGGTCTGCGTTCCTCCTACTGAGGTCGATTCAGCAGTAGCAATCTTAAGAGTGAGGTGGTCGTAAACTTCCGGAGCCGCATTTACTACCGGCCCATCACTGCTCCTTCCGCTTGGGGCTGAATGAGACCGTGGTGGTGAACGCAAGGTTTTTCCACTACGGGAAAACACGCCAAGATAATCGTTATGGTTGTCAGAATTATGTTCATCGGCTCGTTTGTTCGTCTCCTCTGCGTTATTCTGTTTATTGTTGTTGTTGTTGTTGTTGTTTTTCTTCATTTTGTTCTTAAGGGTCCCCCCTCAGAGCCGCTATCTCCGCTCGGATGTGTAGTCGCCTTAATGATCCCATGGTTATCTATGCAAGCAGGGAGGCCATGCGAGGGTTGGCACCAGCCCTTATGGAGTCAGGTGCTCAGAGCCAGATCAGCGTTAATCGGGAGTACGACTCAACCGAACCTACACCACCAACTCAATGGTGCGAGCTTTGAACGTACTCTGAGGCCTGCCAAGGTTTTATCGGGACGGAGACGGCGTGATATTAGCCTGGAGCCGTTCGCGCACGGGTTTCACCCCGGCGGTACCGCGCAGAAAGCGACTAGGTCCAGAATATCATGGCCGCCAGCCCACATGCGTCAAATAAAGTCGAGAGTCAAATCATAGTCCGGGTTCGGTGCTGTGTTCCCATTAGTCGCCTCTTACGACAAGTTGGGTTACTGTGGATGTATTCTAGCCTCCCCCATCCACAGGGGCAAGTTATACATTTAAGTAATAACTAAACAAAAAACTGAGAGTAAACAAATGAAAAATCACAATAAATAAAGAAATTTTTTGTTTGAAATCAGCTTGAACTCTTGTCGCCTCTGTTGCCAGTAATAAAAAAATTTTATTTGCAAATGGTTTTCGGTAAAAAAATTTTTGTAATTAGATGAACGAATACATTTATCTTCACATTCTCATTCTTCAACAAATTCAGGGTAACACATTGAAGAAACTCCCAACCTAACGGTACTCAACATAATAGGTGAAACTTTATTTGAATTGCTAGATTGCATTTTTCGACAAAACAAAACGTCTCCATTTGTAATAGCTTTCATTTCACAAAATACTCAACCTGCTTAGGCAAACACCTCCTTTCAAAGCTTTTTTCCTGGAGCATTTTCTATCTCTTTCTAAGAGACTTCGCCCGAGAGTATTCATGCTATATGCAGCTACGCTGGTCTATCGACTTCAAACTGGGAAATTTCTCAGGTAAAGAAGACATACAAATTGCAAATAGTAATTTCAATTATAAATCAAAAATGATCCCGGATTTTAAATTAACACTGCAAAATCCTACCTCTTGCTTCGTAGCCCAACAGCTAGCGTAGAGTTGAACAGACATCCAAAACTAAAGCTAATTGGACGAATTGAAAATATAGGAACTCATTGGAGACTGACGTGAATAGACAAAAGAATGAGTGGACAAACTAACAAGACAAAAAGTCAAAAGTGGAGTGGACTCTGCAAAAATGGACGCAATTAGAATTTAACTAGCAGCAGTGAAAATGAAGTTGACGTAACTGTCTAGGATGTAACAAAGGAGAGGGAAATTATATAAAACATTTTACAATATTCACGGCTCACGTGCATGGGCAGAAATCGGCAAAAGAAATAGAAACTCTGTCAACCATGGAGAAGTTTTCCTTTTCTTCTACGGAAACCATCGAACTAGAGGTATTCCTTTTCTTCTGAAAGGTGACAAGGTTGGTGACAATCAGGCTAACTTTTAAACTTGCTCACATCAGATATTACTCTATAACTGTCACAAATAAAGGCGGGAAAGTTTGAATTTCTTAGTGGTAAAGCCTGAAACAATAAATGCTCTTGGTTTGAGATGCCTAGAATCTTTTTTTTATCAGACAAACAAGAAACTTTTGGAAGTTTTTCAAAAGACTAAGGGAAATATGTAAGCTTTGATTTAGGTTCAAAGCGCTAATGCAGGTCTCAACTTTTTAGGTTGCCTCGTTGTAGAGTCTGCAATAGTAGTAGTCTTTGCAAAGATTTTAAGCTTTTGACCATCGTTTGGATCAATCACACTATTACGATCAGATATCTTAACACCGTCGTAGACTGATTTCAGCCATTTTTTTCAGTAGAAGCCAAAGTTTTAGTACCTGCTAAGAATTCGAAAAAAGGATCCTAGAACTTAAGAAACTATTGCAAGCCTATAAGACGCCTATAAGACGACAGGGGTAAATGAGCTTGTAAAAACACGATTTTTTTGTCCAAGATGTTTACATCAACAAGACGAAGATCTAGGGAATCTGGATCTGGACGAAGGAATCTGATACAGGGCATCGCGTCGTTCAATTGTAAAGATTGATTATACAAAATTTTCTTAGCTCGAAGTAAAAATATCCCTTTGGCATAGAGATATAGTATCACTCACTATTAATAGCTACGCGGCTATATTCATTCCCATAAGAAAATGTACGGTCGCACCCCAAACAACCAAACATGGACTTACGCTTCCAAGCCTGAACAACATACGAAACTGAGCGGTTCTAATGTTGCAGCATATATACGTGACTTAGAATTAACTTCAGGACTTCTCGCTACCCAAATCCTGTTGTTTTGCTTAATTACGAATACGTTGGAAGCAGATGAGCATAGACCTTGAATTGGAAATCTTCTCTACTTTTTCTTAATTCTCTTTTCCTTTGATTCTCTACTTTTTGATCTGATAAGACCAGATTGGCTGCGAATGATGGGCAGCAAAAGGAGTTGAATTCTTTCTCACACTCTGGGCATAGGTTAGGCAGAAAACAACTAGTATACTTCGAAAAAAAAATCCCTAGATCTAACGAGGTTCATTCAAATTAATGGAATTTAAGTGAAATTGGTAAGCGTTCGAACACATCACTCAAAGCTTTTGAGTTAAAACTCAATCGAAGACATATCATCTTGTGCTTTTTTATCTCTTTCAGCTAGAAGTCACGCGAGAGTGCTCTTGCTTTGTGTGTGCAAACTGTGTTCTGGGTCCAGCTATAATACACACCGCCACATGATCTATGTTACAACGTAAAAGGTTGAATCACCTACAACTGAATTAGTTCCCTCAAAATTTTTGATGAGGCGACAGAAAGAAGGTTGGTTTGGTTGATTTCGGGGAATTGCGTACTTGCCAATTCAGCGAAATGAATACCCATTTCAGTGAAATGAACACCCATTTCGATCAGAAATATCTGAAATTCTAGTTGAAAAACAATAATAGTTTTAAAAGCTGCAAACCTAAGGCAACCGAGTACAGCCATCAAATTCCAACATGTACTTTTGATGAATCCTTTTTTTGTGGCGGTAGACGGTTTAAAAGTTCCCGGGATACATTTTAGGAAGAGGAGATAGGGACTAAAGTGACGATAATGGAAATTATTGCTTTTTATTATTACCAACATCTTCAGCCTTTATAAGGTCCTTAAGGATGATGACCAAGCATGAATTGGAGTTGATTTGGTCATAATCATGGATTTGGAATAGTGATCAAATCAGCTTCAACTTCGGTCTCTAACTAAGAAGGCCCTGAAACTTATGAAAGAGAAGTGAAACAGTGACTTCGCAGATAAAAGTTTCCGCATTTTGGTTGCTGGTTAATAAAATATAACATGTGCATCTTTACAATAGGAAAACTGTTTCGCTTCTTATCCTTCTTATCCATTTAAATGGATTTACTTCGACTTTTATAATAAAAATCAGCATTCCACAACAGCTATTGTATATTTCCATTCTCAACTTCAAATTTTCTCTAGCTGGAACCACAAATGTATGGTTTATGTTCACTAAAAGTCAGGAAACAATTATTACATTTCCATGATACATGATAATTACTATCACTTAGACTGTACTCTTTCAACTATTCAATGTGCATTGCTAATGAGTGTCTGCAAGCTCATGATGATGATGGCATTCCAGGAAAATCCACGAAGTATAGCAACTACTTCCATAAAAGCATCCCCAAGTGCTAGGAATATTCCAGAACAATATGGTCATGCATAAATATGGTAAGCATAAATTTTAGAATCCAGTGCCAACAAACTGCATTGAACTTTGAAACATAATCCTGAAATACATAATTTTAGCTAACCGTCCCAGGAGATAGTTTGCAATGGTTATTCGATGGAAGAAAATGATATGGGTAATGAAAAGTTTGAAAGGTTTGTCTTTACAGAGCGGAAATTATATGGTCTTTTCGTGACACTGTAGGACAAAATTTAATTTATCAAAACAAAGCACAAACACTTGAAATGAGTTTATATGCAATATAACCCTATTTTATCATTCATTTAATACGTTACTATCTTTATAGTTCTCGTACATATGACTTTTCAAAAAGAGGTGAAACAGGACCACTAGGGGTTCTTCATGCTGCAATTGTGGTAAGGCAGGGTATGCATTTGTTCTTTGAGGGCACTCTATACGAATGGATTTCATCCCTTGTGGCAATCGTTTTTTGGCGGACAGCATAGGACTCGTGATATTGAAGCATATCCTAACTTTTACGCCTTACGCCGTTGGGGCTGCGTTACTACAATTTTGGGCGAAACCTTTGATTCAGTGTCTGCCAGAGGCTACAAATTGGAGAAAGATATCAAATTACTCGGCAGGTTTTCCCTCAGTCTTTCACGCTACGCTGAGTTCTTGGTAATGGAATATATTAAGAGGCTTGTAAAAGTGGATGGGGACATGAGGATCCTCCGCTGGGATCCGCATATGGGTGTAGTATGCTCAACTATGAGAATCATTTGATCTGCCTGCAAGTTTTCCAATACCTAAAATGTCCTCGTAATGACAAGTTTGCCTCGGGCTGGTGGTCACCTGAAATAGCTGAGTAGCAACGCAAAACTTACAAACTCCATCTAGCGCTCCCGTGAATTCGGAACTAAAGACAGGCATGTACCAGATAAGCAGCTTATATGTCAGCCAGGAAATGCCTTCTACGACTTAACATCGTAGTATGGCCCATCTGGAACGGCCCGTATGCCTGCAAATGAATATACTACTGTCATCAAAAACCAAGGTGAAAGTGTCATTTAAAACTCCCGGGCATTAGGAAGGCAGGTAAATTTTTTTCCTAGGTTGGAAGGAACTGTCTATGACATTTGCCAAGCGTCTATTTGTCAAAAGGTTTAATTATGTCCGAGTTACACGTGTTTTGTAAACAACCAAATGTGAATTTTTCGATTTTTACAATGGATGATTTTGTTGAGCAAAGAACTTGCATCCAATTTTGTTTGCGGAACGAATATTATTGTGCGGACACGATGAAAATGTTTCAGAAGGCCTTCGGTGATCTATTGACTATTGCACAAAAAAACGTTTATAAGTAGTACAACGAGTTCAAAGCGAGCCGAGAACGCGTTGAAGACGAACCGCGCTCCGGACGACCATCACGGTCTAACAACGAGGGCCATGTTCAAAAAACCAAAGATTTGGTGCTTGAAAATCGTCGATTGACAATTAGAGATCTCACTGATAGTGTTGGAGTATCATTTGGCTCAGCCCAAACCATTTTGAAAGATGTTTTGTGTCTTGAACGCGTCAAGTCTTGGTTGGTGCCTAAATTGCTCAATTATTTGACCGAAAAGACCACAGCGAAGTCAATGAAAAATCAAAGTCATGTTGATAGTTTTCTTGGATTATCGCGGTGGGGTGCACTATGAATTCCTTCCACCGGGTCAAACTGTCAATAAAAAATATTATTTTCAGCTATTTGTTTGAAACGGCCGAAATTATGGTCGAAAAAATCTTGGTTCCTTCATCACGATAATGCACAATGTCACACTGCATTGGTTCTTCGCGACTTTTTTGCCAAAAACTCGACGCATCTAGTTCCACAACCACCGTATTCACCTGATTTGGCTCCGTGCAAATTCTGGCACTTCTTCAGCACACTCAAAAGGCCAATGCGGGAACGCCTTTTTAACACGATTGAGGAGATAAAAACAAAATCGAAGAAGGCCTTGAATGCTTTACCGGAAAAGACTATTCCGACTGCTTCGAGAACAGGAAAGACCGTTGGCAAAAGTGCGTTTTATCAGACGGGGATTACTTTGAAGGGGATGAAATTGATTTGCAAGAATAAATAAAGAATTCAAATTTTAAAAACAATTTCACCTTCCTTTTTGATCACAGTAGTATATCGCAAAATCATCGTGAAGAAGTTGGAAATGAAGATCCATTCCAGTGATTCGCGGTAGCCTGGCTGGTTGACTTCCCTCCTAAAAGGTATTCTGCTGCATCCACTATTGGAATTTGACATCACGCTCACTTCTACAAGCAATGTTATAGTCGAGCATATATCTTTGTTGGGTTTCGATTTTCTTGAGTTTTTTTAGAGTTTATTTAACGTTAAATGTATCTTTGTTTCCTTAACAGCTGAAGCTCAAAACATAGGAGGACGCTGCTTCGGATGCAGAGAACAATGTGTTTGTTGGATAGTACTCTAACTCTGATGCTATTAACTATCTATGCACAAGCTGGGAACAGAAAGATTGAACATAATTATGCATGCTATTCTCATCATCTACTCCGTCCCATCGAGGACATCCAGAATGAAATACCAGGTTTTCTTGTTTTTGAAATAAAAAACACGTCTGGACTGGCAGTTCTAGTTCATGTCCTTTAGATGATCCATCAGTAACACACTCTTTGCTTACCGTCTTTCACGCATGTAAGCGTGAAGGGTTTTTTTCAGAGAGTTGGGAGATGGCGAGACTCGTACTAATGAACGAGAAAGAAGAATATGTCATATAGCCATCTACGTATCGCTTTCAAAGCACGCTACAACGGTCGGAAAAGCTCTCGATAAACTGATTCAGCGAAAGCTCATTGACGTGATCCACGGAAACTTTCTTCATAATAATTTGCATTCAGATCAGGTTGATCAGGACAGCATTGTAAAACCGAATGCATTGTGGAAGGTGCTTAGCCAGGATAAATAAAGTATGTGAAACAGCAGGATATTCTATGATATGTAGCTCAGAGCTTCATCCTTAGTGCAGATTTGTGTGACATCACTTATGATTAACAACGAAGGCTTAATTTGCCGAAATGATTGATTTGTGAATGATTTTGCGGCGCTAGTTGGTAGGTACTCAGTTAAGCAGGCACAACTCCGACAGGATATACAACAGCAATGATCTGGAACTAAATGGAAAAATCTAAGTGGTCACGCTGACAAAGAACTGAGTTTCCCAAAGGTTTCTGACAGGTTTTCTACCAATCTTTCGGAAATCTGCTGGTCGAGCATTCAAAGTTTAGTTTTTCCAAACAAATTACGACAGAATTTTGGCTGTAGTGCAAGAAACAGAGCTCACTCGATCAGTTGTCAATAAAAAAAGCTCGCTGCATCAAGAAAAAGACAACTAGCTTTCGCCAAAAGTTATCCATCACTCACTCAAGGACTACATTCTCAGGCTAATAGCGGTTTTTGCTTTGTTGGAACATCGAATGTATTTCGTCATCTGGTAATGTAAAACGCAGGTCGAAGCAATGCGAAAAAATAAAAGTAAAATATTGACACGGTATAAATTTAATAAACTGAGGATTTCCGAGGATTCGCTGTTTAAGTTGTAGCCCTTTAAGGAATGGTTCAAGTTTTTCAAGTTGCGTCAAGAAATTTCACATATGGCATGATAAACACTAAACACCAAACTTGGGAACAATTGGAAAATGCGCTGTCAGTGAGTCAGTACGATCTCTCGAAGAAACCAGTATGAAAATACAATTATTGCTTATTTTCAATTAAATTCATTATCAACAACTTCAGCACAAAGTGCTACTATACGTGCTCCATTCCTTCCACGTTACTAAGCAATCAAGGAAAATTTCTCGTATGATAGGAAACGGTTTCTTCTCTTATTTTATTTCCACTTAAAAACCTCATTACATAATGCTTTTTTCCTTCAAATTTGTTCGTAAGGAAACCTTGCAATGAAAGATATTGCTTCATTGCTTTCTACTTTCCTTTGACTCTATCGCTCCTCCCATGCATGCTCATCTGTCGCAATGTTTAACGTTTTTTTTGCTAATTATTCAATCGTCTTATATGAATCCCAACCTTAAAAAATCAATCTAGCGAGAAATTCCTCTTAATTCGAAGCAATCAATTTGTACTCAATCATGAATAAAGTCTTCAAAAAGGAATGCTCCATCCTTATTCCTAAGTACGAGAACTGTATAGTGCTTGCTGCCAGCGAATATTTCTCGCATTCAATGAATGGAAGAACTCATGCTGAACTCTAGATGAGTATCCCAAGCTCCCATGAGTCTACGTTTCCAAAAAAAACCCTAAAAGATAATATTACTTCATTTCCCACATTGACACAAAAACAGAAACATACCAAGTGTCCTTCCATGGGATCATATTGTCATTTTGACTAAGAGGTGCTCTTTAAACTATCGAAAATTTCCAATTAAAGCTAAGAACGGTTACGAAACGAGCCCATAATAGAGGAATCAGGCATCTTCGCTGCCGTCGGTCGTCTGTCGTTGTTCTTGCGTCGAAACATCCTTTAGTAGCTATTACTAGACGTTTGACAGTAAACTTAAATACACCCCAATTATTGCTATCTACTTGAAAGTAATTATTTGGAGATGGGTTGTATCTTACTAAGTGTTCATGATGCACGAAGACTTAAAATTAAGTGTCAATTAACTTCTGTGCTGAATAAAGCAAATTCCTATGTTTAGAAACGGGAATGCCGTGGAAAAGCTAAAACGTTTCAATATTATCATAAAATGGTCATTAACTGATATTTATGAGTGATAAAATGTTTTGCGTAACATCGACGCCGTCAGGAAAGCTAAAGAGTTTCATTGTAGTGCTTAGATTAAATTTATAAGTCATGTTGCCATTAAGTTGCCATAATTTAGCTTGAACTGTTTTTGGTGCCTTTTTGGAACCATCTGACTAGAAGCGTCGAATAGGCAAATTAATAAAATTAATAACACTACCCAAATGGAGGAATTTACTCTTCTGAAAATCCCTTCATTTTTTATCTAGGTCCACCAAAATCGAAGGCAATTCATATTTTCAAGATACGACCAGTGATATTTCTATATTTTCGGTTTAGAAAAGCTATTGAACACGGCCCTCCCAAATCTGAAATTTACTGACG
The DNA here is from genome assembly GCA_954870665.1 of Stratiomys singularior. Taxonomy (NCBI): domain Eukaryota; kingdom Metazoa; phylum Arthropoda; class Insecta; order Diptera; family Stratiomyidae; genus Stratiomys; species Stratiomys singularior. The sequence continues at coordinate 23,409,883 of OX940881.1, read as the reverse complement.
AACGAAATTGTGTCTTCAAATAAACTTTCCCCGATCCAACCGATGCATAATATGACTTTCATCTTTTCCTTGATATTTCTGCCTATAAAACGCTGCTTACTGCTACTTCCTCTGCAGTAGAACCACACGCTGGAAGCAAATCTTAAGTCAAGCGAGCAAGCAGACCTATAAAACGATAACTCCAGTCTTTTGTTTGATTGTCACCGAATAAAATACAGTACGCAGTTATATTCTTCGGTTTGGCTCTATCATGAGTGAGACTACTATCACAATTAGTTTTTCGATGAAACTTCCAGTGTGAAGGATTTTTTGTTTCGCAGACTCACATAACTTGACAGGTAAAGCCATCAATAGATAAGTTACCAGGAATATGCATAAGTTTTTTTTCCCGGTTTTACTAAGAGATTGCGCTAGCTAAAAGTATGCAGCGTGTAAATTTGACACATCCGCCATTTCGATTGTCTGACATTTAGTTAAAAGCGGGTCTGTTTTATCGTGTTGATCAAACATCTAAAAGCCAATGACCCAAAAGAAAAAGGCTTTTAAAAGTCATGGTTTTCTGGTAAAAAACATGGTGGACATGCTTCATCAATTAGAACATGTGACTCAGGGTTTCGAAAATGCAAAAGTGGCAATTTGAATGTGATAGACAGTGAGCGCTCTGAAAGACCACAAAAATGTGAAGTGGAGGAATTTTAGGAGTTATTGGATGGTGGTGATCCAACTCAAATTCAACAGCAATTATCAGCAGCATTAATGGAAGCTATGGGTAAGATAAATAAACTCGGTAAATGGGTTACACACGATTTGAATGAATATTAAATGGAAAATCGCAAAGTCATTTGTGACATGTTGCTTCGGCACCAGAATAGGAAATTATTTTTGCATCGAAATGTGACGGGTGATGAAATAAATCCATTAATTTTGAAAACTCGAAGGGTACACGGAGAGAGAACGAGGATGGAGCGTTGAATGATCAAATTGCGATGGAGGAGGGGTTTCAGGTGACAAGCTACCAAGAGCGTAGCTAAGAAAACGGCCTTAAAGATGAAAATCGATGAGTCTTCACAGGGACCGAAAATGCAAAGAATTATCGTACGTAACCCAAGTAATATAGAAGAAAAAGTGTCACAAACCTATTGGGAAGGCATTGCCAGTTAAACTCACCTCAGTAGATCCTAAGCGAGTGTCCTGTGGGAAATTAATGGAGCGGTAAAATGGGAGGACATCCAATCTGCAATTAATGCTGTACGACCAACTCAGTCAGGTGACCTTCTGGTTCAGTTAGGACAAGAAGCAAACAATAAAGACACAGTCAAAAGAGTCATTGATTGACATAAGGATCTACCAGGAATAAGAAGTGCCTTTAAACGTGCTTTCGTTGTCTGAAGCGAGAGGAAAGTTAGCATGACCAAACCAAACAAAAACGGTCAACGCATCGTCATAGTTTACCTCACAGAGAGCGAAGTAGAACAGAATGAGGTAGGTTATTGGTCGGCTTTCCAATGTTTCAAGTGCTTTGGATACGGACATTTAGTACAGGTACCTTCTGGAATTGATAGAGCTCCTTGTGTTAGCATTGTGGCAAGACAGAGAATAAAAAGAAGGATCACCCAGAAGAAGCACACTGTGCTCTTAGCTAGGAGTATGACCCAAGACCAGATGTCTTGAAACACATCGCATGTTCAAAAAGTTGCGGGTCTCCCAGAAAGCGTCCTGTAGTGAACCACATCCTTCACATGGATTTGAAGGGGCCAAGAGATGGTTTTCTTTGGGTTTAGTGTTTGGGTATTATGCTCTTTAGCGTAAACCTAACGCCAAACGAATCGTTATCAACCTTTCAACTCAGGCTCAATGCTTTTGGAGACTCTGTTTTCCGCACAGAGGCTCATGTGCTCATCGGTAGTGACTTTTTGCTAGAGTAATCAAATGGAGCATTCTTCAACTAGATTATTTGGGACAAACAGATGCTGAACATGGTAGTCAGGACTGCGTTCGTCGTATTCAACACAGGCCACATCCCTATTTTCCTTTAATGGTGCTGCGTTGGAACCGTAACCAGATGTGGCAATCGTTTTGGTTATAAATGAGAGAGTGCAAGAGGATTGCTCACCCAGCGATCATCAGTACATAGGAGATCCATGATGGTGCTTCCCGGAGACCACGTAAGCAGTCTTCTGCGCTCCATTGGAATACTGGGAAAGCGGATACTGTGAGGTTTTTTGAATGATCACCACTACCAGAAGCTACATCGACGAGCGGAGGACCTCACCCATTCTTTTCTTGCAAAAGATGGCGGAACCAGAGCGGTGACCTCTACAACGAAATTAGAGGCTCTGCCCGACAACTATGGTCGGAGAAATGCTGAAAACGGTTTACAAAAGGAATCGCGTGGCAGAATTAGCTCAGGTAGTGCAGACACTGAAAAAGCTATAGTGGAGCGTTAGAAGACTGCAGGAGGGTGGGGAATGGAGGGATCTATTTTCTAGCACATTTCTCCCTCTCTTCGTCTTACTTTCTTCTAATCGCCGGAGAAACATCCCCGTGATCTGAGCGCCTCTAGGTGCTGGAACAAAAGACCTAGCCCGAAGTCCTGTGTGAAACGGTTTCATGCTTGGTTCTCGGGTTGACAGGGGAGGTGTTTATTTGATAATTCAGAAGCGTTGCGTTTCTGGAAGTCCCACACTCAGGGCGTAAACAGCCTTCACAAACATTACAAAAAAAACCTGAAACAAACACCGAAAAATTCAAAATTTAATTTTTTACGCTTTGCAGCGTGTGATTCAGAGTGGGTTCAAGTCTTTCTTGGGCGAAGTATTATCTATACTCTGGGCTCTGCAGAACGATAAAATACAAGTAAGCATAAAAATGAAAACATTGCAATGAAAATTCGAATTTCCAGTCCTGCAAGTTAAAGGCATCAATATGGGCAACATATTGATTCAGTTCCCAATAAAACCAAGTTGCATGGTCCTCATATATTGAATACAGTGAAAAATTGAAAATAAAGATTGAAATAGAAAATTTCATTCAGTTCAAATCAATTGGAAAAAGTAAATATTCAATTTAATTCAATTGCACACATTTCAATTCACACGAATTGCTTGCATGGTTTTTCTCAAAATCCGCGCTTTTCAATTCTTCGGCAATATAATTTTGTGTTGTTGTTACCTTCGTGTCGTATCAGATTTAACGTTGATTCACAACAATCTGCTCAAATCAAGATATCCTTTCGGGAATTCAATACCGAAACCAATATAACTTATTTCGCCTTGATACAAATCTGCGACACGATGTCTTCAACTAGGATCAACAAACGAAGAAGAAAATTCATTATACAATCCATGCAGCCAAGATACACGAACATGAAATAATACATGTAGGAAAACAATGTCAACAGCAACAACAACAAATTGTTTGCAATATGTCCAGTTGAAGTAAGGAGTAAACATCTGCAAGGAGCAATGCCGTTGTGACTCTCTCGGGAAAATGAAAAAAAAAATCATGCTAAGATAACTTCATTTTGCCGCCAAATCTTCTTCAATAATCCTTTCACATCCTTTATTTTACTACAGCAAATATTGTCTGATGTACAAAGATTTTTCTATTGGTAAGGACGTGACACATATTCCATCCTGTACATAGCATTACATTTTAAGTATCCAGTCGATGATTGCAAGATGAAAACTGTTCGACATGGGATAAATTGCTTTGTTGTTTCGTTAGATAATAAAAAGTCAAGATCCATCCTTAACATGGCTTAGCTGCTAATAACAATGATAGTGGTACTGTTAAGTTAGTCCTCTTGTCTATTATATCGGAGTTTAATCAATAAGGAGTCACGTAGCAAACGAACGATGATTAGAAATTTAAGATGAGTATGTGCTTCAACGTGAGGCTGTTGCCTGAACTGGGTCTCATCTAGGAAAATGTTTCTATCGATATTTCCATGATTTCCCACCACTTAAGTAAATTGGGAATCGTTAGGACGCAATTACCTACGTTAAGAGGTCAAAATCGATTGATATTATTAGGTGACTAATGAGTGCATAAACACATAGTGAACATAAATTCGTGCACACACTATTCTCGGCCTTAATTTGTGGAATCTCAAATTTTTCTAGTCAATTAATTTGTGGTCTCGAGCCTTTGGGGTCTCTCCCCAGTCTATTTCGTCGGATCTTCTATAAATGTTTAGATGCAAGGGTGAGACGCCTGAAAGGGACTAATTCATGTTTATAGATTTGACCTGAGCCGAAACACGATAAATCGATCAACTATGCACTCGCAAATGAGAGCGCATTTAGTCCTGATTATGAGTCCAGAAACAATCATACATTTTCTTCATCTGAATTATTAATATTTTCTCATCAAACGATTAATAATTAATCCGTTTTAGAGGTAGTACTATTGGATTAACAACCGTCGTTGAAATTGAGTATGAATATAAGCAGACACAAACACAATTTTATGCAGGACCAACAGGAATCAAATCGTGTCGTATCAATTTGTGTTGCACTCACCTCACAAATCACCTACTGTGTTTCCCATAATATGTTCTTAAATAAAAATTCCAAAAATTCACAAATTCTTCAATAAAATACAACGATTTCACTTGAAAGTTGTCATCAGCAATCACTCTCCTTGACCTTAAATGCTTCAAAATAAAATCACACCTTTAAAAATTCGTTTTCACGATGTCCGCGGAAAAAGATCAAACACAGATATGATATCACAGATATGTTGGTGACATTTATGCGGTATCCAAGTTATGTTTCGGAAATTGATCAAAGAATCAAATTCTGGAAGATGTTCACAAAATCTGATAAGTTTTGGTGCGTAATTTAAATTCAGGATATACTCTTGCACGCGCGGAAATTTCAAACACATAATTTCCTTCGCCATTGAAGAAATTTTCACCTAGCAAATGCGATTTGAAAATTTTTCCTTATCCATTGATTCGATCAAACTGAAAAATCTGTTTGAATTCTTGTGAATTTCCATTTGAGTGGCATCCGTTTGTGAATTTCCTTTAGCTTGATTTATTTTGAAATTTTCAATTTTTGAGAGAGCTTACAGTGATTCAAAAACTAAAAATAAGTATTTTACCTTGAGCTTATCAAATGACCACCGAAAAGGACGACGCCAAATTGAAACTCTCCAAAATGGAGACCAGCTGCGGAGCAAAGTGCGTCACATACTCCTGATAAAGCCAAAAAGTCAAAAGCCAAAGACCGGACGGGAACGATATCAATTGTTCTTTGAAAATGTGGAGCCCAGATGGCGGTGGACTGAGCACTGACTTTACCAATATGAAGGAAACAGATAAAAAATGATCAAAAACTAAGTTGAAAAAGTTTTCGAAAAAGTATCCCCTTCGAAATCCTTTTGACGACATACTCATAATACCTCCAACAAGAATCTAACTTAGCATTTAATATACTTTAACGATATATTTAATATATCGTTAGGTGTACTTGCATACGATACTTTCCATGGTTGGAATCAGGGCGGAACCACATACTGAAGAGGACCCACCGCTGAGTCGCATGTGTGAAGTTAAAAACAATAAAACCCTGAATGACGGCATTTCTAAACAAAGGAACAACATTTCCATCTCTATTGGACAAACCAGGAGATATAGTGAAATTTCCAATATTGTGTAACTTGGAAAACGTTCTCCTCATGATCAAACCGAGAAATTCTAAAGAAATATACCAGAGAGACCACTGTTACTACAAGTGTCATTATTACTACAAGTGTATGGAGATTGCTGATAATGTTACGGCAAAGGGTTTTAGAGTGGTGTGGCTTGGAGAAATTTTCAAAAAAAGACGAGGATATGACGAAGATGATGCGCACCGAGGATGTCGTTGACCTTCAATAAACCGTCAAATAATTAGGAAATAAGGGTTCTCCTTTGCCGAGATTTTCGTTTTACAGATGCTAAAAAGTAAACTTGACAAATATTACATGTGCATTCTAATGTCAGAATAGTGTATTCCAAGACACTCTCCAAATTTTCACCCCTGAACGAAAGAACGCCCCGATTGCAACTTCATATGGCATCTTGAAGAGCGTCAAGACTGTTTTGTTCGTCAAGACGTCCTAAACTGTTGAAAAGAGTGATAAATCACGGCGACCCTAATAATAAACCTTTCGCTGACACTAATAACAAACGTCCCTGCATGTTATGGAAGAAACCGCATTCATAAAGCCTGAGGAAAACTCGAAAACAAAAGTTAAGGCGATGCTAATGGTCTTTTTCAAAATCCATGCTGCTTAATGATGGGGTTCCCTAGCCAAAATGATGAAAAAATTCTTAGTTTAAGGTTTCTGTCATTGTGAGTGGCAAGGACCTCAAGGACCTCATCGACGAAATCAAAGCCACTTGAGATTTGTCTCCACACCAGTACGGCTTCCGGCCTGGGAGATCAACGGTAGGCGCCATCATGTAAGTGATGAATGTGATTCGGAGAGCGGAAGCCAACAACCAGCGTTCAAGGCGAATCGTTCTGCTCGTGACGTTGGACGTGCAGAACGCTTTCAACTCCGCAAGATGGACGGGAGTCATTAGCGCTCCCGAATATACCGTCAGAGTACCGGAGTATTTGATGAGGATGATGGATGATCTGAAAGATCGCAGGTTGCTATATGACCCACAAGAAGGACGCTGAGTGATGGAGGTAGCATCAGAAGTCGTGCCAGGTTCCATCCTGGGCCCTGATCTATGGAACGCCTCATACGACAATCTTTCGAGGCTGCACGTGCTGGAAGAGGCGTGGTCGATCGGCTACCCGGATGACGTTGCAGCCTTGGTCGCGGAGCGCTCGATCGATGAGTGGATGACCAGCCGTGGTTTCAACCTGGCGCTGGAAAAACCCGAAGAGGTCATTCTGACGAAAAAACGGATCCCTAGAGTGCTTCGCCTGCAAGTAGGAGCGACCATTATCGAGTCCAAGAACGCTGTCAAGTACTTGGGCTCGATTAAAGATTCTAAAATAATAAAGATAAAGAAAATTCCCGGAGAGGTAGAAGAACTAGTGTTAGGTTCTAGATCAGGACAAAACGCTAGATAAATTACACATTTTTTCAAGTTAATTTTGACTGGGATCTGGTTTCTGCGTTGTTCGAACAACGCGTATCTATAGGCCTGGCCCCGTATGTTTTCTTCCGTCCCCGGAAGGGTGAGAAATTTGTAGGGACCAACGATTCTGTTCAATGATCACTGAGAGAAAGAAAGCCTCAGAAACCATGAATATGCTAGCATAGAATTTTGTAATTCTCTAAAGCAGAAACCTTCGGGAAAATTCTAAAGTGAAGACAAGGAGATACTGGGTTAGAATATGGTGATGGAGATAAGATGAAACATTTAAAGGACTGAAATTCCAAAAGTGTAACATAAAAGCCTCCTTTTTTGTTGCCATGCCTCGTATTTATGCAAATAAAACGAAAATCAAACAGCGCTTAAATGATATCCAAGTCACATTTGCAACTTTTTCTATACTCTATCTCTTGTCCGACTAACCAGAATTCGTTTTTGGAAGGGACGCATTCCGAATACTTGTTGCTAACGAGCTGATGAATCGCATCCTCACTAAAACTCAGCTTATTCCTCCATTCTCAATCAATCTTATCAAAAATGCAGAATGTCCCGACGAACAAAGTACATATAATGTTTTTTGCCTGTTTAACAATAAATCGTGTTTCAATTTGTATTCCTATACATTCAAAAATGTTAAAAATAATAGGCACTTTCATCTTTTTCGAGGACAAAGAACTTAAAGATTCTTTGAATTTATTTCAGGACCAAATATTCGTAAGAAGATAAATTGAGAACGACTAGCAACCAAATTTTCGTACCATAATTCTGGACTCAAACTTTATCAGCCGAAAATTTCTCTTTAACTTGCATCATTCAAGGCAACTCAATAGGCAGAAAACCATACTCGCCCTCTTGCCATTTCGATATTCTTCTTGATTCACAACTTATCAGAAATAATGATGAAAATAAGTCTAGTCTTCAAAGCTTATGTTGGTGTTAAAAGTCCTCTAATGGCCAATTTCATTCACTTTTTTAACTTTTGTTGTATACTTTGCTATTTAATCGGCAGTTCCAGAGTCCAAGTTGCAATTTCATCTTTAAAAAGAAAAATTATGCAAACTCAACCAACTTTTAGGTCTTTTAGACTTTACACAAATATTTGATCCCCGCATCCTCATCCCTCTCTCCCCTGAGAAATATTCAATGAGTATCTAAGGACATGAATTCCAAGGACCTTATACCAGAATGAAATTCGTAAGTCATTAAAAGTGTCTAAAAAGAGAATATTTTCGGTTCAAAGCGTTCTGATCTTTACGATAATGTAAGTCTGTTGTAACGTCAACTTGGAATTCAAAATCATTTTAACCCCTCGTTGAATTTTAATGATTTTAATGGAAATATTAAAGCCCCACACAAAATAACAATTTCCAATGATATATCCCCTCTAACTTCTTTATGAATATTTGAAAAGTTCGAAATCAAAAATAATGTCTGAAGTTTAACGCGAAAATTGCTAAATTTTCTTTAGCGCGGTTATAACTCATGCATTTTGATTAAAATGAATATTTGCATGCAAGTGCATCGAAGAAAATTTCTTTGCATCCAAGTCTTCTAATAACTTTGAATCAGGCGGGACGTAGGACAAGGATATGGTAACAACTCTCACACCAGATTACAAGAATGAATCCTCAAATGTTCAGAAGCGTACTTTGTACTTGTTTGTTTGTACAGAAATGTAACTATTTTTTCTGTGCCTGTTTCGAAAAAGACATCCCAATTCGTTTCAAAAGAAATTCGAGTGGCCAAGAACTTTCCTTAATATAAACTTCACACGTTTCACTATACACTTGTTTAAATAATCCTCGAGGATAGGTTGCTGCATTTACTACCACTTCATAGTACAAGCAAATTCGTAGTTTTAAAAAAGCATCAAAGCTAATTCTAGTTCGCGATCTCGACTAGCAAAACGGGAAAATCATTATCCCTTAAATCCTTAGATTCCCAAAGTAATATCCAACCAACTCCAACCATCAAAATCTTTTTACCTTGTAACAATATGCTTTTTATCCTTCGCGCTCTGCTGAGTTCCACCCATTGTTCGCTCAGCTCCTCCATGTCATTTAATCAACCAAGTGGAATCGAGAGAAATGACACTTATCGTGAAATGCGAGAGCGAAGCGTTTCTATGGTAAACTGAAAATCGAGTTTTGCCATTTTCCTCTCCACAGGAAGCCGTCAACAATGTTCATATTTTAGACAAGATATGAATCAGATGAGGCAATTATATCGTCATAGTTCGAGACAAGGAAGCACGGAAATTGCCCATTCAGTTAGAATAGAATGTTTGAAAATAAATTCGTTTTTCGATATAGCAAAGAGGATGGAAAAAGATGCAAAACCCTGAGTTTCATTTTCAAAAAATCATTGAAAACGTTTAGATTCATTTTTGATGAACAAATTTTCTAAAAATCCCTGCGAGAATCTAAACGAATATCGAGCTATATAGCTACGCAAAAGCCAAAAAATATCGAATTGGTGTCCTGGCAAAATAACTTGCATAACTCTAAATGCGTGTTTTCACAAAGACACGCCAAACTCTATGCTACTAGTGGAAACCGAATCCAATTTGTCGCATCAGGTGAAACTATCTAAAACTGATGAAACTTGTTTTTGTTTTTGAGCCGTTCGAAAAGACCATTCTGATGGAAATGTCATTTCAAACACACAAGAATACTGAGATTGAAACCAACACGAACAGAAAAAGATAGAAATTCGGTTGAAGTATCTTTGACCAATTGGGAAGAAGCGTTCATTCCGCAACACATGCTGGAAGCAATTTTTGCGACAAAGAGTTGGTTGGAAATGTAACGCTCTCCTCATGGTCCATTTTATTGACAGTCGAATATCATGGAGAGCGTATGAAGAATTTCCTCTGACCTATGTCAGTCGCAATATGATTTTAGAGCAGAGAACGAGTGGGCGTGGTCCAGCGTGTAGAGGAGCTTTAAACAATAGATTGCCCGAATGGTTAGTCTGAACAACATAAAAAATGCTAGAATAGTGGATATACTGGAGTCATTTTAAAGCGTTACAAAACATCAGAATATCAGATGCGGGAACATTTTGCCCATTATACGATCCTGAAGTTGGGATACCATCCTTTGCTCATTATGCGATCCTGAGTTACTCTCTTAAAGACTGCATTTAACTCTACAAGTTAAAACCAGGGAGCCCAATGATGGTGACTATAGCAGGTGTAACTCAGAAGTATAAGGAATCCAATAGCCGAAACGAAACGAACATTGAAATACCTGGAGTACTGACAGATTCAAAATTGAATTTTTCGAAGGAAATGAAGGAATCAGTTGACCTGGGGCGTAGCATGTGGATTTGCATCCACTTAAAAGATGCTCAGCAAAGGAATCCACTATATCAAACAAATGACCCATAATAAATGATCACTGGACAATGTTGTTTACTCAATGAGACAGAGGTACAGGATGACTATCTTTGTAATGAGTTACACAGAAAGTAATTGGAGCAGATACGGTGACAAGAAATATTGAAAATCGCATCCACATATCAAATGGTCTCCAATACAGTGGTGCTGGTGATCGCAAACGTGATAGTGATTACCCTTCACGCTAAAGAATCCTGAAATGTCTAGCTGTCAGAAACAAACACAACAACAAAAATAACTGGCCAAGGGATACAACACTATCTCAGCAGTTGGAACAACTCCTGGGAGCGTAACCAAAAAGGTTCCGGCCAAGTGAGATAATGCTCTCTCAGTGGTTTGAACGAGTTCTGAAAGCGTGACCAAAAAGTGACTACGAGTCCGATTTCCCACCTGAGGCTATAGTTCCATAGAACGATTAGTGAAGAAAATTGCTACCTCAGCAATCTTACAATGGGGCATGAGTGCTTCGGTATGACATTGCAATAATTTGTAGGTTTTGGTTTCAAAACTACCTGTTTTGTACAGGAGATATAGAAGCCTTTCAAAACATGAAATAAGCAACGTGATTGTCTCGCCAGGGTGATAGGAGTTTTCGGGGATTTCTCCAGCGATCCCAAAGTAAGCAATCAACGGCCATGCGCAAATTTTTTGTGCAATAGCTTAGTTCTGATATTATGTATGGGTAAAAAATTTAAGAGTATGTTAATACGCATCTGAATGCACCTTTGACTTTTTTATTATTAACTATCTCCATTAATTATCTCCAATGTGCCTGGAAAATTGGATTCAAATCCACTTTGAATGGAACTTTATTCGAAGTTTAAGTGCGTTAAGGGTCACGCTATTCTCAATGCGTTAGTAGTAGCTTCTATTTTCTGCGGCAAAAATGGATTATATTCGAAGTCAAGTTTTTCTCGAGTTATTTTTCAGTAAACGGACCTTTCAATTAGTGAGCGTCGTCGTTCTCACTTCGAAAGATGTTCAGTGAGCAGTTTTAAAAAGTTGTTGGTTGAGTTGAAGAAGTTGTTAGGGTTGTCATATATTATTGTTGATTGTGTTTCACCACTTATGCTTTGGTGACTTACCTCGTGGCTGATTTCTGGCAAGAAGCTTCACGTAACGCCACATCTCCTTCGAAAATTCAAATGTGTTTCTCCACCTGTAATCTCTGCGCTTTTTCCTCATCGATCATTTTAATTCGGTATTTTCAGTCGCTCGACCATGAATTTTGATACCGCCAAATCTGGCCAACCTAGACCAACATAATACCATTGGTAGTAATAATTGTTTTTCTGTTGGATGGTCATGGCTATTCACGCCATGAGTGCAGCACTCTTAGTGGTAACCGGACTACCCAGGTTGGAACTGTTGTATCACATCGGACTAGGCCTCTTTGCTCTCACCAAGAGGCGTCTACAGGTTAAAGAAACGTCTCTTTCAGCTATGATGGACGGGAGGTCAGAGGAGTGTTCTGTCACAGGGGTTGTCTGTTAGAAGAGCCACCTTCCTTTTATAAGAACAACCTTCCGCATGTAGTTTGACATGTGCAATTATCTTTAGATGTTAACATCTTTCTGGTTATATTTTCTGTAGAGAGCACACCAATTTTTTCGGTGAGGTGGAAAGGGAGCCTGTACCATCTTTCGCGCCTGGTACCGTGGATGACACGTGGTTTGGGCAAACAGGGTAGGGTTTCTTTCCCATCTTATCTGGTAAGACTGCAAGCACCCGTAGTCATTGAGTATTTGCGTCAAGAAATAGTCAGTCTCACGTGACTTCCTACATAACCACGGCACCATTTCACTGAAGAGTCTTGCGATCCACCTGTCTCACATTTGCTACTCAAAAGAGAGGGTCCTTTTAATTCCTTTCGGCTTCAAGTTTATCTTTTCGACTCTCCCATGCGTAAGGCAGACTCACCATAACTCTTTAGCCAGAATCACTTTTGGCAAATCATAGCAATTAATGATAAAACTATTAATTATAATAAAGAATTGAAGTTTCTGATTAAATTTTTAGACAACAGGATTCTCGTAAGGAATCGCAATTAAGAAAGTCCTTGAGGCCAATGTATGAGTGATGGAAAAAAAACGCTTTGGAGTATGCAATATTTCCAACATAAAAATGATACATTACAGTGAAAAGCAATATCCGGCGTTACATGGCCAAATCCTTTGCTCAAATTGAAAATGAAGAACATCAAACAAAAATTAAATTTTAAATATGAAAATCATGGCAAACTAATATCGCTTGCAAAGTCTGTACAAACACAAGATATCCTGCCGGGGAAAATGGCTACGATCATTACACTGTTGGGTTAGCAGAATGTTTACGAGTGAAAAGCATGGAAATCAACCAGGACATATAATTTTTCTTTCATCGTATCTCGTATTCAATTTCAAACCGCTAAAATTGACGATTAAATTTTAGACGCTGCTGTTTCCATTAGATTCTATTCAGGAGCAATATAGTCCACTTTCGAGCACGAAGCATCGCCGCCATAGGAGGTTATATTGGTTACATTATGCTAATGCTTGTTTTGCGTGTTATTATCCTTTTATCGATTTTCTCTTCTTAATACACTCAGCTATTTTTGATTTTGTCTCTTTCATGGCGAATTCTTTACTGAGACGAAATCTCTCAGAAATATTAAGGATCACATGGACATGAGTTGCGTGAGGCTGTTCGCAAAGTTGGTTGAGTTCCGGAGTAGCAACTCATCGAGAAGTTGGGCGGGAGCGGAATGTGCCCAAAATCTTTTCCTTTACTCTTTCTCAACCTTGATATCATTGAATATTTCATATTCACTGAAGGACGCCTTAGACCTTCTAGTAGTGATTCAAATCGCATGCATGTGCTGTTTCTTATGGACATTTATTTTTTTGTAAACGAATGGGGGAAATCTGGTGAAATCAATTGAATTTCGGAGATTGCGGCATTAAATTTGAGCCTCATCATTTGCATTGGGAATTTCAGCTGTGAATTTTAGCACCACTTCACGGCAACATAAAATAAAGTGGTTAAAATGCAAAGTAGCTCCGTTTAGGGTTATTAAATAGCGTATAAGGTTCCTTGAAGTCAGTTCATTGCTTTTCCGTGTCGACCTTTGTGGGATGTCAATAAACCTTGTAAATGTATTTGAATAGAAATGCAGTAGGACTTCTTTTGGTCCTTGGGAAAATATACGAGAAAGTCATAAAATCCCAAGTTTATGTGGGAGTCAGCTAGTGGAAATGAGTTCTTGTTTTGAATTTATTCAAACTACAGGCATGAAAACGATTTTCTTCGGCGCTTATGCTAATTTTTAGTTTTGCAAAAGCAGTTTCATTCCTCTCATATGTGATCCGCAGCAGTTCTTCGTATTTTACATATTGCCAACTAATCAGATCGAACGAAATATCGAATGAATGCATCAGAAATTCAAATAGAACTTTCGAATGACTGCAGTTGAGTTTGCCTTTGAAACATCTTTTCACGGAAACTGTGCTCAGGAAAATTTATTTCTTATCCCGCACTGATTCGAGTACTTTTATTCCATCTCATTGAAGATGAAAGATGGAGTTCAACGTTCAAAGGAAAAATGAGATATTTCCTGTCCATTATAAGACCAACGACCGGATATGGCTACATGCCTTTTGCAGGGAAGGAGCAGGAGTATGCTTTATTGGAGCATGAGATTGTTTTGGAAAACCCTTAGAACGAAAACGTAATCCTCTGTAGTATGAAAAGATTACATGAAAAATTTATGGAAATCAGATTTGAAACGTTATTATTTCGAGAAATCAGACCCTATATCGGAAGAGGACGATTAGTATTCGTGTTTGAGTACTCTAGAAAGTAGATAACAAATTTAGGGTGGATGTATTGAGAGACATTTATCGATTTACTTTCTAATGAGGGTAGGACATCGTTATCTGGCAAGTGTTGAAGCGTGCTAAGGACTTCATTCTGATTCCGTTGGTTGTTGTGCTGTGTTTTAGATATTTGTATAATTTGAATAGTTTCCTTTTGTAACTCTCAACTGTTCTTCCTTTTTGAATTATACTTTTTTGAAAGAAAGGTTAAGGCTATTCACACCCTTATTGTAGTACTTTCAGACGTGCAATACTTCTACCCTCTAAACACTACCTCCGTCACTCTGAGAAATTATGCCTTAAAATGTTTAACGCTATGCTTCGGGCAAAACTTCATGTTCCTTTTCCTATACGTTTTGGAGTGACGAGAAAACCTTCGCTACGGGGAAAAACAGAAGGAAAAGGTGTGTTAGAGACGAGATCCTTCCAACATCTACGCCTCTTGATGTTCAAGTTTGACTTTTCCAAATGTCAGAGTATAATATTTCATGCTGTGTCATTTGTCAATCGTTGTGAGCCATACCCCGACTACAATTTCTGAGAACAGCTTTCCGATTTTGGTTAGGAGGAAACAGCACTGATTAATCTATCATTTGGAATCATTTGGGAAACCGTGACCTACCAATCGTGTGCAGGTAAGACCGCAAAGCCTACATGCCCATTCAAGAGTATCGATTTATCCTTGGAGTGTATTATCATAAAAAGGTCGTAATGCAGAGCAGCCTAGATATGCCATCGATTTATGGTATGAATGTTTTGAAAAAAATACATATTTTATAATTATTGTAAATTTAAACCTTTACATACTAAATATACTTAAAAATCCAGTGGCATCCTTGTATATCTTCGGGTTGTCATAGTTCCTGATCGCCGGCTTAAGACACTTTGTCTTAAAGAGGGTTACTTTCTTCACTTAACACACAATCCCTATTTAACGTGAGAGTAAGCACTGGTACGTACTTAACCATTCCGGAGTTATGCTGAAAGTGTTCGTCAATTTACACCGAAAAATCCATTGCACCGCAGCTAAACCATATTTTTGAAAATGAACCGACTCCAAAAGTCACAGTTGTCATTTTTGAAACTCAAAAGACCTCAGTGAAGTTATGATTAATTTGAATTTGCAAAACTATTTGATTGATTGATATGCACTGAGGTCTTTTTGACAAACACCAGTTACTGCCCAAGTACGATCGGAAAACGCTGTCCTGAGGAGACATATCAGTTGGCTGCCTGAAAGCGTTCAATGCCCTTTTTCTTAACAAGAATCTTGTCCAATGTATCACATACGATACGTGAGGTAATTTTTGTACCAAATATACCAGCTCTGTGCTTTGGTATCATGGAAAATTTGTACCAAGTCCATGAATCAACTATGAGAAAATTTATGGGATAAACATCATATCTAGATTTCCCTGTATTTACTTTATATACACAAATTTGTATGTGATTTTAGGAGAATTTTTTTAGGTTGACATAGCAACTTCCCAAATTACCAATACATTTGCGCATAAATGATACGTCGACATAGTATGGTTGGTACAAAAAAAACGCCGTGTGTCATATGTGATAAATTGGACAAGGTACATCGCCAAACATTTTATGATATTGGATAGTCTAAAAAGTATTGAGCCTTTTTTGTCACTAGATGGTGTTCGTTGTCATATATCGGGCACTACTAATCAGTTTGAGTCAAACTGACATGCGTTTGAAAGATGACATTCCAGTCTAAAATTATCATATGGAGAGTTTTGTTTTTCGTCATTCGTGTTAAAACACAAAGTCATTCGTTGTGTTCATTTAAAAATGAGTGAAATTTCAGAAAAAATTCGTTATATTTTACAATATTAATAAGATCAAGGTGAGAATGCATCGCAGGCTCGTAAAAAATTTGTGTTGTCTACGGTCAAGATACATTATCAAAAGCCACAGCCAAGAGATGGTTTCGTTCGAAAAATTTTGATGTCAAAGATGCACCTCGCTCAGGTCGACCAATTACTGAAAAAGTCGATGAAATCTTACAAAAAATACATAGCAGCCATGACATTGCTGAGGAACTGAATATCCATCATCAAATGGTTTTGAACCATATGCGTAAGGCTGGATACACAAAGAAGCTCGACGTTTGGGTGCCGCATGAATTAACACAAACAAATTTGATCGACCGTATTTCCATTTGCAAAGTGCTAATAAAACGCAACAGATTTTGAAGCAAATCATTACGGGCGATGAAAAATGGGTAAGATACGAGAATGTCGTTCAAAAAAGATCATGGTCAAAAACAGCTTAATCATCACAAATGACTTCAAAGCCAGATGAACACTAAATAAGGTTATGCTGTGTGTATGGTGGGATTGGAAGAGAATTGTTTATCATGAGGTGCTTGAACCTGGCCAAATACTCAATTCTGCTCTGTACTGTCAGCAATTAACTAGATTGCAAAAAGTGATTCAAAAAAACCAGCCAGAATCAATCAATAGAAAGTGCGTTGTTTTAATCATGACAATGCTAGACCACACACATCTTTGATGACCCAGCAAAAATTTACAGAGCTTGTGTGAGAAGTTTTGATGCATCAACCGTTTAGTTCAGACTTTGCACCATCAGACTCCGATTTGTTTCGGTCTCTGCAAAACTTCCTTAATGAGAAGAAATTCACTTCAAAGAGGAACTGTGAAAATCACTTCATCAGGTTTTTCGCCGATAAATCACAGAAGTTCTTAACAGATTGAATAATGGCTTTATCCAAAAAATGGCAAAAAGTTTTATATAATTTTTTTTCAATAAAACCCACTTAAGATAAAAGAAATATTCAAACGGAAAATGACAAAAAAGGCTCAATACTTTTTAGACTTACTATAAATAAATAGTCCACCCTCCAAAATGCACCCCGAATCGAGAGTGATGTTGATAACTCAACATTACTCTCAATTTGAGATTGAGTTTTTTCTACTCTCAATTGAGTTTAACAAAAATATAACTAATCTTAATAATAAATTATACTTATCTGATTCATATGGGCCAATGTTGGGTGACAACAGCGAAGAAATTGCGATAAAGGATCCTTATTATTGTCTACTCTTATTTTATTGTCGTTTTGAGTTTGATCCATGATTTGAAGTAAGAGAAATTAAAAGAAGAATTGACTTTGTTTTGTTGCCATCAAGGTACTCCGATTCTATCTTTTTTACCATAGCGTGGAGACAAAACATTCTGATTCAAACGAGCCTTCCTAACCTGACCTAATAATCCAAAATACGTATTTATTGACTAGAGTCGCAATGAAAAGGATATTAATAATTCATTTGAAAATGAATGTTCATTTTGCAACAACTTTTCAGTTGTGAAAATTCGCAATCCAACATTCTGTTTATTTTCGGCTTACCCTAAAATTTCCACCTGAAAAATTCATACTCAACCCACAGCTAATGAAAATACAATTTCCCCGGCTCCATAGCAAAGAGGCACATGATGTAATAAAAAGGTAAATGAAATCACTCACTGTTGGAAATCAGTCGCAAAGAACAAATTTTCCCACTTCGTAGCACTTATTCAATTTCCATATGAAATGATGCGAAAAACTCGTGTATGTACCAGAAGAAACTCACACACATCTCTCGGGTTTGCGTTGCTAAAAACGACACATTTCAGTCCCAATACATATTACTAACATGCACATAATGAAAAAAAGTGCTATTAACTTTTTGGTGCTGGGAAAAGGTAAGAATAGGAAAAAATTGGGACATTTGAACGATTTATGATGCTTGATAAGGCTTGACGCTTGGCCTTTAACATTTGACTCGAATGAGAGTCATTTAGTGCTAAATTTATGTCTTTTGGTAACCTTTTGGGATAG
Organism: Stratiomys singularior; assembly: GCA_954870665.1. Classification (NCBI taxonomy): domain Eukaryota; kingdom Metazoa; phylum Arthropoda; class Insecta; order Diptera; family Stratiomyidae; genus Stratiomys; species Stratiomys singularior. The sequence goes on along the minus strand of OX940881.1, from coordinate 23,391,668 downwards.
AGACAATCTGTAAGGACTTTTCATTGAGTTGGTCCGTTACAAATGAGTCCACTTGTATTTTCCATACTATAAAGTCAGTGGATATATACGAGACAAATCGGTCGTCCTTACACTGGTAAAGAGTAATTAATTTTCTTGCAGAGTACTTACTTCGAATGTATACTAGTGTCCTTTCGTAAAATCATTGAATATTTGAGATAATGGAATAGGGATTGAGCTCTTGAGTAGTATTGATATATTAAAAATTAATTCATGTAAAATTTATTACGTTAGAGAATTATTTTTATTGAAAATTCGGCAGATTAGCAGTCAGGCTCTTCCAATCCATAACCTTTTCCTAGGCAACACCTGTCGTCCTTTAACGTATCGAAGTGTATTGACGACCAATAAATATCCAATATAACACCATTTATAAATCTTGTTAATTAGTCAAATCCATCAGGAAGGAAATTGCGTTTCACACCTCAATTTCACTGGATGTCCATTGGTAGCATCTGACGTTATAATTATCGGTCAAGTTGTGTCCTTGACCATTGACATAAGAACTTTATGTTTTAATTAGCTTCCGGACTTAATTTTCAACTCTGGACTCTCAATCACACATGTGGGACGGTAATTATTGATGAAATTGTAGTAAACGTGCTCTGAAGATACAAATGAAGGACGAAGCAAACCTTATAATAATTAATTAAAATGCATGCAGAATTCTTCGAACGTTATTATACCGTTATAATTTTTGTTTCCTACCCAATTTAAATTTTTTTCTAATTTATTATATTGTTTTCTAAATTGTATAAAATTTTCGAAATTAGTTACCAATAAAATTTTCTAGTTTTTCGAATCTATGCTTTTTATTTATGAAACCTTAAAATCAATTTTCAAAATGTCCTTTTGATCTGTTTTTCTTTGTACTTTTCAGAGTGACTTTGATTCCTTGATAAAAACTTCCTCCATAATAAATCCCGTCAAAAGTGAGAGCATCCAATCGGTTATTATTTTAGTGTTCAAGGACTTTATCAGTATTATGTTAATCGCGACAGGTTTCATACAACGTAGTAGCCGTGGTAAAATAGCGTAGTTACCTACACAACTAATGGGTTCTAACTGTGATTTTTCGATCTCTGTCCAACAATGTCCCCTAAAAGTGTAAACACTGTAAGCAGTTATGCTTTGGCGTAAAAAGACAGAGCACTGACACTCTCGGGCGGCTTGTCTCAGACAGAGATAGAAACAACATTCATGGATTTTCATGGAAGACCTTCAAGAGAGGTTTGACGTTTCACATTGCAACTAGACGAAATCAAACACGATTCCACTTATTTTGGTTGAATATCGTTACATTGAGAGGTTGGATGAATTTACGAAATTTATGAAATTGTGGATACAAAGTATGCAAGCACAACACAGGTTCAGAAACGTATCGTCCTATAACATTCACACTTTTGCAAAAAGTTACTTTGACAATCATAGAGTTTTATTGGTATGTTCTAGATGGAGTCTCATCGATCATCCATGTCCAGCTACATTGTTCATTGACCGATGGCACTTCAGTAAGTATACTAATCCCTCGATTTACATGGTACTCGAATTAGACGATGTCATTTTTACACATTTTTTACAACACTTCAATGAAAATGTTTCATAGACTTATTCTGATCGTTTTCCAGTATCCCATTTATCAGTACCATATTGATGAATTTTCTCTTCTAAAAACTGGTGCAGGGTTAGCAAAAGCATCCTTTTCCAAAACTTCAATTGCTCTTACTTGCATCAGCATCTTTTTTGGAAGGAGGAGAAGAACAAGATGTAACGTCAAGATGATTTGTAAATAAAGGGTGAAAAAAACAGTTTTTCAGTTTTGAACATTAATTTCGAAAAATTTAGTGTTTCAATTTTATAAGCGTTCTATAATATCAAGAAAAAGGAAATCTAAGAACAGGGAAACGATCCGTTTGGAAACAAATTAAAATTTTAGGCTCAAGGCTTAGCATCCGTAGCAAAAAAAGGGGTGAATGGGTGAACTGGTCGGACAATAAAGCTAATGGAGGATTCTGCTCGAAGAAGTGTATTCAGACAGCCGAACCACTGTAACGCGAAAATATCATCAAACATCAAACATATCATCAAGATGGTTTCATAGAAGCAGTAGAAACAGGTGCTAGAGATTATTTTGACAGAGGCCAATAGTCAGAAAGCACCGGTTCCAATTCGGCAGGACATATAGCGCTTGAAATGTACAGCCCTTTAATGGCAAAGCAAACACGAAAAAAACTCGACCTACTACAGAATTTATTGCAATTAAGGGATGGTTTGACAACTTGACAAAACAGACAAAGTCCGCATAGCATTCAAATTAAAAAGGAAATCGCCTCCAATAATGAAAAATCTTCAAAAGTATAACCTAGAAAACTTATACAAATTATAAAAATTATTGAAGAAGTTGATAATCAAGTATTTAATGTGAACGGGACCATTTTATTTTTGAAAAAAAAAATGCCCAGGAGAACTTTTGTTTTCAAAACCTGAGAGATCCACCGAAGAACTTAAAAGAACTAAAGGTAGGGTGACTTCACTTCTTTGTAGTAACGCATCAAGCGGTCGGTTTTGGACCTTTACTGATTACAAGTCATATAAAACAACGAGCGTTGAATCGAAAAGATTTGCAAAGCTGCCTCTGCATTGGCCTTCCAACAATTAAGCTTGAATGACGCGTTTAATTTCGGCGAGTGGTTTCATTTTTGTTTTGTACTTGAAATTAAAAGTTATTCACACGAAAACACTTTTGAAAATGTTATTTTTTCCTGACCATTCATCAAATCATCCTTCAAAAATAAATAAAATTTTTGTCTCTCCAAACAACTTCACTAATCCAACTCCAAGATCAAGGGATAGTTTCTACGTGAAATTAAAGGAAGTTTTTAAAAAATTAGATGAAAATCCTTCGCTCACCCTTTCTGGAGTGCTCGAAAATTTTAAACATTTCAATTGTATGACAAATATCGCTCGAACCGACCAGGAAATATAAAAGGACACATATAATTCTTGCGAGAAATTCATACGGCCTGAAGTAGTAGTCAAAGCAACTCGCCTTTAACCGAATATTTACACTCAATATCATAGTTATAACATATGGGCTGAAAGTCGCGGACCTAGCAGACACGATCTGATCGAAAAGAAAGATTGCTTCCTTTTAATTTTGTGAAGTAACTATAAAATCTTTTAACTATTCGACCGGAACCATTCCGTCTTCTCAGTGAACACGGTTCGATTCGTTGCAAATTGGTTTTATTCATCAATATAATCTACGTCAAGAGCAGCTTCATCATATTAACACCGCTCCAAATATTTCAATACATTAATATTAATTGGCAAAATTGGCAAACTGGAATGGCAAATAGGTTTTGAGGGCCAGTAACAACCAAGAGTAACTGGAAACCAAATCCGGAGAATGACAGTGGATTCAGGAACTCGAATTTAATTCATGTAGTTTTGCATTTGTTTTGATTCATTTGTGACAAGGAGCGCTGTCATGATGAAGCAGAATTTTTTAATTTGCCATACATTCTCGTTTTTTTTGCAGTTCTGACCTTTCAAAGCTCCAGTAACGGTATATAATATTCACTGTTGATGGTATCTCCCGTCTCAAGGCCGTCGATGAATGTTTTACCATCCGCATCCCAAAATTTCGAAGCCAAAACGTTTCCAGCTGATTGTTGTGCTTTCTGCCGTTTGGATAATGTTCACTAGTTGCTGGCCACTCCGATGACAATCGTTTCGATTCGGGAGTGAAGTGATGGAACCATGTTTTATCCATTGTGACATATGGACGCCAAAATTCCGCACACGTTATTGTTTTCGGTCAACAGTCAGCAACCGCGGCATTCACTTTGAACAGACCTTTTTCAAAGACAATCGCTCATGCATTATATAGCGAACACGCTTTCTTGATATTTTTACAATGTCAACTAACTCAAAAAAAAACTTCACTTTCCGATGGTTCAAAATAATTTTCTGAACTTTTTCGATGTTTACTGGTGTTATCATCTCATTTGGACGACCACTGCGGCTTACACCATCGGTGTCTTTACGACCAAGTTCAAAGTTATTTTTCCAATCAAGAAGCAGTCCATTGATCCATTGTTTTGAAAAAAAAAATAAACAAAAGAGCGTCACTCACAGCAAAATAACTCAAAAAGTAATGAACAAAATGTCATCAAATTTTTGCCAGCTGTCTTTGGCAGCTTAAAACTTACTGTAAATGAACCGAGTGCAATAAAATAACGCTTTCTATGGAGGGCTTTCTTATGCAATTGGTGCCTAGGGAATTGGTGATTTGGATATAACAGACATTTAAGAACTACTTTCGGGTGAGGGCATTACAACTTCGGGTCTCGTGCAATCAGTACTAGGTTCCCGTAAATAAAACAAATAAATACATGAAAGAATACCGGCCAAACGGAGCAAATCAATCATTTCGTGTCATCGAAAAGTAGCTCAACTTTTACTAATCAAGCGTTAAATGTAGGCAACATCACAATCAGAGAAGCTGAAATGAAGCTGAAGTTGATGAATTTCCTGTGAGTTGCTCATATAGTGATGTTACACCCTTACTACCAAAAAAAAGACGAATTCTAGCTTTAGAAAGGTCCCGAGAAGAGTAGAGGCTGATTTCTACTTCTGTTTTTTTTTTAGTTGTACTTGTTGTGAAAGTTTTTTGTGTTTGACTTCTTCTATTGATTTTATTTGTACAGATTATTTTAATTTTTTAAATTTTTTTAATGTTTTATTTTTGTAGATAATTGTCTTTATTATTTTGGAAAATTTACAAAAATAAATTGAATTGCATTAAAATTTAATGAACCCATTCCCCTCTCCCTTTCATTCTTCAATCCTTATCACATTTTTAATGTTCAAAATTTGATGTTTGTCTTTGTCTTTGTCTTTGTTTTTGTAATGTTATCTTTGCTTTTCCTTGTGTCTTTTTCAAATCAATTTTCACGGTCTTCAAGTGGTATGAACTCGGTATCTCGTTTTATAAGGTTTTATCTTACACGACTTTTCCAAGCTCTTCCAAATTTGTTCCTCCTGATAATCAAAATCGACCAGTTAATCAGGAGCAGTGATTCGGCAAAGAAAATTGATATACTCATATAAGTATGGACTTAAGTACGCAGGAAAAGCAATGCAGTGAAAAGGGAACAGCCTTTTGGGCCAGACATGGTGCTTTTCTTCCTCCATATAATGTATTCACAAATGTGTTATGTGCGCAAAGTGTTATTAACATTCACAAAAGGACACACTGAAAGAGAAAGCGCCAGAAGGCTCACTCTGTAATAATTAGTCTGACTGCTTTCTATGTTAAGGATTCAATCAAAGAATGAGTCGCGCTGCATTGATTAGCCTACATTTAGAGGTAGGCCCATAACCTCTTTCCAATCTCATGCTAGAAGATTGTCCGTCTTCAATATATTGAAAGGTCAAAACTTCACCCTAATTAGACAATGCTGTGTTGAATTTGGGGTTCGAAAATATAGACTTCGTCTACTTAACAACCAATGACGTGAATTTTCTCGTCCCTTTACTGACTTTCCCAAAAAATACTTTGTCGTATCTTGTGACAAAGACGAGGACCAAAATAAGTCGCGTATCATTAAGCCACAATCCTTTTCACAGTAGGACCACCAACTAGTGCCAAAGTGTAAAACAAGACTGCGAGAATAATTTGAACAAAATCTAGCTCTAGTTGAATTCAGCCAAGCTGAGTAAAACTTTTTCTGTGTCAGAATAATGTTACAGTGAAACGCAACACAAACAAAGATCTAGTATTTCCTTTTCAATCTCATTCCCCCAGAAGCTGCCCGGAAAAGCCCTCGCTACTTTGGTTTCAGTCCATGTTAATTCCATGTTTTTCCAGCGTTAACACTTGGGAAAAAATTCCAACAGGATTTGGCCGATATTTTCCCAATTCATAGCTATTTTAGTAAGAAAATTTGGTCGGAAGTAGAGCGTTTATTCTATGATTTTTTAGTTCGTACACAATATAACATACATATACAATCACTTCGGGAAAGTATTTCTCACATTTTCAAGCATAAAAACGCAGCCATCTTGATCTATCCAGTCAATTACGTAATTGAATTTGAAAGCTCCCTATCTTGTAAAGCTTGCTTTAATTTACACGTGCGCTATCCGTTCTCTTTCTTTATGATATGCCTCTGCAAAACGTCATCTTTTTAGGAAGGTATGCTGGAATCCTTCTCAAAAGAGCAAAGTTTTGGATCCATATCCTTATCCATTCGAAGATTATTTAAAATATTTTTGTAGACTAGCAGGGAAGACCTTTCTTGAGTTATCTCGAAGCCTAAGAAATTCTTTGTTGCTTTTTATATTTAAAATCAGTGATAGCTTCTATTACATTTGGAAGATCAAATGCACTATGCAAATAAACCATGCAATTTAAAGCATTTAAATTATGCATTTAAAGTGCATTTATTCGGATTTCATAGCTTGCCCGCATATTTTTTTGCAAGTCCATGCGTGTGATGATGTCCAAAAATATCATGCATATCCTTGCTGAAAACAGGTAATTGAAATAAAATTCCTAACTCCTTTTACAACAATCAATCCTGTGATTTGTAATTGTAAATAATTGCTTTTGAAAGGCATGGAATTTTCAATGAACCTCAATGGTATTTTTAATATCACTTTTGCTCACATGAGACTATGGTGCGGTTCCGAAACGAAATGATTAATGAGTTTCAATTTTGCCAGCTAGCACAAATTAAATTAAATAACGAAAAGCAAACGCTTTCTGTACACGCTCCTAAACCACAAGTGTGAAAACTGATGATGATGTTATCTGTTTGTGTCCATATGAATTTAAATAGGAATTCAATGGTTGAATTACTTGAAATCAATTTATTTACATATCATGAATGTCCTGAATATGATCAGTATCTATTGAAAAAGTGTTTTTCCTGTGATAAATTCACAAAATGACACACTACCGATGTTAATCATGAAAAGCTCAGGACCATTCAGGCGAGAAAAATTATCAGGAACTTGACCAAATTCAAAACTATCATCTAATTAACTTTTACTTATCCTGTACCACATTTCTAATCAACCGTATCTAAAAAATCTACTCCAATAAAGTCACTTATTTATTTTTTTGTAAGGGGCACTAGTACTTCCCTACTACCTATTATCATTGAGACGATTATTATGACTGAGCAAAAAGAGTTTACCATAGACTCAAGAGGAGAGCAGAAGAGTAGACCTGAGCATTGAGGTTGGAAAATTGAATCAACGACATGCATGGAACCAGAGAGAGAGATCAAAAACCGAACAATTGACAGAGAAAATACGTTTGATAATACGCATGACAGATGGATCTGACGTGATGTCTCCTCAGTGACATGATGCGTAAGTTTAGTAGAGGTGATGATCAGTGAGAATGAATATAAGTTAACTTGACTGCTCAGTGGGGAAGAATATTATCAGTCTTAACAGTAAAAGTTGGTTAAATAACGGTCGTCAAATTTCTTGGCTTACCTAGTGACCAATGATGACATCCGCAACTCCTTCTTTTCATTTGGAGTATCATCTCGGTAAAGACTGAATGCTTCTGTGAAAAAACATGAGTTCAGTTCTCAAGACAAATCGAGTGGATGGTTTTCACAATATATAAAGGATCTTTGCTTGATCGCAAATATTAGAGAAAAACGAAATACTTAACAATTTGAAAAATTGTTTGGAGTGAAGTTCTAAGGGTGACAGGTAATGTGCTTGTTTTTGTCAATGGGAGTCCGATAGAAGTTAGTGGTTTTCATCAATCAACAAAATATTCATTGTTCTTATGGTTATTTTTAGTTTTGATGATCTTAAATCCAGTCTTCCATGCAATACCAATATATTAGGTGTATAAATATGAAATGCGGATTTTACTAACAGATGGCATAACCATTACATGTGGTTTGTGTCGGCGATAACTAATATGGCATTTTGGAGGGTAAACATCCGTCAACAAATTCCAGTATGTCATACCTTTTGATTGTACAAACAACATAGTTTTTTTCGCTTCAAAAATGTCGGATTACGTGCCAGAAAAAAGGGTTTTGCGGGGAAGTCTAATAACCTTCTTTCATTTGAAGAAAACGGCAGCAGAAACAAATCGATTGTTAGTGGAAGCATATGGTGAACATGCCCCAAGCCAAGATACTTGTGAACGATGGTTTAAAAGATTTAAAAGTGGCGATTTCGATGTCAGCAACAAAGACCGTGGAAAACCACCAAAAAATTCGAAGATACATATTTGCAAGCATTATTGGATGAAGACAACACACAACTGAAAAACAGTTGGCAGGAGCGTTGGAAGTTACTCAGGCAGCCATTTCACAACATTTAGAAGCCATGAGAATGATCCGAAAAGCTTGAAAATGGGTGCCGTATCAATTGAAAGAAAGAGACAACGAAAGGCGAAAAACAATTTGTGAAATTTTGCTTGCCAGACAGAAAAGAAAAGGTTATTTGCATCGAATTGTTCAATCGGACAATCCCAAACGGAAAAAATCATGGGTAGACCCAGGCCAGCCATCAGTATCACAACCAGTCCTACATACTTATGGAAAGAAGACTCTGCTGTGTATTTGGTAGGATAGTAACGGACCTTTGTATTACGAACTGCTGGAACCCATTGAGACTGTTACTGGCGAACGTTACCGACAACAACTGATCAAATTGAACCGCGTGCTTAAGGAAAAACGACCAGAATTTCACCAAAGACATGATAAAGTCATTTTTCAACATGACAATTCTCAGCCGTATGTTGCAATACCTGTCCAGAACTACTTGGGAAATATAAATTGGGAAGTTCTGCCCCACCCACCGTATTCACCAGACATGGCTCCTTCTGAATACTACTTGTTTCGGTCGATGCAGCACGGACTTTCGGAACAGCATTTCCATTCTTACGAAGAAGTTAAAAATTGGCTTGATGAGTGGTTAGCCTCAGAAAATGAGTAGTGGTACTGGGACGGAATCCATCAATTGATAGAAAGATGGGAAAAAGTCGTAGCTAACGATGGCCAATAGTTTAATTATTGAATTCATTCGTTCTGATATTCAAATAAATGCATATTTCAAGCAGAAAAAATCTGCATTTCAGATTTATACACCCATTACATACTAGCAAAATCCATGTTAATGTAATAATAATGAGACGTTATCTGCGGATAGTATGGTTAAACAGCTGCCTGCACCTTAACGAGCCGTTATTTGCATACAACCTATATTCACCTCATAAAAATACCTCTTGTTTGACAATTGTATCCCATTTTTGACATGTGTCATTTGCATTATTTTTGAAGATAGAGCAGTCATATGATCGTGACATTGTTACACTAGAAATATTCGTCTCCTTTCTCCTTACTGGTACTCCTTACCGCTTGGTACTCCTTACTGGTACTTCCCGGTTCTTCATCGCTACTTACTTCTAACTGTTCAATCGTCCTTATGAATACTTTTGGAGAACAATCAATAGCCGGCATATGGCGCAATGGAAACAAGTAGTCTCTCCTGGGAACTTTCGACAAAATCTTCAAGTAAAAGCTGTTTGAGAACACCGTCAAGGATGTACCGGGCTAAAACCGGTGACATTCACTCCAAAGTCAAAAACTTCTCCAGAAAAAAAGAGGTGTTATGGGAAAATAAAAGACGCAAAAGCAGACGCTAGGGAACAAACTTCAAGGTAGGATTGCCAACTGGTTGATGTTAGAAGAAACTTCTATTTGATCTTTTGTTCTTAAAGGAAAAGATTTCACAGTCAACAGACTCTCAGAGAAAAAAAGCATCTCGTTATAATAAGAACAATATAAAAGTTATAATATTTGGTTTGGTAAATTTCCTCTCATTATCTGAGTTCTCTTTCCCGAAGAAGTTGAAGGGAATAGAAAGGAGGACTGTTCTACGAGGGTCGGTAGAAGGAACTTTCACCATATGGAAGGCAGACCATTTCGGGAGCAACGACAGTTTGATGATCAATCACGAGCAGTACGGCCCAAGAAGGTGACAGATGGTGATCTATAAGGAGGCATTCCAGGACGTTATCAGAGAATGATGGTAGCGTTATCGAAGAAGCTCAAGGTGCGCAGAACTACTTTGTAGAGAAGAATTGATGCGCTAGGATATGTGACAAAGTATGATGCTTGGGCGATTTTGATTTTGACAGAGTATGGAGTATGACACGTGTCACACTTTCATAGCATGGAAAACGTGGTTGAATCATCATTTTGATCATGGCGAGAGGAAAGGTAAGTTCTCTCTAAATAACTTATTGTAAAATTTCCTAATATCAATGGAAAAATGAAACTATGTGTTGCTTTACACTTGGACGATTCTTCCTATAAAAAAAGACGTCTTCAATCGTTTATCAGTACAAGAAGAAGGGAGATGACTTCCTTAGTAAGCCCTTAACCTTAGTTAAAACCTGTTCACGGAGAGAGGGAGAGAGAAAGGGAACTGTTTAACCGGAAGGCTCCGCTAGGAAATCGAAAGAGGCCTGGTCGAACGCATTGTGAGAAACAGTTCCATACTAGGTTCTCGTTATGATAGGGATGCCAATTAAGTCGCTTGTCTAATCACTATGTGCCTGACCGAGGAAGTCAACAGCCTACAACTCCAAACCACAAAATTATTTTTTATTTTATCACTCTTTAATTTCGTATAATACTTATATGCTACTATACTAGCTACGAGTATAATTATGCTACCTCAACTACTCCTTCTTCTACCACTACTGTCACTATTACTACTGCTATTACTACTACTACTACTACTACTACTACTACTATTACTACTACTACTACCTCTACTACTACTACTACTACTGCTACTACTACTACTACTACTACTACTACTACTACTACTACTACTACTAACGAACATCCTTTTTGTACTTGAACTATTTAAATGGTAATATTGTAGAGAAGTGTACCTAGCTTTGATTCAGCCGGAAAACAAGAATCGATGCACCCAATGAAAGCAAGAATTCGAATTCGTATCTACTGCAATCCTGATTCCTTGTGCAAAGGAAAAACGAAGCTATAAAGGAGGTCATTGAGAAATGCATTTATCGCAACATGAAGCTAATTCACAACGTAATTTAGGTTATCCTCTACGCTTGAATCCACAACGATTTCATGTCGAGTGAGCTATATCAACGCAAGGACATGTTATAATGATGATGGATGATGGAGAAATGATGGAGATGATGGAGAATGGACGATTCCTTTATCTATTCCGCATATAAATAACCACCAGTAAAAAGAAACTAAAACGATAATTGAAGAAAACTTTGAACTCTTGCAACTGCTTTAATATGCATACTAAAATTTCCATGATATCCTTTTGTTTATTCTATATAAAACAATTTTAGTTTAGTAACAAACTTCTATCCAAACTTTATCCTTAATCTAATTAATTCAAATCACGCGAAGTTAACATATTTTGTCGACAATAAACACCCTTCAATTCTACAAATGTTCGAGCAACAACGCTTAGGCCTGTTTGCAAATGGTGACTCAATAGGATTTATCTTAAGCTAATGTCAAAGGACGAACGAAAATCGAAATTTCAATCCTGACTAGAATATCCTGATGATGGTAGAACATCTCATAAATCAAGTAGAAAAGTTGAGGAATAATTTTGTAAGGAATCAAAAATTGAGCGAAAAATTACGGCTCAAAGTATAAAGTAAAATTGCATTGTGTGAGTGACAGTTGGCAGACAATACCCGAACAAAATAAGGATGAAATCGTTTCCTTTTAGACAAAAATTTGTCTTTAGTAGTATTCAACTGTTGAGTGATAAAAATTCTCCTTGGATGTAAATTATGAGGGCGGTTATGGTTATTTCGTTAAATTTTCGTGATTTCTGATGAATCTTTTTTATTTCTATTTTCTTTTGTTGAACAGGACACGGATGTGGTTCTAAACCGGAAAGTATTTGGAGTCTTTTTGGGAAACTTGTAGATCTTTGTTCGGAGAGGAAAATATAAAGACATTGAAAAAAGGTACAACAAATTTTTGGTCATACATGAAAGTTCAGTAATTCTAAGTCCTTATGAATATTCATAAATTAAATATTGTTTGTATAAATGTTATGTTAAATTAGAAAACGTTTAAAATTAGAACAGATTAAAACGTTGAATGATAATGCAATATCGCGAGTCTGTTAATAAATTGAATACATTTGACTACTAGAAAACACTTTTAACTAGCTTTCAAAAAAGTGTTTAATTGAAATACTCAGTAAAGTAGATGGAAAACACACATCAGAATTTTAAGAAATTTTGTTCAAAAAGGAAACATATAAAGAATACACATTGTTACCCTTATACAGAGGTCTAATTATTTTAAAGAAAATGTGTTGAGGGACTTCAATGCAGAAATAAAGCCATGCGAAGGAAAAATTTTTTAGAAAAACTAGTAAAATTTTGATTCTTAGAAGAGCGGACCGAAACGTAACAAAAGTTTTAAAAAGGAATCAAAACCTCGGAGTTGTTTTTAGTCACGTTTAATGAATAAATAATTTGAATTTTTCGTAGGATTGAGATGGATTGGCTGCTTCTCAAAGATGACTCGAGTTATGCTGCTGCATCATCGCTAACTCAAGATTCTCATTGATTGAACTATCCTGTTTATCCTATCCTGTTATTTTGGGTTTTCAGCTCTTGTAACACAATGATGAATAAAACACCCAAACGAAAAATAACCAATTGTACCAGCGCATTTCTATATGAACGTTACCTGGTCTCCTTAAAATTTGATGTATGTCAAATCAACTGAAAAATTCAAGTAAACTTTAGTCAACAAAGGACATTTCACATTACTGGATATCGATTTTTGTTAGACTAACATTAGGATGGAGTATGTTCATTAGTACTATATTTACGAGCTAATTTCTGCTGAACTATCCAATGACAAATGATCTATCTTGTCGTCCTGCAGAAATCAAGGAGATATTCTAGTTCTGTGGTCAGTTCTCCAGTCACTGTATTGCAGTTCTATGACATTAGTACTCCTCGTGAGAATCATTTGTTGGCCAGGCTTGAACAATCTAGGTGGGAACCTTCTGTACTTTCCTCTTGCTCGCCCTAAATTCTGCAGGTGACACCCGCTTGGGTTCCCATTCGTTTGGCGTGTTGACGTTTCAAATTTTGGCTTGTTAGTGTTAGGAGCAGAGTTCTCTAGACATTTCTCTTTTTCCCTAGATGTTGTTTCTTCCTTGTTTTCTAAAAAATAGACCAAAAATTTAATCGTATCCTGCAGTCGTTCCTGTCATTTCAAAGCGTACCTTTCTCCCTCCTGTAAGCTCATTATATAATTGTGACATTTTTATTGATACTCTTACAGTTGAACTTCGGTCAGTAAATCCTACTTAATGTAAAAGATCCGGTATTTCGTTTCCCTTGACATTGTTGCATTTAGAGATTCATGTCAATTGAACATTTACTCGGGTTGTTGTAGCTTGAAGGACCTGATTACAGTATTACTACTTGTCGTGCAACACGTGACTAGAGCCAAGCGTCTGCAGTGTCGACTTGCTGTCTGCGAGTACTTGTCTTTCTGCACTATCCTGGTTGTCTGTTGGCGCTTCCTTGGCATCCGTCCCGAAAACTCTGTTAACGCTTCCAAATGTTAATCTTCTATTGAGTTTAGGATGATCTTGGAAGAAGATTCCGGCACCGCTTCCCTCATTTGTTTCGATACCAATGGTGAAGAACCTGATTTCATTTCCAAAAGTGAAGTTTTGCTCTGGTTCGTATTCTTCTTTGGTCAGTATGGTAATCCTGTGTGAATTCGTTATATCCACTACCGATTGAATTCTATGCATCTCACTTCAACTTTGCAAGCACATCCTTCTCATATGTTTCAAAATGCACAGGTGTCAAGTTTTGGAACGCTTCGATAACATTTTTGAAAATTTTAATTTGATTCCCTCAAGTTATGTCTCTATGATAATGTACTTGTCAAGTGGGATGAAATTCAGCATTTTCTCCTTTGTAGTAGTTGTCGTAGTCCTAATGGAACCCGTGATGCCAAGGCAGCCCATATGCTGGATTTTCTCCAGTTCATTTGCAGTAGTTTCCTTGCTTACTGCTGGTCACCATACTAGTGCTTTGCGGTAGTTTTTGGTCCGTTTACGGTCAACTAGACAACGCCACCGTGAAAAAGTGTTTGGCACATAAAGGAACTTAAATAGTGAAAATTTTTCCGAAATTCTATTTAAATTTCAGTGATCTAGTTTCCATTTCAGTTGTTGTTAAGCACTATCAGACATATGTTGGCTTCCTTGACATAAAAATACAGTCTACGAATGAGTCTACGAGTCAGTCTACGAAATAGTCTTGCAACCGTGGAACTGTTCAGAAAAAGCTACAGGATCTTCCGGATGATTTTCGTAAATCACCAGCAGTTTTCCTTAAAGTGTGTCTAAATTCTTGACGAAAGTTGGAAGTGGAGAAAATTGGCGGCTTGTTTTAAATTCATAAGAAAACGCAAGACAAGACAAGGCACTAGACTTCTTAATCTGATCAAACGTGATCATTGGATTTTAGACCCTGGAATGAGGTGATTGTTTCAATGTAAACTATTTTTTGATAATGCAAGGAGACTTTCTGAAAAAGTTCTCTTGATGCTTGAAGAAACATAAGCCGGTGCCTTTCCTGTTTCTGCAGTCATATCTGACAAACAAATTTTGAAAATTGGCGGACATGTATAAAATTATGTGTTAAGCTTCTATTGTAACAAATGTAATAGTGTGAAATTACTTGGCTGTTTGATTTTTTTTTTTTTTTTGGATAATTGGACTGAATTTATTGCGCACATGTAGACAACTTAGTTGTCTCATACTCTAACAGCTTCCGATTTCAGCCCAATCATTGACAAAAATTCGGGACCTATGCGTTTGGAACAATGCAAACATCAAACACCAAAAAACCTTCCATTTTTCTTCCTTATTTTCAGATAGTTTTGGCAGAATAAAATTCTTCTTCGATTGATGAACACTGCGTCACTTAGGGCAGCTATAAGGGATTTCAAAAATATGCGAAAAAATTGACGTGGCCATTATTGTCAACAGGAGCAAGTTGTTGCCGTCAAAATCAACTA
Organism: Stratiomys singularior; assembly: GCA_954870665.1. Lineage (NCBI taxonomy): Eukaryota > Metazoa > Arthropoda > Insecta > Diptera > Stratiomyidae > Stratiomys > Stratiomys singularior. The sequence goes on along the minus strand of OX940881.1, from coordinate 23,376,498 downwards.
CATAGTAAGCAACATAGTTTCATAGTGTTGGTTTTGCTAACCGATTCTGGAAAATGTGTCTGGTATTTTGTCAGTCTCAGAACCCAAGGTGGTGAAGGACATTCTGCAATTATTGTTATAGTGGGGCGTTATCGTTGTATCACCTTGAACAATCAACTTCGAACGGATTTATTTTGAAGTCAAATCCTCTTCTGAGTGTTCTTTAACAGCAGAAATAAACAATAAAGCACACAAATAGAAGCCTTTCGGGCTACCTTCGTTACTGAAAATCTCGTTTTCCTAAGCACTTTTAAACCTAATATGATTCGTATGGTGTTTGTTTCGTCGTATTCAAATAAGATAAGTATACAATATAACATCGCTCTCAAATTGTGTTGTTCAGCGGTGCAGATTCTTCAAAAATTTCAAGAAAATGTGGAATTTCGCGTTTTATATTTAAAACTAATGCCATGTCTCGAATTTCTCAGCCTTTAATGTTCTTCTTCCGCCAAAAAAGGTAAGGGTTAAAATTTTTCAGACAACACGATAAATATCCTTTTAATATTTTCAATTTTTTCTATCCAGGCCAGCAGCCTCTTCGAATTGCAATATATTGATTGTGATCTTATGATTTGAATAGTGATTTGTTCTCCCGTCGCACGAAAACCCAAATTCTATAATCAAGCTTAAGCAAGGAAGTCCACTTTTCTTCTTTTTCTGGTTGTTTGCATCACTGCTTGGTTACTACTTCGTTTGACGTGATAGCGCAAAAGGATGGGCCGGTATTATTGCACTAATGTTTTTACATCATGTCTGTTTTTCCTTAAATGTTATTTTATCATTTTTTGTCATGCTAAGGTAAAAAAGCTCGGCTCATCGTGCGGAGATTCTTCTTTCATTTAGTGTATTTAACTGTTGCAAGTGACACATTGTTGGATTGATTCATTCTAGTTGCATTTTGTTCTAAGATCCATTGTTTACCCACTAATAACTTACCACTTAACACTTTTTCATGTCCTTCAGTATCTTGCTACCTACGAGGTCTGGCTATTAAATAACGAGTCTGCGCGCCTAGAGAGCGCCGCAAAGTCTGTGTGAAGTTGGAGCCAAAAAACCTGACTCCTGACCAAAAGCTCTTGCGTCAACAGGTCTCCTCAGATTTCCTTGATACGTTAAAAAAAGATTCCGGATTGATGAAAAACATTATTACTTGCGACGAAACGTGGATTTTTCAATACGATGTTGAAACAAAGCGGCAATCGATGCATTGGAAGACGCCTGAATCGCCCAGAATCAAAAAAGCAAGGATGTCTAAACAAAATTCAAGGCAATTGTGATCGTTTTTTTTTGACATTAACGGTATCTTGATGACGGAATGGGTTCCAGAGGGTCAGACTGTCAACCAGACATTCTACTTGTCAGATTTGGCAGCACTGCGAGAACGAGTTCGTAAGAAACGGCCCGAGTTGTGGAAGAACAACTCGTGGATTTTGCACCAGGACAACGCACCTGCCCATAACGCGCTATCTGTGAAGCAGTATTTGGCTGGTAAGCGCACTCCAGTGTTCGAACACGCGCCGTACTTGCCAGATTTGGCACCGTGCGACTTTTTTTCTGTTTCCGAAGATAAAATCTGCTTTAAAAGGGACCCGATTTGAGTCGATGGAAGCGGTAAAGCAAAAAACGGCAGAGCTCCTAAAGGCCCTCACCAAAGAAGACTTCCAGCACTACTTCGATCAATGGAAAAAACGTATGGAAAGGTTTGTGGTGAGGAAAGGGGAGCATTCGAATGTAGAATAATTTTTATAATAAAACCCTTTTTTGTAACCAGTCTCGTTATTTAATAGCCAGACCTCGTATGTTGATTTTTACTTGGTGTGCTATGGCTTTAAAAATTACGGGCAACGATCTCTTAACGTGAATTTATCGACTGGGGTAAGACTGAGCACGTGTCAGTGGCCAAACTAAGTTTTAAAAAAGGGTTGCGAAACTGGTTATAACGCGAAGGCAACCAAAATCGGTTATTATTTACAGCGAGACTTTCCTTCCATGGTCGACCTTTCTCATAGTGGTACTTGTAATGCTAAAGGCAATCCATTCGTAGTATTTTTATAAGTTCATTTAAAAAGATTCTTGTTTCATAGTAAACACCACCATACCAAAGCTACGTAGGTAACTATTGGTCTATCAACTATCGGGTGCCAGGTAGACACTCAAAAAGCCAAACTGGAACATTAGGGTGACATCGGGGATGGAAGGTCACATTTTAAGCATTTCTTTCCTCCAGCTGGAGAAGGGATTTTCGTAATTTGAAGGCACTTTTGGGCGAAGGAACTCGAGGCTTTGCCTGAAGTTATATGGCAAACGTTTCCAGGCTGGGTTCACAGATTGACAGCAAGGATGTTTATGGGGTAGTCCAGAAGCATTGCGCGTCTGGGAGTACTTCAATCAAGGCGTAAACAGCCTTCACCTTCCTACCCCCAAAAACACTCATCTACCGCAGCAGACATATTATAGACAGTTTATGTCATTTTTTTCGTATTTTCCAGAACAAAGACATGTGAACTGCAGTACAGATTTCCCAAATGTTGAACAGTCAACACATGAGCGTTTGCAGGATAAAATTCAAACGCAACCACCCAACTTTCTTGATTTAAATCTTGAGAATGATCAGGTTTAGACCTATGTAGGCTTAAATGATTAAATTTAGATCAATAGTGGTCTGAATAAAATCTACACATTCCATTCCTAATGTGGCAAGAACGCTATTGGCAGTCCTCATGTGGTCTTGGAAAATGGAAACCAAATAAAGATTACGGAGACCAAAATCTGAGTTCTAACTTTGACATCTTTTCGATGATCAGTTTGAGAAGACAGGTCTGCCCATTCGAAGAAAATTAAGGAGCTATAGAAGTATTGTTTTTAGTCTCAATTACTTCATTGTGTTGATCATGTTCATGGTGTCCACAGAGTACGGCCCTTGCTGAGGCCAGTCTTCTGTCAAAATTCGCAACCACCCAATTGTACATGATTGATGACAATTGTCATAAATTTACATGATTGAGGCTCATTGTAAAAACGAATGCAATTACTATAGAACGAATGACCATACCGCCTGACAATATAAGCCGACATAGAGGTCAACCATGGTCCTCAAAATCATCCAGTGGGAGTGTCGTCCAGAATTTGATGATTACATAATTAACTACTGACAGTTGTTAGCTCTTCGAAAAATTCCTTATTTTAGACTACTCTTTAGTAGTTCCACAAAGCCGAACATTCTGAGTGAATTTGATACATTATTTCAGGCTAGAAGCAGTAGAAGCAGTTTTTGCGGAGAAAGCTCACAATTATACTGTAGTTCACCACCCATCGATTTGGGTTGAAAAAATCAATCCAACTCGATTAGAAATGAAAATGGGAAAAGACATATGCATGGTAATACCATTGATATTGATATAATACCATGGTGATACCATTTATCGTGAAGAGTCGGAGTAAATGATTGTAATCGCAATGGTATCTCAATGTGAACAGAAGTTTCAGCTTTATGTAACCAATGGCGAACTCAAGTGATAATACAAAAACCTTAAAGCCATTGTCGGAAAAACTACGATACTTTTCTTACCATCTTCTGTAATTTCACTGTAACTGATGTCTATTTATACGCGCTCCAGATTGACAATTCTCCGAGTATGCTTAGGGACACGAGCATATCCTTGAAGGAGAAAAAATTAGAAAAAGTCCATGATTCTTCAAAAAGCCAAATTATTCATAATTATTCTTTCCCTATTGTGTTACACTTGAAATTTTAGGATCCATACTAATTATCTCAGCGGAATTATTTAAGGATTCATTCTTTCCAACCATTTTTATAATTTTAAGTGTGTTTCGGGAGAATATACTTCGTCTGCCATTCATTAATTTGGGATTTAAAGTGTTCCCATCCTTTAGTTGGGCCACGTTCAAAGTAATTTGAGTTGACTTGTCACTCTTTGTCTTTCTACTTCTAGGAATTTTTAGGTCCTTGAAAATGTAACCTCCACACTTTCTCTTCCACCATAATCATCATGTTACGAATATTTCAATTTCAAATTCATTCTGGTGATGAAGGATTCACTGAGTACATTCATTTTATTCTTAAATATTATTTAAGATTGAAATGTTGGGTGGCACTATGAATGCGTTGCGCTTTTGCTATAATTTTTTACTGGTTGTTGTTAAATTAAGAGGAGCTTAGATTTATTTTCCAGGTTTATATGAAAATGAATCTTACAGAAAAAAATTTTTAAAACCCAATATTCTCTTTTTGAGAATTTTTTTGAGAATTTTTGTCACTGATTTGACAAAATTGATAAGCTTGTAGAGTCGAAATTATGAAAAAGATGCTACTAATATTCCAGTTTTATTTTCCAAAAAGAATCCTTAAAAGTAAACATATTCTAAGCCGGTTTATTTACAACGGTTAAGATGCCTAGAAAAGCATTTGGGATTCTTTTTTACACAGGAATGTCAGGAGCTACAAATCTGGCAACACTACCGCGAATGTGTCAAATTACAAACAATGACAAGAATGAAATGACAATCACAAATATATCGGGCAACATTCAGTGTGGAAACATTTGTGTACATCAGCGCTGGTATAACACGTTACATTGATTTGAAAATGAGTTAAACATCTGAAGAAATACGATACGTGATGCTTAATGAAAAGTAAGGGATCATCCCGCAAACTCATACAAATGCAATTTTTCCATATGAGAATTCGCCGCAGAAATGTTTTGTTTAGTGGGGTTGAAAGAAAATGTTTGCGGTCTATTAGCAGGTATTCCAGCTTCTTGACAACACAGAATACCAACACTAAGATAACTAAAAGAAAAAATATGGTTTTTTTCTCAACAAAACTCTCTTCATGTTTAAACTGGAGCCGCTAGAAGCAACTGAACCAAGTTTTCCGGGAACAAACAAGCATCACTCTACACTCCTGGGACAATGAAGCTACCATTAATGAAAAACGACAAAAGTTCATTATTTATCAAAAACGCCGATCGTGTTTATGTACAAGTTTTAGAATTTGTGCAGAAAATAAAACCAAGCGACTAGAAATGATTATATGATACAATATATTATATAATAGGTGTATAAATATGAAATGTGGATTTTTTCTGCTTGAAATATGCATTTATTTGAATAACAGAACGAATGAATTCAATAATCAAAGTATTGGCCATCCTTAGCTTCGACTTTTTCCCATCTTTCTGTCAATTGATTGGTTCCGTCCCAGTACCACTTCTCATTTTTTGACGTTCACCGCTCATCAAGCCAGTTTTTAATTACTTCGTAAGAATGGAAGTGCTGTTCCGAAAGTTCGTGCTGCATCGATCGAAACAAGTAGTAGTGAGAAGGGGCCAAGTCTGGTGAATACGGCGGGTCGGGCAGAACTTCCCGATTAATGTTTCCCTATTAGTTCTGGACAGGTATTGCAACATGCGGCCGAGCATTGTCATATTGAAAAATGACTTTATCATGTCTTTGGTGAAATTCTGGTCGTTTTTCCTTAAGTGCACGGTTCAATTTGATCAGTTGTCTTCAAAGTCTTCAAAGTCAAAGTCTTCTTTCCATAAATATTTAGGACTGGTTGTGATACTGATGGCTGGCCTGGGTCTACCCATGATTTTTTCCGTTTGGGATTATCCGATTGAACAATCCGATGCAAAAAACCTTTTCTTTTCTGTCTGGCAAAAAAAATTTCACAAATTGTTTTTCGCCTTTCGTTGTCTCTTTCTTTCAATTGATACGGCACCCATTTTCCAGCTTTTTGGATCTTTCCCATGGCTTTTAAACATTGTGAAATGGCTGCCTGAGTAACTTCCAACGCTTCTGCCAACTATTTTTCACTTTATGTGTTGTCTTCATCCAATAATGCTTGCAAATCTGTATCTTCGAATTGTTTTGGTGGTTTTCCACGGTCTTTGTTGCTCACATCGAAATCGCCACTTTTAAATCTTTTAAACCATCGTTCACAAGTGTCTTGGCTTGGGGCATGTTCACCATATGCTTCCACTAACAATCGATTTGTTTCTGCTGCCGTTTCCTTCAAATGAAAGAAGGTTATTAGACTTCCCCGCAAAACCTCTTTTTCTGGCACGTAATTAGGCATTTTTGAAGCGAAAAGAACAATGTTGTTTGTTCAATCAAAACCAATGACATACCGGAATTTGGTGACAGATGTTTACCCTCCAAAATGCCATATTAGTAATCCCCGACACAAACCATATGTAATGGTTATGACATCTGTTAGTAAAATCCGCATTTCATATTTATACATCTAATATTACTATGCTCCCATTGTTTTCTTATAGGTGCCTTATTAGTTGTAAGTCTTTGGTGAAACCAAACAATTATACACGTCAATCATATCATTTTCAACATTTGTAAACCTAACTCCCTATGAATATCAGTTGACTGGAATCGGGATCTGGACTGGATGTCATTTCCACTAGAAAATGTCAAATTATGAGAGTAATTCCCGTTATTAACTTGAAGTTTCAGGTTTTGATTTAAATATGAAAAAAATAGCAGGTGAGGCGAATTGAATGCTCGCAAGGGCTTTTGGTTGGACTGGTTAAACTGAAGACAGTGGTTCCAACCCTTTAAAAATTATGATTTTATTAGCAATGAGTGGCAGAAGGGAGACCGTTTTGGAAGACATTACTAATTGACGACTCGCGTCAAAAGGAAAAGCAATTTCAGTATCACTGGAAGTACCTCAACAAGCAGTTTCAAAATTCTTTAAGGACAAGAAATTGATCTAGAAGCAAGGATATTGGGTACCGGACGAAATAAAGCCAAGAGATGTTGATCGACCTTTATTTACTCATGAACAGTCACTCGTTAGGGAAAATCGGAGGGGATTTTTTCACAGGCTTGTGGCTTGTGACTAGAAATGGGTTCACAATTCTCTAAGCCATAAACCAACTATAACATAGGGATTGACCGGCCATGTTTCCACGCGAACGCCTAAACAGAATATTCACAAATCCAAGGTTTACTATAACGTTTGGCAGCTGGCTGATACCAATACGTTTTGGAGAATATAATTTATAGATAATAGAATTTACGAATATAAATTCACATTCCATTTGGCTTGGGTTTCATAATCAGCTATTGTTCGTGAGCTTCAAACCCACACGCTGTGGAAGGGGGCCAAACAATATCTAAATCATCTACTACAATATTTTTGAAAATGTAAATGCAGCTTGTGCAATATGCAAAAACTGCATATAGTTGATCACAGTAGTGCCAAAGGCCATAAACTTAAAGTAGGTTCAAAATTTTTTGGTTGGAAAAATCAGACAAAATGTTGCGGGCGCACAAATGTGGTTGAATCCCAAACATTTCGGTCTTTAATGAGGCAAGGTGTCCTGATTGAAAAATCTGGAAACTCCGAAATAATCGCGTTGACAAGACTGAATACTTAAAGAGGAATTAAGGACGTCGCATAGCGACCCAAATCAATTTTCCATCACAAATAGTGGTGAGCGCTGATAGACGCTCTCGAATCCCTTGCATCAAGGGTGAGATCAAATCGAATACGACTTACTATGGGGAAAATGTTCTAGGAACCTCTTCGAAGCTGTGAATGCGCAAATATATCCATCGAAGAACATTCAAATATATTCTGTTCCTTCGTACAAAGTTTGTGTACAAAATGAATACCTAAAAACCGGGTTCCACATTTCATTTCGTCCTTAGGGTTCCCCGGATATAAGCCCGATAGACCTTTGCGATCGGTTCCGTTTAGAGAGCACAGTAAGGACATGAAATTTAACGTGGCAGCATTGAGTGAAAGGCCGCAGGATTGTGTTTGCGTTGTGATCGTGCAGCCTTCGATTCGTTTTGACGTCGGAAGGACAAAGACAACGGAAATAATGGTTAAAGGAACCGAATTTTTGATAGCTTTTGTATATTTTTACGTTGAACCCGATTTGAAATAAGCTCAAGCTAAAAGTCATTGTCTTTTGAATTGATGCAACTTGACCAGCTGAGCCAATATCAGGTTAAGTTTTTCAGGATGGGAAAAACAACCGTCACTTTTTACAACCAACCGATGCTTCGTCTTTGGGGTAATGCCATAAAACCATATAATTAGTAATTACCAGTAATTAATAACATCTAAGCTTGGTTTTATAACAAAATAAACTCTCTTGCTTCGCTCTTAATCTCGTATTGTCCTTCTTTTATATGCGGGGAAAAAATCATCACTCAAGCAAACAACCCAAGTTAGATGCCGTTTAACTACTCCTTTATAATTAACAACTCTGAAAATATAGTATAAAACATGCTTCTTAATTAGAAGTGACATATTCCTTTCCTCTTCTTTTTCACACATCACAAATACATTAGAAACATTTGAGACCTATAAAACAGCTTGGTCTGTAGTGAAGAAAACTTCATTAGCGGATCCCTACTCGACTAACCCAGAAGACTTGGTGGGTTAATCAATAAAAAGGCTGCAACGGAACATCTGGCGGTGGAATGCTAAACACACAGGACAATATGTTGGCACACAGCACTATTGAGCAAATTGGCTGGGTAGAAAATGTCTTTGTCCTTTAGTTTGTCAACTCGAAGAACACGATGGCACTACTTGACTGGAGAGGCAAACTAATGTGCGGGTAGGATGTCAGAGCGATTACTTTACCGAAATTCAAGGAAAACCCTTACCTGAATACATTTTTTTTACCTCTTGACTACATCATTAAATGCAAAAGGACTTAAGATTTACAGGAATAATTCTATACTAGTCGCGGGAACAAGACATTCAAGGATGTGAACGGTTAAGACGATGGTTCAACTCCTACGTTGACGAGTTGGTCGATAACTTTATTTCTATTCTTCAGTACCTATAAAACCTTCAGCAGAAAGTTTAAGCCATTCAGCCTTCTCCCGTAATTACAATTGTTGGTGCAGAAGTTTTTTCAAGTTGCCGCCGGTGTGCAGAGTTATTATGAAGGAAATAAAAAAGAAAGTTAAACGTTCATAGATGCATCTGATGAAAAAATCATGAAGAGTTTCTAATATTCGCAACGGGGGGCAAAGAAAATCCTGATTTCAAATCTTTCGTAAATATTTTTCACAATGTTCTGGTTAAATTGAGAAATGAGATTTGCCCGTTAACTTCCTCTTTTCAGACTTATCTCTACAGCCATTGTATCATATTTTATGGAAGTTTCTTCAAGGATTCAACTTTAGTGAAGTTATATTTCATGGAATTGTCTTAAGTATATTCTTAATTATTTTTGCTCAAAGTATGTGCAGAAAAAGTCTGGCCTGCTAAGCTTTATATTAGATTTAAGTTTAAAGGACTTTAGATGTATAATTAGGACCCGGATATGGAAACTTTGGATCGAATATTAAGAATTCCGTGAAATGTTCAAGCAGAAAAACAAGCATTGGCTACTGAAGAAAGGGGTGATGGGAGAGGGGAAAGGGGAGGATAAAATATTAATGTCGAGGCCCCGCATGCCCCCTCATTAACGTCGAAAGAAAGGAGTGATGAAAAGTTGGAACATGTAAGTGTTAATGTTCGGCGTATCCTCTCATAGGCGTCTACAGGAAAGAGTCAAGGAAATAGGGTAAAATATTGTTTCAACCTGTTGTTTATTTGTGCAAGATAAGGATTAAAATGAAGGGATTTGTTAGTGCAAAAAAGAAAGAGCGAAGAGGATTTAAGTCGACGAATATTATGATACATCATTTCATTTTTGATTTTCTCAGTGCATAAACATTTTTTGAAGAGAATGTTCTTTTTAAGGTAAATTTTGAAAATTTTACCAACAAAATGGTATACAATGTGTTAAATAAAAATGGTGTGCTCACTTTGAATTTTTATTACTTTTATAAACAGATTTTTACTTTTATATTTATGTAGGTTTTAAATAATAAGTACTAAGTTAGGTGTGCAATAAATGTAACCATGTAAGATCGAAATTGGAGAATGTCAGCTTTCACCGGTGAACGTCAACACATACCAAATACGTCGGTGAAAGATCGAATGTTTCATCACATTCTTGCACATTATTTTCCTCACCGGTGATTGTGACAATCACAGATATGCTCTGGTTGAGGTCCAAAAAAGAAGAGCTCACAAAACGGCACCTTGCTCTCTCCCATCAAGTCCTTTGTTCTGCTGGGAGTTAGTCAGCTATGTCAGTTTTATGCAAGCTTTGATGATGCGTACAACGTTTTGTTCTTAGTTGTTATTCGTTTGATTTTTTTCCGATATCGTAATTTATACTGAATGGATTGAAGCCAATTGTGCTCTTTTTAAACGGCTAAACTAGTAGACAATCGTTTTTATTTTTCTCGAGAAAAAGTACTTTAAAATACTTTCTGAAGTGGTTTCTGCTAAAATGAATTGTGACGTACTTTTGGATTACAGTTTGAATGGTTTCAAAATCAATGCTGGAAAGGAGTTAATTATACCATTAAAATCAGGAAAATTACTGTGAGTTGGCACCTGATGAGAAACGGCAGGGACGCGTGTACGAAACCAGCTTGAGCTCTTTCCACCTTTCTTTGTAAATATTAAATTCACTTTCGAGGTATTCGACAAATTTGATCAGAACTTCCGCACCCATGAGTCTTCGCTGAGTGAAAATGAATAAATTGATCTACCAAAAACTTCTAGAAGGGAAAATTATGTTACCAATTAAGAGTTGTAAGTTGTAATAAGGTACATGAAAAAATTCATGACCTTAGCGTTTAAAATGATACAAAATTTAAACACTTTAATTTTGAAATGGTGAAAGCTTTTTTCACATCCTCTATTGCACTAGTAGTGAAGAAAAGAGTAATTTGGTGTTTAGTAAATTGCCTGTAAGATTTGGAAAAATAATCTAAGCTTCTTCTAATTAAAAACAAAAAAAAAATAATAGCAAAAGCGCAACGCCCTCATAGTGTCACTCAACGTTCCAATATTATATAATATTTAACAAGGAAATGCCTGCTACCAATGAAACCTTCGTCATCAGCATGAATTTGAAATTGAAATATTCGTAAGGTGAGATTTAAAGTGAGATTTCCAAGGATTTAAAAGTCCTAGAAATAGAAAGACAAAGAGTGACAAGTCAACACTAATTACTTTGAATGTGGGACAAATAAAGGAAGGGAACACTTTAAATCCCAAAAGTTTGAAGATTAATGGAAGGCAAAAGAAGTAAATTCTGCCGAAATACGCTTAAAATCATGAAAAATGGTAGGAAAGAATGAATCCTTGAATGATTCCGCTGAGATAATTACTATGGATCCTACAAAATTCAAGCGTAACACGATAGGGAAAGAATAAATATGAATAATTTGACTTTCTGAAGAATCATGGAGCTTTTTCATTTTTTCTCCTTCAAGGATATGCTGGTGTCCGTAAGCATCCTTAAGGAATTGTCAAACTGAAGCGCGTGTAAACGGACACCAGTTATTGTGACAATGCGAAAGTTGAAAATGCAGTTGTTGGTTTATCTTGTATTGGTACAATAAGATATTCACATATAAAGACTTTAAGCTCTGCACAGCTAAGGCCAAGATTGACAGGGAATGCGGATGCTCACCTCACTCTATTTCGAACTTTCCGAAAAATTGGAGGACTTAAAAAAGTAAAATTGAAGAAGCTGTAAAAGGATGACCATGTTCAGTAGATGTGTGAAGAGTGGACAGAATGATGTCGAATGTGCGAGTAAGTTTGAAGGACAAAGACTGGCGGAAAACCCAGGAAGCACTAAAAGAGAATCGAATGCGGAGAACTGTTTCTCGGTGTTCCACTTGGAAGAAGCGTTTAACTGGCCAAATTTGTTGGAGGCGCTATATGCGAAGACCAATGGATCGAGCCGGGTGGCAAAAGCTCTGAATACGAAAAAGGAAGGTGAAGGTGAGCAGGTAAAACCCTCGAAAACGCTCATCTTAAAACTGATTTTTGGAACCATCAATCCAATATTGTTACCTTACTGCAATTATCTTGTTGATCCAGATCTTTCCAAGATCTTTCTACAACTAGAAATATCTTGCTTACCGCCCGATGAATCGAATGTCGAACGAAGTCCAAACTTTTGGACTTCGACTCCAAAAAAAGACTCCCACGAAACGTTCTTTTCAATTGGAAATCTGAACATTTCTGTGATTGTTTATGTAGAATTGTTGCATTTCAAGAAAATTGGATCGTTTTTTTACTTGCATATCTGTCACATAAACTGTTCTCCAACTTTCCATTGCAAAACTGCCACTAATCACAATTTCCTGTTGCCTTATGACTGCTGTACGCAATGTGAAAATGCATTTTTCACGCTTGCATGAATAGAAGGCCATGAAAACTCCACCCATAACAATCGCTCTCATCTACAAAACCCTATAGTCAACCCGAAGCCACTTCCCTTTTCAGTATCCTGGATCCAATGTGCCTTGTTCTGAATAATGGAACGTTCCATCCATTTTCAACTAGGAGAAGGATTTTATTCAAAATTTATGAAGCTCTGCGTAGGAACCGACAAACATAGTTTGTAAATAGATGCAAAGAATTGTTTACCAAAATATTGCCACATTCATTTTAAGTTGACGACGGTTCCAACTTGCTGCAAGTTTAGTATTTAGCATTTTCCACTGCCAAGTTTTCCTCTGAAACTGAATTTCAATTTGAACAATCATTTGTGGAAACTGCCGAGTTTAAAGTATTCGGGAGAGTAGGGTGGATGTAATTGCTCCTACACTCGTTTGGAGCTGTTAAATTAAGATAAGAGGTTAATAGCCAGCATGTGTGCTCGGCCATCAAACATGTGTATTACAAGTGTGTAAACAATTCCCATTAGAAAGTTGATCGGGTCGTAAAGAAATCATTACCTCAGCAATTTCGGTGATATAGGCAAACGCCAATTATAAACCACCCTCTACACTTCAATTAATTTACATAGAGTACTTAATGGTAATGGGCTTGGTTGGCTTTTCATAATCATTTTGCAGAAGTTCTTGAAATTGCCTGTAGGCAAACATAACGTTCACCTTTCGGTGTTTCCAAGGACCAAGTTGAAACATTTACGTAACGTTCAAACATTGCTGTTTAAACTTGCATTGATATGCGCCTCATATGAGTCGCCTCATATGAGAATGTATGCTTTTGAATATGAGAATTCCACCAAGAATTGTTGAACATTACATGCGAGCAGGTGTGAACAATTCTTTTCCATGGTTTCCATTTTTAACTTGGACATTTCCACTGTGTATTGCATGAAATTTGAAACAAGCGCAAGTATGAAGATAAATTAAGTGAAGGTTTTGCATTTTAGAAGAGAAATTTCAGGTGAATTTACTTTTTTTTAAATTTATTACATCCTGAAATGTGTGCATGCTTTAGTGAATTTAAATTTCGATTGCGCTGCCGAGAAAATTAATTTCAACTTGCTAAATTGCATGAAACGAAGCAATGACACCAAGCTTTGAACACGTCTTTCTGTAGATAAATTTGATAGATTTCATGAAGTGTCGTCGGGATGGAAAACAAAGAAGAAGCGATTACGATTTTGATTTTTTACGAAAAACCTAGCGGGTTCAGGCTAATGCTTATAGAAATTCTTTTCCCAACTGTTCAGAAGGTGGGAAAACGCGGACGCAGTAAATATTAAAAAATGTTGAGCCCCCTAGATCCACTTTGATATCGAAGACTCAGAGAAAAACCTTTGATATCGAATGAGAGAAGGTACACATGGTTCATGGCTTTCGTTTGTGCTTCCAGATTGATACAAATAAAATTCGTGCTAACATATCAATCATTGATCCTTGATAACTAACCTATGCAGAACTTGTACATGTTTTAGAAGTTTTTTCATAACATGTATACGTACGCTATACGCTAAATATGCTCCCGATTCTGCAAAAGTATTACCCGGTGATCTGAATCTTCCTTTTGTTGAAGGGTCCTTCTCGTCCGTTCCAATGATTTTTTCCACTGAGCTCATTTTTATGTCACTTTTATATTCTCCCTCCCATTGCTCGGTGTCAATAATGTTGATAATCCACTTGGTAGTTTACTTGATTTTGTTGTATCAAATATTCTATCTCATCGCTTATCAGTTGCATTCGTCTTGCAATCCTATGGTTGTTCTGATCCCTAACACCCAACATTATACCTTGACCTAGCTGTTGCACTTTTTACATTCATAGAACCCGTCCTGTCCCCCAAAACTCATTTCCAAAATTCAGTTTTCCCAAGACAAATAATAATTTACTAAATAATTAACTTCCTTTGCCCGACTGAATTCCATTGTTTGCTAAGCTGGAGAGCGTTTGTGCTTTATCCAAATTTTGAGAGTATCTTAATAATCTTTTAAGACGTTTTACTCCTCTACAAACTTGGTTTTGAGCAACACAGGTACCTTGAATTACATAGCGTGAACGAAACCTAAGGATACGGCTTAGTGTTTTCTTAAACCAGGCTAAAAAATGCTAAAAGAGGAACCAGGAACAGTTTTGATGATTTATACTTAAATTTTCTGGGCTCAAATCAGGTCACTAAAATCGTTTAATAATTTTAATTGAATTCCTGGTATACTTGATTGGGACATCAATTATATCAAGTATCTACTCTACTCAAGTATCCACTCCCGAAACTATTTCGTAATAATTCTTATTCGTTTTACCTCTGCTTTCTTCCATTCTGTATCAAATGTTCTTCTCGATTATTTCTCCAACAAGAGTAATTCAAGAGATTCAACAATCTCTTCTGTACTGAATCTGAAATCTGGAATCGACATCACTAACTCCATTGATATTCATATTAGTTCTGGTTCCAAATAAGTGATGGTATCCCAAATAATTTGTGAACCCTCTTGCACCCTCTCTTTCAACCCCATAACTTTCTCAATCTACGCCTCTTCAATCTACTGTAAGTACTAGTGTGTTTCCCATAAATTGGAAGCAACATCGTTTGGAAACATTATTCTGATTGGTAAATGAGGTGATCCTTCTCTTTAATGTTACTATCGTCCTTTTTCTCTGATTCTATGTTTTCCAAAACTTGCCGACCAATCTATTCACGACCGATTCTCTGCCGAATCGCAATCAGTTACAGCCCCTGAGAAACATTGTTTTCATTAGAAAGGCGGTTCTAAGTTGATATGATCTTCACAGGTATATCTGATGTATATGATACTGTCGTTCATTATCTGTTTTATCTGAAATTTGAGTACCTCTTTATGTCTCGGAGCTGTATTTGTCTTGGTATAGTCTTTCTTCTTTTATTGTTTACGACAACATTTTGGCTCTTTTCCATCCTCCATTTTGTGCCCCGCAACGTTCCAATTGTTGACCACTATACTTCTTTCGTTTACAAAAATGATCCTCTTTCTATGTCTTCTCTCTTTACCGATAATTTCAAAATCTTAAGGTCAATTGTGTCACTTGAGGATTACCGGTTCCTTCAAGATAACTTTACACTCTTTGCAAGTGGTCTTCTTCTGAATTGTCATGTGTCAATACTTCAAAGCGCCACAAAATAATAATCTCTTTGAATACCTAATCAATGCTTTTTATCTTCACGTGAAATGTCTCCCACTCTCTCTGTTGTTACAACCTTTAAGGGTTTAAAGCAACTTTTGACCAAAATTTCACGCTCAAATCCTCAGTGTGATAGCTCAAGGTTACAAGGTTTATAGCTCCAATCCATGGCATGTTCAAAATAATTTTCCTATTACCGAAGGCATGTTTGCCGTCTTCTTTTCCTTATTCTCTGGTTTTGAAAGTATCAAAACTCAAAAATCCTAGGTGAGTTTGTGCTAAGGATTACGATAGTTGCTCAAATTGTGGCTCTGAAATAGGTAGAATCACTACACCATAATATATTGACAAGGATCCTGGTAGTTTCTTGGTAGGACTAGTCTTAAATAAAAGTTCAACATGGGCCAATACTCCCCTGATCAAAAGGTTTCCTTCAAATTACTTCTCATTGACTACAACGCTCTAAGTCGAAGCTTGAATCAATCCTCGAAACATTTTTTATATTTGGTTTGCAATTTGGCCATCAGAGCCAACTTCGATTTTTCCATGATCTCATCTCGAGTAATGAAACGAGGGCCGGGGAACGTCGTCTTGAGTCGGCTGAATGGGAAATGTCACAGGAAGCCAAATCAGGTGAATTCGTTTCATTTTCAACCAAATCATCATGGATAACGATAGCATCGTGTGACGGTGCATTATCGTGATGCAAAATGCACGAATTTTTTCCCCAGAAACCTGTTCTTTTTGGTGAATTGTTTCACGCACAAGTCTAATAACGCCTTAATAATACTCCTTGTTGATAGTCTGGTTGCACGCCATTCACTCGCTCGATGTTTATACTGCGTGTCATGCTCATGAATCGACGTCTCGTCCCAAGTAATGATCTCTTTGATGAATTTTGGGTCGGAGTCGCCTTGGAAATAATGTCTTTTGCGACGCCAATGCGGCCCCTTTCTTGCACGAAATTCAGATCTTTCGGCTCCAGCTTTGAAGACACACGTCTGAAGCCCAAATCTTTAACGAAAATGTCTTGAACGGATACAAAACCAATGTCTTCAGGCAAATCTCTAATAGTCAATTCACGGTCTCCAGTTATCCATTCTCTGATTTTATTAATTTTTTCATAGGTTTTCCATGTCGAAGGGGTGCCTCTGCGTTCATCATTTTTCACGGACTCACGGCCACTTCTGAAGTGTTCGTTTCATTTTTAACAACGGTTTTCTTCGGAATATTATAGCCGAAACACTTTTCTAACATTTGCAATGTCGTCGCACAATTTAAACGATGCTTAACGCAAAATTTAATACAAACTCGCTGTTGCAAATTCATTCCCATGCTTAAAATTGTACAAAATCGAAAACACGCAGAATCGCAGATGTACTCAACACGGCGTCACTTTTTCAAACTTCAAGCTTTTAAGCTGAAAATTTCATAGAATGTCAATGACATATGTGGCAACCTTAAAAACAGGGAATTCAGACCGGGTGACTGAGAGCTCCACACGGTGGTTATTCCGGGAACTTTTTTATCAAGGCAATTATTGCCTACCTGCTCGTTGCAAAAAGTATTCTTGAATTTTGACGTTTGTCAGCGTTCCATTGTTGGTGGACGCCAGTAGCTAGTCTTTTATCAAATGTTTTGTGAGATACACGTTACATTAATCTGTTTCATTTTAACTTCAGAAATAGAAAATCAAAAAGTACATATTCGTCATGTCATGCTGTGGGAATTCAAAAGATTCAATCAAGGCGGGAACTAAGGCGAGGGCTGACGAAGAATATGCAGTGTATATGGTGAACAACTGAAAACTGAACGGCCGGTTATAATTGGCTAAATAAATTTTGTTCTCGAGATACGACCTTAAAGAAGGAACCGTAGGAGCCGTATATACAGCAAGGGTTACTCAAGAGAACATTTTTGAGCTCAGACGGTCTGATTTACCGAATCTATTTTATTCCCCCGATGTTACCCCGACAAATTACCACCTTTTTTTCCTCACAAACGTTTTTGAATGGGAAAACCTCCTATTCTGAAGAGCAAGTTAGGCAGGTTCTTGAAAACTTTTACCAACTCAAACCAACCAAATTTTATAAGGGAAGAATTATAAAAGACAAACTTTCAGGAAGATGAGAGAAGGTTAGGTATAAGGCTGTTTCAAACAAAATATAAAATTAATATAATATGTTTTTCAATAAGAAATGTCCGATAAAAAAATGAAGTTTAATTTCACTCAACCTTATCGGGACCACAAATATAAATCACTGTAAAGCTCATACGAAAAACACAAGTAATAAAATAAATTCGAATTTAGGTAAAAGTCTAGGACTGTATGAAAGGATTCTTCCGGAAAAAAGCTGGCAAGCTCATAGAAATACGATCGAAGTAGCAGGGGAGTTTCCAGAAATTTTACAGACATGTTCTTGTAATAAACACAATTTCAGCAGCAATTAACTATCAGCGGAGTAGGACGGTACCTCACCATACATAAATAAACGTTTTTATTAAGTGACTCACATTTTTAGAATATTCATCAAATCAAACAAATTCAGTCTTCAAAACGATCGGACTCAAAAAAATTGACGTGAATTATTCCGGCAATAATTCAAATTTAAAGAATTGTGTGCACCTTCTCCCCTTTAACATCAATCAACCCGAATCATCGACAAAAATCAACTTCAAAAATGTTGACACCTACTTTATATTTTCTTATGGTTTTATTTGATTCCTTAAAGAGTAAAAGCAAAAATTTGACTGGAATACCAAAAATGAAATTTATTCAAAAGTCAGCCAAAACTAGGACGAAAATATGAGGGCGATTTGAGGGTACACCTGATTTTAAGTAAAATATGTTGATCCGTCATTACTTGGATATTTTTTTATAAGCCTTAGTTGCTTATTCCTGTGCAGTAAAAAGACTTTTGGAAATATTTATTTATTCGTGCAGATTTGGTCAGTTCAAGTGCAAAAATCGAATTCATTCATAGACCTCAATTTTGACAATATTTTGTACACCCTTCAAAACTTTATAAGCCTTCAACAGATTGGATTTAATTTGTTTTTTTTTTATTAGTAGTAGTATTCAAATTCAAAAAAGTATTCCGATTCGATGCATGCATCGATAAGGATACAGCTGCAGCGGTGTATGCAGAATGCTTAGGGTCAGCAACAACACTGTAAAAATGGTGGAATTGCCAGGAAGGAAACGTGGAGGATATGCAAAAAAGCGGTCGATCGTCGGTACTTTCAGGCCAAGCAAAAGCGCAAATCTGGACTTTGGCTGAATGTAGACGATGCTGTAACTGGAGCCTGCAAGCCTACAAAGATTGAATGAAGGGCAAACTTACTGAGAAGAACAATCTATGCTGGCTGAATCTCTGCCAAAATCTCAAAACCTCGAATTTGCTGAAAATTTACGTGCTAATATCCTTTTTACGGAAAAGTTGTAGATTCAGCTGCATACAATACCCAATCGACAGAATATAATAGTGAGGACCAGCAATTCTGCAAATATTTCTCTATCACAGATTTCGAAATTCGACTGAAGAATCTGTAGTGGAAAAACTTGACTTTGTTCAGCAGGAAGTGCCTGTCAATGGAGAATATTCTAGGGAAATTATTCTCCCTGTTTTTGGGTAATGCCTCACTAATCACCAACAATTCAGGCATGGCAAATCGTTCTTCTTTCAAATTAAGTGCAAGAAATACTACAGTAAGAAACTTTTACCGCACCTTTTAGGATGCATGTGCACCCCGAATGGAGGGACAAGGGTTGAAAGCATAGATCTACACGTATGAAACGTCAGTCAACAAGGTTTTATGCGTAAAGCACGAACCTGCCAACACTAGCAATGCTCTTTTTTCAAAAACTAAAGAAAATATCCCTCTACCAAAATTGTGGAATGTTTTCTTTTGAATTTGAAAAATTGACTTGATTGAATCGGTTTGAGCTACAACCAAAAATTTAATTTGGAGACGAATGATTGGAAACAGGACCTTTAGATGGCATGTACGCGACAGCTGTGGCAGCCACGCTTTTGGATATATGGGATTGACATATTCACAACATAACTTATGATTAAAAAATAACGGGAGTTTCGAAATGCCGCGCTTATCCAATCAGTACAACACTACGTTGGCAATACTTTTATTCGTGTTCTGTCAAATTTTGACGCATACCGTACGGTTAGTATTCAATTGGTGTCTATGCGGAGAAGGCGGAGAACTGTTGCGTAGCTATTTTTATAATAAATGAAAAATTAGAACAACGCGCATGTCTAGAATTTTGTGTTAAAAATGAAATTTGGTGTGCCGCTTCGCTGCAAATATTACTAAAGACGTATGGTGTAGTTTTTATGTCGAAAACATGAGCATATGAATGGTATCAAAGATTCAAGGGTGGCCGAGAAAGCCTAGAGCATGATTAAATCCCTGGACGGCCATCAACATCTGGAAGACGAATAGAAATTATCCGAATTACCAACGAAAAACCGAATCAGCGAAGCAAATCGTGTTTAAAAAAAAGAAAGATTGCTGTGTTGTTGAGCATCTCATATGGATCAGCCAAACACATTTTAACTGATATTTTGGGAATGAAACGCGTCGATTCTCGGCTTGTACCAAAAAAGCTAAATTTCATTCAAAAACAGCGTCGTATTGATGTGACCAAACATATGATTTCCAACGCAGACAGCGACCGAAAATTCAAAGAACGCATCTATTTTGGTGACGAAACATGCGTTGACGCATTTGATCTGCCGACGAACAACAATTCTCCAAATGGTGCTTCAGAAATGAGCCAAAACCGAAATGAGAATGCCGAAATCGGTCCAAAATCGAAGTTTTGCTGATTGTTTTCTTCGATATTCATGGTGCGGTGCACTGCAAATTCCTTCTCAAGCACCAAACGGTCAATAAAGAATACTATTCAGGCATTATGCGTCGTTTGCGTGAAGATATTCGGAAAAAG
Source organism: Stratiomys singularior (assembly GCA_954870665.1). Classification (NCBI taxonomy): domain Eukaryota; kingdom Metazoa; phylum Arthropoda; class Insecta; order Diptera; family Stratiomyidae; genus Stratiomys; species Stratiomys singularior. The sequence goes on along the minus strand of OX940881.1, from coordinate 23,356,016 downwards.
GCCCGACTTGTCAAATAACAATTCATGGATTTTACACAACGTTAATGCTCATACGGCCTTGATTATTTCGAAACTTTTGGCCAAAAAATCGACCAATGTCGTCAGCAAAACACTATACAGTCCAGACATTGCCCTGTGGACCTTTTCTGTTTCCCAAATTCAAATTATCATTGCGGAGAACGCGTTTTGAAACCATAGAGTACATAGAGAATTGGCGGCCTATTAAAAATGTATGCAAAATTCGATCAAAGGTTGGTATTGCCGCGAGAAAGTTCCAGGCTAGATTCCCAGGATGACTGGGGAGGTGTTTAGTGGATAGTCCAAAAGCATTTTGCGTCTGCTAGTCCCACCTTGAGGACGTAAGCAGCCTTCACCTCCCTATCACATATAAAACATCTTTGGAATAAAGTCAAATTTTTAGCGTTTGAATTTGTTTTCCTATATTTTATTAATTTGTCTGTTCCCATTCTTTTGAAATCGACTGGCAGCTGTATTCAGTTTTTTAGTATCTCTAACCTCTCTGGTTCCCTCGACATCAAATTGACAGATAATGTTCGAAGAAAGTAAATAGAAGAAATTGGGATCAAGGAAAAAGTGTGGAAGCCGCACTGAAATTGTCGGACAATATTGTGCTCAATAGTTTTCAGTATTGTGCTCTAAAGGTTTTCGAGAAGTACAGAGACTCACGCATCCTGGCAACACGGTGGCTCTCAGTTCAATTTTACCGAAATACTTGAAATAAAAATTCATTCTCTCTCCAAATTTTTAAAAATTAAACTGTTGAGATCCGCACTGATATTACCTCTAATTTTCATCATATATCATATTCAGGCAATGGAGGAACCTAAAATTGAATTCAGCCATGAAAAGCGGAAAACGTTCTTAGACCAGGGAGAAAATAAGTGCTGATTCGCGCCAAATTCGTCAGGAAGGTTAAACACATAGTAATGATAATACTTTCATTTTTCTTTACCATCTCGTTCATCGTACTTATCAACACAGCAGTGAGAAAAATAAATTTTTAAATTTGAATGAAAACAAAGAAATTCACTTTAAAAACAAAGAAAAACCACCGGCGCATAAATTCATGTGTTAACTTTTGAGGAGGATTTCAGATAAATTTGCTTGAAAATTAATGTTGTAATTAGTGCGGTGTTGAAAAAGCTGTATCAAGGTAGATTGGTTTTCATAATATGCATTCCTGGCTGATGGGAAATTACAATATTAGTCATCCGGAAAATATAAGGAATTGTTATATTGTAAATATCCAACACGAATCGAAAATAACCACAATCGAGCGGAGAGTAAAATATCCAATTGAAATTTCTAAGTAATAATTAATTGATGTAAAGCTGACCTGATATGAGCACTCTCTCCTTTCCTGTTGAACAATAATCCGAACGATTAATTATCCTCGAAGTGATTTGATACACGCTACACTAATCCCAATATCAAACAAAAAAGAAGTGAACACTTCACTGTTGATCTTGTAAGGAAATTTTCATTAAAGCCAATGGTAAACTTCACTTTTTTTTTCTTCAAAAATGCCAATTTTTCACAATTGTGAAGCAAAGAATCAACTTTTGCATATTAATTCTATCTGCACCACTTTCAAAGAAAAACACTCAATCTTGATTCCCACTGAAATGTTTATCAGATAACAAACTTTGCCTGATTAAAACATGTTTATGCTACCGAGCACTTTGTTACAACAAATTTATCTAAATCCACAATTGAAAATTATCGGAAAAATCATAATTTTTTTCTCGTTAATTCAAACGCGCATCACGCAAACATTCACGTAAATCTACCACGGATCACATTAAATGCAAGTTACTATGTTAAAAGACCAACGGGGCAAGCCATAGATTGTTAAAGCTTCAACACCCCGAGGGTTGAAACGAACATAAAGATAACAATGATTTGCATCGCGAGATGGTTACGTTTCGCGACCTCACCAAGAAAGTGCCATCCGGAACGGAAATACCCCCCAACACGAAAATAAACAGTTCTGGAAATGAATTCGCGAATAAACACTGCAGGACGACAAGGAGCAAGCGAACGTTTCACATGGATTCGACCTTTACAACTGACAGTATGCTCATGTTGCCTGCCTCACGATGGACCATTTCCAACATTGTACCAAATTGAATCCGGTGGCGTTGCAGAAGGATCTCATGCTGTTTGCAAATTTACGTACAGTCTGCTCATCAGAGCTCCCTTAGATTGTAACGTGCATGGAATGAACAACGTCTGGACGCCAAGGGAGCAAGTATTTGATAGTAAAAGCGTAGCAGATTGATAAAACTTAGTATCCTTCACAAGAACACCGGCTGCCACGAGGTTTTTTCTATGTCATCCGGAGAGAACACATGCTTGCAGCTTTCTCTGTTTACTTGCAAAGAGATGTTTTCACGCAGGATACTCTTTCGGCCTCTTCTGTCATGATAAGGATGCTTTCGTTCGACGAATAGGAGCTTTTCATTCAGTCGGCTAAGAGATTCGTACTCAAAGGACATACTTCAGCACTTGGAATTATTGCTTCTATCTGGCATTCTTTCGTTGTTCAAAATAACAGCAGACTACTGTATGTATCTGAGGAATCACTAGGAAAAGTACTACCTCTTTTTCGAGAGCACTTTCCTAGAAAATGGTATTCCTCGAAAAATTCAAATATGAAATTTTAATTCTAGGAAAAGCAACGATTCAATTTGATTTCAAACGATTACAAGAACTCGTAGGACATTATTCTCATTAAAGTCATATCTCCCTTTTTAATTCCCAGTGTCAAAACCCCTACTCCATTATTTCACTTCGTTTAATTAGATCCAGCCATTGACCAAGCTCATTTGTGGTCTACCTCAAATGTGTGCTTCCAACCGACAGCAAATAGTCTTAAAGACAATAATGCTGTGGGATTATTTCAAAGCTAGGCTAAATTTAAGGAGAGTTAAAGTATCTTCCCAGAAATTTGTAGAATGCTTGCAGTAATGATTTATGCGAGAATATTAGTTTAACTACAATATTTCAGGATACAAAATATGATTCGAATTTTCGATTGAGTTTTGATGTAGAAGTTTGTCTTTGCCAAATAAAGGACTTTTAAACAATTGAAGGCTGAGTTCATGTAGAGCACTTTTTTAGATTTTGATTTTATTACTCGAATTGAGCTATTGATTTTATTTGGAAAAAATGAGGAGAGCAGTTTTTAAGCGAGAAATACTTGAGAAAATAGGACACAGAACAATTAGGATGAAATAAAGCAATAAAAGTGGTATCTCATCCTATGACACCAGTTTCAATTTTTTTCTCAAACCTTTCAAAAAATTCCTAGGCAAGTTTCTTAGTGGTCTATATGTGAAGCAACACATTGTTTTCGATTTCAATGAGCTCGTATTCAATTACAAACTAAGCCAAGACATTCTAAAAAAACCGAAGCATCTTGGGTTAAAAAATAGCAGAAATATTGTTTTTTTACCAATCAGAAGAAAAAAAGACTTTAAAAAATGACCAATACCGTTCCAACCATTAAAAACAACGAATTCTTACCACCAAAAACCATATATTTTTTATAGACTCTCTCTTTTCGCCTGCCTGTTTCTTTCTATTATTTCTCTATCCCCATCAAGAATCATTTATCATCAATCATTAATTATTAATGAACAATCATCAAAAATCGATCATAATTTATCATTCATCAATCATTAGACATCAAAAATCTATCATCGAATATCAATCGTCAACCATTCATCATAAATCATAATTTATCAATGATAATTCATCAATGATCAATTGTCAATCATCAAACATCAATCATCAATCATCAATCACCAATAATCAATCATCAATCATTAAAGATAAAACATTAATTATGAATCATCAATCATCAATCATAAATCATCAATCATCAATCATCAACCATCAATCGTCAGTTATCAATCATCAATCATCAATCGTAAATCTGCAATCATTTATCATCAATCATCATAATTCTGTTATCAATCATCAATCACGATTCTGCAAATATCAATCATCAATAATCAATCACCATACATCAATAATCAAACATCAATCATCAGTCATCAATCATCAATAAACAATCATCAATCAGCAATCATCAATCATCAATCATCAATCATCAAACATCAATCATTAATCATCAATCATCAGTCATCAATCATCTGCCATCAATCATCAATCGTTGATTTTCAATCATTTATCATCAATCATCAATCATGATTTATATATGAACAATCATCAAAAATCAATCATAAATTATCAATCATCAATCATTAGACATCAAAAATGTATCATCGAATATCAATCGTCAATCATTCATCATCAATCACCAACCATCAATCATCAATCAATCATCAATCATCAGTGATCAATCAATAATCATCAATCATCAATCATCAGTGATCAATCATTAATCATCAATCATCAATCATCAATCATCAATCTTCAATCATCAATCAATCATCAATCATCAGTGATCAATCATCAATCATCAATCATCAATCATAAATCATCAATGTTCAATAATGAATTTTGAATTATCAAATATCAATCATCAATCACCAATAATCAATCATTTCCACCAATTATCATCACGATCATTAAACTCTCTTTCTCTCTCTGGACTACTTAGGTTAATCCTCCAAATTCCCAGATCAAATTAGGAACTCCTGTCGCAATTCTGCTCCACTTTGCCATTGACTTCTCCAAATAGCCAGGACTGAATTGACCTGGATGCAATGTTTATGACAAAGCCTACCAACAAGTTCCACGCCTATTTTCAAAAATATTCTTCATCTCGCTTTCATCTGTCCAATTGCAATGGTTGGGTTTTGCTATAGGCGTCCGAAAAACGACAGTTGACTATTGGACCTTTATGTTTATGTTTCACCAAGCAGACGATTATTTAGGTACATTTGGCGTAAAAGATAACCAGCAGTCCAACTGGTTCAGATTGTAGAAAGCTTTGATATTAATCCTATAAAAATTATCGTATCACATGATGTATCGATGTCTGCTGGCTCGGTACTCTCTTCAAAGAATGCCACAAGCATGTCTGATTGCACCAATTTTTTTTTTTTATAAATCATGTTAGTCCTGATCCTGAAGTATTCAAACGTATGGATTGATAATAAACGTATATGACCTGAACGAGAACGTCACACTGACATTTGATAAGTGGGGAAGCAGAGACATATTTGATTTTCTGATGGTGTTTGGTGTTCTGAAATCATCACATGTAAAATTTTTGACCTTTGATGAGATTTGAAGCGATAGAACTGGAATAGAATTTTTCCGATGTCCTGTCTAGGCTTCTTATTCAGGTTCCATCGTCTATGATGTAGTGTTCCATTGTCTATGAATTAATTTGTCCTATTCAGAGAACTTACGGATATCTTGCGTAACGATATCAAAAACCATAACATTGTTTCCAAAAACGTGAAATTAGTGAGCAGCTACTGAAATTTAAAGGCTGATATTCTCTAGTTTAGTCTAAAAATCAAGCGAGCCTAGCAATCAAAAGAAAACTAAACCAAGAAACAAAATACATACTCTAGTTCGCACCGAAATAATTATTTGTAGTACAAAATAGTGAAAGGTTTTTGAATAAACTTCTGATCTAATTCTGGCAAACTTCTAGGGGTTCGATCATAGTAGTTTCTCGACTAAACATATTACTACTAAATGCTCAAAACCTTCGGTTCATACAAACGAGCTCAAAGTTATGACGGCTATCCTAAACGGAGTAAACGATCTCAATTATTACGTCTTTTAGATCGACTTATAGAACCAATGCTTATTGGCTTACATGACACCTCTCAGAAGCCTATATCGTTGACCCATCTATTCCAGCGCCACGGTCAAGTGTACAATTTTGAAGGGATCATCGAGGAAAGATCATTGCCAAGTGAAAAGTTCTTCGACCTGAAGAGTTAATTATATAGCCCATCCGTCAAACACCAGAGAGCAGCGCGAGATTCATCACGCATTGCAAAACCCTCCCACATATGAAAAAACCTCTTCGAATTGAATGCTAGGTCCCATTTTTTATTGGTCCGAGCGTTCATTCAAACTTCGAAAACGCAAAAAGCTTATACCAGAAAACGTTGGTCAGCTGTGAGTTCCTGGGGATTACAATAAATTCGATATTAACACACACATTGACCACTTTTCCCTACCCATCATTGATGATCTAAGCTAGGAAGACAGTGGTTCAATATTTTTATTCATCAACTTCAGCAAATCTTTCACTAAATTAACATCACTCCTGAAGAAATCTGCTAAGCCGCAGTCAAAACGATAATCTCGCTTTTCCTACTTAATGTGTAATGCCTATTAGTCTACTTCGTGTGACCAAAACAGTGCATTGGACGCTCGAACAGCTGTTGAAAAAGCTCGATGCTCTCCGTATAAACCAGGATGATTTCTTGGTAATATCTGCAAACGGCAGTCACTGTGATTATCCAGCTGTTAACACTTGTGGCAAGTTACGTTGCGTAAACCAACAACGCAACTCAAACAAAGCAGTGGACATTGAACCATTCGTTAAGAAGTTTGATTTTAAATGCATCAATTAGTCTTCATTGTCTATAGTCTTCATCTTGTCAATAGTCTTCATTGATGACTCCTGCTACCTTGAGCAGGAGTTCTTCGTATTGCAAGCTATGGGGAGTGCCGAATTGGTCTTGCAGGGATCATTTTCGACCGGTATACAGAATAACAAGCACCAGCTCCAAAGACGCTCCAAGCCACCTCAGCTTGTCGAAGACAGATAGCGATCTCTCAGGCAAAACCTTGCCTCTGGATGTGCATCAACTAGTGCTTTTCCTGTGCTGTTCTCGGAGCTGCTGAAAGGTTTAATAAATAAGAAAGCGTAACTCACATAGCAAACAATGTTTGAGCTGAAAGCTGGTAACCCTGGTAACCATGCAGCCTTTCTCCTACCCTCTGTTGGCAGGACACACCAACAAGGCAGGCAATGTGGAAATTGATTCAGCAACGGAATAATAGTACTTGGAAACCCTTAAGATTCTTCCCAGAATAGCTATCCCAAACTCTACCCTAATTCTCGTGCTTCTGGCAATCTTCGCAACTATCGAGTTCTTTGCATTTTCGAGGTGGAACATTTCGTAATCCACAAAACAGACCATCGGACTTCATCGACCAACTCAAGAAGTTTTGAAGAAATTTTTAGGGAATTTTTCAGTTTCAGGTTAACCTTCTAAGCCAACTCAATACTCACCTACAAGCCAAAGATGTCCATATCGGTTGGATGGAAGAGGCATAGCGTATTCTGAAGGCCTGGAAACCCATCGATAAGGGTTCCTGGAGATGTGTTTTCTATAAGCACTGGTGATTGTGAAATCCTTACTTACCACGCTCAAGGAAGAATTGGAAGCCTCGCCAATGAGAATAATTTCTGGAACGTGACTATGTACCCTCTTATCAATCCATCTCGCCTCCAAAAGTAGCAGCCAACTACGCACAGGATTTCGTTGCATGCTTTCAGCACATTTTCAAAGTAATTCGACTTATGCTCTATGATGTGATTCGCGGCATTGATGTGATCTAGATATTGTTCGATTAGGTGTAAAAATCGTCAACGGCCACAACTACTTTATGGACATGATCAACAACGTTAAGACCCTCTCCACCAGCCTTCTGAGACAAGCTCACTTTGCGCAATACGATACCAAGCCAAAGCCACCTCAGTTAACGTCAATTTAACCACCTTTACCTGCTGAGTGGCCCTTGTTTTCTTTGAAAATATTTTTATTAGCTTCCAGAATACGTTAACATCAGCTGTGCATCACCATCAAGAAAATGGTGACAACTTTCCGTAGGGAGTCGGTGCCATCAGGGTTAAAAAGTCAGTGGCACTTTGAAATTTCCTGACAAATGGTGATCAATGAAGCCCACATTGCATTAGACTTATGAACTAATAAGAGATGCGAACAAGGTTGAAAGGGATCGCAAGATACTCATTCGCCTACAGTGAAAATTTGCATCCATGCACATTGACATTATATTAAATTACATTTGAAACTCTTTGCTTGCAAGGACTGACACTGTCAAGGACTAACGAAGGGCTTCTTTACTAACGATTATTAGCATGAATACTTGCTAGTATTGAATCCTCTCCAATTATTTACGTCATTTAATTTGCCGCGTTCAAGCATGCATGAGTTGTGCAAAAAAAGTATTCCTATCTCTTTCTTCATTATGCCCCCGAGAGTGTTTGTGCTTTCCAGTGTTAACGCTATGTCCAGGCCTATTCTCCAGATTCAAGGAAGATTAAATTCGATGGATTTATGAATTAAATAAATTCCGATGGACTACCATAACACCTTCGATATTTATTATATCAACTCATCATCAGGAGTTATTTTTTTTCTGCCGTATAGCGTCGAAGATCCTACTTTACTTGAAATTCCCTTCAGTTATAACTAATTTCTAATCATTTTGCAATACACAAACTATCAGGAAATCGGTTGCCCAAAGAGCCCATCTTAATAGGATTTATTCTTTGTTCAGACAATTGTTTATTAATTCTTTGCATTCGCGCACAGTAATTATTACTTGAACTCGGAAGGATGCGCTTTATTGAAACCGTGTATAGTAATGACTATTGAAGTGGAATTTAGTGAAAATCCACAAAAAGATAGATTTTGCTGTACAAATTCTTGGAACTTTTCTTATTTGAATTACTTGCATTGAATTTGAATGCATCTGAATTGCATTTGAAATTATAACCGCCACAAGTTTCATTGGAATAAATCTAATTGCCTTTTATACACCTCAAGCAGGAAAATTAGCTTATTTTCGAAAGTAGTTTTCTAACCCTACCAAACTCCAAAACAGGCGACTAAGTATGTAACGTAAACAATAACTTTGCAAAACTCCTGCCGTTGTTAATTATCCAGCGCTGTTATTAATTTTCATCAAAAGGATAAAGAGGTTTAGAATAGGTTTAAACTATTTGCAAAGTGCACACTTTTCATGATCCTAAATTGCCACAATATCAATCATTAAACCTTATTCCAATAATCTAAATTAACTTTCTAAATAACCCTAAAAGCGTCCTTTGTATTAATTTTAGTCACTGCACTGCATGCACCACATGCTCTCATTGCGCTAAATATGTCGAAACGGACAACGGCTCATTAAACTCGAGAACAACGCAAACAGGACAGCCTACATTCATCCTTAAAAATCGATTCCCACACATCCAATCTGCGATATCGATTACACATTGAAAACTATCCTGGCAACAAACATCCACAAGCAAGCCCGGATGGTCTGATTGAAAACATTCGACGCAAGGAGCAATGCCCAACAAAAAATAAATAAATAGCGAAAAATATTTACGCGTTGTTTGTAATGGCTGTGAAATTTAATGGTACCCCTGGTATGTAATTGAATTTTTATTTCATTGTGGTAATATCTGCCGGGCGATATTACAATTTCTCAAATAAGAATTTTTGCGGGAAACGTCCATTTATCCCATTATGTTAGGCTCCTCTCTACCCATAATAAAATCCAAGGGTCGAAGTTCACGTATCTGGCGATTTATGGAATTTAATATTATTTCCAGGATGTATCGCACACATTTCACTCTCATATGGATGCAGGATAAATGCTATCTGGTCTTTCACTTCACTAATGCAATACACGGTCCCATCTCTCATATTTGTCGGTAGTCAGCTAGTAAACTGCTTCTTGGTGCTTTTGAAAATTATGCTTTGATATCATGACTCTATTATGATTAAATTTCCTCAAGAATGTTTCGGCAAAGTTGTTGGATAGGTATCCAAAGGATTGAAAAATAAATCCTATTATCTGATCCGATGCTTCTGTTGAGACTGAACTTGTAGTCTGATTCACACCTAGCGTTATGTGCAATGAGTGCCTTAAGGTCCTTTTTGGTAGTGAGACAATTTAATACTAAAGAAGTTTCTTAAGAGATTTAACTTGAAGTAGTTGTCCGGAAACTTTATGGGTGTGGATGCGTGTCCTTGTCAAGAGTGTTCTCAACGTTTAGTAAAGTAAATTTCTAAAAATATTGTTGCACAAAGCAATATATTGCAGCAATGTTCGCTTAGGTTCGATTGAAAAACTATTAAATAATTTAATTATGGTGCGCAGAACGAAAGAGAAAAAGAATGCTAGAGAATATATTCATCCTTTGTCGAAGCCTGCTTACGCTCAAGTATCCGTTTTTTAGCCCGACTGTGCCTGCATTATTTGCTACGTCATACCATTTCACAATCGATGTTTATATTTCTCAGCCTAATGTTTTTGGGAAAGATTCTCCAATTTGTTTGAAGAGATCTCCACGCAACTTACTCCATCTTTTGACATCAAGAAAGGGATCACGCAATTTTGCGAGTTATCAATTTCCAATTGTGTACTAGTCAGAGCAAAAAAGTTCGAATCGTATTCTTTCCTTGCACGCTAAACGACTGCGTTCAATAGAAAGAAATATGTCTCGTCATATACTTGATTAAGAGCCGGACTCAAATCAGGAGTCAGGCGTTCATTCCTATTTTCTTTGGTGTTTCTCTTCCAGGATTGTTGCGAATGGCTGAAAGAGTGCTGTATATCTTCTCAATGGATATCATCCCTGTGATCACCAACGTCACCATCTTGAAGACCACTCAATATGTGTATGAAGTTCGTAGCGCTCCTTTTCTCGGCACCGGTGCCCACTGTTTTTGGTACAACTACTTCCTTAAAGTATCGCCCCATACATCTGCCCCATAGAGTCGAACGCAATGCATAGTGCCAATAAGGAGTCATTTCCTTGATGTGGTTAGCTCTCTCACACTGGAGATTAATTGCAGAAGTTCCGTTACACTGCAGGCTTTACCTAGGTTGTACTGATTTGCTCGAGAAAACTCATCTTCATCAATCCAAAAGGCCAGATATTTTATTGCTGGTTTTGAATCGATCAATGCGTTCACAAACATTGATATGCTTCACCCTGGCGCTGCTCCTTAATGTTAGGATTCATACTTTCGGGTTTACCACTAAATAGTCTCGTAGTTATACGTCGCATAAGAATATTTGGCCTGAGTTACACATACTCGACTGTGCGTTTCACGGTTAGCACCGCGACATCGTCCACGGATCAAGCGTGACTCATCTGGCAGCTCAACCCTCAGTCCTCCGTCGTAGGAGATGTTCCACGAGTCCGGCCAGGTGATGAAGTCTTGCGTAATACCTGATATAACTACAATCCAACGGCATCCTACCTTCCTTCGTGTCGAAGAGTAAGCTGCAGTCCTACAGATAATCCCACAAAATTGACATCACGCCTTCGAGAACGTAAGAATGGTTTTAAAGCGTTTCCAGGATATTCGCACATCTAACAAAGGTAAGTGCAATTTTGACGTCAGAGGTAACGAGGCAGAGAATAATCTGGAGATGACCTTAAAACCAGTTTAATAACGTGATTTGATTAAAAATCAAAAACAATTTATTTATTCAGCATTAAAACGGTGTGAAAAAAAAGGACCCGGATTTTGTAAAATATAAAATATTTTTGTAAAATATGTAACTATTTACCAATATTTATTTTGTCGCCTTCAAAGTAATCTCCATCAGATACAATACACCTATGCCAACGGTTTGTCGAGTCCTCGAAACACTTTTCATAAGCACTTTTTGGGGTGGCCTGCAGTTCCTTCAGCGAATTTTGTTTTATCTCTTTGATCGACTGAAAACGGGTTCCACGGGGCGGCAATTTTGGTTTGGTGTACAAGAAAAAGTCACTCGGAGCCAAATTCGGTGAATACGGTGATTGATCGATGGTGTTTATTGCGTTTTTGGCATTAAATTCGGTCACAATCGTGGCTCGATGCGATAGTGCATTATCATCGTGTAAACTCCATGAATTGTTCTTCCACAATTCCGGCCATTTTTGACGGATGTTCTCACCCAAACGCCTCAATACGGCCAAATAGAACTCCTTATTGACCGTCTGTCCCTCCGGAACAAATTCATGATGCACCAAACCACGAATATCGAAAAAAAACAATGAGCATCACCTTGATTTTTCCGAGGCCTTGGCGTGGTTTTTTCGGTTTCGGCTCGTTTTTCCCCTCCATTCCGATGATTGTTGACTTGTTTGCATGTCAAATAAATACACCCATGTCTCATCGCCAGTTATAATGCTCTCCATGAATGTGGGATCGGAATTCGCACGATATAGCATGTCCAAAGAGACCTGTTGATGGTACTCTTTTGAAGAAAATTCAGCTTTATCGGGATGACTCGAGCAAAAACGCGTTTCATACCATAATAATCTACCAAAATCATTCGAACGGACTCGCGAGAGATGTCGAGCTCTCTTGCTAACTCTCTAACAATTGCATGACGATTTTCAAGCACCATATCCTTAATTTTTTTAATGTTGTCCTAAGTTGAAGAGATCGAAGGTAGTCCAGAACGAGGCATGTCTTCAACGATCTCTCAACCGTCTTTGAACGCTTTGTACCACTCGTAGGCTTGTGTTTTTGATAAAACTTAATCAACGTAAGCCTTTTACAACATTCGCCACGATTCCGCACACGAAATTTGGTTAGAAACACAAAATTTCAGGCAAATTCTTTGTTCAATACTTTTATCCATACTGAATATCGCAACGCACTACTGTGGTGTACCGACTTAAGCAGCTGCTGATAACAAACTGATTGACAGATCGCCCTCATATTGGCATACTTAATTAAGGACAGTCCTACCAACTAAACAAAATATGAAATATCATTTACCCGGGGCATTTAAGTTACAATTTGCGAATACTTCCCGGAATCTTCCCGGGCCGAAAGTCCTTCTTATGTTTTGATTTTCGAAAGTTCCTGGCCAACTTAGGTATGGTTTGTAATTATGACTCCAAGTTATTGACACACATATTCTTATCCTGAATATTTTAACATAAGCTGCGAGCCTTAAATTTTTTACTTTAAGTTTTAAAATATTGGGTCATTAAGCTCTTGAATTTTTCCATTAATAGCAAGCTTGTCTTTATAAAAGACTTTGTTGTTTTGAAACTTATATTTACTTATATTTATTATATTATATACATCCCCTGTGGATGGGGGAGGCTAGAATCCCCTGTGGATGGGGGAGGCTAGAATACATCCACAGTAACCCAACTTGTCGTAAGAGGCGACTAATGGGAACACAGCACCGAACCCGGACTATGATTTGACTCTCGACTTTATTTGACGCATGTGGGCTGGCGGCCATGATATTCTGGACCTAGTCACTTTCTGCGCGGTACCGCCGGGGTGAAACCCGTGCGCGAACGGCTCCAGGCTAATATCACGCCTCCTCCGTCCCGATAAAACCTTGGCAGGCCTCAGAGTACGTTCAAAGCTCGCACCATTGAGTTGGTGGTGTAGGTTCGGTTGAGTCGTACTCCCGATTAACGCTGATCTGGCTCTGAGCACCTGACTCCATATGGGCTGGTGCCAACCCTCGCATGGCCTCCCTGCTTGCATAGATAACCATGGGATCATTAAGGCGACTACACATCCGAGCGGAGATAGCGGCTCTGAGGGGGGACCCTTAAGAACAAAATGAAGAAAAACAACAACAACAACAATAAACAGAATAACGCAGAGGAGACGAACAAACGAGCCGATGAACATAATTCTGACAACCATAACGATTATCTTGGCGTGTTTTCCCGTAGTGGAAAAACCTTGCGTTCACCACCACGGTCTCATTCAGCCCCAAGCGGAAGGAGCAGTGATGGGCCGGTAGTAAATGCGGCTCCGGAGGTTTACGACCACCTCACTCCTAAGATTGCTACTGCTAAATCGACCTCAGAAGGAGGAACGCAGACCATAGAACGTAAGCCCCCGGAGGAGAAAGTCGGCGAAAAAGACCTGATTGTTAAGGAGGTTATCGCGGAGAACCGTTCCGAGGAAGAACGGTTGACTAAAAAATGTTATGCGATACTCAAACGTATGCAAGGAGCGTGCATAAACCAAAAAACAATCAGTAAAGATGTAAAAAATGGAGTGTTTGAGCTCGAAGACCTCTTGGATCGGGTTTGCCACTACAGGAGACTCTGGAAAAAGTTGGAAGAAGAACATCCAGATCAAACGGTGCCCGTTAAAGTCACCCAACCTTTCCTTCCCAGTATCAAGAGGACTGCTGCTAGCCCTCTCGAGAGCGAACAGGAGAAAAGGCGTAAAGAGAACGTTGAGCCAGAAAAAGAAACGCCACAAAGAAAAGACGCTTTCCAACTCGTGATATCTAAGGCGGCAAAAAAATCTGCAAAACACGAACATAGGCTTAGCCAAAAAACAGTGCCTGTTCAAACAACGACAAAGACCGTGGATAAACCAGCAAGAAAAAAGCGAAGAGCCTTCGGGGACGCCATTCTTGTGAAGCCCACCGACGGAAGGAGCTATTCCGACGTTCTACGCGATATCCGCAAGAACGTCAAGCCGGAGGAAACAGGGACGATTATTAAAACTCTACGATCGACGAGGTCCGGAGGGCTACTCGTCGAGTTTGGAGCGGACTCTTCCGATAAAGCGATATTCCGCGACAAAATAAAGGACGTCCTTGGGGCAAAAGCCACCGTCTCTACCTTGGAGCCAAGAGCTTCATTGGAAGTAAGGGACCTGGACTGCATCGCCGATCTGGCTGAGGTCGAAGAAGCCATTCAAAAAGAGTTCCCTGGAATAACTGTATTAAAAGTAAAGCTTTCTCCAGAGAATCGCCGAGGGCAAAGGCTGGCCATACTCGAAGTAACGGAGAAGGATGCTACACAACTCCTGGCCAAAGGAAAAATAAAAATCGGCTGGGTGGTGTGCAGAATTCGCCGCCGCGCCATCCCAGTACGATGCTACAGGTGCCTTGGATACGGGCACACCACTTCGAACTGCAAGGGCCCTGACCGTAGTATGCTTTGCTTTAAGTGTGGAGCGCCTGGGCATAAGAAAAAAGAGTGCGTTGAGACTCAGCGCTGTTTGCTATGTAATCATCTTAACTCTCAACCGACAGAGCACCTTCACGTTGCAGGAACAGGCGCGTGCCCAATCTTTAGAGAGGCACTAGCAAAAGTAAAAGCAGCTCTAAGGTGATGATCAGGACCCTTCAAATTAACTTGCACCGTAGCGTCAATGCACAAGATCTGTTAGAGTAGTTCGCCAGAGAAAAGGGAGCTGATCTGCTGCTGCTGAGCGAACAACATCGAAATAAGGCCTCACCAGCCTGGTTCTCCGATGACTCCCATACTGCTGCCGTTTGGGTTCGTGGCAGCATGCGACTCCAGATCCAAGGTCACGGCCGAGGAGACGGTTTCGTGTGGATTCGGTGCTCGGGTATAACGATTTTCAGCGTATACCTGACGCCGAATGAGTCAATGCCATCTTTTCAAAATAGACTGGACGCGCTAGAGGATGCTGTTCTGAACACAGATGGCAAAGTACTCGTAGCAGGAGACTTCAACGCCAGAGCCGTTGAGTGGGATCCCAGAGGGCAACGCATTCTGGACATGTCGTCGAGGACTGGGTTGGTAGTTTTAAATACCAGTAATGTACCGACCTTCCGGCGCTGGGGCTGCGAAGGAACAATCCCAGATGTGACATTCGCCTCGGAGTCCCTCGCTTCGAGGACGTTGAACTGGAGAGTACTCGAGGATTACTCAGCGAGTGACCACCAATACATCGCGTTTGAGATCGGCGATACCACTCCTCGCTCGTCTCAACGATCTTTCACTCCCGGGTGGAATATCGGAAAAATGGACGTGGAGACTCTCGTCAATGTGATTCTAAAAGGCGGAACGACATCGGGATGCCCTTCGGAGAACGGAAGGGCTGGAGTCGAGGGAATGGCGGAGTCAACGATGAACCTTATCACTTCTGCCTGTAGCTCATCTATGCCTCGACGGAGGCCTCGACACGACAGGCTTGCTGTACATTGGTGGTCAAAAGATATCGCAGACAAACGAGGCGAGTGTCACAGACTTCGACGTGCAGCTCAGCGGTCGAGAAACGTAGAGGAAGCATCCGATAGGACAGCAGCATACAGATCAGCAAGGAAAGAACTCCGAAGACTCATCAACGAGAGCAAGGCACGCTGCTGGCGAGAACTTGTGGACGATGTGAACAGGGATCCATGGGGGCTCGGCTACAAGGTAGTGTGGCGCAAGCTCGGTACCTCACGGAAGCCGTATTTACTTCAAGCAGATAAGATGGACGGTATAGTGCAAGCGCTTTTTCCAACTCACCCTGTCCGTGTTGATGCTGCCCACGAGGTCGACTCAGGCGAATGTCCATCGTTCACTAAAAATGAGCTGGGGGAAGCGGTGCTTTCTATGAAAGCTCGAAAGGCACCAGGACCAGATGGCATTCCATCCGAGATGCTACAAATGGTCTTCCACGTTTGTCCTGACTTGCTGCTCAATGTGTTCAACGCTTGCCTGAGAGAAGGTGTGTTCCCATCTCGCTGGAAGGTGGCGAGGCTCACATTGATCAGCAAGGGAAAAGGGGACCCCGGGCTGCCATCTACATACCGGCCGCTTTGTATGCTGGACACAGCCGGGAAAGTGTTCGAAAAGCTCATCAAAAGAAGACTCACAGACGCAATTCGTGCTGCAGGGGACCTATCAGGGAACAGATCAGGGCAACGGCGAAAAAGGCCGCGATGGGCGTCTCAGCTTTGAGTCGACTAATGTGCAACATCGGTGGGCCCACACCGAGCAAACGCCGACTTCTCATGAGTGCTGTACAGTCAGTGCTACTGTACGGCTCTGAGGTTTGGGCCGGAGCTCTCAGTAAGGCCCAGGTACAGAGACGAGGAGCTTTGCGGGTTGCGTCTGCATACCGCACTGTCTCTGAGTCGGTGGTGTTGGTGATTGCAGGAGTGATACCCATCGCCCTCCTTGCTAGAGAACGACGGAGAATTTATGACCGTAAAGTGGAGGACTCAAGATATGCTGTCAACCGAGAAGAGAGGCAGCGCACAATACTCGAGTGGCAACAGTCATGGGAAGGCGACTCCAATGGCCGCTGGACTGCCCGCCTTATAGGGGACGTGGGATCGTGGCTAAATCGAAGGCAAGGTGAGACTGATTATTACCTTACCCAGCTTCTTAGCGGGCATGGGTATTTTCAGTCTTACTTGCACAAGATTGGTAAATCACGGTCCCCAGACTGTATTTTCTGCCCAGGGGAAAGGGATGACGCATGTCACATCTTCTTCAACTGTAGAAGGTGGAACAGGATGCGGCAGGACTTGTGGGAGGTGATGGGAGAGCTTTCTCCAGACAATCTGGTCGGAGAAATGCTGAAAAGTTTCGACAAATGGACCTGCGTGGCACATTACTCTCGGGCAATACTTATTGCCAAAAAATATTCGATAGATAACCTTGGGCGCGGGGTCTAGGGAGGTCTCCTTTCACGCAGTCCTCCTCCATCCTGCCCCCTCCCGCTGGAGGGAGATTTCTCTAGACTGACGGTGCCCTAGCGCGAAGTAAAAAAGAGGCCTAGCCCGAAGTAATGTGTCAAACGGTTCTAGGCTAGGATCTCTTGACAGGGGGGGTGTTTAGTGGGTAGTCTGGTAGCATGCGCTGCTAGGAGTCCCACACTCCGGGCGTAAATTGCCTTCACCCCCCAACCCAAAAAAATAAAAAAAAAATTATATTAAATGATTCCCAGAGAAACTAGATGCACCTGCAGATCCTGAAATTGAATATTTCTGATTCGCAGTCTAGTTTATTTTTTGAACAATTATGAGTTTTTTTCAGTACCACTTAAGCTCCGAGTTTTCGACGGTAATGGGTCTTTGCATTTCCTGTCATTTTGTTGTGTTTTGACCGGTTTCAACACAATTCGGTATTTTGTTATCCTTTATTTAGCCCTAATGTATTATTTTCCTTTCAGCCAGTAGCGACTTGACTTCTTTATGTTTCCGAAACGTGCGCTTATTACATTCAAAATTCACTTAAACTTTTTTATGACTAAGTCTTTGACTCATTTTGATCCTTTCTATTTCTCTATTACCTGTATCGAAGGTCCTTGAATTTCCGTGACTCATGTATGATGCATATTTGCATTGTAGAAATTGATAGAATTTTCAAAGCAATATCTATCCTTTCAAACTTTATTCGTCTAGAGCTACCTTCTTATCGAATGAGCGGTGTTCCTTTCGAAGTATTGGAGTCAAAACCTATATATTGGTCAGAAGAAATTCCACAACTTTGCACATTTTGCCAATTTTCAAAACACAAAGATATCTAAGTCTTTATTCTTGAAAGCGGCTTATGTTTAAACACATCCTCTGCTTATAGTCATTGCATCTGTAGCAATCAATTCTATCGTAAAACTCTCCCTTTCCAAAACACCATACTATTTTTTGAATACTGCAAAACATTTTGACCTTTTTCTGTTTAAGCATAAGCCACACTTACTCATCACGAGCCTCTTGATGCATTTTGTTCACAGGAGGACATTTTATATTTGCTGTCAAGCTCGGAACTTCCATGTTGTCAGTAGGTCTATAATGGAGCGTCAAACCTTGAATTTCATCGATTCTTATGAATCTTTATGATTTCTCCTACATCACATTTCAAATGAACGTAGTGCCTGCTGTCACCTGGGTTTGATTATTGGCTGACTTTTGCCTGTAAGGCTTACTCTTATTTCCGAGGAAATGATTGCAAAATGGTCCCTATATAATCATTTCTGAATTCGCGTTGGTAGTTCCCTCAAGATCTAAGGAATATCTGAGCAGAGCTGGGGGCCATGAAGTCGAGGTGTCTATTGTGGACACCCGTCGTGTTTTTCAAATTCAATGGTCTCCATACACGGGGTTGAAACAATGTGTCAACTGCCACCCCAAAGATCAGAAAGAAGTTTCTCTCCCAGGTCCCAATTTTATTGAAGTTTTATGGTTTCCCGAACACTGCTGGTAAATGCTCACCGTACTGTTTAGCCTTCGAAGCTACAACCACCGCGTTTCAGCCAAAGAGCTGGGGGCTATGTGTGGCTTGGATTAGTCAGATCAGAATAGATCAGTGTTTGTCAGAAATTCCCATCCAATGAACATACACCGCCTACTCAATGCTGAGTAGATAGCCTTAAGTGTAATATAGGACATGTGCATAGTACCACTGGGAAAGGGTCAGCACTAAATTTATATTGGAGTATTTTACAAGATGAATTTGGCAAGATCATCTTACAGGACCTTAATAGATGTAAGATGCTGATAATAGATGTTAAATTTTAGTGTAAGACCGTAAAGAATTTTTCCACAGCTGGGAGCTCCACAGCTGAGGGAGGAACGGTATGCAACTATAACTTAAAATCCACAAGCATAGTCCAATCAACGTCCAATCAACAATTAATTTGTCGAAAAAAAGCTTGGCCGTTACCATTCAAAATAATTCGGCTGGAGCAGCTAAATTTGTTTATATTTTACTCTCTGTATGGAAAGTCCTTCGCTGTTACGATGAAAAGAGTTTGGGTCTGCTTCTACATTTTAAAGTGGAAAACAAATAGAAAAGTCAATTTTCAAGTTTCGGAAACTTGTAGTCACTGAAATTCCACTAAATGTACAATGTTTTCTTTGAAGTGTAGGCTTGTGATTATTGAGCCTTGCATATTTCTGGTGATCATTGTGTTTCGGATAGTCAACCTCCACTTAAAATTTTTGTACTGAGACCTATTTTCGTTCTAAAAGAAAACTTTTTCCTTCATCAGCCTGATATTGGGGAAACTCTGTGGGCAGAGAAAACTCTGTGAGAAGCAGAAGCCTTGTAAGCCTTTCATCGTTTTTTTCCTTCCTTGTAAAAGTGGTTTGGTTTCTGAAACATCCAACTCTACTGAATAAGACAAAAACATACTTGGTTACACTTGTACATATGTAAGTTATTTTTCGACGTAGTCACCATCCCTCTCTATGCAAGTGGTGAGCCGCGGGATCAATTTTTTGATGCCTGCCTCGAAGAAGTCTCCCGCCAGCTCTTTCGCCCACTTCTCCACCTCCCCCTTCACCTCCTCGTCCGTTGAAAACTTGTTTCCACCCATGTGCACCTTAAGGGAAGTGAAGAGATAGAAATCTGAAGAGGCCAAGTCAGGGGAATACGGGGGTGGTTCAAAACGTCCCATCTAAAAGAGTCCAGGAGTTGCTTCGTGGCGTTGGCCATGTGGGGTTTGGCATTGTCGTGCAGCAGGCAGACTCCCTTCGTTAGCATGCCCCTCCTTTTATTCTGAATCGCCCTTTTCAGTTTTTTTAGCGTCTCACAGTATCTTGCCGTGTTGATGGTCTCCCCTTTATGGTCCCAAAACACGGATGCCATGATTTTTTTGGCTGAAATTGTGGTTTTGAATTTCTTGGCGGAGGGTGACAAGGTGTGACGCCATTGTTGCGACTGCCTCTTAGTTTCAGACGTGTAGTGGGCAACCCAAGTTTCGTCTCCAGTAACAACAGAGTAGAGAAAATCATCGCCTTCAAGTTCGTAGCGTTCCAAGAACTTTTTGGAGATCTGCACTCGATTCAACTTGTGCTGTTCTGTCAGCTGTTTTGGGACCCACCTCGCAGACAATCTCCGATATTCGAGAGTTTCTGTGATTGTTTCGTGTATCAGGGATCTGAAGATTTGTGGAAACATCGCAGTAAGTTCATCTGACATCAATCTGCGATCGTCACGGACCGCAATCTCGATTTTTTCCGAAAGTTCGTCAGTCACAATTGAAGGTCTTCCGCTCCTCTGATCGTCATGCACGGAAGTACGGCCATTTTCAAACTCGCCACACCACTTGTACACACTCGTACGATTCAAAGCTTTATTACCGTAAACAGTTTTCATCTCATTATAAATTTCAAACAGAGTTTTTCCCTTCGCAACGAGGTAGCGAATGACGGCGCGAATTTTGCACTTGGCGGGAGATACAATCGACATTTTTCGCGAAAGATGCTACTGCGTTAAGAGTTTTCAACACACTAACCTCGGATTGATCTCGTTGAGATAGGAGGGGTCAGGCTACGCGGCAGCGTTGCCAACATGTCGAAAAGTATTCCCTACAACTGTGAGTATACCAGTACACTTACTTTCTGGACGTGCCTCGTATTATGGGGACATTTACTTTATCTTATTTCCTCCCGTCCTTGAATCCTTGAAAGTGGGCACTGTTCGAACTGTCCTTAATTGGAAATATAAAGTTCAAACTAGTATTGATGACATGCTACTTGTTCCAATACGTTTTCTTACAATCTCAATGTGTACTTTTAATGTGTCGTCTTTGGACAGTACGCCTTAATTTCCTGGTGTATCTCGCACCGTTTTCTCTAAGCTACAAATCCAACAACCAAAAATAAATCACCAAAAATCTGCAGAAATCGACCCAATGATGGAAGAATCTTAGAGACTGAATATCTCATATCTCATGCAATTTGAATATTTTCTCAATTGGCCCTTTTGAATTGTCATGACAAACTTTTTGGGTGCATTTGAAAGCAGTCGAACGTCCTCACAGGATAAAGTCACAATAACTAGTTACACTCACGTTCAACATAGACCACGTCATGCACATTTTAAGTGTAAGAATACCAAGTTTTAGAACAAACTTTTAAGTCTACAAGGACAGTTAAAGTTAGCCAGAAATCCTAGACTGGCAGTTGGAGTCCTCAAAATATTTGCCTGATTGGAAGCCTAAAATATTTTCGTAAAACTTTTCGAAGGTTTTTGAGCGAAATTTCTAATCTGAGTCGGAGCATCGTTGAGACTGAACTGGATTGCCGAACCTTAGATATGCACGCAAACGTCATGAAAAATGCTGCAGGATAGCTAAACTTGAACGAGAACAGATAATGCTAGAAAACATCGCTCCATAAATGAGAAGAACATTAAGGGAAAGCTAACAGTGAGTCCCTATAAGATGCTTGAAATAGGAGGACAAGGTAGTTGTACCTGAAAAATGTTCTCTTGGCTTCATCATCAGGCCGAGATTCAAAATGAGCTATTGCGCCATGGATGATAATGAAATTCAATAACAAACTTTTTAAGTTTATGATCTGACCAATTTTCGTATACTATTTCTTGATTATAAATATAATTTGACCACTGTACACTCGACGCATGACCCTCATATTTTTGTAGTCAGTACCCACAGGATTAAGAGAGGAAAACCTCCAACCAAGAACCCTACTAGTGAACTATAAAACCAAACGCTTTTCATCCAAAAAAATAAACTCCATCCTCTAAATTGGCACTGCATCAATGAAAATGAAAATACAAAAAAAAAGTTTACAAACAAATTCCCAAATTCATTTCAGGAAATTTCATTTTGAAAACTTTTGAAACTTCGAAACGAAGGAGCTAACATTTTCATGATATTTTTACAATCGAAGTAAGGTGTGTACGTGCTTCTATCTGAGTGTTGGCAAAAATTGCGTTATGCCACATTACCTGTATCTGTATGCATGTTTATATCAAGGCTGTGTGTGTCCTTTTTTTTTTCTTCGCACTGGATCCCCTCAACGATTCCATGAATATGCAAAATTGATCGAATATATGTAAGCAAAATTCAAAAGAATGTGATGCGAATTTTGAAAATATATTTCGTTCAATGGTTTTCTCGTTTAGCATCTTTTGTGTGTGAATCGTTCATGTCACGTTCGATATTGTTTATCAAATCATGTAATCGATTATGCAGTGGATTTGCTGAGATAACGAACAGTTTCGTTGTAAATAAATTACACTTAACATGATTGGGGTATTGACTAAGCTGTAGTATGTGGATAAGATGCGGGAAAAGGAATCGTTCTTGTATGTCGTGTGCATGGTTAAAAGTAAATGAGATATTTTATCTTTTCTGTATGAATTTATCTTCGACATAAGGCCATCAAACTTACTTGAGGAAAACAAATATATGAAAAATCAGATAGCGTTCATGTCAAGGCGTATTCCACAGTAACGAAGCTGTCCTTTTTTTAAATTTCCATTTATTTTTATTTGAATGTAAAAATGATTTGACTTTCTCGCAATTTTTAATTTTCTACCCTTTGCATTAGCGCGTCCTCAGCAAACATTGCCACAAACAACATATTTTAGGGACTACAATTTTTTTCTGTACTCTAAACGTTGAACGAAGAAATATTTTTTACCGAACCATCTCGTTGACTGACAACGCTGAAGCCATTGACTAGAGACAATCATATGAGAATCATATGAGGATTCTCTGAGATTAGGGTCGATGATGTGAGGAAACAAATGTGTGAGGAAAACAAGTCCATAAAATAGGAACCAGTGCAATATTTGCCATAAAAAGAATTTATACATCTAATTTCCAATACTGTGTCTGTGTAATATCTACCAAGTCTTTTTTGGCTTGACATAAAGGATTTAGCGTGGAACCCGTAAAAGACACACCGCTCCAAACACTGGATAACTCAGCCAGTGATCGCTGGAGATTTTTTTTATTTTTGCGGAAAGTGCAGCATACGAGACAGTTCCTCCAAAAATCACTTCATCTCTTTCAACTGGTTCTAAAGAGATGACCTTGGGATACCTCACCATCTTATAATTTTCATAACTGATAGATTCGACACTGGATTTTCAGTTGTATCCATAACAAAACCTAAAATTCCCCAGAAAATAAAAAATCAAGGGTTTTGTTGTTCATCAACTTTTAATATCATTCTTCACCATTATCTTTACCGATAATTGTCTAACGCTGCTTATAAAGAATACAAAACGGTAGTTGTCTAAATTTATCATCTGACTTCTGTCCCATCTAGGACAGGGATATCGAGCTTCAAGTCATCTTCTAGTTCTAGCAGGTCCATAATAAAGTTACTGTCCCGAATCTTAAGTTTTTTTTTGTTTGTGATAGGGACGTGAAGGCTTTTTGCACCCTCAGTGTGGGACTCCCAGACATGCATTGCTTCCCGGCTACACAATAAACTCCTCCCATGTCAACCTGAGAATCAAAGCTGGAACCGTTTTGCACATTACTTCAGCGCTTTCCGATTACCGTCGACAATGCATGCCGTCGACAATGGGAAGAAAGTCCTAGAAAAGAGATCACTCTATCTCTGGCGCCTCCTAACACTCCAGTCTGCCTTTCTATTTGTCAATTTTATTAATTCTATAACGCGATTCTATCTGTCAACACTTTGAAGCATTTCGCTGAGCTTAGTTTGTGGTCAAAACTCTCTACTTTCTCTGAATAGGATGTTTACTCCATATTTCACACGAGAAAATTTTGTAACAGGTGTCATTCACCTCTCCTGTAGAAAACATGCAGTAAGAAGGCCGTCAATCAACCTGTCAATTATGTGCAGGTAAGACCGAAAACATCCATGACCGCTCAAGAGCTGGGTTAAATAGAAATAAGTCTTATCATGCGCTCGATTGAGTCACGAAGTTAGGCGAGCAGTGCACCTTCCCTTTACATCTTACTTCCAGAACTGTTGACAATCACGGAGAAAGCGTTGCTCATGTTCCATGATCTTTTGTATTGTCTTCGTTTCTCCGCAGATAAATATTCGTGCACTCTCTCGCCAGGAGGGCGATGTACATAATCCCGGCGATTACCAGTAACGCCATCCCGGAGACTGTTCGATTGCGCATGCAATTCACATTGCTCCTTGATCTGCTTCTGTGCTAACCGTTTTCGGTCTAACTCTTTGCTGATAGTGTCGCTCCATTGTTGTAACCCATAAAGTAGAACTGACTGCCCGCCACTCATAAGGAGTTTTAGCCTTTATGTGGCAGGGCCTCTTGTGCTGGCGATCAATCGATTGAGTGCCGTTGCACGCGCTGCAGCCTTGGCAGCTGTTACTCTAATTTGTTGGGGAAAACGCATCTTTGAGTCTATCAGTACGCGCAGATATTTCACTGTGGATTTCGATTCAACCAGCTCTTGCCAAAAACTGATACGTCTTACTCTGGGAATGCTCTTCTTTCTCAGTATGACCACTTCGATTTTCACTTTTTTCTGGTTTGATTTTTTCTACTGCCAGCCTGAACGCGTGCGCCAGTCCCTTATTCGTAACAGCACCATATTCGCACTAGCTTATTTAGTCTAAGTTACTCATGGTTGACAGTGCGTCTCGCGACTAGTGCCGCAATATCATCCGCATAGCAGATTAAGCTTAACTTATCCAGTAGTTCAAGGTGCATCATTCCGTCATAGAAAAAGTTCCAAGATCCGGGCAGCGCATGGAGCCATCATTGAAACCTGAAGTAAGGTGATCTTTCGGCCTACATTCCTTCGAGTTTTTGAGTAGGCTTTCCTCAGATAGCCTCTCAGAACCAGTAGCAATTATACTGGCACTTGAAAATGTACTTCAATTCCTGCCAGAGTATCCACAAATCGAGCGCAGATGGACAAGCAGATTAACCAGAAGGACGACCGTTTGGAACTGCCGTGTGCCTCGGCACGTTGGAACGCGCACACCACTTATCCAGCAGCATCGTTTGGAGCATTTTCTAGCTAATTTATAAGCTTTTGATCGGGCACGTGTCTCTTCCCAGGGTTCGCTGGATCCTTCGTGGGAGCATGCGAAGTATGTATACATTATACTAGGGGCTTGCCGTGCTGGGTCTTCATAGGGGTATGGAAGTTCAGCACACGGTTGAAATTGTTCTCATAGTAGGGTTCCTCCAAGTAGGTCCCCGCTCCCCGGCGTAGCTCTTCACACGAGTTCTCTTGCCATAAGAACATAAATAAAACTTTCAGTATCAGATTTCCAGTATTCCACAGGAGCGCAGACTGAGCACGTGGTCTTTGGGATTTGGTTGCTCTAACGTTGAACTCACCTCCGAAGAGCACGTGGCTCTTTGTGCTCGAAACAGTGTCTTTTAGAGCATTGAGTCTGAGTTAAAAGACTGCTAAGTACTTATTTGTCGTTACGTTTACACGAAATAGTGTAATTCTCGAACAGCATCTCCCCGTCCCAGGCCTTTCACTTGGAAGTAAGCGCTGCTCCGAACTCCGATGATTCAAGAACGAACTCGGATTCAGCAGGGTACCATGTTGGTGAGCTTTACTATAAGATTGCTCGACGAGACGCACCCAATCGGCTTGCCTTTCTCTCGCGAATTGTTCGAGCAGATCTTGGACGATCAAGATAAGCTACAGGGTTGAGTGAGGTTGCAGTTGTTGTTTCTTCAGTCGCGTTATTGACCACGGCACAAATTGCGTCTTTGATTGTTAAATCTAAGCCTAGTTACACTCCTAAGTCACCTAATATCTTCCAATTTCATTGCCTGCTCGGTTTCCCATAAAACATCAGACCTGATTCAGACCGTCAGAGGATTTAACAAGGAGTTCCTGTGTGATAAGTTTCTGACGCTTCTTATTTTACAATTATCTTGCGCCTTTTTAATTGTCTTTAATTCTTCATTTCTTTATCAGATGGCTTTTTGTTCTCAGTTTCTTGAGAAGATTCATTGATTCTCAAGATTGAAGCGATTGTATGGCTGCTGTCTTTCCTACTTTGCGACAACACTTGATCCTTCCATGATCTGTGTGTGTTTGTTTTGTGTATATCCCGTAGGTTTTTGGTCGGACTGAAATTGAAACGACCGACATATTATTGAAGAACTTAAAGGTCTTTGGTACCAATAGGACGTTGAAGAAATTTCACTTCATTTGCGTACGGTGGTGATGGCAGAAAGTATAAGTTTCTTAACTATTTGGCCTTCCTCTGTCGTCTGTACTCCGTCCTCTGTACGTTGTATCCTTTCGCAATGAAATTTCTGTCCAAATTGCTCTGGTTTGCCGCAGGAATCTCTGTTCTTCTTCTGCTCGTCGCTCCTTTGTAGATTAATGCTGTGCCCTTTTACAAAAAGGTGTTGCTGGAAATACAAGACTTTTTAGTTCTCGCTGTTTCATTTACAAACCTTTATACTCCGTCGTTAATATTTTTGAATATGATTTATTTGAAATTCAGGTTAGAGGGCCCTTTTGCTCGGAGCCGTTGAGTCCGCTCGTGTGCATACTTGTCTAAGTACTCCGATGACTTTTTCTGCCAAGGAGGTGGATATTAGGAGGCTACGCGGGGCATGCGACCTGAGCTTTTACGAGGACAGACCCAAAGTCGTTCTGGCATTAATCGCGTGTTCATCTTATCCGTAACTCTATTCAATGCTTCAAACACATGCAAACAACTTCGGGTACAATAAATTCACCGAATCGTAGTTCGTATAAAACTTTGGTTTGAAGTTGTCTGTAGTTCTTTATTACCTCGAATCCGCGGGGGAGGTATTTCCTAAAGATTCAGGAAAAGTAGAAATATTCCTTCTAGGAATACTTCTGTTGAGTACCATTTCCCCCGCGATAATCGTCGTTCCTTACAAGTGAGATTTCCAATATCGTTCAAGAAACTATAAACAAAAACTGTTTCGAAACTTCTTTCTAAATATTCTGTTCTGTTTTCAACGTTTGGTATTGCGGTTTTTGACATTTCCTAAAATTATTCCACCACCAAATCACAAGGTCATATTGCGACATTTAACTTCCCATTTTATCTTGATAGCTACGCCCTAACACAACATCAATCTTTCAAATTGTGTTTAATAGCTAAAAGCCAGCTCTGCCTTAATAATTACTCCTGACCCTCAACTAGAACTTGCTTCCACCATCCAAAGGAATCCATCTCATTTATAAGAACCCTCCTCAACCAACCTCTCTAATTCAATGATTGTTATTTCACAACGCTACACAAAGCTCCCATTTCCAATAGCAAGCATCACAATCATAATGATGCTTGACACTCTCAAATAATCTCCTTACTTCTCCTCAATTTATTTAAATTAATTAAGTTACTAGAAAACTGTGTGGAAAGGACAAAAGAACTTGAGCTCCATCAAAACTTTCGTAGATCTTTTCACTCTGATCATCATCAGTCGTAGCATGGCAGAATGGCGTATTAATTATTATAAAAGGACGCCTAGCGACTTTCCTTTATTCGTTGTTATTACGTCATGTCTTTCTGCAGGCATCATTGGGTTCGCTAGGACAAACTTGGTGTTAAATATGGGCAAAACTTTTAACGTCTACAATTTTAACATTATAACAAATGTTTTCATGTACAGTTGATTTACAAGAATTTTATCATGGTGATATAGTTCAAGGAAGACAATGATGACAATATGGTACTCAAGGGCCAATGTTTGCTTCGATTGCAATTAGGGAGGCGTGTTGTTGGGTCGTGTGGAATGTCATTGTCCATTATCTTACTGAAAGTATCCTTCCAGTTTTCATTATTCAGAAATTCGAGACTATGAAGGGTTCGAAGGAAGTGATAATAGGACCAGAGGTTTCTTGTGCAGTGCTTCCTGAAGGATGCTGTCTTTGCTGAAGTTGTTGCTCTGTAAGATGTTCATCAATCATAAGACAATTAACATCTTATCATAAGACAATTTTCAGGACATGGATTCCTACCAACATGCACGTTTCAGGAGCATTAAAGCAACATTAGTAGCCACAGCGAAAAAATATATGAACATTGACTGAAACTAGCCTTACAAATATGTACAGAGACAAAATGGCTCTAAAACATTCCTGAAGCTGCACGAAATTTTTCGACGTAAACCGTCTAGCGACTTATTCAATCCTCTAACTAGCTACAAAAACTTAATTATAAAACACCACCGAAAGGTGAAAAGCTAAATATAATACTTGAATTCTCTGATCATCGAGCCTTTGGTTAAATTCAGTGTGTAAATATTCTTTGGAAGGACGATTTGTGGATTAAATTGAATCGAAGAGCTTATCGACAAAAAAAGGCAAGAAGAGGGTATGAAACATATCGTTGCTACATACAATTTTGCATTCAACCCGGTGTTCTCCACTCAAGGAGTTGGTGCTCCAAATTTTGGAAAGGGTTTACGTGACCCTGAATTGTGAGCAACTGGAAATTCAGCCTCTGTCAGCAAGGGTTGGCATCTCTACATCAAACTCGGAAGGGGTAGTACGACCCAAATCAGTTTACTAAAAAATATTCAGGACTGCGAGCTTTAAAACATTCCATCTCCCCAAGACCTTTGTAATTCCAGAATGAATCATCCAATGCAAAGCCTAGCTAATAAAAACCAGGGGATCATCACGAAGGAAAAGAAGCGAACAACCCTCGTAGCAATTAGAACGAGCTTTTCAAGATAAAGAGCTTGTAAATCAAATTATGCAACTGAGTGAAAACTTCACGATGTCTAGCTTTCAGAGCGTAAACCTGTAATAGCAAATGAATCCTTATTAATATCAAGCTTTGCTCAGAAACGCCATTATATCTGGATAATTAGCCCAACTACGGACAACCGCTAACAATTCGAACAAACTGTCAATGCTATAGTACCTGGCAACGATTTACCAGATATGTTGTTAGTAATTAGAAAAACGTCATGAAAACGAAGATGCAAAAAGATGTAGCTTGTCTCAAATTTCGTTTTCATGCAGAATGAGTCAGGTGTACTATTTATTATACACGAAAAAAAACCTCACATACATTTAAACTTAGAAAGCTGGCATTGGGATCGTCGCCTTGGAATTTGCAACCTCTTTGTCTTGCGTCTAAGAAAAACTTCTATGAAATCACAAGCTCTCTATGTAGCAAAGCTCCCTACATTTGCGATATGGAATGTTTCTGTGTTTTTATTTGTAATCCAGCTTAGGACGGAGAATGCTTTCTTGTGGCCACGCTATAATCTCAAGTGTCCTCTTAATCTCTGGTTCTCTCTTAAATCCTCATAGTGAGTTTCTTCCCCGCCATTTTTTGCACGGTTGCAGCGTACGTGCCATGAGAATCAAAATGTTATCGAAGTCTTCGCACGTAACAAGGTGTATTTTTTCTCATTTTTCTAATTCATTCATCATGAATAGAAATATTTAAGGCAGTTTTAAAAGCTGATTTGTGGAATGTGTAAATTTTTTGATTTTGTTGGGTCAGCTTTTGGAATAATGTCCTTCGCATACATATTGCAACCAAACTGGTTATGGTCATATTGTATGTATCTTTCTTTTATTTTAGATTTCCACACAATTGGCTGAAAAGAAGTTTAACCTAAGTTTCAAGAAGGATGTGGCAGAGATAAGCAAAAGGCACACAGTGGATGATGAGACCTGGATGGATAATGAGCGGATGATGAGAGACCTAGTCTGACCTGAGTTTTAAGAAGGATGTGAAGGATATGAGGAAAATTCTAATAGCTGATGATAGATGATAACTCCTTTGACTTGAGTTTCATGAAGGATATGAAGGAAATAAGAAAAATAACCAATAGTTAATGATGCGAAAATCCAGCGAAGACACAAGATTTAGGACAAAATTGACGTTGCTTCTAAGAGTGAGAGAGGAGAAGCGAGGAGGATTCACAGGCACAACACAAGGCCACATCGACAAGCCTGATGCTGAAGTGAATTGTGGCACCTAAGAAAAAAGGGTATATAGAAATAAGAAAGCAAAGTTAACAAAAAAGTCACCACTGAAAGTAAAGCGTAAAGAACCAGAAAATACGTTTACTGTCTTTCCAGGATTTTTTGGAGCCCCTAAGCCGGCTTAAACTTCCTCGGAATCATTGTCCCAATGATAACATGCTTCAGTCAGTTGTGAAATGTACTAATTGTTACATCAATAGTATCAAGGATAAGTTCTCTATAGAGAAGAATGTGAAGTTCACAGACATCATCGAAGTTAGAGCATTCACAGGTTTGCTATACGTAGAGGGATTTGCTATACTTACAAGGGGTGTAGGCACCGTTTTGTAAAATTGTGGGTTTGAAATCCCTGGGAGAACCTGGAAGAAGGAAAAGTCAAAGTTTAGAGGAAGTATGAGGTTAAAACTGAGAGCAGGAAAATTTGGTCTGGTAATGAGTCTTAGGCGGTTCAAAGTTCTTAATAAGTTTTTTTCGTTTGAAACAACCAAGGCACCTTCGATGCCTCCCCCCTCCTACATTGGTGCCACATTGACATGGATGTTACGTAGCAATTTATACTGTCAAGCAGCCTGAAGGCCCTCTCCACGTCAGGAAAACAACAGGTGACGTCATCCTTAACTTGACTCAAACAAGAACTGATCATTCGCTAACCCTATTTTCGTTCATGAGATGGAAAAATATAAGCTTTTCTAAAGGATTAAAAAATTCTGATTGAATTTTATACATCCCGTGCTAGAATTAAAAACGGTGCCCCCCCCCCTCCCCGCCTTCGTTGTTACAACCAAACAGCAAAGAACTCTGAAATCGTAACATTCTATGACCCCATCGGGGAGATACCAAGGGTCTTCAAATCCGTCTGAAGGACGACCTTACCTCGAATATGCGATGATTACGGATGGTTTCAAATAACTCCTCTCCCACCACACCTCCCTTGAAGGAAGTTTCAACTGGTATGAAGAGACTTACCGAGATCAGAAGCCTTCATTGCAAAGAGGATTTTGGCCTATTTCAGCCATCTTAACTACATCTGTGAGAAATGCAAAATTGTCTATGGAAAACCTAGACAATAAGGTTGACTCAATACATACGTATCTACCTAAGGGGTTTTTTAAATTTTTCTAACATACTTATTTAGTCCTTAAAGATAATTATGAAAAACCAGGAAGAACTCAGATTATAAATAGTTGAAAAAAAACTTTCGAGTTTTATGTTGTCATACTGATAAAACCATTTCTTTTCAAATTATTGTCTTATGTTGTTATTGTTATTGTATTATCACAATGGTAGAACACCCACATTTGGTTGGGTTGAAACTCCCAATTCGGTTGGGTATGTCAGTTCAAATTTTGTGTCTGTAAGCTTCGAAGTAACCTATCTCAATTGTTCAGGAGGAGAATTCAGCACAAGGAATTGGTGTGTGCATTAGCAATAATAGGTTTTGCAGGATTTCGGTTCATTCAAAAAAGGTTCTGCAGGATTTCGGTTCGTTCATTTGTTTGTTTGTTTTTGGTCGATCCTGTTGCAACATTTTCACCCATAAGACCAACATACAACAGTTTGATTTTGTTTCTATTTTTAATTGAACGTTACAAAAGGGATGCAATCTTCGTCCTGAAATTCGTTTCTGAATCCTGAATTCGTCCATAATGCATGAAAAAATTTAAGGAGTCGCGAAAGAATGGAATAATTAAACAATAGCTCATTTTTAATCTTTCAAGACATTAAAGTTCTGCCTGAACGCGTCTGAATATTCTCGTACGCGTTTCTAAATGGTTTCTACCAAACATATGATACCCAATTTAATTTGTCCACTAGGGCAGACAATTGGGGTGACTAGAATAAACAAAGCATGCACTTTTGCATTTTGAGCAAAAATAAACTTCATCGTATCCATGTCGCATCGCCATTATAAAAACCCATGCATGAAGAACAAAAAAAAAAACAAATTTTATTCTACTATAAATTGACAAACTGCACTTTACCAATTTCATTTGTACCATGTCCTTGTACAAACCATACCAACTTCAATTTATCACTTTTAATATAAAAGTTTGTCGGTAGCAAGTTTCGTTTCTATGTGATATTCAACTTTTCTCGACTTGCTTTGTGTATGATTTCAGACACGAGTTCCTTTTCACGTATTTTGTATGTACACCTGGTTTGAAATGTTATAAAATGATTTTAAATTAAATGTTACCTTGCTGCAGTATCCTTGAATGTAAGAAAACAACTGAAATGTCTGATATTGTTAAATATTTGAGAGACCTTAAAATTAAGTGGAGAAGAGATCGATAGCAAATGATGTGATTTGTGGTTCTTCATAATAGTGAAAAAAGGACTCGTGTAGTTCGTGTTATAGATTTAAAAAAATTACTCTTTAGAGGAGTTAAATTTGTCGTATCTTTTGGAGATCAGAGTGGTGGTCATTGTCTCAAAAACTCAAGCACTCGATTCAAACTTAAGCATGTTTTCGGGCCAAGAATGGAACCTTGCGCCACCCTTGATATTACAGCCATCCTTCACCGACTCCCTACGAGACAAAGACGCGCTTCCAATATTTAAAATAATCCTCCAATACGCGTCAGATACTTCGGTACCCTGAAATACTCCAGAGTAGAATTGAAGGTATTCGTCACATCGAATATTATCAACAATACTTTTCGCCTCGAGTGGTGATTGTGGACTTCTGCACGTTGGACCACGTTCACCACTTATATTATTCCACGAATCGTGGATCGGTCAAACCTGAAGCAATAGTGCTAAGGAGACAAATCTTCTTCTCCTTCCTCTTGCTGATCAGCACAAGCTTCGCCTTTTCATCTTAGAAGCAAGCTCTTCTGCAGGCCGAAATTGAATTTGAGAAGTTGGTGTCCAAGCTGTACCACTTCCGCCCGAATACCATCTGGTAATGTGCTTCTATTCAGTTTTAAAGATTTACTTTAAGACACCGTTCTATCCAGCTCCATGGCCCAAAAAAGTCGGCATTCTGCTGGACATAGGTACTTGTCCACACCACTCCCCCAGCTGAAGTTTCCCTTCTCAAGGTGATAGAGCGGATATCACAATTAGTGTAGTAGAGGTGTCGTTGACTGGAGATATCAACGCCAAGTGGCATTCCCCAGGGACTGTTGAAAATTACATACTGGACCCTGTTTAAAGTGAAAAAATGGTCTTCAGCAGCCCCAAGACCCTCTTGCCGACTGTGTAACGAAAGTGTACCCAGAGGACGAACTGATTACAAAGATAGCCGTTGACCTAAGGGAAGAAGAGCAGCTTCCAAGAAACATAAACGCAGCCTTAAAGGTCATGAGGAATGCAATAAACGCCCAAAAAATTATCAAAAAGGAGACTTTAAACGAGACTGACGGACTGGAGGACCTCGTTGACATCATCTGTCACTATTGCTGCAGCTGGCTACGGGCAGATAGCGAGTTGAAAAAGTTAAAGAACACTTGTAAAAAAAACCCCCTACAACGAAAATATTACTCCCAACATAAAGGGCAAAAGCACAGCATGTAGCTCAATAAAGCCTAATTGCAGGA
The DNA here is from genome assembly GCA_954870665.1 of Stratiomys singularior. Classification (NCBI taxonomy): domain Eukaryota; kingdom Metazoa; phylum Arthropoda; class Insecta; order Diptera; family Stratiomyidae; genus Stratiomys; species Stratiomys singularior. Next base: position 23,322,049 of record OX940881.1, on the reverse strand, counting down.
AAAGGGGTAAAGGGGTTCGATAAAACTGACCCCAGTAAAAGGGAGGCGACAAATGCTGATTTTCAACTGGTATGCTCCCAATTGAAACAGAAGGCTCCGCCGAAGAAACAACGTGTGAGACATAAGATGTAATCCAAAGGACGTCTGAAAAACACAAAGGCGAAAAACCCAGTGTGATGCGAAACAAGACCAGGCGCAAGTAGCATATGGATGCTCTACTAATTAAGCGAGCAGACGGGAAGACTTTTGCCAGTGTCCTCAAAAAGATCAGGTGAAATGAGTTAACCGAAAAAACAGGTGTCTGCTTACGAGTAGTAACGGCGATCGAAACAGCAGCTTCCTTGCAAAACTCGAGGCGGAATCCACTGACATGGGCTTGTTCGAAAGCGCACTCAAAGACCTACTTGGCTCTAAAGCTGTTTTCTCGACATTAATAATCAAAGTCAAATAATTCAAAGAATAAAGAATAAAATAAATAAACATAAAAACATAAAGTAGAACAAAAATAATCAAAGAAGTAGAAGTGTACAGTAGAGAAACTCTTTTGTCGGCAGACAGCTTCAGGGGAAGGTTGACGCCTACAAATCTTTGAGGCAGACATCTCAGAGAAGAACGGCTAGATTGTATGCAGGATTCACAAAGTATTTGAGTTTAATTTTTTTTCGGTCCAAAATTTGTTTTTGTCCAGATTTAAATGTAATACAGATGGTAAAAAAATCAAAGAAAAGTGTGCATGGCTCTCAACACAGTGGTGGTATTAAAGTGACGAAAAAACCATCGAAAATTAAGCAGTTGTTGTGGAAACACCATTGACTATGGAATATGAAGTGGTAGTTTGGTTCCATTCTTCAGTTATATGCATTGATAACATTCTTTACTTGACTGCATTGGGTCAAGTGCATAAACAAGTAGCCTTCACACCAATCAGCTTATGTTTGAATATCCAGGATACCCCGACCAGATTGTAATGTAGTAACACAACGCCTGATAACGAAAGTTATTAGTCACCCTTGTAGTACATTAGTCACACAAAGGCATCTTTATTATTATTTATTTGGGTCCACTTTTGGAGAAAAACTTGGGACAGCATGGGCTTTTTACTTCTCGCGTGGGGTGCAACGCTCACGGTCTCACGGTGCTCACGGTCCATATTGTTATTCAAAGGTGGTCCATCTAATCGTCCTACAGAAACCAGAGATTTGGTGTTCGCTAAGTGTTTCAGTTCTTTTACAATAGTCTACTCAGTCAAGTTAGACGTTCATTGGTCAATCCAGAAGCAAACAAGGCTTTGGAGACCTCAAACCGGGGGCTTTCATCATAAGAAACCTGCAGTTAATAATAATTTTATCTAGTTCGGAAGACAAGCTCTAGTATCAGGAACCTATTATGTGTTAACCGCCGCCCATTGTGCTATATTCCTTCATCTGTTTCTCAGGATATAATTCATACTCTCTCACATGCCCAACCACTTTTCTTAACCACATTCTTTTAGGACAGGACTGCCTTGAACTACCCGAAACCCAAAACCATTTTATTCAATCTACAATTTATTGTATTTATAAACTTAATCAAAACGCTTTGTGATGTCTTCAACCCTTTACGTATCAATTCTTACTAACTGAGCTTTTGTCCTTTGAAATTCCATTTCGATAGACTGATCACAATTTTGCGTGCCTGGGGTAGTTTAATTTAATTTAATCAAATTCCACCGTCTCAGGAAATGTTCCCAAGATTTCTGCTTTGAAATACTAAATTCAAGGACTCGTTGCACTTCGAATAAAATGTCAGTCTTGGTGATGAGTTCAAATAAATTAAACGTATGACCATCACTTTTCTAGATTTGATAGGAAGGTATGAAAGTGCTTATTCGAATGAGCACGAAATTCCTTAATTAATTTCAAAGCAGCTATTTTATTAATCAACCTTTGTCTATGGCTTTTAATTTTAGCTCAAGGTCTGTAAATTGGTTTGCATTTGCTTGAACATTTTCATTTTTATTGCTACGCCATGGCATTTCGATGTAAATTCAAAAGATTTCGTGTGGGCTTAAAGATTTTGTATGTTCGCTATGCAAGGACGTGGTCACTGACATTATTGAAAGTATTAGGAGTCATTTTACGACCAACTGGAGCGAATCTTGTTTCTAAAAACGTTATTTTGTTTCCTCAAAAAGGAAATATCCTGTTCAAGGCATGTGTAATCAAGTTGATCTTATAAGTGACGGAAGGAGCAGAGTTAAATATGATGGGAGTAGCAGAGTAATATAATTTGGGGATAAATATAAGTATGACCAAAAGACCATTTTTTGTTTGCTCTTAAATTTAGAAATAATTTCAATGTGTTTCTAATCATCAGAAAAGAACTAAACATGCCACAATTTGACAGCCGCGATGACATTTTTCTAACCTTAATTTTCTTACGACTTCTTCCTGGAGCAGATATTTGTGTTTCATAACACGGAAACGTCATTGGAAGTTAAGTTCGATGTGTACAGTGTGCAAAACATCTCAAAACACTCAAATACTATCTCACATTGCGCGAATGAAAATCTAGATTGAAATCTCACCAATATTACCACAGAAAATTATGAGCACCAGCTTTCCTTTTTGCCTGACTTTGCAGTGGATTGGAGGAATGTTAGCTCACAAGCCATGATCGCAAGTTTCCTTTTTATGACCTGCAAAATACGTCGAAAGCCTATGCTATATCTCTTTATTAACACGACAAATTCGAGTACAATTTTTCTCAGTGTTTTATGCTTACATGGTTAATAAAGATGGACGGATGACCCGCATGAGCCCGCCCAAACTTCACTCAAATGTCAAACAAGATGGTATGAGCCTAGAATAAAAATACACAGTCGCGTACATAACATGCGGCTCAGATGACCTAGTCCCAGTTATATCTGAGCAGATAACCAACTGTTTTGCAGTTCAATAATTTCCAATAATTTTTGGTTGCAGTTCAATCACCGCCGAAAGTCAAAAACTGCAAAATATCGAGACCCTTGCATTTGCAACGATGCAAACTTCAGACACCTCAAAGTTAACGGTATTGACGCGGTCAGAGAGAACATTGACTGCAATGATTATGGCGGCAAGACACCATTTGAATGGGCTCTGTGGCTAACTCAAGCTGAAAGCAAAAGAGAAGCAGTGAAGCTAACTGAAAACCACAGCAAAATTTAGAATTTTTAATATAGAAATAAACAAAAGTCCGGAGCAATCCCTGAGCACACTAGCTGGTCGCGGGGATTAATGACTAGCTGTCCAGAACTATTGATCCAGAAAACCATACTCTAGGAGTAAACCATAACATGACATATTAGGCTTGTCATACTACATACTATACTTGTCACATGTGACAAGAATGAATGCAGAAAAACGAGCGAAGTCAGTGATATTCAAGCCAGTGGGCTGACGGAAGCATCAACAAGGACGCTAAAAATGAAGGCACAAAAAGCATTCGATCGCCACGAAAAACCCCAGGTGGAGATGAAAGTTTGGCCACAACCTTACCCTGGGAAAAAAACGTGAACTGTACCGGGGAACACCAATAAAGCAATCATAGGAAACCAAGGAAACTATACCATCAACAATTGAAGCGATGGGTATGTCCCGGGAAAAACAAATGCGTTCGGTCGACAACAGACAGGTAATTAAGAAAAGGAAGTGGGAAACAAAGAGGACTTACAGAGAGACTGATAAAATTGCAGCAACAGACAAAGACTGTGAGCAAAACTGTAAGCAAAGATTGTGACTGAGAGCACTAACAACCAACCTTAAAGTTATTTTTAAGAAGACCTTTTCGAACACATTTTTAGTTTAAACTCAGCTGACATACCTACGGTAAGAAGGATGAGCAACTGACATGAAGTCCCTTGACTATAAAATGCAACGAAAAGCAGTCTTTCACCGCCGTAGCAAGCGACGCCTTTGGGAATATTGTCCAAAAGAGTAAGGTATGTACCGATAAGGTATACTCTAGAACTTATATTAACAAAGTCGAGCTTCAAGCCTTGCCACAGGGAGGCTTAGAGCCAATGAAACTTGAAATTCTATGACATCAAAACAAATTGTTACATCTCATGACCTACGAGGGACCACGAGTTAGAGAATAATCCTTTCCCTGGCAGAACTTGGGAATAGAAAACGCAAACTGTCACTTCGCCGAAATGACTATCAACATTTTTTCGATTGACCCCGAAACGGTGTCCAGCAAATGACATGAACAACGATGAACTTATTCAACACGAACCACATGAAATTGGCAACTGACAACCAGTTTAAACATCTGGCACACTGAAACTCCAATATAGCGTTGATCCAGGAACTAAGCCACTGTGTAAGTGCCAAATAATTCAAAATTTTTGTCTCAAAGAGTCAGGTAAAGTCCACCCAAACGTTAGGTCATGAAATAAAATGAACCTTACTTTTATTCCGCAGTAAAGCACAGGTGACTTCAAAATGGGTATGTGCACAGGAAGAGAAGAAAACCACATTATCCTGACCCCTGTATGCCTATATATATTGCAACTACTGGTGCCAAGCACCGAGTTCCAGGAATATGCACGGAGAAGCGAAGGATTTGTTGGTATTGCCAACGTGAATCAGAAAACATGGAGAAGTACCAAAGATAGCGACAGAAGTGAACAATGGTTTGCTTTACTAATTATGACTAGCCTCAGTGTGTCAAATAAGGGCACACGCTAACTTTTGTTTGCAGAATCGAGGCAGAAATCATCTACGTTACTCTTAACAGGAACTCTGGTTGACAACTAGTATTAGGGCTGACACACATCTTATGAGACCTACAATGGAGCACCTTTATAGTAAAAACAAGTAGAAATAATCTTATTGGTCTTCGAAATATGAGGAAAATGGAGTGAAACCATTATACGAAGCCCAGTTTCCACCTTAAAGGTTTTTACCATTCCTCTCTTTCGAAAACATCAATAACAAAGGGATTTTCAAAAAATCTTCAAAAATACTCCAGCTGATATCCTTAAAAAAGTGTCCTCAAGCACTATCATGTGACTAACGACGGAAAACTAGTAAAACAATGAACTAGAAGAGACAAGTAAGAACAAATCTGGGTTTTGTAGGAAAACCCGCACCATAAATCGAGCTGAATTTTACGTAGAGTATTGGCGGGATCTAAAGACCTTCGAACTTTTGGAAGAGAGGAAACGGAATCATTTTTGAAAATATATCGAAGAAGTTAATGCGATATTTCGACTAAGTTGGTCCAACAAATCAAAATCGGACGTAAACACGTGTAGAACAATAGGTTCAAAACCCAGAAAGGAACATTCTGAACTCTTAATAGATCAAGACTTATCAGGCTGAACGGATGAAGGCATCCAAAGATGAACCAATATGGCCCCCTACCGAGTGTCTTTCCAACTAGATCCGTAATCACTGCATTCCTGACAGAAGTCCTGTCAGCTAAAGGTTTTTGATTCTGAAAACTCTGAAGCGTCTAATAGGAAAAAAAAAACCAAGAAACTGTGTTCGTTACGGAGCCGTCTTCCAACGACTATAAATACCAACAAGGACGTGAGGAGTAGGATAGCATGAGGGACCATGTTGCCAGCTACGTCTGCCACGGTTCGAAACGTTCAATCGATGAGAATCGTACAGTTGCTCTAGAAAGCTAACTCAGACAGGATGCGCTCATGACTTTTTATGCTGGACAACGAAAGCTTTACATGTAAAACATAACATTCAAGGGATAGGAGGAGCGAATGAAGCAGAGATTCATCAAGAAAAGATGGATGAAGGTCATCCAGCACACGCAGTGATGTTCTCCTTAAGAAACCTTTCAGACTGATCGCAACTGGTTTCAAAGAAACACTTAGGGAACTACCATATCACTATCAAATAAATGTAAGTGATCGCGACAGCCGTAATTTTCCAAAACTGGGCCAATAAAGAATACTTAAAAATAATATAATAAATAAAGCCTTCGTCAACTTCAAGACAACAGCAACATTCAATGATATGAAATTGCCAAAGGAATATTTCAATGAATTGTGGAACTGCCAACTCAAAGATTTGTCAGGAGTATTCATGGTTTACTAAACATTGAAAGAATTGAACAAATGACAATTCAGGACGGTTGCCTATGCTGGGAAGGTCGTCATACAGATTACTAGATTAGTTCCCGCGGACAATGGTTTGTTTAACACAGACGGCGTCTTTGCCTTTGAATAAATGGTAGGAAAAGTTAACATAATCTGTCATAAAATGGAGTTTATACCATGCTAAAGCGTCAGAAACATATGAGCCTTGCTATTCCCTAATTAGAGAAGACAATAGGATAAGCTTGGTAAAAAAGGTTAAATATTCAGGAGTTACCCTGAAAGGCAAACAAACCTGGACTCCTCAAGCAGGAGAAGTGAGGAAAAAATGATGATAATGCCATAAACTATAAAGAAACGGACGCCTAAATATGAGGGCTACGGGCGAAACCCACCTACAGTATCTCTGATATAGTGGTAAGACCAATGCCTTTCTACGGAGCCAATGTAAGTAAGCCAGTAATACAGTAAATAAACTAGATAAGATCCAGCAAATGGCCAAACAGCATGACTGCTGATAGGTCTACGCTGACAGCCGTGATATGAATAATTTGCAACCTGATGCTCTCTATAGTGACACCCTTAAAGTGGTATTTCTAGTGACCATGCGATCGAAAATCTCGTAAGAGATCAGGAATGAAAGATAAACGTCAAAGATAACGTCAGGAAAATGAAAAAATCACCTTTGAATAAGACATACTCAGACTCTCAATTATCTGGAGATGATAATCTCTAGATGTAAGAGAGGTATAAATATACCTAAACTATAATATGGCACAGAAGATTTGCAGGATCAATATTCAAGCAACCAGGTAAGAATGAAAAACGGTGGAAAGGTCTACTCAGAAAGTGGAAGAATAATTCACTCTAACGGATCTGAAGCGGATAAGGTTACGGAAGCTGAAAAATCGTTCTACGTCAAGTAATTAATCAACCTAAGGACGATGCTTGACAGAATGAATTGTCACATTTCATTTGACATTTTTGTAATTGAATCAGCTATTTAATGATTTCAATACCGAAATAGTAACTAAGCAGTCTAGGGACTTACGCTGCTCAAGGGAAGCACCTTATCTGTAGCAAAACCAAGAGCAGCGAAGCTTGCATCGATTCCAGGATACAGAGATGTCTGGGAAACAACTCAGCCTAAGTGCTTGTAAGAGCTAACTCAACTGATCGGAACATTGTAAGAGTACATTGTATTAAAGATGCAAAAATATCAGTTGGGGGAAAAAACGGTTCATGAAGCCCTTTTAAAGTAGATGCGTTCGGCTTAAAATTACAGCAATGGTTTCAGGAATAGCCAAACCTTTTGGCCATACCATGATGGTAACAACTTTTATCAAGAACAGAAATGGAATAGTCGCCTTATTGGCATTGGTTATTAGCCACTACCCTCTGAATTTGCAAATAGATACCTGACTATGTGTTGTACAAACGGACATCACATGCCACTCTTGCTGAGAGACCCATGAAAAAGCCACCCAATTATGAGAATTGACATCACGGTCTAGCTTAGTTTACTGGTAAAACACTGAATAATGAGACGTGTCAACCTTAAATTCAATTTTTCCAATTTTTGCAGTCAAGTTTTTCTGTTTTGACAATTTTGGAAGACTAGCACGACAGACAAGAGGCGAACCTCAAAATCTACAAAGCATTCATAAGGCTTAGTTTTAATTATGGCTTTAAAACGTAGAACTTGCTAAGACATAAGAATAAATTCAGGAAAGGCATGTCCTAAGATGAATTATAAGAGAAAAACGTGATAGAAATCAGTGAAGAATGTGGTTCAATCATAGGTTATAGGAATGATTCTGACAAGGCAGAGGTCTCCAGGACTATAAAATTGAGTAGTAAACACCAATGAGGATTTGCAGCGAGTGAATGAGAATCGAATACCAAATAAGGTTATTGCAGATAAAGCTGAGGAACCAAAGTTAGTTGAGAAGCGCAGGAGTCATTTTGGGATTCGATAGATTGAGAGAGTAAATTAGTACTCAAATTGGTCAAAGGACCGAGACCATTTGGAGCATCATACATCTGAAGCCATATCCTGGAAGGAGTTGCGGCAATACGACGATGGCACAACTTTTTTCTAGATTGTCTGAGACAAATTCATCAGGAGGGAATTCACGTCAAAGCAAGGAATCTAGTCGTAGCCTGACACACTTGATGACAACTATCCTAGGGATTTTTTGAGCGTCAACAACGTGACACGAAGGACCATCTGCAGAGATATGTCTTCTGCTAGAGCGGACAGTAGACCAGAAACTATAATGAAAATATCCCATTCAAACGGGTTCACGAATAGAACTAAACGAATCTAACGAATAAGAAATTACTTCCTTAGTGTTTTTTTTTTTCGATTTTCCTTCCATAGGCACCATATGGGCGCGCACTGATTGCTGTCAGGACGAATCCCGATTTTTTTGTAATTTAAATTTTTTCTGTAACATCTGCAGATTGTTCTTTCAATTCATGTTTCTACAAGAAGATTGCATACATTTTCATTGTAACCATTTATGGAATCAAAGCTTATTCTCATTTATTGTAAAAATTTGTTAATTTTATTAGTTATTAATAATGGAATTATGGAAATTTCATAACTCAGATAAAAATTATCAACAACATTCTTCCGAACAAAGCAAAGCCGATGAGAATCATTCAAAAAGTTTTCGGTGTACTTCCGAATGTTCGAACATATTTCGTCCTAGACGTCTGGAATCATATGAAATGTAATCGAGAAGGACCAAGTAGAGAGGTTTGGCGTCCTAATTATATATGTCGGAGCAACATGTTGAGGGTTTATCAGTTTTCAGTTCCGAAGAAACAGTTCTCGGCTCAACTGCGCTGATACACTTGAAGGTACCACCATACACATATGTTAAAACGTGTCCTTTTTGGGCTTACGATTTGATTATTATCACACAAAAGATTTAGGGAACAGACGATGCTACGGAATTGTCTTTCCCATACAAAAACATTATGACCCGTGAATATTTTAATGTTGGCAAAATGTGAGAACTTTAATATGCAGCCATGGAAGATTCACAAAGTTTAGTAGCGTCTCATGTAATCCTGTAATATTCCAAAATGGATTTTTCCATAACATTTTTCATTTCAACTGGATGCTTGTATATTCTAATTATAAATTTAAGACAAAGTTACTTCTTCTGCTGTTGATCCTCTGTTACAAGTTGCAACATTTAAGTCTATTTTATTACAGAGCCCCTGCAACCATCGGTTTATTTAAAAGTTTATTTCCATTGGGAAAAGAATTTAAATTAGACCCACGATTTTCTAGCCTATCGCGCCCAACCACGCTACTTTCTACCTTCAAAATTTAACGAGTGTCCCGAAAGGGATGTAAAAACAAATCACTTTATCAAAATTATGTAAGCCCAACCGCATAATCATCCGACATCTTTGTCTTGTATGTGAACTCCTAAACTCAAGACGTCCTGTAGACTCGATTGAAATGAAAAATTCGACGCGAAGGAAATTATTCATATGGCGCGAAAAAATATGAAAATTTCGAGCTTTTCCTTTTCTTCACTTTACACTTTCGCTCCTTGTGGTGTTTTCCGTGTTTTTTGCTTTTGGCAGCGGTTACACTCAATCCTGTAATGTATCACCAGGGTGATGTAAGTGCATGAAAACAAAAAGAAATGGCCGTACACACGCATACGAGATGGAAAATAAAGATCCACTCAATCTTCGTAGATACTTGTGCCCGGAAGGAAATTCGCCTTCAATTTATGGCCCTATTTTCAAACCGATGACAACATTAAACGCAAAGTTCGCATAGTATGTGAAGTACAGCGCGTTGCCGGTCGTAAAACGTCTTTTGGGAAATGACAACGACACTTTTTATTCGGATATGTGTGCTCCTTCATCTTACGTGGTCTAGTTAAGAATCGCAACGTTGAATCGGATGGTATTTGCGCAAGGTTAGAGGATGATATATCATATTCCTGCCCAAATCTACAGCACGGAGATTGTAATATTTTTACAGCTTCCAGCGAATAACTTGAATACTAGCACACAAAGCAAGTAAAGTGGTGTGTGTCACCTTGATTACGTCGTAATAGATTTTATGGCGCAAAATCAAGTTTAAGTAGGAATTATGGGTTAAGTCACGTATCCTTCGAGTCGTCGCAGACTTACGAATGGCGAGAAAAATGTTATTCCAACCTTGTTTAGCTATTTCGGTAATGTAGTCCTGATTAAAGTGCTGGTTTACAAGGAAATTACTCCAACATTTCATTCCCGTAACGTCTTTTATATGACATTAATCCTAGCTAGATAACCGCACGAAAATATACATAAAATATAAGCAGACGCTTCAGAGGCATACGAATCCTTAACATCACCATTTTGCACTAATATTTAAAATCTAGACTTTTAAGGGATAGTCAAAATCTGTACTTATTGTAGGCTATCCAAGAACACTTCCGAATATTTTAGAACTCTGTGATGTTTACTATGATAGCGTGAATATTAACCACAGTTAGTAGTAGTTCACAATAAGACCAGCTAAGAAGCGAATTAACCTTCAACCGGTGAGGTGGTGTCAATTTAACGTCGCAAACATGTTAAAAATTTTTTCTCAGAAATGGTTTGCAGCACGCAGTGACGCGTCTTAGTAGTTGCCTTAACGTCAGTTTCACGGCGGCCGCGGAACAAATTGGGCACTGCAAGTTAGAATTTCCAACGTTTTGTTTTGGTTCTATAAGAAAATGAGAAAAGTGACGTAAGTGATGTAGAGGATAAACATTTGAATGAAAATGTTTGTATACAGTCAGACCACGATACAGCGACTGACGTTCCATACAGTGAAGAACGGATTTCAGAGGTCGATTATCAATCTAAGGAGGATCTCTCAGGCAACCAAGGCTACTCTTTAGGGATAAAAATTAAAAGAATTAGGGAATAATTTAAGTGGTATATTATAGGTATATTATATATATATATTATATGTATATATAGGTGGTATATTATAGCTGGCCCTTCAAAGTGCCAGCTTGACGGCTCTTGATCATAACATCGTTTGATTTCGGAGCTCAACCAGAATACTTGATTGCAACACTGAAGCGAATTATTGGAATATTCTGTTCACAGAAGAAATTTTGAAAATAACCAGAACCTTCAGCATCACTTCAACTTGAGAAATGCGGTACATGTACATTATGTCCAGACAGATTTTATTCATTTTATATTACATGGATACGAACAACTTTTTGATTTTAAGCTATAAACACGAAAAACTAAAATCTAAGTTTTTGTAATAGGAACATAAAAAACTAAATAAAGCTCCTTAATACCTTACAAAAATATATTCAATATTTTCAATTCTTAAGACAAAAAACTAAGCTTGAAACTATCGTACTTTCTTGCACGCATGCTAGATAATTTCTATTAAAATTGAGAATATATAAAAGGACGTCAGAATGACGTCAACTCTCAAATACTGAGATGATATTCACCTCAGCAGTTGAAGGTTAAGCATGTGTATAAAAGCCTATTTTTCAAAATACTCTAATATCCTTTCTTTCAACTATGTTTTATCTTTATCTTATGAAATCTGCTGCGCTTTTATTCATACAAACTAGTTATGGGCTAAGGCAACGCGAATTAAAATAGAAAAACAAAGTCGCAAAAAGTCTCGGTACGTCAAAATTCAATATCGCAAAAATGACGTCTCCAATCAAGATTTGTAGCGGATCACTCAGGTTATGTTAAAAATTCTGAAACAGATACAATTAACATAAAAGTTTATTTGGCACACTATTTTCGTGTGATAATACAAGGATGGTGGTTTGATGGCACAAGAGATTTTTGACAGATGACTATGATGGTTGTGCCGATCCTTGCAGCGTTTTAAATTCGACGGCATAGAGCAGGCGCGCACTACGAGTTTTTTGCCGCGCGGCGAAAAAACCTGCGACATTTTTACGTACGGCAAAAATAATAAAAAATAAGCAGACGCGCGCACTACGGCCTAATAACGCATAAAAAATCATTTTTAAAATGGATTTAGTAGAAGCAGCTTGTAGTTCTGCTCTTGTAATTAGAGCTCGTAAAAATAAAAAAAAGATTTTGGGTATATCCTCTTGTCAATGAACGTTTAAACAAGGGACAATTCTGTAAAATATTTAGTGAACTTAACGATTATCCCGAAAAGTTTTTCCAATATTATAGAATGACGAAAGAATGTTTTTATGAATTTTTACAACGAGTTGGACCTTATATTACATACAATCATTACCCTGATCATTACGATACTCAATGAAGTCATCGTTCCTCCAAAAATACAAAATAAGTAATTATAACGTAAAAATTGCCAGCGAATCGCCGTAGTGCGCGCAGTCAAAGATAAACTTATGTATCACAACAAACCGATCAACCGCCGCGCCGCAAACAAGTTGTAACTTGTTACAGACTTTTCGACGCTGCGGCGACTTTGTAGCTAAGTGCGCGCAATAAAATTGAAAACTCAATGTTACAATACTGTGGCGCGATTTTATGCCGCAAAGCATTTCCGCCGCGCGGCAAAAAACCCGTAGTGCGCGCCTACTCTTAAATTTCGCTACATTACTCCTCTTGAATACAACTGTCATCTAGAATAGCTGTTGATTATTGCATTTCAATAAGTTGGACTCTTTTGACGTATCTTATTTTGAAGGCACCAAATGTCCTTACGTCCTGATGACTGTGCTGATATGAAATATATGATGGCTGTGTCTTGAGATTCGCAGTGTTTCCGCAAAACGCAAGTCTGATTTGCTCAGTGCTGATATTGGTGTGTTTTCCATTTATTTCTAGCTTCAAAACATTTTCAGACAATCGTTCGATCACATTGAAAGGGCCTCCATAAGGATACTCCAAAGGCTTGCACACACGGTCAATACAAAGAAAAACATGCGAGCAAGTTGACCGATCCTCATGTACGAAAACCTTGCGTTTGTTATGGCGAGATGCTGGAGTGGCTCATACGTCCTTCATATGCCTGCGAAATTTCTATACGGTCAGCTTAGAATCAGGCGGCTGCTCAACGAAGTGTAGTTCCATAAACCAGCTCCGCAGATGTAGCCTCAGTATCACTGTTAATGCTCGCACAAAGTCCAAGAAAAACGGCCGGTGTCACCTCAACCCATTCCAAACCTTTTGCGATCCCACTAAATGAACTAGTGACTCGAACATAAAAGTCTCGAATTATGATCCTTGATCTGGTGTCGGAGTCCTGGGAGCTTCAAAGCATACCCAGTTGCATAAAATGCAGTAGCGACTTCATCTGCTGTATAAAATATCCTTTCGGTTAATTTCCTCCGGTCCAACGATATGGATGTGGCGGAATCTTGCGTCAGGCGTTTCAATACGACCCTATAGTGGCGTGCTATGTCGTTCTTTCTTGTTACGCTGACACGCGAGATACGTCCTCGCCAATTAGAGGATATCTTTCGACATGCTTATTCTTACATACTTTTTTCTTACGAGTTTCTTTGTAGTTCGGCTACTGGATGGGACAGATTGTGTATTAAATTAAAGACTTTCTACCTTAGCAAGTCCTTTTTGAACGTAAGGCCGAGTTTAATTAGTTGAAACATCTCAGTATTTCATAGCGGCGCTGTCGTCTAATCGCAGTTTCCGAACGTAAATGTTTATTCCGCCTCGGAGAAGATACCTCGATTCTTCATCTTCCTTCTGGACTTTAACTAAATCTTCTGTGGTCACTGTGACTGGTATTGCTATGGTGCTAGTCCCAGACAGTTGGTCTGGCTGTTAGTTGTCTTCTGTCACGGTGTAGAAGATATTGGTAGAGAATTGTCAAATGAAGTCCTGCTGTCTTATTTGTCGAGGAAATGTCTTGATTACAAGTAGACGTTGTTTAACCATGTACTGTAGGCGATCAGACGTGCTGTATTTGTATTGCGTTACCGTGAAATTTTTCAAGAAAAACTCGAGAGGCTCTCAAACATTGTTGTTGAACTGCTTCAGCACTACTCCAATCGCTGTATCTGACGTATGAGCTTTAATCGGAAGCGGTGCATTTTCGACTGGATGACTTAGTAACGTTGCATTAGCAATTTGCTTCTTGCACTCTTCAAAAGCTTTATGCGCTTGTTGATTCCATTCCCGTCTATCCTTCTTTCCTGCCAAGACGAGAAATACAAGGGGAGGCGCTTGAAAAGAAGCTGCTATTTTTAGTGATTTCCGATAGAAATTAATTACTCCCAGGATTCTGCGTAGTTCCATAATAGTTCACTATTTTTTAACGTTCAGGCTCATTGCAACTCCTCCTGGAAGACCTTTGATGTCTTGTTGTTCGATGAAATAGCCAAGGAACTCGAGTGTTGATTTTCCTGACGCAAATTTTCCTACTTTTATACATTATGCATATTCACACCGTCTATTTAAAATGACTTTCAAATGTTCGCGGTGCACCTCAAGTGCAATGCATTTAGAAGCAATGATGATACCCTCAATGTGCACGTAGCTAAAGTTCGGGATATCTTCTGAAGTTACAGGAATCTGATTCAATGCTCCCATTAAATCCAGCGTTGGAAATACGGTGGAAGCATTTTTTGAATAAAGTCACTAAGATGAGTGATCAAGTCCGATCCACTCTGGGATTGTATTCAAAAGCCGATAATCTCCACATGGACTCCATTGGCCAGTTTTCTTCGGGTGAGGATGCAATCCGCAACTATAAATCTCCAGGCAAATCGTTGCAATGCAAAAAGTTCACCTAGAATAAGAACTGGGATATGATAACTCGCGACGTCCATGACCTGAAATTGGTCCAAATTTCCAAAACAGACATTTGTTTGCTAGGAAACTCCTCAACGTCTCTAGCTTGAAAATTCTTTCCAGGATCATGGCGATGAGCCGCCGTTGACAGAATCTATAATCTCTCACATACCCGGGGTCGACTCTCAAGACAATCACATAGTGGTCAGATCTGGCCATCGATGAAAAGTGGTTGCTGGAGGCGGACTCATAACTGCTTAGATTGTCATAGGGCTACGGTTAGAAGAAACGTCATCACCACCTCTGGTAATGGAGAGCCCTATCCGGAAACTATCGTCGGAGTAATGCTGAAAACAGTTGATACGTGCTGAGAAAAAGCTTTATTGGAGCGCTCGGAGGCATCGGGGATAGATGGATCTCTTTTCTAGTACTTCCTTCCTTCCCGTTAGAGAAGAGATTCCCATAATCCGAAGGCGCCTCTAGGCGTAGGAACATGAGGTCTAGCCCGAAGTAATGTGTCAAACGGTTGCAGGCTAGGTTCTCAGGTTGATAGGGGAGGTGATTAGTAGGTAGTCCAAAAGCATTTTGCGTCTGGGACTCCCACACTCAGGGCGTAAGGAGCCTTCACCTCCCTACCACAAAAAAAACCTCTGGTAGATTTTGACTACCATCAACTCGAGCAGTATTACTTGTTAGTATTACTTCGGCTTCCTAGGGTTGCCGGGAGGAAATCCCTGTCCTTAGCTTTTTAAACCCGTTTTGAAACCAATGAATCGCACGTTTTAGGGTACTTTTTTGAGCGCCTTTTGTCAAACTAGAGTCATAGCTGACTGTGTTATATTCAAACAACTGAATGACCTTATAAAGGTGTCGTATTTCGCCCACCAAGCTCATTTCGCTGGTTTTACCTATCCATACAGACGAGGGATTACCAATTATCCATGGTAGCGGAGAAGGGGGGTATATTATTTACGAAGCTCGGAATAATGTTTATCGATATACTTGGACATCATTTCTCCTCCTGAGTGGAATAACTTTATCAGTTCGAAATTTAAAAAAAAAACCAAAATTGTTTTAAGCAAAATTTGATCCGAAAGGGACACTTTATGTATTTAGGGGATTTTTATATGACAATACCCTGAAGTGGTGAATTAAGTGGTAACTGAAAGTTTATTTTCAACTTGACTGAATGCCATTCTTACGTTCCTCTCGCATGGTAACATTCGTGAGTTGACCAAAACTATATCATATGCAATTGACTTGCTTACATCACGCTTGCTGAATTATTTACCCATTATCTTGTCCATGCCGATCCTTTCCAAAACCAAAACTTCCCCTTCCTGCAGTACATTGTGAAAGGATTATTTAACTGATTCACAAAAACAACAATGTCAACACCAGGACGGCAATTAAACGTACATCAATGTTGAAACAAAAATTAGTTTTCCCGCAAACGATGATGGAGCATATTAGTAAGGACTTTTGAACCAAATAGTCCTAGAAGAAAACGCATAAGTTAGCTCATACTTTAAAGTACTGGTGGGTGTTCAAATAATCATGTGCAAGGACTCCCTTATTGCTTTCAGTATAAGATCATTATCAAAATCAAGTTTTTTGTTAAGGATATGGAAGTTTATCTCTGGCTTCTTCGCATGTATCCAAAGTGTAAACTAAAGTAGAAAGTTGGCAGGAAGAACTTTATGTGTAAAACTCTTTGGAAAGGATAGGAAACTGTTTCTGATAGTTTAAATTAAAAATAGTAATTATTCGATAGTTTGAGTTAGAGGGGCAATTTTTTTGTTAACTTTGTCGGAGGGACACCTTGAAATAAAATCAGTCAACCTTTGACGTGGCATATTCATTTCATCATGCATTACTCAGCATCCAGACTATGTAGCTTCCAGACTGTACAGCATCCAGCCTGTGTATTCTCTAATTAGGGATGTAAGTTAATTGTTCTATGAAAAAATCTTTAGCAATGGAACAATTCTAAGCACATTGTCGTGGGCTGCTGATGGAGCCGGAATATAAAAGTTAATATACTTAAGACTATTAAGATAACTTGAACAAGCTGCTTCTGAACTTGAGGACTTGCATCCTTATGTGCTGTTCCTGTTTGGGTATTGCTATTGTGATTATCCGTTTATATATTCTCTCTATAGTTTTCGACGCGTGTCCTTACAAGTTGAGCATATGCACTTCAACTCAAATTGTTTATAAATATTTGATTTTATTGCAAATGGATAAGTTATTCGCACATCGAGTTAAATATTCTTCTTTAACTATTTACTTAGAAAAGAGGATGAAACAGTTACAATTAAACATTTTCTAAAAGAATAGAAAATGGATTCTTCTTTTTATACATCAAGCTGGCATATGAACTCAAAGTCACTGGTAAGTGAAAGTGGGTAAGTTGACTCCTCAGCCTTAGGTTTCTTCGTTGTGGCACAAAGTGGTGTTTGTTGTACCATAAGCAAATTCAGAGCTAACTTATTTCAAAATCAAAAGTAAACGAGTAGGTGATATGGTCAGTACCACGCTTGACCTGAAAAATGTCCCCGAAACACCTACTGGAGTTGGTTGGTTGGTATAACCAGACACCAGAAACACAACTTCGAAAACCACTGTTCCCAATCAGGCTCGATTCTTGCGTATATTGAACAAAAGGTGAGTGTTCTAACCACAAAACCATCCGAGGAACCTTCGGCCATAGATACATAACGGTAAGTATCAAAAACTTCGTATAATTGAGCGCTAAGTGAACAGAGTTTCTTGACTCTCGTCGTTGACATCGTTGGTATTCAGCTCGATGTAGGCCTTGGGCTTCCTTCTGTGATACCTCAAATAGTCTTGGTCAGCCCACGACGTCCTCTAATTAATAGAAATTATTCCTTCTAACAAATCCAAACAGCGATTTACGCTGTGTGAACGCCCAACATGATTTCCCGCGCTAAATGGAACCTTTATGCGTGGATAGAATATTTGGAAGTATTAAAGACATAAATATTAAAAGCAAAGATGTGTTTTTCAATTAGAATGTTTGTCCATACTACACAAGTAGGGGAAATTTCATTGCAAATCCTTACGGGTTTCATAGCACAAGTGAACATACTAAACCTAACATTGAAGAGCCTATCAGGACGTTAGCTAGAACATTATGAGATTGGCGATCCGAGGTAGTCGATTTTCGAATAGTAAAGAAGGGTATCAAATGCAGCTTTCTCCCCTATGGAGCATCCAATCCGCAACGTGAATTACGATATATCTTAACCAAAAAAGTCCCCTTTTATAGAATCTCCCATCGAACGAGACCAAAAACAATGGTAAAGTGAAAACATGGATAGGAGAGCCAAAATCGTCCGTTTTGATCAGGGTTCATCTTTGAATATGGATACCTGCTCTTAGAATGGAAAGGAAAATATTCGCAGGGAGATGAAGGATGGCTTAGCAAAGGCGAAGGACATTCTAGTAACCAAATACCTGATAGAAGTTTTGTGAGCAAACCCGGTAAAATTCGTTCGTTTCATGACCCAGGTTAGTAAGGAGGATGGAGAATTTGTTTTCATAACATTTTTGGTCGGAAATTGACATGCAAACTGGGCTGTATGAGCAGGGTGCTATCGTGATGAAAAACAAGTCGCCCAACTGTCACAAAACCGGCATCTTCCGCCAAAAACTGTCGTGGAATCTTTTCAAAACTTTCAGGGGGACCCTCTGAATAACTGCCTGACCCTGTGGAAGAGCTCTGAATAGACAAACTTTCTCACAATATTATTTTGACGTTTGATTTCTCTGGAGAAGCTTTTGGGTGTAAAGGGACTCGGCGTCATCCAGTGGCTTGATTATTGTCTACTTTTAGCATCGAAACAGTAGAATTATTACTTGTCAGCTTTTTTAACCTAGAAATAAAAGTAAGGATACTTTGGAGCCCTTCTTTCAAAGCGAAGCATGCTTCCGCAGGACTTTGTTTTTGTCTAGAAGTTACGAGTTGAGGCACCAATTCGGCAGATTTCCTTTCCATCCGGGATCTTCCTGGTTTCCTGGTTAAAAGCTGGTATTTTCATTGACTGTACTGAACTCAATGTCACTACGGATAATTTCACAATTCTGTTGTATAAATTAAATAGTCCGTCGTCTTTAATCTTTGATCTAGGATTTTGTAAGACGTTTGAGTTTTTTTTCAAAATTTTCTTTGGATCAAGCCGCGTTAACCGTGCACTTTAAACATTTGTCACAACAACTGTCGCAAAAACGGAACAAAACCTTATTGAGCACCAGCGCTTGTCTTAATGACTTCTGAAAAGGTGGCTTTATGCCTAGTAATAGAACGAATCTAAATAACTTGACCCAACGAAAAATCAGTTTTTTTTTGGTATCTGGGTATATATATAGATATGTCAGACCTCAGATAAATCCTTGATTGTCAGTAAAAGTGTAGTAAAATCTCGATAAATAAGATGTAAACAAAAGGTTCAAACTGAAGTCATGCTTCTAAATAAGGGGGTTATTAGTGATATCCTTCTACTTGGATAATCTCAAAATACAACTTTGATATCCCCACAACAGACGTTGAAAATGACAAGTGACCGCAAGTCACATGATTATACATTCGGGTTCTAGTCCAGCAAAAAGCGTATTCAAGAAAAAGATTGCATTTTGAGTACAGAAGCTTCAGTGAAAGAATCGATTTTGAAAGATGGAGGTGCAGACATCAATTACTGAAGGCTGTAGACCATTGATCAAAGTTTCGGAAAAGCTTTCATCTAAATATGACAAAACCATGGGAGGATTCTTATTGCTGGAATGATAGTCAATGACAAAATAGAATTACAAAACCATGGGATGATTCTTATTGCTGGATAGATAGTCTGGGACTTATTTCGACAATTGGGCCATAATCAGAGCGAGCTTATATTTCCCTCATCGTTTCATAAATTCAACGTTGGGATGTGTGGGCATACATGGGATATACATATCGAACGGGATAAGAAGACTTCCATTAGATCACACCGGAGGAGGCAGGACTGCTGGAAAGGAGACCCCCCAGACCCCACGCCTCAAGGCAATCAACGATACTTTTTTTCGCTGTAAGTATTGCCCAAGTGTTATGTGCCACACAGGTCCATTTGTCAAAAGTTTTCAGCATTTCTCCCACCAGATTGTCTGGAGAAAGCTCTCCCATTGCCTCCCACAAGTCCTGCCGCATCCTGTTCCACTTTCTACAGTTGAAGAAGGTGTGACATGCGTCGTCCCTTTCACCTGGGTAGAAAATCAGTCACGGTCAGTCTGGGACCGTGACTTACCAACTTGTGCAGGTAAGACTGAAAATACCCATGCCCGCTAAGAAGCTGGGTAAGGTAATAATCGTGCCTTTGATTGAGTCAAGATCTCATGTCCTCTATAAGATGGGCAGTCCAGCTCCTTGCTGAGAGCTCCGGCCCAAACTTCAGAGCCATACAGTAGCACTGACTGGACAGCACTCATGAGGAGTCGGCATTTGCTCGGTGTGGGCCCACCGGTGTTGCACATGAGTCGGCTAAGAGCCGAAACGCCTAACCGGGCGTTTTCCGCCGTTGCCCTGATCTGTTCCGAAAAGCTCATTTTCGAATCGATCAGTAGTCTCATATACTTTATTGCAAATGTTGACTTCACAGTCGCATCTCCGATCTGCATAGAAATTACCGTGCGAATTATTTTCTTTGTAATAATGACCTCCTCGGTTTTCTTCAGAGCTGGACTGAACCCGCGGGTGGTCATCCACTCACTCACTCGACACATTAGCATTCCCAGTCTGCACTGCGCATGTTCACCTGTGCGTCCTGAGCCCAGTGCATCATCCGCATAGCTGACCAAGCGCAACTCATCTGGCAGCTCAAGCCTCAATAACCCGTCATATGAGGCGTTCCACATGTCTGGTCCCAGTATGGAGCTTTGCACTACACCAGACGTTATCTCCCTACTAAGCCGCCAGTCTTGTGTGTCATAGAACAGACTGCGGTCCTTCAAGTAATTCCTCAAAATCCGAATTAGATACCCTGGCAATCGGAAAGAATTTTCCAATGTGCCAAGTATATCCGCCCATCTGGTGGAGTTGAAGGCATTCCTGACGTCAAGCGTCGCAATATATATAGAAATGCTAATTCAACTATGGAAGACAACTTGACCCACATTTTCATTAAAAACTGAGGTTAATTTCTTGCATGAAGCTCTTAAATATCGAATTTCCCGATTTCATGAAGAACTGATAAGTCAGATTGTTTCTTAACCCTTGGGAAGGCTATTTGCTACTTTTTTGGAAACTTACCATCAACAATGCTCCAAAACTCGTTGGGTTTACCAACAACCTTTGAAATTTCGTGTGATCAGCAACCATTAAAAAGACAGAACATACCATCAAAAATTACGTCTTTAGAAAAACGTCAAAGTCATTGAAGTTCTCCATTTCGAGATTACAGTGACTAACTCGGCAGACCATGAGTCAAAATGTAAGTTCTCAACCCACAATTCTTGACCCAAAAGTTTACAGTAGCTTCCTGCTAGACAATCAAAAATACAATTCGCTCTACTGCAGTCCGCGACGAAAACACAACCACATACAGTGAGAAAACTCCCGGACGTCTTCTGGCAGACAGAAATAGACAGAACACAAGTTGTAGTAGTAATAATAATAGTACTATTAGTAGAAGTAGTAGTAGTAGTAGTAGTAGTAGTAGTAGTAGTAATTAATATTTCTATTATACGCAAGAGCCTTACTATGGATGCCTTTGTTAAACGCAAGATCGAGGAAAAATAGTCAAATCCATATAAAATTTTAAATTTCGCTTGAATACCGTTACATCGATATTTTTTTCTCAAGCATGATGTAACTAGCTATAAGTTCTCACACTTCGAATGGGTAACACCAAAAATGAGTTTCGAATACACATTTTAGAATTTATGCGAGCTTCCCAAGGTAGAGAGCTTGTAAATTAAGCCACGTAGGAAAGTGGAGAGCATTCGCATCGCCATGCTTTGTGAGCTTAAATGGATGTGAAAGTGTTTCAGTTGGAATAATATTTAAGGGTCAATGTTTATAAATAAAAAATTTAAATGTTAGTGCATATTCGTCAACCCCTTCCTCAACCGCCGATTTCCCACTGCCTTTTCACAGATACCAATCAGTTATTTACCGTTGCATTAGAAAATTAGAGCCAGTTACCGTTATATTGGAAATTTTCTGACTGTGTTAGTTCTTATTAGTGGTTGGGGTATGGTTTGAAGTATTATCGCTTATATTGTGCCCGCGAAGTATACGTTAGTAGATAAAACTTTTTTCACAAACGTCAAGTATTGGAAGTTCAACCGATTTGCAATTGACATAAGAATTTACAAAAAAGAAACCTTAAAAAAATAAATGAAAGCTTTCTCTTTAATTTTGCGTTTTTTTTTTTTTTGAATTTTCAACTGAACTCAACCTCAATTTTCAAGTCAACTTTCGCCGGTAATCGTTCGTTATCGTAAAATTTATCATAGTAAAAATTTTATCGTAAAATATCGTATCGAAAACAAAAAAATAAAAACGCAAAATTTAAAGGAAATCTTTCATTTTAATTTTTATTTTTTGATAAAAAATATTTTTCAAAGATGGAATCAATTACAAATTTTAATAACGAAACGTCTAGGATGCGACTAATGGACTCTAAAGAAGTGTGTTGAGACTCAGTGGTGTCTCGTATTCTGAATTAGAAGACATTTTCCTCCCAAAAAAAGGTGGAGGTAACGTAAGGTTGGTGATCTTCTTAATTCTGTTTTTTTTCTTTTGTATTATTTTTTTAGAAACTCAAACATCAACTCATCAAACTAAAGAATAAGTTTGATTGGGGATCGATGTCCAGGAATAAGATGTGTATTCCTTAAAATGAATAATAGGTACCTTGTAAAGTGTGATATGTCAACAAAGGAATCGTGGTCCTGATTTGGGTCTGGTAATGTCAAAAACGTGGTAATTTTCATATTCACGTTGTAGGTGTTTTGCTCTGTAGAAGAAATAGTAAGCTGGGATCCCTTGGAAAAATACAGCCAGTCCTTTCCGTTCCATATGGTATCTTATGAGCCATAAAGCTTCCTGTTGAGTCAGTGGAATGTGGAGTATAAGCAAGTAGGATCCACACGCACAACCGATTCCCTTTGTGATAAACGCTATTTTCGTGAAGATAAAAGGGTCCACTGAATAGACAAGTGTTCCAGAGTTCCTTTTCTTTTCAATACTCGACAACTTTTTTGATCTCCTAAGTGGATCCCCTGGAGGTAGCTTAGGATAGCCTTGCATCTGAAGATCTAGTAATTATTTCGATGTATCCAGGCCAAAGAAGAATTTCTCTTATCTGTTCACCTAAATCTAATTTATATTTGGTAAGAGAAAAATAAGTGAGTCCTGTAGTGACTACCGACCTGAAGATGGTGCCACCATCTTTTTCCCGCAGGCGAAAGTTCAGCGGACAGGTCGAAAGTCAGCTGACCTACGACCTGGCGACCACTTCAGGTCGGAAGAGAGTTTTTTTTGATTTCCGGAACGGAGAGTTGGGAGAGGACCGCGAGAAGAGACACACGCGGGTGGAAAAGAAAATTGATCTCGTGGAAAATCACTCGACGTAATTTTATTTCCAAACGTGAACGTATCTGGACAATTTGGTGTGTCTTTCGCGCGCGATTATCTGTTGGAAAATAGAAAAGCGGTTTCAAATCGATTTATGGGTCGGTCGTAAAATATACGGTGGATATACGAATTCGTCGCGGTGGAGAGTAGAACGTGAACCGTCAGACGAAGACGGCAACAGCATCACCACCTAAAACTCTGATTGCAATGCAACCGCAATTCTCGTGTCGTGTCGAATGTGTCGAATGCAATAGATATTTGCGTTGTCATCAACGCCACGAAAACAAGGATATCGCCAGAGGTTTGATGACAGTGTGACGTGAAAACCCAGGCGGAAGTG
Source organism: Stratiomys singularior (assembly GCA_954870665.1). Lineage (NCBI taxonomy): Eukaryota > Metazoa > Arthropoda > Insecta > Diptera > Stratiomyidae > Stratiomys > Stratiomys singularior. Next base: position 23,298,238 of record OX940881.1, on the reverse strand, counting down.
TTTACGAAAGTGTTGTCAGTGTGTGCCCGTGAGCATAACCACACCGCTTGACAATTGCTAGTTTGCATATAAACCTATGTGATTGCTCAATTGGAAAATTGAAAGGAAACCCTTACCGCTGGTTCCTCGGCATTTCAATAGCAAAACAAACTGTGTGAAAATCCGCCAAGACGTTGTGAGCGCGAAATAACGTAGTGAAGCCACATTGTTATGTATATCTGCCCTTGAGTTTTGCATTTCATTCAACACCGGACTTTTATTGTTTTTATTACAAGGAAAAGAAGCCTGCATACAAATTCAATAATGAACCGGGAAAATTAACGGGTATATTTCGCCTGACGCCGTAATTACATCTCACATGTGTAAATGTGGATGCAATAAGTTTTAATGATAAACAAAGTGCTATGTTACAAAAGTGAAAACGCAGCACTTATGGAAAAAGGTTCTTTGTTCGATAAACATAAGAATCCATTGCTGATCCCATTTCGGCGGGGGATTAAGGAGTTGTAACAGATTGTGAAAAGAAAGACATCAATATAAGAGCATTGTAGTAGTGCTAAGGAGTCTCAGAAAAATTTAGAAAAAAAAATAATTTTTGTAGGTAACACAAACTCTAAATGAATTTTTTTTTATATGCCGATTTTATATAACTTAAAATGTATATTAAAAACATTAATGATGAAGTGAAAGGGTATTCCAATTAAAATAAATGGAATAATGCAAGACGAGGAGAAGTGCCGGCACTCAGTGTAGCGTGGAATCAAACACATATTGGATAATGGCAACTTAAAGATCGCAACGTGTGTTGTAAAATCAGGAAAAATAAAAACGAAGGAAAGTAATCATTGCAAAAAAAAAAAAAAAAAAGAAAAAAAAGTAGAGTTAAGCAGTTGAAAATATATTTGATGGTAAAATATTTTAAATTTAAAATGGATCGCTTCCTCTTTGATTTGAACTCATTGGAGATTTCGACACATCAATGAGAATCAATTTAAGAACTTGTAAAAATTTTTGAATACTTATATTGATAGTGGAAAAGAAATATTCATTTGTGTAAGAATAATGTGCAATTCAAAAGTTTGTTATAAACCCAATGAATGATTAAGAATAATTTTTTTGAAGTAGGTTAAGCAAGTATGTGTACACATATAATAGTATTTCGATGTTTCTGCTTCACTATCGTGCTTTCTTTTAATTTGATTTAATCAACAGTGGACTTAATATAGCGCGATTCTGGTACGTTTGTCTGACTTGTGTGATTTGACCTATAAAGCGTTAAAATTTTTCATAAATTTTTAAGAACCAGAATTAAAATGAAGTGCTAAAAGAAAAACCACATTCTTTCCTTCCAACAACCTTTTCTTTCAGGTGGAAATGGCGCGAAGGTAAGTGCAGGATGATGTAGGGTCAACAATGTGTTTCGTCGCTCGGGTTCCGCGGTGCTGTAATTTTGTTCCGGTAATAATTTGTAGTCGTGTCGCGGACTACTAGTTCGGTATTTTCGGGTTCGCGTGTTTTACGGTCGCAAAATTAAAGTAGTTTGTTTTTAGGCACCGCGGTATATCGGTTCGCGAATGCGCGTTAGTCGGGGAGTTTGATTCTTTGATTGTATCTTGATGGTAAAAAAATTCGAGTAAAGTAACGTAATTTGTTTAGAAACGTCGCGTAGTAAATCGGGCTTTTCGGTGGCTGGTTCAAATGGAACCAAGAGCGGAAGTTCACTTGGGTCCGACCCACGTCCGCAATCCTCGCCGCACTGAGCTAGCTAGCCAGCAGCCACCACGCGAGGGAACTTCCGAGTGGCCGAGTTGTTGACCCACGGGGTACGACTCGTTGCCACGTCTCCAGGACTGCACGTCCAATTGTCGGTGCGAGGCCGACTTTCATCCCGAGTCGTCGCCGTGACGACCTGGGATTCTAAATCCATTACAGTCCTTTCGATTTTCGTAGCACATTATATTCTACAATTCTCTATTGTTTTTCTAGATACGTATAGGACTTAAGTAGCAGCATAGTAACTGTCCCCACTAAGTTCTGAAAATGACGAAATTCCATGAGATATCCTGATAGAAGATCACATCAAAAATTAACGAGATACATCACAACAGATAATCCTTTTGTTTTCAAACCAACGAAATATGTCATAAAATAGTTATGTACTCGTAAGGCCTTCTCAATTTAAATCTTTATGGTCCGTCAAATTTGGTATGGGTTCCACTGATTCCACCATTTATTTCCCGATTGCTGTGCTATAGCAACTCCAATCACTCTAACTTCAATTACTCGATAATACTCCTTTTGTTGCCACATTATTACGGATGGAAGTTCTCCTCGAATATAAATGACGCCACGGAAAACTCTTAAACTCTTGTTCAGTTGACCATAAAATTGATACCTTAAACATAGTCGATCCTGTATGAATTCACGTCCCCACCATTATTTTCGCATAGAATGTTGCCTTCCTCGAAATGGAATGCTGCTCACGTAAACTCATTGTTCACATAAATTTCCTGTTCTGTGCGATTGAGTTCCACACATTTCCAGATAATATTCCAAAGGAACTCCGCAGGCATCAACGTACGTATTGTTCCCACAGGATTCAAAAGTTTCGTAGTATTTCGTATGTATCTCCAGCAACTCGGAGGCTATTTATCTTTTTCAAAGGCAACTCTGAAAATTTTAATTATGATGTACTTGTAAAGCCACTGCTATCATTTTTGGAAGATTTTGCATTCCTTATTTACTAACTTGACATCTTACGCACACAAAACGGGCAAAGTATTGTTCGCCATTTCTAATTTCGGATGAAATTCCCATCGGGATGATAAGGAATAATAAGATCTGTCTCAAGTAGACGAGCATCAAAACAAAATGATACCATGGCAGGCGCTGAAGTTTCGCTCAACACGTGTCTTCAATCAGCTCGAAATATTCATGCTCCAGCCTAATGGGATTAACCAAGATTCCCTAAATCCATTGTTTCATCATCCTGTCCCCGAACTTATGAGATTCAATCGATTTTTTCGTAGGTTTTCTGTGGTCATTGTGCAAAAAAGGCATTGGCAAGGTATCTTCAAGTACTGATTATATATGTGACTCGTTTATCATGTACTGAGTCCATGTGTGGAGCATGGACTCTGTACATGATAAACGAGTCACCCACACACGAGAATGAGCCTTTTTGTCTAGTATCGTAACATAATATCACGGGATGTAGGCAATTTATAATAATAAAATAGAAAAATTAGGTTAAGCTCGTATACAACGTCGAGACACATATCCAAAGATGATAACATCCCGAAAGGACATTACTCGGCTTTCTATTCGTTGGCACGGTCAAAGTATTTCTAGTATGGATGTTCAAGTTCAAACTAAATAATTTTTTTTCCCGCGCTTTAGCTAGCAACGATGTAATGAACGTGTTTTATCAATCATTGCTAACGATACAAGCCTCGAATGCAACCCAAAGTCTGACCTACAAAATGCCTTCCGAAGCCTTCAAATTTTACTTCGACTTATTCATGCAATTTAATTAATTAGTGCGTTAAGTGAAAAAAGGAAAATGACGGCTCCCTTTACTAATTAGGGTATCATCCTTTCACATAAAGGCACGGATAAATTCGCGTAATAATCTGTTTTTCCTTCGCGCTGTTGGTCCAATTACCACAGGGACGCTTTTCCACCCAGTTACAATGACTTTAAGTTTCATCTGGTTGATTGATTTGCATGACCAAAGAATGACTTATTCTACATGGTTTCAAATGATGAGGACTATGTACGCATGCATGAGCATGTGTGGAAGGTGCTTGTTCCTCAAAAAGACTGAAAATAATATTCAACGCTGGGCTTCATTTCGGAAGGAAAACTCGTGCCAGAAAATTAAATTGCTCGGGTATCCTTTTCGCTTCTAAACATTCAGTTTAATTAATCAGTTTTAAGGTCAAAGTATCAGATACAAGGAAATTTTAGCAAAATTTCTTCTGTTGTCATCAATTATAAGTCTCATTTTTCAATTTCCGACTTTTTACAGAATGGATTTTAGCAAGAACAATTAACGTCACGCGTAAAGTTTTATAAGGTTCTTCCAAAAAAATGCACTTATCGTTTCCTTGTACACGTTTTCATTTTATTTCTTTGTTTTATTCATTTGCTAATTATAGAGAAAGGAGAACTGTATATGAAGTAAGCATCAACCATCCTCAAAACAGGCTGGTGGTCTAGTGATCAATTACACAAGTTTACAAATAAGGGTCGATTTTCAGCCCCAAACAGATAAGAACGATTCTGTACGTTATTTGATCCCCTTAACTCAAATCTAAAATCTGTGTGTCTTGTTTGATACTAGTTTTTGAGTTCGAAATATTGGCAGCCCTGCACTCTTATGATGGCTGTCACCTTGCATTGATTTTGGAGAGCTTAACTTTGGTAAATATTAAGATGGTGATTTAGTTATCATTTAGCTCACCCTCTTGAGTTTTTCTCCAGCTATCCGCCTTTCTTGGATTATCCTACCTGCCGGTGCGCGTCGCGCTTCGTCGAAATCTGTCAATACATCGCTACAGCCAATCAATTGTTAATTTTACGATCTTTCAGCTTTGACATTTGTACATATTTATGACACATCTATCGTGCCATAGCGGCTTAATATTTGTAGTTTTCGTGGTGAAGTAGTTTAAAGAATGATTCGCTTAACAGACAGTGAAATCTTGCAATGCATGCAACAAAGTACGAATGATATATCAGGCAGTAATTCGAGATCAGAAGATTAATTTGGTGATGTGTTGTATGATGACATTATAAATAATGTGATACCAGTAACGAAACCAAGCAGCTCCTCATTTCAAACAAACGGATATAGAGACTTCCGACTTTTCATTTGGATGAGGCGGGGTTACCTTCAGCAAGGAAAAAGAAGAAAACTCATTTCGCATTGCAAGAAAAGTCATTTCTCATTCAAAGTGATCGGTACAAATGTAAAAAACAGCACAATGTAAATATACAGACGTAAGTGTCGAACTCAGTTCCACATACGCCCAGTGATTCATTACCAATTTTTCAAGGTGTAAGTGCAAAAAATGCCCCAAGAATTTTGTCTTTATTATTTGCGAGCAGTGAAAGCTATTGCAGAAGGATGGAAGCATCTAATTTCCCGAAGTGTACTGCATGTTTCGATTCGAGATTAGTATTTATCGAAACAAAAAGCAGAGTTGCTTACATCACAGTTGCAGGCATGGAAACATTTTGACCTCAAGGTACACTGTACACGAAATTCAAATCAAGCGATTTTAACTTTTCTGAAAAAAGGAAATACCATGCGTGTCTGAAAGGAAATCAAAGAGGTGTTTAGTCTGATGACAAGTAGCTACACGATTGTTTCGACGTTGTTAGAGGTTTTTAGGTGGCAATAAATTAACGCAAAAACACTTGAATATGTTTTACACAATGCTCATTTATTTAACAAAAGAAACGAAAGCGATGTTGCCTGAAGGGCGTTACAAAGAGAACTAACTGAGATGTATTAAGAGGGCACTAGTGCACCGGTTCCGAGATGGTGGTCGCATATAGCGGTAAAAACAAGATTTCACCAACAGACGTTTGTCGATGTTAGACACTGCTATAAATCCACCTTACCTCATCTATATTTCCTTATCTTTCTATTGTTGTAGTAGTCACCATTGGGTATCAGGAGGGTGTGCAGTACTGCCTGTCCTAAAAGCGTTTTAAAATTTTTTCCCATGATGTAGTTCGTTCCTGCTTCACAATTACTTCACGTCCTCAACTTCTCTTCCCATATCTCACCCACTATCACCAAGCACATAATTGCCGAATAAATTATTTTAAATGTATCTCTCTGAAGCGAGATTTGTCTCGAAACGACTGATCTACATGGTATCACAGTGTCGGCAAATACCTAGGAGATTACTTCGAACAAACTCCAGACCAAATGGGATTCAACTAAAATAACTAGAAAAGTATTTTGTTAGGGTAGATATTTCTAATTATTTAATCAAAAAATTTTTACACTCTCTGACTTTAAGTATGCACGCAATACGAATACGAATCAGCTCAGGCTATCCGTCTCTTTCATCTGGAAGCTATGCGGGAGTGTTCTTGCTGCTTGTTCTTACGCTTTGACTGTACAACATCGTAGCTACAACCAATACTATCACTTCGGATAACCTTTTCATAACACTGTGACAATATTCAATCAGAATAAACTTAAAAAATAAAATGTTTTCTCAATTTTCCGTGAACCAAATTGAATCCCCTCAAAGATATTGACACTCTCATGGAACATCTTTTAGGAAAGGATTGAAAAAGTGAATAGTGTTAGTTTTCAGAAGTATAAAATTTAAAAAAAAAAGTTTTGTTTCTTTTATTGTCATAAAATTAACTCTGTTGGAATAATAATTCTTTGCCAGTTTAATTTAAACATGTTCTTGGACATGTGAGCGCCACAACTAGCAAATGATTCTTCTAATAAGCCGATGGTTGCACGAGCTGCTTGGCGTATCGTACCGTCCAGCTGAAACCAGAGGTCTCCTGCATTAGAACAATTCAATTCCGAAACGACAAAGTCATTGATCATTGCTCTATAGTGGTTACCATTGACTGTAATGTTATTCCCAACAGCATTTTCAAAGAACTATGGACGTATGATTTCAACGTCTCATAGAGCGCATCAAAGAGTGACTTTTAGCAAATATAATGGTGTTTGGACAACCGTCTGTCATTGTCAACCTTTCTTCACTTCAAATGCGGCTGCTTTATTTATTAACGCAGATTCAACCAGACATGAGACTTGTTGTTATGAAAAATTTTCTTTCGGATTACGGGTTTTGCAGCGATTTGCTCTCAGGATCTATGCATCGAATCTACGCCATGAACTTCAGCTTCAATGCCTGCAAACAAAGATACTTCAGCAAAATTTTCCATAGTGTAGACGGGCACAGACTTAATTGTTGAGCATGATTCCGAATGGATTCTCATGACTCGTTCTCGATATTTCGTTCAACAGCTGCTATTGCTTCTTCATTACGCACAGTTCGTCGTGTGAATGAATGTGTGTTATCAGCGAAAGTAAATATAGTGTTGAAACGGTCCATGGCTAATGGAATGAATTGTTCTGATGGACGATAATGTCGGCCATTGCACTGAACAAGTGTGAAATGAGTTTCTCGTACAAAACCGGTTTTTTTTTTCAAAATAAATCTGCAAAATTTGCAGACGTTGCTTAGATGTCAACCTATTAATGATAAAATTGTACAAAACTAATGACAGCTGTCATACCATACGTAGTATTAAAAAATGTTGCCAACTTAAAGATGTATACCTCTTGAAAAACACGTTTCGAATTTATATTCATGACCAATGACAGCACCATCTCGAGATGTAATGGGTGTTTTTACGGTACTTACTATGCAGAATAAATTCACTGCTGGACAATCAATCAGAGTTTCTACTACGATAGGGTCAAAGATTTCTTCTTGTTGGCCGGAAGGTCCTCTTTTTCAAACATCAGGTTCATTAATACTTTCTGAAAATTTTCCCAAAGGTGCATAGGTTTCTAAAATCCATTTTTCACCGGAACTACTGTTGGAATGACAAACATACTCGTCATCAATATCGAATGTTAGACAAAGAAGATACTGACTATGTCTATATGATGTCTATCTTCTGCAATATTCTGACGATAAGTCGCTCCTTCAACGGCCATGCTTGAAGTTGATGCGCGAACACCTGAATTTGTATGTATGCATGCATTTATTTTATTCAATGTCACTCGCTTATTTACCTTGAAAGCTTTGAAATAAGTGTTCTGAATCTGCATTCGTTTCATCTAAGACAAATTTGTTTTTTTTTGTATCAATTAGCTTCAGCTTTTAGGTGACGACTTGCAACCAAGAGCAATCTTCTAGCAAAACCTCTTCTAGACTTAAAATTATCTTAATTGTGTTGAACCTTTCTACCTGACCGAACGTAAACTTCAAGAACTAATTGGCCTATCGTTGACAAATACGATTGAGCCGCACAATATCTCATATGATTGCTGTTACTTGATTAGCCTCTGTGTGTAAAATTTGGATGCATTTCTGGCTCTGAAGAATGATTTATCTTTTCGAAAACTGACCAGTTTATCAATTTGTTTCACTTTGAGCGATTTAATGAGGCTTATCAAGTGCCATTTTAAGGTATCGATTGTGTGTAACTTGATGCCTTATTCTAAATCTTATTATTTGGCACGTTGGTTCCAACTGGGGTATCCGTAAAAAATTATGGGTTGGCCATTTTGACAGTGAGGACTTTATTGTTACGCATATGAGAATATTGTCTTATAAAATGGGTACAACGATAGAACTGACTTTAAGGTCTTCGCTCCGATATGTTCGATGCAGTTTTTGATAGTTGTCAAACATTGCTGTTTGACAGTTCGTATTGGTAGCCATGTCCGAACTGTAAGTGTTAAATAATATGGGCCGCAGACAAGAGCCATGAGGGACGCCAGCAAATACAATTTTGCTGGAAGAGCAGCTTCCTTTAGCTTTAAGAAATATTCGACCAAGTTGACCGGATACAATAGAAAATTGTACCGAATCACTTCATAGAGAAGACCTGAAGAAGTATCGAAAACTTTTTCTATACCTTGTGTCACTATACTTGTGGGATGGTTATGCTTCGGTTGAATAAACAGTTCTAAAACAACAAAATAGAGCTTCGAGAGGATGTTGTTACTTTCAACAATGCTAGTTAGCCTTCTTTGTTCTGATTTTTGGGGATATTTTCAAGGGTGGGTCTAGGTAGCAGGCTGATGGGTGAACAATTTTCGAATTAAATAGGGTCTTTACATGGCTTAAGATGTGAACGAAAGTTTGATGCACGCACCAAAAAGGAGGCTTTTAAATACAACTCCTTTTCTTAGCAAGTTCTGTAGAACTATATTAGCCAGCTCATTTATACCAGTTTTTAACTCGTTCCACCCTCTTAATATTCTTATGTTGGTTCCTACCTCACGAGGTTTGATTAAAGCCTTTGAGGGAATACTTGAAACACTGGAGACTCTTTTAAGGGAGTTACTTAAGAGTATGTCAAGGCGATCGTAACGTTTCCTATATGATTGCCTAAAGCGGATTACGAGAATAAGGAGAATTGTGAAGGCTTCACGTATCTGCTGTTCAAACACAATTTAGCTGCTTGAAATCATTTCACTGTTCATGGTTTTCCGTCAAGTAAATGAGATGCTGAAAGGACACTTAATTTAACGACGTGAGGAAAGCAAAAAGAATGATGCACACTAATATGATTTTTTCATAGGAAAAATTTGGACAAATCGATCCTTTCTCAACTTTTTCGATAATCAACTAGATAGCTCATCTAGTAGCAGCACATGCATTTCGTAATAGTAAGTACCTAAGTTCTCGGAAAGGAATGTCATTTTGTCTCCAAGTCTGAAAAACCGCACCAGGATATGAATTAGAATTGGGGACACAATACCAAACTTTCCATGTTTAAAAGAAAAGACTTTTCGTGCTTTAGCATATATTTCTAAAGTTCTTATCTAGTAAATCGCATTCCCATAATCTTAAAATAACTTTCATATTTTCTCAGAGTGCAAAGGAGTAGAACGAGTATAGCAAAATTTTTTCTTATTTTTTTTCTTCTTCTCAGGTTTTTTTTTCGCTCAGAAGTTTCAAATTTAACTCATTTACATAAATTGGGAAGAGTCATTGTACATAAGAATCTGTGATGTTGAGGAATGTATTTTGGCCGCGCCAAATATGTATGTAATAGACAAACGTTACAACTACATATTTATATCATACACAAATTTTCGATATTGTCTTCGACTGGTTGATTTTTTTTAAAATTTTTACAACCCCAAGTTATTATTCTAAGCCTCCCCGTCCACAGCCTCAATTTGAAAACTATCTCCGAAAATCTAAATCATTTGGTGTCAACTAGTCCACACCAAAAGGATGTGTCTCTATCACAGCAACAACCAAAATCATGTCGATAAGTAAACGATCTTGTTATATTCGACACATGTATCATGTCGTTCAAATTCGATGTCCTTGTAATAATTCATTTCCATGCGACCAAACAGCGAAGGGATCCTTTCAATATTTCCGCTTGCCTTCCTCAATGAAACAGGAAAAGCTTTTCAATGCCAACAAGGAGAGAATCCACCATTCAATTCTCGAGCTCTTTGCAATTCTAACAACGTGAAATACGAGAGTTGTCAATCAGAAATTCAAAGCGCATCCCTGACGTGGTTTGTTATCGATGTTTGTGATCCGCTAATGATTGATGGACAAAAGACTTGCTGTCAGCAGAACAATCCCAAAATCGTAAATCAAATGGATGCGTCGTCAGTCTTGAAAATCAAATATAGGGTAAGCTACACGTTTATTTACTTAGGTCGTTCAGCCACGAAGAAAATTTAATGAAAGGTACACCGGGAAGCTGTGGAAAGTGTACTTGGTTTCGATAACAAAGGTGAGGGTATATCACGTAATCCAATTAGAAGAAAAAGGACCCACGCAACAAAACTCTCAACGTTGCGTAAAAATTAAATGAAAAATTCAACTTTAAACTCAATCCTAACACCTTCACTTACATGCACAATCCTTCGACTATAAACGAGCTAATGTTCATCCTCGAAACCATTCAATACTCCAAGAATTAAAGGACCAAAATGAGATTTGTTTAAGCTTCCACCGAGACTCATTTCTTCCAGGCTGCCTCAAATTAAGTGCACGCAATACAAGCATCCTTTTTCACGTTGAATTTATCAATTTTATACGTCGCCAGGATGGTCTTGTAAGGCTTTCAACTCTTGAAAATGTTGCCTGTGAACGATTCCTCCTTTTTCAGTCGATTTTCTAAACAAGCGTCTAATGAAAGCTCACTTAACGAACACACATTCAAAACACAGTTTCGATGGAAGTTCAAGTTCAATTTCGTGGAAAATTATTAGTGAACACCACTGAGAAAGGTCAAACCTAATGTGAAACCAAGCGTAAGATTTGCTATTGGACGACGGGTGTTAGCACAATAAAGGAGATTTGGGTTTATCTCAAGGGATACAATATGATGTGGTCGAACCGTATTATAGGATGCTTATTAAAAAACATTTTCGATGTGTTCAAGAACCAAAGGATTGGCATTCCTTAAATTCACATCGTTTCCACAATATTGCAAGTAATTGTTTTTGAGGAAAAACTTCCTTCCGCCAGCAATATTTATCATTGGAAACCGAAATACGTAGAAAAGATACTTTTCTTTGCAATATAACAATCGAAACTCTCTTGAGCATGAACTTCATTGCAAGTCCTTGTGCTTTTGATTTTACTATAATGAATATCTTGAAATTCCAGAAAACCGACTTCCTTGCACTGACAATCGTTCCCATTTCGAAATTCAAAGTTGGTCTCTGATCTCGTTTAATTTTCACAACTTTTTTTCATCGCTGCTTTACTTTGCTTTTGAATTTCAGGATATCTTGACTGAGTTTTTGTAGCCACCAGAATGAAAATTGCGCGCTGACACGGAAATGAAATCATTTTTCCTAAGTGCTGAATTTAATTTGAAGATGAGATATAAATTAGACGACATGGCGTTAACGATGGCTTTCATTTCCATAGAGATGCCACAAAAAATTAACGGAAAGGACTTAAGAATTATTCGTGAACGCTCCGGGACTATGTTACGAATTACAACGTTCAAATCCCTTAGTTGGAAATCTGCGTGGTTTTGGCGTTTTTGATAATCATCAGACATGACTTTTTTTTTCTGTTTTCAGTGAAACGTTTCGTTAGGACTTGCTATAAGTTCTCAGTATTTTGCAGAAAATTTAATTACATGCTTGGTTCAGTGATGGATTCGAGTAGAGAATCATGAAACAGGATGCGAAATTACAGTTGTTTTTTTTTTGTTAAGAAAAATTGAAATCCACACCAATTAAGTAAAGTAAGCAGATGAGTGGAATCTTCTCTCCTATTTTCTAATGCTTGCGTAGCATGTTTCCTTCCATTCTGTAGTATCGTGTTGTGCGAGTATTAGTCCTGACTTGGGCCTACAAGGACGTGATTAGACATTTCATAATATTTAAATTAATCGTAATACAGAAGTATCGAGCCCTTCCATTGGTTTTTAGAATCGTTTCTTCGTCTGTTTCCCTGATCTGAAATTAAGCAACCGGTGAACCATAATCAGGTCAACACACGAGTCCAGTTTGCAACAATGCCAAAATAGTTCCCTTTGGAACATGACTCATAAAGCATCTTTTGGACTTTAAAGACAGCGCCAAAAAGCTTTCAGTGCACTACTTTGCACTACTTTGCTTATTTTGCACTCTAAAACAGCTTAAGATTGAAGGGAATAATCTTTACAGGACCTAAATAATCTCTCATTCTTCCAATTGAGCCCTGCAGGTCCCATGCTTGACTAGGGAAAAATGAAATAAACTTCATTGATATGTATTCCTTGTCAGTTTTGACTAGTCTTGAACGTAAAGAAAGACAAAAAGTAAGAGTAATGGAACCCTACTAAAAGAGACACAGATGCAATTTATAAATTGTACTTTGCATGTCCTTTGCATGTATTTTGCCAAATGTACTGTGAATAGTGCGAATTCAAAATGAACCCCGAATACGAACGAATTCAATATCTTTTCAAAATTCATGTTTCTAGAAACTCATTTCTGACACTTAGTTGTGGTACTTATCGGAGAAGAACCAACAGCATTGAGCTCCTGTTCTTTGTAAACTTCGTTATCTAATCTTCGTTACTCTTCTATAAGTTATGAATTTAAGGTTTGTATTCCAGAGAGATACACATAAATCCTTGAACGGCTACTTACACCTCTAAAAACTGGTGTCATACAGAGCTCAATCAGGATTGTGGGTAAGGGAAGCATTCTTCCACAAGGTAATTAGGATTTAAAAAAATTTGTATCTATAATATCTCTAGGAAATACGGATCCATTATCCTCAACAAAAATAAAAACAACTACTACAACTACTACTACTACTACGACAACTGCTACTACTACTACTACGACTATTACTACTACTACTACGACTGCTACGACTACTACCACTATTACGACTACCACTACTACTACCACTACTACTACTACTACTATTACTAGTACTACTACGACTACTACCACTACTACGACTGCAACAACAAAAACTACTACTACTAATACTACTAATATAACTACGACTACTACTACGACAACTACTACTAAGACTACTACAACTATTACGACTACTACTACTACTACCGCTATTACTAGTACTACTACTACGACTAGTACCACTACTACGACAGCTACTACTACGACTGCAACTACTACTACTTCTGCTACTACTACTGCTTACTCTGATTAACCAGAATTTCTTTTTGCTCCTGCCACATACTAAAATAACACACAGCAACCTCTGCAAACAGACCAGGCAGTCTAATACTGCTATACATATTCGAAGGTGATGTTTTCTTGATTTTAAAAATCACCAACCGTGGAATGAGCCTACATCGATTACTGGGATAACTTCGGTTAAAAAAACTTCCATTAAAAAGAAATTTAAAATTACAAAATAAACCACCGACTAAACGCTTCTTCTGTCAAACTAGAACCATTTGACACATGATTTCGGATTAAACCGCCTTGTTTCAAGACTAATCGCGCCTTCGGAACGAAAAAACCAACAGACAGGTTCAACACGGATATGACAGGCATGTCAGAAGAAGTAACCCTGAACTATTTCGTTCATCAATTCCGAAGGAATATGGGTCGTTCTGGGAAATTTTTCGTCTTGTTGAGCTTATATTCATTTTAGAAGGTTTTAAATTAATTAATTTCACGTAAAATTCAAATTAAATGTTGACAACATCATCAACCGAGGACAGGAGGAATGTAGAAATCAAAGATGAGATGTCTTACTGAAATCCGACGAAAAATTCGGGTAGATATTACAGATGAATTGTGTCTGAAAATTAATATATAGCGAAATATCAAGCACTGACCAATTGCCGTCCTTTTCACTAAGTTGAACATGCAGGATATCACTTTTCTAGTACTACTCTTATTCCACTATCACTACTACTCCCAAAGCAAAACTGTTGGGGTGGAGAATATCCTTCAATATGTTTTATGTCCTGGCTTCAACACGCCATGTAGCTCCGTCTGAAAATACTTGTCATACTGGATCGTAGTGAGAAATTATAAACTTTTCATTAAAAACTGGACGTTTGGAGCATAAGACGATCTAATCTTGTCCCATTGCAGAACAGAATTTGTGGCTGTTAATTTCTTTATGGATACACTCCTTCAACAAAGCTTGAGGAATTTGAGCTTTTTTGTACCAGTGTTGTTAAATTTTGTTTCAGTATTTTCCTTAGTTGAGTCTAAGTCAAGTAGTTTTCCTACTCCTTTCATTAAACCTAAAAATAAAAGATTTGAGGCTCAATAAAGAGGCTGAAATAATTTTAATGGCATTATTCAAAAGACAACCTTCTCGATAAACTCCTCGTGAACGCATGGTTTTTGGAGGCAAGCCTGAAAGCACTTTATGTTTCTTTGTTGAATATCAAAAACTGCTTACCACTTTTCATATCCAACTTCTGCACATTGTCTAGTTATTTTTATGAGCGTGATTCTCGGAGCAAAGATTTAGCAAGTTTCCGTCAAGATATGTCATTTTCAATATCCTATATTAGAGCTTGATAGTTGGACTACATCTTCACAGTTCCTTTAATTGATAGATTAGGGAACCTTTCCTTTCCAACATCGATCGTTTCTTGTTAATCCGTCCTCTTCCATCACTGCCACTGCAGAGCTGGAAATCAAATTGAAGTTGGTTTTGATACTAGAAATGATCTTATTTTAAGGAATCCAGAAATATCCTTGTCGGCTCTGCTTTCATTCTCTCATTAGGCTTTCATACGCCGATTCTTAGAAAACTTCGTGTTTTCCTGTTTGCATATATACAGTGTAAATATTGCTTAGGAGCGCAAAATACCTGAAGTATCCCTTGCAATTGTGTGTAACCACTCATTTGGTTACTAGGCAAGAGAATCTTCTAACTGACATTATTTGAGTATCATAGGCCTTACCTTACTTAAGACAGCATTGATTTGTATGTCAATCCATTTGTATGTCATTTAGAGGAAACCCATGACCACAGGTGGTTGTTTCTCAACTCAACTTTCTCACTACACAAAACCACAAACCATCTATCTAAGAGGTGACAGCTAGTTGTCAGGGTTGTCAGCTAGTTGCTTGTAGGGTTACAAGCAAATTTGAAGAACACAACATACAGCTGGTTGATGCTCAGCCCTTCTTCACAGTCACACAAAAGAACCAACCATGACGTTGTAGGCAGGATTTGCTCTTTAGCATGTAGAAAGTGACAGCAATCAGTCATTTGCTATCTTCAGTTCACAGCGCAAATCAAACGTCAGCTCAGGTTTTTAGCAAAAAGTGCTTCACTTATAGCAATTTACGTTGATACTGTGCTGATGTAGAACCTAAGAAAATTAATAGCCTCCAAAGAAATCACATATTTTTAACACAAGGAATACAGTAGGACACATCACTAATTAACGACCTCCATGAAACATGTTTGACAAACCATAACAGACATTTTAGAGTCGGTGAGTCCGGACTGTTTCTAAGTGTTTCTATAAACATTGGACGACAGCCAGACAATGATATCAAGGTTGACAGATAGATGTCACATAACCAGCTTTTCTCCTGCACTAACCAATTCTCTAGTTGTATTTCAAACACTTTTAGAGCGTACGCATAAGCTTTAGTAAATACCTTACCATCAAGCAATGCATTACACACTTCCATCCGGGTTTCAAGCAAGACTCAGCCTTGCGTCCTTTTATGGAATTTTTAGGCCTATCACTCAGATAGAAAATGATGCTAGTGATGCAACCATGGATCCAGACTGACAAGATCTGTTACTACAAAGGCTAATCTAGGGCAAAAGTTGAAATCCTAAGTTTGAATCACACCCATTATATCAGCGAGAAACTAATACGTAGCCCGTCCCGCTGCATAACCAGATGGACCGATTGCCATTAAGTAACCTAACCCTTTTCTGATATTCTCCAAATGGCAGCTCGACTTAGTCAACTAAGGCCTATATTACGCAGCAATTGATAATCTTTTATGAGGAAACACTTTCGCAAACTATAAGCTGGTTCTTAACGGATGAATTTTAGGTCCTGTGGTGGGACCCACATGACAACCTGCGTGGCATCAGTGCAGACTCGATGACACATACACATGTGCATAAAATGAGTGCAAGTCGCTGTCTCTGCACAATAAGCTCTCTACTGGTAGCACTCATGACACTCTCAAGAGAGTGCACAGATAACAAACAGCAAATAAAATATTTTATTCAAAGCTTCTCGACAGAAGATTCATCGCAACATTGAGGTTAGTTTATGCAGAGATTGCCTTTGCAGTAAAAATGACAGATCGCTGACGTTTCAGCTGTCTAACGAGTTTGGAGGCTTCTGGTTCGTCAAATATTTTGTACAACTTATTGTCTCTTTACAACTGGTTACAAACTTCCACCATGTCTTTTAAGAAGATTCTGCTGAGAACCCTTGTTTCAAAGACCGATCGCATTTTATTCCAGATATTGGTGTTAGTGTCTATGTTTCAGACTATTGGAAATTCTGATAATATAAGGGAAGGGAGAGGAGTATTTAATTTTATATACGTAAAGCTTTGTTGTCCTTTATATGAGTAAGTGTTTTTCAAAAAGGAACCGCCATCTAATAAACCCCCTTATCTATGATCCGAACTCCTCTGTAATCTTGGCAGCGTTGCCTGCCAAGAAAGGTTGCACACGGCTTGTTCAAAGCTCACGCTTCCTAGGTTATGTCCTTAACTCTGTTGGTGACTACCTCCAATCAATGCCTTTAAATATATTACACGTTTCACATTTCAAGTTTGACTTGTTAGCTCTGCTCGGTGTTCATGCTACAAATTTTGTTGATGAATTGTTGACAGTTGGTGCCAGGGTTGTAAAAAAAATGTGGACACTGCATGATTACTGCTGTCATTTATAATGAGAAAATGTATTCTGCATAGTTCTAGTGTTGATTATTGGTTAACATTTAGTTAACAAATATATATCAAGCCAAAAGGGCTAGTAAGGCAGACGACGTGAAAAGGACGAATGCGACCTGAATATTAGTTACAAAATATCATTCAACATCGTCCTGAAGTTTGAATCTATCAATATTCAGTCTAGACCAATTAATATCTCTCACTCTTTTTCGTTTAATTTTCAGGATTGAAGCTAACAGAATTATGTGCAGCTGTCAGGACGAACTGGGATTGCTTTGAAAGTATACTTATATTCAAAATCAAATTTCTAGAATATCTAAATTTGTAATTCCAGTAGTATTCAGAGCGATAAATCTGATAAGCTCAACATGAATAAGCCATTCATGCATCGAGGACACACACAAGGATTTTTATGATGCTTCCAATATTGAGAAATCAACTTAAATCGCTCAATATATAAAAATCTACTCATACATTGTACGAGCGCTTATTCAAAGCATTTCTAGACATAGTTTGAATGCAAGTAAATTCCACTAACAATGAGAGACGGCAGTAAGCCTGTCCCATTGAATATTTATCCAGGAATTTCCTATAAGACACGTTTTGTGTATCGATAAAGTGTTAACATCTACTTTTCTACAGCAAACATAGCGCCAAGCACGTGTGTTTTTCTGTTTACTTTTGATTCCTTCATTGAGAATACTGGAGCTCACATGTGTGGAAACAAATCTATTTCTTTTGCTATCTATACTGAATACTTTTTATATAGCATTGAATCCTTCTGCGCTGAAGATTGAAATATTCGAGCGAATACAGGAAGCACATAATACTCTAGCGCCAGATGCACAAATATCAGTACAGTTCATTATGTGCACACATGCCATGAATGCTTACTTTAGCCTGTTTGAATATCCTTTGCATGGGTTGGTTGGCGTGCTCAAGTTTCGGAAGAATCGATCATAAACTTTGGCAAAACTCGTCGTAAACATTTCTTCTTTGACAACGTACTACCATCGTTTATTGCATTCTTGAATATTTATGGTCAGGATTGGTGAGGCTACAAGTTCATTTCAAATGTGCAAACAAGTATTTTATTAAGAACTAATGTGCTGAATAAGCACAGGAAGAAGACTCCTTCAACGGTCCTTCTCCAATTGCGTACACGGTAAGGTAGTCGCTGAGCCTAGCACCGCAGCAGCTAGTCCTTGCAAGCAGTAGGACACGGTTGATTCATTATTTCATCAATCATCAAAGTTTCAACCAAATGTGATTCATGTTCAAAGAACCGGGCGAGCTGTTGATTAATTGCAATTACATGAGTCCTTGCTAATCAAAAACAAATTTCCTCGCTACATTTAGCATCCGTTCGGAACATTCCCACTTTTGCTCGCATCTGGATTTACCAGCAATATCTGATGCGTCCATCTTCCACGTTTCTAATCCCCGTTCGATCGTCGGAACAGATAACATCCTCAAACCAATGAATTTAATCAATTTAATTGATTGGAGTACGCTAAGGATACACGACCCCGATGAAATCGTTTCCTCTTTTATTTTCACTTTCGCCCCTCGATTCGAACAATAATATTTTTTTTTCCTTTTGTGAATGTTATCAAATGTCTTTTCTTTCGCTTGTTCTTTCCGTCTGGCAGTTGTCAGTTGGATAAGCAAGGACGAATGGTGACGCTCGAAACCCTTATCCAATGGCTAGAGACTTTATCGCAACGATGGAACGAACAACAGCCTATCTCTAGATTTATTCGGTTAATAGAATTGTGAAGCCAAAACGGAAATTTCCAAATAAAATGCTATAAAGACATTTCAGCTTTTTTTCATCCGGATATATTTATGTTTTGGCGTTGCTCCTGAATGGTGAAAATTGGGCGCCGCTTTACTGCCAGTTGTGTTTCGCTGTTTCCATAGATGTCTGGCGTGTATCTAAAGCATAAAATCTGCAATAAAAAAATAATTTATAGCGGCAAATGTTCTCCGTTTTCAGATTAAAAAAATATTATCACATCAGTTTTCAGAAAATAGAAAAAGGACATTTGAGTTAGGTTGTTAATGTGAAATTCATTTTCAGCGAGTAAATATTTTCTTGAATAGATTTCAAAGTTTTGTAAAAGTTTCGCAGGCGGTGTACGTCGTAGGTCCTTTCTGCTATTTCTTTGAGAACCAGTTTTTGTGACCTCACCCCTACAAATTGCAACAACATACCGCACCGTCTCAGAACCAGCAGTTATCGTTGGGACATTGTGACATCATCCCCTTCCTTGCAGGTAAGCACGGGAGGATCTATCCGCGGATGAGCTACGGAGGAAGGCAATTGAATACGAGAGAGAGAGAGGCGGAGACTCAGCTACTCAGTAGGGTAAGGATCTTCGAGTCTTACCTGCACAATATAGGAAAGTCGTAGCCGACCCACTGGTCGTTCTTTCCAGGGCACATGATAACATCTACCTTCTTTCAAGTGCAGTAGAGTCCGCAGGATTGCTGTCAGATGCTCATGTTGAGGTCTAGATAACGGTATTCCATTTAGAAAATTTTCCAGATATTTTTTCTTAATCGTCTTGAAGCTCTTTAAAAGAATGATGAGATTGGATTAGTCTATTGGAAATTCATTACTTGTCTGACTTTTTCAGTCATGATTACTAATGGTACCGTCGCGAGACTATGGTGTCGCAGTTCTTTAGTAAACGATTCAAATAACCCTTCCCTCCCAAAGATCCGCCAGATCTTGAAGCTTCTGCTTCAAGACGTAGTACTACGTCCAGAGGTAGTAGATGGGAATACGCTACGGACAGCGGATGCGACACCTTCTTCTGCAAGAATTTGTTCACTTTTGTGTCCTTTGAAATTATTCGTTTTTTTTTCCTATGTTTCTTCGAGTCTTCCTTGAAGCCATAACTGCCATGTAGTTGCCGCGGTTGTATGCGCCGATGAAGGAACGCCAGGTAACGGTTTGCTTCACACCTCATGGAGACAAAAACTCAGGACCACACCGGCACTTATTAGGGGCAACTTTCCAGCCAAAACATGCGGCACTAACTTCATGGGAACGTGTAGAGGAACTAAGTGAAGACCACAATTTTATTGGAATAGGACTAATGTAAAATTTGTAAAGAGCAACTCATACACAGGTAATACTGAACCAGTTCTTATTCTGCAACGCCACAATCCGACAACTCACATGCATGAGTTCAATATTTTAGTCATTCAATCACATCTTTTTCCTTAGTCATAGCGTTGCCCATCCTTGCTCCTACTTTGTACTGACTTAGAACTGGAATGATGGTCCTGTTAAAGAAGTTGTAAGATTAATGTTTGGGTGTGATTATGCGTAAAAACTACCGTTAGTAAATGCTAAAGTATTTATTGACATTTTTAAGGACTAGAGAGCATAGTTATATTTACCCAAGCCCACAGAATCTACAAAGTATTCAACGTCCTGATAGTCAGAAAAAATCGTTTCACACACTTCAACGCAACGCCTTTTTTCCAAAAACTCAATGTTTTCGGTACCAGTCGAGATTTGACGCGCTTGAGGCCCAAAACATACTTTAAAATGGTATTGACCGAACCTTTCGATATGCCAACCTCATCAGCAAGGTCTCTAATCGTTAATCGACGGTTTTTCAACACCAAATCTTTGACTTGTTGGACGTGAGCTTCGTCGGTTGAGGTTGATGGTCGCCCAGGACGGTCTTCGTCTTCGACACGTTCACGGCCGGCTTGGAACTCACTTTACAATTTGTAAACATTTTTTTAGACATAGCCTCACCACCAAAAGTTTTTTGCACCATCCTCAACGTATCCGCAGCAGGAAATTGATTCCCCAAACAAAATTTAATGAAAATTCTTTGCTCAACAAATTTCGACATCGCAAAAAATGAAAAACTCACTTTTAGCAGCTCACAAAACCACGCGTATCTCAAACACTAACGAATATTTTGACATGTAAATTTGACATAGTTGTCACCGACAGTACTACCAACCTAAAATAAAAAAAGTTCTCCAAATTCTTCGACGCGCGCAGTTTAAATTCAAATGTCACCTAATTTTTTGGATACAGTAGTAAATTGGTAGGAATGAAATAAAGAGAGAATAGATCAACTCAGACCGACACATTTTATGTAGAACTTTTGAAAGTATATCAAATCAAGGACTTTCCAATCCTCATATAAATTGTCCAGAGTATATTTGAGAAGATGCATAAGAAGGCAGGTATAAAATAATGAAGGGGTATATGAAAAATTGTGCTAGTTATAAAAGGATTAGAACTAATCCTTAATTCAAACCTTTTTCTACCATTTTCAATAACCACATTGGCTACCAATTTTAATTATATTTTCCTTGGACGAATCCCCACTTTACATTGACCTCATTTCAATGGGAACTCTAAAAGAAATTAAGTACTATAATTAAAATTACCAGCAGGATACTATGAGTAGATGGAGTAACTAGTACCCACTCACGGTATCCAGCTGTTAAATTATCTGTAGTTAAATAGTCTTTAAAACTAATCTCAATTGAAATACCCAGCAACATCCCAAATAAACCTGTAATCTATTCACATTCCACGGATAGATAAATCGACCCACAAATATTTACCTATGCGTCGATTTACCTATACTATACTTCCTTGGATGTACATATGTATGAATGTTAGAATTATTGTGAAGAATAACTCAAGCACTAAATACATTACACCTGTTGTCATCAAAATATCCTTCACACTGTCTGTCTAGGATTCACGAGAACAAATGACAAAACAAGGGCAAGAAGATAGGGCAACTATGGTTTTAAAAGGATTTCAGGGAATTATCCTTTTCGTTGATCCTTTGACGGGATGATGATGACAGCGACGCTTACACAGACACATGGACAAATTTATTTAAGTTAAAAGTGTTGCCGACGCGTAGGGACACACAAGATTTAATATTATTTGCGCCAACGATAAATATTGTACATGTAAATTTGAAAATAGTTTCTAGTCTAGTAGAGGCAAAAAGGCTTTCAACGTATAAATTGAAATTCTGCATGCATCGTTTGTATCCCAAAATGAAAGTTTGTTCGGTTGAATCTCTCCCAATTTGGTTTCAGTGCAATTGAAGCAGGATCGATTAGCGAATTAATCCAACGGTACTTTGTACTTGTTGTGAGGATGCAATATTTGACGAAGGCTCGCCTCTGTAACATGACATAGTCAAATGAATAGTAAGCCCACATGCACACACAAAATCCTCCTGTCATGAATAGATCTCCCGTATTGGCAACAATAAAGGATATGTCGTGTGGAATTTCCATTGTTTTGTAACTCTGTTCGGTTAAATCGGGCGTCAAAAGCATTGTTTCAATCAACAGAAAACCAATTTTGTTATTGATTAATTTATCTGATTGGAAAGGAAAGGAAAGGATTTCATGAAAATGTGAGACTTAATAACTTTTTAAAATTTATGTAAATAAGTTTGTTCGATCTTGGATCTGAATTTTTCTTTTTGAAACGAATAACAACGATTTTCACAGAGCGAACCTTACGTTTTTCACATGAGCTGATCGTTGCCATTACCAAACTAAACCGACAATATCCTGTACCGTGTTTTGGTTTTCTTAAGGTAACATTATTGTACTGTTTCCCAACTTATTCTTCTGCAAAAGTCGTTCAAATAAGATTCCATCAGTGTCCGTACACCAGATGTATATGTAAGTTTTTTTCCATTTTACTAAGAGATGGCGCCAACGGAAAGTACGTAGCGAATCTGACGTTTAGCAACAAACACACGCAGCTTGAGTCCGCTAAAACTAGCATGTTTGTTTTATCGTGTTGATCAATCATGTCGAACTTTGCGCCTGAAAAAGAGTATTTGCGGCACACTTTGGTTTTCTTAGGAAAAAGACTCTTGAAAGTCACCGTTTGTTAGAAAAACAAAGAATGGATACATTCTATCAATAAGGATATGTGAAGTATGGTTTCGACGATTCCAAAGTGGTAATTTCAATGTGAAAGACAGTTAGCGCTCTGATTGACAGCAAAAATGCAAAGAGGAGAAATCGGACGCGTTATTGGATGGTCATTCAACTCAGAATCAACAGATGGATTAAATTTAGCTTTCACCTAGCGAAGCCGGTCATTCAACATCAAGACTAAATCGCTTTGGCAAGATGATCATGCTCTGTGTTTGATGGGACCCGAGTGGTATAATACACAATACCCAAACTCTTGAAGGCCTGCAGTCAGCCAAGTTAGTGCAGTTCATAGCCAAACCGAGCATTAATCGGAAAACGATAGGAGAAGACATAACCAGAAGACATAGAACATTGATTTTGTTTCATAACAATGTTCCGTCGGACACAGCAAAACCAGAAAAAAAACACAGGGAAATAGCTTGAATCAGACATCTTTTTGCTACCATCATACTCCAAAAACTTTTCGTCATCCCTTCGCATCAATGGGATACGCGCTCGCAGAGCAGTACTTTAGTGCATTCGATTAGGTTAGAAAGTGGCTCGACGAATGGTTTGCCGCAAAAGACAAACCATTTTTCTGGCATGGTATTCGTAAATTATCTGAAAGATGGGTGGAACGTTCAGAAGTCAATGGTCGGTATTTTGAATAAAATTTTTGCCCAAAATTACGTCTTTTGTAACAAAAAAAAATCGGCAAAAGCTTACGCATACTCCTGGTATAAATCCAGTTTTGTCATTAAGCCTCTAGATCACTGTGGAATAGGACGCTTAATTTTATAAAAACGTAAATCTATAAAATGATTTCATTTTATAAAAACACGGCCACTCTCTTCAATAAATTTCGGGAACGAGAACACGCGGAAGCATTTTAGAATTTCATTTTTTTTAGTTTAACAGTTTAGAATGCTTTCAAGGACCACGGTCAAGTTTTGTTGAATTGTCAGTTTATCTTCAAAAACTGTTTCTTTACAACGGTGTTAAGTTTCGAAAATAGCCAAAAGTCTGCCAAAGCCAATCCTGGCAAATATCAGAGAAGATACCAGTCACCTGATTTTCAAATTTTGTTTTGGACTTAACAAGTTCTTTTGAACAAGCATTTCAGGACTTCAAGTACTGCTCCTGTTAAAGTCTGACCGGCGAAACCTTTTTGGGGTGGATTACTTTCCCGTTGTCGTCGATAAATCTGATTTGTCAACAATCTGCTCTAAAGCTCAACATTCTGAAGATTGTCTTCAGTAGTAGTAATAGCATTAGTAGTAGTAGTAGTAGTAGTAGTAGTAGTAGTAACAGTAGTATTAGTAGTAGTAGCAGCAGTAGTATTAGTAGTAGTTAGTATAGTAGTAGGCTTAGAAATATTCGTAGTAACAGTAATCGTTGTAGTAGTAAGTGGGAGTTGGGGTCATACTGAACTCGCAATGTTTCTTTGGAGTGTCTATCTTCCTCTATGTTGAACTAAGAGCGCTCTCACCCTTGGCCTGTCATTGTAAAATTCTTCTCCGGCTGGGAGATCAGTTCCACTAGATTGAATTGATGATAAGATAAATCACATACTGTTGTCTTCCTTCCGAAGATTATTTGTGTCTTAGAGAGCAATTTTAGAGAATACTGTCTTTGACTCTCCTCCAACCTGTTAGCAAATCTGAAGGTCTAAGAGTTACTTGAGTCCTTGGGAGTCCAGTACCCTTGACCTTGGAAGTAACTTCTTCAAGGTGGGTATTAATGTTGCTCATCACCAGTACTTGATAAATACCTTGCACCCCCGCGAGTTGTGTAATTCACAATTTATATACCCGCCTAATTTTGCAAATTCACTTCAAGTTTGAAATCAAACGTCACTTTCATTTCCAATGTTATGAGTTATTCTTTATTTTACTAAGCTATGCAAACTATACACCAATGAAATCACCTACACTTAAAAACTTCCTTTGACGGGAGTACCCCAGGCTATTCACTGTTTTGATTCTTGGTACTGATTGTTCTTTTTGAACCCTATGTGGCAGATTCTATGCCGTTACGATACTTGATAACATATCCTCAAGCAAGTAGATATTGATGATACTGAAACTCAAGTGTAAAGATGCAAATAGTACAAAACAAATGAAATATAAGCTTGCACATCCTACCAAAAAGAAATAACCACCATTGCAGCTACCGAAGCCATCATACACTATGTTCGTTGCTCTTATGGCGCTACAGCCCATCACGGATCTTCATCAGTCTTTATCTACCAAGCGATCCGCCAAATGGGACTTTCACGTAATGATCCAATGTTTCCTTTGGGTCAACCTTAAAAATTGCGTGCTGGACTTTCCCCCTAGAACGCATGCTTCAGCGTTACCTGAAAATAGCTTCTTACATCCACTCATGACTCTCTTCCAAGCGGGCAATGTCATAGTGGGGTCATATGGCTTGTCAAAAAGGCTGTACAAAAGGTAGTTGGACCTTTTCAACCATCGATTTTCTTTAAGTTTTACTCCTTTAATGGCCCTCACCGTCCTCTATTTCTAGACTTTTCATTTGTTTTCTTTATGCCAGGGTAAACATCTCTCAACCGAATATTAACATTGGCCTTATCAATATAATGCTTGCAATGTTTTGCTAATTTTGTTTCATGAGATTATGAGACATCTGTCACACAATTCCGCCAGCTACTTATTTGCTGAGATTTCTTTAAAGGATTTAAAACGTTCCAGTTTCGTACAAATTATTCCATAACCTCTTGGGCAGCCATAAGTTTACCAGTTGAGAATGTGTTCATCGCGAAACCTTATAAACTAAGGGATAGATAGGGGCAAATTTTCATGGTATGGCTGCATGACGTACGTTACGAGTCCCTTCGGCAAGGGGAAGCTCTTGAAACTGAAAGCACACACAAAACACTCTTATTTCAATAGCAGCCAGGTCTTCCCACTTTTGACTAATCCGTTCGAAGATTACAGAACTGAAACCAAGCTTAAATTCTAAAAATTAGAAGAAATATGTTCCACGGCCGAGATTTCCCGGAGTTTTCCAAAAATCAAGATTTAGGTCTTTTGCTTTTTTTCGTTTCCTATATACGGGGATACGTCAATAAGTCCTTAGAAAATCAAACAGATGGCGTGACTAACACTATAATCGGTTTGCTTTTCTGCAGCGGCACCACCGGCTAGTTATGCTGTGAAGTCTCAGCCGGATTGGTTCAGGTGTTGTGTGTTTCTCGTGTATTGAAAAAAAATTGGCTGATTACAAAACTGAAAAAAATTGAGTTTAGATCCGTTGCTAAACATTTTCATATAAAAGGCTTAACAGCAAAAGTAATAAGAAATGAGTTGGATTTAGTTCACGGCACATCTGCTCCTTGACTTGCAACTATTTACTACTGCTTAAATGAATTTAAACGTGGCCGTACTTCAACAAAGGATGAACCACGCTCAGGACGCCCTGTAGAGGTGACTACGCCAGAAATGATCACTAATATCCACGATATGGTGTTAAGTGACCGAAGATTAAAGTTGAGTGAGATAGTTGCGGTTACAGGGATACAGGTTAAGGGTAGCGTTATTTCTATTTTACATGACAAATTGAGCACGAAAAAGATTTCGGCAAGATGGGTGCCGCGTTTACTCACAGGCATCAATAAACGCAATAGGGCGGTTGCCTCTAAAGCTCTGATGTCGCTCATGCAACGTAATACGGGTTAGTTTTTTCGTCAGTTTGTGACTGTAGATGAAACATAGATACACCACTATCATCCCGAGACTAAAGAACAGTCAAAACAGTAGATTTTTAAAGGCGAACCATGTCCAATGAAGGCGAAAACCGTAAGATCAGCTGGTAAGGTTCTGTCAACTGTTTTTTGGGATACACGTGGAATTATCTTCGCTGACTATTTGAAAAATGGAAAAAGAATAGCAGGAGAGTATTATGCATCTTTACTGAACCACCTAAAAGAAAAAATTAAAGTAAAACGACTTCATTTAAACAGAAAAAAATTCTCTTGTATCAGAACAATGCACGTGTTCACATATGTTCACGATCAATGGCTAAATTTGAAGAGTTAAAGTTAGAATTGGTCGACCACCTACCGTGTTCACCAGATTTAGCCCCCAGTGACTTTTTCCTATTCCCAAGCCTGAAAAAATGACTCACTGGACAACGTTGTTTTTTTTTTCAAATGAAGAAGTCATCGATCAAACAAATGCTTATTTTAAGGATCTTCCAAAATCTTTTTTTTCAGACGGGTCAAAAAAAATTAGAGAAACGTCTAACCAAGTGTATTGGCCTCCAAGGAGATTATGCAGAAAAAAGAAAAAAGAAAATTACCAAAAGAAAAATTGTTTTAATGCTTTTTTCCGAGGACTTATTGACCCACCCTCGTATTACTCTGGATGCGATTCCGGATTCTGGAAATTAATTTATATTGAATTGTTTCAATGACCAAATGATTGTTTCCGTTATTTCAGGATATTCAATATATTTGTTTTCGCGACAACTCTTTCATTTCTACGTGCTGATTTGAAGGACTCCTACGTGAAGTCCATTCTGCGGATGTCATTTTAACTTCGATCAGGCATAACTGGACTGTCTCACCAGTCAACTCTAATTTTTATTCCTTTTGTTTGGTAGATTATGCATAGTTAGTACACTCATGGAAACTGATATTAGCTCATTTCCTTTTATTTGATGTTTTAGTGTCCTCCACTGAGTTTGAGTCAAATAATCATATGCTGATATATTTATGGCTGACGCTTTTCTCATGTCGAATCACTGCGTGCTTAACTCGATTCATTCTCTGGCTCCCTCATTTAGAACATTTACAACAGGAACCATATAAGCTACGTTTGGTTCCCGCTGTTAATGCTTTCTTCCTTCCTGATGTGCATCATTTTTATGATGGTGTGGATTCATTTCATGGATTTAAAGTTTCCAACTCTTACCACATATGTTAGCTTCCGTATGACGTGATGCATAGGACCTTCCAACTTTCACGAAATATACATCCTATACGTTTGATTCCTGTTTCCTGCATGAAATAAGAAAAAAACTAAAAACCTTAACAGCGGCATCCCTCGCTACAACAACCTTCACAAACTTTAAATCTTATGAAGGTAATATGTAAACATTTTAGAGATGATCTGAATAACGTGGAAATAGTTTAGTTGCCAGCATGAAACGTGCATACCGCCATAATGACGAAGATTTAGAAAGATTTTTCAGCTCCAGGAGTGAGTTTTACATTATGGAACGTCTCCACCTCTACTTGAAAGCCACGTTGACACACAGTACACACACACACCGATATCCTTATATAAGTTAAAACGTACGGTTAATCTGTATACTTAAATTACTGGAAATCCGCGAAAAACGTGTATACGTTGATGTGTAGCAAGGATATCAGGGTAGATTACCAACATAACATTTCGAACGATTTACGTTGATGTAGAAGACTGGAGCGTGCGGAAACGATTAAATTAATTTGAGCATAGGAACAAGAACGCAGTAAGATATTTATGGCGGAATAGAATCGGCGACAGGAAATTAACCAGGATTTAAGTTTACATTAGTTGGAATTGTGGTTACTTTCGTTTGCGAACGAAAGAATTGTTAACGCAATTTGTCAAGTGTACCTGAACGTACGCGATGTGGCATTGATAATGGCAGTTAATTTCTATTTGTCAACGACAAGGATATTTGTTGAAATAGGATTTTATAAAAGATTTAAATTGAAAGAAATCTTGATTGCAAATGTGTGCCATTGTCATCCATGTTCAATTTAATCCTTATAAAAAGGAACTGTGCATCATTTAATTATTGAAATAAATGCGCACAGAAGGATATTAACGCTGCGTCAACTCCACAACTTTATCAATCTTTATAATAACATCAGTCTATAAATCCCAATCTAGAAAAATTTAATTATTTATTGTTGTAATTCATTACAATTAATTTATTTCAATCAGTGTCAATATAAGTATCTCTTTACTAGATAGGCTGATGTAAAAACTCCCTTCCTCATCTTTTGCCTACGCAATAATGAAGATACATCCTTCATAACTTGAGAAATTTCAAATGATAAGACCTTTGAAGCGTATACCAGGATATCATGATGCACACACGTAAGTAGCCAAGGCAAACAACTAGTTTTATTGACGGTGGTTGCTCAAAACGTAATTATAATAAGGATCCTGCGGGGAAAACGAGTATAGATGTGTGATAATACTGAAGTAAACATGGCGCAAGTACATACAGCGCTAGCACTCTCGACAACTTCTCTCAGACGGAGAGAAAAAGAACAAATAGATTTATTTTATATTATTTATATTTATATTGTATATATATATATATATATATATATAGATTCATTTTTTAGATTTATTTTATGAAACGTTCGCGAGACGTATTCTTGTCATACGCAAAAATGCGAGGAAATTCACTAATCCAAACAAAATTTAACTTTTTCGGATTAATACCGCTAGCTCAGAGTGTTTTCGAACTGTAAGAGCTAATAGCAGCTACACGGTGCCGCTAGTTGCAAGCTGACCGCCGCAGTGAGTGAACGAATATGGCACTTCACCACATGCATCATGGATTTAAAGTTAGAGTCGTGTTGTAAGGTGAAACTTTAAGTGCAGTTCAAGA
The DNA here is from genome assembly GCA_954870665.1 of Stratiomys singularior. Lineage (NCBI taxonomy): Eukaryota > Metazoa > Arthropoda > Insecta > Diptera > Stratiomyidae > Stratiomys > Stratiomys singularior. The sequence goes on along the minus strand of OX940881.1, from coordinate 23,268,555 downwards.
AGAACCGAAAAGATGCAGATCAGTTATTATTAAAAGAGAACAATGAAGATATAATCAATCAGATTACCTTTAACAAGTGTAAGAAAGCTTTCAAAGAGGGCAGACAACGCACCGGCGAAGAGCCGCGCGAAGGACGGTCTAATAAGCCTCGCACAGAGGTTATAAAGAATACAACGGCCGCTATTTTTTGCGAAGACCCGCGAGTGACAAGTGGAGAGATTGCCGCAATCTCAGACACAACAACGCGCAGAACATTTTCCATTGTGAATGATGATTAGACCATGCAACGCTTATCTTGCAGATCTGTGCTACTTGCGGTCAATGCAACATTATATTTATTTGGGTTATGATCGCAGTTCGCTTGGAAAGCAAACAAAGAAATGAATCGAATCTTAGATGTAACAATTTAATTCGAGGTTGAAACAATAAATTTCTCAGTGGAAAACATGGCATTCTCCACCTTGGAGAATGTCCTTTTCTGCCTGAGGACCACAGACGACGTCCTTTGTACCTGCCTGAAAAAATAGGCGTGCTTTTCAGAAAACATAGCGGGAAGATATTGACTTATAAAGGCAACTGAAACTGGGTGTCACACAACAAGCGGACGGTTCTTATTATAAAAAAGGACAACATGGATCACTTAGTGGCACAGAGTAATAGGAGTCCCTGACAACAATCCCTTTCCTTGCCATGAAATCTGCTTCGTGCTTTCTAAATTCACCTACAGGCGTTGAGTTGATTTTTTATCTCAGTTACATGCCCCAGATTGTTGCGAAAGTCAAAAATACCATTGGATTACGTCTTTACCCTTCAAAATTGTTCTCTGTTTTCTTCTTCTTTATTGACATAAAATTTCCTTTTCCGGTCATTGATTTTTTCTTATTTATTGCGAGAATTCTGAGTCATTTTGTTTATGATTGTGTAGTTTCCTTTGACATTCCTTTGACGACCTTTCGTGAAAACCTATGCCAGGCTCATTTATTACTTAATCTTTTTTCCTTATTTGTTCCTGCATAATGATTTTATTGCAGAGATGTAAAAAGTTTTCGGCTTTTTTCTGAAGACCAGTGTAGAATTCATTTTCTAACAGGGATTTTGGGATGACTTAAAACTTCATTTTGAGATAATTAGCACTTTGATTTTATGGTAGAGTCTTTGGGATTATTTTTGGTTGTATATTGATTTTGAGAGTAAGCACTTTATTCACGGTGGTAGGGCGCTTGAATGTGTTGATATCTTAAAGATCGATTTTTCTTTTTTTTTTTGGGCTGCAAAGTGTATGCACTTACACAGGGAGTGTAGAGCTCCCATGTTAGTGAGTGACTTGACTATCCACTAATCACCTCCCCTATCCGCCTTGGAGCCTAGCGTGGAGCCGGTTGGTGTATTACTCCGGACCGTATTATTAAGCCATCAAATGCCTTCAAGTTTGAAGATACCCGTCTAGAAAGAGGGATGAGACAGAGAGTATGAAACAAATGATGTCCCAGATTCATTTTATCTTTCAGAACTGCTCGAATATGATGTCCCACAAGCTACTACATTTCAACCGATCTAAGCACCACCGCGATCAGACTATCCGGGGCGAACTCTCTTGTTTCCTTTGACAGGTCTTGTCACTTTCTGTCCTAACTTTTCCACGCGAAAAATTTGTGCCAAACGTCGTCTTCTACTGCCAGGACAAATTTGCAGTTGGGCGTTTTAGACTTAGAAATCTTGTGTTTGTTTGACCTAATGTCCAGCGATTAGAGCCGGAACGTCATCCACAGTTCTGATCAAGCGTGACTCACCCCACATGTTTTACAGGCCAGGACCAAGGAAGGATCTCTTGGCGGCATTGGACGTAGCCTCGATCTTTCACTGTCTCTGTGTCATGTCATAAATTATTCGGCCTTTGCGATAATCTGTCAAAAGTCACATGAGATATTTTGGAACTTGAAGTTGAAAAAGATTTTTTACTTATCCAGCCATCTAGCAGAGTTGAAGGCACGCTCAATGTCGAAGATCACCAAAGGAATTATGCATCGTTTGGTGTGGCTATATGCCTCCGTCATTTGGACTCCGATTGGTTCCTCTGCAATTGCATTGATGGCAATCGTACTGCAGAGGAGATCGTTCCCCAGCCGCCCCAATCTTGTCCATAAGTCTTCCGTTAATGAGTTTCTTTAACACTTTCCCAGCCAACAAACAATATGCGCACGGTGGTTCTGGGTTTGGCTTCCCTATCCTAACCAGCAAGAGCCTCGCTGCTTTTTTTCTATCCGGAAACAAACGCCTACTTTAGTATATTAGACTATTTAGTATTTAGACTATTAAAAGAGAACTCCGAGAAGGGTCTTTAAATCATTGAATCATTCGAGTTAGAAAGTTTATCGTTGTTACCTATACGTAAGACTATCGTTTTCTACTTAAAAAATTGTCTTGATTTTATGCAGGTCTTGATTGTACTTTGATTGATTCATTGTAAGAATTTGATTTTCAATGTATAATAGTGCTCAAAGACTAACTCTAGGTTTGTGGCAATCAAGTTGCATGCATTTTTAATTGGTAGTTAGTTGAGAATTATGTCTTGTATTAATGGTGGCTTGAAAAGTGTAGGTCCGAGATATTAGTATTGTTGAACACTAGCGGAGACACTTTTGTTAAAGAATGTGACTGACGAATTTGTATCCTTGTTGTACACTTGTTGTTGGTATGTTTTGTATGTACATGTACTGATTTTCAACAAGATTGAAATCAGATTGGGAACGAATGTTGGATTAATGCCCTCCATAAGGGACCCTCATATCAAAACGTGTCATAGTCTATTGGCTGACTCGATTCTTTGCACTTAGCGTTATTTTAAAACCTTATGGAACGTATGACAGCTGGTGCTATGTTTAGTATCCATGCGTGAAGCCAAACCTAAAAATTTGGAAGGATATTATTGCTTTCCATGTAGGCAATGCACTTTCTAAGCAGACAAGACAAAAACTAGTTTCCCAAGTGCCAGTACTCGCAGATTTGAAGATTCTTTATACTTTTATCTGGGTTCAGAATTCATATTACGTTAGCATGTCATCAAGCAGTCTGCACAATTTCAATACATATAAGTCTTACCTTTCTTTATATAACCTACACCCCGAAAAATTTAAGTTCCCAACCCTCAACGCCAAAGTTCACCCACTTAAGCCATGTATAAAAAATTAAACGCTTATTTGTATCGAAATTCGTTCCTCAACAATCAATAAATTGACCATGCATCGGGTACTGAGGAATCTGTTCAATAATAATAAAAAGATATTTTTATCCTTTTAAACTTTTCATTATAAATTTTGTTGAAAAAATCACTTTATTCGTATCCAATAAAAATTCACAGTCGATATTTAAAATAATTAATCAAGCAAAAGATACAACTTGTTAAATTAAAATAGCCTGAAACAGTGTGAAAAGTGAAAAGAATCGGCTGAACTTTTAATTAATCTTTCAATAAAATACCTCGAAGTACAATCACGCAGAAACTCAGACTCCATACTGTGTTGCTACTATAAAAGTTTAATTAATTACCCCGAATCGTTGCAGGCTAACCTTTCCTGTTTTCACAAAAGCCTTTGTTAAATCATATGCGACTGGTAGAGTCAGTATAAGGACTTTAATCGTTTTGTTAATGTATGATAACTCTTTATGGTGTTGTTTGTATAGGTGAAATGTCATTTTATTTAAGGTCGGATAATCGGATTTGAAAACCATAAGGATATGTTTCATTCAGATGCTTATAAATTGATTTTAGTACTTTGTCAAACTCGGCTGATGATGAACATTTTCCAAATAATTTTCTATGTTCCTTGATGCAGCCTTCTGATTCGTTTCAGTGAGTCTAGAATTGAAATGAGAAAGTCTCCATGAAGCCTATCGATAGCCTTATGTTATAATCAGAGCAATATATGATATGAATTCAAAAATTTACATTGAGGGGACCGACGCAGCAAAATAGCTTAATTGTCATGTTGGAATTAGTCCTTATTTGAATACTAAAATCTTTCGTCATCGGGATAAAATTTGATGCGCGATGCATCATTTTCAATATTGCGATGGGATTGGATCGTATCTTTGCATGCTTTACTCAGCCCAGGAAGGCAGTATCCATATTTAACGCTAAGGAGTGAACTAACTTCAGAGACAAAAAAGAAAATACAATCACGGAGAATCACCGATCCCTCGTTTGGAATGTGGATATAAAACCTCACAGTTTATATGTACCTCCCAAAAATAGAAGGATGGCAAGCAGAGGATTACTTCCAAAACGCAAAGGATGCACAAACTGAAACTTTACTCACAGCACTGTGAGCATTTAACACAGTTCTAAGCTTTCAAAGAATAGTATTACGCAAAATGAGATCCTGAGTAACGGGTACAATGAAATACCTCTTCGTAAGCTGAAGATAATGGAGAGAAGAGATTTCAACAGTTTCAGCATTCGCTAGCGCTAATTGTTCCTGAACCATTGTGATGTGCTTGTAGCAACTGAAATTGTTGCAAGGAAGGCCATTCCTTCATCCATTCTTTCTTTCCAGTGGTTGTGATGGAGCCTCTTCTTCCCGTGGATAACATCTGGAACTCTTTAAAATAAGGGTCCCGAAAGGCTCTGACTTTACCCTGCGTGAATCTCTTTGAGAGTGCATCTCTTCTAAAACGGTAGCGATGTCTTTGACTGCTCTCAGAAGGCTCGATTTTTCAACAATTATGTGAGGTTTTGCCCTGCCCTTTGCAACACGTATCTGTTCCGCAACGGCAGTTACAAGGACCGTTCCATGCGCTGCAGTTTTCAGTAGAGGTAGTCCTTGAATAGCGTCCGCAATCGAACTGACTTCCACAACTTTCACCAGGATAACAATCAATTCAGCAAAAGTTACCGAGCGATTAATGACCCGTGCACTCGCAACGCAGCTTTTGATTTGTTTAAAAAAGGGTATAAAGGGAGGGTGGGAGACAAAGCTAGATCAGATCACCCTCCATTTTAAGGTTAATCTTTTGATTCTGGAAATAAGCTCGGAGAATCCTACGGAGGAAGAGATGGGACTTGAATGCTACTCAAATGGACGAGCGTGGTGCTAACTTGTCCAGGTGAACCTTTATTTTCCCACATAAACCCACTTGCCTAGGTGGGCCTTCAGCCCGATACCAAGATTTTTTCGTCTGTTTTAATGCCAATGTTCATGTCCAAAAAGGACTAGCACTAGTCCAAGAAGAAGGATATAAGGCCACACCTGAACCTTGAAATAACATTTTGACTTTTAAAAAGCTCTGAAGTCTTTATTTCTAAACTTCAACGAAAATTTTTTACAATTTCTACCTAACACCTCTTCCCACGTATCCTTAATACCTGGATTATTTTCATAATTTAACAAAAGCAAAAAAAAAAGACCCATTCTACCGGATCACTACATTCCGTATGAGCTCTATATGTAGAGATCCTGCTGCAGTTTTCATCACGCATTTTTGAATGTTGATTGCTTTGCTAATAACATCTTATTTACTTTTGATTCTTTTGATACTTCTGTTCTGTTTCTTTTGATTCTCCGTAAGGAGCTTATATGTAAACATCGATTTAACTTTTAAGGTTTCAGTACCTTTTCGAATCCTCTTAGCCAAGTGAAATGTTTTGCTTAATTTTTGAGTGTAGATGAGAGTTTGATTGCAGTTGAAGCTGCAAATGCAAATCGTGCAGGTTTTGTCGTCAAAGAAAAAGGATTCTCGCTTGCATCATTTTACCAATTAAGTTTGTTTTTTGCAGTTGTTATGTAATTTTTAAAATTTAAATAAACATATTTTCGAGTATTCAGAAACTCTACGAAGCAGAGAAGGAATATGTCCTATTGACACGCCACGTTTTGCTCAATAAGAATATGGATAATCCAGTTGTTAAGTGTTTCCACTTTTCCAAGTTGTCGCAAGTGATGCCAACTATCAAATGGGGAACGTCAAATTATCCCAGTAGGTCCTCTTACAGTTAAAAGGTGTTTTACAGACCTCAAAGCAAGGAAAACGTAACTCAACTTCCAGTAAAATATTACTCCAGGAAATCTACCATAAGCATAGATGGACGTAAACTTTAAATTTGTTGATTCTGAAAGTTGGCATATGTGAGCTGAAATAATACGATAAATGCATTGGATCCAAATAACTCCTTCGTTTTCATTGTTACTAACGTTGCGTTGTGCTCTCTATTAAACTTTTAAAAGAAAACTTCACGTTTAGACCCTCTTTCAAGTTTTTTTTATTTTACCTATAAACCCAGACCAAAATGACTCTATTTACCAAATTCATGGTATATATGCTTCATGATTTCATGCCAATAGCACAACTTTGCAGTTTGAAGCATACACAAAGTTGAAATGTAAGCAAATGGAAATAACTTTGTTTACAGGTGTAAGCAATGTAAATGTAAACAACTTTTTTTACAAATTTGAACAATGATAATGCATACAACTTTGTTTGCAAATGTATAAAACTTTGTTTACAAATGTAAAATATGTTGTTTACAAATGTAAACAATATAAATGAAGACGACTTCCTATACAAATGCAAACAACCTTGTTTACAAATGAAAACCACTTTGCTTACAATTGTGAACAAACTAAATGTGACCAACTTCGTTTACAAATGCAAACAATGTAAATGTAAGCAACTTTTTTTGCAAATGTAAACAATGTTAATGCAAACAACTTTGTATAAATACATATGTAAATAATATTATTTACAAACGGAAACAACATTGTTTACAGATGTAAGCAATGTAAATATAAACAACATTTTTTACAAATGTGAACAATGATAATGTAAACAACTTTGTTTACATATTTAGAAAACAATGTTTATATTTATAAGCATTAGTGTTTACAACTGTGAACAATGTTAATACATACAACTTTGTTTGCAAATGTATACAACTTTGTTTACAAATGTAAAATATGTTGTTTACAAATGTAAACAATCTAAATGAAGACGACTCTCTATACAAATGTAAACAACTTTGTTTAAAAATGTAAACAACTTTATTTCCAAATGTAACAACTATCTTTACAAATGTAAACAATGTAAATGTAAACAACTTTGTTTAGAAGTGTAATCAACTTTGTAAACACACCCTGGCACACCCAACTCAACTTTGTTGTAGACAACAACGCGTTGACTTGGGTGTGGCAGAATTTGTTCCGTTGAAGCCGTACCTAAGCATAGTAATGTTTTTTTTTTTTTTTTGTTATTATGAGTAGTGGACGTCAGTGATATACGGCAGAAATCGTAGCTCAGTTAGAACGAGTCAAATTGAGACAGTTACTGCGAAAGCAACTAAGCCCCTGATGTCGTGTTGAAATATGACGTGCTTATACTGGCGCAAACCAGGAATCCTGTGATGTATATAAAGTGAACTTACAAATGAGTTTTTCTTTTGTAAGTGTACTGGATGTCTTTATGACGAGTCGATGCAGTATGTTCAACGGGGTTGGGAAATTGATGTCAACTTCAAAGAACGTTCTGTTGCTTCAATTGACTTTACTGTTTACTATTCTGTTGATCATGAATAAGAATCGCGGTCCGCACTGGTGCTGATTTCCTTGATCTCCCCTGTGGAACCGTGGTTTGCCATCCGTGGTATAGTTTCCAATCAACTGCACACTGTTTTGCTGCTTTTTTTGACTCGATTCCCTGTGTCCAGAATCATACGTAGTACTTGAGTTCCGCAACAGTGTGTCCCTTTTTTAGTGGTTAATTTCTATATCTAGAGGGATTTTCTCGGGATATGTCAAAGACACATGCTGCTCATGTCCTTTTATGAAGTGAGGTACCAAAGTTCCTCGGAAGAAAGCACAATTTCACCATTCCTCTTTGAAATAGTGGAACACTTGGGATCTAGGAAGGGTCCTCTTGGCTTTCCAATGAAAGGGAAGGGTGGATCATACTGAACAACGTGTTCTCTGCTTGAACTTCGGTTTCAGTAACGTTTTTCTGCAACTTTCCCAAATATGGTTAGCAATTCTTTGAATCGTTTCTTGAGTTCATACACTGTTTCAAATCCAGCGATGAATTTCTTCATTGAAATTTTTTTAAACTCTTAACTTTGGTGTTGACTTTTTTACTATCCGCTTCCAGGCATTTCCGAGCAAGGATATGATTAAAACATTAAATCTAACCAACGAATTAACTTAAAATCATGACATTAATTAAACGGGAAGGATGCGCTTTACTTACTGTGTACTCACTTACGACTACTCTAGGATGATGAATACCGGATGCAAATAAATTTTTCAAGTTCTAAAATTTTCGAAACTACGTAGAACTATGAAAACTCATAATTTCGTATACAATATAGAAGTAAGTTTACGTTTTCTCAACATGCAATATAGCAAAGAGTTCAGGAAATGATTGAAGTTGGAAAAGCATGAAAATTTAGCGTATAGAGTTTGACTTATGACCGAATATGAAGAAAATTTCGGCTATGTCCAAAATAAACTACAAATTTTTGGCTAAACAAGAATCTAGAATATTATGATGAAGGAAAACTAAAGGACTTACTATTAATTTTATTTAAATGAGCTCGTAAAGTGAAACAGTCTGAAATTTGGTACAACTATTCACAGCATTCATCCTGTTCAGACGGCCGTAATCAATTTCTGTGGTGAAGAACTAAGTGAATGTGATAAATAACCGACCTACAAGATCTGATTTTAAATGGTTGACTTTTGTAATTGGAACGATTTTCGTGACTTATATTGAGTCTGACAGCAAGGAGGAAGGATAAAGTTAACTAGAGGAGTTAGGAGTTCTTAAGGAGTTAAGTTAGGAGACTCCTAAAAAAGTTAGGAGTCTACCCGTTGTTAGTGTTCCTTCAGTACTTAGCTACAGGATAATTATAAAATTTGTTTAAGCTCCAGCTACAAAATACCGACAGCAGCAGCATTAAACGGGTGAATAATTTTTACTAACAAGGATTTTTTGAAACTATTAACTTAACAATGAAGAGCATAATGTTGGAAAGGATTCGCTTAGTTTTCAATATTAGTTCAATAAAGCCCAGAACTTCGATGACGCTTGGCACTTCCTCAGTTGCATTGGGACACCTGACGAGATGCATGTAGTTACTCTAGCATCTGATAAAAGAGTAATCTTCTTCTTCAATTACAAAGGAATCTTTTCTAAAATCCTCGTTAAATTAGTTCACACCAATGTCATTATTGAACAACTAGGGACGGTGGCTTGTGTGAAACGTCAAGAATGGCCAAGCCAAGACCCAAAGAGCCACATGGGGAATGTCTTCTTTTTGTCGAAGGAAATTCGATCATTTCAGCTCTTTCTCTCACAGAAAGCTTAAGCATGGGCTCAGTAATGTCAACAAAATATACCAATAGTGCCTTTATTTCTGCAGAAGTTCTGCTAGACTAATAAATTTGCTCACCTCAGAGCTTGTGCATTATTAGAGTCTTTTATTAGATACTTCTTGTTTTCCTTTGAATGCCTTTTCATGAGATCTTCTCCAATAAATATTTTAAGATGTCGAGTAATTTAAAAAATACATATGTTTAAAAATATGTATAGTATGCTCGCAATATTTGGATAAAAGACTGTAAGTAGCTTCAAAAAATGCAGACGCAATCTTTTTCACCTGAATAACTCTACAATTACATGACCACTGATCTGAAGAAATTCTACAAACCAAGGTTATTGTACACCCGGGTGACGTCTGGTAGAGAGAGATAGAAGAATTTTATGTTTACACTAAGACAATCCTTTGGGACAACTTGAAAACATTGAATTAAAATGAAAACTTTGGTCCGTCCTCCAAACTATTGCTTATTCCTATATTCTTTGCCGCATTGTCAGAATCAGGATTTTATCTTCTCCTTGTGTTAAAAAAACAGCAGTTGCGTTGCCTTTTTTGAGCAACAGCTTCTGCTGGGAAAAGTTATACAGATTTAGTAATTAAAAAAATTTTAACCTGTTACATTCACATGATTATTGTATGAGAAGAAATGAAGTGCACAAAAACTACCACTTCTTGTTTGAGGCTACTTGTTTCATGAACAAATCTCCTATATCCTTTCAAATAGTTTTCTCCATCAACTGATTTTCGTTATCTGTCAAATCATTCTGTCAGCCAGAATGATCAGACTATCATAAATTGTGACAGAACTGTCCATCCTGTCACATTCGTGTTTGATGAAGTTTGCAACTTCGGTTGTTTGTTTTCGGAACGAAATCCCATTCTTTCCCATCTGTTTTCATCTTTTTATTACGTCGATATGAGCATTTGGTTGTTGTGCTATCTTTGGTGTGTAGTGTCGCTCTGCCATACCAACTTGCGATTTCGATTTTGATTAAGTAAATTTTGCTTGGGTGTGCACGTAATCAATTGGGCATTGATTCATATCTCAACCGTAGAATATACATAAATTACGGAGTGGCCCAATTAAACCGTAAACTTTTTGGCACTGCTATAGTTTCCAAACCGCTAGGCAGAGGAAGCTTAATGACCGACATCTCAACTGATTTGAAAACAAAATTATCCGCGGTCGAATTGTGATAATGTAATCGATGTATTTATATTGACCACAAGTGGCTATCGTGAAAGTCCTTGAACACATGAATGTGAATAAGTCTCATACTATAGCTCGTTACCATGCGACTGGTAATGTGCAAAAACGCTGTGATGGTTGTTACAGAAAGACAATATCAGTGCCTAAGTTAGTTTGCAAAGTTAGGTCTCGAATTTCACGAAATCCGCATCTTAGCGGCAGACAAATGGCTCGTGAGTTGAACATATTGAAGATAACGATGCAACAAATATTGAAAAACGTGCTTAAACTAAAACCCTTCAAGTTCCAAAACGGACAAGATCTCACCGATGTTTAGAAAAAAATCAGGCTCAATCGAACAAAGGAGCTGGTACACCAGCTGCGTGGTGAATCGTCCAGTATGGTTTTTTCTAATGAGAAAAAATTTCCAATCGAGGACATGTATCGATTAACTAATTTTGGACGTTCTAAATATTTTTTGCCTTAATTAAATAAATTTTGGGAATTCAATGAGTTCAATTGAGACGGCCTGCATAATCAACCGTTTATCTAAATGATGAATTTTTTGAATATCTCAATGTATCAGCAAGTAAAATGTCCTTTACAGCTTGTAAAAAACCCAAACAAAGCCTCAAAGCTCTATGGAATCAATTGAATTAAGCTGTATGGTGTTGTGTACCTGTTAATCGTATCCTTGATTCGTATTTATTTTGAAGTATGGAAGGAGTTCCTGTTACGGTATATGGTCGACGTAATCGGATCATCAATGAATTTTTGTTTTGAATGTCAATGGTATGAATATTGAAACTATGTAGTTCCTACAATAAAAACAAAACAGTGCACTTGACGCGACACAATCACAGAAGCAAACAACAAACAAAATTTAAGTAATCAAAATGTGAATTCGCTTTCTCCTTAAAATTTTTTCACAAGCTCTTAAGGGTGGTAGAATCAATAAACAGGATACTAGGAAAATCCTGAAAAATCCACATAATTTTATTAAAATATTAGGTGCGCAACTAAGCTCCCACTGTTTTTCAAGAGATGGCTCCAGTAGTAAGTGCTGGTCGATTGTGACATAACCAAATTGTCATGGACCAAGCTTAGACATATGGTAAACAAACCGCTTCGACACACAAGTGATGTTATATTTGTGTCATATGCTTTTGGTTGTGTAAAAATGCCAAATTTTGTGCCAAATAATCGTCATTGGCGGGATGTGATGCTTTTATTCTTTCATTCAAAGAAAACGGCGACAGAAGCTCATTGAGAGCTGCAAAAAGATTATGGGGATACTGCTGTAAGTGAGACAACGTGCCGTGATTGGTTCTGTCGGTTCAAAGACGGTGATTTTGACGTTGAACACCGTTGGCGTGAAGGAAGACCAAAAACCTTCGAAGACGCTGAATTGGAGGCAGTGCCAAACGCAACAGGAGCTTGCTTAAGTATTAGGAGTTACCCGCCATGCAATTTGTAAGCGCTTGCATGCGTTGAGAACGATTCAGAAACAAAGAACTTGGGTTCCTTATGAATTGAAGCCAAGAGACGTTGAGCGTCGTTTTTTCGCCTGTGAACAACTGCTCCAGCGGCAAAAAAGGAAGGGTTTTCTTCATCGTATCGTTACGGGTGATGAAAAATGGATTCACAATAGCAACCCAAAGAGAAGAAAATCATGGGGACTGCCCGGTCATGCTTCTACATCGTCTGCTTGGCCGAATTTTCACGCTGCGAAGGTTTTGCTGTGTATTTGGTGGGACCAGGACGGTGTTATTTATTATGAGCTATTGAAACTGAACAAAACCATCACTTGGGAACGGTATCGAACTCAATTGCTGCGATTGAGCCGAGCACTGCGCGAAAAGCAGCCACAATACGAGCAGAGGCACGAAAAAGTCATTCTACAGCATGACAACGCTCGGCTTCATGTTGCCAAGCCCGTTAAATCCTACTTAGAAACGCTCAAACGGGAAGTCCTACCCCACCCGCCATATTTCCCAGATATTGCGCGGTCCGATTATCAGTTATTCCGTTCGATGGCACATGGTCTGGCTAATCAGCAGTTTGACTCACATGAAGACATCTCAAAATGCCTTGATTCGTGGATAGCCACAAAAGACGAACACTTTTACCGTGACGTTGTTCCGGCTCTGCCAGAAAAATGGTTGTCGCTAGCGGTGGGCAATATTTTGAATGATTCATTTTTAACCATTTTTTCCCAATAAAGTGGCAATTTCGTGAAAAAAAAACAGGGAGAACTTAGTTGCGAGAACTTAATATATTTATTCCAGTTATCATGAACTGGTAACGTACGTGTTTTTTGAAGATATGACTCTTAAGTATTATTCTGTTTACATTCTTGGGACAAAAATTCGTCCCCGTGATGCTTTAATATAGATGTAAATACGATTATCAATTATAACCAAGGGTATTTTATGGCCAATCAAATGCCTATCACCAGAAGTTAAACAGTCTGCATTAAAATTAGATTTACAGAATCCTCTACAGCTTCTTATCTGAAAACATATTTCAACATTTAAAGGAGCCAATTAACTGTTTATTTACAAACAAGGGTTAGGTTTCTTTCTTTCGGCTTTACTGGTGGGCATCTCTCAGAGTTTTTAATGCTCAAATCCTTTTCTTTGCTATACTTCTAGCAACACCTGTTTAGCTGTAGCTTCCTTTCTTAATGAAACAAACGAATGGATACAGAAGCCTGAAAAATATTTTTCCTTTTCAAGGAGACAAATTCAGTAAAGCATCGGAAACGCATAAATAGCAGTGCTACAAAAACTCGGCATACTTCAGTCATGCTTGGAAATCAAAATCAAATTAAGGAGCATATTAAAGTTTCCGATGATACTCTATGATATTCAATTAAGCATTCAGACAAGAATATGTCTATAAACTCCTTGAATTAGATAGCCAAAAATAAGCTTATCCGAATGAAAACCTTCATTGGAAGACAATCGCGAACCAGCAGCAAGAATTGTAGTTCTATAGTTCGCTCGATTAGTATGAATTTAATTCCCTAATAGTCTGGAGAATAAGTAAAATATTCAAAAGGAATACAGATTCCGTTCCCGACATCAGTACCGAGAAATTCTGTTAGCAAATAATTTTCGAGTCAGTGGAAGGAGAAAGTCCTTGTTGACTACAAATTGAATATTATTTTCCCCCCTTATTTGAATAACAAATAGAAAAGGCACAGCTGAAAGCAGCAGAATATACTGTCGAATTTTAAAACCCTGCATCTTACTTTCGCTATGTACCTGGTGGAGTACCATAAGGTTGATGCTTGAGCCCATTACTATTCAATGCACATATACCTCAGATAAACCACTTCCAGTGCGTGAATACTAGGCGTAGGCTAGGCCATATCCTCAATAGAGAGAAAATAATAGCTAGAAGTTTTGATACATATTTTGAAAATTTCATTGCAGAGTTATCAGGGGAAGGACAAACACTCTACTTTACAAAGAATGCAGGTGGTAGCAAATTAAATTCAGGAGTCCTCCGTAAATTATCAACAAGTAATCTTTAGTGTATTTATGAACAAACGTTTGAAATCCACCAAAATGAGTCCCGAAATGAGTTCGGTGCAGTCGTGCACCAAGCCTTCAGTTCTCGGTTCCTGTTTTCATTTATCTAAAACCTCTCTTGCAATATGTGAATCATAATAGAATTTACTACAGTTTATACAAACGATTTTGATTTTGCGAATGGATGTAGAATAGTTTAAGGATGTTTCAAAACCAAAACGCTCCACTAAAATTCCAAACATTTCCAGAAACCCAACCCGAAATTTTTGGGCTGAGCTACTTCAGCCACAACTATGTTGTCAATTTGAAATTCTAACCTGGGTACATAATAATTACTTCATATGTTTCCTCAAAGTCCTTGTGCAAGAAATCTCTGTCCGAATGATTTGGAATTCCATTAGCATAACTTTAAACCCATTCTTATAGTAACACGCATGTCGTATAATGCTTCAAGGCCTTACTATCACTTGTGGCTTCACTCGCTTGGGATAGCATAGTCAAATTAACAAGGGATATCTCTAGAGGACAGTCACCAACATAAACTAATACTAATATCACTGTTACCAATAACACAAGATTTCGGTGGCAATACCCTTCATTCTAAGATAATGTGGGAATGTATATGTTTAGCCTGTAAAGCTGTTGTCGGATCAAATTAATTCTTAGCATAATACAACGAAAGATATTTGGGGTTGGCTATTAAGAGATTTTCGACTCCATTCAAGGATCATATGAGAAGTTAATCTTGAATATAAATCGGACGCCAATATGTCTCAAGGCTGGGTTTCTTGACCATATTCTCTGTTGCTTAAGGAAATATTGATGAATACATGTTTGAAGCTAATTGTCGTGGATTCAGTTTTGTCTGATTTCAGTATTTAGTTTATGCATACGAAAAAATTTTATAATTTTTTTGCCATACAATATTCTTATGTTTTTAAGCTTCATGTCGAATCCTTTATCAATACTTTTGTCACCATGAAAAGTTTCAGTCAGAAACATACCTTGTCGGAAATGTTCACATGAATTCCCTTTTGGTTATAAACATCAATTGACATTTCAAATAGATTTTGTGAAACTTTCGAAAAAAAGAACAACTTCGCAAGGAAGCACACGTTCTAAAATACTGTGAACATCATAATAAAAAACACGCTTTCTATTGTAGTTCATGCATTAATAGACTGTAGTAATTTAGAAGTGCTTCTCCAGTGATCTCCTCTCTCCTTCCATCCTTCTAGGGAAGAGACTAATGTGACCCGAAGGAGCTATAGACCTTGGCCTAAAATCAAACCTGTGACTAAAGGCGACAGATTGAGTCCGTAGTTCAGCGACTCTATGACACTGGGAACCCGACGGTCTGATCGTAATTCTCGTCTTGCTTGGAGTATTGGTTTCCTAAAACTTGTGCAATTTAGCACCTTTCCTCTTTTCTTTGTCTTGATCCTATCGAGAATTAACTTAACCACCACTGCCTGAATGTTGTGCTCTAGTTTTATTATCAAATGAATTCTGGATTAATTTATTCTCTTACGTTGTATCGGTGACTAGTCGCAGTTATCATGAATTGTGTTGAAGCTTCTATGTTAGCCCACATGATGGTGCCAGCGAAAAGTACGCAGGTTATTAATTTGACACAAACGCCATTTCGATCGTCTGACATTTAGCTACAAACACACCAAAGTTGAGTCCGCCAGAAATTATGTGTGAGTTTTTATCGTGTTGATCAATCATGTCGAATTTTGGCCTTTAAAAGAGCATTTACAGCACAAAGAAAAAGGGTGCTGAAAGGCATCGTTTGCTGACAAAAACATATGGTGGACATGTTTCAGCGTTCGTGATATGTGAGACATGTTTTCGACAATTCAAAAGTGATAATTTCAATGTGAAAGACAGTGAGTGCTCTTGAAGACCACAAAAATGCGAAGAGGAGGAATTGAACGAGTTGTTGGATTTTGATCCAACTCAAACTCAACGGCAATTAGCAGAAGCAATAGATAACATCAATGAACACGGTAAATGGGTCCCACACGATTTGAATGAACGTCAAATGGAAAATCGCGAAGTCATTTATGAAATGCTGCTTCAATACCACGAAAGCATATCATTTTTGCATCGGATTGTGACGTATGACAAATAATGAATTTCTTTTGAAACCTCGAGCCGGAAATAATCGTGGCTTTCACCTGCCAAAGCCGATCCATCAACACTAAGGCCAAAACGCTTCGCCAAAAAGATTTTACTCTGAGTCTGATGGGACCAGTGTGGTGTTGTGTATCATGAACTCTTGAAACCGGGTGGTACCGTTAATACACAACGGTATCGTCAACAGATGATCAACTTAAACGGCGCATTAATCGAAAATGACCGGAATTGATCAGAGTGACAAGATAACTCACCGCTGAACATAGCAAAACCAGTGAAAGACACAGTGAAATTGCTTGGATGGGGCATTCATCTGCAATTGTCGTACTTCCAAGATTTGGCACCACCTGATTTTCACCTCTTCGCATCAATGAAGAAAGCACTCGAGGAACAGGACTTCAGCGATTTCGTGGTAGTTGGAAACTGGCTCGACGAATGCTTTGCTGCAAGCAGTTTTTCTAGCATGATATTTGTAAATTGCCTGAGAGATGAGCTAAATGGTAATGGAGCTAATGGTATTTTGCATAAGAAAATTTTTTCCCTAGAAAATTAAGTACTTTTTACCAGGAAAACCGGAAAAAACTTATGCGTGATATTTCCATGTTGACCTTTTTATCAAATAGTTGTAAGGCTCTGTTGCGCTTGTGTTTCTTACTATCTTTGATCTTATTATCTTGTATATATCATAATTTCTTATGTACCAAGGTATTCCAACGACTCCTTTGGTTATATATCCTTTGATTTGACATTTATTCTCATATTTTGAATAGTTTGTAGTAATCTTTTGTTAGCTTTAACCATGTAGTATTAAACACAACTACTATATGGTAACGTTGGATGTATAATGTACTTACATCATTATACTATTTTCATCATTCAGGCACAGAATTATAGCAAGAAAAGCCCAGCCCATTTTCTTTTTCAAATTTGGTTTGCCTACGACTATTTCTTACTGAGTATTAAGTATTTTACGACCCATCTACTGTTTCAGCATTCATTATGTTTTCGGAGTAAGGACCCTAAAATTATCTTCACCCTTAAGACTTGCATCCAGTGACAGCAACCAACAAAATCACCAATAAAACTTACCTAGTTAACCTGAAAATCTAGCCTGGGTAGAAATAACATAAATGACTCGAGCAAAACCTTCGTTTTGTACGCCTAATGATCGGCATTGGAACCCAGAAAGCCAGTCTGGACTGCGAAGGGACAGCAGAATAGTTGAAGTAGGGACAGACCTCCTCTCAACACTGAATGTAGCGTAACTACGACAAAGAAAAGCCTATTTCCAGATCCTTGTTTGCCATCAGCATGGTCCTAGCATATGTACCACCTGGTTAAATAAGCCAGTCGATTTTAATTACTCTTTCATTAGATAATCCGGAGCAACTCCTTATTTTTTTCGACAAGATTACTATGCAATCTGTTCTATATTTTATTCATTATTTTTGACATTTTCTATATTTTCGGAAAAGAAAGTACATTGGGTATCTAGTGCAGAATAACTAGAAACAGCATTATTTCTGCAGATTTTTCGTTATTGTTAGGATAATCCCAGCATAATGGTCATCTGTCATTTGAAATCTAAATTCGGCTGACAAATGAAACCAGGTGACTTATAACTTTAAGACAAATACTTACTACTAAAAAGGTATATTTCATGGCTGTAGGCGGGGCGCTTCCTTGCCCAGGAGTGGGCCTTCCAATAGTAACGAGAATTCCTGTAACGTGAAGACACAATGAGGCGTACAGAAGGGAGTTATGTTTCGAATGGTTTCTGGCTAGATTCTTCAGTTGACAGAAGTGGCAATTAGTCAGCTTTCCAGTCGGTTTGTTCCACCAGGAGTCCGACACTAAGATTGTAAATAGACTACATCTCCCTGCCAAAAAAATGTTCTTTTTCTGTCCCGTCCCAGAAAGAACGGCAGGCATTTACCTTCTCTTCAATGTAGAATATGCACCTTAAAACTTCTGGCTTACTACTCGGCTGAACACGATCAAGTCTCCCCATTCTTTGGACTGAACCATGGTTTCAAAAAAATTATCAGACTTACGATCAATCTTCCGTGTGGTTCATACTCAAAGGATTATTGCAACACATCGAGATTACGTGGTCTGTCATTGTTAGTAACTACTCGTTTGCTACCATTGTATCTCGCAATCTAGAATTTTTGACTCTCTTTGATAGAGAAAGTGAAGTGTTTGACATTTGAACGAGAAGCTTTGCCATCTCAGAGACTCTTCGGTATGTTGTATTATATACTGTGCTCTTCGTCTCTGCAACCTCCCTAGATTTTTTCTATGCAGCTCTTGACGGAGAGTATCATTCCATACTTATACCATAGCATTATTACAAACTTCAAACAATTTCCCAATTTGACAGCACTCAACCAAATTGATTACAATTCAATGTACACGATAAAGTTTTTCAAGAATTTGGATATCAAAACACAACCCTCTCGAAACGTTTAAGTGAAAATGTAATACTAATTGCAATGTACTTTTGTATACTCTTCCTCTCTCTCTCTCTGGTTTCTTTCTCTTTTTCTGCCAGAAACGGCCCGGGAGTGATATTGCTGTTTTGTTTTAATGCTCTGGTTTGATATGTGGTTCCTGAATTTTCGCATTTCGGACTAGGAATCAAACAAGTAACATCGTATTTAGGGATTATATTATTTGGCTCATTCATTCATTTCATCCTAATTGGGCATGAATGAAACATAAGTATAGTAGGTATGCAAGTTTCCGGAAAAAATTGTGGCCAACTAAACTATAATCAGCTTGTGAGCCACCAGATGTGACAGAATTGATGGGAACCAAAGGAAGGTCAGGAAACCTTAAGGCACTGCTGGAAACGTGGAAAGAATCCTATGAAGAAGGAGAATCATGCGGTATAATGAATGGGAACTAATCAAAGATAGGAAGGCTAAAAAGCACTCCTGTAAACGCAAAACAAATCCCTTCAATAACAAGAAAGATACTTCCAGAGGTGACATATCCACGCAATTAATATGACCATTTAAAATTGTGACAATTTCAAAATATAAAGTCAATATGAATAATAAAAGAACTAATCACAGCGAAATGGATATAAATGCATGTTTAAATACGTGGAGCATGATTTCTGGTCATAGAAACCGATGATACATGGTCGCTCATATAGCTATTAAATCGTACCTTTCTTTATTCGAAAAGTAACCAATTTGACGTATTATTTAATCAACACTTAGGGGAATGCCAATTCCCGAGGTGTCCAATACATCAGAAGCACAGGAAGGTTAGAGGGTATGAATAGCACTGCTTCAAACACAAGTGAATCAGAAGGACGATCCGATTTAAAGCATTGGAGCCAAAGGAAAGTCAGTGCGCTCGAAAAGCAGTAACTCAAACGAATAATGAATCTTATGACAAAAAAGATGGATCTGATCTAATGTACTAGAAAAGTTTTAAGGTTGGAGGACACAAAGTGAAGTACTTCAAATGCACAGCAAATCGTATGAGCAAGAAGAGAGATCCAATAATGCACAATCAAATCTAAGGAAGGATGTAGAGCGGTATTCAAGGTATTCGATTCGATTCACAAAAGTGTTGCAGGACATTGAGGAAATTCAAGTGAATTTTCCCGATACCAGCAATATTTCTGATTTTTATTATTTTTCATGTTGCACTACATTTATTTTACTAGGAAAATAAGTTACTATTCAAAATGAAAAACGCTTCCACTTTAGACAAAAGTTGGGATAGCTACACGTCCTGCAATTGCCAAGCTTTAAGTACGTCCTTCAGCAGACATCAAACCGTAACTTCTTTATTTTCAATGAAACTATTAAAATTGAATTAAAAACTAATAATCGAGAAAATTAAAAGTTTTTCAGAATACGATTTAAACGATAATTAAAGTAGATGAGACTCATCTCTCTTTACAAAAATCCTTTAGAAATCAATGAAAATTAGCCAGCTGATGTGGTTCCCTCCTCTGAACATAAAATGTGTGTTTTTTTAGTAAATAAAGACTCGATAATTCTCTTCATTATTTTCCACTAAATATCACAAAACAGTCAACTCACGTTGATAATAAAAAACAAAATAAAACAAAATAAAATTGACTCCTTGCACCATTTCCAATGCTCTACGGTAGTAAATAAACATGTTCGTACAACTGAACCTTACATCCTTCTTCAGTTTTAAATGCTCCTTCCTCGAATCAACATGATAAATTTACAACACTAGCAAAGGTATTCCGAAACCAATATACTCATATGAGGAAAAATACAGGATACATGCTCATGTACGTTAAGGAAAATGGTTTGGCATTTAGTTCGGTAAACATTCAAAAAGTTTCCGGGGATACGATTTATGCGAAAGAAGTTTCAGTATTTCAAGGAATTGGAAAATGGAAAGCATGAGTAGAAACTTTTTCATACAACATTTGTTACAAAATCATAAAGATTTACGCGTCCTACTTGTGGCTGAAGGAAAAAATTATTTCAAGGTAAATAAACAAACTGGGACTCGTAAATTTCATTTACAGTCAAGTGTCCTTAAGTTTCGAAGTGACATTGAAATATTAAAGGGTACGTAATTGATGTCAATATAAATACCAGTCTGTTTTTCGAAAGGTTGTGCTATAACATTGAATTCAATGCTTGCTTTTAGGATTTCTCGAACAATTCAGTTAACAGCCGCTGGAAAGTGAGAGAGAACCCTCCAGGGACAACGAAATCATTGTGACAGCGAAAATCCCAAATTTTTCTACAGTAATTGGGCTGGGAGCGCACTGTGCGACAGACAGGTATGAATTTGAAGATTTTTTGCAGAACAACTACCACAGCC
Source organism: Stratiomys singularior (assembly GCA_954870665.1). Taxonomy (NCBI): domain Eukaryota; kingdom Metazoa; phylum Arthropoda; class Insecta; order Diptera; family Stratiomyidae; genus Stratiomys; species Stratiomys singularior. Next base: position 23,247,491 of record OX940881.1, on the reverse strand, counting down.
AATAGGCAGACATTAGCATCAGCCAGGATGCAATAACGAAACTTTAAGCACAAATGTGGGTCAAAAAATTAAGGAAAACTACAGCAACTATTCGGCAAATTTTCAAACGTTTCCAAGGATGTAAAAAAAGTTGCAAAGAAACTTTTAACACCATGAGAAAGATGAGACGCGTTACGTTTTAGATACAGAAAAAAAAGAAGTTACTGACCCAGGCAGCGATTTTTTCTACCAATGCAATTATCCAGCCAATCGTTGAAGCAAGATGTACAACCGAGCTCACGTTAATACGTTTAAACAACTGCGAACGTCACGCAGAAAAGAGGAACGGAGGAAATGCCTCAAACTTAAATTTCAAATTCAGAAGTTTTTGGTAGATCAATTTTTCCATTTTCACTTACAACTTATAAGTGATTTATACCCTTGCTAAGCTAACTCAGCGAAGACTCTAATGGAAAAATTGATCTACCAAAATTTTCTGAAATTGATAAAGCCATACCAAAGGCAATTTGGAATATAGGAAAAAGTTCAAAAGCTGTAGAGCAATATTCATAACTAATAAAATAACCAGTCGACATCCACCTAAGCTGGTAGTGCCAATCGACGCGTCCCAGCCTGTGAGTTGGCACCTGATGAGAAGCGGCAGGGACGCGTGTTCGAAACCAGCTTGAGCTCTTTCCACAATTCTTTATAAATATAAATTTCAAGTCGAGAGATCTGACAAAGTTGCTTTAGCCGACCTTCTTACGACACTAGCAATAAGCCCCAATCCTGAGATATGTTAGATACAATAGAATCCACCAACTAAGCTGCAAACTTACTTAAAAAAGGATATTTTTGGACATTTTTGTAGGAAACCACAGCGAATGCCAAAGTTCAGAAGGGTGAGTCCGGAATCATGGCATTGCAGTGAGCTTGAAAAATGAACTGTTTTTGGCATTCTAGAAGGGAGCCATCTGAAGACGCATCACAGTATCGCCCTGGGCAGGGTGTCGCATGTATACCATTCAGGTATTTATACTCGGGGCGGAATAAGGATCAAAAGGAGCCTTTCTGCTATAGAAGCACCAAAACCCGATAACCTCATCCAAATGGAACCATCGTTTCAGACAAAAAGGAATCACCAATGAAGTAAAATGATTCATCCTGGGAGAACGGAAATGACATGTGACCAAGTTGAAGTGAGTCAACAGGTGTCTTAACTACAGCATTCCCGGGTGACTACCAGGATTAAGATGCCTAGCCCCCAAAATAAAACCCAACAACAATATAAATAAGGACGACTTTACCCAACATCAGAGAACAGGAAAATTCAAACGGCTCAAACAGCTTAGAAACGATTAGACCACGAAGCCCTGATCACAAACAAAAACAAACAAAACGAGTTCGATTCATTACGTAAACGGTATAAAATTCATCGTAAAAATGAGGTAAGAAAAGTTCACTTTCGTAATTTATGACAGAAGTTAATAAATCAGGATTTTAATACGGTAACATGCATAGGAAAAAGGAGTTTACCAAACAATCGCTACCCCACCACAACTCTTTTGCAACTAACGAATATAACCGCCGAACACAACACGAGCGAGGGGTATGAACATTTGACCCCCCCCCCCTTGACGAACTTTTATCCTTGAAATTGAAACTAAGATTAACATTCTATGAGTAGGAAAGGGGTAGGCACTCTAAGCGCAAAAGAGGCACTAGGTGTCCTAAAAAATTTAAGATATAGACACTCAGCCGGTTGGACAACCAGTGGAACATCCTTGAAGTAAGAAGAGTCGAGAAAAAAACTGTTGGTCTATTGCAATCTAAGGAAAGTAGATGTGGTAAAATTTGATACGTAACAATTATTGAATGACAGATACTAAAAGACTCTTCACCAAAGAATTGGAATATATCCAATAACTTACTGCCTAAGAGTGAACTGATGGAACAATCAACTACTGAAGACAAGAAGCACTAAATATCCTAAGACAGTTTGGACTAGTTCACTTAGAACTAATCAGACTGAAACCAGCTTTAATCGTAAATTCTCTCTTGAGACAATACTGAAGTAGTTAATGAGACCTTCAGTTAAAAATGGTTGTAAAAATAAAACTGCTTGGGAGCCAGGACTTTTGAAAGTTTCCGAATTCTGCTCAAGGAAAAACAACGAGTTTCTTAAATTCCTTCCAAGCCTGCACTTACGTGAATCTTTTTACGAGGAGATTTAGTGGAAAACCAAATAGATTTCTTACTGACGGGTTCTTTTAAAGAAAATCGTAAACGAATAATAGGTCCCATGTGGTCTGTGGGTCTGTGGATCATAGATGTTAACAATCTATGATCCACAGAAAACACTTAAAACTGGTGAAGTATACCAGATGTTTCCAGTCAAAGCAAACATCTTGATGAAACACATAGACCTCTTTATGCTTACATTTCTCTAGATAAATTTATTAGCCAGAGGCAAAAGTTCTCAGAGGCTCTGATTGTAAAAATTTAAATCAACCTAAAATCATATTAAAACCCGGAGACGTCAAATGGATCAGTGTATGAAAAGCATCGTGAACGCCACAAAGACAGGTCTGTCAGGACATCTGTCAGAACATTCAACAAAGTTGGCCAAACATGAAGCAGTAGGCAGAATAAGGAGTGACCTGGCCAGCAAAATACACGCCTGGCCGGCATCCTTAATCAAAATCAAAAAAGGCGTCAACAGCATCAGATCAATAGTTGTGGTGTGGTGGCAGCAAACTGATATATGTTGTCAACTTATACTTAGTAACACATATGGCAGAAATGGTAACTTAAAATAACGTTCGTAGCCGAAAAAGAAAGTATGACCTTAAGTTGGGTACACCACTGGGCTCCATCGTATGATCTCGGGCAAGTATACTCCCGAGTTTATTAGACAGTCGGAAACATTGCATAATTGGGGTCCGGAACTAATAGGTGTATACATATGAAATGCGGATTTTTTCTGCTTGAAATATGCACTTATTTGGATATCAGAACGAATGAATTCAATAATTAAAGTATTGGCCATCCTTAGTTACGACTTTTTCCCATCTTTCTGTCAACTGATGGACTCCGTTCCAGTACCACTTCTCATTTTTTGAAGCTTACCACTCATTAAGCCAATTTTTCACTTCTTCGTAAGAATCGAAGTGCTGTTCCGAAAGTCCGTGCTGCATCGATTGAAACAAGTAGTAGTCAGAAGGAACCATGTCTGGTGAATACGGTGGGTGGGGCAGAACTTCCCAATTAATGTTTCCCAAGTAGTTCTGGACAGGTATTGCAACATGCGGCCGAGAATTGTCATGTTGAAAAATGACTTTATCATGTCTTTGGTGAAATTCTGGTCGGTTTTCCTTAAGTGCGCGGTTCAATTTGATCAGTTGTTGTCGGTAACGTTCGCCAGTAACAGTCTCAATGGGTTCCAGCAGTTCGTAATACAAAGGTCCCTCACTATCCCACCAAATTTACAGCAAAGTCTTCTTTCCATGAATATTTCGGACTGATTGTGATGTTGATGGCTGGCCTGGGTCTACCCATGATTTTTTCCGCTTGGGATCGTCGAAATAAATCCACTTTTCATCGCCAGTAACAATCCGATGCAAAAAAACCTTTTCTTTTCTGTCTGTCTGTCTTTTCGATGTATCTTTCTTTCAATTGATACGGCACCCATTTTCCAGCTTTTTGGATCTTTCCCATGGCTTTTAAATGTTGTGAAATGGCTGCTTGAGTAACTTCCAACGCTTCTGCCAACTTTTTTTCAATTTGTGTGTTGTCTTCATCCACTAATGCTTGCAAATCTGTATCTTCGAACTTTTTTGGTGGTTTTCTTAGGTCTTTGTTGCTGACATCGAAATCGGCACTTTTAAATCTTTTAAACCATCGTTCACAAGTGTTTTGGCTTGGGGCATGTTCATCATATGCTTCCACTAACAATCGATAAGTTTCTGCTGCCGTTTTCATCAATGAAAAGAAGGTTATTAGACTTCCCCGCAAAACCTCTTTTTCTGGCACATAATTCGACATTTTTGAAGCGAAAATGTATATGTACGAGAATGTGTACAAATGTTGTTTTTACAATCAAAACCTATGACATACTAGGATTTGTTGACAGATGTTTACCCTCCAAAATGTCATATTAGTTATCCTCGACACAAACCATATGTAATAGTCATGCCATCTGTTAGTAAAATCTGCATTTCATATTTATACACCTAATATAATGACGAGGACATTAACTTTCAGATCCCGGGTATAGTGTCTGCTATGAAGGCACCAAGTATTTGCTTTTGCTCAAAAAGTTTAAGGTGTATATACTTAAAATCAACACCAATAAAACCGAGTTTATGAAAATAGTGAACTTTAAAATCAACTTATAGAAAATTCGGTGACATATTCAGCAAGAATCAATGGTAATAAACCACCTTGGACCCAAAACATGGGGAAAGTCCACAAAATAGGAATGGTGGCACTTTAACTATTATTATGCCAAAGGTTAGGTTCATTTTGAAGCTGACAACAATAGGGAACATACTATACTGGAATTTTATTGCCTAGAGAACCACTTTCATATTCTATAAATGCGGTCAGACCAACGTCATACACTTCTGGTAACTTTGCAAAGTCACTGGCTTTCTCCCCGGGTTCAGTTTTTGGGCTTTTTGTTAGGTCTTTGTGCTATTTTGGATCATCTAGAATCAATAGATAGATGTGATATCTAAATCACATCAAGTCCAAATTACAAGGTCAAGGCACAGTGTTTGCCACCCGATGTCCGAATCAATGAGATTATTGTCTGCTGCTGGCGAATCTTAACTCGCTTGGTTTTCATGTCTTTTTTTATAATTCTTATGAAAGGTTTTTGATTGACTTGAACATAAGTCCAAAAATGCTTTACCTTTTTGTAAGGTATTGATGCTGGCAGTTGGATAAAGTGCGGTGTTATGCTTTCCTTTCCAACGATTGCATACACAAGTTTCGTCACCTAAGTTTGAACAAACAAGGCAGTATATGTTTTCCGATAAAAAAAATTCACTCCGACCGATTCAAACAAGTCAAAGTTGAAATATGACTTCAAATTTCATGTACTTTTCCTTAGCTTGTGACAATACACTCGACTTTGGAGATGGAGAGAAAGTCAGACAGGCACCTTCATTGAGACTTTATAGTAAACAGTTATCTTATTTGACAATTAGCATTGACAGCGACTCTCTTATTAAGTACGTTATTTGTCTAAATCTGACCTTTGGTAATGCTGATGTAGTTTATTATTATAATGATTTCAGATGAAAAAACTCATTTAGCGTGAAAAATACGCAAGAAAACCAATAAAGGACATTTTGAGAAGAACAGTGAAGCGTATATCAACCATTTGTTTTTAAGAGAAAGTAAATTTGAAAGTAAAACACGAAGCGTGTAAAATCAATGCTTACTTTGTATGTCAAATGAGTTACCAAGTTTTGGTAGAAAGAATTTAATATCAAAGATTATTTGGAATATAAAAATTTGTTATTTGTTAATGTTCGTTAACAGCTCGATTCTGCCTTGCAACTGTTGATCTGCTGTAATATGTACGAAAATCTTTAAATTAGACCGGACAGGACTACTAAACCGGGACAGAAACATGCGTAAATGGCTTTGATTTTTTAATTGAAATCCTGGCCTCAAAATTCATGAGGAATTGTGGGATTGGATCAATGAAAATGACTCCATTTTCATTCCGAGCAGTTCAAACCAACAGCGGAAATTTTGAAGACCCATTTTAGTCATATGCCATTGAATCCCATACATATGAGCATGGCAAACAAAAGAACGAAAAACCTACTTTCGATTTATATTCATTCAGAACAAATAAAAATCTGAACGCTATGTATTTTAGTACAGTCTCAATAATGTAGGAACGTATAAGGACGTATAAGGAATAAGAATGCAATGCATAATCCTTAATCCGCGTCGTAAATTGGCAATCTAATTTATTGCCCATTCACTTCGTGCCCTCCACTCTCGAACAGATACATCTTATTTACTTCTAATTAACTCTATTTTCACGTTTGCATCTCAATTGACCTAAATACTATAATGAAGATTTTGATTTCAATCCGAAAATCAATCCGCACATTTTCTACGTTTTTATGACAGTTTTATGTGTTTTGATATAATTGAATGCTAATATGTTGATTTTATGATTCGGTTGTCCTTTGAGTTTCGTGGCCGCAAGAGACACGTAACTGCATTCAATGTGATAATCGTAAATTACATTATCCTGACAGAAACTGGATTCCTCTTCCAAATCTCAGTTGTACGCTGGATTCAGACATTTGCAGGATAATAACATTGGTTTCGTAGTGTGAGTTTGTGTATACAATACAAGACAAGTACAAAATTATTCTGTTTAGCGATTGCTTAACATATTTCATTCACCAACGGATCATTGGTATCTGTTTCCTCGGTTGAGGAGTCAGAAGCAGAGAGCTTGGGTTTATAATCAAAGCTCTTCCCATAAATTTGATTGTGTATCATGATTTTATACTGCTCGTACTTTATGGTCGACCTCTGATCCACTAACTGGGTCCTGATGTTATCCATTGAGTGATGCAGCAACATTGACGCCACGAATCATACCATTCGTCAAAATTCTCGAGTACATTTAGGATGCGATGTACTGTGATAGCATGGCATTGGTTTCAGTCAAAATAATTCCAATGTTCCAGAAGGAAAAATATACAAATTCAAGTTTCCCAAGCAATTTACACAAGATGAGCATCCATTATTGGATTTTACGTGACCTTGTGTTTGATTAGGACTTTAATTATCCTCCTTAACGTTCAATAGGTTTTCATTTACACTACTCTAAAACCTAAATTTGAAAAATTGATGATAACCGCTCTTGAATATTTATGACATCTCATTCACTAGAATTTTTGCTGATGACGAAAACGAAAATCATGCTTAAAGTTTGAGCTAGTCCTTCAAGAGAAAATTTGACTTAAATTGCTTCACATTTACTTCACATCTAGCTCAGAGTGAAGTCCATTCCTTTGTGAAAACATGCAAAACCTAATACATGGAGCTTTCATTCATTTACTTATTCAGATATATTTAATTGAATATATCTGAATTTGTCTTCTTCAACATTACGTTACCACTATATATGATACTTCCTTTGGAAATCATTCTCAGACAAGAATTAAAATAAGTATTCCTGGCAGAAGCGAATCTTCTTATTTGTACACAGAGAAAATTTATTTTGTTTGTGTAATTGAAATGTAGACTTTCCAGGAAGTACTTCATTTCAATTTTCATGTTTGATTTCGGAAAGTTGTGTACGTGCGTACATATTGCCTTTATGTCCTGGACTGGAGTCATGAATATCAAAATGAGCGTAAGAATTTATTTTATTTCATTAAAAGTTTCTTACAAAGATAGCCAAGAACTTGTTAATGTTGATGTTTGAATAACCTACAAATTAAATGCATTTGATTATAATTAGAGTGATCCTGTTCAAGTTATCTCATTACTGAAAAATGTATCATCGTTTTTTATGAAAAATCGTTTTTCGCTGTATGAAAAGGGCATTTCGTAGATTTTGTTGCCTACTTTGAAAGAGAGCATTCATTGCTCTTCAATTTAGAAGACTATAAGTGAAAGCCAGCTCCAAAATCTCCAAAGAATATTTAGGGAATATTTTTCCCACTTTTAAGTTCTTAAGGACACTTCCATTTTTGATAAGGACAATGTACAGATTGCAGCTTCGTTTGGTTTTCATCAATCTCAACAAAAAAACAACTTGATATCTAGGATTTAAAAGTGAACAAAAAATATCGTCGCTTTTTCTGTAGCTGAAAGCGTGGAGCGAAATCCTGATCCGAAGTCCTATGTTGCGCTGCTAATCTATCAGTAATGACTGTCCATTCATGGCAGCAGAACAGTTCAGTTTTACCCGTATGATAACCACAAGTGTTATCATGGTTACATCGAGCCTCATCTTGGTGTTGGTTCCTTCATCTCCTGAAAAATTCCTCCTTATCTCCTAAGCGCCTAATTCCCGTGCCCTCTTCGTATGCTGTTTTTTAAACTACGTAAACGAAATTTGAAGTCACCGATCTCATATCAATTTAGGCACGACAAACTCAATTGTAAGACTCTATGATCCTTGCCAACAAATCTGCCTGAATTTAGTTTACCAACAGTTTGTCAAATAATCCAGTTGGCCAGTTTGTAAATAATAAAATGCATGTCCCTACTATTAAACTTGGAAACTTGGAACTAGATTGCATACAAACGACTCCCTAAATATAATCTGATTTTTCCTTTGATTATTAATCTGTGGCAAAAACCGAATAAAAGCTACAAAAACCAAAAAATTTCAGCCGGAAAATTCATGAAGGATTCATCCCCAGGGTTAACGGACAAAAAAATAAAAACTAATGCACTCCGAAACAAAAATAAGTTTAGATGGCTCGAAATAGTAAACCGATTATTTCATTGACTTTTACCAATTCCAGGCCCAGTCCTTGCTACCATTTTGAAGAGAAAATTTAGAAACACAAGGCAGGAAGATAGTACGAGGGACATTTCATAAATAATGCACAAAATTTTTTTTTACAGAAATATCTCTCTACATGCCTTCAATATAGTCTCCCTGCTCCTCATTGAGTGAATCCCAACGAGTTGGAAGCCTTACTATACCATCGAGGATACCACCTTTGTTCATCGGGCGGATGGCTCGGGTAACGGCGGTAGAAAGCTTTTCCAGAGGTGGAAAACGACGTCCACGCATAGGTTGTTTCAACTTTGGGAATAGGTCGAAGTCTGGTGGACTCATGTCCGGCCTGTAAAGAGGATGAGGCAACATCTCCCAACCATATATGTACGGTTTAATGTACGGACGAGCATTGTCATGTAGAACGAGTGGTGTAGCGTTAAGCAACTAAGGTCGGTTTTTGTGCATTTTTCTACGCAGATTCTGCAGGAAATCACGATAGTAAACTGCTGTGACACTTTTTCCATTCGGAACCCTGTCTGTCATGATAATTCTTTGGTTATCGTATGCGAAAATCATCATTTGTTTAACCTTTGATTGTGTTCGTCGAAATTTTTTTTGGTCGTGGGGAAGATGGACCTTTCCACTCATTGGACTGTGATTACAACTCCGGCTCAAAGTCTCTAACCCATGTCTCATCAATCGCAACAAATCGATTTTCCGACCTTCAATACTGAATCTTTGTTTCAGCAAGGTTGCAATGTCCAGGCGTTTTTGCTTTTGTTCACCAGTCAAGTTGTGCAGAACCCATTGCACCGAAATTTTTCTTTTCCTTAAATCATTTGTCAGAATTCGGTAAACTGATGTTGATAGAACACCTGTAACTTCAGAAAGTTCCTCACAAGTTGCACGACGAAATTCTTCGAGAGAATCAGCCACAAGTTTCACACTTGGTTCATCGGTTGATGTTTTCGGTCTTCCTGGTCTTGAATCATCGTTTATGCTAACATGACCACCACTAAATCGTTTGGACCAACGAGAAACAGTACTACGGTTCACTGTTGGCTCACCACAAACCTCACTTAAAGCACTGTGGATTTCTGTTGGCTTTTTTCCACGTAAAGTTTCAATCTTAATGTGTACCCGTTGGTCTTTTAAAGTCACAGTACCCGAGACACGTGCAGGCTCAACTGACGAGTTGATCATTGCTGCAGCGCTAACGATCCCCCAGTGGTACCAGCCTGTGCAATATTTATGAAATGTCCCACGTAAAATTGATCCAAATTATTGATGATATCTTAAAAATTATCGACAGATGACTAATTGATCACGAGTCAAAATGAGAAACAATTTTACACCGTCAATAAAAAGAACGAACAAAGTCTGATTAAGGATTGCTATTTTTTGGGCTGAATTCCAACATTTTTTTAAAGACTACTGATTTAATTTTTTAGGATTCTATGAGATATTCTTTTTTAGTGTCATTCCAGCAAAAAACCCGGCAACATTCTGGCCAGAATACTTTGTTTTGTAAATTCCGCGGGTTTTTTTTTTTTTTTTGAAGGGGGCCAGGTTTACGTTGATTAAACCACTTTACACCTTGAGGATGAAACCCAATCAACACAAAATACACATAATCATTAAACTTCAATGACACAAATGAACACTTCTCCTGTCAATCAAAAAAAACGATGCTGGAATTGAGTGAAGTATTAACTCCGACTAAAAATACTATTTTGACACTTTCTCGTTCGAGGAAACCTTTCTACAGCTTTTTTTGTTACTTGTACAGCCCGGCGTAATGTGTCACCTGTTTTCATCTTTTCAATAAAGCTCTCCAAACGAAGCACGGCAATTACTAAGCCTTCAATCCAATCTTTTTCTTGTAAAAAATGCACGATAAGCCTTATCATTCTCTCCAATACAGAACACACAATCTAAGACTTCTACTTAACGATCCAATGCAGATAAAATTGGAACTATCCGGAAAAGATTCTGTCCAGAAACTGGATCAGGAAGAAATCAGCTTTCGATCAATCAACTGGTATGAAACCGTTGATAAACCACAAGGTCTATCCGTCTTTGGTACACGCTCCTAACTCTTGTTGCCTCCTATCAACAGATCGCCGTGTCACCCTGTCAGTGACAGCTTCTTCGTTACTCTCCTTTCACCTGAGGTATATCCCTTTGAACTATCTTGCAAGAAGAATCACTAAGACTGTCCAGTAGGGTGATTTAACCGGCTATGCTTGTTGTCTATGCACTAACACCAACCGTTTTTGGAACAGCTCCTCTTCCAAAACATCACTATACATCTCCGCACCACATAGAATAATTCCCTTATTCGACACTCCATAAAAATGACACTCATGACCCTCATCAAGAATCACCTTTTGTTGGAACTGGTTCAAATACAATTGCCATGAGCCGAATAAAGACGCAAGACTCTATTAGCTATTGTCCTGATTTCCTAGGAGAAACTCAGTTTAGCATCTACCAACAAGGTTATGTACTTACTGTCTGATAGTTTTTTGATTCTAATACTAAACTTATAGTTTCGTCTCAACTATTGTCTTCCCGAGGCTGGCCGTTCCTACTTTTGAGACCCTCTTCTTTCTCAAGATAATGGCTTTTATTTTGTCTGATGCGTGGTTAAATCCCTAAGTTGTTACCAACTTGGTATCGCATTCAAGCTTAATTCCGCTTCATAGACTGTTTAACTCAATGAGCAATAATATAACATCATCTTCATATCCTTACAATCGTGGCTCCTCCTGCACTTCAAGTCCCAGCAGTTCTTACTTAGGACTTTTTTATCTGTACAGCCGACCAGTCGTAGCTCCTTCAGCAGTTCAAATTCCAGGAGCTGCTCGTTGAAGACGTTTTTATCTGCATTAATTGTGGCTACTCTGGCAGTTCGAGTCCCAGCTGTCTGTCGTGGGAGATGGTCAACAGTTCTGAGCCTGTTTTTGGCTTCGACTTTGAACATGATACGAAATGCACATGTTCCCCCAAAAGGAAAGACTTAACTGGTCATTTTTTGACATAAAAAAATATTTCTCATATATACGAATTAAGTAAAACTATTTAATTAATTTAGCGTAGCAGTAGAGTATAAAAGAATTCTCGATGAGATAAGGAGGTGACCAGTTTCTCAAGTAAAGTTTCATCCAATTGAATACCAGGATTAAGACGACTAATCGCGGAACGAACTCCACTAACAAGGGTTTCAATGTAAGCCAAGTTAACCTGTCCTACTTCAATGTTGAGGATACCAATTTTCTTAAGCTTATGAGATATGAAGGCATCAATGCCGCAATGATTCCAAAACCCCTTTCAAGACAACCATGAGGTGACAGGATCGACTGTCATGACATGAAATCTTTCGCATCATACAATCATAGACTTTAAGTGGAGACATCTACCTGTTAACCAAAAACACGTTAAATTCGGAGCGCCATCTCGTATTTTAATGCCATAGTACACTAGCTGTCAAAACACGATTGCTGTAATTTATATGCGTTTCTATCAAAAACAACTGCTCATTTTGGTCAAAAAATCGTGCGTGCTTCAGTCATCAAAAGATATTAAACTAGCATTAGGATTACATGTTGCTTAAAGAACGTTTCGTAGAAGTCTTGGAAAAATAATTTGCATGGTAGAATTGCAAAAACGTGCCATTATTAACGAAACGAATCAGTAATTCAAATTTATGGAAGGATCATAAAAATTGGGTTGGATCAAAAGGAATCAAGAAATGGAGAAGTGTGTTGTGGACTGATCAAAGTGAAGTATCTTTATTTGGAAGTGATGGCGGGCTAACCGTCCGAAGACCAGACCTGCAACAATTCAGGCTACAACATACAAGAAAAAAAACAGTGAAGCATGGTGCAAGAAGTATTAAGCTATGGGGTTCATTTTCCTAATACAGGATTAATTTGATTCGATTGATTGACGGCAATATGTACCAACTTCAGTATGTCAATACGTTAGGGAATAGTATGCAGAAGAGCATATGCCTCCTAAATATTTCTTGCAATAAGCTAGTTGGCCTATACAAACATTTAAATCCGCAAAAAATTCACCAATACCAAAAAGTCAACCTAATCGAATGGCCATCGCAATCGCGCAACGGTTTTTCTATCTTTGTCTGAGAGAAATTGTTCGAGAGTGTTATGACTGTACTCACTTGAACGAGCTATAACAAATTCAATACAGTAAGTAAGGTCAAAACGCCGAGGTGGGGGCGTCTGCATGTTCTCGTATGACTGAAGTACTCACTTAACACTTCCCCTGTCAGCGTGAGAAGCAAGCCTGCAATCGTTTTGCGAATTTCTTCAGGCCAGGTTTCGATTTGATGCTTATCACTTGCCTTCAAGCTGCGGACCCCTCCTCTAGCGGGAGCGGAGGGAGGATGAAATAATGCTAGACAAGTGATTCTCTAACCCTGATGCCCTCGGCTGCTGGGAGACTATTTTGTCCTTCAAGACCACCCGCCTATTAGGTGCTAGGTGATTGATTGCCCAAACCTTATTTGAACGTGATATGCCAGGTACCCATTTGTCAACCAATACGAGCATAAACATGATAAGACTTTCCGGAGTTGCCTCTCCTGTTTCCTTGTCGAGGTCCTGAGGCAGTCATGTCCCATTTTTTGCATAAAAAAAAACGTGATCTATAAACAGAATCTAAGACTGAAGAAGTCAGGCTCACTATGCCCTCAATTTAACCAAGGTCTCGAATCTGTAATGAGACGAGTAGTCCACCTTCGCTTTGTGCAATTCTCACAAAGTTGCTGACAATCTTTGAGTGACTGCAGTCTCTCTTTGCTGGTCTTTGTCCCTCTGGAGTCCTCGAGTGGACGCTAGATAGTGGTGTGACACTCACTAGCAAAAAATGCGATAGGTATCACGCGTAAGAAACCGAATCAGAGAATTTCGGATAAAATGACGCAATCCTCATTACTCTTCGTATATGTACCTGTGCCAGATGCTTTGGCTATGTCTCCTACCTGAAAGTATCTCTCATCAAGAGGTGTCATCTTGATGGGCTGAGTAACTCTGCATTGATCATGAGACTACTCAGAGCCAGGCTTCTCAGCAGTTACCCTGAATTGCTAATAGAAAGTCATCTTTGATCAGAGTGTCCAAGGTTATTTACCGCTGGCTTCGATTCGATTAATATGTCTTAACAACTAGAGGTTCCCTTTTTTGTCAAGATGACAACTTCAACTTTCTCCAGCACTAACTGAAGCCGTGAGTTGTCATCAAGTCGCTGTAGCGTACCTAGTCTAAGTTGCATTTGTTTGACGGTGTGTCAAGTGACTACAGCCCGAACATCATTCGCATAGCCGATCAAGCGCGACTCATCTGGCAATCAATCAAAATTGTTGGTTGCAGCCTAGCCAGGAGAAACGATGCCAGTGGCCTGCGACCTCTAAATTGCACGTGGCCGTTTCTTTGGAACTCTGTTGAATAGATGCATTGGGTTCCCTCCCTTATAACCTAGACGTGTTGACCTAGACATGTTAACCTAGACATGACACATGGCATGTTTTCAAATATAGTTTATCGCTGGCACAAAGTGTCCATGCCGGGCAGAGAGGACACTGAGTGTCACCAAACATGAAGATGACACTGGATGCCAGATGCTGACATCAGATTGCTTTCTGCTGATATATAAAAAAAAGTGAAGAAAGCGAGGGACAGACATTAGCGTTGAAACCTTAGCTGAGGAGCGTGATATCCCCAATGGTACCGAACATTCATTTTCACTGAGGATCTGGACATGCGCAAGATATGTACGCAGCTGATGCCCTTGGTCGCATCCGATGACCAGAAGGATCCTAATACAAGGAGTTGTCGTGAACTCCTGAAGTAGTGTGGAAGTGATCCGAGTGTTTCAAACATTGATACTAATGACCACAAAACGTGGATTTCCAGATTCGACGTGGAGTCCAGGTATGCCGAGTGACACGCATCGGTTTCCGTGACTCGTAAAGATGGCAAAATGTGCATGTATTGTATGCTCGTATTCTCTATGACACGAAAGCCACTGATCACTCGGAATTCATGCCACCAGGGAAAATTTTGAACCGTCAATTTTACTTGGAAGTCTTTTAAGGCCTGTCGAGCGGAGTTGACCATGCAAGGAATATGACCGCAAAGTCCTGACGTTCTCCCTCGGACAACACTACATTGTGCACGAATCTTCGGTACTATCAACATGCTAAAATAGTTGTGTAAAATAAAATACTACACCCAGGACTTTTTCTTACTCTCTATGATCAAAAGCGAATTCAAGGAGCAGCATTTTAGGACTTCAGAAGTGGTCCAAGAAACTACGAAGAGGTGATTAAAGAACGTACTTTTGGATGACTTCCAGGACGCTTTCCGCGAGCTCTTGCGCTGCTGCACCGATTTTCTTTAAGGAAGGAGTAAATTCCGAAGTTTTTCAGAGCTTGTCGCCATACCTGCAATAATTTTTCGCTGAACTCATTTAAATTTCTTTTATGACAGACCTTCCAAATCATTTCCAGGCTAGCACACATGTGTCTGAATAAGGTAGACAGTAGATATTTACGCTTAACTTTCCGCCAGTTTTACTTGTGCCGAAAATGTTGCCAACAACTCTAACTTCATCGAGCAGTCATGAAACATAAATAATTCCATATTCATTGTGCACATTCTAAACCCTTTTTCGAGTGAAAGAAGCAACATCACCACAACTAGTTCAATTTTCCTGTTCATTTAATAAATTCCCCGCAAAATTAATCATTCCTTAACAATAGAGTATCGTCATGATGCATAAAAAAGGATTTACTCTTCGAGTATGAGCTGGAATTACGATCTAGATAAATTACTCAGCTATGACATTGCATAAGAACATTCAAATTATAAATTGAGTTTCACATACACGTGTCCCTTTATCCTGTGGTAAGGAGTATGTCGTCTGCTATGAATGTTTATGACAGAGGGCAGGCAATGTTTTATAGTATTTGAAAGACAAATTCGAATTTCTCAAGTCTTATTGCTATGTTAAAAATAAATAGACAAAAGAATGTTTTTTTTTGCAATAAAATTCGACATGATACCGATGCAAAATGTAATACAGCGAGTAAAACGCTAACACCATCACGCTCTCTCACACATAATTCCTTTTGTAATCGTTAAATCTTTTCTATACGACTTTAAAGATTGATGTTAACATGAATTGATATGTGATGTTCACGAAAACATGCCCAAAACGAAAAAAAGAGTAGTCAGCACTAAAACAAATGACAAACAAACTGCTGACAAACAAATTTTCCCGGTAGATTATTCGTTCAAGGATGCATATGTAAACCATTGTTGCTCTTGAAGATGGTCCCGAAATCGATCGATAATTTTTGAGAGTTAAGGATGGGCAGGAGGAGTCGAATGAACCAAAAAATTTATCCCACTTTATATTCAACGACTCTCAGTGATAAAATTTAGTACACTATTATAAAATTCACTGATTAACCTCACTTTTCGCTCAGGACGAAACTAAAATAAAAGCTTGTCTGTTTGTTTAATGATAGTATAGCAAAATAATTTCATTTAATATTTATCTCTCTAATTCCGTAGGGTATAATAAAATTTTGCGAACTAAATTCGAAACAGTAACAAAACAATATAATGTTATAATTTGCTACGTATTTTGAAGCATGCTTGAAACGCATCCTTTATCCGAAGTGACTCATATATGTCACCATGATAATGGTTTTTTTTGTTGACTTTTGGGGCTCGGAATTATACGCAACTAATTTGTTGTCTATACAACGTATGTGCAAATTAACAATGGAACTCCTCTCGTTAGGTGTATCGGATCTGATTTAATTCGGCAGGACGAAAGCTAACTAAAATACCAAGTCATAGTAAACTAATTATTGGAGATCATCGACAGCGGGTATCATTTCACCGACATAAGTCTAATTGATTATCACTAAGTATGTCTATCTCGAATTTCGTCTAAGTTGAATTATCCTTAACGAAGTTATAATTCGATTTAGTTTCCTGTCGATAAAGCAGAAATGATATCGTCCGTATTTTCGAGACATTAAATAAAGGCACTTTCAGGAATAAATATTGTATGTTCAACGACAAAACAAATTGCATTTAGTTCGACGTACCTGTACATTAAGGTTTAATCCTTGAATTATACAAAACAAATTAGTCACTCTTCTGCGTAAAACGAAATCTAGCGAAAGGGAGTACCGTACTCAAATTTTTTTTTCATTTGTCCTTGTCTTTCTCGAATCGATTTTAATTCCGAACCTCAGCATTGTCTAAGGCTTGGAACTCAAAAAGGATGATTCATTAAAAGGTTTGGTGTTTAATCTCAAATAAAAGACATGGAGTTGAATTCTATAATAAAAAATGGTTTTGTAAGTCAAAAATACAATACATAACAATTACTTTTTAAAGATTATTTCGTTTAAATGTTGACCGCGGCTACACCGTAAATGGTCCATACTAAGGGACCAATTTTATACGATCCGTTCCAGCATAGCGACCGATATCTCGCAAATGACAGGAGTAATGTTGGCTTGCAAAACATTGATTGAAGTTTGCTTATCCCTGAAGATCGGAGATTCCGTGTATCTACAAAATATCTATAAAATAATCTTAAAATGTGATATCACGAGATCTAGACGGCCAATTTACTGGCCCATAACGTCAAATCAGTTTCTCGCCAAAATGGTTTATCAATAAGTCATTTCTGTAGCTATAGAGGAATCTTTTGAGGCTTTTCAGGTTGTTTATCAACGCCATCACAGCCCCTTCCACCAAAAACACGGCGTGAGCCTCAATCGTCCGAATTCAATTCTTGTATGAAAGTTTGTAAGCCTTAAAACTCAGATTTTTATCTGTTCAAAACGACGAAGAACCGATTCATCACAATTTTCAGGGACACTCTCAGCTAAAGCCGCAATATTCTCTTCACTACGTGCTGAATCTGGTCTAATCAGTCAAATGTCATCCAATAATGAATTATGTGTATACATATGGTTTGTGTCGGGGATAACTAATACGGTATTTTAGAGGGTAAACATCTGTCAACAAATTCCAGTATGTCATACGTTTTGATTGCACATATAACATAGTTTTTTCACTTCAAAAATGTCGAATTACGCGCCAGAAAAAGAGGTTTTGCGGGGAAGTCTTATAACCTTCTTTCATTTGAAGAAAACGGCAGCAGAAACTTATTGATTGTTAGTAGAAGTTGTTATGGTGAACATGCCCCAAGCCAAGACACTTGTGAACGATGGTTTAAAAGATTTAAAAGCGGTGATTTCTATGTCAGCAACAAAGACCGTGGAAAGCCACCAAAAAATTCGAGGATAAAGATTTGCAAGCATTATTGGATGAAGACAACACACAAACTGAAAAACAGTTGGCAGAAGCGTTGGAAGTTACTCAGGCAGCCATTTCACAACTTTTAAAAATCAATTGAAAGAAAGAGACATCGAAAGGCGAAAAACCATTTGTGAAAATTTGCTTGCCAGACAGAAAAGAAAAAGTTTTTTGCATCGGTTTGTTTCTGGTGATGAAAAGTGGATTTATTTCGACAATTCAAAGTGGAAAAAATCATGGGTAGACCCAGGCTAGCCATCAGTATCACAACCACTCCGAAACATTCAAAGAAAGAAGCCTTTGCTGTGTATTTGGTGGGATAGTAAGGGACCTTTGTATTACGAACTGCACTTAAGTAAAAACGACCAGAATTGTGCTAAAGACATGATAAAGTAATTTTTCAACATGACAATGCTCGGCCACATGTTGCGATACCTGTCCAGAACTACTTGGGAAACATTGATTGGGAAGTTCTGCCCCACCCGCCGTGTTCACCAGACATGGCTCCTTCTGACTACTACTTGTTTCGATCGATGCAGCACGGACTTTCGAAGCAGCACTTCCACTCTTACGAAGAAGTTAAAAATTGGCTTGATGAGTGGTTAGCCTCAAAAAATGAGAAGTGGTACTGAAACGGAATTCATCAATTGACAGAAAGATGGGAAAAGGTCGTAGCTAACGATGGCCAATAATTTGATTATTGAATTCATTCGTTCTGTTATTCAAATAAATGCATATTTCAAGCAGAAAAAATCCGCATTTCATATTTATACACCTAATATGTTAGGTTTCAAATTTGCGGTTGGTATTGAATAAAGTCGTTTTGGCAAGTCGACGAGGCACACCATAAGTTTCTCTGAAAGCACGAAAGACATTTCTCTCGGACCGCTGATCTTCGCAATACACCTGAACAATTTGGATACTTTATTGCGGTGTAAGTCTTTACCCTGATGGGTTGTCAGTTAACACTGAACAAGAAGTACATTATACTTTGACAGGAGTCACCCGTGATCTGTCAAATGAAGCCTTCTGAAATCAAAATTCATAATGAATCATCTCTTATGTGTCAATTTCTATTCTGAAAAAAACCATCCATTTTCAAGTGAAGTCAAACATATTGCTGCATAACCCAAAATTGCTCGTTTTAGTGGTAGTGGTCACTTAATGAAGACTCTAGTCTTCATTATGTGACCACTACCTTGACCGCCTTTTGTGATAATCAAATAAGCAAAACACACCAATCTCGATGAATCAAACAGCTTTTATAATCATATTTCATCACCCAAAAACGGGTATTCCCTGTTTTAAACCTAAGGGTTCATACACAAATGCACATACCAAGACTCCCTACCAAGCATTTTTGTAATTTCTGTAAACTTGGACTCTTTAAGCTGTCAGGAAAAGCCAAGCTTATTTACAGCGCTATTACAGCGTTATTACGTTTGAAGCATCTGTTCGACTTCAATTTCTAAGAAGATCTCTTCTTTTTCTCAAAAGCGTTCACTAAAGACCTCATTCCAAATTTGCAGATCAAAATGTATGTCAGTCATCATATACCTCATCTTCACAATATGCATGCTGTTGGAGGACCTTCTTGGCAACTATGTGCAGGTAAGACTGAAAAGGTGCCTTATCTGCACAACATAGAAACTAAAACTAGTTTCTGAATTCAATTAGTCATGGATTCAGGTCTGGGATCAGGGGTGCAATACACCTTTGCTTTATGTTCTATTTCCAGAATTGTTATCAATAATTGAGAAGGGGTTTTCTTTCCTCTTCTTTTTTGTTTCCAATTTGTGCTGGTCTTGCCAAAATGTTTGCCAACTGCCAAAAACTCCACCGAGCAGACTGTTGAATTACAAACCATCCTTGGTTCTGCACCGTGATAATAATTGCCAATGGCCTGACCACATAGTTAGGACGCATAGAGGAAGCAAGCTTCACTCATTAGTTGTCGTCTAGATGCGATGCTTCTCCGTGCTACTTTTTCCCTTCCTTTGCCCTTATGTATTTCCACATCGACCGAGAGAGCACCATTAATTAACGTTGGTATTTCGAAGTGCATTTTTCACATGGCTTGGATTTGTACATAGGTACACTAGCTAAAAGTAGGAGCTACATGGAAGATAATGAGCAGAACCGGTTTTTTTAAGGATAGCTTTGTTTCTCCATGAGTATCCCAGTAACATTAGCCTTTGTTTTCAACCCTAGATGGTCGAGATAGAAGCTCAAAATGTCGAGTTCCTGTAAATGGAGCACTCGCTGCCTGATCTTCCAACTACGACTGTAAAAGTAGAACTACAGTTAAACCTATGTAAAGCAACTGCAAAAAGGAAGTTGACGATTATATACACCAAATTCAAAGGAAAATCCGTGGGACCAGATCGAGAACTTGAAAGAACGTTCGAAAATATTAAGGCCAGCTGACGTAAACATTACAGATATGTATCAGTCCATGAAAACAAAACTTAACTAAAAAATTTTGAAATTTTGAGGAAAAAAATTGTCCAACGATTCCCAAAAAATAGAAGTAAACGCTGAAGCAAACTCTTTAACGTTGGAGGTAAAGCTGAGTAATTTTGAAAATCAGGTGACTGAGTATACCTCACTTTTGTAAAAAATAAGGAATGATTTTCAATATTCTGAAAGCCAGTTGAAAGGACAAACAGTTTGGGAATTGGAGTAAGTAAATCAGTGTGATGAAACTTTTGAAACGTAGTTTTGACGACCTGTTTTGTTTTTGCTGATCAAGTCTTGAAACCAAAAAAAAGTTATAAGTACTGAGAAGTAATTCAGTCAACACGACTTAAGACTCGCGAATAATTGATAACCACACGAATCAGGATTCTTCGGCTGTTATAAAACTCCGTCTTTTCAGAAAAAAAAATGCAACAACGCTGCTGACAAAGGGGCAGCACTAACAGGAATGTCAAAATGGACATTATCAAATAGAAAGTCTAAATCATAGCATAATTCATTAACAATATAATACACAAAACTGCAAGGACCTAGACCGTAAGGCGGGTAGATGAAAATTTCTATGCACTCTATGGCAAATAGCTTTTGACAGATAAAGTAACTTGTAGCTGCGTGTTGTCATGATAGGAAATAATGGCTTAGTGACAACGTTTGACCAATGTTTCCTTCAGATGAATCAATTTTTATTTACTTGGATCTTCCCTGATTTATTGACTTGATTTTAGTAGAACATAATGGATTACAGCTGTCTATTTCTACTACATAAAAAACAAGCTATCCAAAGTTACACTCATAGCTTTGGTCCGGTTTTGCTGGCTGTCTGGATATCAATTGTCAATGAAACATGTATATCCGTTTTAAATTGTGAAAATGTATCCATTTCTCATCGGAAATGATAATCCGATAGTAATAGTACTTCTTTTTATGGAGTTCAAGTAGCATTACAGACATGCTTCACCACCACTCGAAATCATGTGATTTGACTTTATATGATAACTGATTGCCTTGCTTTTAAATGAATTCTTATACTATCAGGCATCTGGAATTTACTCTTCGTCTCATACTCAAGGAATCTGCAATTTCGTTCAACGTTTGGGACATCTGCATGAAATAGTATCTTTGAATCCTTATTTTCATAACATTTTCGGAGTCCATGGCGTTCTTTAGCTCATATATCAAAATCACTACTTTTAAAGCACGCTGCAACTACCAACACGGTTTTCTTTTTGATCATAAGAATAAGATTCTTACAACAAACGATAACTTTTTGTGACACTTTCCCATTTTTTCCCCCCTTTCACTGATTATAGATGAAAAGCGATGCTTCTGTTAATCACTTGTAGGGGTAATACTCTACATTGAAACGGCAAAAAATTATGACAAATGACTAACGCCAATTGAAATAGTATTTTAACAGGTCTTAGTTTGACACTTGGCCAGTGTCAAAACTAGTTTGACACTTGGCCAGTGTCAAAACTAACTAAACAGTATGGCCAGATGCGAATAAGTTTTTGTATTAATTGGTACTGGAGGGACATTCTTAAGTTATTGTTCCGAAATGAAAGAATAAAAAAACAATAAAAAAGAAAAAAGTGTCAAGGAAAAGTGTCTAGTATCTTTCGCAAAAGGATAATTAGCTATATCCTTTGAAACTGACTGATCATTAAGATACTCTATATGGCTTGTGTGATTGTTACAAAGTTTTTAAAAAAATTTCTTCTTCAAATAAGTTTATATGAACTTATGTTTTCAGGATATTATGTGCAGCAAAGTTTGACAAAAATGGGTATTCTATTGTATGATTCCTGCCGAATCGAAATGCAAGGATATCGGAGTAAATTTTGATCAAATGCAAACGCGTTCCGAAATAAATTGAAAAAATAATAGATAGTATTTTAATACAAAAAAAAACAATTTCGCAAAAATAAGAGTCCTTACACTGCGCATATCATTTACGAAAGTTTATGCCAACATTTTTCAATTTCAGTTTTTCTCTGCAGTATAAGTTTCCTTGACTTTTTCCGCCGGTAAACATCTTGCCAGCCGTGTTGGGTACCTGAAACTTATCACACACCTTCATGTACAACTTTTCTTGTCCAGGATATATCTTTCAGCTGTGCCAAACTCCCGGCTCATGTGACCATTTGGCCAGTAAAAATTTATATGATGCAGTTTTTACAGTTCATTTGGTATACCATCAGAGTGCTGCACTTTATTGCGGCATTGTCATATTTTATTTAACGTTGCGGATACAGACATGTGAAATATCAAAAAAACCTCTAACACTGGCCACATTGTAGAAGGACATAATGGCTAAGGCCCGGTGCTAACTCTAATAGCAGTACCAGGAAAAAAACTTTTTCCAACCTCACTTTAAACTAGTTAAACTTTTAAAGGACGACATTTTGTATTCTATTCACTTTAAGAACATTTGATAACTTTGTTGGAATGTTTTGTTCCTTTTTCACCGAATAGTTTAAGGACAGAAATGTTTCGCTGCAAAAAAAAACCTGAGGAAAACCCCAAATAGCAAATTTTAATATCTACATTTTGCCAGGTCCTCTGTGTTTATAGATTACACATTAGAAGTATCTTCAGGTGCTTACTCCATATTCATTTTATTATAGCTATTGGGTAACGGAAAAAGGATACACAATACTCACATTTCTCGGGTCGTTCCCTCCGTTGTATTTATTTTTCTAGACCCAATTTTTTGCCTATCACCCCGTATCGTATGTATGTAATCAAGAGCGGAAAAAAAGCATTGCACGACCCGTGGGTAGGTTCGAAGGATGCTTATATCCGCTCTGGGTCTTTTCCTCCTCATTCAAATAAGATCGAAAGATGATGGGTGGGTGATAATGGAGCTTGTAAATGAAAAGAACATCATATTCATGACGTTGACATTTTGCGAAGGAGTTTTGGTTTAAGTGAAAAAAAAGTTTATCTACGTATTTGCGCATCATTGAAGCTTATTTTTGAAGAGTTTTTGTTGAGTTTAAATTATTTTTTTGTACCTTCTTCTTCAGTATGAAATTAAGTGCATCTGCTTGAAACTAATTTCATAGATTCATTGTCTGGAAAAGTTCCATGGATATTATTGTTTCTGTTAATTTTTCGTATGAAAACAAACTTTAAATGGACATTTTCAACCATCGTCAAAGTCATTTATTTGTCTCAGTTAAGGATTTCAGTATTTTCAGTATTAACTTTATGGTTAAATACAGGCGATCAACGAGGTAGCTAAGGATGATAGATGATTAGACAGGTTTCTAGAGGAATTCGTTAACATTTTAATTAGTATAAATTGTGAAAATTTAAATTTTACTGTTCAAGTTTCCATTAACGTATCTGCAAGTGTTTCTTACATAGTTTAATGCAGGTTGCTGTCAACATAAGGCACTTCCCATGAACAAGGACAGAATAGTCCATCAAAAACCAGGCTTTGAGCCCTTAGTTAAAAGATTCATGCGCGTCCTCGCAACTTTATAGGTCTGTTAACATTTGACCACAGCTGGGAACTGCTTAAGACTACTTCCTAGGGCTTACACCCGCTACCATTACGTTGCAGCCAGAACAGACTCTTCACCATATGGAGCAATGTCATCAACTGTTAGGTATCTACCTCCCCTATTCCTGGTTCATGCAAAGACTCCATTAAGACGTTTTTTTCTACAGTCTAAGCAGGTCCCCCAATAACTTCTCCAGAATCATGGAGCTGGATCCCATCCTCACTATACAAATAACGTAGAGCAGCCCTTCCCGTTGGCAGCAACGAACCACGCCCCAATTTTCAATGGATGTACACATCTACATTTTGAACAAGCAAATATATGAGTTATTTTCATAAGCAACAATTGATACCTTGGCACTGATACTGTTTAGAGAGTGTTTACATACAATAATCTAAATAATAAGCGATTGTTCCTATAACACATGATAAAAAAACGTACAAAAAGGATGTGTTTTAAGAAGAAAAGAACGTTCAAATGAAATTAAATACGAATAAATTGTTTTAATTGCCGCGGAATTATTATAGTGCTAATTTTTACGTGAAATCAAAGAAGTCCAAACCAAAGGATCTATTTTCGAATACTCTTTTCGAGAATTGGGACCGTATCGTGCAATAACGTGTCGTAGGTTGTCTTCCACATAGTGGAGCGGGTCAACGTAGACGATTGGTTTGACATATCCCCACAAGAAAAAGTCCAGTAACGTTAAATTACAAGATAATGCAGGCCAGTCCACGGGTCCAAAACGAGCAATAATATGCTCATCAAATGCTTCTTTCAACAAGTCAATGGGTCAAGGAGCTGCATAGCATGTTGCAACATCCTGTTGAGATGAAAGGTCTGCATTACGGTAAGTCAATTCCGAAAAGTGAAAATCATTTATCATGGTTCATTAGCGGTCACCATTGCTGAAGAAATATGGACCAATGATTCAATCCACCCATAAAGCACAACAATCTGAATGGTTGAGTTATATCGGAGACAACAAACATGATGTGGAAACTATTCATGGCTAATCGAATTATTGGTGCTGAAGTACGATTATGTTGGCCATAACAGTGACGTAGTGCACGATAAGTTTCTCGAGTTTCGAAAGGAATCCACACAATTTACAGGCGCTGCTCAGTCATCAAACTGTTCATGATCAAATAACAAACTAAACTACCCACAAAATGCATGACAGCTGTCACACGTAGCATTAAATGATGTTGCCAAGTTAAAGTTCCAAACCTCAAAAATAAGCTCCTAAAAGAAAAAATAAATGGGAGTAGTTCTACCGTTATTATTAATACAAAAAAGACAGAAATTTTCTAAAAAAAATATTACGAAGAAAGAATGAAACTGTTTTCGGGAAAACTACAAAAACTTGGACTAGGTATACCTGTGTACAATAAAGTAAATTATGAGATAAATTAAACAAAATTGTCTGACCTGAAACCGCAAGAAAGTTACTGGAAAATACTCTTCAATCGGAAAACACACTCCCAGGGAGATGGTTTTCAAAAACTATAAACACACTTTCTTTTTCTTCGGTTTAAGACACTTTTCGTGACTAATATAAACCAAATGCCACCTTTGAATTTGCGTTGTGAACCTTTTTATGACAGAAAAGACTAAGAAGAACGATTATGGCTTGGGATACTAAAATTAAACTGATTAGACCCAAGTAAATTTGGAGGTAACACCATTGCAAAAAGGCTGGAGGAGTACAGACAGATCTGGAACTTATGAACTAATCACTTATGGTATCTAAAATACTTCTCATTTCAACAAAACATGGAGTTTGGATAACACGCTGAGATATAATGGTAGTGATCGATTCAACCAATTAAGTATCGGACTTAAAGTAATGTGTACAACTCCGTACGTCTAACCACGTATTTCCGCAATACTAATACCGGATTGAGGCTAGGGCTTCAAAGCCAAAATAAGCCAAGACAGCTTACAACGAAAAGCGAATGAGCTGGTAAGAACTGAATCAGTCAACCAAAATGCACCCAGAATAGACACAACCAAAGTGTCAATCGCAATAATAAAAAGGCAAAGAAACCTCTGTTAAAAGATAAAAACAACTTGAAATGACGCTAAATGTGTTGACGTTTCCCAAATAGGACAACGGACTTTATGGCTTATACCAAATGAATACAAAAAATTGGCCCGTCTTGGAAACACAGGTGTGATGAGGATCATATCCACTAATGGAAATCTTCAAAAAATAATCCCATGTCAACCCATGCATCCCAAAAAATGCATTTTCAGAGCAGCAACATTTCAAATACAAAAATTTGTTAGAAACCACCCCCAAACGGGCCACATATGCATTTTGACGATGACGAAGGGAAAGGTTCCGTCAAGCAAAAGAGAGGCAGATAACATGCAACTGGCATTAGACACCTTGATCCTATATAGCATAGGTTTACCCTACATGGACCACATACGAATGAGAAACCGAGCAGGACCTCATATCGAATAATGTAATCAGGAACTACACTGTTGTTTTGCTACACGGACGAACGCAGCCCTATCGAAGACTCTTTCGTAGATTATCCGCAACTTACCCATAGTTAATTAGGTAAAAACATGAGAGTCAAACCTCAGTTTTCCAATCAAAAATTTTTGCAATAGAAGGGCCCACTAAACCGGCTAAGGATAGCCTTAACGGCGAAAAGAAGTGTCCTCCAGAAGTGGACAACCCAAAAGGCTTCAACACACTGAATATTAAGGGACGTAACCGTTTATCTTAACACGATCAACGTACACGAATCGAAACCAAAAACACTTACCAATGCAGTGAGGAAAAATTCTGTAGAGAAAACTTCCTTCAGAATTCGTTTCATATTCATGCTTACATAAGTTGGTTTCAGGTTGAGTAACTGAGAAAAAATGGCCTTATTTTCGTCTGCATTTAGTCTACCAGGTAAATCAATCAAAGAACAAAGGTATGGTTTAGAGTAAAGATCCATGTGAAATCCAATAAAATAGGATGTAGCAATTATTTGATCAAATTTTGTACAAAAACAGGATGTGTTATCTTTTATTGGTAAATTTGTTTTACTTGGTTTGTAAACACTGATTAGCTTTGACATGTGTCAATCTATTGACTTGATAAGACATCTTTTTGAAATGTCAATACAGTACAATTTTTACAATGAATCGCTCCAAGCTGGATCAACGCACTCAAGTAATGAAGCAGAAGATTGAAAAAAGTCATACAGTAGTGTTGGTAATGTACATATTCTCGAAAATATCGCGGAGAAAAAGGTTCCATCTGACAGCACAATTTGACATTTGATATTAAATAAGCACAGGACAGTGTGAGGTTATCATAATACCGTTCATCGTTGGCCAGCACTTTGTTCGCAACAAAGAGTACGTTGCACAGAATCCAGAAGTGTCGTAGTATCTTAACCTGCTGCAACGCCACTTTGTGGTGCATTTTTAAGAATAAGTCAGATTTTCTCCGGATAGTGTGCACTGAACACAAAAACTACGACAAAGACCATATTACACTTTTTGACGGCTTTGATAAGCAAAATTGCCGTCTTCGGGAGCGGCAAACCCAGACGAAATTCATAAAATGCGAATGCATGAATAAAAGACAGACAGCTTGGTCTGGCATTTGCTCCAAAAAAGAATTTCGGCCAATTATTCCCAAAGAAAACGAAACATTCAATAGAAATCGATATTGGTCGATGTTGGCTCATTATGTCTGTCGTGAATTGCTTGGGACATGTCTTGACGGATTCTGGTTTTGTGAAATGACAGACTACAAACGATAAACTACATCTGCAGCATCGGAAATTCGTTGGATATCTGGTATCGAAACAAAGGGGTATTAACTGGCCACCTAGATCCCCAGATTTGATCTCATTGGATTTTATCGTCGGTTCCTCTGACAAGTAACGTCAAATTGGACAATTTACATGTGTGTGTCAGGTGTGGTTTAGAGTAATCAAAGATTTAAAATTCTTAAAAAAATTTTGGTGGCACATATATGACGCCTGATAGTATGAAAGTGACTTTCGAAAATCGTTTTCGATGTCTAGGACAAAAACACGTTTTGAGGGTGTTAATGCTTGGATAAGTTGGACAGATAAATGTCCCGACCGGATGTCGCGACCCTAGTAGGACATCCTAGTATGTGGAAATTCTTAATTTAGTAGAGGAGACATTAGCGCATCTACCAGCACACTGCAAAGCACTCTTTTGCAACAAAAGAGACCTAAGAAGCTGCTTATTCGTCAAAGAGGAATAGAAGTGCCTTGATCTCCTTGACGGGTTCTAGGTGAAACATTAACGAGGGCATAATAATCCCTTGCAGTTTGACGTCCAGTAGACACAGTCCTCAATTACCTATCTATAAAACAAGCCGCCCACTAATGTAATGTTTACAAAGTTGCGCTAAGCATATGTAGCAAAGGGACACAAGTAAAATACCTAGAAAAGTATTTGCAAAGGGAGAAGAAGATTCGAGGGTAGCAGGGAAAAAAATCGAAGCGGTAATACTTTAGAAAAAATGATAGAATACCACCCAGATTTGAAGGACGAGGTCGATGGACAGGAACTGCGTAGGTTAGCAGCTCTGTTTTAAAGTACCTTCCATTTGCAATTTTTGACAGTTGGAATGACAAAAAGGACTTGTTCTATTTCATCTACTGTTTATTTTATGTCTACCAACATACTAGGCATCTGGAGATGCAAATAATTTGAATGAATCGACTAACTAGGAGCGGGGAATTTTCTGTACCCAAAAAAGGTTTAACTTTAACACTTTTGTTATTATATCCTAGAACCTTGTCCTTTCTAACTTTTGCGGCGGTAAATTATCGAACATCGGAAAGGAAATTTTAAGTCAAAAATTACCTGGAAAGCAAAAAACCAAACGCAATTTATTTACATTTATTACAAAGTAGAGTTTGCTGTCACGGGTCTTATTTTAAAGTCTGTTTATCGCAGGGATATTTATATCGCTCATTCGCTTATGAGCAAAAAGTCATGTTTAATGTTGGCCTCTTCTATGTGGAAATCTTTTGAAAGTCCTGAATTGTTTGTGGATTGTTACATAAGAATAACAACAATTATAACAATAACAATTGCAAAATTTCCTAAAGAAATGACAAGACATCCGGAGGGAGGGTTTTCCAGGTTACTTTTGACTTTTTCGTGTGGTTACTGAACATGGTGTCCTTGGTTCCTCTATTACACACTGGCTGTGCACAGCGTGGTAATGTTTTGTTGAAATAAAACATTATTGTTGTACCCGGGGACTAGCTGAAATTAAAGCCACAAGCAAGTGGCAATTCTAAGTCGATTGAGCTGTGTTTGATCCTTAGATGCTCGTTCACTGATTCAAAAGCTACTATATATTAAGTGAAGAAATTAAGTGAAGAATAACGAGATTATACGTAATGTAAACGGGATCCGTACCATATTGCACGGCTGTTAGGATTTCAAAAAAAGTTCTCCAACGTTCCAGCATGGATGTTCTGATGGCATCAGTGAATAAGAGTCGTTTTCATTCAGATCCTAGAAGACTTGTAACTTGGAAGGATTTTAATTGATTTCTGTAAAATTCGTTGCCTTCGTAGTTGAGGTCAAAGTGTATAAATGTATTTGTATGTATCCGTCTTTGCTGACTCCTTTGTTTGTCCTCGAGAACTGATGTACGAAAGGCATTCTCTGGTAAATTGATAATAAGAACAATGATGTGTTCAATTCTGAAGCTTCTTTAGTGCCGGTCTTCTTTCGATTACAATCACTGAGATTCGTTGGCTGCAGCATATTTGAATTCACTGCAAATACATTCATTACCTACGGATTAAAAATCCTTGTAGTCGAATAATAAGATGCGATTTCAAGGCTCTCAAGGCTTTCAAAAGCTTTGAATATGAAATAATTGCAAAATTGGGCCTGGCTTGATGGAGAGAAAGGATGAAGTGTCATGAGAGCAAAATACTTCTAAATAACTTTACTCCCGAAATAAGTCCTCAGAGATTCATATATCCTGACGGAATATCTGCTAACTTAGAATCTCATAAATTGTTTGCAATGCTTACTGAAGGTATTAGTAATGCATGGATCTAGACTATCAACTTTAAATTTCTTACTTTATGAATGAAACACATTAAATAAACAACCTAACTTTTAAGTGAATTGTCAGGGAAATTGCCAAACCGCCATTTCAGTGAACTGACATGTTGGAAAGATACCTTAAAAGTATTCGAATGGCCAAAAACTGGTAAGGCCCAAAGAAAAAATCTACTATCAAACACACACACATACAGCAATGAACCTGACATTTTATCAACTTTCAAGGAATCCTTTCCAATTCAAAGCTCTAAATCAACAAAATTTTCTAGAAGTCCGAGAAATAATAATGAAAAATTAGTGCACTATACATCCTTTCATCAAAACAAAAACCTTACAAAACGTTTCTGCTCTGGCAAGTATCGCCTTCAAATTTTTCCATCATCACTCGTTCGTTCATCCTAAAAATGAATTCATTGACTTTTTTTCACATAACATTAAGACACGATGGCACCTAATATCACCCTCGATACCATTTCACGCTTGCCTATAAAGGATTCGTTGTATTTTGAATTGTCGTCAAAGCATATACTCTCATAGTCCATTGTACATTTTTACTGAGAGCAAATTGTACAAGAGCTCCCACTTTCAGGAGCATAAAACTAATAAAATGGCAAAAAGGAGTTGTAACAGCTTATGGAATGTAATTTTCCTAGATAGTATATCACCGAATGCTATTCCATGATGTATGGTGAAATGGATCAAGTATGTCAAGATGAAAAATGCTATAGCTGGAGAGATATTTTCGAAAAATTTTCAATAATTCAAGTATGCTTGCATATTGTCTTGACCGACCGGATCTTATAGCGAGACAATATTGTTAGTTCGTGCTTTTGTTAGAAGGAAGTTCTTCTATATAAAAAATTTAAATGATACTCAATGATGCATATTTGTGCTGGATAGAAAATATTTTGAATTTAATGGATAATGTTCAAAATATTCAAACGTATAGTGAATTTTATAGCCTAATTTTAAGTAGATGAATATATTTGGTTTGTTTATGAAAAATATAACTTTCATAAAAAGGATTTCTAGTACACATGTAACCCGCTTTGCCTAATATCATACTGAATTTTAATAGCTCCCCGAAATACTAGGGATAAGAAAATTGTCGCATTTTGGTTCACAAAAAATAATGTTTCGAGCCCCTGAAGTGGCCAAGCAACCAACTAAGATATCAGGAAGCGAAAAGAACGTGGTTAGCTCGTCGACCAGTAGACAAAAACTTACCAAGGACAGCGTGCATTGGAAAAGCCAATGTGCACCAATTTTCATGTTTCAGACTTTCCTCATCGGTCATGGAAGAATTTCCGTCTAGTAAATGGAAAAAAGTCAGTGAAAATAAATGATTATTGGGCATAAATGCGATAAAAACTCAGTTTACCTTTTAATTGAATAACAAACTGCTTCTTCGACACTGGATATGCAAGTAGGAAAATCATCCTTTTTCAAAATTATTCTGATATGAGGACCCCCAAAAAGCAGATTTATCTTCATCAAAATTCTTCTTGAAGCTCTTAGGTTGCGACTGCAGGAAGAGGGATGACCGATTGGCTAGGCAAACTTGGTGTACTCGCTCTTAATTGCTGAATACTCTATCGTACAGGTGCAGATTGAACAGAGAGAGGAGTTTCAACAGGGGGATGACCGTCAGTGGGTGGTCAGCCACCACCAAGAAACCAAACTGGTCATTGTGTGAAAAACAGTTTCTCCTCTGCAAGTAAAAAAGACTAATATTGAGCCTTGGAACGTAGTCAAGTCCTTAAGCTTGATAGAAGATCCAAAGAGAATTCTCTATCTTGGACAAATAACAGTAGTGCTACTCAAGGCTACAGGGAGAGTGTCAGCACTCGATCCACTCATGGCCAACT
This sequence comes from Stratiomys singularior, assembly GCA_954870665.1. Taxonomy (NCBI): domain Eukaryota; kingdom Metazoa; phylum Arthropoda; class Insecta; order Diptera; family Stratiomyidae; genus Stratiomys; species Stratiomys singularior. Next base: position 23,215,687 of record OX940881.1, on the reverse strand, counting down.
TTTTTACCAAACCAAAGACGATTAATGAACGCTATCAACTTCATACTTTTCTATGGATACAAAGTCTGAGTTGACGTCCTCAACAATCATCCATTCAGGAACAGGAAACGACTGAGAAACTCTGAAGACTCTCATTTTGGTGCCGTATCATTTTAGAACAAGTGGTTATGATTGTTGGATGGGTGGAACGTACCAACCTCCTAGTAGAAGGGAGTTGTAAGGTTCGTCTTCAAAAGAACAAACTAGAGAAGAAGGCGATCGCTCACAAGAAAGGCAAGAAACTCGCACTTCACAATACTCTACAACAAATGGGAACATCAGTAGCGGTTTAGATGGATCGCACGACTTACTCGTAATGTTAGCTATTTGCTTAGTTAAGGACACCTGACTCAACTGTTAAGTCAACATGGGTATTTCCAATTGTCCGTGCAAAGACGGGGAAACGAAGACAATCAACTGCTTATCCTTTCTCGGCATATACTTGTGACTACTATTGACTCCCAAAGTACAGTTAACGTCCTTGGACAAATAACGGGACAGCAGACAAAGATGCACCGAACGTACAGCGTGGATCAATGAGTGATCTACACTCAGCTGGATCATAGTCAAGATACCTTTCTTTGATATTAATTTTATAAACAACAAAAGTCTGGACCAACGTCCTAAACAAGATAACGTACGGGAAATTTTTAACCCAGATACAGTAGCGAAGATCCCTACGACCCACAACATTTGCTTCGAAGCAGTAGCGATAATTATCGTGGAATTGGAGCCTAACGCTCTTCCAGTGGAAAAGCCTAGGATGATCTATCTTCAAAATGATAAAGAGCAGAAGGAGGCCATAGTACGTGAGAACGTTCAACGAATTCGCACTACGTAATAGAACAACTGGGTTCATGAAATATTTAGTAGGGTGAGGCGTGAACCATCATTCAAGTGAGGCCACCTCATAGTCGAGGAAACAGTGAGATAAATTACCACCTGCCTCATCTACTCAGGGGACATTGACTATTTCCAGTCTTATCTGCTCAAGTTGGGAAAGACACAGTTTTTTGACTGGTTGTTCAGCATGGGTAGCTTGTACGACACATTCAATACCTTTTTCTAGTGCCGATGGACGAATGTGGAACCTTTCCTTTACAAGAAAATTAAAGGACCCTCTATGCAAAGTCTAGTAAATGTAATGATATCATCAATCACCCTGATGGTTCTTATGGCAAAGAAAGGATTCTTGGACCTCAAATTAACGCAGAGGCAGGAGAAGTACCTTTTACAGTAATCTACACCCCTCCATTCACTTCCGCTGCAAAGAAGCCAATGTAATGTGGCCAACAGTTCCAGGCTCCGTTCTCTGGGTGACAGAAGATGTGTTGGGAGGATAGTATAATAGCCTTCTGTTGCTAGAAGTCCCTCATTTATAGCCTAAATAGTCTTTACTCCCCAACCGAAGAAGAAGCCTTCGCCGGATTTGAATATTTTAATGAGAATATAAATGGGATATTCGAACCTATATTATTTCTACTTGCAAGGAAATCAGTTTGCCTAACAAATTAAGGAAATGCCGAAAGAAAAAATCGTAGAATGGAAACGTTACCTTGAGCTTCTAAGAACAGACACTATTCTCTGTTTGGTTGTCAACACTTTTGTTCACGAAAAAATGCTCGTGCTTCCTACGTAGGGAGAGTTAACATTAATTCAAATTATCTATAGGAGTTATAGAACGTGGTTTCTTTGAACATATCCTGACGTTAAAACGAGACAAATGAAACCCAGGCATAGGTTTTTTGAGTTCACCTCACTAAATGAAAAGAACACAGGTCTGAAGTCCTGTAAAAGGTCAACTGGTAGCTGGACGGGGATTTTAGCCCCGAGGATTATTTATTGTCCAGGGATCTCGCAAGGGGTCCAGAGAATGGGACTTGCCAATCTTGTATAGCTTTGAATGAAAGTGACTGTGCCTGCTGATCAGTTACGTTGGATAGTAAGCAGTCTCGCGTTTTTTTGGTTGTGCTACGACTTCACATTATAGACTAGAGGACAGTCTTTATCCCTCGCATTTCGTTGATTAGTCCCTTTTGTTGCCTCCATCCAGCCATGGTCCCTCCATAGTCCAACCCGTATTTTCTTTTGAGTTTATCCCATCCCGACGCAGGTGTGTTCTGTATCACATGTTAGAAAGGTTTCTAGATACATAGAACTATGATATGAGTAAAGCGCGGGTGGTAAGTAGTACCGTCATGTGAGGGAAAGTAAAGTTTACCGACTAACCCATAAAGCTTCTCGATACTCCTCCTGAATATTACTACCAAGGAAGAGGTAGTAAACCCTGGCGCATTTTCACAGCACCGACTCCGCTGTCCTTATCAGCAGAAGTTTCTTGCTCCACACGAACTCACCGACGTCGATAGTCAGGCGGCTCGGCGTTGACAGTTTAATTGACTCCTTGACAGTCAAAAAATAAAGTGAATAAAACAATTCTTAACGTTTTTCAGGAAATTTGAGGAAGGACTGCCCACTTTATGTCGATGAAATTAAATCTAAATTTCCAGTGAAACCCTAAACTCATTTTCTACTATCATGATTGGTTGAATGTGAATTTTTGGAATCCTTTTTCTAAATGTCCTGAAAATCCAATATGAAAACAGAAGATATTTTTATTAGTCATGAAATAGGATATTCAATAATGGTAATGATGAAAATAGTACTTGCTCAAGTAATTCTACCCTTTATCATCATTATTTTTCCACAATCGAAAAACTTTTTTACGAGAAACTTCCTCAGTTTGATGTTTCGATCTGATTAAAAGGAGGCTACATTGGAAAAATCCTTGAGCTTGTTCAGCCTTGACTTTTCTCGACCAAAAGAATTCAATACCAATAGCCTATGAAATCTTATATAAATTTATCTGGGATAACCAATCCGTAGTAAAACCATCATGAGGAGAGACCTTTTCATATTTAGGATTATATTTGGAAATCATCCCGTACATATACATTTTCTTATTATCTCTTCATCATTTTTCATTTCGCTGTCAGGAATAAATGCGTTTATATGTTGTTGTTTTTTCTTCTACTCGTCTGGGCTAGGACTACGTAGCCCACAATGGTGGAGTTTTGTTGCTTCGTATGTAGAGGAGGGGAGAGGATATATGTGTCGGAACCGTAAACACAAGTTACATGGCACGGATTTTAAGAAATGATTAATGTATTGCTTTGATAAATTACACTTAAGTTGTAAACAATAGATGTAAAGCGAAAATCATTGCACGAAATGTTCATGAGTTGGAGCATTGTGTAAAATATTAAATTATTAAGGATTTCAATTTTATTTGATGTAGTAAACATGAAAATTATTCAATCGTATTAAACTGGCTTTAGTTTTAAATTTTTTAAATAGAAAAAAATATTTAATTCCTCAGACCAACACGAGCTTAAGCGGTTAAACTACATGAAAAACCATAACCATATGTACATAAATATCATGCATGTGATCTGATTTGTGCAGTCTTGCAATCCCATTTCAATTATAAAAAGGATATGCCGCAAGAAGTTAAGCAGTCAAAATTAATGTGCATGTCCTTACTGATACCTACACAAGCGCACATCATACTAAGCTTTAGGCTATAGGATATTCCCACAAGCTGAGACGAGTTGCCAAGATATATACAATGAGAAACTGCTCCTGCTAGGAAAAATGAAGCTAAACTTTGCGTCAAAGTTAATCCTTTCGTTTGAGTGATTACCCTGATGACCAAAAAAGTAATTTATCAGAAGCAAACGACATTGACAGAAGATTCAGGTCTTTATTCGTTTGTTGAAACCAAAATGGACACGAGCTCTACTTCTTGGCTCTCTATCTCTCTCTTTCTTACTTTATCCAATCTGAAGGACTTTAACCAAACGAATTCGTGTAATTTATATACTGGATTAAAAGGTATTTTTTGACTTTTGGTGAATGGACGATAAAGTATCTTCATGCGTATAATTCAAACTGAGAAGGGAATCCTTTTTAGGAAAATCTTAAACTAAGGACTTCTGTGAACTGCTGAATTGAACAAATCACGTAAATTTCGGATTTCATACGTACATTCGTGAGTAACGAAGGGTAATATTGCTGGCCTCTTAGATAATCTGTATGTAATGAAAGTTTGAAAACCATATAAAATTTAGCTTTTAAAATTATAAATTTGGACAATATTCAAAATTTGCGTTCACACAAAAACCAAGGAACAAATGACGGACCGAAAACTAAGTGACCGGTCATCTACAAACCAGCTTTCTTTGTGCTTGACTCAATTGTATAAACGCAATGGCGTTTTCATTATAATTCAATTTTCAAAATTTCAAAATAATTCAAAATTTCTTTCATATCCTTTTGCCAAACACCATCCATCACTGTATATCTGCATTGCTTGCCGTCTACCAGATATTTCACTAGAAAATTCACTCCTTCAATTTCCCCTACCCCGATGTGGTAAGGAGGCATATTTTTAACCATGACTCTGGTGGCTATACTGCAAGAGCAACGTGACCTACGCTTCTATCCCTTCAAAAACACAAAGAAGAAGCAGAAAAGCTATATGCTACCCAAAAACAGAAAGAAGAAGAAGAAGAAAAAAACTAAAGGTGACCACTCATCACCATCATCCATGGCGCGACAGCCCAAGCCGATCCTTGAGCCCCTGCCATGGTTTTGTGAGCTACCAAACCCCAGCTGTTAGTGTTTATTGTGTTTTCGCTTCGAATACTCGATCTTCCTGTTGAACTTTTTGATTTAGTTTTACCCTTCAATGTCCTTTTGGTAAGCCAGTTTCCTTGCACTTTTTCGACATGGTTCGCACATTTGAATCGCTTTACGAAAGTGGATATATACAGATGGTTTGTCAAATAATTCAAACAACCCATTGTTGCATCAAAGTCTCCTTTCTGGACACCCGGAACTGTCTTTCACTAGGCCGTTAGTTTTTCGGAGCACTTTTCATTTGTATATGGCCACATTTTTTCGGATTAGCTCGTGAGTCTGCCTGCTTCACTACAATGCAGCCCTACGTACTCCAATAATTCTATGTAGATACGAAGCTTTTTTATCCGTGCACAAATTAGGTTTTTACTTTGAAAAGTTTGGAATGATACGCTTATTTTTGGCGCGCAATCATGTCCTTTTCGGTGCCTTTTTTAATGCACGTTGGCTCCACGGTACACAAAATTAATCACATTTTCAAAGCTGTACCCTCCTACGGCCGGCTTTTGTCTGACTGAAGTAATCGTCCTTTTTTGATCAATGGTTTTAGTTTTCCCCATCAATAATTTGTAGGCCGATTCGGTTCGCTGCAAATTCTAGTCCCAAAAGTGCTTCTTTGGCAACTGAGAAGGATCCTGTCATACATAATCTTGATATCTTCAGCATACGCTACCAATTGTAATGATTTGAAAATATCTTTCCGGAATGCTTCAGCTGTTATCCTTTTGATTGCGTTTTCCATTGCAATTATAAGGAGCATCGGGGCAAGTTCTTACTCTTGTTTCAAGGCAGATTACGTTTTGAAGTTATCTGTTGGTTCTCCATTTACCTTGAACTGGTAACATGCGTTGAATATTACAATTTTGACTATCTGAACTAGTTTTATTAGGTCATCAAAGTTACGTTTAATTTTGGCTTCGAATGTCTGTTGATACTATCCTATGCTTGCTTGAAGCGAAAGTAAAGGCGCGTTGCACGTTCCCAGGACTTCCTGAACAGCTGCCTAACTAAGAATGTTTGAACTATTGCAGACCATAAATTTCGAAAGCCTCTCTGATACTGATATATCCTGATAATATGATACATGCACAGCACGGCTTGAATTTTCATTCTAAATTTTGAGGAGAGGAGGAGAGAGAGATATTAACTTGTCTGCTTATTTGTTCAAACCAATAATATTTTTCACCAGCCCTCTGTTAACTTCTTCGCTGATAATATTTTACCAACTAAACTCCGAAAAAGACTACTTATATGAGGCCGCTTCCCTGGAACAGTTTTGCCAGGGCTCTTTCTTTTCCAGTGGTGTAATTTTTCATCAATGACTGCGCCTTGTACTTGTTCTGAATTAGTGATGTGAATATGACGTCTTGTGCTGCTTCCGAGACGCTTATAACCAACTGTCATTAGACTCACTTCCTAAAAATTTGGCGGCATGATTGGTTCTATGATAATGTCATCTACGTTTCGAAGCTCTCCCTCAATTATTAGTAAAGGCGTGCGCCTAACCGGGTTCATGTCATGTGTTTGATTAGCAGTTTATTCCCAGCGGTGAGGGTCAGCCGCTCCTTTCTGCAGCATCTCTATTTGTCGTAGGGTTTTATGGTGTTCGTCTCGGGTCGGAGTTAGTCACTGAATGTACTCTTTATACACATGGCTCCATTTGCCCACCACTTCTTTGGATTCTGTGTCATGCCACTGGATGCGAATTTTCTTTGATTAATGCCCGAAGACCTCTACGGCCACCACGGTCACCACGCCTCCCACTGTCTTCCATATAGGTGTGATGTCATCACTACGTTCCTCAGACTGTAGATGTATGGTTTTACTGTTCTCTGCGGCTGACACGTATGTTAGTGAGGTATTGTTGAGTCTGTGAAGTTGAAACTTTGAAGCTCTTTCTCGTAGGCAGCTTCTGCAATTGCATTTTGAAACTTAATCCGTATAAAGACAAGTTCCCAGTCACAGGTAACGCTCGAGAACGCTTGTAGCCGCATAGTTTTTGTACGATAACGTGGTCAATTTAACTGATTTTCCCATGCCCATATTCTCGTGAGGATATTTTGGAGGGGGAAATGTGTTTGATATCTTGTGAAGTTACGACGCGCACCTATCAGGTAACTTAGTGCTGGTCTCTTCTTGTGGGCTTTAACCACCAGTTATCCCTGTATGCACCTAATCGTGGCTGATCTTCGCGTGAAGATGACTTCGGCAAACTTGCAACGAACGAATAAATTAAAGGAATGAATAAGCTTTGGGGAACAAGGAGTTTAGGGAACAAGGCGGTATATTTGGCAGTTACTTTAGACAGAATACTGACCTAGTATGGCTCAAACAAAGCTAAGGCTCCTCTTTGATTTTTGACAAAGCAAAGACTCCTTTGATTTTGAAAAGATTGTGAAGAAGAGATTCTTGAAGAAGAACAAGGCAACAAGGCAAGCATATATCCAACAAAAAACAATAGCCAATTTCATCATGTAGAGGCTGAAGAGTTAGAACGACCCAACTTGCATACCAAACTTAAACTACAATGGTGGAACCAATTGTCTTTCACGAAGGAAAAGTCTGACGGCCAGCATTTTTGAAGAAATAAACCATAAAGGAACTACTGAAGATCTAGCGTATGGTCTGCATGGACTTTATATTCAAGGCACATGCGAACAAACAACAGACAATGGAAAAAAAAGCTTGCCCTAGTGCCCTTTCATAGATACATGCTAAGGGAACAGTCTCTTAGAAACATCTCTATTGGGGCTAAACTTAAATCTGAGCCTGGAAATAACAACACAATGTCTTTATGGTCACCTTTTGAATTTTTTTTTCTCACCTAAGGAGGGACTAGTTTCATCTAGTTCGAGTGGTATCGATACCTTCCATAAATCAACCAATAGTGTACACAAAGATCCCTTACAGAATCAGTATTTTTAGCAGAAAAATTGAGTATACTTTCATCTTAGAGATTTTTATCATTTTCTGCACAAAACGCACCAACGGGGTTGGAACCAACATTCAACCTGCCTGAATCATTCAACACAATCACCAAACTTGGCAGTCGTACCACGGTTTCCTGAAAGAAATTTCAGCAATTAACAAAACCACTGAAGGAACTTCTACTCATAATCGCAAATGAAATATCCTTTTGGAAAGTAACTCGGTACTATTTGCGCTTGGCTCTGGCTGCGGAACCTCAGAGCTATTACACGCAGGAGCTTTAGACTACAAGCAACTAGAAAAAATAATTGGTTCAAACATTGGTCTGGGGACATAGAGATAAAACGAAGAATGAACAATCGGACGAACCAGGAAGGTCATGTTCAGCCAATCAAAACGCAGTAGAGAACCAAGACGAAACTTTCTGCAAAGAGGTAAACTTGGCAAACAATGATGATATACCGATTCTTTGGTATCACTTTAAAAATTTACCATAAAACAACTCTAAGGGTGCAAATATTCCTTATTATCCTTATTCCAAATATTTTGACCCGAGTGACAGTACTGAGTGCGCATCCTAACGAAAAAAATTTACCCCGCCTGTATCGACAGAAAAAAGTACTGGAGCACCTTCTTGTGCACTGTCCAAGACTATTGTTAACACTTCAAATTGCTGTAGTGGATTTTAAGAGGTACTCCTTTGCCTCCCTGTGGCAACAGGATGGATTTGGAAACAATAAATCATTTAAACAGTGCTAAAGGTAAACGCTCGGCTGCGCTATATCCAGTGGATCCTAAAACCAGATATTTAAAATTATCAAAACCATTCTTGTTTTACAATTTACAAGAAAAGTCCTTTCTTTAAAGGCAGGGAAGGAAAATGTCTACTTTGAGTGTTCAGAGTTTTTTAGCTCCTTACCAGTGCTCTAGAGCAGACTCTGTGTAAAAACTGGTGCATATTTTGAACAGAATCCAATGAACGTGTTTCGAGATTTCATTTAAAAAGGATTTGGCATACATTCTTTTCTTATGAGCTATCAATTTACCTGGAATACTTACAATTAAAATTGCATTTACCCGTCCCTTTTCGTATCATCCTTGACGGAAACAAAGCATATCGACAGAAGTCTAGTGAAAGTATCTTAGTTGTATATTTAATAAGATTTACATGGGGCGTTTTCCTTCCTTCAAACCAAAATTATGTTACAATTGAATTTTGTGCAAGCAGATAAGATACACAAGTTTGAGATACATTACATTTCTGCTAGATATAATCACACTCACTAATAATGCAATCAATAAACTTCTGAAATTCATTTAATAGCCCTAAAATTACACAACAAATAAATCGTAATTTATTTTCAATTTAAACCCGAAACGTATATAATCTCTCGAACCCACCAACAATTCCTAAAGGAATCAGAACCTCATTAGGCCGAATATCCCTTTATTTTCTTGTACCGAATTCTAAACTTTTCACACCTTGACGGGAAAATAAAGTTTTCGTACACCCTCACTCCCTATCAGTTTCTAAATCAGATTACGATGTAATCAATTTCGTCCTAAACGAGAAAACCCATTATTCCGGCCACACCATTTAACTACGCTCAACCGCATTCGAAAGATATCCTTACAAACAAAACCGGGATCGGTTGAATTACTCAACTTAATAAATTAGATTTCAACTTATTTTGTTTACCTACAAATCAGACAGAATTTCCATAAATATTCGTATCGGCCTGTCTGCACTCTCCTCGTTTTCCGTCGTTTTCATTTCACCAACAATTCAGGAGCTATCGTCCCGGCACCTTCCGTGAACTGTGAAAGGATAAGCGGCACGGGCGCATGACATTTATATGGACTCAGCCAAATATAGCGGATGAACGTAAGCGAATTGCTTTATTTGAATTTTGTATAAATTGTTGCTTACTTGAAATTGAGTTTTCCTTTATTCCGTTTAGCCTTACAGCGTACACACCGTGCAACACGGAGTGGAATTCACTTCACCGTGGCTAAATTTCAGGATTTATATACGTTCTGCTATTGTACTAATATCATGGGCTCGGATATGTACATTTAAATTGGATTTAACTTGGTCCGATTAAAAATCTGCCAACATCCGCACAAAATCTGCCAGTCCCATGGATTTTCTAGAGGTCCTGCGCGACCATTAAAAAAATATCCTCGATTTTATTCGAAAGGTCCTCAGTCGTTTCCGACTCTTTTTCAACATCACTTCCGAGCATAAGGTCATGAACGTTACTATCAATTCAAATTTTCTCCTTGATTAACTTCCATCTCTGAAGGACGATAAACGCCTGCCAAGTTTGGCACATTCATTTTGTCCTGCGTACAGAACCACGTGTTATATTTGATTACAAATTTTCTACCAGCAGACATGCACTCTCCTGTGAAATCTTCAAAATTCAATCGCCCGATAAGAACCAAAACAAGCTTAATTGCCTGAATTTCCATTTGAAACATGCCAAGTCATAGGAAAAGCCAAAAAGGATTTTCACAAAACCTAGGTCAGCCACTTGCAATGTCTTCATTTGCTCACAATTTGGTCATAATAAATGCGACTCCTCGGCAAGTCGACGTGACCTATTACACTTAATTGACGCAGATGTTACACTTAGTTTTTATTTGGTTCAGCAGCCACATGACCTTCCAGCCAGGCTAAAGGAAAAACCAGCAAGATTAGGACTCGTTGCGCATTTTAATGAGATCATTATGTACATTATCATAATCGCGAGAAAACAGGATATAACGTCTATAAGCTAAAATGCTGGCTATCAGTTGTTCCTTGTAAATATTTCCGCTGTTTGTTGAAAATAAATTTTGAAACAAGAAGTCGACGTATTTAAAAGGATTTTGTACGTGACATGTCTAGGATTGAGACATAAACTTGACAACATACTTCCCTGCACACAATTCGTGACATGGCGTAGTGAATTATAAGAAAATGTTCAATTGAAGTAAAATTCGATTTATCGATTATCATCAAGTGCAGTGGAAACTGTCGCAATGAATAGAAGTGCGAAATAAAGGACGACTAAAACTATTGCAAAGGACAAATCCAGTTAAAAGTTCCGTGCAGAGAAAAGAAAAACAGGAACGAAGCAAAATTTCTGCATGAGTGGTCTTATTTTGCAGGTATGTTTTGGAAGATATACCTTTAAGCATAACCTTTGAAAATAAGATAATTTTTAACAAATAAACCGGAGGCAGAGGAATGATATTCCATATAGTATTCGACCTTGATTCATTGATCTCAGGGATGGACGGCAATGAAAATAAGATCGTGATAATGATTACCCAGGAGCAGGAACTCAGCAACGCCTAAAAGCTTCGGAAACAACTGCAGGCTTTCCAATACGTTGTGGTTTTTTCAACAAATTTTATTGAATAAAAGGGAAAAATGTCGAAGAATATTCAAAATTTTTGAATCAATTAGTGTTTTCGATATGATCGTCTTTTACCAGCAATACGATTTTCAAACGTTCGAAGAAAGCATCACACTTTGCACGAATGTGGCCGACTGGAATTTTATGCAATTTGGAGAGAAGCGCTGGTTTATGCGTATTAACACTGCGGTATTATTTTGCTCTGACATTTGTGCACAAAATGCGCTAAATGTAGAAGTCCAGCGAATTCGAATTCGTCCGTCTTAGAGGCCATGGTGTGTCTGCAATGAACGATAGAACGTTATCACGCAGCCATTCCTGGTTGACTCATGTTGGATCGTGCACTCTATCGTACCAAAATTTTTTGTTGCCTACGGTAAACGGTTTGCGGTAAACGTTAGTATTCACCTTGACCCAACGGTCCAAAAACAGGAGAAAACGCGGTCATTGGCCTTCACCACAGCTCAAACTACCACAAACGGTGTTGCTTGACTACTAGTGGACATCCAAATGCCAAACTTATCGAACAATCTTTTTATTGGGTCAAGACCATGACGCTGTTTGTTGGCGTATTGTTCAATTGGTTTCAGGGGACTGCAGTTGGCTGTAATTACGATATGATTTTCATCCACGAAGACTCTCTAAACAAGAACAAGTCTCTGCTTCGCCACCTACAACATAGGTTTGTGTGGAAAAAGGTGGCATGACCATTCTTGTTAGGGGAAATGTTAACCACTATCTGATTCACACACAACTCACAGAAGTACCAAAAAAATAAGTTCCAACAAGCTCCTAAGAGCCTTAGTTTACAAGTCCCCAAATAATAACCATTTTATAGAAGAATTTAGGATCCTTTTCAATATTGAGGGTATGTAATCAATCACAGGAGGCTGCAGTTTGTATCAATGAGATCGAGGCACTGTAAGAAACAATCGAGCTTGGAGTGAGCTTAATAGATGCATCATGGATATATGCAGACCGGCATATGCCAAGGATGTAACAGATACTAGTAGAATGAATGATAATATTCCAGACACTTGAATTTCTTGCAAGTTCCAGCAATACACGAGAATAAATATCCTCAACAAGTTTTTTTGCCATGAAAAGCTGGGACGTTTCTTAATAATAGACAAATACGAACACGATCTATGTAGATCTTTGTAGTAAAAACATCTGTGTGGATGAGCCTTTAAAAATAATGAAAACGTATAGGGGAGCCTTTCCCCAAAATGCTGGCGAATAGATGTTCCGCCGAAAAACTAAAGTCAGCAAGTGAGAATGAACATCCATAAGATCACTGCAAAATATCCAGAGAGAGGCCTAAAGAGGACTAGCTCCTCCGGCAAAGGAACATGAGCCGTATTAGAAGATCACATTTGGAAGATTAAACTGATAAAAAGGAGTAACCAAACACGGAATAGAGGTAAATTCCGTGCTAGGTAAGCCCAGCAAAAAAACGATTGAAATAAGAGTAGCGGTACAAATATACAGTACAATATCAGATCCTTTAATTCCAAAACGAACAATTAGATATATTTTTTAGAGCCTGGATCCAACCATCTATGGACCCATGCACCTATTAATCCACCCACTCGGGGTAAAAGACGATAAAGTAGGAAAAGCAGATACAATTGTGGACACTTTGAAACTGTGATTCCAAGAAACCCAGGACTCGTCAGATGATCTTGGTAAAGCAGACGAAAGTACATCTACGGAAAAAACGGAAAAAACTCTATATGCTGATTATGCATGTATTTTCTATTCCTACCAACATGCACAAGTATCACGTCAAAAATACAATGATTCACCAAACTTGTATCAAAAAACTATTTCAAAACAAAATTCTCTAGGTCGGAAGAAGGCGTTTTTTTTCTAACAAAATGTAGCAGATAACAGCCTACAACATTACAAATTGACTCTATTACAAAATACTAGACCCGAACGGCCATAAAATATATGCAAAAAGTAAAGTACCGTTATTCAAACAGGTAATACACCCGACACAATGTTATGGCAGTATTGGCTTCTTTCAGACTTTCAGGACGAGCCGAAAATCATTTCAACTCTTGCAGAAAAAGGTCATAAGAGTAGTCTGCTCATTTCCATAGCACACAAGGAACCTTTTCGTTTCCAATAATCTCAGGATCAAGACTCTAGAAAAATAATTGCGAGATGGACTTCTTAATCCATTTGACGAAATAGGCGGATACCCTAGTGCTTCACTGAAATTTAAGGAATATAGGACAGGAACTGACAGGAATATAAGAAAATCAAACAATTGTACCTCGGCTTAAAAATTTTCTTAAAAAATTTAATCTTTAAAAAAATCAGTAGAACAGTTTTTCATCCTACATAAGTGGACATGATAGCACTAACTGGCAACAATTGAACAAACGAGCTTAATTGCACTTCCTCCAGGCATTACTTGGTCCAAGGATACCCGATCTATTTTTTTTTTGTTCGTTTTAATCAGATTTTATGTCATGTTCTAATCTGTTTGCGGGTTACGATTTAAACTGACAGTTAAAGGTTTTCAGGATAATGTTGCGTCCGAAATACGCTAAGCCACCCACAGGCTAAGTTAACGTGACTACTTGTGAGATTCATCTGTGTTTGTTTCAATCCAAATCCTTATATCCTTGGAATTTGGTTAGAACACCAAGTCCAGTGAAACCCTACGAAGTGATTAGAAAAGCAAGGAGTTCAGTGAACTGCTGAAATAGCAAAGCGTCGATTGACAGAGTGAAAGCATACAAGCAACCATTGCTGAGTTGCCTAAGTAATAATGACAAAACCCAATAGGACTTAGAGGAATACCAAGGAATAAGTAGGTAAAATTAATATTAAAAATGACGGATGGAGATCTCCTGTGCAATGGTTTCCTTCTCTCATCCTTTTTTGCAGATGAAAAAGTATTTAAGAAGATGCAATAGAAGAGAAATAAGAAAGAGAACGACAGTTCAACAGTTCTCTACGATGGTTGCTGATACAAATTCGCATTTTTTAACAAAAACACGATCCGCATCGGTTCTCCTAGTCAATTAGCCTCCAACGCAATGATCGTAGTTGTTTCAATTGTGTCTATGTCACTGAGTCTCCATCCTTCGAACCAAAAATTTGATCCAGGGAACGGTGAAAATTATAAGGGCCCTATGACAGAACATTGCTGAGATGCGCAAAATCGTGGAATAATTACAAAAAAGGAACTAGGTACAGTACATGAACACGCTGTGTATTCGCACTTACGTGCCTGCAAGGTCTCCAATACAAAGGAATTGTCTCTGCGCTTGATGTGTTCAAATTCTGATTGAAAGCAAAGTACATTTGGACTCCTTGTTGTCGGGACAGGTTTCCGGTAAAAAAGGTTTCTCCAAGTTTCTGAGAGCTTGTTGAAAAGACCAGAACTCGGATTTTAGTTCGAAATATAGTGGCTAAGCCTGCTAAATACAGTCGTATGAAGTATTCTTGTGACTGTTGCCACAAACCTCAACCCTGGAGGTAAATTCAACTACCTAGGCGATATATTCAAGCTGATAAGCCCTCATTCGTGTAGATACATTCAATTTTCTTTTTTGTGTTCAGTGTTACATCATTAGAAACCGCTGAAGCTTGCACCTTATAGTCAGAGGCGTGATGATGTTCTTTGTACACTGATAACAGGCTACATAACAATGGCGGACGGTACTTGACAAACCTTAAGTCTTATCTACAGTGAAGAGCCTGGTCAATGAGGTTATGCATAATATACATTGCGACTTCATTTGAACTTGCGAATTCATTTGAACTGGTACGTCACATTGACAGTTGTGACAGCTGAAGAGCAAGAGATGGTTGTCTAAACCCTTCTCCTCCCCCACAAATACTCTTGAATCTTCCCACTAAGGTTTCTGAAGGCAACTTAAAAAAATTGTAAATAACATCGTCTTTCCGGAAAAAAAAATTAATATTTAAACTTTAAACTTACCATTTTGAATACCATCACCACAAAAAATTGTACAATTTTTAACATTTTGAAAATTTTATAACTTAAATTGATTGATCTGTCTCCATCCAGCAAGGTAATAATAAATATAGAATCCTTTATGCTAAATTAAACCTTAAGGCCGATGAGAGCCAGCTCATTTTGGCCCTTATGGTAAGCCTGCAGATGTTATGGAAGAAATAAGGATTGGCCTTTCTGCACAGTTTGTACCGCAACGAAGGGTACTGATATTCACAATTCCAAGGAACATAACTACCATAAGCACTTAAACCTTGGAACTGCACCGCAGAAAGCTTGTGCTCTATCTGCTTTATCATCCCGAAAACATTCCATCAGGCTAAATGAAAGCAATTCTATTTATAAACAAATTTATCTAGCTCATTAAAATTAACATAAACAAGAAAATAATTGTATTCTACAAAAGCGTATAAAAGTCTTAATGGAATATTTACCCGCACGTATGTGTACATGCAAACCACTTCACATGAACATTCACATGAACATTCACATGAAAGCTGAAAATTGATTTTTTGATTTGCCGTCTTCAATCTTCATCAATTGTTAGGCAAAGCTTATAAAATGTTGAATGTGATAAAGACATTTTTATCGCACAGTAGCACAACGTAGAATTTTAACGAAACACTCTTGGCGATGAGTTTTAAGCTGTTTGCCTTCTTATTTTCTAACAAACATGATTTCCTTGAATATGTACAAATGTGAGACAACCAGTAAAAAAAGCAGAAACGGGCAAAGAACTCGTAAAATGTTTCCTTTACCAACTCTCGTTTTATTTCTATCTCTCTCACTCTCTCCATGCTTATCGGAGTGTATGAACTTCCACTTCTATTCAAGCCATCAGCTTCTTACATTCAGGAGTCATGCAGCTGTTTTTATGTTTGCCATTAACATTTGCATAGGAAAGTCGAAGGATGAGATGAACGTATCGAAAGGACCGAATCATATACACATGCAAACGTGTTAGACATTGAGACCAGGCATCTTTAAACTGAAGATATTTGGGCGAAACATAGCAAAAACTCGAATTCAACGTGAATCGAGATAAAGTTGATAGCCTTTAAGGACTTAAGCGAATAGTGCTATTTGCATTCACACAGTCAATGCAGTCGATTTTATACTCATAAAAGAATTTGTATGCTGCACTATCCTTCGTAAATGAAACGAAGGCACTTTTTCTAATTTGTTTCCAGAACTTTACCATGACGTTGGTGTGGAGAATTTCAGTACGATCTGAAAGCCGTGGCAACTTTTATATTTGTAAGCTGCGATTTGAAGACGTGAACGATTTTCACAGAGATTATGCCTTATATAAAATGACAAAAAAAACTTGATTGATGTTGAGTAAACCCTGGTCGAATTTCTTGATTATTTGTCATGAGTGGCTCTGAAAATTTACTTGACAAATTGGTTCGAAAATGTTCCAACCCAAAGTGTTATACCTCCACCTAAAATAGCAACCAAAGTGCCGAAACCATGGAGCCTCAACATAAACTTCCAACTTATTCTATCACGTTCATTTGAACGCATGCTATATGGATATACGTATCCTTTGCCTGAAGCATTTACTGGAAAAAATTTCAGGCATTAAAAACGATAAATTTGACTCTCCGGAGAGAAATGAGCAAGATTCTCGCTTTCTGAGCTGCATGTTCCAAGTTATAGTACCAGTGATGCCAAGTATAGTACGCTGGTGACACTGATGACAGTGCACTTGGATTGCAAACTTCGGTGGAAGAAACGAAATGGGAAACATCATCCACCAGCCATTTTCATCAGACATCGCACCTCAGATTTTCGGTCTTAATTTGTTTTGTCCCTGTCTGTATAGCAATTAGTCGACCGAAAACACGACTTCATAATTGGATCATGTTATAACGACAATCGGGGAATCCATATTTTAAAATAGATGGAAATTTTCAGAAAATGGTAGAAAATAATAGTTTCCACTTAGATATACTTCGAATAAATTCATTTTGTATGCTTTAAAAAAAAACAAAATGTCTTTATTTCAAAGACAGGGACTTATTCCCATAAGAGGAGGAACTTCGCGGCTTACCACAAGGATGCTTGTTTCAATACTTATTTCTGTGATAAGGGAATAATACTTGTGTTAAAAATAAACCAGGCTTAAGTAATGCGCAACATGTGGAAAGTAAGACCAAATGACAACACTGATAGCTATCATTCAAAAATTATTATTTTATTTTACGCATTATAAAAATATTGCGTTCAATGAAATCAAAATACTTTTTATCATTGGAAAACATTTACAGAGCAATCGGGACATGGAAAGGAGATTGGATTGAGTCATCAGTAAGTGAGTTCCTTCAATCTGCTTTTCTGCGAAAACTCCTGCGAGCTTTAATATCTGCGCAATATATCAGGTATCCGTGAGAGTCCAACAACATGATTGCAGCTATCAAGATTGAAATTAGAGCTCTTTTGACCACGCACTCGACTGTCAAAATATTGGATTGGCAATTATTTGATTGCAGATTTCAGTTATAGATGTCTCTCGCTCCCGTTTTTGTGATATCTGTAAAAGTCATGATCTTCTTCTTTTCATATATGTTAGCTGTCATCGTTGCATAGCTTTACAAGTTCATTGCATAAATATTTTGGTAGTTTTTTCACCTCAATATTAATATGGAGTACAAAATTGAACATTTTCGCCAGATTTTGCTTTATTATTTCTGTACAGAAAATAAAGACAGAACGAATTATTAAAAGCAATGAATTCAATCCGTTTTTATAACGAATCGTCCCTTCAGACGAAAAATGGATTGTGTATAACAATGTCAACCGAAAACGATCAAGGTGCACGCCCAATGAGCCGTTGCAGACCAGTCCAAAGGCGATGGTTTAAGTAACCAAACCATCGATTCGGAGACATGACTATTGGTTGGATTTTTTTGAATTTGACAATGAAAAATTGACCATCTCTTTGCCGCCAAACATATGGGGCACCAAATTGACGCTATTAAAAATCCTGTTGATTTCAGAAAAGCAAAATGCAATCTAAGTCGGAATGAGTTTTGTTACGTATTTCGATGTGTGGGCGCCATAAAAACAAACAAAAAAAATATATAAATAAATAAATAAATAGATAAAATAACAATAAATTTTGAAAATAACAATAAAATTGTTTTGGTTAGGTTTTTAATTTGTATTCATACATTTAAGTTAAAAGAAAATCATACGAGATAAAATAGAACTAAGAATAAAATTAAAATAATAACATTTATAATTAGATTTAGGTATTAAGTAATATGCAGTTAAATAATATTAGTAACAAACAAAAAATAAATAAAAAAAGGTCTCAGTAAAAAATTGTCAGAAAAAAAGTACGAGAAGAAAAAATTTTTAGTAGAAAAAACGCAAAATAAAAATATTTCTTGGAACGCTTTTGGGAAGAAATTTTCCATTGATATGATTCGCTTGTTTGTTGTGAATATATCGCTATAAGAAGGATACAAATTGTGACTTAATAATCGAAAATAAAGTATAGAAATGGTGTCAAGTATTGAGGAGATGGTAAATAAAGGATATAAATTGTAACTTAATTATTGAGGATAATAAAGAGAATCAAGAAGTATTAGCAGCTGTTTGAAGTGTTTTGAAGTGTTTGAAGTTTCCGCGCAGCGGAATTCATTGAAAGAGGTGGAGATTCATGCTGGAAGAAGCATAGGTTGTCAGAATCAGCGCAATCACAGCAATTAAAGTCCCGAAATCAAGCAGAGGTGGAGATTCGTGTTGGACGCAACGCAGTAGAGATCATACACTCAAATTAAGTCCCGAAAAAGAGCAGATGTGAGCAGAATCAGCGCAGCACAATTCATGGAAATTAAATATTTTATATTAACTTGCTTTCATTTATTTATTTTGACTAATATGAAAGAGTAAGCGATTTATGTGTGTGTGTGTGTGTGTATGTGACATGGAAGAATCAGGCCTCAAATAATGTCCTAAAACCCCCACGCCCGCGCGGTGAGCTAGTCGGTTAAAAGTAACTTCCTTCGGCCACCATCATGCGGCCTTTGTATTTTCAAGAAAACCTGTCTTTTAACCAGGTGCGACCTATCGGTTGCGGCAATCATTTCATTATTAATTATTTATTATATTATTAGTATTTAGATTATTATTATTTTTTTTAATATATCACAATTCTTTGAAATTTTGTTAAACTTCAGGATCTCCGAAAAGCTTATCTGACTGACCAGAATAACTACTTGGACAAAAATGCTTGCAACGTCAGTTGGAGTGGATCAAGGTTACGGGTTAGAGCATTTGCTATCTCAATGCATAATGAAGCAAATCATTGGGGAGCCTGTTGTCGAAACTGTAATCTGTCAGTTTTTCGGATATAAATCCTTATTTAGATGACGTCAAAATCATGTCGCTTTCCTTCTGATTCGGGGAGGAAAATGCTTCTGGCTGATGAAAAATGGCTAAAAAACCCGAAGCGAAAAAAATCGTAAATTTCACACGGCGAAGCCGTTCCTTCTACACCAAGCCCAAATCACTTCAGCACGAAGACCATGCTCTGTGTCTGGTGGTAACAGAGTAGTATTGTGTATAATGAACTCTTGAAGCCCGGGTGAAACCGTTAATATGGCCTGAATGCACCAGAAAACATGACAAAGTAATTTTGCTACACTACGGCGCATCGCCACACAAAGCAAAACCAGTGAAAGACACAGCGAAATCCCTTGGTGGAGACATCCTTCTGCACTCGCAGTACTCAGAAAACTTGGCACCACGGGACTAACACTTCTTCGGATCAATTCAAGAAATCGTTATGCGCTCGCAGAGCAGGACTTCAGCGATTTTGAGGAAGTTGGAAAGTGGCTCGACAAATGGTTTCCTGGCCAAAGACTAGCAGTTTTTCTGGCATGGTTTTCATAAATGACCTGAAAAATGGGCAGAATATGTAGAAATCGATGTGATTTTAAATTAAAAAAACTTTTTCCTAGAAAATTACGTATTTTTCCGACTGAAAAATCCTATGCATACACCGAGTATTTCCTTAGATCACTCAGAATATTTTTTATCAGCGTATACATGCTCTGTTGCATTTTTATTTTGTAAAATACAGTTTAATCACAAAACAGGATCAAAAAATTTATTTTCAAAATGTGCAACTCAAGGATTAATTGGTTTCTAGAAATGCGAATGTCTGAAATATGAAAAAGGACATCAACGCACAATAAATCAAATGTTTTTGCTACCAACTTGAAGATAGTATTTCCTTTGATAAATGGGCGACAAAATGTGAATGCCTCCACCATTACTGCAAATATCCCTTTTGTGACTTCTTCATTATTTTCACATAATGCACAATACCAAACGCCATCCAAATTCATTAATCCAACATCATCATTGAATGACAAAAATTATACCTGTTCATATTCATTATATTGCGCACATCCTTTCAGTCCTTTTTGAAATCGTTGGAGGTGTTTTGTCTAATTTTCAATACTTTTTTCAATGTTTTTCATTTAAGCTAAGATATAAATGGCCACAAAGCATCTTCAATTTTAATCACTGCCAGGTCAAGATCGAAATGAAAAATAAAGAGATCCTTGTTCTGTAGAGTTTTCAATGTTTATTACTCTTTTCTGCCTGATAATATCAATGAGAATTTTCCTGTATTATTTTTGCAGCACTTTGACAAGATTTTAATTTTGTTTTTGCTGATTTGAATATTAAATGGGATTCACTCCTCTGAATCTATGGGAGCAACGTAAATAAATAGAAAGTGTCTTTACTTTATCCAAATGAGAACATATATAGATCAAACGTGAAGTATTTCCAATCACGAGACCAAGCAACCCATTCATTTCGCAGGATAATAAAAAGTTTACGTCCACAATCATTTCATGATTGGAATAGACAAGCGTCAACTGCACGTCGCCCAGAACGAAGCTTGACTACAAATGAAATTGATGCTCGAAAGGATCCATTAGGAATCGCTTGACTAGAGCCTTTTATAAATCATCCGTTCATGGCTTTCTTCATATTCCTGCCTAAGCTCAGATTCTTTTTCAGCTTTTGGACTTGTATGCGTAGTCACATGTTAACCACAGGTTGACCACCTCAAGCAATCCTTTTACCTTTTGTGTTCGCAGTCAATTGTTTGTTCGTTTGCCCATGTCTTTATGTACCAAACACAAACAATATAACAAAGGCAAAGGACGTTGAATTAGTTGCTCTTTTCCAACTTGCACACATGATATGTGTTGTATGAGAAAATCATAATAAATGAGTAAAGATCGGATAGGGGATAACCGCCTTGGGTGAAAATGTTACAATGTCCAAAAAGGAAATCCGATTTAATTGGAAATCTCCACAACAGCCAATCAATAGATGACGTAGAGAGCAGCAGCATAAATCGTCTTAATTTCCACTAACTTCGTGTTTTACCTGGAGACGATTAAGTTAGAGATTCAGACATCCGGATTGCTTTTTACAAAAACAATTCTCGACTTCAGTCCAAACACCAAATGTCCGTTTCGCTATCGTGTTCCTCAACTGACCAGAATAGGCCCCACTGAACTTTGCCTTCTAGTTGATTCGGATAACGTCCTCGTCATCCTTCCTTCTTCGACAACTTCTGACATCAATGTTTGTTTCACAAGTCAGTTTCGATTTTCAATTTCAATGAATGTCCTTCAGAACCCTTTATCATGGTACGTCCCTCGACATACATTGTTGATTTCTATGGTAGCCTCAGTGTTATCTAGTGCACATGTTGGTTTTGTTGACAATTATGGAGACTTTGGACGATTCAAAGGAGCATGGCGAACGCAACGAAAATACTACAATGAAATGAGTAGTGCGACAGCTGATACCAGAGAAGGATGTAACAGCTCGAGACCGTTCGGGCCTAGGAAGGACCAAAAGCGAATAACAAAATGAAGTTCATCGAAGATAAATATGAAATGGTTATGATAAACAACATCCTGTGTTATAGGTCTTCGATTTGGGTGTATGTAGAAATATACAAGGACATTTTTAAAGCTGAATTTCATTGAGGATGAAAATTTATTTTCGGAAAGTATCTTATGCCTACCGGATTGCAACAATGGTTTTAGGTGACATGTAGGTTGGAAGACATTTCAAAATAACACCAAAAAGTTTGAAAGGAGAAATTCGTGCACTTTTTTCTTTTAAATTGTCAATGAAAGTACTCCATTCTTTCGCTGTAAATATTTAAATATGTAAAAAAGGATTTAGTTTCTACGTTTTCAACATTTCGTAAGGATTTCAAAACACGGTCACCAGGATATCCAATGAATCTTTTTGCTCTTGGTTACGTTGGACTCTGCCCTCTTTTCGGGAACATTGTCCGATGGACTTGCCCATTGATGATCGCTCTAGCTTGTAGAGATGATTCTTTGGCTAGATGGAACATACCGAAGTTATGTGCATCGTTCACATGACATCTTGATTTTGAAGGCTTAAAGTTTAGTTTTTCATGTGCGTAAGGACATTTTCCCATCACAATTAACGCACGTTACTAATGTAGATATATTTGATATATTTATATCAGGTAATACTAAATCTATGATTATATTATATAATCCTTAGAGGAAGTCAATTATTCTCTAAATCTTGCCTTACATTTCTATAGTACTCAGCTTTATTTTTCTAAGCCATATGCTGGTCTCTTTCACAACTTGATTTCTGCATTTCGGGAAAGATTTTTTCGCATTCGAACCAGGATACCATTTCATTTATGCCAATCTTGCCGAGCCACTTTTTTAACCATGTTACAAATAACTAAATATATTTACCATAAGACAACAGACCCTGTGCGAAAATACAACTATAAACGAACGAACACAAACAATGATTAACGGAAAACTACCGTAAACTTGCAGCGTCTCCATACATACATAATAATACCACATAGCGTTAACACTCCCCGGCAACTTCTCGTAGAAAGAGATAGCAAAATCATTTATCAAAATCAATTATATTTGTATTTGCGCTTTTACGCAAAAGCTTTGGTTAAGGTATGAGTATTGTACGCAGAAATGAGCAGGCCAAAAAACGCACTGATATTGGTTGAATGTCATTAGACCAGGAGTTTGGTCGAAGTGTTCACGCTGTATGTGCTTACGCTATGGTATAACTGCGCAGTAGTTCCGCTCATATGAGGATATCAAAAACTGGCTATATTCATAAACGAAGAACAAATTTCCTGTAACGGTATTCGAGCTTTGCCAGAAACGCGACAAAAAGTCGTAGCTGCTTGCAAATAGTACTTTTACAGATTCACTAGCAACAATTTCTTACAATGAGTTTTCATTTTCATGAAGAAAATTATCCAGAATAACAGTGGAAGTATTAATCAACTTAGCATTATAAGCGGCAATGTGCAGTTTTTTGACAAATCAGTTGAGTAAAAGAAGACTTGAGAGAGTGAGATAAGGAGAGAGTGAGAGGGAGTAAAGTTGTCAAACGCAATTAAGTAATCAGAGTGATGAAAGTAAATGAATAAATGAAATTCAGAACAACATCTTTGGAAGAAATTTAAAAAAAAAACTTATTATTATCTATTCAAAGATTAACCAAAGAAGGGATCAGCCTAAGGGTAAAGAAAATAGAAAAATCAGAGGTGCAAACACTAGGTGCAACTTCTTTGCAGTGCTCAAAGGACAAGCAGAGGTTAGCAAATCGGTAAAGATATTGGCGGTGTAGATTTTACCAATAAAAGTATACCAATGAAGTATTTGGAAAAGAGAAGGACGCTCTAGAGATACTCTAGAGAAGAATACTCTCCTTATACTCTAGATAAAGCCAAACACAAAAAGAGAAAGTCCAACCAATGGATGCTGCACATAGCACAGAAGTGTTTGGTCCTTGGTGTCCAACAACAACATGAATTCACGTGGTTTAACGTGGACACCTGCCATGATGGCTTAATTCCACGGTCTGCACGGACGGGGTTGAGACAATGTGTCAACCACCACCCCAGATCTTACGGGTGGTGGTTGATACAATGTTCCAACAGGTCCCAATTTATTCAAAGCTACCTGGATTCCTGAGCACAACTGGTGAATGCTCAGTCCAACAGCAGCAATAAAAATTTGTTAGTAAGGAATTTTAATAATTAAATATAAATAAATATATTAATTACAAAATATTAATAAATATTAATGAATATTAATAAATATTAATAAAAATTCCAAAACACAACTTAAATTATAACACTATATCTGGTTCGTTTTCAATTTTCGTTTTCCAATTCAAACACTATTTCTGGTTTCAGCCAGAACAGCATTGACTTCCAGGGAGACTCTGAATTTCACATTCACTCTGAAAATGAAAATAAATAAGACTTCTCTATTGAGGGCTCTCTCAAAGCCTTAAGGACACAGCACGTGTTTGATTTTGCTTGGGTAAAGAACTTTGCCACAAATAAATCTACCATTGACATTTGAAATTTACCTTATTACTTGGTGCATCTATTGAAAGATCAGTCCTAGTGATGTCCTTCAAAAGATTAATTAAATGAATATCAAAATAGTACAATAAAAATGACTCCAGATGGAAGATATCAACATGTGCTACCCGTGTAGAAATTCGATCAATCAGCTGCCAACGAATACGTCAAAAAACTTTAAGTGCCATTTTCATTTGAATCACTTTTCAAATTTTCTCAAGTCTAATTTGTTTCACTATTGGCATGTTTTGTGGTTAAATCTGCTTGAATTCAGTCGAAAATTCTGGGAATAATTGCCGACATACTAGGAGCAGATTTTCGAACCCACTTTGGCGCCTTGATGGAAATG
Source organism: Stratiomys singularior (assembly GCA_954870665.1). Classification (NCBI taxonomy): domain Eukaryota; kingdom Metazoa; phylum Arthropoda; class Insecta; order Diptera; family Stratiomyidae; genus Stratiomys; species Stratiomys singularior. The sequence continues at coordinate 23,190,812 of OX940881.1, read as the reverse complement.
GTTTCCAAAAACGATTAAAAATTTTTGACGTAAAGATATTAGATATTAAACAAATTTTATTTTTGCCACGGGCCAGTATTTACTGACTTTTGTGTCGACCAGGTCATGCTTGTGTTTTTTTCGTGAGGACGCGTTTCGGATGTTTGTAGATATCATCATCTCCAAAATTAGCTTTTGATGGCGAGAAGCATCTAAAACGCGTCTTCACGAAAAATACAGTATGGCACACGTCCATGAAAGGCATTAAACCGGACCATTGATGGCCGCGGGTAGACGGCACGCGTCCTCATGCAAAGAGCATTATGGTCCGGTGGACATAAAAGATAGTGACTTGAAAGGGTTATACAATTACAAGGCTGAAGAAAACGCTATTGAAATTTTTCTTTTCTGCCAATGACAGGCACACCAGTTCCCTAAGAGCAGACACTACAGACAACAGATAGACTTATATGTAAATTTTGACTTTTATCCACAAAGAAAAGGACACTTACAGATACTAAATAACTCTTTAGCACTGCTATTTACATTGTTGGCAAGTAGCTTTCTCTTTTGTCGAATATTTAAATGAAAGTTAGTGTTTCTGCTCCTGGAACGTCCTGTTTGTTTCGTGGAAACATTCTTTTCCAACTGAATCTACAATTAATTAAGCAAAGAATGTGTATACAGGCAAGCTTTCAGTTCAGATGAGAAGAAAAAAAAAGACGCTTTATCAGTGATGACTATGTTACAGAAGTCACGATCAATGTTTTCATGAGTTCAGGCGAATTTTGAGGCAAGATGATTTATAGGACAGCTATGGTTACTCACGTTCAAATGATTTCTCACCAAATGTTTTTTGACAACAACATGCTGTACACCCATTGATATTTGCTTTAGTTTTGGTAATCAATCCTGGATTCCTCAAAAACAATGCTACCATCACTTTTTCATCCTCTTCAGCGAGATTCCCTTAAAAGACTCGATAGTTACCACGTAAATTCGATTTGAGACATAAAACCCAGTCACATATGAAACTTTAAAATCAAATATCTCCAATTTTTATTAAACATTTTCACCTCGTGTACTAAAGACATTTTTGATTCCTTAAGGTAGGCACAAAGAAACAAAGCAGACCCAGGAGCCGTGGTGATTCTGTCAACTGGGAATCAGAGCGTTTTCAGCCATACACTATCGTTTCCTCCACCATGACCATGCCTTTATTTTCAAAATTTTCTACCTTCACTTCGATTTCGATCCGTGTCCTGAACTAAAATAAACCCTTGCTTTTTTCTGTAATCAATATCAATTCCCTCCAAAACCATGTCAAGCGACTTGACACTTTCAAAACGACACATTCAAATATTCTGTTTATGCCTTCGAATTACACCTTTGAACAGTACATAAGCCTCGATTTCCAAACGTATCATTGTTCCCTTAGAATAAAGGACCAGGAATTGCTGTTTTTCATTAGACCAGTGTGTTTCAGATGTCAAGTCCCAGTTTTCAAAGTTGGGTGCTACCATGATGTAGCTCCCTACTGTGACGTTATTGATGTCCAGCGACATAAAAATACGTCGTCGGACATCCTGTAATCGCTGTAGCCCCGTTCTTCCTTTTTGAACTGGTTGACATCTTTTAGCTGGCAGATGTCTCTCGTAGATGTCTCATTAATGTCAACTATGTGAAAAAAATTGTCACTCTTTTTTATGCCACTTTCGGCTGGCAACTTTCCGAACTCTATGAGGATGAGAACTACGTCTCCACCTAATCCGAGGTCTTTCTTGTCAGAGCTTTTCCCCGTGTACAAACTATAAGCTACCATGTAACCAGTCCTGACACACATAGCCCAATTTTTGTAGCCAAATCTTATGGGTATTCCCCTGATAAATTGTTTGGAGTAATGCTTTCCATAGTACGAAATCATGCTTTCGTCGACGCTGTAATGCTCACCTAGACCGTCAGGTTTTTGTAATGATTCGCCCAAACTGTCTAGCAGCGGACGTGAATTATACAGCCTGTCAGAAGAAGCGTATGATCATTCAATTGGAAGTTTTGAAGTATCGCTTCAAATCTGTTACATCTTACACTTTCTGCAAGAATTTTCGGCACAACATTATCCCTAGAGAAATACAGCCTTTTATTCGGTAACTTCACATAACCCGACAATAACATAGCACCCAAAAATACATTAATCTCGTCTTCTGTAACCATCAATGACATATTTCTCCGTCCCGCATAGAAGTTTGTTTGGTCTACAATTTGTTTTACTAAATCTTTGTGGGGAAAAACAGCCTGAAATATTCAAGGGGGTCTTTACAATTCTAACTTTCTTCAGACGTTGGTTGTGTGTTGTATTCTGTGCATGAAAACTTTGGTTATTTTTTCCTCAAAGTCGTCCCTTTCTTCTTAGTCTGAAAAGAAGAAAGGGGTTCATCATCTTTATCATCGCTTTCTTCACTCGATGAAAGTGGCCGCAAAGTTCCGGTATTTGACGATTGGAGCCCTGAAAATGTCGATGGCAGATTATTATCTCTTTTTACTTGAAAACGTTGTAGTTCACATCTACTTTGTAGCAATTTGCATCCCAAGTGGTTTATATTTGTATTACGCTCCTCATAAGGCTTGTCACTGTCCTCATCTGTAGCCTGATCAACTCGTTCAATAGGTGGTTCAACATAAATAAATTTTCCTGCAGTCTAATTATCATTTTCGCATTCTAAAGCCGATAAAATTTCATGCACCTTCAAACTGTAACAAGCAAGCAAAAAGCACAATTTAGAGCCCAAAATGCATGACGTCCGATTTATCTTATGGTAGTTAAATTACACACATAAAAACCGAACTAACAATTTTAGCATGAAAAAAAGCTTCCGTATGCCTACGTATACACTCTATCAACAAACACAATAAATTTGTTAGATGTTCATTGCAGAAATTCACAAGAAAACGCAAATTATCAATGAACATTTACTCACAACAGTCCGACCGCGTCCCGCCATTTTGGAAAATTACAACTGACAAGCGAGTTATGTCATTCATCTGTTTGAAATGGGGTTGCCAATGTGGAAAAAATACTAAACTTGAAATTTATCGGACGGATTTATCGGACTTTATACTGTAATGGGTTAGTGACATGATGACGCATTGACAAGTGCAAAACCTTTCACTTAAAACTGTCGCTGGATTTTCGTTTAAGACCAATTCTGGGAATAATTAATGTTTGAACCCGAATTTGGCAACCAGAGCGAAATGACCCTAAATATAAAATTGGTTTAATAGCTGCCGCAGGTCAAAGTCACGCTGTATTTTTCATGAGGGAGCGTTTCGGTTGTTTGTTGGAATATCTTCTTTAGAGGTGTTGGCTAGAGATGGCTGGAGGCACCAACGGGTCAACGGGTCCTCATGAAAAAAAACTCTCTGTTGCCCGGCACCTGTAAGAAGAATTAGAAAGCAAATGGTAACCGCAGATTCCCAGAACGCGTCCTCATGATAAACATTTCATGGTCCGGCCAACATAAAATGATGAGTTTCAAAAATTTTGAGTAAACAAAATTGTTTTCGTTCTGTGCTCCAAAGACAGGCTCAAAAAAGTGCCTTAAAACTAGGCACTTCCTGCAGATAGTTACTGACTTTTACCTCCAAAGAAACGATTCCTTGCTAAAACAAAATATATATCAGCAATTATGTTATGCTGACCTAACTCCCAAGCACAACTATTTACGTTATTGCCAAGTATCTCCTCATTTGTTGAATATTTAATTGAAAACTAGTTTAGTGGTCCTGGAGCTTCCTGTTTGTTTTGGTGAAACTTTTTTTCCCAGCTCAATCTATAAATAATTGTATAAGGAAGGTATATAATCGTATACTTTCAGTTCAGACGAAAGGACAACTTGCTGAATGTGAAACTCGTCTTGGAAATGTTGTTTTTTTCGGCCATTAGAATTTACTCATAGCCGCCAGGTTTGTTGCAGAACTTTTTATCCTGTTAAGAGAAATTGTACTTTTGCGAGATTCAAGGAGGGGTTAGGGAAATAAATAAAAATAAAAATAGCTCAGTGATGGCAAGATGTATTCGACAAAAAAGTTGTACACTACGCTAATTATAAAGTTTTGGCTTATCCAATTATTTTTCATTTGTCGGCCATAAAATTCGTCAGCCTTGTTCGTACTGACTTCAATTACCATTGCATCAAGAATATTGTAGACGTTTAGATAACTTGATTAAATGGAATTTGGAACAACCCCCCATTCTTAACATTCACTTGCACATCGGACATAATGCATTTACTTGAATCCTAACCAACAATCCTCAAACAAAATTCATCTTTATTTCTGCTCCAACCATATCCTGTCGAAAAACTCTCACAATTGTCTTGTGGAAATTAAATTGCATGAATGTCATACTCCGTATCATTCCAGACTCATTGACGTAATTCCATTAAAGTTCTCCGATGCGAAATGATTCCATTAAATCCAAAGAAAAAAGAAAAGGTCAGAAAGGATCAAACTTATCCTTCTCTAACTGAAACTCAACCAAGTGATTCATGGAACGAACAAAAGCCTAGCGTAACCGTTTGTACGGTTTGATGAGTCGAGCGCCATCACACAGTATATATAAAAGTAAGATATAACCTGGTTTTATATATGTCTATGCTAAAAGACAATGTCGAAATTTTTACACAGTCTAACCACCAATACGCCAAAGAAATTAACAGACGTTCAGATCCTGTCTAAGATATTCTCAAGCGACGCCATTTGGATGTATTTGATAAAGATATTAAACCAAACAAAATTTAATTAACGCGTTTGCATTTACAAATTTTATTAAAAGCGATTGTGTGAACGTTGCTTGATGTTTTTGCAACAAGACTATGTCAGCTTTTTCGCAACTCCAAGGAATAAGAAGCATTTCATGTTTTATTGTTGATGAGATAGTAAACAGTAGTTCGATAAGTCCCTGGAAAGTCATCACAGCCATTTACGGAGTCTGGCAGCTACTGAAAAGTGCAATGAAACATAAATGTTTCCGTAGAATAAAAACAAGGCTATTGTCGGGAAACCTTTATATAAGCCCACTCCTTCCATCAATGGTCTCGTTAGCTTACTGTGGGACGAACTACCTCCTTTTCATAACCATCCCAACCTTAAACTATGAGTGGTGCGCTGTTCTAAAACGTTTATTCGTTATGGCTCTCATTTATCTGCAAACATCTGGTCAGATATAAATACTTACACTCTCAGTTGAAATCCCAGGATATTAAACATTTCCTACATCCTAGAATGTTCCAACACGGAAAGTATTATATCAATTTTACAGCGAAAAAAGTAAAACACGAAATTTAGAATCTACCTCAAAAGAATTGCTTCTAGACTTCGAGTCCTGGCCAACACATGTTTCATATATCCTGGATGCTATACGAACGCCAGAAAAATATTTCTCATAAAATCATTTTTAAAATAAAACAGGAACGAAATATTCGGGACGCTCGTACCGTTTCTATTACTTTATAAATCATATTGAAAATGGCATCCTTGATTCTTTCCTACCTTTCTACGTTATTTCGTATGCGAGTGCAAGACCAAGACTTAGTCACATTTAGTTTAGTGGATGAAAATATGATTTCATTTTAATCGAATGCTTCGTCCTGTTTCGGCAAAACTAACGACGTTCTGCTGGGAACGTACGTAATTTTTTACAGAATAAATGGTTCTTAATGGGGCTTGATATACATTTTTTTAGTATTGATAAATAAGAAAGGACAATAATACAGCCACCAAATCTTATTTTAGAGCCCTTTTATCGCTTTAACACTCCAAGAAATGGTTGAGCAATCTTTCAAAAGGAATAAAGTCTCAAGCTGCAAATTGCACACTGAATGCTTAGTAGCACTGATCTACTACCTTGAGACTTCTTTGATGTTTATTCCAACTATGACCTATCTGTTATTCTACTAAATGATAATACGAAGTTTACTCATATAATTACGCTACCAAAGGGCGCTTGCACTACGAACTTATTTCCAATTTAACGCTATTCAACACGGATTTTTCATCTGCATTTGTACTTGTATGCTTAATTTGTGGAAGTTAAAGATGCACGTTCACTAGAATATTGTCTTCATGCACCTCAAGAACTATGCATTTAACTTTAGCGAGATAGGCATCGTGATCCCTTCACTCACCTACGTCGCTTAATATTTAAGCTCTCTATACTGCAAAGCTCGCTTCTTTTGCTTCATGTTTCTTCATTGTTTGTGAAGCTCCCCCACATTGCTTGCACGTTACAGTGGTGACACGCTGGATATACCTGATCAAGTGTTAACCTTGGTGTCTTTCTTTTTGTCAAATGTCGCAAGTTTTGAAGCAAGACTAAGTCAGCTTCTGTAGTATTTCCCCGATTTTGGTATATCCCCGGAGCTAATACGATTCAACACTTGTTTTTCTATCCTATTTGTTAGCGAATCCAAAGATCAACTACTAAATACGGAAAAGCACTACGTCCACCCTGAATTGATAATAGATCGGAGCCAAGGATAAGCTCATCTGCCACCCTCAACAAGGGTACAAAGCAGCTCTACACTACAATACAATACAATAAGCGTGAATTTTTAAGAGTATAATGTCAAATGATTGTACGGCTACGCTTCGTATGTTTTTGTTTATTGTCTCAATAATAAAGTAATTGCTAAAAATCAATTTTATTATGTACCAAGCAATCAAATGGATCCGTCTTACCACTAGATTTAAAAAGGATTGGGTTTTTTTTCATCTTTGTTACCTGGCAGAAGCAGCAGTAATTGATTTTACATTATAAAGCTGCTTGCTTTGAGAGGCTTGAGAATCGTTCCTATTTTCAATGTTGTCATCCCATGTCAAATTGTTTTTAAATGTCTGGCCCAGGGATTTGTCAATAAATGCCTTAAAAACTTTGAGTTGAAACAAATATAGTTATAACTTCCAGTGATATTACTATGGCTTTTTCTAAACAACAGCTCATGCTCTTGACATACAGGAGTAATGCTTTTAAAAATCCTCCTTGGTTTTGATGGTTGGGATGCAGTTTTCATACCCAGTTTCCGTCCATTCCAATATCGGCAACATAATCCATACAGACTGGCTATGTGATATTTTCAATGGCACTTTGTATGATTCGTTTCTAAACGCGAATCATTCTTTGCTCATTCTGGGGCTTATAGCAAGGTCTCGTACATTATAGCAGTGTTCGCGACTTTTTTCATTGCGCAAATACTCTGACAGAAAAATTCAAATATCTTCATGGAACGGTAACTTCAAGAAACACAACAACATCTACCCCTGAGACTTTCTTGTGAAGCAGATTTGCGACAGTTTTCGGCTAAGTTAAGATGCCATTCATGCCAAAAGCCACATGCATTTCAAATACTCTTTGACGTTTCGTTTATAAGTACGACTGTAATCAACCACGGAAACTAACCTTTCTGTTCGGAAAGACATGCCAAGCGTTAACTTTTGCGACAATCACGTCCTTTTTTGACAAACTTACGCTTTTCACAAGTGTTTTCTCGTGTTATGGGCACTTTATAAAGAAAAAACTTGCGATAACTCGACTACATCGCTAACTTTTCCAGACATAATCCGTCAACGGCCATATAAAATACCGTTCATTGATACAAATTTTCGCGATGTGTAAGTCTACTTAGAGTTTTGTGTATATGTGCATGAATGAAACGTTCATGCCTATAATTACGTTTGCTAGTTCGGTCTGTTCTATTCTTATTATTTCACTTATCACTCGCAGACCAAAAATAAAAAGCCTTTAAGTACTAGTCTGAGAGATCGCAGGATCTTGACGAAGATTTTCATTTCTAAAAATCACTCATACCGAATATTTTTAACATGCTCTTAACAGTATGCGTTAGTTGTTTTTTTTTTTAAAACAATTTTGACCCGCTGTTGAATCTTCAACCTATCCATGATCACTTCACAAACAGTACTGACCAGTGCGGTTACTTTAAGTATGATTTAATGATCATACATACGTAACCACTGAACAGCACTATCACTTCGAACAAACCCCCAATATTACGGTATTCAACAACAATTTTCAAGATACGTTGGGCTGTGCAAAAAAAAGTGTTGGAAATATTAGGAGGAGACAAATGGTTTGAGTGATATGCATTAACAGTCTGTTTAAGTTTTGTATGTATGTAAAACGTCTCACCCATTCAATTTCACCGGAAATGTGCTTCAAAAGGTCAATTTTTGAAGCATTTCGAAATTTCTAAGGAAATTTAGACTCAGAAAGGCCCACTCACTTACTCCGCTTGATTTTTAAGCTCTCTTTTATGAAAAGCTCACTTTATTTGATAGATGTGGTTCTCGTTTCTCTTTTTCTTTTCTTTTGTTTTTTTTTTTGTGATGCTCGGCGAAACGATGTGGATGTCCCAAAATAAAGGTTATATTTGATAGATCAATCAAATCAAGTAACCCATCTATCGTTAAAAAATAAATTAAATTATTATCTAAGAACACAATTTGATGAATATCATTCAAATGTAAACTTTTATGCTTGTTTAATCCAGTAGTAAAATAACTTTAGACAGCTCGAAAGGTTAACTCCGTGATGGCTGTCAATTTGTCATGAGTATTTTCCTTCAAATGCCACAGCGAAATCAACTTGGGATTTCAACAAACTTCACAGGGACTACTCAAAAAGTTTAAATTATGTTTGCGTTGAAAACAATGGAGACCGCATCTTTTGAGTATCATTTTCGTAAAGGAAATTTCACGAGGGCGTGACAATGATGAATTTCTATCAATACCGATTCGGTTCAATATCTGTGCTGCTGGAACCATCTTCTATGGTTTTAGCCAGGAAATTTTTGCAATTCAGGAGCTGAGAGGTTTTTTTTCTAAAAAAAGGGCCTTGCTTTTCTGAAAAGGTAAGGGCCTTTCGAAAAAGTAAGTGCTGAAAAAGTAAGGGCTGATAATCGCAGCTCATATGGTCACATTAGAATTGCAATGGTTTCCGATGTTCCTGGTTTGACCTCCAACTTTTCCAAAGTCCGATTCGTAAAAGTATGACGTAAAACATGATAAGCACGTTTCCATTTTTCAGGTGACTAAACCTTCAAATGAAGATCTGATTTTTAAGCCTAATTTTAAGTGTTTTTTTTACTGGAACCACTTTTTCTTTTTTTTTTGTATTATTCTCAGGAAATTTTCGCAGGTTAGGTACCAAAAATTTGACAAACATCTTCACATAACGCTCGGCATTCACTGTAGCTGCATGTCACTTTTGATCTTTAAAAGCAAAGTCCAACAAGTCGACATCGCGGCCGATAAGGTCGCTTTACAAAAATGAAAATGCTGCTCATATTGCGTTTTTTCCCACTTTTGCAAAACCCTATTCGTAGATATCCGGCAAAAGCCATGAGTTCGTCGTTTAGCGGAACGTCTTGAGCCTTCAAGTTAGAACTTTTTGTGAGAAATTCTCCACCTTTGAATTCTGGATACCTGAAAACAAGACAAAACAGACGGTCTCGGATTCGTTGCTCCGTTCTGAAGGAATCATGATTTTGGTTAGATTCAGGAAGTTTTCCAGTTCAGGTGCCCAGAAGTTGTTATCTCCAGATTACGATCTGGAATCACTGCATCAGGATGTCAGCTTCTACTTTCAAAAAACTAAAGAGCAAGATTTTTTTGACATCACCGCCCATACGGTCAGTTTCGGTGAATGAAGGAATTTATAATGCTTAGGTTTGGGAATCGCTGGCCTCTCAATATGGCAGTTCTGCTTGTTGACGTGCCCATCAGGATGGAAATGAGCTGCATTCGAAAACAAGATATTATTTAACGTTCTCATCTTGAATAGCTGAAAAAAACACTGATCAAATGGTCATTTTCAAAAAAACTAGTGGCAAAAGTTTGCCGCATTGCATTGCAGTTCATATGGTCAGCTCCGGCAAACAAAGGAGTTTCTTACGCTTGCATTTCGGAGCAAGATGAAAATGAGCTGCATTCAAAATTAAAAGCGTTGAAAAACATTAAAAGCTTGGTTTATAACGTCAATCATCTGACAGGAATCCAAAAGATTCATTTCATATACCGATAGCATTTTATTGGGATGTCGTTTTAGTCATTACGCAGAATGTGGTATTTTGAAATTTATTGTGTGACATATTTCAATCACTTTCGCGCTTCCTTATCGAAAGGTTCGGATCTTCAATGACGGAGTTTTCAATACTTCCGTAGTATTGGTCACTCTCGTTCCTCTTAGGGCAGCTAGATTTTGATCTTTTCAGTGTTGCACTGGTCGTTTTAAACTATTTGACCCATATTCGGTCCTTTTTCTTCATGCGAAATATAAGTGGAATATGTGGCTCTAATTTTAACTTTGTTTGAACATTGTTTATATCAGTTTTCTGTTGACTCTCATCGTGAATCATTATTTATTTAATACTCTCGCATATGTCTAATCCACTCGTGAGAAACGCTCCAAATCGACTGAATCTCCGAGAGTCAGGCAGCCAGTTCATTTCTCCACTTTTGTCATATCTGCTTAACACATGTCAACTTGACAGGTATCATCTTCCTTTTTCAAAGATTCTATACAATTAATGTAATAAAAAAAAACTCCCACACATAATCAAGTCAAGGGAGTAACTAACATAAATTGAATGTTCTCTGAGAATTTTTGAGTAAGAGGCAAAATGTTTTCTACTTCGCGCTCTTTATAATGTATCGAGGCATTCTCCGTGGCTTTTGGATGTTCTTAAGATTGGAAGTTCAACAAAATACTATTCAAAAATGAGGAGAGAAGGAATTTGTAAGGTTTTGTAGGATCTTTTTTTTTATTTAATTTATTTTGGTAATTCAATTGATTAAAACTTAGCTGCTTACGGTTCCTCTACAAAAAAATCCTTTTCAATATTAGAGTCTATATCATTTTCAGTCAATATTAAAGGAAGCTTAGCCCAGTATATCGTCTTTATGCAAAAGTTATTTAGACAGCGTCATGATTTGGGCTACTGCCCTGTCTGTGTCTATCCTAGATGGGGGCAATACACATCTGGTACTCGAGTCAAAATGCGAGTCAAATTTTCCATGAACGCAAAAGGATTAACAAGGAAATATAACATTTTTTCAACTACTACAATGAAAGGCTTTTCTGATCTTAGAGTATTGGAAATCCCTATCATGTTCCTGGGCAATGTGGTGCTAAGATCATGTGAAAGAAAACTTACAATTCCTTTTGAGTGGAGTTCATTGAAGTCTATATCGGCCTACAGAAAGGAAGGATATAAAAAAGGAAAACAAATTTTCAACTCTTCCTACAGTTAATGCTAATATGAAAATAATCTAACAACATTAACAAAGTCTCAATATGAGACCCTTCTCCGACACTTGGTCCAATTATCCTTGCAATTTTTTTTTCAATTTCCTTTATTGAACTCAAACTCTGAACTTCGAAGGTGTTTCAGAAAGATTCAGTCATATTAAATTATGTTAGGATGAACGTTTTGAAGATTTCATCCAAATATACTTCCCTGCACTTGTATCCTTTTTTAACAGCCTAATATTCAAAAAAGTACTTCATGCTTTATCAATAAAAAAAAACAGAAAAAATTTACATGGAATCACCAATAACCATCCATCATAACGATACATCCTGTGTGTATATCCTTCATACGCTCGTGTTAATCGCTGGCAAAATGGCAAACGCCATGGTGAATTGTATGATAGGACATGCAACCTACACTAATAAAGCTTACTCATGACTATATGTCATGAAGCCAACAGGTATGTGTGGTATGTTGAAAGTACTTTTTCGCCGTCTATAAAAATTTCACAGCAATCTACTCGACGAGTGAATTATTTTCACTTAAACGATCTCCTGCCGTTCAACTTGCAATCACACGCCAAACGTGAAAGTTATAATCGATTCGACGAGTGGTGTGTGCTAAAGGATGGTTGGTATAAGGATGCAGCCGGGATTTATGAGCACTAAATCATTTCCCTCATTTATAATCTGCGAAGACGCCTCACTGACTATTTTATCAGCAATCGTCGTCAACTTTCAAACTTTCAAGGATACTTTTCAGCTGTGCACGGAGGGAAAGTAGGATGGAAGTTTAACTAGTTCGTGGCCTTTAATGTCTTCAACTTGAGAACGCTGACAACTGCTTAACACATTATGCACGGCTAACGCACTCACATCACGTATCTGCAATGCTAGTGGTATATCAGAAGTTTTTTTTGAAATTTGCTTAGTCTTGTGGTTTTTCGATTTATATCTAAACAAATAGGGGTAAGATTCATGTCAAAGCGAGAATCACGAGTTGTTTGCTTGCAAATCCTGTCTCTTTTGGCGAATTGCTACACGCAAACGTCTCATAACGCCCAAATAATATTCTTTGTTAACCGTCAGGCTTCGTGAAAGGAATGCATGATGCACAACACCTTTGTTATCCATGAAAACTCACCGTCATTCGGTCAACGCGGTCCCTTTTTCGTGATAAATTCAGGTCTTTCGGCACCAGCTTTGCAGCGACACGTCTGAAGCCCAAATCATTAACCAAAATGTTTCGAACGGATCCTAAAACAATGTCCAACTCCTCCGCCATCTCTCTAATGATCAATTTGTGGACTACGGTCATCTATTCTTTGACTTTGTTTATGTTTTCGTCGGTTTTCGATAAAGATAACCTTTAACTGGGTTCATCATCGTTCAGAGACTCTCGGCCATTTCTGAAACGTTCGTTCCATTTATAAAAGACTGTTTTCTTCGGAATATCGTTGCCGAAAGACTTTCTAATATTTCGAATGTCGTCGCAACATTGAAGCCATTTTTAACGCAAAGTTGAATACAAACTGGTTGTTGCGAATTCGATTCCATTTTCTAAAGTTGACAAAATCGGAACCATGTTCAATCGCAGATGTACTCAATACGGGGTCATTTTTGCAAATGTCAAGCTATCAAGCTGAAAATTTCATAGAATGTCAATGACAGATGTTCCAACCTTAGAAAAGGGAACTCAAATCAGGTGACTGCGAGCGCCGCACATTGGTCATTCCGGAAACTTTTTGATAAAGATTGTATTCCCAAACAATCTACAGATAAATGAATTTATAAACAGACTGATATTGGTAGGCATTGAACCATTTACATGAATTTGCCAAGAAATAACTCCTGTGAAAATGCAAGAAGGTGTGTCTAAATCCCCGGGGTGGATCGCCTTAAACAGACAGTCAAGAGCCCTTCACTTTTTTATCTAGTGTTGATCAGACTGAAAAGCAAGTACTCATTCGGAAGATAAATCACTAACTTCCTTTTTACTTAAGTCGCCTTTTAAAGTCAGGGATTTAGATACAGCTTCTTTACCACGTGTACTTTTACCCTCACTTCCAGACCTAGAGAATTTCAACTCATAAAGCGGCTTCTCTATCTTAATCGTCCCTTCACCAGCCGATCCTTCATTATTCTTCAGCATTGATCTCTTTGTGGGTCCCATACCCGCAATAATCTGGACTACCACATATATACACACATAAGAGTTTTCAGATTAAACCTTAAATAGACTCCCTTCAACATCTGCATAGATCACCTCTTTCTACTAAGACCCTTAGCCCGAACCTCCAAGCCGTCCAGCAGTTCCAAATTTATTGCGTTCATTAGTAATGCATCCTAGCTCATGACAGGATCTCGATGCTAGAAGACGATGACTCGGTTCGGATACACCAATTTTTTCACTATCAACCATCTGTTAAATATGGTTGAGAGAGCTCATCTTCACGTCAACCATCAGTCCAAGTTATGCTGTCACTTAAGCAGACAATCATCCTAAATATTAAAGTTCCTACCCTTATCGCTTCAGTAAGTAGTTCTCCTGATGAACATTTTGCGAAGCTTGTCAACAACAACTTAAATGCATTAAGGCATTATTGTGTCTTGAAAGCAGTTGCCAAAAGCTTCTTTCAGTAACCTTTAACTTTACCGCCCACCAAGCTTCGTCTTCATCAAAATACCACTTGCTTGAGACGGATGCATAATCCTTCCAATTGGATTTTGAGGCAGAAACGTATGAACAATTATTTCACATCGGTTAGGATGTTACCTGGTCTAGTTCCTATGCTATTTCTATGGACTGGATAAGCTATGTTACCGGGATTACTCCGGTACGTCTAGGACTTCGCGCGTCCTAGGCCGAAACCCCTCCGGTTGGGGCTGTGGGCTCCGGTAGCTCGTCGAAGACGGGCGTGGGCGCCACTCGCTTACCCAGTTAAAGCCCCGATGAGCCGCCAAGCGAGAATGCGGCTCGTCCGGATTACGCTCCTGAAAGAAAAGGAAGAACACTACTTGACAACACACGGGGCGAAGCCAGAAGAGGAAATTGTCGCCACACCAAATCAACTTCGGAGAGAACACGGAATCCTCACACCACCCCCCGACGTCACCTCCGTGGAACCTCCAACCCACTGTGTACGCGCGCTCCGCGTTCACGCGCACCCCGTTTCGTCGCCACTCACAAAGCCGGAAGGAAACCTGCAATATAAGCAACAATCTAGCTCTCACCTAAGAAAAAGAAAACTTCCGGTAATTCTTGATATTTATTCCTAAAGAAAAATGTACGGCAAAGAACAAAAAAACAAGTGATTAAAGAAAAACAAAATAACACGAGAAGAACTTAAGGCTAGCTTACGACTACCACTAATTAGTCTTCCACGATGGGCCCCTTGCTCCGGTCCGGTCGCGCCGCGCACTCGCGAATTGAATCGACTTAATTTTCTGATAAGTTAGAATTCGCGTTTTCGACTTCACTCACTTGGCTGCACGTCTATCTTCTTGTCCTTGCAAGGTTTATCACTATCGTTTCTGAATTTTACACTAGCACTCTCACGTCTTTAGTCCTTTATTTTTATTTTTAATAGAATTTTAAACGACCACTCACTTTCCTTCTGTTCGTCTACCTCGTCCCATTCCCAACGCTAACAAAAGAGAGCGACCGCTTTTTATCTTCGTCCTTATATATCTTCCTTAACGGCTACCACCAACCAAGATTCCGTTCCTCGAACATTCACCTCTCGTTGGAACCAAAAATTAACGCTTCCCTCGCCTGCCACCGCTGTAATCCCAGTTCGCCGTAGATCGCCGCAAATATTCGCCGCGAACTACTTTACCCAACATTCGCCGCGATGATGACAGTTCGCATTGTTTACTTAACAATGTAAATAAGATTGATGAAGCTAATGACGACTCCACCATTAAGAGGGAAGTTGGTGAGTAAAAAAATATAGCCTCCCCTGTTTTGTTTTTCGGATTCCCTGCGCTGCGTCCGGTGGTTGACTTCGCCGTTGGCTCCGGGTGATCTTAGTGGCCTTCGTTTCCGCCACTTCCGACGGCGGTAGTGATCTGGCTGAAATGCCCTTAGTGCCCGTAGTATTGCTTTGTGGTTGCCGCCGCTCCTCCAGCCTGCCTTGGTAGCGCCATATGTGTGTAGCGTCGTTCAAGTGTCGAAAAATATCCTCGCCGTGATGTGCCGGCCGACGGGAGTGATCAGCTTCTGTTCAATTTTCACACGCGCCCGTATGTAACCCTCACTCGTTAAAACTTCAATGCCTGCGCTACCGTATTAACGTGAGTTATTTCCCAAGGTTAATCCTTGATCCCTTGATCGGTTCTAGGTGAACTTTGATCACTTAGCTTGCCCAGCTTTTCCCGCGACATTTCACTCGGTCCCAATTGCGTATTTTGCACGTTCGTATTGCGTGTCGGAAGAACATTGGTTAATGCTACTATTATTACCTTAACGCTAACTTACTAATGACAATGTAGTCTTACATCTATGCTCCTTACCCACAATTCTGCTTCCCCTACTCCGTCCAGCATCGTGGCTTGAAACGTGGTGGCGCTTCTTCCTCCAACTCCGGGTTACCATTCTCGTCCGTATCGCGTGGTGACAGTGCCGTGGAGGTCTCGGGAAGGGGTGAAGTCAACCAACCCGTAACAGCTATATAAAAAACTTAATAAAACGAGAATCATTTATCTTTCAACGTGTTTGATTATTATCCATTAAAGCATTAAAATAAACATGAAGACCCATGAAATGTGCCCATAACGTTCTATGTTCTTTGTTCTTTCACAACGGTGAAAGTTCTGCCAATGATGGATAGCTCCCTCCTTTCGCTGAACTACCGGCCAAAATATTTTGTGTCTGACCGTGCAGGGGTTGACACGCCTCAATCCTTTTAATATTGCTCTCCAAATCAGCGCTTGAGATATTTTCATCATTTTTAAGTGATTTTCATTTTTAACTGCAGTAAGCGGCAGGATTAACATGTCATGATTGATGCAAATGAAAAGAGGAGCCACTGCCTGATGTGATGGAACTCACAATTCAACTTGATTCTTTCCATGTCATTCAGTCTTCAGTAGGAAGACTCCTAGCAAAAGAAAAATTCATCAACCAACACCGGATAGTTCTCTGCTCTCATTGATCAGTTCTTGCAGAATTTCCATGGCCAACCCATATAGGAGAGTCCATCTACCACAATTAATCATTGAAGTTTGATTTGGAGCTTGAGAAATTCTCTTCGTTTTTCGGCGATTTCAACTTACACTTGTGTCCAGAAGAGTTGTAATGAGCAGCTTCAGTCAGACTTGACGGAATTCATAATGTGATTGACCATATCTATCTGCATTAATCTATACAAAAGATGTCTTTCAGTCTCCGTACCTTATCTCGCAAATTAGACCAGACATCATTGAAAGCATACAACATTCATCTGAAACTAGCGCAAGGATTTCCGAAGGAGTTCTCCTTGTTCCTTCCAAAATTGAAAGTAGAATGAAAGCCGACTAATATGAGAGCCAAAGGAAGGGAGAAATCCCAGTGAAGATATTCAGAAAAAGCCTCCATCCCCATCCAAAATATCGACAACATCGTTATAAACCAGTCATCGTATACGTTCATGTGTCAGTCAAATGTGTTTCTCCATCCCCAGCAAGCCAATCGTGCAAAAACAGAACTTGCTTTATTATGTCAAAGCCGACAAAGCAAACAAACTCGTTATTTCCGGTAAAGAAATCTTCGACAACAGGATCGGCGAGAAAATCATGATATGACCATATATAAAACTCAGGAAAGATCCCCTTCCACTGTCCACTCGTTTGTCCAACCTTATCAGCAAACAAAAACTTTTCAATGCACTACTACCGAGGAATAAGGGCTACCACCATATACCTAGGTATAGGTAAGTCAAGGAATGAAGTCAGAAAAATCGTTTCAGCAGAAATGTCACAATCACATCGGTTAGGTAAATCTAATTTGTTTTTCTACGCGCCGGAAATCTGGTTAAAGCTGAGTGGTATTCTTCTACTGTAAGGCTCCTGCGTGATAAGGATAGCCCGCTGTAGTAAACTCCTCTCTTCGTTTATTTAAGTTTATTTGACTGGGGCAACCATTTAATCTTGCAGTCTCGAAAATGTTAATAGTGTCGTTTTCCTTCGCGACGGGAGAGATTAAGAGTGTCCTGGGAATCATTTGATTAAAGGATACATCCTTATCCTGATAGCAATGGCTTTGAATGCTGGGTGTTCTTTCATTTCGAAAAGACTTCTTATTCTCTACGTTCCACAACAGACTATAGTCGATAGAATTTTGATTTTCCCAACCAATTTTGAGTTTCCCTATTATAAAAGTTGCACAGTGTCCTCTTGGGGAAGATTCGGATTGCAAGCTTGTACCGCAGGATTTTGAAACTGTCAATTTCATCCTATAGCTGTTTGTCACCGGAAGCGTTTATCTAACGACATCTTACACTTCTTTGGATTCTGTGTCACGCTCTGACTTCTTGCCACTTAGGCGAAACCACTAGTTTTGACCCTGGCAAATCCTTTATAACATTTTGAAATAAACTCTTTTGTTCTGATCAAAATCGTACAAGAAGGTCAGTTAAATGCCTTGCCCTTATACTAGCTCTTGTTCATTTGTTCCCCCATTTTTCAACATGCAAGCTGCTAAAACTCTCTAAGGACGATGCATATGTCCTCATATTTTTTGGCTAAATATGTTGAAGAGTCTCACTTCAAGCACCAGACTCTACCCATTTCCTGGAACTTGAGTTCGCGTGTTGGATTACTGATCTTCGTGTTTTCTTCGGTCTCCGATTACGATAAATTCTCTGATTACGTTTACGTTCTCCCTTCTGTTGGCTTTCAAAAAAGAAGATGAGTGTCCTACTTGCTACTGATATAGTTAAAAGTAGCACTTAGTTGAACTACTTTATGCTTTTCGAGCAAACTCACTTCTTCATATGTAAGGTCCTCGGACCAAGTTACAGCCGTTTCGTACAACTTTCGAGCGTAAAAATGAAAATACTTATACTGAAGAATTCATTTCAGTTTCCTTTTTCTCGAGTCGGCTTTTTTGAAACTTTATTAATTCTATCAATTTCCATTTATCTTCAACCTCAATTTGTATGCAATTATGTTCAGCCCACTAATCTCTACCTATCAACAATATAAGAGCGGTGTTTGCCAGACTAGGTGTTTCCGCGAACTAATCATTGTGAAATCATTTTTGTTGAAGTTTTTAAGCGTCTGATAAAATACGGGATAGTGGTTATGCGAACAGATCCTGAGGAATACGCATTTTCACCATGTTTGTAGTAAGTGTAGTATCGGCCACTTCCTGGCCGAAGAATTTTCAGGTAAAACTAATACGGAATCACATCGGCTTACCCTCTTTTTCTCACAGATTTTCTACCTGAATAGCTTTGCTCATCATGATTGCCCTTTCTAGCTTGAGTTCGTCATTTTTTTAAATCAATTTTTTCTATATATGGCATAGCTCCTCTCGCAAGCACACCGGCTTGTTTCGTATTCCTTGCATCTGAACGCATACTGTTCCTTATTTTAACAATTTAACTCTCTCTTATAGTTGTATCCGTAATGTTTCGCCAACTCCAAGCCCCTTTGGAATATGTTCCAGAGAATGCTCAGAATGCTAGCAATCGTAATAACCTTCAATGAATTCTATGCTTTTCTTCAGTGTACAGCATTTCATGGCAAATTTTCAATGCTCTTGATGACAGCATTTGACAGATGTCATGCGACCAGCTGTCACGAGCCGTGACCAGTTTTTTTGACGTACGCCATTGATAAAAAGTCTCAAACTGAGTCGAATCTATAAATCAAATGAATTGGAAACTGAAGTAAAGATGAGATTTGTTGATTTCAAATGAATCATTCATAGCTTTGTACCTCACTTCACCTTTTTGGTGGAATTAAGTATAGAAAAACCAACTTTTGTAATTTCCGCGATTGACAAATAATAGCAAAAGAACTTCAAAAACTGTAGGAAAACGAAATTGAACTAAATTTTGAGAACATGGTGCTATCAGTGAAATCCTTAATATGTAACACCCGATTGCCATAATCTTCGTTGCTAAGAACGAGAATAGACTCCTGCAATTATATTCCGAAGATGCTTTTCACGAAATCGTCAACGTAAAAATTATCTTCTGATAAAAGAAAATTGTGTCCGTACTTCAGGACCAACATATAATAAAACCTCGTAAATAATTCATCGTTCAAATGTTCCTTTAAATTAAATCGAAGGAAAACCTTTAAATTTTTTCCATTTTAACTCCGTCAAATGAGCTTCGCCGGTCATTTTTCAACTCTCATCGAGTCAAGTATCATAAAAAATTGATTGTGTCCTTCAACGATCCATCATCCAAAATAAAAAATAAAATTCTCGAGATATTGAACTGTCCTTTTTATTATTCCGTTTCAACAAGGCGCGTCGATTACTTCCACAGCTTCCAGTTCGGAAGTATGACGGCGTGCTTTTGAACTTCCTTCCATTCACCTGCCACTACTTTCACTGGGCCACCACCACCATCACTTTATTAGCTGTCGTACTGAATCTAAATTAGATTTACTGGCGGAGGACATTAATTCTATTGGCAAGGACACCGTCCTTTAGTCATGACGGTTTACAGCCCGATCGACAACCAACTTTTCCAATTATAACCTCTTAAATTCATTCAAACGTGATAAAGTGGTTATTGGAATACAAATCATGGAATTTGGGTAACAGTTGAAGGTTCAAGTGTGAATCCTTGTGCGGTCGTTTAACATGCGACGACGAAATCATGAGACATAACTCAACGACAAGCCCAACGTTAAACTTTCTCCATTTAAAACGTGTAACTAATTGGATTTCATGTAATTCGCATTGTCACAACGTCGACATCTAATTTCAATGTAAATTGGCACTTTCAAACGTTTATCTATTCCTAGCCAGGACTATTCGAAAGTCCTTAATGCACTTTGTTGGTCAATGATTACGTGCTAAAAATAACCAACTAGAAACTCTGTCGGTGTGTTTGAGTGTTGATGAATGGGACATCTGGGATGGCCGAGTTTCAATTCTTTTCAAATTGCTAATTATCCCTCTGAATTGAATGCAAACAGCAGCTGGGACACGTAAAGCAAAACAACTGCCTGTGAGTCCTTGCTACGTTATTATATTAAAATCTCGCAAATAAGTTCCTTTTCCTTTCTTCCTTCCACAAAATTTCCAGACGCATCAATAATCCGCATGAATCCATTAAATAGGAAGGACCACCCAAGTCTCGTAGTTTGCAACAAAATTTCAATACATTTCATGGAACAATGCCCTCTGAATCAGTGATTATGCGTCCTATCTACATTGTTCCACCACACCAACGACTCCTGATTAATATTCTTCAAGCCTTGCCAGTCAATAGATAAAAGCGAATCGATTAACACTTTCACTTGGGCATTGTTCAAGGATACAGACGGATGTTTTCAATTTTCCACAAAACAATTCGTAATGACTTCAAGGTCTTAATTTCCATGGTGTAAATGGAGTCCTTCCTAGGTAAGCGCATAATTAATCAAACACAATTTTGTGAATATTTCCTTTGTGCGTATACCATTCGGTATTAGATGTGATTAGATCTTCCTGTTTCCATTACATTTTAACTAGATAAGAGCATGAACAAATGAAAAAGCTTAGCATCAGCTTTTCCCGGAAAATCATATTTCAATGAAATCGTCTTTTATTAAAATGTGCGAAAAAAGAATTGGTGGACAGTGGATGAGGTCTAACTCCTAGCGACCTTGTAGACTATTTTTTATTCATTATTTGCTAAGGGGCGAAAAGGGTAGGCAATGAGAAGAAATAGAGAACGTACATACAACCCCGAAATCATGGTGGTGAACATGGGCGGATAACATGTCATAGTTCCAATTAACCAGGTCCTTTTGAATGCATCACAATAAACGCCAAATGGTAGAAGACTACGTGGTGTTCAGATACCAGCTTGGTAACTTATTTCCGTATACTTTATGAATTATGAATTAACAAAGTAATAAATTGAGAACAGTTGATAAATTAACAGATGCAACGTCACCATCATTTTTGCTTTCAAAACGTATACACGTATTTTACTTTATTGTAAAAGAATAAAAAATGCATTTACTGCAATTTGGTCCATTTTCCAATTCATTCCATTTCTAGCAGATCATATAGATTATTTGTTTTCGTTTTCTTCTCGGGAAAATAATAAAATAGGTCCAGGGGTTTGCAATGACATCAATTTTAAGCATTTTGCGAATGCATAAAATCTTTCAATAGGGATAAATTGTTTGCGACATATGCCAAAATTGACAATTCTATTACATTTGCGCTTAACACTTAGCTGTTCGTCGACACCACAGAGATGACGTACGTGAAGTATCGCTAAAATCTGAAAGTACCGCTAAACGAGAAGCAAAGTTATCTAAATTAATGCTGCCAGCACTAAGTGAAAATTTTTTTAACAAAAACTACGTAAGCAATGTTAATCAACCTTTCTGTATTGTATTTCGCTTAGAAAAGCTGCTAGATTGAGATTTGGTCGCTGGGCGCACAGTAGACCATGCGCAACTCAGACTCTTAACGTTAATGCGGAGGGTACTGGACTGGATGACCGCTCACGGATTCAAGCTGGCACTGGGAAAAACCGAATTGGTCATCCTAACGAAGAAGAGAATCCCCAGAGTAAGGCCTGTCAGTATAGGGGACGAGCTGGTTGAATCGAAATCAACAGTAAAGTACCTGGGCGTTCTAAAAGACTCAAAGATGAGTTTTTCCCAACAAATCAGGGCAGCAGCTGACGAGGCTACAGTGGATGTGACAGCACTCACCCGATTATTGGTCAACATAGAGGGCCCACTACATCAAGGAGACGACTCTTAATGAGCGTTGTGCAGTGTGCACGGATCAGAACTGTGGGGTGACGCTCTCAGCAAGGAGTTACACCGGAAGTAGTTGGCACAGGTGCAGAGACAAGGAGCATTGCGAATCGCAGGCGCATACTGAACGGTCTCAGGGGCAGCAGTGCTGGTGATCGCAGGGGTGATACCCATCACCCTCCTTGCGAGAGAGCGCAGAAGTATTTACCTGCGCAGAGGCGAAGATCGAAGAGAAGAGATCACCAGGGAGGAGAGACGTCGCTCTCTCAGCGATTGGCAACATTCCTGGGAGCAAGAGACAAGGGGAAGATGGACTGCACGACTGATCCCTGACCTGAGGCCGTGGTTCAGTCGAGTGCATGGACCGATTTCTACTTGACGCAGCTCTTAAGCGGGCACGGTTGTTTTCGGTCCTACCTGTACAAAATTGACAGAGCATGGTCTCGCAACTGTGTGTTTTGTGCAGGGGAACTGGATGACCCCTGTCACACATTCTTCTACTGCAAAAGATGGAGCCAGCAGCGAGGGGTCCTCCTCAGCGAAATTGGAGAACTCTGTCCGGAAACTATCGTCGGAGTAATGCTGAAAACAGTTAACAATTGGAATCGCGTGGCGCAATATCCTCGGGCAGTGCTGATACTGAAAAGCTTTGTTGGAGCGCTCGAAAGCATCGGGGATGGATGGATCTCTTTTCTAGCACTTCCTTCCTCTCCCTTCCTTCCCGTTAGAGAAGAGATTCCCATAATCCGAAGGCACCTCTAGGCGTAGGAACACGAGACCTAGCCCAAAGTAATGTGTCAAACGGTTCCAGGCTACGTTCTCAGGTTGACAGGGAGGTGTTAAGCGGGTAGTCCAAAAGCATTTTGCGTCTGGGAGCCCCACACTCAGGGCGTAAAAAGCCAAAAAATACTAATCCTACAAGGATTACTAAATAGTTACGATTAATCAGCATTGGATTCAAATAATGGACATGCCATTGACGAAATAAGACCAGCTTCATTGAGAAAAGTAATCAAAAATTAAGTTTTGCTTCATATTTCCTAGGCGTTTATTAACTACCAGGAATCATTTTTAACTTCTATATGGTATTAAATAATATATCATTAAAAATTAACATAAAATTCAACTAATTTGAGTATTTTATTGACGTTTAAACTTCTCAATCGCTCGACAAGAGTAGAAGACTATGAGAGCGGCTTGCAATCCTGCTGAGGTATTGCAATTAATCTACCATCGTTGCCCAAATTCTACATTACTGTTTCATATCTAGAACGCCTGCTTGGACGAGGCTGGAAGGAAGCGAGATAGTTGATTAAAACAAAACCCTGAGCCTAAGAATCGTATCACTAGTCAACGTAATTGGAACCACTTAAAAATTTGTAAAAAAATCTGAGTCTTTCATCATAAGATCCATTACGAAGTTAATAAACTTGGTTGTAAAGCGGAAGCTAACAAGTAGTCCTCAAGACAAGTTTGCTGCTCATAACAGGAAAGATTTCAACTCTGCAACATGGACAGATGCCAATAAGGCTTTCGAACACACCTTAAGAGTCCCAGAATATCTGATTAGACTTCTGAAGGATTACGATAGGGAATACAGGTTGCCTAAGACACAACAGACAGGACGATTTTTGTCGTTCTCCCTCTTCTGAGCCTTAAGCTATGAAACACCTCCTAAAGCCAGTTTTTAAGCCTACAACTAGAAGAGGTAAATGTACGGCTAGGTAGATGACTAGATGGTCCTGAGTCCTTCGTCAAACCCTACACAAACTGAACGCGAAGATATGAAAAGTAGATGGCTCTGAGAAAATGGGAATTCTGACGGTAAAAACTGATCTCCGGGGTTCTCCATCTGCAAGTTAGAAAGACTATTGCTGAATCAAAGAACGCAGTCTAGTACTTGGGCTTAATAATAGACTCAGGCTAAGCTTCGTTGTAAAAATGAAAACTTTGGCAAGCAAAGTTCCAGTGAAAGTTCGAACACTCAGCCAGCTCATGGATAACATACACAGACCATCCGAAGGTCTAGAATTTTTTACGCATCCAAAGTCTGAGCTAGGGTTCTAAGCCTGCGTAAAGACTGGAAAATTTTCTTGCACAGAGGCAAGGAGCCTTAAGAATCTCATCCTCACTTCTGCTTCAAATCCATTGGTGATAGTTTTTGCGAGAATTGCGTCTATTGCCCTCCTGCCATCGCGAGCATAGAAGAATCTACCTCCGGA
Organism: Stratiomys singularior; assembly: GCA_954870665.1. Taxonomy (NCBI): domain Eukaryota; kingdom Metazoa; phylum Arthropoda; class Insecta; order Diptera; family Stratiomyidae; genus Stratiomys; species Stratiomys singularior. Next base: position 23,166,362 of record OX940881.1, on the reverse strand, counting down.
GGGTAGAACAAGTGAGACAAGCTATTGCATGTCAAGAAAGCCAACAGACGGTCACTCTGTAGCAGGACGGTTGACAAAATTATAGACCGTGTAAGTCGTTTTTCAGATGCATTAGTAATTTGGGGTGATAGATACTGGATATATGGATATCTTCGTCGTGGATATTGCAAGACCAGTTACTACCTGTCTCAGCTGCTCATTTGGCATGAATATTTTCATGTAACATGGGAGAGACGCAATTGGCCGGTTACTTTTTCCGCTCGTGTAGCAGAGACAGTGCGTGCCACACCATTTTCAACTTCAAAAGATCGATAAACGCTTCTTCTTTTCTGAGAGGATTGGTTTACCCTCTGTGAAAAGCTTGGTGGATGTGATTATTTAATCAATTGACATATTTACCTGCGTGTCAAAACTGTGTGGTCTTCTGAAGAAGAAAGATTTCTTCGACACTAGTTGACACCTAAGGAGGACAGGTAAGGGAATGTTAATAAATTCGAATCCTCCTGTTTCTCCGGCTGAGAAAGGAATTCTTCTAAGCGAAGGCGTTAACTTTTAAATTATTATACCAAGTACTTTTTGAACAGACTTTCCAACAGACACTACACTAGGTATTTTGTGAATCGTGTTTCTTTATTGGCTCCTCGAAATCCATAATAGTGAGTTCTAAAGCCTCAACATCCTTTATGACACCAAAATAAAACATAAAAGTATGTTTGACGTAAATTAAGGATTAAATGCAAAAATGAGCAACAACAAATATTAACCATTCCAGTGCTGTCGAATTAATATTGTTTCTAAACACATTGAAGGACAATCTGAAAAGGAACACAAAGAAAACCTCTAGACGGAGCATGCTTCAAAGGGAAGTGGTTGACTCTTTTTTAATTGGTTACTTAAACATAAAACAAATGAATTCTATCAATTATATATTGACTGATTTCGATTTTCGATAACAATCCGTCACCATATGAGGGGATTTCTTTTATCAACTATTTAAAATCGCTTCTACTCGAATTGTTTAAGGAAGCACAATAACGCACAATGGTTGTTATATTTTTGCAGGCATAAGATCGATCAACAGAAATAAATTGTGTATAACATATGTTAAAATTGAGGACTATGCAACATTTATGCCTAGTCAGGCTTAAAATGTTTGATGTATCTAACATTGAACGCACAATCTACTTATTATCCACCCAGACTCTTCTCCTAAAATTTTGTTCAAGTTTGAGGCCCATTTTTCGCCATTTCCACTTGTCATAAAAAGATACTTTGACGTTAGATTTAAGAAAATTGTTTGAATCCACTGCCTTGATACATACTGAACTACTTTTCGTTGCAACTCGACAGATAAACCCGAAACTCGTAACGTGTTTATTTTCGAAACTTCCTGTAACGTACACGCCAACCAGGGAAGGATTGCATGCATTCAGTTTATAGTGGAATCCATTCTTCTGCTCTTCACGTGAGATATACATTTCTATTGTTGTAGAATTCGATGTCATAATACTTAAAATGCACTTTATAACACAATATATAAACTCAACATTAATTTCCGTGACAATGACACGGATTATTACGAATAATACTGTAGATATTTATTATTTTCAACTGCCTTGACAATATTTCTACATCAGCTTCTCAAAATGTCGAACAAATACTGGGAATTCCCGGTACCCGATACAATAGATTAACTTAGTTGATATTCAAACCTAATATTATCAGTTGTAGGTCCAGCACAATTTACAAGTTAACGAAGAAAATGTTTAAACTAAACGAAGTATGTTACGTTCAGTGCATTGAAAGTTAGTGTAAATCTTAAGCATGGAAATCTGGTAGCAGCAAATTCATTTAATGACTTTAGTAGGAAAAACGAGCAATACATTTGCGAAATTCAATCACATTTAAGACATTGTTGAGACAGCTCATTTAAAATCCGCCAATGATCAAAATTTCAACATGTGATACGTTCAAATTGCCTTCGTACGAAATGACTGAAACAAATGGTCTGTGTGTATCGCCGCATAGAGACCACACTGTTGGACCTAAAAACATATCATTTATCGAAAATTTGAATTCTCTTATTAAGAATTAGCTCGCATGCACGAGGTTGATTAATGAGATGAATTACAAGCATCTTAATTTCGTCAATGTCGGTCCCAAATTCAGTTTTAAGAGAGGCAGGAAATTTTTAATAAAAATTTATTGATAAATAAAACAAAATTGTCGAGAAAATTATAGTGTTTGTTGATGACATTCACACGATATTGATCATTCATTATTATATTAGTAAAATTAATACGCATTAATCCGGTCAGCAACGATTTCTCAAAAGTGTCCTTAAAGGATTTGCTATGAAAGGCAGACATTAACAACATGAGAGCTTTTATTCTGGTGAAACCGAACATGAACGTTTCCTTTGTGTCCTTATCTTTCGAGACTTATGTGTGACCAAAGTGGAATAAAAAGTGGATGCTGCTCAATAAAGTCTTAGGGAACATGCTTTATTGATCTGAAGAAAGACTTCGATGCTATTTAGCTTCGGATGGACTAATTTTTAAACTCCTCCATGACAAATTTCCTTAGTTTCCATTCGCAGCTTTTTGAACTGCTTTGATTTTAATGTGGCAACAATGTTTTTATTAGTTGCGTTCGATGATGACTTAATAATTTATACGTGAGCAAAACTGCGGTAGTTCAAAGGAACTTTCAAGGAATTGTTGACAATATTCCATTCTACACGATAAACTGACAAATGACAACAATTACGTAAAAGCTCGAAATGATCATGTTGCATATAAAACTACATGTGAGCTGTCAAGATTTAAAAGCAATTCAAAAACTTTCCAGATTTCTTTTCGACAGATGACGGTAGCTCAAAAGGGCTTTCACTTAAATCCTGTGGTCAATACCTTGGTGTTAACCTGAATCAGTATTTTTACAGGAATAAACATTATGCTGAGGATGGCATGAAGAGTCCTTACTGTTCCGCCCAAGATCTTTTACCAAAGGGTGACAATATTCTGCTACAAGCCTTTGATTTGACCAGTTCTGACATATGTCAAATCTGGTATAATCAGACTGCCAGTACAACAGACAAATCACGAGTTTTTTGACAAACCACGAGGAAATGGAGAGATTTCTTCGGACATATACCGATCTTTACAGAAAGCCTGAAACTAATTGGAAACACTATAAATCGACCCGATTTTATTAACCTGCAAATGTGACAAGGATTGATATCTTCACGTGAAAAATTGTTGATTAGTGAAAATTCTTGAGATTTGCTGCAATCTCAACCTACAAACGGATGCATCGAGATTTATCTCACCACTGTATTGAAACCTTCCGAAGCATTCGTGCGTTTGACACGAATTGTGTTGTTTTTGCTTCTGATCGTGTTCCAATTATATCCTTTATTTATGATAGACTATAATGGAAGAGTCACCGAGAAGAAGATAGAATAACCACCAGTTCCAAGTGCGAGGATTGGTTTAATACTAGCAATGCAGGTACTCCGTTGCAAGGTGAGTTGAAATTGTTAAATCTGAGACGCAGAGCTCTTAGTATTGGCGGTTGAAAAGTGATATCTAAACTCTACCTAGTATCTGAATAATAGCTGGTTGTTGCTCATTATCGCTGATTACATTATTTCATTATTTATATTTCAGACTTTTCTTTTGTCCGTGTTGATTTTTCTTTGCGAGCATTTCCCAGATTTCTTTTAGTCTTTCCTGTTTTTGGAATTTTCTCTTCTTGCAACTTGCTTAAAAAGATTCTCAAGGGACTTTTTGACGTGCTGGAGGTCTCAACGATTGTAAGACTTCCGAAGCTGCATTATACTGGCAATGTGAATCGTATGGACGAGCAACAGGTACCCAAAAAGGCATTTGTTGGAATAAGTAAAGAGGAGAGACCAGTGGGGAAACCGAAATGCTAGTCCCACTCTATTGACGAAGACGTTATTTGTCGATACTTAGCTCTACACGATAAACTGACAAAATAAATATGACAACATCAGATGAATACATCGCTACTCGGATTTCAAATTTGGAGGACGTGACCAATCGACCGAGACAACTAGGGGCGCTTGATGCAGAAAGCAAAGGCCCAAGAGAGGTTTTAGTGTTAAGAAAAAGAAAATTTTGCCACCCAATTAGACAGGTGCATTTGGTTAGATAGTCACATCTAAATTCCAGCGGCAAAGTTCGTTATGTTTCTCCAGAGAACCCGCCTGAGAGTAATATGCAACATACTTCCATTTGTCGACTAATGATATCATCACATTAACCAGAATTTCCGGGGAGGATTCCACCAAATCTTTTTGCGACGAGCAGAAAGACCATCGTTCTTGATAGCATGGTACTAATTTCTGCCGATTTCCCCTTGATTTTCCTAATTATTAAAACATCTTCATCGAAGCTTATCACACATTGTTTCTTCATGATCTTTTCAAAAATAATAAATTTTGATAGAAATTTTCTTTTGTTTAATTACGTTTTTTTTTTAAATTATTGTATACGGCTAAAGACTTTTTACATCTCGACTTGACTTTTTGCCTCCTTTAGACAGCAGCGTCTAAAATCACTCGATCAATGCAATTTTATCTTCCGATGTTCTGCCCTCGCCGTTCCTCTGTTTATCCTGATCCTAATTGTTCGGACTGAAGGCTAACATTTCGCTGACCGGAGAAATTGTGACGACTGCGGACTTCCTGCCTGCAGTCACTTGAGTCTGCAATTACATATTGGGGTGAGAAGGTCTTTTAACTCCAGCAGTCGGTTTTCGATACATTTACGCTAGGACCGCTCTTCTTTTGAACGATAGAGGATGATCGAACTGCTCATCGTCTTTCCTGCAGCGAGTAGTTGTAAAATGGTTGGACAGTCAGATTTTTATCTCTCATAAGGTTTCTCTAATAAACGAGAATTAAGAAAAAACAAAATGGAAAAAGATCCCTAATTTATTTCAATAAATTTCTGGAGGAAAGGCTTCATGAAAAATTTTTACGATAGAAGTCCTACGTTGGCTTATATTGAAGTACCTTGTGGTAATTTTGCAGCTCGCAACAATACACAAAGACGACTTACTCTACTTAATGTTATTCCATGTATACACATAAAAGCAATTTACCAAAAATCGTATTTTCCAGAAGAACAGGATACTGAATACATTTTTTAAAGAAAAATGTTGAAATTTTGTAAAAATTTATAGTCCTTTAATTTTCCATATTCTTGCAAAACCCTTTTTAAGTCAAATATGGAACAAAAAACCTTAGCAGATGCAAAGAATATATGAACAATATGCAAACTTATTTGCAGTCTGGATCTGGCTTCCTTTTGTCCCCGTATAATAAGTATACGTTTGAAACATTACTCATGCCAATTTGATTTTCCTACTTTTAAACTCAAATATATGTATTTCTTCCTTCTTCCTTTTCTTTGTTACAGTTAAGTCACTTACTCTACTACTCGAAGTCGAAGAAATAATGTTTCAATCTATTTCACACAAAATCAACCTTCATGAAAGACGTGTTCTAGCAAACTGATTAGCTGGTGTACTAAAAATAAACAAATCCAATTGGATGACGTTTATTTCAAATAATTGTTTAGTATGAGATTATAAGCTTCCTCCAATTATTACTCAAAATGTAGAAAGCATATGCATTGGGCTTCTAAAAACCATATTGGGTACGACACTCCGCCAAATGGTATAAGTCAAGCAGTTCTAAACAATAAAAATACGAAAAAACGTAATGGCCCAAATGGCTCTTTAAATTTGAACATTATCATTTACTAATAGAGAGAACAAAAACAACAATACCAAATTCGATTTAATTAAATTATTTCTTATTTTAACGTTCAATTGGAAAAAGGAGAAAAAACCAACCAACAATATTCAAAAAATCAATTATGTTTACACAACATCATAGTGATCTCTTATCTAACGACTTATATATTATACCCTAATTCTAATCAAAATAATTTATTTTATAGTACAATACTCAATATTCTTAACCTAAATGTTAAACATAATTTCTTAAGCCTAATGCAGCGATGATATAACGCGTCACCACAAAAATACAAAGCAAAAACTTACCGGTTGTAGATTGTAGGAACTTTGAAAAGTCGGCGGAGGATGGATTGTCAGTGAATCGATGGATTTTGTTGGTGTATTTAATATTGTTAGAAGTATGCTACTACGAATGAATTCAGCTTCACGTGCGAGTTGACAGCAAGACAACAACGGTTCGGAACCACGAGAAGGAACAAACTAGTTCTGACAGCTGACGGCTGTCACTCAAGGAAGCATAAAAAAGGGAGCGATCGAAAAAAAGGCGCGATCGAAAAAAGGGCGCGATCGAAAAAGGGCGCGATAGAAAAAGGGAGCGATCGAACGAGTCGCGACTTAAAACCTAATATTGCACCATCAACATATACTAAATATTTAAACCTATGCCTGGATTTTAACAAAACGCTAAATGTAACAACCATGAGCTGAAACTCAAAACAAAAAAAAAACTACATAAACACAAACTAAAAAACACGAATAATTTAGTCTTTGTCATTCAGCCACCAATATCTAGCCTGCTCCATCTCAGTTCGACCAGACTCAACGAATTTAGCAAATGAGTATCTCCATTGGAATCGCTGGTCTCGTGTACTCAAGTTCGGAGGATATTTTATCTTTTTATCGGTGGCCCATCTATATATATGATATATAATTGGGACGCCATTGGAATCGAAGATATACCTCTTCATATCTTAATACATGAATGCTTCCGGAGGAACAAAGCCAGTAGCGAGACAACTCGCAGTGTACTCATCTGTAGGGTGGAATGGCTGTGAAATCCAGGGATTTTCACTCACAGTTACAGATCTAGCTATATGATCGCGAAGAAGTCTCAATATGAAGATATCGACTCTTGTCACTTTAGCAGCTTGATAAATCTTCCTATTCGATATATAGTGTTTCCAATCCGTCTCAGGCTTCCTGTATAAACCAGTACATGCACGAAGACACTTCCTTTCGAAAACTCACAATTTTTCCATCGTACAAGCACTCTGGTTGAACCAGATCTGGCACCCATATGTCAAAATTGGTCTAACCAGAGTCTTGTAACAAATAACTTTGACCTTTTGATGGATGTATTTAGAATGAAAGAGTCGACGAAGGGCCATGACTACTTTTTGTGCTTTAGTCAGCATCATTTTGATATGATCTGTATAGTACAGGTATGGATCGAGATGAACACTGGGGTATCGAACACAGGATTTATGTGGAATCCTCTCTGAACTACCCTCGCCTGCCATAATATGGAAATTCTTCCAATTACGTTTTAAGTCCTGGCTGGCCCCTTGAAGCGTGGTCCGAAACAAAATTGTTTCGCACTTTTGCGCATTAATTTTCATTCGCCAACTATCGGTATAGAGCTGCACATCATTAAACATTCTTTGGAGGTTGCTCTGGACTATTGAAGCTTTTCGGTCTGCTGTAGAAATGATCAAATCATTAGCAAACGCTACCAATGATCTTGTTGGTGAGACATTAAAATCAAAGCCATTCAGTAGTTTGCGAATGAATATTGAAAACAGTAAAGGCGCAGTAACTGTACCCTGTTATAGACCATTCAAGACCTTGAAGTCGCGCATTGTCGTCAGATTTCCATCAGTTACAACGAATGATTTTCCGTATAACATACTGGAGATCATGGCAACAAGGTGTCTTGGGAACTTGTCCTGAAGGAGTGTAAAAATTCATCCATCTAACCACACGGTATCAAACGCTTTCTCCATGTCAATGAGACACGCTCCAACACATTCTTTATGATTTAGCTTCCGACAGATGTCTGAGGTCACGCTATCGCATGTATGGTCGAATGCCTGGCACGGAAACCTAATTGGCAATTCGGCATCAACTTATACTTGTTAACGTGAGCGTTTAAAGCTTTATTTAGTAATACTTCGAAGACCTTGCTGATGTTAGGCAGCAAGCTGATTGGGCGATATCTTTTAGGGCACGAAGATTCTTTTCCTTTTTTTAAGATTGGAAAAACCTTAGCCTTTTTCCACCCATTTGGGAAATATAAATTGCTCAACATGTTGTTGAACAATATGCAATAATTTCTTATCGCAACATCAGGCAAATGCCGGAGAACTATATTCGGAATACCGTCAATACCACATGATTTTTTGTTGTTTATCCCGTCAAATATAAAGTGCAAGTCTTCATAACTGACAAAATAATCAACAAGATTTAAGCTCGGTATTAGGTCAGATGTTAATGTCTCATTGAAATGAAGAATTGGCTCACCATGTAGCCTTGAAGTTGGAAACTTCTGCTTCGACAACATCAGGAAATATTTGATTTCCTCTCGCATGAGTTGGTAGATGAACCGATTCGAAATGTGTTCCAATCAGGTCAAGTTTCTGTAATCCATCACATATAATCCTGTTTCCGTTTCTATCCGGAGTCGTACTATCAATTTCGATACCAGCCCTATCAAGCAGATTTAATTCATCACCAGTGACTCCAAGATTCGATACCTTCACACGAGACCTCTTACGGAATAAACTATTCACTTTTGTGAAAACGCCATCTGGGTCCTGTGGGCTAATACCCCTCAGTTTTTCCGCCCATTGATTGTTGAACTCACTCCTGAAGTATGAACGGATTAAGTTCCGAACATTTTCAGGTGTAATTTCAGCAAAGTCAACGAGGGATGGTTGTAGTCCGAAAATCGATAAATATTGTTGACGCGTGTGAGAAGAAGGCTTTTCAATCTTTTTAACCTTGCGATGGTTGGTGTTTCATAACCTTCCATATTGTTTCGATCGTTAATCTTGGGCACTACTTTCTCAATCGTTACCAAAGTCAGTTTCTCCAACTTCAACAAATAGAGATCTATTTCACTATTAGTTAGATTTCTGTCATTAGGAACCATAGAGAAAGAGTTGCTATCATCAAAACGAGGGCATTGCTTTTTGTAATCCCGATTAAAAATTTTTTGAAACTTTACCCAATCCGTTTTTTTGAAATTCAACCGATGATTTTCATGTTGAACTGGAATAAGGAAGATATCATCTCTGTGATGATTGATTTCCATTACGATTGCGTTATGGTCGCTATCATAAGAAAGAACCTGTAGTTTCCGTTGAGGACTATTAAAACTGAATTTAAGTCTTGCGTCAGCAATACAAAGATCCAAATATGAATTAGTCCTAGGGTACGTTGGGAGTTCCGACCCATAAAGTTTGCACCTGTATTCGATTTGGTTCTCTGCTATCCACGATTTCAGGAACACACCTTTTGGATTATTGTTGACGTTCAGCCATGATGTATGCCGTGCGTTAAGGTCACCAGCAAGAATATAATAGTTATGCAGCCTGTTCAATTCAAGCATTTCAAACAATGAATTAAGCTCCTCCTTGAACTTGAGAACATTTCAACCACTTGCATAGGCAGAGATAACATAAAGGTTATCCCTACCTGGCAGTGAAATGTTGATAACAGACACTTCTAGAAATTCAAGGTTTTTAAATTCGAGTTTTTCAATATTTTGAAAACGAAATGGTCTTCTAACCAATATCCCGTTGCCACCTCCCCCATTACCGTTTTGCCTATCGTTTCTTATAAATTCAAAATCCTTGAATGTCACGCTGTGCCATGGATTAAGGTGGGTTTCAGTAAGAAGCATGATGTCTGGCTTTTGCTTAGTAATGAATTCAAGGAGATAGTCACGTCGATGTAAAGCAACAATGGGGTTGACGTTGATCGAGATGAGACGAAGCTTATCCATAGCAATGTGACTGGATAACAAGTTTTTTTGAGACATTTTTAAGATTTAAGGTACTGTTACGAATTAGAACGTCAAAAATGACACTATTTTTGCGATTTTTTTCTCAACTCCTTTATTATATATTTATTTACAACCTTTTGCGCATACATATGTATAAAAAAACTACACAAAAATATTTTTTTTTTCACTCTTTTTCTTCCATATACAGGGCGTCAAAGTTTGGTCCTTGAAAAAATCGTTGTCCATTGTGGACAGTTAATCTCAGGATTGAGAAGTCTGAAAGAAAAAATTCAAAATGGGTTAGTTAAAGGAATAGCTCTGACACATGAATCCACCAGAAAAATGGATAATTTGAATTTAAAAAAATGGCGGCTTTTTTAAGCAAAAATTCAAATATCGACCCTTATTTTCGACCTTCTTTGCCGCGTATAAATTAGAAGAAAAAAACTTTTTTGGTCTAATTTGGTCTAAATTTGGTAAAGATCGGTTTGGTAGATTCAGAGATTAACTGTCCGCAGTTCAACAAAACATCATTTCGATAAAAACGCGTTTAAAGTTTTTTTTTGTGTAAAAGTATTGATAATTTTGAAAAAATCGAGTTTTAAAGCTTACAATCACTTAAAAAGCTATGGCTGCACCATATAATAAAAGGCCACTACGCTCATATTCCATTTGTTCCTCTTGCTGTCTTTGCTTATGCTTAATACGACCTTCCTTCGTGGCGGCTTTGGTCGCTTTTTCGGCCATAGCGATGCGCTCATCGTCTTTCGTCAACATATAGTCATATGCACATCTTCCAATCGTGCAGCCCATTGTTTCCCTCATTTTCAAGAGTGTAACCCGTCCTTCGTTGAAAATTGCAAGTGAAATTTGTACGGCTATTTCAGTTACATTCAATCCTACAAACGTTGATTTCGGTATGAGAGCCCAGAGAGTCTTGTTGTAACACTCGTTGTTATTTTGAGTGTTCTTGCCCAAACAACGTCACAGTAATTCCTCATCTGTTAGCTGTTCAAACACTGGTTTAACGAGCTCCTGAACTTCTGCACTAAGTGCTGGCTTATGTTTGAAAGCAACATTGTCGGCTTGAGCCTTCAAGTATTTGCACCAATCTGGGTTGCAATAAGTATGCTGCAGTTCAGCGTCAGTAGAAATCAAGTGGTAAAATCCAGCCCATATTTCCCTTTTCATTTCAGTCAAGGAATCTGGATATCTTTGAATCGCTAAAGAATAATTTAATGACATTTGCTTCATTAATTCACCCGTTAAATCTGTGGTTTTGACAATTGGAGTAACTGCAGTGGCTGTTTTGCTATTTCTTTTATTTCGAGGCTTACTCACTTCTTGTGTTGGATCTTTTTCTGCTTCCACTTTTTTTTTCTTTTCCTCAGCTCTTTTTATCTTCCGCATTTCAATTAATGTTTGTTTTACATCTTTTAAATGTCGATACATGCGCTTACCAACGTGCAAAACACACTCAAGTTTTTGTACAACAAAATCACCGTACGGTTTAGCATCGAGAAGATTTGTGAAAGTCTTCGAATCTCCATCACCTATGTAGTATGCATACTTGGCATCATGGAGCTCCTCAGGATTTTTAAACATTTCAATAATTCCTTGGACTTCCATCCCTCCAGAGCTCCCTTCGTAATTTGCTGAGCATTCTTCTCTGTGCTCGCTGTAGTAAAATATCGCAAAATCGACGTGATTCAATTTTTACGCATTACTTCGCATGTTTTACACGTTTTTGATGACACAACATAGTCTAATATTTTAGAAGAATATTTTCCAATCAATGTTGTTACGCCAATCGAAGAGCTGTACCCACGTTTAGACCAAGTTCCATCTCCTGATACCGTTAATTCGCCTTCGGGCATATTTTTTTCTTTATTTTTTTCCTTTTCTTCTTTACCCGCTTTATTTAAACAAGCTTCGGATACTGCATAAGTTGCAATTTTAATATTCTCTAAAATAGAATAATAGGATGAAACATTGAAGTTTGAAACTAATTCCATGAGCGAGCAGAACAAGCTTACACCGTGTATACCGACGCCGAGCAACCGCATTACGAAAACGATTCGTCTGTTGATTTCATAACCCGTCCTTATCATATGAGTTGAATTTATTGTTCTGTCTCCACATTGACACTCAATATTTATTTTTAATCCTAATCCACAAATATTAGTCTTAGTAAACTTCACATCACCATCACATGTTTTACATTTTAGCATTCCCGCCAAGGCTGAAAAAACGAGATTGAACGCCAATATGCAATAAGAAAAAGTTTCATCTATTTTCACGTCAAAATCACTACTGCTTGATAATTTTTTTCCCGAAGAACTTGTAAATTCTGTGCTTTTCTCTGATGTATGCTGGTTGCCGGTAAATTCATGCGATTTTCTCAAACATCTCTTTTTTATTGTCTTAGAATTTCTGTTATCTTTGCCGTACGACTTTCTTTTTGGATCCATGATTTAAACGTATAGTTACACAAACAAACTGGCACTAAGCACAAGAGAAAGGCGAAAATGTTGTGTGTATTCAAAGGTAACTTTATTTAGGAGTGGGGATGCTTACAAGAGCACACTAACGACAGCTGCTGTGTACACCTGCCGAAGTAGAAAATACGTGCGCGGGCGCTCACCGAAAAGTTGCGCATAGACCCGTTTGGAATTTAAATATCATGGAAATATTTTGAGAACTGATTCCTAACACTAGAAGGAGTCAAAAACTGCAAAAAAAAATCAATTTTTTGAAAAAAATAATTCGTAATAGTACCTTAAACGCTGAAAAACAAAGTTAATTTTTGAATCTTGTTTTTCGATTCTTTCCGATAAAGAATTAAGTTGCTGGTAAATGTTCAAAAGCAGCTCATGGTTTCCACTTAAATTGTCTGCTGCATTATCTGCTGGTCCTCTCGCGGCAAGTGCAAATGATACTCCGGGTTTGACGAAGTTGGAAGGCATGACATGAGATTTCTTTGAAATTAATTTCACTTTTGCATCTTGATATCGCGAGCATCCTCGATATGATGCTGGATGACCAAAAACACCGCAGTTAACGCAGTATAATTTTTCTTTAGGCTCCGTCAGAGCCAATTTGCACTCACCGGGGGCATGAACGTCTTTGCATTTAACGCACCGATATTGCATAGCGCAGTTGGCAGCCGAATGACCAAATCTTTGACACCGATAACACTGTTTGATTTCTCTTTTCTGGAGGCGTTCCCACCTCACCACTCTGAAACTCAAGTACCTTATTTGTTGGAGGTCACTTGGACTGCTTCTATTTGAAATTTGTACCAGATAAAGTGGTGAATTCTTCTTTTCTATGGTCGATCTTCTTGTCGCGAAGGTTTTAACGGAAATAAATTCTATTTCTGGTGCAGCTTCCTTGAGCACTTGGAGAAGATCGACCGTATCCTCTCCGCACTCCAAACCCCTCAACACAAAGGTCTGATTTTTTTCACTTTTTGGAGTATAAGTGAAGTGTGGAACTTCCACAGAATTCAGCGCATCTTTTGCTGACTTGAAATCAACAATCGATTTAGTTTTAATGGTTAACTTTTCTGCGTTAACTCTTTTTATTTCAAAATTCGTTAGTTTTTTTTCGGCTGCCAATAACCGAACCATGTCTCTTCCGCTTTGTCCGAAAACATTAATTGGCGGAACTTTTTCTGTGGGAATTTTATTGGTGGATTTTTCAGAGAAACCAGCAGATCTACTAGTTGATTTCTTCTCCTTATTTTTTGTTTTTAAATATTGAATAAAATTAATGTTATCTTTAATAGGAATACCTTTATTACTTTCAACTTCGATTTCCTCTCGCAATCCGTCCAGCGCTTTTTTGTTTGCTGTCGTTTGTGCCTCCAGCACTAAGGATTTCTTCTTGTATATTTTGATTCGCATTTTTCTTGGCCTTTTTTTTTTTATTTAGTTCCTGTTGCGATTGCGGGTCTTGTCTCTTCATCCCTATGTTGTAAAGATCTTCGAGGGACTGTAGTCGTAGTCTTAATTCCTGGTTTTCTTTACGCAGTCTTGTCACTTCACGTTCTATTATTTTTGTTTTTCGTCCGTCATCTGCGGAGTTTTCCTGGTGTTTTCTTTTATTGACGACTGCTGCTAATTTCGCACCTGCTGTCTCCTCGGGTTGCCTCAACGATGAAAAGCCGTCGGGCTTCTCTATACCAGCAGCCCCGAAGTTGCCTTTTGATTTTGCCTTTTGTTTCAATATATCGAACTACAGATACGAATATCGGTCGATAGATACTGGCGATAGCTTTCAGGTAAGCCTCTTCCAATGAACGTTTTGTTTGCTTTTTTTTCAATTAATTTATATTTTAATTTAATTTGCAAAAAACAATGAAAATTTGACAATTGCATTGGAAAAAAAACACGTCTGAACGCAATGTATGCTAGACGTAGAATCCGCCAAATGGTATATATGGACTGTATAGGAAGTGCAATTTTACATTTACCTTAAAATGGCCGAAATCATGGCTTATAGGGTTCCTCATATAAATGATTCGTTTATTCATTTGCGTCCCGTTTCAATATAATAGTGATGGCTAAAATTCGAGTTCTTTTATACCAAATAAATTTGTCTAAAACTTAGGCTCAGCTTGACCCAACCTGCCAAATTAAGACCTAGTCAAGATTGCAATTCGAAGTCGAAAGAAACGTTCTAAGTAAATCTATAAAACCAAACGAAAATTTAAAATTATAAGAATCGAAATATTTATTCGTTTCCATACATTTTTGAATTCCACCATACTAAACGCAAAAACATTTGTTAAATTTCTAATTAAATTACATGATCACCATAATTTGCCAAATTCTTTGAAAAAATACCTCAAACGTGGATGTCGAATCTTTAGTATAGAACTTTCCAACAGCTACATTCTACATTGGCAAAAAGAAAATCTATACGAGTGTTTACTAAACACAACAGATTATACATTCTATTTTCCCCAAAGGAATTTCATACTATTTTATCCCTTTTTTGTTATTTTTATTTCACATTACAATTTTGTCTACTGATTACAATGAGTAAAGGGCAAAGGCACAGTCCAAGTTACTTTTTGTGTGATATTTAATCAGAAAAATTTTCTCTATTTTCACAAATTCATCTCCATACGAAATCGAATAGATCCTATTATAACAAACTCATAAACATATGTACAATTACAAACATTTCTTATTTTTTGTTTCATAAATACTCTTCGTAGTCGTCAAAATGTTTTTTCGTTCTCTAACAAAACACAAAGCAAATCATATTCATTTTATTCTAGTAGTATACACAATTCGTAGTAAAAACTCTTCGTAAAGAAACAAAAGAAAAACGTGTTAGTAAATTGAAATTGTGATTAGGTCGTCTTGTCATTTTATATTTTATATTTAATTTTTTGTTTTTAAAGTGATATAAAACGCTGATATGGAATGTTTCGCATTTCGAAGAATTTTCAACTCGTAAATGCATTTATTGTTTTGTTAACACTTTTAGCGTGGGCTAGGCCAGTTCTATTTCACTGTGACTTTGTTATGGCAACGTTATAATGAAATTTTTCACATTATATACTAATTTCGAAAGACACAGACACAATAGACCGGATTTGGACTTTATTGAGTCGTCAAAGTGTAAACCACCTTTCGTCAGAGCTTGGTTTCTTCTTTAATGAAAATTCAAAATCGGTCAAAAAATTTCACATTCTATATCCAAGTTGCGAAAATTGCTTTTGAATATTTTCATTGATCGAAACATTTCAACTTGGCAAAGTGTCCTTTAGACTTTTTCAAAGTTGTGAAGGTGATCAACACCTTGCACGCAACAAATAACAAGTTTTCAGCCTAATTAAATCAATTTCACCATCAACTGGAAATCAGAACACCCAAGTTAACTTTCAGTAGTGTTGCATTGAAACCATGTTATATCTAAGTTTTAATCCTAGTCGTCCCTATTTGTGTAGAGCTGATGAACTTTGTTGTTGTTGCTGATGACTTTGACTTTGCTGTTTGGATGCTCGAGGATTAGCAGCTGGTGATCTTGGTGGGTCGCCTCGGCTAGGCAGTTTGCTACGAAGCATTTGTTCGTGCACATACAAAAGTAGGCCAATATCACGGTGTTGAGCTTGCCACGCTATTTTAAACGCAGTGCTACCATCCTACAATATTAAATACAATCAAAGTATAAAGGACCTCACAGTATTTTTTTCTATGAAAACTTACAACATCCTGAATCAACGAATCACAATCCGGTTGTGATAATAAATGTTTGACGATATCAACACGTCCATGTTCAGCGGCGCACATCAATGCTGTACTTCCATCTTCGTCCTGAATGTTAATGTCGGCTCCAGCCGCCAATAGCATTTCTACCATATCCAAATTACCATGCGACACAGCTAGCATTAGTGAAGTTTGACAGTGCTAAGGAGATAATAAAAGAAAGGATTATTAAATGCATTTCAAGGATTCAGACGGTTCCACCTTCTTTGCTCGTATATTCACATCAGCCATTTGAAATAATCGTTGTACCACTGTTCGATGTGCCGAGTTCTTTAGCTTAGCTAAGGAAACCAGCATAACTGATGTGTATCCTGCGTTGTTCGTTTGGTTTACATCGCAAACTTTTGAATCTAGCAGAATAGATACAACATCGAAGTTGCCATGTGAAACGGCATAATGCATTGCTGTATTGCCCTGAAATTAAATTTAAAAAAAAACGATAAAATTCTTTTCATTTTAAAATAAAATGGGAGATTGTAAATTAAAATTTGCACCGCCTTGTAAGGGACCGTTTACGTAACGCAATTTTTGAAGATTTCTGACCCCCCTCCCCCCTGTGTAACGCGCCATAACGTTTTTCTGTACCATAGTATAGTATAAGTATACCCCCTGTAACGCATCGTAACGTTTAATAAGACCCCCTCCCCCCAAGTTGCGTTACGTAATACTTGAACGCCCCCTAACGAACACCGAGAATAAGAGCTTCACGCAATATTCGATATAGAAGGATAGGTTTTTAGTCATTGGAGACTGCAAATCCCCGCCACAGGCAATTGAAGACTGTGAGGACCGAAGGCTCATCCCGATTAAAAACGCAAGCCTGCATCTAATAAATAACGAGCCCAATCAACGAGGCTTAACCGCCCCTCCCCGGATCATCAATCGCTACACTTTCTTATTAAGAGGGAAGAGTAATTTGCACAGCCTAGATCCTCGCGAGAATGTCTTCTGGATGATGATGATGGGGCCAGTTATACAATATATGGTTGAAATGGCACCATATACGACAAAAAATGGAAAGCTCGAGATGCATTTTAAGGAAAACACCTCTTTGAAGCAGGACTTTGACGATGAGAACCAGATTCTACAAGACGTCAACAAACATTAGAAACTGAGAACTAGATGCAGGACAGAATATGACCATAAGATTTAAACCCGGATCACGGTCACAAACGCGCTGGTGAAATAGTTCCCAAAAAAACATGACTAACAATATGACGGATGTCATTAGCACAATTTCCTACTAGCGAAGTATACCGAAAGTGGGGAAATTGCTAAAGCCTGGTAAGAAACCCCACACCTTCCCATAAGACTGCAGACCAATAAGTCTTCTTTCGTCACTCTCCACAATACTGGGAAAATTCCCAGCCTAAACGAAATAGTAGCCAACACATCATTCCCGATGATCAGTTTGGATCGAAAAAAGCACACTCAATAACGTCAACCCAGCACAAAACACATAAAAATCAGATTTGTCCGCAGGAAGTTAACAGAGTTAGTTTTGAATCCAGCTCACAAGGTTGGTTTAACATACTGGAACAGATTTAACTGGAGGAAGTCAGCAGGCTTTCTCATGTTTGCGACGTTATATCAACCATTGGCAAAGTTTGGCATGCAAGACCAATTTTTGAAATGCATAAACTCGCATACCGCCCTGCAGTAAATTCAAGTAAATCACAACTTTCTATAGGATAGATCTTCTAGAGCTTCGATTTCGATCTCTTGACATCTTTAAATTTAAGCTGAAGCTTCAAAGGGATTACCCAATTCACCTATACTGTAGAATTTGTACCTCGCCGATATTCTCTTGTTGTCAAACAACATTCAATACTCATTATACAGGGTGTGCATGTGAAATTTTAAGACTGATTCTTCCCGATTAGCGAAGCACGGAAAGACCGGTTTCATCACCTGCGTGAGACAGCGAGGGATGTCGGCTGAGCGACGAAAATATCAACAGTTGCAGACGAAACGCTCCAGTGATAACAGCAGTGAGCTCTAGTTCATTTTGGAGCAGTGATTTTCAATCAAATTTTGTGTCAAATGAACCAAGACCAGTACAAAAACGTTCAAAATGACTCGAAACCCACCACAAAAGACGCCGTGTCATGGTTTTCACGTTCAGATGCAGTACTTTTTGAATCAGTGGTTTTCAAACAATTTTTTTGTAAAATTGACGAAGATCAGTACGGAAATCCTTAAACTAACTCAAAATCCTACAACGAAGACGCCATTGCACGATCAACAGATTCAAATGCGGAGGAATCCATATCTGAATATCATTCACATTGCTTCCTCTGACTCGTAAGCAATGGTCCGCAAGGATTATGTGCCTGTGGATGGGCTGTCAATGGATATGTTTTCGCTGGAGTGGTGGAGAGTTGGAGGAGAGTTATTTGAGCAACCGAGGCCAGTAGAGGTAAATTCTGTGGTAAACCTCAGATCGATACCGGGCTCAGACCTGGAACCATTTGACACATTACTTTGGGCTTGTTCCCGTGTTCCTACGACTTCTCCAGTGGGAAGGAACTGCGAAAAAAGCGATTCGTATAACTCCAACCCATCAGTCTCACCATAAGCTCAACTGAGCTATCTCAAGTCCGTTTAGCTTTCATTTGTTTCTTATCTCTCGTCTGTTGCCAATCGCCGAGAGAGCGTTATCTCGCTTCCCTGGTGAACTTATCTCTGTTGTCTTCGTTTCTCCGCAGGTAAATATCTCTGCACTCTCCCGCAAGGAGGACGATGGGTATCACCCATGCGATTATCAATACTGCCATCCCAGAGACTGTTCGATATGCCCATGCAATTCGCTGCTCTCCTTGTCTTTGCACCTGCTCAAACCGCTTTTGGTGTAACTTGTTGCTGAAAGCGTCACCCCCAGTTCAAACCTATAGAGTACAGCGGTTGTTAAGAGTCGTCTTCTTGCTGTGGTACCTTATATTGGCCATTGGTAGAGTGAGTGCAATTACACGCGCTGAAGCCACGTCATCTTTGCCCTGATACTTTTCCTACTGTTGTTATTATACGAATATCTTCAAAATCACGTGTTCCTAAAGAGTATATTAATGCTAGTCACGAATCTATAGAAACAATTATGTTCACACACCAGCTAAACCTGCTGAAACCACCACGTCAAAAATTGACATCTCTCATGACAAACTTAACAGAAAACGATCGTACAGTGGACCGTAGAAAGGACCGCGTCAACTAAACTCTTCATCGAATTTTTTGCGCGTGTGGGAAAGACGAAGCATCACCTTGTACGGCATTTCAACGACGCATTTCTAGGAGATGATGGCGTCAAAATGTACCACGGGAGTGCAGACTCAATCTGTAGAACATACCCTAACAAACAACAGGACAAGCAAGAGCTGGTGACGAGACGGTTAGCTGATGAAGAATTGCAGGATCCAATAATGCAGCGGTATGAGACAAATATGGTTAGAACGAAGAGGAGGCACTGACTGATTGCCGACCGATCTGATGCTCATATGAAGGGGTTGCCTTGAGGACTAGAAGATAGTCTACGAAAACGGGGGTGAGGTTCCGCGGAAAGCGGATGTTAAATCAACAGCGGCTCATTGTTCCAATCTTGGCCCAGACCTTTGGTATGTCTCACACGACGATTTTAAATCCTCACACTTGGTTGATCCTTTTAGATTCTATTAGATTGATCGTATTATAACTAGGGGAATCATTACGTCGAGTCGAATCGATCAAATCATTCGGCGTAATGAATGATTGTAGATGAACTTCTTCGACCGAATACGGACAATTATGAACAAAACCACAGCGGGAATATGGGCTCGCAGTCAAACACGCCTACTCATGAGAACCATAAAGTCAGTGTTCTTCGATAGCTTTCGCTCCTAATAAGGAATTCTACTAAAAGTATCTTTTGTAGGTGCACAGGCAAGGAGCTTTGGGAATAATGGCAACAAAGCTTACTAAACTGAATGTATTTTTTCGCGGGATTTGTTACCGCGTTATAGACTTCCTTGCTGAAGAGCGGTGGAGAGTTAATTTACACAAACGGCATGTAGAAAGAAGGGCTGTTACTCACGAGTCGTAAAATTAATAACCGTATCCTTAAACCGACAGTACTCAGTTTAGTGCCCGCGATATAGTGTTATCTATATCCCCGCGATATAGAAGAGCGAAACCTTGAAGAGAATCTATTCCAGTTGACGGGCGCTGAAAAGAAGAACTGATCCTCGCGGGGAAGGGACAAAGACTCAATCTTTGTCGTAGGAAAAGTAGGTAAGCAAAACGTGACATAGGAAGATCGTTATTCTCACTATTTACCGTTATCTCGCCGTTATCTCACCATTCTCTCACCATGGCTTAGAAGAAGACAGTCAAATTTACAATTGCTTTTTGCGAATACTCTGCGGGTAAGGGTATTAGCCATGAATACAAATGATGCGGAAGTCCTAGGCTCATGGAAGTTTTTTTTGCCGGTGTACACAAATGACGCTTCCCACACCTACTCCTGATGCAGAAGATGGTCAAGGCCCCTATCGTACCTCTCCTAAAAACTAGGGGAGCCGTGTCTCCAGACGATTTCGTGTGGAAGATGTTGAAATCTAACGAGAATCCCAACTGTGCGTCTACGGATAGTTTTTCTCATAAAAAGGACGCTCGAGCCGTGGCTTAGTAGAAGATATCGTAAAATTGATTATTACTTGACACAAATCCTAAACGGGTAAGGGTAATTCCTGTCTGACATACAAAAAGTGGGAAGGCATGGGTCCCTGGACATTTTTTTTTCGATGACGCTTCCCACACCGACTTCTAATCCTGAAGCTGGTCAAAGTCATAATTGGAGCTAGCCGAAAATTAAAGGAGCCCTCCATCCAAAAATTCAAGATGGCGGAATTCATCGAAAATTGCGGCTGCGAGCCTGCCGATGGTTCATCTCATAAAGGACGACGTTTTATCTGTGCAAATCGATTTGTCTTTCGCCCATGTGCCCGCAGCTACAAAAAGGATCTTTCCAACCTGGAGTTAAGAAAATAGTGGCTTAGTTCGAATTAATTAAACAAGCAACTCCTTCATGGTGTGACAGAGGATCCTTTTACCCCGTAGTGCTTTGTACAACTGTTGATCAAACACTTAGGACAAAAATGGCGTTCAGCTCCAAATCTCAAAAAATCGCTAATAATGAAACTTTTTTTGCGTTTCCTTAATAAAGAAAGATAATCAACAATGATTTATTGATTAAAATAAGTTTGATTTTAAGGGGCTACATAGCGTACTGGCATAAGTTGGTATCCAATTAGGGAAAGAATATTTTGGAGAAAATAAGTAGATTCATATTTGGCATACATACCTAGCGAAAACAATGCAATTATTAAATTTTCATAGATCATACTATTATTCATACTAGTTATTTAGGGAAAACTAAGTTTAGACTATCAGAAAATCACCAAATTGTTGATAATATCTTTTTGAAAGCAAGTTTACCAACACTTAACATTTGTTGGCCATGAAACACCTTTCTAATTGGAAGAAAGATAAAATACAGAAGATGCCAAAATACTCCCAAAAATACCTTAAAGAAATCATCGAGGTAAACTTCAAACACAACATCTATCAGTCCAGAAAAGAACCGAAATCAGTCCTTTCAATGGTCCTTTTGCAATCCACTTAATTACAGTTTCAGCCAGGTAAAACCAATTGTACTGGTTAAATCTAATGCAATAGTTTGAAAGGATAAAACATGCTTTGACACGTGAGTAAACTTAAAATTGAGCATTTTCTCATAAAGATCGACAGGAGATTCATCAATTTGAACGTCTTTGGAAAAGACTTGGAAAAGACTATGCGGACTGAGTAGCGACAGTTGCGGGACAAAAAATCAAGGACTCAATTTTTGAGGCCGACAAAAAGTTCCATTAATTTTGGTTTACATTAATCCAATAATATTAATAAAATAAAAAGGATATTTCAATAATTCCTATAGATAATATTCAAACTCTACTCACGTTCGCATCTTTCATATTTACAACATATTTAAGTAATCCATTCGAGAATTCCTCAAAGCAATCCAGATAATCTTCAACATCGAGTGGATTAGCCTTATCGGTACTGGATATTTGGAACCATTCACGTTGTACAATCCCATTAGCGCTCTTCAAGTTATTTTGTTTCAGCGAGGACTTCTGTAGTGAATCATTAATGACTTTCATAGCTGCTTTCATTTCTTTGGATGGAGTTGCCCTTGCAAGAAAGAAAGGAGAGAGATAATAAAACAACCATTGACACCCACAATCCTTGGCAAAACTATCAAACAACTTACTTGGTCCTGGGCGGTGATGTTGATGTTGCTATCTGCGTGAGAAGCATATTATTATGACTAGATGATGATGGTGGCACACTACAGCTGATAATTTCCTCGTTATCGGCAGGAACGATATCCCCTTCAATATTATCATCGCCATTCACCATCGGTGTATTTCTTGTTGTGTCCTGCTCCCATGCTGTCCTTGATGATGGTAATGGAGGTCCTGCTATCTCGCTCGAAGACGGAAGTTGTTCCGCTTGACCAACTTTGAGTGAGGCAACGACGCTACTTGGTGAATCATCACCTACACCACTGCTTCGAATGTTACGTTCGGTTGACTGTTTCGTGGGAGTACCTGTTGGTCCTCGAACAGCACTTACCGAATCCAGGCTGCTCGATAAGGATCTCGGTGGTGGCGTCACACTGGAAAATGCAAAACACATCATAATGGACACACGCAAGGGATGCAAACTATTCACGTACGCTATTGACCGCGATTGACCAATTTTTATCAATTATTCAAAATAATAAATGTTCACATACAAATACGCTTTTCACTATTTAATTCATTTTCTTCGCGACATTGAAGTAAGGTCATACGAGCACAAGGAACAAAGGCTTTCTGTGGAGTCGGCAAAAATATTACAAATTAAGAATGCAAAATGCCTGGACAGGTAATAAAGAAAGTGTCTGACACGCGTACACATAAGAAATACTCGAAACATCTGATCAGGACTTCCCCTACGTCATTCATTCCTAAATTTCTTAGCTACATGACGCTGAAATACAACTATATACGATACAGTCATGAGTTTTCCCGCGTAGGAATGATTTATGATGGACGTAGTGCGCATGCAAGGAAATGACAACCCCTAATAAAAATTTTTCATTGGGGAAAACATAATCTGGGGTTGCTGCTCAAATTATCGAAGCATACATATTCTCAATAGGGTGACGCTCAAAGCCGAAAAGGATATGCTTGATGATTGCATGCGATGATTTTAATCCATTATCAGGACAAAAGAACAAAATTGATATGATTCCCGTTCCCAGGAACTTCTGAAATATTCCGTGCATCTGTTATTTGAAAAGGTGATTCAGCTAAGGATTCGCTCAACTTTAACTTTTGGTTCACCAGCACTTTGACGTCATGTGAAAAAAGCCAAGAAATATCCCTTGAACGGCTTGCTCCCTGTCCCTTTTCCCGGCAGCAGTTACCTCTTTTCTCGCAATTCGGTGTTCACATTTGTGCAAACCAGACGTCAGGGACTCAAAACTTCGAAAAAGAAGTACCCGTTGTCAATTTCACGTCACATTGCTAATAGTGTCATTATTTTTCATTGTTAGTGATCTGCACTTCTTCATTGAAAAAATGCTAGCGACACAGATTACAAGAGTGTTGTTATTGGGGCGTTAGTAAAAAGTTCCAGCGATGTCAGCAATAGAGAAAATCTTGAACGGGACCAAAACATCGCATGGAATGCAGACCCCGCAGATGAGCTTTTCCAAGAAGAACATAAGGATCGCAGTTCATAGGCTGACTACGGCTCCAAAACGGCTCCTTTTTCATGTGAAAGATCGCAAAGAGACAGCCGTCCTTCAATCAAGATCCTTGCAGAAGAAGTGTCAGAACTCCAGGACCATATATTGCGGAAGTTCAAAAGTTAACAGAACGCATGCAAGCACTATTAAGGCTTGCTTCTAGGGTTTCGAAAAAATAGATTATTTTCCTCTGTAATAATAGGATAGGATAATAAAAGGATAATGCTACAATGAAACTCAAAACTCGCAAACTCGAAAATGAATTTTCGAGTATGTTCAAACCGTCAAAAGGAACCCAAAAAGTCAATATATAATATGACCGGAAAATATGGCGTCAATTTTTTTGGTGAGAAATTTTCTCACTTATGTGGTTATTATGAATAAAACCCTCGCAGAAATCGTCCTTGGAAGATCGAGACTATCTTCCTGGTGAAAATTTTTTATACAAAATAATACGTTTATTTGAAAGATTGAACCTTCCCATTTACGAATGGATGACAACATTTTTCAAATGACTATCATGGCTAAATACCCCATTCGCTTTGACCAATTTTCGAGTACATTTTCAATTGTTCGATCCTCTTTTACGTCAATGGCAACGGTGTTTTTGCGTTTCTACATCATTAGCGTAACACGTGTCCTCAAAGTCTCGACTCAAAAAAAGTCCTTAGAAGACAAATGGCAGCTTCAAATGGCAAAAGTCCTTAGAAGACAAATAGCAGGCTTCAGGACAAACGTCCTCAAAGTCTCGACTCAAAAAAAGTCCTTGGAAGACAAATGGCAGTAATTGACAACAGCAGTTGGTCTGATTATGCGAAAACCAGTGCGGAAACCATCGATTGTTACGGTGGCTGTGTGAAACGTTGCCCCATCTTGTTGAAACGAAATGTCATCTTTGTCTTCCTCTTCAATTTAGGGAAACACGTAATCGGTTAGCATGACGCGGTAACGATCCCTATTCACAGTATACGCATTTCTTTGCTCATTTTCGAAAAAAATTACCAAATATTGCCATCATACCAATATCCGCAAAAGAAAGTCACTCGTTGTGCATACATTGGTTTGTTTACTATGACGTTTGAATTTTACGAGCCCAAGGTATGACAATTTTACTTATTGACGTATCATTCGAGGAGACAATGAGCTTCATCTGAAAAGATGATTTTTCGGGGAAAATGCTCATTTTCGATCAAGCGGTCTTCGGCCCAGTGTACAAGCCGAAAATACATTGGATAGTCATGGGGCTTCAGTTTTTTGATGAAGTACGCATTCATACCGAGATCTGAATGCAGAATTATTCTCAATAGATTGGGTAATTTATTTAGCTCATCAGAACGATGACGAGTTGATGGTTGTTCACGCACACACTGAGCAACAGTAGCGTTGGTTTCAATTGAGTGCACTGAACGAGTTCCCATATGGTTTGTTTTGTCCAACAACGATCCAATTGCAAGAAGTCGGTTCACAAATCGACCCACAAACTGTATTTTTTTTTATTACTGTATTATTTTTTTGCGAATTTCTTACACTTTGAGTAGAGGACTCATCACTTTAGGAATAAGCTTTTCATATTTCCTAACGTTGTTAAAGCGAAAAGCAACCCATTACATAAATGTCAAAGATAAAACTAACTTCTGTCACATCGGAAACGTCATCAAGCCTTCCAACCTCCAAATAACATATGAACAATTCCAAACGGTAGATGCCCGCGCCGTACCAAATGGCAAAAAAGCTGTCATTCTTCTATCATTCATGCATCATGGCCAATACTATGGTCAGAAAGGTAGGAAATCAGAAAAAATATGGTTTTACACAACTCTAATGAAAAATTAATTATTTGCACCAAGAATATGTATCGATGTTCTGGACAAAACTTGCAGAAACTTCTCTTATCTCTTAAAACAGTGACACGCAATAGTCCTATTATACATTGATCAAGCTATAGTCCTGTTTTATAGTTTAATCAATATATATGCTGTTGATTGTCTACAGTCAATATCCTAAAACAACAATTAAAATTGTCACATGAACTTTTCAACGTGCAGTAGCTGCAGACTTAGTGCATCTCAGATTTTGCCTCACGTTAATCATCCAAAAAATAAATTCGTGCGAATGTCGACAAAATCCTACGTTTAGGATAACTATTATAATAAGAACGTTTTAAGAAATAGAAATAAGAACGTTTGAAGGACCCAGCGTAATCAACATCTGTCAAACTTGATAAAAGAATACTTGTCAAAATTGTCGCGAAAAAGGACATTACAGCTATATATGATGTGCAAGAATGCAGCGTGTCATGTTTGGCTGGAAAATGGTTGTTTCGCTTGTTCCTTTGAGTAACTTTAGTTTTCTTTCTCTTTGGAACCAATTTTTAGGAGGATTTCTTTCAACAATTTATTTGATTTTCAGTGACGAAGTTCCCCTACTCTTTGTTGTAGATTTAACATATGTCAAAAGATGAAGTACCACGTCATATGGTGGATTGGTTTAAAAGGTTATGGACTTTAACATTGACACTAGGGTCCTTACTCTTTTTCTCCAAAAAGGTTCTTTGGTCGCCATATCGTTTGGACTGGACCAAAGAGTTAGGTTTGTCTTGTTGCCCAGAAATTCTACAAAAATCTCATGGCTTTCCAACTTTCTACAGCCAGGCGATGAGTCTTCTAGCATCTTTTTTCTAGATCCTCTCAATTAATATTAAATACAAATCTGGAATTTTTAATGGTTTTGACGAAGGACGAAGGATTTTCAACTCCTCAACCAATATTTTGAATTGTGGTTTGCTTGGCAGCTTATTGGAACGTGAACAATTGGAATCATTGCGCGTTAAAATCAATAAAAATCTGAAACAAGCCCCCTTTCATGCAGGGTTTTGGTAAAATTAAACTCAGCATCTGCGTTACGGGTAGCACCTTTAATTGAGCCAATTGCCAAATCTTGGCTGACTCAATTTTTGGCTGAAAAATACTGAAACTACAATCAAAATCAGTAGAATCACAAGGGAAGGCTAACAGCCCAGGACGAAACGAATGAGCTGAGCAAGATTGCAGTCATATCTGAAAGAACTCTACCCAACGCAAACAGCAAAAGGAAGGGTCTTACGTCTCTGTAACCAGATCAAGGAGAAAAAGCAAAATTACTCTAGCCAAAAGCTTCGGTAGGGAGGTCGGCGAAAGTGTTTCAACCAGTAGACCTTATAAAAGTGACTTTAGGCACACCTGAAAATCGCAAGGCAATGCCCCGAGACCAATCGCGAATAAGACCGAGCGTAAGCTAAATAGCGATGCTCTATTACAATATTAGACAAAATTTGGAGTGCCAAAAACCAGAAGCGAGCAGAAGGATGTTACAAATAACTAAGGAGCCTCAGTTCTACCAGAACATGAACCACGTGCATTTTAAAGAAATTTGAAGGGGTTATTTGAAAATAGCATTCAGGATCCATCAAAGTCGAAAGTAAATACCTTTTATTGTCTTACTTGATCCCGGTTTTCTCCATCAAATTTATTTCCATTTGATAATAGATCCCGGTAGAAAATTTATAATAGATCCCGATAAAAAATGAACAAGTGTTCAACGAAAATCGCTGTTGAATACTCATCGTACTTGCAACCCCCCTTTACAACAAATAGACGGTCAATTGTGGATCGTCCATCTCTGAAACTCTTTGTTATTTGCCAATTTCAGCATATATTTTCATCTTTCGTTCTCATTATAGTGCCAAAACTTTCTAGGACGGTATATCCTTGCAGTATAAACGTCGCTGTATCTCTTTTTCTCTCTCATGTGGGCTCTCTTCACTTTTTGACAATCAGTTTTTGACAATCAGACAGTTCCATATGTTGTGAACAAACTCTGAAATTGAGTTTCAAATCTACTCTTCTTAAATGTTTCCTTGTTTTATGAGCTTTAACGGCAATTCCTCAGTAACAGGCACAGTATTTTTTGAAAAACGAATTGCCTATTCGATAGCTTCAGGGATTGGTTTTCGCATACACACAGTATATTACACGTTACGATACCCCAAAGATTTAAGGAACCAGTTAGTGTCTATTATTCAAAAAAGCATCAAATCAAGTAAAGCTAGGATATAATCCAAGTCCTCCAAATTCTTCTCTGGTTCAGCAATGTTAGACCAGGATGAGTGGAAGAAAGGAGTCAGCCTCCTATCTAAGGCTGAACAACTCAGTGGCATCTTCCCGCTACAGGTCAACAAAATGTAGGAAAATGTCTTAACTTCTGAAGGGTTGATTCTTTGTTGGAATGACTTAAGGTGTAAGCAGTTGAATGGGTTATGCCTCATCTCAATTAGAAAGGGAAACTTATCCCTGATATTTCAGCTAGGATCGCATCGTTTGTCATGAACCTGGACAACACACCAAAATTGTGCTGGAGTAACTTTGTGGACACAATAATGGGCATGAACTAGGGTAGGAATTAATCACATTCCCGAATATAAGCTTACGAGTCCTTCACAATAAAATCAATTGGAGCAAACCTCTTTCGGTGACATTAATAGGGGCTCTAGCCTTAACTTGGCTATAGGGCTTGGTCAGCAGGTCATGGGGAAAATTGTCACTGTGTGTTCTCGAAGAAAACTCAGACAAGTCTATCTGCGCTCGTTTCTGTGTGCACTTTATTCTTTATAAAGCTTCAAAAGAGAAAATCCCAACCGATTGATAGAACATTTTTTCGAAGTGTTATTGCTGTTTTGTTATCACGCTTTACCCCAGAATCATTCCCGTCCAGGTAGGAGGAACGAGTGATACCGCACATGCAGAAGTGGAGCTTACATATAATATAAGAGATAATATAGATCCTTGGCGTTTTCATGCAATAACCGTAAAAAAAATTAATAAGTCCCATACTAGAATCCAAAGTCTGAGCCCATAAGAATAACTAAAAAAAAATTTACTCACCTCATTGATCGATTCTCTACACCAGGACTAGAACCAGGCGATGGTTGAATAGTGTATGTATTCTGCCTCATAAACTTCTTTCGAACTGGTCGTGGACTTGTCAAGGTTGTTGGTCGAGGAATCCTAGAATGCTCACCGACATTGCCTAACGTCGGAGAGCTTAGTACCTTTGAGAATTCTTTCGCCAAATTTTTGATAGCATCCTTACACGAATCACAATAATTATCGGCGCATGCTATTGAAATATGCGGCTTGATAGCATCACCGCAACCCACATCCTTTTGCAATATTTTATCGGTATTCGATGATGAATGCTGTGTTTTCGCTGGTGGGGTTGTATTTGTCCCATATTCTTTTGTCCGTATTTGTTCCGTATTCGACGATTGATTATAGGTCGAGATTTTTGCAGGTATGATTTCAATAGTATTTGTGAAATGATCAACGAGTTCTATCAGACCTACGGTATCTGTCATTTTTGCAGCATTGTCCATTATGTGCTGACACGATTTCACAACGACACTCGGAACATTTTGAATACCAATAGATTCTGTACAAACTGAATTCTGAACTCCTATGTGTTTTGTTTGAATTTGGCACTGGGTTCCGATCGTCTTCCTTTTGATGTTCAATTTCTCGTTCTCGCCTAAATGGAACGACAAACTCCGGGGCGGCATATCCATTTGCTTTAAGGATAAATATTGTTTTGTTTCATCGCTTTCAGGACCGCAACCAACTGTTCGCCTTGCAACTCCACATTTTTCACACAAGGTATCCGACACCTTATGATCTGAAGATCCTACAGTTCTTGTATCAGGCTTATAAAGAGCAAACGCATCCTTTCTCATTGGCATTATCATACATCCTTGTTCTTTCATCGTCGGTTTCTCAACGGTCGCCTGAGTGGAAGTTGTCTTCTTTTCCGGTTGCATCTTTGGAACCATTTGTGTCCCGATAGAGATCGAATTTCGAAGTTTATCCTTTCGTTTCCTGAGTTCATATTCAATCAACGACTTTTTAAGAATCTCATCCAACTGATTCCTAGTGTAAATGTCGTCATGGACGCTATTGGTCATTGTTGGATTAACACCAATGGATCGTACCATTGTTGGACTGATTAATGTTCCAACGTCCTTAGTATGCTGTTGACACATGACGCCGACATCTCGTTTCAATATTTTTTTCGTTGTTAGTTCCGATTGGGAGTGTGATCGGATTCGGGATCCTAAACTTTCCAACGCAACAGGACTAATTCGTTGTGGTGTGAATGATATTACTTGTATCATTTTTTGACTAGATGTACCATTTGACGGTGACATTGCTTCATCTTTGCGGAGCTGAAGTTGCAGTTGACGCTTTTCTTCTTTCAGAGCCGACAATTGTTTCTGTAAAGATTATGTTTATTTTTTAAAATTGATGAACATTCAACTAGTGCCTGGAAAAGGTGAAAAGAAAATCCTTTTACACTCATTCATTCTGTTTTACCAGAATTTGGAATTTTTTTTCCAATAATTAGGTAATCTACTACCTTAATTTATGAATATTGCTACTTTTTCTTGAAAAATTAAATAATAATAATAGTTTACTGAGAATGTTTATCAAGATTCAAAGATCACGTACAACGAGTAACATCACCTACTTTGAGTGGTGACTTTCATGTTTAAAACCAACGAAGGAACTGGAGATCCTTACCAAATTCTAAGGTTACCAAACCTTATCCTATGCACGAGGTAATGAAGTTATCATTTTTGATTTCAATAAATCATTTTTTTACATTTCATATTCCAGCTCAAGCATTTCGAGGCCGATAAAAAGACTTGGCGGAAGCTTTAAGCGCATCATGTTAGCTGGAACACTGCCCGTAGTCTCCTTTCGAAGAAAAAGCCAATTTACACACATACAATAAACACTGATCATCTCGAAATATACCATGCGAACGCAAGTGAATTGTGGTACAAACGTCAACTTTGTTGTTGCTCAGACCAATACGGAACCGTGAATTTTTGTCATGTAATCCTTCGTGGTAGTCGTTTTCGGGGCATCTGGGTATGGCAAAAACTGACGTGCGACTACTTTACTTAAATTCTTTAAACGATATTATTACGGTTGCCATTGCGGGAACACTGTCGCCGTACAAAGCATCCAAGTGTTATTCGATTACGCTGCGCGAGTTTCCTTCCAAAAACAAGAATCGAATCACCGACTGATATAGGTTCTTTATCCATTTGTTCAAATCCCTGGACATGCCATTTTCTACACGCAACAATCAGTCTTTTGATGTTCAAACACTTTTGTGTGGCTTCCGTTCCTTAAATGATTTAAAACTGTCATATAGTACCGTGCCATAGTGCCTTGCTTACTCATGATAGCTTTTGATACACTGTGATACTTTCGATGACAGTTGTAAATCTCCTCGGATTTCTCAGTTACTGGACATTCAGGTTGATGTCCATCTTTAATGTCAAAATTACTCGAGTGGGTTTGATTCTCTCTTTCGTAGATCTCTCTATTCCTGATTCGTTCAGGAACCACTGGTCACAGCAGCCCCTCTGCAAGCCCCAAAAATTTTGGGACGATTTTGTATTTTTATAAGATTTTCTCTAGGGAAAAGCATCACGTTTTTCTGAAGTTATCGCATTCATTTTCAAATCAATGTTCCTTCTAGTAACGTATTGCGCAACTGTCTTCCCACAAAATGCAGGCTAAAATACAAAATTAACATTTTTGAAATGCGTATTTGTTCGGCACAATCAGGCAATATTTTCAGATTTTTGGCTACCGATATATTCTTGTACACATGAACCGCGAGACGTCTGATCGATGACACTTATGTCAATACAACTTTCACACTTCGTGGAGACATCAAATAAAAATATTTCGGTACACTTGGATAGTCATTGAGTAATCAAGGCCATACTGTCCTGTGATATGACATTTTACTCTGTAATCTATGTGAGGACACTAGGTCATATATACCGACATAGATCAACTAGGACATATATACCGACCTAGATCCACTAGGTCATAGTATATACAACAAAACCGGAAAATTCACGAGAAAATGAACGTGCGAAGAAAGAAACAGTCTTCCAACACGATATTGAAGATAGCTAATAGATGTCAATACAAGCGAGTTGTTCAAAAACTTCTCTGATAACAAAAACGCCATGGAAGAATGGGTAAGCTTGACAAAAAACTCTTGAAGCTGACAGAAAAAACTTTTTGAAGCAGCCTAGATCCCTTTCTTCACTGGCAGTTAACATATGAACCTGATGTTGGCTCGTTTTTGTCAATGTCTACAGACTAGAAACTGTATCAAGTGACTTGTGGAGACACCGTGGGCAACCAGAGGAATAGATTATGGTGGATGACCATCTATACAATTTTCAAACTCACATCCTGATCAGATAAAAGACAGTGAGATCAACAGCCTTGACCGTTCTAGGTCTTTTAATGTGGTGCAAGGCACATTTTAAAGTTTGTGATGATCACCAGCACGTTTAAGCCGAACCGGATAATCTCCGGTGTAGAGACTTTGAAGAATACTTATGACATCTTGTCAGTCTAATCGATGTTCTAATTAAATATTGATTATGAACTTTAACTGGCAACACTTTTCAATGCTACGTATGGTTTGACAGCTGTCATGCGTTATATGATAAGTTTGGTTTTCCATTTCATCATGAATAGTTTGAAGCTTGAGCAAACTTTGCAAATAGTGCATATTTATTACGAAACAAAAAACGGTTTAGGTCGAGAAACTCATCACACATTACGTACACTTTTTATAGCCGACATCATCGAATCAGAACAATTAATGCAATTAGCCATCTTTATAGTACCCAGGATTATAGCAGATAAAGTATTTGCTAGTCTTCAATGTTTCTAATGAAATCTATAGGGGATAAGAAAATGCCAGCAAATTATATGTTATGGATTCTGTGAAATTATTCAGTAAGTCTTTGAGCTTGAACAAAGGATTCCAAAGTATTATTTGAAAAACGTCGTTTTTGTTGAAACTTCAAATAATTTTAGTGAACGACATGTGTTGATTTATGTATTTACTCGTTAGTTGCACTTTTATGGGCGTTTTCTGACATTATTTTATATTAATCAAAGGTATTTAAATCAAATTTTAACGTCCCTGTTGGAGGAAACTGATTCTTTGTCAGATGAAGGACCGTTTAAAACCAGAAGTGATAGCGAATCAGATCACATAATCAAGGCATCGAACGTATACATAAACACGGACGTGGACGCTGACGAAACATTTGCAGAACCGTCTTTGGATCACGCGCCATCAACGTCTCAATCATTTTTTCTTGGGAAAGATGGTTTAAATCGCAAGCAAGGACCAATGTAAGGACAAGAGGGCAAAACATAGTTACACATTTGTCTGGATTCATTTGTCTGGAAGCATTGCTCGAGACGAGACGACCCAAGTGGAATGATTAAAGATCTTTTTTACAGACGAAATTGTGGATATGGTTTTGAAATATATAAACATAAAGATTTCTTTGAAATTGGCTAACAATCCTTCCACTTTGTCATACAGGGAAACTGACAAAGAAGAATTGAAAGCCGTTTTTGGACTTTTGTTTTTGGCATGCTTATTAAGGTCCGGCAGACAAAGTGTCATTGATTTATGGAGTAATCATGGTACTGGAGTAGAAATATTTAGACGAAACAGTTTGAGATTTGATGATGCATTAATTTGAACTGCAAGAACTGGTATAAATCGCTTGGCTCCAGTTCAAGATATTTTGAAAAGTTCATTAATACCTGACAGGATGCCTAAATACCGTCTGAACATATGACGATTGATGAAGAACTAGTACGTTTTCGAGGAAAAAGCTCTTTTTGTAAATATATTCCTTCCAAACCGGCAAAATAAGGGTGAAAAATTTATGCTCTCACAGATGCCAAAACGTTTTATATGTTGAATTTGGAAATTTACTGTGGGAAACTGCCTAACTATAGCCCATATGCAGTAAGTAAGTAATAAGCCGTTTGATGTAGTAGATCGTTTTGTGAAATTTGTATCTAGATCTGAAAGGAACAGAACCATGGAAAACTTTTTCATGAGCTACGATGTCGCTAAAGCTTGTTCCAGAGCCACAAATTGACTCCTATTGGTACACTAAGATCGAAAAAATCTTCTATTTTTGGCATTCAAAAGATATTACCATGTGTGTAAATATGATGTTTTCCTTACATCATGATAACAGGGTAGAACCAGAAAGCGGTTCTCAACGAAAACCGGCCATAAAAGCATTTTATAATTCGACAAAAAGTGGCGTTGATAGTGTCGATAAGTTGGGTCACGCGTATAATGATTCCCGTAACAGTAAACGCTGGCCTCTAACGATTTTTTTTCTCAATTTTACACCATGCTGGTATAAGCTACTTCATCGTGTTTCAAACAAACACCGGTATTGAGAGGAGTAAGACCAACTTTAGAAGGGAATTTATCAATCGCTTGAGACTTTCATTGTCATTCCACATATGCTACTAGATATTGGAAGACGTGTGCATGAAATTTTGAATGAAGAAGTCCTAAGAATAGCACCGAAGCAACCACGAAGATCACAAAGATGTTCATTCTATCCAAGGAACAAAGAAAGTAAGACTGCTGCTTCAGCTGTAATTTGTTCTATATGTAAAGAAGACGCGATACTGTTGTGCCGAAATTGTATTGATTTAAAGAGCAAG
Source organism: Stratiomys singularior (assembly GCA_954870665.1). Classification (NCBI taxonomy): domain Eukaryota; kingdom Metazoa; phylum Arthropoda; class Insecta; order Diptera; family Stratiomyidae; genus Stratiomys; species Stratiomys singularior. Next base: position 23,131,823 of record OX940881.1, on the reverse strand, counting down.
TTGTGATTGTTTCGTTGACGTAAATATCTTGTTGTAGTTTTTTCAAAAATACCAAATACGTGTAACTTTTATAAAGAACTGAAAAAGTATATCCTTACGTAATAAAAAAAATATATGATTTTTCTGAGACAAAATCAGGTTGATTTTTTGCAATAGTTATGAAAGTTTAGTGTGTTTTTCAATTGATGTTGATTAATAGCATATTTTTTGAGTTTTTTCATTAGTTTATATATACAGGGCACAAAAAAAACTATGGCTGAGCACGTTCTATTCAATACATGCACAGAACAGAAACAATATTTTATGGGTTAAATCTAACTCCACGTTGTATAGGTGAGCAGTTTTTTTCACGTTGTATAACGAAGGTTAACAGGCCAACCTCAAAGAAGTGCGGCAAATAGTTCTAGGACAGGATTTCTAGTTGGCAGCAGTGATATTTCCCGACTACCATTAAAACTTTTTGCGAATGGGATTCCTAGCCAGAACAAAATTATTATTAGCCCTATGCGTGGAAGCTAATATGATTGTGTGCGGCTACTATCGGGAATACTTTGATTAGCGCCAAAGAAATTCCATTCTGTCCAATAATCTCTACAAAAGCTTGACAAGAGCAAGGCAATAACGCCGCATTCTACTTCATTATCAATATTGACACTATCTCTAGTTCATTGCACAAATTGTTTACGTTCGACTTTTGTTGTTAATGAGTGCAATAAATCAATCTTAAGAACGCAGGGGACATAATCGAGAAGTATCTTTGGCAATTTGTTTATCAATTTTCCATTTCCAAGCACTTGTTTTCCACTCTTACATACACCGAATCATGCACTTATTGCGATCCACTTACCTTGAGGACGGGTATCAACTTAACTTGTTCCTCCAGATCTTTCATCCGTCGCAAGCTAATTGCCATTTGCTCCCTAATGCTGTAAAGGGCATTAGGACTTAAGTCTACGGGGTTGCTCCGAATGTATTCAATCTCGTCCTTGGCATCGACCGTTGGCGGAGCCCTATCATTGTTCGTTGATCGTTGACTACTCTCCGCCGAAACGCAGGACTCTGAAAAATTAAACGTACAAAACGTCAATTCGATGCATATCAATGAAAATGCATATCCTTAAATCTATTCATGAATTTTAAATACTAACTTATTTGTAGTTTCGATTTAAGTCGTTTCATGATTTTATTCATTGCGTGACGGTCGTTGTGGTTGGTGTTGTCCTGGATTAAAGTCAGTGCATCTAGTCAGTGCGTTTGTTAGTTGTCGCCATTTTTCGTAGAAAGGTTTGCCAAGGAAATTTCGGCAAATTTCACTCTCGATTCACCCCGTCAACTCAATTCAGCGACATTATATCGCGATTTAACGACAGCCTTCTACTAACTAGATTATACACAAAATCAAGCCAATCAACCTGTGAACTGACTTGCTTCGAAATATTTTTATCGTACTTTGCGTTTGATAATGTTTAAACTTTTCTATTTTTTTGGTAGCATTAAAAGCGCAGCCAATAAAAAACATGTGTCGTGTTCGTTACTAGTAAAATTAGGTTTTTGTGGTCGGTTAAAATCTACTGCAAATCAAAATGAAGATAACACAATCGCGGAAAAGTAAGAAAAGCTTCTCGTCTTCGCTAGCACTGTGAAAAACCGCTTGGCAAGACGGCGTCAACTCCGATCGTGTTCGTCAGTTTCGCGTGAGTTAGTCAATAAATTAATTTTCCTCATGCTATTATCGGTGGGATTATAGCAAAGAAAATTTTGTTTATGCGCATAGTTTTCAGTTATTTCTTATTGTTAATTGGCTTCAACACTTTTCGCACAGTCTGCAGTGGATTCTCGTTCACTTAAACTAAATACGAAGTCGACTTGGCTAAGTCTAACGCGAAACTGCGCGCACGTACGTAGAGTTTAGTTTTCCGCCACTTAAGAAAATTGAAAAACAAAAAAAAATTATTATAATTTCCCACATTTCTTTTTTTCTTTCTCCTGCTGCTTTTCACCACTAACGTCCGACCACTCACATATCAACCAAGTGTGCAAATAAAATTTATGTCTTTTAGTATATTTCGAAAGATTTTCTTTTTTATTTTTTTATTCTTTTTTTGCATCGGAAAAGCCTCTTCAATATTTTTTTCAGTGTCAATATTATACATGAGTTGCTTTTTCGGCATCTTTCAATGCTCAGCGGAAAAAATAGCCAACGCGCTGGGGAGCGAACCATTGCATATTTTCGTGTACGCATACGAGAAAAAGCCGGAAAATGAGCTGACTATGTAACCCAGAAACGGAATAAATCGGCAAAATTTAAAAATATTTGGACTTCTTTTGTATTCTATTTGAGGCCTCAAAATAGATTGTTATGGGATGAATATCTGGCAAGTGGTTTGGTTAGAAGAAACCTAGAAGAACTCAAGCGAAGGTGGTAGCGGAAAACGGGGACCAGGTGGAAATTGTAATGAAAATTAATTACATATAAATTAAGTAACTTGAAAATCATTCATTCGTAATTTTTTCGTGATTTTCTTTATCTTAATTGGCACTAAAATTGTTTAAAAAAACTCGTATTCAAATCCAAACGGAAAATTGTATCTTTACTAAAGTTCCTTCGATTAAAAATGGGGCTTAAACACACAACAAAAATAGTGTACACCAGTGGAAATACGCATAGCAGAACGAAAGAATACGAATATCAAAGGGAATATTAGTTGCAAAAGCCTTACAAATGGTTAAAAAACCCTTCATTGCAAACTCACATCTATTCAAAACATTACTACAGGACTATTTCCATATGTCGTGGGGAGAAGCGGAGACCATCGATGAGAATTCAGACAGGATGCTAAATGACGCATCGAGCGTAAACATAAGATCTAGGTGCAAGACTATGCCAATGTACTGGAGTACGTTCTGAAAAAACAATTCGTACTCAGGGAGGGAAACACAGTGAAAACATTATCAAAGATTCCTGCAATGTGTAACGAAAGGCTGAACCAAGATTAAAGCTTCCTGCAACGTCTAAGGAAAGACTGGAAGAGCTCTCTGACTGAATTGAGAACTTCAGATGCAGGAAACTTTATTCGTAGTAAAAGCAAAAGGTGAAGCTCCCGGTCAAAACATAAACGATTTCTTCAAATGTTACTACCACATCGTAACCACTAAGACGCGCGAACTAAGTCCCAACCTAAAAGTATTTTTTCTCATATGTGCTGGTATTTGTAAGCAAAACTTTTTGACGGACAGGACATGAAGACCATAGCATAACCACTAACAAGCGCAAACACTGAATAAACTTCCTATCTAACATCATTTGAACTGAATTTTCCAGATTCATTGGTATTTGCAAACCAAAACTTTTTGTAAATAGAACATTAAGACAAAGCTGCGAAATAATATGCTCTAAAATTTTCCTTAAAATTTTTATTCACACACAATGGTTCACGTATAGTATTAGACCAGAAAAATTATCCTCACAAAGAATCGAGCTCAGAAACGTAGTCGTTGCGATCTTACGCCAACCAACGCTAACGCTTAACTTGTAACTTAACTTTATTTTTACAAGCTCTCTATCTTAGAAAGCTCGTATTGTAAGTTACATGGAGTATTCGTATCTCTTTCTTTGTGGTGCTGTTCGGAAGTGGGAACGCTTGTCAGTAGTTGCACAATGTCGCCACCAAGAGGCTGGTTAAAAGCACAACAGGATTGAATCAAATCTGAGGAAAAGAGAGGAGGAACAAACTACGGTAGGCGATAGCTTTCAGACGGTGGATAGCCATAGCCAACAAAATGTCACCAAAAACATCCTCATCACAAAAGCAGGTGATGATCAAGATCAAAAACGTGAATTTTTCTCGAAGACAAATTCAAAGCTAGTTGCTTTAACAAAAACCAAGAAGAATTCGTTTTCTAAAGAATTATACGATAAAAGAATTACTGTTTAAGTGGAAAACAGCAAAGAACCTTCTCACTAAAAAAAACACAAAAACAAAAACTTAAGCCGTGTTGGAAATTGTTCGACATACACTGGACATCAAACTTATAAAAGTAAAAATATACGCAAATGAATCTCAGGATATCAATGAAGCTATCAATGACTATCGATGACTATCGATGACATCAAAATAGACATCAGAACAGTTCGGCTGAGCTGAACTGAATAACTGTCTCACCAAACTTGTAAAGTTTTGAAATGCGGCAATAACTCATACTCTGACACTTTTGAAACGTTTTTTGCGAAATAATTATGCGGTTGCCTGAACTGACTCTAAGAAAATCTCGAAAAATTACGATATAAACTTCGCTAAAGGCTTGCTTTAGGCGAAAGATTGCATGATCATGGAAAATACCATGAAAGACTGAGATATATTAATCTTGTGCTCAAAAGCCCGAAAGCATCCATGATCTGAAAGACCTCCATAAAAGGCTTAGTCAATTATAAATTTATCGAACCCTTTCTGTCTGGAGCCGCTGTTTCAAGTCATAGGCCTGATCCCTACAGACCACCTGTCACGCTTACGTGACAGTTACACATCGCACATAAACCTCGCATGTTAGTTATAATTATGTCTGCAATCTATCAATCAATCAATCAATCTATCAATCAGCTAATTATGTCTGCAATCTCTAGGGAAGATGGTGAGCAATGATCAACAATGCCGTCCTGAAGACCGTTTAATACTTATGTAATCCAGACCACTTCTTGTCTTGTCTTGTCTTGTACTTGTGCTGCCTGCTCCTGGTGTAACTCCTTCATGAGACCTTCATTCTTTAGTTCTGCCACATAGAGTATAACCAACAACACAGCGCTCATTATGAGTTGTCTCCTTGATATTGTGGGTTCTCTATGGTTGGCTTTAATGAAGCGAGTTGCCAAATACATGTAGAAGCCGTTTGATTTGTTCTTAATTTACTCGGGTAAATTATTTTGAAGTCTAGCAATACTCCTAAGGCATTGCTCATCTGATATCAATTTGACCATTATTACCTAGATACTTATAGGGGTCACTTCAGGAATTCTCTTCTTTGTTTGAAAGAACAAAAGCCTAAGTCCACCTGAAGCCCCTTCGTACCCCTGATCGGGCTGCCCAAATCACCGAATTATCAGAGAGGATTCCCTCATTGCCATATTTGCCAAAACGCATAATCTATTCTGATTTTGCCCTTTCTTACTGGCTGTTCCATTCCAGCGAGATCAACTTTGACAGTTTGGTAACCCCTATTATTTGATCAACCAAACGTATGTTCTGCTTTGTACGGATAAATGCTTTTTGACTCTGTTTTCTACTTTTTCTTTGTTATAATGAACTTTCTTGATTGTATTACGGACCGCATCTTTGTTTGATGGATCTGTTCTAAATTCCCTAAAAAAAGACACATTGCAGAGTTGAGGGCACCGCACGAATATTCGCAGACATCAGGTGTGACTCCTCCTCAATTTCTCGCAACATTGCTGGGTTACACTACGGTTGGTCATTTTGAAAAGCAACACCCTAGAGTTATTGACACTTCTTATTTTTTATTGCTTGGTAATTCCTACTTCCTATGAATGCCTTCTTCTTCCTTAATTTTTCTTTGGTTTTTGGTTTTTGTGGGTGTTTATCGGCGTACAATCTTAAGGCAACTTTGACTTGTCAACAGCCTGAAATAGTACTGTCTGCAAATCTACCTTAAACGTAATTTGATTTTGATTTAATATGCTTGAAACGCTTCCTCGAGCATTTTATCCTTCAAAACTTCATCCCCGCACTTCGTTCGTTTATGCCAATATCCTCCAATTGACCTGGTGGCTGGTTGCAGTGAGGGGGGATTGCCGCAGAGTTTAAAAGAGCTAATTATTTCGCCCCTCAACTACCTTCAGTCGGCTGCCTTTGTAGGAACCGATTCAGGTTAGGAAGTCTTCCAACCTCAGCATTATGTTGTCAGCCTGATTTAATGAGGCTTGTTTGTGTCTCGCAGCTAATAAATAAAACGTTTTACACTTTATTTTAAAGTCTTCTTTTTCGGAACGGATCGACGATTATGTGTTTTTCCTGCAGGAAGGGTTTGTTAATTCATGTTCTGTGTTTCAGTAACTTTGGCACTGATAGAAGCAATTGTAAGCTTGAAAATTCTTTGGGCTTGCGTGTGTGTCTTTGATTACCCTTCCTGCCGTTGCTTCCTTTATCAGTAGTTGTAGAAAATCTTTAAAGAAGTTTTTCTTTAAATTGTCACTCTTTCATGCATATGGTTTGGTTTTGTTCTTTTTATTTTTGTTTCAGCTGGACGTGGGGAAAATTTTTTAGTTGTAGTAGATTTTCAGTTAGTTCCCTGCCCATTTTCTGATGTTTATGCTCAATCATTTTTCTTCCTTCTAATTTATTAAGTTTGAGATCATAATGTACGCCGCTTTCTCCGCGCGAATAGTGTAGGTATTTTTGCTGAACATAAAAACCTTATCAGGATGAGGCAGCTGCTCAGAGCCAAACCTGCATTAATCAGGTTTCCTTTTCAATGGAACCTTCACTACTAATTAAAGAGTATGAACTTCGAGAAAAGTTTGACAAATTCCATTGTTTAAATAGGTCAAAGATAGATCGATCGTTGGATAAGTGCCGCCAGCAATCCAGTTATATTTTGGTGCTTCTTTTTAAAACAATTAGGTCTAAGGCATCATCTCTGCCAAGACTAAACGTACACGTCTGTTAGGTCCATCGTTAATTTATAGTCAATGCATGTCCAAAATTATTTATTAAAATCACATATCTTGGTGAGAGCTTATAATGCACGAGAGCTTTCATGACGTAGCAGCGTAAATGTCAAATAGGGATTCATGTTAGAATACACGTTTCGAAATTCGTTAGTAGAAAATGCATCCATATTTTTGGAAATATTTCTACGAGAAGAAGTACTCGTAAGTAAACAAATTTTCAGGTTAAAGGAAAAAGCGGAGGTTTTTTCAACCTTGTGTTCAGGATTAATTTCTAATGACCTAAGAAGAAATTCAGAAATATGACCCAGGTTGCTTTTTTAGAATGCTTATTATCAATACCGCGATATCACAAAAACGCGCCCCTGATTTTCAGATCTCCCCTATATAATTCATGCGTAAGACACATTAACCTATTGCAATGGTCTATCCCAACAGAATATGTACTCATCATATGTGTTTATGTTCTATAAATGTTGTAATTAACGTTTTCTGTTGGTTGAGGCTGATGCGAATGGTTGGAACCAATATTGAGAAGTGACTAAGCAAATGTAAATAAAATACAAATACGTTAATATATTTATGTCTAGGGAAGCGACATAAATGTCGAATATATTACTGGATTTTAAGATGCAAATTTGAAAATATCATTGAAGTAAGAACGAATATTTACAAATGAGTGAAGTGTGGAAGAAATTTAATTAGGTTATACGATGCAGTTGTTGCATTTCAAATGGTTAAAGGAAAATTTATTTGTATCTTTGGAATCTTGCGAAAGTTTGGTGTATCTTTGCGATTCCGGTTAATTTTCGACCATTTTGTAAAGAGCTTTTTGGTGATTTCAAATTTATTCAATTTGTGATAATAAAAGGACATGTAACATTCCAAATTCACCATCACATATCTGCTACACGAATTTAAAAACAACATTGACAAAAAATTTTTTTTTATTGTTTTCAGAACAGAAAAAGCAAGAGTCCTGGGATTCGTTTTCGGGACACGTTTCAAAAAAAAAATTTATGTGAAATTGAAGGTGAAGGTGAGGGTACACCTGTGATGGTTTAAAGTTTAAAAAAAAATAAAAAGGATATGGAAATGTTAATGTAATTTAATAGCAAATATATTAGGTGTCTTTTTTCTCTTTTCCGGCCACAAAAGGAGTGGCCTACAAGATGTGAATCTGAATTCAAAAATCACTTTTTTCCGCGAGGAAAAATCTCCAAAAATTTTCGGACTTAGATAGGAAATATAGCTGCGAGATATTTTTCTTATTTCCAAATAATGAAAATTAATTTTTTAACTCAAAACTTGCTTTCCATGAAGTCATAATCGCAGGAGTCACGTCTTGTCAAATAAAAATTCATAAATGGCCATAAAGTACATCCTATCTATGGCAATAGGCTTTTAATGAACAACCAAATTAAATAGCAAGCTCTAATTTGTAAATATTTTTTGTAAAATTGTAAATATTTATTTATAAGCCCAACATGCTTTTCGTTTGGGTTTTCAAAAAAATAAAACTTTCTAACGATTGGAAAGCCATAAATCATTCTGAGCGCATGATAACATATACAAAAAGTAAATATTTTTCATTCCAGATTTTATCAATGCCCAAACTGCAATAATGACCACCGCAATCTAACACGCGATATCGATTCAATATCTTTATCAATGAATGAATGTGGTAACATTTTGGAAATAAAATTAATATTCCATGTTAAATATAATGAATAAAAACATAGTAATATAGGAGAATGATAATTAAATATGCCAAACGTATTCGATTTCCAGCACGAACCTAAGCAAAGCAGACTTGAAATGCAGCCACATACATGAAATAAAAATTAGAAATTACAAAATCTCAATAATAAAAAAATGGAACCGAATTCGCGAAACGGAATATTAACGTTAACACAAAATATTAACACGATTAACTTAAAAGTATCAGCAACCAATTTGGGGCCAATATCAGGCAATTAAAACTAGGGAAAAATCTATATACTAGAGCCATAGTATATCGACCAGAAAGCATCATTACTCCAGACTGTAAACGCGATGAAAGAGATACGAATATCTGTTGTAAATAATAAAGCGAACTAAAGCAAGACAGCGAGCGTGACAAACAACGTAGGTAAGTGGAGAGATTGCGATGTTTGTCTGTCTGAAGTTGAATATGCAATGTCTGTTCAATGAATTTTTGGACTATCGAGAAAAAGATTACTCAAAGTGCTTCAAAAAGGATATCAACGATTTAATTTTCTACATAATCCTCCCCGCAGACAATCGCCGGAATGCTCGTAAAGAGCATGAAAGGCTTTTAGAAATTCGTCATCGGTCTAGGAGCTCTACCTCATTTTGCTGAATTGTGTCTGTATTTTCAAAAACTCTCCTTCATAGACTATTTTAAGTTTTAACAAGAGCCACAAATTCCTTTGCAGCAAAGCAAGACGAAGATTTATGTTTGAGGATCCTCATTACGCCAAAAACTGAACCCATGAATGAGCTAGCTGGTTCACCATTGTAGAGATCTGGGAATTTCAATTCGGATGTGACAAATTTTTTCGAGCAAGCTCTTCAGACCTGCAGGAACAGATTCTTGATGCATTGATATACTTGCGTCAAACAATGTGATGAGTAATGTCTTCACCTATGATTTATATGCAAGCTCTTTTGTCAGATTGCCCTTTTCAACAGTCCGCCACTCTCACGATTGTCTTTCAATACTCAGGTCATACCGAAAGCACTTGTTTCATCATCTATAATAATGTAAGGAAAGAATTCCGCGTTCATATCGGCCGTTACAACTCACTTCTCAGACGTCTGAATACGTTGCTCTCATTGGTCCGCTGTCAAAGGATGTAGACAATTCTACACGAACTTTACGTTGGCTCAATCTGTCTGTTGTAATAGGGTCGCACAATCCCTCCTTAACTTACAGCACTTGTCACATTCATAGGCCGACTCTTTCAAAGAAACTCATAAACTCTCTCTACCGTTTCCTTCACCTGGACTGGTTAAGGCCTCCCCGAAAGTTCATCTTATTCACACAAGCCATTGACATAGAACACACAAATCCTTCAAACACTTTGCTTCAACCGAAACAACTACTTCCATGTGTTTTTCAATATCATTTGAATTTAATATCAAAAAAAATTTAGTCGATGCACATTGCTCCGTTACTAAAATACTGTCAAAACTGGATAAAGACCCAACGAAGTCTGATTGTAAACAAGTCCACACTCAATGAAACCGCATGCATAAATCGTGCCTACAAAACGAGCATGTTAACTGTTAGCATTTTCGTGCTGGAGAACGAAAGTAGATCAGTCACGATTAGGGCGACTAAAGGAGGTGACAGATGTTGATCTGATGGAAGTCAAACAAGAAGGTAATAAGATTACCATCGTAGAATTATGGGAAAGGTTCGATTTCACTGGACCACTATAGAGAGAAGAATCCATGCGCTAGAATATGTGGTTCAGGTTAGATGCTAGCATATCCCACGAACTTTCGCAAAGAAACAAGGCAGACATGTCTGCCTGCTGTGTTTCCCATCGTTCTTTTCACAACAATGAACGATTTCTTTCAACGGATGATTGTTGAGAATGAAAAAAGAGTCCTGCACATCAACGTGAAATCGTATCTGAGGGCCTGCATGAGAGGTGAATAAAAACCCATGCTTGCCTTCACGGAACATCTTATTATCTGTTTGGTAGGATTTTTCTTCTATTACCGATTTCAGTTTTTAATCGGTATTTTTTCAAAAATACCAAAGCATCTAGAAGAAACCAAAGTTAGCAGCATTCGACTTTGCTGCTAAGTTTGGTTTGTAAGTGTGCACGAGGTATAAGCGCTAGCTAATGGCTACGTCAATTTAATTATAGGAGAAAGGACTTTATCATAAAGTGGAATCAGTCAAACTGAATTTATAAGTAAACCAAAATTTTGCATTTGTAATATTTTGCCACTATGATTCGTCTCAAAATGTAATAAAAATACACGTACATATTTAAAAAAATCGCAAAAAGGGAGAATTTCCCCAAATCAAGCAAAAATATAATAAATTAAATCTTGACTAAGGATCAAAATCAAATTTCGTACAATTTCTCTGCTGCTACCTTAATCAAAGGACAATTTTAAATTAGAAACGTTCTGCACTTGAGACTTTTATTTGAAACTCTAAACATTCTTCAGATCTCATTCTTTAATTCAAAATTATTCTTGAATGTTAGAACTGTGGATAAAAAGGACCCCCATTTTACATTCTTATTGAGTCTCAAATGAAACTTCAAATGTAGGATACTTTTCCCGTGAATAGATTTTTCACAAACATATTATCTTCATTTCGCTATTTTTGGAAGCATTTTAAACTCTCGCAATCAAAATCTGAAGCTGTTTTACGCTTCAAGGTATTCAACGAAGTCCTTTCCAAAATTTACAAACGAGCAAACAAAGGCATTGTTGTAAAACGGGAACATTGATTCATAAGGAGCAGCTGAACTAGATGTCTTCATGAAATTTATCCTTTTTTTTAAATTAAATATTCAATATATTATATATTAAATAGTTAAATATTTATAATTATAATATTGATATATGATAAAATATTTGGATTTTTGTATCCAATCATCAACCTCCTTATTTTTAAAACATCCTAGTCAATACAAAGCGCGCAAATTTGAGTCTGATTATGATTAGAAGTTTCGTGGAAAATTATAAGTTTTGGCCGAACTATGGAAGCTTTGGCGGTGGTTTGGTCTCTTGAGCTCTTGGCTCTAGTCATATTGCAGTGTTGTAAGGACTTGAAAACTAGCAAAAACATAAATTAAATTATATGCAACCAGTTTTCCACATAATCTCAGGACACGCTACTCCTGCGATGTTGATGGGCCGATGTAAAGCAATGCGGAAGTACTCGAGCTACAGCGATTGAATCAAAAATTATACTATTTACAAGGATTAGCTGATTAATGCAGTCCCACCTTAAACAAGTTTTGGCTTCAAATCTGGTGGTACCTACTCATTTTGTTATCCTGATTATCTAAAGAAGTTTGCCTGAAAGATAGTTTGGTTAAGTCAGCGACTATAGCGTAAGAGGACTTACAGGCCTCGTTGCGCTATAAACTTTCCTTATCTGACGTGAAAATGTATGTGTGTTTGTTAAATAAAGTTTCCTGGGTAAGCTTGAACATACCAGCGGTCATTATCAATTTAAGGATTCAACTCGTAATAGTTAGACCTAACTAAGTTGGTACCTTCGATTTCCTCTGGATTAAAACAGCTCCTGAAGCAAGTTTTGTACCATTATCCATTATCCTGGCTTACCAGAGTTTATGCACAATTCATTATTTACAACTCGAACGTTTTCAACGCTGTGGATCTTTACCAGTAGTGCATAGATTGGCTTTGGGAACCTGATTAGGCAACACATATCTTTTTTATCGTAAACTTCTCAAGCGTTTTGAATAGTTTTTATTGTTACCGAGATATTTTTAAACTCCATTTAGGGTGAGTTGTCTCATCTATGACTCATATTTGCTTGGCTCGTCTGTTCCTTAGGATCTCTACATATTTTTATCTTACCTTTCGTCCCGTATATTACCAGCAGTTTTATCATTGATTTTTTTATTAAGTTTTCTTCTTGTGCGTGATAGTTCCGCTGCCATTCGTATCACAAATATCTCGCAAGGAATGACATTGGTTTTACCTTAGTCCATAGTAACAAGTTTTGTCGCAATTCGTTTGTCCTTCAATAAAAGTAGCAGCAGTTGAGTCCAACAATCTTGCCATTATTTTTGGCAATCGAAACTTTGGCCATCCGCTTGTAGACTTTATCGAATTTCCTACTCGCCAACCGCCGTTTTCTCGGCTGTGACCGAAAACGATTAACTTCTCCCCCGGTATTCGCCCCTTATTTTTAACAACTTTTTTTGTGGAAACATTTTAAGACACCCGTTTTTAAGCCATGAGATTAAGTATTTATGCTTTTGCAGCATCATCTTATTAAAGAATTTAGTTCATCAAAAACGTCGCCTACAGTTTTTTGATGTTCTATCAACATTTGACTTTCTTCTTACTTTGCTTCAATAATTCTTCGACGGACCCATCTTCCGAAAGGATTCCATATGATCCGGAATGCTTAACCAATATTCCATGTCGCCCTGAAGAACATTCCCATCGGTGCTTCATGTTCAGGAGCAGTTCATAGTTTCTATTCAAGTCTGTCATGCCTATTTTGAAAATCATATTTTTCCTTTTTTTGCTAATGAAAGCAATGAGAACGACTTACAGAGGACGTGTCAATATTGGTGAACGTTTACATTGAAAAATAAAGTATTTTTTGAGAATGATCTTGAAATCTTTTATATACCAATGATTCGTTGCATTTATTATGACATATTATATATAATATATAAGATATAACAGGCTCGATTAGTGCCAAAAACCCAAAAAAAGGAAACTACAGGACTATGGCATAGAAATTGAAGCAGATGATTTGGTCTGGTCAACAATATATCATTTGTTTCACAGGATATTGGACAGATTCTACTAATTCTGAAACAGCAAGTCACATATACTCCTACCGTCCTCGGTTTACAATCATGGATCCCTATTAGGACAAGCTTCACAAGAGATTAAAACATTGTTTTGTCGCTTTATCAAGGAATCAAACAAGAGACAGTTTCAAAGAAGTGTAAGCGAAATTTGTCATCGCATTTATTTCAATCTTTGCTGTTTCGGCTTTCCGTCAATGCAATGGAACGGCAGCACAGTCATCAGGACTTTAGTCATGAGCACATCTACTCAGGTAATAGTCAGGTTCTGATTTTTGCGAGGCCCAATCTGTCCTCTTAATTTTAAACAAGTACCAACAGTAGCAATTTTGGTTGCTTCAATGATGTTTTGAGTCTTCATTGCTCCAAAATGAGATGAAGATCCTGACGAGCAAGATGCCCTAAATGTTAACAGTTGTTCACATTTTACAATAATTTTGTTTCATTTTAAATACTTTAAGGTTTAAAACTTTCACCTTTTTTGAGGCGTTGGAATGAAACTTCCTTGTGAAGAGGATGAAATGAATAAATTATATTAATATTTAAGGCGTATCCTTACAATCAAGCGAAATTAGATAATTGATTTTTCCGCGGCAGTTCAAATTCCAGCGTGATCGGGAAATTTGGATCCCCGAAAATTACAAAAATGCTTCGCTGCTGCAAGCGCCACTTTTGTGATTTATGAGTATATCCAGGCGATTTGAATTCTCAAATACTTTTATCCAAAATATTTACTCTTTCCGAATCGATCATCGATGAAAATAACAATTTTAATTCAACTATAAATTCGATTGTAAATTCATCTTAAAATCCAAAACGCATACGTCTTGGAATCGTTTGCCCGTGTTAGCAACAAAAAAAAATTAATTTTTCTCGTTGAGTTTTCCTTAAAATAAATACAAACGGCACGAATCTATTCCATCATCCCAAAAATAAAAAAAAACAGATTTTGAAAATAAAAAAGGAAAGCAAAAAATAAAAGAAAAATATTCACCACACGAGTCAACTCACCTGTAAGATCTATGCATTGGTTGTTCCAATCTGTGTCTGTATCTTTAGTTTTAGATTTTTTCTTGGTGCGCTCGAGTGTCCTTTCAAAGTCACTGACCACATCATCGAGTGCGTCATGCAGGAAGGCCGTTGCCTCTATTGAACTATGCGTACTATGTGTTGATGCTGGTGACGCAGCTGCCGACTTTAACGCCAGCCCCAAAGATGCACCACCAGTGCTCGGTGATTCATCATAAGAAAAGCGACAAGGAAAATGTGAAATAGTATCTGTTGTATTTCGATGTGGAACAGCAGCTACCACCCTCGGCGAATCGGGCTCATATTCGTTTTGGACCTGTAGATTTATAGAAGGAAAGCGATACGATGAGAAAACATGGTGCATGTGGTTCCTATTTGAATGAGACTGAAATGAGAAAATTGTGTTTGTATCCAAACGGACATCTTAAATTTGTCACTTGTTTTTCTTAGATACAATTCCGATACGATGGCTGAAATAGTTCTTTTGAATCATCATAAATATTAGCTTCAAACACTTTGAACCGTGAGTGAATCCAAACAGATTCAGTCTCATCATAGGAAATGAAACATGTGAAACAACATGTGAAACGTTGGAGATAATTTGAAAACTTACTTCTCGGACGGTGTGTACATTTTCTGTTGGTTGCCACTGGTAATAGTCATCTAATCCTAGCATCACTTCGAGAGATTTTCGGGATCTCCTCTTATCTCGGCGTAGTAGTTGCTCCTTCGACGGCTTCCAATTCGCCAACGACTCACAATATTGGATGAAATCCAAGTCGATGTGATAGCCATACGGGCAACAATCACAATTCGGGAGATTCGGAAAGAAATATCCTGTAACGAAGAAAACCTCTTTTGAAATATGCAAGGACAAACGGTTGGTTGAGTAAAGTATTTTATTTATTTTTGATGTTGAGAATAATTTGAGTTGTTTTTTTTAACTCTAAATGAAATATTTTGGAAAATATCATTTGAAATACATAAATGACATTGACGTTTTTTCCATGCACGTTGTCATCTTCAGAAAAATATGTTGACTGGTAATATTCATATACGAGGGAAAAAAATCCTTTTTAGAAATAAATTTAATTTAGACTTACGAAGAAAATGCATTTTAAAGTTGTTTTTCTACATAGTTTCCGTTTTTCATGCCGTTTCCGAAGGATGACTTCTGGCAGGCACTTACTGTTCAACTGGGCTTACATTTTCATGCAGAAACAAAACGTCTCAGATGGGCTCACGATGTGAATGAAAATCAATGAGAAAAACTTCTTGAGAATCCCAAAAACCGTTGACAAAACGTTCCTGGCAGACAAGCGTGTTTTGGCTTTTGATGGTCCTGGCTCCCCCTTTTTTCTCCGCTCCATACTTCCCCTTTTCCATTCAGGGGTATACTGGTGAAACCACGTTTCGGCGCATGTCACAGTGCGTTGCCAGAAAGCCTGCCTTCTATCTGCAAAACGAGCTAGAAACCTCTGCCAAACTTCAACTCCAGCATCTTCGTGTTCTTTGGTAAGCTTCTTTGGTGGTCTTGGATGATGATGTGTACACATTCAACTCTGATTATCGTTTCCTTATTGATATCTGCTAGAGCAGCGCGAAGATTTTATTCTATAAATTCGCGAGGAAACAAACAACTTAGCCAGGCATAATGCTGGAACAAGGGCGTCTTCGGGGACTCACATTTTCCACCTTTTCACGACCTTCTTTTAATTCGACATACCTATCTTTCATTTGTGGCCATGAATATTCATTATCTCCAAAGTTTTCACAGTATCGATCCAGAATTTCAGCTGGCTTATCGCCTTTCTTGGTTTGATTAACTATAGCTTTATTGAACAGCTCTCTCGCTCATATTAAGGACAACTGAAGAAATCAGTCGAGACCTCGGTTTGGCCTCGAATTTTCTAGAAGCGATCCCTCCCCACCCTTTCCGATGCTTCACGTAGCTCCACCACCATTTTTAGACCTCAGAAGCAAAAGTCTCGTTTATATGTCAATGTCCTTGGTATATACGTCAAAACGTTTTTGGTTTTATGACACGTTGCTGCGCTATAAACTTTATTTGAATAACCTTCACTGTATTTTCTAACACTTTAGATTTTCATTTTCAAAGCTTTCTTGCTATAGCTTAGCTGCTGCTCAATTCTCCTCAATTATCGTGTTTTCGATGCCGGGATCGTGAGCAATGCGCAGGCAGTGATTGGTAAAGCCAGTTTTTTAATGACTTGTGGCCGGTAGTCCTGCTCCTGACACGTTGTTCCAATGCATAAATGGTTGTAGTTTCGCAAGGTATGCATATACTAGATTGGGTTTGTATCCTTGAAGCATTTTGTCTATTTTCAAATCAAAAAGATGACATAAACGTGTAGTTCACTTTGAAACAAGGTATAGCTTATCTGTGATTCGAACCATACGTTGTTACCATCCTTTCATGCTTTCACGCTACCTCTACTAGAAAAATCCTCGATAACATGCACCGAAAAATAATGCTGGCAGTCCTATAATTTAACGAAACCGAAGCAGAGAGCGTGATGCAAACCGGGCAAATGAAAGGAAACCGAGCTAACCTAAATAATATGGAAGGATCAAAGAGTCGAAAAAGCTCATGATTTGATACTCGATATTTAACAGCTAACTTTTAACTTTATATAACGTGACCAAAGCGTTAGTTTCAGCTCAGTCAATCCTTGAAGTTGGTGCCTCCTTTGAGCACCGAAAATAGTTTCGCAATGATTATCTCGCCTGCGCTATGCTACGGTAAAAATGTCAGATATGCGCTAACAAAATATATGCGTTCAAACACCGAGTTCAAAGACTTCTTATTCGGGAGAACGTGAAGGATCAATGTCGTTTACAAGCAACCATAACCTCTGCAAACTTTTTGACACAACAGATGTCTACAAGGCTTTTAAACTGTGGAAGTTGGAATTGGCTTGCCATAGGCCTTCAGGCATATCTGCAAATTCTCAGATAAGCCTGAAGGAGGTTAGTCCTGGACTGAGACTATGAGTATGCCTCGCAAAGCGATTTATCGTTAAAAGGGACCAAGTCCTGAGAGGCGCAATATGCCGAAATTATAATGATAACAATTAGGTAATTCCAAACTTTGATAAGGCTACAGAGTCAATTCTGGGAAGCAGAAATGTACTCAATTCTGACGAAGACAGGATAATGTTCAGTTGCAATTTTCACTATTTTTTGATTTTGTTTTCTTCGATATTCATTTCGGAAGCCACTTGAAATGTGCAGGAGAATGACATTGACCGCAAGGGTCCTCCTTGTACACTGATAAAACATCGTACTATGCACAGATGCTATTTCCCAATATTGTCTGATTTGACTCTTCCGGATGCTGGATTTCCCTGGAACATTTTCAGTTTTTTTAATTTTCTCTGATTACCAGATAGCCTAGAAATGGAATGGTTTCTTCTTCTCAAATGTGAAAACGAATGATTACTACATCATACGAGACGTATTTTCTTTCCTATTATTTTGGTGACCATAAAAATGTCCTCGATATTCTATAAAATTGTCACCCGTTCAACTTGCGCATGGATCTTCAGATCAGACTAGAGGACTTCCAGAACTTTTCCAGACATATCTGCATGTCGGTAGAAAATAAATGGGCTTAAGCATCATATTATCGTAGCTTTCGTAATTATTGAAGATAACACAGCAATTGAGGACTTTCATGAATCGCTACTTGCAAATGTTCGTCAGTCTAGTGACTTCCATCCACCTGTTTTTTAACAAGTGAGTAAAAATCAGTTAAATGCCAATTTCATTTATAAGCTCATGAATACTGATTTTATATAAAAGGACACCGGTGCCTTATCATCGGTGATCAGCGTATTCTTGAGTATTTCCTTTAAATTCTATCATTTTAAAAGCATAGAACTGGTGACAGCGATTAGAATCCTGCGGAAGCGTCCGAGGTTCCTTGAAACGTTTTCAGCAGGGCTGTTGATATTTACTATCATTGTCCTTATTAGATAATTTTCTTTCTCATTTTCGGCCAGTCTATAGATCTTTGGTATCCAGACTATCCTTTTCTGAACCGTGACCTTGTTGGAGCTCTGTAATTCAACAAATAGTCCTCCATAATGACAGCTCCAAGACTGTCGAATAGTTTGGGTGAGAAGTTGGACTGTTCATATTTAATATCATCGTCCTTATTTGGCAACTTTCTTAATCAGTTTTTGGTAGTGCATTCACCTTTGGCATCCAGAAAGCTGTGTTTGACAGTTGTGAGTGTTAATATGGTCAGGTTTCTGTTCTCGTTGGCTGAAACTCAATCTGATGAGCGCTCTGCAGTAGAATACCATATTAGCATCCGTCGTGACAGCTCCAAGGCTGTACAAAGAGGTTTCGGGAGGTTAGGCAGATTGATTCTTTATGTGGTATTGCGTTCAATTGGACAAGCTGGCTTTTGACACCTCACTATCATGGACGGCTCTAGTAGGTTCAACTTGAAGATTCGACGGCATGCCGGAAAAAATTGGAAGTTTCAAGGGATCAATCAACTGAAATATAACTACTAACAAAGTTGGCTCTAATAGACCCAACTATGGGTTAGATTAACTTTAGGACAGAGCAGAAAATCACCATAGGTAATTGTTGATATACTGGCGTTTATTATTGGAAATGTTGGAATTAGGGATATTTGTTTTTCGTCTCACGTTTGAAAAAGATTCATCAAGCTGATGCAGATTGATTCTGTGGAACGTTCGGTGGTTAGACTCTAACTAAGAGATTCAAATTTAAGTTACCTGAAATAGTGGGCTAGAGAGCCGACTACAATGATGGTCTCAATTCTACAACTGAGTTGAGAAATGGTTTCTTGAAACAGTTTTATTTCTGATCTTTTGTGCATCAATTTTGTCTCAGGAAAATTTTGCAAATTTTGGAACTATTCGAACTATAATCTTCTGCTTTAGGGTTGGCAAAATGTTAGTTCTCCCGATGGGCTCAACCGGATACATTCAACTAAGTGATGAATAAAACATCGAGCTAGACTCGTGGCTAAGAAAATGATGTTATCGCAGTAATTGACTTATAGAAACTGGTGGCACGATGGTCTTATGAAATAATGCTGTCTTTTCAAAAGAAATTGCCCGATGAAAATTTAAAAAAATCACGTTGAATTTGTTGAATCACTTGTGGCTGTTCAAGCGGTATCAAATTTTACGTCAAATGGTGATTTGTGATTTCTAGTTTAACGTTTTTTTTTTCAATTGTTGCCTTTCTAGTGATTCCAAATTTAACGTGCTTGTATTTGTTCTCGAAGACTTCATAGGTAATTAAAATTATCCCCTGAACCATCGTTCCATCAATGAAGAGTACTACCTTGAACTCATACACAATTTGCCCGATGCAATCTACCGGCGCTAACCCTAAACTTATCTAAGAAATTTTGGTTCAACATAGGTTTACCGTATTTAACCACCCCTTGTGAACTCTGCGACCACGCATTATCACTTTGTTGGGCATCAATCCTGACATTGCAACAGCTTAGCTATCACTTTACCTCGATTTTCAGCGTTTCATTTTCTAAAGAAATCGCTTAGATTTCGTTTCAACGTTACTTTGTCAGATGGTAATTTGTTCTGTAAATTTTTTAAATAGATAAATTTTGAGGTATCTAAACGTCAAGCTAATTTTTGGATCATGCCTTATGCAAATAGTTCAGAATTGTTTTGTGATCAACGTTTACTTCAGCAGTAATGTTCCAGACATTACTTGGATCGTTATCGTATTGTTCTTCTCATCTGTTTGCATTGACCCGTCGATTTTCTGAACAAGAGGCAATCGATCCCGTGTTTTTTTTTTAATTAAAACGTAAACGCTAGAGTTTTATAACGTTTTTCATTTAACATTTATTTTCACTCATTTTAAGACATTTGTTAAACAAATCACGTTTCCTTCTGACATATAAGCTCCATATGTCAGCTGTCAAACTGATTCAAAACTCTTAAGACACGATAAGTGTTACCAGTGAAGTAATCACTAGCAAATAAAAAGGAGAGACCTCTTCGGGGGACAAAATAGTCAAGTTGAACGATAAACCGTTGAATGACGTACGCATGGAAGTTTGTTCTATGCGTTATCACTGTCTTGACTGTGTGCAGACAAGACAGCGTTCTGTCTGTACGTCATGGTATGGTCCTATACCCAAATGAGGACAAAACGACTCCTAGGGAAGAACATTGATGGCAGTATTAACGGGCCATAATCTTCTAGGTCAACACGCCAAACGAATAGGAATCCAAATGGATGACACCTGCCGAGCTTGCGGCGAGGAGGAAGAAAGTACAGAACACTTCCTTCTAGGCTGCCCGAGTCTGGCCAACAAACGCCTTACTTGGCTACTTACTACGATGACAGGATGGACCATCTGTAAACAATAGTACTACACATGGGGAGCTAAGGGCCGAGTTCTGGCCTATGCTGAATTCCAGCAACTGGACCCCAGTAAAATAATAATAATAATAATAATTGTCCAAGACCAGTACTGATTGTGGGATTATTTCAGCTTTTAAATGAATAAAATAAACCGAATTTCTTTTTATTTGTTATACCATAGGTCATCGTCATTGTTTTGAATAATTGTTAAATAATAAATTCATTCTGCCCTTTTTTATTATTTTGCAATCAATATATCCAACTCCTTTTAAGCTCGCAAAACGATGTCAAAGGTCAACATTTCTTTAATTTTTTATAAAACGGATCCTGCTTTGAGGAGAACTTCATAGATCCTAGTGAAGTCTGTATACTCCCTTTTCCAGTTTCCGTTTTTACTCCAGCTGTTGGGCGTGTTATAAAATTTGAAAAAAATAGAAACTCAACAAAACCTGATAATTTTTTGGAATTTCATTTCGGCTGAAAGTTATATAGTAATCGATTTTACAAAGTTTCATTTGAATTTCAGAAGCATTTGTATAACGAAGGATATTTTAAAAAACGTTGTGTTTAGCATATAAAGTGGAGCAGATAATTCATGAATATTAATTGAAGAGTAGTTTGCTGATAAAATTCAAGATAAACATTTTCTCCAATCACCTGGCATTCACATAATCATTGTTTAAACTTTGGTGAACAAGGTGGTTACTGCTTTGAATTTTAATCAAACATTTGCATTTAACCAACAGAAACTTAGTTATTACCATTCTTAGAAAATGTTAAATTATATCACGAAAACTTTAAGTATGCAAGTTAGATAGCAATTTCTAAGCAATTTTAACAATAATTTTAAATGAAGTTCAAGACGCTTTCTGAATCGGAATTAGTCCCATAAAAGTGGAAAAATGCTGGAAAATACACCAAAGGATATATATTTGAATTAAGAATTGGGTATAATACTGTGCAATAACAGAGTTTTTATATCACATTCCTTTCATTTTCAACTTATTTTTTTTTTCGGACTACGAGATAGCCCGATGAACTCCACGGCCTTCAGGCGTTTTTGTCAATTTGTACGATTTGATTTTATCTGTTGCATGGCAGCACGGACTTTATAGTTATTTGACTATGTTAACACTTTGGAATCAACAAATAATAGCCAGATGCAACAGAGCATCTAGAAACCTCCATCCTTCTGGGCATCTAAAAACAGCATTCCTCCAATCTTATCTAAAAACGCGCTTTACAAAATTCAGTATAGACAGAAAGGCTTGTGATTTTGTTGTGCACAATGTCGGTAATCGTTTCCCTTGATCCTGGAATTTTGGCACTACAATTTCGAAGAACTAGTTTTTGAAGACCAGCGTCAGATAAAAAAAAACTCTAGATTTATGAAAAGCTGATCATACCACGATCGCTTGGGATTTAACTCTATTGGAAGGATTAGAAAGAAAAAAAATTTGTTACCATATAAACTTGAGCTGAAGGACTCAACATTTTTGCAATGACACAAGATGCCAGCAATGTTGCGACTTCAACACATTTGGTTTTCCCCTGACATACAGACGGACCTGATTAGAATATACTTTCCACTTTAAGGTAATGCAATTTCAGGAAGTTCTTAATCTACGAGATGAGTGAGAAAAGTAAGAAGACTGGCAACACTGACTACGTTGTGACTAGTGGCCTATGCTCAGTTTTGTTATTCCTTCCACTTTCTCAGTCCAAGTTTCAACTTCGTACATCTAACACATTATTTTGACAGCGGCATCAGTGAACTTTTTGATGTGAGTTCAAGTTTTACATTAAACTTGGCAAATAAGCCTTTGGAAAAAAACTTTGGAAAAGTGGAACAGGTTTATTAAGAACATTGCTTATCAAGAGCACAAGTTTTACGCTGGCACAAATCATATTTGGAAGGCCAGAATAAATTGAAGATCAACCGCGGAGGATAAGACCGTCGTTTGACGAAGAGGATCACGAGTAAACTGTTAAATTTATACAATTCCACGGTGCGCCAAATTTAAACTGGCGATTTGCGCATGCGAAAGATTTGTGACCAAATGAAACTAAGGAACGTCAAGACAAAAAAAGCTTACAACCGAACAAATGAGCAATGAAAGAAAAAAGTGCGTTGATTTTCCTGCGAAGATTCGCAATAACCAAGTACTGTTTAATTGCGCGATCACAAATGATGAAAACTGGATGTTTGAGGATGATTCGGAAGCAGAATGGCACACAATCTCTGCGACGGGAACAACGTCGAATGAGCAAATCAAAAATTAAGACCATGACGGTTTTTTTTCCATTAACAGTCAGGACAAACTCTCAACAAAGATTTTTTAAAACGTGTGCTTGCAAGGTTCTGGAAAAGAATGATTCGCATGGGACCATATACTGCACACATGTGAATGCTTCACCATGGCAATCCTTCGTGTCACACAATTTCTATCAGTGAATTTTTGACCTCAAAATGCATTTCTGTTGTTTCTCAAACCTCCTATTCCCCATAATTGAGTTCTTGTGACTTATCTCTTTTTCTCAAAGTATCATTACATTCCAAGGAGAATTGATCATGTCTTAAAAGCCTAATTTTTAAACTCTGGGTCTTTTACAAAAGACTGTAATCGACCAGTTGAGCCATGGATTTTTTGGCGCAGTTTCATGAAAACGTTTAACGCTGTTACCAAGAGGGGAACAATGGCTCCGCCGATGTAAATCTGCTCAAGGGACATTGAAGAGAATGACATTATTGTTTGAAAAAAATAAAAGCGTTGATGAATGGAAAATCGGGTTCAATACTTTCTTTAGACAGATCATAAACCAGTTCTTCGTATATAGCTAGGAACCTAGACATCGTGATGTGGCCAGGAACTTATTAAGATGTTTTGGCCTGTTCAACGTATTAGAGGATATACTTATCTTGAAATTCGTTCGACGTCAAACCGCAACTTTCAGAAGACAGCAGTTCATAAAACAATTGAGTTCCAGGATCGTTTTAATTGTCATCAAAATTCTCAACCTATATTTATTTCCCTTTTGAACTATATAGACCTATATTTCCCTTTTGAACCCTTAATTGAAAAAGCTAAAGCTAACAAAGACACGGGAGAATAGAATTACGTATTCGAAAGACTCGTGTAAGAAAATTTTGACTCCAGGAAGCAG
Organism: Stratiomys singularior; assembly: GCA_954870665.1. NCBI lineage: Eukaryota > Metazoa > Arthropoda > Insecta > Diptera > Stratiomyidae > Stratiomys > Stratiomys singularior. The sequence continues at coordinate 23,107,988 of OX940881.1, read as the reverse complement.
GATACGCTGTAATACCTGTGAGAAATGGCGCATAAAGCTAAATAGTCAATTAGTTTTCCACGCAACAAGAGTGTTATAGGAAACATGGATACACACGTTTCGTTGTTATCCAAAAAACTACAATGGGCACATCGGACGAACGTCAGTCCAGGGTTCTTATGAGAAGATATTGAAAGGGCAAAGTAATGACAACCGACCCCAAAAAGAAAGCCTCCTAAATATATATATGTAGATGGAAGGACACTTTTAAATGTCAAATATCAGAACTCGGAACGTGGTCATGAATTTCAGGTGTAATGTAGAAAAATCTTCAATAAATATGAAGCAATATGAGGACTAATCTCAAGAGAAATTGAAGTGCCGCGTTAACTTTCTAAAGGAATGGCTGTCATTATTTTTTTGTACTTGAGGATCCCAGTTGGAGACAATATACATAAGCTATCGCCGGCCTTTAGAACCCTGCGTATGGCCCTGTTGTTTATAGATGGTCCATCACGTTCTCCTGCAGAAACCAAGATGGTCTTCTCTAGATTTGTGGTTCCCAAGTCTTTCAATTCTTTTTCGTAACCTTTCCTTGCCAAAAAGCAGCCTTTGTTTGCCAGGCTCGGGAAATCTTTTTTTCACATTATCTGTACGTTTCTTTTCCTCGCCAAAAGCTGGGCAGATGTCACCCGTTTGGATTCCTATTCATTTAGTCCGCTGACTTAAGAGGTTGTGGCCTCTGTCTTTTACCTTCAGTGCCCTTAGGTAATTTCTGTTTTTCTCTAGACGCTGTTTTATTTGCGTTTGTCACTTGAGGCCAAAGATTTTCGTTCGTTTTGCTTCCGTCATTTCAAGCCTTATTTATCCTTTACCAGAGAATTTTTTTCTGTTGCTAGTGGCACTTTGATTGTGTCAATTCTAGTTAAATTTTGATCGGCTGATCCTCGTCTTGCTTTCCGCTCTTTCATTTTCCTTTAGACCGCTGTGTCCAGAGACCTTGGCACAGCTTTACATTTACTCGTGTTGTTTCTGCTCTGAGGCTCTGCCTACAGTCCTATGATAGTTTTGGAACTGCACGGTTAGTGGCAAGCGCCTGTATTTGATTTCGTCCGTGAAGGTTATTGGTTGCCAGTTTAATGGCACATTCCATTGCAAATAAGAAACCAACCGTGAGAGCTGTTGGTTGCCTGTCAAATACTTTGCAAAAGTTGAAGATTATGAAAGTTCAAAAGATTATTTGAGGATTTTTGTGTCAGATTTTGGACTTTCAGACATGAGTGACACAGTTCTACCTTTTCTGACGAATTTCACCGTTTTTTGGATGCCTCTACTAATTTCATAGGAATTCCCTTATAGCAGACATTTTTTTCTTTTTCAGGGCAAATATTGAAAAAAACCAAAAACACTTTGTCTTATGGTATGTTGCAGTTTTATCTAAACTGCCCGCAATGTCTTTAGTCACAGGATTGATGAGAAATTATTTAGTCTCATAATAATTGTCCAAAATCTTGCCTTTCTCGTCTTTACAGGGTCTTGTCTGTAGTTGGCATCCTTGTCTAAATTGTTTCAAACTATCGAATGCTGCTAAGTTGCTATGTTACACACTGTGTTCCTTTATGAACTATAATGAAGTAATATTACATAGAAACTTTATACAATATATATATATATATATATATATATATATATATATATATATATATATATATATATATATATTTATATAAATACTAAATATATATATATTTATATAAGTACTTTCAAAAATCAGGATAACTTACTAGACCATTAAAAATGGTATAAGTCAAAATGTTCATTTTTCGGGAAAGGATTAAGTGCTCAACTATGTTCCCAGTGTTTGTCAATAGATGACTCCAGCAGTGATTGCTGGATGTTTTTGACGTAACGAACACGTCACAAACCAAACTATGGAAAACAATTCAATTTGACACATTAGAGCCTTCCGTTTGTCGTCATGTTCGTTTTGGTTGTGAGAAAATTTCTAATTTTGATTGAATGGTTTCGGAAAGAATTGATTTTCTTCTTTCGTTTGAACAAAACGGGTACTGAAACGCTTTGAAAGGTCAAAAAGGTTTACGAAGAAGCTACCCAAAGCGGAATAGCATGTCGTGTTGCCGGTACAATCATATGAAGGCCTTAAAAATCAGCTTGATTCTTTGTTGGCCTCAAAAGGATGAACAGTTTTGACTTATCGTTATTCGAGCTCTGTCAGAAAGATAGAGGGAACTTTATGACTAGCGACTGGCAATACTTTGAATAATTCATCTGAAGACTTTTTAACAATTAAACTGCATTTGCATAAAAATGCCAATGACTTAGTTGTGTATATAGTATTTGGATATAGTATTTTTATACAAATTTGTGTGTGAATGAGTGTGAATTGATCTGCAATAAGAAGAAGAGTAAAGTTGCTAAGACAGAAATATGGTGGACATGAGGCGAATCCTAGTTGCACGTTAGCGTAATCTCGGTTCCCGGCTATGCTTCCCACCGAAAACGAGATGATTATTGACTTTGAACTGTGCTCGACCTCACGCTTAAAAATGTGGTCATTCACATTTTACTATCACTTCTTGCTAAATATATCCTTTTATCGAACATGTTCAAATTTCTTTGTCGCGATTTCTGTTGAGTCTTAAATATGTTGAAGTTGATCCATAGTGTCTTTTTCTTTGCCGCAAAGCAAATATGAGCAAATACCACAAACTTTAATGGCATTCAAATCTCATTTGGCATATTGTTGAATGAATCCATAACAGGATAAAGCAATGCAAAGATCATAAATTGGATAATTTCATTTTAAGACCAATCAACCAAAGCAAAATAAACAGCTCTCCATTCAGTCCAGCTAAAATTGCATACAGAGACCACCTTACACATACGAGTACCATCGGGCGCGAACAAACGATTCTCATGAACTTCAATCTGATCCATAAAGAAATGGTGTGACTTTTATTTTTATTATTGTTATTATTATTCCTGTAACCCATATTTGTTTGCAACGTCTTATCGTCATCGTCACCGTCATTATTCACTGCCAGGCATCTTTCGCGTCGACGTCTTGGCCAGGTCTTGCACTGTTGAACACCATGCTGTTATTTAAAACTATGGCGAATAAATTATTGTTTATAAACCACATGGTACTGCCAGTTGTTTTATATTATGCTAACGCTAGAATTTAACACCAATGCGACTTGTTTTATTATATGATCAGTGCTAACGATGCTGAGAAAGACGTGGGTAGCACTTACATGGATACTACTTAGGTTTTGTGTCATTGCTCTTTGAGATGCCGAAGAATATTTTCAAATGAAAACGACTCGTAACACATTTTGCGGTCGAGTGTAGGTTTTCTCGCTTTTACTCAGCATTTGCTGAAAAACGAGGCGTTGACACAGTTCCCTTTTAAGGAAGTAGCTTGATAAGTTTCCCCAAAAAAAATTTGAACACCATGTCCAATTTAACTAGGGCGGTGTATTAATCATAATACAATGTCTAAAGGATATAATCAAAAGACATACAAGATATGTACTAAACAAAATAATGACAAATTATCTGATGTTGGATATTAAAGATAATTCAATTGATATAAATAAAATATAATAAGAGTAATGAATTAAGGTTTTGTAGGCTATACCATAGTTACATTTGTTATAATAATAGAAAATTGTTTATTGTGTAAGTTCTCTCGAAGGATCAGGAAACTGTACCATCTTCATCAAAAATAATAAAATCTGTTAATATACACCACCCTATTGTTCAAAAAACATTAAATCTGGACACATATTATAGACCTCGCCTAAGTACTGCTGCTGTCTCATTGTCCGAAGGATTTTTCCCCCTTATGACACATAGCCTCGGCGTCACTTTCCTTTTCATGTCATTTCAACGGCCTTTTTGTAACAATTACCGCAATATTCACTGTTGATTGCCATTCTTTCACTGACGTCCTCTTGTGCTGCTTCCTCGGAACCTTGATAAACTGTTATCTTTAAAGTTAAAGGTTCCAAGAATTCCAATTCCAAGAATTTCTGATAGTTTGTCACTTAGCGCATTTCATGGCCAACTGACAAACCTAAACTTTAACCCGATCTTGTCAAACAATCCTAGGACTGAAAATTTATAAGTTTGACTGTAAAGCCTCCTCTTGGACCATGGGCCTGCATAGAGGAGTTATCCTTTCCCTTCTCTCGATCAAAAAGACATAAGGAACCTCATAAACTTTTCCCCAAAAAGATTATTTCGCTGTCCGCCGACGTTTCACAGTGATCATGATGAGAGGGTGCGGAATATAGCCTAAATTGTGCCCCGTTTTCCTTTCCTTACAGTTCGTTTTCACGCATGCTTAGTAACACTCTCACCACCATCCAAACGCCGTAAAGTATTTCATTCATCATTGATAGTAAGGAGTGCATGGTTGCGTTTGCTTATAAGAGCAGTCTGCTCTCGAACGTCAAAATGTAGGTACAGTTAGCAACAGTCACGAAACAGAAAAGCTATAAGTACTGCAAAATAACAGATGATGCACTGACTACTAAAGAGTGCTTGTTTGTTCGCTTCTTGACGCGAGTTGGTATTACATGTACAACATAGAGAATGACAGTTGATTGCACTAGAAAACATGGAAATGTACAAAAAAAAAAAACATATAACAGACAGACGCATCACAAACGAACAAACAAGCAGTCATTCGGATACAATGTTTGAGCCGCTAAAACTGCTCTACAAAAATCAAAAGAAATACCATACGATAAGAACCGACATAGCAGCTCGAGCCCAAATCATAAAACCGCCTCAAAATTCACGGACTTTTTCCTACCTGCATAACAGGACACCTACCTGCTTACGTACACGACGGACGTATAAGTAAAGGCCGAGATACAATACTGCGTGACGACGATACGTGAGCGCGATGCAATTCTCCCTCGTCGTCACGCAACGCATTCAATTTACAATGCACGCGATGCGAGGAAGAATAATGTTCATATGACAAATGTCAAATAGGTGGTGACGTTTCAAATGAAATTGTTTTTGATTTTTTTAAAACTATTGAATTTGGAATGTTCCTTCGTTTAGAAAATAAAAGCCTTAACTAGGATGCACGAAATATTCATTCAAAATTCATTCAGAATAACCATAACATTTAAAAAGTAATTAAGACGTTTGCATTTCAAATTTTATTTAAGTGCCATATTGCATTTGACAAACGTCACGCACCTAGCGGCGAGGAATTTTCGCTTTTTCGAATATTTCCCGCCTTGCATGGACCAATCGCAATCATTGTACGATGTCGCATACAAATGCATGTTCCGAAAACTGCTTGACATTTGCTGCGATACTGTCGTCGCGCTCTCGTGTCGCAGTCTCGCACTATTGTATTTCGACCTTAAGGACATTTGAGGCAAACAAAAATCAGAACAAACGTGGACGAAAGAAATGAAGTGATAAGGAAAGGTGGAATGTTCCGAGGACAAAAAAATACTTCCATCTCCGTCCCAAGACAACATTTCAGCGAAATTTGAGTACTTTCCTAAACTGACGTTCAATGAGACAATTTCCTAATTCCTATTGTACAATCATACAATATTGTACTATTTATTGTGGCTGTGTTTAACAATATTTAAAAAAAAAAACGTTTTCAAAATAAGCAAGAATTAAAGAAAAGGAAACTTTTTTCAGGTCTTTATTCACTAAAGACTACTTAATTTTTCCTAATGCTAAACTACTAGATTATGCATATGAAAATGAACGCAATTTCCTCTCGGCCATATGGTCATCAGATGACATCGTAAAACTTATATTATGTCTTTGACGTGCCGTACAAAGGATTCCGTCGGTTGTAAATACGAAATCATGAAACTTATCTCTATCAAGGATGAGTTGATTTTTATAATAAATGGTGACAGACTGACCTGTACAGCAATCACTGAACTGTACGCACGAAAAATTTCCGATAGGTTTGAAATCAAAGAGATATACGATAAAGAGAGGCCCTCTCTATGTGCATGAGCATATGCGGATGTACACAGTTTTCAGCATTTTCGTGTCATCAGCTGTTCAAATGTTCGGCTCCATTCGTGTCTGAAGTAGAGGAATATGCAACACGATATCCGAAATTCTATCGAAATTTCAATGTTTTCTGAGCAATTAGTAATACACATATTTAATATTCAGAATGTACTATCGAATCTTAGGCAAAAATATGCAAACTACATTCATAAATCACTAAAAACAGCTGAAAAATTTATTCATCAAAAACCCTTGAATTCACTCAATCTTACTGGGCAGCGTTGTCAGCAAGAGGAATTATCGGTTCATGCTCATATGAAAATCAAAGGGAAAATCCTGTAACAGTGAATACAGAGCGGCAAATTACAATGATACCGTTTTTTTCCTCTAGCCGTAAAGGACTTCAATGGTTTTAATCAACCTCGTTTCAACAAGATGGAGCAACAGGTCACACCACGAAGGGCTCATTTGAATAGAGTTCGCAAATTTTTAGGGATAAAAGTTATATCCAAAATGGAGAATGGAGTTCGCAAATTTTTTGGGAAAAAAGTTATATCCGAAAAGCGGTAACATTAACTGGCCAGGTTCTAGCCCAGACTTATCCCCAATGACCTATTTCATTTGGGGAAACCTTACAAGTAACGTTTACAACAATAACCCAGGGTCTCTTGAAGAATTAAAATCAAATATCCAAGAGGATATTCAAAACATTTCACAAAGCAATTGAAAAGACAGTAATTGAGTGACAGACACAAATTTTGTGACAGACACAAAAGACAGTAATTGAGAAATTTCCGCTCCAGGTTGCAGCAGTGTCAAAATAATCAAAGTTAACATCTGGATGATAGTATTTCTAAGAACTAAATTCCGATTTTGTGTATTTTTTTAAAAAAAAAACTGTTTTTATCTCATGCGACTTAGTTTTTTTTATCATCGTTTGAAATATAAAAAGAGTTTTGGTCCATTCTTTTTATGCACTTATTCACTTTTAATTAAAAATGTGAAAAAGCAAATATTTGCCACAGCCAATTTTCGTTATATATAATAACATTTTCATTAATGACAATAACAACTGAATTGTAAATTTGAACACCTTTGATTAGCTTAGTGTAGACTTGATATCAGCTGAAGATTGCATTTTCCCCATGTTTATTCAGCTCCAACAAGTTAAATCCGAAGTGGAACATCTGTCGAAATTGTATGCAATCGGTGGGGCTTTGTATTTGATGTATTTGATGTTCGTTGTTGATTGATTTGTGTGGATTTGATATTCGTTTTATGAATGATGTTCGTGGGGAGTTAATATTCCCGTTATATCGATTCTCCCATATCCATGGGCAGTATAAACTTGTTGATGACGGAGTGCTCTTCGTAATTTTATTAGTTTGTTACTGGCGAACTTTTATTCAAATATATATTAGCAAGTCTTTAACAGCAAACTTCCGATACGATGATTTTTTTCGTAACTTTTCGGAAAATTCCCTAGAATTGATTATTTAATGGGTTATACCTATGTGAATTTTTTTCGATTTTTTTATTGGCTAAAAGTATGCTTACACATCCCTAGAATTGAAATCAAAAAGGTCCAAATACTAATATACTTCAGAAAATTTTTGAAAATCAATTTTCTGAAGCAACTCCAATGCTCGAAAAATGTAAAATTTGCTCGCTTTATACTATAAAGTAATTAATACACACTGTATAGGGCACGTTCCTTCGTAAACGACGCTAGGAGAGCTTCTGTTCACTCGATCGACTACACGCTGCATTTGAGTTTAAAGTACTATTATAAATCGTTCAATGCAGTCATAGCGTAAGAACAAACAGCGATAACACTCCGATCATCGACCAATCTAACGGATTTTGCAGAATTGTATGAGTGTTAGTAAAAATATTAATTTTTTGCTCGTTTTGTTTATAAGTACAATGTAAACAGATAGACAAAATAGAGAAAAATAAACATTTTTACGAGCACCAATGCAATTCACCAGAATTTTTCAAATACCGTTAGATCGGTCGTTTGTTCGGAGTGTTAGCGCTGTTTGTGTTTACGCTATGATGCAGTCGTGTGGTCCATCGCGCCGAATTATGTTTCGAGCGGCAAGGCGGTGCTCGATATCGCGACGAATATCGCAGTTATCTTATTTAATGATAGACTGTCGGGCCTTCTCCCCATCAACGACTCATTAGGATTGACTGCAGGACCTAATTGTTACAATCTCTGCTTAGAAACAGACGCCAAGCGAATAAAGGCTGCTGAGCGCTCAACTTCCGACGTTGCAAAAGAGGCGAGACGCGGCCTTTTAGCAGCAAGAAACGAAGAGGAGGAGAAATCTACGGTCTTGGAAGGCCAACTGTATGGTGTTGGGATAGCAGAGTAAAGGTAAAAAAATTGTATATACAAAAATTTTGAAAATTCACAACTTTAAAAGGTTTTGAAACGTTAAACGCGTTTATCTCAAAAGAGTATTTTTGAAATTTGCCGGAAACGAAACTCTTTCAGTTTTCATCCGATTGACTTGCCGTAATAAATGTAGCTTCTTGATATGATTATCTAGTGAAGTACACAAGATTTTAGCGATTGATTTTGTTTAAAAAAAGTTATAAACAATCGAAGTCATTTTTTGGGTCGAAAATACAATTTTTTTGTTAAATGGTCGCCATTTTGCGAAAAATCTATATTAAACTATTATCTTGTGTACTTCACTAGCAAAACTCATGGAGCTTATGAAAAAAAATTTTAATTGTTCCAGATGTAGATGGGGCTGAGAAACTTGTCCAGCCGCGGAACGTCTTTTGTAAATACTAGTGACTTTGACGTGCACTACAGCCGCCATTTTGTAATGAATTTAAGATAAATAAATTTTTGCACTCCCGAAAAGTTGCCCTTTATATTGATATATTATTTATAAAAACTTTTTTTCAAAATCCTTGAAAAAAAAACCTGAAAAAAGGCTTGTAGCTTGTATACCTATGGCTTGTATACCCAAGTATACCTACTTTGTATACCTAAGGCTTGTATACCTAAGGATTGTATAGGCTTGTATAGGTATAACCCCTTAAAGGACATTTTTATGCAGTATAGATAATGCTCACAACCAATAAAAACGATGACATGCATTAGAGTATCTAGGAACTTCTTGGAAATAATCAAATTTTAAAAAAAATTCTGGCGAGAAAAGATCGCCAAGGATAAGAATCATCAAGAACTAATCAATTAACAACGCTCTCTGAAATTGTAAAAATTTATTTGTAAATATCATTGAGAAACTATTTTATTTTGGAAATTTTTGCTATTTACTTGGAGAGTAGCAGCGAGATCCTGTCTAGCGTCAAAAAATAATATCATACTTATCCCACCCAATTGCTAATATAAACAATCGATTTTGTAACAACAAACCTCTGCATAATATTCACTTACCATTTTCGTCTGGATACTGTTGTCGATTTCGCATTATTACAGACCTGCAAATTAAATCAAAACAAAATGCCGATTAGTTTCTTAGTTCATTTAACATATGTGACACGATATGTATGTACAATTTATAGTAAGGTTTCAAATGTCGATAAAATCAGATAACAAAAACCAAACACTTTGCGCTGTTAAATCAAAGCAGATCATTTCAAACACCACAAAGGATCGATCAATGCAATCTCAGCATATGTGGTTTTACCCCAAGGCGTTAAGAGTTTTATTGTCTAACCATGACCATAAAACCGCCGACGTAATAGGAAATTATCTAAATTGATAGATAGTAGTAGGGCGTATTGTTGTTACAATACTTGATAATTATTGGAATGTTGACCACATTCAGCACTTATCCATTGATAAGGAATTCGATAAATTAGACGCACATGGACCCGTATAAAATTTATGTAGGTGAATTTCCACCTGACTGGCTTACCGCGACAGATAATCTTGGATAATAACAAGAATTAGTCGACACAGATAATAACAGAGCGATTATCTTTATTTAGTTTATAAATAGGTTAAGCGAATTGCAATTAAATGGAAATAATTAACTCTGTGGGCTTGTGGCTCTGTGTGCACGGTTCATCGTTTTAATTTAGTCAAATTAAATACCCTTGGAATTATTTCCCAAATCTGCTAACAGCCTACGCAAAGGACGAATACGTGGCTTCAACACAATAAGATACAAGACACCATAAGCGCTCGCATGCAAAGTACTGGATATTGTTTTTGGCTCCGCGAAAACGCCCCAAAAATACTAATTATATGAATATAAATTTCACTATACATTATCGCTTAGACTACGAGGCAGAATATACTACAGAGAATGTTATTACATCCTATTACCCCCTGTGGATACGGGAATTTACCCCAAAGAAAAATCGCAAACAAAAATTTTAAGGATCTGCGGTTTCATCGAGCCTGAAAAGCTCCATCAGCGGGAACAGTCACTACGTTCCAAGGTCGCGACTGCAGGATGTGGAGGCTTGCCAGATTGCTAGTGTTGCCACCTTTTTTTCACAACGAGTTTCTGGAACAATTGTTTCAAATGCCAGTCTAACCTCAGTACTCAGTAAAATTGGTGACCATTTCAGTCGATTGTTTGTCGTAACTTTTTGGACGTTTTTCTGATTTGGTTCATCAAGAGTCCCAGGATATCTATAGGAGAATTAGTGTGATCATCTATTTGGCCGAAGATCTCTGACCTTTGCCCGTGATGGCATTCTGATCTGGCATTATTTGACAATTTTCGTTGACAGCTTTTGACCTTGTGAAGCTCATTTTGTGTTGGTTTAAATATGAGGAGCTCGCTCGTTTGTTTTTGGATCTTTTGATTTTAGTAGAGTTAGTAAGGAAGTAAGGATTCCATAACTAAGTCACGTTCTTTATGCATAGGTACTGCAAGGCAGGTCTGTTGTCTAGTGTTAGTCAAAGGTACCTAGCCATCTTTTCCCAGTTCAGAGATTTGTTTCAACGGTATCACGTATTTTATTTTATTTATTTATTTTTATTTTATATATATATATTTTTTTTTGTTTTCAAATATTAATCATTTATTCATCAATATCTGTTATTAAATAATCTCTATCAGAGGTCATACTTTAGTGCTCAATTTGTTCCAATCCTCGAAGTCCTTTAAACATAATTTCTTGTGATCTTATTCAGCTGCTCCTCCGATAGCATCTTTATCCCCTCAATTGTGGCAAAGCATCGTTCTCAGTTCCGGGAACATGAAAAAGTCACAGTTCTTTGAGGTTCGGTGGCTAAGGTATCCTTAGTGTATCGTTTTTGGCAAATAATTCACCTAGAAGCAACGATTTGGGAGCAGGGGCGTTATTATGATGACAAATCCATTTTCCAAATCTTACGACACGTCTCAAGCTATTTTTGATGAAAATGTGTCCTTCGATATGTTTCCGTCCTCAACAACTTGTCTATCGGTGATTCGAAAATTGTCCAATGCAATTTTCTTCGCTTTAACAATGTTTTCGTCTGTTGAAGACGAGTTCGAGTATCTGGCACATTTTTCGTCGTTAACATTCATTCGACCCTCTGGGAACATTTTGTACTACCGATAAACGATACATTGATTCAAAGTAGCCTCACCATATGCTACACTCAACATTTGGAATAGGTCCGCGCACTTAAAGTTGTTTCATCCATTCGTTGATTCATTTCTTTGACCAAACAAAAATCGAAGACAAGCCCAAACACGTCCAAGCAAAGAAGCTGTCAAAAGCTAACTGAAAATCAAAAATGGCTGAACTTGATAGCAAAAGTTAGGGATATGAGTACAACATAACACCACAAATTATCGAAAGTCGAATATACGTAGCCCACAGAAATTCAAAATTATCGATACTTTTTGAACAGATCTCGTATTTGTTCGTTCTAAGACTTCTCTGAATTTTTTACCCGTTGGTTCCGATTGTGAAAGTGATTACGTCAGCTTGTTTTTTTTTTCTTGTTTCTTGGATTGCCAGTAATGCGTCAACAGTTTGAAACATGTACCTGGGGCTTGCCCTCCCTATACTGCTACTAATATGAATAATTCCAGGCTACAGGAATTCCTTCTCCAGCGAGAGGAGAAGGAGAAAGAGGATTCTGTAAGAAAGTATCCCTCCGTCATCCATCCCTTCACCCGAGCAAGTATAAGTTTTCATGCTTGATCTCTCACGTAGCTGTATATATATTATGCACAGGTATCATCTTCATTCAAGGATACTTTGACTAATGTAGCAGAGCCACCTTGAATGTGGGCGACAGTGATGATCCCTGTGGGCCTTCAGCTAGAATTGGTTTTAAGTCGAAGCAGTGGTTGTTAATTCTGACACAGAACGTTCAGTCTAAAAGGAGAGAATCTATTATCTGTACAATTGCAACGGGTATGTGGAGCGAATAGATTTTGAATATGAATCCTGCATGTCAAACTATCGAACACATTAGCCAAGTCAACCATTACAAGACTGATGGATTTTCCGAGGCTGAGGTTATGTCGTGAACTAATTTTGTCAGCTTGAGCTGTTTAAAGTGCTGGACTAAGAAACCACATTGTTCCTCAGGGTTGATTTTGTTTGTCCTGATGATCTCAGGAGTATTTTTTTCGCACAATTTTGCCTAGTAAGGATGAAAAAGACTTATGACTGGTTTTCACAGAACTGTATTGACTGCACATTTGCATGCTTTAGAGGATTTTCCAAATGCAACATGGAGTTAGTTACGTTCGTCATTTTCTGTATGAATGAATGTATCGGCAGGAAGTATCTTTAAAGTCATGTTTGTAAGTGTGTGATAGCCGGCTGATTTTCTTGCCTTTGGTGTCTGTAAAACTTGTTTCACTATCTGAAAGTCCACTAACCTCATACAGTCAAGCCAAAAACAAATGATTCTCAAATCTTCAGTGACAGTTGATTTTTCACGAATTCCTTATCCTGGTCCTGTCTCTTGCTACTGATGATAAATCCAATATGATTTTTTCAAGGTACTTTAAAGTCCGCTGGGTGTCTTACTTCAAAAACCGATTGATTTTTCAAATTACCACAATTTTGTTATTTTTTGGCGGAAAAATCACCTAGTTAAACAAAACAAAAAAAAACAAAAATTTATTTCCGTTTTAGTCTTCTTTTCTCAAATGTGCTAAACTAGAGAAATCACGACCGCCATAAATTTTGGGCTTTTTTCTTTAAAAAATTTGTGGAATCCACAAAAACTACATGAGATGACAGTAAACACATGTGTTTTATGTCATGAGATGACATAAACATGTAACATACGTGGAACGAGACCTTGTTAATAACGTTTTTTTTTAAGACGAGTATTAAAAATCATTTGTCACATTTTGTATACTATGAGCTGGTAAGCGGATTCTTAGACTTCATCTGTCATGCATCCTTTTTTTTTTGTAAACTCTGACATCCTAGTAATGCGTACATTCTCATGATGTTTGTATTTAGCCCAGCAGGGGCTGTGATCTCCCCACAAAAACGCCGACGTACTGAGCGCAGCCAGCTTCACTAAGCCACCTAGGGGAAATACGAGATTACTGTCAAACAAATGTCTGTGACTTTGACAGTTGTGGTTCATTAGAGAACAGCCAATTCACTCCTGCGTTGCTTAATGATTCAGTTGTTTAGAGGTTCGCTCCTATTTTTAAAAATGCTTTGTCTTTGAAGTCTGGGTTTGTTTTTGCAACAAACCAGCCAATATAGGATTTTCTACACTGAATATATATAAAAAAAAAGAGAAGCAAAGTGCGGTGCGACTTTGTTCCACTTGACAATTTTATGTTTTTAATTGAAATTAGAAGCATTCGAAAGCTTTGGAAGAGGTTGGAAGCAAACGAATGTTCTGTATATTCGCGTACACATCATATAAATTTCTTAATCTGGGATGCAATTTGGGAAACAACAAAGTTTCAAAGCATTATCCTGGATTTTCTACGATTTGAATTACTTTATTACGCGAACCATTCATTTATAAAAATTGACTAGACATTAAAAGGAAATTATGGCCAATGAGTTTGATTCCAATGCCTATCTTTTTATATTTTTAATCCTTTTACCCAAAAACAAAACAAAAATGATCGAATTGCTGGGACCGAAGAAAGTATTTCAACACTTTCCATCATCAACACAACTAAATGACCATTTAACTAATGCATTTTCCTAGAAAATCTTTCACATACAAATCTCAAAGACGACTCCCGGATTAATGCACTTGTGCATAATTTAGCATCCTTCAATTTGCTTCAGCCACATTCATTTCTGAAATCTCCAACCATTCGTAAATATGACATAAAACATGATTTATGATTGCACTTTCCTATCACTGATCCTTCTGCATCCATCCACCGGCAGACATGTCACACCGAATAAAATGGAAATAGAAAAGCGGAGTGAAAAAAGACGAAACGAAACATAAAATAAAACGGAAAATCCTAAAATTAGCTTTTCATGCTATTGCATAAATTAAAGAGTCCACATGGATGCACGTTACGGTGGAATGATGTAAAGGGCTCCAGGGTATTTTTCCCCGAGATATTTATGTTCGGGACGGCAACATTACATGCACGGATGTATGCATCTGTAGGCACATGTGATTCCAGCGATAGTGAGAACATTGTGATTGATACTTTCTTTTAAGTTCTTAATGACTTCCTAAATTGTCATTCAAGTTTGTGTAAACTGATGATATAGGGATCCTCAATTCTGGGAAGATAAAAACGCGGGATGTAATGTGTGGCGACATATGTAAGTATGCGTTCAACTTTAATTGGAAGCACTAAGTGATATTTCATAATCAATTCGTATTGGCAACATAACAATTTTAAACCTACATATCTTGCATCCCAATCGACAATGGTCAAATAAGTTTAACGAATAAGTGCCAGAAGTCCACCAAGCGACTTCCAGGTTATGAAACATTTCTCTAGAAGTATGAAAATAAGATGCTTAATGTTCTCTGTCATTGTACCAGGATTCAGAAAGTGGAAAGAAAAAAACATTTGGAGTAAAAGTAATGATTATCTTTTGTCCTTTGTCCTCTAATTTGATCAAATTGGGTGTCAACAACCAATTTCTACTAGTATCCTCCACATTTTTGACCATTCAATACACTGACCATCCATTGCTCAATAGACGTTAAGCAAAGTACTACAACGCCTTATAAACAAATGATATTGGTAAGGCTTATAAGAGGCAGTCCCAAGTCGATGTGATTTTTACGGATTTATCCAAAGCAAATGACACTATCAATTGCGATATGTACGATAAGTCTGAAATGAAACGTTCGTGGTATATCGGATGGATGGATGCTGCCTTACTTATTTCAGCCTTCATGTTGTGTAAGCCCAACTTGGCCCAACTTTGACCACTTTGTCGTCATCAACACCTACATCTGGTGTTCCCCAAGGTTCTATTTTTGGACCACTTCTCGTTCGTATAAGAGGCGATCACAGAGAGATTTACTCAACTTACATCCTGAGTGCCAATGATTTATCTGTCGACTGATTGATTTAATTCATCTCGCGATTATACCACTTCTACAATATCAACTTCTGCAAGATTACTTGTAAACTCTTTTTAACTGGTATTCTTCTATTTGTGAATATTCCCGAGTAAGTAAGCATAAAATGACTTTTACATTAAAAATATCACCATCTTCATTTACATGTTGAAAAACATATCGCTCTCTTTGCTGCTCTCTCAGCTCTCTCTGTTATTGCCACGTTTAAAGATCTAGCAACTGTTTTCAAGCATAAACTCAAAATTTGACTCATATATCCTTACTGTGACTGCTCTAGCAATTATTGTTTCTGACTATATTCTAAGGTATGATAATAAATTCAATAATGTCTCCTATGCCTTAGTTTGTTTGGTTGATCTGTCATATACTAGAGCGTTTTTCGGTAATCTGTTCCGTTAAATCTGTTCTGTTAAATGCGTGTTATCATAAACTACATAACGACCTTAAACTTGGTCCTTTAGCTCCATCGTACTTAGCTTTTAAGACTAGACTAAGAGACTTAGATATTTTTTCAAATTTTGATTCTCATTACTTTATGTTTAAGTTTATTTTGGTATTGCCTAATTATTCGGTATGAAATATAAATAAATAAATAAGTCAATAAATACACAAAAAAACAAGCAACGACACCCCGATCGAATTCCTAAGCTTACGCGATTCGGCCGAGAAAATTGGAACTTTATTCGTATCAGTTAAAATTTTCGCAAAATCTTTGACTTAAAAGCTCAATACACAACTACAAATCGAACAATGTTTATTCTATCTCTTTCTGTAAGATGACCCGCGAGAGTCTTCTTGCTATTTTGTTGGATTTTGATTTATTTTTTATTACTACGCTATAATACTCAGTTATGTAGGTCTCTCTCTGTTTCTATCATTCTTTGCTGGCTCCTTATGTCACCAAAAAATCTGCTCTGCAGGAATCCATCCTTGGCTTTGTGATATTAGGGTGACTGCCTTGGGGACACTGTGAAGTTGAGAGGGACAACAAGCATTGAAGATGACATTTGAAAACTGTCGCTGAAGTTACCAAGAGTAAAGAAAAAATAAAATAAGAGAAATTTGACAAAAAAGTTAAAACCTATAACACAAATCAGGATTTGGTTAAAACAAAAAGTCTGGTCTACTGTATGAACTGTACGAGCTTGTGTACATTGAGAAAAAGTGCCTAGTGTCTACTAGTCACAATCATCTGTTTGTTTTCTAACATTTCAAAGAAAGAGCAATCGAATTAAATTCTAACAATAAAACCCAGCTTCGTTGGACAGAATGTAGAATTTTCACGCAATTCCTACTATTTTCCAGCACTTATAGCAAGTGTCTTCAATGATGAATTGTCTTCAGTGACAACAGTCTTCAACGATAAACTGGATATTTCGTTTAAGTTCGTAATTTTTTCTTGATTTATCATCGTGGATTAAATATTTCAAAAATCACTATTGGAAAAAGTTTAAGAGTGTAAAATCACAGAATCTGACAGTTTCTGTTTTAACAATTTTTGAATAACTCGCCTCATTTCTGTGTGACAAGGTGACATCGTTTTGTTGAAATTAAACATTGCTTATGTCAAATTATTCCAACTTCAGCCTTTAAAATTCCTTTAAAATTTATCCAATAACATTTGAAATTCACAGTTACTTGATTTTCATTTTCAAAAAAATAAACACGCAGATCACTCTGAGCCTGCAGACTCTAATTAACAAGGATTTTTTCTTTCTTTGACAAACAGTTGTCATTGATTATAGCTATCAAAGTTGAAGTTTTACTATTGGATGATGTTTCTCTATTCGGGTAGTTGATAGTTTTGACCACAGCGTAGCTAAAATTAGTATTGAACCTTCGAACCCTCCAAATGTAACAGCAAAACTGAGTAAAAGATTCTTTTGACAGGTAAATTACCTCTAGGTTCTTCATTAAATAAGAATACTCCTCTCAAAGTTGTGCGTGAAACGCGATTCAAAAAATATTTTTACTTGTGCCTTTTCTGTCTTTGTCCGACAAAAGCCAGCCGAGAATGTTATTGCTTGTTGTTCTTATGATATGTTTTGATAATTTATATAATGGATACCATGCCTGAAAAACTGCTTGTTCTTTTTACGAGCCGTCGCGAAAAACTTCCAACTTCCTCGAAATCGCTGAAGTCCTGCTCTGCAAGCGTGTGCCCCATTGATGCCAAGAGGTGATATTCAGATGACGCCAAGTCTGGGGAGTACGGCGGGTGCAGAAGGATGTCCCATCGAAGCGATTTTACTGTGTCTTTCACTGGTTTTGCTGTGTGCGATGGCGCGTTGTCAGGTAACAAAACCAATTTACCATGTCTTCTAGTCCCTTCCGGCCGCATTTCGGTTAGATCACAGTTTAAATTTATCATTTTTTGACGACCGCCGTCTTTTGACGGCTTCGCCGGGATTCAAGATTTCATAATACACAATACCACTCTGGTGCCATCAGACACAGAGCATGGTCTTCTTGGCACGATTTATTCCGCTTACCCGCAACAATTTAATGCAAAAATGATTTCCATCGTGGCGCCGAAGCACCATTTCAAAGGTGACTTTTTCATTTGACGTCCATTCAAATCGTGTGGGACACATTTACCGAGTTTAATGAGTTTACCAATTGGTCGGAAACATCTGCTTATCGTTTCCTCTGACACATTTAATGTTTCTGCCAATTGCCGTTGAGTTTGAGTTGGGTCACCATTCACTAACTCGTCTACTTCCTCCTCTTCGCAATTTTCTGGTCTCCGAGAGCGATCACTTTCTTTCACATTGAAATTACCACTTTTAAATTGTCAAAACCATGTTTCACATGTCCTAATTGATGGGGAACGTCCACCATATGTTTAAACCAGAAAACAATTACTTTTAACTGCCTTTTTCTTTTGGTTAAACAAGAAAAGGAATGCTTGCCAACATTGATCAACACGATAAAACTTGGATGTGTTTGTCAGACTAAATGACAGGCGATAGGAATGGCGTTTGTGTCAAATTAATACGGTGCGTGCATTTCCCTGGCGCCATCTCCCAGTGAAACCGAAGAAAACTTTTGCATAGACCTGGATGCCATATACGTTCATCGCTGTTGCGAAAGCCATCCAATGATTTATATGAGATTTCCAATTTCGAAACTTATAACCGATTCAGCTTTGATCCTTTTCTGTCAGACCGAAGTAGGCGAATACCAATAAGCAGTCGATTTTAGACATGCTTAACTAGAAAATAGTTTCCTTGTTGGGGACGAGTGTGCGTAAGGTGAGTAAATTCAGGAATTATGGTACGGGTCAGGATGAAATTTGCAATTTGTTGGAAATTGTTGTTGAAGTATTACAAATCGTTGAAGAATATTTTCCAAAAATTTGCTTAGAAATGTCTTTGCGAAGAAATTTACGATGGGGTCCAGGATTATGTTTTGACGTTCTCGTTACGGTATGTCATCCGACAACGTTGCGATTGAGGATACTGAGAATTTTGTTTGAAATTAGTTTGCTTAGTTAAACTAAAATATTTTGATTTTAAATAGGATAATGGCATCTAACAGATGTCCTGGCTTCATCTTTGTTTTTCATTATGCTGTGTGAACTGAAGGTACTGTGCCGTTTTTGCTGTTGTATTTCTTAGGGAAGGATTTATGAGCACCAATACCTTGTAGTTGCTAGAAATTTTATGTTTCTGAAACTTTAGAGCGACAAAGCCCGAAAGGAAGTTCTTTACCCCCCCAAATCTTAGATGCGTTCATGAAAATTATTTGTTTAGCTAAAAAAGTCAACGAATTTAGTTTGTCTCAAGTATGGTATCTGTAGTTGGTGAAAAACTCTCAGAAAAACGGATAACAAACACCTGGTATGTATCACTTGAAATACATATTTAGCTGCGTCTTGGGGCCTCCTTTAAGCGACATGTGCGCTGCTGGAACAACCATGTTTGCAATTATACTAATCTCGTCAATAAGAAGCATCAAATCAGATCCCGAGGAAACACACGTGAAGCTGCATTGTTTTAAGCATGCTTGATTCATATTCAATCCTTCCTTGTGATCCTTTTAACGACATAAATCTGACATTTACAGAGATTGAAACAGGCGTAGGAAAAATAGACTGTTTTATACAAGGATATATGTTTTTGATTTTTTCTTATCATTACAATACTATTCACAAACCGTTTCAAAAAGGAGAGGAAAAGGACTCTTGACTGGATAATTTCACCGGGTTCAAGAAGGAAATCTACGTATCATAAATTGTGACTTACATGCTTGTGCTCCTTGAATTTATTACTGTTCAAATGAATCCAGGTAAAGCAAACAACAAACAACTCTCACTTCATTATCATTATGCACAAGAATTTTATCTTATTAACTTTTCCACATACATCATAGATACAAGCACACAACACAAACACTATAAAGTTTCACAGATTTTACTCAGGAAAATTTTCAAATCATTATTATTGTAATTGACTTGCGAATAAGCCAAGCAATTTGCGTACATTATCTGCGATCTTTAACCACTGTAAGATACAGCGATTATTCTTCACTGGCACGCAATAAATATTATTAACAATTATTCCATGAGCCTACCAACTATTCTCTGGCACTCTAGTGCCAGTGACTGAATGTTGAATTCTTATGGTTTAATAACCCAAATTGCGATAATAGCAACAAACAACGAGCGTTTTACCACGATCAACATTTTTATAAGGTTTTTTTTTATTTAATTTTCTTATACTTTACTCCGTATGCAAATGATTCTCTATGAGCTTTTCTTATCTTATCACCGGTATGTGGTGGTGGTGGGGTGATTGGCGAATGTGAACTTTCAGAAAATTAATTTACATATCCGCGGGAATCGTGGTAGAAAAGAAGCAGTTCGTATCCGAAAAAAAATTGTCGAACCGAATGTGAAGCTTCCACATTCGCATACAAATAGATAAAATTCATGTGTGAAGTTACAGGTAGAGATGTCGCGATCTTTTATTGCTGATAATGTTGGCGATTTTGATAAGATAAGTTCACTCAAGTATGCGAATGAATCGTAAATACAGAATGAATATATAAATTTGGATTCCCCGATGCCAGAATAGTGCCAAAGCATTGGCTATGCGTTAGGAACTTTGCTGATTAGCTGCTGGACTCAAAAGTAAAACAGCTTTGAGTGTTAAGCTGGAAAATAGTTTTCCACAGTAACAATACGCGGCGTAAAAGCTCGAACTGACCGCAGACCTTGAGTATTTTATAAGCGAAATTTGAAGGCGATTGAACATTCAACAATGAGTCATTTAATTATAACATAAATCACACTAATTAACTCACTGTAGCGGATTGTTCGCGGAACGCAATGTTAGGAAAAAATCCATTAAATGTTATAAACAATTAACAACGCTTTTGACTAGCATTGAAATAAAACTTCCTAATTTTAGTAAATTTTTTATTTTGAATATTCTTTTCGCTTTTTTCTTTTTCTAGAACATCAGCGTATGCATCTTGCTTTGTTTAAGTTTTTTAAGTTTTTGGGTTTTCAAGAGACGCAAGTGAGGCAGGATATGCTGATAGTGTCGTACAATTGCGTAAAAATGGATGCCTCAATATAAACATCGAAATCGACTACAATACAGCTTGAGTTTCAAATTGCATTCTTTAAGATCTATTTTTTCAAATCCTGGAAACATATTTAATTGCACTCTTTGAGTCCTTTTTGTGAAAATCCTGGAAAATGGCTAGAAATCGGTATTTCAAATTGTTATTCCAGTTGCACCTATCGGTACCAACGATGCTCACGGCTTGATTCAGCAACTTCATGGAGAAAAATTCTTTCACATCTTTTATGTCGCGCTCACCTTTCATGTTAACCATATCACCCAGTGTATAGTAAGAAAATAAATCCCAGTCATGTTCTACTCTTTCAATGCTTTCTTTCCTCATTTTTTTCATTTCATGAAGATTTTCTCTGCCCCAGTAACATAAATCGTTTCTTCACATACCACGTACCCGAAAAAAGTTTGTCTGCCATTATGATTTCGAATACACAAACAGCCTTTTTTTGCAGAAAGTTCATCTGTGCATGGGTATAGGTTAACCTCACCTATGGGAGCATCTTCAGGTCTGTAATCATAATTCAGGACAATAATCGCCAAATTTTATGTAACGTTATTTCGTCCTGGTGGACTTTTCCAAGCAATGTTGAACATATCAGCAATACTTTTTACCAAAAGAGCTTTAGTGATTTCTTAAAACATCCTTCATCGACTCTTCTGTCCATTTCGGGGCACGGTCTTTAAAATCTGTTGCGTTCGACTTGTTACATATTTTCATTGACTCTTGTTATGGTCAAGGACATGGACAGCTTCACACTGTGTTTTACTTCGTGATTTCATGGTTTTTCTGCTAGGTTGCTTTCTTCAATCCTCCCTTCGGAAACCTTTTTCTGGTATCCGACGATCGTCTAACGTTGCAAATAATCAAATCACTGAAATTTCTGCAGCTTTAGTGTTTTGGACAGTACTTGCTTATCAAATATTTCCTTAAAATCAAAAACCCAAAATTGACGATTGTATTTGGTCTCCATCTTACTCCTCTCCGATAATTCTTCTGTTTCTTTTGTTGAAAACCTCGAAAGCGTTTCCTGGCTCGGTGAATGAAAGCGTTCAATAGCTTTGTAAAGTTTGTGTTTAAGTTCATGCTTCTCGTCCATATCATAATATATACAGACGATTCTCTTTCTGTCGAATTGAAAGGTGAACTGTCATGACCCTCAGAATGAAGAACTTCCAGTGGACAAACCAGCTGGACTAACCAAACACCGAACCTAGTCTGGAACCATTCGGCACATTACTTCGAGCTAGGCCTCCTTATTCTAAGGCTTACCGTCCCTTCGTGTCACAGATATCCTTGAAAAGTTTCAACCCGGACAGGACGTTTTGAGATGTAAGCTTGTATTATTGCTTGCATCTTGTCGCGTGGAACATTGCTGATTCTGAAAGATGCTATGTCCTGATTCTGCGCTTATTGAACTTTTCGTTGAACTTTATGACATTCCCTTCTGTGTTCGGGAAAGTTTAAATATCTTATGACCCACGTGTGGAAAACCCGTTATTTTTATATTCATTTGATTTTGTCATCAGAGGCCAGACGAGAGTAAAAAATAAGATACCCGAGTTTATATCTTACTATAATCCGACACAAATTGGGGTGTATAACACCTTTGAAACGGGTACACCATATATCGTACATAAAAATATCATAAACATAGTCAATTATCACTTTCTTTGCTATGCTGAACATTGATTGAATCACTTGAAGATTCTATGCCTTCGAGCCCCAATCGTCCTATCTTAAACAAAAAGGAAACGAAAGGAAAGAAGGAGTTAAACGAAAGACTTCTCGCCTCAAGCCGACGAATTAACGCCTCTAGCCGATCAAGAATGCTATTTTTGTTGTTAGGATTGCGAAAACTAATCTTTCATCTATTTCCAGTTGGAAGTCAATTTCAGCATATCTTCGACTAAGCCATTTGGACGCAGCTCTCCTAATTTTGCGACCAGATCGCCATACGGTCTTTCTTATTTTCTGCAGAAAAGAGAATATCACAGGCATCATCGTACGGTATTCTTCAATGCCGAATGTACAACCTGGAGACCATGATTTATCAACCCAATTTAGGTAAGATTGATAACAAAAGTGTCCACACTAAAGCAGGGTCCGTAAGAACTTAATCAGTTTCACCATGCTTTCATCTTATCCACGCTTTCCAATAGTTAATGCGTCTTGTCATCCTTTTAGCTTACGCTCCCAAGACATAGTGATCTAGTAAGACCGGTGATGGTTATAACCCCAACGATAACCAGCACCGCAAACATAGTTTTTGATATGCCGATCCAATTCGCGGTACTTCTCCTCTCTGCATCCACGCTAGCTGTTTTTCTTATTGAAAAACACCTCCTTGTAAGAGCCGCGTTCTATATCTCTGCTTCGTATGAAAGATACTGTTGATAACCGTCAAGAGTCACATTTTTGTCCTAGTTGGTTCTCGAACGTTGGCAATTAGTCCTTTTATTGCCGAGATAATCGAGAGAGTCTTATCAGAACAATGCTCTGATTCGCTCCGAGTAACTCAGCATAGATAGAATCTTTCATAGATAGAATCTTTGCTTCTGATCTGGATTCATCACTCTATCGCCTCGGTTTATTTACAATTTGACATCTGTCAAAATTATGTCTTCCAGTCAATTTCTTGTTTTGTTCTTTTTCTTTCTTCAGCCCTGATAATTCACTTGAATAACGGCAATTTATTGGAAGTCTGTGTAGTACTTTCGAATGGAATTGCTTGCAAATATTCAAGGATTTGCAGGCATCAAAAAGTCTCATTTAACTAAGTGAAATCTGTACTGGCATAGAACCATAAACCCAAAGCAAAGTAGAACGTTTAGGTCCTAACTCACTTACCTGGGTAAGTTTTTTAATTGGTTTTGGATAGCTTATGGAATTCTTCTAAGGTCATTTTTCATTATGATACAACCACCTATTACTCTCCACTTAGAGAAAACAACCTTATTTGTCATTGATACGTGAGATACGAGAGGATATAACGTTTCAATGGCGAATCTGAAGTTCAGAAAAATATTTTTGATTTGTCATCATCAAAGGCGCTACATCCGGGTTTGGTAATACAAGCAAAATAATATAATGGTACTGGTAGAACATTTTTGTCGAATAGTGCGGTCTACTTTATTATTATTCTGCACCTAGAGTTAACAATATTATTTGTCATTGATTCGGGAAATACCAGAAATACTTAAATCTTTTTGTAATACTAGTGAAACTAATCGCCGTCAATAAGAGTTTTATGGCAGAGGTTTTTTTGTCCGAATAAAGGATAATCAATAATTGGCGGTGAAAGTAATCAATTACAGTTGTTTGCTTTCTTGCCGGAAATTTCGAATGTGATTTTGGCCATAAAATGTGGTCGCCTTGAACTTGAGTTTGTTAAAATTCAAAACAGTTGTTCTTCTTCTTTGGCGCCACAGTCTGATATCAACCTTTGATTACTCTCAGAATTCGCTTCTAGTAGTCTCAATCGTTCGACTATCTCTCATATTTTTTTTTAATTCATTAAATTAATTCTTATTTTAATTAATTATTTATTTAATTTAATTAATTTAAGTTAATGCTTATTTTACTTTTTTTATTCTTTTCCTTTATCAGCATTTGATTACCCTCAGAATTCCCTTCCCTTAGTCTCGTGCTTTTGATGACCTGCTTCCATCAGTTTCTTTGCTTGCTTGAAGGACGTGTTCCATGTTTACTTCCATGTACAATATGTTTTGCATGATTCGTCTCCTCCATGCTTTCAACATAAACTTCCTATCGCAATTTTTTAAGCTTTGCGTAGACTGAGGCATGGCGTTAGCACATGTAGCGCTAAGACTCCCGGGAAGCTTCTTTCAGACAGAGATGATAAAACACATGTGGATTTATATTTTTATTAAAAGAGGGGTAGTGTAGGGGGAGTAGTCCTATTTTACGCAAACAGGAGTGGACATTCATCAACCCGAATACAATTCCACTTTTTTTTGTCGAATACGGTTAGACCGAGAGTTGGTTCAAAGTGGTAGCACTGTATGTCCTTACACTCTGATAGAGGCTTCTGGCTCGTCATAGCAAGTATACAATTCATTTTTAAACCTTATTCCTCAGACAGCATCTGTACCTTATTCCACATTGTTGCAACTCACCGGCCTACTCGATATTGTTGTCTGACCGAGGATTCGTCTTAGGGGTTTCTGCTCAAGGCGTTGATTATTATTTGGTCCAATTTCGTATTGTCAGCTGCATTAGAAAATGCTAGTTTTATAGGCAAGCTTAATCAGCCTTTTGGTTCTGACTGTTACTTTTCTTAGCCAAAATTACCTCTAGATAGATAAATCTTTTCATTTTTTTTCTCCAAGTGCTATATTTTGGCTGTTTGGTTTCGCTTATTTTAATGGTTCTTTTCTTATTTTTGTTTCATATAACAAAACTGTTTTTGCATTTTTCGCAGTCCCCCGAATTTGCATTATATCCGTAGTTTTAGCATCTTCTTAAGTTTGACCAAGAAAATTTGATCCATTGCCGATTTGGCTGCGGCTAGTACAATATTATAAGTATAAACATTCTACTGTATATTTGTCGAACTTAGCCGATTTTCTAAGATTTTTAAGACACAAAAGAGGCATCGCTCTATAAATTTCTTTTTTTTTATAACGAGTAGATTCGTGTCGTCTACCAATCTTCTGGGATTGACTTTTTTGTTCTTTCTCCCAAATCGCGTCCAGTATTTGACGTGGCATTACCACTAGTTTATTGCTGGAAATTTCTTTGAGATTTCTGCTGAGTCTTCAAAGGGACTTCAACTTCTCGTACTGCGATTGGTGGCATAAGCTTTTGAACGATTTCTGGTTTCATGTCGGCAGTAGTGCACCCAATGTTTCTTGACATTCGCTTTCACATAGCAGAGTACATATCACGGCCTTACAACGATGCTTTTTTGATTACAAACCTTTTTGAGCCCTTTTGTTTTTTTATGTTGCGTAAGAGCGCACACGGCATTGTCAATAGTTATTTAGTTAGATAAGCCTAAGTGTTACTTTATCTAATTCCGGAAACCAGTGACCATGTCAAGTCGCTATTCAAAAACATTTTGGAGACACAATTTGAAATTACGGAGCTGATTTTTGTGTTTGATAGGGAATCGAAGGCTATTTAAACCTTCAGTGTGAGACTTTCAGACGGGCAATACATCTAGAGTAATCACTAAACACCTCTCCAGTCAACCTGAGAAGCTTGTCTGGAACCTTTTGATACATTTCTTCGGGCTAGGCCTCGTGTTCTTACGCCTAGAAGTGCATTCAGATTTTGGGAATCTCATCTCCAGCGGGAAGGAAGGAAGAATAAGGAAGTGCTAGAAAACAAATCCCTCCATCCCCGACGTCTCCAGCGTTCTAATATAGGTTTTTTCAATATCAGCATTCCCGGTGCAGATTGAAGTGACCACTGTTCTCTATAATACACATAATCAAAAGCCGTGCCTGGGCACATGAAAACATCGATGGCAACAGGACTAGCCTTAAAGCCAGTTAAAAGAGTCAGATTAGTTTGGGGTTTTGAAATCACTTGACGAGCTTAGTGGTATGACCCAACCTGGTTTCTCTTGTGAACTGTCAATCACGAATTTATAGTACATCATTGGCGCTGCTACTTAAGATTTTGCCGGGTTACACTTCCTTACCAACAACTTTAATGCTTAAAAGTCTCGTTAATGTCCATGAAACGTCAATTCATGAGAAGAAATGACGGTCTGGAAACGCAGAAGGGTAACGATTTCAAACAAAGTAACAAACTCTGCACTGAATGGAAAAAGGAAACGGAAACGAGCACTTTCCCCGGAATATACCGAAAATTCAATGAATGTAATGTCTCGGGGGATATCAAGCTATAATCGCTGCTGATGGTGATAGGACTCATTATCAACATAACAGCGGATTACTTCAGAACATGTCTGATGCGTTATACCCTGAACCAATTATGGACAACGATTCGACTGATTAACCGAAATTGACGCCTTGGGCTGGCGGATATGATGTTTTGGACCTAGTTGCGTCTCACGGTAGCACCGAGATGAGACTCGAGTGTTAATGGCTCCAAAAATAACGATCATACCATCTCCGTCCCGGTAAAACCTTCGCACCATTGAGCTGGTGGTGTAGGTTCGGTTGAGACAAACTCCCGATTAGCGCCGCAACAGATGGACGAAAAGTAGGAAATCTGGTACAACCAGAGATTTTAACAGCATTTGGGCGCAGCAAGAAAACCATGCGCACACCAGAGCGACCAAAAAAAAGAAGAACAGAGACTCTCGCAACCTGGAAGAGACGAACACATGGTAGAGAAAGGCGAAACGGTTGAGAAACCTATGCCATCACCACCGAGGTGACTGAAGCACGGGACAGAAATAAAGAAATCCCTGCACAGCAGACACCGAGCACTTCGATTATCATGGATCGTGCGGAGGAAAAGCGGCTATACCGTAAAGCAGAAAGGGTTATGAAACGCATCACAGCCACATGCAATGCACAAACGAACCTTAGCAAAGAGGTTTAAAAAGGAGTTCTGGAGTTGGAAGACTTCCTAATCCGAATAGGTCATTATAGACGCAGGTGGCTAAAGGTAGAGGAAGAGCAACAGGCTAATTCATTCGACAGCGCAGTAGTCGTCCCGATTTCTACTGCCACCAAAAGGTTGGCCTGCAGCCTAATCAAAGGGGATCGGGATAAACGGAGGAAGGGCGAGGACAAGACGCCAAACGATCAAATCGCGATTGAGGAGGGTTTTCATACGGCACTATCCAAAGCTGCCAAGAAGGCAGCTAAAAAAGCAGCCGTAAAGTTCAAAATCGATAAACCTCCACAGGAACCGAAATGCAATGAATCATCGCAGATAACCCAAGAAACAAAGATTAAGAAGCGTCGAAAACCCATTGGGCAGGCACTGCTGGTTAAACCCACCGACGGTAGATCCTATGCGGATGTTCTGCGAGAAATCAAGGGAGCGGTAAAACCCGAAGACATACAAACCGCAATAAAAGCTGTACGGCCAACTCGGTCGGGGGATCTACTTGTTGAGTTCGGATCAGATGCCAATAATACAGACGCGTTCCGTGACGCAGTCAAAAGAGTCCTCGGAGAGAAGGCAACTGTAGCCTCACTCGAGCCTTGGGCCACACTGGAAATTAAAGATATTGACTGCGTTAAGGATCTTCCCGAAATAGAAGACGCCTCAAAACGCGACTTCCCCGTACTAGGCAAGACGAAACTCAGGCTGGCCAAACCAAACAACAGGGGTCAACGCATGGCCATAATTGACCTCACAGAGAGGGAAGCAGAACAGCTTTTGAAGCAGGGCAAAATAAGAAAAGGGTGGGTTACTTGTCGGATACGGCGGGTTATTTGTCGGATACAGATGATTTGAAACATATTCCAGGCACAAGGAAGTGTCGGGTCTTCCAAAAAGCCCTAACCAAGGCAAAAGCGCTTCTGCAATGATTCCTATCCTTCAAATTAATCTGCATCGAAGCATCATTGCCCAAGACCTACCCGAACAGTTTGCGAGAGACAGGCAAGCTGAACTACTGCTGAACGAGCAACATCACACCAGAAACTCACCAACATGGTATCCTGACGAATCCGGTACAGCCGCCATCTGGTTTCGGAACAGTGCTCACCTACAAGTGCAGAATCGAGGGGGAGGAGATGGTTTCGTTTGGGTTCGGTGTTCGGGGACTACTCTGTTCAGTGTATACCTAACTCCACTGCAGGTGGAGGGAGCCAGCAGCGAGGGGTCCTACTCAGCGAAATTGGAGAGCTCTGTCCGGAAACTATCGTCGGAGTAATGCTAATGCTGACAATTGGAATCGCGTGGCGCAATATGCTCGGGCAGTGCTGATATTGAAAAAAGCTTTATTGGAGCGCTGGGAGGCATCGGGGATGGATGGATCTTTTGCTTAGCACTTCCTTCCTCTCCCTTCCTTCGCGTTAGAGAAGAGATTCCCATAATCTGAAGGCGCCGAAGGTTCTCAGGTTGACAGGGGAGGTGTTTAGTGGGTAGTCCAAAAACATTTTGCGTCTGGGAGTCCCACACTCATGGCGTTAATAACCTTCACCTCCCTACCACAAAAAAAAGGTAAATATGTTTCATATGCGCGGAATTTCAAGTTGCCTTCTGAAATCAAGAACGTCCTTATAAAACCATGTCAGTAGATGTTTCAACGTACTTCGTTCGTACATTGCATATTAGTTATGTAGTGACTGATAGAACGAACATACAAGGTCCACTCTAGCGCATGTTGATATCATCATTGTTAAATATCTGACATGTTTTCTACTAAATCGAACATAATCTATTAGCGAATACTTCAGTAAATATCCTACGAGCTGAGAAATGTTCAGCTTCTATAGAAATTTACATTTTATATGATGTTATTAACTACCAGCCATATTTCAAGATATTTAACAAAGAAGTCCTTGAATTTGTGTAAACACTAGAACTAATTTATATGAGCATTGGAACACTCTTATCCTATATTCACGCCTAGATAATCACTTTAACTATCCGTCACTAATCATCAAAGCAAATATTGTCTTGTTAAGTTTTAGAAATAAGCACAACCAATGGCTTAGAGCAACAAAAACTGGGTCCCATATCGCAGACTTAAAAAATCTGCAAACAAAACATGTTGTAAGCAAACACGCGTTGCTTAGTTACCAATTCACTATGGTAGACTCTACAGGTGAGGTCAGTGATATTTTTTCCGCCTACAAATAATGACGCAAGCTCGCGATAATAGTAAACAAAAACAAAACGTTTGGTACCTGTACACTTATAAATAATTGCCATCATATTCAAATGCCAACTTTATTCCATTCATTAGCGAAGATTAAAGGCGACCACCAGAAGCAACAACAAATACTCGAAATAACACACCATCAGTCACAGCTTCATCTCTTCGCCTCCAACCACATCATCAATTTGATTAATTGTTTTAACAAATGTTCAAGATACACCCTCCCGGCGAATAAAACGCGTATCTATTTATCTATGAAGTACATGCATTACTACTTACTCCTGGCAAGCGCGTCTTGAGATACTCGCGATCCGTTGCTTCGAGGAAGTTACAGCGACGTACAACGTAATATAGTAAAAATGTCACGAGTCCATGCAAAACATTGTAAATCGTTTTGCTGGAGTAGCCTTACTGATGTAATAGGCAAAAGGCTGATTCTATCTGGCCCCACGATGAAACAGCTACGAACTGCTACTACTAATACTACCTCCAAGACCAGCGCTAGTCAATGTCGTCTACTTCTGAACAAGTATCTAATGGATGCAGCAGATACTTTTTCTGGTCATGGCGTTGTCGTTTGTTTGTATCTTTTCGTCGTTCGCCGAATACAAATGACGACATTAACAAATTTAGCGTATTCCGTGCAGTATTTTCAAATTATGGGAATCAGATGAGGAATTTGAGGCGAATCAAGCTGGCGATAAAGTTTTTGGGATTCATGTACCACCCATGGAATAGGGTCAACTAATCGGTGAAAGCTACTCACTATCTTTGGCTTTGACTTCTTCACTCTACGCAAATGGTCAAGCATCTTCCAAGAAATAGTTATCAATGGCCTTATCATAAAAGCATAAAAGAAATCCATCAAAAGTTAAGTCGTTAACACGGAAATTTTGAAAAATTTGGTGGCATAAAACGAATTTTTTGTTTCTCTTGGGCTATCTACGAATTGTTTGAATGGGCCATGCTGTCAGTCTTCTTGGAAAAACGTCGCTTTATGCTGATGCGGTTTGGCAATTTAGTCCCACTCCTGTCTGCGCGATATTCACCGCACATTTAATATCAAAACAAATAGAATTTTTCAAACACACCACGTCAAAGAGATCCGTGAATTCTTTAGTTGAGATTTCAATTCCTGCTTATACTGATTCCAGTCTTTTCTTAAGAACAAATGTTTTTGGATCAACAAAATCATAAAATAAAATTATTTTATCATTTCTTGAGATTTTTGCATTAACCCCTCATCGCATTAACTGGAAGATGTGATCCTTAGTACGAGTTCCTCTATGTCTTCCTCGTGGAACTCCCTTGCCAGCTCCACCCCGACGCTAGATTCGTTTTTCACATATTCTGGTCGGTTAAAAATTATTGCAAGCATGTTTCATAAAAGAAAAACAAATAATTGTGTAAATTTAGAAACTAAAAAATTGCAAAGGACCTTGATTTAACGGGATACCAAATATAGTCAAAAAACTGTCAAAAACGTAATTGTGTTAATTTGCCCCATATTCAAATCCCGTCTGAAAATGTTTCACTTCCGAAATTACTGGAAATAGACCAGCATAATACATATTCTAAAGCCAGGTAAATATTTGCTAGATCCTTAAAGTTATTGCTCAATAAACTTGAATTAAAAGCTTCAAAATCGTTTTGAGAAACTAATCCTTAACAGGTTGACTGATAAAGTGGAAAACCGTTATATTCTCCCCAATTGTAAGTTTGACTTCAGGCAGAGCTACGGAACTCAACACCAGCTATAACGTATTTTTAACGACGCGAAAACAACACTAAACACAAAGCAGACGGTGGACTTGGTGACCATCGATATTCATACCGTTTTAAGCCTTTGATACCGTTAAGTGTGACGGTCTGCTTCCTAAACTCAAAGAGTCCAGTTCTCCATCGTACTTGCACAAACTCATTTTATTCTTACTGAGGGATAGAATAATCCATGTTAAGGTTTGAGGGTCAAGTATCACAACGAAGACTGTCCCTGCCAGTGTTCCACAAGGCTCGCATTTCAGTCCCATATTTTTTAATTCTACACACATCCGACTAAACCACATGCAAAATCTGACAACCAGAAGTATTTGCAGTCGACAGCTGCTTCCACAGTTCTGGCCTCTTGACTACTAACCCAGAGGAAAGGTTGGAAAAAATTTTCCAGAATTTTTGAACGTGGAAATTTAAAATCAATCTAAAGAAAACCATGGCAATACCCTTCAGCAGTAACCGAATTAACCCCTCAAGTTATTCTATTCCGTGAGTTTTTAAGCAATATATTGCTATTTTTAGGAGTTTGTTTTATTGAATTCATATAAATAAAGATAACAAATAAACAATAACAATAAACATCGATAATATTAATCTCAACCTTCTTTCTTTATGAATATCCAATGTTATTTTAAAAACTGTGCCGAAAATTAGAAGACTTATTATACAAAAGTGACAAGGGCTGCGATTTTAATGTAATGTGACAAACAGTTCCACGCTAGGTTCTCGATGTGACAGGGGAGGTGTTTAGTCGGTAGTTCAGTTGCTGTGTGCCGCTGAGAGTCCGACACTCAAGGCGTAAATAGCCTTCACCTCCCAACCACAAAAAAAACAGGGCTGCGATTTTAGTGAGCTGAATGTTATATTAGATGTATTTGAAGTTGTAAGTTATAATTCATAGGAAACGTGAAAAACGTCCAAGTAGCAGTGACAGTATTTTTGTTGATACTTTAAGTAATCTTTACGAAGAATGGATTTGGGAAGATAAGGACAATAGTCTCGAAATATCACAATTCAGTGAAGCTCTAGGTATGAACCCTTGCACATTACGAAAATCTGGAAAGTACACAGATGCTCTATATGTCCCGCAACAAGTATTGCAAAATGATTTTTGGGACTTTTGACTTTTTTGTTGGGACTATTTTGGGATTTTTGTTGTCAAAAGAAACGAATGGTATGCAAAACAAGAAAATGACGTTGACAGTGGACCAGTTGCAGGACCATCTTTATCGAACCGAGGCCGTCTAAGATCAATCATATTTCGAAAAGGTGTCTTACAAATTCAAATGGAAAAAAGAAACGAATTTGTATGCAGAACTAGTTCAGGAAAATCAGCAGCAAAATAAAACAAATTACTCAAGAAGTGTTTTCCCTCAAATCAAGGGAAAGCAAAAATACTCAAATAGTGCTTTCCCGATACTCCCGATGAGATAAAAGAGTTTTTTACTCTAAGTGTCATTATTTCACAAGTGAAAAAGCCCAAGGTACAATGAAACTGGCCCAAAAAAGCCATCATACACATTCCAATATTTGCCGAAACGATGCCTTTCAGAAGATTTTTAAGTATTTCCCATTTTCTGCATTTTGACAATGATAGAGAAACTGAGAGTAATGACAGCATTAGGAAGGTACAAACAATATGAATTTCTTTGAATAGTAGATTTCGACAACTGTATACACCAAAATGTCATGAAGCTGTTGACGAATCCCTCATGAAATATAAACGACGTTTGAGTTTCAAACAGATAAATCCGACTAAAAGAGTTCGATTTGGGATAGCATTTTACAAAATTTTCAAATCAGAATCGGGATACTGTTTAAAATGTATGTTAGTCAGGACAAATGCAGCAAAAGAGAAAAATCCACTACTGAAAGTATTTTTTTGGGAAAAAATTTTGAAATTTTTTGCATTTTTTTTATCGACAACTAGTATTCATCTTTAAGTTTATTTTTAAATTTAAAGAAAAACCGAACAAACGTTGTCGGGACTGTTAGGAAATTTAGAAAAAAATGCCAAAAGGGTTTGCTGCACTAAAGGAAACAAAAGGAGAATTCCAAAGTCACTAATCTTGTGGTTTACTGTGTTTGAGATGGCGCGATAAAAAAGATTTCGTAATCCTTTGTACGAAGCACTCTAATTTCAATACGACAAACATGGAGAAAACAGATATAACAAGGAAAACTCCTCGTAACTTATTGGATAAATTTCTGATTTATAATTTTTTTTTTTTTCATTTTGTAAGTTCAATCGGGACTTGTGTCGATTGATTGAGATGTATTGGTTTGATCTCAAAAGTTTTTAATTCGAAAGTCTCAACATTGTTTAACTTTAAGCAGAAAGAAATATGGAAAGAACAGATAGACCGTAGGAGTGGTTTTCATGGGGGACATTAAACTTTAATGGTGATAATTACGGAAGAATTTTCAATGGCTACTCTTTTAATGTTAAGCCATGGTGTCTTTATAAAACGAGCAATTCTCTGAGCAATGCATATATTTATTGGATTAAGTATTGAACTAACCATTAAGACTTTAAAAACTATCGAATTGTTTTGTTTTTTCTCCTTTCAATCAAAATTATAATAGACCCTGTCTAATGCTCATGTATAAGCACAGTACATGAATAAGACTCTCTTCATGTTGAAAACCCTGCACATAGCCGAAGCACAGCGTAATATCATACAGCAATAACACTCCGCGCAAACGACCGATCTAACGGTATTCAACGAATTTTACAGAATTGCATAGGTGTTAGTAGAAATGTTTATTTTTCTCTATTTTCTGTATCTATTTGCATTTAGCTTGTAAACAAAACGATCAAAATACGAGCAAAAAATAAATATTTTTACTAGCACCAATGCAATTCTGTAACATTCATTAGATCGGTCGATGGTCGGAGTTTTATCGCTGTATGTTATTTCGCTGTGGCCTAAGCAAACTATAGCGCTCGCAGTGGAGCTATGGAGGCTGTAAGCGAGATAGAACTTAGCAACAGAAAAACACAAGCCGCAGTTACCTACGGACTTCAGTCGAGTATAGACATCAGTTGTTGAGAAGCGTATCTTTTTATCATTTTCGATGCTCAAAATGAGTCAAAACCACGCACGACCATAAAGTTTTGTGTCAAACTGGGGATATCGGCAAAAATGTTTAATCAGGCTTACAGGAGTACTGCAATAAGCCGCAACACAATGAAACCTCAATTTTCAAAGAAAATAGGAAGCTCGTTGAAAATGGCCAACGCATCTTCGGCCGTCAATGGCTTGAATTGACGAAAATGTGACGAAAGCAAGAAAACTGCTTAACCTGCTGAACGAGGGAAACATGTAAACATGTGCAAAGCCGCCAGCGGGACCGAGTAACTCCAGTTCGATCAGCCATTGCGAAAAGTAGAAGCTGCCATGCTGCGCTCGTCGTGAAGAATTTATTAGGCCAATTTGGCGTTGCAATATTGACGCATCACACCCCACCACCAAACTGGCTTCAACTGACATTTTTCCCTGCCGATGAAACGACAGATGAAGACACATCGGTTTGAATCGATTCGAGCAGCATTCACCGATAGATGGAACGAAGCTAACTCACAGAAGGCATACGGCGAATAGCAACAGCGTTATTCTAAGTAACTATTCTAGGAATTATGAACACATTTTCAAGAAATTTGTCGACACTATGTGGTCCGGCATTCCCCTCTCAAATCACGGCGAACAATGAGGCTTTTTTGACAATTTCGTGCATGTTAGACTTTTCCGGTTCCGCCAACAATTGATTAAACGCGGTCTAACACCCGTTTAGAGCCATTGCTTAGAAGTTTTTCGAGCCCCGCCGCTTCGCGGAACAAAACAAGTGAACTCGTCTCACCACATTTTAGTATACAAGGAATCTGATGATTTTACTCGTTTCCCGCAAAGAATGTTTATATGGATCCTGTGTACATAAAAATCATGAAAAAAATAAATCCGGAAGTTTCCTTTCTTCTTTTTGAAAAATTAGTAGCAGCAATCTGAAAATGAGGCACAATATTCTTCCTTGATCCTTGTAAAATTTCAAAATTAAGTCGTACAAAAAAAAACAAATTCTACATTTCGTAGCTAATTACACCAATTCATGAATCGCGTCAGAACATCTTTTTCACCAGCCACTTAATCTTTCATCAAAAAGATTTGCGCCTTCCGTTTCAGAGATAATCTTGTGTTTCCAAGACATATAAAAAAGTGCTAACAAGCTTCGTTTTTTTCCAACTCTCCATTCGCTGCGAAGGTCATCAGCGCCCACATTTAATAATAATTCTTTCCACTTTCTGCATTAACACTAAACAGATTAGGTCAATCATATTATTTGA
This sequence comes from Stratiomys singularior, assembly GCA_954870665.1. NCBI lineage: Eukaryota > Metazoa > Arthropoda > Insecta > Diptera > Stratiomyidae > Stratiomys > Stratiomys singularior. Next base: position 23,071,997 of record OX940881.1, on the reverse strand, counting down.
CCATTTTTTTCTGTGGTCCAATCTTCCGAGAGTGATTACTATTCACATTAACGTAACGTTTCGTTATATTCATATCAAATAATTTGTAGGTTGTTACATGTTATGTAATAATTATTCGGCAAATGGTTAACAAGATAGCTTGTGGCATTGACTCTTTTTTGTTGTTGTTATTGTTGTTAAGTCAACTCTTGTATTTGTTAGGTAACCAATGCTGATAATAAGGTCAAGCAGATTTTATTTATATTTAGATGCATAGGTTGAGGCGTGGAAGATGGATAGGGTGAACGACTGCCATCAAGTTAATGGGCCGCATGAGTAGGAAGTTGAGTGTTGGTTGTCCATGAATCAGGGAGATAATTCATTGTTGTGAAAATTTGGAAGCATAGACGGAATGTTGATTAACTCTTTTCACACAGACGGATTCAACCTTATATACGAAAGCCTAGACAAGTTTTTCAGGAAAATTTCAATGTCTGCTTTCGATAAACAAAAACTTCAAACACAAATAAATACACAAAGTCTGAAAATTCTGAGTCTAAAATTTTATTCTGTATATGAACGAAACTAGTTTTCACTGCGACTTAGTTATAATTTGAATACAAAAGTCAGTCAACAGAAAATACCATTCAATCATAATTAATGATCCTGCGAGTCATTACAATGACTCGACTTCACAAGATGAATAGATTAAATCTGTGAATATTTAATATCTTATTCATGAGATCATAGTGAAAATGTTGTGACAGCCTCCAAATTTATCCACCCAACATGCACCCGAAAAATAACCATTCAACACTTACTAGTCTCCTTTCATCAACAATGGTTTAAAATGTTAAATGAAAAACTATAACTTTTTTTGTGGATTAGCTACCATAAGCATGTGCGAAATCTACACATTTGTATTGTCATCATTTATTATTAAACCTGTCTTTAGCTGAATAGTTCAGTAAAAACAACGACAACTCTTATGGAAATTTAGCGGACAAGCTTCATTGAGAAAGAAGTTCTGCAGTCTTGTTCGATATCTCTTTAGAAAAATGAGTTGACATGAGAGATAAAATAATAGATAATTTTTTTCTGTTAGAATCCAAACACAGCAGACATACAAAGAGGACAAATATGTCCAAAGGTATCCAAAATTTTTGAATGTCACGAAATAATTAAATGAATTACTAACTGCCCTTAGACCCCTTAGTGCTTATTACAATTTTTCTTTTTTTTTTTTTTGGTTGGTGGGTGAGAACTGCTTACGCCCTGAGCGAGCGCCTTTCAGCTGGAGGCTGTTCAAATACCCTCAAACACCTCCCCAATCACGCTCAGAGCCAGCCTTGGAGTTGGGGCCTGTTGGTTGCATCGGTTAGATAAGTCTGTTTTCAGCCAGAGGGAGAAAAGGGAAAAAAGGTTACTACAAAATATACTCCTATTACCAAAGCATGGAAATATCTTTTCTTCTTCAGCAGAACCACCCGTCTGTAATATGCCTACCAGTTGCGGTTGTCAGTTGATAAAATCATCATTTTCACCAGAATCTCCAAGGAGTGTTCACCAATTTTCTCGCAAGCAGAGACTGCTTGTTTGCTCACCTTTAGAACTTGCAAACGGTGTGGTATTCATCGTCTGACTTCCCGGCCAGAACAAGCAGCGTCCGGGATGATTTGCGTCTTTCTCATCTTGTGCAGGTTAAACAGGAAACAGCCCTGCCTAGTGAGCAGCTAAGTCAGCTAGTAATCGGTTTCACGATACCCTCGACTAAACCATGGCTGCACGACACTCCGTCAACCTACCCCTCTCGTATTGTATTTGTTCTGCTAAAAAACGAGAATCTGTTGCCCCTCCTCACGTTTGATAGCCTCCCTGTCCTGTTCGTCTTTCCGACCAAAATTCCTCCTACGCTCTCCTTCTAGAAGGACGATAAGCACTAACCTAACAATAACCATCACCGCTGCTTCTCAACTGGTGCGGTATGTCGATGCAGGACTCCTCGTCTCTGTACCTGAACTTAATAATTTCGATTCGTTTTGATAATAATTTACGATTCTTAAGAATGTCAGCTCACACTTCAGATCCGTATGAGAGTATAGACTCGAACATGATCATTAACCGGTGTCTTTTACTTAAGGATGATCGATATTGGCCATAAGCCAGATGAGTACTGAAACTTTCGGTGCAGCCTTGTCTGCTACCGCCGTTATTTATCCAAGAAAGCTCGCCTTAGAATCTATTATCGATTTCGCTAATTCTGATGTATTGTCCTATAGGAATGGAAATCCTGTTCGTATGTTATCGGAACTAATTATCGCATATTGACGAATTATCAATACCTGGTACTTGACTATGTTTTTGGACTTAGCTGTTATCAATCCCACATGCAGACCAAAAATCTTGGGAATGAGTTTTCCATCAAGATAACCACTTCAAGGTTTTTCAGCACCAGGCTGAACCCACGGCTGGAGATCTACCCATAAATTTGTCGCATCGCTATGTTGAAATGTCGACTGTTCGACCGAGCATCTTCGTCTTCTGTCTGAAGAGCAATCTTGCCTCTTCTGGCGACCACATCCTTCAAATCTCGTCGTATAAGCCATCTTCCATAGATCAGAATTTAGGTTGAAAGTTAGGTTCTGTGACTCTTAATGCCGCATCCATTACTCTTCGACCTTCTTGCGTGTTGTTCAACTCAATTTGAATCGTAATCGCTTGCGACAGTCAGATCCTTAAAAGCTATAAGATCATATGAGACGTGATCAACAGATCAGAACTTAGGACGAAACTTAGGTTGAAATTTAGTTTATGTTCGTTTAGTTTAGTTTATTCCTGATGACACGTCCATCACTTTCCGACGTTCCCGCATGTTTTGCAACACCTTGTGGTCCCTCGGGCAATCTGTCAAAATTCTCATCAAAACTTCAGGTACACTGAAGTTCCAATGCAATAATGACTCTCGGTTATTTTGTCCAACACGGCTCTTATACCAGGTTTGTTCAAAAAAATGAGGTGACTTATCAAATTCGGCGGCAACTTAAATTCGATTATAAATTTTTTTAATTTTTTTTTTTTAATGTTGGTACACTCGTCCTAAACATATATTTACAGTTAAAGCTATATAATATGTTTAGTTTGTTTGTGAGAAGCATAACAGTTAGAAGTCTTTTGGTGCTGAGCGTTTTTTATTTTTTATTTTTTTGCTATCGAAAAAATTCATAAATTTGCATTAAATTTTTTGTAAAAAATGCAATTAAGTACTTCAAAACACTTGACTCCAATGTTGACAGTGGCATACTGTGAAACTGTTATGAGTAAAACAAGTGTTTACAAGTCTTACAAACTTTTCCAAGATGGCCGGAAAGACGCCAATGACGAACCTCGCGTTGGACGCCCAAGCACGTCAACAACAGATAAAAATGTTCAAGCAATGAAGCAATTTTTTTGGAAAATCGTCGAATCACTAACAGAGAAGTTGCTCAGGATGTTGACATATCGGTTGGCTCATGCCCTGAAAATTGTTCATAGGTTTTGGTCATGAGACGTGTTTCAGCGAAGTTTTTTGCGAAACTGCTTAATTTTGACCATAAGAATCATTGCATGAGCATCGCTCATGAGCTGTTGACGAACGTCAATAATTTGCTCAAAAGGGTAATAACTGGTGACAAATCATGGGTTTATGGTTATGATACCGAGATCAAACCCCAATCGTTCCAATGGAATAGCCCAGGTGAGCCCAAAAAGTCCAGAAAAGCACGCTAAGTTCGATCAAGTATCAAATATTTGCTAACTGTTTTCTTCGATTACCGTGGCGCATTGCATTAGGAGTTCTTAACATGTGGTCGCACGGTCAATAAAGATTATTATCTTGAAATTATGCGGCACTTGCAAGAAGAAATAGGAAGAAAACGTCCGGAATTATGGAAAAACAATTCATGGCTTTTGCATTTCGATAATCCTGATCACTCATCTTCTTTTATGAGAGATTTTGACAAGAAAACAGCATCACAATCATGCCTCAGCCGCCATTTTCACAGAATTTGGCCCCAAGTGACTTTTTCTTGTACCCAAACCTGAAGAGACGTTTAAAAGGACGGAAATTTGCAACGATTGAGGAGATAAAGACTTTATCGCTGGAAGAGCTCAAGACTATGCCGAAAAGTGCTTATAAGAATTGCTTGGAGGATTCGAAAAAGCTTTGGCACAAGTGTATTCTGTCTGAGGCAAGATTGCTTCGAAGGGGATAACATAAATATTGGCGAATAAATGAATATTTTTTTCCTATAAATACAAAGGCACCTTACTTTTTACTTAACACTCCTCGTATATCCTATAAATCAATTATGTTTAAACATTTTTTACGATTTATTGAATGCCTGTTTTAAAGAAAATTTAAGGTCGAGCTGATGATTTCAGTTGATTTGATATAAAACGTTGAAAGATAAAGAAGCTTTTTATAAATAAACAAGAAAAAATCCAGCAATAGTATTCCGAAATGTTTCGAACAGAACTTGGTCTTCATTATGTAGCTCTTTGTAGAACTAAAGGTAGACAAGAATTCGATTCGGTCAGAATCATGTTGGACCTTGAATCACACACCAAAGGCTCAATATATAGAGTAAGTACACTTGAAAGTAACTTGATTTGCGAACCAGTTGAGTAGAAGGTGGAACTCGCTGTGGATTGAGTGATGTCACTGTTCACCACCCTCTTTAGATACCCATACACTCACTCCATCCAACTGGGTATACTTTCCTTCCAAAATCGATTAGAATTTCTGAGAAACACTTTTGCAGGATCAATCGTCATGCACGTATTTGCCCAAACTAATCTAATTAATACCTAATTTGAAAATTTTCCGTTCAATATTCAGATGCGTATAGGTAAAATTTATTAGAATTCCCATGTCCAACTACCAAAACACTATCCTCGCTCTATCTAATTATTTCTTTCCATTTTCTCCAGCAAACATCGCACATACTAAATATTCCTCAATGAATTCAACACGTTCTGCAAACAAGTTTAGATGTGTAGCATATATGATATGTACCGGTCGTGCAAACCTGTGAAGCTTAATGAATTGTTCACCCGCATTTAACGCAATTGGTAATGGTTAATGTTAATTCGAATCATTAGCATTATTGGCCGGCAAGTGTAATGGAATGAACTCGCTGGTAGATATTGCGAATGGACTCCTTGGCTCAAACTATTTGCACATATTACGCAACAAACACTTGAAATCCCAAAAAGAGTTGAAACTCACTTCAAGTTCCATGATACTATGGCATCACACTTAACCAACCGGTTTTTGCGAAAAAAAGGAATTCCAGTGTAATCGCCTACTGGTGCAGAGTCAAAAGGTGTACACAGGTTTCCGTACAGTAGTAAAAATGTGAGGATAACACCCCAGGTAAGTATCTTACATGAAACAAAAAAAAAGAACAGAACAATAGGACGATGTCAAAGGGTAAGGATTTGGAATTCCAGTTAAAGAAGATGAATGATAATGTCTGACTTACATTTTGAAAGGATCCTGGTGCCGCGTCTTAATCCAATTGTTAACCAGTTCACTGAGAATTTTTAACGTTTCTTTGATATGTTAACTTGTAATATTTTTGGACACCGGATCGTTGCGATCATTAACTCTCAACACAAGCACTAAATGGAAGCACCACACTCATCACTGTTTGGATATTCCAGATCAAGTCGCCATCCAAATCACATTCGGAGTGATCACCGAGATCGTAGCAACCTTTTCAGAACGGATTTTCGCCACCATATGCTTAATGCACTGCATGGTTCTCGCAAAAGATACAATATTTGAATACCTGTCCTAACACATTAACAACGTCGCGCGGCAACTGTGGAAGAGATCTCTTGATCAACAACGGGCCCTTGCAGATACCTCAAGTGCTGAATGTCTTTTGCTTTTTTTCACAGATCTTGCACAGCATCCCAGCATTGATATCGGCAACAACAGTGATCTTGGAAGCATACCAAGTTCCTCGGGCACACGTGACCAGGCTGCAGTTCGTCAGTACAAGAACACTTCAATATTGGATTTATTTCGGAGAAATTCGCAAAATGCAAAGTTGGCATACTTTCCGAGAAATCTTGGGAAACCACGATTCACCGCGACATTATTACCAATGGGATTCCTTGCGGCTCCTTGCAAAATGTATCTCGATCGAGAAGAAATTTCAATTTACAGTCGACAACACGCCAATGACGACGACGACTATGCATATGGAGACTATAAATTCCACATATTGATCGCGAACTTGGCAAACACGATCGAAAATCATCAGTCTGAATCTGCGGATCTTTGAATCTTAAAGTGGTTGGAACTGCCTACATAAGACGACTGCAGTATTAGCTCAAGAAAATCTATTTCGTCTAAGATACAACCAAAACAACAGTCAGATACCGACTGTGACGGTTATATAGCTCTGGTAGTCGTAAAGGCAGCCTGAGTCGCAAGTTGAGTAAGTTAATCTACAGATCAGCTAAATCCCAGGTTTTGCTACGGCTTCGACTCGGACACACGGCAGCACGACACATATGAACCACTGAATACATCTTAGATGCGTAGGGGAAGATCACCACAACCTTCCATTATCAATTCTTCGAACCAGTCAAATCCAATGGATTTCCTCAAACGTTTTCGTTGAATGATCAAAATGAGCGATCACTCCAAGAAAATTAGTTTAAATTGTTCAAAAAATCGCCCTAAAGATTTTTTCAAGAAGTATCTCCAGAAAAGATATTACTACAATTTTCGCTACTTCGCTGTATTGCTAATCACTTTAGTTATTTGTTATTCTTGTATAATAAATTACGATAGCAAGGGCCCTTTGATAACGGGCCCGAAGAAATTAATGGAATACTACCACCCCATCCTCCCCGGAGATTTTTCACCCCTTGCAAAACGCTTCTTCATTATACGAGATAATTATTCGATTATATGCAATTGTTCATTACATGCCTCAATATTCTTTATACAAGTGCTCTCTACCATCTTTAAAAAGAACGCGGTCTCGCAAAAATACGAGCTGTCCTGCCAAGTTGCAACAGACCAGGTAAAAAGTCGATCCGCTGTAAAAGGATATCAATCTCGGTTAAAATTTAAATCCATTTTGCAGGCTACCACAGACCAATCGCACTCAATTTCAACACAGAAACGACGGAACCAACAGAATAGAACCTAGCACTTGCAGATCAGGTAAAGTTAAGTAGGTTGTGGCGGGCGGATCCTCCGAGTCAATTTCGAAACTTCTTTACCTCCTTGCGTTTGTGAAAGGGCCAGTGAATTTGCTGCAGTATAGGTTTTCTTTCCCGTTTCTCATTTACCAGTAGTTGCCTTTGCGACCACATTTCGAGTCCTATTGCATTACTGAACTGGGTGGAAGGCAGGCAATAAAATAGAAGGAACTCAGGAAAACAACATTTTCCTGGAAAACCACATTTTATTTCTTTTCGTTAATACATGATTTGTCTTAATTTTAACATGAATTTCGCTCAAAATTGCTTAACTCCAACAGTCTTTACATATTCTCGAGTTTTATTTCTTGATGACATTTACATTGACATATGGTATGCATGGTGTTCAATTAAAATTGGAAGGAAAGCCAGACAAAACCTGCCTAAATTGGTTTGTGTGACGCAATAAATAGATCCTATTTTCAAATTTACATATGGTTCCTTCAATGAGATGGGTGTTTAGGGTGGAGTACGATTTCTTGTGCCACGATCTGCCTTTCGTTTAATCAAAGGATCTCAATTGATCAGCGTGCAGGCGAAAGGATTTAGGAATATGATAGCGATCGTTTGGATTGAGGGCAAGGTCAGTGTCGGTTTTCAGGACTTGTCTGATCAGAGCGTTCGGATGGTAGGCGGCTTTTTTAAGGAACCGTAGGACTTGATCCATGAGGATCGTGTCTTTTCTTTGAATACAGGCCAGACTACAGGATTTAGTGTTCTTAAGGGTCGTCTTTCTTTTTGAAGATTTCGCAGTTAGTTTCGCCATCAATGAAGCAACTCTGCCTCACGTAATTAGATGTAAACTTAGCGTAAAAAGTATTAATTTGAATCCAGCTTATTTTTAAGTATGAAATTTAAACAATAATAATTAAAAACCAAATTTCAAAGCTCATAATTTATTTCGTCTTCGCAAAGGGCTTCTGAAAAATAAAAGAAAATCCTGCCCTTCAAATTTTCATTTTACATTTTTTTAAATTCCACCGTATTCGGTTTTTGACCGAAAAAGGATAACGCAACGATGACGATCGAAAATCTATAATAGTAAAATGAAAATTTAATAAACAAAATTAAAAGAAACGTCTTTCTTTTATTTTTCACATTTAAATATTTGAAATGCAGTCCTTTAGTAAATTTCATCTCTTTGATGCTATCTGGCATTCCTTCAATAAGCGTCTTACATACCCTTTTAACCTGTGGTTCATAATACAAAATTTCTTTCACATTTTCAGTTAAAAAATTTCTCGTTGTGATGAAATCAGTGCCTGATTTTCTTTTTCCTAATGCAAATAAATTCTCTATGAAACTAATATCGGGAAAGTTTCGTTGCCAGGAAAGTTTTATTCTGTTATTTTTGGCTGAGAAATTAAATACCTTTCTTACCTTGTGGCTTGGACCACCATCCTCAATTAAAAAAACAATCCTTGTTCAGGAACCAGTCTTGAATCTGTGCGAAACGATGTTGTTCCAATATGGCTTAGTACCATATACATTAAAAATTCTTCTAGGATTGTGAATGGATATCACATTCTATACCTATCCTGAAAATGCAATCATTACTGAAGCCTACCTATAGCGAAAGGAAAGGAAAGGGTGCTCAAATTTGACGTGACAGTTTTAGCACGCTTATGACAGTTGCTTGCATAGATCATGATTCCGAATAGATCGATATTTGCACAGTTTAATTTTATAACATATATTACTCCATTCTTCGACAGATTTCCTTTGGTGAATCTCATCCCACGCAAAGTGTTTTTTTCGCTTATTTTGAGTGATTTATCCTTCTTTCTTGGCTTATGTGCATTGAAACTATCTTTGCAAAGTAAAAGCCTCACAGTCCTCGAGGAAATATCAAATCGCAATCGATGGGCAATCAATTTCTTAAATCTGCAGATGTGGCTTTTCTACAACATACGCTTAAGTTTATTAGTTTTCTAACCAGTTTTTGAATCATTTTCATTTCCCGACTGCATATTCCCACCCGACATTCTCTATTGCTGTTATCGGATCCCATAAATTTGCTTAAACGAGCCAAAGAATCTTGATAAATTTGCACTTATTTTTTGCTTTTTCTCCATAGCGTAAATGGCGTTTCTCTTTCTAAGGAACGTCAGCTACAGCTAATTGTGCTTGGGATTAACTCTTTTTTCTTTCTTATTAGTGTTATAAGTTGAAATAAACACTTTTTAAATAACACTGGGAAGAGAATCAGCATTATATAGTGAAAATTTAATAAAACCATCCTATTTACAGACAAATTTTTATATATTTGAGTTTACACCTACACAGACTAAAAAATCTCAAGTGAGTTACCCATGAGCGTCAGTCACCGAGTGACGTAACATTTGCGTCTGCATTGCACTCTTACCGTAAATTTCACTTCAATTCATTACCAGTGCTACCACAATTACCATTATTCTATGTACAAATTATTTTATATCTGAAAGTAAATTCATCGTATAACTGCTTGTGCCATCCTTCGGAAGCGTGTCATAATTTCGGATTTAAATATGCCTTAATATCAAATATGTCTTAAGCCTAATGATTTGGCCACGTAAGTATGTTTGCACGTACAATATGATCTCGCAATACCACCAGTTTTTGTCCAAATTACTTCTAGTAATTCTTAATATTGTGGCGTAAAATTGGCCAATTTTGATTCTCGGCCCTAGTGCACCGGTATTAGCTACTTCAAAAGACAATAAGTTTTCTGTCCAGTTCCCGCTCCCTAAATGTTTTAATTGTTATCGTTTGGGAACGCATTAAACGCATTTTTTTCTGCGTCTTGGTTAAGTGGTTCATTATTTCCTGTTAAGGTCACATGCCAACGACACTCTCCAAAGAAGCGGAAAACTATTCCTCTTTTAGCAAGCTTATCGGTTCATTCATCGTCAAAGGATCCTGGATATCGTAGTTCCAGATGCTCTGGAGTGTCTTTCTTGTATCACTTTGGATATGTTCATGATATTTAGATTTTTGAAACAAAAAAATTTTTGAAATCAGAACGACCAGTTTACGAGAGGCCGAGAGATAACGACTTGCTGCTGCTCACCAAGCAACATAATACTAAGAGCTCACCAACATTGTATCCTGACGAATCCAACACAGCCGACATCTGAATTCGGAACAGTTCTGACTTCCAAGTTCAAGGCTTAGATCGAGTAGATGGTTTCATTATTGTTCGGTACTGGAAACTACACTCTTTAGTGAATATCTAACGCAGAACAAATCGTTGTCATCCTTTCAACATATGCTCAATGCTTCGAAGGTTTCGGTTTGAAGGAACAGGAGGCCATTCAACCGTCGGAGAAAATTTCAACGTTAGAGGAATCAAATGGGGCATGCCTCAATCACATGCTCGGGGCAAATGGATCCTGGCATCGCAGCTAGTATACTAGTGGTCCCCTGGAATTGCCAAAAAACAAAGGGAGTGTCTATGAATAGACAAACAAACTACTATGAAAAGTCGAGCGAGCACCGACCAGGGAAGAGGCATGTAGCCGATCAGCAGGTTATATGTCAGTTGTTGAATGGATGGTGTCTGCAGACTCATCAGCATCAGCAAGGCGCGCCGTTGGTAAATTCTGGTGAACAACGTAAACATGCTGCAAAACATGGTTCCAGAAGTTCGATGCCTAGAGGTCACCTCACTTACACGAGACAAAAAGAAAGAACGAAATTATGCAAGCTCTTTTCCCTATCCACCCGAGCATCTTTGAGACCATCCACGACGAAATACCAATGGAAATTTCACGTTTCACGAATATGGCATTGGAAAAAGCAGTCTAGTCTATGAAAGCAAGGAAGACACCAGGACCAAATGGGATTACAGCTGAGATGCTACAGATGGTGTTTCACTTTTGCCCTGACCTGCTCCTCAGCACGTTCAACGCATACCTGCGTGAAGGGGAGTCCCAGAATCCTGCAAGGTGGGGAAGCTAATGCTGATGAGCAAAGCAAAAGGGAATCGCCGAATCGCCAGCTGCATACCGCCTATTGTATATGTTAGACACGTCCGGAAATGTTTTTGAAAAACTATTCAGGGAAAGACTCGTTGACGTGAATTATGCTACCGGGGACTTATCACCTTCATGGTGAGCTATGGCTTCAGAGCAGGTTGCTCCACAATCGATGCAATCGGAGAACTGATGAGCGCGGTTAACAATGTGAATGCACCCAACAGATCCACTGGTCATCAACAGATGAACAGGTCATCCTGTTGGTTGCTCTGAATGAACGAAATGCATTTAACTGCCCAAGATATACTACCTATAGATGATAATATATATGATTTACCCTATATACTACCAGATATATCATGTTGGTTCTGAAGGACGGCCGCCTACTCTACGACTCAAGTCCAAAGATATAATTACTTGCCGAAAGATGACACTTACTTCAGGTGTCACTCAGGGCTCCATCCTCGACTCGGTCCTTTGGAACATCTTCTATGGAGTTTCCTGAAAAATTTCATTGATTTACCCTGGTTTTCAAGGGCTCAACTATTTTGTAGTTAAGTTGCAATTAGTTCGCGGTATCACCTTGTAATTCAAACAAAGTTCGGAATAGGGAGAGCTTAAATGGAACTAGGCTAAGATTTTACAATCACGATTATATTCTAACAGAAAAAGTGATTTTTTTCTGTAAATTGATTGAGTTAAATTGATTTTATTTAAACTAATTTTTCAATGTAAATGTAAAATGCCCATCTAGGACATTTTTGTAATAAGTTGATAATCTTCTCGTTTAAAATCTTAAGACAAATTCACAACATGTTAAACGTCCTTTACGTCCAACCCCCGTCGCTTTTCACCTACGAATGACTTCTAAAACATATTAACAGATCATTTAAGAATTGATGTCTTTGGTTTGGTGTTTCACTCGGATCTCACTTGGAAAAATGTGCACCTACCCGCTCAGGACGACACACATATTATTTTTTTATGACTAGCATGTAGCTGGACCTGGAGACGTATTTTCATTTTGAAATTTTGAACACAGGTTCATATGGAAATAGATGTCGTAACATATGTACACATTGAAAATATATTTTTAGGAAAACATATTTAAATCTGGACACCCAAGAAAAATATCGGGGATGTATTTAATTTATTCCGGAGCACATATTTTTTCAGAGAATTTATTACGATTACAATATCATTGTTTTTTTTTTTTTTTTTTGAAAAAAAAAAGATGCCGCTTCGAAAGGAATCAGGAACTACGCTCATATGAGTCATAAATTTATTTAATCATGCTACGACATTGTCTACTTTAGATGAATTTATTGATAATTTATTGCATGCGTTGTTAGGATGGCGCCGATTTTTCATTTCAATATTCTAAAGGATCATTTTTTTAAGGATCATTATACAGTTTTATTTTAAACAATTTGATATAATATGAAAAAAGTTGGAGGAATGGTACTTCGAATAGAGATCAGATAAATTCAAAATTCGTGCAGAATACTCTTCATATGTGTTTAAAAATCCTTTCACCTTAAAGTCTATTGTTATTTATTTGTCGTTGCATGTAAATTCGAAGTGTTTTCGACGTTTGAACATTGGATAAACAAAATTAATGCAATATTCAATTATCTTTAACAAAATGAACGTACAAGGTGAACACAGATTCGACGCATCATGGACGTTTGATAAATTAGCAACTACCAAACAGTTTCATACTACTGACCCTGCAATAAGTACAAGTTGTCATCGACTACGAAGTATTGCAACCCAGTTTCATTGCAATCCTGTCAAAACTATAGGCCGTATCGTAAAGATCGAAACGTCTTTAATATAGACAAAGTCAAATTGATCTTCAGGACATGATCTGAGATCTTTAGTTGTAAACTTGATCAATTAAAATTATTAAAGTAAATTTGAAATAGACCGTCTATGCACTGAAGCCTATCAATTTCTAAGGATCAATTTTTAACAATATAAATCCTGTAAATTAACCGAGGATTGCAGCAGACGAAAAAATAAAACAGACTCTACAGGTGGATTAAGCAACGAGAACAGGATAGCTCGAGTATAAGTAAGGCATATGGAGTGAGAACATTCCGAAATAAACCTCGAAGCTCCACTAAATCCATTAAAAATAGGCCGATTGGTTCGGTGTACTCACTCATCATAGCTCAATTTTTCATTCAAAATGCGGGAGTTGTTGTCATAATGGTAACGTTTTAAGACCATAGTTAGTCATTTTTGGTTTCCATAAATCAAAAAGATGAACAGCGAAAAACTTTTTTTTCTAAAGGAAAATGTAATGTAATGTAAAAATAATGATCGACTTTGAAAATTAGTAAACAACATTATTTGGGTCTGTCAATTGACCCCCCCCCCCCCTCAAAATATCATCCAATTTTAAGCTCCCTGCTTAATTTTTAGGTGTATATTGAGTTGCTTGAAAGGATTCCAAGTCAAGAAAGCTCATGCCTGCGTACTATATAGAAAGCATCAGAGAAAAATATTTGACATTTTATACAGGTTTGACAGATCCTTACTTTGTCAATGGTGTGTCGACTAATTTAGAAATGCAAAATAGGGGTCCAAATCGTGTTGATCAAACACGCTTTGTGAATGGCAATATTTTATAACAATTTACCAGAATGCATTTTTTGATGTTTTATGAAAAAATTGGCTCCCATTTAAATGAAAATTAAATAATCAAAATAGGTTCGAATGTTTCACTTCACATTTAGCTTGTAAGAAATTTCTTTCTACTTCATCAACTTGACTCAGAAGTTTAGAGCTCGAATCCTATTTGAATGATCGCATCTGCACAATATTTTTCATCGTGCATCCTCCTCAGCTTGTTCGACCGTTTAATCCGGCCAAAAGTTCACTTCTGCCAAAATCAAAATATGACAAAACCATGAATTGTCCAGTCTGTTGTAACTCCAGTCTCATGATAAACTTAGAGCCCCAATTAGTAAGATCAACCCAATCAATGATTTTGTACATATCTTTGATATTTCTTTGACTCCTGTAAAATTTATCTTGATCCAGATGGCTGTAGAAAATAGATCTCACAAGGGTCACTTTATTTTGAAGCCATTGTGTTCCTGTAAATTATCGTATTGTAAACTTCCTCTTGTTTCCCGTTTAAATTTTTTCCTCGGGCAAATTCTTTCATTCTTTCTTCATAAAAATTTATAAAGAAGCAAATCTAGGTGATTCGTCCGGAAGTTCTAGAGCTGTGAAAAATCAATCCAAAAATATAAAAAGTCCTGGAACAATATTCTTGTCATTTGAATCAGAGCAGTCTCTAACAAACTAGTACCTCCTTTTAAGATTAAATGGTGGACCTTTATGTCTCCTTGATAAACAACCATGCCGTGAACGACTTGTAAAGTGAAAACGAAGACAATTATGGCTTATTGGGACATTAATGGCTTCTTGGGACAGTATTGACTTATTGAGACAGTACGGGCTTATTGGGACAGTACTGGTTTATTGCGATACCAATGGCTTTAATTGGTACAGTGCTGGCTTATTGGGACAGTATTGGTTTATTGAGATAGTAATGGCTTATTGGGACTGTACAGTTTTCTTGAGGAAGCACTGCCTAATTATGACAGATGTCGCGTCCGAGATTCCCCTATAAAAGGGATAATCGTTTTACTTATAATCAGAATCTGAACCAAAGAAGGATCTGATCAAATCAAAGCTATCTTTTCGATTTTTTCGAAATTTCAAGAGTAATTTCGAGTCATAGAACGATTTTTAATTAAGGAAAACTCTAATCAATCAGTGAAAATCAGGATCATCAATTGCCAAAGTACACTTGTCAGCTGAGGAATTATGACAATAGTTATGGCAATAGTGCTTTTCGACTAAAACTCATTCTTTTTTTCGCCATCCTAGCTCAATAAACGTTACCTACTATTGTGACCCTCTTCGAGCCGCGTTTCTTTCAACGGGAGGCCATCATCCTATCCAAGACTTCCTGATCGTGCATAACGATGTAAGACTGATAAGTGCAACCCCTTACGAAGTAAAGAATACATCAGGCTGCGCTGGAACTCCCCTCTCTACAGCACCGAACTTTCAAAATACCACATGAAGAGAGCGTTTTGCAAACAATCTCCAGGTCGTGCAATATTAATTTGATTCCCGCCTCGACTTCGAAAACGATAAAAGAACTTCATTAGTGTATTTCTGGAACACCGGAAGTCCTAGGTGTATTTGTTCACTGTCCCACCTCATCAGACATCAGAAAACGTCTCACCAATACATATCAGGATACTTGCTCTGGTTAAAAGTGAGTACATCCAGATCATTGCGTAGCCATAGCAGCATTAATACTTCAAACCAACCCCTGATTTAACAGGATGCAACGGAAATAAGTAGAATTTTTTTTTTCTGTTGGAGAAAAACACTCTCAAAATGATTGAGTAACAACGTAATACAAAGATAAATCCACTACCATATGCTCTATTTATCTGAGTAACAACGTAATATATGCTCAAATCCACTATCACTCTCTATATCTCTTTCCGCTAGAAACTATTCAAGAGTGTAATAGCTATTGTACGCGTGCATAAGCGCAGCTCAAACTCTGGAGAAGCATCACAAATTAAAAAATACGAGCTCTGCAAGATAGAGACCAAGAAAATAAAACGACGTAGATGACTGACAAGATCGTTTTTATATCCTTAATCCAACAAATGCCAATACGTCAGTGTAGATTTGTCAAACAGTTATTTGTATGGATCTAGCCGTAACCGATACTTTACATAGAATAAGTGCATATTTTTTGTTAATTTATCCTTAGTTCAAGTTTTTGCCTGGAACGTGGTACCCTCAAAGTAAGGTTTGCTCAAACTCAATCCTCAGTCCGACAGCTTCTTACTATCCACTGGTATGGGTCCTCATACCATAACCTATAATTATGAATTACAAAGGTTCAGAAGCAAATAGAGTTTCAGACAAAAAGTAGTGCATTATGTCCCATAAATTCAGTGTCCTTAATATTAGATTTATGTACAGTATGGAACTAAGACATACTTACAGGAATCTCTGAATCTATTTACGGTGTTTTATAACTGTCGACGGAATCTGCGTCCATTGAGATTGCAGTGGGTGAACCAGCTCCAAAATAAGCGACGGTGTTTCCTTCTGCAAGAAAAGTAATGAGTAATCTTCATAGACTATCTTGATAAAGGTACAACTATCAATATCAACACTTCGCTATCATGATGGATAAATTGAAAGGCAATACCACGAAAAATGCTCCCTCTCTTCCTTTCTACCAAAAGAATTTACACAATAAATGTTGTGTGGTTGCGTAGAATCAGGTCGAGATTTGGGGAGACCATCTGAGCTGCTGGGGATATATCTCCTCAGCAATATGATATATCAGGGTTGGCCGATCCACGATCGGTACAAGAGCAGAGGTAGTGAATGTGGTCCAATGGGTAGAAGCCAACAATCACTACTCGAGGTGAGTAGTAATGTTCATAACACTCGATGCGAGGAATGCCTTCAATTCTGCTAGATACGCAGATATACTCGGTAATCTGGGATATTTCAGTGCGCCAAAGTATCGGACGCGGAAATTGAAAGAAAACTTCAAGGACCAGAAGCTAGTCTATGATACATTGGTAGGTCGGTGAAGAATGGATGCGATGTCAGCGTTGGCGCATGGTTCCATTCTTGGTCCGGATCTCTGGAATGTCTCGTACGATGAGCTTTTGAGGTTGCAGTTTCCAGAGGAGTCGAGTCTGATTTGCTACACAGATGACGTAGCAGTACTACTTGCCGGATGTTCTGTCGAATGGAGAGATCATGATAGATGGTGGATCTAGCCTAGCGTCGGAAAGACCAAGGTCGTCACACTCGAATTATCCCTGTTCGGGTGGGAGAAATGATCATCGAGTCGAAGGAATCAATAAAATACTTGACACAAAAAAAATAGCTTCCTCGAGGAGGTTCGAGAGTCAGCGGATAAGGCTTCTGCGGGAGTGTCGGCTCTCAGTTGCCTTATGGCCAATACGAGGGGACCAACTTCGAGTAAAAGACGTCTACTGATGAGTGCAATGGAGTCAGTGATTTTGTAAAGAGTCGCAACCGAGGACGTCAGGCACAGGTCCAGACGCAAGGAGCTTTGCGGAGAGCCCTGTCTCTGTACCTGCGGCGCTGGTTATTTCGAGGGTGGTCTCTTTTTTACTTCTTGCACAAAGAACGGAAACATATGTATTTACGTAGGGGGAGTCGGCGAGAGACATTGACAGTCTGAAAGAAAGGAGAAGGACACTATCTGTATGGAGGGAATTATGGGTAAATGAAACGCATAGCAGGTGAGCCACACGGCTCATCAGTGGCTTGTAGTAGTGGGTCTACAGAACACATAGTGAGGCTAAATATTACCTAACGTAACTACTCAGTGGGCACGCGTAATTTCAGTCTTACCTGTATAAGATGGGAAAGTCGAAGTCCCCAGCTTCTTGCTTCTTCTGCCCGGGGATAACAGATGATGTCTACTACACGTTCTTTGCATATGGAAGATGAACAAGATTCTCTCGGAGAAAATAGGAGTGCTATCTCCAGAAAACGTTGCCTTGAAAGATGATGAAATCAACAGACGATTCCAACTGCGGGTCACATTAGGTCCTTCTTATAATATAGGGTATCATGGATCGCTTTACGGCGCAGAAGCAAGGAGGATCCATCTCTGACGACAATCCTCTTCCTTCCAATCTATCCTTGCTCAAAGAGGGATTTTACTTAACCTGCAGGCAACGCTAGGAGATGATTAATGAGGCCTAGTCCGAAGTGATGTGACAAACAGTTCGAGGCTAGGTTCTAGGTTTGACAGGGGAGGGTTTTAGTCAACAGCCCGGTTGTGACGAGGAGTCGGATTATCCGGGCGTAAATATCCATCACCTTCCCACAATTAAAAAAATTATTATTAACAGAAATTCATGGCCTTCCTTAAAAACAGGTATATATGTGTATACCCTTTTCATGAGGAATTACGGGTGATGCCAGTCCCACCTTCTTCACATGCGAAAGATAGATGAGGCATCGCTTAGCTCTTGTGGAGAGAATTGGTCTCTCAAATAAAGCTTGGTGGAAAAGATGCTAGAATCAAAGAAGAAATACGAACTGTTTGTCGCAGTTGGCTCGATCGGTTCTTTTTACAAAGAATCGCATATTCGATCACTTGTCGGTATAGACACAAGGACCTCTTTCTGTCAGTAAATGCTTCTGTCTATTGTTGCTGAAAATAAGATTTCTCAAACCAGAAGGCGCGACTCACGGGGCCTAGTTTGAATTTAAGTGAGATATAGTTCCAGGCGAAGTTCTAGATGTGCCAAGGAAGGTGTTAAGTTGGTGGTCTAGTTGCTGTGCCCCTGCAGCAGTCGATATTACTATTTATTTTTGATTCTAAATAATAATAGGTAGTTTAATAGGTTTGTTTGACCTTTGTACATTTATATGAACATTTGAGACCCACAATATAGAACAAACGGAAAATTTCTGCCAGGAGTTCGGAAACATTTCCATTTCTTTTGCTTTGAAAGGACTCCTGCCCTCGAAATAAAGTGAGCGCTTCAACAAAATAAGTCGAGCCGAATGCAGGCATCGTGTTGTTCCGGAAGAATTCTCCAGGATTCTAGTATCCTTGAGAATATCGGGAAATTTAGTATATACTTTATGTTCAAAATTGTAAAAGTAAAGGAACGGCAGGGAAAAGAAGTCGAGAGAAACCCTTAAAGACTTTGAAGGAAACGTTGCATTAGAAGATGTAATCTATGTCTCTGCTATTTGTCCAAATATTCAATAAAATCTTCAGCGTTCCCAACTATGCTAAAGTGTTTCATTTGCATTTTAATTATTCCAAATCATGAAAGTATCGTGACATACATATGTATGATCAATATTAAAGTTTGTTTAGAATTTGTTATACTGCTATATCAAATTTCATGAGTTAATGCTTCCTACCCATTATGTCCTCCCATAAAGTGTTTGATGATCATCATCCAACAAACGTTTATCTCCCGACTAACAAACGCTATCTCTTTGCAACATGAGCATTTGTTGGATTGAAGATCGTGACTTACTCATAAACATCGTTATAAATGTGGGTTTATCTTCGCGATAAAGATGAGCAAATAGATACTGTGGTAATTCTTCACTTTTATCTCCTGCCGCATCTTTCGAAGCTGTTCATCTACTACTTTTCATGCTATTGGACATTAAATATACAGAAATGTTGCTCCAAAGTATGCAACGTGCCTTTGGTGCTTTCGTAGGGCCATCAAGGTGTATTATCATGAAAAACGCTGAACCGTTCGAAGATGCATTTATCCCATAGATTTGAGATACTCATTTCGTATCTAAGATCTTTCAAAGCGTATCTTTAGCGTGTAATGCTTTGATGGGTGTCATTTCATTACGTACGTTTTAAGGCCAATTAGTTAGTGGCATATTTTCCAACTGAAATCAAACTTGAATGCTTGATTTTCTATTGAATTTCAACTACGTCATCCCATCGAATGGAATTCGATGAGTAGGAAAATTTGTAGGCTGCTTTCATTTGGCTCTTTCAAGGTTGCCGCAGCGACTCTAATAAATTTAAGAAAATAACTTAAAATAGATTCAGCGGTTGGGATGCTATGTTACCAAAAAAGTTTGAATGTTTATTTTCTTGATCACCAATTGTATGAAATATGGGATCTTGTTCTAGCAAATGTTCAAATTGAGATGCGTTTTAGTAAAATTCACATATGTGATGCACGATTGTGAGTTCTTTAAAGGTGAGAGCACACTAAGCAAAGTGGTACGAAAAATTTATCAGCTCGAACGAGCAGTAATGAATGAAAACCTGCAATTTTCGACATTTTGAAGCCGATAGATTTCGAATACTTACTACCTCTAATATCATGACGGATAATTTTAATGAAATATTCAATACTTAGGACAGCCATTAAAGCACCCAATTGGTATTATTATTATTATTATTATTATTATTATTATTATTATTATTATTAATATTCGCTAGGAAGTGTGCCGAACGCCGCGAAGAATGGGTGTGATATTAAAGGTGACGCAAGGTTCGATTCTAGGCCCGGACCTATGGAATGTCTTATACGACGAGATTTTTTAGGTTCCAGCTACCGCAGGACTGTCGCGTCCTCCATCTGATCGGCTACACAGATAACGTAGCGGCACTCGTCGCCGGGCGTGATGTTGAATAAGCGCAACTCAAACTAGGTATGATAGGTATGCTGTTTGCTTGTTCTGCCCGGGGACGACAGATTATCCCTCTCACACCTTCTTGATACGCGGAAAATGGAGCAGGTTCCGTTTGCATTTCTCAGACAAATTAAGCATGCTCTCTCCAGAAAACATCACCGGGAAGATGTTGACATCAAAAACAATTGAAACTGTGGGTCGCATATAAAGAAGGTCATCATGGATCGCTTTGCGGCGCAAAGGAAAGGGGTACACTCTGACAGCAATCCTCTTCCTTCCCATCCATCCGTGCTGAAAGAGAGATTTTCCCTAACCGGAAGACGCCACCAGTCGTTGACTTATAAGGCCTAGTGCGAAGTAACGTGACAAACAGTTCCAGGTTAGGTTCTCGGAATGACACGGCAGCTGTTAAGTCTGGTTGGCACTGGGAGTTTCACACTCAGGATGAAAATAGTCTTCACCTCCGAAAAAGAAAATTATGTTTATTATTAAACTTTTGTTTGATGATTAATTAAAAGATGAGCTTCTTTCATCACATGCGGTCGGCAGCGGACCAGGCTTCTGCGGGATTGAAGGCTCTAAGTCGTCTTATATCCTTATAACAATAGGGGAGCAATCTAGAACAAAAAACGTTTACTCATGAGGTTAATGGAGTCATTACAGCATGCACTGCTCCGGAATATGTGCGAAGTTTAATTGTTACCCAGATGCATCTTCGAACCACTTAAAGTGCCCAATCAACATACATGATGAACGTCATAAAACAAAAAAAAAACTCTACGAGTATGGATATACCCCCTATCGTTCGAGGCAGCCGACTTTTGCAGCATTTAGGCTGAGGAAAAATTGCCAAGGCATTTTTCAGTTGTGGGGCACGTGGCCACTGAAGTATCCACAGCTATAAGTGATCACATCGGCGAAACTGGTATGTCCGACAGCAGATCAAAACTGCTGCACGGACCGCTCCAGAAAACATCGAAGTTGACTAAGAGCTGCCAGAAGACAATAAGTGCGTTGTCCTTTATTGAGCAATTTCCGTTTACGACAAGTCTTTCACCCCAAATATTCCCCCTTTTCAGTGTTTTCCAATTCAAGGTGACGGTCTAAAACACATAAGGACCGAAATTAAGGTACGTAGGACCAGGAACGACGTGTACAAGCATCGACACTGTTGAAATCGCGAATGATAATCTTCTGTAGCCACAAGACTCCCTGGGCCGAAAACTGCACTAGAATAAGAATTGGTCAGAGACTATCCTTCGACAGAAGTTAAGAGGAGCGCCCTAAGGGAAACACATGTGTTGTCCTGAGATATTTGAGGAATGCAAAGGACTTCTAGAAAAACATCAACAAGTACAAAAAAATGGGATCGGCGAGATCACGAATTTCGTCAACAGAACTAAATACTACCGAAGCAGATGTCTAAGGGCAGAGAATGAGCTGAAAGACCTCAACAAAGTCTTACCAAACGCACCAAAAAATGTCATTTCCCGCAAAAATTACAGAATTTTGACATTTAGCCCACTAGATCCGAACAACGGGGAAAAAATAAAGGGGCTCGAATCAACAGATCCCATTCAAGGAGGAAGATCAAAACTGACTCATACAATATGAACGTGCGGAATCCAACATGAGCCATAAAACTAGGCCCAGGCGGCGCAGTGAAGCTTTACATCTTAAACCAACAGACAGCAAGACTCGCATCGATGTCCTCAAAGAAATAAAGGGTTATGTGGAGCCCGAAAAAACAGTAGCCCGCATACAAACAATGCGAGATAACAAGACAGGTGACCTTCTCGTGGAATCCGAGATGGAGCCAACATACAACAGCCTGTGCGAGACTGCAAACAAGAGCCTCTTTGCTTCGTTAGCAATTAGTAAAGACAATGGTCTCTATAGAAATATTAGGAAATGAATGTGACGAGGAATTCAAAGAAGTAGAAGAGGCCATTAGACAAATAATTTTGAGGCAGACAGTCTTACAATACGGTTGACATCTTACAAATTCAGAGGGTATCAGGTCGCAATAGTAGCTGCGTAGGTCACAATCAGCTGCGTAGGCTCTTGCAATCGTCGAAGGTTGGCCCTGACTTCTTACTATAAATGCTTTACTTTCGTACACATATCCTCGAAAGGCCAGGGGAACAGACCTGAGCAACCGATGCTACTATGGTACTCCCAGCCATAAGGCGAAAGAGTGCACAATTGCAACATGTTGTACCTTGTACAAGTCCAAAGGTCTGAAATCAAAGATCTGGCCTAGGGATAGAAAAAAGTCTGGAGTTCAAAGAAGTACCAACGAAGATAATAATAAGGCTACAATTTGAGTCATCCTGATCAACGTGCACCATCGCAAAATTTCACAGAAATTGAACTGGTTGCAATGAAACCTGTTCAAACCTGTTCGATGATTGCAAGATGATAGTGGGTGAGAGATAGTCCCAGTTAAGGGTACATCAGGTATGATGGATTTACGCTGGTCAAATTTTCAGATATGACATTTTTCAATGTCTGTCTCATGACAAATGAGCCATCTTCATACATTCAGAACGAGTTCGATGAACTGAATGAAGTTGTTACGAATATAGAAGGGCGGGTACTTATCAGTTGTAACTATAACGCATATGAACTTGAATGGGAAATGTCTCACCCAGATTCCACAGGAAAACGGCTCTTTGAAATGACAGCTAAGACTGGGCATGTCATCTTAAACAGCACCCCTTTGCTGGAGGGGCTGCTTGGTTGCCATCCCGGACGTGACGCTTCTGAGTCATTTGTACCTAGGATACATCAATGGAGGGTGCTGGAAGAATGCACCAACAGTCGCCAGTATATTACGCTCGAAATTCGCAAGCGTGCATCTCGATGCGTAGGAACTCCTCCTCCAAGCATAAGCGGGAAAACATCGCTTAGATGGACGTGGAGAAGTTCGCCTGAGTTCTTTCGGGTGCAACGTTAACGAGAGGAGAAATACAGCAATTTTAGTTAAAATATGATGAACTCTTTTAAGTTTTTGTTCGGGTGGACAAATGAAAAGAGTGGAAATACTAGTTTAATTATGTTTATTAATTCAGTTGACACACATGTGGCCGCGTACATTCACTTTTTTTTTGACAGATTTGGTCAATCATCTGCTATAATACTTAGTGTTGCCAATGTCGATGTTTCTATAATCCCCCCCTCGGAAGGATCACCGATACTGATCATTACGAATGGCTTCCCTATTGTCGAGTTGCTACTTGAAGCATGCGGTTGCAATCAATATCATGTAGATTCTTACCAAGTGGCTTCGTAAAGATGTCTGCGAGGTTTTTCTCTGATTTCACGTACTTCAACTCGATTGATCCATCCATTACTTTCTCTCGTACAAAATGATATTTTATCGCAATGTGTTTGGTTCGAGAGTTACTAATATAATTTTCTGCATGTGCGATTGCAGCTTAGTTGTCGCACGATATTTGAGTGCTATTTCCTATTAAATCTTCCAGGCTGAGGGATTTGAGTAGTTCCATCATCCAGGTTATCTCCTTTGCACAGGCAGCCACCGCTACGTACTCGGCTTCCATCGTGCTGAGTGCTGTTATCGTTTGTTTTGTACTTTTCCAGTGTATAGGAGATCCGGCTAACGTTATAACATACCCGCTGATACTTTTACGATCCTCTCTTGAGGTTGCCCAATCCGCGTCTGCGAATGCTGAAAGGTTGTGACCGGTAGGTTCGTATCTCAATTTGTAGTCTTTTGTATTTTTCAGATAACGAAGAATCCTTTTAGCCGAATTCCAATGACTTCGATTGTAATTTGAAGAATATTGTGCTAGTTTGGTTACGGCGAAAGTAATATCTAGGCGCGTTCTTAGTGACAGATAAAGAAGCCCACCTATGAGCTCACGATAAGGTAGATCCACGGATTCCTGGTTGATTCCCCACTATCCGAACTAAATAGCGCGGATAGTGGGGAACTACCAAACGGACCGAAGGCTTGTCTACAACACACAGGGAGAAGGGTCGGCGTAGAATGAATATGACATCAGGGGAGGCATAAGGGTCCATTGTTATCAAAGACCGATGGAGCGTCTCGTATGACGAGTCCTTGAGGCTCCAGGTACCCGATGACCAGCTGGGAACTAAGCGCGAGATAACGACACCTATTCATTAGTGTGATAGAGATAGTGCTCTTTTTTGGGCTGACACCCTTAGCTGACCACTTACACGCTATTGACACACCGATAGCATCTTGTGCAACTATGCACGCCACTTTTGCGGATTTCAACTGGTCGAAAATGTACACACCTGCTTGAAAAACCATGAAGTTCGGTTCTCCAAAACCCGTCCTGTTGTATGTCACAGCAAATGGGCATTTAAGCACCTCCAGATTCTCAAATTCATGAAGATAGATGACTCGTTTATGTAGGAGGGAAATGGATAACGCCAAACCAGCATTTGACACAATGACCAGTTACAGGATAACTTACGGACCGGAAAAGGAAATCGTACAAGTCTCCCTCCACAGATGAGATTGACTCGGCTTGAATTGTTCCTAAATTCGGCCCTCAATTCAACATCTGACTTACAGCGAACATTCGGAAGAGTGAACGATATCAATTGAAGTTATTTATCAAGGGATATGAAATTGATACACCGTGATACGGTGAAAATTCTGCTGCGGTTGATGACTGGCGACTTAAATGAGTCTCTTATTTTTCCAGACAGGATGCCTGCATATATGCACAAAATACTGTAGATGGGAGCATATCGGTTCATAATAGTCTCAACCATATCGAATTCTCACTTGAAAAATCCCCTTAACAATAAAAAACGTGATATTTTTTAACTTTGTAGGAAGTTTGAAACTTCCGATCTAACAAATAGATCCAAATAGAAACGCGGTAATGGTTATAAAAATATTTTATTTACACATAAGCCATTGGTCGTCGTGTTTCATGAATAAATTCTTCTTCAACGTGACTACCACTCGGCACAATATAAAATAACAAACTTCCGCCCGTCACGAAGAATCCTTTCTCTTGAAGTATTTGCTTAATTGTTTTCTGCAAATCCACTTTATGCACCGTTCCAGCTTTTCGATTTTCATAATAAACATTCAAATTGTCGGGTCTATATTTACCTTCTCTATCACACGGAAGACTTTCGACGAACATGGATTCAAGGCAATCTTTCATTCTATTAATATAAGAAAGAAATAATCATTTAAATAAATAAATTAAATCGATTCATGCAAACTTACATCGTTTCTTCGCTTAACTGTTGCTGAAAGTCGCTAAATAAAAATTCAGGATAAGAAAATGCTGATGGCCAGCTGACAACACCATTTTCATCGAGGCTGACAGGATAATCTTCGAGCGGAAGTAATTTCGGCTTTAAACGTTCCTCCGTGATAACTTTGTCGGTTGGTATATCATCAAACTTAACTGCCCTTGCTTTAAGTGCACCTAAAAATTTTTGAAATTTCAATTGTTTCCGCTGGGCTAAGGTCATTCCTTTTCGTGCATCTCGCTCAGCTTCCATCTAAGAATTTTTAACATGTAGTTTAATATTTATCTTTAAAAAATTGGTCAGTTGTTTACTTGCCTTTTTCGTTCGACATTTTTTCATCAGATCTAATGCTTGTTCATTTGATGGATCTTTGTCTAATATTTCATCGCAATATTGCATACACATGTCAAATTTGTCCGTATGAAAAGCGCATTGTGCTGCACGCCACCTCGCTTTCGCATAGTCGGATTTTAATTCTAAGGCCTTTTGTGCATCGATTAGAGAGGATCTGCAGAGATAGACAGGAAATTCTGATAAAATTCTTTTTTTTTTTTAATTTGTAATTTATATGTGCACATATAATTTTTTTATTTACAACTTTAATGCTGAACTTAGTACGGCAAAAGGCGAAAAGTATCTGATGCTTTGATATCTACGAAAATGACTTGAAATGTTCTAAGATTTTGCTTTTCAAACGATGATAATTCGTGATATAGGGATGCCAAACTTGTTGATTAGTAGAGAAATTTTGGGCGAAATCCGGCAATCCTCTTGCACGCAGCAAATCACAGTATGTGAAGCACTGTGTGGTGAGTTGCTAGAAGAGTCCCTCTTTCGCGGCCGCCATTCCTTTGAAGTTCTCCATTCCTTAGGCTCAATTTCGGATATCCTCCAGCAGTATGTCGACCCGGCCGTAAGAACTGTGTCCGTAATTCTAGTTTTATGTCGCCGCAGCCCTTGCATCGATGCTTCAGAATCCAATCGATGGCCCACCCTCCACCAGAAACATGGCCGATCAAAAAACATGTCTTCGCCGCTCCCATTTTGCCGAAGATCTCCTATCCTTACCAGAAATGGGCTCACTCAACATGAATCGTATTCATGTGTGGCTTCATTAGTTAAAGGGGTTGATTTTAGCGGCACCGCCGTTACTGATCAGAACCAACTCTGCTGCTTTCGTGTCTCCGGGGATAGCTGCCACTAGTTCTGCTTCACGATCGTCTCCTTCAGCCTTGAGCAGTAACTCGCCCATGCTTGTACATAAAGTGAACTCATAACCTTAATTAACACAAGGCTTCAGGTCTTATGTGTGCCAAGTGGCCGCATCTTTGCTATTCCTTTTGAGTAACTTAAACTTACTCCCATATGCCCAGGCCTGGTATCGTCATGACACTGCACAAGGACCGTAGGTCTTTCAGACTTAGGAACCAATGGAAGTGATTCCGTTAGAAG
Organism: Stratiomys singularior; assembly: GCA_954870665.1. Taxonomy (NCBI): domain Eukaryota; kingdom Metazoa; phylum Arthropoda; class Insecta; order Diptera; family Stratiomyidae; genus Stratiomys; species Stratiomys singularior. Next base: position 23,044,827 of record OX940881.1, on the reverse strand, counting down.
TGGCTTTAAAATATTTACCTATGCCCATGCGAATGCGTTCAGTAATTCAACATCAAGGCGGCCTTACAAAATATTAGCATTTTAAACTTTATACTCTTTAAATGTTTATCTGGTGTATGCATAAGTTTTTTATGGTTTTACTAAGAGCTTACGGCGATGAAAAGTTCACAGCGTGTTAATTTGACATAAACGTCATTTCGATCGTCTGAAATTTGACTTCAAACACACAAGTTGGGTCCGCAAAAACTAGCGTGTTCGTTTTATCGTGTCGATGATCGATGTCGAATTTTTGGCCTGAAAAAGCGCATTTGCGGCACGCATTCTTTTTCTTTATTAATCTAAATTAAAAGGTTGTTGAAAGTCATCGTTTTCTGGTAAAAACATATGGTGGACATGCCCCATCAATTAGGACATGTGAAACACGGCTTTAACAATTTAATAGTAGTAATTTCAATGTGAAAGACAGTGAGCGCTTTGGCAGACCACAAAAATACGAAGAGAAGGAATTGTAGGGTTTATTGGATAGTGACCCAGCTCAAACTCAACGGCAGTTAGCAGAAGCATTTAACGTGTCACAGGAAACGATTACTAGACGTTTACGAGCAATGGGTAAGATCAATAAACTCGGTAAATGTGTCCCACGCGAATTGATGAACGTCAAATGGAAAGTCGCAAGTCACTTGTGAAATGTTGCTTCGACGCCACGGAAGGAAATCATTTTTGCATCGAATTGTAACGCGTGACGAAAAATGGATTTATTTTGAAACCCCGAAGCGGTAAAAATCGTGACTTTTACCTGACAAAGCCTTCAACCTTCAACGCAAAGTCCTTCAAACCACCAAGGCCAAAGTGTTTCGGCAAGAAACACATTATCTGTGTCTGGTGGGAGCAGCGTGGTATTGTGTATATTTCGAACTCTTTAAGCCCGGCAAAACCGTTAATATACAACCGCTATAGTCAACAAACGCTAAATTTAAATCGACGCGTAAATTTATAGTCTATAAATCTATAAATTTATAGTAAATTATGCAAAGCAAAACCAGTGAAAGACACAGTGAAATCGTTGGATTGCACATTCGTCTGCAACCGTCGTACTCCTAAACCCTGGCGCCATTTGACGATCGCCTCTTCCCATCTACGGGAAGCTCTTCCCATCTACGGTGCTCGCAGAGCAGCCCTTCAGCGATTTGGAGGAAGTTGAAACCTGACTGAACGCATGTTTTGCTGCAAAAGGCAAGCAGTTTTTCTGATATGGTTGTGGGATGATGGGATAAGGATATTTTTGTATTTTTTTCTTCTAACGATCTGTTATATACATGTAATCCTTTCCACAAGGCTACAAAGAGAAATCGCAATTTCTAGGGGATATGTATACGTTCTGGGAAACTGTAGGAAGCTGATTGTGTAAAATTTCATAAAAATGGTTAAATAATTTTAATTTAGAGCGATAACAAACGACTATATAGAAATCGAATCGCTTACCGGTAATTCTTAAGGAAAAAATTCGCAGCACTTCGATTATTGTACAATATCGCATTTAATTCTGCATTTGTAGATTTAACATTGAGTCCTTCTGTGAAACACATGATTGCCAATCGAAATTTCTTCGCTTTCATATAGACATTTCCATCTTCCTTGTATTTACTCGCCAATTCTTCGGCAGTGTTTTCATCAGGATCATATTTAAGTTGTTGAATCCCCTCAAGCAATGGATGCAACTCGTCGCCGGGTTCAGGAGGCTTTTTCATAAAGAACGGATGTTTGTCCATTTCCTAGTAATTGACAACGGAACTTCATATAGAAAACGAAAAACAAAATTCATTAACGAACATTGCGAAATTGTTTACCTCCTGCCATCGATCCTCTGGCCATCCTTCGGTGTATCGTTTCTTTTCCAGACTATTTATGAAGTCATCAAGCTCCCTATCTAATTTGGCGGCAAGTTCTAACCGTTCTGCGTCGGTCATCGATGGTTTGGGTGTGTCACTCATTTTTCTTAGGAAATTTTGATAATTTTTAGCGCTAAGTAAAGATCTTTTAGCTTGGGCTGGAGTAAATAACTGTTTGACGTTTTTCTTCGATTGGATGTTTCACGTGTGTGGAAAACATTCAAAGATTCTCAAGCTTTCGATGTCAAACGGATCAGCTGTTGGATGGAAAATCTTTTTCGCGATAAATGTTCCATGGTCGTTTGTGACAAATGTTTTGGCGGGAAAATAGTGTTTTGTTGATTGGAAATTCGGAGTAGTAGGTTTAAGAGTGACTTGAAACCGGGGAAACGATTGTTTGCAAGGATGGAAGTAGATATTACACAAGATGATACGGAAGTGTAAGTAATTACAATGTGACACATTTTCTTAAATGAATTTTCATAGTTTCAGGACTGATGATGGTCAGATCTGAGGACGATGTGAACCAGTTTTCTTTACATATTTACCTGAATATTATCTTAGGGAATTTTGTCCTTTTTATATTCTAAGTCTGACTTTAATGTTCTTTAAACTTTTTATCCTGCTATTTTCCCACTCAAACCGATTTTAATATTAAAGTTGTAATAAATATTCATCCCGTTTGTTGGTTTTGTTGTGCCTCCTAATATCACAGTCAGTGTTTTGTCAATTTTATGTTATCCATTCTCTCGATGAACATATATAAATCTGCAATAATATCCTTTTCGTTCTACTGGATACACGAAGATGTTAGTAGTCATTGCTGTTGTATAAGTTAAATATTTCCGACAGAAAGACCATATCATAGAACTCGTTGATGAATAACTTCTTGGAGCATGGAAGTTTTCAAGCACGAAGATTACTTGATTCCTGTAAAAAGTGCTGGGTGACTTAGGAAGAATATCTAAGCCAGTGAAAACTTGTACAATTGTCAAGTAGTGAGCGTTGTGGTTGCTTTCTTCAAAGGATGAATCCAGGGAAAACGTCTAGGTCCTTCTAAAATGATAACACCTGAACATGTCTGGGAGTGACTGATGTATTTGCAAATATTTCTTTTCGTCTTATATACATTTTCTTCCTCATTCATTCCTACTAAACATTGCTTGGCTTTTCCCTAATAAATGGTAGATGCCGGCAACGTCGCTATGAATTTATTCCTTTCTCAGTGATGGAAAAGCTTTCCCGTCCTTATAGTTGAAACATCCTTTTGTCTGATTTATCTGTCTATGGAAATTATTACGAATGCACGCAATATACTGTGGTAAATCCAAACTTCTTGTGTTTTCACTTTGACTACATTGACAATCCATGCTGATGGATGACGCAGGACCGTAAGACGTGCAGCCGCGTATTGGAGGAAACGGAATTCATCTGAACATAACTGAAACATGCACTTTTTCGGATCATAACTGGACAAGTCTTTTCAAGTTTTTCCGTTGAATATTCAATGCGTTGCATTGCGTCCTGTCTTTCTACCAGACGTCAACAACAGACACGTCTAAGATGCATTAAAACACTCGAATATAATTTTTCTTTGTGGTAGCTAATATAAGTCCAAAGAAGTGCGAAGAGCATTTCACTTTACACTTTAATTTGTAAGTAGAAACAATATCTGTCCGACGTTATGAGAACCATGTTCATTTCTTTTTCTGAAATAGGATCAACTTTTTATACTTTTTCCATGTCAACAAGAAATGATATGATGTTTATTGGTTTACTATCATACAATTTTACATATTTTCGTGAACTTTTTACTCCCTGCTTCAATACTAAGCTGCAATGCGTTTACCTTTTACTTTTGCAAACTCTAACTAGCTAGGATCTTACTGGAATTTCACGCGACATTGCACATTGCGATTGCCTGTAGGATTTTGTGAATATTATCTATCAATTATTGAAAAGGAGAGCTTCGACAGCATCCACCAGTCCTGGGCTGATTACCGCAAGTTAATGCACAATTTTGATTACAACGTTCAAAAGGGAAATACAGAAAGTTCTGTGCAAAAACTCAAAGAAAAACAGCGCTATTGGCTCTCAAAACCATACTCCCTGGGCGTGAAAAAGCAAAGTTTTTCGCGACATTTATGACGAGAAGAAAGTTTGAGCATGTATCGGAATGGACAAGAGAAAACTAAAAGTCTTATTGCAATTTTCGCGAGCTACAGTGAATTCGGAGAATTCCTCAAGAAAATGGTGTTAAAAGCGAACGATAAGTGCAGATCCCTCAGTTTTGTGGAAGAAACACCAGTGCATATGGTAGCACACTGCGGAGCACTGTCCGATAGGATAGGAGACAATCTAGGAAGCTAAATTCTTGTTGAAGAGGAATTGGGTCAAATTAAGTTGGCAACTACTTTTCGTTTGTTTAATGACGATTAAAATGATCATAAATTTAATTTTAAGGTACCATCGTGAGTTGGAAACAAACAACAAACCTAGCGCTAACGTTATTCCCTGTTACGAGTAGAGCTTTGCGCTTAATTTTTAATTGTTAATCGGATATTCTGTTGCTCTGACTTAAGTGTTTTGCTTCTTTCATTGTGAAAAAGTAATAGGACGCGAGACCTCGGCTCAAGCTGTAGCCAAACTTAAAGCTAGTCTTGGACAACGTGACATCGCTCGAAGACTTTCAATAAGTCGATCTTCATCAATCAGCCGGTGCTTAGGGATTGGTGCATTTGATTCTCGTCTATGTTCGGGCAAATTTTTCAATGCAATCGTAGTTCAACGAAGTCTGCGTAACGTGAGTTAAGATACAGTCAGAAAAACTAAATGCTATTGTACTGCGGAGTTTCAAATGACCTTATATTAGTGGTAGCCCACCGTCGTAGACGTTTCAAGTGAGCCCGATAGAATAGGAATTGGACGTTACAGCAGTAGGTGAAACTAGTGTGTTCAGATATAAAACCAGGCGTGGTCAGCATGGAGATGAACTCAAAGAAAAGATAAGTCAAACAGTCGGAGAATATGTCGTCGGCCAGAAAAATGTTATTGTCCGTGTTGAATCGAAGAAACTTTTGGCAATACAGAATGTCTTGCACAAAAAGACTTGCTCGCACGAATCTTCCTAGCATGTTTCGCGTTGAAGTGAAAGGATACAACTCGATGCTGAGCCAAATCATTCTCAGTTTAAACCGCGATCTGCTGGACTCATTCCATCTTGTTTCGAGTTGAAATGCTTCGCAACATTTTCCATTCTCTTTTTTCTATTAGAAATTGATGTCTCTCGGCAGAAGTACCTTCCGCAGGTCCCGCACTTTCTTCATGAACTTCTAGTATCAAGAAACGCCTCCGAAAAACGTTCAGAGTTTTGAATTGTATCCGTTAGTGGTGGAGTGCCTTAAGGCGTTGCCAAATTCTAGGACCTGGATTGATGCCACTTATATCAATGATGTAGACAAAAAACTCGTAGCGTCTCTGACTATATGAACATTTATTATACTTGAAATGGAACTCACTGTCCGGAATTCGTTTCAGTGCTTCGTGAAGATTCTTGCAGTGATCCTGAGTGTTCTTTCCATTCACAATTTAGGTTATAATTACTTTAGCACTCATCATTAGTTTGCTGACCAACTTTTGGAAAATTCCCAGTGCTGGTTTCACACCAGTTTAAAGACGATTAATGCCCTCTTTGGCATTGTGAAAAATATTGTGTGCTAATCGTCAGCAGATCGGTTAAGCTTTACTCAGATCCGATTTACAGCAGAGAGCATCTGATAAATTAATTTTGCAGAATACTCGAAAGTCGAGGGAAACTTTCCCTGACATTGCAGCGAATCCTTCAAGTTTGTCGAATAGTCGGCGCTGATTGGCACATGTTGTTGCTGCATATTCCGAAACACTGACTGGCGAAATCAAAACCCAGGGATTGGATTTATCTTCTTGATACCGTGTATTCCTATTTGGGTCAATGACAGAGTTAGCGCCGTTACGTTGACGCCTTGTCAGCTGCCGTCCTGATTTGCTCAGTTGTCTCAAAACATTTTCAGTTTTTTTGACTACGACGAGAGGAACAGTGCGCTTTTGCGGAAAATCGGCGTTACATGAGCCACGAGCTAGAAGGATGTCTTTTCAACGAAGAGCCTCCACCGCAACTCATGTTCTTTTCACTGTGATGACTCCATTCTTTTCACACGTTGGCAATCTAAACATTCCAGAAATTAAGCAGTTTCATCAAGAAACTTTCAAGAACGCTGAGATAGGACTTTACATTACTTGGACAGTCATTTCATCGTCTTTAGAGTCTCAAGGGAGCGTGAAATTTTTCGAGAATGTTGAGTTCGTTTCCCCAAGCACTGAGGACTTGTTCTTTTTATGCTGTGAGTGACCGCAAGCACAGCTTCTTTCTGCTGACCTCGGAAATGATGGTCTAGCTAGAACCTGAGTCGAGTTGGAGCCAGAGCTTCTTGTTGTCGATTTCAGGTTCGTGGTAGTTGCGCCTTTTCATCGAATTTAAGACGCCCGTCGAATACTCCGATGCTGAGTATTTTGAAGATAATTTTGACATTTTTCCCTTTTATTCACATGTGAAATGTTTCTTGTCCATGAAAGGACTGTCATTCGAATGCCGGTTGCCGCTGTGACGGCCCTTATAAGCGGATCTTGGTGCTTTTAATCACTTTTGTGCTTGTGCCTTGTTGCTGAGACCCAAGAAAGTCATCCTGGGATGCCAATTCGTAGTGTTGGATCAGAGATTTCTTTTGCTCGAAATCCTTCAATAGCAAACTTCCTTCAACTTCATCAGCGCAATTGTATTCGGATCTGTAGCTTCTTCACGCTTTGTCTCGATTTCTTCGAGCTTGATGAGGAGGTTCTCAAGGATGAAAGCATGCTATGGCTTATCGAGACCGGCTACAAATGTGAGAATCTTAAGATCTATAACTGAGTACTGCGTGATATCAAAGTTCTTACACTTGTGATTGACCCGATATGAGTGATCGTCTTAATTTCCACCCAAGTCAATTTTGATGCGAAAACTTTTATAGCGACACGAAGAAAAGAAGAGATTCTTTCTATCCGAATTCCTGCTGGAGCTCGGTATCCGCTTGGTCAAATGTTATGGTTTTTTTTTTGTCAGAAACACGTTTATAATTGGCGTTTGATGGAGTTTCGGTCAGCAAAAATGGTCTACAGTTATCTTGCATGAAAATTAACTGATATCGTGCAAATCTGTATTCTAAAATGACAACAGGACAGTAAACAGGCTGTACCATATGGGATGAAAAAATCTCTATAGACAGTAGAAACCGTCACTGAATTAACGTGAGAGTTACAAATCAAGTTGGATGAACAAGTCTAGCATTCGATCCAATGCTGAGAGCTCTGATTCCGGCCAGACTTATCTGTGTTGGTAACCATGCGATCAACGTATTCAGTCTTATTTCAGCCATCGACAGATGATTGACTGCTCCTTTTGCAGCATTTTCCATCAGTTGAGTTAAAATTGCGATCATCTTGTTATCGTCCATTCTGTTTTTGACTTTTTCCACTCGCCAAATGCGAAATCAAATTTTAATTGCACAATTTGTACTTAAACGCTAAAATTTTGCTAATCCTCCTCACTACAATTGTGATCCCCGTCGCAGGTCATCTGGCAATAGACTAAACAATAAGATTAGTCGCTGGAAATATTTATTATTTCATAGATAACATACGAACTGCCCTTGCAACTGCAACAGCAGCAATGCAAGCGGTGGGAGGGATCACGGAACCCTGATCACAAACAGTTTTCTAATTTTTTCTTTCAAAACACTGTGACAACATTTTGATATTTTCGACATTCTCATGATCCTATTGTTGTACGTATGTTGTCCATATTTCAGCTACCAACGAAATCTTGAAGATGTGAAATCAATTATTAAACACGCAAAATTAGACGAAAGAAATTTAACACAAATCACGCAGGTATTTCACGTTATTGATACTCAGTTCCAAGTTTGTAAATTCCAATATTTCCAGGCCGTTTATTATCCGGACGATAAGATTAACCAAAGTGATCTAAAGCTTTTGGAACTCGACAATCATTTGATGCAGCAAATAAAAGAGGGCCAAACGATTCAGTTTAAAGGTGGTCTCCGTGATAAAGTTGTACTGTGTACAGAAACGAAAACATACGAAGTAAAAGATGCGGAAATTTCAAATAGTTTATTGTTGGTACCTAAATTGAAATTTGCCCAAGCAACAAGTACATCACCCCTGAAAAGTCCTAAAGGTGGCAATAATTCAATCGATCGTAGTTTGAATGATAGCAACGAAGATGAAGGATCTGTCGATCGAATATTGGAGCGTGTTGAAGTGGTGAAAATTTTTCACGAGTATCTAGAATGTCGTGAAATCAAGCCGCGGTCGAAGAAGTTGGTCGATCTGTTGCAGTTGACAAGGTATTGGTTCAGAAAAAGATATTGTACGCACGTCAGTCACGTTAAAAATGTTCTTAGATATTCTGGACCCGAAAATGAGTACTGTATTGAGCGCAAACTGCTGTTTACTTATGACCAACTGCTGGACACTATTCAGTGCAGTCGTAAGGAATATGATGATCTTCTCAAGCATTTCAGGGTAATTGAAATTAACGGCTACATGCGTGTTTTAGAGTATAGGTGCGTATAGGTTGGATGTTTTCCTGTTATCGTTTTGCAGTTTTGAATGGCATTTGCTTTGGACTTTTTTATTTATTCTATTTGTGATTTGTAAGGGAAAAATAGTTATAACAATTGAACGACCTGTAGATGCTTGAGGAGAGCAAAACAACTCTTGCAACAATCAAAGCAATATTATTAGCTACAAAACGATACTGCAACCCTGCGTAGCAAAAATCCAAAACGTACTCCCTATCTTATATTTTAGCTACGAATATCGTATTGTCAGTTTAATGCTCGGACTAATAAACGAAAACTTATGGAAATTGGATGAAATTGATCGAGAAGTTACGATAGATGGTTTAGAAGGAATTGCACCGAAGCAAATAGTGGAAGGCATATTTAACAATTATGCTATACCGAATGAAAACAATTCGAAATTTCATTACAACGATGGAATGGTTGCTCGATTGATCGCACAAAATATACTGCAGCCTGGTCTGAAATTTCGAATTGATGATTTTCTTACAACATGGCAAGAAGCTTTACCCGATGGAATGTCCATAGATGTAAGCATATACGAATCCGTAATGCCAAGACTAATCAAACTGTTTTCAAGGAGAAATATCTAAATGGTTTAGGAGTCATTGATCGAGAATCGGATTCACCTTGTGTACGAACGTTGGCCGAAGAGAATTTACCTACAAATCTACTAGACAGACTGCGCACGCTGTTTAAAACGAAAACCAAGTGGACGTTGGATCAACTCGAACCTTATTTAGAGTATGCGCGCAATTCGTTTCTGTATATTTTATCTCCATTCTAATATATCTTTTTCACAGATACTTTGCAACGCCCGGGTGTCCGGTAACAACAATCGTTGCAAAGCACGCCAGAGCTGTTATGCTAAACGGCAAACGATTTTATGTATCAAAACATGCTGGGTGATGACGAAAATTGTATTTACAAAATATCTTATTTTATAGATGAAAATACATTTAAGTTATTTGTATATCCTCATGGTTTCTCTTCCGTACGTATCTTTTTGTTACGTCGTTTTTTCGCCTCCTTGCGTTCTTTGATAGCGTCTTTGACAACTTTAATTGCGCTATTGCTATCCTTATCCTCCGTAGCGAATGGAATTTCCAATTTGCCAGCGCTTGTAGGATATCTAAACGTGATTGAATGTTTTGATAAATATTTTTCGGCAAACTGACTGAATTTATACTCACTTGTAGCTGAAGCCTTTCGGGAAAAGCGGTTTGGCTAATAGGGCTTTCAACTGATGGCGCTTTGTTATCAGAGTCCTTTTATCGCGTTTCTTTTGCATAACATTCTCGTCATCGTCGCTTCTGCAGGGAAAAAAACATTATTTGAAGTTTCCGGTTGATATTGGATGACTTGGCCTACTTATAACAACAATAGTAATAGCGGTCAGCAACAAAAACAATTTCATACGTGACACATAACTTCGAATACCAAATTTATATTCAGTATTAGTGAATTTATAATAATTATTAGTAATATCTGAAGGAAAGCAAACAACTTTTTTCTGCCGACCAGTGTATTTATTCGCGTTTTAGATTATTAGATCATTTAGTATTCATTATAATTCTCTTGGCGATTTTTCCTGCTGGCTAAAAACTGTATGCTTTGGATGATATTGCAAATAAATTTGAAATCTTTTCCCAATCAAAAAACTTACTTTCGAAATTTCTATTAAGCAGGTGATCAGTTTCCACAAAAAAAATTTAAGATTGAAGATAAATTGAATACTTACACCTCGCTCTCTTCGGTTATTTCTTCATTATCCAGGATGATATCCATTTCTTGTGCCGATTTTTTCATCCAACCAATTTCACTAGTTTCTCGTTTGAATTTCAATTCAAGCTTATCAACGTCGCGAGCTAAATTGACGCGATCTTTAACTGCTGCTAAATGTCTTTCGGAAACAGGAAATAGCGGGAGGTCTTCACCTATTAGAAAAAAAATAAGGATAATGAATTTAGTGAATATACGATTATTTTGCTTGTGTCTTGCTTGTCATCTTACTTCGATTGAGCGTTTTGCAAAGCTTGAGATAATTTTTAACTTCGGCCGGTTCCATTATTATCACCGTTATGCCATCTTTATTGGCGCGAGCTGTTCGTCCTGAACGATGTACATAATTTTCGCTTGTTCGCGGAACCTTTCAGGGATAAATGAGAATTTTAGTGAAGGAAGCGCTCAGAAACGTAAAAATTAGTTCACTTAACCCTCAACTTATCAAGGGGGGTCGTTTACGTCCGAGCGAAAATTAAATGTTGTTGTAACTCCTGAATACGCGTAGAGGCCGCTACTAGGCTTATGTAAAAAAAGTTTAGCCTCTCTAGGACGTACCTGCAAAGGGCCGATGTTCCAGTCGCTTCTCAGCCGTTGTAACGAGAACTTGAATTTTGCTCTGGACGTCAACGACCCCCCTTGATAGCTTGCAGGTGTTAAAATGGTAAGTAATTTTTTTTTTGTTTTTTTCGTCTTAAAAGCCTCCATTGTGGCTATAGAAATGCCACAAAAAGTTTGGGCAAAAAAAAATTCAAAACTTTTTTTAATTTTTTTTCTCTAGTTTTTTGAGAAAATGGCGCAACGATCCGCCGAGGATGTTGCACGGGTACTACGTCCCAGCAAAAATGTCGTGTATTTCGGTGACGACGACAGTGAAGAAGAAATCGACGCCGTAGAAGACGAAGAGAGTGTGGACTCTGAAAAGAGCCTTTCCGACGTCGAATCCGACAACAAAGAGAGCGATGAAGAAGAAGAGAGCGAGCAACCGACGACGACAACAACAACAAACAGGCGCCGTAGGTTTATATACGGAAAAGATGAACACAAATGGTTCCTTGAATGTCCGGAAACTCGAGGTCGCAGATCGAACGTAGTGGTAATTTTGCCTCGAGCTATTGGAGCAGCTGCGTTTTCGGTAACACCACTAGATTTCTGGAACGTATTATTTACAAGTGATATCATGGAAATAATATTGAAATATACGAACGCCGAAATTGATGGATACGTGGCCAGATTTCCTGACATTGATATGAGTGCGTCTTATCGACATGTTACAATGAACGAATTATTTAAAAAAGCATTTATCGGAACTCTATACTATCTAGGCGTGAATAAAAATGGTCACTTTCATGTTTCGGAATTTTGGGACCCAAGATACGGGGTAACAATGTGTAGAGTAGCGATGTCGCAAAGACGATTTGAATTTATTAGCTGCCGAATAAGATACGATGATAAAAATACACGAGCTGAAAGGCGCGCTACAGATGTACTGGCGCCAATTCGAGAAATTTGGGACTCGTTTATAACGAATTGCCAAACTAATTATTCCCCGAGTGAATTTTTGACAATTTATGAACAGTTGTTAGGTTTTCGCGGTCGGTTTTCTGCGCGCGTATACATTAAATCAAAACCGGCACGTTATGGTCTAAAAATTGTCTCTATGAATGACGCGGAAACGTTTTATATGTATAATGCTATACCATATTGCGGACGAGTACTACCAGAGCCTGGTGAAAGCGTAACGTCATATTATGTGCGTAAATTGAGTGAGCCAATTTATAATACTGCTCGAAATATAACTTGCGATAATTGGTTCATTTCGATCGAAATTTGCAACAAGATGAAAAAAGTGTACGGCTTAACATTGGTAGGTACACTCAGGAGAAACAAACGCCAGATTCCGGAATCTTTCAAAAGAAACGCTTCGATCGGTACAACAAGATACGGTTACGACGGGAATAATACCCTAATTTCATATTGTCCAAAAAAAAATAAGGTTGTTTTGGTGCTATCGTCTAAGCATAATGTCGGAAAAAAAACCAGAAGTCAGAAAAAAACAAAATAAGACAAAATGTGGGACAGATGTTTTTGACCAACTCTGCGGAAGTTATAGTTGTGCCCGAAAAAGTAACCGATGGACGATGCGTTTTTTTGGGTATGCTCGACCAGGCCCGGGTCAACTCTTGCATACTGTACAATTTCTTGCCGAACAATACCGAACTATCTCAAAGAGAATTTATGAAAGACCTCGCGTTTGCTCTTCTCAAGCCCCATCTTGAAGAGCGCGCACAGCGACCCGGTATACAGAAAAACTTGTTAGTGCATATGCAGGAAGTGCTGTCAATCAATATAACTAATGCTCCTATCAATCTGTCTACGATAAAAATGGCCAAAAGAAAGCGATGTACCATATGCCCTAAGGAAAAAGATCGCAAAACAAATTATTACTGCGTAAAATTCAGTAAACCGATTTGCGAGGACCATAGAATCCTAATCTGTCCGGGACGCTTTGCGTGACGCGTTACCGAAAAACTGCCGAATATAACCATTGTATTTCTTTTCTATAATAAAACATATTTTGAGACTTAACTACTGACTTCTTATTGATTTTATTACTAATCTTTCAATTATGATATATTTATTACCGTTTTTAATACGAAATAGGGGACTAATTTTTTGTAAATTTTGAGGTTGCAAACTTAAGGTTAATTTAACAAAAATTGTATGCGGTTAATTTTTTTTATGAAAGCTACACTCTTCCCCTTCAATATTCTTTTTTTTTCGTTTCTATATCTCTATTTGTCTTAAAATTATGAATTTTTGAGTAATCAAATGCATTTACCCTGTTTTTCTTCATTGTTTTAATAAAAAATATATAAAAAAATTAAATTCTTTACAATTTTATGATAGACTCTTGAAGTTGGAGGTTTAAAGCAACTCCATGAATTTTTTCAGATTTTTCGCGTGACTTAAACAGGTTGAAAAAACGTCAAGACGCCAAAGACCCCCCATGATAGGTTTAAGGTGCCAAAAAAACGTTGAGGGTTAACAATATGGTATGGGATTTTTTTTCTGAATGAACAAATGTGAAAAAAAAAATTAATTTATTTCGAAAATTTGCTGTTTTATCCTTTAACTTAAAGGACACGCTACCGGGTAGGATTTACTACAAAGTGCATAAATTTGTAAAGATTTATTTTGCTAAAGAATTTAGTGCCCCGTCATTTTCGGTACCTTTTGACAGACGTGTGACAGTCCGCCATTTTGAATAAGCGGGCAGCGAGCGTGCGGTGTTTAGCCACAAAAATCGTATTTTATAGTCTTTTTGCGGTTTTCTTCTAATCCAGTAGCGACCAATTGTGTCTTATTATTAGTGTACATTTATGGTTTTGTTGTTTTATACTATTAGGATGCTTTATTTTATTCTTAATAAACAAGAAATAGAACAGTGTCTGACGAAAGAAAAAAGTGACGACGAAGAGTTCTGAAATAATAGACAATGAAAATTATAGTGAGCATGAAAGTAATTCAGAGCAAGAAGCAGAAGACATCGACATCTAGTGAACAGAATACAGTCCCTCCGTCTCATTTAAGTATTGATGAAAATTCTCAGTATCTAGAAGACGTGCCCTTATTTTACTTAAAACCCGTCTAAAATCTCCCAGAAAGGATAAAAATATCCATGAAAAATTTTTGAACCCTCACAGAATGTTCAAACGCGGCCATATAATATAATTACACATTTATCAGGCCCACAGAGGATTATACAGGACTACACAAATGCGTTTAGTTTATTTTTATGATAGTATGCTACAAAAAATTGTTGACTACACTAATATGCAAATAGGAAATATTGGATCAAAATACGTTAGAGAGATAGAGACAGATATTACAAAAACTAAAGCTCCCTGGGATTACTCTATTATTGCAGAAGGCTTCGAAGTGGACATGTCAATACCAAAGAAATTTGGTCAATACAGGCAGAACTGTTAGCGATTTCTTTTTGACGCATTCGGTTGCGGTTGCATTCCCTTTTGGAATGCTTACGTTTTTACAATATATGTACGCGTGATGAAAAAAGAACTAGGAAAAAAACTGGCGGCTTTTCGGGAAACATTTTAAGAAATTATATTCTGGGCAGATTAGATTAAAGTTAGATTTAACCTCATTTAACTTCAGTATCTACTGAATGCTGCTGATCTGCTGGGTAAGATCTAATCAGTAGCCTCAGTAGACAAGATTTCCAAAACCAATTGGATTTTAACTTTTCATCACTCACCATATGTTTTGAGGGGTTCTTAAACTTTAAAGTTTTATTGTGAAACTGTTACAATTTATATCTCTCAAATTATTGCCCGGAGCTTTCCGCTAGTTTTACCTATCTTGAACGCAGCAAGTACCGTTACCGCGCTTAAACAATTCCTTATCATTTGAAGTGATCCAAGAATCGACTCAATTTTTCATTTTTTCGTAAGTGCTTACGAGCCATTGACCGGAACGGTGATAGTCCGAAGGAGCATAGTCTGGCGTGTACGGCGAGTGCAGTTGGAAAAAAATCCTTGACAACTACAGTAACAAGAGACCGACCGTTGTCGTGCTGAAGGATCACTTTGGGGTCGTTTAAACTTTAATTTTCGACTCCATTGCATCAATTGTCGTTGATAACGTTCCGCAGTAATAGTTTCGTTAGGCTGCAGTAGCTCATACGAGGGCTGCTATATATATTTCTGGCCTAATAATGAAAATGCGAACATTTATCATCTAAAATGGTTTTATTGTTTTTCAAAGTATTCTCCATGAAGATCTATACACTTTTGCATGCGCTCAAACCAATTTTCGAAGCACTTTTTCCACTCCGATTGAGACACCTCCAAAACATGGATTTTGAACGCTTCAACAGCATCTTCTGGCGACGAAAATCGTGGACCACGTATTTTTTTCTTGATGTGTGGGAATAAAAAGAAGTCGTTGGGGGCCAAATCGGGGCTATACGGCGGATGACCCATCAATTCGATGTTTTGAGTGCTCAAATAATCACGTGTTTGATTACGTGTGATGTGTGAGAGCTCGCATTGTCATGATGGAAGATGATTCGTCTTCTCTTGTTCGTTTTGCGAATTTCTCCGAAGACTTCATGCAAACAAATGGTCATGTACCACTTAGAATTGATTGTCCTACGTTGCTCAAGCGGAACAGTGGCCACATGATTCATTCGGCCGAAGAAACAAGCGATCATTTGCTTTGCAGTGCTTCGTGCGCGAGCAACTTTTGTTGGATTGGCCTCGTTTTGGAAGACCCACACGGTTGGTCGCTGCTTTGTTTCGGGCTCATACGCATATATCCATGATTCGTCACCTGTGACAATCTTATAAACGTCTTTTGAAGCACCGCGATTGTATTTTTTCAGCATTTCTTTACACCAATCCACACGAGCCATTTTTTGAGCGATTGCAAAATTGTGCGGGACCCAACGAGAACAAACCTTTTCTACGGCCAGGTGTTCATGCAATATCGAATGTATACTGGTGGGAGAAATGCCTAAGGATGCCTTTATTTCACGGTATGTCACATGACGATCTTGCATTATCATTTCACGCACGGCATCGATGTTTTCTGGCACAACAGCTGTTTTCGGACGTCCTTCACGAAATTCGTCTTTGAGCGAGCGTCGGCCACGATTGTATTCGTTGTACCAGTTTTTCACAGTGCTATAGGATGGTGCTTCATAGCCACACAAAGATTTAAGTTCATCGATGCACTCTTGTCGTGATAATCCACGTCGAAAGTTGTGAAAAATGATCGCACGAAAATGTTCACGAGTTAATTCCATTTTTTTGCCAAATTGATTTTTTCAAGTCACTGTAAACAACACAAATGATAGTCGTACGTCGAAACGTTCTGAGTACGTTTATGCTAAAAAATGTCATACTTTCCAATGGAAATGTCAGATTGCACCTGGCAACACTTAGTGTTGCCTAGGCCAGAAATATATATAGCAGCCTACGTAGTAGAGCACAACGAGTTGATCCCACCAGATGAACAGCATTAATTTCTTGTTATGGATACTCCCTTTGACCGTTGAAATTGATGCATGGACGGGCTTACCCCACGTTTTTCATTGCTTGAGATTATCGTAGTGTGTACACTTTTAATCTCCCGTCACTATTCCGATACGAAAAATGCAGTTTTTCGCACTTGAAAAAAACGGCATCCGACGTCTCTTGGCTGGAGTTTATGCAGAACCAAATGTGTTATTTTTTGTCCCATACCCATGGCCTTTCGACTGTTTGAAATCGCTTGTTGAGTCACTTTCAAGATTTCAGCTAATTCCTCATGAGTTTGACATGAATGTTGGCTCAGTATTGCTTCCAACACAGCGTCCTCAATCTTCACTGGCATCCCTTCGCGTTATATGAAACTGATGCCAATCTCGCCACTTACGTCGAGACCATACTCTCGATATGCTTCACGTTGAAGTCTATGTCCTTCAGCTGCTCTTTCTTTCAAGTTAAAAGAGAAAAGCAGCGCTTCTCGCGAATGTCATTTCGGTGGCACAAAATTTGACATAGTTGGAGCAAAAAAGATGCATGTTGCTTACACTTTAGCGAAATGGCGCATATTATGGGAGGAAAATGGTGACTTTTCAACATGAATATATACATAAGTTACAAAAAAGTCCGATGCGATGTAATGCTACTCATATCTTTTGTAAGATCCCTCAAAACTAATTGGTACACCTAATATATATAAAGGAAGTTTTTTGAGGTATAGAACTTTAATTTGGCATAATGCTACGTACGATGTGACAGCTGTCATGCGTTTATGGTTAGTTTGGTTGACCGTTTTATCATAAACAACTTGACTGCTAATCAACTGCTGCAACTTTTGCAGATTTAAACGTTCTGTTCGACAAACATATCCCGCACTCCGTCTATTTTATGGCCAACATAATTGTCCATCAGAATAATCAATTCGTTTAACCATGGAGCGTTTCCCTGCCATATTTACTCTGATTGATGACACTCATTCGTCCAGACGTTGTACAGTGCGTAATGAAGAAAATAGTGGCTGTAGAGCGTAGTATCAATGAAGAATTAAGTACATTAGGCATCGTGCTCAGCAATTAAATCTGCGATTATCCACATTTTTTAAAGCAGAATCTTCGTTTATGGGCTTACAAATCCAAACCGTGTACGAAGTCAAGCCGAACAATCACAGGGCACGGCGTAGATTATCCTGTATGGGCCCTAAAACAAATTGCTGTAGATCCTGAATTTCATAAGAAAATTCGGTGCTTAGTGACGAGGTTCATTTTTGGTTCAATGTCTCCGTCAACAACCAAAACTGCCGCATTTGGAGTGATGAGCAACTTCAGGCGATTGTCCAAGCATTCTTACATCCGGGAAAAGTCACTTTTTGGTGTGCTTTATAGGCCGGTGGAATCATTGATCTTTGTCTTCGAAAATGCTGCTGGAAATAATATTGCAGTCAATGGTTACCACTATAGAACCATAATCAATGATTTTCACTTTACGGAACAGACTCGCCGTAATGTAGGGGACCTCTACTTTCAACAGGATGGCGCGACATGCCATACAGCTCGTGCAGCCATCAGTTTATTGATGGAAGCATCAAATGAGCGCAGAATTTTGTCGTTTTGGACCTGTGAACTAGCCTGCAGTCACTTGATAATTTTAGAAGACAATACTTGCCGCGTTTTTGGCGAAATAAAGCATCAATTATTAGATAGAGCAGTCGAAAATTGGACCTTTTGTTTGGACTTCCTCCGCGCCAGTCATGGCACTCACATGCCCGAAATTGTATTTAAATAAAAACGGCATAGAATCATCCTTCGGCAAAATCAATTTCAAGGCAAGTCAAATAAGTTGTCCGTATTTTATTTCATTTTAAAGTTTTGTACTTGTAAAAAGAAAAAAAACACCCATTAAAATCAACAAAAGTGTTCCTCATGTGCAATAAATGGCAATATTACTTACTTACACAGTTGTAAATATAAAGACAAATAATCCTGTTATGTGCACAACAATATACACCAATTTTTTATTCAATTTATTGATTTGTTTTTCATCAAACATGCAATTTTTGCATTAGATGAATGAGTTTCCCCCCGTTTTCGAAATAAGTTTGTGTCTATGTGACAAACCATCGGCGCAAACCGTAAAGATTTCTGTTTCAACTAATGGTTCACATGTCGTTTTCTGTGTGTATCCTTTCCACAGGAAACATAGTGTTTTCTGTGTTGGTACGCAGTGTTAAATGGAATGCCTAACATACATAATCAAATTGACGTAGAGCATTCTTTAAATCATGTTCCCCCCAAGCTAAAGACCTCTAAGACGTAGCTCTAACTACGTCGGGGTCAAATGATTGGTTTTTAAGTTTGAAATAGGAAAAAAAATCAAACGATAAAAGACAAAATGAATTTTCTACATTTTTTCTGAGTTTAATACATTTTCGTTCACCCATAAAAATTGAACTCATTTGTCGAAAACTAGCAAATGATAAGTTGAAAAGTAGTTTCCAAATGCAAGTCTCAATTTGTGCCTTCGAATTTAAAGGAGCGATCAATCAAGTTAAATCTCGTACCTGATAATGTATCACATGCTGAACATCGGGAATATCCAGTCCACGAGCAGCTACATCGGTTGCAACAAGTAACCCGTTCGGATTTTTACGAAACCTAATCGGAAGTAACGGTATTAAGGAATTTATAAAAGTACAAACAGCTCTAATAAAAAAAAAAAAATACTTCTCCAAATTTTTCAAACGTTGCTTCTGAATCATATTGGCATGGAGCGGCAATGGTTGACACTGAAGCAAATTTAAAAGTTGTGCAAGCCGTTTAACACATCCAATGGAATTGCAAAACACGATCGTCCTGCCCGGATGTTTTTTCAGGAAATAATAGAGATAGAAGTCTTTCTGATCGATTTGGCAAATGATTCGACATTCCGTTAAAGTTTGAGCCGTTTCTAAAGACAAAAAAAGAGTCAACTAAATGAAATAAGTAATTAATTAGCAGACGAATCAACTTACGATTGCTTTTCGTTATGTCTACGACTTTCGGTTGGGAAATTCCCAATGAATCGATCAGATTTTGAATTTTCATAGCAGCTGTTTGTTTTGTTAGCTTGCCTTTGCGGTTTAAGTTCTTTTCTGTAAATGTATTTAGAATAGAATCGACACACGTACGATTTAGTGAAAAGGAAAAACAAATTTACTTTGCAAGTAATCGGGTAAATCGTGTACGAGTGTTAGTGTGGCTGAAAAAATGAAATTTTGTCTTGTCTGCTTCTTCGATTCGTCGTTGTTGAGTCGTTTAAGAAGCATTTGCAATTCTTCAAAGTGTCCCTTCTCGACCATTCGATCAGTTTCGTCTATCACAAGAAAGCTTATATCATCCAATTTGCTTAGATGCGGATTATCCATTTCCAATAGCTCCCACAGTCTGCCAGGAGTAGCCACAATTATTTCAGGACATTGCTTCAATATTCGCTCTTGTTTAACAGTCGATAATCCTCCAAATATTGCGGCAACCTTTATCCCCGTGTACTTAGCAGCGGCAGCAATGTGGTCCTTAACTTGTACAGCCAGCTCTCTAGTTGGTGTCAGTATCAAAGCGTATAAAGGTTTGGCATGCGCCTTGACGTTGTCATCGCTATCCGATTCGTCGAGCTCGGGATAGTCTTCGAGTTCTTCTGGAGGCGGCGTTAAGTTGTCTCGCTCAAATGTTTCACGTTTTTCTTTTACGACCTTAACTTTGCGGATTCCACTTTTGACATTTTTACGCTTGAGCTCCAGAATACCAGCAAGAATCGGAATCCCAAATGCGAGTGTTTTGCCACTACCAGTTTCAGCTGCTCCTAAAATATCTTTCTTGCCCATTATCGCTGCTGGCAATGTTAGTGACTGGATTTCAGTTGGGGTTTTGAATCCAAGCTCAGCCATCGCTTTTAGGATAATCTCAGGTACGCCTAAACCATTCCAATGCTGCAAACATTACACTCAAACGTTATTATGTTATATAAATTGAATTGTTCCGATTCTTACCATCAAATCATCTACGCCGAGTCCTTGTGTCGTTTCAGTTTCATCCACTGTAGGTTCTTCTGAAAATGAACAACTGCCAGGCGGCTTAAGCAGAACATATCGTCCAGGATAATTTTCCGGCGGAATTTCGTCGTTTGCTATTTGTTTTTGCTTTTTTTTCTTTTTCTTCTTGGGCTGTGCGTCATCTTCATCACTGGAATGTATCCCAGAATCGCTTAACTCGTCCGTTTTATTATTTTTCGCTTCCAGTTTCGCTTCTCTTCTCTCTTTAAGTAATTGCTTTTTACTCTAAAGGACAATTCATGAGAAACTTTTCTAGATAATATTATGGTGCATACTTTTTTCTCACGTTGAACTAAATCGTTGTTATAGTTTTCGAGTACTTCAAGTCCAATCAGTCCTTCGAGACCACAGCCGTCTTCGGAGATAACGTTGCCCTCAATTTTAACTTTGTTCCATGCGCCGGGAATATTCTTTTTTGATTTTTTCCCCATTTTTAACAGATCACAACAGCAACAACCCTAGGCACTTTTTTTTTTTTATTAAGTTCACACTGGGGGATACCAGCTTAAAATTGGCCCGGGCTGCTATGGCACTGGCCAGCGTTGTCGATCCTGTAAATTATATCATTATTACTTGTTCATAGTTAGTCTGTGGCTTAGTTATATTTTGATTGTGTGGGTATGATTGATATCTCGTTGGGTGTTATATGTTAGGGTTCGCTTCTGCTAAGAACGCTCCAAAGCTGTCAAGTAAGTTACTGTCGTTTTTGAGAATTAGGTCTTTAATATTATTGTAATTAAGAAAAAGATTGTGATTTGCCCTGATCCTTTCGTATTTAGTGCAGTGAAACAATTGGTGATCTATTGTGTCAGTTTTGTTGCATTGTATGCATAGGTCGGTAGTGCTTTTTTTAATTTGAAAGAGACGAAGTTTGTTGTAGGCTCTGTTTGTGAGGATTCTGTTGATGGTTTTGATATGTTTGGGGGTGATGTTGCTTTTATGAAACCACGGTTTTCCTTTGTTGTTGAGATGGTGTGCCTCTTTCCATATGCAGGGTGCGTAGTTGGTGGTTTGAGCTCTAATTCTGCCCTTCCATTCATTGTCAATTTCTTCTTTTATTAAGTTTGTTATTTCGTCCAGTTCATATTGTGTGTCCATGATACTTTGGCTTAGAACACCTATTTTGGCTTGTTTTTCGGCTGTTTCTAATGGCATGATGCCCGCGTGTCCCGGGATCCAGATGAAATTGAAGATCTTCTCTGGGTAATTTTCAATGAATTTCCATATATCTTGTGTGGTCTTTCTGTATTCTTGATTTTCCTTTAGACTTTTGATAGCATTATTGGAATCAGTGAAGACAAAAATCTTATGGTGATTCTGTATGTTGTTCCTATTTAGGGCCGACAGGATGGCGTGTAATTCTGCTGCTGTTGTTGTTACGCTATTGCGGAGGCTAGAATTGTAGGTGGTGTTGTTGTTAAGGTTCAGGAATCCTATCCCTGTGCCAAAGAGATTTTTGGCTGCATCGGTCACCAGTATCAGGGCATTTTGTTTTTTAAGGTTATCTGTATACTTCTTGAAGGTAAGGTTGGGTTTTGTTTGGTTGTGGGTATGGAGGAAAGAGGACGTTGTTGAGAAAGGTGTGGTGAATAGGTTAGCTGGTCTTTTAGTTCGGTGAGTTGGGTTGAGCTTTCTCAGGTGGTGCTTAAATTTGTGGAGTATGTGATTGTAGCTGCTTTTGTGGACTGGATCCTGTTCAGTCCATGTTGGTCTGAAAGTGTTGTTGACAATTTGTTTACCTAATTCTTTCGCTGTTAGAAGAGCTGCTCTATCTATGGATTGATGTTCGCATGCCATGTTAAAAGCATAGAGGTTGGGTGTGCTAGGGGGTAAGCCTAGGCATTGCTTGAGAATCTTAGCTTTGAGCCTGTCCATGGTATTGAATAAGTATGCTGGCGCATGTGCCATTGTAGTTAGTCCGTATTCTATTTTGGGCCTGACTAATGATTTGAAAAGATTTAGAGCCAAGGTGGGGCTAAAGGGATTTGTGGGTCTGTTCAGATATTTTATTATGTTGCCTATGTTGTTAAAGGTTTGGATGTGTTCTTCATGTGTTCTGAAGGTTAGATTTTTATTTAGATTGATGCCTAGGTATTTTATGCTATTGCTCCATTTTATTTGGGTGTTATTGTGTTTGAGAATTTTATCTGTGTTCCTGCTATGGTGGAAATTAATGGCTTGTATTTTGTCCGGGTTGAAGGGTAGCTTGAGGTTGTCACTCATTGTGGAGAAGAGATTTAGTTTGAGTTGAAGTAGGTTAATCGTGTGCTTTAAATTAGTTCCCTCAGTTAGAATGAGGAAGTCATCAGCGTATTGTAGAAGAGTTGTGTTGCTGTCAGATATGTTGTGCAGTTTGGAAGTGTATATATTGAAAAGAAGTGGGCTCAAGACGTCACCTTGTGGCAGACCATTGGAAATTGTCGTGTGTTGTTGGTTGAGGTGGAGTATTCTTTCTTTATATAGATTTATGATCCATGAGGTGTAGGTTTTTGGGATGTTGAGGTCTGAAAGAAGTTTGTTCAGGATCTGTAGGTCGACTTTCTCATACGCATTTGAAAAATCTATAACACATGCAGTTTTGAAGGGGAAAGTGGATTTGTTTTCAAGTTTTTGTAAAAGGGTGTTAAAGCATGTTGTCGAGGATTTGTTTTTTGTGTAAGCAAAAGTAAGCGTTGGTAGTGGATTTGTGTTTATTAGGTGTGTTTCGATTCTTTGTTTTATAAGTTTATTTATGATTTTAATGGGAACACTGAGGAGGGATATGGGTCTGTAGTTGCTGAGGTCTTCTAGATTTCTATTGGGTTTGGGAACGGGAACGATTCTGATGTGCCTTCCTGATGTGGGTATGTCACATCTATTGACTGCATCATTAATAGCCTGTAAAAGATTGTTCGGGTGATGTGTGAGTAAGGCTTTAATTAGATTGTGATTAATGTTATCGAGACCAGGGGTTGTGGATTTACGTTTCTCATTTATAACATTATTGAGTTCTTCCAGTTCGAAGTCTGGTGGGTGTTCCAGAGGATTGTGTGGCATCATGTTTAAGGTGTTATCAGGGTGGTGCTTTGATTTAATCATGTTGAGGTAGGTTTGGGTCTGGTCCTCATCAAGGTTGTATCTTGAGGGGGGTTCTTTATTATTCCTGATACTGTTGATGAATCTCCAGAAGTTATTTATGTTTCCGCTGCCTCTGATTTCATCTAGTTTGTCTGTCCAGCTTCTTTGCTTGGCTTCTTTGGATCTTTGCCTCCAGTTTGTTTTTGCCTCGTGGAGAATTGCCCAGTTGGCATTCGATTTGAGTCTGTTGTAATTTAGTAGTGCCTTATTTTTTATTTTCCAGAGCCTTGCTAAATCCTTGGACCACCAGTGTTTGGGTGTGTGCTTGTATCTTATCGTGTTTGAGTTTAGGTCTATTAGGTGGCTTAGTTTCTCGTATATATTATTGAGGTTTGGTGAAAAAGGGGTTTTATTTATTTCTTGAGCGATGTTCCTATATTTGATTTTCTTGGTGTTTGAAATGGGTGTACTGGGCAAGCAGATTTTAATTGTTATATGATTACTGTTGCTGATGTGTTCTTTGTCTTCCATCCAGAGGATATTATTCCTATTCATATTACTAAGAGTTATATCCGGCGTTGACTGTAGAATTTTTCCGTTCTTGTTTGTTGTTTTATAAGTGTATATGCCAGTGTTCAATGTTTTGAGGTTGTGTTCCGTCATCCAACTTTTCAGAATTCTGCCTTTGGCATTGTTAAGATGATCTCCCCATGCCTTGTTTCTTGCGTTTAGATCTCCTCCGATGAGTATGTCTTTGGTGTAGTCTAAGATGTTGGAAAGCTTGTCTAATTCTTCTTTGAAAAATTGGGTATTGATCGAGGGGGGAGCATATAGGGATGCTAAAATTATGTTGTGTTTAAGGTTTAGGGTCTGGATTGCTACATTTTCTATACGACTGTTCGTGTGGATCTGTCTAAACTTAATGTCCTTTCTGATTAATATTGCAACTCCTCCTCCTATGTTGTTGTCTCTGGTTTTGAAGATTATATTGTAGTTGGTAAACTTCATATTAATATTGAAATTACTGAGTATTTCTTGTAGGAGTGCGAAGGATATGTTGTTCTTGTATAAGTAGTATTCTAGATTGTCCTTGTGCTTGTTGATACTTTGGATGTTTAGTTGTAAAATGTTCATGTGTTAGATGATAATGTTATTGTTACTCTTTCTTGTGTTACTTTTCTCATTACCAGAGTTGGCGAGGTATTTCTGTAGTGTTTTTACCCATGTTTGAACACTGGTTATTAGTAAGTCCACATTTTCTTTGTTGTCACCGGTCTTTCTGTTAATTTCCTCTTCCATCTTTCCTAGGAGTTTTTCCAATTCAGTGGTTTTGTGTGGGTTACATATAATGGGTTTGTTTGGTATGGTGAGGGTTTCAGTAGAGGGGAAGCTATTTTTAACGATGTTTCTTGATGTGTTGGGTTTATTGTTTATGCCAGCGATTTGGGCAAAGGAGCTTCTGAATAGTACCTTTTGCGTGTCCTGTTGGGGGTTTCTGGTATTGTGTCTTTCCGCGTTCGTTAGACTGGGGAAGTTGGCTTCATTAAGGTCCGCTACATCTAAACCCGCAAATTTGTTTCTGTTAATAATAACTCTTGCTTCTCTGTTTGTGATGTTCAGGATAGAGCTAACATCTATCTCTTGTTTATATGCTACCCATTTGGGGCATCTTTGATGTGTTGCTTCATGCTCCTCGCTCTTACATAATACACACATGACTTTTGTGCATTTGTTGTCGCAATCGTCCGCACCACATTTAAGGCAGGTTTTCTTTTTGTTTTTGCAAAACTGCGCCGAGTGACCTAGGAGGCCGCAGTTTGTACATTGCCTTGGTCGAAATTTAAAATAGCTAACTTTGCTTATTACGTATTCGAATTTCAGAGAGTCCGGGAGGTCAGTTCCTGCGAAGGTTATCTTCAGTGTTGTGGTTGGTATAAATTTGTTCGGGTCGTTTCTATCTCTGGTATTCAGCCTTTGTGCTTGTAGAATCTTTATATTTTCTAATAGAATTCCCATTCTATTGCAAGGCTTAGCTGAGTTTACTATCTCATCTGTGTTAATTTCGTGCGGGATGTCTCTGATGACTCCATATCTGTAAACGAAATTGCCGGGGATAAAGGCTCTGAGGTTGTATTCTTTCAACTTGGTGTTGTCGACAGCATTGTTTGCTTCTGTAGCAGTTTCAAAGATTACCCTTAGCCTATTGAACCCAGCTTGCTTAACATCTTTAATGCCTTGTATGTTTAAGCTTTTGTTGTATACGAACATCTTCATAGGGGTTAGTCTAACCCTGTCACCATTTGTATCAACACTATCGATGAGGATTGCAAAGGATTTACCTTTCGCATCGGGTTGATATTTATTGACTTTCATGTTGGCTAGCGGGGCTTGAGATGGTGTGGCACGTGGTATGTCTTCAGAGGGGTTTGGGTACAAGGATGTGTTATTTGGTACAAAGCTTTTCAACTCTCCCTTGCTTTTTGTATTGCCGTTGTTTTCAACTAATCTTCTTTTTTTGAGAGTTTTGGTGTTTGGGTCCCCTGGGTCTGGGGGTCTATCCTCATAGTTTTCTTCCATGTCGCAGTTCACAGAATGAAATATTAAGGTGCTAGATGTATGCTATATTATGCTCACCAATTGTTCACTTCACTTAAGAAAGTAAAAGGGTACTCACTGTTCTTTTCCTTTGTGAGAGTATTCCAGTAAGTCAGTCACAAGTCCAAAGATCGTTATTACGCCAGGAACCAAGATATGGCGTTCGTAGGATTCTGAGAAAAACAATAGATGCTCGGGGAAAACCCTTCACTTCACTGATCTGAATACGTCCTTCCACTAACACGTTCCACATAGGAAATGTGAACCCTAGGCACATGCAAAACGTAAACACACGTATGACATATGACAGACAAGTCGCACGTGTGTGAATTAGCGCTTGATGTGTTCGGTATTGGAATTACTGTTGGATGTCCGGAAAACCGTTACTGACATTTCTCGTGTGTTTAATTAAATAAACAATTATTTCAGTCTATGGGTTACATACGGTTTTCGCGTTTGTAAATTTATAGTCTTTCCAATATGTCTGGTTTTGTCTGGTCAATTATATTGTGATTCAGAATATCTTTTGGGGAAAGAATGCAACTCAGAAGACAGTGGAGATGATCTGAACAACCTCGTTGAATCGTATGATGACGATGGAAATGTAAGAAACGACCAACAACCAGCGGTTGATACTCCTGAATCTTTGGACTACTCCGAAATAGATAATTTAACGAAAACGAAGCCAGAACTGGTTATCAGAAGGAGAAATAACTTTGTTTGGAATTCAACTTCGAGTTCTGTTCGGAGGATTCCACAATAAAGTCCTGCTAGAAACGTGATTAGCATAGTTCCTTGTCCCATTAAATAAAGTTTAAGGTTATCAGTCGAAATGTTGGACAATGTTCATGTGCGTGATTAATAAGGATATTCGAGTTTATGCAACTAAGTACAATGTATGAAATCCTGCAACAAGGCCAGCTGAAAATATCGCTTGGTATACTTGGTGTATTCTTCTTGGTATCCTTGTATTGAGTGGGGCGATCAAAAATTGAACCTAACTGGAAGCTGTTTACCATAAACTTTGTTGGTTTAAATATATTGCAGCAAAGAACAAAGATCGTTTCAAAGTTCTTCAGAAATTTTTACATTTTGACGATTGTAGTTCGCGTGAAGGTAGGTATAAATTGAATAAATTCACCCAAAAAAGAAATATTTGCGACTTCTTTTTAAAACAGTTCAGGGAAATGTGCAAACCTAGATCTTACGTTACCACTGATGCACATTTACATCCTTTTCGGTTGGCCGCTGTTCTTTCTGGATGTACATTCCATACATCCGGAATAGATGTAAGCCTAGATTTGCAGAATTATAATGAATGGGAAGTTAGCTTTTATTTTTTATTTTCCATTCCAAAGGGCTATGTTTTTAATTTTGACAGATATATATTTCGGAAGTAAGTTGCTCCCTTCTTCAGTGTAAATTATTTTCAAAAAAGGAAGTTACTTACTTGTTTGTCGCTTACGTGCTTGCCAGTTTCTGAGGAGCAATAGCACGGAATTGTGCTTTGATAGAACAATAGGTTTTGCTTTCTTGGCAATTGTTAGGAATCGTGGCTTCCATTACGTGAAATAACGAGTGCTAAATGATGTATAACAAAATAAATGAAAGTTTTAGTATTCCAATTGTCGTATAAACAGTTCTCTTCTGATTGAATTCTAAACTTCTAAAACTTTTGTTCATACTATCGCTTGTTCGGCATATTTGTTTAATATACTGAATATCTATAAATAGAATCGCTGTGATGGCCGTTTTTACATTCAGTTTTACCAAATACGGGCATTACTTCAAGACAAGTGTGAGGTCTTTGCTGAAAAGTTATTACCTCGGCGAGGCCTAGCAATTTTCTGACATTGAAACAGAGGATGGATGCTTAACTACTGTACAAATTTCAAATGATGTGTCTAACGAGTTCTCTTGAGTCGCATATGGTGACAACAATCTGACTCAAATTAATTTTGCGATGATTCTACACAAAATTCGTGACTTTTTTTTATTTTTATCCAAATTTAGTGCCATTTTTATGGCCTTTCCG
Organism: Stratiomys singularior; assembly: GCA_954870665.1. NCBI lineage: Eukaryota > Metazoa > Arthropoda > Insecta > Diptera > Stratiomyidae > Stratiomys > Stratiomys singularior. The sequence goes on along the minus strand of OX940881.1, from coordinate 23,016,658 downwards.
ATCGCGGGGCAACACTAGTGCTCGTCCGAGCAAGACGAATTACTCTAGACCAATATTCAATGGTTAGATATGGTGGGGCAAATGTATTATAACATTTTATCAAGCCATGCCTTAGTTCCTACCGTATTTCTTCCCATCAAAATCAATGTTTTATCAAAACTCGAAATTGACTTCGAAATTCAATTATGCGAAAAAATTCACTTCGAAAGCGCTTACATGAAAATGAGAGAACCAAATGTCATGAAATTTTGACAGAATCTAAATTATGGTTGGTACTCTACAAAGAGCACATGAATCTGTGGCCAAGTCAGGCCAAGTAATTTCCAGCACATGTAATATCAAGTACGATCAGTAAAACAAGTAATTATTTTGTGATATAGCCGGATATGGCAGTAATTGTGTGTTGATATGGATTTAATTGAATCTGTATCCCACTGTACCTTTGTCCTTTTTGTGGTATCTCGTTGACTGATCAAATCTGACCATGGAAAGCTGACAGTAGATTAGTTGCAGTCCTTACAATAGAGAACTGAATCTACTATTAAGATAATCAGTTTTCGAACCAATAACAAGAATATAGAAATTAATTTCAAACAATTATCTTTATTTCAAACATGCGCTTTAAATAATATTAACAAAATTGGCAATGGAATTTATGAAGATTTGATGTTCCAAAAGTATGATGGTTTTTTTTTTTTAAATTTGCGGGCATTTATGAGGCATCGATAAAACAAAAACAAACAAAAAAGAAATTATTTACGATAAATTCTGACTAGAACACCTTGTTCATTGTAAGCGTAAACAGGATCACGGATTGGTTCTACAGGCATGTACCTCAACTTAGCGCTGAATCCGTTTGAACGTCTGTCGTCGGCGCTTTGGAAAGTTTGGTATCGAACTCTTTGCAAAGTGTTATCTGGGCTAACAACGTAATATCTTCCACTCTTGGCAGCTTCTGCAGCTGGAGCCGATGCTTGACCATCATCAGCAGTCACATCGGATTCAACATCATCATCTACTGGGACCTCATCAGCCTTTGGTACACCATATTTTGGTGCTGGGGTTGCTGGAGCAACTTCTTGGCGAGCGAATTGAAATTGTTGGCGTGGTTGGAAGCGTTGAAAGTTTGCTGGTTGTTGAACCAATCTTCCGAATTGTTGTTGGCGCTGACGGTTGAAGTTGACGGTGCGTTGTTGAGGTGGCAATTGGAAACGGCTCAATTGGTTATCCTTGGGTGGACCATATTCTTGGCTTGGCTTATTATCAACTGCTGTTGCAGAGAATGGAGCAACCTCTTCTTGTTCAGCTGGCAATCCTTGTGGCGAACCTTGTGGCGAACCTTGTGGCAAATCTTCTGGCAAATCTTGTGGCAAGTCTTGTGGCAAGTCTTGTGGCAAGTCTTGTGGCAAACCTTGAACCCTAAGGTCATCAGTGTTTTCTTCAATGGGCTCATCGTTGGAAGTTGCATCAGCTGGTGGCAAGTATCCAATGATTGGCTCTTCTGGGGTTTGTTCCGTGTCAGTAGTAGATCCAGCAAAGTCAACTTGTTCCTTCGTGATTTCCACCTGTGATAAGAGCAAAGATACAAATAGGGGTTGTCTGACCAGGGCTTCAAATTACAAAAAAGGTTTCTAACAGACTTTAATTGGGCTTTTAACTGAGTTAAATATCGTTATTCGGTTGACTTACATTTGCGTCCTGATCTTGACCTTGTTTACTTTGTTCCTCTAGCTCGCCGGGCAAGAGGAACTGGGGTCCTTTTGGTCTGAAGCCAGCTGCAGGGTATGGACCACTTAAGGGTGCCTCTGCAGCACAAATGGCAAGAATGGAACAGATTATCAAAAACTGCGAGAAAATATGGAAAATATTATTCCAAAAGAAATTGTTATAATTGATAAGAGAAAACTTCATGATACCACCACTGAGACCTCTTACCGATTTCATTTTTGTTTTGTTTTTTGATCTATTGTTCGATCAATCTACAGTGCAAGAACTAACTGCCTTATTGGTGCAACCGTCGAGACTTTTATATCAGTAGGATAAGTAGAGCTTGAGCGTTCTCATTGTTATTCGACATCGGTAAATTTTTCTTAGTCGTAAACTTAAACATAACTTATATGTGCATAAATTTAACATACAATTAAATAGGTTGGCACCGATATATTTAATTTTTTTGTTAAACATTTGAGAGTGCACTTTGGCGGTCTTTCAATTATCACGTAATCATTTTCAAGTACAAAACGATATCGATATAGATATTGGTTATTGGTTAGGTTGGTAACCAATGTTTCGAACGGTATTGGTGCATACTACAATTGAATCATAAACACAATTGAAGGCGGTGTAATGGTGTGAAGTCAATGAACACCACGTTGGTGAGTCTTCTTTGCACGCATTTGTGAAGTTCAATGGCAATAGTTTATGTACGAGTGTAACGATTTTTAATAGTCTACATGACCATGATTTTGGCAATATGATACTATTATGAGATGATCAAGGATCACCACACCTTGTCTGGGTCTGAGGTGTCTCCGAGTTTGAACCTTTGATGGATTTGGCAAGTTTCCTTAAGACGAAGAAAATATTCAGTACAATGTGTGGTGCTTTTATTTCATTTACAAGTCGGAAAGTGAAAAAAGACAAGTTAATGTTTTTTCTAGGAATTAGTTCTGGAAAGTTATGAAATTAAAGATAATAACGCTCACATTATACTAAGAATTATTTTAAGAAAATATTAAATGTTAGAATATGAAATATTCATTACAATCGATTCAATTTTTCCCAAGTTTATAAGGGAATATTTTTAATATGTTAAAAAATTTATTATAATGTAAAAATATGACGTTGAAATTTTGATGATTAATTATTAATTTTCTTCGTAGTCGTAGCTCTAAATCCCTCCTTATCCTTCACAACTTTTTAATTTTCTTTTCTATTCCAATAACAGAAATAATGGTCTTTGACTTAAGCTTACATTTTTGAGCTGTCTAGCAAATTGTGTCCCTCACAATATATCTCGTCCTTCTATAAAACTTATGCGGTAGCTTCTCTCGACTTCTCACTCCAAATTCTGACTTCATATTGTGTAGTATCTTTTTCCAAAACCATGAAATTAGGATAAAACATGTCCAAAAGATGATTCAAGGCTTTTCGAAAACTTTCATTTAAGTGTCAACGGTCCTTAACTCTTAACTTAATTGAATATCTTCATGAAAAGCTTGGAGTATTTTCTTTTAATAATTTATTTTCAAACAAAATTTAAAAGTAAACTGTCAATGTTTGGCTTTGACAAATATTATATGTCTGAAGAATTGAAGTGTACTTGTCAATTAAAATTTTCAAAATTAAACTAGTAAAAAACCTTACTAGTATTTCGATTTTCAAAACTTAGCATCATATTCAGACACAGATTTCATTTTATATATACAGTAGCTAAAAGCTTACTCTGAAATATTGATAATTTGTTTTGATTGCCATGAAATTAGCTTTTTTGCAATTTTTTTATACCTATTTTCCTCGAGCTTGTGGGCGTAGACGAGTGACTCGACGTCTGCCCACAACAATTAGTCCAGCGGTGATAAATCACAAGATCATGCCGTCCTGTTGACAGGCCCAAAACGGCCTTATGCTTCCACCAATAAGTCGACGGTTGTACGTGCTGTATGGCATACGCTATCCTATTGAAACCGGACGTCGCCTGCATTACAGCGTGTCCATCCATGAACGCGAAAGTCGTTGATCATGGTTATATAGCGGTTACCATTGACTGTAATGTTATTCCCAGTAGGATTTTTGAAGACAAATCGACGATTGATTCCACTGGTCAATGAAAGACACCAAGCACTTACTTTCTCCGGATACAAAGGTTTTGGACAACCGACATTGGTGGCTCATCACTCCAAATGAGACAGTTTTATTTATTGACCAACTAATTCAAACTTTTCTTATGAAATTCGGGATCTGCAAAACTTTGTTCGCGGCCCATATACCGATGGTCATGCCCCATGGCCGTTTGGCTTCAATTTCTGCATGAATTGTGTTTTGTAAGCCCGCAAACTAAGATCCTTCCGTAAAATATACCATAATATGGATTGGCACAGGTTTAATTGTTGAATGTCGAATGGACTCACTTGGCTTCCACGCTGTACAGATGCTATGGTATCTTCATTACGCACCGTTCGACGTCTGAATAGATGCGTCATATTAGTTAGAGTAAACGCTGTGCGGTAACGATCCAAGGTTCATCAAATTAATTGTTTTGATGGAGATTATGTCGTTTATAAAATTGACGTTTTTTTTCGTTTTTTTTTTGTTTTTTGTTTTTTTTTTTTTAATAAATATCCACCTTCAGAAGTTGCTCAGGCGTGAACTTATTTAAGATAAAATGGCAAACCTAACTAACCATTAAACACATGACAGCTGTCACACCATACGTAGCATTTAAAAGTGATGTATAATTTGAAGTTATACATGTGTCTAAAAAATATCCTTTATTTTTGCATTTGAAGTACAGTGCTAGAGTCCACGTTACATATGAATTTGTTCAAAGTGTTAGCAAGAATTTATGATTTATGAAAGATTTTTCTGCACTTAACACGGAGCGCCAAAAAAATCTCTCTTTTATTGGTGGTAGTTAACAAAACAAGATGCTGCTTACACATGAAGACAAGCGGGCGGTGAGAAACATGTTAAAATACTCTGAGAAGATTGCACTCATACACAGAAACTCAAATTTACAATTATATTATAATAATTATACTTATAATACATAACGATTCAGGAAGCCACTTATCACTTCCTATCCCCGGTGCAAAAACTTCGAATAAACTCGATATTTAACAGAATCCAGCTCAAATTAGTTGAATTTTATTTCGATTGGTAAATTTTCCCTGAATACTCTGTCTATCAAAATACATATGCAGCTATAAATAGTAGAAATTTATTTCGATCGGTAAATATTCTCTTAATATTCTGTCAATCAAAAGTCACATTGAAGCCTAAATACAATACAATCTGCAGCAGAATAAGCCCGAAAACATTTATGTTTGTATTACTTCTTTACACAAAAGCTGAGATGAAAAAATAAGAGGAAATTCTCGAATACAAATGTAATTCCGCGTATATTTTTTTGAAAACCTCTAGTCTAGGAGTTCATTCAGAATTTTAGTGGTGTATACACTTACGCTCTGGCACCACACTAAAAAGGCTTCAGTTGAAAGCACAATACAAAAACGAAACAAGTAATGCTTAATTTATCAGAGGCTGCCCGGGAGTATGATTGCTGTTTTATGATTACGAGGGTGGTCTGAATAGTTTCCGACAAAAACGTGAAGATGGCGGCACTCATCAATTAAAGCTAGTGAATGTAGTTGTGCATCTTTTGACAGTTGCTCACCAAAGTTTCAGCCATTTTGGAGGAGCAGTTTTTAGTTGATAGTCGTTTGAGTGGGTAGTGTGAATATTTGTGTAAAAGGAAACATTTGAGTATATAGCTCTGATTAAATTTTCCTTTTTGAAAGGCAATATAAAACGCAAGTCAAAGATGTGTTAGTCTCTGTGTATGGGGACTTTATACCGTTATTTATCATAGTGAAATTTTGAGCAGCTGCACTTAATCGTGGTCGTGGGAGCTTGGGATATGATAAACATTCAAGAAGTCCAAAACTGCGACGACTGACGATATCATTGCTAAAGTTCATCAAATTGTGTTAGACCAGCGTCAAATCAAAGTGAGACAGATAGCAGAGGTTATAAAAATGCCCAAGGAACATGTTTGTGACATATTAAATCAAGATTAAGGCATGAGAAAGCTGTCCGCGTGTTGGGTGCTGCGTTTGCTCACGTTGAATGAACATTTCCAACGCTCTGTTGGTGCAGAATAGGCACAATAAATCCAAGTTTTTGCACCGATTAATTACTATAGATGAAACTAGGATACACCATTATACCCCTAAAACAAAAGTGTAGTCAAAACAGTGGATTGGAGAAAGAAGACTGTTTTTGCGGCTGGAAAAGTGATCGCGACTGTTTTTTGGGATAGCCATGAAATCATCTTGACCGATGATCTTCAGAAAGGATAAACCGTTCCAGGAGCGTACTACGCAGCATTATTTGTCAAGTCTCAGCGGTTGCCATGGAAAAAATCCACGAATTCCGCTTCCGGATTTCGTTCCCTCATTCCTTAAAGCTGCGCTCGGAGGACAGACATTTTCGTCAAATGAGGAGACAACCACCTTCGCGAACAATTTCTTTGCAGAGAAAAACGCCGAGTTCAATTTGGACCAGTTAAAGAGATTGGAGCATCGCTGGGAGAAGTGTGTAAAGTTACAGTGAGATTTTGTAGAAACAATTTTTTTTTTGAGAAAAAATATCATGTTTCATTGTTGGGTCGGAACATTTTCAGACCACTCCCTTACGTTATATCTATGTCGTTTAATTTTCAGATTCAATTCGTTTTATATGCTTCATGGGGTAGAAAGAAATACAATACGTTTTCTTTGTGGCACACTTTGAGAGTGTGAGCGCTTGTTACGTCATGAATTACGTCATGAATTACGTCATGATAGGGGCATAGCATAAGTACATGCAGCACAAACCTTTCTAATAAACTCGCGATCAGACGGTATTCAGGTTAAATAAGTGGAATTATATAGGGTTGGTTAAATTTTTTCTAATTTTTGCGTAACACGCGATGAACCCTCTCCAAGTGTTTGCGTAAAAACGCAATGCAAATATTACAAACATACAAAAAACAAGAGTAGTTTTGCTGTTTCTATCTCTTTCTAAGAGGATTCAGCCGAGAGTGTTAACGCTTTAGATATTTTCGCTATGTCAGGGAAGAAAACTGAAAAAGCATTGCATTGTCGGACCAAGACCACACGGATGTACAAGTCAATTATTTATTTTGCTATATGTCCCGCACTTGTGGTTGACGCTAATATCGATGTAGGTTGTTGGTGCACTCTTTTCGGTGTACACCGAAATTATTAGTAACTGATGAAATATAAAAGGTTAGTGTGGTTGAATTCACATGTCATGCCAGTCACGAAGGCGTTTCGAAAATTCAATATGCACGCTTTGAAGAGATCCTGCGTGGTCGATAGCTCCCTAATATTTTGTGATAAGCTGAGGGTTGATAAAATTAGGCTCTAGAAAACTAATTCGTTCGGCGTGAGGACATAGTCGGACATAGTCTTATTCTAGACATTAGTCTAGAATAAGGATCATCGGGAAGTATTCTGACGGTATCCATAAAATGCCCAAAATTGAATTGCTGAAAAGATTTAGCACAGAGCTTGATGTTCAATAATATGTTAGGTTGCTTATTTATTTCCCGAATGATTGTGGAAGATTTAATATGAGAGAGTGACCAGTACTCTTAATCATCGAAAAAGAAAAGGACTTAGTCATTGCATGGAACTGCTGTTTGCTTCGAAAAGTCGTGAAGTAAGAATATATGACAAAGGAAGACGTAGTTCGATAGTTGGATCCAAGTTGGATACTCGACAATCCGCGCATGAAGTTTTCAATCCTGGTCATTGGCTGCCATCTTAGCAATGCAAGCTCCATAAGAATTTGTCCTATAGATAAAGAGACAGAGTCTGATCAAGCTTGGCTGGATGGGTTTACAAGCACGCTCTTTAAATTAAGGCGTACAATATTCTGTATGGTAAAATTTTTTCGTTTCATTATCTGGTCTGATCATAGAAGCTAAGGATTCTTGAAAGGTGTTGTTTGAGGAACGTTTAGAAAGACAAAGTGTGGCTTGATACCTATTATGTGATTTGGGAATTAGAGTAGAACCTTTTGTGTTCATCCTTTGACATATCTTATAAGTTGATTATAATTGCATGGCAATCCTGAAGATTTCTGCGGACTTCTGCTTCTATTATGAGGATATACTGTGAATTGAAAGTTATTAATGAGTTTGGAATTCATTTTCACTTCAATTGGCTTCTAAAATTTGTTTTGTGGGCACAAATAAAGATGAAATTGGTTGAGGTAACGCCTGAGATAATCATTTCTACACTTACTCAGTGAGGGTAACTTATCCAATAGACATTAAAGAGATTTATAGTATTATACATTAAGTCTAGACTGAGGATCTTAAATGTATTTTTGCGAGAGGTAGATGAAACTGCATTCATTTCTTATATGAAAAATATTGCAGTGAAGAATCTCATAAGTTGCATCGGAGCTAGCCTCTGTTGTTATAGTTCTCATAGGTTGAAAAGGACAATTCATAGAGGTTGGTTCACTTAGAACCTGAAGAATTTGAAGATAATACTCATTATTCAAACGATATTTATCAAACTGAACAAAGAAAATGGTAGGTCATGTTCGGTTGTTCTTCCAAAAATTCTAATGATGAAATACACATGAAGTACACATTAATCCTTCGTTAGACTATCAAAACAGCGGTCAGATGAATGAGATCGCGAAAAGGAACTATCAAATTCGATGCTTCTCACAAACGTTAGATTTTATGATGGTGATAAAATCATAAAAGATTAATCGATAGGCCATCAATTTAAATTCGATTATTAATGATATAATTTACGACATCCACTCAGATAACAGAAAATAAAATCAAATAATATAAATATATTTTGCTATCGAAAGACCTTTAAAATTTTATTTCCAATAGTAAACCCCACAATGCATATCCTTGCATTCGTTCCACTTCTTTTTATCGGCGGTGCTTTTGCCGGCGCCATCCCAAAAGGACTTGTTCCGAATTTCGGTGCGCGTATCTATGGCGGTCAGGACGCGGTGGTGGGTCAATTTCCATATGCAGGAACATTGAGATTCTATGGATTGCATCGTTGTGGCTCAGTAATTATCCGACACAATGCCATCATAACTGCAGCACATTGCGTCTATCAACAACCCGCGAGTTTGTTTGAGGTGGCAATGGGGCTAGTGATAAGAAATTGGGGAGGCACGGAGCGGTGGATTCTTAACTATGTGATACATCCGGAATTCGATATAAGAACATTTGTGAACGACGTTGCTATAGCTTATATGAACTCAATTGACTACACAACAGCTGTTCAACCAATCGCTATGGCTAGTATCGGCGAGGATTTGAGGGCAGGAACAATGGCAACAGTGATGGGCTGGGGAACGCTCAATGACGAAGGACATTTGCCGGAGAAGTTGCAATATGTTAAAATCAGAATAGTCGATCGCGCTGTATGTGCTCGAGCGTATGAGGGGTTGAATGAAGTCAAAGCTGATATGATTTGCGCTGGCGAGCCCGAAGGTGGAAAGGATGCTTGTGCAGGCGATTCAGGTGGACCACTCGTTGTCGAAAATAAATTGTATGGTTTGGTTTCTTGGGGCGATGATTGTGGCAGCCGAATCTATCCTGGAGTTTATGTGAATGTAGCAGCCCATCGACGTTGGATCGATGCTCAATTGAATTGAGTATTTATTTGTTTAACTTGAAGGTGACTTTCGACACTTTTTAGAGATTAATTTAAGTCCAACGAAACAAATGTGGTGAATATTGTATTAACAGATTATTAACGATTTCTTGGTGGGCAAACGAATTCTGAAGTAAGTGAAAACCAAAAAAATAAATGTTAACATTGAGCTGGTCTAAAATGTTACTGCAAAAAAATATATATAAAAAATGTGAAAAGTATAAAATGAAAATGTGACAGTGTATAAAATGAAAAAAAAAACAAGGTATGACCGCGTTCTAGCTTTCATCAGTTTCATCGTAAGTGTCAAGTCGTAAGTCGTAAGTGTTTCACCAGTTTCATTGAAAGCACTTCTCGATTTAACTATCTCACGTTTACTTTGTTATTTCATACAAGAATTATAGGACATTGTCCTTAAACATTCTAAAAAATCACCGGAAGCGGTTACTAGAACCAATAAAAATTTTTTATAACTAAATATTTCAGCGAATTCGACCAAGTGGAAATTATATGAAAGCACCAGTGAATGAATAACAAAAAAAAAATATGTGATTGGGTCTTATATCGTTTGTTTGTCCTGGAGTTACATGTTTCTCCTGAAAATCAGCTCTACCAAACACAAAAAAATATATCAGCAATTTTCTTAGAAATTTCAATATCTAATTCTAATTCAATTTCAACTTAGGTCTAGGATTCTAAAATAAAAGGCGTCTCGTGTTACCTTTTTTTTACAAATGTCCATTGTCAAAGATGGACAATGTTTTCTGCCATCATATAAAATCCAAGAAGAGAAACAAATACATTAAAACACACTTGCCATGAGGGTACACGTTTGATCTATTGCCGCATTGTGGAGGTAAGTTCTTATCGTATCTTGAAAGTTTCCCTGGTGGTAATACACCTCCGTAGCTAGCAACCTGTGCAAACACCTAATCTAAATATATTCACCCAAAACAAGAGAAATTTCATTTGGATTCTTAGATTTCATTTAAAAAGAATACGCCTCCAGAAGCTTTTTTGCAAAAACGAAATAGAAATATAAGTCCATTTGGATATTTTTCTCTCTGTCTGAGAGAAGCAGCCCGAGAGTATTATCGCTAAATGTAAATGCGCTATAGTAATGCCATCAGGTTTGATATCATTCAAGAAAAATCAATTTTGTCCTTTCTCGATACCTGGTTAATGAGTTTTTTGGTCGCAAGTTGCAGTTCAGCGATGTCCGATTCCCCAACTTCAATTTTTGCACGGAGGAGCTCGTTGACACATGTCACTCAATTTTTCTTAGCACGAAGAAAGTAGAATGGTAATCTTTTCTCTGAAAATAGTGGAAGAAATGCTTACAATAATTGGGAAATTGTACGGTGTGGCACATTATGCTCGAACAATTCTGACAGTTAAAACGTCAACTGAAATGTTAGGGGGCGTTTGTGATGAGGTAATCTCATCTCTAGAACTCTTTTCCTGCTTTCTTCTATCCCACTAGAGATGATACTCAAGTTATATGGAGAAACCAGTCGCATAGAAGCACGATGTCTAACCATATGTTCCAAACCGGTTCCAGACTAGGTTCTCAAGTTGACAAAGGAAATTCTTAGTTGGTAGCCTAGAAGCATTGTGTTTTTGAGAGTGTAACATTTAGGATGTGAGAGTTCTACACTTAGGGTATGTGACTTCTACTCTTAGGGTGTAAATGGCCTTCACCTTCATACTACAAAACAAAAAATGTTTCGTAAGTTTTTTGACAGCTGCTAAAACGGTGGTTGTGATTGAGATTATGTGGATTTTCACCATTAGCTCTGTGTGCCAAAACTGGAGGCAGGAAACAGGAATCCAGGATGTGTTCTGTCATGAACGAATCCAACTCTAGGATGAGCAATGCGGTCTACCTGCATCGCGTGTTGTTTACCCATGATTGCTGCCACATGGTTAAAGCCCTTCGCCATTTTTATCGGCTAACAGCTTTTCTCGTCAACTCCCCCTACGAAAATATACTCATTTTCGTCATTCTGCAAGAAACATAAGAGGGGCTATCCTCGAGCTAACCAACACTGCCCACTCGTACGTCAATCTTACGACCTAGTTTCCTGGAAGCTAACTATCGAATTAATTCATTTTTGGAAACGCGCCTGAAACAACTAGATCATCCTTTAGATGCGTATCCATGTTACAGGGAAAGAATTGAGGTGGCCCCATTTTTTACCCCAGCCAACTGTAGAAAACCTGAGTCTGTTTGAAATGATTTAGCGCCCTTTTGACAAGTAAAACAACATCGCAAGTATAGTTTGAAGAACAAAACCGAATGGTTACAAGATTAGTGACATGAGTTCTCATATAATTTTCAAAAGCAAGAATTCTTCAGATTGTCCCGAATATAGAGTTGCTTTAAAATCTGAAAATTGAACTGAAAATATAGTCGACTTCAGACCGCCTGACGTAGGAGCATTTGGCCTATATGTTCTTGCCATAAGTGAAGAGAGGCAGAAAGACGTCAAAAAACCCGATCAAATTATGTTTTCATGGAGAATCACATACATAGGGAAATCGATATCTGCGATTTCAACGTCAATTTTGGAAGCAAAGGAACTCATGGATAACAAAGAACATCCAAGAAGTTTTTGGTAGATCAATTTATCCATTTTTTCCGTGTTCGAAACCTGCGTGAGCTCTTCCCACCTTTCTTTCTAAAAAAAAGAACTTTGCCTGACTTTATATACAGCAAACATCTTGTAATATTTTTGACATCCACATTAGCCTATCCACTATAACCTCGACTTGAACAGATGAAACCATATTCAAATCGACCAACGGCGTATTGATTCCGGTGAGACAGACTCCATATCCTATATGTGAAAAATGAACGAGGAGTAAGCAGTGATACTCATATTTGCTGAACACGTACGAAAGGAGGTCCGTGAAGCGAATCATCGCTGCAATATCTAATGGTGACCAATGGCGAACTAGGCGCCGATGAGATTAATATGAAATATTCAGTTTACCAGATTCGATCAGATATTAAAATCATGAAGCTACAGAAACTATGATATATGACAAAAGTTAGTAGATAAACCTATAAATTTTTAGGTATATCCAATGGATGAAGATAGGACAAATTTGTTCGAATTTCGAAAGTTCAGAACGGTATCAATGTTCGAGAAAGTTGGAAGGAAGACTGAAATCTGAAACTGAGACCCTGAAAGTGAAATTTCATGATGAATCATAGAGTCCTAACGCTGATAAGTGAGAATTGAATCCAAGATTCCAAAATATTACCAAGGTGCGTAAAAAGACAATAATATAATCACTGCACAATCCGAACCAACGTGATGAGAAGAGTATGTTAGTTGCTCAGAATTGATATGCTCGTGATTCGGGCTCGGGCCCGCTCGGGTTCTTCTTAGAGTTATAAAATTTTAAGTTGGCATCACATTTTAATGCTACGTATGGTGTGACAGCTGTCATTCGTTTTATGGTTAGTTGCGTTTGCGGTTTTCCCGCCTGGAAAACGACTGCGAATCGTGAAGCTTTACTTCGTAAAAAAAACGGTTCTGTTCGAGAAACTCATCGGGCACTCTGTCAATTTATGGCCGAAATAATCGTCCATCAGAATAGTCAATTGGATTAACGGTGTTTACTCTCACTGATGATAGGCATCCATCCAGACGTTGTGCCGTGCGTAAAAATAAAAACAGAGCAGTTCTAGAGCGCAGTAGATCAGTAGATGTAGATCAAAGTGCGTCCATTCAACATCGTGCTCAGCAATGAAACCTGTGCCCATCCACATTATGGAAGCTTTCACGGAAGGATTTTAGTTTGAGAAATTACAAAATCTGTGCAGGAATTGGAACCAAACGATCATCGAGCATGACCAACGACGCAAGAACAAATTGATACAGATCCCGAATTTCATATTTTGTTAAGCGACGAGGCCCATTTTTGGTTGAATGGCTATGTCAATATACAAAACTGCTATTTTTGGAGTGATGAGCAAAGTACGGTTGTCCAAACACCATAACATTCGGAAGATGTCACTGTTTGGTGCGCTTTATGGATCAGTGGCATCATTGATCCATATGTCTTCAAAAATTCTACTGAAAATAACATTACAATCAATCGTGACTGCTATAGAGCTATGATCAATGAATTTCTCGTTCTTGATACGACTCGCCGTAATGCAGGGGACCTATAGTTTCAACAAGATGGCGCGACATGGTATACAGCTCGTGCGACCATTGAATTAATGAAAGAAGCATTTGATGAGTGTCTAATTTCTTATTTTGGACGTGTGAGCTTGTGATTTAACATCGCTAGAATATTTCATGTGGAAAATCGTCAGATCACTCGTCTACGCCGACAAATCCGAGAGGCTTGACCGTTTGAAAGAGAATATTCGCCATGTTATTGGTGATATAAGGCCCAAATTATTGGTCAGAGGAGTCGAAAATTAGACCTCTCATTTAGACTTTCTCCGCTCTATGCCATGGAACCATGGAATAATGTTTTAAATTTTAACTATAATTTTAGGAATTTAAGATTCGAAATAAAATAAAATGAACAATCTTAGAATTTAGAATGATAGTCCTATGGCCTGTTCTGTTAATAACGATATATTTTGGCAGTGATTCATGTGTGTGGGAGTACCTTGGACTGGAAGTGATACTTTGATTCTAGCATTTACTCTTCGTTGAATCTGGTACTTTTTGATACAGTTCCTATGAAGAAGGGAAGAACGTATGAAGAAAAACAGGACAATTATTGAAATAAACCATAAGGTGGATAATTCTGAGAAAAACAAGCAAATTCTTCGTCTTCAAGCAATCAAAATTATAAATACGGAGAAGTGAGTTCTGTTGTGAGTGCCTCTTGAGTATCAAGTTGAAAAGATATCCTTCGGATTATTTGCAACTATGCCTTATATCCAAAAAACCAAAATCCAAACCATTTTTTTTTTAAAACGACTTCAACACACATTAATCGGTAGTGCCACAGTAACAGTGATAAATTCTTTTTACTATTCATTGCGTGTTACCGATTAACCAGACCAAATACCTATAGCAATGCAGCCGACACCTAACATTGACCCAAAAGATACCGCACACACGATCAACTCACGTATGTGGTATATGAACGGTTTTTTTTTGCAGTAGTCACCATCAAAGAGTTTCAATATCTTTTGAAAATTATTGGCGGGAATGTGACGTAATGGTACTAGTTGACTATTTGATTCAACAACTTGATGGTTAGCATTGCCTACAAAATAATGCGTAACATTTTCAATTTCGCCTTCTGGTGTTTTGTTTAGCTCGTCCGTTCATCTTTGTCTTCCACCGAACCGGATTGAAATTGAAACAGAAAGTTACTCGCAATGTTTTTCAGATTGCATTCAATTGTAATGCAAAACGCATGCACCAGCTTAATGATTATAAACATTTTATGCGGTTTAGTACTTAAGGAACAATAACATAAAGACGGTGCAGTAGGTTTATGGGAAATTGCACATGGCAACGGGTTAAGTACGATACATGCATTTGTGTACATAGATCCGTGTGTAGAACATAAATATCTATGAGATAGATTCAATTGTGTCATTGGTTGAGAGTTAAATAGATGCTAATTTTTGTGGTTTGATAAGTTGAAAGGTTGCGTGAGATGGGAAATCCTCGAGTTCTATGAGGAACCGAAACCTGCGACCAAGAAAATTTTTTTAACAATGGTTTGTTCATATATGAATAAATAAAAAAGGTAATTCCTATTCAACTTATACTTATTTCATAATATCTGCGGTGGCGCCAGCATTCCCACGATGCAGCTCAACCTAGACAAATTCATCCTATCTGTTTAGCTCGTGGGCCTGAACGGCTTAGCCTAAATTACGGTAGTTTCCCGATACTATTTAACCATCACGACTTACTCCTTGACGTAGTTCTTTTAGGATGTTAACACATTGTTGTGGGGCGCTTCGCGTCGATGCGTTATGGCGGGAAGGAGCGATTTTTCGAAAAATCTTTGCGAAGTTTTTTTTGAAAATTATATTTTAAAATAATATTTTTATAAATATTTGAAATACACTTGGAAGTACAAAACAAAAAGGAGAAGTTTATAATTGTCGTGAATTTTATTTATTACCAAAATCTACAAAAAAATTAATCAAGTAAATAATGAACACTTTTTTCATCACTATAAAATAATTATCCATTTACAGATAGTGCCAGATATCTGTATATGAAAGTCTGTATTGCCTCTGTTAGCCTTGATCCCTGATAAGAAAAAGTGCAAAATTACAGATGTATCCTCTATCGCTCTCACATAACATTCTCACAAGTATGTCGTATTTTATGAGTTTTCCCGCACTATAAACTCTGAAAAATAACCATAAAATATTACGTTTGTAATGTGTTCACAAATTTCAGGAGAAAAAAATCAATTATGGGCCTGGTCAATCTTTGGTCAATCGGTCTGATTAATCGTTGATATTTTCGTTATCGTTGAAATGTCAAACTTTTTATATTTGCAAGGATTCATATTCGACAGTATCTTGTCGAAATCGATCTCTAGACATGATTTTTGCAAAAAATGGCGTTTCTGTGTAAGGATCTTTGATAGAACACTTCTTTTCTATCTTCTGAACTTGCTTGCAAAAATTTCTTTATTTCCGCTATCGTGAGATCCTTCCTTTTTCACACTTTTTGAGGCATTTTGAAAGTATTTACGTTTTGGTAATAATACCAATTCAATTCTTCAACAAAATAAGTGAGCAAGTCAACTCGAAAAAACAAGTTCAACCTATTGGCGATGGATTCGGACACAGTCAGCATTTATCCCAGGGCGAACTAAAAACTGCTCTATGATCGGAGGGTTGTAAATCGTCGACCATTCTTCTTCACGTTCGTCAGAAATAGATTCAGACTCATAAATTGATTGATTCAGAAATTGATACAAACTCGAAGATAAATCTTCCAAGTTATGGAACAATATCTTCATCGTTACTCACCTCCTCACTATGCCTATTGGTATCATTATCTGACAAATTGTCCCCACAAATTTCCTGGTCACTCTCGTATCTCATTTTATCAGTATTTAAAGTATTTATTTATTTTATTTATTGAAAGAGCTCGTTAAAAAATATAAAAAAAAAATATCACGATGTTAAAAATACAAAATATCACGAAAAAACTCGTGATTTTTGAAAATAATATAAGTTTACAATATGGAAAATAACATTCTTCCTAAGGAGACGTCTAAACACCGAAAACTGCTCGAATTAACTAAAAATTAAACAACTCAAAATTCGTAAATTTGTAGGTATTTCATCACTTTTTTTATGACCTTACCGTTCCGTTCTGTAATTTGTTGTGGGCATTTTTGTACGTTCGTAGTGCTATGTATATATTAGCGTCATAACAAGGATACACTCATGTAGTAACTCCTATTTTCCCGTCTTCTACCACCAGTTCATAAAAACGTATTACTAAGTTATCCACCCTCTATGCGTAGTTTGCGAAAAATGTGATTTTACACGTCCGGACTGGAATGTGTTTTTTTTTGGTTTGGAATGCCTCTGGTCCTGGTCTCTTTCGAGCTTTCATAGAAAGCACCGCATCCTCCAGCTCATCTTTTGTGAACAATGGACATTCCACTGAATCGATTGAGCAAACTCATTCAATCTCCTCACAGACTCTTCACAGCCTAATACGTCACGTACATCAGCAGGACATTTTAACGAACTAACTCTATAATGACACCGTAGGGAATTATACGCAGAAAACTCAAATAGAACATGTCGCCAAGACTCAAAATTAGCCCCACACAACATACAGCTTGAAACAGACCACAGTCCACGTCGAAACAGCCACGCGTTTAGGCTGCCATGGCCGGTTAGCAGAAAACCCAACTCCAAACAAAAGTCAAGACACGGATTTAACTTAGCAAACATAACATCAGGCACGAAAACATATGTTACCCTTCCCTTGGAACTCTCGTTCCACCTATCTTGCCAGGTAGAAACCATCCCCTCAACTAGGATTTCATTTAGTACTCTTTCAGTCTGTCTCGATGGACTGGATCCCCTAAACCACTCATGGTCCCCCACGGGCATACCTCTCCGCAAACAAAAGGATAGTCCTCTACGTATAATTTCGAGGACCAAAGGTGGAACCGCCATAAGAACCTGCATGGCATCAGTTGAGAAAGTATGACAAACAGGGATACAGCACAACAAAACCACTCTCTGACACGACTCTTCAAGACGTCGACCAATAGCTTGACTCATACACCTGAACAACACGGGTGCTCCATATGTTGCACAAGCAACAAATAGACCATCGTAAATTGTTCTAAGTGCACGTTTGCCAAGCCCCCAATCACACCTAGCCACGCGACGAATCATACACGCAAGCTGAGACAGTCTTTCCTTCAACACTTTAAAGTGCTTCCAGAAAGAAAGTCTCTCACCAACCCATATGCCCAGATATCTCACAGAGGTCTTATACCCGAGGGTCCTTTCATTAAACTTGAACTTCGGGGGCCTATTACCACTAAGACTACCCTTTAACAACATCATAGCGGTCTTCTATGTGGATACTGTGACACCTACCTTATCACACCATGCAGACACAACCTGCATACACTGAGATCCTTTTACCTCTAACTCACGACGACTCCGACCCTTAACGAGCAACAATAGATCGACAGCATATGCACACACTTGATACACTCTAGACAACTGAGTCAACAGTTCATCCATAACAAGGTTCCATATATACGGACCTGCTATGGAGCCCTGCGGACAACCCCTACTAACACTAACTTCCACATAATCAAACAAACCCTGCACAAAAGCAACCCTACCGGAGAAGTAGCTCCTCCAAAGCCCAAGACCGCTACAGCCAACCTCTGCTAATTTCTCTATTATCGCGGATCAATTCAAATTATCAAAAGCACCTTTGAAATCTACAAATATGCTAAGAACGTCATGCCACGCATCATAAGTACAACGCCCCACACGGAAACCGTACTGCCGATCACATAAAGGTTCAGGAAGTTCCTGTTCAAGTCTTTGTATCATCACTCTCTCCAACACTTTACCAAGCGTTGGGAGAAGTGCGATACCCCTGTAAGACCGCAAGGATCCTCTGTCCCTATCAGACGACTTCAACAAAACAACTACCTTTGCACGCTTAAAAGCCTCGGGAAAAGAACCAAGTTCAAAGCACTTCCTCAAGAAAAATTCTACATAATCTGGTACAACCTTCCAAATACTCTTAAGCATCTCGCTGGTTATACCATCCCCATCAACACGGACAGGATGAGTTGGGAACAACCCCTGCACTATGCCGTCCATCTTATCTGCTTGAAGTAAACAGGGTTTCCGTGTGGTACCGAACTTGCGCCACACTACCTTGTAGCCGAGCCCCCATGGATCCCTGTTCATGTCGGGCACAAGTTCTCACCAGCAGCGTGCCTTACCCTCGTTGATGAGTCTTTGGAGTTCTTTCTTCGCTGACCTGTATGCGGCTGTCATATTGGATGCTTCCTCTATGCTTCTTGAGCGCTGAGCTGCACGTCGAAGTCTGTGACACTCGCCTTGTTTGTCTGCGATATCTTTTGACCACCAGACTTGACTAGAATGTGTTAAGATTAAACCACCTCAAGTACTCACGCTCTCACATTAGGGCGTAGTCTGACCTACATTTTTCAAACATCACACCAATCATCTGGAAGGATAACCGCCCGACGTCTGAAATGGATAACTATAATCAAAAGATTACATGCATTCATAGCTGATCCCATACTCCCATACACAAAGTGCTTTATTTCAACCAGGATTAGATGGCAGCAAGGGTCAAAGAGGATCCTCCACAGAAACCTGAATCTAAAAATTTAATTCAGTATAAATCAAGTCCCAAATTAACAATCTGGGGTCACTCATAAGGGAAAAATGAATATAAAAAAGAACAGAAACAAGCCCTCAGCCATGATGCCTTCCTGCCACGTATTGAAGAATTTTAATGCCCTTACAACTTGGCAAACTACAAAGTTCTGGTACCTCAATCCAACACAGACACACAGATGTTTCAACACACTAACATGATTATGGAAAAAACGAACCCCCCTCCCCCCAAAATCTAAACGGCTCCAAGGGTCCTGTTTCATAATCATGTCAAAAACCAAGGATACTAAGCCTTCCAACTCACAATATTCTCGTATGAGCATGGTGGCAGCCGCTGTGGGGATATTTTTCTTTAATACACAGGATCTACGAATGAAATATACTGTCCTTCAGAATTTAAAATTTTCTTCCTTCAATAGTATGTTCGACAAGCGGAGATACACACCTCAAATCTGATAAGCAATTTGTTATCCTTGTTTATTGAGCTCAACAAGCGCTTCCTGGATTCCCGACTTTCCATCTTCATTTGCCTACCTAGGTATCCTTTTCTCATTCATACGCTGCAAGTGTTCAGCGCATTGCACCTCCCTGGGCCATTTCATAATCTTGCAGACCTCTAGCCCGTCAAAAATTTCGAACAACTCGTGATTTTACCTACCTTATTCGCCATAGATTTCATTCGCATTTGGCTAGCGTTTTTCACCCTTCAAATATATTTATTTTTTTGCTGATGTTTGCTTCACGGTGCTCGTCTCACTACCATAGCGTATGTTCATATGTCGATTTCCTATCGACAGGGTTAGGAGGGTTATTCGCAGTGAATTTTGAATGAAAATTTCGTGCATCCTTGTTGAGGCTCTTATTTGCCAAACGAAGGAAAATTCCAAAATCAAATTTTTAAAAAATCAAAACAATTTTGATCAAATTTCATTTGAAACGTCACCAATTTGACATTTGTCATATGAACAATAATCTTCCTCGCATCGCGTGCATTGTAAATTGAATGCGTTGCGCGACGACGAGCGAGAATCGCATCGCCCGTTCGCATCGCCGTCACGCAGTATTGTATCTTGGCCTTTATTTATAGGTACGTCGCTTGCACAAGCAGATAATGGTTTTGTATGCAATAGGGAAAAATTCGCTGATTTTTCTACTTTGAGAGCGACTTTGGATTTCGCGTTCCTTTGCCAGCTGTCATGTGCGGCATTGCCTTAGATTTTTGTCAAGTTGTTTTGAGGCTCGGTAATTACATGCTAATGGAAGCATGACGTTTGCTTAGGATTCGTCAGTCGATTGTGTTATGTTTTGTTTTTTGCATGTTTTCGAGAACATTCGCCCTTCGTTCTTTATGTTGCCTATGCAACCAGCGAGCCGGTTGTAGTCCTTTATGTTCTCACATAAAATTGGAATGCGCAAATTAATTTCCGAAGGGGTGAGAGAATAAATAAGACTGATTTTTTCATTTACCAAAGTTTTGAATCTTTTTTCAAACAACAATGCTATCCCTTTCTAATTAAATTCTTTTGACAGCTTTATACCAGTGAAGTCGTTGTTTCGTATGTTGGCAGCATCAAAAAAACTTTAAAACAACAAAAATGAGCTTTGTGGCCAGAATTGTTCGACATTACTTTAGCACTAGTTTTTCATATGCCTAAATCGTATGTTAAAATTTACTGTATAGTGAAAGTGTTTTGATTTGACAATTCATTCATCATCTGTATTGTTTAATAGCGGTCTGATCTCACAAAACATCGTCAGTTTTTGAAGTTGAAGATTTTCTTGAGCGAGGTTGATTTTCAACGTGTTTTTGGCTTTCCAAAAAATAATGTGTGTCAGCGGAAAACTTGTCTTCTTTATGAGCGATGTTCCTTATAGATCCGTTTCCCATTAACACAAAACAAGATTGCACAACATTGCTCTGAATTCCAATGCTCTATTTTTGTAACACACAACAAAAACACAAGTTCATGATCGAGATCGCACTGTCAAAAATGATATTTGAGCTCTACGTAGATGAAACATGGACTGAGAGAGAGAAGAGGATAAACAAATCGGTGAAGCACAGTTCGTTGCACACAGCCTTGACAGATCGCTCGCAGAGTTGCCAGTCTTATTATTTTTCTCACATATCCCGTAAATTCACTCAGTTTGTCCAGCGGGTCCTCTTTGTTTGTGTTTTTTTTTGTGATATTCGTTCTAAACCGCTTCTTGTGTTTAAGACTACGTTAATGTTGAATTTTTTTGAATAATTTTGCAAATTTGTATTTTAGCTCTCCAATGTTTGTTAATGCTGTTTTCATGCCGCTTTATCTTTCCTCTTTTCTGTGTGTTTTTCGAGCTTTAACGTTCCTTCTTATCTCGTCCACCAGGTCTTTTTTAAACTAAAACTAATTATAAAAATGTAACTATTGGATTACAACGGTCGAAATTCGGAGTTTCTCAAAAGAAAAAAAAAAATCAGCAAATTGGCTCATGGAAATGTTTTTCTGTGAAGAGTTTCGTATCCTGAGCTTTTTTGTCTTTAATGTGGCTTGGATAATTAATTGTAATCAGTAAAAAAGTACATTAACTATCCATGTGAATTTTTAATGCCTATTAGGTCAATTACTTAACCGATAGGTCTCTTCTGTCCATTTTATTGACTTTCACTTGTTACCGGATTCCTCCCTGTCGTCAGTTGTTAAAGAAGTGCAAATTTACCATCTAGGCAAGCCGATCCATCGTCATCCATCATAAGATCGATAAAAACATTGATGATACTTCATTAGATTTTTTTCCAACGGCGAAGATAAATATCTTTTCCCATTCAGTTGATCCACTCATTTAAAATTACTTGAACTTGAAAGTGTGAATTAATTTTTGAGTGAATAACCATAAAATATTCATGTGTAGAAATAGTACTTACATGCAAAAGATGAATTAACATTGAAACTGAAGTGATACGAATTTCAATCATCATGGGATAAAAATTGTTAGAGCTCTGTATACTGAAAGGTGCGGTGGATATTGAAGGTTTTAGCAACATTTGTTACATAATTAACAAATGAAAGTAATTATGCTGATATTGTCTGCTGATTGCGATTAACAATTGAACTGAGTGAAAAAATGCAGCGAATGGAGAAATCACTTTAATACTCGTTAATTTTGTTTTCTTAAGTAATTGAAAACAATCTTGAAGGGGGCAATTGAATTAATCTTTTGTATACACTTGTCTTCTTCATTTGTACTAAAAAAATAAAATGTTATGTTGGATTTTGTGATTAAATATGGACGACCCAATTGAAACGCTTTTTGATGGAGCATCAAACATCGCTTTAAACTATAAATAACGAATTGGATACGAGTAAAAGTTGTTTCAAGTGATGGCTTCTAAAGAAGAAAATAAGCAATGAAACTTAGGACAACATTCTAATGAGGAAGAAAGAGGGCAAGAGAGAGAAAGAGATAGAAAATCAAAATAAAATGCGAGATTTCAATGGCTTTGTTTTATTACAAAATGCTTTATTAAATACAATACAAAAGAACTTATAATACTTTGTAAGAGAAAGTAGTTTAGATTATGGCCATGTATAATTGTTTGATTGAATGAAAAGCATTAGGCAAAACGATAAACTTTAGATCCCTGATAAATTGTTTGTATATCTTTTCGCTGGCTTGCCTTCAGCTATATTTACAATTGAGGACATGTCTAAAAATGCTTTTTTTAAATTCAAAATCGTGGAGAAGGCGTTGAGTAATAAATATAAAAAATATGCGGATGTAAGAAAAATAAAGAAAAATATTTCAAAGCTCGAACAACAATTAAGATGGAAAGAAGATAAAGTTTAAAATATTAATTTACCACGTGTGATATCTTACATAGTTTTGTAAAACTGTTGCACTACCACTTCGCTTTAAATTCTATATGCTGTTATTAACTAGAATAAAATATCCTAAATCGTTTTACTTAAGTTAATAACCATTGAATTTTCCTTGTTGCTGAGCATTGTTGTCGTATCCACCGAAACCAGATTGGCCAGCACCAGTGTCCTCGTAGCTGATGACTGGACGGTAACCGTGCTCATCGGCTTCGTATTGGACAAGTTGTTTGCGACCGTCGGGAAGGAGAACGTAGTAGCGTCCTACGGTTTTGTCACCATCACGAGATTCCATATGTCCGAAATCTTGGCCGGATTGGTAGTCTTGAACATCGTATTGGAACTCGTACTTGGCTGGTCCATAGTTTTCTTCTTGGTTTCCACCGCCGTATGAGTATCCTCCGTTTCCTTGAGCTGGAGCGCCATACGATGTTTGCGGGCTGGTGAAGATTGCTGAAGTAACTGCTGGAGCACCATATGATGAAGATGGTGCTTGATGATGTCCTGATCCACCTCCGAAACCACCAAAACCACTACCTCCGTTGTGACCACCAGGAGGAAGGTAGCTATTGGATGGCGATTGGTTGGGTGGAAGGTATTGGTTTTGTGGAGCTGGTGGCTCACAGCTGACAATGGCAACTAAAGCGAAGAGAGATGTTGCTACGAAGGCCTGTAAAACAGGAAGAAAATAATGAATTAGAATATATCCTTTGAGCTTAATCGACGCTATAAGTCAGAAACACTTTAACAAAACTTGGAAAAAATGGCGAAATGAAATATAGAGATCGGTCGATATTAGATCTTCCAAAACGATTTAATCCTTTTTGTTTCAGGTTTGATGGTCAAAACTTGATGTTTGACACAGCAAACTCAAGCGTTCATCTATTATTAATAAACTTCAAACACGATCAGTCCCGGAAGTTGATAAATCTAATTTTAACACCACAAATGAATTATTTCACTTAAAATCCGGGTTTAATTTTCCACGAAAAAGTGTGCAGATGGCACATAATCCAATAATCCAATTGTATAAGATCGCGATAAATTATCCAAATTGCATTATTTTCAAGCACTTTGTATCGAGCCAATTTTTGCGAATAATTTTAATGAAATTTTAATGGAATTAGTTTCAGTACCTTCATGTTAACAGTTTTATTAGATATTTAACTATCACACGTGATGATACGAAAAGCTAAATTGAATTTGTTCTTCCTTGGAAGATGGCTAACGATTGTTTGATGCTGATCCATATTCAGTCGCCAGTTTATATATCTTCCAAAGCGTGGACCGACGCAGCAAATATTTTGGTGCATTGCAAAAATCAATGGTAGAAAATTTTCAACCTAATCTAATCTCAGTCGTCATCATCATCATCACCATCATCAGCATCAATATCATCCCCAACAATAGCATAACAGAAGCTCCATACAGATGGTACTAGCAAGTATCGGCGGCATTAGTAAAAGTAACAGCAACACCAATATAGCAATCCTAGCAACAACAACAACCACAACAACAACAACAACGCTGGGATCATTAAATTTAACGAACGATAACAACAATAAAGAAAAGAAGTACGAGCGTACTACTATCAACTATCAAAAATATCCCACTATTGCAAAAAATCTAAATGGTAACGTTTGCCTTACAATCTCCCCTCGGATGGTAGCCAAACGCACCCGCGAGTGCAGATCGCGGCACCAACACACATGGACCAAAACGTTGGATGCTTCCAAAAGCATCCAAGATGATCCATAAGAACATTATTTTTTATAGCAAGGTTTACCGGTAAGGTGAATGCTGTACCCACTAGAGCCTGAAGCCTCCAATAGCGTGCTCCAATGTGGTGTTAAGAGAAATTAGTGCACCAATACCAACCACAAATAGAGATGGTGATGATCATAGCGATGATGATCATCGCTGGTTCAAAGATCCACCATACCGTGGTAAACGCCAGTTGCTCTTCAGCTGCATCTCAGTGTGATGCCACCTTGAAATTTGTTCAAGATGTTGGAGATGGTGGAAAGTGAAAAAATCAGTGTAACGATAGGTATAACAGTAACTTGATGGAGATCATGTGTGTGCAGATTCCCCTGGTTCCACGCTCTTGCTACATATTGCACACCATGGTGTATTGCGATCGCCATTCGATCCTCATCATCTCGCCGTTCATGTTGGCGGAACGAAGAAGCTAAGGTGATCGTAATAACGAACAATTGCATAATAGGACGCGATCCCATATGTCCGTTGCATTTGTAAGTGGTATAACGCGGAGAATTTAGCCTGATGATCGCATCTGAAGATCTAGGTAACGTCTTTACGTCCATTAGACTATGAATAATTTAAACGGATTTCGCGCAGATGTTAGTGCGAACTTATTGAACTGGAGCTTTGTGTTCAATCGACATCGTTGACACCTTGTTCACCTGGCCATGCCTCGGATCTGTCCTTCGTTTTCAGGATTTTAAAACTTACCGTTAGAATATTATAGAAAGATCTGCAGGACTTTTAATAATATTCCTTGCAGGACTTTCTGCAAGGACCGAAAAAGATTTGCATGGGAAAACAAACTTTTAACAGTGGTTGAGGTTACGGAAGTCAACGATATTTTTTTCAAAAATTTTATCTGGTTCTAACTTAAAATTTACTCCTTTTTCCGATGTTCGCTCGAGTTTTCCAGTCAATTTCCCACAACGCTAGAATTGTAAGTGAAACTAACGATTTAATCAGGAAACTCACTCATTATTGGCTGGATTATCCTGACAACTTTTCATTTGTCTAGTTTTCTCCGGGCAATATAACTATGTATACGATTGGATGAAAATTGATAGTTACGCTTCCTCACAATTTATTTTTGGTGTTTTAAACCTTAATTTAGGACCCTTAATTTAGATACAAAATACTTGATTGAATGAAAAAGGCAGAGATCAGTCATATTTGCAAAAGGGTATTTGAATTTCCAGCGCTCGTATACTAAATAAGTTTCGAGCAAGGACACTGAAAATGGAAATTGTATGATGAATTGTTGTGCTGTTTAATTGTGAAAAGTCACTGCAACGCCTTGGACCCTTTATCTTTCAATTCTTGGATTAAATCCAGGCTCATTATTTTAGGTTTGCTACCTGATATTAAGGACTTGATAATAAAGGCTATTAGTGATTTATAAAAGTAATTTATTTTAATAAAATTAATAATAATTAAATTAAAGCTTTTAGTTATCTTTAAAAGTTATTTATAAGTAAATATTTACGAGGAACGAGCTTAAATTTTCTTCATTTATTGAAGTTCAATTGTGAATAATTTAAAAATATTTAAAAAAATGATGAAATAAATAATTTAAATTAAAAGGTAATTTATCAAAAAATCATTAAATTTTAATGATAAGGAAGCGTTTTAAATGCCAGCGTTTCCCAGCAATTTATTTCTTTACTTCAAAACTGTTTCAATTTTATCATTTTGTGTTTTATTTTGACAATGTAGCTCGAAAATCTGAATTTAATTCAGAGAACACTTAGTTTGTGTCCTCATAAATTTATGCAACCGTGAAAGTTCAGCTTCCTCTTCTTTTTAAGGATCATTTCTTTGGGTTCGGAAATATCACCTTAGATTTTCTGTTGACTTTATTTATTTATTTAAATAATACTTACATATTTATTTAAATAATATTGAAATCAATGTAAATAAAGCAAAAATATTTCGAGCAATATTTCTCTCTTTCAGGTTATTTCATTGGGGTCGATTCAAGTTATGAAGAATTTAGTTCGCATGAATTCAGGCCAGGCATATCTGGCGTAAGCATGTTGAAAAGCAGTGGGCATAGACACGAATCTTGAGCAATTTCTTAAGGTATACTACGAAAGTAGGAAAGTTTGTCCCGAATTTTGACTCAATGTTTCTGGGTATTTAGGTTGGAGCGGATTAAATTGATTAAGCATGGGATAAATGTAAGTGGACCCAACTTGTAGAGGCGGTCATTATGCCATATAGTATCAAATGCCTTTCAATGTTTCTATAGAAATCATTTTTTTCAAGGCAAGTCTAAGCGTTTGAAAGAAATCAAGAATAAAATCCCTAGCGATAAACATGGGTTTAAAATTGTGATCCAGAAAGCTACAATATTGTTAGTTGAAGGATTCTGACACGACAAGGCCAAAGAAAAGTCAAAGTTAGAGCAAAGTTAAGATAATGTTGACTGCTTTTTTGATTATGAAAGTCTTGAGCTCCACGAGTTACTCAAAGACGTTAAACGATTACTAAAGAATAAAGCGTTAAAGAAATATTTGGATGTCTGAAATTAAAGAAATGCCATGAATGAAGGATCACGTGATTTGGTAAATAGAGGATGGCCACATCTTTTGTCAAGTGTTGACTGGCTCCTTCACCACAACAATGAGCCAGCGCATTCATCGAATTTGACAAGGCATCAAGCAGTATAGCCAGTCAGTTTGCCAGCCTCCGTATACGCCTGCCATAGTTCTTAGTTTACCTTAATTTAGTTCTTAGTTTCTTAGTGCCAGCCAAAGGACATAGGTTCAATGACAAAAAGACGGTCCAAACTGATACAAGGAACGCTCTTAAGGTAGTGCCGAAAAAACTCACTTCCAAGACTGCTGTCGTGGATGTGAACAAACCCCTGGGAACATGCTGTTGAATTCTATGAAATACATACTGAAGTTGTAAAGAAGTCTTTTATTATATTCTCAAAGCAAAGAAGCAACTTTGGATACATTTTCCTAGTACATATTTTTTATACCATAAAGTACAGGTTGTTGACTAGTGATGGGATTTGAATAAAAAATAACACGAATTTAATTTAATTGTCCAGTTTTTTATCGATATTATAGCCAATTGTTTATGAAATGCTTTTAAAGTCTTGCAAGTGCTTAAGTGTAACTTCAAATTTTTAATTTCTTTGAATTAGCAATGCCTGAATCGTATATTTGGACAATCAAATCCTATATTTTCTTCTCCTTCTTCATCATTTTGGCTGATTTTGTGTTTAACCGAGGGTTATTTTGCAATATCGATGAGTGACCGCTTGGAAATTTTGTTGTGACACTTATCAGCTCCGATGCAGAATTTGAAATAGTTTGGGCCTTTTTTTGTTCCTAAATTTTCCAACAGACGCATGATAGTTGACAGATCATGATAAAATAAAGCGTAGCGTGTACTTATTGTGATTGTTTCTACTACTACATATATACAACATAAATAGATGTATGTATATTCCCGGATGTACGAAAAGTTGGTCTGGAAGTTCTAGTTGCGACCGAACACACATGACGATAAGTAGATCGACTTGTTGCGAAGGAAGTTGTAATGTTGTTGAGTTATAGACTTCGTCAAAGAGTTTTGGGATTTGTATTGAAGCGCGCAGACTCTGTCCAAAAATGTAATGTTATTGTCTTCTTATCGTGAAAAAGTGGCCATCGAGTAGCGTAGGACACTTTCTAAAGTGCATCGTCAAAGAAATGTTTTGCAAAAGTGAGCGAATCACAAGTGATCAAAATAAAAAGTTTGTGAGTTGTTTACATTTTGCTCGTACTCATCAGCGAAACGTTAAAATTGTCAGCAAATCCTTATGGTTTCTGCCATGAATACACCTTTAAATTAGCCTAAGCCGGTTCCAAGCCCGGTTGAAATGTAAGAAAGTGGTGCTTCAGTAAGCTTTTGAATGTTTTAAGCAACCGAAAAGTACAAATAATCGAAATTTGGGTAATGACATTTGTGAAATGGAAATTCCATCAGCGCTGCCATGTTGTTTGTCGTGAAACAAAATGTAGGGGTTACCAGAACTATTATTAGGACAAAATAAAAAGAAAAATCTGATGAAAGCTAAGAGCGGAATGAAGATGTAAGTTGGATTCAGAAGCAAGTTCTGAGAAAATGGAAGTACATGGTAGAAAATTGATAAATTTTGGCTGGAAATGGTGTGGAATACCGATAATCTTTACAAATCAATGAGATAATCATCATCTCGTTAATCCTATGGTCCAAAAGAAAGTGTGCATATTTGTGTGTCTCTAAAAGCAAAAAAAAAAAAACTTATTAAAGGGGAAACCAAAAATTGGTAAAGACTGCAGTTGAAGATTGGCCAAAATACGTCGCAGCATAAATGAAAGTAGCGCTGCAAAAATATACTATCTCTAAATAATACGATAATGATAAAGTTAAGTACATTTCATCGATAAAGAATCTTAGGAAATTTCGATTCGGCCAATGCAATGAAAAGCTACTAATGCTCGGAAAGGAGCATCACAAAGGTTCACCCTCTACAGATGAAAATCCACAGAGGTTCAACTAGTCAAAGCAGGCGCAACTTAATGGGACCAGTACCAAAAATTAAAGCATATGAAGACAGAAAGTACGCTTCAACCTCTTGCGTAAACGCCAGATATATACCTGATCAAAGAAATAGTGCTAATATAATACTGATCCACAAGAAAGGCAGCAAAGAAGACATCAGCAACTACAGACCTATAAGTCTACTATCGGTCTTCTACAAAGTATTCAGGAAGCTCATTAGCAACCGAATACAAACAGTCTTGGATACCGAAAAGCCACGAGAGCAGGCTGGTTTCAGAAGTGGATAGAACCATATATAGGGACACATATTACGGGAAGACTTGAAGATATATAAAGAGTATGAGCCATCCCTACCACTGGCCTTTGAGAAAGCTTTTGACTTAGTATTCCCTGATGCAAAAATTAATGCATTAATAACGCAAGGCATAGACAAACCATACGTCGAAGTACTAGCTTACATCTACCGCAATGCCGGAGCAAAGATCAAAGGACTAGAAGACACCTCAAAGTCAACCATATCACCAATGTTCTTAAACGCCACATTAGAGGGTATCTTCCGAACTCTACATTGGGAGAATAAAGGGCTGAACATCGTGAGTAACTTAACCACTTGAGATTCGCAGATGACATAGTCCTGATAGCCACCAGCCAAGAGGAATTACAAGAACAGCTGAATGAACTCAACGCGGCTGGCAGAAAAGTAGGCTTGAAAATGACCCTAAGCAAAACCAAGATCATGTGCAATGATTATACAAGCATTCAAGGACATACAAAAGTGATCAACACCGCACTCGAAATAGTCGAAGAATATGTATACCTTGGTCAGCTTTTACACAAATCCGGTTCTCTTCTACCAGAAATTAATCGACGAATCAACATGGCATGGAGTGATTTCGGAAAGAACTCGATTATATTCTAGTTTAAAATGAAGATTTACTTGAAAAAGGAAACCTTCGACCAATGTATTCTACAAGTCTTGCTATACGGTAGTAAAGTTGGACGTAGATGGATAACAAGGAAACTCCAGGTTGCCCAAAGACTTATGGAAAGATGCATGCTGGGCATTACACGAAGGGATCGCAAGAGACTATTGTGGATACGAGAAATGACCCAAGTAATAGACGTGATAAATAGCTCGAAATCCTTGAAATGGCGATGGGCCGGTCACTTGGCGAGAATGACGGACGGCAGATGAACCAAAAGAATAACGCAGTGGTACCCAAGAGGAATCAAACAACCGAGAGGACGCCCAAAGATATAAAGAAAATAGCCGGCAGATCTTGGATGAAAATAACTGAAAACAGGCAGACTTGGAAAGGAATGAGGAACCAATATATAAGGGAGGCTACCCCATAACCTAGAAACACTGTTGAACAAGCTGAATGTGATGATGACTCTTCTACACCCACTTCTATTGGTGTAAAAATAACAACGCTTATGCTCCCGATTCATGAGGAATTAATAACAGATCGTCTCCTTCAAGGATGTCTTAGGAAAAATGCGTATTTTAAAAATGAGAGCATTCATTTGAGAATTTCGATAGTGATAGATATCATACCTGTAAAAATTGGTCTTTACTCCAGAATACGCACAGAAGTAGAGGAGGCAGCGAGTATCAAACATGGAAACTTGACTTTTAGTTCTTCAGAGACTGGACTTTAGAAGTTAGGAAATATGATGCCGGCGGGGAGAAGAAGGGATCATTGTATGCACCAGGCTTTAATTTACTTTAAATGCGTTTTTCTTGAAGTAGCACTTTTAAGTGGGGCGTAATTGATTAACCTGAGGTTTTAATTTCTTATCCTACGCGGTAATGGATCCATCCAGAACAGGAATCATCAACATTTTATGATTGTTTTTTGATTATTTTTCACATGCCTTGAGTAGAAGCTGCTGAAAAATTCTGCAATGCAATATAATATATTTCGCAAATCCTATTAAATTTGGCTCCGCTAAATCGATGCCTACACAATTTTTCAGACATACTCACCTTCATGCCTTCCTTAATCGCCACTTAAAACACTTACCTACAAATCGGAGGCTAGATTATGCCGAACGTTTATACGCTCATAAATAATCATCATGTGAAGTATCTTAAATTAACGATAATATACTGTAGCTCTGAGATACTTTTACTATCACTGTGCATGCGAGACATGTGTGCCGGGGAAGTCTTCATCATCTTCGCGAAACCTTTTCTAGAACATGTTGGCAACATTTAGCCGCGACTATTACACTTGATGGATACTAGTGCATTGGTGTAATGTCTGACAAACGTACAGTTTTGCCATCCTTTGCAGCGCATCCAGCGAACTATGTCTTACAACCTACAACCAATGCGGCCCATTGTGAGCAATGCATGAGTATCTTTTGTGGAAAAGATGTGAAAATCTACGGTATGTTGGTTGGCAAATATTTTCATTATTTTCTGCGTGATCACTTGTTATGCTCGCAGACAGCAAGAACAACGTATCTGCATTAGTGGTGGGCTATAACGACAAGCGTATGATCCAATTGCAAAGGAGCCTCTCGGGAAGGAATACTAAACTTGCACCGATGTGTGATCAGGTCGAAGGTGATTTTTAGCCAGGTTGGATCATCTCGCGGCGACATGGGTAGCAAGCGCGAATCATCTGAACTGGACTACATATTGCATCGCGCAAATCCCGGAATCTCACCGTGATCTGGCCTAGTATGTTGTTTGTTGTGTTCATGACTTCAAGTTGAATGTCTTAAGTTTGCGTCTTTCTTGCGTTGACGTTGTCGTCTTTGAGGCTTTTGTATTCTTGCTCGCTCGACACGGCCGTGTTTTGTAAGAGCCATCAAGATGCGGTTGAGCAATAAGTTTAGAGTCAATTTTAGGGTTAGACGCAAAGAATTTGTAGCGTTTTCATTGGGTGAACCAAGTTTACTTTAGATGTTTTCAAGGAGATATGGGTTTGTGACTCAACAAGATGTCAATAGACACGTTTTCCTTACCAGGAAGCCGGCCCGGACTTTAGATTCGTTTGAGAAAGTATGAATTACACCGTCAATTGATTAAGGATGTTACATCCACTATTTTGGTCATGAGCCCGATAAGGACTGAAACTGCCAAGCCTTATCTGCCGCCGTTGTTTCTTCTCTAAAGAAGCTCATCATAGAATCTATTGTCAAGCCCTGCGTTCTTGGACTCAATAGTAGCGCCACCTACTTGCAGCACCTTGATGATCCCTTTTCTCATCAGAAAGATCGCTTCGATTTTTCTCAATTCTAGGATCAACCCATGTCATGGATAAGTCGCATGTCTTCTGCCTGAACATGGCCCATGATGGAACCTTGTGTGCCCCCTTTGTCCCATTCATCACTCATTGCCCTTCTACGTATCAAAGAATACCCTGCGGTCGCAAAGGCAATCCGTAAATCCTCATCAGCTGTTCCAGAATTCGAAAGGTATGTTGCAAAACACAAATTACATTCTTCTATCTTGTACAGATGAAAGCGTGCCTCACATCCAATGTCATAAGCAGAACCAACCATCTTTCGTCGCTTTGTGAATCAAAACCAGTCTTGTATCCTTTCAGCGAAGCAGAAAACTACGCTCCTCGAAGGAGTCGTTGAAGGGACAGAGCAATAAATTGGGACAACGATGTTGGACTGATTGCAGCAGCCAATATCCATTTGGTTCCTTGGCCTTCCACTTTTGCATTGAGACCATAACTGCATCCAGTTCTACGTGCAGTAAAATGTGAGCTGTGAAGTCATACCTTATTAGTTGGTGCATCTCAATGGCGAGGATGAGGAGGACATCAACTGTATATAGCCCAAGTCCTCATGAGTACCTGTTGACATCGTGTACCTGTTCCTTATCTCAACGGACTTTCGTTGATCATTGGTACAGCCATATGGGCACACGCATCGGTTTGAGCTTCGAGCTTCACACAGAACCTTATGATCCCTTCGGATTATGGCGATGTCTGCTGACCATTAGTATACGGTAGGCTTGCCGTGTCATAGTCATCATTCGGGCATAGACAGGCTGCAGGCAATCTCGTTTAGGCTCATGGTACAGCGTAGGACATACTGCATTAACACTTCGAAAAAGCTCCCGATCCATCGGTATTCAGCCATAGTAAGTGAAACTTATGTTGTACTAATAAATTTTCTCTGATTTTTAAGGTAAGACAAGATTTCCTATCTGAATTCTTTTGATTGCGACCGCAATTTTAAAAACAAATTGTCTTGCGTTTTTTATCTCTGTCTGGAAAAGTTATCCGTGAGTTGAAAATGTCACTAAGTTTGGAGCTGCACTTTCAGTCAATCCTCAGTTCGACATATTGCGAGCGTGTGATCACATTTCTCAACATAGATTTTCCCGGGATCGATTCCCTGTATAATATGGTCTGGATTGCTAGTCCGATGATTGCTTGCCACGGGGCTCTCTAGTACTCTTCAGGTTTGCACCAATTTAACAAACTTAGAAGTAAATGCTACACTTGGAATCATTCCCTGATACTCTTTTGGGCGAAAAGTTTTTGTATTGACAACATGCATCGCTACGAGCCAAGTCCTCACAGCACTTACCAGGATTTAGACTCCTCTGTGATAAATTCTTGTCATGCTCCATTCAATGCCTCTGATATTGGGTGTGGTAATAAGTTTCCGCCGTTTCTCGGCAAAGTTTTTAGTTTATTTTAACAATAAAAATCAGTCACGTTACTCAAAGTATGCACCATTTAAAGCTAAGACTATCTCCCACCTTTCTGGTAGTTGATGAATTCTTCGGCGAGAAAAATCCCCATCCTTCGATTCGATCCAGTCAGTGTGCCATTTTTGTATGTCTTCATAAGAAGTAAATCATTCTCCAGAAAAGTTCGAATGCATGGAGTGGAACAAATGGAAATCCGAAGGAGCAACGTCTGGGGAATACAGCGGGTGGGGCAAGATTCCTCTATTCACGCCTTGGAAATATTTTTGACCGGAAACATTTTTTGCATTGTCACGCAATATAATCAGCTTGTCATGTCTGTCATTCCATCTCGGCGGTTTTCCTTCAGAGCTCGATTCAGACGGATGAGTTGACGTCGGTACATATCCTCAGAGATTATTTCAGATGGTTTCAGGAGTTCGTAATAGATGACGCCACGTTGGTCCCAACAGATGTACAACATGATCTTGGAAGTTTGAATGTTCCCTTTTGCGTCTGTAGACCAGTGTCATTTCGTAAACCCAATGTTTTGGTCGCTTAAAGTGGTCGTAGTACCTACATTTCTCATCCTCTACCAAAATACTATGCATGAAACCCTTTCTTTTTCGTCGTTGAAGAAGCATCTCGCACGTCGCCAAACGCTGGTCGATGTTTTTTTCGTTGGTGAAAGACTCGCCGTCCAAAACCACTCGCTGCAATTCGTCTCAGATGGAGCATGATCATCGTTAACATTGAGCATTGTACGGTAAGATTCCGCAGTGCTTTTCTTCAGAATGAAATAATGAACTAAGACTTCCTGCAAATACAGCTTTTTCGGTATGGAAGTCAACATTTTCAACACGAGAAACAAAAACCGTGTTCACACTTTGAAAGAATGTCTAGTATTGGATATGGGAATGAGCGGAAACTTATTCCCATACGCAATATGAGAATCACCTTTAATCTACAAATCCTTTCAAAACTCGAAGCAGTATCCTTTAAAGTCTCTAGACCGTTCCGAAGGGATGATATTGGTCCATTCGGCGTGAATACGGGCGCAAAAAATGTCAAAACTTTTTGTAAAATGACCCAAAGATGTACCCCTGTTGTACGCAATATTGTCAAATTATGCAACTTATGCCACTGTTGTGCGTTTCAGCTGCAATGTTTCTGTGTGGGGCTACCTCACGCGTCTTATTAGATGTGGATCGGTTTTATATATTTGAATGGTTGCTAATCTTCTTTCCTATTTTTATATAGGGGTCTTCCGAAATTTATGAAGGCCGACATTGTGTTGCTTTAAATCGAAATGTTCTTCTATGTTCTGCTTTCTGCTTTACTACCTACAACCTTTAAGCGTTTCTGTTTCGATACAGTTCCGTTATTTCGACACATCCGGTAGTCATTCCAATGTTTCCAGTATTCAAGTCATTGTTAAGCCAATTTTACCGAATCAAGTATGAAAATGTTTATTCCTTGATCTAGTATAAAGGAATATATAAGTTTGATAGCGAGACTCCGTATAGTTTCCCCACAATCGAGGCTATATTGATATCCTCTTTGCTAGGCATGATTGCATCGACCATGCCAGTTCCTGGAGATTGGTTTGGCATCAAGGAGTAAATGAACCATGGAATATTTTCTTTGTTAATAACTCCTTTTATGAGAGAGCCCCGGTAAGAAGTCGTGTTAAACACCCGTCCGATCTCTTCATGTGCTGGTTCGATACGAAATCAACTATCTGTGTGGTTTGTTAGCGAAGTTCCGCAACCTCTTGAAGCAGCTATGTGTATGTGTGGTTCATTTTTAAGAGCACTATGCCTATATTTTTCACTTCAAAAGAGAATTCGACTATAGAATATATTCCTAAGATTTATTTGTCGCTCTCTTTTTATGGTCACATCAAAGATTTTCAGATTCAGTACACGTATCTAGGCTTTTAAAGCAATCTTTTTTGAATAACACTTGAGTGGGTTCTTTTGTTTGTTTGATGGCATTGATTGGACGCATTGAATTGAAATTATAAATAAATGTACTTGTGATGTTTTGCACTTTTTCGTCAATATCTTTGATATTTGTCGACAAATTGTATTAGGTTTGAGTACTGCGAGCCGAAATATATCCCTGCAAAAACAAAAAAGAATTGTTAATTTGACATTTCTGACCGCTAAGTGTGACGTTGAAAGTAATAAATAAAAACCACGTTTATTAATTTGTTAATCGCATATCGCTAATTTATGGCAATGTGTTACATTGGTATTTCTTATGAAATCTCGAAATTTGGGATATTATTGATTTTTTTTTTTTTTATAAACTTAGATATTTTTTCGCGGAGATCAGAAAAGTTGCTTTGGAGATCTGTCCAGGGGTATTGATCTTCCATATTTTTGTATATAACCTATATAAAATGAGGATTAAAAAAATAAAGAAATGAGGGAATGGTTAACGGAGTGAGGGAATGATTTATTATTATATTATAGTAAAAAAACAACATGTACAAATGAAAGAAATTATATATTTTTTATTAATGTATATCAAACAATGAAATATCATATTCTAAAGAAAATCAACTCAAAACTTTGTACTTATAGAACATAAACAATATTTTGTACTTGTAGAAAATGACCAACATAAATATAATATAAACCCAAAAAAATAACAAATATACGAGTACTACTCACTATAGAGGTAACAAATGTTTTTAACTTTAAAATACTTATTACTATTTATTTTTAAACTTTGTACTTAGCACTTCTCCAAAACTTAAATTAAAACATCTTCATATTTATTTATTAAGCATTAATTATTATTAATATTAACCTAAATAAGTCTTTTCATAGAGTTTTTTGGTCTTTGAGATCAATGAGTTATTCAATCTTAATTTTAACATCGCTTGTAGAGTCATCTAACTCTGTAATAACGTAATTCCCCCTTTTAACTAACTTTGGCGGCTTTATTTTCTGTATCACATCTTCCCATTTATATAATTGCTCATCTTTAATATTAGGCCATCTCCAAAACTTCACACCTTGCTTCATACACCTAACCATCAAACCATCTTCAAAAACAGATAGAACTTCTCCGGGATACTTTGACGTGCCCCATTTTATCAGGACATGATCTCCAATGGTAACATTCTTATCACTGTCGGAGACAACAGTAGATCCCTCATTTTCTAAATCAATTGTATCATTTTCTTTTAACATTTTAGTATGATCTTGAATGCGCGAAGACGACGCTGAAGACAGTTGGTAATTATCCTTCATTATATCCAATTCCATATACTTTTGAGGGGATTTGCTACGCCTCTTAGTAAATCGATTACTGCGCTGTTGTTGAAAATACCCCAAATGATAGTGGGTACAAACTTCTTCGCAATCTATGCATGAAAGTCTTCTGCACTGTGAAGTGCACGGTGTTGTGAAAAAATACGAACTGGCGTATTTTTTGTGTTCCCCGGAAAGTAGGAATAGTCTTGGACTGTTTTATGAGATCATCCATCAGCGAAATATCTGCTGTGGTAACTTCAAACAATAAAATAGAAGGACACCTGGATTGAAGGATAGGTTTCAATGAATTCAGGTCTACGATATCATGGCCTTCTGCCATGACTTTATCAGCTGTCCGTTTCAGGACACCATTTCGACAGACCATTTCGAACATAAATTTATTTTTGTATTGATTAACAGGCCCATCACTCAACATATGTAATCGGGAAATAGGTAAATGTTGTGTTTTTCTCCACTCAAATATGGGTTTCAAGTGAGCCCAAACAGCCATTGTGTCATGTCTATTGTCACTAGAGAGAGAACAAAAGGATACAGGTTTGATTGCATTATCCTTGCGCAAGTAAAGCACTCCTGTATGCATTGTTATCTGCTTCCTTCCTCCACCAAAGTGGACAGCTTGTATTTCCTCGTTATACTTACAGCAATAGTTTTCACTGTAATCTACATGAATTAAAATGTCGTTTATTGTTAATTTTTTCTTTATATGTTGAATGGCCTGATATTGATGTGCGATAGTGCCAATATGTGAAAAAAAAGTGGTAATGCTGCTTCCAGACTTTGAACAAGCAATTTCAATTTAACCGTATACGCTTTCTTCACGGGTTTACGAACTGTATTTTTTTCCCATCCTTTTCAAATGAACTGACTTCATAAATCCATTGTTGATAAGTCACAAACTGATTAGGCATTGGTAAATAGTATTCCAAAGAGCGTTCCTTGCAGGTTGAACATTCCCTGAATAGACATTTTGTGGAATGCACATCGCAGGTTATTGTCGCTAAAATTGAAGTCACGTTACGAAATTTCAATGCTTTGACTTCATGCAATTTAGATATCATCAATTGAATATTGGCATGCTGTATGCATTGACAAGTATTTCGGGTATTCACGTTTTGCCAAGTAACCCAAAAGGGTCTGAATCTGCAAAAGGTTAATAAGCTTATCTTATAATTGACCGTGCTTAAAAACTTTTTGTGTAAATTTTGAAGTGTATCATATAAAACACGCTTTTGTTTAGTTTTACCATTTTTTGATTTAAGATAGTCTTTTTTCCCCGGGCACATCCTTGAGTTTTCATCTTTCTCCAAAAATTTAATTACATCGTCCTTTACCTTCATCATTTTATCGCTTATTTTTCGAGGCTTTTGTCTTTTGAAAGTATCATGTTTAAAAAAAGGTTTCGATGCATGAAGTAACTTATATTTCTGCAATGATTTCAATTTCAACATTTCGTAATATTTTTTCTTTTTTTCATGTTTCTTTCCAAGATCTTTGTAACTAGTCTCTAGATCTCTTGTTAACGCTTCTCCAAAAAGTAATTTCTTCTTCACACTCTCACGAACGTTTACGTTCTTTAGAAGCGCATCTACTTTAGTTCCAGGCGATTCGGGGTCAGTTTTTTTTGTTTTCATTCTCAAATATCTCTTCTTATATTTTTCGCTTAACTTCACTGCATTCTTCAATTTTTTTTCCAAATTTGCAATCTTTGCATACAAAATAGCTCGTCGCCTTCGCATCTGTCGTCTATTTCGAGCAGCTACATCTTCTCTAATTTGCTGCACAACTGATACTGGACTTGGCGGAGGTGTATCATCAATTATTCTTTGTAAATTTTGGTGTGCTATGGCTTTATTAATCCTATACACTTTACTTTTTTCTTTCCATTGTTTTCGCTTTCGTCTAAGTTCTCTAGCATTCATATTAATAACTGGTTTAACTTGACCTTTCTCTTTTTTCTTTAAATATTTAAATCTTTCTTTTTCCCGCAGTTTTTCTAAAGATTCAGTATTATTTTTCATTTTTTCTCGCCTTTTTCTATCATACTCTTTCTTTTTCATTTTTTTTTCTGCATCACTCAACTTCTTTTGTCGTGCCATTTTGCTTCCACATACATGTACCTAATTTAAATTAAATACCGTGAAATACAAGTTGCAAGAAATAAATAAAAAATCTAAAAAAACCGCAAAATACTGGATAAATCATTCCCTCACACGGCCGTCATTCCCTCACTCATTCCTCACTCCTAAATGCAGTGGGGGAATGACTGTGAGGGAATGACGAATTTTAACTTAAGCTACAACAAAACCGACACATAACCTCAATTTGCTTGTTACATTTCGAATATGTATTTTACTCTCAAAAACGCATAATAGCAACAAATTTTAATGATAGATATTAAAATGCTTAATACATTCATATAACGTGAGGTAATGATCGTCATAAATTTAACTTTTAACAATTTTTCACAAAATATTTTTTTACACGAACTCACCTGCGGTTAAGAAGAAATCGCCATCTTGAATCATTTGAGAGTGTTGACAGGTACTAAAAACATAAGGTTGCGTTCCTAAATATCGTTTGACACGTTCAGAAATCGAATATTCGTAATAGGATGAGGGAATGATTTTATTTGGCGGGACATATTTAAAATCGAATTATTGTTTTTATAAATTCGTTGTTGTAAGATGGAAGCTTTTATAGACAATAACAAACATCTATCTAATATATTTGCATAATTTTATTATTAAGAAT
This sequence comes from Stratiomys singularior, assembly GCA_954870665.1. Lineage (NCBI taxonomy): Eukaryota > Metazoa > Arthropoda > Insecta > Diptera > Stratiomyidae > Stratiomys > Stratiomys singularior. Next base: position 22,976,474 of record OX940881.1, on the reverse strand, counting down.
ATTGATATATTTCAGATAAAAAGGCATTTTAGTAATATTTTTGAACTAAGGGACAAGGTGAGGGAATGATTTGCACGGTAACAAAGGAGCCATATCTTTTTTTTCTTTAGAGGAAAGACGTTTTCTTTTTAAACAATAGCGGTATAGACAGCGTACATTCAAATGAAAAAAAGACTTATGTAGTTAATGCATATCACTCGGCACTAATGGCTCGGGAATCAAATTTCGAAATTTGATGAGAATTACCCACATATATCCTTGTTTAACCGTAAATCACAGGATTGGTATTTTAAACAGAATTATTTGAATGTAACTTGCCGAATGCATTTAGACTGTGTCTGTCTGTGACTGTTTAGACTTAGACTGAATGCATTTGTGTTAAGATATATTTGCAATAAACAACTTTATGTTTTTATGCAAACTCATATGTGCGTTCTTCTAGTGTCTCTTGCCAAAAATTTTGCAGCTCCCGTATGGTCTAGTGGCTAGGATACCTGGCTCTCACCCAGGAGGCCCGGGTTCGATTCCCGGTACGGGAAATTTTTTTTCCTTTTTAATTTAACTGAAAGTCGTTCTAAGTTCGTTTAGTTTCTGTTTATAAAATTTATTTTGAGATATTTCCACCAGCTGAGTGACAAAAAACTGAGATAATGAATTTACTCATAATCGTACCAAATGTTCAAATTTATATTTAAGATTATTTTTTTAATATAAATAAATATATATCTGTGTGCATTAATAAAATATCTATGTAGGCATATAAAAGATTTGAGCGTAAGCGTAAGAATTATTTGCAAAACTTATCAACGATGTTTGATCGCAGTAAATCGTGACTGATTCTGTTCAAAATTTGATAAAAAAAATAGACATAAACATTACGATAATGCCCGTGAGTGTTTCCATTTATTTTGAGCTTATTGTTGAAGTCTTGCTAAATTTCAGATTTCGGTTGATGGGGAAATTCGAATTTTAATACTAGAGTCTTCAGCATGAAAAATATACAGACGCATGGATCTAGATACATTCGAATGATTGTTTCACCTTAATTGGAGTCAATTTAATCAATTCTAGTCATGTAAGTTATGTAACAAACGTATTACATGTGATTTATATCCTCGTCATAAGAGAATTCGTGATAAGAGAGAGAGAGAAAAGAGAAAAGAAAAAATTTCTCGAAGCTCACATAAGTTTAATAATTGTACCCAAGACGCACACTTTCCTAAAAAATATACAAGATTTATATGCAGATTTATATTATATATGTTTCTTTGTGGATTAGGAGGTGAAGGCTATTTACACCTGAGTGTCTAACTGCCAGTGGTAACCGAATTGCCGACTAAACACCTTCCCTGGCACACCGAGAGCCTAGCCTGGCAATGTTTCTCACATTACTTCGAACAATACCTCATTAGTTATCGCCTAGCATTCCTAGGATAGGTAAAGCATCGAGCAGGTTAAGCGACGCAATCCTCCTTCTTCCCATCCATCCCTCATTCAGCAGAGATGAATGGGAAGGAGGGGATTGCTGCAAAGGCCGCAGAGCGAAGAGGTCCCTCTTCCCATCCATGCTGCCCTTCTTTATAAGAAGAACCGTCGGCACGTTGAGTAGTTTCAATTGTCTTTTGATATCAACATCTACCCTGTTACGTTTTCTGAAGAGAGCATGACTATTTCCTCTATGAGCTGGAACCACAGATTGGTTCATCTTACGTATGCAAAGAAGGTGGGGCAGACGTCATCTGTCACGCGCAGACAGAACAAGCAACCCCTGCCCACTGAGTATTTGTGTCAGTCGATAATCAGCATAACCGTGCTCCGTTCAGAGCCGTGAACTGATGAGCCGTGCAGTATACCTTCCTCACGCTTTATTTATCCATGTCACATGCCCAAATCTAGGATTTTTCTCCGTTCCTCTCGGCTGACAACTACTCTCTCCGACTTCCCTACGTAAGAAGACTCGAATTTGTTTTTCAGCAAATAGCACTAGAGGCACCACTGTCGCGATTGTCCGTTCAGAGGCGGTGCGGTCTGTAGCTTCTATCTGCAAAGCTGCTTGCCTCTGTACCAGTGCGAGACGCCTTCTGTATCACTCCTTGCTAAGGGCATCTGCCCTAACTTCGGAGCCGTACAAGAGCACCAACTCGATTGCACGCATGAGTAGGCGTCATTTGCTCGGGGATGGTTCTTCAATGCGTACCTTAAAGTTACGCGTACGAGTTAAAAGTCAGAGTCTGGCTGGGGTCTTAAAAGTCTGGCTGGAGTCTGTTGCTTCGGGTCTTTTCAGCTGTTTCCAACGATCAGGTTTTAGCAGGCTACATGCTGCTCTTCTGCTCCTTTTTCAGGGAGTAATATTTTCGGGTGGGGTTTTTGTTTCCAGACATTTTCTTGAGCTTTTTCAACTGGCTCTCTGCTCATAGCCACCTGCTTGGACAGTTCCAAATTCGGTCATCAAGGTCCTCCAGTTCGCTAATACCGAACTAAAAAATAATTAATGTACTTATTAACATTTTTTAAACGTTCGGTGCATTCCTCAAAGCATTTTAGAATGTGTCTATTTTAATAAACTTGTCCTAAGGTGTCGTTCTCAGTACACTGTCAGTAAAATCAATTTTTCGATTTCCACAGGGTCTGGTATATGGTTTTCAAAAGTGAACAAGCAACTTTATTGTTAGTGCACAGCGGTAGATGAAAGGTTGCTTGTTCGTTGTCGCTGCTCTAGGTAGGCTTAGATACTCTTTGGGGCGGAGTCTGCAGCCTTTTTGACCTGCGGGTGAAGAAACTTGCGTCGGTGATCTGTTCATTTGTAGCTTTCTCCAGTGGTCAAATGTTCTATTGAAAAATGCCCTGGGAACATGTCCCAAGCCTGATTGCTGGAGAGAAGTCCACTAGAAGTCGCGACTCTCTCTAACGTCAGAGTATATATCCCAACTCTTGATTTTTTCTTGGTTCCCTCGCTCATTAAAAAAGGTTTGAGGTTTGAGCTCGAAAAGTCCTATAAATGTCTTAAAACAAGTATGTGCAGTGTTCTATCGCATGCAAAACTCATTTATATGGTGTCTTAGAATTGAAAGATAAATAGGGAAAAAAATCATCGCCTTACAAGAGAACGTACAGAAATGTATAAAACCTGAAAATTTCCGTCAGTAGTCTTAAGTCCTTACCAGCCGAGGCCAACCTACGTATCTTTTGGATACAGAGCAATTTCAGATGCTAACCCTGGCGCTGATAAGGACCTTCTGCAACAGGCTAGCGAATATAAACTACACACACCGGCAATTTAGGAAACGAACTTGACTGGAAGTGATATTCAAGATATTAAATCGTTCACAATATTTATTCGCTCACAATTCGCTCACAAGTGGGAAGTCCACTGGAAAGCGAGAATCTGGAAAGGCTTCCATTGTGGCTGGGAGTACAAATTGTATTTCATTAACATTAAGGCACCTAATGAACGATTCTGTGCGATACAAATGAAAGCAAAATTCTTCAAAACTTGGCTGATAAAGATACACGCCCCAACCGTAGAAAAGAAAGGACGAAGAAACGAAGCAAAAGTGCTAGAATCACAATCACACTTGGAAAAACTAAACGACTCATGAAATAACACAAAAATAATTCTTTGTGAGTCCAACGCTATAGTTGCCAATGTGCTATCTCATAGGGGAACATCTGAAGGATATAGCTTCCACGATGAAACAAACGACATCGGCCAACGCCTGATTGACTTTGCTTGCAACATTTATCTAGTCACACGTCCGAATTGCTTCTCACATCGATGTATACATAAAATGAACTGCGTTTCACTGGATGACAGCAAACAAAATCAGATTGACCACGTTATAATCCAACAATGTTGCGCTTCGAGCATACTTGACGTTCATTCATTCCGAGGAGCCCATTTTTACTCGGATCACTACTTGCTTAAACGAATATATCGATGTCTCATATCAAAGGCATATTCGACGAGAAAATTCGATACCGAAAGTCTCCAAACATCAGTTGCCAAAAATTTCATGGTCCTCCTAGACAACTAGCTAGCTCCCGTCCTATCCGATACCTTGCCGAAAACAAGCAACGAAATATGAGTGGAAGTGAAATTCAGGTTTTTAACCAAAGATAACGCTCTGCCGTAATGGCATCAGCAAAATCATCGCTGATCAAAGTAGGATCAAGGAAAGATTGGCTTCATATTTGAAGAAACTCCTCAACCCTCAGCACAGCTTCAGAACATAGGCCAACGCTGCATCAAGTCTGATCCACCATCAAAGTCCAGAAAAATAATAAAGTACCGGGCATCGATGAGATCCCAGCGGAGCTCATTAAATATGGTGGCAATAGAGTTCAGAAAGCCACCCAAAATATCATTCAGCACATCTAAGAACTAAATCGTATACCGAACGAGCACCTTCAAACATATAACAATATGTGCCAAAACTGTAACTAGAAAGGAAAACTATTGTGAAAACTATAGAGGCATGCCACTGCTTTGTACGGCGTTGAAAATATTTTCGAAAATCTTAGAAAATAAAATCATATTATACGGCAACACTATTATTGGGGAGTATCAAAGTGACAATAGAGCTAGTAGATCGACAACAGACCAATTCTTAACTGTCAAGCAGTCACTTGAAAAGTGTTTGAAGTGCACCATAGACTTGTGTCAGATTTTCTTTGTCTTTAAGTAAGCATTCGTCAGTATTCATCTTAACGTGCTGCATCAAATATAGATTCGCTTTGGTATCCCAGCCAAATTTAGTCCGTCTTATCAAAATGACAATGACGTTGATAATCTCCAAGGTCCAAGGTATCAATAACCAACTCACCGATGTCTTTGACACATAGCAGGTAGATGGGAGTCCACGTTGTTATTTAATTTGGCTCGGGATTTTTTTTAAGCAAGACACCTGTCAATACAAGAGGTACACGATTGTACGAGTCAAGTGCCAAGCGGCAGCCTATGGGGATGACAACAACATTTTGTCATGGTCTCCAATAATCGCCAAAGAAACTTTCGACAGCCAAGCCAAACTAATAGTGTTACAAATCGACAAGAAGAAAACAAAGCTCATGACGCAGTCGAGAAATAAATACCTCAAATAGCCGAAATATCACAGTAGGCAAATACAGTATCAAAAATGTAGACGAATTTTTGTATATAGGCAAACCAAAATAACGGGAACCGCTAACGAAAGAGACAAAATCGCCAAAATCTCTCTCAATCCTTATATTCAGTTCCAACGGTAATGAAGATTGACTGCATACACAGGAAAACAAAGCTCCATGTATACAAATGTATATGTATGCTATACTAACCCACGCATCAGAAAATATAATGAACGCCTTAAAGTGACAGGTCCAGAGGTGGATAATTGTTGCGATGCTAGACGGGGATCAATGGCGAATTCGATAGAACTGTGAGTTGTATTGATATTTTGATGGGCTGGAGTTCGCAACAATTGTAAGACTGCGGAAGCTGCAATGGGTTCCAAATGTGAATTGTATGAGCGAACAAGGGATAGACGAAAAAGACGCGTTGGACGCTTTAATAGCGTCGAGGAACGAAGAAAACGTTGGTCTTACTCTGTTAATCATTTTGACGAAGACAGCTCATCGCTGCTGGGGTTTCAAAATCAGGGGACGCGATATATATAGAGAGAGAGTTAGAGGCCGTTGTTGCAGAAAGCGAAGACTCATGAGGGAAAGTAGTGTTAAGAGAAGAAGATTTTGGGCTGCTCATCCACTGAACGCATCTGTATGTGACCAATGCTGTGGAGATAATTATATTAAGAACGTGGCCAACCGATTTATATTTAAACTTTGGCTTTACTAAACTGCACTCAGCTAAATGTTCCACACACTACGATATATGTTTTCGGGAGTCTGCGAAATTATTTTTGCAAAAAACAAGAATGCATTCTCAAAGTTTTTGCGTTAAAACGCAATGCAACTGTAAATGGAGTTGTCTATTTTCTATCTCTTTCTAAAAGAATTCACCTGAGTGTATTAACGCTGCTTATACTTACGCTATATCAAAGTAAACTAAACTTTTTTCATATGAAATTCGATTGGTATAATGATTGCATGCTCGGAATTATGTTACCTTGTATCTTCATGTTTACCATGATAACTTGAGGAGCATTTATGTCCTTTTTCGATAAGATACGCTCGGACAACAGTCGGTGTGTAAATAAACAATGTAAGTTGGATTGGATGCTGGGGAAGTCATGCTCCAGAATCCTTTGCACTCAGATTGTATTGCTGTGTGGTGCGTTACATCAAGAATTACATGAACTAGCTCCTATTTTTAAGAGGACAATCATCGTGTTATAACTGCAACTTCCAATTGTTACTTGCCTTTATTGCAGATGTTTTTCAGCCTACTTTTTCAGGTTTGTGACCCGAAGGATAGCTGTTGCCTTACTTGATCTTTACCTACTGATCTGGACTATTTACCTAATTTTTTCTTTGGGTTTCCCAACTCCCAGTTAGATCTTATTGGTTATATGCAAGCTAATATTGAAGGAACAAGTTACAGTCGAGAAACTTCATGGAATGCATGAAATCTTGAGAGCACCAGATTGCAAGATGCAAATAAATTGCCACTATAAAACTTCTTTTTGCATACCATCTTGCATTTTAAGGTCATGTTTTATTATCTCTAATGAGCAATTCACCTAACATTTCACTCAAAAGTAATTTAGCACGGTTGATGGATAAAACTATTCACATTCCTCCCACATTTTGATGAAAAACGTATTACATCTAATGAATAATTATGTTTTTTTTCCCACAACAGTTTTTTCTTTCCTCTAAGCCATAAATATTACACCAGAAGAGACCCAATCTCTTTTGCAAAGTTCACATACGTACGATAACAATAAACTCCATGCACGGTTCAAACTACATATCTGTTCGGCTGTCTGTCTGCTGGGAAATTAGGTAACCGTCTCAAAAATGTGAAACTGAAAGGAAATGAAATGTAAAAGTGATATCCACTTAGGTAGCCGAATGTGTGGTGAGGTTCGTAGAAGTCTTGTCCGTGTTACCTGGTCCACCTGTGTAACATATGCGGGCATGGAGTGTACCATTCAGGGGCTTTATTTACTTATGGTTGTGAATTAAGAGTCTTGACCTTGCGATTTAGTACGGTTCAAGGTACCATGGCGGTTGAATGTGAAAATCATGAGGATGGGCCATAAATAATTATAACAATCCGCGATGTATGTACATGCTTAATAAGATTTGATGCATATTAGCGTTAAACATTATCGATGAAACGGGTTAAAGGTGATGGAATGTGAAAATCGCTGATAAGTTTCATTTTAAGATCATTGCGTAGTAGTTTGGTAAGCAATACTGTACAGGAATATATCAGGATACGTTTCGATTCAAAAATGTATACAGATTCTGCTCTTGAGAAAATGACCCAATGTCCTTTATCTAATAATAGACTTTACAATATGCGGAGGGTCCTTATCTGTTCTAAACTTGGAATAAAATTCATACTTTTTAATTTATTTTATCTTTTTCTGACTCACAAAAGTTAATAAAATTAATCTGATGCACCTGCGGACAACTATGTCCTGAAATTTACCAAAGCAATCTGAATTAACTAAAGTATTATTTATATTAATAAATTAGTATTACAAACATGCCACCTAATTTAGAGTTCTGAAAAGTCCTTTTGGCAACGATTTTTGGCCATGCTGATATGAAATTTCAATTTGCATGCGAAATTTTAAGGAAAAGTGAACAAAAAACCTTGATTAGGCTTTAAACAATTCGGTTGTTCGGAAAGTAATTTCGATTTTTTCCCGACAGAGGGTTTCATCGTACTTCTTTGCACCCAACTTCACACTTAAGCCGCATAATCATTCTATGTTTTGAGAGCTGATATAGCAAGGCGTGTGTGTGAAAAATTCCGATTGATTGTACGCAGTAGTTTTTGGTTGGTGTCCTTTTAAATATGGAGAGCAATAAGCAGCATTTTCGTCATATTTTACTCTGTTACTATAGAAAAGGTAAAAATGCTGTTCAAGCTAGAAAGAAATTAACTGATGTGCATGGAGAAGATGTGTTGACACTGCGCCAGTGTCGGAACTGGTATACAAAATTTCGATGTCAAAGATGCATCACGTTCTGTAAGGCCGGTTGAAGCTGATAAAGAGACGATTAAGGCGTTAGTTGATGCAAACTGGCGAATAACAACACGTGAGATCGACGAGATGTTAAGATTATCAAATTCAACTGTTTATCACCACTTGAAAAGCCTGGGCTTAACCTCGTAGCTCGATTTAAGGGTTCCACATGTTCTCACGAAGTGAAAATTGCCTCGGTGCGTCGACGTCTGTAATTCGCTTCTCAAACGTCATGAAACAAACCATTTTGTAAGCGTATCATTACTGGGAACGAAAAATGGGTTGTATGTAACAATGTCAAATGCAAGAGATTATCGAGCAAAAAAGATAAACTGGCTCAAAACATTTCCAACGCCGATATTCACCAAAAAAAAGGGTGAGGTCTGTCTGTTTGTGGGATTTTAAAGGAGTGTTTTTCTTTCGAGCTTTTACCGGATAACACAACAATTAATTTGAAAGTCTACTGTCATCAGCTGGATAAACTGAATGATGCACTTCAACAGAAAAGGCCAGAATTAATCAACAGAAAAGGTGTAGCGTTCCACCAAGATAATGCGAGACCTCACACAAGTTGGGTCACTCGCCAAAGCTTTAACATCTTATATGGGATATTGTCCACCATATTCTCCAGATCTGGCACCTCCGCAGTATTATCTGTTCCGGTCACTACAAAATTTTTTAGACGGTAAAACCTTCGCTTCAAATGAGGTGGTCAAAAACCACCTCGATCAGGTTTTTGACAGCAAAGACCAAAAATTTTATGAGTATGGAGTCATGCTACTACCAGAAAGATGTCAAAAGGTATTGGACCAGAATTATCAATATTTGATTTCATAGACGAAAACTGTCTATAATTTATCAACAAAAAAAGACGAAATACTTTCCGAACAACCAAATATCTAAAACTTAATAAGATCTAGTTTCTCTACTTAAGAACTATTTATATTCTGTTTTATTTATATCGTCTTTAATTTAATTCAACTTATTAAAAATTTATCAATACAAGAAAACATGGTTAAAGTAATGCGAACACTGTAGGAAAGTCCCTTAAATTGCAAACTAAAGGTATTACAGGATTTTATGGGTTACTGGCTGAGGCTATTAGTTTATGTTCACCCGAATCTTCGTGCTTCTCGAAAGGATCAATTTTAATGCCTTTTTTGAGTAGAAAAACAGAAACGTCTCTCAAACGCCGTTTGCAGGGATCTGTTTTGAGTGACATATTAAGCTTTGTCACGAATTCTTCTGCAAATTGGTTCCAAGTTGCAGCCTCATAGAGAATGATTGATTGTAACAAAACTTTGATGAGGATTATCCTTTTTTTAAGATTTGCCTAGAATTTCCAATCAGTAGGGGATATAATGCTAAACCTGAAGGTAAGGTTTATTGCGTATGTATTCGAGGTGGTTTCGAAACGTTAATTTTGAATCGAGCATTAACACGCTATAAAATGAAACGTTGCTCCAAGGAATGTATGGTCTACCCTTCATTTCTCGAATTTCCATTCCAAAATATTATGTTTTGTTTTAATTTTGCCAGATATATATTTCGAGGGTAAGTAACTCCCTTCTTCAGTGTCAATTTTTTTCTGATACTACAAGGCCTTTTAAGGGATATTTACACTAAGCGAACTTAAAAAAAAAATACTTAAAGCCTGCTATTGGATTTTATCACCTTTCTTTTATTTACTTATTCTCACTTAAGGTCTAATTACAATTGGGTTTTTATTATCTAAAAATCGTATCACTTTAATAATTTTCTAATATTTTTATTATTGTACTGTTCCTGCTAGGAGGGCCCTTTCTGCCAAAAAATATCAAGGCTTTCTCCATATCTGAATTATTTGATGTCACAATGACATTTTCGGTTTGTTTTTTTGTTTGTTTGGAGCAATACTTCTGTTTTCGTTCAACTTATTCATCATCAAAGTGGTTATAAGAACCTAGCCAGCAACGAAAAAAGCTAACGGGAATTATTATGTTCCGTTACAACCTGTTACGACAAAATAATTCGTCACAATTTTTTGGCAAAAAAGTGCAAAGCGCACACGTAGGGCACTTTCGTCAGGTGTCTCCTGTAAATAGTAAAGTAACTTTCGGTAAGGTGAGTGCATGTAAAGCGAAGTATAGATTTTATATTTCTTTACCTTTCGCTCGTATTTATGAGTGAGACGTCAAAATTGCTAAGGAATACCTGTGACTCCTGCTATCAAGGGCGCCATAATGTCGCGTAAGCTGGTTCCAAGGCATGTTGAAGAGAAAGAGTGAGGTGTGACCGGTAAGTGACCGGAATACGCAGAAAATCGCGCTTTTCAAAAATTACATCTTTGCGAAGGAGATTTCATGGACGCTGCCATTTTTGCTACAGGCAGTACAAATGAGCTACCATTATATCAAAGTTGGTTGATCAGACCTTTTATGGCACCGATTTTAGTCATATTATTTCATTGTTGGTCGGCCTTGTTGGTTAGTGTCCAGTTGTACTCTTCCCAATTCATATTCCCAGCATTTTGAAGGTCTATCGGAATTTTTTTATATTTATATATAGGATTTTACAGACACTGATGTTTGGAAATATTTTTCTATTCTGGACTGCATCACTCAAAATGAGTTGGCGTTAGCAGACTTTAAGCCATCAGTCTTGAACTTAAGTTAGGATTTATTTGATGACCCTGGAGCCGACTTAAAGCCATCATCTTTTCTCTCGGTTAGTTCTTTCAGTTCTGTGTTTAACGTTTTGTATTTTTGTTTATTGCTTGCATACGAGATGTGGCAATTAAGTAATGAGACTGATTCCATAAAAACCGTATATTTAAATATTATTCTACAACTCAGCCATCCTCTTCAAAGCAGTCTCTTTGAGCTGCTATACAACGATTCCAGCGCTATTTTCATGCTTCGTAACATCTCTGGAACGTTTCGGCTGGAACGTCCGCAAGTACCCTCGTCACGGCCGCCTGGATGTCCGTAATCGGAAAAAAATGGGTTCCTTTGACCACCTATTTTGTTCTAGATTACAAAAAAAGTCACAGGATGACACATAAGGCGAATAAGGCGGCTGTTGCAACACGACGATCTCTTTAGAGGCCAAATACTGGGACACGCTGAGGGCGGTGTGGCACGGCGCGTTGTCGTGATGAAGGATCCAGTTACGAGCGATGTCTGGGCGCACCCTGTTTACTCGTTTTCGCAATCTTTCGAGTACTTGGCGATAGTAGACTGGTTTTACGGTTTGATGGAACAAATTATTTGTGGACGATTTCACGGCTATCTTAAAAGGCAATAATCATCGTTTTCACCGTCGACTTGCTCATGCGAGCTTTTTTCGGGCGGTGGCCGTGCGGAGACAACCATAGTGAGCTTTGGCGTTTGTTTTCCGAGTCGTATCGGAAAAACCAGCTCTCATCGCCTGTAATAACTCGATCAAGCAGCGTGGGATCGTTTTCCACGTGTTCCAAACAGCAGTATCTGGCGCAAAATTTTATCGTGACGCGTTGCTTTGGATTTCGTTTCTCCATTTTCGTGACGAGCACTACCAACACAAGTCTACTCAACAAGACACAGCAGGCAATCTAAACAAGCTAGAGCGATGGTAAATATATCAAAGGAGAAGGGAAGGATGCCGGGAAAGGGGAAGGGTAATTCAGGTTTACCACAAGCGCGGCAATAAAATCAGCCTCATTACTTAAGTGTCGCAACTCGTAAATGGCGGGCTTAGTAATAAGGTCACTTGATACTGACAAAACTCAGAACGGAACATCACAGCGATGATGGTGCATCGCCGAAATGCGACTGTGGACGAGTTAAAGGAAGTGACAAGGAATACCGGAATGTCCCGAAAACAATAAATAATTCCACCCCCGTCCGAACATATCATTTCAATGAAACAAGAAGATCTCATTATAAGAGCAATTTTAATTGCAGTAGTTCGTGATCTTGTCAGGAGATTAGGTAATCATTTTGAGCAACATGATCCTGATGCCGAATAAGTTGCAAATAACATTGATAACGGCTTATCACGAAATCATACACGATCTTTGCTGCCTGATTTCCTTCTAGTAGAAAAATCTACTGCGTTTTCAACACAGGAGACTTGAGAGGGTAATCCAGAAATAGTTTCACAAAATGATGAGCAAAATACATAATTATAGTGATGGCAATTATATTCTTTTATTTTGTAGTTCTTTTGTTGTTTATATTTTTTTTACTTATTTCATACTCATGAATTTCATTTTTTTTCAGAGAATGATTTTAGTCTTAAATTTAATGAAATGAATGCGTAAGCATTAACAAGTCGCTTTTAATTTTTTATTCCTAATTCTCTTTTAACACAATTTTTTACACGAATTTCTTTGGGATTTTTGTGTCTATCGTGTTGAAAAGATGATCAGGTGTACTTGACTTTAATTTCAGCTCCTTATTACTATATGTAACGTTGCTTGTTTGTGTAAGCACCAAAAGAGATAAATTTTAAAATTTAGGTTGGGTGTTTCGAGATATAGTCACCCTCGTATAAGAGTAAGATAACGTTAATGATTCAGCTTTACTAGAATGAATGGAATGCTATGCCTGTTTGTTTGGGGTTTTCTCCTTTTTTACTAATTTTTATATGTAAAGCTATGATAATACAAATTTGAAGCAAATTTGAATCAAAGATACTTTATCATGTGGCGAATCTAAGATTTGAATAATGTGGCTAATCTTCAATCTTGCTAATATTTAAAAAAAAAGGAGGTGCCAGGAGAACAGAATGTACGTATGATTCTGGCTTACTTTAATTCCACCTTTAAACTTAATACCAGAAAAATTTTTGTCTAGGGGATCCATTCAGGATCTGTTCGCTCCGTGAGCTATAATTTTAGAGACCCATGAGGGTCATTAAATTTCTGATTAATTTATTGTTTTTGGAATTGCTTATTGCTCTTTCAAAATCTTTAGGACCGTTGAACCAATAAAATCCTTTTGAATTTTGAAAAAAAACGAACTATTTGACAAGTCTATGGTCTCTGAGGTTGTAAAACTGTGGATGCTGCAATGTATTGGCTATTTGGAGCGGACGAAATAGCGAGGGTACATTGGCAGGAATTTGCAGGCAAGGTTAAGGGATGAACAATAGAGGAGAAGACGACCAGGAAGGCTTGCTGAAAATGATTGATGAAGATGCAGAAGTGCATTTTTTGAGCGACAGGAACAAGTTCTGCAGGATTCGCAATTGAACAATTCAGTGGATGGACCGCGACTCTTGTTGATCACATAGGTACATGAGGCAAAGGTTTGAGAGGGTCAATAACACCACGACGATGATGGCGACATTCCTTATGGCTAAATGTAGAGGTCTTTAAACATTCGAATACAACAAAGTGACGTAGCCTGCAGTGTATGTAGACACATTTGTCCGTTGGTAAAAGTGGTATGAGGTGGTAAGTCCGTTCAGGACTTATCATCTCATACCACTTGTCGAAACAGAGGTCATAAAGTGCAGAGCTCATATTAATTCATTACTCAATTTGATCTGAGGCTTTCAAATTTCTAGTTACTGTATTGCGATACCTGTTCGCATTTATTATGATATATTTGCTCAACAGGCGCAAATTAACAATTGTAACCTTGATTTATGTTTTTATAAGAAATAACCTATGATCTTGCGGAGGAATAATGCTCGACGTTTGGCAAGTGTGAGTTATCTTGATTGCTAGGAGATTGATTGTAAAACGTGTGAGGCGTGGCATGCCCATCAAAGAAATTGCAATCTACCAATTATTGCACTCAGGCTTACCTGTTAACTAGTTAAAGGCTTAAATGATTAAATAATGGCAATGACGATGCATTTAACTGTGGCTCTTGTTTGATTGGAATCGTTTGTAATACAATGCTGGATATGTTAGACAGAATTGTGCTTATGCGTGGAAAAACAGTTAAACATTATGATGCTATTAGTAAAAACAGCGGTTAGCGCAAATATCTTAAGACAGTATTGATGAGCTTCGATTGTTTGCTTACGAAACCTCGGTTAGGCTACTGGATTCCCGGACACTTGAAATTATCTTCAAATGTTTGCACAAAGAAATGCGCGGCAGGGAAAGTCCGCAGGTTCGCGACCTTCAGGTTGGGGCTCTCGAAAGTGTAAGTATATGTCTCAGTAGGGCGTAATTAATTGTTGAAGTATCTCATCTCGAAATCGTCTGGATTTGAAATTGTTTACTCGTAAATGCTATCCTCGAATGCTTCGCGAATAAATAAATACACGACCATTACCTTCGGAGCAAAGTCAAACGATTGCGACCCGGCACAATGCGAAAATTGCGGAAAAATTTAAAGCTCAACACGCACCTTCAGATCAAGCTTAATCGCAAGCCATTCCACGAAATTTTCGACATTACTTTATTGGTTTTCTGAAAATATGGCCGAAAAATTTGTTATTACGAAAATAATCGGCGGTTTGGAATCAGGTCAAATTTGTTTGATTTGAGACTTCTTAATTGTTTCTAATAAGCATTTTATTGTACAACAAAGCGTGTATTTAGTGCAACTTCAATAAGAAACCCAGCAAGAAGACGACGAAGAAGAAGAAGAATGGCGTTTCTTAAGCCTCGAGTTGTTACAAATATAAGAGGCTCCAATGGTTTTCCGTCGAGTCACGCATCTGAAATTCGAATTGGAGTATTTGTTTACACAAACAGATGAGCCGATGGACGAATTATTTAATAAAATGGAAACGTACTTACATTTGAAAATTTCCCGTGGTGTGGTATCAAGTATGGGTCGATGGCATTGGAAAAATGTTTGTTGGGTGATTACGTGATGTATTAAGGCATTTAAAAGAAGTTCACGTAGTTTATGAGTAAGAAATAGCTCTTGAAAAGAAGCATGACTCGAAATTGGAACGAGAACAAATTTTTTCGAATTTTTTCTTTAATCTTTTTGTTGTGTGGAGTTGTTTCTAAAGGGACGTGATGCTCGTAAAAAATGTTTTGGCTGCATGCATATATTTCAAGGTGTAGTGAAACTTCATCGAATTTGAATTTGATAATAGTTAAACTTTACACTTGACCTTGATTCAGTTACGAAATTTTTGAACTCGATGTCAAAATTTTATTCATCAAGTCGAGACGTCCGCTGAGAATGGCTATGAATTGTTGATTTTGCTTGTAAAATAGCATGAGATAGTGAAAAATTAATGAAAATTTACTTTTTGGTAGTTCACGATTAGTCTGACTTGCATTATATTGCTTCCATAGTATTCATTCGTTCTTTAGACTCACTTTTCTGCAGATGATAAATTACTTGGATTAATTTATTCTTATTCGCTAAAATTGCCTAAATTGCATCCTCTGTGGAACTCAAATTTTTACTATTATTTTAATTTAGATTTTCTGTATTTCAGGCATCCAGATGTTTATAAAAAATGGTATAACGCCGGTTTGGATTAAAAAGTAAGGTAGGTTTTAGCAATTTCATAGCGATTTCCTAGAATTTGCAATGCATTAGGAAAGGCAAAAACTAAATAATACACTGTTTTCTTAGTTTCCTTTTTTTTCTGTGCCAGTATGAAAAATGTTAAAACAAAAACATTCGATTGAATATATTTTAATTCTAGTGGCGGGAAACCAGAGTCACTTACTCATAAGTTCCAGGAACAACACAATTTCGACCATTGAATCAGAAACAACGTGGTGGAAATTATAGTAGCTAAGTTACAGCCACCCAATACAAACAACCCCTGCCGGAGTTTACCTGCCGGAGCTCTCATCAAAACAAAACACATAATTGAGGAAATAAAAACGCTTTAAAATGGTATAGCCCTGGTATTCTACGGAATATCCAGTATACCGATCTAAAACCTTCCAAAATAGCATCAGAACTAATCTGTCTCATTTTCAACGCCTGTCTGAAAACTTAACACTTTCCAAGCTGCTGGAAACACGTCAGAATAATACCAGTCCTGAAGCCTGGTAACGATCCGCGCGACTCTAACAACTACACGCCAATAGGCTTACTGTCGGTGTTTGGTAAACTTTTTGAAAAGTTTTTCTTGAAAAGGCTGACGGATTACGTTGAAAACAATAAAATCCTTCCTAATTTCCATTTTGGCTACAGACATGAATACTCAACAGAGCATCAAATACTACGCATCTACAAAGACATCAAAGCAGCACTAACTACAAAGCAGTCGGTGGGCCTAATGACAACCGATATTGGAAAGGACTTTGATACCGTTGGACATGATGGCCTAATTCATCAGCTTAAAGAGTGCAGTATTATACTACAATTGCTCAAATTAATATCATTCTTGCTGACAGATAAAACATGCCAGATGAAAGTTTGAGGATCAACATCCACCATGAAAACCGCCCCTGCGGGTGTTCCACAAGGTTTATGCCTTAGTCCAACACTTTTCAATGCATACACGTCTGACATACCCGCAAGTGAAAATAGCCAATAAGCTGCTTATGCGGAAGACACTTGTCTCGATACCTCTGGCAACAAGCCCAACCAGATCAACTCCAACCTAGAGGAAGTGCTGGAAAATATATAGTAACTTTTCTGCAGATGGAAAATTAAAATCAATGTCAAGAAAACCACGGCAATATTCTTTAGTAGAAAATGTAAGTCCACTATGCTGCCAAACAGACCCATAAACTTCCTAAGCCCAATAATCTACTGGTCCAGAGAACTGACCTATTTGGGTCTGAAACTCGATCGCAAACTAATGTTTAAATTCCACATCGAGCATATAATTTTTGGGACATTCAAGTCTGTTCTTTCTCTGTACCCATCGTTCAATCGAATCATTAATCATTATAATTAATGATTCAGCTATTCGATTATTTATAATTCATTAAAAAAGGGTTTTTTTTATTCTCAAATCCCTTAATTCGCGTAGGACCATTTCACATATGTTTGCATGTGTATCTGATTTTAGTGGCATCGTCCTGCATGATCTTTGTACACAAGTAACATTTTGCACGACCAAATAAAACTCAATTATACATTTTCTATTTAATAAATTCGAGATTTACCTCTCGTTTAAGGGATCTGATCCATTTTGAAAAGAAAATACTGGAACTTCAGTTGTTCCAAAATTGCAATTAGCTTTAGATGAGATTATTTCTCGCAATCCCATCGCACGTCGAGACCCAATGTAAAAAGCAGGTACCAAAGATACACTTTCTCCTTTTCGTTATTCTATGGTTCGGACATAACGTAAGCCCAAAATAGCAAGAAAGCTTTAAGAAGATGATCAACCTAACGATTTTTAATTAGAATATGTAGAAATTAATTTAATAGTTTGATACAACCGTCTATCATTATTGATATAAATAACAACACTACTCTTCAAAGTTTTGCCTCAAATCATATCACAAATCTAAAGCACGCATTTTCTTTCTCGTTCTGGAGGAATCTAACCGGGAGTGTACATACTGTTTGTGCTTATACTATGTCCTTCTATGCTAGCGACATATCACGGACAGGGATATAAATAGCACAAGTAAGGTGTGTTTTTTCTAAGAGCTTGAGAACTTTCAATAATAATACAAGACAGAAATATTGTTGGAATGAACTTATTATTATATTAATTATAACTTATTATTATAGATAATTTCTATTGTTTTTTAAATATGATTTCTGGCACATGTGCGTCGCGGCTACGGGTTACATGGTCATGTGGCTTCAATTATTGCATGAGCTGTATTGGGACGTAAGCCAAGATGTTTACGTAAAATTTTCAACGTAGTCGAAAGATAATGCCCAGCAAGTTGAGAAAGGTGACGAATCTCATAGCAATATTCTCTTCAGTGCGCACATTTCTTTGTCTTGTTGATGATTTTTCATTGAGAAGAGTAAAATCAGTGCGAAGACAATCAATAACTGCACGAATTTCTTGCTTCATTTTTATCAAAATAAATTTCCACAATTTTGAAGCGTTGTTCTGGTGTTAAACGATTAAAAATGAATTGCCAAACTTTACTGAACAGAAATGTCAACACCGTGTGACATTTCCAATTGTCAAACCATAGACAACAACCATGGAAACTTCTCTTGCAACCAAAAACACACCCGTTACAGTTTCATTTGTATTACAATGATACTCTTTGGGAAGAGTATTGAAGAGAAGATTGTTTTGTACAAAATTGAGACGAATTTTTTTGTACAAAAAAATTTCCCAAAAAAAGTCCCCTTATTTTTCAGCGATTTGCACTTTTATGACGGATTGTGTCGAAGTTTTTGACGACATTCTAAAAATTTTGTAATCACGAGATGCTAGATCAATATTCCCTGCCCTCCGAAACCATCTGGCAGTCTCACGATCATTTGAATGTCTTCATCATTTAGTGAAAACCTACAGTTTGTAACATCCCATGTACCTTATAACGTAAGCTTTACAAGATAGAGAGCTTGTAACTTGAAAGACGCATGTAACTGGAGGTATCACAATGGCTACCTTTCTGAAGCTTAAATGTATGTGAGCATAATTTCTAGAGCATTTGTTCACTGTATATTCAAAATGGAGAGTGGTAAGGCTGATAAGTTATTTTTCTTAATTTTTTTTTGGTTTTTGGTGGATCAATTTATCCATTTTCACTTAGAACTTATAAGTGATTTATACCCCTGCTAGCTAACTAAGCGAAGACTCTTGGGTGCGGAAGTTCTGATCAATTTGTCGAATACCTCGAAAGTGAATTTACAAAGAAAGGTGGAAAGAGCTCAAGCTGGTTTCGTTATTTTTCTTGTTTTTTGGATCAAATGTTCACTAAAAAAATATTAAGAAGTCAATTAAAAGCGTCTAATTTGTAGTTCACATTGGGAGTTTTATCGGATTATTAGCGCTGTATGTACATGCGCTAACATTTCACATTTTCTTTCTTGATGAATGCGGATGTGGATGGATGAAGTAGATGAGTAATCAAGTCGAATCGTAATTTGTCCATCGCTTTCAAGGACATATGTGACGGTGCGTTGTCGTGATGGTAGCGAATTTCGTCGAATGGGGCCTTTTTTTGTTTCGTCGTTCAGTTTGTCCAATAACTCTGCATAGTATTTTTCTGTGGCTGTTCATCCCTTTTGAAGGTAGCCAATGAAGATTATGCCATTTGCATCCCCAAAAATGGAGGCCATAACCTTCCCGGCCTAGCGTTTACTTTTTGGCTACTTTGGTCGGGTTTCGTGCAGACTGCCCCCATTCGACTCCGGCGTATAGTAAACGATCCATGTTTCATCCATTGCCACAAAACGTAGAAAAAAGTCCGCTCAATTATGCCGGAACAAAGTGAAATCGGCTGTTGAATCATCAGCGCGCTGCTGTATTTGGTCGACAGTCAGCAAAGCCGACATCCGTTGGGTTGATATCTTTTTCATCTTCAAAATATCGAGAAAAATGTATCCTGCCCGTTCTTTTGAAATGCCTACGGCCTCATCTAACACACGCAACTTCACGTTGAACGAGTTTACGTGTGGCGCAATTTTACGTTACGATCATTTAAGACGATTCTATGCACTTGCTTTCTAATTTCCACATTCGTAGTCTCTTTTGGCTTTCAAGAGCGAATTGCGTCTTCTGTGCTTATACGACCCATTTTCACTAAGCCAGCGATAAACTGTTGTTCTCGAAGAAGTAAGTAAGGTATAACATTTCTGCAACCATTGCAATAATTATTCAGAAGCTTGTCCCATCAAAAACACTGTTCGAACAAGATGCGATATTCTTGTTTTTTCAATTTTGTTTACTAAGATGGAAATAGCGTTACTCAAACGACATAAGCTTGTAAACGAGTAAACGAAATGTCATGAAACTTCATACATGAACTAGTGACACATGAGTCCCTTGAAATAAGTCATGTTCATTTTCTAGGGGTGCCACCTATTGAGAAATCCCAGGGCTTTTGATCCCATTTAGTATTTCCTGGACATGTGTACTATGAATGCGTACTTCCTTTTGGTCCAAATGGTACTTTACAATTCTTGATCGTACGGTTTCCGTTAATATTGCTTCCATATGTAGACCGAGAACGTTGAGATTATGAGGACTTTTTATTAGACAGAAGTCACCCAAGGATGCAATGTTATCATGGAAGTGGTGAATGCAGTCCGTCGAGCCAAAGCGCACAAAACTGAAAAACGAGTTGTCTTGCTAGTGACGCTTGACGTCAGAAATGCCTTCAACTCCGCCAGATGGTCGGATATTCTTGGCACATTGGAAAATTTTTTCCGATTGCCAGGGTATCTGATGCGGATTTTGAGGGATTATTTAAAGGACCGCAGACTGCTCTATGACACACAAGATGGGCGACGCAGTATGGAGATAACGTCTGGTGTAGCGCAAGGCTCCATACTGGGACCAGACTTGTGGAACGCCACATATGACGGACTATTGAGGCTTGAGCTGCCAGATGAGTCGCGCTTAGTCGGCTATGCAGATATATAGCAGCACTGGTCGCTGGACGTACAGTCGAACATGCGCAGCGCAGACTGGGAGTGCTAATGCGTCAAGTGAGGGAATGGATGACCATCCGTGGGTTCAGTTTGGCACTAGAGAAAACCGAGGTGGTCATTCTCACGAAGAAAAGAATTCCCACGGTAATTCCTTTGCAGATCGGAGATGCCACTGTTAAGTCTAAACTTGCAATAAAATATTTGGGACTATTGATCGATTCGAAAATGAGCTTTTCAGAAGAGATCAGGGCAACGGCGAAAAAAGCCGCGATAGGCGTCTCAGCTTTGAGTCGACTAATGTGCAACATCGGTGGGCCCACACCGAGCAAACGCCGACTTCTCATGAGTGCTGTACAGTCAGTGCTACTGTACGGCTCTGAGGTTTGGGCCGGAGCTCTCAGTAAGGAGCTGTACCGAAAGCGCTTGGCCCAGGTACAGAGACGAGGAGCCTTGCGGGTTGCGTCTGCATACCGCACTGTCTCTGAGTCGGCGGTGTTGGTGATCGCAGGAGTGATACCCATCGCCTTCCTTGCTAGAGAACGACGGAGAATTAATGACCGTAAAGTGGAGGGCTCAAGATATGCTGTCAACCGAAAAGAGAGACAGCGCACAATACTCGAGTGGCAACAGTCATGGGAAGGCGACTCCAATGGCCGCTGGACTGCCCGCCTTATAGGGGACGTGGGATCGTGGCTAAATCGAAGGCACGGTGAGGCTGATTATTACCTTACCCAGCTTCTTAGCGGGCATGGGTATTTTCAGTCTTACTTGCACAAGATTGGTAAATCACGGTCCCCAGACTGCATTTTCTGCTCAGGGGAAAGGGATGACGCATGTCACACCTTCTTCAACTGTAGAAGGTGGAACAGGATGCGGCAAGACTTGTGGGAGGTGATGGGAGAGTTTTCTCCAGACAATCTGGTCGGAGAAATGCTGAAAAGTTTCGACAAATGGACCTGCGTGGCACGTTACTCTCGGGCAATACTTATTGCTGAATCAATTTATCCATTTTCACTTAGAACTTATAAGTGATTTATACCCCTGCTAGCTAACTAAGCGAAGACTCTTGGGTGCGGAAGTTCTGATCAATTTGTCGAATACCTCGAAAGTGAATTTACAAAGAAAGGTGTGAAAATGGATAAATTGATTCACCAATAACTTCAAAAATTGATAAAGCTTACCAGGGGCAAATTGGAACATAGGACAAGTTCAAGCTGAGAGTGAAAATGATAAAAACGTAATTATAACCAGACGACATTCACCCAGCTGGTAGTGCCAATCGATGCGTCCCGGCCTGTGAGTTGGCACCTGACGAGAAGCGGCAGGGACGCGTGTTCGAAACCAGCTTGAGCTCTTTTCACCTTTCTTTGTAAATACTTATTGCCAAAAAATTTTCGATAGATAACCTTGGGCGCGGGGTCTAAGGAGGTCTCCTTTCCAGCAGCCCTCCTCCATCTTGCCCCCTTCTCTAGACTGAGATTTCTCTAGACTGACGGCGCCCTAGCGCGAAGTAAAAAGAGGCCTAGCCCGAAGTAATG
Source organism: Stratiomys singularior (assembly GCA_954870665.1). Lineage (NCBI taxonomy): Eukaryota > Metazoa > Arthropoda > Insecta > Diptera > Stratiomyidae > Stratiomys > Stratiomys singularior. The sequence goes on along the minus strand of OX940881.1, from coordinate 22,954,367 downwards.
TGTCAAACGGTTCCAGGCTAGGATCTCTTGACAGGGGGGGGGGGTGTTTAGTGGGTAGTCTGGTAGCATGCGCTGCTAGGAGCCCCACACTCCGGGCGTAAATTGCCTTCACCCCCCAACCCAAAAAAAAAGGATGCAATGTTGATTGCTGCCATTGCTGCCGATATTGGATGAACTAGTTGCTACTCTTTCCTTGGCCCGAGTATACCATCAGATCATACGGTGCCCTACATAAAAGTTTGGAACAAAAGTTGGAACTAGAGTCGAATGTTAGCCGGCCATAGAATATTTTCGGAAGTTTTGCTTTTCTTAGCATCATTTTTGACAAAACTTCTTAGTTTTGTAAAGGCAGTAAATTTTTTGTTTAATATATTAACTTTTGATATTAGCTGAGAATGATGTGAAGCATGTTTTATTTGCTCTGAGTTTGTTGTAGGTTAGTTGTAGTTAGCACCTCGTTCATCCGTGTCTTTATTTGAATATTAAATACTCGCGAATAATACGTTCGAAATTATCATTTTTTGATATGAGGTGTATGTTGATAGATTCAAGTATTTGATTTGTGCCAACAAAATTGGTTGCCAAATCTTTGAAGTTAGTGCGAGAACTTGGATGTTGTCAGGTAATTAATTGGTCCTTCCTATCGATGAGAACTGGGATATGATGGCGATTAGATAACGATTTCTGAATTTTTCTCCTTGCTTCTGGTAGAAGAGAAAGGTAGAGTTAGATCTCTGAATTTTTCTACATGCTTCTGGTAGAAGCGAAAGGTAGAGGTTCTGGCAGTCTACAGGTAGAGAATATAAAATACGACCCCATCTAAGTCTTCATTTAAAACTTTACGTTGCTCCTCTTTAAATGAGGAACGATTGGTCCCTCGAATTTCTTACTTATAACTCAGAATGGTTGTGAAGTTATCAATCTACTATGTCAGTCCATTATGAACATAGCAAGTTCTGCTGAGTTCTCCAAATGCAAACACTGCCTAAATCAGAGGTTCAAAGGGGAGATGATGAGTTTGACTAACTTATACTGACGAACAAGTAAAGGAGGTGCTGGTAGAATAAAGGATAAGAGTTGGAATACTACGGTGGCTACGGATCTCTCTCGTTTTTTACGGTGAGAATCTTTATGTATTGTAAAGGATAACAGATTACGCCTTCTGTAAAACGTAGCTGGGGGCGTTAGATATGAAACAGGGAGAATACATAAGAGAATACTTATGGAAAAGGCGGAAAAAAAGTAAACAAAAATAACTTCTGTTTTCAAAAACGCTCTTATTAATTAATATGATGCCTTGAATGTGAAAAATATTGCAATATTATGTATCAAGTATCCCCTTCAATTTGCACTTGAAATTTCGAAATTATTGATTCAATTTCATGCTGGAGATAAAAATTGGTAATTTCAATATCCGGTTCAACACTTATGAAAAATTGCCATCAATGAAACTCGAGACCTTGTGAAACGCATTACACATGAGACCAAGAAACGATAACAGCTTCCACATGAAATGAAACAGTTTTTTTTTGGAACTATTTCAGAAATAGTTTGAATCTAATTGTAAGTAGTTTTGAAGATAGATGTACAATCACAAAAAAATTGAACTATGCTATATTTGCAGAGCTCTTGATGCAAGCTCTAAATCCGAATGCCTTCTAGCGTCGATGAGAAATAATCAAAACATCTAAAATATTTGATACGGTATGATGCGATGATTGGATCCTTAAAGTGACCATTTTGATACGCTCAGCATCAGTACGAATACATACTCAAGTGCTTTCCACCATACACGACTTCTTTTCATTCGAGTGTTTCCTTTAAAGCCAATATCCCACAAGCACGCGGTGTCATGTGAAAATGCAATGCATGGACTGCAAAGTGTGATTGCAATTGAAGATAAATCATTGAAATTGCATTGCTTGCAGGTCCCTATCAAATCGCGAGAGCTCCGTTATGTTAGCTAACATGCACTTAATTTAATATAAGGTTGGTATTAAAATGCGTCTACTTTGGTGCAGATTATTGAAAAAAAAGGAAAGTGTGTGACTTGCTAGGAAAGCTTCTGTATAGCAGTCTGAAGAAAGCTAGGAACATCTATTGTAAATGTGTATGGTCCTGACAATGAGAACGCGCAGACAATGTGCGGGACTCAAGGAGAATGTTGTGATCAGGTGGATTGGAACCGTGGACCATGACGTCGATGGTTTGGCAAGTGCCTGTTGCAATTTTGCAGGTTACTCTCACCGATTCACCTGGATCGTCCAAATCGCGGACTCGTAATCAATTCTTCGCGATTGCGCATTATTCCGAGTGTATACTGAGAATTTAATCACATTACATACAACAGTTTTATTAATTACCTGCAACGATCACACATGTGGAAATAGGAAATCAATGTGTAATGAGCATTTGATTGCGATTACATTGAGTGGAATCAAAATAACCCTAGATCAAGCGGTAATCCATTTATGTGAGAAGCTGTTGACGAGCCTGATTCCCTCGCTCCCAGCGCTATTCATGTAAGGTGTGTAATGGCTGCAGTAACATATGAGTTTCGAGTATGTCGATATCGTCAGCATTGAAAAATTGCAAGTGATTTTTCATTGATTATTTTGATGTCAATCCTGAGTGGCATTTTGAAAGTACGATCGTTTTGCGAATAAAAATTAATATTTGTTGGCGTCGAAAGCGTGAATATTTTATTATGGTCAAATAATGAGGTGCAAGTGATAGGAAGCAACGAGGTGAAAAATTATGATTAGTTGGAAATTTTATGCATTACAGATATTTAATTCATTAATTAACCATGTGGCAAGGCAAAATTTCTGTGGCTGTGCTGGCTGATATTAAGTTTGTTTGTTTTTTTCGCAGTGGTGGTGTTTAAACTACAATTCGCGGCGGTAAACGTATGACCGAGTGTCTTTTTTTTCACGTCTCGCGAAAATCATTGTAACTTATATAGCTTTTTTGCATAAGCCTGGTAAACAGTATTTTTCACACTTGACCTCATATTCATGACGATTTAAGTTACGTTTCGCTGGCGCTTCTAATGGCCGCGTCTTTCTTTGCGTGAATAAAATAGTTTGAAAATTTCTTCTCATAGTGAAAATACTTTGAAAAATTCAAAAAATTCAAAACTGAATCTACTCTGTTTTTCCCAAAAAAATTTGATTTCGGTTTTCTTCTTTGTATTTCGCTGACTTACTACTACAAAGAAGCTGTAGCGAGTTTCGCGAAAAAGGAGTTCTATTCTAAATTGCAAAAATTGACCAAAACTGCAAAAATTAATAGCCAGAGGAATTATGTTCATTTGCATTCATATATGAGACTATAGACCTCATCAATCAGCTTCCTGAGCTTCTTGGACTTACATTGGAATGATTTAATGGCAACAAAAAGGAACATGAGTACTAAGTATACCATCTTCTCTAATTGACAAAAATCTTGTGGGATACCATTTTCCGGCTGAGTTTTCTTTGAGTTCAGAAAGCTATTTTTGGTACCGATATGGAAACGGACAATGAAGCCTTTAAATTTTAAGAGTATTTAAGTATCCTTGAAAGTACTTAAAAAAATAGGACATATACCGGACATATACAAGAATCGTCTGATCACAGTCAGCCACATAAAATGGCATTATTTGACGCATGGATACACTGGCAGCTCATCCTTCCACTTAACAAAGATAAGTACAAAAAAGACGAACTTTATGACCTGCACACAAAAAAGATGAACGAATACAGGGAAACCAAAAGGGTAAAACATTTTCAAATCGACAATCTAACAACCATCCTTTAAAGGATCAAAGAAGTTAAACCAATGATGCAATGGTTTCCTGCTACGTACATAAAGTTCGGCTTAAAAAAATTGGATACATCCTTAAACCTTGGAACATATCGAGAGCAATACACAACAGGGAGTTCAAGATTGAAAACCTCAAACCTCAACCAAAGAAAAGAAATACAAGGAGCGAAAAAAGTGAAATATATGAGGTTACATGGAAAGATTGCCCGAAAACATACATGGGGAAAACAATTAGGTTGGTCTTAACGAGAGTACAGGAGCATTTGTGAGGAGCCGAATTCAGGAAGACGGGCCCAGGCACAAGATTAAGTCGATAGCCGCAAATCACATTGTGAATTCCAGTGTAACACGAAATCGAAAGGCTAAAAAGCAAATTCAAATAAAGATGGATCGCATTTGAACAATTTTCATCCTGGCATCAACGGAGCAAAGTTGATTAAACGCTAACACAGGAACCTGTGACACAAAACAAATTAGGCTGGCTACATCGAAGGAAGTATCAGGATGACACATAAACTAAATACCTTCTACGATTCAGGCCATAAGGAAGATGTGACAAATATTTTCAAATAATTAAGGGAAAGTTATTAACCGGAATCTGTTCTAAAGTAAAAAGAGATCACCCACCCATTTCTACTTCAATTGTCGTAACATTGAAGAAGTTACAAAACCGAATGGACTCAACTTGAAAATGTAAACTGACAAGAGTTATTTTCAATTTTTTTTGAAAAAGGATTTTCATCAAATACGCAAAGAGAAATCTCAACTTATTAACCAATAACCTGTCTACTCCTTCTCTTCCTATGATTCTGAGCTATTTTAAAGCTGATGATTTGCCTGGTGTCTGTTTTACTTTAATCCGGGAACGAGTTGTTGAGATATAAGGAAAAGAATAGAAAAATGCACCAGCAAAAGTAAAGACTTTAGTCGTTATATTACGATTTTGGTGACCCCAACGTGATTCATGTTATAGCTGTTCAGACACAGATCTTCCCCGATCAGAATTTTTCAGGGTGATTTACTCAGTATCCATTACGATGTTTAATGGCATATTTTTTCAACCTTGGGCTGAATATCATCCTTTAGGTCTACTGAGAACCCAGAAATTAAAGTGGAAGTTTTGACCATAGAGCCATTTCAGACTGGTTTGCAACTGAGTTGAGATGATCGCACTAGAAGAATGATAGTCCAGTTGAATAGAAAACTCACCAAATTGAACGAATATCGAGAAATGTTTGAAGAAACATATCCTATTATTTCTGGTCTACCTTTTTGGGTGACGGAGAATAACTTATAAAGCATAGATTGATTTTTGGTTAAAAAAACTGTACCATTCTTCCTTTATTGAACTTTATTAAATAATTTTATTTACTCACAGAAGCTGCTCTAGAATCCTAATTCTACTAGTGGAATCAATGAATGGCATAACTCATAAAAGGAAGTTTCCTAGTTTAAGCTAGCTTAAAGCAAGGCTGGTCAAAGAAGCAATAAGGAGGAATGCGTTGACATAATTGAGCTTCCTGGTTGAGAAGACAAGTACGTCTTAACCAAATATGAATAGCCTGGGGTACCAGCAGGATGCATGCAGGGAATAATGTTTTTTTTAATGCTTTAGCTGATGAGGGGTTACGATCATAGCGGACAGGGTTGCAAAGGTCTCAAAGGAGCTCTGTGTGGTTTTATGAACAAAGGAAAAACAAAACAAAGAAATTTTTGCATGAGGAAAACTGGATTCTTTGCATAATTAAACGATCCCCTTCAGCAAAATGTCTAGCAAAATGTAATGTAGGGTGTTTTTCTCGAAACTTAGACCAGATTAAGCATACATTCAATGAGATCAGTAATGAACATCTCTGACTTTATCCTAAAAACTATACTAGGTGTAACATCTGCTTCAGAGTCTGCTTCGAATCTATTGGGTTTCCCATTTTTTTTTAAATTTTGAATTGAATGACTTCTATTGCAATTTTTGAGAGGCAACCTCTTCCCAAACGGTGGCCCAAGCCTTTGATAATCAGCACCAATGTTGCCTCCTTCCAGTCATCCATTGTGCGAAGCAGCACATCGCTGGAAGATGGTGGACGACCCAGAGATCTTCATTTGGAGTGCCAGCTGGATCCGTAGGCTTTCATTTTTAATGAGGGAATGGTGACGCCATGTCCAGGCAGTTTGTATTGAAATGTGGGTGGTCAGGCAGGATCTACTTGGTAGGTGCATCGTCATGAAGAGAATAGGCCAAGAATATTCTATTTACGAAGCCATCTTTCCATCCATGGCTAAAGAACGCACAGTTTACGCAAGGAACTGCATTAGCAGCTTGTTTTCGCGGAAGTAAAAAAAACTTCGAGGATTCGTATCTGGAATCGTTACCTAGCACCCGCTCTGGTGCAAAGTTAGTGTGTTGCCAATGTTTATCAGTGCATGTGATATTCTTGCTGCAATTTTCAAATCGGACTTCCCTTGACGTCAGTTCGCGTCAAGCTCCATTCTGTGTCGTTGACAATGAAATTCCACTTTAAGGACCTGCCCTACTGTATAAGAGAACTCCAGTTGCCACTAGCCTGTTCCAGAATCGGGAAACAGTCCAGTATTCGGAAGAGAATTGGCTCATCTAGCGTGAAGTAGACGCTGAAATATGTCATATGTGCCCACTAAACCGACACAAAACTATCAACTGGTCATGGATTTGGAATTGTAGCTAAGTGCAGCCTCGCCCACAGAAAATGACAGTAAAGGCCGAAATACAATACTGCGAAATACGGCCGAAATACTTGCAGCAAAAGTGAAGCAGTTTTCGTAACATGCATTTGTATACGACATTGTACAATGATTGCGATGCGTCGATGAGAGGCGAGAAATATTCGGAAAAACGAAAATTCCTTGCAACGAGGCGCGTGACGTTTGTCAGATGCTCGATGGCGCTTAAATGAAATTTGAAATTCAAACGCCTTTATGACTTTTTAAGTACTAGGGTTATTGGGGATGAAATTTAAATGAAAATTTCGTGGATCCTTCTTGAGGCTATTATTTGCCAAACGAAGGAAAATTCCAATTACAAAAATTTTGAAAAATCAAAAATAATATTAATCAAAGTTCATTCAAAACGTCACCAATATGACATTTGTCATATGAACATTATTCTTCCTCGCATCGCGTGCATTGTAAATTGAATGCGTTGCGCGATGACGAGCGAGAATCACATCGCGTTCTCGCATCGCCGTCACGCAGTATTGTATTGTATGTTGCTGATGTGAGCAACAAATAGCATTTGACCCTTTTCTCTTTGAAGTCTGTCCCAGTAAATCCTGAGTAATCACACTTGGGTGTGGATTTATTTGAAGATAGTAGCTCTCCAACGACCGACTACCTAAGGCATAGTTCAGGGCTACGTACTCCATATCTTGCAAACCACTCATCATGGCCGGTCTGTGTATTTCTCTGCTTTCTGTCTGTGTCCTTCGAAGGCTTTGCACTTACTGCACGGGCAGCATTGGCCTGATTTTTGGGTAGGTTGTTCCTACATGGCCAAATGCGAGGTATTTATTGCATCTACTGAGCAATACTTAGATGGGTTCTACAGACATTCCGGCTGATTTGATCTTTCCCACCACCAGAAAGTGTGTTGCTCCCTATTTTGGAAAGTCTATTGTTATTATATATTGTTGCATCTTTTGTTTCCGGGGATTTTTTAGTGTCAGTTCCACCATGAAGCTACTAATATCCTACAGAGTCTGTTTGAGTAATTCTCTAACGTTCAAAGAGGATGTCTTCAACATCCTCTTTGTCACACAATAGATCCTTTTTTTATGAAATATATTGGCTTTCATGTCAAAAATAAAGCATATCTCCTAGGAGCTCTTTTATTTCAACTATTCGTTGATTTTCGTTCAAATTCGAGGACTACACCGCCTGCTTTTATGGCTTGTTCTGTTATGATATTTGTGCTTAGTTCCATAGGGTCGACGTTCTTCTTGATTTTCGGCATACGATTGTCCTTTTATTGATTTATCCGGAGTGCATCGCTATGCAATGGACGTCTGGCCTTTCTCGTTACTGCCCGCAGTCCTGGTATTTGAGACTGTAGCACTTTTTTAGATCGATCGCTTGTAGTATTCACCTCTCCAATAGCCAGGTGACTGGCTATTTTAGGAGAAGTTGATATCAGGAGAATTTAAATCACTGGAGAAGCAATTTAAGACGGTGATGGCTGTAAAGGAGACATCATGAGTTCGCGATTCTCTTACGAATTGGGATGAATATCCTCACACCGAATTTATTTATGATTTCATTATTTCATTGGTTTGATTTCGGATTTTTTGGGGTTCGCTTGCCGCCTTAACAGGAGGTTTAATAAACCCCCAGCATTCTAAGTTGCCCTGTCGGGAGAACACTGACTGCTTACTTGCGCTTGTTGACAAAGGACAATAAATGTAACGATTAAGAAAAGACTTGCAAATTAACTTAACTTTAAGTTGGCTTGAATTCAATCTATAATCTAGATTGACTGATGTGCTCACACATTTTGTTGGTACACTTTCAGCGGGACTCGAACAAAAAATATGAAAAGGACTTCAAAATTTCTAAGGTCTTAATGAATTATGTCTGCTAATGGTTTAATCCTTTAGTCTCTAATACTTTTAACAACACGATTGTTTTAATTTAGAGACGTTGTTAATTGTTGTTGTTAATAATTTACTCAGTTGAATCTAGTGGCTACGTGTCATGATTAGTCAAGAGTATCCTGCGAATAAATGACAGTGTAAATTGCGAAGTGTTAATTGAGAGTGTATATTACAAGTAAATTGTCAAGTACTTTGTAGTTGTTTCTTGAGGTTAGAGGTAGTATATGTTTAAATTTTTTCTCGTAGGTAACATTACCACTGCGGCTTTTTGGGTTCCATTTTCCTTGAAATACTTCAATGCAAAGTTTGTCAAGTTATTATGATAGATATAAATGGTCCTTTATAGGAACTGTTATTGAAATTGCTGGGTGGTCCTACTTGTAGAAGCTCTTTTCTATTTATTTAACATACCAACACGGTTTATCTTATTTTATTGCTCTCATCGCTTCACAATCTTTTCAGCAGCCGAGTACCTATGAAAAGGCAATCTTCATTGAACGACCATATTGGTCGTTATTCATAGTTTTCATTGACTCCTCGTTCGGCAATCTGACTTTCATTGATGGTTTGCATGAGTGGACTCAGGTATGATCTTTTTACACTATACTCAATATATCAATATCGAACTCCATTAGTTAAGTGGAACTTATTTCTTTGTTTTAACACTACTTACTCCTCAAGAGTGTTTGCTTATCGTTTGCCTTAAAAAAATGGATCATAAATCAAAGTGTACATTTTCCCTCTTGACCTTCCCATGCGTTCACACGCGCAAAAAAATTGAATTGAAGATGCTTACATACTTGTCTGAAGTAATCCTTTAAATTAATCTACCTGAAGTTTTAAGCATATCGACACTGAATGATTATTTCAGGCATATGTAGTATGCATAAATTCGTACATATCGGTTGTGTATATCATGCAATGAAAGGGGACTTCCATAAGCTATTATCTAACCATATTAGTAATATTTTTTACTGAAATATGTGCTTACATGCAAGTATAGTTCGTAAGATGCATTCAATGACAAAAATTTGTATAGAGACCACTGAGAGTCGAAAAAGTGTTCTTGAAATGGCACGTTCGAGGTGTTCGTTTTCAATAAGGATTAATATGCGGTATTCGGTGTTCTTCAGGTCGAATATCTTGGATTGCAAGTGTCATTTTAATTGGATATACGTGCAAGATTGCTCTTTTGAAAGACAACTTTGTTTCAATTTGATACGATGTGTGTTGTAGAATATTTGCCAATAAATGTTTGATTTTTTGCTAAATCAGTAGTTTTGATAAAAACACTCAATGTTAAAAAGGAAGGAAGTTGAATGATACGGATAACATGCCGGAAGAGAGGGTGTAAACTCATTAGAAGGTCTGTAAGTTAAGTCACGGGAACCCTAAATGATTGTGTTCCGCCTTTCTCGAGTTTCCTTCCAGATTCAAGTAAATAATATTCAAGTTAATTATTATCAACAATAAATTTATTATAAATTTTCAAGGACCAAACCCAAAGGAAATTTGCCGAGTTGCCCGAGACGAATTTAGGGTTCTGTCGCCAAACTTACGAGCGTGGCGACGAAGTTATTTTTTATACAAAATTTTATTTTAAACAAAATCCAAATCCAGGATTTATCAAACTCTGCAAAATACGCCTCAGTATTTTTTGCCAGCGAGCGATTACTTCTTATGAACAAGAAAAAGTCGCAAGGAGCCAGATCGAGTGAAAACAGTGAATTCAGCAATTCGGAACCCAATTCATGCAGTTTGGCGTCGACAATTCCGGATAAATGCGCTGGTGCGTTATCATGTTTAAACAGCACTTTCTTTTTCGCCAAATGCGGCTGCGTCTCTTTCAAATTTTTATCGAAGTGGTCGAATAACTCACTATAGCATTGTCCAGTGATCGTTCTTCCTCTTCCTTCCTTTCCGGCTCCCGAAATTTTGGCTCCGTCTTCGCCTTCTTTGTAGTAAATTTGTTGAAATCCATTGTTATGTTGCTTAGTTTCTAGTGTGCAATGATGAATCCAGGTTTTATCATCGGTGATAACACGACCCAAAAACTCCTTCAGATCTCGCTTAAATTGCTCCAAATACTGCTTCGAACTTAACAGCCCTATCCGCTTATTGTCCATCGTCAGCAATCGGGGCACCTATCGGGCCGACAGTTTTTTCATCGGCAACTTATCATGTAAAATATCAATTTGCCGTTCCGGCCGACACACCGTCGGGCTTCTGCTACTTCGTGAACTTTCGTTCGTCAATCAGCGAGAATTATATCGTGGACTTTTTGGATGATTTCCTCGGTAACCATGCCGGATTTCCCGGTACTCTTCATCAAAAACGTACGTTTGCTCCCATTTAAATTCGTTGAACCAATATCTAACTGTGGTCATAGATCGCGAAGTCTCCCCATAAACAGCATCCAAATTGACTTTTATTTTTTCGCATTTTCCCATCTAAAAACAAAAAGCGAATAACGGAACGACACTGCTCTTTTTCCATCTTAGCGAAAATCACGAAACACTACTTGCTCGAATGGCTGTCAAATCTGAACTAACCTATCAATCAGTCTGAAAGTTTCTATCGCCATTTGATAGCTGGCAACACAAGATAATAATATCAACTTCCCTCAGAAATGCCCTCTGTCGTCAAGCACGGGTACTTATCGAACCGCCCTCGTAAAGAAACTGAAAAATTTAAATACAAGACCTCTGATACCAGTTTTTGTAAACGAAATGCCTTTATCACAAGTTTACCAATTTACCATATCCGCTAGCATTGAAAGCATGAAAAAGATGAAACACAAGGGTACAGTAAAAAAAATTCACTGGCAAGTTTGTACAGTACCGTTCCGCATTGCACGTTCTCGCTGTCGAAATAAAACACTAAATAAAAAAATAAAACTCAATTATAATAAACTTAAATTTTTTACAACGACATAGGCTTAATATAATATTTATAGGTTGTAACCCGCTTCCCTCGTGTGTTTAGCATTGACGTAAACGTGATCGAGTGAATTCCAATTACAGCCGACGCTTTAAAAATATTCACCACGGTCGCCGCGACATGAAATCGCTTATCGGCTAACATTGGCGCTACAAATTCAACGTCAAATCCACTATTTTAACATAATTTTTACTCAGATTCACTCAAGAATGAGGTAGAAGGTAGGTAAATATAGAAGTCTGACTTCTAAACTTCTGTCTGAAGTTTTTTCTGACAGAAGTGTTCAATTCAGAGACACTGATGAATTCCAGTATTATTTTCATGATTTGCTGAAGCAACCTCTATTTTTTTTTAGGAATTGTCATAGTGACGGCTGTGGAATCATACGGGATGGAGTTGTATGTCTAATTGAAGGATGTTGTTACACTATTTCGCCCATAGGGGTATAAGAAGAACATCCTATCTTTGTATGATTGCGATAACTAATGAGCAGCTACGTGTCTCGCTGCAAAAAAAAGTGGGTAGAAGTTACAATTTTCAACAAGATGATGCGACAGTTCCCAACACCCGTGTGTTAGGAAGCCAAATCTGAAACTTCTTCCTTGATCAGCAATTTCTTTGGACTTAAAAATAATAGAAAACTTGTGGAGGAAATTGGCAAATGTAGTTTATGCTAATGTACGGTAGCTTACAACAGTCGATGAGCTAGAAAGCTTGATCACGGATGCATATTTGCGAACCTCTAAAAAGGGTTTGTGAGACGCTTGAAAGCAAAGGTAAATAGATATAAATATGGAGGTAGAAAAGTGTGTGTAAATACTCTAAAAGTATACAGTGATACGCATAAGGTGTCTCATGATTTTTTCGCGTTGATATGAATCGAAATTATGTTGTTTTCAAGTTTCTCAGAAACTTTAAAGAAAAGTGATGGCAGTTTCACCGTAAATGAAAAGGAGCGCAACCTACTGCTCATAGAAATCCATTTCCCGAGAAGGTCTGTAATAAATGAAGGCACTGACGGGATGGTTCAAGTAAGAAAACCAAGCGGCTCGGAATGGAATGAGGCTGCGACCATACGTACGGAAAAACGTATAAGGTGGGCTTTAAACTCTGTCCAGCCCTTTAAATCGCCGGGAGTAAATGGGGTATATCCAGCCCTCAATCAGAAGGGACAGAATCTGCTTATATCGCACATGATACGCCTCTTTAGAAGTAGCCTGATATTGAGATGTATACCAAAGCCATGATGGCTGGGAAAAGCAGTATTCATACCCAAAGTGGGCAGAAATGATGAAAATAATCCAAAGGCGTGCCGGCCGATTAGTTTAAAGTCGTTTGTTTTCAAAACGATGGAGAAAGTGGTATATAATGATAATAGGACAACTCATCTATTAAAATATCCACTACATTCAAATCAACACGCATACAGGACAGGAAAATTAACAGACACCGCACAGCACGAGTTGACTCGCAGAATCAAAGAATCCTTAGAATATAAAGAGGTAGCACTAGGTGCATTCCTTGATATTGAAGGGGCCACTGACAATATCAGCCACGATGCGGTAAAGAGCGCGCTGACAAAAAAGGAGGTTAAGTCTACACTTATTCGCTGGCTGTCTCGGTTAGTGGTTGGGCGAAACGTCGTATGTAAAGTGGGATCAAGCACCATCAACGTACGTACGGACCGGGGATGCCCACAAGGAGGTGTTCTTTCACCACTACAATGGACTCTTGTAACAGATGAAGTCTTGTGGCAGACTGTCAGAAGCTGGGGCCATATGTCACGCGTATGCGGATGATATCACATTTCTAACCAGAGGAAAATACGAAGGGACACTGTGTGATATAATGCAGGGGGCACTTCGAATTGTGAACAGCTGGTGCCAGGAGATAGGTCTAAGGCTTAACCCTGATAAGACCACACTGGTGCCGTTTACAAGAAGAAGAAACATGGACCAACTCAGCACCTATAGCACCGCAACTATAGCTAAATGGGACGGAGATTGCGTGTAAAAATGAAATCAAGTATCTCGGATTGCTGTGGAACGGCAAGCCCAGGTGGAACGGACACATTAAAGCAGTGTCTGCAAAGGCTGTCAGAGTTCTGATGGTGTGCAGGAACATGACAGGCAAGTCCTGGGGTAACCCGGGAATCCTGCGGTAAATGTACACCATGATCGTGAGACCAATCATCACCTATGGAGCAGTGGCATAAGCAGACAAAATCCAGGAACGCAAGACGAAGCTTACACTCGATCGTGTTCAGCGTTTGGCGTGTGTCTGTATCACCGGAGCCATAAAGTCGTGTCCCACGGTAGCTCTCCAGAAAGTCTTAAAACTATCGCTACTTTATTTGGCATTGTATTATTTGGCATTGATAGAAACAGCAGCAACATCTACAATGTCAAGTATCTTCCATGAGGGAAGAGAAAATGGCCTCAGAATTGGGAACAAGGACCAAGCTAAACTAGTGAAGGTAACCCCATTCATATGCACCGACGCATCGCATGACGTCGACATTCAGCTTACACAATAACTTTTATGTAGTGCTGAGTGACAAGAGGGAATGGAGCGTTGAATCCAATATGCACTTCATAAGACGGAATGAAATCAGGTGGTATACGCATGGCTCCAAGACACCTGATGGAACAGGAATTGGAGCACTTGGGCCTGGCACCAATAATACCAACCGATGGGAAGTATGCTAAGTATCTTTCTAGCTGAAGTCTACGCCATCGTTGTAAGCGCACAACTCAGCATAGACAGAGGATACAAAGGCAAAACTATAGCTAAAATCTCCCATAGCCAAGTAGCCTTAAAAGCACTATAATCCCCGGTGATTACATCGAGAATGGTTTTAGGTTGTTGTAATACACTAAACTAATTGAGTGCGAAAAATAGGGTTACCTTATGCTGGGTGCCTTATACTATAGCCCCCCATGGGTGCTACCTTGTCGTGGTGGGGGGGCTTGACGAGGTTGCCCGTCATCCAGACGCGTGATCAAGTCACTAAAAGCACCCACCAAAAAAAAATATATGATCAGTGATAACAAAAATAGTAAATTAGGGGTGGGGATATACACCCTGACGTGTGAGGGAGCCTCGACCTCATGCGGGCTTCTCTCCAGCATTCATGCTGGGGATAAGTCGCCAGGGCATTTTTCAGTGGTGGAACACTTGGCCACTGAAGAATCAAAAATTACAAGTGAAATAATCAACGACGCAAGCATGTTCGCCCGAAGGCCAAAACTACTGCGAACTCCGCCTCAAAGAGTAGCCAAGCCTAATCAAGGCAACGAGAAAACATCGTGCAAGCAAACCTCATCGATCCGAAGTGCCATTCTCCAGGGGCCATTAAAAGTCATATACTGAACAACGTGGAAGGCGAAACCAATGATGCTCAACAACAACAAGACCCTCCTGCTGACAGTATATCGAGAACTTCGCCTGAGGAGGACCTGATAACGAAAATTGCCGCTGACAGAAGTGAGGAAGAGCGTCTAACAAGGAACATAAGCGCTATAATAAAAGTGATGAGAAATTCAACGAATGTCCAAAAAATGTCAACAAGGGCATCAAAAATGGGATTGACGAATTGGAGGACCTCGTTGATAGGATCCAGCACTATTGCCGCAGGTGGCTACGGGCGGAGAGTGAATTGAAAGAGCTTAAGAAAGTTCCAGAAAATAAAACTCCCTTCACCGAAAATGCTACTCCTCTCGTAAAAGGTAAAAGGGCGGCATGTAGCCCACTTAAACCTGACCGTAGGAAAAGGGCGAAGGGGCCGATAACAGTCGAGACAGGAGACAACAGTCAAGGGGAGGAGAAAAATGATGACTTTCAATTGGTGCGTTCTAAATCACAACAGAAGACTGCGAAGAAGATACACCAAGCGATAACAAAAGATTCCAAACAGGCGCCCGAAAAGCAAGAAGCCACGAAACACAGCACAATGCCAAAAAAGACCAGGAACAAGCAGCGCAAGGATGCTTTACTGATCAAACCTGCAGACCGGAGAACTTACGCCGAGGTCCTCAAGGAAATCGGGCAAAATGTGGAACCCGAAAAAAACGATGTCTGTATACGAACAGTAAGAGCGACCAGAACAGGCGGTCTGCTCGTATAACTCGGAGCGGAATCCACCGACAAGGGACGGTTCGAGAGCGCTGTCAAGGACCTCCTGGGCTCTAAAGCTGTTATCTCGACTTTGCAGCCAATGGCGTCTTTGGAAATAAGAGTCCTTGACTGCACTGCGGACGCCAAAGAAGTAGAAGATTCCATTAGGTTAATTCTTCCTACGGCAGAGAGCTTTAGGGTAAGGCTAACGGCTACCAACCCTAGAGGACAAAGGGCGGCAATAATAGACATCCCAGAGAAAGACGCTGTGCAACTCCTGGCCAAGGAGAAAATTAAAATCGGCTGGGTTGTGTGCAGGAAACGTCGGAGGGTTGCCCTAACTCGATGCTACAAGTGCCTTAACTTCGCACACATCTGCTTGAACTGCAAGGGGCCAGATCGAAGCAAACTGTGCTACAGGTGTGGCACTTCCGGCCATAAGGAGAAAGACTGCCCAAACGAACCCAATTGTATCTTGTGCAAAGATAAGGGACGGAAGTCTGAAGATCTGGCTCATATTCCAGGAAGTGGTAGGTGCTAGGAGTTCACAGAGGCACTAAGCAAGAAAAGAGCAAAGACATGATCCAAGTCCTGCAAATCAACCTACACCGTAGCTCAACCGCACAAGATTTACTAGACCTGGTTGCGAGGGCGAAAAAAGTCGACTTGTTGCTGATATCTGAGCAACACCACAACAAAGAGGAAGCTGGATGGTATTGTGATCGATCCGGCACCGCCGCCATCTGGGTACGTAATAGGGATCACAGCTCGGACTTGCTCCAGTGGAAATGGCTTCGTGCTCATCGGGTGCGCCGATTTGACTTTCATAAGCGTCTTTCCTACGCCGAATGAGTCAATTTCAACTTTTCAGAGCAGGCTCGATGAACTGGAGGAAACTGTCACGAGCACAGAAGGCCGAATCCTTGTTGGCGGTGACTTTAACACCAAGGCGATAGAATGGGGAATGCCTCATTTCAAAAGGATGGGCTTGGCAGCGAATGATGAGTGCAGATTTTCTGCTCTTGCGGTGCAGACACCAGTGCATCTGCTGGCACAATGCTGCGCCCTGTCCCGCAGGACAAGATACAGTTTAGGAAGCTGCTTCGCTGTCGAGGAAGATTTGGGACGCCTGAGGCCGGAACATATCATTGACTTTCTCCGAAAGGTCGATCTGTTTGAGGTGCTCTAGGCGCACCGGAAGGGTGGGCACAATAAACCTGTAAGGGTTGACGTGCACCATCCCCGACAGCAAATCAATCAATCAAGTTTCTCCAGCTACGTTTTTGCTCAGATTCTTTTTACATCCGTATATTATTAGCCTTTTAAATTTTATACATCTACATCCTTCAGGCCTATAGTTTTGTTTAGGACTCTTATAAATGTGAAATTAGGCCAGAGTCAAAATTGTAGGAACCTTCAACATCACACCATCGAGCTTCATGCAAATCTATAAAGATCGGAAGATAGATTGAGATACTTGCAGCTCAATAACTAATTATTGGTAGATACACTGCGTGTGACCGTGGGTAGTAGCACCTGAAGAACTGAATGTTTGAATTCACAATTGGAGATTGGTAAGAGTAGGCAAAAAAAAAAAACGTTGCCCTCAGCCATGTTTGTATGCCAATTCATCAAGTTTGCTAGTTCATCGGCTTTTCTGTCCCAAGTTTGCTATAATTTCTTTTCATTACTCGCGGCTTAATACGCAGCCTTGCATCTCCAGACTCATTCAAAGACCATCGGAGCTGAAGATGAATGCGAGGTGCAAAGTTGATTGTTTTCTTCTTAATTTGTTCATTTTCCGCCGCAAAGAGCAAACAAGATGTGCCTATTGATGCAAAATGCTAGGCCCGCTGATAGTCTTTCAATAATCATTATTTTGAAATCTAATCAAGTCTAATAAAAAAAATTGTTGTGACCTTACGTCAACAGCAAAGCAAGATAAATCGTTTCGGAAGAAACTGCGTAATTTGAATGGTATTTATACGGTAGACATTTGAATGATGTTCGTGCTGAGGAATTGCTCAATTTAGACACTTTACAATAAGTAAATTGACCACGACATGTTCCTTTTTTGATTGAACCAACTTTTTTGATTAATTTCTGTGCAGGTGAATTTGCGCCACGGCGACCTTAAATCTTTAGAGTATTTTATAAACGAAAACTCACTTAAGAAACGACATAATGGCTTTGTTAAATTTAACGATTTATTTTACGTATCAATCTAATGAACTTCAATTTGCGTGCAGAGGTCAAATGTTCACACCTTTGGAGGTGAGGTGTTCTTGATTGCACGATTTTTAAGGAATAATCACCAAATTATATGGAATCAAGGTTCCAGCAGAGACAACCAAAGACGCGTATCGTCTGGTTTTGGGCATTTAAGTGTTTCTTACTACAAAAAATGTAGTCTTTGCTCTTGAAATTTGGCATAACTAAATTGCGAAGTGATTTTTGGAGAGTCTAAGATCAATCTCCAGTGTTCCAACTTTTTGATTGCATGACTTGAGATTTAAGAATAAAGTTTTTTACGTCCCTCCCGAGCAAGGTTTGGACAGGAAGTTAGGAATCGATAAACTCAAAAAAAGATTCTTTTTAAATTTAAAAAAATTATGCTCCAATGGAAGAACTCACGCCTTTATTATCCCGGGAATCTCAAAAAGGGATGTGATCGCTGAGTTGATTCTACCTATTAGATTTTCTCTTTTATTCAAGTGATAAATACATTTCCGTTTTTTTTGGGTAATTCTTTTATATTTAATCGAAAAATTCGTTTCGGACACCAATCTGTGTATATTAAAAAATACAATTTTTTTTCAAATTTTTAGTGAGTTTTCGTGGCGGCAGAGGGCGTCTTGCGAAAGTTTCATTTTAGGCGATGCGCATCACGTGGGATATCCTGGAAAACATAAAGGATACTCTCAAAATTAGTTCGATTTTGTTCACCTTTTTCTAGATATCAAACCTAAGGAATTTAGGTTTTTAGTATTTTTAAATTGTTCTATAACTGTTTTTTCCAAAAGATCTTAAAAATATGCCATTTTTTGCGGGAAACAAACCATATAAAAATAAGGGGTATATTTATGCATTTTCAAAGGTTTCGTATCTAGTATTTATGTCAGTGAATCATGTACTCTTTGATTATTTTTAATTTCATTGATTAGAATTTGGGATATGGTGTGTACGAGTTTAACCCTTAGTTGGCACACGGGGTCTAAAGGACCCCACGCTCTATTCAAAGCGATTTTTCACATAGAAATCGTTAGGTTTAGGGCCTGTCGCGTCACCTACATTTAGAGGAGGGTTTGAACTAACATTCCACGCAGGTAAAGGTTGCATTCATCGCTTACCTGCCAACGCGAGCGGTTCGAAGTTCGGTTGGGGTCCCTCAGACCCCGTGTGTCAGTGATGTCATTTCAAATGAAATTCGGAGCAAATTTTTTGTGTGCTGTTTTGAGTGATTTGTGAACAATTTATAAAGTAAGTAATTAACTGAAGTCAAAATAAATTTTTTAAATTAATAATAATAAGAATTATAATAATTTTTAAAATCACGTTGCTAGTATTATGGCGCGGTATAATCTAAGGCATCGCAACGTGGTCGATTTATTGCATGAAGATGACGTGGATGACACATTTCTCGTTGAAGCCTCTTCTGGGGAGGAAGATCGACTCTCTGTAGAAGATGAGGGCACCGATACGGACGAATATCAACCGTCCGAAGACGGTTCCGACGCCGACAGTGATCTGGAAAATGTACCGCTTCAAGAACGGCTACGCATGGCTCGTGAACAGGATGCTATGGAGGTAGACCTCGAAAGTGATGATGACCGTCCACTGGAGCAACGTCTGGCAGCAAGAGCTCGAGGTCGACCAAGCAAGATTCTTCGCGGTAAAAATGGCTACCGCTGGAAAATTCGAACCGATAGACGCGAACCGTCAGGTAAATACCATTAAAAATTCCAAAGCTATTGGGCCTACGTCACGCCGAACTTTCTAGGCAGGCGACAGCGTGCATGCGCTACCTCGAGCGCACGTGCTCTGGACCTTTCTAGTTGAGTACCTGCTCTGCTGACCCTTCACTCGCACAGCAGGTATATAAAAGCAACATAGTCCCTGTGCCCGCATAGCACACACACACACAGATATGCTTACACATTATTTCGATTTTTAGATCGGGTCAGCGTGCATGAAGAGAGAATTCCTGGACCAACGGGTGCAGCTGCAGGACTGATGACATTCCATGAATTATGGTCAGTTTTAATAACCGATGAGATGTTAGAAATCATAGTCGGTCATACGAATACTGAGATAGAAAACGTTTGTTCTAAACTCATGGCAGGAAATGTTGCAATGCAGTCGTATCATCGTCACACAGATGTTGATGAAATTAAAGCTTTTATTGCTATTTGGTATTATTCCGGCGCTTGGAAATTGTCGCACGTCAATATTCACGATCTTTGGCAGAATGAAAACGGGTTCGCCATGTTTCGTGCTGTAATGCCAAGGGCGCGTTTTACGTTTATTTACAGATGCATTCGATTTGATGATAGAGCTACTCGTGATACCACTGATAAACTCGCGCCTATCAGGGAAATTTGATCGAAGTTTATTACTAATTGTCAAAATGCTTATAATTTATCGGAAAAAGCAACTGTCGATGAGCAGTTGCTTGGTTTTCGTGGTAGGTGCGGGTTTCGGATGTATATAAAATCAAAGCCGGACAAATATGGTCTGAAAGTTGTAGCACTGAACGATGCCAAAACAAGCTACCTGTACTACGGTGAACCGTAGTTAGGAAAAAATACGCGTGTTGAATTGCTTTCCGGTGAAACTTCTTCAGAGTATTTTTTTCGAGCAGTAACAGCCCCGATTCATAATTCAAAAATCACTGCCACATGTGACAATTGGTTCACGAGCATTCCTCTGTTCGAACGGTTTCAGAAAGAACCATACGGTTTAACAATTCCTGGGACGATTAGGAAAAATAAGCGTGAAATTCCAGCTCAGATGAAAATCCCGTCGAAAACCGTACCAGATTCGCAATTCTGTTCCGCCGAAAATTCGAAAATCATGCTCGTGGCATATACGCCGAAAAAAACAAAGTCGTTTTTTTGGCGTCTACTTATTCACAATCGACAGGAATAACGGACGGAAAGCCGAACTTTGTTTTGCGCTATAACGATACCAAAGGTGGTACAGATAGATTTGATCAACTGTGTCACGCGTACACGGTCTCTAGGAGAACAAATCGTTGGCCCATGCAGTTCTTTTTCGGTATTTTGGACCAGGCAGCTGTCTATGCCAGGATTTTGTTAAAATGTGCGTACATAAATGCAGAAAAAGTAAGAGCAAGTAACTGTTTAAATCGACTAGCAGTACATCTTGCGAGGTCATTTATGATGACAAGGCTTGGTAACCCGTCAGTACGAATTACCACAAAGGTGTGCATGAAAGGCATCTTGGGCTTAGATGAACCCTCTGCCATCGAAAATGAACGACCACGTCTTCCAACGAAAATGAGATGCACTGTCTGTAGTCGTCACAAAGATGCTTGAGACCGATGTGCGATAATCATCGTATGTACTTATGCGTCGAATGTGCCGGAGAAAGCTAATTTTAGCTGGAGTTTTTCCAATTACTTTAAGTAAATATCATTAATTTTAAGTAAGAACATGTATTTATAATGTAAATTGTCTTTTTAATACGATTATATTGAAAAAAATATGAAAAAATGCTGTCTTATTTGTACCTTCATTTTTCTGCATTCATTTTGCAGAATAAATACCTTTTTTAGAAGTACCACTTTTTCCATCATATACATTTTAAAGAACAGCTATTGCTACGTTAACCCTCAAATTTTCATGAAAAAATATTGAAAATTAAAAAAGATATGAATTTTTAAATAAAAAATGCACATTTTTGCTTACTTTTTTTTCGACAATTTTTTTTTAGATAATTTAACAATGAAAATTGACTTCAACAATGACACAATAAACTTCAGAAAGGCTTAAACTATATGTGTGATTTTTTCCGAAACTTTATATAAACAATTAACAAAGTTATAAACATTTTTTACGCTGGGATCCAATGGACCCCGTGTGCCAACTATGTAATTTTTAGGACGTGTGTCACGCAAGGTCACGCAAGTAGCTTTGACAAAAACGGGCTTAAAGTTTTTTGATTACAATCTTTACTAGGAGAACGTGTACAGATTATGTGTTTGGGTTTAGTGCCACTAATCAGCAATCCCAGGAGCATGCAGAAAGTCTTCTAACTCTTCCAGTTGCTGTAAACTATCTGGCAAAGTTTCTCATGCAATTCGTGCTTCCTTTGACTGATTAGTTCTCCTAATATTTGCTTGATTTATTCGCACCTCATCAACTGCGTTTGCTCAAGTTGTTGCTGCTTCACCGAATTTTTAAGTTCTAGCAGCTTCATTAAAGGTAGATGGTGTGATCCAAGCAGCAATAGCTTCAGTTTCTGTGGAAGCAAATGTAGATTTCGGAGTAATTTCCCATATAAAATTGTTGTAGTCTTCATTTGTATTTTGTGTATTACCACCAAGATATCTATTTAACAAATCATCCTTATTTGATGACTTAAAAACTTTCAAAACATGCTCTTGTACACTCGGACCGAATGTTGGTTTATGGCTGTATGACTAATTTTTTGTTACTTTTTTTAAAACTCGCACCAGTCGGGATTGCATTCAGCGTGTTGCAATTGGGTATCCGTAGAAATTCTGTGGAAATAACCGCCAAGGATTTATTTTTTCATTTCATGCAACAAAAGGATATCCAAGTTTTCTTTCAAACCTGGATGTTTTTTATTGTAAGACCATTAGAAAGCGACATCTGTCCGATCAAATTTAAGGTCTATTCAGTTTTTTAACGATTTGAGCTGAAACTTAAGCTACTGCGTTTGAAGTACTGCCTCTTTTTTGGTGTTTCTTTTTTTCTTGTTTTTCTTGGTCTTTCATGGAATTTTTCCAAAAAGTTTATTCACTTCCATTAAACTTCGAAATATTCTTCTCCTATGTGAAGGACGCACTTAAATTGTGTATGACAAATCATCGTAGTAGGGTTTAGAAACCCTAAAGAAATTTTATAGTTTGAAAAAGTTTTGCTACCTCTGTCACCAATATAATATTCATAAATCACAATAAATAAGTCTTTGTATTCTCCACGGTTCCATCAGTCTTCATAGTTGGCGGAACACCAGGACTTATGCTCATTATACCACATGGAAAATTCAAAAACATCGAACCTCGATTTATTTTGATTACACGTATGACAAGTGATGATTTGACTTGTAGGTCAATAAATTTACCCTCATTTCAATTGTAGGAAACTACAATTGAAATGACACCAACCAAAGACGTAGAACCTCTTTTTATCCAAGGGCCATAAACGGTCAAAATCTCAGCTTCATAGCCAGCTTCCTTATTCATCTCGATTTCCTCTTTCACAACTTTTTTAAGAACTAAATCAATACACATTTTTAAAGCTTTACGGAAGCATGAATTCACAGTATAATAAAGAGATTCGGAAACGTAGGAGATATATTCATCAAAGAAATTAAAATTTTCAGTCCTTGAAAACGTACGCCAAGTGTTCTCAAAACAAAAACTATTCTTTGGTTGATTTCGTAAGTTTTCTCTACCAAGTAATTCATCTACCAAGTAGTTCATCTACAGCATTATCCGTCAACTTTCGGTAATAGTGCTTCTGACGATTCTTCGACTTTGTGCCACGGCTTTGTTCGCTATGCAACCCCACAACAGGTTATTTTTGCCACCAAACATCAAACTTCCTCTGTTGAGTGTAGCGTAACTGCTAAAACTATGCACACTTTGGATAGGTATCACAAAGAAAAAAGTTTGGGTATCCTAGCAGCGGAGCTTTCTGAAAGCGAGAGCTTGTAAATTTAACGACGTGGGTGAGTGAATAGATCGTAATATTGTCCTTTTTGAGCTTATATGTATGCGAGCAATTTAGAGGAAGTAAACTCTGGTAATCTAGGAGGAAGTGTTCTGTACTTTCTTGCTCCTCGCCGCAAGCTCGGCAGGTGTCATCCGTTTGGATTCCTATTCGTTTGGTGTGTTGACCTAGAATATTATGGCGCGTTAATACTGCCACCAATTTCCTAACGCCATTTTGTTTTTTTCTAGGAGTTGTTCTCGTTTAATTAGGATGAGGCCAAAGAGCTCGGCTTATCCTGAAGTCTTTCCTATAATTCCAAGCCGTATCTGTCTCTCCCCAGAGGATTTCGTCTAGTTCCCTTTTTACTGTTGCTAGTGGCACTTTAATTGTGTCTATTCTAGTGGCATTTCGGTCGGCTGATCCAGCTCTCGCTTGCTCATCCACTGTTTCGTTTCCCTCTACACCGCTGTGTCCCGGAACCCATCTCAGTTTTACATTTACTCGGGTTATTGCGGTTTTGAGAGCCTGCCTAAAATCCTGCTCCAGTTTTGAAACTACGCGGTTAGATGCAAACGCCTGCAGTGCCGGCTTACTGTCCGAGAGTATTTGTATTCTTCCATTAAGGTTGTTTGTTGCCGCTTTTATTGCAAACACTTCCGACTGGAAAACTGTAGTGTGGCTCTCCAGTTTATAACTTAGGTTGAATTGCGGGTGATCTGGGAAAAAGATTCCGGCGCCGCTTCCCTCATCGGTTTTCGAACCATCGGTGTAGATAAAAATTTCACTTCCAGATGTGAAATCCTGCATCGTTTTCCACGCTTCTCTGGTCGGAATGCTGATCTTGTATGGAATTGTTCTGTCCACTATTGGTTGAATTCTATCCAGCTCCCTTTTCCTTGACGGGGCCATTCCCTCTATTTTTACCAAAATGCATACGTGCCCGTTTGTGTGTGGTTAGATAACCCATATGTGGATTTCAATCGAGTGGCATGAGATTAAGCATTATCTCCATTTCACCAGATGGCGTAGTCCGAATGGCGCCAGCTCTCTTGCAACCGTTTTCTTTTGTAAGATCTTCCACCAAACCAATGCCCCGTAGTTGGTTATTGGCCTCACTACTGTTGTGTAGATCCAGTGGGCAAGTTTGGGTTTTATTCCCCAGGTTTTCCCCACTAGTCTTTTCAGTGTGAATAGCATCGCTGTAGCTCTCCATCTAACTGCTCTTATGTGTGGAGTCCAAGTAAGCTTACTATCCAAGGGTACTGGATACTGGTATGGTACTGATATCTTTTCCGTCCATGGTCAGGGGTGAAAATGTCTCCGGTTTACGGCGCTTTGTTTAAAGCATAAGCTCCGTTTTGTCGGCATTGGTGCGCAGTTCGTTTAGCTTCGCCCACCCAAAAAGATGTGAGAGTGCAGTCTGCAATTCCGAAATGGTTTCCGGGAACTTTCCATTTGTCAGTATTATGATATCGTCAGGGTACGCTATCGTTTTGAAACGCTTCCCGTTTAGGTCTTCCACTATTTGGTTAACAGAGAGTACCCAGGCAAGTGGTGATACTATGCCGCCTTGTGGTGTAGTCCATTTAGTTAGATATGGATCTATTGCATATCATTGAATGGCTGTTACTGTGCTCTCAGTTTTTACATTTTTGAAGGCTCCCTCGATATCAATCAAGGCTGCCAAGGTGTAATCTTTGATGGCAAAGTTCTCCTCTATTCTCCTTACGACTTCGTGTAGTGTCGTCTCTGTTGAGCGCCCTGGGAGGCATGCATGTTATTTGGGGCAAAGCTCCGTTATGTTCACGTTGCTTTTTATGTACCCATCCACCAGGCGTTCCAGGGCTTTTAGCATGAAAGACGTTAAGCTGATACGTCGGTAATCCGTTGTTTTGTAGTGGCTGGCATTTTGCCGGCTTCGGTAATAAAACTACTTTAGCTTTTCGCCAGTCCAAAGGAATATAACCTTTGGATTTGGAGGCTCTATATATTTTCAGCAAAATCCGTATTATTTTGGTAGCCGCTTTCATTAGCATGATCGTATACACTTTGTCGGTTCCTGGTGATTTGTAAGGTTCGAAGGTACTAATGGCCCAAAGGACCTTTTCTTCGCTTACTATTTCTTTTAGGGGGGGGGGGGATGGCACGGTAAGGAGTCACGTTATGTACTTGAGCCCAGAAAGTGCTGGTTTAGTAGGAGCTTGAGACGTTCTATGCTATTTGTTGTCCACGATCCGTGCTCCTTTTGGAGCATCGTATCCACATGCGGTTCTCTTTTCAGAGCCCTACTTAGCCAAGATGTCTCGTTTCCTCCCTCAATATTGCTGCGAAATAGATTCCAGGATTTACTTTTCTCCCTTCTTACAGCTGTTTTAAAAATTTTCAGATTTCGTTTATAGTCCTCCCAATCCGTATTTCAGTTTGTGAGGCAAGCTATTCTGAATAGTCTCTGAGTATTTTTCCTGATCTCTTCCAGTTCTTTGCTCCACCAGCTTACCTTCTTTTGTTTGACGTTAGTGGTTGGACACATTTCACTGAAACTATCGACCAGTATACTTGTGATGTATCTCACTTCATTGTCGATGTCCTTTCGACTTCTCAATGGATTCGCCTGGTGTGAACCTATATATCTTTTAGTTGCGTTGGTGTAGCCGTCCCAATCCGCTTTCCTAGGATTGCAGTGGACCAATGGGGTCTTCTCGACTCTTCTCACTTGAAAGGTGATCTATTGGTGGTCCGACAGGCTAGGTAAGTCACATACTCTCCAGCCGTGCAGGTTTTCCAATGACCTGTGTTGTGATTAGATTGACGTCGGAAGTATGAAAGTCTACACACCCTTATTTCTATTGCCAATGTTCAAAAATTATCGCTGAAACATTCCATGGATCTGGAGAATTCGTTTGAATACTGTTGGGTTGGCATTTGGTTCGAAGTGTTAGTGCTTGTTAGTAGTTACGCTACGCTCTTGAATATCTACATTTTGGAGAGTTTCATTAGGTTTTTTCCACGTGCACTGTCAACCAGCGTAGTCTACCCGATTTGTTTTACTCTCATCTAGTCAGATGACGTTTGTGACGATGCATTTTCGTGAACCTAAGAATTGCTTGGAGATGGTGTATTTGGAAAAAAGGTACACTCCTTCGTGCCGAAATGTAACGCATGTTTCCGTTGGATTTTCTTGTAGTCGCAGCTGGAGTGCTGGTGTTGACGATGGCTTGAAGTCGCACATTCATCAAAAGTGTCACATAACGGACCAGGAAATTAGCTCTGTCACTATGTACCTCACCTGAACAGTACCGGACATGTGTTTGGAGTCGTGCATCTTGTAGTAAATTACCTTTCACTAATCTGATTTAATTGTTTTGTCAATGGATTCGGACCGGGTGGTTTCACAATCACCAAAGTTAAATTCAAATTCTTGTCTCCTTACTCTGCATTCGGTTTATGCCAAACTTAGGTTTGCCCATCGGAGTCCAAAACGTTAAATTTTGATTTGTCCGACAAAGAAACATTGTCTTACATGAGCCGATATGTTTAAAAAATTCTATTTTGCGAAAGAAAAATTATACTGTAAATTTTTCTGCTTATTAAAGGATTCTAGCCAACAACTTGATGTGATGAAGTGTGTTAAAGTGATGCTCTCGTAAAGTTCGGCGACTAGTGACAACCCAACATGACCTACCCAACCCATGGTTTATCTCGATGGCCGATTTCGTTACCGACAATTTCAGATTTTGTTTAATTTTCCGCACTATATAGTAATCATCAGATCAGTTGAAAATTTTGTTTATTTGGTTTGCAATACATTGAGAATTTCTTCCTTTGCAATATCTTGAGAACATGTTGTTTGAAATAAAAATAAGCTGTGAGTCACGAATATCAAATATCAAACGAATTTATGAACTTCATTATTTTCTGTTGCCCGTTTCCCTTGGAATTTCGTATTCATCGAATAAAAATTTTCTTGCTATCATAATTTAAACACACAATTTCTCTTTCAACACTTAACCATCGGCATACAACGTGAAAAAAAACTCCTCACCCATACAACACTGGGTTAGATTTACCCCTCAAAATATTGTTTCTGTTCTGTGCGTGTATTCTATTCAATATGTGCTCAGAGCCTCCACCTCCAGCTAATGTGAAATTCAGTACATTTGAATGTGTTTTACATAAAATTTGACGCATTCGAAAAAGTCTTGGGGTTAAAATAACCCCACGGTATATGCGAAAGGTTAACCAACACTTGTTCTCTCATAATTCAATATATGAATGACAGTTCTGTATAATGAACGAAATAACAGTTCTATATAATCAACGGAATAACAGGAATTCATATTTTGTTCATATATCTCTCACTAATTTTAATAACATTGGCTATGTTACACATAAAATCACATCTTTACATCGGACTCCGTGGCGCAACGGTAGCGCGTCTGACTCCAGATCAGAAGGTTGCGTGTTCAAATCACGTCGGGGTCATAGCGAGGATTCTATTTTTTAATTGTTTACGTTTATAGCATGTATATGCTATATGATAAATGCAAGGAAAATTCACTTCATTGAACATATGACAAACGATTTCTACTGTTTTTATGAATTTCCTTAGCTTTCTAAATAGTCAAATTTTTTTGTGGTATGACTATCTCCGCGAAACCTGTCAAATTGATGGGTTAGCTGATTTCATAAACAATCCTTATTTATAAATCCTCCAATGGTAAATATAAAAATGAAAAGAAGTTTTTCGTTGGATCCAAATTAGTTATCTTAATGGCGCCTCGATATTGTTAAGACTGATATTGTTTGTTTTCTTATTTCGCATTCACCAAAATCGAAACTCAAAGTGATTCTCGCACTATGCGAAACGCAAAATATGCCGCAAACATAACGTCACATCGAAAGGTCGTTCAGTTCAAATAGTTCCCATGTAACAACGCACACAAGAAGACTAAACAGTTAGGCTGCAGCATGCTTCGAGTTTCATATTACGCGACGATTGGTCTGTACCGATCCCAAAGTACCCTCAAAACATGCGACGATCTTCAGTATAGTTGTTGCAGTTGCAGTGGTAAGAACATTTTTCAAAGATAGTTCACAAGAGCTTGAGTTATTGTGGACAGGCTTCGATTATTGTCAGTATTTGCAATAAGATAATTCAATTCGGGCACAACATTTGTTTTGTTTTCACCGATTAATCTTTTTTAGCAATCATGAGTTAAAATAGGAGAAACAGAAACAGTGGGAAACAGAGCATAATTACTCACATTAATGAAGATTGTCTTAACGATATCTGTGAAGATCAATATGAATTAGATTAAAGAAAAGAACACCGGCTACACCGAAACTAGAAAAATGGAAGGATCTTCAGATAGTGAAGAATAAAACTTTTTGAAAGTTCTTCGTTACGAAAACTATGCAATTTATTTCTGGTTCGGCCAGCAAAGGCTAGTCGTTGGGTCCTTAAACTTGATTATTCAAGCACATCCTGAAATGTGACGGCAAAAATTGAAATTCTATCAGACGCAACAAACTAGGGGTAGGATTTCTTGACGTGCGCCATCGTCAATGTAGGAACTCCGACATACCCAAGAAGCAGTTCTTTCCAAGATTACTTCACATTGTCACACATTTGATATCCCAAAAATCAACCTCTTATAACTGTTCAATTTCCCCATCAATATCCGATCACTATGGCCTATTTCTAACGCTTAATCCGAAAACATTGCGACTTCCATCGTAAGTCCGAGAACTAGTGTACTGAAGATCTCGAAAATTTCTTACCCCCTATTCCTCCTGAACATACTTATATAATACGATCCAACCAAGATATAGATGTGAAAATTAAAGACCTCTCTTAATCGATACTAGGCTGCATTGACTATCATGGCCCTAAAAAAAACTAAGCAAATGCTGTACGGATGCCTTACAGAGGATACGCTAGCACTTATTATTGAAAAAATGAAGCTCCAGAGGCTAAAACATATTTTTCATAGGGGCTTTAACCAGGAAAGTAATAAATATCTCACGTTTAAAGAAGAAATCAATGCCACGTCTAATAAAAGAAGCAAATGAGAAAGGAAACTAACGACAGAAATTTAAGTCTACGAAAGTAAACTGAAATGTCTAAGATCATCTTTTGATGTCTTCAAACAAATAAACATGTTACGAGGACGACAGGAACAAAACTTCAGTATCGATAGAGTTCCTGTGAAAAGTGGGGGCAGTCATTTTCAACAGTCGATAAAAAGCTCCAAGTAATTCCCTCCTTTCACAGTAATCTTTACCAAGAACGGAGCCCGGAAAACGTGATAGCACCTAAGATAATTTTCTTTTTAAAAGCCAGAAACATCAGCTACCAGGGCTGATATTTAACCATCTTCTTCAACATAAACAAGGCAGTGTTACCAAGACATTATATCTTCGGTAACTTTATTCGGTTATGAGGCTGAAGTTGAAGAGATCCTTACCAGCATGTAAAGCAAGCCCTTGGCTGGCCTCGATGTCATACCCAACAAAGTTCTGAGGAAGTTTGGAGTAGTTGTTGTGAAAATGTTCGCGAGCCTCTGTAACAGCTGCATCAGTAATGGCTACATTTCCCCAGCCCTGAAAATTGGGCAATCTTGTCCTCATTCCAAAGCCATACTGCGATTGTAATATTAAATATTTCGGACCAACTTTGCTACTATCTAACATAGGCAAAGTCCTGGAAAAAATCATTCTTCGTAGCTTTAAGGTGTTCTTGGAAAATTTGATTCCAGAGTTTCAGTTTGAATTCCAACATAAAAAGTTAACTGAACAAGCAATAATGTAGATGCACGATAAAGTCACTAAATTACTAAGAATTTGCACAAAAAAACAATGCACAATTGCTGTCCCACTGGATCTACTCCGTTTAGACTGACAGACTGACCTTATGGGCTTATCTCTTCAAATTGCCCTCACCTCCTTACAATGATCATGGATTACAGAACTATTAAACAGAACCTTGACTTTAAAAATCGCTTTTCTTCTTGAATATCGCTAGCTTCAACACCAAAACCCATCTTATCAGAAGTGCCAAAAGGTTCCATACTCGGGCCTTATCTTTTTTTTGGATGTACCGATGAACTTTACGATGTACCGAATCCCACAAACTCTACATGTCGAAACTTGTGCCAGTCTTGCATCCATAAGGTTAATATGTTTGTAGGCTGTCAGTGGCAGTCCAACAAAGCAAGTCAATACGAGTGAGAATTGATTGGGAGGTGGTACCGCCTAAGGACACCATTAAGTATTTTGGCGTGAATCTCACCAAAACGTTCGAAATAAACCCTCACGCAAAGAAAGGTGTAAACAGAGTTAAAGGAGCAGCAGCGTTAATTTCACCTCTCCTTTCCTCCAGATCACTTTTCCTAAATGTAAATCTCTTTATTGATAAAACGATAATTCGGCCGATCATCACCTACTCTTTCTCAGCTTTGATGACAATTTCATCGACAGCGGCAGAACAGATAGAAATATTTGAACGAAGGATACTTCGAAAATGTGTTTCAAAATACCCATTCCTCAACAAAATTGTTATAAAAATCATTTACACTCTGTAAAGAGACAAACATTATTCCATTTTGAAATATATATGACCAAAACCAGCGAGATGACTCCTTGCCCCGAAAATTCTTCATCCTCCATCTCACCACTCAAAATATCACCCCAATGACGAACCCCAACATAGTCCCTTAAAACCAGATTTTTACCATATGGTGGCAGACAATACCTGTTGGGGTTAAACAAGTTAATTCCTAAACTAGAAGATTCCCGAATATCTCTCCATACCCTGGACATCAGGTCGGATGGCATTTCGTCCTTTTCAGAAAGTTGTATTCTTTTAACGCTAAGAAGAGAAGAAAGCCAGCCAGAACAAACGAGAAGGTTGAACCGTGAATAAATATAAGTTAATAAGTTTTTAGGTTTATAATAGGTTAAATGTTGTTAGTTTTAAGTTTTCTTTGATTGTGAACAATTAGGGATAATTGAAAACAAATAAAAAAGACTTTTACTTTGCAATGATGTATTCGAACGTGAATTTTTATATTATTCAATTCAAATTTAGTTGTGATCAATTGATTTGTTCGTGTTTTGATCCATCTGTCAAATTGACAGTTGCTCATAGACATAGGTGTATAAGAAACGCACGTAACCTTGCGTTAAATAGAGTCTTACATAAGGACGTCATTGACACCTATTACAGCTAAGTGTTCTCGCTTGGCTTGTTTTCCAATTTCGTTGCTTTTGACGTTGTGCCGAACTAGTTCATTGCAGAACTTTGGCCTCTATTTTAATCTGCTCAATGCTATGATGAAAAGCCACTTTTGAGAAAATCCTGGATTAAACTTAGATTAATGCAAGGCTACTGAACTGAAAATATAATAATATAATTTTAACAATATCAAGGCTCAAATACCAATCATACAAATGATTCACAGGTTAAGGTTAAGCAGAAAATCAGCGAATCAAGCCAAAATTTTGAGTCTTCCTTCGCTGTTTAAATTGGAATATTTCGGTAAAATCCCACGAGTATAAATCAATGTTGTTAGCAATAATACCACACCGTATGAAATTATGATATAAATAACCATAAATAATTAGAAATTGCTATAAAAGTGTTTGCTTAGCAAAATTTTCACAAACATATTCGAGTAGGTGAATGTGAAAGAGCACTCACCGTCCAATATGTGCCATTCACGCCATTCATTTGTTTGAAGCATTCTCAATCCATAGTCGGCGCCATTCAACAGTGTGCAAGGCTACTATTTGTCATATTATTATGATATTATCTGGATTATTTGGATCATCTATTAATCATTCAACACTAGACAGGTTAATGTGATGAAACAGCTATTTTGCTAAGAAAACTTCATATGTGAGCATATACACATATCTGCAGCTGAAACGAATAAGGCTAGTATCCATTGCATCAGATGCTCGCGAAACAGATTAACTGAATGGAGATGTAATTAAGATGGCTGCGACTTAACAAAGATGGATATCTTCTGAGCAATCTCCATTCCAAGACATATTGCAAATGATCTGCTGGAAAAACTCATATATTCAGATTGCTGCTATAGATTTCGTTCAGCGATAAGTTCGACGCTGTATTAATTTTCAGCCGAAAATCCGATAAAACTGCGAATCAGCTGAAACTTTCCCCCGAAAATTCAAATTTTCGCGCCATTTTCTTTTATTTTATGTTAAGATTTTATGTTTTCTTCGTAAATACTTTGAACAATTCTAATCTCTATCGGCAGCACAAAAGTCCACATTTGCAGCTTACCTAACATTACAGAATCAATCCTAAAAAAACGACAATATAACTCCTTAGCAGTTGGCATAGATTCATTATCTAAAGATTGATATCGTTCCCCAGATAAAGCAAATGGGACTGAATGTCTTGGAAAATGACGGGAAGATTCAATCGTAAATTTAAATTGATTTATTGCTCGCTAATTGATCGACTTACAAAGTTTTATCATCAATTTATGATTGCGTTTGTCGCGAGCAATTAAAGTCAATTTGATATTTAATTGTCATAATGAATTAACGCAATAAATTATTATTGATAACGTGCAACAGTGGTAATTTGGATTGATCCTTATCGGGTATTTGCAGCCAAAGTTGCATTGGGACGGGCAAAGGTAGCATGGAGGAAATCTTGAGAATTTTACAGCAAGCAAAGTACGAGTTTGGGTTAAAAGTAAGAATTCAGAAGACTATAAGATTTTCTCGTATCACATTTGCAGGATAGTCGCAGGACACAACTGTGTACAAGAGTTTCCCCATACCGCAACGGGTATTGTTTAGTCCTTGCGAACATCAAAATTGTGCTCCGAATCTTTAAATCAATTTTTCATAGCAAAACGACTTTTCACTCTAAGGAAAAGTAGCATTTGATACCTTTGGGAGGACGTCGTCCTGTTGCGAGACTAAAAACGTTGGATCTCTAGAATCTCAAAGTACGTTTGGCATAGGAGGATGCAGAAGACCAGTTCAATTATCACGTGATTAAGATACTACCGAACGTAGCTACACAGAAGACGAAAGACACGAAGGATATATGAGTCTGGCAGTCACAAACTCAAAGATCACATTTGCCGTACAGTTGATTGGCCATGCTAGCTCCAAACATCTTCTAGCACGTCAAGTATCTGCTCAATACTTTGTGAGAATCAGTCCATTATCAATGGGATCAAGCAGGATTCCATGGATTATGTTTTACTATCGCTAGATGTAATAACAAAACAGCGAGAACACTCCGGGAAAACTCCCGATCTAGCTAATTGTAACCAAAATTTGTTTAAGTTTATTTTTATTGGTAAATACTTTCTCATTATCATCATTGTCATCATCAATATTTCCTTCTCTTCGTTAGGTTTAACAAGAACAAAATGCAAAATAAAAAGAACTTTTTTTAAATCTGCTCTTCAAAATTTTCCATAATCGATTCCCGACCATTCTCGTTCGGTCTTCCTCAGCGATATATAACAGAAGACCAACATATTTTGAAACATTGAGTGGAAACGAAACATAAAGATAAATATACTATTTGTTGCTCTATCTCTCTCTACCAGAAACCGTTCAAGAGTGTTCTTGCTGTTTACTTTGTTACTGAATTTTATGTATTTAACTGTATCTGAGTTCGAGAAAGTGTTATGCATCACGTTCAAAGCTACATGAGGAGTAAAAGGGGCCACTGAGATGTACGGTTCTGCCATTTTCATTGTCCATCTAGCATCCAATGGTTCAATATCCAGCCTGGACCGGACGAGAGAGAGAACAAACCGGAGAAAGCAGTCTCGAATATTTGAGTTCAAATCCTGGTTGGTGGCGATTTTTATGCCTGTCTATTCAAAACCTATCGAATAATAAAGGTTTCAATGCAATTCTAGAAAGACGTAAGTAAGCTGGACTGTTTTGTAGTAGCGTAAGGATATTAGTGAAATTTTTATGGATTCGGTTACTTGCGAGAGCCACGACCAGAGCGGATGAAGTCCAAACGTCCGAACGCAAGTGCGATTTTCTACTATTATAACGATTAATTGTATAATTAAATAAGTACATATTAAATATATTTAATAATAAAAAATGAGATAATTGTATCTCTTGTCTTTTTTTATATTTTGTCTCTAAATGGCCAAGCGCCTCGGGATTGTCGACGTAGTAGAGTGATTTGACGTATCCCCACGAGAAATAGTCCGGCCGTGTTAAATTACCAGATTTTTTCAGGCTAATCCACATAGACAAAACGATAAATTATGCGTCATATCATGCTTCTTTCAATAAGTCGACGGTTGCACGAGTTATATGGCATGTCACAGAATCCTGTTGAAACCAGTCCCTCGCATTATAGCGAGACAATTCCTGAACGAGAAAGTTATTGATCATGGTTCCACTGGCGGTCAACATTGATTGTCATGTTATTCCCAGCAGCACTTTGCAAAAAAATATATGGATAAATGATGACACTGCTCTAAACAGCATACCAAACAGTTACTTCCTTCGAACGCAACGGTGTATGGAGAACTTTGGCGCTTTAATGACTCATAATTCCAAATGAAGCAGTTATTTATTGACCACCTGGTAGCCATTCAACCAGAAATGAGCCTCATTGCTAAACGAAATGAACTTATGAATTTGGGGATCAGTAGCAATTTGATCTTGCATTCATACATCGATACGAGATAGATAGAAAACCCACAGCCACAGACACTATCATACAAAACTTTTTGAACAAATCCCAAACAGCGTAAAAACGCAGCAATAAGGCAATTAATAACAAGACTGGAACGGGCAATCTTACCAGACGAAGCCAACTTCAAGGAATTAAAGACGATATACACTATAGCAGAAATAATGGATACGAGAAAGATCTGGTGAATAAGATAAGAAGGAACTTTAAAACACCCATAAAACACACAGAAAAGAAGAACAAAGCGATAAGAAAGTTTTGGTATCATTAACATATTTGTTAATGATACCAAATCATTATTCCGATTTGGCGAAGCTGTTCAAGAAATATAAAAAAAGGAGCAGTTTGGGACAAATACAATGAACAAACATAAACGAACAGAACCCGCTGGACAAACAGGGTGTGTATAAATTATCCTGTGCGTGCCAATTCAGCTACATCGTTCAATAAAGGTGTAAAATAACGATAAGACTTTGCGAGCATATAAGGGCGAGCATAAGGGCATATAATTACGAGAACGACAACTAAGTCAAGCTTCGCAAACCATGTTATTAGCAGCAAATCTATACCAACTCGCATCAGGAAATAGTGAAGGCACTCATATACAAAATAAAGGACGACAGTTGAACGAAGTAGAAAACATGGAAATATACAAATAAATGACATTTGACAGACGCATCATAAACAAACAACCAAGCACTCATGCGGATATAATTTTCGGGCCGCTAAAACTGCTCTACAACAATCAAAAGAAATTTCATACGACAAGAACAGACAAAGAAGCCCGGGTCCAAATCATTTTCCAATCTGAATAAAAAAGGGACATCTACCTTTGCATAGACGACGGACCGATAAATAAGAACACTTGAGACAGACGAAACTCGGAACGGAACATCACACTGATGATGGCGCACCGCCAAAACGAGTCTGTGGACAAAACGAAGCTTGTGACGGGGAACGACGGAATGCTTCGAAGACACCTGATCCGCACCATGCCCGACGATTCTACGGCACCAATTTTTGCATTACGAAGTAAGCCTGCAAACCAAAATCCTACCGTGAAATTTGCCAGAATGTGGATGGGAACAGGTACAATTATTGAGCAGGATGTTGAATGAACTCACTTGGGTCTTACTACGCCCTACAGCTGCTATGACATCTTCTGCACGACGTTTGGTTGTATGAGTATTATCAGTGAGAGTAAACGTGGTGGAGAAACAATCCACGTTTAATCGAAATAATTGTTCTGATGCACACATAATCAGATATAAAAGTGACGGAAAGCGCAATGAGTTTCGTGAACAGAATCGATTTTTTTCGGAATAAATCTGCATGATTTGCAAACGTCATCCAACCAAAAAAGTGGCAAGCCAAACTAGCTGCAAAACGCATGACAGCTGTCTCACCATACGTACGATTAAGTGATGCTAACTTAAAGTTTTATACCTCTTAAACACTCTTTATATAGAACACCGTTTATAAAGGATATCTCCTTATATTATCTCATCTTTCTGTAGGTTATAGATAAAAGTTTTCGCATCCTATTTCCCAAAATGAAAAAAAAAGAATCAGCTGGTTTTTTCTGATCTGCTAAGTTTTGACGCACAGATAGCATGTGAAGGGTATTGTCATTGAAGAGATCTTCGTCGAAGATCTCTACGATAGTCTTTCAAACTGTCTATGTTATCTGACTCCATGGTCGATAAAGCTTTCAGAAGAGAGTGGTTCTGGTTGATTATCAGATTTCATGATTGATGAAGGTATTTGACCATAGTAGGCTGAGCTAGAACCATCACCACCTTCAACTCTTTGCGGACCTTAAACGACAATCTAACGTTAATATGTAGTTAACAATAGTTTAAATAAAATAATGTCATTGATTGGCTGAATTATTCTTTTTTTTTGGTAAAAGGTAATCCTTCTGTTTTGGTTTCTTCCAAAAATGAGGATGCATCTGAAACAAAAAAAAAAAGTTTAAATCACCCTAATGCTATGTTGCTTTATTTTTTGTCGATTCCGTTAAAACTTTTAATCAGATTCAAGATTTCTTCTTTCCATTTCTTTGAAAGAATTACGAAAAAATAAAGAAATTGTCAATAAACATATTTTGCATCGTTTTGAAATATTTATTCAAATTATAATTAAAATTTAAGAAAAGACAAAAAATGGTTTATCCAGTTTTAGTAAAAAAGCAAAAAATTAAAATTGACATATCAAAAAATTTAAAAAATAAAATAAGTTAATAATATAAATTCAAATTAATAGAAACCACAAAATTAAATTAATAAAATATTCACAAGCGGTCCTGACTGGATAATGGCAAACCATTTACTGAAGGGGATTGCAATGTAAAAGGTAATCCTTTCCCTAAAATTTAAGCTTGAGTTCACAGTAGAAACCCATTGATGAAAGCAGCGCGAGTTGCAAACTCCAATGCTCATCATTCGGTGACAGTGGCAGTGAAAGTCTTAAGAAAAACGAAAGCAAACAATAGAAAGTCAGGACTACAAACAAACGGTATTTGTAATCAAAACTTGCTGGAGATTAGGCAGCAATCCGAACATTCTCTTAAAATTTGCATTCAAACACAATAACTCACTGCATCGAAGAAATTATTCGCATGTCTATTTGAGCTCAGGCAGTGTGACATTCCAAACTGTCCACTTGTCTACGTCGTTCGATTTCCAAGCTCTCTATCTTACGAAGCTGGCTTTATTTGCTATATTACGTGTTTGAATATCTTTCTTTGGGATGGCCCACCGTAGCATTGACAATTATTTAGTAGTTGCGCTAACGTTAGGTAATAGAAAAGTGCAGAGAAAGAGTTATGATTCATATCTTGTGATATGATAAGAAATTATCTTGTAATGGATTCAATTTATGCATCCGATTTGTGATTTAAATAGAGTTAAAATTCAAGAGGATAACGAATTATCCTATACCTTGCCTAGCCTCGAGACGTCATATGCGAAAAGGACACTGAGTTCCTCATCATCGTATTTGTGGGTGTGCATAGGCTTTGACTTGAGTCATGCAGTTGTTGATTAATATATCCTTTTTGTGGAGTCTCAAATCAGTTACATGGCAGCGTTTCATTCTCGAAATTGGATTTGAGCGTGTTTTTAATGTCGCGATGGAAAATTCGTTTATTGGAAATGCTCAATGAGAGTACATGACCTACACCATTCATTGCCAATGTTGGACTAAATTTTCAATTCACCATTCCATAGTATTAGTCAAAGACTTTTCATTGGTGGAATGTTACCGAATTTCACAGTGTGACTTCAGAAACCAAAAACCGTCTAGACACGGATGTTTTTGTGAAAGATTCATATAACAATTGACGCTAGTGAAAGGCTAATGGAAAGGAACCTGCTGCTTTACAAATCAACCGAACTTGTAATGTCCACATGTTACAACGTACAATGATGGGTAGGTGGATTCCGACCTTGACTAAGTGAGCCTAATTGTTTGGTGGTACTTCATCGCTGGCCGCTATACTATACTATAGATACTCCGAATTTCCGACCTATAATGGTTTTGACCCAAATTTGATTTGATTGCTAAATCACATAGATTAGTGTATTTGATTAGTTTTGTGTTCAGCAGCTAATGTCAGTCTTATTGTTGCTGGAATTATCTTCAATGCTTCAATAATGAATAACGCTTTCATTTTCAATAACGATTTATTTTCGTGATTGTTAGCATGTTTATAAAAAATGGTGTATCTTTAATGTAGAACGAAGCAAGTATCAATTATATTGCTTTGGTATCTTTAGGAAGATGGAAGAGGTTTTGCGTTAAAGACGTTTTGTTGAATTGGGAGGTGGAAAATTTCAGACGAAATTACTACATCCTCGATACCCTTTAGTGGTTTAAATTGAGATGTTGAGTCTGCGAAGCTTAATAATTTTGAAAATAATTTCTAAAAAGTAATAGTGATCTCTGCAATTATGGCGTGAAATAGGATTTTTTTTTTATATTTTTTATATATATTTATTTTTTTATGTCGAAAAAAAAACCCAAAATTTTAATTGCTGAGTACAGTGCTGTGAGAAATCCTACACAAAAAAAAATTTTTTTAAATGTTTATATACAACATTCCGAAAGTCACAGCAGATTGTTTCAACTATTCGTCTCTCTTACTTCCAAAAAGCTCTCAGTCTGTCGGTTTGTAATATCAGTTTGGAAAATTATAAATGCTTAAAACTATATGTGCTATAAATCTTTGTTTTAGACAGGACATCATGACGAAGATGCGGAAGGATGCGGCTCACTCACAATTATTCAGCCGGAAATTTTTTTGCATCGGAATAATCCCTCTTATTCATCGGAAAGCTCTCTATATTGCAAAGCTCGCTTTCTTTCACTTTTTATGGTTCTCCAAAGTGTGGGAGGTTATTAGTAGTTTTCATAATTCTAAACTCTGTTGCCTTTCATATTTACCAACCGAGAACGTTTCAGATTTGAATTTCAGCTCTTGTGCCTCAGCTCAGTTCAGTTATTGAAATAGCCTTCGTTAATTGTGAAATGAGTACTATGTAAAATTAATCCAGCTATCAGGAGCTACTGGAGGACCATCTTGTGGCTTTTGTGGAAAAAGCTGCGCGATGAAAATATTTCTTGGCAAAAGAATAATCCGCCCATCCATACGACTGTCGCCACGAAAAGATGATTCAAGGATTACGGAATACAATTATTATCATGGCCAACGTTAAGTTCAGATTTCAATCCATCAAACTGGGAACTCAATGAAGAGGACTCTACGGCAAAAAAAAAACAAATCCATTGAAAATGAGGTGAACTGAAGAAAAGAATAATAGTAACAATGAACGAGATGTGAGATGAATTATGAACTGGTTTTAATGATCGTGTTTCGAGTCGATATATGAATTTAATAAAAATGGGGTAATATGGACTAAGTATGAGTATTTAATAAATTACACGATAAATGTTGTATTGGGTTTAAATTTTTCAATAGACTTTGAAGCGAACTTTTATGATATGTTTGAGTCTATAGTTGTTCAAAGGCTTCAGGCGTTTTGACCTCTAATTGATCCTCATGAGTAAGAATTTCTCTGTTTTGGAGGCAAGCTATTCCTCGGCTCCAGATGATACAAGACTGATGCATTCCTTTTTATTAAAAAAGTTTTATAGCGACAAGAATATAAGATAGTCAGATGATGCAATATTAGGAGATGCTTATGCGTTTTCATGACTTTGCTGCTTATAGTGCGGGGTTTCTCGCGTCTCATGACGGAGAATTAGAATCCTTGAGTTGCAAAAAAGGACATTTACATTGAAACCAGCATTGATACTTTCATTTTCTTTCCGTTACTTGGTTCTACAGTTCAACAAAGCAAGAACGCTACTTCTACATGTGG
Source organism: Stratiomys singularior (assembly GCA_954870665.1). NCBI lineage: Eukaryota > Metazoa > Arthropoda > Insecta > Diptera > Stratiomyidae > Stratiomys > Stratiomys singularior. The sequence goes on along the minus strand of OX940881.1, from coordinate 22,913,851 downwards.
ATAGTTGCCTTACCCATATCTACAAATATGCTCTATTTCCTACAAAGAACTGGTACACTACACCCTTTTTATCTCCGGTCGTCAGCGGCAATTAGTCCAAAAACGCTACCCCTTTCTAAAGAGTATATGGGAACATACAAAATATATGGAAATCCCATTAAATTTATATTACTTTTATTGTATTTTAATTTTCAAGTTTTTATTATTTCATTTCATTGCTAAAAAGTTTAGCAGACAAACAGTGATTTGAGCACGAAACCTAGGCATCGCGTAATTACATACAGTCCTACAACTTGCAATAATACTCCGATCTATTGATTTTAGACCCAAATAAGTAGAATTTGATTTGAATTTTTGAATTTAACTCTTATTTTACTACCAACCATGCATACTCATCTCAAAGCTTCGTTCTTCAAATGAAATATGAATATAAAACTACTTGTACTTTTTCTATCTCTGTCTAAGACTAATCGCATAAGAGTATTAGCGCTGCATGTAGCTATTCTGTAACCAAGGTATAGATTTTTTTGTGGTAGGGAGGTGAAGGCTGTGTACGCCCTGAGTGTGGGACTCCCAGACGCAAAATGCATTTGGACTACCCACTAAACACCTCCCCTGTCAACCTGAGAACCTAGCCTGGAACCGCTTGACACATTAGTTCGGGCTAGGCCTCGTGTTCCTACGCCTAGAGGCGCCTTCGCATTATGGGTATCTCTTCTCTAACGGGAAGGACAAGAGAGGAAGGAAGTGCTACAAAAGAGATCCATCCATCCCCGATGCCTCCAAGCACTCCAATAACGCTTTTTTAATGTAAGCACTGCCCGAGCATATTGCGCCACGCGATTCCAATTGTCAACTGTTTCCAGCATTACTCTGACGATAGTTTCCGGACAGAGCTCTCCGATTTGGCTGAGTAGGACCCCTCGCTGCTGGCTCCACCTTTTGCAGTAGAAGAATGTGTGACAGGCGTCATCCAACTCTCCTGCACAAAACACACAGTTAGGAGACCGTGCTCTGTCAATTTTGTACAGGTAGGACCGAAAACAACCGTGTCCGCTTAAGAGCTGGGTCAAGTAGAAATCGGTCTCACCATGCACTCGACTGTACCACGGCCTCAGGTCAGGGATCAGACGTGCAGTCCACCTTCCCCTTGTTTCTTGCTCCCAGGACTGTTGCCAATCGCTGAGAGAGCGACGTCTCTCTTCCTTGATCTCTTCTCTTCGATCTTCGCCTCTGCGCAGGTGAATACTTCTGTGCTCTCTCGCAAGGAGGGTGATGGGTATCACCCCTGCGATTACCAGCACTGCCGCCCCGGAGACCGTTCGATATGCGCATGCGATTCGCAATGCTCATTGTCTCTGCGCCTGTGCCAACCGCTTCCGGTGTAACTCCTTGCTGAGAGCGTCACCCCACAGTTCTGATCCGTAGAGTAGAAGCGACTGTACAACACTCATTAAGAGCCGTCTCCTTGATGTGGTGGGCCCCCCTATGTTGGCCATTAATTGGCCTATCAGGACGCCCAGGTACTTTACTGCTGATTTCGATTCGATCAGCTCGTCCCCTATACTGATAGGCCGTATTCTGGGGATTCTCTTCTTCGTTAGGATGACCACTTCGGTTTTTTCCAGTGCCAGCTTTAATCCGTGAGTGGTCATCCAGTCCATTCCCCTCCGCATTAACGTATTGAGTCTGAGTTGCGCATGGTCTACTGTGCTTCCAGCGCCGCGACATCGTCCGCATAGCCGATCAAACGTGACTCTTCCGGCAGTTCAAGCTGCAGGAGTCCATCGTAGGAGATGTTCCACAGGTCCGGGCCAAAGATAGAGACCTGAGCGACACCTGAAGTAAGATTTGTACTTCGCCTACCCTCCTTCGAGTCGTAAAGTAGGCTGCGGTCCTTCAAATAGTTCCTGAGAATCCGCATTAGGTACACTGGTACTTGAAAACGATTTTCTAGCACTTCCAGAATACCCACCCATTTAGCGCTGTTAAATGCATTTCGGACATCCAGAGTCACCAGCAGGACGACTCGTCGTGTGGAAATACTGTGAGACTCCGCACGTTGGACCGCGCTCACTACTTCTCCGATTGCATCGATGGTGGAGCGGCCTGCTCTAAAGCCATACTGCCGTGGAGATAGATCCCCGGCAATACGAATCACGTCACCGAGTCTTCCCCTGATAAGTTTTTCAAAAAATTTTCCAACCGTGTCAAGCATACACAGTGGGCGGTATGCAGCTGGCGACTCGGGATCGACTTTTCCCTTCGTAATGAGCACAAGTCTCGCCACCTTCCAGCACTCCGGGAACAGCCCTTCGTGCAGGCATGCGTTGAACATGCGGAAGAGCAGGTCAGGGGAAAAGTGGAAGACCATTTGTAGCACCTCTGCTGGAATCCCATGTGGTCCTGGAGCCTTTCTGGCCTTCAAAGACAAGACTGCTTTCTCCAATTCCATCTTCGTGAAAAATGGAATTTCCATTGGTGTTTCATAGTGAACGGCTTCAACGATGGCGGGATGGATTAAGGTATAGATTAAGAACACTCATTGCTAACACCTTTCGACGGCTTCTCTTAGACAGAGAAAGAAACAACACAAGTGCAATAGTCTATCTTGTATGAATTTGCTTTATTTGATACATTTTGTCTGTCTCATTTTTCTTGGCGTCTCCGAGAGTACTAGCGCTTGCTATGCATACTTAAAATATTCTTTTACTATTTACGATTTACTTTAAAAAATTGACTTGAATACCGAAAATTTTTTTCTGAATGTTAAAAATACTACTTAAAAATACTTTAATTTTAGTTTTTCAGTTTTTTCCACATAAGTTTCAATTGTAAGATATTTTTTACTACTGATAAAAAAATACTAACTTCAAGATTTAAATGAGTTCAGTGGAACCAGAGCTCTTGGTAACGATGACATTACATAAAAGACTGGAAAAACAAATGCATGGTGTTAAAAAAAATTATCCTTGAAAATGGAAGTCCTAACAGGTTACTTATTTTAGCCATAGTGTATTATAATCGCAGCGATCTAATTGATTTGTCGAGCTATGCTTTTATTATTTGTAGGAGGCATTTCGACTGTCAAAGACTTTTGAGTATTTAGAACATTAAACGTGACGCTTGCTAGTCATAGAAACCTTTTGAAAAGAGAGAGTTAAACATAAAACTTTGCGCAAACGCACAACAATTATATTGAGCATTTACCCAAAAAATAATAAATAAAGCCTAAAGTCAAAAATAATAAAATCTAATTTCACAAATTGTTTGATTGGTATAAGAATTTGGGTAAAATAATGTTCAAAGAAAACACAAATGGCTATTAGAAATTGCAATACGTTTTTCCTGTCCATACAGTTTGTGATTTATTTTCAAAAAAGATAGTAATAAATATATAATTAATAATAATAAAATAAATATTGGGCCCCATGCCATGTAATGTATTATCAAAAAAATAATATAATTAATAATTAATAATAAAATAAATATTGGGCAACTGATAGGTCGCACCTCCAACGAAAGAAAGGAACAAGTTTAAAGACACAGGGTTATTTGAAAATACAAAGGCCACATAATGGCGGCAGAAGAAAGTTACTTTTAACCGACTAGCTCACTGCGTGGGCGTGGGAGTCTTAGGACATTATTGAAGCGCTGATCCTTCGATGTCACATACACACACACACACAGAGAAAGAGCTTACTCCTTCATATTAGATGATATTAATAAATAAATAGAAAGGATCAAATACCAAAGGAAACCACCTGTGAATTGTCCTGCGCTGATTCTGATCACCTATGAGTTGTGCTGCGTTGATTCTCACCACCTCTGCTTCCCCTAGCACGAATCTACTTGAGTGAATTTCCACTGCGCTACCTCTGATCACTTCTGCTTTCTCCAACACGAATTTCCACCTCAGGTTGGTTTCGGGACTTCACTTGCTTCTGCTGCGCTACCGCTTATCACTTCTGCTTGATTGCGAGACGTCAAGAAATTCCACTGCGCTGCGTCCTGAACACCTCTGCTGCCTGCTTACTATCTTCTTGGCATCGATCTTATTGTTCTCTTGGGCTTTGTCATTTGGCGATTCAAGGACTTCTGAGGCTAAACACTTCAAACAGCTTCCTGATTCTCCTTATGTTTATTTTCCAACTTCTATGACTCGATACATTTATAATTCTATCGATTGATACTTTGATCCCTTGATCCTATCGATCTGATCTGGAGAGTAAAATTCTGGGTTACAGCTGACTAGAAATTCGGCAGGAAGAGTTATAGCGAAAGAACTAAATGGTAACAAAACTCTCAAACGGCTCCTGGCAAAAAAAGAACTTATTAATCCTGTATGCACAGGTACCTGAGTGCGATTGACCACAGACACATTCTACGTCCTTCGTTATGAGGTTTTTATTTTGTTGTTAGGGAGGCGCGCTGAGTTTTGAACTCCCAGACGCTCAACAGTTTTAAAATGCTCACTAAACACCTCCATTGTCAACTCGAGAATCTAGCCTGGCTCAAATACTGTCAGGTCGGTCAAATACAGACGATTCAGATAAATTCCCGTCTGCTCAATCAAAGAAAAGTTGGAGAAAACGGTGAACTGCTTTATTGAAAGAATGACTATGAAAGCTGCTCATGGACCATGATGGTCGTAATCAAAGGATGGATAGAAAATCCCTGTTTAAACTCCTTTTTAAATGTATCTACATTAAAATCGATGATTCTACGGTAGTAGTACATCCATCGAGATCTAAGAGATACTTTAAACCCATCAAAGGTCAGACTTCAACATCCATCAGACATTTCCATCAAGGTGGAAAGCAGTTGCAGTCCATTGGTTTTCGCCAAAAGATAATTTCAATGCACAGTATCCTGCAGCTGATTGGTAAATAAAGACAAAACCTCTTACATATATTATGCACTAATAACTCGATCTACGCATTGTTCATTCAAGATGCTTCGCACAATGCCTACGACAAAGGTCTAGAAGGTAAAGAAGAGATTCCCCATATTTTCCTTAATGCTATAATAAATCACCGTCAGACATTTGAAATCAGGTGGCGATCAAAGAAGTTGCAGCCAAAAAGATTAATGATGGCTTCATGGGGATTCAAGCATGTGTCAGCTTAGCAGGTATCTATTACCGCATGCAGAGCAAATAAATATTAGAGCACCGGGAAATAGAAATACAAGAATGGATATTAACTCAATTGCAAATTTTATTTTGCAACCGGCTTTGCCACATACGCTCATATGTTGGATGGTTAATTCGTACGGGCAAGTCTTTAAGTTGGCTACCAAATGAAAGATGCACTCCAAACGGAATTATAGATCAGATAACAAACGACCAAAATACAATGGCACGTTCACAAGATATATTTTAATAGCTCCAGCAACGCAACATGGACGCAGCAGAGATTTAACTTAGTCTTTAAGTTAAGATTTCTTTCCTACTCAGTTCGATCGCGCAAGCAATCATGGATAATTGTATGTTTAATATATCTTCACAATGTTTTACTTGCATTTGCTATTAGGCAATCCTGTACAGTAACTAAAGACTGACTGTAACGCAGCTTAGAAAGTTAACCAATCCAGCATTTTTTTAAATGTTATATTTCGATGAAGAGTTTTCAAACGATTTGATTTTCATGAATAGCTCATCAAGGGTTTGACAGGAAATCCTTTGGATGATTAGAAGTCAGAACTGATTGTCCTTACTCGTCATACTCTTCCAGTTTTATAGAAGTTCAATGTAGATAATTTTCAAAGGTATCCTTTGTCAATCCTTTGTCGAATCTGTGTCATAGCAAATAAGCCGCTACTGATCGAAAAATGAAAATCAAAAAAAGTTTCACATTCTTTGCTATGAAGGGGACTGTGAAATTTTCAGTATTCTGTGAGGCGTTTTTTATTTGATATGCAGTGAAAAGAAGGCTCTTTTTCAATTAACTCCACTTAAATCCAAAGGGAAGCCGCCTGAGACAAACAGACCATTGTTGCTCAATCACTCCCTTTAAAATATTCGCATTACAAACCTGTAAAATATTCAGAAGCGATTTTGACAGGCATTTGGGAACTGTCAAAAATCTCATCATTTGGCAAGACAAGATGCATGATTCAGATGCAGACACAATATATAATCCTTATGCCTGTGGCAGACGGCTCCGTTTGAACTGGTTCTTAACGTCATTCAAGGGTTTTCATTAAAAACCTGTACAACATTCACAAGCGAGTGTAGTAGGCATTTTGAAACTGTCAAAAGTCTCAACAGAAGGGAAGACAAAATATTGGATATGTTCCAGATACAGATACAATATTTAATCTTTATGCCTTGGACAGACGATGCCGTTTGAACTAGTACTTAACATCCTAATGGCGCCAACGTTCAGAAACGTTCTTTTGACGTTGTCGTTATTATCACGTTAAGAACTAGTTCAAATGGCGTCATCTATCCTAGCTGCATCTATCTATGCACTATCTATGCACCACTTACGTAGTGGTGCATAGAGCAAAAGTCACTGTTATGCCACAAATCCGGCCGTTTTCTTTTCGAATTGCGGGTTGTCCTTGTAGGTTATAGTTTTTACTGAGACTTTGTAACTTTGACTTACAGAGACTGAGACTTTGTGGCGATAATTAATTAATAAAGGTGTTGATTCATTATCATTAACTAAGCCCGATGTTATTTTGAGAACTACTTTTTAAGCTTAAAAATGAAAACAAAAGTATTACTCCAAGCACATGACTACCATTAGTGTTTTCAAAATGTCCGATTACTTTTGTCCAACAAATTTTTTCGAGATATTCATTTTATATCTGACTTATTTTTTATGCGATAGATTCGTAGTATATAAGACTTTTATGTGTGGGAAAATCTTCAATTATATTTCTAAACAGCTGTTCGTAAAATTCCTTTTTCCTTGCTTCTAATACCGTGCGATCACTTTTGGCCACCTCTGTAAGTCACTCCTATAAATTGGAAGTGTGAAAATGCTCGATAACTTCGCGGGGGGTATTGGAATGAACGCGGAATCCAAATACCTCCAAACCTACTGTTTTTCTTAGAGATTTTTCAATTTCTAAAAGTGAATTAAACTTGAAACAAGCGAAAAGTTGTAGAATATATTTCTAAACCGCTCTAATTGGTCAACAATGACGTTCAACGCCGTTTTGCAGACTTAACTTGAGGCCTCTAGAATCGCTTTAGAATTTTCGAAAAATCGATTTTTTTCTTTTTACATATTAACATATAATCAATGTTTGCTAGTGTCGAGCGGAGTGACAGCTTGCGGTAAGATAAATAATGAGTCGGACGCTCGGACCATTAGCGGCAGAGCAACCCTGGCTTTACTCCCTTTACTGTACTCTCCTAGCAACCTTTGTTTTCTGATATACCTTTATTTGACCAGGCAAATGTTTCGGAAAATTTTATACGGGGGACATTATCACTACAATAAGTAATTTTCACATGTTGAAAGTTTAAACGCGATTATCTCGAAACTATGTTATCAAAAACTGCTCGTGTTGTAGCTCAAAAAGTTATCGACCGCTTTTGATGAAATTCTGGGAGATCACTCTCAGTTATACTATCGGAAGGATATAATTAAAGTTTGAAAGGTAGCGTGTAAATAAATAATTTTTTTTCGGCGCCAAATATGTGGACATAATGGTCGAAAATTCGAACATTGGAGTAAAAAGGCTCCCAAATTTTCGGTTTGGCACTTTTTCATAATTTTATTGGTTTATCCTTCCCTTTAATTTGTCAGCAAACGAATGACATAAGTCAAATCATTTTCAGATCAACAGCAAAAGAGTGACAACTGCAGCATTTTTCAAAGTCACGGAAAACAGGCGTCCGAAAACCCTTAATAACGCAACCATTATTTGGTAATCTAAAAAAACAATTCGTCAGAAACTTGAATGCCATAATAAAATTAAGTCAAAATTTGAAAATGTTTACATTATTTTATCTCCTCTTAAAAAATTCTCGAAAAATACACATTTTTCACGCTTCTAAAGGGATTTCTGGCCTTAAGTCAACGAATCATAGAGGAATATGCTGTAGAGTGGCCTAACACCCAAATTTTTGTCAGGAATCACCAAAAGTAACGCATATTAACACAAATATTAACAACACTTACTTAAAAAGAATTATACGTGGAATAATTGAGTGGGCGAACATTTCACGATTTGAACTAGAGTCACAATCATTGCAATATTTGCTTCCTATAATTTAATCACATGTTTTGCTTTCATTCGCTTTTTATCATTCAAATATTCATAAACAATATTTTGTCCACAAATCAATAAAATTACGAAATAATTGCATCACATCGACAACCAATTTCGAAAATCTTATTTCGAAAATTTAATTTCCCCTCTTCCAAATTAGCATGTGCGCCCCAGCACGTTAGCTCACCCCCAGCAAGTTAGCCTTATTCTCGGAAAGTTTGGCCGATTCTCAGCAAGTTAGCTGGGGTTAGCTAAACTTACGAAACTTAACGAAACTATAAGAACCATAACGAAACTTAACCAGATAACGAAACTTATCGAAACTCAACGAAAATTTAACTTCGACTAACTTACATCTAATTTCGAAAATCTAATTCAGAAATCTAATTTCGAAAGTCTAGTTTCGAAAATTTAATTTCGAAATTTTGATTTCGAAAATCTAATTTCGAAAATTTAAAATAAAATCTAGTTTCAAAAATCGTATTGCAAAAGTCTGATTTCGAAAATCTTATTTTGAAAGTCTGAATTCCCTTCCTCTAAAATCAGCTCCACCCCGCAAGTTAGCCCCGCCCTATCAAGTGAGCCCGCCCTCGGCAAGTTAGCACCGTACCCCCGGAAAGTAAGCACCGTACCTCCGGAAATTCAAATAAAGTTGCAAGTTGAAAAGCGTCATATAGTTGCAAGGCAGAAGATTCGTGAAATTGTTGAAAGGTTCGTAAAGTTGAAAGGTTTGCAAACTTGACAGGTTTGTAAAGTTGCAAAGTTCATAAGGTTGAAGGGTTCATAAAATTGCAAGGTTTGTAAACCTGAAATTTTAAAGATTCGTAAAGTTTAAACTTGAAAGGATCGTAAAGGATTGAAAGGATCGAATCTTTTCATCAATACAAAATAAAGGAAGCTTAGAAAACTTAGAAACTTTAGGAAATTTATCGGAACCTAATGAAACCTAACGTAACGTAACGTAACGAAACCTAACGAAACCCAACGAACCTTAATACAACTTAACGAAACCCGACGAAACCTTAAGAAACTTAACGAAACTTAACTAAAATCTAATTTCGAAAATCTAGTTTTGAAAATATTATTCCGAAAATGTAATTTCGTAAATTTAATTTCGAAAATCGGATTTCACTTATTTCGAAAACTAATTTCGAAATATCGAATTTGAAATTTCGAATTTTCGATTCATCGCAAGTGCCCCATCATTAAAAAAATTTATGCTGTCTATTGACTCAATGAAACGACTTATCTGGAATGTTAACTCCACACGAACATTATTTCTCGAAGAATTAAGCCCCAATCATACAATTCTCAATCCATACAATGATCACAGTTGCTCGACTTCAGATTGAATTTGCCCGAGCCGAATGAACGTGGGGAAATTGCAATGTGAAACTGATCTCACGGCTACACTAAGCTAATCAAATATGTATGTTCAAAGCTATTCCGCTGTTAATGTCATTAATGAGCATATCCTTATGCTTAATGAGAATCGGAAATGCTCAATATAAGCGTTTGCACATTTTCCACTAATTTTGACTGATTGCAATTGAGTGAGTGCATGATTCAGCGACCGATTTGATAATATTTTCAACATTCAAGTGACATGTGTGACAATTTCTGTACAGAAATTGCTTCTCTAACTGTAATGTAAAGGCGACTGTCAAATTTAAAACCTAAAGTTTTAAATTTGACGAAGATTATGGAAATATGGCGAAGATTACGGAAAATGAAATGAAAATGCTTTTGAGTTGCTATTACTATGCCGTAATTGGTAGGTAGGTTAACTTGTATGTGAAATTGTCGGCAGTAATATTGATGGATAATTTTCAATTTCAAGGCAGAGATATGCTCTATGCTCGATGACAGAACTAGGCATTGCGACGCTGTCAACCGAAAAGCGGTATTGGCCGCGAGGCCAGAGTTTGCTTGTGCCATCGTTTAAAAATTCGTGGACACCATTGAAGTAAAAAAATGGAATAAACGTATGTTTCCTGCAATTCCGTTTCGAGAGTTTTTGCCAGTACTCTCTTTCGCTCTGACTTATGGAGGGCCACTCGATGGACTATCTGTAAAAATAAAACCATATGTGAGGGGCGAAGGATCAACATTGGGATGTGCTGTGAATGATATTCGGCGCCGAAGAATAATAAAGTGTAAAATAATTGAGAAACGTTTTTTATTCTTGGCGCTGAATGCGGTTGCGAAGAGCAGATGAAAAAATTGATGGAATTCAATCAACAATTGGATGCGGTTGTATTAATCAGTCTAAATTAGATAGTTTAGGCTGGTATTTGATTGTAATCCGAAGAGGTGATCTGGTTATAAGAAATCCTTGGATGAAAAGTTAGCAATAAATTCTCACTGTGCAAGGTCACATAATTATGTAATGAGCTGTTTACTTGCGTGGCTATATGGTAGATGCTTTGTTACAATGTTGGCTTGGTTCTGTGGGAAATTATTGTTTTCATTATCTATCAGCTGCCATTGAGTCCTTGATACTCAATTGTTTTCCAGTAAGTGATTTCACCTTCAACAATTATGTAAGCTTAATACTTCTTATTTGTATCGCCGATAAATACTTTCTCTTGGAACGTACGTTCAATTTGTCTCAGCTCTTATCATCCCCTAAAATTTATTATGTGAATGCTATTAAAGTGTCAAAAACGTCACGACTTTTCTTCATAGATAAATCTCTATCTTGTCTTGAGCGATCCGGCAGAGGAAGTAAGATGTTTCACTAAGTACGTCTAAGTGTTCACATCTGTGATAACGTAACAGTCGAAGAACTATGGTAATGATATAAATTCTTGTTGAGTGGCATGCAATGGTGAATCACTTAAATTGCTACCGATCGCGCGAATTCTCCTAGTACACGTACGTTTTTTCTGCATTTCACTAAAGAAGATACATTCCTCCGTGATCATAAATTGTTACAAAATCAACTGAATTCATCGGATTTTACGTTTCAAATGGATCGTGTTGTAAGGAAGTCATGAAATTCTTTTTAATGGCAGGTCTACGCTTGCAGAGGACAAATCTAAACGAGCGCTTGTACTTGAGTTTAAAAATAAAGTTTAACAATAAATTATTAATTGTTCGCGATGTCTATCGAACAATCGTAACGCAAATATGCAAGGCAAAATAATTTGATTCACAATGAAATTTCGTGCAATATCGATTAATGTTCGAGCCCCAGCATGAGTCGAGTTAAAATTTGAGTGTAATTAATTGCAGACTCCCCACAGGTTTCGCTAATCAAATAATCACAGCCAGGTGAAGGCGCAAGATGCTCGCGAATATTGTGAATAATTGAATGTACACCAATAAATTCCGATTGTTATGAATCGATGTTGCGATAGCGAGGATAATCGCCACTATAATCGCACCACAATTAAGACACGTACGACATCCAACAGTCAACAGGAGCCTCTCGGCATCTTCTCACCTGGCGTCTTCAGATTATCTCAAATGTGGACATTAATTATAATTCGTCTTGGTGTCCGCACGTTCACTCTGAGGTTAATTTTTCGGTTTTCAGACACTTTTCAAAATGCACTCAATATTTTACGAAGGCCATACCTGTATGGTTGTTGTTGATGTTGTTTTCCACCAATTGAAATATATGTCACACATTTATTAACAATTTACATGCATCAGCGTCTACCTGCTGCTGATGGAAACGTTTGCGTATCTTAAGATTATGGCGGAGGCATCAAAGATTTACGCCTTGCAGAGCAGAAGCTCAACATTTTGCCGGATGTTATAGTGATGGGAAGACTTTGGATCTAGTTCTTTTGCCTTCACGTGATGCAGATCAGAGAGCAATAACGACTCATTTTATTATGATTAATGCGATGCCGGATCGTTTATAGATCCGCCAAGGACATAGGCTTGTGAAATTATTTATGCAATCGCTTCAAATTGTTGATGCACAATTCCGCCACTCATACTGGACGTACGGATCATTACATCTTATTGAATGGGTTCAAAGTAATGTCTTGAAACAGAGACGTAAACTAGAATAAGAAATGAGATCAAGTTTGCTTCAATGGAAGATTTTCAGATATGGTAAAAGCAATGGCTAACGCGAAATTAATTGTTTAATCGTTATAAATTACTAGCACGATTGGACAGGAGTGATGATAATTCAGAGTAAAATTTAAATGTCGTGACGAAGGATACATGCATGTTAGAGGCAAACGATGCATTACTCCAACATTTAAAGCATTGCGAGATAGATTGGAACAATCAATCATCTCTCAGAATGATATTAATTTAATTGGAGTGTATTCTTCTTTTCCTTGTCAAGGACGTCAAGGATTAGTACTGCAGACAATGCAGTTTAATTATCTGGTCAGCTGTTGGCGAAACTTGGTGGAAGACATAAACTTGGATCCATCCGGCCTGGGCTACAAAAAAGAGATGCGGATGCTCGTTGCCCAAAGATCACCTCACTCATACGAGGCAGAACAGATGAACAAAAATGTGCAGGCTCTTTTGCCTATCCACCCTGTCATCATTGAGGCCGTACACGCTGAAACACCAATGCAAATCTAACCTTTCAGGAAGTGGAATTGGAGAATTGTCAAGACAAAGGGAAGAAAGACTCTAGGAAGACTTCCAGCTGAGGTGCTACAGATGGTCTTTCGCTTTTGTCCTGATCTGCTCTTAACACATGCAAGACATGCCCGCACAAAGGGGCGTTCCCAGAGTACTGTAAGGTGGGGAGGTTTGTGCTGATTAGCAAGGTGAAGGGAATCCTATGTGTCAGCTGCATACCGCCCACTGTGTATGCTAAACACAGCTGAAATTTTTTCGAAAAACTATTCAGGATTCGTGATGCCGGAGGCTTATCTCCGCGGCAGTTTGGCTTTAGAGCAGGTTGCTCTACCGTCAATGCAATCACAGGCACAGCAGTTCCATACGACGAGTCACCCTACTTTTTACTCTGGATGTACGAGATGTATTTAACTGCACTGGATGGGTGGATATTCTGGAAGCGCTTGACAATCGTTGTTGAATACCTAAAGGATGGCAGCCAATATACGACTCTAGCCGAAAAATGATACTTGCTTCAGGTGTCACTCAATGCTTCGTCCCCGGCCAAGATCTCTGGAGCGTTTCCTATGACGGACATCTGTGGCTTGCGCACAGATAGCCTTGAAACGGTTGGCAAATGCAATCGCGTGGAAAAGTATGTTCGGGTAGTCCTGGCACTTAAAAAACTACATTAGAGCGCTGGGAGGCGTCGGAGATGAAGGGATCTTTATTTCAAGCACTTCTTCCCCGCTGGGGAAGATTTGAAGGATTTCGCATGATTTGAAGGCACATATAGGCATAGGAACACAATACATAGCCCGAAGTAATGTATGAAACGGTTGCAGGCTAAGTTCTCAGGTTGACAAAGGGTGTGTTTAGTGGGAAGTCCAGAAGCATTGTGCGTCTGGGAGTTCCACACTCACGATTTAAACAGGCTTCACCTTCCTACCACAAAAAAAATCATCTAATAAAAGAATGCCATAGATGGAAAACTCTAATCAAATTTACTTAAATATTCGAACGAAATTCTCGATTTGATGATCTAGGGTGGGGAAGTGGCTGTCACTTAAGTAGTAATCGATTTTTTTTGAACATGTTTCTATGATTTGTGGAGACACGTCACCGGTTGTACTTGACGCAGGAGACTTCCATTCGGATCTCTTACTCTTGAAAGATTTAATTTATTCATCCATGAGACCTTCAGCATGTGAAAGTGAGTTCAGAGGTCTTGGCATAAGTGTTCATGACACAAAATTTAGGACTAGCGTCAATCCAAGAACCCTGGACTCATTAAAATCGTACCAGAAGACTGAATGCTTGCGATTTCACTGTAGTCCGTGAATGGGGGCAAAATTTATTCGAGCGGAACTCCCTCACTAGCAACGTGATATGGCACGGTATGTTTTTGCGATGAAGCTTGCAAGGATCAGCGATGTTTAACCACAAATGGAGTATGAGCTTGTGAAATCTGTCAAGTGAGTTCACGTAGCAACTGATGACCATAGTCTGCACGAGCTCCCCGGGAACTACACGATCAAATTAGGGGAATAACAAGGATTTAGTCCTGGACTTGCCTAGTTTGCTTTTATTTCGATTGGATAAGATCTTGTAATGTAATTCTGCGCTTCTATGTGTGGTCGTTCTCAGAACAAAATTTTTCATCAGTGATACTCACATCCTAATGAAAATTTATAGTTTTCTTCGATACAGTTCCGCATTTACCACGTATCTGAAGTGACTTCTATCTTGCACAGTGGAAACATGAGGAACGAGGTGGAAAGGCTGCGAATGGAGCCTATATCCTTCCGAAATGCAAAATGCAGTGGCTGGGCAGTGTAACCACCAGGTGAAAGGAAAATTTTCAGTGTGTCGCCTTAAAGAGGATCTCCAAAGCAATTGAAGTCAAGTACGCTTTAGAAGAAGTCAACAAGTCTATTGTAAATATTGAATGTCTTTTTTGAACCCATAATAAAGGAGGACAAAGAATTTCTGTAAAGAAATGAAGCACCGGGTAAAACTCAAACATAGTTGGTAAACTCTACTATAAACCGAAGCAAATATGCTTTGGGAAAGAAATCCGAAAAGCGTATAGTCACAATTTGAGTGGGATTTCCAGGAATCTTAAGGAAACTCCTGTAACCGCTAGATTCCATAATATCAGGACTAAGCAGAGAAATATCTTTACGTAAAAATAGAGGAATAACTTTCCTTGAATTGACCTAACATTGTATCTAGAAAAATGACAGTGACTTCGCGGAAACTTAAAGGAATCGCACTCTACTGTTCAGAGGAATCTATTTTCTGGGAAGCGGTTTAACGAATGAAAGGATAGATTAGACGGCCCAAGAAAGAAGTCCAAATAGCTCGCGAAGAACGTAGGCTGGGAATATCGGTACAGAGGAACGCATAAGGTGGGTTTTAAACTAATTCGTCCTTAAAATCACCAGGAGTAAAATCAATGCGATTTAGGAATAAGAAGGGGCACAATAAGCTCATGTCGCTTATGATTTTCATCTGAACCTAAGAAGCCTGGTATTGGGAAGCACACTGTAGACATGCATACGGAAATGATAAAACCGGTTTAAAGGTGTGCCGACCAATTTTCCGTAATTGAGGACCATCATTTATCTTCAAAACGATGGAGACAGTGGAGGATAATTAGAATTGAACAATCAGCTCAACACAATATCCACTACCCCCTAATCAACACGATATATAGGAGGGGAAACCAACAGATTCGGCATTGTAAGAGTTGTTTCGATAAATCAAAGAATACCTGGAATATACAGAGGTATGACTAGGTGAATTTTTCAATATTGACATTTTTTAATTTTAATATTGACTTTTGACAGTATCAGTCATGTTGCAGTGGGAATTGTGCTGATTAAAAATAAGGTGAACATTGCTCTCAGTTGCTTGTTGGCCCTAGTTGCGGACCGAAAGTACGGACCCTGGAATTCCACAACGTGGAGTTCTTTCACCCCTGCAATGGCCTCAAGCGACAGATGAAGTCATAGGTAGACGGTTAGAAGCTGGAGAATATATCACACGAATGGGGATGATATTACAGAAAAGGGGAAAATACGAAGGACATTGTGTGATATGATTTAGGAGGCTATTTGAATTGCTACTCAAGTCCCTTGATAAAACCACACTTTTGCGGCTTTTGACAAGAAGACAAAATATGGTCTGACATAACACCATATATCTAAATAGGACGAAAATTGGGTTCGAAACCGACAAAGTTTCGAATAGATAATCAATAATCGGACATGATTAACCTTTTATCAATTGTCGGCAACAATTTACCAGCAAAAAAAATTGTAAAAAATCATAAACTATTAGCACTATCTTCAACTTAACTATCATAGACATTAATGACTTTTTTATCACACGATCAGACGATTTCAGATTTCGCTAAGTTACCGTTAAGCGGCATTCTTTTTTCGCTCAGATATGGATTTATTGTTTCTTTTTTTAACCGGCACAGACTTGAAGACCCGGAGAAACTAGTAAATAACTCAATTAGTAAGATAAGAAGTACGTAACACTGCGTGTTCAGAATAATGATCATAAACTTAGTGAGTATTGACTGGTAGGAATTGCTCTTCAAGTAGCATAAAATGCTAACATCGATTCAGTTCATGATTCATTCATAAAAGTTTTATTGTTAGTCCTGAGAGGATGCAGGATTTGAATCATAAAATATATGTTAAATATTCTAGTCAAATTGTGCAGACAAAAAAGAAAACTTTATGCTGCAAAATTAGAGTCTAATTTTCAGACAAAAACTTATTTTTGACAGCGTTATTTTCCAATTCGGAACTTAGAAAAATGATTCAGCCCTTTTGTTAAAACATGTTTCATAAAAATAACCTCGAGTAACCTTTAACTAGAAACTTCAATTAGAGAACACGCCAATTCTAAACATATCCTTTTAGAATTCATAGGCTTCTGAAATCTCCCTTAGCATTGCCAAGCTCGCTCCTTTTTTGAAAGTTTTTCGGAATTGAAAAGTATTTTTTTTTTTGTTAACATGTTGGATTTTCTAATTTAATTTTCAAGGAAAAAATCGAAGTACGATTCCACACACACATCATTGACAACATTTGAAAAATTTTGAATCAGATCCCTCCAAAAATGTCTCCCTCCGTCAAAATACATGTCTTTCAACGAGCTTATTAAACCATATTCCGACGGAAATTTTTCGTTTTCGTCAATAGGAAACCGTTTAACACCACATCCTTTGCGATTGAAAAAATTTGAACTAGCTATCATGGATGGTCTTGTATTTAACATTCCCATTTATTTTCGATCTAAAACAATACGTTCACTGAATATGAGCAAGCTTGGCGGACGTGGAAGCTTTGCCTGCTTATTATACTGGAGGTTTCATCAAGAAATTGTTCAATGTACGAGTTCTGCATATGTTTTAAACCTATAGATTATATGAACGCAAATAAAAAGGACATTTTCATCACAGGGACAGTTATGACCATTTGATTGGGTGTCTTTTCCAAGACGTTTCTATAAATTAAGATAAAGTTTGGTGGTGTTAAGTCAAAAACTGTCATCAAATCATGTTCTATAGCCGTCCGAAATGCCAAGGGATGGCGAGACCTTTTTTGCTAGTATTAAGACAATTGTTATTATTCGGTTCGGTGACGTTTCCAAGAAATAAAAACAAAGGATAGAGCTAAATGGAAGTGATCGTTAGGAACGAATGCGAATTATTATGTTTCGAAGTGGAAGGATCCTAAAGCAATTGCAGTGATATCCTTATGTGTAGGAAGTCCGCCAGCGCTAGTGGAAGTACATTCAAACGATGGTATAAACAGATAAATCAGAAAAGCCATGCACAGCCACCAAAATTGTATAAGATGAATTGATCTAAATATCGCACCGTACTGCGAATTAAGAAAAGGTCAGGGAGTTGGTCAGTATGTATTACATATCTACGATGTTATAATGAAGAATAAGTACCTGTCGCGAATAAATTAGGGCTGTCAGATTTCAGGATGAATGTGGCAGCAACCATAATCAAATATGAGTGGTCAAACCGGTATGAATAGCTAAGGTACGAACAAGCAGGATAACTTTGACGCAGACGCAAAACGCTCTAGACGCATCAGATCATCGTATACCCTTAGAAACAACAAGTTGGCGTTAGTTGATTTTTGTGAGCGTCATGAAAGTAGATTGCTCGGTTATTTGTGACTTCTCGCGAAATTTTGTAGGATAAAGGACGGCAAGGATTCCAATTGGCAGCAAAATGTACTCGCTGTTAGAATCAATGTTCATGCGAGGAATTAAGCTCTTTGCTCAGGGGATTTACTACTATTCTACGTTTGTCCGAAAGCCTTTTCGTTTTACCTTTGATAAAACACAAAATTTATTAAGCAATGCTTTATCATCGAAATTCACTTTGATGGACTTTGATCGCTGTAAACTGATGATTACTGCCTTTGTCCACGTAGCTCAAGCGGCAGAAATAGGGCTTGTTATCAATGTTTCTTACTCTGGCAGCCATATCTAGGACGCATTGCTCTTAACATCTGTCATAGGCAGGCTAAATTCAATTACTTTTGAATTCAAGACTCACACGTCGAACAACGAACATTACCCTCCATGTATTTAATAATTTTCTTTGAAAATTAAAAAAAAGGAACTATGCCTTTCTTTAAACTATGCCTTTCTTTAAAAGGCATAGTGTCTGCAATCGAGGTCCTGACTTTAGATTGGTCTCATCTTCACACCGAGCACGCGTTGTCCGTTATAAAATCAATGACAAAAATTTTTCCACTACATTTTTCCAAAGTTTACACTAAATATTCGGCTCAACTTATTAAATACTCACAATATAATGCTAATTTTCCAACTCAATGGTTATTCTTCGACATTGTCGAGGGCTGTCTGAAAAGTACTTATCCTCACCACCTAATGGTACCGCAATCGCAAGATAAAGTCACTATTGTGAATTTACCTACTGCCAAAGCTACTGTCAAATATTTCAGCTGAATAATACTCGCAGTTTTGTGTTGACGGCAATCATACGCAAGCGATGCAATCATAGAGCCATTGGTTGAAGTTTACAATGACTCCGCTTCTGCGATGGTGATCTTTAAAAATTACGAAATTGGTGCAACAAGTTTCAACGTGGTCGCACATCGGTTTTAGATGACCCCTGCTCAGGTGCTTGAACACGGCTACCACGGAGGATAACGTGACAAAAATCCAAGACCTCGTATTGACAGTACGCTAATTTAAAGTGCGCGAGCTAGCTGAGATAGTAGGCATCTCAAGAAACCCCGTGGGTCATATCCTGCATGAAATTTCGGGCATGTGATAGCTATCAGTGCATTCCAGACAGCACGCGCAATCGTGAGACCTTTTGAGAGCAGTATTTGATGCTATTTAAGCGCAATCCGAACGAGTTTCTGCGTGGCTTCGTAGATGAAACATTGTTCTAAAAAGTGTTCTTTCATCATGATAACGCATCGGATGCCATCTTTTCCGTAGAAACCGTCAAATTGGGCTACGAACTCCTACCTCATTTACAGTTTTCTCCAGATTTGGCTCCGTTTGGCTTCTTTTTGTTCGAAACTTCAAAAAGTCTCTAACCGGGCAAAGATTTGAGTCGAATGAGGAGGTTATCGCCACCACACAAGCTGACTTTGCAGACTTCGAAAAGATATATTTGCTCGAACCAGCAGAGACTACGTTGAGAAAGAAAGTTAAGTTAAGCTTGCTTTATTGGTGACGAGTAGGGTGGCTTGAAAACATGTAAATTAATTCCATGGGCTCTATTTCGTAATTCCATGGGTGTGATCAATGGATTCAAGTTCTGAATGTTCTGTCATTTTTCCAACCGAAAGGGAGGTTAAATTTAAATTACGAAGTGAATGATGGATTTACTCATTTCGTAAACAGTGAAACCAGACTAAACCACTCTCTAAACCACTCCCATATCACTCTTCCCCTAGACTGAAACTGTTTCCAACACTACATATTAGTTCCACCCGTTATAGATATTTTTTCAGCCAGAAAGAGCGCAGAGTATGTAAGTTACTGTAAAAGTTCCTCCTCGTACCTCTGCGTCAAACAGCGCTGCAAGAATCCTTATTTCGTTAGAATAACAACTCAAGCACTATATGTGCCGCCGTTCTATTTTCTTTCAAAATATTTAATCTTTTTCCTTGGAAAATGAGCTGTTCAAAGTCTGCGTTTGAAAAAGACACAAAAATATACTGAAGATGTCATACATCCTCCTCAGACAGAAAGAGCAGTAGGTAGTTGGTCTGCGTCCTTCTTATCTTAAAGAGGTAGGACAGGAAATGCCAAATGTTGACTTAGTAGATAAGGCAGTTAGTAATAGCCATGGACTCTCTTGAATCATGATCCACACCGTCTGTTGTCTTTCTCAGTGAGAGGATGATATTCCCCGGCTCTGCGATATCCATCGTCATTGGTTTTGAGCCAGACTGGGATGCTGATGCAATGCGTAGGGGTCCTTACTTTTGTACCCGGATAAAACGTTTCTAGGAAGTTAACTTGTCAAGGGCGCGAGCCCAAATTATGAATGCATATAAAAGAATTATTAAAGAAACACTTAGATATAGATAGGTATAGATCCATAGTGTAAATAAAATAGCGCGTTTTGGTTGACAGTGGTTCACCTCCCTTGGTTATGATATGGAGGAGAGAAGGACATTTGCCGAAGAACGTCGCACTTTCGGTGCTTTATCTGTAGTCACCACGTTGTCTGCTGCGTTATTAGCCTCAATAATGGTCTCTCCTCTTTACTCAGAAAGAATCTTGGGTATCCATTTTTTCGTCAGACTGACCCCTTCAGTATTTTTTGGCGCTAGATTGATCCCACAATTCATTGCATCAACACGTTTTGTTTAAGTTGCGTCTGTTCGACCGAGGGTCCAGCAATTTAGACCACTACCACCCTGTCCGCGAAGCCAATTTGACGCACATTTTCAAAAACTTGTCATATAAGGCGTTCCATAGGTTAGGGCAAACAATAGAATCTTTTTTGTCTTCTGATGTCGCTTTCTTCACTCATCGCCAATCGTGCGAGTCTAAACCCCAACTGTGCTTCCTCAAGTGATCTTTCAAAACTCTCATCATATTCCGGTATTCTGAAGGTAACTTCTAGAGCGCAAATAACATAAGTCCTTTTTGCGGATTGAAAAGTGTACTTCACGTTGAATGTCACGGTCAACACAATTTGTTTTGAGCGGTGTTTGTCACTTGCTCGTTCATTAACTCCATGTTGGAGTTTATATTGGATCTTCCAGGAAGGGGGTCGGACAAACCTCCAACAGCCTCGATTGTTCCACAAGTCTTGTTTTGAGAAACTTTGACAGGACTTTTCCAACTTTATTAAGCAAGAAAAGCGCACGATATCAGGATGATAACTCAGGGACTCCTTTCCTATTGTAAATTGACACCAGCCTTGCCTTCTGACTCAATAACACCTAAACTGGCACTAAAAAGGCAAGCAGCAAATTAGGGCAACGATGGTAGGCCAAATCAATTCCCCGAATTAACGCCATGGCTATGTCTACTTCCTTGGCAGTAAAAATGGGCAATGAAGCAGTAAATTTTTGGGTAGGTCAGGTAGGACAGTGTAAAGAAGAGGGTGGGCCGAGAAATGTGCTCTGACGCTGTCTCTCATCATCCCTGTCACATTACCGGCTTATAGTCCGAACCCACGGGTTAGTTTTCACAGTGTTGGTGAGCTCCTGCCAGAAGCGGATTTAAACATTTGCCGAAGGGGTTTCGTTGAGGATCTGTATACTAGTATTGTGTCTTTAAGCGTCAGGAATGAGAAAAATACATACTTAAGACTCACTGCAATGTCGAAATCGTCGGAAAGTGACTAGCGATTGGACTATGAATCGTTGTTTTTCTTATCACTGATTTTACTCCTATCCTAGAACTTAATTATTAAGTTTAATATACTATAATTATTGGAACGTAGCACTATAACCACAAGGAAACGAATTAGAACCACTGATTCTATTGATCGATAAAATAAAATTATCACTATCGCAAAGCTTATCGTATCTGAACTGAACCTGCGAATTGTTCCACGCTGCATCAAGACTTAACAGTAATACCGCTCATATCATTATCTTTACCACCAAATTACTACCCACTGGTAATATACTCATCAAAGTAAATTACCCTTCTACAGCGGCTTTTAATATTTTATTACGTACTGTAGTTTAACGTACTGTTCTACAATGTTAGGTTCAAATATTTTTATTTTAGTTTCGCTGGTCGCTATCCCACTCGAAGCAAATATCCTTAATTACAGCAATGGGCTCGTGCCTAGACTAGATGGTAGAATAGTTGGAGGTGAAGATACTTCAATAGAACTTTTCCCGCACCAAATTTCCATAAGATGGTTCGGATCACATCGCTGTGGAGGGAGTATAATAAAACAGGAAGTAATTCTTACTGCTGGTCATTGTGTGAGTGGACTTTCCGTTCTATTTCTTTCAATTGCTGTTGGTACATCGCTACGAGAAGGAGATGCAGTCGAGAGTGCAGTTGCAGCAACTATTGTCCACGAAGGATTTGATCCATTCACTTACTATGACGATATGGCTCTGGTTGTTTTGAAGCAAGGACTTTCTTTCAATCAAGTTGTACAGCCAATCAAATTGGCAAGTGATGGCGAAATCCTTCGAGCTGGTACAAAGGCAATGGTTACTGGATGGGGTGTTTTGAAGGAAAGCGGATCGTTGCCTGATGTCCTGCAACTTGTCAACGTTACGGTCGTCACGAATGACGAATGCCAGAAAGCGTATGAGGGCAAGAACAATATTACTGAAGCGATGTTTTGTGCTGGAGAACCTACTGGAGGACGCGACGCTTGCCAAGGTGATTCCGGCGGACCTTTGATTGTGGCCGGTAAAGTTTATGGAATCGTTTCATGGGGAATAGGATGTGCACGACGTGAGTATCCTGGTGTTTATGCAAATGTAGGAATGCTAAGAAAGTGGATTGACAATAAGATGACACTCATATACGAAATGAGGAAGGAAAGTTCCTGATAACGTTCTATAAATTTATCACAGTCTTAACAACCCGAAAAGTTGGTACAATTTTTCAGATACTTTTTTGGAGAGTTTGGTTAAAGTTAAGATAGCAAAATAAACAATTTGATTGTACGTAGGACATGACTTTCAAATAATGCAGGGATATTTATATATGATAAAGCAAGGATATGTCTCAAAAGAATATTTGAGACGTATCCTTGACAGAAATAAATTGTTGTATAAAGACATAAATAATATTGTCTATTTGAATACACATTATTTCACTGACAAATACTATTGCATAATTAACAAAGAACATACCAAGTAAGGATACTGAAACCTCAAATGAAAAATATCATCTCTAACTATAAAAAAACTCTTTCGTTTTGCTCTAAATCTGCCGCGTTAAATGTGCCCTGAGTTAATCGTTTGTTTTGATCAGCATCCTGACTCTATTTCATCGTCCGATTTCATAAACATACTTCAAATACGTCAGTTATGAATTCTCACAAACTGGAACAGGATAAAACTAGAATCATCTTGTTATCATGTTTTCACGTGATCCTGTCTTCATGAATGGAAATAAAACCTATAGTTCATATACCCTTATGAATCCTTATGATCCTTAGGATTTTTGATGGTACGCAAAAAAGTACCAATTGATTCCATGAGAATTTTATTTTCTTGGAGGTGGCCTAAAAGTAGTGAAATGATGGAATACAATGCTGAAGTGTTGGAGGTTTCTTCAGAAAGTTTCTTGAAAATTGAAGGTTTCCCACACGCAGTACCGATGAATTTCTTTAAGTGATTCCTCTGTGGACTGTTGTTCATGTAATATCCACCACATGGTTCCATTGTCATTGGCCATATTCCGGAGTATTCAGCGGCAATAAATACTTTTTCCAAAACTAACAACCGGACAAAAACCACCGAGTTCAGTTAAAATGGATTTTCATGAGACGCCTCTGTGTTCGTCGCGATTATCCTTGTTATTATCCGGCTATGTTATCAAATTTATTTTCAGTTAGAATTAAAGGTTATTAAACAGTTCAACTAGGAGAAATACAACTTGGGTTGGAATTTTTCACGAACAATTTCAAGCAGAAAAAGGCTCATGTAATTGGTTTGGAGCCCGCCCTTACAAGACATAAGGCCGTGTCTTTGGGTCGCCGTATCCGCGGCAACACAAGGACATATAAGACACTTTATTATACGTGTAAAAGAAAAGAATTAAGAAAAGGATAACACTGTTCAGATACGTGAATAAGCCCCCTTTATTTATTGAAGCGTAGACTTGGTCTTGTTTTTGGGTTTGCTATATCTTTATAACCCTTCCAAGAAAATTTTCTTCGCTGATGAGCTCAGTAAAAACTGTGCAATCGGAGGATTTTTTCGGTTTCTTACCAGTTTTACAGATGGATGTATAAGCTTTGCTGATCTAGAAATGATAAGTATAAGTGAGGAGTCACGGTTTGTACATAGTGCACTATATATAACCAGGAGCAGTCAGGGGAAAATGTTCGAATAACTCATCAGAGGAAAACTCGTGGTAAAAATCGCACCAATTAAACCTATACCCTCCACGTTGTTGCTTCAGAAGCGATGCTTCCATTATCAATGCAATCGCAGAAGTGATGTGCGTTGTCCATCACAAGGAGTTATATATAAAGTCCACATATTGGGATCTCCTTTCTATACTCAGTTAATCAGAGTTGCATTTAACTGCGATTTGTGGGTCAGTTTCCTGAAAGCGCTCGAAATCATTCCCGAAGACCAAAATATTTGACACCGATTGTGAGGGAAGTACGAAGCATAACTTGAAGAATTCCTATTTGAAAGATAGTAGCTCTAAGGTACGAAGGAAGGTAGCCGAAGAATGGTGGTTTTGCATAGGTCTCAACTCTTGGTCCTGATCTATGGAAAATCTTTAATAATGAACTACTGAAGCTTAAGCTGCTGGATGATTCAAGCTTGACCGGCTACACGCACTTATGCAGTGCAAGGCACGGGAGGTACAACTGAGTATGCGAAACTCATATTAAGTATGCTCCTGCGCCAGATGTGGGACTGGCTCAGCGGCGACAGGAAAATAAGAGAAATTAGAGGTCATTCTGACCATAATGTGGGCACTCAAAGCAACAATACTTCGAGGCGACTCCTTGCAGAAAGAGATAAAAAAAGTACAGATTCACACAAAGGTTTTGAGAGGGGGTGAAAATGAGACTAATAGTTCAATTGCGAAAACTGAAGTCCTCATAAAAGGCGACTTGTTTAGTCGAAGACCATTAAATCGGGATTCTCATTGTACGTCTTTGTAATGGCGTTGTGATTCTTACAAAAAAGCGAGTATCAAGAGTAAGACCTATGAGTATTTGGCAAAAAAACATTATGGAAGACCCGAAGTAAGGGGTTTTCGATCAAATAAGGAAAACGGACAGCAGGATAATCTACTAAGGATGATCCACTCAATCAAGATGATAACACATAATGAATACGATGCAGTTTTACTAATATATAGGTCAATATTATGGCACTCAGGATGGGATTTTAGCAAAAGCGGTTAGAAGAGGTGCGAAGACAAGGAGTTTTGAGAATCGCATTCGTACATTGAACAGTTTGCGGGACGGTGGTGTTGTTGGTGGCTTGGTAGTTGCTAAGAAAAAGTATAACCCCTTCAGTGCCAAAAGAACCTTCTCTTCCCTACAACAAAAGTAGGACAAATGCTTTGAAAGGTTCATAAATTAATCAAATTGTACATAACGCTTGGTCAATCCTGACAGTTTACAAAGGTAAACTTGAGTGACAGGAGGTGGCGTGAAAGGTGGATTCTCTCTTTGCCCCCTGTCCTTGTCCACTAGAAAAGGGAAATTTCTGACCAGAAGACTATTTTAAGCGTAAGATGACGAGGCCTAGTGCGAAATTAAGTTTGTTTTAGAGTGGATGATAGCTCGCTGTTTAATTTAAGCACTGAAGAGAACAGAAATAGTCCTCATTCGACCTCTACAGTAAAGAGGAACTCTACAGTAAGGATGCTTAGCGTTGGTGGCACACTAATCGAATCTAAGCTAGGTATTAAGAACCTCAGGCGATTGATCAACTCGAAGATGAATTTCTTTAAGGAAACCAAGGCAACGGCTATTTGAGGCGTATCGGCTCTGAGTCGAGAGCTTACCCCATTAACAAGACCCCTGTTTGTAAGTGCCGTAGTGTCAGTGTTGCCGTAGGCAGCGGAATGATCAGGTGACGCTCTCAGTGAAGAGGTGGACCACTGCGTAAAAGTAAACGTAAAAGGGCCACTGAGGATTCACCTAATCATTTCCAGCAGTCTCTGATCCGGTAGTGAGAGTGAGAGAGAGGTATGATATTTATCACCTCCCTTGGTAGGCATTACGCCATTTGCCTGCGTTAACACGAGGATTTTAGAGAAACGTCTACCCGCGAAGAGAAGTATTGCTAACTCAACTAATCGTTTTAGGCGAAAAACACGAAGAGAATGTGAAAGGCGCGGCCCCTCTCGAATCTGAGACCGTGACTCAATCAATGACATAATGAGACGGAATTCTATCAGACCCAGCTTTTGAGTGGGCGTGAGTATTTTCAGTCTAACCTGTAAAAGATTGCAACGTCACGAACTTCCGGCTGCATATTTTTCCCAGGCGTGGAAGACAATGCTTGCCACACAATTTTTGCATGTAAAAGATGGGATAGGCTGCAACAAGACCTCCACAAGGAAAAGGGTGAGGTCACCCCCGATAGTCTTATCAACATGATGCTTCAACCAGTTCCCAAAAAAAAAAACAAGTTGTACATTATGTTCGGGCAGGCCTGAAAGATAAAATGGACTCAAAGCAGTCGGGGTTAGTGGAGTTAAGAGATTACTTGGCTAGCTGCGTATCGTTATTCGAACGTCCCAAGCATAAAGGCACCTGACAGTGCAGCAAAGCAAGACCTGTTCTGAAGTAATGTGCCAAACGGTTCCGGGTAAGTTCCTTTTGACAGTGGAGGATTTTGACAGTGGGTAGTTCGATTGCTTGCGAGCAATCTCCGTGCATAAGTGCATTCACCTCTTAACCAAAAATAATGTGATGACTAATAAAATGACTAGCCAGTGATCGAAAGATCCTTTTAAGAACAAATTCTCGAAACTTTATCGTTCATGAATAAAATGCATAACAACCGAACTTGATTGGATAAAATCATTATGATCCATGTTGTGACAGTGCAGATCGAGTCTGGAACTCTGTGTTGTGATTTTTACCGTGGAGACACTTCAACTCATTTTGTGCCTTAATCTTCAGGATGATTTTTTTGAATCCTTCAACATATTTCACAGTTATAAAACCGGCCCGTGATGCTTTGGTCTTGCCTACTGTGACTACACAGTGGGTCCTGTGTCTATGTCGTTTGCTTTTGACACTCGGTCATCCTTGCAAGATCATTTTCCAGCACATATTTGAGACTAATCCATAAGAGCTCCCAGCAGCGAAACCATTTCGCGAGCCTGTAAGTTTTCTTTAACTATTTGCAAAAATATCCAGGTTTCGTGTTCATTGCAGGGCATATACCTTATTATTAGTTTGCAAACTCGTACCTTGTGTACCAGTTTTAAAAAGATTGCTATTTAATCATTGCTTTAAGTTTTAAGTGCACTCAGATATATTTTAAGTACTCAGATATTCGGGTCCAACAAATTAAATATTAAGAAATTAGATCTAAGTTCATTTTGCGGTTAGATTTTAGTATTTATGATAGTTTTTACAGTCTACAATTTGAGTAAGGAACTAACTAAACTATAGCAAAACTATTAATTTAGCGCAATTTTAAAATCGATCCAGTTTCTAAGATTTCCAACATCTGCGTACACTCCAGGGAATTCGGCCATGGCACAACTAACACCCCATGAAACGATACCATACAACTTATTGTTTACAATCAATGGTCCTCCAGAATCTCCTTGGCAGGCATCCTTTCCACCGTATGGTTCACCTGCGCACATCATAGCGTCGGTTACTGGGTTGATTTCAGCATATGCTTCAGCGCATTGTTTGTTTGAAACGACGGACACGTAGACAGTTTGAAGTTGATCTGGTATTGGTCCTCCAGGAAAAAGTGTTCCCCAACCTGTCACACGCACCATTGTTCCCCCTCTCAATTTTTCGCCTGCACTCGCTAAGGCAATCGGTTGAATATGTCGTCCGAAATCCAAACCTTCTTCCAGCCAGAGGATCGCGACATCGTTAAGATATTCCCACGGATCGAATTCTTCGTGTTCAATTTTTGACTTAACTTGACGATTGCTTCCGTCTCCCTTGCCCAAGAATGTTTCGCCGGCAACGATCTGGAAGTTTGATGCACCAATATTTGAGGTGCAATGGGCTGCGGTTATAATAATGGTTGTGCTGTAGATTGAGCCGCCGCACCGATGAGATCCATAGTACCTTAAGCTGATTTGATGCGGGTATTCTTCAATCACGGCTGGCACTCCACCCACAATCCGTCCATCCAATCTCGGTGCTAGTCCTTTCGGGATTTTAGCTCCCCATGCCGCACAGGACACCACAGCCAGCAGAAAAATAAGCTTAAACATTGCGAATATGTTACCGCGCTGCTGTAAACGGTTATATAGGATGACAATCCTTATCGGGTCGATCGTATATTGTACCATGATTGCCTTCATCAATTATCACATATTCAGCTTTATGACCATTTATATGTTCCTGCAATGAAAATTCATTTTCCTGATAAAGATCTTTACTTTGAACATTACTGGCTTCGGTCGATTTCTTTGATGCCTGCGCCATCTGAACGATGCTTCAACATGAGACTTTACTAATTTTGAATGGGGAAAACGTTTGAAGTGATCCATAAAATGTTAAGAATCAAATCGAGATGCTATCAGGGATAATTATTTGGAATTTTATTAGCATTAATTGTTTTATGTTATTTTATAATTTTCAAAACAGTTTTTCAAAACAAACGAGCTATGTGGAGCTAAATTGTAAAAAAAATTGAAACAGCTACTATTAGCTTACAGGGAAGGACACAAGTTCAGAACAAAAAAACCCGCTCGCAGTTATCTAGTTAAAATTGATTTACAGATCACTTACCAATTATTGAATTTGTTATTAGATTAACGCTAAAAATAAAGCCAGTTGAATTACAAAACGACAAGAAATTAGTCCTGTGAAGTTCCCATGTTGTGCTCAGTATTGCCGCGAACAATAACTACGCGTGACGTCCTATGAAACACAACATCGCATGATATTCTTCATGAAGTCTTGAACGATCTTTTCTATCATTCTACAGAAACCAAGGAGGTCCCATTGCTCTTGGCTAAGTGAGGCGTTCCTTTATCACACGTAGTTTCTTCTTTCCCGTCCCAATGTAGGCTGGTGTTAGATACTTCGATCCTTTTTCACTGAGCGCGATATCCCTAAAGATTGTGGGCCGCTAATGTTGCCAACAAGGTCTTACGCTATTGCTGTTTTTCCCTCTTAGTTATTTTGTCCACATTTTACAACGGTGAGGCCACTGGTATCAACTTATCCGTATCAGTTTATCAGCATATCCTGCAGTAATTACTGTCATTGCAAGGCTTACCTGTATTATTGCTGAAGGTTGCATTTAGTTCTACTGTGATAACCACGTTTTACTCTGGTTAGTGACACTTTGATAACTTATATACAATTTGTGTTTCAGTTGTCTGATCCAGCTCTTGGAAGCTCATCCATTTTTCCGTTTCCATTGTATTCCCGTATTTTCCTTTAGTCTCTGTAGCTGCATACATTTCTCACTTATCGAAGAGTGGGGATTTAAACTCATAACCCACGGAAGGATCACCGAAATAGACGCTGTCCGATAGAGTACGTGCTCGAAAATTCTCATGCGCTTTTTTTGTTTGTTTTTCTATGAGTATGCAAGACGTTGTTGAGGTACGAAGGTTCCTTATTCCTAGCTTGAAGTTTGTTTGGTCTGGTCCGTGTTTGCATCACCCACAAGATTCTGGGAATAGTGTAAAGTAACATTGGTCTATAGTCCGTGTGTACTACTCGCCTGGGTGCCTCGAACATTATGCTATGCGTCGAAGGATAGATAACTAGCACACGACAGGACTATTACACAATAAAGGCTGAAGTAAAAAGGTACCAATGGTAATGGTTGCAAAGTTGCAACGGCTTAGTCCGGCAAATAACACGAGAACTGGAGAACGAATGGCAAAAACTGTTCTCCCGTCCATGGAAACAGGACTTTATCAAATTTAAGTATTCAGCAATCTTCCGGATTCTTCATATCTATCCCTGCTGCGTTGGCAGTCACCGTTTTCCAATGTTTGTTCAAGGTTCAAAGTTTGTTTCATTTTTGAAAATATACCGGAAAACATTTTGACCCGAAATCAAAATTTTTTTCACCCGGAGGAGAGAAAGTCTCATCCCCTCCCGGAGATTTCTCTCGGGAGGAGAAATCCTTTATGACGCTATCCATGCCACTGGGGACTTTCCCAAACGAAAGTATGGTTTCAATGATAACCGCTTCACATTAGGTACATTTGCTGAGGTAGTGACTGTGATATAACAAGCAGAATTAAAAATTCGGACCAACTGGTAGGTAGTCCTTCTATTGCAGCTGAATATCAAGAATGCTGGATGTCCTTGGAAACCCATTCCAAGTTCCAGGATATCTGATGTGGATAGTTTGGGATTACCTGAAGGCGATCTTGATTTAAGGCACGGTTCATAATCAATGTTAGATACTAGTCTCATCAAGTGGGTCCCAACGTTCAAGCCTCGGTCCAGATTTGGTGAAAAACTACTACCACGGACTCTTTAGACTCGAACTGCCGAAGGAGTGGTGACTGATCAGCTATACTGACGATGTTGAAGCACCAATCGCTGCGCGAACATCCCATCAAGCCGAATCAAGTCTAGGGAGCTGGAAGACAACTCATGGGCTTAGCCTGGCACTAGAAGGTTTCTAAACTAGACTAGACTAGACTTTCTAGACTTCTAGACTAGTTTCTCTGAATTAATCAGGGCAACGGCATATAAGGACATGGTTGGGAACTCGGCAAGCAGTCGACTAGTGGCCAATGTTGGGAGAAAAAGCCCAACAGAAAGGCGGCTTTTGATGAGTGTTATACACTTCTATATGTACAATGCTACTATTGCAGGGGTAAAACCTATCACTGTTCCTGGCAGGCAGCGTGAAATAACCTACATCTGAAGGCGCTAGGGCAAAAAAGAATTAGACTAGTGATGAAAGACGACGCACTCTCCAAGATTAGCAACGATTTTGAGAGTGTGAGACAAAAGGAAGATGGACTGCTTGGCTCAACAAGGATTTGAGATCGTGGCTCAGTCGAAAACATGATCTAGCTTTTATGGTACATGGTTGTTTTGAGCCTTACCTGCATAAAATTGAATAGTCACGGTCTCCCGATTTCTAAATGAAAAAATGCCACCTGGCATACTTTCTTTTTATGCAGAATATTGTGCAGACAATGCGATGATCTTCCCAAATGGTGGATAAGCAGCGTCCGAATAGGAAAGTTATTGAAATCGGATCACAAAAGGAACCAGGTGGCACATTTCGTTCGGGTAATCTTAATAACTAATAAAGACATACTTGAGAGGCTGTAGGTGCTGAGGATGGAAAGATCTCTTCTCTAACAATCATCCTCCTTACCTTTCAAGTAGAGAATGTACTCCTGTGACTCAAAGCCACCATTATATTCTGAAAAGGGATACCTAGCCAGAATTAAAGTGGCAAACGGTTCCAGGCTAGTTCTCCGATTGACAAGGAGGTTTTACGTCGGCAGTTCAGTAAGGTGTGCGTCAGACGGAGTTCTGCAGAGCGCGCATATAGCCTTAAACCCCCTTTCCACAAAAATTGTAATCAGCGATTCGATATTCCATTTGCCCCCAGATTGAAGTTGGCTCTAACAAGCAACTGGTCATCTGAATTTAAAAAAGAGCCCTATAGTACGCCAGTTTACAGCATAAGAATGACGTAGCTCTGAAAAGGATTTGAGTCAGGCTATTGATCATTATAAAAACCATCGCCGTTTGGAACTTCGAGTCGGATGCCGTCAAGGACGCAAATAACAGCCGGGCATAATTTTTGGTATAACCATCTTGCACCTTCTACAGGATTTCAACTACTTTCTCTTTTCCAAACTGATCCAGTAGGGATACAGTAGATCCAGTATACTTACTCGACAGCTGACCTTCAGCTTAGCGTAGTGCTTGCTTGAATAAAACCAAGGACCCTCCCTTCTGCCTGGTACATAGATCGGATTTTCAGACATGAGCCAATTTGCTATATTTGAAAATCCATTTAAAACCTGGTCAAAATTAACATTTATTAGATAAAGCTGTCCTTGGTTTCGTTCCGAGCTACGACGTTAGATGCAAACGGATTGATTTTACGAAAATTATGGAATCGGTAGTGGATGTTTAGTATTGGTCTAGATGCTGTTGTTAAAACCGAAAACTTCTTTCTCCAAAAGCCATGTTTAGAAAGCCTGGTTAAGCAACATCCTGGATTTTTGTTTGGCCTGTTCGAAAAATACCTTTTTGTGATTTAAATATCTGTTATTCTTGCCCTTCGTGATGGAAAGTGATAGCAAAAAAGGAATTCAGCATTGCAGGAACTTATACTGCTTATCATTTCCCTGTTTCCTCTTGATGTAACTGGGGAAATCTCCTCAGAAACTACCAGGGAAAGCAGGCATCCTGGTTGACTGTTTAATTTTAGGCCTGGTTCACACTTGTTAAATGGATTGGCGTGCGTAAGGATGCATTTAATAAGTAGAAAATTTGTAATTTACTTCTAACTTGGGGAGCTTCGGAGCATGGTGTTAATTCTGGAGTAATATCGGCTTTTACGTAATATCTGTTCTTCTGGTTAGAACGTCTACTATCAGCTAATCTTGCTCCTTGAGATTCTCATTAAAAATCCGCTTAAATTTTTCCCGATGGGCAAAATATTACCAATATACCAGTGCGGCGAGAGAATGATTACATAATCGGACAGAGGTTCAGACTGACATTGGAGAAAACCGAGGTAGTGAGATAGAAAAAGTAGCGAGGCTTCAGCGTTAGGCTTTTCGATATTGGGCGGAGGGCTGGTCGATTGGAAATCTTTTGTGAAATATTTTGGCATAATCCGAGCATGCCAGTGAAACGCGTGAGATGGTTACAAGGTTTGTAACAGCATTCACTCGGTTAGTGGTCAACATTAGGGGGAAAGGAAGGCAAAATACCAAGGAGATTACTTAAAGTCAGTAGTGAAATATCTCCTATATCATTAGTGAAATATCTGTGGCCTCCCATCTGGTGCTGTCAAACGCTGCAGGAATGATATCCATCGGTCTCTTTTTTTGAGACCGCGGAATAATTTGGCAGCGCAGAAAAGAAGACAAAAGAGGACATGTCATCGAGTAAATGAACCAACGATCTCAACAGCTCTAGGCAACAGTCCTGAGAGCTCTAAATAAAGGTTATGTATGTTTCATGTGTGATCCCTGATCTCAAGCCGTGGCTCAATCGAACGCAAGTTTAGACGTATTCGAATAACGCACTGCTTTGAACGGGTATAGCTTTATCCAGTCGTAGCTGCATAAGATTGATAAGCCACGGTCCTCCAACTGCATGTTTTGCAAAAGCGAACTGGATGATGCCTTTCAAATATTTTTGACTTGTCAAATATGAAGTAAGGAGCATGGCGACGCCTTCAGTGAAATCGGAGAGCCGAAAAAAGGAATGAAAAAAGGAATACCATAGTACTTGGTTAAATGACACGCACAGATGGGGTTCAAAAATGTTTGCAAACTTTTCTTTTGGCAACACAATGAAATTAAAAACACAAATTACTGAATTTAATTTCTGACAATCGTTTTACAACAAATTCTGATCAATCCATCTTCTTAGATAAGCTACATTAGTGTAAATTCGAGGTTGATTACGTTTAGTGCACGTCTGACTGTACGATACTATACCATATATTTTACCAGCAGTAACCAAAGGACTACCAAAATCACCAACACACGGATCTGTTCCACCGTACACATTTCCAGTAGCACATAACATCGCGGGAGATATAAACTGGACACCTTCGTAAGCTTTCTGACATTCCGCTCTTTCTATTATACTAACGGGTGCATAATGTATTGTTACAGGAAGATTTCCAGTTTCTGTCAACGTTCCCCATCCAGCAATGAATGCTTTCGAGCCAGCCGGAATTTTTTCATCCTTGCCGGGTAGCGCAACCGGCTGTAGTGAGTCCGAAAAATCCCAGCGGTCCTCTAGTATAACTAACGCAATATTAAAGTCGTATGTTTTTGGATTATAGCTCTCATGAACTATAAACCTTTTTATTTCACTTTTGACTCCATTTTGAATGTTAATACGTGAGCTAGTTCCAGCAAAAACCGATAATAATGCTGGAGGATAGTCGTAAACACAATGGGCTGCGGTAATGGCAACATTTGTTCGACATAAGGCTCCACCACAATGAAGACCGCCCAGAAAATTGATACCAACTTGATATGGGAATTTTTCGATAGTTGTTTCAATTCCTCCAACAACTCTTCCTGCGTTACTTCCAACAGAATATTCAGTGTTCACTCGAGCAAAAATCCCAATCAAGACTAAAACAACAGCCTTCGGCAACATCGTAAATTGCAAAACCGATAAATATTAGTGAGATACTTTTATATGCATGTCGTTATTGCTCTATCTAAATTGTAGGCCATCAAAATATTAATTGCAAGCGAGCGCTCTCTTTGAAAAGGATAATATAGATATGGCAATCGGCGATAAAATTAAACTGCTTAATTTCGGTCACCGTCTTGACCGTTTTAAATCAATTTCCACCCATAATGGAAAACCCAAAATGATGTGTGGTTTTATTCACAAAACTTAGCAAAGTGGCAGACTTGATACAGTTTGAGCAAGTTCAAGAAGACTTGGGTATAGCATATCTTCTGAGCAGTGTCAAAAGTGGGCTTCCCAGTAGTTTTCTGAGCATTTGTAACCTTATTCGGTTCCTTATTGTAGTGTCATCCCGGGAAGAAGTATTCTGTGGAACTCTTCAGAATCGCTTTTAGGATGTCTTTATCCCTTTGTTCAAACTTTTTAAATTTCTTATTCCTTTGTTCAAACTTTTTAAATTTCTTAATGCCTTTACATGAAGCTTCCAGTGAAACCAGAACCTCGTTCCAAATTAAATTGGGGTTCCTTTGTCAACTACTACAAGGTACCTTGAAGTATTCCAATTTTTATCCCCTCATTCACCATTGATATGCTCCTTTAATGCGTCGAACGATCTATCCTCTGATCCATCCTTCGTTCGTTTGCTTGCGAATATTTGCATTAGGGTTCTCGTTTTAATGTCTAAACATAAAGAAGGATACATTACGTAACGTACTATATTTTGCATTACCATTTAATACATTCAGAAGTTTCCGTCTGTTGTTTTAAGCATTGCGAAAACTTTCAAGAACATTTTAGAAGAGCGATGAATTCTTCGATGTCCTTTGGCTAATTTTTTACCATTTTTCACTGGTTCCTAGCACCAAACAAAATCGTCAACATTTGGTACTCCACCTTTCAATATTCAGTTTCTTTGGAGTCACTAATTCGCTCTTTATTTCAGCCTCACGCGGTATACGCTCTTTATTTCAGCCTTATTTGTTTGTACCTTTCCTGGTGCATGTTTAGACAGATTTCTTCAGCAGACGCAAAGGATAATGAAAAGGTTATAAAGCCATCGGTGGATGCTAAAGTTTTGTTTGATTTCGAGCGTTTCTGTTGTGCCAATAGGGATTAAGTTCGTTAAATATTCTAGCACTAGGTTGGGGAGCAATGAAACCAGCACATTTTCACACTCCGGTTTAACCTTATCGTCAGAGGAATCACTCAGCGGGTTGTTTGTGAGGACTTGTGATGTAGTTGACATCAACTGTCATTTAATTATTTATTGTAGTATTCCATTGCTTACTTTAGAGTTGAAATCGTTGAGAAAATAAGTCCTTTGTTGGCAGTACGTTAAAGAATCTTCCTAATCCTTTTATAACGACAAAAGGAGCCCTACACTTCTTCATCTTTTTCAATCAATCAACCACATTTCAGCAGTATTTTTTGAATGCCAACTGCGCATACGCGGTCATTTATTGATTTCAATACAGTTTAAACTAATTCGCTAAGGAATTATGTTCAAATGCAATGAAAAAAACGACTGAAAATGCATTAAAAACGACTCCAAATACTCACGATTTGCTTTTCACACTCGTACGACTCCTACTTTTAATTGAGAGAGCTTCAAAATCTCTTTGCGCGAGAGGCATACTTTTCCTCTCTCTTTCTACGAAATGTCGCCCGCAAGTGTTCATGTTGCTTGTATTCAAGTCATAAATGCATATAGCACTAACACTATCAGATGATTTCTGTCAGATAGACACAGACAAAGCACAGGCAGATTTTTATTGCTTTTGTATGTCCTTTTTATGCAAAAGCTTTGAAAGAGTTTTTCTTGTTTATGCAAAAGTAAGAGTAAATGCACGAACCGAAACGAAGTTTCAATTATTATAGACGAGGACATGTACTACGGAAGTTTGATCAGAATGATTAGCGCTAGGCGTAGCTACAAAGAGCTTTAAATATAAAAATGTTCCGGATAGAGCCTCATCAGTCTCTGAGCGTCAAATCGCATGTAGATTATGAGCTGTGATGAGGCCTTCCTGCAATGTAATTATAAGGATGGGTTTTCTCAGGTGATTATATGGACGATAAACTGTTCAACACAAGTTTATCGTCCCACTATACTCTGTCACAAAGCAAAATAGGGCAAAAAACAACTCTCATAGTAGCATCCCAGTTGCTTTACAAGATGGCCCGAAAGATTAAGTAGAGCCAGTTATGGCTTCCCAGTTAACAGCGCCACAACTTTTACTAAAACTGGCATCTCTAAGGAGAGAGCACCAAAAAGTGGCAGGAACTGATGAGCATGATGTTTTTTTTTTGCTTGAAGGCTATTTACGTCCTGAGTGTCGGACTTCCAGTGGCACACAGAAACTAACTACTGACTAAACACCTCCCCTGTCACACCGAGAACGTAGCCTGGAACTTTTTGTCACATTACATCGGACTAGGCCTCTTACGTCTCGCTTACCGGTACCTTCGGGTTGGAGAGATCACTCCCCCAGCAGGGATGGACCGAAAGGAGACTAAAAGCATGAGGTTATTGTTATAACCATATTATTAACCATAAGAAAATGAAACATGATGAAACAAAGAACAGATGATACATTGGTGTGGAATGAACCCTCCGAGATTATCCTCTCGTGTTCGATGAACCAGCAAAAGACGTTGGTATAGTAGCAAGAGTACATTGTTACTATGCCATTTTATTTGCCAACTTACGTTGTCATTTGTCTAGTCTATAATGAAACATGGAGAGCTTAAAGGATCACAAATTCACAGAAACATTGCCAAAGCTAATTAAAAAGACCCAAACGGATAGACGCCTCTCATTCCAACCTAAAATAAATAGTGGCAGTCACTCAAAATAAGGCGAAAAAGGAAACAATCAATTCATTAAAAGAACGTGTTGAGTCTTTAAAAGATGAAAACTGACTGAAGAAGAGGACTAAGGCTGGCTGACTAAGTGAAGACGACTAAGCCAATGTACATGGGGGTAGAATAGGGAGAAGCAAACAAAGGTTCATAAACATGTAAGAAACGGTCAAAGCTTTCTTCTTCGTCTGAAACCAATTCTCGAAGATCTTGGAGATAATCCGTAAGAGTTATCCATACCAGCGCCTTTAATTGGGTGATCCCTAAAATAGGAACGATAAAACATTTCAAAAGTTAATAGGATCAATTTATCAATGTCGAAATGGTTTTGAAAGCGTTCGGCTTTCCAAACCAATTCCTCTTGTAAAAAAACAAATCTATGAGTCCGCTGTTAGATCTACGACATATCGATCCACGACATTGATTTTCAATTCGATCAAGTAAGATAAGTCTAGGAATCCTTGAATTCTAAATCATCCGAGACAATGATCAATCTACTTTTTAATCTCTTTGACTTTTTAGCACAGTCCCCATAACATAACATCCGATCTGTAAAAAACGATTGTTCTGCAGAGCGACTAAAAAGGAAGCTCATTCGATTCAACTTCTTTTGGATTGTCCTGGTACTGATTTTTTCTACGTTAACTTTCCCAAAAAGCTGTGAAAGTCCGTTTTTGACTGGCCTTGAGTTCACTTTCCCACTTCATTTGGATCTCAAACGTCTTCTTAACTTCTGTACAAAATTTTCAATTCCTAAACAAGCCAAGACTTACAGGACACTCCTGAAAACTGAAGGAATCAGAAAAATAGTTTACATACTACAGTTTTAGAAGCCCAACCAAAAAATTATATAATTAAATTATAAAGCAAACAATTTCCGATACACCAACCAAACGTCTTTTATTCTGAAACCCAAGGAACGCAGGATATTGAAAGGTTCAGTAAGACCCATTCCTAGCTTTGTCCAAACAATACTATGAAGTTCTGGCTGTATGCAGCCGAAACGCGTCCTCGAGACCCACAAAGCAAGGCCCGGCGGACCCAAGCTATCCAGAATGAATATTAATATTTATCTGGTTGTTTACAGGAGTTATTAAAAATATATAATACACAAAAACAAATTCTGAATCACGATTCTATTTGACTAGTCCATTCCATGACGCGCTAATTTTGAATCAATCCATGGTCTTAGATATCCAACGTTTGCATGTACGCCAGGATAATCAGGAAGAGCACATTCAACACCATGCGATACAATCCCGAATACCTTCTTGCCAGCTATGACTGCACCACCTGAATCGCCTTGACATGCATCTTTTCCTCCAAACGGCTCTCCCGTACACATCATAGCTTCTGTAATAGGATTAGAGCCTGCATACATTTCCTGGCACTCCTTGTTCCCGATAACCGTCACATACACAGCTTGTAGCTGATCTGAAGCCGGTCCACCATAACTCAGAGTTCCCCAGCCAGAAATCCATACCATCGTGCCGGCTTTCAACTTTTCTCCCGCACTAGCAAGTCCAATTGGTTGAATAAATTGTCCAAATTGAAGACCCTCTTCCAGCCATAATAGTCCAATGTCATTGTAGTAAACATTCTCGTCATATCCTTCGTGTTCGACTTTTGATTTAACCTGGCGTACGACTCCTTTGTCTTTGCTCAGATACGTAATACCGGCAACGATTTGAAAAAATCTTGGAGCAATATCCAGTGTGCAGTGGGCAGCAATCAGGATCACATCCTGCTTAATAATTGATCCTCCGCAGCGATGTGACCCGAAATAACGTAAACTTATTTGATGAGGAAAGAATTCTACCCTGGTTGGCGCTCCACCAACAATACGCCCATCACGGGCCCGGGTTAATCCTTGCGGGAGAATACTCGCCCCGGAAATTGTTGAAAAAATTGAGGCGAACAGAAACAAAACCTTAAGCATCGCGAATATCACTCCAATAAATAGATGCTGTGGGTTTTATAGTTATTTGGCAATTCTTATCGACTTCGTTGAAAATTGGTTGGTTATATTATCAGCTATTATACATATTTATCGCTGTTTTGCTATAAAATAATCTGCCGAGCAAGCTATAATAAATGTTTAGCAACATGCGTCCAACTTACCTTCCAATATTTTGCTGCAGAAAAGCTTCCGTCCATGCTAAGCTTACTGGTAGAACCGATGATGAAGGTAACATAAAAAATACAAATTAAACTTTCAGGGCTCAATTCATATCAAAAAATAATTTTTATTATAAAATTACAGATGTGAATTCGTACCCAGAATCAGTCTCAAACTGAAGAATCCATCTGAAATAAAATATGCCTCAGTCTGCTGTTAGTCCTTTTTTGCTTAAACTTCAACTTAAATACTTTTCGCTCTGATTGAACCAAGAAAGGCGTGAAATTCTGTGAATGTAATAGAGTAAATTGTTGAGATTTTCCCTGGTCGAGTACCAAAGTTGACAAAAATTTTGCACCTAATATTTCTGTAATATTTTTAATAATGTACCGAAAATAAATTAGCCGAATTGTATTTTTAGAAATTTTTTGGAAGGAAATCAAAAAATAAGTTAACTGGCATAACTAATCTGTGGTATACAATTCGAGCGATAGCGAAAGATAAATCAAGTAAAATCAAATTTGGTTTTGGTATATGAGAAAGGAAATTACCTTCAGTACATGAGAAAGGAAATTACGAAACAGATCCAACGTTCGATTCTCACTGATTCCCCATTAATGACATCAAATATATTTTTCAGTTACATTGGATCTTTCAATTGGCATTTTCTATGTATGACAAATGTCAAAGTTGACAGACATGTGACATTTGTATTTAGTAAGTTACTTAGTTAAGTTCGGTATTTCGAATATGTTGCGAAAGATTATTATTGTATTATCAGATAGAAATTGATCTAGGATTTCATAGTGAAATTTAGTTTAGTGATGAAGCTCTTTTCTGGTTAACTGTATATGACAGAATTAAAAAGCCAAAGTTGGGATGCCAAAAGTCTATGGCACTACGTTAATACATCCGTTAAACTTGACTCTATGCCGTAGGCGCTAAGTCAAGTAGTGTTTCCTGTTTTTTTTTTGGAATATGAAAGGCGCTGTCGTTGCGGTAAACAGTGGACGCAATCAGGCCATAAAAATATTTGCTCACGACCAAATGACACTAAAGCCAGATAGTCACCGAAAAAATCGAGTCATTGAAAATGAAATGTAGAGATATAACATTATTTCAAGGAATTGTAAAATTTAATAATAATAATTTAATATAATAATTTAAGATCTTCAGAGTCATACAATGGCGAATCTCTTGATTATGTCTTTAAAAGTCTGTCAAGCCCCTGACAATCCATCAACATTTGCCTCACTCTTACATAAGAAGAACACAAAACTCGTGAAAAAATGGCGTAAGAACATTGATAGCATTATTGATGGCCAAGAAAGCTTTGAGGCCACATAAACGAAAAAGAAGCCAAATAAAAATATCAGTCGAGCTTATAATTACATAAAAGAAAAGGAAAGTGTAGAGGGTTTTTGTAGACTGTCTCGGTTAATCCAACTGAATAAAGGCTCAATCGTTTAGGAAAAACTGAAGTAACTGGAACATTGGGCGTTCTCAGAAACGTAGACCTGAGAGGTCTTCTTGGTGTCTAATGAAGTTCTTAAATGCTTGAAGGAAACTGTAAGAGAAAAAAGGACAAAAATATATCAAAAAGGAAAAATGCCACGAAAAGTGAGACATGGTTTATGTACAGAAGAGTTTAAAGATATCAACGAACAAAAAAAAAGGAAAACAGAAAAATGAAGAGCTGCTCAATTCAAGAAATTCTATATCAGCTTAAGATCCAGTTCTCAATTCTTCTCTTGAATTTCTTGAAAGTCAACAGACCAGAGATGTCTACAACATGGCGCAAACTAACGCCGAACTGTAACCTTTAGTTGAATAATTACGACGTTTCCGAGACAGGACTCGATTCTTCACATGATCTATGGAGTTCCAGTCTTTCCATGTCTAAAAGTACAAAAAAACTTTGGCTACATCCATATGGTTACAGCATTGACTTTCTCTTGAAGATTCGCAGTGACTAACTCCAAGAATCCTTATGACATATGGCTTAAGTTTTTTCATGGTAAAGTTATTTAACAAATCATAACATTGACAAGCTTTTTTCCATGCATCATAAAGAAAGTTTTCGATTATCGAAAAGAATCAACAGCAAGACAATCAGGACCACGACAATCAAAAGTAAGACCAGGCTATCAGGGTGGACGTTTTTTGACGGACTAAACTTTCATACTTAGAAAACCCTACTATTTTGCGGAACTTCCTCCACCAAAGCCTTCCTATGCTTTGCTGTGGGCTTTGAAATTTGAAATTACGGCAATAAAATGGCAAACCAAAGTGGAAGATTATAAGGGAGTTATTACAACAAGCAGGCCGAAGCTCATTAATTATGCTCTCAGTAATGAAATGAAATGGACTGAAAGCAATGTATAGGACATAAAATCGCATATAATAATCAAAATTGAGAATGCTTTGCGGAGAACGATAATTTAGAGGACCTTCTATTGTAAATTAAGGGTTTAAACCACGAGTCTTCAATTGAAAGGCAGCAAATCAGCGTTGTATATGCTTTCCATCAAAGGAAAAGTATTCAAAATCTGGGCGACCAATGCAGAATCTCCAACGTAGGATAAGAAACGAAGGAAACATTCTGCAATAACCTGGATTGATTTTTCGATACATTGCCTTCCTGCAGCTATAAAAAATTTATTCTGAAACATCGAAACGTTAAAGTCAGTAATAGGCAATCTCACTGGGCATCAATTGTACATGATAGCTGCCACTATGAAACCATGGATCGATGAAACCAACGTTCAATGACTGATACAATTTGTATTTTGCAGGAATTTCGTTATAGACTAGACTTGCTTCCCAGTTCGATTCATAAATAAGATGATTTGGACATCACCGGATGGCAATAACTTTAGCTAGGTCGATATTTTCTGATTCAAGAAGAGCGGACTCGAGCATGCCAAAAAGAGAAGCGTCAAGATCATGTAC
Organism: Stratiomys singularior; assembly: GCA_954870665.1. Classification (NCBI taxonomy): domain Eukaryota; kingdom Metazoa; phylum Arthropoda; class Insecta; order Diptera; family Stratiomyidae; genus Stratiomys; species Stratiomys singularior. The sequence goes on along the minus strand of OX940881.1, from coordinate 22,871,375 downwards.
ATATGTACCAAGGAGCCAATTGTTAATCTGGCCATATCTTGGTCAAATCGACCGTGTTTCCTTAGTTTCCCTACCGACTTCCGCCTTTCAGTTCTCCCAACGAATACCTTTTTGGGAATCCAATGTTCATCCATACAATTCATATGACAGCCCATTGCAGGTTCCACAGTCGAATAATCGTTGACACCTTCATCTCATCAAAAACGTAAAAATTATCCTCTCATTTATTTAAGTCCAGAGAGCTCTGTCGCGATGTCTCTACACACTTACGACGCCAAGTTTGAAGCTCTCTATCTTGCAAAGCTCGCTGCATTTGTTACCTGTGGTATATTCCAGATGTATGAGCTTTTTAAAATATGTAAAGCCAAATATTATACACTATGTATAATACATAATAGTTCACCATTGAAAGGTGTCGCACGGCATCAGTGGTAAAACCTTCACGGAGATGTTCGAAAATTAGCTGGTACCCATTCTCTCAGACACATCACTGAAAATAAGCAACGAAAAAAAGTGAAGCAGGCAATCAAGTACGAGACAGAATAGACTGTTGTGCATCAATCTAGGAGCAACAGAAACAGTTAGTTTGAAAATTAATGCCAAGGTGCGTTGGATAGGCATAATCTGGCATACAGACACTATGTGGGTAGAGGAAATAGAAAAAGGAGAGAGAATTCTATGAAAATCTAGGAAAGGTATGAGGATAATATTATTAAAATTTCGGAACCAAAACACCATGTGAACTAATTGGGGACTATTTCTATAGAACCCAACGAATAATAGCAAAATAATAAAAAGCCTGAAACGAGAATGCCAGCCCTAGATCACGTTTTACCGTGAAAACACGAGCAACATCATGACTGATCAAAACTAGACTAAAATATTCAAGAATCATATTTTAAGGATATTTTGAATCCATCAAAAAGCTCCAGTACACGGAAGCTAATAATTGCAGCTGAAGAGTTCCATTTATATGTGAAGTATGTGGTGCCATCAAAGCCCTCAAAGCCCAAAGGAATAATACCAGGTTTAGATGCGATTCCAGCGAGTTCAGCAAATATTTTTGTAGTCACGATATGAAAACGATCCTTAAACCATCCATCTTCGGCTTTAAGTCAACTATATTAGTTATTAACAGAAGCAGGTTACATGCCAAACTACGGAGACTTCAGAGGCATATCACTACTTGGTACCGCATACAGAATACTGTCAAAAATAAAATAAAATAAGATCGGATCAAGAATATTATGCAGGAATATCAAGGACTACTGAACAAATGAATCGATGATGGCCAGACCGTTCACAGTTAAAAAGATATTTGAGTCATGGCGGTAGTTCAATTCTGACATACACCTTTTTTTTGAGGACTGCTAGCAAGCATATGACCGTATTGGTCATAGCATACTGTGACAAATATTGCTTCGTTTTGGCATCCTGGCGAAATGTATCTACCTTACCAAAATAATAATGACTTCCATAACTTTCCAAGTCGGTATCTATTGCCAACTAAAAGATACTTTTGATACAAGTATCAGGTCAAAGCAAGGAGATGAGTTGGCCCCAGTTTTATTCAATCTGGCACTTGATGACGTCAAAAGGAAGCCACATGTAGATACAAGAGTGACAAAACCAAAAAAAAAAAAAACAAAACAACCAGTCACGTAGAATGGTAGCCTTTGCAGATACCATCAAGACCCTGTCACATTCGTTAGCGAAAGCGGAGTTATTCGTGGAACTCAAAAAAGATCGAAAAAAGAACGGAAAATATTAATGGAATAAAATTGTGGGGCAGTTGAGGAAGAAACGTCACTTATATATATAGAAAGTATGACAGTTGCTGCATATGATATCGAAATCGTGGGTGAATTTATTCATTTAAGTTAACGAAGAAGGACAATAAAGCAGGCGATAGATGTCAGCTTGCAAATAAGGAGTTTTATTCAGTTTTAAAGGTGCTGCAGACGAGCTGCATACGCTGGAAAAGAAAGCTTCAAGTATACAAAACAGTGATAAGACACGTGCTGCGCTGTAGGTATAAAACGTCGACCCATATCTAAGGATCTGCAGACAAACCGAATACCTTCAAATGACATCATTGGAGCTGAACGATAAGTGGAAAAATGATGAATTCATTATATACCTGCAACAAATATTTGACAAACTCCAGGTCCCAAATGGTATAATACTGCGAAAGCTACACGGGGCAAGCCATGTTATTCGTATGGATTAAAACGGGTACCTTTAATGGTATTCGCAGGGAGAACCAGAGGTTGGAGATCAGTGAGAAAGCCAACAAAACACTGGTATGACTCAGTTTACGCATCATTTCGTTGCTGCTCAGATTTCGAAACTGGAGGACGCGGTCAATGGGCCGAGAAAGTCGGAGGCACTGTACAGAGTGGAGCGAACGCACGAGAGGTAGTGTGGTGTCCCCTGTAGTGTTGTTGACGCAGCCTGAAGACGTTTTTTTTTTAAAGTGCGAAAAAACATTGTTGCTGTTAATCCGAATATTGTAAGCATGATGGATTCACGCCAAAAGGTGACAAGACGATCTGCATTCTTAAAATTATTACCTAGAGCTTTGCCACTGCTTCCAATAAAGCGTCACTTCTGTATAAAAATTACGTTTTTTGATTGTATATATTCTTGGGTTTGATGCACCCCAAGATCCAAGTATGCATCCCAAACAAGGATGCTTTGAATCTTTAAGCTGATTCACAAATTTTTGTTGTATTTAAAATTGTTCCTGACTTAACGTCTCGCAAATTCAAACTGATGATTCTTTTATGTTTTTATTTAGTTTTCAGGTATTCTCATGTTAACTTTCAGTTTTTATATTCAGTGTTTTTTTTTAAGTCAAGAGTTGAATAGCTATTCATGAGGTATTGCTTAAAGTTATTTTCTTGACTAATCTTACAGTTTACGTGATTACTTGTAATCTCATTAGTAGTACTAAGTACTAAGCTATATTGATGTATGCTTTATTTTAATCTTCGAAATATCCCTTTTTGACAAATTTACAAAAAAATTTTCATTTTAAATGATATTTTAGTTCATGTTTTCGTTTTTCTTACAGATTATGGTTCGGTAATTAAATAAGTTTAAAGGAACTTCGATACAAAAAGGAAAAGCGATATTGAACGCTTTTCTTTAAATATTTAAAAAGATCAATTGGAGCCTTTCAAATCTCGTAATTTATATACTTCGTATCAAGTTACATCTACTTTTGTACATTTCATATAAACTTAGTCACTATCCTTGCATCAGTTTCTCATCAATCCATTTTCTAAGGTAAGCAACATTTGCATAAATTCTAGGACGTCCAGGTTTAGAGCATAATGGACTGAAAGAAACGTATCCATAGACCTTTCCGGCCGCAACAAGGGGTGTACCAAAGTCACTGATGCAAGGATCAGTTCCGCCATAAGCGTCTCCTGATGCACAAATCATTGCAGGCGTTATAACTTCCTCGCCTTCGAACGCTTTCTGACACTCTTCACTGTCCACTATTGTCACCGGAGCATAATGAAGATTTTCTTGCAAACCACTGTTTTCTCCGAGCGTTCCCCATCCTGCGATATACGCCTTTGTACCTGGTGGTATCCTTTCATCACTGTTGGCCAGAGCGATCGGTTGGATTGTTTCGGAAAAGAATAAATGTCGTGTCAAAAAGACTAATGCAATATCAAAATCATGAGTTTCAAAATTGAACTTTTCGTGATAAATAATTTTCTCTATTTCTCGCCTGAGTCCTCCTTCAGCGCTCGAGTTGGTACCGACAAACACTCCTAGCATGTATGGAGGATACTCAGACACACAATCGGCTGCGGTGATAATAACATTTGTACGATAGATTGATCCTCCACAGTGGAAACCGCCCAGAAAATTGATACCAACTTGGTATGGAAATCGATTTATGGTTGTTTCAATTCCTCCGATTATCCTGCCGCCGCGTCGACGCAAAGAACTTAACACCGGCGTGCCATTTGTTGGAATTAACGTAAAAACGAAAACTAGTGAAACTAACTTGAACAGCATTGCAAACAGAAAATTCAACAAAGCCGTCGAAAACTTTTATATCCATGGTGGGAGATGCTATCTTAATTATACCATAATCAAACTCGCAACAATTGATATGGCTTTTAACTAAAAATTATTTACAACATCACTTTGATAAAATCATTTTGATATAACTAAGTGTGTCAGAAATTCTCGGTTTTTTCTTGCGTTTCACTGTTAATGGCAAAGTTCAGAATTCTTTTACCCTTTCATCGCAAGCCTGATAACATCCGTTAAGCCTTGTGAACTCCTTCCGGCAATTATATAAGGACATTGTGCACTTTAGCGTATTCGCAGGATGTTATGTTAACGCAATATGTGTGTGGGAAAAGTGTTCAGATAAAATTAAAGTTACACACGCAAAATGTAAAATCTTCGACGTATCCTTTTCCATTCGACCACTTATATCGAATGAGCCATTTCAGTTGATGAAAATAGTTTGGAAACATGATATCAATTGGACTCAAATATAAATTCTTTACAATACCAAATTACCTTAAAATCTTCGATAAAGAACTCAAAGGCCAATTATATGAATCAGTAATTACTGATAACAAATTGCAGCAGAATAATCGTTAAAATTAAATCGTTAACCGGGTCTTAAATTAGGCTATAAAACGTTTTTTTTTCCTTATAACTTTTGTCTACCTTTGAGCTAAAGAGAGCGTTTACGATCTCTTCAGGTTTGCTCTAAAAGAACGTTGGACAGATTCAAAAAAATTATCTTCCTCAGGAAGTGTTTCGTTTGGCGTTCAGGACTTAAAAATGTCCGTTTTTGTCAAAATAATCAAATTCATTTAAGTGAAAAAAAAACGAATAAATACGTTATTAAAAGCATTTGTCATTGGACATTATTGTATCTTCCTGGCAATTTTCGGAGTCCATCTCAAAAACTGTCGTTGTCTTGCAATTGCAAATAAATAAAACCAATTCTGGAAACTATTACTAACGATCTCTCAAAGTAATACGCGTCTTTTCCAAACGACGGGTATTCAAACGAGAGACTTCTACATAAATCTGAGTAAGAGTAAGGTATAGGCCGAAAGGTGGCTGGGTCACAATTTCCAATCCAGAATTTCCCAAGTAATTTTTGACTGTTACCTCATAATTTTGATAAACGTTGTCATAATTTGCGAAATAAAGGATTAGTGCTCCATTGCATATCCTGAACATTTGATGGTCCTGTCCTGTAGACGAATGAATTTGTATCCATACAGGCCTCGTGTATCTTTTTGACGGGATTTTATCAGCTCATAAGAGATTAAACCTACCCAATCTTAGCGCTATATTTATATCAGATACCACGATACCACGTACCACGCAGATACCAGTTGATACCACGAGTTGTCCGGTCGTGACAAATGAACACTCGCTTTTCGAGTTATCCTAATGGATCCATTTTTTTACAACGAGTAAGAAATCCATGCGAATCTACTTCCTTTTCATAACTCATAAGGAGCTTTCAGACGTGCACAACCACGTTCTGATATTTCGTCGTACCTTCACCTAAAATCTTTCCTTTTGTATGAATCTGAATACTGGGCACTTGGATATTGTCCTTGTTGTCAGTGATAATGCTGTTGATTGATTGCATAAATATTTCGTCTAGTTTTCTGGCCAGTTTAGTAATTTTCTGCTTGAGTGCTTTGTGCTTAGTCCAAAAAGTACAATAAACAACGCATAGCCTCCCTCACGAACATAATATTCCCCACAAAAGAAAGATTGCTTTTCGACAAAGGACTCAAAAACAACTTGCAAAACGCGATGCGTAAGAAGGACATGGAACGAATGGTTGTAAAATGGTTTTGAATAAGGTACCCCAAGAACACCATGCACATGTGAGACACAAATGATAAATGCTAACTGAACATCCAGAAAGAAGACCGAAAAACACAAAGAGGCATAACAGAGAAGTCAGTTAACAATTAGTTGACAGAAACTACTATCAAAAAAGAGGACACAACAGGAATAATGAAGATGGCTGACCACATTCAAGAAACAAAGGAAATCTACGATGCCAGCGGATATTCAAGAGCAACCAGAGACATTTCAAACAAGTACTAAAGAGCTATACGCAATTCTTTCTTGTAAGGACCTCTACTTATCCCTGCATACTGATACATAGGTCCCAACCAATCAACACAACTTCTCAAAGCACTGTCCAAGCCACGTCCCAAGCCTAACATACCCTTCATCCCATTGTTAACTGCCTTCCAGCTTGCGCCAACATACAAGCAAACACTATACTTAGCATTGGTATTAGTAAGCGCCTTGAACTTTGAACACATTCACACAATTGAAATTAAACAAGAACTAGCTACCTTAGAATAAATAACGCTGAACGAAAATTATCAACTCCTATGATTGGACATCACCCGCATTTTTCCATCCCAACCCTTGAATGAAATTTTGAACTTAGAAAAAGAAAATAAAGGTTACGAAACATGTGATATATATTCAAATAAAATAATAAATATACATAATCAATAATAATAAAATAAATATTGGAGCAACCGCAAAAAAAGGAACAAGGAAAAAAAGGAACACATTTGTATTGAAAATACAAAGACCACATAATGGCGGCCGAAGAAAGTTACTTTTAACCGACTAGCTCACCGCGCGGGCGTGGGGGTTATAGGACATTATTTACGCCCTGATCCTTCCATATCCCATACACACACAGAAAAGGCTTACTTCTTCATATTAGACAAGTAAATAGACAAATAGAAATGATCAAATAAATAAGAAAATATAAAAAATTTAATTTACATGAATTGTGCTGCGCTGATTCTGACCATCTCTGCTTTCTCCAATACAAATCTCCACCTCAGCTTGGTTTCGGGACTTCACTTGCTTCTGCTGCGCTACGCCCTGACCACCTCTGCTGCCTGCATACGATCTTCTTGGCCTCGATCAAAATGTTACCTTGGCCTTTGTGATTCAGAGACTTAGTGCTGGAGGACTTCTGGGGCTAAACACTTCAAACAGCTGCTAATATTTCTAATCCTCTTTATTGTGCTCAAAAATTAAATTCACAATTTATATCCTTTATTTTCCATCACTTGGTACTAGATTTCTGTACTTTATTTTCTATCACTAAGTCACAATTTCTAACCTTCTTCCAGCGATATCTTCGCAACAAACAAGTGAATCATATCAATGGGAAATTTCTTGCCAAAAAACTTCAAAGAAAGTTTTTGTGTTTTTTTCTACTGGGAATTTTATTTCTGAGACTTTTTTTGCTGACATTTTTTTCTGAGACTTTTTTTAATTTATTTTTTTGTTTATTACTAATTTTATTTAACTAAATATAACTTAATACCTAAGTCTAATTATAAATGTTTTTATTTTATTGTTATTCTTAGTTCTATTTTATCTTGTATGATTTTCTGTTTGCTTAAAAATATGGGTACAAATTAAGAACTTAACCAAAACAGTTTATAGTTATATTCAAAATTAATTGTTATTTTATTTAGTAATTCATTTTTTTTGTTTGTTTTTATGTCGCCTACACATCGGAATACGTAACAAACAACAGTTGAGAATTTAGATCATAATTAGTGTCAATTTGCTGCAGTGTAATCTTCGCCAGCGGGTCACCAGGGAAACGACTTTGAGGTCGACAACAATAGTAACGTGGCTAAATATGGCCTGGGCATAGGATACCTAGTATGATCTATCATCACTCAGTATTTTTGCAAAGTGAAGGGGAGAATGTCCACCTAAAAAACGCTACAACATTATGTTTGATCAAAAACAAACATGAAAAGTAAACATAAAAAGAAAACAACTAAAAATACTAAATCTGTAGAAAACCAATCAGGATCAGGATGTTTTCGCCAGGAGAAACTAACAGTGCAAAAGTAAATTGCGTAAAAACTTCACTCTATCGCCAACAGAACAACGTATACTAGTGAATTGAAAGTCAGGGGTACAAAGAAGAAGATGTTTGCACACTTTACACTAAAAATAAGAATCAAATCCTTTGATAACTCTTTACACGGAAGCACTCTCCGAAGTGGATCACTTAATGGTCTTCAGTAGAAAAACACACCAATTGACACTCTTCTTCAAAAAATACAGTCTTCTTGTTCTTAGTGTTTAATTACCTCTCGGGTCTTCGCTTCCTGCAACAAACGCCTCCAACTGTCTCGATCCAGTGACCAAGACTTCCAATTTTCTAATCCGAGCAGCGGTGAACTGCCTGGTCAATAGAGTCAGACCTGCGTTACCTCGGTTTCCCTACTGGTCTCCATCCTTCAGTTCTCCCAACGAATACCATTTGGGTATCCGTTGTTCGGATATGAGGAAATAATCTAGAAACCACATTGCCAACCAACAATAACTTCCCAAAAAAATTATCAAAAAACCTTGACAATACACCAGCATCGGCATAAACAGACTGACAAGCAGAAACTGCCACATAGCATACATGCATAAAAATTACCAAAAAACGAACAACTAACTAGAAAGATCATCTGGGTTTTTTTCAATAAAACAAAAAAAAAACCCTGAACAATGCAACACACAAAACTACATCAAACACACGAGACACAAAACTACATCAAACACATGAGACAGATACTATGTCATATTCAATGACGCTCGCGTATAAACAAAACTAGAAACAGGACTACGCAAGGATACGTAAGAGAAACGCTATTTATAAATGAACAAACACAGAAAAAAAACAACGAACGACTGCTGATATCCTGATATTGTTCGGCCTAATATTTTCAGTCCTCGTTTAAATCCTTTTCGAGATAAATAAATCTCACGAAATACAACAATGACAAGCGTATGAGCCCGAGAAGACCCAAACATCTCATTGACATTTGATTAACCAGGCCTTAATGTTTAGGCCAGTCCCCTAAAAATAGACGTTGTACCTGCCAAAAGATGCACTGCATCACAGAGAATTCGGAATACGCTAAAAATGGTTAGATACAGTTCAGACGCGTCTTCATGAGTAAAAGGGCAAATCCCCACGCTCACAAGCAACAATAAATAAATTTTTGCTTGGGGCAACCAACCAAGGAATGGAGAGCAAATCTATTCTTTATGCATTCGGATAATATCGGTCGTAATAGGCACATTGACAGTACTTTGACACTTAGAAGAAGACAGTATGGCCAGATGCAAACAAGTACCATCTATGTCATTCGGCAATCAGTTTATTTTTTCCTATTTTAGTTCTAGCAGATTTGGTTGTGCCCGAAAGAAACTCGAAATGTCGGTCTAATTTTTATTATATTAGAAACTTCAGGAAATTTTTTTTAAGTAGTAAATATTGGTGTAAAGCCTTTCATTTATACATGTGAGTAAATAAAAACTTCTATAAAATAAATAATAACTAATCTAAGAGAATAAAACGATTCCTTTAGACGCCTCGTCATCGTTATCGGCCCTGATGTGACAAAGGAGATTTCTAGCACCAATAAAACCAACCCAAACTGCATGTATTTAGGGTTTAACGTAACAAGTAGGGGAAGGACTATGAGTGAAAAAACGACCAAAAACAAACATAGAAATTAACTATAAAAAAGTGCCCTGTCTATCTGACATCCAAGGAGTAGATATATGAGGAGATCAGACGTCTTGCATAATGGAAACATGCATAAGTGATCCAGAGCTATTGGGTAAGGAAATATGCTCAGGGAGCCGAGCATGTATTAGTCGAGAATTGTCCCAGTAGTTTTTGGTACAAACCGAAAAATGACAACCAACTAAGGAAAATCTAACGAATCCTCTAGCGCTGCCAACAAGAAAAGGAAAACGAATGAATTTTTTGAAAAGGAGGACGAGGTCAACATCGGGTAATTTTCCGGTGAACTAGCAACGAAGTTGCAGTTGCAGCTGCAACTTGAAACTGCAGTTTAAGCTGCATAAAGGGAAGTCATAAAGGGATGCAGCGATTATGCACCGTGATGGTATTCATACCTGAAACGGAATGGAACTAGGATGCCTTCCAAGCTGAAAAGCATTGGGTACAAGACATAAATGTGCCACCTCATCGCGTGAATGGAAGTCATCAACAAAGACAAGGTCCTGGTGCTCGGAATGTGATAGGAAGATGATAATGTGTTAATGGGCATAAACGTACGACTTTATTTTGTCTTCAAAGAGGTGACTGCCAAAACTGATGCGATCGGACCCCTAAAACAAAAACGTAGACTGATGGGGCTTTCCAAAAAAAATTTGTGCCACAGCAAGGTGGCAAAAGCAAAGACATGCCTTACCAGCATATGGAAGCTCCGACATTGCACGGATCCAAGAAGTTTACCAAATTAATTGAAACATACCTGAAGAGTTTGCAAAAAAGTTTCAGCCATTCGACAAAAGTGGGGTAAGAACAATCCTCAGTAGTATCTTATGTTAATTAAAATTGTTTACCACCGGGTGCGTTTGAAATGTACAACACGAACTTTAGAGAAGCATCAAGTGTAACAAAAGAGATCAGGAGTTATTTAACTTTTCAACAACCAATAACCCCCAATTTAACAAATAAGGGCAACATACCGACTTTCACTTTGATCGAAACTGGGGCCCTGGGGCTGTCGTTCCTGGTTAGTCGTGTATGTTACTCACGAAGCCCGTCGAAACAGCAATCGACTACTTGTGAAAGGAGAAGAAGCGATAAAATCCTTGGGACCTACCTACCTAGGAAGAGGAATGAGAATGGCTTCGCAAACGCTACTCAATGGTACTTAGGTTTACTTGATGTATATGAATTATAAAACCGAGGAGACATTGTTAAGGAAATGAAGTATACTACAAGGTTACTCGTAAAAATGTTTCAGAAATAAAGAAATTTGTCAAGCAACTTTTCTAAAAGTTTGAACCAGAACATAACAGGAGAAAAAGAACAGAGTACCAGAAAAGAACAGGCAAAACACTTAAAGATTATTCAGAAGAGTTCTACACACAAATCAAGCCAAGGGTAGGGATGACTCCAACGAAATCTTAGAGTCTTCAAAACGTCCTTACGAAGTAGGCAGATAAAAAGAAATCCTGAAATCTCTTCTGCAGCAAAACTGAAGGAGTAAATGAGGCATCCAGTTTTGGTGGGACTCTCAAAAGAGAATCACAAAAGGACATGATGCCTGAAAGGGAGACGTGTCGGAGTCTATGAATGTCGCACAACATTTCCGACTTCTACTAAAGCAATATTTCCTGGGATGAACGGGAAGAGAAGATGAAACGGGCAACTAATGTGACTCTTTACTTTGCAACTGCTTAGCGAAATGGTAAACTAAGCAAAGATTCTATGGGCTGTTAACATCTGCAAACCATACAAATCACTAAGAACAGGCACAGTTTATCCAGCCTAAGTAAGCGAATATCTCTCTGTCTGGCGTAACCTTGAAGAAAAGGACTAACAGGGGACTAACACAAGAGGGTCGTGTAGTACCGCTACCTTTCTAGGTGCTCATTGTTATCAAATATTTGAAAACCTAAACAGGAAGTGTCTCAGGACGATAGCATACGCTGACGATAACCTTAAACTGATCAGTGGAGGGTATTTATGAGCAAATTCAAGGATGATATAAAATATTATTGTCACTAAATTGAATTAACGATAATTTATTAAAGATTTTACAACATCCGACATTTGAAGCCACCGACAAGCCGTTAAACAAACTTATCTTTATATGCTGTGATAACTCTGGGTAAGCATCGAGATCCGATTCGATAGCAACAAATGCAATATAATTTGAGAACTTCCATTATCTAAATGGCATCTGAAAACCATAACATGTTATTAGCACATTAAATTAATTTACACGGAAAAGTTGCGACGATCCAATCCGAAAAAAATTTCAGAATGTTCAAGTTATTAATGCTAAGTACGTTGCTCGTTTGCATCCCTGTTGAAAGTGTTCGGACGTTACCACAAGAAGATGGAAAAATTGTTGGAGGAACAGAAACTACTATTGAAAATTATCCGTACGTTGCGTCGGTGCGTTTCATGACTTACCATCGATGTGGAGGATCAATTTTCACATTTGACACAGTGTTAGTAGCAGCAAATTGTGTCCTCGGACTTTCCATTGAATACTTAACAATTGTGGCTGGCGCCACGAAAAGGAGCGAAAATGGTGTCGAACGTTTCGTTAAAGAGGTAATCGTGCATGAAGATTTCGACGCATACTATCGCAAATATGACATTGCTCTCCTTATCCTGAGCAAATCGTTTTTCTACACGCCGAAAGTTCAATCTTTGGTTCAGCCACGCGTTGCAGATACAATTCGTCCTGGAACACGAGCATATATCGTTGGATGGGGTGGCAATATCGATGGGCAAAATATTCAGGATAACTTGCATGTCACCGACTTGTATACTATCGATAATGAAGAGTGTGCAAGGAAATATGAAAAGTATTTTGAAATAACCGAACATATAGTATGTGCAGTTCCATGGTTAGGGGTGCGAGGCTCCTGTTACGGCGACTTTGGCGGGCCATTAGTGATCGAAGGGAAAGTGCATGGAATTATTTTATGGCCTATTGGATGTGCTGAAAAAGCATTTCCGAGCATTTTCTTGAAGATATCCGCTGTACGTGACTGGATCAGGGAGCAACTGGCGCAACGAGGCATGTTCAAAGCTTTGAAACAAATTGAAGTGTAGTTAAAGTATTGATTCAATAAGTTGATTTTTACTCGAAATCTGAAATAATAAGGGAAATTTTATAAAAGTATCTAAAAACGAAAAAAAAACAAATTAAACTGAAATAGAAACTTAATACATGTTTTATTATCATAAATACTTATATTTAACTTCAGCGGTTTTTATGGCCAACACAACCCCTACTAAACTCTTGAGTCTACTTCAGACTCTTGACTATACACCAAATTACTATTCTCAATTACTATTCAAATTACTGATTCTCCAAACTTAGCTCCTCAGTAGTCATGGATATCCCTGTCTATGAAAAAACACGGTCCTTCGATTGCTTGGTCAGTTCGGGAGCATGAAACGCACCTTCTACGCCTTTTTTGATTGTACACGGTAGAAAAACCATGGTGAATTACATGAAGTCCCATAGCTGTTTGTAAGAGTCGGCCTTAAAAAGAACCCACCTTCTAATACCTAAACACACGTATTGAGATTCGTTAAATATCGACTCTATTAAATTGCGATAGGATGTCAGTTTGCCTTGATGATCTCCAACTTTTGCATACTTTTCCTCGCACTATATGGGACAATCCCACCCTAATGAACCACTGGTTACCGGGATACTCACCGAAAGGTCATAAATCAGTAAACTAGCCTTTTCGTACTGGAAGGGGCTGACCAGCTTTCTGAGGTACCTGAATAAACCCCCCGACTTGAGATTCGCGGAAGGAATCGCAACAGTACTCCCCATACGACAGTAGCTTGCAAGCTTGGCACTATGTTTTTAGCTAAGACCCAACATACAACATTTCTAACCTATGAAAATCCTGTTCAAATCCCAAAACATTTGGATCGAGGATCGTGTTCCAACTCTGGCAATTGGGAAAACTGGCAATCTGGCAAACTGCAAAGAAGCAAAGCATGTATTAAGTGATTGTTTCTAAATTGTATACCCACATATCGAGTTAATTGCCACTTTTTTTCTAAATGTGATCCTGATTTGAACTGCAGTGCTGTGAAAAATGAATGACTCAAGCATGTGTATGTTTCACATTTTGTTCAGAGTAGTTCTAGGAACTGAATTTCCATGTCTGAACATGTCATTTGGGTTGCCTCAGAAAAGGTTGAATATCGCTGAAAACGAGTTTTGCAGCTGTGAGTAGTTGCTAATCCAGTCGCAGTTTGGAATTTGCTAGGACATTTTGTGTTGTGCATTTTGAGTTTTTATAAAAAGTTTTAATACTTAGAAGTTTTGCAGAAATTTCGGGAAATTCGTTTGATCCCAAAATGTCACGAGAAAAAAAGTTTAGTGAAAAGTTTAGATTTTCACCTTGGCAACTAATGAGGTGTGAGACGGCGCATTGCCTACGTGAAACAGGATTTTCTTTCTCTGCAAATCTAGTAATTTTCTCGCAATCAGCAGGAAGTAGCTTGGCAAGTTGTTGGCAAGTGCTCCTGTAATGGTTTTTCCTTTCTGAAGATAATTAATTAAGATAACTCCATGCCTATCCCAAAAAACAGTCGCCATCGCATTTTCAGCCGGAAAAACAGTTTTTGCTTTTTTGGAGCTGGTCTGCCGCCCAGTGTTTAAACCGTATTTTTGTTTCGGCGCATAATTATGTATCCACATTTCATCTACGATAATAAATTGACGCAAAAACTCGGATATATTGCGCCTAAACTGCGCCAACAGAACGTTGGAAATGTTTTTTCGATACATTTTTGGTCTAACGTGAGCAAAAGCGGCACCCAACGCGTGGACAGCTTTTTCATGTCTTAATCTTGATTTAATCTGTGAGAAAGACATTCTTTGGACATTTTCATTACATCTGCTATATTTTTCACTTCAATTCGGCAGTCGCCTAACACCATTTGGTAAACTGTATCGTCAGTAGTCGCAGTTTTCAGACGTTCCAAACTCTCCCAAGCTTTTACGGTAACGTTTAAATTCAGCTGCCCGAATTTTCACGGTGGTAAATGATGGTGAAGAGTCCCCATACGCTGAGTCCACCTCATCTTTGTTTTGCGTAGCCGTTTTGCCTTGCAAAACCGAAAATTTAATCACAGGTCTTTACGCAATTATTTCTATTTTCACATAAATACTCACATCGACTCACTCAAATCACTGTCAATTAGAAACTGCTCGTCCAAAATAGCTGAAACTTTGGTGAGTAACTGTCAAGAGATGCACAAGTACATTGAGCTTTTATTGAAGAGTGCCGCCATCGTTACGTTGTGGTCGGAAACTTTTCAGACATCCCTCATACTTTTGACACGTGTAAAATTTTCAACGAGTTGGATGCAACCAATCTTGAGGCTTAGCTACATACAGAGAGGAACGTAGGTCCCATATATATAAGGCTGTTGTTGAGTTGGTAGACCCCCGGCTAAAATCACCTGAATAAAAAATTCTGAATATTTTTGGTCATGCCCTTTGATGATTCCTGACAATATTACACGACGTAGATTAGAGGTTGGCTGGGTGTTACCACAAGAAATTTTCATGATGATGAAACCGTGGAGGCATAAATCGAATACATTTGTAAAGCAATGACTAAACACAGGTACACAAAAAGTTGTTCAACAGCAAACCTAGTGGACGAAGGATATTTGAAAAGCTAAGAAAACGCTGTTCGCAGTTTAAAGATAAGTCGAAACGAAATAATACAACGCAGCCTTCGAAACAAGCTGCAGTGCATCTAACAATTGACTATCAAAATATTCTGTCCTGTAGAAGGAATTGGTTAATTACGTTATAGTTATGAAATATTTTCTCCCTTACATTCTTGTGGTTTTTCCTTAACCTTCATGTCTAATTCAGTGTTTTTATTATCTCTAATAGTTTCTAATCTTCGTGTGTGCATGTATAGCGTGTGATCCTGGGAACAGCGCAACTAGGGATCATCGCAACATATGCAGAATTCACGGAGAAAACTTGCTAGCAGAATGAACACGTCAATATTAGTTTCAGTGCAATTGTAATGGAGAACGACAGTTTGAAGATCAGACACGATCAAGATGGTCCAAGGACGAGATAGATGGTGGTCTTTTGGAGGTTATGCAAGGTAGTAATAAGGTGGCCATCGCAGAATATTGGAAGAATTATCTGGAATTATACATCGCATCGAAATATCGAAATATATATCGCAAAATTATCCAGGTCTTCGGAAAATCTATATGGAGAAGAATTCATGCACTGAAGTTGGACGCTTGGGTACCCACAAACCTCCACCAAGAAACGAGGATGACAAAATGCTCAGCTGTTTTTCCCATCTTGCACGTCAAACTAATGAACGATTTCTCGATGAATGTTCACTGAGAATGGAAAATGGGTCCTGTTTAGTAAGGTGAAACGACGTGGGACCGTTTGCAAAGGAATTGAATCGCCATCAAGCACTTCAAAACGATGCTTGCATCCACCTTATTGAATGTTTCCTGATTCTCAGGATTTTCAAGGAATCATTGATTGGGATCTTCTGGAACGAAAGCGAAAGTAAATACGGACTTGCTCTACCAGTAATTAAGACTGCAATGCATAGTCGTAGTGATGACAGTTTTGCCCTACCCACCATATTGTTCCGATTATGGTCCTAGAGATCATCAATTGTTTCGGTCCATGGACAAATACCTGCAGTAGAGGGAATACAACGTTGAAGTGAATCTACGTAAAAGATTACCAAATTTTGTCGAAAGTAAGGCTTAAAGTTTCTTCAGGAGAGGGATGCAGAAACATTCAGAGCATTGGAGGCAAGTCATAGATAATAATGGTGGTTACAAAAACTTTGGCATACATACAATAGTTCTGAACATACGATAGAAACTACTAGCATCGTTTTCAGCCTATATTTTGTAAACCTCATTCTTTTTCCAAGATCTCAAGAATATGCTGATTTGTGTACTGGAAGCTAATAAGTATATTACTTTTATAGGTCCTATTCGTTCTATGTTACTATTTTAGTATAAGATCAACTGGAATTAAAATTAGACCCAATACAAATTAGGAAAGCGGTTGGCTGACTTACATATAGTCTTTGAATACCAGCTAAGCCCTATGGTTAGGCTGTTCCGAGCGTAAATGGAAGAGGCAGGTCATGAAGTAGGTTCCAGTCGGTTTGCCGAAGACGCTAATTCCCTCATAGTTTAGTTAAAGTTACCAGTTTAAATCTACTGAACAAAGCTGGAAGGACACGATTGAGTTTACTAGATGCCATCTCTTTCAACTTAAAGTTGTTGGTAGGATTCCATGAAATGTTCTAATTCATGTTTGGTGTTTTATCAATTCTGGCAAGTCAATCAAAACCATCAATGCAAAAATTTGTCCGAAAAAAGGAAGAATGGCTTATCAGCACTATGTTCTATCATTATAATTGTTGCGTGGAAAGAACTATTGAATGTATGCGGTCTTTGATGAATGTATGAAAAAGAGGGCTACGTGTAACTATTGTGTATTGTTCGGTGTACATAGTCTGCTCACCTCGAAGGATTAAAACAGAAATGTTCATCCAAATCAGTTGGATTCATTGTCATTTAGTACGTTACTATTAATTGGTGTCAATAAAACTCCACATTAAATATATTCACAACAAAACCTGAACCAACGTTTCAAATCGACACTAGGTGAAAGGACACCATACAAGAGAACATGTTCACGCGGCTAACACATTGCGTTTTGAGATACTCAAAAAAGTTAGAGGTCCATTAAAATAATTTGAATGAATTAAAATTAGAATTAAAACGATTAACAAAACTTTTAATGAATTTGTATTTTACAGTCCTACCTGGATTTTTGAATACTATTCTCTAAAATTTTACTATCGATCCAAGGACGAAGATTGGAGATTTTTGTATAGACAGTTGGTTTTCCAGGGCGAGCGCATCCCAATCCCCATGATATCAAGCCAAATAATTTACTGCCAACTATAAGCGGTCCACCAGAATCTCCTTGACACGTATCCTTTCCACCCTCATGCTCACCAGCGCAAAACATCCGTTCGGTAACTTCATTAATACCATCATAAGCTGCTTTACAGTCCTCAGGATCCCAAATAATCACAGGTGTATATTGCAATTGATCAGGCAAGTACATTCCATCCTCGATTAGGGTGCCCCATCCACTGACCAACGCCTTAGTACTATATTTCAACTCTTCTCCTGTGCTAGCCAGTTTGATTGGCTGCACTGTATTGGTGAAGTCAAATCCTGTCTGGAGAAATACCAAAGCGATGTCATTGTCTATCGTTTGCATTGAGAATCCTTCGTGTATAATGAAACTCTTCACACTGCGGACAACTCCTCCATCACCCTCCCACTGGCTCGATCCAGCTTTCACCGAAATATACCAATAGTCCTGTTGGTCAACACAATGTGCAGCACTAAGGACGACATCGAGTTTAATGATGACCGATCCACATTTGTGGTATCCGAATAGACGCAATGACGCTTGGAACGGAAATTTATCTATAGTTGTCTCCTCTCCGCCCACTATTCGACCGTTTGTTGGCAGCAAAGGTGTCGTATAAGCTCCTGGAACAGTCCCAACTGCTACGATAAGTCCAGAAATGAAAACAAAGGTAAGGCAGACCATTTTGATGATGGAATAATCGGTACTTAAGGAAGTTTCAATGTTAGGTAATTGTCGATTACTAATAAAGGCGGCATTGAGTCTTTTGAATGAGTATCTTCAAATTGAAGAGTATAAAAATTATCGTTTATCGATAACCGGTTGTAAATAATAAGGAATATATTGTTATCAATTTATATTCAGTGAAGAAAGCGATCAAAAAGTTAATGCGAGGTAGTAAATTTATATCAGATATTGATAAATCAAGTTAGTGACTAAGAATGCTGAGTTGTTTCCTGAGTTGTTCCTTTTGAACAGACAAGCATGCAACATTCCGTTCGGATTATATTTTAAATAAATATCCCGTCCTTCTATTATTTCTACCTTATTACATATTTTAACAGTTTATTGGTTTTCATGCAGGTGGGAATGGCTTGGGAATGAACGTAGGCCTAATTGTTACACAATGTCATAGTGTGCTTCTCATCATGTAGGTTTTCAAAAGTATTCCTGAAGTATAGGCACAAAGGATTCCGAAAAGATCGCCATGTCTGGTATTATTCCCATGCAACCAATTAGCTGAAAGTTCTGTCAACTAATGACGTTCATGAAGACATACCCATTTCTAGCCACCATTTCTTGGATCAGTTTTCTTCTTCAATCAGATATATCCAGAGCATGGATCCTTTCTGTGCTCGAGGCAACTTCCTTAAGTTCATGGGACCCACTCTGGTAAGATTTCACTTACTTGTTTGATGTTAACTTAGACACTGAACAATATCGTTCGAGAGGATCTGACCATAACAAAGACCTCGTTTGTTTTTCTCTGGATAGTCTCATGTCCATTTTAACTTTTTAGGGCTCTGCGTAGCACTCAATTGTTCTTATTTCTAAATGACGCATGGGTGGTCTGTCGAGACCACAGTGATAAACTCGACGGGGTCCTTGACAATATTCTCAAAGCAGCTCTTGTTTGTTGATTTCCCACGAATTTCACGAGAAAGAAACTGGTTTTAATCACCTCGTACTATTTTCTATTAAGATATAAACGTGAACTCTGCATCCTGTTGGACTTATGAGTGAAGTGTCGGACCCTGCATATGTGTCGATACGGCTAGAATTATTTGTAGTAAGTTTCGATTCGCCTGTTTTGAGCTTTCCATAGCGTACACTTTTGCTCCCATACGCTGAGCCTTTATCCATATCGTAAGTACATACAGCACAAACACTCTCGGACAACTCGTCTCAGAAAGGGATAGAAAAGCATAAATAGATTTATATTAGTATTGCGGTTGATCCGTTATAGCTTTTGAAGGTGTATGCCTGCTTTCAGCAAAAGTCCAAGATAATTTACCAATCTAAATAAAATTTCAATTATTTTGGTTGCATACCGTTAAGTTGAATGTTTTTTGGTAGTGTCAGCGCTAACGCTATGAATTTCCCTGGATTTTCAGTGTTTTGGAGCGCATCAGATGCAAATAGGCTTCAGTTTTCTCTTCTTAGTTGGAAATTATTGACATGCGTGCATTGATTTTTCGTACCCGTTCTTAATATAATAAGAGACAGTATAATATAACAGAGGTAAAGTATATTGAAGATAACAAACAAAGTACAAACAAATTGAATTTAGACGTAAGACATTTTACAAGAGTATGATATGACATCGTCAAATTCAAATAAACCTGTCTGTATGAAAGCATTCACGATAGTCGTAATGAATACTGAATGTCAACACACTTCATGTTAAATCAAGCCATTTATACGCTTTTCATAGTGTTATTTTATTTGGTTTCATTAACATTGATATAGGTATGTGCTGTATTTGCATTATTGATCGATTTTCATTTTTCGAATTGATAATTTATCTAATCGCTCATATTTTTTTCAAATATTTTTTGTAACCTCGATCTGAAATGAATTCCTTTCAAAATAATATTGATTACATTGAGAGAATTTTGGGAAAGCTTCAAAGTCAATTATGTTGAAATACATTTTTCTCATGAGTGAGCTTTCAAAATTAAATTTCTGTAAGCTTTCAAAATTTGAGTTAGGAAAAATATATTCCTCTCACAATATTATATGAAATGCTGATTTTGGCTTCTAATTTATCTAAATAAAAGCCGAATATTTTGATAACACAAAATAATCTCATAAACTTTGTATCATGTTATTCACTTTGATTTTATAATTTAAATTAAATGCAGCAAAACTATTTCTGAAAATTCAAATAACAAATACTTCATATGTGAAAATTTACTACTTAAATCAAAAAGAAACGGAGAGCCAGGTATAATTGATCTCTCATCAAGGAGGATTCAAGGAGGAATCTTCTCATTCAAGGAGGATGACCAATTTAGGCAAGAGTCGTGTAAGGAATACATTGGAGCATTAAAAAAAGTAATGGTAAGGTACCAAGGTGGACTATTTGGGCTAATATAATAACTATACAGAAGGTGACGGTATTTTTATTTTTAAATCTAGACATAGACTAAGATCTTTCTGTAACACTTTGACTTTATCAGAAAAGCGCCTTGTGAAGAACTAGAAGAACTATTGATACTATTTCTGATGAGAAGTCAAACAGTCATACCCACAGAACAAGGAATAAATGGACCATAAATGAAATGGACTCTGACCTTTCTACAACCCCGTGCTTGGAGCTCCGCCGAAATGAATTGGCTGAGAAAATCAAATCAAATCAAATCAAATCAAATCAAATCAAATCAAATCAAATCAAATCAAATCAAATCAAATCGAATCAAATCAAATCAAATCGAATCGAATCGAATCAAATCAAATCACATCAATCAAACTTGTACAAAATGGTTCAAACTTTTTCAATATGATTCAAACTGGATCAATTTTATTTAAACAAGATCAAACTGGTTCGCAGCGGATTACAATGGTGCAAGTCGGATGAAAATCGGTTCAAACTAGATCGAAATGAATTAAATTGGTTCAATATAGAATGAACTGGTGCAAACTGAATCAAACTGGTTCGAACCTGAAGAAGTTGGTACAACTGGCAAACTGGATCAAACGGGTGCAAACTGGTTCAAACAGGGTCAAAATGGAACAAATAAGATCAAACTGGTTTAAAATGGATAAAACTTTTTCAGAATAGATTAAACTGGTGGAAATTAAATCAAACAGGTGCTAACCGATCCAAATAAGATTAAACTCAACTCAAGGATCAAATAGGGAAACGTAGATAAATAAGAGTCTCAGAAAATTATGCTGGAGACTCGAACATATTTAGAACACAACTATGTACCTCATCGCGCCTTTCTATCTTTGTCAGAGGGAAGCCTGCCGCTGTCTGAACTTACGAAATGCTGGAAACGCAGTGATCTGGTGAATGAGAGCCAACGTAGCCAGTAGTGTAATACCTAATTAGCTCTCATCCAAAGGAGATCGCGAGCCCTTAGAGTGGCAAACAGCAATAATTTGAGCAAACTCTCCAGTATGAGACATGATTGAAATGGGATTAAACAATTGAAATGATTAAATAATTGTTTAGCATGAGGTGGAGTCGAAGACTTGGGATTTGTCCCCAGATTTGAAAGGCTGATAGCTATAGAAAAGATAGCTATAGACTTGCTATAGAAAAAAGTGCCAGAACAATTCGGAATGAATCCAATCACAAATTTGCCTCTTGGGTACATTGAGTAGCACTTTCTCAGTATTTTAAGTGAGTATTAAGGAATAATAAAACTAGATTATACTCAGATAGTCAATCATCAAAGAAGAAAAAATTTTCTTGTTCTTTTAAAATTTGATAAAGCTGCTATTTTGGTACTGTTGCTATAAAGAGTACTCTAGGGTCTCTGAGGAAGCATAAGACACTTTGTGGAATAAAGAATCTTTTAAGTTGAAGGATGGAAGATGAATCTTGTGCAAGTACAGGTGGTAAGAATGACAAAATTTCTTCACCTAGTGAGTAACCACATACACGATAAGCTGATAACATCAGTCAAAATGATACAGGAGTGTGAAATAACTTTGACAACTGCAAACAAAAAAAAAATTTTTGTGGAAATTCCGATTGAAAATATTGAAAAGATGCTTTCTTATGTGCAAACTGTCCAAACCATGCAGCACTGCTGGTAGGGATATCCATTATACGCTTTCTTGTAGTTGTAACGTGTCGAAACCGTGTCCATAGCAAAGCCAAGAAAAGCATCTTCACTTCCGAGGCGTGTCATGAAGAAACCATCTCTCATTGGAATTTCGCCTTTATCTGCTTTCTCCAACCAGTATCCCCTAAAAAAATACCAAAGCATCGGTTGAGCCTCGTTAATGTGGAAATTTTTTGAAGTACCGTAAAGGCGCAATAAAAGAATAAATCTGCCTTTGCTTTTCTATCTCTTTCTTAGGGAAACAACTAGAGAGTATTGGCACTGTATGTACATACGTTATGCAGAACGCCATTATTTCACGAGCTCAAAGTGTTAACACTGAGAATGATAAGAGAAGAAAGGAGAAGAAGGAGACAGTAGTGATCGACTCTTGTCCAGAGGGGATCGAAGGCCCTCGAAGGGATTAGCTTTAAAAATCAGAACAAGGTCTGTGCTATAAGGCTTAGAGCGTCGCTGGTACGTTGGAACCACACCATGAATTACACTGTTACCCAGCATTCACGCGGTTTTTTTCACATTAAATTGAAAACTAGGGTAGGATTACAATAGATACTCTAGATTTATATTGTAATTTTGATCTAAACTGGAACTTAGTCCTTTTTGGCCAGCTCATGGGATGCATAAGCACAGTTCAATGCAAGTTATTATGCCTTAATGTCATTGGTTAAATTTTCAAAAGGAAAAATATTACTTTAACATTTATCTCTTAGGGTAGAATATAAAAATAAGAAAATTTTCCAATCAAAAAGTTATAAAAGTTTTGCCTCTGAAGCTAAGTATTTACAATAGCCAATAAAATTGCTGAATTGTTTGTGTAAATACAAAATGAAACATTTTTTCGAATTCCATACACATAATTCTCATCGATAAATTTGATAAATTTAGTATTTTTACTTCCATATTAGTAAACAATAGGAAGAAATTTGCGATTCGGTGTGTTTGACCGTCAAATTTGTATTTTGATAATTTTTTTTCTTGAATGCAATCAAACATTTTTGTAATCATATAAAACGTCTTATCAAGGCTAAAGATTGTGAAGCAAGAAAAAAGGAGGCAAAGGCTACGTTGATTAATAGATGTGGGTCAATCGTGTTGCAGATGGATAAATATATACACTAACAAATATATAAAGAAATATATATACAAAATAAACTAACAGCTTTTAATTCAGAAGTAGCAGATCAGACGATTCGTCTGATATATGTATGTTAATACATCATGGTATTTATAAATTTTGTAATTTTGTAAATCTTGTAAATTTTATTCCACACATAATTGAGTGGTAACAACGTTGAAAACTTTAATTTCTATTAATAGCATTAAATTAAGAAGAATTTGGATTGAAGTTGGCAACACTTTTTAAAAAAACGTATAGTGTGACAGCTGTCAAGCGATTTTAAGTTAGATTCGTATACTATTTCAAAATCAAAAGGTTGACGCTTGAGCAACGTTTGCTCAATTGGGCAGATTATGCAAAAACAGGGTTCTGCCCGAAAAACACATCGCGCTCTCCGTCAATTTATTGGCCGACATAATCGTTCATCAGAACAATTAATTCGATTAACCGTAGATTTTTTTCGCACCAAAAATTACTTTCACTAATAATAAGCACCCATCCACACATCTTACAGTACGTAACGAAGAAACGATAGCAGCTGTGGAGGTACCCATCCACATTATGGAAGGCTTCACGGAAGAATCTTGGTATGCGGGCTGACAAAATACTACTCGTGCAGGAATTGAAGCCGAACGACCATCGGGCACGGCGTTAATTCGATGTGTGGGCCCAAGAAAAAATTGCTGCAGATCCCGAATTCCAAAAGAAAATGTTAAGCCATGAAGCTAATTTGTGGTTGAATGGCTACGTCAATTAATAAAACTGGCACGTTTGAAGTGATGAGCAACCACACTCCAAAAACAGTTACATCCAGAGGGAGTCACTATCTGGTGTGCTTAATGGGCCAATGGAATCATTGGTCCATATGTCTTCCAAGCTGCAGCTGAAAATAAAATTACAGTCAATGATGACCGCTTTAGAGCCTTGATCAATGACTTTGTCGTTCCGCAATGGACTAACTGTAATTCAGAGAACCTTTGGTTTCTAAAGGATGGCCCGGCATGCCATACAGCTCGTGCAACCCTTGGTTTATTAATAGAAGCATTTGATCAGCGTATAAATTGTCATTGTTGACCTTTAAATTGGCCTACAAGATCTTGTGATTTAACACCGCAGAACGACTTTTTGCGGAGATACGTCGAATAACTCGTCAAAGGAGACAATTAGCTTGTCAGTTGAGTGCTCATAGCTCAAGCGAATGAGCTTCACACATCGTATAAAGTGGCCAGAAAATCTGACTTGAATGACCCAAACAATAAAATAATCAACACCCTCCGGACGTAGGTAGTAAGGTCCGTAACAGTTTAAGTCAATTTCAGTGGTGATGACAAACTTGATTGATGATGTGTTGTTACTATACGTCCATCAAGTCCTAACGTACGAAACGATAAAAACTAAAAGAGTGAACATAAGAAAAAACGATATTTTTACCAGGTTAAGGTATCAATCAATGTACTGAAACCAGCAATCTGAAAGTTATCCAAAGCCGCTCGACGGAGCAAATTTTTCAGCGTAAACAGTTGAAGGTTGTGCAGATCAATCAGAACTTGATCAAATAAAAGCTGATACTTAGATGAATCGCCATCGTCTTGATCTAGCCCATGTCAATTGGGAATTTGATATTTTGTAACCAATATCCTGTATGTATCCTGTATGTCGGTATTTAAACAAAAAATTTTGGCATTTTAAACGGTTAAATTGATGAGACGTGTTTTTAAATGTCAATCCAGACGCCCTACATTGAAAATAGTTGTTCAGCTTCGTTAACTCAACATGCAAATCGTCAAAAATATCGAGTCAAACAGGGTCCATCTGACAACACTGTTCGTCATTTGTCAAGTTTCTTTAAGCACGGAATAGTAGCAGATGATCATCATGCAGTTCATTGACAACCAAACATTGCAATGAACTGGTTGATATGGTGAGAGCGAAGTTTGCCCCTATGCCGAAAATGTCAATTCGGCATCAGCAATTTGGATTGTAGCGGAAATATTCGGCTAAGCATTTTGAAAATTTTGTTTCTGTATAAAGTTCATTAACACAAAATATATTGCACACAGAGAGTGCACGTTCTTTGAATACTGTCTATTATGTCTGAATATTATGTTTAAATGTCCGACGTTTGTGCCAAGACCAAAAATCGGCAATGTTTCTTTTGTTTTACAAGGGAAACGTAACTGTCCATGCAAATCAATTTTAATGTATGCTAGCTCATTATGTCTGCCCGCGAATACATGAAAAAGGTCTTGAATATAACAAACAATCAACATAAGAAACAGCGCAGTGCGGTGCTACACTGCAAATCAAACTATTCAGTTTCTGCAAAGGAGTGCTCCTTGAGGTCGACTGTCGAAAATGAGGCAACATAGGTAGACCAACCAGTTTAGACCACCCAGAAAAGCGTAGTCCATGCAAGCAAACCACAGACCAGTTGCGACGTCAAAGGAGGCATTTGTTCCACCGTTATGGGTGGTATTGGTTGTTGGTTACGCAACAAAGAGGGCAGCACACACAGAAAAAACTGCTCCAAATAAATTGCAGAAAAACTGAATACGAATAATAAATAAAAAAACTGTTTTTCGTTGTTCACCAACCGGAGTAAAAACTAGAGTATCCTGTATTTGGTTGAAAGATCGTCCCAGTATGCGCTAAGGATTCAACTTGGTACCTGACTATAAGGCTAATTTTGACATCCAGATTGTCGTAAATTAGCTAAGAGGACTCAGGATAAATATAAGGTTTGATGAGCTATAAGCCAGAGCTTCCCTTTCGAACCAAACTCATGCCTAGGACCCGTTCATCACAGCACAGCATGCTAGCTTTCTTTATTCTAATCGAGTAACTTGTCGAGTTAAGGGTATATAACGAGGTAGAACAAAATAGAGAGGAATCACTGAGAAAGCGAGTCTCCTCTTCCTTGTTTTATAGAACCGTCCACGTGAAATGAAATATGATGCTTCATTTGTCTCTTGATGCCAATACCTTCCCAACTCAATCACCTGAAAAGTTCGAATATTTAAAGAGAGCTCCCATTCTCTCGCAGCGCTTAAGCCAGTTTTTAGATAATATTCGTTATTAGAAAAAACAAGGTACTTGGCCGTTAAGATTTCTAGGATCATGATGACTTCAGTCCCCCCGTCACATCTTAGTGGTATTATTTTGATGCCCAAATCTTGTTCTTGGATATGAAGATCCTTTTATCGATTCACTCTTTCCGATCATGCGTTAATTAATCAGCCATATAAAACCAAAAACCAATTTCAATGTGCATCACAAACATTTGCACTTTTTTGTTTTGAAATCAGTATCGGACTAATGCTTCTAATCTACAATAAAATCTACTTCAAATTTTTCGCTGTCACCATTTCTCCCACTTTATGCAACCTCGGGTAATACACCAAGTGAACTTTTATTTTCGTATGTAAATGTAAAGATGAGTTGCCATTCCCAACGACCAACCTGCACTCGATAGCCAGCTTAACCACATACAGCACTAACACTTCGAACAAACTCTCGATCTAGGGATATTTGACCGAAATGAATAGAATTTAATTCAGTGCAATGAAATTCCTTCCTTTGCTGCGTCAAAATAGGTAACGCTTCCCAAAATTCTGCATAAAATCGCCCTATAGATATAAATTTGCTTGCGTATTTTCTGTCTCTGTCTGGGAGAAGTCGCATGAACGTGTTAACGCTGTATTGCACTGTGACGTGCATGTTTAATTGCTGCGCAGAGCAAACCTTTGACTCTAACATACAATTGCTGAGGATGTTTGTGGTGAGTACCACGAGTAGGTGTGAGAAGATTTGGTAGCAGAGACTATGTTTCTGCAGGTGACATTTTTAGGATTTAGTGTTTAACTCGGAATAACATTAGGGCCAGTTCGTGGGTCAGATAATTTTCTGTCATTTGAAAATCATTGATACCCATCCTGTAAAAAATACTTTTGAGAGAAAAAATATTTTCGGATGCATGTACTTTAAGTCTCTAGTTCCAGTTTCTCAGTGTGTTAGTCGGTAGTTCAGTTGCTGTGTGCCACTGAAAGTCCGACACTCAGGGCGTAAATAGCCTTCACCTCCCAACCAAAAAAAAAGGATGTATGTCAAAGATGTTAAGTAAGACACCGACTAAGTATGAATGGCAAAAGAACTGCAGGAAATTCTTGACCTTCGGTTATGATATTAAAATTCGGTGTAATTTAGTATGAATCTGAGTGTAACCTAGATTTTTTTAAATTTAAGATTACTATCATTGTGCCTAGTACCCAGGTGATCAATCATACATTCGGCAATATTATAATTAATTTTTGGCCTACTTTCTTTATCCAAAAATCTTCAAAATGACCGAACGAACTTAAAATTTTTCAACAATCACAACGCATCAATTATCAACAATTATCAACGCAACGTACAAAAATAATATTTTATTAAAAACTACGTATAAAAGAATAACATATAAAATGATCTACAGTTCAACAGTTAGAAAAAAAATTACACTAAACTTATTGTTCCACAACAGATTTTACCCAACTACTTAAGTCAGATACATTTGCATATACACCAGGAGAACCTGCCCGAGCACATCCACGTCCAAATGAAACGATTCCAACCAACATATTACCAATAGTTAGCGGACCACCTGAATCTCCTCTGCATGAGTCCTTACCACCTTCCGGCACACCAGCACAAAGCATTCTATCGGTTATAGTAATCGACGGATAGCTTGAGGAACAGCTTTCGCTGCTAACCGTCAGGACTTCAACGAAATTTAAAATATCCGATGTTTTGCCTCCTTCAGACAAAGTCCCCCATCCACTTACATTAACCTTGGCTCCTGGCGCCAGCTGAAAGCCTTCAGGCGGGAGTTGAACTGGTTGAATAGAGCTGCTCAATTCAAATCCTTCTGCCAGCCTGACTAAGGCGATATCGTAATCCAACAATTTAGGACTAAAACGCGGATGCGTTAAATAACCAAAGACCATCTTGCTTATGCCTCCAGAACCACTGACAGTATTCGAACCGGCTCGAACTTTCAATAGAAATGGCAATGAGCCATAGACGCAATGAGCCGCTGTTATAACCCATTTGTTTGTGTAAAGCGTTGCACCACACATATGGCCAAAAATAATATATTGCAGGGAAACTTGAAATGGGAAATTTTCAATTGAAGTTTCCGTGCCGCCTATGATACGTTCATCAGGCGGGGAAACACCTGCCCAGATTCCTTGAGAAAGAATAACCAACAAAAGAACGCGTAACATTTTGAACTGAATCCCCAATCGATTGACGACCCATATATACCCGAAATTTTTATCTTGATTTCTTTTGCTGATTAACTTATGAAAGAAATGTACAATGTCTTATCATAATTCTCAGACATATCGTTTGTTGTTGACCCATTACTCATTTATCAACAATACAAGGTTAGCCATTTATCTATCGATGGGTTAAGTGCAGCTTATTTGTATGTTATTGGATGCATTATCATGTATGCTTCATGTACTCCTGCCTTAAGCTTTTCAAATTCGTTAATCGGTGGTCAAAAGGGAGCTTTTCACTTCCTCTGGATAAAGATTCTTGTTAAAATATACAGCAGCTGTTAAACCTAGAATCTTAAATATTCATTAACAATTTTACAAGATTTGACAGAGTTGTATCACACATCTGGGAAAATTTGGTAGTTTTAATTAAAAGCATCAAATTCTGATTATGAATGAAACAGGATTGCGCCAATCAGGAAACTCATTTGTCATAGTGAATTCCATTTATTAAGCTAGCAATTATTATTAAACAAGAAAATTGTAATTAAATTGGCCCATTAAAATTATATTGCAAAAACTAATAACTGTTTACACCAGTATAACTGTTATTCTCTAAAGCTCGTTCACTGTTGTTTTTGTTGAAAATATTCTCACCATTTTGAGTAAACAAAACACCGTGGTGTGAGTTGGTCTGTGAGAACCTAATGGACTTGTTGTGAATTGAGTGAGAATTAAGACTCCTCAATTTTTCACCTTTTCTAATATTCTTGTTCAGTTCGTGTAAGGCTTCGAAACCGAGTCGAGAAACGATAGCCATATATTGAGTTCAATCAGAGACAATCAATCAAACTTATCATTTGTATTATTTTTTTATATCTTATATATCGTTTCTTAATCAATAAACTTATCTTTTGATAATCTCAAATTCCACTATTAATTTATTAACCTCAACAGTATTCGTGAAATCCTATTTAGTTCTAAACAGTTGTGTTGGAAATGGTGCGTTGATTTTGACTTGTTCGGATCATCTATCAATGGGTACAGTCTCGGTCGAAACTTTACTTGACGATGCAATATATTATGTGATTTGGAAAACATTGATCTTGCATAAATTTACATAGTGTCATTGTTTATTAGAGATATATTTTCAACATATTGTACTAGCCGCATTTTCAATTCCACGGCAAGATCCAGCCGAATCGAATAAGATTTTAAGGAATTCTCAGAATATCGAAGACATGAA
Source organism: Stratiomys singularior (assembly GCA_954870665.1). Taxonomy (NCBI): domain Eukaryota; kingdom Metazoa; phylum Arthropoda; class Insecta; order Diptera; family Stratiomyidae; genus Stratiomys; species Stratiomys singularior. The sequence continues at coordinate 22,841,379 of OX940881.1, read as the reverse complement.
TTGAAATCTGATATCAGTTTTTGCAGTGAATGGTTTGGGGAAGTTTAATAGAATATTTAACTTCGAGTAGACAAAACAGTCTGGTAGAAGTTTTGAGGGTATTGGTAGCAGTCCTTATTTAATTTTTAATGTTAATTGTAGATATTCAGCCATTTTGCGAAGGAATCCGCTTTGAAGTATGACTTTAACCACCGGTAGACACAATGGGCTAAAAATTAAGTGGCTGCTGCAGTTTATAGATCCGAACTCCTGTTTAGCTTTTTCTACTTGTTTTAAACCATTTCATGTCTTAATTGGTCTTCATCTGATCTATGAACACTAGTTCAGCTAGTCTGCTCCCTATTTGGCAGATTACTTCGGATTTTTTAATATTTTTTTTCGCCATTTCTTACGCTACACCGATTCGGTGTACCCTTTGTACCCTTTTTTATGTTTTACATAAAAAACCAAACGTAAGGACTGTGTTTCTCACTTTTGACAGGAGTCTCCTCTTGAAAAACCCTGATGAAGTTAGCGTAAGAATAAAACACACCTGAGACTAAATTATACTATCCTTAAACAGAAGCAGGATATAGAACTCAACCTCAGTATACCAGAGATTAATCGTTTGCCTTTTGAAAAGTGGGACTGATTGAAAACTACTGCTTGAATGTGTGCAGTCCCAACGTGAATGACATCCACTTGATCAGCTCGTAAAAACTCGGCTTAAAGTCTGTCAACAGTTTTAGGTACTACTCTGCAAGTTCAAATCGATGAATTTCTTCAGATCGTCCTAAGCCTGAGAATTCTGTTATATTTAGTTTGGTGAACCATTTCGGATTTTATTTCGGAAATTCGTTCAGATTTTGTTGAAAGTAGGAGGAATTTTTCAACTGTCAATATCCTCAATGTCAATAACTTCAATGTCAAAATGTCCTAACGAGCTCGGATAAGTATAGAACCTTGACGAATATACTAACTTCAGTGGCATTTTCAGGCACAAAGAAATAGAGCAAACGGTAAAGGGTCAAACATTTCAGTTTTTGTTTTGAAAATGGTTTTTTTTTTGAACTTGGGATTTCAGGGTTTTTACCCACAATCCACATGTCAATGTCGCCAAATCCAAATATTTATTTCTCCTCGAAACTACTTCAGACAGGAGTCATTCCATTTGTTTTCATTTATTTGCTCTAGTCAGTTCTAGTCACTCTACTCTTGACGCTTCCTGTCATTAAAAAATGGCCTATTTGGTTCAGCACAGCACTAACTTATGTAGCAATAAATCTGTCAAATAACTTTGTAAAGTGACCGAGCAGATGTTTTGCGCTCACACTTTAGGGTTTGGTTTTTCGCAGTAGCGAAATTCTCGAAAAGGACCAAGTATGTATTATACCATCTCATATGGTTTTTGCCCTTTAAGGCCTCGTTTTACCACAAACCATGAGATGGAGCTGCGATTGGGCTCGTTTCAAACTAGGATTAGCGGTCTTCCAAGTTTATAATCTATTAAACTTGGATGGATTTTGCCTTTTCATGCCCGATTTCACCATCGTTCTGACACACAGAGCTCTGGTCAGGCCCGTTTCAAACTTCAGCAATGTGATTAAGACCTATTCTTTACTGCATCCTGCAGACTATCTAGCCTATTTTTACTTTTGACCTGAATATGAAGTTTTTGGGTTTCATAAGTCAAGTACACGATTGTATTGGTTTCCTTCATTAGCCTCAGGTCACTTGAGTTAGAACTCTGTTTTGATGACACCCTTTACCTGTGTGTACTCCGTGAAACAGTGTATATCCCTAGTTTCAAAGATTTTCATCGGTAATTTTCGAAACAAGGGTGTAATTTATTGTTTGTTTTTTTAAGCCAAATTATGGAGTTATATGTCTATCTGTTATCTTTTATCTGTTGCTCATTCTATCCAAGCTAGTTGTCTTGTTAACTCCTCTTATTTTCCGCAACACATCTTCTTACGGTTTTCCATTTACTGCTTGCTCAACTGAGATGTTTTCATTTCCCTCCTTTTTCGTTTTCCCAACTTGTTGTCAATTTGGCATCGGATAGTTTATTTCTTAAAGAAGGTTGAATTTAATGCCTGTCGAAAAAAAGAGGTTTTTTGAAAATTTTCTGGGTTTGAGGCATCGCCTTAATCCATGCATCTAAAGAGACATGTCCATGAGGATCCCCAGTTTCTTCTTTTATCCCAGTTTGTTTGAATCTGATAATTAGCCAGCCTTTCCCTCGAGTCAGATATTCCAACTATTAGTTTTCTGCTTCGAGTTCCAACCAATCCTTTGCCCACAGATAGCTGCAACTAAAGTGTTGATAAGATCTTGAAGCTCTTCTAACCGCAGAAGTCAATAATGAAATTTTGAAGAAATCCATTCTTAATCCGATTTTCTGGTTTACTAAAAAAATTATTACAGATAAATCCACTCACGGTCCGCGTCTTGGAAGACCTTAACTGGGAACCCGGTCAACCTCCTGATCATAGCTTTAAGACTGATTCGAAATTCTTGAAATCGAAGACTTTTAGGTGCCTCTTGATTCTTAGGAATGAGAAACAAATCTGCCGGAGCTACGTCCGGCTTATAGGGTTACTTGGGTACAGTCGCCAAACCATGTTTTGTCAGGAAGTTGACAATAACAAATGAAGAGTGTGACAGAGTCTTGCCTGAGTGGAAACATCAAGACTTCCTAACCTTCTACCCTAGAATTTCCCATCTAATCTTTAAGATTTTCTAATAAAAATTGACAGTTCACCGACTGCCCTTGCCTTTTGAATGGAAGAAGAAGATGCCCGTCAACTTTTTAACTTTTTCTACTTTTGAGTACTAGAAGAGATTTGGGATCATTACAAAGTACTTGGTCGGTTCGAAATAACCGTTATTTTTGATTTTGAACTTTCACGTCTATTCGCAAGTAAAAATTTAAGACGGGTCCCTCTCACTAAAGCCACTTTCGCAGTTTAGTAGTTTGCGTTTGTTGGAACGACTTATTTTCTTGGCGTAGGCTATAAGACTTAGGTTAGTAACCACTTTGAACGCTATATCCACCCTTGTTGAAAGGTCTCCAGTGTTTTGGATTGATTGAGCAGTTTGTTTCTTTTCGCGTTTCATTTCCCAATATTTTTATTGTTAGATTCATAGTTATGTTAGATATTGGAATCTTCACTGAGTCCTTCTTTCCGTTTGTATGTGTAGTCTAGGTATTTTCTTCTGACCATTTGTAGTCCAGCGTTTTTCTGTTCGTTTGCATGATAATGCTTAAGAACGCAACTTACTTAATCCATTACATATACAACTCCTGTTTCGTATATTTTAAGGCTCACCCCATTTTATCAAAAACCAAAAAGGAATAGATTCCGGCAGAATTGAAAAAAAATTGTCACAGTTTTAGATTGCCGGTGAACTATGCATCCAAATCCTGTGAATGTCTTAAAAGACCTTCGTACTGCTCATTAGAATAGTTCCTATATGTAGTGACAAAACACTATCTCTTCTGTATTATTTGAGATGAAGGAATCATTACAGTGGCATTACTCAGGAATAGTCGAAATCTTGCAGACAAAAAAAATCACAATAAAATTCAAAGTTGAAATGTATGAAATAAGCACATGAAAACATGGGAGATTGGAGCAGAACTTGACATTTGAGCGTTTCTAGGTAAGTTTTCATGACACTCACAACATGGGGTCTGGTATTTATGTGGAGCAATATAACCTTCTAGTGTCAATCCTGAAATCAAGAGCTCTTTTCCTCCTCGCAAAACAATAATTTTCAAGGCACAAATGTCAACGTGTGTGATGACAGACAGCAAAAAGTTCTGCGGTTAACGTGGAAATGTCATTTAGTGTCAAAATTTTATCATGTTTATGGTCATATGGGTAACTTAACTTCGAGTATTTATTTTTACATTTGCGACATGATATAGTAGAGTAATGGCATTGATTTGTAACGCACATAAAATGGTTGTAATTCCAAACCGTAATAAATCCAATTATTCAATTGACGTTGACTGTCTAACAAACAAAGCTTGTGAAATTCTTAACACGAAAACAGGACGCATTTCCTAACATGGCGTCGTTTGGTTAAGATAATATTCTGAAGCATATGCTCAATAAATGTCGAAAATATTTTCAAAGCAATCATAAATTTCGTACGACAAGATTGACTAAGTGGAAGTTAAATGATGATGAGCCGTAAATTTACAAAATAAGTAATGAATTTTTCAATAGAGACAAATAAGTCATAAATGAATACGATAAACTTATCGGTTGATTGTGATGTAATACCTCGTTATATTATCTCACTCAGCGCATAAACAAATATGAAATCATTTTTAAGTGAACGATGCTCTGCAAAACACTAAAGAAAGACTTGAAAATGTTTAAAGGTTCCAAAAGTTAAAGGGCTTTAGAAGTTGAGAGAATTTCGAGGATGAAAAATTTAAAAAGTTGAAAGGTCGCGCCATTCCCTTTTCGCCAACTTCACTTCTATTAGTTTCTTCCTCCAAAATTTCAGCACCAGAATTTTTCTTTGTCAGATTTAATGTTCCTGCGAAGTTTCTTCAGGTTGGACTTGATCCTTTTCAAACATCAAGGGTGTTTCAAATCGAATTCAGCAGTTTGACATTATCGAAACCATTCTGCAAATCTTTATATGCTTGTGCCATGCTTTCGGTATCCTTCTAATGGAAAAACATCATTTTCTTCGGTCTTTTCATGAAATAGGAATAGCAAAGATTTTCGCAAATTCTCTTTTTCAGTCACAAAATTTGACACATTCAGCTATCACTCTGTAACGGTGTTATGTAGACGCAATGAACTTTTTTCCAAACCTAATGACAGTAGAACAAAATGACAGGCATGTCCACTCTTTTCATACCGCGCTTACGCCCAGTGACATCTGTTATGAATAATAAGTTAGAACTGTCCGTTGAAGTAAGTTTGAGTACTGGTTGATATGCCTCCAATTCATGAGAATATGAAAAAGTGTTTTGATCCACATATTTAAAAATATGCTCGGTGCACCGCCTTGGCCAATCAAAAGGGATCTTGAACAAATTCAATTCATATTTTCGCAAATTTGTGCAATTCAATATTAATTCCATTGTTTCGCCGTTCAAAGTAGTTCGATTTTGTTGTGCAAGGACTGTCCCTAGAGATACAATCAAGGAAAGTTCTGATTGAACAAGATACGTTTCAATAAGATTATCAATTTAATACCCAGTCAATTACCTATGATTTTTACTGTAAATAATAAAGAATTAAAGCTTTATATAAAAGCAATTAAAGTTTGAATTAGTTAGAAAAGAAATCTAATTATATGTCATTTTGTAAGAGAGTCAGTACGAGGAACCACGTAAAGACGGCAACACTCGTGAATTAAAGCTAATAAAAGTTTCAACCATTTTGTACGAGCAGTATTTAGTTGATAGCCGTCTGAATAAGTCGATATGAGTTTTATTGTGAAAATGAAAAATAAATTGAAGATAGAGCTGTTATGAAATTTTTGTTTTTGAAAGGCAGTATGTTTACGCAAATCAAAGATGAGTTGAAATCTGTCTACGGAGACAGTGCACCAGTGGAATTGTGAAATTTGTCATAGTGAAATTTTGGGCAGGTGAAATGAACGTGGCCGTAAGAAGTTGGGAGATGATGAACGTTCGGGACGTCCGAAAACTGCGATGACTGACGATAACCTTGCGACGATCGCCGAATTAAAGTGAGAGAGATAGCAAAGGTTATATAAATCTCCAAAGAAGTTGTTTGTCAAGAAACTATGTAGAAAAATAAAAAAAAAATTGATAGAAAATGTTTTTCAGTCGGAAAATTTTCAGACCGCCTCGTATGTGCATCAAGTAGCGCTATGGGGTAATGACATAAAATATACATACTATTATATCCTTCACAGGAAAATAGTAAAAAACTAACTGTGAATCAAGGGGTAAAATTGATAAAAAAAAACAAATAAATATCTAGTCAATAACAAGATAAATACATTGAACTATATTGGAAACTCCGCAAGAAAACAACTTAGATATGTTTCTTTTTCCAGAGACGCTACTGTAGCTGATGTATTTCCAGCATTCCAATCTTTCCAAATACCAATCAATCTTGCTAAGTGTTGATAAACAGCTCAAACAGTAGCTTTATAAATCTTGAAGTGGTTTAGATTTGACTCTGATAATTTTTTTGCGATAGTCAGCTGGTAATGCATTTCTTTGATAAAATATACAACCACTTGTTGAAAATGTCCAATGTTAATAAATTATTTTAAAATACTACCGCGCATTACAATACTTGATTGAAATCCAATAATTTGAATGAGAACTGTAATAATGCTAGTTAACTTTGAGTATTGTGAAAACTGGGAAACTAAGATTTAAAAACTGTGGATTCATATAAGGCTGGTAACAAGGCTTCCAATGTCTGCTCCCTTTAAGTTAAATAATAACAAAGCTGGTGAAAAATGAATATTGTGTTACAATTCTCTCATGGAAGAACCGCAAGAAAAATACCGCGGCTAAATAAAAGGAGAAGAGGGCATCTTGATCCGAGGCAATACCAGTCTACACATCAAACAATTCGACATATCAGCTATTGTAACCTCGGCTTCCGTGGCCTTATTGTTACCTAAGAGTCATGGATCTAGTCTTAATTGATTCAAAGCTTAATCTTCTCTCCCTAACTATGACTGTCATCCATATGCCATCCCATCCGCATAACATCAGGTACAAGGTTTGCTCCAAATATATTTGCATTGTTTCAGATATAGCTACAAATGGTTGAAACTCCCCGAAGACATCTCCTTCCGACTTTAAACACGGTAATGTTCGTTTAACCGGCAGTACGTATCTATGGACCACATTGAAGCCCTTCATCGGAGCCTTTAGGCCGATCCAAACTTGTCATGACGAAACCCACGGAGCTTCCCGATTTTCTTGTTCAGGCTATTTACTCTGCTTTGAAGCTTTTCTGAGACTCCCAAGTAAAATAGACTGTTCACCGTTTGTCCTAGACGATGGCCATCCACTTGATGTTCAATTCTCTCACTGTCACCTGAGTTCAGGTACTGGAAAGCGGGCATAGTGTTGCTGGGATTTCCTGTGACATTCGAAAATATATGTCGCCTAGCTTGTAATCACACTGTTTCAAAAATTTGCATCGCTTTTACACTGCCCCGAGAGATCGTTACAAAAGAATCCTTCCGGTCATCGGAGCGGATTGCGGGCACCATCTTTATGCAGATCTTGCCCAGGCCCAAATCTTCTGTAACAATGCGACGCAACGTATTTCCGGGATCATCGGAGTCCTAAGGCAAAATTCTGATGATTCTGATCCTCATGCGGTGATCTGAGTTGAGCACACGCCCCAGTTTTTTCACCTTTTTGTCAGTATCGTTAGATGGTGGGGTCCAGGAGAGACTTCACCTTCGGTACCGTCTCTACCCTCTGTAAACATTTCGTGACAGAAATAAAGCAAATTTTGAGAAAAGATATCCATGCCAAACATGCCCCCTCCCGTTGCATGGGGAGATGATACACTCCCGACTGTAGTCTGGGCACATATTTTGTTGAGAAAGCCACACCATTATATTGCGTTACCCTGCTTTAAAGGACCAAGCATCGATACAGACCCAAGGGGATGGTATCGATTTCTTCGCTAGACCACGTCTACATATTCCCCCTGATGGCGCACTTCTGTAGCGCCTTGCCTTGGAAGTAATTAGTCATTCATGTTTATCTTCCGACATCTTCTTCATATTGACCTTCTACGCCTTTGATTTGATGTGAAGTGTCATTCATGTTTTTCTTCTGACAGCCCCTGTCGATCAAACCTGAGAAGTGAGCCGCACATTAAACAGTCAGGATAACTTGCTATTCCTCTTGAAAATTAGCACACCTATGTTCTCCTATTTTACTTTTTACTTTTTTTATTAACTTTTTCATTTCTTTAAATACGTGTTCTTTGTTCGGCGTTATTTAATCCGTCGTTCCTTATTTATTGCCAGGAGTCCTACCCAAAACTATGATGGTGACAATCTTTATAAACACATTGATCAAACTTGGTGATAAACACGGCATTTTCATAATTTTAATGACGACAAAGTTGATCCCTAGAAAAGTAAAATGTTGCCATCTTTTATAGTCGCCATACAATATAACTTGAAGCTTCGCGCGTGCATAGTCCTGGCTTTTAGCTTCTCAACCTTAGACAAAGTCCGTCCACACCTATACGTCATCAAAATTTTCCAGAAAAACGGGTTGTAATATTATTTTCTTTCAATCAATGCTCAAAAAGGTTTGAGCTTCATTCCCCGTTTTTTTTTAGCAATTCCGTATTTCTTCTCGGTTTCAGGTCATCTTCTTACCTTATCCGATTTTTAGCCGCGTTTTTGTTACTTACGAGCAGTAACACGCTTCACAGAACCTGTCTGACATCATTCTTCAAATCAAATGGCCATCACTGATTACCATCAGGAAACAGGAACTGTCAACTAGTATTCACGATGAAACATAACGGCAGTGATATTTGATAGACAGCTGGTTTGAATTGTTTACAAAGCTCGTCAGTAAAACATACCATTTCCACAGCGTTCCTACGTACAGTCCTAGCATTCTCCGGCGGCTTCTCTCAGACAAATAAATAGAAAAGACAGCAGTAAATTGGCATCGGTACGAGTATTGTGTTTTTCCGCAAAAGCTTTTAGGGGAATATTTTTGTTTTACGGAAAAATGTGAGGAAATTCACCAATTAAAATAAATTTTCACTTTTTTTGGATGAATACCGTTAGATGGGGAGTTTATTTGACGTATTAGCACTGTTTGTACCTTAAATTTGAACTGAAAGCAAAAACAACGAGTACACTCACGGAACACAGAACAATACAAAACACAGAACAACATAAAACACTGAAAGATGTATAAATCTTGTCAAATGAAATGGTGAGAAAAGGCTGATGGTGGAGTCCAATTACAGTTAAATCTCGCCATAGAATATGTGATAAAGAAAGTCTTAAGTAATGCAACGGATACACAGCTCCATAAATTGAATCAAACGATTGCCTGAAAGAGAATCCGAAAAAAGTGCGTCGTTATTGGTCTTTCATGTCCGTTCCAAGGGTGTAATTGAGCATGCACCAAAAAACAACGCGAGTACAATTCAAAACTACAGAGGCCAAAGCAAAGTGTATGATCAAATCAAGAAAAAGGACATTACACCGGTGTCACACAATGCTGAATGCCAGAAGAGTAGAAAATTTTAGCCGTTATGGAAGAGTAGAGAACATGGACCGGTCTGAATCCCTGGTCGTATTCAGTTCATGTGGAAGACGGCAGAAAACAGCTGTAGAAAATAAGATTAGTGGACAAGACCCCCTACTAAATTTTGCCAATTTGTAGGACGATAACCTTAAGCCTTGAATTGAAAAGATGGCGGTAAGATGTCTGTTATGATGCGGTTGTGACGCATGGATCCTGACATAAACTATTGAACATAAAATAAATGAGCGAACCAGAAAGGAGGCCAATGCAGAATAAACCGAACCACAAGCTGTACGAGGTCTTCACGAGCTCTGACGAGGTCTTCAGGATTATAGAATAGCACAACATGGTTGCACTGAAATCACCAATGATATCGGAAAAAATAAGAGTGTAAGCCTAGACAGAAAGGCAGACTAGTCAAATAGTTCAGAATGTGCTTTTCGTGCTCACTAGTGAATCAATGCTCGGATTTTTCATGCAGAGAACGTGTTGAAACGTCTGATCGTGTTGGAGGAGTAACATATGACAGTGCGCAGCGTGATACGCTAGACCTTGCACCGGTACCAGCAGCATAGCCTTGTGCTACGGTTAGACAGGACTGACAAGGACATTGAATCGCTGCTCGGGTTTTTCAATCGGAAGACGGAGTCGATGTTCGGAGAATGATAGAAGGGCTACTTATCGAATACCAAGGCCTGAGAGAGGATAATCCGCATCTAAACTCTGATACCCATGACTGGTTACCGTAATCAAATTCGAATGATTCCAGGGACAAGAATTAAAATTGATGAGAAATTGAAGGATTCGAATCATTCCTTGTACCTCAGAGAATTATATTTTCCTGGTCTTATCCACCAAACATACTGCCCGTTTTTAATTAAACTACTGAATTAAAATAAGCGAAAGTAATTTCTATCGTGTAGCATTTCAAATCCAGACTACTTATGACTATGTCCATTTCTATTCGAACCCGGAATCTTATCATTGTTTACCTGTCAAACTCTATCCATTCCTGCAACATATTTTACGATACGCCTATAAATTTCAGGTTCGTTCGAAATGATAAAAACAAGTCGTTGGCTGACGTTTGCCTAGAGCAATAAAATAATACAAATTGGAATAATAAATTTATCAAAGCCCGTCATTATTGGCAGCCTTTGGCCTGATTTACTTTTATCTAAAATTTAAATCTAATAATTGCTCATTTCAAATCTTATATAAATTCATTGCGCCTTCCAATAGAGCAACAGTCAAAATGTTCCGTCTAATTTTCATAGCGTCCGTGTTAGCCTGCGCCTTAGGCGTAAACATACCGCGCGGTATGGTTCCATTGCCTGATGGACGTATCGTTGGCGGCCAGGATACTTCCATCGAGAGTTTCCCACATCAAGTCAGCATGCAATATTTCTACTCGCATCGATGTGGCGCATCAATTATCAACGCAAATACGGTAGTAACTGCAGCCCATTGCGTCGACGGAGCCATGAAGAGCATATCGAAGTTCACAGCTGGTACAACGTCAAGGACCTCACCTGGAATTTCACTTTCGACGAATAGATTCATTATACACGAAAGCTACAATAGTAGAACATTTGACAATGATATTGCACTTGTGAAATTAGTGGGATCTTATGTGTTCGGCGAGAAAATTCAAGCAATTGGATTGCCTGATGCGCAACAAGTGGTTCCCAGTGGAGCCAAGGCTATTGTTACAGGATGGGGAACTGTTGCAGAAGGAGGTGAAACGTCTGATATTTTGAAATTTGTCGAACTTCAAATAGTCGACCAAGTGGTGTGCGCTTTAGCTTATGATGGACTCTATGCAATCACAGAGAGAATGTTATGCGCTGGTGTCCCAGAAGGTGGTAAGGATGCTTGCCAAGGTGATTCCGGTGGTCCTTTGATTATTGGTAATCAATTGATTGGTGTCGTTTCTTGGGGTATAGGGTGCGCTCGTGCTGAGTATCCTGGAGTGTATACAAATGTTGTTAATCTTCGAGAATGGATTGGTGAAAATTTGTAAACACTAGTATTAAGTTGTTCAAACAATGAAAGGAATTTCTTAATCAAAATAATAATTGCTCGCATTTTCAATGAAATATTTACAGAGAAATTATTCTCAGTAGATTCCGTTCAAACCAAACAAACTGGGCATCAAATAATGTCAAAAATAGTAAAATAGTGAAATTTACTTCGGAATGTTCAGATTTATTTTAATGATAGTAAGGAGTTCCTTCATACGCAACAAAGAGTGATATTGAAAACAAAATGGTGGAGCCCATATTTTGACCCTATGACAATATTCCTACGTATTATTGGCTTCCCCATAAGTAGCTTACCAGAAAGTGCACATCCTTAGCAGTGTATAGGAATAAAAATAAAAAAGGACGTAATTTGATTAGCTTCAATGCTGGAAAAGATTTCAGTATGTATTCAAATGGTTTCAACCATGCAACCAAAAAATAAAGAACGTCAGATCATCACCTTCTACAGTCACACGAAAGAAGATGTTTTAATCGTATACAAAGTGTGCTCTATATTTGACTTGTCCTGAAATATCAATGGAGGATCAAATGTTTTATTTTTCACCATATTTAAGTAAATAATAGAACTTAGACCCTCTGCGCAGAAGACGTTTCCTCAATATAATTTGGCCACTCAGCTTTCAGCCTCAGCATAAAGTCCAAGAAGCTTGTATACTATTAGTAAACCAATTGACCTCTAAGAAAGACTTTTCACCTGCCCTGGACGAATTCAATCATGCCTATAATACCGCAATAACACGGGTTTTGATGAAAATAAACAGAGACTAGAAAGAGCTTCCGACAAGAAAGAGCTTAATTAGTATCAAAGGCAGAGCTGGCAAAAGCTGAAGTAAACTTCAGGCCACTACAGGCAAACAAATAATCGACGTATCAATCTAAAGTCTTAAATGCTGAACAACTTGGAACGCCTAGTGGATGGATACATAACCAACACCGTCAAAATATAGGCGTTGTTGTAATTCGCCTCTCAAGGGCGGCAATTCCGCCAAGATGACACACTTGAGAGTGATGAATTGATGAAGATTCACCTCGCAAGTGTGACAACGCCATCAGGGTGACAAACTTGTGGCAAAAAACCACCACGAGGGGACACGCGGAGGATCCCGTAAGGAGAGCGTTTGTTATTTCTACCGGCGGTGCGAGGAAGTTTTGTGTTGTGATTTCCATTGATGGTATACGTGATAAGTGAAAACTGCAAAAGTATTTATGATAAAAGCCGGGACAAGTGATTTACGTTCGTTTGGGTACGTTTGAGTCACCACCGTGACGATTGCGAAGTAAATTCCATTATGGGGCCCAACGTAGAGCCCCTAAACTTTAGACTTTAGTCAGTTTCTGACTTAGTTTGATCAACTCGATCCGCTCCCAGGAAGGGAGTAGTGAAGTTTTGTGTCTGACATAACTGAGTCACTTCACGCGAGCAGCAGCTTTCATTCTCCTGTTAAATTCTTTTTTTTTTGATTTGGTTTAATACGCAAGTTTCTCCGACGTGTTGTCCTGGCTAAAAATACCCGTAAGGACGGTTACGTTTTTGATGAGAATGGCCACTAGTGGGGTCATTCTCCGCACGATGGACTCTCAAAAATACTAATCCCACCATTAACACTACGCTCGGGTGGTTCTCACTATGAAGAATGTCATCGTCGATCGCTTGTCAGCGCAGAGGGAAGAGGGCTCACTCTCTCAGTTATCCCTCTCCTTTCTATCTAATCCTTCTAATCCGAAGGTGCCGCTATACTTAAGGGGCCTAGTTCGAAGTAATGTGACAAACAGTTCCAGGCTACGTTCTCGGTGTGACAGGGGAGATGTTTAGTCGGTAGTTCAGTTGCTGTGTGGCACTGAGACTTCGACACTCAGGGCGTAGATAGCCTTCACCCCCCAACCACAAAAAAAACCCCCATCATCCTTACTATATCGGAAAAACTCTCGGACCTTTTTATGCGTAATAAGGGATGAGGTGATCCGTCTAACAACCGCCCATTGCTGGAAGTACGAAGCGTGAAATGCCATGGGCGTCGTGGTTTCATCCGCATGGTCGCTCAATTTCCTCGGTAAGTAAAGTAACGTGGAGTAAATAATAACACGCGAAAATTTTTTTTGTAATGGTTAAACACGGAACACTTGATGACTACGCATATTACGATGTATTCCTGAGCGCCCCACTTGCTTACTAGAAATCCGATTCGATGAAAGGAAAGATCTCATATTTCAAAATTTCAATTAACTCTAACAGTTAGTAGCTTAATTGCCTTGAATATTACTGAAGAATAAAATTCTATTCACGATGGCAGTAAGACGCTAGACGCGCTAATTGATACTCCAAAATGCACGATCTGCTTCAATGAATCTCTCGCTGCTGGGTTGGGTCAATGGGTCAACACCCATTGTGGTCATGAACTCCACCCAGCCTGTATCACCGACTGAATAAAACGGTCACGGGCTTGTCCCTAATGTCGACGAACAATCACGCCCAAGGAATTCGTTCAGAAACGGGACAGCCTCCGGTCGCAGAATCCCGGAACGATAGTCCCTCCAAAACCTCAAGGTGCTGTACCTAAGTAAGTACCGTACCAATTGCGGTCGACAGGCAACCAAATTCCGATATCACCACAAATCCCGACGTTAGATGACCGACCGAGAAGGACAGTCGACAAAAATACCTCCGGGGACGCCACCATCTCCGGCACAGGCAAATTCTCCTTCGGACAAGGCTCCCGATAACTCTGGAACCCCGGAGCTACAACAGTTCCTGAGACTCTGGCAACATTTGAGTGGCCGGATATATCGGACGGAAGCAAGTCAGAGGATGCCTAGCACTCATGATCCCCTCTCCTCGACTGGAACACTGCTCCATCGCACATCACGGTCGCGGCCCCACACCATCAGAGGACATATCCTGACCAATACCGTCCGAACCATGATACGGGATTCGACACCCCGGATCATTGAAAGCTGGCGTATCAAGTTCAGCGGGCTTAATTCGAGTACACCAGTCGATCGATTCATATACCAACTCCAGGCGCTGACCGAGCGGACGTTAGACGGGAACTGCACCGCCCTGATGCAGCACATTCTCCTGCTGTTGACCGGAGACGCGGCTGCGTGGTTTTGGGGATATGATCAGGTGGCTTGTCGCTTTGACTGGACATCCTTCTGCGCAGCGCTCCGAAATCAATTTCAGGATGGTCTCACCGATCGGGAGATACGCGAACGGATGCGAATGAGAAGGCAGAGAGCCCATGAGCCCTTTGACCATTACTATAACGACATCATGTGGATTGCGGCACACGACTATGGGTACCAATGGTAGAAGATGACCTGCTGATGATGGGTCAGGACAATATGCAGGCACCGTTTCCCACCCTTTCATCACCTCAGAAGTGGCCACTCATTTGGGCGCAGTTATTGAACCATCCGGTGCGCCCCTATTTCTCAGCCACTGGTAGCAGGCCGATACGGATTTGTCCTTAAGAACAAGCAAACCCTCCATGAATCTCAGGAAAGATGGTACGACAAGAAGAAGTAAGCATAATAGGGGAGATCATTGTCGTCGAAAAATTCACATTGGCGGTCTTCATCGATATCGAAGGAGCCTTAAGTAATGGAACGACGGAAAGCATAGTAGAAGCCATTCAAAGATATGGAATAGATACACAAATAGATACAAAATCAATTGGATGTCACTACTACTGACTAATAGGATGGCAGGGTGGGCAACCTGTAAGCACTGGCAATATGCGCGGAGGGCTTAAGGCCGATACAGGCCGTACAGGGTTTATACAACAGTGCACCGCAGTGAATAATAACAATAATATTTGGACGAAGAAGAGCCTTGATCGTCTTATTATTATCATCTACTAAAAACGTTGTTCATAATGCACCAATCAAATCAGTTTAAATCGATTCACAAGGAATAAAAGCAGAGAAATGTTTTTTCGTTGAGAACGCGGTGATGGATGACAAATGTAGCTGAAACGCGTCCTCGCCAAAAAAGTAGCCTGTAGTACAAGGACTCAACATTACATAAACTTTCTTTTCCCATAACCGTTTTCTTCGGTACATATAGCATTCTTTCAGCCTGTCATCATTTCGCGCAACTTTTTTTGTTATAAATACCTATGCAAGAATAATAAGATACATCTAGTTTCTTCAACTTTGTATTTTGGCAGTTGCGTGGTATGCATTTATGAGATATCAAACCATGTTATCAATGACCGTCAATGACCATATTTTCTCTATAGTTGATTAGTTCTACCCTAAGACTGATGGGAATTGTGCTCAAAATGAGGACCATGCCATGATGAGATTTTCAATACAATCTCATCATAGCATAGAGTACTCTAACAGGCTACCAATCATGGGGTGATTCAGATGTGGTTTTCACAGTTCAAACTAGAAAGCTTCTAGATCCTTTCAATATTGTTCAAAATTTATCTGATATACCTCTTGATTTCGTTTTTTTCGATTATTCCACTCCGGACCGTGCTTTGACAGCTCTTAGTATTTGAAAAAAGTTGAGTTTGACCTTATAATTCGTGTCCGTGATGGTGTGTAGTTGGATTTGTTATTCTTTGTAAGCCTCCTGAATGATTTATCGTCGTTCTTTCTCTCCCTTTCATTTCATCGTTTCATAGACAAATACGTTTAATTTTATGCCATCTTTGAAGTGTTCAATTTTTTTTTCAGATTATTTCGAAGACTAATAAAAATTATTTCAATACCTATAAGAGGTGAAGCAATGTCCAATCAAACACGAAATTAATTATAAGTTATTAATTTTAAGTAAAATTTACTTCTACTGTATGTAATCCTGTGAAACAATATTTCAAAAGTAATTCAAAAAATTAAATTTAGAAATAAAGAAAGTGTTGCATACCTTTCATGGTATATGACGCAGAGCCTGGCTCGCTGAGTTAGTCAAGTTTGAACACGTTCTAACATACTCGGTCTTCAGAGCCTCATCTGTCATGAAATGCGAATAACACCATATTAATCCATAAAAATTTGCCAAAAACATCATTAAATATGGACATTGGTACATAGCGATAATTTGGTTAATCTGAAAGTTATTTACAAATTGTGTAGGGTGCTTTTTGGCAGTTGGTAGTTGGCGACACTTTTTAATGGTACGTATGGAGTGACAGCTGTCATGCGTTTTATGGTTTATTTGGTCTGCTATTTTATCATAAATAGGTTGATGCCTGAGTAATGTCTGAAATTGTGACGTAAAAATCGGTTTTGTTTTCGAGAAATTCATCGCACACTCCGTCAATTTTATGGCCGATAAAAGCATCCATTAGAACAATTAGTTCGTTTGGATCGTTTCCGCACCATATTTGATCTCAAAGATAAAACACATCCATTCAGGCGTCGCACAATGCATAATGAAGAAATATTAAAACCTGTAGGGCGAAATATCGATAAAGACCGAAGTGAGTCCATTCGATATCGTTTCAATTCACATTATGAAAGATTTAACGGAAGGAGCTTGGATTGCAAGCGTATGAGATCTAACACAACGTCTTTCGAAGCCGAACGACCAACGGGTACGGCGTCGATTCGTTGTATGGTCCCAACAAAAAATTGTTGCATATCCCGACGCTTTGATATAATATTACTAGTTCAACTTGCTATAACACAATCCTGTTTCAATATTAACAGAAAACTGGATAAAAAAATATCTTCTGACTTCAAATAAAAAAGTAAAACAAATTCTCACTAAAAAAATAAAACCATCTAGTTAATGCTAACAAAACTTGAGAGATAAGGTTTAAAATAAAAGTCGTTGGGAACACTTCGTCGTCGTTGTAGCGCTACAGCCCATTTCGGGCCTTGGCTTCCCGTAGGTGTCGCCTCCAGTTGTCTCGGTCCATCGACCGCGTCCTCCAATTTCGGGATCCGAGTAGCGTGCTGCTATCTTCGTCTACAGAGTCGGACCAGCGCTTTCTTGGCTTTCCCACTGGCCTGCGTCCCTCAGTTTTTCCGACAAATACCTTTCTAGGTATCCGACCTTCATTCATTCGCTGCACATGGCCAGCCCATTGTAGCTTCCGCAGTTTTATCACAGTAGAGACTTCTGGCTCGTCGAAGAGTTCGTACAACTAATGGTTGTACCTCATTCGCCATTGTCCTCCTTCCTGCGTTGTTCCCACGATTCGTCTTAGGACCCTCCTTTCGAAAGCGTTTAGTATGTTTGCGGAAGCTTGAGTGAGGGTTCATGTCTCACATGCGTAGCACAACACAGGTCTTACCACAGATTTGTATACTTGCAGCTTTGTTTTCGTATGTATGAAGCTGGCCTTCAGAATAGCCAAAACTGAGTAGAACGCTTTATGAGCAAGTTGAATTCTACGCTTTATTTCCGCCGTTTCATTACCATCCTTCACTAGCTTGGAGCCAAGATATGTAAATTCGTCCACATTTTCCAGGTTGAATTCGTTGGGTATTATGTTTTGCCGGTTGGGGGTGTTTCTCCTGGTTTGTATCATAACTTTTGTTTTGGACTCGTTGATTTGCAGCCCCACCTGCTTCGCTTCTTGGTCTAGTTTGAGTAGGAGTTCCTTGGCAGATGAAAAGGATCTTGACAGGATATTGATGTCATCCGCATAGGCTACCAGTTGGCTCGATTTGTAGAGTAGTGTTCCTTTCGTATCCACAGGTAGTTTCCGTATGACGTATTCTAGAGCTAGGTTGAATAGCAGTGGAGCCAGCCCATCGCCCTGCTTCAATCCTACCTTTGTCTCAAAGGCATTAGTCAGCTGGTTATTGATTCTGACTTGTGCTGTTGTTGATGCCATTGTCATTCTTGTCAGGCGGGCTAGCTTCGCTGGGATTCCAAGCTGAAGCATTATTTGGTACAGTACTTCTCGATCAATACTGTCGTATGCTTGCTTAAAGTCCACAAAGATTTGGTGGACGTCGATGTTAAATTCCCAGCACTTTTCAAGGATCTGCCTAACTGTAAACAGTTGGTCAGTAGTTGATCGTCCGGCTCTAAAACCACCTTGATACTCCCCAATTATTTTTTCAGAATATGGTGTTAATCTACCTTCAAGTATTTTTGTGAGGATTTTGTAAGATGTACAGAGTAGTGATATACCTCTGTAATTTTCGCACTGTAGTTTGTCTCCTTTTTTGTGGATAGGGATCATGATGGATTGGCACCACTCTTGCGGCATCTGCTCTTGATTCCAGACGTGTTGGATCAGCTTGTGGATGACTTTCTGTGCCGCAACACCGCCGTTCTTTATCAGTTCTGCTGGGATTTCATCAATGCCCGGCGCTTTACTGTTTTTCTGGCTTTTGATGGCATACTTGACTTCTTCCAGAGTTGGAGGGGCCAAAGGGAACGGTTCGGAGATGTTTGACGACTCTGCTGTTCTTGAGCCGTGTGTAGGATTAAGGAGCTCCATGAAATAGGCAGCTCATCTTTACTTGATCCTATCGTCGTCAGCAATGATGTTACCGCTTTCATCTTTACAGAGTGATATCTTGGGCTGATATCCTCGTCTTAAGCTTTTCACTACTTTGTAAGCGTTTCTCGATCTATTGCTCGCTAAATTTGCATCTATTGACCTTAATTGGTCATCAAAATATTTTCTTTTCTTATTTCTAATAATCTTATTGGCTACTCGTCGGAGATTCTCGTAAGTTTCCCTCTTCGTCCTGGTATTTCTGTTAACATATTCTTTATATGCCTTATTTTTCTTTTCTAACGCATTCTGGCATTCATCATCAAACCAATCATTTCTTCTGTGCCGGGCTATATACCCAATCGACCGTCCTGCTGTGCTTTTAATTGCTCCTTTCACCTCCATCCATAGCTCGTTACTTGTCTTTTCAGACATATCTTGGAGTATAGGCGCTAGTTTGTTTTCGAGGGAGTCATGAAAATCTTTAGCAATTGACTCCGTTTGGAGCTTTTCGATGTCAAACTTTTGTAGTGGGCTGGTTTTCGTATTAAATGCCTTTGACAGGCGACATCGAAACGTTGATTTGACCAGGTAGTGGTCCAAGTCGCAGTTTGCTCCACGGAATGTTCGGACGTCCATTATGCTAGATGCCCACCTCTGTTGAACGAGCACATGGTCGATTTGGTTCAAGGTGTTGCCATCTGGAGATGCCCAAGTTATTTTATGAATGCGGCGGTGTGGGAAGTACGTTGAACTAATAATCATATTTCTGCTACAAGCAAAGTCAATCAGGCGCTGGCCGTTGTCGTTACTGCTATCGTGAAGGCTGTGGCCTCCTGTAGTTCCCCGATGAGTATGTTCATTGCCAATTTTTGCATTGAGATCACCTAGAATTATTTTGATGTCGTTTGTGGGCAATGAGTCAAAGAGGCGTTCTAGGTGATTGTAGAAGGCGTCCTTCACTTCCTCATCCTTATCTTCTGTCGGGGCGTGGACATTAATCAGCCATATTTTGAAGAATTTAGTTTTGATGCGGATCGCACACATTCTCTCGTTTATTGCTTTGAAGTCGATAACGTGTGACTTGAGTTCCCTATCCACAATAAATGCTACTCCGAATTCTCGGCTTCCTCCAGGCTTCCCACTTTTAAATAGTGTGTGCGATCTCATGTCCTGTATCTCAGTACCAGTCCATTTCGTTTCCTGGATTGCCAGCACATTTAGTTTGTATTCACTGGCTTGTTGTAATAATGCTTTAACAGCGCCAGGTTTGTTGAGTGATCTGACATTCCAGGATCCAATTGCATAGTCCTTATTTCGTTTGCGGGGTCGTTTCCGTTGTTCCAATCCAATCCGAGGCTCCCTTACAGGTTCCAAAACAATATTCGATTGTACAGGGACCGGTTGTTAGCCCATCTCCCAACCTTCATTCCGAAGGCGTGGTTATTACATTCCTGTTATCACGCGCAGGAAGTCGCGCTCACCCTCTTGCAGTCGCGCTCACCCTCTTCATAAGAAGTCCAGCGGTCACCAACGTGGAGGTTGCAAGTAGGATTCGGTAGCAGGGCTGTTGGAGTTGAATATTTCAATTTCGGTTTTAGTGCATCCCATGGGGAACCAGTCAACCCAGTTCAGCGCCGATATTATCGCTACCATTGACCGCCGTTGGGAACACTTGGCAATCAATTAATATAGCCTAGAAGTAGCTTAAGCGAGATTACTGATATCTCGTTTAAAATAACAATTATTGATAAATATATTGTGTCAATAAAGGGGGAAACCAAAAAAAAAAATGAATTATAACGAACGTTACAGGAAAATTGTGTAAATTGATAATGTAGAAAATTGCCTGAAATTCGGCAAATTCATTGGAACTTAAATTTAATTATTAAGAATGAATATTAAATGAAATGCCTTATAATATTGCCAGCATTATTAAATACATCTAATTATTTTATGAAATATAAAAGATTTATAAACGTGTTTTGACATTTACTTATGAATAGGTCTAAGGTCAGTGGGAGAAATGATTTGATGAAATATGTTTACATGCATCCAAGGGGCCTATAGCTTCAACATATCGTATGGAAGCGCCGGGTCCAAGCGTTGCACCTACATGGAAGCAAAGAAGAACGAAATCGGGCGGGCTGCCCCTCTTTCTCATACTAGCCTCATCCATGGTAAGATGCTCAACTATGAAATTGTATTCTAATTTTATCTTTTCGAAAGAAAGGAACAAGAGGAACAGTCGTTTCAACAGGCAAAAAGACCCCAAAATTAGATTAGATTCTAGCTGAGGTACCTCAGTGTGTTCCAACTCCTACTTTCATGCTCCCAGGCTGCTTCTGCCACTAGGGCCCTTGACTTCTAATTTAGTGCTCCAGGAGCGCTAGAAGATAGCGGAGCTTATGCTTCTCAGGAAGGGAATGGGTCGCCGCAATCTGCATACCACCCACTAGACACAGTTGGTAAGTACCTAAAAACTCATAAGGCAAAGAGTTTAACGCTGTCTCGCCATAGAGGAGGTTGCTCCACCATTGATGCAATCGGAGAAATGGTCAGTCTCGTCTAAGTTGGGCAGACAAATAACACTTCCAAATACTGGGTCAACCTGCTGGTTACAATGGACGTCCAAAAAGCATTTTCCTATGCCAGATAGCCAATCTTGCTCTCTGGCCCTGGCCGGATTCATTGCAGGAAGAACGTATGATGTATGATGCCGCGGTTTACAGATTATCTGAAAAACGCAACGTATTCTATGACGCGAAGGTAGTCGAAGCATTAATGTGCTGCTCAGGATTGCGGAAGTGTGAAAAACTTCTTAGTGCAGATCACGAAAACTTGATCGGATATGAGGATTATTTAGAAAGAAAGCTAGTCGCTGAACCAACAGTCTTAGATGCGCAACTCAAACTAGATATGGTAAAGTCGTGAGTAATGGTCCTAATAATTGCTCGACAGGAATTTCCACTGGAAAAAAAGACCAAGTGGTCGAGTGACGACTCGTTTTTTTGCAACGCAAAAAGGATGAATTGAAGTTGCCCAGAGATAGAACTATCGGTAATGGGCTGGTCAAATTGACTTTATCAATAGCCAATAAAGATTTTTTAACTAGTTCTGTGCAGTCCGTTGTACCTTTGGGACGGAACTATTGGGCGAACCTCTTAGCAAAGATTTAGATCGAAAGCTGTTGACACAGTTCAATGGCAAGGAAAATTTTGTATTAGATGATCGTATCGAACAACCTCTCGGCAACGATGCTGTTGGTCGCAGGATCACTACCCATACCCTTTCTTGCTGGAGAGTGCAGCAAAATATTTCCACAACTACTGAGAACTCTGGAAAAAGAAAAACGAGCTCACGCTTAGTGTTAAACTTGCAGTCGTAGCCACATTGAACGCATGGAAAGAGTGATACCTCCTTGACCCATCTCTTAAGCGGTTATGTTTGTTTCCAGTCTTTTCTTATCTAGAATTGACAGACTGCTGTCTTCCTAAATTCCTGTTTGGTACGAAAAATAATAATGACTCCTTCGAATTATTTGCCTCCACCAAATGCCTCCACCTCCGCAGTCTTCTTCCAGTAACTACAATAGTACAGAAATGGACTCACGTGACAAGTATGCTTAGGTAGTCCTATCATTTCAAACAGACGTACTGGAATGTCAGGAAGTCAAAAGAATGAAGTGATCTTTTTGAACACTCCCTGCCCTTCCCTTCTTGCTTCTTACAAAAGGACTTCCCGTAGTCTGAATGCACTTGTCGACGTTGCGCAGTCTCGCCATTAGCAGAGGAGAACCCGAGTAATTCTGCAGGCACACTGTTATGAGACACTATGACCCAGATGGTTTACAATGCCATGTGTAATCAATAAACCGCCGGAGTGTGACCCCACTATAGGTTCAAGCCAATGGCTGAAATAGAGGACCGGAAGGGAAATGTCAACGATAGTACTTTTCAAGCTCAAACATCAGACAAGAAGAATGAAAGATCAATGATGATTGGTGGATGAGAAACGTTGAAGAAGTGACTCTCTGTCCCTGAGTACCAAGTGGGTTAGTGGATTGGATTCTGCAGCTTGAGGCTAAGAAGCCATTGATGAAAGCTACCAATCACATCTACTTGGGGATTGTATGTTGAAGATAAAAGTCATCCTAGTAGAGTTACAGTCGAAAAGTCCATAGAAAGCCAAGTTGAATGATATGCCCGAGTAGGATGAATGATAGAAAACAGAAGCTGATCTGGGGTGAATGACTGTGACTGACGATGAGTGTGACGTGTGAACAGTGTGTCGTGGAATTTGGCTAGAAAGTAGAAAGGCTCGCATTGCTACATCAATCATGTTGATAGGGAGCATAGAATACTAATACACTTACTTGAAGATAAAATAAGAGTGACATGAATGAGCGCATAAATGTTGCAACTGTTTTGACCCAGACCATATAGAACTCTACAATAGGATTCCGGGTAACGCAGGAAGGTTGGTTATTCTGGGCTTCAGCTTGGTCTTATCAGTTTTTCGGGACTACGGACCGCACGTATGCGAAGTAGTGAGAAAAGGTAAAAAGCCCATTGTATCTGAGGAAAAAAATGAGACCACAGAGAAGCGTAACATGATCAGAGGTTTATGTAAATCGCAGGTTGAAGGGACGCTCATGATAGAGTTAGAGTCACCTTCCACACGGTGAGGAGCCTATCCTGATTGAAACGTGGCGGTTATGGTCTAGAAGGCTAGAAACAAGAGAAGAGTATGCAGCAACTGCATTCGAGTAATACAGATAGCTTAGGGGAAACTGTTGCAAATTGATTGCAAATGTTTCAGATCATGGTGGAAGTGGTTGAATCACGGATCAATATCGTCTTAGACGTGTGGTTAGGTCTTATGATGACAGGTACACACGTTAAGCACTCTGACTTATATAAACGCAGGTGTTGCCTAGTCCAAAGTAACGTTTGAAAGGATGTGGAACAGGTACTCAGTCTGACACGTGGTGTTTTATACGTAGTCTAGAAACTGTGTGCTTGTTGGGGTCTAAAATTCAGGTTGTAAATACTCTTCACCTTTCTACAATATGAAAAATGTCTAATTGGGATGATCCTGTATTTAAGGAAGTAATAAGTCGGTTAGATCGCTGATTAGATTTTTTATGAAGAGCTTTAGCTGTCACCAGTAGACGAACAGGGAGCTTATAACTAGTAAACCGTAATTTCTCCAACCTCTGTTCAAACTGCTTTCGTAAATATAAAGTTGTAGAAAGATCCTCGAGAAACTTTGAAGACTCGTCTTCGATTTTCATTGAGGCTTTAGTTATTTAGGTTCGTAATTTAAATCTAATGAATTGACGGACCTAAGTAAAAGATAGACAGCAGCTCTGCAAATGTCATATAACCAGGATAACGATTAGGAACCTAAAATACACAAAAGAAGAAATATCTTTTATGCGTACAATATACTTTGTTTTTATCTATGTTTCCATCAAATTTATCAACATCCAACTTCTGACACTGCTGACTATTCAGTTTCGGGTACTATAATCACTAATATGCTATAGTCATTCTGAATGAGAATATCTTTGAAAAAGATAAACTACCGACTATTTATTCTGATAAGATTACGTTCAATTTGTTTAGCAACAAATAATTGGTTATTATATATACTGACGACGAACATAGGGGAATGGCTCCAGTTCATACAAAGGGCTCTAGGGGAAATAAGGATTTCAGTTTTGAAATTCAGTTTCACACGAGTATGTAATGGCCCTGAGTGAAATTCGATACCATATACTGATAAAAGTGTATAGTCACATAAAAAAAATATTTTTAGTGTGATATTTCTTTTACAATGGATAATTTTATCGATAATTTGATACTTAAACTGACCGCTAGTGTCATAAATTAATTCAATTTGACAGATTCGTATCATATTAATAGGAAAATGATACCAATTAAATGATAATTGATTAATACGAACGTATATAACCTTGCGAAATAGTCTGCTGGCGGGATTCTACGAAAATGTTACGCTTTATAGTTTTACTCGTCATTGCAAGTTGCGCAATCAACGAAACAACGGGCAGGACAATAGCAGTCAAAAGATCTGCTGGTTTGATGCAGATCTTCGGGGGTCGTATAGTAGGAGGACACGAAACAACAATCGAAAAATTCCCATATCAAGTTTCAATCCGATATTTTGGCTCTCATCGCTGCGGCGCATCCTTAATTAGATCGAATTTCATCCTCACAGCAGCGCATTGCGTTTACGGAGCACCAACGTTGTTCTTGCGTTTTGTGGCAGGATCAAGCTATCGTAATAGTGGAGGTGCATCCCTTTATGTGGGTAAAGTTATCACGCACGAACAGTACGGTCAAATGGAAGGTGAAAATGATATTGCTCTGGTTATGTTGGATGGTTTCTATGAATACTCAAAAACGATTCAACCAATTGCTTTGGCCAGTAAAGGAGCAGCTTTTCGACACGGCACCAAAGGTGTATTGACCGGCTGGGGCACTGAGTACGAAGGAGCACCCACAATTCCAGTTCAACTCCGTTTCACACATGTCTACGGGGTGGATTGGGACGAATGTGCCACTGTCTATAGTGAAATAAATCCAGTGATTCCCGGAATGATCTGCGCAGGATTCCCGAATGGTGGACAAGATTCGTGTCAAGGAGACTCCGGCGGACCTTTGGTCGTAGGTAATAAGGTAGTGGGGATTGTTTCTTGGGGAGAAGGATGTGCTCGCGCGAAATATCCTGGCGTTTATACGGATGTGGCGTTCTATCGTGATTGGATTGAAGAAAAACTGTTGACATAAATAAAAAAAATTGTGATAAATTTACTTAGAAAGTATCTAGGAAATTAAAGCTGTCCTTTTATTTTCTTTTTTGAATATTCGACAATATCTTCGAAATGAGAGTGTTATCATTAAATTTTATTTAGGCAAGATTGCAGATCATCATTATCTATTGAAACTAGTTTTATATGGTACGATATTGCTGAAAAACTATCTATTTCGAGGACGAGGTCAGGCGATGACTTCAAACAGAGTCTCATACAAATTCATCATTATTCAAGCCTTCAACAAACCGGCTGTGATGTTGATTGTGAACAAAGACATCTATGTCAACAATCAAAAGACAACTGTTGCATCCTTTATGTTCGAAAATGCAAAAGATCTTTTTTAAGGCCATATGTAGTATGAGATAGTCTCATTACTAAATAGTCATTGAATGCAATATGTATTGCCTTCTAATTATTATAATATATCAACGTATGATACAAATCTATAAATTATGTAAAATAAAAGGTTATTCCACAATTATACTGGTTTTGATAAGAAAATTTTGAATGGTTTTTTTTAATTTGTTAAGGTAGCATACACATTATTTCCACTGCACAATCAAGAAACGGCCAGCGGATACTATTATATGTTGTGTGCAGTCACAGATTGGTGAAAGTTGAAATTGATTGAAAATTTTGAAAAATTTTCCAAAAGGGTATCGTAGAGAAATGACCAGATTTTCACAAAAACTCGTTTTGACTGTCTGGAACAACCTGCAGAGGCATGTGTTTTGCTCCCAAGCCTTAGGATCAATGTAGAAAGTTGCTTAAAGCCTAGTTAAACTGTTAAAAAAGGTAAATTACCTATTAAAAGCACCTTTTTTTAGATTTTCATTGTCGATCAACTACTCAGTGAGTTAAATAAACCAAAAGACTTCAATTATAGAATAAAAGACAAATATTGAATCAAGAATTTCTATTTTCTATGATAAATCCTTGCAAATGATGCGAAATGCTTACATTTATTTCCAGTCTTTATATTAACACGACAACCCAACATAAAATTACAAACTATGCATTCAAATGATTATCAATCCAAGATCTATAGGATGGTATTTCAGTGTGAACTCTCGGATATCCTTTCTTGCCGCATCCATTTCCCCATGAAACAATACCCACCTGAATGCTTCCAACCATCATAGGACTGCCAAAATCACCTTGACATGCGTCACGGCCACGAATAGGTGATGCTGTACATATCATTCCTTTCGTTACACTCTTTATTCCATTGAAGATACTAACACATTCAGCATAGTCCACTCCGTAAACATCGACTGAGCGCAAAAAGGAAGCTAAGACATGATCATCTTCATTTTGTGTTCCCCATCCACTGATTACACCTTTTGTTCCCGCCCGGAATGTTTCTCGACTGCTCGCCAAAATCACTGGTTGAATAATACTACTGTATTCAAAGTGTCCATCCAGTTCAACTAGTGCAATATCATGTTGAAAAGTATCCTTGTCATAATCCTCGTGAATTATTACACGTTCAGCTCGTAAGGTAACGCCTCCTCTTGTTCGCGAGCTAGTGCCGGCAACGAATTTTAGAAACTCCAAATGAACATTATCAACACAATGTGCAGCTGTCAGGACGAAATTGGGACGAACTAAAGAGCCACCACACCGATGTGCACCAAGTACTCGTACTGATACAATGTATGGAAATTGTTCGATTGGAACTTCCACACCACCAACAACACGACCTGATTGCACAAGAGAAAATTCGTCGAAGGATTCGAGACCTGTAACCGCGGCAAGGCTTACAGCAACAACTAATAGCAATCGAAACATTTTAGTGTTGATTAAAAAGTAATTGTTTTATCCTCTCCTTTATATAGTATAATATTCACCGCTAATCGTTTAATTAGTGTCATTTTCTGATAAAAATTGATATAATCTGGTTTATAACCCTTTCAATTCCAATACGAAAATACCAAAATTGAAACAAGAACTGCCAATCAGCGGCTTTTCTGTAAAACATCAAAACTATTACAAGCAACCGAGTCTGTGCTCGTTGTCGCTATCGATCACATCAAAAGTGAAAATTTAGATAGGATGAATCTGGAAGCAGAAACATTTTTCTAATAAAAAATATAGTTGATTCGAAGTGTTCAATGTCTTTAAAAGAATGGCTAGCAGCTCCATTGACATCGCATCCTGAAAGTCTTTTGGTAATTTCGGAAAAATTAGATCAAATCTTAGGGATTGCTTCAATGAAGACTGACCGTCAAGAAAGTAATGAAACTGTTGGGTACGTGCAAAAGTGGTTTTTTTTTTTTTTTTTTTGGTTTTTAATCAAATCATTTCTTTAATCACGAATTTGTTTAAACTTAATCTAATTTATAATCACAATTATTATCTATGACTTGTTTCCAACGTTTTGGAAGAAACTTTATCGCCCTTGTTGAAATCTTCCCTCTTACCCTAGGTAAGTTTACTAGTCCCGAAGAGGAAGATTCTCTCCAGTGTTGTATACCAATCCCTGCAGCTACTTGTCCAGAGACCGACACAAATATTAACCCGAAGGAGTGAGATCGGAAAATATGATAGACAGGATAAAATTGTCCAGCCAATCTCTGTTAATTTGTGCTGGATAACTGTCACACTAAATAACTTCGGCACAGAATAACTGTGGCACTGTCGCACTGGATTGCCGCAGCTGTGTGAGGTCTTGCCTGTGTGGCGATTCCAAGAAAAATGACAAATGCAAAATACTGATCAAGTATTGCATGTTGTAGCCGCTCCGATTGTTAAAAAAACAAATTCACGTTTAAAGTTTTTGTCCTAGAATCTCTTAATGAATGAATTCTTGAAAATAGCA
The DNA here is from genome assembly GCA_954870665.1 of Stratiomys singularior. Lineage (NCBI taxonomy): Eukaryota > Metazoa > Arthropoda > Insecta > Diptera > Stratiomyidae > Stratiomys > Stratiomys singularior. The sequence goes on along the minus strand of OX940881.1, from coordinate 22,813,013 downwards.
GAAAATAAGACCTTCCGTGGAGGGTTTAAAGTGGATACTGTTGATTAGCACTTTTACACACTTCTCGGTGCCGTATCACGGTAATGAACAAGACCACTTTTCATCTCCAGTAACAATTAGTTGGAAAAGTCCTTCATCAATTTGGCGAACACGGGAATGTGAAATACAGCAGGCCTGTTCGTTTGCCTTATTTAAGTCGTGGGAGTTCGTAAGTTCGTGGGAACCTGCATATCCAACATAACTGATTATCTTGAATATCACGTGGGCTCTGCTCTCTATAGTGGGCCAGGACCCTCTATAATTCTATAATGATCATCTTATCACCTCCTTGTATGACATGCAATAGATCACCATCTGTTACCTCCTTAAGCCGCCTTCATCGTAACTGATACTCAAACTATCGTTCTCCATTACGAAAATGCTGAAACGACTGCTGACATGGTCGTTCTTCGACAATTTGCTGATGAAAAGAGATCCAAGTTAATAGAAAATCCATATTAAAAATCCTATTAAATCTCAGCATACTGAACCTCTTTTAACTACGAAGAATAGGCCTCCTAGATATTCCAAAGATATTCAATAAACTCAGAGAGATGATTACGACTTTGAATACTTGACATGACAAAGAATTACGAAGGGGCTCCGTCGAATATGATTCAAACCGAGTTAAAAAGAAGTTTAAAAATCGAGAGAAATAAAGAATTAATCATCAGGAAAGCATAACATATAACAAGTGGGAAATCATATTTTTGATTGGTGTTACCTGCTCCCTGACAAACCTAACTTTTTAATGCCATAACTTTCATTGAACTCCAGTTCAGGCGCTCCTTTTTCACACTGACTTTCCTAAGCTCTGCATGAAGCGGCTGTTAAAAGCAATTGGAAAAGAAATTGTTTTATAAGTGTGAACACATGACATGCAAAAGACCAATATTTTAACCCGTCATCTATTCAAGTTCACACTACTTCAAAGTATTGTCCAAATACTTTAAATAAATGTGCTTCCGAAATTTTAAAAGCCGTTCAAGAACAATATGTACATGTATTTAGTCCTCTTACCCTAAGTGACTCAAAAGAATTTGAACCATTGACAATTTTCAATCAAGTTGAACCGTTGACATTTTTTTCAGTCTTTGGTGACGTAGTGAGCATGGGAAAACAGATTAACTTTTTGCAATGAAGCCATTGGATTTTGGTAAGTCTTTTTTACCAGCTTTCCACAAACCCGAGGAGAGGCAACCATCCCCGGATGCCAGGTCCAAAATAATAGCCATTCTCGGATTAGAGGAGGACGCAACCCAAACCGAGGTTTGATTTGAACCACGAGTTAGGGGCAATCATGACAGATTACTGACATCTCCCTACAATGTGAGGAGTCTATCCTGGCTGAAAAGAGGTGGAGTGAGGTTAAATGTGGCAAGAGAATAGTATTAGTATCCTATGATGGGGTAGGAATTGTTACCCCATCTTTATAGGGGGCGCTGGTTGACGCATTATTTCCACCCGGTCTACGGAGACCGTGCAATAAAACCTTGCAGCAGGTGTCAAAGTAGAACACTTCGACTGCATATCCAAAACATGAGACGTCTCTTGGGTGAAGAGAGGGATGATTTTCCTGCATAATAATCATCATCACGTATGATGTCTTTAGTAGTTCTTCAGACGTTTTTAGAGACGGGAATGGAATTGAACTTACTTTCAGCTGCTTCTCTTCAGATCTGAAACCGTAAACATATGGCCCATTTTTTTGAGGAACGACCTTTAACGGAATGATTTTAAAGCTAGTTAACCCCTGTAAGATTCAGCATCGTGCAGAAGATAGACATTGGCCAACGCTCATTGTTTCGACATACTATATAAATTGAGCACGTTTGGTCGACTATATGTACTCCACTTTTGTGAAATGACAGAATTTTATAAGCACTGATTACTTTTGCTGTTGGATGAAGGATCGATTGCGTCGTATTTTTAGGTGTAGATTAGAGGATTACACTTTTGGTTTTGGTGAGGGACGTATGTTCCCTAGATTTAAGCCGAAAATGCTGCTGACTGGTTTTTCTTCTTTGGCTAATTCAGCTGGAGCTATTCTTTATTTTAAGTGACTTTGTTAACGAAGATTAAGTTCAGCATTGAAAACAAAGTCCGTAATCGTTTTGTCGACTTTTATACTACGCCCAGTTCCCAATAAGGGCTCAGTCAATCGAATGATGATGTCACTTGCTTTTGCCTGCCTTGAAAAAGCTTTCGGGCGTTTTCGATGAAGTCGATTGTTTGGATCGAGAGAATAATTAATCAGAAGTTTGAACAGTCTTGGACTCATCACAAGACCAAGTTTTTCAATGCCGTCATTTCCTTTGCCTTACACTTCCTTCAAAATTTGACTATGTTCTTTCGAGACCCTTGTCAGGTATGGTAAACCGTCAAATGCCCTCTTTTCGGTTATATCCGTGTATTCGTAGTCCCTCCTTCTGGACAATCTATCTTTGAATACCGAAATTTTCGAAAGTTGAACAGTGCCTTCTTGTTTCATTTTTGTCGTCTTAACTCTCCCCAAACGAAATTTTACTTCTTCTTTAGTGTGATAAGGTTCAGGTTCGTTGACCCATTTCTCAATTCTTTATATGCATCCGTCCCTTTTTCTTTTGCCCCATCCTCTGAGACAACATCACTTTCTTTTTCCAAATATTCCATTAAGACAACATTCCTGATCTCCTCGATATCATTCAAAAGGTGGAATAGATAGTTTAGCCTGTTCATTTTCATCCTTGGTTAAAAATAGATCTAGATAATAGTGGTCAAAATTATAACGTGGAAAATTTGATTGCAAACAAAAACAAAACCAGGGGGTGTGAAAAACATTATTTTTTGTGGTATCTAAAATCATCGAAATCTGTCATTCGTACTGTATTTGCACTGAATACATGTGAAGGAGCAGATATGTTAGTTCTTAAAGGAGCAAGGCTGACTATTAATAATTTAGAAATTCTGTTATTAAATGTTTCCTGCGTTATTAAGAGGCCCCGCAGACTTGACATGTGGGTGTAAAAGATGAGGTGGCTTATACGAGAAAACGTTTTGTTGAAAAAAAAAACACCAATAAGGTAAGTAGAGCAGCAGATTAAATATAATTTCCACCGAAGAAAAAATTTTAAAAACAAATCTTGATTTTTTTAATTGGAAAGCCATGGCTCATTTTATTTAAATGCATGACGAAGAACGAATAGGAATCCTGTTACGAGCAAATACTGTATTCAACTCCGAGTTGAAGGGAAAAACAATTACAACTCATTAAGCACTGGTGTAAAGTTAGACTGCTGCCTGTTGTATAAGTACATACTTTATAAGATAGTCTTATTTATACGACCCTGCATGATTTTTTTGAGTAAAAATCTAGAGTATTAATATTGAAGCGTGAAAGATGTCGTTTGACATGTAGACAGCTGTGTGTGACGTCTGATTGACACCTCATTGAAAGTTAACAGCAGTCAGTTGAATTTTCTGGTAACGAATGGGTGGTTGGGGAAATGAAATTTCGAGAACAGCAATCAACAGCAATCTCCTGAATTAATTCTCTTTGCAATGAAAGAATTCACATCGGAAAACGAAAAAAAAGCCATTATGATGGATATCAACTAGGGAAGGCTCAATAAATTCCTAAACAAAACAAGACATCCTGCTGGAGGGAAGAATGAGACAAGGAAAATCATATCTAAGACAACAATCCAACCTTGAATAAAACTATCGACTCAAAATCAAGATAAAACATATGAGCTATGACCAAAAACTTCCAGAATTGATACGAGCTATCATTATGCAAATCCAAGAATTGAATAAGTTCTGACCGCACGAACCGGGGTGCAGAATCGTTGTAGTAGATTTGATTACCGTATTATCCTTTATGTCGTACAAAAACCGAAATGTCTTCTATGTAATACATGTTTATAGCATTCGACCAACATCATTTGTTCTTGAAAGATAACTTTCAGGAGCAGGCAGGCTGCAGATCTTGCTCGAACAACCAGTAGCCTGAAACTACTAATCGAAACATGGGCAATTTTTCATATAAGGTAGTCAGAGTCTTTTTATAAGCATGTCTAAGCATCAGACAAGTGACGTATGTCCAGATAACACTTTTATTTTTCAGATATGTCATACTAAATTGATTTATGAAACTAATTCAATTTGACGACCATTGCAGCTGCGATAATACGAGCCATAAATTGAATCAAAAAACCTTCGCATTAACATGATGGTCATTAATTAGCTTTTAATTGATCAGTAATTGCCACATGAATTTATGATTGGCGATGGACTATGATTTATACACTTCTAACGTAATCCTTTCATAAGAAAACATGTTTAACTACCTTGAAAATGCAGTTTAAATCTAATCTAAACCTACATTTGTGTCAATAATTCGGGTGCACTTAGTTAGATATGGAAGTTTTTGTGACTTCAAGGATTTGTTTGGCGTAATCAATAAATCAGAAATTGAACCCTTTACAATTCAGCAAATTTTGCTTACTTCTAATTGTTATAGGGTATTACAGAAAACATACATGTCCTTTTAGTATCTCTTGGATGCGGAAAGTGCTTCATCAATTTCTTGCTCCACGTCTATTTAGATCTTTAAATCAAGTTTTATTGCCTGCTTATTTTGTTGCATAGAATCGAGAAGCCTGCAACATAACATATACAAAAAAGGACTGATCTAAAAGGATTCAAGCCAAATAAATAGAATTTTATCTGTATTGGTAAATATATCTCTCTTTATTTTGTTTAACAAGAATAACTGTCCCAAAGCTTTTGAGTAAAAGCGTCATTCAAATATAAGTCGATTTGTGCATTTTCCATCTCTGTATATCAGAAGACGCAGGGGAGTTTTCTTGCTGTTTTCTTTCTCGCCTGCGACATTCTCGAAATGTAAAAATGCTTCACTTTAGCATATAGGCAAACAGCAATGCATAGTTGATTGCGTCATAAGTACACTTGGATAATACAATGATTGCCAATATGCATCGGACGTCTAGGGGTACATCGTATTATTGTCAAAATTTTAGGTAAACTGGCTGCCAAATAAGGCATTTTCTCTTGAATTTGGTCGTCGAACAGTATAGGGAAAAGACAATTAAAGGCCGAAATACAATAGTGCGAGACTGCGATACGAGAGCGCGACGAGAGTTTCGCAGCAAATGTCAAGCAGTTTTCGTAACATGCATTTGTATGCGACATCGTACAATAATTGCGATGCGTCAATGCGAGGCGGGAAATATTCGGAAAACGAAAATTCCTCGCAACGATGTGCGTGACGTTTGTCAAATGCAACATGGCGCTTAAATGAAATTTGAAATTCAAACTCCTTAATTACTTTTTAAGTATGTTGGTTATTATGAATGAATTTTAAATGAAAATTTCGTGCATCCTAGTTAAGGCTTTTATTTGCTAAACGAAGGAACATTCCAAATTCAAAACTTGTTGCGATCACGCTGCCGCGGTCGCAGACATTTATATGGCAGTGATCTCATGTTCCCCCAAGTGGCATACTGAGGCCGGCTAGGCTCAGCTGGTCGGGGTCGTTCGGGGAAGATCACTGCCCGTGCTGGGCCACCTGATTCAAAAACACAACATTACAAATTGGAGGGGAATATGGGATAAGGACGAAGGAGAGATGGCTTGGAGAAATGAAAAAAATTTTACTTTACTTCATTTTTATTAAAATAACAAACAAAAAACGAAAACGAAAAAAAAAATATAATGAAAATAAGGAAACTTAAATAGAATTTTTAAATTTAAATCTATAAAAAAAAGGAAGAAACAACAAAATAAAGAAAAATTCAAAAAAAATCCTATACCAATAAAAAAACCACCACCAAACCCGATCGGGTACGGTTTACATACACTCATATACTAAACTTGCACTCCTTTTTTTTCTTAAACGTCCATCAGTGATTTTGATTTTTCGAAAGTTTACTTTTTTTCCACAATTAATTTTATTCTACAATACGGTGCTTTGTTTTGTTGCAAATAACTGGTTAGCTAACTTCCTTCTTTCCGGTGGAGTACGGGCGTTCCGCTGATTCCGTCAAAAGTCATATAAAATCTCGGTTCCCTCTGAGCGCAGTGAATTCGTACAGAAAAATGAGAAAGTCGACAATTTCAACCAATCGATAAAACGCTGCCACTGTGCAAACGGGAATAACTCGTGCACGGCACGCAAACTATCGCGAGTCTCTTCCACTAATGACTGGCTAGAGCACTTCGCCTGCAAATATGCTGAGTCTCACCCTACTTCCGATTTTCCGGCAAGCTTATACTCGCAACCTAGCCCCCACTATTTACTTTTCTTTTTATTTCGCAACACGGTATATCATCTAATTACACGGGGCCAATTCCACTGTCACGTAAAATTTGATGACCAATTTTAAACACTTAGAACTTTTCTAAAACTATCTATCCCGAACAAAAAAAAACATGAACTCTCCGTTAAACTGTGTTCCAATACATCGTTTGTCGTCTCACATCTTCTTTGGACCAACGTCGACTCATAAACTCCTTATCACACAATTCATTTCGAATAATCCAAACCGTGATAAGATTTCCGGTAATTTTGATCCCGTCGACACATTTGGTTTTCAAAAATTTTCTCAATCTCCGTCCAATCAACCACTCAATCTCAACGCTTCCCCCAAAAACTCCCGAACTCCGAATTTTTTTATCACACAATCCAAATTTGAATACTCGAATCCGTGCTCAGATTTCCGGTAAATTTTTCGTCCTGGTCGCAAAACTAGCTCTCCGAAAAAAAACCAACGACTTTTTTCAAATTTCGTCCGAAAAAAAACCCCAATTTCACGACACCTTTCATCCACACCTCTTTTCAATCTCCTTTTTTTCCACCTCAGCACTCTCGACCACCCACCATCAATCCCAAAAAAAAACTCTCCCACCGTTGACGGTAACGGAGCTCTTCGACCCGCGGATGTTAACCTTTCACCCTTTTGGGTCAAAGCAATCATCCTCATAGTAAAATGCATTTGATTTTACATACGAATATTTATCACTATGAGGATGTTTGCATTGACTATAAACAGTAAAAAGGTTAATACCAATACTGGATTCAATCCCTGCACCCTGGGATCCACAATCCACCTCTGATCTACTAGGCTACGGAGATACTTGAGCGGGACGATTCTATTTCAATCAAACACCTCCGCATCTGCTCTTTGACTCAACCAGCGTGAATCGCAACAAACTTTTAAAAATACCAAAAAAAATACCAGCAAATTTCATTTAAATTTTTCTCCAGCCTTTTGTCTAGCCGCATTTTCTAAATACCATCAGCAGCGTTCACTCTCTCTAACTTCTTCCTTAGTGGACGATCCTCAGTTTTTAGCCCAGCATATAAGACGATATGACGTTAGTGGTAAGAAAATCTTGAGATCTAAGATGTTTGCTTTCCCCGGTTCGTTTAAACAGCCAATATGTGGCGTCTGGATTCCAGATGTTTCAGGTTTGCCAGCTTAAACTTAGAGCATTGATATGCACTTTATTTTCTGGCTGCAAATAAGACGCAATAGTATCTCCAGTAGATGCCTCTGGAAGTGAGGCGGGAGTGATTGCTGCTGTGACTAAAATCAACGCTTCAGTTTTGTTTTTGGTCAGCGATGAGTAGACACGAATGGAAGTTGTTCTTTACGAAATTTAATTGGAGTTATATAGTGTTATGTCAGCAGTATCACTATCCGATGATAACTCTAATTTACCAAACGTTGTAACCACATTGTCATCAAAAGATGACACATTTAATAAAATCGATATGATTCACTCATCTATCGAACTAAAAGAAATGCTTAACAAGATAAAAGATATCAAAGCATAAACAGTTCGATGATGCATAAATTATTGCAAACACAGAAATAAATGTGATCATGCGAGGTGACAAGTTAACAAATTAAGTATTAGAAAGTAGTCTATTTTGTATCGTCGAATAAGTTAAGCCTATTAATATAACAATAAAATATCATTTCGAAAAAAAGTGTTTAATTTAAATAAGTTTAGATTTAAGCACGTTTAACTATAGTTTGCAAACTGAACTTCGTAATGGCTCTAAAACTAAAAGAGAGGATAAATGACAACCAAAACATTGTCTGCTATACTTTAATATTACATAATTGCCAGCTTTAACTCATGACGCAGGTGGTAGTTCTTTGACGGCTAAGACTAACCGGTCTTCTACTGGAAAATAATCTTAACTAATCTTCTTCTCACTTTGCGAGTATAAAACATAGACAAGCAGAATTGCATACGATCTAGCAATGCTTTACCAATACTTCTTATAAGCGTAAGGTATAGTGCTTACCGTGCATTTTAGAGATATTTAATTTTCCTCAAAGTCAACTGATGACACAATATAATGATATACTGCACGACTAACTGTTACGCGATATCATATAGCCGTCAAGGAGCTTTTAAGGTCACTTTCGTCTCAAAGTCTGTATATTTACTCATAAGTGAAATAAAGCGCAACTACTGTCAATCGCTGACATTTCGTTTTCAACATTCTCACAACACATTTGATTTTTGAAAAACAAGCCACCAGGATTTTTCTACTCATCAATGTTGAATAATATTAACGCTCGCTTTCGTGCATGATGTTTACTTGCGTTTGCAACACGGAGTATTCGCTTCTCTATCTCTCTCTATCTTCGTGACATCTGCTGCGAGTATTGGTGCTTCCTCATAGTTACGCTATAATTTGCACTACATTCAATTCATTTATTCTGATGTACCAATTAGCGTCCAAAGGTCCTGTTTGGATGGAATGGGCTACAAAGTTGTCGTTTGTGTGATCTGTTTGTGTCTTGGAATTTTTCTTGAACCCATGACAATACTTTCGTTTGTTACACCCAGGACGATTGCTTGTCAAAAGTTAATCTTAAGTTTTCTCATGTGATTTGTTATGTTGGTCACCTGATTAAATCCTTGAGAAATCTCACCTAAATGCTTTAGTTTAAGTTCTAATCACAAGGGACTGAGTTGATCTTACTTTTTCATCTACGAAATTACTCCTGAAAGGTATTGAATGTGTGCTGGAATTTTGAGGACATTAAAATTTTGCAATTTGGGCTGCTTAAAGTATGTAGGAGTCGTTGTCCTATAGATCAAGGCTTGGATACCTGCTCAAATAAAACTTTGTAGGATAACCTTAAAAAATCATAAGTTCAAAAACATCAAAAAATTTATTTTCCATTAAAAACGTTTTTGGTTTATAAAAAATTAGGCCTTTGAATTAATCCATGACACGTATTTAGCGACATCTGTATACACTCCTGGATACTCGGCACGTGCACATCCCCATCCCCAGGATACAACTCCTACTTGCACCATTCCATCGTTCAATGGGCCACCTGAGTCACCTTGGCATGCATCCTTTCCACCATCTGCTACTGCAGCGCAAAGCATTCCATCCAAAAGAGCGTAACCAGTTTCACTGTAGGCACGAGCACAGTCCCCAAACTCGACGATCTCAACGTGAACGGCACGTAGATTGACGGGAATAGTGCTGGCTCCTTCATCCTCAGTTCCCCAGCCACTCACAACGACTTGACTTCCAATTGCTGGAGATGCACGTGGAAGGACAATTGGCTGGATAAGATCTGAGAAAACGTAGTCTCCATCAAGAAGTACTAAGGCGATGTCATTCTGGGCAGTGTTTGGAGAGTATTTCTCGTGAACGATTAGCTTGGTGACGTATAGTGACTCGCCTCCTGAGTTGCGTTGACTGGATCCAGCTACGAAACGAAGGAAGTAGGGGGTGGCTCCTTGGACGCAATGTGCAGCAGTCAATGCCACATTTGACTTGAGGATAGATGCTCCACAACGATGACTTCCCATGTATCTTATGGAAAGTTGGTACGGGTGTTTGTCGATTGTGGTCTCATGGCCTCCAACGATCCTGCCATCAGGCATAGGAACAGTTCCTCGAGGGATGGCACCGGCAAAGGCACAGCTGATAATTGTTGCAATGACGAATAAGCGAAACATTTTGGATTATGCTTCAAACAGGCATTACGAATTGTTTTTATAGTTCTCAGGCAAACTATTGAATTCGCAATACCGTGCGCACCTGATAAGATCCCTAAGCCGATACTGCTTCATTTGATTTATACTGGCTGTAAAATCTATCAGTTATTAAAATCATGTTAAATCTGAGGCCATAAGTCAGTCAATAACTAGCGATTAATGAACCTGAACAATTTACAATTTAATTTATTGATCCTGGGAATCATATCGGAAATACGAACTTGTAATCAATTCTACCATCATATTTATGCTTCATATTTATGGACCAAAATATTTTGAAAATAAACGTCATGGGCTATGACTTCATTGAAACTACTTAGCAGTGCCTTGGTTGTTTGAATCTGTATCCGTGATTCCGCAGTGGAAATCCTAACCTCCTGCACTTGGAGATCCACATGCACCTCAGAGGTTCAACAAACATACGAATAAGACTAAATCTTTCCTTAGGGTTGAGATTGATTGGCAACTAATAAAAAATATTAAACTTATAAAACAACTTATTAGTTGATACTTTGATTTGTATTATCTAATTTAAAAATTACCATCTCTAGAAAATTAAGATACATCAAAGTAACTTCTCCATTATATTTAACTTGAGTTTATATCGAGGATTGAAAATGTGTACAAATCACAGAAATTCACAAAATAAGTGACATGAGATTCGTATATTATTGAGACTTTTTTTCTTTCATTTCCTCACAAGTGGTGACAGGTCACGCGTAAGTCAGTTTGAATAACTTCAACGCCAGGACCTATTTAAACCATTTTATAAACAAGTTTTCCATGTATTTTTGGAACGTGAATGTCATCATTGTTTCAAATGGTAGTAGTACACCATCAAAACGCTTGAGTAAATAAACCAATGCGAAGATGAATCTCCAATCGCTGACTATCTCTTTCTGCCAGAGGCGGCCTAGAGTGTTCTCCCTGATTTTCGTTAAAGCTGTGGCATAACCGTATAAGCGCAAAACCACGAAAACAATTCGAATGGATTCGCGATGTTATTGAATGTATGAATATTGATTTTATTGAATAGTAGAATTGAACTAACTGGCGTAACTTCCAGGAAGTGCTCCCATTTAAGAGGGTTATCATGATAAATGAGATACGAATACTCCTTGCAGCAAATTAAGAGAATTCTTAAAGGAATGAGATCGTGAAAATTAAACGTCATAGGCGTGCAAATTAAACGTCAAAAATATTTTTGCGGTATCATTGTATGTGTGTAAACACATTTTTAAAAAATGTTGATTCGCGTCTTGCGCCATTTTATTTGTACTTTCTGTTTCCTACCAGTTTGGCTTACAAATATCAATGCATATAGAAGCAGTTCGATCAAATATTGCCATCAGATTTACCCTATTGGTTGGTTAAGTCATTAGGATGGCGCCTTAAAGGTGTCTTGGGGGGTGGTCAATGGAAGAATTGGATAAAAACATACATTGAAAACACAAAATTAAACGAAATGGTAGCTGCAAATGGGGAGAATAAGCAAGAAGGTCAAGTTCAATGTCAGATTCGTAAGTAAAGGATGACAATAGCATACTATAGGACTAAGTATGGCGATTTTTTTGAATACATTTGTATAAACAAGATAAAAAACCTCAAGAAGATAAATGAGGTTAGTTTCCACTGAGGTTAAAGCAAGTTCATGGATTTGAAACTTTTAGGCGTTTGAATTTCGAAGCCCAAGTCTGCAAGAACAGAAGTAATGGAACAAGTTTCATCCATCGAAAAGTTGAATTTTTACTCTACAAAAAACAGGACATTACTTTAAACAAACTCCTAGTCGAATGGGAAAATATGTGCAATTTTATTAGAATAGGCAAATTGTCATTAATTGAAAAAATACCATTAAAAATCTCTCATTATTCCGCTAAACAAGGACCATCTCAAAACTTTATCTTAATAATACAAAACTAGTCTAGATCTATTAATGCTTTTTCTATCTCTTTCTACGAGAAATTGCCCGGGAGTGTTCTCGCTGTTCGCCCTTACGTTATGGCCTACCGCTATTTGCTGTATTGCTGAGACTCTATTTGCTCAGCTGAGTAATCGGTTATAGTGAATACCTTAACTTTTGTCCATTCATAGAATGATTTGATTTGTTTTTGTGAGATTTCTAATATAGCTTTCATCTGCATGAGTTCTAATTTGTATTGCTGCTAAAAGGAATACAATTTCGATAAGAACATCGAGCTTCATATTCACGAGTATCTTCGTCTTTGGGTTTATGCATGTACATATTTATTTATAATACGTTTATACCACTCAAGATTCAAACGGCTTTTCTTGTTTTTGTGGTTGGCAGGTGAAAGTAAAAAACCTGATTGAGGGACTTCCAGTAGAAGAAGGCTACTAGACTATTCTTCGAACATATCCACTGTTACCCAGAGGACCCAGCCAAGCATAGCGTGTCACACTACATCAAACTAGACCTTCGTTTCTTTGCCGGTACCAACCGGTACTTCGGTACGACGAGTCCTTTTCTCAGATGGAACGGTGAGGGTAGAAGTGGCTTTACAAGTTATCTCCTTTCCTCTGCGTCAACCAGTGGTCTACGAAATCTTCCATCGAACGCAGAACCACAAGAGCCACATATGCCATGCAGTACAATTTGGCAAGAGATGTATATGTGATATTATCACATCCACCAAAATTTCCGTAGATAGATCGGTCATTCTTTCAAATGAAAGACTACTCGTTTACCCAACATGTGCACATAACCTGAAATATGTGTGATAGGTGTTATACCTGTTCACCAGTGATCTGTGTCTTTTACGTCTTGTGAAGGACTTGACTTTGACCTGATCCAATGTCGCTGATCCTCGCCTCTGATTTTTGCCGTTGAGCTGAACTGCCCACCTGTTCCACTTTTTATGTTGCCAGTTATTTTGTCACATAGAGAGAAAGCCTATTGCCTCTCTTTAAGTGTGGTAGCCTCCCTCTCTAGTTCATTAATTCTAAAATAAGTTCGACACTCTGCAATAATCATCACCCTAGCTCTGAGACGGTGCGGTATACCGATTAACAGGGTTCCTCGCCTTTTCATCTCACACAAACATTTAAGATTTAAATGACATCTTTAGACAAGAAAGACGATACCGGTCGAAAATCGGTTTCGAAAAATAAAATTCAAAGCGCAAAAAAAAACTTTGAAAAACCAGAAAAATTTTGACCAGAATTTTGAAGCCAGAAAAACTTTGTGAAATTGAAACCAATTACGAACAATAACTTCATGTAGCTTAGGCTTGGCAGTAAATGGAGTTAATCCATGAAGATGAAGTTTGATAAAAGTGACGGTTTCGAGATTTCCCAAAATATTTTCAAAGTGAAAAGTAGTTACTTCGATGTCTTCACTGAAAATTACTGAATTGCATAGTTTAAAGTATTCGAAAATTGGCAAATTTTTTCCTGTTTCCAGCCAGTCATCATCTGTAGTTTGGTGGTATTAGAAGCATTTTGAAGTGATTTTAGATCAATATAATTGGAAAAAATACACAATATTACCTCTAACTCTTTACTTTATCCAATGGGCGCCTTCTTATTCATCTCATTAATCCTAGTTAATTCATTTTTTCCGTTGAATAACCCGCATTTTAGTTCACATTGCCAAATAAAACCGCCTCTTCACCTTCACAACATTTTTCTTATAACTCAAAATCTTCAAAGCATATAAGGCAAATCCCAATAGAATGAAAAGCCTCGAATCCTTGCTGAAAATGCATAGCTTCAAACTTAAGCCCATGCATGAGCAGAACATTTATTGAAACGAGTTCCTCTCTCTACCGAATCGCTCTTGATTTAGGGTCGAAATACAATACTGCATGACGGCGATACGTGAGCGCGATGCGATTCTCCCTCGTCGTCACGCAACGCATTCAATTTACAATGCACGCGATTCGGGGAACATTAATGTTCATATGACAAATGTCAAATTGGTGAAATTTTAAATTTTCACATTTTCAATCCTCGATATAAACTCAAGTTAAATATAATGGAGAAGTTACTTTGATGTATCTTAATTTTCTAGAGATGGTAATTTTTAAATTAGATAATACAAATCAAAGTATCAACTAATATGTTGTTTTATAAGTTTAATATTTTTTATTAGTTGCCAATCAATCTCAACCCTAAGGAAAGATTTAGTCTTATTCGTATGTTTGTTGAACCTCTGAGGTGCATGTGGATCTCCAAGTGCAGGAGGTTAGGATTTCCACTGCGGAATCACGGATACAGATTCAAACAACCAAGGCACTGCTAAGTAGTTTCAATGAAGTCATAGCCCATGACGTTTATTTTCAAAATATTTTGGTCCATAAATATGAAGCATAAATATGATGGTAGAATTGATTACAAGTTCGTATTTCCGATATGATTCCCAGGATCAATAAATTAAATTGTAAATTGTTCAGGTTCATTAATCGCTAGTTATTGACTGACTTATGGCCTCAGATTTAACATGATTTTAATAACTGATAGATTTTACAGCCAGTATAAATCAAATGAAGCAGTATCGGCTTAGGGATCTTATCAGGTGCGCACGGTATTGCGAATTCAATAGTTTGCCTGAGAACTATAAAAACAATTCGTAATGCCTGTTTGAAGCATAATCCAAAATGTTTCGCTTATTCGTCATTGCAACAATTATCAGCTGTGCCTTTGCCGGTGCCATCCCTCGAGGAACTGTTCCTATGCCTGATGGCAGGATCGTTGGAGGCCATGAGACCACAATCGACAAACACCCGTACCAACTTTCCATAAGATACATGGGAAGTCATCGTTGTGGAGCATCTATCCTCAAGTCAAATGTGGCATTGACTGCTGCACATTGCGTCCAAGGAGCCACCCCCTACTTCCTTCGTTTCGTAGCTGGATCCAGTCAACGCAACTCAGGAGGCGAGTCACTATACGTCACCAAGCTAATCGTTCACGAGAAATACTCTCCAAACACTGCCCAGAATGACATCGCCTTAGTACTTCTTGATGGAGACTACGTTTTCTCAGATCTTATCCAGCCAATTGTCCTTCCACGTGCATCTCCAGCAATTGGAAGTCAAGTCGTTGTGAGTGGCTGGGGAACTGAGGATGAAGGAGCCAGCACTATTCCCGTCAATCTACGTGCCGTTCACGTTGAGATCGTCGAGTTTGGGGACTGTGCTCGTGCCTACAGTGAAACTGGTTACGCTCTTTTGGATGGAATGCTTTGCGCTGCAGTAGCAGATGGTGGAAAGGATGCATGCCAAGGTGACTCAGGTGGCCCATTGAACGATGGAATGGTGCAAGTAGGAGTTGTATCCTGGGGATGGGGATGTGCACGTGCCGAGTATCCAGGAGTGTATACAGATGTCGCTAAATACGTGTCATGGATTAATTCAAAGGCCTAATTTTTTATAAACCAAAAACGTTTTTAATGGAAAATAAATTTTTTGATGTTTTTGAACTTATGATTTTTTAAGGTTATCCTACAAAGTTTTATTTGAGCAGGTATCCAAGCCTTGATCTATAGGACAACGACTCCTACATACTTTAAGCAGCCCAAATTGCAAAATTTTAATGTCCTCAAAATTCCAGCACACATTCAATACCTTTCAGGAGTAATTTCGTAGATGAAAAAGTAAGATCAACTCAGTCCCTTGTGATTAGAACTTAAACTAAAGCATTTAGGTGAGATTTCTCAAGGATTTAATCAGGTGACCAACATAACAAATCACATGAGAAAACTTAAGATTAACTTTTGACAAGCAATCGTCCTGGGTGTAACAAACGAAAGTATTGTCATGGGTTCAAGAAAAATTCCAAGACACAAACAGATCACACAAACGACAACTTTGTAGCCCATTCCATCCAAACAGGACCTTTGGACGCTAATTGGTACATCAGAATAAATGAATTGAATGTAGTGCAAATTATAGCGTAACTATGAGGAAGCACCAATACTCGCAGCAGATGTCACGAAGATAGAGAGAGATAGAGAAGCGAATACTCCGTGTTGCAAACGCAAGTAAACATCATGCACGAAAGCGAGCGTTAATATTATTCAACATTGATGAGTAGAAAAATCCTGGTGGCTTGTTTTTCAAAAATCAAATGTGTTGTGAGAATGTTGAAAACGAAATGTCAGCGATTGACAGTAGTTGCGCTTTATTTCACTTATGAGTAAATATACAGACTTTGAGACGAAAGTGACCTTAAAAGCTCCTTGACGGCTATATGATATCGCGTAACAGTTAGTCGTGCAGTATATCATTATATTGTGTCATCAGTTGACTTTGAGGAAAATTAAATATCTCTAAAATGCACGGTAAGCACTATACCTTACGCTTATAAGAAGTATTGGTAAAGCATTGCTAGATCGTATGCAATTCTGCTTGTCTATGTTTTATACTGGCAAAGTGAGAAGAAGATTAGTTAAGATTATTTTCCAGCAGAAGACCGGTTAGTCTTGGTCGTCAAAGAACTACCACCTGCGTCATGAGTTAAAGCTAGCAATTATGTAATATTAAAGTATAGCAGACAATGTTTTTGTTGTCATTTATTCTCTCTTTTAGTTTTAGAGCCATTCTGAAGTTCAGTGTGTTCAAACTATATAACTCCAATTAAATTTCGTAAAAAGACAACTTCCATTCGTGTCAACTCATCACTGACCAAAAACAAAACTGAAGCGTTGATTTTGGTCACAGCAGCAATGACTCCCGCCTCACCTCCAGAGACATCTATTGGAGATACTATTGCATCTTATTTGCAGCCAGAAAATTAAGTGCATATCAATGCTCTACGTTTTGGATAAGCTGGCAAACCTGAAGCATCTGGAACCAAGACGCCACATATTGGCTGTTAAAACGAACCGGGGAAAGCAAACATCTTAGATCTCACGATTTTCTTACCACTAACGTCATATCGTCTTATATGCTGGGCTAAAAACTGAGGACCGCCCACTAAGGAAGAAGTTAGAGAGAGTGAACGCTGCTGATGGTATTTAGAAAATGCGGCTAGACAAAAGGCTGGAGAAAAATAATAATTATAGTCAAAACAATGAGCAACGCATTCAAAACTGAGAAGCAGAGGAATTTTCAACAAATGCCTGGAGCTTGAGGAGTTTCCATCTTATTGGACATTAATGCAACCAGTTGAAAGCGGAGGAGGAAGTCATGGCTGAGTTTTAAACTGTCATCTCATACGTACTATCGATAGGTACGCCCTGGGGACGGTCAAGTCGACCAGGATCAGAAACGAATGAGATTTAAGGTCTTCATTGTAGATGAACTATTTCACAAAAGCCTAACAAAGGCTTTTAGAAAAAAATTTCAGAACACTCCATTTCTCAAAAATGTACCACATAGTAAGTGACCAATAGTAAGACAACTAAAGCAAGCCCTTATATATAGCAAAAAGTAAAACCCCGATTCTAGCTAGTATAGTATTGCTAGTATATAAATAGTAAAATAAATATACTAGGAAAAAGCAAAACCATTGAAGACGTTCCCGTGAAATAAGGGTAGTTTTCAAGCCGGATAGAACCCAAATCCTGATCAAAACTTGTGACACATCGGTAGAGTCTGGAGCAGAGGTCACAAAAAAGCAAAACTTCTACAACACATTTAAGGCGATCCTGGTCAAAAAAGCAACAACACTCTCGTTCGAACCAATGAAAACTCACGAATTCATGGACATTATCTACGTAACGAACTCAGTCAAAAGTGACAAGGACATAAAAAGTGAGCATTCCAGTCAAAGTGGCCTCAACATGAGACTGGCTCAAGAAAACAATTGAGGCAACTACTCGGCTACTGTTAAAAAGAAGCAAAACAAATAGGAATAACCTAGATTATCGGCAATATAAAAAGGACTTCCGCTCCAATGCTTAATTTCTCCCGATTGCCTTCATGCAGCTCTGTATTGGAAAGATCCGGATAAAATTTCGCAGTGCAATAAATGTGGAAAAATTTCAGATGAAAAGAACATATCAAAGCAAATCGTATGATATGCAACGATGCTGACCCTGCTGGAACCCAAGAAAAGAAACTGCTTGGAACGCAGAAACAGAAATTGCTGAGTTTCCAAAGAAGCCTTATGAAACGCCTAAGAAAACGCCTTATGAATCTGGTAATCCATTTAGCAAGGGACTATTACATTAGACTTAGACTATTTAGCATGTCCTCCAGTAATCTATAAAGTCTTGCGATCTTTTGAACTAACTGGAATGAAGACATTATAACATTCACTACTGCGCTTACGGTAAGCGTACTGATTTTTCGTGACTCAACGCTGCCCACAAACCCGACAGTCAACCAAACTTTGAACTATGATTCAAATGTCCTCCATTGGAGACTCCGTTATGGTGAGCCTCCAGAGACCTTTTTGTCAAATATTGTATACATTGCCCTAAACCCAGTATCAGGTGTCAGAAACCACGAAAAGAAGGGCAGATGGCATGGCACTGAGATGAATCAGTTTTTGGGTTCGCAGCATACAGCTCAGCCATACTCGTCAAAAGAAGATGACCGACTGCTGACAGGATCATTTAATCGACACGATCAAAGATTTCCTATCTTACTTGCAGCTAAAAATTTGGCCGAGATAGTGAGGGTGTTTTATAGAGCCTCTTTAGGACCCTCCGCAATCAACAAGTAAGGTTATTTCTGTTTCCAGTATCTGTAGCATTCCAGATACAGTTGTATTGTATGTATATTATATATACAGTTATATTGTATATAACTGTATCTTTCCAGTTTTAAATAATTCTTTAAATAGCTTTAAATGATCCTTTAATCTCTTAAGAGACAAAGAATACACTACGAAAATCAGAAGGGATAGGTCCTAACAAAAATGCAATTGGGATACTACCTTCGCCATAACATAATGCTTGGTATGATCATTGCCTTTCTACGTGAAGAAATATTTCCGGAGCGCTGAAAGGTAGAGATACTCGAGCCCATTAATGAGAACAGGAAAACTAAATTGCTAGGCTTACAAGACACGCCTGACAAAGTATTGCTGACTTACTACCGAAATTCTTGCTCATGGAAACCTATATCCAAGGCAGAATAGCTTTAGCGCTAGACACTCCACCATTGATGCGATTGCAGAACTTTTAAGAGCAGTTCAAAAGGGATTTTAAGAAATGAGCAGACAGCTTCCAATAACCCGAATGTCTACCGTGGATTCGAAAAAAACTAAGTCCATATAAACTGAAAAGTTAAACATGAAGAGTTGAACATTATGTTAAAAAGTGGCCAGTAGTTTGGAAATTGAAGAAGGTTTAATTATTTTTTATACAAACAAACATAGTTAAATGCAAATCCATCAATATAAATTTAAGCATTGGCATTGATCCATGAAACGTATCTGGCGACATCTGTATACACTCCTGGATACTCGGCACGTGCACATCCCCATCCCCAGGATACAACTCCTACTTGCACCATTCCATCGTTCAATGGACCACCTGAGTCACCTTGGCATGCATCCTTTCCACCATCTGCTACTGCAGCGCAAAGCATTCCATCCAAAATATCGTAGCCAGTTTCACTGTAGGCACGAGCACAGTCCTCAAACCCAATGACCTCCACGTGAACGGCACGTAGATTGACGGGAATAGTGCTGGCTCCTTCATCCTCAGTTCCCCAGCCACTCACAACCACTTGCCTTCCAACCGCTGGAGATGCACGTGGAAGGACAATTGGCTGGATAAGATCTGAGAAAACATAGTCTCCATCAAGGAGTACTAAGGCGATATCGTTCTCTGCAGTGTTTGGAGAGTATTTCCCGTGAACGATCAGCTCGGTGACGAATAGTGACTCGCCTCCTGAGTTGCGTTTACTGGATCCAGCTACGAATCGAAGGAAGTAGGGGCTGGCTCCTTGGACGCAATGGGCAGCAGTCAATGCCACATTTGACTTGAGGATAGATGCTCCACAACGATGACTTCCCATGTATCTTATGGAAAGTTGGTACGGGTGTTTATCGATTGTGGTCTCATGGCCTCCAACGATCCTGCCATCAGGCATAGGAACGGTTCCTCGAGGGATGGCACCGGCAAAGGCACAGCTGATGATTGTTGCAATGACCAGTAAGCGAAACATTTTGACTTATGCAGTCCATTGGATGCAAGCGCTTATATATGGCGAAATATCACAACTACATGCCTAGGTTTCAAAAATTTTGCCAGATTAGATTGATCTGACCTGTCAACCGATTGTGATTTACGAATATGAGTCTCATAAAAAATATCAGATGATCAATAAAGCAGTTAAATCAATTTAGTCATGAAAGTCTTTAATAATCGATTTTACAATTAATTGGTACTTAATATCGTAAACGGTTGCCCTTTGGTTAAAAAAAATTTGTACATACTATGAACGAATTTAGAAAGCAATAAGCCATTTCCTGTTTAAGGACGAAAAGCACATCTGAGAATTCAAGATGGATGTAGGCAGGTTTTTTTAACATGTTGGACTCTTAAATATGTTTTTAAGTTTAACATGTAAGTTTAACAATACGTTAAACATTTTTTTTAATGTCGAAACCATCGTGACTGAATTGACCAATGGAGCGGCGCTTTTGGTCATGGCACTGATAACTGCGGTCACACCATCAGAGACATCTGCCGGAGATATTTGTGTAACTTATTTGTTGTTGTGGCATAATAGTTTATCACAAAACTTGAGCCATAACATGTACCAGAGCTACTTCTCTTCAAGACCAATAGTACTAGATTACCTTAATCTACTCAAAATCTGTTTTGACATTCATAGTTTTCCTGAGGGTACCTAGGTTAGGCGGACTAACACGACATAACACATGTTTAAATGTCAAATTCCACTATCTCCGTCAGACATTCATTGGAGAATTGCAGAATTCTCTGCAGAATTTATAGACTTGTTTCTCTTAATAAAAGTTGGTAGGAGGAGTGTTTGTATAGCGCACCTGAGTTGATGTTTGTTAGAGTTTCAGTCTTATACTTGCTAGAAATCCCTTCCAATCTCTATCCATGGACATGAGGTTGATTTATATTTCTATATAACCTTATTTCTATCGGAGCTGTTAGCGCAGTCTTCAGAGCTGCACTTACACCCAGACAGACCCTTCGATAGATTTTCTACTTGCTTTGTAGACTTATCTTCCTGGTTTCCCAGCCATCTCACTTTCGTTCCAAACGGGGTTTTTTGAAATCCCTATTATGTGGGTTAAGTGGACGATATTGTCTTTTACAACAGTTTCTTCAGAAATAAAAGCACGGTAGTCACTTTTTTATTGGTTTCTTCTTTATCAGAATTCTAGGTTAGTTTGCCGTTCAGGACAACTCCCCAATATTTCACCTTGTTTATAAAATTTTCTTTGGCTTGTTTGATTATGGGTGGGAAGTATACGCATTTTGCAAGCTGAATGCATAAAATAGGCTCTTTTTTGTCGACATTGATCTTCGATCGGTTTGCCTCACTGACTCATACAATAGGAAAAATGTGGTTTCCATCCAGCAGACATCGTCTCTTGAAATTACTTCCTAATCAGGATGATAATGTAGTCAGTGCACTGAACAACCGAGGGACCCACAAAGTGGCACAGTGCTACCTTATGGTACACTCATGTTAATTCATTTCATTAAGGCCACACTTCCTTCTCGATTTTAGTTATTAGTTAACTATGTTAACCATGAAGTTAAAAAAGCATCGAGTCTAATATACTATTCGCAAATATACTTCCTGTTAAAAATGTTGAAAGCTCCTCCAATGTTGATAGAGACCGTCTGGGCGTATTCTTTGTTGGCAAGGCTTCTATATTCTGTCAACTTTTTTGAGCAGGACATCCTCTGTTGAACTTCCTTCCTGAAAGGTAGGGACACAACTCTGTGAGGTTCACAACGCATTTAATATACCCATCCACCAGATGTTCCAGCATCTTCTGATGCTAGGTTTATATGTCTATGATCTTTTGAAGTTCCAGTCTTGGTTGGGACAAAGCTCTTTAAAATTCACGACACCACACGTTCCAGTATTTTCTGAAACTAGGCTAATATGCCTATCGGGATCACAGTGGCTACCTTTGGTATGTTTTTTGCATGAATGCAATTGCCAGGCATTCCAAATGCTGTTTTCGGGCGACTACAAAAAATGGGAAAGATTCACATGACTGGCCACATACGATGACTGAAAAAGGAAGAAGTGACTACAAAGTCATATGTAGCACAAATTAAAAAATTTCAACATTATCTAGCAGCAAACTCTTGCACGACGATTGATTTTGAAAAAGTCAAGGAAAAAATCATGGGTAAAGCAGGACACAGCATTCTCATCAACTGCAAGACCACGACCCTTTGCCAGAAAAATGAATGATCTGGGTTTGGAGGGACAAGAAAAGCGTGGTCTCTTGAAGTCTGGAGAAACTGTCACTTCTCAACGTCACGAACAATACTTAGCCAACTTGAAACTTTGACTTCGTGTTAAAAGAGCAGAATACCAAAAGAGGGAAAACACAGTCAACTACCCTACTGTATATTACTTCATAGAATTCAATCAAACAGGCTTGGGAGATGTTGGAAGCAATCAGTAGGGAAGTTCTAACCAATGCGGTCCATTCAATTTCCCCAACTTACCGAGCGGTGATTTGATTCATATAAAGATGCAAATTCAATGGTGCGATGGTTAGCAGCAGGAGAGGAAGGCTTGTTTGGGCAGATAATAAAACATTCCCCGAAACATGCGAAAAATGTGTTTAAACAGCAACGAAACGTGCTTTAAGTGAAGCACCTATAACCATTACTACAAACTATACGTCTTTTACTGAAATTAATAGCGTTTTTTTGTACACTTGAGTTGTGTACTACACTTTTGCAAGTTGACCACAAGAGGCACATGGGTGAACCAGTGATTTCACGAACTAAGCCATGAAAACTGACTCATTTTGTGATCCATACTACTTTGACCTTCCGGAGGAAATCAACTACATCAACTAAAGTTTTTTCCACTTTTGGACTCTATATGTCTAATGCCTAAATGTGTCTAAATGTCTAATTTTATCTTTAAGTTGCCTATGTTGTTATATAATTTACAAAGCATAACAGCTTTTATAGTCTCCAGGCTATACTGTTCCTATACTGTTCTTGCGGCCGACAGGATTCCTTATATTCACGGTGAATTAAACGAGATAGCGCACACGAAACTGATCTTGGAAAGGGTAGAATACATTTTCGAATCAAGGAACTGAAACCAAGGTCCATCCTTTACATCGATTACGAGGAATATGAAAATGACTGGTTAATATTACCTGTAATTGGGATCAGCCTTATTTGGAACATAAGCTACCATCGACATTTCCGGGAAGACTTGCTAATGACACGCTTCATTTCAATGAAGGAGCGTATTCGAAGTCTATTTGGTTAAAATGATCAGTGAAAGTTGGAATTGGTCAATCAGTCGATTCCAAAGGTGTCCCGTCAAATTGTCAATATCCTAGATTTGAGCTTCGCAAACAGGCTCGACGGATATTGTTGGCAATCAAACCAGGATATAGTTGACCATTAACGCAGAATATTCTTTCCTTCAGGATCTTTGAGACACAACTTTAAGGAGGTCTCAGAACTTCTTCAAAATACAACGATAGTTGAATTGGCATTAATTTATCCTTTCTTAAGGACAGCATGTGAACGGAGTGTATTTTTTAATGATTTTCGGAAGAATTTTTTAATATTTATGGAAGCTTTATTAACCACACAGAAAAAAAGTTAAAGATATTGACCAGCATAAGTACTAAGCATTGGCATTGATCCATGAAACGTATCTGGCGACATCTGTATACACTCCTGGATACTCGGCACGTGCACATCCCCATCCCCAGGATACAACTCCTACTTGCACCATTCCATCGTTCAATGGACCACCTGAGTCACCTTGGCATGCATCCTTTCCACCATCTGCTACTGCAGCGCAAAGCATTCCATCCAAAATATCGTAGCCAGTTTCACTATAGGCACGAGCACAGTCCTCAAACCCAATGACCTCCACGTGAACGGCACGTAGATTGACGGGAATAGTGCTGGCTCCTTCATCCTCAGTTCCCCAGCCACTCACAACCACTTGACTTCCAACCGCTGGAGATGCACGTGGAAGGACAATTGGCTGGATAAGATCTGAGAAAACATAGTCTCCATCAAGGATTACTAAGGCGATATCGTTCTCTGCAGTGTTTGGAGAGTATTTCCCGTGAACGATCAGCTTGGTGACGAATAGTGACTCGCCTCCTGAGTTGCGTTGACTGGATCCAGCTACGAATCGAAGGAAATAGGGGCTGGCTCCTTGGACGCAATGGGCAGCAGTCAATGCCACATTTGACTTGAGGATAGATGCTCCACAACGATGACTTCCCATGTATCTTATGGAAAGTTGGTACGGGTGTTTGTCGATTGTGGTCTCATGGCCTCCAACGATCCTGCCATCAGGCATAGGAACGGTTCCTCGAGGGATGGCACCGGCAAAGGCACAGCTGATGATTGTTGCAATGACCAGTAAGCGAAACATTTTGACTTATGCAGTCCATTGGATGCAAGCGCTTATATATGGCGAAATACCACAACTGCATGCCTAAGTTTCAAAAATATTGCCAGATTAGATTGATCTGATCTGTCAGCCAATTGTGATTTACGAGTATGAGTCTCATAAAATGTTACCGATGATCAATAAAGCAGTTAAATCACTTTAATCATCAAAGTGTTCAATAATCGGTTTTATGATTAACAATCGAAAAATATGGTACGAGGTGGTCTCTGATTATTGCTAGAATTACTTTTATGGGGGTAGATAAAAGAGAATATTGAAAACTCAAGCCACGCGTCCTCATTAGAACAAAATGAAAATTAGTTCAAGACTAGTGTCCGGAAGAGGTTCAAGAAGTTCATTCAACATACAGGAATATGGAATTAGATCTTCATGTTACTTTTGATTTATTCCAAAAGAAGTGTTTAGGAAATTGCACCTTGTGAATGAACTGGTGCCTTTCTGACTCACTCATGTCTCAATGTAGTGGACCCAGTTTTATCGTAGAACAAACAAAACGAATAGAATCAGCAAACAGGATCTGTAGGAACTAGCAATAAAGTACTCGGGCTTGCCAATAAACTCTGTGCTGTCAGCTTACTACTGACAAATGGCAGGCAATCGGTGGCAATCTCAATAAGATGACCTAGGCAAAATCAGAATTATAAGGAATATAGCAACCCTCTCCACGAAGACATGGTTGCTGCATGTGTGGACACAAGGATTACTACCGATACCAAAAGCATGTCGGAGAGCTGCAGTTCTGATACGACCACTAATGGCAGGTGTGACATGAATCACGCTCTCCGGTTTATAGTTCTGTCAAAAATACTTGTAACAACAAGAATTGAAGAGGAAATAAGCCATCTACTGTCAAGCCTAACACAGTTTGGTCCATACTCAAATTTTTTGTCGTAACAACCCATATATGTTGTATATATATGTGTACCGTTTGTTTCAAGGTTTCATCAAAAGGAAGGTGTTATCTTTCTGATCCTACCAGAGTATGGGTGACAGGATCGTCAGATTCGTTACTTCTTGCAAGAAGTATACAAGCTGTTTCTGCAAAGTTTAATCGATTGAGTACCATCTAAGCTTACCAAAACATGAAGGTATTTGATATCTGGTTTTCCAAACAGACATGTGGTAGCACCAAGCTTTTGTGGCAGAAACTTTAAGGTGTGGTTTATGTTTTTCTGAATTCTAGGATGCAACGATTGTCCGTAACCAACATTAACACTCCCATGATTATATCGTTGAATAAGTCATGCTTAATTTCGTAGTTCCAATGGCATGAACAAAGTAGTCCTTACCACAGTTTTGGAGTACCTTTGCCCACTACAGGTGCCCGGTGATACGTTCTGAATGAATCTATTATAGAGAAATATGTTCTTTCCATGAAGGTGATGGTTAAAATTTGCACGTCAATCATTGGACCATAGCCAGACACTGCAATCGTCCTCTATGCATCAACTCTTTTTATATTACCTCTTATGAACAAAATAAATGGAACTGGCCTGTAGTCTATTAAACGAATAACATATGGATACCATGAGCTCATTTTTCACGGCAGCATATTTTCGTGATAAAAAATAGCAAGGATATTCCGAATGGTGTTGCCGCTAGAGGACTCACTTTCAGCGCAACAGATACCAGGTTGGAATCCAACAAGTGGCAGTGATATTAAACTTTGTGATTTTGTGGTGAAAATGTTTTTCTTATGTCGGAGTATCAGCTGAGCTACCTAGCTGAGATGGGTACCCTCTGGGAAATTATCGAAGTCAAGTCTGATTCCGATCAGATCACCATCTCGTTGTCCTTCATATTTTTTGAGGTGGTGAGTGTGAGGTGGATAAAAAGCAATGGCTCTTACACGCCCCAAGGACCGAACTCTGTGGTGAACTGTTGCGTCATCAGAAAAAATAAGGGCCTGAGTTTGTGGAGACTGTTGGTATTAACGTTTTTAGAAAATGTCTCATGGGATGATTTCCTGGTTCAATGACAGGGTTCATATGTGTTGAGTTTAGTGTGCGTCTAAACTCATTATCTTTCTTGCTTGTAGCCGTTTCTTTTTCTGTTTATTCGGCAATGAATTTCGATGGCAGTCTATAAGATGCTTTCTGCACCAGTCGATTAGTATGTTATTAGCACAAAGGACATCAGCTCCGAAAATGGTCCTTCCAATTTCTACATTGCATGTTATGCCTAGTATGTATGGTAAGTTAACATCAGCAATCTCTGTTCTCTATTGTAAAGATTGAAGGGGCACCACTTTATCCTACTGCCTTCGCACAATTTTTTGCAGAGTCGACGATAGCAGTCCTTTTTCTAACGAAGATTTTTGCGTTTCGCATAGATTCAAGTTTGAACAGCCTCGTAAAAATGCCAGCAAGAAGAAAATTTTTTATTTCGTAAAAGAAATCGTAAGATTCAGGCCTCCTGAAATTGATTGGATTCCTTTGAAATCAGATTTTACACAAATCCATGATACCGCAAACGGCACGCTACCAGCACCCTTACACATTCCCAGGAATGGTCAGCAACCTGCCTTCAGTGGTTAATACCTCGCTGTATCTTCCGCAATATCTACCGCAGCCTACGAGGAATAGACAACTTGTCAAATATTCACACTTCATTGGACAAATGGCATTTGCCATGTGTCATCTGTCAACAGAGGACTAGTTTGCAATCGCATCTTTGTTTGATGTATAACTTATCAACTATCAAAAATTTGCTAACAAGTATTATTCTCTGCTAGGAGAGTTATAGAAAACTTATAAGTTTTTTGTTGTAGTTGAGCAATGACGTTAGGTGAAAACAAGCATCGATGAATGATTGTACGACAAACTACAGATTTACCTCTTTAGCGGTTGTAGGCATAAGTATACGAGATCTCACCCAAAGTAATGTATCAAACGGTTGTAGGTTTGGTTTGAGGGTTGACAGGGTTGACGGGATTCGTTATTGTCCACAAACATATCATGTCTGGGAGTCACAGACTCAGGATCGTCAACTCCATATCGTAAAGAACCGTTCTTATTTATAATACGCAATTGTGGCAAATATCAACGGATCAAACTATTTGTGCAATATTTCATTCAGAAACTTTGCAATTTATTACAAATATTGATTGCAACGACAATGTTTGCACTCAAGCTTTACAAAATAAAAAAATTCATTTCAATTGAACTTGAATCGAAGAGTTAATCTATTTGAAAATCTAACTTGTTTTTATCTCTTAAGATAACGAGAATATAAAAATTTACCCCTTATTTATTGCATAAAATAGTTTTTCTTTGGGAATATTTTTACAATACTTAATGTGCTTTTCAAATTTAATGACAAGAAATCGTTTTCAATTAAGCTTTATAAATTAATGAAATGATTCAAGACTTTTTAAGTCTAGCAAAAATATGAAAATCGAAACATATGTCGATATATCCCCATATCTAAGAAGATAAGTGAAAAACATTTGTCGATTTGTAGTTGATGACATTGAAAAATATTTTGCATTGACCTACCGACTGTCTGCTAAGCCTTGTTTTTACTTGAAATTAATTTAATCACAACGAAATGATTTCTGAGGGACATTAAGAGGAGAGTAGTTATCAGAAATACAGTTGAAAAAAGAAATGTAAGGGTATTATGTTTGTAGTTACTCAAATGACGTTGAAAGGCTGGCAGCTAGATTCTACTTCAATCATCAAATTTGTCAAATTCACTGCGTCCTACAAGTGGTTTGGACTTTATCATTTGCTATGGAAACTCAGAAGATGTTCGAAGGTCTGTTGTGCCTTTTTTTGGGAAGACTTGATGTCGAAACACGCTTCTGACCAAAATTGAACACCTCCTCTGTCAAACAGAGAACCAAAATCTCAGACAGATCATGCAGCTAGGTCTCCCTATTCTACGTTTGTGCTTCTTTCTTTTCTCTAAAATCCACTCTACAATGGGAAAGAAAGTAATAACAACGATATTAGATAAGGAATCTTTCAGCCCTCAATACGTCAAGCATAATGTACCACTTAGTTCCATTTCCCTCAGTTCCAAGCCTATGCGGCTACAGCTCTTTCACGAAATATCCCTGTTTGCCAAAATTCTTGTAACGTCTGTTTTATTTTTCGTATGGTAAAAGGATACAACAGGCATCCAATACAATGCAGAATTTACAATCTAAAGACCATGAATTCCAGTTCTTATGACTTTACTGAAAACAACTTCGTCGTTTCAGTAGGCAGAAGTAAGTTTTCTGAATCCAGCTTACCAATGCCCTCCGTTTAGCTCATACTCCAAAAATTTTGACTGTAAATTTCTTCCTAATTACCTCCACATATTCAGAGGCAGATTGTTTAGCACCCTCTGGCAAAGTGAGTTGTGACTTTCAATTCTACACTTACCAATACGACAACTCCGATGCTGCCTGATTTGTGATGCAATTCACAGTGCTTCCTGTCTTTATGCCTGTCCCAACCGCTTCCAGTGCATCTTCTTTTATCGCCACCATATTTGCACTTTCCTTGGACTTAGACTACCTAAATTGATTATCAACAACCGTCACACTGCTATGTGTCGGTGTCAGGTTTGTCCTTAATTTCTTCTATGAAGCTCAGCTTGAGGTCAAAAAGCAAACCTTGCTCTTTAACTAATAGTTGCCACCCTTCATATGTATCACTAATACTGATTTTTCTTAACTAAGAAACGCCCTTCTTTCTGAGGATGACTTCATGAATGTTCATACGAGTTAGATCAAGTATTTGAGTTGTATCCGATCTCCCTATTAGCCTTACTTGGTCGTAATGTTACCTACTGCTACCGGTTGGTTGATTATGAGCCTAGGGACTCATACTATAACGACATCTTTATATGCGGTCAATCATAACGCCCCCGACGGTTTGAGTTTCGGCAACTCATCGTATGAGGACGTCAGGGCGGAGCCCTGAGTCACACATGATTTTACCAGGATCGATCATCGATTTTATTGCATTTTAAAATGAAACTGAAATCTTTCAGGTAATTTCCAAGCATTGACATCATAAATTCTGAGTCTTGGAATGAACTTTCGAGAATATATAGAATAAGCTGTCAATCTTTATTGACGGAATGCTTTTTAATTATTTTAGTGAATGTATTCCCCATGCTCAGCGTCACAAGATAGCCACCCACTGCTTGAGCTAACGGACTGACTCTATCTGTTAAAACGTCATTACTTCCTCTGCAACTGAATCTATAGCAGAACGCTCCTCTCTGAACCAATACTACAAATGAACCAAAATACTACCCTTGGAAGAAACTAACTCAAAGCATAGATAAAATCAGTGAGCCTTGATTTTAAGCATTACTTTAATATTTTTTTCTGTCACAGTCAGCATCCTTATTGAGCGGTTTGCTGACAGCAACTCAAAATTTGTGCTTCCCTGGCTCATCAACATGTGTTTTGCCACTTATCTCTTCTCAAGGAATACCCTTTCTCGCTGACAGATACAAAACGTACTGAGCAGCTAATCAGAGCATATGTAATAAACAAGCTCCAACATCTTGGCAGGAATGCCGTTTATCTCTGAAGTCTTCCAAGTTGGCAAGTGCCAAGCGTAGTTCTTCCCTCGTTTAGAGTTGACAGTTAGCCGCTGTTTTACAATGAACTGCTTAAACACATGTGTAGGATGTATAGAATGCGCCTAAGTTCAAAAGATGGGTAGGGACAATGAACTTATACTAGAACTTATACTTATAAATCTAAAACATAAATCAAAGAAAAATAATCTTTTGATAAATTGAAGTAGATATACTTGAATAAAAAATTTATCAAATTTCTTATCAACGCAATAAGTAAAATTTGTGAAAGTATATTTATTCCTACTTTCGTAAATCACCGCCAATACTGACCGAAAGCCACCCTGTTCATAACAACTGACTATATTTTTGACAGATAGTAGAGTAACGTAAACAAATATTACTGCAACCGATTTCATTTTATTATATTAACGAGTTTGATCGCAAAATTAAAAATTAAACTCATGCGCACGAAAACTTAAATAGCCGCGGGCATAACTAATACAATTTTTACCTGAAAAATAATTTCCTACGAAAAAGAGACGAGTTGTTTCAGCAACCTGCGACACAACACTAAATTTTACACGGTAAATATTCTACAATACGTGTTTGTCACACACCATTTTGATAATCTTACTCTTTTCTATACTTCACAATGTTTTTTTTATTTAGTCCATTAAAATTACTTCCCTAAGTAATTTGTAAAACACTTTAATTGAGCGCGATGGACTCTTTACTTCGAACGCTTAATGATTGACAAATGTCATTAACGTCAAATGTCATTAACGCTGTCTTGTTCTTACATGTTCCCCTTCGTTCGATTTTACTACGCTCACGTACAGTGTACGTGTGCCATATAGCTTTTCCTTAAGGATTAGTTCATTGGGTAGGGAAGACATTTTCGACTTGCTTTTCACCTGCTGAACATCTCGCCGCAGCTTGTGAAGATTTCAATTGAACTCCATTATATCAGAGGCTTGCCGTATCAACGCTTTCTATGGACCAATGTTGAAAAACAAGCAGTCGTTTTCATTGTAGAACCCATTGTTTCATCGGCAGGCAATCCTTTGTGACGCTCGTCTTGAGAGCGTAATGACGGACTTCATCATATCCTTCTTAGTCATTGATATGAAGGTAGACCGCTGAAGCTGTGACATTGCAGAGCCTAAATTCGTGTTATATAGTACGCTACAAACCGCTAAGGAACGCTCCTCTGTTACTGGACCCTAGTCCTATGAACAGGTGATCTCTGGTGAACAGGTGATCTCACAGTCTAAATGGACAAAAGAGGAAGCGGTAACAATGTCTAACGTGACTATTTCCACTCTAGATACAATCCTTAGGATTGGTTTTTCCTTGATTTCTGACTGAGGCACTACCCTTAGTAGTGGGTACCGACAGGAACAAGACCCTCTATGCTTAGAACAGTATCATGTTATGACTCCGGTTTGACATAAAAAAATGTTTTCAGTACGAACAATGTCGACTATGCACAAAAGAATTGTTAATAGCGTCCACATGACCCTTCGCGAAACATTTTTTTTGATAAGATATACGAGTACCATTTTAAACCTAGGTGATGAATGAAGAAGATTCGTCAAGGCACAGTACTCAGGAGCCATTGTCTCAGTGCGATTCACTGAACATCAATGTATCTACTTACAGATTTCACGAGTACAAGTCTAGCAGATATTGCGTATAAGTTTCGTATGCAAGTGTATCTGCAGGTTATTAGAGTTCGACCAGAGCTCATTTGAAGACCCTATACTTTCTTATTCCTGGATATTGTCCTCAGTTCAGATCTTCTAGCCTAGCTTTCTCATATAGGATACAATACGTCGGCTTTATCACATTTGTAGCAAAAATAGCCACGCCCTTTACA
Source organism: Stratiomys singularior (assembly GCA_954870665.1). Taxonomy (NCBI): domain Eukaryota; kingdom Metazoa; phylum Arthropoda; class Insecta; order Diptera; family Stratiomyidae; genus Stratiomys; species Stratiomys singularior. The sequence goes on along the minus strand of OX940881.1, from coordinate 22,780,967 downwards.
TTCTTTGGTGGGATTCTTTCAACATTGGCATTAGAACGAGTAGAATGGCACTGCGTGAGGAACACAGTGGAGAGGAACCCAGCAGGAATCCAAACACCCAAATTTATCCCTTTTTTAATTTTAGACATGCTGAAAGTTTCAGCGAGTTTTTTTTTTTTTTTGACTGCAATGAGCTATGGCAATCATTCGTTCTCCTTGTTTAGGAATAATAACGCGTGACATCCACCTCAATCATGACTGTCATGTGCCGAATGTCCTTGATTTCAAGGCTGGCACGTGGTTCAAGTGACCTCGTCATGGAATAAATCGTTATTCAAGGCCCTGTGGGACTTAAATAATAACGTATTGGGTCGACCAGACTATTCCAATGGCTCTAGTCCTTGAGTTTGTAGTAACTCTTATGACTGGCAGAACGTCTGGGTACATTTGCTCGACAATCGGCTTAACATTAATGGTTTACCATGTGCTTCTCTCCACGATCCATGTATCTTTTGAGATTTTATGTTGTTTCAGTTTCGCAGATGAAGCTTAGCAGAGCTAAATTATGGTGGTCTCAGCTGCAATCATATGTAATGCAAATCTTGTTTTTTCGCTTTTTTGCCCCTTTTTGTTTTGAGTTCCTTCGATAGAGGTACTATCTATATCCTTATAACTTTTTATTTCTTTTCATGATGAATCCTTAAGAGTTTGTCAGATAGCCATCGGCAGCATATTTTTGATACAGCTACTAGGTGTACGCATAAGTTTTCTCTAAAATATACATAATTTTCTAGTAAAAATATAATATTCAATATACCGCCCATCGATTTCTACATTTTTCGCTCATCTTTCAGGTAAATTATGAATACCATGCCAGAAACGCTGCTTGTCTTTTCTGACAAACCATTCGTCGAGCCATTTTCCAGATTCCCCAAAATTGCTGAAGTGCTGCTCTGCAAGCGTGTTCCCCATTGATGCGAAGATGTGATAGTCAGATGGTGCCAGGCATCTGAAGAGCAGGACGCGTGTAGAACAATGTGCCATCCCATTTCATTATGTCTCTCACTGGTTTTGCTGTTTTCGACGGCGCGTATAACAAAATCACTCTGCCATGTCTTCTGGTACTTCCGGTCGTTTTCTGATTAACAAAGGTTTTAAATTTATCATTTGTTGACGATAGCGTTGTTTATGAATGGTTTCGCAGGCTTCAAAAGCTCATTATACACAGTACCACTCTGGTCTCCCCAGACATAGAGCATGATCTTCTTGCCGAAGTGATTTAGCCTTGCTGTTGAAGCTCCGGTTTCACCAAGTGAAGACAACGATTCTTTACGCTTCAGTTTTTCAAAATAAATCGATTTTTCGTAACCCGTCACAATTCCATGCAAAAATGATTTCCTTTCCTGACGCCGAAGCAACATTTTACAAGTGACTACGATTTTCCATTTGACGCTCATTCGAATCATGTAACACCCATTTACCGAGTTTTATCTTACCTATTGCTCCTTAACATCTCCTGACCATTTTATGCTTCTGGCAATTGCCGTTCAGGTTGAGGTAGGTCACCGTCCAATAACTTCTACAATTCCTCCTCATTGCTTTTTTGTGGTCTACCAGAGCGCTCATTGTCTTTCACATTGAAATTACCATTTTTGAATTGTTGAAACCATATCTCACAGGCTCTAATTGACATGGCCTGTCCACTAAATGTTTAAACCAGCAAAAGATCACATCCAACAGCCTTTTTCTTTGTTCAAAAAAGAAAAGCAATTCGTGCCGTTAATGCTACTTTTCAGGCAAAAAATTCAACATGATTGCCGAACATGGTAAAACAAACGCGATAGTTTTGGCGGACTAAATTAGTGTGTGTTTGTAGCTAAATGTCAGACGATCGAAATAGCGTATGTGTCACGTTAAAACCTTGCGTAGTTTTCACTGACGCCATCTCTTAGTAAAACCGAAAAAAAATTTAATCATACACCTGGTTTTTACTATATACACACATACAACTTTGATACACAAGTATTACACAGTATTGTATCAGAGGAACCTTTTGCATCTTTGGCTTTTTTTTTGCTTTTAATGCTGTCACCTGTCAAGCAAAAAATACGAAATATTATTGCGGGAATTCGAAGTAGATTCATACCATTCGGGGCAACTTTTGCACTAATTAAAACCGAGAATCCCTTCAATAAACTGGTAGTGAAAATGAATTTTGTTGTAATGCTCCTCTCAACTGTGGCAATCCCAGCAAGATTTATCACTTGACAGCTTCACCTCGGCAGATGTGGCAATCCCAACAGGATTGTACACGTTAAGAAAAAAATACGAAAAATAAAAAAAACAAAATTGGGTAAAACAAAAACGAAAACAAAAGAGAAAAAGCACAATGAGGTGAACAAGGAAGGAGTCTTGTCAAGCGAAAGTCAGAGAAGAATACGAGGCAGGAAGAAAAACATAAACGTCGAAAAAGAAAAAAAGAAAAGAAAGCGAGCGGGGTTTGTGGTTGGATTGCTGAAATTTGACGTTTTTGTGAATAAAAAAATAATTAAAACAAATAAATGATTTACTAAAAAAGCAGCCGCGATCCTTCCTTCCACTTGCGGGAAGAGGAAGAGGAACCTGGCAGGACACAAGTAAGTATATCGTGATTTAGGGCATCAAGTGTTTAGTCGGGTTCCTTCCGCGGTGCCGTAGTTTGTGTATGGTTCAGTGATTTTTTTTCGCGGCAAATATGTTGATCGATAGTTTCATAAAAGTAGTTTGTTTTCGGGCCCTGCGCTATTTCGGGTACGGATGCGCGGTCGATGTTAATGATTTGAATTGAGTGAAATTTAATGCGTAGTAGAAGTAAAGTTATGATTGGATATATCACGTATGGAAAATCAGGCTTCACGGTGGCTGGTTCAATAATAGCACGGGAGCGAAAGTTCACTAGTGGTACTACCTATGTCCGCAAACATCGCCAAACGAACTCGTATCCTAGCAGCCAACAATCGGTGAACTTTCAAGTGGCCGAACAGCTTTCCCGAACGATATCGTACTTTGCCATGCTCCTAGCACTTCACGACGTGTTAAATCGATTATACTTGGTAAAAACCAAGTGAATATCTGCACTTTGAGGCACAATTTTTATCCAGAGGAGTAATCCTCCGCCACAAACAGATAGGAGCAAGGCGTACGTTTAGTACGTGCACTCCAATGACTTTATTTTTTATTCTATTCTGCAATAAAAATTAGCATGAAAAATGTGGTTTTCCATATTATTCATTAATTGATTTTGCATGGTTCAGGCGCTGATAAAGTTCATTTTTCCATTCACTCGGTAAGGCGTTACTGATAACTCTGGCCAATGACATAAGAATTATAATATCTATAGCAAGGTGAGACTGTTTTCTCAAGGGCGATCATTTTCGTCTCCAACCAATAATCAAAATTCAATTTATTGACCTACTTACTTGAGCACTTAATCTTTGCGCCTCCAATCTTATTCTTTGTTAAATGAATATTCAACTCGAGATTTCTGATTTTTGATAAAAGTATCTGCGAAATGGTATATAAAGGTCCAAATTTGCGGAATTCATTTAAATTCAAAATGTATCACTTTACTGTCTTAGCTACTCTTTGCGCAGTTGCAACTGCAAGTGTCGTCCCTTTGCCGGATGGACGTATAGTTGGTGGTAATGCCACAACCATTGAAAACTACCCTCACCAAATCTCATTAAGGAGGTTCGGAAGCCACATCTGTGGTGGATCGATTTACAAGCCCAACGTTGTTATCACCGCTGCTCATTGTGCCTACGGAAACATTCCTTTAGCGCTCACCGTTTATGCAGGATCCACACACAGAACCTCAGGAGGAATTACAAAATCGGTCGCCAAGATCATAATGCATCCAAATTACAGCGGGTCGACCACCAACAATGATGTCGCCATTTTGATCCTTTCCACACCGTTCACAACCGGTGCAACAATCAAAGCAATCGAGCTTGCCACTGCTGTTCCGGCTGTTGGTACTCCGGTCCAAGTTACAGGATGGGGACTGACCAGAGAAGGAGGTACCGTCTCCCAAGTCCTTCAAGTTGTTGAAGTGAACATCGTAAGCAAGGATGAATGTTCTAAGGCATACGGAAGCAACAGAATCACAGCAGCTATGTTTTGCGCTGGGGTCGAGGCAGGTGGCAAGGATGCCTGTCAAGGCGATTCGGGTGGTCCTTTGATTGTTGACGGAAAATTGCTGGGGGTCGTGTCATGGGGATATGGTTGCGCACGCAGGGGATATCCAGGAATCTATGCTAGCATTCCATTTTTAAGCAGCTGGATTGGACAAAACGCGTAAATTGTTTGAAGAGCTGGTTATTTAGGTTTTATTTTAATGTTGATTTATATATGTAAATATTTTTTTATACAAGTACATAAATAAAATGATTTAGTAAACTGGAGCTTTGAATGCATATTTCCTTTCTATAAAATACTCCGTTGCAGTTTTTCATCTAACAAAGCTCTGTGAATTTGAAATTTGAAGACTAAGACGATCCGTGCACTGAATTCAATCTTTAGCAATTTTTGTCGCGTTAAGATTCAAGATAGCGCTGTTATTATGTAAGAAATGTTTGGAACGTTTGAAATGATCGATTTTTCTTTTAAAAAAAAGCTTTTCCAGGTTTGATGTAAGATTGAAGCTTACTGTTCGAACTGTGGACCGCTTTCTTTCGAATTTTGAAAAATTTAGTTGTAAGTCCAAAGTTAAGATTAAAAATTTATAATATCTATTTAATTCGAATAACTTGTAAGCTAAATGACAATCGCACGGGTAAGCATTGAAATAAAGTTTTCAGCACACACTTAACCCGGCGTCATGGGGGTTGGGTCTGTGAGACCCACTTTATTTTATTTTGCTTAAATTTCGGTTACTAAGTGTTCGACGTTGCCATTCTTCTCAATAGCTGGAGCTGTTGATTCGTTCTAAGTATTGCAAGCAACACATTAGTCGCGCGGTGACCACACAGGGAGTTCCACGTATTCAAAGTTGAAAAAGGTAAGTGAGACCCATCCCCGCATTAAATGTAACAATAATGCGCCATTATGTATACATATAATTTCAATTCTTTGAAATGTATTTATGATTTAAATTCATATATTCAGTTTTCCCATTGTTGTTTATGATTTTTGTTGCCTATATATAATTTTTTTCGTTTTATTTGTGTTTGTTTGTAGGTAGTTAAAAATATGGATCAAGAACAGGAACAACGACAGCGTATATTGTCAATTGTACAAGAGTCTGACTTGGATGTTGCGCTGTCGGATCAGGAGTTTGATGAAGAAGATCATTTGTGTGAGCGCAGTCAACCCAGTGACACAGAGCAAGACATTTCAGACTCTGATGATGATGATATGCCGCTGTCTACACTGTTGAATAGAAATTGTTTGCAACTCTTGGGGGAGCATCCTATATCTGGATCAGCTAGTTTTTCAAACTGTGAGTATTCTTTCAACCATTAAAAGAAAAGATGGCACAGTAAAGATGGCACAGTTTGGAATAAGACGTCTTTTCGACAAAGTATTAGAACTAGAGGTAAAAATATAATTCAACAGTTGCCAGGTGTAGTACTAGAAGCAAAATCGATGACGTCTGAAACGGAATGCTGGAATCTTTTTGTCACTCACAATATGCTGCAAAAGATACTTCTGTATACTCATGCACGCATCAGAACTTAAATTGCTTCATGTACCAATTTATTAAAGTACACCCATATAAAATAAGCAAGTATGATTGAATTGAAGGCTTTTATAGGCCTTATGTATCTTGCTGGTCTTTACCGCTTGGGCAGACAGAATTTGAGCGATCTATGGGCTACTGATGGAACAGGCGTGGATATATTTGGGCTCGGAATGTCTTTACAAAGGTTTCATTTTATTCAAAGTTCTTTGACCTTCGATGATATTTCTACCCGTGAGCAAAGAGCGCAACTAGACAATTTGGCTGCGATTAGAAAACTGTTTGAAGCGTTAGTCGAATACTGTAAGAAAACATATATACCTAGTGATTGTCTAACTATTGACGAAATGCTCATAGTTTTCCGAGGCAGATGTAAATTTTGTCAGTATATACCATCAAAGCCGGCTAAATATGGGATAAAGATAATTGCTTTAGTCGACGCACGAAATTTTTACATCAAGAACTTAGAAATATATCCTGGCAAGCAACCGGAAGACCCTTTTTCTATAGGCAACAAGCCATATGACGTTGTAGATCGTATTGTGCAGCTTACTTCCGGCACAAACCGCAATGCAACGTTTGATAACTGGTTTACTAGTTATGAGCTTGTCGAACATTTGCTCGAAAAAACATATGCTGACATCGGTTGGTACACTACGAAAAAATAAAAGACAAGTCCCGCTGGAATGCACTAAAACTCGTGGAGTTAAAGTTTTTTACATCCCGATTTGGTTTTCAAAAGGACGTCACACTTGTTTCTCATGTGCCTAAAAAAAATAAAATAATTTTACTGATGTCCAGCTTGCACCATGACGATGCAGTCGATGAATCAACAGGAAACAAGCAAAACCCTGAAATCAATACATATTAGAACGCGACGAAATGTGGGGTGGATGTATGTAGCTGATGAGCTATGTGCTACATACGACGTAGGTCGTAATTCTAAGAGATGGGCATTGACAATTTTTTATGCCTCATTGAACATAGCCGCCATTAATGGTCTGATACTGAATAGAATTAATAATAATTCAAGCATAAAACGAAGACGGCTTATAAAAAACTTGGGCCTCGGTCTTGTCATGGGGCACCTAAAACTTCGCCAAAATATCTCATGCCTACTACGCGAGTTGCGTAAAAAGATTGGACAATTTGTTGGCGAATCTTCAGGGGAGCCAGCGGCAAAGAAAGCCAATATTCGCAAAAGATGCCAGGTGTGTCCAGCTAAGAAAGACCGGAAAACCAATTACATTTGCGAGAGTTGCAACAAACATATTTTTTTGGAACATATTGTACGTTTCTGCGCTGACTGTAGCAAAAAAGGTGACGCGGAGTGATATTTTGATCACTATATGTGATATGTGATATAATAGTTTTATATAAAAACGTTCCAATTAAAACAAAAAATTGATTTTTGATTAATTATAGAGTTATATTTAACTTAGAGGGAAAGATTTTGTTAATTTTTGGTTGATTTACTTAATACAAAAAATCCCGTATTAACATGATTAAAACCTAATATTATATGATATTTCCCTTTTATCCATTTACATGCATACCTTAAAAGATAATTTCAAATAAACATTGCTTATTTATTAATAAAGTTCTGATATAATTCATATTTAATAAGCGGGTCTGTATGACCCACCCCAACGACCGTTAACACTTTTCCACCCCAATGACGCCGGGTTAATAAAATAATGAAAAACGGTTAAATGTTAAATGATGTCTGCTAATATTAGTGTTCAGATTTGAATAAGTAAGCAATTGACGATTTATTCAATGAAATAAAATATTTGTTTTATATGGAGTGAAGTTTGATCTTTAGGGCATTTTCGATTTTGTTTGATGACCTTTTGTCATATCTCAGACAGCTTGAAATTTCCACGCTCGTATAAAGTCTGATCCTTTTTGTCGTAAAACTGATTTAATTGCGATTTGACAGCATCATTGAAAATTTTACTTTGAAGGGAGTTGTCCGGCGATCGAAACAGGTGGTAATCCGATGGTGCGAGATCGGTGAGATATGGTGAGTGTAACATCAATTCCCAACCAATATCCAACCAATATCCGTGGATACACAATATCTGTCAATATACGTATGCAGCCTATCATTTTCCTGGTGGAAAGTGACCCCTTTACGCTTGACAAATTCTGGTCCCTTTTCCTTGGCCGCTGCTTTTAATTTGTCTAGTTGTGGACTGTAGACCTCCGAATGAATAGTTTGGTATCTTGGACGCAGCTCAAGATACACTGGACTTTTACAACCCCACCAAAGCGATAACGAAATCTCCTTTTGTTGGAAATGTGCCTTTGAAGTGGTTTGCGATGACTCATAAAGCACGCGCCACGATCGTTTTCGATTCATATGGTCGAACGCAATCCTGTTTTCGTCTCCAGTGATGAGTCGTTTTAAAAACATCTTGAGAGACCAATATCTATTTTCTATCATTAACCAATATACTGACTGACGCATTCGATCCCTTCGCTAACGAACCGAAGGCCGTCGGCGATTCAAATAAGCAGACTACATGCTGCCCAATTTGGTGCACCCCTTGACATTCTAATCCAAGATCCTTAGGAGCATCAAATTTTCTTAACTTCCAGTACCCTTTGGTTATGAATTCAATCCGCCTCAGCAAGTATGTATCTCGGTACTAATAATCAGGATTTGTTATCTTCTAGTCATAATAATATTCCATCTAGTGAAGAAAGATAGGAAAACGGTCTTAAGAAAAAGAAAGAACGAAGGGAAACCTGCATCGGTATCGAAGCTTGGATATTAACGTTGTTGGTTGTTCTAGGTCGTGTAGTGTTTCCCTTTCTTTCCTTTACCAATTATGGATGAAACTTCATTGTTTAGTGTTTGGAGATGCAAGCCGTGCAGGTTTTTTTTTGCTGAGGACCCATTAACCACTCTTCTCTCTGGTTTTTTATTTCTTCAGGGATCAAGTGTGGGTCATAAAGCTTCATAAACTAAAGTCGGGTTCTCCAGTTTTCTCTCTAGCCTCGAATACATGAATTGTATCCTTCCTACCTGAGAATTGGACTCCATTGACTTCGACAAAATAAACAGTGGAATGACATGGAAAGAGTTGAAAGGTGAGAAATTTCTTCCGAGATTGCATCTCAAAAGACGTATAATAACGAATAAAGGCCAAAATACAATACTGAGTGACGGCGATGCGTGAGCGCGATGCGATTTTCGCTTGTCGTCACTAAACGCTTTCAATTTACAATGCACCCGATGCGAGGAACAATAATGTTCATATGACAAATGTCAAATAGGTGACGTTTCGAATGAAATTGTTTTTCATTTTTTAAAAGTTATGAATTTGGATTTTTCCTTCGTCTAGCAAACAATAGCCCCTACAAGAATTCACGAAATTTTCATTCAAAATTCATTCAGAATAACCCTAGAACTTAAAAACTAATTAACGCTGATGAAAACCGAACGATCACGGTCGAAAATCGATTCCGCAAGGTAAATAAAAAAACATAAAATTAAAAGGAAGGTTTCTTTATTTCTAGCAAAAAAAATTCATGAAGATGGAAGCAATTACAAATAATTAACGCGTTTGAATTTCAAATTTTATTTGAGCGCCATATTGCATCTGACAAACGTCACGTACCTCGTTGCGAAGAATTCTCGTATTTCCGAATATTTCCCGCCTCGCATCGACGCATCTCGATTATTGTACGATGTCGCATACAAATGCATGTTACGAAAAGTGCTTGACAATTGCTGCGACACGCAGTCTCGCACTATTGTATTTCGGCTTTAACTTGTTGATGTCATTTCAGTACCATGGGCTTAATGTTAAGATGAAGAGCAAACCACATCTGCATGTAGTCCTTGCCATGGCTGCGTAGCTTTGGTTATTCGCTCGATGAACCACTTGTCCCGTCTGTGTCTCTCTATATATGATTCGGTACCCATGATCCTCTCACATACACCCAGTTTTATCGTCTTTTTGATGACTTCTGTTAAATTCTTTATGAGAATAAGCCTTTTATCTTGCAGTTAGTTATGTTTTTCTTCCTTTTTTCTCATTTTCTTCTGGTTTTTGCAAGTCGTCGCTGTACCCGACTATTTACTAGTATTTTTGATACCGTGACAACGGAAGAAACTAGATTTATACATTTTGGATTTATATATTGCTGTGATAGAATTCATAGTTGATGCTTGCAGACTTCTGGATAGACTCAGACTACTAACTCCTAGGAGCCAGCGCTAACTAATACTTGCTCTTGTTGCAGGAAGCCACTTCGAGGGCATTTCATTTTTGTTTCTTTTCGAATTAGAGGAGAATCGAGTGAAGACTGTACAGCAATCAACATAATTTTAATTGAGTGCTCAGTTGTCCAATGGTTGTTCCTTTTTGTAAATGCTTATCCAATTTATGATTGGATTGGCATGGATATTGAGTTTAAAAGTCTGAGATCCAATAATAGAAAACAACAATTGATATGCCCAGTTTTTCCAAACAAATGGGTTGAAATTGAAGAAGAATAATGCCAGGTTTTGTTTGATGTCAAGGCTTAATAACCTATCACTACATACCTGCCCCTGGCAGGTATTCACAACTGATACTCGCTACTACTCACATTCGCTCCCGATGGGAGGCTTACCAAGTATTATTCTAGCTTGTAAATATGCAATCTCTGCACGTAACTCAACAGAAAAGGAGGATACAGATGTTAAACTCTAAGTACCGTGTCTAATATTCAAGCAACCTTAGCGGCTCTGTTATAATTTGGGGCTAAATCGAGAATGGTTACAGATTGCTGCAATATAACCTCCAAGCTCAATGCGAATCACAGTGTCACCTTGTGCTGGGTGCAGAAGCACACAGTTATTGAGGGTAATGAGCAAACCAATCAATCATAAAGGAGAGGATCTTTTACAGTGCTCATTCACCCCAAGCCATTTAAGAGGGAGGAAGAAGGAAAGAGAGAGGAAGATGGAGTTGATTTCGAGAGATTTTTAACGCCGAAGTTCTTCTCTCTCCGGTGATCCTTAGTAGGGAGGGTCCTTAATGGGATCACTGAGCGTTCCACACTCGTACAGTATTGCAAGAAAATGACCATGAAAGCGTACGGTGAGTGAAAATTCCGCAACTTTGAGGAGGAGTTTAGGCATCATCTGGCACTCCTGCCAAGGTAGCCATCCATCGAATGGAAAAAATTGTAAATTGTCAGTTAGGCTCACTAAAATTAGTCGGGATGGGAACTACTTTCATTTTAGAGAGTTCTATAAACAATTAAAAACTGCAACCAATGAATATACTTTTGTTACCTTCTATCGGTGAGATTGTATAGGCCAAATAAGCATTGAATTCAGCTAATAATTAATTTATTTTAAATTTAAGAAGAAAGACACTTTATTCTAGAAACTTGTTTAGTAGATCAACTCATCCATTCTCACTTATAAGCTGTAAATGACTTATACCATTACTATGCTGATTTTAGCGAAGACTCAGAGGTGCGGAAGTTTAGATCGATTTTGTCGAATAGCTTGAAAGTCAAATTATATTGAAAGAGAGGTGGGGAGAGCTCAAGATTGTCTCGAACACGCACCCCTGCCATTTTTCGTCAGTTGCCAACTCAAAGGCCGCGAGGCATCGATTTATAGTTCCTTTCCTTATTGATGCGTTTTCAAAGACTGACTTCTGAGGGTTACCCAACTAATTGCGCAAAAACCATTCAATCTGTTGATTATTTGCAATACCTTCAATAATTCACCCTAATTCCCTCTTTTCCCTCTTCTTCTGGTCGCAGTTCCAGTTCTTTCAGTTACCATTCGGTGACACCTGACTGATACCAAACATAACCAGATCCTTCCAAAGCCCAGCATGTTCCATGGATACTCTAATTAACCAAACATGAACTTAAGTAGGTGTTGCAAGGGGAATACTAGTCGACAGGAGTATTCCTGTAAGCTCTAACCTTTGGGTACTGCCGCCCTCACATACCCGAGGAAGCGTAGGTCTACACGAAATATGAAGCTGAACTACATATGGTCTATGATTCGGCTCATTAAGTGAAATTGACGTTTTGGGTTTGATTTTTTGGATCTAGTTGCTTCGTACGCTAGCACTGAGGTGACCAATGTAACGATCACACCGTCTCGGTCCCCATGAAATCTTGGCAGACCTCGCACCATTGAGCTGCTGGTGTATGTTTGATTGGGACGGACTTCCGATTAGCGCCGACTTTGCCCAGAGCACCTGTCCCTATAAGGGTTGATGCGCCAATACATGGCCTCTACGCTCAGTAAAAACAATCATGGTACCATTAAGTCCATTAAGGACTACACAAACGAGCGAATAGCAGTGATAGCAGCTCCGAAAAGCGACTCATGAGCAATTATGCTCCAAATAATATTGGAATAAAAGGGAGTGACAGAGCAGAAACTTGCGAAAACGGAAGGGCAAAAACTAGAAAATCTGGTACCACCAAATATATCTGTTGCATATCTAGTACACACTGAAAAAAAGCATCGACTCTTGCAATCTAAGAGAGACGACCACATGGTAGAGAAAAGCAAAACAATTGAGAAACCATATGTTAGCTACCACATCCAAATAAGGCAAACAAAGAAATCCCTCCAGGGATGACACCAAATACTTCGATTATCCTGAATCGTACAGAGTAAAGCGCATTTACCGTAACCCCGAAAACGCTATGAAATGCATCATTGCTATTTGCGATGCACAAACGAACCTTAGGAAGGAGATAAAAAAAGCCCTGAAGTCCTAGAATTGGAAAACCCCTAACCCGAATTGATCAGTATAGACGTAAAAAGCTGAAGGCAGAATCACCCCGCAGTCATCCCATTTTTTATCACCAGCAAAACGTTAGCCTGCATCCCAGTAAAAGGGGATCAGTATAAACAGAGGAAGGACGAGCATGGCGTGTCAAACGATTTAGGAGGGGTTTAACCACGACACCGTCAAAAGCTGCCAAAAAAAGAAGATAAAGAAGTGATCCGCAATTTTAACTCCGATAAAGGAGAGGAAAACTTAGTAGATAAGAGAATAAAGCTAAGAAGCAGAACATAACTGAGATCAAATCCTATTTCCATCTCATTGAAAACCAGACTAAACTGTTCGGACTGCAAGAAGTTTCCATATCCGACTTTTGATAATAAATACTATAATAATCAATTGAAAATTGCCATTTCCATTAAATAATACATATTTGATCATTGGGATCAATGACAAAAGTATTGTATAGTGTATAAGAAGATAAGGATTTTTTTTCAAGATAGATCTTTTTCAGCCAACAATTTATCAAAATTTGATTGGCCTGCTTATTTAAGCTTTTAATATTCGCGCTTACTGTTTTATACGAGGCTGCATGGGTAACTTACTCACTTGCGATTTCTAATTGTTGATAAAAATATCTGCGAAATGGTATATAAAGGTCCATTTCAGCAACAAAATTTTAAACTCAAAATGTATCACTTTACAACCTTAGCTAGTCTTCTTGCAGTTGCAACTGCCAGCGTAGTCCCTTTGCCGGATGGACGTATAGTTGGTGGTAATGCCACAGTAATTGAAGAATATCCACATCAAATCTCTCTGAAGAGGTTCGGACATCATATATGTGGTGGATCAATTTACAAACCTAACGTCATCATAACCGCTGCTCATTGTGCCTACGGAAACACTGCTATTACTCTCACTGTTGTAGCTGGAACATCATATAGATCCTCTGGAGGTTTTGCCCGAACAGTCGCCAAAGTTCATATACATCCCAATTACAGCAGCTCAACCACGAGCAATGATATCGCCATTTTAATCCTTTCCAAACCATTCACCCTGGGTTCAACAATCAAAGCAATTGAGCTTGCATCTGCTGTTCCAGCTGTTGGTACTCCGGTTCATGTTAGTGGATGGGGACTTACCGGAGAAGGAGGTACCGTCTCTCAAGTCCTTCAAGTTGTTGAAGTCAATATCGTAGGCAAGGATGATTGTTCTAAGGCGTACGGAAGCAACAGAATCACAGCAGCTATGTTTTGCGCTGGGTTCAAGGATGGTGGCAAGGACGCTTGCCAGGGTGATTCTGGCGGTCCTTTGATCGAAGGAGGAAAATTGCTGGGGGTCGTTTCATGGGGATATGGATGTGCTCGCAAGGAATACCCAGGAATCTACTCAAGTATTCCATATCTTCGTGGATGGATAGAAAGCAAAGTTTAATTCACTGAATGCACTGAAAAATTCGATTATCTGTGATTACTGATTTATACTTATTTTATAGCAATAAAGTCTCTATCTCATTTGAAATTGTTTTGTTTTGTGGTTGTGGGTTTGCTGAATGTTTAGTAGGACTGAATGGGTTTTGTAATTTTAAGTAAAATAATTAATTTTGTGTTATTTGTTTGGTTGGCCGAAAAGCAAGCAAGGGTTTTTTGTTTTTTTTTTTTTTTTGAAATGGAAAATAGACCCGCAGATGATACGGCGTTGATCGAGTGCCTTCTCCGTCGATTCATTAGGAGCCCGAACTCCTTGTCTGTACAATTTTCCTATGTAACGTAAATGATTCTACGCTGTGGACTAGGGGCCGTCACCTTTTAAAGAAAATTCCTTTATTGTTTGACGAGAATATGAATCCACCATCACTTTCAAAATGGCAAATCTCCTATTTGTATCGTCATTTTTGTGCGGTATTTTTAAGATATGTATACCCATTTATAAAATTTTTAAACCATCTATAACACTTGTTTAATTTGAAAACATCCCAGTAAGTATTTTTTCACTGCTTCACTTGGCTTCATTCCTTGATCGAAAATAAATAACATACAAAAAGCAAAATGTGCTTTTCCTATTGTTGGTCGCGGCATCTTTCATCTTCGGTTCAACGAAAATTTTTTAACCCAAAAATTAAAATTCTAACCAAGCTTGGAGGTAATAACAAAATTTCCGTATTTGCAGAAATTTCGTGTCGACACAAACATACTGTGCATGAGCTCATCCATGAAATTATCATTAGTTTTCATTCCTTACTCCATTCCTCCAATATGTTATTGGATATGAATAATAATTTGAATACCGTGTAAATAATTGTACGCGTGCTCTAATCGACGGTCTAAATGACAATGACACTGCAGTGTTTTTCTTGTCTCTCTCCACACCTGTACAGTCGGTACAGTCTCGCGTAAAACTTAACGATTGTGGCGCTGCTAGGTCTTTAGCGAACTGTGTAGTAAAACATTATTTTAGGAATAAATAAATAAATTACATTCAGATTACACAAATTCAACGTGTAACGTTTCCGAACATTTTATTTTCTATTTAATTGAAAAATACCCAGAAATGGTCATAAAAATAAAGAAACCTTCCCTAAGTTTAAAAAAAACATTAAATAAGTTCTCTATCAACATTTAGTGTTTTATTTTCGCCATCTATTGTGAAACTTCAGTAACATAAACAATGCATAGAAAAGGATAAAAAGTAGAAAAAGAATAAAGTATGTAAAATGTAAAATGGAGAGTGCCACGGCGGTAGCTCATACTTTTCTTCATCAGCTAAGCTGAGCTTAGCTGTCACTATGAATTTAGACTGAGCATTAGAATTGATGTTTAATCTGTGGAAGTGTTTCACGTCAAAAACCACCGAGAGTTTATAATTTTTTAAGTTCAAACTGAGGGAAAGTTGCTATTTATTTACATATTTGGATTTGTGAATATTCGCTTAGCAGGAAATCTAGTAAAAATGAGTCGCGGCTTCTTACTTTGCAAGATGAATGTATATCATAGCGAAAAATTTGCCGAGATTTTCAGGAGTTCATGGAAGATGGTGCAGAATGCTCTTAAATTTTCAACCAAAAAGGTAATTGTGGAAGAAACAGGAAACCATCTCGAAAATGCATTGACACATCGTCAATACTTTGAAATCTGCAAATGACATTCCAACGGAAAAAAAATTAGGAAATGAGTGATTTTTCGGGTGGGGCGAAAACATTTTTCAAATACCATAAAAAGACTGTATTGTTTTGGGCTAGTCAATCGTCGAATCTTGACCCGATTGAGAATTTATGGAATGATTTATGGAATGAAAACAAATCAAAATTCTGGCAAATAATCCAAGAACAATGGTCAGCAATTGCTAAGAAACAGTGCCAAAAGCTGGTGAAGTATATGGCAAAACGTTTTACGACAATATTGACCAATAAAAGTAGAGCAACCAAGTATGAATAGGACAAAAGGTTAACAAGTTAAATGGAATCATTTTCCAAACCAATCCGGTAACAATTATTAAATATTTTAACTAGAAACTCCTTTTTTTATACTAGAGGATGTGATTTATGACCAGAACTGTATACAAAGAACGTGAGTCCTTTAGAACTTTCTTTAGAAGAAAAATTGAGCCTCCCGCCACAGCAGAGTTCCTCACCAATCAAAGCAAGGCATCTTTGACAATCCTGTAAGAAATCTGAATAATTTACGTCTTTGACTCTGCTGTGAGTTGGAGCTGCGCCGCCAAGGATCATTGAAAAAGTAGAATGACCAGCATTAATAGATAGCCGACTAAAGCAAAGCAATTTGAAGAATACCCAATCAATGATTCTACAATCCTTGGGTATTTTCACTGTTTCTTGACCGGTAAGACAAGAAAGTATGACTTAACGCTTGTACTTCCATTCAAATAACTATTAATTTGCTTTATTATATGGATAACTCAGTGGCTCGTAACATGTTTGAGGATACGTACCAATATGTCTGAATATTTGAAAACACATATGGAATATTTGGAACAAAGCGACTTCATCATACGCCATTTTGAATGCATTAACCTTGGTGACAGCAATGATTGCCTATTTAAAAAAAAGTCCGTTTTGAAAATCCTTGAAATGATGAGCATTTGGGAAATAAAAATAACTAGGAAAATAACTCGGTGTCAATGGGACGTTAGGTAGCATCTAATAAAACCGAATAGCCCGATAAATCATTCGTAGAGAAACAATTTTATTCTGTTCTTTTTGTTTATTACGTTTTGGTTTTATGACATTTTTGCATTGCCATTAAAACAAGAAGCCTCTTGTGTACCTGTTGTTATCAAAAGATATAAAATGATAAAAATTCCTCGACAACATCATTCATAAAACGAATGCTATAAAGTTAAGATTCAAGTGCCCGACAATCTATACTTCGAAATTGTTTCGAAAACCAATTCTGATAGCAAATTTATCGTTAGTGAATTTCTACGAAATAATTACTCAAACAGTAGAGTTTATTTCATTAGCAACATTTTTCACATTTCATTCTAACTACAATGTACGAATACAACCACCGAGTTGCAGTCTTAATCGGGAGCTTAATTTATTTAACCATAGTCGGCAGTCTACCATCGTCCTTAATAGAAAACGAACGAATTGTAGGTGGTGAAAATACAACAATCGAACGGTTTCCTTTCCAAGTATCCTTACGACGATATGGACGACACACTTGTGGTGGATCAGTGTACAGATTTAATATAATCATCACAGCAGCACATTGTATATCGCAAACAGGAAGTATATACGATTATAGTGTTATGGCCGGAGGATCGCGACTATCCGAGCCCGGAATAGTACGTCAAGTGATGGGATTTCGAATCCACCCGGAATATGCGAGAAATCCTACAAGGAATGATATTGCTCTGCTGTTTCTCTCCAAGCCTCTTTACTTTTCGAAATCCATTCAACCTGTTACCCTCCCAAAATACCAAGAGCACGTTCAAGTCGGGACGAAAGCAGTAGTTACTGGCTGGGGAACGTTAAGTGAAGGTGGATCGCTTCCTGATCAGTTGCAATATGTACCCGTGCATATAGTTTCGAATCAAGAATGTGCTAAAAGTTATGGTGAGCAATCGATTTATCCCAGTATGATTTGTGCAGGAGTCGATGGAGGTGGCAAGGACTCGTGTCAAGGCGATTCTGGCGGTCCTTTAACGGTTGGCAATGTCCTCGTTGGCATAGTTTCATGGGGATATGGCTGTGCACGACCTAATTATCCTGGTGTTTATGCCCGTCTAGCAGAGCTCATCGATTGGATTGACGATGAGCTGGAGTGGTTTCCAAAAAGCCCAAATTATTCTCTTCAAAATTAAAATCTAATCTTAAGTATCATACATGAGTTTCATGCGTTATGCCGATTTTTAATCGGTTATGGCAAAGTTAACAGTAAAATTTATTTGAAAACTGGATGGAAATTATTTTTATTTTTTTTTTTTCGCGTACACTTTCTGTTTCTACAGCCTAGGACTCAAAATAATACATGTACTATTAAACCAAGTTCGTTTTCTTTATCAAAAAAAAATAGACCAAAAATTCCTTCAATTTTCCCGATCTCAGTTGCATTTTTAGATTGTAACGAATTTCGAATTATTTTTGTTTTTTGTTTTTAGCCCTGTCAGAATCATCGCGTTCTCAACTCGTACATATTTCTAATAACAATTGTGCATTATATTGTTTCCCCATTAACTGAGCTTCCAAAATCTGCTCTGTTTGCCTCGGTCTTTAAACGAAAGACGCGACCTCTAGTTACAAATAATTTATAAAAAATCCAATTTCTTGTGACTGATACCCTACCAACATACTGATACCCTAGCAACATAGAGGAAGGCTGAACAAATTGTGCATGATATTCGGTTATTTTATTCTTTATTAAACATACATTTCTACACCTGGTAATTAGCTATTTGTTTCTATTGAACTGACATCTATTGGTCAACCAAAAAAAAACAATCAAATCTTTAATTTCGGGTCTATAACTTGACCAATTTGACAAGGAATCGTATGCAATCCCAGTGTCAACCTCGATCACTCAAGATAAAGCCACTAGAACTTTCTTATATCATATCGGTGACATGAAATTATGAAAGAATGACAGTATGTTGAATGACAGTAACATTGACAGCTATCTAGAATAACATGTCCTGCATAAGGAAGTCTTTACAAATGCTAGCCAAATTTGCAAGACCGCAAGGGTTCCAGACCATATTCCTTATGCCCAAACATCTCGTAGAGTATTTCAGTACGTCTCCTTCGATTCTAATCTGGGTGGATTTCAGAGAGCTCATCGACGTGAGGGTAATGCTAATTAAACCCGAATAAAAATTTACCAGTTGTTTGCAATTTGGAAGAATAGACGTTGCTCCAAACGTTATTCTAATCGAATCATACATAAGGCCCATTCAGCGAATTCTTAAGGTTTCGCAATTTAACCAACATTGCAGGGATTGCTCAATTCTTCTTTGGTTGAATACGAGGTAGGGCCATGATCATTTCAACATGGTCTATCAAATGGAATGTTCAGGAAAACTTCAATAAAATTTAATCAAATTTTCATTTCATTTGATGTTCATTAAAATCAAATTTTTAACCCCAGGACACTACACTATTCTGGTATTAAAAAATATCCTACACTAGAGTGACACAAAACCCACAATATCAGAACCATGTCATTGACAGAATTTTTGTCGTAAAAAGATGGGGTTTTTTTCAAATTTTGAAATTGAATGGCAGATTGAAAAATATTCCTGGATGGATTTTCGACCGGAAAAAATGGAATGCAGCGAAAACAATTTTTTTTGACAATTTTCCATGGTTCTCTCTTTGTATTGTGGAATTTCTTATCTTATTTATCTTATTTCTTCTTTGACAATTTTACATGGTTCTCTCTTTATATCGTTGAATTTTTTAGCGTCATATATGAAAGCTGAAGGCTCAAAGTATCCGTGAACTGGATGAAAGTCCTCGACTTGGACTATTTTTGAATGTAAACATTGTCTTTTACGCATTTCGAAAAAAAAAGCAAAATAAAAAACATGATAAAAAATTTTATTAAATAATGAACTATTGTTTGTTGTTGCTTGGGTCTGGCAGGCCTTGCTTGCTAGAAATCTTCAAACATTGAAAAATACACGGAAAAAATCAAGGAACAACTGATGACCAGCTCCAACACGATATTATCAGTCCTTGACCCTGTCCTTATCAGAAAAAGAATACAAAACGAACCGGAGAATTTCTATTCCACAAACGCGAAAAGACCAGACAATAACCTTCGTTATCCTTGAATTAAAATGATACATCCCTCCGCACTGACATAAGCTTAATTAGCAAAACATTCAGGCCTGGCAGTCCCAAGCCACGCAAAACAAAATTTGCCTCGCGGCAACAAAAGACTTAACTGTTGTTCTTTTTTTTGTTTTTTTTTTGTTGTGATTGTCATCATAAGGTTTTGATCTTAAAAATGTAAAATGATTTTAAAAAAAGTTTACAATTAGGAACATACAATCATAAACAGAAAAAAATTCTTCCGCAAATATTGAAAAAATAGAAAACGAACCTCAAACTTTCTTCATCAAAGCATTAAAAACAGTTGCTAACTTAAAGTTCTACACCTCTGAAAAAAAAGAGACTTTACATTGAAAGATTGAAAGTGAAAATTCATCGAAATTGTTCGCACTATAATAAAAAACGAATAATATAAATAATTGATAATGTAAATTATGATTGATAATTAAAACAGAGAAATTTGAAAATAATTTTTGACGTATTAGTGTTGAATGAATTGATGAATTGAATTGACATTTACTACAAATATATTTCTTTTTTTTTCCTGAACACAACGAGTTTCCTTGATTTCCACATATCAACTACTCCAGGATGTGCGATGCAGGACGTGGTAGCTACTTGTAGGTAGAACGTTCTCACTAATTTCAAGCCATCATTGTCAGGTTTACATTTTAATAAGCTAGGGAACTACTGCTGCCTCGAAAAATCCAAAGGTTTTTTCACAAAAAGTCACATTTTGTCCACGCGTGAAACTCAATTCGCTGTTGCCTATAAACGACTCACTAGCCTTCTATCATTGGTGTTAATTTGTCTATCTTCTTTTTTCTTAACGTCGGTTGTTAAGAAACCGACGTAAAAGACCGACGTTTGTAATAATCGTAAAGTGCATAATTCAAGTCATGCATGACCCACCGTTCCTCGAAAATTGGGTACTTTTTTTCAGGCCTGAACTTCCGTACAATATTCGCCAGTTCCTGTGTTGAAAATGTTTCGAACTTTAAAGGCCACATAACTGCAATAGGTAGAACTCATGACCCAAGGAAGGTCTTGTGGTGAAAGGAGATCATTTTGCCTCTAATTCGTTACTCGTGCACTTAACTGTTTTCTGCAAAATCTCATCAGGAAACGATTGAAACTATGCTTCCACTTCCCTCAGAACATTGGTACCAACTAAGACGTAATACAGACTTTCCTTCGGTAGCCCAGTTGTTGACATCCGTCTAGTTGCCATCCTGCTAGTCTCTGCTCTTGATCTCCCGGGCCGTTCTGTTGCCACATATGACTTATGAATGACATATGAATGACGTGTGACGTATGAATGATGACATATGAATGACTATTATTTACTGAATTTTCTTCGTGAACATCTACGTAACAACTATCAATCAGCATCATCTTTTGCATCAAATAAATCTTCTTCGAAGCATTCTTTATTCATCCTAATTATCTGAATCAGGATAAGTCAATTTATAATATTCACTGCTTTCTTTCGCTCATTTTCCGTTTTCAACATACGATGATTTGAAGACATCTGCTTTGTCTTCGATCTTGTTTTTAGTTTTAAATGCTGATAAAAAAGGTTCAGCAAAATAATCAATGTAATCAATTATTTTGAAAAATAAAAATGGATTAAATAGTTTTGTAAATAGAAAATGTTGATTAATATTAATTATATTATTATAAATAAACATTTACATACAATCACTAAGCAAGGCTAGTAGAGTTGCGTGGACTCCAGACATTCTTGGAATGTTTATAGCTTTATTTCAAGGACAGATATAAAGGTCTTTGAAATGCTGATCTTTTCTATAAAGTCCCCTCCCCAAATGCCACTTATGTAAGATGGCCACACTTAGCCTTAATAGTTTCAAAATGCTAGGCAAGCTTTAATGAGTTATGTTTGGGGAACCCGATAGCAGAGTTCTAGGGTTGAGTTACTGCATGATTCACGGTTAAGAATATAAAATATATCAATATCTTATCGAACAGATGACGAAGCTACTCACTGAAAGAAGATTACAGCCGAAGGACGAGCCTGAAACAGCCAAAGTGGACAACCAAAGGTGAACTACTAGGTGACATAGTTATATTCATCAGTTGAACATTCTGGGAACAAAAGGGATCGGTATAGGCAAACAGGCATTCCGAAGAAATAACAAAGGCTACTTAAGTTTACTGCATCAGGTATAAGATTTTTCAAATAAAATCGAAAGAAAAAAAAAACAAGAATATTGGGCGCGACTAAATAGTCAATTTTATTTAATTATATAACATTCGATAAGGAAACATAATCCAGTATTCAATTCTACAAGTAGCCTTTGACTATGGGTCAAGCCATCCAAGCGTGTTATCGATCCACTGTTTAAGATATGAGACACGAGCATATACACCAGGATAATTTGGTCTTGCACATCCGTAGCCCCATGACACGATTCCAACCAAAACATCACCAACAACCAATGGACCACCAGAATCACCCTGACAAGAATCCTTGCCTCCACCGTCAACTCCTGCGCATACCATATCTGGATAAATCATATCTTCGCCATATTTTCGTGCACAATCTTCATTTGTCATAAGATAAACCGAAACATATTGCAATTGATCAGAACCAGATCCTCCTTCTGATAGTGCTCCCCAACCAGTTACCATTGCTTTGGTTCCAGCTCTATCATGATCCATACTTTTTGGCAGGTGGATCGGCTGAATAGCCTTAGAATAATAGAGTGGTTTCTTTAGCAGGAGTAGTGCCACGTCATTTCTGGTCGGGTTTATATCATAGTAAGGATGAACTATAAAATTATAAACACCGCGTTCAAGTCCAACTTCGGAGCGAAATGAAGTCCCTGCGACAACTGTTATATCATCCGTAAATCCATCGTAAGGAGTGCAATGGGCAGCTGTGATTACTATTCGCATACTATAAATCACTCCACCACAATAGTGTCTTCCTCTGGATCGCAAAGAAACTTGATAAGGGAAACGATCGATTGTTGTATTTTGACCTCCAACAATCCGATCATTTTTATCTGCCCCCACAGGCACACATTCCACAAACAAACTCAAAACAAGGATACATATCACTGCGGATTGAATAATATTGGAGCACATTTTTCCTAAAAATTAACACTACTTAAGAGCCTAATTTACTGATTGTAATTGGAACATCCAAGTCGCTGAAAACTGATCGAAAACTCTTTATCAAATTCGTTATATTTTGGACCCAGATTAGCGCTACTTGATTGAAGTTAATCCCCATGCTTCTGATAGTTGATAACACTATAAGTTTGAATCATGGTCAAAATGGTAAATACTCACTTGATTTAGAAAATAAATTTTTACATAAGTGACAAGGAATCTAGGATTTTATCATACTAGGCCATAATCAGCCTTGTTTTAACGCTTCAAACGGTGATACGAAACACCTGGCTGAGAAAAGTGAATTTTCTTGCTCTTACTTTTCTTTCTTCTACAAAGTTAATTTGTTCTTGGATGACGTAAATGGCTGAGACTAATTCGGGGAATTTCGAAAAACGACATCGGTTGAAGCTGGGTTGGAAGTTTCGATATCAACAATTCAGCAATAACTCAGGCAAAAACTTTCGATATTAGTCAAGACGTGAGCCAGAAATGATGAAGCTTACAAACTTAGTGTATAAGAGCTAGATTGATTCAAAGGTAGCCTAAAGGTAAGCATTTTATTTGGAATTCGCCAAAGATGTAATCCTGGCTTTCAAAGAGTTTTTGTTCTTTGATGTCTATTTACGCTCGAATTTTATATATCCTTTCGCCATAACTACCATAACTGGATCTATTATATTTTGTAATTATTTGATTAGGTATATGTACAACTGGAAGTAGACTCCAGCTTGGGCTGTGGCGCCATTGATTATATTAGCCGCATGGACAGCCGCACGCATAACTCAAATCAATTCCTATATTCAAAATACTGCAATAACGATAATTCTACATACATTCTCTAGCATACTAGTTGCATCCTTAGGTGGGTCCTTTGATCAACTACGTCATGGGTTACTTGACACGTTTACTGACATTTAACCGTTATTTTAAAATGTTTAACACCAAACCCTCTTGTAAAATTTAAGATTCAATGCTTCATCAATACTGCGAAAGATGTTTTGCTTCTCATCCTTTTTTGCCAACAGTGAAAAAGCGTCGCTAAGTCTCCAAATATTTCTTCAACTTCCTGAATATTTTTTTCTTCATAAAAATCTCAGGTACAATTTGCTTACTGTGAAAACTTACCTAAACTGTTTTTTTGTAACGTTCAACCTCATTCGCTACCAAAAGGATCATCATGGAGCATTCAGTTTTCATGTCATTGTACATTGAGTGTACCACAATTCCTCATCAAGAGGATTTTTTTCTATTGCTATTTCGTTTGTGCAAGGGGTAGCTCGACCGCAACACTGAGAGGAGGCTGATTTTTCACAACTCAAAGTTTTTACTTTTTTTCGAATCAAAATGCTATTGCCTTCAAAAAAGTTTCCTTGGGCAGCTACTCTGTCAGCGCTAAAAGTCTTCAACTTATAACTGGTTTGTCACAGTCTTTTGAATGTTTTACAGAGTTTTAAAACGTCGTCCAGTTTGAACATGCTTCAATTTTGGAAAAGGTCAACGTAAAAGTCACAAGGTAAATAGATGAATAGGTCGGTTCGGAAACAACACAAATGCATTTTAAGGTCAAAATCGCACTGATGGAAATGGTCGTGTGACACAAGGCATTGTCATAATGAAGCATCCACTAGTCTGCAACGAACTTTCTCCCAGGGAACACTCTTTTCTTGAGCCTTTCAAAGATAGTGTTAGAATTTGACAACTCTCTTATCATCCTTATTTTTATACAACGGTCTCATCTAGAGCATCAAGAGCCCTGATAAGTTCAACGTTTCCGTCTGTATTTTGAAGTTGAAGATCTCGTCGATCTGCAAGTTGTTCTCAGTATTCCAAAAATGTTTTGAGCCAGCGGAAAATTTGTGCTTACAATAAACAATATAACCCATAGGCCTGTTTCAGTCAAACTCGCGGATAAACAAAGTTTAAGAAAAACTTGAATGTGAAACATTGCTATGAACTCCGATGCCCCATTCTTGTCACACAGAACAAAAACACAAGTTCACTGATGGCGCTGTCAAAAAATAATGTGTCAGCTGTTCGAAGTTGAAACTTAGACTGAGAAAGTGATAGAGATAAACAAATAGATCTAGCACAGGCCGGCAGACACGACGTTGACAGATCGACCGCAATATTGGCAGGCTCATCATGTGTCCTTTACAACATGTGTAGAAGGATTCTTTTTGATTTAACATTTGTATGTATTTATATGTATGTAACTATTTGCTGCCACCCCATTCGTAGCGATCACTGAAGATGCAATTGTATTTGACTACCCCAATCTAGTCTAATATGGAGAACCTAGCCCAATTTCACATAATTTTTAGAGCGATTATAATATTCACTTCATGATATTGCACCATTAATATTTTATTTTGGGTGATCCAAAATGTCAAAGCCCACTTGCGCAGGGCAGCCAACGCAACTCGGCACTTGTGGGCAGGCACGTTGTCGTATAAAAGGATGACATCTTTGGCCAATTTTCCGTACTTTTTTCTGCGATACGTATTTCCAAACTCTCAATGATCGAAGCGCAGTAATTTTTGGTTATGAAGATACCTTTGTCTTTCTTATATGTCAGCAGTCAGCTTTGACATCTTAAACTTCTTTGGTGGTGGCATGCCCTTTCGTGCCAGTGCATAGAATCCTGTTTGGATTCAGGTTCATAATGCTGAATTCAAGTTGGGTCTCCAGCAATAATTCAATTCAGTAGTTCATCCAAGCTTCCAGTTCAGAGGTCCAAATCGCAGGAAGACTTTATGCAATGTTGTTTTTTCTAAGCTGGCATGAGCATTCTCGGCATTCCTCTAGCACTGACCTTTGTCATGCCAAAGTCTTCGTAACGAATTTGAAAACATTGTCGTATGGAATACTCTATAATTTTTCTTCTTTTTTTGTTCAGTTTAGCGACTTTCAATGTTTATTTTTCGACTATTTGAGTCATTTTTGGAGTTATCACTTCGATCAGCCGTCTTCAAGTGAGTAAACTATGGTTTTATTCGGACAAGAGCCCCCGTAAACGGAAGCCATCACTTTCAAAACGGTTTCAACTGACTTTTCTTGCTTGGTAAGGAACTAAACGACGGCGAGGTACCCATTTTCGCTCATAATTCACACTTACTTCAAGATTGAGATTTCACCACCCATTTGACGTTTTGCTCATCAGTTCAAGTACGCCGCAATGATACTTTTAAGTTTGCACTTAAAACACTTGCCACTTCGCCAGTTCGTCGCTGCGCTGCAGCTGATGTTTTGTCAAACATTCTAATGCTATGCTATTTCGATAAGTTTTAATGTACCAGAGAAATGAGAAGTGTTCTCATTGCTTTCTCGAGTATTTTAATGAAGAACGTATTCTGAGAAAATCGATTCCTTCGGCTAGTAAACACTCGAATGATCTTTATTGCTCGAACTTAAATTCAATCCCATTACTAATTCCAATAGATTCCAATTCAGTTGACAAAAATTATTTATGAAATAATTTACCTTATGATACATTAAGTCTTGTATTGCAATTCCTCCCAGTTTGCAACGACAACACTCGCCCCATTATATCAAATAAAAACATATTTGACAGGTCACATTTTATGTCCAAACAATTGCGGAATCCCCTCTTTGTGCACAAAAAAAGAGAGAAAAAATATGAGAAAGAGAAAAAGTTGTACACTGAGGAAAGATTTATACCAATATTTTCTATTTAACTGCAGTATTCAAGTTGTTCAACCATTGCGCAAGGTATAAGACAGCTTGACCCTAGAAAACTAAACTAACGGAAAAATTAAACTCCATAAAATTAACGCAGTGCGCGATTGGTTTCTCGAGCAGAACGGTTTTTTTCGAAATAAATCTGCACGATTTGCAGCCGTTTGTAGACCGAATTATGATAAAATAGCAAATCAAACTATTCATGAAGCACATGGCAGCTGTAACTGTAACTTAAAGTTCTATACCTCTCAAAAACCTTTTAAAGCGATCTTTTGCTATTGTTTAGTCTTCTATGACAATAGACTCCTAAGCTTCTGTTTATCACGTTGTCTTGCCGCTTGACAACCCTGTAATCAATCGATCGTCGATTTCGCACACACTTATCGTGGAATAATGGAATATTTTAGTATAGAAGAGCAAGACTTAATCTCTTCAAAAGAGCGATCAAAGTAAGGAAATCGTGAGAGTGAAATTTAACGGAAAGATCCCAAGTTGGTCAGGAGATTTCACGTGAAATTCTCTGAATTATTGACTCAATGTCAAAAAATCTTTCGAGGAAAGCCAGAATCGGTTTACTGGGTTGAATGTCAGCAATCTGTCATGAATTGGAAAGCAAGACGAATGTTTGAAAAAAGTTGTTGATGTTTCTAACGATCTATCCACCAGGGGTGCATGATTGGACTCGAAAGAAAATTCTCTTCTCTCGGATGTTGCGTAAGTCTAGCTCAATGGACCCGCGAATAAGCAAAACTCCAGGATACGTGCTGATAAAATTTAGCAAGCAGCTCGTGAATTGAGATTGAAACATGTTTAGAAGATCAGTTTTGTTCTGGTTTTTAGGATTATGGCGTTGCTGGGCCTTAAGTTTTTGGGATGGAGGTGCAAATAAACCAACTGGAAATAACAAATACTAAATTCATATTTTATTCGAATATTTCTGGTTCAAATTGGAAACTGTTAACGTAAGCAATGTTTGTTTTGAACAAAGCGGTCAGACCTGTCACAATTTACAAGGAATTTCGACGACACGAGGTATTTGAAGAAATGTTGAGTGGCGTATTGGCCGTCAAAATTTTACGATTCCATGTATTTTGACATTTTATATGAACCCTTATTTAGAAGAAAAAACCCAACGCACATTTGAACATTTACCACGCAATATGAATGTGAAAGATGTGGAAAATTGAATATCCGAACTACATTGAGTCTAGCAAAGCGAGGACAATCTAAATTTCAATTTAAATTTTTAAATTTTCGACGGAATTAATAGAAACCATACAATATCTGATTTATTTATCAAAAAATTATCGATAACGAATTTCTGAGATTTCGTGTTTCTATAAATGAATATTCCAAACATCGATTACACTTATCTGCATACGTAAAAGACATATGCTCATTGTGATGTTTTATCTTTAATTTAATTTAAATCGTATGTTGTGTGAATACGTCATCATCTTTCTTTGATTTTCAGAGATTTTCTTTGATAAGATTAGCAATGGCTTCCGCGTTTGGTTTTGTATTCTTTTTTATATTTCTTTAGAACGGTTGATTTAAGTTGTAAATTTTCATTGCTTATGGAATATAACTTCAATCGACCGAATCCTACAGTACTTCAAGATGATAAGAAAGTTTTGGAAATGTTCATGTTATTTTTTTTCAAAAGTTTTCAGTTTTCTAAATAAATGATATCCACAAACTCTTATATAGCGTTTGTTCATATCCCCAATAACTATGAAGGAATGGTATTTCTTACTTTGCAGGGAATTCCTGTAGAATGGACATTTGAATGCTGGATAAGCAACAGAGCTCAGTGCATCGGTGAAAACGGCTGATTCGATTAAAATGCCATTTTGAAGTAATCTCACACCACCGTCAACCAAAAAAAAATCAACAGGAGTATTTAAAAATTATAATCACCTGTAACTGAAAAAAGGGAGACAAGCATTCAATAGATTATCATAATAAGTATATAATCCTTCAAATATTTAAAATCAGACAAAAGCTGGAAAGTTTTTAGAGCTCAACATCTACGTCGTTGATCGTATATTACGTGTTTCTGAGCATTTTAATGAAGTAAAAAATTAAATAATAAGAATTTAGATAGTGAAAATAGAAAAATTATTCTGACTGAAACCATTTGTAGTAGCTTCCTTGTGTAATTTGTGGGACATCTGAGCATTCTTTCAATGATTATCAGCAATCAGAACCTACTATAACTGCACACAAACGTTTGAAACGCACGTTACGTTGGGCTTAAAGCAAGATAACCACTTGTCCCTCTTCTGTTTACATTGACGCTAGAGTATGGCATGAAAAGAGTCCTTATTGAGACCAGTGGTAAAGCATAACAACGCTACTAATAAGAACCAATTCAAATAAGTGGAACTGTTTTTGGATTGTAAAATTTCCAAACAAAAGTTCTCCTGGCAAAGCTTTTACGACAAATCACAATAAAATCACAACTCTTTCTATCTCTTTCTTATGTGTTTTGCTCAAAAGTAGTTCCACTTATATGTAAAAACAGTTTTCCTAAGCAACGAATCGTTCACCTACAAATGAAAAGCAAGAAAACAAGCGATGCAACACATCTAAGAAAGACTGACGCTCAAAAGAAAGATGGATTGAAACATGCGGAGCGTTTCTGAAACTTTCGATATTCATCAATAATACCAGCTGACCTGTGAGAAATTTTTTTTGAACCTAATGCTTAAATTGCCTGCACACACAAGCAAATCAATGTCCTCCATGCAAGTCTCTACTTACGCTCTTTGTCTGAGACCCAAGTCCTTCAGCAAAACTCCAAGAAGATAAGAAAAGCCTTCGAAGAAAGATGGTCCCAAAATATTTTTAGAGTGAAATGAGATTGAGACTGCCGGAATGGCGAACCAGATACAACAATGGCTTGAAACGAACAATAAGCCCGAAGCTTCCTACATTATACTCCTTTCAAAACTCCAGTTGGACGGATGCTAAAAGCGTGTTATCGTGCATCCAATACCGTAGAACATTGAAGATAAAAATCTTCAACGCTTAAGGCCAGTCTAAGGACTGAACTTAAAAGAAAACGTGAAATAAACATAAACCTACCAACATAAAAGAAGTTACAGAACTTCATCGAATCAAAAACTTTCGCAGGCCGAAGAAGATCCGGAGCCAAATTATAACAATCAGGTTAACCACATGAACAAATAGGAGTAGAAGAACACAATTAATCGCCGCCACAAAACACGATTATAGCAATTGTAATTCAAAGTTGAACAATCCAAACAATAAGCACAAAACTCAGATTTTAAATTAATTATTTAAATTTTTTTTATTTAATTTTTGTAAATTTACAATTTGCTGTTGATCCAGCTGCGAAGGTTACCAACGCTAGCGTAAACGCCTGGGTATCCTGGACGAGCGCATCCATAGCCCCATGAGACAATACCGACCAAGGTGTTACCAACAGCCAATGGGCCACCAGAGTCTCCTTGGCAAGCGTCCTTTCCTCCTTGTGTTTCACCAGCGCACATCATGGTCTCGGTGATTTCACCACCATAAGCCCTGTTACAATCAGCGTTGGAAACAACTCTGACATCGACGTATTGGAGGACTGATGGAGATGATCCACCTTCGGTGAGGGTACCCCAACCAGTGCAGATTGAGATGGTTCCGGCGCTGACAACTGATCCTTCCTCAGCAAGAGCAATTGGTTGGATGCTTGGACCATAGCTGAATCCGCTTTCGAGGAACAAGATGGCTACATCGTTGTCAATAGTCCAGCTGTCATACCTCTCGTGGATGACGACCCTGCTCACCTTAATGCTGACACCTCCGCTGGTACGGAATGTGGTACCGGCAGTGATGGCCAAATTGGAAGCTGAAACGCCTGTAACGCAATGGGCAGCACTGATGATGACATTGTTTCTGAAGATGGATCCACCACAACGATGGCTACCGAAGTATTTCATCGAGACAGTGTATGGGTACTCCTCGATGGTGGTAGCCTTGCCACCAACAATACGGGCTTCCCAGAGAGGGGTAAGACCTCCTGGAACAGCGGCACCGAGGGTGCAGGCTACGAGAGCGCTCAAAACAACTAAACGGAACATGGCGTTTACTGAACTTTTGATTCAACCCGCGATCCTTTTATACTCAAACCATTAATGGTTATCTTCGAAAGGATAAGATTTATCAGTTTGATTATTGCACTTCGATTTACTCAATTCATTCAAAATAAGATTAGGAGCTTAAAAGAAATCTGTAAATTTCGATAAGAAGTTTCAGTACAATTGAATGGGAAATGCATTGTCTAGCGTGAAAAAAACCCAGATTTAGAGCAATAGACAAATAATTATGGATGTAAGTATAAATCAAATGTGGACATAAAACAAAGGCAAGAGGTAAAATATCTTCGAAGTGAAAAATGATTTGATAATTTGACTGTAAATTTATTTTGAAGTCTCACATAAATTCAAATAATTTAATTAATTCAAATATTTTCTAATATTTTGGCAAAAGTTCTTCTGGCCATAGTAATATTGAAGAATATAGAAGTACTTTGATGTTTGGGGTGCAATGTTAACTTATTGATTAAAAATTTAACAATTTTATCAATTTAACAATTTTTCTCCACGTCTTTATTCTTGATGTCACTATATATATTAAATATATCGACGCTGTAAGCACTCACACAATTAGAACAGGGTCTACGCTGGCAAACCTTTCACTCTCACCACTCTGAAGGAAAATTCCCCAACCACCAAACATACTGCAACAAGGAAATAGATAATTCAATTCAAACGATGTCAAACTTTATTCAAGACAAATGTGGGAACATAAAAAAGTCTTTATTCGAACAAGTGCTATTAAAGAAAATACCTGAAGAGGATCTTCCACAGAAACTTAAATGGAATCGATTCAGAAAATGTCACACTACAGTTCCGAATAAACTGTCTGGAGGCTCTAATGAGGTAAAACACAAGCTGACTCCAACGAAACCTTCCTCCATCGTATTCAAGGAGATCAATTTCCTTCAGACTGTCATACAGTAAAGTTCTCCTTAAACCCCCATTGAAATAAATGGACTTAGGTGTGCCATAATGGAACAGCAACAAACTGCCTGTCTGCTGGACGTTACGCCCAGTTGTACAGGAAAAGATCGACTTCGAACGGAAGCATTCGCACAATTAATGAAAAACTGTCATTGAATTTCTAAACGAGAAGCACGGCTACTATCTTACTATATTCCGAGGGTATTCCGAATAACATACTAAGGAAATGCTTTAATGCCAGAGGTCACACACCTTCATTATTATTGACTACATGAGCAATGGATCTTTTCCCTTCATGAAAACAACGGCTTCACTGCAACCACACTTCAAAAGAGTCAATCGACGACTTTTAAAAGTTCAGAGCAAGATTTCTGCTTCCAAACTTAGATGAAATCCAGAAAAAAATGCACAACTTCCCTTCAAAGCTCTTGCCAAACCACTAACACCAGCACAAAAATTCGGGTTTTATGAAAACGTTTCTACTGAACAAGCGGTCTTACTCTTCCAAGACTACATCTCACCCGGTCTAAAGAAGAAAGAAGTAACTGAGGCCTGCTGCAGCAACCATGAAAAAGTTGACTCGACGTGGTCAAAAGCCCCTTATAAATACTCCTTAAATGTCACAGCTGACAAAAGTTATAGCCAAATTCTTTTAATTCAAAGGGCACTCCTAGAGAAATTACTCATGCCTACTCCAGTACGATCACGTTCCCTCTGTAATATTCGGCCCTTATGTCTTCAACTTCTATCTTCAGGACATCGGAACTCTACTGCTATTAAAAAACAGTATACATCACTCTTTTCGAAACTATACCACCAACCACCATCCCCAAAAAATCTTACATGCGGATGAAATACTATTTCTCGCTACTCGCTACCAGTCAAAATGGGCCCTGTCAAACAATGCAGTAAACACGAACTCATATGCTTTCGAAACGCCCTCTCTCTCTCTCTCTCTCGCTTACAAATACTACCGATCCGCGTCAGCTGAAAGCAAAGAACTCTCTATCTTTCTCTGTGCCCTAAGAAACACTATAAAATACTTGGGCGTTCTATTGCAGCACCGCGTTAAATTCAGTTCTCACGTGTGTAGAGCCATCGAAAAAACCACTTCTTACATAATTTTGTTCTTGCCACTCTACATTATAATATGTCATAGCAAGAAGCGCGAAAATTCTTGTGTACCACACCCTCACCAGACCTATTATTTGCTACGACTCCCATGCTTGATTCACTGATTCCGCCACCATATAAGACGGGCTTCAAACTTCCCCAAGGAAAATATTGACAGACGCTTTGTCCAAATATAAATGACTAAACAAAAAACACGCCCGGTGTGCTATCCTATACAGAGAAATAAAAAGTAAATCTTTTATTCAATAAAAAATCGAGCCTACCTTGGAACTCTTAATTAAATTGACAACACACCCAAAAGCTACAATAAGGTAATTGGTTTCCTGGAATATTGCTGAGAATATTGCTTCTCTATACTTCTCGCCAATTTAACTGCTTACTTTTAACTCTTTTACCAATCTTACTATCTACCACCTTACTCCTTTACGGAAACACAAGCCCCGTGCTATACACAGCCATCGCACGGTAATAGCGGCTAACGAATTTGCGCCAGCAACAGATGAACTTCTTTATTGATCAATAAGACCCATTCTGTCACCAATGTAAGCTCTAGAGATCCCCCTCCCCCTGTTCTAACAGTTCGGGATGCATCACAAATAAGTGATACATTTGTGGTAACGCCATCTAGTAACGCCACAGGATGCAGAAAAGTCGGAGCAAACAACTGTTCCCAGGTCTTCCCCCGGTCTTTTCAGCCATACCAGCTCTTCGACGACAATCTCAACAACAATAAACTACTACTGCACTGCACGACAGCTTAGCTACTCACATCTCATTATTGCTTTTTGATGGTCCCTTAGATAAAGACTGGAGCTCGATCGTGTTTGTCATTATTTGGTTCTGACTTCGAATAATTGTCGCAATAAAAGTATTTTTAAACAACTTTGGGATTTACTACTTGCACACACATGTATACCCCAGCAGAAAATACAATGAGCTTTGCAGGATAGAGAGCTTAAAAAGAGTTTGCGAAGGCTAGCTTTCTGAGCTTAAATGTATGGCAGACTGATTTATCAGTAATCGTATATGTTCATCATAGTGAATGAATAAAATTTATTTAAGAAAAACTGTCTATATCAATTCGGACAATCTTTCATATCCAAAAAATTCGCTTCAAGAATACATCTTCAACATTTAAGTTGAATGTCAAATTACCTTAGGAAAACTATTTGATTTTTTTACCTTTTGTAAAGACTTTCCTCCGTCAAAGTATTTAATATTTTGAATGGTAAGAGTGCTAAGCTGATTACAATAGAAACGCAATGCAAACGCGTTGTGGATGAGCATTCGTTACGATTTAGTGTTAGAAAACTGCAATATTTGACAGGACAGCAAAAACAGTACACCGGTTTGGGTGGGCTATATATTTAGGCTTTATTTATTATATATATTTATATTTATTATTATTTATATTTATTATTTATTATTTATTTAGTTATTTGCATCTTCTTCAAAAAAAATTTTTTTTTGCATTTAAACTGTGCATGACTTTTGTTACATAAACCATAATATTTTTTTCAAATCTTCGGAAGAACCCAGGAAATCATTCTTGCCGGGCGTGGACACCACTTGAGAATCCTCCAGCCTCTATTGAAACGACAAGTGTCACTTCGTCGTCACTCTTTGATTCCCCTGGGAAGAATTAATTTTCCAGTTTATTCAAAGATGCACCATATTGGTCGATACAAGAAAACGTCTTGATATTCATTCGTCTAAACATAAAAACGGGTTCTTGGCATGAGACGAACTTGTCCCTATTTTCATCATTTGGTATAACATGAGCCTTTAGCAGACCATCAATTTGACAAAGAAGTCGACCGTTAAAGCTTGTCTCAAATGTTAGAACTTTAGCTGCATAGTTTTTAGCTTTGAACTAGCAGCTTTGAACTAGCCTGCCATTCAACTTAGGCTGAAGTATAGACTTAAGGTTTGTTGCTACAATATCAACCTTTATCCACCAATTAGTTGGTACTCCAAGTCGTTTTAATTGCTGATCATCGTTTCGTCTCACTGTTCAATGTTAACTCCCAATTTGGGGTTGAGGGCAACATAATTCATGTGACCGATTATCAGAGATTTTCATCTTGACGGACAGTAAGGAACTTATTCAACGGGTCAAATTCCTGACGGTCAGCTTCATTAGTCTACTGTCAATGTTGGAAATTCTTTGCAGTATTCCCTCTCAACCCGTTTCTGCAACCACCCCTTTTTTTATTTTCTCAAGATTCTATCCGTGGTTCTCCGGTTGAAACGGCAATACGTCTGCATAATCCTTTCTGTTCAATCCCTGTACTAAAGAACATCTTGATTGCTATTACCTAAATCACCTCGCGATAGCGATTACCTTCAAAGTTATCGCAAGGAAGAGATACAGTTTCTGCGGAAAACGTTTTAATTTGAATAGGAACAAATCTAAGTCGAATCTAGTCCTTGGAGATATTTTCGAGTACTAAGTACGAAATCCTGGTCTTGTTCAACAGGCATTTCACGCTTAGAGCACAACGTCAAAAATATACATCTTTTTTATAAATTAAAAACAACAGATTTTCGACCATCAATTAGAGTATTTTATTTCATTTTTGCAAATTTACAATTTGCTGTTGATCCAGCCGCGAAGGTTACCAACGCTAGCGTAAACGCCTGGGTATCCTGGACGAGCGCATCCATAGCCCCATGAGACAATACCGACCAAGGTGTTACCAACAGCCAATGGGCCACCAGAGTCTCCTTGGCAAGCGTCCTTTCCTCCTTGTGTTTCACCAGCGCACATCATTGTGGCGGTGATGCTTCCAGTACCGTAAGCCCTGTCGCAATCAGCGTTGGAAACAACTCTGACATCGACGTATTGGAGGACTGATGGAGATGATCCACCTTCGGTGAGGGTACCCCAACCAGTGCAGATTGAGATGGTTCCGGCGCTGACAACTGATCCTTCCTCAGCAAGAGCAATTGGTTGGATGCTTGGACCATAGCTGAATCCGCTTTCGAGGAACAAGATAGCAACATCGTTGTCGATGGTACGGCTGTTGTACCTCTCGTGGATGACGACCCTGCTAACCTTAATGCTGACACCTCCGCTGGTACGGAATGTGGTACCGGCAGTGATGGCCAATGAGGTAGCTGAAACGCCTGTAACGCAATGGGCAGCACTGACGATGACATTGTTTCTGAAGATGGATCCACCACAACGATGGCTACCGAAGTATTTCATCGAGACAGTGTATGGGTACTCCTCGATGGTGGTAGCCTTGCCACCAACAATACGGGCTTCCCAGAGAGGGGTAAGACCTCCTGGAACAGCGGCACCGAGGGTGCAGGCTACGAGAGCGCTCAAAACAACTAAACGGAACATGGCGTTTACTGAAATTTTCACTAGAACTCGCCTTCTTTTATACCAAAAATGACCGAATTTTATCTTCGCAAGGATAAGATTTCCTAGATTGCTGACTGTCTCCAGAGATAAGAAGCTTACATAGAGTCTACGATTTTGATAAGATGTTTCATTGCGGCGAAGTTATGACTTCATAGAAAAACGCATAATATTCATAATCTAACTATAGTACAATCATTATCTGTCAGTCCAGAAAACTTATAAATTTAATATTCGAAAACAATTGAATGAATTTCATCGGTGTACGTCACATCAAACGACGGATTTAAACGAAAATTTGCAGGGCTGTAGTGTAAGAAATTGACCTGCAATGCAACTGCTGACAGTTAGAGTTTAATACCAATCACATATTCCAATCAGTCTACAAGTTTTTATATTTTCAACTTAAAGTAAATATTTATACTGATGAACTGAAAACGCAGCGTTTTATTATTTAAAGTTTTATCTAATGTACCCACTCCATCAAATACTTATATATAAACTTCATTATCTACAATAAAACCATTGGAAAAATAATATTTTAAGCATATTAAACGACAACGAACAATGTTAGATACCTGGAAAATATGAGCTAAGGAAATATGAAGTAAGGTCTACAATATATATGGAAAATATGAGGTAAGGAAGAAAACTGGACCACTTTCGCTTCCTGTCAACCAAATACGAGGACCTATTGATTACTTGCAGTGGCAATAGAGACACGTCAAATATCCTGCAAGTGAACCTGCAAGTGTCATGTTGCAATGAAAGAAACCAGACATGAATATGTACAAAACTTCGCAATGTTTATTGAGAGCTCCAGATTTGAATGGGCGCAATTTCACAGTGTCCTTTACCACCGTCCTCGACTATATAGTAAATCGTAAAGAAGTATCAGTTTACATTTAGGAACACCAACGTTTATACTGGTTGATTTGGTTGGAGTAATCTCTTTCAGCGTCAAGAATAGCTTTGGCCCATAGCTATTCCTAACCCTGTAAAAGCAACTCCCCCTTAATTCAATGTTCCTTACTCTGTTATCTGGCAAGGTCGGCCGCTTTGCTTTAAACTGAAAATCTAGTTCCAGTTTTATAAGTAAATTTAAAAATAAATGTTTAGGAACCTCAAGAACACTAACTCCTGACGGGTTTAATAGAATCAAAAAATGAACAATAGCAGTAAGAAGCTCCTTGGAACCAGATCTTCTTTCTTGCGAGGCGAATTTGCACGAAAGGAAGAAATAAATTACTACAAAACCAAAAAAAAAACTGATACTAAATTCAAGAGTATGGTAAGAGGCATTTTTGCCCACCTTTGTCTTCATGTCCTATCTCCAACTAGCTTTGCTTACGAATTCCTATGCATCAGGAAATTGGCGTCGAATATTTCGATGTTTTTGATGTCTCATTGGATGATCCGCACTTCAAGGGTTGAGATCCACGTTTAAGGGGCTTCTGTCGTGATTACAGCAGTATCACAAAGGATCTTGAATTCATTGAGAGAAAGATGATCGGTTAAATGGAAAGGGTTTTATAAGAGAAAGCAAGTAGTGGTTTTTATCGTGCTTGGTGATCAGTGATGTTTGCGGGCGGCAATACTCCTGAGCAATATACGTACAGGGTGCAACTATAGTTTAGGTACGAGGGTGGTTCAAATATAACCCGGAATTTTCGAATAGACGCACAAAAAGTTGTGTGTCAAAAAACTGGCTGGACTGGATATGGTGAAACTGGTCTTTAATGAGACGCGGAGAACAGCTAGGACTGCGTTACCTTTCTTTTTAGTGTCGTATTAGCCATGAGCGAAGAGGATGTACTAGTACCTGTTGCGAAGTGGATTATACGTTTTTTGATAAAAGAAAATCCAAATTCAGCTGAAATTTATCGAAATCGAATTTATCGAATGAGTGCCTCTCTAAGGCCCAAGTATTTGATTTGCGCCGCTTTCTGAAATGGCCGAAAAGTGATGGCGAGCTTGCCACATGCGCGACGCCTTAGAGCCAGTGTCACCGATGAAGACGTTAGCACTGTTGGAAAGCGTGTTTTGGGTGAACGACACAGTGATGTTCGCAATATGGCCGGGAAAAGGCCCTTAGTGTAGGTAATTTTGAGCCAATAATTCATGAAGGGTTGAGTAGCAGCAAAATGTCGGTCAAATGGGTGAGAAAACTTCTGAATTTTGAGCAGAAATTTACGCGTTAGTAAGTTTGTATCAGTGTTTTAAAGCGGTTTGAAAAAGAGGGGAGAAGTGAGAATTTTGACCGCAGACAAAACGTGAGTACATCATTATACGTCGGAGAGTAACCGTGCATAACAGAGTTTACGGCCTCAGCTGGGAAGCTGAAGTGCCCCGTGTTTTTGGCCATTAGATGATTAATATCCCTCTTCCTTTCACTATATTATTTTTTTGGCCCATTGAAAGAGCCATTCGGTGGAACACGTTACGAAGAAAATGATGAAGTGCAATCATTTGGGCGAGAATGACTACATGAAAAACCGCGAGATTTTTTCGAAAAAAAAAAGCCATACCAAAGCTTCCGAAAAAAAAAGCAAAAATGCATACAGTGTGCTACAGTGAGACTGCTGAGAAAAACTGTCGGAACTGCAGCTCTGTAATTGAAAAGTGAAATTTTGTATCGCGAAATTCCGCGTTATATTTGACATCAACACAATTTCCTATAAGTCTAGTGACAAGTAGTCAATAAAATTACAGAGTCTATCCTCCTCGCTCCAAACTATGATTTGCAAGAAGAGACACTAGTATTTATGCAACAAACACAGTAACAACATAAAATTCAAGGACGATTTTACAATGCAGAAGTGAAGGGTTCAATAAGAATATTATTCTCATAATATATATGAGCCTATAAAATTGCTCTGCCTAGTGAACATTGAAAAAAAGCCTCTTTTATGACTATCGTCACTCAATTGTGGACACGTTCTTGATAGGCTTTCCCCAATGAGCGCTCTTAGGTGAAATTTAAAACGTAGTTTAGCTCGTATACATACGGTTTTCTTACGCTTTTTTTGATTGAATTAAAGGAAAGCCATGTGCAAAAGGGGGCTGCAAAACATGGAGTCTGTCCAGCTCATCCTCCCTACCCTCATGTAAGAATTTAAGTAGGATGCAACTTTCCAGGAACTCTTATCCCATCCATTCAGTAACGGGCTAGCAGTGGTCCTTCATTGAAGAATATAAAAAAATAGATAATCATGAACTGAGGCATTTGAACATAATCATCCAAATTCAACACAATGATTGTTGTAATTCAATGTTGACGAATCAAACACAAAACATGGATTTTAAATTAATTATTTAAAGTTTTTTTATTTGACTTCCTTTAATTTACAATTTGCTGTTGATCCAGCCGCGAAGGTTACCAACGCTAGCGTAAACGCCTGGGTATCCTGGACGAGCGCATCCATAGCCCCATGAGACAATACCGACCAAGGTGTTACCAACAGCCAATGGGCCACCAGAGTCTCCTTGGCAAGCGTCCTTTCCTCCTTGTGTTTCACCAGCGCACATCATTGTGGCGGTGATGCTTCCAGTACCGTAAGCCCTGTCGCAATCAGCGTTGGAAACAACTCTGACGTCGACGTATTGGAGGACTGATGGAGATGATCCACCTTCGGTGAGGGCACCCCAACCAGTGCAGATTGAGATGGTTCCAGCGCTCACAACTGATCCTTCCTCAGCAAGAGCAATTGGTTGGATGCTTGGACCATAGCTGAATCCGCTTTCGAGGAACAAGATAGCAACATCGTTGTCGATGGTACGGCTGTTGTACCTCTCGTGGATGACGACCCTGCTAACCTTAATGCTGACACCTCCGCTGGTACGGAATGTGGTACCGGCAGTGATGGCCAATGAGGTAGCTGAAACGCCTGTAACGCAATGGGCAGCACTGACGATGACATTGTTTCTGAAGATGGATCCACCACAACGATGGCTGCCGAAGTATTTCATCGAGACAGTGTATGGGTACTCCTCGATGGTGGTAGCCTTGCCACCAACAATACGGGCTTCCCAGAGAGGGGTAAGACCTCCTGGAACAGCGGCACCGAGGGTGCAGGCTACGAGAGCGCTCAAAACAACTAAACGGAACATGGCGTTTACTGATCTGTTGACTGCCAATTACCTTCCTTTTATACTAAAATTATTGATTTTTATCAAGATGAAGATTAAAGTGTGAACTTTTTGATTGATGGGAATGATTTTAAATAGTTGATTTATTTTAAGAAAGATAAGAAGCTTATCGGAATCATCAGTTTTTGATAATAGTTTTCAACTCTTCAACAAAATGGAAAACCCGCTGACGAACATTTGATTTGAGCGCGTCGCATTAATTTAGCGTCTAACAGTGTGCCACATCGAATTTTCTGAGTACGAATTTTCTTTCTTGTGGAAACTCACTTGAGTATTTGTTGAAATACGGTTCATTGATTCCAAAGAATCTGAATTCCTTCTGTAAGGAGACTGTATTTTCCTTTTTAAAAAAAGCGTGATCCTGTTTACACCAAAAATAGTGCGTAAGTGATTAGAATGTCATGGTGACTTTGATTATCCATTAATGTTGATAAACTCTTTGAAACCATAACATACATGCCACTTACTTCTATTAGTTACAACTAAGTTTTGCCTGGAGTCCTTTATTTTGCCACTTCTATATCTGTGCATCCTACTAATAAGGTTTAAATTCGCTTCACAAAAAAGGATACTTGAGGAGGAGTTTCAAACCTATTGGAACTCCAGCCGAGTAAATATTTAACTAAATGAACGCAAGCTATTTTCAGATACACAGCCCATGATTTCCACCAAAAAAAGGTTCCTTAACTTAATATAAAATAGTGAGACAATTTGCAGATCCAATCAATAAAGTTCATAATTCTTCTGGCTGCTACTAACTTAATATGCATTAGTGCATTGCATGAACTATGCAACCAATTAATTTACCGTTCTAATTACAGAATTTTTCAGATTATTATTTAAATTTTTTTAAATTTATTTTGCAACTACATCATCGCATACCCAAATTCTACTGGAACAGATCATTTGATGTCTAGACCTGTTTTATCAATGTCCAGATCTGCGGATAAGTTAACTCCTTACAAAAGAAAAAGGTGATAGTTATATGCAAAGTCAAGGATTCAGTCGGTTTTTTTTCTAATCAAACATAGCTCCTATTTGTCTGGGATATTTCTTATTGTTTTCTTATCACTCATATGAAATCAAATCTAATCGTAATCTAAGTCTGCCATCGAAATTGTTTGTCGCATTAATAAGCTTCTAGATCTTTGATTCAACATTAAAGCAAATAACGAGACAGAACACCATTTCATTTTTAAATCAATTACGCATAATCGAAGCAGACATCAAATTTGCGTTTTTTCCCGTAATTATTTTAATCTCAAGACAGATAATACTCATGAATGAATAGACACACTCCTCGTGATTGTGGAAAGCTGAAATAATGAAAATTGGAAGTGGAATTCATCGTTAAACTTCTACATAAAGTGAACCAAAACTCATGAAGAAAATTCAGCAACCATTATTGTAGCTTTATGCTGTCGTCAGTTTTTTGATCCATTCAGATTTGTGACACTCTAACTGCAAGGAAATTTAATAAATTCACAATTTTTAAAATTTTTTAAATTTAATTCACATTAATATAAACATAAAACAAACCTAAAACTGGTTCTGTTCCACAACTACTAATACTACTACTTCTACTACTACTTTCACTCCTCGCATTACTTCCACTACTACTGCTACTATTGCTACTCCTACTTCTACTACTACTACCACTGATACTAATACTACCACTACTACTACTAGTACTACTACTAGTACTACTCCCATTACTACTACTACTAATGCTACTACTACTACTACTACTACTACTACTACTACTTCTACTATTACTACTACCACAACCACTTCAGCGCCCAAACTAAAGATCCAATTATCCAGTACTCTTTTCAAAAATTAGGTTCGTATCTCGTCAATCTTCGTCGTCTCGAGACGAAGGTTGTCCACCAAATGATTAAGCGTCTCGGGTATGTCGGTTTAGATAATTAACTTGACCCATCCTCACAAGAATTAGACCAGCGGTGTTAAAGCAGAAGTTTTGCAAGCCAGTTCACAGGGCCAAAACGAGTAACTCTGTACTCAAGTGGTATTTCTTTCAACAAGCTACGAGCACGAGCTGTATGGCACCTTGCGCCATCATGTCAGAGTCAATTCTCAAACGAAAAAGTC
Organism: Stratiomys singularior; assembly: GCA_954870665.1. Taxonomy (NCBI): domain Eukaryota; kingdom Metazoa; phylum Arthropoda; class Insecta; order Diptera; family Stratiomyidae; genus Stratiomys; species Stratiomys singularior. The sequence goes on along the minus strand of OX940881.1, from coordinate 22,738,564 downwards.
AACGGTCATGCCTCTAGAACAGTCACCATTGATGATAATGTTATTCTTAGAAGCATTTTTTGAAAAAATATTGATTACAGTTTTGTTTATTGACGTAGCCATTCAACCAGAAATGAGCCTCATCGCTAAACCAATAGGCCAATACACTGAATCTACGACATGTTTGTTGGTCCTTCGGCTGCGATTCCTGCACGAGTTGCATTTTGTAAGCCCGCAAACGAAGATCCTTCCGTAAAATTTTATATTATGTGGATGGACATAATAATGTCCATCAGACTTAATCGTAGAGCACGATGTCGAAGGGATTCACTAGCATTTTCATCGATAGTACGCTCTACAGCATATGTGGTTCCTTTACGCGGTACATTACGTCTAGATGGATGCGTATTATCAGTGAGAGTAAACGTGGTGAGGAAGCGGCCCACAGTTAATTGAATCGATTGCTCTGACAGACGATTATGTTGCCCATAAAGTTAACGGCGTGCACATGGAGTTTCTCGCACAAAACCGTTCTTTTTTGGAGTAAATCCACACAATTTGCTAACGTTGCTTAGTGATCAACCTATTGATACATAGTATGTGATACATAATTTCATACATAGTTTTTATAAAAAAAGAGTGGCTAGCTTAAAGTTCTCTAACTTGAAAAAAATCCTATATTTATTTCAGTATGGAAATATTGATCGTTTTCCCGATAAGTTATATTTTATAACGAACCCAATGATATTTTAGTTAGTGGACAAGACCTTTAGGAAACAATACTACACAACGTGAAGATACGTTTATAATTAAATTTGACACTCATACTTGTTCGAATCTCTACTATTACCTTCACTTTATTTTTACTATTACAAATTCTTCTCTATAATGGGGGGTCCAAAAGTCATTTTATATTCCAAACAAGGATAAAAATCACATGATTCATATGAGATCAAAAAAATTTGTTTATTATACAATTACACAAAATAGGCATTTATTCCGTAAAATAATACCATCCAGATGTGACTGTTGATTATTTTGATATTGCTGTAACCTGGAGCGAGAATTTTTAATTACTGCCATACAAATGCTATGTGAATTTTTTTGAATTTCCTCTCGGGTATTTGATTTTAATTCTCCAAGAAACATGGGTTGTTGTTATAAACTTTACTTTGAATGTATCCCCGAAGGATATAGTCCATTACTGATAAGTCTGAGCTACGAGCTGACCGGTTGTTGAGGCCTGTTACGAATATTACTTTTTGGCGAAAAATTTCGCAAACTGATTTCAAAGTGTTGTTGTAGGTATGACATGTTGCTCTTTGATTAAAATTTCCTTCTTAAAACCATTAATTGAAACCAAACACCATAAAAGCCTGTTTCGTTGAAGTAAAAAGTGTGTCACTTTGGTACCTGAAATTTTACCTTTTCACATACCCATTCAGGTGGAAGTGCACCTTATCAGAGAAAATAATGCTGGTGAACTTTTTCAACATCTCATTAGCAAACTGCAACCACCAAGAGGAATCCTGAGGCTTTAATTCCTGCGCAATTTGAATGTTGTACCGATATTAATGTGAATCTTTGTGAAGAATGTGACGTTAAGTGACACTAAACAGCTTTCGAGTAGAAAGTCCAGGTTGTTCGCGAATAGAGACTCTTATATGCTTTACGAATTCGGGATCCCTTGCTGTTCTATACCAGTTTGATCATGGTAAATTTGTATTTTATTGGTGGTTGATTTGCGTCTCCGCGAACTTCTGCGCCCATTTTTGATCAGTTGCGCAAAAATCGAAGAATCGTTGTTTCGATATTACTCAGTATGCAAAACGAACGCTCTGATAAACGCTTTCGATGCACCTAAATCCCGTTGGCCGTTTTTTCGTTGCATTACCAGTTGCTTAACATCGGCGTCGCTGCGTGACAGTTGGGTGATGCCAAATGACGGCGTTATAATGTCTAAATCCATTCGGGCCAAATAAATAAATTTTCCCTTCTCTAGAAAAAATCAGGGGCTTCTCTTTTTTGTCTACTTTGAAACTTCCTTGATAAGTCAATACTACTCGTGTTGTGATTCAGTTCGAAGTCAACTTGATGACTCTTTTCTATAAATATCCAAACCTGTTGTCAAATTAATTCCAGCCTTTCCATTCCTGCCAGTAGTATACACGGTTTTCGCATTACCTGGTTTTCTCCTAGTGACTATTCTCAAATTATGTTCATCTCCTAAGGTTTTGGCACTCCACCTCTTCCTATTTTATACAAAATATTTATTAATATTTAGATCGAATGCTTCCCGTAGTTTAAAAAATAGTGAGAAGTTGTTCAGGTGTTCAGATGTCGCGCCGAAAAAAATAAACAAAAAAATTTCTCAATATATACGTCCAAAGGAAAATGGTAATTCAGATGAACTTCCTCCATCCTCAAATGCCACAACCTCACCCCTATCGCACGCATCAGGCACCTATTTCGCAACCATCCCCTTACCGACCCGCAAAAGAAACAGCGTGTTAACATATCATCTCACACTCATCTATGATAAGTATCTCGTATGAATGATTGCAAAATATCCTGCATTTGACCATTAATAAGCTGTCTGCGAGATGATGGCCGCGTTTGTTGACTGTTAAATAGAGACTGTTTGGCTATATTCATGTGTAATCCGAAGAAGCTTTTTCACCAGCGATTGACAAAGCAAGGATCCATCATATATCATCAGGATCTGAAGTCAAAGCAGAATCTCCTCCAAAATATTTTTTGGGATTCACAATGAGTGATCCACGCCAACTTTTTGCAAACGTGAAGAAGTATCACTGCAAAATACTACAGGAATTGATTGGGTCAACCGGACGCCCTATTGTTTACAGCCTTGTTGACAACAAAAAAGGTTTCGCTCGTCATGAAAACGATGCAACCAATTCGTCCCGAATCATTTCGAACAAACACATCAAAGAACATTCGAACAATCATGCCTGTGCGTACTTTTTCTTAATAAATCCTCTATTATAATTGTCTTATATAAATTTTGTATTGAAGTATAAACAGTCCTTAGAAAAAAGACCATCACAGTCTGGTTCCATCATTTGCTTCATATAAAAAGAAAAAAAAAATTTTCAAACTCTGCTCAATAATATAGATATGACTTAAGTCATAAACCATAAATGTGTTTGCACACCATTTTTTATATTAGGAAACAATAGCTTCAAATTGATAATTTTTTTATTTGACTTCCTTAAATTTACAATTTGCTGTTGATCCAGCTGCGAAGGTTACCAACGCTAGCGTAAACGCCTGGGTATCCTGGACGAGCGCATCCATAGCCCCATGAGACAATACCGACCAAGGTGTTACCAACAGCCAATGGGCCACCAGAGTCTCCTTGGCAAGCGTCCTTTCCTCCTTGTGTTTCACCAGCGCACATCATTGTGGCGGTGATGCTTCCAGTACCGTAAGCCCTGTCGCAATCAGCGTTGGAAACAACTCTGACATCGACGTATTGGAGGACTGATGGAGATGATCCACCTTCGGTGAGGGCACCCCAACCAGTGCAGATTGAGATGGTTCCAGCGCTCACAACTGATCCTTCCTCAGCAAGAGCAATTGGTTGGATGCTTGGACCATAGCTGAATCCGCTTTCGAGGAACAAGATAGCAACATCGTTGTCGATGGTACGGCTGTTGTACCTCTCGTGGATGACGACCCTGCTAACCTTAATGCTGACACCTCCGCTGGTACGGAATGTGGTACCGGCAGTGATGGCCAATGAGGTAGCTGAAACGCCTGTAACGCAATGGGCAGCACTGACGATGACATTGTTTCTGAAGATGGATCCACCACAACGATGGCTGCCGAAGTATTTCATCGAGACAGTGTATGGGTACTCCTCGATGGTGGTAGCCTTGCCACCAACAATACGGGCTTCCCAGAGAGGGGTAAGACCTCCTGGAACAGCGGCACCGAGGGTGCAGGCTACGAGAGCGCTCAAAACAACTAAACGGAACATGGCGTTTACTGATCTGTTGACTGCCAATTACCTTCCTTTTATACTAAAATTATTGATTTTTATCAGTTTAAAGATTATGGTCATGGATTTTTGTATTGTTCTTTGAGGTACGCAAAATGTTTTATTCAAGATAAGAAGCGAGCAAATCAAGATAACAAGTCCGAAAACGACAAAAAGTAAATTTTGGGTACCCTTTTGTATCGCAGCATTTTAAGGATAAACCCATTGTTAAAACTTTTAAAGTTAAGCATTTATTACATTTTTCAAGTCATACATAGCTCAATCCACCGGCTGTTAAGTTTGAACTTTTTACAAGACGTGGAATCCAGACATAATCGCCATCATACAAAAAAGCGCTGACGCTCCTTTATGAAACAGAAAGGGATAAATAAAGATAAAATCATGGGCACAACACGATCACCAGATGGAACCTAGAAAGAACACCATAGCCTAAGGTTACCATATTAAGGCAAGTTTGTACAGAGATTTATCGGACAACTTTGCGTAAATTATAGAATAATATCAATGAAAATTTAAAGCTTATGCGTCTCCACATGTTAGCATAAATTTGATGTATCGCTTCATTTGCAGTATATTCTGAACAAAAATCCGATAAAGGATCAACTTTCAAACTTTGCTTGTTCAGGCTACAATTATTCCACAGAGACCATAATAAAGAAGTGAATACCATGAGCAATTGATACCATAATGAGCGATTCCTTAACATAAGATTCCAGATGGCTCATGGAAAATGTTCCGAACATTGTAATGCGTAAATTTCTGTAAACAAATTATTATGCAATTTTCAACGACAATTCTCTTGCAGTGAAGCAGGAGGTTGCTAAAATCAAGCAAAAACCATTATTTTAAGGGGCGGCTGTACCGCTATTTAAATACAACAACAAAGTCTCCTGATACTCATAAATGCTCAAGACATCGAATTCGAGAGGCTTGAAAAAAATTAACACAGCTCATTGATGTATCGGATTCGTCCTTGGCCCCGTCTAGCTTCGCTCGAATTATCCGCCTCATGACCCGCAGGCGCTCCAATTTATTTAATTGCGTTCAATATATTTTCTGGGACTGAGGTTACTATTCATGTTTCACCCCCATACCAAAGCACATGTCTTATCACAGATTTATACACCCGAAGCTTTGCTATCCTGTGTATGCAACTGGTCTTTATAATCGTCAAAACTAAATAAAACGTTTTATCCGCTAGCTGTACTCTTCGGCGTATTTCATCTCTCTCATTAGCGGTTCTCGATTGTATATCGTTATTGATGTGGACATTGGAGGTTATCGACGTCATTGTCATACAACAAACTACTTTGGCTGGCTATCAAAGTGAAGTATTGTTTGATACAATACATTACAATCAATACTGTCGTATGCTTGCTTAAAGTCAACGAACATCTGGCAAACGTTTATGTTGAATTTTGAGTATTCCTCAAGTACCTACTTGACATTAGACATTTGATCTATCGTCGATCTACTAGCTCCAATGCCACCTTGATATTCCCCAATTAAAGTGCTGGCGTATGATATGATTTTATATTCTAAGATCTTCCCAAGTTTTTTGTACGCCGTACAAATTGTAATATGACTCTACTTTTTCCGCATTGTAGCTTGTCAATTTTTTTTTTTTTTTTTTTTTTGTGAAAAGGAAGAATAATTGATTTCCTCCACTAGATCGGCACTTAGGATGGCATCCTGAACTCTACAGTCTCTACACTAATGGGCTTTTTATTATTATTTTTATTATCCGGGTGTTTTATTATTCTTTTAGGCTTTGATGGTGGAACAAACTTCATCCAAAATTTGTGGTGCAAATGCAAACTCTACAGGAATATTTACATCGATGGGCTCAAATATTCCGAATCTGTGTGGAGAATTAAGGAGTTTCCTGAAATATGAACCGCATTTTTCCTCAGTTAATGTTGTCATGATGCCAATGTCATCACGGCAGAGCGTGCTCTTGGGCTGATAACTTTGCTTCAAGCTTTTCACCACTTTGTATACTTGTCTTGCTCGCTCTAGTCGTTGCTCGCTAGACTAAGACTCAAATTGATGTTGTAGAGGGTTCCGCTAAATTTTTGGATTATTTCGGTCTGAATTTCCGTTTTCAGCCCTTGATGTCGAATTTTCCCCGGCCCGCCTCGAATGCGCCTTTATCATACAAGGTGGATCTTTAAGTTTAATTGAATTATGTTGCGAGTTAAAGTTGCCTTCTTGTTACGTGCAAACTTCAAGTATGCTTGAGGCCGTATTTTGTTGGATCTGAACATGGCTGATCTGATTTTGTGAGTTACCATCAGGTGATACACATGTCATTTTATGTATGCGTCAAGCAGAACGGTTAGCCAGATTTCAGCTGAAGGTAAAGTCAATCAGGCATTGGCCGCTATTATTTGTTGCATCGTGGAGGCCATATCCTCCAGTCGTTCCTCGATAAGATAGCACATTGCCCATTTTAGCGTTGAAATCAACCAGAATTTTTTAGTTGCGTTTGTAGACAATGTGTCGACTGACGATTTTGTCGACTGATGATCGGTGATTTTAGAATGTTCCCTTCGTCGTTATTCACCTTTCTTCAGTAGATGCGGTTACGTTTATCAGCCAAACTTTGAAGAAGTTCGCTTTTATACGGATCGCGAACCGTTCATTGACTGCCTTAAAGTCATTTACATGTGATTTGAAAGTAAGGTTACTCCAAACTCTCACTTTCCAGCGAGCTTCCCGCTTTTTGATGATGAGTGCCATCGCATATCTTTCATATCACTTTAAGTCCAGTTTGTTTCCTGTTGTAATAGTGCATTAATTGTGCCAGGGTTATTCATTAATCTCACTTTCAAGCAACCAATGTCACAGTCCTTCTTTCGGTAGCGACGTCACTGTCGTAGGTCTGATCCATTCTGAGCCTCTTCTGCAGGTTTAAGGGAACAACTAAGGGTTGTATGGGAGATTGGATGGGGAGTTGACCCATCGCCTAACCTTCATCCAGGCGGTTTGGTTATTAATTTGATTCTGCGATCAGGTGCGGTATACTCACCTTCAACCTCTTTCGTCCCCTTCTTCTCTTTCTCGCCTTCAACTTCTTTCGTCCCCACAAAGAAAGTAATGAATCTCCCATAATTGGGGCGTGGGGCTGCCATATATTCGTGGCATTCGAGATGAACAATAATAGAGGCTGTGGGTTGGGAAATAACGGCCGCCTCCCTCTCAAACGGGCTTGAGACCGTCAATGGCGGAGTTATTCCTCCGGAATTTTAATTTCCTTGCAGCAATCCATATTTAGAATATAAGATGAATAAAAATTGATTGGAGCAGCTTCACTAACAGTAACATACGACATAAAACTATGAAATCGAGACGTACTGATAAAAATTCAAAAAAAAAAACACAATAACATTAATTGACACTTTCAAGACAATGTGGGGAAAAAAACATTAAAATAAAAGAAAGGAAACCCTTGGAGCTCTGAACTTGCGAAAGTACAGCAAGAGTAGTAAAATAGAATTTTAAATGCTCTTCTATAGTAACATCGAAAAATCCACGAGATGTTTGCATATATGATGGCAATGAAAAGGAAACCAATCATGCATAGAAGCTCCCAAGAAAATGGTAAGGAAGGAAGAATTTTGAAGATGCTTTGATGGTAAGAGCAGCGTCACGCAGTAAAATTCCGCGTTGAGCTCAATAAAGTAGGTCCCAAGAGCGTTATTAGGATACGGGTGGTTTTCGACAATGAAATGATGTCTCAAAACATGATTTATCGTAGGTACATACTATTCAGATAAGGAAGTCGGGATAAACAGTGTGGCAATATGGCCCCAGCCGCTCTAAACCCTGGAAGTGGGTTGTCCAGAATTCTTTTTATTTCCAATGACCAAGAGGTACTTTACAAGCTACCTTTTCGAATCTTCCGGAGCGATTCAAAATTCTATGACGAGGTGCTTGAAGCAAATCCTTGTTGATCTCCTCTTGGACATATTTTGCGGATAGAAGAAACGCTGATTCCAATGGTTTAACACAGTTGGTGCCAATTGCGAATAACTTTAACCACTCGTTGCTATTTACATTCGATTAAATTTTACCCGAAGTCATTCTATCTGCTTTGAGTCAGTCCTTCCCCTCATCAAAGCTCTTAAAATCGATGGTTATAACCGAAATAGTAAGTAGAACAAAGAGGAAGCTTGTCGTCAAATGCTAATCCTTGGGGCAAGCTTCAAAAAAAATTCAAGTAAGTCAATCCCATTATCGCAAACGTAGCGAAAAATAAAATACAACAGAAGACATCCTTTATAATTGAGCCAATCCTTAAGGTTGCCTCACTTCGTAACATCAGATTGAAAGATTACTTTCATTGGAAACACTTTCGCAGCGGGGAATATCATCGTGAAGCACAAAGATAAAATTTGAATTAGATAAGATAGAAATAATCTGGATATGATTCGACGGGAAATCACCACGAAGATCTCTTACAAAGTCAACATGCCGAACTGAAAAGAGTCGGAAGCGGGGCGAAATCTCTCGAGCACTCGAAGCAAAGAAACTGGATAAAAGAGTCATTTTTGTACTTTTCAGACCATCTCTGTATTAACTGAAATTAACAAGTGCTCAATAGCAATGTAATCAACGCTCTCTTAACAAATAATCCTTGGAGAGTGGGCTGAACACGAACAGGGTGACGGTAAAAAACAAAGTTAAATTTGACTTCTGACAGACCTCACTTTTGAGCGAACTCCATTGTTATCTGAATTACTTACGCAAGTTTGCGTGAGTTGCAGCCGGTGAGTTCAGTGAATTCAGACGGCATAGTTTCAATCAGAGTTTCAATGATGCCTATCATATTTTCTACACACTCATATGATTGAAAAGGCTGCGCAATGATCTTACCGAGAAACTCCAAATACTTCTTCCAGACAGCCTAAGCGAAATTGGTGATGAATTTTGACTGAAACTTAACTGACTGATGCTTACACTCGAAAAACCAGGACGACAAATTAGACCGACTAGATATGCTAAAGGCGACGCGATCCTTTCTCGTTGTACCTTTCTACCAACATCATTAAGAACTTTTGTCAAGACTTACTCGAAAACAATTTACGGCTGTAACATAAAGCTCATATAAAAACTCTCATATAAATCGTGACAATTGTATATTCAATCAATTTACATCAGCGAACTGTATTTGCACATATTAAGCAATTTACAATTTGCTGTTGATCCAGCTGCGAAGGTTACCAACGCTAGCGTAAACGCCTGGGTATCCTGGACGAGCGCATCCATAGCCCCATGAGACAATACCGACCAAGGTGTTACCAACAGCCAATGGGCCACCAGAGTCTCCTTGGCAAGCATCCTTTCCTCCTTGTGTTTCACCAGCGCACATCATTGTGGCGGTGATGCTTCCAGTACCGTAAGCCCTGTCGCAATCAGCGTTGGAAACAACTCTGACATCGACGTATTGGAGGACTGATGGAGATGATCCACCTTCGGTGAGGGCACCCCAACCAGTGCAGATTGAGATGGTTCCAGCGCTCACAACTGATCCTTCCTCAGCAAGAGCAATTGGTTGGATGCTTGGACCATAGCTGAATCCGCTTTCGAGGAACAAGATAGCAACATCGTTGTCGATGGTACGGCTGTTGTACCTCTCGTGGATGACGACCCTGCTAACCTTAATGCTGACACCTCCGCTGGTACGGAATGTGGTACCGGCAGTGATGGCCAATGAGGTAGCTGAAACGCCTGTAACGCAATGGGCAGCACTGACGATGACATTGTTTCTGAAGATGGATCCACCACAACGATGGCTACCGAAGTATTTCATCGAGACAGTGTATGGGTACTCCTCGATGGTGGTAGCCTTGCCACCAACAATACGGGCTTCCCAGAGAGGGGTAAGACCTCCTGGAACAGCAGCACCGAGGGTGCAAGCTACGAGAGCACTCAGAACGATTAACCGGAACATGGCGATTACTGATGGGGCATCGAAAACGCGTTCCTTTTATAGTGGAAAATCAAGCATTATCAGTACTGTACGGATTATTTATTCTTGTCAATCTATCGATTTTACTTTCAGTTTCTGTGAGATAAAAAACCTTAGATTACGCACATGAATTTCAACAAACTTTTGAATGCCAATATTTTGTTTTTTATTTTAATTCAACAAATCAAAGAGCCCTCCACATTTAATTTTAGTTTTTTTTTTCTATTTAAGACCCACAGTTTCGCTAATAAAATTATATTGGTTAGCATATTATAATTTATAGGAGTCCTGAAATATCTTCCTGCAAATACGTTTTGAAATTATATTGACTTTCTTTGAATTATTTAATATCTCATTAAAAGCATCAATAAGAATTCCATAATTTTGACAGCTTATAGAGAACATTTTTGAAACTGCTGTCAGTTCAGTATAGTAAACCTTCCCATCGCAACATAAGCAGTTTCACATTAGCAACACATTTAAAAAATATTTCCAATTTTTTCAAGAAGAACCAAAAATTTTTTTGCTATTAAATGTCTGCACTAAGTTCAGCGGAAGAACTGCAAAAAGTGCTTTCACGTTTTGCAAAGGGCTGCAAAAAGTGCAAAAGGAAACTTTCGAGTTTGTCACCCTACAAAATCCAAGGTGAAATTGCCATTGATAGCTCCTCGTTTCAGGGGAAAAAGTCAGGCTCCACCCTAATGTCAGCCGTATGACAGGACGACGTCATCTCACCAAATCACACGAATGCATGATGCAATAACAATTGTCCAGAGGGCTATTATAGTTCAAAATAGCGAGTCCTGTGAAAATGAATCGAAAATGACTCATACTATCACAGCAAAGCGACAACGGTCAACCTACTTCAATATCTGGCAGAGGGCGGAACTTATACAGCAATTTTTCAAGATACTTGCCAATATAATGGGAAGATGATGGAGTCAGGAGAAAGAAATTAAACAATTGCCAACAAAGGTTTGAATGAATTCCGCAATCTTACTATAACACGTTTGCATTTGGGATGGTGTGCCAAGAACATATACCTTTGGTCTTAAAACATCCCTTTTAACCATCTGATGACACCGATTAATGGATTTATAAAGAAAAACATAAATTTGTTTAAAGAATTTTCGTCTATTGAATCCTTTCAATACAAAATAAAACTTAGACTCATAGTTAACTATAAAACAGCCATTTATCACATGTTTTCTAATTTAGGTTTCACACCCATATTCATTAATATGCATTCAGAGTATATTAGCACGACGAATTTAAGGACAACCAGAGGAATTGTGAAAACTGTGTTCAACAACTACCATCATACAAAAAAAAATCGGAAAGCTGGAGGGCGACGGGATTGGTCATTCACAACAGCTTGCCTCAGATGCTGATGTTCATGTGCTGATGTTGATGGGACTAAAAGCTGATCTATCTAATCGGAAGATCTTCCAAATGGTTGTACGAAAGTCAAGTAGGAATTCCCATCTATGGCAATACCGAGATCTAGTGAGGAAATGATGTACGTTCAAAAATCAAAACCCTCAAGACGAAGCAATCCATGGAAACGATGCATCAATGGGGTGACGGATTATCGACGACAAATCACCGGTTTTTATGCCAAAAAACTGAAGTGTCTAGAAGAAGGCTACATAAAAACTTACCATAAGTCTGGTATATCATTAATCCAACCATTACTTATTTCCACCAGACCGCTTAAACCAGGCAATTCAATTTGAAACAATGAGCAAATGAAGGACGAAATTTCTTATGTAAGTGAATTTCCCAATAGGTACATCCCTCCGGACATTCTCGAAATAGAAAGAGCTAATAAAATGGACAAATACAAAATAACAACAAGGTAGAATCTACGAAGGAAAATGGCGTAAGTTTAAAGAAATGAAATATTATCGGTGCACCACAGATATCAGCGTAGTACCAGTAATGAAGATAGCCCTGTTTAACTAAATGGTTTCAGACCATAAAACCCATGTAAGACTCGTTGCTGAAGATATCATCATAATCAATGAAAAGTGTCTGGAAACATCATAGGGCCTGATGTAAGCTCTACTCTGACTTTTGAAAGGGAGCCGCACGCTCACTTTTTTGGCAAAGTTGAATGGACTATATACCAATGCATGAAGAAATCGAGTCTTTATTTTTACTCACAGAACCAAGAACTAGTACCATATCTCTCCCCAATGTAGCTGCATAAACACAAATGAAAAGTCCTTGGTTATATATCTAGACAAAACCTTGGATAAGAACGTAAGTTCGACTTTACACATAGAACAAGTCCCATAAAGAAAAGCAAGACTCTCTCATATAGCGTGAGGAATAGTAGATAGGAATAGCTCAACGAAATATTGTGAAGTATTTACGAACATAAATAAAATTCGAATAATTTACGATGTGTTCTATTTGAGTCGCAATTTTAGCGCTGTTTTATGCTTGCGCTTCACCTGGGACTCAAATATACATACTGGATCCACCTAACATTAGATACATATATCTTCATTTATTCATCATCTTTCAGTTCTACCCCTATTTAGTTTTCCTTACGGTTTAATAACACCTACAATTCCATTGCATATATCATCCCGTTTGATAAGTTATAAGTTCTGAGCGGCTTCCGCCCAACTTGCTCCATTCGAAAAATACATGAATAAATCAAATCGAAGATCATTCGAGACTCAAGGATTGCAGCAAACTTAAGAACTATCCCACCGCATACAAGTTCGAAATGTCTACAATCAAAGCAATCACCTAAACGGCCACAAAGTGAAGTATCAACACAAAGGATACAATCTCAGACAGTGAATTGGCACTGCACTGACTTGCCCTTAAACGTGTTGCTTCACAGCTTGTAAATAAAAGATTTAAGGCATGCTGTCAAGGCAGCAGTAACGAAAACAAATTTCAAATTCGTATGCATCCCGGTACAGCATGGTATAAAAGGAAAAGTAAAGCGTGGCTCAGCTAGCAATAATTGGGGAAACTGACCAACAGCTACATAGAGTAGACACAATGGCAACAAAACTCAGGATTAGAGTAAATTCCTGTAAAGAGATGAATACAGTACTTTTTTGTATTCGGAACATTCCGTTGTTCCCGTCACTTTCTTCGATTCGTCCACAGACGCGTTCCGGCGGTGGGCCGTCATCGGCATGATGTTCCGTTATCGTATCAAGTATCCTTATTTATAGGTCCGTCGTTTATGCAAGCAGGTAGGACTCTTTCCATACAGGTAGAAAAAAGTCCGTGACGTATTTATTTTGCAGGGGCTTTATGACATCGCCTCATGTTTTTTCGTCTGTTCTTGTCGTATGGCGCTTATTTTGATTTTTGTAGAGCAGTTTCACCGACTCGAAGATAATGTCCGAATGAGTGTTTGTTTCTGCACATTATTAGTCCGCATTATTATTATTAGGACGCATTATTAGTCCGTCAAATTTTGTTTGTTTGTATATTTCCAAGTTTTCTAGTGCGTTCAACCATTGTCTTTTAAATTGTACATATAATACCTTCAATTAAGTACTTTGACGCGAGTCGGTGTACATTTGTTGTCAATCATCTGGTTTGCGAAGTTGGTCTCAGTTTTCGCGTCCAGTTTTCGTAGCCTTTGTAGTCCCTCATGTGCTCGCGAAATCTTGTCCTTATTTTTTTTCCTGATTGACCGATTTAGCTGTGTTGGCACGCACAGATTCATTTGTAAACACCCTGTGTGTGCAGCGGGTATGTTGGTTCGTAGCATTTGTCTCAAATCGCTCCATGTTTTGAAAGATGGATACGGCTCGGGATCACACGGACAAGCTTTTTGGCAGCATGCTGTGTAAATGAGGTCAAAGTCGTCATAGTCAGAACATTATTATCATTCTTGATGAGTCAGAATGTCTTTTGGCAGCAAAAGAAAACAAAGCTAACAGATAATGCTGACTTAACAGACCTGATAAGCGCAGATCGATTGTTTATAATCCAATTCTCTAGCACTTACCACGTGTCAATAGTGTCAAACGCGTCAAACTATTCTACCCTAGGGCTGAAGTTTTCCTATGTTTGTTCAACAATAGATACGAAAGTATCATTGATATGGCTTACAACCTGGTTACTAAAACTGAATTTATAGATTAGACAATCATAGCATCCAGTTTTATGCATCCTTCAATACTGGGTGGATTCAATGGTTCGCAAATGTAGAAAAAAATCAGTCAGATGCAGAGAGATTTGTGCGTTAAATAAGTTCCGAGAAAAAGCGAAACTTTTAACTTTATAACATTCCTCCAGACAAAAAAATTTTTGAAGATTTACCGACAAAATAATTTTAGGGCACAAATCTTGAGATTTCATCAACACATCTGCATTTAAAGAAAACACATACACAAAAAACTTTTTCGAATGTTAAATTATCAAATAGTCCTGACAGTCCTCATTGCAGTAATTTTCCGAATCAGCCCCTAATTTCCTGGTAAGCACTGAAGTCTCCTGTCAGTTAGAATTTCAATTAAGATATGCTGGAAATTTTGTATATTTTTATTTTATTTATTCACACTCATTACATTAATTTTATTAAAAGCACGGTAAAAACTCTAAACTTTATATGCTTGATGTCCTTGTCACAAGTATGTAGCGCAAGCTTGCTAAAATACCATAGAAAATATTAATGCCAACTCTAACACGCTTTGCACCTGAAACGAATTAACTAATAGGACAGATTTGCATAACTGCGAAGTAATGAATCCTTAACGACTTGTTGCTTTAGAAATCCTCAAAAACCATTTAAACTGCTGGAGAGTAACGTACGTAACAGCCGCCTTCATCATACGTTAGACATTCATTTTGCAAACATTCAGAAGAGCAAATAATTCCAAAATTTTGTAGAAAAATCCAAAAAAAGGACTGGCAATAAAGCCACTTGAAATAAATGTGACGTTCTATTCTTTTAATCGGATGCTTACGTAAATTGGTTGATTATCCGTCAGAGATAATAATTCTATAATACACCATAATGCGCCTATAATTCAAAATTAATTAAGAAAAAATCATTCCCCGTCATAAGTATATTCTAGCTTTCATTAAACATGTAATCTGCTAGCAACTTATATGATAATTTAATAAATTTAAAAAAAACAAAGGATTTTATCTCGTCTTATCAGTACTTAACACGATAGACACGCGTCAATGTCAAATTCGATACATCCAAGTCTAACCAGATCAATCTAGAAAATTACTAGGCTCGCGAGTACTAGCATTGAATGACAGACATTGTTGATAAATTTAAAAACAAAACCGAAAAATAATTTTTTTCTAACTCGCACAAAAAGAGGATATTTCTAAGATAAGAATCAGTACATTTCCTGAAAAGATTTTGATTAGAATACACATACATGTTGTATGCCTAAGTAGTTAATCTTTAGGGAAGAGATGTTCATGCCGTGGCTCATCCATCCAACTTTGTTGAGGCCATTCACCATGTGATTCCGATTTGAATTCCAATTCCCGCAAAGAGGAAACTAAACGAAGTCACAAAAACTAAACGGGTCTGGTCAATGTTGACCAGAAAGGCTCCTGGACGTGATGAGCATCCAGCCAAGGCTCTGCTTATGATCACTCACTTTTGTCCTGACTCTTCGCTCATCAGCACGTTCAACGCACAAGCCAAAGGGTATTCCCACATTGCTGGACGATGGCGTGACTCATGCTGACAAGCACCGTCATTTTTATTAGTTATTTTAATTAGAATCCCGAACTGTCATCTGCATATCGCCCATTTTTACCGCGATTTCATGTCATGAAGCATTTACCCACGATGACTTATCTTCCAGGTTACTGTGACGTTTATTCTTAGTTTGTAAAAGGCATTTATTTCATGACCTGAAATTATTTAGCCAAACATAGTGATTTCGACACAAAGCCAAAATCCATGCTCTTTAAAGACAACCAACCTTAACTTCATGATGTTTTGCTTACTAATTTTCAAGTTGAAGCTTCCAAATGACGTTACCTCAGAACTTGATGTAGACCACTATGAGTATTACTCTTAATGGATATTCTGTAGAAGAATAAAATTGAAGGAAATAAGGGAAGAATAAATTACCGATTTTTCAGCCCATGGACTAACTGCACTACATGGGCGACTATCCTGAATGCTCTTGAAACTCGTTCTCAGGTACCAGATGATATGCTGCAAATCCGCAAGGATCATCTGGAGGATCGCAGCCAATTCTATGGAACCAAGGATCAAAGCCGTAGGATAAAAGTTACCTTAGGCGTCTCGGAGAGCTTCATTCTCGGCCCTGAACTGCGTCGCTACAACCAGCACTAAAATCCTCCTGCGACAGAAAAAGAAAGACTTAGAAAAAGCCCAAAAAGCTTTATATCTGTATTGAGGTTCCACTAAGCGACCATTATTAGTTAAGCTATGCAAACGATATTGCCGCGCTATCAAAAGGATACACAATCGATCATGCGCAGCTCAGTGCAGATATGCTAGTGCGCCAAAGCAGAGACTGCATGACTTCGTTTGGATACCAATATGCCCAGCAAACCTTAGTTGTCATCCTGGCTTAGAAGCAAATCCCTTAAATGAAGACTTAACTTGAATCAAAACCAGCAGAGATGTACCTGGGCGATGAGTTTTCTTGACAAAATTCAGGGTATCCGCTGCAAAGGCTGCAGTTGCATGTAACGATAAAAACTTGTGTGACAGCCAACGGAGAGAAGCCACCGAATCAAGGAGATGATCATAAAACAGCTCTATTTAGTCTTTTCTACTTTGAAAGGCGCCGGCCCAACTAAGAAGTAAAATCAAAAGCGGCTGAAATTGATACGGTGACTTGGAGAAATGCAAATTACATTGTTTTCAGAGTTCGAACAGGATCATCTTGAGACTTTTTTTTTAAGTAAGACGACTAAGTCAAACAAATAACAAATAAACCGAACACAAGCAAACTGCAATCATGAAATCATTCAATAATTTCTTCGATCAATAGAATCGACAATAACGACAAAAAACTTGACTTTAACTAAAATAACAAAAGTTCGGTTTGCAGGTAAAACGAAGACAAAGTTTCAATGAATTGAATTGAATTGGAGGAGGTTTTCATACAGGCCTGTCAATGGCAACCCATAAATCGCACCAAAAAAAAAACGAAAAACAAAAGACCAATGGATGAAAGTCAAAATGGAAGAACAGCAAAAGAATAAGAAGCGTCGCACACCTATTAGATAGACACTACTGGTCAAATCTTCTCTAGACAAATCCTATAGAGCTCCTATGCAACAAGCGTAGTGCGGTTCGTATTGCAGTGAAAAAAAAACCCGCAGAAAGACAAAATATCGTAACCTTGTTACAGAAAAGATTCTAGTCACGATATACACACCGATATGACATGATATGACCGATATGTTAAACTCTAAATGGTGGTCAGCGACTACATTATAGATCTATCCAAAACAGAAGAGGTCCTAGCTCACATCGCTGAAACCCACCGCCCCTCTTTTGCTAAAGAGCGGAAAAATATGTATCGACGCATTAGAGAAGGCGACTAGGCAGACGACGAGACAACGCTTTCGCAGCGATTGACTACAGTCCTGGGAGCGCAACACAAAAAGGAGATAAAATGTGCGTCACATCCCTGAGATGAGACGGTGACTCAATGAAATGTTCCTTTCTTCTACTTGGCCCACCCCTAAACGAGGAGCTTGAGCTCTTCTTGTTTTGAGCAGGGAAGGAATTTGACTTATGTCACACATCTGTGTGAGCAATGTATATCTATGTGAGCAACTTCTTCAACGAATTCGGAGAGCTGTTCCCGGCAACCAGTAGTCGAAGTAACGCTTACACGGATTGACAAATAGAATTATGTGACACTTTATGTTCGGCATCCCGAACACCGATGATTAGAGGACCTCTTCTTGGGTACTTTTTCATTAATTCTTTCTTTACGGGAATACGATCTTAAGGAATTCCCGAAATTTTAAGGCACTGGTAGGCAGCGGAGTCCGGGACGTATCCCGAAGTGATGTTCCAAAGGGTTCCAGGCTTGCTCCTCAGGTGGACAAGCAATGCGCGCCTGGGAACTTCTCACTCAAGCTATAAGTAGACTTGTATCCTGAGTAAACTTAAAAGACCATAACAAGCAAACTTACAAATAATTGTTAAGTCGAATAGACTCGCGAAATCGTCTCTTATTTTAATCCTGAAAATTTCGTTTGTTTGGTTTTTTCTTCTTGATGTGCCAAGACTTTCCATACATATTATGATACACTAGTTTATTCCATATGAATAGATGTTGTTTAATTATCCTTTCTTGAAATAGTAAAAGATTAAAATTTTGACTTTTTTGTCTATGCTTATAATGGAATGTCACAATATTGAAATTTTATACGTGAAATGTTAAAACTCTTGAAGGCAACAATAAGATAACCGAAAAGTCATATTTTTGCCCAAAAAACCCAAATAAAAATTGAAAAATAAACCAAAGTGAAAATTGCAGGCCTGTCGTTCAAATCAAATGATTATCGGGAATTCCACATAAAAAAGATCGAAGGCATCCATAAAACCATTCAAAAACTTCAGTACATAGGTTAACTGCCTTTCAAATTTTGGGGAAAATTGCCTTTCGTTATCATCATAATATTTATTATTTGGAAATTTCCCCACTATACCAGCAAATGTTCCAGAGCAATATAATCGTAGTTGAAAACCCATGTACGTAAATACTTCCAAAAATAACCTTAATATTTTCATTTTCCCTCACAATATTATTATTATTGTTCACTATTTACGTATTTTTTTGATATCTTTAAACATCAATCATATCTTAATCCGCTCTAAGGAGTCATAAATCAAAGAAGGATTATAGCAGTTCCATTCATGCAGAATTTTCAATTATATTTTATGTGCGAGTCGTATTGGGAGTTTTATCTCCTAAATTATAATTCCTTACGCATAGAACGATCATTTAATTAATTTTGAAAATGAAATGTTATCAGGAGAAATCAACTCACGGATATGAAATTCTCCTCCAATGCCAGGGTTGAGTTTGTCGGTCAACGATTTCAACGGTTTCATTGGAGAAAAGGAATCAACATTCGCTTAAGACATTGACTCTGTCCTCAAGGCGAATAGTACAGAAAACAATATTAGAGATACAATTCAGTAGTTAGTAGTTCGTATAGTTCGTATAGTAGTTAGTAGTAGTATAGTATAGGGTAGTTCGATAACTAGGAATCATTATAGATGTTTGCTATTTAATTTTTGAACCCATTAATCAGTCTATCAAAGAAATGTAGGAATCATTTTGTGTCACTTTCAGTTCTTGGAAAAGTAATCTTTTGCATAATAGAACTTACTTCCTTATAAAACTGACGTAATGCAATCATCAAAGGATGTGAGTCGCACTTCCGAACGATAAAATAAAAACTTTTGAAGTTATTGGGGAATTCGAAAACCTTGTCAACGCGAGTGATTTGTGTTAAATAACGGTCATGGGTTTCGATTAAGGTTGGTTTAATATTCGGATTCAAATGGCATCTGTCCGCGGTTACAACATTTCAGTTTCTAAATATCCATAGAGAATGAATATTTTTCATTGCTTCAACTCCAGAATCATATTTTAACTATGTTACTGTAGTGCGGATTCAAACTTGACAGGATTTGGAAAATGGGTAATCCCACTGAAACTTCAACTCTTATTGTTTGTACCCCTCAGAGATTGATGTCAGACATTTTAGATGAGCTGCAACACATACGCATTGAAAATAGTCTTGTATGTTCGGAGACTTTCGCTATATCGAGATCTGTTGTCATCCTGCGATCGAATCCTATTATGATATTTTGAACTTTGCTTGGTAGCATGGAATAGTTAGAATTTTCTTTCATCCAAAACGACATTCTCCTGAATTCTGACAGATGTATTTTTGTTGTTAAAAAGCTAAGTCAATCATGCCCGGAAAAACGTTAAGGATGTACGTTTCATTGATGTGTACTACAAAAAAGGTTTTGAATAAAACCATTTGTAACAATTGGCACTCGTAAAAATTTGTTATAATAAGAATCAATAAGCCCGTGAACACTTATTCACTAGCAGAATCCCTCTCAAGCGTATTATTTCGACGAAAGCTGAGCTTTTGACCATAAATACCTTGCAAATCCAGGTTCCCAATTACCAGGTGCGCAAATTTAAAATGTCGTTATGTTGTCAAGAGATGGCGTATAAAACCTATTGAAGTAACCTTTCGAACCCAAAACGCCATTTTGTTGGCGAGACTGCTCGCTACAAAACGTCATATTCGTTTAGTTCTTTAAGAGTTTGTAGCGTACTTCATTTTCCTGTTAAACATGTCGAATTTTTAGCCAAGTAAAGAGCATTTACGGCATGTAATGCATTTTTTGTTCAGTAAAATGCAAAAGACAACGGAAAGCCATCAAATTCTTGTAGAGATTTACGGCGATCTTGTTCTAACCGTCAAGACTTGTGAAAGCTGGTTTCAACGTTTCAAACGTGTTTCGATTTCAATGTTATTGACAAAGAACGTGAAAATCGACCAAAAAAGTTTGAAGACGGCGAATTACAACCATTATTGGACGGAGACGATACACAAACACAACAAATGATGGTGAAGCAGTAGAATCTTACTCGGCAAACTATTTTCGATCAATTTCAGAAGTTTTTGGTAGATCGAAAGGTGTTCGAAACCAGCTTGGGCTCTTTCCACCTTTCTCAATATATTTTCGATTGCCTGACAGCCATGGGAAAGATTCAAAAGGTTGGAAAATGGGTTCCACACAAACTGAACGAACGGTAGATGGAAAGACGAAAAACTGTGTACGAAAGCTGCATTTACGGCACGAAAAAAAAGGGTTTTTGTGCATTGGGTAGTAACTGGCGATGAAAAATGGGTATATTTTGAGAATCCCAAATGTGCAAAATCATGGGAACCACCAACATCGAGTGAAAGATGGGATCGTTTTGGGAGGATGACAATGCTGTATGTGTGGTGGGATCTGAAGGGAGTAGTGTACTAAGAGCTTCTCAAACACAATGGAACAGTTAATACCGTCCGCTACTGACAACAAATTTAAAGCAAGCATTGATCGAAAAAACGCCCAGAATAGGCTCGAAGACACGGCAAAGTCATTCTGCAGCGCTTCTGCACATTCAGACAAAGTGGTCAATAATTCCTCGCTTGGTTGGGAACTCATACTGCACCCGCTGTATTCACCAGACGTATTCACACCTTCTGATTATCACCTCATCTCATCGATGGGCCATGCACTGGCTGAGCAATACTTCAAGACTTTCGAGGATTTACAAAAATGGCTCGATGAATGGATATCAATGAAAGTTAAAATTGCCCGAGAGATGAATAAAATGTGTAAAAAGCGAGGGCCAATACTTTGAATAAAAAATCTTCCGTCATTGCTTTTAAATAATTGCGTATTTTTCATGAAAAAAAATGACATTTTAATCTTGCGCAACTGGTAGTGATGACTCGTTTAAGATGAAATAAAAGAATAATATTTCTTGTACGGGGCTAAAATATATCGTCAACTGGCTGAACATGATTGGTTTATTCACGTTACTAAGACAATTGTAACAACCTCAAGAAAGAAAGCAAAGTGCCTAAAATGAAAATAGATCAGTTAATGAATCGCATAAAGAAAAAATCACGAAATATTGTTCAGAACTTACATATTGTTGCAGTCTAGAAATATTGAACTTGGCTTTGTTTGAAGACGTTCAGCTAAACAGAGCCTTCCCTTTATGCCCATTATACGAAGCAATCTGGATCATTGAATGAAATTGTTGGGACATGCCTCTATCCGATCCTCAGAAAAAAACCATTCCTGAAGATTCCTCCACTTGGCTTGTGAGGGCACCTTTTGGATGTGGAATTCAGAGTACCTCTTCTCAAAGATACACAAATAGTGAGTTCTAGAGTCCACTCATTGAGGATTCATCATTGCACAGCACTCAACATCAATGAATCTTCGTAAATTAATTCATACACATCACTCCATCTCCGTATGGAATACTGGTGAAATGCCCGCTGAGAGATTGTGGAGACCCTTGCAAGAACCACAATATACTTCATTATTTCATCGAAGAATAATTGCTGAAGACATGGTTAATACTACAATGAGTATTATTAGGCCTGTTTGTATGTCATCTATACCCAAATGAAGACTCAGATACGGGAAGTAGAGGGTAAGGACAAGAACTCATGGAGTTTGAGCTGCAAGCCAGGTATGTGAGATCCTGATGCTTTGCCAATACTCCACTTTCAAGAAATATGAAACTGACAAAATGAGAGAGATAGAACTCCTCCATTTACACTCAGCCCGTAAAAACTATCGACGTCGAAAAACTCGCAGACTATCTAAACCTCACGAGATATAACCAGCAATTCTTTTCAGGATATCGATCCAGAGACCAGACAGCTTCACTATTTGCAGTTTGCAATTTGTATCCAAAACTTTTGTTCAGTACCTTAGAGTTCTTGATTCTTATGTTCTTGGAGCGAGTTGTTAACTATGGCCTGATGAGGACTTCTTAGTAACAGGAAGGGGAATCCCAAATTATCCTCTGTAGATTGGTCATAAAGCATGCTAGACATGGTCAAAGGATTACCCAAGAAGCTCATAAAGACAAAACTTTTAGTACCCATAATATATGCAACTTTTCGCTGCAATAGAGCCTGTTACATCCTTTCTGTCGATCCGAATACTGAAGAGTTGATTTATGTCTAAAAGACAAAGGCAGAGAGTCAATCTAACCGACTGGCAGTCTACTAAGAAGTCTGGAAGTCTACTATCGGAGCAATTGCAGAGGTAGATTGGTAGATAGGTAGACGCGGGGTCAATGCAACTGGTAAGCAGCTCTCGCTGTTCAACTTGACCTGAGAAACGAAGTAAATCACGCTGGATAGCCAGTTCCTCTAGAAACTCATAAAACTCATTCCTAGTAACTGAGCATCAGATGCAAAATTATACGAACAGTGCGAAGGATCATTGCGTAAATTAACAACAGGAAACACGTCAGGCCTTATTTACAATCCAGAATAGTGGAAGCTTTCCAACAACCGATGCTACGAACTCAAACTTCGAAAGGAGACGGAAGGAAGGACAATCAATATGATGCTGTGACATTGCTCATTTGACGTCCAGTCGCTCAAGAACAATCAAATTTTGACGGGCTTTGAAGTAAGTTAACTATTTGCAAACTCAACCCATCTTTTAAGAAAACCATAGTGGTCAACCAGAACAAAAACGATCTCTTTATAACTACGAGAAATGTCAAGGATACGTTAGTGGAGTGGAGAGTATTGATTAAGTACTTGGACTCGTTAAAAGACTCCAACTTGAGCAATCCTCCTTTCTCGGAGCAAAGCCGAGCAATCAACTTCTTCGAGGAACTCGGCTATCAGTAGACTGATAGATACAACATAAAGATGACTCCAAAAAAATAATTGAACTGGCAAAAATTCTATACGGAGTAGAGATATGGATCGAGGTTCCGAACAAGAAGTTAAATTGAAAAAGACTGGCACAGATACTAAAAAAGGAAGCACTGTTGATTGCAACAGCATACAAGACCGTCTTTACATTCATGGTTTTGTTGATCGCGAAGATGATATCAACTGCCTTCCTCAGTTTATATCATATACCTCGAATGACGCCAGGACAACAATGGAGAAATCGGTAAACGCAAAAGCCAACAAAAAACAAAACTTCCTTGGAAGAAAAAAGAAATAAATATTCATACTCGAAACACTAGACGTGAGAGAGAATTCAGATTATGGAGGTATTGTGTTTCTGGGTGCTCTAGCGTTTACGAAATCAGGATTGACAAGCGGCACAACCTCTTCAAGCAAAGCGGGGCTTGTACAGAGTTTGGGTAAAGTAAGGGAGTTTTTCTAGGGAACAACAAGTGAAAAGCTTGAAAGAAAGCGATAACTATAAGTGATATTCATGTGATTTCTGTTTTGTTTTTTTTTTCAAAGAACAATCGAAGGCTTTTAGTTCTGGAAATACGGAATTTTAGATGTCCTACTTAGTTTTGCAGAGCTGAGTTCAGTCTATACCTTATTCTCCACCACTTTTGAATGTATATCGCGTGGTAGAATTCGATAGTGTGTTGCATATATCGTCTGAGATCGCGGATCAATCATAGGAGAAACATGTCAATGAATTGCATTTTGCTTATCCTTGCAGACCAAATATTTCAGCAACTCGCGAAGGAAAGCCAAAAAAAGTAAAATCGTAAATAAGATCTTCCAGCCGGATGTTCCTGCCTATTAACCTAACAAATCGCTACGAGGATTTTTGAAAAAACAGATCTATTCCCAAATCCATTCCAAGATAAAACCAGATAGTAGTTTTTTGAAGACTCTAGGATTTTCTTCTCATGAGTAGGATTTCCTTCCCCTTAGCCCAAATTATGTATTACCGAATTACTCCACCCAACTGCGTCATTTAATTTTCGCGATCTCTCTCTCTCTCACTCTCTCGCTCTTGCATGAGGTGTGCGAATCTCTTTCTAAGTGATGCTTTCCTACATTTTTAACGCTTTTTCGTGGTTCCGATTTGGGTTGAAGGGTTGAGGTTCAAACTGTTTCAACAGTAATTCAGTTGAAAACTATGACATTGCTTTTGACATAACCAAGAGATGTTCCGAATTTGGTGTGGTCTGTTGAGGTGACCAGGGAAGTGAAAAATGCTTCTTGGAAATGTAAATTTCAAGGAAGAGAATTCTGCAAAATCTGTAAAGTATAACAATTTTGAATTTTCTGCTGTACCATCGTGACATGTTCAAAGATGGCTGCCGAATCTTTGTAAGTCACACGGTAGTAGGCAGGAGTTGAATTGATAAGCAAGTTTTTGGCCCTCCGAATGGTACATTCCACTTAAACTATCCTTGGATCAATGATGAGTATACTGGATCGAATAGAGATATTGAGAGTTTAGGAGCATCATCTCTAATAACTATCTAACTGGTTCAGTTTCGCAAGGAAAGGCCTGAAGATGTTATCCGACGTTAAAAAACGAGAATTCGTCCGAAGAAATGTGTCAAGTGGTTGGAAGTGAATATTCTTTGGTACACAGAGGAGTCGTTTAGTCAGAAATCCACCATTAACAGTCCAACACTTAGGGTGAAGATAATCTACAAAATTTAACGAAGTAAATATTGGGTGAACAAAATTGGATCTTTTTCAACATGGAGCACCAACGATAGAATTAAAATAATTCAAATACCATCAACTATACGCGAGCCAAGTTGAGGTTAAACCTTATTTTGAATCGGATTTCCAGCTATTCTCGGATTTCCACCCAATTTTTGTTCATATTTCTTCAAAAAAATATACTATTTTGTCAAAATGTTGTATGTGCTGAAGTTTTCCCAGAAGTTAATATTAAGCGTAAGAGTAAGATCGGCAACAAACATAAATCCGTACTTAGACTTTAATAAAAAAAACTATTTGAAATATCTTCCCTGTTTAAATTGTGTCGGTCGGAATATTAATGTAAATATTTTTAAACAATAAACAACTAGAACAATGAGTTGTTTGTGTCATCTGAAGAAAGAAATTTCACGAGAAAAATGCATTTGTATGATATATAAGCGATTGTTGAAGCATGAACGTTGTTTAATGTAATTTTTTAAGCTTCCTTAAAGATGTTATTTAAATCCACAAGTTTGCTTCAATTGATTTTATGCTTAGTACTAAAGAATTGCAAGGGTGCCAGTCCGCGAATAGCCGGTGGGCTACCAACGTCAATCGAAAGCTACCCTCATCAAGTTTTTTTGAAGTTCCCATGTATTATGTCCTATAGTTTTTGTGGCGGATCACTTTACAAAGACAACGTCGTTATATCAGCAGCTCATTGTTTTCGTCATCGTTCACCGAATCAAATTATCGTGTATCCAGGGATTACTTTCATGAATGAAACGTACAAAGGTGGTTACCAAGTGAAATCCATCATTAGCCATGAGAGATACAACTCGATAACTCACCATTACGATGTTGCACTAGTGATACTGAAGAGAAGTGTTAAGCTGAGCAATCGTATGAATGTGATACCACTTTCGTCCCTGGAAGAACGGAGCTTGATTGGCAGAGAGGCCACCGTGCTTGGATGGGGAAGAATGTGGGAATATGGTGAAACTTCATTTGTTCTGCGCTATGCAAATCTCACCATTATCAGTAGTCGAGAGTGTCGCAAACTATTTGGAAGATCAATCATTGAAGCAATGATATGTGCAAAATCACCCTTCGGTGGGCAGGATGCATGTCAAGGTGACTCAGGTGGACCACTTATCTATAACAATGAGCTTGTAGGCATTGTTTCGGCTGGTCGTGGATGTGGCAGGCTGGGATTCCCCGGACTCTATACAAAAATATCTGCAGTGAAGCAATGGATCGAGACAACGACCGCCATTGAAATCTTGGAAGATTAAAATACTTCATTTCAATGAAGTATTCAACTGCTCAGCATAACTCAGACTGACACTGGTACAAGTCCTTTTAGAAGACTCTTAACTGCAAAATCAAGCGTTCGTTAGCTCATATTTCCCATTCGAGTAGCTTTAATTTTAAATTACAAGCAATGTACCAACCTTCCAATAAAAATAAAATAATAAAGAGAATACATGAAATTAGTATTATTCAAAAATTGCATTACTCAAAATAAACATTTAATTCTTGTATGACAGATATAGAAGCTACTTATGCTCTGAACGACGGACTCCCGGTGATGCAAAACAACTGGACTACCAACAAAACACGTCCTGTGTCAAGCCAAAACCTAGCTTAGAACTGTTTGCACATTACTTCGACCTGTAACGTCGATGTTCAAGACGGCATTAGTCTTCGTTCATTGCATACAGCTCAAAGAGAAAATGAAAGCTAAGGAAGTAATATCCCTTCCTTTTACGCTGGCAATTCATTCAAAATGGCAAGCGCTCCACGAAACGATGAATCTTGTTCTAAAGACATTAACCAGAAAACCTAGTATAGGAAAAGTTTAACGACTATCAAGAAGATGATAGAGTCCGAACTGTCACAGCTGAACAGATGTCACCCTTTTTTTAAGTCAGAAAAGCTACCAAAAACTAATGCTCTTCGAATGGACAAAAAAATACTTGACCTGAACAGAATATAAACCTAGGCATTTAAACCAAAAAAGAAGTGCATCGGAGGCAACTACGACCGATATATTATACATCGGTCGTAGTTGCCTCCGTGTGTTGAAAACCGTCTTAGACATCGGTGAAAGGAATCTCCCAAAGGAATTTCTCATTTCTGCTGGCAAACAGCTCGAGTTATTTTCATCAAAACGTAAAAAGACATATAAATGCTTACTCCTCTAAGACACTGTTAAGTACAGCTTAAAGATCATGGAAACACTGATAAGACATAACCACAAGCATCCCCTGAAAATTCAACTGACATTTTGCCTCGGCAAACTGGTTTTGGAGAATCTGGATCTTGGTCATTGAATGAGGTAGTGGTCTGAACCAACGGGCTATACCGCACGATAAAATCAAATCTCTTCAGTTACACTTGACAGGCTGAGTTAATCCCAGCAGGATGGGTTCACATATTTCATGACCATGTATTTTGCATTTTGTGACATTATTTTAAATAATGATATTGATGTGCACATTATTCTTCAACACCAGAAAAATAACTTCCTTATACATATTTTTGACAGTGACAAGTAAATCACAAAAGCCCGTGGGGTGCTCAAATCTCAAGGTTTATTTAATTTTCTGTTAGACGCAATGCAAACTCTAACGCAATCGTGTGAAATTTTAAGATAAACATGGAAATTCTTAGGTATAGATAGGTAGTTTTTAGGAAAAGAAAAATATCGGAAACTGATATTATAATTCACACAAAATAACTTTAACTTTATGAACTTTTTGAGTCAAAATAATAATGATAACAAATCAAAAAATAAGAATAATAAAACCTTATTAATGGGCCAAGTTGAGGCAACCTTGTTGGATCTACAAACCATACCGCTTCGAGTACTCAAACCCCGCGGCCAAACCTCATGCAACTTCGTCCTGAGTCCGAACCCACGCTGGATCAGGACGGATTCGTTTAAATTCTAACCAAGATGAGACATTTGGAATTCAAACGAATGCGTATTTAAGAGGTGATTATCTCCCTACGCTGTCCCAATGTGCTCCTTGAGTTAATAGAAGCTTGTTCGATCACGAACCTCTTCTTTCTTGAACGCCCAAGAATTCCAAGAGTCCTCCGATATTTTTGCTTTTAGAACTACTAGCTCTATATTAAACTCTTAGAGTTTAACTTATTCATTATTTGCATGTATTAAGATGGTGCCCATGAGATGTTGCATGTTTGTAGGCAATGCCCTATGGGTAAGCAAACTACCCCCAAGTACTCCTACTTCTATGCAACTCTCCTTTGTCCTTTTTATGGCTTCAATGAATTAAAACTTAGCATTTAAGTTTTAATTTCAAATCGACCGAATCTCCCAATTTTATTTTAAGCTTTCTAGTTTATTGCTGGGAAGACGCAGTACCTGTTCGAATTGTGGTTCTCCAATTTTTTTCATACAGGCCGATGCAAAACGAAGCTATTCCTGGTGTTGTTAAGGGACAACGCCGCCCTAATGCACCACAACCACCATAATACTCTCCGAAGGACCAACGCCAACAAGTTGAACCATCCGAGGAGGGGAGGGGAAGCTTATCAGCTTCCCGTGATCCTTAATATACCTCCAGGGTTGAGGTTTGCAACCATCCGTTGTGACACCAAACAGTATTCTACAAACTGGCCACTATGCTTTAAACTTACAACCTAGTTCTAGTGTTCTTATGAAGCTAAGGACCGCGGAAATGCTACCACCCGTTGGGTACACTGCAATTGAAGCTTTAGCCCAGCAATAGGGAGAAAGATTCTTGCTACCAGCTCCCCCACCCTGCGGGTACCAAGTTGAGGCATGAAGTTGCAGTGTGACATATCAGTATCAACAATTGCATCATTACAAACAATTAAACTGTTCATCAGGTTCTTCATCTCTTCCGTCAATTCCATCTACAAACTCTTCCGACACTCAACTATTTCATCAATCCATCCATTGCATCATCATCTTCTCCCACTACATCTCTTCATCAATTACATCACCATCTTCCGGCAAATCCAACGATTTCCTTCAGAATATCAAACACTTGCACTACAGTCAACATGCAGTCCATTAATTTCAGTGCACACGTTACTTTCATCTAGGGTTAGGTCTGTTCGTCACCATCATAGTCATCAATTCATCTCGGCAGCTAAAATCCCTCGGTTCAGCTTCACTTAACTTTCTCATAGTACACCCATGATTCCCAACATTTGGAACCCCTATTTGATGACGTCACTGGTACTCATTACATCAACCTCTCCTCAGCAGCATAGTCAACCTCAAATCCTCGCTTTTCGTCAGTTACATCGTTACATCAGTTCAACAGTTCATCAGTTTCAATAACAGCGGCTAGGTTGCTATATTTTCCCTCGGTACACTACGGGCCGAGCCAAATCCCGTAAGCGACGTCTTCGGTACTAGTTATAGTCAGATCGTTCCGACTGCATCATCCTCTCATACAGCATCACACCTTCATACAGCATCACTTCCCCTCATACAGCAGTTTCAACATTTTATCTTCCAGACTTTTACAAACATAGATCGTTCTTCCGTACGTCTGTCGTCACTTTTTATTCACAACGATTTCACTCGACAAAGGACCAACGCCACTGACACCTCCCCTCCCTATTTACACGGGCTTGCGACCGTCATGAGGTAGAACCGAAGTTCTAACCCCAAGGTTGGGTTGCCAAGTTGAGGCAGTGTCGAAGCTAAACCATAACATTTTTCACATATTACCTTGGCTTGCTCCAAATATTACAGGATATCACAATGGAATGGCGCACCGCCGAAACGGGTCTGTGGACGAAACCAAGAAAGTAACGGGAAAGGACGGAATCTTCCGAGGACAAAAAAATACTTCAACATGACATTTCACACGTTCATATTTTGAATAGCGAACTTTTCCGATTTGACAACAGTTTAAACACCTGTCACTTTGTCCACCATCGCATATACAGAACTACGTGAGTTCCAGTCTACCTCACAACAGAGGTGCACTGGATCTCACTCAGTTCATTTTGTAGTTGCAAACGTTCCTTTTGTTCCCTTTGTTGGAATGCTGCTCCTTTGGAGCCGTTCCCAGCACAACCCGTTGCATAGAGCTTTCAAAAACCTGATTTTCTTTATAAAACAAAAATGACAACTATTGACAATCCTAAATTTTATATTAGGAAATTTAGGAGTGAGTTGGCCCTTATTTTTTCGCGCGTTCCGCAATAATGAGAAATCAAGAAATTCCAATGTCTTTTGAAAATAAAGTTTGTTTGTGTCCTCCTCTTTGCTACAAAAGATCGTTTCCTAGATTTCTCTATCTGATGAAGAGGACGTCCATATGGGCCCGTTCGATGGCGGCAGAGACCTTCTCAACCTCACTCCGTATTACATATACAAAATATCGTCCACAACCCTTATTTTGGTAATTGATTTTTACACTGAGGTCCCTCTTGTAATCATGCTATGAATTTTCACTACCACTCAACTTTAAGTCTTGTAAGACTTCCTCCTGATGTGGACACAATTTTTCTTCATAAAAAACGTTGCAAGCTGTATATTGTGTGTGGTTTTTATCTTACATAACAGTGACATTTACTGGTGTGAGATCAACTCCTTTACGTATCCTTATATTTCAATCTCCAGAATACTAGGCAACGGAGCTTTCCCTTCGAAAAAGACTGGCAATTATTCTTGTGCTGATGGGGCCAAGTGTAGTAGTATATCAGAGAAATCCATGCTGTTGATTACAAAATACTTCCTTAGAGGATTCATTGCTGTTGTTGACAAAATTTTTGTTGATTTGTTCTTTTCCTTCAAGCATCTTTGCCAATTTTTGGGGGGGTTGAAAGGAGAAAAACAAACCAGTCAAAAAGTTAAAAGTAAGCCGTTTATTTGTTTGCTCAGTTAGAGTATTATGTCAAGGTGGAATCCAATCAAAATATTGAAATGAGTACCAGATGGTATTTGGCAACAAAGGTTACATGAAAAATTTACAGCAAAACGGGTACAGAGTATGTCAATATAAAAAGAAAAAAATATCGCAAGTTTAGGAAGCGACCCAACCAGCCAACGAAATGATAGAAGTAGCTATGGGAAATTCGATGGCACCATTCTTCGATGGAATATCCATAAGACGATTAAAGATTGCAGGGCCCAAGAACACATGAGCTAAACCATGTCACGAGAAAGGTTGATTTGAGCACTAGAGAAATTATTACAACTTATTTCTTCCTCTAGTTGACAATTAGTCCACGATATGAGTACCAACTAAAGGATCAATTCGCGCACCTTTCGAATGTGCCAAATGAAATAAATGAGTTACTTCTATATGGAGCCGAGACCTGGATTGAGTACCTGAGTTGAGTACTGGTTAAGGAGCAGAAAGCTAGAAATTCAAGAACATAACGAAAGGAAGCATTGACGATTGTCTGTCGCGTCCGGGCAATAACTGAGGTTGCACATTTTAAACTGACGGATATGATTCACATATGCCTGCACGTAACTGAGCCTAAAGTATAAGTTTTTTGAGTAAGGTATTTATTGGGACACCCAGTCGAACAAGCCTATTGAACTACCGATGTCCTTTATCAAAAGGTGTACCTAGCCTGGAACCGTTTGGCACATTACTTCGGACTAAGCCTCCCTGATTAACAACTTATTGCACCTATTGGTTACACCAATTCCAGCGAAAGAAGCAGAAGAAGCAGAAGGAAGACCAATTTAAATTGATAATCATATTTATTACTTTACTTTCGATTAAAGGAGTTAATGTCTTTTTATATTGAGTCTTTTCAGAAGTTCATCTGCATGGTATTGCGATTTATATATGTATTTAGTTTCTTGAGGGGCTTTCAACGGATTTTCGCAATTTTAGCATCACCATCTTGGTTAAAATTTTGCTCACCAAGACTGGATATACATCGGAGAACAATTGACATCTTACCTAAGTGGGTGAAAAGCCTATTAGCTGAGTAACTAATTTTAACAATATGTGCCTGATAGCAACTGTCTGTCTTTCCATTCGCCATTTTCATAGCGACAAAATTTATTTGATTTCAAATTAGAAAACAAAAGGATAATAGACGGAAAACTGTACTTCAAATTTAAATCTCTTTTACCTTGAATTATCATTGTTTCAGTTTCAAAATTGTCAGGCAGTTAACAAGGGTTAATTAGGCATTACCGTGGCAACTCTAAGACGTGTTGTTTTTCCCATTTTCCCCTATTCAGAACTGTTGAAAAACCCAATAGTATCTTATCAAACAATTTATTGGAAATCCCTCATCATCTAGCAGTTTTTTGCTGTGGCCTAATCTACCCCAAAATGTCAATTGGAATTTATTTCGTTAATCCAGTCTACTTAAAAGAATGTCTCGATTAGCACTGATTGTGATTTTTGTCGTGCAAGTCTTGAACGAAGTGGTTGCACCAGGATTATCTCCTAAACCAGACTATAGTACAACTGAGGGAAAAGACGCGCACCTTGAACAGTTTCCATTTCAAGTATCTCTAAGATATTATGGAGCATATCGTTGCAGTGGAGCCATCATTCAATCAAACTTAGTTTTAACTGCCGCGCAGTGTGTTCAAAGTGTTTCCAGGAATCAACTGATTATTGTTGCTGGAATAACCCATCTGAATGACAATGGAGTGCAACGGAAAGCAAAATGGATATTGTCAAACAAAAGTTTCTCCAAAAGGACTTACGACTATGACTTGGCAATTATTATCCTGAATGCTCCTTTCATTCCGAACAAAACTATACAGCCAATAAAATTAGCCTCATCTAAAGATGAGCTGAACGAAGGACGCAAAGCTACAGTGAGTGGTTGGATTCCTGCTATTGAAAATGGACCTTATCTCATAAATTTAAAGTTCACTAAAGTCTTCATACTGAATCAAACTGAATGTAATGGGTTTTATGGAGGAATTATTACAAAAAATATGATATGTGCTAATATACCAAAGGACACACACAATTGCAATGGTGATTTGGGCTGGCCACTATCCATTGATGGTAAACTTTATGGTATTAGCTCATCAGGATTTGGATGCAGAGATTCCAAATCTAATAAGCCCGTAGTATTTTCTCGCATTTCAACTTTACGTCAGTGGATTGATGAACAATTAATTATTTATAGCTTACTATCCCAATAAAATATTAACGAAAATATAACTAAAAGCAAAATTTCCCGCCAAAACCAGTCAAAATATAAGAAATATTTCATTGTAAATGTATTTTGATGAAGTAAATATGTGACATTTAGTCAACGTTTTTTGCAACTTTTGAGCGAACCCCCATGATTGTTTTAGAAGTTCTGAATTTATATAAAACTTCACAACCCGTGTTGGAATCCACCATCATAATCTCAAACAAGCTCTTCATCTGCCAAAGAATGTCTTCTAGTCATCAATGGCGAGGTTTGAGCAATATGGTGAGTGCATCCAAATCTCCCAGCCAAGGGCTTTCAAAATTGGCCAAGTCGTTAGGAATGTATTTCGTCAGAACTTGTCAGGATCGGTCAACATGACACTTCTTTTAATCAACTCAAGCAACTTTTTAGATTAACTAGCCGTGATCTGAAGAGCTCAGAATTGATGGTTTGCTATGGCTAATTGACAATTTTACTCTAGTAATTTGATAAAAATATAACATCAACTTGCCTGACTTGCAATCCTGACTTCAAAGCCGGATAATAAGTTGCTCCTTACTTTGACAATGATAAATTTTTCGTATTTTTATGAAATATGTATATACACCTTAATGTTGATGGCCTTTTCTTATTTTTAGAACAGGTAATTCAGCATTTCTGTTCAAAAATAACTAATTTTCAATCCGTTTCAGCAAAACCCTGCGTAACCGATACACTTGTGTTCAAGTGGTTCAGGAGAAAGGTACATCCTTCGTGAAGAAATTTATTGTCTTCTCTTTGGTGATAGAAATACATGTTAGATGAGTGCGTTTCATTTATTTTTAAAACATTTACCCATACCCATTTTCCTGGACAGGAATATTCGGCAGCGGTCAAGATGGCATATGAGGAAAGCACAATGCAAGAGCTTCATTATCTTTGTTTTTTGAAGCCTCTTTTATGTGGTATTAAACTTTTTAGCCAGTTTTTTATAAACCATGTTCTGCCGTAGCAATTCAAGACATTCTCTATTTTGACTTCAGAGCTTCACATAGACATCACACTCATATTATCCTGTGGTCTACCAAATGAGTAACCAAAGTTCTCCTGAAAGTAGGAATACTAAAAATTATATTTGACAACACCCTTGGGGTCTCAATTGTCATCAATGCACTTTCAATTTTTTTTTTTTTAATATCAAACAAGCATCTAAATGGTCTCCTCCCATAGTGTGCCCCTTTCAACTAAAACCTTGTTTCATTTCCAGGTATGGCGTTACCACTTCTGTTTTGGCCAAGTCTCTCTTTCGGTTTTTTTTTTTGGTAGTAATTCGCATATCTTTACTGTCTTTACGTTATAATCTATTGTGGGTAATGCGATGAATCTCCATAAAAACATTTTTATAAACGATTTTTCTTGCTCCTTCAATCCTTAACTGATATATGTGAGAATGATTTCTTATAGAACTGTCTTCGTGAACGTTTTCCACGCAAATTTCTGCTTCTAGATTTTTCTTCTTAGTTCTACGATTGAGCTTATTCATTCAGGGCAGTTTTTGTTTCCAAGGGTAGAAAAATAATCGGGAGATTCATCTATTCGGTGGGGTTGGGTCGGGACCTTACCTGATGCGACATTCGCTTCGGAGTGCCTAGTACAATCAGTTAAAAGTATTGAAGAGTCCTAGATGATTACTCAGTCAGCGATCACCAGTACATAGTTCTGAAGATCGATCACGGTGTTTCCCGAAGACCGTGCGCTTGTTTTTCTGCGCTCCGGAGGAATACTGAGAAAGCGGATGCTGAAAATTTTGTTAAAGTGCTTATGGCACGATCACCGCTGTCCGAAGCAACGTTGGGGAGCGGACAACCTGCGGCAAGAGATGTGGTTAACTCAACTATGAGAAGTATTACATCCGCCTGCAGGTCTTCAATGTCACAGCAAGCCCCCAGTATACTGGCGATCACCTGAAATTTCCGAAAAACGAAGGGAGTGTCACAAACTACGACGGAAGGCACAGCAAGCTCGGATCTGGGAACCGATTAGCAGCTGGCAAGTCATCTAGAAAGATAGACTTATCAACAACAGCAAGGCCAGCCATTGGCACAACCTGGTGGATAACGTGAACAGGTATCCATGGAACATGGCTACAAAATAGGAAGCTAAAGCAAGAAAATAGGAAAATAGCAAGCTGAAGAGCAAAATAGAAAGCTGAAAAGCGGAAACTCGGTGTCCAAAGGACGCCTCACTCATACAAGGCAGAAAAGATCAACGAAATTGCGAAATTGCCTCCATCAATGAAGGCATTCCGTATGAAGTACCAATAGAAATCCCATCTTTCACGAAGATGGAATTGGAGAAAGCCGTCTTATCTATGAAGGGCAGAAAGGCCTTAGGACCAGATGGGATTCCAGCTGAGGTGCTTCGAATGGTCTTCCACTTTCCCCTGACCTGTTCCTTCGCATGCTCAACGCGTGCCTGGGCTAAGGTTTGTCCCCAGAGTGCTGGAAAGTGGCGATACTAGTCGGAGTCACACAGTATTTCCACACGACGGGACGTCCTGCTGGTTAGTCTGGATGTCCAAAATGCATTTAACGGCGCTAGATGGGTGGGTATTCTGAAAGCGCTAGAATAGCATCTTCAAGTACCAGTATATTTGATGCGGATTCTCAGGGACTATTTGAAGGATCGCAGCCTACTCTACGACTCGTAGGAAGGTAGGCGAATGACAATTCTTACTTCAGGTGTCGCTCAGAGCTCTATCCTTGGCCCGGACCCGCGGAACATCTCCTACGATGGACTGCTGCGGCTTGAACTACCGGATGACTCACGCTTGATCGGCTATGCGGACGATGTCGCAGCGCTGGTCACTGGACGCACAGTAGAACATGTGCAACTCAGACTCAATATGTTAATGTGGAGGGTAATGAACTAGATGAACGCCAACGGTTTCAGGCTGGCACTGGCAAAAACAGAAGTGGTCATCCTGACAAAGAAGAAAATCCCCAGAGTAAGACATATCAGTGTTAGGGACGAGCTGGTTGAATCGAAATCAGCAGTAAAGTACCTGGGCGTCCTGATAGACACGAAGATGAGTTTTTCCCAACAATCAGGGTAACAGCTGACAAGGCTGCAGTGCGTGTCACGGCATTCATCCGGTTAATGGCCAACATAGGGGGGCTCACCACATCAAGGAGACGTAGGGAGGCAGTGCTGGTAATCGCAGGGGC
Source organism: Stratiomys singularior (assembly GCA_954870665.1). Taxonomy (NCBI): domain Eukaryota; kingdom Metazoa; phylum Arthropoda; class Insecta; order Diptera; family Stratiomyidae; genus Stratiomys; species Stratiomys singularior. The sequence continues at coordinate 22,702,068 of OX940881.1, read as the reverse complement.
GATACCCGTCGCCCTCCATGTGAGAGAGCGCAGATTATTTTCAACAACTGCGCAGAGGCGAAGACCAAAGAGAAATGATCACCAGGGAGGAGAGACGCCGCTCTCTCAGCGATTGGCAACAGTCCTGGAAGCAAGAAACAAGGAGAATCCCTGACCTGAGACCATGGCTCAGTTGAGTGCATGGTGAGACCGATTTCTACTTGAGCCAGCTTATAAGCGGGCACGGTTGTTTTCGGTCCTACCTGCACAAGATTGACAGAGCACGGTCTCCTAACTACATGTTTTGTGCAGGAGAGTTGGATGATGCCTTTCACACATTCTTCTCTTTTAAAAGATGAAGCCAAGAGCACGGGGACCTCTTCAGCGAAATTGGAGAGCTCTGCCCGGAAACTATGGTCGGTGAAATATCGAAAACGGTTGACAACTGTAATCGCGTGGCACAATATGCTCGGGCAGTGCTGATACTGAAGAAAGGTTTATTAGAGCGCTGGAAGGCATCGCGGATGGGGTTATCTCATTCTAGCACTTCCTTCCTCTCCCTTCTTTCCCGTCGGAGAAGAAATTTCCGTGATCCGAAAGCACCTCTAGACTTGGGAAAACCAGGCCTAGTCCGAACTACTGTGTCAAACGGACTGTCAAAATTTTGACAGAGACCAATGGTGAATCCGATGCAACCATGAATTGTATGAAATATTTAATCAGCCAAAGGTTTCAACGATTGAAAGACCGCGGAAGCTGCAATGGTTTGGCCACGTGAGTCGTATGCACAAACAACGAATACCCAAAAAGGTATTCGTTGGGAAAACTGAAGGTCGGAAAACACTGGAGAAACCGAAGAAACACTAGTCTGACTCAGTTGACAAAAACAGTTCATCACTGATCGGATTTCAAAATTGGAGGACGCTGTAGTGGTCAACAAAAAACGGTAGTAGGCAACAACCTCTAAAGCACTAGAATAAAGCTATATCAAAGCAACCTGACATCCCTTTTTGTTCAGGAGAAAGAAAAAACTGAAAGGAGGAAAACGTGCATTGGGTATTTAGAAGTAAAAGAAAAGATGACATTGCCAGAATGTAGTGGAGTATACAAAATTTCATGCCCTCAATGTCCGAATGTGTATATAAGTTTAAAACTCCGTTGAAGTTAGACGCATATGAAAGTTATAATATCTGCAAATTACGTATAAATAAAAGATTAAACCATGATGTAGGAAATGTAGCTTGTAAAGTAATTAGCGTTATTACTAAGGTTAAAAAAGATAGAGAAAATTCTTTTTAGGAAATCTTCAAGGAAAGGCTCAGGAAACACTGATGAAAGGAACAAGAGGAATCCGAAATACGCGTATTCGATAACTAATTAAAACTTTTATTTTAGTGACATAAAAAGAAACAAAAGAAGTTAATACATTATCACTACTCTATACATTTTTAAATACAAAAACCGGACCGTATACATTTTGCCTTATTGACATGTTATAGCACTCCATACAATTATAAAGTCCAGAGTATCTTTAGAGTTTACCCGAAAACGAACGGTAGCTGGACTTTTTTCAAAAGGAAATTGAGTAACTGCCTTTGCGGAGACAAAGCCTAAATATTTTAACTGCAACGTTACGCTTAAATCTATTCAATCGACAAATGCTATTTTAATTCGGCATAAAATTATTACAATTCATTCAACACGATGCAATATCTTTAACATCAATAAATTTAATCCAAGAAAAAATCATAAGATTGTATCTCTACTTTACAACGGAAAAACACCTTTCATATGTTTCTGAAATAAATTAGCCACAGTTCCCCGCGACGACGCAACAAAAAAGAACCGAAGAACGCACAAGAAATGTTAATTTTCATTTCCTGACAATAAATCAATCCATGCTCCAGATAATGCTTATGTATTGCAGACATTTACTTTCAACAATTGCTGTAAGCGTCTTAAAGCCTCTTGGAGCGCCTTGGAGAGCATCTTAAACGTTGATGGTTCAGTATTACAAGAGGAACCTGATGTCTGATCAAGTGATGAATGCAATTGCAATATACCCTTTTGTACGAACTAACATGATTCCTATCACTTTTCTTGCGTCTTCAACGTGCCAAGCACTTGCATCTCTCATACGTACCCACATGTTAATATGGGGGCGAACGTATAAAAGTTGTTTATTGAATTTTCAACGATGGTATGGTTTGTATTACACAAAATCTTCATGTTTGCCGATTTGTTTAGTGAGTTTTGTAAACATTTATACATTTTTTAATAGATTCCACGATATGATCGGTGTCTTCTAAACCAATTTTCGACTATCACATATGTATTTCACCATGTAACTTATCAATAGTAATGGCAATAGCAAAGACGTTAATTTGTTTAAATATTTTCATCAGTGAAAGTCTACTTAAGAACATTTTAAGACTATTTTCAGTGAGTTTGACTCCAAATCGATATCATAATTACGAAATACAAAGGGGAGATAAAAAAATAAATTATCTTCTAACATTCAATAGTCATTATTTGTAGACTTTGCACAAAGAACATATGAAACGTGTGTAAATGAATAGATAAATGGATAATACTCACCAGCCAGTGGCATGTGTCAGCCTATCAGCTATGGGAACTCCATTCAATTCAAGTAATGTAAATAAAATTAACATTGAAAATAGTCGCATACTCAAGATAAGGAAAAGTAAAATAAAAAATTAACGTTAACGTCATATTTTAATTTTAAAACTGGTTAAAATATGGAAATTTGAATTTCGGTGTGCATAACATGTCCTTGAAGGCAATAAAACTCGGCACCCATCCTCTGTATAAAAGGGGCATTTTACCAATTTTAAAACAATTTGTCGCGTATGCATTTGCATATTAACTCAACCCTCAGGCTTGGTGGGGCGTTGGCGAAGTTCTAAATTGGATTCACTTAAAGTTCCCATTTAAAATTAATGATGGACATAGAAACAAAGAAAAAACTTATGGTGGGCATATATACCCTGACCAGTGAGGAAGCCTCCACCTCACCCAGGCTTATATCCAGCAGTAAGGCCAGGTGATTTTTAAGTTGTGGAACACCTGGCCACAGAACAATCAACAGCTGCTTATGAAGAAAACATCGAAGCAAGCATGTTTTCCCACAAGTCAAAATTGCTGTGGACTCCGCCTGAAAAAGTATCTAAACCTCGATAGGGAGCGGTGAGAAGAGCAAGCAAACTTTTACGCAGAACTTCGAATGGTCCACACCACACCTCCTGCTCGGACTTCTACTGCTGAAGGCGATGGATCAAAAAATACAAAAAGAGTAGTAGAGGCGTTGGGGACCGCAACAGTCTACCCCAAGTATCATTCTCCAGAGAAATTTGACAGGAACTCACTGGAGCCTTTGGAAAGTGAAAAAATGATGCTCAGCAACAACTAGATTTAATAATGGGACGGAAATCTGTGAACCCCTGCTAACAATGTTTAAAAATGTCACGTGTCGACAAGATGGCTACGAAAATAGCCGTCGGCGGGAGTGAAGAAGATCGGCCTACAAGAAAGTCCTAATAAACGATGAAACGCAGCAACCAATTAGCAAAAAAATGTAAATAAGGATATTAAAAACGGGCCGGCGAACTTGAGGAATTTTTTGATTTTTTTCTGCCACTATATGAATGTGATGAAAAAGCTCACAAAAACTGCCGAAAATTTAATCCCGAGCATCGAAAATTGGTCGCCATGTAGCCCACAAAAGCCGGATTGCAGGAAAAGAAATACCAAACAGAGATCGATACTGACTTTTAACTAGTACACTCCGAGGCGCACCAGAAAGCTGCAAAGAAGGTGCAGCTTGTTAGGGCGGTGGATTCGATGAAACACACACCCGAAAATCACGAAGGCGCAAAATTCAGACTAAGACCTGAAAACACCACTCGGAAGCAGTGTATGGAAGCTCTCTTTATTAAGCTGGCTTTCGCGAAGAATTATGCCGAGGTTTTAAAGAAGATCAGGTAAACTGTGCAGTTCGAAAAATGCGAGCCTGAATCTGAACGGTATGAGTGACAAAAACAGGTGGCCTCTTCATTAAACTCGGGGCGGAGTCCATTGACAAGCGCTTTAGAGTTTTGTCTGAGACCTCCTTGGCTATAAAACTGTTATCGCGACATTACAGCCACTGGCATCTTAGAAAAAGGATACATGAATTGTATTGCGCACGTCAAAGAGGTAAAGAAGTTCATTAAACAAAAACTTCCTACGGCAGACACCTACCAATCCTAGAGGGCAACGGGTGACAATTGTAGATATCCCAGAAAAACATCGTAAAACTCCTGGCCAAGGAGGAAATCCAAATCAGCTGTGTAGTGGGCAGAATTTACCATTTGCACCATATCCAAGCAACGCAGCCACAGCAAATGTGGCACTCCCGGCCCTACAGCCAGCGAGTGCAAAAATAAACCAAGTTGCATCTTATGCAAAGCCATGCGCATGAAACCTGAAGATATGTCTCATATTGAAAGCAACGGAAGATGCCAGAAGTCCAGAGAAGCACTTACAAGAGAAAAGCGAAAACACGATTAAAGTCCTGCGTATGAAGGCCGAAATACAATACTGCGAGACGGCGATGCGAGAGCGCGACGAGCGTCTCGCAGCAAAAGTCAAGCAGTTTTCGTAACATGCATTTGTATTCGACAACGTACAATGATTGCGATGCGTCGATGCGATACGAGAAATATTCGGAAAAACGAAAATTCCTCGCAACGAGGAAATTTTCGAAAGGAAATGTGCGTGACATTTGTCTGATGCTCTATGGCGCATAAATGAAATTTGAAATTCAAACGCGTTTATTACTTTTTAAGTACAAGGGTTATTCGGATTGAATTTTGAATGAAATTTCGTACATCTTTGTTGAGGCTTTTATTCACCAAACGAAGAAAATTCCAAATTCAAATTTTTAAGAAATTAAAAACAATTTTAATCAAATTTCATTTGAAACGTTACCAATTTGACATTTGTCATATGAATTTTATTCTTCCTCGCATCGCGTGCATTATAAATTGAATGCGTTGCGCGACGACGAGCGAAAATCGCATCGCCGTCACGCAGTATTGTATCTGGGCCTTGTAGGCCGAAATACAATACCACGAGACGACGATACGTGAGCGCGACGAGATTTTCGCTCGTTGTCACGCAACGCATTCAATTTACAATACACGCGATGCGAGGAACAATAATGTTCAAATGACAAATGTCAAATAGGTGACGTTTCAAATGAAATTGTTTTTGATTTTTTTAAAGTTTTGAATTTGGATTTTTCCTTCGTCTAGCAAATAAAAGCGTTAACTAGAATTCATGAAATTTTCATTCAAAATTCATTTGAAATAATTATAGTACTTAAAAAGTAATTAAGGCGTTTGAATTTCAAATTTCATTTAAGTGCCATATTGCATTTGACAAACGTTACGCATCTCGTTGCGATGAATTTTCGTTTTCCCGAATATTTCCCGCCTCGCATCGACACATCGCAATCATTGTACGATGTCGCATACAAATGCATGTTACGAAAACTGCCTGACATTTGCTGCGATACTGTCGTCCCGCTCTCGTATCGCAGTCTCGCGCTATTGTATTACAGCCTTTAATCTACATCGTAGTTCCATCGCACCGAACTTACTCGTCCGGGTTGCGAGAGTGAGAAAAACCGACTTACTGCTGATGTCTTAACGACACAAGAACAGAAACGAGGCTGCATGGTAATGTCACCGTCGCCATTTGAGTTTTGGGTAGCATTCTGCTTCCACTTGAGACTTGCTCCTACGGGATTGGCTTTGTGCTGATCGGGTGTACCGAAATAATCTTAATTAGGGTATATCTAACGCCGAATCAGCCAATTTCATCCATTCAGATCAAACTCGCTGAACCGGAGGAATCTGTCTAGAGCAAAGATGGTTTAACCCCTATTGGTGGTGACTTTAATGCTAAAGCGATTTACTGGGAGATACCTCAACTAGACCCCATAGTGAAACGAAACCAAGAGTCGGTGGCTAGGACGAAACTTATAAAGAACGTTAGAAACACATCAAACTTACGAAGGAGAGGCTGCTCGAAGCGCACTAAACCGACCTTCAGCCGTAGGTTAGAACATTGCCAAAATGAAAGTTGACGCGTTCACCGGATTTCTAATAGGCGGGAAAACCATGACGCAGACCACAACGGAAACTAGGGAATTCTCAGTCGAAAAGTGGTGAATTCCAACATGAGTCTCAACACATCTGCTTGTGACTTCTTTATACCACGGCTTAATAACCCCGTTGTTAATTGATAGTCAGCAGAAATTAGTCCGTACATTGATCGATGAAAGCAAGGCTGGCTTCTACGAAAAACTTCTTGTTCCAGCATATGAAGACTGTCTGAAGTTCAAAGTGGCTCTAAGACAGGTTACGACCACAAAGAATTTTCTTGACTAGAAATATTTATGCAATCAGAACAACATCGCAGCAGGCAGGAGGTAGGATGGTACCAAACTGCTACTATCTGGAATCTCATACTGCCACCATCTCAGTGCAGGATAGCGTTCTGTTCCCAGTTCTGAGTCCCGTCAGCGATGGTGGCTTTGTGCTGTTCAGGTATGATTTGCATGTTTCTGAGCCATCATCATGTTCGTTCCCAAAAAATTAAAATTCATCGCAGTTACCCTTATTTTACCTGAAACGATTTTGCAAAAAGAAATGAACTGTTTTTCTCTGTAGATGCCTGTAATAATCGACATCTCGTATAGTATCTATCAAACAATTTCAGATTTATGCTCGTTGTCAAGAATGCATTCCGCACTTAAAAAATTGTTTTGTTATTTACTTTTTGGACCATTCAAATGTAAGTTGCAAAGCATTTAGATAGAAGTCAGCAAAGTAAAAATTCGGTACATTTCATGGTTTTTGTTTGATAAGGGCAATAGCAACCCTGTTAGGGTTACCATCTGACCGGATAAATCCGTTTGTGACCAGATTTTAAAAAATTAGTCCGGATTTTGTCCAAGACCGGATTTTTCGTCATGCCTCCCAGTCAATTGCATTTAATATTTTACTAAATTATCAGAAACTAAATAATTTTTTATCATTCAAAGTATGCCGCCAAATCATGAAATTAATAAAAATGTACCACCACAAAAATATTCGACTAGAATGCTTTATGTCATTGTTTTCTGGCGTATGGCTATTACTCCAGCTGTTGCTGCGTACTAGCAGTGCATTCAGAAGTGAGATAGATCTATCGCGCGTGTGTATTTTAATTTGTTATTTTGCGTTACGGTTACTTTCACGAGTTACGTTGATGAACATTATACATAGCAATGACCTCTTCAATTAAAAAACGCTGTAAATTCGAAATTCAAATCTACTAAAGGCAAAGTAATCGTCGTTTAGAGAAGGAAGAAACGACCAAGAAGTCAAGTGTACTATTTGTGATGCGTTTGTGTCTATCGGGTATAAAGGTGCCGCTGACATCGAAAAACATATACATACCGAAAAACACAAAAGTCAACAGCGAAAAAGTGCATCAACAAGGAAGTTTCGTTTGTAGTAGCGCAGTTGATGCCACACTCGCATTTCACGTGGTCAAACACCATCAATCATACGAAAGTATGGACTGCACTTCGTCGTTATTAAGGAAACTATTTTCTGATTCCGAATCGTTCAAAAACTTAGCTTGCGCGAGGACAAAATCTGAGGCAATTGTTAACAATGTCATTGCACCTTATGCTGTTGAAATTCTTCTACAGAGTCTACAAGATATTTCATTTTTGGGGTTGTCGACTGATACCAGCGATCACAACGCTGACAAAATATTCCCCGTCGTTATTCCATAATTTGATTGGAAGACCGGGATGCAAAGTAAATTGCTGGAATTATTTGCATTGGCAAATGAAACTTCGATAACAGTTACTTATCATTTACTGACTACTTTCGAAAAGTATGATTTAAGAAAATAAGTGCGTCTCCTTATGACCGTTGACAATACAAATGTGAAATTTCGAGGAGTTGTAAGAAATCCAGGTTGCAATTTAATCTCTTATTTAAATCAGAACTTGGATCAAGAGATTGTTGGTGCTGGTTGTCCAGCTCATATTCTTCACAATTCAATACGTCATGCTACAGATCTGTTTGAATTCGTCATTGAATCTCTGGTGTTGAAAATTTTTAATCATTTTTCAGTGTATACTGTACGAACAGAAACTCTGAAAGAGTTATGCAGCTATAGTGAGATTAATTATGAAAAATTGCTGTATTATAAAAATTGCTGTAAAACGAGGTTGCTAAGCTTTTTTGCAGCAATCGGAAGTATTCTCAAGTTATACGATGCCTTAAAAGAATTCTTTTTGACAACAGAAAAGCCCCCAGTTCTGATCTAAAAGTTTTTTGAGATCAATACCAGCGAAATGCATTTGTATTATCTTCATTCGTTGATGGCTATATTTTATTCGAGAATAGCGTCACTGCAAAAGGAGAAAAACTCAATTGTTGAAACGCTTTCTACTTCAAAAGGAACAACAAAGTCACTAAGGCAAAGAATCGAATATAACTTCGTTCCTTTAAGATACGAGATCTCTTTGAAAAAAATAAAATTAACGAAGACGAGCGCCACAAAAAAAAATTATACTCACGTATCAAAAAGCATAAATTACATAAATATTTGGATAAAACCTTTGGAATCATTAATCAGGAGCTACGATTCGATAGTATTACAGACTTTATTACATTTTTGAGAGACAAAGGCTTCAGTATTGACGATATTAAACTCTTTGAAGAATTCTGCCTATTAAAAAATTTTCTTAACACTAGCCAAAGTGATTTTTATGATGAGCTAGCTGAAAAACAGTCGGTAATTTTCTCCAATGCATGCAATGACAGAAGCTGTTTTACAGAATATCTCAAAATTGCTCAATACGTTTGTTGTAGTATGCCACACAACGCAAATTTGGAGCGAATTTTTTCACTTATGACTTCGCAGTGGACGAAGGAGTGGAACAGATTGTCAGTTGAGTCAATCAAAGCAATATTATTTACACAACATAACTTCAAAGACATAACTTGTACCGAATTTGACAGTGAAATTTCTTTGAAATCAAACTTTCTGAAAGCTGTTAGTAGTCGGCGAAAATATAATGTTCAAAGAGTTAAATAAATGGTAATAAAATTCACTTATAATACAGTTAGTTTTTGTATTAGCTGAAGGCCGGACTTTTTTACAGGAATCAGGACTTTTCACTGCAAGCAACCGGCTTTTCAAGTTTGACCCCTGGTAACCCTAAACCCAGTTAGCTTAAATCGTGAATGGTGTTTATGATCCTGATGCTTTGACAGCTCATTTGGTGCAATTTGGGTTTCGTCGATGACGTTCCGGTAGTTTTAATGCTAAATGTACACCTCGCACGAGCAGGCTTGTTGTCAAAAATAAAAAGATGATCAAAGTCGACAGACATGTTAGTAGTCGTAACGTGGCACAGAAGCTAACGATCGACCATAAAACAGTTTTGAATCATTTGCACAAAGCTTCAAAAAAAAGGATCAAGAAATGAGTTTAAAAGACGGATTCAAAACAGGGACTTGATGGCTTGGTGTTACACCAATTAACACCGAAAAACATGACGGATTGAAATTCCATCCGCGAAGCCTTGGCCAAATAGAATGAAAAAAACCAATTATTTAAACGAATGGTGACTGGGAATGGGCATGTGTCACATTCGTCATCAAAGCGGAATGAATCAGCTCAAACCATGTCTAGCGGCCAGAAAGGCTCTGCTGTACGTTTGGAGCTACTCGAAAGGAATCATTTATTATGAATTACTTCATCAGTTAGCACTGAGGAAGGAAGCAACTGTCTTCCGAAATATCGGTATATGTTAAAAAAACTTATTAAATAAATTCTATGGTTTAAAGGAAAATTGCGTATTTTTCAATAACTATCGAAACCAACCATATCAAAGCAGGCCAAACAACTTAATATTACTTCCATATAGCCAAAAAACAAATCCGCATCTTTATTGTCAACAACTAAGCCGTTTAAAGCTATCGACTGACCAGAAACGGCCAGAATTTTCCCTTCGAAAATGTTCGTCTTATTTTAAGGACAACGACAGGCTACACACGTCTGTAGTGACTCGTCAGAAACTCCAGGTGATGTGTTGAGATGCGTTGATGTATCCATCATATAGTCCTGGCCAGGCAACAAGCTACCATTTTTTGCTTGCATTACAAACTTCCTTAGTAATAGAAAGGAACAATCCAAAGAAAATTTAGAAACCAATGAACCAGAGTTTTTTGTCAATAGGAACCAGGATTTCCATCAAAGAGGGATTATGAAGTTACTCTGAAAACAGATACCAATTATAGATCGAAACGGTACACATTTGATCAAAATCGGACAATCCAAAAGATATTAAACTGACCTGAAATTTTGGATTTCTTTTTCCTCAACTTAAGATGTAAGAACTTTAACAAAAAATCATTGAAATACAAAAGAATTAAATGCATCGGCCGGGAATCGAACCCGGGCCGCCCGCGTGGCAGGCGAGCATTCTACCACTGAACCACCGATGCTTGTGTTCGATGACTAACTGTTTTACATTAACTAAGTACAAGTATCGAAATTAGGAAATTATTTTATAATTTCCATTTACGATGTCATTAAAATTGGTATTTCGAGAATGTTTTCATTTTCTAATTAAGCCTGTCAGGATTCATGCAAAATAAATATTCATGGAACCATGCACCATGTGACATCCCGGTAATTTGAACTTCTTTCAAGTAATTGTGGATTCCTATGTGGAACGTGATAGTGGAAGGACGTATTCAGATCAGTGAAGTGAAGGGTTTTCCCCGAGCATCTATTGTTTTTCTCAGAATCCTACGAACGCCATACCTTGGTTCCTGGCGTAATTACGATCTTTGGACTTTGGCTGACATACTGGAATACTTTTACAAAGGAAAAGAACAGTGAGTACCCTTTTACTTTCTTAAGTGAAGTGAACAATTGGTGAACATAATATAGCATACATCTAGCACCTTAACATTTCATTCTGTGAATTGTGACATGGGAGAAAACTCTGAGGATAGACCCCCATACCCAGGGGACCCAAACACCAAAACTCTCAAAAAAAGAAGATTAGTTGAAAACAACGGTAATACAAAAAGCAAGGGAGAGTTGAAAAGCTTTGTACCAAATAACACATCCTTGTACTCAAACCCCTCTGAAGACATACCTCGTGCCACACCATCTCAAGCCCCGCTAGCCAACATGAAAGTCAATAAATATCAACCCGATGCGAAAGGTAAATCCTTTGCAATCCTTATCGATAGTGTTGATACAAATGGTGACAGGGTTAGACTAACCCCAATGAAGATGTTCGTCTACAACAAAAGCTTAAACATCCAAGGCACCAAAGATATTAAGCAAGCTGGGTTCAATAGACTCAGGGTAATCTTTGAAACTGCTACAGAAGCAAACAATGCAGTCGACAACACTAAGCTGAAAGAATTCAACCTCAGGGCCTTTATCCCCGGCAATTTTGTTTATAGATATGGAGTCATCAGAGACATCCCGCACGAAATTAACAGAATGGGAATTCTATTAGAAAACATAAAGATACTACAAGCACAAAGGTTGAATACCAGAGATAGAAACGACCCTAACAAATTCATCCCAACCACAACATTCAAGCTAACCTTCGCAGGAACTGACCTCCCGGACTCTCTGAAATTTGAATACATAATAAGCAAAGTTAGCTATTTTAAATTTAGACCAAGACAATGCACAAACTGCGGCCTCCTAGGTCACTCGGCGCAGTTTTTGCAAAAACAAGAAGAAACCCTGCCTTAAATGTGGTGCGACCATAAATGCACCAAAATCATGTGTGTATTATGTAAGAGCGAGGAGCACGAGGCAACACATCGAAGATGCCCCAAATGGGTAGCATATGAACAAGAGGTAGATGTTAGCTCTATCCTGAACATCACAAACAGAGAAGCAAGAGTTATTATCAACAGAAACAAATTTGCGGGTTTAGATGTAGTGGACCTTAACGAAGCCAACTTCCCCAGCCTAACGAACGCGGAAAGACACAATATCAGAAACCCCCAACAGGACACGCAAAAGGTACTATTCAAAAGCTCCTTTGCTCAAATCGCTGGCATGAACATAAACCCAACACATCAAGAAACATCGTTGAAAATAGTTTCCCCTCTACTGAAACTCTCACCATACCAAGTAAACCCATTACATGTAACCCACACAAAACCACTGAACTGGAAAAACTCCTTGGAAAGATGGTAGATGAAATCAACAGAAATACCGGAGACAACAAGGAAAACGAGGACTTACTAATAACTAGTGTTCAAGCATGGGCAAAAACACTAAAGAAATACCTCCCCAACTCAGGTAATGAGAACAGTAACACAAGAAAGAGTAACGACAACATTATCATCTAACACATGAACATTTTACAACTAAACATCCAAAGTATCAACAAGCACAAGGACAATCTAGAATACTACTTATACAAGAATAACATAGCCTTCGCACTCCTACAAGAAATACTCAGTAATTTCAATATTAATATGAAGTTTACCAGCTACAATATAATCTTCAAACCCAGAGACAACAGCATAGGAGGAGGAGTTGCAATATTAATCAGAAAGGACATTAAGTTTAGACAGATCCACACGAACAGTCGTATAGAAAATGTAGTAATCCAGACCCTAAACGTTAAACACAACATAATTTTAGCATCCCTACATGCTCCCCCCGCCATCAATACCCAATTTTTCAAAGAAGAATTAGACAAACTTTCCAACATCTTAGACTAGACTAAAGACATACTCATTGGAGGAGATCTAAACGCAAGAAACAAGGCATGGGGAGATCATCTTAACAATGCCAAAGGCAGAATTCTGAAAGGTTGGATGACGGAGTACAACCTCAAAAGATTGACTACTGGCATATACACTTATAAAACAACAAACAAAAACGGCAAAATTTTACAGTCAACGCCGGATATAACTCTTAGTAACATGAATAGGAATAGTATCCTCTGGATGGAAGACAAAGAACAAATCAGCAACAGTAATCATATAACAATTAAAATCTGCTTGCCCAGTACACCCATTTCAAAAACCATGAAAATCAAATATAGGAACATCGCTCAAGAAATAAACAAACCCCCTTTTTCACCAAACCTCAGTAGTATATACGATAAACTAAGCCACCTAATAGACGTAAACTCAAACACGATAAGATACAAGCACACACCCAAACACTAGTGGTCCAAGGATTTAGCAAGGCTCTGGAAAATAAAAAATCAGGCACTACTTAATTACAACAGACTCAAATCAAATGCCAACTGGGCAATTCTCCACGAGGCAAAAACAAACTGGAGGCAAAGATCCAAAGAGGCTAAGCAGAGAAGCTAGACAGACAAACTAGAACAAATCAGAGGCAGCGGAAACATAAATAACTTCTGGAGATTTATCAACAGTATCAGGAATAATAAAGAACCCCCCTCACGATACAACCTTGATGAGGACCAGACCCAAACCTACCTCAAGATGATTAAATCCAAGCACCACCCTGATAACACCTTAAACATGATGCCACACAATCCACTGGAACACCCACCAGACTTCGAACAGGAAGAACTCAATAATGTTATAAATGAGAAACGTAAATCCACAACCCCTGGTCTTCATAACATTAATTACAATCTAATTAAAGTCTTACTCACACATCACCCGAATAATCTTTTACAGGCTATTAATGATGCAGTTAATAGATGTGACATACCCACATCTGGAAGGCATATCAGAATCGTTCCCGTTCCCAAACCCAATAGAAATCTAGAAGACCTCAACAACTATAGACCCATATCCCTCCTCAGTGTTCCCATTAAAATCATAAATAAACTTATAAAACAAAGAATCGAAACACACCTAATAAACACAAATCCACTACCAACTCTTACTTTTGCTTACACAATAAACAAATCCTCGACAACATGCTTTAACATCCTTTTACAAAAACTTGAAAACAAATCCACTTTCACCTTCAACACTGCCTGTGTTGTAGATTTTTCAAATGCATATGAGAAAGTCGACCTACAGATCCTGAACAAACTTCTTTCAGACCTCAACATCCCAAAAACCTACACCTCATAGATCATAAATCTATATAAAGAAAGAATACTCCACCTCAACCAACAACACACGACAATCTCCAATGGTCTGCCACAAGGTGACGTCTTGAGCCCACTTCTTTTCAATATATACACTTCCAAACTGCACAATATCTCTGAAAGCAACACAACTCTTCTACAATATGCTGATGACTTCCTCATTCTAACTGAGGGAACTAATTTAAAGCACACGATTAACCTACTTCAACTTAAACTAAATCTCTTCTCCGCAATGAATGACAACCTCAAGCTACCCTTCAACCCGGACAAAATACAAGCCATTAATTTCCACTATAGTAGGAACACAGATATAATTCTAAAGCACAATAACACCCAAATCAAATGGAGCAATAGCATAAAATACCTAGGCATCAATCTAAATAAAAATCTAACCTTTAGAACACAGGAAGAACACATCCAAACCTTTAACAACATATGCAACATCATAAAATATCTGAGCAGACCCACCAATCCCTTTAGCCCCACCTTGGCTCTAAATATTTTCAAATCATTAGTCAGGCCCAAAATAGAATTCGGACTAACTACAATGGCACATGCACCAGCATACTTATTCAATACCATGGACAGGCTAAAAGCAAAAATTCCCAAGCAATACCTAGGTTTACCCCCTAGCACACCCAACCTCTATGCTTTTAACATGGCATCCGAACATCAATCTATAGATAGAGCAGCTCTACTAACGGCGAATGAACTTGGTAAACAAATTGTCAACAACACTTTCAGACCAACATGGACTGAACAGGATCCAGTCCACAAAAGCAGCTACAATTACATCCTCCACAAATTTAATCACCACCTGAGAAAGCTAAACCCAACTCACCGAACTAAAAGACCAGCTAACCTGTTCACCACACCTTTCTCAACAACGTCCTCTTTCCTCTATACCCACAACCAAACAAATCCCAACCTCACCTTCGAAAAGTATACAGATAACCTTATAAAAGAAAATGCCCTGATACTGGTGACCGATGCAGCCAAAAATCTCTTTGGCACAGGGATAGGATTCCTGAACCTTAACAACAACATCACCTACAATTCTAGCCTCCGCAAGAGCGTAACAACTACAGCAGCGGAACTACACGCCATCCTGTCGGCCCTAAATAGGAACAACATACAGAACCACCATAAGATTTTTGTCTTCACTGATTCCAATAATGCTATCAAAATCTAAAGGATAATCAAGAATACAGAAAGACCACACAAGATATATGGAAGTTCATTGAAAATTACCCAGAGAAGATCTTCAATTTCATCTGGATCCCGGGACACGCGGGCATCATGCCGTTAGAAACTGCCGAAAAACAAGCCAAAATAGATGTTTTAAGCCATAGTGTCATGGACACACAATATGAACTGGACGAAATAATAAACTTAATAAAAGAAGAAATAGACGATAAGTGGAAGGGCAGAATTAGAGCTCAAACCACCAACTACAAACCCTGCATATGGAAAGAGGCACACCATCTCAACAACAAAGGAAAACCATGGTTTCATAAAAGCAACATCATCCCCAAACATATCAAAACCATCAACAGGATCCTCACAAACAGAGCCTACAATAAACTTCGTCTCTTTCAAATTAAAAAAAGCACTACCGATCTATGCATACAATGCAACAAAACTGACACAATAGATCACCAATTGTTTCACTGCACTAAATACGAAAGGATCAGGGCAAATCACAATCTTTTTCTTATTTACAATAATATTAAAGACCTAATTCTCAAAAACGACAGTAACTTACTTGACAGCTTTGGAGCGTTCTTATCAGAAGCGAACCCTAACATATGTATAACACCCAACGACATATCACTCATACCCACACAATCAATCTATAACTAAGCCACAGACTAACTATGAACAAGTAATAATGATATAATACACAGGATCGACAACGCTGGCCAGTGCCATAGCAGCCCGGGCCAATCTTAAGCTGGTATCCTTCCAGTGTGAAGAAAAAAAAAGTAATTGTGGTTCCCTGTATATCGACTATTATCAAATTACAAGTTATCCTTATGTAATTCGGGTAGAAAATTACAAGATGTTAGTTTTTCACTAGTATTTCGAAAGAAAAACGGCTTGATTTGTGAAAAGAGCTTGAAGGCACAAGTGGTTGATTTGTGAAAGCAAAAGATTATCACTTTCTTCGTCGTTATTTGGATAACTGAATTGTTATGTGTACATAATTGTAAAATTAGATATTAAAACAACATGGGAAACTGTAATGACTTATAATTGCAACAAAAAGCATCTATGACTGCGTTACTAAAAATAAAATGCTTTATTTTTCGTGATACCCCACAAATGGAGAAGAATTCTCCATAAACGGTGACGCGAATCCAGAAGATCGCGATTGATAGTCGTTTGTTAATTGCCATTAAACGAAAGAATTCCGGCCGGAAAAGGAGTACACTCGACTCGAACAACAGAATTAAACATAACTCTGAAGAATTATACAGAAAGCCAGAGGAAACCATTTTCGTTTTTATACAGAATGAATTATACACTAAGCCAAAGGAAACCATTTTCGTCCGTATGGAATTCGGGTCGCCAAAGGAATACGTTGATGACACTCAGCAGACGGTTAAGAGAAGCGGACCACTATGTTAGACGACCAGCGAAATAGCCGAAATTAGATGCCAAAATGTGCAAAATTAGATTGATTCGTATTTTTCAGATTGTATTTGGCGATAAATGCAAGTAAAAAACGGTAAAAGAAAGTTACTAGTTCGTTTGGAGAAGGCCACATGAGTCATACAATGAAGCTGGTGTTGTCACATTTCAGCAGATGGATATGGACCACTTTGTTCTGTCTAGGAAATAATGAATACTGTTCAGTAATTTGAAGTCCGTTAAGAGTATATATCTATGTGAAGGCTAAAAAACAAGCCTTTTTTCAGGATTTTTTTTTCAAGGATTTTAGAAAAAGGCTTTTATAAATAATACATCAATATAAAGGGCAACTTTTCGGGAGTGCATAAAAATTTTTTTATTTTAATTTCAATACAAAATGGCGGCTGTCAAAGTCACTAGTATTTACAAAAGACGTTCCGCGGCGGGACTAGTTTCTCAGCCCCATCTGCATCTGGAACAATAAACAAAATTTTTCATGAGCTCCATGAGTTTTGCTAGTGAAGTACACAAAATAATAGTTTAATATCGATTTTTCGCAAAATGGCGACCATTTCACAAAAAAATTGCATTTTTGACCCAAAAAAATGACTTCAATTGATTATAACTTTTTTTACACAAAACCAATCGCTAAAATCGTGTGTACTTCACTAGATAATCATATCAAAAAACTATAGTTATAATGGCAAGTCAATCGGATGAAAACTGAAAGAGTTTCGTTTCCGGCAAATTTCAAAAATACACTTTCGAGATAAACGCGTTTAAAGTTTCAAAACCTTATAAAGTTGTGAATTTTCAAAATTTTACTTTCTGCAAATTTTTTTACCTTTACTCTGCTATCCCAGCACCATTCAGTTGGCCTTCCAAGACCGTGGATTTGTCCTCCTCGTCCTTTCTTGACGCTAAAAGGCAGCGTCGCGCCTCTTTTATAACGTCGGAAATTGAGCGCTCAGCAGCCTTTATTCGCTCGGCGTCTGTTTCTAAGCAGAAATTGTAAAAATTAGGTCCTGCAGTCAATCCTAATGAGTCGTAGATGGGGAGAAGGCCCGACAGTCTATCATTAAATAAGATAACTGCGATATTCGTCGCGATATCGAGCACCGCCTTGCTGCTCGACACATGTTTCGGCACGATGGACCACACGACTGCATTGGACGATTTATTATAGTACTTTAACCTCAAATGCAGCGTGTAGTCGATCGAGTAAACAGAAGCTCCCCTAGTGTCATTTTCGAAGGAACGTGCCCTATAAAGTGTATATTAATTACTATATAGTATAAAACGAGCAAATTTTACGTTTTTCGAGCATTGGAGTTGCTTCAGAAAATTGATTCTCAAAAATTTTGTGAAGTATATTAGTGTTTGGACCTTTTTGGTTTCAATTCTAGGGATGTGTTAGCATACTTTTAGCCAATAAAAACAAATCGAAAAAAAATTCACATAGGTATAACCCCTTAAGACATATTAAATCTATATTGTAGAACCTGGGCCATCTTTATTCAAGTTGCCCAATCATGCCCTTATTCCACAAGCACATGAAGTTCGTGATGTGATCCTCAACGTGAATGCAAAGGTTAATGTTGGGCGGTTGGCGATAATAAAGCATGCTGAATGTGTGAGAGTGGATCTAAATATTACCATCTGCATGTCCATGTCCATTTTGTCCAAGGCGTGCGTGAAGAAGCATTGTCTTCATTCAAAATCTTTACAGCTTTCTGAGTTTTCTTGATATGTAATTCCTTCTTAGCTATGAATTTTAATTTTTCCGGTCCCACTGTTTTTGGTTTTTTAAAGAAAATCATACGATGAACAAGTGTCGGTTCGAGGACGCTGGAATGATAGTTTAGGAAAAAAATTCCTCAGAACTCTAAATACGCTGGTGAATGTTTGAATCAGGTACGCTTGTACAAAGGCGCGTTACATCCTTTGGATATTGAAATACGGACTTCGATTAACTTCGGACTTGAGATTAACTTCGAAGATTTGTGCCATGAATAGTTGCTTTCTTTGGAAGGATATGATATGATGAAATATGTGCCCATATGAGTTGTACGTTTTCTTCAGTATATTTCATTTAATGGGAATGGGATCGTGGATTTTTATCCCTATGAGTTGCACATCTCCCTCTTATATCTTCGCAATAAGACTGAAAATTCTCTTTTGAGATAAGCCCCAAGTATCTGAAAAATTTTGCGTACACTTGAATTCGCCTATTAGTCATACCAACTCAATCAAACTTGCTACCAGAGGTATCTTCCAGTGTTCATAACAACTAAACCACTTTCAACACTGGCTTACTACTCTTCCTTTTGCCTTCCTCCTAGTTGCATGACTTCTTTCTACTTAGTCCTGTGATCACCTAAATATCGATTCTTTTTTAACTTATTACCTTTTCCATATCGGTGCCTCAATTTCTTGATCAGGAACTGTAGAACAATTTTTCCCATTGATAACTAAATCAATAAATTTCTCGGTGACCCAAGAATCTTATTTTCTATGCCTAGATACTTATTTCGATCTCTAACTTTGGGTTATTCTCCTTAGGCTTAAGTTCTTCCTTACTTCTTTCTCGATTAGGTAACTAACTCAAATTTGTAATTTTTAAAATTCGCATAGGCAACCATAAAATTCTTTTTTTTTTCACTTCAGATTAATATTTAAAAGAATAATTATTTAAATTTCATAAAGGATCCATTCAAAACGAGGTCTGAAGAAAACATGATTTACATGTTGAAGAAACTAATCAAGAATCTTATAAAATTTAACAGAAATGAGAAGACGTTGCTAGATAAGTGTTCTCAAGAATAATGATCTATGATTCTTCGAATTTATGAACCGTTTATAGTTACAGATGTTACAACTTCTCGTGGGACGATTTGATCTCGTTGGTTCTCCTTCGCTTTCCAGGGAGCGTTTTCGCTTTTCATCTTTCGTCTTAATCTGTGTTACAGGATATTGTCATGTTCGGTATGTTATTTTCTGGGTCTGTCTACTTTAACAGTCCTTATTTATAGAACCGTCGTTCATGCAAGCAGGTAGAGGTACTCCTACGCAGGTTGCAACAATAAAAATATTAGAATGTTTTATGGTTTGCTTAAGTCAGTTATGAGGAAGTTAAATGGTCTGCGCAGTAAATCTAGCCCTGAATCTCAATATTTCTTGATTTTTAATATTTTTTTTTCCAATTATTTTACTCACTTTTGATAATTACCGCTGACATGCTGTTGCGGAAAAATATTTAAATCTACAAAATAAACAAAAAGTTCTTCGGTTGATATAAACTAGTGTTATGAAATCATTAATAATGCTTCCCAAAACGCTAACACCTCAATTCATTTCATTTCGTACCGAAGATATTCGTTCCAGCTAAATGGAAATGAAATTTAATGGAACATGCTGTAATAAAATGACATTTTGTACCATACATAACCATTCCACAAAAAAATCTGGTGGATAAGATCTGTCAAAAGTTTGTGATGTGATTTCAATATTGTAGTTGCCGCTTTTAATGTTTCAGAAATCTGTGACTTAAAACGCTTTGTTGGGTACTTAAAAAAATTCAGAAATAACTAAATTTGTAGTAATTAAGCTGAAGAATCACATACGGGTGAGTTTGTGTAGTGTTTTGTCCACTGTTATTACAATCGCCCCTAAGGAGGCTCTTTTTCGATATCAATAATTAACAACGGCCTCCTTTTGATAATTGAATTATCAATAAATAGAGCATACAATAATGGATTTATTGATAATCACTTTAGAAGAGACTGCCGCTACAGTCATCGTGCGATGACTCGTCAAAAACTAAAGTCCGTGTGCGTGAAGGATTTCTTTCAACTAATATGCAAGGATCAGTTTAATATCTTTCAAAGCAAATATGTTCTTTACTAATATTGACAAAATGCTGGTTCTTATTTGTCTAAATGATCATAATAATAGTGCCATAACTAAAGCAAAGCAATCTATGTAGAAAATTACAGACCACACTGCAAACACCATGGCACAGTGTTCAAAAAACCATTTCAAAGGACACACGATCGTTCCTCACAATCAGGAAAATTATAAATATTTTGATTAAATATTGTTTATTACGATTACCGCTTACGCTTATCGATGGTTCGTGACCTGGCTGAGCAGATCGTTCATTCTCATAGAGTCCAAAAAGTTGATTCGTGACCAACAACAAAAGATAATTCGTCGTAGGAAGGTAGACGCTGGTGATAATTTAGCATCTAAGAATTATGCAGTTCTGTGTTGTTCACTTGCTGCACTAAATTCATCAAACTTTCACTTAAAGTCGAATACAATATCAGGATCTATCACCTGCGAAAAAGTAACTGTGGAATCAGCACTCGCTGATTGATTTTTAGATTTTTGGGAATATAAAACAGAAAGATCAACTTAAATTAAGATTCAAAATGCGATCCTAAATAACTAAAATAACAAATTCTAAATGTGTGTCATAAACAATAAAAGGAGATAGAAAGAACTTATTATAGCTGGAATATAAATTTGCAAATCATTCAAACGGCATGAGCCGAAAATAAACTGACGAACATTCGATCCAAATAGATAACCAATTATATTTTACTGATTGCCTTACAAATAATTACTTCTTAACAGTTACAATAGCTACGTACCCTAGTGGCGCATATAAATCTCTCGCATATAAATTTTTTACGGTAATTAAAACTAAGAAAGCAAGGTAGAATTGTCGTTAGAGGCCTGCATTTGAAAGGCTTACATCTATAGTACATTTGCTAGCACAGAGGGATACTGATCCGCAAGAAAGAGTCAAACTAGAAAGCTACTGATTTGGGCAACTGAAGCCAAACAGATCAACATTATTTTTTAAAGGTTGATCGTCATTGAAGCGCTCTGAAACCTTAAAACAGGATGTAGATCTGAAATTCAAGACAATTCGTTAATAAAGATTAGATTGAGATAATTTAGGTGTCTCGGAAAGCGATGGCAGCAAGGATCTTTCATGACTTGCAGTGAAACCTGAAAGAACCCGCGCTCAAGTATCTTCTTCTATATGCTCAATACAATGAGCCCAACTCATCTCACTTTAACTGAAAAATCTTCGATTCGACGAAACCTATTGGAAGATGTGTGACATTTTTCCTTCGAAACATGGTATGCACGATGTAATCACGTTGTACGTTGTAACAAAGGCAATCGCACGGCCCGGACTGAGCCAAGCGGATGACTGGCGCTTCGTGGAAGGATCGTATTAAAAGCACCAAGTCTCGTCTCCAGTCACAATTGAGGTTAGAAAGTCCGGAGTGTTGTTGCAAGTCTCGATAAAATCTTGACAACATTGGAGCTTGCACCGGGTTACTAAACACACGTTCACCCAAGCACATATATCTCGGCAACTAATGAGCGGATGCTGGTGAAAAAAACGTCCACGAGGTGGCGCCTCGTACAAGCGCTACAAAATAAGTTCGGGAACTTTTCCGACATACTGTGTACTTCTAAAAATTCACAATTTTTTACTTTTGTATTATATTTAATAATTTTTATTAATATTTCTGCCATCCAATAATTTCACAGCGTAGATTCTTCGTGGCATACATTCTTTTATCTCAAGCGCCCCCATTAATTTCCTAAATATTTTCTTTCCACACCTGACGATTGGTGTTATTTTCTTTGTACCTAAGTCTCTTCAGTTCATGCCATACATTTTCAATTGGATTCGAATCATTTCTTTATGCTGTTCGTGGCGCAGTGTTCTTTCAACAGAGCACGGTGGTCCTTGTCCATGTATCGTAGTCGCTCCACATACCATAACCGAAGATAGATATTTGATCGGTCTGTAGATGCATGACGAATCAAATTTTTCTCTTCGGACGTCTTCTTACACCAGCTTCTGTAAGGTATTGAAGCGTTGACGCTACGAAATTCATGGTTTGCATCTGGAAGCTATCACGCCAATCTAATACACACAGAAACTACCTCTCGTAGAATTATGATATCTTGGACTGAAGTCATGTCTACCAAGCATTCGTGCATGTAGCTCAACCTCATTTTTCGTGGAACACATTTTGAGTACATTTTGGCGAGTATACATCGCGTACATCTCTGGAAAATATTGGAAAAATAAAAAAATTAGGTTATTAAAAGTTGAGGAACTCTGGAGAAATATCGATAGATACCTTTTGTTGAATAAACAGTTATTTCTTTCTTCATATCGCAATAACGGTTGTAAAGGAAAATTTGCCACATGTGCACAATTTATTGCTCGCTAATGGGTTAAGGATAAAGAAACTAAACTTTATCCTTTGAGATAACCCAAACAGCACGTGCGTTCGAGTTTGTGCGCACAAAACAATCAACATTGTTTTCCGAAAACCTTTGAAGGTTTACAAGGCGCTCGTTCACATTAATGTGTGAATTATAAACGTTGCATTTGTTACTGAAGCGTTTATCTTTTCCCGCATCCTTTGTTCAATTTGAAGTCCCTTTTGCCAGATGTTGAACTCATCATCCTTTTTGTTATTAAAAATCTCAGCCGAATTCGCTTCTTTTGCTTTCTTCGGTTTTTGTTTAAAAGCCCAAGAAGTGTCTGAGATCAGGGGAGTCTACTCAAGACTCTCGTTACGAGCGGATCGCGCATTACAGGGAAAAGGTAATGGGCGGTCTGTTCGGACATAACCAATAGGTCCTGTGATCGTCACATAGTGTTTTCGGAAGATAAACACCAGGAAAGTTTCGTGACGGTCACAACGGACATTACCAATAGGTCCTGTGATCGTCACATAGTGTTTATCGGAAAATAAACACCAAGAAAGTTTCGTGACGGTCACAACGGACTTAACCAAAAGGCTCCTGTGATCGTCACATAGTGTTTATCGTAAGATAAACACCAAGAAGGTTTCATGACGGTCACAACGGACCTCACCAAAAGGCTCCTGTGATCGTCAGATAGTGTTTATCGGAAGATAAACACCAGGAAAGTTTCGTGACGGTCACAACGGACATAACCAAAAGGCTCCTGTGATCGTCACATAGTGTTTATCGGAAGATAAACACCAAGAAGATTTCGTGACGGTCACAACCTTAGCGAGGATTACAACATTTCTTTGGGTTAAGTTGAGGACTTGACCCAAATCACTATCCAACGACTAATTTACATTCATTTAATTTTTCAGAGCTTACAGCAAGTGTGCTTGTCATCAAACACCTTTTTCCGTTATTCTATGTACAAAGTCTGTCTCAAAAGTTCCCGGACTGGTCAAGCATAAAGAAAACTGGTAATGTAATCTTTTAGATCTTTTCGGTATTTCATCTAACATCCATCAGAGACGTTGTATTAAAATTTCATGGTGAATAGAATCCAAGTGAATGCGCTCTAAGTGACAGTACTTTTGTATCATCGGTCGAAAAATGAATATTGTACAAAAAGCGAATATTAAATTATGTTTTAAACTCCGTAAAACGGCGGCCCAGACGCATCAAATGATGCAAAATGCTCAGAGTAGTGAGTGTTTATCCCGTACCTCTATCTTCGAGTGGTTTAAACGTTTTAAAGAGGGCCGGGATGTGCTGGATCATGACGAACATTCTGGCCGTTCAAGATCAGTTGTGAACGAAATGAACGTTGAATTTGTGCGTGAATATGGCCCGTGAGTCGATTCATCGCATTTTGGCGGGGCACTTGGACATCAGAAAGATTTACACACGATTCGTTGCTAACAAGCTGACCGATAGCCCAAAATTCTTCGCATTCAAGATTACAAAGACTTGATTAACGAAGACAAAAAGAACCCAAACTGCCGAAAATCCATTGTACCGGGTGACGAGACGTGATCATATCAAGATGGTCCTAAAAACAAGCGACAAAATGCCGAATAGCAGCATCCGAATGACCGCAATCCCAAAAAATCGCGTTTGCAGAAGTCAAAAGTCAAATCAATGTTGATTTGTTTTTACGATTCCAAGGAGATTGCCCACAAAGAATTCATTCTACCGGGACAAACGGTTAATGCTGTGTTTTCGCTTGGTGTTGTGGAGCGTTTGCTTTCGCGAATAAGTCGTGTTCGGCCAGAATATCGTGCATGTGGAAGTTGGCGTTTGTTACATGATAATGCGCCGGCTCATCGTTTAACGCTTGTGCCCGATTTTTTTATTAAAAAATGACATTCTTTCCATTAACCACTCGCCATATTCGCTGATTTGGCACCATGTGACATTTTCTGTTCGGGAAATTACATTTGGCCATGAAAGGAAAGCGTTATGCGAACATTGAAGACATCCAAAGTGAACTACCGCCATTCTAAGCATGATATCAAGGAATGAATTAAATAAATCTTTGGATACGCTTATAGACCATGTAAACCAGTGTAGAGAGGCTGAAGGGAACTACTTTTAATAAAATAAATCCGTTTTACCGAAATCATTCGTAGTTTTATTTATTCTTGACCAGTCCGGAAACTTTTGAAACACCTTGTAGACATGTGAATCCTCATTACTAAATTAGGCAACGGCTGTGAAATCCAGAGCACTCTATTGATCAAAATACTTTCGATCATTAGAGGACAGTTACTGATCGAGATGAACTCCAAGCTATCGAACACAGGACTTATGTGAAACACGTTCTGAACTGCCTTCACCAGCCAAATGTGGAAATCCTTCAAATTACATTTCAGGTCTTGGCTGGCCCCTCGCAGCGTTGTCCGAAACAAAATGCGATAGCTTTTAAGGCACGAAGATTGTTTTCCTTTCTTCAAGATCGGAAAAACTTTAGCGTTTTTTCACTCACTTGGAAAATATGAATTGCTCAACATGATTTTGAACAATATGCAGTAATTCCTAATAACAACCACAGGCAAAGATCGGGGAACTATATTCGAAATACCGTCAGTAGATGATTTCTTGTGTATCCTGCTATACGAGTATATGAAACACAAGTCTTCACAGCTGGCAAAAAATCAATAAGATTCAAGCTCAGTATGAGTTCAGATGTTAATGTTTCTGTTAAGTTTTTGTTCGGGTGGACAAATGAAAAGAGTGGAAATACTAGTTTAATTATGTTTATTAATTCAGTTGACACACATGTAGCCGTGTATATTCACTTTTTAGAGGGAGAAAATCTTTTTGACAGATTTGGTCAATCATCTGCCATAATAGTTAGTGTTGCCAATGTCGATGTTCCTACAGTTTCTTTGAAATTACGTGAGGAATTTGGAATTGTTTCTCAATGGTTCCTGTCCTTGTACGCATACTAATGTTGATTTATTTTTCCACCACTACCATATCACCACCATTTATTTATTGGTTCATTGTCTTTGGAAGCGAAAATATTCCGAGATTCTTCAGAGATTTATTATTATTCCTGCTTCCAGTGCATTTACAGCTGTCCATGCAGATCGGTCTTCGTAACGAAAATAGTCGGAAAGCTGGCACTCCCTAAATATTCGCTATTCCTACAGGAAGAAAGTTCCCCTGTATGCTGCACAGATTCACAGTTTCTACGTTCTGCGACTTCTTTCACTGAGTCGCAGATATTCCGAAATACTTTGCGTTCAAATGTATCCACTGTATTTCGAATTCCCATCCTCAGCGTCCATGATTCGCTGCCATACAGCAGCACAGGCTTGAATAGTGATTTGTGAACGCCAAATTTTTTTTCCTGTGCACAAATTCGAACTTTGTATGGAAGAACAGAGTGATAGCCTTTCCTTGCGGGGTCCTATGTCATTTTCGGCGCGTTTTTATTCAGTTTGTCTGCAAGATACACAAAATTTTCAACATTTTCAAAATTATAATCCCCTACGGTCAGGTTTCGTCTGCAGGAGAAGTAATTGTGTATTTGTCAGGTGTAGTATTTATGCGGTACTATTATATGGATTGCTCTTTTGCCTTCTTGACTTAATTCTTTGACAGATTAGACTGGACTTTCAGGATCTTTAATTTACGTTTTAATAAAATTTAACGTTTTCCAGGTTTGAATGAAGTCGCGTATATTACATGACTAAAATGAACAGCATTGGACAGGATTGCAATGAATTGAAACAGAAATATGATGCTTGCTTCAATGCTTGGTTCTCGGAGAAATTCCTAAAAGGTCATACAGATGATTCAATGTGTGCACCAATTTTTAAAATTTATCAAGAATGTGTAAAAGTAAGTACAACGTTGCTGTTTCAATATCGAAATCAATTTAGCACAAATATTTTGATATTTCCCAAAGAAAGCGATGAAGGATCAAAATATTGAATTCAAAGAAATCGAAGCTGATTACGTAACGAACGACTTCAAAAACAATCCACCTGGCAAAGGTAGCTGACAATCACTACGAGCGAATGAAGCCAACAACCAATCGCAGTTTCGCAATCGCTTCAAATCAGTGTAGAGAAGGAATCGTATACATGAGAATTTGCGCTGCAACTTAGTTGTCGCTGAAATATTATAATTTGATGTTCACATTCAAAATGTTTCACATACACATACAAAAAAAAATTGTTGATTTTTTTTTCGTTTAAAATTTAATTTACATTGAAAGTCGTAAGTATTGCTGACATTTAACGAAAAT
The DNA here is from genome assembly GCA_954870665.1 of Stratiomys singularior. Taxonomy (NCBI): domain Eukaryota; kingdom Metazoa; phylum Arthropoda; class Insecta; order Diptera; family Stratiomyidae; genus Stratiomys; species Stratiomys singularior. The sequence goes on along the minus strand of OX940881.1, from coordinate 22,674,691 downwards.
AATAAGTGTCCAAAGAGTTTGTTAATTATTAAAAATTGAAAATGTCAAGAAAACTAGGTGTAATAAATATTTTGATGTTGTAGAGAATACAACCAGCATGTCTTTACTCTATTTCCTGAAAAACGTTTGAAACCTCGCCGAGAAATACTTTTTCCTTCAGCAGCAATTGCCGTTTTCCGCAGCGCTTTTCGTTGTGTCCAACTTTGCTGCAAATGAGACATCGCCGTTTCCCTTTTTTCACATTGTTCAAATGCGGTTGAGAGCCGATTTCTTTCAGGATTTCCCTCCACTTTATGCATTTCTTTTCGCTGTGTCCACGTTGGCGGCATATCCAACAATTGAGTGCCGCTTGATATTCTTTACAGGCATGATTGGTAGCTTGTGTACACCGCCCGCATGCACGACAATGACGATAATTAGGTTTCACACAAGTAGCACACAGCTGGCAATGTTTATATGTTTGGCCATTTTTCGAAGGACACTCACGACAATCGGGACAATGCATATTTTCAGCAGCCACCCATCTTTCGCACGGTGCACAGTATTTGTATCCTTCATGTTTTGGAAGTTTGATAAATTTCAAAGGAATGTTGGTGAAAATTCGAACAGGACTACCCAATGTACGGCCTGTCACGGATTCGTCACTATAGGAATCATGATTGGAATAATCAACTTTGTAATCACACATCTCCATTTCGGGCATTGAATTTTTCACGTACGTTTCCATATAATATGGATATATCCAAAATATTAGCAAGACTGCTGTTGTTTCGGGTCCCTTCAGCTGCTGATATTTGGCTGATATATCTTTTATAGTTTGCGTTAGTGGTTCTGTTCTGCAACCGAATGGCGGATCAATGAAAAGTAACGTTTTTGTGTCCCTATAACGTGAAAAATACTTTATTATGCAATTTCGAAACGAAAAATTGTTCAATCGCATACTTATCTTCGGTTATAAAATTTTCAAACTGCTCCTGTTGACGATTTCCGAGAAAAAAGTAATTATTGAGCATATTAAACCATGCGAAATCTTCATCGGAAAAGAAGTTCAACAAGCGTTCATCTATATCCATTAAATAGCTTTGAATGTTGCTTGAATGTTTGTGAAGATATTCATGCAAGCGTGGTGCCCCTACGCATATAACTTTACTGAAAGAAAAAAAAAGAAAACATTTGGCTCAAGGGAAATCCTAGAAATAGATTTGCTTAAATTCGTTTCTAAGTGTGGGCATAGATTTAAATTCAATATCACTTCATCATGGCGATCAGAAGGTGACCAGTTTAAGTTGATAGGCGCAAAATGTTTGCATGAATTAAAGAAAAAACGATTGAAGCAGAAGTCTACCGAACGAATCGATAAAGACACGAAATTCCGTCGTTGCACATCTGTTTCCTTGTATCGTTCACATTCGCTTTTCCGCAGTGTGCCATCTTCGGTATCTGATTTCCTCTTTTAAGGCTTTAGAAAATGGTTTGTGTTTTTGCGCAGAGTTCGAGGGCTATCGCGGATACAGATACTACTGTATCCGCGATACTACTGTAAACTATACAGATACTACGGATACTACTGTAAACTATAGCGAATTATTGGAATTCAATGGAGGACTCAAAACAGTTGAACTTCAATTTATAACATTAGTGACACACCCAGCGCATCTGGTTGCGATAAGTTTATAATTCGCAGTGCTAGTTTGCTGGTTGCATATGGCGGACGAGGTCCGCTAACTAACACACTGTGAAACGATTTGCTCCGCCACTATAGTTGCCCCCTGGTTAGGAATTGGGTATACTTCTGGCCACTTACTAAAGTAATCAGTCATAGCGATTGAATGCCGATTTCCCCATTCAGACTCGGGAAAGGGTCCTGCGATGTTCACAGCTTTTCATTCGAATGTTCTCCCAGGTTATAGGTCTGCATTTGCCCTCTCGTTCTTCGATTTGGGCGTTTAACGGATGCACATATTGTGCACTTACGACACCAGTCAAGAACGTCGTCTCGAGCGTTGAGCCAGTAGAATCTTTCTCACACATTCGCCAGGGTCTTGTTCACCCCACAGTGACCTCCCGATTAAATATACTTTCAGGGTTTTGGTTTGCGGAACCAGCCCCAAGGACATCCATAGTATATAACATTACTCAGCTTTGATGCAAGATCCTAGTTCTAGTGTTTTTTCTAAGAGTCTATATCCCAGTGAACACACGGGTCAGATTGATTAAAATTATATCTTACATTTCCTTGGACATCCTACTAGAAAACTGTAATTTTTACCGAAAGCAGCAACGGGGAGTAAGTTTCATTTAAGCGGATCTGCCAGCTCTGCGGGTATCAACTGTGGCACAATATAACGATGCAAATCTCATGATTAGTTCAGAACTTCGCAGAGACTGTTTTTAACCGTCAACCATTACTTACCCACGTCGAGACCTATCAAGAAGTGCGTAAAGCAGATGAAACGGTCGGCAAGAAATTGCTACCAAGAAGACGAACCAGAAAACATTCAACAGGAGTAAGGAGAAGGATAAATCTATTTTATTGGATATGGGAATAAGTTTTCGCCGTTTTTTCAACAAAGTTTTTAGTTTATTTCAACATTAAAAAATACAGTTCCGTCATTCAAAGTATGCACTATTTGAAGCTATGACCTTCTCCCGTCTTCTGGTAGTAGATGGATTCCTCGGCAGGAAAAATTCCAATCCTTCGACTCGATCCAGTCATCGAGCCATTATTTTACGCCTTCATTAGAAGTTCTCCATTGAGGGCCGATTGAATTCAATGGAACAAATGGAAATCCGGAGGAACATCTGGAAAATAGGGCGGATGGGATAAGATTTCCAAATTCACACCTTTCAAATATTTTTTGACCGGCTTGGATACGTGCGGCCTTGGATTGTTATGTAGTAAAATCAGCTTGTCATGTCTGTCATTCCATTCTGGCATATTTTCCTTCAGAGTTGGTTTCAGATGGATGAGTTGACATCGGTACACATCCCCAGTGATAGTTTCAAGAGTTCATAATAGATGACGCAACGGTGGTTCCACCAGCTGCACAACATGACCTTGGAAGCCTGAATACTCCGATTTGGGGTATAGACCTGATTCACCTTGCATTAACCAATGTTTTGGTCGCTAAGGGTTGTCGTGGTACATAAATTTCTCATCCCCTGTTACAATTCGATGCGTGAAACCCTCTCTTTTTTATCGTTGAAAAAGCGTCTCGTACGTCACCAAATGCCGTTCGATGTCCCCCTCTCTTAGTTGTTGCGGCACCAAGTCCTAGCTTTTTGGATCATTCCAATGGCATACAAGCGCTTACCGACGGTAGATCTGACATACATTTAACTCCTGCGACAATTCTTCTAAGCTTCGACATGAATCTTCATCCAACAATTCCCGTAGTTGTGAATCGTCTAACTTTTTCGGTGCCCCCTTCACGATCTTTATGTCACGTCAAAATCACCATTTTTAAATAGCCGAAACCACTCCCTGCAAGCCGTCTCAGATGAAGCATGATTACCGTACTCATCGAGCATTATACGATAAATTTCCTCCGCAGCACTTTTCTTGAGAATGAAATAATGAACTAAGACTTCCCGCAATTGCAGCTCTTTCTGTATGAAAGTCGACATTTTCAACACGAGTAAAAAATGTGTTTACGCTTTGAAGGAATGTCGACTACTGCGCTCGATAAAACTTCCAATTCCAAGAACACTACCACAGCAGACACGAAGATAATATCTGTAAGGACATCTGTCTACCAACGGCGGAAACTTATTCCCAAACCCTATAGTAATTCACATAGCGAAATCAAACAGATCAGTTGTCTCTGCAGAAAAAGAATTCATGAAATGCGCGCCTGATTATTAACATATTTCTTAACACTATTTTCAAATTTATTATTATGTAAAATAGGAGTCCTGCACAATACACAAACACTTACCTTATATTTAACTTTTGCAAAATCATAACGAGCGCTGCCAAAGTTTTTTCGGTGAAAAAATATTGCGCTTGTGTTTTGTCATTGTTAATTGGTTTTAAAAATTGTGTAGGTTCCATTAGTTGATCATCCGTAAGGTTAATAATGACATCATGTTCAGCATGTTCTCCAGCATTTGAATCCTTTTTGCAAAATAGAATGCCACAGTCATGACAATATCGTCGATGCTTTACCTTTGCTAAAACAATCTGTTGAATGCACAAAATCAAGCTATAAGTCAATGGGAACAGTTAAAGTCGGAAACCTTTTCACGAATTTCCCGCATTTTCTCTCCAGTTCGAAAGTGTTTTTCCGACCAATAACTGTCCTTTTTAGTGCTCGGATCATAATTATCTTTACGTATCCAAATGGAGCAATCTTTTTTCCTTCTACACGCTGAACAAGCATAATAATATTCGACATCCTGTATGTCCTTACGAGTGCGGGCGAACAGCAGCGTCGGACCATGCGAGCAGTAAGGATGATTTCTAACGTTATCGCAAATTATTTTGAGCTTTTCATCTGTAAATTGTAGAAGTTAAGAGTAATTGCGAGATAAATACAGCTGATTATTACCCATTTTGGCAGTTTCATTCATGTTTTGTTATTGAATTATATTCAAAGGATTGTCGTGAGAACAAAAGCAGAGCATACAGAGACTGAACTACGTTGACTCTTAAAAAAAGTATTAAGTAGCAGAATATAAAGTATTACTTTAGTACTAGATGGCAACTTACTACAGTGTTAAAAATATATTTAAAATCAAAACGACTAGAATGTGTGAAAAAATACCCGGAATTATAACTTCTTATCAAAGTTGAGGTTATAGAGATTTGTTTGTTTCGCACTCCAACGTGTTCCAATAAGAAATTGCCAACAACGAAACGAACTCCTTTCGTTTCGCAATCCATCGTTTCTGTTCTGATTCATAGTTTCATATGTGGAACGACCGACGACATTTCAGTAGCCGAGAAAAGTGTGGTGACCATTTGCCGGCAGTGGAAACCGATTTCGTGAATTAATTTAATATTACGTTAATTTATATAGATCTAAAAACTTGATAAAATGAGTGCATTAGCTAAAACATTATTCCGTCTACCATCATTAATTGGATTGTCGAATGGCATTCGCAGTACTGTAGGAAAACGAGAATTCACACGAACCCTTTGGCACATGTGTAAAAGACCGGAGGAGGCCGTAGGAGCCGTGCCTCTCACAGGTCCATCACTATTTTGCAAATGCGGTTGCGGTGGACGACATATGCATACTAAAGGTAATGGTTATTTTGAAGGAATCTGGAGTTCTAGAATTTTTCCGATTGAACATAACCTAATGTCAAAAGTACGATCTATGTAGATTTAACCCCTTCTGGGTATCGGATTTTAATATTGTAAGATTATATAGATTGCAACTTAATTTCGGCATTGAATGTCAACACGTGATTGGGTTTATACTTCGTATTGTGTGGAATGGACTTGCTTTTCGTTGAAAGTTGATCTCTGCAAAGATAGCGAGTGGAGACTGAGAGAAAGCCAGACAGGAAACCTCATTATCTATTAGTTCGAATCTGAACATTTACGCCAAAAAAAGGCAAAAGGTATTCCAAAGGGTTGATATTCAATATTTGTAAGACGTTCTTGGATAGTTTTATGAGTTGAACTGTTGACAATCGGCAGAGCGAAGAAATTGACAGACAACGAAATGAAAAAAGCAAAGGAATGTATTTTTTAACTGAAATTGTTCCCACAGTGATGCTGAACAAATTGACGATTCGTAACATTTTTCTAGATCTTGATAATATGGCAAGAAGTGTTCAGAAAGACCACCAAGTGCAGTATGTCCTTGGTGTAAATGTCGGAAAATTATTCTTTCAGCATCTAATTCTACGCTAACTGCATGGTCAATTACGGCAAAAGCATTGAAACTAAGATCAAAAACGTTTGAAACATTATCGCACTCAGAAAACATCTTAAGCGGCGAAAATTGCAAAGAAAGTCGCATTTACTCAAGAGCACAAAGCAGTGAGACTAGCCTCTATCGAAAACCACATGCGTTGGAAAACAAGAATAGCGTCGTGTAATTTTTACAGCAAAAAAAAAGTTAAAAGATTTAGAAATTCGAATTTAATTTCGACATTACCGCCGCCTTTGGCAATTATTTCCACGACCTTAAAATAAAATCGAAGGTTTTGAGCAAAAGTCAGCATGTTTGCGGAAATGTAATGATTTGGGTTGCTATAGACTATAACAGACGAGCGCAAATTCGGCAAAAATAAAAGGATTGCGATATGTGGAAATGTTGCTCGAAGAGTTTGAAGCGATTTATTTCTGTTTGACAGAAATCCCGGATCAGCCATGCATGGAGTCTTTTTTAGAGGTACTAAACTGCGTTGGAAAGACCTTTTTAATGCTATGTATCGTGTGACAGCTGTCATGCATTTTTTGGTTAGTTTGGTGTGCCAATAGGTTGACACTTAACCGACTAATAATTTTGCAAATTTATTTCGAAAAGCAGAGCAGTTCTACTCGAGAAACTCATCGCGCAGCTCTGCTCGAGAAACTCATCGCGCAGCTCTGCTCGAGAAACTCATCGCGCAGTCCATCAATTTTATGGCCGACATAATTGTCTATCAAAACAAATAATTCGATTAACCATGATACGTTTCCACACCATGTTTACAGTCACTGATAATACGCATCCATTCTGACGTCGTACAGTGCATAGTGAAGAAATTCTTGCACCTGTAGAGTCTAGCAACGATTAAGAACCAAGTGAATCCAAAGCTCAACAATTAAACTCGTGACCGTCTACATTATGGAAGATTTCACGGAGGGATCTTGGTTTTTCGCGCTTAAAAAATCCAACACGCACAGGAATTGAAGCTGAATAACTACCAGGCATGGCGCAAATTCGGTGTATGGCCCCAAAAATAAATTGCTGTAGGTCTCAAATTGTTATGTCAATAAACAAAACTGCCGCATGTGGAGTGACGAATAACCACAGGCGGTTTTCCAAGCCCTGTTACATCCGGAGAAAATCACTGTTGGGAATTGTTGGTTCATCTGCCTTTAAAAATGCTGCTGGGAATAAAATGACAGTCAATGGTCACCGCTATAGAACCATGATCAATGACTTTCTTGTTCCGGAGCCGACTTGTCATGCAGGCGACCTCTGATTTCGTCACAATGGCGCAACATGTCATACGGCTCCTGCAACCATGAACTCATTGAAAGAAGCATACGAATAGTAGATAATTTTTTGTTTTGGACCTGTGAACTGACCTGCTAGATCTTCTGATTTAACGCCGTTGGACTTTTTCTTGTGGGAATATGAGAAATTACTCCTGTACGTCGACAAGCCCAAGTCGTTTGAACATTTGGAAAACAACGTTCGCCACCAGACTGGCGAGATACGGCCCCAATTAGTTAGAGTCGTCAAAAATTGGACGTCTCGTTTGTACTTCTTTCGCGCCAGTCGCGGCGTTCACATACCCGAAATCATATTCAAATAAAAATGATAGAATTATTTTTCCAATGAAAGCAATTCCATGACAATCAAAACAATTTATCCGTATTTTATTTAAGTTGTGTTTGAGATATGTAAAGAAAAAGAGAAAAGCCCAAAAATAAACATATAATAAAAATTATTATCACTATCTACAAAGGAAAAATCCCAACCAGATGAGGTGAGCATCTGGGAAGGCTTAACAACCCAGATGTTGGGTTTTCCCAGGTCCTCAGCCTCACAAAGAATTAAATACGACGTTTTATAGCAGGCTTTTCCATACTTCACAACAACACGTGAGACACTCGTTCCAATAGAGTTTCTTCAACCAATCACGAGACCGATTCTTCTCTAGAACTGCCCCCTCTGTACGGACTTTGGGCCCTTTCCGCCATCGTTCTACCAATCAGTCTTCTTCTGGCTCTACTTAGAGACAGACCTTCGCGCATATGGGGTCCTGATTATTTGTCTACAAGTGAATATCACCCTCGCTGGTGACGTTGAAGGACTATCTTCCTCGCTGGAGTTATGGACTGTCTCTCTCTGTCTCCCTGGAGTTATAGTTTTTTTCAGAGAGGATCACCCTAGCTGATGATCAGTGTTGATATCACCCTCACTGGTGATCAGTGTTGATATCACCCTCGCTGATGATTTGAGGAAATTTCACCCACGCTGGTGACTGTTAGCTCATTCCACCCTAGCTGGTGGACCCAGATTTCCACTAGGTAACCTATCAATATACCATAGAGCAGCGGTGGATCAAACTCGTGGGGAACGACGTCCACCATCAACACCGTCTGGGTGAAACTTCTAACCACCTTTCAGCTGATAACCATCGAGAAAGAAAACTGAAAAAATCATAAATTGTTAAATAAACATTCAAAGTTGAAACATTATAAACAAAACTTGTAAACCTGTCTGCAGTCCATTTTGTATGTTGTTGTATGTTGTTGTATGTTGTTATTTTTATAACCAACCTTTTTCGAACAACTTGTATGCCTCTAAAAAACCACCTTTTGTGTTTACCTGTACAGTATTACCTTTACTTGTAATGCGTGTGCATTACAATATGCAATATGGTATGCAACATCGCCAATTCTGATACATGCTGTCCACGTAGGCAGTGTATGCAAGTCTTGATTGTGGTTAATTACTTTTATTCCTCGTCCGACAATCATACGTCCCTTTCTATCGCTCGCAGTACAACTGATTAGGGTAACATGATTGTCCGATCCAAATATTCTCAGGGGTCATACTTGTTCGCAGATATAGTCTCCTGACTTGACGTCTAATACAACAAACTATCCTAGGAATACCTGCCATGTCCTTCAACTCCCTATCCTTATAGTAATTCAACAAGTCGATTTCCGCCCTTCTGTACAATCCAGTGCAAGCTCTCAAGCACTTTTTCTCCGCCACGCTGATTTTCTCCACCATAGAAGCACTCTGGTTAATCCATATGTGACATGCATGTTAAAGTGGAGCTTACGAGACATTGAGAACGTATGACTTTGTCGTGTGTCTCCAGGTGTTTACCATAAAATAGTTTATTACGAGACATGAATGCCCACCTTGCTTTGTTGAGCTGCATTTTCGGATGTTGCATGTACTGCAAGCAATAATCGAAGGACGCGCCCGTGTAATTCACTGAATGTGTTCTCCATTCGACTTTATATGGAAATCCTTCCTATTTCGCGTAAAGTCTTTGGCAGCTCTTGCCAGTGGCCCGCGAAACAGAATTGTCTCACCCTTCTCATCGTTTATTTTAATCTCCCAAGCATTTGTAGGCGCTTGAACATCCGAAAACATGTTTTCCAGTTCAACTTGAACCACCGAAGCCTTGCTGTCTTCTGTGCATACCATCACATAGTTAGCAAACACAACTGTCATCTGGTTAGGACATTAAAGCCAAATTAAATCAAAAATAAGGTTGGTATCGTAACTATTCCCTGTTGTGGCCCGTGAGAAACTTGAAAATTCTCTGCTAGAAGTATTTCCCCCCCAACTTCGACAATAAACTCTTTACTCACAAGTATCGCTATTAAATCACCACAGATTATTAATATTGACATAACTTTATGCACCTACTGTGCAAAGTACTATTGAACATTCTATAACAATTTTTCGGAAGTAATAAGGACTCACTGAGGTTTTTTCAAGAGTCTCAAAGAGCGGTGAGTTTTTTTGGTGCGGCGATTTTTTGTCACTGGATGTAAATATACAACCCAAACTTCATAGCGATTCGCATATCCCATCTTGATTGCTTATTCATCTTTGTCTTGTTGTCTATGCTCGTGGCATCCATTATCTTATCCAAACTAATTCGCGGATTTTAAGCGAACACAGTCTTGATAAAGTCCATATCAATCGTTGCTGGGTGGTAATTGCGGTCTTCATCGCTCCCCTTGAAATTGTCAGCCCTAAATTTGTTAAATTAATTGCAGACGGTCCTAATAGTCGTAGTACCACTCTCGTAAACTGTAATGATTCTCCGCAGTGTCCCTTGCACTACTCATTTTCCACAGCAATGAAGTAAAACAAGGCGCATATGCCTATTTTGGGTCTCCTTATTGAACGGTGCAAATTTTGTGCCGTTCATTAATGAAAAAAATTATGGGTCTTTCTCACTAACGGAACGTACTTTGAAAGAGCTTTGGGACGGCAGAAACCGATCCCATAAATGGCGAAGAGAGGAGACTGCATGTTTATATAAGGAGATTTTAGTCATAGCATAGAACTCTTACGGGACCCATTGATATAAACAATGGATTTTCACAGATCTTTTTTTTGTGGATTTGAAATCGGCCAGGATTTTATGTAGGACAAAATTTTACGAGGGCTAGGCTTATTCCTAGACTTATTTTTTAGGGCTAAACATATTCTGACACAATCGAAGCATAAATATGACGTTAAAAAGATGCTCGTTTATAATTGACTGTTAATAAAATTGTAACTGAACTGTTTGTATCAAAATGAATCCGAATGAAACTGTAATCGAATGCAATATGCAGTAGAAAACAGAATAATAATATCTAACGATGTGGTTAATTGCATTCCAGCTGAACGTGAACTTGTTGAATTCCTAACAGAGGAAATTGTCGCCGAGCGTAAAGCACAAAAAATCAAAACGATTCCAACTGAACTTGACGGTTTCAAAGTGAAATTGGACGGAGCCGAAGTGGAATTGGTTAAACAAACAGACAAAGAAAAGTAAACATTCACTAAAGTTCCAACCTATTTCCGATTGATTCACTAATTGAAAATTTCACTTTAGAGTTATCATTTCATTCAATGTTAATCATACCGTTGATGCTGAAGATGATACAGAAACTGATCCAGCGGCTGATAAGAGTGAATTTGCAGAAATGAAAAGTCGACCACAATTTGAAGTTGATATCGTTAAAGGCGACACAACCCTTTCATTTACATGCTCGTATTTGCAAGGACAACCGCAAGAGGGTGAATATGGTAAGTGCGGAGTGTGAAAATGTCGATATTCAATTTAAGCATATTTTTTTTTTGTTTTTAATAAAATTTAGATGACGTCTTTGGCATTGATGAATTGACAATTTTCAAAGGTGAATGGGGCGATAAAATCTATGCAGTTGCTGGTGATGTTTTGGATGGGGTAAGATAAAAATCGTTGCTCATTTTTTGAATTTCTTTTATCCATTTTGGTTTCTTCCTCATAGTATCTATATGACCTTCTCATGAATGTGCTCGAAGAGAAAGGTATTAGCAATGAATTCGCTGAAAAACTTTCTGATTTGAGTACAGCCTATGAACATTCATCATATGTGGGCCTATTGGAGAACTTATCGAAATTCACGACAGGAAAGTAGTTTCCGTACAAACATGCCAAAACTGCTTTATATTTTTAGTACACATTAATTTTAAGATTACAAAAAGAGATGAATGTTTAGTGGTAAGAGTAGTGTTGTCATTACGTGGATATGAATCGCTTTATTAGAACAAAACAAACAAAAAATATAACCTTTCGTTTGTGCATTAGTATCCAACAAAGCCATTGAACAAGTTGAAGTGAGAACTTCGTTTGGATATTTCTTGGTGTTAATCATACTCTTGCCCTTTGAATTACTTATCTATTTAATTACACTATTTGATGAATTTTATTTTATTGTTTTATGTAACATATACAGCAAAGGCCAGTGGGGGTCCTTGCCGCCCTGGTCTAATTTCTACAGATGGTCTACTCTCTCATCTTGAATAATAAACCAAATAGGCGCAGTAATTTATTCGGTAACTGTGTTGCTTGATTCAACCATATCCACGTTGATCAGGCTCGCAAAATCCGGCAGAAAGTGGGTTCAAGTTTTTCTCCTCGACGCTAGCACATGTCGTTAATGAATGAAAAGTTATTTGGCATCTTGACATCTTACGCCATCTCTCATCTTTCCTTAACATAATCTAGTCCTTGTGTTGCTAGGATGAGGCCACTGGAAACGGGTTATTCATTTCTGTTGTTCGCAGCCAGAACTATGGATTTTCAGACGGTTTCGACTAACTCCCTGTGTTGAATTTTATAATGAGATGGATCAATGAGGAACGATTGCACTCTTCACGGTGTCACAAACAGAACTGGTATTCCTATTGCACTCTTCAAGGTGGCAAACAGAACTGTAATTCCTATTGCACTCTTCAAGGTGGTAAACAGAACTGGAATTACTATTGCACTCTTCTAGGTGGCAAACAGAACTGGAATTACTTTTGCACTCTTCAAGGTGGCAAACAGAACTAGAATTACTATTGCACTCTTCAAGGTGGCAAACAGAACTGGAATTACTTTTGCACTCTTCAAGGTGGCAAACAGAACTAGAATTACTATTGCACTCTTCAAGGTGGCAAACAGAACTGGAATTACTATTGCACTCTTCTAGGTGGCACAAGCAGAACTGTAATTCCTATTGCACTCTTCAAGGTGGCAAACAGAACTGGAATTACTATTGCACTCTTCTAGGTGGCACAAGCAGAACTGTAATTCCTATTGCACTCTTCAAGGTGGCAAACAGAACTAGAATTAATTTTCACTGATTGGGAACTGACCCAAATGATTTAGCTAGCTTGAATTACAGAGCGGAGCAAGGACTAAGCGTGACTGGGGGCAAATACGCACAAAACTATGTTAGTCAGTTACTTTTACAAAGTTTATGAGTTGAGTTCAAAGCTTGAGTTTTCAAGCGTACGCGGGGCAAGCTAAGCGAAACGGTGTCTTCGACTATACGAGATGGAATCACATAACTGACTGCGCAGGACGACGACGAACGATGGGCCCATCACTTCTCATTTTATAACAACAAATCTGGTTTGTTGTTGATATTACAGGAGGGATGATGTAGAAAAAAAAGAAAAGGGTTCGGGCAAAACCCTACTAGTTTAACATGTGTGCGCCTTATGGCAGTGCGCCGTCATAAGTTTGGATGCGGAAAGGATTAGAAAAACTCAAGCAATAAAATTTTGTAAGTTTGTTTAGGCTTTAGATTTTTTCAACAAACAAAAGAAATACATTAAGTTCTAACATTTTCCGCCCGCCTTCGTTGCTCCCAGCGACGAATTTTCTGTTTCTGATGAAATGCGGAGTGGAATCAACTTGACAACTGGTCGCGTATAGGTAGAGATGTTGGTTTTTATTGTTGCGACACGAACTATGTTATCAGCTCCGGGATGAACGTCGATTATTCTGCCTAATGGCCATTTCGCTGGCGGAAACCGCTCGTCGATGACTAGCACCATGTCTCCTTTTTTGAGCGATTGGAAGTTCTTATTCCACTTATACATTGCTTGATGGCGCTGGAGATATTCCTTTGACCATTGATTCCAGAAGCTCTGAATAATTTTAGTGAGGTGCTGCCATTGAGATAGTCTTGCGGTTTTGATTGACTCTAGGTTTGGTTCTGGAATCAGTGACAAAGGCTGGCCAATTAGAAAATGACCTGGAGTGAGAACTCCGAGATCATCGGGATCGTCAGTAAGGGGGCATAGTGGTCGAGAGTTAAGGATAGCCTCGATTTGAGTCAGGATGGTGCTAAGTTGTTCATAAGTGAGTTTTGTCTCTCCCACTAGCCGTCGAAGATGATATTTCATTGATTTAACGGCAGCTTCGAATTTCCCTCCGAAATGAGGTGCTGATGGAGGGTTGAACTTCCATGTCGTTCCATCGGATGCTATCAGAGCTGCAAATTTGCCTAGCATCTCTGACTGCTGTGAAAAGAGATTCTTCAATTCTGCATCGCTTCCCCTGAAATTGGTCCCGCAATCACTTATCAAGGTAGCACAGATGCCTCGTCTTGAGCTAAAACGTTTATAGGCTGCTAAAAACGCTTCCGTAGAATAATCAGTTGCAATTTCAAGATGGACAGCTGATGTCGAGAAGCAGACGAAGACTGCTACCCATGCTTTGTAGAGTCGCGCTTTTCCCTTCCAGGTTTTTAGGGTGAATGGACCTGCATAATCGACGCCAGAATGAAGAAACGGTCTCGACGGGGTGACTCTTGACAGTGGTAACTGACCCATGAGGTATTGCGCATGTTGTTTCCTATATCGAGTGCAAGTTACACATTTCAGGATCAAAGATTTCACTGGAACTCGACCACCGATGACCCAAAATTGTTGTCTAAGGACTGCTAATGTCTCCTGAGTTGATCCATGCAGTGATTTGAAGTGAGCTGCTCTGATTACCAGCGTTGAAATATGTGAGTTTCGTGGTAAAATGCATGGATGTTTATTGGAGTAGCTGAGATTTGAGTGTTCCAAACGCCCACCAACGCGTAATAATCCGAGAGGACAGAGGAATGGGTTAAGCCTAATCAAAGGGCTGTTTCTTGCTATTTCCTTGGATGTTTTGAGGTCTTGGATTTCCTTAAAAAAGTGTCTTCGCTGAATGTGTTTGATAATAACAGTAGTGGCTGAGGAGAGTTCCGATGGTGTAAGAGGTGATCTTAAAGGTGGTGATGATCGTTTCCGTAGAAGAGTTACTATTCGTTGACACATCGCGGTAACTCTAAGTAATTTATCCCATGAGGAATATCGAGTGATCAGGTTCCATGAGTGATTTATTGATGCGTGATGAACTGATCGCTCTTCTAGGTCTTCTTCAACAGTTGGAATTTCGTTTTGCGTTGGCCAGTCATCTTGAGGATTCTGGAGCCATTGAGGTCCATTCCACCACAGTGGAAAAGTCTTGATTTCTTCAGCAGATAGTCCTCGAGTGGCACAATCTGCAGGATTTATTTTTCCTGCTATGTGATGCCATTGTGCTCTGGGTATAGTCTCTCTGATGTAGCACACTCTATTATGGACAAAGTCTTTCCATCGTGAAGGGTGATTGTTAATCCAAGTTAGAGCTATAGTTGAATCTGTCCAGAAGTGGATAGGAGAGTCACTCAAATGAAGGACATTTTGACAATGTTTGGCTAATTTTACTGCCATTACTGCAGCTGAGAGCTCCAATCTTGGTATTGTGATTCGTTTTATAGGAGCTACTTTGGTTTTTGAACAGAGTAGGTGGACTTCAGTTGACGATTCTGTTGATGTTCTAGTAAAAATTGCTGCTGCCATGGCTGCTTGTGACGCGTCACAAAAGCAGTGAAGTTCGATGCTTCCCGTAGGTTGAAGCCCAATCCATCTTGGAATCCGAATGGTGTCTAGTCCATTTAACAGTGATTGACGTTGATTCCAGGTGTTCAGTTGAGCTGGTGGAAGTTCATCATCCCATTGCAATTTAACTGCCCAAAGTCCTTGCATGAAGATCTTGAGTTGGATGAAGATTGGTGATAGTAATCCGATCGGGTCGAATAATTGAGCAATTTTTGACAAGACTGCTCGTTTGGTAATTTTAGTGGATGGAACTGAAGAGAACTTGAAATGTAATTCGTCACTTGATGGATTCCAAAATAGACCCAGGGCTCTGATTGTGTTATCCTGTAGTTTGATTGAGGTAGTTGGTAGGCAGTGTTCTGGTGGGAGATGAAGAAGAGCCTGTGGATGATTGCTCACCCATTTTCTTAGAGGAAAGCCGCCCGCCATGCACATCTTATTGACTTGAAGTATTTTCTCCTGAAGATCCTCTAGCGTATCAGACCCGCCGAAAATGTCGTCCACGTATCTTCCGTGTGTCAGAATATCAACAGCTTGCGGGTAATTAGGACCTTCATCAGTGATTAGTTGCGAGATAGTTCTCAACGCCAAGAATGGGGCACATGCGAGTCCGTATGTTACAGTTGTGAGCTGGTACTTCATCAATTCATTGTTTTCTCTCCACAATATCCGCTGGTATTTCCAATCGTCAGGATGAACGTTGATTTGTCGATACATTTTCTCGATGTCGGCTGAGAAAATATATCGAAATTGACGATACCATAAAAGGATGTCGAAAAGATCGACTTGTAATTTAGCTCCAGTGTGCAGGATATTATTGAGAGATTTCCCTCCTTGTGTTCGGCAGGATCCATTGAAAACAACTCGCAATTTCGTTGTTGAGCTAGATTCTCGAACAACTCCGTGATGTGGGAGATAGAAGATTGATTGTGGCTCTTCCTCTTGAGGGGGAACTGGAACCATATGGTGGAGATTTTTGTATTCTTGCATAAATAACGAATATGCTGTTGCAAAGTTATTATTCATCTCAAATCGTGTCTTCAAATGGTTAAGGGCCTTGAGAGCTGGAACGAAGGAATTCCCAAGTTGGCTTGGGGATGTCTTGAAGGGTAACCTTACAATATATTTTCCAATTGAGTTTCGTTGATGTGTGTCGATGAAATGTTTTTCACACTGTTCATCTTCAGCCGATAAGCTAGATTTATTAGTTGTAGGAAGTTCTTCTTGTATCCAGAACTTTTCAAGTAAGTCATTGAGGTCTTGATCAACCACACAATGAAGAGCTGAAGCAGTTGATTGTTGGATATAACCATTCACTGGGCCAGAGATAACCCAACCAAGTTTTGTAAGCTGAGCCACTGGAGCATCAACTGGACCTTTAATAATCGAGCCTTCCAATAACTGAACGTAATGATCCACGCCGATGATGAGGTCTATGCGTTTCTGAATGAGAAACTGAGGATCAGCGAGTTGTAGGTTTTCCAGATGATTCCATTGGTTAATAGGTTGATGCTGTGAGGTAGGTAGATGCGATGTTAATTTTGACAGAACGTGAGCATTTATTTGAACTTCGACCTCTGAATTGAAGTGTGGTTTAATCAAAACAGTTACGCCACCCCTGGTCTTCCCAACTTGATTGGATCCGATGCTTACGATGGATAGAGATGACTTCTTTCGAGGTAAACTCAGTTCTTGGACTAGTTTTTCAGAGATCAAAGAGACTTCTGCTCCTGGATCCAAGAGTGCCCAGATAACTTTTGTCAATCCGTCAGAATTAGTGACTCGAAGCTTCGCTGTTGCAAGGAGCACGTTAGGTGCTTGTAGACTTTCTACATGTGCGTGATTAACTTGTTTCTGCTGCTCTGCTGGTTTCGAGGATGCTGCCTTTGACTCATTGATGTGCAGAATTGTGTGGTGCTTGTGTCCACATTTTTTACAGCGTCTTGTCGACTTACAATTGCTTATTCTATGCTGTCCCAGACAGTTGAAACACAGTCCTTTGGCTTTTATAAGGTCCTGACGTTGCTGCGTGGTCTTTGCTGTTAATTGATCACACTGATATGTGTAGTGGTTGGTCAAGCAGATAGCACATGCGGGTGATTTTTCGACGAAGTAAGCTCGAGCTGATGCTTGTTTTGGCTTTAATCTCGGAGTTTCTGATTGCGAGATTTCAAACGACTGTAGCGACAGAAGTCGTGATTCCATAAATTTCTTCAACGCGTCCCATGTTGGTGCAGCTCGTGATGCTCCTAGGTGAAGTTCCCAGGCTTTTACTGAGTCTGAATCCAAGCGTTGTACTGCCATGAAAACAAGGAAGTCATCACAATGATGAATTGGTCTTCCTAACGATTCCAGATTGCGGTAGACTTCACCAAATGACATATATAAGTGTTCAAGCTCTGATGCGGAATCAGTCGTCATCTTCTTCAATGAAAAAAGCTTTCTTAATGCTGAGTTGACATGACGCCGTTCATTTTCATAGAACTCGAGCACCGTCTCCCAGGCTTTTTGAAAATTTTCGTCTGTGGTAGCCGTGTTTTTGAGTAATAACGCGGCTGGCCCTTCTAGGTGAGTCTTTAAATAAGTTAATTTCTCCACCGGAGGTATCGATGGATTGTTATGCACCATTGATATGAACAGCCCTTTAAACGACAGCCATTCTGATAGTTTCCCATTGAATGTGGGAAGTTCAAGTCTCTTTAATCGAGGAAATTGATAATTCACGGCTGTGTTCATTGGCAGAGCTTGAGCAGGAGATGGATGTGGGTGAGCAGATGAAGGCTGGATAGCGTGACGTGACGTCGATGGTTCTGAAATGCTGGAATTAGCTTGACCTCTTCGACGAAGTAGATCCCGTGGACAGGAATCTCGCTCAAGCGCCGCTGACGTTGACGTTGCTGGTGGAAGTTTCTCATTCAGAAGCTCTCTCATCATTTCCGTTGCCTCTAAATAGTTCTCATACGTCCGGGTGTAATAGTCCCTGGAGAAATAGGAACGCTGCTTCACTTCCCGTCGAATCTGCGAGTCGGCCACCGCTAACGCCAGGTTGATAGCTTGGTGATTGGTGGAGAACTGCTGCCACTGATCCTGGATTGCTTCCAAGCGGGTTTTAATACGAGTGATTGTGAGGTTTCCACGACCAACTTTTATTAAATTGGCGTATGCCACCCTCAGTGAATCACGAATTGATTCTTGTTGATCAATACGGTACTGAATATGTTCAGACCGCATTTCGATGTGCTATAATGCACGGATCCTTGTAAGGCCTGGGGTGGAGATTGGTGTCCACAAGATCTCCTTACAAGGTAGCAAATGACTACTGCCTTTCAGTTGATCACCTTAGATTTGATTAGAGGGAGTTTAGAAATAAAATTGACTTTAGAACTTCACGTTTACGCTTAAACACCGCGGTCAAATGTGTAATTAATCGGTAGTTATTTCCCCGATATCCGGCTCGAAGGACCAGAAAAAAATGTTGAATTTTATAATGAGATGGATCAATGAGGAACGATTGCACTCTTCACGGTGTCACAAACAGAACTGGTATTCCTATTGCACTCTTCAAGGTGGCAAACAGAACTGTAATTCCTATTGCACTCTTCAAGGTGGTAAACAGAACTGGAATTACTATTGCACTCTTCTAGGTGGCAAACAGAACTGGAATTACTTTTGCACTCTTCAAGGTGGCAAACAGAACTAGAATTACTATTGCACTCTTCAAGGTGGCAAACAGAACTGGAATTACTATTGCACTCTTCTAGGTGGCACAAGCAGAACTGTAATTCCTATTGCACTCTTCAAGGTGGCAAACAGAACTGGAATTACTTTTGCACTCTTCAAGGTGGCAAACAGAACTAGAATTACTATTGCACTCTTCAAGGTGGCAAACAGAACTGGAATTACTATTGCACTCTTCTAGGTGGCACAAGCAGAACTGTAATTCCTATTGCACTCTTCAAGGTGGCAAACAGAACTGGAATTACTATTGCACTCTTCTAGGTGGCACAAGCAGAACTGTAATTCCTATTGCACTCTTCAAGGTGGCAAACAGAACTAGAATTAATTTTCACTGATTGGGAACTGACCCAAATGATTTAGCTAGCTTGAATTACAGAGCGGAGCAAGGACTAAGCGTGACTGGGGGCAAATACGCACAAAACTATGTTAGTCAGTTACTTTTACAAAGTTTATGAGTTGAGTTCAAAGCTTGAGTTTTCAAGCGTACGCGGGGCAAGCTAAGCGAAACGGTGTCTTCGACTATACGAGATGGAATCACATAACTGACTGCGCAGGACGACGACGAACGATGGGCCCATCACTTCTCATTTTATAACAACAAATCTGGTTTGTTGTTGATATTACAGGAGGGATGATGTAGAAAAAAAAGAAAAGGGTTCGGGCAAAACCCTACTAGTTTAACATGTGTGCGCCTTATGGCAGTGCGCCGTCATAAGTTTGGATGCGGAAAGGATTAGAAAAACTCAAGCAATAAAATTTTGTAAGTTTGTTTAGGCTTTAGATTTTTTCAACAAACAAAAGAAATACATTAAGTTCTAACACCCTGTCAACTTTGATTAGAACCTAACTAAAATGCCTGAACTGGATTTTGATCGGCTAAACCAACTTTTGCTTGCTTGTTTATTCTTAAATTTCTCTCCACACGTGGTAATGCAGGAAACCAATTTAGTTTTATTTCCAAACAGAATAGGATCTATTTAGTTTTGCTTAATTCAGCTGTAAAGTCTTGCGTTTGGAAACAATTGGTTACGGCACTATCTATTCGCGAGGATTGTGGCTGTTTCGAAATCCTTACCGAAAACCCTCGGTTTAAATCTAGCTGGTGGCTTCAGTTTGGTTGCGTATAATCGGGAGCGGTTATCTTCCTTGCATGGCGCTTAATTCTATTCTTATTTCTAAAGGGCGCTTTATTTTAACTTTAAATAATAACTGAAAATTGGCCACTATTGTTGCACATGGGCACAGTGCGACGCTAGGCAAAAATACTCGGTAGTAACCGTTTAATCTTTTCACTGCTACGTGGTAGGGGCCCGACTCTACTCTGGGTGCTAAATATAGTAGTGTAACAAATTTGTTTTACTTTTACGTAATAGATTTTCTACAAAGATTCATAATTATATACAATTTTTAGTTCGTTTACAAGTTTTTCAATTGTATGATACATTTCGTAGCATTCCCTAGCAAGACGGGAGAGCCTTACCGGCCCGACTATAGGAGGGCGTAGCAGTGAAAAGGTTAACCATCTGAAGCATTTACATTGGTAAACTGCTGCTTACCACATCATTAATTCTTCTTGTACCATGTCCTGTGCGCCATACCCCAATCGTTGCGTAAGCACGAAACAGCAAGAATACTCCCGGACGGCTTCTGACAGAAAGAGATAGAAAAAACCTAAACGGATTTATATTTTCATATATTTATTACATTTTCATGCAAATGTTGTGAGAGTTGTTCTTTTTTTTACCTTAAAAATGAGAGAAAATTTATCAATCCAAATAAAGTTCCACTTATTTTGGTCGGATATCGTTAAATCGAGAGTTGATTAGAAGTGTTTTCACTGTTTCGCGCTTACGGTTGTACATGGATGACTGGAGAGATTGCGATAGCTGGCCGTTTGGTTTTCAACAGCGACATATCTAGCAATAAAGGAAACAACAAGATTATAGTGAGTAATCTATTTTTTCAATGATAACCGAGCTGTCAGTACATCTATTACATCTGACTGCACTCTCCCTTGATGCCCTTGTTCTGTCAATAATTCGAAATACATTGTAACCGTGTACTTAACTATGCACTGTTACAAGGAAAGACCAAGTCCACCACAAGACTTTAAGTCCACCTATTAAATCGGGGTAAATATCTCAAAGTACAAATTCTCTAGCGCACTGTTGCGCCACAATCGCAACCAAGAACTTCAATTAGATAAGAGTTGCAAGAACTCAATGTGCATGTCAGGAAAAATCGAATCAATTGGCAGAAACAGCTCATCCCCTAAGCGAACTATCCAACCCACATCATCCATATCTATGGTATTACCCCTGTCATTCGGAGAAAAAACAAGACAAACGCATTCAAATCAAACGATGCACATTATTTCATTTAATATCTAGCAAAAATAGCATATCTAGCACATTAAGAAGCAGGAAATGTTTTTAAATGTGCTAGATTGTACATCAAAATCCTTTGGAAGCGTAACATAACATTTAGGGCTGCCTAATCCGTCATGCCCAGCGGTTCTCATCGAATACCACCATCGAATCTCTTCCACATTGTTAGTGGTCCTTCGATCATCTCGTTTCCAACAAATTCTTAATAATCTATCGAGCTTATAAATGCCTTCCGATTCTGCTTGTTCAATGGTCTCCAAAATTCCAATACAGAATACTACAGACATTGCATTTATTTTAGGAAGTCCAATTTGTTCCTTTTGTTCGGTCTTCCTTTTTTAATTTATAAATGCAATTGCAGGCAAACAACCAAAACTAGTCGATAAAGAAATTGTACGAGATATGGCAAGTGTTTGAATACCTGATAACAAAATAAATATTATTTACACACCAGCAAATATCTCTGTTGCGATCGAATTATGCCTGAAGACAATGTACGACCAGTACATGATAGCATTTATTGTATGGTTTTGTTTGAAATACAGTTTTGATGTTCCTTTAAAGCGAATTTATGTGTTTTTTTTTTTTGAATACTACAAATAGGATACGGTTGATAAATTCGAGAAATTTTTCAGTGGTTAAAAACGATCATTTCGACACATTTTTAGGAACATTTGAATGCTTGTAAAATGAAAGTCGAACTCATGGAAATTTGAGATCGTTTGGATCGTCCGTGTAGCAAATTTTGGTGAAACTTGGACGCCCGACGAACAGCACCGACGATAACGAAGATAAATAGTACAAAACAGGCGAACGACAGAATTCAGAAAAGATCGCGGTAACGCAAGTGTCCATTATGTTCTTGATGGTGCCGAAAGATCAGAGTTCTCCTGCGCTGGCTAACCCAACGCATGGTGGAAAGGTAAAATACTGAAGCTGCACAGTCGTAGTGGAGAAAAAGGTGCCACGGTCTGTAGCCGTAACTCAACAGATACTACTAGGAGGCACACGTTAGGCAAAGCTGATAGCAAGAATAGAATAACGAGGCTCAACACATACCAGATCCCTCATCTAAAGTATATTTGATTACTTCACCAAGGACAAACCAAAAACCCTGATATGAAACACGAGCACAATCTCAAGTAATATGGAAAACCATCTCGACCACAAAGAATATAAGTAAAGATTTTAAAAAAGGTGAAATTGTGAACTTTGTGGACAGACCCCAACACCGTTGTTGAAGACAGCTGAAAGCAGAAAACGATATAAAAGACCTCATGCAAACACAGACATACTGAAAATCGTCCATTATCGTGGTAAAGGATAACTTCCAGTTCCTTAGAGCCAGACAAGGAGAAAGGCTGAAACAGGGTGCTATCTAAGCCAATTTTCAGTTAATTCGATCAAAAGCGCGACAAAAGGTAACACAGAGGACTAAACGCTCGAAAACAAAAACTGGAATAGAACTCCAACCAGTAGAACGTGAGATAGCGGATCCAAAATGAACAATAAAAAAGATCAGGCCTAGGCAGCGCAGCGATGCTTGATCATCATGAGAATATATGGCAACGTTCTCAAGAAAATCAAGGCTACTGTAATCCCTGAAAAAAAAAAACAGGAGCCATCATGAAATAAATTTATTTTTATGCTAGGAAGTTAAAGGGCTATTCTACTTTAGAACCCTATAAAAATGCTAATTTTTGCGATTTTTTTTGAGGAGTCATTACATGTATCGTTATAAATCTTTCTGGCATTGAATAAATAAACTCTTGAACTTCACAAAAAATATTTTATATATATATATATATATATATATATATATATATATATAGTCATGACGCATACTTTTTGACATGTCAAAAAAAAAAGGGTGCAATTGTTCATAAGATTTCTCAGCAACGGAGAGTCCGAAACACAAAATTCAAAAAGGTTCTTAATTTGTATAATAGCGGCTATGGTTGGTACTAGAATCATGAAGTTTTATGCAAAATCAACAAAATGGCGACTGTTTGAATTTTTTTTTTTTCGAAAAAACCGGTTTTTATTTACCGTTTTTTTGTTGAAATAAATAGAAAAAATCAATATTTTGACACGATTCTAGTACCAACCATAGCTGCATGTTTGACGAATATGTGGTAAAAATTTCAGGAAGATCGGTTCATTAGTTTCTGAGAAAAGCTTTGGACAGTATCGAAAAACATGATTTTGAGAAAAACGCGTTTAAAGTTTTTTTATTGAAAATTTGTATAAAAATGATACTTACAGCTAATCAGCGACCCGTGCTCCATACAGGATACCTTCTGCTACGTCAAATAACTCATTTTGTTCTGTCCATTTTTGTTCTTGTCCATTCTGGCCCTGCGGCTTGCACGATCTTTGCACCAGAAAAATGTGTTTTGGTGTTATAGACCAGACGCACTGATTAAAACTTTCGTTATTATTTTGAGTGTTGCCGCCTAAGCATCTTTTTGATAAATCATCCTTCGTCAAATCGGTATAAATAGGCTTCATAATTTCTTGTGCTTCTACATCTAAAGCAGGAGGATGCTTATATTTTCGGTTATTGGCTTTGAGCTTTTGCTATTTGCACCACGAATCGGACCCTGACGGACAGTACGTATGCTGCGGATTTTCCTCAGTCGAAATTTTGTGCTAATAACCTGCCCAGATCTTCTTACGCATATCTTCAATTGAATTTTGTTACGTATAACTGCTAATCCATAGTAAGTCGACAATTCCTTCATTACTTTGTTAGTTAATTTTGCAGTTTTTGGAAGATCTTTTTTTTTTGTTCACAGAACTTTTTTTTTGTCTGCTTCTTTTTGCGCAACTGTCAAAGCTTTTTTACGCTGAGTAAGAGATTTTTTACTTTCCACTGCTCGTTTGTACACTCTTTTTTTACGTGCAATACGCACTCTAACTTTTGCACAAGAACATCTTTGCCATAAGGATGAACATCGAGTAGCATTTGAAAAGTCTTGGAGTCACCGTCACCAATATAAAATCCGTACCGGACTTGATATTTTTCCAAAAATCGCATGAACATTTCGACTACACTGTCCACTTCCATTTTACCGGCACTTCCCTCTTGATCTGCAGGACAATAATCTTTATGGCCTTCGTACCAAGCACTGCACTCAACTGTTTCTTCTTTACCTTTCCAATACTCACAAGCTTTGCAATAAGACGATCGTACAGTCGAATCTATAACTTTCCCGTAATATTTTCCAATTAGTGAAACGATGCCTACAAGAGAATTGAATCCTCTTTTCGCCCAAGAACTATCGACAGAAACTGATAAAATATCTTTCGACATTTAAGGATTTTTCTTCATCGACAGCTTTGCGAGTCACCAAGTCAAATACACAATTTGTAGCAACCTTTGTATGTTCGATTATGTCATAACATGTTTTGATATTGAATCGGTTTCCTAAATCCATTAAACCACAGAAAAATTGTAAACCGTGTATTCCTATACCAATTAATCTCATTACAAAAACAAATCGGCGGTTCACTTCATAGCTGTTGCCAATCATCGGGCACGAGTCTATATATCTTCTTATCGCAATTCTCACAGTTGACACACACTTTAAATCCTAAACCTCGTTGCCCATATTGAGAAAAATATATATTTCCGTCACATTCTTTACACTTAACTAGCGTTTTTAACACAGAAAACACTAAAAAAAAGTTTAAAATACAGTAACTTGACGTCTGATCAATGTTTACGTCTAATGAGGGTTTACCCGATTTTCTAATTTTGTCGGCTGACTTGCTCGTATAATTTGTTTGTGTTTCGTCAGAATATCTATTGCCTCGAAATTTTCTTTTTTTTAGGTCTAGTTGTACCACTGGCTTTTCGAGATCCTTTTCTTTCCATTTTTATACAAAAAAATTCGTTCAAGATAGATACTTTTACTACGGCATGCGAAGTGAGACTATGCGTACAAATAAGAGTTCAAGGTCAACTTCCTCTTTCAAAAACCAATGTAATATGCTAAGAGGAAACTAATATATCTATATTTAACTATCATAATAACAGCTGCGAGTTTATACAAAGCCTAAAATCGCCGAGAGGTGCCGAGGGTTCGAGGGTTGAACGACGTACACGCCTCAAAATGAACTAACACGCGCTCGAGTAAAATGATGAAATATAATGCTCGGATCATTCTGAAATTTTAATGTGATATTCTTGAGATTTTTTGAAATTGACAAAGTAGAATAGCCCCTTAAAGGTAGTTTACGGCCTGAGAGTTGGTCTTTCATACGCGCAATGTATCTGAACCTATCAACGCAATTAATCCACTTAACCCCGCCCCTATACACCTGAAATCGTTTGACAAGTTTATTCTGTCTAGACCTCAGATTACGAGAATCTTTACTCTAGTGAGACGATCTACTCGTATATCTACATATCTCCATCCCTGGCTCCTGCTGAAAATCCAGTATGTTTTTTTAGCCGTCACGGCTGCTTGAGCGTAAGGTTCCACGTAGTTCCAATTGTAAACGGTTTGGAGCATCTCTCCAATTATAGTTCCTGGGAGAAGACGTTATCGCGTTGCTCATCTCAAATTTTGCAGGGCGAAATCCTCAATAGGCGCCATCATCCTCTTTTTCATAAAACACGAAACGTTTGGAAACGTGACCTAACAATCTGGTCCAGGGAAGACCGGAAATATAAATGTTCGTTCAAGGGCTGTGTCATGGAAAAATCAGTTTTGCCACGCCTTCGATTTTCCCTTCTTACTTATTTCCTATTTCTTATTAAGTTCCCTTATTTGTTACCACCAACGCTATTGATAACCTTCTTCCTACTGACCAATAGGTGGTAAGGCCTTCTATTAATTCACGGGGTTAGTTCAGCGATTATCGTCGTCCTTCCCTCTGCATCGCACTGGCGGAACTATTGTCGATATCTGAAGTAGTGTTCTTTCTTTTCTTTGATGATCTCTTCTCTGTTGGAAGTTCTCCTCATGGAAATGTTGCAGCATTCTTTAGGCGAAAGGTATCGCCCTTATTGTGAGTAACAACGCCGTCCCGGAGACTGTGCCATATGCACATTCAATCTACAACGCTATATCCGTGAAAACGTTCGTCATCCGTATATGTGCGAAGAAAGCAGGTATCCTGATAGAATTCGGGGCTGAAAATACAGCGACATTTATTTGCTGGCGTTGTTGAGGAGCTGTAGAGCTGTGAAGCGGTAGTTTCAATCATCCAAACAATGGCCTAACTCGAGGTAAAGAACCTAGAATATGCTACGCCTAGAATGCACTACGACCTATTAGATCCTATGGCTCCAAGTAAAGGAATAAGTTGCTGAGGCAGAAGAATCTATCAGGTGACAACTTCTCGTCGAGATTGATACCTGCCAACTTTAAAGCAGAAAAGGTCCCAGTTCTGGATCTACCGGAAAAGGGAAACCCTTAAACTTTTGGCTATGGAAGCTCCGGAAACTGCAGGATTCGCTGAAAAATAATCGCTGTACAATGATTCAGATGTCTCGCATATGGGCTCATGCTAATAAACAATAAGGAACCTATTCCGCGCAGCTTATGCTCAGAGTAATCCCTTTCACCGAATTAAGCGTAAAATTACACAAATGCAGCATGCTGAATCCTGCGCAAACAAAAAGAACTGGTAAACGAAAATTTGGTTCAATTACTTAGATTTCAAATATGTATTGTGTTGATAGAAGCAGCAAGGAAGTAAAACACTAGGATATGAAACAGGGTTTTCGTGTCTTTCAACACTGTTGTGCAACCGAACAGAATCGGGGGGAAAAACTTATTGTCGATATCGGAACCACACAGTTATAAGCTGGAGGTAGTATTTTTCCGGAACCAGCCTAGCAACGCCATCAATTAGCCGTAGGACTATGTCTTTCTGAAGTATGAGCCTCGTTTCTGATCATATGTTCAGATACCACATTTGTCCGATAATAACGCTGAACGTCCCAGTTTCGTCCTTCCAGAGGAGTCTTGTTGAATTAGCGGAAACTCTGCAGAACTGTTGATCAAAGAAGAGTATATTCTTGTAAGAGGTGACTTTGCTGCGGTAGTGCATAATTTTGATTTCAGGAAGAAACGAATCTCAGAAATGGAGGTTTGGACCAGGCTTGTCGTTATGAACGCTTGCAACACACCAGCCTTCCACCGGAGAGTGTGCGTCTGTGTGCACTTTGCACTTATGATCAAGAAATAGAGGTTGCTCCAGGATGATTGGGCGAGCGGTTACAAGCACTTTGCACTCCAGAGTAGTGAGCGTGCTTTGCGATGCCAAACAAACCGCAACCTTCACGCATTTGTTGGAAAAATACGTGAAATGTGAAAATGAAAATCCGAAAATGTGCAACTTCGGCTAAATGAAAAATGTGGCACTTATCCGCATAAGGACCTTTGTTTTTGTCTTCTCTTAACCAAAAGAAAAAAAAAATGGACCCAAACGATTATTTTCGTTTATTTCGACAATGTGATGTTCATCGTGAAGGAATGGATCAAATACCTGGACATGGTGATTGAGTCGATGATCCGACTTCTCCGACCAAATAAGGGCGTTGGAGAATTATGGTCGCTGCGGAAGTCCCAACTCTCAGTCACCTCATGACCGACATTGTGGCCCAGTATTAGGAAGAAGCTGACTTCTAATCAGAATTAATAAATCTGTACTCTTGTACGGCTCTTAGGCTTGTGCTGACGCTCTTAGTAAGAGGTTTTACCGAAAAAGATTGACGCAGCTTCACACTAATTTTTCACTGAGCCTGCGTTCCGTATTATTGCTGCAGCCATCCCCAACATGCCTCTTTAGGTCTGTCTGTCTTCCGTTGGTCGAGTTGGAGAGAAGCTTTGACACGAAAACAGAGAAGAAGCACCCTAACGTTGCGGGAGGCAAATGGATAAACGAAGCGCAAGGCAAATGGCCCGCTCTATATGATCAGTGACTTAGAGCCGTGATTTTATCAAATACATTCTCCGACTGATATTTATCAAGAACAGCCTCTCAAAGGACGCAGGTATTTTCGG
Source organism: Stratiomys singularior (assembly GCA_954870665.1). NCBI lineage: Eukaryota > Metazoa > Arthropoda > Insecta > Diptera > Stratiomyidae > Stratiomys > Stratiomys singularior. The sequence goes on along the minus strand of OX940881.1, from coordinate 22,646,452 downwards.
TCTTTTCGGTATGAAACGAGATATCTTTTTACCGGAGGACCTCAGATAATCTCTGACTAACCTTTTTCTCACCAAGAGGATTGTGAAGGCTTCACTCGAATCTTTTTGGTTGGAATTTTCAAGCTGAATTGTAATGTTTTTCTTAAAGATTGTCAACTGGTATCTATCAGTGCGACTCGATTGTAAATACCATTGAGAATTTTCCATTTATTCGCCGAAATAACTATTTTTGTACTTTTTAGAGGTATAAAACTTTGAAATCAAATAAAATACGGTTAAGTAGTGTTGATGGTCATCAAATTGATTTAATTGGAAAGATAATTCTTTGCCATTTTAATCCAAGTATGATTTCCGGGCAAGTAAGCACCGCGATCGGCGTGGAAGAAGTCCAAACTAGAGATCCAATTTTCGATTACTCTAACCAATATATGGGGCCATATGCCGTTGATAACGTCGCGAATGTTGTTTTCCAAATGGTCAAGCGTCTCGGGCTTGGCGGCGTAGAAGAGTGATTTCACGTACCCCCACAAGAAATATTCCCTTCACTTCCAGCAAGACTTGGATTTCGTAAGCTCGCAAACTAAGATCGTTCTGTAAAATCTTCCATAATGCACATGGGCACAAGTTGAATTGTTGACAACGATGTCGAATAAACTCACTTGGGGCTTAATTAATACTACGCTCTCCAGCTGCTATGGTTTGTTCATTACGCGTTATACGACATCTGGATGGATTTGTATTATCAGTGAGAGAAAACGTGGTGCGGAATTGATCCATAGTAAATCGAGTTATTTGTTCTGATGGACGATTGTCGGCCATTAAATTGATGGAGCGCGCGATGAGTTTCTCGAAGAAAACCGTTTTTTCGAAATAAGTATGCACAATTTGCAGACGTTGCTTGAGCGTTAACTTATTCATGATAAAATGGCAAACCAAATTAACTATGAAACGCATAAAAGCTGTCACACGAGTCATAGGATTAAACAGTGCTGCCAACTAAAGTTCCATACCTCTGAAAAAACACCCTTACTTTCAGATTTCATATTGATAAGACGAAAGTTTTCACTTTCGCTGCGAGATATTTTTGAAATCAGCCGCATTGTATTACTTGAATGTATTTATCTTCAAAAAATAAACATTCTGGGAAGTAAATTTCAATGAAACATATTTTTCTCTCTTTTTATAAATAATTAAAAAAGTTTTATTTGAGTACTTAATTTTTTAAATTTTTTTTACAAATATAAATTAAAATTGTGCCAGCTTTTTCACAAAAAAACGAACACAACTAAATCAACGTCAATGTCTTAAATAACAATATTAGGGCAGTTTGCAGAGTATTTTAAGGGATAGTCCTTCGTAAATTCTTTCATAAAATTTGAAAAATCATTTCAAATCAGCACAGATATGTCACCTGTTTCTGCTCTCCATTATTTACACTATTATCTATTATTACATATCATGGTAAAAAGATACATTTAAAAAAAAATATTCTAGCATTTTTCAAAAATTTTCCGAAATTTCATCGAGCTATTTCATTTTTGTTGTGGGTGTTATGATTAAACAAAATGATAATTAACAAAATTCCAATAGCTACTAACATCTAAATTCTACTTAGTTAACATATAGTAAGTGTGTATGGATTTATTTGTAAGCTTTGTGACTGAGTTAAAAATCAGGATCGTAGTCTCGATTGTATCTAGGCCTATTGTTGTATGTGTACATTTGATGAGAGTCTTCGAAGTCATCATGTTGGTATGCTTCACCCTTGTGCGGGGTGTAGCTGTGATTGTCATAGTAGAAATCGCCATATCGTTCCGATCTCCAGCTATCGTAAATGTTCGATGCACTGCTTCCATGCATGGAATTTGTGAAACGCTATAGAAAGGAGTTAAGAAGTGAAAAAAACCAAAATTGTAGCGTTAATAAATTCTCTTCTGTTTGAGCTGAATTGTTTACCTTTGGTTTTATTGGAGGCTTACTATCCCCCCAGGTATCATCTACATTGTAGAATTCATCGGCACCATAATTGTCCATGCCACCCATATGGTTCTTATTCAAATCGTTCAGCATGTCATTGGTAAGTGGTGTGGGCGCTTTTTTGGCCCGATTTTGTCGATTGATTAACTAAACAAGAATGTCAATTAGTTCGCGCATAATTTACTGCAAGAACATGATACTTACCACAAGCACTCCAAACACAATGATGAACAAAAGGGATCCTACTCCGATGACAATAAGAACAATGGCCCATTGCGGCAACAACATGTCATCAGCCTGTTCCACGTTCGGTCCAAATGATTTTGGTATGACTGAAATTATTTTAACATAAAGCGAATATTCGCACTATTAGATAATGTCCCAACATAATTAGCACAATAAGACCTGAGTCCTAAAGAGCAAGAGTTTATCAGGCAATGTAACCGTTTTGAAACCTAGGTTTCATTTTCTGATAGAGCTACCATATTTCAAGGCATGACAAGGAGATTTTGTCAGTATCATGCTTGACATTGATAAGTCCCCATTAGTTGTCACAGCTAAGATGGTCTGTACTTCAATATCAGGAATAAATGTCAACCCATTCACTGCCAAAGTATTCTAATACATTATACAATGTGTCATCATATTTCTTCGCTCGCGAAAGGACGTTGCTTTAATCAATCCTCTCGTCCTATTACAATTAAAGGGGTTTCGTAGCTTGGTGATCGCCAATTGTTCCATATCTGTTACGTTAGTACTCCTCAACGAAATAAGATTAGACTCGGACAATGTAGAAGGAAATATGCAATTTTTTCCATATCACAAGCTCAAAAGATGTCAGAATTAAAGCAGGAATCTGCTAGCCTACCCATTCATTTAAATTTTTCATGTAAACGATTGTGGCCTGTAAATATTATCACCAATATTTTCATGGCTTTTCTGTTTTAACCTTTGAAATTGTTTTGTCTTCGTTTATTATGTCTAAAGGGTGTTCTCGCTTTGTTAGAGTGAGGCCTTCGAATTCGGTTTGTCTTGCAGTCGTTTGTGTCATTCCAAGTCTTACCTATCTCTTTCCAACGAGTTTCGTCTAGTTTAATTTGACTGTTGCTAGTGGCACTTTGTTCAGGTCTTTTCTTATAGGATTTTGTTCAGTTGATACAGCGCTTACTAGAAAATCTGCTAATTCATTTCCTTCTAAAAAAAGACCAAGGAACCCTATCTTTTGTTCTCCTCTGTTAAGGTCGTTTATTGCCACTTTTGTTGGAAAAAATCCACTAATCGGAAAATTGCAGTATGGCTATCAACTTTAGTTGAGTTGAAGGAAGTCTCGGAACTGGATTCGGGTACCGCTTACTCCATTGATTGTATCACGATTTCACTTCCAAATATAAAGCCCTGCACCGTTTGTTTTCTCTGTTAATCCTGTGTGGAATCGTTTGGGGTTATATAAGAGATTAATGCACCACCGATTGAATTCCATGTAACACCCTTTAAATTGACTAGGCTATCCTCTCCATTAGTTTCAAAATGTAGAGATGTCCCCTTCGGGGGTGATTAGATAGCTTTCTGTGGAGTCAATTCTAATGCTCTCGAGTTGTGCCACGCCAAAATTGATTTTGTCGACTGGCATGACACTGTACAAAGCATCCATTGTACAAGCTGGCGTTGTTCTTACGGGTTGCCCTTAAGCATCTTTGATGCCAAGGCAAGCCACATGTTTTTCTGTTCCCTTCTTCTTTTTTGATCTTTTCTTTCCGTTCTTTTTTCATAACACACTTTTTTACTGTCATACCAATCCTTTGTAAATGGTTATTGGTCTCTCTTCCATTGTATAGCCCAAGGGTATCCCACTGTTTGTTTTTTTTTATTGCGAAGATCACCACTATAGCTCTGAATGTGATACTTCCTATGTAGGAAGTCTAGGTTTGCTCTCTATTTAAGGTTACTAGTAGGCATTTTACGATATTTACCAAGCTTGCGTATTGCTATCAAGAGTCGGGGGTGAAAATGTTGTCGGTGCATTGTGCACAGCAAAATGGGGCTTTTTGTCAGCATTGATACAAGGTCCGTTCAACGTCGCCCCACTTGAAAAGAACGGGACTGCGATCTTCATCACTCCAGATATATTCCGAGAACATTTCTCCGATCGGTATTCGAATGCCGTCAGTGAGTAATTTCGGTCTGAAGCCCCTCCTTGTTTAGGTATTTAACTATGGTTAACTGTGAGTACCCAGGCAAGTGGTGGCCCTTTGTCGCCCTGTGTTATACCCATTTAAGACCATTTTTTTAAGGCTGCCTGGTTTTCAGTGGATGTAACGTTTCTCTTAGTTGGTAGCTTCGTGGCGTATTTGAATTATTAGCGTTATAACCTATTCCATATCATTGAATGGGCGCTATACACTTTCCGTTCAACATTATTATAGGGTTCCTCGATATCAATGTAAGCCACCTATGTGTATTTTTTGGTGGCAAGGCTCCTTTTTGTTCCAACGTAGGTTTATTCCGCGAAGAATTCCGTTCCTTGTCCAAAGTGATATGGCGTTAAATTTTCATGGGCTAACTGACGAATTAAATGTCAACTATCATAATCTCCTTGAGGGGTATTCCAACAATCGCCAGGAGTGGACAATAGAGTACAGATATTGACTCTACAGACCAGAGAATGCGTCCTTATCCATGATAAACTGATATCTGATACGCTGATAGCTGATAGCTGATACGTAACTTTATTCGAAAAGATTAAATGTTGTACAATTGCTCACAATACTTCCTTATGACGCTTTCATACGCCATCATAATGACGGTCCAGCGTCATTGAAATTAAATATTTGTTCTTTCCGTGCAAGCTGGAGACCTCAAGGAAACCGGTTGGGGTAAATTCTAAACCTGCAGACTCCTTTCTGCACTGCATATTGTCCAGTAACAGAACTTGGATCGCCAATGAGATGCAATACTATCTGTCAAACTTTAATCAACTGACTTTAGAGACCTTGGAACAGGATATGAACGCCAGCCCTCAAAACCTTATGAACGTTGAATGATCTCATGCTATTAACGTGCATTAAGAATATCAATCGATGATTTTTGGGTTACAACCAGCTGACCGTCATTTTGTGGGAGTTGCTGCTGAGGATCATTGGGAAGTTGAGCGGGCAGAACAACAGGAATAAAGTTAGTAGACAATGGTCAAATAGACTGCGGCAAGTCTAAGCAAGGAAGCGGGTCAGATGTACGTACAATTTTCCGAGGTCTCCAATTACACTCCCGAACTTCAACATCCCAACGGAGGGAATGGAACTCTTCACTAATGCAGAGATTGATTTGAATTGAATGCTTGGAAGCGAAGCTCAATAATAGGACTAGCCCAGGAGCCACATACGTCATGTGGAAGCAAGCAACTCCCTGAAGTTGTGGAGAAGAATGTAAGTGTCAAAACAAATCTAAAAATAATACCTCCTCTGCATTTCGGTGACACTCTACGACCAGAATCGATAGCAGATAAATCTCAGACGATTACGTTATCCTTTATAGTAGCCAGATCCTTTTAATCATACCGTTAAACGCGAATATGTTTTCCAGGCTTGATGGCATCTCCAATGATGTCATTCGATATTTGTTTGACGTAGCAGCCCAATGTGATTACTATATTGAAACCATATTGAAAATTGCGTACTTGCCTGATAGGTGAAATCAACGAAGAGCCTTTGCAAAATAAAACAGGATTGCTTCCAATCAAAAGAACTACTATCCAATCAAGGTTAGTGTCAAATATCAGTAAAGTTTTTTGGTGGAACTCAATCGAGCATTCCTTGGGCCTTGCAGTTCGGATTCAAATACATGCAATAACCAAAAAAAACATTTTTTGGGTAGGGAGATGAAGGCTATTTACGCCCTGAGTGTTGGACTCCCAGTGGTACAACAAACATACTGGACTACCGATTAAACACCTCCCCTGTCAACCGGACTGCCTAGCCTCGAACCGTTTGACACATTACTTCGGGCTAGGCCTCACAATTGAACGTCAACTGGTGCCTTCAGGTTACAGGGATTCCTTTTCCAGCGGGGAGGAAAAGAGGAAGAGGATTGCTAGAGAAGGAAACCCTCCAGTCGATCAAGTATGCCTTTTTTTGTTGCTAGAATCGCCCGAGGGTAATGTACCACCTGGTTCAATTTGTCAACTGATTTCAGCATCCCTTCGATTAGGCTATCCGGACGGAGCTCTCCCAATTTTTTCGGCAAGATAACCGCGCTGTTTTGTCCCATCTTCTGCATGAAAAGAAAGTATGACAGGCGTCATCCTTCTCCCCAATGCAGAATATGTGCAGGTAAGAGTGATGACAACCGTGTCCGCTTAGTTGCTGGGTCAGATAGAAGTCAGTCTTACCATGCATTCGACTCAGCCACGATCTCATATCGTTGATGAGCCGCGCAGTCAATCTTCCTTTTAGCTCACGTTCCCAAGATTGTTGCCATTCCTCGAGAGTGCATCGTCTTTCATCGCGAGCAACTTTTTCTTTGTTACCCTCGTGTCTTCGGAGGTAGATTCTTTTATGCTCTCTAGCAAGGAGAGCGATGGGTAATACCCCTGTAATTACCAATACCGCTAACTCAGAGACTGTCCGGTATACTGACGAAATCCGCAGTGCTCCTCGTCTCTGCACCTATGCCAGCCGTAACCAAAATAACATTGGCCATATCTTGAAGACTTAATCGTGTGGAATGTAAAAGCGTGCACTTCATAGATATGGGGAAATCTTTCGCCGTACTTTGATTTGATGAACTTATTTATTGGCTTCTTCAGGCCAACTTGCCTCCTTAGATTATACTGACGAAGTACAGATTGGTGTATGGGCAATTATCAAAAGCGACAAAGCGTTTCTTTAAGGTCGGTTGAATCGAACCCGCTGTAGGACATGGTTCCTAATAGGTACCATTCCCAATATTCTTCATCAAAATCTCTCTTAACCTTTTAAATCATCAAAAATGATCCAAGAGATCGTTAGTAACTTTTGACGGTGGTTTTATCAGCTACACACAGTCTGAAGCGCCACCATTTGACATCTATCCATCACATGTCCCGATGCGCTCTTGAAACTACAAACCTATCTCTTGATCTCAGGTCTTGCTGTATCGCAGGCAACCTGCGATACAGTCTGTCCGGTATACATATTTTAAGTACATGCCGAGTCGACTACAAATTTTAAATTCTATTAAACAGGTATCACGTTACCTGATTCCTGTTAAAATAAATTATTATCACAGTTCGTTTAAATTATCACAATTCGTTTGAATATGAAAAAAGTTTATTTAAAATGGTTGCCACGTTTACTCAAAAATGAGAATAAGCAGACACTAGCGTCAACTTCCTCATATATTTGGCAATGATAAAATGTAACTCCTTATGGTTTCGGCATCATTCTATGACAATTCATGAAACGCGAATCCATTAAAGCTTACTTGAGACGATGGAACTGTCAAAAGAGAAGGTTTTCTAGACTAAAACCAAACTTTTCTATCTATAAAATTATGGACACGGCATATATTTAGAATATATACACATACTCTGGATCTAACGGCATTTAACCAAAATATTTTGATTGGTAAATTTTCACTCATATTCATGCAAAACAATTAAACCCCGCTCAAAGTTTTTGTGTCCGATCGTAATACAAACATACGAGTAAATCATCTTGAGTTCTTTCTATCTCTATCTGAGAGAAGTAACCCGAGAGTGTTAGCGCTATAAGAAGAAACGCTCTGCTAACAGGTTTTTTTGGAATGCAGGCAGTGTAATTCAAATATATATAATCTTGAGAAGGATTATTGGGGAATAGTACGCCAAATTATTGGATCGTTTCCACCACACTGTGAGAAAAAATATGTGTATTTGGCAAAGAAAAAATTCCTCTTTCACCAGGACAATGCAAGCGTGTACCTTGCGTCGTTGTTTGTCCAAATTCCACGAGTTTGGCTATGAGTTGCCCTCCTTCACGTATCACATTCCCAGATTTAGGGCCCAGCCATTGCTGGCCAAATTTCAAAGCAGTTCAAAAAAAATTAATAAAGGGTTCGGTTTGTTGTAACAATGAGGTCATTAATGAAACAGAAGTATGTTTTGTAAGATAGGAAGAATCTTACCTTTAAGTGAGGATGCAAAAGAAAGAAAAATGTAAATCGAAATGAAAAGAAGAGTTGAAAAGGGTTGGAAAGAACCCCTTCATACTCTTTTTTCCAACCTTTCGGATTGGAAGGAAACTAGATTTTGCTAGAAAAGAAAAGATTTTTTGCGAAACAAGCTGGCCGACAGGAAACACTTCAAGAAAATAACAAAAAAATATTCAACTTACCAATAAAGTCTGTCGACTCGGGTTCGACAACGAAACGTCCCAGAAGGAATGTTTCTTTGACTAGTTTTTCATCGCGACCTTGACGTTCGGAGCCCCTCGCCGCCACCTCTTCACCATCTTCGTTCTCCTGACTTTGATTGCTAAGCGGGATCACTGGTAAAGGAGCCACTGTCAATGAGTCGTGGAACAATTGTTTAATTTCCTGGGTATTAACTTCCCGTGTTATATTCGCTAATTCCACAAAATAATCGACAAGGACACTGCCCTTGCTAAAACTGTCGATACGAACTTTCTTGTACCATTTATTCAAATAGGGAGCATTTACGTAAACCTCGTTAAGCTAAAATATTAACAATTGAAATCGAATAAAACATTAGTGTGAGGTGAAAGGATTCCACAAAATCGTACTCACCTGTGCTTCAAGCTCCCGAGCGAGTGTTTTCCATTCGATTGTATTATGATCAAGAAGTTCTGGCTTCCATTGAACCCCATCAACAATTTTAATAGTTCCTGCCAGATCGCACTCTTCATGACACAAACCAGGTTCAGTGGGCTTGGGTGCTTCTGTTGTCGTAGTCGTTGTGGTCGTGGTCGTAGTAGTTGTTGTGGTAGTCGATGTTGAAAGCAGATCCTCGATATTGACCGAGATTCCTTTCTGTTGTTCTAAAAGTCTTTCAATGGAGATAGGTGTCGTCGATGGAGATGGCCAGCCAGTAAACTGAGTTGTTGCTCTAAAAATTGTATATAGATTAATGAAATGCTATTTTATGTTTACAGGATTTCATTCTTACCTAGTCGGTGGACCTTTCTTAATGCTGATTGGTGGAGGTGGTGGTCCCTCCCCTCCTGGTGTCTTTTGAGTGGTAAGTCGCTGTCCTGGTCGTTTATTCAAGCTTTTCGGGAATACCACTTTGAAACTATCAGACTTGGTAGTAGTACTTGCGGCAATGGTTGCGGTGGAAGTTGAAGAAGTTGTAGTTGATGGAGCAGCAGATGTTGACTCCTCTCCTCCCGATTTAGCTTTGAAGTCTTTCGGAAGGAGCTTAAGGATATCAATGCTTGTGTCTTCTTTAGCCGAATCAAGCTTGAAACCAGGAGGTAAGAATTTGCTTAAATCGTCATTGATCACAATTGCCGGCTTAGAGGGGGTTTCTTCAGAGGGTTTAAAGCCAGGTGGAAGTAGATGACTAATATCATCCTTGATCGGTATAGCAGCTGGTTTAGGCTTCTTAGTTGTAGGTGTTCGCATTTTATAACCAGGTGGAAGAAATTTGTTAATATCATCCAAAGTTGTGGCGACTTGTTTCTTAGTGGTGCTCGCTGGATGTTCTGTTGTAGGTGGACTTGGGGCTGATTTGTAGTCCTTTGGTAGTAATGCGGAAATATTATCTTCAAATTTGATTTTGCTGAACAAATTTTCAAGAGCGATTGCAGGGGAGGTCGGAGCTTCAGTTGTCACAGTGTTATTTGCTTTAAAGCCTTTAGGTAACAGGCCTGCCAGAATAACATCTTGGGCATGTACGGGACTATTTTTGAACGAGCGTCCCGTCGTTGCATTGCGGTGTGGCTTGTGTTCAGGAGCTCTTGTTGTTGTTGTGGTGGTGGTTGTGTGTTTCTTATTTTTATAGCCATTAGAAGGACGGAATTTGAAACCAGGTGGCAGAAGACCAGATAGTTCATCCCTTTGCGCGTCGTCTAAACTACTGGGTCTCTTTGCTTCTGGTGTTTTACTCGTTGTCGTGCTTTTGGGTGAGAATTTCTTTATGACCACAGGACTATGAGTACTGGTTGTTGTAGCTTGTGCTGTAGGTCGCATAAGCTCTGACATTTCGTTGAGGATCGGGAATTTGCCTGACAATAACCCACTTGAAAGTTCGGATTGAACTCGATCCAGTTTGTCGATGATGCTTTCAGTGGAAACAGATCCAGTAGCACTTCTTTCGCTGGTTTCCTCAGTAGACGATGATTGTGCCGTGGTTGATTCTACAGTTTGTTTTGGCTGTTCTTGGGCGTCTTCTGCTTTCTTCGACAGTCTCTTTGGCTCGTGGATTTTTCGCTCAAGTTCAGATAAAGGTTGCTTTTTCTCCTCTTGTTCGATGGCAGGGAATGGTAGAAACCGTGCACCAGAAATGCTTCTGCTAGTTTGTATAGAAGCGACCACAACCCAACTTTCAGTTGCATTGTTTGTTTCATCTGGTTCTAATTTCGGAGGCAACTCTTCAGATGTTTCCAGCAATGCATCGTCTTTTTCATTCGAGCTGGGAATGTTGGCTGCGTCTGGGCTTTCAGTTGATGATGTAAGTTTAACGCTTGGCATGGCTGAAGAACTAAATGATTCAGCTGTGAAAGAACTGAAAGTTACAGGAGACGGGAAAGCTGTTGATCCATTAATGACACTCTTTGTTGTTACAACTGAGACAACTGCTTTTCCAAGAATATCAGCTTCTTTTGTTGGGCTCTCTTCCTCCTCTGTGCTTTCTGTTTGATAGTCGATCCCTGACTCCGTATGTGATTCCTCTCTGTTGTCTAGAGTTTCTTGTTCGAGAACAAGTTTTTCAAATTCTTTGACAAATCGTTCTTCGTTAGGAATATCTGTTTGTGCTGTCATGTCTTCGGTTTGTGTTGTAACGTATTCCGTTTGATCCATAGGAGATTCTGTTTGGCTTGCATCTGGTTCTGTGTTCACATCTATTAGCCCCTCATTGATTTGTTGGGCTATAGTAGTATCATCCGGAGCTTGTTCTATGATTGTTGTTTCTTCAGATTTCGTTGCCAATGTTGACGATTGCACAGTTGCAGCGGTTGTTGTACTAGAAACAAGAGTCGAATTTATAGGTGAACTAGTGGTTGATTCATCCTCGTAGTCCTCATCATATTCTTCATATTCATCATAATCGTATTCTGGATTGTCAGTACTATTACTGGGTGCATTGCTTCCTGATTTTGAGCGGTCACTGCTTGGTGGAAGGAAGAAGTTTGAAGTTAAGATAATGGCCTTATCATTAGAAGAGATAATTTCTTCTATTTTTGTCTTATCGCCCTTTTCAGACTCGGATGTAGAAAATTTGCCTGAAGCTTTTGTTGGTTCTTCTAGGGGTGGCGATAAAGGTGCTTTCACTTGATTAGCATTGCTGAGCTCATCTTCTGAGATTTCTTGGGCTACATCTTTGGTAAACTCATTTCCGTTGGGAAAAGCGTTTCGCAATTTACCTGCAAATGGCGTATTTTGAGCTCGAACAGGAGAATTTGTCTCCTTGTTTGGTAATGCGGGCTTGCGTGGTTGGTAAATTGATTTATTAGGTTTTGCCTTAACAACAGGAGGAGCTGTGGTTCTTGTCTGTTGATGCTGCTTAGCAAATCGATTGTAAGATTTAGGTTTCTCCGTTGTACTTGGTGGCGATCTTTGTTGTTCAGTGTTGGGTTGGAAACGATTTCGACTGTTTCGGAATGGTAATTGTTGATGGCTTGGATATAATTCATTATTATTTTGTTGCTGTGCCCGACTAAATCCAGATGCTTGTCGGTTCGGAGTGAAGGACGATGATGGACGGGGGGCTCGAGGCGGTGAAGCATGGTTTCGGTCCTGAAAAGAAAACATATTTTTATTTTTTTCAAATAATTAAGAACTCGATGCTGTGTGATTGAGTGAAAGCAGAAGCGTTTTCAACGAATTATACTCTACAATCCTTTAACGCTTTGATAGTTGTTTATGACAAATCCGGTGAAACCAGGTATGTGGTTTTTGTCTATGATTTGACAGTTGAGAATGTCAAACTGTGTTGACAGTTCTGTTCAGTAAGGTTTGACAATTCATCATTAATCGTTTAAAACCAGAAGAACGCTTCCCAATTGTGGAAATTTACTTTGAAAAATTTACTTTTCGTGAACATAATCCTCCTACTGAGCAACCAATTAGCGCAGTTATCGATCGTTTTCGCTCTAATTTTACTCTTTTTGGTTCAAAACCATCAAAAAGACATATAAATGTGAGTACCGAAGAGAATATTGCTTCTGTAGTGCCAAGTGTTGAAGCAGACGCTGAAATGTCGATTCGTTGCCGTTTTCAACTTGTTTGTCTGTCTTTTGACTACGTGGAAAATTTTACGGAAAGATCTTGGTTAACGTGGCAATAAAATACAGCTCTTGCAAGAATTGAAGCCAAATGCATCGTTTACTTTGCATTTTTTCTGGTTGGGATAATTTGAAACTGGCCGTAGATGAGCATTTTTACAGAAGAATTGTATTTAGTGATGAGGCTCATTTCTGGTTAAATGGTTCTTCAACAAACAAAATTCTACATGGAGAGTATATGGAGCGAAGGTAATCCTCAAGCCATTAACAAATCACCTTTAAATCCATAAAAATTGACTGTTAGGTGCGGCTTACACGCTGGCGGTATCAACAGTCCTTATTTCTTTCGAAGTGAGAATAGAGCTGTAACTACGGAGCTGTATTCACCGTAACGGGGTGAAAGGCGATCTATATTGAGCCATGTTGACTGATATTTTGTTTCCAAAAATTAAGCAGCTAAACATCGACGACAAAATGGCGCGACTTGTCATGCAGTACCCTTAACGAACAATTTATGAATTTGACTTTATTTCCAGATGTGGTCCTGTTAACTGACCTCCCCCCCCGTTCCTGCGACTTAACGCATCTTGATAACTTTTCATGGGGGTTTATGCGGGTCATTGGTTTATGCCGACAAACCAGCAGCTCATGAAGTATTGGCAATCCGAAAAACCAGCAGCTCTTGAAGTATTGGAAAAGACTATGTAACGCGTAGCCGCGGCGGAAAGATGTCGGAAATCATATTAAAAAAATAAATGCCATGATATTATCTACCAACAATATTTCTGTCTTCTGTTATCATTTGAAATTCTCAAGCTCTTATTAAAAAAAAACACCCTTAAATAGCTACATTGGAAAATTTAGGCTTTGCACAATTTTTTTGAGTTAGTCTGGCTGCAAATGTGGTATCTGTTGTCGCGTTTACTTAATTTGGTGATTAAATTTTTGATTCCCAGGGCCAGACGTGGTCACAACTGGATGAAAGAGCCCAGTTTTGCGGCTTTCAGGTAATTCTCGATTTTGTTATGATCTTCTAGGCTGGGCAACAAAACTTCAATTATATCGAAAAGATTTATCAATTTTTAGGTCTTTGCAAATAGCATCGGTGCTAACTTGGGTGGATTGGTGAAATTTATTGGAGGAACGCTCACCTTGGTTTGTGCTTAGCTGTTTGGCTATTGAACAACATCGTAGCTGTGTGGCAGTGTTTCGCGAAGGCAAACCAATTCCTAACCCAGCTGGTGTTACGAATTGGTTTGAGTTCCCAGTGTTAGATGAATTTCGTGGCATCTTGAACTGATACTTCAGGAATCCTTCTGCCGGACAAGAGCCTCGTGGTTTTCCCTCCTTAGCGCAGGAGTAGCATTTAAAGCTGAGGTTTTGCTCGCTTCGGAAAGGTCTTCACTTGGCAAGAGCCAGACAACGAATGAGACAGTTTACTTATTTCTTCTAATTGTGAATATGTTTCTTCTATAAATTCAGATTACCCTCGGAACTATTTAGTTTTTTTTACATTATGGTAATTTCTTTCACATTTTTAGTGAAAGTAAGCGAGAAATTGTACTTACGCAGCTGAATCGGCTTGAGCTTGAGGAATAAAAAGATGACTATATCTATGTACCCTTTAGGCCATCTTTATGTTGTCATTGCTTCATTTTTGCTTATCTTTTGTGTAGAAAGCAGTAGATTCTAGATTGAATTTGTTACAACGAAGTGAAAAGTTTTACGCTACCATCTTTGAGGTTTTTACATTGTTGAGGAAAGAGTTAAATTCAGCCCAACACGTTTTTGGTCCTTTGACATTAAATTTAAACGCATATCAAATGAATTAGGATTCAACTTAAGCTAGACAGGATTTGAAACGTATTTATCTTCCGGGTAGCGGATTATCTGCAGCCAATTTAAATTTCATTAAAAATAGCGTGAAAGTTGTTCCGCCTAAATCATTATCATATTCGCGACGCAGTTGAAACTTGAAAACAAGGAAGCTTCTCCATATATGCATGCGAAAACCAAATATGGTAGCCTATGTCATTGTAAATGTTAGCATATATGCATCTTATTAAAATATTCGAAACTAGTTCATTAACACCTTTTAAATGAAAATTTGCATTGTTATTTTGATATTTTCGATGCATTTATAATTGGATTCGTTTTCTTCCTTCATAAAATTTTACTGAACAATTCAAATATGAAAAGCTACCAAAATGGCAAATAATTAATAAATTTTCTTCTGTAGTTTGCTTAGACTTGTTTTAAAAATTAGTCATCCTCAATGCTTTCGCGTGCAATGGAAAAAACTGCTTGGGAAAGGTAAACAGTCATGATATGAATAAGAATTTTCGGTTTTTCAAGATTTTGTCAACATCACATCACACATATGACCACATTTATTAAAATATCAATGAACGTAGTTGATTTATACTTTTATTATGGTAGTGAATCATTTAAATATGCGAAAGTTCACGTGGAATACCAACAACTACCATGAAAAAGAGCAGTGGAATAAAGCTTCGTTTAGTTAATTGTTGAGTGCTGCAAATATTTGATAGCTACCATTTTATTACCGCCTCGGTTAACAATTTTTAACCAGTGTTTGCCTATAAACTCAAAGATTCATTTTATATTTACCGATAGGTGTTAGATAAGGAAATCTTATACTCTGAATAAATATCAATTAAATAGCAATCCAATTTCTGTACAGGTAAATAGGTAGGTGGTTGATTTAGCCTTGTGTATACACAGACTTGCTATTGTTATTTACCACACAGAGCGCAAAATAAATTATACAAGTCCGTAACAATGTTTCCTTTTCATTCGATTAATTGTGGTGTTAAGATTTGCTGAATCTAAGTGTTATTGAGTACATTTTCCAATAAGTTCACATACGTTTGAAATTCAACAGAGAGAAAACGAACCATAACTTCGCAACCATACCCACATGATTATTTTCAAAAATGAGAACTTTATTGTAATGGAAACAGTTGGTCAGCAATTAATCACTACACATATGGAAATGTGTAGATATTATTGTTGTGCATGATTGAATTCAATATGTAATTTATTCGCGATCAAGGCAGATTAGATTTACATGCAAGCACTATGTTAAGTTATTCCCTTCCAAAACAAAAGACTTAAGACAGTAACCTGAAAATGTTGCATGTAATGTAGGTTTTGTTTCTTTAGACGTGATTTCGGCATTGTTATCGCATTGGAAATATCATGTAATAAAAAAAAATTCCATTTTACTTTAGTTTATAGAGCCATAGTGCATGAGAAAACTTGAATAGCAAGAAAAATAATTAATAACTTTGGCAAGTAACATTTATGGGTCAATAGAAAATTAAATGAGTATCGTATGAAGTTTTGCTTACAAAACATTTTCTATGATGTCTAAAAAAAGGTGAGAAAAAGGAGTGAAATCCAATCGTTTAAAATTGAACCAGAGGCTTAGTTTTGCTAAACTTATAAGATCCTGACTTTGTTGTTAGCATTCCCCTTGCAAAGTTAATATTTAAACATTCATTATATATGCAACCACGATCTGATGATTTAAAAGAAAAAAAAAACGGACGATATAAATACTACTATCGTTTCATCGCATAACTAGTAGCAGTAAAACAACAAATTTATCTCAGTTTAAATGAAAAAAATGGACAAAAATTTAGGATTTTCATATGGGATAGTGCTGTGTAGACATTTATAGTTCACTTCCTGTAATAGCAATTCAGATAAAATACCTCTATGCTACATATAGTATGGCAAAGAATCAGCATCATCACCAGTGGAGTGAATATTGCAAGTATTTAATTTTGAACGCATCAGAGGAGCTAATATCTACCGCCCCACTGCAGACGGGGCTGATCTCGTCAAAAGAAATTTACTCCCTAATGCTGGTGTTAAGTTAAGATTCCATTGAAATCGTATCGTTGGCGCTCCCATTGTCCACAGTTTAGTACAAACACTACAACTAGGCAGTAAGTTTGGAGGACTGCTGGATGCTACGGTCAAGAGAACCATTGCCACTCGGTATGCAAATCCCAAATTATTCTGGAGCTCGAATTTCTGGAGGTATAATAAGGTATCACGAAAAGCTGATAACCTCCCATCTTCGGACGATCCAGTGTATTTGTTGCCGCTCTTTTGGGAGTGTCGCGGTAGCTGTGCCACATCTTCAAGTATGAAAGTTGGAATTACTCCAATGTGAATTGGTTCAATCCTGACAATAATAATACAGTTAAATAAAATGCCAATATAATATTAATTCATAAAAGCCCTTATTTAGGCTCTAGAGAGGAATGACAGTTACAGAAGTTGGAGAGCTCGGGCTCACTCTCGGAATTACCGAAAGCTTACGCATAAGAGATATCGTTTATACGACCAACCCTCTATCCTATGGGATAAAATATAATAAAAATGGATTGGCAATAAAATGGAGTAATGACAAAAGGGGGAAAATATCTCAATTTGATGGTCTGAGACGCATGGGGTTTGTACGTAGTAATAGGCCTGGAAGCATAGACTTGCACTCATACACGCACAGACCCCAGTGGGCCGACTCATCACAAAAGTTTGTATGAGAATTCGCGATTTTATATCTCCGTGAAAGGCTGCTGCCCGGGAAAATTTGCAAAATCGTCGGGCTATTGCCGATTTTTTGGGAAAAAATACCACAAGCGCGCGCAGGCCACTTTCGCAGTTTGAGGATATGCTTTGAAAAGTGATGTGGTCAAGCTGAAAAGTTTGTGATTTGTTTACGTTCCGCTCGCACTTCTGATCGAAACGTCAAAATGTGTTTTCTGAAGGTGTGATTTGACTTCATTTTTCTGCATGCAAAGTGAAACGTAACTGAAAATGTAAAGGAATATGTAAAAAACGGCAAGGGAATGACAAAAATAATTCAGACCAGAATTGAACACACAAACAATTTGTTGCAAGAAAAGTTTTTCGAATGAGTTATTACAAGTAATGGCACGAACCATTGGTTTTCAAGTCATGCAATGTCACACTCTTGGAACTTTCGTTTGAGAAATATTGAAATCCATGGTGTAAGAGTAAATGCCAAGAAACATACAGGATTTCAGATTTTACACGCACAGACCCCAGTGGGCCGACTCATCACAAAAGTTTGTATGAGAATTCGCGATTTTATATGTCCGTGAAAGGCTGCTGCCCGGGAAAATTTGCAAAATCGTCGGGCTATTGCCGATTTTTTGGGAAAAAATACCACAAGCGCGTGGAGGCCACTTTCGCAGTTTGAGGATGTGCTTTGAAAAGTGATGTGAAAATGGGTGACTGGTAAGTGGTCAAACTGAAATGTTTGTGATTTGTTTACGTTCCGCTCGCACTTCTGATCGAAACGTCAAAGTGGGCGAATACATATGGATCGAGCCATCAATAGCACGTAATGCGGTTCCAAGTCCGGTTGAAAAGAAAAACGCAGGTGCTGGATATCACACTATTTGGTAATGATATTTGAGCGATGGAGACTTCATGGGCGCTGCCACTTTGTCTCCCATGTAACATAAGTAGGCCACTACCGCCATTAAAGAAAGGAGCTACCAGGCCTATTATTATGTACCACCCCGAATATTTAGAACTTTACCCGATTAAGCTTTGCAGTATTTGGAAGCCGATACAGATTTCAGAAAGAATTATCCTATTGGATTCCAAAAAATTTCTGAATGAATGGACTTGTGAATGTTAATTAAAGAGTTAAGGCTGTTGAAAATCCTTAACTGATTTAAAAAATGCCTTTTCATGATCCAAAAATTGCTATTCGATGTGATCTGTGTTCTGAAGGTGTGATTCGACTTTATTTTTCTGCATGCAAAGTGAAACGTAACTGAAAATGTAAAGGAATATGTAAAAAACGGCAAGGGAATGACAAAAATAATTCAGACCGAAATTGAACACACAAACAATTTGTTGTAAGAAAAGTTTTTCGAATGAGTTATTACAAGTAATGGCATGAACCATTGGTTTTCAAGTCATGCAATGTCACACTCTTGGAACTTTCGTTTGAGAAATATTGAAATCCATGGTGTAAGAGTAAATGCCAAGAAACATACAGGATTTCAGTCAAAACATCCTTCGAAAACTTCCCGTATAAGATATGTCAGATATTAGTGGAAACTTTATTCATTCATGCGAAAGTATAGTCTGAATTTAATGCCATTAATTCTTTAAACAAATTGAACGAAAAGCATATGAATATGATCTTAAGTTGTTGTTTTCTAATCTTATAGATATAATCTTATATATGGTATGAAACAATAAACTTAAAATTTTTGCTAAGTACGAGGGTGGGGTGAAAAGTTTCCGGCCAGGCCAATAAAAAAATTTTAAAAAAATTTTTTTTACTTTATTCTCAACTTAATGTCCATCAACACTGATACATTTATCATAACGATGTCTTAATTTAGTCATACCAGTTTTGAGCGTGGATGCGTCAAGCTCCTCAAAATATACAGCTTCGATAACTTCTTCATTGATCTTAAATCTTTTACCGCCAAACCATTTTTGAGGAGTCTAGAGACTAGGAAATCTGGAGAAGCCTGGAGACTAGGAAGGATGTTGCATCAATTCTAACTTCAATTTGTGGATTTTGGACAGGGAAGCAATCAGTGAATGCGCTGGTGCGTTATTGTGACGAAACAAAATTTTTTTCTTCGCGAAATGAGGTCGTTTAATTTGCACCTCGTGCTTCGAACGTTGCAATAACTCTGCGTAGTATTGACCGGTGATAGTCTTACCTTTTTCAAGGTAATCAATGTATATAATTCCTCTCGCATCCCAAAAAACAGTAGCCATAACCTTGTTTGCCGATAAAATTGTTTTTGCCTTCTTTGAAGTTGGTTCCCCTTTTCTAACTGACTGTTTGACTGTTCTTTATTTTCAGGAGTATAGTGGTGGACCCAAGTCTGAACAACAGTTATGAATCGACGCAAAAATTTATTTGGATTACGCCTATACAGCTCTAATTTATCAGTAGAAATGTTTTTCCATGCTAAAATGGTCGTGCAAAATAATTCACACACACTCAGCTGACATCCTACAGATCTCTGCTATCTCATGCACATTCAACTTGCGGCCTTCCAACACTATTTGATGGATTTTCTCAATCATTTCTGAAGTTGTAACCTCAATGGGCCGTCTTGAGCGAGGCTCGTCCGAGGTGTTCCCACGACCCATTTTAAATTCAGAATCACACTGCTTATTAGTTGAATATGATGGAAAGGAGTCTGCGAGTGTTGAATCAATCTCTTCTTTTATTTGTTTTGGTGTAAAACCTTTTGAATTGAAGTATTTGATGACAGCACGTTTTTTCCGATTTTTCCATTTTAACGAAAACAACGGAAGCGTCGGGTGCTATGTGCTATATGCAAACTAACGTAGCGATTGGGCTGAAACTGTACACACAAGCTCAGTAGGAATGGTACAGTAGGGCGTCGCTCCAAAAGTAGACCTATTGGCACCATCTCTTGGTCAGGCCAGAAACTTTTCACCCCACCCTCGTACCTGCAAGGTCCTAAGGAACAAATAATTAAATATTACGATATGTTCCAAAACAAAAACAGGCTTTTTAACCACGAATTCACTAATTGAGTCTTTGAATGCACCAACAATTTTTTTCTAAAAGTTTATAGGTCGTTCGGTATCGGCTGAACTCAGGTTAGGCTATAAGAATATTGGTATCAAAAGTCTGCTCCTCAAGCTACCTATTACTACCACTTGATGCAATCCAGGAATTAGTGGACGTGGATTTGCAAATAGAAGCATAAAAGTATCACTCAATTCCTTTTGTGATGTTTGTAACATGTGATGAGAGAAAATGTTCCCGTTCAGCGGGATGTTTAAGTTCTGGGTATTTTGAAAAATTCTGAGGTGTCAAATGGGGATATTGAAGTCATCCTCAAGGAGACACTGCCAAGCGGATTATGGCTGATTGACGACACTCACTAGTAACCGCTTAAAATTGAAATGGCCAAGGGATCACCTAAGGTAGGCCCAGGCTCCTGGGATACTTCATTTGACGAACTTCTGGAAAAAGGTTATGGTTCTAGCGATAAAATGAAGAGTTGGAATGGCACAAGTCAAATTTATGTTTTTTTAAATCAGAGGAATTTCAGCCGAGCACTGGAGCAAAATTGAGGCAATAGTTTTGATTAAATAACGCATACGTAGAGTTGTTTTTACTAAGACTATGCTCTATGCTCTAGAAAGACGTCTAATGCAAAGATAAAATGCTACAACTTTAAGATTGATTGATGTTTTGATTAAATCAAAGCAATGGAGAACAAGATCATGGTAGGTGCATTGACTCTCTGTTACTTGATAGCTAGCACTGGAAACAGTCTTTTACAAAAGATGCTTGATCGACGCAAGGAAACAGTGCTCTTGTAAGTGATTTTTTTCTTGTTTGCATGAAAAGATGAACTAGGTTGAAATGTAAGAAACCTTCCAAACTATGTGTTGGAGTTGTTTTTCTCATAAATCAGATTATCGCTTGCCAATTCAAATGGAAGAGAGGTCACTTTCACACTCATCCCTGTTCCTTTAATAGATTGAGAAGAATCTCCATAGTTGGGAGTCATTCTCCAGTGAAAGGAAATATATCTACATTGAAGTGGTGTGACAAACGGATCCAGGCTCAGTTCTTTTAATGGAAAAGGAGCTATTTTCTGGGTAGTTGGGAAACCTTTCTACTACTGGGAATCGTTCATTATGTATATAACGAGCTTTCACTCACCTCGCCCTCTTCACACTCCTTCAACTTTACCTTCGTCAGAATTATTATCTCTATAATCTTTATTGTTATTATTATATTTCATTTGTTGATAAAAATTAATCTATCATCCAATGCCAAACTATTTTCAATTGATTTTATCAATAAAAAAGCTATTAAAATTTCAATCGAAAGATAAGAACATTTTTTGAAGGGTGATTTATCCATTCAGAAAATAATTAAAACGTGATACAGTGACCCAATTACTAAATCTTCTTATCTCCATGCTTCTAGTTATTGAAGCCGTATTGAACGAATAGTGTGCTTAAGTTTCTGATTATTGATAAAATTTATCTGAGAAATTGTATATAAACAATCATTTCCGCGTGAAAGATTCAAATAAAAAATGTACCGCTTAATTGTTTTGGCTGTTCTTTTTGTGGGCGCGACTGCGATTCCTCGGTTAGATGGGCGTATAGTTGGTGGTAATGTTACGAGCATTCTGAAACATCCACACCAAATTTCAATCAGACGATCTGGAAAACATATATGCGGCGGCTCCATTTACAAGGCTAACGTGATTGTAACCGCTGCTCATTGCACTGACGGATCCGCTGCATCATCTCTATCTGTTGTCGCTGGAACATCCATACGAACGTCAGGAGGAATTAGGCGAAAGGTATCGAAAATTCGCATGCATCCGAATTACAGCAGCGGTGACCCCAATTACGATGTAGCCCTTTTGATCCTCTCAAGTCCTTTCACTTACAGTACTAAAATTATGCCAATTGAACTTGCCTCCGAGATTCCAGCTGCTGGGACTACGGTCCAAGTTACCGGATGGGGAGCCACTAAGGAAGGAGGCGCAGCTTCCAGATTGCTTCAAGTTATTGAAATAAAGTTGGTCAGCACTCCAGATTGTATTAATGTCTACGGTAGCAATAGTATAACTGACGCTATGTTCTGTGCCGGTGTTGAGGATGCTAGTAAGGATGCCTGCCAAGGGGACTCAGGTGGTCCATTGATCGAAGGAGGCAAATTGCTTGGTATCGTTTCATGGGGAGAAGGATGCGCTCGCAAGGGATATCCAGGAGTTTACTCTAGTATTCCAAATCTACGCAAATGGATCGAAGCTAATGATTGATTTGTTACTGATGTTGTAGGTTATGTGTGAGTGTTAGCGTATTGTATTTTAAAGGAATATTGTAGTATAGGCTTCTATATATTGTCATAGTATTGTACAAATAATATAAAATAAATTTTTAAACGACATAACACTTGCATTTCTCTCGCTCATTTGAAAAAAACGCTAAAATTCGGTTTTCAGGAAGCTGAAAACGAATTGAAAGTGAAACATAATTTTCAGGAAAAATTTTGTATAAGTTTACATTGCGGATGCTGCGTATAAATTTTTGAAACTAATCTTGTTCCATTGCTGAACACAGAGCCTTATATACTGTGTCTAAAATGGAACGTTTTCCTTGCTAAATCCGAAACATTAACTTCAATACGTGATATATACCATATATATACCATCATATATACAATCATATATACCCTCATCCCCAAAACTAAATAACTTATGTGTTAAACGTCAGGCATTAGGATTCATGTCATCGATTCTTACAAATAAATTTATTGTTGAGGTAAAACAACCCTAAAATTTTATTCACACCATAATACAATCAATACCCAAACCTCAAAGAGGGAGGGAGGCCCCAGATAGACTAAGCTGGTTACAAAAAAAGTACACTTCTATTCCTTCTAGGTGTAGGGATAACTATAAATAATGCCCGAAATTCTACTCAACGTTATCCTTTTTTCAGTAATTTTTATGATGCTCGATTTTTTTTAGGTAACCCACTTTTGTTGTAGCAAAGGACCTCATGAATTACGTAATAGTCACGTGGTCTTTTGATTATGAAAGTTGACCATCGCCACAAAAACCGTACATTGTGACAAAAAAGTATCCGGAAATTGCAATTTAAATTCCCGGGTAAATGATATTTCAAACAAATGTATTTTGGTAAGTTGGTAGGACTGTCCTTAATTAACTATGCCATAATGAGCTCGATCTGTCAACCAGTTTGTTTACAGCAGCTGCTTAAGTCGGTATACCACAGTAGTGCGTAGCGATTTTCAGTGTGATAAAAATATAGAACAAAGAATTTGCCTGAAATTTTGTGTTTCTAACCAAATTTCGTGTGCGGTATTGTTGGAAAAGGCTTACGGTGATTCTGTTTTATCAAAAACACAAGCCTACGAGTGGCACAAAGCCTTTAAAGACGGTCAAGAGGTCGTTGAAGACATGCCTCGTTGTGTACGACTTCCGACCTCTTCAACTGAGGACAACATTATAAAAATAAAGGATATGGTGCTTGAAAATCATCATGCAAGTATTAGAGAGATGGCAAGAGAGCTCGACATCTTTCGCGGATCCGTTCGAATGATTTTGGTGGATATTTTGGGTATGAAACGCGTTCTTGCTCGAGTCGTCCCGATAAAGCTGAATTTTCTTCAAAAAGAGTACCGTAAACACGTCTCTTTGGACATGCTTCACCGTGCGAATTCTGATCCCACATTCATGGAGAGCATTACAACAGGCGATGAGACATGATTGGAATGGGGGAGAAAACGAGCCGAAACCGAAAAAACCACGCCAAACGCTCATTGTTTTTTTCGATATTCGTGGTATGGTGCATCATGAATTTGTTCCAGAGGGACAAATGGTCAATCCTATTACTTGTTCTATTTGGCCGTATTGAGGCGTTTGCGTGAGAACATCCGTCGAAAACGGCCGGAATTGTAGAAGAACAATTCATGGATTTTACACGATGATAATGCACCATCGCATCGAGCCACGCTAGTGACCGAATTTAAAGCTAAAAACGCAATAAACACCATCGATCAACCACCGTATTTAACGGATTTGGCTCCGAGTGACTTTTTCTAATTTCCGAAACTGAAATTACCATTTCGTGGAACCCGTTTTCCGTCGATCGAAGAGATAAAACAAAATTCGCTGAAGGAGCTGCAGGCCATCCCAAAAAGTGTTTATGAAAAGTGTTTCGAGGCCTGACAAATCGTTGGCATAGGTGTAATGCATCTGATGAAAATTACTTTGAAGGCGACAAAATAAATATTGATGAATAATTACATATTTTGCGTTTTATTTACGATTTCCGGGTACTTTTTTGCCACAATGTATGTTTCATTCAGCTATCAGTACGGATCCGGATGAACCTTGGAACACCATAAAATTTTCTGAGTGGAGCCCGTGACAACGTAAAACACTTGCCCTGAGGCAAGCCTGCGTGAATGAAATAAAATTTCAGCTCGAACTGAAAATTGATCTAGATCTCAATGTCTGTAAATATAAACTGAAAATACATCAAGGGAACAAAAATAGCTTTATCGGATATGACAACGTCTGAGATGGTGCAAGAGACCTGGCATGGATACCTGTAAACAGATCTCTAGTCAGCTAGAAGTACAAATTATCAAAATAAATGAATGGATGAAATCCAAGAAAACGAGGGGGTGACTGCCAGAGAAGGCCTCCAAACAATAGAGGATGGGTCCTCCCATCCTCTAGTGTTTCTCAGCTAGTGCTGAGTTGAATTTTCAGAATTTTTGAATTTTAACACAAATATTTAAGGAAAGACTTCTTTTGGAGGTGATAAATATCGAGCGTCAGTACTAAAGGAAGATATACTAGATAAATGTGTTTAGTTCGCCAAAAATCGGAAAATGCTTAGATGAGGAAGATAATGTTCTGGATAAGACTATAAGCCTAGTTATGGAGCCGTTTCAATCCGTATTTCGAAGACAAGACCTTTAATCAATTCGCAGATGTTAGATCCATCATTGTCAAAAGAAAGAACAGACTGCTTTGCAACGTGATTGGAAGTAGTAGATCTTTGGACGCAGAAAAGGAAAGAATTGAATATAGTTTTTGAAATATGTTGCAGTACCACCAGATATTAGACCCTAATTACATGCTGAAACCACGTCCTAGAATAATTCCAACCGATCAACCGTAAACGATCAATATGTTTTTTATTGAAGTTTTTTTGGGCTTTTGGCTTGTTGGGCCTTCCAGTTACAACTTCAATGTCGTATATGGATTGAAATGACCTTTACGTAATTTTTACATTGTAATGATGCAGTTGAAGAAGATATCTCACTTTTAATAGCAACACAAGGAACTCCTGCACAATTCCCATACATGTTGCTTTCTGATCAGTTGCGAACTTGTAAGGAATCTACCGCACTACCACGTTTCTTTTGCCCAGCGCCTGAGTCGAAATACCATTCGGGCAAGTTTTTTAGACGTCATCTTCTGCTTAAACAACCCTTGTCCGTGATGTTACTGTCGGCGTTGAACAATGTTTGGTTGTAGGGTTTCTATTGTGACCTGCAAATTTTCGAATCTATGGTTCATAGTAAACCTTCAATATGGTTTTTCCAGTGTCGCGTCAGCTTCTAGCATTATTTCGATGCGAATAAAAGCAAGTTGATCTATAGCAAAAATCCGTCCTGCCCTTTTTTTCTTGGTAGGGAGGTGAAGGCTATTTATGTCCTGAGTGTCGGACTTCCAGTGGACCTACTGGACTACCGACTAAACACCTCTCCTGTCAACCGGAGCGCCTAGCCTGGAACAGTTTGACACATTACTTCGGGCGAGGCCTCCCAATTTTACGCCTTTTGGCCCCTTCGGGTTACAGGGATTCCTTCTCCAGTTGGATCGAAAAGAGGAGGAGGATTGCTAGAGAAGGAAACCCTCCACCCTCGACGCCTCCAGCCGATCAAGTATGCCTTTTTTCATTACTAAGATAACAGAGCGTAATGTGCCACGTGATTCCTTTTGTCAAATGATTTCAGCATCTCTTCGATTAGGCTATCTGGATGGAGCTCTCCCACTTTTTCGGCAAGATCACCGCGCTCTTTGTCCCATCTTCTGCATGAAAAGAAAGTATGACAGGCGTCATCCTTCACACCAATGCAGTCCTGCCCTACTTTTTTTTGTTATGTTATCAATGGTTTGATATTTTCCCCCTCAAATAAACCCAGATTTCATAAAACACTAATCTGGCAAAATGACTTCAATCTGCAAACGGATGGCACGATCAGATTGAAGATTGATTGATGGCTAGAGTTCGCTTCGCATCACTTTTTCGTAGAATATTTAAAGTCAATAGAATTATTTGTTAGAAATAAATGCGAGATGGTTGCTTACATTTTCATTACTGTAGCTGTGATGATGGTTAGAGATGCTGCTCAAGAATATTGGAAGGATGTTAGCGAAAGTAGTTCACTCAGTAAAGAAAACTCAATCCACAGGCACCGATAGAAGAATTCATTTGGAACAGCAATATATCATCATACAGTTATATGATATTATTTTTAGGTACTTTAGTGACGTCTTGCATCTTGCCTTTGTATTTGCAAGGTCATCAGTCAACTGATCAGTGTAGACAATTGACGTACTAAAATCAGTCCAAGATAGCTCCGCATCGATTTTACGCATACTCTACTCATTTTTTATTAGGCTAGGACTAGGATTATTTAATCGTTACTTGCGGTTATGGGGCACACAGAAATCTAGGTGATGCAATAAGAAAGAAGTTTTTATTTTTTCGGGCATAGAATTGGGATGTAAGTGAGATTTTCTGCGGGGAATCCTATCAGACGCTCATGTGTGCTACACACTCTATAGAAATTTATGCAGACTTGCCTGCGCTATTTTAAGGATATGAAAATATTTGAAATACATGTTGATATACAGGTAACTAAATGACTTAACTGCTTGCTTTAAACATCCTCTCAAGAAGGATTTTATGAATCTAATTTCCGTAGAGGTTTTTTCATAGTCGCATTAAAAATTCGATGTCAAAAAAAAATATACTTTATCGCTAATATACCATGACTAGAGCTGGGACTCAAAATATGAATAGTAAGATCTGCAGAATCAGATCAGAACTTTGAGAGTACTCCACAGCCAAGGATTATTGTGTCAGAATTCTTAAACCACTTACTACCAAGCCTGCTTCTTCGGTGGCTGCCAGCTCAAAGGCTACCATCCAAAGAGTTGAACTGCCAACGTTCACCCAAATATTCCATCAATACTGAAAAAAACTAATGAGGATCAGCCTTACTCTTTATCTTATTCTAATACTATGGAGGGTAATGTGTTATCAAGTTTTACTCCAAAAGACATGGTCAATCTAGATTTCAACTTGGAATTTCTGTCATTTACCTACAATTAGGGTCAAGTACTTCTTTTTCTTCGGAACTTCTCGGTTCGAAGTAACTTCATACTTGTGATTTCCTAACAGAGAGAAAGAATTCTTTGATTTATAAACAATGTATCTAGATCTTGTCTAGTGAAAATATGCCGAGAATTGTGCGGATACACGACATAAAATAGGAAAAAAGTCCTTGAAGATTCTTCATTGATTCGTTGGGAAAAAGTAGTTCGGAAGTTTCTTTGACAGTTTCGAAGCCTTTTCTTCATTACAGAAGCAAACATTCTTCAAGGTCCATTGCTTATTCTATACATGTGAAGGAGGTGGAGCATGTACCATCAAACGGAACAAGTAATGACCGGACGGTATAATATCGGAGGAATATACCAAGCGGGGTAGGAGCTCCCATTTGACAGTTTCTAGTTAGTTTAATGAATTTGGTAACATTTGAGGCAAAGCGTTGTTCACTTCATTTTGTTCATTTTGTTCACTTTCAACTGTTGAAAATAAACAACAACGACCAGATCCCACCAAATACACACCATAACCTTCGCATTGTGAATTTTCAGACGAGTCGACGACGATCAAGCCTTCTGCTCTTTGACATGTTTTAAAGAATATATTTTTCAACGACCGCTTTGATGAGGAAATCGAGGATGAAGAAATCCTCCCATTATTGTGGCTGGAGCGAAGATCACTTGCGAAAAAAGTCGCTTTGGCTTCAAAAGAATTGTTATAAGGAACAAAAGGCTAATACTTTTGAATCATTCCCAGCGTATACAATCATTTACGAGTGGCTTTATCGGTAAGTCTTTATAATGAACTAAGTTATTCTTGGGTTTTGTATGGATTATAATTGAGCAATGCCTCCGATCCAGAGTCTTCGAAAGTTTTTGTCCTTCAGTCATTCGGTTGGCCGTCAATAAGGGCGAAACAATCATGGCATGTTGGTCTACTTAGAGTAGCATACCCATAACCTTTTTGCAGATCTTGATGCACTTCGACTGCCATTCTCAAAGAATACATGATGAATATTAGTATTTCGCACAAATGACAATTATTTGGCACATAATCAGACATTTTCATGCAACCCAATGCGTATGACACCACAACGAAATCACGAATATGTCAAAAGAGTTGGTGACAATATGCCGAAACATGGTCACTTACTGTTCGGGCCATCTATTGACGAATAGGGTGAACATTGTTGCGCATCGAATGCTTCCATCGAATGGAAGCTAACTAAAAACATTCGCTGGTGCTTTTGCATACAAAATGCGGTCAATTGAAGCAATTGTTTAGCGCTTTAGATAAAAAACGCTATAGAATTAAGTACTTGCAAATACTAATCTAATGTTCTTTGAAATTTAAAGCCATGGAAGATATTTTTGACCGTCGGGACATAGGAAAACTTAAGAAAAATGAACAATTTGTTGGAAAATTGACTTTAAAGCAGCTTGATACAAGATACTCTTCAGATATGAAAAATCCAATAACCCACAACTTTGAGTGCAGTGATAAAATGATCTAAAGTTTTTAATGAAAAGTTTGCTTTATAAGCTTGTCAGTGCGATGAGCTAAAAATCAAAGAGAACGATTCTAGAACAAGGGAAATGAGTCCATGAAGATTTAAAAGGAATAAATCTGAGATTATAGGGAAAGTGGAATACCAAAATGAGTGTTTATTACTGCTGGATGTTAAAACAGTGAAGGAAGATAACTCAATCTGAACTCAAAAAAGAAGTTATTCAAAAGGAACAAAACAAAGGTTTCATGAATCTTTATCGTGTTTTTCAAATGTGATAGTAACTATGCATGAAATAAAATACTACAATTCCCATTTATTTTGTGCTTTTTGAGCAATTCGTAAATTTTTTATATATTATTATTAACCGAGGTCAATTGTTGGAAAAAAACCGGGGTCAACTGTTATACAAAAATTTAGTGCAGCATTGATCTTTACTTCCCTCGTATTACGCTATTCTTTACAGATGGCATTCCCGTCTTCCAACAGAAAACAAGGAGGTTCGCTAGCTCTGTTACAGTGTTGATCTAATCTACAAACGCCTCAGCCAAGCAAATGCCAGACCAGGCTTGGCAAATCTACAAGCACGGTGCGTTACTTTCTTCTTCTTCGCCACAAGATCGGCAGATGTGATCCGTTTTGGAATTATTGGTATATATTAGTAATTCATTTCCAGATACTGTTCTGCATCGTCTCCCACGGTTCTCTGTTTGGGATGTTAATCGTATATGGAATCACTGTGTATTCTATTGGAATTCTAAACAACTTTCACTTGCTTGACGGGGCCATCCTCTCCATTTGTTTCCTTCAAATTTGTTTGTTTCAAAATGAAGAGGTAAACCGTCTTTTTTACGCCTGATTATTACACGATTTTCAAAAAAATGCATTTGGAAAACGTCTTTAGTGATATTAGAAACCGATTACTAATTCAGATAGATCCCAAAAACATAGACATTGGTTGTGAAGTCAAAAATAGAGAAAATTTTGTGTGTAATTCGTAGGCTTGTAGAATAAACCTTTTTCTCATCCGGAACGCCCTTAAGATACCTTAAAATATAAAAAACAGGATTTGAAATTCAGATTATCAAGGTGTGTTCGGTGAAGTTCAATTTGTCATTTATCAAAACTTTTACTGATAAGATCAGCAACAGAAGTCCTCCTCCATAAGTTGCCATTTTAGTTTCTCACAACAAATATCAACAGAATAATTTTCAAATAGACTAGTCTGGATTCTCAAAAAGCTCAGGCTGTTTATTGTTTTCATTCATTCAATCCTCCAACGAAAGAACTTTTCCATCGTCCTTTAAAAGTTTTAGTGGATATTTCAACCTCAATCTACTTTCCGACGGCTTCATGAGTGAGTTGAGTCTTCATCTAAGTCAACCATCATTCAACCTTCAAATAGAAAAATGTAGATTGCGAACGTGATGAACAACTGATAATGATATCCTGTGCTCCCACAGTCAAGAAAAGGACGTCGTAGTTAACACACTCTATAACACACTTTCTAACAATAGTCCGAATTTGCGATGTTTCGCATCAAATCAAACGTTAAATGCGAATTCGTAGTGTTGAAATTGCAACTAGCAATGCGTGATAAGCGTCCTGTATCAGTTAACCGTCGTGGAGCCAGCTTTCACCAGGACAATGCGATAGATTGGCAACTTTTACTTCACCAACTATATTTTTCTGATCTTGTTCCAGCGGAATATCACTTGTCTAGTTCCCTGGAAAACTACTTGCAGGGAAGGGAACACAACACTGAAGAGGATCTTTGTATGAAACCATCAAATTTTTTCGAGGGCATGGACTAGGATTTCTACAGGAGAGGGATACAAAAACTTTCAGAACATTGTAGACAAGTCATCGATATCATTGGAGATTATATATTAGATTTATAATAAATAAATGAGTGGTCATAAAAAACTTAAGTTTTAACTATTATTTAATTCGAAACCGAAAAAATATTGCACACACCCAATGCAACGAATTATTGGCGTCCTTTCAGATAATGAACATGCAGAACTGCTTCAGGATGAGAAAATTCCACCGGTAACGTGTCGTTCAAACATGTTATTTGAATGTAAATTCAACTTCAACACCTTGATAAGATTGTTAGAGGTGGGAACAGATGAATGCAATTTGGATTGTTTTGGGATACACTATTTATACTTTATTTTAAGTTTCCAAAAGATTGAATAACTTCAGTTTTTTTTTGCTTCAAGGACGAGTTATTGTCATTAACTGGAACTCTCTAAGTATAATTTACACGTAAATACAAAGTTAAAAAAGGGTGACCTTTCGCTTTTAACATTAGTTTTGCAGTCCGAATTTAAAGCAACGTTTAATGACAGCTAGCAATCACGATTCCCATATTTAACGAGTAATCAGCTCATTCAGAATTATCGCCCTGAATATGTTCAAACAACCAAAACCAGCAATTTCCATAACTACAAAATAAACAAAAGACATAATAAAACGATTTTCATCATCCCCTAGTGAAATCAGAGTAAATCAACGTCTCTAAATCTAGATACAAGATACAAAACCATCAATTTATAATTTGACGTAGAGAGATGAGAAACAAACAGCTTTAAAAAGTGCTAAAATTATAAGCATATTAATGTTGTCAATATTTCAACAACAGTATCGGTTTAGCATAAAGTTACTTGCTTGAATCTTTTGATTCAAGCAAGTCAATCTTTGATTTTGACTCATGATAGAAATTAAAAAAAAAATTGAAGAACAATAGTATGGTTCCTTGTGTAAATCACTGTTTAATAGATCATGCCACTTGAATCTGACGATGGTAACAAGTCTTTAACATGGGAAATAAATAGAAATAATTTTACGACTTTCATTAGTATTTCCTTGCTCACCTGATCATTAAAATGCGCCAAAAATTGACCTTGCTGATACGGGACATTGCTTACGCGATTACCGCCGCTGTTCGCTGCCTTATGCGGAACAAACTGGTGACCAACATTAGCTCCATTTCCTGTATTAACACCGGCCCGTATAGGCGACACATGGTGACGATTGGCTAGTGGTGAAAACGGTCGCGGTGAAAGCTCGGAATAGTCAGGGCTTCGCGTACTCTGTAAATCATTAAAAGAAATACAATCAATGCTTGTTTATATTTGGAAAATTTTTATCATCAAAGTCATTATCATATGCGAAAACATCAAAGACATTTGAGCTGATTAAATAATAATAATAGGCCATTATTGACAGATTCGGTTTTATTAGAATTGTGCAATCGCACGCAATTTACGCATTATTGCATTCGGCACAGTTATGATTATATATTATTAAGAAAGATCTTGGTTAAATATTTTTCTTAAAATTTTTTAGATGGGCTCAAGCACGCTCCGCATCATTTACGTAAGTTGGTAATTTCTCGCTCTTAAGCGTTTTTGGGCCTTGGAGGGTAATGGTATTTAATCATTTGGCTCAATTTAATAGATAGTAAAAGTAGAAAACAGAAGAAAAAAATTTATTGAAGGTCACTGATGTATGTTTGATAGTGAATGGTATGAGGAAATTGTGTTAAATTATAGTTTATCAATTTTACAGGCAATACGAAATGTTCGGACTATGTGGCAATTAAAAACTCAGCACTGAGCTAAAGCTTTTGCAGTTTTATTCAGGTAATGGATGATAAATATTTCAGTGAGCAATTGCATAGAAATTTTCAAAGTATATGGCGTGAGCTCATTTTGAACCTTTCTTCCTTTATTTATAATATTACATACCCAGTCACCATCGTATGATTCATCAGAATATAATAAAATATTCTGTCTATTCTGATTTCAAGGATACTACGAGTCGACAACATGAGTCAATTTGATGTGTAACAGGAACGCACTTTTAAACTTTCAAAAAGCGAAGCAATACAATTTTCACGTTGAAAGGCAGTACACATATTTTTCCACATTATTCACCAATTATTTCAACATTTTCCAGTTTCCCAACAAATTCATTCCTTCCCATTCACCTATCACTACGTATCATATCGATTATACCATTTATGGCGGACACATTTGAAAACTCTAGTAAATAATTTCGAAACATATTGTACGATTAATTTGAAACGTTACGATGAAACAATCATCTACTACCGGCGGCATTGTCACCTTTGTATTTTTTGTGCAGATAATTTGTGCGTAGATTTTTTGCTTACGCAATCTCAGGCTGCTGGAGCAATTTTCAAGCAGTATTGTTCATAAGTAGGTAGTACGGCTTCATATACCAGTTTATCGGAATTGATTGATGACTTTTATCGTTTGACTAATTCACGTATGGAGCAAGAGTCTGATCCAGTTGCTTGGATCAAATGAGTTCAATAGTTCGATGCTGTTAACTTCCATTTGAATATTTGGCCCGGTTTTGTGTTTGAAATTGCAGAATGCTATTATACTGGACAGGATTCTTTGATCTAAATGATTAATTAAGTGTACAAGTGGGTATTGTTGTTTTTGGTAGCGTAAGTAAGTCCTTTGAATATGTATATGACAAATAAATGTAAACATAGTTGCTAACTACTGACTATTTGTCTTTTTTTATGAAACAAAAATAATTTGTAGAAAATGTAATTTAAATAAAATAATTTGAACAGCACATGCGTCAAACAACCTATGGTGAGAAATATTAAACACTGCCACAAAGTGTTAATGCACTTAAACACAAATTTTGCTATTCAAAATTTTCGCGTTACTCGCTTAAGTCTTTCGTTTCTCTTAACATATTAAAGTTTCCTAATGAATCATATATCAATTATTCTCATAATTCACTTTGCCGTTACACTGATAACACTTTGATTTACCATAATTTAGATTTTTTATTTACTTACCATAGTTACATATATCTCATATTGGCAAACAAACATTGGGCACTTGCTGTAACAACTTACCGAAAATTTCATAAGCGTTGTATAATGCGGCCATTATTGTCTTAACATACATTTAACATGTTTCAACCATCAAATCATTTTAACTAAACAAACATTCATGTTACATATGGCACATCTAAACATGCTAACTGGACAGTGAAAATTCATTTAGTGTTCGTGACGTAAAATTGGACAATGAATTTGGTTGAATTTCAAATTGTAATTGCAACCACGTTTGCTATCACGGAACGGGAGAGTTAAATATTTTAAAATAATTATAACGAGAGGCTTTCTTTTTTATAATTTTTTGATTTATGCTGGGTGCTTTGCTATCCGTACAGTTAATTTTATGCTACATATTTTCACATACTCGTTCGTTTAAAATTAATTGGGTCATTTTTGAACGATGAATGATAAATCAGATACAATTTAGTGTTACTATTAATAGAATATGAATTGATAAATTGCGC
Organism: Stratiomys singularior; assembly: GCA_954870665.1. Classification (NCBI taxonomy): domain Eukaryota; kingdom Metazoa; phylum Arthropoda; class Insecta; order Diptera; family Stratiomyidae; genus Stratiomys; species Stratiomys singularior. The sequence goes on along the minus strand of OX940881.1, from coordinate 22,612,195 downwards.
AAAGTTTTATCTTCACGAGACGAGTGAAAAATTGATTGAAATAATGAAAAAATCTAATCCAAATAATTGAAACTTGCATAGACAATCTGTCAGAGTGTCTAGCGAGACCATAAAAATCTTGGATCGACGTGACATTTTTGTAATGGTCGGAGAAAAATTACAAGGTTCCAGTGCTGTTCCATTATTTATTCTATCATGATTCTATCATTAATTATGTTTATGTTGATGCCCAGTTTGATTTTTCATTTATTGGATTGTAGCGAAAGTTATAGGTGGGTTTTTTTGTTTGAATTTTTCACACAACACAAGGTTTTATGTTTCAACTACTTTTCTGTGAAGGTTGATCGGGAATCGCGCACCTTTTAAACACGTGTTGCTTTGTAATTATTTTTCTCGTTTTTTCATACGTTTATTCTTGCCGTATCCACAAGAAAAGTATAAGATTTCGGTGTAAACTTTTCTAAACTAAAGTTACAGATTTCAAGGAGGTAATGGAAAAACCCGCTGAAATGTAAAATGAGAAATAAAATGTTCAATAGGTTATTGAATGTCTGTCGACATATGTGAACCAGATCGTTGATACAGACTCGAGTGCTTCAAGAACTCAAATGTTCCTGAGAAAAAAATCAACTCCAGGAGAAGAGAGGAGGAGAGGTCCAAACTTTTAAATATATGACAAAGAAATGCAAACGCAACTATTAACTCCTCATTATTTATCAGTTGTAGAGTAAAGCAATTAAAATAATTTGAACAGTACATGAACGAACCAACTTAATATGAGGTGCCAATTTATCAAGTAATCTACCAAGAGCCTATTCTTTTATTAAATATTATTGCGCACTTACTAAACGCAGCCTTAAGTTTTCTTCTTATTAAAAGAAAGTTAAAATGTTCAATAGCTCAATTGGTCTGTGATACGACACGTCGATTATCATTTTAGTCAATAAAATGGAAGGTTTTATTTTGTTATGGTCGCTGACTAATGCTCAGATCTGATATTAAATCTGCTACTCTCTGGTCGTCTAATTCTCTTTTGGTTTCAATTTTCTTTCAGTTTTCAAAAATGACTATCACGTTTCAACTTTCGAATGTACTATACCCTCTAGTTGTTCATTCATTTGTCACTCTTCCAATTCCAATATATCTTTGAGTTTCAACGGGCTTACGCCTTACAATGGTTTTCGTGTTTCAACTTTCAACTGAATTGCTGTTCATTTATTTGCACTACTTCGGAACCAATTTTATTTCGCGTTTCAACGGTCTATCGCTTTCAATTTCAATGTTTACGTTTCAACCTTCAACTGAGTAACGTATTATTGCTGTTCGTTCAGTTGTGATTTTTCCGGTTTCAATATTCTTTCGCATTTCAATGGGGTTTCACTTTAAACGTACTTTGGTGTTTCAACCTTAAGCCGAACGACGCAATATTGCTGCTCATTTATTTGTGATTCATTCTGTTTCAACTTTCTCTCGCATTTTCATAGCCTTTCGCTTTCCACAGACCTTCATGTTTTAATTTTCAACTGAAGAAAGTTCTGTCACTGTTCGTTTAGATGTCACTGTTACGATTTCAACTATGCTTTGAATTTCAACACTCTTCTCTTGAAGTTTATATTCAAGGTTCAAACTTAACTGATCAACACTGTTGATTTTCATTCATTGCCACTTATTTACTTCCAATTTTATTTCATGTTGCAGCAGCCTATCTAATTTCACTGACCTTCACATTTCGACCCCTTTCATTTGAACTACCTACTATCGCTGTTTTATTTATCATTTCAATTTTCTCTCGCGTTTCAAGTCGTTTTCCCCTTTCAACTATCAGTTGAATTACGTACTATTGCTGCTCATTTTATTGCCACTCTTTATGTTTCAACTTTCTTTCGCTTTTCAATATCGCTTATCGCTTTCAACCGATCTTCGCGTTTCAACTTTGAACTGAACTACCTACTATCGCTTTTTGTTTACTTGTCGTTCTTCCGGTTTCAACTTTCTCTGCTGTTTCAATTGGTTTTCATTTTCAACGGATTTTTGCGTTTCAAATTTCAGTTAAACACTATCGTTGCTCATTAAAATTTTGCTCATTCTGTTGCAGCTTTCTTTCAATTCCCAATCATCTAGCTCTTTCCTCAGACCTTCATATTTTAACTTTTCATAGTACTACACATTGTCGCTATTTGGTAGGTTTGTCACTATTCCGAAAACCCAATTCCTTCGCATTTCAATGGGTTTCCTTCCGTTCTTCACTGACTTATGCATTCAAGCTTCAAACTAAATTGATCAACACTGTTGATTTTCATTTACGTTGTTGCAGCTTATCGATTTCCACGAACCACCACATTTCAACTGAAATGTCTACTATCGCTGGTTTAGTTGTCATTTCAATTTTCTATCGCCTTTCAATGCGTTTTCTCCTTTCAACTTTCAGTTGAACTACGCACTATCGCTGCTAATTTTATTGTCACTTTTTCTGTTTCAACTTTCGTCTTTCAATAGTCTATCGCTTTCCACTGACCTTCACGTTACAAGTTTCACTTGAACTAGTCACTATGGCTGTTCGTTTAGTTGTCACTTTTCCGACTCCAATATCCTTCGCATTTCAATAGGCTTCCACTTTCTATCGACTTTTCAATCTTCAAACTAAATTGAAACTATTGATGTTTATTTATTGCCACTATTTTGATCCCAATTTTCTTGCCCGATTCAATGGAATTTCGTTTTCAACGAATTTTCACGGTTCAACTTTCAACTAAACTAAGCACTATCGCTCTTCATTTTATTGTGACCCGTTCAGTTTCAATTTTCTTTCACGTTCTAACAAGCTGTCGCTTGCTATTGTCTTTTCCCTTTCAACATTCAACTGACCTTGCACTATCGCTGTTTTTTTATTGCCACTGTCCACGCTTCTTTCACTTTTCAAGGTTTCAACTCAGCTCCACCTCTTATCACTGGTTTTGCATTTTTTTTTAGGATTCCTGCCAGGTTTGGGAATCATTTCGACAATAACTATAGATCTCTTCAGATGGAGGTAAAAGGTGAAATTTAGGAAGTAGTACTTTTTTTGTGAGGGAGGAATCTATATATTTTTTTTAAATTTCCAAACACAAGTCAACATCATTAATTGCAAATTTGTTATTTAAACAGAAAAATAAATTTTTTCAATAGTGAGCCTTGTGCTCCATCCTTTTTTAATTAAATTTTTATGGAAATTTTATTGGGACTAGGGGATTTGGAACACAAATGAGTAATATTTTATAACAACTATTGATCTATTGAAAAAATCTAATTGTAGGAGTATGAAGGGAATAATGATCGGAGTCTGGGAAAATAGTTTTTTGATATCCTTTCGGGATCCATATGCAAACGTAGGTAAAACAGCATCAATGACCTCATAATTCAGAGGTGTTTGAAATTTGAACTGTGCGATCGCAAGGTACCAGGTACCTTCCCAAGCACTCATTCGAAATCATTCCCGATATCTTCAACCAATTGAGTGTTTGTTTACAGCTTCGACTACCACTGTCCTTCTATGCTGTCGCTATTTATTTATCAGATTGTTTGTGAGTCATTTTTGTTCTTATTTAAGTATAAAAATTGTTTAATTCGTCTTTATAACGAGAAAGTACCGAGGGATTCATAACTATTATATGTTTTGTTATTCGCTCACTCCAGTAGCCTCCAACATTTTCAGTCATGTAACATTCACTTCATAGAACATATGTTTATTATCGACACTTGTGGTCTCTAGGCTTGGTTAATTTTTTAAATAAAAAATTGGTACTTGTTTAAATTGAATATGTTCATTTCACATTCGTTGAATTTTAGATGATTTAAGTTGGAATTACTTTTCTCATTATCGACCCTTGTAACTTTTTTGATAAAAAAGTTTATAAAGGAATTATTTTCATTGATTTTTTATAATTTATTTATTCTTGGATTAAACTTCAACCAAGTTTACACCATGCAATATTTGGGTTACATAAGTACAGAATTTCAAAGTAGAAACATTATTGTAGCAAGGAAAAACTTCCAATAAATAAGTTTAGAACAATGAGCTGGATATTGATGCGATTTTCTTAATATTATATTATATTATGTTTTTGGATGGCCTGAAACTCCGTGGACTTACATCGCCTTACCAAAGGAAATCGGTCATGCAAGAAAACCAATTTACGAAGGTCTCTCAAACGAAAAATTGTTGCAAAGATGCATCGGAAGGTTTTACGCAGAACTTGAGTGAATATTTCAAACAAATCGTTTAGAGAACCCTACCGAGCTTAACAACGATATTCCCTATGAGCTTTCCTACTGTCACCATTGCTGCAAAAATTGATTAATACACTTTTAACGAAGGTATACGAATATTTTTATGGAGTAAAACAGAATTCTCTGCTATGAGGATGAAATATCGGATGAAATCGGGACAAAGTGTCCACACTTTCGCAAAGAGAAAGGCTAACCGAGGTTCGCTAGAAAAACTCAAGAAATAAGCGTGGCTCAATGACAACTGAAAATCACTGCTTTTGAATCTACCAATGTGGAGGAAAGGACATGATATGGTCCTAGAATATATGATTCCATGAAAGTTCTAGAGTAACTTTTTCTCTGCACTCAATTTGTACACAAATATTCAAATGGGTTTTCGCGAAACCCAGATCACTGTAACCTCTTAAAGGCTTTACCGATCTATACCTTTCCTTTCAAATCTTTTTTCCAGATAAAGATATAACTACCGGATGGGCGAAGGATTCTTTTTGGAAAATTATTTTTAACATTCGAAAGTCAGTGAAATTATCGTCCATTAAAGAATTTTGAAATTCAAAATTTGCTATTTGTTGAAGAATTAAAATATTTAAAATTCCGACATCAATCCGGAGCTATAGATTAAATTTTTTCCTTATGTGGAACCTTTTATGTGGGAAAAAATTTCTTACGAGACGGGGCAAAATTAAAAACCCAAGATACTAGAAGTACTTTCCAGCTAGGTTCACTTCTTTTATTCGCTTTATTTTATTTTGACGTACAATCTTCGACCTAATAATAAGTTATAAGATTTTGTTTTGTTTTAAGTATGTCATATGAGTAGTGGAAGGATTTCAAGGATATCTTCTACGCATTCTCACTCAGTTTACTCGAGAAAGGAGGAAGGAAGTAGGTGATCGCTGTAACTTGATGATGGCTTCACCGACCTATTAAAAACCTTCCTCACTTATTCTATATGAAGTTTACCATCGGATGGAAGGAGAATTTTATTTTCGGACAATTATTTTTTAAAAGCCAAAAATGTGAATTAATTTTTTTTAATTAAATAATTTTCAATTACAATATGCGCCATTTTTAAAGATCAAAATTTTTTAAATTTTGTGTCCTTCATCTATTCGGAGAACATCGCAGAACCGCATTCATACAGAGACGCGATCAAGAATAAGCAGACGATTATAAAAAGGAAGAAAGAAGGAGAAAGAAATAGGAGGAAGGAGGAAGGAGGAAGGAGGAAGGAGGAAGGAGGAAGGAGGAAGGAGGAAGGAGGAAGGAGGAAGGAGGAAGGAGGAAGGAGGAAGGAGGAAGGAGGAAGAAGGAAGGAGGAAGGTAGAGGGAGAAGAAGGAAGGAGAAAGGAGGCAGGAGGAAGGAAAAGGAGGGACTAGGAAGGAGAAGGATGTGGGAATAAAGAGGAAGGAGGAAAGAGGAAGGAAGAGGGAGGAAGAAAGATGGATGAAGAAGAAATGTGGAAAGAGGAGCAAGGAAGGAGAAAAGAGGAAGAACGTGAGAGGAAGAAGTTAGGAGAAAGTAGGTAGTAGAATGAACATTTTGAGCCGCTTCTGCGGAATATCAGAACTAGACCTAAAGGCAATAACTGTGAAAAACTGGTAAGTCAATCAAATTTTTTGCTGAATGATTTGGTGGTTGTATGAGTTGCAAAAAAAGAAGGCACTGGTCCGATGTTGAAAACCAGAAAGTATAAAAAGGAAAGAAAAGAAAACGGCGAATAAGAAGTAAAAGAAAAGTGAGGCAAGCAAGCAGAAAACCTCCAGTAAACTATTACCCAAAATATACTTTACTCAATTTCCCAATAAGGCTTTGCCTCTTTAAAATAGTTTACATACAGTTGGCATGGATAAAACCTCTTCGCTCTGTCTGAATGAATGTCTGAAAACTGATACGTTCTATTTGTGCTCAATGTCTCTGATAGCATTGTTACAATCCTGTGTAAAAGGACGAAAAATAATTTGTGGGAGATAGTAGTTGCGAGCCCGAATGGCAGCGAAATGACAACATGGCTCACCTGAGCTAATGATGACTATCAGTTTTGGAACCCAAGCAGTTTTCCTACATTTTCGAAGGAAAGTTTTTGCAATAAAAATAGCATTAACAATATCGAAAATATCAAGATCATGAGAGGGACCGGATAGAAAAATTGTATTTTGTTTAGATAGTCAGTTGGCAATTAAGACACAATTATCTTGAAAAATGAGATAATAATGATAGGAAATTGAATTTTAAATAATTGAAAAGTACACTGCAAACTTTCTGCTAGCCCAGGGAAGTGAGGATTCACTGGAATTCCAGGCTTAAACCATAACTTACGAATGACTCTCTAGTTAAGCAAGCAAGTGAAGGGTTGCTTAAACGAGAACCCGATACGCTAGACACGATCTGGATAACCAGAGGAAAGAGAGATGATTGAGGAATTCATTTGTGGTTCTTTAGTTCTCACCCTAACTAGAAGGAGATCATCCGAAACCCACGCTAAAGGTTTCTGAACGAAGCCTGTTGCTAAACGACACAGAAGAGGTTTGGATGTTTGGATGTTTCCGGTCTTATCTGCACGGAATTGGTGGGTTACGGTACCTCAAGTGCATATTTCACATATGGAAGGTCGATGACGCATTTACACGAGGAAAGTTGGTGTCGCATAAAGTGCAAAAAATGGAGCAAACAGTTTGAAGCTCACTTAAGCGGAATTGAAGAGCTCAAGGTGTGATTTATTTTGGCATAAATCAGCTCTTTGGCAGGGTTGGATGCTTCTAGTCTTACCTGCACAAGATTAATAGGTCTCGGTTGACCAACTGTACGTTTTGAATTAATGGATGACGCGTGGACATATGTTTTACCTGCTAAAGATTGTGCCAGCAATTTGAGACCTCTTCAGCGAAACTAGAGAAATGTTCTCAGAAACGGTAGTCACAGAAATTCTCGTAAATGTGGTCGGAGAAATGCTTACAATGATTAACAGATGGAATCGCATGGCACTTCATACTTGGGTCGAGTTGAGATCTCAGTAAGGCATAGTTAAGGTCCCCTCCTTTCTCTTCTTCCGGTTAAAAAAGTAATCCTATTATTTTGTAGGCGGTTTAAGTCATATACTCACTAGGTCCAGCTTAAAATAACCTGTGATTGGATTTCAAGCTAGAACTTCAGGTTAGCAGGAGAGGTGTTCAATGGGTAGTTCGGAAAGTAGTTAGTTTACGTGTCTGGAAGCTCCATATTCACGACTTACTATTTCAAAACAAAACTTGTCTGAGATGAATTCCAAAGTTTACAAATTTGAACTGAACTCGACAGACTATGTTGCATTTACAATCTTGTGCTTCTGAAGCTAGTTAGAAGATACAGTGGGTTCATATGTATGAACCCTGAGTTTCTGTGTGAAGTTGTGATTGATCATACATCTGAACTAAACTAACACACTTTGATACTACACATGACCTCGCAAACAGGTGAAAATTTTAAAAATTAACTAACGTACAGACTTCCACGTACTTAACTTAAGAAAGAAGAAATAAATCATGGTAACGTGCTTGAAAAGTGGAGATGCATGTTCGTAGGGGCTGAAATATTAATAAAAAATGAAATTAAAAAGGAAAAATAGCAACAAATGAATGTAAATATCAAATGAACATTGGCAATCACTCCTTCAACAGTTTAAATGCTTGATGGAGAATTATCATTGCGCAATACCAACGCCCTGTTAAATACCAAACAAATTGCTAGTTACCAACGAAGAAAAAAAGATCTGATTCATCATCAAATAATCAATCAGTCGATTAATCATTACACACATCATCACATTTGGCTTTCTCCAAAACTCACAACATTGCAATGCAACCCAACCGCCGAAAAATTTTCAACAGCCCACAACTATTGCAATTTAATGAATAAATTGTCGGAACTTTATCAAAGGTCTCCTCCTTACCTTTGCAAACTTCAAACCTCAGAGGAATACAAAAGAAGATGAAAAACTATCAAAATAAAAAAAAAAAAAAAATAAAAATGCTGAAAGCGAAAACTTACACAATTGAAAAATAATATTTTCATGGATAACAACGACGAAACGAACGATAATGATATGACATAAGTATTAAAGCCTTCAAGTGTAAAGTCATTAAATTTTTGAGGATTAGAAATTAAACCGGCTCACTATTGTTACTGGTATTTGATTAATCTACCTCGCATTGATTGATTGCAAAGTGTAACCAGAAACCCTGATTATTCTCTAACCGCAATCATGTTGCTAAATGGATGCAGTGACGAAAATCGGTTGAAAGAATGAAAAGTTACTTGCGATTTTCATGTTTTTAAAATTGGGTTGAGTACGTTGATTTGATATTATGAAATCTGTGTTTGGTATTGTTATTTTGCATTTTGATAAAAAGTCGAATCGGAAAATCGTTAAAGATTAAGATAAGAGGTGGATTTCCGCTCCCCTTGTAATTTTGATTTGACTTGGTGCAATGAAGGGTATTTCCTGATTGACGGTTTAGTAGTTCAATGTACCATTTGCCACACAAGAATGAGTTTTCTAAATGTAACACTAGTCAACATTTTCATTTTTTTTTTCATCAAAGTTTTATTTGTAAATTACATTTACTGGAGGTCAGATAGATTCGACCAGATTGATGTTACAAGCCTGTGTGATTAACCTTCTTCTAATCCTGGAGCTCCATTTCTAATCCAGGAGCTTCGGGCAGGACCTGTCGATTGACCTGGTTAGACATTATATCGATAAAAGAACACAGACTTGCCGATTCAATACCTGAGAGGAAAACTGAAAAATAATTTAAACAAATAATTTTACACAAGTAATAATTGCTAAAATAAAGGATGTTTTTATTTTGAGGTATACACTGTGACAAAGAAGTATCCGGAAATTCTCATTTAAATTGCCCGCGTTGAGTATTTTTAAGTATTTGAAGTTTCTGTATGTTGGTAGGACTGTCCGTAATTACTATGGCAAACATGAGCGCGGTCTGTCAACTAGTTTGTTGACGACAGCTGTTGAAACTAGTCGACCTCAGTGGTAGTCTGCGAATTTTACAATGGTAAAAAATGTTGAACAAAGAGTTTGTCTCCAATTTTGGAGACGTGTTTTCGTGTGCTGACTCGTTGCGAATGCTGGAAAAGGCTTATGGAGACTCTGTTTTATCGAAAACCCAAGTGTACAAATGGTACAAAGCCTTTAAAAACGGTCGGGAGATCGTCGAAGATTTGCCTCGTTCAGGACGACCGCCGACCCCTTCAACCAACGATAACGTCGAAAAAATCAAGGAAATTGTGCTCGAAAATCGTCATGCCAGTGTTAGAGAGATAACTCGTGATCTCAACATCTCTCGTGAAACCGCTCGTTTGATTTTGGTGAACCAATTGGGCATGCAGCGCGTCGCCGCTCGGCTTGTTCCGTTAGAGCTGAATTTTCTTCAGAAACAGTACCGGATGCAGGTAGCTGCAGACATGCTAGATCGTGCGAATTCTGATCCCACGTTCATGGGTGATGAGACATGGGTCTATGAATACGACACACAAACGAGCCAACAATCATCTCAATGGGTGGGAAAAAATGAGCCGAAAAAACCTCGCAAAAGTCGTTCGAAAATCAAGACGATGCTTATTGTTTTCTTCGATATTCGTGGTGTGGTTCATCATGAATTCTGTTTAATAAAACACTGGTAAATTATTTTGATTTCCATGAAATTGCATCGGAAGGTTTTATTTCAAAGATAATTCTTTGCGATTTTTATTTAAATATGATTTCGAAAATATGAGCGTAAATTTTTGCCTATTCTTATCAATAATTGTGGCCATAGCTCGCTAATAACGCGGCTATAACGGCGGCAATAACTTCCAAATGGTCAAGCGTCTTTGTGATGTGACGTATCCCCACACGAAATTGTTATTTTACTTTATATATTTATTTATATATTTACGAGTTGGATTCCGTAAGCATACAAATCTACATCATTCCGTAAAGTCTTTACCACGATATCGAATGGACTCACTGCAAAATTTGCAGACGTTGCGCACCCGTCTACGCATTCATGACAAAATATCAAATCAAACTGACTTTTAAATGCATGACAACTGTCACACTTTACATAACATTCAAAAGTGCTGCCAACATAATTTTTTTTATTTCTAAGAAATCACCCTTTAATAAGACTTCGTCCTAGTTGCTGTGAACATTTTCGAGGCCATTTTTCAAAAGGAGAACTTGTTGTAAAATTATAGTTCATATAACTAGAGCAATGTCCAAGCACTTTTATTTAAGCTCCTAAACGCAAATAATTTTAAAGTTATGTTTACCACATGAGCACGAAAACAGAAAGACAGTGGAAAAAAACAGTATCGGAAAACACTAGTTCTTATCAACTAAGTGAGAATATTTTCCGTCGCCCGTCTCTCATTAAAATAAATGAAGAATGGTACTGCGTAGCTGATTATAAACTCTTAATTTAAACGAATAAATTAAAATTTTCGCTTGATAGTTGAAACGAAATTCTTTAATATTTTCAATTGTTCCTTTTATGATGCATTGGTTTATTCCTTTACAAGATCCTTGTGCCCTCTGTAGAACCAAACGAGCTAGTACATATCTACCACCATTTGAAAACTGGTTTTGGATATTGCTTATAACATATAGATATTGGATACCTACTAGGACTTAATCAATAAGAAAAGCAAAACATTATAGCTAGATATGGCGTTCCAGTTGTATTTGTCAAATGAAATCAGGAGATAATGTGAGCATGAGAAGAGAAAGGGAGCATAGTGGCAAATTGTCTCGGTACAAACGTATAGGAAGACCTTATTCTAAACGTTCACTGTGAAGTTGTCTGAGAATTTTCTGGGATTTGGGAAGGTAAAACCGACAAGCGCATAGTCCTTTGGAAAAATTTGCTACTGTCACTGTCTTCGGATATAATATAAAACAGAGAACATTTTAGAGATTATCAACTTAAAGGGAAGAAACAGAGGCAAGCCTTGACTGCATCGCAGGATCATCTGGCCTTTGATGGTATAAACATTTCAGATACGTCACCACAACCTATGATTGTATTCCCAGTTTCCAGCTCTAGCGGCTGAGTTCCAACTAAATGGATTTATTTAGATTGAATCAATGGGTCTTTTTGGATTCCAACTTATTCAGTCAATTTTCGAAAAAGGAATTCCAGCAGTCTCATCGGTGTTTCTGCTTATTGAATCACACGACTATGACTTTGGCCGGTGAAAGTTGGCGTACCATAACTCAAGTGCCATTATAAATCAGTAATTCGCTCTAACTCTAAAAACTCTAATAATTAGCCCTAACTTTCAGTGGCCTTCTTTAAAAAACGCAACTGCGAAGGGAACAGAAATTTACCTCTGTTTCCCTCTGTTGGGTTTTTTACAGCCAAACATAATTGTATCAAAAAAAAAAAAAACAAAATATTAAAACAAGTAATTTGATTACAAACATAATTATAATACTATGTAAGAAATTGGAATCAATCTGCGAGGAACCAGCATCGAAAAATTCATTCCAATTGCATTTAAATAAAAGCAATTTGCAGTGGAGTCACCGAACAATACCTAGTCCTGAAGCTAGTCCTCAAGCCTAATACATCACTTCGATATTTGATGTATTGCTTCAGTTGCGTATTAAATCGTTTTCAGCTGGAAAGAATTAAAAATGCCAGGGCTACTGGAAAAATTGTTCCATATATTCCCTCTGTGCCAGCAATAAATGCAATTCTAAAAATAAAATAAACTAAGCAGAACCGCCCGTAGTAATATGAAACACATATATTCTGTCATGTTAACATCCCAATTAGTAAACTTTATTCAGATCACCTATTCTTTCTACGAGATATATTTCACTCAAGTTCTAAGAGTTCTTGTGCATTGACGCTACGGTGCAAGTTAATTTGAAGGGTCCTGAGCAGCTCTAAGGTGATGATCAGGACCCTTCAAATTAACTTGCACCGTAGCGTCAATGCACAAGATCTGTTAGAGCAGTTCGCCAGAGAAAAGGGAGCTGATCTGCTGCTGCTGAGCGAACAACATCGAAATAAGGCCTCACCAGCCTGGTTCTCCGATGACTCCCATACTGCTGCCGTTTGGGTTCGTGGCAGCATGCGACTCCAGATCCAAGGTCACGGCCGAGGAGACGGTTTTGTGTGGATTCGGTGCTCGGGTATAACGATTTTCAGCGTATACCTGACGCCGAATGAGTCAATGCCATCTTTTCAAAATAGACTGGACGCGCTAGAGGATGCTGTTCTGAACACAGATGGCAAAATACTCGTAGCAGGAGACTTCAACGCCAGAGCCGTTGAGTGGGGTATGTCTCAAACCGATCCCAGAGGGCAACGCATTCTGGACATATCGTCGAGGACTCGGTTGGTAGTTTTAAATACCAGTAATATACCGACCTTCCGGCGCTGGGGCTGCGAAGGAACAATCCCAGATGTGACATTCGCCTCGGAGTCCCTCGCTTCGAAGACGTTGAACTGGAGAGTACTCGAGGATTACTCAGCGAGTGACCACCAATACATCGCGTTTGAGATCGGCGATACCACTCCTCGCTCGTCTCAAAGATCTTTCACTCCCGGGTGGAATATCGGAAAAATGGACGTGGAGACTTTCGCCAATGTGATTCTAAAAGGCGGAATGACATCGGGATGCCCTTCGGGGAACGGAAGGGCTGGAGTCGAGGGAATGGCGGAGTCAACGATGAACCTCATCACTTCTGCCTGTAGCTCATCTATGCCTCGACGGAGGCCTCGACACGACAGGCCTGCTGTACATTGGTGGTCAAAAAATATCGCAGACAAACAAGGCGAGTGTCACAGACGTTGACGTGCAGCTCAGCGGTCGAGAAACGTAGAGGAAGCATCCGATAGGACAGCAGCATACAGATCAGCAAGGAAAGAACTCCGAAGACTCATCAACGAGAGTAAGGCACGCTGCTGGCGAGAACTTATGGACGACATAAACAGGGATCCATGGCGGCTCGGCTACAAGGTAGTGTGGCGCAAGCTCGGTACCTCACGGAAGCCGTATTTACTTCAAGCAGATAAGATGGACGGTATAGTGCAGGCGCTTTTTCCAACTCACCCTGTCCGTGTTGATGCTGCCCACGAGGTCGACTCGGGCGAATGTTCATCGTTCACTAAAAATGAGCTGGGGGAAGCGGTGCTTTCTATGAAAGCTCGAAAGGCACCAGGACCAGATGGCATTCCATCCGAGGTGCTACAAAGGGTCTTCCACGTTTGTCCTGACTTGCTGCTCAATGTGTTCAACGCTTGCCTGAGAGAAGGTGTGTTCCCATCTCGCTGGAAGGTGGCGAGGCTCACATTGATCAGCAAGGGGAAAGGGGACCCCAGGCTGCCATCTACATACCGGCCGCTTTGTATGCTGGACACAGCCGGGAAAGTGTTCGAAAAGCTTACCAAAAGAAGACTCACTGACGCAATTCGTGCTGCAGGGGACCTATCTCCTCGGCAGTATGGCTTTAGAGCAGGGCGATCTACTTCCGATGCCATCATGGAAGTGGTGAATGCAATCCGTCGAGCCGAAGCGCACAAAACTGAAAAACGAGTTGTCTTGCTAGTGACGCTTGACGTCAGAAATGCCTTCAACTCCGCCAGATGGTCGGATATTCTTGGCACATTGGATAATTTTTTCCGATTGCCAGGGTATCTGATGCGGATTTTGAGGGATTATTTAAAGGACCGCAGACTGCTCTATGACACACAAGATGGGCGACGCAGTATGGAGATAATGTCTGGTGTAGCGCAAGGCTCCATACTGGGACCAGACTTGTGGAACGCCACATATGACGGACTACTGAGGCTTGAGCTGCCAGATGAGTCGCGCTTAGTCGGCTATGCAGATGATATAGCAGCACTGGTCGCCGGACGTACAGTCGAACATGCGCAGCGCAGACTGGGAGTGCTTATGCGTCAAGTGAGGGAATGGATGACCACCCGTGGGTTCAGTTTGGCACTAGAGAAAACCGAGGTGGTCATTCTCACGAAGAAAAGAATTCCCACGGTAATTCCTTTGCAGATCGGAGATGCGACTGTTGAGTCTAAAGTCGCAATAAAATATTTGGGACTATTGATCGATTCCAAAATGAGCTTTTCGGAACAGATCAGGGCAACAGCGAAAAAGGCCGCGATGGGCGTCTCAGCTTTGAGTCGACTAATGTGCAACATCGGTGGGCCCACACCGAGCAAACGCCGACTCCTCATGAGTGCTGTACAGTCAGTGCTACTGTACGGCTATGAGATTTGGGCCACAGCTCTCAGTAAGGAGCTGTACCGAGAGCGCTTGGCGCAGGTACAGATACGAGGAGCTTTGCGGGTTGCGTCTGCCTACCTATTGTCTCTGAGCCGGCGGTGTTGATAATCGCAGGAGTGATTCCCATCGCCCTCCTCGCAAGAGAGCAATGGAGAATTTACGACAGAAAAGGGTATGGTCAAGATATGCTGTCAGCCGAGAGGCAGCACATAATACTCGAGTGGCAACAGTCCTGGGAAGGTGACTCTAATGGCCGCTAGACTGCCCGCCTTATAGGGGACGTGGGATCGTGACTAAATCGAAGACACGATGAAACTGATTATTACCTTACCCAGCTTTTTAGCGGGCATGGGTGTTTTCAGTCTTACTTGCACAAGATTGGTAAATCACGGTCCCCAGACTGCATTTTCTGCCCAGGGGAAAGGGATGACGCATGTCACACCTTCTTCAACTGTAGAAGGTGGAACAGGATGCGGCAAGACGTGTGGGAGGTGATGGGAGAGCTTTCTCCAGACAATCTGGTCGGAGAAATGCTGAAAAGTTTCGACAAATTTACCTGCGTGGCACATTACTCTCGGGCAATACTTATTGCCAAAAAATATACGATAGATAACCTTGGGCGCGGGGTCTAGGGAGGTCTTCTTTCCAGCAGTCCTCCTCCATCCTGCCCCCTCCCGCTGGAGGGAGATTTCTCTAGGCTGACGGCGCCCTAGTGCGAAGTAAAAAAGAGGCCTAGCCCGAAGTAATGTGTCAAACGGTTCCAGGCTAGGATCTCTTGACAGGGGGGGGGGGGGTGTTTAGTGGGTAGTCTGGTAGCATGCGCTGCTAGGAGTCCCACACTCCGGGCGTAAATTGCCTTCACCCCCAACCCAAAAAAAAAAACAAGTTCTAAGAGAAAGGATTGGTACGAATTAAGCACCATCTCCAGCCAGAACAGATAGTCATGAGACCGTGTTATTCCAATTTCCAATCGGTAAGAATTATACTACCAGTTTTCACTAAGCAACTACGTCAGGCATCAATTAGTTTCTCCATGGTTTTGGTTGAGACATGGCTCCAGCCAAATGATGTCACACACAGCCCTTTTTTCCTGGTGAGGTTTTCTTCTAACTCTCCCACAGAGTAGAGAGTTCAGACTAGAGCCCTTCCTCTCTTTTTTCGCTAAATAGCTTGCTTATTTCCCTTGTACCTTCCCAGTAGATCTTACTACGTTCTTCGAGACGGAGCACAATGGGCATGATTCCCGCAATAACAAGCAGAACTGATTCAAAACCAAACAGAACAGAAAGTGCGATTCAGATGAAATCGGTCAAATTTTGGAAGCCGTATAATAGTATTGACTTCTTTGCACTCAACAGAAAGTGTCTAATCCTCGCAAAGGTTCTCCCGATTGGGTATATCTGAATACTGATGCTTGAGTTGAAGCCTTATCCACCGACGCTCTGATTATACCGAAGGTTCCTTTTCAGGTCAATCATCTAACCAGAATATTTTTAGTATTTTGCCTACCAGTATATGTGTTACTTTTGGGATCTGTTTACTGATCAGTTTCACTGCCTTAGTTTATTTTTCGAAGGCTAAGTTGTCACGAGTCACGACTTAGAGTCACGATCTATCATCTACCCGTTCGCTCAGAGCATTAACATCACTCGTCTGAGTTGTAATGTTGTGTCAGTGCATTCCATGACTAATACCATTACGTCGTTAGCAAAGTATATCAAATAGCTTGTCCAGTAAAAGCAGTTTCCAAATCTCGTCATATAAATCACTTTCCATAGGTCTGGACCAAGAATGGCAACCTACGTCAGCTCTGATGTCACGTAGATTGTTTACAAAGCCCTTATTGCTTTTCAGGCAAACTTCCGACCCCTAAGCATACACCAGCACTTTGAAAGAATTCAGAGCCTCAATCCTTTGGAGTTGAAGGTTTTGCTTATGTTCCAATTAATAAGTATCCACTTTGGGTAGCGATTGTGCAATTCTACCGATTGAACAATGAAGCCAATTGTGAATTGGCTAGTCGTGAAGCCGTATTCCTGTCGAGGTGAATCACCTGAGGCTCCCATATCCTCGCCAAATCTCTCCTGATGAGCTTCTCGAGTCAGATAGCTCCGCCTCCTTTCAGTATTTTGGGAATAAATCCTGCTGCAGATATACGTTGGATATGCTGAGCCATATTAGCCTCAAATAATTGTGCAAGATGTAGTAGTTCTCCTAGCATGTCGGGCACAACGAAGCTTTTCATAATCTCGAATGACGCACAGCTTCGTTCATTTGTTCGTAATAAAAAGAGGCAATTAACGGGACTTTCCTCGGAGGAAGCATTAACACAATCACAGGGAAAAAAGACCGAACAAACCTCGTCCATTTTCTCCCCCACAAGGCACACAAGTTGTCTGAGAGACTTCACGATCTCAAATAGCTGATGAGCTGCACGGTCCATCTTCCTTTTGGTTCACGCTCCCCAACCAGTTGTCAAGTGTGCTCCATCTTCCATCGCTACCGATTGATTCTTTGTTACTCTCATGTCTTCGGTGGTAGATTCTCTAACGCTCTGTGGTAAGGAGGACGATGGGTCTAACCCCAGCGATTACCAATAACCCTGACTCAGAGATTGACCGGTATGCTGATTCAATCTCCTCGTTTCTGCAGCAATTTTCGGTGCAGTTTCTCATTGAAAGCTTATCTCTATAATAGCCTAAGGTGGACAATATTTCGAAAAAGAAATATGGAACCATTTTGTTGACGATAGAGCTGTAATTTTTAGAAAAAACAAATGGTGGGCCATATTTGTGTACTTAAAACACGAAAAGTTCAAAGAATAGGGTGCTTTAAGGATCCATAAGAGGAAGCTAACAAGTTTTTAATGAAATTGACATAAAACATGCTCCTTGTACTATCGAAAAGCCCTTAATTTTCAAGTACCTTTTCTTTATTTCCATGTAAGGTTGGAATCGATTCAATCTTAAGCATGTGTTGTTAAATGTACTCAACTAGGAGGATACAAAATCTATTTAGATTCATTCCAACGCGGTCTAAACAAAATGAATGTCAGTAATAAAATACACATCATTAAAAATTGTTCTACGTGAATAATTGATCCTGTTACCATTGAGATACATTGAAAGTGAAAATTTTATAACTTTACAAACAGTAAATCAACGCCTTCAATCAATTAATCAATTCACGAAAATTTAACGCGCAGCAACGATAATTTTATCTACTTTTTGCAGAGAAATAGCCATTACGATTATCCGTAGAGAGTAAAATCACCGATAAATCAGCTGGAATCAAATTCTTAATAATATAACAAAAGTTAATCGCTCCAGCACTGGTTTTGTTGTTACTGGATATTAATAACAACTGGCAGCATTAAGAGATAATCTTGTGCACTTTAGTTTAATGGATGAATTATTGAAATTGTACATTACGTTGCATTGATATTACTGACCATCAATCATAAATAAGATCAAGCAGAAAAGTTTTCATTTTCTTTTATTGGCTATGCAGCTTTCCAAAAAGGGTAAATAAGAGTAAATGGCGTGTGATGAAGATATCAAAAAAGTCCATAGAAAGTCCAGAAAATCAATTTCTATGCGGCGAAACATTTTTTTCTTTAATAGGCTGTTGGAGTTCATTAGTTACTTACTTACGTAATCGGAACTACGATAAAGTTTTCATGATGTCTGCAGGCATCACTTCAGTACCTTCACATTAGTGATGGAAAGTGAAATTTCTAGATAGTCATAATATTTTCATTGGACTTAATGATCAATTCGGACATAGGATCGGTTCAATCCGCAGAAAGTAATAAGGGAATATTTGTTTTCTTTCGCTGGAGCATCAATGGCTGTGAGTGTCTTTTTTGGTCCAATGAAGTATACCTGTGACATTAAGGGTTCCACATGATTAACTTATACCACCTTGATAGCTCATTATGAACGCAATCGTTTTTGAACAGCCATTCCGGTGGTCTTATGTTGCGTAGACAATTTATCACAGCCTGAAAATACTTTGCAAATTGTCAACATTGCTCTGTCTTAACAAGAGAGCAAACGCTTTAAATATAAATGTCACAAGTAAAGGAAATACAAGGATACCATTCATAGCCATAAACAAGAGAGACCATTCTTGGTCAAGCCAACTGGTAAAAATTTAGGACTGAAATTTTCTACGAGGGTGATACTCATAACTACCCGGGCTAAGAACAAATACATCTGGAGGTAGTACCAGTTGTGTTAGAAAAATATTAATGTAAGATGGGCATTCAAATATAAACGAGTCGTTTGCTTCTGAAGGCCTCAAAAGCCTGGTGGAGGTAGACAAAGCATCGGAAAGGGTTGGGAGGATCCCCTTCAAATAACGCCAGGCTAAACCCATGGCTCGAAATGGTTTCTTTAATTGTCTTCGAAATGATTGAAAAGAAGTTGACCCTTCGCTTGCGCAATGCATCATAATAAAGTTTTTAACGCAGGAAGGCATTCAGTCAGTTGAAAATCGAGATCAATTGCGTGCTTTGTTTGGAGAGAATGCAATTTCATTTCCACAAATGAAAGCTTGATGTGTGAAATTTAAAGAACGACGTGAAAAGGTAGGCAATGTGACTCACCGAAGACACCCCAGCTCCAGCATTACCCCTGACAAAGTTGAACCAGTTCGCGAACTTATTGAAAGAAATCATTGCGCTACTGTAACAGAAATCAATAAGGAAGCGTGATTCAGTGTTTTAATTCTTTAAACCATCATTCGAGATCACCTTGAGTTTCGAAAAACTTCGGCAAGGTAGATTCCATGTTGGCTTACCCAGGAACACAGAATGCGAAAGTTGAAGTTTGTCAGAGGCTACTTCCTCGCTTTCAAGATGAAGGGTAGACTTTCTTGCAACGATATGTGACATACGATAAAACATTGGTCCCCCACTAAACTCCCGAGTCTAAAAAGGGTAGTATGGAATAGAGGAGAACGGGGAAGCCTGGACCCTCAAAGACCAAAACTTCAAAAGGATAAATAAAGGAGAAAGGGGAAGCCAGGACCGTCAAAGACCAAAACACGCTTGTCAGCTGGGAAGGTAATTTCATCGGTTTTCTGGGACTCTCAAAGGTATTTACTCTTGAATTTCGTCACTCAATAAGCCCTGGCTTCTTTTTTGGCCTTCTTGATCAGCTTCTTGATAAAGTTGACATCAACCCATCCGAAACGTCTTGCTTCTGCATGACAATCCATGAACTGACACTGCAGCCCTTACAACCCTAAAATTGACGGAAATGCAATGGACAACACTTGAACTCCCTCCCTATAAACCAGACATTTCCCCATGTGATGTTTGAGTCTCTCAAGGGTTTGTTTGAGTTTGTTTTGTTTGCTTGAATGTTTGAGTCTCTCAAGGGAGCACTTGGGGGAGAGGATTTTGGAATCAATCAACAGGCTTGTGTGCAATTGCTTGGATACCCAAAGTCATCCCTTGAAAGCGGCATGAAAATCCTACCTATTTGATGGGGAAAAGCATTACAAAGGAGAGGAACTATGTAGAAAATTAACTATAAAGTGTATTTTCTTATTAAGTTTAAAATAAATTTTTAAGCACTCCATATGTTTCAACTTTGAAGTCGTCATGTTGTTCAGTATTTGTTTGGCAGTCATCGATAGTGAATAATTCCAGTAAATTTGTGGAAATTTTAAATTGGTCATTGTTATGTAATTTGTATGAACTGGATTCCACTCTGGGTAAGTCTTCCTCCAAGAGATAATTAAACATTAAAAGCAAGGGGACAGGAATTAGAAACAACAATTTTTACCAATTTTATTTAAACTAAAACCAATTTAACAAATTTTATTTGAAAATAGGTAAAATTCAGGTTATCAAATAACACTCTACCTTGTATAATAAAGGATGTTAGGCATTTAAAGGAAAACCGATTTGGAGAAAAAAGATAGCATGGCGAAGGGTATAAATATAATAATAGGCCTGAAACTAAACCTGATGTAAGAACACTGAAGAAGGGAGCACTATTACTCTCGTAATATACATATGTTGAAACAAATATAGATTTGGTACTTGTGCCCCTTACTTATGCTGACGAAGTTGCGCCATTTTGAATTTTCAGTTAATTTTTGACAGGTATTTTACTTGGTCGTGCTTTTGCCAAAACTCTTCGATTTCCCTCTACCACTAAAAATTGATCAAGGAATCTGTATCAAATTTAATGTGGTAGTAACTTTAAGTGCGAGTACAAATTTAAAATGTTGACTCTGTCATATACAGCAGAGTCTTCATGTTAAATGCGTTAAATGCACCATTGATAAAGCAACGTTTACCAGTGGTGATGAAATGTTGATATGACTTTTGAATGTCAAACAGCGTGTCGGACGCCCGAATACGTTAATATTAGACGAAAAAATTAATAAAAAGAGGAAAAAAGTATTGACCAATTGTCGAATCACTGTTAGAGAAGTATCTGAGGACCATAAAATATCTATTGGCTCATGCTATAAGATATTTATCAATAATTTAGGTTTGAAATGGGTCGTTTCAAGAACTCTTTTAACTATCGAAATTGTCCTATTTTATTTGACCAAAAACAGCATCGCGTTAACATTGCTCAGGAGCTGTTGGACTCTGTACGTGACGTCCCAAATTTGCTCCGGAGGGTCAACTGGTGACGAATCATATGTTTATGATTATGGCGTCGAAAAAAAAGCTCAATCATCCCAAGCTGGTGCACGAGCGAAGACCGAAACAAGCACCCAAAGTTCGGTCGAATGTGAAGGTTTTGATTGCAGTTTTCGCCGATAGAAGGAGCGTGGTGTCTCTTAAGTTCTTGCCACAGCGTAGAACTACTTACAAGAGATATGACTACCAAGTAAAGCTAAGTTTGCGAAAAGCAATCCGGAATAAATTCCCATATTTGTGGAAGAACAAAACATGGGGTTTGCACGGTGAAAACGCCTCTACTCCTGCGCCCCTCTTTGTGAATTTTTGGTCAAAAACAACCGAAAAACGATTCCGCAGCCACAGTATTCCCTAGACCTGGCCCCTTGTGATTTTTTCTTGTTCTCGCAACTGAAGAGGCCCAAAAAAGGACGACGTTACGCCAGGATTGAAGGTAATTAGGGATTACGATGAGGGTTTTTTAGAAAATAATGGTGGGCCGCTTTAGCCCATGTACCATTCAGCCGCATTTTGTACACGGCTTACAAAAAGTCAGGGTAGGAAAGTGGTACATTGTTGTTAAAAAACACAAAAAACCATATTTGAATTCGTTCAATAAGCTTTTAAATGGTTTCAAATGTTAGAACAAATGTGCGTAAAACATGTGGGACATCTTTTTCTGATTCACCCGATTAACATGTTTGGAGACAAGTCATTTATACCACAGAGATGAATTTCAATTGACTTAAATTTTTTTGAATATCGAGAACCTCTACCAGCGCTTAAGGAATGTCAAAAAGGACATTAAAAACTGGATCGTCCAACTGAAGTATCTCGTCAACAGAATTTGGCAACAATAGCGAAGGCAAGGTTACTTGCGTAGGGAGAGCCGTAGAGAGTAATTGAAACTCAATTGAAAAAGAAAAGGACCTTAGCTCTGTTTCAGGAAATGTGGGTTGACGCGCAAGAGGCAGGTGCCACGTACAACCCATCACTGACGTGAAGTCGTGGTTTTGCAGAAATTATAATTATTCTGATTATTTCCTGCCGCAACTACTCAGTTGGCCCGGGTATTATCCGTCTTACCTACAAAAGGTAGGACAGTTGCCATCACCTAATTGCTTGTATTGCCTGAGAACCAGAGACAACACCTTTCACACCTTTTTGGCATACAAAAAAGGTCTAGGCTCCGTTTGACCCACTCGAAAAAGTAGACGTGCTCCCTCCAGAAAATAAAAAGGGAAAAATGTTGATGTCAAATGACAATTGCAACTCCGTGTCACATTACGTACGTTCGGTTCCTCTTATAAAGAAGGGCATCCTGGTGCGACTGACGGTGCTGAAGGAAGGTGCGTTTTTCTAACGCTAATCGCTGCCTCTCCGACGAAAAAAGCTTCGTGCTGAAAAAGAGATTTCCGTAAACTAAAGGTGCCGCTTGGCAAGACAAGAGATATAGCCTGAAATAATTTGAAAAATAGTTGCAGGCTAGGTTCTCGTTGTAACAGGGGAGGTTTTGAGAAGGTAGTCAAGTTGCTGTATGCCACGAGGAGTCCTCAGTGCATATGTAACCGTCAGATGCCAACCATCACAAAAAAGGGACTAAGGACTTATTTGACAACTATCTTCTGAACATTCAATCTTTGGTTGCCTGATCCTACATCCTCCGCTACAAAAAAAACTTATGTAGTATTATCTCTGGCCTCTGGTAAATATTAGTAAGGTACCACTCAAAATGATGTTGAATTGGTTGTATAACTACCTGGTGCTGAATAATACTCTATTTTTATGGGAAGATTTTGGATTGAAGTTTATTAGTTACACGAAGTGTGACATTAACTAGAATCGAATTAACTATCTATGTTAATTTTGCAACTAGGTCCCATAAAGTTGCTTCAAACCCGCATATTTAAGTCCCAATGCATCTTTGAGATTTTAGTGTTTTTACTTTTATCACATAATCAACAATTAATGATGAGATATTAGAATTAAACGTCTCTATAATGATTCTTCGGTAGACTGCACAATTAGCAGTCCTGTCACTATTAGCGCCTTTGAAATTTTGCAGGTTATATAATATACTTTAATTTGGTTGTTTCACATGTGGTTAAGCTTTAGGTAATTGCAGTTCAGTCAACATGTGATTGGCGTGTATGAAAGAAATATTAAATGACGCGAATTAAAAGTATATTTAAATAGTTGCAGACATTTTAATGGGCCAAGAATACATTTAGTCAGGTTTTATATCAAATTTTACGATGTGTTACTGTGAAGCCTGTTTTCATGAGATTGCTCAAGTCTCAACGCAATCGCACTACTTAATAATCTAAGCACGTTAGACAATAAACAAGTTGGACGTTTTTCTTTAGAGCTTTATGTAAATTAAAGGCGTTTCTGGGAAAACGCTGATAAGCAACTTTAAATTGACTAGTAGTCAAAATGCCAAAATATTTAATTAGAAAATGAATAGAGGCATAATTTGGATCTAATGAAATCTTAATCCGCGAATCTCCTGGAACCAATTCCTAGCATCAACAAAACACCTGATTTTCAACCTGAAGCCGTTTAAACATTTTACTTCAACGCAGGCATATGTTGTTCGTTACTTCCCATAATTATGCATGGCTTGACAGTGGAATTTTCAAGACATCATTTTCATTTTCGTTGCAAAATTTTTTGGTAATCATATCAAGGCCTTGTGAGCTTGTGTTATTATCCACGCAACAAACACAGGCTACGATACCATACCATCAACTTCTTTCGCACCCAAAGAGTGGTGTTATTTAGTCATTTTCGTCGTGGGATAAATTATTTTGTAATTATGCCTAAGTGACTCAGATCAAGCAGCGACACAAATGCAAGAATAATTGTCTATGCTGATGGCTTTCATGGGAACATCTTTTAAATTTCAGTTAACCCTGGCATTGACATAATTGTACGTAAAACGTATGGTAAGCAATTTATCTATTCATAACAGCCTACAGGCGAATGAAAAACGAAGAGGTATTCGCCGAATTGGAATTTTCAGATGAAATTCAGCGGGGATCGATTGAGGTGCAGTGGAAATGAGATGAAATGTTATTAATGAGCTTCGAATACATTAACACAATCTGTGTTACATTGTAAGTTGTTCTTAGAAATACTGAAATGGCGCAAGACCAACTCCCACATGTGTGTACGTAAGGGACGATACGCCTAATTATTTGAAATGGAAAATAAAGTCATCGCAATGAAATGACTCAAGCAATTGAGAAACAAGTGGAAGATGTACTTCAATTCAATGACGGATGATTCAGATTTAAATGCATACATTGATGCTCCACCTTTGCTCTTTCAATTCAAAGAGTCGTTTCTTATATTGCATCTTTCAATCCGAATTAATGTGCGTGTAATTCTGGCTTCAGCAATTGAACACTCCCAACTTGATTTAAATGGTCAATAGTTAGACAATAGTTCATTAGACTTGATACTCAGATACGAATATCTAACAAGATCATTGACACCATTGATTCATATCCTTAAAAAATTCTGAATGGATCTCATTGCGATGCCTTAAGAAAATACTCTCAATGCCCTTAAAAGCAATACAAACGTATGCTTGAGCTTTCAAGTCACCCAAAGGATAATAATAATTTAGCAATCCACTGATCTACAGGTCACAAACCATATTGTTCTTTCTTTCTTCCTTCCTGTTTTCAGGCTCATCCATATTTCATGTGTCTTTTCTAGTTCGTGAATCAAAAAATCATTTGTTTATTTCCCCGCTTTTCATGACTAATATATTCATTAGTCATGATCTTTCCCGGAAGTTAAGACATCGGTTTTCATTTTTCTTTTTTGAATTTGAGAGCTTCTGAAGTTCTTACCACGTTCATGATAAAAAAAGAATTGAAAACTCAGAAATTCCACGTTTGCAATCCATAATTCTTTGGCATTCCATCATTTCATCTCATATTTCTTCACTTCATCACACAAAGTTTCGTCTTGGTGAGCCCATTTCTACGGAGAAAGTTTGATCGCTCAGGGTTTGTTGGAAAAGACTATCAGAAAGGAAAGAGTGGATATACTGCACGTATGCAAGCAACACCACAAAAGGGATCCATAAAAGAGAAACTGCACTTTTCGTCATCTGGGCGCGATAAAACGTTTGTCTATGAGTCCAGAGCTATAACCGAGGGGAAGAGTAGCTGAGCATATATGATTATTTTGTGTGTCTATGTCACCCCAATCGAGCAAAACTCATGCTTCTGGAAAAAGACAGGATGCGTTGCAGGTAAGGTGTCAAGGTGTCTTGAGCATAGAAGTGCGGTTCCTTGCTTGGAGTGACTTCAATAAAAAAGCCATTAGGGCATGATCCAATATGATCCAGAAGAAACCGGATACTGGTAATGCTGAAAGGACTTCGCTCACATTGATGAACACCTAGAATGCACCAAATTTCTATCAAAGCAGGTGGGCAAAGAACGATCTCATCTGTGAATCTTCATTTGTAGTCCTTTGTACCTGCGATAGAAAACTGTAGGGTATTGGAGGACTAGAGAACTAGTGAAGCGAAAAAGTGATCGTCAATATCTACTACTAGAATTCGACTAACCTGTTTTCCGGCAACCTCTCAACCTGGATTTAGTGGAAATGAATGCCAAGGATTTCAATCGTGTGTTATTAACCGTAAGTAACATGTTACGTGTTTGCAAAGAGACCCAAACAAGCTCCAGAAAGACGTGATGAACTCTAACATGAACCTCAACACAATTGCTAATGCCTCAGTAATAAACATGACATTTCCCGATCTAGAGCATGAAGCGCAGCGTCACAGGAGCCGAAAAGAGGCTTGTGCTCAGAGTCTAGAAATCCACAACAAAACTTCTTTGAATAATGAAAAGGGACATCAAAGTTCCCTGCTGGGAAGAGCTCGTCAAAGATGTGAACAAGGACCCGTGGGAACTGGATGCTAAATATTCTGGAAGCTAAATGTCCTGTAAATTTTATGTATTGAAGAGTCAGCTGTGATGAAGGGTATCGCTAAAACACTATTCTTTGGCCACTTTCATTGTTTATTCTAGAGGAAGAGGAAGTTCTTCTAGACTGACTGACTGACTTCGTACAGAGGATGTTCTTCTTCTCTGTCCACATTTTACTGCAGAGGAAATGTGCGTAGCTCTACTGTCGATGAAAAAGTGGGAAGCTACAAGAATGAAACGCCTTCCGACTGAGCTATTGCTCCTTGTCCACCATCGGTATCCCAATTTGCATCTTTAACGCATTTTGAAGGAGAGTTAAGTTTCACTATGCTGAACAAGTCGCGGCTAGTATTAATTAACCAAGAGATGTGAGACCTTTAATTACTATTTTCATACCACGCGTTATACATAATGAACATGGTTGTGGAGCTGCTGAAAACGCTTACCAGGGGAAGGCTTGAGAACGTTACTAGAGCCGCAAGAAATATAAATTGACACCAGTTCGTTCACTAGCCTAGGAGATCTAACTTGGACGCCAGCATGGAGAGAATGAACGTGGTTTGGAGGGCAAATCGTATTGCCATAAATACAGGTGCCATGTTGGTATAAGTGCCTTGAACGCTATCATCCCCGCAAGATGGATAATTGGCTCTTATGGTCCCGGAGATTCCTTCAGAATACCGGAATATCTGATGAATATTTGGAAAGATTACCTGAGTGAGCGTAGAATGTGGTTTGATATGCAGAAAGGGTGGCAAGTGGGCGTTTCATGAGTAGTCGAACTCGGTTGGGTTACGGGCCCTGACCTATGCAACACTTTATATAACGAGCTTATTATGCAGACTACGCGACGGATTCACAATTCAAGTTTAGCGCGATGATAAAACAAAGGGGGCGGGGGGGCTTTGACCAGCCGTTAATTTAGGGTTGCACTGAAAAAGTGGACATTCTGATGAAAAAAACAAATCGCCTGGGTGTGTAAGGAGAATAGACTATTACATGGTCCAAGAACACCGTCAAGTACTTAGGCTTGATTATTAATTGTAAGACGAGATTCCTTGTACAAATACCGCTGGCTACGGGCTCGGCTGCACTGGGAGTTAGTACTAAGCAGTCTCATAGCTCATATAGGCTTACTATAATCATTAAAAAAAGCCTTTTAATGTACATCTAGGAGGCCATGCTTTCAAACAAATCCGAAGTTCCGTCCACGTACCAGAAACATTTGATCCAGTTACAGAAGCGAGAAATCCTCCAAATCGTATTGGCGAACCACATAGGTCCAGAACCAGCGGTTGTTATTCCGGGGGTGGCGCTTTTCATCTGCCTAGGAGTAGACCATAAGAGAGTCTATTACCAAAACGTGAACACGAGAGGCAGGTCACATATGCAAGAGAGGCAACGAACTCACGCTATGTGGCAGGACAAGTGTAAAACAAGACTTGTGGTACGTAAAAACGCAACTCATTAGCGACATGAGGCGATGGCTTAGTCGAAGGAATGTTGATACCATCCAAACCATCCAAATCATTGGAATTTGTTGTCTCTCCTCTCCAACATGTGGAAAATGCAGTGCACAGACCTCCTGTTCTACCCGGGGATTCGTAAACAACGTCTACCACACATTTTTCAAGCGCAAGTGGTGGGCAAACGAACCTCCACTCCTTTGCGAGAGGATTGTCGAACTCTCTCTGAAAATAACTCTCTCTCTGAAATCTATCTGATATAATTTTATCATCAATTGACAAACAAAACCGTGTAGTATATTATGCTCGGGTGGTTTCCATGGCAAAGAAACGGTAAAAGAATAAAGGATTATTTTTACAGTAATCTCTACCACTTACGTTTCAAACGGCTAAAAAAGAGGGCTCCTCTAAACAAAGGCATAGTAAGGTAAATAATTGTCATTTACAGGTTAGATCACAGGAAACAATTCAAAAAAGCAATCAAATTGAAATTGAGTTATCCTTTCAAAAGGATAATGCTGGTTCACACCCACGCACAAACATTTTTGATGACAGGCCTAAAATTCGTTACCAGAGCTGGGAATTTGGATGCAAAAGTATGTAAACATCAAAGAGTCCAAACTTTTGGCCTTCAGACTACATTTCGGTTGTTGCTGAGTTCACTTGCTGGTAATCTTCAATAGAGGTTTTTGCAAGAAACTTGTCACGGTTCTTTGGTGAAAAACTCAGAAGTTTCCCAGCGACAACACTCCGGTTTCTTCTAAATTTTAATAAATCACAGTGGCACATATTCATTTCAATAAATTCAATTTAAATTTTTTTTTAGAAAATGGTTTTAAATATCCATTACAAATAGGATCCGACTGCATCCTCGGCTCATAAAATAAGAATGAATAAAATTTCAAATGAATATTCCGAGAATGCCAATTCTGAATTCTAAGGAAGCTTTCACGAAAAAATTGTGTCCTAAAGTAACTAACTTGCTGTGTGAACAACTGCAAACTACTATGAAAAAATTTCTGTGTATTATTAGAAAGTGCTTTGTAATAAAAATTGATTTTTTCAGTGAACAAAACGCACTCGGAATTCTTTTAAAAATGAATTTTATTGTTCTGCCACGTAGGGTTCCAGGAATTTTAAGGTCCAACAAACTCTGATACGAGGTTTATTCAAAAAGTATCGAGAATTTTGAATTTTCCCGGGCTATGTATGTTCGATTTTTGATCTTTTGGTGGCGTTATGTTGGTACACATGGCCCTCACTTATGTTGACAATTCCGGCCATTTTGAATGTCCAGTCAGTTTTTGACAGTTATTGTGCGTGGACGTGTTTTAGCTTGTCTTCGATTTTCGTCTATCCCAAAAAATGGATCAAAGAATTTGTATTCAATTTTGTGTGAAGAACAACTTAAAGTGCGCGGATGCATTCAGAATGTTGACTGTTGCATACGGCGAAGCTACTTTCGACAAAAGCAACGTTTATCGATGGTACTAAATGTTCTCAGAGGGACCGAAAAAAGCACGCCAAGTTCGGTCGAATGTGAAGGTTTTGCTGACAGTTATCTTCGATTGCAGGGGCGTGGTGCATTATGAGCTCTTGCCGCAGGGTAGAACGGTCAATAAGGAATATTACCTTCAAGCAATGCGCAATTTGCGAGAAGCAATCCGCCAGAAACGCACGGATTTGTGGAAGAACAAAAATTGGCTTTTGCACCATGATAACGCCCCTGCTCACATATCGTTACTTGTGCGCGAATTTTTGGTCAAAAAGAACACTCTAATAATGCCGCAGCCACCGTATTCCCCAGACCTGGCCCCCTATGACATTTTCTTGTTCCCGAAACTGAAGAGACCCATGAAAGGACGACGCTACGCCATGATTGAGGAGATAAAGACGGCATCGAAGGAGGAGCTGAACAGGATCACAAAAAATGATTTCTCAAAATGCTTTGAGGATTGGAAAAACATTATCACAAGTGTACAATGTCTGACGGGGATTACTTTGAAGGGGACAAAATATATATTCATGTATATATAGTGAAATTAAATAATTCTTGAAAAAAACATGAAATTCGCGATACTTTTTGAACAAACTTCGTACGTGAGTAAAAATTAGAAAAGGAGTACTAGGCGCTAGAGATTAGACATGGAAGGTTCCTATAGACAATTTTCTTCGGTTTTGATGTAAGATTTTGATGCCCTTTATAGCATATGGAAATTCATTCTTTTTTCCCTTTGAGATCCCGTTTGAATTCAATTCGGACGCGTTGTTTTTTATTGTTATGTAAATATCACAAAATGTATCTTAATCAAAAATATGTCGGAATATAATCATTTTCTGCAAGTAATTTAGTGTTACACTTCATGGTTTACGAGATTTGTCGCAAAAGTATGGATCCCATCTTTATATCTTCGACCCAGAACGTTCAACGTGTATAAATCGAACGTTATCGTGTATAAATGCAGACTGCAACCCTTTAGAAACTTATCTTATGCCGCAGTTTGTCTCAAGACGCTTTAGTTCACACATAACGTGCATTTTTTTCATATAAGTTTGATCGTCATCTTTCGCAACGAATTCGCATCAAGTTTTGTTTAAATTTTGAGCGGACTAGCTGTTAAATTAATTCATGTAAAGAGTAAAGCATTTAAGAGACGAGAGCACTAGTAAATCACGAACAAAAGCTTGATAGGAGCGGTTGAGATGGCCACTCGTCAGTTAGTAGTGAGTCTCGCTCTGACAGGTCTTCAAGCAAAATACCGTAAGAAAACGTCAAAAGTTCCGACTTGCATTTGAAGGTGATCATCGGTTGATTGAACGCGTACTAGAAAATGATTCTGATAAACCCCAAATTGCTGTTTGGAGGAAATCAGCCGACAGCCAAATCTGTTAATGGTGGAGTAGAAGAGTCTCTGCTTTGAATTCGCTCCGAACAACTTAGAAATGGTTTGTTATGGCAGAAATGTACTCAAAAATTATCTTACTGGTAGTAAACCATAGAATCACGTCAACGATCCTGAAAAAAAAAATGATAGGATTCTGAATCACAAAGCTCCAGAAAATCACTTCAAAGTCGGAGCAATGATAAGACGATGATGACTGTGATAATGATAAGACGATGATCTTTGATTAGAAAGTTGTTGCACCCCACGAATACGCTCCGAAAGGGCAAACAATCACTAAAGAATATTACATTGGAGTATCCGAAAGACTGCGTGATACAGTAAAAACAAAATTGTCGCATTTTTTGTCAAGTAGTAATTAGTTGCTTCACCATGACAATGTGCCAACGTATTCATCGAACCTTGTGCAGAAACATTTGAATAAACATCAAGTCGTTGAATTCCGGAAGACTCCGTACAGTCCTGATATAGATTTTTGTTACTTATGGCACTTTTCCACATTACAAATGTTGCTCAATGGTCATTGGCTCGATGATGAAGATACGTTTGAAACTATTGCAACGAGTGCATTAGTGAGTCTTCGTACAGTCCCGAAACAACTCCTTGCGACGTTTGGCACTTTCCCACATTAAAAATGCTGCTAAAAGGATATTGGCTGAATGACAAAGAGATGGTAGAATCTAATTGAACGCATGCACTAAAGACAATCCCGAAAACTGATCAATCCAGGATGGCTTTAGGAAGCAGAAACTCCGTTCGTACCGTGTTGTTCACTAAAACGGGGACTAATTCGAAGGATGTTCCTTATTGGACGATAAGAAATGGCACCAAGGCGGCATTATGAAGGTAGGCTCGTATTTTGAATACATACATACCTCTTGTCCTGATTAACATTAAAAATGCTCGTAGAAAGCGCTCAACAACAACCTACACAATTTTGTTTTACAGAATCTTAATCGTAGAAAAAGAACTCATTGGATTTGATTCGATTGGTAGATATTCTTAAACTGCAAAGGTCTATGAGAACTGCAGATAACTTTTCGCCGAACTCCATTACAACACCAACAAAGGATGCAATACTGCTGGTGGGTGTGGATACTTGATAAGAGCCTTATTCAGTGAAATTTTGGGGATGAACTGAAATGATTTTTTCGGAACTTTCTACGTTTCCTGAAAGCTAGCCTTGAAAATTGGAAATTCGCCTATAGACTGAAGATTATACAACTACTCAGTTTCGTAGCCACTACAAACTATAAAAAAAACATATTTGAGATTCCCGGTGCTAAAAAAATCGACCACGCACAAAAAGAAATGCATTTTCACAGTAGCGAACAATCTAAATATAAAAAGCTAATTAGGAGGTAATGTGCTTTATGGTGTATCTCATTAAAAAGC
The DNA here is from genome assembly GCA_954870665.1 of Stratiomys singularior. NCBI lineage: Eukaryota > Metazoa > Arthropoda > Insecta > Diptera > Stratiomyidae > Stratiomys > Stratiomys singularior. Next base: position 22,580,264 of record OX940881.1, on the reverse strand, counting down.
GCATTATTCAAAAATGAAATGGAAATTACTTTCTCTCTGTCTCTTGATTTAGTTTTTTTTATGAACTTATAAATTTTTCTGCACTCAGTAGCTCACATTCGATGTACACCGGCACAATGCATTAACATTTGAAGATGCTTCTTTCTTGGATCACACCAATCAGAAACAAACCCAAGAAGTGAAATGGAATATCTTAATGTCTTTTGGAAAGTATCTGGAGACGATTCCATCGAAGAAAAAAATTTAAACAAATGTTATGTGTGCATGCGAATGATCATTACTCGACTGCAGTACCGAATATTATTTCAAAGATAGTTTTCACACGTAGGTGTCTTCATGGGGGACTTCTGCTTCCTTTTCACACGTGAATGGTCAAGGGACACAACTCTCTGTTCGACCGAACAAAATAAAATCTGGCCGGTGTATTTGCTTACGTCTAATTTCATTGCTACGACTCCAGGCAAACTTTTTCCTAGTGCAAATATTTTCGTATCTATCTTCGCCATCAGCATCTTTTCACCAATGCGCTCATAATTAAGAGTCTTGTTGTGTTACGGGGCATTAATTACAATAAAGCTTGGTGCGTTCGCTGTGGTGCATTGGTGATCGATACGCTTGTTAAAAACACTTGGGAACATTAAAGCGATACCAGAAGACAAAACGACAAATTGACCTCGCTGCAAGGACAACAGCCAAACGGCTGCTGGTGCTCATTGTTTATGCGGCAACATCTAGAGGTCGTCTTGATTTTGAAAATACGTACCGGATAACACTGAAGCTTGATTTGATCTTAAAACGATTGCTACTATTAAGTAGATACTTTGGCGCGTTTCGAGCTGTGCCGGAGTTATCTGCAAGTTGGTCGTTGTGGATAGGAAGTCGTGGCGTATATGAGCTTTTAATTAGATATCTCATTTCCGCTTATTTCAAGGGACCAGACTCGTCCTTAAGAACGTACACAAGCTGTACGTAGTGCATGTCAAATAACTACAAAAATTTGGAAGCAACAAGCTGACGATAAAATCCAATTAGTCATATCTTAACAACTCCAACTCGAGTATCTCAAAAGCTGTTGAGATTTATCTGCATTCCACCCAATTTTCCCATTGTCACTTTCATTTTCATCTTCACCATTACACAATATCGCACCAAAACAACAAACTCTACATGATCAGGCAGTCGTATCTTATTTTTTGCTTTCTTTCGAACATCTTCCGAATATTTTCACTAATGAATATTTGTTATGCTCGAGAAAGTTTAAATTTACATTTTTTTTTGACTTGTTGAAATATTCATTTCGTGAAATTACACTGAAAATTCCAAATTCATAATTTTGAATGGCACATTAGGCCGGGCCAATAGCATTTGCATATAAAACTTATAATCGGCAGCAGTTTTTTTAAGCAGATTTTTTGTTTCATGTTTCATTTTTTCCATTTCCATGCATTTTCCACTCATAAATGATGTGCATGGATTTCAGTATTGTTTCGTTTTGGTTCGTAAATCTTAAGGGGATATTGTTTATTGAAAAGGTTATCAACATAACGGCGGTAGTATGAAAACCAAGTGAAAGATTTGATATCTTCAACAATAAGATTATGCTGTTGCGTAGACTTTGCATTGAAATTGTATTGTTCAGATGTTTGAAGATGTTTCCGTTGCGAAAAAAAACTTCCAAACTGATTTATTGATGGACAAGACAAAAGGAAACATGAAAATGAAAAAAAAACCAACAGAAACAAAACCTAAACTCTCTGTGAAAAACACTTGCAATTAAATGTTCAATTTGAAGCTAAAAAGTAATTTATTAAGTATGAACAGGGTCAGTGCTGTACTTTTCTAACATATGAATATTCATTTGGTGAAGAATGTTTATGGTTATAAGAGGTTCGTCCCAAACTGTATCGAACCTACTTACATATCTCCGGGTTGATGTTATTCGTTATCATTCGGTGAGAGACATCCTTCGAAGTAGTCGCCGTTTGATTGAACAACACGCTCCTAGCGGCGCTCCACTTTTCAAAGCTGTTCTGGAAGTCCGTTTTGGGAATTGTCTTCAGTGCATTCGCTGTACTACCATCTTCTTCTTGTCGGCATTTATAATATGGAAAACAGCCGAATTCCCAAGGAGCCCTGTCCGAACTACACGGGGGCTTGCACAGCTATAACACTTTGTAAAATATTGCTGCATAAGCTTCGATACTGGTTAAATAGACTTTAACGTAGTTTTCTTTAGTGATTGTTTGACCTATCAGAGCTTGTTCGTCGTGCAGAAGAATTTTCTAATAATTGAAAACGATACGTCGTCTTAACTTTATAAATTTCAACAGACTGATTTTTGTATTTTTCTTATTTCAATAGTAAACACTTCCAAGAATTACATGTGAAAATTTCAGAAAGGTTTGCGAGCGCTCCATTCCAAGTCATAGAAACATGCGGCCCTTCACTGTGAAAACGGTAGAGTGAATTTTACATGTGAAAAAAAGTTATTTAAACGCGCTGTGGAAGCTGAAAAAGCTTTGATTCCGAAGGAAAAAGCTTTAAAAACGTCAAAAAAGAAAAACGTCAGGGAAAAAAGAAAACGTCACTCAAATCAAAACAAGTTCTCGCTCTAAAAACTGCTGCTTGGACAAATTAGTTGATGAAAGAGTTGTCAACTTATCATGACTCAGCTATTTCACATTGTGAAAATTCAATAAATGATATTCGTGATACAATCTTGGCAACATATTATCAATTACAGAAATTTGTGGTAAATCAATTTTCCCATTTTCACTTAGAACTTATAAGTGATTAAAACCCTTGCTAAGCTAACTCAGCGAAGACTCATGGGTGCGGAATTTCTGATCAAATTTGTCGAATATCCCGAAAGTGAATTAATATTGAGAAAGGTGGAAAGAGCTCAAGATGGTTTCGAACACGCGTCCCTGCCACTTCTCCTCAGGTGCCAACTCACAGGCCGGGACGCATCGATTGGCACTACCAGCTTAGTCCCGGCCTGTGAGTTGGCACCTGAGGAGAAGCGGCAGGGACGCGTGTTCAAAACCAGCTTGAGCTCTTTCCACCTTTCTCAACATATTATCATAAAATTTCGACTAACACTAAACCAACAGTCCTACTTGTGCCAATTCTTAATGCAAAGATCGACAAAGTGAAGCTTTAAACATATTCGAAACATTAAAAGCATCTTCGTGTCCCCTCTGCAGAAATTCCAGAAATTTTAAAGCCCATATATCAAGATTTGACTAAAGACGCCTTATTAAAAACATGCTTAATTGTCTCGCTTTAATAATAATAATAATGTAATAAAAATTAAATGTATATTAAGGGTCTAAAAATGCTTAACATTGCTGGATTACTCCCTGTTAGGATTTCAACGAAAGGATATGAACTTTATTACTTTTTATGAAAGCAATGAATTCAAAAAGGGTGTCTCAAAAAAGAGACAAAATTATAACACGGCGAGAACTGCAGCAAGTATGCCCCAACAGCCGATGACCATCGAATCCGTGGAACTGAAAAAAATATCAAACTGGGAGTCGAGAGGTAGGAGGGCGAAACACATATTCAGAAAAGATCGCACCCCGAATCAGTAACAATATCCATACTTCATATTATAGGACAAATCCGAGTACTATTTCAATTTAAAACTTCAAACAAGTTTTGACTAAGACTTTAGTTTTAAATTTAGTTCAAAATTTCACAAATCATGTTTCTCAAATATTTTATCAAAGTTTCCGATCATTCCTTATTTGTTTTCGAAAAATATTTGTGACAGAATATCAATTTTGTTGGTTTTTCGTGTTATGATGAGAAAATCATCATTTTGAATCATATTTTCTTAAGAATGTTCAAAAAGAAAGTGAATTCAACTGGCTTTTGTTTTTCTTTTATGGCGTCAAAATTCACTAAAGAGCTTGAAGGAGGATTGGGGCGTGTTATAATCCTCATATTCGAGTCCACAATTATACCAGACGTTGATCTAGTCAGAATCAATATTGAACTGGAGAATTTCCATGACTGCATCTACCAGAACTAACTGAACTGATACTTTGATGCTAGAAAGCCGAATTCCATAACACAGTCAAACAGTAAGTGGGATTCAAACCTGATCGGTAATGCATCCAATTTGTGTTCTATAACTCGACACTATTCAATTTTTTTAGATCCTTTGATTCCTTTATTGATTGCAAACTCATCACAAGCGCCGATGAAACTTTGATTTGGCGTCACATCTTTACTTTATCGAAGTCAGCATTATGGATATATTATTGCATATTGCTTAATAATGATTTGAAATGGGGAATCCGGTCACAATATTTTTCTTTTGTCAGGAATCGTGAACTGTCAAAAGAAAACCGATTTCCTGTGAGTTTTATGCATTCGAATGAAATATTCACGAAAACCAAATCGTAGCCTTTTCCAGAATATCAATTTGCACTCTAGACTGAGTTATAAGAGAGACCAGAATTCATACCATTTATTTTGTAGGAATACTTTTCTTTTGTTTCTGGAAGAGAATCATTCGATAACTGAAAATTTCTGAAATTTAACAACCTATTTTGTGGTTTAGTTATACTTAGAAGTCGATACTTAAAAACAATCACTAAGAAGTTAGCAGCTCCTTTTCAAGGCTTTACGAAAATGACGAATAGCCATCATTACCACATTACTGGCAGTCTTTTCTTCATAACTGAATTTTTTTGTATGCTCTAAGGTTCTCAGAGAGGTAAACAAAAAGTGGTTTGAAGTTCATATCACCACTAGCGTTAGCTTCCAATAGTAATGTCAATCGGTCTTTCATTGGTTTATGCCCAGGAACACTTTTTACATCTTTCATGATGTACGTACGGTTCAGCATGCGCTTCCTTAATAAACCAGTTTCGTCACAATTAACTATTTGTTCTAGACGATATGCTTCTGTTCCAATGATTTTTCAAAATTTGAAACAGTTCTTCTAGTACTGTCAGACTAGAACCCTCCAGTGTTGGACTCATCATACATTAATACGTGTTTTATTCCAGACCTCTTTTTAAATTTTGCAAACCAACCAGTGGTAACTTTAAATTCTAACTCCTCGGATGTCAAAACTGGAGTTTGTTCTTTCAATTTTTCTAACCTTCTCTATAATGATAGAGCCATACTAGTTACATCTCTTTTAATTTACCGTTTATTTATCCAAATTAAAAGCAACCTCTCCATTTTTTCATGAATGGAACTTCTTTTCTCGCAATTGTAATTTACGTTACTCCTTAAGTCTACTTGTTGAAGCTTGAGTCTACTTGATAACATCTTTTTTAAGCTTAGATTGTGCATACTGTAAACCTGTTGAAGCCATACTGTCTCATAACATCAGCCATTTTCTGTCTACTCTCTACTTTGGCTTTAATCTCTTTCTTGGTTTTATGAAGAGCATAATTTGTGACATTCCACGCTTTTCGGGACCCATAATATTGTCAGATTTTAAGTTTTTTCTAAAAAGGACTCGATATGCACATACGAAAATTTAGAGGAACAGACATCAACTAGCGCACACAATTGGCAAAGTTTCGGCGAATACTAGCTACGCTGCGGTATGTGACAAAATGGGAAATCGAGTCGTGCCGACGTGATAGAGTTCATGTTAGCACTGCACGTGTGTTATTATCACATTATGCTCCGAGAGCCGAAAAATGTTCGTTAGAATTCGTTTGGTTCGTTATCCGAATATGTGTTCGTTATCGTACCACAGAAATCTTTTGTGAAATTGTTCGCTATCTGATTTGTACGCAGTACAAACTGTTCGTTAGCCACTGTAACGTAGTCTTCAAATACAAATAAAATGACACATTGGGTTACAATGTCAAAAAAAACATAATGTACTAAGTTCGTGATTTTGAGGATATTTCTAACGTTAAAAAAAATAAATTTAATTTTTAAAATGGTATAAGGCATTGTAGGTCCTTCGAACCGTATATCTTGTGAGGACGAGTTTTGGCTTTTTCTAGACATCATCAGTTCCTTTTATTTACTTAATGAAAAATACTTTACTGATTACCAATGATTTTAATAGGTAACTGAATTTTTCAAAAATTTCAAATAACGCCTTTGCTTTTATCCCGACGACTGTGAAAGCCAGCTTCTACACATAGAATACAAATGAATGCTTATACAAATCTACGATGATGATTGACCTAACTCCTAATACTAAGGTTCCGATATGTGGTCCCTTATGCAAGCATCCGAATTAAGTGTTAAGTAGCTTCACCAGAAGCGTCCTTAACAAAACTATTGTAGCAAAATGATTGTTGAAAATGCTTGATATTGTAGCAAACCAGAGTAGAAATGAATCAACGGGCTAACCATGTGAAAGACTTTTTTTGGTCTTGGAGTTTGGGACTCCTAGTAGCGCATGCTAGCAGACTACCCATTAAACACCCCTCCTGTCAAAATACTCTAGCATGGAACTGTTTGTCACATTACTTCGGGCTAGGCCTCTTTTTACTTCGCCCTAGGGCGCCGTCAGCGTAGAGAAATCTCCCTCCAGCAGGAAGGGGCAGGATGGAGGAGCACTGCTGGAAAGGAGAACCTCCTAGACCCCGCGCCAAAGGTTATCCATGTTACCTTTTTTTGCTGTAAGTATTGCTCGCGTGTAATGTGCCACACAGGTCTATTTGTCCAAAGTTTTCAGCATTACTCCAACCAGATTGTCTGGAGAAAGCTCTCCAATTACTTCCCACAAGTCCTACTGCATCCTGTTCCACCTTGTACAGTTGACGAAGGTGTGACATGCGTCGTCTCTTTGCCCTGGGCAGAAAATGCAGTCTGGGGATCGGGACTTACCAATATTGTGCAAGTAAGACTAAAAATACCCACGCCCGCTAAAAAGCTGGGTAAGGTAATAATCAGTCTCATCGTGTCTTCGATTTAGTCACGATCTCACGTTCTCTATAAGGCGGGCAGTCCAGCGGCTATTAGAGTCACCTTCCTAGGACTTTTGCCACTCGAGTATTATGTGCTGCCTCTCGGCTGACAGCATATTTTGAACCATTCCCTTTTCTGTCTTAAATTCTCCGTCGCTCTTGCAATGAGGACGATGAGAATCACTCCTGCGATTACCAACACCGCCGACTCAGAGACAGTGCGGTAGGCAGACGCAACCCGCAAAGCTCTTCGTATCTGTACCTGCGCCAAACGCTTTCGGTACAGCTTCTTACTAAGAGCTGTGGCCCAAACCTCATAGCCGTACAGTAGCACTGACTGTACAGCACTCATGAGGAGTCGGCGTTTGCTCGGTGTGGGTTCACCGATGTTGCACACGAGTCGACTTAAAGCCGAAACGCCTATCGCGGCCTTTTTCGCCGTTGCCCTGATCTGTTCCGAAATGCTCATTTTCAAATCGATCAATAGTGCCAAATATTTTATTGCAAGTTTAGACTCCGATCTTCATAGGAATTACCGTGGGAATTCTTTTCTTCGTGAGAATGACCACCTCGGTTTTCTCCAGTGCCAAACTGAACCCGCGGGTGGTCATCCACTTTCTCACTTGACGCATTAGCATTCCCAACATGTGCTGCGCATGTCCGACTGTGCGCCCAACGACCAGTGCTGCTTTATAATCCGCAAAGCCGCCCAAGCGCGACTCATCTGGCTGCTCAAGCCTCAATAGCCCGTCATATGAGGCGTTTCACAAGTCTGGTCTCAGTATGGAGCCTCGCGCTACACCAGACGTCATCTCCATACTTCGCCTCCCATCTTGTGTATCATAGAGCATGCTACGGTCCTGTAAGTAGTCCCTCAAAATCCGCATCAGATACCATGGCAATCGGAAAGATTTTCCCAATGTGCCAAGAATATCCGCCCATCTGGCAGAGTTGAAGGCATTCCTGACGTCAAGCGTCACTAGCAAAACAACTCGTTTGGAATCAGTTTTGTGCGCTTCGGTTCGACGGACTGCATTCACCACTTCCATGATGGCATTGGAAGTGGATCGTCCTGCTCTAAAGCCATACTGCCGAGGAGATAGGTCCCCTGCAGCACGAATTGCGTCAGTGAGTCTTCTTTTGGTGAGCTTTTCGAACACTTTCCCGGCTGTGTCCAGCATACAAAGCGGGCGGTATGTAGAAGGCAGCTCGGGGTCCCCTTTCCCCTTGCTGATCAATGCGAATCTCACTACCTTCCAGCGAGATGGAAATACATCTTCTCTCAGGCAAGCGTTGAATACATTGAGAAGCAAGTCAGGCCAAACGTGGAAGACCCTTTGTAGCACCTCGGTTGGAATGCCGTCTGGTCCTGGTGCCTTTCGAGCTTTCATAGAGAGCACCGTATCCTCCAGCTCATCTTTTGTGAAGAATTGACATTCCACTGAATCCACCTCGTGGGCGGCATCAACACGGATAAGATGAGTTGGAACATCAACACGGATAAGATGAGTTGGGAACAGTGCCTGCACTATGCCGTCCATCTTGTCTGTTTGAAGTAAACAGTCTTTCGAAAGGTAGCGAGGTTGCGCCACACTACCTTGTAGCCGAGCCCCATGGATCCCTGTTTGTGTCGTCCGTAAGTTCTCGCCAGCAGCGTGCCTTCATCTCGTTGATGAGTCTTCGGAGTTCTTTCCTCGTTGACTGGATGCCTCCTCTACGCTTCTCGAGCACTGAGCTGCACGTCGACGTCTGTGACACTCGCCTCGTTTGTCTGCGATATTTTTGATCACCAATGTACAGCAGGCCTGTCGTGTTGAGGCCTCCGTCGAGGCATAGATAAGCTGCAGGCAGAAGTGATGAGACTCATCGTTGACTCCACCATTGAAAAGTGAAACTCCACTTCACCAAGTGAAAGACATGGATGAATCATTGATACCGAAAAGGGTGGTTTTCGGAAGAACTAAAGAATGAACACCAGCAGATAAGGCAGGGCGAAATCAATCGTTGCAAGTAATGTGAGGTTGTTCGGATTTGACGATTAGAAAACGCGACATTCCAAAAAGTCATTCCAAAAAGTACTTTTCAAAACGATATCAACATACTTTTCTTCGCAAATCGGGACGAAAAAAGCATGATCACATAATTATTTAAAAAAAAGTGAATTGGGTCTTACCACAACCGTATATTGCTGATTCGGGTCCGCTTCCAATGGATCAACGTATAACGTTTGTTCATGATATGATGCTGGTGCTGTAGCGCCTATATTATTACGTAAACCTATTGGTGAATATCCACCATTTGGGACATAACCATTTCTGGAAGTAAACGATGGCACAAAACGACTTTGAGCCGCTTGAGGGAAATAGAAGTCGGAAGCATCTGAAACGAAAAAACAAAACAAAAATAAATAAATTTAAAAATATAGAAATTACCAGGAAGTACAGAAAAACTTACTTAACTAATTTGTTTTTACTAACTAAATTGGACAGGAAAGTAATTACTACGTAAATATTATAGCACAAGGAGTCCTTCAAAATACGAAAATGATTGCTGCTTATTAATTTTGCTAAATTCAATTGATAATAATTTGGGAAACGTTGGAAGTTGAATTTATATTCAGAACCATCAATGCGAATTTCTTGAACATCATTTAGAGATAACATCAAGGCTCTGATAATTGGGCAAACAGAATTTTTTAATTACTTTTACTCTCATAAATGCAATCAAAATTTTCGCATCACATCATAAATTGTTTGAAAAATCTCCAAACACATACATATGAGTTTGATGAACATTTGAATATCTTCTAAATTATTCTTGTTTCAACATTATAGACCGTCTTTTTTCATAGTTATGTACAAGAAGTGATCACCACAGCCCAGCAAAGTCATTGACATCAAGGTCATGCTCTTGTTGGTCATACGTGTAGGATAACTTCTTGAAATTTACCGCATGCAACAATTTTGTCATCAAATGATACCACAAAATTTACATATAGGCATGTTCTTCGTAGACACCTCTAACAAGTTTACGATAGTGTTTCTATTAGTTCACTGTTAAAGCGAATTTCTTCTGCCTTTTCTTTTTCTTCAAGGTAATTGTATCGCCAATTGTGCAGACATTGTTATAGTGTTGTTTCTGAAGGCGACGACCGCGAGGCGTCGCGAAATTTCATTCCGGTCCGTTCCATGTTCGCGAATAATGTTAAATGTTCAAATAAATTTGATTTCATTAACCCTGAAGCGATAAAACATTTGAAAGTGTTGATTAGTCTGGAATCGAAGATGAAAATTTGATTGTTCGATTGATTGATAAGCCTATGAGGTCCTTGCCATAATCAGCGGTTTGAACAAAATTTTGAGTCATTTAAGAAATTTTCCTGGAACTGTAGGAAACTTTAGGCAAATTTCAGTTTAGTCATGGAAGTATCGAATCAAATAGGTGAGTCGGCAAATGTGATGCTTACAGATTATGACTGGATTCCCTGTGAAATTTTCCCTTAGAGAAGGGTTCCATATGAAAGGGAAAGGTTTCATGTTGTTTTCTTTTGTAGAATTTCGCATCATCGTTTTCACCTTAAAACAAAATGAAAAGAAAGAAATGAATTCTCTCATGGAATTGATGGAAGGACGATTGAATTTCGAACAGAAGAACACGCGATTCTCATCCCCACCAGGACTTTTCTCTCAATCCCCATCTGTGCCTTTGCTGTTCTACTATAAGCTCTAACTAAAAATTAAATGTATTATCTAACATTTTAAGGACTAAGTACTTAAAACCAAATGAATATTTCCACCATTATGATCCTCCAAATATTTCGACCCTGAATATCAAAAGAAATGGACTAGTAACTCTTATAAGTATTTCCTGAAACGGGATACTTACAGATTGCCTCTGGTTTATTGGTTAAATACTCATGAGAACTAATTCTATGAATTATTTTACATCTTCCATGTACATACATGTGCAGCTCCTCCTATAGTATTCAGTCGTCGTTTGATCAAAACTATCGCACAATCTAAAAATGATGACCGTACTAACACAATCCCGTTCATATCAAAGATTGAGGATGAGTTGGGTTCCTTAAATACTTCCTTTAATCCGGTCCGAATTTTTTCAATAGGGTTGGGAATTTGATGAATAATGATTTTCCGAATAATCTTATGTTTCCCGCCGTCATAATTTTCTGATTATTTTTCAGAGGAGATACCAACGCATCTGCAATTACATTCCAATGCACTATTCCGCAGGAGTAGAGTTAACCAATGAAGTTGCATATTTTCGAAGAGGAGTCGAGATGTCTGAAGCCAAAGGAGTCGAAAATCAATGTTCGTGAAACGATCCTTAGATCTTTTCTTAGCCCGAAGATTGCCTCAGGACGCCCTAGATGGCTTGCAAAAAGAGGTAAAATAAACTTTGACAATTGATGAATCATAATTTTGAGTCCTTGTAAATCGGAAGTTCTTATTTGTGTGTTCAGTTGATTTGCATAGAAATTGATTGGGGCTCCTTTGAAGAATGGATTCGCGCTCATTGCCATTCGTTCTACAAATGATCCCTGGAAAATTATTATCCTTTTATCCAAATTATCCTTTCTCAATTATTCTGTTACGCTAATTTTACGTAATTTTGTAACTGAGAAAGTTTTTATTGGACTTTCATAACCTTATTTTCCCCATTGACGGATTGTTTCGTATGCTTTTTAATTATTCCTTGTACCTTCACCAACTTACACCTTCCTTAAAAAGTTGCAATCATGCTGATTGATTAAGGATCAATAACAGTTGGCAATTGATCCCAGCGCTACTTCCTACTTCAACCTTTTTCTTTATCAACAAAATGTTTTTTTTTTAGTCATCGAAATAAAGGGATTTTATAAAAAGTGTTTGGAAACAGTTTTATTTTGAATATTCCTACAAATCCTTTCAATTTTTCATGATGGATGGCTTAAAAATCGAAATCACATTTTCCAGCGGCTTTTCAATCATCTGGAGGCTCCCTGGTGGGCGGATAACGGAAGGTCTTTCAAGGTACGCATGTAGGCTTGATTGGCGACACTTGTCGTTCCATGGTGGTGACGTTGGTGAGACTTATTTATTTTTGGGAGTTGAAGTAAGTCTACTAAGGCCAATTTGGTTATTGGAGGGGTCGAAGAGTCGTAGCGATACCATTTCCCATCAAGGAATCCATCAACTTGCAAGAGTTGTGGCACATTGTCCTGTGTCAATTTCCAACGATGGCTAGCCTCATCCGGTTGCCCCTTCTTCTTAGTCATCAATTGGCATAGAAGAGCGATGAACATGACTTCTTCTATGAAATCGCTGATTTGACGCCACGGTGTGCCAATCGAAACGTTAACGCAATGTTTTAGGGTCCTATTAAAAAACCCAACGTTCATCTCCTATGATTACTTCCTGAAAAATCCAAGTTGTTCTTTGAAGTTTAAGGGTTTCGCTTTTAATCGTCTGTCAAGACCTTCGCGACGAGTTTGACGAAGATCTACCACATCACAATATTTTCACTTACAATAATGTGCGCTGTGGTCTTATCAATGCCAATTTGATCCACATTCATGACGAAATTTAACTTAATGCATGCGTTGCACGTTGGTATTTGACAGTGACCGTTTTACAGTGCTTTTCATTTTCTTGACACGTCTGATAACGATTGAAAACTGCAGTTTTAGACATACTTTCATCCCTGAAATTCATTCTTCCACTTAGCGGATCATGTCTAGCGTTTTAGTTCCCGACTTTACCAGCCTAACTCAAAATTTTAAGGACCATTGTTGGAAGTATCACCATTTTTTAAAATTTTGAACTCAGAGTAAATTGATAGGTGAATCGGCTAACTAAAAATAAGACTCCTTTGCTACTACTTCTACTAATACTACTACTACTCCTCATACTACTACTACTACTACTACTACTACTACTACTACTACTACTACTACCATACTACTACTACTACTGCTGGTGTGTTTTGAAGGTCCTAGAACACTGTGACTTAAAATGACGCAAGGAAGCCATTTTTTCCAATACTTTTTTAAAAAAAACTCTGTAAATACTGAAGCAAGCAGAAATTTCTTCGCGGGCCTTTTGATGGGCGAACTTACTTAACTCACGTCCTTAATGACATGTGGAGTCTGATAAATAAGAACCAAAAAAGAACGCAACGAGCGACCGAAACAGGTGGCTTTTCTGTGGAACTTCGAGAAGAACTCAGAAACAAGGGCATATTTGCAACAATTGTTAAGAACCTGCTGCGGTCGTAAGCTGTGGTCTCGATTGACTACTAATTATCTCTGTGGAAATAAGAAATACTTTGACCATCTTCCTAATCGTAGCATATTCAGAACGAGAGTGACCCCTGTCAATCGCAGAGGAAAAACGGCGTAATTATTTACGTTCCAGACAATAACGCTATGTAACACGTAGTCAATAAGAAAATATAAATCGGCTGGAGTGATCCGCCCTCTGCGCTATAGATGCCTAGCATTTGGTCATGTCGCCCAGCTTATAAAGTGCCTTACTGAACAAACCTGTGCTACAAGTGCGATCCTCCCGACCATCAAGAGAAAGAATGGACAAATGTATGGTAGCATTCAACATTTTGTGCAAATGAAAAAATCTGGAGCCCGAAGGTCTTTCTTATGACCCAGGAAGTGGAAAGTGTCCGAACTGTGCACGACAAAAAGCATGCTGCGATCCGAGTCCTGTAGATCAGCAAGCAATGGAGCTCACCCTTCACAGAAGTTTGTTGACCAAGTTTTGAAAATAAAAAAAGGTGAGCTGTTTTTGGAACCTGCCCAGCATCACAACAGCAATGAACTAGAATGCTATTGGAACCCATTTGCCACTGATCCAATCTGGGTGCAGGATAGGATCTTGCTCTCATTTCAGAGCCATATCTGCTGGAAAAACTTTGTGCTGATTATGATTGGATACAACATCTCAAGCCGAAAGAGCTAATTTCATCGTTTCAGAGCAATAACGATGAAATGGAGGAAGCTGTTTCGAGCACGGAAGAGTCGATCATAGTTGGTAGTGACTACAATCTACAAAGTGTTTAATGGGAAATTTCATCCCGATTGTAGACGGTAAAGAAACCTGAAAATAGTAGCTAAAACAGGACTTGTCATGAACATTTGCAACATGGGGTAGCAGCAGGGGCTGTGGGAGCATCCTGAATGTCCGTATCGGAATTTACAATACTCAAATGGGAGACAGTGGTCAGCTACTCGGTAAGCGATTACCAGCATCCTGTCTTCGAAATCGGTGGGCGTGCTTTTTGAGGCAATATAAGCCACCCTGCACTGCAAAAATAAAGTAACTCCTCAAAGATGGTATGCAATCATGATCAACGAAAGCAAGGCTCGCCGATGTCCAAACAAGAAAAAATTGAAAATTGAGAAAATTGAATGGTTTTTCTCCCTCTTCGGTACACATCCCTTTCGGTTAACTGCCCGTTCTGCAGTGAAACATGCTATGCAAAATATAAAATATTAAAAACAAACGACCTCTATTGCCTCCAACGACCGCCAATTGAGTAGTCACACATGTTTCCTATTCTGAGAACTACATAAACTGTAGAATATAAGGAGCAAAATTAGTTTTTGCTTAGGCGTGTACTTCGGTTTCTTTCGTGCAACAATTTTAGCAACCAGTACGATGTTTAATTGGGAAAAGATTTCAAATAAAACATCTCCCGAATCTTGAAAGGTTCCCTTCACTTCGTCTCTTCCACTCCATTCCATTAAAGTGTTTCCTTTCGATCCTTTCGTTAAGCACTTCGCATTTCGGTTAGCGTTCCAAATTATCCTATTAAAGTATTGTAAACCGAAGAGCTCATGGACAGGAAGCATAGAGATTTCAATTTTATCATTTTTTAATATTAATTTTTCGACATATTTCAACCTCATCCTCAAAATTTATTCAAACTTTATTGTAGTTCGTCTTAACCATCTACGAATATTTGTGCAAAAGAAAAAGTCAATAAGTTGAAAAAGAAAACACATCCGACAAATCACGGAAAATTTCAACAGATTCAAAACGTACGTGATGGGTTAAATGCAGCCAAAGAAAACGGTCAAATGTTAAACACGACCATGAGATAATTGCACAAGGACGTGTAGGTGTACACTGTGAATACCGGCTGTAAATAGTAGCATGGTGTCTGCAGAATAGCAAGTGCTATTGCCCAAGGAATCTTTTCTATGTGTTCTCACCTTTCTTCTGCCTACCCGAAGAATTCTTAGATATTAATAGTAAATCCTACGTTCAAGTTGTTATGCAGCCCAACGAAATTATTACATTTGGATAATGTACTTAGACACTTTATGGCTACTGCTATTGAACATATATAACAACAATTGCATCTCCATTGGTAGACTCAACATACCTTTGTCAAAGAAAACATACGCAACATATGCGAAAGAAGATAATTAATTATTCGCAACTAGATGAAATTTATTAGTGGGACGATGTTGCGCCATGGTCTCTTCACACAAAGAATGTTTGCTTTTAAGGAAGCAAAAAAATTAGTACCTAACCACAATGTTGACCAAACGCTGTAACGTACTTGAACTCGGAACGTTGAACTCGACCATGTAGAAGTGAGAATATATGAAGATGGAAACATAATGATGGAAGAAGGATTAATTCTGGTGGAGTGAGTTGACAAGAATTGATTGCTTCGGGCGAGATAATTTCATTAGGTATAATCTATAATGCGTTGATGAAGTTAGCGCTATGGTACTTATCCGTTTGTGGATAAGTCATTAGTGAGTTACAAATTATCTTGGAAAATATTCTACTCGTCGTTACTATTTTAAGACGCAGAGCTTGATCCGTTAACTTAACCACCTTTTTATTTTGCAACATGTTAACCTTTCATATTTGCAAGATTCAGGGGATCGACCAAATTTTCTTTCCACTCTTGTTTTAATAATTATTCCAATTTTTACATACGAGGTTTGTTCAAAAAGTATCGCGAATTTTGAATTTTCGCGGGCTATGTATGCTCGATTTTTGATCTTTTGGTGGCGTTATGTTGGTACACATGACCCTCACTTATGTTGGCAATTCCGGCCATTTTGAATGTCCAGTCAGTTTTTGACAGTTATTGTGCGTGGACGTGTTTTAGCTTGTCTTCGATTGTCGTCTATCCTAAAAAATGGATCAAAGAATTTGTATTAAATTTTGTGTGAAGAATAACTTGAAGTGCGCGGATGCATTCAGAATGTTGACTGTTGCATACGGCGAAGCTACTTTGGACAAAAGCAACGTTTGTCGGTGGTACTAAATGTTCTCAGAGGGACCGAAAAAAGCACGCCAAGTTCGGTCGAATGTGAAGGTTTTGCTGACAGTTATCTTCGATTGCAGGGGCGTGGTGCATTATGAGCTCTTGCCGCAGGGTAGAACGGTCAATAAGAAATATAACCTTCAAGTAATGAGCAATTTGCGAGAAGCAATCCGCCAGAAACGCACGGATTTGTGGAAGAACAAAAATTGGCTTTTGCACCATGATAACGCCCCAGCTCACACATCGTTACTTGTGCGCAAATTTTTGGTCAAAAACAACACTCTAATAATGACGCAGCCACCGTATTTCCTAGACATGGCCCCCTATGACTTTTTCTTGTTCCCGAAACTGCAGAGGCCCATGCAAGGACGGCGCTACGCCACGATTGAGGAGATAAAGACGGCATCGAAGGAGGAGCTGAACAAGATCACAAAAAATGATTTTTCAAAATGCTTCAAGGATTGGAAAAAACGTTATCACAAGTGTATAATGTCTGACGGGGATTACTTTGATGGGGGACAAAATATATATTCATGAATAAATAAATAATTCTTGAAAAAACATGAAATTCGAGATACTTTTTGAACAAACTTCGCATACCCAGATTCAGTGTCAATTTGATACTTTTTTGAAATTAAATCAAACGTAACTCATATAAGTTTCGAGATGATTTATCTGAAATCTTTATCGAATATCAAGTTTTCAAATTCTTATCCACTTAAACGGAAAAACGTCAACCAAAGGTTCTTGACAAAACCTATCGAATTTGTACTTGAAGTGTCAAATTGACGTTGGCCCTTGCAATCCTTTTTTTCTGTCAATTGTAGGTATTGGCAGCCTTGTTTCCGGTCCTATCGTTTTAACTTTTTCGCATCAGTTTTAACTTTCGTGTTCATTTATCGAGTACGATTTGATCTTTTCGTAACGGTTTTTTCGTGTTTTTATAAAAAAAAGGATAGTAGCTGGCTTGAACATTTTGAAAATGATGGTAGTGAGTCTTATGCAACAAGTAAAGGTAGCGATTACGAACCAAGTGACAATACTATTGAGAACCTAACAATGAATTCCGAGGTGCAATGATAAAAAAAATTAAAGGTGTAGAATTGGTTCAATATCAGATTTTTCAAGATTCATAGAGAAAAAAAAGATTACAAGATTACGTACAAAGATTTTCCCAGTTGTACGCATAAGTTTTTTTTTCGATTTTACTAAGAGATGGCGCAACGAAAAATAAACAGCGTATTCATTTGACAAATAAGCAATTTCGATCGTCTGACATTTAGCTATAAACACACACAAGTTGAGTCCGCCAAAACTAGGGTGTTTGTGCCAAATTTTGTGCCTCTTTTGAGCCAAGAGCATTTGCATCATTGCTTCCTGGTAAAACCATATGGTGGATCTGCTCCATCAATTGAAACATATGAGACATGATTTAGACAATTCAAATGTGGTAATTCCAATGTGAAAGACAGTGAACGCTCTGGTAGAACACAAAAATGCGAAGAGGAAGAATTGCAGGTTTTTTTTATAGCGCGGTGATCTTCAACTCAACGGTAATCGGTGGAAGCAATATATGTGTCACAGAAAACGATCAGCAGACGTTTACGCGCAATGGGTAATAGTGCGTTATAAACGAGTATTTAGAATCAAAAAATTTTGTTCCCTAGAAAATTACGTATTTTTTACGAAAACAAAACAGAAAAAAACTTATGCATACACATGGTATACGTATATGGTTTTCAATGTCTGACTTTCCCCGATCGAGTTTGAAACAACTGTTCTTCGCATCTGGTAGTACTCTTGATTTCTAATCGATGTATTCATGGTTCTCGACATTCAATTATATTGGATTAATTGGATTGGATAAATTTCGTCCTAGAAATAGGCTTGTATCTTTGATCGGGTTAGTCCTAAACCTAAGTTATTCTCACAGAATCCTAGAGGCTATTTTTAACTAAAGCCGCTTGATGTGCTGGTGATAATCGGAGTTCTGATCTTATCTTATTTTTGCTGATATAATGTTTGCTTATTTTTTAGCTGATCTTATTTTCCATTGTGAGGAGGTGCAACAATAAATATTTAATAAAAAATTATAAATTCAACTATCACAAAACTCTTGTGCAAATGATTGAATATTATTAAAAATAGTTGAGGCTACCGATGGTTGCCTAGAAACTATAAAAAGCATCATTTGTATATAAAGTTTAAAATCATATTTGAATAAATAAAAATTATAAATAAAAATTAAAATAAAATAACTCTTTTGAATTGATGCCTGCTTCTAATTGATAGTCACATCAAGGAGATGGCTTTGTGCTTTGGATTAGGTCAGTAAATGTTATATTTTTCAGTGTCCTTCTTAAGTCAAATAAGCGAATCTCAGCCATTCAGAGCAAACACGATAAACTGGAGGAAGTTGTTTCGAACACGTAACAGCGTCAAATCGGTTGAATGGGGTATTTCATTCCGATTGCAGATAGTAAAGAATCCTGGACAAAGCGATTAGTTCATGTCCAGGATAGAAATGCATAATGACTGCATTTCTTAAGTTCGTTTCGGAGTTTTTTTTTGCCTATGATAATCATGTGGAGGATACTAAAGGGCTACTCGATAAACGATTATCAGTATATTGCCTTCAATATTGGCGAGTATGCTTTGCGAGGCAATATAAGTCGTCCTCCAAGGAGAGGCTGGGACATTGCTAAAATAGACGTCAAGGAGGTCACCGAGCCGTCCAGAAAAAGTGAAATCGTGCCGAGGATTATGACAGGGACTCAGGGAATCTCAGCTTAAAATGTAGTCAACTCTACAATCAGTCTTATCATGTCTGCCTGCGACGAATGATGATAAGTGTGAGTTTCTGGTTCGAAATGACTCTTCAAATATGAGGATGAATGATCTGTTGATGAGAAGACTGATGAAGGAGCTGATGCAGGAGAGTCTGATAGTGTACTTGGTTTAATTTTTGGGGTATGTTTCTCGATGCATTAGGTCATGAAGCGTTGTCATGAAGCAGTATAACTCTATCCAAATCCCTCTTGACTAGGTGACGTAATTAACATTCTAGGTTGCTGAGCCATGAATTTTGGATGCATTTCGTTCAGTTGAGCGTAGCATTTCTGAACATTTTTTGTATCTCTTAGGCTCCAAAAACAAATTGTGCTAAAAGAATTGTGCTAAATTGTGCGGGCTAAAGACTACCATGCGGTCACCATATTGTATTGAATGAAGACTTTGTTTCGGTGGATATCAGCGAGCCTTAAAGGCATCTAGTCACTGAGCTGTACAGCAACAAATATCCTTTCGTATTCACTTTTCATTGTAGCCCACAAATTGGTTTGAAACGGTATAATCTGTCACGAAATAGAAGAAAATTGGAACATAGAACATGTAATGCTCGATAGGATTAAGCTTTTTCACTTTTCCAAGTTATAGCAAGTGTGGGAAAACCAACGAATGCAGAATGCTTAATTTGTCCCACAACATTTCTTATAGTAGGATGGAGGTCGGTCTGCTGAAAGGCAGTTAGTTCATCAATACCAATCGATCGTCCTTGATTTTAACGTAGCTTAGTTCGCATATCGATATCTTGTGTTCGAAAATTTTCGGACCAACAGGTAGTTAAGAAAAACTTCTTCCCTCGTTCATCATGAAAATAAGTCCAACTACTACCAACAAACTCATTGATCAAATAAATTTAAATCACGGTGGTTGGGTTATAAGGTTATTATCTAGGAATCTTAGAGTTTCATAGAGCTCTTCAATACCTTGTGTACTGGCTACATGCTTCAAGCACACAAAAAAGGATGAGTTTGTCCGAAAACTGAATTGAAGAACTGAGAACTGGTGGAATTGAACTAAGCTAGGACAAGATGAACTGATCAAGACTGATCTGGTCAAACCGATGAAGACAATCAATTGAACGGCGCCGAGACCCAACAACATCAACGTAGAAATGCTGCTACTACTTTACTTGTTTGCCCTGACTTGCTCCTTAGTACTCTAGGACTAGTGCTCTGAACTACCCTTCCGTACATTCAATGTCCGTTTTTCGATGGGTGTATTCACGAACAACTGAAGATAGACGGAATTCGTGTTGATCACTAAACGGAAAAGGAATTTGTGGCTACCCTCTGCATATTAACCCTTATATGTTGAACCTTTTACCACAGCGGCTATACATCAAGCCTAATACTTTTGCATATTAGCCCCAAAAATGGCCGGAATATTGTCCAAGAAATTCTTTGCTTGCCAGAAGTTCCTGCCAGCTGAACAAATTCTTCGCTAACCGATCATCCATGAGCTCCATCGCAAAACTGGTTAAAAGGGTTCCATGTGGCAGAAGGGGCCGATCATTGCTCCGTATGCATTATTTAACTTGTGAACATTCAATATCAGGAGCGCGCTCGGTTGCGGTCGGAGGATAGCAATTCCCACCGTTCTGGAATATTTCAAAGCGCCAAGGTATCCAGAATGGATATTTAGGGACCCGAAGGATTTTAAGCTTCTGGAAGACCGAAGTATAACACTAAATCTTACAGAAAACCGAAATCAACAAATGGACACGAAGTCAGGACTAGTGTAAGGTCTTTGGAACGCTCATTAGACAGCATTTGAAATCGCTACTCTGGCATTAAGCGTGCTACATCAGCTATGCAGATAACATAGTGGCATTGTCACTGGACGTACTGTCTAGCAAAAGCTTCTATCGTGCCACTTCCCTGCGTCGAGTAGAATCATCTGAACGCTGGAAAAAGGTAAGACTATCGTTTAAACAAAGGAGCATGTTCCAAGTGTTCTTTTCCTCCAGTTTGTTGGAGTGATTTTCACGTTGAAGGAAACGATCTTATAGTTGGCCTTGATTATGGACTGGAAGGTTTAGTTCTTTGACCAGATCAGGGTGACAGTACTCAAGAAATCTCTGAGAGACTAGCGTTAACGAATACAATGTATATTGTGAGACCAGACAGTTAAAAAGGGACTAATAAGGAAAGCTGTGGAGCCAGTGATCTTATAGTGCTTCGATGATTCGACTAACGCTTACAGTTCGAAGCCGTAGGGAATACACACGAGGTAGGTGCAGAGGCGAAGAATTTGATTGTTCCTAGCAGCATATGAGGTAATTTTCAAGTGAATGGATCTCAACTTGCTTCTTCCGGAAAAGCTCAGTAGACGTACTCAGCTCAGTCGAAGAAGAGGACATTAGAATTACGTGAGGAGGTGGACTGTAGCGTAGAAGGATTCGAATTTTGTGTCAGAATAAAGAGGGTCAGCGAAAAATGGAGCAGATGGACTGAATGTCTCACCTGAGACTTATGGCCATTGTAGTTGTTCAACGTTGTGGTAATCTTGATTTTTATCTGGCGCATCTGATTAGGACGCTATTTTTACATACCACAAATCCTGATTGGTTAAATTCTTCCGGGAGAAAGCCCAACTTTTTGTGCATAGTTTGATTAGTACCTCATGCTTATTGCCTCTTTTCTGCTGTAGCTGCTTCAATTAAAAACTCAAGGTATAGAAAGTCAATTAAAAGGACTGCAAATACGTCTGCCTAACTTTGCTTCATATCCTCAAGCTACGTTTTAATTTCACTATCGAAATACTAAGATATTAAGATATGAATAAATTAGATAATTAAATATAAATTTGCTATTCCAGTTTGCTTTTTTTTAGCAAGCACTACACCCCTATGAATTAAGTAATTTTGTATCATAAATACAAACGGGGTTGCGAAATTCATATCTAACCATAAAGGATGCATTATTTTTAAAAAATATTTATAAGGCTAGTTCGCAAACTAAACGTTTAAGAAAAATAACAAAAATATTATGCTATCATGATATTAGCAATCGACGCTTTTTACAATTTATCGATTTGCAAATATCTTCAATATCTTGATTTGAAAATAAATAGACTCAGGCCATTTTCAAAGTAAACGGCTCAACTATGATATTGAATTTTGTTAAAAGGAGAGATGTTGAAGATTAATGTGCCCTCGAGCGCTGTAAGCTCACTTTACTATCTAAGAAAAATTGCTTTAGGTTTTTGCTTTGATTGTAATTGAATTCAATTAAACACTTATCAGTCATTCCGAATAGTTGGGAAATCGAAAGTCTGGCAAGGTTTTCTGAAGGAGTTTCTAACTTTAATGTAAATTGAGCATTAATTGGCTTCATTTATCATAAAATCTTACGCTTCCATGGCATGGATTTTTAATGTACGCGCATTATTGGAGTATTAAAAATGTGGGCATTTTACCCGAAGTATGTAATACAGAATACCTGCCAACGTACTCCAAACAATACACTTAGAGTTGTCAATCATATATTGAAAGAAAAAAAAAAGTAAAAGTTAAGCTCATACATATGAATGTGTTTTTTCTTTGCGTTTTTCTATACACTTGCGAAAGTGATTCCTGTAATACAGCCGTTTTTTGTGATAGTACAATACTTCATTTTACCGTCTCATGGTCGCCGATGCGTTTTTCACCCGCTCGGAGGTAGACCTACCTAAACTTTTGCAAAGGTGTGCATACCTGTAACACCTCTTGGTGGTTTCGCAGCACTCCACGACAGAAGAGAAGCGAAGAAAAAAAAACCTAATTTACATTTGCAGATTCCAGTTTAGATAGTAGCGTATTCATTTCATATGTACATATCTAATAATTAATTGTTCGAACAATAGACTGTAGCTAATAATAATATTACTATTTGAGTGAAATTGAATTACTTCTTAGTTGCTTTTTGCCTGCAGGCTTCCATTCAATAGCCAAGAATGGATTCACGGTGTTCGATAAAGCGGAAATTTTCATTACATCACTAATATACCATTGTTTGCATCAACGAACTGATTTTAATGTCAGGCGTTGGATTCTTAGTTGGGAAATCTCTTGCTTTTGCATACTTCGTTGCTTATTTGAAAGTTACGAGTTAAGCCCTTGTTAAGTTCAAAATTTACGTAAAACCATAGTCTGCAGTGGTCGACTGAAATTTAAAGTTTTGGGTCCTTGTGAAGTGCACTGTTTGGCGAAAACAATATTCAAGCACCGATTTTAAGCAATGGTCACCTAATTCCTTTAAACGACTTCAGCGAATTTTTAATTTCGCATGCAAAAATTTTAAATTCCTATTGAAAGGAGTACTTCATTGCATCACAGCTGTCTTGAAATAAAAGCAAAACGTTTTAATTTTATCGCTATTATTGTTTAAATATTGTTGGATCACCTATTTACCAAACCGAATTACACTTAATACTAGCTCGGAAGCATTAGCAGAACGTCAACCAACTATGGAAACAATGGAAACATCCAATAGATCCCTTAATTTATTAAAACTCATACTCATCCATCTCTTAAACCTGCAGCAATCGAGTACCAGAGTGTTCGAGGAACTACAGCGAGTGCCCTGCACGGACGACTCGGTTCTCTGAGAGCGAGTGCACACTCGAGGTCCTGGCTAGTTTGAAGTCATTAAAACGAGTAATTCTAATGAGCCTGCTGAAATTTTTGAAGTGGAAATGCTTCAGAATTAGCAACTTCAATCCTACAGTCATGCTACTCCAATCATGACTCAAACAGGTAGTTTCTGATGAACAATTCTATGTAGCTCGGCATAAACCACAAAGCAGGATGATTGTTTAGAAAACACTCACTGCTGGACCAACTTGTACAACTAGAAAATTTCATACAGGATAGTTTTTCGGAAACAAAACAATTGGCAGGTCCACTTTTGTAACTTGAAAAGACTTTTGAATAGACATGGAAGTTTCAAATTACACAATTTTGCATTTTCATGAATCCGCACCTCTTGAAAATGTAACTCCGCAGGGCTCCGTAATGTCTACCACACTTTTTTAATTTACTATTAATGGGATAGCAGGTGGACTATCACCAGCAACACACTCAATACTGTATGCTGATGACGTGGCAAAAAAATCAGTAAGAACTGACGTGAATGAATTGATGAATCATTTGCCATACTCTATGTTTCATCCAGCAGGGATGTAAAAGAAAGGGAAATCTCACACAGAAGATGGCACATCGCCGAAATGCAAATGTGAATGATACAAGGAAAAAGGCGGAAACGGGTGAACTTCATTCAGAGCATAACAAAACAATTCAGGAATGCCTTCCAGATAGATATTAATAAAGTAAACAAAGTGGTTGTAAGTAGAGGCCTAAAATTTTTGAAACGTCAACACTTCGATACATTTTTGAAGATTCAAAAAACAAAATGACGTTGCGATGCTTGCGATGCTTTTAGAGAATTGACACTATTCAACAAAGACGAGATCATTTTCTTGGGACTTACCTTCAACAAAACAGTGACTTTGCAAGCTCATCAGCAAGATTTAGGCAATAGTGCGAAAAAGATAATACTGGTTATTGTTTGTTCTTTTTTGTTGAAAAGGGGGAGCAGGGCTGACACAGTTTAAATTCAGAACGTAGCCAATTCTTACCCGAAAAAATGATTACGACATTTTATTCCATGGCTCCAGATAAATTACAGAATACTGCATCTAGAATACTGCATCTAGGCACTTTTTCTGGTGCCCTCCAGAAAGACACCAGAAAGGCAAAAACTATGCATATAAGCTAAAGACATTAGTACACCTAACGCGGTATTTCTTTCCTCAAAGCATAGAATAAACCCAAACATGCCCTCAACCACAGCATTTTCAACCCGATTGAATCGCAAATTTATTCCTGTGAACAAACAAAAGTCTGACCCGCCAGAACCCGCATCTCGAACATGCTAAAGATCTAAGGAATCACGATCACAAACCAGGATACTGTGAAGGAATCAAAAGCTTGGTGGCTCTGGAATGACGTGAGTCTTGATATCTTACTGGCGGTCAAAAAAGAAAGACGAAATTGCTGGGAAGACTCGAAGACAAATGCATTTTTTGTAGAAATACTATGAGTATGGGTACTATGGGTTCCCTGATGGGTCTAGCAGAAGCAATGTGGAGATAGGATGTGCTATACCATGCGCATCCTACCTCCAGCACAATATCGTCCCGCAATTACTATATCTCCAAAGAAGATCGTGTTTACATTGCGAAACAGCTGACCACAATCTTGGAGCTAGAATTTGTGAAAATTACACACCAAAATAAAATTTAAACTTACCCTAATTCCAGAAGGTACTCCAACTAACATACCATACTACCTACAACCATACTAGTTCCAACTAACATATCATGTGACAACATCCTGCGCATAAAACGTATATGGCATGCGCAGGGATGGCATAAAGTGAAGATAACATGGATACCAAGTCATGCAGGAATCCTGGGCAATAAGTGAGTTCACTTCTACATAAGGGAAGCAGCGCTTCCCTCATGTAGAAGCCTGAAGTAGGCTTATTAGTAATGCTCATAGCTGATTTCCTGGAATATTTAAAAAATAAGCACAGAGCGCTGGAAACGTGATTTAAAAGAAAATAACAATGGAGATCCAGACGCAAACGTTTAAAACTCGACAACATACACAAGGAGCAGATGGGATTAAATCAATTATAAAAAGAATAAAGGCAAAAAACTATGCTTACTCAAATAACTATAGGACATACACGCATAAAAAACTTTATTGTTGCTCATAGATAGGTTAACGACAGACACCAACCTTTCCCAAGTGTTGACAAAATTCATCCAAATTTAAAAATATTATTGATTTGAAAATTTTACATTGAATAGAATATTAAAAGCTTTTATCTAACATTTTAATCATAATTTTAATCCTATGTCGAGAAGTAACTAGCAATAAAAAATTTTTCTTCAACATATTCTTGGCAAGTCAATTGGTCCTGTTTCCGTCTTCAGTTCCAGGACAAACGTAACATCTGCTTAAAGAAGGAACTTTGCCAGTTTCAGAAGAGGAACCTTTGCGAAAGAAAGTCGAAGCAATGTTGGTCTACTAGACCACATTTTGGTTTTCTAGACATATTTTGAGCCGATTGGCAACAAACTACTTCAAAAATACTGTCGGTAAGATTTTCGATTCAACTTTGGTATTGTCTACGACATCAAGGTTGGGTTTCAATTCAACTTTAGCATTATATACGTGTCAGGGTTGATACCATTGATGTTCATAGGACAAAAAATATCACCACACACCATCGTCCTGTTCATTGTGTAACATTATAATTGGGACACATTTGATTCATCTGTTGTTTTATTATAGAAATGGTCAGGGATACGTTTTCCACACATGACATGATCATCATGGTCGGTGGTGGGTATCGGTAAAACAGTCTTTGTCTTTTGACACAGAAGATCACAATGTTTATTTTTCTGGTGAGATTCAAATGAAGCAATGAATACCTCAATAAAGACACTAACACAAGGGAGTCCTTTGAAAAAGAAAAATCACGCACTTTTTCCCAAATACACAAAACCCAACCTGCATACAAGGACCCCTACTTGCTTAAAAGGACCCCTACCTGGTTGTGTAAACGGAGGACCTATAAGTAAAGACATCTAAGCCCGACAAACTCTGGATGAAACCACACACCGAAGATAACACGAAGAACGACGGAAATTTGTTCGTAGGACAAAAAACAACATCGATTCCTAGTTTGATGAGGGTGGAGAGAGCATTGGTCTTACTGCTTTGTTTTTTATTTCGTATTGCACCTATCACAGTTGGCATGTGATCTTTCAAATATTTCCCAGAAAATCTGGTACCAAAGGCTGTTTTATTCTTTGTGATATGCTGACAACTTTCAGTATCCATTCCATACCGATAAATTTATGTGTACTTCGAAGCTGATGTGGGCAACACTATGGCCCAAATAAAATTCAGAAATTTGAAGATGTTATGCATTGTATTATATTCCACGTGTCTACGTAAAAATCAAATTTGATGATTAGTGTTCAAACCGAACCATAGTGTCAACTTTTTGATAGGAATGTTTTCAAAAAATGTATTAAATTAAGGATATTATTTGATTATTATTATTCTTGATAAGCAAAACAATATATCAGTTTGAAGGTTGGCTATGTTTTTTCACTCTGGAAATAAATTTTGAAATTACAAATTTATAAAACCATTTTTTATGATAAATTTCTAAAATTATAAATTTCTAAAAAAGCCTTCTACATGTCGACCTCTAAGAATGCTGAATGTGGCTGGAAAAGTGCTGGAGAGGTGCTCGAGGAGGCTATTTGAGCCGTTAGGAGGAGCTTTCTCCTCAGCAGTGTGGCTTCAGGGCTGGAGGATCCCCGTACGGTGCAATAACAGAAGGATGCACGCGTTCTCGCGGGCAGAACCCCACAATCAACACTCGAGGAGTGGTGATGTAACAACACTCGATGTGAGAAATGCCTTCCATTCCGCTGAATGGGTAGATATTCGTGGTGCTCTAGAATATTTCAGGGAGCGGAGGTATCTAATACCGATATTGAGGGACTACTTCAAGGACTAGAAGCTAGTTTATCGTACATTGAGGGGAGGAGGTAGGTGAAGAATGAAACAATACTCCATTCAACGCCAGGAGATATGTATTTTCCATTCAACGCCATGGACATACTTGTCTTGGACCACAAACTTTAGAGGTTGAAACTACCGAAGAAGTAGTGCCGATAGGCTATGCTGATGACCTAGGAGCATTAGTTGCTGTAAGTATCGACGAATAGGTGTAACTCAAACTAGGCATGATACTGCACCGGATAAGTGAGTGGGTGACCGGCCAGGGATTTAGTCTAGCGCTGGAAAAACTCACGGTAGTCATACTGACCAAGAAGTGGATCCCTCGTGTCAACCCTGTTTGAGATGGAGAAACGATCATCGAGTCACAGAAATTAATAAAATACTTTGACTTGATCATTGACCCGAAGATAAGCTTCTTTGATAGGTCCGAGCATTAGAGGATAAGGCTGCTGCGGGTGTGTCAGTTTATGGTCAATACTTGGAGACCAACCTCCAACGAAAGCTCTCTTCTTATGAGTACAATCAAGTGGTGGTCTAGTATAGCTTTAAAGTCCGTGCTGACATTCTTAGTGAGGTGTCGTACCGAGGGCGTACAGCAAAGTTACAGAGTCACAGACCCTCATGGATAGCAGCTGTCTACCGCACGGTCTCTGAGCCTTTTGTTCCTGTTATAGCCCGGATGATCCCCGCAGTGCTTCATGCTGAAGAGCAAAAGTAAATCTACTCACTTAAGAGGGTAGTCCGAATGAGGAATTGATACCCTGTAGGAAAGAAGAATGGAAAAATTTTTTCCTTCTAAGCTACGAGAGGTAGGAGCACAAGAACCGCGAGGCAGACCTGAAACCATGATATTGCAGAAAGCATGTTGAGACTGTTTACTACCCAAAGAAACTTTTCAGTACCCAAAGAAACTTTTCAGTCGTGCTTGCATAAAATGAGAAAGTCATCGTCCAATATTTGCGTGTTCTGCACGGGTACGACAGATGCTACACCATCTTTACATGCGAAAGATAGCCCAGGCTCTATATGCATCCCTCCAAAGGAATAAGTGTTCTCTCTACAGATACGTTGGCAGATCAATTAATAGGTATCATAGGTCACTTGGTGGCACAGACGGGAAGGAATTTCGCTCTGTCTGAAATTCCTCTCCCTCCAATCCATTCCAGCTGAAACAAGGATTTCTTCAATGGGAAGGCGGTACTAGACAAGATCTAAGTAATGTGCCAAGTTGTTTCAGGCTTGACTCTCGGTGTAACTAGGGAAGTGCTCGGTCACAAGCCCCAATGCCACTGGGAACCCGACACCCAAGGTATAAAAAACTTCACCTCAAAACGACAAAAAACGATTTGTTTTTATTTTTATTATTATTCTACTAATAATTATCTATTTATTTCTCTTGGGTCCACTGTTAGAAAAAAAAACATAGGCCAGCAATGACGCTTAGCTCGTTGCATATGGTGCTTTTCTTTATAGATGATCGTCCCTGTTGTTCTGCAGAGAACAAGGATGTCTCCCAGCTCTATAGTTACTAATGTTCCGATTCTGGTACGCATGCACTCCGGAGCCATTTGAGGCATTCGTTGGACAGTTTCGTCGGAAAATCTAAGAAGAAGATCTCTGGCTCCACCCTCTCCCCCCCCATTTCACTACAAGCTCGGCACATGTCACGCTATTTGGCGTGTTTACCTAAAATATTGTGCCGTGTAAGTTTTGCCAGTTGTGTTCTTATGTCATCTCTGTTTACCTTGTTTGGAGTTGTTTTGTACTCGTTTTGTTAGGGCTAGGCCAAATAGCTTGGCTTAACCTGTTTTTGCTCCGCCAGAGCAGATACTAGAATATTTTATTGTCATACGGCGATAAATTAAATATCTTTATCGTTGTTCAAAGATATAAGTTACCCTTTCTCAAACATTTTTGCTCCACATCATTCTCAAATATGTTTCACTTTAACAAAATGTGCTGTATTTGAGATAGAAATAAATATGCCTGAAATTCCAAAACAGATAAAAACCAGCAATTTGTACGAAGAATTTACTATTTTCGTCCCCTTACGTCTTGAAATATGTTCCGTATGAAACAACATCTTAAACATCTCAATAAAAGTAAAACTTGGCGTGGAAAAATAATGATAAAACCGAATAAACTGTATGATATTCTATTCAAGTGTGGTGGTAGGTCCTAAGTGGTCGCTTCTACTATTATTATACATTATAAAATATGTGCTATTTTCTATCCCAACCACGACCGCCGCTCGTTTCAGAAATGATTCAGACCGGATCATCAACTTGCTTGGCTGGTAGTATTTGAAATCATTGAAATGTCAGAAGTTGAAGATCGCTGCAGGTACGGAATCAAGTCATCAACAATCTATAATTAACCAATCTTCGTGTTTAACATTTTGGCAATTTCAATAAATTCAATTGTGTTGGGTTCATAGATTCGAATTAAGCATAATACTAGAATAAATTATACGTAATACGCCGAAAACATCCATTGTCAGTATTCAAATCACCATGATTTGATCCCTGCAGCTCAAATATCAAATTTATACAAACCGACACGAGAAAGAAGAAAAAGTTGTTGCGACTCAGACTTTTATTGAACCATTTCTACTTTTTATATGCCAGCATCGCATTGTTTCTATTCTTGAATACAAATGACACATTTTCCAGTAAAATAACTCTGCGAATTCACATTCGTGACTCTCATGCTAAATTATCCGGAGTTGCGTTGGTGTGATTGTTAAACGATCGTAACGGAATAGCGTTAAACGATGTCAGATGCGATGGTTACTTTGTGCCCATACATTTTTACTGCATTGATATCGAGTTACTCGCTTAAGTCTTTTGTTTTTGTTTGAGGTTTTGCACATGCACAACTGACGAGCGTACTCTCGTAAGGTTACAGGTCAGTCGATTGGCATTTGTGTGAGGTGGAATACTGTAGGTGGATGGTAGGTAGAGTACAATGCAAACTAAGAAATAAATCAAACGCGTCTTTTTGGAGGGTAGTTAAGCCCATACAATGCCTAACAAGATTTTCTTGTTTATAGACCCGGTAACAGTTTTATTTCAATTGTTGGGAAGATTGTGATTTTATAAGTTCCAATTCGGTTTAATGACTGCCACGTTTATTGTGTGAAACCTCAAATATATTGTCAAGAAAGTCGAAAATTTACAGCGAATTTGTGGAAATAAAAGAAAGCACTTATTATATTTTTACCATTTACTTAATACGGAACAAAGCCAACGTTCCCATCGTTGTTATCAATTGAAAGTAACCTCTTACCCCTTATCATTGTATTTAAACGTCCAATCCCGAATCTTAACTTTTAACAGATTAAATATAATGCAACATTTTTATCTTTTTTCACTCATGTACTGCACTCATGTTGTACGTTTTTGACCTCGCATAGCTAGAAAAAATAAACTCCAACTGAAATTTCTCATTTGAATTCGACACTTTAAAGTGAGCGTTGTCTGAACCGACTGAAACTTAACATCTATGCGTGTGTCGATTTTCATGAAGCCAAATATTAAAGTCAAGGTTGCACTAATCTTAGCTTATGACTCTTGTAATGCAATTTTGATTATGTATAATTGGTTGTTAGTATGAATGTTTAAAATTAGTCTTTGACTTAATAGCGTGCGGAATTTTCGAAAATTCAAGGTGTTTTGGTTCTAGAGTACATAAAACAAAAAAAAAATATTTTCAACTTTTTTCACTAATTTTTATTAAGTGGGTGTTGTGCTTGCCTAGCTATTTGCTGCCCTTGGCTAGTTACAACAAGTTTAGATTGACTGCGACTACAAGCAAAGGATGAGATTTTAACTTGTTCGCTTGAGGCTCAATCATAATTTTCAATGCATGTAAAATATTGCCACTAAGTTGATTCATTTGCAAAATCAAATTTGACTGTTTCAGACAACCGTTTTGGATAGTAGGAAAGGTATTTTTCAGTAGCAAATTGACGGACGAGAATAAAATCTACGTCCTACGTAAAATAATTTTGTTTTAATAATATTTTTTTTCATGGTTGGGAGGTGAAGGCTGTTTACGCCCTGAATGTCGGGCTCCCGGTGGCAACCCGACAACCAGCTAAACACCTCCCCTGTCACAACGAGAACCTAGCCTGGAACTGTTTGTCACATTACTTCGGACTAGCCCTCGTGTATCGTCGCCCTGCGTCGCCTTCTGGTTAAGGGAAATCCCTCTTTCAGCACGGATGGATGGGAAAAAAGAGGATTGCCGTCAAAGAGATCCCTTCCATCTGCGCCGCCAATGATGTCCTTCCATGATGCCCTTCTTCATAAGAAGAACCGTCCGTACGTAATGCGACACACAGTTCCAATTGTCTTTTGACTTCATCATTTTTCCCGTTCTCCGAGTCTTGTCCACCTTCCGCATGCAAAGAAGGTGTGGCAGGTGTCAACAGTCATTCCCGGTTAGAACAAGCAATCTGAGGACGGTGATTTTCCCATCTTATACAAGTAAGACTGAAAATATCCGTACTCAATAAGCAGTTGCGTCAGATAATAATCAGTCTTACCATGCGTTCTGCAAAAACCAGGGCCCCAAGTCGCTGATAAGGCGTGCGATCCACTCGCCTCGAGTTTCACTTACCCATGCTGTCATAAAGTTAGGGTTCTCCTCTTTTCCTCTCGGCTGACGACATCTCTCGTCGCTTCCCCCCTACATTAGTACACTCGCTTTCGTTCTTCCGCAAGTAGCGTAACAGGGACCACTCTCGAGATAACCAGCACTGTAGGTTCAGAGACAGTGTGATATGCAGCTGCAATCCAGAAAGCACCTTGCCTCTGTACTTATTCAAGAAGCCTTCGGTAAGACTCCTTGCTAAGAGCGTCAGCCCAGACTTTGGAGCCGTACAATAGCACTGAATCCATTGCACTCATAAATAGTCGTCTCTTACTCCAGGTTGGTTCCTCCGTGTTGATCCTAAGGTGACTGAGAGCTGACATTCCCGCAGCAATCTTATCTGCTGTCGCTCGAACCTGCTTGAAGAAGCTCATTTTCGAGTCAATCATCAAGCCAAGGTATTTTATTGATTCTTTTGACTCGATGATTGTTTCTCCGACGCGAAGAGGAATAACACGATGGATGCATTTCTTGGTCAGTATGACAACCTCGGTCTTTTCAAGCATTAAGCTAAAACTACGGCGTGTCATCCGCTCTTTCACTCGACGCATTGTCGCACCCAGTCTGCCTGTCCGACAGTAATCCCGGCGACTACTACTGCCACATCATCTGCGTAGACAATCAAACTTGACTCCTCTGGTAGCTACCACCTCAAAAGGTCGTCGTACGAGACATTCCATACGTCCGGGCCAAGAATGGCCCTCAAGTGTTACAAACACTACTATTCGCCTCGAGTAGGGATGTGGGTTTCTGTCTGCTGGACCGCATTTACCACCTCTATTTTTAAACCGATCGTGGATCGGCCAGCCCTGAAGTCATACTGCTGAGGAGATAGATCCCCAGCAGCCCGGATAGCTTCCCCAAGTCTCTCTCTGATGAGCCTCTCGAGCACTTTCCCGGTGGTGTTCAACATACACTGGGGCCGGTATGAGGATGGTTGCTCCGGATTCCCCTTCCCCTTGCTGATCAACAGAAACCACTTTTCTTTCCAGCAATTTGGGAACACACCCCGCTCTAAGCAGGCGTTGAATGTGCTGAGCAACATGTCAAGGCAAACTTGATATGCAAGCTGCACCATTTCCGCTGGAATACCGTCTGGCCCTGTGGACTTTTTAGTTTAGAGTTATCTCACCGCCCCATCCAGCTCGATGGTACTAAAATGTGGGCATTCAGCGGGACTTCCTCCATCTGAGACGTTGGGATGGACCGGATGCACAAGGAAATGCACTCGAACAACCTCGTCCGTTTTTTACGCTTTAAGCACACAAGGCTTCCGTGCGATTCCTAATTTCCGCATAATAGTGTCCATGTTTTAATAATAATAATAAAAATTTTTTTTGTTTGTTTGGGAGGTGAAGGCTATTTACGCCCTGAGTGTCGGACTCCCGCTACCGGGCTACCGACTAAATACCTCCCCTGTCACGCCAAGAACCTAGCCTGGAACTGTTTGTCACAATAATTATAATAATAATAATAATAAAAATCTTTATTTAAATGTAATATTTCACAAAAGTAGGGGAGATTTAATGAGGGCACGAGCATTTTGAGATATCTGTTTTGCAATATTTGGAGCTTGCTTATCACATTAGCTGCACAAGACCGCCAATCTGGGGCTCCGTATAACATTTTAAGGTGTATGACAGTTTTGATCAACAAAATTTTATTTTTCTGACTCAATACAGATTTCCAGTTCAACAATGTGTATAATCCTCGAATTATATTCGAAATCTTCACACGGATGGAATCGATATGCTCACTGAATGTTTACTTTTTATCGAGGACAAGGCCTAAATATGTTAAAATATGGCACCATGGAACTTCCTTGCCTAAAAAGTTAATGCCTTGGTAAAGATATTTGCTGGCGCTTTTTTTAGTACAAAACAGTACATTGCTTTAGTTTTATCATCATTTATTTTGATTCTCCATCGATGAAAATATTGAAAGACTTTCTCGAGCATTCCAATGACCTCACCCGGATCCGATGATGCTGCATATACGCAAGTATCGTCAGCAAAAGTGGCTACTCAGCAGCTGCTTAACACTGGCATGCCTGCTGTGAAAATGTTGAATAACGTTGGACTAAGACACGAACCTTGAGGATATCCAGCTGGTACGCTGTAACGACTAGATTCGGACTCTCCTATTTTTACGTGGAAAGTTCGGTCAGATTGATCAAATATGGTAGAAACTCAAGGTAACATGTTTGTATAGAAGACTTTGGTTCAAAACAATATCGAGGGCTTTTTCAATATCTAACATAACCATACCAACAGAGAGTTTGTGCCTAAGAGCTGATCTTATTTATCCGATATACTAGAAAACTTAAGGTCTGATGAATAGTTATTCCGGAAGCCAAATTGAAAATTCGAGAAGATATTGTGAATTCCAACAAAGTCCGCTAATCATCTCAGGATCAGCTTTTCGAAAAGTTTTCCGAGAGTCGGAAACAAGCTGAAAGGCCTATAATTAGTACACAAGTAAGAGTCTCTTGCCTGACTTGTGAAGAAGAATTACGACTGCATGCTTCCATTCTAGTGGAAAATAATACAGATTGAAGCAAGCATTGAATAGATGACTTCTATAGACTATTGCTTTTTGGGAATTTTTTAAACACTGTTGGAAATTTGTCAACCTAGAGTTTTATATCGGGAGTTATCGGGTTTAAGGCTTCGAGGCAACTTTGCTGTTTCTCTAGACTTGACTCTCTCGGGAAAAGGTATGGCTGTTAGCAAGGGGAGACAATCAACAACATTATTCACTATTGAGTCAATGATTACGTTGGTGTAAACAGATGTTATAAAATGGTGTTTCGCGAAGGAATTCGCCAAGAGTTCTGCTTTGCCTTCACTGAAGTATATTTCCTTACCTTCCGCGTCTTCAAATGGGTACGGTATTCTTGTTGGGTTCAATTTCAACCTTCGATTTAACCCGCGAAAAGTGAGGAAAATCAAAGGGACTCCTTACTGAACGCCAGTGTCAGCGTTGGCTTGCTCGCTGTCGTTCTGGAAATTTTAATGCACTCACTGGTCATCGAACCATTACTGATAACAACAAAAGGTTGTTATCACCGGTAATCGAAACTAATCGGCATATGACAACTTGAGAGATGGCAGAAAAGCTAGACGTATCGAATTCTAACTTTTACTTGCACTTGCAACAGCTTGGTTACGTTAAGAAAATACTATATACGTAGTCCAAGAATGGTCATGGGTTAAGCGAGATGGGGCCGCGAAATCGACACCCAAAGGCAATATTCAACGAAAGAAAAGTATCTCACTGTGTGATGGGATTATAGGAACATAATTTACTTTGAGCTGCTTCAAAGAAACCAAACTATTGGTTCGAATGTCTACTCTCGTCAACTGTTCAAACCAGACGAAGAAATCAAGAAAGAACTTCCTGAACACCTCTTTGATAGCCCATCAAACATAAATAGAGCTCAATTGGGAACTGATGAATTGAATCCACCCTATAGCCCCGACTTAGCACCATTGGACTATCCTTTGTTTCGCTCCCTTCAAAACAATTTGAATGGTTAAAACTTTCGATTCTGATCAGGCTGTTAAAATCGAATTGCGCCACTTCTGCGGTTCTAACAACCAAGGCATCTTCGCGCGTGGAATTTTTCAACTAACCGGAAGATGGCGAGAGGTAATCCCACAAAATGGTAAATATATCTTTAATTTGTGTTTGTAGCTGATATAAATAAATGTTCTTTGAAAAAGGTGCAAGAAAACGACATTATTTATCGAAAACCCCAATATTTTTGCTTGAGACAAAATTTAATTTTCAAAAAAAAAAACTTCTGATCATACGCCGTACAGTCTACGTATGTTAAAATTAGGACTACTTGGCGTTTATTCTAAAATACCTTTGTGAAGTAGACAAATAATGCGATGTCCCTCATCCTTACCCAGTATCATTCATGGACTGTAATATCTGTACACCCAGTAAGTAACAAAACTTCAAACTGGTCACGAGAGTGAATCATTGCATTGCCTTTCCCTTAAACGTTTCAGTCCATGAACTCTCTAAATTTATTTTCTTGATAATTATGGAATTTTCATTGCTTTTGCAACGGAATTCTATTTCATAGTTGACTGCTGGCAAATAATTTAATAGTTAGAAGGAAAAAATGCAAAATCTCTATGAATTATTTCTTTAGCATGCACTATTTCATTTCTGTTCCTATTGTTTTCACCTGAGCTCAAAGAAAAACCTAACATCCACTCATAGTTGCATTGAGCACAATCAAACCTTGAAGCTCCAATAAATTCTTTCACATATCAAACGTTCATGCATTTTTGATAGCCAAATAAAGACTCAATAGCATGTTCCTGTACAGGTGCAGCAACACCAAAAATGTAACCAAAGGTTGATTAAAACGCAGTTTATCTATTGAACTAGGCTAATCAAAGTAAAATCCGTCATGCGAAACGTTTAAAAAGTTTGAATTCAAACTATCGTAACACCTAAGAAAATCAGGTGTATAACACATGCAGAAGTGAACCTGATTTGAAACGAAAAATTATGCAAAAGTACTTGCTACTATGTTCACACATATGTTATGCAAGCTTAACACATATGTACAACTTTGCTAGGATGTGTGTAGGTGCATGAATGTGGTGTAACATTGCTGGAATTCAATGCTGTTTCTTGCATTCATATGCAGACACAATAATTTAATGGGTTGCGGTCCAGGCTGTTATCTAACTCACTTATGTGTACCATTTTCTTTTTACATGTGCAAAAGTATGTTGGACACCTATAAAACATTTTATTTATTTTTTTAAGTTGATTCCAATATACTTTCTGTATTTGCTTATCAGTACTCATGATAGAAATATAACATATAATCCATGCAATCGACAGAATTTTCAAAAAAAAAAAGTAAAAATCCTAAACGGATATTCAGCAAAGATACATGCAAAATTCCTTTGAAATTCAAACTTACGAACTGAAATTTATGTTTGATTGGACACTTCTCAGTCACTTTGAAAAGTAGAGGAAAGATAAACTATTTAGGTTTGCTTACATGTAGCTAAGAGTAATCCATGCAATACACATATGGTATGACAGATAAAGTAACCAGTCCGCAGTACAGTAATTATTCTTGTGTACTTTCATTTTTCCTCAAGGTCCACTGGTTGCAAACTTAAGCACACACGTATATTCCTTTTCATATTTTCGATACAAAATAACTTTTGACCGTAGCGTGTATGAAACCAGTTGGTAAAGCTTTTAATCGAATGTCTTGGGGACATTTATTGAATTGCGATTAAAGACGTTAAAATTATTCAAGACATTGTTCGAACTTACGATAGTACAATTTTATTGAACAGGTTGAAGGCTAAATCGACTTTAATATATTTAAGTAGAATGAGAACTGATCGCTATGATTCAGCACTTTGAAAGTCTAAATTGACTGCAACGCCCAGGGCTGAATACCTGTTTAAATTCTCTTGCTGCATTTTTATAAATTAGTAGCAATCATGTTGTAATTTACCATTTATAATTTTCAATTTCTGGCTAATTCGATAATGATTAAAAGATTAAGGCAATCTAGCCGGATTTTTTCGATACGCTTTGGAAACTTGATCCTGATACTTGCAAATCACACAAAGGAAAAGAAGAATTCATAACATTCAAGTG
Source organism: Stratiomys singularior (assembly GCA_954870665.1). NCBI lineage: Eukaryota > Metazoa > Arthropoda > Insecta > Diptera > Stratiomyidae > Stratiomys > Stratiomys singularior. Next base: position 22,542,317 of record OX940881.1, on the reverse strand, counting down.
CATATATGAGTACGAGAATATGAAATACTCGAGATTGTTATTGCGCGTTAATTTACGATCAATTGAGATACATTGTTTGTATTCTCATCTAATAATGTACCTTTTATAATTATTTGTATACCACTGTTGATGCAAGCGACTATTCATCGTCTCAACATGACATAATGTGATAGCAATACCCTAGGAGAAGAACAATTCGGCCTCAAAACCAATCACTCAAGACCAATACCAAAACAAATCAAAAGCAATCGCGAACCTCAGCTCGTAAGAGTGGTCCAGCACACAAGGACAGGTCTAGGGCGCAGAAAATCTGGCATGTATGACTTATATTCAAAATGCATGAACTCAATCTGCCACTGCAGCTCACCCAAATTATTGGATTTTTCTTACAGGGCAAAACATTTCGTGTCAAAATCGACAAACACCTATCATTCCTGCGACACATTGAAGCTCTATTCGGTCCTCTATATTATATATATATATACTGATAATAGATATAAAGATAATATATATATATATATATATTGCAGATATTTCCAACCTGCTCCTCGCACTAAAAACACCAATGTAAATAAACATATCATCTTCACTACAGGTCAAAAAGCAAAAGACATAACTTCATGAATGCAAGACTCAACGAACACCGTCCTGAAATATTTTCGCAGATGGAAAATCAAAAACAACCCGGAAACAACAAATGCCATATTCATAAGCCGGAAGAGACGACAAACTCCACAGACAATCACAATCGATAACCAGCCCAGACCTTGGCCGCACCCTTGATGACAGACTCACCGGGAGGCATTGCATACAAAACAAACAAGGCCACTGTATAGGCCTCCTATCCAAACTCTACCCACTTCTAAAGCTCAAAAAACTCAGTTAGGAAAACAGCGCTTCGTCGGTTTTATGATCTGCAGACAGATCATAAGACCAACGCTACTATACATTAGTTCCGCTTTCAACCAGTCAACAAAACCAACAAAATGGCACTCCAGTCCTTCCAGAACCGAGTGATGTGAGGAGCCTTGGCAACTCCATGGTACATCAGAAATGTGAGCATATACAATGACATATGACGAAAAGAATAAATTTTTTTTGGGTAGGGAGGTGAAGGCTTTTTATGCCCTGAGTGTTGGACTCCCAGCTGACTAAACACCTCCCCTGTCAACCGGAGCGCCTAGCCTGGAACCGTTTGACACATTACTTCGGGCGAGGCCTCCCAATTTTACGCCTTTTGGCGCCTTCGAGTTACAGGGATTCCTTCTCCAGTTGGATCGAAAAGAGGAGGAGGATTGCTAGAGAAGGAAACCCTCCACCCTCGACGCCTCCAGCCGATCAAGTTTCCCTTTTTCATTACTAAGATTATCCGAGCGTAATGTGCCACTTAATTCCATTTGTCAAATCATTTCAGCATCTCTTCGACTAGGCTATCTGGGTGGAGCTCTCCCACTTTTTCGGCAAGATCACCGCGCTCTTTGTCCCATCTTCTGCATCAAAAGAAAGTATGACAGGCGTCATCCTTCACACCAATGCAGAATATGCAATCTGGAGACCGTGACTTACCTATCTTGTGCAGGTAAGACTGAAAACAACCGTGTCCACTCAGTAACTGGGTCAGGTAGAAGTCAGTCTCACCATGTGTTCGACTGGGCCACGATCTCAAGTCTTTGATGCGAGCGGTCCATATTCCTTTTAGCTCAAGTTCCCATGATTGTTGCCATTCGTCAAGAGTGCATCGTCTTTCATCGCGAGCAACTTTTTCTTTATTACCCTCGTGCCTTCGGAGGTAGACTCTATTGCGCTCTCTAGCAAGGAGAGCGATTGGTATCACCCCTGCAATTACCAAAACCGCTGGCTCAGAGACTGTACGGTATGCTGATGCAATCCCTAGTGCTCCTCGTCTCTGCACCTGTGCCAGCCGTTTTCGGTGCAGTTCCTCGTTGAGAGCTTCACTCCATATCTCTACTCCATAAAGAAGCGTTGCACTACACTCATTAGCAGACGCCTTTTTATTGGACTTGGTCCCCCGTGATTGGCCATTAGTCGACTAATTGCCAACTAATTTGCTCCGAGAAACTCAGTTTAGAGTCTATCAGCAAGTCCAGATACTTGACTAATAGTTTCGACTCTACTATTGCGTCCCCGACTCGGATCATTCTTACTCTGGGGATCCTCTTCTTGGTCAGGATGACCACTTCGGTTTTCTCTAACGCTAGGTTAAACCCTTGAGTAGTCATCCAGCTCCCCACCCGGCGCATTAGTACATTCAGCCTTAATTGCGCTTGATCGACCGTGCACCCAGCCACTAGTGCCGCAACGTCATCTGCATAGCCGATCAGTCGCGACTCTTCCGGCAGTTCAAGCCTGAGCAGTCCGTTGTAGGAGACGTTCCAAAAGTTCGGGCCGAGGATGGAGCCTTGGGCAACACCTCATGTGACTAGCATACTCCGAATTACTAGCATACGAACAGAATAATAGAAAAATAGGTACAGGACAATTTTCTAAAGCTTCTCGACACAATCGACAACCATAAAGACAGTGCCCTTCTTCAGAAACATACGTAATAGAGAAAGTTCCCGCTACCCAAGTATCCGCTAAATAATACAGTAGAGTTAAGTAGAGTTTCCGCAACAGTATCAAACAGGTCGCGATATCGTAAGTGGGCATATAATGCTCACTGATACGAGAGAGTCAAAGTGCTAAATCGCACTAAGCAACTCCAAATTCGCCATATTGCAGTACCAGTGATGCAAATCCTGCTTCCAAATCTTGTCTGGAGCAACAACGAAGATACTCTTGCTTCGATTATAACTTTCATACGTTATACGAGTAGAATAGTTAAAGCAAATCGCACAGCAACTTTATTTGTTGGACTCACAACTTATGACATTTTACTCTCTAGGACAACATTTCAAACTACAAAATCAAAACAGAGGAGATTGCATTTATAAAAGTCTCACTTATCCAAAAATTGGTAACAAGAATCTAACACATACTTAACAAACAGGCCTCAGTATCTACTGTAAAACCACAAAGATCATGTCTAGGTCCAATTTTATTTTCGCTTTATTTCTTTGCTTGAATCAAATGCCAAGGATCGCCGTTTGGATTTTTTCTGATACACTGTTATTTGTCTTTAAGAAGTTTTTAGCAGTAGGGAAGTGAAGGCTTTTTACCTCCGTTTCCGAGATTCCAAGCAATCCAAGATTTCTCGACTAGCCATTGAATATCTTCTCTCTTGAGACCTTGAAAACCCAGCCCGAAGCCTTCAATTGGTTCATTCATGGAGCTTTGTTTTACTCTCCAGTGTCCTTAAACTTTAGTAATACACCACTAAAAGACCACCACTTTACTTTAGTGCACCACTTTGAACTAGACAATTCTATAGCTATACCCTTCAAGCGTCATCAAGCTTCAGAGCTGCTTCCAACGAGAAGAACAATGAAAGAAGAAATTGCTAAACTAGAAACTTACCGACATCCCCCAATGGTTAGAAATATCCATTTTTATGAAAAGGACTAACTGAACGTCTTGTGGTAAAACATTGCATTTTCAAATGAAGTGGTCACTATTCGAACTATTGAATCAAATTGTCGCAAAAAACAGCACCTTTTGTATCAAAAAGATTGCTAAGTGTTGTGACAATAAGATATTAGATGAAAATAAGGCCAGCATAATCCTTTTCAACTATGTGAAACTTGTAATCAGGACACTTATAATATTGAGATAGAACTAAGAACATTCATGTGGACTGAATAGGTGAATTAGGTAGAAATCTTTTGTACAATGCTTTTGATTGAACCATGGCCTTCTTTTCCTGAGGAATAATTATATCCTTAGATGCGCCTTTCGTCCATAATCTTCTCTTACCCAAGATTTTTGCCACGTTTTTCCACATTGCTCAATGTTTTTACTGACTAATTTGAAAACTGTCGCCACAGTAGTCCATTCCACATGATGTTTCAGTGATTCGAGGAAAAGATCCAGCGTTGGCTGACATCTGAAGTAGCTTCTACTCTTCAACCTGTCATGCAGAAGGCTCCAGTTTTTTATGTACTGTCTCACGATTCTCATTAGATATGCTGATGCTTAAAGAATTTCCGACGCATCCTGGATATACACTAATTTAGAGTTGGATAACATGTTTCTGATACCATCAGCAACTTTCAAGTCGACTAACTGATCGCCTCGATCCTCTGGACCACACTTACTGCTTCTTTGAAACCATCCTGTTGTATGAAAGGTTCCAGATCATGAAGGGTCATTTAATAGAATTTTAAATTAAAAACTCCAAGTCCTCTAAAATAATTTGTGTTAATGTGCACCTCTTATGAGCTTTTCGAACATTTATCTCTCTCGTCGTGTCTAGCATACACAACCAACGCTATCATGACATTAACTATGTGCTTCCCTGTCCGTTGTAGATCAGGATGTGCTTCACTCTTCAAGATCTTTTCACACAGGATGACATAGAACATACCATGACGGGAGTCAGGCCAAAAGTCAGGCCACGCGTTGCAGCACTTCAGTTAGGGTTCCAAAGGAACTAATGTCTACCTTGACTTCTTGGACAAAATCATCAAGGGCTCATCATCAAGGAATACCACCTAACAGCGATAATCATAATCATGTTATCAGTCATAATGAGAATCTCACATCCATCATTGCACATTATTTTGCGAATGAAAGCATGATTAGATGGTGGAAAACTCCATAATTGATTTATAAAAATTACTTGATAGGTAACCCTTCAGGACTCTCCTGTCAAGCACCATTAGTTCTGAGCCCTCCTAACTGATTTTTGTTGTTTTAGTGATTCCGCAAAATTTTTGACTTACCTGTCTTTTTTTTCTCCTTCCGCAGTGTAGAGCCACCTTTGGACATAAGAACAGGAGACGTCTACCGAAGTAATGTATCAAACGGTTTCAGGCTAGGTGCTCAGATTGAGAAAACTGATGTTGAGAGTGTAGTCTATGGATCAGCCTAGCTTTATGCTCGTATAAGCTGAAACTCTATTTCGATGGCTTCGCGTCCTTCGATCATGTGATCCAGTTTATCAGCTCTCCTGATCGCTCTTTGCACAATCTCTTATATTCTTTGGTCTTACTAGTGGAGCTTGATTAGATAGGCTAGGCTATGATTTTTTCTTGGTTCGGGGTCGTTACTTCCTTAATTTATCCTTCCTCTTGATGCTTGTCGTGTCGATGCTTGACATCTTCGAATATGGGAGCATTCTGAACGACTTTTTTTTGGGTTGCATCTTCGGAAAATCGTAAGTGTTTTAGACGCTCTTTTATGTTATTTTTTCCTCTGAAATCCTTCTTCTTTATGATCGTGTCTAATAGCGTCTTGTGCTTACTTCTTTCTTCCCGAGCCCCCGTGATTTTGTTGCTGACAAATATTTGATGGTGGTGGAAAACTCGTGGTCGAAAGTGTGGTCGAAAAGTTCGTGAATTTTCCGTTTTCCAGTTCCAGGTTCCAGTGTCTGCGATTGCTCATCTAGGTAGCCGTTAATTAAGCAACCTGTTGATGGTGTGTTAACCAGGTTTCACCCTAATCCGTTATTTATTGTTTAGGCTTCTCGAAAACCAGTTTATGGACAAAGTTGAGATTTTACCATGATGATCAGCAAACAAGGACACACATTCTTAGAATTTTTCAAGGGATGTTAGCTCATTTTTAAGGTACAGCTTATAACTGTCAGTGTCATTTTAAACAATGTAAGCAATGAATCGAAGTGATTTCTTTATCTGGAGCTTTAGCCAAAGGAAGAGTTGATACAGCAAAGACTTTGAAAGACTTTGTCAAACTTTTTTTCTGAGATACGGTTATGATTTTACTTTTACTTGATCCTACTTTTGACTTTTGCTTGATTATAAGGAAGGCAATATTCAACACTTGTAAAGGAATGTGCTACGCTTCTTTACTATATTTACATTTACAATTAAAAGAAGCAATCCAGGAAAAAAGTTGCGGAAAAAGTGTCCTCATCTTGTTTAAATAAACACACGACGTTACAATTTATGCTGCAATGGTTACCATTCACATATGTCGCTTAGAAAATCTCCGTGCACACTATAGATTAGACTTTTTTGAATGCTTTTTCATTTTTAAAATTAATTCGAATATTGATATTATTTTATTTTTGTTGCTCCAATCAAAAAGCCATTTTATATTGTTTTTGACATACATATATTTTACGGATAACCTGTTCCCTTTTTTCAATTCATTTCTAAACAAGAAGGATCTTGTATAGATATTTACTTGTGACAAGTTTTTCCTAGTTATCTACTAATATTTCCTTGCAACGATTGAAAAATTGGTAGTGTAGAAAATGTTTGTCCTGGTGGTCCTGGACACAATATTAAAAAAATTTGATATTCATAAACAACAAAATTTTTTTGAGACGATTTTTAGATTTAATATGAAAAATGTTTTGGAGTTATAGGGATAATATATTGAAAAGTAAAAGTAGTTGATTGTTTCACTTCAACCCCTTCTCCTGTCGTTTTGCGATAACGACAAACGTTTAACGAGTGTCCTGTTTATGTTTCGAAGGAATTTGCTGTCCGCTGCCTGATCTCACTGCTCTGTCCACAGTCTACCAAGTCGAGCTTATAAGCACAGCCTACATAAACGGCGACCCAATGAACCATTAAAGGAAAAAAATATTTAGAGGGTAGTATTCCCTAGGATTTAAACTGAAATACGTAGGATAAGGCCAATAAAGGTATGGGTCCAGGAACACATCCGAGAAACGGAAAATGCAACAAGAAAGGGACACGCAGGTCATCGATCGTGGCTTACCTCGTCGAGCAAGGACTTAATATCGAATGGGAAATGCAAGCAAAAGAATCTCGTAAGTTTGGAGATCGAAAACATGCTCCCGGCAATTCACGCCTAAACAAAGACGCAGGGAATTGCATATCGATTTAAAAAAAAAACAAAACCAAAAAGTAAATCTAGCGGTTAAAAAGTAATTAAGGTCACAAAGTAATTTAAGTGTTTAATGCGGAATTATTGCGTACACGTTGAGCTAGAATATAAGTCCGATTGGAAGCCATAACATCCTGGGAAACAAAAGCACGGAAGAAGGTAATAAGTTGCTCTTTAAATACATATACGAGGTGTGATCGAAAAATACTGTAAATGAATTTTCATACAGGCAATTGCTGACGCTACATCCATATGCTGTAATTTATCCAGTAGCGTGATCAGCTGAGACAGGCAGGCACAAGTTGTAACACATTCGAACTTATCAGTCAGCTGCCTGAGCCACTAGATTGAGGTTGAGTGTATCGTGTCTGTTGCGCAACATTCATTTCGAAGAATGCATTAACATTAAGTTTTGTTTTACGTTGCAAAAGAATGCCAAAGAATCTCATGAAATCTTGATTAAAGATTAAAGTTGGGTCTATGGCTATGACCCTGAGACCAAAATGCAGAGTTCCCAATGGAAAACCAGTGGATCTCCTCGCAGTAAAAATGCACATCAGTCAAAATCCAACATCAAGGTCATGCTCATTGTTTTCTTCGAAAGTGAGGGCGTAGTGCGATCAGAGTTCGTTCCAAGGGGCACAACTGTAAACTCTGAATTTTACAAGGGCCAGAAAAGGGCGGCCAGAAAAATTGGACCAATGGCTTCCTTCTTCACCACGACAATGCGCCGTGTCACACCTCGCTTCTCATTCTTGAGTTTTTGGCAGAAAAAAATATTCCTATTTGTCCGCATCCCCCATACTCTGAAGATTTAGTACAATGCGACTTTTGGCTCTTCCCAAAAATCAAAACTGTGCTTAGAGGAAAACGTTTTGACACCATTGCTGATATTGAGAGGGCCACGACCGAGCAGCTGAAAGCCCTTCCGAACGATGCCTTCCAGAAATGCTTCCAGTCATGGAGTCGTTGGAGTCAACGCGTATTTTTTGATCACACTTCGTATGCATTAGTAAAAAAGTATTTTAACAAAGAACAATTGTTTTTTTTTTTTGCACAAAAATTAAGTGGAAACACAAAATTTTTGTTAAATGGTAAACGATTTGGAACATATTGATGAGCCGAAGCATTTAGATGTTGATGATATCGGAGGAGAAGCGATTTAACATGGATATGGAAAACGGATGCAGCGAATTGTTCGGACCACTTCAGCGTTAAAGCCAAAGATAGATACAAATGAAACTAGTTAACAAGTCATTGGAGGGTACTTATAATCTATTTGATTGATACGAATCATTGAAAACTAGCCGTAGATCAACACACGGAAACTCAAGTTGTAATCAACCCTAAGAATGATATAATTGACAATGCCAAGGATAAGGTTTCTGGTAATCGATTTATGAGGATGGGCAAAACATTCGTAGTAGGGATATGAAAAAATTTTAGAAATAAACTCATGTTTTACTTTCACTGCAAAATAATTGTAGTCATGTGGCAAATCCGGAGGATTTTTGAACGAGGAATGATCGAAACAAGGCAGATATGGCTATGGGAGTTCATCGCCACGATAATAGATAAGATTTGTTGGGAAATTGGGAAGTCATGTCATATACTAGACGCTTAGGAACTGACAAATAAAAAAATCGAAAAAGTAATTTGGCGGACAAAATTATGCACGAAACGAAGACGTTTTCAATTTCTAAAGTTTTAATGAACGACTTTCTGTCCTCTGCTGTTGTTGTAATCCACCTCTCAAGTGTGGCAATCCCAACTGGATGACAAACTTGAGAGACCTTAAAAATAACACCTTTCACCTGGCAAGTGTGACTTTACCGGCAGAGTGACACACTTGCGAACTGAAAGGGACGACAACTGAACACGCGGTGTGTGTCGAGTTTGGAGAATGAGTCGTTGTTCGAAAACGGAGGAGATTCGTTTTGTGCTCCAAATGCAAAGAACAGGTCGGGGAAATTCCATTTGCGTACAACCAATAATCAGTATCACTGCGTTTGAATTGTGCTATTAAACGTTTGTGCTTCATTTAACCTAAACAAGTGTGACTGTAAAACTCCAATAAATAGTAAGTCGAAATGATTATGGGCTCCTCTCTTTCTCGCTTCAAGCAACCAACGGAGGAACGATATATTAGAATAGATATGGAGAAGTTAAGCCGCCATATGTAATGTTCCGTTGTAACGCGACCTTGGAACGTATGAAGTTTATATCTGATTGCGACCCGTTGTTTGGATATCAGTTAGAGCATTGACAAACGATTAATAAAATAAGATGGCTGAATATATTTAATAACTGTTCTGTATCTTGGAGCCAATAAGCCAGGTCTGATGGTATGACGGTATGACCATATGGGTTTTGTCTTATGGTATAACTTTATGGGTTTTGACTATATAGGTCCGCCAATAGCCACGAAATCTAGTGAACTTTAGAGCGGCCAAACCGATGAGCTTTAGGGTACAGTTCGTTGCAACGCCTCTAGAACTTCACGTCCTGATATCGGTGCGAAACCGACTCGTCCTGCAGTCGTCATCGCGACGATTTAGGAACCCTAATTCCATAACACTGTTTCCTTGATTAACAATTTGCCCAAATATTTTTGGTATCGGAAATCACAACCGAACACTACAAATGAATTTAATTATAATCAAAACAGACTCTCCCATATAACCAATTGGAAAATAAACACAAATAGATGAAACTTTAAGCTGACGAACTTACTGCATTCTACCAGCACCTTTTCCCCTCCAAAAAAATATAATTAATACTCAACTCAGCACAAAGCTATATGGGCGTTGAGTTTGTCCAGTATCCATACTAACTCATTCATCTAGACAAGTCGACCTTGCACCTACCCATAAGAAAAACTAACATTACAGCAGCACATGGTTCGCGGTTCGCGGTGTTAATACAACAAATACGTATAAAATTAATATAGACCAGTTTGGCAGCTGTAATTTTGCAACCAAAAAAATTAACAAATGATTTGCATTTGCGTCGCATTTCGACTTCTCAGGAGGTTGTCCTCGACTCAAGGAGTTCAACGGTTTATTCGACATAACTACGCTTATGTGCTTGAATATTATCGAAGAATGTATTAACGTTAATGTATTTGAGCTGACGAAACTTTGATGCATTTAATTGATTTTTTATGAGTACTCTCAACTTGATTTTCCTAAAGGAACTTGAAAAAAAAATCCTCAATGGGTCCAAATTGCCACACTAAAGGAATGCACCAATTAGTCTCTATTTTGGCGAATGAATCTGCATTTTTTTCTAAGATCTCCTTTTTCTTAAGTGCACCATATTATTACTAATTTGGCGAGACAAGAATGGTCCATGTGAAATAAGTGTGTGCTTCATGTATAGTAATATTGTTTCGTGTATGAAAAGCGCCGAAATTCCATTTTGCTTAGAATGATTTATAGCCTTGAGATAATTTCAATAATAATTTCATTAGGCCCCGTTTACTTTTTTCGGTCCAACTAATTGCAGAGGTACTAGAGCTGTACATACGCTTTTCAAATAGGAAATATTTAATGAGGTCTCATATTTTCTGGCCTTCAATTAAACTTGTATTTTCTATTGTTTAAGATAAACATTACGTGAGCGGTGGCTTTTTATACTACTTTGATCTTTGCGGACATACGTCTTTGGTATTACCAAAGGAATGTGGCTGAATATATGTCCAAATATTGAGCACACAAACTATGAAAACAACTTATTCATTCTAGGACATAGATAACAATACGAAAAGTAGGTTGTTTGAACTGGTCGCTGGTCATGTATTTATGCTGGACAGGTCTTTAGCAACTTCGCCAGAAATTTTGTATTTTGTCAATTCCTCGCCCAGTTGTTCATTTCAAAAGGAGACATTAGGAACGGTGTATTGAAGCTAAAAGAGCTCTTAGACCACATCGGATACTACAGCCGCAAGCGGGTGAAAGTTTAGGAAGACCAAAATGCTAAGAACTTGGTCGAGACGCAAGTGAGACCCTCTTAAAGAAGTTCCGAAAGATCTGCCACTAGCCCAATCCAAAGGGTCCGGGACAAAAAATAGGATGGCTGAAACAACAAATAAACAGCTTTGTCGAAGAATGGATTTTGGTGGTGCAAATCACCAGAAAAGCCTCCAAAAGGTTTTTCCTTGCAAAAGCGACCGATGATAACCTTTTTGCGGACGACGGTGAAAAAAGTCAGTCATACCATAAGCCCTAAGTCTACACTACTAGCCGGACCAACGGATGGCTAAACTTATGCAGAGGTTTTGCGGGAAATCAGAAGATTTTTGGAACTCGGTGACACTTGAACTGCCATTACGACAGTTTGGCCGACTCGATCCAGTGGCCTCCTAATAGAGTTTGGATCTGAGGCAAGAAATGCCGACTCCTTCCGGTCCAATCAGTTAAAAAGGCGCTTGGGGAAACAGCAAAGGCAACATTAGTATAGTACAATCCACCTAATCTAGTGGCCTCCTTGTAGAGTTTGGATCTGTGACAACAAATAACGACTCTTTCATTGGAGACAAGAAACAGTGGCCACACTTGAACCAACCTGGAAATACCCTCGAAATGACTGCTCTTTGGACCCTAAATGAGATGGAAAAGTGCCTTAAAAAGGGTTTCTCTAAGCTCAGTCGGATCGCAATAAGATTGACATTTCCCGAAAAAACAATAGAGACAGCACATGAAAATAGTTGATTTAACAGAAAAACAAATTCTCAGCATGAATGAAAAAAAATTTGGATAATAACTGGAAATATTTTCTTAAATTTCGTTAAATTTTTCTTAAAAGGACAGAAATTTTGCACGAAAAACGTGTGCTTCTATAAATTCAGGACACAGCTTATATCAGAAAGTAAATCAGTGATTTGTTACTTGATATAGAAAGAACTTGAGACGCCAAAACATACACAACTTATCACCCTGGATATGATCAGTTGTTCAATTGCTGTAAAAAGAGTGTTAATAAAAACTTAATTAGATTAAATTAGATAAAATTAAATTAAATATAATGAGATGAAATTCATGGAGCTGTCAAGACAGCCGATCAAATTTTAATTCAGCTTAAAATTAACAAAAAAAGTAATTCTTGAAAAAAAACGAACTTTAGAAATATATCACATCGGAAAGAAAGAAAGAAATATTTAGGTAGAAAGCAGACGTACAATGTTTTGGATTGAACCATGTCCTTAGGTGTCTGAAATTTTGCTCCACCTATCTTTCATACTTTTCACTTCTCCAGGATTTTTCGCTCTTATTTCACATTTACCCAAGATTTGTTCGTGTTCTTGGGTGACTTATTTGGTAGCCGGAGCCACAATAGCCCATCCAACTAGATGTTCCACAGATCTGAGTAAAGGATGTAGAACTGGGTGATATGCGGTTTATACCCGACTCTTGATTGTATTATACCGATGGCTCCAGTCTTTGTGTAGGACTTGCCTGACAATTGTTGTAATACACCTCTCAACTGTGATCATTGAGTGATCAAGTGCATTGATTTCACCAATATATATTCTGGTACTTGGAGAAACTTTTATTCATACAGGAGACTCACTCGTTTAGAGAAATTTCAGAGTTTCTGATACCATCAGCAACAAAATTATACCTCTAGTCTACCTGGTGTTATTATTTCCTTAAACAAGAATACCCCTCCTAACGTAGACCCGTCTGATTCCATTTATCGGACCATCTTTTGCCATCTTTGGTGTGTGGTTTGTCCAGAACTTATATGTCTTTAGTGTCCTCATTTATAGATATGTCGTTTACACACGTAGATAGGTATCCTTTAAAAGGTTGATGCATAAGTTTTTTCCGTTGTGTGTTTTTTTTTTGTTGGTAAAAAAATACATAACTTTGTAGGGAAACAATTGTCTAATTCAAAATATTGGCCATTGGATTCTTCCCATTTCGTCCATCTTTCAGGTAATTTATGAATACCATGCCAGAAAAGCGGCTTATCTTTTGTAGCAAACCACTCGTTGAGCCATTTTTCAACTTTTTCCAAATCGCTGAAGTGCTGCTCTGCGAGTGCGTACCCCATTGTTGCGAGAAGGTGATAATCAGATGACGCCAAGCCTCGGGAGTCAGCAGATGCAGAAAGATGTCACAACCAAGTGCTTTCACGGTACCTACCACTGGCTTTGCTGTGTACGACGGCGTGTTGTCGTATGAAAAATCATTTTGCCATGTCGTCTGGTCCATCCTGGTCGTTTTTCGATTGATACGTGGTTTAAATTGAATATTTGTTGATGATACCATGTCCTAATTGATGGAACATGTCCACCGTACATTTTTATCAGCAAACGAAGTAATGATTGACCAACACGATAAAACAAACGTGCTACGTTTGGCGAACTCAACTTGTGTATGTTTGTAGCTAAAAACCAGACGATCAATATGGCGTATGTGTCACATTAAAACGCTGCGTCATTTCGCTGACGCCATCTCTTAGTAAAACCGGTAAAAATTTATTCATACACCTGCATTACAGGTAGGGGTTCTTTTTTATGAGTTAAGATGAACAAATTTACGAAGAAGTTAGTGACGACGTGCTCTTAGAACGTTGTTTACGTATTTTTAACCAAAACAACAAACATGAGAGCCTGAACTAAATAATAAGCTTCAGTTGCTGCCTCGACGTTTAATGAGGTTTATACAGCACTATGATTATTGATATATGGACACAACGCTTGCGCAAAACAGCCACAATTATGCAACCATCGAAGATGCGTTTCGTATAATCATCGCGGATAAAAGAGAAGCAGAATGATACTCTAGACATCGCTTCTGCAGCAGCATTGTAGCTTTATAGGGCTCACATCGATGATTTTATGTCAGTTTAAATATAAAACTTTTTGCCTTCTTTGAACACTGTTTGAATTTTCCCACTTATTCACTTTTTTCCACCTTAATTCCTTTCGACCTTTCATTCTTGTTCTGAAAACTATTTTTTAAGTCAATTAACACGATTACTCAAAAAGTAATGCATCAATCTTTTTCTGCATCTTTCTTTCTTATTGCAAAAGTATTGCATCTCAACCTTCTGAAAAATTTGCACACTTCTCTCAGACAGCATTATCTAGAAACTGAATGAAGTATTATAGGATCCAGCAGGAAGGATTTTTTACTACATTTTAAATTACTTCTCCCTTTGGGAAAAAAGAAACGCTGGCCTACGTGAATCAATGGCCACCCTCGAAATAAGGGATGTTGACTGTGTTATGGACGTGACTCATGTAGAAGAGTATGTCAAAAAAGTGTCCCATCTTTTACAGATGAAGTTGGTTTCTTTGGAGGACACTGTTTTGAGCACAGAGGACTATGTCCTTGTCGGGGGGAAGAATTTCAGTAAATTTAAAAGCTTTTGAATTGACATAACGCAGCCAGATTTGTGAAAAAACGAATCCTGAAGATGGCAGCCAAATGGAATTTGTACATTTCTTCTAAATAACATTGTCTAGGACAGAAAGAGGGTTTATTTTTCGCGTTCATTGCAACTAGTCTAATGGCGTTAATTATTGATTTTGTTCCAGAAAATGAAGTTTTCGTTCGTAGCGTTGATGAAAACTCGAAAAACACGAAGATTTCAATTTTTTAATGAATCCTTCGTTCAGTAACATGCGAAACTCAGACACGGAAAGAAAAAAATTGGTTGTGTTCTTGTTTCAGATAAATCTAGCTCAGATTATAATGTAAGCCCCATTTTTTGAAGGTTTTTTGTCAAATAGACAATTTTTCGATATTTTTCCACCAGATTTGTTTGTATATAGTTGACAGTTTACTCTTTTTGAAACTCTAAAGTTAGAATATAGTCACCCTAATTAGATTTTTTAAGCAATTGTTCATAAAGCATGTTTTCCCAGTTATTCAAAACCCACGTGACTCCTTGAAATCTTTGCACCATATGACTGCATGCAGAATTGAGGGACATGGAATATTATTTTATAGAAAGAAGAAGATATATTCTATAAAAAGATCGTTGATTGGTTGCCCCATCCCAGTTTCTAAATCAGCAGGATCTCGTGTGAGGACGTGTTTCGATTTTTTAAGCCAACTTAATTTGGGTTTCCTTTTCTCGTTCGAATTTGACTGATTATTATTAGCAGATGTCGAAACTGGTCCTTACTCAGAAATGAGCAAGATATCCTTCTTCGTATCGTTACTTCAGTTGCTTATTGGCATGGAAAGATAAATTGAAAGGCATGTTCAAACTTGTGGTACTCGAGAAACTTGAGTTATTTTAAATTATTTAAGAGTTTACTGCATGCATCTCATTTAGTTCAACTCGGAATTCCCGGTAGATTACGCTGACTGCAAACAATTACTTCATGCTTTTTTGGAAGTATGGAATAAAGACTACTTTCAATTTATTGTTAAACGTTTTTTTTTTAGTCAAAAATTCAAATATATGTACATAACTTTTTAAATACACTGAAAAAGCATAAAGTACAATTTTTTTAAAGACAACCTGAAGCCTGACCGTTTTCCAAGAAAGCCAACAAGCCAAGCAAACAGAAAATCATTTTTTAAATTCGGAGGACTTAATAAACAAGGAATATATTTAAAGACGACGCAATCTGCGCAAACATGTGTGCCTTTGCCCATGTAATATTCCCTCTGAACCGGCTTTACCGCCACACATTTGACCAGTTTTAGAAGTTGTAAATAAATCCGTCTCAATGGGAAAATCAATAGAAACAAAACTACAGAAAGCATCTTAATTTTTTTCAGTTTTTTTTCTTGTTACGTTAAAATATCAATACATAAAAATAGCAAACGAAAGACATAACACTCCGCTTTTACCATCTTAGCCAAAGATAAATTCCAATAGCTCAAATATTTATCAAAACTCGTTTAGACTTTTATTGATATTACCAGTATTCGTTTCATTATCATATTATGCAAGAGATTTCAACTAATCTGACTATTTCATAAATTCCAGCTTGAAAGCGATATTTTATTCAAAATGGAAAGTTCCAGCAAATATAGTTCAGTCTTAAGTTGTGTTCGCAGTTTCTTGTCGGTTTGAAGTACTCAACAGCGATTTGAACGAGATGAAATTTTTGGAAAATGGAATTTTGCAATTTTGACGATGGTATTTTTCCTGAATCCTGATATTTCCGACAATCTACAGCTTACAACATATTGTCCTACTTACTTGTAAACCTCATTTTATTTCAATTCATCTGTGCCGCAAAAACTACATATGAGTTTTCTTGTTCTGCAACACAACAAGTACAACTCCTCCCAAACACAACATTACTACGAAAATTTGAAAAAAAAAACACAAAACAAAACAATTTCTACAAAAATTCATTACCAATTACTGTCTAATCATCGTCTCTTGCAATAAAATCGATTACAACAAATTTTCGACCAGTTGAAAAATTTCTGTTAACTTTTTACCAAACATTTCATAACCAATCAGCTGTGGTCCCAAAAAAAAAAGTTAATGCTGCAGCACCAACAACAGCAACAACAAAAACAAATTGGTTTTCCTTTCAAAATGAGTGTCATGCTGGACTGGACACATTCAAGAGTATTTTTGTTGCCTTTCTTCACATCTTTTCGTTGCTTCTTTCGAAAGACTTTCACTGAAATCAAAATAACTCCCGAACTTTTTTGGTGGATTTAAATGCTGTTGTATTTCTTCGTTAACATTGCTGAAATGAAAGATAAATATCTTTCCCAAAGCGCTTTTCGATACAATCCACGATTGTAGACTTCATTAAGCTTCAACCGAAGTAGATTTAGGTTTCGAGATCTTTTTTCCTGGTACCTTGGCTGGGACTTCTACGACGATGACTAAAGGTTTCCGTTGGTGGCAGTTAAGTTACTTCTTTTGTTAATTTGGGTATCTTTACGATAGATATTTGATGCTAAAGTGTGTAATTATAGATAGGAAAATAAAATTATCGTGATTTAAAGATAATGATACAGAGAAGGTTAAGATTCTTTGAACTTTTACGATGTGGTGTGTTTTTCGAATTTCTTTTAGTGTCTCCGATGAGTTTTTCTAAAAAAGGGTACCGATTGCATAATCACGCAGAGTTGATTGTTTTGTAATTGTTTTTATCGTTTTTAATCGTTGTTGCTTAATTATAAAGACCAGGTAAACAATCCAGATGGAAGCTTGAAAAAACAAAAATTGTCAACGTACCCATTTTAGTTCGAAGCCTCTTTCAGGATCCGAAACGAACCTTTATATGGCTCATGAACTACAACCTGAAGTTTCAAAACCAAAATCTTGATAAATTATTCTCATCCACAGAATTACAGCTGACCCTATGAAGGATGCAGATCGACAGGAGATAGATCTAAATATATATCGATCGACAGGAGTACTCATCAGGCGATGACGCCCCACCTATCCCAAGGCTTAGAGTTTTCCGTAAGGTTCTTCCCGCAGATGACAACTAGGACAACAAAACTGACCAACGAATCGTAATTGACGCACTTGGGCTTGCGGACACAATATTTCTGACAAGTCAGCGACTAGTCCTGCATAAGTATATTACCGTATCCGTTCTAATATAACCATGGCAGGCCTCAGGGTATGTTCGAAGGAACAATCAGTAGGTGGTTGAGGTTCAGTTGACGTGAACTTTTAATTAGAGTTGGTCTTTTTCTGAGTAGCTGTCTTCATAAAGGTTTGTGCGAACCCTGGCTTTGCCTCCCTGTTTTGTATGAATGCCCATAGTACCATTAAGGCGACCACAAGAGTGGATATTGTGGCACTGAAGGAAGATCCTTCTACAAAACAAAATTAACCACAACAAAAGCAACGAATAATCAACGAAACCTAAACGAGAAACAGACTAATGTACACAAAAAGGAAGAGTGCCTTAACAAACAAGAGATACTGGTGATACTTTGGCGCAAGACGGGGCGCAACAAGAAAGCCAGAACACCCCATAAGAAATGACGAAAAGTACGAGCAACAAACGCCTGGGAAATATATTGTGGAAAAAACCATCGACGGTATTCAATGCATGATATGATGCGATGCTGCAAATGGAACTGCTACGGATACCTTCAAGGCCTCAGATTCTGGCGCACACAGGGATAAAACTGCCTGAAATGATGTCGCAGGACAGTTTAATTGTACTGTACCACTAGACCGACGAAAAGCGTCTCAGGAAATATAGTCACGAACATCAAAGCTTGCTGAGAACAGAAAAGTATCTAGAAAATAGAAAAAAAGACATTATGGATAGTATACTAGATTTGGAAGAGCTCTAAGACCGATCCAAGTACCCAGAACACTTAAAAAAACACCAGAACACCAGGAAAAACTTATGACCTCAACTAAAATAAAAGGGATTCCCGAACGTGGTGTTTCGAAAAGATTTTCCGGCTGCCAAATGCGAATTTGGCAAAATGAGAAAGGGCGGAGTGGCAAACAAACAGGATTCGTCGAATGGCAGATTCCAAGTACTTGCAACGAACAGCGGCCACCAGCAAAGCTCCTAAAAGCTACCTACCCGGCAAACCGACCAATTAATAGCTTCCTCCTGGTGACAAAGGGAAGGAAATCCCATGCCAGAAACAAAAACCGCGAACAAAGCCATTCCACAAAGCCCTAATGCATGCAAAACTGGTCAAACCAATGCATGGTAGAATGTACACAGGCATTTTACGGTGAAGTTGCGGGGCTATGAAACCGGATGAAATTCAAACTGCCATTAGGACAGTTTGGCCAACCCGATCTGCTAGCCTTGTTACAGAGTATGGACTCGAGATAACAAATAACGACTAATTCAGCGCCACAGTCAAAAACATCTTCGATGTCCATCCGGAACCTCATTTGAACCAATAGGCACCCTTGAAATTAGGGACATTGACTTGGTTTTGGAAATGACTGACATGGCAGAGTGTCTCAAAAAATTTTTTTTCTTTCTTGTGGCGTACACCACACTTTGGCTATTTGTCGCGAGCTACATGACTGACTGCTGAAGACATGGTGAACTCTACAATGTATAACATCAAATCCAGACGTATGTCATCTATCCCTCGAGGGGCACCTAGACGAGTGAAGCCTCCGATGTGCCGATGGTCAACTGAAATCTCCGAACAATGAAGGTATCGTCGGATCAAGATAAGACAAATCCCTGGAAAAATGGGGTTTGTAAATGGCCATGGTTGACTTGTTAGGAAAACAAGAACCTTCGCAATATGGACAAACGGGAAATAGGTTTGCTGATCTGCAGGATATGATGCAGAGTATTTCCTTTCCATTGTTTCGAATCCCTAAATTATGGCCATACTAAACGAGGCTTGAAAGGTCCTGATAGAAGCTCCATGTACTATAAGTGTGGCATAGTAAGTTGTATGAAGACTTTTGAAGGTCACGACTTTTTTCGCTGCTTCTCTTTATATTTGCTGACGATTTGACCCATGTGAAAAGCTAGTAGAGACAAAATCACAAACATAAATTACAATCATTTATTTCAAATTGTGGCAAAAACTCAAAACGTGGAAACAACGAGATCATTGTGTTTGCAACGATACAAAATTCAGAGACCTGGGAACACAGGGCATAAACAATAGAATGCACGAACGAGAGACATTGTACTCTCTACGTTAACCCTAACCTTGGACCTGATGACATGAAACATATTCCAGGAATAAGGAGAGGCCGGGTCTTCAAAGAAGCCCTAGCTAAAACCAGATCAAGAATACAATAATCTGTACCATGCAGATAAACTTACATCGGAGCTCAAACACTCTACCCCCGGCTCGAGTAGTTCGGCAGGCATATGAAAATCGACCTATTGCTGCTTAGCCAAGAAGACGGACTTTAAAATTATGCCCTTATGCATGTGGTACTAGCGCTACCTCTTTCTGAGAGTTCAGAGCTGCGGGCTAAGAAAATAGTTTCGTGTGACTTTGAAGTGCCGGCATCATATTCCGTCATGAAACTGTCATACCGAACGAACCAATAATATCCTTTCCTCAAATCTTTGGAGGACGCAGTCTCTATCACAAAGTATTTTGTTCTTGTTATGGGAGGGTTTTAAGACTCATACCATTGAATGGGCCATGCCAGATTTAATGGGAATACGAATCCTGGAGATGGAATTCAGATGGAGCTAGTCGTTGTGAACACTGATAATACTGTCGCCTTCTGTCGCTCGAACTGACCGGTGCCGATCCGGACCTGACACTCGTTTCGGAGTCCCTCTTGTGAAAAACATACAATTGGGGAGTTCTGGAAGATTTTTACCCCAGTGGCCATCAGTACAAATCATTCGTGATCCACGATATGATCCACGGTGTGATCCTCACACAATGAGCACTTCGCATACGTGGTGAATGTTGGTGAACGTGAAATTTGTCGACACGCTCGCGAGGAATAGACCACAGTTCGCCTCTTCGTCGCGGACCAAACGACTTGCTGTTGAACTCTACAATGTGTACCATCAACTCGGCTCGAAAGTAATCTAGGCCTTGAAGGGGATCTATACCTGCCAAGCAAGTACTGGTGGTCGACTGAAACAGCCGAAGCAACGAAGCAAAAAAGGGAGTGTCACAAACTCCGGCGGAAATCAAACCGGGCACGAAGTCAAGTTGTGCTATGTATTGGATTGGCAGTAAATCCCGGCGAAAATCAAATGTTCTCGTGGACAGATCAACAGAAATAAGGCTTGCTGTTGGCAGGGGCTCATCGAATATGTGAAGAGTCCCCCTTGGGGTTTGAGCTTTAAGCTAGTTTAAAGGAAGTTCGGTCCTAAGTAGTCGATGCGGACACGATGGCCGAGATAGAACGGACTGAAATATTTTCTTAAATTCTTTTATTTTTTTGAATTCTTCCTCACACATTCCGTCCATGTTCAAGCTGCCCACAGAGTAATACCAGTATACTGTCAAAAGAATTTGAATTTCCAGCTCTTTTCATGAAATCAAAGAAGTTCCCAGGACCAGACAGCATTTCGGCCGAAGTATTGCAATTGCTTATCACTTTTGCCCTGACTTTCTTCTATGCACGAAGTAAATAGCGAACTAAGAATTTTTATATTGGGCGATGTAATAGCAGGATACGTATAAATACGATTTTGCCGTATCATCAAAGTCTGACGACCGATACCTCGAAGAAACCTGAAATTCAAGCTAGTGCCAGTTTTAGTTACTCCGGAATTCCCTTGAAAAAATTACGATTTTTTACTCAATTAATGAGTCAGAACCTGACTTGCTCTCAATGATTAATTGTGAATGCAATACTTAGAACGGATGACATCAAGTATCTCAGCTAAATTTGACAAATATGTGCTTAAATTAATTGATTCGGATGTGATATGCCTGTCATAGTGACCTAGATAAGAATAAAAGCGTCTCGTGTACGCAGATTTTTTATATTTGCCTCTAGGTTAGTTCAATCAACCCTCCTTGAAATTATTTCAACGTGTATTGGTTGACACACCCTGATTCAAGGTGCATTAACTGGCTGAACCAAAGCATAGTCATAAAATAGCATGAACACTCACATACGGCTTGTGACAGAAAGAGATAGAGCATATTATAATAAAATCAGATGTGCTGTGATGTTGTATTTGGGTGATACTATAAACGGGTCCATGGATCGGTATTCCAGCGATGAGGTATTTGATGATGTCAGTGGTATTTTTTTTTTTTCATTTGTTTAAAAAAATAACAGGGTAAGGGTATTATCATCTTTTCCGTGCGGTGAAGGGCTTAGCTAATCATCAATTCTTTTCTTAATTTTTAAAGACTTGAAAGTGAATGAAGTATTACGATTTCGTTTTTAATGAGATGTGTTAGATGTGGATATATTTTTATGGGGCATTAATTATATTTTTGATAAATATTTTTATGGGATACTTTATTGTGGGTCCATTAAAAATTTCTTTTACAACAAGTCTCTATATTTCATATATCTCAAAATTGTTTAATATTTCTGTATAATGTTTTTAAAGTGGATCTATAGGAACGATTATAAAAGTAAATTTCTTTGGAATATTCAGTAGGTGCAGCCAACGGGTCATGCAAATCTTTTATTTCAATTAAAATTTGTCTATAATAAGTTTTCATATAATTTCACACCCATGTTTAAACTTAGAATATAAATTCTACTTAAAATACTAAAATCTCAGTTGATTTTGTATATGACCACTGCTCAGCATCAGTTCCTTCTCAAGCTTACATTGAATATTTTTGATTTATTTAATCCTTTTTTTCAATACGTTTTTTCATTTCATTTTTTCATTTTTCATTTTCAATTGATTAAATAAGCTGAGAAAACTGTTGCATTCCAAAGAAGATCCTAGGCAAATGCTTTTATAATCATAGATGATACAAGTCAATTTTTCTTAACCTCCATACAATACCTAACTATAAATTGATTAAAAATAAACTTGATATACTTTCTTGATCAAATAATCACAACTACATCCATTCATTTAACTATTAACACCTTCTAAACCTGTAACCATGTCTTACCTTGTTGCGATTCCACTAAGCCAACAATTGTAATCCAAATGGTCACTAAAGGTATGACACAAAATTGCCGTGATATTTCCATTTTCTTACGCCTAGTCAACATATTCCCTGGGGTCATAAAAAGTAACCAACATTCATAATCGTTACGAAATCCACTGGAAAATCGTGCTCCGTATTTCTTTCCCTATTGGCGGTAACACACAAATGCACTATAAACTTGTTATAAACATCAAATGCACACCAATACGACGATACAACTATCGGATATTTCACTCACGTTTTTCAATCACTCTTGCGAGACCAATACTCTGCAACTAACCGTGTACCGACGAAGGAAAATGCAAATCCGCGAAGGGGGAATTTTCACTAGATTTAGAAATTGTTGATGAACGTTTTGTTTTCGATTAAGTGTACCAGGAGAGATTATTTTATTCGAGCCGATTATTTTCAGTAATATTCATTCAGCGAAATAATTTCACGCAAATCGAAAATCAACCAAACTTTTCGCAATCAACTACGACGAACAACCGATTGATACCATCATTGAAGTGGCGCACCACAGGGCTCGCAACTAGAAACACCAGTCTTCACAATGTTATTATTCACCTATGTAAATTCTCATGGTCGTCAACAAACATCAACGATGCGAAATCTTAAAGTATTAAAAAAATGTTCCTCTGCTCCCTCTGGCCGGAGAGTAAAAGAATAAACAACTTTAAATTTTCACTTTCGTTTTGTTTTTCATTGGAAATTCCAATTGGATTGCTAGTGAGCAACAAGAACTCTGCGAAAATCCCTGGATGAATGACTAAATTTAAACACTCAACACTCGAAATTCCAATGAGTTTACTTGAAAAAATGTCCCCAAATCAAATTTAGCCGGAATAAAATTAAGCAATTCTTCTTCGGATCTGGGTCCGACACCTCTCACCGCTTATAACATACTAACATTTACCATGACGAACTCCAGTCAAACTTGGTATCTTTGCTCGAACCTCTTAGCTTGAGAGCTTAAGATTACTCACTTGACCATGGGTTAAGGTGGTACGCGTTGAAGCCAGTTACTTCAGCATGAATCACTGACATTCCATCGCATGGAGGAGTAATTGTTTCTAATAGTGTTTCATAATTATTTATCAATTAAATTTATAATAAAATTTATAAAATTCCTACTCAAATCATTTGAATTCTACCGACTGTTCTTCACTATAATAAATATCTTACGCAGATGTCTATCGGGTTGTCTTTTTTAAAGTTAACTTTTGAATCCATCTAAGAACCACCTTTAAGTTACCATTCCCATCAACTTGCGGTAAGTAAAGAGATACACCTTTAAGAAAACTTGCAAGAAGCCAAGACGTTTCTTGGACAACTCCAGCAATACAACGTGTAAACAAAGTGCTCTTAAAATTTTCTCTTAGATACGGCAGAGTCGTAACCGTTTGCCAAACTGACAGGAATCAGAATTGCAAATTTTTTCTGAAGCGAACCCTATGTTCAACGGTTCTCAGAATTCTGGCCAGGTGAAAATCATACCTTAAAATTTATTGAAAGTCAAGATTATTTTTGGTACCTGAATTAAAAATGGGCGCAGAGGCTTCCGGTCTTATCTGGACAAGATCGAAGATCACAAATTGCCAACCGTGTAATTTGTACAGGATAGGTTCATCTAAACCACTTTTTTGTCGGGGAAAGATGTGAACAGGAACCTGGTAACCTCATCTGTGAAAAAAGAAAGCTCTCTCGGGAAGCTATAGAAGTGCTTAGAATTGTTGTCAAATAAAATCGTGGGGCACATTTTAAGCGGTCAGATCTGACACTTCAAATCAACTTACTGAAGTGCCAGGAAGCGTCAGCTATAGGAAAATCGTTTTCTTAGTCATCTCGTCATTCTCCCTAGAAAAGGGATAAGAGAAAAAGGATCTGAAGACGCCACTAAGCTGGGTTCTTAGGTTGACGAGTGATATGTTTAGTGGGTCGTCCAGAAGCATCGCGGCTCTAGGAATCTCACACTCAGGGAATAAACATTCTCCGATTCCATATCTGATCATATAAACATGGAGAACAAACATTCTCCAATTCTTGACCATAAAAAATGTACCTGATTTTACATTCTATCCTATATAAACGGGTACACAGCTACCATATAACTTTTTACTTATTTTTATAAGAATCTTCATGTCAAAGGACATTATCTTCGATCTGCAAAAATCGCATGAAATCCAACAACAGGAATTGTTTTTCGAAAATACCGAGAGAATACAATGTTATTGCAAAACCGAGTATGTACTATATTGGTCTTCTGCCTTCTAAAGTGTAAATAGTAAAATGGCACTCATAGTACTTGACCGATTTAATTTTCTTTTTTGAAACAAAAAGTTATCCTGAAACAATTTACAAAAAATTTATTCAGATACGATAAATCCTTTAAAATAACATTCAGGAATAACAATTTGCTTCCTAACAAACACAATCCTATTGCATCAACAGGTCTCCTTTTGTTTGTCAGAGTAAAATTATTTGTCAAAAGCTGGCGTCCAGAATCAATATTGAAAAAGAATCAACTTATATACCAACAACTGATACCATTTGGCGTATTCCAAGAAAACAAAATCTTGGGCCTTCGACTAAATGCAGCAGAAGTTCCGCAAAGAACCCTATGAGAAGAACAACCCTATCCCATTCATAAGATTTGTTTGCGGTGGATATCCCCCTAATATTTCTAAATTCAAAAATATTTGGATTTCAAAATTTATGAAAATGACAACGTTCAGCTGATCTATTATGTTAGAAGACACAGTTACAATTTAACTCAAAGAAGCCACCCACAATCTTCAATATAAAAAAAGGACTTGAGCAACCATGCCGTTACAGTTGACGGTAAGCAAACTTTACTGAATTAAAGTGTCCATGTTCAGGGCTAGCTAAACTAAACAAGTTTCGTAGCAAAAGCCGCGGAGACTTGTCGGAATTAATGATGAAAAAAACGTCTAACCAGAAGTAGAAACTGAAAAGCAACCCTCTCTCGTATGTGTTATAAGACAAACTGACAGATAGTAGAACATATCCAGATGTTTTGCAGGAAATCAAAGGAGCTGTCAAATTTAAAGATATTCAAATTGCTGGTAATGGTGTCCCACAGCGGTGAAGCCTTTGTCCATTTCCAGCCTGAGGGAATAAATAACGACTCTTTCTAAAACTCTGAAGAGTCCTTTGAGGGGAGGACTCCTTAGGGAAAAGACAACGTTTGGTTGACTTAAATAATTAGCTTTTCAAAATAAGCAATATTGATTGCACTATGGGCACAATTTAGGTGTGAGAGTACTTCATAAGGAATTCATCGGACGGAATACGTTGGCGGACGTTTTACCGAGCACACTAAGTCATGTTCTTATTGAGGATGGATGACATTTAAAAAAATTCGATGGAATGTCCTTCAGCCAGACCCTACAGGAAAATTATTGCTAGAGATTGTAACCTGAGTGAGGCTAATCACATTGAACACGCCCACGTTTACTGCTCTGGCTACGAGGGTACTTTCTTGACCAGGCAAATGCTTCGAAGTCTTTATTCTGTGAGCCTTTCTCAGAGCACGAGAAAATGACAAAATTTATTACAGTTCATATAAGTAAAATAAATTAGTCAAGGTTTATTAGTAATAATTATTTCTTACTAACTATAGCGCTGAAAGATGTTCCTGGAAATGTTACTCTCGAGCAAGTTGAGCACAAGAGATCCTATGTCTGGAGCACGTCTGCCTGCATATCAGATGAAGTGTGAAGTGTAGTCTCGAAGGTAGATCTAAGATTCCTTGTTAAAAGAGCTCGGAATGAGAATTTTAATCTGTTAATAGGCAAGTCCATTAACTGCCAGCGTCAGGTTTGAGGAAATAAGGGCATCTAAGCCAGACCTGATAATGATTATGTACCCTGCATCAGTACAAATGAGTTGTACAAATACGTCAGGATGAATTTATTAATAAAAAACAGAGGAAGCACGCTAACATAGTCCTGGACTGCAGTGGTAAAGCTCATGTGACGAGGAAGTGAGGAATTAGCTGGATCGTGACAAGGTATCACTTAGACCACAGTTAAACAGGCTTAAATGAAAATAGATGAAATCGATGCTGGAAAAAAACAAGATGACACAAAAATAGGAAACTTTAAAATACTACATGGCATCTGCACCTTTGACCACAAGGCAAAAATTACAGCTCATGGAAACAACGACTGTCCGGGGAACAAAATTAAATAAAACAGCGAGTAAAATTTCTAACGAACTCTTTGACGCCAACTTGATCAGAACATCTTACATGCAACCACCTTCATGATAGAGTAAGGTTCAGTGAGCTTATAATGGGAAGGATTGAAAACTTCTGAACTTTACAAGGTACATATATCTAGGCTCAGGAACCTTCGTCAGCTTGTAAGGGAATCTGTAAAACAAGAAGCTAAAGAGAAACGAACTTTCTGCAATAACTTTTGTGGCCAAGTTGAGAAAGTATAGGAACTTTATAAATTGAATTAAATTAATCTTAAGCACCACACTCCATCATCTTTGTTGGAGAATGCAGATGATGCCTGAACCAGAGATTATGGAGAATCATGGGGGAAGAAGTAGATAGCAAATAGTTGGCGTGGGGGAAGAAGCAGATGGCAGAACCTTGGCAAATAGTAATACCAGTAGCCCAAAAGAAATGGCGATATTCGACAACCTTTTCAACAACTTCACGGGAGGGGTTCGAAGAGAAGGAAACGAATTACCATAAGAATCTACATTGAAAATTGTTTCGTTGGAATGCATTTTTCCACAGTGGGAATTGCAATAAACAAATTTGGACAAAATTGTAGAGAGCCATTTGAGAGAAAATTGAATAGGGAGAAGATGGATCGCCGCTTATCTAACTTATCGCTGACTGGCGTGGATGAAGCCCAAAAAATAGGTCTCATTTTCAACTGATCTAACCTAGAAATGGGGCCGCTTCAAATACTCAAGCGTTTTGGGCTTGTCGACATTAATGAATGATTTGACGTATCCCCACAAGATCCGCCCTGCACATCCTGCCTTGTGGTTGTTCGACTTCAATTTCTGCACGAATGGGATTTTGTAATCCCGCAAACCTCCGTAAAGATCCCTCCGTAAAATCTTCTATACTATGGATGGGCACAAGTTTAATTGTTGAGCTTGGGATTCACTTGGGTCTTGATCGACACTACGCTCTACAGCTGCTATGGTTTCTTCGTTTTACACTGTACGAGGTCTGTATGGATGCATATTGTGAGAGTGAACAAGATGTAGAAACGATCCATGGTCAATCGAATAAATTGTTATGATGGACGATTAAGTTGGCCATAAGGCTGATGGAGTTTACGACAAGTTTATCCAATAGTACCGTTTTTTTAAATAAATCTGCATAATTTTCAGCCGTTACTAAGGCGTCAGTCTATTTATAATAAAAAGGCAAACCAAACTAAGCATTGACAGCTGTCACACCATACGTAGCATTTAAAAGTGTTCTCAACTTAAAGTTCTATACCTCTAAAAAAACTTCTTTATTTTACAGTAGATGAAACATGGCTTCACCATAACAATCTTGGAATAAGACCACAGTCGATGGAATGGGCAAGAATGCCATCGCCATCTCCATACAAAGCCATGACAAAATCGTCTGTCGATAAGGTCATGGCCACCTATTTGTGGGACAGTCAAGGAGTTGTAACGACTGAATACTTTGATCACAAAGCCACTGTAACAGGAAGTGTGTACACATAACAAATATAAAAATTATGCCAGGATAATTGCAAAAAAAATTTAATAAGCATGTTTGCAAAAAATGTTGTTTTCCATCAAAACTACGCAACGGCACTCATGACTGCAGTTGTTATGGTTGCAATTCATGATGCTTGCTTCGAAGTCCTTGAACATTACCCCTATTTACTAGACTTAGCTTCCAATGATTTTTATTTATTTTCACTAATAAAGGAATATGTAGATACAAAAAATTGAAGATATTCAATAAGGGATAGCGGCTGTAAAGGATTCTCTAAGTTCCCAAGAAGGATTTTTTATAAAAATGCGTATACTAGCTTTGGCAAAAATGTATTTAAAATGTATTAATCACATAGACGATTATGGATTGTCTCTTAAAGGATTCTCTTCTTAAAGGATTCTTTCTTAAAGGCTTCTCTCTAACATAGTCATTCTCATTAACTGCTGAACATCCTTCATAAGGAGAATCTTTCACATTGGTAAGAGGACTAAATGGTATCGCTGATGGCATTGACGGATTATGTGAGAAACCGAGCGCCACAAAAACCTAACCTAACATCATCCAATAGCCGACCGGGCATTCAGGCCACTATCCCTGGAGGATTCTATCCCGCACTGTCGAAATATTTATTAGTAAAACAAACAACGAAATAATTTGCTTACTGTGTATTTTCCTCCTTATATTTGCTTTGACAATTCGATTTTCATATCGGTTAAACAAATTTACTGTACTGCTTTCGTATTAATTAAGAACCGAACTGAAAAATCCTTAAAGCTGTACAAAACTTAAAAACATTATACAAAAGTTATGTCTTAACTAAATGTAAAACCAATAACTGCAAAATATAAAGTTAAGTTGGATAATTGTTTAGGTATTTTATTTATTATTTTTAGTTTTTTCTTCCTTTATTTAAATTTTTTTTGAGTTTATTTTATGTTACAAACGTGATTTGCCCTTATCATAATAATTATTTTGTTTTTTTTTGTTTTCAAATTGGATTTTAACACATTCTTCAGCTTCATTTCCCTTCGCATATTTTCTGAAAATTAATGAAGTCTAATTAAATTTTTTTTCCTTTTATTTTCTTTTTTACAAATTTTATGCCGCTTTTATCATGTAATAATTTCACTTTATTTTTGGTTTGTATCACAGATTTTAACCTTTGCATTCTTTTAGTCACTTGCCCCTTTTATTTTATTTTCTTTTTTATTTAATTCACGAAAAATTCGACACGAGAACACCATTACCGGGTTGTGTAAGTGTGTATGTGAGTTTTTTTTATATAATACAGAAAGAATATTCAATGATAAATATCGTCCTTGCTGGTCTAGTTAAGTTGAGATTTAATTAGGATTTGATGCATTGAATGAATTTTTACAAACTTTAAATAGATTTAGTCGCTTTGAGTTTATGTTTTTCGTTTTTTTACAAAAGGGACTTTAATTCTTTTTTTGTTTTTTTTTTTGTTTATTTTCATATCTATTTAAAAGTAATATTTTCAATGACTCTGAAATCGAAAGAATTTATTTAATTACACGTTGTCGTTTTACAATTCTATTATCTAATTACTGACTATAGTAAGTTAGTGTAGGATCAATCAAGAAGTCTTTTCATCCGAATTCATAGTTTTGTCCTTTAGTTTATTTATATTTTTCTTACATATACGATTCCACACCAATTTCAGTATCTATTAGCCTCAATTTCACGATGTGTTTGTTTGTTTTTTTTTTTTTATTATTATATCCTTAGTATGATTCGAAAAAAAACCCGACGATATTTATGACACACGCAAATTAATCATTTTCCAGGATCTGTTTCAAATAGGGAGCAAATCATTTTTTTTTTATACATTTCCCGTACGTCCGGCAAAGAAAATTTAGCGAAAAACATTAAAAAATATATATTTATTGCAATAAGTGTAGATAAAGTTGATTTTTAAAATTACGTTCTCTAAGTACTGGGCAAAGTCGACTTGTAGTTTATATATTTCTATTAGATTATGTAAATATTTTTATTTTACAAACACTTAGAGAGATTGCAATGCAATAGAAGAACATCCATGTTGAACTAGTAAAACAATCAATCTCTTTGAATCGTTTAAATATTAAATTTATTGGTTTTCTTAATATCGAAGAATGCCTAAAATCGGTTTGAGTTTGTTAATTGTTGAATAAATGATGTCATAACACCGACTCTTCACCACTATTTGCACGCGATAGTGGATGGCGTTGTGTTTGTTGTTGCTGTTGTTGGTCATCTAAAAAAATAAAATTTTTAAAACATTAGTAAATTTACTTGTATTACATACACATATAACATTAAATATATTTAAATTATTTAAAAGATCAAAGAGGATAACAGATCACTGGAGGTGTCCTAATTGATTAAAAAACGACTAAACCATCATTTAGTGAAATGTCAGCCCTTATTATTATCCTAACCCTGGGGTCCATTGTTGGTAAAAAACACCGCCCCGTATATTCCTTTGCTCCTCAGTAACGGCACTTTTGTCAACAGATGGTCCATCCTACAGCGCTACTAAACCAAAGGAGAGGCTACAGTTACGTGGTCTTTAGATATCCAAACTCTGCTTCTCTATTTCGTTCGTGCCGAAACCAAGGAATTCCCTTAACTCTGTTCTCGCCTAGTCTTCCAATTCTGTTGCGTTAGGATCCTTCTGCCAAGCGATGCGCTTGCTACCCTATCTCATCTCATGCTATCTTGTTCCTCACGTAAAGCTCGATAGGTGTCGTCCTTTTGAATACCTATTAGTTTGGTGTGCTAACCTAGAACATTTTGCCCGCTTATATTGTCATCAATGTTTTTTACGCCATTCCTGTTTATTTTGTCCTCCTTTTGTTGGGGTAAGACTGAAAGGCTCAACTGATCCTGCTGTCTTTCATGTTATTTCAAGCCGTGTCTACTTTTATTTTTTACCCATTCTCCTGTTGCTAGTGGCGCATCATTGTGTCTAATTAAGTTTTAGTTTTGTGGGAGAACCCCGATCTCGCTAGATAATCCGATCTACCATATCCTTCTAAGCCGTTGTTTTCAGAGGCCTACGTCAACTTCCCGTTCACAGAGATTAGTGCGGCCTTGACGCATTGTCTAATTGTATTACAATTTCATACAAGTGGCCCCCTCTATTGACTTGCTGTCCCATAATATCTGTGCTCCGTGGTTTAGTCCTTCGTTAAGTTTTTCAATATCGCTTCTGTTGCCAATTCCAAATAAGGAGTCATACATTCAAGGAAATCGAAACAAGGAGGCATACATTCCACTACTTTAACCAATAATTGGTACCAATATCGCCAATAAAGTGGCGTCATTGATCATGGCTCTAAAGTGGTTTTGACTGTAAATTTTGACAGACTTTTGACTAAATTTTGACAGTCAAACGATTGGATGTAAATATATTCCCAGCAGCATCATTGAAGATAAGTGGGTCAACGATTCCACCTGCTAAAAAAGCACACCAAACAGTAACTATCTTCGAGTGCAACGATGTCTTTTGCGCGCCTTTTGTTGCGCACTACGCAACATGCGGCAGGTTTATTTATCGACGTTATCACGTTAAAATGAGTCTCGTCGCTAAACAAACTTTTTTTTATGAAATTCAGGATTGGCAGCAATTTTTTCTTGGGCCCATACTCGTACACCAAATTTACGCCATGCGCAATTTCAATTCTTGCACGAATTTCATTTTGTAAGCCCGGAAAACCAAGACCATTCCGTAATATCTTCCATAATGTGGATACGCACAAGTCCAATTGTTGAGCACTATGTCAAATGTACTAACTTGGTTTTCATCGATACTATGCTCTACAGCTGCTATGGTTTCTTCATTCAGCACTGAACGACGTCTACATGACGTCCGCGTACTATTAGTGAGAGTATACGTGGTGCGAAAACGATCCATGATTAATCGAATTCATTGTTCTAACAGACGATTATGTGAGCCATAAAATTGACGAATTGCGCGATGAGTTTCTCTAACAGAACCTCTTTTTTCAAAATAAATTTGCACAGTTTGAAGGCATTTCTCAGGTATTTATGTTAAAATAGCAATCCAAACTAACTCAAAACGCATGACAGTTGTCACACCATACGTAGCGTTAAAATGTGCTGCCAACATAAAGTGCTATAATTCTAAAACAAACACCATCTACATGCGATCAAAAGACCTACGATCGTGCATTTTTAAGTTCGCGGGGTGGAGAGATTGGTCATAAATAAATCTAATAAACGGAGTGAAACCATATTACATTATCAGTATAAATAGCAAGCTTTATCTTAACCGGGTCAGTGTCGATTCAAACGTCTCAATCTGTAGGTAAATGAGAATTGTGGAAAATATTGAATACCGTGCCGTCACTCATTTCCTTACCAAGCATGAAAAGTCATTTGAAACCAAAAATGAAAGAGATTACTTCCATTTACGGGGTCGCTTGTCCGTATAGTTTACAAGTGGCACAGTCTAAATAAACAAGGTAGGCATTAACTTAAGGACGACCCATGAGTGGAACGACTGATCGAAGTGACTAAATAGGAAATGATAAGAAAAGTCGAAAAATTAATACTGGAAAATGCTGGACTGGATAAAACAGCTTGCAGAAATAGTTAAAGAATCAGATACAACAAATTTTTAAAATTCTTCACGATCACGATCTTGGCATGACAAAAATCAGCGCAAGATCGATTCTCGGAATCCTTAGGCGGCGTCACAAACAATATCTCGTAGAGTGTGAACTCTTCACCCCGTAGTGAAGACAAGGATGAATTAGTAAATCAATTAGTTACTGAAGACGAACCATGGATTCATGATGATGAACCCGAGGCCAAACAGAACTCTTTGCAGTAGCACAAACAAGGCACAACACCGCTCAAGAAATTTAAGATGCGATATTCGGCTGGCAAAGTCATGGCGACAGTCTTTGGGGACTCAGAAGGGATCCTGTTGATAGATTATAAAAATGAAGGCGCACAGGCTCCATAACCATAAGATACTACGCTACAATCATAGCGAGAAAGAATGTTTTTACAAAAAGAAAGGGAAAATTGACCAACGGCCAATTGTCTTTCAACACGACACTGCGCCTGTTCACAAATGTCGTCCTTCGTTAGCTGCCCTGCACAAGGTGGGTTTCGATATTTTGAATCACCCTCCCCACAGTCCTGACCTGGCTCTCATTGATTATTATCTGTTCCCAAAGGTTAAAAAACTTCATGGGTAGAAGTTTTCAAGCAATGAAAACGGGAAGGACACAGTTTTAGCCTATTTTTCTGACAAAACACGTTTGTTATGAAGGTATATATAATCTAAATGAATGATCTGAAAAATGTATAAAAGTAAGAAACTAATTCCGTATTTTTATTATCACTTCTCTCCCTGCCTTCTGTGAACTTAAAAACGACTCCTCGTATTATCTATCCTTGGTCGAGTTGCCCATAATCTGGGAAGAAGATTCTGGCGTCTCTTCCTTCATTCTTTTGGAATATATCTAGATTTCATTTCCAGCTATCCTGCATAGTTCCCCATTCTTTTTTGGTCGGAATGTTCATCCTACAAGGGATATTTATGGAGTTGAGGTTGTTACGGCACCACCCGTTAAATTCTCCAAGACGGAGTACCCATAAGAAACTTAACTAATTTAGTAGTGAGCTAAATTTTTGTAGTACCTAGTTCTGCCACTAGGAGCGTTTGAAGCCACCATTCCCGAGTCCTTGGGTTAAGCGTCATTGCTAAAGAAGGTTCCGTTCAGCTTATGTGAAGTTTTGAATGTGACAGTTGTTTTTATTATTGTGCAGTCGTTTGTTCAATGGCTGCTTCTTTTGATCAGGGCGCGTCCATAAAGTTTTGTTTTATGCTCGAAAAAACTGTCACAAAAACTCTTAAAAGTAGCCTGCAAGGATGATTCTATTGGGGAAAAAAGTTTTGGCGCAGTTTTCAAAATGGTGAAAAGTTAATTGACGACTAACCTCGCTCATTCACGGCCTGAACCAAAGAACGTGTTAAAAAATTCCCAATATCATCCTGGAGGATCAATGACGGATTTTTGAAGAAATCTTGGATCTGTCTGGAGTGAATTTTGAATTCAGTGCAGCGAATTTTAACGAAAGATTTGAGGATGAAAAGGATGTCTGTCATATCCGCTTCTCGACAGCTGATTGTTGAACGAATACAACGTCGCGTGGAAGCCTGCTTGTGTTTTGCAAGAAGAGTTCAGAAATGATTCAAATTTTTTTTCCAAAGTCAAAACAACTGACAAATTATGGTGTTACTGTTGCGCCCCGAAAACGTAACAAAAATTAAGCCAGTGGATGACTTGAAGTTAGCTTCGCCCCAATAAAGCTCGTCAAGTGAAATTAACCATTAAACAATATTGTTTTTTTTCGGAGTGAAAGGAATCCTCCATTCAGAGTTTCGGACCCTGTAGGTCAGAGAGTTAACCAGACGTTCTAACTGGAAGTTTGAAAAGATTGCGCAATAGTTTGCGGCGGAAGATGCCTGATTTGTGCAAGTTGGGTGAATGGTTTTTTCACTACTATAAAAATCCTGCTCACAGTTATGTCTGTGCGCCAACGTCATTGTCCTAGATGTGTGACGCAGTTACTGTCAAGCTTGTGCAAAATGATAAAATAATCCAGGACTCACAAGAATAGTAAGAATGGAACACCATGACTCATATGAGATCATATGGCGTGAAATACGGAAACTGTATTGGTGACGGTGGTACGAAGACATTTACAACTATCCAAATTTTAATGCTTATGGGGATGATATCAAGGTTTAAAAAGCGAATGTATAGATCATGTTCAAAAGAGGATGGGAACGCAAAACTAAAGAACTTAATGGAAAGTGCACAGAAAGGCTCGCAGAGTCATTGATGTAAAACCTCAGCACTCTGAGGGACGAGCGATAAGACGACAGACAGGACTGTGTAAAAGACATGAAAAGAGCAATTACGGCGACACACTTTCATATGATTTCCACATATGATAACACCCGGCACGAGTACCGACCAGAGGTAAAGGACAGCTAATGCGAATGGCTAATACGAACTGCCCAGAAACGGGACTTGAACCGCATCCTACTCCATTGCACCAAGACGTATAAAAGGACAAATTTGCAATGTATGAAGACTTATCGAGGGATGAATTACTGGAGATATGCTTAGGCGGACAGGGATGGAAAGGCTTTTTTGCTCTACTATTGAAATTCTGTCGTTTCTGGTCTGTTTCCTCGTCAAAAGTTTACTCGCTTAGGTCGCCATACGCAAACGAAAGTCCAAAATTTGCTGTTTGACGATACGCTGTTTAACATTTGTTGAATACGCTGTTTAACTTTGCACTCCGAACTATAGGTTATTGAAGCTATACCGTATTAAACAGGAGGATTCTGATGGTAATGATTGAATTTGAAGGTGCTAATGCTTTGCTAAACGAAGCCTATGAAAAAGAAGGACTAATAAAGGCGCTAGGAATCGTGGATAGTCGGTGAGCACTTTAAACGATTGTTAAACTCCAAAGTCTTCTTTGGAAGTTATCAATCTTCTTCTTCCGAACTAAACTTCTATTGCCCGGGAATCCGTTTTTCGAATGCTTGTTTCTTAAAATGCCTTTTTTCAAATTTGGGGGTGGTCTGTCTCAATAAGTAGAGAACCGATTTTTATAAAAAATTAAAACAACGGTTCTTTACAAGAATACGAAAGTAAACATTAAATAATTTGGTATGGGAATAAGTTTCCGTCGAAGGTAGACAGATGTCCTTACAGATACTATCTTCGTGTCTGCTGTGGTAGTGTTCTTGGAATTGGAAGTTTTATGCGAAGACTCTGGAACGCAGTAGTCCACGTTCCTTCAAAGCGTGAACACCTTCTTTTTCTAGCGTTGAAAATGTCGATTTTCATACAGAAAAAGCTGCATTTGCGGGAAATCTTAGACCATTATTTCATTCTCAAGAAAAGTGCTGCGTGTAATGTGTGTGTAATGCTCGACGTTTACAGTGATCATGCTCCATCTGAGACGACTTACAGAGAAGGGTTTCGGCGTTTTAAAAATGGTGATTTTGACGTGTCTGATAAAGATTGTGAAGGCTACCGAAAAAGTTTGATAATTTCACAAATACGGGAATTGTTGGATTAAGATTCAAGTCGTAGCCTAGAAGAATTGTCACAGGAGTTAAATGTTGAAAAAGCTGGGATTGGGTAGCGCATCAAATGAAAGAGACACCAAACGGCGTTTTGTGACGTGCGTCTTCAACGACAAAAAAGGCAAGGGTTTCATGCATCGAATTGGATGTAATGAAGAAATGGATGTACTACGACAACCCTAAGCGACCAAAACATTGGGTAATGCGAGGTCAACCAGGTCCATCGACGCCAAAACGGAATGTACACGCTTCCAAAGTCATGTTGTGCATCTGGTGGGACCACTGTGGTGTCATCTATTACGAACTCCTGAAACCATTTGAAACAATCACCGGGAATGTGTACCGATGGCAACTCATCCATCTGAATCGAGGTCTGAAGGAAAACCCGCCAGAATACAATGACAGATATGATAAGCCGATTTTGCTGCATGACAATGCAAGGCCACACGTAGCCAAGCCGGTCAAAAAATATTTGGAAAGTGTAAATTGGTAAATCTTGTTCTATTCGCCGTATTCCCCAGACATTGCTCCATCGGATTTCCATTTGTTCCGCTCCGTGCAGCCGGAGAACGATTTACTTCTTATGAAGGCATCAAAAAATGGCTCAATGACTTGATCGAATGGAAGGATGGGGATTTTTCTCGCCAAGGAATTAATCTACTACCAGAAAGATGGGAGCAGGTCATAGCTTCAAATGGTGCATACTTTATATGAGTCACTGTAATCTTTAATGTTGAAATCAACCAAAAACGTTGTCGAAAAAACGACGGAAACTTATTACCATAGCCAACAAAATAAAATATTTTTTCTGATTTCGGATGAATACTGGCTTGAAATGGCTACTCGTCTCGCAACTGAGAAACCCTATATTTGTCCTTCAACGGACATTGTTAGGTTATTTTTTACTCAAATAATTAAAAATATAATCATACAGATTGTTCGAAAGTTGATCAAAATTATATCGAAATTTGATTTGGCTGTGGATAATTTTCCCCATTTGAAATATCCCACAAATCATTGAACATAAGCCATCAAATGTAGTTTCCACCTTTCAGACAGACTTGGTATACACAAATTCTTTCTACCTCAAATTAATTTCCTGCCATAATTCGGTCCATTTGTTGCATTTGTTCATTTATGCAGGAAAAGCGGTTTGGTGTGCCTGCAATTAAATGCCAACAACGTATATTAATGAGTAGATGCAACAAGATTAATAGCGCGTGGTGATTCGTTCGAGTTCCGATAGAGTTCCCTACAGATCGACATTTATTATGGAAATCTACAAGCATAGTTGTGGTCGAAATTGTGACACGTACGGCAGTGGTGCTATAGGACAAAACACGGTACCACATTTCGAAATCAATTATTGATTCTTCAGAGGAAGAAATATTACACTGCCACCATGGTCAAGGAATTCGGTGGATATGAATCCGATAGAAATTTGTTGGGCCTAACTTGAATCGAGAGTTTACAGTGGAAACAATTCTATAATAGAAATATTGAAATAAAACAGTGTCGTTATATGGAACAATGACCAGAACTTCAAAACGATAATTAGCTCTGGCATAAGAAGTATTGCGGATAGTGTTAAAACATTGATTAATGCAAATGAAAGGAGTAACAAGATATTAAATTAAAATAGGTTAAGACATATGTTAATAAATCGGTCGAAATAATACTGAATTTATTTTTTAAGGAAATCAACGTCCTTTATGACATTTGTTCATTTATATCACACGTAGAAATTTTTGAATGGTTTCTAATGAGGTCCGATACAAATGAGGTATATGAGTTTCGATACAAAGCTTGTCTAGCCAATCTTCCTTTGTTAGCTAAATTGACGTTACTGCCCAGTTTTGAACCTATGATCATCTGGAATATGCTGTTACATTTATTTAGCAACAATAATAAGGAAATTATGGGGAAAAAAGTAACCAGAATATAACCAAGCAAAATAATATACAAGTGCTTACCAAATCGAAGAAATAATCCATAAATTTTGATTGAATTACTGAAACAAATCAAACAAAATAAAAACCAGAAAAAAATTTAATGTGCAACGAATTTTAATATTTGAAATAAAAGTATTTATCATTTCATCATATAACTTTTCGCTTATCATATTTTAATCTTAACTATTTAAATTACAAATTAAAAGAGAATCAAAAGCTACATTTTAATCATTGAAAATGTTGAAAATTAATGCAACATAAAATTCTAATCAACTTTACAACGTATAAATCATAACTTTCTATTATAAAGAAATTATTATTACTTTTTTCTTGTTTTTATATTATATATATATATGTGCATGTTTAGTACACTTTCAGCTTCAATTCATTCGCATCGAAATTGCATTTACTTAGCTGCTAAAGTAAAGTCTCAAGATTTGAAGAAGAATTTATGCTTGATCTTTTCATTTTTCTTCTTGTATTTTACAGTACACATGAATTTTTTCTTACTCTCTTGCAATTTAACTATCATCTAACACAGAAATTATAAAAAGTAATAGAAATCATTTTAATTATATGTTTACATACGTATGATATTATTTCTATACTTATCCGATTGTTATTAAATTAATTAGTTTTATGTTTAGTTTTTTGTTTTCAAGTGAAATCGGTTAAAACTATATTTACACTACTCCATGCGTTTGTAAGCAATTAATTAATTAATTTTATCTGTATGAAATTGTTTATA
The DNA here is from genome assembly GCA_954870665.1 of Stratiomys singularior. Classification (NCBI taxonomy): domain Eukaryota; kingdom Metazoa; phylum Arthropoda; class Insecta; order Diptera; family Stratiomyidae; genus Stratiomys; species Stratiomys singularior. Next base: position 22,503,283 of record OX940881.1, on the reverse strand, counting down.
TTATGAATCTTTGTTTTATGTTTGTATTTCTTACGTTGTTAATTAAATTAGAAAATAATTATTAACTTGATGTATAGATTAATTGTTGGGATAGACTCTGCCATAATGAGTTTAAGAGAAGGAGACAACTATAAACGATTCAAAACAAATTTGTTATATGATTCCTGATTGAAACAGAATAAAATTAAGGCGCAATATGGTGCTCATGCATTTGGAAGTAAATCAATTCTCCGTTTTTTTGTTTTTATCATTTACGTACGATGAATTCTACAGCTAAATTTCTAGTTAAGAAAAATTGTAGGCTAAACTTGAATTTCTTTTAATCTAAATCAAGTATTTTGCTGTCGCTTGAACAAGGCCGCATAGACAAAATCAATGTAGAACAAAGCAATCGGTTTTCGCGTCGTTATTTACACGCATATTAAGAATTACAACAGATATGCTCTTATTATCTAAACCCGATGGACATTGTTTATTGGTTTTCAAGTTAACTCTTTGCATAAGACAGCTATGTCTACACAAAAGTGAATTCCAAGTATTCTCTTCTGCATTTTCTGAAGTGAAATGAAGTTATTACAGATATTCACTCCTTGACGAATGGACCATGAAGAAATGCTGCTTACTAAGGAATGGCTGCATAGCAAACTCAGGGGATACGCATTGTTTATTAGCAAATTATCAAAAAGCCGATGACATGTACTTCAAATTTCATAACATAATTCAAAAAGTTGAATTTCAAGCCAGACAACCGACACACAAATGCAAATTCCAACCTCATCGAACTAACAAAGTAAAAAATAAATTCCTATAAATATTAATTGAAATCTGACGAGAATCTTCCGAGCTTATATCAAATGAAGTTAAGTACATTATATCTACAACTTATATCTTCTAAGTACACGAAGAAGACAAATGGTAAATTATCAATTAGAAATGAGCCTGCAATATATTATCCAGCATGAAAATGGTATCGTTTGTTTTTTTCTCAGATTCCATTAGATCATTTTTTGTCGGTTTCCTTTGTTTATTTTTATATTTTTAGTTTTTTTTTTTTCTCCAGAAATATTGTTTTAAAGCTATCTGCCTAAGACAAAACTACTTTCATTCTCATTTACAAAATATCGCTCTCTCAGCTACTCCCACTGTGAGCTTGATTAGCATATAAACAGTTTTACGATACTTAAGTTAAGCTTATTCGCATATCACTCATTATTTTCTTGCTTAGATTGAATATAAGTGTAGAACAATAGAATTAAACAAAACAAAAAAAAACTAAATCTTCCTAAATGCGAATGCACTGAAACTTATTTAGCATTGAAACTTGAACAGAAAACACAAGAAAGAGAAATTCTATCCTCGAGCAAATTTCCTTTTAAACATTTTACTACCCAGAAAGTACAAAACAAAAAACAACGGAACTTTCCACATGAGCTGCACATTTGAAACTTCCTGTCAGCCATTGTTTTAATAAATTTCCTAGATTAGAGTACGACCCGCCTGCCTGTCTGCTTGCACTTCATAAATAATTTTGCTTGCACTACCCGAAAACTCGCTTGAAGGACCGAACGTCTTCCGTTTTTTAATGGAACCTTATAAATTATGCTCTTGGTGCTCAAATTAGTGTAAAACACTTCCTAGAAGGCCCGTTAACAATGCCTTCACTCTCTCTATCATCGACTTGCATCGCATGCATTTGCACTAGTCACATCTTCAGACTGCTTAGACACTTGGGTTGACGATACATTGGCACTAGCTCCTCCCCCAGGGGATGCAGTTGTGGGAGACGTTATGCTATTGTTTGTTTCATTACTTGGAACCTTGCTGGCGACTGCTGTCAAACCCATAGTGGGCATGACAACAGACGCGTTGGATGAGGTCTGAGCTACTTCTGCAATATTTTTACTGGGGGCGTCACTTATATTAACCGAATTGGTTGGACTTGATTTCGAACTAGCTTTGTTGCTAGTTTGTGAAGTATTTGTTGCACTATTACCTGTTGGGGGACTCGATCCCGTTGTAGAGGTGCCGGTTGGTGGTGATCGCTCCACATCATTTACAGATTTTAAGGGTTGATCTGCGGAGGTGACTGCAACCGTACTGGGACTGCTAACAGTCGTTTGATGAGAAAAACCCCCTGCAGGTTGCACTCCCGACAAGGGTGGCGTCATTTGTTGTCGTGTATTCGCCTTAGAGATGTCTTCAACGGACTTGGAAGTATCTTTGCCATTGCCGCTGTTCGAAGGCGATTGATTCAGCGCTGGTGCATCTTTGCTCGATTCCGATTGAGGTTCACTACTTAATGTATTGTTGCCATTTAATTCATGCGATAAAGACGGTGTCGTCCTGTTTGCGTTCGCCGACGATGCCGACGATGGCGTGCTCAGATCAAGCGTTGTTGCATCCTTATCGTTTCGTACATTGGGACTGCTTGACAGACGCCCATTGTTACCGTTCTGGGAATTCGGTGGACAACTGACGGAGTTTGACATAGCCTTAGCCATTGATGCAGCATGATTTTGACCACCACTGCCATGCTGATGGGCTGACATTGATGCCATTGTAGTCATCGGTTGCGATGCATGCGGATGCGAATAGTATAAGGAACTAGAAACCGAATGAGCACCTGATGGAATGTTTGCACCCATAGCCGACGACGTGACAATACTTCCTGCTGATGAATGCTGAATCGACGACGCAGTGGAGTAGCAACTCATGTCTGGAGGTTGCTTTGGCACCGCACTCTGGGATAGATTAAGACTGCCACCGAGCGGCGAGATAGAAGATGCTAGGTTTAAAGATTGGCTGTGCAGCTGATGGGGAGACATGTGTGGATGCGGTAAATTCAATCCGGGTGGTGGCAAGCCCAGTCCTGGGTGGCTCAGGCTTGACACGGGTGATGAAGAATGTGCAGCGATCGCTGCTAGGCTGGCTTGGCTATGGTGCGACAATCCGGACAGACTGAGGCTTGTGGGAGGCAAATGATGCGATAAGTTAAGCGACGACGACGAATGAACACTTGGAGGGGGAGGCGGTAGGTTCAGGTTGCTGGGAACGGCAGTCATGCTGAGGGCGAGATTTAAACTCTGTCTTTGGGCAGCTGCTGCAGCGGCAACAGCGGAGGAATGATACGGAGAAATGTTAGACATTGGGGCTCTTAGGCCAAGTGGAGGTGGTATTGTCGGCAGCATCGGTGACAGCAAATTTCTAGCGTACATCTGAGACGAGTAATGTGACGCTGATATCATCCTTTCGCGAGCCTCACGTTCTTTTTCGCGCATCTCCCGTTCCCGCTGCTCTTTCTCCCGCTGTTCTTTTTCACGTTGCTCTTTTTCTCGTTGCTCCCGTTCACGTTGCTCTTTTTCGCGCTGCTCACGCTCGCGCTGCTCTCGTAACTCACGCTCCTTTTCACGTTGCATCTCCCTCTCGCGTTCTTCTTCACGAGCCAAACGCTGTCGATGCTCTTCCTCAAGCTTAAGGCGTTCATGCAATCCCGGTACTAGTCCCAACGGCGACGTTCCATTTGGTAATATTGAATACAAATGTGAAGCGTACTGCCCCGGTATGTGTGGATAAATTACATGAGGATTCGGATGAGGATGATGTACACCACCGCGAAACATACTTTGAAGGCGTTGGTCGAAGTAAAGCTGATCTGGGTAGGGTAGAGCGGCTGGATTGAATAAAGCTGCTCCTAAAATCATTCGAATGGGATTACTTGACAACAACAAGTGTACAACAACTTACCTGGCGGCATACCCGCTAAACTTGCAAACGTTGAATAGGCATCCAAGGGAAATGGACCGGCAGGATGCAATAAACGTTCATCCGATTTATAAGGCTGAAATCCACTTCTAGCTAATAGTTCTGGTTGCATTTGTGGTGGAGGTGCCGGATTCAGTCGAGCCACCTTTTCTGCGGGTTGTGGAGATGGTACAGCTCTCTTTTTGTTCATCTGCGATGATGGAGAGCGATCGTCAGCATTCATTCGGGCATCCACTAGCCTTGAATCATTTGCTGATGGAACTCTGGGTATTGATGATGGATTTTGTTGACTACTATTGTTAGTAACACTACTATTCATTCCCCTATCTCGTGCTGAGCCTTCCTCTTCTTCTTTGATGTCAGCTTGCTTTGCTAGATTTCTTAGTGCTGATGCGAATGGTCCACGACCAGCGCCGGCCGTTGCACCACCAGCGCTACTACCTCCTGTTGCACCCACAGAAGCCCCTGATTGTTGCTGCGGTCCACCACCAACCGGTGACGGAACACCAATATGATTGCTAACTACATGATTACTAATTGTTGGTGGTACACCAACTACAGAAGGATTTGATGGTGATTGTAAATGGTGTGGTGACGGTATTAACGGTGCCGGACTTGTTGCTGGACGCTTTTGTCCTGCTTTTGGTTGTACTGAAAAAAAGAAAGAACAAATTATTTATTAATTGTTTCAAATCGTTGTAATGAGTGGATCTCTATTCAAAATGTTTTAAGTGAGCTTTAAATAATTGTCCTTAATTATGACTAAATATGAAATAAGTAAAAGAAAAACTTGCATAAATCGAATATTATTCGAGAAGGCTATCCGAACGATTGTCAAAAAGTCAGAAGGCAAGCGCAAACATACGTAGATTTTGGCAGTGAAACAGAAAGGGACAAGACAATAGATAAGATGGAACCATTGACTCAACAAAGTGCAAATTCCGTGGTTCCTCTGTGGATCATGATTCTTTCTTTGCAATTGCTTCAAAATTTTGTCGTAAGAACTGTTTATTCAACACATTCTGAGTACAACTATCATCGGTGGCGGGACATTTGTGTTAGTGATATGATGGCGAACTACCGACTCATCTGAAAATGATCGACTATCATCAGGATAGTAATAAGGGTCAACTACAACTTCTATTATAAGATGTAACGATGATTCTTGTCATTATCGGAAGTCTCCTTCAAAAAAAAATATACAATACTTCTTCTAATTTTTGGTGTTACAAAACATATATAGCAATCATTAATTTGTTTAATGAAATATGAAGTTTTCATGGATCCCTTTTGGGCTCTACTGACATACCTATCTAAGCCTATCAGAAGGTAATTGAGAATAATGCGCTACGTTAGGACACGAATGATGTTGAGGAAGACCGACGAAGGATTACTGAACAAAAGAAGAAAGTCGTTAGTTTTGAAAAGTTAAAGAAAATTTTTCGGTGGAGCAACATTCACCTGTCAAATGTATGCGAAAGCATCGCAATATTCAAGGCGTCATACGAAAAGTTCACGAGAAGATTGGGTTAGAGTGAGAATTGTTTTTAATTTTTAAAATTTTATTTGGCATGAGGGTAGGAAAATATATGTACGGATGAGATAATAAGATATGTTGCTGCGCCACTAGTGCAGCACTAAAACACTACAGCACTAAAACACTACTCCGGACTCGCTACAAAGAACGACAGAGTTATGCGGAGTACGTGGAACGTACTCCAAGTCTCCAAACGTAAATAACGTAACAAACGTTTGTTTGTTCATTTCATCAATGGGTCGAATTCGCATGAAGACCGAATTTGAATGTTTTATTTGTTTTAATTTAATTTATATCAAAATATGTATATTTCTCATTTGTTCAATAATCAGATTCAGATTAATGGTCATAAATTGAACGTTTTTACAAAGTTATTAAAGGAGTTATCATCGTTGTCTTCCAGTGCAGGAAATTCAGATTTTGGAGTTATAATTGCAAATTTTTCATTTGTGAAATGTATTTATGAACATCAACAATATACAGCAGGTAACCCATTGAAAATATCCTTTGATACACACTGGGAGAAGCTATTTTTAGCAACTACTACGACGGAATATATTTTCCACAAAAAAAAGACATAATCCACGCTCCAGCAATCATGACTATAATTATCCTTCAATACATTGAACATAGGTTTTTCAATGGGGGTATATTAGGAATTTTGTTAACTTGCCACCGGAACCAATCTATCGATTACAATCCATCAACAGTACACCTATTCAACTGCTAATAAATTAATGATAAGTTCACCGACCAACCTATTATGAATGTGGCATACGCTTTCATAATATTCAATAGTGGAAACAACAAGAACAACAAAAGCAATGACAACTATGAAAATAATAACGTTCCGATTGCCTGGGGACTAAACACTAAAAGTCCATTAAAGGAGCACAGAATTCATATTCACACAATTTTTCAGTTTATATTGTCATTATCGTTTTCCTGTTTCTTAAGTTGATGATGGCGCGTATTCCAATCATATTAGTACGTAATACCGTTTACAATTTTCATCCCTACACTAATAGTAGCCACGTCTTATACGTTCATGTCCCCCTTGACGTGGGTGAAGTATTTAAACTATGCATAGGGGGAAAAATTGTTATTACAGTCGCCTATTTCCGGGCGATTTTGGCTTCATGACAAGAAGACAAGACCACCGCCAACCAACACCACCCTTTCTCCTTAGCCATTATCCTCACCCTTTATGATCGACCACCGACCGACCCGTTGAGGAAGATACAGAAGCAGCAAAACACCAAATGAAAAGGTTCCAATCGAAAGAAGAATGCTGGCTGGGTGATAGGTAGATATAGCCAAGGAGTATATTGTCCTAGATTGTATGGAAGCACACATAGCGGTGAAGATGGATAACATTCTGGAACGACAACGATGACTACGACGGCATTCAAGAAATTTTCACTTAGGAATGAGGAAGACGACTTAAGTTGTCGCAAGTGTAAAGAACGTATACATCGTTTGGGGTAAGTTTCGAGGCCAGGAAATGAAATTGGAAAGAGTATCAACATTGCGGCTCTATAGCATGTTAAAATAGTAATGTTGCCGAGTATAGGCTAGCGTGACAGAAGTAATGTGTTTTCAATGTTTCGAATATCTGATTACATCATTTCTCTGGTAAGGGTTGTAGCACTGTTGAATATTTGTCATTCTTGCTGTGCGTGTCTGCTTCGGAACGGACAAGAAAACCCATTTCAATGAAGACAACAACGTCACAGTTCAGATGGTACGGAATTTATAAGGTGGAAACGAATTTAGGAAATTCACTTCATAACTGAAATTATAACAACTTTTATTGGTCTGGTCTGGTTTGCTGTAGGCAAAGAGACAAGAAGTACAATAAATTTGCTTGAGGATGAAATAGAATTTAAATTATGACCACAACTATGGCAAAAAAGGATAAACATTGGATGTTTGGGATCGAAGGATATTTGATAATTTATCGTGATATTTATGAAATTAGTTGAGCAATGGGTAGTCGATAAGGATGCAGACTCGATTTTATTGATATTAATCACTGTCTGTATTTTAGTCGACGTAAAGGCTGAGTTTTTCAGCCTTTCTGTTACAAACCCAACGAAATTTTACACTGCCGGTAAATGAGATATAAATAATTATAAATAAAAGTTTCGACCATCTTCCAAGTTAATAAAAAAGATTTAACAACCCGAAGATACTCAGGCAAAGAAAAACGAAAAAGAATTTTTCGGCTCTCATCGAGGCATTTAATGTTACAGTTATTATAATTTATAATATAAATTAAAATACTCTACTTAACGTCTTTCTATATTTAAAACTCTATGATTCTTATATATTGATTATTTGTATAAGTTTTGTATTTGAATTATTTTTCAGCAGCATTATTGCTAGAGGACTCGCTTTCTGCTCAAAAAGTTCCCGGTTCAAGAATCAATCGTAGCGTCGAACTGCAAAACCGTCGCCTGCAATCCAGCGTACATAGCTATGACGGATCCTTTCATGATCAAGGTTAATCGTGGTTGTGACCAAATCATCTTTTCGTACACTTTTGATTAGTACATGAGATGATTTTGAACTCATATGTTTTTCTTTGAATTTAAGTTGCTGTATCTCGACTTTAAACCATTTTTTTTTTTTCAGAAAATGGGTTAGCGTTCGAACAATGATCTAGAACAATAGCTATAAAGATATTCTTTGTGGTGACTCCAATGCATACTTTACTCTAGCAATTGCGATCATTAAATTTTAACGGAAAATTATCTTCCTGATTTGGTGTAGGTACATACACTCATTCCTGTTCCGACTAACCAAACATCCAACTCTCGAAGACGAGCAGAAACTAACCAAGACATTGTGCAATGACTCTTCCTGTTCAATGTCAAAACTTCCTGTTGAGACCCATACTCATCGACTCACACTTTTCCTGGCAATTAGCTTTGATTGGTCCACAAATGGTCTGAATTACGGTCTTGAGCCCCTCATTTGACAACCTTCCCCAGTTCGCATTGCTTAAGGAGATTCATTTTTGATTTACTTCCGATGTCCGAAATTCGAAGCCTGTACCAGACACATTATGGATTTTTGTCAAAAATGCAAAGCTTGTACTTTATATATGATGGTTCCTATATCTTAATGATTATTTTTAGTGACATTATTATTGTTTGTTTGTGTGTTTCATGCCACATGCTTTCAACCAGGTTTGCAGTTGAAGGAACATGTAAAATAAATGTAGGCTGAATGATATGTACTTGGAACATACTATGGTATGGTACCCAGAATATGTGTTCCATCACTGAACACCATTTTGAAAATTATAGCTGTCAAAATGACAGGTTAGCTAAGTAGTAATTAGAAAGAATTATTGTTTAGAAAAAGCAATATTAATGAGCCATTCGATTGCATTTGTCTTTTCTTTTTCTGTTGATAATATTATTAGGCTATATGGTAAGTACCCTTGTTTAACGACTAATAATTAAGCTGTCAAAATGACAGAATCATATTTAAGATTTCTTGTCTTCTAGTCATAAATTTCTCACTCGTTGTTAATCATTGAGAGAGAGAGAGAGAGAGAAACAGATAGAGCAATGTTGATTGGTGATTCGATTTCTTTTATTATGGGAACACATGTGAGATTGTTAAAGTGATGCTACATGTCGTTTATAAGGACTTTATTCCTTCGTTGATTTCACTCAGATATTGGTTAAATAAATTCCAAGTTGAAGGAACATCCATTTTTGATTAAGTTCAACCCAGTCGTCAGATTATGGTCATGAAAGATGATTTAATAATAACTTTATGATACGTATAGAGAAATAATCAAAACTTGTCGCTGTCACAAAACATCACCAGGTTTTGATTTGTTATGAATTGTTGGGTGCTATAAAATAACCTTCGCATAAAAAAAAGGATGCAATTTTCTTTAAGTAATTCCGAGAATTTCATACCTTTGTCATTACGTTTTCATTTGCTTTTTATTGAATATTAGAAATGGAACTGTTTGGAGCAAATCCCCGGTAAAATTCGTTGGAAAACGTTCAAAAATTACATGTTATACGTAATGTTTTTTTTTTAAATATATACACATATATATTTCTTCATATAAATTATAAAACATATAAACGAATAAGTTATGCGTTATCAAAATCTGATGCTGGGTTCGACTGCCAACAGTGATATTCGACTTGGAACCGGGGAAATTATCAAATTAAAGGTGTCTGAAGTTTGTATCGTTGCAAATGCAACGCTGTCAAATTTTTCCACTACTTCTTTTTAGAAGATGGTCAAACTGAAATAGTAACCTATAGGAGTGCCAAAAAGTTACCAAAATCTCACGATTCATTATCCAAAAAACAATCAAAACGTGAAAAAATTGGAAGTCGTTGCATTTCCAACGATGCAAACTTCAGACTCCTCAAATTTAAGGGTTATTGTTACCAGATCACCCTCTCGTGTATCTGGTCTTGAAACTCGACTTGGCGGCTCTAAATCGAATCAATGTTCTCTAATGAACTGTTGTCGAATCTTAAAAGAGTTCAAGTAAATGCTCAATATTTGTTTACTGCTGATTCATAGACCAATGATTTCGTCGAAAAGACCAGTGACAGAAAAGAATAGTGATCAACTGTTGGATTTGACTATTTATTTTGACTTAGGTATTTTGCAAATTTTGATAGAAACTTTATACGTTCGCATGCTGTCAAAATTTTGTTTAAACAAAGTATAAATCGTAGGAGTCTGAAGTTTGCATCGTTGAACATGCTACGGTCTCCAATTTTTTCATTTTCTAGACATTTGCCGAGATTTTGACTAATATGAAAAACAAGTACAGTGTCAGCAGTGTTAAAATTACGAAAAGAAACGAAAACTTGCATTAAAACTTCCTATAAATATTGAAAAATTGAAAAAACAAAACGACGAGGTCGTCGTGTTTGCAACGATGCAACCTTAAAACATCTCAAACTTTTATAGAATTCGGAACATATAAAAAATCAGTTTCTTGAAAATTGGAGAAAAACATCAACTGCAAGACCCTTCATTAGTTATAAAACAATTGAAAAAACAATTCCATTCAATATTATATTACTATTGGATCTCTCAAAACAAACACATCACATAAATCTTCTTAGTTGGTTAAAATAGAAAAAAAAAACAATGAAAGAAGACCCTACTTGCCCTATCCTTTAACCACTTTAAAAATAAGTTATAACTACATTCAGAGCAAGCCAAACACATTATAAATGCCGTATACACTTTACCCCTGACAAACAATCGTACTGCGATTAATATGGCCTCAATGTGTCACCCTTCGAATTGATCCTTCAATCCCCTGACGTGTTACGGTCTACACAAAACGTACACACGGTTTACTAAACATAAAATGAACCATATCATATTTCCAATAAAAAAGGGAAGTTTGGTAGGCTATAGATATACAGACATGTTTCGCTCTCATTCCCCGTCACTTTCTCGATCCTTCGCTTTCCGCTTGTTGGGTTACGGATAGGAAGTATATAGCCAAACATCGACGATACCTTTGGGCTAACCACAAAAAAAAATCCAGGGTAGAACTTATGAACGGTAATAACATATAAATAGGGGATTAACCGAAAATAAGCAAATTAGACAAAACAAATTCACCATGAAAAGCGGTAAAGCGAAGAAAACAAGCCGAGAGATGATGATGATGGGATAGAGACTGCAGAATGTTGTGGTATTAGTTCGTTGCATGAAGTGGAAAATGAAGGGAAGCAAAAAAATATTAAAATTTTTGAAGGGATTTTCTTAAGGGGATGCCTAAAGTTTGAAGCCAAAAGTGTCATGTTTAACACTTCAAGTTTACAAAAACTATCTTGAAAACATGGAATGTATCTTGTGTAAAGAATCCAGAATCAGTCCTAAGAATCCTGGAATCAGTCCCAAGAGACCTTAAAGTGCGCCAAAACAAATTTTAATTTGAAATTTTCCTGTAGAATTCTTCAAAGTCCCTACGAAATTTCGTGCAACACCCTTAAAACAGATTCTTAGCACACAAATATAAGAGACGAGGAAGGACGACAATGACAACGTCTATGAATACAACTGCGACGATGTCGGTCCCGAACAACATATAAGAAAATAATCCTCATCACTAATCTCTTGTATTAATTCGGAAAAGTGTTTTGTAAGATGTTTTCGCTTCTGTACTTTTTCAGGGTTTTTATATACCCTGGGGATGATTCAGTCTGTAAAGCTGAAACTAGGTATGATTATGTGTAGACACACATATAAGGATAACGTGCAGCTAGAGCGACGTTGGTAGCAGCGAAAGAATGTAAAGGAAAAAAAAGAAAGCTTAACGATACCGGCATTATCTTCTCCTGTAGTTTATCGCATCGTTTAGGACTAAAGTGGGTACTTTTCCCTAGCACTTTCTTTTTTCCTTTTGCTTTTGAATGCCATCGCGTTTTCTGACGATGCAAGCCATACACGCCTCCATGTCCTCTTTTCATGTAGCAAATTCGTCCTTTTTGCAATGGCTGTAGTATTAGTAACTGTGTACACAGATACAGCTGTTGACGTTGTGTTTTTCAGGCGCTCCTCCGCCTGTGTTTGCTCAGGAAAAAGCAAAACGACATAGACATTTTGCAATGCGAGCTTTAATCACTCTTTGCAGCTTCGACACTGCTATGGAAACTGACACTTGTGTGTTTAGCTTGCGAAGGGAAACTTCAAAAAGATTTCTAGAAATCTGGTATTTAGGCGGCATCAGTCATTATCTCTGTAGGAATATTGCGGCAGATTAATTTCACCCTATTATGGGATTATAATTTGAGTCAATATTTCTTACTTGGGAAAGTTTACCGTCATCGTCCTGAGACGATGGTGGTGATGAGATGAACATTTTATGGGTCAGTGAATTTCAATTTTATTGTTAGTTTGAGGTATTTGATGTTCTTGGTTTCCAGTTCGTGTTTGCTTCTGTCCGGGAATGTGGAAATTTTAGATGATTTTCACATAATTATTTATTTTCATTGGAAATGAGCTTTTATAATTGTTAGTCGAACATTGAAATCTCCAATGGTAAAAAATGAAAAATCTAAAAAGAATCTATAAATAACGACGACTATAAATAACGACACTTTTTTGTCGTAGGCATCCACAATAGTTCGGGGAAATATGACATTAGAATGTAGTGGTTGTGGTCAACACCACGCTTGATCAAGATCATCGACTTTTAGTTTGTAAGATAGGTCTACTTGAGAAACAAAAAATCTATTAAGCATTATATCTTCGTCTGAACCTCGGTGAAGTAAAACACAAAATCAAATAAGTGCTTCGTTATTTAAAAGAGTATAAATTTTGCTTACGTTTTTTGGTACTTGCCAAAAATTTTGACTCAAGTGAAAAACCAGTACAGCTATTGGCACATTACTCGTTTTTCACTCAGTCAAAATTAAAAAATTACAGAAATTTCATTAAATTTCTCCAAAAAAAAAATCAAAAAGTGGGGGGAAAAGTGATTTCAAATGATAGAATAATCAATGATAAAACTCTGATTAAGTCAAAATTGTTGCTCAGGATGTTTTTTTCCAGCTAATCTAACACTTTATTATTTTTGAATTGTTTCTTTTTTTGTGGTGTCTTTCTACATAATCAACAGGCGTAAAAAATAAAATGGTATGAACATAGTGTTAAACCGCCCAATTTATCTCCAATGGCATCTTTTATTGTCATTGGAGAACAAAAAATGAATCAGTGGATGGTTCGCATCCGCATGAAACCCGTTGGGTATATTCAGGACCTCTCAAAATCCTATTTTTCTTCGTTGTTGGACCTGGATTAGCGCATGAAGAAGTACAAATGTATGTTCATATCACAAATCACGTATTACATATTCGTAAATGAAAAATAAACTCGTCATGGCGTTGTTTACTTTTTTACTGAACCGATTTGCCTATGGAAGTTGTTCAATAAATAGAGCTTTTGTATAAGCAAATCCGCAATCTAGGAACCTCATTTACAATAAGAGTCATGATCAACTGGGTAGTTGCCTTAGTTGGATTTGTCAGAAATGAAACGAGATTTACAAAAGCATTATCCGGACATCGTTCTATTGTTTCAAGATTATACTGAGTATCTGATTTTATTTTTTGACAAATGTTTCGTTAACATTGCCGCCGGACATTGGCACCCAATTCCTTTCCTGTGGTCTTATAAACTTTTGGAGAAGTTTGAAAGGCCGATCACCATGGAACCGAGGCAGACTGAAGAGCAAAAGGCCTGGCATAAATAACTGCGAGCCATTCAGACCGCGGAAAAACACAACACGAACATAGGTTTTTCTGAACTGCCGGATATACAATAGGCCCCAACACGAAGATATCTGATGTCTGCATCGCCAAAAATGCAACGGTCTCAATTTTTTCAATTTTTGAATGTTTCTTGAGTAGTATGACATTTTGGTAAATTTAAGTCACATATTTGAATTTTTCGCACTGAAAAAGATTTTAACTTCAGTTTTTCACAACTCTTAGAAAGAAATAGTAAAAACATTTATCACAATCGTTGTTGTATTTTCGAAGTTTGTGAAATACCATGGAACTCAACACAACTGGGTGCGGGTATCTAGTCCAAAAATCCAAGACCGACTTGTGTCAGACGAATGATACCTTTTTGACAGGACAACCACACAGTTTCGGGGTCATGCAAAAACGAAGTTGGACAAATAACTGACTAAAAACACCCGAAGATATTAGATTGAGACTATTAGAAGATTCATTAAAAGATAGAATTTATCACAATTACCAGTAAGGCTGTACTCACTGATGTCTTAGATGAAATCAAAAATGAATGGATAGAAACTCGTGTCTAATCGACTCTGTTGCCAGTAAGAGGAATACAAAGCATTTGATGCATTCATTCGCAGTAGAAGCATCAAAACGGAGAACATCAGAAGCAGCAGCAACAAAATGGAGAAGTAGAAAATCGGCGACACGGTTGCTTTATCAAGTCTATTTTGACACTGTCAATTTATAAAACAACCTAGAATTTCTAAAGTCAACTTCAGTTCATTCCGAAATTAAATTTGCCTATCCTCTCTTGACGAGTGTTCCAAAAGTCTAATGAATAAATGAAAGTGTCTGAAATTTGCATCGTTGCAAACGCAACGGATTTTCAACCAATTTTTGACTTATTGAAATTTTTTTAGATATATTGACTTAAATTTTTGGTAAATTTTATTCAGATTTTTGAATATTATACACTCTACTAGGTTTCCATTTCAGTTTCAATCGCCACTAAAAACAGTGGAAATTTTTGACAACAATGCGTTTGCAACGATACAAACTCCAGTCACCTATAATTGGCCATGGCGCGAACTTAGAATAGTTTAAAAATAACCAAATTCAGAGGGTACTGCCACAGAAAGTCACCCCAATGCTCAATGACGGAAAGCATCCATATTTCTTTTTGTAAAAAATCGAACCATGAAAACGTTGACAAACTGACCTTGCTGAATTCGTTCCTTATATTGCACATAGATCAAAGATCTTTAATAATAAGAATCAAAATATTTTGAATCCTTTTCCATGTTTTTTTGATCCTTCTTTTTTAAGACTTTTTTTTTAATTTTAAAAGTAAAAAGTTTACCGGACCTGGAGCCACAGGAAGCGAAAATCGGTTGGATATTGGGAAGGCAGTTATTCGACTACACATAAACAATGTTAAAATATAATTAATCCTGGACATTTTTAAAATTGTTGTTGCTTTCCGTTTCGCAGGATACGTTTTGTTACTAGCAAAAGAAGACAATGGAATGAAGCTTGCTTTGTGGACACATTTTACGCGAAGGGAAATCAAAATCAAAAATTTAAATTGAAGAACTTTTGCAACAGAGTACATACGTTGATTCACCGGGAGAGCTTTCCTAGTAAGGAAAGGTAAAGAAAATGCACCAGAAAGTAAACGAGAAAAAGCCAGCACTCCTACTAAGGAAAGGGAAATAATAAGTGAAAAGGTAAAGAAAAGCAAGAGAAAGTAGAAGGAAGAAAATAAAGTTTCAAACTGGAGCCCAGCATCAACAAAATTTTCTGCTTTTTGAATCAAACTTGAAATGAAATTTATCGAACCAAATGTGTTAAAAAGTTTAATTTAGAATGTTTTCCTATTTGACAAATAACTGTCTTTTTTCATTTAAGATTTATGAACAAAACAACGTATAAATCCGAAATTCATTTAGTGCTGTGATGATACTCAAGGTTTTAATATTATAATTAATAATTTTTCCGAGCCCTTATGAATACGTTTCGGAATAATTTTAGGATCAACAATTAAGAAATTATCTAAGGAAATTGACGGTCAAATTTCAATTTTTCTCATTATGAAGGTGAAGGCTTTTATTTCTTTGGAGCTTAGGACACTTAGCGGCACTAGACACTCTACGGTCTGTCAAACTGACAAACTATTCTGCAAAGAAAGTGTCCAAATTTTACATCGTTGAGAACATCAATGGTGAAAGGAAAAACTAGTAGAATTTTAAAAATTCACAAAAACGAAAACAATAATTATCCTAAAAACATTCAAAAAGTGAAGAAATTGAAGGAACTTTCGACAACTTAAGGCCTGAATTGATGGGGCTTTCGGGCTCTTTTGCTTTTTGTGTTAGTACTACAGTTTCTTTTTTAGTGGAAGATAAATAGAATTTTCTTGTGAATTTTCCGCGAGCAATAAATCCATGAAGGATGTAGATACAAAATAATAACGAAACTTCAACATCGGCTGGGAAATCTGCGAATTTCGAAAGCTTTGAAATCAGAATATTTCGTTGCAACGAAATTCAATGAACTTAGTTTGCCTTTGACCTTTGCACAATAGAATATAATCTACTTTAATAAGAACATGAATTCTTAATTTTGTCTCTGATTTATAGAATTTTGTTCAAATCGAATGGTCAAAAGAAAATTCCTGGTTTGAAACTTACCACAAATCGGAATCGGAGCATGAATGTTGGGTAATCCTCTAGGTATCCATTCCATCATTTGTTATTACAAATCAAAGGATAAAATTATTTCTCAAGTGTTTGCTGCCCTTTAGGCATAATTAAAACCCATAACTTATTAATGCCTAATTGTTTGTTTTATCATTCAATTACTTCTGCATTATTCGTATCGGAAACAATCGAAAATTATCACTTTTCATGATTTACTAACAATTCACTTTTTGTTTTCTGTATGGCAACAATGGCAATTTGAAAACGACTCCTGCGATAAAGGGACACGTAAGTGAAAACAGAAATCATTTAAATTCCATCAATAGCAAGCAAACATGAGAAATGACTGCATGAAGAAAAACAATTACTGTCGGTTTATTACACTCTTGTCACCATTTTCCTTATTGTAAATTCCCTGCAGCTTGCTATTAATATAAAAAATAAAGGATATACACAATAATTATATGACGGCGACCGCGAGTTTCTTGTAACCGCTTTGCACGACACAACCGAAACGATAGCAGATGTTGCGCTTTTCTCTGAATTATTCAAAGCACTTGACTAGCAATGAAATATGCATGTAGGTGTGTACATTAATATATACGTACGTAGAGCGAAGGGATTGGATGACTTGATTATTTTATCCTTTTGATATATTTTGTGTTAATTTAATTTTTGTGTATGTTTGATAAAGAACGAAGTCGTTCATGTGTGTATGTTTTCATCATGTGGGCAAAAAGGAAGGGGTGGGAGGGTTATTCTTAATATACGATTGGATTACTGAATTTACTTGAGAAGGGCGATGAGCCCGAAATTGGAAAGGAGGCACACTGGAAAAATATCAAGTGACTTTTGATAAAATTTTGTATTTCTATAACGCACAACTCATTCTAAGATTAAATTTCGGCAATTTCAATTCTTACACTCAAACATTTGCAGCACTACACGATTTTTCTCTTGAAATTTCCAAATACACTTTCAAATTTACAGGCTGACTAGTAATTCTAAGAGTTTTCCTCGAAAATGCATCAAGCAAGCGGGCGGATCGATAAAACCGCGTAAGAGGACTAGGGACGAAATCGAGAGAATCAGCACCGCGAAAACGACAACGATGACGACGGAAACGTTAAGGGTAGCAGTAACGGCCAACAAACGAGAAGGGGCGTGGGTGATGAGATACTTTTCATATGAAAACTGCTTTCATATACGAAACCCCTATTACACTACCTTTTACCCCGTTTTTCGCGCGACCGCGACACTAGCCAACCTCTTGCACAAAAGAAGTCAAAAGTCGTGGTTGTCCTCGCGGCAATTTTCTCCACTATTGTTTTTTTTTTGTTTTTGTTTTTATTGTCCTTTCAATCCGAAATTTGTTGGCTGGCTGGTACTGGATGCTTCTGCTTGCTAGCTGTGATGGAGATGGTGGTCGTAGTGATGTTGCTTTCATGCAGCAATGCAATCACCACACGCTCCTCTTCTTCTTTCTCCGTCTTACAAATTTGCACAACCCCCAATTTGCGCTTCGCAAGAAAAGAAAGCTCACGTTCTGAATCGCGAAGCTGTTGCCTCTACTGTTGCACTTAAAATAAATATTGCACCATTACAAACCATTTGGGGTGTTGCAGGGTTTACACCGACGATGGCGTGGAAAATAAAACTGATGGGCCCGGGAGAGACCGAAAATGGGTCCACGGAGACCAAAAATGAAACTTAGAGGAGTTTAAATACTTTATATGCAATTATTAACCGTTGCTTAAATCTATCAATACACACACAATACGTACATTTGGTTCAAAAGTTAGCATTAAAACACTTTTATCTACACACATTCACCATCCAAAACGCGAGAACAATTTAAAAAAAAATCTTTATCCAATTTTACTTTTGCTTCCAGCGCACTGCCAGTAAACATATAAATTGTGCCTTATAAATCATCTTTGCAAAGAAAGAAATCGACGCTTTTCAAAGGATAACCGCGAATTGCACCCGACAGTCCACGATTCTTAATACGCTCGAGGAATATGAGAACGTTACGTTAGGTAACCGTGACACCGACAAGGATGATGAAAGTATTGTCGCACACTGACAACATCAATCTTTTCCCAACCCGACGAAACTCTTGAAAGAACAAACTCCCCATCCGTGCATAGTCGAACCTCAAACAACATTTCACTCATATACATGTCGTAGCCGTCGTCATTCTCGTCCTTTTCGTTTCCGCCTCCGTATTCGTGAAATGGTACAACGACAGAGTGTATATCCGTCGTTCTACCCAAAAACACTTTGCACGGTGGTGCGGCTGCTGTTGCTGCTGCTGGTGTTCCTGCTGCTCCTGCTCCTGCTGTTATTACTCCTCTCTGTCCGGACGAATGGGAAAAATAAAGTCGACGAGCGGAAGTAAAATGGTAAGAGGTGGATAGCGATACTACTAACATACCTTCCTTCGACCATTTGCAAAAGGACGAAACGAGGCACAGGATTTCATTGCTGAACTCTCACAATATTGAGTCCCAAAGTCTGAGTCTGAACCTTTAACGAGGAGCTTTACAAACGTTCGCTTCACTTCGTTTCGTTTACATGCCGCAAGCGGCAAACGTATACGACCAAAATCAAATTGTGCATCGCGGAAATATTTATCAAGGGATGATTTTACTTTTGAAAGAGAAATTATTTGAACAGATCGTTATACACGCTTGGATTCACCGATGACTGACACTCCGAAAATTGGATTTTGTCGGAATTATGGATCGATTTAAATGAAACTGTAGGGGTTAGAATTTTCAAAACAAGAACCAAGATTTAATTTGTGAGGAATTTCATTTTGAAAAAAAAATTGCTCTAATGACTTGTGCATAATCCTTTTGAATTTTTAAATATTACTCGTAGAGAGTTATCCTTATTCACACAAATTCACAAAAACAAAATGCAAGAAAACAACAACCTTTGATTGAAACCTCCACTTCAGTTGCCTTGAATATCTGAACAGTTTTGAAACGGCAGATCCTTTTCTCAAGGATTTGTTCAAGACAATCTAGTTAAATTTGTCTAACTTCACGGAATTGCAAGTATTTTTTCATCAAACTATTTGTAATTTTCTTTATTTTTTGTCCTTTTTTATTTATGTATTTGTGAAAAATCAATGTGAACAAATTTTTTAAGCTAGCAGCATAACTTGAGAAAAAATCTTTTAACATTTAGAGAAATGAAGCACAAAAAAGTAAATCGATTGAGCTACAGCCAATCATCTTTTAATTTGGATTATACAATATATCCTACAGTGTATGAGAAGGAGCATAATAATAACTATCGAATTCCCAAGGACGTTGTTAGCCAACCGTGTTAACTCAGACTTTCAAAAGATTTTTCATAAAAAATTCCAACAACAAGTTCTGCTACAATTAATCCAATCTACATATCCAAGCAATAATCATTTATGATGAAGTCTTATAGGTAGATCCGGAAACCAGATATTTCTGATGGTTTTAGAACAGAACCATCATCTTCTACCACTAGCTACCACGATACTCTTCAAAGTACCAAATAACCAGAACCGTCCCACATAGATAGCTCCCATCTAAAGTAATACACAAGTTGCTATCCAGGTTAGGCTCATTTCTAGTCATGGGCTCCTCCTATTCCGTGTTACGAAGTCAAACGTCAGAGCAACTTTGTTTCTCCCAATTTTTGTTTCAGACGCTAAAGATTATTTCACTTTTTCTCCCGTCGGTAACGATCTTTCTCAGAGGTCAAAAAGCCTTTAATTTCGACTCCCCTGCGGGAAATTTGCTGTTGATAATAGATTTGATTTTGTTGATAATAATCTGATTTGACGTTGTTAATAGAAAATTTAATTATTGATCCCATAGAGCCCATGAGCATTCGAAAAAGGCTCCCCAACAACCAATCTTTTCAAAATTCAAAGGATTGAACAGGCGTACATCAGCTGAAATTTTTTCATTAATTTCATAGCAGTAAATAACAGCAGTATCATCGCTGGAAAGAATCAGATCAAGGACAAATGAGCTAACTAATACCTCATCAGTCCTGCCAACGTTTGAATTACATTAAACATCCCCTTTGACATCGCTAATGCTTGGAGGAAATTTCGCCGTTCATAGCCAAATAACTACTAAAGCGACGGGCATTCAAGAGATTCCAGGAGAACTTCTATATTATAGCGCAATCCA
Source organism: Stratiomys singularior (assembly GCA_954870665.1). Lineage (NCBI taxonomy): Eukaryota > Metazoa > Arthropoda > Insecta > Diptera > Stratiomyidae > Stratiomys > Stratiomys singularior. The sequence goes on along the minus strand of OX940881.1, from coordinate 22,482,834 downwards.
TAAACTTCCCCAAGAAATCTAGACTGTTTCCCAGAACCGCAGGAGTCGTTTAAATCCATTATAATTCCTCTCCAGAAAAAAGAAGTCATAATAAAGATTGAAAATTACAACGAAATATGATTGTTCCACGCACAATAGACTGTTTTTACTCATCTCCTTGAACGTAAATTTGCTTAATGCATAGGAAACGTCATGATTGAGTATCAAGGGAATTTCCAAGCTGGAAGACTGACAACGCAACCACTTTCTCACGGTCAAGCAAATTCGTGATATACACTGAGTATTCAACATTTCGTATTGGACATTTTCATGGTCATCAAACAACATATGACAGTATCGGTTAGAACATATTCTATCAAATCCTGTTTGATTTTGACCACCCAGCGAACCTATTTCGTCTGACCAAAATGTCAGCAAGATGAGAACCCCATGAAATAGAGCAACTGGCTACATCAGCGACGTCAGAGACACAAATTCGGACTGAGACAGCGGGATTGACCGGCCTACTCCTGTTTAACTTACCTCAGAAATAGATGGTAAGAAAATTGATATATGAGGTACGCTACTATATCAATTGAACCACATTGTAGCATGTGCAGATGACATTTAAAAGCTGAAATGACAGGTGTTGTTCAGGGAAGCCAGTGCAGCCAACCCCAGGGTGCTGGTTGAAGAGAGTTTAATCTAAGGGAGTTTTGTCTCTAATGCTATATTTAAATATAGATTTCAGTGAGCCTGAAAAATTTCATTCCCGCGGGCGGATTCATTGACTTTCAGAATTTTAAAGGCGTTCGCGCGGTCCTTAGGTTATTAGTTAAAACTATTAGGACAAGGATCTTGCTTCGAAACATTGTTGCTGAGTTTGCCAGATTCTACCACATGGAGTATAACTACACTCGTTCTGTTAAACTCCATCCTGGAGGTATTTACTGTTAGTACGGGGCCTCATCTACTCCAATCTATAAGAAGGATCAGCTTAGAGTTACGGCTCTTCGAGGTTTAGCGTTGTAGGCTAGTAATGCATGAAAGTGACTTTACAGCGTCTGTTGGGAGTTGGGAGATTCTCAACAGAAACTGGAAAGGCATAACGAAATATTGGAGTGCGATTGTCGATGCGTCTCAACTTTTGTCTAAGAAGACTGTGAGGTTCGGTCGAATCACGGTGACAAGGTGATGAGTAACAAAAACACTTCGTTTTTATGACCAAAACATCATGAATGACGGGCCTGTGCTTAGAAGAGTACTTGCAGCTAGGGCTGAGAGGTTTCAGACCGGTGGATTAAGCGCTGGCATCACTCGATTGACCAGGATAGTGAAACGCTGCTTGGATTTTGGAGAATGAGATTAATCGACTGTAACTGTTGGAGGAGTTACATACGGAGGTCAAAGGTTATAGCCCGTAGGTGACCCAAAGCAAAAGAAGTTATTTATTTATGCGTAACTAGAATTGAGATTAATCAAACTTCATCGACTTCTGATAGCTAATGATCCAACTTGATTGTTTAGAACTATTTACTTAGCTTAATTTTGATTTGCCAAAAAACGCCTCACATAAAATAGAAATTCTATGTGTAAAATGAATTTTGAATGAGCAAACATATAATTTATTTCACTGAAACATTTGCATCCCGAAACACTAAACAGGCCTGATTGGTTTTCGTAAAATCTCGGCGTTTGTAGGTCCGTGGATTGTGCTTTATTTTTCGTGATAACTCGTTTCGGCTATATGTATCATAACCAGGAGGACAAAAAGCTAAGGGCTATAGATAACCAAACGAGTTTTTAAGAAACATAAGGTAAGATCCTTCGCATCTATTAAACTCGGCTTTTACAGGCATACGTCAACAGTCTGAAGAACATCAAAATAGAAATGTTTCCAAGGGGTTTTTCCCAAAATTGTGTCACCATTTTTCACCACATTGAGATTGGAGTCTAGAGTACAGATAACTCGGGATCTTTTCGAAATATATAAAGTCGTTGATAAGCATACAGTCCTCATGTTTCAGATCTTGTCTCTTGTTCTCATGTTCTGCAATCAGGCTGCATTCAGCTGAAACGCTTCCTCGAAAATAAAAGAGCAAGACCCCCACGGATCCAATCAATCAACAGCCGTCTTGCTGTTAGATTCGTTGGAAAACTTTTTATTTTGTAAATGAAAATTGGAGCTTGTCAAATCAATTATTGATTGATTTGACAATATATTAGTACATAACTTCGTGGCAGCCAATCCTTATAATCTATTCCTTTATGTTTAAGGTGAGGACGTTGCAATATTACTAAAATCGCGACTACCGAAACAGTTTTAAGGGGAGATCGAACCAATTTCTAGCTGCGATAGTCAAGTCAGGAGTTTAACAGATCAGTGCAGACTAAAGAATGGTTGAGTGAGATCGTATTCTTTCTTGAGCACAACATTTTAGTCGTATTTAAATAATTTTAAAATATAATAATCCTTGTATAAGATAACTCTGCCCCCTTATTTGGTAATTACTTTAAATCTAAATAAAATAAAAATAGATTTTCCATTCACATCACCCAAGAATAACCAAAGGGAACCAAACCAAAATCAAAGAAATCTGGAAAAATAAAAACAATGTTCAAATTTCTCTGTACTACACTATTCACGTATCATTGTATCAACCCCGCAAAATGCTGTCAAAAGGGTGACGGTTGGTTTCCATTATACGTGTTCATACATTTTACAAGCCTTTAATTTTATCGTTAGCCTTTCTCTAACTTTAGGCGAGAAGGTATCATAAAAATGAGAGAAATCGTTACGACGACGACGACGACATCGATGTGCATAAATAAGTATAGCCACATATACATTATCCGATGTTCATACGAACACATCACCAATGACGATGGGCTTGTGAAAATGACGATTGAGAGAAAGGAAATATTTTCTGGTTGAACAGGACATTCTGGAGGGCGGTTGTGGATAGAATGGGGTTGAAAACCCATTTGAAGAGGTGATTTCAAGTAGGAGAGACGACATAAGTAAGTACTCGTAAAATGGTAGTGTACATTACACGGAGAGCAGTTTCTTTTTATGATCTCCACTTGGGTTCTTAAGGCGGGCGAAAAACAGGGATGTGCACAATACAAAAGAGGATCTGAATAGATGGGAATGGATAATGATGGTGTAATATTAGGGTATGAAAAGTATTTAGACGAAAAGAAGTCCTTTTCATTGATGGTTTACTTCATCATTGTCTTTTTGTTCTTTCTACTCGTTTTGGTTTTTGGTAGTGGGTGAGCTATGTCCGGTTAAACGTGAGCCTTATTTTCTTAGCTTGATCTTGGTGAGTTATTCGGTTGGGTTTTTATTTTTGAGATCATGCAAATTATTATTAATATAAATTGAAACATATTGACTTGAATGCATCCAACATAAAATAAGCAAATTTAATTATTTGTCTGCAATTCGCTACATAACCGAGGACATTTTTCGCAATACATCTCTGAAAAAGTTAAGGGTTGATTAATTTCTCTGAATGTTCCTCAAATTTCTGTCTTCCTTTTGAAAACCATGCAAGGAAAGCTCAAATAGCTGTACATAACCGATATACTAAAAAAAAGCAAGCAAAAATAAGCGAATTTACTGAACATGTCCCAAAAGTACAAGAGAGTAAATTCAACTTAACCACAAGGGGACAATCGTTCTCATTCCTCAACACAGTCTATCAATTTCAACTTTGCCCACAAAATTTGTACCACGTCATGCTGTCATTTGCTTGCATTTGGAAATCACCACCGTGAAAGCGTGAAAAAATTACATCCTTTCAAGACAGGGGGAAAAGTAGAGCTCTAAAAGCTCCCTTCTTTCTCCTAATGCTGTTGTGGTCATGCGGAGAACTCAAGCTCTCACATAAGGGGTAAACAAATGATATTTTGCTGTATGTTCTGAGTCTGAAAAGAATGAAGAAGTAACATCTGCAGAACCAAACTTGCTCATATAATTCCATTTAAGTTTGCAAATGTTACATTATACTCAATTCGTAAGCTGTCTCCCATTTGCAAAGAAATCGTATCGTATAATAGATTATTCGCTCTTTTACTCTCTGTTTTCCACATGTCCTTTTCATTCTTTCATGCGTTGCAATTTGCTAGATGAAGTGAAGTGAAAACTTTAGGGATATGACCTTTCATTTTTCTTATTCCTTACGCTGTCTCGTTCAATTGCGCTCCAAATTCTCTGGACTTGGTTAGTATAATTTTGTGAACAAGGATAACTCGCAATTTTAATATGCAACTGGAGAATATCTTGCGTTGATATGTTTTTAGATTGTTTATCATGAAATTCGAGACGAAGCAAATTATCCTTTTCTCTGACAAACAGTAAATTTTAATTGGTCTTCAAAGTAAGTTAGAGAATTTTCAAGTTTGAGACAACAAAAAGAACCAAAATGCGCTCTTTTGTTTCCATTATTGTGTTGATGATGGAGCATTCTTTCGAAGCGATAAGTCAATTGTTCGAATCCAAACGCTGTCGGCGCTGTTTTGAGTTTACAGTTTACTATGAGTATTTCATCTTATTCTAAAAATGGGAAATTGAAACTTCATTCGTATATGTACGAGTTTGAATACGATACAAGTTTGAATACATAGAAGAAACATAGCCAGACTTACGCGGAATTGTGGAGTTTTTGCAGAAAAATTTAGTGGTTGTTTTGGTTGCTAAATTAATTAATATTGTACCCTTTATAATGGCAACCTGGCAATATTAATATAAATAACTTCTATATGAATGTTTATTCATTTAAATTATATTATGATAAAGATATTTTGCGTTATAAATAATTTTTCTTTTAAATAGAATGAAAAATAAATAAATAAAAATGAAAATTAAATAAAATAAAATAAAATAAAATAAAAAATAAAATAAAATAAAAAATAAATAAATATACTTATAAATATAATTTTAAAAATATATTTTAATAATTTAAAGAAAATTTTTGATGGCAATTATAATTTTATAACTATATTGTTCATCATAGTTTTAACAGAAATATTAAAGTTTTTGGCAAAAGGATTCATCATAATTTCATCATAATTTTTGGGGCCCAAGGCTGATTATCTATGCAATTTCAAGTACGAAATTCTTAGAATCGTTCTCGAAAATTTCTTTAAGGATATCCCACCAAACTTTAAATGATTTCCGAACTCTTTTAACCACATTAAAAGAGGACAAGTATCTTAAAAACGGTATAATCCTTCAAATCCAGTCTTTGAATTCATATCCAAAACATAGAAGGATAGAAGCTTTCAAATCATTTCAAATTATTATATAATAAAAATTTTTAATCATCAAAAACATTGATTATAAAAAATTTAATAATCATAAGAAATTAATAAAAAAAAGTTAATGAGCGAATTAGCTAACCAAATAAGGTTTAAAGACATTTGAAGAAAAATATAAGCATCCTTGAAAATCAGCCCTCTTACGACTTAGATGGAAAAATACTGACTAATATGCACAGCACTATAGTGAATTGGTAAATCGCAATAACTAGACCAATTACTAGCCGGCAAGGCACAAAAGAAGAAGGAAGGAAAAGACATCATTACCTATTACTGTTGTAATCTATAAAAGAAATAGGAAAAGTATGCTGTCTACTATGTTCAAAAAAATTAGTGCCCTAAGTCTACCAGTTACTGGCGGTTATCTTCGTATCAGTCGTCGTGACTTTATATTGCTTATATTTCAGTCCATACGGACATCAAAACTTTAAATTCAAACAAAATTAGAAGTATGAAGACCGCCCACGGCATTTTTGCCGTGGGCGGTCTAACATTTCCACTACTTGTCTGACACATATCGCCTTGTCAATATCCTTTACTGTTCTCGATTTTTCGTCTATGATCGCGAAACGTTCTTAGGTTATTCTTGAGGACCAACGATAAAGAGAGTTTCCTAGATAAATATAAGTATACTCGATAAGGACGCAAATTGCCCGATCTTGCCGTCTAATTGAAATTACCGTTATTCAGGATGAAGAAATTTGACATTTTCTAGTCGGCATTATTTTTTTTTTTGTAACAAATCGCTGCTCCGGTAGGATTTATGACAAGACTCGCCATTTTGTTGAAACATTGCTAATGTCAAAATTTATCAATTTAAAAACAGAAATATTCATTGAGCACATTGCTATACCGTTCGCCGTTTTAAGCTACACCATTGCTTACTTTGTTTTAAAAACCTTAGCCCAAGCACGAGTTGAGTCAACAACACTTACCAAACACTGATTTTTTGAGTCTGGTGAAGCAAGTAGTGAATCACTTGAGGAGCTTCCTCCGAATAAATCCTGCAGTTTCGCCCATTGTCGAATTCTCTGAACCAGAAATATGTTTCATCGGAAAAAGATTACCCCTCTTACCCCTACCTCTATCCCTTTTCTGACATAGGACATGTTTCAGCGAACGTGACAGAACCGTTCGATTTGGCACTTGCCGGTCTTATGACGACAATCCAGAAAATTCCCTAATTCAAACCAAAAGTCAAAAAACAAGGACTTTTGGCTTTCTCTTTTTGAAATTCGCTAATGACATTTTCCACAAATTTCATGACTGGCATAGCAGCCAGTTTGTTGAAAATAGAACCTGAACTACGCTGGAGCTGTTATATCAAGATATGAAAGATATATGAGCAAGTGCCTTTGTTACAATTTTCGGACACCAGTGAGAATTGGCGAACATTTTAAGAAATGGAAAGCACAGAGCCCGATTTGATTCGAATAAAATTTGATAAAGTGAGGCTGTGGTCCGTCATTCAAAGCACAAAATTCAAGTAAAATAGTCATCAGAAATACTTGGAACCGTGATATTATCCCAAGACAAGGAGTACTCTAACTGGAACATACCAGGACTCCATTTTAAAATGTTTTTTGTGGTGCGAAAGTATGATAGGTTCAGTCTTTAGCGAAAGTGTTATCGGTTCAGTCTTTTGACTGATCTTTTCATCAAACGCCAGCAATATACAAGCAAATACCAATATAAAATAAATGTTCCAAGGAGTCCCTGTTCCATTAAAGTCCCGTTATCTATAAAATTTGGTACGCATCTGCAGAAGCCTTAAAATATTACCCAGCTAATCAGTCCAAATATGTCTATACAAGCAGGTTTTTGGGTAATATCTAAGTTTTAAAAAAAATAAATAAAATACAATAATTTCCTTGCTTTTTTCTGTTTTCAATGAAATTAAACTTTTACTTTTCCAGTCACTTTTGGAAAATAATATCTGGCATGTTTCCTCTACCATTTCAGAAAATGCTGTTTTCTCAGTATTTTCCATCACTTTGTGATGCATTTCGGGTGTAGAATTTTTGAAATATAATGGAGTCTATTAGCATAAAGTTGTGCGAGATTATCAGGCTAAATCTAAAATATCAAATAACTCCGAAAGAGGACGTACTGGTGCAGTCAAATGTGGTGAATGAGGTGGCCGATCATGCAGAGCACCTGTTGAAATCAATCTTCCGCCGAACTTTGGTTTCACAAAATCCATTGTTTTGCCAGCAGTGTATGTTTACATGTATCATCGTCTTGCTGTACGCAGAAATTCTTCACACTATTTTCATCCAGTTCATTTGCTAAGTAATTCGCGTATTTCTTTGCCTGGCGTCGAACTCCATTCACTTCATACTGATTCACTATTTTCATTTTATAAAAAGTATGTCCCAATGATTCTTTTTGATCACAGAAATGCACAGCACCACTCAGTGAGGTTTGATAGATGAAAAGGATGGTCACGATCATCTTCGGATTCGAAGGACACTAATAACGAACATTTTCTCGCATTGATACTTCAAGAGCGCGAAGAATGTTCTCAGTCATTCATGATCAAAGGGTTTTAGAAATTAGGTTAAGCATACACGATGTTAGCATTTGTCTATCCTATTGAATCCGGCGTGAATTATCTTTTGGCAACGATTTGTGTACCGATTGCATTTCGTACCGAAAAAATGACAAATTAATCTTTAAGAGATTCAATAAAATTGCTTGAGAGACTTCAAATGGCTGAGCACGTCGACAAAATTAAGTCCTAAGGTCTTTGTTTAACATGATCTCTCTTGGCTTCAATTTAATTTCCACTTCAGACCTGGATGGACAATTTTCTTTAGCTTCGATGCCGCCAGAAAATATTTTTTAAGGAACCTCTAGGTCTTTGTCTCATTTACGACTGTGACGTTATATTTCCTTCGGTTTCGATGTACTCCAACCACGATATTTAGCTCTATACGCACGTTGCGTTTGATTAACTTAGGAGTCATTTTGAAATAAAAGTTGACAATTTCAGCACATTCTTTCGGTGTATAAAATTTGTACTGCATGAATAAATGACTTTGAATTTCTAGTTTGTATAAGACGTGCTAACACACGTCGATTTCACAATTGACTGTCAAGTCAAGTCAAGACTGTCGGGTACATTGTGTCACATCGTATTAAGCAAACTAATTTCTAACATTTTCTCTGTTATTTTTCGAGAGAAAATTTCAGACTTTATTCGGAAAATGCAGATACTATGTATAGGTTGGTCGATATACCTATGCTCTAACCTGTACCCTTTGTAGATACCACAGTTCATACATTGTCTCTATTCTACCAATCCGTCAAAATACACTTACATTATCTTAAGTCTCCAATATAAAGCAGGAATTCTCACACCTTTTCCCCTGTATGTTTTTGGCCGGAAATTCTAGATTTTACTCGGGAAATTGCGGGAAAGAGAATGCATTACTCGAGAAAGCTGGTTAGTTTTTGTATGCCCTAATCTGTACCCTAAGTCAAAATCACACTTCGTAATTAATCCCTCTACGAAAGGCTCCACGTCATAAATAACACAAAAATAAGTAAGATATCACCGAGTACATCCCATTTTCGGGATCACTTCCTTTTTATCGCACACAAAAAACAACAGATCATGTGTTTCAGACATGAATTAAAGAACACCAAATATTTGTTTTTAAATTCCCTCTTCAAAGGTCAAGGTTTTCTCTAAGAGTTTCCTAGCAAAGATAAATATATTGAATACTATCTATTCATGCACCAACAACGATTTAGTTACTGACAAGATTGTTTTGCTTTTGTCATCCGTAAACGATACAAATTACCACTTTCTCTTATCCTTACTGTTAGCTATTTCGCACCGATTACAACGTGGTCATGTTGACCACAGTCACTGTGTATTCTATTATCCTTTGCACTTCTTTTTCAGTTTTTTTTCCCCCGAGACTTTAACTCATTTTCTTTCCATCTCTTTTCGAGATTTTCTTCCTTTTTATTTTGTATTCGAAATCAACCCCCAAAAACTTTCCTGTTATGGACTTAAGTGTTATCGGGTGAAAACAACTTGCACCAGCTTAACTTCTCTTGAGTTTTTGTCACGCTCGACGATATCATTTTGTTTTCTGGTAATAAACGAGCAGCAGCTCAGTTCGGAATGTTTTTGAAACATAGAAAAGTGTTGAAGTGACAGTAGATGAAGAAAAGAAGGATATTTAAGGACATTGACTTTAATTGGATATATTTTATTTGAAAATGTGTCTTTCTTGTGCTAGCTTGAATTGTTCTAACGAAAAGGAAAATTTTTATCCAAACGATGAAATTTAACAAGTTCAATGAGTTCCTTTTTTTGATTTCGACAATATTCCATACACGCACACTTCACTGCTTCTTTCTAGTTTGAACACAATACAATACACATCCTTTTCCCTACTTCCTGCACACTATCCGTTTTAAGTGAAGTCATTTCCGATGACTCGACAGAATACCATCTATTCATCTGCTAACATGTGCCTCCTTCTCACCACATGGAGTTTATTGATAGATATTTTCAAAGAACTGAATTTTTTTTTTTGGTTTGTCTCCAGGAAAATTGTATTCTCACGAATTCGTTTTTAGACACCGAAGTGATACTTACATACAAAGATTTCTGATGATATCTACTCTCTAACCTCGTAAGAGTGGGTGCACTATTCATTCATTCAGGATGAAGTGATGGAAAGATGTTGGCGTAATATATCAAGTACGACTCTTAACAAGGAATATGCATGCGAGAGGCTTTGAATGAACCAATCGAGGTATATCATATGTGGCATGTCGTCGTGCATATATGAATTATCGCGTGTCTACAGAATGTGAGTGATGAACTAATTATATGAGTTATGCGAAAAGCAATGATATAGTGGTTGTATAACAACTATAAATGAAATTCATACGGTTTCAAATGCGCAAAGGATAGTTTTAAATGTTTCGGTAGATAATTTTCCTTTGCACAAAGGATATGTATATGAATTAATTAGGCGCGAGGAATACTCAACACATTAACTGTTATCGGGAATATATCATTCTACAGATGAGCAACATCATTTTATTAAATTGCCAAGAACCATCGCGTGGTACTTTACATGGTTCTAGGACTCAATTTTCATAAGGACCTAAATGTCTAATTGAGAACTAAAATCTTCACTTAACACTCTCTCTCAAAGTAATATTTATGATTACTATAGACAGCACGCTACGAAACAAAAAATATTAATAATCACAGCAAAAAATTAATTTTTTGGATTGAAAAAATATGAAGTAGACAAACTTCGGCGAGCCTTAAGCACTGTTTCAAGTTTTAAAGAATATTCTATCGAATTTGTGAACTTGTGTTTTCATCTATGTTCACTATCCATACTACTAGTTTCGGGCAAAAAAATTTTTGAAATGACAGACATAGAATCCTGTACATAATCGGAACTCACCAAGTGTTTGAAATATGATCCATTAAGCCTAAAAAATTCATGTAAAATACTAATTTTTCCATATTATACTTTCCATATTATACGTACTTAGCCTACAAAAGGAAAACGTAAATTTTGGAAAAGTGGAGATTTATTTCCCAACATAGTCTCCTCTTAGTTCGATACACTTGACCCAGACATGCTTTTGACTTTGTTAGCCCGTCTAAAAAACATGTTTTCTCGAGGTCGGGCAAAGTAGGCCGCCGTAGCTTCGATGAACCTTTCACTCATTCAAAGTTCGGCCCAATGAGTGTCGAAACGGCCCAATAATTCGGCATTGTACAGACCTGTGACCATTTTGCCCTTCTCCAGGCAAAACCCTGACAATTTTATTACAGCCAATCCTCTTATAAGCCTCGTTCATATTCAACCTGAATTATACTTCTCATTTGCCTACGTCATTCTACGGTCAATTCCCAATAAATTAGGCGGAGTAATACACCTTGTGAATCCCAGAAAACAATGGCCATTACCTTCCAGACCGATAGAACTATCTTCGCCTCCTTGTGAGCACGTTCGCGCGTGAAGTCTACTTTATCGAATGTTTCTTGGTTTTCTGGTGTGTTCCAGTAGAACCATGTTTCGTCGACGGTCAAAAAACGACGGACAAACTCCTTTGGATTGCGGTTAAAAGCGTCGTACACTGCTGTGAAGTACTCTCACGCTTGCACTTGTTGTTCCAAGTGACCAAGCGCGGCACCTATTGCGCCGAAAGCTTGCTCATGCACAAAATCTTATTTGATGCAGTCTTTTGAAATTCCTGCTGTTTCAGCTATTCCGCGCACTTTCAATCGGTGGTCTGCCAATACGAGATCTTGGATTTTTTCACGCTATCCTATGTGGTAGCCATTTTCGGGGCACTTGGATAAGGCGTATCATGAACGGTATCGACCACGTTGAAACGCGATAAACGAATTTTTTACGGTCGCCATCGCAAGAGCAGTCATCGCGGACATCATCTTTAATTTCAGTGCGCGAATTCCCTTCCATGAACAAAATCGAATCATCGATCAATATCGGTTTTTCTCCATTTGTTTAAAATCCGCGGACACAAGTGGTCAAAACAAAGCTACGAGTCCAATCCGGCTGAAATTTTGACAGTAGCTGTCTACGAGAATGTACTTCACAATAGCAAATTTGTCTGTCGTTGACAAACCAAATATTTAAGGACAACAGAGAGTGATTGAAGAAAACACCACACAAATAATTAACTTATCTATTCACAACAAAACCTTAACAACGACTGTCCAAAACTACTGCTAAATGAATCCTTAGCGATAGCAACGCTCTTTTGTTCATGTGGTGAAGTGGCGATCTTAATCAGCTATCATCTTGTTTGAAATTGCTGTCGCTACATGTCTTGAAATAGTGGCGCGATCGGACGTTAAGGCTAAGTGCTTATTAGACGCATCTCAGAGTTAAAATTCGAAGAGTTATTCCTTGAACGGACATTGATAGCCCATTATAATTTCAGCCAAAGTAAATACTCAGAGATAAGCACGGGGCTGAATCCTAGTCTCAGAATTATTACTAGAAAATTTCAAGAGAAACTTCACATGTGTCGTCGATTTAATCAACTTTAAATCTAATCAATTTTGGGCAACGCTTAGATCTTGGCGAAAAAATAGTTGAACATTCTCTTGACAATTTTTAAATAAGATGCTAGGAACAAAGAAAAAAAGGAACTGCGTGTTACACTTTTCTTGAGGGAAACTGCTAATAAATAAGAGCATCTTCGATCGCTTCGTGAAAACAAAGGGAACATAGGTCAATTTTACAGTAGTCCTAATCCCATAGGATTTTTCCGTAACGTGCAGCGATGAAAAACAGTTCCAGGTTAAGTTTTCACACGAACGGAGATATGTTTAGTCGACACCGAGTGCCCCACACTCAGGGCGTAGAGAGCCTTGACCTCCCTACCATAAAAATTAATGTTTTCATTATTGTTGAAAGAGGACGAAGTCATATGTACATCATAAATACGACACGCTACAGGGTCAGACTGCATCCCAGTGACAGTGTATACAGCTTGTGTACCAATTTTGCCTTGAAATGTTGCTCAGAATCATTAACGGCTGCCTGCAGGAGGAAGTATTTCCGAAATGCTGGAAGGATACGAGTCTTATGCTGATCGAAAATGAAACGGAACCCAGAAAAATCATCTACATATCAGCTCCTAAGTATGCTGAAGCCATTAAGAAAATACCCAAGAAGTTCGGATAGTCGTCCGAGCCGAGTCGACAGATATCGTATCGGCGTTACTGATTTTGAAAAATTTTGTTCCACATACGATCGTCCCCTTCCTCAGGAACAGGGAATGAATTACCTGTGTAAGGGGAAAGAAGGTGGAGAGGCTGCTTTACGCGAGAAAACAGGAAGGACTCTCGCTCAGTGGCGGGAAGTGGGAATGGATATTTTCAGTCTTAACTGCACAAAATTGAAAAGTCACGGTCTCTTGATTACCTGTTTCGTCCGGGGATTGTGGATGGAGATTGTAACACCTAATACACATGTGAGCGGTGGGCGAGAGAGAGTGTTTCTCTTGGTGAACGAATAGAATAGGCCTGGCTAGATTCTCGGTGTGACAGAGGAGGTGTTAAGCCGATAATCCAGTTTCTATGAATCGTTGATAGGCCAATAGTAAGGGCGTAAATAAGAGACCTTCCATAGCGACTGACTCAAGAAAAATAAAAGAATCACAAAAGTTCGAGTAGAATAAAGGAATTGCTTACAATGCTTAAAATTAAAAAGAAAGCTTTTAATTGCTTTTCTGTGGTTACAGTTTTCGGAAATTCTATTCGAATTCTTCTAGGTTTTCATTTGAAAACTTCAGACATAACTAGGCTGACAACTTTGTCAAGACTGACAACAACAATGTGGTCCTCGAATACAAGTGATTCTGAAGGATTAATACCAGAAATTGGTTGCACTTGGGGTTTCAATTCTGCAGATGTGGTTTTTTATTACACAAACTTAGTAGTTTTTTCTCCAGTCTTTATGTCTCCGACCACATATTGTCGCACGAAATTTTCGCAACAGATTTTACCGAAATTTGCCCTTTAGCTGCTATTTCTCTTTGTGAAAAGCGTTTTTCTATCTTTGATGGCTTCTGCTACAGCAATAGTGTATCGGGTTAAGTCTTTCTTATTTCCCATTAATGCTCTGATATGAAAGAAAGGCGTTTTTGATAATTTTGAGAGGTGAACGAGCATTACCAAATAAAAATTCCACGCTAACTGCCATCCAATCTATGTATATGTTACCGTGAAAGGAAATTGGAAAAATTTCCTTTCACGGAGAAAGAAAGGAAATTGGAGAATGTCGACTTTACCGATGAAAGTCTACACGTACCAAGTACGTCGGTGAAGGATCGAATATTTGCCAGATCCTTTGTTCTGCTGGAAGTCAGTCAGAAGCTTTGACAGTTTCATGGAAGCTTTGATGAGCCGAGCAACGTTTTCACTTTCTTCCGATACCGTTATTTATACTGAATGGATATTGCAGTAAGTCCTTCTTGAAAATTTAATCTCTTTCTGATCTTTTTCTTGAAAATTTAAATGCATTAATTACGGGTTAGTGAATCGAAAATTTTTCTCAAAAAATTGTTTTGAAGGAAATGACGAAACAAGAAATTGCAGAAAGATTTACCTGTTTATTCGGAGTTTGTTCCTCTTGATAGGTTACTATACTGGAAAAGATATTTTATTGGATATTTTTGTCAAAACTGCTTACTGCCACGACTGTCGAAAACTAAATTCTGCGAGGTACGAAGAGTGGCATGTAGATCATATGCCGAAAGAAAATTGACACACAAATCATACTGGTCTACTTGATATATGGAGGCAAATTACTGTTTAAGCGTTGAAGAGATAATAACGTGAGATAAAGCAACTATGCAAGTGATGCGATGATAAAAAACATATTCTCAAGTACTAAATTCTAAACTTTATCGTGATGATTATTTGATAAACAAGAAAGAATGTAGGTGCTAGATTGCGTAATATTTGTAATAAAATCAATCAAGAATCGACAACTGCGGCAGGAAAAATGAGAGAAAAAATGAGAAAAAGTTTATCTGGTAAAGGTAAACTTCCTGCAAAAATGATTGACAAGTTGACTGTGTATTATGAGTTGGCCATTCAACTTGATTGTAATGCTGTAGAAAAAATTAAAAATTCTATTTGGGCAACTTTTCCATTATAGCTCACAGAGAAGTATTAATAGCATCAGAAGTGTGACAGAGGCGAAGATTTGTGGTGGGAATGGCAGAGAGCTGCAGGAACGAAGGACCTGAAGTCTTTGAAACATAGTTATACCACACCGCACGTCCATGCGACGTTTCACAAGCATTACAATCGATATATGAGGATTTGTGCAACATGACAGTTTAGAATCAACGCCATAGAGGCTTTACACAAAAAAGAACGAAAGTTTGAACCAATTTAAATGGAAAATTACTCCCAAAATTTTGAGTGATACCTCTAGTCTCGTTGACATCGCTGCTCATGTAGCAGCAATAATAGTCAAAAAAGGTAGTTTTTAATTCCTTTCCATCATGTGTAACATGGCTATCACTACTGGACCACGTCCTCATGAATGGGCAAAAGAAGTACACAAAAAAAGGATTAATCGAGCTGAAATCAAAAATACGCTTCAAAAAGCAAAAAAAGTCGGATTAGACAATAGCAAGAATGTAGACAGGAGCAACTGTGTATTTTGGACATCTTGGATGAGAGTTCCATTATGAATGGATCCGGATTTGACGACCCTGTGTAAGTAAAAGAAGTCAAAAAAACATCTTTATTCATAATATATTTTGAAATTTCTCAATGTGAAACTTTAAATCTATTTTGTCACGAATTACTTTTTAAAATTCGGTGGACACTGTCACTCACAATCTACTGAACCGATCGATTTGATTTTTTGCACACTTATTCTACACATATCAACAGATTTTGCTTTTGGAAGTACCAGTAGGTCAGAGCGAATCTTTCGTATCGAATTGACTACCTATAATTTTCTCTAAACAAACATACCTATAATTTTCTCTAAACAAGTATGCAATGTTATCTCGTAAATTGACCGAAACATTTGAATCACGAGGCATAAGTTCCCGCTGCGGATTCATTGATTTCTACGACTATTCCATATCCCACCGACATCGACTTCTACGCCGACTCATTTTAATTTAGGTATTTTTGTAGGGCTCAAATGTTGGTTTTTTGGTTGAATATCTGTTTATTTTACTTTAAGATGTCAACAAAAATCCAAAAATTAAAAAAAATCCCAACAGGGCTACCTAGCAAAACTTAGAAACCGATAAAAGCACTTTTAGTTTTTGTGTTTTAGATAGTCTAGCCTAGAGTTAGGATGTCCACCGCAAACGCCTTTTTCCGAGGCGCCTGACAAATATTTCTGGCACTGGCACAAATCTTTATATTTTTTATTAAAATTTCCAAGAGTATTCTTGAAATGTGACTTGACAATATCTCAGTGGAAAAGCACCATTTAAATTGACTTATTTTTCAATTAAAATTCGTGAGATATGCAGTTTTTTGACCGAATTAAACCTACGCTCCCGGTAAACCACAAATATGCCCTTGTGTCTACTAGTACTTTGGCCAAAAAACCACATCTTGAAGCAAATTGCGCATATTTTGCTGAAATGAACATATTTTGGAAAGAAAATGGTTTCATACATTTGCATATCCGACCTTTCGTATACTTAAAGAGTGTATTAGCTGCTTGAAGATGAAGACAACATTTGAATTATTGAGTTAAAATTTTGATTGCATTAACTCCTACTTGCTTAATCAAGATTTTGCGTTCATTCAAACTTCATTATACAAAATGAAAATACATTCCTTTCTAAACAGGGCAATGTTCGGTTCAAACGCTAACGTTTAACTATCAAATTAATTACAGAATTTATATTAGATACATTTGCTTTATCAAGAGTTCATTTACCAGGGCAATTTATCCTTTTCAATCATCCACACAAAGGAAGCTGTTTTCAAAAGCCACAACAGAAAAAAAATAGAAACATGACCATGCCCAGAGACACCGAAGTGATTTTAAAATATTTTAATGCGATAGTTTTGTATGATTTTTGTTTTCTATGAATTTATTTTTCCTTCCCGTCAAATTAAAACGATTCCTCTCAATAAAAAAATACAGGCCACTCAAATTGATAGAATTTTTGAGACGTGTGTTAACAAAACACTTCTATTGACAAATACAAGTTCCTAACATTCATTAAAAAATGTTTCATTCACAGCTGAACACGTTTTCGAACCCCCATTCGTCTATTCGGAATATAAAATGCAAAGGTGAGATGATACAAACAACATAGGGTTGCGACAATAACAAAAGAAAGAAAGGGTTTTTAATCGTACTGCCATCATATCCCTTAGTCATTTTAAAATATGCACGGAAGTTGATGAGGATTATAACAAAAGATAAACTTTAACATCAAGTACACCCCATACGGTTAGGATGGCTCGTACATGAAAGTAGAATAATGATCCTCAAGCTGTGTAAAGCTTCTAATTGACGAATAAGTATTTGCGTGAATCGACTTGAGCACATAACGACAACTTACCACCCTAAGAAGATAATTTCAACTCGAATAACACGAACGAGTTGACGACAAATTTATGAAGACAGCTGAATGTATTTGAAAAGTGGGACATGGATGTACATACACGAGAATTTCGTACTCATTTGGCATTTTCATTATTTGACGATGCGTGTGTGAACATAAGTACAGAATATTATTCAGCGAAATAATTAACGATATTAGGAATGAAAATATACAACATGTCGGTATCATTAATTATGAATATCCCTTCTCAAAAGTAACGTGTTAAACTTTTAATAACTCCATTAGGAGTGTTAGAAAGATAAAAACAGGCTTGACGGATTTTTAAGGGACAATAGAAGGGGATGAGAACTTGAGATTAACATAGGTTCATGTTAATCGTGTCGTTACATATGATTTATGTTGCGAATAGACGTTGAAATATGATTAAATTACGGCGTTAAATTTATATAAATCACTACACATCTCATGAAAATGTCACTCACGAAGATTCCGTGGCTAAATATTATCTACAGAAGTCTACAAAACACACGCGACACTGAAAGTACATTTTCTATATGCGTTAAGTGTGACGCTATTGCTCCATCCATTCAAAATTTACTTCAAAATTTAACTACTGACTAGGACTACAAGGATATTTTACTCACCAATTTCGCCTCTTGACTTATCAGTACTATATTGTTTTGGTGAGCTAACTTTTTTATTTGGTATTTGTCTTAGAGTTGAATTAACCTGGGAATCATAAAATACGGCAAACATTTAAATTTCATTAAAGGCAACGAGTATCAATTGTGTGACTTACTTTATCGGACCTTTCGCCACATGGTAACCTTGCTACGGATACATCGGGACTATCTTCTGGTGGTGGCGGTTGTGGTACCCAATTATAACCGCGCTTTTGTATAGGAACTCCAACACGATCGTAGTGTGCCGCTTGTTGTCTGTAAGTGTTGAGATTTAAACTGTTATTCACTTTTTACATGCTATAACGAAATCGTTACTAAACTATTATTCACTTTTTTTATGCTGTAATCAATTATAAAACGTAAAATGTATATTTTGTTTGGTTTTCAATCCATTTTTCCTTGAAAAGATTACTATTGAAAGTAGACAAGTTCAACGCTTTGCATTCGAGAGGTGACCCTCGCTCATCACTTAACTGTTTACGTTTTTTCGCGAATTCCCACGCCCTAGCTATCTTATGTTATGAAAGATCAAATTACATCCCCTATAATGGAGAAAAGACTGTTACCTGAAATGTGTCTGTAACAAAGAATCGGAGACTTCGACATTAGATCGAATCTGACAGTCGTGGCAGGGAGACTAAAAAAGTTAAAGTTATTGATCCGTTTAAAACATGGAATGTAATACTGAAATAAGTCCAAGTGAAGCTGAGTTCGATTTCACGGTACTTCACGAGGAAAGAACGCCCACCTTACCCCGAGAGCTTCACGATACAGGGTACAGAAGTAGTATTGACGAGAGTAACAATGTAAGAGGTGTATAGAGGCGAAAGTAACGGACGTGAATATTACAGCGATTCTAATACTACACAAGACACAATCGGAGGATTCTGAAGGGATTAGTTACTTCGAATCGGAACAAGTACCGTGAAGAATACCACCCACAGCAGGCGTTAATATTGCAAGACCGCGCACACCTCCAACTAAGAAGAACCAGTGGATTACTTGAGCGTTTTGAGACTTATGAACTGGTTAAATAAGTTTTAATTGAAACTGAGAATTATGCAAGAGAAAAGATTGAAC
Source organism: Stratiomys singularior (assembly GCA_954870665.1). Taxonomy (NCBI): domain Eukaryota; kingdom Metazoa; phylum Arthropoda; class Insecta; order Diptera; family Stratiomyidae; genus Stratiomys; species Stratiomys singularior. The sequence continues at coordinate 22,463,677 of OX940881.1, read as the reverse complement.
GAAAGCGTTATCACCGAATGTAACTATCTAAAGAATGTCAGCCTTTATTGGTGTTATTGTTACGTGTTCGAATAATGTTACGCGCCTCTGTAATTGCCAAAATGCATTACGATGAAAAAATGTAATGCAAAACAATAATTACCAAAACAACAACAATTACGTGGATCGTTCTCGAAGGGGGGAAAAAGCCATTATGTAAATGCATTGCGATACGGAATACGACAATGCAATGCAAATACAAATGATTTAGCGCGTGAACTCGAGAATGATCTACATAGACTGTATAAGAAGATTCCGAATAAGTTGAAGCGAGTTTTTAAGCGACTACTGCAGGCGGAGACGAGGAGTAGTGATAAAAAAGTGAAAAGTCAACATAAGTGCCGAGTTAAATATGAAAATTTTACGCGAGTTGAAGTGATCAGTTTAAGTGAATGATCGTTTAATCGTGAAAATGGGGATAAAGTGATAAATTGACAGCGATTTAGTAAAGTATTAGTTGAATAAAGTGAAGTGTTAGTGGAATTTATTGAAGTGGTTCAATAAGATTAAAAGACAATTTTAATTAAATTTGTGTTTCATTTGCAAGAAATTTAGAGTCTACTAAGCTAAAGGCCGCGCACCTGGATAAGTGCAACATTATAATACACATGGGTCATTCGCAAATTTAAAACATATTGGCCTCGAAACGCGGCAATCGAAAAAATTCACAAGAGACAGATCCAATCAGATTTTTTGGATGCTCCATTTAAACACAAATGCAGGACCTCGAACACGCTTACAGCGTGTTGGCTGTTTCTTTGATTATATAACAATCAACATTTTCAAAGTAAAGTAGATTCCACTCCTAATAGACTCGGTTATTCTCGGATATTTTGAACCAAATTCACCAGCAGCTTGGCTGGCTGATAAATGCTAGAAGCCTGAGTATATTTTCATTATTATAATGAACTTGGCTGTAATGAACTATCGGATATAGTGAACCGAAATAATTTTGAAAAGTTCATTTTAAACGTTCAAAAAGTTCATCAAAAACCTTCAAAGCAAACGTTGCTTGGGCAGTGATTCCCTGATAAAAACGAAACTGCCGAGATTATCACCTTTCCTTGAATTTTTTCTTTTCTTTTCATAACTTACCGAAGCAAGCGCGATCGGTTAAGCGGTTGTGTATTAAATAGGAATGCAAAGAACCAGTTTTTAGTGTTATAAAACAAATTAAATTCAAGTGAGAAAATTGTCAACAAGAAAATCTTTTAGTGCTGGGCAAAAAATTAAAATTATATTAAGAATTGAAGCTGGGGGATCGCAGTCAAAAAATTTTTCGTAGATGCTTGACTAAATCTAAAAATTTTTACATTTGGAGAACATCGCAAGAAGACGGAATGTGCTTCAAATTCTCGTACCAAAAACAAGTTCATCCATCGCATCACAATGTTCATGCCATGCAATCGGTTTTAACAAAAATGAGACTCAATAATAAAGATTTTACAATTGAAAGCCGACGAATTCTGGCGACTCAAGCGATACCCTGAAGTTCACCACCAACTGGCTAGATTTAAAAAAAAACATGGGATGGTTTTTGGCACCATAAGTAGAGAATGCGCTTCAGTAGACAAGAAAATTGTTGAAAATTGGATACCAAAGGGCTGAACAAATTTGCAGTGAGATTATGCTCCGGAGAATATTTTTAACGCTGACGAGAAGGGTTTTTTTTTACAAAGTAACATCATTTAAATAATTTCGAGTCAAAAACGAATAATGTTGTGGCGGAAATGCTGTCGAAGGAACACATGACAGCTCAAGTTGTGCGCTTACAGTAAAACTGTAAGTTGTACTTTTCTGTAGGTTGCTTACAACTTAGAGAAAAGCAACGTCTCTTAGTCCTACGTAAGGCAAGATAAAACGATGCTAAGTTCTTCATGCTTCATGTTTTCAGGAAAAATCGAATTTGTTTTGAAAATTCAAATAGTTTTTCTTTTGGCTCACTAATGAAATAGAAAAGTATGGATGGCATCTGAGATTTTTGAATGATATCTGAGGAAACGGGATGCGGAATTACTAAAAGCTAATCGAAAATTTTTGCTTATAGTCGATGATTGTCCATCGCATCCTAATGTTGTACTAAAGCACAAAAAAAAACAGATATAAAGAATAGAAAACCGCAGAAATTTCGTCGCTCAAAAGTTAAGTGGAAACATCGGAGGATTGGAAATATAAAGAACTAGCACTGGGTCAATTTCTGGAACAGGGGCCGACAATAGCCAAGAGGAAGTAAGTAGAACGCTTATAAAAAGGGAGATGAAACCTATCACAATTTTCTGGTTTTAACCAATCACTTATACACCAAGGTACGGTCTGTAATGTTGAACCAAGCGCTAAACGGAAATTAGGTACCATTCTTGGGTTTCAACAAGAAGAATTCTGTCATCGTTACCGATAGCGCTAGTGACATATGAAGTCTTTAGATAGATACTCCATGTTATGATTGGAGAGTACAAAGCGACTATGTGGTATAATGCAGAGGGTAGTAAAGATTTTGAGTAATTAATGCCAGGGAGAAATTCAAAGTCGATCTTGCAAGGCCACCTGTTATCTTTTAAGGAGGGAAAAAGTGAAAATCGATTTTTTTTTGTTATTTTTTTCTGATACTACAACTTATAAGATATATTCTCGGAAAATTGGAAGTCATTAGGAGCAAAACTTTCCGAGTTATGGACGATTGAGTCTCCGGGCGCTCAGTCATTTTATTCATGTATCAAACTTAAATCGCGTTTTATTAAAAACTTTTTTATTAAAGTCGGTAGTGAAAATTTCTGCAAAACCTTTGGACCGATTTCGCCTAAACTTTGCACGCTTCATTTACCTACTAAATGCTGGTTTCTGAACGAAGGATTTTTTTTTTCAATTACAAGTTATTTTTCAGTTAAACAAAAAGAGCCATTTTTGCCGAAAATCAGAGTTTTTTGGTCGCACCTTCACCAAAAATTGAAAAATGAATATTTTGTTAATTCCTTCGTTTAAATTCAGAATAAACTTACGTACTAAAGAAAGCCACTCGGTTTTTGAATTTCATTTGAAGTAATCATTAGTTATCCTGACTACCGCATGGAAACCGTTTTTTTTTGAGGTGACTCAGTTCTCACCACTACCACGAGCTGAATTTTCAATAGGTTTCATGAAAATGTAGCGGAATATTTTTAGAATTATGCTTGATAATGAAATTTTTTTAAAAATATTAATAATTAAGGTACTCTGTAAAAAATCACAAATATATGCTTGGTTATAGTATCTCAATCCCTTGTCAACCGCCCCCCGAAACCAAGGCAAAAAATTGTCTATTTTCGCACCATCAGTCAAAAGGACACAGAGATATGTGGTCAAGAATAAAATAAAGTATCTTTCGATACTGATCGACAGCTGGCAGACGTGGAACCATTTCTTTTTCTTGTATAGTTTTTGCAAAAGCTTTAATGGCACGTAGGAAGATAGCAGACACCTTCTTAGCGCACGTCCGATATCCTGAGCAGTTACTATTGAGGGCTGTAATAATGCACGATGCAATTGGTGTTGTCAAACCAAGAAGTCAAATAACGCAAGACGAGTCTTGCACTCAATCGACATTAGGGTTTGGTATGTGTTGGTATTGCACAACACATGAATTCATGTCCTACAGCAACTCTGCAGAGAAATTTAGGATAGGGTTTACAAGGTTAGAACTATTGCTATTCTAACTGAGTGCCAAATAGCTTTAAAGGCTCTTATGCCACGGGTCATCACTTGAAGAATTCTAGAAAGTTCAAACACACTTAACATGTTGTTGACCGTGGGGTTACCCTATACAATAATAAGCAGACGAAATAATTAACATTATAGGGAGCTTTGACATGATTCATCGTCCTCAGTAATCCGTGATAAGTGCGACAAAAGTTAACTTCATTCGAAGGGACATACAGGCAATTGGATAGACGGTAAAGTCTATTTTTTCAGACTATCTACTTCCAGATATCGACGCGATTCTTCAACTTATTCGATTTGAAAGATTCAATCGTTATTTCTTTGTTCGTACAGGTTTGAGGGCATTAAATCTGGTTTGGAAATAAAGTACAACTATACATAAGAAATAAGAGAGGAACAGGACTCACGACTCCTGACTCAACAAGTCGAGACCGCCTGTTTCTCCCTCTGAAATTGACGGTGTCCCCGTGGCTGTTAATATGCTGTCAATTGAAAGCTAAAAAAATTGTTCTGTCCTCTCTATTCTCGAATATGTACAAATTTCAAAAAAAAAAAACAAATACGAGTTTTCCTCCCTTGAGAATCAGTGGAATATCACGAAACAAAATAGAGTGCAAACGCCGCTTGATTGCTTGTGAATTGTGAAAATACTAGTCCAACAATTAACTGAAGATTGTCGTCACCCGTTTTCTAATCTATCCTCGATCACATGTCCTCGCAGGCCAAAGATATTTACTTCAATGGACAGCTACACAATATTGTAACAAGAATGTAGAAGGATTACAAGGTAAGTTCTGATAGAAATTAACCCGTCAAAAACCTTCATATATTATCCATAAAATAATTGTAATACCAGGCCGGGGCCGGACATGAAACTTGGGAATTATTACGTGAAATTTCATACACAGAAAAAAAAATAAGCGTACAAATGTTGTAACCGAAGCTAAATAAGCGTGGTCGTCATGTGGGAAGAACTGCTGAAAAGTCTCTCTTATTGTCTACTACTTTGAGAAGAAAACGATTTAAATGGGCACGAAAAAGATTATTTGATTTATGTTGTAAATAAAGCCATTTGTTTCCTTCTAAATAAATGCATAAAAAATAGTCCCTTTTTTGCCGGATCTTCATTACTTCCGCAAGATTGATTTTCTCCTGATTTTAAAGGTTAGGAGAGTGAAAACAAACTTTTTGTCTTTTTTGTAACAGTAAAAATGACGGTTCTACACGACAAACAATTTTCAAAAACTGACTCGACTAAGATGATTTGCAACACCGCAATTTCGGAAAATCACTTGGCCTTCATTCAAGAAAGACTCCTGAAACGTCAATTTTATTGCCAACAGCTTTTATGGAAAAGGTTTCAATGGGCACAATAAAGAGCAAATTGTCCTGTAGAAAAAATATGATCGAGCCAAATTATATGGTTCGCTACGATCTCCGGATTCCACCAGACCCACTAGGTAATTAGTATTTATTTAGATTTCATATAATTGTATTAATAAAAACATTTGAAATTGGTGTTTGCATCAATATAATTAAATCTTTTTGGAAATGATGGAAGGGGTACACTTTACAGGAGAATGCACATCCGATGAATGCTCCATCAATACTTGGAAACATTTTTTGTATGCCCGAGTTTCTGGCCTAGAAAGTTAGCCGAGTACTCCAAAAATGTCCTGTTAATGCATCAAGAAACACGGAAATCATGTAGAAAAAAGAATTGTTGCCCATCATTGAATAATATGATAAGATATAATATAATATGATATGATCTGTTCTTTTTTGTGATATTTGGTTCAAAAATAAATACTATGATTTTATCGATGGTTATTTAAGTGAAAATTCCCGATGGGATTGAAAATTTATAATTGGAAATGATTGCGCGATAATAGACATAAAAGAGGAGAGAACCGAAGGCTAAAACACTAGCAGACTTGAAAGCTTTGTTCGAAAAAACTACAAACACATACTGCGATAATTGTGGTGGCAATTCGGCACTTTTTGAAGCCTTCTTTAAAAAAAAATTCATAGAAAAAAATGCCCCGCTTAGCGTTACGGGACAAATTCAACCAGAGAAGAACTAGGACAAATCACAGCCAGCGAAAGCTCTACGAACATGGCATTTTTCGACGGTTCCGGCCAGAAAACAACTCTTCTTCTAAAAAGAAAGGAGACGGAGCGCAGAGTATGGGCGCCGGACATAAAGTAGAGAGGTTTAACGTGGACACCTGCAGTGTGGGCTTAATTCCACGGTCTCCATACACGGAGTTGAAATAATGCGTCAACCAACGCCCCCATCAAGGTGGGGTATCAGTTCCTACTCTAATACAAGACCCGAAACGCAACTGGTGAGCACTCAATTCTACTTTCTGGCCATGTTAAACCACATACCACCACATTTCAGCCAGGATAGGCTCCTCACCGTGTAGGGGGCTGACAGTAACCTGTCCTGGGCGTCCCCCTAACCCATGGTTCAGATCAAACCTCTGATCAGGTTTCGCAACCCTCTATAAAAATAGGACAGTTGAAGATTAGCAAAAAGAGTTACCTATTCAGATGAGTTCTAATTTAACATTATGGGACCTGACGGAACAGCTAGAGTTCGACACAGCAAGGGCGAAAGATACTTAGATAAGTATTATACCCCCACTGTGAAGTTTTTATGGAATATGGTGTAGGAAATAATTTTTTCGAGTTCGAGCACAACTTGCTGTCCAAGGGTCTGTGAAAACTGCAAAGTGCAGAGAAATCATCCAGAGTTGTTTCGTTCAAACTTCGGAGAAACTGTTAAGTTATATCCCAGATGCAATTTTTCAGGATGATTCAGCTCCGTGTCATCGTGCTCACTTTGTAAAAGTATTCAAACCCTTCGGCTGCAATTTGATATATTTTAAACTTGCTAATGAGTTTTTTTTTGGTAGGTATCCGAATGCAAGGTAAGTTTAGGAGTAACATCGCTGTCTTGGCTGGTAACAGTCATTATCTTTTTTTTTGGATAGGGAGGTGAAGGCTATTTACGCCCTGAGTGTCGGACTCCCAGCGGACCTACTGGACTACCGACTAAACACCTCCCCTGTCAACCGGATCGCCTAGTCTGGAACCGTTTGACACATTACTTCGGGCTAGGCTTCCCAATTTTACGCCTTTTGGTGCCTTCGGGTTACAGGAATTCCTTCACCAATTGGATGGAAAAGAGGAGGAGGATTGCTAGAGAAGGAAACCCTCCAGCCGATCAAGTATGCCTTTTTTCGTTATTAAGATTATCCGAGCGTAAAGTGCCACGTGATTCCATTTGTCAAATGATTTCAGCATCTCTTCGATTAGGCTATCTGGATGGAGCTCTCCCACTTTTTCGGCAAGATCACCGCGCTCTTTGTCCCATCTTCTGTATGAAAAGAAAGTATGACAGGCGTCATCCTTCACACCAATGCAGAATATGCAATCTGGAGACCGTGACCTACCTATCTTGTGCAGGTAAGACTGAAAACAACCGTGTCCACTCAGTAGCTGGGTCAGGTAGAAATCAGTCTCACAGTGCGTTCGACTGAGCCACGATCTCAAGTCTTTGATGAGGCGAGCGGTCCATCTTTCTTCTAGCTCAAGTTCCCATGATTGTTGCCATTCGTCGAGAGTGCATCGTCTTTCATCGCGAGCAACTTTTTCTTTATTACCCTCGTGCCTTCGGAGGTAGACTCTATTGCGCTCTCTAGCAAGGAGAGCGATTGGTATCACCCCTGCAATTACCAAAACCGCTGGCTCAGAGACTGTACGGTATGCTGATGTCTGCACCTCGTCTCTGCACCTGTGCCAGCCGTTTTCGGTGCAGTTCCTTGTTGAGAGTTTCACTCCATATCTCTGCTCCATAAAGAAGCGTAGATTGCATTACATTCATTAGCTTTTTGTTGGACTTGGTCCCCCATGATTAGCCATTAGTTAACTAATTGCCGAGACCCTAATTTGCTCCGAAAAACTCAGTTTAGAGTCTATCAGCAAGCTCAGATACTTGACTGATAGTTTCGACTCTACTAATGCGTCCCCGACTCGGACCAGTCTTACTCTGGGGATCCTCTTCTTGGTCAGGATGACCACTTCGGTTTTCTCTAACGCTAGGTTAAACCCGTGAGTGGTCATCCAGCTCCCCACCCGGCGCATTAGTACATTCAGCCTTAATTGCGCTTAATCGACCGTGCACCCAGCCACTAGTGCCGCAACGTCATCTGCATAGCCGATCAGTCGCGACTCTTCCGGCAGTTCAAGTCTGAGCAGTCCGTCGTAGGAGACGTTCCATAAGTCCGGGCCGAGGATGGAGCCTTGAGCCACACCTGATGTGACTAGCATACTCCGACAACCTTGCACCGTGTTGTAGATCAGGCTGCGATCCTTCAGGTAGTTTCGGACTATCCGCATCAGATATTCTGGAACTTGGAAAGAGTTTTCCAGGGCTTCCAGAATAATCGTTCATCTAGCGGAGTTGAAAGCATTCTTTATGTCCAGCGTCATTAGAAGGACTACCCGACGGTTGGATCGACTGCGTGCCTCCGCTTGTTGGACCGCACTTACCACTTCCGCGACTGCATCTATAGTGGAACGTCCCGTTCTGAAACCATACTGCCTTGGAGAAAGATCCCCAGTGGCGTGGATAACGTTAGCGAGTCTTCTCTTTATCAGTTTCACGAGCACTTTCCCGGCCGTGTCTAGCATGCACAACGGTTGGTATGCTGACGGCGACTCGAGATTTCCCTTCCCCTTGCTGATTAGCACGAGCCTTGCCGTCTTCCAACGCTCAGAGAAAACGCCTTCCCGCAAGCAGGCATCAAACGTACTGAGCAGCAAGTCAGGACAAGAGTGATAGGACAGTTGCAGTACCTCGGTTGGAATACCGTCTGGGCTCGGAGCCTTCTTCGCCTTCATGGAGAGAACTGCTAGTTCCAGATCGTTTCTCGTGAAGAGTGGACAGTCTGATGTTGTTTCTCTGTTGGCGGCATCAACGCGGACGGGATGTTGGGGGAAAAGTCTCGTCCATCATGTCCGCTTCAAGTACGCAGGGGGCATTATCTTAACCTTATTGAGAATCTTTGGGCTCATATTGGAAAGAGAATTCAAAGCAATAAGCCTTTTACAATCAGTTTTTGAACAATTTGACTGAGCGAATATGGTTCGAAAAAGCGTTAAGAGCATATTGGAAAAATTGAATGAATCCATGCCTCGAAAAGTTACCGTGGTTATTTCAGCTAAAGAAGGAACAACATTATGCTTAAATGAACGCTGCTTTTATTTACTTTATCATGCTTTTGTAATTTCTAACTTCTCTAGATGTAGATAAATTATTCTTATAATTCTGTATGCGAAGAAATTGAATTATTCTTTTAAAAACAAAATGCCTATCGCATTCTAACCATCAAATATTTCTTAAACCTTAATAATGGTAAGAGAAAATCTGCTTAAAGATATCCCGAAGAAATAATTATACAAATGATATGCCAAGAAACTGAAGAATGCAATAAGAATTGTTATGCCTAACCTTGCACTGAAACAAGTTTTGGAACAAAAAAGTGGGTAAATGCGAGTGCGGTAATGTTTTTGTTACTGGGTGTAGAAACGTGGGCTGTGGGTTGGTGGGTAAAAAAGACAGGCATGACCCACTGGTCGATCCTGCCACCTCTCTGCATAGATAAGAATGACGCACTTACGGTTGTGCCGGAATCAACGTGTTGAGATACTCACTGAGTGTTACAAATGTTTATAAATAACAACAAACTATTCTTTTATCACTACATTTGTAGATGAAAAGAAAGAGATAATTTTTCAATAAATCGATATGCACGAAAAATTCCACAAATGATTTCGAATTTTAGGATTTCTGGATTAAAGTGTTGGCAATCACCTAGTTGGATTATTAGCTCAATTGAGAATTGAGCAACCATAGCAGCTTACATTCCAGACAAACTATTCATGGCATTTCAGACAAGTTCCAGAACACGTCTAAATAGTTTGGAATTGAAAGTGTTAACTTAAAGGATCACACAAGCCTGACAAATACCGGCTGAAGAGCACTTTTATACACTTTGTGAAAAGTGTTGATGAAAAAGATGACCAAGCACAAAAGAAATTCATATTTAATGCAATTCAGCACACAAGAGATTATTAATTGATGCGCTGCACACTTTAGAAGTTAAAGACACCTTGAATTTAGATATTTTTCTTCTAGCCTTGTTGGTTTTCCAGTGTGTCCAGGGGCCATGTAGTTTGATTTATAACAAAATCAGACACAATTTTTACATATTATTGTACCAACCCTGATATTTTCTTTTCTTCTGTTGGAAAAAAAATTTAAAAATAAATTGAATCGGGCTTTTTCGTTCGTCTGTAGCTTGTATTTTTTCGCAGGTCTGTTAATTAATTTTAACATAATTGCCTATTGCTTTATATGCGCCTACATTTGCTACACACCCTAGCAAATGTTGACTTTGAATAAATATGAAATTATCAAATAAATGATCATTAGATTCCGATTTCAAGGAATTGACACTATACTTTGCGCTTATAATTATAATAAACATTCGCATATAGATGATAATTTATTATGATTTCCATTGAAAATCCGCATCCCAACAATCCAATTTTCTTCTGATTATATTCAAATTAAGTCTTATGATTTCAATTGAACATACCTTAACGTTTCATAACAATCTAAACATACTACAGCATATTCGCCATTTTCTAATAGCAAAGCGTCGTCACTTTTTCGGTTTGCAACAAATGGAAAGTCCCTAATCGGTAACGCACGTACTCTTTTCCTATACGTCATCACGCAACACAAATGACAATAAAAGTCATGCCAATTATATTTTCTATCTGCTGGATTTATATGATTACTTTGTGCTTCGTACCTAAAAGAAAATATTGATGCAATTATAGTTTAAATAACAATAATATTGTGATTGAAAGTATTTTTCTACTCAACGCTATCATAATTCAGGATTTTAGGAATTGCAAATGAATTTTTTTATTTGAATATTGAATTAAAATAGACTTTGCGGTCGACCTTTAAATGATTTTGTTTATTTAACTTAACGCAATTAATCTTAGTCGAACGATTAAACAAGATTTGCATAATTAGATTTTAAGTTTTCAAAGTCGTCGTTAATTTAAATAAATTTGCAAGGTTTTAAAACAATGCTTGATAGATTTTCTTTGTAGGAATGTGTTAGCATATTTGCCCTAATTTCTAGATGATATATGAAAATCTAAAGAATACAACTTACTTTCTCCACTGGTTCAACAGCGAATGATAACAAAACGTGCAAACAAGCGCTGAATGATCCGAACGTAGTTGTTCAGCATTTGGAGGTGACTTGTGTTGTAACAAATGAGGAAAGTACGGACGTGATCCCTGCAAATTGAAGTCCACATGAAGATTTTCAACTTATCAACTTAATTTTACCATTAAGAAACAAATAATAAGAAAACCCGAACAACAAATTACCTCTTTACTTGTATATAAAACTCGAGCGAGGGTTAAGTCTGAATGTAGGCCGCATAGAAAGCAATAAATTGAAGTACTTGCAGGTGTAGATGATACCGATGGCGTTGATGGTGGTGTGTTAATGCTTAAACCACCATGTCGAGATCCATTTGGTGACGATGATGTCATCATCGGTGACGGAATTGTGTATCTACGAATAAATTTTAATTTTATAATAAATACAAAACTCATATCTAAATTGAATGGAAAACATACTTTCGATGTTCTAAGGGAACACGTTCAGCTTCCAAAGTTTCCCATTGTCTCGCCAAATGATTTACACAATCCTTACAGGCTAAAACGCGATTCGAATTGATATCATTCGATTTTAAGCAGGGAAAATGCATTGCGTGCGAATTCATATGTTCCGCACTTGTCAACAACCATTCCATTTTAATTGCTTGCGTAGGCGTTTTACATATAAAACATCTGTTAAAAAACATTTTGAAATTTTTTTTTAAATAAAGCCAAATTGTGAAATTCATAAGGTTGAATACTAACGGATATTGTCCGTGGCCGTTTTCCATAGGCCCTTGTGCATGGGGTGGGGTATTTGGTCTGGAGTCACGTCTTGATCCTTTCAGTTCGCGTGACGACGATGAATTTGTTTCATAAGGCTAAAAAAAACAATTGATGGTATAAGTCATTCTTTTCCACAAAGAAAAAAAAAATTAAATAGTTTGAGTCTACATTTTTTCGAGTATTATAAATTCAAAGTTTAAAGAATTTATCGTTATAAAAGTCTATTCAAGCGGAATTTCTCATGCATGCTAGTCCCGAAATTTTTCTCGGTAGTAGAAATGTTGACATTGCCTTCGCCAATAACCTTTGGTTCAGACTTTATTGCTCAGGATTATTTTGTTTGTTTATTTCTTTGCGCTGTAAATTATATATTATCGATCACATTGTGAGATTCAGTAGCATTTTGGAAATCTCATCATCACTTTGTGAAACAGATTACTGCTGTCCACTATACGATTCTGCTCTTGGACACCGGAGGCTCGTTGGGATACAAGCAGAATTTATCCTGGAAACGAGCATGTCAGCAGTGGTTTCAGCCTTTCCGTAAAGAGGAACCGCAGGTTAAAGGTCAGTAATGTTCAAAACGCCCCAAGGAGGTGACAGATGGTGATCTATTGGGAGGTATACAAAGAGACGTTAAAATGACGATCGAAACGAAAATTATCCAAGAGTTCCAGGTTCACAGAACCTCTGCAACGAGAAAAATTCATATGGTAAATTTGATGCTTGTGTACCCTGCGATGTTTCGCGAGGAAAAAACGAAGATATAATGGCATGCAGTTGGTTTCCATCTAATGAAGGCGTTCTCTAAAGTATTATTACTGGAGATGAAAAGTGGATCCTATAAAACATATAAAACGGCGCCGGGCAGTTTACAAGGACGCGTATCATCACCATCCACTTCAAAAGCAAGCTTGAATCCACGAAACGTGTTTACATAAAGATTAAGTTTACATAAATTAGTGATTGAAATAAAATGAATTATTTAATCTGAAATCAAAACAACGTTTGCTTACACTCAATAGATTAAGTAGTGTGATCGCATCAGGTAAAAATTTAATTGAATTTGAAGCCGACGGGAGCCGCTATCCCTGTCCAAGTAGAAAAAGTACTCAAGTTTCATCACAGGTTACAAAATCTTCAGTATGACCAGACTAACATGCCGCGAAGTACAGCGAATGCTTCATTAGTCAATCAAAGGTGTCTGCCGTCTGCAAATTTCAAGGACAATGTCATAAGCATTAAAACTACAAACGGGCTGAAGAGCATAGTGAGAATCCCGTAAACTCCTTTCACCGATTAACCATGCAATACAATTCATATAATATTGAAGGAGTTAAAAAAAATAATGTGATCCTATAAAGCTGATGTCTATCAGTATTAACTATCTAGAGGACCTAGAGAAAGTAAAGTACTCTACATTCCAGCGGCCAGATATGCGGGCGATAAAAGCTACTTTATCAGGGCTACAAGATATGCTGTGTGATGAACTCAAAAACCTCCTAAATCATGGTTATAAGCTGGTAGAATACATAATATGTAAAAGATCAACAGCAAAGTCGCAGAGCGCGGTAATATATCCTAGTTAGTACACCTACATTTTATGATGTTCGCATGATTTTCGTAGCATAAGACAACCACACAACACTTTTTAATAGACAAACTTTTCCAACCGACATAAAGGACCAACACAATGTAGAAATGGTCAACTTTACACTCATCACTTCAGGCATTGTCACTTGCCACCAAGATGCTCTCTATTTAGTAATGACCATCACTACTCGCATATGCATATGAGTTAGCTTGTGCATCGTAGTGGTAAATGTAAAAGCCAAGTATCCTTCAAGCCCTACACTCCTCTATTTCCATGTATATTTTTATCTTGACATTAAACTAAGCCCACGTGAAGCAAACTTTAAATTGTTCTGAATGAATTCTTCAAAATCTTTTTGGCCAAATGCAAAGCAAAGATTTACGACAAACTAATAGTATGTTGGATGACTATAGAATTATTGAACTCTACTGAATCGGGGGATGTAGTCATTAAAAGCTTCAAAAAGATCATATAAAAAATTCTCAGCTCAAGCGTTCCAAAATCGAAGCTGGATCACGCATATTTTGTACGTGACATTGAAACTTACAATCTCATCAGAATCAGTATCATATTGCGTTGAGTCACAGAAATCCTCCTATGAAAAACGAACTAGAATCCTGATATAAAAATGGGATTAATGGCCTCACGATATAGTAAATCGGGGATCTGGAACCGCTGATTGAATGATATCCTTCAGAACCTGGACAGAATCAGTAACAAATTACGGGTCTATTAGTAAGGAACAAAAAAAACCTGCTATAAAAAATGGATCTAATAGACTCAGTATATAGCGAAACGGAAAAAAATATCGAATCTCTGAAACTTTAGATGGAATGACATGATTCAGACGCTGGACTATAACTCTCGAATAATTTCTCAACTTAATTGAATATTCAAGAGAAAGTGATACAGCATTCATTATCTCCGGAATGATGGAAATGGCAATTCAGTATTTTCCAACATTTTCTTTCTTCTTGTGAACTAGTAGTGAACAAGTAGAACTTGTGAGATTCTTGCCCACAAGTTCTACTCTTTCCAATTTTTTTTACACGGAACGAACGCATGTTCTGACTGTAGCCTTAGCGTCAGCTTCCCTCAATCAGATGACTGCCCCCGCAATTATACTAAGCAGACAACCCATCAAAACAGCAGCAGTTGCAAAGATACTAAACCAAATGCAAAGCATGTGGAATTTGGAACGGAAAATCAAACATTGCAATCAAGTATCTCTCAAGGAAAGCAATAGTTTTCACATATCTATAATTCAGTGCTTGTCTCAAATTGTTTGGATTCCCATCTGATTAGAAATACGAATAATTATCCCGATCTTGAAGCAATATAAAGATCTTCACTCAACTGGAAACTACATGCCAATAAATTCATTGCCAGCTTTCGGAAATTTATTCGAGAAACTAACTTTGAAATAAATCTTCGAGTTCGTCGAAAAGAACAACATAATTCTTAACTTCCAGGTTGGCTTCTGACGTGAATATTCTACGGAGCATCAATTTTTGAGAATTTCAAAAGGCATCAAAGGGACACAAGTTTCATGGTAATGCTTAAAGTTTCTTTCCTAAGTGACAGGAAGTTTCATGACAAAATTCAAGGAAGTTCCATGTAAATTCGGTAAAATTGTAAAAACCATATAAAAACGTTTTCCACAGTCGAAGACAGAAAACAGGTGTCCCACAAGGTTCGTGTCTGAGTTCCATATTATATAATATATACACGAATACGAACAAATGCAAGAGAGATATATTTATACGTGGGAGGAAACGACCCAAGCAATATAAGCAATTATCTTCAAATTACGAGAAAATAAATGAAATGGAAAGTTAAAAAAACGACATCAAAACCAAATCAATGTTTTGCGGCAAAAAACGGAAATCTTCTCTGCTACCTGATATAAAAATGAACTCATTGACCAGTTGATCGCATGGAACTTATATACAAAGGCTTGTATTGGACAAAAAGCTGACATTTCATCATTATATCGAACATATAAGTCTAAAGACATTGCCATCTGTACTCTTACTTTATCCACTACTAAATAGAAAGTTTTAACGGATTTTTCTTTGTTAGGACTCGGATTTCGGCAGAAATAAATGATTTTTTCCTTTACATTTGAAAACCTTATGACTTGTGTCCCAGCTAATAGTTATTGTCGTTGTTAGATTGTGATATTGTCCTTTTGCAATTTCTCGTCGAATGCTACCAATATTATGACGGTAGCATGAAAAGTGTGGTATTGGTATTCGGGGATGTTTGATTTTCGAAAATTGAAAATGTTGGAAAAACAATGGAAGTTATTCGAAAGTAGTCATCAATACCCAACGATATGTTATGCTTTATGTGTCCTTTCGCATTTAATTAATTATGAAAACGTTATAGATTACTTCAAAATATGTGTGTTAGAGTGGCAGACACTTAAGTTCGACAAAAGGAATTAGACGAGAATCAATAGAAAAAAAATACGATGGAGAATAACAGGAACAACTGCAAGAAAAGTCTCGCTCTTTGCCTAATCCTAGCCGAACGAGGACAACAACAAGTTGTCAACAACAGACAAGATGACAACAAAAGTTGTGTAAGAAGTTCGAATATTAATGGGATACAATCTTTTGGACCAACAGGCCACACGAAAAGGAATCTAAACGGATGACACCTGCAAGGCTTGGGACTGGAAAGTAGCAGATATTACCTTGCAGATTTTTCGGATATGAGTCGCATTTGGCTGAAGCGTACTAACGTAACAGAACAATTGGCAACTACTAGGGCTATGGGACCTCCTTGGTTTCTATAGAACAGCAGGATGGACCAACTGTAAAGAACAGTATAATAAAGGGGGCGCTTAAAGCCGATGCTGGCCTATGCTTTTTTAAAACAGTGGGCTATAGTGTAAATAATATTACAATGTAACAACACTCTCGCGAATCGTAAGATTTTTTGCGAGAAGAACGAGGTTTTCTGCAGCCGTGGGTCAGAGGTATTAGATAGCCACAGGGACAACAGGATCAACCTGTATCAATAGAATAATAAGAAGTTTTACGTGTAATATTGAAGATAGATGCACGAAATTCTAAAATTAGATTTAAAAATTAGGTGGCTTATTATCGATTTATATTCACAATTTAATATGCCTTTAAGCTGCAACACACCTGAGAATATTATTCTCTTTTCTTTTTCAATACAACACGTAAATATCACGTTTTAATCGATTAAGCTTATCAAATGCCATCAACATTTCGGTATTTAATGTTTTTCCCCTCAAGTTCCTACTTCAATAAATTATCGATAGTATCTCAATTTAATCTTTAGCTTATTTCAGCCAATTTTATTATCAACGTGTAATTAAGGGAGCAACTTGCTAATACTAGTTCTGTATCGGTAGCAATATAAACAAGACGATAAAAAATTTGATCAGTTAATAAAATTTAGAAATCAGCAACAAAAGAAAATTAGTTGCGATATCATTTCAAGGTTAAAGATAAACAAACCACTGAGCTATATACGAACGATGGTTGTTGAGCTTTTACCTATTGTATTAACCAAAATAGAAATCAGACAGATTTTTTGTCCTGTATAAATCTCAGTTGTTTGTCGTAAAATGACGTCATACCTCGTGAAAGGCATTTAAGCTGAATTTTTTGATTCTTATCGAGAAACAACAATATGTGGATGGTTATATGCTTGTTTTGATTGTTTTAAGGACCTATTGCGGCACGAGTGAGTCATTTCCATTTTTTTTTCTAATTCGGCCGATTTGTTCACTTGTAGTACATACTTGTAAACTTGTAGTTTTCTTGCTAATAAAGTCTTTTTTTCTATTTTTTCAAAATATTCCATTAAGATTTTATTGTAGAAATCGCAGAAACGAACAAATAGATAGACTCATTGCGCTTAAATACGCCATTAAGATGTTATTGAAATCTTTATCCCAGCGCCAAATATTATTCGATTTTAGGGAACTTTTCCGTCTACTTAATCCAGCTGATATTCAATAAAAAATTGAAAATGGTGTAATAATTATTGCTTCAAAAATCAATAAATAAATACAGAGAATACAGAGTCTGTCCGAAAATAAAGTTGAATGATTTCTTCCTTCCAAGGCAAAGAACTTGGAAGGACTACCGAAGCGCACTAAGCAGCGGGTATTGATAAAAAGGGGTGGCGCGAAGTGGAGCGAGGTGGAGCTGTTGTACATTGCATGTAAATGCGTGTTTGGACCTATAGTGATATGTCAGATTTTGAAGGTGGCTTGTTCCTTAGAGCAACGTTGCAACATAACATTTTATGTTTTACTACAAAGCGGAGTGAACCACATATGGAAAGATATCGGGGAGTCCTGGCATCTAACACCTCTTCGAACACGGCCTGCATTACGGTCGATTTCCTGGTCAAACATGGTGCGCAACAGTGCTCTAGCCAACGTTATGCTTGGTCGTGGCGTTTCTGGAATTGTTCTTCTTTCGCAAGGATGGATGGGTACCCCAATGGCCACTAGATTGAGACTCGAAAGTCACATCGAAAGGCTACAGCGGGACGAATGAAAGAGGTCTCTGGCGACACTTCCAGGACACGTTTCACGAGGGGAATGAACGCTGACACCCGTGTTCTGAGAAAGAAGGAAGCTATTTCGAAAAATTGTAACAACTTGTCGCTATAAGGTCATTTTTTTCTGGACTCAATTTTATCTTGGGACAGACACTGCTTTACAAATACGATTCAACGTATTGACATTCTTTATATTCCGACGACTTCAATCTATAGATTGTATCGCTGCTAGTAGTTGCTATAACAACTACTAGCAGCGATAATAACTACGTGCACGTAACTACTACATTACTTGTAGTTTTTCCAAAAATAACCTGATTCCATGTTCCGTCAGAATTGGACACGTAAGAATACAAGTCTAGATGAGTCCTTCGACAGAGAGAGAGAGAGAGAGAGAGCGAAAGAGTGACAGAAAGAGAGAGACAGAGTGTGCCACCGGCTATTATCTAAGAACTGCAACTTTTTCATGACCGCATATATGGATCACTCTAGAAATACCATGCCATTCCTGAAGCTTTCGTTTAGAGACACTTAATTTCAAAGGATTTCAAACAAACGCTCAATGCTTACAGTAGGATTGGATTACAGGGTTCATCTTATTGAAAATATGCGGCATGTACCAATGTATCAATTTTCCTGTGGAAAATTTATTTGGCTGTATTTCGCCGGCTTTCCAGGAAGTATTTTACTGTTAACAAATGAAAATCACTTGAGATAGTTTATTTCGGCGTCAAATTGATGAAGGACGACAGAGAATCAAATGAAATACATAGAAGAAAGCAACTCGTTTCAATAAGTTTTGCTCGGTTTTCTTGACTGCATACACAAGAGGCTGAGATAGCAGATTTGTGATAAGGCATGTGCTGTACAACAAAGTTATGAGACCTGAAACGAATCCTTGGAAAGATCATTAAGTTAAAACGGGAGAGGGAAGAATCAGATCCAACCAGCATTTGCACTGATTTTGAGGAACAAGATTTCTTGTAAATAATACGAATACAAAGATTATCGGAAAATACTGCATGACTTTTCTTGACAAGTAACCTCTGCAAATTTGGTAGATCTCTTGATCGTGTAGTTATTCCTCTAGAAAATGCTCTCTTATTTTAACGCTTAGTCGATATAGGGAATTCACGGTGAGGATCTTTAAGGATCAGTAGACGACAGAACAGTTTCTGAGCATTATCTTTCTAAAGTACACATCCTCCAGAAAGAACGTCAATTTTGCTTTTGGGCACGTATGATACAGTCGGCTTAGGAAGAAAGCACCTAGCTGAGAGGCCATCTCGTTTATATAGACAACGAGCTCTTCTATACTGATAGGCTTCATTGTTTCATATGCAGTTTTGTAAAATGTTGCTTCCAATCTATTTGTTGTTAGAGTTAGAAGCCGTCACTTGTCACTATCAATAATAAAGACTTTCTGTTGTCCTGTTGACCAGACATTTATGTCGTCAAAATTGAAAATTCGATATTTTGGAAAGGTAATACTTAGTAAGTAGGCACCGTTTCAAATTTATCTTCTTTTTGTTCTTAGCATTATCGTCCTTCTCAGGCCTATGTTTCACGCAATCACTGTCTCCTTTCCCGCTCCATTGACCGCGTCCTCTAGTTTAGTCTGTCCTCCCCTACAAAGTCAGAGGACAATTGCTTTCTATGCTTCCCGACTAATCTCCGCACTCCGAATTATCCTTACGAGAGGTACTTTTAGGTAGGTTCGAGTACTCCTTTTAGATACTCGTTGTTGTTCATATCGATTCGCCTGGTCAGGTCATCGCAACTTATTTTTCCAGGATACAGAGTAGCGATGTACATCATGTAGTACAGTTCTTTACCATTCAAACTGAAACAACACTGTAGTACCCAAAAACTAGGTGAACTTCGATTTTGAACTCCCTATATTTCTGAAGTATCTGCTTGACAGTAAATAATTGAGGTTAAACGAGAGGTTACAGCTGTTTGCGCCTGGAGAGGGGAAGACCCAGTAGCTCGAGGCTTCGCGAATGAAACAAAAACTTGGAATTCTTTCACACATCACTTTCGATTTCTTTTCGATGGTTCGCCATCAACTACAGAAATTCTTCAGCCAGTGCAAAGGATGGGAAGTAGTCAAACTATGAGAGTCCAGGTTGGAGCTACCAAAAACTACCAATCGTCTATGGAGGTGTTGGGGCAGAGGTAAGAGTTGTTTACACTCCAATTGCAAGACACCCAGCCGAACAAGGCTTCTAGAATGAAAAGGTAGCTTAGAATTCTTTCATACATCACGTCTGACTACTTTTCTTTGGGCAAAAATGGGATCGCACTACCGGAATTGTTCAGCCAGTGTAATGGATGGGAAAAAGATTAGCTATCAGAATCTAGGGTTGGAACTAACTGAATCTACCACCCGTCGATGGAGGATCAAGGGAAGCCGATTAAGCATGTTAATTACCAGAGGGTAGAACTCGCAGAAGCATGAGACTTCTGGACTAAAATTTAGGTTTGAATCCTTCAGAGATTACTTCGGACTAATTTTCAATAGCTCAAGGTGGCGTTGAACTACAGTCAGTGAAAAGCATCGGAAGAAGAAGAACTAGCAGAATTTAGGTTAGAACTACCAAAAAACATTAAACGAAGTGTAGAAAGAGAAAGAGAGAGTTTTAAGCTGTTTACGGTCGGAGCCAGAATTCCTACAAGCACAAGGCTTCTAGACTGGAAAACTAAGTTAGAACCCATTCAAACCTTAATTCGGACCACTATAGAAAGCTCAAGCTGGCATCGAATTATAGCAATTCTTCAGCCAGTGTAAAGGACGGATAGGAGAGGAACTATCAGAATCCAACAACTATTAATACGAGCAGGTAATGAGAAGTGCATTTTTTAATTGTTTGTCTGAGCTGCCGAGCTGTCCTTGTGAAATGCGCTACTTGGTTCTATTTTTAAGTGTCTAAGACTGCCCAAAGTGGCTGTCTTTTGTTTCATCAGGGGGTCGTGGTATTCACCCCGTCTGTAATTGTGTTCAATTGTGTCGGAATATTAGCAATGGCATCGGTGGTCAGACATCTCTAAGATGAGAAATTGAGGGCACAAATTAGTCTAATCTAAATTAACTTCACGTGCACGTTTGATTTCAAAACGAGGATGCCCAAACACAACTTAAACACAAGGTTCAAAAACGTTAAACTTGCACCATGGATTATGGCTTCTTTTATTGTAGCATCTATCATATTTTCACTTTCCACAAACGTTTATTGCTGATTTATATTCATACTTCACAGAAACATGCATTAACATTGAAAACGTAAGTTTTTACATTGAAAATGTTCTAAAAGATTGAAGGTTATCCAGCGAAAATTTCATGGGAATTTTAGAATGATGGTAAAAGTTCGTTACCTGTTCGAGTCAAAATGAAATCCAAGAAAAGTTCGGAAAGAATTAAATGTGTTTCGTTTGTACAGGACTTAATTTTGAAACATAATGAAAAAATTAAACAGAGAGATCCACTCGAAAATAACACTTTGTCACAATGGTAGACGATGCAGAGATGAAATTGTACGCCCGCATTCAGAACGTGGATTGCGTTTAAAGGATTTAAGGACAACACGCACATACGCACTTTATTTTCTTCACTTTCAGGTGGCTAGATGTGTATTTTAATGGCATTGAATCACATAAGTAAACTAGCAGCACAGATTAAGATAGCACAAAATCAATGGCAGGATAGGATTATGTTGATTTCAACTGATAACATATGGCGCCTAAACTTCATGTCAACTTGGATTAGCATTCTTGGAAATCGGAGATAGTCCAAAAAATGGTTTTAAATTTCAATACCAATTCAATGATCATAAGAATAACTAATGCCACCCACATTTGGAGCACCCTTAACACAAATCCAAACGCCTAATCTAATCGTCAGCTCTCAAACAAGGATCAACGACATGTCATCGAACTTTTCATAAATTCGCGAATGGCCAGTAAATCATTTATTTTCCTCCTTCGCGATTCTTTTTTATTTTTATTACTAATATGATTAATTAACCGAAATCCACTCACTATTCTTCACATTGACCTTACTGGCCTCAAATCTAAACTCTATCTGTTGAATTTTTAGTTTCAACAAAATCCACAATAATCATCAACATTTCAACAAAATGCGTCCGCCAACGAAAATATTATTGATACCCTGCGAATTCAGTTTATCATCTTGGCGCGCAATTTACACAAAAAATTATAATTACAAATATATTTGATTTTATCTCGCTTTTGATAGGTGTGTATACGTGCAAGTGAATATATAGATGATTGTTTGTATGTTTGCCAACTAAAAATTATTAAATATTAAATGGCGTTTAATAATACACGGTCAAATGAACAATTGGATCCACATGGAAGCGGTTAATGTATGTGATAATTTTATAACGCGTGACGATCATCTATTTCTGCATAAACTACCCGAAAGCAGAAGTTACTATATCTGCGCACGTAAAATGGATGTAGCTACTGAATAACTCATTCAGAGGAAATGAGAGAAAGAGAAAGAAAGCAAAGGAGAGAGAGAAAGAGAGAGTATGAACAAAATATACTCGCCGGGACACAAGTTTAGTGAAAATAAGTCAAACAAATACAAATAGATGGAAAATATAAATTACATTCGATTTTTGACTTTTTCACACCTCATGAGTCGAGTTTTAGGGGTTGTTATTTTAAATGACGTTAAAAAATTATTTAAATAGTCGCAACGGTTGATGTTTGGTCGTAGTTGGAGTGTTAATATGACTTTTTTTGAACATGGATTGAATTGCAAGCTGGATTAAAGTACATGTGAGTGAGTGAAACGTTTGTTGGGGGAATATCTAGATGAGCCCTGAATGATTTAGTATTCACAGGTATAAATGAACTAGCTCTAACGTAGTCAAATATTCTTTGTTTGTTGATCGTATTAACAGTGTATACAGCTAAGAAAAGAAACCGATCAAGCGTATAGACATGAAAGAAACCAATCTATGTCGCAAGATGTTGAGAAGGATGTTACTTTCAAATGAGGTCAAATCTAAAATTGTAAGTTTGTTTATTGTTTTGTATTATCAATTAGATTGACACTTCTAAGAAATTCTTTTCTCTTTTATTTTCCATTTAACAAGCATCTGCTATTTTAGATTCAACTGGAAATTTCAGATTCTAGAATTTCTAACAAAATTTTCTGCGACCAACGGATCCTACTTTTTTTGAACATTCACTTGTTTACCGAATTGTGATCGTATTGTGAATTGTATTTACGGGAAATCTTAGGGTTCTCTTAACATAGCCCTTGCCTAACTTATTTCATATATTCCTAAAAACATTTGAGATAACATATTAAGTTGTTTCTTGATTCTACACACTGGGAAACTCCATATGGCTAAACACTATTTGTTACACAGAAGCAAGGAATGTAAAATGAAAAAATCATACGTGGTGCCGAAGTTGTTTATGAAAGAAAGGAGACAAAGCGCTAGCAAAGACTCCTATTTATGTCGTTTTTCAGGGTAAAGTTGAAAGCTCCAAGGAAAGCCGCAAGTGATAGCCCGAACTGATAAGATTTGCTGGTTGACATCAACAAGTCAACCAGAGTCAGTTACTGTCCCGCAGGTTCATGCTAATACCCATACTAGCAAGGATCGTGCTCATCGAGCCAGATTGAGTGGAACGATAGCGAGAATGTGATAAAGTGTCTGTAGATCCTCCGAAGAAAAAAAGAAACATCCACACTGCTATATTGCAAAAAACGACTAATAAGCAAAGACAAGGAAGAAGGCAAAGATAGAGTAACAGCTGGTACTGAAAATACACACCAGTAAAGCGAGCACTCCTGTAAGGCTATTGATTTGACCAGCTGCAGCAGAAGAAGAGGCCGGTCGAAACCCAAAATGAAGCTAAAGAGGCTTTGCTCAGAAACGATGTCCTTGTCTTAGCCGTTCCATACAAAGAAAAATAAAAAAAAAAGCACACACAGAGCTTTCAAAGACTCAGGCAATGGCTATCGTGTTTCAGCTCGTGCTAGAAAAACGCACTAATAAAGCGAGCATTCCTGGAAGGCCCAGGATTTGATCAGCTACAACAGAACAAGTTATCTGCTGAACTAAACCGAGATCAAATCAAAAAGACTTTGCCTAAGAACGGGATCCTTCCTTCAGCCAACCTATACACAAATCAAAGGACGAAAACAGTATGCGCTGAGCCTAAAAAGGCTCAGAAATATAGTTTTCTTCAGGGAGGCAAAGCAACAAAACATTAGAGAATAACAAGAGGAGAAAAGACAATTTCGATCGGGGCAAAACTTGACCTTACAACTTTCAAACAAGTTTCGGGAAAAACTTACTCGGTTCATTACCAAAAACGTAAGAGCAACTACAAGAAAAGGATCTTAACCGAAATCGTATGATGCAGTGAAAGTATGAAACTAAAGGACCTCATGACACAGGACGCTAATTGTACTGATAAGTAGGGTCTATAAAAGACAACCAAAGGCCACCAAACTATAATACTAAATTCAAAAAACATACATATAAATATATAAAATATCTATGAGTCGAAGCCATCTTTAAAAAGACTGCCTCGAAAATGAAACGCGAGGCCTTAATGGTCTCAATGCCTAAACGCAAACAATTCTAGGTGAAGCAGGATGCGTAATGGTAATATAGATAAACTACAGGGTTAAAAACACTACTTTAGCGGCCAGGTGATGAATAAAGCGATCCAGGTATAGCCCAAAAGCAATCTACCCCATGCCTTACAAACTTCTACTTCCCGTAAGACGGCCCAAGATATTTGCTGAAGACTGAGCTTAATATGAAGATAATATAGAAACACAAAAAATGTTAGCGTAGCTACCGAAAAGCACTCACACTTCGACTGAGCATCAGAAAGAAAGAAACATGAATACGAAGCGAGCTTTACAAGATAGAGAGCTTTTAAATTCAACGACGTAGTTGAATCATGGGATCACGGTGGTTGCTTTTCTTTGCTTAACCATATGTGAGAATAATTTTTCCAGAGCGAAAGCATATGAGAACCATTGTGTATAAATATTCATTTTAGGAGAAGGTTAATGCGCCTTTAGTGCCTTCGTCTTTATGTCCTATCTCTAAAATGAAAAAAAAACGCAAAAAAACTAACGCAATGAAATACTAGCGGGCTTATGCTTACGTCACAGCTTCAAAGATGTAAGAAACATTTACGATTAAGAGCTTCATACCAACAAATAATGGGGGCTTCAAAATCCTAAGACTTAATCATTAGACTTAAAAACTCTCGAATATTTTCATAATTTTTTAACATCGTTAGCGTACTGAATTTCTACTTCTTATCACAATTGCAAATTTCTATTATTATTCTAATTTATGACTTGCAGACGCAATTGGCATTTTTACAAATTGTACATCAGCTTATATCTGGAACATCAGTTATTTCAAGATTTTTATAGATATTACTACTTTTTACTAGAATATTGTGAATGCACATATTTTCCACATATATCGATTAATTTTTCAGTTTATACAAGAAAAGCGGTTTGAACCTTAATGAAAAGTACGCCAGGCATCGAATTAATTTATAGCATATAATCAATAATATTTATGAAATTTATTTTAAGGTTTACAGCAATAATTTTAGATATTTCTTGAATTTTGAGTTTTGGCTGATTGATGGCGGGTGATTCAGCATTGATAGCGATAATTGATAAAAAGAAATGAACCGCATTACTACAATATGTTACCGATAATACCAGCACAAGCAGGATACGAAGTTGAAAATTTTTCAGTTTTTTTTATTCTTTTTTTTATGCTTTAATTTAATTTTTTCTCATTAAGATAACAATTTGCTTAAGACGAAGAGTTGTAAAGTTTATTCATTATCAGGAGCAACAATAGCGATGCGAGTAAATAATATTTACTTGCATTATTTTTTTGTATCACATATTCACATAATTATAGAATTCACATTTTTGTAGTTGAAATATCTCTTTTAAATGGAAGTTTTCAGAAGCCTACATCTTGCGTTCGCATTTTTTCATCTAATTAGGGACATATCTTTGCTGGTTGATTTCTGAGGTTCTTGATGAAGTTAGAATAGACACATAATTTTTGAAGTAAAGATATGAAAGAGTAACACCATTGTAGAATTTCATAGATTCGTTTTTTAATTGTTTCCAACGATTCGAACTTAGGCTTGATCCTTTCGGAATTTCGAATTCAACTCTTATGCCTCGAATGACACTCTCTGACAAGTCACTTCCTTTTCAATTTGAACTTCTTCAAAACCTCCATAGATGGATTAACACCCTCTGAAAAAGCTGTTTTCCGTATGAATTTATCAAGAAGTTGTCGAAAAATCAAAATGAATATTGCTACAAGAGAACACATTGATTGTCCATGCTTCGCGGAGGAGTCGAAAAATCGTCTATGCTTAGTTATCTGCTGAGGTGTCATAAGAGTTTAGAAAGAAATTGTCCCTCAGAATAGCGAGCAAACGTCTATGGGGAAAAAAGCTTAAAGGTTAAAAGGCGTGGAGCAAGCCCTGGTTGTCAAGATGAAAAGAAATTTCAACTCCAATGTACTTGGGGACACTAACGTTTCCGAAGTTTAAGTTTTAAAATAACGTTTAACCTCAGAAAGAGTTTGGTCTAAGTTTTGACAAACGATCGAAAAATAGGGTAAACATTCTAACTTTGAAGTAAGTTTTAAAAATGTCCTTTATTTTCATTTACAAGCATCTTATCGATTTAGAGATAGACGCATTATGCGTTATGCAGTTTTTTTTTTCAAAAAAATTTGTTTTGTTACTTTGTTCGAATTTTCGAAACAACGGGTACCAACTGTCGAGCACGGACGAGGATGCGTAATGATTTGGGATTGCATTGCTTCAAGCGGATTAGGAATTTTGCATGTGTTTGATGGTGGGATGGAATCTTCAAAATACATTTCAGTACTTGAAAACGCACTCGTCGAATCGGCGGTGAGGATTTTTTGCTAAACCAATACTCGTTCTTTCCGATTCCAGTAAGACAATACACATTTTCCCCAAGATTTGGTTCACCATGAATTGTCATATTATAGATTTGTTGGAATGATCCAATCTGTCACCAGATATTGAAAAATGAAAAATTTATGGAACGTTCTTCAAAGGAGGATGTATGACTGTTCCGTAATTTTCAAAACAAGTTTGATTTGGTCTTTGAAAGAACAATGGGAAGCAGTAACATCCGAAGAATGTCAAAACCTTATTTTCACTTTACCGAGGCCCGTTCACTTTTTACGAAGGCCCGAATCAACTTTTCTTGGGTAAGTTAGTTTGAAGTGGAGTTTGTCATCTTAATTTGGCATGGAAAAATGAGTAACATAGACCAACAAACTACACTAAACTGTCCTTTTTAGATGCAACGAAACAGGCACGTTTCAACGTCGGCCAGAAACAACTTGAAGACTAAGTTTTGAACTTCACAACATGTCTTCAAATTATATAGGATCAATACAAGGAGAAATAGGAAATTGACGAAGTCTGGAGGCTAACAAGTAAACAACGTTCAGGAGGGAGGCAATTGGGTTCTTGATTTATTCAATGATAGCAAACAACATCTCTATTAGATTTTGTTTTTTGTTCATCTCTATAATTTTCGAGATATCGTTGCAAAAGTTAAACGATTATGTCATGGTAATCAACCGCGCAACAGCTCAAGACTGATTAAGGCACCAATATAATTTTAAACATATCATCACAGATTCGTAGCCATTTTCTGTATATAGTACAATTTTTTCTATTGATCTTATAAAATGTGATTGGTACAGTCCAAACACTCAGCGGATCAGTTGAAAGAATAATCTGTTTCTTAGTCATTTTATGTACAATCGAAAATTCCTTCTGATATCACCTTGAACTTTTCAAATTGCCACTGTTTCACAACTACATCGCCATTCATTAGCAATTCTTTCGCTGCGATAAGACACTTCCAATATATTCAAATATGTACTTGTTAACATATTGAACGGCAACGTACTTGCCTAGAATAGATAATGTGTGAAAACATATTCAAAAATGTTTCACAAAATTAAAAAAAAAAAAAACAATTGGTGACTAGAATTTTTACGAAGCCGAATATTATTATTTTGATTACTTTATTATCTTTATACATACATGTCATATATGGAATATCGCACTTAGAATAATTACCGATTACTGTATCAAGTTCATGGGTTATAGATTCGCTTTGAGAATTTTCCAAATGCCAGTATGGTTCATTCTTAATAAATATCAAAATAAAACAAAAAAAAATGCTTGTGCTGTAATAAAGTAAAAATAAATACACGATTGCTCCTCCCGCACTTTATGGATCAGTTATAAAAATATAAACGGCATGTGGTCATGTTTTGATTAATAAATTAATGCTTGTTACAATTTTCAATTAATTATTATTTGTAGACGGATGTGTCGCTTTATCACTGAAATAGGAGACCCTGTTTGACATTATTGAATGCAAATAACTTGGAAGAAGAATTACAATCGTTAATTGTGAAAAAAGAAATGAGTTGCGAAATTCATTTGAAATAATGATATGTTTTATCTTTTTAATTACTTTTATGGCTTTTGACTTTGAGACGTGAATGGTTATTTTTATTTCGCAACCAGACGAGATTTCAAGCGTTCAAATTAACAAGTGTAGGTTCGAATAGGAGTGAAAGGTGTTATATAATCTACCGAATGACAAAAAACACAAAAAATTGCACTCGGCAACGCCTGATATATGAAAACTTCTTGTGCAGTCATTGCACTTTAACCATTCGAATAGGTTTTAGATTCTAATGGACTTTAATTAATTGTTACGGAAATCAGCGGACCTCTTACTGAAGACCATCGAGTTGTTCGAGTGTGAAGTGGCTCTCATCTGTAGCGTACGTTAACTCACGGCCCAGAAAGTTCTTCACTCTCCATCAGGATCTTTCCACTCTTCATTCTTCTTCAGTTCATCACTGTTAACGTACCAATAACACTAACACTAGCAAGGCTAGTGGTAGCCCCGCTAGAAGTCGCATACCAATGTTGTGTTTCTTCAAGCATATAAAGGGTTGAAACAAGCGTTCAAGTCCTGCGGTCGAGCTTGCTTCAAGTTTGACACTCAGTGACAGTTCCTGATGAGCAACTGGCTAACTCGCCAAAAACCAGAATTCATTTTAATCAAATTTCTTTAACTAAATTAAAATTTAAGTCCAAAAGAGTATAGTATGTTTGATTCTTAAGACATCAAGAGAATAACTTTGAAAAACACATTGTGGAAAGAATATTATTTGCATGGCAAACGCTTTTACCCGTTACTTACTGAAACCAGAATACTGATAACGGTAAACCGATCCTAATATCCTTGAGAAAAGGAGATCTTGCTTATAGCAAAAATCTAGTTAGACTTGAAGAAAAGAAGACTCCACATGATAAAATTCGGCCGAAGCACCGCTCACACAAGAGTGCACCCAGCTGGGTCAACTCCTAGTTTAGTGTACGTTTCGAACATTGTACCTTTAGGTATAAAAATTTTAGAGACTGAATCGGCTCTTGATAGTTCGTCGGTTCACCTTAGTTAGTTTCACTTTCCTCCGGTTAGTGAAGCTCTTGGATGCCTGCACTATCTGTGTAGCTTCGCGGATCGACCTTAGACATCCACTGTGGCACATTAGATACCAGTTATAAAGATATAAACCAGACAAAATGTCACTTTGATTTTGCCTACTTATGCTACTTTCTATCATTTTTCATTTCAATCTAAGCCTCTGAATTAAAAATATACAGACGTGGCCAAATTTTTAGACTCAAAGCATACTTGCGGTTTAAAGTCGAAAGGATGAGAGGCTTTCGTAGTATGGCACAAGCGCAATTTTCTAAGATCTGCCCATACCTAAAGTAAATGGAACTGGCAATACTGGTGATGTTGGTAGCATCGGTGACGCACTAAATTGAAATTTACGATAAGCTCGTGATACAGAGGAAAATATTTCATCATTAGGTTGCAGACAATTTTGGGGGACTCACTTGGTTTTTATTTGTTACTTATGAGTTTTTTAGTTGTGTTCATGTAAACTTAAATATAAATATATATTGGTGTATACAGAGGTTGGATCTGTGGATAAATGTGGAATTTTTATCACAAATATAGAATTATCACAAACGCCATTCTTTCAAATTATAGCACTAGTTGGACGGAAGAAAGACTTGGTCCTGAACAGAATTGATGCAGTGGAAACTCTCTTGGAAGAAAAGGCGTGAGGTGTGATCTTTAAAAAGCTTGTTTGAATGCACATAGACCAGGAAATAAGTCGAAAATCACTTCAAATACACAAAGAACCTTGATGAAAAATGGAGTGAAGTAAATATTACAATTCAACTTAAGAAATTTCGGACTTTTCTAAATCATAAATTACGCAAACCAATACAACAAGAGTGCTAAAACTGATACGTTTACCTTGTGCACTATTTCGATTTCTTTTTACTTAAGGAATGCTCAGCGGTGAAAGCGTTTTCGGTACAGGTGAAAAAAGTGCAAAGTATATAAGAAGGACGACAGGTGAAGCTTTAAACTCAAAATGTATTCAACAAACTGTTATGCATTTGTCGTGATCAGGTTTTTCGTATACATTCGTATATAGTATCTTGCGACACTATGTATTGGAACAACATATATTTCCACAAATTCGAGACCGGTACCCGAACCAGGATTGTATTTTTCAAGGAGGATGGTTGACCAAGCCAAGAGGCTAAAATGGTTATCAATTTCTTGGCGACAAATAACACAAACATACCTATCCTGGCCTGGAAATAGTCCCGTTATTAATCCCATTGAGAGAAGATATTTACGGAGATATTAGCCCATAGAGAGAAAAGATAGAAGATATTAAGATAGAAGGTATACACGTAATTTATGGAGATTTGTGAAAAAGAAAATCAGGCAACGCACCATCTGAACGATGACTTTCTTAATAGCGAACTACAACAACAAAAAAGCAGATGGCGCTTATTGAAGATATGCCAGATAGGATACAACATTTGAAGTTCAGTAAAGAACTTAACATCAATTTTTATAGTGTGATTTTCTGGTCCTAAAAAATATCCTTTGCTGAATTCCAAGAAAAAATTGTTTCAAGTGTTATAATCTGTAAATCAAATGTCTGTAAATTAATTTTTAGTTGAGAAATCAACTAAATAGTTGCGATTGCGTCTAAGAATGCTGTTCTTTATTAAGAATCGCGGGAA
The DNA here is from genome assembly GCA_954870665.1 of Stratiomys singularior. Lineage (NCBI taxonomy): Eukaryota > Metazoa > Arthropoda > Insecta > Diptera > Stratiomyidae > Stratiomys > Stratiomys singularior. Next base: position 22,432,496 of record OX940881.1, on the reverse strand, counting down.
TGAGGTGGAAATTAAATTACATTACAAAACAGCTGTCACAAATATCATCATCGATATTGTAGTAAATATTTCTAATTTTTTGATTTTTTCTTATTAATATTTACCCGCTATGTTATGTCAAATTCAATGATTGAGACCACAGGGCGTTGCTGTATTCTTTCTGTGATCATGTTCCGGCTGCATGCAATTATCTTCAATTCTGATCAGACCGAGCTGAATATGGCTGCATACAGCTGAACTGCATCCTCGAAAAGAATAAAGCAAGACCCTGCGCATACAAAGTAAGCATTATACAAAATTTGGCCTGCGGCTAAAATCGAACTTCAAATTTTCTTCGGAATTCTTTTCTTGGATTTGAAATAAAAGGGAGAGCAAAAGAAGCAAATCGTGTGATAAATGATTAAATAAATACAGAAAAAGGATGTAGTGTTGGATATCACGAAAAGTTTATTGTAGTGGCGCAGCAGTTCACAGCAGAACTTGGGCTATGTGCATGTTAAAGCCACCTTGTTGCGAGACCAAAGATGCACAAGGACCTGACCTGATTAGAATCACAAACAGTGAAACAGGATTGATAAGGTACCATGCAAACGGAAGTTCAGATTATTATTTATTTAATATAAAAATTATGATGTCTTTCAAAGACTGACTCAAATGGTAAGTAACCTAACCTAGAAAAAGAGATCTTTACACTTTGGCTCTATGTTACATAGGGTACATAGACTATGTACCCTGTTTGAGTTTGTAGATTGTATGATGGATATGCAATAAACCTGTTGATATAGCACCAATAAAACAGTGAATTCTGTTTTTACAGGTGTGAAGAGAAGAAGTCTAATTCAGGATACCAATGTCTGAATGTTCTGAGCGTGAAATTGAAATGGTTTCGTATTCAAATTCGATCTCGAACCCCCCTGAATTGAATAAATCAATTGACGTTATACTGGAGTTACATGTTAAATCAATTTCGAATCCAAAACAAATAGATAAAATCTATCAAAATAAATCAATTCCATCGAAATATAACAAATCAATTGGCTTACCTTAAATCGTACATTACTCGTATCGGAATTGGCTTGTGATTTATCCGATGGCGTATATCGACCGCCAGACGAATTATTAACCATTCCACTTCCACCACCACTAAGACTATCTAAATTATTAGTTGTTGCTGGTACACCGCCTTCAGCTAAATTTGAGTGCTTTTCATAGCACGAGGAACATATTTGCACCATACCTGAAACGAAATAGTGGAAAATAAACATTACCAACACCCCAAGTAACTTGATTGCATTTTCAGGACTAAATTGGACAAGTAGTTTTATATCCTTGGCTCGAGTGGTCGCCAAGCAGCGTATACGGATAAGCCGTAATACGAAATTAGGATCAATGTTCCACCGATTGGATTTAGATCTACATATGTCGAGGGGTGGCGTGTCCTAGCTGCTCAATTGAGTGTAGGATTTTAATGGAATAACTTACCCTGTGGACTTATTGGACTAACTTTGGGAAACGGCTTCAATGACGTTATAAACGGATAGTATGGCTCCCGTTCAGCATTTGCACAACAGTATACTAAACGTAATTGCGACGAAGGAGTTTCCGTTCCACATGTGTAACAAACGAACGTTGTACGCTCCGTAACGGATGCCGGACGTTCTCTTAACGAATAACGACGTTCGCTAACATGAGTTCCAGCCGCCTAAAATGAAAAGAAAATACCAAAAGAAATTAATATAAATAACAATTACCAATCAAAGCACAACATTTCTACCAACATTTAATAAAGAATTTTCAAACAATGCAATCTAATATTAACAATATTTGCTTTTCGGCTTATTCTATATCCACCGAACGGTATGATGGATATCATAAGTCGAGAAACAACATATGACAATGATATTTATTATTTGCTTTTCGAGTCGATTCAAAGCAGATTAAGTGAGTTTTCATGCAGTCAAGAAAAAAAGTTGGTTCAATCTGGCTTTTTTGCACTGAAGTAACTTTAACTGGAACTGCTGGAAAAATCTTATTAGCAAGTCTGATTTGAGAATGATTACGTTCGTTATATCATCATGCCGGAGTAACATGCCGGAGCGTTACTATTGTTTTTTTCTGAGAATTTGATAAGAGCAATGAGCAATCAAAATTAAGTAACATACTTAAGGAAAACTTTTCTTTCAACAAAGACCAATTTTGGAATTTCCACTTAGCTCCGGACTCTTTTGTTAGCCCAACGATTTTGGAAATTTATCGTAGTTCTGGTTAAGTCGAGTTCATAACATTGACTCTGTTTGGAATCATTACAAATTCACTTATGAAAACGTAAAAATTTTTAAACTTCTGTCTTCCTCTCTCTTCATCAAACCCCTCTTATCCCATCGTTTCCCTTTTCCAAGAAATACATCATGCATCAATGCATACCACAAATGAGTGATACAGTCAATTTTTTTTTGCTTTTTGGTTTTTTTTTTTGTTTAAAGCTTTTCATTATCAGTCACGCGTCCGAAATTGAAAGCATGGTGGCATAAAGTGATTATATATCTCCGTCGAAAATGAAATAAATGACAAAAATAAAAAAATACATAATTGAGAATGTTATCAGACTAAAGCAGACGCAGGGTGACAGTAGATCATGACTTTAAGGAAACGAGGTGAAGGCTATCGGGTAATAAAAATGCTGAAGATGTGTACAATAGCGTGTGAATGATGTTAGTATTTTTCGGGGATGAGAACTTTGATCTGCATGGAACGCAGTGAAATTACGACTAATTTTTCTAGAATATGACATTGTTTTTTTTTGTCCCCGCCAGTAGATGTGAGGTATTACTTAATTGGTTTAATGTTGCGGAAAAAGCATATCTGGAAAATATGCGCACGAAGAAAGATAATGATGAAATATGTCCTTTATATACGAATACGAAATGTTGAACTTGATAAAGTTAGTTACTTTTTTGTATTAGAAGACTTCCGGTGTTGTTTTTAATCAGCCTTTTTTTAATCGAAACCAAAACGAAATTCAGCTAAGTATGCACACATCCAAACAGCTGTACAACCACAAAGTAGATTGCTCAGATAAAATATTTAGTCATTTGTACTCGATTACGCCCTCTGAGATGACATTGTAAGCCTGGGACATCATTTCGATGTTCTCTCCAAAGCACCATGAAAATATATAAGTGTTAAATGAGGGTTAACAGAATCCACTGCAATTTTTTGGGAATGTTGTAGAGGTGCGCCATAATATGATGATGAATGTTGACAACGTTTTACCTCAGAAGACCATCGCAGTTGTTCGACTTCTTTATTTGTTGACCAAAATATTGGTCCTACAGAAGTCAAACAAAAGAACATGTGACGGGGCAAGGATAATGTGAAACTTAATGAAATAAGGAAGAAAATATCTCGCTGCGGAAGACATAAATTCAGGTCGAGGGTTGAATTGGACAATAGCAAAAATAGACGTTGGACATTAGCAAAAAGCAGTAGCAATGCACAGTGTAATCTCAAGATATGCAATGAGTGTAAAAAGCGTTTATACCATCAATCATTTTCAATATAAAGTAAAATTTCAACGATACGTCGTGATTATTCCATCATTCTCTATGTAATCATATTAAAACTAAGGATAAACAATAGTGAAAAGTGTGAGATGAAATGAAACGAAAATGCTACGTTGCTTCAAATTTGGAGAAACTCCCTCTAAGACGTTCAACAAGGCTTCGAACTGTCAGTCGTATGGAATTCACAACTTCCCAAATTATATGAAGCATAAGGGACATTAGTTTTATAGCTTATAGTCAAGATTGATCAGATATACTTTGACTGTAATGATAGCTTTTATTCTTTGAAGCAATTGATTTTTTAGTCTTCTAGGAATAGCTTCCTTTAGTACATATCAAGTTCTATCCTCCCTGCAGGATTGATTTCATAACAAATTGGGTTGTTAAATTCTCGAACGTCACAGAGATTCCCAAAAGGATTAATTTTCAACGATTAGGTGAATGTCTGCATTACCGGAGTATCGCGGTGTTTGCTTTTTATTGGATTCACCAGTAAAGTAAATGCACATTGAAAATAATCTCTGCAATAATGTTGTCTGCACAACCAGTCTGACTTAGGTTTGCTATACTCTTGTAAACTGGGAGCTCATTGACAATGCGGGACGATGGTTGACGTATAAAATCAACCCAGTCTATTGAGACCGTGAGGTAAGGCTTTATGGTGGCAGGTACTCACGATAAGCACTTTCTATATTCATATAAGCTAGCAATATATATAGTCTTACATATAAGCTCCCCACAGGTGTTGAATCGCTTAAAATTTCGAAAATTAATTGAATGTTGAAAAATCGAAAGAACCGAAGAAAAGGTCAAAAGGTGTTAAATCTACTCTAACTTCCATTTTTTGAAATTAAGCATTCACCAATCTTGGACGGTCGATGAGTTTTTGGGTGTATTATGCGACATTAAATAATACGATTAACTTAGAAAAAAGATTCAAAAAATCAAATTCGCATCAGAAATCACAGTAACTGCATATCCATTGCTGCTTCAAAGAAACAAAAAAGCAAACCAACAAGACCAATCCTTCCTTTCAATTACAAAACACATCACTCTCCAACCGTTTCTATGGCTGCATTGGATTTTTAAAATATTTTCTAGGATCTCCGGTTGCCTTCAACGAGTAGTGTTCGTGATAAACCGCCCCATTAAATGTGCTTCACCACTAAAATTGATTTTTGATGAGAAATTGGCATCTATTTTATGATGTTCAATGCCCGAATCACTGAATACATGCCCACTCAAATGATCTAGCTTAAGTCCTTGAACTGGTTGGGCCTTGCAAGGATGTATGATGCATTTGACGGTGCTAGTGATCGTGGTGGTAACAGTGTAGTAGTATCACAATCGCTATTGCTTCCAAATTATGGCATGTTGCTTAAACTTTACGTACGTGAAAATCGATTGATCATTTGGGCGGTTATGATGACCAAGTTTTTATTTCTTGATTCAACCACCATTTTTAAAGTATTCTATTATAACATTTATTATCGCTCAAAGGTGTTCAAATTCATAGCGATAAAAGACAAAATGCCAACTGTCATAATGACATCTAGATGAAAGTAAATCAAAATGACTTATCTGTCAAAATAACGGTAATTTTCCTACATTTCACTTGGCGGCCACTGTACAAGAGCCAAAGCCGAGTATTTCGTCCAGTATGCTTTGTATTGTTAATGTGGATGAATTGCTCAATATTCCAGTGATCCCTGTGTTATAATACAGTTATCCGTCAGGACATTAACATAGTGGTTATGATCCATTATACTCTCAACAAATCCTAAACATTCTCTGTTCTCTTTCTAACCACGAAAACATTTAATCTCTCCCACAGTTGTCCATAGTTTTTTCCCGTCTTTTCTGCGCACAATACATTTTCCGTCGAAGTGAAAATATTTAATTCTTTTAATTTATTGTTATAAAATTTTTTTTTATCGAATCAAGCACTCCACTGAATATTTGATTAATTAACATTCAAGCAAGAACACTGCTTGTTCGTCTTGTATATCTTATGTAAGTTCGTAAGTTCTACCGAAAATCACTTTTGATCGGATAATTTTTCACGATAAAGTAGTAATTTGTTTTATGTACATGAACAATAAATTATAAAGAAGCCAAAAATGTTCTTACATTTACTATCAGTATTAATTTTTCATTATTTTAATTGCCTTCATAAAACTGTAATTACAACGATAGACTTTTATCCTTTATTCACACAACTTTAGTAATAGGCAATGACAAGCAAATTTTATATTTTAATTAATTTTAATTTTATAATCCGAATTTTAAGAAAATCTCATCATACTAATTATGATTTATCGTCTGTTTATTTTAATAAACTTGCAAAACGGATTTAGTTGCAATTGACGGCTGCAACGAACATTTTTTTTTGTTTATAATGTTTTGCTTTATAACCGAGTATCCGCAAAAGAGAAGAAAAGAACAATGTGAACAACAATATTTGAATATTTGTAAATTTTTTAACCGATTCTAAAATTTAAAGAGTTATGATTTAAAAAAATTCCAATAGATTTAGTTTTCTATTATATGTTGTTACATATTCCATAAGAAAATGTTGCAAGCCACTGAGGTGGGCGAGCAGCCATTAATGAATATTTATAATGGGAGTACAAAGCTAGCGGTACTTTTCATAATTCAATGGACATTTTAATGATGACATGCATTCAAAAACAAGCCAATTGAAATGTATTTTCTTAGAATGAAACAATCATTTATTCATTGGAGTTTGAAATAATGGGTTCGTAAGTACGATTGAATATTTAACAAGAAGAATTGAAGGCTGTAGACTTACTACACGGAACAATATCTGTTGATACAATCTAACTAATTTATCTGGACTCAAAATATATATCAGTATCAATCAATAATTTTTTTAGGAATCTGCTCCTCAAAATTGACTTCAGAGGTTAAAGTCTGCAGAGATGTGCAAATCTTCGTATTGGTTATGCACAAAAGATTGGGTCCACCAGGACAAACTGTCAACAAAATGCCTGATAAAGAAAAGAGTCCTTCGTGTGAGACCACACAACATAAAGATGCCCCATGTCACACGGCCATTTCCAGTAATGAATTTTTGACCTCAAAACGTATTCCTGTTGTTACTCAACCCCTCAAGGTGAAAAGTACTTAATTTGAGTCCTTGTGACTTTTTCCTTTTCCATAAATCGAAACAGGTTATACGAGCTGAAGGCTTCCAGTGCTGCTACTAAGAGTGGGAACAGTTTCAGCGGTGTATAGCTGCCTAAGGGAAATATTTTGAAGGGGATAACATTGTTGTTTGAAGAAAAACTTTGATATCTCAATCTCGTTACTGTCTCACACACTCAAGTCGTAATTTTGTACTTTTTTGTAGGATTTGCTGTTCAAGTTTGAAACTAAATCGATGGATTGTTCTCATTGGTACCTACTAGATTATGAATTGGAGTAGCTTGGGTTACCCATAACTTAAGCAAAACGTATGAGGAAGTAAGGTCGCATAAAAAATAGGGTCCTGGCCTTATTAGTTAGGTACCTATTTCGCTTAAGATAGATTCGCTCACCTCTTTGTTCAATTAAATCAATGCTAAATCAATCAAGCAAACCTTTTAAAGACATGTATTCGAGATATGAATAAAAATAAATAACTTATGTGACAAATTTGTAATATTTACAAGCTGTTCAATGCCTTTGAGAGTTGACCTCGAACTTCGCTTGGATATTATGTTTGGAAATTTCTTTTTCCATTTGTTTTCATACTCGCCATGCATGCAAGGTGTGGTCAATATTTTAAAAGCAAATAATTTATAAGTAAATACCAATCCAAATAATACGAACCAACCCACTTAGTATTCATTACCACGTTCTGACTATTTCAGGCACAAATTATTTTGTGTCTTCATATGCTCGTGGTGATAGTCGTTAACAAATTCTATTCAGTGTATGTTTATCTTCCTACCATTGTCATATGAACTTTTTCCAAACCTACGCCTACATATATGTTTACATGTTATCAATATTAGAATTCAATGAAGGAAGAACGAAAAACATCTTATCAACTCAACACAAAACGATCTCAAATTCTTGGAGTTCGATTTTTTCTCATTATTTTTATTTTCTTCCATGAAGTCCAGTCTCCAGTAACAACCAACCAACAAAAGTCAGAACAAAACAAGACATACTTAATCCTATAATCAACAATACATAAACCGATTACGACTCAAGATTACGATTAAAGTTAACAGCTTAAAGTATTTCAATTGTCTTATGATTAGCAGAGAATGAGTCAGGGCTGAGGTCTCAAATGGAATTTTGTTTTAAGGAAATATACTATATATGCACTAAACTCAACTAATAAATTCTATTTTTCTGTATGGAGACGTACTCGTAATTGTTTACAAAATTTACATTCTCTAAACATATGATGCTCATACATGTGCATACGTTTATTGACGTTGATGTTTGTAAATTTAAATCTAGCTACAAATAAATCTGTGCGTAAAAGATACATTGAAAGCTTTATTGTGTGCTTGAAGGAACGAACGAACGAAAAAAAATGCTTTTATGTAATTTTTATGGGTGCTATAAAAATGCTATAATTGCGTGTAGGTAGTACCGAGAATAGCAAGAATACAATAGTTCCGACAAGCAATCAAACAATATAGCAATTAGAACGAAAAGCATCCGGCCTAGTTTGTTAAGCACGTCGGAAATATACGATTTCATTTCGTTATGGGAATTCTTGAAGACTTTCTTAGGTTTTTTACGACTTTATTATCTGATTTGCAATAATGGTTTGTCTTTATTGAAGGCAGCTACGTTAGAACGAACTGATTGGATTGGGTCTTAGAAGGGAGAACAGCGTTAAAATTATTCCAACATTTTATTATGCATAAATAGAAACGCCACGACATGCTTTTAATTGATTTCAAATGAATCAATAAACTGAGTCTTGATTTAAATAAATTAAATTTAAATGACAACGATTTCACGTCCTGAACAGTCCTGATCTTCGATCTGCGAACCCGATAGTTTCACCTTCATAGTTATAAAAAGATGGCAGCCTCTTTATACAAGTTACAAATTATTTGTGCATTAGCCTATTCAAATTTCTTCGCGCTAAATTGTACGTGGATGCGAAAATGGCGGTAGATGTACAAAATATTTTAATTTATTATGCAGAAAAACTACTGAGTCTAGGGGATAAGGCAAGAACAGTAGTCATAATTCAAAAAGAAGGTTATGAAGAACAACTATGTAACAATTCGCTAGCTGCATCACTAAAAACAGCGGAATCAGAAATAAAAAAAATGATCATAAAAGCATAAAAGAGAGACAGATAGAGCGCATTCGAATTTAAAATGTCAGATCCTTATCAATTCTGGATTAATTGGCTACCAAATATCGTCAAACAACGACAAGAAATAAGGGACATTATTAGATTTAAACTTCAAACAAGCATCCTAATTTGAAGGTCAAGTCTTGAACCCAAACAAGGAGTTCTCAAAATTTCTTCAGAATAATTAAAATTCAGACATAAACAGGATCACATCGAAGAAGAGGAAATGTTGATTTCAAACGATGTGGAATTAGGAACAAAATTGAAGAAACGTTACAGTTGGAATGTAGGGCCCAAATGCCAGTCAAGGAATGCGTTACATTTGAGAATTGGATGACAGGATATGAAGAATCACCAAAATGACGAGGAAAACCTAAACTCTGCACTAGATTACATAGACTATGTATGACAGCAATCTGCTTTTGGAGGAAACTTTTTGAAAGAAATGACAAGAACAGATATTTGACTCAGCAGATACAATGTAATATATTTTGAAAACACCTGTAAATCTTTTTTTTTTTCTAAAGAAAAAGTTTAATTCTAAATTTTTTGAAGTTCGTTTTGGTGTTGCCGCAGGCCAAAATTAACTCTGGGTAGCTTGGGTCCGCCGGGCCTTGTTTTGTGGGTCTCGAGGACGCGTTTCGGCTGCATACAGCCGAAACGAGCTGAAGATGGCAGCCGAAACGAGCTGAAGATGGCTGTATGCAGCCGAAACGCGTCCTCGAGACCCACAAAGCAAGGCCCGGCGGACCCAAGCTACCCAGAGTCTAAATTTTTTCCTTGTAGTTCCGCGGAATTTGTCGTTTTTATATGGATCTAGGACTTCCAAGAATCGAATGTTGCACAACAACACTATTCTTGAAAAACCACATTGAGTTGTTACTCATCTTTTGAACCATTTTAACGACGAGTTTAAAGCAGGACTTTATACAATCTTATTACTGTCTAATGTTTTGACATGGTGTGGTAAGCATTGTGAGTTTCTGTATCAAGTACCATGTAGGATCGAGTCGAAATTTTAAAGGAATTTTTTGATTAAGACGTTGAGTGCCACGCGGTTTTATAGCGACTTCCCAGTCAGGCCACGCGCGCAGGTATCGTAGTACAGCAATGCGAAGCGCAATACTGGCAAATTAGAATTTACTCAATGGAAATTTTAAAACATATTAGGGCCATTGGTTTTTAGCATAGTGGAAGGTATTTCTGTTCGAAAGGGAATGCTTATATAAACATTCATTCAACACGTTAGGCCCTTTACTTTTATTATCATATTTTATACTGTCAGTCACCGGTGACTGACGCGGCCTGAACGGAAAGGTCGGTGTCAGTCACCGGTGACTGACGTGGCACTCAACGTGTTAAAGACTCGTTTCCCAGGTTTCACACTCTCGGCTGAATCTCTTGAAGCGAAAATCATGGATTGGACAAACAGTTGAAGATGGCATGGTGTAGATCTGATGCGGATTGTAAAAGATTTAGATTTATCCTAGCTGATGAATAATTGCTGGAGAATCCTCCCTGATTCTCTGAATTGGAGACTAACCCGAGCTGATAGCAAATTTCTTTACCATGTTGCCTGTTGGCACTTGTAGATCCTCCTTCACAGGTATTAGCTACGGATTCATGCTAGTTGAAAGCAATTGTAAGCTCATCTTGTCTGACTGCAACTGTTATACCATCCTTGTTTAGGGGGATTGTTGAGCCATCATCACTAATGGAAGGTTGTTTAACCATTTTTAAACAACAAAAACCCCAAAATCTTAGGACGCAAATGCTTCAAGTATAGGCTACAAGGTTCTGTTAAATATTATGCTCTTTTTGCTCAAGTAGTTTATTAACGTTCAAAAAAACTTCGGCATAGCATTTGAAATTCGTATCTGCTTTAAAATTGTTTCAATGTCAAAAAGTGAATCTAGGCGTGTTTCAGTCGACTTAACCAACTCGATTATCGGTAAACTTGGTATCTCGCAATAGCGAATCGAAATCTAGGGATCAAAAAAATAATTTTCTTCCATATTTTTGTTGCAGGCAGGTTGTTGCAGGTTTTGTTGCATGAATTTTTTAGTTAACAAACCGCCTGTTGTTCAATCGTAATAAAAATTTCATTAGTAAAAGTGGTCTACTATCGCGTTTCTATTAAAACTATTCAAAGTAATCGATCCTTTAGTTATGATTCTTTATATGTAAACACTCACTGCCAAAGAAGGAAGATTAGTGCGAAATCTTTTATAAAATCATGTCAATGGGGAATAAGAAAGTATGGGAAGAAGCAAATGTTTCTTCCATCAATAGATTAAGATAATTTCTGTAGAATAAATTTAAGTAATTCCTCACTGTATAATAGATATTGTGGTTTCTTATGAATTTTCAATTCAGTTTTTTCCTTTAAATTCGAGCTACGTGTCTTTTCTGTGTATTTTAACGCAGGATATTTATCGTCATAGAAGTTCAAACGGTTACAATCTCGCAAGGATATTTCAAGTTCAAAGCTAAGGCCGCGCGTTTTGATGGTAAATTACCGTGGTTTGTGTTGTATTTATCCAATTAACCCAAAATCTACTTCGTTACCGACATTCGATAGTAAAATAAAATTGGGATTTTCTATCGAAATCATATGATTTGTGATAAAATTTTTAAGTGGGTTTGTTAGGGTTTGTGTACCAGATTCAATATAAAATGATTTCATTTTTTATGAGAAGCTTTTGAAATTCTTAAAGTACTTTTTCTTCTTAGACAGGGGTCGACAGTTTGTAAATATAAATTTTTTTTAAATTGTTGGTCGTTATTTTTTGCGTAGATTTTGGACAGTGAGTTCACGATTCAGACCATAGATATTAACAAAAGTTTACATTTTTGACAATAACTGATAACCGTCCTGTAAAATGTAAGCACAAATACTATCTGTTTACAAGATTTTTCAGTTGGCGAGTAATGACATTACCTCTTTTTTATTCATTTTCGAAGTGATAAAACAGCCTGCCGAGAGTGAGAGAGCAACGTTTAAAGTGAGCCTCTGCTATAGTGACTAACCTTATGTTACATTTTGATCATCATTTTTTCATACGGAGTTTTAGCTTCATTCAGGTCTTATACGCTGAGTCCCTGACGAAAAACAAAACCTTATGAATAAGAATCTGGACAGTTCTTTTGTATCTGACCCATTTTTTCAATTTTTCTTCTTCTTTGTACTACAGTCTCTCTCGGACCTTTGCTTTCTCCAACTGTCTCGGACTATTGACCATGTCCTCCTGTTTTGAAATCCGAGTAGCGATGAGCTGTCTTCATATTTTGTCGATAACGAAGGTAAATTGAAATGGCACATAAAAACATTAAAATTTAAATAATAAAAATTCGAATGATAACTAGTCCCGCAAAGGGATCATATTTATATATTTGAATATATTATAACATATATTTGAAACGTCCAACCTTCCATACTTATGAAGACTTCGTACTGAGTCTGCCACAAATTCCGCCACTTAACAGCATGTCAAACTTCCACCGTCGACATTGAATGCAGGACAGATTGAAATACCTGTAAAGCGTGTTAAAAGAGCGGAACGCATGTAAAGAACCTGTTTTCAGGAGGCAGCTGTCGAATAATTGTCAAAATGTGTCATACAATACATGGAAGTACAAACTCTACTATGACAATCGACAATTTTTGGACGTTTAGATGTTATTACTAAACTTCTCGTGTGCGGCCACGAAAGTTAGACTAAGGGACTAAGTATGAAGCATTAATTTAGGATATGAATCGTAAAGGAAGACTACCCTGTTCCCAACAAGCATCAACCGTGACATATCAAAACTGTAGATAATTTTACAATTTTTTAACCCAGACGAAGTGAAAGTATAAGCAAGCCTCTCGTAGATAGTGATGTCAAAATGTTTAGTAGCATCAGATTTTCATTTCTTTTGAGTGACTCTTCGTAAATAAACGAGCGAAGTGGAGCACGCCTTGCCTGAAACATATGTTAATACTATGTTAATACAAAAGTTTCGAATCCTTTGCATTATTAGAGCAATTAAATGGAAATTTTTTAAAAAGGTTAACGCCTCGACACTAAATTAATATAATAGCTCAATTTTAAAACAATTTTGTATTTCTAAGCTGCTATCAACAGCTGAATTATGTAATATTTCCTACAAAAGTCGAACAAGAAACCGAAAAACAAAAGGTTGGAGTTCCTTTTGCACTGAAATTTCTCTGATTAAAATGTATAATTTTTTCAATTTAAATCGTAGCTGACGATATGAAATCGAAGGATAATACTGAATAATAGATTTATATGTTATCTTTCAGCAGCATTATAATCAAGGGCCAAACAGGTTGTCGTTATTGAAATTGTTATTGAAATAAAAACAGGCCAGGGAACGTTCAGTTCAACGTAGGATGTTAAGTACAACGGAAACAACCTACGTAGACACAGCGGCAACATTTCGTCCTATATGGCGCATTTGGAGAGTTACTGGAATACACCCTCCAAGAAATTCGCGAGATATCTACACAATGTACTCTATTTTTCTTAACCTGACCACTGTGATACACATGCTCGTTGCGACTGTAGTTTACATCTTCTTCGTGGCTGACATGCAGAGCGTTTGGAAGGACTTTTATTTTAACGCAGCAAATATGGGAACAACTTTTAAATTTTTCGCTATTTATTTATCGTTGGATGAACTTTACAAAATTAAGGAGACCTTCGCTCAACTGGATGATGAGCCAAAGACGAAGCGTCAAGGACAACGCCTAAAAACAATTGTTCGAATTACACATAATGTTATTAACGTGTACATCGTAATGTTTGCAATGGCTCTGATTACTCAATCTATTGTTGTGCTTTTTGCTGGTGGACAAAAGCTGACCATTGATATTTGGTTTCCATTTGATTGGAATGCTACGCGCTCAGTTTTTTGGGCAACTTATGTCTATGAGTTTGTTGCGTTGTATCTTCAAACATATCGGGCTGTTGCACATGATCTTTACGCGCCGTTATATTTAATGTTCCTTTGTGAACATTACAAGTGTTTAATTGAAAGAATTCAAAATATCGGATTCACCTCAAAACCACCCGATGAAGAATTGCTGGCCTGTATTAGAGTTCATAAGACGATCTCAAAGTAAATTGGGGGTACTCAAAGACTTTCGATTACTAAAGACGTTTTTTTTCAGAATTTTCAACAATCTTCAAGTCGCAATTTCTTTTACGATGTTTCTACAATTCTGTACAACAGCAATTATGCTTGGATTTTCCACAATAAATTTTCTTTATTTTGCAACAAACATGGCCGAGTTTGTCGCAATTTTTGTGTATAATTCAACCGTACTCATGGAGATTTTACCATGTTGTTATTATGGCGATAAATTTTTAGAAATAAGCAATCGCGTTGTGTATGCATTGTATTCGTGCAATTGGCCTGAACAATCAACAAACTTCAAGAAAGTCCTTGCAATATTTATGGCGTTCAATCAAAAACAAAAAGTTATTTTAGCAGCCGGAATTTTCACCGTAAATTTACCAACTTTTTCGTCGGTATTCACTTTCGAATTGCTGGAAATATTTTAATGCTAGTTTTGATTATTTACAGATACTTAAATTTACATATTCAGTCGCAACAATGCTGACAAAATTTAAGTGAAAAAAGGACAACGCTTGATGAATACAGCAAGCCAAATAATAAATTATTATGAAGTAATTAAACCTTAAAATTAAAAATTTTAGAACTTATTATTTTAAATGATAACACATTTTGGGGGCATATTTTTGCTGTGCACTTCCAGCAGTGCTCAAGAATAATCTAATTTCAAAAAAATTGTTTTTAATTTTTTTTTTTTTGTTACCAGAATCTGCCCATCAAATCATTTATTTCAACTTCTTTGTTGCATTACCTGTAAAGAAAAATAAAAAAAAAATTAATAATTATTGCATTCACCGAGAATTTCGCTAGACTAATATAATACAAATGAATTAAATTCTACAAATTGTAATTATAAAATGCATTTCTTTTTATTAAACTTCACACAACTAAATTCTACATTCGGCAAACGAGTTTTTATTTGATATCAAATTTGCTATAAAATACTGAAAGATTTTGTATTGCAGTGAACCAAAAGTATATGAAAATGAAAAATTAATTTTCACCAAAAAATTAACGACTGGGTGTCCTTGTTAGAGGATTAGAGAAGAAATTATCTGAAATATCTGAAATTTGCATCAATGCAAGCCTATCGGTCTTACTACGGTCTCACTTTCTGCAATTTGTGGATAATTTACATGAATTTTTGTAAATAGTTTTCATAAATTAACGTTCAAGCAGTTTTCTAATTTTTCATTCCAATCCATTTTCATTCCGAAATTCAAAAAAGTGAAAGAATTCGAGACAGTTGCGATCACATCAATACAAAGTATGGAAACTTACAAACGCCTAAAGTCGCTTGTCTAACGGCCTCAAATTTCAAATCCAAACCATCCTGACAGACTCAAAAAGTGAAAGAAAACAACAGCAAAAGTATTACATTTGCAAGGATGCAAACTTCTGATATCTTTCAATTTTTCAAAACAATGAGATTTTCACGCATATCTGTACAAAATTGAGCGATTTTCTACTACCGTGCCATATTACAACAGGCGATGAAATTGACGCAGCTGCATATCCACAGACCGTCAGGACATTGAGTGAGGAAGTTTTAGAAAAATAGTAAAAATTTCTATAGAGCTCTCTTCTAAGTTGTCAAGAGATATTAACCGACCGATCAAGAAGTTGGGGTAAAGGATTCAAGAAACCATGGCTCTCAAACGAGAAAAAGAAAGCAAGATATGAGTAAGCCTTGGAAGACTAAACGGATGACACCTGTCAAGCTTATCTCTAGGAAGAAGGAAGCATAGACCATTTCCTTCTAGATTATCTGGGTCTAGCCCATAAACCATTCACTACCCATAAGTAATTTAAAAATATCGTAATCAATTGTTTAATTATGACAAAGTTTACAAGGGTGTAAGATGTATTGGTGACAATCAGCGATTGACAAAATAGAAAAGGAATCATGGCTGGTAGAGCTAACAAAATCAATCCCAAAAGCCAATTTTGAGAAGTTCTAGATAAGACAAATAATAAATAAGACAAAATACAGCCGCAGGTCAGGGATCACGTGTATGAGCTCACCTTCCTTTGGTGGCGCCCCGCCAGCGCTCCCCGCAATGGCAGAAAGAACATGGTCTCTATTTCCTTGAGAACTCCTCCCTATTATCTTCACGACTCCACAGGCTGACAATTCATCGCACAGTAGCAAGGGTCGTTCTTTTTGATGATTTTTGACGGTCCCAGTCGAATCCCGCGATCAGTCATCCAGTATCTGGCTCATCTTCTCAACATACCTAGATAGATTTGCGCATGCTCAACTAGGCGTTCAATGTCTAGTGACGTAAGATTGTCCGCAAGCGTCACTCATCGAGCAATAAATAAGGCAGGCTTAGGGTGGAACTCTGAGTGATTTGCGGTGTAACTGTCATTCTATCTTAAAGTTATATAATTCTACTATGAAAAAATTGGGTTTCAACGATGGAAACTTCAAGCATAAAATACGATCAAACAACGAAACAGCAAACACAGTGTTTTACAAAACTGAGAAACACAAAACACAAAACTGTGTAACACAAAACTGAGTTGAAAAGAACTCGCAGATTGATGCAATCAGCCAGTACCGTTTAAGAATCGAAAAAAAGAAATGTTTCAATGTTCATCTTAAGGAACAGGGCTCATCTTTTAAGCAGAGAATTCGTACAGATGCGGTACGTTTAAATTTCTAAGATTCGTACTATAAATGACAATTTCAAACTTACACAGAACAAGACAATCAAAAGTGGATTAAATTATTACATACGAAGAAGAGATCGAAATGAAAAGTGTTTTTCAAAAGCGACTCATATGGAGTAAAGATGGGAGGGAACATGTTTTTAATTAGATATTCATTTTCAAATAAATATGCCTGGGGACTTAGAACTGATCTCTTCTGTTGGTACACGAAAACTACTAGATGCTGCCACTAACAGGATCAAATCAGGTAGTAATCGTTCAATTCCTTTTGACAACGTATCGTGTTCGAGTAAATTTGTATTACGAGGATTGCTATTTGTATTTCTATCTTATGACAACACAAGTGTGGCCTAGAGCAAATCACTGCCATTTTTGTAAAGTTTGACAACTTTTGGCACTACTCAGAACGTTTTGAAAAAGGAGCGTTTTTTTGGTTTGTTTGTTCAAAAAATCTATCTCGCCCAAAAAATGGTGTTCAATCGGTAACACGATTATCGACGTAGATCATGTTTGGTCAAAGCTCTATCCTTAAGTCCTGTAAAAAACTGGTAAAACGAATTCAATTCGGTTAGCTGTTCGGTCAGTGAAAAGTTTCCTCCGAGTCGTTCAAAATCAGTGATTTTTCCAAAAAAAAAAAAATAATAGCGATGCAGGCTAAAAATTGTTAATGGCTGATCGTCAATTGACATATCGATCGGCATTATTAGACAGAGGTTTCAATAGAGTTCATGTCATATTACATGGACATTTGGCAGTGAAAAAATTTTTTTGACATTGGATCCCTCAAAATTCTACAATTGCTCAAGATAATTGTCCTGTTGATTGGTGTAAAAAAATCAATTGTCGCGCTTCAAATGACATTTGTAACCGACGAATCATGGATTTACGCGTATGAACCCAAAACGGCAGTCGACTATGTGGGATTTTCAAGACGAGCCAAACACGTCAAATGTTATTTGTGTAACGAAATCTGCGTAGCAAATAGTCTGTTTTTGAACTAAGCGATCATATCTCAACAGTTCACAAGAGAGCAACGTAGAATGGTTGATGGTAACCAACTATTCGTTTGTTCGAAGTTTTTGGTAAAATATGAAAATAAAAACGACGTCTTATAATTCCATGATTATGCAAGCCTTGACACATTTTGTCTAACAACTGACTTTTTGATCTGTCAAAACATCAAAGTGATTGGTCCATCAATCTTGATATGGTGAAATCAAAAGTAAGCCCCGAAGAACCTGCTGAAGTGTTGAAAAACCATGTTTTGGAGATTTTTTAAACGGAGTGGTACAACCGATTTTAATGGAGAATACTTTGGAAAAAAGCGATTTTCTCCGATGCTAAACAATTGTCTATTCATTTTAAAGCCATCAATCAAATGAATACGTGATATTTTAGGAATCTAAAGTTTGCTTCGTGGCAGACGCGACGGTCTCGTAGTTTATTCCTTTTGACATCGATGATCTGATGATTGGACTAAAATCAAAAGTTGGTACAGTGCAAAAAGGATACAATTTTGGGAAAAAAAATGTAAAGTTGCCCAAAAAAAGTATCAAAAAACCCAAAATTCCAAGAGCGAAATTTTCAGTCTGCTTTGAATTTGCATATCCTGCAACTGAAAGTTTCACGTAATAGTAACCTTGGCTCCCTCTTCTAAGTGTCTGGATCCTGTGACCTATTTTACTAGTCATTATATTTCTCTTCATTCGAACGTGCACACAAAATAATACACAGATCGCAACAATGTTTTGCGAGTCAATTGAAAATTCAAATATTTATATAACTTTTTTTTTTGCTCAAACATTTTATTCTTTTGTCTTTTATCTTTTCTTTTTCAATTCCCGCAAAAACTACATTCTTTCAACTTTTAATGCGTGGCATTTAGACAACAGCATCGTTTTAGTAATAATTAAACAAACATAAATCTTGCGTTGAGTGTCTAGAGGTGGAGGCTGAAAAAAGGAATTCTTTATTTTTTTCTTTTTGATATTACGTTGCAGCGAAACCATCTAATAAGTATAGAAAATTTCACTTAATTAACATGTCTCGGCCACTGAGTCCCGAGATCAAACGTTATTTCATTTGATAATAAAACAGACTTAAGAGAATTGTATAAAGCATTTGTCAACACATAAGTATATGCTATCTAAATACGATAACACAATGAAACAGCAGACCCAAACAACATTCAACAGAAAAGATAAATATTGTAAATGGAATTAAATGAATTTTAATAGTCATAATTATATTTCCATCTTTTGATATGACCGGAATGAAGCAGTAAATATTAGGTGGAATCAACATTTCATATGAATAGTTAGAGAGTAGGGTCTATATATATCCACATCCATATCTTTTCGTTCATATATCGCCAATAGATTTTTGTTTCTATATAACTAGATATTTCCAGTATTGCTGCAGCGAAACAGTTGCACTCAATACAAGCTAATTTACATATTAAACAAGATAATTATGATAAAAATTATTTTTATGCAAGTTTCAGGACATTTGTTATAGCCAGCAATGCTGTTGTGTTCTATTTTCAGCTATGCTACCTATGTATTGGTTATCTTTTGTTGCTCTATTCGAAATGTGGGCAATCATTTTGATAAGCAAATCAATTTATGAACGTAAAAACGAACTTGACATTTTTTTTTAAATTGGAGAACACTTAATAATTCAGCAATATTGTATTTTTAATGTAGCTAAGAAAATATGATTTTTTTACGATAGTAATCATCAGTGCAAACTAATTCTTTTTGAAGTCACCCATTTTCCAATAACGACACCTAAACGAAGGCTTACTTTGAGTACAGCGTAAAATACTTGGCGATCTACTCAGAAGATGGGATTCTGCCCAAACCACCCAAAATAATTGCGTTTTTAACATTTTTCTACAGACTTATTGAACAACGCTTCAAAATGACAAGAAATCAGTTCATTCTATTTCACACTCGAAACATTTTTAATACTATACGTTACATATTGGGTTTAGGCAATTTTTTCTTAAAATACGATTGGATTTTGATACAAATGGCCACGAACATTGTTATAGGTCCAAGAGACGGCGTTTTGAATAAGTGTTGGAAGCGGATGAGAATATTTTTAGACTGATGGAAACATAAAATTGATTTACCAGTTTGATTGTATATTACTTAGTTTATATTATATCTCTATAATGCGTAAAATAAATTGAAAAGAAAGGTGTCAGAAGTGGGTTTCGATGTAAAGCAGTTTCGATAATGTTCATGTTTTGAATTTTTTTGCATTTTGAATATTCTGTACTTCGTTTTTCGTCAGTCAAAATGAAAACAAACTCATGTATGCCCCAAACTCTTTATTGTCGACTAGTATTTTAATTTTCAGTACAAATATGTCTTATATATCTTTTGATGCATGTCATTCAAACGTAGTGCCTTAATCATCTCGGCGGTCCAAGAAAAAACTCATCAATATTCCATGGGAAGTTTAATGTATGTTAGGGAGTAGAAAATCCCCTTTCAGGTCACTGTGTTTCTGCACCAAGATTGGTGAATCTAGAAAATAGTAGCTATGACTGAAAAGCGCTGGCAGTTACACAAAACCGCTTTAAATATCAATTGTATGGGCCTGAATAATCAACTTTTACATAAGGCTGTTTCTCAGCAACATGCTTCCATGGCCTTTGCTGAAGCAGCAACGTTTGACACTTACCGATCCACTTAAATCATGAAGTTAAATCGTCAAGGGATACACTCGCGTTGAACACGTCCATTTCTTTGCAAAAAGAATTAAGCACAATAACTATATAGGTTCGTTATTGTCGCACAAAATATAGGAAAGAGTGACACATGACATTTCTGAGCATCAAATCCTTAAAGTGACATTAGTTGTCAATAAAGAAAGAAGTTCAATCGCATCATAAAAGAAGTGAGAATCAATAAGAGGCAATAGCTATTCCGAAATCAGGCTGCCAGACACTGACTCCGATTTAACGCCTCGATTTTTTTTTTGTAATAAAGCCCACAGGACCTGGTCACGAAGCATTGCGACTAGGGATGAGGTCAAAGAAGAAACAGATAAACATCAGGTATGTAGGAATGTGGACGTCAGGTCGCCACACATTTTACCCATTACATGAGTTATTTGTTTGATTATGTTCTCAGAGCGGTGCTTCGGAAAGTAGCAATATAGTTCACACAGTGAAAGTGCTGAAGACTTGAATAATTTTTTTAAGGCATAACAATGACAGCGAGTTCAAATTTGAAGTTTGCCAAAAAAGGATCAATACTCACTATCGCAACAAGATGATCCTATGGAACAGTGGTTTTAAGAGTCAAACTAGAGATGTTGCATCTCGATTTCGTCACTGACAAAATGAATAATGTAGCCTGGAACATTGAGTGCCTAGATTAGAGCTATCCTTCTAATTGACGGTTGCTGAGGTACAGACAATGTTGTGGATGTCACGTTATTCGCAATTCAGACATATGGCAAAGAAATATATAAACAGAGAGAACTATCGAGGTCAGGTTGTTTGAGAACTTTCGGCTATGCCTTGCCAGCTAGCTAGTATTTAACCTACACAGTTCGTAGATAGAGAAAAAATCGTAGCTAAACACTAAGTGACGTAAAAGTTTGACATTTCCAAGTTATGACGTTGTCTAAACGGTTTTTGCGAAAGATGCTCTCCTAAGCAGTAAGGCGAAGAATCGTTTAGAATCTCTTAAGTTTTTTCATTGTAAATTATCTCAAATTTGTTTCATTTTGAAGGATGATTTGATTGGAATCTTATGCAGTTTTTCTCGCAATCTTACTTTTTTTAACCTTTTAATTTGGTCCGGCGAAATAATGGAGACATTTCTTTGCGCAAAATTTTTGATTCTATTGCTTCAAGGACATTCGTGGCGAAATAAATTTTAATGTGATCAGAGTCGGTCAAATTTCGAGTTCCTTTATTTTAGTACAGTTCGAAAAGCAGTTTACACAGTTTGAGAATATTACCGCTCGTTTGAAGATATCGGCAGATAGAAAGGAGAAAACTGATGTTTGATAATGAGCGACAAGGAAGTTTAGAAAGCTAGGGAGGTTCTTGAAAAAAATTCAAAAAAATAGTTTGACAGTAGAACCGTCACAATTTGATATAAATAAAAGTTTCGTTTCAGTATCTATTTCATTGACACTGCAACTAGTGTGGCTTTGTGGGAATACAAGCTCAACACTGAATGCAAATATATTCTTCAAGAATAAATTTTGAAGTTTGCAGGATGAGCGTAGATAAAGTTTAAGTTTACCCTAAAAGCTAAGAATACCGATCTGGGAGAACTTCACAGATTGAAGAAACAACGAAGATATCAACTTGAAATCCTGTCGATCTAGTTTTGTTTAACACTCAGGTCGACAAAAGTCAAAGTTTGAGGACCAGTTCACACAGTTATAGAACACAATTTGCTACTAGAATAAATCGGTGGATCGAGTAAAGCTGTCGTTTAGTTGGTCTTGTTTGGAGAGAGAACCACCTCAGAGAAGATTGCAGAGAAAAGAAAACTAAATCCAAGCCAGA
This sequence comes from Stratiomys singularior, assembly GCA_954870665.1. Taxonomy (NCBI): domain Eukaryota; kingdom Metazoa; phylum Arthropoda; class Insecta; order Diptera; family Stratiomyidae; genus Stratiomys; species Stratiomys singularior. The sequence continues at coordinate 22,410,238 of OX940881.1, read as the reverse complement.
CAGTGAATCTCGTTTCAACATGTTTGTTCACTGCGTTGCTTATGATGAAAAATCTGCTGCTTTTCGATGTAAACTCAACCATTTGACGCCGACTATGAAGTCGAATTTTATCGCGGTAATGTTTTATGGTAAGGAGGTGAAGGCTATTTAATCCCTGAGCATTGAACTCCCACACGCACTCTAGACTACCTAATATAAATCTTTACTATACACTTCAGAGCTTACACTGGAACTGTTTGACGCACACACTTCGGGCTAGGTTTCATGTTCCTATGTCTACAGACGCCTTCAGATTATGGGGATCACTTCTCGTGCGGTAAGGATGTGAGGGGAGGCGAGTCACAGAGAAGATATACCACGATCGTTGACGCCTTCTAACCCTCTATTATGCTTTTTTGTAAGGCTTTTTTGTCAAGGCTGTCTGAGCATAATGTGTCATTCGATTACGTATAAATTGTTGTAAGCATTTCTCCGAACATAGTTCAGAGAAAAACGGTTGAAGAGGCCAGCAAGCTGCTTGCATCATATTTTGCGGACACAAAACGTGTGAAACATGTCATCTGTCTCCTTCACGCAAAGCATGCATCTGGGGGCCGTGACCTACAGATCTTGTAAAGGAAAGACTGACAACATTTACAAGAGCTGGGTGAAGACAAAATATTTTGTCTCAGTAATTGCACACAAATAAAATATTGCGAAAAAAATTAACAAAAATTTCAGGAATTTTTTTCCAAAATTTTGGTACGATCTGTTGGAGGTTCTAAAGCTAGTTTTTTGAGACTGATTTAAATAGCGAAATTTTAGGAATGAGTTTTTTCAGGTATCCGATAGCAATTCTTTGGTATTTTCTCACTGCTTTTAATTAAAATAAATCTTCTTTTATGATGAAAAAAAAACATGTGATCATCAATTTATGCATAATAAAATTCTGTAAATTATCTGCACGCGCATTCGAGTGGAAAAATTATGTATTAGGTGTGTAGCAAACTCAGTCATTATGAACGAACGTGGGTTCATTTTTTTTTATCGTCCAAGTATCTGAATTTCTCCGAAAGATAGCAGAACATTCACATAACAATAAATGTGAGCTTAATAGCATTATCTAACCTTATCGTCACTTTGTAGATTGCGAAAAATTAAATAGCTTTTTAATTTGGTAAAATCTTTTAAGAATCCATTCTCAGTCGATGACGACGTAGGTGATGTAGCTGCTGCTGTTGTTGTGGTTGCCGCTGCTGCTGTATTCGGTAGAATACTATCAATTTTCGCCATCACTCCTACCACTACTACTACAAACTTCAAATTGAATTTACCAACAAAACTAACACCGTTGACACTTTTTCAAATAATATTTTTTTTTTTGTTACCAAAAAAACGAAGAAAGAAATACTTGTTATCACTCTTTGAACAATTTGAAAACAAAAAACAAACAGCGAACAAAACAATGGATGGAGAATTATTTTAACACGTTTTTGATAGAATACACTTGGAGTGATATTTATAATGGGGCATAGAATTTCAAAGCCGTGGCATTAACCGGAAAGAAAGAACAGAATACAATGGGAGATATCACCACGTTTCACCGCACTTCGATTATTCGGGGAAACTTAGTTAGCAATGTAAGAACCGTAGAACTATCTATAACATGCTCCGCACTGGGTTGAGGGGTCAGGAATATTCCACGTGATCCGCAGGAATGGGTATCGCAGGAAGGTTGAGATAACTAAAAATCGGATTTAAATGAAACTCTTCTGGATACTAGGTTGCAAAATCCACCAAGTTATCCGCATAAAATCAAATTTACTCCTTTTACGTTTGTGCGCGGGGCTCAGGCAGGCACCACCGGCAAAATATCTTGAGCCATGTGATCCTTGTATCTAATGAATAATCCACGGTCACGTCATGTCTTGTGCTAAACGATATCTACGCAATAGCTTAGCACCTATCAAATTTCCATTTCTTTGATTTGATTCAATTGACTTTCAAAAGAGCTTGGACTAATAAGATCAAGACGAACACTAAGACGCGAACGTCGACTGCAGTAGCGCGAAACGACAACGCGCTCTTGACGCACGAATCCTAACTGAAAAATCGCGCTACGTTGGCGGATCCCATACCCGGACCACTGGTACAGAGAGTAAGATCGCTCCCAGTAAAAGCACTGGTCCCGCCCGTCACGTTGCCGCAATCCGCGTTTGACTGCGCATTAGCGAAACTCATAAAAAAACGTTCGCTCACTTTGATAGATACTTTCATCTATCTAATCTACGACGGACAAAAAGCTAAAGTTCTCGCAGCTACTAATCTAACAGGCAGCAGAGCAGGGGCTGCCGCAATAACATACTAATATATGGTGGCTTTTTGTCCATATAGACGCATTTTTTTTAATAATAGCATTTGCGTGGTTGTTTTGTTAACATTCGACTTAAGGGGAGCAAATGAATGAAGTGTCAAGGCTGTGTTAAATATACTTTGCTGTCGACATTATCGAAAGCAATCGTGATATGATTAGAGTTATTTCAGGTATGATTAAAACGAAACTGATAAAATTAATCAAAATAGTTAAGGGTAAAAACGTCTGCAAGAGTCTAGGTAATAACGATTTTTGTTTGATTCTTATCTTAGGAGGACAAATGTATCAAATGTGTCCTTATCCAAACAACAAGAACTATACAAGCCTTTTCGATACAATCGACACACCCATCGTTCAATTTTTTTATACATTCGCCAGTTCGACTCTAACTAATTCCGCACAATGGCGCGAGATATCTGAACCTTATTTTAGTCATACAGCTCCAATTTTCAAAACACTGATTAATTATTCCTGGGTATGGAATTGATAATTACACATTTTTACAAAATTAATACATTAACTTCACTTTTTTCTCAACATTTCCATTCACTATCCTGGGAACAGTCCTGGAAAATAAGTTGCTCAGTCAGTTTGGCATATACTGCCAAATAAGGCAACTAACTTGCATGACAATTTTTTCATCGAGCCGGATAACAAACGATACGGAAAATTGTCTAAAGGGAATCTGTAAAAATCTAAGAATGATATTCATTCTCTTGGTTAAATCAAGCTAGATCAGAAAGGATGCTCGATTCGAGTAAAATTGGAGACAGAATATTGCCGAAAGAGCTATATTTTGGTTTTCAAGTGGGAAAATACTACCACTGGTAAAAAAATCGAAGAAGAAGAAAGAAAATTTCCAAAGCGACTACATGAGGGAAGGAAGGATCCGCAAGATCAAGGATAATGCGCATTTGAGAGGAAAGCCGTCGAAATTTAAAATTTCAATTTAAGACTAAGCTGAGTATTTGACACAATATTTTGGGTCTATATAAATGTTTTATGGCTTTTCTTTACAGAGTTTGTATAAACAGAACAGAGGCGCTTAAACTCGCTATCATAAATCCTTGATCGCATTTTGACAGAAGGTAGCGTTTGGGAAATCTCACTGTTGCTGCTATAACCATCACAAGAAAGAAAAAATGTGCTAACATAAAGAGTACATCAATAATGGTTCCAGGGCTTTCGTAAGGGAGAATAGCAATTTCAAAAATCAGTCAGGAGGAGGACGGTCAAAGGAAGTGACAGATGGTGATCGTATGGAAGTAATACAAGGAGGTGACAATATGACCATCGCCGAATTTTCGGAAATATTCCATGTCCACAGATTCACTATTAAGAGATGGATGGATGCACTAGGATATGTGGTAAAGTCGAATCCTTAGTTATCGCTCGGACTTTCGCATAGAAACAAGGAAGACAGAATGGCTTATTGTGTTTCCCCTCTTGTTCACCAAATCAATGAACGATTTCTACGACGGATAGTTACTGGAGATGATAAGCGGGTTCTGTATAACAATGTGAAATGGCGCTGAATAGTTTGCAAAAGAAGTGAATCGCCAACATTCTTGCCAGCTTGAGGAGATTGGCTGAGGAATTCCATCGTACCTACCAATTTCCACATAATTGGTGAAAATAGGCCCTTAAAGGGTAGATTACGTGTAACAAAACTTCTTTCAGCTCAAGACTCAGGCAAAATATTTAGAATTGCGCTCAGCAGCGTGGAATTGAATACATTGGTACAGTATTTTTTTCAAAAGGGAAAATTTAAGCTTCTTTCCAGCAGCGGAAGAATTTTTGGCGCGGGGGAAACCTCGCGAAAGGCTTAGCGATGAATGTCCTGGAAAAGAACAAGCAGTTTTGGTGCTTTTATAGTGATGAGCGATGTCTAAATAAAATTACATTAAAATTGTTTTTAAAATAAATTTTGTTTGTTTAAACGTCAAAGGGTATTTCGAGTTTAAAAATGGCCCCGTCTAACCCCAACTTGAAATATTTGAACGACGTTGAAAGCGTTATTAATAGACATTTGCGAACCAAACCCAACATCAAAATGGTACAAATTATCGAAGTCGATGAATCGAACAAGTTGGGCTATAATTCAGGCCTAATTAAATATTACTTTTAAACTCTGGAGTCCTTGAAACTAAAAATAGTAAGAAAAAACTTTCTCGTGTACGCTTGGTATTGAAATGTTGCAACTCTGACCCACTTCAAGGCCCAGGACCTCTACTGAACAGTGGCGCTGCAACTCCGACAGGCTTCCGGATAAGGAAACTATATGGGTGTCTTCTTGACTGAATATTTAGGGATAAAAAAAAAGGAATTTATAACACATGTCATATGTCAAAGTTACAGGTTGACTGGCAGCGAAATCCTTGTTGAAAAGTGAATGGATGACAGTGATTTGAATGTTTGAGATTAGATTTTCAAAGACACTGAAGGATCTAGGAAAACATACAAATGACTGCAACATGATTTAAGAAGGGTTAGAGTAACTCAGAAACTTTTGTACACGCCGGGGTCACCAACAATTTTTTATAATCCTCAAATACCCTGATTGTAATTAAAATTAACGTGTTTATTTCAGTCTGTTTACTTTTGTAGGGTGTTTTGACATTCACTTCAAAGCGTGAAAGGCAAAGGAAATTTTCATGTCGTTCGATCGACAGTGTTACGAATGGTGAAAAAAATTGATTATATAGGGACATATTTGAAGGAATCGTAGAAGAACACGAATATAAAAGGTTTCGAAATCTACTATGCAAACAATTTTGACGATTTTAAGAGTTGCTGAACGAACCTGCTGAACGTTCGAAAAAAAATTGAAAATAAGACTATTAGTACGAGAGAAAAATGGGTATCATAAATAAAGAAATTATTTATTATTAAAACCTAAATGTTTATCTGTTGATGAGAAAATAAGCTCCAGGAAAGTTGAGGAGCGTATTAGTTATGGTTTATGCACGGTTACATAAGTAACTTCATTTAGTTCATTTCATTCGATGTTTTGTCCTACTCAGCCAGCTGCACGCATGTTTTCAACGCCAAGGAAAACTCTTTCAAAGTTTTAGATTATTTGATGGGGAATATTATGGAATAGCCAAAAGGATCGCAGTTTGATCTACGACATGACGAAAAGTCAGCGCAAGATGCTCGTCTTATTAAATGTGTATCGAGACTCCACCTTCGGTCCAAATTTGTGGAACATCTCCTAGGATGGAGAAGCTAGCGCTAGAGAAAACGAAAGAGGTCATCCTGACAAAGAACATGGTTCCTAGACTAAAAACGATTGGAGATACATCAGTAGAATTTAAACTATCGGTTAAGTACCTGAGCTTGCTGAGAGACTATATGTTGAATTTCTCGGAGCAAACCTTGGTAACGGCTAAGAAGGCCGTGGCAGGAGTCTCGGCAATCAATCGATCAGCGGCGAATGTTAGAGGAACCAAGTCCGACAGAAAGGCGGCTACATGGAACGCAACCTTTAACAATGAGCTGTACCAAAACCGGTAGCGACATGTGCAGAGGCGAGAACACTACGAATTTCATCTGCATACCGGTCAGTCTCTGAATCAGCGATGGCAGTAATCGCTGCGGGGTGATACCCATCGCCCTTCTTGTCAGAAAGCGTAAATGAGCCTATCTCCGAAGACATGAGGTAACAGAAATGCAGTCGCTAGCGATAGAAGACGTCGAACTCTCGACTATCCATAACAATCTTAAATGTGTGCCAAAATGAAGATAGACCACGCGACTCATCAATGATTTCAAATCAGGCTGACTGCTACTTGATCCTGCTACTGGACGGACACGGTTTTTTCAGTCTTACCTGCATAGCACTCTTTAGTCATGCTCTCCACATTGCCTATTTGTCATTGAGAGAAAGATAACGCTTGTCATACTTTCTTTTCATGCAGAAGATGAGAGAGACAGTGTCGTGATTTTACCATCAAAGTGGGAGAGCACTGTTCAAACAGCCTAATGACAACTCAGAAAGGGTTATACATCACCCTTGGGCTGACCAAACAACTAAATAAGACAAACTTCATCGACTGGATGCGTTTAGGATGATCAGACCTCTTCTCTAGCGACCCTCCTGCTCCTTCTCCACCGTCTAGAGAAGGAATTTCTGTGACCCGAAGATTTCATTAGGCGTAGAAAAGGGAGGCCCCGCCCGAAGTTATAGGTCAAATGAGTGCAGGCTTAGTACAAAGGTTGACAGGGGAGGTAATCAGTCGATCCAGAAGGTTTCAGTCAGTCCAGAAGGGCTTTCAAAAAAACAGTCTACTCCCAAAAAAATCCTCTCATTTAATTCGAATATAATTTCAAACATATTTCTAGATAGATCACAATTATCACGACTTTTGACATTGGAAAATTTCCATGCACGTTAACTTTACCCTAAACAAATCTAAGCCCAATAATCAAAATCATTACGACGAACCCACTATAAGCTTAGCTTGAACGAGAAAAACAAAATGCCTTATCAAAACACACAATAAGGCGTTAGCTAATGATAAGATACTGTTGATAAATCTAAGCATTCAAATTTATGCAGTGCATATACCATTAATGATCTACCAACACATGATGAAACAGTTTTGTTTATACAAATACATTAAATCATTCTGTGTTGCTTTTAGCTAATTAATTTTATTGCAAGCAATTGAAATATTTGCTGTTGCCCGATAAAAAAAATTCTTTGATTTGATCCATTCTATAGATTAATTTCGCGGAGTTGACGCGAATCAAATATTATGTGATAGATCTGAAATTGATCGATTTCTGATATGTTTTTTGTTTATAAAAATAGACTATTTCTTTCGTTCCGATAATTTTTCGTTACTATTTCTTTTTGTTTTGGCTTATCTTTAGTCCAATCTAAACAAATACACGTAGTAAGTTTTTTATGGTTTATACCAGCGTAAGGCACGAATATTTGATTGAGTGTTGCTAATAATAATGATTATCGCAATAATTCTTTGTATAAATACGAATAATTTATGGGCCTAATCAATCGTACATGGAGATTTTAATCATGTTAACGTGGATGACGGTTTTGTTTTTCATTTCATTTTTTTTTTTCAAGAGTTTCCCTATCAACAGAGATTGCATACTTCATTTTTAAATGGATCGATCGATAAAGTAATACGGGGATTATACATGTTGTCCATGCTATTTTTATGCTAATTTTCTATGACCCATTTTACTGGTGTTTCATAAAGTTTCGATATAAAAAAATTTCTTTTCTGTCAAGCAATATATTTTTTGTGGTGAAGCTGAGATGAAGCGAAAATATAGCTTCTAATTTTCTAGTAAGCCACGTTTTATGTGAAAATTTCTTTCAAAATCCTTCTTTGCTTTACTTCTATAAATCGCACTTCTGACACCGATTTGCAAACTATAACACGCTTTTCTTTTCTTCGCGGCATGTTTGTTTTACTTTCATGAGCTTCTTAGCGTTCAATTCTTGTAAAAATACGTTGGGTACCATTTTTTGCAATATTTACAATTATTAAAAAAAAAATTCCCATAAAATACTTTACCTTGCGAATATAAAATGTTCTTTCATATCATTTGTCCTTACCTGAAATTAAAGACAATAAAAACTATTAAAATTAAGTCAGTTGTTAGGCAAGTTAGCAATATGGTGTACAAGTGATTAGATTGGAAAAGTGATAACAAAAATAACTAGTTGTTTTCTAGTAACGCAGGTGTCATGCCCAGCATGTATCTTGCCTTTTATTATATCAGTCTATTGTCGATATTCTATAATTAGCAATTGTTTTGCGTTGGTAGTGATTATTAAATAAGTTACTCAATACTAGCAAATGGTTTGTCCAATGATTAATACGGTCAAAGTCATTACTGAAACTGAGAGTGTAATTAAAAATTTTCAGACCATCTTAGTCTTTTGAGGCCAACTCCTACCATATACAAATGATTCTCAACGCAACAACAAAGCGCAGGCAGGAACGACAACTTCAAGTGAGATCAGTTTTTATTAAATCTGCACTTTACCGAGCAAAAGAAAAATGTAAAATAAATTATTAAGACCCCACTCAAAAAATAGTATAAAAATAAATAAAATTGTCCTTATATTCTCATATATAAAACGGTTTTTTTTTCTAAATTATTGTTCGTTTCATTATAAACCTGATTCAACAATAATTTCCAACAATAAATATGGAACTGACTTTTCCAATAAAGGTTTCAGCTTTTTCATAGTTTTTTTTCTTTCAGAACTCATCACTGGCACGTAAACATAATCCTTTTGAATACTTCTTCAGTTTGCTGAATTAAAAGAAGGCCCAGTGTAATCGGTACTTGCCCTTGTCAGATAAGAGGAACTGCCGACGATAATATGATCGTATTGGACCATTTCTCCGCAAAAAATTGAAAACAATGCTCCTGCTGACGCTAAACTATTGTTCCTGTCTATTGCCGCAATATTGTGTTGATCGAATTTGAATCCTGAAGTTAACGAAGAACATATAGTCTCTGAATTGATTGAGAAATTCTAATTACTACACAATATTTTTCGAAAATTTTTACAACTGTCAATCGGCTGCATCATGCAAGCCAATAAGGAAAATGTACCCGCTTATAGTGTCAATATAACATTTTTTTAAAAATGTGAAGCCGTCTATACGTAACTTTAATGTATTTATGAAATTTTTAACGAAAAAAGAAACTTATGAGATATGTCTCAAAAATATCGAGCCTTTCTTTCTTCACGAAGATCTTGCGCCCCCTATCGCGCGTCAATATAAAAACTACTACTCTCCAGGAACTTTCTCAATACCTCAGTTTGTCTCGAGACGCCTTAACTGGCACATTGCCGCCCAAAATATGACAGAAAAATAATTCAATGTATTAAAATCAAGTTGTTCCTCGATTATCGAAAGATTAATTGGAAAAACTGAGGAATAAGGCGATTGATTTAGAGTGTTTCAGAAAGTCTAGAATAAAAGAAAGGTACACGCGGTTTAAAAATGGCCGCATGTCAGCAGCAGTTTTCGATCTGGCCGATTTTCGACAGCAACAAAATCACAAAACGACGAGCGTCCTTGCGATTTTTGGGTTTTTCTCACATTAAAAAAATGACTTAAGGGGAGATATACACCCAGGAGCCGTAAAAAAGGGCATATTTGTAAATTTTTTCAAAGGAAAATACTTAGAATTTTGGATCAGAATTTTTATTATCTGATAGTACACATATTCAAAAATATGTACATTTTTTTTATGTAAAAATATCAAACGTATACAAGGATATCGTATGATCCTGGGAAGTCATTGAAAATATCGGCGTTCACGGTACCAACTGGCGTATCTTATAAATCCTCTTTATATTTTCTTTTGTTATATTGATTTATAACAAAATAGCTGTCATTTGAATACAGATAATGATTTTTGGGCCTCAAATTTGTAATAACTTTAGCTATAAAACAAAAAGTAAGTTACGGAAAAAATCCTATGACAAGTACCAGATAATGGTGTATAGAATAACCACAAAAAATTTCAAGGCAATCGGTTTATTGGTTTTCGAGAAATTTTGGGTACCGATTTGAAAAACATGTTTTTGAGAAAAACGCATTTGAAGTTTTGGGAATCAAAAATCATAAAATTTGTCAACTTACATGGAATCATCGATACCAGGCCATAGTGTAGGTCTTCTACGGTCGACAAAATTCCCATGGCATCTAAATTTTCTTGTCGACGCCGTATTCGACCTTCTTTTGTCTGTGTGGGTGCTTGGAAATCGGCTTTTGCTATGCGATTTTCGTCTGCTTGCGCAGCGTACAAGTGCGCTCCTGATCCAACTGGAATTCCCAGTACACTCATAATTTCAAATAATGACGTGACACCATTGTTAAACGTACATGCAGCAATATTCACAGCAATATTAACAATTTTGGCCACACTCTTCATCGTTTTTGGAGCTATGAAGGGGCTCTATTATCCATGCAACTGATGACGTGTCTATTTCTAGCAATGAATTATATTTTCATTCAACTTGGAGCCAAAAATGCCTGAAAACACTATACAATTCAATCACAAAAGAAGTCTAAGCCTTTTGTTGGGAGGATCATTTGCCGCTTCCTGCCTACAACGATAATGAGACGGGCGAAACTAACTTATTCAATTAGGCAATTTCGAAAACTCACTTCTGAGAGTATCTTTGTTGAATGATAACTGACTGGTATCATACTGTTGTACTGGTATCACGTAGCCTTCGACTACGGTACTGAAAAAAACTCTGCTATACGACAAGGAGTTGTTCATAGCAGATGGCTTTATTGTAAATTTTTTGAAAGGATATGATGTTTGCGCTTGCTAAAATGCACCAAGCATTTCATATTTTCGATTCTTGATTCGTAACTGATTCTCAACTAAATTGCACCTCGGGTTTAGGTTCTTAGGCGCCTGATAGATACTTGCAAATTTTAACGTTTTTTATGTACTTTAGGTATCTGATCTCCAGGTCAGAATATTTAGTAGTTTAATTATTTAATGACCTTGATTCTTGATTCTAACAACTTTGGTTGTTACAATTTCCATCAAGTAATCAATGAGTCCAGCAAAAGGACATTGGACATGCCCTTGCTGATCACTTGGAACTGACCTCTCGGTTTTCTCCGTGATATTCTGAATGATGTAGTTGTTAGAGTTCTCACCTTGTGTGAAACAGATACCGGGTTCTTATCTTGAGCCGATAGTGATATCTGGCTGTGTATATCTGGTATTGGAATATTAGTTCACAAAGCTGTTATAAATACCTTCGTTGAAATTATCACGGCCAAGCGTGATACTGACCACATTCTCTGCTCGAGTGTCTTGAACCAGAATACTTTGTGGGACGTCCTCTTGGAATCGAGTGGACTATTCATTCTATTCTTTTAACATGCAAATGACATTCTCAAAGTAAACATCCTTAACAGAGCTACGAAAGGCACAAAACAATTTCTTAATCATTTTACACGAAAAATGTGATCAGTTCCCTTGTTGATTCTTCTCTCAATTTCCATAAAATGCATCACAATCAAATTAACATCTCATCAATATTACACACATATGCCTATTTATCCGACACGCGCACATCCAGACCATAAATTCCTGAGCCGTTTTTGATTGCTATCTAAACGCCAAATTAATTTAATTCGTTACTTAAAAAGTCTTTCAGCGTACATTCGTTTTCCATCGTTTTTTTTTATTTGTATTTTATTTGTGTTGTTTTTTTTCCTCTTTTCATTCTTGGCTCCTTTTTCACCTCTCCCACTTTAATCGCGTTAATCATGCATCTCCACATATCAACCGTGGGGGCCGCGCTGCCGGCACTTTCAGTTCAAGATCGTGCAGTTCTGACAACACCAACGATCATCATCAATTAAACCATTGAATAAATCCGTTCAGTAGAAATCGCGGCTTTCATAGTACAATACTTTGGTTCGTTTGTATGAATGTATCTTGTATCTATTCGGCAATGTTAAAAGCTAAAAGGAGCAGTTAAAAAGCTAAAGCTGATGTTGATGTGTGTGCGATGTGTGTTCTCAAATAAATTGCATAGTCACAAATCATTGACTCCACTCCATCCCAAGAAGCGACTTCTTGGACATGCTTATCGAATTGATACACCAACAACAATTCGATGGAATAAATAAATCTGAAGGAGGACGGGAAGGGGCGTGGAATCGAGCTTCGAAAATATACGTATCTATAAACATATAAAGCCAAGATATAAAGACCCAGCAGTCAGCAAGTTAAGCAAAATAATAAAAATAAAATAAAAGCTGAAAAACGCTGAACCTACAATACAAATACAACGAACAACATCATGTTTTATTTATTGTTATTGTGCCAGTAGTTCTTTTTCCTCCGAAGGTGTTTTGTTCCGCAGCTTAGAAGACATGATTATGGATCACTTATAAGATGCTAAGGTGTGTTGCTTTTATTCCGCATAAATGTATTTCTGTGAATAGAGAAAGTGCCAGGAAGACGGTTGAGAGGGTGAGTGGATGCTTAAGCTGCCTACAATTTAAATCTTCACAGCACGATGCTATCCTCCAACCATAAAAAGAATGATTTAAGCTGTTCAAACTTTTCCGATTCATGTCAGGGAATCCGACAATCGATAGGGGAGAACAGGTAAGATTTATACATGAATTATGAAAGTGTTACCTTTCATGGTATCTTCCTTTCCTTTAGCAAGAAACAGTAATGAAATTGACGCCTCAGAAGTGAATTTAACTTATGTGAAGTGACTTACTGAAAATATTTCCTTAAATATTATTGACTTTAATTAGGTCGAGATAATAAATTCATCCAAATTTGAATCAATCCTTAGTTTAATTCTTCAAGTTCATGGAAATCTATCATGTATGCAAGTTCGAAATGCACTTTCAATGATAAGGGGAAACACTCACGAGACCCGATCACATGCAATTCCTTTATTATAATTGTTTCAATTCCCAAAAGCAATAAAAATTATATCCAGCAAGCCAAATCAATTTTTCTGGCCAGAAAAACAATTCAATTCCTTTGTTCGAATTTAAAATATCAGAAAATAAGGATGATCGCTTACTTGCTTAGCATTTCAAGATTTTTAACTGAGAAACGAACACAGAAAATTATTTAAGGTCCTTGTCCACTTAAGAAGACCAAAAAACACCATTTATCAAGAATTTTTTCTCAGACCTTCACTTAATATTAAAATCCACCTATTATTTATTATATTTTATACTTGGAAAATACAAACAAGATATTTCCTTCATTTTATTTTTTTCTTTATAAAGGGCCCGGAAAGTAAGTTCAGAAAGAAACTTTACCACGGCGGACAGATAATCTGTGGAACGTAAAGCCCCAAATAAACAATGTCAACAGAATATTTAAAATTAATTGTGATCCACCCGTTTTTAGAAACTCTATAGAGAAAAAAGGGCGGATGTCAAACGACGTCAAAAGTCTATCTGCAAAACAAATTCGGAAAATTTTTTTATTTTAGTTTTCGGTCATAAGTTGATGAATAACGATGTCGAATGCAAATAAAATGTACCGAAGTTATTTAAACTTCTTTCAGCAGACCTGGGTATTATCTGTCCACTGGTTTTAAACTATAACCTTGTTTTGAGAAAAAACCCTGTTTAAAGATTTGACTCAATTTTTTGTAAATATATTTAGAAATCGATTTTAAACATTCACAATGGGTGAACTTGCTATCCCTGGACAGTGAATAGCAAGTCAATATTAACAAAAGCATACTCTTCGTAATGCTGAGACCATTCGCTTGGTAAAGCCTGTATCGGTACTGGCATTTCGAGCATTGCAATTCTTAGCGCGTCCTTAGACCGCGCGTACCTTTACGATCCAATTGTGCAGGACATCAATTTTATAATGATGTCATTCATCCTTCGTTGAATATTGACAATTAAATTTGGATCCCCAACTTGGCAACTTTATAGATACATAGGCACAATTGGTCACACTTTTTTTTTAAGTTTTTTATTTATTTTATTATTATTTATATTTTAGTCCTTGTTGTTCTGTGTATTTCTTCCTAAGCAACATATGAATAATTCATCATCTTTTAGCTTTTTGGACATAGGCTTTATAAACTCCTGCAGCTGCGCACTTTGGGCCACTTTATGTCATACATGGTCATGGTCTAAACATGGTCTTTCTTCAGCCTAAGATATTTCCATCGCTTTGCTTTACAACATTTGGCCGCAGTACAGCATCAGTTGAAACTAAATGATAAAATCCGGTACATGTTTTACTAATGATAGCGATAAGGAAATCTGGATTTCGCAATATACCTCAGTAGTACTTGTATGATATTTGCTATCATAGTTTAACTGGTAAAATCGGAAGTTTTTGGAGAATAGTTTTCAGGCTACCTACTCTTAGGTCATTTTGTTGGCATACGATGCTTCTTCCTTTTTTTTATCGGTTTCTCTAGGTTTTCGCAGATCGGTTGATTTTTTCTTCCCTCTCTCAGGTATATTCGTTTTTCATAGTGCAGAACGCACTTATCTGTTTGCTTTATCAGATCTTCATATGATTTGGCGTTTGAAATACGTGTTAATGATTTCGAGACGCCGTCAATTCGAAATTATTTTTATTTTAAATCTTATATGTCAGGCATAGTTCGCATTATGAAGATTTTCTAAACAATTTTTAAAGTTTCTGTGATTCCCCGCACTTTCATTCCCTCATGCTAAAATTTTGTTATAAATATTTTTTTTCTCATAATTTCACACGCGTTGCAAGTCTTTGAAAGGACAATATAATGTGAAAGCCTTCCTGTTTGTTTACCAATAACAGTGGATACATCAAGCAGAGAACTATGGCCAAGTTTAAGCCAGATACTGTTCCCCGAAACTGAGAACTCTTCCCGCGTTAATCCTTTATACATATTCTTCTCCCTTTCCTCGATACCGTCGAGGCAGCAACTTTGTAGCAACAGATTTTTTTTCATAGCCATCATTGAGAAGAACAAACCGACGAATTTATCGTTCAGTGAACAGATTCACAGCAAATATTTATTCTAAATCCGAAAAGCCCCATTTTCAAGTTCTAGTAAACGAAAGATCACAAATTTTACATTTTGTCAAGTTCGCTAACTCAAAAAGCAAGATGAAACGCAAGGACAATAACAAAATCCGTCGTTTAATTAACGTTAAATTCACTCTTTCCACTTAATTATTCGGCAGATTTACTTCTGAATGAACTATTTTGTTCTAATATGTGATAGTTGCCTTGAATATTGTGAGATCTTCTAGCAGATCTGTTTTGCGTCATTTTCGAACCGTTACTTCCCTTACGATATTGATCTTTCGGAAACCTTTTCAGCAACACGGAATTGATGTTTAGAGGTTTAAACAAGCACTGAGCCTTTGTTAGAAAGCCAAGAATATAATACATATAAGAGAGACCGTTATTTTAGAGAAGGCGAGGCACAGAGATGCTTCGCGGCATCTCTGTATGTATGGGGCGTGATTAATGCGTGGGATCTGATTTTTGGCGAGATAACGCTTCACAAAGTTCGAAGAATGAGCAGGCGCATTGTCATCCAGCAAACTCCACGATCCCGGTTCCTTGTACTCAGGCCTGATGTGATTAATCCGGCGCTTCAGACGTTTTAACACCTCTACGTAATACGCAGCATTCACGGGGCACAAATTCTTTGTGTATCAGGGCTTTGGAGTCGAAGTAACCGATGAGCATCGTCTTTACTTGAGATTTTTTTTGGCGCACTTTTTGAGGCCTCGCACGGCCCGGCCTGAGCCAAGCGGATGACTGGCACTTCGTGGAAGGATCGTATTGAAAGCACATAGTTTTGTCTCCAGTCACGATTGAGGTTAGAATGCCCGGAGTGGTGTCGCAAGTCTCGATAAAATCTTGACAACATTGGATGCGAGTTTTTTTCTGCTCTGGTGTGAGAAAGTACGGAACAAATCGAGAGTAGACCTTCCTGCGATTAATTTTTCCTTTCAAAATCAACGCGACGCTATCCTTGCTCATGTTCAGTTCGTCTGCCAACATTCTGAGAGATATGTGGCAATCCTGCTGCAGTAGCGCGCGCACGCGAGCCTCGTTTTCGTCGGTAACAGCTGTTGCCAGCCGGCCGCTTATCTAGTCATCTTCTTGAACAGACTGAACCACGTGTAAACAGTTGTACGCGACATAACACCTTCACCATAAGCCGAATCGACCTTTTTTTTTCGTTTCCGCGAAAGTTTTTTTTAAGTTTATAGCAGAATTTAATTGCGGCACGATGTTCAAATTTCTCATCCATCGTAGAGCTTACACCGGCGTATTAAACACACGTTCATTCAAGCACGTCTATCTCGGCAACTAATGAACGGATACTGGTGAAAACACTCCAGAGAGGGATGTAGCAACATAGTACCGGTGTCGTCCAAGAGGTGGCGCCACTTGTACAAGCGCTAGAAAATAAGTTCGGGAACTTTTCCGACATACTGTGTAGACTATCAAAATTCGAAGAAATATAACAGGAAGTCATTTTGGAAGTTTTAAGAAGGCGAGCAAAAATTAATTTTTTTTAAATTCAAAAAGTGCATAAGAATTTTAATATAAGACGAATAAAACAAGAATGAAAGATGAGTTATAACATGAGATTTGTAATGAGATGAAGATGAATTATAACAATTTTGAGAGTTTTATTCCTTTTTGCTTAAAAATGAAGGCAAATTTACCAATGCAAATAAAGTTCTAGTTATTTTCGTCGAATACTGCTGAAAAACGAGTTTGTTCGAAACGATAACGTTGATTCTTTCTAAGCTGCCTTGCTTTAGGTGTTAATATGAGCGTAACAGCAAACCCCTAAAGTATGAAAATATCTCGTTACATCCGAATTGGTTTTTTATGAATTGTTTTAATATTCTTATGACAAGGATGCTGAGAGTCTCCCGAAGTTTACACGATCACTAAGAAGCGCTCTTGATATATAATTAGAAATAATGGGACGCAGTTTACCAGTTCAAAAAATATGGGAGAACAACTGAACAATTACTACCAAGTAAAATCTTCCTTTTTTCGGAGAAAATTTGTCGTGAGTGAAGTAAATTATAAAATAGATTATTATTCTTGCTGGGTTTCATTGTATTGGTAAATAATACATTATTATTGTTACTGGGTTTCATTGTAGGCCTGCGGCCACTGTAGGCGTTTCAGGCGTAGGCCTGCGCTGTCTCTCTGAAATATGTTTCGGTCTTTGCAGATAGTTCATTCTGTTGCACTATAGGAGCTAATATGGAACCTCCAGTTCTGTCGTCGCCAGATGTTTCAATTCCTCTGCTTGCCACCTAAGCGGCTCGATCCGTTTATTAACTAGGCTTGGAAAGTCTAGAAAGGTGGGAAGAGGATATAATTGTGTTCTAGCCTGGAAAATGAAAATGACAGGATCCTTGCCTGGAGGATAATAACTGTTATCCTCTAGGCCTAACTTTTGTCGACTCCTTGGACGCCCAGTCATTTCGTTTGTTGATCTAGTAGATTTAGAGACTTGTAAGGTATGCTGCTAGGGGTCTTAAGGCATTTCTGTTCACCTCTGGGAGTTGATTGGTTCGCGTTGTGTTCGGGTGCGGCCCAAAAGACTAGGCTTATCCCACCGTCATTCCAGGGATTTCAAGCCGAGCCTATGCTCTTACAGAACGTTTAACATACTACTCTGAAAGTCTTTCGCAAGTACTAGCTACAGCTGCTAAACAGAAAAGGTTATAGCTTAAAGGGCTTAAGATCTTAAGCTCATATGTCAGCTGGTACAATTACTAACACCTGTAAGATCTTCAAATCTGCCAAATCATTAAAAAATCTTATTTTGAATCTTTTAAATATCCAAAACGGTCACTCTCGCACTTGTTCTCCGATTGTTATTAAAACGCAAAATGACGTGGATTCTGCCATTTCCAAAATGAACACACACAAAAGTGATTACGAAGATGATCAAGATCGTGATGTTTGATCTTTGCCTCGTATTCTTCTAATCCTCATAGCCCGGCAGCAATTTATCTTATGTTGGTATCGACAGTTATTTTAAACATTTCAACTCTCCACACTACAGCTTTCAATTATAGCTCTCCGGAGGCTAATTTTGTTGCTTTTTATTGCCATGATCTTAAAACGTCGAAACTAAACGTTCCCGAACCAATAAAGCCGTGGCAAACGTCTTGAGAAAATGAAAAGCAAATATTAAGCAAAACGATGAGTAAAAAACATGAAAAATAAAAAATGGATAAAATACGGAGACGAATGGAACGGCGGCAGTTAAGCGCGGTGGACCAAGTACGCTGAGCAAAATATACATTTATAAATTCAAATTAAAATGGTCTTTCGCGGGTTCGGTTGTCTGCTTCGATCTGGTTTTTCGGAATGTAAATTAAGTTGATTAGATCTTGTTGAAGAATGTTCCTCGCACTTCACCTCCACAAGATGAAGATTTATTTCGAGTAACTAGCGATGTTTTCCTTTTCAATGTCTTATTCGTCTGTTGGTGTTTCAATCGCGTACATTATCGATCATGAGGATCTTTCGAATGAATGCGTTCCATGCATGTTCTTGGCAAAAAGAACATTCGATTGTTTTGACGCATGAGTATCTTTCGTCAGATCAACGTTTTTGTAGCTACTTGTGCGTTCACGAGATAGGGAAGGAACTTGAAAGTTTTCCAAGATGACCTAATATATGAAATCTAATATATGCATAACAAATGATCAGGTTCAGTTAGAACACTTGATTTTGTTTTTGTTGCTGTTATTGTTTAAATACGAAACAAAACAAAAAAATAACAAAAAGTTGCTCCTCGATTCAGTTAACAATCAACAATTAAGATAAGATCATTCGGTTGGAAGCTCTGAGAATTTCTTTTCTTCGAATCGGCTATTCTTTCTTCTTCTTTTTTTCCTAGGAGGAATTCGTAAGAAGGCACAACTGGGTATGGAAATAAAAGATCAGAAACCTTGGGTGGAGCAGCGTGGAAGCAATTTCTCGGGTGTATTGTATCGAAGTTGTTCAGTTCAGACTCTGATGATGATGATCATCATCATCATGGGAGTCGTGACCAACACGAACGATGAGGTCAATTGCTTTGTATTTGATATAAAACTTGATGAATTGTTAATGGAATTTGATTTGAGTTTATTACCAGTAGGTCAGTGAATTGTAAGTGATGAAGTGCTTTCGAGAGGGGAATGATTATAGACAATTAGATGTTTCTAAAGATAGTTTTAATGGTACCATTAAGATAATATGATGCAATTTTTTTTCTTCATTATTCAAACGTTTTTGTCGGGTATACGTAATTTCTGAAAGCGAAATTAGCTTTGAAATCCAAACCAAAATAATTAAATTTTGAATGAACCCGCGAAATTCAACGAGGTCTGTCGCATTTTTCAATGTTATAAACTACGCAACCCTTCCAATTCGATCGCAGAACACATTAAATTTGGATTATCCTGTACAATCCAGTGGCATGGCCCTTGCCCTTAAATGCTTCTGTCTTATTTGGCATGGTCTGTTTTTATGTTCAAGTTGTTCATGTGGAAACCGGTTGGAAATCTAAACTTCAGATTTGTCTCCATTCACTTGTCTTGCATATAAACATTTCCCTCTTAAGTTTGCATCCTGAGCTGTCAAACCGGGCACACTCAGCTGTCAAACCAGGCATACTGAGCTTGGGTTTTCAGGTGAATACAGAGGTTGGGGCCGTTTAGTCCTTAACACGTTCAAATCTGTTATTTATTCATATGACAGCGGTTGTTTGCCGCAGTACTCTTTTCGTTATCACTGGCTTTGCAGCATCGTTAAGTCCATTCAAATAAAATTACAAACATGAGTCAACCACAATTGTCCACGCCTCCAGAGCAAACTGCGTTTGGGGAACAATCGGTTAACGCCAACGAATGAGAGGCATTGTAGTCCATACCGGGTTGTTTGTGTTAGAAAAAGCTTTGAAACACAGCAGTTTTCTCGCCAGTTTTATTATATTATAGATCCTTTTTTTCACATAATTGTCATTCATTCGTGAAAATTTGTAGTAACGTCACACCAGTATCCTTAAACCATCTGCATCGAATTTTGCCGCCAGGTAGAGTTACCTCACTTGACAACCGCAACCTTGAAGTCCTCGTCATTTCCTTACTACGATCTAACACGGTACTTTGTCCAATGCAAGAAGAGGAAGTTGTTCATGTTCATTCCAAAAAGAACAAGTTCGGCACTCAATGGAAGATGTCCCTAAAGGTTCTCAACGAAAATCCTAAATAATCTTATTGATTGAGGTAGTGATGTGCGTTGTAAACTATTTGCGACATCTAAGCTGGTTTGCCCTGATCGATTTAGTAGTAAGATCCTGTCGACATCACCGATTTTTGAACTGAAACACAAGTTTTGAACCTTTACCTCACTTTATAATTCGGTTCTCAACAGTAGGGACACAATTCACCATGAATTTCAGAAGCTGTAAATCTTTTTGCGAGTGCCGATTGTCACGACTATTGTGACCTGCATTCAGCAGTTGGCAAACGTCTACCAGTGTTTAAAAATAAGAAGACGCACCTAGACTTTGATTTTCGATTTTCATTTCCATGGCATAGTTTCGTTTGAATGTTAATTATATGAAAAAATAAGCGAATAAAAATGAAAAAAAGAAAAAGAAAGATTAGGGGGGAAACAAGAAGAAAAGAAGGAAAAAGGCAAAGAAAAAGATCGTACCTAGGGAGCTGCCAGCTTCAGGCAGCAATTAAACTATCATATTTGAATGAAGTTCATGGGCATTCGTCTCAGCGTTGCAAGTGATTCCAAAACATGTTCTATTTACTCGAGACCTCTGCCATTAAATTAACAGAAAACATATTATCTTGAGCGAATAATGAATGAAAATACACAAAACATTTCAACGTACAGGTGATCCTGACAGTAAAACGCCCTGTTTTGCTCAAAGTAGTCGCTTTGATAAAGTGTCGCTGTTTTGCCTATTCGATTTTATTTATATTTATTTTTATTTAAATAAATTAAATATTGTGGTCAATTTTGAGAGAGTTTTGCGCATTCCCATTACAATACGTAGGAGGTTCTGCGCCTAAAAAAGCTAAACTGAATCTGAGTTGACTATTAAAAAAGAAATTTAAAAAAAAAAAGATAATTAAAGTTTATTGACAAAGGAGGAGTTTCTATTCCAGAAGTCTTGCAGGACAGTGCGCGACCTGGCATCTCGTGCCTTAATGAAGGTAGGGATGAAAGGATCGCCTCAAGATGGCTTTAGTCCGAACGATGTTTTGAGCTTTTCCAAAAAATGAGCGGAACAAAACTTCATCCATCTTTAGCGTAACGCTCGATTGAAACCTTTCTTTTATGGTAGTAGACGTTAAGCCCAATGTAATTCAGTGTCGATTTCGGACAAAATTTCAGGACAAAGCAATTTTATGGCGACGATTATATATGCGTGTATAGTATAGTAAAATGCGTGAAAGGACCTAGTATGGAATTAAAAAGAAGGGGTAACAAAAAATTTAACCTTGCCGTTATTTCGATTATTTCTTGGAATTCTCAACGAGAGGATTTCAATCGGTTCGTTCGATCGTAGCTCAATAAACGCTGCCTGCTATTGTGGTCTTCCAAACCAGCTTGCAGCCTTATATTGATCAAAAGAACGATGTTGACAAATCCGGGGCGTTTTTATCCTGTATGAAAATGCTAGCTAGAGCCCAATCAACTTTTCTGCAGCTCCGACCTTCCCCGATGTGGCTGCTATGTGTTTGGGCCTCTCAAGTTATCTTATAAAGGAGAGTGTTTTGACACTAATCAATAGGTTAAAAAGTTGGTTCGAATCGCGCTGGACATACGAGTGAAGACATTCTTTGAAAAAAGGAAAAGTGTATTAGTAAAGAGGGGGGAAATGTCGGAAAAAACTGTATTTTATGTAAATATTAAATAAATTAAAATTCGGAAAAGGCTCGTGTGTGTTTCAATGGGCCTTATAACAAGCTTTGAAAGTTCGCAATCTGGTTGACTTGAAATTTCGTCCCTGCTAGTATAATTTATCGATTGATTTACCAACTAATAAACCAGTCCGACAACCAATTGCTCAATCAATGGAAAACTACAAGTTTATAATTTATTTCTTTCTTTTGTAATGTTATCTTGGATTTTTTTCGCAATGTCATTATAATTTTCAAATAAATTTCTTTCAATTCGATGCTGATCTGCATTTTGAAGACATAATTGCATTGTTATTTTAAATTTACCGTGAAAACATTTTAACAATTATTAGGAGTCAAAATGCAGATTAAATTTCAGAAAATATTTTCCACCATTTTATTCTGATAAATTAAACATATGGAGATTTTTTTTTTGCTTTTCTGCCATTTTAATGAATCCCATCCGGTCTCATTGAAAGCACAAATTTTTATTTGACTAAATCCTTGTCACCTTCACCGAATGATCGTTATCATTTGCAATCAATCCGCAGAGTCATCAAGCGATAAATTCAGCTCGTAAAATATGACATGGATTGCAAATTAAGGCTTTCTTCTTTGCATATTCATAAACAACTTATTTAAAAATAAAAATGATAAAAGAAACGCAACACACAAAAAACATAAAAAAAAACGTCAACTTGTTCAAAGTCGCATCAACTTCTGGCCTGCTGCCTCCGCGCGTAAAAGATTTGTGGTCTTTTGAGAGTGCTGCGACAATGATGAAAATATTTTTAACGCCAACGAATTATTAAGTCGAAGTATTGGCTATAAACTGGTTGAATTGGTTTCTTTATTGTGGCCGTAAAGAAAAAGACGAAAACCAACAAAAAAAAAAAACAAAAAAAAACGAAGCAAGATACAAACGTCTGACATGACGTTTTGTGGAATTTGGCATCTAAATCCGTCCATGAAGAAATTATGTAAATTTTGAATTTAACATACCGAATTGATAGGTCTTGTGATTTGGCACTCATTTGAATTTATTTTTAAATAAACCTTTAAAAAAATCTTCAATTTTTTTGTAAGTCTTTTTTCGCGCACTCGAAAAAAATATCAATAGCAAAAAATATAAAACCCGATTCCAGCTTCAAGAGGGGAAAAAAACAAGCGAACATCAACTATTAAAAATTGTTTTCATCAACGCCAGGATGAATAAAATTAATTTCCTTTTTTTTGTGATTTTATTTTTCCGTCATTTTCCCGCTAGACAAGAATTAATTTCATTTGTTATTTTCTTTCCAGGTTTTTTGACTTTTTTATTTTAATTTTTATTTTTTAGGCATTGTCTACAATCGTGATGGAGTCGTTAGAAAATTTGGACAAGCCATAGCAGCTGTAGAATTGGTGAATAAATTAAAAATGGCAATTTGGAAAATTTATGCATTTCGTGATTAGAACAGTTAAAATTTTAAATTTATTCGACTAACGAAATGGGAATTGTATGTTTTTAGTGGAGCCCAAGTCTGCTGAGGTTATTGGCACATATTTATAAGTGAATATCTTTAGTATGAAAAGTTTTCGTGGAACTTGTATATAAGAAACGAATTTCCAAAATTCGCGATGGTATTTGACGGTTTTGCTGAGTCATCAGTTAGATATGAATCAATTATGATGAAATTGTGAAATAGCTTTTATATTTCCACAAATATTTGTTGGTAAATAATTAAGATCCAGTTTAAGTGCCATCGGTGGCAATCAACAAATTTTTATGAGACATTCTGAATAGATTATTAAACAAATAACACGGTTGCCAAAACCATTAACTTAATTGGAATTAAACTCGAAATTTTTTGCAAAAACCGTTTTTCTTTTTTTTTGGATACGTTATTCCTCTTTAGAAAGAAAGAGATTTTCAAAAAGTTATTCGAATATTCTGGAAATTATAACGATGCTACCACCTGCTGGTGGTTCCTCGTAGCTGTTCACTTACAGTATTGGCACAAAACAAATAACAAAATATCAAATCATTTACGACTTCGCCCATACCTCAGCGGGGTTTTCATATTTAATACTGCTTTGTTCAAAACAAGTGATCGTTTCCAAATAATCAATTCATTGCCTAAATAAATTTAAACAAAGTTTGTAAAATTTCCATACTTTGGAATTGTTTTGAAAAAATATTGATTTTGACACGGCTCAAAATAAAGTACGAACTATGGAAACACTAATCTTTGCACTCAAAGACAACTGTAGATCGATGAATCATGCGCTCAGCCATGTTAACTAGACGTAAACAAACAAAAACGTCATTCACTTCCAGTAGCGATAGCTCTCCTTCCTTAATATTTTGATTGTTTTTGGTTATTTTGTGTTTATTACGCACCGGATATATGAAAATCTACTTGCAAGTCTGAAATCTTATTTTGAAAGACTGACATAGTGGACTGTCATACTCGAAAATCGCAAAAAAATATTAAGTGTATTTCTTCAGTTCGAAAAATCTGGCAAGTATCAGGAACACGATTCCGTGGCCGAAAAACGTGAGAGTGGACGTAAACGCTCAAGCTCAGCTAGACAGGACAGACAGGATGCTATTATTATACGGGAAGTTTAAAAAAACCTCGAAAATATTGAGTCGAAACTTGTTCTTAAACAGCGTATTCGCTAAGACAATGAGTCGACTATTACACCAACAATGGATAATGAAAAAGTTCGCATTACGACGTTCGCTCATCAATAAGCGTAATCGGATCAAGCGTATTCATTTTGCGTAATATAAACTTAGTCACAAAAGTCTACGTACCCCCAAAGAATATGTAGAATTCGAATGAAAACAACAGAAAACTGTATCGGTGTTTTTGAAATATATATCTTTAATTGATAAAAATTAACAAAGTTCTTATAAAATATAAATATTTTCACTTAATTGACATTTAAATACGATAAACGAAAAAAACTAAAAAAGTTGTGACAACAAAAGTCTACGTACGACTGCTTCATTCGGCAAGTGAAAAGAGTGCCGTTAGAATGATCACCGTTCAACTGCAAAGGGACGATGTTGTTGGGCTTAGTGAAAGACGAAACGTGAATATTGCGAGTAGTGAAGAATAAATTTCGCCGAAATGAGTTCAAAAAGGAGAGAAGTTCCAGTAGCTGTTCAAAAAATAATAATAAAGTTAAAAAGTGAAAGTAAATCTTTAAAAAATATCGCGGAAACGCTAGGATTGGCAAGGACAACAGTTCAAACAATAATTAAAAACTTCTACGATACTGGAAGTTATGAAACCGAGCCAAGATCTGGTCGACCTCCTGTTCTCAATGAGCGCAATCAACGCGACATCGTTAAAAAAGTAATAGCGGAACCGATATTAAGTGCCCGGAAGGTTACGAACGATATTGAAAACTCACTGGGAATTAAAGTTCATCCAGAAACTGTACGACGCTGTCTTAGAAAAGCTGGATTGAACAGCAGAAGTCCCCGTAAAAAGCCTTTCATAAGTAAAGCCAATTGGGCCAAGCGCCTTGAGTTCGCCAAAAAGTATTATAAGATACATGAGAGCGACCCAGACTTTTGGAGTAAAGTTATCTTTACAGACGAGTGTAAATTTAACGTTTTTGGGAAGGATGGCAGGATCAAAATATGGCGCAGACGCAAAGAAGAATGGAAAGTGAAAAACGTGCTTCCTACTTTCAAACATGGAGCTGGCTCTGTTATGATCTGGGGCTGCATGGCGGCGAGTGGAGTTGGTAGAATACATTTCATCGAGTGTACCATGGATCGGTATATCTACTTGGATATCCTAAAAAGTAGCTTCTTGCCCAGTGCAGATGATGCTGATTGGGTTCGGGTTATATATTTCAACAGGATTGTGACCCTAAGCATACTTCTGGAATTATCAAGGAATGGCTTCTGTACAACGTCAGGAAACAACTCCACTCTCCTCCTCAGTCCCCAGATCTTAATCCCATAGAACATCTATGGGATGAACTGAAACAACGTATCCATAAACTGGGAGTACGCACCAAGAATGACCTCAAAAAAGCACTAACAGAAGAATACGCAAAAATCCGACCAGAATTCACAGAGAAATTAGTCTGTTCAATGCCATCAAGGTTGCAAGCAGTTATTGACTCCAAGGGCGGGCCAACAAGATACTGAGGTGCATACAATTTCACAACAAAGCAGTCGCACGTAGACTTTTGTTGCAATTACTTTTTGAGTTTTTTTTCCTTTATTGTATTTAATTAAGTGAAAATATTTATGTTTTATGAGAACTTTGTTAATTTTTATTAATTAAAGATATATATTTCAAAAACGCCAATACAGTTTTCTGTTGTTTTCATTCGAATTCAACATATTTTTTGGGGGTACGTAGACTTTTGTTACTAAGTGTATGCGGAAAACCCAATTTCCTTCTGGATGATGTTTGATCGGATGAAAGTAAATTTGGACTGTTCGGGACCATACCACTATCTGGAGTTTGCGTGAAGCTTCCGAACAAAAATGTTCAATAGACTGTGGAACACGATGGTAGTAACATTGTAATGTGGGGGTGGTTCTGGTGTGACAGAACCGGTTCTTTTTTACAGAATATTAATCGCTGAAAACTATATTGACGGTCTTTCAAAAAATCTCGCATTCTTATTGCAAGTTCGGCTCGAGAATGGCTATCCGAAGCATAGGGCTTTTAAAATCCAAGTCCTTCAGGCGAAAATTTGGATTCGAAAATAGAAAAACTTTGCTCATTAAAACTTTGCAGACAGTGCCGGGAATCAACTGATGAGCGTTACTTGACGTTGAAAGTATGCCACATCGCCTACATCGCATTCATCCATTCTAAGGATACGAAGTAAAGAGCTTTGATCAAGGAATCTTTGTTTTAAGGGTAAACATGCTTTATGATTTTCAAAAAATTGATTATTATTATATTTTTTTGGAAATAATATGTAAACAGAAATATCATATTAAAATTTTATAAAGATCGAAATCGAAAAAAAAAACAACGAAAAATTCCACAGTACCCATTCAACAGCTCGAGGCAGACACAAGTCATGCCAACACATCGGCGAAGAAGCTTCGAAAATCGGGAAATCCAACATTTGATGTACACGTTAATCGAACGGCAGGGTACAGTTTGATTCATTTTTTCCTGGTATTTTCAACGTTACAACAGTCTGTTAAGTCTAAAGTATGAGATAAAGATGTTTCTTTCTCAGAAATATAGACAACGAGGACTACGTTTCAAACTTTGTGTATCGAGTGATTACTGCGAACAAAAGATTATTAATTCGTGTCCGTTAATTGTGACTGGATGCGAGATCAATCTTGATTGGTGTTTGATTGAGTGGCATCAATATGTTTTATGATCTCATAAAACTTGGAAGTGGAATGATTTCCTCTGTTTATTATACAGTTCGATCGATTCGATCGCCATCGTTGTGATCGATCAAGCGATACTCGAGGCTGTTGAGAAAGAAAAATTCTTGTATGCTCAGCGGGCAGAACCCAAAAATTTTGACGATTTTTGGCCGTTTCAGGAAGCGGTTTTTGGGAAAGAAGAGGCTATATATTTATATAAGAAAAGGGTATATATTTATTGGAATAGTGGTTTTAATCTAAAAATACTGCAAAAAAGGTGCCGTTTTCAAGTCAAGTTACTCCAAAACTTGTGAACAAAAAAAGCAACAATGGGCACCGAAGAGATTTAGTATAGATTTAAAGAACGCTTTAAACGCGTTTTCTCATAAAAGTTTTTTTTTATGACTAACCTAAACACGAGCTCATAATGTCGGTTGAAAGGTCATGCATGAAAATTCACTAGAAGGTTTGATAAATGGAAAAATTGATTAAAAATTCAAAGAACGAAATTGGTGGAATGAAAAAATTTGATTTACTTTTTTCAAAAGTCCGCCATTTTTTCACCGAACTTTTGGAGAACTTGGAGCATTGTCCAGTTAAAAATCTTTCTTTCTAATTTCTATTTTAGTTTTTTTCTTGCAGGCGTGCCGTCTCGAAGAACTATCCACGATGGATACTCCTTTTTTTAGGGCAGCCCAACTTCGAGGGCATTCTGTGTAGAAAACATCAAAAAATTTTGAAAAACAATATTTTTGAGTGATTTCAGAGATACTTTTTATAATAAAAGAGGATTGACTTGATTGTATAGTAAGGAGGCTTATAACCAAAATCACGGTCGCAAACATATCTGAGCAACTCATGATTATCCTCAAGTTTAGGATCTCCGAAAGTTAACTATGTCATGCACGAAAGAATCAAACTAACAAGACAAAGCAATTTTTCTTTGATTTTCATTGTCTTGTTAGGCTGATAGACAATTTTTTCAACAGGTGGTAGGCTTTTGATGAAAAGTGGGTCCTATGCAAGAATTTATACGATAACTTGCAATAAAGGAGAATCGAATCATTTTTCGATTGGATGCTTACATTCAAAAACATTTTTACTATTTGTTTGGCGGAATAATCCCGAGGAGTCAATGCTTCAGCGAAATAAATTTACTTCACTATCGAATTTTCAATCATCGCAATGATTCCAACATTTAATGCGTGATTAGCATCCTTGTTTTGCTAAACTTTATGCAGGAACTTATGATCGCAATCGTACGAAACTACACTTACCTGTAACTACCCAGAACAAATTAATGAGAATTGCCAGGTAACGTTTATCTCAACACTATTTTCTCTTCAAACGTCTAGGATCCGTAGCGATATATCTATATCAGAAAAGGTTTTAAGGGTTTATTTGCTGGAGTAGAGCTGTCCTATGAGTCTTTATGTTCTCTGAAGCAGAGATCTTCTGGTTTAAACCTTTTTTCAATGACAAGAAAAAAGCCTCCAACCTGACAAAAAACGTGACGGTGAATCCTTGTAAATTGGCAAGTGTCAAATCATTTGTTAAGTTGGGGAAGACGGAAATGAAAAGGACAAATTCGAACGGTTTGTTAACACGGCCAGGATATAATGTACTGCACACACCTTGCTGTGAAGAATGGAAACAAACTAAAGGAGTAAACCAAAGGATCTTTACTTCCAGCTTCGATGTGAATACACATCGGTAAGCCGGAACTCCATTTAGGCTTTAACATCGGTAAACTGAATTTGAAACTTCGGAAAAAATAGTCAAAATCTTTCAAATATGTTCCTAAACATATTCTTGGAATTTAATCATGAGCTGTATGCTCCTTATAACTTGAGTGGGCTGTCAACATGAAGCCTTCGGATAACAAATGAACTATCAAGGGCTCTATAAAGGACTGAGCAACTAAAAAGCCCCTAATAGGAAATACGCGATGAGAGGAAGCAATCGACACAGCCTGCCTTGTTCAACATTCGCTTATCAATCGTTGCCAATAGACTAACACTAATGGAGGCGTTTGATTTGCGCTGTAGCGCCATTGATGATGAAATTATTGGATTAAATGAAATGAAAACTTCAACGATAATATATGAAAAAATATTTGTATGCATTAATAATTGTTGGATTTTTTAGGAGACTGATAATAGCATGAAATACAATTATAAATTTTAAACGATTACAAGCGATAATTTTAACTGAAATTTTTACTTCGGGAAGTCAAAATATGTCATAAACTTATGTAGTGCATGTTGACGCTGATTAATTTTCTTATCAGCGAAAAGGTTCAGCCGGTTGATAACGTTAAGAGAGACAATACAATTTAAAAGGGATACTTGATACGATTTCAGTGATTGTTTCAAGACTATGAAGCTAGTAAATATAAATACTTTTGAAATATTTCCAAATCCAGGTAAGCCTCCTTGACAAGCTATAAAAGCAAAAGCAGAAGCAGTAGTAGTAGTAGTTGTAGTACTAGTAGGTAATGAAGGCCTTAAAAAACTATCTAAAACATGTATTCGAAGGTAGTTTCTTTCGCTACCCTCAGCACGAAACGCAAACCTCTTACAGAGATTTGTTTTGAAGTATATCCTTTGTTGTGACGTTGCATACATTCAAGTGACGTTCCAGTAAATGTCTTTTGCAGAGATATTTGAAAAGGAGTCAATTCACTAGGCGTATCACCTTTTGAACTTCTTGCCAAAAATGTGAAGATTTTTAAGCTCGTTTTTGTGACGTTTATCGGTCTCCTCTATCTTACGTCAAAAATTCTTCAAGGAATTTGTCGAGTAATCCGTTTACAATTTATAATATTTTCAATACTTTCCATCGCCACTGTTTTCCTTCATTTCCACGACCAACCATTCCCACCGTCATCCATCGCATTATCCGGCTCTGGATCGAAATCGGTTAATCCCATTTGTAGTTTCTCTTGCTCTAAATACAGAAACGCTAAAGTATTGTATTATTAATAATAATAAATATCCACTATAATCACATGGTATTCATTTTGTTGACATTGGCACTTGGTTGCTCATTTCATTACAGACAAACATTGCAGACGTTATCTCCGGAATATTTATTATGAAAATATTAACTTGAGCAATGGAAATATACTAAAAGAGTACTTTATTTTTGTATATTATATTAGCTCACATGTTTTCAATGGATTATGCGGTGCGGAAAGAAGGGTAGTAAAATATTTTCATAGCGATCTATCAACGAGTACGTGTTCAATATATGCTAGAGAATAAATGAAAGGGGATCAGTGGAATGAGGTTTGTTATTTATAGAATTTTTGTATTTTTTAATTAGACAAGCAATTTCACTGGATGCGTATTCTGCGCAGAGTGGAGTAATATTGATAAATAATGGAAAATACTTGGAGATATTTTGTTTATAATTTTTATTTTTATAGCTGCATCGGAGTGAGGTAGCTTCCGCGGGATGAATAAATTAGTTGTTATGCAATAAACTGGATGCGTTTGCTTGCTGCTGATTTTGAAATATCCAGGAGCTGCCAGTTGAAATAGATAGAGCTCGAACATGAAGATGAATTGAACATGGATTGGGTTTATCATTTTCAATTTTTTTTCCAACGTTCTCAGGGTGTCAAAGTAGGTGTTTGGAGGGCAGTCGAGTAACTTTCTACTGTTGGGCGTCCTACAAGGGCGTAAACAGCTTCACCTCCCTGCGACAAAAAATGGTGTCTTATTTACGATATATCGGAACTGTTGGTTTTGAAAAACGTGTAATTTAAAAAATCATTGTCATGTGTCATTAGTCACCCATTGCACAGGGGAACTGTTAAAATGTCCATCCTTTTATTATTCAAGAGCAATTTTTTATGGTTGGAAGGTTATTAAAGTCTTAAGAGTTGGATTCCAAGTGGCACAAACCCAACTGAACCACCGACTAACTACCTCTCATGTCAACCGAAGTTTCCCGCCTCGAACTGTTTAACACATTGCTTCGAGGTAAACCTCCTTATACTGCGCGGAATGGTACCTACGGGTTACAAGAATTATTTCTCTCTCTCTCTAGAATTCTTTCTTTTTTCTTAAAAATGCTTGTGCCAGAGAAGAGATCTTTCCACTATCGACGTCTCTAACCGATCAAGTATGCCTTTTTGGCAAAGTATCCTTTCCATAGAGTGCGCTAGATTCACTGACATACTGAACTTTAAAGCCTTCTTAGTTTTAGATGAGCCTTCATGAAGTAATCGATGCCACAGTCACAAACCAACTTTTTTAAGAGCTCCGACTATCTGTTGCTTATCTGCATATATAAAACGTGTGGAAGAACAAATCAATGCAGATGCATTGTGCGCTTTTAAAAGCATATTTGTTGCATTACGTAACTCTGTTTTCGTTTCAAATCAATTTTGACTTCTTATAGATTTTCCAATATATCGCTTTACAGATAGCAAGTCCATAGTATATGATCCTCATCCAAATGGTGTGCATTGAAACTAGAATGTCTAGCGATTTTTTCTTTCAAAGAATCGTAACTGAATCAGAACGCTAAGTTGTAATTTCTAGGAAAGCAACATTCAAGATATGTTCAAAATGTAACGAGAATTCTAAAATTTAATGGGTTGCATTAGCTTGATTGTCAGGATTTCAAAAATTTCTGTGTAGTACATGTAAATTTGCCACCATGAATGCTGGGATGCGAAATAGCGAATCAAATGTCAAGATCTGGTTCAGCCAGTTTAAGCGCAGGAAACAAAGTGTCAATTAAAGTGCCACTAGAAACAGTGAAAAAGGGCATTGCGAACTAAATAAATGATGTTTCAAATAATTGAAATTGCTGCATTTAAGAGGAAAGGAAGCTTTGGCTTCACCCTAGCAAATAAAACCGAAATATCAGCGAAGGAAACGAAGTGACGTCAAAAAACTCTCAAAAAACTTAGTGCTTACAGACCACACCCTACTGAACCAACAAGACCGACCATCAGCAAACGTATAACACAAGTGTCCAAAGAAAAAAAATGAGTACTTGTAGAGCACTCTATTCTAGATTTTTTGAGCCTTATTCTCAGGCGTTTCTTTGCAAAAAAAAGTTAGAAAACCTTGTGACAACTAAACTGATAGCTCTGTTGGGTCTCTGTTGGGTCTCTGTAGGGCGACATATGCAATGAAAAGGAGTGGTACTATTGGACACTGTACAAAAATATTGATCAAAAGGCATAAAAACTCATTTCATTACACGAGTACAATACTCGATCAGGTGGAGTATATATATATAAATAAGACATTTGAAAAATGTCAGCCCGAATTAAATTGTGTCGACGAATGCAAGTATTGAAATCATACATCAGTATAATTCAGTACGAGATCTTACAGTGTTCAATGTTAAAAAAAACGGGAATGATCCTTCTTTATCAGAACAAGTCTGCATGGTGTTATTATTTATAACACTATTATTTATAACATTATTTTCTGCAGAAGAATACCTTTTGAACCATTGACATTCTCACCCTTTGAGGAAACTCCTTCGTCAAAAATTGAAAAATTCTGAATTTAAAGAAACAAAAGCGCTGTTGAAACTGATTTAAAAAAAGAAGGATCACATGAACCTGAGCAACAATTCTCAGAATATTTCCAGGAAACTAACGCAAAGCCAAATAAAGGAAGAAGTATTCAAATCTAGGAAAAATATAACTGGATCTACTCATTGCATCATTGCGCAGCGGCATAGTTTTTTTTTCAAAGTATAGACGAGGGCCGGCTGAAAAGTTATGAGCATAGGGTACCCCCACTACCGCTAATTACTTGAATGAGTACTAGTTGCATAACATCTAATGAGTATATAAACGAACTTTTAGGTAAATATCATCAATACTCTCTGAGTTATTAAATAGTGAACATCACCATGTCTGAGTCATCGCTGCACTTAAGGAAATTGGAGTACCGCGCCGTCATAAAGTTCCTTGTGAAGAAAAGAAAAACGGCTAAGGAAATTTTTGAAGAAATGTCTGAGGTTTACGGAGATTCTGCACCAATCAAACGTTGGGCTCGACTATTCGAACAGGGATGAGAATCATTAGAAGACGACCCGCGCTCAGGCCGCCCAAACACAGCAGTCACGGATGATAACATCGCCAAAGTCAAGAAATTGGTATTGGACGATCGAAGAATAAAAATGTGACAGATAGCTGAGGAGTTGAACATTCAGTTCATTCAGCGAGTTCAAACACAGAAGTTTTTGGACCTCTGTAAGGACAACTTGTAAGGAGTTAGCAGGCTCCCAGAGACTTCTTTCTTTTTAGTAATTTAAAGAAGGACACGCGGGGGCGAAGATTTGGAGGTGAAGACGAATGAAAGGCGGCAGTTGACAAGCATTTTGAGGACAAAAACGAAAAATATATTTTTAGTGAACAATTTAAAAAGACGTTTTTTTGTAGAATTTTCGAAAAACCGTCGCTAATTTATCACTATTGCATTTGTGGTCAAAATCAAATCTCATGCGATAGCCATTATTATACTGAATCTAATACATTTTGTTTTTTTATTTCAAATTTTCAAAGCCATCTCGGAGACAAACAACGCAAAAGCATCCATTTTTCGAAAAGTTACGAACATATGAAAGTATTTTTTTGATATTAATGCTAAAATGTGAATAAAAAAATGTTTTTTTATGTATATTGAGAGTGTCTCTATTAAGCATGAAAATTTTATAATGATATATTTAATAGTTTCCGCAGAAAAAAATGACAAAATAGCATTTCTTTACAGCGTTCAAAGTAGGTAGACCTCCTAATAAACATACGTGAGTTTCTAAAAGGAAAGCGAATGAATGAATTAAAACAATAATGCATGCCCAGGTAATCCAAGAATGCATCTTGCTCCGATCTTAGTTGAAAGAATTTTTTCACTCATGACAAGTTTATAGTAGATTTACATTATAACCAATTTCGATATTCACATCCTCCGCACTCTCCACTCAAAGTCACCCACTGAAAAAAACTTAGGAATGACGCATCCCAACGATTGGTATTAAAATGCCAAGTAGCGTATTAATAATATTTTCAACAGATAAAAGCAACATTTGTTTTGTTACGGGTCATGTAAAGTGTCAATACGTTTACACACAACTTTTCCTCCGATAACGTCCACGTTATAACCTCTCATCATCATGTCGTTGCTTGCAAATATATTTACTACATTGAAATTCGAACAAACACAAAAAGAAACATAATTAAAAATATATGGATTAAATAAAAATCCAAAAACAAAAAAAAGTCAACTCTCTGATAACCTTATACGTAACACTTATAACCCTCATATGAATATGTACATATGTAAATGATAATCGCCTGTGTACACACATGTCATTAATTTTATGGCGCACTTAAGCAAGTTGACTCAAGTGTAAAAAGACTTTTAGTTACATTGGTATTTATCTTTAGGGGCTGGCGGGGATGGTGGGGTCGACATTGCTTGTAAGTATAAAAAGATAAATCTGTTGTGAATATAGAAATAGGAAAACATTAGCAGAGCCGTAAAGAAGAAAAGAAAGAAAATAAAACAAACAAATTAGACGTACATGTGAGCTAGTACGTGGTGGTGAAAAGGAATTGACCCAAAAAGGTATCAAGTGGAGCACACGCGCTTTTAACGCAAGAGGGTAGTTTTGTGTTGTCACAATTGTTGGACGTTGTTTGCTGACGGTTGTTCCAATTTATCACTAGTTCTGCGTTACAATATACTTATGAAAGTTCACGCTTTGACATATTTAAATATTTTTTTCAACTTGTTTGCAGATTTATTTCAAATTTTTGAAACTAATTCTGTTTTTTATTGAGTTACTGGT
Source organism: Stratiomys singularior (assembly GCA_954870665.1). Classification (NCBI taxonomy): domain Eukaryota; kingdom Metazoa; phylum Arthropoda; class Insecta; order Diptera; family Stratiomyidae; genus Stratiomys; species Stratiomys singularior. The sequence goes on along the minus strand of OX940881.1, from coordinate 22,375,257 downwards.
CGCGAGCTTGGTTTTATTTGAACGCAAAGAAGAAAAGCATATCCCACCGTTTCTTTACGTTAGAGTGCAGGTAAATTGAAACAGGATCTTTGGGTGTTGACATATTCTAAAGACTAAGAACCTAGCAACGCATTTGGATAAGTATATCAATGTCCATGGGAATAACTTCAAGTCAGCTAAAATTTTCAAGAAATTACACAGTTTCGCTGTATACACGTGTTTCTTCGACAGGGATGGAAAAATGTTTTTTTATCCTAAGAACGAAGCTCCATCTGTTTCCTTGTGCTATTTTCGGTCTGTTGTTTTGTCCTCCAGGACATTCTTTGAGGATGAAACCACACATTGAAGATGGCATACGGCAGAAATGCGTATGTGTATGATATAAGGAAATAGATGAGGAACGACGAAACTTCGTTTAAAGGACACAGAAAAAATCACATTGCACAGCTTCATATATCAGTCACTTTGGCCGATTTGTGTTTTGTGGGGAGGGCAAGAGTTTCAAGATATTTTCACTTCAAAACAAAATGTTCATTTTTATTTGAATATTATTTGAATTTTCTTATTTTATTTATTTGAAGACAGAATTGGCCTGACCAATTTTGAAGTCTTTTTGAAATAGTAGGACCTTTTTTGACAGTTGAATCCAACCTTTTCCCTCAAATGTATCCAAAAAATTGTCCCTTTGCTGTACTATGAAAATGAAAACTAAAACAGAATTCTACATGAGTACACAATATCTAATGTTTAGATTGTTGCAGACACAACAGTCTCAAATTTTCACTCCACTGATTAGACGCGTAAACTGAAATATTTGTAAATTCCTCCTTCTCCCCCCCCCCTTTTTTGGAAATTTTTTGTGATATCCTTTTCACTTGGAGCAAATCAACGACAAAAAAATCTGTTACGGTGGAAACACTGCAAACTTCAGACACCAGTCTCCATTTAGGAGTACGAAAAATCCATTTTAATCATTTTTCTCTAAGGCAAACTTATAGAAAATCAATGACGTGAGCTACGTCATTGAATTTTGCAACCTTTTTCCAACCAAAAAGTTACTCAAATTTCTTTGGCTAATATGGGTATGTGTAGAGCTAAACCACAAAATTGAACAAGCAGAGAATGGCTATCTAGGGAGGCACTAACTCTAGATTATCCCCATTGTTATGAATGCAACATCTTGTGTTACAGGAGGGTATTACATGTCCATTTCTGCATATAAAACATGTTCAGGTGAAGCAATACTGAACAAAGACTATGAATGCTTCTCGTATAATTCAATAAAGCTACAAATCAAAGTTTAGAAGAGTTCAAACCAAGTATATTTGACACTCAAAAAGATCATAATATGATGCGCGTTATTTATTTTAGCAGTTTTATGTCAGATATTGAGAAAATGGCAGTGTGATGTTGCTTCGTAAAAAAAAACGGGCGATGGTCAGCACATATTGCAGGAATATTGTGTCACTCCAGAAGAATTTGAGGCAAAATGAATATTAAAGAACAATTGCATTTTTCTAAAAACCCTTGTGACATAAGTCAATAACAGCATGAACGATCCCACCATGATATTTTGACAGCAGAGGAATGCTCCCAGGATTGACAGCAGAGGAATGCTCTCCCAGGATCGCTGGCTTTTCTTGCTGGAGTATTCGAGATAAGACCTTCGTGATTCAAAACAGTAGAAAATCATATAAGAGAATATGAGTGTGCGTAATTTCTTTATAATAAAACAATTTTTCAACGGTGAGTGAATCCTTTTCTCAAACAATATTTCTCCCTATGACTTGAACACTAAACTGATTCAAAAAAAAACCTGATAAAATACTTGAGAAAAGTTTCAAAATGAGCTCAAAATTATACAATATGTTCCCTCTACCAGACATGATGTTGACAAACAATGCATTTAGAGGGGCCGAGATATTTTCTCTAAAATTTCGAGGAATAGAGAAATACCGAGGCAAAAAAAGGCTAACCGTTTCGACTCGGTTAGTCTATCAAATTGTTCAGCCTATCATTGTTTATTTTTATGTGAAGTTTATTGTCCTGGAGTCCGATGCGAGAGTATGATCAATATCTGACGTGCACAATCTCTAGCATGCAATATCTGACGAATACAATGGGAGAGAGTGAGTGCGGTTCGTCAGGATTTCCCTCATACCCCTTTCAATTTTTTTCGGTCTTTCATTGGTTTTGGATTACAAGTCCGGCATTGTCATGTAAGAGATTATGGAGTCGATGTCGCCATCAGACAACAATCTTGACCTAGTGTCCAACCTAGAATTAGTGGCACACATTTGATCACCATCTTCTAATCCCATTAAATACAGAGCACAAGCTTTAAGCTGCGTTTGTTGCAGTTTTGCATCGATTCCATTGATGAACTCTGTTTTCCCGGCAATGAATATGGTTTGAGACTTTTACGACAACCGTAGGGTGCACTTATTTTGTCGATACTGACATGAATTATGATGCAATGGATTTAAAACTGTCCTTGTATGTCCCATGAATATCTTTCCAACGTTCTTTAATTTATCCTTCCTTTGATTTATGAGGAACGAAATTTCCCTGTTTTTGCACCACTCCCACTATTGCTTACGTTTACCAATTGTTGATCAATCTACATTCTAAAAGCCATTGTGTTTGATAACCATGAATATAACTTGTCTCTCCTGCATATTGCATACATTTTTGGACATCCGTTTGCGATTTTTCACACTCACCACGACATTTCTATTCTTTTATAGAAAAACGTGTTTACGCGTTTCATTAGACGATGCAAAATCATCGTAGACGTCAGTTCGTATCGGACATATTTCATAGGCCTTTTTTGAGAGTATAATTATCATATATAACTTCCGGAAAAGGCTGTTTTTTGGTATGAAAGCTGACATCTTCTACAACCGAAATAACGTACATCTACTTCCTAAGGACCTAAACGATCATATTAAGCTTGCATATGCATATAAAATATGCAGCTTGTTAAAATTTGCATATACGTTTAAGACAAAAATCAAACCGTACATAAAACATGAACTTGTGACCAGTAGCGACATCTACTTGAAATGGGCAAAACCAGTTTCTGTTCTAAATATTTCTGGTAGACAATAAAACTATCTTAGTAACACTACCGATTTTTTCGTTTGCGTATGTAGTCCTTTTACAAATTGATTCTTTTGCGTATGGAATTAGACAGAACCTTATGCATGGGGTAACACCATGGTGACGTGTTGTGCTCAATATTGTTTGACATTTCACCATAATATGACTTTGTCCGGAAGCGCAGTGTCTACAAACTATTCAGCTGTATTACGAAAGTCGGCGTTCTATGAGGAATATGTTTCGTGCGCTCAGAGCATTTGCAAGACCATCAAAAACTTTGAAAAAAATTTCATTGCTAAATTATTGAGCTTTTATGAAAAAAATAAGATGATGGTAGCTGAGAAGGTATGCGATAGTCAATAATTCGCCACAGTTTCCAAAAATTGACTTGACTTGTCAAAATTCTGGTCATTGGACTCCTGGTAACTTTGTGCTAAACTCAAAGTTGAATATTATACCGGCAAGCAGGCCGATTGATAATGCAAATGGTGCATACAGTATAACTCGGTTCAAAGTTACGGAGCATAGGCAAACAACGAAATAATAAAGAAGGATATCTGAATTTGGTATGTCCAAACAAAACAACACACCGTAGATAGTAAATCGCCAATACTATACAGACGGTAACGATAGAAAATCCTTCGGAAAACAAATCAATAGAAGTGATACTGCTCCTCAATGATCACTTTACTAACAAATAAATTTTAGGCTACGATCAAATTTTTCAACCCCTATGCAATCTTTCTACGTCCAACTGCCACGTGAGAATCTTTCGATCTTGTAGTGTCAGCACTATATTTTTGTTTGATTTTTTCCCTTGAGGTACCCTATAAGTCACTTGAAAACATAACCGAAAACTCATCGGAATTGCATTTTTAGTCCGCACTCGATCTGTTTGAATTCTTCAGGGATTAAGAGGGTTTGACTGCTTTTCAAATTCGTAGCAAAAGATTTAAAAGAGCTCTTTCCACCTTTCTTAATATTTAAAAGGTAGTTAAACCGTCTTGAGCCTTGTTTACCAACCCCTGACTCATTCTGGCGATTACATTCTTCGGGTTGTTGAAGCATATCCATGAGCCAGTCTCCAGGGCACTTTTAATAAAAAAAGGAACAAATAAAAACTGGAATGGGTGAATAAAATTTCGCTCTTTCGAAGACAGACGAACGAAGTTCTTGTTGGAGCCTGTGTCGCGACTAAAACAAATGAATCCTAGTATGTTCCGAAACAGGGAAGTGTGGGATATAGTGATTTTCAAACATAGTTAACGGATAACAGGTGACTAGAAATAAAACGGACTCAGTGAGGAATCTCGATATTATGAACAAAACTATATCGAATAAGGACACTGTTGGATTGAGTAATCACTTGAAGGATAAATCCAATAATATCTACAACAAAACAACTAAGTTTCATCGTAATCGACTCTACGTAAATGTATGATACAGAAATAGAAATTTCCACTTAATATCATAAATAGGAAAAATCAATTTATATGAATGGAAAATGAATTATTCAGTGAAAACTTTCTGAATACGATTCCCAGTATTTTTAAGCGTAAAGCCCATCATGAATTTTTGTGGAGAAAATCATTTAATCAATTAAGTGGAAAGGTCTTGAAATTTTTAGTAGCAAATTGTTCGTTATGGAACTGAGTGAATCTGAATTCCTCAATTCGTTTCTGCACTTTTCTTCCCCTCTGCGTCAGACCAAAACGGAAAGTCGAAATGCAACTAACCACTAATTATCTTAAGTAAATAAATACTTACACTCTTTGAAATTATAAACATATCAATGTGGTACTCAAACCGCGACAAAGTTAAACACTATAAATCAACTTTAATATCTTAAGGATTCCATTCAGCCCACGTAAACACTTTGGACGACGTTGATATCTATTCAATCGTTTGAATCGTTTTACTTATGGGCATACCACAAATAATGTGCAGTCTGTAAACAGAGTTTGTATAGCATGTTGGGTGGATTAAGGAGCTGCGAGTTAAAGGCATGTTGCCACAATCTGTGAGGAAGTAGCAACGTCAGTACCAGACATATCAACACCGTCATCATCTCCATCAACTTTAGCAGCGCACGCAGTTAGAGAGGCGGGTAACGAGGTCACGGGGGTGGGCGTTCTCATATTCATATGTACTAATAGTTAAGATCTCATCACACGCAGCCTACGCTATATTTAGCGTCTTCCAAGATGATATTTTAGTCGCGCAATGCGCTCTGACACGGCTCTAAAAATAATACCGACATACACATCACGTACAATTAACGCTGAACAGCGGATCAAAGATTGTTTATTTTTTTTGTTTATTTATTTATATGGAACTGAAGAAAGCGTGGCATGGGAATTATAGCACAGGAGTATATTGGCGTTCAGTTACCTTACACGGTTTTCTGTCTTGGTAGATGCAAAAGGACTTTTTCTTCTATATTAAAGTTAGTTGTTCAGGCATTGGTCATAGTACTACTAATAACTTACCTGATACTTATTCCACTGTTGCATCAAATAGTCATGACACAAATGACACGCCTGAATCATCCCACGAGGATCGATAGGTCGCGATCGCGGCGGCCGCGGATGTGTCTCTCCAAATAGCGGAAAAAATGGTTTATCCCAATCTTTGGCATCCTTCGGAGCTACTGTACACATTTCAATCAAGCTTCCTCGACGTTGCTCATCGCCGCAAACATAGCACACTTCCGTGGTGGAATTCTTGTCGGGCATCGACAGGTCTAGGATTTCGACCTCAACTTGATTGGGAGCGGTGGGCGGATTGCTAGGAGGTCGAGATTGTGGAAGTTTAATTTGCGATTGATGTAGGTGTGGAGATGGCGATGGTGTGGAATGATGAGAATTTCTTAGATCGAGGACACCGTCCTCCTCCATTACAGGAATGGTGGGCACGCTTCCTGTTAATATGCTACCGCCATGCGGCGATGTTAGCGGTAAAGCTCCACTGGGCGGGTAAGGACTATGCTTGCTACCAATCCCGTACTGTTGATGGCTGGTAGCATCCATACCCATTGGAGGTTGACCCGATGCCATATATGATCCTGATCCTAGTTTAAGTTTATGTTGAGCAAAAGGAGAAGGCTTGATGCTGACACCATCGTACGTATTTACTAAGCGTTGTTGGTGTTGGGGTTGCATTTGCTGAGGCTGCTGTTGTGCGAGATTGTGAGGATTTTCCCGAGAGTGCGGCCTGCTCTGAGATTTATCGTTATTTCTGCTTGAGGGTCGTTGCACAGGCATTTGACTCTTGCCGTAGTAGTCGAGGGGTTTGCCGTGGGGCGATTCGTTGCGAGAAGTAGGCCGATGCGGTGATTCGTTACGTATTTGTTGTTGTTGCTGCTGTGTCAAATAGTCCCGGGACATAGGTCGAGGAATTGGCGTTGCATACGAGAAAGCCGACGACGGAGGCAAGTGCGATCCTCCACTAACTATTCCACTATTCGTTAAATGTTCAGCACTCAAACCCAACATTTGAGCTGCATACTCTCCTTGCGTGTTCATATCAGCGCCAATATATCCTTTACCATCCACTCGCTTCATATGATACAGACGTTGCTGGTGTGGCTTTCCTTCCCTCTCAAACGCATCCCACTGTTCGAGCAAGGATCTATAGCAAAGCATACACGTTTTCACATAATGTTCATTGGGTGATATTTGTCGAACACCATTTGGTGGTTCGTGTCGTTCCAGAAACGGAAAATATGGCTCTTTCGGCTGTTCGGGATTGTGGTGTGCGCGAATATGTTCATATACGCCACAACGTGCTCCACATACGTAGCAAATTACGTACGACTGATCATGAACACCACCCAGAATTTCGTTGTTATTTGTTTTCGATAAATTTTGATAATGTTGCTGTTGCTGCTGTTGTTGATTGTGTTGTTGCTGGAGATATTGATGTTGATGTTGTTGTTGCTGTTGTTGTTGGTGTTGTTGAGATTGTGCTGCGGCTGCTGATGAATGTGGGGGCTCCGGTTGTGACTGTGCCGCGAAGGAGCCCCCGCGTAATTCATTTTTTATGTAAGCTTTCGCCATACTATGCTGAAAAGACAAAACAAAATTAATATCAATGGTTTGTGCAATTTTCAATTAAATTTTGAATGGAAATAAACTTGAGAAATCTGAACCCCGCTATCCTTAAGGGAAATGTGAATATACATCAATTAGGTAGATTTTTAAAAATTCTTCGGATATTTTTTGTTTTTAAATTTAAAAACTTTTTTGATATGCTGCATACACTTTGCACGGATATTATATGAAAGCCAGGACCGCTGCTTACTTAAAATATTTAATGTTATAATCTTCCATATCGATTTCGATGAATCCATGCATATTTTATTCGGAGCCAACAAAAATTGGGGATCCTTCACTTTAATAACAGAACATTTATTATATTTTCTATTATTATTAAAGTTATTTTTGTTTTGTTTTTTTTGTTTTTTTATTTTTCATTTTAGTTTTTACAATTCTTTAAGCTATCATCAAAAAAAAGTGCTTTGACCGTTCATATTTGCTGCTTTTGCGCAAAAACCTTACGTAAAACGTTTTTTAAGCAACATATGAAAATTTAAGATTAAAATCAAGTAGAAGTAGTCGTTGTAGTACTAGTAGCAGTAGTTGCAGTATTAGTAGAAGTAGTAGTAGAAGTTATAGTAGTAGTAGTTTTTTTTTTTTTGGGTTGGGGGTGAAGGCAATTTACGCCCGGAGTGTGGGACTCCTAGCAGCGCATGCTACCAGACTACCCACTAAACACCCCCCCTGTCAAGAGATCCTAGCCTGGAACCGTTTGACACATTACTTCGAGCTAGGCCTCTTTTTTACTTCGCGCTAGGGCGCCGTCAGTCTAGAGAAATCTCCCTCCAGCGGGAGGGGGCAGGATGGAGGAGGACTGCTGGAAAGGAGACCTCCCTAGACCCCGCACCCAAGGTTATCTATCGAATATTTTTTGGCAATAAGTATTGCCCGAGAGTAATGTGCCACGCAGGTCCATTTGTCGAAACTTTTCAGCATTTCTCCGACCAGATTGTCTGGAGAAAGCTCTCCCATCACCTCCCACAAGTCCTGCCGCATCCTGTTCCACCTTCTACAGTTGAAGAAGGTGTGACATGCGTCATCCCTTTCCCCTGGGCAGAAAATGCAGTCTGGGGACCGTGATTTACCAATCTTGTGCAAGTAAGACTGAAAATACCCATGCCCGCTAAGAAGCTGGGTGAGGTAATAATCAGTCTCACCGTGCCTTCGATTTAGCCACGATCCCACGTCCCCTATAAGGCGGGCAGTCCAGCGGCCATTGGAATCGCCTTCCCATGACTGTTGCCACTCGAGTATTGTGCGCTGCCTCTCTTCTCGGTTGACAGCATATCTTGAGCCCTCCACTTTACGGTCATAAATTCTCCGTCGTTCTCTAGCAAGGAGGTCGATGGGTATCACTCCTGCGATCACCAACACCGCCGACTCAGAGACAGTGCGGTATGCAGACGCAACCCGCAAAGCTCCTCGTCTCTGTACCTGGGCCAAGCGCTTTCGGTACAGCTCCTTACTGAGAGCTCCGGCCCAAACCTCAGAGCCGTACAGTAGCACTGACTGTACAGCACTCATGAGAAGTCGGCGTTTGCTCGGTGTGGGCCCACCGATGTTGCACATTAGTCGACTCAAAGCTGAGACGCCCATCGCGGCCTTTTTCGCCGTTGCCCTGATCTGTTCCGAAAAGCTCATTTTGGAATCGATCAATAGTCCCAAATATTTTATTGCGACTTTAGACTCAACAGTCGCATCTCCGATCCGCAAAGGAATTACAGTGGGAATTCTTTTCTTCGTGAGAATGACCACCTCGGTTTTCTCTAGTGCCAAACTGAACCCACGAGTGGTCATCCATTCCCTCACTTGACGCATAAGCACTCCCAGTCTGCGCTGCGCATGTTCGACTGTACGTCCGGCGACCAGTGTTGCTATATCATCTGCATAGCCGACTAAGCGCGACTCATCTGGCAGCTCAAGCCTCAGTAGTCCGTCATATGTGGCGTTCCACAAGTCTGGTCCCAGTATGGAGCCTTGCGCTACACCAGACGTTATCGCCATACTGCGTCGCCCATCTTGTGTGTCATAGAGCAGTCTGCGGTCCTTTAAATAATCCCTCAAAATCCGCATCAGATACCCTGGCAATCGGAAAAAATTTTCCAATGTGCCAAGAATATCCGACCATCTGGCGGAGTTGAAGGCATTTCTGACGTCAAGCGTCACTAGTAGTAGTAGTAGTAGTAGTAGTAGTAGTAGTAGTAGTAGTAGTAATAGTAGTAGTAGTCGAAGTAGTAGGAGTAGTTAAATTTGAGAGGCCGAAAAAATAAAATTAAAAATAAAAATAAATAAATAGCTCTGGGTAGGTTGGGTCCGCCGGGCCTTGCTTTGTGGGTCTCGAGGACGCGTTTCGGCTGCATACAGCCAGAGACCGAGCTGAAGATGGCTGTATGCAGCCGAAACGCGTCCTCGAGACCCACAAAGCAAGGCCCGGCGGACCCAACCTACCCAGAGTTAATTTTGGCCTGCGGCAACACCAAAACGAACTTCTATAAATAAATAGATTGAATAAGAAAGTGAAAAAATAAAATAATTAAACAAAATGGAAATAAAAATAAAGGCAATAAAAAAGCAAACATAACAATTAAAAAAAACAAGAGAAATCAAACAAGATATACAGAATTATGTGTAAAATAAATATGAATTAACTATCAGTGAATATATAAAATATAACAATGTAATATGCAAATGGCAAAAAAACAATCAATTGAAAACATTTACGGGAAAATAAGGTGATTAAAAACAATATAAAATTTTGAATGGAAACATCCTTGAAATAGCTAAAGAAGAAAAAATCCAAATAGCTTCCATAAAGCATGCTCAAAAAACACGTCATCTATTTGCATTGCCCGTCTCCAGTTGATACGAAGAGAATCAGGAACCCAGGAAAAGGATGCCACAGGATCAGTGCAAATCAGATTTATCACATGATGCATGCATCTATGAAATGCCAGCTATATTGTCTTAAGCCGTTTTTCGATTATAAATATCTTCATCTGTTCACAAACATCGCAGTTTTTTATGAAGTTTGATTTTTTCGTTGAAGAAATATCAGAATAATTGATCAGCACGACTTCGATTGCATGTCCTTTTACACTAAGTAATGACTCACACGTTAACAATATCCACAAGATGTGGCGCAGCGGCGCTTCATCTTCAAGATATTTGCCAAGAATGTCTGGATTTTTTTTTTGTGAAATTTGGATCAGAATATTGAAAATGCACTATCTTATTGCGAATTTTCGGCAACGCTTCCTGTCAAACGACCAAAAAATCAATGTTAGCGTCTTTGTTTATCACAAACTGATCGATGGACCAAAAGATGAAAACTTCTTGTCGAGGATCATTAAAAGCCATGGGTTGACGTTATAATTGTCTAATGCGTGGCAGTTTCCAGACACAAAGAAGCTCGACAGGTTCGATAAAATCTTAACGCAATTCGGGAAATTTTCCTCGATGCTAATACCTAAGACAGCAGGCGCCGTTTAAACTAGTTCTTGACGATTTAATGACCTCTGCATCAAAAGCTCTTTTTATATTTTCTGAACATTGCCGCCAAGAACTTGTTTAATCGTCTTAGATTTATTTAATTTAATCGTAAATTAGAATATTATTCACCACGAGTGCAACCCCCCTCAATGTTCCACAATGAGCGAGACTTACTACACTGAAGTCCCGAAATGTCCGTGGGACTAGGAGGAATAAGTGAGACCAATTGCCATTGGTATTTTCCTACACGAGAATACTTCAACCCTCAGAAGTCCTTAGAAATTTTGGTCAAAGATTTGAACAATATTCTTCTTCTAATATCTAGAACAACATTTAAACAGCTTCTGCGCTGTCAACTTGATCCTCGAGCAAATATCAAATAGCAATTCTAAGCAATAAATGTCGTCATTCATATTTGACCTTTTATATACGCGCCGGGAAAATAATGGTCTGCTTTTTAGCTGAACTAAGTCAGAAAGTAAGTCAGCATTCCGTAAAACGATTGTTGTGAGAATATCTGATATTTCAGTGATACCCTTTCATGATACAACAGATTGCTCAATTTTGATCTGCATTATAACCAAAGTTTCAAAGTCCAGTAGAGAATTTTTGAATGTTGGAAGTTCCACGGCTTCCGTTTTGTTCAGGCTTTCGCTATGGTAATGTGGCTCTGGTTTCCTTTCGCCGGGATCATCGACAATACATCCTCTACCGTCCTTGACCGCTTTGTATCACTTGCAGGAAGTCACCTACTCCAAAATATTTTCACCCTACACTCAAGTCAATAGTTCATATGCATTTTTTCAGTTCTGTTCGAGTTTCATTAGAGCTTTTCCGTTGTTAGGTAGGTCTACTTTCTTATCCTTGCTGGATATTATAGGTACTAATAAGCTCACATACTACACTGATGATTGTCCTCTGTTAGAATATCTGATATTTTGGAGGTACCAATTGTTGATACAACATTTTTGCCCGCATTGATCCGCAATCTAACAAAACTTTTTGAGTCTAATCGGATAACTTCGAATGTTGCACGGTTGAAGGATCCCAAGTTGTTTGGGCTTCAGGTATGAAAATGTGGATACTGTGGTATAATTAGTATTTTTTCTCATATGTAACAACAAAAAGTTTATTTTTTCTGATTTTTAACAGTAGGAAAGTGTGAAATGTTAACTTGTACACAGTACACAAAGAATTGCCCTTGTCTGAATTAAATTCAATTATAACATTTGGATTATTTAATCTTCATTCACAAGCAGGAACATCTTCATTCACAAGCAGGATCATTTAATCTTCATTCACAAGGTGACGTTCAAAACATTCAACTATCAAAACCAAAAATTGTAATGAATGATTGTTTGCTGTTTCGATTTTAAATTATTTTTTTTAACTTTTGCTCCTTTTACCCATGTCATCCATTGCTCATGAGTAACTTTAATTGCCCATGTAACTCACACCAAAAGTCCTATAAAATTTCAATTCATATTGAATTTTGTTTTCGAAGTAGCTCCGCTAAGTCTCAGTCGTACATAAATATAATATAAACATCAATGAAACCATACAAGGACTGCGATGCAAAAAAAAATCGATGAAAGGCATTTTAAGAACGCAAACCTTAATTCCTATTAAGTTCACTACACATAAATATACGAACCATGTAGAAAGTATGAATGCTTTTCCGCTGGTCATTGCTAGAGAATTTTAAATAAAGGCCTATAAAATGAACTTCAGCGTTGTCAAGTGGACTTACATGGAAACATTTTCAAGAAACAACTGACAATAACATCAATAACTAAGCCAATTGCATGTGAATAGGATTAAAAAATTATTTAATCCATGGAGGAATGTTATTATATGCATTATTTGTATTGAAGGTGATACATATATGACTAGACAACGCACTCTTGGCCAATGAAACGGATTATACTAGCACTAAGAAAGCGTTATATGACAGGTGAAGACCATTCTTTGATAGGTGAAAATATAACTTTCAGAATTATGAAAATCAAATTTTGGTCCTCAATAATGAACTTTCAAAAACTACTTTAAGTATATTCGTATAAATTGTTATTCAGGAATATTACTCTTTTGATATTTTTTTCGATCCGATGGGAATATTTTGAACTCAAAATGACATTATAACCATCTCATGTACATATTCATTGGAAGTTAATCTACCTTGCCTGAAAGCAAAGAATGCTACGTAAGTGTTGAACACATATGAGAAATTTGGTGTCCCAGTTGATCGAAAGAATGCTTCGTTGAGTTGTGAAAAAATAATTTGCAGGACTTGGCTATAAGAAGAAATCGTATTATTAACAACTTCTTACGGATGGTGACAGACAACTTGAGCATGCATCATTTTGAAAGAAACAGTCTCAAATATTGATTTCGAAAACATACAGGAGCCATGAATCGCTTGCAATCATGAGCAGACGTCTTAAGTTCGCGCTTGGTCTCCCAGCATTGGCCATAAGGCGATTAAGAGCGGACACTCTGTAGCAGCCTTACCCGCTGATGCTCGCACCTGATCAAGGAAGCACATATTCGAATCAATCATCAAGCCAAGGTATTTCATTGATTCCATCGACTCGATGGTCGTTTATCCAACCCGAACAGGAATTACACGGGGGTCTACTTCGTGGTCAGTATGAGGACCTTGGTTTTTCCAGAGCTAGGCTAAACCCACGGTTTGTTTGAGTTGCGCTTGTTCGACAGATTACCAGGCGAATAATGCTGCTACGTCATCAGCATAGCCGGTCACGCGCGACTCCTTCAGTAGATGCAACCTTAAAAGCTCGTCGCATGAGACATGCCATCGATCGGGACCAAAAATGGAACCTTGCGCCACACCTGATGTCACACCCATTCTTCGCCAACCCTTCAATGTGCCGTAGACGAGGTTCCGCTTTTTCAGGTAGTCGTTCAGTATCCGCGTCAAATACTTCGATACCCTGAAATGTTCCACAGCACAGAGAATATCACCATGTGGTTCCGCGTTTTTCATTTTTAATATCTGCACCGCTCTAACCAGTTCGATGACACTAAAAAGCGGGCACAAAACAGGTCTTTCTCCATATAAAGCATTGGAATGAAAAAGTGCCTGAACAACCTCGTTAATTTCTTCACGCAGGCTCTGAGCTTGCACATGACAAGCTTATAACCGAAACCCCACGGGTCCTTGTTGATGTCCTCAACGAAGTACTGTCAGCAGCGAGCCTTGCCTCTATTGAAGAACCTACATCAGAATTTTCTGGCTGACCTGTATGCCAGCGTTCGGAAATGTGACTCATCTCGATCCCTTGGTGGCGAAGTTTGTGATATTCTCTTCGCTTTTCAGCGATTTCTGCAGACCACCATTATAAAGCAGGCTTATCACGTCGTGACCGTTACCTACGCATAGAGATATCGCACGTAGATTTGATGAGACTCATGTTAGAGTTGGCCAAGTTTTCGGCTTAGACTCCCCTGGTCCTCGTCGTGGTTCCCGCCAGAATTTCACCGATCTGCTCCAGCGAACGCGTCGACATGCATTTGAGCAATGGATGTCGACGAAGGAACCTACGGCTGAAGGTAGCAGTAGCCTCCATTTGTGTATCATAGGCACTGAGGACTCCGAAGCCAACGTCACGTCCGTTCTGGTTTCCAAGCAGCCACTCAGTCGAAAGGAACGCGGGTTTCTTTTGAACTCGTGAAATTTTCCGCTTCCTGGAATATGAGCCAGATTTTCGGCTTCAGGGCATTGGCTTTACACAAGACGCAGAATAATAATAATAAGAATAACAATAGTAATAACAATAACGAAAATTATTGTAAAATAAAAAGATTATAGTTGACGCATTCTTAATGTTCTAAAAACGTTCTTTATTAATGTATCTGCCAATCGAGTGTTGTAGATTAGATTTGAGCGGACAGTCAAGTTTCAGGAGGAAATTGATTAAAAGTGTTAGTTTATTTCGGCGAGTAACTAAGTTTCTTGCATTGAGACCTATCCCATGTAACAACTTTTCATCTGAACTGGAGGTTGAAGTAAAGTTTGAGCAGTTCCTTTCCTTTAAGTTTAAGCATGTTTCTAAATCATAAGGGAGTGCAGGATATAAGGAAAACGTTCACATTTTTTTCTCGGGAAAGCTTCAAATTTTTTTTTTAATAAATAAAACTCTCGGACAGTTAAAATGCAGCGAAAATTTATTCTGATATAAATTAACGAATCCAAAAGATGAAATTAATTCTAGTTTGGAATTTTATCAAAAAACATGCAAATAATTTTTTTGGGCAACGATTTTGTTGTCGAAGACCGGAACATGGATGGAAAGGAAGTAGTTTTTGCAAACGATAAATTGGAGGCATTTCTCACGGAAGGCTCCTGTCTTGAGGAATTGGTAGTATCATTGGAAGCAGGCAGTTTCTAATCATCTCAAAAACATAGGAAGGATCCTGTAACTGATAGTGGGTAAGGCAGGATTTAAAGCTAAAAGATGTTTGGACGACGTTTTTTGCTTGTGGTTCTGCACCGTATTGTGGCGAGAGACGGATAAGGGTGCATTATGATAACGTTAAACGCAGAAAATTGTGAGGAAGGCCCGGCAACACTTCTATATCGATGCCTCGACAGAAAAGCGACGGCTCAAAAGTCATTGTCAGTTTTTGGTTTTAGTGAAGTGTATCCAGCTGTCTGACACCGTCACAGGTACGTTCGAGGAATTTTCCTGACCCCACCTCGGAAAACTGGCCACAACGTACCTTGGAAACATTAAAATGGAAAGTTTAACCTCACCCGTCGTGTCCTTCAGATGCAGCTTTCTCTGAAAACCATTTTTTTGTCATTCAATGGCACACTAAGGTAGAAGTGAAAAACTGACTCGATCCGTGGATTTCAACGAAAGATGACGTTTTTTTGGCACAGTATACGTGTGCTCCCCGAATGATGGAAAAAGTAGCACTTAGCGATCGGCAATACTTTGAAATATAAATCTGTAGCCGTTTTTTCGACAGTGCCGCAATATATAGAAAGAAAAAACTGGTCGGAGCAATGTTATGCACATATTACAATTCCAGGCAAAAAAGTAAAGTACAAAGAATTAAAGATTATTTTCGATGGATTCCGAAGATATAACCAACAGATACCTAGAGCCTTATGACAAAAGAAGTTGATAACACCCCTTTCGGACGCAGAAAACGTAGGTGCAAGCTGTGGGAAGTCATGGTCTAGAACTTGGTCTTGATTAAAGCAAGAAGAAATACCAGGAAAGTGCGATGTTTAAGGTGTCTGATGTTTGCATCGTTGCAAAGGCAACGCTGTCAAATTTTTCCACTATTTCTTTTTCGTAGATGGTCAAACTGAAATAGGAACCTATAGGAATGCAAGATATTCAAAAATGCGAATAAAAGTGACCAAAATTTCACGTCAAATTATCCAAAAAACAGTCAAAACGTGAAAAAATTGGAGGCCGTTGCATTTCCAACGATTCAAACTTCAGACTCCTGATGTTTATAAGGTTTCCGAATTGGTGCAATCCAACCAAATTCGTCCGCATTCTGCTGATGTTACGAATAAGATAATGAAATGTAAATCCCCTAAGTTAGACAAACGTAATGCAACCCAAATCAAAATATTTGATATTCTGAATAAAATTTAAGCATTAATCACAAGTAATTAACAACCTGTTCCATTGGCCGGAACTATTGTTAACAATAATTTACCACACCACCCCCCGCCCCCCGAGTTCGTTGACGTCATTAAACACTCAGAGTTTCTCAGGTCCCAAGCCAATCAGGTATTATGAATGCATTTTGAACAAACCAAATATGATATTGAAAAAATAAGCTTTCTTAATCTTTGATCACGGAACGATTTGCATGAATTAAAAGATCTTGATTTCGCCCGTATCTCTGAAATGATTACAAATTAAAGTTTGCATCATGCATAACAAATGAGGAATTAACATTTCTGCACAAATAATATTCACGTAATGAGACTTGGAATACGTTAATCGCTTACCATTATTTCGTGATACAAGCACGTGAATAAGTAAATTAGAGAAATACTCGGAATGCCCTCAAACAATAGGTTAAAGCCTGTGTTAATAGCTCAGCCAACAAAGATATCAACTTTCATGGATGTATTTTCTGCCACTAATTCAGGAGTGATTAATGATCAATTAAACGACAATTATAGTAAGTGATTTTTTACGGCCCCATGCCATCATCGTCAGCATCAGCAGCATGATAATCATCTCGTGGAATATTTTATGAATGCATAGGCGAAACCACAGCTCAGCAATAAATAAATATAGTGGCAAGTCAGCTTGGGTATTACTTAACCAATTCCATTAATTAATAAGCATCGATGCTATAACTTGTGGAAGCTGCTACTCATTCAAACCCATTAAGCGTGTCACGAACTTTATTTTGCTTAATATAGTCACTTATATTCAGTCAGTCTGCCATCTATTTGCATTAAAAGCTCGATCAGAAAAGCACATCAACGTACCACACTCATATGTGCTACTCACATATGAACATCAACATATGTTGCTGAAATTGAATGAAGGCGACATAAAAACTGGATATGGCTGAGTTGTAGAGCGGTTCACAGCTAAAATTAATAAAAAATCTTGACCTCTAAAAGTTTATAAAAGTGACCACATTGTGGTTTTATGTGATTCGGTGTTTGAAATGGTGGAATCATTTCAAGAAATTACCAGCTGGAAATTACTATGATTACATGTCCAGGCAGGATTTTACTGATTGAATCATTGGAATCTGCTTCGAAAGATTTCATAGAGCATGAACTGACTAGAATAGCGAAAAGGACTTGCTATTCGGTTGCTGAGAAACTTATTACAGTAAGGATCTCAGAGGAGAGCAAATTAGATGTTGTGAATAAGATGGATTCTACTCACATGCATGCTTGGTCTTGGAGTCTCCTGAACCTTAGATTGTCTCTGTCAGTTTATGGTGGTTTCACCGTCTATCGTAGACTATGTAGAAAAATGCTTGTTTAATCTTACTTGAATTCGTGTGATTAAAGGGGATGAAACGTTCCATAGAGAAAAATTTTTTGAACAAAAATCCCATGAGGTTATGTTCAAAATAATTTCGAGAACAAACCACAATAAATTTTTGAAAACGGAAATCTTTTTACCGACGGCTAAACAATTCATTCCTTGAGCCCTAAGTAACTTTAAGGACAATATTCCAGGAAATTTAGTCGGTATATACGAGGTGTGTTTAAAAAGTAAGGTGAGTTTGTATGTTAAGGGAAAAATATTCATGTATTCGTCAACATTTATATTGTTCTCTCCAAAGTAATCCCCCTCAGATACAATATACTTGTGCCAACTCTTTTTCCAATCCTCGAAGCACTTCTCATAAGCAGTTTTTGGTTTAGCCTTGAGCTCTTCCTGCGATGCAACCTTTTGCTCAACAATCAGACCGTCAGAACTTCAATCAGTACCGTGAGAAGTGGCAACAAAAACAAATCGGGACTTTTTGGTTGATGCAGTATTTGCCGAGCTTTTATGTGCAACAAACCTATTGTTTCTACAATCTAATGGGTGACCCCGACGTGATCCTCTAGTGAAATACTGCCGGCTGTTCTCTTTCACCGTTCACAAATAAAAAAGGTGAATTTGTGGCAAAGATCTGCGGGGCTGGTATGCGAGACAAATCTCTGGTTTCTTCTATCAAAAAATGTCCCTCAATCTCAAGTTACGAGTCCAGAAATATCGCGACCACATCAAGGGGGTACACGTCATTTCAGTATCATGGCAATTTAAATAAAGAATTTTGCAATTCTTAGGTCTTTTTTTATGGCTGATGGCTTCTTGATTGATGGCGATTCGACCAAGAAACGGAGCCTTTGGAATACCCATGTGTATGAAAACAATTCACACTGATAAAGGGAGAAAATTACTCCCGAAAAACATATACTGAAAAATTTTTAAGAAATATATAAAAAGGATCTTTAAAATAATAAAAATTTTGAATTAAAAGACCCAATCATAGGAGAGCATTCAAAATACTCATACGTAGGTTCATACAAAGTTATCAAATGGATTTCTGAAAAAGCAAGCAGTAGACGAAAACAAGTCAACGTCAGCGACAATCAACTGAAACATGTAAAAGTTTAGAAGTCCCAAAGACGCAGTTGTTTCTTCGTGTCTCCCTTAGCCCCCTTCCCATAACCTCCACTGCTGATGCTGAGACCGCAGGCAGGTGCGACTCATAGGGCTCGTTTGAGCCCCCTATATAAAACATTTCTTTAACTATCCCTTGTAGGGGATGTCATGACAGATTTTGGATTCATATAAAAGCATAAATCCATGGTGTTCAGTAGTAGACGTCCTTTCCCTGACGATAGTCCGTAGATTTTGGCCGTGAGCCGGTTAAGTACTGACTCACTCGCTGCAGCCTTATCTTTCGCCGCAGTCATTTCCCCAAGGATATTCATCTTTCAGTATATAATCAAACCCAATTTCTTGATAATACAATGGTTTTCTCTCCTACTTGCAGAGGAATAGCCCCCAGGATACATTATTTGTTTACATAATAGCCGATTTGGCTTTTTCAAATCCTGATGGCATGTCTTTTTCGTCAACATATATTTAATAAATAAACTAGAGCAAAATTTTGAAGCTTTTTTTGGGTATTATTATATCTGGAGGCGGCGGGTTTTCAGGAGTCTATTCGCTATGGAATGGAGTGGACATCAATCATCAGAATGGGCATTTCGGTTGGTTGGGTACGTAGTGGCGATTAATATCTGATAAGCGAAGAGAGGATATCAGTCATTTGGTAACTAATTTGGATTATATCTTTTGTGGTTGTTTCCGTAAGGATATCTTTGGTCATAAGTCTCGGGGCCGAGGGAAGCATGCAGTATACGAATTAAATACGTGGAGCAAGTTGAACCTTTCGTGTTGTTGGATTCGTTGTCGGTTTATCGATAAGGTATAGCTAAGGTATAGATAAGGTAAGCATGGAAAAGAAGATAAAATCGCGTTTCTTACGTGAAACTTCTTCGAAATCACCCAGATAGAATTGATGGTAGTTGCATGAGCGATCTGAGGGTACTCGATGGTATATTCAATATGAATACGTAACAAAGACGTCTTCCCTTTAAAGAAGTTAAGTGTTACTCTCCAATATCTCTGGTCTTAAACCTAAACTCCGCAATTGACTTAGTACCGTTTGAGAACGTTCAGTTTTTATTCAATAAATAGACCAAGGATCACTCTTAGAAATACCTATGCAACGAACTTTTGAGCAACAACGAAACAATCAATCAACGAAAGTTTGAAGGAGCGTTCACATCCTAGGGTCTAATTTGAACTTCCACTGATCCATGATTATTGCCATTCTAAAAACGATATTCCTAATCATTGACATTCCATCATCTGTATATTTTCCCGCTGGATTTCAATCACAAAACAAATCGTCCTCGGACAGATCTGACAGTGCATATATACATATTAACCAATTTTATATAGTATTCAACCACTAATCCAACATCATAACCTTCTTGCTTTTGCTCTTGTTCTTCTTTGTTGAGACTCATTCTACAAACAAAAACAATAATAAAACAGAAAATATAAATTAACCGGGAGATAATTCATTGGATGACAACGACCAATAATAAATAGGGGGGAAAAAAATATCTTGACCACTTGGACTTTATTGACTTAATTGACTTTTCGGCGAAATGATGAAGCGATAACCTATCTGCGACCTGTAAGGTTCAGATTTGGATCAGAGAAAATTATTTTGAAACGGTGTGATGTTTCTTTTCTTACATTTTTTTTTTGACTTTCTGTCCTGTCTGCATGTCATGTTGAACTATTTTTATTTTTTTTTGTTGTTTTTGTTTGCTACTTTTCAAAAATTTATTGGACTAATGTATAGATGATGCCACTGTCTAGATTGTTTATTTGTTCAAAGTTTTCTTTCAAGTTTGCTGATAACATGTAGCTCAAAAAAAAAATCCGGGGGGTGGCAGAGGGTGATGGCAATGTTCCAACATCAAAAGAATGATGAATGCTTGTGGCTTGTGTTGAGTTCATTGAAAGCATTGACCTAAATCCTATGAACGAAGTGAAACTTGATAAGAAGGTGAGGAAGTTAAGGAATCATTTCACATCAAGGTGATCGATGAGTGTATTTTGATAGATGAGAATATTTCGTACGATTGTAAAATGGAGTTATCGTTGATAATGCATTATATTATTATATATATTAGAGGATAGCATTGGGAAATTTTTATTATTTATAGCCATACTGAAAACCTGTACATTGTCGTCGTAAACAAGATTTTAACAGACGGAATGGTATCCAAAATTGATACAAACATTTCATACGCTTCCCCATCAATAATCAAACTTTGACATGTTTTTTTTTCTTTATGTTCTACTTACTTTCTTTATTAATATGTTCAGTGCTGAAGAAATGATGCTGTAGGAATCTTATTGTCTCTTATAGAATCTTAAACCATTTGATATATGCTCAATGGTCCAATTTATGTAATTAAGTCAGCTCTTAAGAAGTTCCTAATGAAAGCCCCCATCAAAAAGATTAAATATATTTAACACCAACATATTTTACAATCAATTTGTTAAAAATTTCCTTAAATTTAACCTCAAGTAAGTTTCTTCGGAATGTTGCTGCAGTGTACATGGGTAGGTGTGACTAATAATCATCATTCATGTGGCATCAACTCAAATTGATCCCCGTCCTCCGAAAAATGTCACCTTCAACTGCATTGGTGAAACTACTCTAGCTTCGAATCAGTGAGTCCTAGAAACGAATCACAGTCGGCATCTACTGATTTCTCTCATAGTTGCAAGGTTTTCATAGTGGGCGATTGACAGAAATTCGACCCCTTTCTGGAGGTTTTGAGAACTGTTTGGTCATTCACACGCTCCAATTGGCCAGCGTAAGGAAGTCGGCGCTGTCTACTAGGATTACTATCGATGGATCATCGTAGGAGGTATACAAGGAGGTATCATGGTAACCGAAAATTCGCCAATCGGTTTCCTCCTTGATAAATTCTAGAATACTGCATCTACGATACCGCTCGTATATGCTACTCATTTATTTGAGACATGAGTCAGGATGGGGTGGATTGTTTTAGACTTATACGGCTTACATTTACACGGGTTTTGATCGAACCTTTCACCAGGAGCACTACGAATGATCTACGTCTATTGTTCGACTTTGTTCTGGAATTTCCGAAATTTTGAGAGGATATGATTCAAACTACGAAATTTTCCACGAGAATCAATATTTTCCAAATCGCTGTCGTTATATTCTGTGAAACGAGTAATTTCTATCTTTATTGGATATTATTTTTATTGGTTTTCTGCACGATTTTCTTAGCCTTCAACTCTTGCTTGGTGAATCCTTTTGTGGGCCAAGATAAGGTCCAAGTTAGGTCCGTTCTTAATGTTATTGTCATGAGCATTCGCTAATAATTGATTGAAGATAAACAATTGCGTTCGTATACTGTCGACTGCCATTTCTCTCCCTCTCTCTAATAATGTACTCACATACTCTGTGAAAGGATTTGTAAATAGTCTTATAATAATATATGTACATAGTCTTATATAATAAAACAAGTGCGCTTAATATAGTTGTAGTGAATTTATTTCTATTTATTTAGCCCCGGTAATGATGATTTTTCCGTGATTTCTTCTAACCGAACGTGAATTGTTTTGGATCCTAGCCCCTGGAGCAGATCACATATATGAGGGAATTCCTGATTTCCTGATTGAAGGCCACTTCTATTCTGATCCACCGATATTAATCAAAAGGAGACAACCCAAACTTTTGTACCTGAGGAAGTCCTCCCCAATCGGTTCAACAACTACCGCGAATTGTAGTAATCCCCCCCCCCATTTTCTGACCAGTATAACTGAATCCCTTCTTTGAATCCCCATCGCTTGCAAAATTGTATTGATTTGTCACATCTTTGTGTATTCAACCAACTCCGAACATAAGAGCATCAAAATTGTCTTAAGAGTCTTTCAAATGATTACCTTAGTCTGTCATTGAATCAATTGTACTAACTGAGAGCTCTAAAATTTTATATATATATTCAATTCATCAGAGTTTCCAGTATTTTATATTCCAAATTATCGTGTCAAAGCAAGAGGCAAGGAAGTAGTTTAGTTAGTAGCCCGGTTTCTACTTGGAATCCGACACACAGTGCGTAATTAGATTTTAACTTCCAACCGCCAAGAAAAAAATTTCTCCTCTGGACCAGATTTGCGCCTGTGAATTTTAGAGGGTCTGAATCGAGTTTCCCCGCGAAAATAGGCTTTCCATCTTCATGCCTAGAAAAACCAACAACCGTAATAAAAGTAGCCTGCGAGATTCACTGAAAGGGAGTCCTCGATTAATGGCATTGTTTTGTTTTTACAAGACATCCTTTCGCAGTGCAAATTTGTCAAATCAAAACAGTCGATACAAGTGTGGCACTCCTATTCACCAGACAAAAGAGGGTGAAAATTGAGTATGCTGTATACAGTACGAATCCAGGACTCTAGAGCTCAAAAATCTGACTTACGTGCCAGGTGGTGGAAGCTTGAAATTCAAAGGGGCACTAAACAAGGTAAATGATAAACGAAAAGCAGGGAATTACTAGTCCTCCGGACCAATCTGTGTTGTAGCGCATACAGAACTTGCTTGAGCGAGTTTTGAGGAAAAAACGAATCCACCTGCTGTTGATATAAGAATTATACTAGATATTTCTGGACTGATACCGTGACCAATCTTGTTCCGTGGCCATTTATCTTTCCGACCCTCGAATTTAAAGTCACGTGATGGAGATGTCCTGTATGCCCTGTATGTATGCCTTTATGTTATGTATGCCCCGGCGGTGTAAAACTACATGGTAAGTTAGGTTAGTGAAAATTCCACAGACTACACCGCGAAGCGCACAGTTCACAGGATCAGGATGAGATATTCCTGTACAGGAAGCAAGCAGGGAAATTCTTTCTGTGTTGATTAATGACTTCAACGCCCCCTGCTGCCGGAAATGCGTTGCTGACATTACCTGAGACCCGAAAGGCTGTGCTAATATGCTGGTCATGCGGCAGCTCAGGACAGTGCGACACCATGCATGCTTGTGGCGGAAAGAAATGGACGTAGTTGTCCACGCAAAATTCGGTTCCATCTCTGTCGTTGTGATGCTTCATATCAACAAAGTCTAGTTTATTCCCTATAACAAAAGCTAAAGATCTGGAGGAAGCCATGCAGACAATGCTAATACAAAAGTTTACAGCGCTTGACAGAGTCACAGGAGAAATGCTGCAACTACTTCACCATCTGTTTCTTTAGATGCTGCAACACACATCACCTGCATCACAAAGGTGTGTTCCCTCAACGCTGCAAAGGAGGTAAGGCTTGTTCTCATAAATACCAAACAACGCTACGGAATCGCTTTGGAAGCACATCGGAAACGAACTCGGAGACACCATTCAAGCCGCAAGGATTTTTCTCCTCAACAGTACCTCTTTAAGACAGGCTGATTTACCATCACCTACAAAAAAAGTGGTGAAAGCGAGTTGTTTTACTGGTGATACTAGATTTACGGAACGCCATGAATTCAGCGAGATGAATAAATATCTTCGGTATCATGGAAAAAGTTATCAAAGAGATGACGTAACATGAAGAGTGGCGCGAAAGTCCAAAAGTCCCTAACCTCCGGAATGTCTCGTATCGCAAGTTTTAAGGATTATAAAGATAGCGTTGGTCAAGCTGATTTTAAACTAGATAAAATAGATTCGGATTCTCCCATCGCAGCTATTAATCAAAGATAACTTTCCGTTCAAATCACGGCTACAAAAGACTAAGACACTGCAAAAGTGTCGACCCACAGTCGTCTCATAACCAACGCAGGAGCAGCAATCTCTAGTCAAAGGCACCATTGAATTAATTTAATGTGCATGCATCTTGAATAGCATTGAAATTTAAGCTGATTGTTTTCGCACGAAAAAGTACTTAAAAATCAGTGACACAGACGCAGAGGCAATGGCTCCACATTATGCCACACTGTCACATACCAGTGTTCCTCCGTGTCGCAAGAGTGAATCCTGAAGTTCTTCTTTGTTGGAAAGCCAAGAAGACTGGTAGTCTTTTTCGCTTTTTAACTCGGAGAGGTGCTGGACAAAAGGTATGGTATTCAAGGAGAAAAGCATGAATATACGGAAGGGAAACTTCTCGCGCAGGCTCTTCCTTAAATAAATCGACGTACCTAGCCTAAAGTTAACTCAAAAGAATAAGGCTCTGAAGAATATTTATTTTTACGCAAATTCACAAGCTTATTAATTTGGTTTGCTCCGGATATTTTGCGTAGCTCGTGCGAAGACAAGTAATAAGTCTTATCAAGTGCCATTTTATGATATCGACTTTGTGTAAGATGAACCCTGTTTTATGTATTTTGCGCATTGCTATTGCTATTATTTCTAACGTTAGTTCGAAATTTCGAGTAATATTGTTGAGATCGACGATAGAATTACATATGCGTTTATTGCCAGTAAAAATTGTCATTTGACACTTTGTATTGGAAAGAATGCCGGCAATTAAGTAATTAAATTAATTAAATAATGTGGGGCTTAGACAGGAACCTTCAGGAACGCCAGCAGATATATTATTTGGCAGAAGAGGAGTTTCTTCGAACTTTCACTTTGTTGGTTCTATATTTCAAGAAGGGTTTGGTCAGATTGACCCCGTATAGTGAAGCATTGTAGTGAATCACTTCATAGAGAAGAATTAGCGCCAATCAGTATCGAAATCTTTATCTAGTGTTACCATTCCAACCGGTGATTCTCTATCGTGGGTAGCAACATTTTTAAAAGCACTTTTTTCTAAAGTTCTTACAATTTTATAAATATCTCACAAATGTTAAGAAGCAACACAAATCATACCACATCAAATGCATTTTAACCATATCTTTAAATAAAATATTGGCATAAAATTTGTTTTCGATTTTCTCACCTGGTGACATCATTTATTCAATCAGAAAAAAAAATCGTCAACCCACAATCCATTCAACAATTCATAATAATAAAAAGTCATTATCACAAATTTAATTTGATTCACTTTAACAACTTGTTCGATAGCCATATGACGATGGGGGTCAAAATATGCCTGAGCCGGGACAACAAAAGCAAATTGAAATATGGAAATGAATACAACAAAATGGCTTACACCTGCTGGTTAACATGGGACGAAAATCATGATAGGGTGCGGGGCCAAAACAACTTTACAGTGAAATTCATGCTGAGCACATTAAAGGTGCCTTAAATGTTAAGTCTTTTATCATTTAAATTGTTGAAAGTAGCCAAAGTAAATAATATGAAAAGATAGAATACATGTGTTTAAAAATAAAATTGTAGGACTAAAATGGCAACAAGGTCACGATTAAGAGTATGTGAAAATTGGTTATTAAGACGCGGATAAATAAATTAATCATGTGGAGATTTTAATGAATTAAAATTATTTGTGTACATATGAAAGTTAAAAATAGACACTTAATCGTAAGTGCTTGGACTAATACAGAACACGCTTCAATTTTCAACTTCAGGAAAGTAAAAAGTTTGAAATGTTCACTCACTGTAGCTTCAAGAAAGCTTCCCTTGGAAGTTGGTTCGAATCTAATCTCCTCAGCCTTAATATTGTCAAATGTCCTCTAAATACCATTTAATTTAAGTCTTATTCTCTTGTTTTTAACTATACACTATGTGGCAGTCCACTCTCAGTGGTGAAGTCTTTTGAAGCCCCCGGAGTAATCTTTAATCCAAAGTTAAAAATTCATGCTCATGTTCTTTCTAGAGTCATTTGCACCAATTTTTTCAGGAGAGTTCTCAGTTTCGGAAAAAGAATGCGTAGAGCATGTGCCAAAAAATGGAGACACGACTTTATAATGTCAAATAGAGTAAGAAAGGAATTCGTGGGAAGGGCGACGGCAAACTGACAGCACACCAGATTCTGTAGAAACAATGAAGAAAAAAGTTTGGACTACTTTCTATCATAAAATCTCGTCAGATGAAAAACCATAGATGAAAAACTGTCCAGAGAGGGAGAACAGAGCTGGTGCAAATGGCGACAAGCTGAAGCTAAGGGTGAGGCAAGCCAGTTCCATCACCAGCCACCTTTCATCCCAGAAATACAAGCATCCATTAAGCCTGTCTTTAAAGACATATCCAGAACGAATCTGCTGACCCGATTTTTAGGAGCAGAGACGCAGGACTCGAATGAAATTGTGGCCTGGATTTTTGCCCCGACAAATCTACACTTTTGTGCCAAAATCGTTAAAAATCCAACCGTTATGGCTGTAATCATTTTCAAAGAGGAATCCTCAATAGCCTGCGAAGCGCATGCTTACGTGCACTGTCGTAATGACGCATGCATTGATCGGTGTGAACGGCGCGTGATCGATAGAATGAAACAAGCCAAGATGGAAGCAGGAGCACAAAGTACAACTTTAAGAAACTTCCAAGAACAAGACGAAGGAGTAGTCTAAGGACCAGGCACAGCTTAATAATGGTGAGTAAATAGTTCATACTTTAAACCATATTTGAATTTTTAAACGAGTTTTATTTATGTTTTTCTAACTGGTCAACATGTTATCTTAAAAGCGGTTTGATGAATAGCGTCGACATATCATTGGTAAAATAAGCACATATCATGACATCGATTAAACCATAATTATGCAGAAATTCCGACTGGATTTTTTAAGACCCAATAGACCCAAAAGACCCATAAGACTCAATAACCAAAAAAAATCATGAAATTTGAATATTTAACACATCGTTCAATAATGAGTGTGACTGACACATAGATGGCGGCACTAATACCAAATCAATATTTTTTTCGACAGTGTGAACCTTTTTAGGCTTACTGTCAAAATTATATGTCAATCCGACCATTAGTTTACAAGTTACAGTGCTTAAAGTGACGCTACTTTTGAGTTTTCAAAAAAATGAATTCAAAGCAATTCCGTGTGCTGATTTATCATTGTTTTTTAATGAAAAAAAATACTGTTCAATGCCAGGAATGGCTTGAAAAACATTATTCGGACTCTGCTCCATCAAAAAGAACCATTTGTTATTGGTATGCCGAATTCAAACGTGGTCGTACAGACACCGATGACATTCCATCTACTGGACGGCCAAATGACGCTGTTTTTCCGGAAAATGTTGAAAATCATTATGCCCGACCGTAAAGTGAAAGTGAAGGAGATTGCTGACATTCTAAAGATATCAGCAGGCAGTGTACACACCATAATACACGAACATTTGGATATGAAAAAGTTGTTTTCCAAATGGGTGCCGCGTTTGCTCACTGTTGAAAAAAAACAACAACGAATTGATGATTCAGAGCGCTGTTTGGAGCTGTTTAACCGTAATAAAAAGCATTTTTGCGTCGATATGTGACCATGGATGAAACCTGGATCCATGACTACACTCCAGAGTTAAAACGGCAGTCATCTGAGTGGACTGGAGCCGGCGAAAGCCGTCCAAAGCGACCAAAAACGCAACAATCGGCTGGAAAGGTTATGGCCTCTGTATTCTGGGATACACATGGTATATTGTTCATTGACTATTTGGAAAAGGGAAAAACAATCAACAGCGACTATTACTGTGCATTATTGGACGGATTGAAGGATGAAATCGCACTGAAACGGCCCCATATGAAGAAGAAAAAAAATCCTCTTTCATCAAGACAATGCACCGTGTCACAAGTCCATAAAAACGATGGTCAAATTCAATGAATTGCACTTCGAATTGCTTCCGCACCCACCGTATAGTCCAGATCTGGCCCCCAGCGACTACTGGCTCTTCGCAGACCTCAAAAATATGCTCCGTGGTAAGAGATTTGGCTCAAATGATATAGTAATCGCCGAAACTGAAGCCTATTTTGAGGCCAAGGAAAAATCGTTCTATAAACATGGTATAGAAAAGTTGGAAAATCGTTGGAATGATTGTATATCCCTAAAAGGGGACTATGTTGATGAATAAAAACGAATTTTGGCAAAAAATGTGTTTTAATTAGTTAATACGATGTGTTACATTCAAAACCATGTCAAGATTTTCAAATCATTCTAGTGCATTCTATGGCTACCGTTTTACAAATTGGTATGCCATTTGATTTTTTTAAATTCCGATAAATTAATCTGCTGGAATCGTGGAGACCATTGTCAAGCTTTTTATGGACATGGGTCGCTTTGCACTCCTGTAGCTCATATTGTGATGAAAATTTTAGTTTGAAATTTTTTTAAGTTATTGTTGGAATATCCATAAATATATATTAAAAATGTTGAATTGCAATTTTTCAACTTTTTGTCAAAAACAAAATCCAAAAATTCGAAAAATACAGGCTATCACCACACGGGGTGACTGCCTTAAGTAATTATCAAAGAAATAGTTTGAATATTATTTCTTTTCCGTGTTAATATTCAAAACAACTATATTTTCTTGCATGTACGGATAATTTTGTGAGCAATTGTATCTACCAACCGCAACGAAAGACTAAAATGAAAAGTTTGTTACAACCATGCAACTTTTAGATAACTGAAACTTATCACGTGCAATTCTATTCTTCATAGAAAAAAAAGGGCAAGTTTCCGGGGAAAATCAGGATAATTATTTTGAATTTCATTCTTATTTCCCATTATTAATTCATTTTCATCTATCTCGCTATGGCAAATTTCACAATCCCACGTTGAATGAATACAATTTAATTAAAATAATACCTACTAACATTGTACTAAAGAAACAAACATGAAAGATACATTTATCTGACTAATTAAAATTCACTCGTCTAAGTTGTAAGAGAAAAGCAGATTAGAGTGGAATGATGATATACTAAAAAAAAAAAAAAGATTTAGATATAATACACCATAAAAGTGCAGTAAAACAATATTGAGAATACAATGTGTAAAGACGTAGTATCTGCTTATACAGAGCAGCCTTAAAAGAGCCGTAGCACGCAGAATATATTAAGATGAGCGAACGTGGAAAGAAAAGCTAATGAAAAATATTTATGTGCTACACGTTATTGCTACACAATCAATTTTTAATGGCTACAATTTGCATTGTCAAAAGTTTTTTTCTGTGCAAGATGTTATTGTTGATTGTGCGAATTCCGATACAAAAATCAATTGTGGCCTGCTAAATGTTGTATTATTTCGATACTTGACTCCCGATGTTGAAAGCTGTTGGAGCGCTCGTCTTCGAAACATCAGGTCACTGAACGAAACCTTATTGACAGCAATCAAATTTGTTTTGACAATCGGTCAATGGAATATGACATGATCGCAGTACTGATCAATGGCTGAGTCATATTGATGAGGTGAATATCGCGTGGTCAAATAATGTGCTCATTTATCGGATTTTTTTATCTAGAAGATACCTTACATCTTTAGTTTATCAACGGTACCATAAACATTAAAAAGAATAACATGAGACAATGTTATTTTAAACATTAATTGTTTAGTAAACACTTTCCAACAGTCGTAATTACAACAAACTAGAATTAAAATCAACACATTTATAACGAATTCATTATTTACATCATATCCATCGTTCACTTTTCATCCTATGGAATTGCTTTATCCACTTCCAGAGTCCAACGATACCAATTAATTAAATTGGCTACAAGGTACACACTAGCACCACAAACATATGCATATATGCACCTCGCATTTGCCTTAATCAAAGCAGAATTTATTGAAACAACAGTAGCAATAATGGTCTTTATCTTATAAACATTTGCACGATTTTATATCGGTATTTATAATTATCACGAAGTTTGTAATCTGCACGTATTATTGCATTCGTAATCGATTTTTTTTTCTTCTCCTCTTTGATAAATAGCAACAGCATGTTTTTATTTTACACAGAGAAATGCTTTATGGCAGGATAGCAGACGCATTAAGGCATGGATTTAATTAAATGATGTAAAAAACAGCTCTTATTAAGCAATCGATGAACTTATAATTAGTTTTACAAAGGAAAAAATGGCACCGCTACAAATGGAAACACAATATTTTCCATTCTCTTTAAAGAATTATATCGTCGCAGTTTTTCTCAGAATCTTGGGTATAAATGAATTTTCTCCTTGAAAGCGAGCTTTGCAAGGATTGAGTGCAATCTATTACGATTAACTCTTCCGGACTCGATTAATAGGATTTAAAGTTTACAACATTAAACCAGAAGCTCGCCAACTTGGATATGAAACAATGCTCACATCCAAGTACATGGCCAATTGCGGGAGAAATATTTTTGTTTGCGTTCGGTCCTCGGGAACTACACTCTTTAGTGTATACATAACACCGAACGAAGCGTGCCGAGCCCCGAACTCGGCGAAAACGAATCCTGGACATGGACTCGTCGTATTGAACACAGGCCACATCCCTGGTTTCTATCGCTTCGGTCCCTAACACAAAGCGTCTAAAGTTAGAGAATGCTAGAGAATTATTCGACCAGCGATCACCAGTACATATCACAAGAGATCCATGAAGATCCACTATGATAGAGATCCACTATGATCCAGTATTCTGGGCTCCGGTAGAATACTGGAAAAGCGGATACTGAGATGTTTGTTGAAATGCTAATGCCACGATCACCGCTGACAGAAGTTACGCCGGCGAGCAGAGGACCTGCGGGAAAAGATGCGTTGAACTCAACTACGAGAATCATTGTGTCTTCCTGTAAGTCTTCCATGGGCTTACGAAGACTCCGGTACGGGAAGCTCCCAGTATACTGGTGTTAACCTTAAATTGCCGAAAAACGAAGGGAGTGTAACAAATTTCCACGAGAGGTCCCGAGCAAGGACCTAATAAAAAACAGGTACCAGACCAGCAGCTTGTAAACCCGCTAGAAAATGTCTCCGCAGAGTCATCAACAGCAGCCAGACCAGCAGGGGTGGGCGTGAACAGGGATCCATGGGACCTGGGCTACAAAGTAGTGATGCGGAACCTCGATGCCCAAAGGTCGACTCCCTCATACGAGGCGAAAATGATGGAAGAACTTGTGCGGGCTTTTTCCCTATCCATCCCGTCCTCGTTGAGGCCGTCCAGAATGAAATACCAATGAAAATTCCACATTTCACGAAGATGGAATCGGGAAAGGAGTCTCGTCTATGAAGGCAAGAAAGGATCCAAAACCAGATGGGATTACAGCTGAGGTGCTCTAGATGACCTTTCACTTTTGCCCTGAACTGCTCCTTAGGACATTGAAAACATGGCTGTGCGAAGGGGTGTTGAGATGACGACGCTTGTGCTGATTATCAAAGGAAAGGGAATCCCGAGTCGCCAGCTGTATACTGTGTATGCTAGGCACGACCGGAAAAGTTTTGGAAAAATTGGTCAGGGAAAGTCGCACTGACACACTTCGTAATGCCGGGGTCAATTTCGATGGCAGTATGACTTAAAAACAGGTTGCTCTACGCGAGAAGTCCAACGTGTGAAGGCACACAGCGTTTTGATTAATAGTGATTGGTTCCATACGACGGTTCGTCCTACTAGTTACTCTGGTTGGCAGAAAAAGATTTAACTGCGCTTCTGGAAGCGCTTGGAAATCATTTTCAAATACCAGTATGTCTGATGTGGATTCTCAGGAACTATATGAAAGACCGTTGGCTACTGTACGACAGGAAAGAAGGTAGCCGAAAGATATAACTTACTTCAGATGTCACTCAGGGCTCAATTCTCCGCCCGGACATGTAGAAAATCTCCTCTAAGAGACTGTTGCGGTACGAGCTACCGGATGAGTCACACTTGATCGGCTTTACTGACGACCACGCGGCGCTAGTCGCTGGACGCACAATCGACAATGAACTACTCAGACTAAATATGCTAATGAGGCGAGTAAGGGACTAGATGATCGATCACGGTTTCAGCTTGGCACTAGACAAACCCGAAGTTGTCATCCTGACAAAGAAGCAAATCTCCAGAGTAAGGCCTATCATTATTGGAGAAACGCTGGCTGAATCGGAATCAGCAGTGAAATACCTGAGCGTCCCGATCGACTCGAACATGAGTTTTTTCCCAAAAAAATCAGGGCTACAGCTGAAAAGGCCGCAGCGCATCTAACGGTACTCACTTGATTAATGATCAACTTGTGGGGGAGGGGTGTTGGATTTCACTACATCAAGGAGACGACTCCCAATGAGTTTAGCCAGTATTTACTACGAAATCGATTGGAACAGATGCAGAGACAAGAAGCGTTGCGAGTTGCATGCGCGCATCGCACAATATCCGATACTGTAGTGCTGGTGATCGCAGTGGTGGTACCCACCGCCCTCCTCGGAGCACAGAATTATTCACCTGCGCTCACTCGGCAACTGGCAAGTCCTGGGAGAAAGACGCAAAAAAAAGATAGACTGCACGCCTGATTCCTGGTCTGAGCCATTGGGTCAATCGAGCGCGTGAACTTTTTCGGTTTTACCTGCGCAAAATTGAAACGTCGCGGTCTTCTGACTGCGTGTTTTGCACAGGAGAGTTCATTTGTTTTTCTCTAGTAATCAGCGCGTTGATTTCTACAGCGAAATTGGAGTTCTTTGCCCACAAACTATAGCCGACGAAATGCTTAAAACGGTTGACAAACGGAATCGTGTGGCAGAATAAGCGTGGGTAGTCCTGACACTTAAAAAAGGCATACTGGAGCATCGGGGATGGAGGGATCTCTATTCTTCCGCTCCCCCCTTCCCGCTGGAGAAGGGTTTTTCGTTACTTGAAGGCACTTCTAGGCGTTGGAACACGAAACCTAGCCCATAGTATTGTGTCAAACCGTTCCAGGTTAGGTTCTCAGGTTGACAGAGGAGGTATTTAGTGGATAGTCCAAAAGCCTTGCGCGTCTGTGAGTCCCACATCAGGGCTTAAACAGCATTCACCATCCCTATGAAGTTCCCTAGCCTGAAATAATGTGACAATCAATTACAACCTAGAATCTCTGTAGGAGGAACATTTGGAGAGATAGCTCAGTAGTCTAGTTGATTTAGGCCATTGTGTGTCCGGCAATCAGGACATAGTTTCGAATAATATTTCGCAGCCATAGCCATAAATATTATAGTAGAATATGAACGTTTTCGTCTTTACCCTTTCAAATTTTTGGGATTAAAAACGACAGACTCGATCCTATTAATACACTCGATCATTACCTTATCGCGTTTGATAAAAAAGGTGCAATTTTTTCCAAGCGTAAAACTTAATAATAATCTACTACCAGCTGTTGACAAACTCGAAATGATGCAACTCTGATATGCCTCACATACCCAAAAAAGCCGTGCTTGTTAAATACTTCAAACCGTGTTTCGTCTTAATGAATTAATCAAGAGAGCTTTCGAGTAGAAGATAAGTACGCATACTACACTGCAAACGACACTTTCCAAGCAATTTCCAAAACAAAACTGGACAAACTGAAGAAAAAACTGACTCCTCAGGTTATTCTTTAATAATCTACAAATAAATACGTAAAACAAACATACGAAGATAATTAATTTATTTGTATAATAAAATCAAATTTTCAATTCTTTTCACGCTCCACAAGAAATTTGTAGTTATTTCCGAATAAATTAAGACTGCACTGCTTGCGAAAATTCTTGCTCGTTTTCTTGCAATCTTGCTGATTACGAATGAAAATAAATGCAAGAGAAAAACAACAATAACGTGGTACAAAGCTTAAAAAACAACAGAATACTATCGAATAATTCCTCATAGTTAAGATCATTAGTATCATTAATCAGTACTGTAAAATGTTATGGAAATTGGGCATTTTCATGCTTTATTGAGTACTGTTTGAAATATCGTGATGGTCCTAGAGCTCACACGGCACTCTTTTGTATTATTTACACGCTGTCTGTTCACACAGTTTCGGTTTACACGATTTTGATTTACACGATTTTGATTTACACGATTTCGATTTACACGATTTTCAAATTGCTAATATATTACAAAATTGAAAAAAGTATCTCCTGTGCATTGAATGCTTGTGGAAATTCAACGAGACGATTTGCAAAATTTAGGGATTGGTTCTGGCGTTTTAAAAATGATGTTTTAAGCGTCGAAGAAAAGCCGCGCCCAGTAAAGCCAAAACAAATTGAGGACCCAGAATTGGTAGAGGTTGCTCGATGAAGATCCGACTGAAATGCAAAACTTCTAGCATCCAATGTAGGTCATCGAAACTATATAATTCAACTTTGAAAATGTCAAATAACTTGAAGCGCAACCTCAAACACTTAATACATTGAGTGTTCATTAACTTCAACTTATAATTGAAAACACAAAACGTTTCCAATAATATTATTTAAAGAAAAACAAGACATCTTCTGGAACACCCAGAAAGCAATATCCGCCCACATTCAACAAACTGATAAATGTGCAATCTAAGGTACCTAGACGTGACTTATCATTTCGTTACTGATAACGCTTATTATATTACTCCTAGCACGTCAAATATTAACACGTCCTCCTTGAAATGAACTCACAAATCACAAAGTCAAATTAAACTTGAAATCCTCGCAATAGAAAGCAGTGCACTACCGTTTAAATACCAGTTAAAAAGGGACTGTCAAAAGTCTTCTGAAAAAAAAAAATTTCGTCTTTTCTTTTCGATTTTTCAGGCCGCAGGAACAGGCCAGTAAAAGAAGCTTGTAAGGAGGATCCCCAACCGGGCTGCTTAGTGATTGTCGTTTCCGAAAATAACATGTCAAAAAAGTCGGAAAACTAGTAATTGCTGACCAAAGAACCAAATTTTGACATACAGCAGGAAATGTACAGATAAGCAAGGAACAACTTGTAGTGATTTAACATGATCATTTACACCTGAAAAAAACCGAAACATTTTTGTGCATTAGGAACTGCTTGACAAGAAATACGAGTTTGCATTCCTGAAATTGCAAAAATGTAAAGAGATTTTAAGGAACTTTCTCGGAAGATTTGGACAAAATTCGTAGTCGCTTCGAGACGGTTGATAAATCCTGAATTCGTCACAGTAATCTCGATTCTAACAAAAGCCGACCCTTTCAATAATCAAGAGAAAGACCGTGGAAGAAATTCATTACGACAAAGTTGGTGTCAATGTTTGTGGTTTGCAGTCTCTGAGAAGGCTATAAGGAATACCCCACAGGGATACTTCTAGGGACGCTACTAGTGAATTTTGCCTGTTTTCGCCCTGCAAAAAAAAATTTAAAAAAGGACTTATAGGAAAGAAAATTTTCGGATGACAGTGATATAGGGTGGGCGTTCTGAACGAGATCGATAAGAAATTGAAAAAAATATTGTGACATAAAGGCGTTATATTCGTGATGTGAAATGCGTATTTAACCAGCGGTTGATTTCCTTTTAAAATTAAAAATATTCAACTGTAATTATCATTGCCTTAGACAGTGACTTATCAACCACTCCTCGTAGAATTTTCTGTTGGGATTCTCATGTGAAAAAATGGCCTGGCGCAAACAAGATAGTCTAGAATTTTTTTTATTTTTTTTTTTAATTTTAGTCATGATTCGATCCCAAGTTCTGCCCTTGCTTACACATTGATAGTCTGGGAAGCGAACCCAGAATAATATCAGAAAGTATGATGAAACGTAATACAACTACTGTGGGAAAGCCATAAGATGGATGGAGGATATGAAAAAGAAAAAGGCAGATGACAATTATCTCGAATAAATAATGTTTGTAATCTTTTCAACTCCGA
Organism: Stratiomys singularior; assembly: GCA_954870665.1. Classification (NCBI taxonomy): domain Eukaryota; kingdom Metazoa; phylum Arthropoda; class Insecta; order Diptera; family Stratiomyidae; genus Stratiomys; species Stratiomys singularior. The sequence goes on along the minus strand of OX940881.1, from coordinate 22,338,866 downwards.
AAATCTTTAGATCGGAGACTTTTTTACTGAGATAAAATAAGGGGAAAAACATTTGAATTTATTCTTTCCCTTCGGTGACTGAAACGACTGAAAGTGCATTTAAATTGTTCAGTTTCGTCTCTGTTGATATACGAATTACCAAGTTTTATTGGATAGCTGATGACATAGAACCAGATTGTAGTAATTTATACCATTTTATTTGCATATCAAACTCGATTCGTCCCCTTTTTCGAACGGTTTACACCTTTTACTACAAAATTTCTTTAAAAAAATTGATTTGCCTTTACATATATCAACATTAACGTTTATTCTTCCATTTTTTTCCTAATGGCGTTGACCACACTTAAGTAACGAAAATGAGATAACATGTACCAAAAGCGGACATTCTTTGAAAAGTTATTCATTTATGACAAATATTACGATCAATTCGAAACGAAGGCACTATAACAAACAAGAAGTTAATATTTAAATACACGTTACCACAAGAGTAAAATCGCCGGAGTCAAGATGACTCACAAATGACAAACATTTATGAATTCAAATACACCCACAAAACTGAAAAAAAGAACATTCATTCTTCACGTGTCATATTCGCCTCCAAATTATTGTCAATTTATGTGTCTTTTGACATCATACTCTGAATATTTTCGACACTTAAACGAATAAATCTATTGCTTGGAAAAAGAATTTCAGAATTTCGCATCTCATAAATTTAAATAGGAGACATATAGTAAAAAAATAAACTAAAAAGCTATCAGTTTTTAAGTTCCTCTCCTAATATCAAACGAGCAACGACAAATATTATGTTATTAACAAAGAACTATTGTTATTTAGCGACTGGGTGAAGAAGCTTAAAAATTGCACTCATAAAACAATAAATGAGAGCCACCAGCGACACAGGCTCTGGAGCCATTAACAAAACCAACAAAAATAAATACACAGAGGATATAGAAATATAATTTCATTCTTCTGTTCAAACATTGATTCATGCTTTTCATGTAAACAAATCAAATTACGAGGACTTGTGCATGTATGTTTATTTTTATTGAGAATTTTAGTATTGTTGGTAGCCATATTTACTTAATGTGTATTTTCCCACTATGGAAATATTATTCTGACGAAATTGTAATAGGTTGGCAGACAATACAGTAACAGCCATGTCAATATGGATAAACTTTACGGAAATATTTTATTTTTCCTAAAAGTCATGTTTGGGTTCACTTCCGTCTGGAAGGAAGAGTTTTTTTTTAATTCATGCACAAAGGCTTCGGACTGTGACGCCAGAGACGAGGATTACACCCATTCGAGAGAAATTTATACCTAAATATGTTTAGATGATTTTACTTACGCAAGTTCCTTGACACGAAAATTATAATACATACCTGCAAGAGAAAAGAAAATATATACATTAATAAAATGCAATCACAAAATCCGATTTTATATTTTCAATCCGAACTCTTGCAATATTGAATTAAAAACAACTTACAGATAAAAGATACTTCCGAAACAAACTGGGAAATTAGGTAAGCCTTTTCTTTTAATGGTTTACCTTTAAATTTACTATTAACTAGCTATTATTCAAAACGTTGAGTTGGTTGGTATCCTTAACATTATCTTCTGTATTAAAGAAGGCTTCCATGGCGGCGACGACCCTTTCATTCGACTCAAATTTCTGCCCGGCGGTTAAGTTTTTAAATTTGGAAACAAAAGGAAATCGCACGGAGCCAAATTTCCGATGGAATATAGTGAATGGGGTAGCAGCTCCTATTTTGACAAATTTGGCCGTGGCTACGGTGTGTTGTCATGGTAGAGAAACACTTTTGTCAAATGGGGCGTATCGGCTCAATAGTTCGTCAAAGTTTAGCCCTATGACCGTTTCGCTCTTCTCTAAGTGTTCAATGTGGATCAATTCCTTGGAATCCCTGAAGACGATGTTCATTACCTTTCTGGCTGATAAGGCAGTCTTCGCCTCCTTCGGGAAGTATGTGAAGCCGAGTGAAGTCATCGGTTTCGACCGGTTATTGGTCGCTGGTGTGTACCAGTAGACCCACGTTCCGTCAACGGTTACGAAACGATGCCGAAACCCCTTTGGATTGCACTTAAACAGCGTCAAACCCTGCTTTGAAGTAGACTCACAATTACGCATGTTGTCCGGAGTGACCAAACGCGGCTCCAACGCGCCGACAGCTTTCTCATGCCCAAAATTTCATGCAGGATATGATCCAAGCGCCCTTTTCAGATGCCTGATGTTTCAGCTATTTCACGCACTTTCAACCAGTGGTCTGCCGTTACGATATCTTGGATGTTTTCATCTTATCTACTGTGGTAGCTGTTTTCAGAGCAACCCGGCGTGGCTCATCAAAAACGACATGCGACCACGTCGAAGCTCGTTAAACAAATTCATTCAAAGTCATCAGCGCAGGAACAGACTCATCGTACACAGCATCCCAGCGCTCTTTCGCTTTTTTTTTAATTCAAAAGGCACGTTACCACACGCAGTCAAAACAAAACTATAGGTTTCATCCGGCTGAAATTTTGACAAACAGTGAGTCCCTCGATCGGTGAGAGTTACTACTTATCCGACCACCCTCTTAATTACTCTTCTTACGAAATTATTCATTTTCCAACCAAAGGTCTCAGAATAATGCAACTGAAGCTGGCGTCAATACCAAAGTTGTGTACGGACTGTTGCAGCGTAAATTATTATCAAGATATAATCAGATAATTTGCTGGGAAATAAGAAGCAAAAGGAACCCAAAAATAAACATCACGAACAACTTTTAGTCTGTTGCCCGTTTTCTTTTCGTGTCTCGTCTTAAATAGAATCAAAATCTTGACACATATTTCACTATTAACTAAAGCTATCCCGCCATAGGGACGGAAGTGTTTGTCAATTTATACATTTGTATATAATCTTTGAATATAACAAATATAACTGGAATAATTATAATATTTGACATTTGTTGACAGCTGTCAAGAAGATTATCCACTCCATCATGAACAGATTTTCATTAGCGCAATAATTGCAAACAGATCATTACCTTACCAAGAATCGACAGGTTTTTTTGCTAATCAAAGCATATTTTCATTTTGCTCCTTTTTTGCGAGCTCACTTCGCTGTGTATCTAACAAACATATACCACCACATGGACCCTAGCAGATAAAATGTCGCAAACTGTTGTCCGAAATTGCCATGAATGTTTGTGATGCCATGAACTATATGTGATGCATTGGACAGGGAACTCTAAGAACTTCTTGGATTTTCAACTGTTTGAATTGGAATTTTTTTCCAACGATAATGGTAAGTTGAATTCAAAAATGTATCGCGATTCAACGCATTCATCGATTTGAATACAGCTGCAGCGACATTTGCAGAAAACTTGGAGTCAGCAAGAACACCGTGAAAAAATGGTAGAATGCACAGGAAGGGAACGTGGATGATATGAAAATAAGTTGTCAATGTCAGTACTTTCAGCAGAAGCAAAAAGGAATACTGGAACATTGGCTGGAAATAGACATGGAGTGGTGACGCGAACAGTAACGAAACGTCTTAGCAGCTTTCCTGAAGCTACTAAAATGTGTCAAGGTGAAAAGTTCAGGAAGACACTCGGACCCACAAGCCTATAGACAACGCAAAAAATCTCAATTTTCCGAGACGCACATCAAGACCGGCCCAATTTCTTCTCAAAAACCTCGGATTTGATGATAACAATGCCCGTGGTAAAGGTTGCGTGGAAATATCCTTTTTATAAACGAGACGAAACCGTTCATTCAAGTGCATCCGATACCCAATCCTCAGAACCTGACCGTCAGAACCAGCGATCCCGCAAATATTACGAATAAACCAACTTCACTTTGTTCAACAAGAAGTGGCTGTTAATAGAGATTATAACAAGGAAAATATTCTTCCTGTTTTTGTTAAATGCCTTACTTATCGCTGACAATTCAGAGACGGAAAGGAAGTGATTTAGATGAAAGATGGTGCTATGATATTTTGACCGCCGTAGCTACGAAATTTTAAGCAAACCAAGGAGAAAAGCGATTGCTCACATGGAAATGGTTTACAGCAAGAAAGTTTCAAAGGCGGACTATCAAAAGTTGACCAACAACTTTCGCTAATCCAAAACCTGGAAAATTCTAGGGAGCTCGACACACACTGTCACCAATTAGTTGCTTGCTTCAACCAAGCATTCCGCCCCATGAATCAATAGAAACTAAAAAAATGGCTCGATTTCAGGATCTCAGCAACATTTTTCGATTCACTAAAATGATTACCTTGAACTCGACAGCATGTGTCAAAACCAATGACAACCTGTCAAAATTGTTCGGTATACAAGTCGAACTGAAATAGGGAGGTGAATTAGTGGGCATAAAGACCAATAACAAATCAAATACTGCAATAAGCTCCACCAAACATTCAATGGACCACAAGTCTCAACATAAGTAACAGCGCAAGGATGAACTGCGGATGCTATAAAAAAGGCACTTAACGGGAGACCGAAGGATAAAGCCACGTAGAGAAACCTCGAATGCGGTGGGCCAATTCTTTTGACAAGAACAATGTGATGTTGCTAGATTACTCTAGCAATCTGTAGGATGCGATCAAAAAATTTGGAACGGTAAGCATTCTGAAAAATGAAATGAGTCGTGAACATTTATTCCGTAGACTTCATGTAGGATAACGTCATGAAAAGCACTCCAGTAATGCCAGTAATGCCAGCAACTGAGCCAAATTGTTGGATTGCTGAAGTGTTTGCAAATTCTCGAGTCATTTTATAATCAAAAGTCCGTACCACTCATAAACTTTTGTAGTACTATCAAATTCTGAAACCCTGTTTTAAGGGCATAAAAATTTTCTGCCGTTCATCGATACGGTAATACCTAGAACTTTTCCTCATCTACTAGCCAAGGGCCGATTTTGCTCAATGATAAAAATGGACTACGCATTAAAGTCACACGGAAACCAAGATAAAGATATCTGACTCCAAGTGTAAACCGAATAAAATAAGCCATCATTAGTTTTGTTACTGATTGACTTTTAGCACCAGCAAAACTATCACAAATCCTTGAATTTTTCCAGAGAAAGAGAGGTTTGCCTAAGTTTGTAATTACATTTCCAGGAACATTGACTTCTTGACATTGACTTCTTCTTCTTCATTGACAACGCTGTCAAAGTTTTTCAAAAATTGTTTTTTTTTTTTTTTTTTTGATTTTTTGCATTCTTTCTTTGCATTTTGCAGACAAAATAGAATGCAAAAAATGCAAGCATGCGAATAAAATTTGCCAAAATTTTAAGGCAAATTATTCGTAAACAATTCAAAAAGGGGTCAAAATTGGAGACCGTTGCGGTTGAAAGTATGCAAACTTCAGACATCTTCTGTGTGGTTGCTCTGATTCCCAATAAGAATTTCAGAGAGAAGAGAAGTTTGAGCAAGGACTTGAAATTAAAACTCATCAACCCGACACTTACAGCATTTTTGTCATTTTCATTTTAGGCCCAACGATACTTGACATTTTCTATGGAAAATATATTTCTAGATACATCTCCCAACAAAACGAAAATCCATTCCAGAAAAATCAAATCCAGAATATAAAGTAGAAAGAAAAAAACGAACAAAATAAAAAAAAAATTTTATCGTATAATTGTACTCCAATGATATCGGCGACATCGACATTGTAATCATAGAGAAAACAAAGAAAAATGAATGTCAGTGTAATGGAATACATGATATGAAATATCTGCAAATCACAGTCTAGTCTAATGGACGAAATCGGTCTCCTTATTTTCCAACCAAGACATAATTGCTCAGCTCGATTCAAGGCGATTAACTATATAAGTGAATGCATGCGTGCGTGTATTGCTGCTGAGCAGATAAAGATAAATGACTTATTTAGCAGAAGGATAATGTTCTTATGAAAACGTTAGAACAAGGAGAGGTATTCAGATATACAATTCGCTTAAAACGAAAATTAGTCCCAAATTAAATAAAGACTATGAATATGACTTGAGTAACGACATCAAAGTGGAATTTAATGCCTAGGAAAAAAAACCTAGCCTTAAAATGTTTGTAACATTGTTCAAAGAGGGATGGTTTGGAAACATCAAAATAACATACAAGATTAACTAAGAAATGTTGGACGAATCTGTCTGAAAAATAAGTAAGTAAACTTCATTCAATATGTACCCACTTTGCCTATTTAAAAATTCACAATAGCTTTTCCAGCTCTGAAACATCTACGCAATCCTCGGAAAAAATCAGTTCAAAAAATTTTAGTTTTCATCCTATTCAAAACCACTAAATAATACGGCCGGAACGTTAATTCATTCAACTATACACCACCAACGCAAAACTCGAATAGTTTTTTTTATTGATTTTCCTCTTCAGAACTCTATTCAGGAAGGAAGGAAGGGTGGAACGGAGTAGTGGAAGCCAAATGCTATTACCCGTCATTCTTTGACTCAATTTATGACTGTGCAAATACATTCACATTTAGATAAAAAAATTTCTTATTCATTTATTTATTCATTCATTTCATCAAGCTTTGATTAACACGCAAATAACGTATTTATTCAACTGCTGATTTGCTCGTATGGCATAGAGAAATATAGTTAGGAAATTTATGGTTAATCAATAGTGAATCTTGTTGGGTAACTTTTTTTTGATAGATTTTTCTTGGTGAGGAAAGTCTTCAATGCAGAAAAAATGGCTATAAATTTCGCAACAGCTGTTTATACAAAGCAAGTCATAACCTAAGCCATAAGCCTACTTCAGAATATAGAAAAAGTCGACAACATAGTTTCTAGTTAATGTCAGGCTTTATAACATATTTCATTGGTTTGAACTCAGCACGTACTCAGCAGCAAAACAGGATCAAATTAGCATAACTATATTTCGCATACCAAAATCAATGATTGATGAAGTTAATATTTATACGTAATCTTTATAAATTTGCCTTCAATGTTATTATAGCAAGTGTCCTTACGTGAATCATGCAGCCAGTCATACGAAAAAATAAATGACCTGAATGAATAGTTTTATTCACCAAATTTAGACTCCGTCGAAAATGTCTGTTGATGTCATCTGGCATTTTTGTTTATTTATTTTGAATCATATTTCATTATTTAACTTAAAAACTAAAGGAAGAATCCTAAATGTACACTCCCACACTGGTACCTGTCGGAGTGCATTTCTCTATAACTGCATGAACATGGGATAGTTTCGTCCTGAATGGAAATTTCAGAAAATTTACCCTTTACCAATACTCGGGCAAATCTGACACTTAAAACTCACAGCCAGCCTTGCTTACTTCAACCGTCGCAAAAGTCTTGGAGATGACGGATCAGTTAGGGTTTCAGTTCAGTTTCCATTCATAGCGAAATCTTTTTTGTAACTATCGAGAGAAAAGGACTCGCATAGTACTGGTTTACGGTTTTCAGTATTACAAAATTTAGACCTACATCCACCAATTCTCGATAGGTTGAAACTTTGTTCGAAGTGTCAGCGTTTGCCATAAATAACGCCATGCTAACAAGCCAAACAAAGGCTGTTGAAAAACGCCAGAAGACAGGAGCAAACACAACTCAAAGCCTTCTTTACGAATGACAAAGCTGCATTACAACTGGCGAAACCAAACGAATGTCATATAAAGTGTCATGTATTGATCAAGCGAAATTCAAAGCTATGATCGTACAGAAAAGAAGTCTTTTTCAAATCAAAAATCACGCTGAAATTGGGGAAAAATGTCTGTCAAAATTTTGAAGCGACTTATGTGAGGTATGAGCGTTATCAGTGGCCTGTTACTGACTTAACGCAGAAGTTGGTGCAATGACCGAAGTTTCGTGTTACTTTTAATGCTCATTGGTATTTTGGAGCCTGCTCTTTTTCAAGATGTCTGAAATTTCCATCGTAGCGTTTTTCCCCACTTTCTGAATTGTTGCGGGTTATATGAACAATTTTTTCGTAATTTGGATTCTACTGGCACTGTACTAGTTTTTCACTTGACTCAAATTGTCAGTAAATATCAAAAAAGTGAGGAAATTTCAGGTCGTTGCGTTTGAAACGACGCAAACACCTACTTTTTCCTCCTTAGACACCTACTTTTTCGCCATAATACCTCTGGGATTTCACGTAACATAGTGCACATGCTTTAAAAAAAACAAGATTTGCTTCTCGTGTACATCTATGCCATATCCCATTGTGAAAGTCTTAACTGTTTATTAATGAGTGCCGCTCACAGGACACCAGTTTCGTTGCAAAAGTTACATTTATATAGAAGACAGATGAAGAGCTAAATAACAACAAGCATTGGACCGATACACATTTGAAGTACCCTGAATTATTAAGGTGTCTGACGTTTGTCAAATTATGAAGCTGTCAAATTTTCTTCACTATTCGTTTTTAGTAGATGATTAAACTGAAATGAAAACCCAGTAAAGTACAAAAATTTTCAAAATGCGAATAAAATTACAAAAATTCAAAGTCAAGTTATCCAAACACCATTCACGCCAAATTTAAGCGAAAAGTGAGACCATTGCGTTTGCAACAATTCAAACTTCAGACAACTAATTATTGTTGCGGCCCTTGAAAAAATTGTCCATGTCCTTCGAGATTCCTGGCTCCAACAGGAGAGGCAAAGGCATCCACAGCTCGGACAACGAAGGAGTTATGAGATCAATTTTCGAATCGGAATTCCCGTTTTGGCGACACGAACTCGCTTACCAGATCTAACGGCACCAGATTTCATCTTTCTGAAATTTTACGTTTATCGAAGCAAACCAATCATGTTGAAAGACAAGACTTAAAAAAAAACACCAATTGTTTGATCCTAGAATATTTTCAAGGAACTTTGAAAGTTGTAGAATCGTAACAAAGCCTTTCTTTTCCGTAAAATAAGCATTTCTTCAGCATTAAGCGTATTTCTTTAGCATTCTTCTTGCAAATTATTAGTTTTACTCCTTTAAATAAACATTGTGTGAATTTTTATTTTAATTTTATTCACTCCTAACGAAATAACCGACCATCAACATTAATGAACAAATTATGCCCTACTTAATATAAAATTAGTTGCTGAAATACAATTTCCCGTTTCAACAGGTGAAAACTTAGTCGTTTGACACGATATTTTGCAGAAAACATAATCGAAAAATTTGATACCACTTCATGTAGGTTTTCTAATTAGGACTGTCGGAATTTTCAACAAACGAAATTGAAACATTAATTAAATAGTCAAACTCAAACATCGCCTGCAGATCACAGCAATGTTTGGCAAGTCATAATGGAAGAGTTGACGAAACAACAACATTCAGAAATTATTAGAACCAATCATCGAAATGAGTGCTGTGTTTACCGGGTGTTTCATGCATTGACAGAAACGTATCGACTCCGAAATCCACCATTTGAAACCAAACACAACTCAGGTACGTCAACTTTTAGTGTGAGTCGGAAACAATATCTGTCTATATCTCAGTTCTGCGTTAGTTACAGTTACTTACGTTAGTTACGCGAGTTTTGACAATGTTTACAAAATGACAACGTAGAGGATCGAACTTTTGTAGCCGCTTGAGATTTTGGGAGTGGTCACGACCAGATAAGATCTAGTGAATAGTAGATCTAGATAGTAAATCGGTTTTCAGCACGTAACCTTTTCGATTGTTCTTTAAAAGTTTCAAAAAAATCAAGTGTATATCACTGGTAAACACCACTTTTTTTAAGTTTAGTTCTGACTCGCTTATCCGTTAATCTTGTACTTCTGCAAACTCATAATATTGGAACACATACTTTCGCATAGGTTCATAATAGCTTAGCATAAAAAAAACTTGGAAATGCCACATTTTCTGCCATATTTGACATATGATACTCCTTCAGATTACTGACCAAACCCGTCGTTGAAGTGAGTTCTTTGTGGAGAAAAGAGCATCAAATCCATTGAAAATATCATTGGTTGGCTCTGTAATTGAATTTCCTATAAACTTGTGTAATTATAACACCTTTCAATAATATTTTGGTGGTTTCCCCGCATTTCTTCTGAATTTTGATTTTTTTTTCTTTCTTATTTTTTAGATTGTATTCGGTGATGAATTTGAATCGGCAACAGAAAAGCTCCGGTTGTTTCGGAGCAACCAAATGAACAATACAATGAAGCTTGTATTGTGAGAACCGTCAGACATCCACTAGCAGTTATAATAAGGATCTGTATTTCAACAGATGGATGTGGACTGTCGTATTTTGTCAACATGACAGTGAACACCCTGTAGTAGATTCCGGTCAGGAGAGCCATATTAATTCCATATTCAATGCTTCCCTTTCAATAGACCTATATCAACTTTGGAACTTCATAATGGTCCTCCGTGGTATCGTGCACTGCACGAAACGAGTATATTTGATGGCACCAGAATTCTTGTTCTTCCATAAGCTGGCGATTCATCTGACCTGAATTCTATTGAAAATGTATGGAATTTATTGAAATCTGAGTTGTATGCTTCTACTAATACTACTGGAGATAAATTACGGGGCTATGTACCCACTTTAAAATTTTTGACTTTTTTCGATGTCAAAAGTGTGCATCATGCACACTTTTTTTGAAAATTTATGTTTTACGTTGATGAGTAAACTGATTTGAAAACCTAGTAGAGTGCAAAATATTCAAACATGCGAATAAAATTGACCAACATCTGAAGTCAAATTATACTAAAAACATTTAAAAAAACACAACAGCCAAGCGCCGCAGCTCTGAACTAGTCTAGAGAGATCGCGCAAGTTCGAGGGACTCCAGAATGGAACAAAATGAGTTGTTAGAACAATCTAAAGGTAAGATCCTATGGAGCTCGTAGGTAACAATAATTTTTTTATGATTTTTCCACAATAAATATTCCAAATGGGTTTTTCTGAAAAACACTTTTTTGGGACAATTTCTTAGTGATTTTTCCGAAACTACTCTACCGTCCTTCCTGATATAATGACTACATATTTGCCAACTCTGTGAGCAGCGTTGGAACTAAAAGACAGCAAAAATTCCAATTTTTTCTTATTTCTTAAACGTCAAAATCTTCAAATTCAAACGAGCGCCATTTTGTTAATTTTGTAATGAATATTAACTATGTAGTTCCAAGGATAGCCACAACCATATTAAACATGTTTTTTTTCGGATTTTGTGTTTCAGATACATTTTCCTGTGGTGGCTGCAAGTATCGTCTGCTTCTTCCTGCAGAATCTTCAAAAATATTAAATTATATTTTTAAATTTTAAATTAAAATTTTATTTTTTTTATTGCATATGTTCAATACTTTTTGTTTTTATACTTTAAGAGTGCACTTATTAAATGCAAAAAGAGTTGTATCCATATCTTTTATAGAATTCTTATGATAAATTTTTAACACACAGATTTTTTCGAGCTGGCAAGGTCCAGCTCAAATATACAAAATATGTGTTGAGGAATGAACAAAAGATGACATAACTGGTATAACATTGCATTGGCCTATCTTTAGGTGTCAGAAGTATGCATCATTGCAAATGCAAAGGTCTTCATATTTTAAAAATTTTTGACTTTTGTCGCTGATGTAACTGCAATAAAATATATTAGAATGCTAAAAATCCAAAGTAGCAAACATAACCTATAAAAATTTCAGCCAAATTACCCAAAAAAAAGAAAAAAGTTCAAAAATGTTGAGACCGTTGCAAATTTCGGACACCTATATCCTGAAACTTATACAATTATAATATAACGTCCCCATTTTCTTCTCATTCTATATGTCATAAAATGGGAACAACAAGCATTTTTATGTTCCAGCTATGTCAACTTTTGTACCTACGAAACAACATTTCCGGGAAGCGCTGCTTTTTGCTTCGACTTGATATAAAGTGCAGCTGAAGGACATCGACTGCTATGTGAAGCATATCGAGAACATACTCTATGGAAAAAAAACTTGTGAGTATTGGTCCCGACGTTATAAAAGTGACAAAGTTGACATTTGTGTCAAATGACGCGAAAAGAAGCCAGTTAAGTTTGAAGACGCTAAATTGGAAGCATTACTAGACCAAGATTCATGCCAAACTCAAGTGGAGCTTGCTGAAACATTGGGAGTGACTCAACTTGCGATTTGAAAACATCACAAGGAGATGGATATGGTGCAAAAAAAGCACATTGGGTTCAGTATTCACCCCAGAAAGAGACGTCGAAAGGTGTTTTAACAAATGCGAAAATTGCTTCAAAGGTCGAATCGGAAGAGCTTTTGTATCTAATAGTGACGGGAGCCATAAATTGGATCCACTTAGACAATACAAAGCGCCGAAAAATGTGAGGTAAGCCCGAGCATGCATCAACTTCAACGGCCAAACGGAGTATTCATGGTAGGAAGATAATGCTATGCCTCTGGTGGAATCAACTCGGAGTGATCTACTATGAGCTACAGGAGCCTAACAAAACTCTCACCGCGGAACGTTACCAACAAAAATTGATGTAACCGAGTCGAACATTTAAGCTTAAACATCCCCAATATGCCAAAAGACATGATAAAGTGATCTTTCAGGACGACACCGCTCGACCATATGTTGCTAAAGTTCTTGTCAAGAAGACTTTGGAGGCACTGAACTGGGATGTCCTACCTCACCGGCCGTATTTGGCAGGCATTGTTCCTTCGGACTACCACGTGTTCCGGTCAATAGCTCAATAGCTCAAGAGCTGGCTAAGCAGCACTTCACTCCTCAGGAAGCAGGTGAAAATTGGGTCGATTTTTGGACCACCTCAAAAGATGAGGAACTTTTTAAATGCATTATCCGTACGCTGCCTTGCAAGGTGGACAAAGGTAGTAGATAGAATCACATTCATGCCGTGTTCAAATGCTACTGGAACGCATAAATTGAATTTGTTAGTGGTGATGCTAGAAATCCCAAGAACATTTGCCTGCCAGTCTGCTACAAGAACCAATGTAAAAATTGGCTCACGAGAGAGGAATTTAATGAATAGTATCATAAAGACATTGTCCGAGAAGTCAAGAAGTTTATGAAAAGATCCAACTTGCCGATAAAAACATTACTAAAACTTGATAATGCTCCAGGCCACCCAGATGAACAAGAACTTAAATCAAGTGATAAAAATATCCAACCCATCTGCCTATTACGAAACTGCACACCTTTAATGCAATGGACAGATCAAAATGTTATTCAAAAAGTAAAGTCCTTTCGTTAGGTGCGCAACTAAGTTCTCGCTGTCTTTTTTATGAAATTGTCATTTTATTGTGAAAAAATGGTTAAAAATGAATCATTCAAAATATTGTACATCGCTAGCGACAACTTTTTCCCATCTTTCTGGCAGAGCTCGAATACCGTCACGGTAGACGTGTTCGTCTTTTGAGGCTATCCACGGATCAAGCCATTTTGAGATGTCTTCATACGAGTCAAACTGCTGATTAGCCAGACCATGTCCCATCGAACGGAATAAGTCATAATCGGACGGCGCAATATCTGGGGAATATGGCTGGTGGTGTAGGACTTCCCATTTGAGCGTTTCTAAGTAGATTTTAACGGGTTTGGCAACATGAGGCCGAGTGTTGTCATGTTAGAATGACTTTTTCGTGCCTCTGCTCGTATTGTGGCCGCTTTTCGCGCAGTGCTCGGCTCAATCGTATCAATTGAGTTCGATACCGTTCCCCAGTGACGGTTTCGTTCCGTTTCAATAGCTCATAATAAATAACACCGCCCTGGTCTAAGCAAATACACAGCAAAACCTTCGTAGCGTGAATATTCGGACGAGCCGACGACGTAGAAGCATGACCGGGCAGTCCCCATGATTTTCTTCTGTTTGGGTTGCTATAATGAATCCATTTTTTTTTCACCCGTAATGATGCGATGAAGAAAACCCTTCCTTTTTTGCCGCTGAAGCAGTTGTTTACAGGCGAAAAAACGACGCTCAACGTCTCTTGGCTTCAATTCATAAGGAATCCAAGTCCCTTGTTTCTGAATCATTCCCAACGCATGCAAGCGCTAGGAAATTGTTTGTAGTGTAACTCATAATACTGAAGCAAGCTCCTGTTGCTTTTGGCACGGATCTTCATCGAGCAATGGCTCCAATTCAGCGTCTTCGAAGGTTTTTGCTCTTCCTTCACGCGAACGGTCTTTAACACCAAAATCACCTTCTTTGAAGCGACGGAACCAATCACGGTACGTTGTCTCACTTACATCAGAATCTCCAGAAACTTTTTGCAGCTCTTGATGAGCTTCAGCCGCCGTTTTCTTTGAATGAAAGAAAAAACCATCACTTCCCGTAAATGACGATTATTTGGCACAAAATTCAACATTTTTACACAACCAAAACTTTATGACACAAAAACAAATTCACTTATGTGTCAAAGCGGTTTGTTTACCATATGTCTGAGCTTGGTCCATGACGATTTGGTTATGTCACAATCGACTAGCACTTACTAGTGGAGCCATCTCTCGAAAAACAGCGGGAACTTAGTTGCGCACCTAATATAAAAATAAATTGTTGATCCATATTATGTCTCAGGATGGTGGCATAACGCTGAGTCTTAAAGAATTGAATTTCAAGGATATTGTATTGGGTCTATAACTTAATTCGTGCGATTTTTTTTTCAAAATTTGAACGTTTATTTAAGAAAAATATGTACAATAGTATTATTAAAAGTATTGCCCATCTGAAGCTATGACCTTTTCCCATCTTTCTGGCAATTTGTGGATCCCATCCCAAAAGAACTGCGCCGGCTTGGCAGCCAAGAACGAATCAAGCCAATTTTTGATATCCTGCTCTGATGTGAACTGTTTTCCAGTGAGGGCGTTCTGCGTCGATCGGAACAAATGGTAGTCAGAAGGGGCAAGGTCTGCGCTATAAGGCGGGTGGGGTAAAACTTCCCATCCACTGTTTTCCAAATAGTTCTTAACCGGAAAAGCAACGTCGGGCCGAGCGTTGTCATGATGGAAAATTATTGCTTCGTGTCTGGTCGCATATTCCGGGCGTTTTTCGGGTACTGCTCTCTTCAAACGGATTAATTGTATTCGGTAGCGTGCTCCATTGATGGTTTCACCCGGTTTTAGCAGCTCATAATACCGCACACTCTTCTGATCCCACCAAATACGGAGCATTACCTTCGCGCCATGGATATTCGGCTTCGCCGTTGATTTGGCTGGTTGGCCGGATTTCACATATGATTTTTTGCCCTTGGGGTTGTCGTAATGGATCCATTTTTTATCACCAGTAACTATTCGATGCAAAAATGACTTCCTTTTGTGGCGTTCCAGCAGCATTTCGGACATGCAAAACCGCCTTTCGACGTTTCTCGGCTTGAGTTCATGTGAAACCCAATTTCCTTGCTTTTGAATATACTCAGCTGCTTTTAAACGTTTTGAAATGGCTTCTTGAGTGACACTCAAAGATTCTGCGAGCTCTTCTTGTGTTTGGCAACAATTTTCATCGAGTAATGCCTCCAGTTCGTCATCTTCAAACTTTTTTGGCTGCCCAGGACGTCCATCGTCTTCCAAGCTAAAATCACCACTTTTAAATCGTGCAAACCACTTTTGGCAGGTTCGTTCAGCTAGAGCATGTTCACCATAAACTTCCACCAAAATACGATGACTTTCGGCAGCAGTTTTCTTCATATTAAAGTAATGAAGAAGAACTCCCCGTAAAAACACTTTTTCAGGAACAAAGTTCGTCATATTTGAGTGAAAAAAATTATTGTTGTTAACGCATCAAATGAATGACATACACTGAAAAGACGTACAATGACAGTAGCTTAACAACGCAGGTTCGCAATATTGGAACGATGTAATATTATACAAGTTACGCCATCTCTTAGCAAACCGCACGAATTAAGTTATAGACCCAATATTCTCTCTCGCTCACACTTGGAAGTCTATTTCATCTGGCTTAATCCAATCGTCATGGAAAAAGTTATGGCCTACAATGAATGCTGGATCACAAGAAACGGAAGAATGAAATCCTGAAGATAATCTGCCTATTGCCGATTGGTTGCAAAATCTATCAGAGAGAGGATTCGAGACAAATGAAGAAAATTTAAATTCTTGGTCTGCAGGGATCGAAGGAACAGAGCCAATTATGACAGATGAAAAAATTCGAGTATGTGAAGCATTACAAGAAGAAGAAAGTTTTGTAGAAGTGTTGGAGCCACCAACTACTATAACTGTAAAAGTAAAACCAGATAAAGCATTTGATTGTTTCAATACCTGCATAACAATAGGCAGAAGAAAATGGCATATCTGTCAAAAATATTATAATTCTTCGTAACATGCGCGGAAAGGTTTTCAAACAAGGACTACAAGCTGCTCAAAAGCAGACCTAAATTAAGGATTATTTGAAAACTATGTAATTGTGTAAACCTGTCAAATACGAACACAAATTATACATTATATTCTCTTTATGAAATGCTTTGTTTTATTTATTATGATTTTTTCTCTATAATCCAGTAATCCGAACATTCCAATAATCCAAAAACCCTCACGATTATGGTTCCGAATTAGTGAGATTCTTCTGTAATTTGTTATTAAAAGCTAATAAAGGAATATTAAAACGTTTTCGGCTACATTTTTCCGTCGTTTGAAAGACGAGTTTGAAGGGGAAAGGTCTAAAGTTGCAAGTCCAAGTATTTGATCAGAGACTTCACCATGAACAGAATCCACCATGAATTGTTTACAGGTTTCAGTTACACAGGACAATAAAAACCGATATTAGAAACAATTCAATGCTGTAATCGACAAATGCTTGCATTCTCTATTCTTAGATTCTCAGTTTCTGCTATAATAAAGCGCTTATTCAAGAACTCCAGTAATTGGTCTTATTATTCATTTCCAACTCGCTCAACAATCGACTTCATCTATGAACAATGTAATTAAGTGATAATTTAACTAGATATATTGGAAACAATCATGATCTGCATATTATTCAATACTTGAACCCGGCACTCGAACGTTTTTTAATGGGGTTTCGCGCAATAAGAAATTAGCTGAGAAATCTGCAAGACTGGAGCTAACTGGTATTATACATTCAAGATATCTTATCCCGTCTAACTTTAGATAAAGCTACATGTCACGAACCGATGCAATGGACGTACTGTATATCAACGTGCTATGCAGATAAACACAGGAATAATGTGGCTGGAAAGTGTGAAAATTAACAAAAATGCTAATTGATCCACGGTATATATAAGATACACCTACATGTCCGTAGTCGGCAATTCCACATGCAGATCACATGTGTGCACGGTGGCAAGTAACTTTACACTCTCATATGAATAACTATCTACGTTTGGTCATAGCTTCTGGTAGCACGCAAGCTCGACCCTTGTTTGAATTTCTCGAACTGGATCGTGTGTCGAATCAGTAGCAGCTGTTTTCTTACCTTCTTAGCAATGTTGCACTAAATTTCATTCAATTTAATTGCTAATTAGGAAAGCAGATAAACAAAATGTTCGGAAAGATATATTCATGCATATATAATACCGCAGCAACCAAACATATCGCCATCCATATCGATGGGGTAGTGTGAATGCGTTTTCTGTTCTCGTTCCACCACATATCCTGCCCTCTTCCCTCGCTTTTCTACGAATGTTCACTTTATGCCAGTTTTAAGTTCACGATATAACTAATTGTAATTTGTTTAGTCGATCGCCATTGCTAATGAGGCGTTAAAATAGAGAGCAAATCATACTATCACGTTTCACAGTCCTGAAATTCAATTACACTATCGTATTTGGTGTAGTTAGTGAAATGGCTAATGTTAATGTCTTGTATCTTTAGCGGCATGGATACGTCAGTTTGGGAGGAGCAGAATATGAAATTTGTCAGATTTGTTGTGTGTAATGCCAAATTAATCAACTCATTGTTATAATTGTTTGAGCGGTTCTTTCATTAGATGATTGATGAAATCGCATCAATTTAGGTTAAGACTGAGGGTTTCTGCTCACATAATGGACACTGAATGGACTGATGGGGTTAATTGAAATGGCATGGATAAATTATTGGAATGGGCTTTGCAGTGAATTTAACACTTACTGTTTAAATTTAGAATGTATAACATGTCGGATATTGATTTCTCGCTGACATATTGACCCTGAACTCGCGGACTTTGCCGTTTAGGCAATTTTAAAAATTTGAGATAATTTTTACAATATGACTTGGGCTAACAAGTCTTTGGCCAGGCAATGAAAAAACGATATTTTAAGTGTGAAATTGAGTTTATGATTTCAGATTCGACATAACCTCAACTAGAGTAATGCACTTAGCATAACGATCTTCCAGCATTTCGATGCCTTCTTTATAGTGAACTCCGTCAAGACCCTCGCAATAGGCATTTGTTGCAGACTCGAGCACTTAATTTGAATAAAATCTCTTCCCAGTGAGCCGATTTTTCAACCGAGGAAACAAGAATCAGTAGCTGGGGGCTAAATCAGGTGAATACTGTGGGTGTTTAACCACACAGTAACGTAATTCCTTCAATTTATCGGTCTTATCGCGAGCAAAATGTGCTAGTGCGTTGTCTTGGTGAAACAAGATTTTATTTTTTGTTGATTGTTTTTCCATCTTGAAGAGAGTCTTTGAGGATTATACTCAATGCATCCCAAAACATACTAGCTGGGACACCTTGTCAGTTGATTGTTGCATCTCCAGACGCTTCCAACGGCTTTCATCGGGCAATAACCGTGCAATGATGAATCTAAGTTTCGCCCACTGCCACAACTTGTCCCAAAAACTCCTTTGTAATATGGCCAAAAAGCGTCAACTTTCGCTTTGAACGATGTATACTTTTTGCTTTCTATTCAATAGTTTAAAAAAAACGTGACATCCATCGCGCGCACAACTTTCGCATGTAATTGCAATATTCATAAATAAGGCGTCTGAAGCTGGCCAACGCAACGGCCTGTAATTTTTTCAATTTTTGAATGTGTTTTTGATAATTTGACTTAAAATTTTGGAAAGTTTTATTCGCATTTTTGACTTTTTTGCACTCTTCTAGGTCTTCATTACAGTTCAATCATCTACCAACAACAAAATGTCAAAATTTTTGACAGCGTTGCGTTTGCAACGATGCAAACTTTAGACATCTCATGAATCGTATGTCCAAAGCGTTATTCTTAGATCCCTCTGATGTGAGCTGTCTAACTCTATTTGATTTTGCGATAAATCAACACAAGACCCATGACATTTTTGATGTTTTCCAAAGTTACTGCCTCATTTGGCCTAAGGCAATATTTTATTGAAACACGAAATCTTCTTTTTTTCATTGTTTACAAAAATTCAAAGGGGAGGTCACTTCGAAAGCTTTAACTTGACAATGAATTAAACAAATTTATGTGTTATATGTTACGGTTGATACTTTTGAATTTCTGGCCGCGTCTGGTCAAATACTTTTAAGCCCATGAAGACTTAGGCAAGTGTCTTGCAGCGTTTTTAAGCTGGTTCTCTCGAAAGACATACAGTGCTTGTGCCTTCAAACAACACGCTAAAAAGAACAACAGCAACTCTAATATAAAATGTCTATGTTCAATCTGTCAAAAACTTCTTCTTGTACTTCTAGCCGCCATTCGATGCGCGTCGGTTATTTTGTTGGCGTTAATAAATCTTTTTCATTGTTTATGTGTCCTGATTTATAGAAGCAACCCGAATTTATCCTCACAGTGGTGGCCCCGACGTGATCCTCTTGTGAAAGTTAACCCCCACAATAGTCATATAAATCGAGCCACCTTGACTTGTAAAGTTGCAATTTATTTATAACAGTGAATTTATGGATATTCATTTAACAGGAAATTCACTAAAAATGTGGCGCGGACTGAATTGTACGTACAGCGAAAGAAGAAGGATTATTACTTTGCGAGATGAAAGTATATCACAGCGAAAAAATTGCCAAGATCATAGGGTGTTCCACGAAGATGGAGCAGAATAATCTTAGAACAACCAAAAAAAATCGTGGATGATTGAGTGGCCTGAAGTCTGCATGCTTGCAAACGCAACGCAGTGAATTTTTTTCAGAGTCTTTATAATAGATTGCTTAACTGAAATAAATATCGAGTAGATTGCAAAAGATTCAAAAGTGTGAACAAAATTTTAAGAATTTCATGCCAAATAACCCGAAAATATTAAAAAGGCGAAAAAATTGCAACAGTGAAGACCGTTGCATTTGTTATCCACTGAGTTTGATTCTGGCCAAGGCTGAAAAGCATAGAAATATTTGAGCTGATCTAAGTTCTAGGACAACAAGGATTCAATCAAAGGATTTTAACGCAATAGATAATAATCTAAACAACCTCTGAAAATTCCGAAATAATTTTCAAATCTCTTGGAAAATTCGCCAAGATCCTTGTCAATTCCGAATCGCTGGAACCGGGCGTACAATAATTTTCAGTTGTATTTAAATTTTTCATGTTTTCCTTGGACTGCGAACAGCGTTCGGGAACTTACAGTGTCAATAATATATACACGAAATATATATTTATGCATATACGAAAACTATATACAAGCTATACACAAGCCCCTGATAGCCTAGAATGACGGTAGATTTATACGGTGTTGTAAGGCGACAATCAAGTGAGAAACAGCCAAATTAACATTTGTCAAAAATTTTGACAAATAAAACAGATTCCGTAAGGGTAGCCTTGTTCGAAAAATTATTAATACCTTCAACTTGATCCGACTCACTTGGTTTGTACAATGCAAAATCAATTTGAACTGGAGAAATCAGTCAAAACAAAATTTGGCGGTATTTTCACGACAAAACCCCTTGAGGCCTTGAGAAAATTCGCCAAAATTCACGACTTCTTCCAGTTTGCTCGATACGCATGTCAAACGATAGCTCTTAGCTTGTTAAATGAGAAATCAATTAACACTGGATGTTTCACCATAGATTTTCACCGTAATCAGGCTCCAGAGTGGCTTTTTGGACATTGGTAAATTGTCAATGATATGCTTTATTCGCCGTTTATTTTTTAAGTAGTTTAAGTTTTTATTAAGCCGTTATAACCCTGATGAAGTTCCACGATTTTGGTGAGTACCAATAGGAAGAATCGTGAACAATACCGTGGGCGGTTACCCTTACTTCAGTTAGCCAAATTCGCCAAAATCTTCGAATTGCTTCAACTTGCACATATTACGGCTATGAGCAGCGTCCGAGAACAACTTCTTGCAAAGTGGTCATATTTCAGCATTTTAAGAGCACCCAAGAATCCAACATGGGCTTGATGGAGTACCACGGTTCTGCAGCATGACAACCACATGCGTCACGGCCAAAAAAAATCTTGTTGCAATATACCCTCAGCTTTCTCCTATTTATTGAAACCACGAATGATAGCTTTTGCGTTCTACAATGCCAAAACTATTTAAACTAGAGGAAACAGCAAAAAAAAATGGCGAAATTTGCACGAAAACCCCTCGAAATTTGGTTGAAATACTCCCAAAAACCAAGATGGGGATTTTTTGAAAATCGCCAAAATTTTTGATTAGCTCAGATTTGCACTTCTCATGAGAAACGGTAGCTTTTGGTATAAGCATTGCAAAATCAATTGTAACTAGAAAAATCATCCAAAACCAAGTTTTGTGAAATTTTCGTGTAAAAATCCTAAAAGGACGCTTCCAAAATCGGCAAAATTCTCGAATCTCTCCAGTTTGTTCGATGCACATGTCAAACGATAGCACTTGGCTGGTGCAATACAAAAACAATGAACATACAAAGAAGGTTTCACACGTTTTTTTCGTAAATTCTCAACAGGTATGAGAAATCCTACAGAAATTTGCATATTTTTTTTCGTCAAAAGCGAGGAAACCAGAATCGGAAAATCTGTATATTTGCCAAAATCTTCAACTTCCTCCGATAAGCTCGACAAGCAAGCCAAGTGCGAAACTGTAGGTCTTGACTAGTACAATATAAAATCAATAAATATTCGATTTTTCACTTCCTCAACCCTATTGACAATGAAGAACAAACAAATCAACAAGCAAGTATTTAATACTCACTATTTGAAAATTTTATTTTGGTGCAAGAATTCCTCTCTCATCAAAAAATCTTATCTCTCTAATCAAAGAAATCTCTCAAATAAAACTGTCAGAATACCTGTCAATAATGAAAATTATGTTTTCTCCATTTTATTTTTAATTTAATGGGTCTTAGTATTGTCGCCCTGTCATTTTGCCAAATTTGACGATCTTAAAGTTCTATGGTGCCGGATTTGAAAATTCGTAGTTCGAAAATTTCAAATGGGTGTTACAATGATTCGGATTTTCTTGAACAATGTTCGCTCTTGATGCTCATCATGCATCAGTGCACTTTATTTTAAAATAAAAAAAGGATCCTTTCATTTTTTATACGTTCAGGCCAGTAAGAGAGTGGAAAGGATATTAATGGAGTATTTTTGAAAGTCTTTTAAGTGTTTATGAATATGCTGCAGCCTTATCCTGGAATAACAAGTCGTCTCCCACCCAAATTTTTACCCAGTCGCGTTCCAGACTTTTCAGAACTTTAACATCGTTGGTCTGCAGCACTGTAGAGCCTTGGCGAAGCTATTGGTGGTGAAGACCATTATGATGTAGCCATTACTATGAATTTTATTATTGAAAAAAAAATCGCGGGAACCATTTTCACTTTCGATCAATCCTGGCAAACTTTTGGCCACCTCTGGAACGATTGGATCCTTCCTAATCCTTAACAATCCTTTTATTTGTTGAGTTATTAACCAGGTTTCAAACGATTCGTTACAAATCTGGATGTGATTCTGCATTCAGTTGCTGAACAAAGATTTTGAGATGGCTTTCCCGACAAAATGGAGAGAAAATCAGTTGAAATAAGTTTCATCGGAACCCTGTTTCAACAGATATCTCTAAGGTAAGGGAATAATGAAATGTGATGGCGAATAGCCAAAGCTACCTAAAATTTGAATACACATTACGCCTGCCGTTTCTTCTTTACATGCGGAATGTGACCCAGATTCACTTGATAACTTAGAATAGGCTCTCGGGAAGACTCGAGAAGTATAGGAAGAATAGAGCACTCGCTAGGAGGTTTAGTGAGTAAAATGTTGGCGTCTAAAGACAAATGGAACCGAGTGCGACCTAACGTGTACGCGGTTCAACTTACATTCAAAGGTGGATGTAGATCATTCCGGTGAGTCCATCATCACCTATGACGCTGGAGCTTGGACAGGGCATCAAATATCGAAGCTTAAACCTTGGCTTCTAAGATTTGAAGTTTGGAGTGTGTATTCAAAAGGACAAGTGAGAGCTAAGAGTCATTACTGGGATCTTCACAGGGAATAGCACACTCGCAAAACATCTTACGAAAATCTATCTGAAAGCGAATGCAAATTCTGAAATTTTGCTCTAGAGACATCTAGGACATCTGCAAGAAATTACGGAGCACTGTTCCGCCGGACAAGAAATAATTTAGGATCCTTCTTTCTTGTCGAAGAAAAATCGGGACACCGGAAGGGAAAGTAGAATATTTATTTCCTTAGAAAGATAATTCTCCTTGAGGCGCTCTGGGTACACGGGGTAGCAACAAACCTCTGAAGTCGACGTGCACTACTCCCAACATATAATCATTCAATCTTATAAAGAACGGCATCTTCGAGGACTTATCGGCTCAGAGGAAAGTAAGTCTTCTCAGCAATTGCTCTCGCTTCTATCAGTCCTTGCTGAAAGAGAAATCATCTCAGCCCGAAGTTCCTGTTTAGCGATACTAAAGAGACTGAGTCCGAAAAAATGTTACAATCAGTTCCAGGCTTGTGCCATTGAGATACCGGGCCTAATAGGTTTCACCATCCAATCAAAAAAAAATTATGATTGGTTTTATTTTTAACATTGTAATACAAAGTATTTTCATTATCATAAAAATAAAACTAAAAATTTAAATATATTAAACATACAGTTAAAACCAATTAGAATTCGTGCAGATGATGGATAAGATTTTTAATTGAAAATTCCAAAACCACCTGAAGTAGTTTTCTACGTTGTAACCATACTATAGTCAACAAAACCCTTTTCAAAAAAGAATCCATTCAAATAAATATTTTTGAAATCATCAAGGTCTTGTGGAGATGCAGGTAAAGAAAAGGACAAATCGATACAAAACCATTCAAAAAAATTTTCAGTAAATAATGTACAACTGAAAAGGAACGGAACAGAAAAAATACAAAAAACTAAATATGAGATTGTGATGAAATGTGATAAAAAAAATGTTAGGAGGTATTGATGGCTCTGACAACATGTTAAAACTCTCATATGACAGATGAACGATGAAATATTGGAAGAAATGTACGTTCAATTTTTTTCAGGGAAGGAGGTTTGGGGTGGATGAAAGAAATGTAGCGGGTAGGGCGTCCTATCCATATTTTTTTTTCTTTATTTCTAAAGAAAATCCGATTGGAAATAGTGTCACGTTTTCTATTCTATGTAGATTCCGTTTGGAAAGAAAAGTTACATCGAAATAACCCAATGCCCGTAGGAAATCCTTGTCGACAGGAGATAAACTCGGATTCAAAAATTTTCAAAGTGATAGAACCATGGATGTGTAATTTTAATTGAAATACTGAAAGAAATGAAGATTTTGAATTGCGAATCAGCAATATCCATTCATTCATTCGTTCAATTCATTTTTGATTCAGACTGATAATCTTATAAATAGGATTAATTTGTATTTTAAGGCGAGAAAAAAGTAGGACAATCTTTTGAGTGTGCTAAAGTCTGTCCTACTTTTTATCTATACAATTTTTTTTTTGTAGTTTTAACCTACATTTTGGTAAATAGTATCAGAATATATGCAAAAAAAAACATGTCAATAGAGGATTAAAAGCTACGCCAGCTGTTCAATAAATCCTTAGAAATCCCTTTACCTTTTATCATTGTGCTTTTTGATTCCCACCGCTGCCTTTATAACGCATGTATCTTGAAAAATCAACTTTTTTGACAATTTTATATGTCTTAAGGGAAAGTGCATCCATTGTATAGACATCCCTTAGTAATGTATCAAAGAACAAACCCTCCGAAATTGACCGAGAATTGCATAAATATCTGCGGAGTAACATTTTGAGCAAGGAGTAACATTTTCATATGACACATTTTGAGAAAATGTGGTACAATTTTCCAATTAGTCAAAAAGCTCCAATTTGCTTCGATCAACAGCGAAAATAGAAGTATATATATCATCGACTTGCCTCCACACCATGTCGAGATAATACTTTTGTCTAGTAGACAAACTAAATATAAATTAATAGGGAAATGAAGGCTATTTACGGCCTGAATTTGAGGGTATTTACGTCCGGAATGTGAGGGTTTCAGATGCGTAATAACTCTGAACTACTCATGAAACAAATCCCCTTTTAACCTGAGAAGTTAGTCTGGAGCCGTTTGACACATCAAATCCGACATGCCTTGAAGAAAGGATGTACTATAAGAGTGATCCCTACATCTCACATCTGTCAGAATCGCTCTATATAATGTGCCACACAATTCAATTTGTCAAATTTTAGAAGCTCTGTGGCACCGTTTTTTGGGAAGAGCTGTCCAATTTCGCTGAAGAAATCACAATGCTGTTTATCTCATCTTTTGCAATAAATAATGGCTTAAACGCATAATTCATCTTCCTTATTCAAAAAATGCTGACCTATCAATCTTATCAGCCTTGTCATCGCTTGCTAGATTTTCTCAGGAAAAATTGTCGTAGAGTCCTTCAGCATGACCAGATATTTCACTGTAGGTTTCGATTCCACCAGCTCTTTTCCAATACTGATAGTTTGAAAGCTTTGAAGGGATTCGCTACTTTTCAAGGATGAACACTTCGGTTTGTCCAGCTCAAGCATGAGCCTGCAAGCAGTCATTCAGTCTTTCACTCGCCGCATTAGCCTATCCACTGAACTTAGGTGTCTGAAGTTTGCATCGTTGCAAATGGAACGCTGTCAAATTTTTCCACTATTTCATTTTAGTAGATGGTCAAACTGAAATAGAAACCTATAGGAGGGCAAGATATTCAAAAATGCAATTAAAAGTGGCCAAAATTTCACGTCAAATCATCCAAAAAACAGTCAAAAAGTGAAAAATTGGAAGCGTGTGCATTTCCAACGATGCAAACTTCAGACTACTCTGAACTTTGGGTAACGCAACTAGCGCTGCTATATCATTCCCATATCCGTGACTAATCCGACAGCTCGTCTTAGTACTGCATGATTAAAGATAATCCAGAAGATGTTCGGGCCGAGAACGGAACCCTGCGTTACACTTTACGTAACTATCATATCACGGCTACCGACGTAGATTTGGTAGAGTAGACAACGCTCCTTCTATTTGTCTATCAGAGTCCGCCCCAGATATTCTGGTACTTGAAAACAATTTCAAATTATCTTTGGCGTTTTCAATGCCGAAGTCTGGATTGAAAAGACTCTGGAGGAAATTAGGAGAGCTGGAGATTCTCTGGAGACAACTGGAGCAATAGCCGCCACGAAAAATCAAGAGACAACAACAAGTTCCCGATTGAATTTCGGTGAAGCAGAAATCTTATGATGGCATCGAGGTGCTTCCCACATTTAGCGCTTCCCACAAGCGCTTTATCAAGAGGACATGAAGTTACCTTGATATAAGCATAATCATCCCAATTGATCCGATTCTGAGCAAGATGGGGTAGATTTCCAAGTTGCACAAAAAACTATCAAGAAGCGAATTTCAATTCCCCTGATTACCTGCTACAGCCTATGTACGGATGCTGAATGTTAAGGACTCCGAGTTGTAAATCAAGACGAATTTGTAAGTTTGAGATGCAAAACCTACAAAACGATTCGGTAGCCAGTCATACAGCTTGCATACGTTTAAGGACAAGAGAAATACCTGAAACGGATCTAAAGACGAGACCTGGAATGAACTGAGCAAGGCAATAAAGTTGGTAGTGGAAGAACTACTTAAACTGATGTGTAAATGTTATGTGAACCGGTGTGTAAACTGACAATAAGGAAACCTCTTGTTCGATATGGAATATCAATAAAAATTAGAAATATAATCGCGACAAATGGAAGAAAATTCATCAGAATCTCGGGAGCAACGACTCATGATAAACCTACAAAGTGATGAAAAGCCTACGACAAGATTTTCCGTCGTTGCGTTTGCAATGATGCAAACTTGTGACACCTACCTGCGACATGAAATGGATGCTTAGTTTGGAATCCACATCCGCAGACGAAAATATGCAAAACGAATTCTCGGAAGAAGGATTCTTAGATGAATTACCGGAACCGAATGAAATGTAAGCGATTTATGAATCAGATAAAACAATGTATTGTACGATAAATTCATCGAGCCAATAGTTTCGCAAAAGAATAAGGCTACATTTTGTAGGCGCATTGTCAAGTTTCTAATACATAAAAAGGTGTTTGACGGATGGACCGAAGGATGAACGCCAGTAACCGTACTCGAAAACACTGGACTGGATCAACCGAAGATAGCAGTTGGATTCTGCACGTGGTCTTAAATTAGAGGACACGATTTAAGAAAAGGAAGAAAGTTGATAACGAGACATTTTCAACGCCAAGACTGTAAGGGCTTGACCATGACGGAATAACATTCACAATCACTTTTAATCGAAACTTTCCTTTCATACAGCTCTTCATAGAGTTCAAATCGGTACCAAGCTTTGCTATGTAATAGAGTAAGGAAATCTGTATTTAACATGTCTTTGAAGGACTCACTTGATTGGTTTAAGCTAGAGAACTGTAGACTTCTGCAAAGTTAACTGCAGAGTAGATGCATATTGCTTGTTTGCTATTACCCAGACGGTTCAAAGTTTAATCGATGTCGATTTCAAAAACCTTCAAGTGATGACAATTATTGAATTGTCTAACTTCAAAATTTGACGATACGGAAAAGGGAGGCATCTGAAGTTTGCATCGTTCCAGACGCAACGCTGACATTTTTTTTTACTATTAATTTTTGGTAGATGATTCAACTGAAATGAAAACCCAATAAAACGAAAAATTTTCAAAAATGTGAACTTTGTCAAATTATCCAAAAAATATTCAAAAAGTGGCAGAACTGTCGATCATTGACTTTGCAGTGATGCAAACTTCAAACGACTACAAATGGAGAGTTGAAACTATTGCAGAATTTTATCTATTATATGAATAAAGATTGTGGATTTTTCAAAGATTTTCCTTTGGAACAGTAGTGGATTAATCTATACCGTGAGGATTAACCTATAGCGCGAGGATTTACCTATTTTCGCTTCGGTGAAACAGGGAACTAGGACACGATACAAGCTGACTTCCTACCGTATATTTCCGAGGACCCACCGCGAATTATAGTCACCACGTTTTGGGACTTTTCATCAAAGAAAATTGATTATGTTATCCGGTGTGACTACTGTATACTACACCGTAGTAAAATGCGAATCAGTCACTCAAACCCTTTCGCTTTCTCTTCAGCAACATTTGCTGCACCGCCTCAACGGTCAGCGGGAGCGTCGTCATCATATTTATTCGTGCAACTCGCATGGATTTTGACTGGTTTCATTTTGAATATCAAATTCAGGGATTAGCATTCAAACATTGACAAAAATTAAATACGTGACCCCAGCGTGGAAGCGGGAGGGTCGCGTTTCATATTCAGGCATCGGCGAAACGCTGACAACGTGCACACGTCAACAGACATGGAAAAATCAGAGAGAATAGAAAAAATGGAAAGCGATATCCAAAACCATCAGCACCACTTAGCAATGCAGTGTAGCGTTGCGAGCAAGAACAACAAGAATGACAATAACAAAAGCGCGACACTGATGACTGATTCCACGTTGGTTGGAAGCGAATGTTATGCCGTGACATTCGTGAGCGCGCCCCATCAGCAAGCACCCAAAGCACGAAGAGTCAATAGCCCCTAGGGCATAGTTCAGACTCCAACTGGAGTTCCAGTGCTTGCGGGCGCTCCAGCCCACCAACAAGGTGACAATGCTGGAGCGGAACTATCCATCCGTCCCACATCTTTCGCATCCACCGTGGAAAACGTGCAGCTCGTTGGCAGATGCGGGACCAATTGACCTGGACACCATTTAAATTACGTTCGAGCAAAATGTAAACAAAAATCCACTCGTCATGGAAGTGCTCGTTGTTGTCGGATGGAGTGGATGGTATGGCAGGCATGGATGGGTTGCATGGAAACGTCATGCCCGGGCTGTGCACTCAACTCCTCATATGTATGTCGGACAAGGATGTCCATGACGATGACGAAGAGGAGACCGTAATGCGGATGGGATGTTACTGCCCTCTTGTACGTGTCGGAGGTGGGTCGATTTGGAGGTGGCGGTGTGGGCCAAGGGTGACTAAAACGCTCCTTTGGGGAGCAAAAAGATTTTTAGTCTACAACTGTCAACTACGGAGAGAAATTGCGTCAGGTTACTGTTGCGGGGATCAAATTGGAAAGCACTTACCTTGCCTGTGGTTGGATGTCGTGCGAGGTTTCAGCGGCCCGCGAACTATCAAATCAACGAGGAGCAATCCCTCTCCTTGGCAACGCGAACAGACTGAGCGGATCCTGCTCAGCACTCCACCGACGGATTTTAGCTGCTACTTCGTCCAAGCGCTGACAAATTATCCTTTTTATTCACCACAGCGTCAGATCGTTTAATCCAAACCCGCATTTTAGCCTGATGCGTTTGCAAGCAAACACTTTTTCTTTCGCTCGCCTTCGGCCACCATGCATCCGTCGCCAATCGGAAGTGTTGGCTGCCCGGTCGCGAATTCTCTAGCTCCACCGTTCGCGGTCACCCACGTCGAATTTTAGCGTTTCCCTTCACTTATCGCCACGACAAAGCCACAAATTATTTACACACAATTTTCATCGGGGCCCATCATCAGGCGCAACCCTAGCATTATAACCCTCTCCACTTGTGTCGAACTTTTTTCCCTAGCACAACACTTGCAACGACATAAATTTTCAACGATGAAAATTCTCGGCCACTTATGATTTGGAAATCTCACTCCGTCCCGATTAGCCTGGCCGCACAACGCTCATATAACCGTTTGCCTGCACAGTAGCAACGCCACAGTTTAATTTAATCCATGTACGAGCGCTTCCTGGACGTCCAAGGAAGACTTTTAACGAAAATTTCTCCACTAGATCAAGAAATTTGCACAAGACTTGGGACGACTGCCAGCGCGTAGAATGGTCACTTTGATTGCAAAATTCCGAGTTAAAATTGCCGGCAAGGACGTGGCCGGCTGGCGGAAACGACGCGCACGTTAATTTGCTTTTGATCACTGGGAAAATTTCGATTAGAACGTATCGCAATTTGAGGATTTCAATTAAAATATCTGAGCAAAGACGGATAGGATTCTACTTTTGAAAGCGTCCATCTTGGATTTTTAGCATGATTTAGAGGTTGTCTCGTTTGCGCACATTACCGGTCAAATATCGCTGTTTCACCTTGATTGAACTGTCTCTTTGTGTTTTTTTTCACTTCATGTTCGGTATTTCGATGTCGAAGTGCAGTGTGACCCGATTGCAATTCGCCATGTCATTCTCAATGCTTCGGAAATGATTTTCAAATGAAACGGAAGGTGGCGGCACTAGATCATTTTCCGATGGTGGAATAATTTGAATATTCAAATTAAATAGGGAAATATGTGATTCCCTCTGAAAGTATGCATTAAGTTCTAACATGCATGCAGCAAATAGACTTTAAAAAGTTAATTTTAGTCCATGAAGACCAATCACTTGTTATACTCGTACTACAGAAACAGCATCTGTTGTGTTATCCTTGATTATGTTTACATATGTAATAGATAGATAGATAATCTTTATTGAGACTTTTAACGTACATTGAAATATGTGTTACAATGCTAGCTTAAAAAATAAAATTTGACAGCGACGCTTATGTCAAATAATACATGTTTATAACTAAGATTCGGCCTTAGCGAATACGAATTATATTTGAAAATTTTATAATTTTAAATGAGTAATATTTCACCATTCGCTCTTATGGTTTTTACATCATGAGATATGTTCCTTATTCTAACTTAACCTAATTAAAAAAAATAAAATAAAAATAATTTATTTTTACAATCGTTTATGATGATGTAGTATGAGTCTAAGTTTATTTTGTAGATTCTGGTGCACGACGCTGCGTAGGCCCGAGGATGTTGAGTGGAGAGGGAAGACAGCTCCCAGTACGGCTTGTTGGTTAAGTTATCAAAGAGTGGAGTCACGTGGGGAGTTAGAGTGAGGTGTTATATATATGTCCCTGATTATTTCATCTGAATATTAGATTCCATCCTCGGTCGCTCCCTTCCTCTGCTAGTGTGTAGAAATGAGGCTTTTGATAGGGATATAATGAGGGTTTCTGAAAGCGAGGGTCGTTTGAACAAATAAGTTTATTGGGCGACAGATAGTAGGCTTCGTTTTGTGCCATATTGCGGTGGTAAACGTTGTTTACGATCTGTTCTGGGTGAAAAGCCCAGTTGTTTAGTCGTTTTTTGCTGCTTTCAATCAAGTACTGGATAATGGGAGTGATTTTCCCCTCCCTGTAGAGGACTTCGTTTCGAAAGTGTTTCTTATTTGGCCTCCTGTATCTCGAGAGGCACTTCCTAAAGATTTTTCTTTCAAGAATTTGTAGTTTCTCAGCTACGGTGGGCGAAATTGTCATCCACACTCGAAAACAGTAAGTTAGGATTGGCCGGATCAGTGTTTTGTACATAAGGAGTTTGGTTCCAGGAACTAGGCATTTCTTGGAGAGCAAGGGGGCAAGGCTGTAACTGCTTTTGCTTTCTGCAGATTCATACGGGCGTGCGGATTAAATTTTAGGCGATGATGGAAAAGGATACCGAGGTACTTGTTTGATTCTTTTATAGGGATAGTTTGTTGGTTAATGGACAGCGTGAGTTCCCTACTCTCAGATGGGGCGCATTTATGTCCTTTTCCGCTGGCATTGCGGAAGCATATGAGCCCACATTTGCTTGCGTTTATGCTTAGGGCCCACTTTTCTAGGTATGTTTGCAGCGAACTCGTGTGTGCCTTTATTACAGAAAGGGCTTCCTTTGGCCGGACGTGACTTGCAAACAGTAAAATGTCGTCTGCATAGAAAAGTGCTCTCGAATTAAGGAGAATGGACGCTGTGAGCCAGCGGAATGTCGTGTATGAAGAAATTGAAAAGTGTTGGGCCTAGGATAGAGCCTTCAGGGACTCCGGGGAGTACTGCGATATCGCTTGCAGTTTCGTTGGCTATTTTGATCACGAGTGATCTCTCGCTAAAGAAACTTGATAGTATTCGACTTAGTGCAATTGGGCAACGGTGGTCTATCAGTTTGAAAAGAAGTCCTTTGGTCCAAACGGTGGCGAAAGCTTTATTTAAGTCAATTGAGCAGGCAACAGTGGTTTTCTTTCTTCTAAGAGCTTCTGAAATCGCGTCGTGAAAGAGTAGTGCGGCTTGCTCTGTTGACATTTTTTGTTTGAACCCAAACTGCTCGGCCGGTATGTAGTTGTTAACGAATTCCCTCAGTGAGCGAAGAAGGACTTTCTCTAGAATTTTGCCTAAATTCGAGAGAAGAGATATTGGTCGTAGCTTGGAAATTTCCCCACTTGAGCCTTTTTGGGAATGAGAATAAGGGTTGCTTGCTTCCATGATTTTGGGAAGTACCCGTTATTAATGCAGTTATTGACTATAGTACAAATTGGTTTGCTTAATGCGTTGCTGCATTTCCGTAGCACGTAGTTGGGGATCCCGTCGGGTCCGTAAGAGTTCTTACGATTTAAGGAGCATAGAA
This sequence comes from Stratiomys singularior, assembly GCA_954870665.1. NCBI lineage: Eukaryota > Metazoa > Arthropoda > Insecta > Diptera > Stratiomyidae > Stratiomys > Stratiomys singularior. Next base: position 22,306,126 of record OX940881.1, on the reverse strand, counting down.
GAAATTCCACTTCGTCTGGTGAGGTGAAAAAATTATTGTGGTCTGGAGTGACTGCATGCGAAGACCGGTTAGATGTCGAAAAGATGGTTAAGTGGGACCCTCTGTATCCGTTAACGAATTGTTCGGTCTTTTCATGAACTAGCTCGTTTGTGGCTTCATCCTTGGAGGATCTGCTACTATAGTGGCAGCTATAAAATCTTGTGCATGCTGAGAGCTTCTTTTTTTTTCTATTGTTCCAGATGCAGATGGGGCTGAGAAACTTGTCCGGCCGCGGAACGTCTTTTGTAAATACTAGTGACTTTGACGTGCACTACGGCCGCCATTTTGTATTGAATTTAAAATAAAAAAATTGTTATGCACTCCCGAAAAGTTGCCCTCTATATTGATATATTATTTACAAAAGTTTTCTTTCAAAATCCTTGAAAAAAAAATCCTGAATAAAGGCTTGTTTTTTAGCCTTCACATAGGTATAACCCCTTAAAGAAGAATAAAGTACAATACAATTGCAGGATTCACCGGGAAACATAAGCGAAAACTGGTTGCCAACTTTTAGAGAGACTTTATTTCCCTAGTTGTTTTATTTGAATAAAAAAAAAGGAAGCCATCCTCCCCACCCCATGTAACCTATCGTAACGTTTACAAGACCTATCCCTCCTTATAGCGTTACGCAATATTTGCACACTCCCCAATATTCTGCACGTCAAATTTAACCACGAGCTTAGTTATTATCTTGACGCTGTCACTGGTTGAGTAGTGAATCAGGAATCTACAATTTGGCTTTCCCGTCTACTTAATCTTGTTCGTATTCAATAAAAACAGGACAAATAGTGGCTGACACGAGTAGCTGAATATGCATTTTTATTTCGGGTTACTAGAATTTCAGATATTTACGTTAATACTCCGAATCATCTCTGCCAGGGGAATCCTGTTCGTCAGAATTCATACACTAGATTAGCTCTAAGGTGAATTATCCAATAAACTTTTTATTTATTAGTACTGAGCAACCTTTGTAGCGTAAGAGCGCCTTTCGTGCCAAAGTTTCCTCTAGGCTTTACCTCCAGTTGTATCGTTCAATCGTTCTCTAACTTAAAAATCGTGGCAGTGATCTAGTTTCTTCGTCTTTAGAGTCAGACTACCGCTTCCTTGGTTGAGTTTGGCATGTGAAACAACCTGGGGTTGTGCAAAATAGTATGTGACCCGGCAACGTTACATTTCTTCAAGCTTGAAGGTTGTCAACAGAGTTCTAGGGGTATATCAACTGATTAAAACTGTAGGACATTCACGTAGCATTTTTATTGTACATTTTGATTTGTTCCGATATAAATTTCACGCCTGACATGATCCATTCTCACGGAAACAAATGAATGAATCATTCACTTCCTTTCATTTTGCAACTGAAAGTGTTCAAAAAATGTCAGCCTTGAATAAAACTCAGTTTATTAGTCTATGAATTTGTTACACGTTTATTTATATTTTTTTCAACATATTGCCAGGACTATTTACGATACAAAGAAATATTTAAATGTTTTTCTTCATACCTAGATAATTATTCGTGAAATTATTAAATATTTCGACAAATACTATCGATTTCCATCATTCGCAAGCAATTGGTTCTTTGCATATTTTCTTCATACATCGACTGGAGATATTTTTGTTGTTGGTGAAAAAATAACAAGTTTAAAGAAATACTATATTCTTCTTATATTTAAAACAATATAATAATGAATGAATTTTACTTTTCTTTACTGTTTAAGAATGTTTTCTCATCGCGTCCACGGGGTTTCCTTATACTCGATTCAGGTATAGAAAATAAACATTTACATTTATCAATGGAAAAAGGATGATTTTTCCATACATATACATTAAGGGTTTCGAAATGTATACTAGCACACGTTTTTTTAAGCCACTTATTCTCTTATTCTTCATTATCAACTAATTGCATTGTAATATGATTAGATTAGATTGTTTTATTCTTGTGTTTTTTTTCTTCTTCTTCTTCAATTCTTGACTCTTAGTTTTGATGTACTTTTTTCTTTTTCTTATCTCAAGTGCATACTTGACAAACATTGTTAATATTAAGATTGATTTCTATATCCTTTGAACTAAAACTTTTCATTTTATTCCATTTTAGTGTTTAGTTTAATTCATAAATTTAATATTCGTAAAATTTTTTGTCTGGAGGTTTCAAATTTGATTTGTTTACGAAATGCACTCTACCGACATCGACTGAATAGTCAAAGGCATAATACAAAAACGAACTAAAAATTCAAATTGTATGTCGACTCTACACTCTCGATATGTCGCTCCCCCAAGCAGAACTTCCGAGGCCTGAGTATTATTCCCTTGGGCTGTATTCGATTAAAATTACAGCAAGGATCTCTGGAGGGCGCAAGAACTGTCGAGAAAACTCAAAGTAATACAAAACAGTATTGCAATAAACTTATCCAATTCAAAGAATTCCATATTTCATATTAAAAAGTGCTGGAATATTTTGTTTGAAGCTTGTGTTAAATTGTTATTTTGTTCTGTAACGTTAAAAGAAAATATGAAAAATAAAAACAACCAAAATTATAATAAAAGATTTCATCACAATTCGAATTATCACACATAATATTCTTAACAACTAAAAAATGTCTAATAACTAAATATCGGGCAGGTGAATAATTACAGATTTCAAACGTAAATGCAAAAAAATATGTTGTTTTTTTTCTTTTCTCCACCATTCTTTCATTTGTCAATTTTTTTAACTTGCCATAAAGAAAGTACATTTCCTTTTTAACACACATTTAAAACTTGTATTGATCAAAATTTAAAAGCAGAAAATCTGCAAGAAAGTAATAAACGAAATAGATTTGCAGATTAAATTTATGGCAACCAATAAAAGTGGATTTCAATGTTCCTTATTCCTTTTAACCTTTGGAAATTTCTTTCTGTCCAATGTTCTTTCATTTTTGTTTTTTTTTTTGCAGGGTATAGAAAAAAAAAGTCGAATTATTTTGTACCAATATCAAAATCTTTAAAATTATTGGAAAATATTTCGGGGATTATGAGTCTAGATTATGACTGTTTGTTTTCATTGAAAAAATTGTGGACTATTCACATTTAGGCTTTACATGCTCCAGATAAACAGGAGATTGCCATGGTTACTTGCTGCTTACACTTGGGCGTGGTGGTTCGGATGGCGTGATTGCTCTTAGTTCAGGTGGTAAATAGATTTTGACAACATTTGTGATTTTCTCGCGACAGTAAGGACATCGTTCACATCTGAAAAGAAAAAAAAATAAATAAACAAATTTTTGCTATGAATTTGGAAATTCGTTTCTATATTTCTCTTGACAATATAATGAATAAATTTTTGTTACAATTCTAAAATTAGTTTTTTTATTTTCACGACGGCATTGCAGACAAAATAATAATAAGAACTTTACAGATACGAAAATGAGGGGAATGGCGGGGCCGACTAATTTCTGAACGTGTTTGAAAAATTGTTTTGACCTGAACTCACATGATTTTCATTGCTAACATTACAACAGCAAAGGTAGCTGTCAGATATTATAGTCCAGGGCGCTGATTATCCAGCCCCTGAATTTCAAATCCAAGTATAGCAGCCAGCATTGGCGCTTGAATCCGAGACTGTGCAGGTTCCATACAAAATGAAAGCTCCGACTACTTCCTGTTGCATTCAAATATAAACGAGCCTTTTCCGAGAATAAGTTTCATTTAAATTAAAGAAGATACACTTTATAGTTATTTTTCAGAATAATTCTCCTCCATAGCAATGCATTTCCCCATTGAACTGGAAGGTTCCTCATGCCACCCTTTCTCGAAGAATAACTTCGAGCGGATATCCAACAAAATGCGCGCAAACTGTTCAAACTATTTATTGTTCGGCAAGCAAGTGCCCACTTTAGTGACCAAAACATTTCTCTTGATGAAAAATCAGGACTTTAGGGATGGTGTTCAAGCGCAGTTCATTGCATATCAGCCATTTTTGGCTGTTGTATGGGATGCAGTGTGCGGTCTTCTATGTCAACAAAACTTTAAATCATAAGTGAATTCATCAGCATTGGCTGATACATCACTTCACTTGGCTGATTAGGTTCGAGCCGCACAGCTATGCGGCTCGAATCTGATCAAGGAGGCAACAATAGTAGGCAGCGTTTATTGAGCGACGATCAATCAGTAAAACTCTTTGAGCGTCCCAAAAAATTCCTTAACTTAACCTTCCCGGCTAACAACTCTGTATTGGCTTTTGATGGTCCTAGCTCCCATTTCTTCTCCACTCCATACTAGCTCTTTTGGGTTGGAAAGTTTAGTGGTGAACCCGCGTTTCGTCGCACGTCAAAAGCCTGTCCTTCATATTTAAAACGACGAAGAAACCTTCGAAAAACTTTAACCCTCACATTAGTGTGTTCTGGGGTAAGCAGGCGTTGAATCCACCTAGCCGTCATTTTTCGTAATTCATGGTGGGAGATCGATGTGTACGCTTCCAACATCGATTTCCGTTCCCATATTGTTTCTTGCAACTGTATCGCGACGATTTCATTCGCGAACAGCCAGAACAATGACATGCGTCATGCTGGAGCTGTAGCGTCTTGAGTGACTTAAATTTTCCCACTTTATCACACTCTTCTTTAAAGTCGGCACACTAGCTTTTCATTCATGACCATAAAAGTGTGTTCTCCCCAGACTGTGCACGCAATCGATCCCGAATTTCAACTGGTTTAACGCCTTTAGCATCATGCGTTGCCTTTTCGAAGGATGAGCTTCTGGTTCCCTCATTTTGGGGATAACTAAAGGAACTGGTCGAGCTTCAACCAGGATTTTCAAGCGCTCAGGAGCAAAATGCTCGATTATATTCGAATGCCTCTTGTACAATTAAATGCCTCTGGTACAATTGAAACAAGTATCACTTCTTACATGCCCATTGAAAAAATATCTGAAAGTTCAATGAATTAGGCGAGATCACAGTATGGACCCAATTTTTACTAAAACAACTTCGCGTCAACAAAACTTGAAATCACAAAAGTGAATTGATGTATCAGCATTGGGGTCAAACGTCAATTTTCTACTGACCTTTATTTTCTAACTGGTTGTCATGATCAGCAATGCCTTATGAAAAACGTTTTATTCCCAAAATATAACCCCATTACTTATCTCGCCAATAATGCTGCAATCGTTCGTCAAGCGATAAAGCAGAGATGAAGTGAAACGTTCAACTTAAGAGATCAGAAAATAGCAAAACAAGGACATGATGCTGGATGGAAGTTGAACATAGCGAAGACAAATGTTGCAGCGAATATTGAAAAAACGAGCTCCAAATAAAGCCTAACAAATTTTCAAAAAATGACAAGACTTCACAAGTAAAGGAGAATAATCGTGTTCAACTAACAGAAAGGTTTGTTAATTTGGACGGTCGGGCGGCCAAGTGATGCATCACCGTTTGCGATGGTGGTGACGGCCGACGGCCGCTCTCCTCTGCTATTCTTGGAACGTGGCATCAAGGGTGAATGGTAACGTTTACTGCGACCGAGTTCTGAACGGTGCTCCAAAGTCCTGGGCTGCAAAGCAATTCGGTACGAGAGAGTGGACGTTCCAACACGCGTCAACCAGGGATTGCTGCATGAAAACGTCCTATGGCCTCCACGGTCGCCGGATGCGAATCCACTGGAGGTCGCCATTTGGGGCATTTTGCAGGCAAAGGTCGGGGCAAAAAACGACCACAATGTTGATGCACTTATAGCGCACTTCTCCGTGAATGGGCCAAGTTTCCTGACGGTCAAATTCGTGCAGTGTCGAAGTCTTTCTTCGAACGTTTGGAAGCCACAGTTCGGGCCAAAGGCGGCCACATCGAAAAAACGATTGATGCAAAAATTTTGGACGTTCCACGTCTTTTGTTGCTTTTATTCAATAAAATTTGTTGAAATGTAAAAAAATCACAAGGTTTTTTCTGAAGAGATTGGGCATAATCAAGGCAGGTGGATACTGCGAGTTACTTTAGGTCATAACTCAATCAGGGATTTTGCCCTATCAATGATTACTTGAATAATCCAAGACTTTTTGTACTATAGCCTTTGGAAGAAGGTAACATGCAACTAATGAACGGAGAAGTTCATTGGTTGGTGCAGGACAGTTAAAAGTAATTGGTATGACTTAAATTTAATTCATTTCAGGCAATATGACCCTTTCAAAGTTGAATTTGACGAGAAAGCCGTGCTATTAATTCCACAATTTGAATCTTTTGCTTATGTGATCTGATTAATGCTCTACATACTAATAGCTAAATCTAAAAGGATACTTACTTAGCAGCACATGTGCTACACGCTCCAACATGCCCACATGGATTGAACATTGTATTTTTGTCGAGATCCATACAAATATTGCAACGCATTGCTTCCAACAATCGACTATTAACACAACGTTCTATAGATATTTCATGTTCATCGGCATTCCTTTCAGCATCGGATGTATTTTCTGATACTAGAGCGACATCCAAACCACGTTCATGTAATATTCGTCGTGCATGATCGTGAACTTCCCGACATGTTCGTTGTATATCGAAAACGTAACGTTTTCCTAGTTCGGTATGTTCGCGGAACATTGATGCAATGGTTCCTTTAAAATCACGCGTAAATTGACTTGTTACCACACCCCGAACTTTATCACAGACATAAAATGCATGCCTTTCGGTTATCGAACGATAAAGATCGGCAGCGATCACATGTTTTGGTAATTTAACTTCAAGCTCCTTTCGTATATTGTGATCGTCAACGTATTCAAGCTTGAAAACTCGTCGATATGATTTTGCTGTTGCGATAGCACTGAATGGTATGCTAAAAAAAGGACACGAATGTGATTAGAAAATAAGAAATCTCTCAGTGGTTTCAGTAAAACTTACTTCATTCTGTCATCGCCTGTGCAGACTATCAATCCTTGTGGCCCAACCGAAATATCACAACGAACCGAAGGCTCTGTAGCCGTTACACCACTGAAAAATTCTTCGCCAAAACCGGGTAAGTTTTGAATTTGTTGTAGAAGGCAGTATTTCGCTGATTTTTGACTCATGTTTGATTTCGCCAACTGTTCGTGTTCCAAAGCTATTTGTCTTAGGAAATCAGCTGGTATCTTTTCAACATCATTTCCCAGCGGTCGAATAATATAACTTTTGTAAACGGCCAATGGACAAGACTCGTCCTCTGAATCAGACACTACAGTCCCAGTATCGGCATTAAAATGATCGATGCTGTCCAATGATTTCTGTTTCGACAAACGACGCTTTTTTGCAACGAGACTCTGCTCCTTCTCCTTTTTCTCCTTCAATTCAATTTTTATTTGAACCGGACATTTGGCTGAGAGTGAAGCTCGGTTGAAACGTAAACCGTCACCTTGACAAAGTAAAGCACCTAAATATGCAGCATTATTCCAATCTTTGGCATTTAAACGACCCTCAACGAGATCAACTTTGGCTTGCATGAAGAAAATATCGCGCACTGATTCCTGCAGGATTTGATGTACTGGTACCCAAAATTTAACACGAAGTGCAAGCATTAAATTAAGACCACTTCCAGCATTTGCGTCGGTACGTAGCCGATTGCGTAAATTAAGCCAGTGTCGTGTTCTTGTTTCCGTTTGACTTGGATCCCATCGCTCTAGGCCGAAATATTCGTTTTCGCATATCATATCCAGCGATTTGCATACCTATTGATTGGAAAAAGAATTTATTAGCAATGTATAGTGTGTAAATATTAAAATGAAATGAGGAAAAAAATGATTTAAATAGTTTTGATTACTAAAATGAACAAAGGAATTTAAGTTGATTCCGGAGACCCCTCGCTTTAAGACAGCTTTTGGTTCTGAAAATGAACTTTACTCTCCAATTTTGTCCTGGTATAGTCTTTATTGCCTGGAGCGCATGTTTCGGCTCCTCTGAGCACTTTTTCTAGAGAACAAGTTTCAGAAAAGAGAATACGCATTGACCAGGAATAAAATGACTCAGGAGAGACGAAGGATTTGTCAAAATATGAAGACAAGAGCAGGCTGGGCCTTGCTCGGCTAAACAAAGAAAATAACGAATTTTCATTTTCAATTTGCATTTCACATTAATTTTTGAAAATCGTTTATGACCTGATATTTTTTAGTAAGATAATTTTATCGGCCAGAGTAGACGAGCGAGCACCGTCGATGCCAAGGAAAAGTTGTCTAAAATGAATAAATCAGTTCAGGTCTCCCAAATCCTGCTTTTATTCCAGTCTTTGATTTTAATTAAAACCTTTCATCATTTCCCATATTATGATGCCATTTCCTATCTTTACCCAACTTCAACTATCCTTGGAGGAAAAACAGCATGAACAGAAATTCCCTCATTTATAAATGTTAAATTTTTGTTTTTATTTTATTTGATTTCTTCATTTGATAGAAGATTCATATAAAAAATATATAAAGTCTTAGCCAAATCTTAGCCAAATCGAGTCATCAAATATGGCCAGGATATACTTCTCTTTTGTTTCCGTAATTTTCCGTAAAACTTGGAAGCGAATTGCCACTATGCCACACGTTGCCACTATGCTCTCCCCTTATCACAAATAGTTTGTCTACGTCAAAGAAATGATGTGCTCTTGTAGACGCAAACATAAACTACCGGTTAGTTATTATTATTGAAGGAGCTGAAAATAAACCTTGTTACTTCAGGTACTTATGGTAAAATTTGCATGTTGATCCGATGTCGGATCAATATGCAAGGAAGTATCCGTTTTGCATATTTCCTTTTCTTTTTGTCTTTTCGCTTCGCGTTTATGATTTTTAAGTTTATTACCAGGGGTGAATACGAGGGCGGCCCGAAAAGTAATTATTCTCACCGCCCGGTAGCGTCACTATCGCAACAGTACTATTGCTCACTATGATGTAATACATTCTCGTAGACTGTCAAAATTTCAGCCGAATCGGGCTCATAGTTTTGTTTTGACTGCGTATGCAAAGGTCCGTAGATTTTAGAAAACAGAGAAAGAGCAATATCGGTCGGTGATTCAATTTTTATTTTTGGAAGGAAAATGGCGCAGCGTAATCAAAGGCGTTAGAATGCTGTGTTCGATGATCCTTCTCCTGCAATGGCGGCCGTCAAAAATTGTTTTCGTCAAAATTCAATGTGGTCGCACGTCAGTTTTTGGTGAGCATGAAGGTTTGATGCCCCCATAACGTGGCTAAAATTTACGATCTAGTAATATCAGATCGCCGATTAAAAGTGCTCGAGATAGCGGAGACAGTAGGCAGCATCTCAAACGACCACGTGGGCTATATCCTGCACGAAATTTTGGGCATGAGAAAGCTGTCGGCGCGATGGATGCCCCAATTCTTCAGAGCATATTGCGTTTAAACGCAATCCGAATGAATTTCTGCCTCGTTTCGTGATCGTTGACAAGAAACCAAGGAACAGTCGAAACAGTGGTCTCCGAAGAAGGGGAAGACCGTCCTATCGGTCAAAAAGGTTTATTGGACCGTGGAGTCTGTGGCAAGTCAGAAAAAACCAGCTAGATTTCGTTCTTGATGCTCTAAAAAATTTGGTGCTGTGAGAAAGTGTTGCGAGCCTATAGTAAATCGGAAATAACACGCTAAACTTCGTCCTTGTTCTGACCTGAGCTGCTGAAAAACCTCTCCTTAGTGAGAAAGTAACTTTTTAGGCTGATGTTGCTGCAAAACTACAATTGGCCTTTTCTTCTTCAAAATAGAGAAGACAGTCAACAGCGATTGCTGTTGGTGGATGGAACATATTATTGGAGGCAAGAAAGTTTACAGGACATCAAATCGCAAATCTGCTTTGTCCGGCCTTCTGATACAAAACTGAGATAGTCAATACTGTGCCGTCGACAATGGGGATTTCGGGTGTGTGCTAGAGAAGAAGTAACTGAGTAAACATCATGATTGCCAGATTTGATAGCACCGGACTTCTTTTTCGACATTTTGGAAGGGGAATGTTGCGCTAACAGATAGAAGGGCTTGAAGACAATATTTGAAACAAAATAGCTACAATAGTGATAGAAATTGACCGAAAAGATCTTTTTTATCTCATTAATAAGAGTGGAGTTTTTAATCAATAAAATGGATGAAAATTCATTATCCTGCAATTGAAGGATAATCTGTTTTAATTTCGAAATTTCGTCGGCATTTTTTTTTATGTATTCAGACTTTCCTTGATAATTATGGGAGATGGAGACACTTGAAAAATTCGACCGCAAAAAGGATGTTTATAAAGAATTCGATTTTCACCAAAATATGACTTGTAATCCTTACACTTGTATATCAAAAATTTTCAGATTAACAATTTCAAATGAAAATATGTTAGGCATATCTAGGTGTAATCAAAATTATCCTTTAAAACCGCCAATATTTATTGTCGATCGTGATTATTTAATGATTCAAAATGGTTCACATGAAATATACTTTCAAACTACGTAATCTGGATTGAAATGGATTTCGCATCCATTCCCATCCAAATTTCTAAAAGCCCAGCATTTAGTCTGTAAAACGAAACAGAAGCATTTGTAAGAATTTCCCTACAACAAAAAGGGGAAAAGATACCATGTGTCATCATGTCAAGACTTGGGTTTGTGTAAACGTATTTTACATTCCCTGTGTGAAGCTTGGGACATAATCCACAATCTATCCCATATAATTGATGGTACATTGCTGCGAACCAGGATTAGGAAGTGCCTACTAGTCTTTTTATTCACTGTTTTTTTTTGTGTTCTTCACCAAACGTAAATATACAAAAGATTCTATGGAAATTTTACTTGTTTCATTTGAATAGTATCAACCATGTATGCGAATATAATCGTTTCAGAAAATGGATGACTAGAACGTAAGGATTGCCACCCACATTTTATGTACATCGATTTTTCTTTTTTGAATTGAATAAACATTATTTGATTGACACGCTCGTTAAAACTGACAGTTTTATCACATACAAATTGAAATTGAATTGTCCCGCATGCCGTATCCATGTGTGTGAAAGGATAAATGATGACGCATTTAGATAAACTTTAGAGAATTACGCGATGACAAGATTGAGTACTTCAGGATAATTTTCCAGTTGATTTTATATATCTGCTAACATATCATTCTATTGAAAATGTGACTGTAATTGAATCTCAGGAACGGATTCGACTTTTTTCTCAAAATTGAATTAAATATGTTTTGGCGTCATTCATATTAGATCAAGTATTTGTTCATAAAATTGAAAAATTTATCAATTGTATTTGAAATGTTTACACAATAAGTTACACAGAGCGGATATAAGGACAATTGGCATACATTCAAAATGTTGGTTACATTTCGTTTATGCAGGAAGAGAATTTATTGAGTTTGTATGTATATTGGTGGGTATAATAAAGTTTGAATTATCTTTCGATTACTGTTTGATTTTGAGATTTGATATGAATAAATAATTTAGCAAAAACATTAATACGTATTATTTCAATTTACTATTTTCAAGCAAAATATGCCTTCGAGAAGACTTAAAACCAAATGAGAGGTTTGATTTTTGGTTCGATTAAAATAAATTTTCCCTCAACAATAGTTGCCATGCGGGCCAATTATTAGAGCAACTTCTTCCTTTCTGGCTTCTATTATTTGCCTACCATTGGTTTTTTTGTCTTTAACCATTGATAAACACAATATTTTGATATAACTTTATCGGAAGATTCGCACTGAACATCATACCTGTCGTTAGACCTTTGTGAAAGTCAAAGAAAGGAACGTACAACGTTTCGATATTGAGCTCTTCGAATTGAGAATATTTCGAAAGCAATGAAATGGTTTTGTCAATTCTAAAATGAAAGACAAACAATATTTAATGCTAGAGGACCATGCCACTTAGAACAATGTCCTAAACTTTTGCAAATAAGTTCATGTTTTAAATATTCATTTATTCAATTAGAAATATTTAGTTCGGTGATATTTTTTAAGTCGCACCAAAACGATGCAAATTTTGAGTACCTCATTATTGTATGCTTATTTCAATTCGTTTATTCATTCAACGAAGACCAAAATCCCAATCGGGCTGTCGCGCCATCGATGAAGATGATGATGACGGCGGCTTTTTTGGCTGGATTCCTTCTCGATGAGAACAAGGAAGCGGAAAAGTTTAAATTTCATTTTTCAAAAACGATAAAAGGATTCATATTCGATTGAGGTGGGCAGATAATATTTAGCCTGAATTTATAAAAAAAAAAAAAACTACGGAAGGCTGAATCTAGGATATGATACCATGAGGGAAAATTTAAATAAAATTTCTTTTTTAATATGAACCCCCTTACACTTCAATGTTTATTTCACACTTTATGTAGAGCACATGTGTGACGAAATAAAATTAGTTTAGCCTTTTTGCTATGCTTGAAAGTCTCCTCAACAACTCGATTTAGAATTTCATCAAACGTGAAGTCCTTGATTCTACGTCGGCGAAGAATAATTTTGTAATTTTTTTGTAATAGGAAGTGGTAGCTGGGAGTGATGTCTATACTATTGGTTGAACCCTTGAATAAATCAACCTCAGTTTCGGTTAGTTCCTGCTTTGCAAAATGCAAATTGACTCAATGTCTTACTGAAAGAAGGATTTTTTAAGATTTATTTTTCCTCTCAAACATGCAAAATCGGAAAAAGTATGAATAAAAACTTTGTAAAGATTAGAAAGACTACCGAAATATTGGATTTGAGAAGAAACAAATCAATTTAATCGAAAGCTAAAAAAAGACCAGAATTGATAATCCATGATGTAAAAATGCACATAGGAATATCGTTTTAGGGCTCGAGGGCAGTTTGCTAAGTTAGTGGCTTTTAGTTGTTCCGGCATTATAACCTTAATTGCAATACTGCTCCTCTTGAATACTGTTTGTTGATGAAATACAGTGAAACTTAGAGCCAGCTGTAAGGTTAAGTTTCGGTTCCTTAGACATTGAAACTAGCAAACCCCCGAAATTTTTGCGAAAATGGAAAAAAGAGAATTCCGCGTGCTCATCACTCAAATCATAATCAAAAACCCGAAATCAAGGAAACGATTCAGAAATACGAGGAGGATCCTGTACTATCAGTTTAGATTATAGTACAGGATATACTATAGTGTACTCTGTGTGTAAAGATAGAAAGAATGGTTTTCTCCATTCCCTCCAGTCCGTTGTGGTTCCATCAGCGCAAGGGACGTCAAACGTTTAGGCCTGTCAAAAGAGGTCCCCACGTCAGAAATTTTCGATAACAATTCATAGAATGGTATTCAACGATTTTATAAAAATTAATGGATTAACAATTAAACTTACAAAGTACATCACATATTACATAAGGTTTTGGCAATGAAAAACTTTCTTCGCGGTAGGACTCCACCATAAGTGGAACCCTGAGACCTCTCCAAAACCGTGTGTAGTACCTTCTAAGCGAGATTTGAATGAATCTGTCGGTCAAAACAGCCAAAGGCGATAGTTTTTGTTTCACATGAACCCTTAAAAGGGGCAAAACAACCGCCACAAAGTAATTTGAGCAGGTTAGATTTACGATTGGAGGAAAAAATGATGGTATTTGGCCAAAAAATAGTGATCTTCCAAAAACAACGTTTTACGCTACTACCTTCTCCAGCATATTCACCAGATTTTGCCTGCAGAGTCAACTTTCTGTTTTCAAACCAGGTGAAATGAGGAGTTCTTATGTAATAAGGAGTTCGAATTATCACCATTAAAACAAACGCAAAATTTGACAACCTTGATAAAACCTATTATTTGAACGAGGTATTGAAATTGAAAGAACACTGGTCTGAATGAACAGAGCATAAAAGGACTTTATGTTGGGAAATAAAATGATTTTTGCCTTAAACAAATAAATTTCATACATCAAGTCAATGGCTTATCAAACTGCCTTTGTCACTTAACGCCAGCCCATAAATGAACCAAAGGCCATCACCATAATTTACTTAAAGCAAACCGTTTGATTTCAGTTCATTACTTTTCTGGGGCTCGAGGTCCGGATGTGTATTTTAGAAGGCGAGTGGTCCAACCAACATTTTGGATGTATTTTATGCATTTTTAATACAGGCCTTGCTTTGAGAAGGGCCCAGTTTCTTTAGTAAACTGTTGCGCCATAAAAAATTCACTTTGATAATTAAAAATTTTGGATGTGTAAAAATTAAGTGAATGAAAACGAAAAATACGATAAAAGACCAAGTGAAAATATTGGAAACAAATATATTTTTTAAGACGCTAGCAATAGAATGTGATAGGATGAACAATTTTATCGACTTGAAAACAAGTAAACGAAATATCTTTCATGGTTATATTCAATTTACTAAACAAAAAATAAAGCCTCAAGAAATATTTAAGCAATATTTATTTCTTTATTTAATTATTTTTTTATTAAATTATCTTCGTAAAATAAAATCTTTTAGTTGTATAAGCTCTTCGCGTTTCAGCGTCACGCAAAATTTACAGTCGAACTCCCTGCAACCTTGTTTACCTGACGCCTTAAAGTATAATTAATTTTATTATTACAATCCTACATTGTAAAAGTCAAATCTTTCTTGTGTGCCATCGTCTTCTACATGTTTTTTTTTTATTAATATTTTCACTTAGTGTAATTTTCCATATCATACAACCATGTATCCATCGCGGCATCTCACATCTTCTTAACCTTCCCGTCGTTGAAGAGAAAGTTTTAAAATAAAAATAAAATAAAAACATACCATGCAGTCGTTATTTACAACCTAGTTTACGGAGTCTGTCGCCTTCAGTGGGAAAAGATACACGATCACGTTAAATTCGCGTTTATTACAATATTTTTTTAATTTTAGTTTTTTTTTGTTTTAACTGAATAAATGGTACATATAATGTAAATATATATTTACGTGAAAGTTTCACAACCCAAAATCATTAAGGTACTGGTCGTTAAATTTTTTTATTATTTTTCAATCGTTGTTTTGTATCTTTAGATTGCATGCTTGAGTTACTTTGAATCGAGTTTTGTCGTTTATTTTTTCAACGGTTGTTTGTGAATTTTAGCACATGATTGGAAAATCGAGAGGAAAATCTTTAAAGGAAGATGTTAATAGTAGTAATTTGCGAGGCATATTTAAATATGTGTGAATTATTTAAAGCAAATCCGAACTAGGTGAATTGACCAACATCCAGTTGTTAATAACATAAGAAAATGAAAATAGTCAACAGTTTGTAGTAAGTACGATTGTTAGTTTATTTTTTCCAAGAATTCTTATTTACGATTTGTTTCTTTAGCAAGAACAACTTAAACGACAATGTTTGAGAGGTTGCATTATTTTTAAGTATTTGCCTTTAAAATTGTGGATCAATTGTCGGCGAAAAATGAAGAGACACTACTGTAGCAAGAGTTACTACTTTGTGTTTGCAGAGGCATATATATGATATTATGCCACGTTTCCAAGATCAAACAACTTATTTAAGGAAGTATTTTAAAACAGAAGCAATTTTAAGATAATTATTTTATTGCCATAGGTAATCAATTCTTATCTCATCCTCAAAACAAACAAGGAGCTGACACGGATGAGGAGATGAGCAGACACATGAGATGGACTACCGCACAAAAAAGAAACGCACTTTATAGCCTCATATGAATGTCTTATGCACACGTTATTAATTGTAATAGTTTCCAACAAGAATGAAAGGAAATCAGATGAAAAAACTTGGAAGTACGAATCCAAATTATAAAGGACCGTCAAGGCAGTCATTCATAACCATCCAAAAACAGGTACTGAGTTTTGGCCTCTAATTCTTTCTTTATTTTAATTCTTTTTGTTTTTTGAATAAGTTGACTGGAGTTTTGTAATTTTTTTTTAATTTTTAATTTTATGCGGTTCACTAATTTTTTTCATAATTTCAGTCCAATTATCGACAAAAGTCGTTCATAAAGTTAACAAAGTTTGAAGCCATTGCGTTTGGAACGATGCAAACTGCAGATACCTCCAAAAATTTGTATATATTTTGGCAGATTTTGTCCACCAGTCAAATTCTAGATCAAACATGAAGCGTAAATTGTTAATAATATCTGACAATGTGAATTTGTTTCCAAGGTTATAAGTGGATGCCTGCTAATGCATGTTTCCATAGTTCCAATTGTCCATAGATCTAAAGAATATATAGAACTGTAGACCGTTTATTTTCCTTCATTCTTCACCGATGGTTCTTTAACCTACCTCGCTTTATGTTATTAAGTTTATTATATTTAATTAACAAAACTATATGTATTTCTTTCTACATATGCTGTTCCTGCTGCATATGTGAGTTGGCAAAATTTGCTTGGATCTACGCAAAATTTGCCCCAACCGGTGGTATTAAAATTTTTTGGTTGATTTTTATGCAAAACGTAAGAAATTGTTTCGGAAACTACATGTAAACTGGCCTTAGGATCCTGTAAGAATAATTTTTAATTTATTTTCAGAGTCTTTTCAGCATTCTGAAAATTATTCAGGAAATATTCAGAAAAACCAAAACATCTATTCAAAATTGAAAACGTAGGTCAGATGTCAAACTTGCGAAAAAAAGCGGATTGATGTCCTTTTTTACATTCATGAATGCTTTTTCAGCCAATAAAGAGCTTCTTTTCAAGCGTTCGCCATCTTTTCTTGATTAAATTTTGAAACCAGTCTCAAGTTTTTCAAAATTTTCAATAAAACCAATCTTGTTACTTCCGGGGTTTGCCTGTTACTATCAAATGACCAATTAATCATTGCGTTCTCTATTTTGACCCTTGAGCTGATCCTTGAACCATAGTGTTACCTGGCGAATCCTCGCGAATTCAAGTAAGATGAAAAGCAACAATTTATGTGCGAAAATATGAAACGTTTATTTATTTATAGCGCAAAGTAATCGCACAGATAAAATAATGGTATATTTTGAACAATATCTTCTTTTTGTACTATAAGATCGTTATAAATCAACCATACCAACTTAGCGCCATAAAAAGGTCAAATATCATATACCCCCCCAACGACTTTTCATCTTAACGCATCCTTGAATAAATGAAAGACGTTCTTTCAATCCCACATCAGCCAAAGTCCAAGTGATCACCCTTCTTCATATGTAAAGCAAAATCTGAATGGGTTCTATAATATCCATCAAAATTAAAAATGAAGTTTAAGAAATTATTTCTTCTAATAATTCTAATTAAATTCTGACCAAGTTTGACATGAGCAAAATGTCATGCGTAAATTAATTTTACTGTTCAGGACAAACTTTATTGAGCCATTGCGTGTAAGTTGCAATAGGACATACATTTTTTACGGTTGGTAAAGAAGGAAATAATGTTCCTCCAATACCTTAAGTCATTTTGTCAAACGTTATGAAATCTCAAACTTTTTGTGTTACATTTGACAGCGAAGTGCAACTGCCAAATACGAGAAGAAATCAAACAAAATCTTCCATATCACAGCTAAAGTCCCGAGTCTTTCAAGATAAATGATTTTGCTTTCGTCAATTTCAATTTCTTCTTTAGCTTGACATAGTTTCTACTACCAGTTAACTGTATTCCAATTACTTATCACTATATTATATTATATTATATTATATTACTGGATTACTTACCTCAGCAACACAATCCTCACTTGAGGACTCTGGAGCTGGCATAGTTATAAATACAATGGTCTCGATTTTTGACCCCTTTATGATATTTATGATTCCGAAAATTTTCAGTCTAGTAATCCAAAAAATTTGTAAATTTCGAGACCTTCACATTTCAATGAGACAAACGCCATTCTGAAAGGGCATTCAAACCTGTGCCCTAATCACCATCCTAATTCCATTGTAAATTCCTAATTCCTAATTCCATAATCCTAAACCATCCGGAAAAGTTTGCAAGATTTAATTTTTCCAGATTCTATTAGGCCAATCATAAATGTCAACAGCGTTGAAAAAACAAGGAGCGATTGACAAGGAACCCACCGCTAGTGTAGTACGTATTAAAAAATGATGTGATTGTCGGGAAAGTGATATTAGCGCAAGTGATACTAGTAAAAAGTCAAAATTTTGTAAATTATTTACGTTTCGTTTGTACTTTTGGCGAAACGTCAAAGCGTGGCTCTTGCTATCAATAGGACCGTTATTTCGTCTAAGCCTGCCTTATTCCTGGCTATAATTAAACAGAGAGATGTTTAGGTAAGTTCTTAATGGTTTAAATTAGCGAAAAAATGCAGAAAATCACACCTTACGGTAATAACAATTAAGCCATATTGATTTCATGGCTGCTGCTATTTTTTCTCCTATGCAGAATAAATTGGACACGGCTAACAACAAAGATAGGGGCTACCAAGCCTAATATTACGTACGAGGAAAGCTTGGATTTCGGATCTCTGTCTTCTACTCCCCTAGAAATGCTATATGATGACAAATAAACTGCTGAGGACGTGAGCAAACTTCTCATCCTCAGGCGAAAATTGTCGAAATCATGTACGTGTGTGATTCTATTCATTCCAAGTTTGTTCTATCAGCCCAGACGTCTGAAGTTTGCATCGTTGCAAACGCAAGCGTCTCCAATTTTTTTTAAGTTTTTGAAGGTTTTTTGAATAATTTTACTTCATATTTATCATCCATTAAGAACAAATAGTGAAAAAAATGCCAACACCTACACTCATTCACTAACGTTTCATCAAAATCAAGTTGGAACAAAAAAAGTTTACAGATAATATTTTGAAGTATTAAGGCAGCTTCAGAGCAGAATTCTTCAAAAATGGCCTGATTTATGGTAGGCAAGTTGCTTTCGAGTCATGGAAACGGACTTGTAGACACAGCGATCTCTGTTCACTAATTTTGAAGAAAGGAATGTCATTTTAGCGTACTCAAATTTTCAATTCAATTTTCTCAAATGAAAAAAAGGTTGGACGAAATCACACTTGAAAAAAGGGGAAGGGTCTGTCAGTTATCACAGATGATGAATACAAAATATGTTTCAAATAGGGGAAATTCCGATTCGGAAACTGGTGAGTAGAAATGTAAGAGAGAATGAACTTTGGAAAAGATAAGGTTGGTTTTTTTAAAGTAGATGTATAAGTTTTTAAGCATTTATTATCTTTTTTTGGTATTCTTGGAAAGGCCAGTACGCGGACATATATTTATAGATACATTTTTTTTTTGAAATTTTTTTGGTATATATTCTTGGATCTTCTGAGCGAACTTTTCCGTTCCGAAGGACGACAAAACAACTCTTTTCAGCTGATAATAAATTTACTGATACTGAATAACTTTTCAATGTTAATAATCTTAAATGTGTTACATTTTACATCGTCCCTAGGCTTTATCGTCAAGAAATCATTACATATATTAAATATAGTTTAAATATAGTTTAAGTTGATAGAGGAATTAGTATTTGGATAATCTTCCATTTTTTTCGTATGGGACTAGAATTCTTTTGAAATTGAATTCATACCAGAATTGAAATCAGCTCACTATCAAAGATTTGTTATATTTGGGTGAGTTGAATTTAGGTGCTTCTGAGTAGGTCCGATGATCCGTTAAAAATCCGCTCGATAAGAAGTTGCAATATCAGTTTTATGTTTTTAAAGGATAAATCCCGATAGTGACACAGGAGACGTCGGTAGAATGGTTTGTCTGATTTCTTCTAAAAGTAGAGGGTGAAAATGAAATTGCTGTTCTCAACTTAGGGTTGAGGGTAGTTTTATGTACAAAGAAGGATATTTTTTGGAAATTCAATGGTAAGTTCATGAAATCAGCCACGCTTAGTCTATTTACTTAAGAGGAGCATTGATACATTATAAAGTGGTGGTTCAACTTTGGAAAGGATTATGTAGATGATAGTGATCTAGTTCATGGTAGTAATGGCCACGGTATATCCATAGCTTGATTGGTTGCACATCATTTAACATGTTCCCACGCTGAACTTCTCGTTCAAACCAGTTGGTATTATCATTGTAAAATGTAGATTTTAAAAAAAAATCATTATGCAGTCAATTATGGACACCTTAATACTATTGCTGATGCTCTCATTTAATTGTGGGGCGTTTATTTTACTATTTACTATTTTAATTATTGTAAGACATACGCCAGAAACAAAATAATGCAATTGTAAAGCATGGGGCGCATACTCGCCACGTGGCCTGAACGGGAAGTCTTCAAAAAACGGTCTGGCAGGGAACGTGTTAACAAACTTCAAGAAAACTCCAAAAACATAAGCAAATCTAAGCAAAATATGTAAAACATTCAGTTTCGGTAGTCAATAAAAAAACCTGGCGGAATCTTAGCCACAAAATTAAATGAGGAAGAGAGTCTTTCTGATAAAATCTGGGAGCCAGACACATTTCTCGTGTCATTAATTATTATTAACTATCCATAAGGAAACACAGAAACTAGAACATATATTCTTCTTCGTTGTTCCATAATTTTAAAAAGCAGTACGACTTCATACTTTCGTCAAGCTAAACTCGTGTGGAATTCTTAAATATCCTTGAATATTTATAGCATCGAAAACTTGCTCCGATTTGTTTATATTTGGAGAATTCACATGCTTTTAAGCGCACACTAATTTTATTCCGTGATAAATTGTTTTAATTTATTCAAAATATTCAAAAATCGTTGCAAGAGCTTCTATTTACGATAACGCTTCAGAAGGAAATCCACAAATTTTATCTTGGTCACATGTAGACTCAATAAAGCTACAAACACGTAAACTTAACAATGCTTCCACTCGCTCCACGCAGCATCTTCGGTGTTTATATTTTTATTACATATGTAGACAATATACAGCAAATTTTCGCGCCAACATTGAAAATGTGTTAAGAAAATATTAGACTACATTTTGTTTGCTGAGACGCTAAAATTTTTGTGTTAACGATAGAGCTGATGCGACATATCGTTAACATGTTTATAGTCGTTTCTTCGGGCCATATTTGTACCGCGCCTTTACGGATATCTTCAATTTTGAAATAGTATAAAATATGTAAATTAATGCTTTAAACTGGTTGCAATGCAAATTTTCTGTGTCTAGAAAAATTTATGGATTGAAAAAACATCTACGAGTAAAATTAAAACTAGATTTCATACTGAAATACGCACATTGGGTTGTAATAAATAAAAATGGAGTTGCCAAAGAGATATTTTCAGTATTTGCAAAACACATAGGAAAAATTCGGTTTAAATGTAATCTAGTGAAATAATCTTTTATGACGAATTCATTTACATTTATAGCAATAAAAGCAATAAAAGAATAAGATACGATTTGGAAAGGCGAATTCATAACAAAGCTGTAACTTACAGGAAGGAATTTTTTTATGGTTGATCAATGACGATCTAGTAAGTTATTGTGCCCAGCATCCTGTTGCAAATTATTGCATAATAAATAGCGATTATTGCTTGAGTTTTTAATGTACACATTCTCACGATTTTTTTCCATTAAAAAAAATTGGACAACCAACGCTAATTTACAGACCACATTAAATTCTACTAAATTTGCAAAAGAAATGAATAAATGTAAAACAATAAGAAAAAATGATCATCCCCATGTTCCAACACGCGTTTTTATCGATATATGCCAATTTACAGAATCTACAAGAATAAACGAAACCATTTCCAACTGGAACATATTCAAGTTAAAAAAAGTGTAATAAAAGTCGTCACGTTATTTATTTTTTTTTAAGGTGAAAACGTGCCAGTAAAGAAGTAAAATTAAAGCAACTTGTAGATGTCTTATTTTGTGGTGGAAATTATTCTTGTCGCCTTCCATCTAAATCCAGATGTAAAATAGAATGTATTGAGTGCATATGCAATTCGTATACAAAAAAACAAAAATCAAAACTTGTCATGACAACATGATAAAATTATCGCAGCTTCTTATTTAGTAGGCAACAAGGATGCACGTTTCGAAACATATAAATTGCATACTAAAGCTTTGAATCGTCTTATACATATGATAGAATGGAGACTACTTGTTTGAGTAAAATCAAGTGTGTATCTATGGACTACCTATCTATCTGTCTGTCTGTCTCGGCTCTCAGTATAATAAAATATTTAAATAGAAAACCTCTTATGCAAATATAACAACTTCTAGATAATATTTTATACAAAAATAAAGTCCAAAATAACAGATGAGAAAAATAATCACCCGTATGAGTATGCAGTACTGAAATGTATTCACTGGTGATATCACATTTGTTAAGTAGGTCTGTTGATTCTTGACTTTGATATCTGTAGATTTTGTTTATTTTGGCTTGATTATATTTCAAGTAAGAGGTATAAACAAGGAAAATAATCGTGAATTTTATTTGGATTGTGTGGCATTGAACATGCTTTTGTTCGGGTTATTATTGCTCACATGAAGGAGTGAATTTCATTATGGTAGAAATATTGACACAAACAATTGACCAATTATAATAAATGACGGAATGAAGAAAAATATTTTTCAGCCAACCACAATAGTATTATAAAGAAATGTTTCTTGGGTTGACAACTTTTTACAAAATGCAATGAACTTTGTAATTAACAGCATACCTCTCTTCGTTCGTACGAATAAAATTCTGAAATGAATTCACGAATCAATGAGTAACAAAAATCCGATAGAGATTATCGGTAGTAGCGTAACAATCCAAAATTTGCTTTAAATCAGGCCTTATATTTATGCTTTTGTAAAGGAAGAATAAATAGTAATTGAACTATCAAGGGGCTTAATGTGAGTTACAGCGTCCAAATCTCAAAACAAAATGATCATGATAACATTGCAAGGATCGAGTTAATAGGAGCTTCAGTCGAAAAGCATAAATTCAAATACTATAAACTATCAATGATATATAAACTAAAATTGTGGACCTACGAGGTCCTTTACAACATCACTTTACTCTTTACTTTACTTTAGAACATCATCCCACTCCTTAATTTATCTTGCGTAACAACACAGGCACAGCGTAGCTTTGAAAAGCGTTAACACTCCCGTCGGCTTCATTTAGACAGAGATAGACAAATTACAAGTATATTTATTTTTGTATGTATGTTTGAATTTCAACCTAAATCTTTCAGGTTTTTTTACGTAATTATTAAAGAGATACAAAAAGCACAAGCAGATTTATCTTTGTGTTTACATTTGGTTTTCTTTCTTCTTCTCAAAATCTTTGAGAAGAGGAATTTTTTAAAGGGAAGGATGGAAGGAAATTTACCAATCCAAAAACCATTGGATCTTTTTTCGGGTGAATACCGTTACATTAGGAGTATTTGTTATGTATGGACCTACGTTTTAACACAGGTTTTACAGGTACATGTATGTGTTACAACAGAACGTGTTGAACTTCAGGATCACAGAAATGATTGCTACGCTTTTTAAGCTTGCTGATTTTTTGGTCATGTTGCTTCAATTTTGTTTTGTTGTTTTATTTTTTGTTTTTTTTTTTCTGAATTTTGTTGCAAAATAAGCCAATTTTCCCTACCTTCGTTAGACAATATCTTTAACTTTTCCTGGTAAGAATTTTTAAGTTGCTTGCGTCTTGCGTTATAGTTTAATTTTGAATGATTCAAGACGTCTCGGGGAACAAATCGCATTCGACGCCACAAAACCAAAGCAGAACCACCAATTCCGCATTAACGTTAAGGTGATACCAGACTGCTTTTGGTCTGACTTCCATGGTGTGGTAAGCAACGTGTTTACCCAAATGGGTCAGCCACTTATCAAATAGTATGGGATACGCGTAACCCAAGATATCTGCGTTGTGGCCGGAACAGAAGCATGAAGTTGGTGCTCCTGCCACGTCAATGTTGTCCTTCGTACTTCATTCGGGCTTTTAATTAAAAAAAAACCCAGACTAATATGGTTCAACAGGCTCAGGCTACAAATTTCTAATATCGCGGTTGGCAGCTTCTGAACGAAAGTGGAGTAAATTCCATTGCTTCCCAAAATTATCAAAGGATACCAAACGCTGGGACAAGGGAATTATGTTCAAGGTGAATGAGGCTCCAAACTCTACAGGCATGCCTGTTTTAGGCAAGGATATTTTACTAATATACCTACGATCATGTTTAATGATGTCCCATTTATTCTTTTCTATACCCTTTGATCTGCTCAAAGAGAGTAAAAGTTGGTAGTTAAAGTTTATTTCTAATTGTTTTTTTTTTGTTGTATTTTTAATTTCATTCCAATTATTCATATCATGAATTTCATTTGCAGGACCTAAAAGGAAAATAAGGATGGAGAATTCAATGGGCTTTGGAGTCGACTTTGAGGGTTCCAAACGTTGAAGCTCTTCATCGATGTCTACCGCGAGCAAGAGAGTTTTGCGCTTTGGCCGGAATAAACAAAAGAAAGCTAAGGTTTTTTACTGGGATCTTCACGGGACCTTTCATACTCGGAGGACATCTTATGAAAATGAGCCGGAATGGGAAAGGTGGATGCCAAGCCTGAAATTTCTCAAACAAGACACTAATGTATCTACTAGCGCACTGCGAGGTAGTTTCCCTCAGAGAAAAAACCCAATCAACCAGATTATTTACTTTCTCAGAAATATCGACATACTTGAGGTTCATCTGGTGCAGCGAAAACGGCGACAGAATAAACCTATAAAGTGCACTACTTCCGACATGTAATCAATGGCAATCCTTCGCAAATAAAACTACGAGACAAACAAAAACCAAACTTAATAAATTTTTCGGCTACCTAAACCATAAATTTTTTTGATGATTTCAAACACAAACTTAGGCAATATTGTGACAAATTCTCTCAAATGACAAACGGAAAATAAAAGTAAATAAGCCTCGATTATATCCGAATAAGGAGAACATTAAGAGTAATGACAAATAAAAATCGCCATACAATGACAAAACGCAAGGATAACTTGGCAAAGAAGTAGCACATTGTATAAGATTTACTAACTCCTTTCACGAATAAATCAGCTATAAATTAGAGAAAATGGGACATTAAAAGCGAAAGAATGAATGCATGTTTTGTGCCGAAAAGATAATATCAGTATATTTAATGTACACTGAAGATTTGATGGAATTTTTTATTGTAATCAAAATCCTGATAAAAACAAATAAGACCTATAGAGAGATGTTGACAAACAAGAAAATGAAAAATAGCAATTGTTATTTTTGCAAATCTACCATTATTAGATTTTAGCGTTAATTTCGTTTTAAATTACGTTTGAGTAGAATATGCCATTGAAGTAAGTCCAAGAATAAATGTGGCCATGAAAATGACATATGGCCATGCTGCTAGAAACATTAGTTTTTTTTTTCTTTTAAATCATTAAAGACGTTGAAATAGTCTTTATATATTACGAAAAAATGTATTTGAACAATTGAAATTCAGAAATAATAAGAAAGGGAATGTAAATCCCTAAATAAAAACTAGGAAAAAACTTAGTTGGGGCTTCAAAAAGGATTTTCTTTTAAGTTAATTGATCCCATGTTCTCTAGAAAATGTTTAGCTCCGAATGATGTTGGACTAGGAATTCCGATTTCAGCAAATCCCAGCTTAGAGATGCCAAATAAATTGTAGAATGTCTATTCAGTTTGTATACCATAATTAACTTCAGGTTGTTTTTTTTGTTAAATTTCTGCCACATGAAATGACAACAGCTACAATACAATGAGTAGAATAGAATTTTTAATAGATTACAAGCTGAAAAAATCCCATTACACTGGAAAAATAGACATTTTCATTTTCGAGAAAATAATATATCTCTCCATAAAAAAACTGTTGCTGGGTGAAGCGATAATTGTCTTATATCAGGACCGTCCGATAAGTATGTATTCTACCCCTATCCATGCTATTATCGCAACAGTTCTATTACTCTACTAGCATGTTCTACATTCTCTTATACGGCTACTGTCAGAATTTCTGCCTTATCGGACTCTTAATTTTGTTTTGACCGCGTGTGGGAGCGGGCCTGTGAGCAGATATTAGAAAAATGAATAAATGACAGTAGCGGTGGGTGATCTGATTCTTGTTTTCAAGGGAAATCCCGCATCAAAATCAAAGAGCACTTGTACACAGCATACAATGACTCTGCTCCTGCGATGGCTATTGTAGAAAATTGATTTAACGAGTTTCAACGTGATCTCAAATCGGTTTTTTGTGAACCAAGCCCAGGTGTCCTAAAATCGGCTACCACGGAGGATCATGTCACACACATCCGATCGAAGATCTTCCTCCTCCAACCGAAGGTACGCGAGAATGCTAACACAATAGGCATTTTATAAGACCGAGTGGGTCATATTCTGCATGAAATTTTGACCATGAGATAGCTGTCGATCTCACAACTATCTCTGGACTTCTGGTTGCTGCAATGTTGCATAAATCTTAATTTAATTTTATTCAATATTACGATAAGAATTATTGATCATCATAGATTTATTAAGGTGTGAACTACTAGTTATAGATGATACGAAACAGATTAATATGAAATAATATTTGAACATGCCTAGCTATTAGTTTAGAAAAAAGTTTATGCACTTTTTACTTGCATTTATGAAGAGTAAACTGCCTTGTTAAGTAAAACATAGAATAAAAAGATGGATATTGAAAAAAATTGCACGCATCGCAACGTGACTGCCAGCGTTGTGCATTTGATTAATAATTTATACAACTTTATAATTTCAATTCTAAAGGTTGAAAAAAGTAAGTTTTATATTTTTAATTCTTTAATTTTACGGTGATAAGCGATCGAAAATAACGAAACTACTTTTAATCGATAAAGTCTTCCTCTTTCACTTGAAATCTATTATTCACGATTCAACGTCAAACTGATATCACCAGTCAATTAAACTAAATTCTACATAAATAGGTTAATTTTTTGTTTTGAGTACCCAATAGGGAATTTCTTTAACATTTAATTTGCGTCGATTAATTGTAAACTAGCGTACAAAAAGAAAGTTCATTTTGTTAAGTGTACCTGACTATAATTACAAGTCATTTTAATTAAGTTAAGTTACATTTTGTTACATTAAGTTACATTTTGTTAAGTGTACATGACTATAATTACAAGTCATTTTAATTTGTCTTAAAACTTGCAATTAACAATAAATCTACGTAAATGACATCATGCAAATTCAGTTGTCTGTAAGATACATGCATTTGACAAGATCTACATCATATATGGCATGTGGTATTTATGCAAACTAGATGATAACAAGTGGAGTGCAATTGATTAATTTTCTCCCTAAAACTTCTTGATTGTAACTAGTAACTTGCTATTAGGTTGTTCGGGAAAGAGCAATTTTATGATCCTTTAGCAATTCATTTTGCATGCACGCCCTCCTATCTATCCTCTAATTACCGGTGATTAATTATTCGACTACAAGCTGTGCATATCGTTTATATGATAATTATTAATTTATTACATGAAGCATGTAATTTAGAGGTTGATCGATTTAGAATATGTGATAATGATGATGGAGACTAATTACACGGAGGAGACTATGTGATAAGGCTGCGAGGATGTTAGGATGCATGAAGAAGATGTTCACAACAACGTGTTGTCATCTGGCGAAGAATTATTGCACACCTTTTAAACTTATTTGATTTACATGCAAAAGTCTTTCGAATTTAACTAAGCGGAGCTTGAGAAAATTGATTTTTACTATAGATGGTTTTTATCAAGCTAGAAATTTTTTATTAATTATAATTCATATCATTAGTTCCAATGATCTAGTTTGAAGTTAATCAGAGCAAATAAATTAACTTATGCCAATTTTTAGTAGTCACATAATATAAATCAATGATTTTTGGGTTTTTTTTAAATAGAAACATCGAATCAAAAATAGTCAACCTAGTAAAATCATTTCCTTCCATTCTAGTATTTTTCAATCGAACGTTTCGCATCCTCACTTACAACTTGTAAAAGAATTATACAAAGTTTGTGTTTGCAAAGTTCACTTAGCGAATTAAAATTTAAAACATCAGTAAAAGATTAAAATAAAAAAACTAACTATACATATATATAATAAAAACTTGATACATAGGAAGCAATTACAATTTGATTTCAAAATTAATTCGAGTAATTACACCACGCTTATTGGAAAAAAAATTTTTTTAAATCAATTTGCAGAATTTTTTGTCTTATAATTAACGTAACAGCTACTGGCAGATAGTACTGGACTATCCGCGGTTTACAAATAAAAATGTATTCTACACTCAATTTTAATAATTTTCCATTGAGAGATAGACAACGCACGTCTTCAATGATGGACAGCTCAATCAAAGCCAAAAAATAAATAAACACAATCCCGCAGGGCAAACAATATTCAAGTCTGCAAATCTATAGTAGAGATTTGCACGTCCATGCATAGATTTTAGATACAACAAGAATTGCACATATAGTCATTTGTTGTGTTCATTCCAAGAGCGCGATGAACTCCATTAATTGAATATTTTGATTCGGATGAACATTCTCATCACATTAATGTTTCTCTTTTAATTAAACAAGAGAAAGAACGCGCGTGCGCGCCTGCGAGCAAAAGAGCAGATTGGCAAACAACTTGTATCTTTTCATCCGCGAGAAATGTTAACACAAGACCAACCTATGCTCACTCAATGAATTCACCAATTCAAATTGTACTATTTCATGGTGTTTTAATAAGATATAACTACTTTCATAGTGTATCCACCGGATACAAATAGGGAAAAGGGACCTTATCGGATGGGAGTAATTTTGAATTTTATTTCTAATTTATTTTATGACAAAATCACATCAAGGTTATAGATTTATTTATGAAAAACACCAAAATTTTGTCTTTAGTGCTGGTGAAATTCGTGAGAAGTCGCGATTTTTCTTCATTATTATAATAAATTATAACAAAAATAAATTGGTTCGATATTTCGTTGTGATCATCAATTGTTCGGGAACGAGTTGAAAATTCCCTCAAGAATGAGTGGAAAATGGTTGAAAAACGTTCTCTAAGAAAAATCAACAAAACCCGGGAGCAAATAAATTATACTAAATACAATAAATAAACAAATTAGAAGAAATAATTGACTTAATTATTTTTTTTTGCCAATTTTCATCTGAATAAAAGAGGATCGTTATAACATAAAAATATTTTGCTATTCAGGACATGACAACTTGTTGGAGTGAATTTTATTTAGATACAATCGAAGTGATAGTCATGCGCAGCTCATTCTTATATTCTGCAGAAGTTTATTGAAAAAATTGCGAAATCAAAAGCAGTTATTTATCAAAATTACGGGCGATTACAGGATTATGACATACGATTGGTGTAGTTTGAGCCGCCTCAATTCAATACAATAGATACGAAGAGAAAATGATCCGGGCAGATAACCGCCCCGATGGTACCTATCATAGGTTGATACTCCAAAGATCTCCAGAAATCAACATTCAAACGTCACTGTAGCTAGCCGGGTTCGTACCCGAGATCTGTTGCATAGAGAAATTGTATTCTAACTTTTAAACTAACCAGAACTATAATTTGTCGTATATTAAATAACGTCGTATACAACGTTAATAATTTGACTATTTAATTTTAAAGTAATGACTATAAAACTATAAGCATTTTAGTTAAAATACTTACATAAAGTACTTTAATGCGTTAATATTTGAATTTAAATTAGTAAATATTTGAATTTGAAAATTGATCACAAATTTTCGAATTTCTAGGTCAGGATTGTAAAGTAAATATTTTTTGCTAACCGTTACTACACAGTGTTTAAAAGATGTTTGATAGATGGTCTGTAAATTACAATAATTGTCTTTCAGTTCGACAATTGAAACATCACTGACGATTGTAATTCTTGAATCCCTGATTCTAGCTCTAAATATCTTAGTGTTAAATCCCACTATACTTCAGAAGAATAATCCGAGTGTAGCTAAACTCCTTCATAATCATAACCCTCAATATGAATTGACCATCATATAAATGGAGGCCGAGATCGCAAGCAGAGTGTTGCGTCATTGAGTTCTTCTATTATCAATTTTCTATTCTTGTTATTGGCATAGTTGTTACAATTCTTACTATAATAATTTGATCATGGCTATAATATGATTAATACACCAACGATACTTCAAATTGATTAGTTCTAATTTATAAAATGTTGTGTTTCATGAGGAGCAATACATGAAGTATCACATAATAATGAACCACGAGATATTTGCTACAAAAATTGACTTTATTCATAACTATCAATGTCTTATTTTATAAGATATATATGAGATATAGGTTTGGTATCTGTTGGTGAATGAATAGAAAGTCCTGACTGAAAACGCCGGAGAGAAAAACTTCAGCGAAACAACCGATAAAACTAATCATAAGCAGAAGGTCCTACATCATTTAAATTCATTAAATTCAAAATATTAGCAAATCAATTTTCAACCTAAATCCTGAATGTTTACAAGATTTAAATCCTAAAAATTCTAAGTTACGAGTTGTATGTTTCAAGCTAACAGATAAATTTAAAATTTAAGTTTTCAGCCTTCACAAGATTATATGCAAATGAAGAGAAAATCTATCTCTACAATGATATGAAAATAAATAAAACCAACAGAAATATAAAAATAATCAGTAATGACACAGCGAATATAATTTTAAAGGTTTGCATTGAATGTATCAATTGGGATTGCTGTTTGTGGTGTATGAGCATCGATTTATTGAAACAAAGACAAATTATACGAAGGTTACAAGGAGATCGAATACATGCTTTGAATAAAGTTTAAATCGAGGACTTGCTGCCTGTTATATGTATTTTGCGATTTTATTGAAACTTGTAAAAAACTCAAAAACTATGCCGAAATAGAAAATTTCCGTTTATAATCATCCGCAGGATCTTTGATCGAGTGAATTAGCCAGTGGTGAGCCTAAGTGAGAAATAGGTACCAGTCTGGATTCCTTGGTAGGAATGATTGATAACTGCTTGAACACGAGATAGAAATAAGACGCAGCAAAGCTGACCAGTTTCTATTTTCCCTAGATTGATTGAATTTTTTAATTCGGTCAATTGTTATGTTTTATGTGCTTAACTGATATATGTTCATTAGCTTTTTTCTTAACCACTGATGTAGAAAGTGAATAAGATGTTACCCGTCATGCAATGCAAATTGAACTTAATTGTGGCAATACTCTAGACCAATTTGCTGTATACATAGTTTAAATCTAATAATTGATCGACCATTGTTTTACAAAATTCCGTTCAACAAAGTCTTAAAAGACAAATCGAAAGCAGTACGTCCTTTGGAAGTTAGCGAGAACATATTTTTTTATTTTGAACAGCTATCATCTCCACAAAGTATTTATGTTAAAAACAAAGAATTTTGAGTTGTTATATTTTGAATTAATATACTGAATCGATTTTTTCGCATAATTGCTCGGCTTTTCGTCTAAAGAGAATATTTTTAATGTTATCAATCTCAATTAAATATAAAGTTATCAAAATTTTTAAGTTATCAATCAATAAACGTCAATTAACAACGATTAGAGCCAAAAAAAAATTAATTCTTGGACATTGGCTTAAGAACCTATGAAATGACAGCAAGTAGTGAGTATCGCTTTCTCACAATCCAAGCGAATGGAATCAAGAAAATTGCATTCTAATCACTAAAATCCTGCTCTCACGCAGGAATTGAAGCCTTTTAACTGTAAGGCTGTTACAGGCCATTGAAATGCTTTTAACAATATACAACATAGAATTAAAATAATACAGCTGCAAGCCAGAATAACCATCCGAATACGTAAGATAAGTGAGTCGTCGAAAAATTACCCCAGTGCAACCCTACATATTTAAGAAGGAGGAAATCGGAGGAAAACTCGCAGGAATATGATCGGAGATTAAACATAATAATCGTGTACTTCCGTTTTAAACACTTAAAACGAAAAATTAGGAATGTCAATGTGAATGAAAAATGCGGAAAAAAGAAAGGAATGCCTTCCTTTTATTTTTTTATGATGCATCCGATGCTTTGTTGTTTTTACTCAATAATGTGAGAGCAGCGTAAATGTGAGAAAAACGGGATAACAAAATTTATTTATAACTCGGGCTTATGAGTCTACACGTTCATCGAGAATGTGGACGATTTTGAGTAATTTATTGCAAAGCTTTCACTAATTTTAATTAAAAAAAGTACGGTCTAGTATCTAATAAATTTACCGAATCTAATAATGCTATCGCAACAGGCTCATCTTTTCCTGACCTAATGTAAGATGTTGCTGAGGGAATAAGTTTGAGCCGTCGATACCCGAAAGGGCGTGACAATCACCTTGAAGAAAATTCAAGTGAGACGTATATTAAGAAACAAAATAAAATTGTCAAAAGGATGCAACTTCTTTGATAAATTCTCCGCGGTAAATTTAACACTTCTATTTTTTCGATTTGATTAACTGATTAATTTTATAAGAGCAAGCATCTAAAAATAATATCAAGTAATATTATCACTGCAAATAATTATCTTATGCAATGATAACATTACATGTATAATAATAGAAATAGAAAGCAGCAGATATGATAATAGAAAGCATCTAAAAATAGTGTTAATATTTTTAGATACTAACTTTTACCTATGCAAATGAATTGACAAATGTGAAACTTGATGCCCGAGGATATACATATGTAGTTATATCCGCGGTTATATCCGTAGTTATATATAATATGTAGATATACATATTATAACAATTGCATCGGTAGCCAAAGTGTGATTTGCCATGACACACGAATTTCTCGGTCCTAATCGATAAAAATACAATTGAATGGGTAGCAAAGATGTGATTTGCCGGGACTGGCAAATTTGTCCGTGCTGTTCGATTATCAGAGAGTAAGGACCCGAGTTTTGGCGCAAGAGCAGGTGCCCAAATGGTTAGAAGGCCGGATTTTTCGATACACCGAACTTCTGTGTGCTAGAAAAGGTGTTCAGACGGTTTTGATTGCCTTGATTGACCATTTGCTATTGAAAAATTTCTACAGAGACAAATCAGTGCCCATATTTGACTCTACTTGTAAACATAGTTCATGCAAAACTGTTATTGATACATAAACTATTTCGATTGAGGATATTAAATTATTCAAACCGCATGAGGAAGTATATATTTATTTAGGAGGAGCTATTAACGTTTTTGAAATTGTTTTAGCATCATTTTATGAGCGCTTATTGAAATCGATTCCAAATCAAATAAGCAGATATTCGTCGTGTTTGTGGCCATTTCTTGAATATCAAATCGGTCTATTTCTGACGCATTTCCCCTAAAATCTAATAAAAATGATAAAAGGTATGATAGAGTAGGCTAACACATATGATAGCGCTCCCGCACACATATCTACCACAAAATAGCGGTTATGAGAGTATATGTGAGGGCTCTTCATGCAAGCAGGCGTTAAAAGCATGAAAACTTTGGACTTTGGACGCGACCCAAACAAAAGTTGGACTTTGGACCCGCGAGAAAAAAAAGGCAACTGAAAGCGCGCGTTCGTAACAAACGGTGACAAAGATTTTCAATGGAACGCGGGAAGGTAGCAACGTAGAGTAAGTGTAGTAGTAGCTGGTAACGCTTTTATAACTGCACAATTACACATAGTTGGTATGTGCGTGCGTGCAGGGAAATAGACAACGTGGTGGCGTATAGGGAAACAGTCTTCGTCAAGCCGGGCGGGTAGTTCCATACGCACATTTTATACGCATTGCTGGTCACAAAACAATTGGAAACGATAACAATGAGAAATCGTTGCACAGTTTTTCGTAGGCGACGTAGGCAATTGCCAAGGTAAAGCCAATGGATTGAGGTGCTTGCAGCATTGATTGCTGGTGATCAAAGGCCAATATTAATAGTATGGCGCCCCCAGTACTGTGCTCATTTACTTCTTGTCGTTGCTGCTTTTCTTGGTTGCAGTGGGTCTTGAAAACAAACAGAACACATACGCACGACGGTTGTTTATGGCAAACGCGAAATTCATACATATTATGTTACTCTGTTTGCTCTACCCACAGATTCGCTTCGATTTACCTGTACACACATGTGCTAAATGCAGAACAGGTATGCCCGCTTGTAGACAGATATGCTGGCAGAGTAGGAGGCAGCTGTATTTGGAATAAATTTTCGGATATTTTATTCACACTGTCCGTTAACACGAGCAGAGATAGTTTCGAAGACATTGAGGCGGGACTACACATGTGTTGATTTTCAGGAGTCAGATGACCAACGAGCCTGGGATCCAGATTAATTTTATTAATTAAACCTTTCGTAATGAAGTTGTTCGCAAACACATGAGCTCCTTGTTATGAACTCCACTTCATAATATTTAAGGCCAGCACAACGTACAGATATATCAGGCTATCAAAAGGGAACCAGCGAAAAGGAAATTTAATTCCACTCAGCGTAAACATGATTGACGGAATATCTATAACACTGCTTGCATTTCATGCATTTTCCATCGTAAATGAATGTACTACATGTGTAGAAAGGGATTCGCTACAAACCATTTTCACAACTGTCAAATGTTGACGTTTTTCATTTAGAAACACAGATAAATTACCATGGAACGCTACACAGTGAAAAAATAGGATTTATTGCAGTTTTTATAAAAAATAGATGTTGCGATGAGCAAATTTTGTTACAATGCGCAACGATTCACTGAACTTTTTTGAGTGTTAAAGCGCCTTTTGAAAAATTCGTGCGTAATATGATCAAAAAGTGGGACGTGTTCAGCGAAAGATTTGACGACACAAAACCACTTTACTTTGGATGTTCGATCAAAAATTTGATCGAAGCGAGAGAAAAAAAGGATTGAAAACAACCAGAACGCTTCAAATTCAACATTCTGCTTAAGAACTCAAGCTCAACGGATCTTGACAAAATATTTGGCTATGCATGCCTTAAGCATCTACACTAGCGAAGTAAAGCTACAAATTTAGTCATAAAAAATATGAAATATTAAGAACATTCACGCATGAAAATTCTGTTTCCTGACAAAGCTA
Source organism: Stratiomys singularior (assembly GCA_954870665.1). Lineage (NCBI taxonomy): Eukaryota > Metazoa > Arthropoda > Insecta > Diptera > Stratiomyidae > Stratiomys > Stratiomys singularior. The sequence continues at coordinate 22,271,235 of OX940881.1, read as the reverse complement.
ATTTTCAGATAGTCTAAATAAATAAAACTGTCGTAAGTAGGGATTCGAAAACACACGATTAATTCTTGATGTGCAAATGTATTAACAAAGAGTAATTTTTTAATGCCGATTGTTGACCAGAGGTATCATAGACCTTTACTTTGTTGATAATGATGACGGAACAGCCGGTCAAACGCATTAGAGGCAAGGCATACGAAGTAAAAAAAAAGGTCTAATAAAGAAAATATTATTAGAAAATTTGGAATTTGCTAGCTGAAATTATCACAATTTTATTTCCAATTGTCATTGGAAAAGTGTTGTTGAAAAAGTGGAGTTCAGACAATAAGACTTTTTCGTCTGCTCTGTACACAAATGTGTACATCGCAGCAAGTCCATGCACAAAGATTCAGGGCAAAAGGAAAAAAAGAAAAATAGAACTTTTGAGGTCCTGCAACAAGCCAGTTGTGTAGCTCCAGTATCGGTAATACTGCACTGCGACTATTTCTATCATACAAAATGCAAATCGTTCAAAATGATAGACCCGTAACTATTTATAGAGCATAGTTACGTTAATAGTTACGGGTAAAAACGTTCACTTTCTTAAATTCTGTAACATTTTAAGAAATCGGTAACGATGCACTGCTTATTTATGATTGATTGATTATTTATTGATTTTTTTAAGACTTGCAATATTTTGATGTCAAAACTTTTTGAAGGAAACTATCAAAAAGAATAGATGGATTCACAATTCAAAAAATTTGCTCAATCTTTACTTTGGGTCGAAATAAAATTTGATATAAAAAAAAAATTTGCAGCTTTAAGGTCACTTTTCAAATCAAATCGTTGAATTCTTTCCACGAGTGTATAACTATCAATAATCATAGAACAGCATTGTCAAAAGTGTTCTTTTGAGGGTTCAAAATCAAGAGTATTTTATGTTTGCAGTTCCAAACAGTGCGAAGACTTCATGTTTATTAAAACATGAAATCATTTTCAATTTATAAAACCTCATATTTCTAGTTATGCCCGATATATGAGGGACTAGGAAAATTCGTAGCAAAAATGAAAAATTGAATTTAAATACATCAAGACCAATTGGAAAGAAACATAAGGTTTCAAGGTGTAAGTAAAGGAAATACGTTATTACAAGTCAGAAGAGTAATTTTTTATAACCCAGGATATAAATCAAACACGTTCAGTGCATATTTTATTTGATTTTAATTTAAAAACCTATGTTTAACTTCATACGGAAAAAATGTGAAAATGGATTTGTATTTAAATTTTTTAAATGTGGAAAATCAAAATTTTATCAAATTGGAGATTTCCGTAGGCTGGTGCCTACGTCATTCTAGTGGGTAGAAGCTAGTGCTTCTATAAGTTCACAATTTGTGGCTCTAACATGAAAAATTTGTCCTGGGATAGCCTTTACCTGTTGTAACGAGTGCTAGTTCTTTTGTTACAAACAATTAGAACAGTTTATATTAGGGTGAGCAGGAATATTAGAAATAAAATTCACCTATCGTACTTTATTATTTTACAAATGAATCAAAATTTATATTCTGAGTGATCCCATGTTTATCGGTTCGATAGCCTTAATCTTTTCGTTATTTTTGCATTGACAGAGGGAGAAAAATACGCGGATATTTTTATTTTTACGTTTTCTGGAGTAATTTACGCCTTTAATTTGTCAAAATAAATTTAATTTGTCTCTTTTTTTAGACATAAAAAAAGGAAGCAATTTTTTCCTGCAATAAACAATTATTTTCTGAAAAAACGAATATAAAGGAAAGATCGAGGAAAAAACTGAATAAATTTTATGGTAACAAAAAGGATTATAAATCGCCATGAAGTGTTTCTGTGAATGCGTTTATCATTAAATATATACTTTGGGTTCAAATTATTTATTTTGAACATGTTTGTCATCATACTCATTTTGTCTGTGGTTTTGAATAAATCATAGATCAAGAAATTAAAGTCGATTGTTTAACCAAAGCAATCATTTCAATGCTGGGATCATCAAAGATCGAGTCCCAAAAACGAGTACGATCTTTGGAAACGTCGAGTTTCGTAGAGGAGTATCAGTTGACCTTGTCGATAATGGAAAAATCAAATCCAAAAATGAAAAATTTAAAGTCCAATCTTTCCGAGTTGTAATGAATAAAATTATTGGTGTCCAACCCTCTTTAGAGGCCAATAAACTAAATGCATTTTCCACTGCACGTGATCAATTGCTGATACAAGGCCTTAGCACCTCAATTTCTTCATTGGCTCACCAAATACACTTAGACATTATCAGTCATTAGATAGATCAATAGATATATCGACAAATAGATCTATTTCTGGGTTTCTATATAAATTTTGATTTGGGTATGTTTGATAAACGAGACAGACACGTCTACGTCGCCCAACATTGAACACCGAGTTGGCGTAGACAAACATCAAAACACATTACCAAAAAAAGACCTTCTACCTGGTTGTAATGTCCGACAATTGCAACATATTGCATCCATACCTGTGTTACATGGATGGCGCCTAACATATGATAGATCGAGCGTGCGGTCAGCTTTCCAATTGCTGTCCAACTGGTAAACACGTATAAGCGGTGCGCGTACAGTCAGTCTGAGGTTCAGCAATTGATGGTAATCGCGGAGAAAAAAGACGTAAATTCAATGAATTGTGGGTGACAAGTTGTTTGTTAATATGTTTGAAATGGAATTTATTTTGGGCGATGATGAAATCTGATAAAAAGATAAGTGTTTAAATTTTCTTATAGTTGAACTAATTGTTTGAATAGTGAGATAAGATCACACCCTAACAACAAGCTTTCATCGTTGTGTGATCGTTGTCAATATGTTAAGATTTCAAATTTGGCAACAAGATAAGCAATTGAGGTGTTTGTGGTTTCAGTTATTTGTATAAACATTTAACATTAAGAGATTTATTTTTATTCAGTGCTTACTAGATATCATTTGAGCATAGAAATCACAATTGGTTTCCACTTATGTTTAGTACTATTTTTTATTTGCTCTCGAAGAATTGCATGGAATTTAAAGTTTATACATCAATTTATATCTTTGAAATTCTGCTTTTTTTAGATCAATGCAAACCCCAATAAGGTACTGAAGATTTTGAAAAAAATAATTCAGTGCAGAAGAATATTTGAATTCACTCAATTTATACATTTTGTCAAGGAATTTTACTGTTAGCTTATTGCAAGAGACATTCAAGACCCAATTAAGTATTTGAAGTGATAAAAATTAGGTTAAAATCATTTTTTTTTCCAAAAAAATACAGACATACAAGTTACACGTCAGCAGATAGTACGTCCAAGGATCACTGAAGGCAGTACTATTTAAATTTTTTAGACTAGAACCGGACCACCACCGTGCTTCGTTATGATGGGATCGTTCGAAATAATAAATGAATGCCCAATACGATCCTCATCAAATCATCTTGTATTGTGGCTTTAATCCTGAAATGAGGCAATTTTTTTCGTTTTCTTTCCAGTAATTTATCCCAACGTTGTAGAATTTTGTTACTTGCAATATCCCTATAAAAATCGTAATCGATTTCAAATCGCAATTGTCCGGTTTTCATCTCTTTGCTTAGAATTTTTTCTGTATTTTCCAGCGGAATGGTTTATGAATATAGTGGAAAAATGATAATGGTAGTCCCAACTGCTAACTAATCTAGATGGCGTAGTGATGTTAGCTCAAATCTTGTCTTCATCCGGCTCTGGGTACACTTATGACTATTGATGATTAGTTTTCTGTTTCTGATATGGGTTCTCCAACTATTTCGGTTTCCCTATGGTTGTTGTCGTTTGAAGACAATAGAATTACAGTATTAATAAAAATCAAAAAATTCACAACATGACGTTCAAAAATAATGATAATCAGATGTTTGTAACCCACCTTAAATCCTTTAAGATAATAATCACCTTGTCAAACTTTCGGTTGTTGAAAAACTCATATAAATCAGGACATCTTTTCGTCAAGGTACATTGACTGAGGAAAAAACTGTTTAGGTTGAGGGTTATAACGTCAAAATAAATTATAATACGAAGATAGTCGTGATTACGCGATTGAGATGTTTGAAATTTTATTTAATCTACAATATTGCTTGGACCTAGCCACTTTTCTCTCTCATTTGTATCGGTTTTTGTAATATTTTTTCAGTTTTACACGAAAAATTTAAAAATTAAGAAGATTTCAGACAAACATTGGTAGAACTTTTTAAATAAAGATATAACACAATTTTGAAAAGTTAAAATGAAGTTGACGTACTATTCTAGTAAGAAGTCAAATAATGATGGAAATTATGTACCTGAAATTTGCATCGTTGCAAACGCAATGCTGTCAAATTTTTTCACTGATTCTTTTTAGTAGATGGTCAAACTGAAATGGGAACCTATAGGAGTGCAAGATATTCAAAAATCCGAATAAAAGTCACGAAAATTTAACGTCAAATTATCCAAAAAACAGTCAAAAAGTGAAAAAATTGGAGGCCAATTTCCTTCAGACTCGTTGGAAATTGTATAGTAGAAAAACATTTTCAACACGATGTCAATCAAGCTTTCCGGTAAACCTAATATATATATATATATATATATATATATATATATATATATATATATATATATATATATATATATATATATATATATATATATATATACGTGCGTCGACTAGGAGAGACTAAAGGCTTTGGTTGGAAAGTTTTTTATTTATGACAGTTGAACGTTGTGTTAAGGTGCTTAAGCTGATCAGAAAGTGAGCGTAACGAACGTGGGCCCGTTCATCAACATGTCTCACCGAGAATAATGTCAAAGACATTGAAGATCTAGTGTTGGCCGCGTGGAGTGGCTGTAGGGCATTTATGTGAAATGACAGGAATCCCAAGCGGCAGTATTAAACTGTTCTAAGCAAGGATTTCCATACGGAAAGGTATCAAGGTATATGCATAGAGTGCCTAACGAAGGGCGAAATAAAGTTACGAGTCCAAATTTCAGGGAATAATATTGAAAACCAATGCCCAAAGTTGTTTGTTTTTCCATAAATAACAACCACTTCCAACAGTGGATGCATTATTTTGATCCTAATACTCAACCATAGTCAATGGCTTGGAAAATATCATTTCACCAACAACGATGAGATTCTTAACTCCAAGCATTGTGGGGAAGGATGTGCCATACGTTTTTTGGTATGCAGAGGAAGTTGTATTTTAGTGCTGTGCAAGTTGTTAATTATTAAGTGGTAATATTTTGAAAAGATAATTTTTATTCTGCGGATCGAATTCGAAGATTGCATGTGGTCATTTAAGGGACTCGATCGGGTATGATCATGGGTCGCGTATGGTTCAGAATAACGCAAAAGAAAGTAAAGAAATAACAAAGCGTATTACATTGTAAGAAAAATATGGTGAAAAGCTAATTAAGTCCAAACTTTGATCCTAGTTTTAAATTATCGGATAATATTCTTCACGCAAGAGTGTTTTCTTTAAAGTTATTGGGAATAAAGACGATAATGAAGGAATTAGCAGACTATTATGCTTTGTATTTTTGTTTAAATTTTTAAACTTATTTAATTTTGTCTTGTCAATGAAAAAAAAACAAACTTATTGACGTTGGGAGAAAACACGAAACTATAAACACATGGTTTAGTGCTATGCTGACTTGAATCTTTTTCTTCCCGTTTTTATTTGTGAATATCTTGATATTATGCATCAGAAAAGGAGTATAGACTTGCTTCCACTGACCCCAAACCTTACCGTTATACAATATTAATCCTTTTTGAATATTATGCCTTTTGAATATTATTAGGGTATTATAATATAATACCCTAATCTTGGGTGCGGCGTTTTTACCATTTTAAGCTATTGAACACTGATCCGGCTAAACGGCTCAATCAATCTACATTTTTGGGATTATCTAAGAACATAATTATTGCATTTTTACATATATTGATATTTAAATGGAAGATTACAGTGTCTTTACTATTGCTTGTTTCGTCCTATTTCTACTTCTATAAATTGTTTTATTAGTAGTCCAAAAGTAACTTTACATTAAGTTGCTTATTTTCACTGTTCAGCAACTCTTTTTCAGCTGCGAATTTTCGAAGGGCAGTCTACCAGATGTGTCATACAATAACAAAATGAATAAACAAAAGAACAAACGTGACACATTATTCAATTCACACTTGTGATAATATGTTACTAGATTATTTACATGTTCTAATTCCAGCATATACGATAAAAGTATTCAAACTGAGCACACTAATATTCACTGTGTTAGTGTTTTGTTTTCTCATTATCATGGAAAACTCATTAGTGGTTTCTTACACAAATGCGATTGCAAATGCAAAGCAAAATGAGCTTCTTCGTTAAATACAAGTATATTCCACTATCAGCACTCGGAAAAATGAATCTTTTTCTTTTATTTAATATCGTACAATCGACCAGGGGTTGAATGACCGTAGCAATCATATAAAAACTATATTTTTTGGATTATGAACCCAGACGTTCATATAAAATATCCTTGAAAATTTATTTTGATATACTCTTTTATGTAGTCAAATCCATATCGTCTTCTTTCTCTCTCTCTCTCTCTCTGTTGAAAATGTTATTGGGTATAATATGAGGCAATACGCAATAATTTTTGCAACCCCTCAGACAAATTTCGTCATAGCGTCAAAATAACGAAGGAAAACAAACTTATCCAGAAGGGATGCGGCTTTATAGCTTCGTAAAGATGAAATTTATTGTATTTGTTGTTGTTGGTATGACAGATGCAACGATTACTCAAATTATGTTGATGGTTCCAATTTTGCGAATGATATGGAATGGGGAAAAATATTATATCAAAGCTTCAACGTTAAAGCAAGATAGATAAAATAATTTAAGTGTCGCAAATAGGTAAAGTTAGATAAGAAGAATGCAATAAACAAAATGTTTATTTGATAAGCTTTCTGCGGGTTGTATATGTTTAGATTTTATGGATTTTCCATGTAAACAGTTTGTTTGTGTAGTAAAATAAATAGTATAAAGACTGTTCAAGTTAAGCACTCGTACATATTAAAGCCTATGTTTTGCAATTTTCTGTAAAGCGTAATAAATCTATTTTTCTTTCCATTCGTAATGGCAGCTGTAAGATAGATCCTTATATTTATTATTGTTGAAGTAAGACTTGTTTTGAACTTAAGATTTATTTAATTTAATTAATGGATTTACCTTTCTTTTTCGATTAAGATTTGTGGTATTTTTTCCGAAGAATAAAATAAGATGGTAAGGATTGCTAACTGAGTTAGTTGATTAATAAAAAATAAATAATTTGTTTTGACAAGTAATCAAACATTCGCATAATTTTTTTCAAACGCCAATGTGTTTCTGTAGTTTAGAAGTATTCAAACGTTTTCAGAAATATAGATTTTTCATTGTAGCATATGGTTCCTGATATGCTTCATTGAAAGATCCACGAAAAATTGACAATGTCCCAAAAATTTGACAACCATGTTTTCTGGCTAAAGAAACAAATCCTATAAGACCAAGGTAAAACAATCAAAGAGCCTCCAGTTAAATGTTACTGGTACTGTTACAACTAAAATTTATGCATTAAATTAATACAATACTCATTTTCTAACAATATCTTGGGTCTTTTTCTAGATGACTCTAAGGTGGTGAAAGTAACTTTCTAAATATTTTGTTCAAAATTTTTTTCGGTATTTTAAATAGAGATGTCAATAAACATATTTGGGTTTCACAAAAAAGTTGTGATTTACCCTGAAGTTTACCCTAAAGTTTAGCAATGCTGCAAAGAACTATATGGTATAAAATCTACACTAACCGATTGACTACCTTTATTACCCATATTGCTTATGAAATACTATCCTTTTCTATTTGAATTTTATAACGATGTGACTATCTAATTAAAAAGTGTTATGTGTTCACATTTACAATATCGTCTACTAAACGTTTCATGGTTTTGTAAATTAAACTGAAATATTTTACTAAATACAGATGTTGTAAGTTGTAAATACAGATTCATTATTTCCTATTGGTTTTCCTGTAGAAATTCTTTTCTAAATTGACACGGATACCAATTCGTATACGCCACAATTAAAATGTATGCTATTTTGCATGTTTTCCCTTGCCTACACTGAAAGCAATTTAAATGAAAATTAGTTGGTAGCCACAAGGGTCATATAAACTACAAGTTAATGGTAACTTTAACACTAAAAACGTAGATAAATCTGCAATTTGCATATACGATATGCCATATAAATTCAACATATACAACACAATTTACAAGGGTTCGTCGTATCCTTTCCATATTCATAGTGTAATAGTTAAACCAAGCGCACCTATAAATAGAATACAATAGCATTTCTTCCTTTACATCTCATGCTACACACACCTTTGCCCGTCCCACTAGCTATATCCTTTGATATCTATCGCGCAATTCTCCGAATTATGAAGTCACGGAGCTGGAGTGTAATATTCTTTTTATATAAATGCATACTACGCCATGATTTTTACCTTTGACATTTATTTGAAACACGTATAAATACAAAAAGGACAAAAGAGAAAAAGAGAAAAAAGAAAAAAACAAGAGGGTGGAAAAGTTGCGTGTCAATGTTCTATGCCATTAACTTGATCACTGCTTCTCGTTTTTACTCACGAACGTAAGCTTACTTGTAAGTGGATATGTTGTCAGGTTTCTAGTGTACAGTAAACGACAGGACATTCTACGTAGTATCAGAAAATATAATTCTAGGACAATGACAAAAATAGATTTAGAAAGCACAGAGTGCATAGACCCTTGGTGGCTTTACGAAATTAGATAAGAACTGCGTAAAAAAATTCATTGAATATTAGATTTGTTCAATAAATTGAATTATACAACGTAAACGTAAAGAAAATCGAATGAGCATATCAGAACGTCAGTCGGAAAAAATGGCAGAACAATTGGTAGAGTAAAGTTCTTCATCAAATTAAAGAAAAGAATTGCTTCATATCCTTTGTTTGATAGTTCAAGCAAGGTCGTATCCTTTAGCGAACTCTTCTTCGTCATAAATGTTCACAGATAATATCACAACAGTGTATTAATCTAAAAATGAAAAGCGTTTTTGATAGTTGGAACGTCCTTTTTGCAGTACACAGTATAAGAGCATATTAAAACACCGAAAAGGCACATTTTCCTTGCAGAAAGATTCTATGCACAAATGCTGGTCAAATTTTTTTAAATTTAATGACAGCATCAAGGGCAAGATTAGTTAGGGAAATTTAATAAATCAAATGTTTGGTACTTAAAAATTAATTTTTAGCGAGAAAAATTACTGAAGCATGTCGATAACGCTTTGAAAACCTATCAAAAAAAAAGTCATCAAAAAGGCAAAATACAGGTTTCAATTCTATTTTGTGAACGAAAATTTCGAAGCGAACCATCTAAATCTTTAAATAATATTTCCAAAGGAATATTAAACCGTCTTGGACCCGAAAAAAGACATTAAATAGGACACAAGCATGCCAATGGTCAATGAAAGGAGTGATAAGAAAATGGTTATATTTAAATGGAAACAAGCGAAGCTTTCAACATAGTATGAAATTAAAAGTGAACTCATAGTTTGTTGCCTTATTATTTTTTTATTGTGTGTTACCGCTGGAACCAAGTTTCAATTATTCATCATTTGAAAATATTATCTATGCGAAATTTCGTAATTTTTCTAAGAGAACGTATCGAATAGTAACAGAATTAGGTACATTCAATGTACAATTGGGCGGTCGTTAAAAGCGCTCGCCTTCTATGTAACAGGTTTCGGATTCAAGTTCAGGAGTATGAGGTACGATGTGATGCATTTCAGATAATAATCAAGGGTACAATGTAATCCGGATCAAATCACTTTCTGAAAAACGTTTTCCAAATGAGGTATCTCTAATATATCGGAGGACTCTGGCTCTGTAAGTGGATTGATTGACTCTCTCTCTCTATAAGTGAATTGATTTGCTATTAATTGCTGCATTCTTAAATATATTTCAATATATATAACACTATAACTTGTATTTCCATGCAAGCCCTATACTTTGGAAGCGAATGGCATGTGTTAAGTAAAACACAAAAAGTCACAAGGGATTCAAACATACATTTAGCTGACAAACATAGAAGTCTTTTACTTCAAAACATATACAGGCTTGGAGTCACCACTGCTTTCGTTCCCTAGTATGATAATTTTCTTATCATAATAGCCGGCCATTAACTTCTCCAAAAGAAAAAAAACTTCTTTTACTATTTCTAGGAATCATGACTCACAACCTTGATATAAAAAACGTACACACCCTCTGACCTTTCACTGCTACTACTATCAATCTGATCCTACCACACATTAAATGAATGGGCCTTAACGTTTACCTAGGAATCCCGGTGATTTTTCATATCAACCAACCAACTATTGAGAATAATGTAATCGGTCAAGGGAGGGTTGACATGACACCAATGAATCATATGTGTAACCAAAACTAAAGTAGGAAGGTAGAAATACGACTAAAAGGGGCCATCATATATTTTGATTTGAGTCATAAGAGAGAAGGACTCAGCTTACAAATTACCCGGAAATAAACTTGCTTAACCATTCTATGGAGCCTTGGAAACGGTCTTACATTAAATAGCATATGCAACAATTGACACTGATGAAGAATAGGGTAGCAAAATGTAACCAAATGAATTCCTAATGACATAAAATGTTTGATAGCCTTCCCATTGTCATTTGATTTAGCTGTTGACTTGACCCCATCTTCCTTTTCATGGACATAAACGTATATGTCTATAATCTGAGTCATTGAAATCAGTCATGCAAACGATTCTAATCGACTTTTCATTTCCAGTCTATCTTTCAATCTTACAATAGTATCTACAACAAATCCACTCCCTTCTTGTGTCCCATACTTTTGCTTTGAACAACCAAGACCGAACAAAGTGGCCACCACACAAATAGACGAATAGCGTTAATATTCTTATCTCATATGGGAGCCGCCATCGAGTCTGTCTGTTGATTTATGTGTGATTATCATTCAAAAGTTCTGAGATTTCATTTTTCAAATAGTTATGGGTTTTACTAGCTCTTCTCTATAAGGCATACGCCGACAAACCAAAAGAAATCGATTTCCTGCGTTCCCCTATTTGAAATGGAAATATGAAAAGTGTGTAATTTGATATTTCATCGACATTAATCTTGAATCCATAGAGAAAAACCTAACGTTCAAAGTCGAGCAACATGCACATATAAGTAGTGCTGCTGAAGGCAAATCTGAAATCGAACCAACTTAACCAACCGACCAACAAACGAGTTAGTATTCAGGGACGTTCTTGAACTTCAACTGATTCCCTTGAATATTTCTATTCGAGATATTCTTGGTAATGCGATCTCCTTTCAATATTTACACTTCTGTCTGTGTGTATCGCTATGAAAACAGCATCCCCTGGTATAAGTTTGTTATTTATGACCATACAATCTACTAAATATGCATTAAGGTCACTTGATTTAGAAAGAATCTTTTTTCAATTTCAAATCAACTTTCATTCTTCCGTTTATCGATTGGTTCGATGAAGAGTCGAAACAGCAGCATTCTAACACAATCCATGACTTTCCATTGTGTGGCATACCAGTAGTCGTCAAAGAGGCCAGAGCTTGAATCCAGTAGCTTTCGATACCAATCCATTCTTACTATAATGCACTGGAATTGTTGAATAAGGAATTCACCCACACGTGAGACATTATTGAGGAAATTATGTAAAATACTACCGGGTTCAAAATGTGTTTTATAAACGTGATTTATACAGACGATCTTCGAAAAAGCAGAGTCGGCATGACAATTTCAATAAAATAAAAATTATCTTTCGATTTCGGGTTCTTATTAGTGTAAAAAGTCAATAAGCAGTTAAGGTTAACGCCCAGAAAGGGTTAATTTCAGGGTGGCCTACGATATGATATTAGTTAGGATGTATTGCTTTAAGGGCACATGACACGTTACTCTCACTCACCTATCCATCATTAGAAAACGAAAACATGTAATATGTTTTATATCATAATTTAAAAACGAGCATGTAAAAAAAACAGAAACACATGGCTAATAATGGTTGACTGATGGCTCCTAAGGATATAGTCGAACAAAATTCAATAAAAAGAATTGATTGATAATTCGCGACTCCAGCATGAGACAATCGATAAGGCTTCATCGATATTACTATTTTTACTTTGATTTGGTCTTCGTAAAGATTGAGTGATGTTTTATCTAGTCAATGCTGAGTTGAAATTCTGTTTTGATAACTTTTTCATTCGCATATTTTATACCCTCTTAAGAAAGTAAAATAAAATAATTCTTGTGATATTCGATTTTTGAGGTTGAGTTTTATTTTAGGACAACGAGCAGTTTCGGGATCCATTTAGAACAGGCATAACACTGAAGAGGTCCTTATTGGTCTCGATACAGCTGTCTTTCAAATTTTTTTTTGATTTTTTGATCAAAAATTTAAAATTCTGTTTCAATAAGCTCTCAGTCAGTCGATGAAGCCACACAATTCTCAGAAAATGTGTTATTTTATGCGTCATTTTATTTTAAGAGGAACTTTTCTCAATATCTTCGAATTCTCAAAATTTTGTAAAAAGTTCCTGATGGAAAAACGATTTCCTTAAATTTGTCCTTCAAAATATTGCTACGATTGTTTGAAAGGATTGAGTTCAGGTTTGTGCACATGAATGTGTCGCCCAACATCCAATGCATGCAATTGTAGCTGTGGGTTGATGATGGTCCGTAGCAACAATTTGAAAGAAAATTGCTTTGAAAAATGCACTCTCAAAATGAGTATTTACAAGAAAACCTTTTTTGTTGAAATTATTTGAATTTTAACAACGTTTAAAGTAAAAGTTAAAGTGTCAAACCATTTATGCAGATTATTTTTGAGATCCTTTTGTTTTCACATAAATTTCAAAGATATCCAATTACATGTTTTGGCTCATACTCGCTGCACCATCGCTAGATCCCTCCAAACTTCAAAGTAATAATCAGGATCAAGTACAAGACCTTGGATTCCCGCTATTGGTTCCTTTGAGGAAGCGCTACCGTTTGAGTAAGTTATACCTTCTTACCAAGTCACCTTTTTACTGAGAATACAGATTGATATCAGGTTTATGGGCACGTTATCATTTTGCCGCAAGAAGCTGATGGTTTTTACGTTTTCAGTGTAAGTACAAGGGTTCCGCGGTACACAATAAGTACCTCAACTGTCAACTTACACTATGAGCCTTGGGTTTCACTTCACTTCTTAACCTACAAAGTGCCTGTCTTTCGGCCAGTGTCAGGAGAAGCCAAGATGTTTCTTGGCTTGTTGGGTAAGCTCTTATTATCAAAAAAAAGTGGTCAAAAATTGACAGTGTTATGTGTTCAGGCTTATTAGCTCCATCTGTATAATTTTTTAGATCGATCACGTTGTTCATGATGGCAATAATTCTTTCAACATACTCTGATTTGTCACTAAAATTTTTAATTTTGTTCTATTTATGATTTTTTCACAAGTTTTTGTTCAAATATCTACTGAAGAAGTGAACAACAAGAAAATTCTAGTTAAATTTAATTTAACGAAAGTCAAATTACATCATTATCCACCAAGAAACCAAGTTACTTTGAATACATTTAAAACATATTGTTAAGTTTTCAAGGGCATTTACCCTGTCCCTTCTTACCAAGTCACCTTTTTACTGAGAATACAGATTGATATCAGGTTTATGGGCACGTTATCATTTTGCCGCAAGAAGCTGATGGTTTTTACGTTTTCAGTGTAAGTACAAGGGTTCCGCGGTACACAATAAGTACCTCAACTGTCAACTTACACTATGAGCCTTGGGTTTCACTTCACTTCTTAACCTACAAAGTGCCTGTCTTTCGGCCAGTGTCAGGAGAAGCCAAGATGTTTCTTGGCTTGTTGGGTAAGCTCTTATTATCAAAAAAAAGTGGTCAAAAATTGACAGTGTTATGTGTTCAGGCTTATTAGCTCCATCTGTATAATTTTTTAGATCGATCACGTTGTTCATGATGGCAATAATTCTTTCAACATACTCTGATTTGTCACTAAAATTTTTAATTTTGTTCTATTTATGATTTTTTCACAAGTTTTTGTTCAAATATCTACTGAAGAAGTGAACAACAAGAAAATTCTAGTTAAATTTAATTTAACGAAAGTCAAATTACATCATTATCCACCAAGAAACCAAGTTACTTTGAATACATTTAAAACATATTGTTAAGTTTTCAAGGGCATTTACCCTGTCCCTTCTTACCAAGTCACCTTTTTACTGAGAATACAGATTGATATCAGGTTTATGGGCACGTTATCATTTTGCCGCAAGAAGCTGATGGTTTTTACGTTTTCAGTGTAAGTACAAGGGTTCCGCGGTACACAATAAGTACCTCAACTGTCAACTTACACTATGAGCCTTGGGTTTCACTTCACTTCTTAACCTACAAAGTGCCTGTCTTTCGGCCAGTGTCAGGAGAAGCCAAGATGTTTCTTGGCTTGTTGGGTAAGCTCTTATTATCAAAAAAAAGTGGTCAAAAATTGACAGTGTTATGTGTTCAGGCTTATTAGCTCCATCTGTATAATTTTTTAGATCGATCACGTTGTTCATGATGGCAATAATTCTTTCAACATACTCTGATTTGTCACTAAAATTTTTAATTTTGTTCTATTTATGATTTTTTCACAAGTTTTTGTTCAAATATCTACTGAAGAAGTGAACAACAAGAAAATTCTAGTTAAATTTAATTTAACGAAAGTCAAATTACATCATTATCCACCAAGAAACCAAGTTACTTTGAATACATTTAAAACATATTGTTAAGTTTTCAAGGGCATTTACCCTGTCCCTTCTTACCAAGTCACCTTTTTACTGAGAATACAGATTGATATCAGGTTTATGGGCACGTTATCATTTTGCCGCAAGAAGCTGATGGTTTTTACGTTTTCAGTGTAAGTACAAGGGTTCCGCGGTACACAATAAGTACCTCAACTGTCAACTTACACTATGAGCCTTGGGTTTCACTTCACTTCTTAACCTACAAAGTGCCTGTCTTTCGGCCAGTGTCAGGAGAAGCCAAGATGTTTCTTGGCTTGTTGGGTAAGCTCTTATTATCAAAAAAAAGTGGTCAAAAATTGACAGTGTTATGTGTTCAGGCTTATTAGCTCCATCTGTATAATTTTTTAGATCGATCACGTTGTTCATGATGGCAATAATTCTTTCAACATACTCTGATTTGTCACTAAAATTTTTAATTTTGTTCTATTTATGATTTTTTCACAAGTTTTTGTTCAAATATCTACTGAAGAAGTGAACAACAAGAAAATTCTAGTTAAATTTAATTTAACGAAAGTCAAATTACATCATTATCCACCAAGAAACCAAGTTACTTTGAATACATTTAAAACATATTGTTAAGTTTTCAAGGGCATTTACCCTGTCCCGAATTCAACTACAAATTCCTCCATGAACCATCCAAAAATAACCTTAAATTACTCAGAACGCACTCCCCAAGTGTATTGCACACAATGCTTTGCTGTTATTTATGACATAAAGTTATGGGTTTAACAGTCTTTCTTTTTGCTTTCGAAAAACAAAATAAGGAACACTTCTGCGCTGCATGCCGTACAATGTGCATAACTCTTATGTAAGTTCCTTAAGAAAGATACAAACATATGAACATCGTGTCTATGCTAGACCCACGAAAACCACAACTATAGATGCACATCGTAAAGATTTATTATAGGCAGCATCATCATTAGAAGAACAACTGTAGTTTAATGCTCATATGTTTTACACGAAGGAAATGTACATGAAAAAAGAAAATTCCACAAAATTTTCTGTTAGCACTCTCTGAAATGAAATGCTAGTCACAACGATGCATTGGTAATGCATTGTGCATGCATGCATGCAGTTTGTATTAAGTTTTTCAAAATGTTTATACGCTCCAAAAGTTTTTCAACAAATGAGTAGTGCTTGAAAATGTAATCTACACCTTTCCAACAACTATGTCACATACGGAATAAAATCAACAAAACACAGAATACGTGATCAACGACGTGGATGAAATGAAAATCAACATATCTTGCGTGAATGTTACTACCAGCATTCAAAAGCCAATGTTGAGTCCAAAAATCCATTTCTTTTTTGGCGTTCTACGACAAATGTGTTGAAAGAGTGGACATCGCCAAGATATCATCGCTGAATGCTTTAAGGTGTTATTGGATGTATTAAGGTTTCAAGTGTACACTATTTAAATACTGGGAGCCTTAAGTATAATCTTGGTTTGGGTCCATCGGTCCCTCATGGGTTATGAGAAGACAAATATGTAAGCTTGTATGTTGGGCATGTTGCTTAGAGATGTCTGAATTGAAAGTTGAAACCAACATTAAAAAAATGGTCGAGTGGCAATTAACGAACACCATTCGCCTCATTAATTTTCGTTTTTGACGTTACTTATTAATTATTAATATGCCTGGTGAGAGAGATAGATGAGTTCCAAACGTCTTGGACTTTGGTACAAGTTTATTTGGCTACCATGATATGCAAGACATCTGCGGAGCATAGGCGTCGTCACATTAATTTTTTTATGGAACTACATCGGATGGAATTGTACGATATTATTAAGATAGACAGACAAATTTCAATGGAGACTTGAATAAATTTCTTCTGTGAACAGATCCAACCTGAAACATTTAACAATGTAATGTACTTTATGGAAGGGAAGTAATGATGAGAATCAGCTTGAAATGCATACTAGCAACGAAAATTATCTTTTGTTGTGTTGCTTTTTATTTAAAATTATGTTTGCTACAGAAGAAATTTTAGATATTATCCGCTTTTGAAATGACCTTATCATCCCAGCCTCATTTTCTCAGTCCTTTCACTTCTGTACAATAGAGAACTTCATTTTTAAGTATTTATTTCGATACAATTCCTTCTACTCAACTGCACAATAGAAAATTAAACTGAAACAATTGACATGCACTGGAATCCTTGGAAATATGCAAAAATGTCATACAAATTTAAATTGGTTTCAAGATTTGGTATCTTTATGAATAACAAACCCTGGCAGGCATATCAGCTCTTCAGATACAATTTTGCAGGATTGCAGCATGCTCAATTTCTAGAAAAAGAAATATTTTCAAAAATTCTGCTGGGGGGAAAATATTTGTTATTTTGACAGTCGTAGAAGGGTGCCAGCCCAAATAATTTTTTCGCGGTCAAGTTACCAAAATAATCATATACGTCTATAATCATGAACGGTCCCAGGGGCTAGTAGGCAAATTAGAGTGAAAATCATGCCCTAAAGGATTAAATAAGGATAATTTCAATCACGTTAACGTTTTTAAATATTATTTTCTAATATAAATAGTTCTTAGTATAAAAAATTAAATCAACAATGCAAGACGCTGAATAAAGTGGAAAGTAACTGAGCGGATGCTTCTCAATTGAAATTACAACAGTCATATCTTTGGGAATCTGACGTAAAGGTAGCTTCTTATCTAAAAAAAAAACACAGTGCACTAGCTCCTTACTAGTCTAAGGAAGATGCTTTAGTTTTCTGCAATTCTGTCAACGGATTGCTTTGGCAAGTTGGTTATGATCGTTTGGCCACAGAATGGAGATTAATTTCATAGCATAGTTGGAATGCGTTGCCATCCTTACTGTTTTCCTGTATCGTTAAATTTAATGAAACCTTTGATGTTATGAAGCTTATATTAGAAAAAATTGGAAAATTGGGCATCACATTACTTTCTCGTAAATGGATACTCTCTCGCAAATTCGAGCCTTTGGTGGAGTCAGATAAGTTTATTTTGCGGCTTTAAAACACTTTGTTAGGCCTCATAAAAAATTTCGTAAATCGCTTAAACAAAGACGGTCCTTCTTTAAAATTTCACGAGGAACAATTTCCGAAGCTTAATGGAGCAAAAATCAAAGCGGGGGTATTTGTAGATCCGGACGTTTAAAATCCTGATTGAAGATTAGGTAGTACAATTTTTTAAAAAGAGCCATTAAAATTAAAGCTGTCTGATATCAAATGGTGAAAAAAACTCTACTAAAAACAATAGCTTAGAAATTGAGGAAAAATACAGGCCGACAGCCGTACAGTACACTGGGAGTTGTAGGACCTCCAGGCATAATTTGAGACACTTATATAAACTTACGTAGGGATCAGGCATCTTATTTGAAGATCGTGTTTATCAATTTAATATTCAGAATATTCTTTTATTTTTAGCGTTTCGAGTCTTTTCTGACTCTATCCGTAATTTTGGTTCGAGCTTCTTGAATTGAGGTTGCTTAATAACCAATTTTTCACCATGAAAATATTACTTGATTTTTTCATCTCTACCGAAGGAAGTAAAGATATGACAGCATTTTACTCGATTGCACTTTGGGTATTTCCTTTGTCTTTTTGATGTTTTGGCTTGGCTTCGCAAAAGAAAACGTAATTGTTGCGAATTTGCGACATATATTTTTATTTTGAGAGTTAGCTGCTTCCTCCCTGAATGTCAAATATTTTCTTGTTGTTGTTAGAAAGCCACTGACACTGAGGAAGGGCGCAAGATACTCCTAGAATATTTGCCAAAAATTGAAAAAATGCATTTTTTTTTTGAAAATATTCTTTTCAAAAAACTCCTTTATTATTGAATTTCGAAAGATCAAAATTTTAGGTAATTTCGATTTTTATGTTCTACTAAACAATAAAAGGCTTCAGAATCGCAAAGGAAGAAAAGCTCTTTGAATGATCCATGAAACAATGTAAAGGAGATACTGGTTTTACAAGCGTTTATTTTCAATGGTCAAATTATTTTCATAAGGAAAGCTTGGTTAATTTTCCAGAAAATTGATGTTAGGCTTAACTACATCCGGAACTGATTGTTAAGAAAGATATTCAGTTTAAAATTGTCAATAGTTAGCGCCGATTTTAAACTGAAATGAAATATACATCAATTTAGTCGTGCGGCTTCCTTGAGACCTGAAACAGCAATTAAATTGACAGGGTGGATAATTTAACAAATTTACTTTCGATTGAACGTTTACAACATGTAACTATGTCAAACTAACATGAAACTGTTTAATGCTTGTTTATTCTCCAATAAAATACAAGTTAAATGTTAAGGACTCAGAAGAAGAGTTGAAACACGAAACAACATTTATAAATAATTAAATCGAACTTTTATACCAGTGGAAGTATTCATTGCGCGACCAATTAAGTTGTAAATAATTTAAGGATCCAATAGAACGTTTAAAGAAGTTGAATATATGAGAGAGCGGAATTTAACAAGGGGCAAAAAAGTATTTTAAGCGATTTTTCTTTCATGCAAATCAAAACTTTACAAATTCGCATTCGTTTTACAGCGTCCTCATTCACAAGACTGCGAGGATCTTCTCTCACGATTTCATATGAGTGGTAATATTTGCGTTGATAGTTACAATGGATGGACCATGTTCGAAAGTCCATTGAGCGTTCAATTTCAAAAGCTATAGTTCAATTAAAGGGATGACAATGCGAAGTTCTTATTGTCTTACATCATATTCTGACTAACAAAACAATAACATCAAGAATTTACCAAATTCTTTGAAATCATAAAAAGCTTTATTTTCCAATACTCTTATTACGACATTCAACATTTTTATTACTTAAACATAAAACAAACACAAAAAAAATGTTCCACCTACACAAACGTTTCTGCCATTTTCTATCACACTTGTTTCGGGTTCTTTGACCGACGATTTCACTATGATTCCTCCTCAGAAAATACAAACAGACTTTTTTTTTATTTCGGATTATAAGTAAAGTAGGAATAAGTTTTCTAATGGTTTTATTTCAATGCTTATTTTTGCAGATAAAAAATACAAAAGTATGAAAATGGCACGCGTGCGTCCGAAAAATTATAGACAGATTTCAATATGACCAATATCAGGTAAAATAAATCAGTGGAGTGAAACATCTTCATTGCCATTTTCTGCACAGTTCCACGAATGCAAACATCTTTAAATAGAAATCAGTAAATATTGAATGTCTCACTTATTATTCGCACTGAGTAAATAGGATTATTTGGTTAAATTTGTTTTAAGCGTTTCAGCGTCATTGTCGAATTTTTGAATATATTAAACGGAGGAAATTTTTTGTTTTTCTATGTTTTAAGGATTAAATCAGATATGTTTCAGTAATGGAAATCATTATTTTAAAACATTTTGTGAAGTAACGCACGAAAAAATTTAGAGCATGATTTCCAGCCATGTCAGATAACCTTGGAAAAAAGGACAAGTTCAAGGTGGTATGAGTACAAAAAAGCGAACTATACCCTCATTCACTACATGCGATGTGTTTGTTTCAGGACGTCGAAAACAAACACGTAAAACAAAGGCACGTAGTAAAAATAAGAAACAAGAAACGTTGCAATGCCGAAAGCTTTTCGAACTTAAAATCCATTCGGTTTTGATCCGTTGGCATTTAAAATTCCATTAAATATTTAGCAAGTAGAAAAGAAATGAGGTTGTTTTCTAATCGATATTTTATCATGAAAACATGCCCTTATTTTTCACCTCAACCGAACGTAGTAAAAATACGACAGCACTTAACACAATTGACATTTTCTATTCCATTAAAGTACGTATACATCATGCAAACTGTTCCGTAGAACAGAAACAGGATGGTAAAGGAATTATATCAGCAGGCAATGAGGTTTTGGGTTAACGCAAACGATGATTATATGCTCATATAACGTAGTATTCGAGAGGATAAACGCGTAGTATCCATTAGGATTATTAATTTCGTGGGAAATTACAAGTATTACGTTGAAGACAAAGTTGCATAAAGGTAAGCTACACTGTTGGCAACCTTTTCTCCCTTCAAAGCATTGTTCTTACTTTACTACTCATTTGGAATATACATAAATCTTGTACTTACGAATAAAGCGATATACATTCATTAGACACGAACCTGAAATTAAAGAAAGAAATTTAAAAGTTAGAACAATCAATCAAAAAATTGACTCTGAACATAATCAATCATATAATGGCCCTTAACTAAACTTAACTCAACTAAATTAATGATATTAAATGAATTAATCTTCATAATTTTCAACTCGCATACTAGTTTCTGGGGAAGCATTAAATTCTGTTGAAATTTAGGGAAATTATGCAATTTTATTCATTCTCACAGTGAGCACGTTTCCTGTTCACCTTAAAAATAAATTTACCAAAAAGTCTGCCAATGATCTAAGCTATGAAACTATCTAACCCACAAGAAAGATATAGACAGACAAAAATGTAGTCTTTTCAGATCAGATAAATTAACTTACGTAAATTTGTAGTTTGTTCCGATTTTTTTTTCAATGATGATGAACTTTGGACAGCCTTCAGAGAAATGCTGAGTGTATTTGCCTTCATCATTCTCGCTAAAATATACTGACTCTATAAACGTGTAAAGTTTATGCATACATTACATGCATGTACACAAGAATTAAAATATCTACAAGTGCATTAAAATACATCTGTTCAAATATGCTTGCAATAAGTGAAAACCAACAAATTATCTCTGAAGATTAAAACAGTGAGCTCGTAGGGGTTGATTCCGAAAATTGAAATGAAAATCCATATTGCGAATGCAGAAATCTTTGGTACGATAATAATTAATTATTTTATTAAATTTAATTTATCGTAATTTTGATGCTTTCATATTGAAGGAAGTATTTTTCGAATTTTATTTTGTTAGATAGAATATAATTATTTAACAAATGTTGACTTCATCAAAAGCTACTACGCTATAAGTCCGTGAATTTTTTGATTAAAACCCAATTCAGAATTTTCTTTTTTAAGTTATAAACATTATAAAGTCAAAACTATTCCAATATCATATTCCGATCAGATAATTTCGATTATGTAAATGAGAGCTAAATAACCAGAGATTTTTGATTTGAATTTTGGAACAACGCAGTCTTGTTTTCAGCAAATTTTACATACCACCGAGTCCACTGCGTCACCATAAATAAGTGGTAACACTTCGAGTAAACACTCAATCTCACGGTATTCGACTCCAATTCCCCAGACGCACTGTTACTTGCAAGCAAAACTTACTGGATATGGAATATAAAAACGGGTTCAAGGCATCCTTAATTTTGATCCATACAAATTGACTCAAATTTACTATTACAATGGAAACATTGTTTTTATTCATTTTTCTCAGCTTTTTGAATTTCAGTGTATAAGCTCGGAAAGCTTGTCATGGCGTTTTTCACTCACCAACGCGGTTTAGTTTGAAAGCTCTCTATCTTGAAAAGCTCGCTTTGCACCATATGAAGCAGTTCCTATTACTTTTTTTGTGATGTACTTAGCAAGTTTGAGCGCCTTGTACGAACTAGTTACGCTATGCTCCTATCCGACAAAGGCGACAACGTTGAAAGGGACATGCAAACCTTAATTTCGCTGGGATTTGATTTTAAATTTTGAATTGATTCGGCTGCAAAACCTATATTTCCTAATTTGGAAGGGGGATAATTTGGAATACTCGTTCCAATATTTTGTTTTGCAAAAGGATCAATCTGACTAAACAGTAGTTTAAAACATGTTTGAAGGGAATTAAAAGTAGGCAAGAGATTGCCAACTGCTACGCCAGCATATTATTGTTCAATTCTCTACACCCAGTCCTGTCATTAAGAAAAATCGAATGAAGAGCATACCGTAAATATTCTTAAGATCTTTTAGCAATACTCACTATATAGATATATTATGTATTTTAGTAGTCAACGAGCTGATTTTCAATTGATTACCATTTATATTATGACAATAAAAATACTTATTGATATTGTCAATTATGTAAAAAAAAATTTAATCAACAGACAAAGAGTAGCAAGTTACTATAATCTACAATTGAAATTTAACTTTTAATCAATATTTACAATAGAAATGAAGTGTGCAGGAATTGCTAAGAATAAACAATGTTTTCGTTGTGCTTATAGTAAAACCCTGTTAGATAAACAATTTAATATGATAGTTGTTGAACTATAGCTTACTTATTTCTTCAACCAGTTAAAAGAAGGAAGTGGTATATTCAAGAGGGATTAAATGTTGAATTATCTGAAAGGAAACAATAGCTAAACTAATATTTAGCTGGAATTAGAGTGGTTTCATGGATATAATCTGACTATCTAGTAAAGTAATGGAGGCCTAGATGTACGGAAAAACATTTCGTAAAGAGCTTTTTAAAGGCTGAATAGATAATTACGCGCTATAGTAAAGAAAATTAATTTTCTTGATTAATTTAGACTTAGTCTTTGATAATTACTTTCGTTATATTTTGTTGCAGCTCCCGATACCGAATACGCTTGTGTCGTAATCGTGTTGTTAAAATTTTTTTCCAGTTCTTCTTAGCTTTATTCGATTTTATATTCGATATTATTCGTTTCGCATCATCCTGGAGTTTGCTGATGTGCCCGTTTAATCCGTTCATATACCTTTAGTTTTAGGTAGGATGCTATTTTTATTAACAAACAATCGATATCCATCGCTCTTCTTCCCAGCAAGCGTTAAAAAATCCACCATCAAAAACGGGACGGCAACATAGAATCAGCTGGAACGATGAGAGACAACAAACTTTCGACGAGTTAGAAAAGTTTTGTGAACGTGATCCAAAAGGAAGATGGAGCGCGCGGCTCATCGACGATTTCAGATCGTGGCTCAGTCGAATGTATGGAAAGACAGACTTTTATGTGACATAACTATTGAACGGAAACGGTTGCTTTCAACCTTACTTGCATGAGATTGATAAGACACAGGTCATCAAATTGCATATTCTGCATTGAAGAGAAAAAAATGACGCCTGTCACGCTTTCTTTTCGGCTGACATCGGTAATCGGCTGACAAATAGAAACAGGTGGTACATTATCGTCGGGGGTTCTAACAAAAAAATAAGGCACACCTGATCGACTGGAGGCGTTGAAAGTGGAGGGAATTCTTCTCTAGCAATCGTCCTCCTCAATAACCTCTCGGTAGAAAAGGAGTTTCTGTAAACACAAGGCGGCAGAAAACGTAAAATAGAGAGGCCTAGCCCAACGTAATGTGTCAAACGGTTCCAGACTAGACACTCCAACAGGAGTCCAACACTTTGGGCGTTAGTCTTCACATTCCTACAAAAATAAGAGGAAAATAAACAACCGACACCAAAGAAGGAAGCTATTGGTTTATCCTAGCGTATCGATATACACGCATGTATCATGTAGCTAAAAGTAATTTTTTTGGACTCTCGAAAAAAAAACCTAAAAAAATAAGTCTTTTCTGTAATAGATGAGTTACATTCCATGTGATGAATATTTCGTCCTAGAGTAAAATAAAAGCTTTGGAAAGTTCTTTTGAAAACTAGAAGAAAATTAGCAGACTATAACATTGGATTCAACCGTCAAAATGCATCTACAGCTGATAAGCGAAAAAAAATGTCATCGGCGAGGATTATGTCAAGAGGTTTTGGCGTGGAACGTGAGTATTCTTTCGATGCGTATAGCTAATGTAATGTTAAATGTAGATATTTTTTAGGTGTCTGGGATTTGCAAAGTTGCAAACGTAGTGTTGCCAAATTTGTACATTATCCTCTTTTGGTAGATGATTAAACATAGTCAAGTAAAATTTACCAAAACTTTTAGTCAAATTATCAAAAACATTTCAAAAGTAGACCGTTGCGAAACGAATTTCAGCTTGGAAATGGCTATGAAAAACAAGTAAGCCAAAATAACAAACAAATAATAGTTGGCATGCATCAGAGTCCCGAATTTTTCCTATTTTCGTTCTAGTAAACGTACACAGCTAACGCTTCAAAGTCATAAATATTGACATTTTTATTTCTTATCTATCATGTCTATCTTTGATACCCAGATTAAAATTTATCTTTATGGATCTCTTACATCTATTTTTGGTTCTAACAAACAGTTAGCAGTAAAGATTAAAAAAAGAAATTAGTACTATCTTGAATATTTGCAGGTAAACAACAAATACTTCAATAACATGGAAAATATTTATGAAAGTGCTATCGTGTTATCTATCCGAGCATATTATTTTCTGAAAATAAAAATATAATTATTATTTGTAACGCCAAAACCTTGTATGAATTCGATATTCGTGTGAAAGCTAAAATGTACACATATAAGAAATTAATAAACAAACTTTAAGGTTGCATCTGTGAATAATATTCGAATTTTTCGGCGACTATCGCACAAAAGTATTATTATCATTATAATAACTAAAAAAAAAATAAACTGAAGCTGGGGTAAAAATTAATTTTTCGGCTGATATCAGGTCGTAGTCCGTATGATTTCCAATGAGTCAATCGGCCTTGATAATGCACTTTAGAATATCTCACACATGCATGTCGTTTTTGAAATATGAGTAAACACCGTTCACTGTGAAAAAGTCTTTGCGAATGTTATTCATCGAGTTCATATTGCACTAGACTTTGTTTTTTTTTTGTTTCTTTGATTAATTGTTTGTGTTTTTAGTTTGATATTTACAAGATCGTTTCATGTAAGTATATGATCCATTTTGAATGATCTTTTATAATTGTTTAAACACTGAAATACGTCAAATCAATGAGCTTTATGAAGAATTCGTTTAGGAAAACCTATGGAACCCTTTACCTATGGAA
This sequence comes from Stratiomys singularior, assembly GCA_954870665.1. Classification (NCBI taxonomy): domain Eukaryota; kingdom Metazoa; phylum Arthropoda; class Insecta; order Diptera; family Stratiomyidae; genus Stratiomys; species Stratiomys singularior. Next base: position 22,245,555 of record OX940881.1, on the reverse strand, counting down.
AATAAATAATCTATCTACATCTAAATCCTTTCCATCTCCACTTGATGTCCTATGAACTTCCGAGGTTGACTTACAAGAATTGATATGAGTTCCACGTTTGCATTATTTGGAAAAATTTCTTATTTTTGACGGCAATTTTTGAGTTTTTTGAGTATTCCTGTGCAATTCACTGCGCTTCTATTAACTTGAGATTCGGCGAGAATATAGGTTTTGAGGACCATGTAAAGGGTCGAACTGTGCTTCCATGGGGGGAAAAATCGAAACTAATAATCGGGTTGAAGACACGCATTGTTCTTACTTAACTGCATTTTTTCTTTCTTGACTGCATTTGGCATCGCAAGGTAATTAACCCATGGCGTTCAAATATGCCTAATATATCCATCACAAAGTTTCATTTCGATTGTCGATTCGAGCAGTCGAATTCTTGTTTGTTTAGGAAGATTGCAAAAATTGGTTTAGGCATTTTGAGCGCATTGAAGAAGATTCAAAAAAATAGTTTGGCCATTTTGGAAAATTTTAAAAATTATTTTGGGCATTTTGAGTACATAAAGAGATGTTATTAATAAAATGAAATAGAATTGCATTGAATTGACGGGAAAATAATATGCATGTCCATCAATTAAACGCACATTATTGGAACGTTCTAGGTGTGTCAAATTTGATTCTTAGTAATAAACAAGTACTTTTTGCACCAAGTTAAGAAATGTCGTCATATTCCAAGAATAACTTTTCAAGGATAGCAAAAGTCAGTACTGTCTTGTTCTCTTTTCTATATCACTTTATATTTCAATTGCTCATTAAACGTTGTGCAATAATAAAACTACATAAACTGACTGTACTGTGACATAATTGCTTTATGCAAGGGCATACAAGGGTGTTAATGATGACAGTTTGCACCACTCTAAGCATGGACGGTATGAGTGACTACTCATGACAAGTGGTGACTATTCAGTACAAGGAAAGCATGATAACTTAATTAGCATGCATCTGTTCTTTGCGAGGTAAGAGAGGCATGACCTGACAGCATAATTATAATTAGGCAGTATGTTCTGTCAAGAAGTTTTGCCCCAAAATAGGTCCTGTCGATTTTGCCTGAAAAACTCGTTACATATAGCTGAACTCTAATCAGCTCTACAACTCTAATCAAATTGAACATTTTCATATGTCTTCCATGTAGTAAGGATCCATTGTAATGTGTACAGCATTCAGAGCATGCCATGATATATTCTTCCCACATAATATTTCAGGCATATACTTTACAAGAAATAATAAACGTAGCGTTTCTATAAAGTAATAGACTCAGTTCCAATATTTCGATTTCTTATTTACCTTATTCGCGTTTATACAAATTTAACAAACAGAAATGATATATGTATACCCAAAACCAGGTACGACCTTGAAAATCTCATAACAAGACCCGGAATTCATCTTAAGATTAATGATTTTTTAAATATTACATGGTATTTGCTCAACTTCAGCAAAAGTGCTCTTAAATTTGCTGTTGATTAAGATTTGAAAAAGAGATAAAGGGAAGGTGAAACCATTGAAAAACTAGTTATGAAATAAAATCACGTATCAAAGTATCGGGCGATGGAGATTGAAATAATAGCAAAGGAAAATCGGTAAAGTTAGAAAGATTTCCGGGTACATAAATGAGTCAAACAAATCAATTTAGTTCGAAAATATTGACTAAGTACGTAGTTCTTATATGGTTTTTAACATGTAGTAAAAATTACTTTGAAGTACGTACAAGTGGTATCGGTCGGTTGATGAAAAGACAAAAAAAATCAGTGTTCAAATATTAGTTAAGGGCTTTAAGTTTGGTTTTTTTGAATTGCTCTGAAAAGGTTGGTCGGGAAATTTGGTTTTCAAAATCAAAATTTTCAGAATTATAAAATAAATAAAAAAAAAAAAATGCAAAAAAAATAATAAAATAAAAAAAAATTTAAATTATTTCAAATGCTTTTAAATATTTTCGTACGTTTTCAATGTGTTCTCTCTTCTCAAAAATAAAGATAAAACTTTTACATATTTCTGACAAATTTATTTTGTTAGAAATACGTAAAAGTTATTTTTATCTTGATTTTTAGTTTTTTTAAGGCGTTAAAAATCCTCGCATATACTAAATCCAATAATTTGTTTATGCAAATATAAATTTTCATGTCGTTCGCTCGTTGCCGCAAGCCAAAAAATGTATAAAGTATATATATTCGCCGGACATGTCCTGGTTCCGTAACAATTTGTTTGAGGGTGGTACGTGGTTAGCTCTCTTCTAAATATTGCCAAATAAGTGACCGTTGGCCAATGATCTTTTGTTTTTGAGGATGCTTTTCTATGCTGTATCAAAAAAGTGACATTTTCATAACCAATATAAAAGACATTTTTAGAGACAGCATTATATTTGATTTTCGAACATTTTTAAAAGGACATTTCATTTGTTAACAGTGCAATAGATATACACTTTGTACCCTTCACACAGAAGGGTATGAAGAGAAAGTTGGTAGAGGGAAATTATAGATTGCTGACACTCATATTTGAAAAAAGTGGAGAATAAGAAGACCATTGGCCACATAAGATTTTCAATATAATGGTTGATAGAATTATAGAAAAAACGTACAAACTAGATGTCGAACAGAAATAAATTAAGTTTAAAACATAAAAAATTACGAGATTAATTATTGTTTCACTCAAAGATAATATGCCTTAATAAGTCTGACAGTTTTTTCAAAAAAACCCAAGATTCCCTGTTTGTTTCAGCTTTTTATGTTTTTTTCCGATGACTTATTTGCTCGTCGTTAACACAGAAGTTATTCACTTGTGACGAGTTCGTGTACATTGCTAGCAATGCAGGAGTCCTGCCCACTAACTTCCTGAAGCAATTTTTTTAACTCAGAGTGTCAAGAAAATTCCGAGATTCAAAGACTTCATCCCGTTGGGCCCTTCCAATAAATGCTAGCGAAATTCTCAATATTATCGCAGTTTTCCAACTCGGTTTGCAAGGTGCCTGCATTTTAATTCTCATATGGTCAGGCTGTGTTACAACTCCCAATAAAGTGATCGATCTTCGGGCAATTGCCAGGCTACGGCCAGTGCGGATTATGGATGGATGCATTACATACTTACGATGGATAACATACTTCAACGCAATCAAAAGAACTAAAACAACAACTAACAAAATGTGATATATCTGGAGATGTATATCGAACATAAGCTTGTCTGGAAATCCCAGGAACATCAAGAGAAAAAATTTACCGGCAGGACGTTATTGGTTTTAACTAGCTTCGAGTTTAAGTCTATAAATTAGCCGGAACTTTAAGGAAGCAAAGATCTACGTCCGCTAGTATCTAGCACAGCTTGGGTCAGCATTAAATCAGGAAGGTACGCAAGCTACAATGAAAGTAGCGTCTGCTGAATTCTTACGAGACCCCCCACTTGGTTTTTAATTTCGAGCTATTCAGCAATCCCTGAACGACACTCGAGCATAAAATCATGGCGATATATCCTGTTTAGTTCCTAGACTGATCAGGGAGATCAGATTATAGGTAGATACGTGAAAACTAGTAGAAGCATTTTAACATCTTAAGAGGGTGGCTTGGTATATTTCTAGGATATTCGCTCGATTTTTGTTCTTTCACGTAAGGTAAGCAATGTATTTCTATCTTTTTCGGTCCAGTCGCCCTACAGCATGGAAATAAGTTATATTGTGATTGTGATGTGTCATGTGATTCAGATACAATAAAGTTTATCCACAATTTCTACAAACAATGCAAATAATAAATGATGATTGAAACAATGCAATCTACTGATCAGGGATAAACGTTACGCAACTGAATAGGAAAATTAAATACACAGAATTCATTGCGTTCGAAAAACTGCTGAATAATGAAATCGTTTCGAAGGTTTTATTTAATTTGTAATCGAATACATATGCACAAATGCTCGGTTTTCAACGTCGTATGCGAGTATAGCAGAGAAAAAGAAACCTACAATTTAAAGTTTTTTTGAAAGTTTCAGCTGAACAAAAAGTCCTTCGTAAAGTACTTTCACTCTTTCATCATGTCAGATATAGAAGCAACCCCGACCTGTTTAACTAATAATACATCATGGCAAATACGAGACATATGTTGCATATAGAGGCAAAGAACTCTATTCACTGAGCCCGTCCTTTCTGAACCAACTTCTATAAGCGCACGATTATCCTGAAAAGAAATATGCTCTAGATGAAATATTCAATATCCCCAGAAAACTCCTTTCTGATCAAATAAAAGGAGTTATATATAAGAACAGGTGAAAGATCCGATGAAGCCTTTCAATACATCTATTTACCTTGGCTAGTATATTCAATGTATATGGAGAAAATAGCTTTTCCCCGAACTATTTGTAATATAAGAGAAGGAAAAAAAACCGAATCCATAAGAAACTGAGGAAGACGATGAAACGCTTCTCGTTTCACTCAGCACCTGGTTGTGTTGAATAACACAACAAAACTTTTCAATTTTCTTGAGGGTATTGTGTAGTCGATACTAGGATGCTGCTTCTTCTTCTTATCCATTCGTTTGTCCTTGCCGGATATATCTCTCTATTCGACATTCGGCTAGTAGAAAAATACCTTTTACAATGAATGCATTATACAGTCACTTGAACAACTTCATGCATTTCTAAAGAAGCAAATGCTCTCCGGATAATGGAGGTAATATAAAACTTTTTTCACTTTTGTGTTTTCAGGATCTGTCGCTCTTTCTATTACCCCTCAACATCCTTCCGAGCACACTCAATGGCCGGAAAAAAAAAACTTATGTTTTGCGTTGAAAAGGATTAGTTTTGCTTTATTCCGATTGTAGAAAAATATTTGAAATCTAGGTAGGAACTTCTGGTAGATTGTCTTGAAGAATCAAATAAGTTTTCCTCAAAGGTAAGCAAGGCGTGAACAAATGTAGAGCTTGTCTACCCAGAAAGAACAAATGAAACCCTTGAGTGCACTAGCATGCAGCCACATATGTTAGTGGTATCGGATTTGGTTCAGAAGATTAAATTCCACTTTTTTGCTTTTGGAAAATCGTGAAAACATAACAATGAATGCGAGCATACTTAGCATTTTTCGTCTTGAACAGGGCTGGGGATGGATTAAAAGATCAAAATCACTATAGCGTGTGTTTGTACATATATCGTTTGAAAGGTGGCTTGAACAGGGCGATTACTAGACTTGAATACATTGAGTTTTCTTTTAAATAAAAATAAATGAATGAATATGGCACTAATCCGCTTCAATGGCCATTGCAACACGTTTTTGCACCTTAAAATCTTTTATATTGATTTCAATCTTTTTCGTTTTATTAGATACTTATAGACGTGTTTATATTTTAGATTTCGAGAAGGGATAATGGATTTTTTCCATGGTATCTGTTTGTTGGACGCATCTATTTGTATTCGAATGCATGCATTTGTTTGAACCAACTTGAATGCGGGACATAGATATTTGTTGAATGATGAAATAGAGCAAACTGAAAGAAGGTCGGGGAAGGACTTTTGGTGTTTTGTACTTCGAGGAAAAAAAAATCATTTTAAAGTTCAAAATTTAACAGCAATAAAGAAAAGAGATAGGGTTATTACAATTGAAGCTAAAAATCTGTATTTAACCAAGTCAAATTATTAGAATTCTGGGAAGAATTGATCCTGGTATTTATTGGGAGCATAAATTAAATTTAAATCATAATCCATCAATTTGATCTTCAAAGAAGCGACAAGCATTTGTAGAAGTGCAATAAGTAAATTGTCAAACAAAACAACGCTGTCTGGCCTGGTTTCTTTTTTTCTCCCTCCTTTTCTTTGCCTAGAAATAAAGATGTCTGTCTGCTTTGTATATGAAGAATTTATAAGTTTATCAAATCAAGGTGCGAAATATTTCCGTGGTGACAGTCATACATTGTTAATTCTATCGATTATGGGTTGAAAACTTAAAAGAGTGGGAAAATCATCATAATAGTACCAAATATAGGAACAACATGCAAACGAATATGTATGGGTTGAATTTTTTAGTGTATTTTCAGAATGGCAAATGTGGCGAGTGAGCTCACAATAGTGACGTGAATACTGTCATGATTAGAAATCAATAATTATTCGTTTATGATGTATGAGTACGTAGACGTAATCCAATTTCAATATGTTTTCAGCCACTTTTTTCTGGTATTGAAACAAGAACATTATATGTAGGCTCTAAATATTTCTGGAAAATTCATAATCCCGTCTAATAATCGGTTCGTTTTCCGATTATTTCACAAGAGGAGTATAAATAATATCAATAATAAGAATAAAATAATAGTATATAATATTAAGCTTGACCATTCTCCCGGAAGTTCATATAATAGCTAGTTGGGCTGATACTCCAAAGACGGAGGAAGGATCATATATTCAAACATCACTATCACCAGCGGCAATCAAGCATTTGTTGCACGAACTAGCTGCATGAAGCGTTAATACTCCCGGGCGACTTCTTTCAGACAGAGAAAGAAAAAGCTGAAATAGATTTATACGCGTCTTATGCAAAAATGATGAGGGAGATAGACTTCTTTTACCCAAAAATTAAAGTAAATTTGTCGGTTTAAAATATGAATTCACTTATTCTGGCGTCACAAAGTTAGAATGGCACTTTGTTTGAAGTTTATATGTTTTCTGTACATTTGATATGCCACTGCACCATCAGGAATACTCCATCTTGAAAATATTCAACTCAATCGGCAAGCGATCCTCGAGGCCTCATAATACCAAAGGTGTTGGAAGTTTGCAGCCGTTTCAAATTTGTCCACTTTTTGATATTTTTCGAAGGTATGACTGAAGTTAACAAACTAGTAGAGCATCAGTGGATTACAATTTTGAGAAGAAATTACAAAAATTTCATTTAAATTATCAAAAAATGGACAAAAATCGAAACAGTTGCGTTCGCAAAGATGCATAGCAAGATCGAAACATAGCTCAATACCAAAAGCGTCATCCAGCGCTGACACTTTTGTGGAATTATGCCAAATAGAGATAAAAAAACATACAAGTAGAGTAGCAATTCATATTGCAATTTTATGCCAAACCTGTAATGATGTTTTCCTGTATGTCGCGAAAATTAGAGAAAATTTACCAATCCGGATTAGGTTCGATATATTCTAGTCGAATAGCGTTACATTGGAAATTTTTTCGAAGCACAGGGAACCAATTAAAAAAGCAAATAGTCCGGAGCGACACCACAAAGACATACATTCGTATATCTTTGTGGAGTGACACAAAGTGAGCTTTGCATGATAGAGAGCTTAGAAATTAAACGGTCTAGATTAGAAGCGAGATCACGATGGCTAACTTTCTAAGCTTAAATGTGTGTGTGAAAAATTTTATCGATATAAGGAAATATTTGGGCCATTGTGCGTATAGACAAAATTTAAGGGAATGCTTATGCGCAGCTCCCCGCGTCTGTATCTTCGTTCGCCAAAACGTTTTGCTTAAAGGTTCTCATGTAACTAAAAAATTGGAGCCGAATACCATTAGATTTGGAGTTTATTCGAAGTTTTAGCGATCTTTAGTGGTAATGCTAAAGTTGGAGATATTTCGAAGTATAACTGGTTGTAGCTAAATTGTGATGTCACTATGAAAACGTGTGGCGTGAGTCTTTGTATGGACGAAGGCATATCAGTCGATATCATAGTTACAAATTTTGTTTGTTAAAACAGAATGTTAATGAAGATGCATTTGAGTACTGATCCTTTGAAGTATAATCTTTAGATTATTCGAAAAGTGGTCACCGATATTTTTGGCTTCAGTCCAGGAAAGTAGGTAAAATGTTGAGGACTACTTAAGATGTATCGTTTCTATCTAGATATGTGAAACTGCGCTGAATGTAGTTGACTTATGACAGGGACAAAATATATGAGAAATGAGTTAAAGTCTTCCTACCGTGAAGATGAAGGGAACCTAGCACATCATTAGTACATTCCATTATTTTGACGCAGGGTTTTTTACTTTTCATTTACCATTTAACTGACGTGTCCATTTATATTTAAGATTTATTTACCTTCTCCATTGCGAACAAAGATCATTGCAATGTAAAAAAAAATTTAATTTTTTTCAAATTTAGATGACATTATTCTTATTTGAAAATGATGCACCGAAACAATACTCAAATAAAATAAAATATGCAAAAAGACGCCACAAAAACACACGTTCCAGACTTTACATTTAGTATTAAAAGTAAATTTTATCATCTTTCCCTCTATCTGTTTGCTTGGAAGGAGCTTGTTGATTTGGAAGGAGCGCGGTAATACACACACATTCGTTGAATGCTAATGTTATTTATTTTTCTGGTAGACTATGTGAACATTTCAACACCGTCGCATTTTGTCGTTTGCTATTTCGTTCAAACACAAAATGTTTTCTTGATAACATCAACAGTGCTAATGTATGTCTTGTGGAAATATGTTTATTTAGGTACAGTGCCAAGTTCATCGATCAATATGTAGCACATATGTTCTTTTTCTTTATTGTTTGAATGCTGAGCCATCACTTTAAGTTTTATGGAAAATTAATTTGATTGATATTAATATGACTTAAAAAGTATGCCGAAAGGAAAGCGACCTTAATTTCAACTTTTATCTAAAATACATACATACATATGGTGCCCTTTGCTTTGGGTTGTCATAATGTGATTAGATTAGCTGGAAAGAAGGCTTCGAAGGAAAATGCTACAATTTCAAGCTTGCAATATTGGTTCAAACCAGGCAAGAAAATTTAAAAAAAATGTTCCACATCATATTCCTATTCACGCTTGCAATGCAAATCAAAACCAAATGGCCCAAAACCAATAATATCTGCGATTTCAATATGTAAACAATTGGCATCCTCAATATATCCAAAAAATAACATAAATTTAGGCCGACTACCCACCCTTGTATAAAATAATATATCAAACAGTGTAATTTATTTGAGATAGCTTGCCGTCAACACGAAAGAAATCTAGTCCATTGGCATGTGTAAACAAAGACAATGGTATTTAACTTTGGCTTGCGAAATAAGTAGAATTAGGTCACCGGTAGCTTTATCATTGGTAAATTATAATAGCTTAATGTCTTGAAAAATTTCAACACGCTCCTCTTCTAAGCTACAACAAAACAATGCCCCGAATTCGGGTAAACATTGCCAAAATTTTTTAACATGATACACATTTCCTCCATGTTTCATCCTTAACGCACATTCATCCTTCATGTTTCGTAAGATACGATCCTAACACACTCAAGTCGAAACATCTGCTCTTCCATGTTTATTCGACGGTGAAAAATTATGATCAACACAAAAAAATTCTATGCGTCCCAAAAGGAAATAACCATTAAGAAAAAAGATCATCTACTTTACCCAGCATACTTTCTTAAATATGTTTAAGAAAATAGACAGAGCTCGATCTGGTGGGTGGCAGAAGATACAAGTTTGAATTTTGTTTTCTTTTCTTTTTTTCCTCGTCATTCAGGATCTTTCGTTCTCTTTCGATAAAATGGAACGGACAATGTGTTGGCCATGTGAAGCAGTGCCAGCCAAACGAAATGAATTGATTCTCGGGTGATGAAAGTGTGTTGACTCCCGAGTTTGGCGGTTTTTTCGAATTTCATCACAAATAAATTTGTTTGGGGAAAAAATGTGAAAGATGCCAAAATTAAACATGCTTTGGGAGGCAACTGACTTATCCTGCTCAACGTGGGAGTAATCTGATCTGAACTGAATTTTTTCTAACGAAGAAAGGCACTTGAATGAGTTCTAAGGAGATCATAGACAACGTGATATTGCTAATAATTGAATTGGGCGGTTAAAAAAAGGCTTAAGCTGATTTCATTTTTCGGTAAAAGGATGTGAATAATTGTTAAAAATTATCAAATAACATGAACATTTTGAACAGTCATCTCGTTGACTTCAACATATTCTGTCGACTCCTTAAAATTCTACATGTCCTAGCAATAATAAGATTTCATATGGATCTTTATTGTCCTTATATGTCCGACAATTTAAATTGACTTAATATCATACCCAACCCCCAATGGACATGAAACGAACTTTTTTTAGTAGTTGCCACAATTTGTATATATCAAAAGTCAAGAGCGTCGTTATCAACAACGAGCATAATGCTCGCTTGTCTTTAGATGATTGTTGCTAGGCGAATTTCAACTATTTTCAAAGCAATTTGTGTAAAAAATTCATTATTTGAGTGAATGCTTGTGGCAAGCCAAGTACAAATTGATAGGCTTTTAAGCTCCCCTAATGCCGCACAAATCATTTTATGCTTAATTGGCGCAGTGGGCTGTAGTGATAAAATTTATAAAATCTATTTGGTCCTTATTTGATTCTTCATGAGAAGCAATTAATAAATTAGTGCGACGGGCAAGACTAATTTTCAGTGTCCTTGACATTCAAATCCAGTTGAAATTTCACACGATTGCCGTCGTCCATGTACTCATTTTTAGCATTTAAAATTATTTATACAACGTTTAATTGATAAGGAAATACGTAAGGTTATATTAGCTTATAAGTTTTTGTCTCTGGAATCTCATTGAAAAATTGTGACAATTTCATAATGCAAATAATTAATTTTTTTCCGGCTGTTATGGTGATGTAGAGTGTCTCAGGATTCATTTGAATCTGTACTTTGTGTTTATCTTTTCGGTCAAATTCTATTTTGTCCTGTTTTAAAGTGTGTCAAATTTGGTCAGCACAATTATTATAAGAATACTTAAGCGCAGAAAATGACAGTAACATATTCTATCGATATTTATCTGGGGGCTTTGCTGCATTAGTAGCTTTTATCAGATTCAGACTTGCTTTTGCAGTATTTGACCTAAAAAAAACGTCCTAGCCCAACTAAACCCATTATCATGTGAATATCTAAAATTCATTTTCACATATATTTTGTCATTTATATAACATCTATAACTCAAAAAGTTAGTAAAATATTGGAAGTTTATTGTCAACACAAGAGGTGTCTGAAGTTTGCATAGTTGAAACCGCAAGGGTCTTAATTTTTCTTTTTAGTTTTTGATATTTTTCGACAGTTTGTCTGAATTGAAGAACTAGTAGTGTCAGCAAATCAACATTTTAAGAAGATATTACAATCATTCCATTCAAATTATTCAATAAAAACAAAACCAAAAAGAAATAAAAATTGGAACCGGTGCGTTCGCAACGATGCAATCTTCAGACAGCTCAACAAAAGTTATGATGTCATATATTTTTGAAATGCTTTTCACCATATACCTTTAAAAACTCATATCCAAGTCATATTGAGATATTAGCATGTTTAAGAGCCCATTTCCAACTGAATCTCGTATCACGGAAAGGGAAATGTTCGTGGGGGTGTTCTCTGTATTTTTGAGCTGGAAAATGTCTAAAAATATGAGTGCAGGTATTAATGGATCCAAAAAAATTATAAAGACCTACTTGCGTCAATTAGTTAAACCCTCTTCTATGGTATCTGATTGAAAACTAGTTACAATGAATGACTTGGTGCATCGCGAAACAACCCAGTAACCCTTAAACGAAATTTTAATCACGGATATTTGGATTCCAAGTTCGAACCTGTGTCAGGTTCCTCTTTTGTTAGTACAATCTTCTTAAGGGTGAATGGTGACCTTATCACATCTAAGTCCGCGCTGGAGGAATTTACAGGGCAAATGACAGGATTGAGAGTAAAAAAAAGTTAACAGTCAGCTACCTCGTACTACAGTCGTGACCTTTTTAAACATGAAACGGACAAAGTAGAAGTTAGATACCTATCCAGTTGAAGTCCAAGTTTTTTTGAATAGTTCCAAAAAAGAAAATTATTGTTTAAAATTGATAAGTTGGTTAATGTCGTGACGATGCATTTGTCGTAAAAATTTTGTTTACTTGTCTTCTATACCTTCTATGTCTTCAATAACATATGAAAGCATTAAATCTGGTCATTCTGACAACGTATTGTTGAGCGTAGTCCAGTCGAAAGCATGCTGACATTAACTTCCACCTAACACAACAGTCGACGTAAATATGTTCTTTTTCAGTCAAATCACTGTCGTTGCTTACTTATTTCGGTAAGTGGTATATTTTTAGGTTTTTCTAAGTCGGGTAGTATAAAAGACCAAGCCGGAAATTACTTGTCAAAAATGTTCAGACTAGATTCTCTAGTAAACAGAGATGGTATTTTGTCGGCAGTCTAGCTATTATGTGCTACTGGGAGTCCGAAGTTAAGGGTGTTTATAGCCTTTGCTTTCCAACTTAAAAAAATATCCAAAATTTATTCAATTACTCAAGTTGTCTTTTTAAACGTTTGATTTTACTGCTGTAAGTATGAAGTGGATGAAAAACAAATCAAGGAGGTTAATCAGGTAGAATCATCGGCGGTTTGTGTCAAATTTTTCCACTATTTCTTTTTAGTACATGGTCAAACTGAAATGGAAACCTATAGCAGTGCAAGATATTCAAAAATGCGAATAAATGTGACCAAAATTTTGCGTCAAATTATCCAAAAACTGTCAAAAATTGTCAAAAACTGTCAAAGGGAAATTTTGATCGTGTATGGGCGTGTGAAGTTTGCGTGCATACAAAAACGACAGTCTCCGGTTTTTCCTTAAAGGTTTTGAATTCAGTGAATGTTTGGACTGATATGTTTCAATTTTTTTCATCGTATGTTTGACTATTGAAAAAAATTCCTAGTTTTATAACGACAACACCAAATAATTTTGTTATCAAAATCTCGAATTGAACAATTTGAGTTGCATTTGGAATGATAACAACTTGCTACAACATCAAACTTTAAGCCACTGACTGGGTAAGAGGATTTAGTTTTGTTTTTTGAAGATATTGACGATGAACTCATGGTCTTTTTGAACTATATATACTATAGAAATAATATATAACTATAGAAAGAATATATTAAAATATAAATAAAGATAAACATGAATAGGCTACTGTGGAATACAACCGTGGAATACTTTCCCGTGTTTAGCACTTCTAAATTAGATTTTATTTTTCGATTTTCCGGTTCAAAATGTTATGTTTTTAATTTTGACAAATATATATTTCGGCAGTAAGTTGCTCCCAAATTAATAGACATCGAGAAAGCAAGTTGTATTCCGATCCCATCTATTGTCACAAGCATGAAAAAGTTCAAATGTGAAAATCTCAAGGAAACAGAAACCATTGGCCTTGCTTGAACCATGTGGGGCATCTGAAAAGACCCCAGTTACACAAAAGCCGTGTAAATCTTTAAAAATTCTTATCTTTCCATGTCGTTAAAGAATACATATGTTAACAATTTTATTTAGTTTTGCTTTATTTTTAACCTTGAATGAAGCTAATACAGCAAAATTTTAAAATAAAAAATTAAATTAAATAATTTTCAAATAGAAAACCAATAATAACAAATGACATTTTATTTGAGGTACCCCCACGTTTTTCCGATGTCACTTTTATGCAAATGATTACGTTAAATTAACACTTGTATGGATGAGATGGGAGCAGAAGATATCAATACAGTGCTTTGCAAACATTTTTCTTTTGAAAACTTTAGCCATAATTTTTGCAACAAAATTAAATTAAAAAAATATTTTTGATTTTCAAGTAATGTATGAATAATTTTTAATTTAGTTTTGTTATAAATTTATTGATTATATTTTGATAAAATAGGTTGATAAGTAAAGCGATCATACTTCTCAAATGGATAAATGATACAATCCAATGAAATTGAATGGTTTAAAGGGTAGGGTGGTTGACATCATATAGTTTTGAATATTCTTCGATTTCCCAATTACAAGAGTTTCAAATTTGGAGAACCTCAAACAATGGCGCGACATAAGTTAGTTCATTTTGCTATTTTATTTTTTCAGTAGTTTTTTTGAATGATGACACACAATTTTTTCAGGACATTCCATGTTTTGATCAGCGATTCTCTTGATCATCTCACAAGTAAAGATCTGTTTCTTTGGGTTTTGACCTTTAGGTCAAGTAGTTTTGCTGGATTTGGCTGGAATTTAAGTTTTTTTTAAAGAGAATGTTTTGAAGCAAACTGCCATTAGCATAGAATTCACGAGTTTTTTTTTGAAAGCGCAACCATTTTGACCCGGGTTTGTAGCATCAATCTGTTTTTTATTTTTTTTTTTTAGAGTTTTCTGTTCCTTATCCAAATGTGCCACTGATATATCTCGACAGGTTTTCAGTTCGCAATGTTTTTCAGTCAATTTTACAGCTCTTTAGCTCGCGAGGTTTTCTTGATTGACTCATTGATTTTACTGTTGTCACATTTTAAAATCCATTTTTCCTTTTATAAGTAGGATTTTTGTATAATTTTCAATTAACTAGCTCAATGACTGTGAACATATGAAGAACAACACATCCAATCATTTAATGATAATACTTAATATTTATTACGTTTTATATGATCAAGAAGAGTATTTTGAACAATTGAGAATAAAGGATATATTTGCGTTGAGTGGCACCAATGCCAACTTGAGATAAAGGGAAATGAGAATGGCGCGCCGACTTGTCGGACGGATTTTGACTTGCATTTGAAGTTACGAGACTATATGAAGTATAGACTCTGCTATTAAGTGCATATTGTATATGTCATGATCTTCCTTCTTCAGAATTAAGTGCTTTACTTACTTATTCGGAGTGTTCTTCATGCTATTTGTATTAGGAATGTGTTGAGGTACTTTCACTGAGATACTACTAAGATACTACGCTTGCATAGCCCATCATTAATACTGCATGCGGTGCAATATGGTTAAGTTTCGTATGTTAGTTGTTAACATGACTTGGCAGTAGTTTCTAAAGTCGGATTTTTTATACTGACTGGCAAGTTCAGTTGATAGCCGATCCTTCTATTTACTTTTCATGATATATGAGTTCTCATCATGACATATGAATTTTTACATATTGGAAATTAATCTGAATAATGTAGTTGTATCAAATCGATACAGACGGTAAAGAGATACCGATGAAAATCAAAATAATATGAAATGAAATGCAGAATCATCTCAATCTTTGCTTACCATTTCAAGCATTTCAACAGATACTCAGGCGCTAAATGCTT
The DNA here is from genome assembly GCA_954870665.1 of Stratiomys singularior. Lineage (NCBI taxonomy): Eukaryota > Metazoa > Arthropoda > Insecta > Diptera > Stratiomyidae > Stratiomys > Stratiomys singularior. Next base: position 22,230,476 of record OX940881.1, on the reverse strand, counting down.
TCGCAGAAATGTAAGAATCCTCACCTACGATGCGATACCCACAATCTACAACATACAGATAAATGGATTCCAATGCAATTTTCTGCATACATTTAACGCAAAGGCACGTGTTCACCGAATGATCAAAGCCTGAAATTCCACTGAGAGGCGCATGCTAAATTTCCGCAAGTGCAGCGGCGCAGCATGCGGCGTGGACGAATCTTCACATATGTGAAGGATCGGACAAGATGCAATTGTGCATGCTTGAACACATCTCGTTCAAATGAGCATCTACCAATTGTTGCAAATCAATTCTTCTTGAAAGCTCTTCTCTTTTAATAAACTTGACATGTAATAACTACATCAACTAATGAAATCCCACGGATGTCTGTTCGCGTCCAACAAACTCATAAAAAATTACCGGATCTAATTTGTTCGCTTCAACCCCAGCAGCTTAAAAGATCACGTCGCGAAACCGCGATACAACAGCAACAAAAAAATACATTGCGCCAATTTGATGTGCGAAACCAAAAATAAACTTGGTTGCCAACATGCAAGAGAACATGAGTAACACTTTCACAGTACAAAGGTCGTTTGCTGTTTGCTCCTGTGGTAAATGCCATGTGTGAATATGTGTTCGGCCGGTATTGTGGCGCTGTCTCGGTACCGTTGGCCGGTTTTCACGGCCCTCGACTCTACTTGCAGCAAATGTTTGTACAAAAGATACAGATACTACCGATACCAACAGTCCAATTAAGGTTATTATAATTGCAATGCAACGGAACATCACATTACTGGGCCATTGATCGTTAGCCTAAATAATGATAATGGTGATGGATATTTAATAGATACATACGCGCGCATATGTGATGCAGTCCGTTGGTCCAAATGGGACTTTGGACTTGGAAACAACTCGCACGGGTTTCATATGTGATGCCGCATCAACGATCAACTTTTATGTTGATTCCAATTAGTGCTCAACGTATAGATGCAGCGACCAAAGCTCAATGCTCCACGATAGGTTGATAAGCGTGAGGAATTGTTATAGGACTTTTTGTGGTGGATACGTGGATAGTGATCTACGTCACCACCAACAAAGCCAACAAGTTTTCTCTAGGTCCATTGCAATCAGCGATTAACCACGTGATTGCCTATGCCAAGCTCCTGGGCCGTCCATCGGCTACGGAATGCATTTAGATCGAATCAAAAACACCAACTGAAAATATCTAGGATTCGATTCGACTTTGATCTTTTCTACTGATTGTAATTTGTCATGCCTTGTCATGCCCCGCGAGATTTCAGGTGGCATTTGAGCGGTGAAACAAAATAAAGTGGAAAATCCTATCATTCACCAATCGTCATGTATCGCAGATAATTACGTGTATTATTATTGACCATCTGCTCATGTTATAGTAGCACTAAATGCAACTATCTTGTTAGTATCTCCGTTTTACGTAACAACTGCTCCGCACGAGCTGCGGGGCTTACCTCCACGAAGGTGATTCACAATTTTTATTTCCCCATCTCTTATTATATTCAACAGCATAATGTGCTTATAAACTTATTCACTCCAAACAACTAGGCAACAGAAAAAGTATCTAAATTGAATCTGCAATCTATCTTTGAAGGAAATTCGAATGTTGCCCCCGCTTGGGGCTGTAGTATATGTGCAGCATGTCACGTAGAGTGCAGAAAAATTGTATAAATGCATCCGCTTACATACATATGTAAAAATTTTGTATGTTTTTTGCAAGTTTGTATACTAATTTTCAATTTATTTGTCCTTATTTTTCGCCAGACCAAACTGAAATCGTCGTACCAGACTTTTGTCCTCGAAAAACTATTTTCGGCAATCGGTCCCGCCAATATAATATGATTCAGTTACTCAAGTCATTCTGTTCAATCAGTGCCAAGAAAATTATTACATCAGTAAATACAGAAAATATTGAATAAATCCTTTTTTCGCGGCAAATCGTCCACATACCTGACATACTTTCAACTTTGGACTTTGGATTCAGCCATACATGATCATTGATAACTTAAATATATTTTTCGAGTATTTGGTGCGCTACTTTGATAAAAAATTTCATTTGCTTATCATTAGATTATAGATCATAGGAGTTAGCTTCCAATTTTTTATTTGCCAATGAAGAACGTGAACTTATCTATGAAACTTTTCATACAATTTGTGAATTCAATAGGACTTAATTTCCTCAGCACAAATTTAAAGCTTTTAAGACCGAAAATTTCGATAAGGACAATGAGTTTAGTATGTTAAACTAATATAAGGTATGCAATTGGGCACAAATTGTACCAACAACCTGGAATAGATTCAATTCGTAAATCATTTTAGATATCCCTGTCTGCAAGAACATAAAAATTTAAAGTATCTGCAACTGGATAGAGCTATTTCACTTTGAAAGTAAGGATATTGAACAACAACAGGCAATCTAATTAAAGTTCACAAAAATTCAATTTAAGCGGGTTACAGTTGCGGATAGTTGACCTTTGATGACTAATTGGCATGGTCAGGACCAAACAAGGTTAATGCATACTCAGTGGTAAGTGATGCTCTGATGCAAGATGCAAGGTTGAGCACGCTGCCAATTTTAGAGGCATGAAGTAGTACCAAGAAGTCACTTAGGCTGGAGATCTTTCTACGCTGTAAGAAGATTTCGTGACTTTTTTAAATTCATGACTAAATAAATGATTGAATTAGAGTAGTCCTATCCGTTTTCACCGATTTTTTCCTCAATTCTCATAATTCCTTGATCTTTGCCATCGAAGACATAGTATGAATCCAACACAGAATGAATTTATGCTGCACCCAGTTAGGAACGGCACTGTGCTGTTAAAGATGTCTACATGATAATACTAAGGTGAATATAGGCTAACGAATTCCTTGATATTATTCAACCGGACATTATCAAGGAATTCATTAGTTTATAAATGACAATTGACGATAAATTAATGATTGAATTCACAGATTGCACTTTCCTCCCTCGTTCAGTTCTAAGATTCTAACCCTCAAATTCGCCTCATCGAAGTCTCGTCTTATTCCTAGGCATTCCTGTTTACTGGAATTCACTTGTCATTAATATTTTCGTTACCTACTTTCGTCACTTAGATGTAGAATTATTTCAAGAATGACAAGAGCCTTTATGAGATTTTGCTTTCAAAACCACAATCACACTATACAGAGTCCGGTTAAAAATTTTGATTTTCGTCATGAAAAATCAATACGAATAAATTTATCACACAAGTATTCCCGTAAAAGAGACACCGAAAATTTGACTTAAAATTATGATACCTGGTGGAGTTAGCACGGGAAAAGTCCATATCATTTTGCTGAACAAAGAATGTCTGCATATGGAGAATATCAAAGGAAAAGTAATCTGCCTGTTTTTTGCATTGGCTTACTTTTCGCTTTCAATTGAGGGGCAGGAAGGAAGTGATTTTCATGCAAGCTAGAGCCAAGGCGCAGTATTCGTTATTTGTTTTTGAGCATTTTTTAGCATTATCCTAATGTGTAGTTTGACTGGCGTGGCAATTCCCCTGATTTAAACACTATTGAAAATGCATGGTCGAAATTAAAGAAGAGTATATTTAGAGATACTAAGGGGAGAAGAAATACTATGGTCAGAAACATTTGCACCACCTTGTAGATTGTACTTATGCTATTGTCAAGTAGAAGGCTGTGATAAAGCCTAAGTACACATAGCGATAACACTCATGTGCGGCATCTGACAGAAAAAGACGGAGAATACAAAACTAAAATTATGATTGTATGGCAATTTAACGCAAAAGCACGAGAGAAGTATTCTTGTTGTTGACGGAATACTCGTTTTTGAGGGGAAAATTCCTATTCTTGGGTTGAGGTTGCGGAATTTATTCAACTTCTGCTAAGAAACAATACGGTAAGGGTGGGTTACTCATGTAGGGTGATTATATGAGACAATTCCTATTTAGGGAGGCCATAAGGGTTGCTAGAGAAGACAACTAGTCATTTACTGATCCAGAGAAGGAAGAAACTATTTTCCCGCATTATTACAAATTTTTTTATAAAATTTATAGAAACAAATTGTAAACAATCCACTCCATTTTTTTTTTTGAATCCATTTGTTTTTAAGGCATGTGTTATAGCATGCATAGAAACGAAAAAATTCAGGATAAGCAAGCTGTTTCATTCATTTCTAAAATTAATGTTTTGCATCACGATAAAATGAGGACATTGAAATATGAATATAATTTACAAATTTAAATTTCTAAATTATATTGGTATTTTTATTTTTTATTTTTTTTTAAATTTAAAAAAAAAGTCAATTGTTTTCCACTATGAAAGTTCTGACCTGGTCAAATTCCTGTTCATTTTATTGTGTTTTATTCGGGGTTCATTGTTGGAAACAGATAAGGCCATTAGCACACCTTAAATGGTTGAATTTTGACCGATAGCTTATTATTTTATTTTGTTTCCTTTTTTTTTGACATTTTTGAATGTCAAATAGCCGAGAATGTAAGAAGCACAACTGAGTGTATTGGAAATCAGATGTTAGAATCAACCCAACAATCGTCAGGACGCGATGCATAGAACATGATTGTTTTAACGACTACCAGTACAACTCATAACGATGGTTGAATCCACTGAAGAACATTCGAAAAAACCCTCAAAAAATGACTAAATATTAAAAATACCATAAGTATAGCGAGTAAGGATAGTTCCAACAAACCAAATCAATTCATAAAAAATGAATTGATTACAAAACAAAAATTATTTTCATACAAAAACGTACTAATCTGCGCAAAGGTCGTTGCAGTGAATGTAAAGATAATTGCATCGACTGCTTTTGGATTGCAATTTTTGAATATTATCTCTATTTCGCAAAAAAACTCAAGTTCATAAGTTCAGATACTTTCTTACAAAATGTGTATGTTTTTATAAACGTTTAATCGTCAAAATGTACTTCGAATACATATCGATATTTTTTCTTTCTTGGAGATAGAGTAAAATTGGAATTGATGTCATTATTGACTTGATTTCTTTGGAAAAATTAAGATTAAATTCAAAATAAATGAGTCGTAACCTAAGCCTGATGATTGCACCGTTAAAATGCAACGAAAATCATTTTTGTTGCATTTAGACAATTTCGAAATTTTGATATTCGTAGATATTGTAAATTTATTTACCTTTTTATCAAAAAGATTTTTTGTTTTTTTTTAGTTTGCAACTATGGAAACATCTTACACCTTTTTTTTACCATGCATAGCAGGGACAATTCTTTCAAAAAACACTCAACATAGACTTTAAATCCAAGAACTTCTCTCCATTCGTTGATTGAACATAATTTCATCATTCTTTAGATTTCACATATTCTGTAGATGTTGAAGACCCTAACCTGAAGCTTCTCGAGTTAATTCAGCTGTCAGAAGCAGGTTTCAGTTCTTCATTTTTATGCTGGAAAACAAATTTTTTCAGGATTTTTTCTGCAGGAAACCTTTGCAATTTCGTTGTTTTTGCATGTTAAAAGTGTCCTATTCCAACGATTTTCAAAATGACCAACAGTTCAAAACCTGTTTTACAACTTTTTTATAGGTATCTTAAGTTTGCATCGTTGCAACTCAACGCTGTCAAATTTATTCACTAGTTTGAGTAGATGATCAAACCAAGTAGAATGCCAAAACTCAAAACAATGATTAAAATGAACCAGGACTTCAAGTGAAATTATTCAAAAAGATAAAAGTATTGGAGAAACCTGTGTTTGTATGTGATGCAAACGTCAGACATGTTCCTTATGCGGTTCTTAACTAATTTGCAATAAAACAAGTGCGTGCTTGCGAAACGAGTGGTTGCAAATGTTGAGGCATCTACTATTTATAAATGTCACTATAAATACACACAAAGACAACCGTCTCTACATTTTTGAGTTTTTCTATTTTTTATGGGTGATTAGACTGCAATTAAAGGTTAGTAGAGTGTAAATAATTCAAATTAGTAAATATAATTTTGTTCAATTCTTCTGTCAAATTACTCAAAAAAATGGCCAAATTTGAAATCGTTTCGTTTACACTGACACAAACCTCCATAATGTGGGAGGCAGCTGACGCGTCGCGCTCCGCTTTAAGTTGAAAATGGTTTCTCATCATAAAGTGTTAATTCTTGTGGCATATAATAATAACTAATCACGAGAAAACTTCGAAAAAATTTCGGATCCAAACGGATTCCCCCAAAACAGTTAGCATTTTATTTGTTGGTAAATATTTTTCCAGCCCATTTTTGTTTCGCTTAAAAAAATAGACTGCCAAAGAGCAATCTGTCAAAAACGCAATCTAACTATAAACCTACTAAGGCTTTTTTTCGATTTCTTTTTGCCAGAAGCCGGCCGAAAGTATTCTTGCTGTTTTGTGCTTACACTATGATCGGGTTATCAGAAGTTTGCATCGTTGCAGTCGAAACGGTTTTGGTTTTTTTACATGTTGAGGTTTTTAAAAGTTAGCTTTGAAGTTTTCTTTAACCTATTCTTTCTGGGAAACGAATCTACTCATCATATCACCTTGTGTAGTTAAACGCGGGTTGTGGGGGGGGGGGGGGATGCGACCCTACTCGTTTTGTTTCGCGACGCGGTGGGGCACGGGAAATTTATAAGCAAGGGCTCTAAACGGGTGGCAGGCTGAGCGTAGTCTATTGTTAGTGAAACCGGAAAAGTTGTAAATTTTGCACAATGTCAAAAAAAGTCACACTCTACGTCGTGATTTGGCGGGAAAATGACCGCCTACAAGGTGTCTGTCGCTGTCAAATTTTTAGGAATTTTTCCTTTTAGTAGAAGATTAAACTCAAATAAAAATCTACTGGAGTGGAAAAAAAATTCTAAAAATTGAATTAAATTTACCAAAATTTTAAGCTAAGCCATCCAAAAAATTATTCGAAAAATGAAAAACTAGAGACGGGTCCGTTTTCAACATTAGAAACTTCAGACACCTCCGACTACATGGTGTTTGTACATAATTGGACCTGATTTATTGTGAATTCTTCCTCACTCTCCCATCAACTCTAAATTGTTTTGTCCTCGACTAGTTTTTCTTACCATTTCGACCATCGACAAAAGTAAAAAAGTGAAAATTGTTCGGTATCATCGCATTTGTAACGATGCAAACCTCAGACACCATGATTCTGGTAAAGGTAAAAGGAAATGAAGTCTGTAAAAAACGTAATTTTTTTTGTAAACTTTGAAGCGTAAAGGCACCTCATGTGAATCCTCTTTCGTAAGACCAATGGCTTGGGAGAATCCTTATTGGAGCCTGGAACTGACTTATGGTCGAATTGGCGAATTAGATGACCTCGAAGATTATACCCATACCTCATGTTGACAAACTCAAACTCAGTAAAGGTAAACTTTTGGAAACGCCAAAACGTGTGTCAAAAACTAAATAAATTTGCTAGTAAAATAAGAGAAAGATGTTTAGTTCCCTCCGTCGGAGCTACAACAACTGAACAATTGCCAACACTAAATAAAGCATAGGTCTAGAATGCCATGTAAAATATAGATTATTCTGATAAATTGTATAATAATTGCATCTTTTCTTTTTAAGATTTTTTATATGTTATTGCATTAATTCAGTAACGCAGACGTATCTTGAATTAATCAACAATCTCATTTCCATGCCATTAGTATTACGTCATTATCCTATCTGATTCAATAAATGTCAAAGTATGTCCTTAGACTTATTTAGCAATTCTTCCGACGATTCTTAAATTTAAAGAAAAAAAAACCGACTCAGTGTAGGCGAACGGAAAAACACCAAACAGTTCATGGAACGACATTGTTGCTGTTGTAATTCAATTTTCAATGGCCTAAAAAAATATTTTCGTTATTCTAGCAATTAGTACTCATACGCTTTCAATATTTTTTTAAAAAGAAAAACAAGTATTAATACATTATTAAAAATTATATTCATATTTGTTTACTCTGGGTTAATGTGAATATTCATATTTTGTTTGTTTACAAATTAGGTTTCACATAATTGAATCTGATAAGGGCGCTGGGGTTATAATGAAAAGGTACAATGGTTTTTATTTTTTGTTGAATTGAAATAAACAGATTCGCTTGATTAAAATTCTTGGTATGGTACTTATAACATTTAGATGAAGTAAGAGGAGGAAAAAAAGAGCATCCATGGAAAATAGCAATAGCGACAAAAACAAGTAACTCTTATGGAAAATCAGGTTTCCAATGAGGCAACCACATGTGGTTCTATTTTAAAATTATTCTTAAAGTAAATCTGAGAACTTGTTGTTCCAGACTTGAGAAAACAAACAAACGAGATGTGTTACCAGGGTGGACTTTGCATATATATGTTGCATAATATATTAGTTTGACTGCGATAAGTCAGTTCAATGAAACTTTCAATGAACGCATTCATATCTCCTATTGGACTCACTTTCAAAGTGATGTAATAACGTTCAGTTAATCTCTTATCAACGAAATCCCAGCCATGTTGGCTAGGATGTTACAATCAACTAATATGAATGACTTAATAAAATCACCAAATAGCATCTGATAAGGCTATAACGCTTTTTGCCCGCTTCGAAGTCGAATCACATTAGAATAGAATGACTAAAATATGCTATAAATATATTAAAAGCAGTCAATTATTGGTCGGAAAGTACAAAAGCTGATTACATATATTTGGAAAACTTCTTTGTTGCCTACTCTTGATTGCAAACGCGAAAACGAATCTCAATGTAAAATTTAAATACAGGAAAAAGAAACACCATCGAATCCATCGAATTTCAATTCGAGACACGTAGAATTTTGTTGAAAACTTTGAACACGAAATCGGTTTGATTGGGATATATCTGATTCGATAGCCAAAATAAGTTTATATTGAAATTTTCAAATAATTTCCAAGTACTATGTACACTGCTCTCCAATCGTATTTTTAAGAATGAAATGTTTATTTAGCGCCCAATATGGTAATTGCAGTTTGCATTGCAGAATGTTTATCCACTTTGCAGAAATATTATCATATTTTATGTGCAATATCCAACCGCAGACATCATGAACGATATTATTGCAATGTTTATGTTGAATGTAGTCCAGATGCTGGGCAGTTGATGCAATAAAATGGTCTGGATCAAGGAGTTAAATTGGTCTGAACATTTTCTTTTTAAAAGAAAAATGATGGTTGGAATTTGCAAGCTGGCTTTGTTTTAAATGGTTGCTTGCAATAAGCATCCTAAAGTCGACCCGATTTTTTTTTTTGCTTTGTTTGATGAAGATTGATTGATGCTCATTTATTGTTGGAATAGTAAAACTTGCTCTGTACTTTCAGTTATCGAAAGGATGTTGGGAGCTAATGCGGCGTTAAAATGCCTTGGAGTAATACTGCTGTGCATTGAAACTTTTCGAAGTTAAATCTTTATTTTCTTTTATTGCTGTTAAAATTTGTTTTAGCAACGTTTGCTGACGATACATATATTGCGTTGTATAATAAGTTCCTGCGTTTATTTTTGCAACTTAATTGTTTTTTGTGATTGTATGTTTTGTTTCGTAAAGTTTATGTATGCATTCGAAAGCTCTCTTTCCGCTCTACAAAACCCTGTGCTTCAATTTTTTAAATCTTTTATTTTAAACAAACTTTCAGGCTCTTGAAATGGATACTCCAGGTGCCAAAAAAGTTCATTTTCGACACCTGCTTTACTTCGCCTTTTTTTGTGGTCAAAAAGCGACGGAAGCTGTCAGAGACATCTGCGACGTGTACGGGCCAGATGCTATAGCTGCTAGAACTGCTCAAAACTGGTACAACAAGTTCAAAAGCGATCATTTCGACCTGGACGACACGCCTCGCTCCGGCCGACCTTCCAAGTTCGACGAGGACCATCTCAAAGCGCTTTTAAAGGAAGATGCTCGCCAAACGACACGAGAATTTGCCGAAAATATGGACTGTAACTTCAAGACCATCGCCAACTGGGAACTTGGGTTCCGCACAACTTGAGTGACCTCAACAAGCAAAATCGTCGGGCAAAGGCAGCTCAAAATCTTACCCGACATTGAGCAAATCGTGGCCACAAGCAACGATTTTTGACCCGAATTGTCACTGGGGATGAGAAGTGGTGCCTTTATGTTAACATCAAGCAAAGAAAGGAGTGGACGGCACCAAGAGAGACACCAAAGCCCCGAATTAAGCAAGATCTTCATCCCCAGAAGACAATGATTTGTGTCTGGTGGGACTACGATGGCGTGATTTACTGGGAGATGCTGCAAAAGAACAAAACTGTCAACAAGGAACGCTATCTTACGCAGCTTCATCGTGTCAATGAAGCAATTCTGCAAAAAAGAGCAGATCGGCGCGATCAAATCATCCTTCATCACGACATCGCGCGCCCACACACTGCAAACATCATTAAAGAGGCTCTTAACGATCTTGAATGGGAAGTTCTACCGCATCTACCGTACTCTCCGGATCTTGTACCGACGGATTATCATCTATTCCGATCGATGTCTAAACAAATGAGGGACGAAACCTTCGACACCGAAAACGACCTCAAAACCTGGATTACCTACTTTTTTGAGTCTCGGACCGATGATTTTTGGCGAAATGGAATCAATCAACTGGCTGAGAGGGCGGAGCAGGTCGTCAACAATGATGGGGACTATATTATTGCCTAATTTGTAATGTTAATAGTTTTTGTTCAATAAATTTTGCTGGTAAAAAAACGCAGGAACTTATTATAAAACCCAATATATAAAAAGCTAGCGTCGATCCCAATAACATTGTTCGAAAATTCGGAACAAACGTTTGAAAAACTATTTCAGTTTTTCCATAAGTGCAAGATCCAAATAAACGTCAGCAAAACTAAATGCATATATTACAGCAGAAAACCAAAGCCTACACAGCGCCCAAGGAAGACGCTAGACTTTATTGGACAAAACATTTCGTTGTCTGAATAATTATGTTACCCTGGACTATTACTAGACGGCAAATTAACCTTCAGGAAGTCCTCACTATCAGAACGGTGATCAAACCCATTATTTTATAGCGTCTGAACTATCTGTAGTTTTATAAGTGCCTGAAATTTGCATCGTTGCAAATGCAACGCTGTCAAATTTTTCCACTTTTTCTTTTTAGTAGATAGTCAAACTGAAATAGAAACCTATAGGAGGGCAAGACATTTAAAAATGTGAATAAAAATGACCAAAATTTCACGTCAAACTATTCAAAAAAACCGTCAAAAAGTGAAAAAATTGAAGGCCCTTGCATTTCCAGCGATGCAAACTTCAGACTCCTATTTGTAACACGTTTTGAATGTATTTACGTAATTTTATTTAAAATTTTGAAAAGTTTCGTTCGCATTTTTGACATATTTGCACTGTTTTGCACCTTTTTACTACAGTTCAATCATTTACCAGCAACAAAATGTGATCATTTTTGACATTGCGTTTGCAACGACTTCAGACACATTGATATTATACAGTGCCCCCAGCTGGCAACAATGTGCACACACTTTAAAAATTAAGCTTCAAGTCACACAAAATAGTTACCTCAAATAGAGGTATCTGAAGTCTGCATCGTTTCAAATGAGAGGATTTCCGATTTTTTTTAAAACTTATTGATTGTTTTTTTTTTTTTTGGATAACTTAACTTTTGTCAGCATATTTTAATATTTAGGACTCTACTAGGTTTTCATTTCAGTTTATTTTATAAGATAATTCATTTTCCAGAGCCAGAAATGCATTAAATCCTAACGTAAGGATGCTACTGGACTAACAGCATTTATATAAGATATCGTGTGTATCAAAACCATGCCTGTCAACGAAAGGATAATTCGTTTTAAGTTAGTTAATAGCTAGATTTAAGGCAATTAATTTAATTTAGGTTTATACCAACCAATATCGTCATTAATAACGAAGGATAACAAATAAAAGGATAATTATAGATGAAATGAATAATGATGCGGAACACTCAAGTGGAGATTGATTTGTTTTTAGAAGTTTACATCATTGAAACGCAATGCAACGAAGATGCTTTCTCGGTTTTTTTTTTTTAATACAAGTGTGGTATTTAATTTGATGAAACTAGATCCCATGCAAACCTTTCATAAAATAATTAACATAATGCAATTTTGTACTTTGGATCGTACTTCAAATGATTTTGAATAGAGAATATCATATGCCTTATCTTATGCCTCCCCTGAGAGCTATTGTGTCAGGAACGTGTCCTTAGAAGAACTGACAAGCGGCTGCAACAACAAAGCAGAGTGTCGATCATGGAACCTGGGAATCTTAAGGGGAGATATACACCTAGAGTTGTTGAAAAAATCGGTTTTTTGTATATTTGTGAAGTTTCAGATTTCGAGAATACGTGAAGCCTATATTTCGTTAAATATTTATAAATAATAAATTCGTTATAGCCGAAACAGTGAAACGTTTTATATGCTAAAAGAAGATATCCGTTAAAAGATTGAAGTTTTTTTTGTTACTTCAGCAGAAATAAACAGACATTTGTTTCGAAATATGATTTCTTCATATTTCATGTTTTTTCTTCTATGATATGATTTCTTCGGCAGTATTTTTATCTTCTCCTTCTTAGCATTGCAGCCCCCCTCGGGCCATCGCTTTTTGCAACAAGCCCCTCCAACTGTCTACGGCCATTGACCGCGTCCTTCAATTTTGAAATTCGAGCAGCGAGGAAGTATTTATAGCCCATTGCAGCTTCTGAGGTAAACGTAACGTTGTATGGGCGAGGAGTTTTTTTTCACGTTATATGCCGAAGGTTACACTAAAATTAAAACCTAGTAGAGTGCAAAAAAATCAAATATGCGGGCAAAAATTCACCAAAATTTTAAGTCAAACTATCTAAAAAAAAAAAACAAAATTTTAAGTCTAATTATCCAAAAAAAGAGTGAAAAATTTGGAGACCGTTGCGTTTGGAATTTTACACACCACAATCTTCGAACTTTCCTAATACGCAAAGCTATTGTCTCTCGTAATGAAGAAACTGATATCTACTTATTCGATAATTGCTCGAAAGGTATACTGCAGACCTGCAGGTTAATATCGACTTTCTATTGAAATCATTGCGTTTTGATTTGATCTTTCAAATGTCACCTTGCCACCCAAGTCGCGTGATTTTGAGTGTCTGAAGTTTGCATCGTTGCAAATGCAACGCTATCAAATTCCACTTTTTCTTTTTAGTAGATGGTCAAACTGAAATAGAAAACTATAGGAGTGGAAAATATTCAAAAAGTGACCGAAATTTCACGTCAAAACGGTCAAAACGTGAGAAAATTGGTGAAAATCGTGAGGCCGTTGCATTTCCAACGATGCAAACTTCAGACTCCTCTGAAGTTTGCATCTTTGCAAACGCAACGGTCTCTAGTTTTTTCACGTTTTGACATTTTCCTGCGATTTGGCTCAACGCAAAAACTAGTACAGTTTCCATAAAGTCCCAATTACGAAGAGAAATTCAAAAAATGTCAAACAAATTACCAACAAAATTCAAAACGTGGAAAAAAGGGGCCGTTGGGTTTGCAACGATACAATATTCGAACACCTTGGATTAAGGTGTCTGTATGTATTTATTTTATTTATTATCTAAAATTTCGGGTGGAACTTAGTCCGAAGTTACGTGACGAAACATCTACCAGAGATCCCATTGACATCTCGCTGTCCTAGGCAGCTTTATTAGCTAGCTCCTCACGTTGACAAGGGAAGTTTAAAGTGAGTAGCGCAGCAGCCTTGTGCTTTGAGTGTCCCGAATTTATGACTTGAACATCTTTAAACAAAAATTCAATTAGTTGTTGGTGGTCTTGTTTGACGGATTTATAAAATTATGAAATTTTGGGAAATCCATGAAGGATTTCTTTATATTGAAATACCAATGCGTTCGCTGCCAATCCATTTGAGATCGGAGACCATTGCAATCAATGTTGTCTGGGTGTTAGTGCATTACTTTTGACCATTGCAAAAATAAGTATCTTAACTTTCTCAGAACAGTCAAAATGACAGTCAAGTTAGCACGACTTCATTTTGTAGTAAACTTTGAACGCAAACTACGGACTCGTCCGTGACCAAGTCTCATACAAAGTGTTAGAAATATTTTCCGGTTTCTTTCAGGATTTTGTCCGGCGCATTAATATTAATGTTGCACAAAGGTTACCAATTTTGCATGTTTTGCAGTTGAAAGCAGAGTCCACCACGATGAGAACTTGTAATGAATAAATATTCAAATCGCTTCCTAATCGTTTTTAATAAGCTTTAGAATTTGCATCATTGAAATGAAATGAAATACTTCACAATTTTCAAACTATTTATTCCATTGCAGAGGAAGAATAAAATTTTAGTGTGCTATTTTCTCAACTGATATCGATATGAGAGGGGTCGACCCGGTTGGATGATATTGTTCACTGTAAACAGTTAAAACTGTACACACCGTTTAAACTTTTTTTGATAAAATTCCTTCAATTTGTATATTGCAAAAGTTTATATGTATGTGTATCTGCATTGTATAATTGTTCATAATAATTAAAAATCGACTCCATTCTATGGGGACGTTGGAAGTTTGCATCGTTGAAATCGCAAAGCTGTTAAATTTTATAAGTTTTTGTTTTTTGCTGATGATTAAACAGAAATGAAATCCTAGTAGAGCGTAAAAAATTCAAAAATGTGCATAAAGTATATCAAAATTTAAAGTCAAATTATCAAAAATACATGCAAAAAGTCAAAAAATTTGCCGTTGAAGACCGTTGCGTTTTCAATGATGCAAACTTCAGACGCCTTTTTATAGGTGTGTGAAGTTTGCATCGTTGCAACTGCAATGCGGTCATAATTTTTGACAATTTGTTGGTGGTAGATGATTGAACTGTAATGAAAAACTAGTAAAGTGCAAATGAGTCAAAAATGCGAGTGAAGCTTTCCAAAATTCTAAGTCAAATTATCCGAGAAGCATTCAAAAATTGAAAAAAAACTGAAGAACGTTGCGTTTGCAGCGATGCAAACTTCATACACCTTCAATTTCGACTGATTCGTGTATATTTTTATATTTATTCTGAACAACTGAAGAATTTTGTATATTTTTTCCTTGCGTTTTATGGTCAATAAGAGTGAAAATTGCGTTTTTAAGGAGTATATAATTTTCGGGTTGCATTTGTTAATAATCTTCCAACAACTCACTACGAAACCTGGCCAACAACACCAAAGACAGAGCCAACGGCAAAATTAGCTTAAGACCGAGATACAACTTTTATCATTGACGAACAAGTTGCGAATAAATTTTTATGAGGAAGTTGCTCCCCGTTGACGATATAACAGTTAAAGTTGGTGAGTAGGAACATGTAAAGTATGCAATTGGCATGGCCACATGCCCAATATGCAAATTTATTGACTAATAAGCATAAAGCGTTCAAAGTCCTTTTGTCCTCCATTTCGAACGAATCTTCCCCACATGGCAACGTACAAAAACAAAAATCGCTAAATCATAACAAACCTTTTCTATGCACTCCTGGCCTAAAGCTTTCGAATCGCAATTGACGGCAAGCGTCGTGCCGTTCGGCAACCTCACAATGCACCACATTTTCACGTTTCTGCTTATTTACAAAACACTCGCAAACAAAAGCAGCCACAAATTTCGAAAAATTTAATTATCAAAATGGAATTCTCCAAAGTTCCCACCAAGCGGCAACTTTTCCTGTATTTAATCAAATCAGAGACTTTCTCGGCTGCACTTGAACAACATTCAACTGCCAACGAGGGCCGAAATCTCGAGGGAAAAGGACGAGCGACACCAAAAACCGCGACGAATTGAATTCAATTATTTATAATTTAATTTCACGTCCACTTTGTTGATGAGGGACTTGATTCTTTCTCCTTGTCGGAACTTTTAATTTCTTCGAGGAAAATTCGCAAATAGATTTTTTCGCAGCACTAAAACTTTTCTATCTTTGTCAAATGCAAGTTCGGTCCTTCGTCACATACAATTTTTCGTTTGTCTTTCGACTATTTTACGCGTTCATGGAAATCTCGCACGATTCTAATTGACTTGTGCCGGATGAATGAAAAGCGCCCGGTATAAGTTTATTCGGCATTTTTTTATGTAGAACGCAATGACGTTCGCTTTAGCAAAGTTTTTCACAATTAACCGCCGTAAATCGTAGTCACCCACGTCCATACTACGCGAAATTCATAGCACGATTGAATTGCAAAAAGCAAAGGCTTTGTGTATTTCTTGGCAGAGCGACTCAAGGTGCGATCAACGTTGTCAAATTCTAGAGGAAAGTACACACAGCTGGTGGGAGAGATGAACTGAGCGGAATAGAGAACGAGTGAAGCTGAGAGCTACGAACGATTCATCGCACACTTTTCGAGTGGTATTCATCGCGTTCTGTTTGAGTGTGTGCATGAACTGAGAGACTACTAGTTCTGTTCATTGAAGAGAATTGAAAGGTAAAATAATGCGAATGACAGTGCAACATGTGTCTAGAATAACAGATAAAGAGGAAAAATAACGAAACGCCGGTTGTCACCAGTGCTGCCACCACATTCAGTGTTTGCTTTTGATAAAAAATAACTAACGTTCGCTGCAACCACTGTCCTGAAACCAGTTATACTCCATCTTAGCTAAATACAGAGCTTCGGAAGATATTACCAAAAAATATGAACTTACGAAAATTGTCATTTTTAAGAGCTAACTCTCGTTTTCCGATCATTCGATTGGCTTGCTGGTAGTTGAAGCAGCAAGACGTGTTTTGTAGTGTGTGAGTTCAACGTTCAAGTTGAAGTTTAAGTTTTCGGTGTTGACGTGATATAACCGCCATTTTTCAAGCCGAATGAAAAAAATAAAACAACTGACATATCCAACGGTTTTTCATTGCAGTTTCTTTGTGGATAATTCAAGAGTTTAAGCAAACAAAAACGTAGCGCTACCAAGTGGTGTTGAGACGCTTCGTACACACCTTCTTTTAATTTCTTTTTAATTTATTTTCTTTCTCTCTTTCATTTCATAATGAAAAATGGCAACATCGATTTTGGCCGGTGGATCGCCTGAACAGAAGCGGAAGAGAATCGAACTTTCCACAGTTTCTGCAAATAAGCCGGAAAACAGAAATAAAGTCCTGCCGTCTGAATTGCTATCCTGTGCCGACGTGGAAACTCTACGGCAATACGAAGTCATGGAAATGACAGGCAAGGAAAATATCATCGAGGTGCTCAACATGGCTGCCGATGGTTTCAAGGAAGTCGCAAAGAAAAATGCGGCTAAAACAAAGAAGCAGACAGTTAGATAAGTGCCTACAACACCCAACCGCTACGCCGAACTACAAGAAGATCGGAATGAAAACAATCAGAATAGTACTAATAATAAAATTAGTAAGGTGCTTGAGTGGTGCCCTCCAATATTTGTAAGCAAGGTGAGTGCAAAGAGTATTGTAGACGCGATTAAAAAAATTAATATTAATGCAAAAATTAGAATCGAAACGCTCTCAAAAAGCCGGCACAAAGTTCGTGTCAATTCAGTAGAAACTCACTTGGAGTTTCTTGAGTGTCTCAAAAAATCCGAGGCAGAGGCCTTCTCCTTCACCCCGAATTCACTACGTAAGTACTCTGTTGTACTTAGGGGAGTAAGTGCTGATTTCTCTTGTGAAGAAATCAAAAATGACATCTTGGCGAATACTCCAGGGTTAAACATTCAAAATATTACAAATATCTCCACGACTTGGTCCAAACGGGAAGGTATAACCCTAGACCTATTCCGTATAAACCTTAAAACGGAAGAAGATTTAAAAAAAATTATTAAAATCAAATATTTACTCTCGCAGAAAATCTCTTGGGAAAAGCCCAAACACAAAGGTAACATGATACAATGCTACCGCTGCCAACGATTCGGCCACGTTTCGGCCAACTGTGCTTACGATGCACGATGTGTTAAGTGCAATAAAGCACATTCCAAAGAGGAAACATGCGAACGCGACCCCTCAAATGAGGATAGTCCTCCTCCGTTTTGCGTTAACTGTGGCCTAAACGGACATCCCGCAAATTTTTCTGGCTGTGAAGTCTATCAGAAAAAATTGCAAACGGCTCAAACAGGACCTTTAAGAAAAAGGTATAACAATTTTAATAACAGTCCTGAAACAACCACAAAGCCACCAGTTTCTACTAACCAAGCAGATACTCCTCGTTCAACACGACCAAACCTCTCCTATGCAGCAGTTGCTCGGGGAACCACTAATGCCGGAATGCCTCGGCCCCAGAACCATAACCCTAGTCCAATAAGCGCCATCGGCCAAATACTCAACCTCTCAACGGAATTGTTTGGGATTGAGTTTAGCTCTCTACTAGAGAGTGCATCTTCATTCATGAGCCATTACAATACGCTGACAACGCACGCTGAGAAGGCAAATGCATACCTTAATTTTGTGTGTAACCTTGCATCACGCAATGCACAGCAGCATTAAACTAAACTTCCAAGCCCTTAACATCAATTCTCTAGTAAGTCACGATAAGAGAATGTTTCTGGAAAATCTCTTATATAAATCAGGATCTGACATTGGTCTTATTACAGAAACGCGATTAGCAGCACATCATAAATTGCGAACGGTTAATTATAACATAATCAGAAATGATTCCGCCAGGGGAACAGCAATATTTGTGAAAAATACATTTCACTTTTCCAATATAACAATTCCGTTGCAAGCAGTGCAATCCTCGTTCATCGTGATCACATTGCTTAGCAATACAAAACGCCACATTAAACTCCTCGCCGGTGCTCTATATGTACCACCAAACGCAGGACAGGCAATGATTAATGATCTAAACTTAATTGAAGATGTGGCTGCTGAATATGATTTCGTGATTCTGGGGGGTGACTTGAACTCTAGACATACACAGTGGGGTGACTCTCGTTGCAATACAAACGGAAATATCCTACACAACTGGCTTTGGCGTGACCCACTCCCTATGTTTCAACTAATCAATGCGGGAACTCCCACTTACCCCCGTGCCTCATCCTTCCTTGACAATTTTAAAATCTCCTCGACAACACTCAGTAAAACCACACACCTCCATTGCAGCACGCTTCCCTCGATTTCTGATCACTTTGCCATACAATTGGTGATTGAGATTAAAGATACAGTGGAATATCCCGTTTTACCTAAACAAATACAAAATTTTAACCTGGTTGATTGGGCTTGGTTCAACAGGGATGTCCGTGATGCGATTAGTGCTATATATATCCCTGAAGATAGGCTCATATCTAATCATGAAATTGACAACATTATAGACAAACTAACCAAGTCTCTTACTACCATTGCTGAAAATCATGCACCTACACGTGCCCCCAAATATTTTAAATACGGTGCGTTATCTGAGACTACCTTATCGCTTGTCAGACTTCGAAACCGATGCCTGCAAAAACTTAAGAGAATATATAATAGACATTTAAATAGAGTTACTCCCCAATATGTACGAATAAAACATCAGGTACATATCATTTCAAACTTTATTAAAGCACAAATATCTGCGGAGGTGAACCAGAAATTCCAGCACACGTTGAAAAACATCAAACCGGGACCTCAAATGTTTTCTGAAATCAACAGAATCACTGGCAGAAAATACTTTTCAATAAATATCGACAAGGTAAACCTCACCAACCAGAACTCAGTTTTTGCAGACCGTAACAGCAAGCTTGAAGCCTGTGCCAACTTCTATGAGGAACTGTACCAAACTTCGGCAGAAAATTTCCCACCAAGCCAATACCACAAAGTAAATACACGCGTAGCAGAGTTCGCATTTAGCATGACGGGATCCTTCTTAACAATTTTTTACAAACAACAACCTATCTTCCAACCCAGCTGAGGGACCAAACTCTGCCTTTTTCACAAAAGAGTCCGAGATACTCGATGCCATCAACTCACTTAAAAGTAAAAAATCTACTGGAGTAGATGGTGTCTCTAATTTCTTACTAAAAAAATCTGCAAGCACCATAGCCCCCAAACTCACAATAGTTTTCAATAACTGCATTAATAATGGATACTTTCCAAACCCGTGGAAGGTTGCAAGATTAATTCCAGTTCCAAAAAAAGGATTTAACGGGGAAATTGCAAATCTCCGCCCCATATCAATACTATCTCCATTTGGCAAAATCCTAGAAAAGATTATTGCAAAAAATTTCGATTCTTATTTCGCCCCTAGACTGCCAAACATACAATTCGGTTTCACCTCCATGCACTCTACAGAACATGCTGCCCTGGTACTGCAAAATGACATAATTGTTGGGCTAAGAAAAAAACACGCTACGGTGGCCTGCGCACTGGATCTAGAGAAAGCGTTCGACAAGGTATGGACAAATGGCCTATTGTACAAACTGATTACAAATCAGTGTCCTATTCCTCTTCACAGAATCATGATTAGCTATTTAACAGAAAGAAAGCTTTTTGTGGCCATTGATAACTCCCTTTCAAAACTTGTTGACGTTAAAAGTGGAGTCCCGCAGGGTTCGATCCTTGGGCCAAAATTATTCAACTTTTTTGTGCACGACATTCCCTACAGCCCGCAAGCTCAGCCTTGTGCCTATCAGCCGAAGATTCTAATGTATGCTGATGATACCATTTTATACGCAACAGGAGAAAGACCGATGGAGGCACTGTTCGCTGTGAAAAATCATCTTAATTTGGTACTGAATTTTTTCCACACCTGGGGATTAAAAGTTAACCCCAACAAGTCTGATCTTATTTGCTTTCGCAATGCAAGTGGGAAAGGTCACTCATTTACAGTCCCTGAAAGCAAAAATATTACCCTTTGCATCAACAATACGCAAATTCCGATAAGAAACTCTATCAAGTACCTTGGCTTAACCTTCCATCACCGTCTTAAAGTTAACCCACATGCCAAAATTGTACTCAATAAAGCACTGATAGCCTCTCAACTCTTAAAGTCCCTATTTAGATCCCCGCATCTCAATTCCCAATCCAAAATCCTCATGTATAAAGCGCTGATTCGGCCGATACTCACATATGGGTTTCCGATATGGATGCAGATGTCGCCAACAATAGCCGAAAAATTTCAAGTGTTTGAGAGGAAAATACTCAGGGCTTGCTCTGGAAAGTATAGAAAAGCTAATTTGAAATACTACAAAAACTCCTTACTCTATGAATGCACGCAAATAACACAATTTCTAAACTATGTCACTAACCTAGCCAGCAAAAGAATTCAAAAACTTTCTCAGCACCCAAACCCACTTGTTAGAAAAATCGTAACTGATAATAAGGTAGCATCAGCATTGATTTATTACTATGCCTCCCCTATCGCACTGCTGGGAGAGGAAAGGGTGCAATGGCTTCAGGGATCCTCGAACAATATGCAGAAACCTTCATTCTATAACGAACCTCCGAAAAATCTGTATATTGGATAAAATAAAAAAAAAAAACCTAAGCACTCTCCAACCAAATTATGTTAAGAAAAAATATAAATAAACAAGAAATAAATAAAAAAATAGATAAGTACATCCGAATAGAACCATAGCAATAAGAAACTATTCAAACTCAATTTAAGTATATTAAGTAAAATAGACAAATAGAATAAAAAAAATCAAAAATCAAAAAATTTGCAAAAATAAAAAATTCTAAGCTAGCCCTTAAAGGTACACCACTCCTGCTTTGGTATGTAAGATTTAACATAGCCTACCCTTATCATTAAGTTTTATTATTATTTTAATTGTAAATATCAATTATTAACTTTAACTTTTTAATTTTTTTTTCTTTCCTTTGTTTTTTTATTTATTTATTTTAATTTTGTTTTACATTTTTGTTTTTAAGTTATATATTATTGTAAGTCGCTATAGAACTAAGCGATAAGTTATACGCCTGAGCAAGCGTAATGAATTACCACACGTTACCCAAATTTCTCCAACATATGTATAAATAAAATTAAACTTCACCACATAGTTTAAGTGACATAATGTAACAGTCATTAACCTACCTTGTCAATGTATTCTTAGTATAAGCTCATGTCATAGTTAAAGTCTCAATAAACTTCTGAATCTGAATCTGAATCTTTCCGATCATTCATAGGAAACTTCTATTGCGACATCACATGAGGCTGGTCTGCTACAAGTAATTGAAAAACGACAAAATCACGGTGGACGAAATTGTGATTTTGTGTGTACCGTGTCTGGAAACGTGTAAGAAAACAACTTGGGGATGAACCAACATTTAAAATCTCTATAGAATTTATGAAGAATAAAAAAGTTAATGAAAAATAACTAAATGATGGCTTTTTTAACCACAAACCGCCGTATTTAGGCGCTGAAAACCTGCTGTAACCTTTTTTTTGTCAAAAAAAAAACAACCTTTCTTGGCGCCGAAAACTTGTTGTAACTTCAGAATATTTCTGCGGATTTTTACAATGGTAGCTCATTTTGGGTATCTACATGTGTTATATAAAGTATAAAAAGTTCATAACGATCGGATTAGCACTTTTGAAATCTAGGATGGTAAATTGAAAAACGAGGCTTTGTTCGTTATAGTTATAATATATTTTCTTCAAATAAATACAAAAAAAAAACCATTAAATTCTGTATTCAATGCCCTTTTGAAACTCAAATTTAAAGCAGAGGATTTCTGCTCACTACGAGTAGTTCTCGCCACGTAAGACGACGACGTGATGTGTGTTTTCCGTTCCTTTGCTTGTTGCATTACACTTTGACCGACATTTGTTTCTATAACTTTATTATTACAGCTGCAGGTATAATGCCAGTAATTGCAATAAATTTTTTGACAATGAACTTTGCTAAGGGACCATATTCCAAATGTGAGATCGATTAGGTGCTTGGCCGAACGATTGCTGCTTTAGGTGAAAGTACCAAAGCATTGCTTCAATATTTTGTTTTGATTTTAAGTCTTCGTAGATTGCTGCATAATAATGCTAAGTGCAATAGTAAGGTGGAATTAAATAAACAATGAGATTGAAAGTCCAGTGGACCCTTGCTTAACGAACACAATCCGTTCGGGTGTCACGTTTGTTATGTAAAACGTTCATTGTTCGCAAGGTTAAAAAAATGTGTGCATTTGAGGCTAAGACAAGTACATACGGACTAAATATTTTGATTTGAATGTATTTTTATTAATGAACGTTATAATAATACATAATATAAACGTAACCATCATCTTCAAGTATTCAAAATCGGATTGAAGGAGTAAACTCAAAGAGAAGAAAAAAAATCGATAAAGAAAATATGTGTTTAAGTGTATACCTAGCTTCGCTTTGAATACAAGCTATCGAAAGTTTTTGGTGGCGCTTCAAAATTTGTTGAAATAGAGACACGACATTGTTATTGAACAAGTATGTTATCCGTTTAGCCACTGACTGATGATGTTTTTGAACAAATAACAATACAGACTCCCACGCTATGAGCATCCCTTTTATAGCACTCAAAGGTTTCTCCTTTTTCGTATTCTCTTCGTCACATAATGAATTTTCTTCTACAGCAAATTATCACTTAGTGAGACCTTCAGACGCCAGTTCGTCTGCTGAAAGTTCATCGATGTCCTGATTATTGACCTGGAGTCCTATTTGACTTACCAAATCTATAATTTAATCATCAACTGAGTAAGTGTTATGTCCGTCGGTTTCTAATGTGTAAAATATGAAATGAAAATTGAAAAAAAAATCAATCTAATGTTTAAACAAACAACAACAATTTTCATTTCATATTTTACACATTAGAAATCGACGGACATAACACTTACTCAGTTGATGATTATTCGTACTTCAATTTCACATTCGGTAAAGCTTTCGGGATTTTGACAATATTTTCTTATTTAGATCCGAATTGTTAACTATGTTTAATTGTAGTTCATTTTGTAAATAGAGACTGTTGTGTCTGCAGGAATAAGTGAGGTAATTGGGGTATTATCGATCTTATGGAGGAGATCCCCTCAATGATAGTTTACTTCGATTTGTACCTACGAATGCAAAGTTGACTATTTTTTCCTACTATTTTTACGCGGTCTCGACGAAGCAATATTTACAAGAAAAATTTTAAACCATCAGTTATTGCTTTTAACGACGTTTGGTATTTTTAGTTTCTCTTCTTTACAGGTATTAGTTCAAATGAAGAAGAAATCGGTTTCTTTTTTTTGTAAATATTTTTCTAAAGCAATTATGTGGAAACATATATCGCTTCTACATGCGGAAAATATTCAATGAATAATATATTCAGAATACTCTAATCTGAAACTGTAGAGACAGTAGCTGTGGAGAAGCTTACTTTCCAAAATAATAGAAAAAACAATTTTTTGGACATTATAAAGCAAGACAGTCACTTTCTTTGTTATTTCCTAATCCTACCGAAATGGTAAGGTGATGAAGCAACCTGTGATACTTAGGAGGAAATCTAGGATGCCGGAAAGCCCGCAAGTGAGTATAGTTAGTCCCATCTACCAAATAAAATTGATTGGGTGCAAGCAGGACGTTAAGTGAATCGATAGTTTGCGTCAAAATGTCTTAGGCTAAGGTTACCTTGGGTTCTGAGTTCCATTTAATTAAGCTGCCTTTGGATTGGATAAACAAGCACCCTACGTTTGTTTTCACACTGATTCAAGTCAAGAGCTTGAAGGGATTATTGCCGGGTTAATAAATATAAAATGGTCGTGCCCTGATAGAAGAGTGTCAATTAGGTTGAAATTTCAGCTGGTTCGTAATATTGAAAATCTTCATAATGTTTACGGATAATGCCACAAGCGAATAGAAAGCGCGTTGGTAGATAGTACATGATAATATTACTGTTTTGCTCAATAGCAATTTCATTTTCGTTGTTAGGACATTTGTGCAATGTTCTTCAGTGAAAATATTGAGTGTTCAATAGTCAGTGCACGCCAGCGTTTCACTTACGATGAACTTATTTCCTACCAAAAATGTCTTAAGGTCGAGCCAGATGTTCGTTTTTAAGGAAAGAGAAGGTATTCAGGAAAGTTCTTTTAATTTTCGAAAGAAATTAAGTATTGTAGGAAATCACATTACTGCAATGGTATTCACTGTAGTGTAGTTATGTTGGTCACGTGTATTTCAAAAGTTGGCTCCTAAATTAATTAATGATATGCGTTACTAGGCCCGAAAAAATAATATTGAGTTGTGAATTCGGGTATGTCTGGTCGTATCTGGTCTCTTTGTGACCTTAGTGATACATATAATTTATTCTGTCCATCGATTACGTGCTTCAAATTAGGAATATGGAAAATGTTTTGCTTTCTCTACTGGGGATGTATACATTAAAAGGGAAAGTAATTAAAAATTCAATGGGTTGCTCCTTTATATTACTCAATTATTAATATTAAATAATCGACTTTTTATGTGAAAGAAAAAAAGAAAGAGCATAAAGCAATATTGAAAGGATAATTCCCAATCGACTTTTAACAACGATTTATTGAAATTCACTTAAAATTTCACGAAATTCACGACTTACTTTTCAAATTTTATTTCAGCAATTACTCACACCAGTACAAATGTACACCAAGTTTCCGACATTCAATCGAAGCTTGCACATTAATTTTAGTCTATCCCCGATGGTGCGAGCAGCTGATACGGAAAAGTTTGTGTTTTCTGCTGTGGGTTAGAACTTGAGCGAATGATGGATTGAGTCAATGATAAAAGCGCGATTTTGGTATATGGGAGTGGGCATATACCAAAGCAATACACTGCCATAGTACACTCCAAATGTTTTGCAATCAATTAACCTGTTGAAATTCTATATAAAAAAAAATTAATAAAAAGTTCAAAAATAATTGGTACTCAAAATTACATTTGAGTTGAGATAGTAACTCAGTTTTAGGATTGACACAAATCATTCTAATTTATTACTTTGATAAAAATCAAAATGAAAATAATGTTTTGCAGCCAAGTTTCGCCTTATTCAACAAAATTTCGGTTGAAATTGATTCTTGTTTGTAAAGTTTGTTCTTGAAATTTTTGTGCCGTGGAGCAATCGCAAGTTATCAAACAGATTCCCAATTTAAATCCCCGACGAATGACAGACATTGATAGAGAATTTGTTTTGACTTAGTAACGTGGGAATCGGTTACTTGTTATCGGTAATTGGCGAAATGGTGATAATCGGTTTGTTTTGATTTTCACTTTGGAAGGATTTATATCGAAACAATAAATCGTAACGAAACAATAACCAATAAACGATACACAGCGAAACAATAAACGTTCATTCGAAATCTGTGATCTTGCACGTCGGATGGAAAAATTTGGATGGAACTTATGGCCTGCATGGCTCCATTGGGCGAGGTATATCAGATTATTCCGAAGTAATTGGGATGAAAGGTCGAGCTGCACCAAGTGTGGCTAACAGTGGCAGCTCCTGATTAACTGGTTCTGCCGAAATCACTCAGGTACTAATTAAGTGTTTAGAGGTGCACTGACACCACATGATTGGAAAAACAAGGAAATCTGCTTATTGATCTGGTCAGAAGGAGCAAAACTTTTGAAAACGGGGAGAATAAATTGTAAAAGGAGCAGAAGGAAGTAGTAAGCAGGTCATTCATTGACTTCAGGATGTATGTATGTAGACATGCATTGCCAAGAACCATAATTTCGAGGACTTAAACGCACAAATGTAGAGCATGATGCCAAGTAGACTTTCTTGTTTGGGAGATTTCCATATGCACCTTCCCATGCTTCAGGTATCAGAGTTCATACCTTCAAGGTGGGGTTATTTCGCTCCGGCAACGCTCCGTCCAAGACCGGCGTGGGCGCCAATAATCTTCCTGACCGGAAACCCCTAGCGCTGAGTGGAGCTTGACTGGCCGCAGAAGCCAGACCCCCGAAATTCTTGGTGGGTTCTCACCACTCCGATCTTACTACGCCGCAATCGAATATGTAACTCGCACGTAACTCACGTTCCCTGCACACTTTTATATGAAATAAATGGAGATTGACTTATACTTTAATGGAATGTAATGTTACTCTTAATTTTTTATCTTAATTTGAATAAGCAAACAACAAAAATTTACTGCTTAACTACTCTCAAGTGAACAATATGATGGAGGCTCTCAAGCTTTTTCTTGTTGAAGACCTCGTTTCACTAATCCTTCCTTCTTCTACGTGCTGGTCTCGATAACCTCGGTCAACTACTAGCGCCGCTCTTATCGTTGGGGCAAAATTTATCATATAGTTCTCTTTTCCACCGCCACAATCGTCATTTCTCTGACTTCATCCATACCTATGTACTATTATTCTCATTATTATCCTTATTGGCATAATTATATTTTGCTGGGAGTCCGACACTCAGCGCGTTAAAAAACCTTAACCTACCAAAAAAAACTATAACACTAAATTAGAGGCATTGAATGTGTTGCGGACCTCAAAGAAGTAGAAAAGTCTATTAGACAAACCATTCCTACGAAGACAGCTCTTGAGTAAGCTTGACGCCTACCAATACTAGAGGGTAGAGGATCACGATAGTAGATATCCCAGAAAAAGACGCAGTGCAACTGCTGGCGCCGAAGGGTAGTGTTTTAGTTAAGGACACATTTTCCTTAACTACAAGGGATCAAACCGAAGCAAACTGTGCTGCAAGTGTGGCACTCTCGGCCAAAAGGTGAGTGAGTGCACACATACATATACTAAGTTGCATGTTGTGCAAAGCCAAGCATGGCCTAAAACCTGGGGATTGGGCTCATATTTCTGGAAGTGGAAGGTGCCAGGAGTTGAAAAAGCCACCAAGCAAGAGAAAAGTCAAAATATGATTCAAGTTCATATCAGCAGATCAACGTACATTGTGGTGCAATCGTACACAACTTACTCCACCAGATTGTGAAGAAGAAATTTTTTTAACCTGCTGCTGATATCTGAACAACATCATAGTAGGGAGGCGATTGGATGGTACTGTGACTGATCAGGGTGCGGGTGCTCCCAGTTTAGATTTCCTTCGGCGGGGATGGATGTGGGCTGATCAGGTGAGTGGGTATGACATTTATCAGGGTCCATGTCACGTCAAATGGGTCACTTTCATCCTTTCCGCACAAGCTCGATGAACTGGAGGAAGTTGTTTTGAGTACGAATGGTCGAATCCTTGTTGGTGGTGACTTCAATACCATGAGGATTAGATGGTGTAGTGACTACCGACCTGAAGATGGTGCCACCATCTTTTTCCCGCAGGCGAAAGTTCAGCGGACAGGTCGAAAGTCAGCTGACCTACGACCTGGCGACCACTTCAGGTCGGAAGACAGTTTTTTTTTGATTTCCGGAAGAGAGAGGTGCAGGCATGGCTGAATAAATGACAATTTTGCGTCTTTGTTAAATAAAATCGGTAAATTCAGTGCCAAAATATCAAGTGAGGAACGTAAACTCAAGTTAAATACCGGCGTTCAGTTTCCCGTGCGTTGTAACATCATTTTTCCGCGAAGAACGTGATGCATCAACAAGTTGTCAACAGGTTTCGAAGGTTCAACTCGCTAATCACTTCCTAGATTGATTCACACCTAAAAGTAGGGTTATTCGACCTTTTTAGCGTGTAGGGATCAGTTTTAAACATCTCAAGAAGGCGCCGCCCGAATGAAGACAAGGCGAATGAACATCTTTCAACCAACTGGAATTTTTATCGTAAACATTAACAACTGGTGCACGGGACGGTTCAGCTTATGTTTTACGGACGTATTCCTTGCTGCTATCAATTTGGTTGATCGATTCCGCAATCGGATGACGGGGAAACCGAGACATATAGCCTGCATCAGTGTGGCACCATTTCATTCGGCCATTAAACAATTACAATTGGAGCGATCCATTTCGATGGTGTAGCAACAATATCACAGGTTGGCTGCACTGCTCGCGATTTGGAACGTATGGCCGGTGTTTTGAGAATAAACTTGGTGTCCAATTCGGTCATTCACCAGAAACAGTTCTCAACTTTGTACGTGTCTACTATATTCTATTCAGACGTCTGCCAATGGAAATGGGAGGGTGTTCATTGATCAATTCGATAAAGTCAGTAAGTTGGCAGATTTTAATTTAGCATTAGTTTGTAATCATATTGAAATGCATTTGGGCAAAAGCTATTCAATGCAAAGTCCAGAGATTAAAAGACTTGCTGATTATGCTGTATACATGTATCTACCATTGAAATACACCGTGGAAGCATGATTGATGAAAATATTACTCGCTTAAGAACAGAAAGCTCAAGTTCCACAAATATCAAGAAGCAGCCGTTTAGTGCAAATAATTTAGGTTATAAGCCATATAATCTCAATTAAGGACAGGTTTTAATCAATAGCTGAAAAATAAAAAAAAATAAAAATAAAAAGTTAATTGTGCTACATAAAGTTTGGACACCATTCGAAAACGGGAAAAGTATAATTTCGAAGAAGACAGAAAAGATTGCGAACTATTAGTATTTCTTCGGTTATTTATGTTAGCGTTTTTAAATATTTTTCGGACATAATGTCTGCTTTCTCTGTTTAAATCAATTTGACCTGTGCATAGTTATTTATCTATATCAAAAGTTTTGGCAAAATTTTGTGGCCTATCGAAAATGTTATTGATCACATAAAAGCAAGATACAAGAATCAAGCATCCAACATAGTTAGACAATATTAAACGCTTGCGGTTCATTATAGTGTGTTGGAAAGCACAAGTCTAAATCAATTTCTTAGCAATCTGCTAAGATAAATTTGAAATATATTGAAGAGGAATTATTGTGAGATTTAAAAAAAAAAAAAGTAGAGTTAAGCAGTTGAAAATATATTTGATGGTAAAATATTTTAAATTTAAAATGGATCGCTTCCTCCTTGATTTGAACTCATTGGAGATTTCGACACATCAATGAGAATCAATTTAAGAACTTGTAAAAATTTTTGAATACTTATATTGATAGTGGAAAAGAAATATTCATTTGTGTAAGAATAATGTGCAATTCAAAAGTTTGTTATAAACCCAATGAATGATTAAGAATAATTTTTTTGAAGTAGGTTAAGCAAGTATGTGTACACATATAATAGTATTTCGATGTTTCTGCTTCACTATCGTGCTTTCTTTTAATTTGATTTAATCAACAGTGGACTTAATATAGCGCGATTCTGGTACGTTTGTCTGACTTGCATGAATTGACCTATAAAGCGTTAAAATTTTACATAAATTTTTAAGAACCAGAATTAAAATGAAGTGCTAAAAGAAAAAACCACATTCTTTCCTTCCAACAACCTTTTCTTTCAGGTGGAAATGGCGCGAAGGTAAGTGCAGGATGATGTAGGGTTGACAATGTGTTTCGTCGCTCGGGTTCCGCGGTGCTGTAGTTTTGTTCCGGTAATAATTTGTAGTCGTGTTGCGGACTACTAGTTCGGTTTTTCGGGTTCGCGTGTTTTACGGTCGCAAAATTAAAGTAGTTTGTTTTTAGGCACCGCGGTATATCGGTTCGCGAATGCGCGTTAGTCGGGGAGTTTGATTCTTTGATTGTATCTTGATGGTAAAAAATTAGAGTAAAGTAACGTAATTTGTTTAGAAACGTCGCGTAGTAAATCGGGCTTTTCGGTGGCTGGTTCAAATGGAACCAAGAGCGGAAGTTCACTTGGGTCCGACCCAAATCCTCGCCGCACTGAGCTAGCTAGCCAGCAGCCACCACGCGAGGGAACTTCCGAGTGGCCGAGTTGTTGACCCACGGGGTACGACTCGTTGCCACGTCTCCAGGACTGCACGTCCAATTGTCGGTGCGAGGCCGACTTTCATCCCGAGTCGTCGCCGTGACGACCTGGGATTCAAAATCCATTACAATGGTTAATGCCTCATTCAGATTTCAGTGGAAAACGAAGCTTAAAAATGATTTCAAGGAAAGAACTTGACGTCCTGAGCATTGGAAATATCTTTCGACAGAGAAACTGGTTGGTGTCCATCCCGGAGTCGACGTTTGCTTCGGAGTCCCTCGTGCCAAGGATACACATATGGAATGTACTGTAGGACTACTTAGCGATCGATCATCAGTAAATTGCATTCGAAATTGGCGAGCTTGCTGCTCGACGAGTAGTAACCCACCCTCAGCTGTAGTCTGGATCATTGCTAAAATGGATGTTGACGCAATTGCCGGAGCTCTCATGAGCGGTGAAGCAATGACGGCGACACTGACGGGGAATAGTGGAGTCGCAAGCTGAAAACATAGTGAACTCTACCGTGAGTCTCATGGTGGATTTCACGGCTTGTATGCCCGAACGCTGGCAAACAAATCAGCCACAAAGCTCATTTGTAGGTTGATCAATGAAGGCAAGGCAAAAACTCCCTAAAAAGGTTTTAACTCCCCCTTTGGCTTGTTATGTGAAAGCTCGGAGAATCACGGAAATCACGCCCGGAGCAATGGGACAAGGTTGTTTAGGGACTTCCCCTGTACATGTTATCCGTTCGTGTGCTTCATATGAGGAATGTGCCATTGTGTGTCCGCTGCTTATCACCATTGAGTTGCACGATAAACAAAAAGACAACAGGACCCGACCGCATCCCAGCAAAAGTGGTACAGCTTGTATATTAAATTTGCCCTCAAACTTTCCTCAGTACAATGCTTGCCCGCAGGAGATTGTCCTCCCAAAATATTAGAAGCAGGCGAGGCTTGGGCTGATCAGCTAGGAGAAGGGGACACGGAGCAACCATCTGCATATCCGCCACTACGTATGTTGAACTTTTCAAAGGTCAGGATTTTTTTATTCACATTTTGGCATTGGTCACAAAAAATATCAGCATATGTTTGTAACTCCTAAAAAATGGATACTTCTGCGCTGTTAATGAAATCTACGCATTAGTACATTTGGAATGAAAAACCAAAACATTTTAGATTAAGTATGCTAATAGCTATCGCACATACAAGGATTTTGATCTTAAATGTAAAAATGGCAAATCGACAACGAGCGAGAATGATAAAAAAATACTTTTTTTCACCAGAAAAAATACTTGAAATCAAAATATTATTATAGTTTGCGGGAGAGATACACATTTTGTAAACAAGTGGTTAAAGTTTCATATGGATAGGTTCAACAGTTTCGGATATTCCATCAACAAGAGGTTGAAAAATGTTGTTTTGAGAAAAACTCGTGTAAAGTTATTTTACATGAAACATCGTGAATGAAACTTACCTACACCTGACACCTGATTTTAAGGCTCATGAAAAAAAGGAAATAAGTTGAGGTGCTACTGCTTCAAAATTCAAAACAGAACTGCCACAGAAAAATGCTAGCCGTCGATTCACAGTTGTAGATAGAAAGGTTAGAAATCTTGTGCGCTCGAGCGATGTATTTAGTATGCAACGAGAAATACAGTTATGTTGATTCGATTTTCCTTTGACACAATAATTATAGATGATTATTCTCCCAAAAATAAAAAATGCAATTCAAAGTCGAAATAACTAGACTAGATTACTGCGGATAGATGTGATCAGTGCATAGTTGCAATGAGTGGAAGAGAAGCTCCCTGAGAGACGTCCTCACTCGTCCATTGCACAGTGTCCTTTTCTTACACGACAGTGGGCGGCGACATACAGCAAAGGTGACTCAAAAAAATCTGGAGCTTGGATGTTCTGTTCTACCTCATTAAACTTACTCTCAGGATCTCCCCTCAACAGATCACTGTCTTTTCTGTTCTTAGCATAACTTTCTGAATGGAAAACGCTGCAATACTGAAATGCTGAAGAACGAGTAGGGCAGGCTGTTGAAAACTTTTTCCAGTTCAGGCCAACCAGATTTTACAAGGAAGAAATTGATAAAGTACGCAAAGGCTGAGATTGGGCTATAAATGATGAAGCAGAGCAAAATAAATGTCTGAGAAACAACGGAAGTTACATATGACTGCTCCTAATAGAATCGTTTTATTCATACATTAATCCATTTAATGAAAACATGATTTGAATGAATCACACTCCAGTTTTACACAATCTGGGCATGGTTCTAACACTGATTCGAAATGCTGGTATTCAAAACGAATCTGGAGTAAACTCGAAATCAAAAGTGATTTCATGGCTTCACCGCGTATCTCTAATAAACAGAAATATTATCATTAGAAAGGACACACCCAGTCAAGAGAGTAATAGCAATTGTTGAACACAATCACGTGTTTATTGTTATCAAAGCTATCAATATATTAATTCTCAACTAGTCTGTCTAGCAGACATGATGGTATGTTACACGTGATTTCCTGAACGACTACAAGGAAGACAAAGTCTAAATATAATAATCATGGTATAGATAACAACTTTTTTTTTCTCAAAAACATTATTATTTGGCTGGAATCATGTCTAGTGATAATTAACTACGATTTAATTCGCACGACCAAATTTTTCGAGTTCACATCTAGAGATTGTAGCGAATGAGATTTGATTTTGAAAAATGATTCACGCCTTAATTTCGTGGTTATGGCACCGATCAGACGTTGGAATCTCACGGATACGTGTGATATGAAATCTTATATGTAATCTTTGCGTAGCATGCAAAGCAAATATTTCATGCGTGTACAAATTTGCTGGAACATTTCTTTTGTGAATGAAAGCTTATCATCTTTTAACAAGATGATCATTCCTTCCTATTTAATCCTATTAAAAAAAAAAAAAAGTCGAACTAAATTGCCGGACTTCTATTACGCGTGGACAACTGATAAATAACGGGTGATTGTAGTTAGTGAATTATTGATAAGGATTCGAATAAAACAGAAAGAAACGAGGAATTAGGGAAATACTTGAATTTTGGACTGCAAACGACGATTTCCCAAATTAAATGACGCTAATTTTTTCGTGTTCAAATTGAGCCTTTAAAACGTGGTACATCGTTCGGCACATCGTTTTGAAACTATCAAACATTATCACTTTATTTTCTTTACTTTATATTCTATCACTTTATATTCTTTCGTTTTAGGTCTTTATGAAATTATTGTTTATTTTGAGATTAAGATGAAATTAATGACGTGAACACTTCTCATGAACACTGAAAAAAAATATTTCAAGGACTGAACCACTTTCATCTATCTAACTTTTATGTTGAACTATTTCTACTATTTTATATCAATTTGATAAATTATTGACATTGTCTACTATGAACGATTGACGAATAGATTTTGCGATGTGTGTGCCGTTGATTTAAATTTATGCCATTGAAGTAAATAAATAATAGTAATATTTACACATTAAACTTACAGAAACATATTATTGTTACGAGAATATATTTTCACTATAAAAACAATTGCTGCTAAATGCTATGTAAAATTGTTGGATTCATACTTAGCATTTGAAACTTAAATTGATTGTTAGAAAAAGAATAGTGTAATGTTTCCGTAATATTAGGTTATGTGGGCCACTAGTACTTGACGGGGGCGTTATGTGGGTTTATAGGACTTAATTTGCCACCTCTTTGAAATCTTTGATATATTTTTTTCAATAATGGAGTTTTCAGCATCTAC
Source organism: Stratiomys singularior (assembly GCA_954870665.1). NCBI lineage: Eukaryota > Metazoa > Arthropoda > Insecta > Diptera > Stratiomyidae > Stratiomys > Stratiomys singularior. Next base: position 22,196,097 of record OX940881.1, on the reverse strand, counting down.
TTACATCGGCAGTATCGTTGTCCAGGATACTTTGTAGTGCAAAAGCTGGTGTTACTTCAGACCAGCTCAGAACTCGCTATACAACCCTAAAAAGGCTGATTCAAAGCTAGTTTATGGACTCTTCTCCACTGTTTACCCATTATTTCGGTACATCACAATGATTGTCTTCAATTATTGTTAGCCTTTTTTGTGGTTGGGAGGTGGAGCTTATTATGCTCTGCATTTTTGACTCCCAATGACATACAGTATTTGAAATAACGTCTTAAAACCATCCTTGTCACACCGAAAGCCTAGCAAGTAATTGATTGACATATTTCTTTGGACTGAGCTTCTTTTGCTTCACCTTGCCACGCTTTCGAATCAGAGAGATCCACCTTTCAACAAGGATTATCAGAGAGAGGCCCTACCGATTCCCGTGCGCTGACAAGCGACCGGATGTTAAATTCATTGTAAGAAGAACAACCCACTCACAGTTCCATTTTTTCTTTGATACTAGCATCTTCCCAACCATCTGGAGAGAACTCACTTCATGCAAACGATGCTTCGCAGCGAACAAGGTGTGGAGATGTCATCCGCGATCCCCAGGAAAGGAGACCGAAGTAGCAAATGGAGACAGTGGTTTCTCCATGTTGTGCAGGCATACCTATCCCTCGCTCAGAAGTTATGTCAGGTAGTTCTCAGTTTCTTCGTGCTTTCGGTGGAGCTACATCCCCTGTCTCTTGATGAGTCGCAAAGTCCATCTACCTCGTATCTCGTTTTTCCACTTTACTTAGCACAGAGCGGGAGTCCTTCCATTCTGATTTTATGGAGAATTCTCTCTACCTTCATTCCGCACTCCTTAACAGGTATATCCTGCTTCCTTCAAGGAAGGAGCACAACCGGTTACATACCTGCGATCACTAGCACTGCCGGCTCAACGACAATGCGGTATGCAAACGAGACCCGCAGAGGATTATGTCCCATACCTGCATTAGCTACTTTTCATACGAATCCTTGCTGTGCCTCCTTACTTTTATGATAACCGTCACCACAGCGTAAGGGTGACTTTTCCCAGAGACAGACAAAGACACCCGAAAATTTATATTTGATCGTATTCTTAAACAACAGTTTTGAGGAGATAACCCTTGTTTTTTAGTGGCAATCGTTCGGGTTGGCTGTTTTTCCTTGAGAAAATTTAACAAATCTAAATTGAATTCTACTAACTCTGGTTGAATAACGTGAGCTCGTAAGTTCGAAGTTTTAGCGTTGTGTGCACATACGTTTTGACTTAACCATAAAAATAAAAATTGAGCTTGGCTTCGACTCACCTTGCTCGTGAGAGCTCTTCCCGCAAATAATCATGCATTGCATTTGATTTCTCTGTATTTGGCGATCCAATTGGCATTTTTCAAGCGATACTACGTTAAATTACGGCCTCATTAAAATATCAAAAATTATAATTCTCTTTTCGGTTCCTTCAATGTGGTTTCTTTGGATAATTTTTTATTTTGATGGCCCGTTTGTTTGCTTCTTAGGAGATGATATGCTGATCCTTTTTGTTCATATCAATGGCAGCAGAAAAACTTAACTTAAAAGAAAAGTATTAACTTAATTGAAAGTATTAACTTAAATTAAAAAATTGACTTAATCATTGCTCTTTGGTTCCATGTGTACTATCAATTTCCTTCTATTTTCCTTCTAATGTGCAAAAGCTAGTACGGAAGATTTGATAGTATCTGTTCACATACATATTCTTTATTTCTAGAGAGAGCGAGCTCCTGGAAAATATTGGGCGTAGATATACCAAAACCTTTGCACGCAGTAATGATCTTAAACAGATCTAAAATAAGAAGCTGTCATTTCAGAGGGAATAACGCTGAAATTTTGTGATGCATACCCTATTGAAGAGCAAAATTGTAGAAAAACTTATTTCGTTATGAAGCTTCCAGGATGTAATGCTAGTATGAATCTGTTCCTGTCACTTTTTTATGAGCGCAGGCTGGGAGTCACTACAAGTGGCATCGCAGCTGTGTGCAATCAAGGGACCTATTCCAATATAGTAGGATCATCGTCATCCATCTCGTCATGGAGAGGTGATGGAAGGTACTTGGATAACGCAGTTACAAAGAGAAGAAAGACTCAAAATCTATTGGAATTCGTAATTACAAGTTGAACGCGTAAATCACTCCAGTAGCAAATATACAGGCGATTTCAGATTATTTTGGACTATCCAAGGCTTAAGTCACCTCAAAAAGACCAAACCTTGGTTGCAGTGAAATGAAATAATATTTTAGGCGAAATCTTAACTTAGTCAAAAATAGGCCTCAAGTTAACGATTGCTGCAACAGTTTATTGAAGGGTTGATTACTTTTCTTAAAACTTCAAAGCAAAAGGATTCTCTTAGCATCCTTTTACATGTGTTCTTATGAAACCATGCACGATGCAGTTCAGAGCAACACTTGTATGTATATATCGGAAATGTACCTTATGCTTATAGTTTGATGGCACTGATTGGATTAATGAGTTTCCCCCGTTGAAAGGTTGCTACATTTTTGATTATTTTTTTGAATCCGATCATTAAGATGCTCGCAAAGGTCATTATAGTAGAACGAGCTGAAGATGGCTGTATGCAGCCGAAACGCGTCCTCGAGATCAACGAAGCAAGGCCCGGCGGACCCAAGCTACCCAAAGTTAATTTTGGCCTGCGGCAACACCAAAACGAACGTCATTATAGTACCTAAACCCCAAGGTGCTAATTCTGCTCGTGCTTTGTCTTACCAGATAAATTGTTCGCAGCTATAGTTTTTGTTTGGGAGTTCTTTTTTGTTTTGTTTGGGAGTTTTTTGGTCCTGTTTCTTAGTTCACGATAGAATCTGATTGTTTCATTATGTGTCACTCTAGATTCTTTGCATTTCCTCCTCGTGAGCATTTATTGCTTATATCCTTTTGACGAAGTATTTTTGTGGGGTTGGTGGGGTGATCATATAATCTTCAATTGAATTTATGCCTTTTAAAGTACGTACTTGTGACGAAAAAATTAAAGTGTCATCCGCGAATTTTCGTGTTTTTCTCTACTGACGGAATTGAAATATCGGCTGGTTATATTATATAATACTAGATATTGGATGGTTACATTGAAATTGTCGGTTTTGGACATATTAAAATATGTAAATTTTTTAAATAAAAGGTATTATATTTAACCTTGAAAATAGTTACCATTGGCATCCATGACTCGTTGCCAACGTTGGTATTCAATATATTCCTGTTTGATAATAGTCTCTGTCTCGCCCATCGAAGAAATTTCGTAATGCTATTTCTAAGTCCTCTCAGTTGGTGAATTGTCGTCCTCGCATGAAGTTATCCATCGCCCAGAAAAGGTGAAATCTGACGGCAAAATGTCGGGGAATATGGTGGATGTGGTAAAGTTTCCCAGCCAATTTCCTTTATGATGTCCCTAGCGAATGCCGCTGTATGTGGTCGTGCGATATCCTGGAGGAACAAGACTCCCTTCCTATTCACAAGCGCCAAATGCGTACGTTGCAATACCAGATTAACTTCTTTTAATTGCTGAATGTACACTTCAGCTGTAATGCTTTGGCCAGGTTCCAACAGTTGATACCACACGATGCCGATGTGATACTACCATGCACACAACAGGGTCTTCCACTGATGAAGGCTTGGCCTTGAGATAGTTTACTGTCGTTCCCGGTGCGGTATCGGGCAAATCATCTTTGAGCTGTACATTCTGACACAATATCGTCTCCAAATGCGTCACATATCCTGCGGGCAGCCGTTGCGGCATTTGTCCGTAATTTGAACTCGTAGTAGAGAGCACACCTTACTTTTACAGTTTCACTGACCATCTTTACACTGCAATATTTTCCAAAAGACTTAACACATTTGAATCACATCCCTTTTCAGGTAGGTATACGGATTCCGGGAAAATGACCTGACGTTCTGGAATAAAGAGGTATACAGATGAGTTATCCCTCAACCGACACTTTCAATGCAAATACCCAATACAATAGGTTTGTATTATACGATAGTGGGCCTTCCACTGAGCCTTGTGGCACATCAGATGAAACAACTTGTTTCGATAGTATTCTGAACGGAGAAAAGTGTTCTTACAGAAGAGGATAATGACAATTCAAACTGGTTTATTTGGAAACTCTAGTTGGATGATTTTTAAATTAGACAGTTATGCTAAACAGCTTTTTCTCGGTCGTGGCCAGCGGCTGCTATTGGAACTTCTCTAAAATTAAGGTGTGACGCGATATCTTTATGAAGGCAAGAAGTTGCATTCTATGTGCCGTGCATAGCCTTAAATCCATGTCAGTACTCTGGGATCAATTGTTCTTGATCAAAGTATCTTGTTAACATCTGGAGTCACCGTTTTCAACGATTTGTTCGAAGTTAGAAAGCATGGACATTGCCGGAAGTTTGAAGGAAGAAAGCCTTTTCCAATTTTAAGGATTGGAATAATTTTCACATTTTACCATTGATGAGGAAAGTACCTATGAATTCAGCAGTCGTTGTATATTATGAATTTAATAATGAATGAGTTTAATAATGAAGGATGTCAAGTGTATTAGTGCAGGTGTATTAGTAGTTTACTATTGGGTCAACAAGATATTTTAGTGTTAAGAGTTAGAATAAGAGAGATTAAATTGTGTTCAACTGTTGATTAGTGTGTGATTACATTGTGAAGGAGTGGTTGCCTTGCTTGTATCTGGAGATTGCTCTGATGTTCGAACGTTTAAGTGACAATGGAGGCTTTCTGCAAAAAAAGAAGCCATTGCTAGAGGTGTAATAACTTACTCTTCGTTAATAACGACCTTTTCTACAGAAAGATCAAATTTTCCAGCGAGAATATTGATTTATTTGATATGCTAGAACCTTTTTATATGAATTGTAGGCATTGAATAATACTTGCTGCGAAAGTTAAAGGTCAATTCTTTAATCCAAATGCTAAGACAATTAATCCTCGCAAGAATGTTTGTATAAAAGCTGTTTGTTCGGTTCCGATATCTGTGATAAAGTCTTTTTAATTGATCGCTCCATTGATTTTTCACGTTTGAGTGATTTACAATATTTTCAGAAAGAACGTCGTGTTAAGATGTTGGTGGGTGGAAAATGTTGGGAATTATGTCATTGTTCGCTGTATTTAATTGACTATTGTAGAAATATTCACTTGACAGTCAATTTCTTTTTACATAGATTTCTGTCTTCGGGGGAGATGATAGGTTTAAGCTTCAATCCGATGTCACCCCGTAATGTAGAAAATTTCAAAGACTTGGACGATGGAGATCTGTTTGCGGTGGATTGCAATGCTTTACAAAAGATACAAGTTTGATGTTCCGTTTGGTTGCAAAATTATCGGACGAGCCCGTATGGATCGTGCATTCGGGAAAGTTTTCAAGAGACTTTCCGACTTTAAATGATAATCAAAGATTGAAGAGCTACTAACTCTTGTGAGGGGAGCCGAAAAGATAAGCTCCAAATTCAGCTAGATGGTTTCTTGTGCAGAGCCAATAGTACAAGATTCTACCTTTGGAGCTTAAAATCCAGTCCCCAAAGAGAGTGTGCCTGCAGTTGAGATCTTCATCAATGATTATGTTTTAATGTACCAACGTAAGATTTTGAAGCGCTCCAAAATCAGTTTTCAAGTTTCCTGTAGAGACAGAGGCAGGAATGTATGAAGAAATAAGGATTTATCTGGCGTTCTATGTTTTAACTAAAACAGATACAGCAGACCAGCAGGTGAGACTTTCAATAGGAACTTCCACAATCGCCAAGTGCCTTTTTATTATAAGGAGTATATCACTGAATGAATCACTCCTTAGTACTTTTTATTCTGTAAATCTTGATATGTGTTGCTTTCTTAATTATGCCTCTGGGATGCAAAAAAGGCTATTTCATGAGAATCCAATAGTTTTTGCGCCACAACTTTCTCGTCCTTAGACACTAAAGAGTAAGCGTGAAAAGTCAACACCTATAGTTCCATTACTTGAATGACAGTCTTTATTTGATTGACGTCAACTTGTCCTTTGAAGGAAATTAATTTTAGACATTTGCGGATTTGATTTCGGCGTGGAGAAGATGGAATCATATTCGGCTGTTAGGATCGATCTTTTCAGCGTTTATATCTCTTGCTATTGCTGCGTTAGTTACCCCTGGCTTAATAGAGCGCTGACCTGGCTGCAAGAGTGGCGATTCGGTGTGTTTGTAATGATTTTGGTATGTGTATTTTGTCGATCTTGCAAGGCTCTGTATGTTGGACACCCGCACACAGGTGCATTACAGGTGCTACAGTTTGTGATTAAGGTCATCTTTCGTTAACTTAAGAGCAGGTGCATTTAGCTCATCTGTGCATTATAGTGCAGTTTTCGGCAACATGACCAACATTTGTATTTTGCATTCCTTTCTTCGAATGAAGTCGATCGTTACAATCTTTAATGAATTCACAAAACACATTTGATTTCTCAAGGTTCATCATTAGTCGTGGTAGTCTTTATAAATTTAACATAGTTTTGGCGTTCCAGGAAGAGATATCTCTAGGAGACCAAGTTCTGACGTGTAAGAATGTAATTTCTATACTTTCATTTGTTTTTCAGTTTTTTTAGGCAACATATGGTAAATTGAGAAAATTAGGACATTTGAACCTCTTACACATAATGAACACCTGCTGATGTGGTGGGGGTAATAAGGATTTATCTGAATTAATTTTAACATTATCAGTACAAGTGTAATAAAAAAACATTTATTTGAGCAGGTGCCACCTTCTCAACATTTAACGATGACCCGCCAAACCTTCACTTGAAACACAGGTGTATTCACATGAGCAGAGAAGGAGATAGAGACAGATTACCAGTGAATTCCATGTATAAAACTCAGGTGTACAATTTTATTGGCCACCTGAATTTCCGCTCTTATTCATCCTGAGCTTTCGAACTCAAATTCTTCCATTCACGTTACTTTATTTTATCTTTAGAGTAACCTAATCTAATTGTTCACGCCACACAGTAATGATTTTCATTTAGGAAATGAAATTTTAATCCCGAAACACATTTCTTTTATCAAAAAAATCTGTTAATATCACTTAGCTCTACTTCTCAATGCATGGCGCATGGTATAATTGCGCTGTAAATTTTATTAATTATTAAACAAATCAATAGATTTGATCGATATGAGTAGTTGCTAAATTATGTCAATAAAGTCAAAGAACGTGAACGACCTTGCATAATGGCGTTAGATATGAAATTTATTTAATAAATGTAGATATACCTATGAAATGCATTAAATTTACGCATGGTTTTTACCAGACGGGCTACATCTCCTTATCTATCATTCAAACGATCCTTTGATATAACAATTGGTATCTGAAACAATGAACGATTATTAGCCCAACAATGAATTTCTCGATACGTTTTGATTAAAAATGTTATCAGCTCGATGGTGTCGTTAAATGTTAATGTTCGTCAAAATAATTTCTTCAGATATCAAAGATGTTAAATTGTTGTCTAGACGTTTGGATTACAAACGGGATATTCCAGAAAGTTATTTCAAAGGAAATTTTTTATAATTGCTCCCAATGTATGTTGCAATCATAGTTTACAACTTCATCATCTTGTCGAAAATGTGAATTAAATGATTTCAAATTATCGAAAATCGAAGGAGAATTCTGTGTTTTCCCACTATGAGTTTTTAGCTGCAAGCTGTAGCTAGGATTTGTGAAATTAACTTACTAGTCCACTATCGGCGGGAAACACCGTGAGCTTGAGTCACTCGTCCAGTGCGCGAAAATTAATGAAGTATGTAAAAAGTTCACTTTGTAGGAAACATATAATATCTTCATATATAAAATAGGATTACCTAGAAGTTGCGGTATAGGTATCACATGGAATTTCAAAGATATAGGTGAAATTTAGAAGAAAAAGTTAAGTCTTGTTTATGTTTTCTTTTAGTTCATTTAGTTTATTTAATTTATTTAACTTTAAAGTAGTTAGTTTAGTTTTAAGACTCCATGTAGTAAGAAAAATGCGTAATTATATTTAAGAGTATTTTATTATTTAGTTTCAAGTTTTTAAGTCGCTGATGAAGACCGAACGATCACGGTCGAAAATCGATTCCGCAAGGTAAATAAAAAAACATAAAATTAAAAGGAAGGTTTCTTTATTTCTAGCACAAAAATATTTTATGAAGATGGAAGCAATAACAAGTATTTTAATTACTCTAATATTGTCCTTAATGTTTTAGTAATTTTGAAAATACACATTCCTCTGAAGGGGAATCTGAGAAAATTTACATACATAAAGTTTCTTTTAATGGCCAGTCCATACACGACATACTGAAAGATCATTAGTGGGGGCAATAAAGGAGACTATACTACATAGTCCCCCATTCCTTAGCATAACTAACACTTCGAGCAAACCCCCAAATCGAAATTTTGTAGATGCATGGAACTTTGTAATAGAAACTGGTTGGTGATAAAGACGAAGAGATTAAAATTCGTATTGAAATTCTTTTAAGTTAATTTTCTTTTCACAACGAATTTCATATACTATAACACTGGGAAATTTGGAAAAAAAATATTTTTAGCTCAAAATACTAATCATCGCCATCTCTCCACTGACCTACTTCGTTTAATATTAAGCTCTCTATCTTACAAAGCTCTCTGTATTGGCTAGATAGGGTTTTCGTTTATTGTCCTTAATGGTGCGCATGCAGAATGTTACTGCTTTACCAGTCAAAAATTTTTCACTATAGGTTTTATAAAGGTTTTATAAATGTTTTGCTATACGTATTATTTTTAATATGCAACACGCTGTTTTTAAAGAGCTTTCATAAGCCCATGGTCGTTCCACTTTAAACGCCTTAAAAGTTGAGTCAGCTGCAAGCTATTAAGCAACCGCAATTGAGCTGACTTATAAAAAAGACAATTGAGCTGACTTATAAAAAGGAAAATTTATATAACTACTCGTTAACGTGATGCGGGTCAAGTAATTTCTTTCGTAAAAAATATTTTTAATTTTTGAATGTAATTTGCGATTTTATATTTAAATGTATCTAGCCTCTCCTTTCTTTCCTTCCAAATTTCAAGGCTTTTAAATGCATATTGAAGGAGTCAAGTCCGCACTTTCTGCCGGAGTTATGTAAGAATCTTTTATAGGCTCTAAGAGTAGTTATAAGTTCTATCATAGCATTGGCCTAAACAATGCTAATACTCACGGGTGGCTTGTTTCAGACAGATATAGAAGAGCATAAGTAGTTTTATGTTTGTATTGCGCTTTTACCTTAAAGCTAAGAGAGGAATTTTTAATTTTTTACACAAAAGGACATATAATTTACTATTACAAACAAAGATCCACTCCTGTTCTCTTAGATCCTGTAGGATCAGGTGTTTGCTTGTTGGTTCATTCTTTGTGGCTGCGCAGTGGTAATAGTCTACGGGTACATGTGCAAGAAGTTTTACAGGTTTAGTTACTCTTGAGTTCTATGGAAAATATGGACAGAGTTGATACTGAAAAAAATCATGCAATGGAAATATGTTCACAGTCAGAAAACTCGAGCGTTTAATACTTTATTTGAGTCGTGATTAATTAAAATAAATCAAATCAAATAAAAAAAATATTTAAGTTGGGTGTTAAATAAAAAATAATAGAAAAATTAAGGACATTCTATACGGAATACCCCAAGCAATTCCAATTTTGTAAGTGAAATTCCCTAAAAATAGTTATAGTGGTACCTAAAGGATATGATCAAAGTAACATGTTGTAGCTGAAAACATCCTAGCATTCACACTTGTGTTTCCAGTTGATATCTGTAGTTAAAATTATTTTTGTTTAAATATTAGGCTCAGTTTCAATGAAAGAAAAGAAGCTTTGCCACCTGAGTTTTTAAATTATAGTTCTTTATTTCTTATGGAGTTAGTATTTAATAGCTGAACTTAATAGCTATTTATTTTCGAACCCTATTAATTTCAAATATTTAAAATTGTTCCTCTATTTATGAAAATTTTGTTTTTAAATTACTTCTACATGAATTCTGACGGGTCAAGTAAATCACACAATCTTTTTTAACATGTTAAGTTTGTCGCACAATTTAATTTTTATATATAATTTAAAAAAGTTCTTTCATGTACAGCATGTGTTAGATCAAACCAAGAATATTTCGGTAAGCAATTTCAAAAATTTCTCTGTTTTGAGATTTAACAAGATATACCCACAATAGTTACTATGTGGACTTTTAAATTTTGATTACGATCACCAATGAAAATATACGTGATTTTTGCACGTCGCAAATCAAAAAAAATTCAGATTGTATGGTTTTAATATGGCGTTGATTTATATAACTCTCCGATTACGTTATCATTTCCACAGCAAAATTTCATTAAAATCGGTTGCTACTTTGGGTTGGACTATGACCAAAGAACTTATGATATGACTTTTAATGAAAAGGAAATGTAATGATCTTACGACTCTAGTTCGCAAGAAATGGTGATAAAAATAATCGGCTATTAATGGTTTTTTGCAAAGTAACGATTTTTCGGAACAATTCGGAAAGAGTGTAGAAAGACAGAACTTCCCTGCGCCTAGTCCTTTAACACTCTTTTTGTTTGAATAGAATCTCAAGATATGTCATGATTTGATGTTTGTTTTACAAAGTCTTATTCCTCTTATCATAAAAATCTCTTATCTTAAAAGACAAACGTTAAAAAACAAACCACAAAAATGTCGAGGGAAAATCGAAATATTTTTTGTGTTTTAAAATTTTTCAAATCATGTTCCCTCCTTTAAAAAATCATTTAGGCAGGATAGAGCTCACACACCGTGTTACTCAAATTCTTTCTGAAATTTTCCTAGTTGTGTAGAGTGACCTAAAAAGTTTTGCGATTTATTTTTCATTCTCTATCATAATCTTTCGGAAATTATGCATAAGGTTGGCATTGAATCGATAAACTAAAATGACAACTCTAGCTCTGTAGGACTATCCCGCTTCTATCGATTCGCTTCTAAATTTGTCGTTTTATTTTGTTGGACATGATTAGTTTTTAAATTATATAATTATATACCACGGTCATTGGAAATAGCTAAATTGCAATGTTAATCAGATCTCCTCAAGACCTTATAACTCTTGAACCTTTCTCGTCCTAATAGTGGATGGCCTCCTTCTGGGTATTCTACCGTGGTGTTATTGATTGACTTCGCACTTTGTCTTGCAACGGATTCTTGCCATTCAGAGTCCAGAGACGAAGCTCTGAGTAAGGAATTACATTAAAAGTGGTTTTATTATCTGGTATGACAAGGAGCGTTAGGACTTACATGCGCATATCGAATGGTCTCTGGGACGGCAGAGTTGGTTATCGTAGGGGTGATTCAAATCGCCCTTCTTAATAGAGGACATAGCATTTTTACCGGTGCAGTGGTAAATTTAATAGACGAGTGATCACCAAGGAAGAGAAAAAACACTCTCTCAGCGATTGGCAACCATCTCGGAAGCAAGATCACTGATCACTGACCTAATACCGTGGCTCAATCGATTGGATGATAAAACTGATTTCCACTTGACAAAGCACTTGAGCGGGCAAGGATATTTGCGTTCTTACCGTCACAAAATTGACAGGACATAGCCTTTCAAGGGCGTGGTATGCATTGCAAAGTGGGTCACACATTTTCTGCTTGCAGAAGATGGAGTAAAAAGATAGACAAAAGAAATAGCGTTGCACATTATGATTGAGCAGCCCTTACACGTAAAACAGGGAAATTAGAGCATCAGGATGCGTAGTTGATTTTATTCTTTATCGTTCCTTTTCCTCCCGTCCTTCCCGCCAGAGAAGGGACTTAAGTAAGCTGAAAGCGTCTGTACGTATGGAAAAACGATGCTCGGCTGAAAGTAGAGTGTCAAACGGTTGTAGGCTAGGTGAACTTCTCAGGTTAATAAGAGAAGTGTAGTGGGTGGTTCAGAAACTTTGCACGTCTGGGGTTCCCCACTCAGTTAATAGCTTAATTTATAAAAGCCTTCTTCTTTTTCAAAAACGTTATCAAGAGTGTGTGTCTTACATCTAAACCAAATTTGCCATGTCTGTGATAGAATTGTTCAGTAAAAAAATGGCTTTTCGTCAACAAAATTATTTCAAGAAAGAAATCAACATTGTTTTTCTTTTCTGGTGTCTAATCAAGATAAGAAATGTTCCTTTGTGGTTCCTCCCATAGTACCCATAGTACCCACTTTTAATACCGATACTGATTTATGATAACACTGTAGATTGATCCTCAGCTCCTGGCACTCAAGTCCAAAATGATCTTTGAAATTTGGTACACAAATGATATAGAGAAAGCCAGCTTACCACTTTCGTTCATAAAAGATTTGGATTCTGACTGATAGCATAAAGATAGAATAAAATATGCAGACACTTCATTGGCTCCATCAGCTCCATCCGCTCGAGAAGACCTAGTGACTAGGCCAGAACTTCATTCAAAGGATTCACCAGCTCTTACATCAACAAGCAGAAGTCAAACTCACAAACATGCATCATGTAAAAAATATAATGGACGAGCATAGTGACAGTGAACAAGCAAGCTCAGATAACTTTGATGATTATGATGCTAGTTTTTATTTGATAGCTCAGTCTGAACTTTCGACGATTTTATAAGAGATTTGCAGTTATTTTTGACTTAAGGAATAAAATGAAAGTTGCCTGGATACTAGTATATATCGCTTATATAAAATCAGTATATATCGTTCTCTAGTGTAAGCTTTTTTTCAACAGAAAATAACTTTTGAGCAAAATACTCCCGAATTATATATGTCAAGAAAAAATCATTGTGATTGATCAGGAAAAAAACGAAGAATCGATAAAAATGTCCAATGAGTGACAAGAGGGAATGGAGCGTTGAATCCAATATACACCTCATAAGACGGAATGCGATCAAGTGGTATACGGATGGTTCCAAGACATCTAAGGGAACGGGAATTGGAGTATTTGGGCCTGGCACCAAATACTACCAACCGATGGGAAGTATGCCAAGTATCTTTCTGGCTGAGGTTTATGCCATTGCTGTAAGCGCACGACTCAGTATAGACATACAAAGGCAAAACTATAGCTATAATATCCGATAGCCAAGCAGCACTAAAAGCACTAGCATCCCCGGTGATTACATCGAGAATGGTTCTAGATTGTTGCAATGCACTTAACAAATTGAGTGCGGACAATAGAGTTACCCTATACTGGAGGTATCGAGGGTAATGAGCAAGCGGACCAACTGGCGAGGAAAGGAGCATCGGTAGCATTCATCGGCCCTGAACCCTTTAGCGCATTTGAAATGAATCTCATTCACAGGGCTCTAAAGGAAAATGAGGATAGAGAATGCAATAGGCTCTGGAATGGACTTCCAGGGCTTCGAATGTCAAAGCTGTTCCTCGACGTTTATGACGAGAAAAAGTCTCGAGCGTGCATCGTAATGAATAAAAGAAAGCTAAGCGTCCTGACTGGGATGTTCACGGGGCACTGCACACTCAGAGGGCATATCAAAAAGATGGGCTTGACAGCGAATGATGAGTGCAGATTTTGTGATCTTGCGGAGGAGACACCGGTGCATCTGCTGGCACACTGCGACGCGGCGTCCCGCAGGAGAAGAGATAGTCTGGGAAGTTGCTTCCTTGTCGAGGAGCATTTGGGACGCCTGAGGCCGAAGCAAATCATTGACTTTTTGAGGAAGATCGATCTGCTTGAGACGCTCTAGGCGCACCGGAAGCGGGGGCACAATAAACCTGTAAGCGTTGACGTGCACCATCCCCGACAGTAATCAATCAAAAATGTCCAAGCATAGGTATATCTAGTTTTTAAAAATTGTATTACCCTACTTTCTCTTATGAAAATCCTCACACGTTACACCGTGTGATTCAAAAACTATGTTTCATGCGAAGGCTGAAATTCAGTTCAAACTTTTTTCCATAGCTGCAAAAATATTTCCGGTCAGTAGTGCAATTTGTTGGTTTATCCCTTTAAGAACTCTTGAGAAATAAAGTCTAAAGTTATGTTTTTACAAAAGTAAATTAGTTATGTAATCGTCACATTAAAGGATATTTCGTAAAAATGAGATAGTCATATGACCCGAAAAATGGCTCCTTTGATTAGATTCGTCAAAGAGCGCAGTCTTAAGCCTGATTTTTTGCGCAATGGAAATAGAAAGCTGGTATGTTTCTACGGATCATGCTGTGAGATGAACGGAAACCTATGATAAAGATAAATGTCGCAATTTTGCTGTTGTGGTGTGATAAAAGTTAGTTGCTTCTAAGTTGCGCTTAGAAGGTATACTTTCTTACGCCTAAGGAACTTAACAGCCAAACAGCATCTTTGTAGAAGAATTATTCCATCTGTACAAAATGAATGCCCAAAACAAAGATGTTCCACATAAAAGATGTGTTCAGTTGACAAAAAAACTAGCCCTCGCTTCGCATTAAGTTGAATTTGAATTTGTTTTGCAAAATTTTACATTAAACTCTAAGCTTTCCTCTTAATATCCTTGCTCTATACTTTCGAATAGAAAATATGTGGCTTTAGTCAAGGAAGGAATATTTTTTTGAATTGCTTAAACGCTACTGAAACAGCTGTAAAAAATTGATTTTTATAAAAAGATTGTTGGTTATTTATTGAAAATTTACGCGCACAATAGGTCTGTTGAAAATTGACTATATGCATTTCCATTTAGATTTTTGATTTTCAGCGATTTTACCAAGATTTAAGAATTATCAAGAATTTTTAAAGGTTTTGTTTTAAAAATATACTTTGGTGCCTTTTGTTGGTCTGTTCTGAGAGTTAAAGATTGAAATAATTATCCAAATTTTCCAAAGCCAAAATTGCGAAAATTTAGTGAAATATGTTTTATTTAGATGTTTTTAAAATCTTCTGGAGAAATATCTCCAAAACTTTCGTTTTGAATTAATCCGAAAGTTTTACTTAGATGTAGAGATCCAAATTTTTATTTAATGACTGGTCTGGAATATGCATATTTATAATATAGTTTCATCAGATTTTCTTGGAAAACCTTCTTTTATCGCATTGCATGCAACAAAAAAATCCAGCCAACAATTGGTATCTTAACATCCGATTTCTTAGGAATGTCTCCATTTTCCTAGTGCTAACAAGTGAAAAGATATCGCTTCCTTTGCCAGAATGTGTGATTTCACTTCAGGAATGAATTTCATAATTCACACCATGCGGTTGAATAATCCAATATTTAAGAGCATACGATTCAAATTCTCTCATAAATTTTATAAGCCTATGATATCTGGATCGAAATCTTCCGATCTTTTTTCGCGAAATGAAATCTTACGAACGTCGAATTGGTGGCTACAAGACAAGATCGCGATGTTAGCGCGTAGCGGACAATAACGACGATCGCGCATTTTGAATTTCTCACTTGAACGGCCTAATATAAATTGTCGGAATAATCAATCAGAGTCGCTAGTCCGTCTACAACCGTACTGAAAGGTGTCAATTACCAAAGGAACTTAGTGCATAATTAATATTACGGCAAGATTTAAATAAGACGAAAAATAAGAAGAATTTTTTGTGAATTAATTTTTAATTTTAATCGCGAGGCAGAAAATTGTTAAAGTGATAAGTGACGGAAAATTTATTGAACTATTTTTTCACGGAAGAGTTAACCAAGTGATCATTTAAAAAATTACTCGTCCTTAAATTAAGGTCGGAAATACTGAAATAGGCGAAAATGTGTTATAAGGTTAGTATCCTTCAATGTAATCGAGTAGTGGTGATGTGAAAATTTTTGAATTGTAATTTTGCGTAGCTTGCTGGTTGATTTCAATTAATAAGTGTTTAAAATTCTACGAAACAGGGATTTCAGTTTCAATTTGTTTTTCGGAAAGTGAAATTAAAGTTTATTGGTGGTCCTTCTATGAGTGTCATATTCAGATATCGTACTTGAATTTGAAATTAAGCTATTTCGTGTTACAATTGCTCATTTTGATGACTTGATATTTTCCATTCTCCTTTACATCGATAGCATAAGAAATTCTTTGCGTTGGTTCAACGGTTTTTCTACATATCAATCTAGTAGTCTTGTTTAAATTTTTCAATTTCACTTTATAATGAAATGGATTAAAATGTTGGATCACCACTGGAATTTTCCCTCAGGAGTTATCTTCCTGATACTTATATTCCATACTCTGTTTATGATTTGGTTTAGTTGATTGGATGTGTAGTCAAATGACGCAATAAAAACATTTGATGCATTGAATCCAGACTAAAAAGTTTGATGAATATCCTGTCAATTACCAACTTTATTACATAGTTGATGCTCATAGGTGATGAGTCAGAAGAGGAATCTTGCGATTTCATTTCATTTCGCGAAACAAAAATTGTAGAAGCTTCAGCTTGTGATTAATTTATATTGCATTACATACAATTAAAACACAGCAGATTTTAGTTTCAACCGGCTAAACGAGACACACGTGCTTTTAATTTAATTACGACGACCATTGGAAAATGAACTTTCTACAGTTTGATTATCCTTAATATTGCGATTGTTTTTTCGTTCGTTTTTTGTGGATAGTGCTAACGTAAAGAGACTTGCAAAATCCTTGTCAACTTGCTAATTTTTATATTCTTATTTAATCGCTCCTTAAATTTTCAACAGCCATTCATATAAGACGTTGAGTATTATTTGCCGAATTTCATGCTTTTTGTATATCCACGAGGCTATACTTATTTTCCTATGAGGACGTGTTTGATCCCTAGTTCAGGCATAATTGGTTCTAGTAGAAGGAGCAGGAAAAAAAACTCCTAATCAAGCACGCCTTTGTTGACTTACAGAATCAAATAAGTTTTCAGAATTAAACTTATAGGATGTTTTTTGGGGGTACGATTTTTTATAGGATTCGATATTAAAAACTGCTACACACATTTATTCTCCTCAAAATTTACTTCCCAAAAATAAAATTTTTTTGAGGGTGAGCTGTATTGCTATTAACGCTCTGACTGTCAGACTACCAGTGCAACTGGACTATCGACTATACACCTCCTCTATCACATCGAGAAACTAGTCTGGAACTTTTTGTCACAAAACTTTGGACTAGGCCTCCTCCTAGCGGTGCCATCAGTTTAAGAAAATGATTCTTTCAGCAGAGATCGATGCAAAGGAGTGGGTTTACTGTCAAAGCGACTTCCTTCCCTCTGTACCATCAAGCAATCCTGGATGCTTTTAGTTATGAGAAGAACCGTCCTCACGTTATGTGAAACGAAGTTTCAATTGTCTATAAATATCAGGACCATTTCCATTATATTTTCTGAAGAGAGCATGCCTTTTCTCTCGAAGAAGAGCAAATAGTGACTGCCACATGCGAAATAGTTGTGCAGGCGTTAGCTGTTGCTTCTAGGCAAAGCAAACAATCAGAGTTACCGGCCTCTAATTGTTCGCCAATCTTATGCAGGTAAGAGTGAAAATAGCCGGGCCAACTGGGAAGTTCCGAACGGGTAATAATCTGTCTCAAAATGTTTACTGCAAAAGGCTTTCCTCCGATCACTGATTAGTTGTACGGCCAACACGCCTCGCGCTTGGGGAAGTCACATTTCCTGCTATAAAGCTAGGATCCTTCTTGTTTCCTCTCGGCTAATAGCTGAACTTTTTCTCACCGGCTCTCCTTAAGTAATAAGTCAAGCAATTATAAACATCCGGAAGCACTCGCGATAATCAGCACCGCCTGCTCAGAGGCAATATAGTATGAAGGTGCTATCTGAAAAGCATCCTGCTTCTGTAACTGGACGAAATATCTTCACTGCGACTCCTTGCTAAGAGTGTTAGCTCAGACTTGGGAGCCGTGCCAGAATACTCATGAGTTGGCGCTTTTTACTCGAGGTTGGCCCGTCAGTGCTGGCCATATGGCGACTGAGATCCGCCACTCCCGTAGTAGCCTTGCCTGCTGACGCCCTGACTTGATCCAAGATGGTCAAAGAAGTTAATTTTTGACTCCGACTCCGTTGCAATGTAAAATAAACAAAAAACTTTTTTTATTCGCACTCTAACAAAGAAAGACACATGAATGATTCTATGCAGCTAATAAAGTGAGCTTTGCAAGATAGAGAGCTTGTCAATTAAAGGACATGGATATATGGAGTGATCACAATGGCAAAAAATAAAAGTATATGAGAGTCATTGTGTATGCATACGAAATTTAAGAGAGCGTTAATGCGAATCTTTTCACACGTTTGTCTCCATTTCATATGCCTCGAATATCGTTTGATTGGAAGTTTGTCCGAAGTGATTGCTCTTTAGTCGTCATGATGTAATATAAATATTATTCATTATATCCTTTTTTAAAAGACAAGTTCATACCCGAAACTTTACCAGATCACATACACTCGCATCGGATATTTTCTTTTCAGTTGCTCGCTATGAATTTTATCATAATCATGTTGTGAAAACATCCTTCATCCTTTCTGATACTCCTAATTTTTGATGAATTCACGATATTTATCGAGTATTTATATTTTTCCAAGTAATACGCCAATACTGACAATTGTTTTTAGAGCTTATGGTTCAATTTTATTGGCGATAATGCCAATAATCTTAGAAATCTTAATGATACCGATCTAAGAAACACTGCTCATAAAGTTAGATTTGGGATATATTCTTCTTGATCCATATTGCCGGTTCCTCCATAATACTTTCTATGAATTATCATTAGTACATTTCTATGAACTTTCAATCATAACTTCGTTCAATATTCAAATAAAAACGTAGCAATAAGTGGCTAAGGAGAGACTAAGAAGTACTTTTAAAAATAAGGGACGAGTGGTCAAAAACACACGATTTGATTCAAATGAGATATGATTAGTTGAATGACTTTAAACGCGTTACTCGTATATATCAAGGATTTTTTTCACGAATGATTGATACTTTAGCGTCATTTGATAAGTCTGTTTTATCAATTTTTTGACAAGTTTTGCTAATTGGTCATTTATTTGGGGGCATCAAGAAACGTTCTTCGACCAGTTTATTGTGGCTCCACATTCTTTTCAAGCACAAAAACGTGCATGTAGGAAGTGTTAAAATATTTTATTGAATTAATTACCAAATAAATTTTATGGTCCACGAGCATGAGATCTTCTTTTGTCAGAATTACTTTCGAGGTAATTGCTAATTCAAAACTGAATACCATAAATGTGGATGCTTTGCATGGTTTCAATTTGAAGACATTCAAGCATGAATGTTTTTCATCTGATAAAATTGCTCTGTAGAACAGCTGGAAGGACGCACATTGACGCACATGTACATTCAAACACAGCATAATCCTGTGACGGTCCAGTTCTCATCAATTTTTACCTATCCAATTTCAGATTGTCAACTAGTTGCATAACCAAAACTCACAGTAAGTGCGTCAATTATATAAATTCGTTCGATATGAAAGCTTTTATCCTCAATTGCTCTTCTTCCGCGAATGAGTCATATCTAATGTATAAAAAATGTGAGCATATCACCATGTGGAAGTAGCATGCTGTCCATTGTAGGCGTTCAATTAAATAATAATTTGTCAAGTGTATTCACCTTTTTGACGATGAAATAAATTGATCTCGATTATAACACTGAAATATCAAAGTCAAGTTCAAAATCTTCGCTCGCCGAGCATGATCAAATATAACAATTTATATAAAATTGTGACCAACAATTCATCCGTAACTTCTTTCGATTAAGCTTCGTTGCTTTTGCATGGTGGTGTCCTTAGTGTTTGTATCATATTTTTGCTTTGTAGTTCACTATGGAGTCAGCTTTTCAGCTCGAACCTGAAACTTTCAGGACAAATGCAAGGACGAAGACGCTCACATTTGTTTGATTGTTGAAACACCTGTTGTTGTTGATTCAACTAGATCATATCAACTAGCCGGTCAGATTTTAACAAAAGATAAAAATTGCATGAGAATAGCTTGACTAAGTTCTTCGACCATATGTTAACATTTGTGTGCTTATCTATTTTTATTCAAAAGAGTGTGAGGTAGGACGTGTGGCAATTTGTCTTTTGTTGATTATGATTGATAAAATGAACAAGATGAAGAAATGCATGTATGACGAGATCAAGTTCACGGTTACCATCAAGATAGCACATGGAACAAATGAAAGGCAGACGTTCTACGAAGAGACCATCGTATTGATAATAAAAGTGCGACAATTTGATTAAAGTAATACTAACAAATGATATCATTTGAAATGGGGCACATGTCATCAAGAATGTTATAAAAGTAGATATAGATGACCATGTGATGTTGATTAAATGAAGTAGAAAATAAATTCAAGCATAACTAATTTTGGGAACATTAAATCACATGATTTGGGTTTTGGCTTCCGTTGGGTCAATTTAAAATGCTACTTAAGTCAGGTTTATCGTAAAATGAATTTCATGCCATAGCAACAAAGTAAAATAGTTGCAAAAACTATTGATTACTCGGAAATTATTAAAGCTACAGTGTGTTGAACTGCTTCTTGTGACAGTATCCTTTTATTTACAAGTAACATATAAGAGTAGTCTTGCTGTGATGTACGCGTTGTGAAAGATTTATGTAAAGTGAATTTCATGTCAGACTAGCATTTTCGAAGTACGAATAGCCGTAAGCATTATTAAAAATTCAAAATCAATATAAATGTCTTCTCTTGGACAGTTTTATCTTTGATATGGCAGCTAAAGCGAGTTGTAACTTTTCGGGGTAATTCAACGATAAAACAATTAACTATCATTTATCGTTTCTTGGGTTCGCCGGACCTTCTTGTGCCTAAACGAGCACATATCTAGTATCTAGTTGCTTGTTTGCGACGTTTTTCCCATGTTCTTCGGCATTTATTTAAACATAATAATAACACCTACAAAAATATGGACATCGCCACAAGGACCGAATGACGAACTGAGGGATAGCTGCATACAGCCGGAACGCGTCCTCAAAACAAAATGACAACGTCCAATGGGCACTTATGTTGGAATTAAAATTTAAAAAACGAGCTAACGAAATAGTCCTCTCAAACAAATTGGTGCGTACCTAGGACTAAGGAACGATGAAAATATGATTTAAACAACATCTAAATCACTATAGCAGTCTACAAAGCAGGAAAACAGAGAGAAAAAATCGTAACGTAGTTACAAATAAAAAATTCTAGCTCATAGATGGATGCGCGACCGGTAAGAGTACCTATTATTGGTACCATATGTATTTTGCTCTTCAAGGAAACGGAGGCGTCTCAAAACGATGACATTTAATTAAATAAAATATGATTTAAAATTACCATCTGAAAATCTGAAATCATCGTCAAATTTCATAGCCGAAATTCCAACTGCTGAGAACAATGCAAGACATACATTTTTTTTTTGGGGGGTTGGGGGGTGAAGGCAACCGGAGTGTGGGACTTCTAGCAGCGCATGCTACCAGACTACCCACTAAACACCCCCCCCCCCTCCTGTCAAGAAACTCTAGCCTGGAACCGTTTGACACATTACTTCGGGCTAGGCCTCTTTTTACTTCGCCCTAGGACGCCGTCAGCCTAGAGAAATCTCCCTCCAGCGGGAGGGGGCAGGATTGAGGAGGACTGCTGGAAAAGAGACCCCCCTAGACCCCGCGCCCAAGGTTATCCATTGTACATTATTTGGCAGTAAGTATTGCCCGAGAGTAATGTGCCACACAAGTCCATTTGTCGAAACTTTTCAGCATTTCTCCGACCATGCCAGACATACATAATAATAACTCAATTCGTCAGTGAGAATTAAAGTTCCAGAAATTGACGAAACACCTGGATAGTAGCTTTAACGTGTGGTAACGTATCAAACAGCCTCCAAATTAACAGCACAAAATTTATCATATGCCACGTACGAAAAGGAAGGCATAGAAAATTTAACAAAGCACTTTACACAATTCCAGGACAATATTGAAAGACAAATGAAGAGTTCCATATAGATGACAGTGGTGGTCTGAAAATAATACTACTTTCCAAATCTAACAGATATTTGGAAAGTGCTACAAATATGTTGAGTCTAAGTTTTGAAGGAATATCAGTTTTTAAGAATTTTAAACAGCGTTCCCTAGTAGTTCTCTTTTTCGTAGGAACAATTCATAACTATATTCATGTTGAACACAATTATTTGTATATATATATCAATATATTTTTTTTAAATCAAAAAGCGATAGTGATTTCCTAGAAGATTTGATGTGTTAAGCGTGGGAGAATATTTAGAGTAGTTTTATTTAAGCTACTCGATATATAGAGCATTGCCATTGAGTCAATCAATTTTTTATGATTTCCTCTATAGCCTCCTCATTTCACACCTTTTCGATTGCCTGTTTCAGCTAATCTTAGGCTTTTTATTATTAAATTGATTTTCATACTCAAGTTCATACTCAAGTTTTCTATAGGGCTTAAATCAGGACCATTGCCATGGTCATGGCAGCGTGTAGATCACGTTTTCTGTTAGAAACTGTTTGGCCTATCCAAAAACACAATTTTTAGCCAAGAAAAGTTAATATATCTTACAGCTAATATATTTTCTTAAAGAAATGAATAATTTATTTACCGATTTGGCTCTATGGCATGAGGCAGAATCATCTTGAAAAATTGGGTCTCCGTAGCGTGTAAGGTGGGAATTCATTGAGGGAATCAAATTCTCTTCCAACATTTCTTTATATATTTTTGGTTTTACCGTCCTATCTCTGAAGTGTATTTTGCCAATTCCAAATTACGAAAAATATCCCCAGACCATCACACTAAAAGATAACAATCATAGGTAATGCAATTTCTAGGACCACGACAGTACTGTATAGGGAATTAATCGCTCTATTGTCGCTTCCTCTCAGCTTGTAGGGCAGTGTAGGAGGGAGTTTGGTGTTTATGGGAAGGCAGTTTGCAGGTAATCTCCCTGAATTTACAGACGTAGGAGCATGGACGGGATTCTGCTCTTTAACCATAACTTTACCAACTGAACGATATCAATGAAAATATTAACACGACGTGTAAGTTCCTTAGTTAGCTTTGTAAACTAATATTTAGAGTCAAAGATGTCAGTACAGGCTATTAATTGATCGGAGCCCATGCCATCGGATTGGTGTTCCGCCCAATATATTTCCTTCTAGTTTGTAGGATGTGAACGAGGAAGAAACAATTTGAAGTTTCCAATTTGGTATTTTTCATTGCGGTCATTTTCTGGCGCCAATTAAGGTCAAGCAAACACTACTGCCTTTCTAGAAATAGGAGTATCGCCAAAAAAAAAATTTCGAAATTTATTTTTCTTCCTGGATGTCATTTGATGAGTTTGAAACACCAGAGATTCCTCCAATGACTACCAACTTCCCGAGGTATGGCATCAGAAAAGCATTAAATGTTGGCTACAGCTGCAGAGAGTAATTAGTTACTTTTTCTTCCTAGATTTCTTTATATCAAATGTACTTAGCCTTAAAAATATTCGTAGTTTCGCATATCATTCATATTTTATTCTATCTTGCGTAGTTATTTTGATTGAATTACTTTTTGCAAACGAGGAACTAATCAAATAAACTAGTAAAATGAAATATGAAAGTAGTTCAGTATCAAATTAAAGAACTTAGGATCTTGGTGATTATGTAAATTGGATTGCATTTGTTTTTCATTTTTCATCATCAGTATTTTTCATCATCATTTCAGCATCAGCTCCGAAATGACTCCTTGATAGCCTTTATTAAATTTCATCCCAAAGCCATGTCAATATGATTACCTATTTCAATACAAATAAATTGGAATAATGATGTGTAAATATGTTAGTAAAATGAGACACATCCTAGTGTGAAGTTTACACGAGTATGTGTTCAAAGAGATAGTGATATTTTGTATTGGGTGGAAAAAATGGAAAGCTACTTTTTGAAGTCATGTGATTCTACACCATTTGGTAATTCTGATGTCATCAGTTAAGCTTGTCGTTAAGCACGAGTCTTTGAAGATTTTTTAATTCTGGATGGGAGAATCTACTTAACTTTTGATGCTGGGAAGATGACCGTCACTTCTGGGAACTATTACTCGCGGGATTTACACAAAGTAAAGATAGTAGCAAATTCAAAAGTTCGCTCATAAAATGACTATCACGGGAGAGTTTTAAATGCCATAAGTTTCGTCTTACATTCGATATAAAAAATTCCCATGCTGTTAAAGTAAATAAGTACGAAATTGATGAATTGTTAGTGTCATAAGAATATTTAGAAACTCAAATTGCAATTCTAGAGCAAAGCATAACGCAATATTCAACGCAATGACACCGAAACATGATCGCAGTTCACGTCATGCGTTCCAGGGTTCATTTAACTTGAAAATAAACAATTGTCTTATCATTGTTACTATGATTTTCAAATACATTACTCTCACTACGCACCCGTTTCACAGTACACTATCAATAATTAAATTGATGAATTGGCACATTTTAGTCTTTTGCCAACTTTATGATACATCCGAGCCGCTTTTCATATCGACGTCCAAGGAAGTCAAGATAATTTGATTCGGTTCAGGGACGCCTCGAATGATAATGTTGTACGTATTCATATGCAAAATGCATCAATCACTTTCCAATTATTATGTTTAGTCAATTGAAAATCGTCAATATTGTTTCTGAACATAATCTTGTTGTAGTAAACAAATAACATCGTATTGATATCATGGACACTGATTGCACTATTTTAATTATTTTCGCCATCAGAGCAACATTGCGAATTGAGGACATTCTAGAGATGTTTGATGTGTGGAAATGCTTTTGTTGGTTGACGCGTTCTCAAACATAATCTGGAACATGCATTTTTTTGCATACAAAGTACGTAGGAATTATACATCGAATTGTTTACAATGTTCAGGTCGAGAGGTCATTTATTGACACCATTTTAGGCAATAAACATATTGTACATACATGTGAAGCATTACATACATATGTGCAATGTTTGAAGTTATGATAAGCGTCAAATGATCGAATGGATGCCAGTAATCATTTGTACATCTTAGTTGGCTGATGCAATGATTTCGATGGAATGTATCAACGATTAGACTTTGAATTTTCGGCAGACGATGACCTGTTAGTTAGTAATTATTTAATTGGACAATTAATTAGTCATTTTGCTTAATGATGTGATAAGCTTAGATGTGAGTTGACTAATTTGAGACGTTTCCAGTTGCGCTGAAAACAAATCCGGTTCGATCCGGTTCAAATGGAAATGTATACGAGGAAATGATTTTAAGCCCGATGGACCCGATTTTATTCATTGAAATTAAAATAAACATCGGACGATGACGTGAAAATATTTATTAGAAATATTTCAAAATACTGTGAAATGTTAATCAATCATTTTAAGCGAATCGGAGGTAGAACACTCGACTGTCATCTTCTGCATCTGGAGGGTATTTTTAAAAAAAGGAATGTAGACTTATTTTCTTTCCTGCACGCATTTGGACAAAAACGACTTTCACGTTTCTCGAGGTATGTAATCGCTGAAAATATTTCCGTTTCGATCGAAATGCGTGCTTAATATTCGATACTCTGGACAAAACTAAACTGTAACTCAACATATACTCAATTTGAAGGGCGGGGAAAATGAAAGGATTTTGAGTGGGAGAGTCATGATTTTTTTCATTAAATTAAAATAAAGTTAAGACTGTGAGGTGGAGGTATTTGGAGTGTTATTTTGTGAGTAGTATATCAAAAAGCTTTGAAATTTTTGAGTGAATCAGAGTTTGTTGGTAGTAAAACTGTGTGAAATATTTGGGGTTTGTAGGGGGGAGATTTTATTTGTCTTTAGTTCAGTTGTTTCTCTTTGCACTTGAATCAATTTATCGAATAATGTGTGATGAATTCTAAAAATAGCCATACTAAGAATTATCTCATGAATATAATTTCCAATTTTCCCTCTAATTTTTCTCTCGGGAATTAGAACGTGATTCCTAGTTATTTTCAAAATTCACCAAGTTCCCTATCGCCATGGCACCAGTCACTTTGCAATGTCACGCGTACTGGGTTTTTCGTCAATTTAATTACTATCAGTGTATAAATATAAGCATAAAAATTAATAATATAATATGAAAATAAAGAGATAAAAAATGTATCAGGAACGAGCTTGATGTTTTCAATTTTTACCTCACGTATCACATGTGAAATATAACACAGCGAGAGTGGTAGAATTAGTAACCTTTGAAAATGAGTAGCGTTCACGGGACCTGGAAATACGTTGAAATTTAATAAAACAAGCATTATTAAACTAGATATTATACCTAACACTATATAAAATTTAAATATAATTGTCTGGAATGTATAATACCTCTCAATAAATCTGAAGTTTTAAAATACCGAAAACGTAACTAATATATTTATCCATCATATATTTAGTGTAAATGAAGCAAATTGACAATAGAATTGACAAATTCTATTGTATTGAAACAAACTTCAAGCATTTCAAATAAACGATTTGAACGCGCTTTAGTGTTTTAGCAAAATAATTCTTCTTATCAAAATTGAGTGTTTCAAATAAATCTAATAACAAAGTTATTGAAAGGCAATTTTCGGAAATGTTAAAGGACACTTTTATTTCCTTATGGCTTCATTTATATCAATCATAGCATTTTGTCTTGCATGAACTACATCACATTGTTTATATCTCCATATTAGTGGTTCAATTACCTTCAAACTCTTAATCAACTGCTTTGTTTACACATTAAATTAGATCATTCTTTTGATGCATGGTTTCTTATTCAATTTCAAGAGTACTTTCTAGCATTAAAACAGTAAGAGAATTATTGGACTTTTTAGATTCCCGAAATCTTGGGGAAAATACCCTGATCATGACTAAGTATTATTTATTTGTTGTAACTTGAAATACTGTTTAAATAATAAAATGTTATCAAATGTAGTTCAAATTTTTATGCCACTATCATTAGTTTAGAAAGGAAAAGAGTTCTATTAATCGGAAGTGAAGAAGTTCATTGAAGCGTTCGACAAATTTTCTCAATTAAGCTATCTGTTTATTGCACAAACTGACAGAGCCGAAATATTTTCAACTTAAACTTAAAATCAGAATATTAATAAAAAGGAGAGGCTTGAACGTTTTCATTTTTGCTTCAAAATTTTCCCAATTTTTTAGCAGCCCTAACTTATAATCCAATTTATATCGACCGAAGCGATATTCATATATTCAGTTTAGACTTATAGAATAGCAATGGAACTTTGCCATTATACGAAACTTAATATTTATTCAACATTTACATCTGGACATCTGGCATGTATGCTCCTTCTTTGCTAAATCGAGCTCACACTGAGGATGTCGGCAAGTAGCCGTCGCAATTGCAAATTTGCAATAAAATAAATGAAAATCGAATTTCAATGGGAACTGCTCGATTTTATCAAATGAAAAAAAAATCAAATATTACAAGTGATAACGCCATTGATTTTGAAATAATTAAAATTTTTATTTTAAATATTATTTTGCTTTAAATAAATAAATAAAATTTAAAAAATGACATCTATTCTGCCTTAATGACATCTATTCATTGAAAATTTTTTCATTAATTTAATCTTTACTTATATGAATTATTTTACAAATTTTATAAATTTTGCTATTTATACAATTCCTTTAATTTCTCTCTTACGAACTAATACTTCCTCTAAATTCCTCTTAAAAGACAACTGTTTTATCTTTGGCAGGAGATAGTTTTAATGTTTCAAATGAATCTTCATTTGATTTTTTCTCGCATTTCTTATCTAATCTGAGCAATTTATTTAGCGAAAAAATTAATATTTACTACTGTTTTCGAGTCCTCTTAAAAGTTGGATTCCTCAACGTCTCGGAAGTAGGTAATTGTATAAGCCAATACTCCTCGTTCAATATAAACCAGTGTTTCTGGAGCCATTTTTTCAAGTAATTTTTCCATAACATCGACGTTCCACGTTGAATAAAAGTTCTCGTAATATCGTGTATATAATAAAGTAATATCGTGCTCCTCGTAATGTCTTCAACTTAAAAAATATTAAATTCTCTAACTTAAAATGTCTTAAATCCGCCTAAACTGTGCTCGAATTGTTCAATAGTCACAATCCATATTCGATAACAATTATGTTATGGATACGCATTATCCTTTCTTTCCAAATAAAATTTTTGAGAATAAAAAAAAATTGAAAATAAAACTCTTATAGGCAGAGTGATGCTATAATGAAGCTTGAATGCATCGTGGGAAACTTAAATTGCTAGAAATAAAGAAACCTTCCTTTTAATTTTATGTTTTTTTATTTACCTTGCGGAATCGATTTTCGACCGTGATCGTTCGGTCTTCATCACGACCGAACGATCACGGTCGAAAATCGATTCCGCAAGATAAATAAAAAACATGAAATTAAAAGGAAGGTTTCTATATTTCTAGCACAAAAATTTTATGAAGATGGAAGCAATTACAAATATTAAAAAAAAAACAAAAAAAACTTAAATTGACCGTGAGAACTTAGAAGATGGTTGTATTAGAAATAACTTAACATGCGTCATTAGAGCAGAAAAATAATACAAAATTTTCAAAAAAACATGTAATATAATAAATAACGAACCCTGGAAAATATCATAATAATTTTTGATCGCAAACATTTTTCAATAAACTGCATAAAGTTTAGCAGTCATATTATAAAATAAAAACACTTAAACAATGTAACTGAGTTAACGTTTCGCAATCTGATGGATAATCTATGGGCAACAATCTTCCAATTTGATGCTAAATTTGGTTTTTATCTGCGGTGTAATTATTGCTCCAATTTTTTAACATTATTTTTTGTTATTAATATGTAGGCAAAGTGATCGTTTTCAACTGGCCAGGTAAGGTGCTACCGTACCTCTCTGTATTCTGATTTATCAGATTTGAAACGAAATTCTGGACCCTCAGTATTCACATTTTATGTGAATACTGAGATACTTTTCCTGAAATTTTTCAGGAAAAGTAGTAGCATTTTTTGATAATATCTTCTTTTATAAATCCTTCTGCGTTGAGAGTGTCAATTTCAATTAATAATACAACGTCAGCCTTGTGATGGTGTAGTCTGCATGGAGAGGAAGTCGATAAAATAAAATTAGCTCTAGCTTGACTAGGGAAAGTAGTATTTGTCAGAAGATTCAGGTCTTCACTTCATTTACTTCAAATTTTATCCTGAATACTAGAAAAGTGTTTTTCACCTCAACTCATTATAATAGTCTATTTAGGGCAATTTTTCGTTTAACATTTACGTTTACGTTCTCCAGGACTAGTTTTGTACATTTTGATGACTGTAACTCTGATTACAGACATACTTTTCAGGCAACTTGTCAAATTATTCAAAGCTAGAAGATAGTCTCGGTGAAGTTCTAAAGGATGCCCTAGCTTGACTACTAACACCGTGCAATATTTAACTATATAATCTGTACAGATGGATATCTGAGGTAGCCAGACTTGCATTTTTTTCAATCAAGATTTAGAAAATTTATGAAGTATGTGTTTCGGTTGTAGATAGTTACTTAGCTATCAATTAACCTAGCAAAATCCAAGAGAATAGTAACAATGACTTTCTAGAAAAATCGATTCTTTTATATCTTGAGTATAGAACGAATATTATGCATAGTCGAATCCACAATTGTTTTTTGAATCAAATAAAATATTAAATAAATAGCTGACCTGTTAAATGGTTTTAATTTTCAAGAAATGTTTTGCGTGTATCGCATTCCAACACTTTCAAGTGGATTCCCTGATGATTATGCTTAAATAACAAGACCAAAATGACCTTTGAGGCCTTTCTTCGGTTTCAGGCATTTTATTTCAACTTTGGTTTAAAATTGCATAATTTACAAGCACGCTTTTTAAATTTGCTTACCTTTCATTTCGAATATTGATATTCCATAAATAATTCTACGGCAATTTTGTTACCATGTCGACTTTAAATTGTTTCAGTTATTTTCAGCGAATACATTGACCATTCATTGTTTTTTTTTATTTTTATATACTGATTTAATTCCGTTTGATCTTTCGTTATATGGAACAATGAATTTGAATTGTTTTCACGTATTTTCTTTATTTCCAATGGCATGGAATATATTTATTTTAATTTAAGTAAAACATTATAAATATCCATACATTTCACAATGACAAAAGAGTAATAATTTTTCCTCTTTCCAGATGAATAAACTAACTGTTTTGTTCGCTATCACTCTGTGCATCACATTGTTCATAACGCAAGGACTTTGTCGGCCGAATGAAAAATCACCTGGCGCAACAAGCGCTAATAATGAACGCGAGGAAGGCTATGAGGATCTGTCGGAGCGGGATTATCAACGTATTAAACCATGTATCCACAATATGACTACAATGGAATTGTGTATGAGATGTGCCAAAGTTACCAAATCACCTATTGTCTACCCCATGTGCTGTTCAAATGAGGATAAAGTTTTCAGTTGGTGCACAGAATATATTTACTACGGCAGTACATCCTAAGGACATGCTCAAGCTTAAGTATAATTAAACCCATAGTAATACATACTTAAAAGGAAAAAATTCAAATAGACTTAAATAATCACGGGGAAGAAAATGATTGGCCCGACTTAGAAATAGAATACTTTCATTTATTTATTGCATCTGTTACATTTTGTATTCATCTAGCATTTAATGCACAATCGACAGAAAAGTCGTATAATAAAAATCTCGTTTTTAGAACATAAGAAACTTATGTAAACTTTCTAGTTGAAAATTTCCATTTCCATAGTTTCTAGAATAAAATTATGAGTAGTGAATTGTGCAAAATTATTACATAATTGCTACTATAAATATATATAAGATTGCGGCTGTGATGATCAATTTATTTTTTAGTTAAAAAAATATGGAAGAAACTACAACATTACAATATTTAATTAATTACTGAGGATATATCCCCATTATAATGTAATTCAATAAATTATTCAATAGAAGTATGGACATATTAGACGTAATCAGTTACGGATGGTTACATTTATTAAGAATATAAGAATTTTTCCAGACATTTTAAGTTGTTTAGATTTTATAAATAATATCTTGAAAAGAAGTTAATTTGTAAAAACTTAAGCTTTATAGTTACGGTGAAACAATCCGCTTATAAGATATTCAATTTGTGTATACTCATTCAAATACTTTGTAACTTAGTTCATTTGATTTGTTTTAATTATTCTACTCTTACGCAATAAACCATTGAAACTCTTTACAAACTATTTCAATCTTTCATTTTTAATAGA
The DNA here is from genome assembly GCA_954870665.1 of Stratiomys singularior. NCBI lineage: Eukaryota > Metazoa > Arthropoda > Insecta > Diptera > Stratiomyidae > Stratiomys > Stratiomys singularior. The sequence continues at coordinate 22,164,860 of OX940881.1, read as the reverse complement.
ACTTCATTCGGGCGTGTTAATACATCAAACTTTTTCATTTTTCCTTAATTTTATTATTTCATTAGTTTTTTGTTTCATTATTTAAATTTTTTTTTTCGTGATTATTATAATATTTAAAGAAAAGTTTTAGAGTTAAATTAGTGGTTCAACGATATTGTGGTTACTCAAATTATTGGATATTCTTGAAAAATATCAAGTAATAAGATCCCGCATCGGTACTAAAAAGTAAATTTGTTGGTGAATTCGCAAATAGTTCTTCGAAAGAGTAAAAGCAAGATTTATATTAGAAAAGGACTACTAAGCACACATGTGTAATATTAAATAACATAATTCCGCTTATAAATCTTCACAGCCATGAAATTTGCATTTTTCGAAGTAGTCGGATCAATTTTGTAGCCTGTTTCAAGTGTAGGTTCGCTTAAGGTGTAACCATATAATTTCTAGGTTTGAGTAACCTTCAGAATGTTCGAAACGGTAGCTCTTGGTTTTATAAGACGATTGCTTTACACATTCCTTCATTTATCTTGTATCTAAGAACAAGTTTACTTATGAAAAACTGTTCTATTTTTTTTTTTCATTAAATTGTATGCATGTCCTTTTCTTCATTGCATTTTTGACATCGTTTTTTTCTATTTATATATAGGATTACGATGGGGTTTAGGATTATTAGGACAGGATAGGATTTTCTAAGTGGAACTATCGTAAGCTATGCAACATCATTTAGCTGTATGTTAATTTTTGAAAATAAAATTTGAATAGAATTAGAATAAAATTTAAAAGTATAGGGTGCAAGCTGTTCCACTTTATTGAAACTCAAATGAACTTTTAGCAGGATGTTTTCAAAACAATAGGAAAAATAACTAGATACGATTCGCCTTTATATTTTAACCAGAAATCTAGTATTCCTTATCAGTTATCGTTGCAGCTGTCACATTCTCAAAAAAATAAGCTTTCTTTTTACCTGACAGAGAAAACTGACACTTTTTGGCTAAAAAGCAGTGATGTATGTTTTTAGCTATGATTAACAGGTGCCTGATGTGATAATTTTGTTTATTCAAATATCCATTTAAACGGACATGTGCTACATCACTGCACAACAAAGAAATCAAAGTACGAAATTTTCTTCATGATCATCTGACAAAAAATGTTGATGTGAAATCTGGTAATTTACTGTTAATGCCTACTCTATCGTTACGTTATTTGAGTGGAATTTAGGGTTATGCTTCAAATTTTATTCCACGGTTTGTTTGGTGACTTTTGAAATTGCAGAGCTTATGCATGTTGTTAAGTGGGGATTCTTCCTCTCGTTCTTGCCGGCATCGCGACTTATCTGTCCCTATTATCGAATTGACTGGTCGTTTGCTGCATGTCGTATGTATGTGATATTTCTGCAAAAAAAAACATAGCGCATGATTCTCCTCCCTTAGAAAACGATTCCACTGAAAGTATGCCACCAACAAATCCGCAGAAGCGATTCTTTTTGATTGATTGTAAAATAATCCTTTAGAAAGCTTGCAAATTTTTCGATTTACATGTGTGAATAGAACTGAAAATGAATTCAATTTTTTCCTAATAAACAAAGCGTTACCACTGGCAAGCGATTACTCTGGGAAAAAAATCCTAATCTAATGAGGTTCGATTGATATCATACTACATGCATATAAACAATGTTAGCTGTTGGTAGGCCATAAGAACGAAGGTGTTGATGGTATGTACAATACACATACACAATGGCTCACATATTCAATCACATATACGCAATATGTTTATCTTGTATCTTGCAAAATTTCACTTTATCTGCTTCATGGCGTATTCATATCTCTTTCTTAATGTGACCCCTCGAGAGTGTTAGTCCTTTCTAGTGGTTATGCAATATTATTTACGAACCAGTCTTTAACAGTTGGAAACAGATATTTCCGAATTTCAACACCGTTTTTATTTATTTTATTCTGTCGAAATCAGCTTTAAGTCATTAAAATTGTGTTCAGCTGGTGGAGGTCCTAGCGTATAAGGAGAAGTATACGGAGTATAGCGCTAGATTTGGATCGATCTAGATAAATTAAAAAAAAATGGATCCAATGTAAACAGTTTAAGATAACGACTATAAACAATTGATTTGTAAACTGAATCCTTCCTAGCAAATCTGGTTTGGACATTAACCAAATTCAATATTGGGAAAAATTGGATTAATCAGTTTTTATCTCTTATATTAAACTAGCTGATAAACATTTCGTATTATATGGTGTCTGACTGTCTCATATTTTAATAGCGATTATGGAAAACGATGTCTACTGATATTGAAAAAAATGATAATTTTTTCACTAGTAAAAAATTTACTACTGTCCCAGTATCGGAACATCACGTTATACATAGTCGACCGATGGGATAGGACATACTGTGTCCCAAAAAAAAAAAAAGGTTTCAATATCATTCCAGCCGATTGAGAACCCTTTGCTAGTTTTCGGGAGGGAATATTCCTTTTTTACGCCTTCATTTCTTGTTTTGACTCAGGCTCATGATGGTGAACACGAAATTTGTGGTCAGTAACAATCTGCGATTATATCTCTCACCTTTGTTATTCGCAGTGATCCTCAAACGGATGAGGTAATCGAACGGTTCGCTTTTTCAAGCAACGTAAAGGTCCTCAAAGTCCGTGCTCAGATAAATTTTGTCAACCCAAGATACAGATGTACAGTAGTTAAAAGGTTTTTTCCTGATCATATTTCAGGTGCTTTTCAATATTTTTCAAAATTTTCAAAGTTTTTCTAGCTGGTTAACAATTTGAGACGCTACCACTTTCATAGAAAATGCGGGTCGGGATTCTTCTTCAGTCAAGTTCCTTTCTGGCTTGAGGAGACTGTGGTACTTATTCACTTTGGAAACACTGTGGAAACCTTTCGAAAAATTGGCGTGGCGAGTGGAGTCAAGGTGGATTGGTCAATTTTCTCCACACTGACCCATTTTTTTATGGACCAGTTTACTTGTTAAGGGTAAGTAATAAATGGAGGAAATAATGCATTGCTGTCAATCCGCTTAAAGTCAATCCGAAATAAGTTCTTCCATTGATGATTTGTAAGGGTTTATCCTTCGACAGAAATATTATGGAAGTTATGCTCAAAGTGCCATATCTTTTTCCCTTAACAAGAAAAGTTACTTTATAAGTGCTTAGCTATTAACTGTCGTCATGTAAAAAAAAGTTGTGTCATCAACGTATGTGTGGATCTTTTGATATTTTATCTGCAGATCCGCTTCAAAAGGGATAAAACTTTCACGAGTTATGTGTCTCAAAAACACTCAAAAAAAAGTATGATGTGAGCCATTCAGTTGGACGAGCAATTATGCAAGCAATCTCTGTGGAAATACAAGACAAGCGGTTCATTAACATTAACATGAGATTTTTTCTCCTATTTAAAGTATTCAGGAAGTAGCTAAATGCTTCTTGTTGTTTATTTTTGCTAAAAGTCTGAAATTATTAGAGCTATATTAAAAACAGGCATTGTAAATAGCCGAGAAGTGCCTGACATTCTCTTTAAAAAAATCGGTTGAAGTCATTTATTTTCGCAAGAAAATTCATAAATTCTACATTATCTCATTTTCCTTTAATTTTCAATCTATCAATTTTTTCAAAAAATTAAAAAAAAAATGCATGTACTACATTCAACATGAATCCTAAATTTGTTCTTTTACATGGCATACTAAAAATAAAGTTTCGAATTTTTAATGGTTGACTTTATTGTGCATTATTTACACATCCTTATATCTTACATTTCCTCGAATGAATGTTTAGATATAATCTCCCCCAAGCATTTGTTCGAGATATCTCATAAGAATAATTGAGTTCTTAATTGTACTAAATATTTATATCCATGAAAATAATTATACAGAAATTGTTACATGTAAAAATTAAAATGTGTAAAAAATGTGCATGCTATAGTGGATACGTTCGAGTCCAAATTTTTAATATGTGACGTCCCGGTGCCAAAATGGCGTTGTATGCTTTCGCTCGAGGCGAAAAAAATATCGCAAACGTTAGTGCATCTATTCAAAATTAGCAAAATCAGTCGATTATACTTCGTTCTCAAGAATTGGGCATTGCTCAAACGACACTGTGGCATATTTTGCGGCTAAATCCTGGCGTACATGCTTACAAGGTCAAATGGCCTTAAAACCTAAAGCCACTTGATCATTCGAAACGCCAAAAATTCTGCAATTGGGATCTGGCAAAGTTTGAAGAAAATGAATCATTTCTTCAAAAAATCATCTTCAGCGATGAAGCTCACTTCTGGCTCGATGGCTTTGTTAATAAGCAAAATACAAAGCAACAAGCCCACAAGTGCTTGTTGAGACACCGTTGCATTCGCAAAAAAATTACTGTTTGGTTCTAATGCCACGGGTGGGATTTTCCACGATGCCTTATTTTCTCGTGGATCAAGCGGCCGTCTTGGAACCATCAATGGAGAGCACTATCGTGTCATGTTGGAAGATTGTTTGTGGCTCAAATGGGATGAACTTGACATCAACGATATGTGGTTTCAATAAGATAGTGCCAGTAGCCACACAGCATGCCTCACATTCGTTTTTTGAAAGGCGAATTTGGTGAACGCGTTATTGCGAGAAAAAAGGTCCGGTCGAATAGCCGCCTTGTTCATACGATCTAAAGCCATTGGATTTCTTTTTAATGGGGCTTTATCAAGTCAATGGTCTATGTCAACAAGCCAAGAACTTTAGACGAGCTAAAATACAATATTCAACGCGAAATTGCCAATGTTTCGTTTGACATAGTGGTGTAAAAGTGGGCCCAAAGAATCGACCGCTATAAATAGGCTTGTAGTGGTCATATGACCAAAATCGAATTTACTTTATAAAACGTAATGCTTGCACTAAACACATATTAAATTTGAACTCAATATTTTACATATTTCTGTAGTTTATTAAAATATAAAATTGTTATGTCCTTAACTGACAACCCTCTGCCAATCTCTAGTGTAATGGTGTCAAGAATGCCATCTAAAGATTTTTACTAAAAACCAATTGATTTTTATCAATCCTAGGTTGAAAATTTGCACACTAGATGCCAAAAGGTTGTTGAAAAAGAGGGTGATTACATTATGTATTGCAAATAAATGCAAACAAATATGGAAGACCTATTTTTCGATCTACCCAACATATATTTTTATCAAACTTGAAGTAGTTTTATCTCGTTGCTGTCTTAACAATGCCCAAGATTTTCTATGTGAATCATGTGATATTATTGTTCATGTGATTTGGATATTAATTTGTCCTTTACCAGATCCTACGACTCCTTCACGGGTATGGGTGTGTAAAGGTTGGCGATGTCAAGTCACAAAGGCCGATGGGTGCTTGGGTTATTGAAAATGTTCTTTCTTGTGAGAAAAAAAAAATGGAATACGATTTTGTTTTATTTAATTGGTTTATAAATGAGCATTTATTTTTACAGACATTGACAATTTAAAAAATTAAAGGCAGTTTTCTAATGCATCTTGTGCTCAGCTTAAATCCATTAAAGCCGCCAGGAAAATTATATTTCGAAATCATATCAATTAAGTCGGTTTCTGTTCGATTTAAAGTCGAATTCTTTATTGGTCGGTGGTTGGTATGACTAATGTTAATTGGTGAAATAATCTAGCTACCCTTAAAGCTCCCAAAAACTATGCTATTTTTCGGATCTTCATAGTTTTCAATAGATTAAACTGCAACACTTCGAATCTTGACAAAATATTGCCCTTGGGCAATTTCTCTAAAAATTGTGCATTCCATCTCTGTTATCCATTCGCAGCGCAAATTTATGGTATTCAAAAAAGGCCATTATCAGTAATCTCATCTTGAATATGGAATTCTTTTACGATGGAATATTCTGTGTAACCAATGGCAAGGCTGGGAAGCTTATCAGCGACTCTAAAGTTCTCGATTGGCGGGTGGGCAAAATTAAATGTAAAATTTATAAAATCCTTAGCCAATCACCACATTGTTACTTATCGTCATAGAAATTTTAAAGTTTGTGAGCTCTCTTGGGAATGCCTTGAAATGTTCGGACTCAGATTGAACCCCACTTTCACTTGTAATCCATTTCTCGAGTCAATTTAGGCGTTATCACGGACTATTGCGAGCAATAATGAAATTATTTATTTAGAGTATGCAAAAAATAGTTTAATTGGTCATGAGAGAAATTCGATGAAACACACTTGCTACACGTTAAAAAAACAATTACGTAAAATATTACAGTCCTACAAAATATTTCAGACATTAAAAGTATGCACTTTGCACCACACAAAATTTTTTATTGTTTAATTTTATTTTCTAGTTATGAAATCATTGGTCGCGCGTCGTTTCTTTTGAATCATCAAAAAAATGTATGCAAGTGCAATTGGAACTTTGCAAATTTTAACATTATATTTTGCTTCATCATGGCTTTTTGCAGGCGTGCATTCAAATCAATTCAGTGTTGATGTGAGGTCAAATAAGAATCGATATTGTATATTTCTGGTAATTGATGGTCGACTTGTAATTCAATATCCACAATATTTTTTCTATTAGGTCCGTCTTGGTAGAGGAACGATTTGAGAGATTTAATTTTTTAAATTTGTTTGTCCTAGAAACTAGAAACAATAAATAAGGTTTATTAATTAAATAAGTATCCCTATTTACTGGATATTTATTATTTTTGCTAATTGATCTTTAAAGTTTAATGTACTGAACTCTCCATCACAAAGTTGAAATACGAAACTTGATAGACACAAGATAATCAAGGGTAACATAAGTATGTATAAGACATCTGATCTAGTCATGTACAAATAGGTCGAAGAGCTCTTTTCAATTTAATGGAATCGGGGATAAGAAGTGAGACTAAAAATATAAAATTATTATTCTTATTCAATTTATTCACCTGCAACTCTAATATATTTTTCAGATCTTTCCAGTGATGATTGAAGTTATCGAAGACCATCTTATGCCAACACAACACAGCACTTGTGAGGAGGCGTGTTGTCGTGTAGAAGGAGGACACCTTTGGTAAATTTTCCTCTTTTTTTCTTCAATGTATTCTCTCAGCCCCTCTTTAATGGAAGCGTAGTATTCACCGATTCTCTCTGCTGTCAACATGATTCCTTCCAAGTCCTGAAAGACCATGATAATACTTGGAAAAAGAGTCCCCGTGAGCTGACGCGATTCTTTCCAGCATGGTTGCCATTTCTGGGGGGAGGGGGATTTAAAGGTTGAAATTTTCAACCATTTTATATTTTTCACTTTTTAATAAAGAAATCTTCAAGAATATCCTGTGAAAGTTTCAAGTCGATCGTAGCGAAACTGCCAGTTATACTGCCAGAATGAAAATAAAAACAGGATCGAGCTCTCATGCATGGGCGCGCGCCATCGAATCAGCAGAGCAGATCGAAAAATTGTAGAAGTAACCAAAGAATGCGAAGTTGCCTGCAGACCGCAATAGAAAGATGCCTTGGATATTTTGGAAGACAACGCTTCACTTTACGGTCCCGGAATTGATGATATTGTGTGAGCATTTCGAAGAATAATGATAAAAACCATTAAAAGCATTTTTCTCAAACTACTATTTTTAAAGTCGCTGGACACTTCATCATAATAACTATTGAACTCATTGAAATTTTTGAAAATTTTTTTGAAATTTTTCTTGAAATTTTGTACAGGCTCTACACACTTTATGTGGTAGTAACGTCGAAATTTTCTGGAATCTCTGAAGAATATGCAGATTTTTAGTAATTTTTTTTTCAAAATTTCATTTTTTTACTTCTAGGCGACGCCAAAAATAAAAAACTAAATTTTAAAAGTAAAAACAACGTCATTAAATAGAGAAAATTTAAAGCCAACGAAATATTTTTGATTCTTTGACTTTAGATGATCCGGTATCGAGTTCTGATTTCCACCGGAAAACACTTTTTTTTTGTAGAACATACGCATATTTGTTACCAGAGGCTCATTTCAAAAGATTTTCCTCTAAAATTTTTTTATAGTATTCTTGAAACATAACTAAGCATATGTACTCTAATTGGAAACCAATAAATTTAATCATTTCTTCGAAAAAATTCACGAAAATAGGCTCTAAATACAAATACCTTGAAAACTAGTAAATAATGTACATAATAATAAAATACACTAATTTGTTCTTAGCAATTTAACTGTTAGTTCTCATAATCATCACTAATATATTAATCTTCCGTCGAATAGTCATGACCAGTAGAATTAGACCTGAAAAAAGTAGAAACTAAAGTAGCATTTTTGTTCCTTAGATAACCTAGCAATAGGATAAGTTTATAGATTTTTTTCTTGGTTTATTTCGGAGGCTGTTTATCACAGGGTCAGAAGATATCAAGATATCTGAAGATTTACGTTCGAGTATTCCGTTCATGGAATTTTCGACAGTACTTATTTCTATCTCTGGGCTTCTTTCGAAAGCTACCCTATTGGTTAAAGGGCTGATTTGATTATATCAGTTCTTTGCACAAGCATTTTGAGTATCAGTTCTTTGCACAAGCATTTTGAGTAACAGTAGCAGGCACATAAAACCACGAATAGAGATCTAAATGAAGTTTTCTAGTCTCTTGCACAAAGACAGAAAGTTTCTGAAGGCTTGTATCATAAACCGATAACCCTTTGAGTAGTATACAGTTTCTTTTATCAGTGTCACATCCAACCCTTTTATAGTATACTTGTATGGCTCCGAGGTTTGGGCTGACGCTCTTAGTAAACAGACTCACCGAAGGCGTCTGGCATAGGTGTAGAGGCAAGGAGCTTTGCGGATAGCGGCTGCATATCGCACTGTCTCAGAACCTGCAGTGCTGGTAATCTCGAGGGTGGTTCCTATTAGGTTACTTGCAGACGAACGGAAACGTGTATACTTACGTAGGGGGGAGTTGGCGAGAGAAACCGTCAGCCGAGAGGAACGGAGAAGGGCCCTAACCTTGTGGCAGCAAACATGGGAAAACGAAACGCGAGGCAGGTGGATCGCACAGCTGATAAGTGACTTGGGGCCGTGGTTCTACAGAATGCATGGTGAGACTGATTATTACCTGACGCAACTACTCAGTGGTCACGGGTATTTTCAGTCTTACCTGTATAAGATGGGAAAGACACCACCCCCAACTTGCGTGTTCTGCCCGGGGATGACGGATGACGCCTTCCATACGTTCTTTACGTGTAACAGATTTACAAGACTGCGTTCGCATCTCTCGGAGAAAATTGGCGTAATTTCTCCAGAAAATGTAACGTGAAAAATGATGCAATCAAAAGACAACTGGAACTGTGTGTCGCATTACGTACGGACAGTACTTATTATAAAGAAGGGCATGATGGATTGCTTGGCGAGGAAGGAGAAATCTCTGTACCGCAATTCTCTAATAATCGCAAGTTTCTCTAATCGCAATTCCTTCCTATCCATCCTTGCAGAAAGAGGGATTTTCCTTAATCTGAAGGCATCGCTAAGCGATGATTAATGAGGCCTAGTCCGAAGTAATGTGACAAACAGTTCCAGGCGACGTTCTCGGTGTGACAGGGGAGGTGTTTAGACGGTAGTCCGACACTCAGGGCGTAAATAGCCTTCAACTCCCAAAAAAATAGTACCGTATCGTGGCTTTGGTTTATCTATTATCAAACCAAATTCTGCTTTGAAGCGATTTTGGATCGCCATTGAACGTTGCTTTACATTAACTTTATCAGAACCATCTCTAAGATGCCATTTTTTATCAATCGAGCTGGTAAATAATCTGTAGCAAGCATTCATAAGTTCGTATCCACGCATGTAAAGTAGATAAGCCAAACCCAAGACTATGTTGCTCGGCGACAATATCTTAATTCAATCGTTCATCATTTGTGGGGTTGCTCCATTAAGTTTCCTGAGGATGAAGAAACTTGATGCCTCATAACTTTGCACAAACTTGGTAAAACACTTTTAATCTCTTCAAGGACTTTGCTTCAGTTTCGGTGACCTCTTTAGTTGTTTTACTGAAAAGAAAACTTGATTGGCCGAAAATGCGTTGTAGACGACGAACGAGGGTTTTGCCAAAGAAAATTACCCCTCTCATATCGTAATTGTAGAGGAACGAGTCAAAAGGCAAACAAAAACTCATCAAACACCTTGGCTCACATATTGTAGTGCTTTGACCCAGTAGAATTTTCAGCCACATTTCTGATAGACCGTGCTAACTTTCTTTGCGCAACCAAACGCGTACAAACTTCAGCAGCATAAACAAGCTCACTGGCAGTCCTCTCTCGTACGAGCCTGTTGACTTTCCTTCGATTTGATCTGAGACTAGAATCTTCCTTGGCTTCCATTGTTGTTAAATTCGTGGAATTAATTACCCATACCTGGATGCATACTTCGTCATTTGTTAGGCACCTTAAATTTCGTAAAATTTTCCATAAATCACACATGGCTCCTTCTACGGCTATTCCATCTCTCAGGTATTCTTGCAGTATGTCTGGAGATAATGACTTTAACCTCCCTTAAAGATTGCTCTATTACACCAGATATATCTTGTCCCGACATCACGAAATTCGACATCAGCTTCATTTTGACCAAATTAATGTGCCTTCATTAAACTCTTGTTCTAAACTTGCAGCTGGTCTTACCGATAACTTTATAATTTAATAATAGTAAAACTAAAATATGTGAAATCTAATAGATTTAATTATAAGATTTGAAATACAAAATAAAATGATAATCATAATGGATAAACTTTAGCGTAACTAATTCCTTAAAATGTTGCTAAGCAATCCATTGCAGTTAGACTTTTTTCAGCTTTTTTCCGTGTTCAAAACATTATTGTCATTAGTCTTTGACAATATTTCCGCAAATTCCGAAAATTATACAAACAAACATAATGATATACAAATAAATTAATACGATAACGGCGCGATATTGTATTTAATCTATACAATAAGTCAAAATAAGTTCAAGTGCTGCACGAGAATTCTACTCCTACTGGTACCTTGCTGGTTTGATAGTTACAATATGTACAAAAGCAATAAGAGAGACTTATTCTGCTGGAGGTATAGTTAAATTTATACCATTTTATATTAATAACAATTTACAATTATTAAGCGGCTGCATTTGATACCTATAAGAAACGCTTTTCATTCATATTAATTTGAATCTAATAACCGGACGGGGAACTCCCTAATTTACCATCGGTGGCAGCTGAACGTTTGCCGTGGGGAATAAGTGAAATAGTTCACCACTCATATGATCGTCATGTCCATCTGTCAAAATCATTTGTATGTCGGCCAGTTTGTCAAGTCGTAGGAAATTTTCGTGTTAACTTGAAAGTAAACAAAACAAACAGAAATGTCGGAAAGAAAAGTTCTTAATGTAAGTTTTCTTATAACATTGCGTTGAAACACCACTTCTAATACTTCCATCAAATTGCAGAAATACTATCCGCCAGACTTCGACCCATCGAAGATTCCTCGTATGAAATTGGCTAAAAATCGACAGTACACTGTTCGTTTGATGGCCCCGTTCAATATGCGATGTGTAACTTGCGGAGAATATATCTACAAAGGCAAGAAGTTTAACGCACGAAAGGAAGATGTTGAAAACGAAACATATTTGGGCATTCGAATATATCGTTTTTATATCAAATGTACGCGATGCTTGCAAGAAATCTCGTTCAAAACTGATCCGAAAAATACAGACTATGAAATTGAAGCGGGGGCTACGCGAAATTTCATGGCACTTAAGCTAGCCGAAGAACAAGCTCGCAAGGAAGAAGAAGAATTGAGGGAAGAGGAAGCTAATAATCCAATGAAATTGTTGGAAAATCGAACATTGCAATCAAGAAATGAAATTGAGCTGTTGGAATCGCTTGAAGAATTGAGAGATCTTAACAGACGACATCAAAGTGTCGATTATGATACAATGCTACAGCAGTATGATACATCTGAGACGGAAAGACAACGACAGGAACGACTGGAAAAGATGGACGATGATTATGTAAAGTAAGTAGATGGAATTTATTTGTTATAATATTTTCATGATGGAACTACCTTCGATTTGTCTTATTAATTTAAGTACCTAATCCTTAAAATCTTGATCTTATATCTTATAAATCTACTTTGATCTAGAAATCATTCTGAGGCACACCTTTCCAATGTTTAACCAAATAGTAGCTGAAGGTCTTAGTAATTCGCAGTTATTGCACTGCCTCGGTTTCAACTCCAAATAATTTATACGAAAAATTTGATATTCTGTTTTGATTGCATCCGGGAAGGTACTACAGAAGAAAGTTATTTTGGCAGATAAGTCATTTCTTTACACTTATCTAGCCGTTGGCATTGTCCAATAGCTTCAACTTAACAAGCAGGGCGCCTTGTTTTTCATTGTATGGTATGAACATTTTTATCAGTTCTTATGTAGTTATGTAGAAGGGAATGACCCGAACAACTCCGTAACGAAGCACGAAGTTTCCTGGCATCAACGGCCTAAGATCCCGTGGTCTCAGTTGAGTATTTTCGCATGGTTTGGTTGCATTATCCGTGAATTCAAAAAGGCTCTCAATATATTATCCATTTTGTTTTATGTTCAAGACAACATTCAGACTTGATTTATTTTTAATTTAAATTTCACAAGAATCAGTCTACTTCTTTGGCTTCGTTTATTGATTCCGTCTTGCAATACAAGGAAGGGGATTTCTTTTGAATCTAATGAATATTTCTTTATGTATCTTTTTCGATTAATCGCTGTTTGATGTACTCGTTGCATTTCCACTTTTCATTGAGAGGTTGAAGCCATCGCCTCAACTTCTTGATCTGAATTCCATACAGCATTCGCAAGAAGAGGTGAAGCATTCAGTAAAAGCAAAATTATAGGGGAACAAGGAAGAATTCTTTGAACAAATAAAGTACGAATGGAACAAGATAACAATACAGAAAGTGAAAAATCTTGTTCATTCAGGAGAAGCGCAGCGGAAGATTTTAAATTCGAAAAATGCGTCCATTTAAACGGCTTCGTAAAAATAGTTTCCAGATTTTTGCTCGGTTCTGTATGTGACAAATAGAATTCAAATAAAACAAATAAAATTCAAAACAACTGTTGAAGATGTTTTGGAGCAAAGTTCAGCACCGCCTAATAAAAATTTCTTTGTCAAAAACATATTTATATCGTTGAAAACTCGAAAACTGAAGTTTTAAACACGATCGAGGTATTGAGATATCATAGTAATGAAGTATTATTTTTACTTATAGCTAAATGGCAATGCCAGCTTCATGCAAAATCCTTTCGGCATTTTCGTACATCTCATTTTCTCGCATTCTGGTATCCTTTCGGTGTGATCTGATCTCTGAGAAGCAGCAGAGCTACGGTGTTTGGCTGTGTTCAAGCGCTCACCATGATAATCATTATCATGTTAGCATATCGAGAAGCTTTTAAATTCACATTTTTTCCAAATTTTTCCAACTCCTTCTTTAAACATATATGCTGCTGATTAGGTCAGAATTTCAGAGATTGTCGCACTGGTAAAAACGTGCTTTCCTACCATTTCCCAGGCGGCCTTGCTAAAAATTCATTTCATTTCTGTTTTGTGTATGGCGATCTAAGCATCTTTCTAGTAACTCATAAATGTCTTGAGCCTCATCAGAGAGTGCTGGACAATGCTCGGATCCTTGTAAAGATTTGGTGTCCTCTCTCCTCCGAAAATCATACCATGAGGTCGATTAGAGGCCCTGGCCCGCGATGCATACGTTGCGGCTTATTATAGAAGAATAAGCCGCAAATTGCCTAGAAATTTTGTTATTAAAACAAGTAGAATGCATTTTGCATATCCTGAACCGAATTTTCACTACGCACGCATTGTCTTTAGTACGTTGATAGATCTTTCAGTAATGTATTCAGTAGAGCCGTTTTTGGCTCACCTCTTTTTCTTCTTGATGTTTTTTTTTGTTGCTTTTTTCATTGGATTTTTTGCATCTTTTGCCTTTGTGTTAGGGCTTATGCTACCTTCAGCTGCTCGTTTTTACTGTCTTCTTTTCATACACTCAACCCATTCGAAATTTGTCACTATAAAATTTTATACGTACGGTTGAACGTTAAGAAACATTTCATAACTTATGGAATCACCGTCGCCAATGTAGCCCACTTTAAAGTGCTGATATGAGCGCAAAAAAATCCCACCACACTGTTCACTTGCATTTTGCCACCAGTTCTTTCGTGATTCATAGAATAAACATTTTTATGACTATCGAATCAAGCTATCCATACTGCATTGTCTTCTTGACCTTTCTATCGTCCGCAAGTTTGCAATAATTTGACCTGACAATTACATCTTAATCTTTTACGTTAAACATCTCGATTGTCGGTTCGTTTTTCATACTCGTTTCGTTAGTAAACAACACACCGAAGACGGGAAATTTTACCGAAGATGACCGGGCAGATTGGCATACCGCCAAAACACGTATGTGAACGTAAAAAATTAACGCAGAAGCATAGCAACTGTAAAGCGTAATATCGATGATATCAAGTGAGTCCATTCGACATCCTGCTCAACAAATAAAACTGTGCACTTCCACATGATGGAAGATTTTACGGAAGCATCCTGGTTTGTGGGCTTACAAAATCCTACTCGTGCATAAATAAAACCTGAACGACAATCGGGAACGGCGTAGATTTGGTATATGGGCTCAAAAACAAATTGCTGCAGATCCCAAATTTCATAAGAACATTTTTTTAAGCGATAAGGCTCATTTCTGGTTGAATGGCTACATTAATAATCAAAACTACCGCATTTTGAGCGATGCGTAACCACAGACGACTGTCTAAACAACGTGACATCGGGAGAAAGTAATTGTTTTGTGGGATGTATGGCCGTTTGATTCATTGGTCCAACATGTATTCAAAAATACTGCTGCTGATAACATTACAGTCAATGGTGGTCAATGGTATAGTCACTTTCTCGTTCGCGAACTAACTCGCCGTAATGCAGGGCACCTCTGGTTTCATCAGGATGGCACAACATGTCATATAGCTCGTTAACGAGACATTATAGTGTCTCGTTTTGAACCTGTGATCTGGTCTGCAAGATTTTATGGTTTAACAACACTAGACTATTTTTTGTGGGTATATGTCAAATCATTCGTTTACACCGACAAGCCCGAGACGCATGACCATGTGGAAGACAATATTCGCCGCGTTATTGGCAAGATACGTCCTCAATTATTGGTTAGAAAAATTGATAATTGGCCCTCTCCTTGGGACTTTCTGCGCGCCAGTCATGCCCGAAATCATATTCAAATCAAAAAAAAAAAAAAAATCTTATCTTTGCATTAAAACCAATTGCGTGGCAAAATCAAAACAATTGACCCGTATTTTATTTTATTTCTAAAGTTCAATACTTGTAGAAAAAAGAGCCTTAGCTTACATACGTAACAGCACGTCGGGGATTACGTTTATATAAAGTTGGAAAAAATACAGTGAACATATTCTGATCTTTATCAAATTTTAAAATAAATTTCCTGGAGAGATGTTCTTTCGAAATTTGTGATTGAAATACCTTTATTATGAAGCTGATAAACTAGGAAGCCAAACGCCATAGGAAGCTAAACCCATAGAAAATCCAAGGAAGCGATAGGAAGCTTAAGCCATAATTTGTTAATTTTGATTTATACTTTTTGTATCATGTATTTGATAATAAAGCGCATTTGACTTTGAAAAAAAAACGGGGTACGCCTGGAAACATTTCTATTGCTATACATTCCGCGAATAGATTCCATTCCTAACAAAACTTACCATTTATTCTTACAGATCCATAGTTTTCAAAAATAGCGTACGTGGCACCAAACGCATTATTGCAGAAGAAATAGTTGAAGATGCCAACGAATCAAAGGAAACGGTCGAACCCGAAACAAAACGAGTTTTTCTCAGTCCACCGCCAGTACCACCTCCAGCAAAAGATAGTTTTAGTGTAGGAGGATTTTCGCACGCCAAAAATGCCCTCAAAAATATTGTTCGAGTCAAGCAACCTAATTCCAATGCCAAGCTAAATGCTACTAAAACTTCTGAAAGTTCGGACAGTCTGAGGAAGGATTCGACCACATCTATTAGTTCGCTTCCAATCGCTGCCGACAAAACGGATAATTCGAATGTGACAAATGCTCAGCAACCAGAAGGAAAAGGAGGTGGTCTTCAGTTATTAGCCAATTATTCTGGTAGCAGCTCCGACGAGTCAGATTAAGTGTAAAGTTAAGACAAAATAAAATAAAAGTCAATCAAATTTCAATTTATAAGTGTTTTCATTTATTTTTGAAATCTAACACAGCCGACGTTTGTGTTGAATTTCACAAAAATTTTCTACATTATCACTTGTTATAAAAACTGCAATACGTTTTGGCAAATTTGGATAGATCGACAGAAGGAATTATTGGACATGCACAACAACTTTTGCTGGTATGAAAATACCAATATCATTTTTCATACCAGAAAAAGTTTTCACTTGTCACTTGTCGCACGTGTCTGCCTCACATGCGAATGAAAACTCACGAAAGATATTTCGAGTTTTACAGCGAAGAAAATTATAAGTATAAAAAATTATCAGATTTTAAAGAATTTGTTGTCCTTCACATCCGCGACATTTCTGAAATAGAAAGAAAAAGCAACCATTAGAACATTGTAAAGTTATGTTTATTCGTTTCTATAAAATAAATCAGTTATTATAAACTCCATATGCACTAATATTTGCTTAATCTACAAAAAAGTATCTCTCTGCGGCGACAACATACATTCAGTACAACAAAATTTACGTAATGCCATTTTGTGGTGATAATTAGCGATAATTCAGAAGCAATCAATTTGGGCAAATGGCGTTGGAATTAAATATTAAAAAACGGAATAATTTTCTATTTTGTAATCTTTTTCACTTCAATTTCCGTGCGCCGTTTCTTTCTCCTTTCATAGTCGTATATATCTCTTGTGCATACATTTTCTTCGTCCTTTGTCGATTTTATAGAATATCTTGCACTGCTGGGTGCACTTTTTTCTGAGTTAATTTTCCGTATGTCATCGTCTAATCTAGCATCATATTTGGACCTGAAATTATTGTAGGCAAATAAATCTTGCAATAAAT
Source organism: Stratiomys singularior (assembly GCA_954870665.1). Taxonomy (NCBI): domain Eukaryota; kingdom Metazoa; phylum Arthropoda; class Insecta; order Diptera; family Stratiomyidae; genus Stratiomys; species Stratiomys singularior. The sequence continues at coordinate 22,147,761 of OX940881.1, read as the reverse complement.
AGACATTTGCACAAATCTGTTAATAAGTTTCTAGTTCTTTTCATAAATTTATATTTATCTTACAAATAAATTTTTCATACCGTATTCGAATTAAATTAAAAAGACAAGTGATCAATATTAGGAAATATATCATACAGGATTTTTTTGCCAAATGAATACTCAGTTTGTATTGACCGCAGAGAGATACATTTTGCTTTTTCAACGTCAATTCATCAATGATATACGCCCATTACCTTTGAAAACAATTCGTTATTTTCACCAAAAGGAAGTGGGTTTCATTGATCTAAGGCGACGGGATTTTCGAAGTTAAGTATAAGGATTCCAGGTTTGTTCATAAACGAAATGCTCACATTGTCTCGAGCAACATTGTGACATTTCGTTGTCCTTTTCAAGATTTTTTTGACTTTGATCTGGAAGAAGTCTATAGTTTTATTATTTCGAAAATAATTAATTAATTATCTGGGTCATATTGTTAGAAGTTTTAGTTTTAAATACTTAACGTACACACTCGAGATAAAACGAGTGGGATTTTATTTTGGCTAAAATTTCATTCTCGAACATAAGCAAGAATCGACATTTCAAATATGAGAGCCGGGGAAAGGGTGGAAATGGGTATTTTCATAGGATTACAAGCTGTAAAATTTGTTTACAGAAAAATTATAACAAACGCGCTAATGTGTCTCGTTTGAATGCGAGATGAGTACTAGGAATTCGTCACCCTGATATCGTGAATTATTATATAAATTTATAAAATATTCTTTTTTATTTTATCACTTAGTCCAAGAATCTGAAATTCTTGCTTTTCCTGTTGAACAGTTTAGCTCAGTATTCATAAGTATTGAAAAAGAATAACTTCACTTTTATTCGTCATTTTTTTAATGAAAATATATTCTATTCTATTTTCATCTATTTTCATCACAGTTTCATCACAGATGAAACGGCTACGATGTGAATATTGCATAGCCGAATGAAACCAAATTGTAGAAATTCATTATATTTGGCTATTATTGCAGATAAGGCTGCTGCGGCAGTGTCAGCTCTCAGTCGCCTCATGGCCAACACGGGGGGATCAACCTCATGTGAGAGACGGCTTCTTCTGAGGGCAATGGAGCCAATGCTATATGATGGTGCTCCGAAGCACCATCATATAGCCAGTGCTCCGAAGTCTGGGCTGACGCTCTTAGCAAGAAGTCGTACCGAAGGCGTCTCGCACAGGAACAGAGGCGAGGGTCTTTGCGGATTGCAGTCTCTGAACTGAACCAGCAGTGCTGGTTATTTCGAGGGTGGTCCCTGTTATGCTACTTGCCGAAGAACGAAAGCGAGTATACTTACGTAAGGGGGAGTCGGCGAGAGAAGTCGTCAACCGAGATTAAAGGAGAAAGACCCTAACTTTGTGACAGCAATCATGTGTAAGCGAAACGCGACTTGGGGCCGTGGTTCAGCAGAACGCATGGTGAGTCCGACACTCAGGGCATAAATAGCCTTCAACTCCCAACTGATATATATATATATATATATATATATATATAATCCCAACCGATTGGTATAATTCGAGTTTTCTTCTTCTGTGTATCGAGCTGGTCTGGTTAAAGTGAGAATAACGTCTTACTATATGTGAGCTGTATTTTTCCTTTTACTTTGTTAAATTTTACAATACTCCAGGCTTAACGAAATCTCCCACGTTCAAGACTTTATTAGGCCAGTTTGGTGTTTCACCATGCACTATGTTTCTTATTTGTACCACACATTTGCTTTGTCTCATTAATTTTTAGTTGAAACTTCTTTGCTTCTGCATGGTTAACAGCATTTGTCCAAAAGATGTTAGCGATCTTGATAGGATTATAATATCATGTGATTAGGACACATTTTTGTTCGACTTATAGAGAAGCTTTCCGATGGAGAGTTTCCTTATCGAAAATTCTGGGGTTAAATTAAACAGTGGTTGGATCCGTCGTTTGCTCTGCTTCTATTCCGCCTTTGTGTCAAGAAGGAAGAGAAAAGTCGTTGTTTTCTACCCAAACAACCTCAGTCAAGTATTTCGAGGGATTTCACGGATTTTCATGGAGATTGAGGAAGCCAATCGTTACTTGTTTCAGAAGATTTTATTGCCATGTTTGGGTTCGAGTCGCGAAGGTTCAACAGAGGAGCATAGTAAAGGTTAAATTTGTGAACTTTACTTTGTATGATGATCTAACAAGATTTTGACAAAAACAACATTCTGATTTAGTTTTCGGTTAAATTGTTAGCAAAGTTCAAGTTTAGTATCTATACACTACACTGAAACATTCTCTGTTTGAGAAACAAGTTCTACTATTTAGTTGCATAGCAGATCTTGTTAACTTTTGTACGTGAAGCTAAAGAAAATGAAGAAAACTAAAAGAACTTAAGCTAAAGGTTCAACTTATTAATTTTACTTGTCTGCTCTTCCTGAAAACGTTACGAACCACTGGAAAGGTTAAACAAAAGAGCGAGTAGCCACAATGGAATTATAAGTATCTGGCGGTACATTGTCGTTTCATGGGCTGATGACTAATAGAAGAAAGCGATGATGGCGTGTGTTACAGCTGGCGAGAATATGAGAATATTCTGGTAATTGCTTTACAATATTACAGTCAATCGAACGCTTCGGGTGGCTCTAATTTGCCAACAAATAAAAGTGAACAAATTTTTGAGCAAAAGAAAAGCAAGCAACCCAACATTCATTGGAGGTTACGAGAGTAAACTTGAATCGAAATGAGAGAAGGCTTTTTCAAATACTTGAGATCTAACAAATTGTAATGTGCCTGAATAATTTTGTAAATAAAAATCTTTCCTGTTATACTGGAAACGAATTGAGGAAGATTTTGAGAAAGAACTGAAAAAAATATAACTAAAGCTTACAATAGATGTTTCAATTCGGCATTCTCAGTCTCTAGTCGAGCTATTTTAGCTTCCTGCTTTACACGTAATCGTTCATATCGACTTTCATTCTTCTCGAGGACATTTATGACAAGTTCGTGACGCTTGACTTCAAGATTTTTCGATCCTAAAGTTGAAAATAAATTTTGTAGTTCTTCATCTTTTGCGGTTAATTCATCGTTCATCTGAAAGTAATTCTACTTGATTTAGGAAGCATTTATGCACAAGTGCTTGATTAAGGATCCCTACATATTATATAACAAGAAGATGTAGGCTGGATAATGTTGTTCGTATTCAAGTAAAATACCAATTGATTTGTTCAAATTTTTATTCCTTTTTTCACTGCAAACGTACATTCTTTATCAACTTGATAAACTATCAATCTCAGAGCCAGCCTTCACATTCTTTGCTAATTTACCTCTTTGATAAGGTATGCCTTGTTGTTAATTTCAGAGTAGAGATCCTCCATCCGGCAACGACTTGAGGCTTCCTTCTCCTGTAGCGAGTTAATAAGTTCACTGCGAATCCGTAAGAGTCGTTGATTCGTGCAAATTGTCTCCTCCTGTTGTTTAATTTCAACGTGAGCTTTAGCTAGTTGCGACTTCAGCTCATTGATCTCAAGTTTTTTGGCAGCTTCCGACTCACGCAGGTTGTTAATCTGTGCAATTTGCAGATGTTAAACTTTACGACACAGAGCGAATATTAATTTTGTTTACAACCTCATTTTGTAGTTCTTTGGCAGCATTTACCAAATATTGACCATTGGCAATTTTTCGTTCCAGCTCGTTGATGATCCCCACCTTTTGCGAAATCGCAGCTTCACTGATAACGATAGAGGTAATGAATGTAATGAAAAAATTCAATGGATTGATAGAATGACAAAATAAGGATATAAGTTATGTGTTGAATATTTCCTTTCGTTCAAAATACTGTGAATCCAATAAACCTCATATTGAGTATAAGGTATCTTGTAAGAAAAGATGAATTCAGTTAGATAAGTTTCAAGTGATGTATTTACATTTTTCTTCAAAAAAATTTCTTTAAAAATTGTGTCTACCCGTACATAATATTTAAAAGAATTGTTTTTTTGTATTTATGGTTCAGACAAAGGTTTGAAGAAACATCTGCTCGAGTATAAATTGAAAGTTCTGTGTCTATTTCGTTCATACAACCAACAAACTCAATTTTTTTAAACAAAACTTCCTGGTGAAACAGATGAAAATTTATATCAGTTGCCCTAGTATCCTTCCTCCGGGGATAATCTACCCAATCCCATTCCTGCTTCTAGATCACTTTCTTCTCGGCTGTTCCGCATTTGCAAAATTAAAACCCCATTATTAGCTTCACTTTGTTTCGAAAAACCTCTAGCATAAGCCCACTTACAAAAGGACATGAGCCTCTCAGTTCGGGAATACATTCATCCTGACCAATCACATTCTGATCTCGGGGAGCCAGTCTTTCAGCATCCTGGACACAAGAACCACCTGAGAATGGAATTGTTCCAGGTTCCTGTTCGTAATCTGGCGAAGTCGATCGATAGCTTCGAATACTAAGGACACACGGAATAAAATCCAGCTTTATTTGCAAGTTCAAAATTTAAAAACTTCAAACTGAGCCGACAGCCGATGGCAACAGAACCCAGCAGGAGTGGCAATTAGGACCACTACTGGTGAATATCTCTTGCAGATGTTTTAACGTGACATTGGAATAAACTGAGAAATGGCACCAAGTTGGTAGTTAAAGAAATCGTTGCATGTGTAATCTAGTGAAAATAAAGGATTGATTTAATATTGAATGCCAGCAAGTATTGAATAAAGAACAACACAATATAGACACAGAATAGCATCAATCAAAGTTATAATGCAAGAAGAAGGTACGAGGCCGTATTGGGAAAAAATGATGCAAATCGAATGAGCAGGATTAAGGAACAAGAAATCTTAGATAACAAACGTGAAACGCCTTTTTTCACACAAAAAAACTCTTACACAAATTAAAAACTCAATTTGACATCGCTTAAATTCGTTGATATTTCTCGTGAGTCTTTCAATCGAATATGCCTTTCTGTAAGTGTAATAAAGGGGAGACCATGGCTGAAGATGAACCGTACCGCTGAGCTCTAATAGCTTGATAGTAAGGTTTGAAACAAAAGTTGGAGGGAAGCACAGGGGAATTTACCATCTGACATAGCGTAAGTGCATACACGGCTAACATTTCGAACATACTCATAACCTAAAGATATTCAACCAAAATAAGTGGAATTCTATTTGGATTGGCTAATTTCTTCTCTCATATTTGCATAAAACAAGACTATCCCCCTTTCGGAACAACAAATAGCTCTTTTTTCTTTTTCAACTTTGTAGTTAAGTACTATTGTAAAGACCCAAAAAACCAGGTCAACAATAATGCGTATTCGGTCCTGATTATTATGCAACTCAGCTGTATTTCCAGGAAAACTATGGTCTACTCATTCAAATCATTAAAACAGTCTGTGTAATGCTTTTTGTGCAAATAATAAACCCTTATGTAAGCAACTGAAATGGTACACAGGGTTTCGAGAAGAGAGGGAAGAAGGGCTATAGCATGAAAAAAAATTTTCGGAATGAAACGAGATAGAGACCACGCACGAAACAAATATGAAACGTCAAAATTTTTGAAAATTATAAGCAAAGAGACATCACCAAGTGTCAGAGTCTATCACCAAGCAGAGAAAGGGGATATTTTGAACATAGTTCACGACTTAAATATACGGTCGGCCCTCTATCTGTTATCGTATGTCCCAGCTTTAGATAACATCGCGGGTCCTCACCTTTACGATCTCTTACCTGAATTTTTCGTGATCTTATTAACTGCATCCTCCGATTCCGAGCAGACTCACTCATTAATCGAACCTGCCCAGCTTAACAGACCCAATCCTTCGGTCCATCTGCCAAAAAATATTTTTGTGTCCAATCACGGTCCCGACCGCGTGGACCAACGATATGACCAAACTCTCTGTAGTATCTATAGACACTGCAGTCTTGTAGACCAAGACACTGCAGAGGGGTTGGCCATATCGTTGGTCCATGAGGTGAGGGGGCAGCCATTGTACACAAAAATATTTTTTTGGCAGATGGACCGAAGGATTAGGATTGGAAGGCTGGGCGGGTTGAATTTACAAATAAAGGTGAGGACGCTCGAAGGATGCAGTCAATAAAGTCTTGAAAGATTCAGGTGAGAGCTCGTAAAGGTGAGAGCCCGCGATGCGCTCTAAAGCTGGGACATACAATGACAGATAGAATGCCGACCGTATATTTTAGACCTGAATTTTTTTCAAAACCTCCCCCGCCTCTTCTTGGTGCACTCTAAATTACTTCCCCGAAAAGAAAGTGACATTTCACTGGTTCGAAAGTCTCAACAAAAACGACATTGAGGACGTGGACTAAGACCTCAGGCATTTCCGATCGGCAGCAAGGGCAAATCAGAATAATACGTCTTCGAGTTCCTTCGAGTAACATGCTCTTGCATGTATTAATGTCCTGCGATTCTCTGTTATGGTTCGTAGGCTATAAAATTGGTTTATGTTTTTACCATCGTATATTTTCCTTTATTATTTGTTATATCTTTCTTTTATTATTTATTAATGAGAACGATATACTTATTGGGGGCAATATGAGAAAATAATTTTTAATTATTATAGTTTAGATCTTTGTGTAAATGCTCTCAAATATCATTCGTGATCGTAGAAGTTGTTCAAGGAGACTACCTGAAAAAGTTGTTCAAGAGTTACGATGCACATTAGGAGAGGATCCTCCGCTATATTTCATAGTGGCAAGGAGTTGTACTAAGTTTAAACATGAAAGAAGGTTGGTACAATATGACCCTCACATGCTACCCAAGAACTAGTTAAAAAAAAAGTTGAAAAAATTGTAATGGATGATCGACATGTGACAGTACGTTTTTTTTGCTGAGGTGTGAAACATCTCGATAGGAAGTGAATAAAATATTTTAACATGATCATTTGAAAATTAGAAAGATATCCATGTGTAGGGTTTTTAGAATGCTCACATATACACAAAAACATATGTGACTCAAGATGCAATGAGCTCATTGGTACTCTTTCAACAAGATCCTGATCGCTTTTTAGCTGAGGTTTTTAGCTCGGTTTATGACAGAGTCATGGCTTCACCATCCTGAAACACAGTAACAATCGATGTCAAGGTCGTCTCCGAACCCAAATGACCAATCTAGTCAAAGGACAAATTCCGGCTCTATATCAAAAGCAGCAAACATAGCAGGATAAGAGTATTTTGTTGTGATTTCATAAAAATTTCGGAAAAAACTTATAAATTTTATTAAACTATAAAATGTATTTAAGGGGGTGTCTTACTATGTAACAGTTTCAAAAAATCGATTTTTTTTATCTAAATAGTGTTAGAAATACGCTGGTAAAAGGATTTAACTGTGGATGGGCTCGTTTGGCAGAGACAGAGAATTTTTCACGGTCACGCGCGGTCGTTTTTCACGTTTCTGCTGTAGTCCCGCGTGGGACCGTTTTTCGAGGTGCGGAACTGATTTTGTGAAGAGTTGTGAAAACCATTTTACATTTTTCCCATTAGTTAGTGTTTGAGATGCTCTTTTGAAAAAATTCTTTATTTCTTACTTTTGATTCAGTCTGAAAATAACGTTGGCACCTTGAACATCTCGCTTGTTTCGAAAGTGTTTCGGTCGGAGTTTTTATTCAGTTTTTTCGCTTTATTTTTTCATTTTTCGTGGAAAATGGATAAAAAAGGATCGCGAACAGTGCGTCGTAGTCGTATTGGCGGTCGTATCAAGAAAAGAAAAACCCCGAATCCGCATGTTGCGGAGAAGGAAACAGCGTATGCAAGCACGTATACAAACGTATACAAGCGTATACAAACTCAAGACCAGGCGATCAGTGGAAGTGAAAACTACTCCTGGTTTTTTGTATTGCATTTTGAATTTCATGACTGTTTTCTCTGCCATTGCGGAAAATGCAATATGCAAGGTGTGCAAGGAAAAATTGAAATTTTCCCAGAGTTCGAAACGTGGCGCGGGTTTCATTATTATTATGGAGTGCAAGTGCGGTGAATAAACTATTCCTTCATGTCCATATACATATAAACAATGCGTATGAAATTAACCGCAGATTAGTTTTTATATTTTGTTTGCTGGGAATCGGTCGAGAAGGCGTTGACAAATTTTGTGGTTTAATGGACATTTGTAGTGGAATTTCGGTCTGTGCTTATTACGCGTGTCTGAAAAACATTAAAACCCCGGCTTCGGCTGTATACGAATCTGTTTTGAAAAAAGCTGTCGACGAAGAAAAAGAACTAAGTGTGTTGCGTGGAAACGATGAGAATAATTAGACAGTTTCGGCGATGGAACGGGGAAGAAGAGAGGTTTTTCTTTTTGTTCGGTGTCTCAACACTCATTGGAATCTACAGCAAAAAAGTAATAGACGCGATAGTGAAATTTAGTTTTTGCCAAGCCTGCACATCCCAGAAAAGATTAAAACACGGGAGCTCAGATGAATTCGAAGAATGGTATAAAAGCCATGAACAAGATTGTCACGCAAACCACAAAGGAAGCTCTGGAAAAATGGAAGTTGATGGAGTAACGGATATGTTCGAACGATCCACAGAGAAGTATGGCGTGAAGTACGTTACGTATGTAGGTGATGGTGACAGCAAAACTTACAATGGAATCGTTTCATGAAAACCATACGGAGACAGTATTCTCGTTAAAAAAAAGAATACGTCGGCCATGTGGAAAAGCGGATGGGCACGAGGCTAAGGAACATCAAAATATCCAAGAAATCTCGGAGGGAAAGGAAAGGGAAAGCTGAAAGACAAAATCATCGGGGAACTTACGAAATTTTACGGTTTGGCGATAAGAAGAAATCTCGATTCCGTTGAAAAAATGAGGGAGGCAATTTGGGCTACGTTAGATCACTGCAGCTCAAGTGATGATAATCCTAAGCACTTAAAGTGCCCACCAGACAAGGAGAGTTACTGCAAGTGGCGTCAGGCCGAAGCAACGGAACTTTGGCAACTTTTGAACATACACGTGTTCCTCTGAGTCCTCAAGTCATAGAAGCTATCGAGCCGATTTACCGAAACTTGTCCTCGACCGATTTGCTACAGCGGTGCATCGGAGCTTTCACGCAGAACAGCAACGAATCCTTGAAAAGTTGCATTTGGCTAATGGCGCCCAAACATTTGCACTCAGGTAAGCAGGTGGTCGACATTGCTACCTGTTTGGCAGTAACGGTATTCAATGAAGGATACCGAATGATCCTCAAAACCATCAATACTATGGGAATCACGTTGGGGCATGAAGCAGAGGTGTGCGCCGCACGACTTGACGAGCAACGCATCGACCGCTCGTAGCGTACGGTGATTGATGCAGCGAAAAGGGCCAGGATCGAGTAAAGAGAAGAGCAAGTGGCTCAACGCGAATTCCTCCTCGAACAAGAAGGTGAACTCTACGGACCTAGGATCGCAGATTGATCGTAAGAATTTTGAACAATATTTTATTACGTTGTCAATCTTTAAACGTGTTTTTCCGAAAGTCGTCTTTTTTGAGGTGGGGTGAACGTTTTCGAAAAATCTACATTTTTATTATCAGAAAACATGTTGCAACAGATAGACATGAGCTTTTTTTGAAATTCTTGTCCAAAAATTTTTAACAGCCTTGAAAAGCAGAAAAAAAAGTGCCCAAAATTTTTTTTTTCAAAATTTTATTACTATAAAAATTTTTTGAATTTTTGAAAAAGCTCGTGTCTATCCTTAGCTAAGGGGATGAGAAAAATAAATTTTAAAGGTTTTTTGGTTTCAGATAATTTGATCGGTCAAAATCGTTCACCCCGTGCGCCCTGGACACTTTTGACGAGGACACAGTGAAGGACGTGTAGCGGTCACATACGTCATTTTTATGTAAAACCAAAAAAACGATGTAAAGTTCAATAATGAGTGATAACATTACAAAAAACTGCTTCCCAAAATCATTTGTAGTTTACTAGTAATCAATTTTTGAATATAGCGCTCGGAAATGAGGTATTATATAGTAAGACCCCCTTAAATGGAGGAAAGTCCGCCACAAAAATAATTTTATTTTACTCTAAATCAATTTCGAAAAGATCAAGAAGTAAGTATCAGGTCAGATATTTGCGAAAGTTTTGAACAACTTGAAAAAAATATGCAATTTCATGACTTTCCCGAATTTTTGCACAGATATAATCCCTATAAAATATTAATACGTGTATACCCATAAATTTGTGTTTAAATGTGAGATTTCCGAAACCACGTGGGGAAAAAAAAGACTGAAAAGTTGTGTCAAAATAGCAAAATATACTTACAGTCGATTAATATTATCCCTCAAACAAGAATTTTGTGCAACCAAATGCTTGATTTCGTCATTCGCTTTTGTTAATTGCAATTTAAGGTCTTCCCTACCGTAGTTGGCCTGTCAATATAGTAAATAAATTTAACAATCTGTTTTAGGATATTTTAATGATTCTACTATAGTTGTAATGAGCTCATCCTTTTCCTTCTCTAGAGAACTTTTTTCTTTATTCAGTTTTTCGATTGTAACTTGCATAGATTGAACTTCGTTGTACAATTTCGTTTCATAATTGGAGCGGTCTGATGAGATATGGATTTTGTATGTTTAGAAATTTATTATGATATGATAATGGATCCTACCTCCACCGCCTAATATAGAAGTTTCCTTGTCAACCATACTCTTCTTGCTAATTTCTCGAAGTTTTTTTATAGTACTTTCCCGATCAACGATATCAGCTTCTAGTTTTTGACGTAATTCGCATTCCTTTTCATAGAGTGTGCGTGACTCCTGCTCTTTACGAATAACATCCAAAATACTTTCCTTTTGACGTTTCACTTCATCAATAATATTTTCGTAACATTTATTTCTGTCAATTGTAAATAAATGAATAAATAAATAAATAGTCTTTTTTTAACTTTTTTATTTCATTAATTTCATACCGTTTTTTCAGTTCCCCCAAGTCAACTTCAAGCTTTTGTAAAATTGCTTCTTTTGTAGAAAGATCATTTGAAGCCGCCAATGATTTTTTCTCCTCTCTGTGATAAAGATCCTCGGCTTTTTTGAGGTTTTCTTTGACCTATGTTGATTGGAAATATTTTTGGACATGTGGAATCGTTCAATTGCTTTAAACCTTTACCCATATAATTTCCTTATCCTTCTCGGCAGCAAGAGATTGGAGTTTGGCCAATTGGAGTTTCAAAGCCTTGGTGGCATCTGCTCCAGACGATTCGATTTCTTTCAACTTTGAATCGGAAACTTCCAACTTTTTCTTGTGTTCCTAGTTGATGGAGAAAGTATAAAACAAGCAACGTTTGAAAATTTTTTACGGAGCTCACCTCAACTTGCTTTGTCAAATTGGATATTTCCAAGTCTTTTTCTTTGAGAGATTCAAGTTGTTCCTCGGAAAAGTCAAGTCCTTTATCATTAGCTTCACCATGTTTTCTACAAATTACATTTTGAAGTTCGGATATTACTTCAGTTACTAAATTTTTCTGTGTGATTTCTTCGTTGATCATTTTTCCTTCAATCAACTTTAGAACTTGGACAATTTGTTTTTGAAATGTGGTACCATCACCAACCTGAAAATTGTAAAGGTTTTTCTTTTGGTAGTATGCGCACGAAAAAGGAAGAAATCTCATGACGTACTTCAGGAATCTCAGCAGTTTCAGACTGCAATTTATTAAAATTGTCAACGAACTCTCGACACAATTTAAAACCGGCCTCTTGGACAAGCAAGAGCTTGGTGCGGAATTTTTCAAAATCTGAAAGGATAATAATTTTCTTCTCATTATTTATTATCTCATCATTTATTAACTCATTATTTAATTGCCGCAGAAAATCAAGCTTACAGGATTCGAAACACAAAAAAATATTGTATCTAATTTTCGAAGCAAGATTTTTATAATAAATTATTGTCTTCGAAATCAAAGAATTTCTAAAATACATCCTTTTACAGTCCAAATCAGGGAAATTGATTTTATTTCAACTAAAAGAAAAACATGCGATTGACTGATTGATTGCTTATAAATCGGGACTAGAGCACGAAAAACTTTAAAGGTTCATTTAGCCTTAATTTCCAATGCACCTCCAAGCGTGTCAAGCAGATCGATCCTTCGAGGAATTAATCTGTTTGTTAATAATCCGTTTGTACTTCAGATGTCCCGAAGCAGCTTCCTAGGTTCCCTCTACTTCTGCGGGACGGTACTTCTCGATGCGCTAACAGATGCGTCAATGTCTACACGAATGTATTGTATCTGCACATCCTGTTCGTTTCATGTAAATTTTTCAAAAATGTCTCTCGAGCGTGCAATGCCCCGTGAAGATCCTAAGGAAGGCACATTACTTTCTCTTTACCATTTCGATGCATTAAGAGATCATTTGGTTTATGATCTGCTTTGATTTCAGGTATGCCATTTCCTCTCCAACATGAAAGCAGCTTCCTGGGTTGTTTCTTTACCTATGGGATAGTTCTTCGCAGTATTCTAGCAGATGCGCTGGTATCTATATCGCGAAATTGCATTATCTGTACTCAGCGTTCGCTTTTAAGTTCCTTTTTAGAGGTATTCTTCGAGTGTGCAGTTCTCTGTGAAAGATGTCAGTGATAGTCCTTCACTTTCTTTTGACCATTTTGGTGAAATAACGGACGATTCCATTGATGATCTGCTTTGGCCTCAGGCATCTGAATTCCTCTTTGACATAAAAGCAGCTTCCTAGGTTGTCTTTACTCCTATGGAATAGAACTCCGCAATGTGCTAGCAGATCAGCTAGTATCTCTTGCGTGAAAATGCTGAATAAGTACCCATTGTTCATTCTTCTTTTCATCAAATGTCTTGCGAACGTACAATGCCCTTCCCTCTTCGTCCATTCCGATACTCGATCGGAACTTTTTCTCATTATAGACGTTGAGGAACAGCTGAGACTCCCTTGCCTATAACATTCTTTCTAAGCTAATAATACCTGGAAAAGTCCTCCCAGGCATATCAAGAAACAGATAGGAAGATTCTGTCAGCAAAGCTAGTTGGAAGCAGCTGGGTTGCTTCGATGACAACCATCAAATACTGGCTTAATGAATTCAAACGTGTAGGAAAACGGCCTTTCAGGCGAAGGAAATACGATACTAAAATAATGGCATCGTGTTTTCAGATTTCCAATTGAAAAATGGACAATTTGATGACATTGTTGACAATTGAATTTGATGTAAACAGAGAATACTGCACGAAAAAAGTGGGAATGAAATGGCTGAAGGCGGTATGAGTGTCGTGTTTGTCGACTAGCGATCAAAAAAGGAGTAATACGAATCTTTCCATTTATAGTTAGACGGCTTTTATACGAGTGTTTGTCATACGACTCCTTTTAACGACAACTTTGGAGTACAGATTGGGCATTGCTAAGCACAGACCTACAGAAAAAGTAGTTAGAGTAAGTTAGAGTTCCAGTACAGTAGATTGCGACAATTGGAGAAATATGGATCGATGACTCCCAACCAGAAAACAACAATGAACATGAAGGATTTCACCAAGCGAAACACTGCATTTCATTTGGCTGAAAAAGTCATGGGTGCCATCTTAAGTGTATATAAGAGTGAATATTCACCATGAGCACGATCTCATGTATCTGCACCTGATCAGCAAATGCAGGATGCTCTTGAGTTGAATCGGGGTTGCTTTCAAGGATAATAAGAGCTGGATGACGGAAGAGTGTTTGTTTATCTGGATAAACCGAGCACTTTTGGAACACAACACTAATAATGGCAACCAATTCCACTCAGATTTCAGCTTTGCAGCGGTAAGTCTAAGTACTAACTAATTTAAGTGTCCTGAGTAGTCTAAGAGTACTAAGTAGTCAAAAAGTACTAAGTATTCGCCTAAGTAGTCGGCATAAGTGCTAAGTCAAGGGCAATGTAAATCAAGCGACCCTCGGCCAGCAAGGATTTCCTATTAACGTGTCTAAAATTTGGCTTGAATATTTCCGCGCTGAATATAAGACGGAAAAAAAATTTCGACTGAAGTAGGAGAACGAATTGAGTCATTTCGCAGGGTCTTTTTTCTTTCACAATTACTTAGTTAGTCATTGTGAGGGATTTCAAAACAGAGACTTATAATTAAACATTTGCATTTTGAAAGACAACACACCCTAGCAATGACAAATTTTAGTTGGACCCTGAATACAGAGGCTTTGCTTAGAATCATTGACGACTCTGGAGTTTTGGGTGCTAGAATATTAAACGTCGTGAAATCAGCTTGTCTTTTCATCAAAGTCAAAAATTGAGATCACCAGAATTAGCGTCGAAAAATTTCATGAAGTGGTACTCGATGATCGTCAAGTTAAGGTTAGAGACAAAACAGAGATTATAGGCATATCGAAAGAACACGTTCGACATATACTGGCTAATACAGGTATATGTCGAAGGGATTAATATACGTAAGCTACCCGGTCATTGGTTGCAGCGTCAAATCAATTTGTTGTTGAATGTTACCGAAACACTTTACGAGCGGATTAAACAGAACGAGTCCGATTTTTGCTAATATTTAATTTAAAAGAAAATATAATTTAGTTGTTAGTTTGTTTTCAAGCATATATACCTTCCTATATATATACCGTCCTAAAAAAGGACGGGAATTTTGATTTTCCGCGCTTATCGAATCGATAAAATTTTATTTTCTAAACGTTGGCAATACTTTTATTGGTGTTCTGTCAAATTTGGACGGGTATCGTGCGATGAGTATTCAATTGGCGTCAATACAAAGAAGTTTTATGTTAAATATGGGATTTCGTGTACCGATTCGTTGATAATGTAACAAAAGGCGTATGGTGAAGCGTGTGCTTCGAAAACATGAGTATACAAATGGTATAAAAGGTTCAAAGGCTGCTAAGAGCGCCTTGACCACAATGATATTCCTGGACGGCCATCAACGTCTGTTACCGAAAAAAATGAATCGGTGAAGCAAATCGTGTTGGAAAATCGTTGCGTAATGATTGGGGGGATTTCAGTGTTGTTGAGCACCTTATATGAATCCGCTGAACACATTTTAACTGATATTTTGCGCATGAAACTCGTCGCTTCTCGGTTGGCGGCAAAAAAGCTGAATTTCATTTTAAAAAAGCGTCGTATTGATGTGGTTCAAGTTCCGCAGTTTAGTACGAAACGTGGGTTTACGAATTTAATATGGCAACCGAACAACAATCGTTCGATTGGTGCGTCGAAAATGAGCCAAAACCGAAAAGAGAGCGCCAAAGGCGGTTCAAAATCAAAGTTTCGCTGATGGCTTTCTTCCATATTTCTGGTGTCGCGCCAATTCCTTGCGGAGGGCCAAACAGTCAATAAAGAATACTATTTAGGCGTTATGCGTGGTTTGCTTGAAGCCATTCGAAAAAGGTCCAATTTGTGGAAGAACAATTTAGCTGAAGGCCATACCTGTGGCGGCCTATAAAAAATTTATGGAAAATTGTATCAAAGGTTAGCATGCATTTGTTACCACAGGAAGAGAATGTTTTGAAGAGGATAGTAAAGAAATGTATTTAAAGTTGAAAATTTGCGTTTTTTTTTAAATATTCCTGTTCCTTTTTTGATCCTAAGGTATTTCGGACGCATGTTGTTTACTACCTCAGGGTCAATTGTTTTCTCTATTCCCAAAAACTACCGCATTTTGAAATGTGCTTTTTTCCCCAGGACAATGCATCTGCTCACACTTCAGCAATCGCTATGGCTAAAATAGTACAAAAAAAACATTTTGAAGTGGCTAAACAAACAGGCTTTTCTCCAGATCTCGGACTCGGTGACTTTTTCTTGTTAGGTAACCTAAAAATTTGGCCTGAAGAAGAACGATTTACAGATTGACAGATATCAAACGAGGAGGTGTAAGTATATGGGAACGCTATTTGCAAAGGAAGACCGAAAATATTACTGGAGAAGCTCCAAACGTTGGAGCGTTGCTGGAAAAATGTTATGGACCTAAAAGGAGCCTAGTATATTCGATCAATGCATCTCTGAAATACGAGCATGGAAAATCTAGTTGTGGTAATGCGTAAGGGAAAAAATTGAGGATATCTTTGTATTTGGAAAACCACGATGTTTATCAGTAGATACATAGGAACTTTGTTCTTGATAAATATTTACACATACCAAATACAGATGATACCGTCTGTGGACTGGCGGAACATGGACGCAATGAAGATCCACTTAATTGAAGTGTCTTATCACCATCGCGAATCATGAGTCCGTTAGTATCTCCATCGACAAGGACGACGAATTTGATTTCCTCGATTCGATCTGTCTTTCCGGCAATTTTGTTGTGTTTAGCTTGTAGTTCTTGTAACGCTTTATAGTTGTTCAAAAATTCAGTCTGCAATGAAAGGATAACTCATTCAGTACCAAATTTTGACAAATTTTGAAACCTGTAGATCAGCGAGTTTTTTCTTCTGTAAATTGAACGTTCGCTTTTTTGTATTGAGTGTAGTTTCTGTAAAATTTTTTTCATTTTTCCTTAGATACGAAGGTACTTCGCCAATACGATGATTAATTTGACTCACAGGACTAAGAGTCGATACAGACGGATGTGTTGGTGATTCTAGAATAAAATTCGGGCACCAATAATTTTTATTTTTCAGTATAAAATTAAAAAGAATTACTTGGCTTAGTTATCTTTGCAAACGTGTGGGTACTGCTAACCGTTCGCGAAATAGCTTTCGATGGCGGTGAGTGCGAAGTGCAAGAGGGTTGTGGTGATTTAGGCAGCCGCGATGAAAGAGGAAGCCGTGGCGATTGGGGTAGTCCTGGTGTTTGGGGAAGTCGTGCTGATTGAGGTAGCCGTGGTGATTGAGGTAGACGTGGTGATTCACGAAGGCGTGGAGATTGTGGAAGCCGTCCCGATTGAGGAAGGCGTGGTGACGATGGATGCGGAGCAAGGCTCGATGATATTGAAGATTTCTGTCGTGGTATGGTTCGTGGTGTAACGTCGATACTCGTTTTAGATTTTTTGCGAAGAGTGAATCGCTTCTCAGGTGGCGGCAATTTGCCGATATTACGACTTGAGACCGTGCTCTTCTGTATCAATATTTTCAAAAAATTTATCATTGAATGAGGTTAAAGGATAAGAGAATAGAATGAAAGAATATGTAACGTTGTGCAGTTGTATTTATTCAGTGGGAAGCAAAAAGTTATTTCTTTTTGGTTCAGTGGTATTTAATAGTTATATACTTAATTATTAACCATAAATCCGAACATGAAATTATATTTAAGGTTTCCAAAATGCCAGGAAAATTCATTTCCAAAGTAAAAATATGAAGTCCTTGCACAAGAAAAATTTCAACTGATCTCTATTTCTTCGATATCCAGTGTGTTATCCCTGACGGGTGTCATAATTTAGATAATAATAACGTTAGAACACGCAGTGCTTCATTCGAGTCCCTTTTTTTGAAATAAAATGTGGCATATTCTGTTACATCCCTTTTAAAGTACTTACCAAACGGTTTCACCCTCAACTAATCCTCCATATCAAAAAGTTCTTTAAAAGCAATCATCTCGTGTCGATTCAAGTTATTTAAAAAGTTTTCGATAGGATACTTTCCAGTAATGGAACACGTCTGACATACATGTATTATATGAGGCTGTTAGTATCATAAAGGAATGAACGTTTTATTTTGCGAAGATGATGTGATGGAAATTTTAATAACCTTAGGCAGTCGAATATGTTCCTTTTTTTACATTTTTTAAACCCGTAACTATTGAAAAGCGACCCTCTTAGAAATTTGGGAAGTACAAAAGGTAGAATTCTCTAGACCGGTTTTAATAGCACCCCGTAAAAAAATTCCACCGAAAAAAAAGAAAAGTGAACGTTTTTCAAGGAAAATTTAAATTCAATGATTCCATCTGCTCCAAATTAACTGCCGAGGATTTATTTGACCAAGATATTTCTGCTTGTTTTCTAGAGTATTCTGTCGTATTGTTTGCAGTTGCGAGAATGGCGTTGGAAATACAGAGGAATCTAGTTTGACTGAAATGAAGGGATATATATGGGCCACATTCCATTTCTTCATTTTGACGGAGGAGGTGTAGCAATACCACTCCTGCATTTCAAACTGATGTAAGTATTGGCAAGTTTGAGTCGATAAGCAACCTTTCAAACACAAACACAGGCATAAGTTTGGAAGAACGATTATTAAACGCTTGTTCATCCAAACTATTCTGTTTGTCATTGTATTCGACGGAAGTAATGGGACAACGATATTCACATTATTTGGTATTAATTCACTAAATACATAACTCAAAAAAGAAATAAAACAAAATAAGGCCAATCGAACCCTTGGGTCGTGGTCCCCAAGTTTAATTTTATCGGTATGACTCTCACTGAATTAGCAGTCCAAATATCATTGGCTATTTTCAATGAAAGTTGGATGACACTTGTAAGGATCCTGAAAACGTGTATCATCGGTGTTACTGCTTGGTAATATATGTGGAGCAAGGATGTTGAGGGATATTCTATGACCAAAAAACAAAAGTCAGCAACGAAAAAAAAGCGCTCGGAGGAAAAAGGATACATAAAAGAAAAAAAGGAATGCCCAATAACGCCATGCTTTTATAGGGCTAGGGACTACGAAGAATACATTTGTGAATTTTCCCTTGATCCTATCAATATTTCTTCGGTTTTTCAAGGAGAACGCAATTTTTATTTATTTTAAGCTGTGCCTTTCTTCAGTGCCCATCGTCTTCTAAAGGGAGTGATCAACTTGCCGAACTGCCGAAAAAGCATATATATTAAATAAATAACAATAAATGTTTCTTTAAAACAAAGAAAAAGATTGAGAGGAGACTTGAAGTTTTCAACGTGAAAAAAAGATTCAAAGTTCAATTGCAAGTGTCGAGAGAACTTTTATCTGAGGTCTTGAAAGTGTGCTAATTTTCAGCTTCCTAAAGCGTATAATATAATCTTTGAAAACTTAACATAAAAATAAATTCACGGGCTTAATAGCCGGACACCGTAGTATTTATATTATAATTTAACTTACTTCTCTAGTTGGTATTCTTGATATTCTCGGCGGCGGACTCTGCAAAATGAAAATTTTATGATTAGATACCAGGAACATGCCAATTTTGGAAAATAGGGATAACACCAAATGATTTAGTGAATGTCCGTTATGTGGTGCTGGGAGTGAGAATTGGCAACATGTTTTGTTCGAATGTCAGAATGTTTTGTCTTCGTTTTGCGCGGGGTATCACTCCTTTGAGAACCCCAGAAGATGTTGGGGATGCATTGCAGGATGAGGAGGCCTTTGCAAGGATCAACGGGTTCGCGCGAGAAGCCTTCCGATTACGACTGCAGCACTCTGTTACGGAAGGAAATGCAGGCTCTGTTACTGTCTGCTAGTCCCTAAATGTTGTCTTCGTTATGTGTCCCAGGCTCTATTTTATCCTGTTTTATGTTTTGTCTAGTCCTACTGTTGTGAATGCATTGCTGTCTGGGGACTACGGGGTCACCAACCCTTCGATATAGGAACGTAAATTGGTACTGGAACAAGTCTATGTTCTGCGAAAACCTGAGCAGAGGTTTGATCTGTACCACGGGTTAGGGGGAGACCCATGACAGGTTACTGTCATCCTCCTACACGGTGAAGAGCCTATCCTGGCTGAAACGTGGTGGCTTGTGGTTTGCGATGTGGCTGGAAAGTAGTTTTGGGTACCAACCAGTGTAGCTTGGGATTCCTAAATTTTGATTACTGGGACTTCATTTTTTTTATGAGGGGCGTTGGTTGACGCATTATATCCACCCTGTCTTTGAGACCGTGAGGTAAGGCCTAATGGTGGCAGGTACTCACGTTAAGCACTTCGACTTCATGAATGAAGATATTGCCGCAGGGGGTTGATGGTCTAGGCTTCGGTTTATTCCATTCAGTTTTTGGGTCCACGTACCCGAGCTAATGAGGAAGTCTCGTGTGTCTGGAGCAAAAACTCAAGAGATTTTCTCGGACTTGAGAAAATCACAACCTGATCAGAGGTTTGTGTGAACTACGGGCTGGAGGCACCCATGACAGGTTACTGTCAACCCCCCGCCCACACGATGAAGAGCCTGTCCTTGGATGGAACTTGGTGGTTGAGGTTTCGAAGGCTAGAGAGTACGGTTAGCACTTACCAGTTGGGTTCGGGAATCCAGAAAGCTTTAACATTTACTGAAACTTGTTCAGTCAGCTCTTGTGGGTGGTGGTTGACACATAGTTTCAACCACGTCTGTGGAGATGATGGAATATCGCTAACATGGCAGGTGCC
Source organism: Stratiomys singularior (assembly GCA_954870665.1). Taxonomy (NCBI): domain Eukaryota; kingdom Metazoa; phylum Arthropoda; class Insecta; order Diptera; family Stratiomyidae; genus Stratiomys; species Stratiomys singularior. Next base: position 22,127,540 of record OX940881.1, on the reverse strand, counting down.
CACGTTAAAAACTAAGACATCATGAATGCAGATGAGCCAATTGACAGTAACAAATAAGTTAAACAGAAACTTAACATCATTGCCTCAGCTTGTTGTTACTTCTTGAGACGCTTATAGCATTTGTTACCGATAATAATGTTTGGAAAATAGGCGCTGCACTCAGAATAAACTTTTTACTAAACGAGATTCGACCAAATTAAGAGAACTTTTATTTGGATTATTAAGTTTTCCGTATTGTTCCATTCAACATGCATAAACTTCTCCAAGCGTTTGCTGAAAAACAAAATTTAAATCTCATTATACATTTTACATCTCTTTCTGAGAAAAGTCTTCCGGATTTTTGGATTTTCAGGTAAATACTATAACGTCTAGCTCATCCAGATCCTTATAATCTTTCCGAATATCTTGTGGCTTTCCACTGTTATAAAGCATTACAATACACAATCAGGAGTGGTTTAGAAACATTTCAAAATATTCATTCATAAAATTCATTCATGCATAAAATATGTAATCACTCCTCGACTAATATAGAGCCTAGCAAGTATGCCAATTATGATTTTTTTTTAATAAATATTTGATAAATAGCTCACATTTGGCGTTGTTAGTGTATTTAATATGTTGGTAGATCCAATAACCGAGTTTGATTGCTTAAGTGTTCCACCAACAGGTCTTGACTTTATGGATGGTACTCTGTTGGCCGATGATGGTGAGCTCGGTTTCTCAGCATTCCCAGTGGCTGTTGAAGAAGACATGAGTGATGAGCGAAACACTTTCAATTTTCTAAGGATCAGTTTGCCTTACTTTCTGAATTTGTCGCGGTAGATTTTTCTTCCATATTTGTGCTTCACTCACAATTTTTTGGAAAGAAAAAAAGCAAATGTATTGAAAATTGCGTCTAAAATACAATAATTATTAACGAAGCACAATGGAATTTGCACTAAACAAAAAATATCGCATAAACGACAGAAAAACTATTGAAATTGTTTCAATTTGATTTGAATTTGAATTATGACATCAATGCCTACTATGATTTTGAAAACATATTGTATCATGTGTAGAAAAGATTTAGTTGAGTGTAGTTTGACAGACTTGATGCAAGTCCGAGTACGTTGCCAGGTGATTTCATTCAAAAAGTGTAAAAGAGTTCACTTGGTCGTAGTAAATCAATTTATTTAAATAAAAACTTCTATCAATGACCGTTATTTTTTTGATAATTATTCATTATAAAAGGATACGCTCCCACGACGTTAATTCTCTTCTTTCTTAAGTTCGGTTTTGCCTCGAGTATGTAACCTCAGCCAACTTTCGCGGACTTTAATTTATTTATTTTTATTCGCATGTTGCAGTGATTTTCCCCAAAGCGTTTTCCATTTCAAGGTAGCGCTATCAATCTTGGGCAACAGCACGTTCGAAAAAAATAAATGAGATTCACAAGTCTTAAGTACAAGTGCTCATACTCCTCGGGGGCATCTCTGAGACAGAGATAGAAAAAGTGCATGTAGATTTGTATTTGTGTTGCGTTTTTATGCAAGCAAAAGTTTGTAGAGCTGTGCTTGTTTCACACAAAAATGGGAGGAAATTTATTCATCGAAAAAGAATCTCAGTTGATTTGGTTTCATATTGTTAAACAAGAAGTTTTTGCGAAGTTTTAATGCGTATAAGCTGTGCTTTAATGACAGCAAATTATTGAATTGATGTGTATGTGAAATAGCTTGAAAATTAATGGATGCAAATTATGGAAGAAAACATAGTGTTGACCCTTATAATTTTGGGTGCACTATAAAGAGGGTATTTTCAATGCAATAGCATACGTGCAAGGGTGTCGAAAAATCCGCGGAATGAAGAAAAAAGAGAGAAAGAAAAAAAAATCAAAATTAATAAAAAAATAATAAATTACTTTTCCTCCGGAAAAGATTCTCCCTTACTTTTTATTCATTTCTTAAGTCTATCCATGTTATACCAAAAAAACCAAAAAAAATTTTGTGACTTTATGTTTGTCGTTGAGGGATCTTGAAGCATTTTATTAATTATTGCCGAAAAGGAAATGTTATCGTTAAATCATCGCTTGGCGATTGTCCTGGAATCTAAGGAGGATATATAAAGATTGCAAAGCCCACATTTTTTTCTGCATACGAGGGCGGTTTGATTTGTACTTAGCCTACAAATGTAAAAAAAAAAAACAGACATTTGGGGAAAATGCAATTTATTTCTCAGTAAAATTTCCTTTTAGTTCGATACACTTGACCCATTGATCCTCCAACTTCTTGAACCCGTCTGAGAAAAAGTTTTCTCGAGATCTGCAAAGTAGGCTTCCGTAACGGCGATTACTTCCTCATTCGAGGGAAATTTCTGCCCGACGAGTGACTTTCTCAAGTTGGGAAACAAAAAGAAGTCGCGCGGGGCCAAATCAGGAGAATACGGTGGATGGGGTAGCAGTGAATAGCCCAATGTGATCAATTAAGCCGTTGCATTGTCGTGGTGGAAAAGCAATTTTTTCTTCGCCAAATGGGGCCGTCTTTTTTAATTTGGCATCGAATCGTCCCAATAATTCGACATATTAGCGCCCTGTGACCGTTTTGCCCTTTTTCAGGTAGTCAATGTAAATCACATCTTACGAATCCTAGAAAACGGTGGTCATCACCTTTCCGGCCGATGTGATAGTCTCCACCTTCTTCGGAGCAGGTTCACTGGGTAAAGTCCACTGTTTCGACTATTGCTTGGACTTTGGTGTGTGCCAGTGGATCCATGTTTCGTCGACGATCATGTTACGATGCAAGAACTCTTTCGAATTGCGCTTAAACAGCGTCAAACACTACTCTCAAGTAGTTACAAGGTTGTCCTTCTTATCCGGAGTGAGCAGACGCGACACATCTTGCCGACAGCCTTCTCATACCCAAAATATCGTATAGGTATATATATACCTTGAGCATCTTGGTGTGCCAAAAAGATATCGTGAATTTTCGTCACGTTGCCCTCCGTGGTTGCTGTTTTTGGGGCAGCTTGGCGTTTCTCATCAAAAACCGACGTGCGACCACGCTGAAATTTCTGACGAAATTTCTGAAACTAATTTCTGACGATCGCCATCGTAGGAGAATCGTCTACATACACTGCATCCAAGCGCTCTTTGATTTCACTGCCCGATTTCGAATCGAATCATCAACCGATATTGTTTTTTTTCTACATTTTTTTTTGAAATCAACGGGCACGCTTGCTTCCACACGCTCTCAAAACAGAAGTACAAGTCCGATCCGGCTGAAACTTCGTCAGTGGCTGTCTACAGGAAGGTACTATACTATAGTGTATTTCTATTGCGATAGTGGCACCTCGTAGTAACTGACCTCGTATTTGCACCAAAACAGCATCCCTTGCTCAACTTTTATTGCCATTATTCCCTCAAAACACAGCGTAGACATTCTAATGATTCTGAGTTGTACTCCTCCGTTACAACGAATCCTTTTTGTGGCAATTTGTTGCCGTAACCAACAGAAACCACTGCTAAATGTCCAACAGAATCCCAAATAATTTCTACCGGGGATGGTGGGTAATTTTTGTGATACTGTAAAAAGGTCTACTTAGCCTAAACTGAAATTGCATTTCGCGCCGTTTTGCCTTATATGACGACAATTTCTTTCTCGAAATGCCACGTGGACGTTCTAATAATATTTTGATACCTTAGCGTTGTACTCTTCTGATACAACGAATCCCTTCTTGAGAAATTTGATGCTGGCGACCACAAAACTACTATCAAGTGGCCAATGATTTCTCAGAAAGCTTCTACTAGGAGTGATGCGCCATTTTTATGGCACTGCATAAAGTCCTATTTGGACTGAGCTGAAATGTTATTTCTCGTTCAACTCTGGTAAAAATAAAGCGTCCCGTTTTTCACAACAGAAACATTAGAAACATTAGAATGGCGTGGGAATTGTTTTCACTTACTTTTAACAGGCCAAGTTGATCATTTACGACGTTCAAAATGGTTATACTTGGAACTCTGATTCGTTTCTGAACTTCAGATTTCTTTGTCTTAAGGCAATATTGAGCTAGAGGAATCCTAATGGTAACGACTGTTCGGAAATATAATTCGTATCGCCTATGCTACCTCGGGAAGTTAGGATTGCCAGCACTTTATGTAACAAATGGTTTTATTTATCAACTGAACTGAGAGTCTCTCCGAACAGACTAAAACAAAAAATCCTCGATTAGTCTAAGGATGTCTCCGTGCTCTCTATGTTGTCTTTTGCATGAACAGAATGAGTACAATTATCAATCTGTTCACAGAATAATTAATCAAGCGTTGCAATTTTCAAATCTTGTGTAGCTTAGACTTTGTCCATGTTGATATAGTGCTAAGCCTCAAAGACTTAAATGCTTTATCTGAGTTTCATTCTCATCGTAGATTTTTTACTGACGAAAAACTTATATTTTATATACCTAAACTTACTTTTAGCTTATCTCAACTAATTTTAAAAATAATATTGATAATTAAATCAGTATTAGGGTTTTGGGGTACACGTAATAAAGCGTCTATTTGGGGTACATTTAGTTGATTCGAATGTGTGAAGTCCTTCAAAAATAAAAAAATTTTTTTTGTTAAAAATGTTGACAAGTTTTTCCCTGTTTTCACTGGTATCACCCGTTGCATACAATCAAAATAAAATAGAAAATGTCATTAACGATTTTATTTCAGCGATTGTTCTCAAGGATAGAAAGTGAACGTTTAAAAACGTTTGGTATATTATAAAAGGATACAGCAATATGACGATTGTTGAAAAGATAATACTTCGAAGTATATCCTTTATTGAATAACAAAATTTTATGTTTTGAGGGTCATAATTGTGAGATATAATTTGGAAAAATTTGACATTAAAATAGAGAATGTAGAAAAGGGTGCAAGCGAATGCGAATGTGCTCCTCATTTTGATAGATTACAAATGCGAATTTTCGAAGGGTATTCACGATGATTATTATAGCTTTAAAATTATAAACTACCATCAAAAGTAGGTCTTAACAGGGTCTTTACGAATAAACACCATGAAAAACGATATGAGATGCATTTAATGAAAATGAAGCAGAGTTTTTGTAGGATAAAAGTAAATATGAGATATGAAAAACAAAACATTTGACCATTATAGTCCTACAGTAATAAAACTAAAGAAGTGACCATAGGGGCCTCAAAACTTTATCTTGTCTAAAATATTATAAATATTAAAAAAAGAATGGAAAATCATGAAATATTTTAAAGTAACATTTATTCAAACAATTTCCAACACACGAGTGTCGAACATACTCGTCTATGTGTATGTATACTCATCATTTTAAATGAATTAATAGAGTGAAATATTGAGAAAACATTTCTTACGTTTTCCAATGTCAAAAGGAATTTATTATTATTTTCAGTTTGCATGTGTCCTAGTTTCATGCGAATGAATCGAATTTGTTTATCAATTTCATGATTTTATTCTCTCAATCGATTGGCACAAGAGGACCGTCCAACAGCATTTATATTGTTCCTCAATGGAAGTTCGGGTTTACCCTTTTATGCAATATTCAGTATTTTCAGATTGAATTAAAACAACAAAAAGGGAAAATTAATTTTGTTTTCGTTGGGATTATCATAAAATTGTTTACTAACGCATACTATGAAGGGTTGAGATTTTCAATAGCATGAAAGTATAAACGACCTTCACTTGCTAGGCACAAGGTGGTTTGGGTAGGAACAACTGTTAGAGGAAATACTTTCACTTCCTGGCTTGTCCTTCTTAACTCTTGTCGTATTATCTATTTCGTTGTAATAAATTCCTAGACGCCCTTGTTAAATTCCCATATAACTTTGATTGTGCTCTAGGGTAAACAATTGGTGAAAAAGTAAAGTTTGTCTAAGACCCTCCTTCCATCGTATTTTATGATTTAAAGGTGGGGTTAAGCATTAAGCTGAGAGAAACATTTCCTTAATTTTTTGTATCTCCCAATCGAAATTACTTTGATCCTAGCCAAGTTTGAGCTGCGCTGACTATATGAAAGTATTTGCGAAATCAGTTTTCCTTAATGTTTTGGAAAATTGGGAATTTTATCTACCCCAAAATGCTGTGCGGAATGTCTCGTATACTCTATCCTTTACATGGAAACAACTTGTTAAAGGAAACCTCTAAAGCACAACCAATCCAAATATAGATCAAGTTCATTATGCTAAAGTTTTGTCAATAGTTCCAAGACAACCTGTCGATAAGTTTCACCGATGGGTACAGCTTGTTTTGTGCAAAATTTTTTCATTGGGGTGCAGTCAGACTTTGGTATCCTAGTTGAGAAGGTCGTTGAAAGCTGCAATTGCAGGGAAGTGCTTCCACGAAGAAGAATATTTTGAAATCCAGTTGACTTTCAAGAACGCTGAGTTCAGTTCGTATATCGATAAGAGATATAAATTTTTTCCAAAAGTTTCAAATAACTAATTAAAATCTTTTAGAAAAGATGTGTGATCCTTGCGGTCTGTGTTGCATAACATACGATCATTGTTTGTCCTGTTCGTGCTCCGACGTGCACATTTGTTACCATTCTTGCACGCATTCTCACTGCCATCGTTACTGTCGCTGCTATCGACATCGTTGCTATTATTGCTGGAAACGCAAATGTCTTTTACTTTAAGATAATTTTCAGTTTTGGTCAACGCCAACCGAGGAGTGAAACATCTGGCAAAGACGGCGAGTGCTGCGCATAGATGGGTAGTGATGGATTCAAAAATTTTGGAACTTTAGCAAATTTGATGGGCTATGATCCTGGCGGCTTCACAGACGATGCCAATGATCATAGTGTAAAAGCACGTATTTTAAACTTTTAATGTATTGGAACCACTCGAATCACTTGCAAGAATTTTGAGTGTTTCAAACCAGTGAAATTCGACATTAAGTGATGTGTTTATTGAATGTTAATGTTTTTCGGTAGGCTTGATAGGATGTAGTAAATGCGCAGATTTTAATCTTTAAAAAAAATGTTGTTTATTTTCAAACTAAGTCTTAAAAATATCAAAACTCGATTGAGCAAGCAAAACAAATTGACATGAAATGATGCAGTAAAATTCGAAGCGCAAGTTTGCCTTGAAAATTACATTCATAAGGATCCATCAATTTCCAATGACAAATTCCAGTGACCAATAACTCCTGTGTACTCCATTTTTACTTCTTTTGATGAGTTTATTTCCTTTAAGAAACGGAGAAAAATCGCATGAACTTTTCTCATGCAAAAAATCAATAGTGAAATTCAGAAAGTCTATCCTGACGTAGGAAGAACAAAAAGAAAATAATATAACAGACAGAGATATAGAAGTATTAAAAGGAAACATTTGATGGTAGCGATCAACCTTTCCTTTTTTTGACACGCCCTAGTGAAAGCAATGAGATAAATCAACCAGGTCCAGCCGTAATACCTAATTTTTATTCATAATATGAAAATATATCACTTAAAATTACTGGGCTTCGTATTAGCTCGTGAGAACAAGCATATGATAGCTACAGAAAACCCAAACGCGTCCTTAAAATAAGAAAGTACGGTTTGTTGCAGGACAAAATTATTTGGAACAAGAAGGATTTCGATGAAATAACACCATCCATATAAGAGCGAGCTGAAGGTGGCCGAGAAGCGATGAACAAGGGGATTGTTGCTGGAACTGAGATGTTTTCATCCCCTCTCAGCATGGGTAGTAAAGCTTTTTCGTTTGTTAGGTACTACATAGTCTAAATTAAACGCATTTTCAAAGAGACTGAAAAAAATCCGACAGATTTTTTAGATGAGAACGCGTGGGGCTACGCAATTAAAAAGTTAATTGATAACAATTTAATTTAATTCGAAAAAATATAATTAATTTAATTTAATTAAATAAAAATATCCAATGAAGTACATGACGTTTGAAGTACATTATATATTGGCCAAAACATCATCAAAATGAGGCTTTGAAGGAAAATCACAATAAGTGAGGAAAATCATAAGGCGAGGAGAAGAGAAACTTTACAAATGCTGAAACCATTTGCAGAACATACTTTGATAAGTATATTGCGTAAACCGAGGTAAATATATGTAAGTCTAAAAAGTATTGTCTACTTTTTCTGTCATTTTTCGATTGAATATTTCTTTTATTTATAAAGGATTTTATTTAAGTACATATTGTCTATTATTATCTATGACCTTTTGCGATTTTTTGAGTAGAGCCATTATTCCATCTGTGTAGACCTTCTGTGGTTTATCGGCGAAAAACTTTGCCAAGTGATTTTCAAAGTCCCTTTTTAAAGTGATTTTCTTTTCATTAAGGAAGTTTTCCAGAGACCGAAACAAATGGTAATCTGATGGTGCAAGTTCTAGACTATACGGTGAATGCATCAAAACTTCCCAGCTAAGCTCCGTCAATATTTGCCGGGTCATCAAAGATGTGTGTGGTCTGACATTGTCATGATGGAAGACAACACCCTTTCTAGTAATCAATTTTAGCCGGTTTTTTTGAATTGCTTGTTGCAATCTGGTTAATTACTGACAGTATAGAGCCGAATTGAGTGTTTGGCCAGATTCTAGCACCTCATGATAAACAATTCCCTTCCAATCCCACCATACACACAGCATAATCTTATTTGGTGTCAATCCTGGCTTTGAAGTCTTTTGTGATGATTCGCCTTTTTTCACCATGATCTTTTTCGAAAAGCATTCTCATATCTGACCCATTTTTCTTCCCCCGTATTGATTCGCTTCAAAAATGGCTCGATTTCGTTGCGTTTTATTAGCATTTCGCAAATGGGAGTTCGGTCGATCAAATTTGTTTGTGTTGATTCATGTGGCACCCAAACTTCGAGCTTCTTTGTGTATTCATCCTTACGCAAATGGTTCAACAGTGTTTAGTGGTGGATATCTTCTTCAATGTTTTGTATGATTTCATCGCCTTTTAAGAGATTGCTCGACCTGAGCGAGGTGTATCTTTGACATCAAAATTTTCCGAACGAAATAGAGCGAACAATCTCTTGGCTATGGCTTTTCATAAAGTATCATAACCGTAGACACCACAAAGTTTTTCACGAGCTTGCGATGCATTCTCATTTTGATCGTAGTGATATTGTAAAATATAACGAATTTTTTCAGAAATTTCACTCATTTTTAATGAATACAACTTTTGACACGAATAACGAAATACGAAAGTGTCCATGTGAAAATTATAAACTGGAATGTCACCTTTCAAACGCGTGTCAGTTAATCTGATTAGTATTGCCCGATATATGACAACGAACACCATCTAGTAACAAGAAAGGCTCAATACTTTTTAGACTATCCAATATAATAGGTTGGCAACTAAGTAATTGCCGATTTGTTCATTGAAATAAAAGATTTGTTTTATTTGGAATGAAGTTTAATCTCGAATGTATTTTTTATTTTGATCGACGACATTTCGTTATCTCTCTGACAACTTGAAAATTTCACGCTCGTAGATAGTATGATCCTTTTGGCCAAAAGCAGAGTTAAGTGAGATCTTAGAGTGTCATCATCGTTAGAGTTTTACCACGAAGGAAATGTTCGAAGATGCAAAATCTTCTTTTGTTGTATATGTTCCTTTGAAGTGGTTTGCGATGACTCCTGAGGCGTGCACCAAAATCGTTATTGATTGACACTTTTCATCACCAGTGATGATTCGTTTGAAAGCCGGATCGAATTCATTGGGTTTAAGCAAAAATTCGCAAGCATTGATGTACTTTGTCAGATGAATTTCTTTCAAATCGTGCAGAACGCAAATATCCAGTTTCTTGTGAGTCCTGGACCAATCTTGTTAATAACATCGAAAATCGGTTGAGGTCAATGTATCGTTTTGTGATATTCCACAGGATGTTCATTGTCGTTGTAACTTTGTATCAATGAAACAATTGACTAAATTCGCTCATCGGTCAATTGTTTCGTGATTCTTGTCAACTAGGGTGTACTCACTGAACTCTACGTGGATGCTAGGCTTAAACTGCGCTATATCCGTCGGAATTCTAAGCCTCCAACAATTCAGCGTATGCGTAACAGTTGGTAAAATTTTTTTCTCACGCCATGTGAAGAAAACTCATTGCATGTAAAAGGCTAACAGCAAACTTGTCTTTGTCATCATCAATAGCATGAATCCACTTCGCGAGTAAGTTACACCAGTAATTGCTTTTCAATCTATAAAGCAGGTTCTGATCCATTGGTTGAAATATTCCACTAGTGTTTGGTGGCATAATAACGAATTTCATGCACCTTATATCTTTCAGATCGGGGAGAGCAGGGCAATTATTCAGTAATAATAAAATTTTCCGATTTATTCTGGATAAGCGTTTATTCTATTACCATATCCTATGATTCGCAATTTAGCCGTCATCCAGCTTCAAGAACTGGCTTCACAGTTTACTGGTAGATTCGTATTAGTGAAGGATTTGGGGCTTTTGAACTTGCTAATGAATAACAATTTTCTTTGTTCAGTTCCCAATCAATTTTCAGCAACAAGAACCGTTATTCGTCTTTATGGAATTTGAAAAACGCATGTAAGCTTTCCACCAGAGCAGGAGTCAGGAATAAGCCAATTTAATCTTCGTCACAGCTTCTGGATCGCTTCTATTTGATTGCGGGCTATTTATGTTGTGGCAAGTCATCAACCACATTCTTATTTACCGCGGCAGACTTATCGATTCATTTTCAGGATATGGTACAACGGGGTTTTTTAAATCGTTCAATCCAGCTCTTGCTACAAAGAAATTCGTCATTGGCTGTTTTTCTTCGAAATCATTCGTTTCGAAATCATTCGTTTCCAATTGTAAGAAAGCGTCTGTTATAGAATCATTCGCATTTCACCGTGGTCATAACCATTTTATAAGTCCTTGATCAAGCTGATAGACCGACAATTACTGGAAACTACTGACAAAAAAGTTGCCTGAAATTTGCATCGTTGCAAATGCAACGCTGTCAAATTTTTCCACTATATCTTTTTAGTAGATGATCAAACTGAATAGAAACCTATAGGAATGCACGATATTCAAAAATACGAAAAATACGAAGTAATCAAAATTTCACGTCAAACTATTAAAAAAAACAGTCAAAAAGTCAAAAAATTGGAGGCTGTTGCATTTCCAACGATGCAAACTTCAGACTCCTGGCAAAAAACAGATACAAAATGCACTCCGGGGATTCTCCCCATTTAAAGGCATAAACGTTCGCTATAAGTGGAAGTTTGGATCTTATTTTTCGAGGATTCGGTTCGCTTTACGGATAGTTATGAGCGTTGTGAATATATTCGGTAGGAAATGTACTGAATTTATATATTTATTTATATTTATATTGGTTTGCTTTAAAAGATTTATTATAAGTGAACTGACATGGTCGGCTCGGAGTCGTATTTGTTCAGGGTTAAGATAGTTGTTACAGTGGCTCAATAAATAAGTCGGACACATACCCATTTAGACTTGAAAAGGGAATAAACGACAGAAGAATGTATTTTAGAAAAAAAAACAAAATTCATTTTTTTAGCTCTATATTATTAACTTACGAATAATAAGAACATTGAAAACATAAGTCGATTTTGTGATTATTAAAAAAAAAGTCGAAATGCAGCCAAAATTCATGTCAAAAAAGAACTCGGTTAGTTAATTCTTTGTGAGATTTTTGAATTTTATTATTATTTTTAATATTTAGTTGGCAATCTTTTATTTTTCACTATGGTTTCCAATCTTATAGGCATGAATTCGACAAGTTTTTTGCAAAAGGAAGGGTCGATTTTGGCCCATTCTGCCTGAAAAGCTACTTTCAAATCTTCTTTATTTTTAATTGAATAGCTTTTTAATTGGTGTTCTAAATAAGCCCATAAATGCTCGATAACATTAATGTCAGGAGGTTGTGGAGGTGTTCCCAGTATATGTGGACAATTGTTCAGCAGCCATAAATGCACATTGAGTGCTTTGTGCCTTGGTTCGTTATCCTGGTAATATTGGAAGTTATCGTTTATTCCGAATTTTTCAGCACTTTCCACTAAATTTTTTTCAGAATGGTCAAATACTTTGTTTGGTCCATAATTCCATCGATTACAGAAAATTTACCTGGACCAGCAGCGGACATGCAGCCCCAAACCATTATCGAGCCACCTCCATGTTTCATAGTGGATCGTAGATTGCACTCTTTGAGCTCTTGATTAGCTTTTCGCCAAACATAGCATTGACCATCTGAGCGAAATACATTAAATTTACTTTCGTCCGCGAATATCACAGTTTCCCAAAATTAGAGGTCTTTAGTTTTCTATGTTTTGGCAAAAGTGAGTCTCTTTTTCTTATTGCACTTACTAACGAATGGTTTTTTACGGGCTACTCTTCCATGTAGATTTCTTCGTCTCAAAACTAACCTTATCGTTTCAGGATGTACACTTTTATTTAGATATTTCGATACTTGTTGAGCTAATTTTGGGGTCTTAATTTCGAATTTTTATGAATTTGTTGTACAATTCATCGCTCGTCTGACTTCGAAAACACTCTAGGTCAACCACTTTTTTGTTTATTTTCCACTGATCTGCATGATTTAAATCGTTTAATTATATCGTGAACAGTAGAGTATGATCTATTTACGATTTCCCCTATAGTACGGACCGGTAATCCTTCTTTATAATGTTTCAAAATGAGTTCTGTTACTTCTAAAAAGTTTGATCACGTTGCCTTCCCATTTTACACAATTTCACCCCCCGTGAAGGTTCACAATTCACATAATTTCACCCACGTATATAATTTACGGTTTCAATTTATTTCACTCAGATGCTAAGAGCTGTCAACTATACAAAATCCGGGGAATCCCCCTTTTAAACTCAAAAAGAAGGAGAGTGCTGGCCGAGTTCTTTTTCGACGTGAATTTTGGTTGCATTTCAACTTTTTATTTTTTTAATAATCACAAAATTGAGTTATGTTTTCAATGTTTTTATTTTTCGTCAGTTAATATTATAGAGCTAAAAATAAATTTTGTTTTTTTCTAAAATACATTCTTCTGTCGTTTATTCCCTTTTCAAGTGTAAATGGGTGTGTCCCCGACTTCTTTATTGAGCCACTGTAGTCTCTACTGTGCTCAGGTAACCTTTAACTGCGTTAGATTCTAAAGATTCTGGTCAGATTTCGTTATTTTATCTTATATTGCCGGCATAAAAGGATGAAATATTGTCTATTAAGTCTATTTTATTATTTTGTATTTTAAGTACTTTTCAACTCTCATTCCTTTGCACCAATTCCTTAATGAATTGTTCATATGTGAACTAAAAGAAATATTTTTATATTGGTTTCCAGTGTCTCGAATATCAATGGCAAAACAAACCAAAAAGTCCCAAAATTTTATCCAGTTTTCCAGTAAGTAGAGTCAAAAGTTGATAAGCTTTCTGAATTATTGAAGCTTAGCTTTGAAGTCGCTATGAACAGTATCTGGTTAAAGAGAAGTATCTACATTGGAGTATCTGCGGAATCAACGAAGAGCGAACAGATACTTGCATCAACTAACCTGGCCCACCTCAGCTGTGTGAATGTATCTAATCGCAAGCTGCGCGATTCTCGCATATAGCATGCATGTAAAAATTCAGGTGTTCCATCAGTAACGCGTTTCTGCTTACCGGCGTCGGATCGGCTCGGAATTGTTCATTGCAAATTTTTCAGAGGTTTTCCCCCCTAAAGATATTTCGATAGAACGATGCGTGCGCATCAATTAGATACTTTTCCAATTCATTATACGTAAATTTTTATTTTATGGTACACAAGATCACTATCAAAGACGGCAGTTATGTCTTTAATTAAATTACTGTTGTCTAAATATGTCGTTTAATTAGAATTTTCATACGTACTATCTCGGATACTTGATATATGTTTCGTCAACTACCGGAAAGAGATTGTGATATGTTTTCAGTTGAACTTGTGATATTGTTCACGATATCTTGAGTGTACGAAAATTCAATGGAACTTGTTAACGATATTAACTAGTGCAACAAGTGGAGCAAAATATTGCTAATATGGTAGTAATGTGTGAATGAAAATTGATTGGTGACAAATAATTCAGTGTTTGTATAGTGATACGAAGCAGTAAATAGATAAAAAAATTGTGTAAATACAACCAGATAATTCCAATTGGGTTGCTTACATTTATGGATATGAATTAGTAAAATATCGATAAGGTAAGTGGTATCGGAAACGAGAAAATGTAATTGTCTGAAGAGAACAAAATTTCAAAGAAGTCGGTTTGAAACTTTTTTTTTAGATATTTCAAAGTGTTGAAATTTAGAGAAAAGTAATGAGTAACACAAATTGAAATGTGTTAATAGTAGAATTCAATTCAGGAATTAAATTAAACAAGATTCAGTTGAGTTAATAATATAATTAGTGTTTTCAGTTCATTCAAATAATGAAAACAAATGCGCTAAATATTGAAGGTATTATTACGAAATAATAATTTTCTCTTTTGTGTTGCATTATTTTAAAACAAATTCAAATAGGGAATACATAAATTCAATAAAGAATAAAATAGAAATAAACATTACTGAATAACCAATTAAAGACCCAAAGTTCTGATTGTTTTATTTTCGAATTTCGAAAAAGTGTATCGCATATCTGAAGGAATAATAATCGTAAAATTCACTTGAATTTAGATTGTGTACTGAAGGATTAAGCAATTTAACTATTTTCGGGCAGTAACTTCATGTTAAGAACAGTATCAAACTATCCTTTAATTTTTGATTTTCCATTACAAAATATTATGTGTTGTTGTTATTTTGAAATATATATATATTTTGGGAGTAAGTTGATTTCTTGTTCATTTTCAATTATTTTCTGATTTACTAAGCCATTTTAAGGATATTTACACTAAGCTTACAAAAAGTTCTAATTACCTAAGGTCTAATTGCTTCAGGATTTTATAGTCTGCGTACCTATCTTTAATTTACTTATTCTTACTTAAAGTTTGATTACAATGGAGTTTTTTACTACCTGCGAACATATCTAAGTATTTATTTAATTATTTTTGTTATTGCTTATTTATTTATTATTTTCGGACATTCGCCCTATTCCACTATATCCAGGAGGACAGAGTATCCTATTCCAACTCATCATTGAGCCTCGTTTCGATTGGGTGCCACATAATCCTCAATGATTCGTACACGTACAGTTTTCGCATGTTTCTTACCTCCTTCACTAACATGAGATCGTTCCATCATATTTGATGTCCTTCGCATATATGATTCCCTATTGAAGATTTGACATTTCTCACGTCTTCTCCTCTTATCGCTAATTGTGCCTCCTTAGTGTGCTCCTCGAATTTTATTTAAGCCGTTCGTCTTGTTTGTCCAATATTTGTTTGATCACAGAGTTTGCATTTAAATTTGTGGATACCGCACTTCCCTTCTCTCTGCTTGCTGTCCTTTGTGTTTGTGAACCTAATCTTTAGTTGAAAGTGGACACTGCTTGGGATTAGCTGGATGTTGTCTGCTTTTAATAATCTACTAAATGCTCCTGTTAGATCCGAGTTTTGGCTTCTACTTTGAGTGTGTTTTTGCTTGAATTTGCTTCATCATTCTTGAGATTGTCCTTACTTCGTATCCCTTTTCCTTCTATGTATCGAGAATGTAATCTGTTTCTTTAATTCGGTTTTTCATGCTCAAGAGTACTAACACGGTTCATGATTATTTCATTGTATATCTACATTTTGCTTAGATTTTAGTGACGTAGGTCGTATTCATCTATGGCGCTATAGTCCTTGGCTTAACAAGTTCTCGGAGGCGATCCTTTGACCACGTCCTCCAATTATTTAAACCGAACAACTTTTGCTTATTATTGTCAATGGAATCATCCCATTTTTTCTTTAGTTTGCCTGGATATCGTATCCAATTTTTTCCTGCATTTCGAATACGTTGTATTGCCTTTGTATCCGTGTATATAGCTTTTGTTCGTATACATTCGGTACGTTAACAAGGCCTACGCTTTGCAGTTTGTTAAGCTCAGCACAGAAAATGACTTCTGGCTCGTTGTTAAATTCAAAAATTCAATTGATTTGTAGTATGATGAAAATTGTGGATATGATTGATGAAATATTAATTATAGAAGGGGTATCACAAACAAATCAATATATTGAGAATAAAAAATAAACCACCGTCGATTTATGTTATCAAATTCTGTTTATGTACTGAATCCGTTGATGAACTTCGAAAAAGAAATCTATTGAGAATGAGGATATGTTGTGTTTGAAGGACAGGATTCAATGTAGAAATCAAAATATGCTAGTAACAGTGTTGCATTTAACAGCAGTGTATTTATTAAATGATTAGTGAGGATTCGAGGATTAAACTGGATCTGTTTGTACGTGTTTGCATGTTATGCATTTATGTAGTATTCCGATAAGGCTTCTTTCGCACCTTTTCACGGGAAAAATTCTTGGGAAACTTCTTAAAATCCATGCAATTGACCTCCTATAGCATTAATTAGAAGAACTCGAAATGAAGGTTGAAAAGACCACGCTGAAGAGAGTCATAATTATAAGGAAATCTCAAGAGAATAGAATAGAAATAAAGCCCAGTATGAGCAAAAGGAATTTAACAAATATTAGAAAATTGCCCTTGACACAGATTTGCCTGAGATCAAGTTGACGGGTAAGAGGTGTAACGACGAGATCGGGAAAGGTCCTACCTACGTATTACTAATTTTACGAAAATCATCGTCTTTCTTCGTATTTTCGCTAGAAATTAAATTCAACATTTCTAGGTAATATCTAAAGGGCGGACTTACTTCAGAGTTAATCAAACCTAAGCAACCGAGTCAATAATACAAGGAGATCATTTTTGTGAGCAATATTTAAGAATAGGAAAGAACATATCATCTTTCGGTACACAATCAATGCCATATTAGGATTCAGGAGCACGTGAAGGTATTGAGCACGTGAAGCAGAAACCTGTCTTAAAAGGTGGACGTTGAATTCCAGTTTCGGGTCATAAAATCATAAAGTCTCGTCATAAAATCTGTTTCCATTGTCTAATTAAAATGGAAACTGCTCTTTATTGCAAGGATTGTTGTATTATAGGATATACATAGACGCAGTAATATTGATGAGACCCTTCATTTTGGAGGAGGAGGGAGGGGAGTTTCAAAAAAAAAATCCGGTAATAGTGGCTGGAGGGAGAAGATCGGGAAAGTAGCAGGAAGTTTCAAAGAAAAAAGTCTGGTCAGAGTGGCTGGAGATTGGGAAATAGTTCTAGTGAATAGATTTAGGGGTAAAAAGGATAAAATTTAATCTATTTTATGTAGACTCCGAAATGGTAGGGTTGGTTGGAATGCAGGGCAGCTTCAATGTTAAGAAAGAATTCTATTTTTGCCAAGAAGCTTTGAATTTTGGTTAATGACCAGAGTCTTCGATAGGTCGTATGTGGTGCAACAGAGCCAGTAGAATTACAGCGTGTAAGGATAACGTTCTGACGCTTCAAGCCGGTTGGAACCGAATTGGTGAGCCAAAGAGAATCATATTTTTCCGAGGAGGAACGAATAGGAGTAAATTCTTTTATAACCTCGAACGTGAGATTATTAAATGTAGAAAAAAATTCAGCAGTAGACAGACTTCCAATGAAATGTGTTCAGTTTGGATTAGAAAGTTTGGAAGAAATTTCACAATCTGCGATGAAGGACTATATTGATGGGAAAGCTGTTAACATGAATTTTAATCTATAATGAAAAAAATACTGAAAGTAAAATACAGAAGCATATGGAAAGAGAGACTCAGACAAGGAAATTTTCAAATTTGAAGCAGAAAGGCGGGATACAAAATGCGGGATCCAAAAGGCGATCATTAACGTAACGTATGTGGCCAATTTAAGACCGTGTGTTGAGCAAAAAGGCAAATGATAGACTTACAGATAAACTATTGTTGGAGAATAAATAATACCCGTGAAAGATAACTAAGTAGCCGTAGCAGTATAAAAATTACCAAAAGTATCCATTAACGAAGTCGAACAGTGAGAGTAGTTGAAAGAGAACGAACTCATCAAAACTGTATCATAGATGCTCATATCATACATAATGATGGGCAACCGATCTGATGGGATTTAAACTTGCATAAGAATTCATTCAACTGGTCAAGAGGAAACAAAACCAATACATTTCTCTGACGACCAGACTTTTCTTGATATCGGTTACGAATTACCCGCCATTCATATAGAAATATTAGATAATGGTAACAGCGATAAGCCGTTAGCACGATCCTTATTCATTCGTAAAACAAGTCCCGATTGGGTTAATCAAATCAGTGTTCAGCAAGCCCAATAACCGAAATGATTCAGTGTAATTCTTTACCCATATTCCGTGTTGGTGATCAAGAGCAGAATTTAAATAGTAGAAGCATTAACACACTCGATGGACATGTTGAAGAAAGAGATGTGAACACACCATGCAGCAAATAAAGTAATACAAGCAAACTCAATCAATAAACAGAGTGTGACTAAATGATTTCGATGAGTCGATCGCGATGGCTGGCTTTTTGGCCATGTGTCGTGGGAAGACATTTTATAGGATTGTCATTTTAACGGATGAAAATTCGGGAAAAAATTATGTCCTGCCTCGAGGCAGTTTTTTAACAAATACCAATGAATTTATATGAGTGTGATGGTCGAATTCTAGGTAAATAAATCTTTATTTATCTTGTAATAAAGTAATATGTAACATATTACATATATACTAGCTTAAATTAATTTGAAAACCGCTCCACTTGTGTAATATTGATCTCCGGTCAATGGAGATCGCCAATTGTGAAATTTATGTTATAAATAAAAAGATCTCATATATGGTCTTATTTCTCACATCATAAAATATGTGTTTTTTCTAATTATTTATTTTTTGAACGGACTTCCATGATTCTTCTTTTCTTTTTTAATCATTATTTAAACATATACGTTGCAGCGATGTGCCATCTTCAGTGCATTTCTTCATCCTAGATTTATCGATATTATCTGACCTTATTTTAAGGTTCGTCGGTAATGCAAGGACCTAGGGAATATTTTAGGTCGGGGAGGGGCAATTTTCACTATGTGGAATTTTGGCAGTGGTTTCGTGCTGCTTTCCCTGCTTCGGTCGTGTGTAAATGACTTTGATTGTTGCAAAGTTTGAGCGCTTCAAAAATTTGACCCGAATGAGTGCTTGTAAATTAGTTTATGATTATTCCACCGAATATTTTTTCTTTGTACATTTTCAGATTTTCATGCACGTTCAAATGACGTCTTTAATGTTGTTGTAGTCAGACTTAACTGTTTGAAAACTTACAAGCTACTCTGACAATATAGTTTAGTTCGAAATTCACCCTATAAGAGGTCGTGAACATTGCTAGTTAGGTCTCAATGTGTTAATTGGGGAAGGGAGGCAGCTGCCAATACGGATTTTTGATCAAGTTGCCATGAATTTGCCTGCTCAGTTGTCAAAGAATAATATAAGATTACCGTTTGGAGGAAATAAAGCGAGCTTTGCAAGGTAGAGAGCTTGAGAACTTAAAGACATAGGTGAGTTGAGAGATCGCAATGGCTAGCTTTTTGGGTCTTTGAAATTTAAGGGAATGCTAATGCGTATCTCCCCGCAATTTTGTGTTTATGTCCTATCATCAACAAGTTCTTCTTTCAATCACCAATAAATCTCAATATTCGAGTCGAATACCTAGTCGATCAAATAGTCGATCAAATAGATAGGATAGTGGAGTTTGGGAGTTCGTTTGAAGTGTAAGCAGTTGTTGTTGTTATTGCTATGTTTTATATTCAATTGGATCGCTCCTCTTCCAATATGTAGAAAGTTGGGGTTGAGATGGGGATATAAAGGGGAATATAATAAACATTCAAGTGAGGGGTGCTGGAAAAAGCTAAATTGTTGACAGATAGTGGTCTTGACTTGTGTATATTCTGTTAAGTGTGAGCAGTCTAGTTATATAGTTATTGTTTTGGTACTTACAATCAAGTAGTGGATACTGGGAGTTATTTTCTCCTCCCTGTAGAAAACTTAGTTTCGAAAGTGTTTCTTATTTTATCACTTTTGTTTTAAGAGGCATTTTCAAAGGATTTTTCTTTCGAGAAATCTGTAGGTTGTCAATTGTAGAGAAACAAATTGTCACAGAGTGTGTGACAATTTGTTACACTTGGTTGAGACAATTGTTACAATTTGTGACATTTGGTCAAAAGTATACATTTAACCAATGGTTCGTACTTGAGAAGTATTGTTTTAAAATCTGAGCTATTATTGCAAAACAAGGCAGCTGGCAGCGTAGTAACTGCTTTTGCTTTTTGCAGGCTCATAAGAGCATGTGGTTTAATTGAGAGTGATGGACGAGGTTATCAAGGTATTTGATCGATTCTTTCGAGATAACAAGTTTGATCGAGATAACAAGTGTCATTTTGTCTATATATAGGGATGTTCTTTGTTCAGTAGTTAATCGTATAGTTAAAATTATAGTTACCAGTATAGTTAAGATTAAAAAGAGAGATTGATAAGATCGGTAAGATTGGATTCAAGCCTTAGAACAATACTTATAGCGAGAAATCATGTAAAATTTACGATAGATGATGACTGATTTCATTAATGGATCTAAAAAATTGTAGTCGTCGGTAACAATTTTTCGATTCGACTATATTTTCTATATAAGTGTAAAAAATTTTGGATTTTGTGTTGTTAAGCAAAAGATTTTTAGGCTTTAAGTGTACCAAAAACCATTTTTTTTTAAATTTTTTAATGTAAATTTTCATTTTTTTACTCATTTTTTCATATTTTTTTTATTTATAAAAAATTCTAACTTCTCTTGGTCATGGAAACATGAATTCAATCTCTCGGGACTAGGCATAAAGCATGTCTCATGATGCCATTTTTAAGCGACCCATTTTTAATTTCATTAAACATAACATTAAACATAACGATGTAATATTAGCGTTATATTATTATGAGCTGTGTTTGCTGTTGTTGTCCTTATACTACGTTTTCTACGTTTCTTTAAGGCTATTTTGATAACAACTGACTCTAAAAGACAATTCAGCTAATGTAGTTTTTTTCAAGTGCAAGACGTAATGTTAATTACCCACCAAATGCTTTTGTATATACTGAAGAAAAGTAGAGAACCGTACACTAAAAGACTAATTATTTCTGCGTGACAAGTCTTATCCATTCACAAACTGGGCAAATATACATAGATCCTTAGCAACTATAGGCCAATAAATCCCATTCCGGGTATACGTGAATTACTAGAGAAATTAAAATTGCTGATGCATCAGCAGAATTTTCCAAGGATAAATCAGCACGTAGGAGATCACAGAATCCTTCGTAACTGCCACTTTTATTTCAGACATGAATGTTCGACCCAACACTGGTAGTTGTTGTGTTACCATGAATATAAGAAACAAACTTATGAATAAAAGAAAAATTTCTTTGAAGTTGATTTCATTGGATTTTGAAAAAACTTTCGACTTTATGTGGGAGTGGCCTATTCATCAACTTGTCCCATTAACCTTGATATTCCCAATTATTGAGTAAATATTATTCATTTCTTCCTGAACGGATGAAAACATTCAGTCAAACTACAAGACACCTTACCTACCTGTCGTAATATAAAAGCCGGCGTGCCCCAAGGATCTTACCTAAGTCCGCTACTTTTTAATGTGGATACCTTCGCTTAATCATTGCACATTTTCTGCATTTCATAATGATCTTTATTTGTATACTGCATCCTTAGATTCTAGCGAGATAATTGGATATCTAGAAAACCACTTTGAAAAGCTAAATCAATACATTTTAATGGAAATTCAAAGTCAATTAAAGTCAGGTAGTCTTCTTCACGAGCAAAGTAAGTACAGTTTTTAACTACATGAGTAGACAATTTGTTAGGTCATAAAATTCTTTGATCCATTGAAATTTATCTAGGAGATACCCTAGATTATAGTATAACTTTTCGGAATCATATCGAAGCAAAGTGCACTGGAGTCTCTAATACATTGTTATTGTTATATCCTTTGTTAAACCGGAGAGCTAAGCTTGTTATTAAGAAGAAAATTATGATCTTGTCGGCAATCCTTGATGGAGTTCCTGCTGAGAGTCAACGCGCTGATTTCTCGAAATGAAAACATCTCCTTGAGCAAAATAGGTGCTTCAAAATGGTTCTCAATAAACTCTTCTATTTTTCTACTGTCCTACTTTTTGTCCTACTGTCCTACTGTAAAAATGCTTGCAAAGGTGACGATACAAAATACTGATCAAGGTTAGCATTGTAACCAATCCAATTGTAGCCAATCTAATATATATATATATATATATATATATATATATTGGGTCTATAACTTAATTCGTGCGGTTTGCTAAGAGATGGCGTAACTTGTATAATATTACATCGTTCCAATATTCCGAACCTGCGTTGGGAAGCTACTGTCATTGTACGTCTTTTCAGTGTATGTCATTCATTTGAAGCGTTAACAACAATAATTTTTTTTCACTCAAATATGTCGAAGTTTATTCCTGAAAAAGTGTTTTTGCGGGGAGTTCTTCTTCATTACTTTAATATGAAGAAAACTGCTGCCGAAAGTCATAGTATTTTGGTGGAAGTTTATTGTGAACATGCTCTAGCTGAACGAACCTGCCAAAAGTGGTTTGCACGATTTAAAAGTGGTGATTTTAGCTTGGAAGACGATGAACGTCCTGGGCAGCCAAAAAAGTTTGAAGATGAAGAACTGGAAGCATTACTCGATGAAGATTGTTGCCAAACACAAGAACAGCTCGCAGAATCTTTGGGTGTCACTCAAGCGGCCATTTCAAAACGTTTAAAAGCAGCTGAATATATTCAAAAGCAAGGAAATTGGGTTCCACATGAACTCAAGCCGAGAGACGTCGAAAGGCGGTTTTGCATGTCCGAAATGCTGCTGGAACGCCACAAAAGGAGGTCATTTTTGCATTGGATTGTTACTGGTGATGAAAAGTGGATCCATTACGACAACCCCAAGCGCAAAAAATCATATGTGAAATCCGGCCAACCAGCCAAATCAACGGCAAAGCCGAATATCCATGGCGCGAAGGTAATGCTCTGTATTTGGTGGGATCAGAAGGGTGTGCTGTATTATGAGCTGCTAAAACCGGGTGAAACCATCAATATAGCACGCTACCGAACACAATTAATCCGTTTGAAGAGAGCAGTACCCGAAAAACGCCCGGAATATGCGACCAGACACGAGGCAATAATTTTCCATCATGAAAACAGTGGATGGGAAGAGCAGGATATCAAAAATTGGCTTGATTCATTCCTGGCTGCCAAGCCGGCGTAGTTCTTTTGGGATGGGATCCACAAATTGCCAGAAAGATGGGAAAAGGTCATAGGTTCAGATGGGCAATACTTTTATTAATACTATTGTACATATTTTTCTTAAATAAACGTTCAAATTTTGAAAAAAAAAACCGCACGAATTAAGTTATAGACCCAATATATATATATATCTATATATATATAGAATTAAGCTTATATAGGGTTTTTTGTTAATTTTCGCTTGCAAATACCTGTATATGCATTGGAGACGAAACGAAGATAGCTACGCTACTAATATTATTACTAATTAAGGATGTGAATAACCACATTCAGGCCTCTTAACTTAAGCCTCGCTTGTATCCACACAAAGAAGGAATGATAAACAAAACTAAACTAATTCAAGTTAAAGATTTTATTTTATTGTTAACAAAAAAAAACAAAAAAACAAAATTGGCTCCTTTTATCAGTTGTAATTTTTAATTTTTCTTTGCGATAACACAATGTTGACTTTACAGAGTATGTTAATGTAATCCCAATGACATTGTCCTAAATAGTATGATACATTGCAGTGAAAATTTTCAATTTTACTCTTATATGATACGCGAATTATTAAGATAAATATTATGCATAAGCTGCCAAAGTATCTCGTGAAATTTATTTGCTTGGATATGAGATTATAGATATATAACGCATATACTGAATGAGACACTCGATTTGTAGTGATTACGCAAGGTTATATTGAAGCTGTTGGCATATGGTTCACAAGGACCAAAATAAAAAATATAAAAAAGACTTTCGTTGACATTATTTCCATCCTGATAGCATTTGATTGCTGTTTCAATCTCCAACTAATATCAAACAGTCTCCAATACGTGACGAAATATTTTGCGAAATCGAAAAAAATTTTCACATCAAGGGGACAAAATTTTTGATTTATTGAAAGTTTGGCGCAAAACTAATTTATATTAATTATCTGACGTCAATTTCGACATCAAAGCCTAGTTTTTTAAATGTGAATTAGAATTCAAAACAATTTCACATAGTCGGAAGTTATCATGGACAAATTCTTTTGGACTAGTTATAGATAAATAATTCATTAATTAAGGCAAAGTAGTAACAGAAGAGAAGTCTAAAATGCATTCAGATGATAAAGATTTTTAAAGAAATTTCATTGAATCGCGATAACCGGCTTTCAAGGAATTATTTCACAACTGCTTTACGGCTCGAATTTTAACATCAAAGTAGTATTAACTTATTAAGAGGCATTTTTACATCATAGGCGATTGGTACATATTAAATTCAAAAATTTGCATAAAAATCTACAACCAAAGATAGTCTATCTAGGTTTGTTTCCGTAAAATTTTCGTCTACGGAAGTTGTAAGCAAGTGCTGTGCTGATGTATTTTGTTTAGTAAATATTACGATTTTCGCGTTTATAAACAAATCCTCACTAATATCGTTTGCATAATAATTTGTCTGTATGGAATAACTTTTCGACTTTCATTTGATTTCCTTGATTCGATTGAATTCGAATTTCATGTATAACGATCGTCTTGCATGTTTTCATGCTGAGATTGGAATGAACTTAATAGGATTATCAGCTTACCCACTTTGGTTAGTTCTTTTTTTAAGTAACAAACAAAAAACAAAGAATGGCGCGTTTTCTTACGTCTTACAATATCCCACACTCATTACACAAGAAAAATGGAAATTCACCAGAGTGTGATAGCTTAAAAAAAAAAAACAAACTCTTTAATTTTAACAATCGTTCATACAGTAAAATTATTATTCATAATTATTTCATTATGACTTTTCGTCATTTACATTCGATTTGTACGGGAATAAGTCGTTATGCACAAGTATCTTCCTCTTTGCGGAACGAACGTCTTAGAGATCCACTCGAAGATGTTAACGATGACTATAAGAATTTTTTTTATGAATTTTAATTTGCAAATTAACAATTGCCGAAAATTCTTTGTTCGAGTTGACTTCAAGATAAAACTGGAAATTTATAAGATAATTTCATCTAAATACATAATAAAACCCACAAAGTTGAAATTTTCACTAATCGAACCGCGTTTCGTTATTGTAATTATGAAAACGGTGTCATTCAGTCGAGACTGCTTAGCCTCCTTGGTGCTGAATATAAATAAAGCACATAATAATAATAACCATAAAGTACCGCTGCTCATTACGGATATTATCAAGAACTACATACGTTATATACATAAAAATAAGTATATTAACGAAAAAATAAGTAATAAAAAGTTTTTTTCGACCATTCTTCCTGTTCATTTTGCTAAACACACTCGAAAACAATCAATTTTTTTTAATATGTTTGCACTTTTGTGTATTGTTTTGGAAATTTTCTTGTGGAAATTATGAAAATTGCCACTTTTAGTTGTATCTCAAGTGAACTATTTGGAAAAGATAAATCAGAAAATTATATACATTGGCCGTGCAGTGATGTGAGTTGGCAATAAAAATTAAATATGCATATAGGGAACAAATGTTTTTCGGCCGAAAATAAGCGAGACAGAGAGAGAGAGAGAGAAAATTGTGGTAAAATATTTAAGAAAGCGTGAAAGATTGATGGTTCATGAATTCTTATTTTGGTTTGACCCGTTTACATCTTTTTGAAATATGTAGATTTCATACTTGTCGGTTAGAATTCAACAATTGACGATCTGGGGATTATGTTATAAAGGTTAAAGACATGGCCATGGATCACGAACTCTCACTATTGGAACAGATACAGATGGCAATGTGCTACAAACTTGATAATAGTTATCAAGATTTGAGCAATTCTGTATGCATTCGAAAGGATGCCATCCGTTCTTGTTTTGTGTCCAACACGAAAAGGAAGTTCTCGCCTGTTCTCGCCTAGAAAAGGAAGAGTCCTGCACGAATAGTTAGATGTCTCTAATAGTCAGGTGATAGCAACTGATTGCTTTTTAGGGTTTGGAATTCTCCTGCAACTATTCAGTCTTTTCACTCCACAAGAGTTTCTGAATTATATTTTTGTAAAATATTTTATATGTTATATGTTATATTTAATTGTTTGTTCAAGTCTTGATGTCATTATAATCATCATTATAATATTTCTAGTGTTCTACCGAATCTGACAGATAACTCTAATTGCTTTCTACTGTAAGTAACGATTACTTTTTGCTTCCTGCTTATCGTCTCGGGAAAAAAGTTGTTCCTCTATTTAATATTGGGTTGGTAACTAAGCAATTGTCGATTTCAGTAAGAGATGTCGCTTATTCCCATTTTTATGATATCCGGAAAGGTTATGATCTTCTTGTTCTTACATATGTTAGCTGTCATCCACACTTAGCTTGACAAGTTAATTGCGTAGATATTTTCTGAAAGTTTTTTTGTTTACCTTCATATTAATATGGAGTGAAATAACGAACATTTTCGCCATATTTTGCTTTATTATTTCCGTTAAGAAAAGAATGCAGTTCAGGGCGCAAAATATTTACTTGATGTGTATTTTTATGAAGCGAACAACGTCCATACGATTTGGGGATACCCAAAAAGTATTCGTTGGTAGAAATGTAGGGTGGAGACCAGTGCGGAAACCGGGAAAATGCTGGTCAAACTCTGTTGATGAAGACAGTTCATCGCCGCTTATATTTCAAAATCGGAGGACGCCATGAATGCACTGAAACAGATGGAGGTGCTTGTTGCAGGAAACGCAGGACCGAGAGGGGCTGTAATGCGGAGAAGAAGAAGACATCGATACGTTTAAGTTTGTCCCCTACCCCACTCTAGGTGCCGGCGTTTTCCAATCTTGCTGACCTTTTCTCGTCAATGTGTTTATAGATCTCCTGGTTTGTTCTTCTCCGCTGTTGATTTCCTTCCTGCCTTCCTTGATGCCTTTGGCTTATATACTGTGCCTTAAGACAATTTTATTGGATATTTTTCTCTTATTCGTGGGCGTTGACGTGCCAGTCGCGAAAATGGCATGAAAGCTACAGACTGTAGATGTTTAGCCGGATGAGTCTTGAAAAATTCAATAAAGAAAACAAATAACAGCAGAAAACTACAATAGTTTTGAAAGAGAAGCAACATTCTCAAAAATTAAATTTGAATATATCGTTGCAATGAAACCAAAAGCTACTGAATTGATTAGAGTAAGAATTTTCATGAACATGGTATTACGTATGTATGGTATTACAAAATGTTTCAATTGTCAGACTAGTATATTTGAGTTTTAGGGGAGTACGCTTTGGGTATCTACTAGCAATGATAGCGGCCATATCATCAGTGTAACCTATTAAAAAACATCGGTCCATCGGTTGCGGCTCGGTTTTCGGTCACGGCTCTCAGCCGTGCTAATTGCGAGATAGCCTTGAGGAAAAAATCTTGTCAGAATCACGCTTCGCCCTAGAAGTTTGCTCGAAGGCACCAATTACTGCTAGGTGAGCTGGTATTCGACCACGAGAAACACCAATTCACCATTCCATTCCAAGTACTCTAACGACAACTTAATCCAGTGTATATTTACCTTTTATTCGTATTAAGAATAAACGCCTCATTTGAAAAAGGAAGAGTCTCATTCTTTTCAATATGGTATACAACTGAAAAAAAAAAACATTGTTTTCCCCGTCAAAATCATGAAGTAAGTTGAAGTTTATCCATTTAATTTTTTTCAAATTGCAAATCTGAAAAAATAGTTTAACTAAAACTATTTACAAACATATGAAAAAAATTACTAGATTTAATTTTAGATTTAATTTTAGCCTGTATAAGATACAATGTTTCAATAAAGAACAGTACGTTGTCTGTTTTATAATAGTAGAATGTTGGACAGCCAAAATGGGACTCAGATTGGCAAATAATGACTTAGTATCTATTCAAATATATCTATATTAGCAGCATACAAGGGAGGGCTGAAAAGTTTTCGACCACAACGTAAAGATGGCTGCGTTCATCAATAAAAGCTAGCGAATGGAGTTGTGCATCTTTTGACAGTTACTCACCAAAGTGTCAGCCATTTTGTACGAGCAGTTTTAGTGGATAGTCGTTTGAATGAGTCGATGTAAGTATTTTTGTGAAAATGGAAAAAATTGAGCATAGAGCTGCTATGAAATTCTGGTCACAAACCAAAGAAAAGTTGGAATCTGTGTATGGGAACTCTGCACCATCATTTATCACAGTGAAATTTTGGGCATGAAGTCGAAGTTGTTTTACGTGAGTACCTGCCACGAAAAGGCCTAACCTCACGGTCTCCACAGACGGAGTTGATTTATGTGTCAACCAACGCCCCTCATCACAGGGATGAGGTCCCAGTAACTAAGTTGAGAACCCGTCACACACTGGTAGGTGCGCTACTCTACTTTCTAGCCACATCGCAAACCACCACGTTTCAGCCAGGATAGGCTCCTCACCGTGTAGGGGGCTGACAGTAACCTTTCATGGGCGTCCCCCTAACCCGTGGTACAGATCAAACCTCTGCTCAGGTTTTCGTAACGCTCGGCCAGAGTGTCACTACCAATTTTCGCACTCAACTACGATGGGTTGGTCACCCAGCCTCGGGTCCGTGGGGACGGCACTCCCCAAAGATAAGCAATCCTGGCTAACCAGAATTGGGTATCTCCCTGCGGCTGACCCCAACAAAAAACATGCAGACAATTCTAAGACAATATAACGCTCACAAACATGTAATTTGCAAACACCAGATGTTTATACTTCAACCGAGAAGTGCTGCCGTCGCCTTTCAAAAACTAGACGAGCATAGTCATTAAGGTATTTAAATCGTGTGCCATCAATCAACGCATCCTGGACGTCTGTGATACTTCTGAAAGCATCCGTGCGACATGAGCTACGGAGGTCAGCATATGCCGGACACTCGAATAGCACATGTTGCCAGGTTTCACTGTCAGCACCACAGATTTGACAACATGCAACATCAACCAAACCACGACGACACAACCACTCATTAAAACTTCCATGCCCCGTCAGGAGGAATCCCAAACCTAGACAAAAGTCCAGGTGTGGGACCCTCATGGCCGAGAGAACATCAGGCATCAACATGTAAGTAACACGACCATTAGGACAATCCCTCCACCTTGTTTGCCATGCAGAAATCATGGCAAGTTCTAAAGTGTTCTTAATGCTGACTTGACTCCGCAACCTGATGCCAGCGTCTGGCAACCATTCATGCCCACCAATGGGTAATCCCTTCCGTAACCTGTAGATCAGTCCGCAGATTTTGGGCAGCTGCATTTAAACATTCGGGACGTCCAAAAACTGCAACTACTGATGATAATATTGCTAAAGTTCACCAGATGGTGTTAGACGACCGCCGAATTAAAGTGAGGGAGATAGCATAGGTTATGAAAATGTCGAAAATCGTGTTTATGGTATCTTATAATAAGATTTATGCCGGAGACACACTATTCTGTCGTGTTGTGTTGTGTTGTGTTGTGGCGCCACATGGGGTGTGCACACTTATCTGTCGCATTGTGGCGCTGCACTAAAAGTTGTGAAGTTAAATACAGTGTGTGAGCATAAAATAAGTTATTATTCCTCATAGGCAGTCTTTCTAGTTGTTATTTTAAGCATTTAGTAGTGTTAATCGTGCTTTTACAGTATTTTTTGGACATTATGCTTTCTTCGGATTCAGAAAGTGATTTTGATGAGGATCTTCAATTTCTCTTACAAATTACTCTTCTTGAGAGAAAAAAGAAAAGAAGATACTGGGTTCACCCAATAAATAGACAGAGACAGAGAAAAAGTGAATTTCATTGTCTAGTTAAAGAACCAGAAAGTCACGAGGAGAAATTCCATCAATACTTCAGAATGAACAAAGGACAATTTGAGGAAATTCATTCTCTGATTGAAGGAGACATCAAAAAAATAGATACGAAGTTTCGCAAATCCATAGGGAGTAGAGAAAGACTTGCGTTATGCTTAAGGTAAGTTTGATATATTTAAAAATTAAACATTTAAATTAAATATTATTTCAGATAATTTTTTGAATATAATTGAGAAAACTAACAAACTAAAAACAGAAAAAAATTTAGTAACGTTTAAAACTGGTAATCTATGTTCTCGTAGTAGGTTTTGATGTTTGATGTTGACGGAACGTTTGTTGAAAGTAGAGTGGTTGGAGATGACTGGCTGTATAGTGGTGGCGGCAAGTCTGCTGGAGCTTCAATGTTAATGGAGAGCTGATCCTGTTGTTAACTGGCGATGGTATTATGTTGTCCTTGCCTTCCAATTGCTCTATTTCCGCTTGGGAGATGGCTGTGAGCAAATTTAATTTGATTTTCGTTTGTCGCGGTTTCGGTAGCTTTTTAACTGCCTTGCTCATGCTCAGAAAAAATAAGTCCGTTTCATCCATATCTTGTTTGTAAGCAAGTTTTTGACGCCTTAATTCCTGCGAGGATTTCATTAAGTCTAACAGGTCTTCTAATTTCTGTTTTTGTTTGGTTCTCCGCTGGCCAAACTGGGTCGTGTTCCAAACGATTCGTAGCTGCAAGAAGAACCTGCACTTGTTGTGCGGCTTTCAAATGGGTCATCTACCGGTGATTCGGGTGGGCTCATAACGTTCGTTTTGGTCAGCCGACATTCTATGTATGGGAGGAGAAAACTCATCGCCTCTTCGTGCTTCCATGGCACGAAGCCTGCCGCAGCTTGTCCCCTTTTTATATTCCTTCGTCGTTTTAACGCACTGGCAAAACCGTTTCTCAGCTTTGTCCAGTCTTCTTTGCATTTATTTACTGTAAAAGATAAAGTAATTATGATTTCTTTACAGTACACACTGTGAACTAAACACGTTCTTTAAATTCTCCGACATAATCAGAAACACACTATTCTGTTATGTTGTGTTGTCTGGTGGCGCTCTGGCGCAATCGCTTGCAAGCAGTCGCATCAGAACAGAATGCGCCACAACACAACACAACACACAAATATGCTTCTAACCATACGAAATGTATGAAAGCGATATGCGTCTGACGCGCCACAACACAACACGACAGAATAGTGTGTCTCCGGCATTAGGCATGAGAAAGCTGTCCGCGCATTGGGTGCCGCCTTTGCTCACGTTAGATCAAAAACATCTTCGAATGAACATTTCTAATGCTCTGTTGGCGCAGTTCGGACGCAATTAATCCGAGTTTCTGTGCCGATTAATTACTTTAGATGAAACTGGGATGCACCATTGTACCGCAAAACAAAAATAAAGTCAAAACAGTGGGTTGCAAAGTGGAGAAACGGCTGCGAAAAAAAGCAAATACTGTTACTCCATCTGGAAAAGTGATGGTGACTGTTTTTTGTGAGAAATCATAGAGTAAACTAAATCGATTATCTTCAGAAAGGAAAAAATCATTACAGGAGCATACTATGTATTACTATTTGCCAAGTTGAAGGCAGAAATTGCGGAAAACCGAGCACATTTGTAGGAAAAGAAAGTCCTGTTTCACAAAGATAACGATGCGCCTTACACTACAGCGGTTGCCATGGTGAAAATGGACGAATTTCGGTTTGAACTGCTAGGCTATCCGCCTTACTAAGCCAATTTAGTCCCAAGCAACTTCTTTATGTTCCTTCATCTAAAAGTTGTGTTCGGAGGACGGACATTTTCGACAAATGAGGAATCAATCAACTTCATGAACAATTATTTTGCAGAGAAAAACACCGAGTACTATTTGCTTGAGTTAAAGAGATGGGAGTATCGTTGGGAGAAGTGTGAAGAGTTAAAAGGAGGCAATGCAGAAAAATTAGAAAAATTTGAAAAGAAATGTCTAGTTTCATAGTTAGGTCGGAAACTTTTCAGACCACCCGCGTATCAAACAGAGAGGAAATGCAAGTCATCTTAATTATTATTCAATTTAAGCAGATTTCATTAATTTTCTTTCATTTTGCATCTTCACTAAATTCAGGTAAACAGTTTCTTCAATGCTCTAAAAAAAGATTATTTTTTCGCAAAAAAAAACAAAAAAAAAAACAATGAATCGATTAAGTTCAATCATAATAAATCAACAACACTAGGAGCATTATCATCGTTTTCTTTATAATTATTTGCTTGTGAGTAGCTAGAAAAACTTTTCTAATTAAATTGCCAATGAAATTTCATGTATTTTCACCTCTAAATACTCATATCATTGTGCAAAAGAATTAATCAAAATATTAGTGGATTTTTTTTTAATTTGGAATATCAGTGAAATATCAGCGATATGTCTTCTAGGCATGAAATCTTAGCTTTGAGCTTTCTACGTTTTCCTTATGTACTAAATAGTTAGAAATGAAATATGGAATTATTTACTTTTCACCGGAAACTGGTAGTGTAATATTATGAAAAAACTCTGTGATAAAGCAAAAATATTTGATTGTTAATATAGTTGTTGGTTTTTTAAATATGAGTTATACTTAGGGTTAATTTATTGTTTTGGATATAAAAACTCTTGGGAACCATCGAAATGGCAAAAAAAATCAAAAAATCTTCATGCAAAGTCAATGCATACTCCGGAGGTATTTCAAATTATTAAAACTAAAATTGTAGAGTGAAATTCATTAGACATAAATCAATGAAAATTAAAATATAATGGCTACGATGTTAATATGTTGGCTACGATGAATGATATCTATTATGTTGTTCTTTTTGCGGCCCTACATCTTTACTAAAATAAAATTGCTGTCAATATTGCTGCACAGTTGTCAATATTTGACGCATCGCTGAGCCCGATAAGTATATTTTTGTGTTTTTCAAAACGATTTAAAATGGAAACGCCGATAGAAGAGGCATCCAAATGTGAACCGCGTAGTGTGATAGGTTTTTTGATCGCGAAAAAAATCATCCGCCAGTGAAATTTATTGAGAATTATCGTCTGTGTACGGTTTGCAGTGTATGAGCCTTCAAATGGTTACGCGTTTGCGGACAGCGTAACAGTTTTTCCGCATGCAAGGTGTTAGCGACAATATTTTGGGATTATCGAGGTTTGATTGATTGATCACCTCGACAAAGGCAAGACTATTAACGCAGAGTACTCCTATGGTGTTTTGGATCGTTTACGAAAAGCAAACAAAACGGCTAGATTTGTTCAGTCGCAAAGTGCTTTTGATTCACGATAATGCTTGTACATCTTCTGCTCGTTTAACCCGAGAAATGGGACATTTTTGAGCATCTTCCTTATTCCCCTGACTTGGCCCTAAGTGATTACCACCTTTTCCCGAAGGTGAAAACAGCGTTTGGCGGCATACGATTCGACACGACAGATGACATCACCGAAGCAGTCACTGTGTACTTTAAAAATTTTGATGCAAAACATTTCGACGTTGGAATTACGAAATTAGTTCGTTGATACAAAGAATGTAGCGAGAGAGATGGCGACTTTGTAGAAAAATAAAAATATGTCTGAATTTTCTGAAAATAACCTTGTTTTTTTGTTGTGACCACTCCTTCCCCCCTAATCGGACCCTTAAACTTACTTTCCGACTGACCCTCGTATAAAGGTGACAAATGTGTCTTGCATATTGATAAACCCATTGTTATAAGTAAATATTTAGTCAAGTGAATGTATCGTTTAGTTTAGTTTAGTTTAATTTTCTTATTATGTAATCCTCTTCGCCGAGGTCTATGTCGCAACAGGTATTTCTCTGAAATTGTGTCTCCCGCGTGTGTGCAAAGACTTGGGCCATGTATGGGTGACACAATTGCCTTATTCCGTATGCGGAAGTATTTAGACATCCTCCAAAAGGCTCTCTGTGTCTAAACACGACGTGACTATTAATACGTTTTATTTATCCTGTCTTATCTATCGTCGGTGTGCATTTCAAGTTATGCTTACACATTGGTGTAATTCCCAGGTCTTAGAACTGACGTTTTAGAGCGTTAACTCACGTAAACTATTCTGTGATTTAGTAATTTCACCTCCTTTATTATGTATGTGATTCAGGATTCGTTGGTTACAAAGTCTTCAATCTGAAATTCAATTCGATTTCGGTTTAGTCGAATGTCTCCATTTTAGATTCCAGTTCTTTTCATTCCTTCTTCATTATCTTTCTTTTTCTAAACTTCTCAATACTGTATGCTATACTGATTTTATGGGTTACTTCAGGTTTTTTAAAGCAGAAGCACTGAAGATTGGAGTAAGTAGTTCCCGAACTGCGCATATGCATTAATCTAGCAAAAGTTTTGTGTTGAGGAACAAATGTTTCCTATAATTCTTTTGGAAAATAATGGGTTAGACATTTGCTGCAACTTCGAAAAGTCCAAAGTGAAGCTTGTTAATGACCACTTTATCACTGTTAACATGTGTTTTCTGACTTTATGACTATACCAATATATTGCCGTGAATTTGTCAATTTCTAAAGCTATTAATCCAATACTAAATCTGCTAATGGCTTGTTAACCTAAAAGCATATCAATAAAATTTGAATGAAATCTTTACATTTGCTTGGATATTACATTTATCTGACTGTTTATCAGTTGAAAACTTACCACCTTGTATTTTGTTTTGAAAATTTACTACACAAATTTACGAGCTTTTACTTTTTTCGTGATAAAATTATTTTATTTGAATTTTCATTGCCATGTGTGATCCACTTTTCCTTTTCAAACAATTTCTGATTTAACGTTGGATCTGGGCGACACTGTTTCGGAAGATACTTGAAATATCTCAATCTAATTAATCAGTCGTCGATATTGATTAATGCAACACACAGTATGGAGACTGTGCGCTAAAAATCTCAGCAATTAAGTTTTTTTCCAGACTTAATTCGATGCTGGCACTCCAAGTTAGCCTTAACTTCATTTCGGTGAGATATCTTAGTACCAACTTCATTTTAAAAACTCTTGAAATTGTCTGAAGAGGAAGAATGCATTGCAAAGTTGCTGCACCATTTACTAGCAAATCGCTTAAGATGTTAACCGCGAATTTGCATTTATCACGCTCGTACTGCAATGTGGAGTTCGAATCGATAGTTATGTTGCGCTTGATTCAATATTAAATTATATTTCTTTACGTTTCTCATTTACCAGTACAACACTCCTATGATCGTTACCCAATAAATTTACCATGAAGAAAATTCTGCTTGATTGTTGATTGCAACGCAAAGAAATGCATTAAACATTGGTTCGACTTTTCTTATGGCGACACTTCAACTAGATACGATTGTATCTAAAATTAGCGCTTTATAGGACTCGCAATCGGTATCAGATCTTTGTCTAGAAAAAAAGTGAAAAGCTTGGTTGAATAGAGACCATGACAATTACTCAAGAAGTGGAAACTGAAGAAAGTAAAACGTATCGATTCTATGTAATTTTCGAAGATCCATGAGCAATCTCAGCAATGCAGATGTTAAGTGGCTCTAGAATGGACATGATCGGTAGCGCGTGCATCTACTCAAGACATGCTTTAATGCTGGAATAGCGTTAGATATGTTACCGGAACCGTGGAAACCACTCGCACATATCTTAGTGGTAACTGCAAAGCACTTGATGTAGTATCTAATTCGTGGGGTAATTAACCCAATTCAATGGACATTGGCTTTTGTTTTACGACGCTAGTAAGTTCACCTATGTTGGAGTGGAGTTTTGTTTGCGCAAGTTGGAGCCGAAGGCGATGAAGCTTTATTCATTTTGGGTTCGACGAGATTATATAGTAGAGCATCAATTATCACAAATAAAAAAAGAATTCACTAATTCTACACTCTTTGAAGTTTTATTGTTAACATTCGCAGAACGGTTTGGCTGTTGTATATTCTCTTTGGCATCTTTTTAAGGAGGTTTTGTTTTCGAGTAAGTAGGTGTAGGTTATTTCATCACCGAGTGTCTGACTATCCCTAGCACAAATCTTACTGGACAACTTCCTCTGTCAATCGGAGTACCTAGCCTCGAATCGTTTGACACATGACTTCGGGATAAGACTCCATATTCTAAGCCTAGTGGCGCGTTTGCCTCAAAGAAATTCCTTCTCTAGTTGGAGAGTAAGGAGAAGGATGATTGCTAGAGAAGAGTTCCCTCCAACCGATGGTACCATCTGGGACCATTTGTCAACCGATTTCAGGTCCTCTATGATTAGGCTATTTCATTTTTAGGCAAGATCACCGCCCAATCTACCTCATCTTCCGCATGTAAAAAATGTATGACAGGCGTTATCATTCTCTCCAATCCAGCATATGCAATCTTCAGACCGTCTTATGATCATATGCACGTAAGTCTGAAAACAACCATGTCGGCTCAATAGTTGAGGCAGGTAAAAATCAGTCTCACTTTGCTTTTGACAGACCCAAGATTTCAAATTGTTAATAAGGCATTGATATGTCACTCGGTTCGTTTTTCTTTTGGCTGACGGTCCCAACGTCGTTGTCGCTCGTCGAGGGTTCTTCGTCTTTCGTCGTTAGCAACTGATTGTTTGTACCCTTGAATATTTGACACTTTCTGTCTGTTTGTTTCTTTCTGTCTTTCTTTCTGTCCGACTCTGAGATTGTCGGGCATGTTGAGGCGATCAGCAGTACTCTCGTCTCTATACATAGGCCAGTTTTCACTGCAGCTCTTTATTGAGAGCTTCGCACCATGTCAAAGTGTCGATTCTAGGACACTCATCAAGAGTCGCCTTTTTGTTGGACTTGTGCGTTGAACATTGACTGTTAGTGGACTAATTGCCGAGACCTCTATCGCGACCTTATTTGCCGTTGTCCTGGTTTGCTCCAAGAAACTCAGCTAAGAGTCCAACCGAGCTACTTAACTGATAGTTTTGATTGACTCCGATAATGTATCCCAGACACTGATTGCTCTTATTGTAGATATTCTCATTTCAGGATGAGCGGAGACCACTCCAGTTTTTTCTAGTGGTAAACTAAGCCCATGAGTGATCATCAAGCACCCTACGCAGTTCAATAGCGTGTTCAACTTTAATGGCGCTTGGTCAAATGTACCTCCTGCGACCACACAACATTATCTGGACTGCCGATCAGTCACGATTATTTGATTATCTGATAATGTGATTAGTCGGGCGAAATGTTCCACAATTCTGAAGCGAGGATTGGAGCCTTGGCACACACCTGATGTGGCTAACAACCCTCATTGACATTGTACTTTAACCGGGATTGAACTGCGATCCTTCAGGTTATTTCTTATTACCCGCAACAGATATTTGGTACTTTGAATAAATTGTTTGGGACCTCCTTTTATGTTCATCTTGCAAAGTTGAACACATCCCTGGTGTCCGGCGTCACTAAGAGGATTACCCACCTTTTAGATCGACTGCGTGCCTCCGCTTGTTCCACCGAAGAAACCATCTTTTTAAGGAGTATATATGACTAAATGTGGTTTAGATGCAAAATAATGTCTGGCTATTTTGAAAGATATTATATATCTATTTATGTTCCTTTTATTTTCAAATCTACACCATACACAGCAACATAGTTTTGAGAACAATGATGCATGACAAGGTGATGTTGTCCTCTACCCGTAATTACAACCCCAAAGAAAAAGTTCACAATTAAATGATTTGGTTGTTCGTCTGTTAAAATACATTTCTTACTTTCTATATCACGACAGGTGGAACCAGTGGTATCAATGAATCTCACACCAATGGTAGGACATGTCGCATCAGGGATTGGGCTTTCCAACCAAACTTCATCCAGATTTGAAAATAGGGTCCATCACACTTCAAAAATATTTAGTAATTGTAATTGATTGCTTTCCATAGAATGACCTTTTCTCTCTTACCTTTAAATTAATAAAATTACAATTTCCCGAGCCCTTCTGATCTAAATAAGTCAAGAACGTACCGAAAATAGTTTACAGAAGGCTGTATCAATTGCTTGATTTATTATCATAAGTAACTTTTATTAATTTTTATATAATATTATAATTTTAAATAATAAAGTAACGCAGTTAACGATCCTCTAATAACAATTTATGTATAAAAGGTTCCTTTCTAACGATAGTTCATTCATAAAGTTAATTTTTTTACACTTAGTACTGAATGTTTTTTTTTTAAAATTGCAAAATATTCAGTGGTACCAATTCAAAGCAACAATGGAAGAGCTGATTTAGCGACTAGGGAAAGTCACATACGTAACATTTGGTGTCAGAAGTGGGGTTTGGCTACGACTACAATTTAAAAATGGTTAAGTCAAAAAGTTTGAAAGTCAAGCAGTTGCTCAAAAGTAGTTGGAAAGCTGAAGAAGTTGATCTCACTATTTGATTTCAATTAGTTAAAAGAGGCGAAGCTCTGACAATGATTGCATATTATCTTTACTAGGTTTATGCATAAGTTTTTCCGGTCTTTTTGGTAAAAAATACGTTAGATTGTAGGGGTATGTTTTTATTCATAGCCATTGGCTTTTACAGATTTTGACCATCTTTCAGGTGATTTATAAATACCGTGCCAAAAAAACTGCTTGTTATTTGTGTCAAAATATTCGTGGAGCAACTTTCCAACTTCTTCGAAAGCTTTGAAGTGCTGTCACCACACCAAGTCTTGAGAGAAGGATGTTCCATCCAAGCGATTTCACTGTATCTTTCACTGATTTTTTTGTGTGCGACTGCGCATTTGCCAGGTTTGCCCATTTCCCATGTCCAATATCTATGCCTAATTTCCATGCCCATTTTCCAATGCCCATTTCGGTCTTTTTTCGATTAATACATCGTTTATATTTACCTGTTGTTGATGATAGCGTTATGTTTTAACGATAAAGAGTTCATAATACACAATGCCGCTCTGGTCCCACCAGACACAGAGTATGGTCTCCTTGGCGAAGCTATTGGGACTTGGGGTTGAAGGACCGGCTTTGTCAGGTGAAAGTCAAGATTTTTCTGCTTTGGTTTGGGTTTTTTCATTTTTCGTCATCCATCACAATTGCAAAAATGATTTTCTTTCGTGGCGCCGAAGCAGCATTTCACAAGTGACTATGTGATGTTTAATTTGACGTTAATTCAAATCGTGTGGGACCAATTTATCGAGTTTGTTCAATTTACCCATTGCTCATAAATGCTTGTTGATCTTTGACTGTGACAAATTTAATGCTTCTGCTAATTGACGTTGAGTTTCAGTTAGGTCACCATCCAATAACTCCTATTATTCCTCTTCTTCGATATTTGAAGTCTACCAAAGCGCTCACTGTCTTTAACATTGAAGTAACCAATTTTTAACTGTCAAATTCATGTTTCACATGTCTTTATTAATTGAGCGTGTCCACCACATGTTTCGACCAGTAAACAATACCTTTCAACAGCTTTTTTCCTTTGATTAAGCAAGAATGCGTGCTGCAAATGCTCTTTTTCTTGCACCAAATTCAACATGATTAATCAAAATATAAAGCAAACACTCTAGTGATGGCTGATTTAAGTCGTGGGTGTTTTCAGCTACATGTCAGATGGTCGAAATGACGCATGTATCAAATAAATACTCTGCATACTTCTCGCCGGCATCTGCATCTCTTAGTAAAACCAGAAAAAACGTATGCATACATTTGGTATATTCTCAATATTTTCCCATTTTCATCGCTTCTTGTCGTTAGTTTTTTTTTCGATGGAAACTTAAAAATAAGTTAATCGATGGTGCCTAACATCGAGAGGAAATGATGCATATGTTCCAATATTCGCTAAAGCGGTTGCAGAAAGATACTTATACTTACTAAAGCTTATAGTTTTAGTTTCTGTTATTGTCGAAGAAACCAACTATATAAAACTTTAGGGTAGCCAAGGAATCTTAAAGGCACTAGAATCGCCGATGATTACATAGATGATGGTTGCAGATTGTTGTAACGTACCCAAAAAGCTAAGTGCACACAACAGGACTAGTCCATACTGGATTCGAGGTACGCTAGTACCGAGGATAATGGACAGACATATCATTTAACTCAAAGATAAACTTCGAAACCGTGTAACAAACCTGAAGTATACAGAGGCATAAAGGAAAATGATGGTATATAATTTCCTTTAAGAAAAGTCGAGGTCCTTTGGTTTAAGGTGAGGCATTCATTCTAGGTAAAGCGGAAACGGAAGCACAATAAACTTCTGAAAATTGACGTGCAGTACTCTTGGTATACAGTCAGTCAATGTTCAATGTCAATGTTGTCAATCTTTATTTAAATATAATATTTCACAAAAGTAGTGGAGTTTTAATTGAGAGATCTGATTTGAATTCATTACAGCGCCTTAAATCATAGTTAAGCAGAACTAAAGTAAAGTTCAACGTAATTCTAAAAGAGTAATTCTTAAGAAAAATTCAAACAAAAAAAAATGTATTTTAACTTAACTTAAAATAGTAAAATAAATAAATAAAACCATGGGATTTCCTTGCCTAAAATGTTAACGCATCGGTCAGATAGTTTGTGGGCGCTTCTTTTTCAAATCAAATATGGTAGATCGCTTTGGTTTGATTACTATTTATTTTGATTTTCCATCGATGAAAATTTTGAAAGATTTTTTTGAGTTATCTTTCGAGATTTCCAATATCACCCGGATCCAATGATGCTGCATATATGCAGGTATCGTCAGCAAAAGTGGCTATTGAGCACTGCTTCGAACTAGCATGTCTGCTGTGAAAATGTTGAATAACATTGGACTGAGACACGAACCTTGAGGAACTCCAGCTGGTACCCTGTAACGATTAGATTCAGTCTCACGTATTTTTACTTTTTTTTAAACGTTCTGTCGTTAAGAAAGGAATCAATCTGATTGATCAAATAAGGTGGAAACTCAAGAGTAACAAGTTTGTATAGAAGATCTCGGTGCCAAACAGTATCGGAGGCTTTTTCAATGTCTAACATGACGATACCAACAGAGAGTTTGGGCCTAAGTACTGATTTTATTTTACCCCATACACGACAAAGCTGAAGGTCTGTTGAATAGTAGTTCCGAAAGCCAAATTGAAAACTCGGGAAGATATTGTGAACTTCTACAAAGTCCGCTAATCGTCGCAGGAGCAACTAGTGCTTTGCCTATGCTGGAGTAAATTTTTCTACCTTCCGCTTCTTTTAAAGGGTATGGTATACTCGTTGGGTTCCCTTTCAACCTTCGATTCAGTTTCCAACACTTTTGAGACCCAGTTTATAGTTCATTAATTTAGAAAGTCCTTGTACTGATTTTTTTGTGTGCATCTGATTTATTCCAGTAACAACTTTCCCACACAATATTTGTCTTATTTTCATGTTTTCAATTCAAAAGAACAAATTAAGTTGTATTGCATTCAAACTCTTCCAAGGATCCTTTTATCGGATGGATTAACTTCGGAACATTTTCCATCTCCTTTATTCTGATTGTTCATTTCCGTCATACTCAAAAGCATATTTGAAGTTTCGTGGGTTGGACGAAGATACTAGAGAAAAGTTTAAAGAAAAATTTAAGTATTGATTATAAAAATTAGATTTTTTGAATAATAACCGAAATTTTGGTTATGGCCTACTGCGAAATTTTGATTTGTGCTTATAATTTGTTGCCTCTTCTCGATGTTAAAGATTCATTAACATATATTCTGATCCTTCCCTCAATTATTCATTAAAATAATTAAGACTACGACTATGAAATGAATTGAAATACTAAAATTTGTGTATTGAAAGCGCGCGCATACCTGAATAAGATTAAAACTTACGATTGATTTGGAATTTTCCGCTGCAGTAGATCCGCCGTGCCATGTCGAATTCAAAATGCTTTTCCTGTAAGTTTCCAACCTAACATTGTTGTATCGGAAGCTTTCTGTGATGCTGAAAACCAATTGAAAACTTAACTGGATACCAATATGTTAGCATATCATAGTGTTTTTGTTTTTCAGTGAAAACCTGCATGCATATTGATTTGTGCTGATGCATTTGTTTGAATGCATTTCATACTCATTAAACTCTTTGTTTAGCGTTAATTCCAGTGAGTTAACTCATAATTTAAATCACTTAAGCTGAAAATGGGTACATTGATTGATTGCTTTTTGAGGGAAAAATTAATTAATTTTTCATGTCTACATGTTTCGGCTCTTTTCAGCTATGTTTATGCATGAGCCTGGATAAATTTATCATAATAGACGCATTATAGTATGGAATAAAGACGCTATGACTATTGTCGTGACTACATTTATACTTAAATGGAAAATGATTTAAGCCAATGATTAAATGGTGGAATCGAAAATGGTCTTCATTGATGAGCATAGTTTGAATTATTTAAATTTGAGATAAAAACATTATGAAAACAACCAATGCAGTTTCAAAGGAATTTTAACGAAGATTTTTGTTTTCGAATTCTCTAATATTACTATAATCTATGTTCCTCGAAATCTTAGGCGACTTGATGAGTTTTGTTCTCAATTTCTCAATATCCTTTAGATCTGTTAGTAAAAAACAAGGTCTAATGGATACTTACATCTGTTAGTAGATATAACTTAGATTCTTACGACAGAAATAAAACGTAATTAGTGAATAGTCATTGCTGTAGCTATAGAAAAGTTGCAAAAAATTTGACGTTTTCCCAACTTTTTCAAAATACTTATTACACTGAAGTGAATATAACCTGCATTATCCTTTAGCTTGGCTCATGAACCTGTACATCTCTTTGATGACCATTATATCTCCAAGTGTTATCACGCGTACTTTTGCGATATGTTCCACTGTATTGGACTCTCATTATGAAGTTCTTATCTTCTTTCTTGCTGCCAGTGCTTTGTCAGGATGCTTATTGACTATTATACATATGAGTGTCTTTGTTTGTTCTTTCGCAGTGACACTTGGTATTTACACAGTTTTTTCGTGTATGTCAAGTTTGTCCTTTGTTACCCAAATAATATTTGTGAGCTGGTTCTTACTACATAATATGGTTTGGCGCAGAAACGAGTGCCGATTGATATTCCTTTCAATACGTTCGTTGATGAAAACCTGACTGTTCCTATACCTGCTGGGATTGTGTCATTCCTCCTAATCCAGGTGTTTCAAAGGTGAACTGTGATTCTCTTTCTTTGACTTTCCAATAAGGATCGATCACTCCATGGATCACACTTTTGTGCGCGAACAAATTTTAGTGTTCATCGAGTGTGAGTTGCTTTTAAGTAAACTCCAAAACTAAGTTATAACTATTAGTCCCACTATGGTCCACTGTCGGATACAGCATCGATAAATGTCGGTCCCTTACTCCTCGTGTATGGTATGATAGATGGTTTTTCCTGTCATCTTTTAAAAAGCAAAGAGGTCCCAAGTCCTTCCTTTCTATTGACAATTCGAAGTGTTTATTGTGAGTGGCCTTATAATGATTATAATTCATGATTGACCTTATAATTCTGATTGCCAATAAAGGGTTGATACCATCTTCATGAGCTCAAACATTGTTGCAGGAATCCAAGCCATTTATAAGCTCTCTGGAAAGCCGGATACAGGTGAAATTGTCACTTCTACTTTTTTTTGACTTTTCTACTATTTTTTCTGATTTCTATAAACTGCCGAGAGCATCCGCAACCAAGATATATATTAGGTGTATAAATATGAAATGCGGATTTTACTAACAGATGGCATAACCATTACATATGGTTTGTTTCGGGGATAACTAATATGGCATTTTGGAGGGTAAACATCTGTCAACCGATTCCAGTATGTCATAGGTTTTGATTGTACAAGCAACATAGTTTTTTTTCACTTCAAAAATGTCGAATTACATACCAGAAAAAGAGGTTTTGCGGGGAAGTCTAATAACCTTCTTTCATCTGAAGAAAACGGCAGCAGAAACTTATCGATTGTTAGTGGAAGCATATGGTGAACATGCCCCAAGCCAAGACACTTCTGAAGGATGGTTGCAAAGATTTAAAAGTGGCGATTTCGATGTCATCAACAAAGACCGTGGAAAACCACCAAAAAATTCGAAGATACAGATTTGCAAGCATTATTATATGAAGATAACACAGAAACTGAAAAACAGTTGGCAGAAGCGTTGGAAGTTCCTCCGGCAGCCATTTCAGAACGTTTCAAAGCTATGGGAAAGATCCAAAAAGCTGGAAAATGGGTGCCGTATCAATTGAAAGAAAGTGACATCGAAAGGCGAAAAACCATTTGTGGAATTTTGTTTGCCAGACAGAAAAGAAAAGGTTTTTTGCATCGGATTGTTACTGGCGATGAAAAGTGGATTTATTTCGACAATCCCAAACGGAAAAAATCATGGGTAGATCCAGGTCAGCCATCCACATCACAACCAGTCCGAAATATTCATGGAAAGAAGACTTTGCTGTGTATTTGGTGGGATAGTAAGGGACCTTTGTATTACGAAATGCTCAAACGTGGTGGGACTATTACTGGCGAACGTTATCAACAAATGATCAAACTGAACCGCGAACTTTTGGAAAAACGACCAGAATTTCACCAGGACATGATAAATTCATTTTTCAACATGACAATGCTCGGCTGCATGTTGCAATACCTGTCACCTGTCAACTACTTGGGAAACATTAATTGGGAAGTTCTGCCCCACTCGCCGTATTCACAAGACTTGGCTCCTTCTGACTATTACTTGTTTCGATCGATGCAGCACGGACTTTCGGAACAGCACTTCCATTCTTACGAA
The DNA here is from genome assembly GCA_954870665.1 of Stratiomys singularior. Taxonomy (NCBI): domain Eukaryota; kingdom Metazoa; phylum Arthropoda; class Insecta; order Diptera; family Stratiomyidae; genus Stratiomys; species Stratiomys singularior. The sequence goes on along the minus strand of OX940881.1, from coordinate 22,082,776 downwards.
GAAGTTAAAAATTGGCTTGATGAGTGGTTAGCCTCAAAAAATGAGAAGTGGTACTGGGACGGAATCCATCAATTGACAGAAAGATGGGAAAAAGTCGTAGCTAACGATGGCCAATACTTTGATTATTGAATTCATTCGTTCTGTTATTCAAATAAATGCATATCTTAAGCAGAAAAAATCCGCATTTCATATTTATACACCTATTACTAGGGAGTGGACACGGTTGTTTTCAGTCTTACCTGCACAATATAGGTAAGTCACGGCCTTCAGATTGCATATTCTGCATTGGTGTGAAGGATGACGCCTGTCATACATTCTTTTCATGCAGAAGATGGGACAAAGAGCGCGGTAATCTTGCCGAAGAAGTGGGAGAGCTCCATCCAGATAGCCTAGTCGAAGAGATGATGAAATAGTTTGACAAATGGAATCACGTGACACATTACGTTCGAATAATCTTAATAACAAAAAAAGGCATACTTGATCGGCTGGAGGCATCGAGGGTGGAGGGTTTCCTTCTCTAGAAACCCTCCCCCTCATTTCCATCCAACTGAAGAAGGAATCCCTGTTACCCGAAGGCGCCAAAAGGCGTAAAATTGGGAGGCCTAGTCCGAAGTAATGTGTCAAACGGTTCCACGCTAGGCGCTCCGGTTGACAGGGGAGGTCGGTAGTCGGTAGTCCAGTAGGTCCACTGGGAGTCCGACACTCAGGGCGTAAATAGTCTTCACCTCCCTACCCAAAAAAAGTAGGTGAGATAAACCTTTGATCTACGGTCCGAACAAAGCAGATATGGCTCCAGAAACATGAACTATTTCTATCATTAAGTTAAGTTAGTTCTATTAAGTTCTATTAAGTTAATACGCAAAAGCTAAGTGTGGCATTTATAACCACGCTTAGACAATATAGAATAGAGTGTTCCGTACGTGCTTCATCCTCATTTTCACTTCCCTTTTTGTATTTTTGATAGTTTTATTGGAACAGCTGACTTTGACCAAATGGCATCTGTGAGGCAATCAAGAGGTTTTCCCAGTATCATGCTTCGAATCTTTTCTAGGAGGTCTTTGGTTTCCCTACATTCAAATATATCAATTGGCTATTTTTGGGCCATTACTTAAGTTGAAATGCCCTTCGCATATGTACTTTAGTATATTCTTAACCAGTATACGGTATAATGCAGAAGGCAACGATGTTCATATCGAAAGGTAAATGGAAGGGCGTGTTAAATAATGTGAAGATGGTTGTTCTGATAAAGGAAGGCACCTTTTGCCGCATGGCAACGATGCTCTTTGCTGATCACTCTCCAAATAATGCCCTTCCTTTCGGTCCGAACATTTAGGCAAGATTTGATTGGTAGGCTTAATCCGTTCAAGGCTTCCTTCGCGCTGTGACAGGGGAGGTGAATAGTCAGTATACAGTTCGCTTGTGCCACTGGTATTTCCAGATTCAAGGAATGAATAACCACAAGTCGCGAGTAGTGCTACTACTACTAGTAGTAGTAGTAGTAGTAGTAGTAGTAGTAGTAGTAGTAGTAGTAGTAGTAGTAGTAGTAGTAGTAGTAGTAGTGGAAGTAGTAATACAAGTAGTAGTAGTGGTAGAAGTAGTAGAAGTAGTAGTAGTAGTAGTTGAAGTTGTAGTAGTAGAAGTAGTAGTATTTGTAGCAGTAGTAGTATAAGTAGTAGTATTAGTAGTAGTAGTAATAGTAGTAGTTGTTGTTTTAATAGTAGCCATAGTTGTGGCATCAGCAGTGGAAGCAGCATTGGTAACAATAAGATTAGTAATAGTAGCGAAGGAGTCGTAGAGGTACTATTAATTATATGGATAATAATAATTTTGAAGAGACTGTCTGTATCAATTACTTTTTTTTTATTTAAAAAAGTAAAATACCAATTTTTTATTTCAGTTCTCGTCACCAAAGTGCCTTATTAATTTTGGTAAGTAATAACTACTTTTTTAATTAGTCCCAAAAACGTACAGGTTAGTATGACCGAGAAAAACGATTGTGTATTGTTCAACATAATAACCATAAGTTGACATTTGCCTGAATGCAAAGCATACGTGAGCTTTTCTCACTTCTTCACAAAGCAGAAGTGAGTAATATGACGTTCATACGCTACAATGTTGATTTTTTTACTTTCGGGCTTCTGAGTTTTTTAATTTCAACCCGTTGTCTTGAAGATGTTGTTGTTTTTTTAACATAAGGACACCACTTGCGATACATCTATGGAACTCATTGTTTTACTGCAAGACCGATTCGCTTACCAGTCTAATTCGGACGTAAGAACAATGAACTGGCAGCTTAACCCAGTTGACAGGCCGTTCTATACTTTTCTCTTTGGGGCTTCGTAAAACAAAAATTCTACATGGATAATCCGGAACAATGAGAAGCACATCAAAGTTCTACTGGCGCAGTCTCAGCTGATGGAAGTTCCAGGGGGCGCGGAGGACCAGTAGCAAACGATCTTATATAAACTCAAATAAAGGAATCATTACGTCTTCCTTATAGTCCTCCATTCCCTTTTCAAGCCCTCGGCACAGCAAGTCCCCAGTTGGCAGGTGGTAACTTGAAATTACTATGAAGCTAAGAAAGTGTCACAAACTGTCATGAGAGGTTCAGTGAGTACAAACCGGGGAAGAGGCTCCAGGGTCTAACGGAGTTTCAGCTGAGGTCCCACCTAGAGTTTTTCATTTTTACCCTGATTTGTTCCTCAGCACGTTGAACGCATGCCTGCGTGATGGGGTGTATCCAGAGTGTTGAAAGGCATGCCGCCCATAGGGCATACTACACACGGTCGGAAAGTTTTCAGAAAATTAACTCATCCCCTATGACGGATTACTGATGTTTAAATTGCCGGATGTGTCACGCTTGGTGTTATCGCGCTATTCTCGGGACGCATAGTGGAGAATACGCAACTAAGTCAGCTAATGTAGCGCGTGATAGACTGGATGAGTGCTAAGTCTGGTTCAGTGTGGGGCTGAAAAAAATCGAAGTAGTCATCCTGACAAAGGAGCGAATTCTCAGGTGGGAAGCACTATAATTAGGCAAGCGGTGGTCGATTTATAGACAAAAGTAAAATTACTTGGCAAATTCATGGACTTAAAGTCAAGTTTTTCCCAAGGAAACAAAGTTGCCACTGAATAGGCTGTGACGCTTGTAACATTACTCACTCTGGATGGGCAACATAGGGGGCCATCACTTCTAACTCAGGGGAACTCAGATGCTGAGACAAGGAGCTTTACGAGTTGCATCCGCATATCAAACGATATCTAGGTTGGTAATATTGCTTTCGATGGGGTGAAACCCATTGCACGGGTGAAACCCATTGCACCGGTAGGAAAAGAGCGCAGAAAAATTGATCGGTGTTGAAGAGAAACTAAGCAAGACCTGTCACCAGGGGGTAACAACATATTGTCAGCGATTCGCAACGTTATAGTGGGCCCGACATAACGAGAAGATATAGATTGCACGTATGATACCTGACCTGAGACCGTGAATACATCGTGTGTACGGTTATATGTTACTGCAGTCAGCTCTTGAGTGGGCATAAATGTATCGGGTCTTAACTGAACAAAGTTTGTAGATCACGGTCCACCAAAAGCATGTTTTGCATGAGAGAGGTTGATGACACATGTAACACATTTGATGGACAAGCAGTGTTAAAAAATCTTCAGCAAAACCGAAGAGCCCATCAATTGTAGCCGAAAAAATACTTACAACGATTGACAAATACAAGCGGGTGGCTTATTATTATATTCCTGGGGATACTGTAGTGGCAGGAAGATTCGGCTTTGGAACGATCTTCCCTCAACTATATTAAGAGTTCCAGGGTAAGTTCTCAAGTTGACAGGGGAGATGTTGAGTGGGAAGTCCAGAAGCATTGCACGTCTGGGAATTCCACAATTATGGCGTAAATAGTTCTGTGATAATTGTGATAATTGTATTATAGTTGTTATGCATCGGTTGAAAGATGCGAACCCAGACGCAAACATAGGTTTTCAAGATTGGTTTCAAGGCGTCTTCTGCTATATGCCTTGAAACCAATCTTGGAGGAGAAGGAAAGGAGAAAACCGGAAGGAGTTCTGTGGCGAATAAAATACAACCAACAGCTGTAGAAACACTTTGATGAAGAAGAGTTTGACGAAATTATGAAATTGGGAAAGCTGAATGAGACGGACTAAGTGTGGCAGATGAATGACAAATGTATACTGAGGGATGTATTTGCAGCGATGGCTAAGAGACGAAGACGAGTGAAACAACCAGGAAGAATTGGCTAAGAGACGAAGACCAGTGAAACAACCAGGAAGAATTGGTTGCTGGTGAAAGTAGGTCTACCTACTCGGATCAGAAAGATGTGATCGTTCGACGTTCGATCAGTGCTCCAGGAAGGCTGTAGTGCCACGATGAAGTTCACTGTTCACAACTGGAATTTCCGAATGCATCATGTCATGTCCACTGTTGAGTCTCTACACTTTACTAAAAATATTTCAACAATAAAAAATAAATGAACTGAATCGTTTAAAATAAAATATAATTGAGAATCATCAGGGTCTTTCGACGTGTTTTATAATTAAAAAAATAAAAAACTAAAAAATACTTCGTAATCATTAACAATGTAACTTAAAAGTAACATGGACTTGTCTTTGCGGTGAATACTTACTTTTAACTTCATGTAATGAACTCTGAATTGAAATGACATGACTTCCAGAGGTTCTGTGTGGCCAAAAGATGGACTGAAAGGACAAGGACTTCTACCCGGCATCTATAAAATGAAATTCTAGAAAGGAATGACTGGGATTTGGCGTACGTAATGGAACTAGAAAAAATAAGAACATTGATAAGAATAAGGTTAAGCACGATGGACTTTTACTCTAATGGAAACCCAGCCAGAGTCCATGATCAGCAATTTTATGTTGACTTGTTTCAATTAAACAACAGAAAGCTGAGTTCATATTTTATTATATGTTACATGTATTCTAAAAGGTAAATTCTGCAATTAATGTCTGCCTTGCTCTGTGTGCTATAGACGTTATAATAATTAATTAATTGTTATGATATGTGGGCTTGTAGTGCATCAAAGTGCAATTTCTACCTCCCCTGGAAAAGAAATTGGATGTTCGACAGTGATTTACGTGCAACGTGAGATATTTCCTATATCAAACGTTACCATAGTCTTGTTTTTGAATTGATATGCGCCTATGTAGAAAGAAAGTTGCGAGCCCTTATTGGTCTGCTATTGAAGCAAAGAATTGTAGGAAGTTTTCAACTTATTCCGTGTTAGTCACCACAGAATCTGCACAATACCAGATATCAATATTACATGTACGTAACTACCTTTTCTTACCACATTCATGAATTTGATATGTCGACCACAGTACAGAAGTAAGTTACATCACTTAAACCAAAGATGTTGTACGTATTTACCAAACATACTTAAACTCCACATCCATATCAAAAGAAACCATTCAAGCGGTCTGCAACCTCATTTCCACGTATTTTCTTTTCTAGTCTACGGAAATTCATCTGCAGACTCAACTATAATATTGGATACCATCTACCAACCAGTGGAGGATAATGGTAGATGAAAGAGTCTTCTGCTTCGCTAAACCTGCAAGAGATTTAATAGCGTTTTGTGAAATATAAACGCATGCTTCTCTTTACCGCTAGATATAAGATACAAAACACATTCAACTTGAACCGGTCAAACATGATACTCTTCGGCTAGCTGGAGACCACTCCAGAAAGACGAATTATATATGCTAGTTTGTACGTTTTGTACTCAATACAAACAATTTTTTTATTGCTGAATTAGAGGTCAGTATTCTCTCTGCTTTCTAAGGAAAAAAGCTAAATTTATTTCAAGTTTTTTTTTTGTTAATAAACAAATAAAGTTGATGCGACCATATGTGCTAGACCTTGACCTTGTCCCTGAATTGGATGGTTCTAATTAGAACATGATTATGTGGAATTGTTTTACTAGTTTTTTTTTTTTGATAAATTGGTTAATTGGACAGGTGTATGTTCATGCATTTCTATTGTTTTCGTTTGGCACCTTATTACCATTGAGTACAACAAGCGACTCACTCTAGCGAGAAGGCCAGGTTGCTTCATGTAAAGTTAGTTCCTTAAGTATTTTTATTGTTATAAACAGACTTAATGAATTTATTGATTAGCTTGTATACCGTCTGTGTGCAGAAAATGAATGTTGCTCGCTTTCTATGCATTGGAAACCATGTTGGAGTTCTTTTCACCACCCTCGGAAGTAACGTCCCACATTTTCTTCTCAACTCCGGGAAAGCGACACCAAATCAATTTTCTATACTTGTATAGCAAACAACGCAAGCTCCTCAGTTCATCGAGAATTTGATTTTAATTATTTACAAAGTGTGTCTTCCGTTTCTGACCTATTATCTCTTATCTGCAAAAAAATATCTACGTTTACTTCCGTATACTTTGATATATCGAGAGAAAAAAAAAACACTGAAATTAATAGCACTAACCATCAACGCAATTGCAATAACCTCAAAAAAACTTCTTGAATTCCCATTTGGAAAATCTAATCAAGAAGTGAAACCAGGAAAATCGCAGTGGATCTAACAATTTCCCTTTTCATTTTCACAATTTGGCGGAAGATAATTTACCATTATCAGTAGATACTTCGACATGTATGAAACGACCAAAGAAAAGACTCATCGAATTAATCGTTCTTTAATCGTCACGCAAATATACTTGTGGAAAGGTGAAATTAATAATGAGGCTTTTTGCGTCAAGAGTGTCGTTGGCGCAAGAGGTAAATCCGTGGATGTTTTAATGCCACGTTAATATGAGTCAATTACGTTTTTATGGCATACTAACGACTTAAGTGCCTGTCATTTACTTAGACGGATTATACGATGTTTTTTTTTTTCTTTTCTTTTGCTGTTGTCTTAAAGCCCTTCTTTGGTTCCACTCTGATTGAGTATCTGAAATCTCTGAGTGTCTTCAATGCGGTATTGATAATTTTCATCTTTTCATTCATTCTCTTGACATCGACCACATATGAACATGGAAACCTATGCCAAGGCTGTAATAATTCCACGAGTATTTATGAAGTACTTTCTGTAGTCATTCAGTTTGCAATAAGTTTTGAAAAAGGGGCGCATGTAGTGCATTGCGTATTTTATATGTTGAATGCTACTTGGGAATACTTTTAAGGTCTTCGATAAAACTGGCTCAAGATAAGGCCTTGTCTTCAATATGCATTTATTTATCGAATTACGCATACATTACATTTCAGCTGAACAAGCTAAAGTTGCAATTTTATTGGTTGATTTTCACGACCCCCTCAAAAATATTCTGATTGGTTGATGAAAATTATTCTGATTATTATTAAGGCAGACTAAACTTTTGTAGTGCAAGTTTTTTTAACCTTTCTTTCTTGAATTTAATTTTCGTTTTATACGCGTAGAGTTGCTTACAATCTGAGTTTATTGCGAAATATCTTATAAACCCCAAAACCACTCAATATTGCTTTGCCAAACCATAGTCATTCATCAGGGTCGACTGCCTCCTTTGAAGACTGCTAGTATTTTTCTGGTTGAGAAGTCCAAATACTCTCCTATTTTGATATTTTCTTCTGTTTCAATCGAGTCCTTCCTTTAAATACTTCCTGAGCTGCTTGACCACCTGAGCTACTATCAACGTGGTTTGGTAACAAATTAATACTCAGCTGGCTACTATTACCAAAAAACATTAAAAAAAAAAAACTCCTCCTCCCTTCTTGTAAACGCACGTTTGCCTGCGTTACTATAGTGAACGGATATTTTGCACCGTTCCGTTCCTATTTAACACCTGATTTTTAACCAGGTTCTCTAAACCTGCAGTGCTGGTAACCTCGAGCGTGGTTCCTATTAGGTTACTTGCAGACGAACGGAAACGTGTATACTTACGTAGGGGGGAGTCGGCGAGAGAAACCGTCAGCCGAGAGGAACGGAGAAGAATCCTTACCTTGTGGCAGCAAACATGGGAAAACGAAACGCGAGGCAGGTAGACCGCACGGCTGATAAGTGACTTGGGGCCGTGGTTCGACAGAATGCATGGTGAGACTGATTATTATCTGACACAACTACTCAGTGGTCACGGGTATTTTCAGTCTTACCTGTATAAGATGGGAAAGACACCATCCCCAACTTGCGTGTTCTGCCCGGGGATGACGGATGACGCCTGCCATACGTTCTTTACGTGTAATAGATTCACAAGACTCCGTTCGCATCTCTCGGACAAAATTGGCGTAATTTCCCCAGAAAATGTAACGGGAAAAATGATGCAATCAAAGAACAATTGGAACTGTGTGTCGCATTACGTACGGACAGTACTTATTATAAAGAAGGGCATGATGGATCGCTTGGTGAGGGAGGGGACATCTCTGTAACGCAATATTATAGTAACTAATCGCAATTCCTTCCTATCCATCCGTGGAGAAAGAGAGATTTCCCTTAGCCTGAAGACATCGCTAAGCGATGATTAATGAGGCCTAGTCCGAAGTAATGTGACAAACAGTTCCAGGCTAGGTTCTCGGTGTGAAAGGAGAGGTGTTTAGTCGGTAGTCCGGTAGCGGGGGAGTCCGACACTCAGGGCGTAAAAAGCCTTCACCTCCCTCCCAAAAAAAAACACATGAATTTGTCAAATAACTTCCCTCAGATAGAATTCTAGAAAAACATACGCCTCGAAAAGGCTCCTTTCGCTGGGAGAAGAAGAGCTTGATTCAGATGATGGATTGTGGATGGTGAATGGTGGACGCATTTAAAGTCGTATTTTGCATGTAGTTCTGTAGTATTTTTTTTTGTTTGGGAGGTGAAGGCTATTTACGCCCTGAGTGTTGGACTCCCCCGCTCCGGACTCCCCCCCGGGCAGAACAGTTCTGTGGTATTGGATTCACTGGAGTGGGTCATTATTCAAAACTATTACACTACATTCAGGCATTCCTTGGAGATTTTTTTTTGTTTTTTTTTTTTTTGGATGCAGGAATTCTGAATAAAGATTTTGAAGTTTACTGCAATGTAACTCGTTCTCGCTGGAACACGATCTGTGGTAACTATATCGAGCTTATCGTAAGTAAGCTCGCCATACTGACTCGAGCCCTAACATTTTTTATTTTTGACTTTCGGTGCCAAACTTTTTGTGCAGAATTTCGGGTACTTTCCCAAATTTTTTTGAAAGTATTCACTTAACTATGTATTATTCACACTTAACTTAAGGTGTACTAACTTCGGGCTCGAAAGCACGTGTCCGTCATTGATCAATTGCGATAGTGTGCAAAGAGAAGAAGCTTTTACCCTCACTTTCACAATGAGCAAGGAGTTTCGACCAAATTTGCGAACATCTTTCTTTTTCCAAGACTCATATTAAGTTGAATATACAACCAGCTCTTCTTCGCCTACCACTTGTTTCACGGGATTCCTGTCTTCACCTCGATTCTTCTTATGAGAATAAAGACGAGAGAGTCGTTATATTCCAAGGCGTTGAAGCAGAGAGATAGAAAAAGTTTAAGTCGATTTAGATTTGTATTGTGTTTTGGCCCAGGCATTTTTAGAGTGTTGTTCATGTTAAACGAAACTTAATTAAATTTACCAATTCAAAGGAACCTCAACTTATTCAAGCTGAATTTCGTTGGATCTAGAAGACGTTTCGACATGGGATTGGTTGTTCTGTGTTTTCGTCCTGCTACAACTTTGTATGGACGGGAGATTGTTAAAAAAAAACCGAATAGAACTGTATGATACGCGGATAACATAATCCGCTAATATAACATAAATCCATAATCCGGATAACATAAATCCGATAAATTTTATCTTAAACGATTCTTATCTTAATCCAATTTAAAAAATTTATCTTATTTATGATGAAAAAAAAATTGGTTCAAGTTGGACGATGATTGTGTTTCAACCCTGTGCAAAGAGTGTCCTTCAAGATTTCTTACCCTTTTGCCAAATTCGTAGATCAATTCTGTTCTGTGCTAGGTTCTGTGTTAGGCTCTCTTTGTGATTTATGTAACGCGTTAGGAGTTTCACGCACTTTTTTATCGCGGGCATTTTCCAAGCGTGCATGCACACGTTATTTTACTGTTGGAGCTCTTTTTTGACTTGTTGTCTGTTCAAATTTCTGACAATTTTTCCTCCAAAGAGATCCTTGTTTTTTGTTAAACAAGCGCACGTGGTCCAAGACTTTTTGGGCAAGGCTTGTAGAATAAAATCAAATGATTTTGATTATCACATTCTCGAATTCTTGGAATTTTCTCTTCAAAGGCGTCCTGATATTCCATGGTATTGGCTCACAAGAGCGCGCTGTGCAGAACTTTCGAGACAACGCTTGTGTTTTAAAATTGAATGAATTCTATCATCTAAATCTCGAATTCTAAGAATTTTTCCTTGAAAGAGGTCCGATAACCCAAGAGAGCGTTATTGCCCTGTGTAGTATTTTCACGGCAATTTTCGTAGGCTTAAATTAGCTGTATTAGATTATTCTCAACCTCTAATATTCTACCCCTTAAGTCTCTTCTTAAGTTTCAAATATTCTCCTCTTATTTTTTTAAAGTTCTTATGTTGATAAAAAGAATTCCATAAGACAGTATTTGGAACCCGGTTTCACACGTTTTCTACACTAACTTTATGGTGAATGCATGCATCAGGCTTTCATATAACAAATCATTGTTCCTTGCTTGATTTCGTATTTCAATGAATATCATTGTATATCATTGACTTAAAACTGAAAATATACATACCTGTATCTATCAGCATAGCTTAGGGGTGCGTTTTTAATTATTCTCAAACGAAACCATTAAAAATATTAAATATTATGAAATTATTATTATTAAATATTATTAATATTTGATATTATTAATATTTAATTAATATTTAAATATTATTAAATATAATATTAGCAATGAGTAAATAATATGAAAAATGTTATGTGGAAACTATAACTGCAGCATAAGCACATACAGCAAGAATATTCCCATTCGGCTGGTAGCAGAGAGAGATAGAAAAAGTGTAAGTCGATTTAGATTTGTATTGTGTTTTGGCCCAGGCATTTTTAGAGTGTTGTTCATGTTAAACGAAACTTAATTAAATTTACCAATTCAAAGGAACCTCAACTTATTCAAGCTGAATTTCGTTGGATCTAGAAGACGTTTCGACATGGGATTGGTTGTTCTGTGTTTTCGTCCTGCTACAACTTTGTATGGACGGGAGATTGTTAAAAAAAAACCGAATAGAACTGTATGATACGCGGATAACATAATCCGCTAATATAACATAAATCCATAATCCGGATAACATAAATCCGATAAATTTTATCTTAAACGATTCTTATCTTAATCCAATTTAAAAAATTTATCTTATTTATGATGAAAAAAAAATTGGTTCAAGTTGGACGATGAAGCACAGTAGGCAAGGCTGTAGATCAAAAAGTACAAAACAAAAGCTATAATCTAGATATATAGAAAAATATGATGCTGAAAGAGCTTCACCCAATAAACCCCCATTTTTTATTACTACCCCGCTTGATTAGTCTGAAAAATTAGGAATCTGTTAAAACAATGCTTCGTATTAATTTTCCTCATTTTCAGCAACTTTGAAAGCTGAAATATGTATTTTAAGATATGGGTTATGCTAAGGTTCATAGATAGGTACCTTAAGCTTTTGTGTTTCATTATTTACAGCGAAGTAGGAAAACATAGTAAAAAATTGGTGTTGGGGACCGATGAAAACAAAGAGAGGATGTGAAAACAATTGCATAAAATATTTGACAAGACGTAGGCCACGCCGCTTGAACTAGTTGTTGACCTTGTAATGTGTGTCAGCGTCAGAAGAACATCTTTAATCTGAACGTTGACATCTAGTTAATGAAATTCTAGTCAATGAACTAGTTCTTGAGTTCAGAAGAACTTCTCATATTTCTGAACGCTGAAATCTTGTCATTGACATTTTAATCGATGAACTAGTTCTTGACGTCATAGTTCCACCTTTTTACGTCACGTTAGACAACTTTTTATATTTTCAAAACGTCTACAGCATTATGACGTCGAGAACTAGTTCAAGTAGCGTTGTCTGTCCATGGTAGTCATTAAAAAAACTGATACTAAACTAAACTGTCCATGTGCCTTTACCTATCAACCACTTTGGTTGGACAAAAGTGTTAGTAAAACTAGCTCCGATTGGTTTTAAGTAGCAGAAGCAAAAAAGTGGAAAACATTAGACATTAGACAATCACTTGAAAGTCATTACACTCTCCTGCGTCATCATAGAGAAAGAGATATAGATAGCTCATAAGGGAAATTAAAAGAGGTATTCCCATAATAAGAGCGTGAACGACGTATCCGTACGACAATCGGTACAAACGAACGACAATCCATACAAACGAGCAGTGTATACAATGATCGCAGCTTCGTCTTTATGTCTTATGTCCAATCAATGTTCTATACAAATACCAATGCATTTGGCTAAATTCGAATAAAAACCGTTAGCTTAGGAATTTCAGTGTGGAATTTCAGGAATTCCACAAGTTCCAAGTAACGCTATACCCAGGGCTGATTGAACAAGTTTGATTCGTAGCCTTCTGAAAACCTTCTGATACTTATCTAGGTAGGTTCTTGTCGAACCTCTCTGGAAGATTACGCTATAGTGTAAGTACATAAAGCACCGACACTCTGGGTAGCTTTCTCTCAGAGGGAGATAGAAGGAGCAAAATTAGGTTTATGTTTCTATATTGCATTAAGACGATAGAACTTTGAGAGACGTATTCCGGCTTTAAGCAAAACTGAGACTACATTGAGACTGAGACTACTACAAGTATCCAAATAAAGTTCCAATATCCTGGTTGAATACCGTTAAATAAGGATATATTTACACTACGCTAAAGGGATGTGGCGTGTTAGAATCGTTAAGCGCAAGTGTAAATGAGCTGCTCTATCTCTCTCTCTCTCTCCTAAGACACATAATGGTTTCAAAAAAATTACTTGGAGTCTGAATCGTCCTCCTATCTATGATAATTAGATTGATCCAACTTCTAAGTATGTAACAAGTTATATACAGAAGCTTGTGAGACCCTTCATTTAATTATGAACTCAGGAAAGATACATTAAAGTGAGAGGACATTTTTTGGCTCCGTTTTTAGGATTTTAGGGAGTATCCAGGTATCGAGATTCTATGCTAAATCGCGATCCTAGGAAGAAGTTGAGACTACGAGGAATAGCTTCCAAGAAATATATTATGATGCCATTCTTAGTTGAATTTGAAACGCTCTATCGGACAGACGTCTGTTACGTGAATAGAGACTTTAAAATGAGCATGTAGTCGAAATGCGCTCTCGTAAAAAGTCAGTACGGTTCAGTGGTCCTATAAAATAAAATGATTGAAAATGATTTTCATCTGCGCTGACAATCAGATGCATTTCATTGTAGTCATTACATTTGATTCACATTGAAAGATTTATAAGGTCAAAAGACGACCGTTGTGTATTGGTTCTTTCAGTTGGATACGCCACTAGAACCTTAGGCTAGAAAGTGAGTTTCGTCAACATTTTCTTTGGATTCAAAATTTGCTTTGGGTTCAACAACTGAAATATCCTTGCTATGAGTTTTATTAAGTCTCCTTTTTCTTGCTTTGTGGTCGAAGAAAAGTTTTGTGTAGTTTAGCTCCTAGGCAAAATTTTGGTGACATAGAACATGTAAACATTGTAGAAAAAGGCGGTTTCTCGGTTGATCACTGAAATGATTGGTTTCTTCCAAGCAACCCGTCCATGGTATCAAGCCTTTTTGAGGGTTTTTTTTTGAAGTAACTCGACAAATGTTTTCCTTGAATTTTTCTTTGTTATGAGTTACTATTTGGAATGCAAGCAGCCCTGGGTTTTTTTAATAGCGACACAATATGTCGTTTCTCCCTGCAATACAACTTTGATGGACGACTGGAACGCGATTTGGATGTGAGTTTTCCTGTCGTTTTGAAATTATTTATTACCTTTTGGACTGATGAATGACAAATGATTGACAGAAGATGAACGCAGACTTTTTCTGGCATGTGTAGATCTTCTGTATTTTAACTCAGTTTAACAGTTGATATATTGAGATTCTGGCCACTGTGTTTATTTATTATAAATGAAATATCTCGAGCATTTCAATTTCTACAAAGTTCTATTCGCGCCTCAAGTCCTACTGACATGTTCTTGATCAAACAATCGAGTGGTATAATTGTCCCGATTGCAACATGCCTAAATTAGGATCAGCTCTATCCATACATCAGCTGGCTGTTGTATTATTATCCAAGGTTTGTGTGGTCCTACAAGATGACCTAGGCCAATTATCAAAAGTTTACATGGTCCGACACAATGAACTAGACATCGTTTTATCCAGGACGGAGGATTGATTTCGGTCTTTGGCTTCCGAATTGGTGTTGTGCTTACTCTTTAAACTTTTACTGGATTAGTCGATATAAGTCCTACCGTTATAGTTATCGTTTGTGCAATTAAGGACCAATCACAATAGTATGATATATAAATCGACTAAAGGCCGAAGAAAGTGTTTCATCTTATCCTTCTGAGCTATTCTGGTCCGTTTCCTGCTATTATGCTGCAAAAATTATTCTTTTGTGAAACTGGAAGGCTCTGAATTGATACAGGTTAATAAACGTACGTGAATAATTTGAGGAACAGTTAATTTGTAACGTAAATAAATTATTATTATTGAAGTGAATTATTGTATTATATTTAATTTATTTGAATACATTTTCTCTTATTCAGATTATCATATTTTGGTTTTACGGGCTAATTGGGCGAACGTTAAATAGCCGCTCAGTGTTAATTTCACCTTTCGAATATTTACTACAGACGTTTTCATACATATTCTGAGCGAAACAAGAACTAAATCAACTTCAAACCCACATACAGCCAGGAAAAGGCACGAAACGGACGAAAATCGATTCATTATCAATATGAAATTGTATGTTTTTAGGTCAATGATGAACAAAACTGGAAAAACTTCTCAGAAAGTCTCATTTTAGATAGTCTTGACCGAATAGCAAGCAGCAGAATATACTTTTATTTTTTCAAATATAGAGACACCCATAATGAGACAAATGTAATATCATAAATATAGGTAAATGATACTTCAGCACAAAACTGTTGTGTGGGAAGAGGAAAATGTGACCTGAAAACTATTTTCTTTCGTTCTTTCTTTTTTTCCAAAATTTGCTTTTTAACTTTAAACGCAACAACCAGTTTTAGGAACGTATGATTGTCTGATGACGACACAATTCTAACGAATTCATTTTTTAGCGGGCAAACCCAGACTCAAAGTAGTTCAGACCTTTTCTCAGATGTTCTGAATTTCTATGATCTTTAATGAGTAAAATAGAACAAAAGTCCAATACACTCACTGTTAATAAAAAAATTTGAAATATTTTAGTAAATTTCAAACATAACTTTCACCAATCTATCCCAGTTTTACATCAAGGATTCATAAATTAGAACTTTAGAAATGAATTTGATGTTAGCAGAATTTATTTATTGTTATCGATCGATTTGATTAGAATAAATTTCATATAACGTTCGAAACCAATCGTTTCAACCCTAAATTGAGTTCACAGTTCACATGAAATAAAATACCAAATCATATATGATAAATGCAACTAGAAAATATTAACACACGGCGGGAGTCCAATTCGATTTTCTTTGGTGTTTCGAGGTAACTTTTTTTGGTGCTTAGTTCATTGGCCATTTATTTCGAGTGCTTTAGATTGCTACTAGCAAGAAGTGTTAAACTTGAAGCTTTTCAGCAGATAATAAAAAAATGCAAATAGCTCACCAAATTCATAAGCGCAAGAAACTCAGTTAACGCAAGTAGTAAATGTGCTAACGAAGCTCACACACATGATGCCCTTAATTTCGTTTTTATTTTTTATTTTTAACCACGAAAAACAAAATGTAATTGTTGTAATGAAATCGATTCTATATTGTGCCGAAATACTTTCTTTGGTGATTTAGATGAATTTTATTTATGAGGCCTTTATCGAGGCCATTTGCGATTCATTATCGCGAGCTCTAGAGTTGAATGTAATGAATTATACGAATGAAAAGTGATATGAATTTCACTGGCTACGATTTTGTTTGAAAGATCATTTTCGGTTATTTATCATTCTCGCTCTGGTATCATATCCAAAATAGACTTTTACTAGTTGAAATTACATGCTAGATTTTAAACTGAATGAAATTCGTTGTATCATTCAAACAACTCATAGGCAGGCGCGAAAAAAAGTGCAATCAATTATAAACTGCAACACGGTTCCAATTTTCCAACATGCGTATCAAATTTCACAACGAAATGCTGAAAACGAGATCATTTTTTTTTTGTAATTCGATGAGGCCAATATGGAAGTTGCAATAGCCATTTGAAACGAACGCGCTTTGCATAATTCTGTTTTAATTGCTTACTAAATAATATTAAACAAAATTAATTGTGAATTAATCGGGTCAGAAACTGAATATTCAAGCTGACTACATTTTCGCTACTAAATCAGCAGCTTTAGATTAAATAAATTATTCACTCGCACCCCCATTTATCATGCTTAATTTTAAAAATCATTAATCAAACATTTCTTCGCTCCTTAACATTTGAATGGAGTGCAATAGGATATGACAGACAACAACGAAATTATAAAGATTAAAATTTATATGGAAACAGAATTGTTGTCTTTTATTCATTCAATGATTTGCGACCACATATTTACATTTTTTTATCCGTTACAAAGTATTGAAATACAAAGATATTAATTTTGTAAAAACTTAACGTGAATTTGATTCGACAAACCATAAATAATTAAAGCCTACTGTTGGACGAAGAAGAAATCAGAGAAAAAATCAAAAGGATTTTAGTCTAATTTACTCAGTTTCTATGTCGAAATTATCCTTAATTTGTCATATTTGTATGGTCACCAGGTAGTACCTTGGTGAAAAAGTTCCCGGAATTGATTCGGGGAATCAAAAATACAAGATTATACATCAAAATCGATTTTGTCCCCTTCAAAGAACTTTCCATCGACTTCAACGCACTTATGCCAGCGCTTGATCCAATCCTCGAAACATTTTTTATATTCGGTTTGCGGTAAGGCCATCAGAGCCATCTTCGATTTTTCCATGATCTCATCTCGAGTGCTGAGACGCGTAACGTGGAACGGTACTTGAGTCGACCGAATAGGAAAAAGTCGAAGGAAGCAAAATCACTTGAATTCAGTGGTTGTTGAATGGTATTCGTTTTGTTTTAACCAAATGTTCAGGGATAACAAAAGGGTTATATACATATATAACGTTATATAGATAACGGGATATCGTGGTATAAGGTTCACGAATTGTTTGTTCGCCGGTCATCCGGTCTTTTTCGCGAATCCCTCACGCAAACGCCTCCTAATGCCCAAATAATACTCCTTATTGACGGTCTGGCCTGGTGAAAAGGATTCTTGATACAAAACACTGTTTTAATACACAAAAACTGTGAGTATAGCCTTTTTTTCGACTGAAAACGACGTAGTTTTCCGGTCGCGGCTCATTCGGTGCACACCATTCACTTGCTTGATGTCTGGTTTGCATTTCATACTCATAAATCCACGTCTCGTCTCCAGGAATGATCCATTTGATCAATGTTGGATCGGATTCGGCTTTGGAAATCATGTCTTTTGCTACGTCAATGCGATCCCTTTTTGGCATGAAATTCAGGTCTTTCGGTACCAGCTTTCCAGCGACACATCTGGCCTTAAATTATTAACCAAAATGTCTTGAATGGATCCAAAAATAATGTCCAACTCCTCTGCCATCTCTCTAATGGTCAATTTGCGGTCCTTGTTACTCCATTCTTTAATTAATTTAATGTTTTCGTCAATTTTCGATGTCGATGGCCTGCCATTGCGTTCATCATCGTTCACGGACTCACAGCCATATCTGAAACGTTTGTGCCACTAATAAACGAGTATTTGCTTCAAAGTATCGTTGCCGAGACACTTTTCTAACATTTGCAATGTCACCGCACCATTGAAATCATTTTCAACGCCAAATTGAATACAAAATCGTTGCAACAAATTCAATTCCATTTTTAAAATTGTATAAAATCGACAACACTCACAGACGCAAATGTACTCAATTCGGCGTCACTTTTACCGATGTCATGCTGAAAATTTCATAGAATGTGAATGGCAGACGTGGCAACCTAGAAGAGAACTCAAGTTGGGTGACTGAGAGCGCCACATGGTGGTGATTCCGGGAACTTTTTGATCAAGGTGGTACATAATAGGATCTATAAGTAGTAGAACTGAGTTTTTGTACTCCACATCAAGCGGTGAAGGGGGATTGAACAACTTGGGTTGTGAAGGATTGAGTTAAATGGTATAAACTCTGCAAAAAATTGCCAACTCCTTCTTTTACCACAAAAGACTGTAAACGTAAAGATTGTAGAGACTAACTTTCTCTACCTTCACGTGGCTGAAGGCGTAGGGAGAGTAAAAGGTTAATCCCTTCGACAGCGCAGTACTCGTCTGTTTATTTCTACTACCAGCAAAAGTATAGCGTGCAGCTCAATCAAAGGTGTTCGCAATAAACGACGGAAGGACGAGAACGGAGCGTCAAACGATCAAATTCCGATGGAGTAGGGGTTTCAGGCGGCACTGTCCAAAGTTTTCAAGAAAGAAGCTAAAAAAGCGGCCCTGAAGTTGAAAGTTTATAAACCTCCACAGGAACCGAAATACAACGAATTATCGCACGCAACCCAAGAAATAATGATTCAGAAGCGTCGGAAAGCTATTGGGTAGGGACCGAGGGTAAATCTTATGCGGATGTTTTACGGAAAATCAGGGAACGGGATTATGGAAGGGAAAAAGGGAACAACTCGATCTGAAGACTTACTGGTTAAGTTTAGTCCAGATGCGAGCAATAAAACGCGCTCCGTGATGAAGTCAAAAGAGCGCTTGTTTACGCGATTTCCCTGTGCTAAGCTGGACGAATGTTTGGTTGGCCAAACTGAACAATAGGGTTAAAAGAATGGCCATTGTTGACAAAGTCACAGAGAGCGTTGACACATTTGTGACGCATTGTCACAGAGAGCGAAGAAAAATTATTAAAGAAGGTGAAATTAGAACACGGTGGTTTATTAGTCGGATACGGTGAAGAGCGATTCTTCTCTAGTGTTTCAAGAACCTAAGATAAGGGCATGCCGTACAGGTATGTAACAGAACAGATAGAAGCTCATTGGAAGCGCTTAAAAAGTGGAGATCTATGACGGTGCTTTTTGAAGACCACGCGCTCGGTCTTCTGCGCTCCGGTGGAATACTCGGAAATCAGATACCGGAACCACACCACTGACGGAAGCTACACTGTGGAACGGAAGACCTCTAGTAAAGGATGTGCTGAACTCAATTTTAAGAATCAATATTTGCACGTGCAGGTCTTCTGTATCCCTACGAAGATCTTGACACGGCAAATCCCAATAATGCTGGTGTTTACCTGAAATTGCCGAAAAACGAAGGGAGTGTCACAAAGCACGACGAAAAACCCAATGAGCCCGAACATGTGGAGAGACATGTATCCGATCAGCAGCTTAAAAGTCAGCTAGCAATTGTCTCCGCAGACTAATCAACAGTAGCAAGGAATCAATGGAGCCGGAGCTGCCAAGAAGTGATGAGAAAGTTCGGTACCTAAAAGTCGCCTCACTCATTCGAGGAAGAAAAGATGGAAGAAATCATCCGGACTCTTCTTTGCATCCACCTGAGGTATTCTTTTTAGGTTGCGTTGTTTGAATCGAAATGGGCAGTGAAACACCTCGGCATCCTTAAACACTTAAAGATGAATTTTTCCCAACAAATCAGACAAGAACTGACGTGTCTGGAGTACGTGTAACAGCATTCACTCGGTTAAAGGCTGACATAGGAGGGCCCATCACATCAAGGAGACGGCGCCTAATGAATGCTGTGAAGTTTGTTCTACTCTATGGGTCACTTTAAGGGTTGACACTTCCAGCAACGAGTTACATCGAATGCAGTTGGCACAGGTTCAGAGACAATAATCGCATACGCATTCTGAACAGTCGCAAGGACGGCAGTACTGGATTGGATGTGGATTCGACACATTCCTCTCTTGCAAAAGATAGAGCAAGCAGCGCTGTGACCCCTTCAGGGAAATTGGAGGTCACGGGCCGGAGCTATGGTTGGAAACTTTTGACAATTGAAATCGGTTTTCAAAATATGTTCAGTCAGTGCTGATACTTAAAAAAGCCATACTGAAAGGAGGGATCTCTTTTCTAGCCCTTTCTTCCTCTCGCTTCCTTCCCACTGGAGAAGGAACACTAGGCAATGGAACACGAGGCCTCGTTCGTAGTTATAAGTTAAACGGTTCCAGGCTATGTTCCGGGAGTGTTCTACAGAAGTGGTGTTCAGTGATTAGTCCAGAACAATTGTGCGTATGGGAGTCCCAAACTCAGGGCATAAAAAGCGTTAACCTTCCTACAAAAAAAAATACTTAAAAATGGAACTATATAAAATATGTTTTTTTTTTATTGATTCAATGCCTCGACTTAAATAATAGCAAGGTGTTCTCCTTCGGAAAAAATCCAGCTGTGATGCCGAGAGTTCCGAAAGCCATTTGCGCTCTGTAAAATAAGTCGTACGAGGACAATGAAGTAAAGGTTTTACTGTTTGTGTTAGAGGATTCAAATCGGGATTTTACGGACATTTTTGGGTGACCCCAAAAATCTCGCGCCATGCGGATGCGCCAAAATATGCTCCCGCTCAATATGCACTTCTGGAACATACAGTTTTTTTTGAAGAAATCGGTGGCATGCCTTGAAACAAAATTCGGGAAACCACACGTTAGTACATAAGAAATTCATTGTTTGTCTGATATGTTGGATAGCTTTAGATCAGATAGCACATGTAACTGCACTGGCAACTAACACAGGATCAAATACTAGAGTATATGATGGCACCAAAATTATGATGGTAGGGTGAAAATTGTGAGATTGGAAAGTGAAAATTTTCTAATGCAATTTTCGAATTCTTTGCCTTAAAGAACCTCATGTCTGGTGTTGCTTGGGTCCGCCGGGCCTTGCTTGATTGATTTCGAGGACGCGTTTCGGCTGTATACAGCCATCTTCAGCTCGTTCTCGCTCGTTTTTCATTAATTTTGGCCAGCAGCAACAACCAAACGTTACCTCATGTCCTTTAAAAGTTTAAATTAAAAAAAAATCGGATTTTAAAAATAAATAGAAAGACATAATGTCAAAATTCGTATTTTCCGCAGTGTGACATGGTGCATCAGCCTGCTGTAAAACAAAATTTCTGGTATCATCAAATAGCTCTAATTCATAATGCTCAAATGCATTTTCTAGGATAAATAAATGAATTAAAAGCCGATGAATAGTTGTTACTGTTGAATTAATAGAGCATATTGTACCTCACTTAGCAATAGGAAAACGTCCCAATACCAGAATCCTTCTGATTTTCAAGGACGCCTACGAAGTTATTCATGGCTAAACCTTTTCCGAGGCTCCCTCTACACTACACTAAAACTCATCTGCCATTTACGTTAAAGTATAATTTTGAATCATTTCAAAAAAATTACTGTTTCCTACCAAAGAAAGTCCCATTTGCTATGTCCGATTCACATGCTTCTATAACAATTTTAGCGTTTCTGCTTGGCTTTTAAGGGAAGGCCAAGTTCAATATGGTTATGGACAGGTTTCAACGCACGTGATCCAGCTTTTATGATAATTTTTCTCACCAATCTGGGCGAAATTTGTTGAACCTTATCTCCAAATATATCATTTATAGTGTTTGATGAAATTTTGAATCGGTTTCGACGCCTTTGCGAAAGGATGAAGCGATCTTCCAGAGGTGTAGGTTTTCAAGGTCTTTCAGAGTCCTTCCTCGAACGTTTTTCAAACTTTGTGCTTTATGCGCTGAGAATTTTCAATGTACGTCCAATTTTACGAGTGGTTCGATTAACCGGCACCATAATCAAAACAGTACTCTTGCTTTTGGACGGAATTGTTGTCCTTTTTAACTCGAATTTGACTTCTTTCCTGATCTCGCCTGATTTCACCTAGTGAATGAACATCCTTTTTAAATATTTCATTATTTATAAACAGTCTTTCATATCATTTTTTATTACCTGACTCATTAAAAAATTGTCATCTTACTTGCTTTTAAGAAAATCCGCGAAAATGGTTATAAAATGGTCTGACCAACTTTTCTTGCAACGCTGTATTCAACTCTCATTTGAAACGTATCGTTCAATACAAAACTTTGACGATTGACATGTACAGAAATATCGCTTTACTTTATGACCACACATTTCTTTGCATATTTGGCCATTATCGACATAATTACAGTGTTTTTCACACTTGTTAGTTTGTCCAATTTTCATATAAATCGCTTTAAACTTGACATTGATTTACAGCATCACTAGTGAGAGTCTTCGCGCCATAAAGTATCTACAACGTTTCGTCAGCAGTAACTCAGATTGCATATGTATATGAAATCAAACATATGGTAAGTTATTATTTATGATCGCAATGCTCTAAAAGCTACCGGTCAACAAAACGATAAAAGTCGATAAAAAACAGCTGAAAATCCAGTTGAGCTTGAATGCAAGTCAGCGTGGTGCCAGGGTTCGAAAAGTATCTGAAAGATACAATTCCGCCGAAGCTTTACCAAAGATAGTCTTGGCCGTGCTGCGTTGAGTCGGTGTGGCGGCTCAATGGCCTGTTTAATCTTCACTTGGATGATTACCTTACGGATACCACGAACGTTATGATGCACTTGACTCACGATCAGGCTCCGACGCATGAATGAATAACTTAATGGTAGGATAAGTATCTGCAGCAACAATAATAAATTCGTACGCTGGTCGAAAATAAACAGATAGAATAACAAGAAAAATCCGTATAATTTTCTGGATAATTATTTATTAACCGCTAAAGTTAATGTGGGTCACTGCGCCGTTTATTTATTCTAACGACTTCTTGCAAAGATTCCGCGGAGAATGATTATGGGATTTAATGTGAATTTTTCTTTTTAAGAATTTACAAGGAGACGATTAGATGCTGCTTATATTCTTTCTAACTGAAAATAGAAACTAATTGGCTCAGACTAAAATTCCCATACACAATTTCTTATTTCAATCGTTTTGATTGTTTAATCTGGATTAGGGATATCTATAAAAATAATTTTCACACACTAAACAGTATCTTTTTTATTTTTTGTTTATTTGTGAGTACCTTTGAAAGAAACATGAAAAAATTTGCGACCATAATCTCAGGTCCAAAACGAGTGAATGTCAACTTTTATACAATTGAATCTCATTGATGGCAACAATCTACTGATTCGATGAATTTGCGGAATTCTTACTTAGTCTTTGTCTAAACAATTGAAAGCAGGATGGATTACATGAAGTACTACGTTCAGAAATAAAACCTTTCTTGTTAGCAAAAATGGTTAAGCTTTAAAAAAAAATAGTAGATACACCCTCATTCCATCGTTGTTCCAATGAACTTTTACTATTTTAGAAACTATTTTGCTTGGATTCTTTGTAAAGATAAAATGATTCTGATGACTTGAAGATATCTATTCGCCATGACTAAGCGCATCAAGTTTCAAGACCTCAATTCATCTAATTTGAATTTAATTGTGAAATTTCACTATGGTAAAAGTTTAGAATGGTCCGTTTGGATTTCTTTCTTTCATCATGTGGAGAAATCACGATGACAATTTATGATGACCTAAAAATTCAATGCAAGCGAATTCGCATCTGACTTGCAATTAGTGCAACTTTTAGTATCTTGATGGGGAATTCCGCATCGGTTTTTTTTTGCTTTTGGCAACGCTGACAAAGTATCATATGCTTAGTGGAAAATAATTCTGGTAGCGATATTCAGTGAGTAAGAGTAGAAAAAATTCGCGAGCACCATTTCATGACCATTTCTGAAAGTTCTTTTATTCATACACTGGCATAATTACATATGAAAAAACATAACTCAATCTTGTCAGTTATTGTTAAAGCGTGGCTCTTTTCAATAGAAAAAGTTTGCCAATCGTCTGTGCCCTACATTAATAGAAATGCGGATAACATGGACAATATTTTCCTTCGAAATATCTTCAGCTGTTGATATTTTTCCCAGGTAAAACAAAACGGTGGAAACAAAGTATTAAGTTTCGAAATTTTATGAATATTTTTTTAATAGATGTGTTTTATGAACCTCTCCTTCTGCTTTGGCCTATTTTTGTATGGAAGTGTGCCTATCAATGTGCCTCAGCATGTATGAAGTATAACATCGTTTAAATGTCCTTCGCCACTCCTAATGGTATCACGGAACCGGGTGATCTCATTTACAACAGCTCTGCAACATCAATCTGCCTGAATTTAAACGATGGCATTGATTATGTTGACTTTAAGGATATCGATCGATTGCGGCTTATTGGCATAGACTTGGGACTGCGAGGAAGCCCAACAAGATAAAGTCTAGCGGGATATTTTCGACTGCTTTCAACGTTTGTTTTTCTGCTCCTTACAGTAACATTTTATAGATGCATTACCACCTACTAAATCTCGTGTAAATTACCGCCGGTCCATATATGGAAATTGTGCTTGTTAACATAACCGTTCATCCAAAAATGTACCTTGTTGACAAAAATTTTCCTATTCCGAACGCTCCGAAGCCGACTCGGTGAACTAATGGCGTTGCCTATGCTTGTCAACTTTAAACTCCTGTATATAAGTCCAAGTTCCGATTTGAAATTCTCCAAGTTCAATACTGCGAAAAGTCGAATTTTTGTCCACGGCGAGAATTTGACTGCCTTCACACTTTCACTGACCGCAACAATTTTTTTTGTGTGTCAAGAAACAGCAAAGATACCGCACGATAGAACTCGTCTGTGAAACAAAGCAAGCGACGGGAACGACGAAACGTTCCGAGTGCAAAACAATAATTCCATCCCCGTTGGAAGAAAGCAATTCAGCGAAATGACCGCAACAATTGTCACGGCCGATCTGGTCTTTTGACCCTTATTTCGTTTGAGAGCTGTTATAACAAAGCTTGCTAGTGGAAATTTATATATTTTCCGGGTACTAAAAGGCCTTTGTCTTATCAAAGCTTATCTGCTGGATTTTTAGCATAGCTTTTTTTTTCTTACTATCAAAAAGAACAAGTTCAAGGAAGATGTAACAGTGGTGCCAAAATTGCTTTGTTAAATTTTCATCTGGTAACTTTGATGGTGAAAGTGCTCTACGTTCTGTGAGTTCAGTTGAAACTTATCAGGACAGAATATTACACAATACAGGGAGGGCAGATCTGGTTTAAACTCCTTATTTCGGGTTTAAATTCTGATTTGAGATAACGCAACGAGATATGATGTTTCCGCGATGACAAGGCAATTACTAAAAATACTAGAAAAAGGATTTTAGTTTGAAAGATAGTGGCCGGGCCAGCCAGCTGATACTAAATTTGGAATATTCGAATACAATTCCCATTTTAATATATAAAGTTTTCGCTTTCAGTAGCGTTGGAAGGTTCATTCTGATTTCAAACTTATCCGAACACATTTTCATCTTCTCTGTTACTTGTTCGGCAAAGGCTCCCGATTTCTCTATCATGAATCAAGAATTTATTGATAAGAATCTCATTTTTTTGGCTTAAGGACGCGTATTGCGGATTTCCGTTGGCAGTGGTACTTTTTCATTCTTAGTTTGTAAGCCACAAATGTCCTTAGTTTTAAAATCATTGTTTATAAAAGCAAATGGGATGCTTATTTTATTTACGCAGAAAAACGTTGATGATTCGGAATCGCCTCTCTGATTCCATACTTCTTTTTTCTTCGCTTGTCTTGTAGCGTTTGTTTTCATTTCTGGAAAACAGTTTAAGAGGACCAACGATTTAGATGGAAACAGTGTACGTTTGTTTAAGATTAACCCGTCATTCATACACTTTTTTTTGTGTTTTTTCCATGTCTTCGGCTGCGTTGAAGTTTCGTCCTTTTCTTTACACTTACCATCTTCAATCTCCTGTTAGCGTGGCCAGGTATACGTTTGAAAAGTGGATCAAGTTCTTTGTAAAGTTGGACTCTATTTTCACGTCTGATGGTCGAATTCCTTTGATGTTTTCCCTTGTGTACTCGCTAAATTTTGATCTTGTTTCCCATCCTAGTAGTCTTAGGTAGTTAGCGTGATACGCACAGGTTCGTTTGTCTACGATCTGCTTAACCGGAATATCCTGCGGAGTAAATGATGACGGCGAATACAAATTAAAAGGTTCCGCTGGATGAGTAAAGCGATAAAGTCGAGCCATACCGGATACGATAATCACTCTGCTAAATAGGAATATAATTTGGAGAATATCAGAAATATTTGAAGTTCAAACATGAAAATTGAATTGAAATAATCAAACAACATTAAAAACAAAGAAACATTAGTTCAGGTTTAGAAATGAGTGTCGGTGTAATGTGTACAATATTAATGATCATGATTGAAACCCCCCGAAAATATGGAATTGTACAAATAAAAACCCCACAGACAAACACTATTTCGGACATTATCCCGTCTCCTGTCTGCATTATCCTATTAAACTGTTTTCATTAAAAACAAAAGCAATAAGCAATCATGAATTACTTCCTACTTCTGCATGCGGATTCCTAAATTATTGTATTAACAACTGTAATAAAATAACGACAATTCGTTAGTGCATACCAGCAAGAACACTTATGGTAGACTTCTGGGAGAAAGAGATAGAAAAGGCAGTGGCAGATTTTTATCGGTATTGCGTTATGGCACAAAATCTTTCAGACTTTAATTCTTGTGAAAGGAAATATTGAAAAATAATCAAACAATATAAATCATAACAATAAAATTCAATTTATGTTGGTTCAGTTCTGTTAGGGTCAGAAGTTTTTAAGAAATATTCTCGTTGATAGATACCCTGTAGAAAAACTCAGAAAGACACAACGCAACTGAAGGTATCACTGCGCCATTCTCCACAGTAACTTAAAGGCAACAAAAATCGTTTTCAAATCCAAACAATAAAGCTTCCGGATACCAGTTCCTGTTTCATATCAGTTTATAAATTCCTTTATCAGAGGCTTAGGTTTCGGTGTTATTTTGGGATAATTTGTTTACTGGACTGGACTGTAAAACCTATGAAATCCATCGATAGAGTCGGATTTTTAACTTCTGTGTTTGTTTGATAAATAAGGAAACATATGAATCTTCCAATTCGAGTTTAATTTTTAACATTTGATAAGCTGTCGCCCTCGAAGATCTGAAATGTTTCTCATGTCTTGGGCTGTGCCTATTTTTTATGTCATTACCTATGTATATATTGAAGAAATGTTGAAAAAAAATTATTTCCAAACTTATTCTTCAGGAAATTTAGGTTCAAAGTATATTTAAGGTTATTGCTTAGTTTAGTCCTTTGCAACTTGTTGGACTAGTTTTCGATTACACCATTAATCAAGTCGTTCATATTTTATTGGACGATGCACTCTCCATGCTACGTTTTCCATTACCTTCTTAAGCATTTCCAGTGCTTTGGTAGTTATTTCGGTACAAATAATTGCTTTTAACTTAAATAACCTTAGAAGGGAGCACACGGCAGTCAAATATGGAGATCTGGGTGGCGAGTCATTTTTTCTCCTTTTTGACAGCAGACGTCTATGGGAGCTTGGGAAAAGAGACTCACTGGCATGATTTCGAGCGAGGCATAATGCAACGTGTTATTGAAAAAAAAATATTATTTATTTTTCTCAAAACAAAAAAAAAAAATACCAAATGGTTGCAGCGCAAACGTCAGAATAAACAGCTTTTCTTGATGCATTGGCATTTCATGGGTCTTGTTTGGATTTTCCATTCCCCAAATGCAGAAATTTTGCTTATTAACGCCGCCTAAAAGTACGAATGAGACTCGTTGGTTATCAAAAGTTCGTTTCGAAAATCAGATTCTGAGTCAACCATTCTTGACTTGACTCTACTCATGTTTCAAGTGACGTATGATGGCATTTTTCTTAGTGATTAATTTTATTTGGAAAATGTCATGGATTAAAATGTACCGCAAAGTAAGCATTTCCTCTGTTGTCAAATTGCAAAGCACCGGGACGATATGACGTTTCTGTGTGACGTTCTCTTTGACTGCTTCAACCAGTTCATCGGAGTTTCTTAGTTATCGATGAAACGTACGATCACGACCTTTTCATTGTTCTCAATTCTGTTAGTTCATTCGAATTTAAATGACGATATATGTTGTCAAATAATGCGAAAATATTTTTGGCGATATGCACGTTGGCTTTAAAGCAAAAGAGCGACTATTTTGAATGTATAGTGCCACTTTTACGTCACGTTGTTTCGATGTTATGCGATGTATGGTTAAAATTGTACTAAACTGACGTGCCGAATACATGTCTAATCAAGCCAGTCGGTTGACAAATGTCAAAGCTTTTCCAATGTTTATACACTAACCGAAAAAAGTATTGGCACAGCCTTTATTTTCAAGTACGAAAGACTCTAAAGCTAGTAAATGAATATATTTCAGCTTAAATTTTATTGATATATTTTATTAGATTTATTGCGCATATTTTACAAAAAAAAATTCCCTGATATCGGTTTTTTCATATGGAGGAAAATCGATTGTAGTTGAAAGCACCCGATTTTTCTACGAAAAAAGTATTGGCACAACCCTTATATTTTATTCCTTACTTTCTCTACAAGTATTAATCAAAGTTGCATTTGCTTTCAGAAGAAAGGTAATTCTTTATTTGACAGGTTAGTTAAAATTAAGCAGTTCAGTTAAAGTGAATTCTTTGCAAGTGCCGGTTAGAAAAATTAGTCATGGGGCGCAAAAATAAAGAAACTACCGTTTCAGAAAGGAAAATCATTTTGGATGTGTATTCAAGCGGAAACGCATATTTCAATAATCCTTTATTGAAATATGCGAAATTTTTAACAGGAGCCGATTTACTGTTCGGAGTATTGTCAACCGGTTTCAAGGCGAGTTAACTTTGGAAAGTCGTGAACGAAGTGGACGACCGAGAAAACTTTTAGATAATGAACGAAGAAGTTTTGTGAGACTTGTGAAGAAAATCCGAAAATAACATCTTCAGAAATAGCCGCACAAATCAAAGCTTATTTTAACGAAGATTTCACTTCCAGAACTATTCAAAATGTCCTTCATGAGGCTGGATACAAATCGAGAGTTCCAAGAAAGAAACCCTTCATAAATCATACCAACAGACGAAAGAGAATTGAATTCACAAAAGAATTTTTGAACCATAATATGGGATTCTGGAATAAAGTGATACTTTCCAAAGAAAGCAAATTCAACATTTTTCGTTGTGACCGCCGAATATCAGTGTGGTGTAAGCCCAACACCGAATTTAATAAAGAAAATATGTTACCCACTGTAAAACATGGTGGTGGTGAGGAGATGGTGTGGGGTTGTATGGCAGGTAGTGGTACTGGAGAGCTTGTGTTTATTGACGGGATCATGGATAAATTTGAATATTTGAATATTTTAAAAAATAACCTCAATAAAAGCGCCGAAAAGTTGGGTCTTCAAAGTGATTTTTATTTTCAGCACGATAATAACCCAAAACACACTGCCCACATAGTAAAAGAACGGGTTTTATACAATACTCCCATACATTAAACACTCCTCCGTAATCCCCTGATTTGAATCCCATAGAGCATTTGTGGGATGCACTGGAAAAAGGAATTAGAAAGCACCATGTTACAAATAGGACTCAACTCAAGGAAGTGAAAGCAGATGAATGAAAGAAAATAACGCCAGAAGTCACACATAATTTGGACTAAATATATAACTTAATATAGACAATAGACCGAAAGAGGTCATTAAACGTAAAGGTTTACCAACTCACTACTAGATTTCCTTAATAAAAAAAAAACACATTGAAGTGTTTGATAATTCTTTCTCTCAAAAAGTGGAGTATAATTAATTTTCATTATGTTTATACCATAGTCATTGCAAAAGATGCCAAAAAATGTATGTTATTAGTAAGATAATAAACTTGCATTTTGAAAGCGAATTGATTTTTTCATGGCGATTATCGAATTCGTGTTCTGGAAGCTTTTATTTATTGAAACACTAGCTGTGCCAATACTTTTTTCGGTCAGTGTATATCGATATGAAAGATTGCACATCTTAAATGCAGGGATTTTGTACATGCAGTGAAAAATTTGAGTTTTTTGGAAAGCGTTACTATCCCTTATTCAAGTAATAAAACAACCAAACTGAGTGAACTACATCAGTAAACATACTGAAATAAATTCACTGAATATACTTAGATAAAATTATCTAAATTTACTCAATGGTATTTTTATTATAATACATAGACAGCATTCAATTTCAATACTTTAACGTGTAAATAAATCCACATTGACAAGAGTTAGACTTAATGTTTTCACTCTAACGAACAATACGTTTACGTTTATACGTTGAAAGTTTGCAATATTTTGACAAACTTAATGAGATGCATTTTTATAACGTCACGATTCTATTCAAATCCATCCGTTGAAAAATTACCAAAAAAACGCGCGACACCTTTCATTCAATGTCGAAATTTGCAAAATTTATTCATTTATGCTGGCTTTAAATGGTAGAAAGTTAATTTTTATTTGTGAATATTTTAGTTTTCTTTCCATGCATATATGCTATGTATCTATTTTTCGTAAACAAAAAAAAAAAAACAAAAAACTGTTAAATTTAGCTGAATTCAAATAATTTAGATTTCTTTCTTCTAGAAATTTTCTCTCGTTTATGCAAATACCGAAATATGTAAAACGTGAAAGGTAAAATGCATCAAAACATGTGTGAGCTCATCAGACACACAAACATGTTGAAAAATTTGGCGAATTCAAATTGTAGAACAACAGATACTATGTTGTGTTTCCATTTAATTTGGCCAAGAGTTACTCGGACTTCGTCACTGAGCTTGTACGATTCAATGGACGAAATTGTCAAAAATATCAAATTTTCTTTTGGTTGAAATTTCGAAATTAACTTGAATTAATTGATTAAACAAACAATAGAATTTTTTAATATCAGAAAACTAAATATTTGAGTTCATGCATGATATTTCGAGCCGGAAACAACAGTAGTACTCTTGAATTATTGTAAATTTAGATAGTGAACACTCACGGAAGAATCCACCTTAAATTCTTGGAAGAAACACAAACTTCGTGATTTTCAAGTAAATGGTAGAAAAAAACATATTTTTTGTAAGTTGATAATGGAAATGTCTGGTTCATCGTGCAACCCTGAGTGAATCACCAGAAAACGATGAAAAGTTCAAGATCAAAAGCTTACGAACAGATCTCATTTTTCTTTCACTATTAAAAAATAATATATATAATCGAATTGTTTATAGCAAATCGCACCTGCTGTTCATTGATTTGTGTGGTGTCTGCTTCCAAGAAAAAAATTTTGATTACAAAGGGAGTCCGATTTGGCTCAAAAGCTCATGATTGGAAGAAACTTTATCCAATTTATATTTTCCGGCTTCAAAATTTGATAAAAGCCATTTTTTACTGCGAATTTTTCGAATAATTAATAAAAACAAATAGTTGTAAAATAATAAAAATAAATCTTTGCCGATTTATTTTTCTTTTTTATCTTTTAATAAGTCTCTTATATAAGAAATAAGATCTCTATAATAAGAAATCTTTTTTAAGTCTTTGCCGTTTTTCTCATGAAAATGCAATTTTATTGCAAGAAAACAGCTATAAATGAATTTTTCAAAGTATTGCTCGTCGCTAGCTCCAATTTTACTCAATCCTCAAATTGCTAATGTCGAAATATTCATCTTTTAAAGCTACCCACGAATTATTTCACACTAATCAGACTGAGCACGTGTTATCGAACGGAATACGCATCAATATAACGGCACAATATCTGAAGAATGTGGCGGGTTGCGTAAGACTTCTTATTTGAACGTTTCCAGGTAGGATTTAATACGATTTACAACGCATTTCCGAGGGATGTCATGCTGCAGTATCATTTTTCGTGCCTGTATCCTCTTTTGGTGGGTTTTCGTGGTTGCTCGGTTTTACGTATTCGATTAAAGTAATGGTTTCCCGGTGATGATTTTGTTCGGCTTTATTTCGGTCATAATAAATAGAACTGGGCTGATTGTACCACTTACAACTTAATCTTTGCAGTGTGCGCCAATGACGAAGAAGCATCACCGGGTCATACTACATGACTTTATTCTCCTTGCGTTGAGGTGAAGAACCCGTTTTTTCACTGCCGTTGCGACACGATGAAGAAAACTCTACTTTTTTGCGGCTGGAGTAGTGGTTCGTCAAAAAAAAAAAAATGTACACGTCGAATTATAAGGAGTCCATTCTACTTGCTTTTGAGTCATTTCTAGTGGATGCAATCGGTTGCAAAAAGACTTGTCGGGTAACTCCACATGCAGAAACAAGCCTGTCTTACAGTTGTCATGGATGCTTACTAAGCAATGTCTCCGTATTAACATTTTTGAGGGTCCTCGGTGTTCTTTTATGCGTCATCGTTAAAATAACCGTCTTTGAGCGGAGAAACCAAATGCGGCATGTCGTTTCACTGAGAGTACCATATTTTCAAATTTTTAGAAGCTTTCGATGTGATTCAGCCGCCATTTTGTTTAAATGAAAGTAGAAAATTAACTCTTTCCACACATGACATTTATTTGGAACACAGTTAGAAAATTTTATACAACCAAAAGCGTACAACGCGAAAACCAAATCACTATTGTAGCAAAACATTTTGCTAACCATACGTCTAAGCTTGATTTGTGACATATTGGATATGTCAAAATCAACCACCACTTACTGCTGAGGACACTTATTGACAAATAAGGAGAATTTGGTTGCGCACTGAATATTAATACAAATTATCCAACTTATTCGTTCTCAATTGGCTCAGAGTATCGCACCATAAATTGCATCTATAATATAAATGTATAAAAATCTGATATTTCTTCATAAATGATGTGATTTTGTTAGTATAGATACGTGAAACACTTGATTAACTTTTCAACTTTAATCACTAATTGATTTTTAAGATAAGTCAATCAACATTGCAAATTAATTGATTTCAATTCGTTATTTGATTATCGGTTTTAATTCTTTTATTACTCTTTGAATTAGCCAATTAAAATAATACAATCAACATTGTTGTCTACACGATCCATGGATCGTATCGGGTACCTAGAATTGAATCTAATTGGTACGATGCTTCGAAGGCACAATGCACAATGACAAAATAGTCCGAAAATTCAATTAAGTCCTTGTTCAACATTATTGTATGGGGAATACGAAATTACCTTGACAATTTTTTATATACTGCAAGTGCGTTTCGATTCTTCACAATTTTCGGTGGTTTTTTGTGCTTCATCATCTTTACGATGCTATCATTTTTTTGCGACTTTTGTCTTTTTACATGGCATTTCCAGTAGTATCGGTCCATCGACCGCGTCCTCGAAATGGATCCTTTACATGATCCGTTGTCTATTAAATTAATACTTCGATAATCAAGTATATTCAGCGCTTATCGACTCTCAGCTTTATCCACGAGTACCTTCCTTGATATCCGATCATATTCACTAGCTGTTTGTATCCATCCCAAAGCAGATTCCTCCATTTTACCATTTTGGAGATTTCCGGGACATCAGCAATTTAATGCCATTCGACGATTCAACTACCCCAAAAAATTGTTGTCGTTTCACTTTGGCGACATTAAACAAACAAACAAATATATATATATATATATATATATATATATATATATATATATATATATATATAAATGTATATATATAAATTTATTCATTTATATATAGATACCGTGGTGGCCAAATAAAACTGGACACTCTGAAAAACAGGGAAATTGGCAAGAAAACCCTATTTTTATGGGTCGTATAACCAAAATTTACCTGGGAAATCACTTGCGGGGTTAATTATCTGTCAGTTTGTTCAGGTTTCATGACAGGGTCGGCTTCTGTCAGTCGTTTATTGTAGTTTAGCCGTTGACGAGGAAACATGGCACCACAACTGGATAGTGAAAAAAAACTGATTATTGTTGCGTTAAGCAACGAAGGGCTGTCCACTAGGGCTATATCTAGAAGGATTGGTTGTTGCCAATCGACTGTGTCCGAAATTGAAAAAACAAACACGAAAGGAAGTCTCCAGCGGAAACCAGGAACAGGACTTGGCAACCAAAAGACAACCGCGAGAGATGACCGACATCTTAAAAACATAAGCTTAAGTGACCGAAAAAAAACCGCTAGGGAATTAAACATGGACTTCCAGGAAGCAACTGTATTAAGTAACGGTATTAAGTAATATTTAGTTAAAATATTAGTAACAAACAAAACAAAAAAAAATAAAAGTCTTAGTAAAAATAAAATGTCAGAAAAAACAGTCTCAGGAAAACATATTCCCAGTAGCAAAATAAAAACAAATCAACAAAAAAACAAAAAAAAAATACCTTGGAAGTTATTTGCGATAAAATTTTCTATTGATTTGCTTCATTGGGTTGTTGTGTACATATCGCTTTAAAAAGAATATAAATTGTGAACTCAATCAATAGAGGAATCAATGAATAGAAGTATCAAGAAGTATCATTAAAGTATCAAATGAAGTATCAATCGGAGTATCAATAGAAGTATCAAGAAGTATCAATAAAGTATCAATAAAGTATCAATTGAAGTATCAATCGGAGTTTCAATATAAGCATCAATAGAGGATCATTCGACTATCCATCAATAGAGGCTCACTAGAAGTATCAATCGAGGATCAATAGAAGAATCAATCAATAGGATTACCAATCAATAGAGGAAGCACGATCCAAGGAAGGTGTTCCGGATCCAAGGATCCAGAACAAGTGAAGTCCCGAAACCAGTTGAGGTGTAGATTTGTGCTAGAGGAAGCAGAGGTGTTCAGAGTCAGCACAGCACAATTCAAAGGTGGTTTGATCCTTTGATATTTGATCCTTTTTTATTCATTTATTAATCTAATATGAAGATTTTTAGGAGACAGACTGTGTCTGTGTGTGTTTATATGACATGTAAGGATCAGGGCTTAAATAATGTCCTAACCCCCACGCCCACGCGGTGAGCTAGTCGGTTAAAAGTAACTTTCTTCGGCCGCCATTATGCCGTCTTTGTATTTTCAAATAACCCTGTCTCTACAAACTTGTTCCTTTCTTTCGCTGCAGGTGCGACCTATTGGTTGCCTAATATTTACTTTGTTATTAATTGTGTATATATCATTATTTTTTTGAAAAAAAGAACAACTTTGACAAAATGGCTGAACAATTTTTTCATGTGTTTATGTTTCAAAGATTATGTAACTAAAATAGCTAAGATTACTCTTTCATTTAATAACTAACGAACTCATTGAGGGACTCCTAGCAAAAGAAAGCTGTCAAACTATCCTTAAACATATCTTTTGTAACCGTGACAGTTGAGCCTGGAATTGTTTGGCACATTACATCGGACTAGCCTTCTACATCCTCGCAAGTTGTTATTTTCAATTATAGCAGCTCATTTTTCAGCCCGAGAAAGCGCCCGGTTTAGATTTTCCTGTGTATATTACCCGTCTTTCCACTGTGCCAACCTGTGGTCCAAGAATCCTTTCTTGATCATAAGAACTACCTGAGCATAGTATACGACACAGTTTGATTCGTCAATTGATGCTATCATCAGATACACCAGACTTTCTAGAAACAATTCACCAATTTGCTCTCCAAGTAGAGAGTGCTAGTGTCCTCCGTCTACAGCAGATAAGGTATGATAGGCGTTGCCTACGCTCTGTGGTCAGAACAAACGTCCAGCGAACCGCCTGTCGCCCATCTTGTTTACGTAACAAGAAAGTACATTTGCCTATTGAGCAGCTGAGTAAGGTAGTACCAAACTCTTAACGTGTCCTCGACTAAGCAATGGCATCTCGTAACAAGCGTATGTTCTCAGTTGCTCTGCAAGAGAGATGTAGTCTATTGTCTTTCTGAAATAGCCTTCCTCTTACATAGCTTCTGTTGCCTGCTCACCCCTTCGAAGATGTATACGCCGCCTTGCTAGTAGGACGATTGGTGCCATCCCCTCTACAAGTTTTGCCGCTGATCTTGAGACGGTTTGCTATACCGATGCGTAAGGATTATTACCTTTCAATGTGAATTTTTATGTTTGTGTGAAATTTGTTTGTTGAAAACTTCACTTCAGACTTCGAGTCCGTATAAGAATATGGAGCCTAATCGTGTTCATTAATAGGTTTCTATTGTTTGAGGATGATTTACATATGTCTGACAAGGCTGATTGCTGACAATATCGCAGAGTTTTGAATGCAGAAACCGCTATTTTTTCACGAAAACTCACCCCACAATCCTTTACGAACCTCCATTCTTGTCTGCATTCTTGGACTAAATAGTACTCGCTCCTACTTGCAAAGGAAGAATCTCAGGAATCCGTTTTTTTCGTCATTTCCAATGCCAGACTGAACCCAAGGTTTCTCATACAGCCTTCCACTTTGCGCATCATTGCACGAACCTTGGTTGGTGTATGTTGGAGTGAGCTGAGCAATTAAGGATGCCATGCTGTCTGCGTAGGTAATCAGCCTCGCCAATTCTGGCAATAGTCTAATAAGCTTGTCATTTGGTTAGGGTTGGGCTCAGAATGAAACCTTACTTATGTACTTATTCTTACCTTGCGTTACTCCTGATGTCATTAAGGGTTGTTCGTAAGGCCTAATCAAATGCGTCCGAGTTGAAAGCGCTTGTCACGGATAATATCACGGGCAGCACAATTTGTACTGAGCACTAGTTTTGAGCTTCCGCTTACTGAGCCGAACTCATAAACTTCATGGTAGTGTATATGGGGGATATCCTGGCTCGGAAGCCGTTCTAGTGTTTGAGCAATCCGTAGCTCTGATTGCGTTGGCGAGTCTGCCTTGACAATTTTCTCTTGTATCTTCCAAGTAATATATACAGCGGATTGTTCGATGATTGCACCTCAGGGTATCCCGTCCTTATATTAATTAAGACGAGCCCCTCCTCCTTTCAGCGCAATGGAAACATACCCTTTCCGCAAGCAGCAAATCGGGGCAACGATGGTGGACAACTTGCAATAACCCTACCGCTATGCTATCCCGCGCAGTCCACAACGATATGTCACAAGACAAGGACAAGACACAGGGATATGTCCAGTTCTTCGAGTCTGCTGTTAAATTTTTTTTTTGTGGTAGGGAAGTGAAGGCTGTTTACGCCCTGAGTGTGGGACTCCCAGACGCAAAATGCTTTTGGACTACCCACTAAACACCTCCCCTGTCAACCTGAGAACCTAGCCTGGAACCGTTTGACACATTACTTTGGGCTAGGCCTCGTGTTCCTACGCCTAGAGGCGCCTTCGCATTATGGGTATCTCTTCTCTAACGGGAAGGACGGGAGAGGAAGGAAGTGCTACAAAAGAGATCCATCCATCCCCGATGCCTCCCAGCGCTCCAATAAAGCTTTTTTTAATGTAAGCACTGCCCGAGCATATTGCGCCACGCGATTCCAATTGTCAACTGTTTTTTGCATTACTCCAACGATAGTTTCCGGACAGAGCTCTCCGATTTCACTGAGTAGGACCCCTCGCTGCTGGCTCCACCTTTTGCAGTAGAAGAATGTGTGACAGGCGTCATGCAATTCTCCTGCACAAAACACACAGTTAGGAGAACATGCTCTGTCAATTTTGTATAGGTAGGACCGAAAACAACCGTGCCCGCTTAAGAGCTGAGTGAAGTAGAAATCGGTCTCACCATGCACTCGACTGAACCACGGCCTCAGGTCGGGGATCAGACGTGCAGTCCACCTTCCCCTTGTTTCTTGCTCCCAGGACTGTTGCCAATCGCTGAGAGAGCGACGTCTCCCTTCCCTGGTGATCTCTTCTCTTCGATCTTCGCCTCTGCGCAGGTAAATACTTCTGCGCTCTCTCGCAAGGAGGGTGATGGGTATCACCCCTGCGATTACCAGCACTGCCGCCCCGGAGACCATTCGCGATTCGCAATGCTCCTTGTCTCTGCACCTGGGCCAACCGCTTCCGGTGTAACTCCTTGCTGAGAGCGTCGCCCCACAGTTAACACCCGTAGAATAGAAGCGATTGCACAACGCTCATTAAGAATCGTCTTCTTGATGTGGTGGGCCCCCCTATGTTGGCCATTAATCGGGTGAGTGCCATCACACGCGCTGCAGCTTTGTCAGCTACTGCCTTGATTTGTTGGGAAAAACTCATCTTCGATTCTATCAGGACGCTAAGGTACTTTACTACTGATTTTGATTCGACTAGCTTGTCCCCTATACTGATAGGCCGTACTCTGGGGATTCTCTTCTTCGTTAGGATGACCACTTCAGTTTTTTCCAGTGCCAGCTTGAATCCGTGAGCGGTCATCCAGTCCATTACCCTCCGCATTAACGTATTGAGTCTGAGCTGCGCATGGTCTACTGTACGTCCTGCGTGCTGCGACATCGTCCGCATAGCCGATCAAACGTGACTCTTCCGGCAGTTCAAGCTGCAGGAGTCCATCGTAGGAGATGTTCCACAGATCCGGGCCAAGAATAGAACCCTGAGCGACACCTGAAGTAAGATTTGTACTTCGCCTACCATCCTTCGAGTCGTAAAGTAGGCTGCGGTCCTTCAAATAGTTCCTGAGAATCTGCATCAGGTACACTGGTACTTGAAAACGATTTTCTAGCGTTTCCAGAATATCTGCCCATCTAGCGCTGTTAAATGCATTTCGGACATCCAGAGTAACCAGCAGGACGACCCGTCGTGTGGAAATACTGTGAGACTCCGCACGTTGGACCACGCTCACTACTTCTATACTGCCGTGGAGATAGATCCCCGGCAATACGAATCACGTCAGCGGGTCCTCCCCTGATAAATTTTTCAAAAACTTTTCCGGCCTTGTCAAGCATACACAGTGGGTGGTATGCAGCTGGCGACTCGGGATCCCCTTTTCCCTTCGTAATGAGCACAAGTCTCGCCACCTTCCAGCACTCCGGGAACTGCCCTTCGCGCAGGCATGCGTTGAACATGCGGAGGAGCAGGTCACGAGAAATGTGGAAGACCATTTGTAGCACCTCTGCTGGAATCCCATCTGGTCCTGGAGCCTTTCTGGCCTTCATAGACTGCTTTCAAGACTGCTTTCTCCAATTCCATCTACGTGAAAAATGGAATTTCCATTTGTGTTTCATAGTGAACGGCTTCAACGATGGCGGGGTGGATGGGGAAGAGAGCCCGCACGATTTCGTCCATCTTTTCTGCCTAGTATGAGTGAGGTGGGCTTTGGACACCGAGCTTCCGCATTACTATTTTGTAGCCCAGGCCCCATGGGTCTCTGTTCACGTTGTCCACCAGGTTTTGCCAGCGGTTGGCCTTGCTGCTGTTGATAAGTCTACGGAGGAAGGCCAACCGCTGGCAAAAGTCTAAAGTCTATAGTCTGCTGTTAAATGTAGGCGGTCAAGCAACACCTCCGCAGGCGGTGCATAGCAATGAAAGGGGTGAGGCGGCAGTAGGTTTCTAAGGATGGCCTCCACCATCGATGGGTTAACAAAACAGATAGCAAAAACTTTCTAGGCTGAGACTGAGATTGCCGAAGCCTGCGCTTGTCATCATGGCACAATGCGTTCGATGTAGTATGCGAATATTTTCGAAAATCTTTTGTTAAGAGTTCATGTGTTATATAAGTGTGTGTAGATGTTATTGTGAGTATATTTATCTCTTATAGGACTCGGCTCAAATTCAGCGCCACTAAAAATTGAATGAATGTCTCCTATAGATTAGATTAATTTTTATGGTTATCGTGGACTATCTTTGAAAATTGTGAAAATCAGAAATAGGTTTTGCAACCAGCGGATATTAATTTAACAACTCAAGCAAAAAAAAAATCGACATGAGTGCTTTGGAATACAATTTAATTGTAGATATTTGAAAATTATCTGATTTGCAACCATTTTATTGCACTTTTTTTGGAAATGATAAACATTTTGGTTGCTGTCTCTTTGTGGTATGTCCAATAGTAGACTAATAAACATGGTTTTTGCAGGAATTTATTTTTAATCTTTGATTTAATGATGTAGGAGCAACATTATTTTACTAACATGTGTGTATGAGCTTTCTCCGGTTAACCATAATTAATAAAAGATTCATAAGGGCAATCGTGACCAGTGTCGATTTAAAGCCGCATAAGCATAGCATAAATAATGGTTGAACATAACACTCTAAATCGACCGTGAATTCTTTAAAAGAAAATTACTGAAGAATTTTCCACCATTTCAGATTGATCGCAGAAATTTCAATTGTCTGCTTATGAATTTCTTCGCTTCCAACCAAACGCAGGCTTAAACGGACGAATGAATGTGATAAAAAGCTTATTCGAGTCTAGTTTTATCCATCATCCCATACGGTAAGTTGTGCTTATAAATAACGTATTTCCATATTTAAAGAAAACACAAATATCATTTTCTTAGCGATTCCATCGAGGCAAGATGCCAGAAACTATTAGCGCAGTCACATACCATAGCGCACTTGAAACGTGCTGCGCGCTACAATAGTAAAAAGATTTATTACTCGCTTGAACTTGCAAATTATAGCGAATAAAACTTGGCGCGAGTGATGGATTTTCTTGAGGAAAAGTCGGTGACTTTTCTCGCACGTAGCAATCATTTGAACCTTGTAATGCCTATTTCATGACTATTATGTGCAGTGTGGGCAGTATAGCATGAAAATGTTGTACGTTTATAACGGATACTTGATTTCGGTCTAGATATATTATAATTTTGCGCTGACATACATTG
Source organism: Stratiomys singularior (assembly GCA_954870665.1). Lineage (NCBI taxonomy): Eukaryota > Metazoa > Arthropoda > Insecta > Diptera > Stratiomyidae > Stratiomys > Stratiomys singularior. The sequence goes on along the minus strand of OX940881.1, from coordinate 22,041,911 downwards.
ACTGCAAGGATATTTTATAAGAATTTTTGGAGCGCTACTAACCTCTCAGCATTCGTTAATTTGATTGAATGATTATTAGTTCTCGCATTTCAGGTTACATTGGACCGTAATTGCTTTCCAGTCATGTCTGATATAATTTCTTGATTTCTTCAATGGCAGCAGAGGTAACTTTTTGTTGATGGTACAGAGGTCACACCTTCATTTACAGAAAATCAGGATTGTTTCATGATTAATTCTTCAACATTCTTGATTCCTCCCGGCTTCTGGAAGTTATTAATGGAAGTTATTTATGCAATACATACAATATTTGATTATGAATATTTCAAAATAATAATGCATAAAATATCGTCGCCGCCGTTGTTGCAGCGCTACCGTCCTATCGGACAAGGACCTCTCATATATGATGCCTCCAACAATCTCAGCAAGTCGACTGCGTCTGCAAGCAGTGGAATTTGGGTAGGGATTCACTACCTTCGTTACATGAGTCCACCTAGCGCTTGGTCTAGTCCTCGTCCTTAATCCTATCCCACGAACACCTTCCTGAGTGCCCAACCATTTTCTGCCTGTGAAAAGCTTGGAGGATGAAACTGCAGGGGTCTTTCACACTCTGCTTCTAAAAGAAGGCTTAGGATCGGCCGAACATCCCGTAACCCTAGCACAACATGTGTCCAATCTCATCTTAATAGATTAGGAACCTTGCTCTCCTGTTTATTCTCCTCTAGTTGGTCGTAACAAGGCAAAAAAGAACCCATAAAGTGCGAGCTGTATCCTCCTTTTTACTTCAGTTATTCCATTCGCGTTTTTCACAACTTCTGCGCCAAGGTCCTTGGAATCTTCTGGTGGAAATGAGCTGCATCTAAAAATATGATTTTTCAGTAAAAATACACAGCTTCGATCTTGCTGTCTTCGGCCTAAAGACCGAACTGAAATATCAGTCATGTGGCTTCAGACTCACTCTCATTAACGCACAGACGCACTCATTGAACTTTGAACGCATTCATGCCAAGAACTTCATGCTAAATTCTTCTCATAGAAGTACGCGAAATGTTCAATTGTTAAGGAAAATGACAAGTTGATGTCGATGGTTATTCACACACACTTTGAGAAATAGCAGAGATTTTTCGGTTAAACGTAATGGATGAGTACATACACGAGTTGATTTACCCAGCAACGATCTCCCACAAAATCGGTTCATGAATTGATCCACAAACTTTTGGCGTTTTTGGCATAACCTTCTTCTCATTTTTTTTTTCGTAAATTTCTTACAGTGTCAGTAGAAGATTCAGCACTTTGGAAATAAGTTTGTAACATTTACCTGCTTTATTCAAGTTAAACGTGACCTATTATTAAATGTCAAACATAAAACTAACTTTCTGTCACATCGGATATGTCACCAAAATTTGTATACTTGAAATAGCCTGTAGTTTCAGCTCTAAATTTTAGGTGGCTCACCCTGTACACTGTCATCTCTACCTTGTCATTGGTTAGGTATGATTAGATGGCCTCGGAATTTTTCTTTGCGTTGCTCTTTTTTTGCTGTAAATGTCAAAAGTGAGACTTTGTTGTGTTGTCATAATACTTATACCCAGAAGAGGTGGCGCTTCACTCTCCTACTTCCGTAGTGTAGACAATGTTTTTTTAAGTTTGTTGCGAGGTCTTTAAGCTTGTCCTATTCCAAAATACCTAAAGGGAAACAGTAATGAAGCGTTAAAACGAATTTAAGATTTATCAAAATGCAACAGTTGTAGTGGAATTGTCTAAGTATATAAGTGCGATTGTAAGCCATAGCATCTTCAGAAGCCCAAAAATCAAAAAAATGAGTAAATAGCTCCCGAAATGCGTGTGTACATTGCATAAAAAGAGTCTTATAAGGAACAATTGTTGCGTTTATAAGAGTTTGAATTGTCCACCTACATATGACTACTAGGGTTACATGTCACAACGGACTTCTAGCGTCGTGTTGAATGATAAAAACCGTTTAAAAAGATGCATGATCTTTGAGAAATGAATTTGGTGTTACAATCTGGATGAAAAGAAGTAGGCGCTAAACAAAGGCCAGTTTTAACATCGATTTTGGGTGACTTGAAGTCACCATGAAGAGCCATGTTGGGGCTCCGTTATTATTATTATTGGCTGGATGCTCATTTTAAGGATAAGGATCTTATTATGAAGACTCATGAGCGACTTTTGATTGAGTAATGGGCACAGAGGCAGAACAGAATTGAAGGCCTTAGAAATTATGTGCTCGATGTATGTTTTAAACGTTGGCTTTCGATCGAGCTTTAGACCCAAATATGTCAATTTTTCGGACCAGGAAATCATTTGGCCTAGAAAGTTTATGGGTAAGTTTCTGCCAAAGAATGTATCCGTGGTTTTTTTAACGTTGATTTTAATTTTACACCTGTAGAAAAATTGGTTCTTTTGGGCAGGTTTGGGTTGTTAGTATGTCAGACGTGTTTATAATAAAAAGTGTTTGACTCAGGCATGAGCCTTGCGGAACACCAGCTTAAGTGGTTTTCCTAGTGGATGTTGATACCCGAACTTTAACCTCGTACGTCTTGTCTGGAAATTAGTTTATGCAGGTATTGACGGGCACTGTACTCTTTTAGCTTATGGGTTCGGCCGTCATGCCGGACGGTATCGAGGAACTTTTCAATATCGATGATCAGTAGATTTACCGATTGTTTTGCATTTAGTGCTGCTTTTATGTCTTTGGAAACATGTAGTAGTTGTTGCGCTATTGATTAACCATGCCTGAAGCGAATCGGAAAGTAAGGGAGGATGTTATTGTTTTCAAGATAAGCTTGATAAGAAATAGTTTACCAAGTGCCGGCTGTAAGCTTATTAGACTGTAGTTGTTAGGGTCTCGCAAATCTTTATCAACCTTCAGGACTGGTTATATCCTGGAGCGTTTCCAGCAGTTTGTAAAGTTGGATGTTTTCAGACAGGCGTTGAAAATGAGGCAGGTTATACCTATTGCTTTCTTTATGATTTAAGGTTCATGATGATCCGTCCGTGAAGATTTTGGCGTTCCGTCGAACTCAAGAGCTTTAAAATCTTTAAGCTTCTTCATTTGCTCGAATTATATGTTTCGCTTTATATGAGATCCGTGTGGTAAAATGGTGGTGTTTGGTCGGTCATATTGTTGTTTATTCTATTGGAGATATTATGGTGTTCGCGGAACTTGTCACCAAGGAACTCTTCTTTCCCCTCAATAGAATGAATCTAGGTACCATTGTCGTCGTTCAGAGCATATGGAAGATCGTGATGTTTTCGTTTCAAAGTTTTCGTCAACTTCCAGACTTGGTCCTTGCATGCAGCATGGTCCTTGCTGACATAATTTGGTGCCCTATTGTTTTTAAATCGTGAGTTGTTAAATCGTTAGTTGTTAATTCTAATAACCTTTTAGTTTTTCTAAATTTCTTCCGCTAAATGCAAGGAAATTTAGTGTCTTCAGCTAAGGAAATTTGAAATTTAACATTTTTACAGAATTCGTGCCAATTAGCTTACTTGATAAAACGGAATCGTTTTCGCGGCTGTCTCGAGCTTGTTGCTCCTGCTAATGAGAACAGCACTGGTAAATGCGACGAGGACGGCGCTTACAGTGTACTGGGTTCCAAAGGGTTGACACTTTCATAATCTAAGGTAAAGTCCAGATGAGATCCGATACATTGAGGGAAGTAGAAGATAGGTTCTGTTGAGTGGTATATGACCAAGTTGTTGTTTGTAAATATATTGAAAATTGCTTTGTCCGCTTGGTTATTGCGTGTGTAATTCCAATGCGTATGCCGAGTATTCAAATCACGGTCAAGCAGAATGTTGTTATGTGCCCTTCTGAAACCTGTTCGATCTTTTCTTAGATAAGTTTTTTATTCCTTCGGGGGTTTTGTCCTGGCAAAATGCACAGTGTATAACTTTCCTTCGTTTTGTGGTAAAAAATTCTCATTTTTCTTATATTATTGCTATTTTGTTTTTATGGAAAAAAAATGGTTTTGATTCAAAATCATCTACACATTTCTCCTATCTTGCAGGTAAATTATGAAGACCTTGCCAGAAAAACTGCTTGATTTTTGCGGCAATGTTGCAAGGTATATGCCTTTGTTTTCGGTGGAGCTGGGTTCGAAGGATGGGAGAAGGAAACGTGGAATGGATTTTTCGATGGTTATTGCCATTTCCCCGCTAATAAGTAGGATTGAGTAGCAGAGCTATCGATGTATTTACAGTTATCAACATTTCTCAACATTTAGTGCTCCTTCATTGAGAAACGAGTAATCCCGATATGCGACCCCGAGACCATTTGCTACCATTTATTCGTGCGATTTCGGATGAGGAATCATGGAAGCTATGGGTTTGGATAACAAGGGCCTCCTCCTTTATCAACCAGGTAATGGACCGTCTATGGCGGGATTGATGTCTCTTTCGTTCTTGCTCTTTTCGTTCTTGACGATTTTTAATGTCTTTCGTCTTCTGTTTTTCAATTCTTTCATGTTCGCCAAAGAACATTCCACCTGAGAACGATTCCATGAAAGTATCTTTGTGCCATTTCTCTCGAATCGAAACAGATTTGTGAAACTGTCTGGCATTAATTAGTATTTTGTTGGTGTGGATCCTATTACAATTTTTATTGCAATTATCATCTGAAGAGTTTCAAAAGTAAGATCAATTTCAATACTCTTTTAATCATCCGTCCATTACCTAATTAAAATAAAATTGCTGCTGGCTGATATGTTCGTCATAAGTACCTAATTTTTCAACCGAAAAAACAAATTAATAATAAGAGAAAAGCAAAAAGTGTTGCTGTAGAAAATATCTCGGCGGGCAGCAAGCATTTATTATTGTTGTATTTACATTTTCCATTCTACTTTTCTCGTGCCATTATTTTCTAAGCAAACCATTTCAGTATGTAATAGCCAAGATAATATACTTATTCATCAGTGTTGCTTCTTTGCAATTGCTATTATTTTTATTGTATTCCGCATTGAAGACATTGAAAATACTGCAACAGTTCGTGCGAAAATAATGACAATAGCATTTTATTATTTTTCATTAACATTAACCTTGGAGTTGCAATGGTAAGTGGTTGGTTAATGAGAAATGCATTAAATCAAAAGGAAAAATGAAGTTTTCGCAACGCAATGACTTGGGTGGATGTAATCACGACATGTTCAGAGTGATAGCATCACACACACTTACAATGCATTTCTAGTTGTGTCAAGTTTTTAAATTAATTTATAATCAGCATATTAATAATTTTATAAATATAAATTAATTCACGAACATCTTCAACGAGGTACGATAAACTTGAATACATCAAATTTTCACACATATCGTTCGTTATTTTAAAAAGAAAAAACTTTCTCAATATCTTTAGATATGATTTTATCTTGGCTTACGCATTTCGCAAAACAAGATTACCAAAAAATTATTCAAAAAAGAATATCTTCAGCCAAAGTTCATATGATTGTTTGTTTACATGACATGGCAAAAATCAGGAGTGTGGAATGATGCAATTTTTTTTTTATCGTAACAGTTGCAAGATCATCCCGAGTCGTTATGAATATCGTAATAGCTGAAATGCCGATATAAATCAGATAAAATTATGCTAAGCATCTTAAGAAAATTTTCGTTATGAGTGGGAGTGTTATGGGCGATGCCGTAACAGAGATCTAGTTAATCTGAAGTGCGGATATTTGGGCTAAAGTTCACAAGAGCTGTTGATCTGTTTTGCATGTGAGTGCGTGTATGTTAATGATGGATTTGGGCTTATAAGACCAATGAAGATAAGGCGGTGAAGTGTTTCTCATTATTTCATCGAACCTGCTTTTCATATTCTTTAGGTAACTGTGTGGTATAACATAAGTGTAGCAAGCTCTGCAATGAAAACAAAACTCAACGGAATAAGAAGATAAGCATAAGATGCAAAGTGGCAGCATATATGTAACTGCATATTATTTGTTAAGAAAACGAAATTCTTAGCAAATGGAAATTATGAAATATTATATCACACGAATGAGTTGAAATCACATTGTCAAAAGGCATCCTGAGCCTACTTAGAGTTCAAGTCGCATTATGCTTTCATGCAAAACTTAAAACTTTACTGCATAGTCAAACTACTGCATAGTAAGACTCTTTAAGTTTAAGTAAGAGTTTTACTCTTATGCAAAATAATAGTCAGTAAAGGGCATTCAAAAGATCTAGCTAGAAAAATAGTGAGCTTAGATTAGAAAAGTTTAGATTTTATGGCTCATCCGATCTATAAGACGTTATGCCCAATGGAACAATATACTACTTAAGAATAAGTGTCTGAAATTAAACAAAAATTGAACTTATAGACAATTTTATTGCAAAAATAAGCTATTTGGTTATACCAAAGTCATCATCATCATTATATTAAGCTTATTCAACCATATTTCTAAGTTACGGTGCAGCCTCCCTCAAATATTGAGCCCTCATTTCTTTCTGCCATGTCTGCCCGTTTTCAGCTATTCTCAGCCAATATGTGCCGGCTACTCTCTTTATATCAGAGTCCCATTGAATCTTCCTTCTCGTCCTCTTGGTCGTTTGGGTCGCCTTGTGTACCATTGTGTTATTCTTGTCCGTCCCCCTCGCCTCGGTTCCTCAATTCAAGGATTTCACCCTATGAATGACGTCTGTTACTTGGGTCCTTTATCGTATCCACGGTAGTCACTTGCGATCCCTTCATGTTTTGCCCCGCATGAATCTTTCCATGATTCTTTGGGCAACCTGGAGTTTCCTTGTTGAGCCTGCTGTTAGTGCCTATGTTTTAATACCATATAACAGGACTGGTAGGATACATTGGTCGAAGGTTTTCTGTTTCAAGTAAATCTTCATTATAGTCTTGAATATAATCGAGTTCTTCCCGAAAGCACTCCATGCCATCTTGATTCGTCGATTGATTTTTGGTAGTAGTGAACCGGATTTGTATATTAGCTGACCAAGGTATACATATTCTTCGCCTATTTTAATATCCTTGTGTGTTTAAATAATCGTTAAACATTATCTTGGTTTTGCTTTGGTTCATTTTCATGCCTACTTTTCTACTAGCCGCGTTGAATTCATTCAGAAGTTCTTGTAATTCTTCTTGGCTGTTGGCTATGCGGACTGGATCATGTTCGAATCTCAATTGGTTGAGGTGCTCACCATCGATGTTCAATTCTTTGTTCTCCCAATATAGAGTTCGGAAGATGCCCTCTAATGTGGCGTTGAAGAGCATTGACGATGTGCAGTGTGTCCCAAATTTATAGGGTCACCATGTTTTTTAGTCAAATTTTTAATGTTTTTAAACCAAAAAAATCTTAATTTGCACAAGCTATTTCTACTCATAATTCACGATTTCTGTCTTTTTTTTTGGTGAGCCTACGACAATTTGTTCGTTTATTATGCCATTTAAAAAAAAAAAATAGTGTCCTAAGTTTCTAGGGGCAGAAAAAGAAAGATTTTCCATAGAAAATTTTTTATTATTGGTAAAATCTATTGATTCGCAACGAAAAATCAGTAATTAATAACGTTACCATTGTTTTTAAATAATATTTTCATCCGTTTTTGCATCGAATTGTTGAGATTTGTCAAGCTGCTCATACTGATGTTTTCCCAAGCTTTTTTGACGCCCTTCTCCAGCTCTGTGACTGATAAATATTGACGAGCGTCGTCATAAACGTCGCGGACCATCATGCCCCAAACATTTTCTATTGGATTTAGATCCGGAGAAATGGCAGGCCACTGAAGTACAGGAATTTTCACTTTTGACAACCATTCCTTGGTAGATTTACTGGAGTGAATTGACGCGTTGTCCTGTTGAAAGATCAGTTTTGCAGAGCGGTAACGGCGGAAATAGGGCTTCAGATGCTTTTCAAGCACTGTCTGATAGTCTTCGCTGTTCATTCGATGCGAAATGATTTCTATGCCAACTTTTCCGAATCCACTGTAGGCCGCTTTTTGAGTGTGCTTTTTGAGACGTGAGGCGTGTATTCATTTCTGATACGCCTACAGCCTTTGGTTGATTGAGAGGCAGCAGCAATGATTCTACGTTTATCTCGTTCCGAAAGTTTTGACGGTGGACCACGTTTTTTCTTTTCAGTTTCCTTGATTTTCTTTTTTAAATAACTATCAACGGCATTACTCGAACGGTTGATTAGCCTAGCTATTTCTCTATTACACTTGCCGCATGTCTTGAATGCATCAATAGATGCCTTTTCTTCTCTCGATAGCTGTTTTCCTCTACTCATTTTCACACAACACTCCACGTATAAATCTTTGCTGGCGATTAGCACGCAACTGAGTTTTCTGAACAAGCGTGCCTGTATTTATACCTGAGCCGATTGTTTCAGAAAATTCCAGATTATGCTGGTCGTCTAGAATAGTCTGGAATTTTCTATTATCCTAAACCAGCCAATTCGAAACTTCTACCAACATCAGTTGCCGCAAACCACGAGTTTATCTATGATTAGGGCTCAAACCGTGACCACCAAACGAAAAAAAAAGAAAATGCAGGTATACAGCAACCGGACGACCGAAAAGAAACCCAGTTTTTACAGTGCCTCAAAATTTCACGGTGCAAAGGAGTATTTCTTTTTTCTTTCTTCATACTTGTGTAAAATTTGTTGGTAAAGTGTTCAATTTCAACAGGAACTGCAGTATAGACACAATCATTTGTAGTTCACGATAGAATTTCACCAGCAAAAATAATTTTCGATAGAAAATCGTGTTTTCTTTCACTGCCCCTATAAACTTGGGACACTAGTTTTTTTAAGAAAATGGCATAATAAACGAACAAACGGTCGTAGGCTCACCAAAAAAAGACAGAAATCGTGAATTATAAGTAGAAATAGCTTGTGCAAATTAAGATTTTTTTGGTTTAAAAACATTAAAAATTTGACTAAAAAACATGGTGCCCCTATAAATTTGGGACACACTGTAGTGTCTCGCTGTCTTTACCCTTTTTGTGTCGGAAACTCTGGAATATCTTCTAGTACTTTGACCTTTGCTCTGATATTGTAGTAGATGTTAGCTACTATTACCACAGATGGTTTGTCTATGCTTTGCTTTATACAATCATTGATTGTTGCATCAGAGAATACTGAGTCAAAGGCTTTCTCAAATTCTATGAAGTTGCTCATACTCATTATATCTACTTAAGACTTCCTGTAATATTCGGATAAGGTCTATAGTGCTGTATCCACTTCTGAAACCAGCCTGATCCCGTAGCTGTCCGGCATCTAGGGCTATTTGTATTCGGTTTCTAATGAGCTTTGTGAATACTTCGGAGAAGACCGATAGTAGACTTATTGGTCTGTAGTTCCTGATGTCTTCTTTGCTGTTTTTCTTGTGGAAGAGTATTATATTCCATTGATTAGGTATGCACCTGGCGTTAATGCAATCAGTGAAAATCACTGCCAGTAGTTTCCAGGTTTTCCTGCCAGCGTATATGAGCAGTTCAGCAGTGATACCATCATCGCCTGCCGCTTTACCATTTTTCATGGAGTTGATAGCCAACTAGACCTCTTTCAATAAGATATTCGGGGCATTGTCCTCATTTGATAGTTTACGGTGTCTATCGACTACTCGTGGTCCATCTACATTTCAGAATGGCTTCGGCTTCGTGGTTCGCTTCCCGATTTGGTGTATTTATTTCTTCGTTTATTAGGGCTTGGTACCTCTCTTTTTTACACTTCATGTTTTCCGTGTTAAAACTGGGTTTTATAGGCTTCCTGGCCTGTTTGCGTCTTGCTGCTTTCAAGTCAAGGGCGAGTCTTGCCCTGACCAGGCTATGATCTGTTCTCGTCTTAAATCTGTTGATGACAGTTACGTCTTTGACCGTTCTTTGGTGTTTAGTAAGTATTAAATCAATTTCGTTTCTTGTTACCCCATGGGGTGTTTGCCATATCCATTTCCTGTTTTGGTTTTTCTTGAAGAAAGCACTTGTTATGAAAAGACCTGCAAACTGTGATAGTCGTTCTCCTCTTTCATTTCTTTGTCCTAGTCCAAATTTTCTTACCAGCACTTTATGGTCTCTCCTTTTCCCTATTACGGGGTTGAAGTCACTGATTAGGTACTTATCGTGGCTGGTGTTATTGTTCCAAGCTAGGTTGACATCGATGTAGAATCCCTTGATTTCTTCTTCAATGTGGCTAGTTGTAGGTGCGTAGACTTGAATAATGAGAGTGAGTGGGAATGTGAGATTCTGAGTGGCAGGCTGGCTACTTTTGACTGTTTCTTTTATAGCTCGATCAGTCTTACTTGATTTGATAGCGGCCGATAATTGTAAGTCGTTATGTTTACGGAAGTTAGATGTTTTTGGGTGTGGCTTAACCTCCGCGGTTCCACGGTTCCTGAGAGGTACCTATCCGAGATTCATTCTGGCCTACGGAAAAAGAGGGTGGTTGCTTTTGGTGTACAATCATGTGGAAAGGGGTGAGACGATACCTTAACACTTTTTCTCTTTTGCGGGTTGGTAATGGGTGGGGCGGAAAAGGTGTTGTGTGTGTGATAGGAGTGGGGTCAGGATGTTTTGGGAGTGAGCCTATCTGAATTACAACCTTCCTATGGACAATCTACCCTAGCTGGATAGACAGAATTTTTATTGATGCAAAAGCCGTCTATGAGATATGAACTCAGTACCTCTCGGGCGAGAGCTTATCGGTCTACCCCTAAAGCCAGCCAAGGATTTTTTGGTTTTATTTTGTCAGATGCAGGTCAATTATTATGATGAATCAATTACATGATACTCCATAAAATACTTTGGATGTAGGGCTACATCACATTTCAGGCACTTGAACTTCGACTTCCTTCCACATTGATTTGCACAACGTCGGCCCATGCTTATCGGAACAATCTAATGTCCTTTGCCATCATACCTTTTAGTGGATGAAGGTTTGGCTGGCTTATGCCCTTGGCGCGGTGGGATAACATATCTGAGAAGCAAGCTCCGGGCCACATATCTCGTGAAGGACTAGACGTAAGGACTCAATTTCTTTATCATAGCCATTTCCCTAGCAATTGAAGGTAAAACCGTAAGGTACCGAAAAATCCAAAATGAGATAAAAAGTGGCCACCTCCATTTCCTGACTTGCATTCTCGTCCGAAGTTTCGCAATACCTTGATGACACTTATCCACTCCGCCCGTATGCTTGTTGTAGCTCGCAATCATTCAGGACTAAGAAATAGAGATTTTCGCTTTTTGTCATATAACTAGCGAGTGGCGAGTGGAGTGTAAATTCCCAGTATTGAATGTTGGTTGCCACCGTGACCAAATTATTGTCCTTCCAGCGTCACACAAATACATCATTAGATGTGCTATAGTCAGTGTAGCCTCGTTATTCTCGTTTGAACTATTTTAAAATCTTTTCGAGGACAATTTTCAATACGGCTGGTTCGTATTATACTAGTCGCATAATTGCCCAACCCGAACGGATACTTCATCAACGGAAACGAGGTTCAAAAGTTGTTGAAATATATTTTCATACCATTTTTGGCTGGCAACTTGGCTTGGCCTATTAGGGTGAGTACTACGTCACCGCTTAACCCAAAATTCTTCTTTTTTATGGTAACCGGTGCTAGATTACAAGACCCCAATTTCGAAGCCAAAATCGCATCTGCTTGTCTCTGATAAGTTGTTTGACGTAAAGTTTCCCATAGTACAGAACTATACACGCCGAGACCATACTGTTTCCTAAAACATTCACTGAAACTAGGTATTAGCGGCTGCAACTTGTAAAACTTGTTTGAATTAGCCGATAAATTTGTGTTGTCATTTAGGTTTAAACATTGAAATCTTGCTTCAAATCTATTGCATCTGATATTCTCTGATAAAAGCTTTGGCACACCGTTGTTCTCTGGAGGACTATTTTCTTTTTTTGGTAGCTTTCCATAGACCAACAACAACACAGTAACCACAATAATTCATCTTTCATCTTCAGTGACAATCAAAAACCGATTTTTCACACCCTTGTAAAGATCTGTTTGGTCTTTAATATGCCTTACAAAAATGTTTGCGGAAAAACAGCTTGAAATATTCTAACGGGTACTGTCAATGTTGACTTTCTTCTGTTGTCAGTCGTATGATATAATGTGTACATGTAAAATATGGTAATTGCGTTTTCCACCGCATAGTGCTCTTTTTCTTTCGACTGTTTCTATAAAACAATTGATTTTTTTAAAGTTAAGGAGAAAAACAAAACTACGCTTACTATTTTCGAAAATTTCGCTGACCGTTATCTGTCATATTCGAAAAAGATAGATGATGAATTACATATGTTAATATTTCATTTTAAAAAGTATTGCCAATATGAAAGTAATGTAAATATGTAAAATAATTACGGCAGTATCATTCTTAATCTTTTATAACCTGTCATGGGTCCTCAGCCAGCCTGACAATTCGCCTTTATTGGCCTCCATTGTTCGTCTGCGTTCTTCGTTAACTACAGGGTGATCCATCTGTTGGTTTTTTTTTAACTAACTATATTTGACATATCATATGTGAGAGCTGTTATGTGGTATGCATGTATCAACTGTCAAAGGTTTGGCAATTGTGAACATGGACTTTTTAACAACACAAAAACGCATTTTAATTATGCAAACTTTTTACGAAAACGGTCGTTCTGTTAAAAAACGTTTCGCAAACTTCGGGATAGTTTTGGTCAACATTCACCACTAATAAAGCCTGAAATACGTAAAGTTGTTAAACGTTTTGAGGAAACTGGTTCCGTAGAGGGTCGCAGACCATATCAACATGCTCATCCGGTTCGTACTCCTGATAATATTGCCACAGTAAGTGAACGTTTTCGTCAACAGCCATTCACATCCACAAGACATCGTTCACAGGAATTAGGCGTTGCTCGGACTACATTATTGAGGATTTTGCATGTTGATCTTCACCTACATCCATACAAGATTCAATTAACTCAAGAACTGAAGCCAGCAGACCATCAGCAGCGTCGAAGTTTCGTTAATGGGATGCTTGAAAGCAGTGAGGGTTTTTCAGCCAGAATCATCTTTTCGGATTAAGCTCATTTTTATCTCAGTAGGCATGTTAATAAGCAAAACTGTAGGATCTCGGAGGCTGAAAATCCTCATGAATACCATGAACAACAATTGCATGCCAAAAAGTGACTGTGTGGTGTGGTCTTTGGTTTGGCGGTATCATTGGGCCGTTTTTTTCGAAAACCCTGAAGAAAAGGCTGTTACCATCAATGGCGAACGTTATCGCGCTATGATAAAGGACTTTTTGTGGCCGGAAATTAATCATATGGGTGATAACAATCTTTGGTATCAACAAGACGGAGCCACAGCTCACACATCTCGCCAAACCATCAACTTATTGCACGAAAAATTTCCGGACCGCATAATTTCGAGGAATTCTGACGTCTATAGGCCGCCAAGATGGTGTGATTTAACACCTCTTGATTATTATCTTTGGGTTTTTTTGAAAAGTAAAGTATACGCGAATGCCCCCGCACAATTCAAAACCTTAAGCGGAACATTCGCGCTGAAATTGTGGCCATACCAACGCTAATTCTGGAAAAGTCATCGAAAATTTTGATGTTCGAATGAGAGCCTGTAAAAAGAGCTGCGGTGGGGATATGTGCGGTGTTGTGTTCCATACATGATTGCCATAGACCAACCTTTTATAGTCAATAAAGATTTCCGATCTTCTCTTACAAAAAGTGTGTTTTCTTTCACAATAAAAAAAACTAACAGATGGTCCACCCTGTACAACCGAACAGCTAAATACGTTTTCTTGATGTCTGCAAAGTCGGCCTTCGTGGCAGTGATGATCTCTTTTGATGATCTCTCTTTTGATTCTAATTCCCGACATGGGAGCAACTTTTTGAAGATTGGAAACAAAAAAAAATCCAAGGGGCTAAATCAGAAGAGGATACCGTGGGTGAAATAGCAAATTGGCCATGGTGAGGGTCAACGACTTTTTTCTTCGTCAAATGGGCCCGTTTTTGCTCCGATCCCGTATCAGATTCGCCCGATAATTCGGCAAAGCGGAGCTCTGTGACCGATTTACCCTTCTCTAGGTGTAAATGTAGATCACACATAGGGAATGCCAGAAAACGGTGCCCAGCATCTTTCCTGCCGATAAGACAATCTTCACCTTCTTTGGAGCACGTTCGCCAGGTAAAGTCGACTGTCCTGTTGTCTCTGATATGTACCAGTGAATCCATGTCTCATCGACGGTCACAAAACGACGTAAAACCACCTTCGACTCTGCCTTAAACAGCGTCAATAACAACTCTGAAGTGGCCTCACAGTTGTCAGGAGTGAGAACACGCGGCTCCCATCGCGCCGGTAGCTTTCTAATACCCAAAATTTTATGCAAGATATGACCAGTGCGGTGTTTTGAATGAAAACCAAAATTTGTTATTTTTGTTTTCAATGCCTACTGTCTCACATATCTCGGGCACCGTCGATCAGCGGTCTGCCAGTACTAGGGCCACTAGAGAGAGAGAGAGAGAGAGAGAGAGAGAGAGAGAGAGTAGCAGACGTTTTTGGTGAACTTGGGTTTGGCTCACCAACAATGGACGAGCGGTCACGTTGATTCTCATTAAGAATTTTTTTACAGTTGCCATTGAAGGAGGATAATAACCATGTCTACAAGCGCTCTATGATTTTGCTGCTCGATTTCCCTTCCAAAAACAAGTATCAAACCACCGTATTTCTTTTCTTCCATTTTTCTAAATTTCGTGGACACGCCCACTTCCATACGCAGTCCAAACAAAACTACGATTCAGAGCCGTAAACTAAACGGAACTATATGAATTGTTGGGAGGCAGAGAGACCAAAAACGAACTCTGTTAGCATTCTTTAAAGTTCATGGTGCCTTGAAGCTACAGAATCCGAAAGCATGATAGCAAGGTATGGAATGGTCCAATAACTGATTTAACCGGTTTCGGAGCTCCTGATCAAGTGGAAGACTACCGCCAAAAAGAACGGTATAACCATGAAGAAATTCAAAAAACGGTACAACAAAAGATGGTATTCTACCATCATTTGCTGAGATATTCATAGTTAAGCGAACCATTGAGGCCCTAAACTGGGGCAGTTTTAAAACAAATGCATACGCTTCATTTACCGGTGAAAGGTTTTTGGAAACCACATCAAGATGGATAAATCCAGGACTTTCCTTGCATTTTTGGTATGCAAAATTAAGTAGACTGCACAACAATGTTTCCAATGTGAGATTGTGCTCTACCCAAAGCGCCAATAACTGGAAATATTTTTTAACGCAACTGGTAATGAGGAACATACAAGATTGGTAAAATAGTTGCAATAACTAGAAGTAACTTCGGAAAGTGAGCTAACTTGGGCTGCACATATAGAACAAGTATGTGTTATTGAGATCTATAAATCCGCTCTTTACAATAAAAAAAATATTGTAAAAAACTTGAGGACTAAGAGCCAAAATCACCCACTTGATAGACACATCAGTAGTGATACCAATCGAAATTGTTGCTGGACCTATAAAAAAGAAACTACCGAATAAGGACTTGAGTGAATCCAGGAAATTTTCTTCTTTGCCATCACAAGTGCTATTAGGACTAGACCAACTGGTCAAATAAAAATAAAGGTCAACCTCATCCCGATTGACAAATTCAAAGGAGCACCACATGTGAGCATCTGATTTAAATCCACATTGGCTATCTGGCCACGAGGCGGGATGTATACGCACTCTGAAACAAGTGAAGAGGATAGACCGGATAAATGGGAGAGAACAGGATAAACTAAGCCGGTAGTGGACACAACGTTGGCATACAGGATTACCATGTCGTTCAGCGAAGATTGGCAAGTGGTGCGAGACTTAACATTGCGAAGCAAAATTATAGTCTGTACCGACAGTTCCTAAACAGATATGAAGGCAATGGTGCCAGAGATTTCTTCCGAGATTATCCATTACTCAACCACAGTCTTTCAAGCAAGTATTTACAACTAAAGCTGCAATGAACTACTTTCACGGGAAAGTACGAATCACAGGATACAAAATACAGGAAATCTGGTACCCCCTAGACGCACCTTTGCTTATCACCGAGGAGTTTCATAGCTACTATAGGATTGTAGACAGGACCTGAAAGCTCTAACAACTTGAGCAAGCGAAAATTAACTTGAGCCTTTGTACGGACAGGTGTAGAGGGAATTCAAAAGCAGAGGGCTGGAAAGATCCGGATCAGCTGACCGAAATACAACCAGGATCGATACGCTCAAAGTTTAAAAAAAGTTTAAAAGGGAGCTTCATGAAACCGTCTGGAAAACGGAAAAAATAGCTTGGAATGATTCAAATGCCGACAGGATACGACAAGCTATGCCTTTACCAAACGCCGACAAAAATTATGGAAGGGAAGAAAAGAAATATCGAAAGAAGATTGTTGGCAACTTGAGAGAGTCGTATTTGTCGATAAACGTACCAAGGGACTACAGTTCAAACGAATGACACCTGTCGAATTTATGGTGAGGAAGAAGAAAGTCTCACTTCGTAAGGAGTCCTTATGTAGAAAACTAAAACACATTGTACGTGAAGTACCACGGAACTTCCATGGATTCTACATACTCGCAGCATGGATAACTTGTGAACTGTAGTACCAGATGTTAGAGGTTAAGCAAGGTTGCCGATTTCTGCTATATCTAACATAGAAGCCCAATTAAAATAATAATTAAAAAACTTAAAACTGATGCCCTTAATGTCACATTTTATGAAGTTCTGTACATTTTTATTGCTAAGAATGACTCAACTTAATTCATTCCGATAAATCCAACTGCTGTCACTGAAACTTTATTATGCAAACCGCACTAATGAACAACATGCATGTATCTTTTATGTCACATAAGCACATTAAATCTCACCTTTAATCAAAAAATAAGTGTATTTCTTTATAATACGCGCTGAACAAAACCAGAGATTATATAAAGTAGTTTAGCATGTCACTCAAATCTGGCCTTATTCGCACGGTAATTATGAGTCCAAGTTACTTCTGTGTTCAGATTTATTTATACTCGAAATATGACTATAACCTTTGCACTGAGTCATGAAAGTATTATTTGCATTGTTTTTTTCATGAGATACTTTCAAATTTGAATGAAGGGCTCATAATTGTGTTATCTAATAGTATTGTTGATTATCACATTCCTTATAATCGTTTCGCCGGCACGTTTTGCCATTTAAGTTTTCAATTGTGTTGTAAAGAGATACTTTGAAATTCATAATTCAGTTTTTGATAAGCTGCATAACATTTCAACGCTCAACATCCATGACTGCTAAAGTGCCTGTAACGTCTAAAGTCGAGGATTTAGTGGAAAGTATCGAGTTGGGTGTCCATTTTTTTACATGCTTCCAGGCTATAGGGACATAGCCTTTGCTTATATTGCAATATGTAATCTGGCCGTTCCCAAATAAACAAATGTGGCATTCCCAAGCCCAACACATCGTATCATCTTTCAAAAAATCCATAATGAAACTCACTCGGTATGATATAACATGGTTCTTGCAAAATGTCTTCAAGCGCCGACATCAATCATCCAAGACCATAATCCACCATTACCCAATTTAATTTGATCACTTTGCAAGCCGGTTCGTCGAGGTTACAATATGATTCCTCCGCATCAAATCGATGGATCTACGAGGCCATAACCACAATATTGTTTTCTTTAACAGTCACTGCTCGTCTTTGATATCCATCCAAATTAGTTCTAGTTTAAAGTGGTAACTCGATAAAAGTCGACAAAGAACAGATACTTAACTGAGATACAAGCTCCTACATACAAACATTGGTTTGAAGACCGTAAAAATAATCTTTAAACCTCTGCGTTGAAGATTGCCTTCCTAACGTATTTTTATGTTGTTTTTGTTGTTGTTGTTGGCGGTTTTTTTCTTTCTTGTTTTTGAACTCAAAGTATGACTCGGCATAGTGGAAATGGGAAAATTGAAAATCAACGGCGCAATTGGAAACCTTTGCACTGAAATGCCACTACTGAGTGGTCGTGTTGAGTACCAGTAAACCGCACAAACTATCAGATTCGAACTTCAAACGGAAAATTGAAGATACTTGCATGGTAAATGATATCAATTGCGCTAAAGATACTCGCAGTAGATATCTTTGCGGCCGTATAGGCCGTACAACAATACAACACAAACCGCAAAATTGCTTTACGTGCGTTAGTGCGCTATTTTTTTTTTTTCGAAGAAGGTTGATTTGATGAACGTATCAATGTCGGGAAATAAAGTTTGAAATTTTCGAAGAGTTGTTGATCTGCAACAAATTCAAAATGACATGCTTAAATTCCTTTTTTTGAGATATTTTGGCAATTTTTTATTTGAATTTAGCAATCAGTGCATTGGTCTCCGTTGGACAAAAAAATTAAGGGGTCAATATGCAGTTTTGAGTTAGGTTCTAAGTGCTATAATTGAGTTTCTCGTCCACTTTATCTATTAATCGTTTGATCTGCAAATTGTTCCGAAGAATATCTGAAATGATTCTCATTGGAACGCTTTGCTTAATTTCTTTCTTGTCGCTGTTTTTTTGGATTTGTATGGTTCTGAACTAAGTGGTCAAATTGCATGTAAAGTGTTATAAATTTTTTTAAAATATATTTTTAATAGACTGGAATCTCAAGCAAGTGGAAAACATCAAAGCATAACCGATGGCATCAGCAAATCCTCAAGAATCAAGTTAGATTTCTGGGACCCATAACTAGTAAGTTGTTTTCAAAGCTAAATCGAGCTTTGTACCAAATACAAATTTGTAATGCTGAATTTTTCACATGAGTTTCAGTATATCAGTAACAGTTAACTTTTAATTCTGCAAATTTTCAAGCCAAACCTTCTTGAAAATCCTGGGCTTACTATGTTAAATAAGAAGGAAAGTTGTTTCTTCCATCTTGATTGTATGGCGGCTACGCACAGTCTCCTTTACAATATCCACCGTATTTTCGAACCAATCTGGACCGATGAGACCTTATTACATGTTACAAGAGATAATGTTGTGAGCCGCTGATGTGGGCAATCAGCCATTATGAGTAGCAATAATAAAAGTAATCATATTTTGTCGTCTGAACGTTCTGTATGCAATGAAGGTCAGCAGCGATGTTCTGCATTGCAAATAAGCTTATTAAAATGTTCTGTCAAGATTTTTGTCAACGAATGAAAAATTTTCATAAGCACATCAAACGAAGTAAAGAAAAGTTATTCAATTTTCTTAGAGACTACGAATAGGATCGTGTGTACATCTGCTTAAAAGTTCATCGGCTCGTTCGTTCCACGGCATACTTCGAAGTTCTGCGATTCAGGGTATCACTTCTGCTCTATATTCTGTGGGTCATTTTCTGATAATTTTCTAACTTTTTTCAACTGATATTGGAAGAAATCAATGCGTTCGCGGGTAACTGAGTATTTCTGTAAATTGTCATTTTATCACTCTGTGTTTCCACAATGCTCTGTCGTACCCCTATAAATTAAATGGCAAATATCTCCACTGGTAACACATTAAACGAGATGTTGGACAGCTTGAACGTAGCATTAATTATTAGTTCATATAATCAGCTGACTGCCGCATCATCTTTGGTCTTCACTTTTGAGCCGCATGTGTGGAAAGTTTTCTTTTCCTGACGTTTGATCTTGACGTTCCATGGTACAGCTTGTAATTGTAAGCAAATGCTTCTCATAGTACCATTGTGTCTCTTTAATCTAATCGTTATCAGTTAACTCTGCAAAATTGAAGTTGCAAGGTCTATGCAGACGAATTACTGGCAATTATGTCCTTTCGGTGCTTTCCGCGTATTATTCGAAGGTAGGCTATCGGGATAACACTTTATGATCGCAAGGATGCGCAGCTCAATGCTTTAATCACATCGGACATGCTTCCGTTTGTAGCTTTTCAAATTCATTGTCTATGTTTCATGTGTTCATCGCCTTCTGGCTAAGGGAAATCCCTTTTTCAGCATGGATGGATTGGAAGGAAAAAAATTGCTGCTAAGTGATCCATGATGCTGTTTTTTATAGAAAGAACTTTCCGTACGTAATGCGACACGCAGTTCCAATTGTATTTCGATTGCATCATTTTTCCCGTTACGCTTTCTGGAGAAAGCACGCCTATTTTCACCAAGAGGTGCGAACGAAGTCTTGTCCAATTTGCATACGTGAAGAACGTGTGGCAGGCGTCATCTGTCATCCCCGACCAAAACAAGCAAGCTGGGTATGGTGACTTTCCCATCTTATACAGCCAAGACTGAAAATATCCGTGACCACCGAGTAGTAGCGTCGGGTAATAGTCAGTCTCACCATACATTCTGTAGAACCACGGCCCCAAGTTACTGATAAGCGGTGCGGTCCACCTGCCTCGCGTTTCGCTTACCCATGATTGCTGCCACAAAATTAGGATCGTTCTCCTTTCCTCTCGGCTGACGGGTTCTCTCGCCGACCCCCGCTACATATGCTCATACGTTCCCGTTCTTCTGCAAGAAGTATAATAAGGACCACCCTTAAGGTAACCAGTACCGCAGGTTCAGAGATAGTGCGATATGCAGCCAATATCCGTAGAGCGCCTTACCTCTGCACCTGTGCCAGTCGTCCTCGCTGCGACTCTTTCCTAAGAGCATCAGCCTAGACTTCAGAGCCGTCCAAGAGCACTGACTCCATTGCGCTCATCAGCAGACGTCTTTTGCTCGAGGTTGGTCTTCGCGTGTTGGCCATAAGGCGGCGCTGACGCTCGAACCTGTTCGAGTTAGCTCATCTCCGAGTCAATCATCAAGCCAAGGTATAATAATAATAATAATAATAAAAGTAATAGAAGCAGTAGCATCATGTAGTTAAAGTAATACTTGTTGCAGTAGTAATAGTATTAATACCCATATAAGTAGAAGTTTTAGTTGTATTTGTGGAAGTAGTAGTGATATTGGTAGTAGAGCTGATAGTAGTAGTAATCGTAGCTGTAATTTAAGAAGAAATAATTATGGTTGTAATATTAATAGTAGTCGAAGTTATATTAACAGTCAGTGCACCAGTGTACCAGCAGTAGTGGTGTCAGTAGTAATAAAAGGAGTAGAAGTGGAGGTAGTAGTTGTGGTTTTTGGGTTTGCTAAATTATTTATCGCTGGTGCTAGCCTTGTTAATTGTCCCTAAGTGTTTCATTTATGGAAAGAAGAATTTCACGATGCGCAATGGAAGTTGATGCTTTACGGTTATTAAGAAGACATACGAGTTCATTTGAGGTTTGACTTGCGTTTGAAGCGACAATATCCTTTAATAAAAATTCGTGGTCGTTTTCAACGTTCTTATAACATTCCCTCCAATCATCCATCTAGTTTTCACTGAAATTATCAGCCCATTTTTCAAAGATGTCCATTACTTTCTGTGGATGTTTTTTGGTATTCGCGATCTACAAAAATGTTTTAGAAAATAAAAAGAAGGGGATTGAAATGAAAAATCTAACTCATTTTACTTTTCAGTATCCTTTAGCTATTAAAAAAATTTCACGTCTTTTAAATTTGCTATTTGTTGGAAGTTAATTTTTCGTTCTGATTGTCAAATTAAGTTAAAAATTTTGGCATGACTGTATCGTTGTCACTAAATATTTTTCCATGCAGCTTTGGAGTGACGGAGTTGTTAAAAATGATCGGAGAATAGCAGCCACGAAAACTATTACGCTTTTAACAATCGCCCTATCCTCTTTTCCTTGGCTGAGTCGTTGTTTTGATCTCTTATAGAAGCATAGTTGTAGAAGCATTGCGTTCACTATAATCAATTAAAAGTATACTTTTTGCAACCCACAAAATACTTGCCATGAACTTTCCGCCAATTTGAGTGCTTTTTAATGTTACAACAATGACTCTTACTTTCAGAAGTCTTCCACCTTACAATCGGAAAGTTTGATAGCCTTTCCAGAAATCCTCTTCAGTGTTGTATTCTCTTTCCCGCAGGCAGTTTCCCAGGGCTCGAAAAAAGGCCCAACCTGTTTGCACTGCAGTTGCGTGAGGTCTCGCATTGTCATAGTGAAAGATGATACCGCAGCGATGAATTAATGCAGAACGCTTGTCATGCTTTGCTTGTTGAAGCGGCTTAAATTTCTGGCCGTACAAATCCGCATTTGACCATCGATTTTATCTCAGAAGCTTCCAATAAGTGAATCTCCCAATAAATGAAACGACTAACTGAAAAAATCCCACCAAATAGACATTGAAACCTTGAAAAACTTGGAAAAAACTCTGTTTTACGTTATTGTACAGGATCCACTTTATATCTCCAGTAACCATCCGTTGGCAAAATCCTTCATTGGTTTGACGAGTAAGACGGGAAACTTTGCAGGATGCTATTCTGTTTTTCTTGTTTCATTGCGAATGTTCGTGGGGTACTCAATCATCCAACTTTACGGCATATCCTGGTATATGAATTTTTCTCTCTATAGTATTTCTGTGGACCTTGAACCCCTAGTATAATTCGGTGGTGGTAAACTTATCACCTCCGTGTATGATTTTAATATGAGGACGGTCCGATAAGTACTTAGCCTCACTGCCCAATGAAATCACAATCGTCAGGGAAATTGATTTTCATGTAGTACGTCATCGTAGAGGGCTACTGACGTAATTTCAGTCGAACCGCACTTGTAGTTTTGTTTTGACCGCATGTGGAAGCGAATGTATCCGTGGATTTTAGAGAATAGAGAAAGAACAACAACGATTGGTGATTCGCTTCATGTTTTTGAAAGGAAAATTGGTTAGAGTTATAGCCCTTAGATGCAGTGTGTGGTGGCTCTGGTCCTTCGATGGCGAACGTTAAAAAATGGTTTAACGCTTTCCAATGTGGCCGCACATCGATTTTTGGTGAGCGACGCTGAGGTGCTCCGAAATCGTTTGTCACGGAGGATAAATTGACAAATATTCACGATATCGTATCGGCCGACTGGCGATTGAGGATGCGCGAGATATCTGACACAGTAGGCATCTCAAAATACCGCGTGGGTCAGATCCTTCACGGAATTCAGGGCATGCAAAAGCCCTCGAACCGATTGATGCTATGTTTGCTGATTTACACGTCGCTTCGCACACTGCAAACCACTTCGTGCGACCGTGAGACCACATCAGAGCAGTGTTTGGATGCTGTATAAGACCAAGGAACAGCCGATTCAGAGGACTTTTCCCGGTGAACGTGCTTCCAAGAAGGTGAAGACTGTCCAATCGGCCGCAAAGGTGATGGCAATCATTTTCTTCAATGCAGAACGTGTGATCTACATCGACTTCCTGGAGAAAGGCGAAACGGTCACAGGGCTCTACTATATCGAATTGGGGCAAAAAGGAAGGAGAAAATAGCACTTTTCCAATATGGCATTGCACAGTGTCCCGTATCTACCGTCAATACGGCCATATTGGTCGAATCGGCCTACGAACTGCTACCCTATCGAGAAAACGTATTTTCCGCCCAGTTAAATAAGGAAAACTTCACTAGGTCAAGTGTATCGAACAAAGAGGAGACTATATTGAAAAATAAATCAATATTTTTCACAAACTTTTCTTTTGTAGGCTAATAACTTATAGGACCACCCTCGTAGACCACCATTTGTCCCTTCCTTGGATCGTTCTGATCGTGGCTGATCGTCAAACTGTCGATCTATATTACAGAAGTGCTGAAACCACTGTTAATATGGTCATTCTGTTAGCACGTTTTCTTCATAAGTTCTGCTTATATTTCAAGATCATAGTCCGAGAACATACTCATGTCGAAAATATTTTTTATCTTATCACATTTGCTTGAAAACTAAAATGCAAATTTAATGGTGTTTTAAGTCGTGATTATGAGATTTCCAAAAATCTTCTTCCTGCCGTAATGAGATGAAGAATTTCTGACTCAGAAACTTACAAAGAAAAATTCATATGGAAAACCCGAAGCACACACCTCGTCGTCGTCGTTGTAGCGCTACAGCCCATTTCGGGCCTTGGCTTCCCGTAGGTGTCGCCTCCAGTTGTCTCGGTCCATCGACCGCGTCCTCCAATTTCGGGATCCGAGTAGCGTGCTGCTATCTTCATCTACAGAGTCGGACCAGCGCTTTCTTGGCTTTCCCACTGGCCTGCGTCCCTCAGTTTTTCCGACAAATACCTTTCTAGGTATCCGACCTTCATTCATTCGCTGCACATGGCCAGCCCATTGTAGCTTCCGCAGTTTTATCACAGTGGAGACTTCTGGCTCGTCGAAGAGTTCGTACAACTCATGGTTGTACCTAATTCGCCATTGTCCTCTTTCCTGCGTTGCTCCCACGATTCGTCTTAGGACCCTCCTTTCGAAAACGTTTAGTATGTTTGCGGAAGCTTACACCTGGATACTGCTAATAACGTCTCTAGAATATTTTAAGGACTTTTCATAATAGAATAACTGATTTCAAAACTGGGTAATTTTAAATAATTACAATTTTCGGTTGAGATCGCTAACAATTAAAAACGCTGCCATGATAGTCACTTTTTACATCGCTGCAGGAGTCAGTGGCATATTATTTAAAACAAATTTTTTCGAATTTTAAGTCTTATTTTACTGAAGACATCATTGGAATTTTTACATGCATTAGATAAGATAGATTTTATCGTAATTATTTTGCAATCTTCTGAAATCTCTATTCAATAGTAAAGCGAACGGTTCCAACGAAAAAAAGTCTTTTAAACAGCGAAGATATTAAGTTAATTTACTGATCTCCAGATGTTGCAATTTATCTTAAACTTCGTAAGGAAAAGTCCACGTATGAACCGAATGGGGTGGCTGGAGAATTTATTCAATGAATTTAATTAAGTTCAATGCACAGGAGTTTGTTAATTGTTAACATACTTTTACGAAAAAAAAAAATTGCTTCAATCTAAAATTTGTAATTGCAATCCAAATCAAATAATATCCGCTCTCAAAATAGTTGTTGCGAATACTCATTTTGCCCGGTAATGTTAACACAATACGCCAACATGCTTTTGTTGTAATTCGTCTATAGTATGGGTGTATAGTTGGAAAATTGTATGCCGGTAGGTACACAAAACATTTAAATGTTTGTGATTCGTTATGCAACATTAATTCTTTGCTCAGATTCAATGTAACCGGCATCATGTCGACATTCATATGTGAAACGGTGTCGTTACATATTTTCTAGAGCTGCTCGAATTAATTTGTTTACATCAATTCCACTGCTAAACGACGACCTCATAATATGACATAATCCTAATCCGTTGAAAAGGCAATAAAACTTTGCCAATGAAACTTTTAGCAAATACTTTTACATGCTTTTTACATCCCGCCACATATGAGATCATGTACATACAAAGGTATCTCCGTGCACAATAGATATTTCATTTGATAAAAGATTTTCATGTTTTGTGTTCATTTGCAAAGAAACATTCATTTCCCGTGCGCTGAGCTTCTGTTCGTATGCTGATGAGCGTATCTTTGGTGGATGACGGAAAAATTGAAAAACTTAAGTACGATTCCGTTTTGTAATGACGATGCAAATGAAGATTTGGAGCAACATCATTTTCCTTAATTACTACCGACTTCGTGTCCGCTATCATAATGAAGCAACCGCGTCTTGTTATCGAACAAAAGACGATTCGTGGCAAATCATCACTTTTTGTTGGCTAATGTTACATGGAAAAGGGATCCTATTTCATAGATTGTATCTAAACAAGAGATTGCATTGGCTTTACTTCACCACCTTGCTCCAATGGTTTGCCATGCAATGAAACCCGAATGCTGTATGTGTGGTGTAGTAACAAATTAAGTCGATGCAAGATATAGTTGTAGGGTATGTTTGTTTAACTTGGACGATGGTGACCTGGTGGAAGACCAGACGCGTTCGATGGAAGACAGAAATAAATCGTAGGTTGATGTGGTCTGAATCGACTTATTATGCTTCTTGCGGATAATGAAAGACGTCAACTCTGGTGGAGTGGATTTAGATACTATGACACATAGTTGGTCGACCAGATGTTGAGTGTTGACTCCTTTTATAGGAGCAAACAAGAATGCAAAGTGAATAACAAGTTTTCCCGATTGTGACTAGCATTCCAGGCACTATAGCTAACAAAGGACAGAATTTTAACTGATATTCGCTGCAATAGCAGCGTTACCTCCTCATTACAAATGATTTATGGCTCGAATTTCCGTTCTATATTTATGCCGGATCAAGTCCTAGGGCATCTACAGTTTATATAATGGTCGTAAATTGTTCTACGGTTGATAAGCTTGTTCTGTGCGTACCCGATATAATGTTGTTCAATACGTTCCTTGGAACAACATTGATAAGCTCGGTGTGGAGATAGATAGAAGTAGGTTAAAAATCGCTTAAAAGTTATGATAGGTTATATGAAAAATGCTTCAGTTACATCTCTCTGAGTGTCTGCCAAAAAAATGGAAGTGCTTTTATACCAGAAGTGACTTAGGCATGCAACTAAAGTCTAAATTATCATATATCTAATCGTCAAATTACAAACCTAGCACTCAATTTTTGTAGCTGAAGTTGCAAAATTTAATTCGTAATTTTTTGTGAAACTCTATGCCAAAATCATGTATGGACACATGCGTACTTTCGGCTAAATTTTAAAAGAAAAAATTAACAGTATATTAAAATTAATAGTATTGGTCTAATAAAAATTTTGCGTTTCCTTTATCAATAGCCTTGTAAGCTTGCTAGTTCACAGTGGTTCATGTTTCTTCATCTTTTTTAGTATTCTTGAATCGTAACACTTTGACATAATATCCTTTATTCATTCAGTTAATTTGCAAACTTGAACGTGAATAGTTATGTTCTCTGAACTTACCTCTCTTTACCCTCTACACGCTAAAATTCGTATTAATTAGAATGGTTAGTCGAGTAGTATTGTTTCATGCCTTAGTTTCTAAGCGATGAGAACCAATTCAACATTTGAACGCAGATGATATAATGAAAAATGAAAATCTACATAATAGATAACCAAAATTCTGTGTGTTTTGTTGTAACCTTTGCCATACAACGTGAAAAAACTCCTCACCCATACAACATAAAATATGTTGTTTCTGTTTCTGTTCTGTGCATGCATTGAATAGAACGTCCTTAATCATAGTTTCTTTGTTCTCTGTACTTATAAACTAATGAAAAAACTCAAAAATTATTATTACTATTAATCAACGTTAACTGTAAGAAAAACATCAAACTTCAATAACTCTTGCAAAAAATCAACTTGATGTTCTTGTCTCATAAAAATCAAATATTTTTGATGTAAGAATATATGATTTTTTTTCATTTCTCTAGACAAAGTTACTCATATTTGGCTTTATTGAAAAAAACTACAATCAGATCTTTAAGTCAATAAAACAAAGACAACTCGCTTCTTGAATCAATACAACTTTGGCACAATAGTTTCGCATGTTCCTTACATATAGGAGCATAACAGCTGAATCAGCCATTGATAGCCTTTCCGTCTTTGTTTCTTGGACAGAATGAACATCGTAGTGATCTTCTTCGTCGTTTTGGTGCTACTCTTTGAACTTCTTCATTCAAAATTTCATGCACGCGTCTTCTTATATCTCGTGGCATATGTGAATTGTCTTTCCTTTTCCTGAGAAAGTCTTCAAACAATAAAAGTCCCAAGCGCTTGATAAATTCCCTTCTAAAGTTCTTACTTAAAGTTCTCTTCGTCTTACTCTTCTCAATACCGTTGTTTGTTTGATACACGATGAAAGAGCTTATACCAGCATAGTTTGACATTGAGAAAAAAACCGTTATGTGCCAGCGTTTACTATAGGCAGGTTTGAGCCAACTTATTTGACGGCACCAACACCACTCTTTGTCGAGTTATAAAATGTTATAATAGCGGGTTTTCTTTGGTCACCGCTTTCTGGATTTACCTCGTTATCGCGATGTAAGGAAGACGTCAAATTTATACACTTTCGTGGCCTTGGTACGTATGAAACCATCGTCATATCTTTTTGAAATCCAAAAATAGAAGATTTTTCTTCACGTTTAGCCTTGAATTGAGGTGGAAGGAACGCTTTGTTTGATCTTAGTGTACCAACAGCAGTCAATTTGAGGCTCTGGAGCAAGTTTTCAGCAACTTCGTAACTTATGAAGAATACATCTCTGATACTACATCAAACGGGTAATTACTAACTGCATGTGAGCTATTGTCAGGTTGTTCACCACAGTATATTTCGAAATTCAACGTTAAAACGTTTTGGTATCTGCGGATGCATAAATTTGCACCATATTTTGCCGGTTTGGAAGAAACATATTGAGCATTTTCCTCGAAAACTTACTGGTGTATAGGTGGTGATTCTTGATGGTGTATAGGCATCCTGCCAGGTTTTAACGATCATGTTATAAATATCTCGAATTGGTACCAAGCGATCTATACCAAGATTTGCCGTTCGAGTTGATGCATCATCAAATATTGTCAAACTGCTGTCAAAAATCATAAATGTCAAACTGTCGGACCAAGAATAATAATTTTTTTCTAGACATCGTTAGTCTAAATATTTCTAGTCCATTACTATCATTACTCCATAAATCGACTACACTTACGTCACTTAGGTCTTCCGGACCTAAATAAGCGTGCCAAAAGCAAATGTCCACAATCGGACGACTTCTTTGTAAATTTCCTTGTATGACGCACTGGAAAGATTGTTAGCCAATCTCAAAGAAATCTTCTGGTTTCTATAGATCAAAACTATATCTACAAAGGACCTGCTATGT
Source organism: Stratiomys singularior (assembly GCA_954870665.1). Lineage (NCBI taxonomy): Eukaryota > Metazoa > Arthropoda > Insecta > Diptera > Stratiomyidae > Stratiomys > Stratiomys singularior. Next base: position 22,013,214 of record OX940881.1, on the reverse strand, counting down.
TCCTTTGTACGCTGGACCACGCTCATCTTTTCTCCGACTATACCAGTGATGGAGCAATCGTAAATAGATCCCGCGTAGCATGTTGAATTTTATCAGCAAGTCTTCCCAGATGTGCTATTCAAGTATATTACTGGCCCTTTCAAGCGGGGAGAGGATGAGGAGAATACCTCCCTCACACAATGGGAGGTATTCTGACGTTGATTGAGGATTTTCTTTTCCTTTGCTGATTAAGTAGAGTTGGCCTCCTTTTAACACTTTAGAACCACTCGTTTGCTCAGGTATGTGTTGAACGTCACGAGGAGTAAGTCAGGGCAAAAATGGAGAACCAACTGCAGCACCTAAGTTGAAATCCCACCGGATCTTGAAGGGGTTTCTTGGTTTCCGGAAACCTTGGGCTTTCCGGTTCCTCCATGTTCTTTTTTGTAAATTCTTTATAAAGTAATTAACCTAAGCAACCCGTGAGTACGGACACGTGACCATGATTTATATAGGCTCTACGTATTACTGACTGATTGGATAAGGAATTAAAAGAGTTTTTGGCTTTTTGAACAGAATGACTCCCCTAATCCGAAAGTTTGTTTATAGAGTTAATATCAGATATTTTATGTAGGAATCCGATGTGAAAGTAGGGTGGTTTTTTTCGGGCCATTTTTAATAGCAATGTTGCGGACTTGAAGCTTAGTATTAGGGTAATTCACGCATTGGCTTCATATGGGGGCTCCGTATATATTATTGGTTGGATGCCAATTTTAAGGGTGCGTAATTATGCGAAGGTTCATTGAATTCATCGAAGACTTTCGATTGAGTAATGGGCACAAACACAGAACAGACTTGAATGCCATAGGACATGGTCTGATCTTTAGACCATTGGGCCTGATAAGTTTATGCATCTGTAAGGTAACATCCAAGACTTACGCTTTCTGCTAAAGCATATTGCCGTGGTTTTCTTAACGTTGATTTTAGTTTTCCACCTGTAAAAGTACTGGTAGATACAATCTCTAGATTGTATATGATTGATCAAGTTAGAGTTTTTGCTAGAAGTGTAGGAGCAAGAGTTGTCTGTTGCTAGTTGTCAGCTGTGGTGTGTAAGTAAGTCAGACGTCTATATATTGAAAACTGTTGGACTTAGGCATGAACCTTGTGGAACACAAGCAAAATTTTAAAATTTTAGTATCTGGAACTTAACCTGCAGAATCTTAAGGATTTGAAAATGTAGAATTTTAATTTTGATTTTACGCTTCCTCCACAGGTTGGGTCAGATCATTTCGTGCCAGTGTTCTGCAATATTGTATTGTTCGAGCTGAAATACAATGCCGTTCTGCCAAATGGTATCGAAGGCTTTTTCAATATCGATCGTCTTGTGGCGCTCCGACTGTTTTGTATTATTCGTTTTTTTTATTTAAGACACAAAGTAGCGTGTGCTCTGTTGGTTATTGTTTTGCGAAGTTATCATGCTGGTGTTGAAAATGAGGCAAATTAATAATAATAAAATAAAATAAAGCTAATAAAATTCGTCAATCAAAAACTCTTGGTATAATACTGGGCGATGATAATATTCACCCTCCAAATATTACAGTATACAAGAGCTGTCTTCTCCTCATTTACTATTGTTTTTTGACACTTGACTCATCAGCAGACTATTGTCATAAGTCAAATAAAATCTACTCTTTCAAGAAAGCTGAGAAGAGAAAATTTGTTCAACACACATTAAGGACAATCTATCAATCTTGCAGAACCCAGTGCCTCGAATACCGTGGATACGATAGAGAAAAATATCCAACACTATTCGGAGTTTATTACAAAATCAAATGTAAAAAATTCAAGTTTTGAAGTAGACCAAGAAGCTGTCAAGCTTGTTCTCACCCGAAACCCGTTATGGGTATAGTGTTGAAGATCAAGGATCTAGCTGTGAAGCTGGATGTGAACAAACTTATTAAAGCAATCCGAAGTAAACTCGTCAATTTACAGAATCAGCACGGGACATTTATGCTCAAGTAATTAGATTTTAACAAGAGGACTTTGGCTATTATATAAGAGATTCAAAAGAAAATCGTACAACCTTCCGTTCCCGGATAAAGATGATAGTGGCCATTTGACTTATATGGTAAATAATATTGCAAATAGATCTAACATCTCAGATTTGCCTCCCAGTGTCAGAGAAATTGTAAGCCAACTTAAAAGCTCAAAAATCGTCCAGCACCTGGAATCGATGGAATGTCTATTTCTATAACTAAAAATCAACCAATGAAAGAGCTTTGTTTTAACTTTCTTCCTGTTTAATGCATGCCTGAAACTTTCTTATTTCCCTCTATCCTGGAAGCAGCAGTGGTAGTACCGATTCTTCAGTGCGGAAAGGATCCTTATGAAGAAAAAAGTTATAGACCAATGAGCTTGTTACCAGCCAATTGTAAACTCTTCTATAAGTGAATCCTTAAAAGACTTTCAGAACTTGTGGAAAGTGGTAACATATTTGCCAACTTTTAGTTTTGCTTTTGACGCGAATATTCAATCGATCACCAGCTTTATCACATCTTAATGGACATTAAGAACACGACCAGTTGGGATGGCTTCCTTGGATATTGAGGAAGCAAAATCTGGCACGAATGCCTATTATATAAGCTCGAAACGTTCAAAACTCCTAGTTACTCTATACTCACTGTCACTGAGAAAAATCTCGGCCAGTCTACCTCAAGGTTCATGGTTGAGGCCCATTCTTTTTGTACTATGTAAATGTTCAGAACTATTAATGGAACGGAAAGCTAGCTGATTTGTATAAGAGTCTAAAAGAATTAGCAGGGATACTATACAACCTTTGATTTTTTCACAATCGCGCTTATACCCAGAAATCTTCTTCCAAGCTTGCATACAAAAAACAAGGAGGCTGCAACACCGTGACCTGCATACGAAACAATAATTGCAAGAAACGTATAGTCTCTATTCTGCGGATTTCTTTAAAAACAATAAACACTTTTTCATTTATTGTTTAGACATCTTAATAAGTATTTCGCTATTGCTTCAATCTTCATTTACATATAAGATCAAATCAACAGGAGATGTGAGGCCAACACATATCGAATCTGTGTTATTACGGATTTCCAATTTTCACCCACTTGTTGGCTACCAACAATATTTTTAAACAAATAGCCACCCGGGATAATTCAATAGCTACTGCAAAATTCATACCTACACATATGCTATACAAATGTTAGTGCATGCATGCGCGAATCAATTGCAATGCATACAGCATGTGTTGCAATAAAACGCTAAGTGAAATTGTATGCAAATTATTTTTGTGTAACACTCTTACTTAGGATGTTAGATAAGTCAAATGTGTCTGTAGGAGTTAGAAAATACTGCAGAGAAGTTACGAACTTGTTTTTAAGCTTTTGTGCTTCCTATCGAGTCCATAAAGGAGGTTTTGAGATTTCCGATTAAATGGCCATGAGTGGTAGTAAATGGGAAATCATTATTTTATTAGATACCGATTTCACTTGTTACAAGGTTAAAAAAGTTCTAATTCGAACTCAATGGTTTTTTCTTGACGGGAATCTAAATGTGTTTTCTTACGTCTAATTTATGATGTCTTGAGTAGAATTTTTATTTTATATGATATACGAACATGGAACACAATTGGTAAAGTTTACTGTTTAAAATAAACTACTCAGACATTAAGTATTTCATTAAAAATATTAAAAACAACAAAATTAAGCTTATAAATTACTTCCAAATCACTTTTTGATAAACTTTTCATTTCTTCTAATTTCAGGTAAGGCAAAAAGAACCAAATATAATTTTAGAGGTTAACATCAGTAAGTATTTCAATAAATATTCTTACCTTGATTAGAAAATCCTATCATATTGTGCCAAAAAATACAAACGTGCATTTAGCATAGCCTAAAAAATCATCAAGAAAACTATCCAAATGCATAATATAAGTAAGATTATAAAACCAATGAAAGAATCAATCACTTGTTTGTCACATTTCTTCGGACTTTGCTCCTTTTGCCTCGACTACTGGCGTCTTCAGGTTAGGGATATCAGCAGTGATGTATGGGAAGAAGAGAAATTGCTGTGAGAGGGACCCCTATTGACCTGTGCACTATCTCGTGATCCGTGATGACCTTCTTTATAAGAAAGACCCACAGCACGCAATGTTAAACACAGTTCCAATTGCCTTTATACAACTTCATCTTTTCTGTTTATTTTTTGGAGAGAATACGCTTATTTTCTCGGAGGGATGCAAGCGGAGCCTGGTCCATCTTCCGCATGCGAAGATGAATCATTCATGACTGTAATCAAAAATTTTATACGATATAAAACATACTGGGAAATAAAATTAAAGTTCTCCAAAAAGTATTTATAAGTTTTTATCAATCTAGGATAGATATCCTCCGGAAACTCTGATCAAATCCAAAGGTTGACACCGCGGGTGAAACTTTCCTTATTCCCTGTAGCGAAGCGCATGGCTAAAAGAGTCAAGACATTTGATAAATTGGATAGATAGCTTCTAAGAAGACAGAAAAGTTCTGCATCCAATTTCATCGTAGTATTTTCTCATGCTGCAAGGGTAGGTCTAGCAAATATTTCTTGCCTTATTCATTTCCCCAGAATTTCTGTTTTAACATCAAGTCGTTTAATGTATTCATTCGGGTACTCGAATTTCGACAATTATATTCTTACTATATTAGGCCAGGCATATTTTGTACCTTTTACAAGGTTCGACTTGATTCATCCCCACTGGGCGTGTAGATACCGTTACTGCTCCGGAATCTATCAAGTTTCTAATATATCTAGAGTGTTACTGCCGCAGGGACAAGAGTCTTGTCTGCAGCACAGAGTCAGCGGGCAGGCTCATTGCAACCAGGTATTTATGTTTTGGCTTTATCTCCAGACAGTACCTGCATTAATTCAGACCTTGGGATTGTTGCCAAGGTCGCCCGATCCTATGAGCACAGGTGGGGTCACCGTCGCCGGATGCAGGGTCCCAAACGATGCCCGTTTGCAGACTGTGGGAGGGCGAAACCTGATCAGAGGTTTGATCTGAAACATGTATCCCCGTCACCCTTCACGGTGAAGAGCCTATCCTGAAAAATGATCACCAACGAGTTGTGTCTTGGGTATCATGTGTTGGGGTAGGAACTCGTACCAAATCTCCATGGGGACACTGGTTCACGTATTATTTTAACCTCACCTTTGAAGACCGTGGAACTAGGGCTTAACGGCAAATGTCCACGTAAAGGACCGAATTTATCCCCGAGATATTCCGGAGAGAGTTCAACAATCCTCCCGTATAAAAGAGAGTGCTGGTTCATTCACCTACCGCACTTGAACAAGGCGTGGTAGGCGACATTCACCTCCTCGCACTGGAAAAACAACCGAGGATCAGCAAGTTTTGCATCTTATGTAGCTAGGACAGAAAAAAAATAGATCATAGAGTAGCTGAGTCAGGAAGTAATTGTTGTTACATCTTTCTCTACTAAGCAACAAGTCAAGTTGCCTAGCCCAGCGTTTCATGTTTTCTATCTTTCATACGTGATAAATAGTAGATGGACGATGGGGGCCACCCACGAATTAACTTACACTAATGGTTCGGCAACTGTCCGGAATGCCGATGCAATTCGTATGGTTCCTTGCTTCTGTACGTAAATCAAACGTTTCCGGTAGGTTTTGGTTTTGAGTATGTCAGCACAGGCTTCGGACCCGTAGAAAAGTATAGGCTCCATTGCCTTAATTAATAGGTGTTGTTAATGAAGATCAGCCTATGTTCGTCATAGCCCGCTGAATCCTTAGACTCTCATTACATGTGCAAGCCGAGGCCTTAAAACGATCGAATTCACTGTTTGGCATGCGTCTTTATCACTGGAACAGTAAGAGCAAGCCTCATATCGACACTTGAGAAAATTTTTTAGTAGTAGTAGAAGTAGTAAAACTAGAGGTGGAACTAGTTGGAGTAGTACGACCATTTATTACCTATCGAACAGTGGCTTGTATGGAAAATATCCATGAACGCAAGATCAGCTGTGGACTAGATCGAGTTCAGCGATAAGCATGTGTCTGAATCACCAGAGCCCTACAGACGTGTCTGAAAGCAGTCCTCTAGAAAATGTTAGGTTTATCGCGACTTTATTCAGTGGTAGGGATTACTATGGTACTACTATGGTATTACTTTGGTTACCGTCGGGTTGTGAGACCATGGCCTTCAGCTTTTTGTGTATTGCTGTTTGACAAGAGGGAATGGCGCATTGAATTCAAAATCCATCTTATAAGATGAAATGTGCAAAAAAGGTAAACGGATGATTCCATGACATCTAAAGGAAAATACTATCAACTGATGCAAAGTGTGCGAAGTATCTTTGTGGCCAAGGTGTATACCATCACTGAAAGCGCAAAACTCAGCGTAGACAAAAAAGGATGCGAAGGTGAAACTACAACTATCTTATCTGATATTATAATTGATACAGTGATGACTTCGAGAATGATTCTAGATTGGTATAAGACACTCAAAAAGTTGGGTGCAGATCGAGATTATCTTATTCTGGAAGCCAGGACACGCAGAAATGCATGGTAATGAACATCGAGTCAACTATCGAGAATGCGAGCTTTTACAGCAAAACTCAGACTTAAATACTTTAGTGTAACTTACATGGCTTTCACTTAATGGGCTCTCAAGGAAAAAGGATCAGAAAAAATGCACTAGACTCTGGGATACTCATCGAGGGCTTTAAATGTCGAAGCTCTTCCTCGATGTCTATAGAAAAAAAACTTTCAAATGTCTATCAGAATGGAACAGTGAAAGCTTAGAGGGGACTTTCTCTGAGATCTCGGGCGATAGCACACCCGAAGATGTTCCTTTTAGAAGAAAACTCTGTATGAAATCGAACGGTGAGTGTAAATTCTGGGATATCGTGCAGTGGACATTTGTCAATCTGCTAGAGCATAAGATTAAACATCACGAAACAGAAAAGACAACTACTTCCTTGTCGAACAGGAATTGAGACACTTGAAGCCAATGCCGATTATTAACATGAGCTAGTCCCGAAAGAATCGTTTGTAAGATTGATGAAACTATCTTTTTCTTAAATCTCATTTCTAATCTTCATTTCTAATCTTTTTCTTCTCAACTAGTGGTATGCCTCCTCGATTAACTAGGATTCGAATACTCAGGGCAATCTTTCACTAAACAATTTTCGTTACTTCATTTATTTTTTAACTCTTTCAGTCACACTTCTACAATAGGAACATAATTAGCAATTTCTGTTTTTTTATTTTACAACTAAAATATCACAGAAAATAGAAGAAAAAAAATATAGGTATTAAGGTTTTCAAGGAATGAGGTGGTCACTAACGCTAACCACCATGACTATTGCTATAAATAAAACTAGGATGATTGTGAATGTTATTTATTAGACGAATCATCATTACAAAAGCACAAAACTAACAAGAAAAAATTATTTTTTATGAAAATCTGCAAAACATGTTTTACCTTTGCGTAAGGAAAGAGGCACTTTACATGTACTACACTGCCATACAGTACGCACTGGAGATATTTGAGTGCTACAATTGCAGCATCTTTTTGATGTGCTTCTTTCAGGTTGATAGCGACTGGATTCTAGGCGAATTATCTGAGGGACTGTAGGTTTGTGGCGTTTTATAATGCAGGTCCTGGAGAAGAGGTCGCAGAATTACGGCTGCTGTTCACTGAATCCGGCCTGTGTTTGTCTCTGACATATGCTGGTGCCAGTAGGCCCCGATATACTTCTCGCCTGAATTCGTTCAGAATAAGCTTGTCTAAGTCTGGGCGTGAAGTGGACTGCAGTTCTTTATAAATCAAAAACGCATTGACAACACAACAATCAAGATAGTGAAAAAAATTTTTATGCCACCACTTAAGGGATTTTCTGTCAATAGCATAGCTTCCTTTGAGCTGATCAAATTTGTCGACAAAGTTCATGTTTGCGTTGTAGTCGATGACGGCTTGAGGACAGCACACTTCAGTACTGATGCCATCACGCTCTCTGCGTTTTACTTTTCCCACATTCTTCGGATCATGGTAGTTTGACAAAAAAAATACTGATCTCTTGTTCTTCCATTTCAGCAAACTTACTTTTGTGTCACTAACCCGGTAATCATGTTGACCTCTTTGTAAATGCTTGTCATCTTTTAGCGTTGGCAAGAACTTTCTATATGAGTTCACAGTTCCACAAGCGAAAATCTGGTCCTCAAGTAGTTTCACTTGCAAAGGGTAACTATTGAAATAATTGTCAAAATAAACCTTATGATTTTTATTTTTCAAGGTTTCGCAAAAATTCTTGACAACTTTTCCACCTAAGTCAGTTTCAACGTTACTACCCTGTTTGCCTGTGTAAATATAAAAATCTAGACAATAACCTGATCACACATCATCCAAACCTTGTATCCACGTTTCGTCGGCTTTTTTGGCATGTATTGTTTTAGTGAGTTTCTGCCTTTGAATTTGATCATGCTTTCATCGATTGCAACTCTCTCAGATGACTTTAAATTTTTTTGAAAATTGTTTTGCGGTATGTCGAGTAGAGGTCTAATTTTATAAATTTTGTCGTAATTAGCGTCAGTTCGGTCGGGCATTACACTATTGTCATTGACATATAAGTTATTCAAAAGCCAACTGAACCTGTTAAAGCTCATGAACTTCGAAACATAGCTGTCATGCAAATCAGGCGCTGAAGACCAATAATCTCGGTAGCTCGGTAATTTTTTTATATCCATCACCAAATTCAAGGCAATAAAAACATCAAGCTCTTCTGTTGTGATAGGTGTATATGGCTTTCCAGTTTGAGTAGCGTAAAGGTTAGTTTGGAAACATAAAAGGTCTTGTAAATGATCTGTCCAAAATAGGCGAAATAGTAAAAGAGGTGTCACATTCTCCATGCTTAGAATTTGATTTGACAAACACACTCTTTCAGAAAACTCACCAGGCATATCCATTCTATAATTCTTCTTCCATTTTGGAGCAATTATAACCGGCATGTTTGAACTTACATTATTAGACTCTGTAGAATCAGGATTCTGTTTTAACCGGCTAGACAAAGGGAGGTCATCATCAGAATCATAAATGTCGTCATGAGCAATTTGAAATCCAATCAAATCACCTAATACCATCGGATTTGGCTGATTTTCTGCCTCTTCTTCGTCATATTCATAGCTACAAATGCTCTCGTCAACTGAAGGGATGTCTTCAAACAAGTATTTTTCAATCTCTTTCTCTCCTAAGCGGCACGTGCGGCGCGACATACTGTAAAGAATGTGAAAAAAAAACAAATGAAGTTACATCCATAAGCTAACGAACCACCGTCATGATGGTTTGTAAGCTAACCACCAAATTTCCTTTGTAAATACTCATTGAAAACACAAAAGTAACAGTCCTTGCATGCAAACACCCTTAAAATAGGTATGAGAATACGTTCAATAAAAAACATTACAGAAAAAATGTTACTTACCCGTTTTATAGATTTTTTATCAGACACTCGAGAAAAAGTACATTCATTCAATTTACCGGGAATCTGTCATTTTTTGTTTTGAAGCACAGTCCAAACTTTCATAATAATTCAACCGTTTGTCGCTAGATGGCGTGGGTTATATATAACGTAATCGAAAAGAGGTGGTGGACTTAAAGAGTTAATAGAAATATAGTTTTCCAGCTTTGCATTTGAACATATGTAATTTAACAGCATGTATAGGATATGTTATCCTTCGTAATTTTTAGTCGAGATATATTTTTCCTGGATACTCTCAAACGATTCCATATCGAGCTACAATTAATAAAATCGAATACTCATTTATTAGCATTCGTAGACCAATATTTATTTTCACCAACAGTTAGTAGTTTGAAGTAGTTTGCTATTTCGGAGCCATTACTTAAACCTTGCACACGTTGAAACTACACAAAAAGTGTTCGGAAAATAAAGAAAAGAGTGATTGCGTATCAAAATAAATTAAATAAAAGAAATTGTGTCACCATGCGAAGCTGTTCAAAGTTTGCTACGAACACTCGCACAATGAAATTGACAAAAACAAACAAATCACATTGCATGAAAGTGAAAATTTTCAAAAAATTTTATTCCGCTCACAAATATTTAGATCGGTTCACCCAATTTTTCACCCAAAGATAAAACGAACAGTTTGCAGATACAACATCGAAATTTATTCCGCATTCATTTTACTTTCGATAATAGCTCCCAAAATTAACAATTCATGTAAAAGATGAATGAAACGTGTATTGTTTTATTTCACCTGTCCATTTGCTGTATCCGTATCTTAAATTGAGTTTCAGTATTCGTTCCATTCCAATGACTATGTGTTTGTTTTTTTTTTAACATTTCAAGTCCAGAAGCAAATGCCGGTTTTTTATACGTATGCAATAATGATTGATATGAGTTAAAGTCTTAATTAACATTCATAGTATGTATCGCAAGAGTAGTGAAAATTTTCGAAAATTCTATTGAAGCCTTGTAGACATGTCTGTTAAAAATGGGATTAATTCGTTGGAGTGTGCGTAAATTAAGTCGCACGTTTCTGGCGAGCATTAGCTTGGACGCGTACAAACTCGTCAATGTCTCCAATTTAGAAATCCACAATCTATGAAATGTGAAAACAGATAGAAATTTTTCAAAATTTTTAGTTTTTCTAGTCAATCATAGATTACGATGCTGGTAGTTCGTTACTGTCTACCTCTGTTCAAAGTTCAAAGGCAGTCAAAGCACAAAGCTTCAGACTATCCACTAAATACCTTCCCTGTCAATCTGAAAACCTAGCCTGGAACCAGTTGACACATTACTTTGAGCTCGGCTTCGTGTTCTTATTCCTGCACGCGCCTTCAGATTACAGTAACTACTACGATCTATAAAAGATATCCCTTCATCGCGAACTGCTCGATCATAACCAGCTATGTGGTTCTATTTGTCAATCGTTCTAACCATTTCGCGGACCATGATATGTCGATCTTGTGCAGATAAGACTGTAAAAATTTATGTCTGTGTGTATTTTTCCCTGTTTAGCACTTCCAACCTATCCTTTTCTTCCATTCCAAAAATGCTATGTTTTTGTTTAAATTTTGGCAGATGTATATTTCGTCAGTAAGTTGCTCCCTTCTTCAGTGTCAATTATTTTCATTCTAGAAGTTTTTGGTAGATCAATTTATCCATTTTCACTTAGAACTTCAAAACCAGCTTGAGGTCTTTCCACCTTTCTTTCTAAAATATATTTTCATTAATTATTATTCATGTCTGTGAATATCATTTATGTCATTCTTCATATCATTCATGTCTCTTCTCTGGCGACCACTTCTGTACTGGTTTCACTCATGTACGGTAAATATTTACACAATTTCTCTAGTAAAGAAGATGCGTGTTACCCTGTCAAAACAATACGCCGGTCCCAGAGATTATTTAATATGTGCAGACAACACAATGCTCCTTGTCTCTAAACCTGTGCCAACAGTCTTCAATTTAGCTCCTTGTTCAGAGCATCGCCCAAAGTTTATGCCTCATAAAGTAGAATAAAATGCAGAGAGCTTATTAGAAGACCGCCCCTTTGATATAGCGAGTCCATGGTATTTGATGGCGATGCAGGCTTACCAGCTGTCACCCTGAATTTTTCTGAAAAACGCTTATTCTAAACGCATTGGACCCAGCTCTTTAGTTGTTGGTTTCAATTTGACCAGCATTTCCACTAATATTGAAAGGTCTAACTCTGTACTTATTTTTCCAATGGTTGGCATTTTTTCATTGCCAACCTGATTTCGCGAGCAGTCATCCAGTCAATCACTCACTGGATTTGCACATTCAATCATAGTTGCATATGTTCGCATGTATTTCTGTAACTAGCACCACAACATCGTCCACATAGCCAACCTAGCGTGACTTATCCTGCAGCCAAGACCTTAACAGTTCATCATAGGAAATGCACTAAAGGTCCGGGTCCAGAACGGAGCTGTACGTCACCTAATGTGACAATCATCTAAAGACTTCCTCCTTGATGTCATAGGATAGTCCGCAGTCCTTCAGAGATCCACATCAGCCTCAGAATCCGCATGAAACCTTTTGATGCTTGAAAATGATTTTCCAACGGGAATTATTTCGAATTAATTTTTTTCTAGAAGAGATTCTGGAGATTTTCTGGAAATCCCTTTATCTTGTATAGTTGCAAATATCGTATATTTCTCACCTTGAGGAACTGCTGCACGCCTCTTTACACAAGACCACTCGCCACCCTTAGATTGTGTCGACGGTGGAGCAACCTACGGGGGTTCAGCCCGTAGTGAATCTTCCCATTACCATACAACCTTAATGTCTAACATCGAAACAGTATACCGTATCCTTTTCAACATTTTGAGACAAAAAAAATTGAACAGTAACGTTCCTTAGGTTTTCGCATTAATCGTATCATTTGCAATTGATTAGCTTTTTAGATTCTTTCAGATTCCTCCATTTCTTCAATTCATGCCCGATGAAGTTTTAGTTATAGTTATTAGGATTATATTTCTATTAGTGTATTGGTGTTCGAATTTCTCGTTTCTAGTAGTTTGGAGCGTCCATTCCTAGGCCTTTATCGCGCTTCACTTTTGCTGGCCACCTCCTGATCTATTTTTTTTTACTAGTGTCCAGCTTACCTTTGTTCCCTGTATCCTTGTCTCTTGATTATTATACATCTGAACATCCAGCTACGTATCTTTCGCAAATATTACCAATGGTCTCACACAGCTTGTGCCTTCTTGTTTTATTGTTACCTCTGCTGCTTCTTTGTGCTTTTCAAGCCTGATTATGACCGTTGATCTCGTTTGAAAGTTCAGATAAAACTCCACGAAAAAGCCCAACACCCCGGAAAAATAAATCTTAAGTTCCCAAGGAAACTCCAAGTCCAGGACACATTAAAGCCATACCAACTGACAATAACCTGAAGAAGGAATGAGTTGAAATCTGGAAAAAATTACATTGCCTACGGATTCTTCTTATAAAGTTGAATTTTTCACTCCAGAACGAAAATGCAGAATAAGAAAAAAAAACCGCACAATGCAGAAAGCTTAAAAAAGAAATTTCATATCAGGACAGACCAGACATAAACGCCCTTGAAAGGAATGCAAAATACAAGTACTCTGACTGGTAGAAAAAGTCTGCCATTTTTATTGTAATTCTCTGAATACGATACCCGAAAGATAGACTTTGAACTCAGTGAATCAGTTGCAGCACCTGCTAAGAAACTTTAGGTGACCTTTCGCGTTTTCATTGTTTGCATTGCTTTGTTATGCACCTTTACCTTGAAGAACGAGCAATCAACCGATTTTCTCATCCAAAATACAGAAATGAACAACATATAGGGAACAATTCAAAGACATACCACCGTTCTCAAATTCTGTATTATCAAATTATAACCCAACATCCATGGAACCCTGGCAATACCATTAAATTTTTTTAGTGTTTATCAGTAGCGAGCATGTTTATCATTGATCTATTTGCAAGGACATTCATTCGTTGCATTAGAGTTCCGTGTTAGGGTTCCCGGTTGAGCAAGGACATTCCCTTTAGTTTTCTGGTGGTAACTTTACTAGAGATCAACCATTGCTGGTCACTAGTACAAAGTAAGCTGACTATGTCCTGTCACCGCTTCATCATAGATATGTTGTAGCTACAGACGATGTTGGAGCTCACTCTGTGATTCCCTTATTTCGGATGATGTTACATAAATGGTTTCATCCCTCAAAAATACTCTGGTGAATTTGTTACTTTTGTATTGTCACAAAAAACGGGTTGAGGTTGGATCCCAGCCTGTCACGAATGACCCTCACATATTTTTAGTGGAATATGCTGCAGATCCCTCGAGTAGCAGGAGTTCTCCAGGAATCTTCACATATGTACAATAAACACATTGAAAGAAATGAAGAGTTGATACCTACACGGACGAAAATCTAGTGTAATTTTACCTCTTCTTTGTATCTATCTTTATGGCGATGACATTTTTTAAGGATCAATTTCCGTTTGGCATCAGAAGAAGACATTCTCTTTTCAATTGCCTTGATATGGGAATCGCCACAACAGAGACAATTTTCTAAAGCTCTTTGGGTCTACTCCTGAACATTAATTTTGGTTGAATCTGCATTAGATAGACATTGACATCTGTCATATTTGAACATCTGATGATCATGTTGACTCTCTCATTCCTGTTTTCAGCCTGGCCACTGTCGCACTCGAACTGCGAATGTTTCAGATTCATTACAAACTCCTTCCATTTTCTCTATGTTGCGGTCACGTTAAGACCGCAACCAATACTTTTTCCATCGCAACATGTACAGTATCGGACAAAAGTTAACGGCAGTACCTTATATTGAGGTTCTGGTTAATTGGAAGCTTTGATCAAAAATCCATTGATGCGCATTTTGTCAGTAATGTAAATATATTTATAAAATAACAAAAATAAAAACTTTTCTTAACAAATCAAAAATCCATTGATGCGCATTTTGTCAGTATTGTAAATATATTTATAAAATAACAAAAATAAAAACTTTTCTTAACAAACTTAAAGAAAAATTCATAAAAACATAAAAATTGAATGGACAAAAGTCTACGGCAGTCAGTGTTGGCTAACTTATACACAAAGAATTTCCAATTAAACCGAACGGTATTTCTTCAATATTTGTTTATTTGCTCTTATTGCCATTCAGTACATGTGCAGCTGCAACTCTATACAGTTTTATCGCTAGTTTCGAAACGTAAGGGCTACAAAATGTCATCGCGAAGTTCAGTGCATACCATTATCAAAAACTTTGATAACACTGGTTTCATTGAAAATAAGCCGCGATCTGGTCGACCGAAAAAGCTTTCGCGCAGAGACACTAGTTACATTTTAAGAGAAGTGATTAAAAACTCGAAAATAAATGCGCCCGATTCGGCGAAACAAGTGGCTATGGTAAGGCAAAAGGATGTGCATGCAAGAACAATTGGGAGAGAATTAAACTCTTATGGGTTTCAAAGCAGAACTTCACGTAAAAAACCGTTAATATCCGCCAAAAATCGACTTCTGCGCCTAGAGTTCGCCAAGGCTCATATGAACAAGGATATTGATTTTTGGAATCGAGTCCTTTTTACGGATGAGTCGAAATTTCACATTTTCGGGAGTGATGGTCGCGTTAAAGTATGGAGGAAAAAAAATACAGCTTTAGAGATCAAAAATTTGACTCCTACTGTCAAGCACGGTGGAGGCAACGTTATCGTTTGGGGGGCCTTAGCTGCATCTGGGGTCGGCAGATTGGCTTTTATTGAAACTACAATGGACCGCTATATTTATAAGAATCTGTTGGAACAACATTTGAAGCCATCAGTTGAGAAGTTGTCCCTTGGAGAGAGATGGATTTTCCAACAAGATAATGACCCGAAGCACACAGCACTTTTCGTCAAGAACTGGTTGTTGTACTACGCTCCCAGGCAGCTGAATACGCCTTCCCAAAGTCCGGATTTGAACCCAATAGAGCACGTATGGGAACTTCTGCAGCGGAAAATTCGAAAAGTGCGCATAACAAATAAAAATTTGTTAAAGGACGCGCTCATCACAGAATGGGAGAAAATTACATCCGCTGAAACTGGTTATTTAGTCGCCTCTATGCCCCGAAGACTGCAAGCAGTAATTGATGCTAAACGGGGTGCAACCAAGTATTAAAGCAGCAAATAATTTTAAAAACTTCGATACCTTTAGTTGGAAATTCTTTGTATGTAAGCCAGCCAGCACTGAATGCCGTAGACTTTTGTCCATTCAATTTTTAATGTTTTTATGAATTTATCTTTAAGCTTGTTACGAAAATTTTTTGTTTTTGTTATTTCATAAATATATTTACGTTACTGAAAAAATGCGCTTCAATGGATTTTTGATTAAAGCTTCAAATCAACCAGAACCCCAATATAAGGTACTGCCGTAGACTTTTGTCCGACACTGTACGTGGTCGGTTAAAAATGTGTCGGGAATTTCGAATTTCCGCTGGCTATGTATATTCGATGTTCAATATTTATGTGACGTTATGGCGGTACTCTATTTCCCCAATTATGCTGACAAATTCGGCCATTTTGAATGTTCAGTCAATTTCTGCTTGTCTTTGGTTTTTGTCTAATCCAAACAATGCGTCAAAGAATCTGTGTCATTTTGGGTGGAAAACAATTTTAAAGTGCGCGGACGCATTTCGAATGTCTACTGTCGTATATAGTGAACCTTGGAAAAAAGGAACGTTTATGAGTCATACAAAATTTTCTCAGAACGGCGTGCCAGACGACCGAGGACATCAACAACAGACGAAAACATCGATAAGGTGAAGAAAAAGTATTGACCAATCGTTGAATTACAAGTCGAAGGTTGCTGAGAACCTAGACATACCATATAAACATAATTGGCTCGTGCTGTTCGAGTTTAAACTAATTATTTGGCCTGAGACGTGTCCCCGCAAAATTTGTACCGCAATTGCTCAATTTAGACCATAACAGCATCGCATAAACATTGCTAAAGATAAAAAGGGAAACTTTCCTTTTTTTGCGTCCAAATATTTCACTTTTGTCGAAAGAAAAGGAAAGTCGAACGGTGACGGGTGAAAATCGATAGCGGAAACAGTTCGCAAAATATAAAGGGGGGTTTTTCTTTTGTTTTTCCAAAATCATATTGCGAAGATTATATCAATTACGAACATTACTACGGGTCGATTTGACTCTGTCCTTGACGACTCAAATTCGCTCCAGAGGGTCATATCTGGTGGCGAATCATTGGTTTTTAGCCATGACGTGAAAGCTCTATCAATCCAAAGCTTTACCAATCCAACAGAAGCTGCCTTGCGAGCCAAGATCGAAAACCGCGCATTTTTATAGATTGCAGGGGCGTGCTGCATCATGGGAAAAGTTGCGTTTTGCACTATGATAATGCCCAACATCACGATAACGCCCACATATCGTTGCTTGTATGTGAATTTTTAACGAAAAACACAAATGATGCCACAGAGGCCCTATTATCCATAGACATAGCATTCTGTGACTTTTTCTTCTTTTGAAACTGAAAGGCCGAACTGAAAGGACGACGTTATGCCATATTTGAGGAGATAAAGACGGCATCAAAGAAGGAGGAGAATAAGATCAGAAGTATTAATAAATGAGGGTCGAAAATTTAAAGATACCGCCGCTGAGTTTAAATTGTTTCTTTACCAAGATTTGGGTAGCGTTGATTGTATAAAAGGCCCATAATATTATTCGTTTGGGATTGACTGCCTTTAACATTATTCTAAAGCTGTTTATCTAAGAAAATTTGTCAAGAGAGTTTGCCCTTCCTTCTCCAAAGAGTCCATGGGCTATTGTCACGAGGCCGCTGCTTTTAACGCTAGCAACTATTTGACTGCATTTTAAGAAAAGCCTTTTTGAGGATTCTACCATGAAGCCACCAACAGGTCACATGCTGGTTTCTTTCGTCTCCTTTTTATTTTGAACAATGGTAGATGCGATCGTAGAAGTTTGTTTCCCAGTAATTTTTATATTCTACAGTTGGCTTACCGCGGCATTCTGCACCCAGTCTGCTGAAATTCTTGAAAGGGAGGCCACTACTAAATAAATACCTGGGATCAAGTGGCAGCCGTTGTCAGCAACACCACTTTTTTGATCTGACATTGTCAGTAGAGAATTGCGGTGTCTGCTGAGCTTGCTTCTCCTACTTCAAGTTTGCCACGCGTGGTGTTCGCCACTTTTTGGACCTTCCATTTTGAGCATTCTGCGCCAACTTCTTTGTTGTGCTTTAAAGGATACAATCTGTAGTTTATATTCTCATCTTAGCTGCAGGATGCTGACGCAGGTAGTTTTGCAGTTTTTTTATTAATGATTCAGCTTTGGGGCCTGTGAGCCATCATTTTTTCGCTTAGGTTTGGAACATGTTGATGGTCATTTTTTCATGGGTGGCTCCCATTTCTTTCAGAATTGACGGCTCGTTCTCTGCCCTTACACCTTGACCTTGATGGTAGTTAAGTGCATCCTCTACGCTACAGATCCCAGTTTTGACATATTTATTAAGCTTCTCTAGAGAATTATGGCGGTTTTGATAATTCCTAAGAGCACGATTCATGTCAGGAGTTTTTCCACAGTCCTGACTGGAATAAGTCAAAGAGACAATTTACAAGATGAACTGTGACGGCATTTTGTTTAGATATTTGAGATAAATTTGATGAGACGACACCAATGCTCTAATCAACGTGAATTGTAGCAGCTATACTTGACAGAAAAATGGTTACTACAGAAATCTATATTCAATCTAAAACTACACTATATTTAAAAACTTTGCAATTTTCAAAATGAAATCTTAAAAATGTGCGTTTGGTAGATTAGACCGTTAGTTTTCCATAAAAAAAATATATTTAAAAATGATGGTAATGTAGTTAAATTGAGATTTAATAAATCTTCTCAAATCTCTTTCAAATATCGTCTTCATTATTCTCAATGATTTTTTCTTGGGGCAGCAGTCCCAGGGACAAAGTCATACATGAAAGTCATACAAACTTAAAGTTCACCTGCCAAGCTTAAATCGCGTTAATCCTTCCTTCAAAACTGAATATTTTTAAGAAAAAAAAACTGTATCTCATGTTTAGTAACAAGTATCTTTTCGGTGCTTCACACAATTTGTTTGAAATTTCAAAATTGAATGTTTTTAATTAATTCAGTTTAAAATATTTAAAATCTAATTATGATAACATTATTTCTAACGAGACATGCTTAATAGTTTTTTCAGCTAATTACATTATAAAGGCAAACCACGGCGAGCGGTTTACATTTCCTTGGCTAAAAATTGACTGAAAACGTCATTAATTTTCTTTCAAGGAAATTCAGTTGATCGTACCAATGCTATTAATCAATTTTAGTTCCTCGGTAACTATCAAAGTAATTGCAAACCATTATATTTTCACGTTACCAACATGATGAACAAGGTATTTTTCTCTTGCGATATAATTCAAGGATCTTTGCTAAGCGAATTAAATTCAAAAAACATGCATTTCGCAAATCGGAAAACTCATATTATCGATACAATTACTTGGCTTCGTGTCTTCTCTAAAATATGCAGAACAAAAGATGTATCATTGTTCAGAACTGCATGAAAAAGTCGATAATTTATAATCTCTCACCTTGTTCATTTCCGTGTCGCTGAAATTCAATGCAACAAAATAACACGAAAATAAGTAACAATAAATTGAGTGAGAAAATTTTTCCTCATTCATGTTTTTTTTATCATTAATTCATTCATTCTTGCGTTTGAGGTCAAAAGGTAGCGTAGTAAGTGGTTTCTTGCGTGATAAGAAACATTAAGACAAGATCCACCAACAATTATTTTTCTGGAGATTGTGAGTGTGAGAATTTCCTCAAGTTGTCGAAGATGAGTCGCAGCTGATGTGAAAATTGGAAGACTTACTAAACCGCCAAATAACATACAACATATTGTGTGTCTTCATGTATGTAAATTGATCTTTGAATGCACGTTTGATAAGTGCATCTGTATCACGTTTTTTGAGTACTTATTTGAGTATTGCATACTTCACATTTACACAGTGGGATCTCTTGATATGGCTGGATATTAAATTTCAAATTCGAACGAGGAAATTCTAAGGTTTCCTCTTCCAAAGCCATACACATCGTCTGCACGGTTTTAGTTGAAAAAACGAGGGAGTATTGGGTGAAATATTCATTTGCTTTAAATGAAATTTATTGCATTAACAACTTCATAGATTCTAATTTAAAAAATTGAAAACAAAAACAAAAAACATTCAATTATTACATAATGGTTATGTGGCACTTCCGTAACCAGATACAATACTCGAAAAAGAATTAAAGCAGCTTTGGAAAGGAATTAAAAAAAATTAATTACGATTCGGTAGCAATTTTCTTATTCAGTTGAGAAAACCAAGGAAAATGATTTTGATATGACCTCCAGCTTTCATTCTGACTTGGCAATTCCTTTTGTATTCAGTTCTATATAAAAGATGAAATGCGTTGGGTGTTGTTAAGAATGAAAAGAACAATCCTTAGTCGTTGTCCTGAGCCGCAGCGAAAATGCTATCGATAATATATATTTTGAGATTACGGTAGAACTAAATTCCAGACTTCTTTGCTAAAGTAATTGCCAGAATTGTAAAAATTCTTCTCAAAAAATTAATCAATACGTCTATAGGAATACATATAATAATATAAATATGAAGTGTGTCACAAAAGTATTGAGCATACCTTAATATCACAGCGCTGCAACGTTCGAGTGCCCTCTACCGGGCATCAATCCAAACGTCAACTCTTCCCACAATGTCGCAGTTTTTCTCCAAACGGCTTTGTTCACACATGGTGGGTATTTATTTAAATAAACGTTTTCGTGTTTCTTGGGTTTGTTTATTCTTAAAAATTACAGAAAAAGTAGATCAACTAACTCGGTTTTGCTTTAATCTGGGAAATATGGTAGAAATCGATCATCGTATCAAGGCATTTGCAAAAACAAAACAAAATCAAACGAGTGACATGAGCAGGTGAAGTATGATCGTACGTCAGTTTAGGTGTGATTCTCGCTCTGGCTGATTTTGACGTGAAATGACACCAGAAAACGTCAAATGTATGTGCCTTACGATCGAAAGGGAATCTGTTGATAGAGAAAGAAAGAAAGAGAGTCTGTTGAATACACGCTAACTAGAAAGTGATCTTGAGCCATCAAAAAGTTTCTTTTTGGAGACTAAGGAATTATATATGAATTCCTAAATTCCTATTTTTTTCAAAATTAAGAAGAGAAATTAAGAAAAATTCAACCTTAAATTGCTAACGATAGAGCAGAAGAATCTTATCGTATTTACGCTCAGGATAGCTTAGAAACAGTCTATAATGCCGAAAATATGCTCAAGAAAATTAATTCTGGTGATAAATTATGGGTTTATAACAATGATCCAGAAACAAAGCGAGAGCGATCGTCTTCACAGTGGAAACGTTCACCAAGGCGAAAAAGGAAGCACTCAAAGGCGAAGCAATGTTAAGACGATATTGCCTTTTTTCTTCAATTATAAAGGTACTCATCTCCCAGGGGTCAAACTATACTTCAAGATTAGAAAGAAAGATGGAATACTTGGAGTTGAATTAAAGCATATATCTATGTTTTTAAAGTTGAAATGATCACTGCAGAAAGTAAAAAGAGTCACTAAAGAGAACTACGTTAAAGTGTTGAAAAAATTGCGTAAAAGGAAAACTACCACAAGTTTTTCAAACGATGTTTAGCTACTCCCTCTTAATAATGGGTCAGCGCGTTTTTCTTTGATTTATGAAATAGTTTATGAAATAATATTGGAAAAAACATCAAGTCGTCCTTGGTTTTGACATTGTTCTTCACTTTTTGACTCTTTTCAACATTAAAAATGGTACTCAAAAGAACTTTCAAAAAGAAACTATTGGAATATTATTGGCGAGAATTACACTAAAGATAACTCCAAAAACTGCAATTCAGGAGAGCTTCAGGAAGTGAAATAACACTAGGAGCGTGTTGTTCTCTCAAATGGATGATAAAGATTTACATCAATTCGTACATATGAGGGTATACACGGGACTTTTAGGATAAACCTTGTATTTTATCATACAATACAAATATTGTTGTTCATATCATTTAAGCACCTTCTGGTTGGTTTTGATTGCGATGTTAAACGAATCCTTGTATAGGGTGTTTCATCGGGCTCTACCAACTTTGAAAGGCTGTAATCTGGCAACCCTATGACATTTTTGACATCTGATTTTACTTAATTACTCAAAAAGGTTCTCCATTTCATCATAAAAAGATTTACAGTTGAAAAACGTATAGAAACGGTGCAATTGTTTCACGAAAATTCGCGTTCTCCGCGGTTAACGAAACGCGCTCTTCGTAGCAGATATGCTCGTTTTACAGAGCCAGACGAAGGCTATATCCGCTTTTTGGTGAATAAATTCGAGAGAATTGGTTCAGTACTAGACATTAGAACACCAACACGTGTGCGACCAGCCAGAAGTGTCGAAAATATTGCTGCTGTTGCCGAGAATACCCATGCGCGCTCAAATGTTTCGGTTCGAAGACGTGGCCAACCACTTAGCCTTTCAACGACCACCACATGGCGAATTTTGCGGAAAGATTTGGGCTGGCACCCGTATAAGATTCAGTTGACACAGGAATTAAAGCCGCTTGACCATCCGAAGCGTAGAAATTTCGCAGATTGGGCGTTAGAGCACTTGGCCGTTGATCGCAATTTTGGTTCAAAAATCATCTTTAGCGATGAAGTCTCGGATGGAGGCTTGTAAGGCCAGCCGCGGCGGACATTTGAATGATGTCATATTCAAAACATAATGAAGTCGAATGTACTTCCAATTGATAATAAAAGTTCCACAAAATTCAAAGCCATTTCATTTTTATTTCAAAACAAAGTTGGTAGTCCTTGTTGAAACACCCTATATAATGAAAACTGATAATGAACACTTATTTCCATCGTTATGCGGACACGAAGTCTCCACTACCGCGTATTTTTTACTTTTGCAATGAGCTTAAATCATGCACCATCTTTTCTTATAATCAAAGGAATCCACTGCTGTGCCTTCTGCAACGTCTAGCGTAACCCTGGCATCAATTATCTCTTCATTATTTGAATTGAAGCCCTTTCTCTGAATCTTGGATAAATAATTGTTCATGAATTCTTTCTTTTGAAAAATTTGAACTTTACATAATCAGGTTGACGACTCCTTCTTCTAAAGTTAACTTATGCTGGTTCGACAGTGTTTTGACCAGAGTATACCACCTAAAACGGCGTCTTCGAACTTTAGAGAGGCGTCAAGAAGCAAACAAAGCGAGCTTTGCAAGATAGAGAGCTTGCACATTAAACGACAGATCACGATGTTCACTAGATTTATCAGCTTAAATTTATGTCAAAATATTTTTTCCCGCATATATCTGAGTTATTTTGCATTTATACAAAGTTTAAGGGAAAGTTGATGCAAACCAAACGTTCGTCTTTGATGGCCTATCTCTAACAAGTTTTGCTTGAAAATACCATTACCATCTAAGACCATCAACCATCTAAGAAATTGGAAGATTGTTCGAAGTATTAGTTCTAGCAAGAAGCTAAGCTATGGTTTTACTCAGGAACGTACTTCAACTCTGGACTTCATTAAGCTGCCAATAATGATTGATTGAGCTAATTACAGTCCTTCTAATTTTCGTAATTTTCTCGTAGCAACGTTTGTATATAGTCTGATCGTTTGACTGAAATGAGGGTCGAAATTGAGGTTAATTTTTGCAGCTCGTTTAATCGAAGTTTTTTGCACTATCTTAAGGTAGATCATATGTTCTCATACGATGCAAAACGTATCATTTGGTCTAAGAAGTTTATGGATTTCGAAGGTAGCATAAAATACATCTAATTCTACCGTAGAACATTCAACATTGATTAAAAACTTGCCAACTACAAAGGATCTGGTAGGTTTTTTCTGGCTCGGTGATGATCGAGTGAACGTTGATCCGAGACGTGTAGAAAAAAGGTGCAATTCACAAACGCTACTAGTTGGCAGTTTTGTCTTATGAGTTAGTTGAGCGAAAAGTGTCGGACACAGACACAAACCTCGTGGCACACTAGCTAGACAAGTTTTCTTAGTGGATGTTCACTCCCGGTTTTGAATGGGGTATGTTCTGCTTCTAAGGAAGGATGAAATCTGATCGTGTTAGTATGGTGGACTCAGAACTCCTTAAGCTTATAAAGTGGACCTTCACTCCAATCAGCATCAAAGGCTTTCTTATATATGAATAGTCAACTTGTCTCTGACCGTTTTGTAATCAGTGGCTCCACTGATACCTTCAGACATGGCTTATAGCTGGTGCACTGATGAGTATTCATGTCTAAAGCCAAGTTGAAAATTTGGGAACATGATATTGTTTTCCATACATTTAGACAGACCGACATTATACTTATAGTTCTGTAATTTTAAGAATCCTGAGAATATTCACCTTAGAGTAGGCCTCCGTAGCGAGGATGACCTCCTCTTCGACTCAAATGTCTGCATTCTGCATTTCTTTATACGTAATTGGATTTACGCTAGCGTGTTTTCAAACATTCATTTGTGATACTTTCTGGCAATGGTTGAATATGAAACAAATTAGTTTATCTGTTTTTTTCTACAGTTTTTTGAAACCTATATTTGGTTGAGTCCAGGAGCTGGATCATTTGGACACTTTTTTACTTGCTCAAATATTTATTTTAACAAAATGAGAGCTTTAGGAGGCTCATTGGTGATGTTTGGATAGTTTGCAATGAGTTAGATTACATGGTTATTGTGGTCTTATTGATCCTTCGGCGCGAAATTTTGTGGTATTCGTAGGACTGATCAGCGAGTGATCCTGCCTGCCCTTACCAATAATGATTTTGAAAACTATTTTCATCTTTCAAAACAAGTAAAAGAGAGTTTAGACCATACTTTAAAGATGACTGACGATACCTTCGAACTTACATCGTAGAGAATTACACGCACGAATCACCTTATAAACTTAATCATGAAATTTCAAGATCCTGCCGAGACCGTTGCTTTGTTTTGATGCACTTTCATCTTTCCATCAAAGAGGACTTGAGAAATTGATACCGAATAGAATTTTTCTCATTGCATTTGCATGAATTTTCCACTGATCGAGTGCAGTTCACGGCCCATTGAGTCTTTTATCTTTATGTCCTGGCTTCAAGTTTCTGTTTTTGAGAGAGTGAAGTTTGAACGAATGGTCCTGAAATTTTATCAAATTTTCTTCGTAGTTGTTTTATTATGAAATCCTCTTCTCCCCTACTATTAGCCGATCACACGAATCGATATGTTATCACATGCATAAAGCGACCCCTTACATTTACTCACCGACAATGCATTCTGCATTATTTCTCACCCTTGTTGACTTGCGGTGCGGAAATCAGGTGAGCAAGAAAGCGAAGAAAACGAAGACAAAGGCTATCTTTCTGATAATATTCAAGTCAATGTTGAAAATTTTAAGTGTAAAATAAATCTCATAGCACTCGTGTTGAGTGTTTTGCTTTTACCTACTCATACGCGTGTATTGAATTTAATCCTTGGCACATACAAGTGCGATTTTCATATTAAAACCATTGCAATTCAATCGACGTGCTCTTGTGTTAGGCATATATATATATATAATCGTAAGCGTGTGTGGTTTAATGGTGTCGCGAAATCGCGAATTATGTGAAGATTTAAAAAACGTGAAGAAAATCGTACGAGTCTACCTTAAACGAATAACATTAATCGAAATACAGCGCATGTAATAGTGCATAATGAAATTCACATGAAAAAGTGACCACCCATGTCCAAATTCGATACCTCATTGAATGAAGATGTTAAAGTTTTGCATTAAGACTTCAGATCCGTGAAAATTGAAACAAATGGTAATGATTTTAAGTGTTTCAAAAGCTGTTAATGGAATATGAGGCAACCATTGTACATTATCTAATTGTTAGGTGGTTGCAGTTGAGTTGCAGTTGACATGGAAACTCACTGCGAAATTTCAGGAATACCTATAACGAAACTATTGTAGTTCCTCTGTGTTATAACTATTTCTTTTGTAAGTGCTATGAGAAAATGATTTTCATTACAGCATTTTATTTTGAATTTATAAAATAGTGGTAAGGCTGACTTGCATGAAAACAGAGAGAAATGATTCTCTTTACTTGATTTTAGCTCAGTGGTTAGTCTTAGTCAATATCAAGTGAAAAAATTCAAATAGTTTCAAAAAAAAAAGTTATAAAATAATTCATTCATCATATATTTTGTTGGGGTTCAGAGGCGGAAACTATTAAAGCCTTTAATCTTGGACTCTCAATGCCTACCTTAAATTAGTCTACCGACTGAAAACCTGGGCTGTCACCTTCGGGAATTGGCCCTAAACTGTGTCACATTACTCACGACTAGGCCTCTTTAGTCTCACTTAGTAAACCCTATGAACCCTCTTTCAGTAAAGATACTTGGAAAAGAGAGTGCTATCCACTTTCACTCTGCGACATGAAGCATACAAAGATACTCTTCTTTGGATGAAGAATCACCACAGCGTCGGACAATCCTCAGATCCATTTGTGCTCTGATGCTAGAATAATTTTCCCTAACTTATTTTAAAAAAAAACTTGCATCGTTTTTCAAAACATCTAAAGGAAGCCCTGTCCACTTTTTACAATTATAAGGCGTGAAAGACGTCATCCGTGATCCCGGTGCCAAAGAGGAGCCATAAGACCAAGTCTTACCCGTTTTATAAAGCTAAGACTTTAAAGATCCGTCCAGGAGTTGCGTTAGATAGTAATCATTCTCTCAAGCTATGGCCCAAGGTCCCGGATTAAGCGCACCGTTCGCCTGTCTCATACTTACCTTGTCGACTCATCTTGCCAAAAACCGGACAACGTTCGTTTCTCCTCTGATAGAGATTTCTCATTTCTTTTTTTACTTCTAACATAGAAATAACCTCTTCCGTTTTTTATCAAAAGTCTCATCCTCTTGATTCTGAAAACTACCGACTCAGACACAAGGCAGGATGCAGATGAAACCCGTCGTTACTGCACACACAGTCACTTTTTATAGGACTGCTTCAAAGGACCTTCAGTTCAAATTTTCGGAATCGCATAACAGCTAGCAGCAAGTGCGCTAATTAATAGGCGTGTCATGGTCACAAAAGTCTTTCTAGGTTTTTTATCATACGGCTGAGTGTTGGTTACGAATCTGTAGCCTTATCCACTAATCCTCCGAGTTGATAAAAGATGCTTGACTTCGAGTCCATCATCAGGCTATATCATCGATGGTCAGTTCGCCAAATGGTACACGTATGATCTTCGGAGACCCCCTTCTTGGTCAATATGAGAACCTCAGTTAATACTAGCGCAAGGCTCAACCCACCAAAATCAGTCTTAGTTGTGCCGACTGAATGTTGCGTGCAGCTACTAATGCTGCTACTTAATCAGCATAACCGATCAAATGCAACTGACCTGATGATGAACAGCCTCAAAATCTCATACGAGACATTCCAAGGGCTTAAGCTAAGACTGGACCCTTACGGAGCCTGGCACGTCCATTCTTTCCCCGCGCCCAAAGTGTTGAGTGAACTAGACGAACTTCAGACTCTTGAGGTAGTTCCAATTTGGCCACCTCGGCGCTCCGAAAGATTTCAGTGTGTTGAGAATATCAATCCATTTAGCAGGATTGAATACAATCTTATGTTGAGTATAACAAGTAGTAAGTTTAGTCTTGACTAGTGATTGTGAGCTTCTTCCCGGTTAACCTCATTCAGACTGTATTTCTGAAGAAAAAGATCTGATGATCTGATGAGTCTCTCTCTGACGTGCTTCTCAAAAACTTTCCCAGGAGTATAAAGTATAGATAGATGGTAGTTTCGGATTACCCACCTCTTTGCTGATCAGCAAAAGCCTCGCTTCTAACATTTTGGATAAATACCATACTGTAAGCAGGTGTTGAATGTGCTCTGTGGTAAGTCAGGACAAAGTTGCTAGAAGAGTTATATTGTATCTTCTGCATGGCGTTTCTCACCATGTTCGAACTGCAAACAAGACTTATCTCACTTGAAGGTTTGAAACGAAAAAGATTTATTGGGAAGTGAGGGTCGGACCTCCCGCGTTACAAGCACATGACTTAATCTGCTTGGGTCTTTGTTTATATCTACGTTGATGTTCTGACAGAAGTGAACCTTTCTTTCGTTTATCACTATTTACATTTACTTTCGCGACGCATCCTGGTCCCTTGAAATTGTTTTCAATTTCTGCAGATTCTACTGTCCACCTGCTGTGTACTGGCTTATCATGTAGTGACCTTCATTGGGTCGCTTCGTGTTGAGTTGTACACTCCCCAATTTCGTGGGCTATGTATTGATGATCGCTTGCCGAGTAATGAAATAAGTTGTCGAGTAATCCTTTTCTGGCCTCAATTAATGCATCGCAGGTTTAAGGGAATCCCAAGCGAACGTCATAATTGACGTGATCTCAAGTTGACTAATCTGGCGATAAGTTTGTGTATTTCCAACGACCATGGACTTAATCGTAGCAGTCGTACACGGCATTCCCAGACAATTAGCCGCTTGAACATTGATAGATTCCCGGTTCGATTGCCATGGCAATGAAGTTACCTCCAGAAACAATCCGATATTTCGTGTTCGTAACAGCTACCTACAGTTTATCGAGTTGTCTTAAACAGAACGAACCCCGAACTAAAATTTTGGCGTTGCCGATTGCATCCTTCTCATTGTAATTCTCTTCAGAAGTCACAGCCGGTCGGCTCCTTTCTTCCCTGCGACCTTATCCAGCTAATTCTGTGCCGTTACCCTACAATGCCGCATGTCATGTTATCGAAGACAAAGAACGAACATGGAAGCTTGTTCTTCAAAACTTCAGCAAGTGAGATATATGACTCACAAAGGAAATAAACAAAGAAATGTAATCCAATACTTTCATTTTCGCAGATGTTCAATATGTATCATAAAAGATATTGATGACTAATGACGATATTGATGACTATTGAACATCTGCATTGATTCATTTAACTTTTGCAACATTAGCATAATATTATTATAAAAGACCTGGATCAAGATTAAATAGAGCGGTTCATACATTAACAACCCAATAGTAAACCCGGTTAACAAATTACAGTTTATTTTTTTTGGGAGGTGAAGGCTTTTTACGCCCTGAGTGTCGGACTCCCCCGCTACCGGACTACCGACTAAACACCTCCCCTGTCACACTGAGAAACTAGCCTGGAACTGTTAGTCACATTACTTCGGACTAGGCCTCATTAATCATCGGTTAGCGATCTCTTCAGGGTAAGGGAAATCTCTCTTTCTCCACGGATGGATAGGAAGGAGTTGCGATTGTAATATTGCGTTACAGAGATGTTCCCTCCCTCGCCAAGCGATCCATTATGTCCTTCTTTATAATGAGTACTGTCCGTACGTAATGCGTCACACAGTTCCAATTTTCCTTTGTTTGCCTCATTTTTCCCGTTAAATTTTCTGGGGAAATTACGCCAATTTTCTCCGAGAGATGCGAACGGAGTCTTGTGAATCTAATACACGTAAAGAACGTATGGCAGGCGTCATCCGTCATCCCCGGGCAGAACATGCAAGTTGGGGATGATGTCTTTCCCATCTTATACAGGTAAAACTGAAAAAACCCGTGACCACTGAGTAGTTGCGTCAGATAATAATCAGTCTCACCAAGCATTCTGTCGAACCACGGCCCCAAGTCACTTATCAGTTTGTCACTTATCGCGTTTCGTTTTCCCATGTTTGCTGCCATAAGGTTAGGGTTCTTCTCCGTTCCTCTCGGCTGACGGTTTCTCTCGCCGACTCCCCCCTACGTGAGTATACACGTTTCCGTTCGTCTGCAAGTAACTTAATTGGAACCACCCTCGAGATTACCAGCACTGCACGTTCAGAGACAGTGCGGTATGCAGTAACTATCGGCAAAGCTCCTTGCCTTTGCAACTGTGCCAGACGCCTTCGGTGCGTCTCTTTACGAAGAGCGTCAGCCCAAACCTCGGGGCCATACGAGAGCACTGACACCATTGCACTCATTAGTAGACGTCTTTTGCTCGAAGTTGGCCCCTGCGTGTTGGCCATAATGCGGTTTAGCGCCGATACCCGCACGGAGGCCTTATCCGCTGTCGCTCGAACCTGCTCGAGCAAACTCATCTTCGAGTCAATCATCAAGCCAAGATATCTGATTGATTCTTTTGACTCGATGATCATTTCCCCCACCCGAACAACAAATTATATTAATAACCCGTGAAGTGTTAATATTTAATACAATAAATTATAATATAATAAATTATAATCCGTGAGTTTTTCTTACTAGAATTGAAAGGAACGCGGAAGAGTCCATAATTTCAATTTCTTTTGGGTTCGTATTGAACCAAAAACAAAATTCGCATGATCAGGGGAACTCGAATCATAGCTTATTGTCACTTGGCTAGTGACTTTTTGATCTTCTTCCTAGAACGTGAGACAGATCTTCCATCTACGGACTTTTGGTTTTAAACAAGATAGAACAGACTTTATGCACTTTGCAGTTCGGAGAAATGCGTGCGAAGTCAAGATAATTGCAAGCAGTTAGGATCACCCTTCGCGAAATTCTGTTGACAAAACAGTCGATTTTGATTTTCCGTTTGGTTAGGAGTTGAGTTCATCATATATTGACATGAACGAAAAAAGTACCCCACATAAAAATTATCATTTTAATATTCCCACATAGAGCCAGAAAATCCCGTGAAGCACCGAAGACCACGTATTATCCATTGATCCTTCGACATTAATCCTTCTTATTTCTATCGTCAAGCCATAAGAAGTAAAACCAGCTGGGCCAGTCTTCATTGAAGTCGTTGTTAGAGCTACTGGTGAAGCTTGATCCTTGGAAACCATCAGAATTCAGTACTTTCAACGCTTTCTGCGTTTCATTTCATGACGGTTGATTTCGTCACGAATGGTCAGTAACCTTCTCCTCTTCTACGCAGCACAATATAATTAATCAAGAACTGTTTGAAAAAAAAAAGATAATCCTCTTTCTCTTTTACAAAACGTAGTTCTGGTAGATACCAGCTATCGCATTACCAATACAATATCTCGCTCGCTTATACGTGCCTAAGAACACTAGCAAAAAATCCTAGAAAATAATCTTCATGTGACTAAGGATTTAACATACGTTGATGCACGTACACTAGGAAATAATTAGGCAGCACAATACAAAAAGTTGTGGGACTTCGATTTAGAACTAACGTCCTAAGATTTTTATGCACGTGTTGTTGAATTAATTTTCAAATTGAAACGGATGCTAGACACATGTCGTCGATAAATTCTAGTGTGTAAAATGATCATAACAAATTAGATACTAACATTGTTTGCATTTATGGTTAATTTAATTTTCATATCTTATAGCGTTTATAATTTAACTTGGTCTGAAAAAAATTTACTTATACTGATACCACACTTTAGCTACAATCAGTGCTAACACTTTTGACTAGCTCCCAACCTTCGAAGATTCAAACGAAATAAATGGAATTTCAAATGTATTGGTAAATTTTCTTTCAGATTTGCTTGACACAAGTATGCCTCTGTCTAGGCTTTTGTGGTAAAACACAATACAAATACAAATCTTTTTGTGATTCTCGTATCTCTGAAAAGTCGTAATAGTCATAATGTGACCTGGCTATTGCATCTTCCATACTTTGCATTCACGCATACCTCTGGCTCGCCAAAATTAGAGCTCGTAGTTGTTTTGAGTATTTTTTAAGTTTTAAGTTATTTTTTTAAATTTTGAAGTTTCATGGAGAAAAAACATTCTGGTCAAAATTATTCACAATATTCTCATCGCTTTCCACTACCTTTGCCCATCTTGCAGGTAGCATACGGATACCGCTGTAAAAAATTCCTCATCTTTTGATGCGATCGAAAAATCAACCCAATTTTTCCCTTCTTCGAAAGAATTGAAGTGCTCCGAAGCAGTCTTTGAAGTGCTCTGAAGCAGTCCGAAGGAGCAATGTTCAGTACATACAACGGGTGAGGTAAGATATCCCGCTTCAGAGGCTCCAAAGTCTCCTTCTACGTCAACAAAATTTTGCCAACCGTTGCCATTGCTGAAACATAGCTTTGTCGTATCTTTGGCATATTGGGGGCGTTTAAGCTTTCATGTTCGACTCAATCACATCAATTGTTGTTGATAACGTTCTGCAGAGATAGTTTCTTTAAGCTGGAGTAGCTCATAGTAGATCACTCCGAGTCGGTCCCATCAGATGCACAGCATTATGTTCTGGCCATGAATACTCCGTTTGGCCGTTGAAGTTAATGCATAGCAGGGCTTAAGGCCGAAATACAATACTGCGAGATTGCGATACGAGAGACTGCAGCAAATGTCAAGCAGTTTTCGTAACATACGTTTGTATACGATATCATACAATGATTGCGATGCGTCGATGCGAGGCGAGAAATATTCGGAAAATCGAAAAATCCTCGCAACGAGATGCGTTCACGTTTGTCAGATGCTATGACATGACGATGGCGCTTAAATGAAATTTGAAATTCAAACGCGTTCATTACTTTTTAAGTACTAGGGTTATTCTGAATGAATTTTGAAGAAAATTTTCGTGCATCCTTATTGAGGCTTTTATTTGCCAAACGAACGAAAATTCCAAATTCAAAGCTTATAAAAAATCAAAAACAAATGCAAGCAAATTTCATTTAAAACGTCATGAGTTTGACATTTGTCATATGAACATTATTCTTCCTCGCATCGCGTGCATTGTAACTTGAAATTGTTGCGAGGAGACAAGCGAGAATCAGACCGCGCTCACGCATCGCCGTTTCGCAATATTGTATCTGGGCCTTAACCCCACGTTTTGCAGTGCTTTGGATTTAATTTATTAAATGGTATGGGAGCAACCTCATTGTTGAAACTCTGGACTTTTAAAGAGAACGTAAGGTTCGCCTTATTTATTCCTTATCTATCTTTGGCTGTTCGAGCGTGGACTAAATCTATTCGTTGCAGGAAAATTTCAAGGACTTCCGACTTTCAAGTTTGATGTAGTAAAAAGTCACAAATGAGCCCTCTGCCCTTATCGATGTTTTAAACGTCTCTTTTTTTTAAGCCAGAGAGCTCGATTGTTACGGACTTCATTAATGATTAAGTTTCTTCTGGTTTTCAGCAGCAAAGTCGGACAAAGTATATTAACAAGTCCATCATAACAGTTTGAGTCAATGACGTTGCAACATACAGAATTATTAATTTGTATACTGTCTCGAAAAACAGGATTCTGCTGTGGAGTTTTGGAAAAGCTTTTTTTTTATTTTATTTTACTATTATTTTAATTATTATTTTATTATTTTTGTTTATTATAAGACTTTTTAACCTTTTACGAGACGATTCTAACCTTACGCCCTTTTTTGTGGAACTCTCGGACGCTCAATGTTTCTAGACTACTCATTGACGCATTATCTGTCAACTTGCGAACCTAACCTGGAACTGTTTGACACATTACTACTAGATATTGCGTTCCTATGCCCACAGGTGGCCCTCAGATTCTGGGAATCTCTTCTCTAGCGAGAAGGACAGGTGCGAAAGGAGTGCTATACAGAAGAGAACTCCCTATCACCCACCTCTGCTAGCACTCCATTATCCCTATTATTACTTGTCAGGACATAATATATGAGCGTGATGTGCCACGCGATTCCGTTTGTCAATTGTTGTAAGCATTTCTTCAAATGGGGTTCCCAAACGAGCTCTCTTATTTCACTGAGGAGGTCAACCTTCAGCTTAAGCCATCTTTACCAGGTAGAATATTTTTGGCAAGCGTGATGCAACTCCACAATGATAAACACGTAGTTGGTGGATGGTGACCTACCATACTTGTGCAGACAAGACCGGAGTATCCATACTCGCTCAACAGGTAGGTCAAGTAGTAATCAATTACCATCGATTGAAAATGGCGTCAGATCACGGATCAGATATGAATTCCACCTTCCCTATGTTTCGCGCTCCCAGCATTGTTGCTAATGAGAAAGTGTTGCATTTCAACCCTCGTGACCTTTATCTTCTCTTCTGCTTCAGTGAAAGATTTTCTCCGCTCTCTAGCAAGAAGAGAGTATTACCCTCGCGATTACTTTTATTAGGGAGTATTACCCTTGCGATACCCGTGTTACCTGTGCTAACTGTAACTCCTTTCTCTGAGTGGAACCGCATAGAAAATTTCAGCATTTGTGTAAGGAGTGGAGGGCACTTGAAATGAGTTATGATCTTTTTGTTATAAGGTAAAAGGACAATATGCCCCACCACTCAAATGAAATATTTACCAACTGAAGAATTTTCCAATAAAACCTTGACTTATGCTACAAAATATCATAGAAACATTGATTTTTTTCAACGGCTTACAAACTCCTAACGCACCAATTCATAAATTTATGCGAGTCTTTTATTTATGGTTGTTTAATCCACTCATGGGACGGCACATTTTCATTGCATTTCCATGTTTCCAAAGGAAAAGTCTAAAAACGTGTTGGCGAAAACATTCTTCTTTGTCACGTACTCAACACCAACGAATATCAATAGCAGCGACATAAATAGGGACTCGGTCTACAGCAACACCAACACGTTTCATGCATCATCAATGACAATAAGAACGTTTCCACTTGGGTCGTAATCCAATTACACCAATTGGCCTCCTGCAAACACTGTCCAGCCCTAAACAGGGTTCGTAACGTATTTGAATGGTGAATTTCAAATGGTTCGGACCGTTCGATTGTGTTTTGTTCGGAGACGGTTCTAAACTTGCGTAAATATCGCTGAGAAGTAAATAGCAATGGCGTTGCTTCCGGTGTAGCTATTGTGCCAGTGCGTCCACGCAAATAGGAGCGTGGAAAAAAGTGCGAGGATGCGGCCGTCGCTATTTGACATAATCCACTATTTGAAAATTAATATACCACATATGGCGATGGAAATGCAGTGAATGTGTGGGAGCGGTTGAAAGTTAGACTAAGAACATATGTGAAAGAGTGAAAGTTATTACCAAAATATTCATCACATGCGTCTGGCGTCGCTGGTGCCGTTCGAAAATTCTTTTCATGGATTCCTCATTTGAATGAGAAAGGTAAACTTTCATCAGTTATAACTATAAATCTTTTGTTCTTTGCATGTCCGCTGATTTTCGTTTTGTTTTTGTTTTTTTTTTCTATACAATTAAAATCACTCAATGGACCACATTTGATTCTGAAAGCGAAAGTTGTCTTGGAACGGACTTCCAAATACATGTCTGTGAAAGGAGCTGCAATCGCAGCTTTTGTTAGACCAATGCTTATATTAGATGACTGATTCGGACTTATTTTTTTCTTTGTATGCCCAAAGAAAGCTTTGCAAAGAAATTTGTAACGGTGCATTTACAAAGAACTCTTTAACATAACAAAAGGCGGCTAAAGTTCTTAGCACTGCTCAAAATAGTGCTTCTGATTAGCATTTCAAACAAAAGCCATTTGCATTCTGGCTTACTAATGTATGACTAGAAACTACAAGCTTAAATATAAGTGCGCCACAACACGTTGCACATACCATGCATCCATTTCATATATGCTCACATATGCACGGAATAAATTCTTTTTGGAATGATAAAGCCTATTCAATTCCCTAATTGCATTCCTTATGGGTTTATTGACCAGTGGCAGCAGGGGCCATTCGGAAGCCATCTAAAGCGTTAGTAGCTCTACGTTGAATTGGAGTCAATGGTCAGTATCCGATGAGCACTTTACGAATATCATGGTATGACCTAGAAGAGAGACACATATGACGGGATTGAACTTAATTCTGTTTTATACCCTCTTGGACATGACTCGTGGAAATGAAGTGGGTTTAAGGGTACTTAAAATTTTATTGAGACTTTACCAATTTAGAACCCTCGTTGACGGTGTGTTTGGTGGATATTTTTAATTCAGCAATTGTACTGATCTTGGTTGTAAAAGATATTTCTAGTTCTCAACATAATTACTATTCTATGATGGTACTTGGATTTGTAGGTTTTAATTTGATACCAACTCAGATCACAGGAAGAAGAAATTACAATTACTCTTGTTGACTGCAAAACAAACTCTCAAAAAGATCTTCCAATGAGACTTTTGTTTCAACACGGATTTTGTAGGAATTCTAAAAAGATATCCCGGTTGTTTATTTGATGGTCATTATCGGTTAGCTTTTATAGCCTTCACTGGCGTATTTAACTACTATTGCTGTCTTGGCCACAACTTACTTCGAGTCCTTGCCTTAACGAGACCAAATACCTCGTTGTCCAATAGTTCGCATCATAGACCTGCGCCTAGGAAGATTTTACGTTGCCACCACAGCTCATAAACGTTAAACAAGTGAAGCTGATCAAAGTAGTTCTTAATTTTTCGGTGCATTTGTGCTAAAAAATAAGGTTATACGTATATCTGCTTGAAATCGAGACCAGTTGCGTAGAAAACGAGAACTGCAAATTACCCAAAAATATTTCAAGATTGAAATTTAGAAGCTACTGATATCATAAGATGCAATCAAATAGACGTTTCTGATCTTCACGAATGCTTGATCCATGATCTTAATGTAGTTTTGCCGCACGAAAGTCCAAACACCCTCGAGGTGGGTTCTATGATTTAAAATTCCTTTGATTCAATACACTTGAAATTTCTTCGAGATGCTTTGTACGGTTTCAAATTCTTTGGACTCATTGCACCTAATATTTCTGTCCAAACCTGTCCGATTTGTATTCATAACTCTACATTTGAGTCATTTTTCACCATCGAACTCTACACATCCACAATGGATAGAAGAGCATCCTCTCATGAGTGTATCTAATCAGCTATCAGTGAACTTAAAAAGGTATCATTATAGCTACGATCGAGAGGCGTCTCCGTATCGATGTCCTCATCAACTTCTACATTCATTAACCAGCCAGTTCAGGCAGCAGAAATAAACCCATCCAGCGATTCGGTAAATCAACAGTAGAGTAAACTAAACCTCCTCAACATCTGCAAATTCCTCCTTGCAAGAGGATCCAGTTCCCTTCACGCCAGAAGGCATCAGTTTCACCAGTTTCTGTTTTGAACCAAATTCGGTGACTTCTGTAGAATTTAGCCAGCATAACTGATTGTCTGAAAAACATTCCGAGAGTGCTCTGATCACGTTTTCCTACCCAGCCTTCCAAAACCAAGGTACCACCGCTAATAAATCAGCGTGCAATAGTAAGGAATATTGGAACAGTGCGTTATATAGGGATACTTAATTCATGGAACGCTGGACTATCCTGAATGATATCCATGATACAATTTTGACGTAATGACTTAGGGATCTCCAGGTCATTGCACCACAACACGATGAGACTTATTCAGATGATGCGTTGCAGAAAATAGCGCAGACGAAAGGTATCCGAAGCTCCGGTTCGTTGCGAGCAGGCTTTCAAAACTCTGTAGGTTAAATTCCCTCTTACAAATCGATTGGCGTATCCTTAGGTCTAATCCCTCATCGGATAGACGTTAAGCGGCCTGCTCTAGAATATCCACCTGGTTTTTTATCACAGAAAATGCCGGTTGGTTTTCAGGTCGCTACTAAACAGTTAACCGCTTCGAAAGAACTTTCTTCTGCACCATGCTCCGCAACTAATTTATGGCCACACGAACCGTGAAGTAGTGGAGAAGCAAGGTAAAAACCATTCGAAGTATCCCACGTAAATATAGTGCGGATTTTGATGTGGTTATGAACACCCATCTTATAGAACAATCAGTTGGAAACAATCCAGGAGTTAAGGATTAACCTCTGTAACAATATGTTTCAATGTTCATTTCCACCATTCTCGACTAGCACCTGGGACGTAAAAACAAGGTGCCTTTCGCCTTGACAACATCTCACATACATACAGCGCCTCCAAGTTGATTATCCCGCAGATATCCACAAAATTCTGCACCTCCTACATCCCAGCCACTGACGGTAAGATAATCAGATATACAAAACCGGACAGATCAGACATTGTAGCTGTAGTGGGAGTAGCAAACCACACGTTCTGTTGGAACCGTCAAAATTTTAACCACAGGTTTCATGGTCAATGGAGCGGAAAGTATCCTGCAGCAAGATGGCTAACAAATGCTCCGAACTGCTAGAAAATAAAAAAAAAACTGGCGGTCAAGTGCCCACACTAGCAAAACGAGCTCAAAGCTCAGCCTATCATCAAAATTACAAAAGTAAGTTTTGCCAACCTGGACTCAATACGCTACTACTGCGTCCAAAATGGCCGTGATCGAACAACAAAAAACAACGATGGTCGCATACTCTCATTTATCATGAAGAAAGGATTGCTGCCTATTATATCCTTTTTTAATGGCAATATAGGTCACCATTTGTTTTCTTCTTGCTGAAATAGTTCCATCTGCTTGCGGAAATAGTTCTCTATCGAGTCTCCAATCTCAGAATCCGTTGAGCTACTCGAATGATTGGAGAAATCATAACTCCCCACACTTGATATGGATCACAAAACCCTATCCTGAAGAATTTCTGACAGTAGTTTTCGCAAATAGTCTATGGAATAATAATTATAATAATTTATTTTAATAATAATTTATTTTGTCCTTACGCTACGCCATGAAAATGTTCCTTATCATGCCAATTGTTCATGCACAATCTTGTGATTGCGAATTTAATGGCCACATTTCTGGGCCCAACATTAATAAGGAACTGAAATCACGATGCGTTCTTACAAGCGATATCCAGTAGTTATATCTAATCAGAAGTGACTTATCATTAGATCTATACCAAATTATGATTGGATAATTTTGAGGTTTACGCAGAAAAGTTAGTTAGAAAGGACTAATTATGAGATATATACCTTATATTTGTCCTTTCCGATTTGGAGTTGTTATTTTTAGAATTCATTTATTTTTGGGTTACACTGCTACTTCGACCTACGTTGCACGTTAGCTCTCCGCATCCAAAGTCAACCAGGTCCACCAATGTCCACCAAGTTAGTCTGCAGATGACTCCAGGAGAGCCGTCAGTTCCGTGGTTGCTATGTTTTCCAATTCTACTCATTGATTCTGCCTGAGCCCAGTGGAACATTTTAATGTTAGCCGGATAATTCACCAAAATCCCCAAGTTCTGTAACGAACTGTTGCATCAGATTAGCAAAAACACTCTAAAGAAATTCTATTACACTTTCTCCTTCCATTCAGCAAATTTAGCAATTTTTTGTCACATCACGGTTACAATAAATAGTCAAAAAAGTCTGCTTCAGTTTCCCTTTCCACTAAGCTTGTTTCATCCTTTTGTAAGTTCAGTCGTATTTATACCTATTCTGACACCGTTTCTGTGCCTCCCAAGGAGTTTTTTGGTGATTTATTCCTGGAGTTGTTCATGTGACACCGAGCAGGTTCACTTATCCTGCGATCGTTCTCAGCAGAGTCGATCTCCTTACACAAGCTTCATTGAGCCCACATTTACTGCATTTTGACTGGTTGAACCAACACTTGCTAGTTCCTTAGCCCTTATGTTTTTCCAACAACTCTGTATCCATGAATGCGCGTTAGTTTTAATTCCCTACGGTGAGATGCAGTTTCAAATGCCTGCCGAAAATACTGCCCTAGCTTTGAGGACACGTGGTTGGAGAAAAGTACCTACAGTCCTGATTTGCTATCCAAGAGGATTCGTTGTTTGCTGTCAGGTTTCTTGATTGTCATTTCTAGGAGTGCTTTCATTGGAGAAATATCATCATTGCAAAACTGTGGTGTGACTCTCATGGAGCTTTGGTTTAATTGTGGACAGAGTTATCAACGTAGGTTTGTAAGTTTTAAGGATATTTCCCATTATCTTGACATATACAGAGGCAGAGTAGTCATTACCCTTAAATTTTCATTAATTGGGCTCTAATTTCAGGCTTTTAATTCAAAAACTGAGAGCACTTATAATTTAACTGGCCTCCCAATCAGTCAGTGAATCTATCCGCATATAATAAGCTTTTGGCTTCCTTGTCGACGAAGTTCAAGAAATTTCTTTTTTTGAAGGTTATTTCGAGCTCAAGGAGCGGTTTTTTAACTATACGACTTCTTTCCCTTCCGAAATACTTATTTGCTTCCTTTTTGCAAGAGTCATGTAAAATGTGGTCCAAAGCAATTCTTATTTGATCTTTTCCAATGATAAGTTAAAAAGTTTACGCAAACTATGTTGGAATTTATTTTTTCATAATAAAATGCTTCACGCTATAAATTGTGTCATTAATAAGATGAATTATTTCTGTATTTTTTTTTAAAAACTCAACAGCCCTATACGAAACTTTGTCACAAATTTTGTAAGTCCGATGACGTTATCGAAATACATACACATATTTTTTGTGTGCTAAATCAATTATTAGCTAGTTTTAGATCGATGATACTTAAATATGGTATTGTATATGCCACAAATTTTCAACTAAATCATGATCTGAAGAACTTCCAGGCCAGCCCAGCCACACCTGTTTGGAACAAGGTTTGGTAAGTTCTTACGAATCCATACTTCTTACTTCTTACCAATATTACTTAGTAACTTAGAACTTGTTCACGGACTCCATACAAAAGGAGAATATCCTTGCAAAGTTCCCCGTTCCCTGACACTATTGTTTCTTCTTACTGTTGATATCGCCAGCTATCACTATTTCCAGATTGAATCTTGG
Source organism: Stratiomys singularior (assembly GCA_954870665.1). Taxonomy (NCBI): domain Eukaryota; kingdom Metazoa; phylum Arthropoda; class Insecta; order Diptera; family Stratiomyidae; genus Stratiomys; species Stratiomys singularior. The sequence continues at coordinate 21,972,979 of OX940881.1, read as the reverse complement.
ATCTGGTTTGCAAAGATTATCGACAGATAGCTCGTCCTGGTTGTGCTTTTTTTGGAGGTTTGCGTCGAAATTTACCCACAATTTATGCAGGAATAAATCGTTGCCACGACAATTATGTTCCTGGCCATTTTCGTCTTTCAAGACTTTGTATTTGAGTCGTTGGTAAACATAACAGATCTTGGAAGTTTCTTGATCTGTTTTTGAAATACTCTGTAAAGCCAAGGGTAGATCAGTATGTCACTGCACCGTAGTGTTTTACATTTTTCAACTCAATTTCTGCATTTCAAAGGACTTATTAAGTCGCTTAATTTCTGATCGAGCACCTTTATCGTGGTCATTTTTCGGGTCCTTATTTTTAATTCAGAAGTGAGCAGTGATGGTCGACCACTCCTTTCCTTCTACTGACATTAATTTTTAAAAATTCAATATTTTCAACATTAAGAGTAATATTCTGGTGATTTTTGCGTGAATGCAGCCCAAATAGCATTTTATAGTGTAAGAAATCTTTTACTGATGCTGGTAAAATATACATAAATTAGAATAAAATTAATAATTCTTTTCATTGCGCATATTTCCAGATGCGTAATTTGTCAAATAATTTCAGAATCTCTTAGGCCATCCTGTAGTTTCTATTTACGTTAATTACACGTTTTCATCTAATATCTAATTATGATATAATGACGTATACACAGTGCATACGAGGTTTGTTCAAAAAGTATCGTGAATTTTGAATTTTCGCGGGCTTCGTATGTTCGATTTTTAATGTTTTGGTGGCGTTATGTTGGTACTCATGACCCTCATTTATGTTGACAATTCCGGCCATTTTGAATGTCCAATCAGTTTTTGACAGTTATTGTGCGTGGACGTGTTTTAGCTTGTCTTCGACTTTCGTCTATCTCAAAAATGGATCAAAAAATTTGTATTAGATTTTGTGTGAAGAACAACTTTAAGTGCGCGGATTCATTCATAATGTTGACTGTTGCAAACGGCGAAGCTACTTTCGACAAAAGCAACGTTTGTCAGTGGTACAAAGTGTTCTCAGAGGGACCGAAAAAAGCACGCCAAGTTCGGTCGAATGTGAAGATTTTGCTGACGATTTTCTTCGATTGCAGGGGCGTGGTGCATTATGAGTTCTTGCCGCAGCGTAGAACGGTCAATAAGGAATATTACCTTCATGTAATGTGCAATTTGCGAGAAGCAATCCGCCAGAAACGCACGGATTTGTGAAAGAACAAAAATTGGCTTTTGCACCATGATAACGCCCCTGCTCACACATCATTTCTTATGCGCGAAATGCCCGCAGCCACCGTATTCCCCAGACCTTGCCCCCTGTGACTTTTTTTTGTTCCCGAAACTGAAGAGGCCCATGAATGGACGACGCTACCCCACGATTGAGGAGATAAAGACGGCATCGAAGAAGGAGCTGAACAAGATCACAAAAAATGATTTTTCGAAATGCTTCGAGGATCGGAAAAAACGCTATCGCAAGTGCATAAAGTCTGACGGAGATCACTTTGAAGGGGACAAAAGAGATATTCATGAATAAATAAATAATTCTTGAAAAAACATAAATTCGCGATACTTTTTGATCAAATCTCGTACAAAAGGTTCATTGGTGTACACAACGCGTCAAAACAGTCTTCAAAGGAATCCTTCTCTCAGTTTTGTTTAACTCAATCTCATCTCTCGCTTCTCAAGAATGAGAAGCTGTCTTCATTTTAACAGTGGCTTTAATAATCTTTGTTACACAATGCAAATAGTTCCCTGAAATCAACCGAAGTTTTGCGTTTAGCATTTTATTAGGGGCTTAAGGATATATTCCCACCTAACCATATTTCAAGTGTATCTTTAACTCCCTTTTAAACTGGCAGTTGGGGCTATCTATTTTTTTCTAAAACAGTGTCAAATTATGGTCTTTTATCATCAAATTTTAGATCCAGTTGTGCATAATTTATGATCTAGCTATTATTTCATTAGTGGTTTGGTTGTACCTTCAAAACTTGAGGAGAAAATCTTTTTTATTTTGATAATTAAACATTCTTTAGTCTATTAGAAGGGCAACTGTAGAGCTACTCGTCCAATACATGCTCTCAGATTGGTTTAACTTTTATGAAAATGTAATATTACTTTTAAACTACAAATTTTATTAAATTTATTAATATGATAATACTAATGGGATACACATTAAATAATTTATAAAATTTTTTTGCAATTATTTTTTATTCATTTTATTTATATTTAAATATTATTTTTTTCGGCTAATTCCCCAGTAAATCCCAATAAAAGAAATTAGATACCTTGTTATATAAATGGTTATGACCAGACAGAAATTTCCATGAATGCGTATTCCGCAAGACTCGCATTCTCCTCCGCAAGAATATTGAATGTAATTGGGCACTACGGACATTATCATGCCTGAACTATCGAAGCTTGATCCAGTTTCTATCTGTTTATCCGCAACGCTTGGTAGGATAGCTCAATAAACAATGATCTCTCTCGATATGATTAACGTTCAATACAAAGCACTCAATTCTTATCAAGGCTCATCGTGGTCCCTGGATAGGAAACTACCACTAACCATCTATTTTACTCGTGAGATCATCTCGTCTCCAATTATAATAAAAAAAATTAATTAAATAAATACGAATTGAATGTAAAAAGAATAAATAAAATTATGGTTATTGGATTTTCCCACCTAGACTAAATTTGTGTAGTGATTAATGATAAATTTCAAAAAAATCAATATCGTTTTAAAGCCAGGACTGGCTCAATATAATTAGACAGTGCCAACAATTTTTTAGATGTTCGTTGATTGCCAAAACAATCATTTAGGCAATCAACTCGATTGTAATCCGATTTGGTTGAAAAAGGTCGTTAATAAGCGCAACTAATTAGGAAAATTTGAAATCAAAGCTAAATAGCAGTGCGACTTAATTGCAATAAATTATATGAATTTGAACACAGAGCTTGAAAAAGTTTGAAAAGTTGCAAGACTTTTCGATCAAATGATTGCTTAGTTTTATGGTTTGTTTTTAGCATGTGATAACTTCTTTCTTCATACATACATGTTCACATTTGTTATCCAATAAAGGCGCGGTGCGATGCAATTACTTCGAAGAGGTTTTCTTCGAAGAGCTTATAAGGTTTAATACATGATTATAAGGACAGATGATCTACACATACCTTTTAAATAAGGTGTAATAAGTGGAATCATAATTAAAAAGGAGTAACAAGGAGAGAATTACAACTATGCATTAACCTGCGGAATATTTCGATAAAACATCCAACAAAATAATAAATATTACGGCAGTGTTGTTTTTAAAATTATAAACTGATATTTAACTATCTATGAAACTAATATTATAAAATAACAATCGTAAATATTTTGCGGATCTGGTTCAAGGAAACTTATTCATAATTCCAACAACATATGAGCCTGCACCCTTCTTAAATCTGTCCTTTATGCTCGATCCTGCTTTCAACATGAAAAGAATCAATGAAAATTATATTGAATAGATGGATATCATAAAAAAACATATGAATAGTAGTAAGGAACTCGTCTGATGTGGTCCTTTAATATGGAAGGATTTTTTTTTAAATTAATGTTAATTGTAGCCGGGATCTTTGCTGCATCAGGAACACAACATGTTGCTTATATTTCATCCCTAGCTGTTTCCATTCTGCTTGGAATGAAATCTATCGCGGAGATCTGAATATACCTCCGAAGATCGACACAAACAGACCCCAATAGTTTACCCCTCTTTTGAGAAATATATTAGAATACTTTATTCCTGCGAATTTACAATGTTATACGGAATGGAAGAATTGAAATTTCGTTTACCAAACTTCATGCACATTTCCCATTCAGAATACTTATAAGTCTATTCTGTTATCTATGGTGACATAATGGGGAAGCCACCTAATAAAAATTTCTTCAGTATCAACATTTTCGATTCAAGCAAAGGATTGCTTTAAACAATACATAACTTACAATTTCCCATTATTTGGCTGGACTAGTAACAAAAGGAATCACTTTATCCTGGGATCGATAGAAATCTTATCATTTTTTTACTACAAAATATTTACGCTTACTAAGATTAGCTACACTGAAAGTAATTTGAACTAAGGCAACAATTTCTCTAGTAGGTCCATTTGACTATCAGGACTAGATTGAGGATGATTGGCGATTTATCAATCATTCTCAGTGTTATTCCGATAAAAATGTCCAGCAAAATCTCATCAATTTCGCTGAATAGATCACTACTTGGCTTACTCAATATTTTGGAAGCAAAAAACATGCAGCACGACGCATCCATCTTCCCCAGTACAAAACATGGAATTCTAGGACCTCGACCTTTCAATCTGAGGCTAACTCAACCGGAAACATTCATGCCAGAATGTTGACCCTCAAGAGCTGGTTCAAGTAGAAATCAATCTCATCATACGAGACCATTCATCAGCCAAACCGATTATTAGTGTGTTGTTCCTTTTCTGATCATCAAAAGCGTCAAAACAGCACGAATCTTGTACTGGAATCCCTTAGTAACACCCTTAATCATATTTTCAATGTTTCAATTTTTCTGTGTTTTTTCAATGTTTTCAATTCCTTCTTAGTACCAAGCCACAAGCCAATGGATTTACCATGTCGATGTCGAGCGCAAGATGCTTGTAGCACCGCTTCAAAACAACCCGCGGACCCTCGATTGTTTCCTACCATCTAGAATTGTAGGAACATCCTTTGATGCTGGTCATCTGCAGAACCTTTGGCTTTGGAGTCTTTCTTGGCTTCATAGACAAGCCGGTTTCTTCTATATTCATGTTCTCTGTTTGTAAAATTTGGATTTCCCATCGATGTATCATCGTAAACGTCCTCAACAGAAGTGGAATGGATAGGAAAAAGGGGGTAGAATTTTGTTCGTTATTTCTCCCTTTGCGCAAAAAGTTAATAACTCAGACCCCATGAGATCCTATTCACCAAGTTTTGTCACCGATTGGTTTTGCTGTCACTGATAATTCGGCGAAGATCCTTTCAAGTTGACAAAGAAGCTGCTAATCTGTCACATATCTGTTCCCAGGTTCGTATTTGCTGAACTTTTTGACACTCTCTTCAGTTTTTAGTGGTTTCACGACAGAATTAAAAAACACACTCTGGGAGCATGCCGTGCCGAGGTCTTAACAAACGAAAGGAACATTTGGAGGCACTAAATCTGTTGCTGTAGATCCGTTGCTCGCCGACAAAGGTACAGGGAGCTTAAATCGTGCCATTAGCACATCAAAAACCTCTCAATGAAACCTTCCTCAGTACTCCATTGAAATGTCAAAGACTGAGGTTGTTGGCGTCAGGATCTCCAGTGTTTATACTCCGATTTCTAGCCGTAGGTTCTAGCGTTCAAAAATGCTTCCAGCGCAGCCACAATGATGGGAAGTAGGTGCGTAGACTATATTCAATATGACGCCCCGACTTCTGGATGCCATGTCCAGGAGCCGTTTGCCACGAATATTTGATTGTGACGTGCTCCATCCGATCAATTAAGCATTGAAGACAACTCCGAGGAGCACATGATTCATTGTATACTCAAAAAAAAAACAAACGTCCTTGAAAGCTTTGACCGTACGTTGTAAAGATGAGAACGATTAGCTTGGGATTGACTCCAATACTGTAAAGACAGCTCCTAAGAAACATTCTCAAATGTAACCATTTCTTTCCCTCCTGGTTGAATGTTTGGTAGTGAACATTGCACGGAACCCAGATGTTGGCTGTACTGGATTCTTCAGAGTACCGTGTTAGTGTAAACGGGATGCAATGTTGCTCGCTATGCAGCATCAAGTCAGCTTGTATACGCATCGAAAAATTTTCGAACAGATCCTGCACATGTATGCTCAGATGGAGAATTATTTATAAAAAGCGGATCGATACGGCAGTCATCCGGTTTGCTGAAAAACTAACTTTGCTTTAGCCTTGTTTAGTTGGAAAAATCGACACTTGCCTATACCTGGAATATGATTCATTTCGTCTGAACTCTGATCAGACTCTTTTGACTTCATTAGTCGTGCCTTTTGTTTACTTCTACCTTTTGTGCCCAATCTTGCCACAATGATAACACAATGATCTCCAATGGTTCTTCTTCAATTCTTTTGGGTTACGCCCGTATACGAGGGGCTTCAAAAAGTAGAGAAGAATTGGTTTTCGCCTTGTTTGACAGATAACGCAACTGATCCTCATTTTACACTTCGCACTCAAAGTTGTTTGACTTCCCTCTCTGTAAGGCCATGCGTTCATCCTAAGTAATTCAACTAAGTTTCGTCATCCTCAGTACAAGAAAATGATTTAGCATATTCTATTTCGGGAAGATTCGTAACACAATAAATAACGCTAATTTGGAGGGACTCGTGGTTCGAGTGAGACCATGATTGCGTTTTCACCGCGGGCAATTTTGACAGCGTCATTGCACGCTTTTTTGTTTGTTATATCTGGTTTGCAGGACGCCTTACCAAGTTGGTCATACAACGTGGATTGCAGTTTGGATCCCGCGCCTTCAATTTTTCCTAAGACATATGTGTAGGGTCTACAGTGGGTAGTGTGGATCAGGAGTTCCAGTCCAACAATATTCTGCTTCCATGCTTCCTGATCCACATCCGATTTGCATTTTGCTGTATGTTAGGGTTTGATGCTTTGCAAACAGAAAACCTCTGTTTCGCATCTTACTTGGTTGCCTTAAACATTGCCGCCTGGAAACTCTCTTTCAACGCAACCCATACCGTCGATGCTACGTCCTTATACCTCTTCCCATATCCCGATACTGATTTCTTGAACTATACGACAATCTATTGCTGGTATTACAAATAGAGCTGACCGTGGTTGAGTCGAAGTAGTGGTGAAAGTAGGAATTCTAAGTTTTTCAACCATTTTGCTTTTCTGTCCGGGGAGTTCATCTGACTAGGATTATAGAAGTCCCTGCTCTTTTTTTGCTCTATTTGATCTATTGTGTGCTTGGTTTTCATACTTCGGCCGAATGTGGAGAATGAAATCTATCTGGAAACATCCTGGTTACACCTAGTTTTCTCTGGTTCTCTGGATGATGCTATTACGTTTTTCGAAGTTTTTGCGTCCTCAATATCTTTGATTTTGATTATTTGCTAGAAAACATGTCTCATAAATAGCTGCTCGGAGTCACTTTATTTGCTCGTTTATGTATATAGTCACCTTCGTAGTCCCGTGGTTTTCATTGCTAAGAATGGAATCCTTGTAAAGGTTGGCAAACCAGGCCTTTTGATAACTATAGTAAAATGGAGAGAAAATTCAACATAGTTTGGTTTCCGTGCAATTTTACGAACAAGTTTTTTTTTACGAATTTTATTTTGTAAATAGAGACTCAGTTTTTAAAATCAGTAATAAGATAGCATTAGTCCTTGTTTGTAATTTCCCATATTCTCAACAAGGCTGCCAATTTATTCGTTGGGTGAATCATCTCAATCTTCCACCAATGCCAATTCGAATACCTGAGTTTTGCTGTGAACTAGATATTGCTGCTCAGCTCTTTTCCTTAAAATGTTGTGGTAAAGGTACTATGTATTTTTAATGGGAACATGGGCGAACTACGGCAATTGACCCCATCTGAAATAAATTGAGCCATCCATACCACACCATGCCAAAATTGAATTTATAGCACTAGCAGATATCAATCAAAGGATGTCCGTTTTCTCTGATTCATGCGTATAAATTTTACTGCAATGCCATAAAAATGATAAAAGAAAAGAGTGGTTCAAAAAATTGTAAATGTAAGATAAATAATTTATCGTAGGAGCCAGCTTATGTTGTCTTAAGTAAAAAAAATTATTCTTTACGTAGCCTTCAGGAAGAAGAAATATTTTTTTTGCCTTTAAAAAGAGTCCAAAAACTTTTTTTTTGTTATTTTTTTCTAATATTTTTTTATTTTTAATCTTTCAGACAATGTCGGCCTACTCATCACTATCCCAGCACATAAATTTTCTAGCCCTTACGTCACCCAAAGATCGTTTTGATTTGGTGGATCTAATTGGCGAAGGAACATATGGAGAGGTTTATAGTGCGCGAGTAAAAAAGACTGGCCAACTAGTTGCCATCAAAATTTTAGAAAATATCGTTGATAACATTGAAGAGATTGAAGAGGAATATTTGGTGCTTCGTGACCTATCCAAACATCCTAATTTACCGGAATTTCTCGGCATATTTTTATTAAAGGGCAACATACAAGAGGATGACCAGCTATGGTTTGTTATGGAGGTTAGTAAAGATTTTTTTCGCTTAACAATGAAACTTAAATAAAAATGTTTATTTTATATATTTAAAAATAAGTAATTTGCATTGCAAGTTTGTACAATTTATTGAAACATTTATAATTCAATTTTCACTAACCGAACAATGTTAATTCAAGTTGCACGCGATATTACTTCAAATTTGCGTGAACGCGTTCGCTACGCACAGGATTTCAATGAATTTGCGTCTTATATTTAAGGCTTAATATATTCATATCATTCGTATCAATCAATATTATCTGCAGATACTATAAGAAACGGAATATTAGATGAGATATTCGCTCATGCATAGCAAAATCACTTATCGTATTCATAATCGGATAAATCGAGTGGATCCAAGACCAAAAATCCTTCACACGTACTTAAATACGAAGACATGTAGCTGCAACGATTTGCATGCATATGAATACGATAATTGCTACTTCTAACAAAATTTTCAACTACCTCCTGAGGAATACTCGGTGGTGTACTAGAAAATCGCGTGCAAACGCGATTCACTTAATTTGAGACTAATTCGATTAAGAAAATCTTCAGCGGGCTTAAAGTTTCATCATGAAATATTTCTTCGTTTCATAGATAATTTATATTTAACCGTTGGTCAACAAAATATGAATAATAATATCGTTTAAAAGATGCTCTTGTATGACTCCTTAATTGAATATTGAAAAAAATGTAGGTTTGATCACTAATGAGACTTGTTCGATGTCTAATATTGCATTTCTCTATCTAAATACAAAAGATATTCCCCGAACACATCGAATTATTGTGAATACTTAATTAAAGCTCTTTCATCTTAATTAAATCTTCTTATAACTCTTTCCATTTCATACTGTTGCAATAGGTTCGTTTGCTTTCTATTATAATGAAGTTCCTAGAAATGAAATCATATGAGTACATATGCATTTTAAAGTTTTTTCTTTATCTGTGGGTTATATTGAATTTAGAAAGTAAGAAATTAAGAAAAAGGCAAAATTCACAAAACAATTTCCAACGAGAAAGATTTAATTTATGGTATAACTTTTCTTAATCACGATCCACATATGCCATGCGTTAACTTATCTCGCAGGATGTGTGGGGTCCATGCCCGTCTGCATTCCTTTTCATTGGGAACTTCATGAGCAATTAACCATGATAACCGAGCCGATTGACGATGAGGAGAAAAAATCATAAAAATGAGCACGAATACTGGAGAATCAAACTCTCCGATGGATGGTATGAGACCAGCGGACTTTCAGGAAATTAAAGAACTTGTACAGATACTAAACACTAATAATTTAATCACCCGGCTACGATACGCCAACAAACGTGACTCTATAGAAACTATCAGATGATTTGATACAAAAACTGATCGACTTAACTTACTCTATCTTTAACCTGCGAAGGTTCCCAAAGGCAAGGAAAACAACAATCGTCAATGTTCTGTCAATACTAGGGAAACCCTTACATTTCCCCAAAACTAGCGACCCATAAGACTGTTATCCTCATCAGGCAAAATTGTACAAAGGACAATACTCCAAAGATTGTCAGAGGTTATATTTGGAAACCAAAGTTATCGCTGAGGAACAATATGGCTTCATGCCGCAGCACTCCACAGAACTCCAGCTGACAAAATTAGTACAAAACGTACGAATGTCAATACATACAAACATCCTTAACTGAATCTCTGACAAAAAGCCAACACACTGGTCATCTGATAGAAGGAAAAGGCCATAAAATATAGACTTCGGACTCAGCAATAGCCTGAAGGAAAGCCTACTTAATGCCACAAAAAACCTAGACCTCTCTTCAATCCATCATTAAACTATAAAGAAATCCATCGTTCACAGAAACACTCCACAAGATTACAAACAAACATACCAGCTGGCGCAAATTTTCCCAACTATTTAAGAGAAACTACGTCCCACAAATCCAGCTCAAACCCGAAGAGAATATCGAAAGCGTCCTAGAGCACCTCAACCATATGATCAAAGAATGTGGCCGGGCTACCACGCAAGTTACCTAAGCGACTGGACCTCCACATTTCAAGACTTCCTCAGAAAAAAAAGCAAAACGAGATTGGCTACTAACAAGATCTCCGCAAGCAAAGGTAGAACTAAGCCCGGCCACTAAAATTCTAACAACACACCTGAACAGGAGAGGAGCCAAAGTATCGATAATTTTGCCGCAGGGCTGAACCACTGAATCATGACACACGCTATACTATCTGGAAAGTAACAAAGGAAATTAAAAAAGCAATGCAGCAGAACACACCAATACTAGAAAAAAATAACGTGTGGTTCAACGAGGATGTAGCAAAAGCGGAGGCATTCGCGGAACACTTAGAACAGCTTTCAAGCCCAACATAACAACTGCAACAAGCCCAACAAAAATACAATAGAAAAAGCCAATTCGTTTTAGCTATGCATCAATTCTGTACAAAATACAAGAACTGTACCCCAATAAAATTCCAAGCAATGACAACAACACTGGACAGCTAATAAAAGCTTTACCAATAAATAAATCCTTCGCCTCAACCACATTCCAGCCCAATGGAAGCTAGGATACATATTCTTCATACCGAAACCCGGAAAAGATATATTTAAGGTAGAATTATATAGATCAATTAGTCGACTTCCTGTAATACTCTTCAAACTGTTTGAAACCATGCTCCCAGGCGAACTCCAATACCTTCTAGATAAAAACAGAAATTTCATCCCCCTTCACCAATTTAGGGGCCAGCTCAGCACCATCGAGCCAATCCACAAAAATCTTTATAGGATAAAAGACGCTGTAGAAAACAAAGAAAACTGTGTCGGGTTATTCCTAAACATTCGATATTCGATAGCATCCGATAAGATGAACCACAACGGCCTATTAACCGAAATTCAGAGTCTCCTCCCGAGAAAATTCTACAACATATTACATAGCTATCTAACGAAATTCAAGTATTTCGAAATTTCAAGTATACTACAACAACTAGCAAGGCGCGCCAAATAGAAGCAGGAGTCCCCCATAGAAGTGTGCAAGGACCGGTCCTCTACCTAGTATACACAGCAGATCTACTGCTGGACAGAGAAGTCATTACCACGATGTTTAGAGACGACACAGTGCTAATATTTGCTCATAAAAAAAACCCCAACAGCAACACAGTTTTACAAGAATACCCAAACAAAATTATAGACTGGACCAACAAGTGGGGCATCATCTCCGATGAAAACAACAGAGCAAAAAATTCAGTCTTATTCCGCCAACCTGTCGAAATAAATCGCAAAAGGTTAAATTCGCCAAATATCTTCGTTAAATATTTGGGCTTGCACCTGGATCGCCAGTTGCCTTGAAAAACGCACCTACAGAAAAAGAAAGACGTAGTAAACACAATCTTCAAGAAAATGTAGTGGCTAATCAATAAAAAGGCAAAACTAAACCTAGATACGAAAATAGCAGTCCATCACTATCTGACTAATCTGGACCTACGACATCCATCTCTCGGGGGCAGCGAAGAGATGACATATCGACACTATCAGGCAAAAATTATCAGGGCAATAGCCGGCGCACCGTGCTATATGGGCAATGAATTCCTGCTCAGAGACTTAAGAGTGAATGAGGCCGAAGGCGTAAAAGAAAAACTAAGCAATACTTACCTAAACAGGTGAAAAGAACACCCGAAGAAAACGGCTAGAGCCATTCTCACAGCAATAAGTTGTGCTCACATGAAGGAAAATTTCCGAATAAACTACGCAAAAAGAAAGGCACAATCAAAAATCGCCCATATATATAACAAGACCCAAAATAAGACTACAGATAGAAAGCAGCCAATATGGGAACAATGAACTCAAAAAAATAATAGTGAATACCATTATCATCAACTCAGAGGACATCAAATCAGAATACATAGAGCTCACTGTTATCATCCTGACGACTGAAGTAAGACTTTCCTTCATATATCAGATATACAAATACTAAAAAGAGGTCTCAAGAAGAAATACAGTAACAACATCGCCCACGTTTAAGCAGCTATAGCATCCAGGCAAGAGGCGATCGGCAACAAGACCGGACATCATGGGTAGCACACGCATCTTACAGCATAACAATCGCCCAGATAAAGAGCCTAACAATATAATTCTACTTCAGGTTAAAATATTGAAACAATGTATGCTAGAGCTATGTAAGGTAAGAGTCAAAGAAAATCGCCTGGTGATGTTCGACACGATAAAAGCATTCTACGAAGTCTGTCAAGCGGGACTAATATTCAAAATACACGCTCTTCACATAACCCTTGCTAATAAACAGACGATAAGCTCTTTCGTTCAAAGCTAAGCCTTCCGCATCAGTATCGACAACCACGTCTCCAACCTGCGACTAATTGATTCTGGAGTCCCACAAGGATCGCTACTGTCACCCATGCTTAGTAACCTCTACACGGCGGATCTTTCATAATTTCCCACAAATGTCAAATTGTCCCTCTAAGCCGATGATATTTGTTTATATTATATATTCAGACAAGAAGAAGTCATCTCTCTAAGCCTGCAATAGTCATCAACGTGCTTATGAGATAATTTCCTAAATGAAAGGTAACAATCAACACAGACAGAACTCCAAACATTTGCATCACACGAAGAATACACCAAAGACCGTTTAACTAAATATGGCGAACGCTTGCAATAGAAAAACGACAGCCTGTCATAGCAATAGACATAACACATACAAACAAACCGGAGACTAGTTTCTGGTATCCCTACATCCCTATTCCCCCAGTGAAATCAAAACGGATGCTACTCTACGGCAATATTGATTTTTGCCAGATGACGAAATCGTATTGGACTTCAATCGTATCAGAGCCTCGCTCTGAGGAGAATCTTCAGATACCCTTGCTAAGTAAGAAGCATACACACACATAAAGAACTACGATAATGGAACGTTGACAAATATATAAGGGACAGAGCTCTTAAACTGTTTGAAAAAATTAACAATCATGTTAATACTACGTTGGAGGTCCTAAAATTCTAAACGTATTAAATAGACAAAGGTACAAACTATTACGACAAATAATTGACTGAAAAGATCACCACTCCAACTGAGGGCTACATTTGGACAAGATTAGTCCCAGAAGCGAGAAGTGAAGCAAAAATGACAACCCGCCCCGAAAAATCCGCGATTTTCCAGCCCGGACAGAAGCCTTTCGAGGCCTTCTAATGACAAAAAAAAATTCAAAAAGGGCAATGGGTAAACTTTTCACTTTTTTCAAAAGCCCGTATAAGAAGTTTTATGGAGAAATCCCAAATACGGTCCAATAAAGAACAATTTATATTATCATTATTTTACTTATAATGTATCCTTCTAATACACGCTCCATGCAATCCTACTGGAATGAGCGGACAGCAGATGAAACAACTCGCTATAGAGCTTTTCTAGAAGTGATCCTCGTTCAATTCTGAGAGTGTAAAGAACTTGTAAGGACAAAACATAGGAACTACTCATCAAACACCTTTACCGTCGAACTGAGGCCTTAGCTTGGAACCTTTAGACAAATTACATTGGAGTGGACTTGGTTTTCCTGTGCGGTTACAACGGAGGAAACTAGAATCGCCTTAAAAAATGATTCTCTGTTAAAACGATCAGATTGAATCTATCTTTGTTGTTAACGCTTTCCGAACTTAATATGGTACCTAATTTCTGTTGTGGAAAGATTCGCATATCTCCTTGATAAAGATAGACGTCTTTTATTTTATGAAGAGTGATTACTGCATTTTTGAGTGAGTAAAATATGTCACTGACATCATCCTTCTAAGTCAGATACCTTACTCTTTTCTTTTGCAAAATTTAAATGAATCAAGTCCACTGAAGTTGTCAGTCCTGTAGGTCTCAATCTCCCCATGCTATCCTCTGGTTCTGATAATAAATTTCGATAATTGCCTAGTTTCGATAATCCACGGGCTTTATTTTCCATTCTCTACTATAAGAACAAGACAAGTGCGATAGTCTGAACGGGCTTGGTTTTGCATCGCCCTTATTTTCACGCACGTAAAATTTTTTGTTCTGTAACAAGTATCCCGCTGACTCTGGAAATATTCACTCCATGTCATTGCAACTTTTTTCAACCCTTTTTTCTCATAGCAGCTCTATGCTGGTAACATAACCGCAAATTTTGGACCCGTATATCTGCATCGACTAAATCTTGTAATGTCATCTGCTTGTTGCGTTTATTCATCCTTCGAAGGGGATGGAAGAAGATGGGTAGTAGCCAATATACCCGCAGCAACACAAACAGATATTAAACACAAACAGATATTATCACGAACACAAACAGATATTATCCTCCTTTGTAAACAAGGATACTTATTTTGAATATATCAGCAAGCTTCAGTACTTTGGTATATAACTCATAAACTATTTCCTTTAAATACGTCGATACTAGAATGATAACTTCTTTCTTCTTCATGATAATCGCTTCGATTTTGACATGAATATACACATTCTATGTTGTACATGTTAAACTGTTAATAGTTTGAATCGCAATAAAATACCATATGTTTCGCTTCAGTAACCTTCAGTACAATATAATGCATTGGTAAGTCATAGCCTACCCAAGAAAAAATACTTAGGCCTTGGAGCCCCATCATGAAGAAGATATACCAATACCCTTTGCTACATAAAGCGAGCTTTGCAAGATAGAGAGCTTAGAAATTAAACAACGCAGGTGAGTGAAGAGATCGCGAAGGCTAGTTTTCTAAGCCTATGTGTAAAGGGTGCTTTTTAAGGGCCTGAGAAATTTAAATAATAATACAACACAGACATATTGTTGGATGAATTTTATATTATTATAATCTGGTAGAGGATTTCATGGCATTTATTTTTTAAATATGATTTCCGGTATATTTCCGTCGTGGCTACGATTTTTCGTAGCCACGACCAATTCGACCACGAAGTCCAATATTTCATTACTTTTTCCAATAAATCTTACAGTTCAGTGTCAACGATGGTTGGAATCGGCATTTCGGCATCTTTTTCAACAATTCACGCTACAGCAGCAATATTCTCACGCACATTCCTTTGTATTGTTGATGGTATTGAATCGAAAAGATTAAAATTAGTACGATAACGATCAAAAAGGTCTTTAATTGCTTGCTTACTAGGCCGATTATGTTGACCGTAATGGACAAAGTGGTCAATGACCTTCGCGAACGGACTTCCACAATCAGACTGAGCAGAAAAGTCAACACAGTTTGACTTTCTCAACTGTCAAATCATAGACAAAAACAATTGAAACTTCTTATGCAGCTAAAAAAAATGCCCATTATGAGTGAACAATTTTTCTAGTGGAATAGCACATGTGAATCATTGTAAGGAATTCGGAGGTGTACAAACACTTGGGACTGGCGTTAGGTACTAAGAAACGACAGATTTACTTCGCTGAATAAAAAAAACTGTAATAGTGAAAGTATTTGCATCCTCATACTTCCCTTTGGTCAAAACGTTGAAAGAATTTCCATAGATCAGATTTTAACCATAATATTACTTATTCTGAAAACTGAAAACTATCCTAGTAGTCATAAACCTGGGATTATCCTTGTATCGCGTAGATACAACGATTCTACCTTATGGTGAAGTTTTTGTAATTCAATTTGATTAGAAAGGAGTTTGTAATCGATTTGGTCGTGAAGTGAAAATATCTTTGCTTTTGCTGTAAGAAGTTTTTCATAAATGTTGAGGGGATGCGAGAAAGAATGTCGCAGTCTAAGGCAAAGGGAATGTAAGTGTAAGCCCCCGACCTAATCAGGGATATTTATACCTGGTCGAATGTCTGAATTATGTAATGATAACCAGCCAATTAGACGCGAGTCACTGTCGACAACTCTCGTATTATTCACTCTATATTATACTCACACCCAAAAAGGATTTTGTTTGTACGTGCTAAGATTTTCCTTAGAATAAATGAATACATATACGCTCATTATAAGCATGTAGCTAAGGAAGAAGGGCCGACTTCACCATGCATCTTGAGCCTGAAAGTAAATGCAGAACTGTTTTCACTGAATCCATGGTTTTCCAGCTCTGCAACGGTGGGTCCATCACAGATCTTGTCCATGGGCTTCGATTGAGAGGAAGTCGCCTAGGAGACCAACATATTGCATACATTCTCAGGGAGACCCTCAAGGCTTTAGTTTTTCTCCACCAAAATCATTGTATGCATCGCGATGTTAAAGGTATACGTGTTTGGACATTCTTTAAAAATATGTTACGAACGATTGTTTTTTGGCAGGACATAATATACTCCTTACAGACTCGGCGGAAGTCAAACTTGTCGACTTTGGTGTCAGCTCTCATTTGGCGGCTACATTGGCACGAAGGAACACCAGTGTCGGTACACCGTATTGGATGGCTCCGGAAGTTATAGCGTGTGAACAACAGCTGGATCAATCATACGACTCAAGATGTGATGTGTGGTCAGTTGGCATAACGGCAATTGAGCTAGCCGAAGGAGAACCTCCCCTCTGTGAGCTGCATCCAATGCGAGCTCTCTTTCAAATACCTCGTAACCCTCCGCCAAAACTAACGCGACCTGAATGCTTCAGCGTGCAACTAAGCAACTTCATTTCAAGTTGTCTGGTCAAGGACATGGAGCAACGGCCATTTGCCCGCGACTTATTGTGCCATCCTTTTTTGGAGAATGTGGCATCGTTTGAAGACAAAGTTAGGAGAGAGTTGAAAGCTGAAATCCATCGGCAAAAGGCTGAGGGTAGAGTGACACGCCAAGCTGAAGTTACAACCAAACATGGAAAGCTCAAGTCCGATCGGAAATCCAAGCCTCAAAAAATCTATTTTGACGATCTGGCGGCTCTGGATGTCCTAACAGAGAGTGCGATTGTCGAGCAGCTGTCAAAAAGGTATGATGGTGGTCAAATTTACACCTACATTGGTGACATCTTGGTTGCTGTGAATCCTTTTACTGATCTTGGACTTTATTCTCACCAACATCAGAAACGGCATGTTGGTAGAACTCGTTCGGAAAATTCGCCGCATATTTTCGCTGTCGCAGATGCAGCTCACCAAGCTCTCGTGCATCAAAAACAAAACCAAGCAATTGTAATATCAGGGGAAAGTGGTTCTGGGAAAACGGAGAGTGCTAACTTGTTGCTAAAACAATTGGTGTATTTAGGAAAAGTAAGTTGGAAAATAAATATGTCCTCAGTTATATTTGGGGAAAATGTGATAGTTTCTGCTGTCGAAGATTTAGTTTTTGAATAAGGAATATTTAAGAAATAAAAAACAAATATTTTTTCTTATTTCATATTAATAGGCACCTAACCGTTGTCTTGAAGAGCAAATCCTGCAAGTCAATCCTATAATGGAGGCTTTCGGGAATGCACGGACTGGCATCAATTCCAATAGTTCCAGATTTGGGAAGTATCTGGATTTGACAATGACGCGAGGTGGAAAGGTAACGGGTGCTAGAATTTCTGTGTATTTGCTCGAACAGTCTCGAGTAGTGCAACAGGCTGAGTAAGTCCTTATTTGTATTAAATGTTTTTCAAATTGTGTTGAAACTTTGAAAATAATTTTTAGAGGGGAAGGAAACTTTCACATTTTCTACTATCTTTATGACGGCTTGGAGTCGGAAAAAAGATTATCCGACTATCATTTGGACTTATCATTTCGAAAAAATCACAAATATTTGGCTCCAACCCGAAATTCAACATCAAAGAATGTGGAAAGATGGCTACAATTGACGGCAAGTTTTAAGCTATTAGGATTTCGGGACGATGAATTGGATGCAGTTAAACGTGTGCTGGCAGCTATATTGAATCTCGGAGATTTGGAGTTTGGAGAAGTTTCCTCCAATGATAACACGGACCCTAAGGCTCGAATTTTGAATCCTGCTCCCGCTAACCGGGTATCGAAGTTGCTAGGAATTGAAGCATGTGATCTACTAGATGCGTTAACATCAAATTCTGTTGTTACGCGAGGTGAAACTATTACTAAGAATAACACTGTGCTAGAAGCAGTCGCCGCCAGGGATGCTATGGCGAAAGGATTATATGGAAGATTATTTGACTGGATAGTAAATCAAATTAACCTTTTACTATCATTCAATCGTCCTAACCAGTGAGTTTAGTTAATTCCTTCTTGGTGAAAAAATACTGTACAAAGTCGTTTCCAGGCAAGAACAACTTTCTGTGGGACTTCTGGATATTTTCGGCTTTGAAAATTTCCCCAAGAACTCCTTTGAGCAACTCTGCATAAATATCGCAAATGAACAAATTCAATATTATTTCAATCAACACATTTTCACGTGGGAGCAACAGGTAAACCCCTTTAATTTTTTCCCAGATCAAGCGAGTCCTTTGACTGAAGCATTTTTCCCCTTATTTTAAATTCGTATTTTCCCTTTATTCTAGGAATATTTAGCTGAAGGAGTTCCAGTCGAAATGGTTGAGTTCTCTGATAATCGCCCAGTACTTGACATGCTTTTGAGTCGACCTCTAGGTTTGTTGGCCTTACTCGATGAGGAGAGTCGTTTCCCTAGAGCCACCGACCGAACATTCATTGAAAAATGCCACAATAATATCAAATCGAAATTTTATGTTCGTCCCAAATCGGATGCTTGTTGTTTCGCCATTCATCATTTCGCTGGACGTGTGATCTATCAGGCTGATTCATTCTTGGAGAAGAATCGAAATTTCCTTCCATCTGAAGTTATACAATTGGTGCGACAAAGTCAATTTGACATGATACGTTTCTTGTTTCAATGTCCTATTACGAAAACGGGTAACCTTTATAATGCATTGAATGACACGACTAATTCACGACAAAATTCGGCAAAAATTGAAACCAAGGTAAGCTTTACATGTCATTAAGGCTCAGTATTTGAATTTTTATTCGCTGTATCTTTGCCTTTTTATTAGAGGTAGTGAAGAAAGGGATGCGGCTGCCCTTAGCATTTTTACTACCAATTTTTAAGAAACTCAAAAAAGTACTTCCTGCGTTCCTATAGATAGCGCTCATTTGCCTGTTCGGTATTTAGCAATATTGTAGCCTACTTCATAGTGAACTTTCACAGATAAACGTGCTTTCACAGTATATGTCATTCTGTCATTCTGTGTGAACAGCATATTTTTTCATGGCGTTAAACATGTTGTATAAGTTGTTAGAAATAAGTTAGTTAGCAAAAATACTACACTGTATTTTTAAAAACTTGCACCCAAAGTATGAAACTATCTGTTTTTCCGCAGACATACTGAGACGGCGTTATTTTTTTGGAAAGATAAAATTGGAGAGATAAAAAATTAGAAAGATAAAAAAACCATACAAAAAGAAAAGTTGCAAGTTCATCATGCATTTTCGAATCAAATATGAGTTTTAGTTGATTATTTGAATTGAGATCGAAGTTATCTCTCCGCTGTAGCTAGATAGGAGGATAAGATGATAATGAGATATCAAACCCATAGTTGCATCATAAAATTTATCTTTACGAGTTGGTATCATGTTTCGAAGAAGGTGAAGTGACGAAATATACCCTAAAGTGCAAGCACGCCAGCTGGACACAGTAAAGAACGGGAGTCTCTTTTTGGTCAACTGAGACCTCCTGCCTTTGGATGTAATAAGTCGAGCTGCAGCATTTGCCAGAACTCAACTCTCTCAGTGTTATCGGGGCCCTCGTTCAAATATGAATTCACTCGTGATGGTATGGGCAGGATAGACTTCTTTGATTAGTTGAAGTTTCACAAGTGATCCTATTTTCTACTGCTCCACTCGTACACTCTGGTTATGTCGGAAACAATGGTGAAAGATCACCGGGATCCTTCTCGACCGCAGCTAGCAAGTTGACTCCGTAGGCGCATCTCAAGGACCATTGATTTAGGTCCTGCTGTTTTTGGTTTCCGCAGCTGTCCTATGTTGCGTCTTAGTGAGTTTCTTGAGCGTTATTGGACAAGCCCTTGACCACTTCACCCAATAGTCGATACAAGCTAGATGGAACTCATGACCAGGAACTCAAAGTATGAAGGTTGATGGTCTAGCAAGGATGGTATTCATTAATGCCTTATAAAACAAAGCAAATCGCAAAAATCGGATTTCTACTGCAATCAGTTGGAAAAAATCATAGAACAGTTGCAGTATGGAGCCGATGTTGAACGTTGACAGATCAACATTCCAGCTGGACAACGTTAGGCCATCTATTCACAATTAATATTACCGGAACTAAGGAGCTAGGACTAAAAAGTTTTTAGCCCCAGGAATCAGCCTGTTCACCGGATCTCGCGGATACTGATCCTACAAATATGGAAAACCATTGTTCACCCTCCGCAAATGATGTGAAGAACGCAGTATAATATACATGGAACTTCATAATGAAGAGTGGAGCGACGAAAGGACGAAATTTTTTGAAACGAGGAGCAGTTGTTGAAATCCATTGTTACGGCCGACAGAACGTCGAAACAGAAATCAGAAAACAATCACTCGAATGGTTTTATTCGACTTCGCCAAAGCAAAAAATCTTGGCAAAGCTTTGGCAGAATCCAGGCAGCTGCGCCTTATAGGAAAAAAGGACTATTTTTGGTTGGCTATATACCGTCTGGGTAATGCATAATCGTCTGAGAGACAGCAAACTCAGGCTGCTGGTTTAATCCAGGTGACTGCTGTTTGCAACAGAAAAGGACTACTGTTGATTAACTTACTACCTCTTGAATGATACAAAACCCTGGGGTGGGGGTGTATAATTCTGTCGAAGTTTGAAACGACTCGATGAAAACGCTTAACCTCACTTCTCAGTTCACACACGAAAACTGCTAACACATTACTGCTAGATTGTCATGGTACTCTAGCTTGCAATCGTGATCTTTACCCACGCGATTGCTTACACCTTATTGCCACTTATTTCCGAAATCGAAGCAATAGGTGGAATGCAATTAAAAAGCAACGGTGAGTCAAGAGAGAGAGAGAGTGTGTGTGTACTTGATTTCTTAATGGAATAACGGCAGATTTATGACATGTGCATACAAAAGCTAGAACATCGTATGCAACAATGCTGGAAGAGACACAAATAACTGGTGAGAAAGATAATCATCTACCGTAAATAATAGTAAAATGACGCGAAAACATCCATTATCTTGATAGTACGAATTGATTCGTCTCAGCCAGCGAATTGACAATTGATGAGGGTCGGTAGAGACGCTTGTTCGGAACCAACTTGAAAATTTCCACCTTTCATTCTATAATATTTGAGTTATACGTCAATCAGGTGAACAGTAGGTTAATTAAATATAAGAAAAACATACTTAGACATGGTGAAAAAATGCTTGGAAGGAGTTATTAGTCAACTTGGCCGGTATAATCCGTTGATTACATCTAGAAACTCTTATAGTTGGATTGATTAGGACGAATTCAACTAGAATAATATTAAATCATAAAAAAATCTTAAAAATTTCATTGATATTTTAGGAACGTTTCAACTCGGGTGGATTAGCATCGCAATCACGTGCGCAACAAACTGTTTCAACATATTTTCGTTACTCATTGATGGACCTCCTGCAAAAAATGGTAGCTGGCTCCCCTCAATTCGTGCGTTGCATCAAACCCAATGACCTGAAAAAAGCGAAATGCTTTGAAGCGCCCAAAGTGCTGAAGCAGCTTCGTTATACGGGCGTGTTGGAAACGATTCGAATCCGTCAATCAGGATTCAGTCATCGCTTCACATTTGCAGAGTTCCTAAAACGTTATTGTTTCCTTGCGTTCGGCTTTAATGAAAAAATCATAGCGAATCGTGAAAATTGCAGATTACTACTGAATCGGTTGAAATTGGACGGTTGGGCTCTGGGCAAAACCAAAGTATTTCTGAAATATTATCATGTCGAATTTTTGGCCAAGCTCTATGAACAACAAGTCCGGAAAATCATTGTGGTGCAAGCATGTGTTAGACGATGGCTGGCCAAAATTAGATACGAAAAATCGAAGCGAAGAATGGATTCTTCGGCGATAACTTTGCAAAAGCACGTCAGAGGCTGGCTAAGTCGACGGAAAGCGCGAGAGCTGAAAGAAGATAGAGAAAGAGAGAGCAGGCGATTGGAGCAACTAGAAAGGGAACGTATTGCCAAGGAGCAAAGGAACAGAAAGAAGAAAAACAAGGAAAATTTGAATAAGAATGATGCGGCTACCATTATTCAAAGCTGTAAGTAGTGCATTTTAGTCCTGCTCATTGCTAATCATTAATTATACGTTTATAGTTTACCGAGGCTACACAATTCGAAAACAAAAAATCACCCCGGAACTCGAGTCGAAAGCCAAGTTGATCCTTAATACTGCGCGAAATAAAGCCGAAGCGCAACGCATGTTGGAAGATGAAGGTTTCAACATTGAGGAATCAGATCGCCTCATTCGCAAATTTTACCGCGTCCATAACCATGCAGATGGGAATCCGTCATCGCCCAAAAAGAAGGTTCTGACTCCTAGAGATCAGCAACTCGAACTTATTGCGTTTTCGCAAAAGGTGAGTGGTGTAACATATCCTTATCAAAATGAGGCTATTTGTATTATTTCCTTTCCTCAGGTTCACATGCTTAATCAGGAAATGCATAAAAACTTACGGAATAACAAAGAGGGTATTCCTTTGGACAAGGTGGAGGCACTTCCTGCAGACTACAAGCGTCCGCCTGGATTCATTCTGATTCCTAGCCTGTTAGGTTCAAACCAAATGAACAAATTCAATTCCAGGGAGGATGAATGTCTGAGGTACGTACTTGTCTGTTAAATTCTAATGCATGATCTGTACTATGTGTTGCGTTAACAAATTTTTTTGAAATGATGTTTGTTTCCTATTGACAACTAACCACAATTTGTAGTTTGACCGGCCCATCTTCAGATCAATCAGATCCAGAGCACGATGTTTGGGATCGTCCAATCTTTCAGAAACTGTTCAAGCTTCAGGAACAAGAAAGGTTATTTTCACCTGATTTGTTGTACATATTTCACTAACGTTTCATCTCATTACTGAAAAAATTATGTCAATTCCCATCAACATAATGTAAAATATCATTTAGCTGTAGATTGATGTTTTATTGAATTTGATTAACAGAAAACAATCAATTTGTGAAGATGAAGTGATGTCGAGTAGAGAAGATGTAATTGGATCACGTTTAGCTGACGTTCCAAATTTAAGGGTTTGGCATGGTGTAGGTCGAAAAATAAGGGGTCCTTTAAGGTGTGTATAGATTTTTTGTTTTTAAATTTCATTGGGAATCGATTTGGGTTAAAAACAAATTTCATTTGACTTTTTTCGGTTTTTTGTGGCAACGGGCAGAGTGTATAAAAAATCCGAGTAGGTATGAGGTTCAGTTTATCAAACCATTGTAGTTTAGTCCTTGTTCATTAAGCATATTGTTGGTATGTAAACGGTTGTGTTCATTCAGATAGACAGAGCAGTATATCGTTTAAAATCGTTGTTTTGTATGTTGTGCTAGTGTTCAGTACAGAATTGTGTGAGTGAAGAAAGTAAACTTTTCACAAGATATACACTCACATAACACAAAAACCTACAAGCTAATGGTAATAACTAGATACTCAAGCTTTCAATTCGCTCTCTTTTCCAACCTGGTGAACGACGCTCCCTTTGGATGAAGAATTCCGCACTTTTTGCAGATCCTGGAGATGGTGAAGTTAGCTATCGCATCATAATAAATAAGTCACTTCAACCTGTCTACTTCATTTTTTTTATGACTGAGTAAGACATTTGCTTCATCTTCTTCACTTTAAAGCAGGGATAACTCCTCCCTTCGCAAGTTATAGGAATATCGATTGAGCTTTAATACAAGGAGGTAGCCGAAAGGAGCCGAACCTATATGTTTACGCTTATGTTTTTAATTTTTAAATAAAGAACCTTCAATCTCATTCAAAGGAATCTCCATCAGCACTAACACACTTGTCCAATGTTATATTCCCTTGCTCACAACTTTTTTCAAATTCGTTTTTGTCGACAGCGCCTTCGTCGTTTTTTCCTGCACTTAAGTAATGAAGACAAAACGCTTTTCTTCCATGTCTCATTTTATTCGCAGTAATAAAAAAAGTAGCACGGGCACGGTTGCGTGAATAATGGGAAATGAGGCATAGAGGTTTCAACCATATTTGGTCGAAAATTGCCGCACAGGCAGGGGTGTGTGAGCAGGGCGTTATTGAGGTAAAAAGAACTGTTGCCCGACTGCCACAAATTAAGCCTTAACAAAATATTTTCAAAACTTTCCCATATAAAGCCTGAGTAAATGAACAGTCCGACTCCGTAGAAGAAACTCTGGAAGGATGACACCTTTGCGATTTTCTTGAGAAGATTTTTTGAGACGACGCGAGCTTCAAGCCTTCCACCGGCTTTCGATCCTTCAATTAAGTGTCGCAATCGTAGGGTCAATAGTGATGACCTTGGAAAACAAATTCCGATCAATTCCAAACTCTTCTTTCAAAGCAAAGTATGCTTTCACGCGACCTTGCTTTAGCTCAAGGGTCTTTCGCGCATTCGGCAGACACCTGAACCAATCTTGAAGTTGCTTCAGATTCTTTAATAGTCTTTCGTCGATTTTTCAGGATAATTTCGTGATTTTTTCAACATTTTCATCAGTTTGAGCCGTGGATGGACAACCAGAGCGACATTAGACTCACTTACCATTTCACGATTTTCAAAACGGGGAAAACCACTCATACACTTGAGCTTTCAAAAAACATCATCCTCCCAAGCCTTTTTGAAAATTTCCAGAGTTCTTTTGCCAGTTTTTTCGAGCGAGAAGCAAAACTTTACGTCATGTGTCACCTCAAATACGACAAACGCAGATAACAACTGACACAATTGAACCGAACCTACTATAGTGACAACGCTTAGCTTACTGACTGATGAATCGTAGCTCTATACGTTCCTAGCGGTATAACGCGATTACAGAAAAACATGGCCCACTATAACAAAAATTCGTTTGTAATTGTTCCCGTTAGCACTGAAGGGTTTCGTAACATCAATAAAGTATGTAGGGAGACTTAAGGCAAGTCGATCGTTTTCATGTAAGTTTATTGCATAAATTAAAAATCTCATACTCCTCAATGACCACTCTATGTAAAACCATTCGAATGCACTCTCCAGACATGCAAACACATAGTTCGTCCTCGTAAACAACTTTGCAGATGATCACAAAACCATTTAGAAAGTGTTTTGAAATTGGATATCCTGCTTTAATACCGACAGGATGTAGTTTTGCGAATGGAACGCCAGAGGTGATAATTTTCGTAAGTCGAAAATTTTGTAGCTTTGATGTTATTTGTTGACTTAATTCACCAGGATTGAGTACCTACGACCATGTTAAATCAATAATTCTGTTCACAATCACATTTCCGTTTAAATTGCTTTCCTTGCTCCAAAAATGAGGAGCACTGAGATTTTTGACAAAGCTTGCACTTTTTCTCCTGAAAACAATTTTTTTCAAACAACGAAATATGGAAAAAAATGTAGCAAAAATGTTTCCTAGATAATTTTCCTATTTATTAGAGGATCTCATTTATGCATTCAATGATTTACTTTAGGTATTTGTTGACTATTTATTAATAAATAAAGTATTCCCTGACTTTTTCTCGATAGATAATTAAATTCAACTTGAGTTTAAAAACGAATATTTTGGAAGTCCACCCTTCGACTACCCTTATAGCCCTTTTATTCTTGCAGGCATACTTTCCTGCATTCATCAATCATGTCCTTTATTTTTTATTGTTTCCAAACACGTTAAACATTTTTGCCTTTATTGCATCTACTTGGGGATTATGAGAGTCGTGAAATTGTAATTTCGAGACACTTCATTTTGGTGTAAGGTTGGGGAAATTGCCAGTCCATGGAAGCATCGGGTTACTGGGGTCATCAACTATATACAACAACACTACGGGACACGATTAAGTGAAGCGCCATCAAGCATAATGGTTGTGCATGTTTCACTGTATCTTAAAACAATTGAAATATGGAATTAAAGTCTTCTGTGATCTCAGATAACTGAAAAGTATTCATTGTCCTGTTGACGAGATACATCAGTTCACATTCGTCTGTTTTATGCAAGAAATGTATACGTATGAGTGGAAATATAAGACCAAGTCATAATAGCTTGACGTTCCTGCTTCCAAATCATAATTGTTTGACTATCCTTGCAACACAAGTTTCATTGTATCCCTCATGTGATCTTCTTCGAAAGAAATAGTGATATTCTGTTACCACTTCTAATAGTTACATAACATGAACAAATGTCGGAATTCGTCAATTTTGCTTCAAAGCAAGGATGAAAGCAGAAAATTACACAAATAATAAGAAAATTACACAAACAATAAGATTTCATACCTGAGAAACCGAAAGCCGTTGATAAGGTTACTGGGATAAATCCAGATCAGCTCCCCATTTTTAATGTTGATTCCGAAATATTTCATAGTTTTTTTTTTGACAATAAATGGCCATCTATTGATTTGAAAAGTATAAATTAGAAGTGAAGAAAGGGTAAAGTGAGTCTTTTATACTGATTGGATCCGTCCCATAATTCTTGGTATCGCTTTCAATTTCACCAGGCTATTCATCAAAGAAAAGTAGTCAAAGAAAAATCACCTACCAGATTTTTCTGTTCTCTTCATAACGTTAGTACCGATAATGAAACGTCTACATTTTCACCAAGTGGCCGCTTGTTGAAGTTTATTCTGTAAGCATTTGACAACAATTTTGGTACCCATGACTTGTCAGTGTTTGCTACGGCAAAAGCAAGTATGGGTGCATTTGTCATAATTTTTCTACATTTGGCGAGCATATAACATGGACAAACGTTAAAAAAGTACTTTGAAACGGCTTTGCAACGTTGCTGCTGCATTTTCACACGTTCAAAAGCACGATTTCAACACAAAACAAGTGTCAAATGGTATACAATGCAACGTGATTAGCTGACAGCCGGTATAAAAGCATCTGTCAAAAGTTTGTATGGTTACGAGTGCAAAGCTGTAATTTTTTTATAACTATTTTTTTCTAGTATATGCTTGAATTGAAACGAAAATCAAATCGAGTGGAAAAAAAAATTCACATATACGACTTGATGTTATCAAAATTTTAAATCGAATGAGATGTGAGAAAATTTGAGACTGTTGAGTTACAACGTTTGCAATGAGTTTGCAACGATGCAAACTTCAGAAATCTTATAAGAGCTCAGTACTGCTAATTTGTGTGAACTCGAAAAATAGTATCAATATAGAAACACAGATTGAAGAGCTGTGTTCAGGCTAACAATAAAGTTAAGACTCATTCTTATCTTCTTGGGTCCAAAAGTTTACATGAATTTGTAAACTTGTGTTATCAACAGAAGATAATCACTTCTAAAATCTTCACCGAAATAATGTTAAATTTGTTCTCGTAAATTTCGGATTAGCTTTGCCTTTTTTGGCTGCTAATTTTGGTTTTTTGTGAATTGCCTGGTATTTCAGCCTTCTTCCTATAATCGTTTCCTAACTGGAATTGTTAGTCCTTCGGCGACCATACAAGTTTCAACAGTTTGTAAAGGACCTTGAATCTTTTGAGGAGAATCCTTCTTCATTCGTGGGGTTCTCTGAAAAGAAAATTTATTCGTCATTGGTAAGCGGCATTCCGTTCCATGTGCTCTATTTTAAAAAAAAGCCGCCCCTTGATCTATAGTCTTCTAAGAAAAGGATAAATTCAACGATATCACTCACGAGTTGCTGATATCGAAAATCGTTTTTGCGAAACGTTTCGCAGAAATAAATTACACTTGATTATTTTATCGCCGTCATATTTTGATTCAATTTTGAAGCTGCCTTTAACACCGGTGTAAGACTCTGTATCAAGCAAGGACACTAGAAATTCCTTGAAAATTTCAACCAGGTTGTAAAGCTTCTCTCAATGTTTACAAACACTCAAGCACATGTACACTTTCAACATTGTACGTAAGTAGCACACTCACATTCGTCACAGTATACAAATTAAATTCTAGTTTTGTTTTAAACTTTTAATCGAGTAATGAACTAAAAGGATAGCGCGTATTTGATTGGAATCTAATTTTTCTTGCCAAATTCCAGCCATAGCAGAATTCCCGCCTTCAATTATTTGGGACCACAGCACCAGTACCACCAAAATGACAGTAACCTTCAACCGTCAAAATTCCGCGAGGTTCTAAAGCAGACATCCGCATCAAATATACCAAAAAATAATAACAATCTCGATATCAATAATGACGCTAAACGACGAATTTCACCGAATCAAAACCCTAAATCAAAAATGGAGTCTGAGCAACAGTCCAAGCAAATCAACAAAACCGAAACGAACGGACGATATTTGTTTGGTTTTTTGCAGAAGCAAAGGGATATCGAGCGTAATATCAAGAACAAGGCGAAGAAAAAGGAAGAGAAGAAACCGAAGGGTGGCAAAAAAGTTGATAAAAGTGCAAATCATACAGACATCATAGTACCTGTTAAGCGAAATATGCAACGCCATGAATACCAGAACCAAGTTGTTGTCGAGAGAAAGAATCACATTAATAGTAACAATAGCAATATCAATTACAACAATAACGTAAACAATAATTTAAATGTCAATAAGCGAAATATTCACTCTGCAAACGATCCAAACAACAATAAAGTTTCGGATAAATCTCCGGTTTATAGGAAATTCGGTGACACGAATGTGCTAGCGAAAAACCGGAAAAATAATTTGGGAAAAACTTCGAATAGTGAGGCGGTGAATCAAGTCTCTATCAATAGGATCAACAATAGTCATAGTAACAATATAGTCAGCAAAATTCGTCCCGCTCCGAAAATCGAGTTGCAAAATGACCTGCAAAGACTTAGCCCGAACGCCATGTTAACGCCTTTCTCGGAAGTGAATGCGCGGCGACGAGCTGATCAAATTGTCAAAAGATACCTCAACAACGAGAATCAACCCTTAAGGCGCACCAATGGCAACTTTATGTCGACTGTAAGTGGAAGTTCGCCGAATCTCAGTACAAATTCAACTGAACATTCGTTTGAATCGCTCGAACGCGATATAATCTACGGCAAGCAAAAGGATAATAGACATGACAATGACGACGATGTCGGCCAATCGTATTTGGGACCTTTCAACTTTAGGCAGCTGTTGCGGCCGACTCAAGGACCAACGGAGTCTCTTCGTAAGAGGAAAGGCATCAATTCGTCAACGCCACCACCTCCTCAACGTGGCAAGAGTATTCTTTAGAATTGAACACAGTTTTGGCCGTTTTTGAAGAAATTCGAATATTCATTGGGAAATCATTCTTGATCAACTCGAGAAAAACTTTGCTAGAATTTATTGAACGTGCCTATTCCTTAATTCTAGGGAATTCAATTTGTGTGGCTTGCGGTTGAAATTCACCAGAAAACGTATACGTACGACAGGATATTTGTTTCAGACGCAAATCCTATAATCTGCGTTGCAAAAGGAAATCGCAAAGAAAGAACCCGAGAATTAAAATGTATCTGACTCGTACTCCTTTCATTTTAATTTATCCCTGAATGATTTTGTAGATAATGTTACGAAGTTGTTGACATTTGTTACCTCTAGTATGATCCTTAAGCATAAGTTGGTCCAATTTAATTGTAAAAAAAATTAATTTGTAAAAATAGAAGAGAGAAACAAATAATTTTATTTAAAAGATTAACATTTTTAAATTTTGACCCAAAGTATAATATTAATTACTTATCGCTTATTATTAACTAAATAAATAAATATACATAAATAAATATTGATTACAGTACACAGCGTTTAGATTTTGTATTTTTATTTCGGAAAAAATTGTTTCCTCATGGTTCAGAAAGAAAGGACGAAACACCACTGTCTTAATGTTTGAAAAGATGGGTTTGGGGACTTAAATATTTAGGTCTGAGGCTCAGAAGGTCGCTGGTGATATTCTCATCGTACATCACAAAACAGGAGCACTGCCAATTTTAAGAGGCTTAATGGCATAGCATAAGTACAAACAGTGACAAAAGTAAGTGAAATTATAGTTGTTTAACTAGATTTCCGCTCATTTTTCTGTAAAACAGTAATTTTGTGAATCTTGTAACCTTATGAAGGCTTTTGCGTAAAATTACAATACAAAAGGAAGTCACCCAAGAGGGTTAACGCTGTTTGAAGCAACCATAGCTTAAAGCTTAAAAGAAGAAAAACTCGAAGAAGGTTGGAGTGCTATTCCTCACTCCCTCAAAGTCCCATCATAAGCGCGCTCAACACATGCTTATCACATATTCCGAAAGTTAAAAGAACACTTGGTTGGAATTCAAATAAATATCTACTATGCGGTCGAAAAACAGGACGCACAATATCTCAAAATGTTGGCAACGGAATTTCTCAGCATGGGCTTACAACAGTTGGAACCTAATATGCAGAAGAAGTTTAAGTAAACTAGACACGTTGAAAAAAGTTTAAAATTCTACGCGTTAAAATGATGTATGGTGAAAAGAAATGAAATTTTATTAAAACCAATAAATTCCAAAAAAATTTAAAACCGCAGAACGGGCTGAAGATTGCGGCATAAAGCCAACACGCATCGTCGCCAACAGAAAAGCAATGCCCACCGGACCCAAACAACAACAAAGAATTTCAAAACCATTTAAAGCCCTTTTTTATAAACAACCCTCGGAAATAATTCAAGTTTCTTGTTAAAAGTAAAATTTATTTTTAATTGTATACGCTTTGCAGGTAAAAATGTAAGACGAGGTAGCGGGAAAAGCGAACAAACGGATGTCACCGATCGCACGAACGAGACGAATTACAGCTGGTCTGGTTCGTAATGATGCGCCGCTATCTGTTTGCCAGTCAGCATTGTTACCGGCTTGTGAATCCACGTGTGCGTTTGTCCTAGCGCAGAAAAATCGGTTTTTGCCAAGTCCGTTGTGATTTTCGTATTTTCTCGCATCTGTTTTTTACCTTAACATTAGTTGTCTAGAATTGATTGAAAGTTATTCTTGATTATCAATGATTTCACCAGAAGGTAAGAATCTGTTTCTTATCATTTTTTGATCTGTTTATTTGTAAAGCATCTTTTTTTAATGTTCTTTATTGATTTTGTGAACAGTGAAATAATTCTGAAACATAAAAGAATAATTTATTTTTCCGCTAAGGAAGACTGAACGATAGGAGTCGTTAATTAATTATAGAAAAATAAAAATATTTTGCATGTAAAACTAAAAGGAAAGACTGTCTATTATCTTCATGTTATTTTATTCAGCCGTGCGCGGAAGAGCAAAATGGGGTGTGGTGTACTCCATCTTGCTCCTTGAAGAAAATTCAAAGTATTCTTTTAAGACGCTTTGATTCGTTCACTTTGGTTATCACACATAATCTCATTCCGGAATGATAAAATATTACAAGAGGAAGACGGAAAAGCAGAATTGGAGAAAAGAGAATCTTGTTCAAGAAAGACGGAAAATTATTAAATCAGGAAGGGAAGAGGGAATCGGAGCGTAGAGATGGGAAAAGGAGTATAAATTTGCAGGGAAAACAAATTTAATGCCAGAACACAAACGACTCTCGAAAGAAAAGTCAAAGAACCTCGTGAAGCCCTAGAAGCTCTTGTTGCCGATGAAACCTTGGTGAAGGTTTCTGTAGGAAGAGAAAGAACCTTGTAACTATTGTTGAGATGAAGCGTCTTATCTACGGACCTAAGATTAAAGATTTAAGGGCATTGACATACACTCTGGCTGTAAAAAATGAGAAACAACACCTTTATAGCTTCTTTAGAAAGGAGCTTACAAAGATTGAGTGTAAAGACTTTTAAGCAGGCATCCTGAACTATTGATGCGAAAACCAAAAAGCACTAAGGCTGCTTGTGCCGCTGGGTTCGATAAACAAGTTGTTTGACATTTTTAAACTTGAACGGAAACGTTTACGTTGGATGATAGGTGGACCACAGCACCCACAACAAATTGCTGTCATTTAGCTCATTCAATAGCTTTTTATATTATGCTTTCCTCCGCATACGATTCATCAGCTTCAAGTCACCGATGTAGCATAAATGAGGCCCTTGAGCACATACTTCAAACAATAAATTACAGCCGAGAATTGTGGCAACCCAGGAATCGCGCTAACTGACTGGCAAGTAGCATAGATTTTTGGCAAAGCTTTCGTTGAAGCTTCTAAAATGGCGACGCTGGTAAATGGGTTTAAAAATGCAGAATCCGGCGATACGATCAAACAGTATTTTCCGACGTTGACTTTGCTCCACTATTAGCCATAGAAATTCAACGAACAGAGAGATTATCCAGAAACTACTTCGTCAGGCCATGGCGCAACAGCACCAAACAATTGACAAGACAATTTGCGCCAACTAATGCTTTATGATAGCTTTATTTCAGCTTTTTCCCTGAAATGGTAATGGCTTTAACTTTAGTTAAAGTGTCACAATCAGACAGACTTTATCAAAGTCTTTAACTGCCAAAACCGCAGTTGAAATTAAGAAACTATTAGTTAAACGCTGATATGCAGCATGCCTGTTGTCATCAGACAATTCGGTATTGAAGCAAAGCCTCAGCCTGGGTGCTTAACTTGAATGAGCAATATAGTAATAGATCAAAAGCTAATGACTCCACCGCCACCATTATTCTCTTTTGTCAGTCCTGAACAAGGGATGACTTATCCTGCTACTCGCCAAAAATAAGGAAACAAAAAAGAACGGCTATAATATATTCTTCCCTTTATAAAAATGAATAAGATGGAACAATTTCAAAAGGAAATTGACTGAACGAACAACCAAGAGAAGAAAAAGAGAGGTGATGGATACCGTATACGTCCTGGGATAGTCCATGAGGACGACGAGGCAATAGGTTTTTGGAACCAAAGAAAAATAGGTTTCCTATTTCCCATCTTGCCTCTAAAGGTATCCCGGCTGACTCTTCTGTGGGGACAAATAGGGATTTGACATTGTTGACAAAATTGAAACTTTTATCTTTTTCAATGGGTCTCAAGTTTCTCAAGATTCATGTTTTAAAGGACCGACTATGTAAGAGAACCTATAAGTATATAAGTATTCAACATAATTTAAAGTGTCCGTTTCATTACGCTCCAAATGATAATGATTCCGTGTAGCGCACCCTCCCCCTGACTGAGGCTGAAAGAATGGATCAGAAAAGAACACGTAGACATGGTAGAATACACAACGTTTATCTCAACATGTGATACATTTTGCGACAGTAAAGTAACCATTAAAGAACATAAACACCTCGAACAAACTCTCAATCTAACGATATTCGACGCAAATGCCGATGCATCTGTTATTTGAATGAAAAACTTGTTCGAGACACCAAATAGAGATCAAGGTGCGGAGAGGTGCGCATTAACACTGTCTTGAATTTTGTGTTCATAAACAGTGACCCACTTATGGTATTACACTTGAAAATAATGAAACATATATTCAGGCTTAGAAAGCTAGTCACAGCCATCCCTCCTCTCACCTGCGTCGTTTAATTTCAAAGCTCTCTATTATATAAAGCTCACTTTATTTGCTGCAATGGGTATGCGTATGGATTGTTTGTGCTTTGTATAGGTTATTGCTACAAAAGCTCCCGGTAATAAAATGACAGTCGGAATACAGGGCTCCTGAGAGAAATAAGATTTCGAAGGAGCGTTGAACATAAAGGTAAAGGAATGCTGGGTGTGTATCGGTGAACATAACATTACAATTGCAGTAACTATCATACACTAGACGGGGAAAAAAGTTTGCGTTCTGCATTCATGTCTATTAAGAAAACCTTTCAGTTAATGTGACTGTTCGACACATTTTTCATGAAAATTATTGAAAAACGACAGTGTATCAATGAATTTTGAAGATCGATTAGAGAAGACATGGCGGCAAGGTTGTGCACTGTCGAAGCAAACAGCAAATTGGAGAGTATTTGCAGATTTACTGCTTTGAATGTTTGTATCTCCATTATAGCGACTTTCAAATGTGGATGGAAATTTTTCACCGTATGAAGTTTTATGTTTTATTGTTTTTTAGTTTTATTTCACCGTATTACGTTATTTGGCCACGAAGGATTCACGATCAATCGATTCTTAAAGACAAGTTATACGCCAATATTCAAAACTGAAGGTAAATATTTAAAAAGAAATGAACAATACTTTGACAAAACTCTCAGTCAGGTTTTCAAAGTAGTAGTACTCTTGTCTGCGTTTTCTGTTAGAGAGAGAAGGCTGATACGCACCATTCATTTAAAGACAAGATGAGGCATGCTGTGAGCTGTCCTTGTGCAAGAAATAATAGAACTCTCTCTAATCAGTCTCGTTAGAGAGATACTCTAATGTATGGTTGAGTGGGACCATGTAGCACGTAATGCTTGGACGCACTTCTTCCTTTCTATAGAAAAGCTGTTTCTTGCTCCCTTTAACGTTAAAAGGCTAAGCCGTAGGACTAAGAAAGTTTAAAAAACATCGGAGTATGTGCACCAAT
Source organism: Stratiomys singularior (assembly GCA_954870665.1). Taxonomy (NCBI): domain Eukaryota; kingdom Metazoa; phylum Arthropoda; class Insecta; order Diptera; family Stratiomyidae; genus Stratiomys; species Stratiomys singularior. The sequence continues at coordinate 21,938,258 of OX940881.1, read as the reverse complement.
AAGGTTTTCAAATTACATCTAAATAAAATGAAATGGAAATAATACTTGCATTGAACCGAATATCACAAAAGCCGAGAACATGGTTACGCATAACAAGCTATCAAAGACAAAGATCAAACATTTGGTTAGCAAGGCCAGAAGAAAATGGGGCCAAATTATTTCTGGGTTCAAAAAGTTGTTCCTGTAATTCATGTTTAATCAAATTCAGTGCTTCATTGATTTTTCTTTATAAAATCTTATGTATAAACTAAACTACAAAAATATTTACTATATTAACTATATTACATCTTCATCATTGTATTTCGTTTTTCATTCGATGAACCAACATTTTCCAATTTCATCCTTAGTACAAGCTGAAAGATGAAAATAGAGCGTCGTTCCAAGCCTATGATATGCATATGCAAGATTTTCTCTTGTATGACATGAATTCATTCTTCCCTTCTTGGATGAAATATGAAGTCCTTAGTTTTGGAATTCTATGAGCTTACATCCGAGTATGTGGACAAACGTCAAGACAAAACTTCCCTCACGAATCTTACATTCCCATTTTAGTAAAATAAATTGTTTTCATTGCATTAGCACATTGTGTTTTGATTTAGATGTTTTATCCTACAACAATCACACAAGGAATAAAATACAAGGGCCTTGTTTTGAACTTCCGCATCATTTCTTGGAAACTGATACGAACCGATTGATATTCAGTTTATGGCTCAAGCTTATGTCATTCAAGTAACGATGATTAAGCGACATATGTACATGGAAAATGGGAAGAAAATTGAACGCATTCAACTAACTTCAAACCAGACTTTAAACTTGCACTTTGCTTGCAGGTGCTTGTCACTAACCGCGTTGTTTCACAGCCAGTCTAACCAATGCAGGACCGTGGCAGAACCTCAGGAACTGCAACAACTCTTGTTAATGTAGAACTGACATCGCGCCATGGACACAGCGGTGTATAGGGAAAAGAATGAGCAGATAATCTAGCAAGATCAGAATCAACCAACCAGAACACAATTAGATGTAGTAAAACTTGTATTAAAGGTACTAGACCAAATCTTCTGTAAACATATAAATATGGCTTATAATGACTAGAACGTCTGCACGATAAGCTGGACCTTTTGGCCTATTTCTTGCCAGAGGAGAATGAAGCGACTCATAGGATATGCAGAGAGGGCGTATGAACGGTTTTTTGTACTTACAGCACAAAGATACTCGGACCAACACACTAAACGCATAGGAATTCAAAAGGATGACAAATGATGAGCGTCTCCAGGGGCAGAAGTACAGACAGACCACAATGTTTCGAATTCTTTAAATATAACCAGAACAAATTAACGCGATTGAAAACGCGATTGAACTTGACGGAAAAGTTCCCGAACTTTTGAAATAAAAAATCGAAAATTACATTTAAAGAAATTTATTCCAGTTAACTTTCAACAGAGTCCCCTTGCCTAGATATACACTCTTTTGAGCGCTCCATGAGTGATTCCAAGGCTCTCGGGTACTCCTCCGAAGTTATCGCTGTGAGATGCTCGGTGCAAGCCGCTTGAATGCTCGGTACATCTTCAAAAAATCGTCCTTTCAAGGCCATTTTTACCTTGGGAAATAGGAAAAAGTCGGACGGAGCAAGATTGGACGTGATTGTTGCGTGGGATCTGATTTTTGGCTAGATAAAGTTTCACAATGTTCGAAAAATGAGCAGGCGCATTGTCATCGATCAAACTCCACGATCCCGGTTCCTTGTACTCGGGCCTGATGCAATTAATCCGGTGCTTCAGACGTCTTAACACCTGTACGTAATACGCAGCATTCACGGTGGTGATTGGGGGCACAAATTCTTTGTGTATCACGCCTTTGGAGTCGAAGTAAGCGATGAGCATCGTCTTTACCCGTGATTTTTGTTGGCTCACTTTTTGAGGCCTCGCACGGCCCGGACCAAGCCAAGCGGATGACTACACCCTCACCGTAAGCCGAATCGATCATTTTTTTCGTTTCCGCGAAAGTTCTTTTTAAGTTTATAGCAGAATTTAATTTCCGCACGATGTTCAAATTTCTCATCCATCGTAGAGCTTGCACCGGGGTACTAAACACACGTTCACTCAAGCACGTCTATCTCGGCAACTAATGAACGGATACTGGTGAAATTCTCAGACACTCAGAATTCTCAGACACTCCAGAGGGGTGTAGCAACATAATACCGTTGTCGTCTAAGAGGTGGCTCCACTCGTACGAGCGCTACAAAGTAAGTTCAGGAACTTTTCCGACATACTGTGTATGTAACAGCACTGAAAGATGTGCGACCGCAGCGCAAGGAGAAAGGAGGCAGAGTTTGGTTTCTGTAGCAGGACAGGATGGATCATATAACTGTCTGCAATGAAACTAGTACTAGTTCATGGCTTAGCATGAATATCTCAGATAGATTAAGCGGACTGACAAAGTCTATTTCGAATAATTTTTCCTAGTTTTATTTTTGTATAATAAACTCCGAATATGATGAGTGAATTTCAATCATAAATATTTCAAGCATAATTATAATTTTGTCGTCTAGTTCTTGAGCACGCTTCGTATTTATTTGCTTTTTCTTCTCTATTTTGATTGCAATTGATAGCATAGCTATGGCTTCTGGCCAATTAAACCATTGATACATGCTCAGCTAAGCGTGATTAAGATAATTCTTTCCACCTTTGAAAAAGGGCAACGTGACCGCGAAGAAAAGACAAACATAATCCAATAGTGACCGTAAACTTGATAAATATTGACTTGACTTGTTGAAGCGAATATTTATGTGTCTATGTTTGGATTTCATCACGCAGTTTCTTGTTGGAGTCTTTTCTTAACAATTCCAAGAGGAAAATACTCTCCAAAAAGTTTTCAACCAGTTTGTTACTAATCAGTTTTAGTTTGTAATAACAACAAATTCCTTTTTGAAGTCAATTACAATTCAATAGTGCTAACTGCTCCAATGTTCAGTAATTGGAATTTCGCTGCAGCATCCTGCAGGAAGAAGGTGTGGCGAAGAGGTTTCGTTGATGCTAACAATAATTTATATGAAATTGATGAAAATTGTAAAATGGTGCAATTGTGCAGTGTTACGTCTATAAAATTATCCAAAGTTGCGGTGAGTCGTTATCCTAGTGAAGCTAATCAAGTTTTTCAGACAGTGAATCTTTCAGTACATACAGACAATAGCTATGTTTGCGAAGTCAAAATTCTTCAACTTCTTCACTTCATTTTAATTAAGTCTAAGAAAAAATGCTCGAAGAAAATGTAGTGCCATTTATTGTTCAAAAAAATTTTAACACTAGTGAATCGATACAACCAACTCAAGCAATGAAAACGGAACAGGAAAATTTCGCTTGCCTACGCTTACCGAATGCTCAAACCAAATGGAGTTGAGTGAAATCGAGTAATTCCACTCATTCTGCCAACTGAGTGCGCTTTGTCTATTTCGAATTTTCCAACAATGAGGTCATCTTGAACATCATCATTACTACGTGTACTCGTATGAGTTTCCCATTTAATTATTTTTAGACTTTCCATGTTTCAATGCAATTCCAACTGGCAAGTGAATCGGTTATGTGAACTCATTTAAGAATAATCAAAAGTAACGCTCAGATCTAGGCCAATGAATAGGAAACATGTTTATTTGCTTGCTAATAATGGAATCTCTATTTTTATTTTGATATGCATTTAATCGAAATTATGTGGTAATCGTCGGTTGAATGGAAGCAATGGCTTAAACTTGCAGATAATTTGAACGCCTGCTTCACTAGCATAATTCTTGAAGGCAACCAAGGGGGTGGCTGTTAAAATGCGGAAGTGTATACGTTTTCGATTGATTTTCTTCATGGGGGGTTGAATGCTAATATTCTGTGTGTAGTTTTTTCAAATCATAAACGATAGATTTTTCATTTCGATTTGAATAATTTATTTCCGACAGGAATTAAAGTGACGTGTATTTTTGTTAAATTTGAAAACTATTACAAGAACAAGCATATGGGGAATCGTTGATGATTGAAAAAAGATTGAAAGAAAGTTTTAAGTAATTTATTTTTATGATTCTATCCAATGTTAGATACAGCTTAAGCGAGTGTTGACACTTCTTGCATTTGGTATTAGTTGTAACAGGAGTTCTATCACTTGTTCAACTTCTTTGCGTTATTCCAGGAAAAGTGATTTAGGCTCAGACAATCTAAAAGGTCTTTTAATATCTTAACAGACAACACACAAGCAATATTCATCCCAAAGAAGTGTGGTCAAATGATGACCCTATTGTAGTTGTACGACGAAGAAAACGGGATCAGTATCCTTGCGAACCAAAGCGGCCACGGTCCCGGAAATTTCTTTGACAGTGATTTTCGGATCCCCAAGATTGTATACTAAGGCCGGCTGCGCTCTCTTTGTCGAGATTCGCACAGGGAGGTTACCTTCCCGTGCTAAGCCAACTGCAGTTATTTTTTAACACAAATATATGCTAATTTTGGGGGAGGGAGAGGACATACGAAGCGAGGGTGAGTAAGTGAAGTGCGGACAGCTAGAAAAACGAAATATAAAACTTGTTATGCTTTTCATTATGAAATTATTTACTCAGAAAGAAAGATATCCAAAATGTAGTAGAGAAATTAAACAAAAAGCATGAAGAAAAACTTCTTTAAGAGGGGAAAAAACAATGAAACAAAGCTACCACCTTAGCTGATTGGGTACAGTTTACATGTACACCAAAAACAAGAATGTTCTCCCTTTTTCATTGCTTGTATGTTGCCTTTACTTATATCAAACAAAATAGAAATAATGAAAGAAAATTATGACAATGTTTTTAATAATTATGGATAGATTGTTCAATCGTTGTTTTAACTCTTCATCAGCATAACGCTTGATAGCGCAACTCTACATAATGATCATTACATAAAAATCAACACGATGTCAAACCAAGTCCTTTGACAATTTCAACAAATCAAAAATCCCATTTTGACTACTTAAGAAAACTCATTTACAACGCAGCAATTACTTCTTCAACGTATCACCATCCACTGATCCTGTTTAACACCGTGATCGTCTTTAACGTAAAACTGCTGTCGACACTTACTGTTGGCAACAACAGTTCTCTCCGTCTCAAAAAAAATAACCTTTACCCTCTTGGTCAAGGTCATATTATCCAGTTAGAATTGAAGATCTAGCGGACCAAAGCTTGTCATGTAATAGAGTGGGATAGAGCCTCCGAAGCTGCTTGGCTCGAGTTGTTCTATAACAAGCATCACCATCAACATTCGTAATATTAACGTGCAGGCCTGCGTTTGTGGAAATCATTTCTTTGTTTTCTTTTCAGGAAAATTTGTTGGAATAATTTAAAACCATCAAACCAAACGCAAATTTCAAATATTGAATAGTGTTACAGCTATTAGCGGTGAATGTTTGGGATAAGTGTTGTAGGGAAAATATGTAATGTAAATGACAAATGATAGTTAATGGTGAAAATGGAATAAATGAACAAGAAAACGTTCCTACACTGCTACGTATCAAAGTAACAAAGCAGCGTATGGTAAGCCACGCAGTTCTGATGACTTAAGTTTGACAATAGGTTTTCGGAAACTGACCTCAAGGACTGTTAACGAAAAAGCTGAGTGGACTTTTTCCCCAAACTATCCATTGTGAATAAAACCAGAAAAATATGCAATGTAAATCTATTAATATATTATTTTACAATCGCATTATATAGGACAACAAAATCTATCAGGGAAGCGCTCCTGATCTTTCAGAATATAGTAATAAAGAAATATTTTGTTTTTCTGATGCATTGATATATAAGAATATCAGAAATATAGATAGTAACAAGGCTCTAAAAGTCGGTACTGCTGCTAAATATACATTTACGCTGAAACTGTTTGAAATAATCGGAAATCTCCCAAATACCACCAAAGTGGATGCCGATCTATTTTTCCATTTTTCTGTTGATTTCCATGCCCTGGGGTTTTTATTCGCTATATCTGGTGATTTGTCCGATAGGGGTGGAAATCTTGTTTGTTTGTTTTCAGAACGAAATTCTGTCGTTCCACGTCGGTTTTTTTTGTCAAATCTCGGCGGTGCGACCTCTTTGGTGTAGGTTTTCGATTATGACGCAATTTGGTTCTAAAAACAAACAAATAATATTTCGTGAGACATATAAATCAATTGTCCTTAAGTAGCTTCAAAAATCGGTCCAACCAAGTATGTCCTGCTACTTCATTTCTCAATTTATTTTTAATAATGAGAAAGGTGGAAAGAGCTCAAGCTGGTTTCGAACACGCGTACCTGCCGCTTCTAATCAGGTGCCAACAAAATTGATCTACCAAAAACTTCTGAAATTATTTTTAATGTTCTTTTGTCTAAACTCTAAAGATACTTTAGACTCCTTCACTAATCGTTTCAGCGTGGACCTTGGAACAGAAAACGTTTTTATAGCATTTTTATAACCCGTGATTTTTATACTTACAGTTCAGGATCCCATGTTTTTCTTTTTTTATATCTAACAATGTGTAACAGGCTTAGTCGAAAAATCGGAAAATGAAATTTCAAAAAAATAGAGAAATGATATAATGGTCGTAAATATTATGGGGCCCGTGCCATTATAGTAACAATGTAAGGAGGCCAAAGATAAGTATTGAAGAATATATAACCAAGCCATAATACACATATTCAGCACAAAAATGATTTCCTTTCGTTTACCGAAGCGGCATTTCACAAGTGACCTTATGAATTTTATTTAATTCTTTTTGCTAACTGCATTTGAGTTTGAGCTTGGTCACCATCCAACAAGCTCTGCAATGCCTTCTCGACGCCTTTTGTGGTCTACCATGGCGATATCGTTTACATTGAAATGACCACTTTAGAATTTTTGAAACCATTCTCATATCTTCATTAATGGAGCGTGTCTACCATATTTTTTCACCGGAAAACGACAACTTTCAACAGTTCAATTATTAAAGGCAATGCGTTCCACAAATGATCTTTTCCAGACACATAATTCGACATGATTGACTAACACGATAAAACAAGCATGATTGTTTTGACAGGCTTAACTTGTGTATACTTGTAGCAGAATGTCAGACGATCGAAATGGCGTATGTGTCAAATTAATACGCTGCGTATTTTTCACTGGCGCCATCTCTTAGTAAAATCTGAAAAAAACGTATGCATACACCTGGTATGATTACATTACAAATTTCAAAATTTGCTGTAACCATGTCCGTATTCCCCAGTCAATCTTAACATTTTCGGGAATTTATGGACTCATTCCGAGGATCAATAAAATAACTTGACAATTGGGTAAATATTAATTCTATCTTTTGCCAAAATATACAGTGTCCGTGCCCACAAGTGTAAAACCAGTAGAGCAAAATACAGGGGTCCCAAAAGCACATAACAAGTCTTCGAAACTCTTCCAAAATCTCTTTGAGAATTAACCGTCCCTAGTGTTTTTTGACATGAACTATACTTAGATTTTCCATTTATTTTCATTACTAGGAAATTCGAACAGGAACGGCTTTATTTTTTGCAAATAAATAGTATAGTGCAAAAATTCTAAATTATTATTGAACTGTTTATTCCCTTACCAAGTGTAAATGAGTATATGTCCGAATACTTTTTCAAGGCGCTGTATTTGAGCGACAATTTTTCAATCGCATAAAATTAGATTTGTTGAAAAGCAACCACACATTATTAGCGTAACATAACATAACATTTATAATGTTCTTTTTACGACATCATAGAGTTATGACATGAACACGTCGTTTGATTACTAAAACCAAGTCAATCATATCTTTCATACATTGTTTATCTTTTATCCAAAGCTACACTGAACGAATCTTGATATTATTATGATTGATATGCGAGCTCAGATGTTTTTGCTTGTTGGAATAAAAAACCATGCGAGAAAGATATATTTCATTTCGTCTAAAGATGTCTTCTTTTTTTTTTAAATAATTTATGATAAGGTGTCGGAAATTTCTATATTAAATCTGATTTAAATCATATCATGTCAGTTAAATTTATTATTGTGTTATTTATGAGACTTCACTTCCTTTGATTTTGAAAAAAATTCGAATTTTGTGTTACCTGACATTTGTGCACAAGTACGAGATTTTCAATAGAATTATGTTAATTTTGCTTGAGATCAAGCTATTGAAAAATACATTTAGGTCATAGTTTACGTCTTAAGCAAGAGTGCAATAATGGTGCAACCTGTATTTGCAAACGTAAGATATGCTTTTAATATCAAGCTTTTAATATCTTGTTGCTGTGGAGCGGACAACGCGGGTCCATAAATTATTCAATTGTAACAGTCAGATGGATCCACTTGATCCTGGAATATAAGCTTGTTTGCTCGTGGCCAATATGGCAGCATATGACTTCAGTTACAGCGTTATCTCACGGTCTCCACAGACGAGGTTGAAACAATGTATCAACTACCACCCTCAAAATCTGAAACAGGCTTCTGTCTGAGGTCTCAATTTTATTTAAGCTACCTGGACTCCCGAACACCAGTCGTTCGTGCTCAACATATTTTCAAGCTTTCAAAACCACAACCTCTACGTTTCAGCTAGGATATGATCCTCACCGTGTAGGGCCTGAACCTATGAACCTTTCATGGGCCTCCCCCAACCCGTGGTTCAGACAAGCCTCAGATCGGGTTTCGCTTTTCTACAGTTCAAGAAAACCCCTCAGTTTTTGCTCCAGATACACAAGACTGAATGCTCCTCCTTACAACCCGGGGTACGTGGACAAGGCACCCCCCAAAGACTGTATGGACTAAGCCGTACCTCAGAATTATCAACCCCTACGTGTCACTCGGAATCGTATAGCACAAGTTTATAGGGTCTAGGTTCACATCTGTCACAACATGAATATTGACATATAAACACACTTCATTACGACTTTTATTTTCTCTACTTTTAACAAGTGTATTGGTCTCTATTCTTGCGCTTTTCGATTTGCTAACTAGATTTAACATCACATAGTCTGCATGTAACAAAAGTCTGTTACATGTCTGCATGTAACAAAAGACTCAATCTATTACATTTAGTAAATCAAGCCATCTTTCAGCTTTGCATCGGTACACATCAGGTAGCAACATTCAAAGGTATTCAATTCTATTCAATTCTTCAAACTCTTATTTTTCATTCACTTTCACAACAGTTTACATCCAGCATTTTTACATCTTTTATATCGCAAATACATACACCGCTAACACTTCGAAAAAACTCATCGAACAAGCTCATCAATCTAATGGTATTTGACAAAATAAGTAAACATTTATTTAGCATGGTTAAATTTTCTCTCATTTAATAAAATAAACAAGCACCTTTTCTAACGAATAAACCGCATAACGAGCGAAACAAATGTGAAGGAGTTGCTCCCTGAACGAGCGACGTTTTATATAACGCATTACGCAGCAAAGTGTAGCCATTTTTGAGCTGTGCCTTCCGCGCTGATGCATTAAGGCCGAAATACAATAGTGCCAGACTGCGATACGAGAGCGCGACGAGAGTCTCGCAGCAAATGTCAAGCAGTTTTCGTAACATGCATTTGTATGCGACATCGTACAATGATTGCGATGCGTCGATGCGAGGCGGGAAATATTCGGAAAAACGAAACTTCCTCGCAACGATGGGCGTGACGTTTGTCAACTGCAATATGGCGCTTAAATGAAATTTGAAATTCCAACGCATTAATTACTTTTTAAGTACATTGGTTATTATTAATGAATTTTGAATGAAAATTTTGTGCATCCTAGTTAAGGCTTTTATTGGGTAAACGAAGGAGCATTCCAAATTCAAAACTTTTAAAAATCAAAAACAATTACCAGCAAATTTCATTTAAAATGTCACCAATTTGACATTTGTCATATGAACATTAATGTTCCCCGCATCGCGTGCATTGTAAATTGAATGCGTTGCGTGACGACGAGGGAAAATCGCATCGCGCTCACGTATCACCGTCACGAAGTATTGTATTTCGGCCTTTAGTCTCTATTAAGCTCTCAGTAAGTAAGAGTAATGTTGTCGTGTGCGATCGCCCGTTTTTATAAATTTTGTATTAAAACAATAATCGTAATTTTTTTTTGTACAAATTAACCAATGTTAAAATTTTTCGAAGAAAAAACCATAAGGAGACAATAATAAGAGAGAAAAAATCACTGTTGAAATGAAACTTAAAACACTGGAAAGCGAGAACAAAATGTTAGCGTGGCTAATCTAGCGCTAAAAAACAATCGGTCGACATCACCGATCTGCACAAGAGCAAAAATAAATTAGGGAGATGGAAGCTTCAAAGGGAGTGTCAAGGAGTGTGGTCACAGATCACCGATCTGCACAAGAGCAAAAATAAATTAGGGTGATGGAAGCTTCAAAGGGAGTGTCTAAAGAAATGGTAACGTATTCTGGATAATGTTGAGAAGTTGCTTCTCATATGGATTAACGAAAAGCGGTTACAGGGCGTCTCTTTAAAGAAAACATTATTTGTGAGAAGAATTTATCGTGTTGACCTAGTTAACAAACACCAACATTATCTTCTGCCGTAAAAGATTCACAATTCAAGGGAAGACATGGATGGTTCGGGAAGTTTACTAGTAGAACTGGCATCTACAGCGTTGTGAGGCACGGTGAAGCAGCAAGCTCCCAAACAAAACCAGCAGACAACGTTATCAGTGACTTCAAGAAACTCATAGATCTAGGGGGCTACCTGATGCAACGAGTGTCTTACCTATTATGGGCAATGCGCGCACCCATCCTCCAGGCCCTCAAGATGATGTTCATGAAGAATTTAGTTTGATCAAGATCATGTTTCTGCCTCCCAACACCACTCACTTACTCTAGCTTATGGACCTGCAGATTATTTCTAGCCTTCCAACCTTCTCTTTGAGTGTTAATCACCCGACAGACAAATCCCTCTCTCAGAGAGTTTTAGAGAGATCATTTTCAAATCTTTGCTTGCCTAAGATGATTGCGAAGGCTTGGGAATGAGTTACCAAGAGGACTCTCATATCTCCTTGGAAAAAACTTTGGTAGAATGTAATTTTGAAACAGTATCTGTAGAGTCTACAGTTGACGAGATTGTGTCCTTGGTCAATGCCATGGAACTCAAGGTGGACAACAACGATATTGAACCGCCGCAAGTATTCACAGCAAAGAAGAAAATTAGGCTCTCTTGTCCAAGAAGCCGTCACTAATTCTTCAGACACGTTTATCAATTGGGAAAATGTTAATAGTGCCACAACACCTTCCAACCCACTTACGACAGGAAACAACAACAACTTTTTTCGACGGATACCATCTTAAAGTTCTTATCATTTCGTGTGCATGAGATTTTTTTTTTGCTTTTTTTGGGTAAGAAAAACCAAAGAAGAAAATTTCAGTGTGGTTGTTTGAGAGAGAGAAAAGAGACAGCTAAGAGTCTAAATTGCAAAGAAGAGCACTTAACCAGCTATCTCCAACAAATACATAAACTAACCTCAAAAGACAACTTCACACTACTCGATGTGGTCAATTTTAGTCTAGCATGCAATCGTAATTTCAACTTATTAGGTTGGACGTGATGGCGGTAATAGTACAGGATTATAACACAGCATCATTACTTGGTAAGATTATCTAAATTAATCAAACTTACCTCATCATCTAACTTTGACGTAGGTCTGTAAAATCTCAAAATATGTTTCCATGTTTTTGAATTATTTTGATTAATCTTCAAATCCCAACGATTAATTCTAATCTTACTCACTATTTAAAACTACTGAAATATCATCAGCGTCAGCGTAACGTACTACCATTTTCTAAAATGCGGAAAAGATTATCTACAAAGTGCTAAATCTATCAAGAGCGAGGCCAATCAGACTATGAGAATCTCCTGAATTGCATGATAAAATAACAACAAACAAGAACAAGTACTCGAGAAACTAACATTAAATCTGAAAGGATTACGTGTATGCGAAATCATGCACTCTGTTAAACTAAACTATGAGGCAATAGTTTTCAGGAAATTCTGAAACTCCCACTTGAACACAGTGGGCATTCGAACGTTTGGAATTGGAACTATAGGCTATTTTGAAGTTGGAAATTTGACATTTCAAATGTGGCAGAAAGTTAGCTTTTTTGATCGACATTTATGAAATGGGTTTCTTTTCGCTTGCAAAAATTAAAAAATATTAAAAACTGATATCAAAGTTGTGTCTCTTCCACTCAAGCTGTATGAAATTTGAAGAAAAAATTTTATAATAAGAATGTGGCCAACACAGTTTGTGGATCAATTTGTGAAGCGAGTTGGTGAATTGGTTGGTCATTGTTGGATAAAACAATCTCATATTCGTCCAGTGCGTTCAACTAAAAACATTACTACTGTTGCTCAGTAGAGTCAGGATTTTTTCAGGCAGGCTCATTTCCACCTCGGTGGGTACGTCAATAAGCAAAATTTAGAGCTCAAAATATCCACACGTCATAGTCGCATACCAATGCACCCCCAACGAATATTGTCGTATGCTGATTTTGGCCGGCATCATTGGGCCATTTTGCTTCAAAAACGAGTAAGAAAACGCCATCAAAGTGAATACCGATCGATGTTTTGTTTCCCGAATACGAAGAAGATGACATACACGAAAATTTTCAATTTTTATTTCAGCTGTTTCATATTCATATTTGGAGACTTCCGAAACTGATGATTATCTGACAGCCGTAAAGTTCATTTCTGAAAATTAGAGGAGTGATGCATTGTCAGAATGATGTGTCGGGGGTTATTCAGAATAAAGTTGAAATTTTAAATAAACTTATTGGGAAAATAACCCGAAAACTCCCGATTGGAACCAAAATCATTGTCAAATTAGCAGCTAAAGTGGCAGCACGTTGTTTTAACGAAGGCAATTTCGCTTTATTGACATTCAAGGAAGATATAGGCATGAGCTTAGGGACAAACGCTCATGAATGGACACTCGAAAAGGATACTATTTGTATTAGTTACGCTGATCAAAAAGATGCAAACGAGTGAAAAGAACGTCGAATCCTTCGAAGACAAAAACAAAAAGATGATTTAGATATACTTGGGGATAGCGTTAAGCTTTATAGGCCCGGTGTAGACGATTCGATACGAATAGAAAAAATAACGATTTTTAGGAAATTATACAAAATTTGAAAAAATTCTCGTTTTTCTACAAAATTTTCGGACGCGTTTTCTGTGACTTGTTATTTTCTAAAGTCGGTGAGACAAGTAACTCAAAAAATAACTGGCTGATCCAATTGAAATTTTGAATACTTGATTGGAAAAAATTTTACAAGGTTATGATGTCAAGGTACCTCGTTTCTAGATTTTTTTAATCGGAGTGTTTCTCGATTAAAAACCTCAATTCAGAAAATGAAATGATTTCAAAATCTCATTACCAATGAAAAGAATAAAAATAAATGAAAAAACTCAACAGCGTTACCTCAAGAAACTCATTCTCAACTGAAATTTTTTTTTTTTGATTCTTGGATTCAGATGAATCAACTATTAGTTATGTGTACTAAATACTGTTTAATGTATGAGCCTTAGTATATTCCTTTCAGTAAATAAACCAAGCTTTACTAAAATTACCCTTAAAAAATCAAGAACTAACTATGGCCTCCCTTCAATTTTCCGCGAGATGGGTTTTATTGGTAAAAAGACCAACTTTCACTCGAGGTGACTGCTTTAAAATTGCACGTGGTGGAACCATAAAAATAGTTTGGTCGTCCGAGTACAAAACTGTCAAAGCTGCCAACTAATAATAAATGGTAAAAGCGACCAACCCTTAAAAAACAAATCCTTTTCTTAAACAAACTTTATCTCGAAGAACTGCTTCAAAAGAAAAACTTTTGGAAAACTACTTTCGACATCGCATACCCTTGAGCCTGATTGCAATGCACAAAGTATCTGGATCACGATAAAGTTCTTAAGGAAAAGGACCACATAGGATGCAATTCACCTCATTTTACATCATTCTAGAAAAACGTCCGACATAATACTGCAAGAATTCAGTCGCCAATACGTTCGAACAACATTGTTGGTGATTTTCTCAGGAAAAATCGTCATAGAGGAAAAAATGAAAAACAATTTTCATTTCCACATGCTGATTTGGGAAGTCGACCGATGACGTAGTTCACTCGTTCGAAGCGGAGTGACGTGAAAAGTGTTCATTCCATCCCGCGCCATTGGCTAATTTACCTGCTTAGACTTTCTCACAGTGAATTTTCCGATCTGAATTTATGATTTTTCCGCGATATACACCGCGTTGCTTTCTATGCGAAACGTATGATATACCGGTCAGTTTCATTCGGAGGACGCACGCGATTGGATTGGGAAAATCAGTGGAAAAGCACTGCAAGCGGTCGTTGACGCGTTATGGTTAGCGCGTGATAATTACACACTTGAATTTTTCGCTAGTGTGCCGGTCAGTGTTGATACTTTGCACTTTGCTTTCCGTCTTTTTCAAGATTTTCCTTCACTAGGCTTAGTCTATTTTCGGAAAAATGATAAGTACAATTGTCGTCGCTGTGGTTATGATTTAGTTGGCTGGCTTTCCACCACGCAAAGGGGTGGAAACTTAAACCCAAAGTATCATGTGAAGCTGATAGTGATAGTGGTTATTGGTGACATTATTGTGAAATCCAACCGACAGACCGCGATGGAGGAGCTTGAGATCATTCAGGAAATCAAGTTGAAATCAATAGAGAAAACTCTTTTACCCCTAATTAAACAGGTGAGCAATGTAGGAAAGCAGAAATTGCGGTTGTTGCTGGCCAGCTGGTCGAGCTGCAATAACCATTCGGATTGAGTATCAACAATAAACAAAGCGCGATTTTATATTGAATCTTCGATTGAAACCATACAACTCTTTCAGATTTTCCACACTTGAACGATACTTATGCATTTTTATAGAATTTTTCTCGGAGCCAATGGTTCGCCCGTTTTTTGGAAGGTTTCCAAAGCAACGCTAGTCAAATGGCAAACACAAATTCACGTCAAATATCATTGTAAAATTTCATGGCGAGCATTTATTACAAATGCAGAGTTTTGTACACTTTCTATTCGTTTCATATATCGAACACTTGTTTGGCCTTCGCCATGACTAATGTCTGGTTAGGGAGGCAAAACTTTCGCAATGCTCCTTCGGGGGAGATGATAACCACACTAGGCCATTGTCATTCAAGTGGTTGACGTTACTATTCGCGTTTGTACAATGTGGGGTGGTTGAATGAGTTCACTTGTTTACAAAATACACCACCAAGCTTTCGAGAAAATATTTTTTTTTGGAAAGGACTTGCATCGCTACGAGTGGATTTGAGCATTCTAAGAATTGTAAACTCCATTATCCAGGAAACCTAATTCGGAATCATTTTCAACGCTTTTAATGAACCATATTGAATACACATTACAGTCTTATTCAACAGGATCAGCTTGTATCCTTATACCAATGTTTATACCCATGCTTACCTCGATCAATACTTAACACGAAGATTGATCGTACAACATCGGTTAAAATTGTCTCAAATGTTGCAGAATTGTGAATTCCCAACAGTTTTTCTCTTTGATTTAAATTTATAAGAATTCAGACTTCACAATTCAAATTAATTTAATAATGAATATATCTAATGCGTACATCTCTCGATATACAGAGCAAAATTTATTGAAGCAGGAGGCCATTAAATCAGAAAAACTATATCATTTTTGCTTATCCTTAAAGCTAAAGTCTAGAACTCTGAAAATTGGAGTCATATTTTCAAGAGCAACCCCCACAATTTCTCTGCTTCTCAGTCAAATTAAAAGTAGAAACTCCAACAAGAAACGACGTTGTGCGTGAAAAACAGGACGTCCCTATAAATATGGGTCACACTATATGAGCCTCAGTCAGTTGTTCATTATTTGTTTTCTCTATTCCAGCGATTTCATCCTTGAGGAAGATAGTATTGAGTCAATAGTTTTTGGTGGTTAGATCCAGATTAGGTGAGACCACTGTTGGCCAAACTCATACCTTATTTTCTATAAATTTTTTTACATTTCTTGAGATGGTTTGTAACACTTCTTGCTTAATGGCAAGGATTAGATTCGTGTTTATGCAATGTTTCGATAGGATTCTGCCATTTGAGGATGATTTTTTTTTCAAAAACCTTCTGCGTATTGATTTTACCTGTCTGCCTTGCACATTGCAGGACTCGCCAGTTCCCTTGCCCAAAACCACAGGTTAAAACATGATTCTGGAAAGATATTTACCTTTAGTGGCAATACATCTGGAATTATATCAATTTCCTATTTTCCGCCATGTAACCGTCTATTTCTCTGCTTATGTTTGAAAAAAAAAACTTTGTCGGAGAAACAAACCTGTATCACGAAACATAATGAACGCACAGGACCTTTTGACATAGCTTTACTCAGTCCTTCGACGCCCAATTCTGATGTTCTTTTAGCCATTTCAATCTAGTCCTAATAAATTTTTGTACTTCCTAGTCCTAATCAATTTTTTGCACTTTACCGTGTTTGTTATTAGGGCGAGAGTATTGAAAGCCTACTTTTCTCTTCATAGATTCATCATTTGTCTTCGGATTCCATTTGTCAACCATTTTCAGCATTTATCCGACCAAAATTACCGGTGGTTAAGGAGGACAGCGGTGTCAAGCAGAAATCGGTCAAACCATGCATTCGATCGAGCCATGGCATCAGGTCAAGGATTAGACGTGTAGTCCACATTACATTTGTGTTTTGCTCCCAGTACTTTTGCCAAACGCTGAGAAAACATTGTTTCTCTTCTCTGGTGACCTCTTCTCTGTTGTTCTTCTTCTGTTGTTCTCTTCTCAGTTCTGTTCTTCTCTGTTGTCTTCGCTTCTACGCATATAATTATTATAATGGGGTATCAACTGATGGGTATCAACCCTGCGATTACCAGCACCGAGGCTGTTCGATATGTGTATGCAATTTGCAGCGCTCCTTGTCCCACCGCTTTCGGTAACTCCTTGCTAAGATCGTCATCCCATAGTTCTGACCCATAGGGTAGAATTGACTGAACAGCGCCCATGAGGAGTCGTCTCCTTGATGCCGTGGCCCTGTTGTTCTTTGTCACGAAAACCAATTTGGTATTTTCCAGTACCTGGCTGAACCCGTGGGTAGTCATCTAGTCCCTTACTCACCGCATAAACGTATTTTGTCTGAGTTACGTATGGTCAACTGTGCATCCAAACACTAGCGCAGTCGTCCGCATAGCTGATCAAACGTGACTCATCCAAGCCGCAGTTCAAGCCACAGCAGTCCGTCATAAGAAATGTTCCACAGGTTCGGGCCAAAGATGGAGCCCTGAGGAACTGTTGAAGTAAGTGTCGTCTTTTGGATATCTTCTTTCGAATCGTAGAGTAGGCTGCGGTCCTTCAGAAAGTCCCTCAGATAACTGATGCGTTTTTCAAAAGTTTCCAGAGTATCCACCCATCAAGCGCAGTTAAATGCATTTCGGACATTTAGATTAACCAGCAGAACGAACCATCATGTGGAAATTCTGTGGACTTCCTTAAGTCCACGATCACTACTTCTCCGAATGCATCCCTGGTGGAGTAATCTGCTCTGATGAAATACTGCCGTGGAGATAGGTGCCAGGCAGCATGAATTACGTCAGCGAAGCTTCTCCTGACAAGTTTTTCTAAAATTAGTCGGTCGTGTCTAGCGTACACTGTAGGCGGTATGCAGCTGGTGAATCGGGATTCCCTTTCGCCTTACTAACCAGCAAAAGTCTCGCATCCTTCCTCTGGAAACACCTCTTCGAGCAGGCATGCATAAAACGTGCAGAGGACAAGGTCAGGGCAAAAGTGAAAACGATCTGTAGCACCTCAGCTCGAATCTCATCTGGTCCTGAAGCCTTTCTTACCTTCAGAGACAAGACTGCTTTTTCCGATTCCATCTTCATGAAAAGTGGAATTTCCATTGGTTTTTCACAGTGAACGACCGCAACGATGGTGGGGTGCATAGTTTATACCAACTAATAGTTCAAAAACTGCAACATCATTGTAAGTATTAATAGTATAGTAGCAGATGTCGTACAGTGCGTACTGAAGAAACCATAACCGCTGTAGAGCGAAGTATCGATGAAAACTCAAGTGTGTCCATTCGCAATCGAAGGATCTAAGTTTGAAGGAATTTAAGCTGAACGACCACCGGGTACGGTGTTGGTTCGGTTTATGGGCCCAAGAGTAAATTGCTGCAGGTCTCGAATTTTATAAGAACTGTTTTTAATCGATGAGGCTCATTTCTGGTTGGATGGGTGCGGCAATAAACAAGCGTGCCCATTCGGAGTGATCATCAATAACAGGCGGTTTCATATCCGGAGGAATACCATGTTTGGTGTGCTTTATGGGCCGCAAGAACGTCTGATACTTATGTCCTAAGCATCTAGATCACTAACCTCTCTATGATAAATCTAAGCACAAGAAACAGAGAGCAGCTAGTGTACGACCTTGAGCTGGCAGGACACTCTCTTGATAGTATGAGGAGCATAATCAGCCAGGTACAAGCACAGTTTGCGGAAAAGAATCCTTTTTTGTAAGCTGCTGAAAAATCGGAGAAGGAAAAAAAATCCTTACTTTGCTTTGAATGATATGTTTAGACCGATTATTGTGTTTTCATTTTTCAAAAAAACAAACACAATTAGTATCCTTTTGTTGTTTTACTGCAACATTACGAAAGCTGTGCGATTTTGCATGTGGGTGTTGTAAATATTGTTGCAGTTGTAAAATGGCTGATAGAATTGCATCATGTGGAGGACCCACACCGTACTTCCTTTCTAACTTCCTAAACTGTGTTACCATGTGTGGACACAGTTCAAGTTGACTGAAAGTTGAACATGCTCGCCCACTGACAGTATTTATTATTTTTACGTACGTCTGGACGAAAACATCAATTTAAATGGTTCGACAAGATTTATTTTTGGCATGAAATAACTAAATCTATTTCATTTGCAAAGCGCACCTATTGCCATCATTCTGTAAATGTTTAGCATTAAAAAATGATGTTATAATGCCTTCCCCACATGCTAGACAGACTGACTTGCTTTCCTCATTGCCGCAAGTGAATTATGTGCATATATGTGGACGCAAACATAAACATTGTACACTCATATGTTGAACACATACGGGCAACTACGAGTGATTTGCATTCTACGTTGAACTCGGATGGAATTTCCATAAATCCTTTGGAATATCTTTTTTCTTTCAAACTGTTCGAAATGTTGGTGTTTCTTTTCCCATTTTTTTTTTCATTTTATTAATCATAATTCAATAAATGCTGTCTGATGCAATAAAAGCCAGTGCCATTTGCGGGTAATATGATAGGATTGCAACTCATAATATGAAAATATGTGTAATAGGAATCATAGTTGACGCTATGGAATTAGCGTCAATCATTCTGCAGGTTTGTTTTGTGGAAGAGGAATGAAAAGTAGAAGGATAGGTCAGAAGTATGCTAGAATCGCCAAGATTTAATTTGTTATTGAGACCTCTATTAACATTTATTGATATAAGAAAACATAAACAGGATACCAATAATAATGACGATAATAAAATTAATAAAATTCATTTTTGTTTGTCACCTTACTTCGGGGATTGTTCGTCACCTTACTTCGGACTAAGCCTCTTTGGTATTGCCTGGCGTCGCCTTCAATTAGCAACATCCGTCTTTCAGCAAGGACAAATGGGAAGGAGAAAAGTTGTTGTCAGCGAGGACCCCTTTGCTCTGGGTCACCAGTCGATCCATTATGCTCCTATTTATAAGAAGATTCGTCTGCACGTAATGTGAAACACAATTCCAACTATCCGTAGATGTCAAAATCATTCCCGTTATGTTTTCTGAAGAGAGCACCCCTAATCTCTCAGATACGTGCAAACGAAGGCCCTTTGCGTGTCCCTTGCATGCAGAAAAGGTTTTGAAGGCATTATCTGTGGTCCTCGAACAAGATTAGCAATCACTATACGGTGAATTTCCCATTGTTCGCAGGTAAGACTGAAAATACCCATTCCCACTGAGTATTTGCGTCTGTTTATAATTAGTCACACTATGCTTTTTATTCATAATCACGGCTCGAATCCCTGATGAGTCATGCATTCCACCTGTCTGACGCTTCGTGTACCCACATTTCCTAAACCAAAGTTAGGGTCCTTCTTTTTTCCTCGCGATTAACAATTTCCCTCCTTACCTCCAAAGTCAGCGAATCTTTAAACTAATGGCTGAAATCTTAGAGCCTTATTTCAGAATATCAAATATGTGCTTTTGATGCGATACGAACGATATGAATTATGAAAAAAAATCTAAATGACTTGGAAATTGCCAGGAAAGTTATCAAATTTTATCGTAATCTTTCTAAGTTGACAATCCTTTAATATAAGAGATGGAAAATTATTTTTACAAGTCCGCACCCTTGAAAATGGTACTCCGCAAGGCTCCGTTTCGAGCCCCATACTTTTCAAGATTCCAATAAATGCAGATGGACTATCCCCAGGAACACACTGGGTACTTTGATTTTGTAATTTATACGTGTTGCTAAGTTATTTTGTGTTCTAAAGATATGACCTTCTCCATAAACCTGTCATATTTATAAACAAATAGTTTTAAAAGTTCGGCCATCCACTGGCTCAATCGACACAAAAATATACCTAGTTTAAGTTCAACAACTTCAACAACTACCACCACGTCATTAGCAGAGCCTGTAACCGATAAATCAAGTTCGTTTGAGAAGATATTCGTCGATTTTTCGCTGACTTCTACATGTGTCATAAATAAGCTTTCGGTTTCTAAAATTTTCTCTCGATACCCGTCCTAGAAACCGCAGCACTCTGAAAGATTCCAGAGCGCTGAGAATATCGAGCTTAGTTACAAGTGTTCAACCTTATAAAATACCTCTGGAATTGTAACTATGCCATTCTGTGCGTCAGACCGTGCTCCCCACTTCTATGATTATGATGTTCAATTCCTGCACTGCTTTGCTCGTCCCGTTTGCCATAAAGAACTGGCGGACAAACCGGATTATACTCACATCGACCATCGAAGCTACAGGTTTCTATATAAGCCTTAAGGCTTTCTTTGAAGCATGCCTTGTATTACCTTTGATATTGAATATTTTACTATTCATACGACAGATTTTCTATTCTGTGTCGTGGTGTATATATATACAAAAATATAATGACATGATTTACAAAAAGTTGTGATTCAGAGCAACAACAACAAACTTCATCCTTTATGCTTCAACTTTCAATCCAAAGTGAAGTGTAGATTTTATTTCAAATATAATATGAAACGCGCAGAGTTGCTACTCAGGCTGATAACAGGTATCGAACCCCCAAAAACACAGAAACATACTTGACAGGACCAAACAGGATATCTTGTGAGCAGAAGCACATTTGTTTTTATATTCCTGTTTTGTGCAAGAATTTTCGTTGAAATTCGAAAGGTTCAATACTTTCTTCTGAAAATATGAAATCAGTCTAAACTTTCTCACCTCGAAAAAATATTTGCGAAAGAAACCGTCAAACACGTTGACATGACATCTGTCATTCTCTTGCTAATAATTTCCCAGGTTCAACATCTACAATGGAAAACTGCCATCGTAAACATTCCTCAACTCTATCAAGCGTTTGCGCAAATTTTGTTTATGAGTAATGTTCGTACATAGATAATCATCTAGATGTGGGAAAAGGACTGTCATTCAATGTATAGGAACTTCAACAGAAATAAATATACTTTCCCGGTTCTTGTGGTAGGATCATAGTTTTACGCATGTAACATTGAAAACAAGTGGTTACTTGTTAAAATAGAGCTTTTTGTGCAGGACGTCATAACCATATATTGCGTTGCCTAGTGCTGATTAAGTTTTCTTTTGGTGACGTAGGCTAAGAACTTTTCCTTTTCAAGTTCACAGAAATTGTTATCATTGTGCGACAGCGAAAAGCTTCGACAGAGTTCTCGTAACAATGTTCAGTAATGAATTTTTCCAGGAAAAAATTATGTTGAAGGAAATTTCTAAGCAACCGAAAGTGTTGCAATCTGTGAGATATTTCAAGTGTGAAAATGGTTTATTGTATTTTAAATAAAAATATGTTCAAAACAACTTAGGAGAGAGTTGATTTTTGTATTTTCTGTTTACTGTTAGAGAATGTTTTTTGTATCCAAAAATTTGTGCATCCGTTTTATTTTTCAATTAAATGGAATGATCCTTTCTTAACGCGATGTTATCGATAAACGTTTTCAGACAATCAAAACCGCCCACTTGTGTCCCTCAAACGCTTTTATAGTTCGATGCATCATTAAATTTAAACCAAAGTAAATATTTGCTTGCTTCTAGATTTCATTCGCGATTGTCGATTGGTTTTTGATGTTAAACAAAGATAAAAAAGTCTTTCAGTGAAACTTGCGCTTATTTAGATAATTATTTCTAATTATGCGTTTAAAGTATTCTAAGCCTTGGAACAAAAACATTACGCGAAAATTCCGTTTTTAGAGCAAAAACTATCAAGATAATCTCTTGAATTCTATTTTATTTTTTATATTGTGCGTGCATATCTGGGAAATATTTCGGACGTCTATAGAATGTAAAAATGTGTTTATTTTTAGCGTCAATAAAAGACATCATTCATAAAATACATCATTATGCAACTTAATTTTTAATACATTTCCTACTCTGGCTATGCTTCAAGGACTCCGGTAAAGATATCTTTTTGATTTTTCTACGGTTGGAATTCTACAATTATCCTCACAAAGTCTGCATAGTGACTCGTCTGCATTTATTAGTTTTTTATGTCAATCCAATCACCAGTATTATCGAAAAGGCATAACTTCGTGGAAATTTGTAACCATGGGGACTTTCGATACCTCTCCTTTTTACATTAATTTCTTTTATTGGTTTGTATGCGCTTGTTGAAAAAAATTGAAAATCTGTTTGTTTGAAAAGTAAAGAGGTAAGAATGAATAACTTTTTATTCACTAAACTTTTTTCTCAAACAACTGGTATGACTTTTAACCGGTCAGTCACAGTTTTCTGAATCTTTTCCAAAATTACAAATTACGTTTTTTTATGATTTGTTTCAGTTTCGGGAAATGAAAACACTATAAAAACAGATCAGGCGAAAAGGAAATTGAAAAAGGGGAAATGCGTTTAAGGTCGAAAATGCAGGGATGAAAACGGCCATGTGGCATGGGGAAGTGTAATAACGAAGCATCCATTTATTTGCAATGTCTTGTTTCACACAAACCTTTCTATTCCGGAGCCTTTCCAGGACATTTTTATAAAAGATATCATCCACTCTGTTAACCTCATCTTATTCGTCTGATCTCACAAGAACCCTCTCACTGTCTACGTTTTCATCCGTTTTTGGAAGCTTGAGGTATGTCTGGGTCAGTTTGATCTTCAAAGTATTCTCAGCCTTCCGAAATTGATATGTTCCAACTGAAAACTTGTGGTCTTGATACAAGCAATGATCCCCATATGCCTGTTTTGACTTTTCAAAAGTCAAAATCGTAGATTCACCCAATACATTTTGATTGTACAACATCGCTCTCAATTCCGATGCCGGATTTTTATAATACTCAACAAAACCGCAAATTCACTGATAGCTCGGTCAAAAATAATGCGTAAGCTGTACAAAGTTCAAACTCGTATTGAGAATGTGATAGAGCACAGGTCAGTAGTCATGTGAATGTTTAGCACAGGTCAGTAGACACGACGTTGCCAGATTGCCTGCTGTGATGACAGTCTCATTACGTTTCTAACACACCTCGTATAATGTTGATTGGGTCTGTCGGAGTCTGCTTTTCTCTTGTAGAGAACGTGATTGACTGTATGCAGCCATTTTCAGCTTATTCTAATGCTCTTATGGCGATGTTTTTAAAGGTGCAACTTTTTTATGTGGTACAGAGGAAAGGGCATAATTATTTAATTGAGGGCCCAATATTTAAAAATAATAAAAAATAATAAAAAAATATATAAAAAAATTACACCCATAATAATATGGCAGACCCGGCGAACACAAGCAAGAACATATAAATTTTGGTCAGTAAAAATACTTTATTTTTACTCATAAAACATAAATAATTCATATCTCGGCATCACAGGACGGATTATACTTCCAGAAAAGACAACAAAATTAAAGATAAGAAGATTTTTTGGTAATAAATGCATCGAAGGTACTGTATTCAACCCAACATCTTTTCAATCTTTCAACCATGAAATTGAACATAGCTCACCGTTCAAAGTTTTCAAACTTTAATTACAAATAAATGTTTAAGACAGAGGATGACCAAATTGAAAAATTCAATACCACTATTTCTACCATTCTGTTGAATGTTGAATTTGTCCTTAATTTTCAGTGCGTATTTCTATTTTTCAAGGAACTTCGCTCACTGTGCTAATCTTATTTGTGTAAGTTCCTTGACGCTACCCCTCTTTTTTGGCTCATTGCTACTCACCTGTTCCCCATGTTGTTCGTCTTTAGCTTGGTTTTACTTACCTTTTCTGCTCACTTGATGGAACTCCTTGGTACTCCCCAAAGATTTACTCCAATGTTTTATCACAGATTGCCTTGTGTCCACTAACTCTCCGTATTTGACCACAAACAAAAGGACCAAAAATATTTTGAATGTATCCTTTTGTTATTTGTTCACTTGACGGGTGATTGCCTCATGATTCCGTTCTCACAGTCTCATCGATCAGTCATTTAAGGATCCATTTTCGGATCAAGCTCTAATTATGTGTCACTTTGTAGTCGAAGTGCATAATTTCCACAAAAAAGTGAGAAACCTTATGACACAACGGCTAACTTCATATGAAAGGATGCTTTTCAAAATTCCAATCATTGGACGCACAGCTACAGAATTGGACTTCAATGACAGTTTCCCACTGGATCGTACTCTTTTGTGGGTCATTCGTGTTAGAGTATAACCTTTTTGGAAGTTTTTGGACCATTGTTTTGTCAGATCATCTAATACCCAGAGAAATTTTTAAATAGAAAATATCAATGACGCTCTTATTCTCTAATCAATTTAGTGAAAAAAAAAAACTTCATGTGCGAGGACTACAGGGACGATTCTTTAAGCAGAATTCTGTTTCAATTGGTCGGTAAGTACATTAAGTATGGTCAATATTTTAATTCACCAAATTTATCTCATAATGGTGACCGATTCAGTTGAGTTTCCACTGTCAAGGTTTTATTTCATCTTTAACAAATACTTAATGCCTCATAAGTCCCTTCCCTTCTTTGCCGTGAAAGGAATACACGATATTTATTTTTGAACGTTGGTTTATTATATTATATTGTTACCATTCGGTTTTCATGAAGTGCGTTCAATTTATCTTGAAAGAGTTCTGTTTCTCTTGGAGACGTAACCATGTTTTAGAGCGGCATAAAACAGATGAAGTATATCTGACAGGATTCCAGACAATTAGAAATGAAGATGCTGATAAGAAGAGGACCAAGGTGTCGGAAAACACTTTTATTTCCCTCGATATAAACCCTTGAAATTTAGCGTATTGTACCCTATTTTTAGCCGAGATTCAATCCACTCTAATAAAAAGGCACTAATTCTGAAAATTTTCAACTTAGGCTTGGAATTTTCTGGTTGACGTGATCAAATGCCTTACTGAAGTCAGTATAAGCTTCGTCAAATTGGTGAGTTTTTCTCATTGCACAGAAGATGCTAGCGAACATTACAGTAAGATTCGTTACTGTCGAGCGATTCCCAATCCCCAATTGAAGTGCAATCCCCAATTTATCAATAATTTCTAGAAATAAATCCGCTACGGAAATTTCTCCTGCATGCGAAAAAAATTCTGTTCCGTATCGATTATCCTAGCAGACATGTCATTGTTTATATCAAAATTATTAATTTGCTATCAATAAAATTCTTGGAGTATATTCTGGTCGTATTTATCATTTACAGTTAAGTGGTTTCCATCATCATTTTCAACAAATCAAAAAGGTCCAGTCACATCTTGAGCTCTAAGGATATACCAAATGGTGAATATCTAAGCATTAGAAAGTGAGTCATGGATTGCTTGAGATGCAACTTCATCTGCGCATATACAGTAGTTTTGCTTATTCACTAGTACATTGAGCCAGAAGTGCACAACATCCGAAAAAAATATTTTTTCCCGAATCTATGTTCCCCATTCCGCGCATACTATGATCATCAAGTTTGACTTCTTATTTCATTTGAAACTTCTAGTTTGTTAAATGAAAATTCTTCAAAAGACTCCTTTACATTGTCAACCGAGAAACCCCAAATTCCTGCCAGCAAAACGAAAGAAATTGACATTTTCCCTCATATTCTGATTTCACTTCGACAGTGTACAGAGCTTAACTCGGCTACAATTGAACAAGTTTATTCATTTAAATCTTTCAATGATTCTTTACCAAACGGTACTAAGCAGAACGGTTAACGTTTGATATTGTTTTCTTTAACAGTGCTACAACAGTGCTAGAGTGGCCGTTGCAACATTTTAACGATATTTCTTGTGAATGTTGTTACGTATTCCGATGTGTAGGCGACATTAAACAAACAATAAATAATAAGTATTTATAAATAAATGAATTAATAAATAAAATAACAATTAATTTTGAATATAACAATTAATTGTTTTGATTAAGGTTTTTATATGTACCCAAATTTTTAAGTTAAAAGAAAATCATGCCAGATGAAATAGAAGTAAGAATAAAATTAAAATAAAAACATTTATAGTTAGATTTAGGTATTAAGTAATATTTAGTTTAATAATATTAGTAACAAGCAAAACAAAAAAAATAAATAAAATAAAAGTCTCAGTATAAATAAAATGTCAGAAAAAAATATTCCCAGTAGCAACAAAAACCAAAAAATTTCTTGGAAGTTATTTGGGACGAAATTTTCTTTTGATATGACTCACTGGGTTGTTGTGTACATATCGCTACAAAAAGAATACAAATTGTGAGGTATCGGAGTATCAATGGATAGAAGTATAAATAGAGTCATAGAAGGTGGAAAATAAACATAAGGAGAATCAGGAAGCTGTTTTATAGCCTCAGAAGTCCTCGAATCGCCAAATCACAAAGCCCAAGAGAACAATAAGATCGATGCAAACAAGATAGTAAGCAGGCAGCAGAGGTGTTTAGGACGCAGCGCTGCGGAATTCCTTGACCGATGTAGCGCGGCAGAAACAAGTGAAGTCCTGAAACCAAGCTGAGGTGGAGATTCGTGCTAGAGGAAGCACGATCAGAGGTAGCGCAGCAGAAGCAAGTGAAGTCCCGAATCCAACCTGAGGTGGAGATTCATATTGCAGGAAGCAGGAGTGATCAGAGGTAGCGCAGTGGAATACATTCAAGTCCCGAAACCACGCTGAGGTGGAGATTCGTGCTAGAGGAAGCAGAGGTGGTCAGAATCAGTGCAGCACAATTCACAGGTTGTTTGATTCTTTGGTATTTAATCCTTTCTAGTTATGTATTAATTTTATATAATATGAAGGAGTAGGCTCTTTCTATGTGTGTGTGTGTATGTGACATAGAAGGATCAGGGCTTAAATAATGTCCTAACCCCGCACCCGCGCGGTGATCTACTCGGTTCAAAGTAACTTCCTTCGGTCGCCATTATGCGGCCTTTGCATTTACAAATAATCCTGTCTCTTTAACCTTGTTCCTTTCTTTCGCTGCAGGTGCGACATATCTGTTGCCCCAATATTTAATTTATTAGTTCTTAATTAAATATTTAATATTATTTTTTTGAAAATACATCACAATGTAGCATGCCGCGAAAAACCTGGAAGACATGGTTAAAAATGAATAATACGTGTTTTTACAAGTCAATCAAATCAGTCCGAAGTCCATGCACTTAGCATACCATCAAATTATATTCCTAAAAATATTCGTGTTATCTACTGCAATCAGAATTAGCCGTACACCGACACTAATTCTTCAATCCCACTTCATTAGCTTCAGACATTGAATTAATTCCACGTTATTGCTCTTTAATCCACTAATTCGCATCAGGCTCTAATTAACTGACTTTCATTGATGCAATAGCAATGCCAAAAAAGAAAACTATATGAAATCGACACTGACTTTGTGCGTGCATCATTGGATTAGCTGCATACAAACACATCCTTACAGTGTCATCAGTAAAGCTAATGTTAATCATGAATTGAAAGCTTCTAGGTTTTCACTTTCAATGTGGATACATTATGTCTGATATAACTTCCCGGAAAAAAATGGTTTCCCTTGTGTGTGGGAGACAGTTCGTCGGATCCTCCTTTCCTTTCGTCCTGGCCCCACAAAATGGACTTTCACCACATCAGTTAGCTTTCACCATTCAGCAGGAAAGCCTGCCATCACATTCATTGCCACGAGGAAACTATTTCAACGATTTCGCTACTACCTCAACGAGCTTTCAGGGTAACTTTACAACTACAGTCCTGGAAAAAGGAACCTACAATTTGTGAGCTGAGCAGTTTCCAGTTGTATATCGTCTTCCGCTAGCGTTGTACGCGTGAATCCCTGCCGTGTTCGGTCAGTAGAGAAAATTGAAAAAGTTCTGTTTCCAAGAAATTAGTCTGTTTTCACTGAAAAAGTATTAACACTTAGCTGATTTTCTTTGAAATAGTGCAAAGTGCTAGGTCCCCTGCTGTAAAATAGATTACTAAGGAGCCTAGTTTGGCATTTCGATACCAATTAGCGACTTTCGGAATTGTGTATCCCCTGCATAAGAAATTTTCTCTTGAGTTCCTTGCCTGAATTCTAGCCTAATCTTACGTTCTCGAATCAAATAAATAAGTGCGTGCGAAAAATTAGATGAAATGAAAGTGGACAGTGGTTTTCCCGGAAAAGTGCTGTTGTAATGTGGTTATCAAAGTGACGGTGAAGCTGGTCATGAAGTGGTCAATTTGACGGAATCACTGAAAAGTATCTCCCAGGTCTGCAGCACATTCAAGTGAAAGCGAAATGTCGAAGCAAGTCAAAGTAAGCTACTCTAGACAGCTTGTCTATGATTTTTTTTCC
Organism: Stratiomys singularior; assembly: GCA_954870665.1. Lineage (NCBI taxonomy): Eukaryota > Metazoa > Arthropoda > Insecta > Diptera > Stratiomyidae > Stratiomys > Stratiomys singularior. The sequence continues at coordinate 21,909,243 of OX940881.1, read as the reverse complement.
TATGGTTGAATCTATATATGCATCCTTTTGTTGTATTGTTTCGTCGGAAGGGACGCGTACTTAAAATGTAGCACTAAGCCAAGTGAAAAAGGATGATGTGAGTGTAATGGAAAAGCTTCAAGCTTAACAAAAGGCACATTGTGTGTTGCTCGTTCCTTCGTTGTATTCGTGAAAGCATTAGCTGTACACATGACAGTCCTTGCTATGTTCAAGCACGCTCATACAGCTGACGTGTTTGCCGTAGTATTTTAACAAGGACTATCGTATGGTAGCTGTTAGATTTCAACTGTTGTCAGCGGAATGAAGCTAAAACATATTGCTAGGACTTTTGGCAAATTAAAATAAAAAGTACACGGGAGGCTGAATTGGAATTTTTCAGTCCCAGTTCATACGAATCCTCGAATCTCCTAAGAACATGACCCAATAAACTATCTACAGTGCCTGCATCAATTGTGACATTTTCGCTGAGTTCCATTCTGTCTAGTCATGGCATAGTATCCTGTACACTTGTGGCTTTTCTTGCACGAATACATGTTCACAATTTCCCGCTCCCGTTCAGCTTCGGAGTGTAGAGCAAGGAATCCAAACAAGCGAGAGTACTCTCGATGTGGGATATTTCATGCTTCGTACCAATTTTTAGGTTGTATACCTTTTTTTTCCAAGTATATCGTGCTACATTCTATTTTTAGCTCAGTAAAACAACTACAGAATCCTTTTCTGTATCCGTGCACGACACATTGGTCGTCGGGTTTGGATTAGCTTTAGCAGGGCAGGTGAATTTCAAATAAACATTGAGGACATAATTTGTTTCATTTCATACCTGACAGCTTAATTTAGATGTGTATGAATAATAATTGTTTGTTTTTTTGGTTTAGAATTAAAGGAGTAGCTTTATGTGATAAAATAATCTATAATTTCAAATTGTTTATTTTGAGTCGAAACTTTTACCACGAGCTATGAAATTGAAAAAAAATCAATGCTTAGGCATGAGGGAATGTTTAAAAAAAACGTGAAAAAGGGTGAGTCCTTTCATTGCAATGAGTGGACAGATGGAATCTGAGATATAGTTTCGAGCGTGTTTCCGTCTACTTACACTCGTTTCTATTCGAAAATTCAATGTCAATAAGCAAAGAGGATGCAATTTCTTCACATAAGTATTCTTCGGGAATTTTCGAATAATATTTCAAAAGGAAGAAATTCCAAACGGCGACGGCCTTTAGACCCAAATCAAGACAACACCAGTTCATCAACTGGCCGCGAAAGCCTCAACGAATTCATCAATATTTCAAAATTTTAGATTAGATGTTTATATATGTTGGGCTAAGTGTAATGGTTTTTGCAGAATGCAGTTTTTGTTCCATGTCGCCATACTTTCAATGCTGTTTAATCGGTGTTAATATATTCGGTTTAAAGGGCCCGAACTTTTTGAGCTGAAGTAATGTAAAATCTAATCTTTCTTAATTTGAAATGTATCCAAAAAAAGGTACGTTTTTTATCTGAAAGATATCTGTTGTGTAGTGACGTTAGATAGAAAATAATCTTTCTAATATTTTTTTCGGTTTTTATACGACAAGAAACCAATAAAACGGTTAAAGGCGCCGAAAAAATTTGACTTTGATGTTATGTAATAAAACTCATGAGAAAACCCACGTTTTTGTTACTTGACATCGATGAATAAGATATATCATATTGATTCCAAATGGTCTATTGTTTATCCAGCAGTTGTCATACATCATTATTCTCGTCCATTTAGTTTGGTAACTTCTTTGTACCCCGTTGATGACTTTGTGGTTCACCCTGTTCTTTCCGAAAACAGCGCAAGTGAAAATTTAAGGGCTCTAAATTTTCAGCAACTCGTCACCCGAATTCGGAGGACTTAATCTTCTCTATAATAAACTTACATTTTTCTGTAAAAATTGTCTATCCCTCAGTTGATGATTGCACAAACAATGAAGGTAAAAGCACGTTTTCAAGCTAATTGAACTGATATCATTAACCTGGCAAAAACAAACTTGAAAGTAATTAAAATTGTTCAATCTGATCACCCGCATCTTGTAATTAAATTGAGTTTGAATCGTAAGTATATTTTTCGTCTAATGTAAGTTTCTGCCTTCCAACGCAATACTTACTCCCTCCTATGGCTTCAGCTAAATGCTCCCTCATTTTTATCCCAACCAGCGTTCTTGGTTGTACCTAGTAGCTACATCATTCAATTCTCACTGTCCTATCCCAAGGTCTCTTATAGATTAGAGGATATTTTGTAGTCCCAGTTGCTTCTAATAGCATAAAATTTCAGTGTCATCGGTGTCGAATTTTTTCAATTCTTGGTTTATTCGTTAATAATGAGTCTGATAGTTTTGAAAAATTTGTTTCACAATTTAGACACAAAAACAAAAAAAACTAAGTGCCTGAAATATGCATTGATGCAAAGCCAATGGTCTCGCTTTGTTTTTCACTTTTCGAATTTATTTGGGTGGTTGGACTGGAATTTTTGAAAAATTTTTCATAATTTTAACAGATTTTTTTTAACATTTTCATTCCGGTCCAATCTTTGATAAAAATCAAAAAGCTTAAAATTCGTGGCCGATGCTATTAAAATGTTATAAAATTCAGACATATACAAAATTCGAGATCCTGAAGTCTGCAATCGGGCAAACTTCACAGACCCCAATCTACCGTCTAGATTTTCTGAGTTAAGTCTTCAGAGTGTATTTATCTGTTAAAACTCCATATGATATATTGTCAAATTCAAATTAAATTATTACAATGATTTAAATTATTTATTTGCCTAATTTTTTGATAAACTGTAGAAATAAGTATTTTATTTTCTTATTTTCTTTTCAGCGTATTATTTTCTTCCACCGTATTTCGACAAAGTCAGAAACGAGTTAAAGTTCTTCCAAACTTGCTTAAATTTTTAATAATCTTCTTCATCACCCTTCTGACTTATGAAGAATTCGAGCGGTACTGATGTGGTAATAGGTCTAGAAGTCCTTTGCTTTGCTTTTAGTAATACCATACATTTTTAGACCGGTGACATTATGGCAGCGCAGATGTCATTATCAAAAACTGTGATTTTCTTCACTTTTCAACTATTTTTTGAAACCAACCGCACTTGAACCAATTTTGATTCAAAATTACGGTGCTAATCATACATAAAATAAACTACACGTTCTTCAGAGACAACCCGTTCTTCTTGAGATAACCCGTTGGTATCGCCACTTTTCTTGGATATTTTTCACGCGTGACCATATATAATGCACAACTTCCATACCGATTTTTGGGACGAGTTACCCCAATTATGGCACTGCGTGCATAGTTGTGGGTGAAGACTTCCACGCCTGTTATTACACAATGCAGAAAATTTCCTTTCCTACGGCTTGTAGCACAAATCGTTTGAAGGACTTGAAAATGGGTATGTAAGATGGATTGCGTTGAAACAGTAAGTTGTCCAATCCTTTGTTCAAACAAATTCTGTAAATCAAGTCGCCTACCTTACCTCCCTCAATTCCCATACTGATTACTCTGTATATCGTCTCTTGTGTGATGTAATTAGATAAGCTAAAAGATTTAAAACTAAACATTCTTGAGGATTTAAAAAAGCCTTATTTTTAATGTAAAAAGATACACAAAAAGTACTACGTTCAGATTTTCTGAGGTTTATTACTTTATATTACGAACTTCGTCAGTTTTATTTATTGAGTAGCCCTTTGCTTGTGTTTTCTACGAAATACAAACTCCCATTTTTCGTCATTTATCACAAAAGTCAACTCCCTTTTACCAATATCACGATGATTTTTCAAAAATTTAGATTCCATGTCCGTTCCACGTCGTTCATTTAATCCCTTTTTATAAATTTGAAGTGAGGCATCTGTAGTCTGCATCATTTTAACTGCGTCCTGTTAAAATCATGTGAAAGTTAGCTTAGAAATGAATCTTCAGATTAAGATACGGATGTGAACTTAACAAAAATTGTTGTGATGTGAATTGTGATGCTCCTTTTAATATCTTTTCGCTCATGAGAAGCAAATAAAATTGTTCCTCTTTAACGACCGGGAGAAGCCTGCAATGATTGATTGATATTGTCCTTTGCACCTTCTGTGTACCCCTTTATGTGTTAATGGAAACTTTTCATAGCACTTCATTCACAGTCCTTAAAATTTTCCGGAAAATAACTTGAGCTGAATGTACCAATTGTGCGTCCACTTTTCTTAGAACCACGAACTTCACAATTGCTCAAAAATCTTCCATTGCATTTTTTATTACACGCCAATCATTTTCCTGAAAATTGGTACGGTTTTGGCAAAATCTTGATCCACTAGTCTGCTGTTGTTTATTTGTACTAATTTTGTCCTTTTGTCAGAACATTTTGTCAGAACATTGATTCATTCACCCGAAAGGGCTCTTTGGGTCACCAACTCTCGTAAGCCCAAGAATTTTTTCGATCTCCACTTTGTCAAGGATGAAGAAAACAATAGATTTCGGTATATCCGGGACATTAACCGAGAGCTATACACAATATCTTGCAACCATCAAGCATTTACTAACCTTTGTTTTTTTGAACAAGAAAACGATGTTCCAAGATGCAAAAATATTTTTTCTGGGGGCCTCGGTACAAACATCAGCACCAATATCCGTAACATAATCAATTATCTCTTCCTTGTATCATTTTGGAAGGCCGAATTTGTCTCTTTGTTGTCTTCAGATTCTACTTTGACATTGTTCAAGTCGGATATCTCTTCTAATGAAGAGTTTTTTGTATCTATGGCACTTTGTCTTATAATGAGGCATTTTTTCAACCTAAAGGAGAACTTACGAAAGCGGACTTGACTGCGAAAAGGGATGCTCTTATGTTGAAGTAAATCCTTTGATGATAACGGATTAAAAATAATATAATCATAATCATGCCATAGGCACCCAAACTAAATGACCTCTGAACCAGTTTTGGTGATCCTGCAAATTCTGCTCATAGTTATAAAATAAATCTACAAAAGAAAAATACAGAACAAAAAGGAATTTAAATTCAATCATACTATCAACTAAACATCATTTGGAGCTGCCAATATTCTAGTTTTCTTTACTATTATCCACTATAGTGAAGAGGGATCCACTTTTTCAAATGAATGCAGTTTGCCCAGCATATGCCTAATAAGAGAACATAAGGAACATAAGAAAATGAAGAAAGAAGATAGATGCATATAAAACTTTTTCTCAGAAAATGCGTAATCACCATGAACGTCTGACTACGACGCCTTGACTTTGCCAACCACAAAAAAAAACACAAAAATGTTTTTGAAAAGTAGTTTTTAAACGTATTTGGAACCTTTGACTCCAGAAGCTCCCCTTATGACAATTTCTCACGAAGTTTTAAATGTCAAGAAACTGTCAAAAATCTTGGTTTAATCACAAATTTAAAGTTTGCAAAGGACCTAGAGATTGCAGTGTTCTGAATCTAATATTTAAGGTGGATGTTTGCACACAGGAAGATAACACTGGTCTGCAAAAAAAAATTTTTTTTGTCTTCTTTACATTCCTATGAATTATTATTATTGATTCAATACTACTAAATAGAAATATGATATCAAAAATGTTCTAGCACGTATATTTTTTTTACAATGGAATTTTTAAATAAAATTTCTTTTATAGCATTATATTTTAATCATATATTTATTTATTATCATAATTTTGGATACATACCATGAAAAAACATTATATTACAATATGTGTTTTACTTATTAATAGTATTTTACTTTGTGGTTTTCTGTCTTTTCATATTTTCAAGTGGAGTTTCGCGCCGAATAAACCAGCAAAAATCTGCAAGCATTCCTTCTGACCATTTTCCGTTGTAGCGCCTCTCTATGTGCATAATATCTTGATGAAACGTCTCACCATGTTCATCTGATACTGCTCCAAGGTTAGGTGGGAAGAAATCCAAGTGAGAGTCCAAAAAATGAATTTTTAAAGACATGTTAGACCCTAGGTCTTTATACGAAGAAATAAGTTCTGTGACAGTATACTGGAAATTTTCACTTTTTTTGTTTCCTAGAAAATTATGGCACACTTCGACGAAAGCAGTCCAGGCCTTTTTTTCGAGTTCGTTCAGTTTTGTTGTAAAATTTGTGTCCTTCATGAGCTCGCGTATTTGACAAAGATTCCGTCTTTTAATTTTGTATCGCTGATTCGGGGGAATTTTGTCTTTAGATACTGAAAGCCTTCACCATCCTTATTCATGGCTGTAACAAAATTCTTTATTAGACCCACCTTTATATGGAGTGGAGGAAGAAAAATTTTTTCACTTGGAAGTAAAGGTTCTTAATTAACGTTCTTGAAACCAGGCATCATATTCGTTCTTCGTGGCCAGCTTTTTACTATGTAGTGTTTATCTCTCGTCCGACTATACCACTCACACAAAAAAACAACAATTTTTTTGTATTTCCTCCTTGTAGGCCAGTTAACATTGCTACAACTTTAAGATCAGCGCAAATGTTCCACATATACTGTGAATATTTAATTTTTTCCTATAACAACTTCATATTTACATAATTTTCTTTCATATTTGTTGCATTTGCGAGAGAAACTGAAGGATATTTATTGCCATTGTGAAGTAGGACAGCTTTTAAACTTATTTTAGATGAATCAATGAAAATTCGCCACTCTTTGGGTTCATCAGGAAAACCTAGTTCTTGTAGAAGACCTTTAGCATTATTACAAAATACCAAATCATTCTCTTTGGTGAAGTAACTAACAAATTCTTCACGTCTGTTTCGAAAATATGAGACCCTTGTATTTTCCTCTAACAAATTCCATTGTTTAAGTCGAGATCCGAGAAGTTGAGCCTTTGATTTTGAGAGTCCTAAATCTCGAACAAGATCATTCAAATCTGACTGAGTTAGTAGATGAGGTTTTTCTAAGTTTATAGATGACGCTGAAGAAATTGATATGGTACTTGATTGAGTAAGTTGAGGAGAAAAGTTTCCATCAATCGGAGTTTCATCGCTGTTATTACGCATTGGAGGCAAAACATCTTTGCTTCGAGGAACTGGTTTTTGTGCAGATAGTATTTCTGGATATTGAATCATATATATTTTTATTTTTTTTCGTATATCCCTTTGTTTTGGCCATACAAAAATAACAATCATTTTCATGGTTTTGTGGTTCACTCCAAATCATAGACGTTGCGAAGGGCATGGTCTTATAACTTCCTCTAAGCCAACCACGTAAGGTTCTTGAGCAACTGCTGCAGCACATTTTTGGGAGCCAACTTTTATCCCTGTCATCAACCGGAAACCCAAAATAACGCTGATAGGCAATTTTAACGAGACTAGACAAACCATTTCTCTGAGCTTTTATAGTAAATTCACCACAAATTTAGCAAAACATATCTGGAGAATTTTTGCAATTCCTTGGCATTCTGTACCTGCAATATAATAAAAATTGCTATAAAATCAAAGCAGTATTCCTACCGTGTGACTTTATTTTGCACTGTAACTGAAATTATTATGTAATTTTCACCACACGTATCAATATTGTTCGAAACTTAACAAAATATTCCGTGTAGATCCAAAACAATCACTATACAACTTTTTAACGTACTGAGCGCCACGAAGTCACAGCGACAACTGCGCAGGCGCATGTATTCGTATAAAAATGACTCAGTCGGTATTGTTCTCTCTCTTTCTATCAGTACGAGTCGGTTTTTGTGCATAACCACTATCTCAACTAAACGAAGTTGCGCTAACGCACGAACAACAGTAAAAAATATAGAATTTTAAGCTATTATTTATTTAGCTATATTTTTTTTTAAAGAATATATACGTGATAGCAAAAAAATAAAAACAGATCTAGATTTAGGATATTGAATACTTCATACTGATCATATTTTTGTTTAAAGGAGTTTTTCGTTGCAGACCAGTGTAATTTTTAACTTCCACTTCAGAAGTGACGTGTTGCACAGCTGTTTGTCGTGATGAAGAAGAACGCCATATGCCCACTTTTCAAACCTCTTTCTTCACATATTGTCTTCCAAATGCTGCCATATTGTTGCTTTTATTTCTAAACTTCTATTTAAGCAAAGATTATGTATTGGCATGATGTTTGATTTTGACTAATGTGTTTTTAGGTGTCTGAAGTTTGCACCGTTGAAAACGACACGGTTACCATTTTTTTCACTTTTAATGTTTTTTCAATAATTGAACTTAACATTTTGGTAAATTCAGCTGCATATTTGAGTCATAGCTATTATTACCGTTTGTAGACTACTAAACATTTGACAGCGTTCCGTGCAAACGGACCCGGACAGTTTTGACCAGGATATCTAAATATATTTGAAGAAGATCGTTCGCCTGCAAACACACTTTTCAATACGTTTGTCAGTCAACAGTTTGAGAACAAACATTTCACTCATTTCGTCTCATTTCAAAATTATCGGGTAAAATGCTTTGTACAGAACCGCAAGAAGTGCTTACTTCCTTGGCAAGCTCTTAAACAGTTATTGTCCGATTGCAAGGAAAATTTTTGGCTAGTTTTTCTGCATTTGCGTCTAATTTTGCGGTCGATAAACGCCACCACCGTTGCTTGTTTGTCAGCCGACTCATTTTCATTTTCAAATCGTTAAGTCTACGGTTTGGCCACAGCATCGCCATTCAATTTTAACATTTCATGAGTTTCTCTGGTACTGCAACTTAAAACCAATCTCGACTCGATTTTTAACAACTATCATCCGCGACAAACACGAACTCACTCTGGTGGCTCTCGAAACAGAACAAGTAGCCATAACGTATTCAAACTTAACAGAGTTTGTCTCGGTAGCACAACCTTTCAAACATATGATATGAAATGATTGTCAGTGTCAGATTTATAAATTCTTTCACCGTGTTTTTTTGATAAGAAAGCGTATCTTTGAAGCGTTACAACATGAGACTGGTTCGATTAATAAGGAAACTGTAATAGTGAATTTGTTAATTTTGAAAAATTTGAGAACGGATGAGCTTAATACGCTGACTTTCATATGTGATATAAACAGCTAACAACCGCTGACACAAAACGAGAAAGTTAAATTTCTTCTTTTTCTAGTTGGCACTAAATCTCCTCTCGGTTCTAGTGCCATAGTCCTTTTTTCGGATGCGAGGTCGTTGCTGTATGTCCAATCCATTCCGGGGCTCTGCGGCAGGTTTCAAAACTATTAAGGAGTTTTACAGGGAGGGGAGTTAACCCGTCGCCCAACCATCACTCCGTCGGCATGGTCATTGCTTTGATTCCGATATTAGGCACCGAACGCTCGCCTTCACCCTCTTATGTCCTTACAAAGAAGTGTAATTAGGACTAGGAGTAACACAGCTGTAGGTGTATTTACAGTTATCGGCTTCCTCGAAATTGAATGTCCCATCATTGGGGAAACTAGTTAGCCTGCTATGGGACCCCGAGACCATTTTTTATCATTTATTCGTGGGATTTAGGATGTGAAACCATGGAAGCTGTGTATTAGGGAAACAAGGAGATCCCTTTTCTTTTCTCAAACGAGCTTAAGACCGTCTATGGCGGAGAACGAAGTTTGATTTTACCCAACTTATCTTCTTCAACGCATCAATTGAGCGTAATTTTGTGCAGTATATGATTGTCATTCTTGAAATTTTGTGCCATTCTGATATCCTCCAAATTTGGTTATTTCCTCAATGAACTATTCCGTACTTTGAAATTCAAATAAATTTAGATTATTATATTTACGTCCTACGCACAATATCAAAATAACTTCAAATCATTGTATCTGAATATGCTATCAATTCCATTCAACGCAATATTTATTTTCAGCATCATTCAATCAAGTGAAACTTTTAGATCCTTTCGTTTCCTCATCGTTGCGCTGATGGGAATGAGTTAATAACTTACAAGAATAGCGTGACTGATTTGAACACGCCAATATGCGCTTAACTATGTCATTTTCATTACACGATTCATTGCTTATCTGTCCATTTATCAATATCATCAGTGTATACTCAATTGACAAGTAAATATACTACACAAAAAGGACTATACTGGGCGTCCATTGGGATAATGTTATTTTAGCGGACAGACTGACAAGCCAAGTGTACTAACCCATTCCGATAGAAATCTATTATATTCACCTTGACGTGCCCGTAAAAATGAGAGCAAATATAGTGATTTCATTTCAACATGGTCGTATATTAACCAGTTTGTGGACTGAAGCATTGATTATGTTCGCATTAAATAAGGATTTTGCTTTCGAATCGTATATAGTGTATACTAATTGAGTATTCTCAGCTAGAGAGTAGCATTTACATTGCCATGCAAACAAGAAAACATTCTTTTTATACATGCACCGTAATATATGCTTATTGCTATTAAATAACACAAACAATAATTTGATTCGATAGTCCGAAGGATGTTATGGTTAATAGGCTCGCCGTCTATGTTGCATGATTTGGGTTCTAGTATCGCAGGTTGCAATAGGGTGTGATTTATAGCCATGACGACTTACATTCAATACACTTAGCTTTAATAGTTGCCTTGTGTCTCCGGTCTCTTATCTTGAAGAGGAGATTGAAGGCTGGTTCTGTTTTAAGGTAATTTATAAGGATATGATTCCAGAACATGACAAAAACAAACGGAGCAGTGGTTCTCGTTATATATTAAATGTTCATTATAATTTAGCTGAACATTCATCTGGATCTGGTTTACCTACGAAACAATAGCTGATGTAGACTCTAATCAATGTTTCACAGAGTTACTTTCTACAGAATATTTTTTTCGTACATGTCGTCATCACCTGCATCTTATTTTGTCAGAGATTTCCACCTCCTTGTTTCAAATATCCCCCCTTTCACTGTCACTTTCACTATTCTCTTAACGTCACAATATCATCGATTCGTTCATTCTTTGGAACTCATGCATGTCTTGGGGTCCAGTGGGTCTTCACTCCTGTGTTCCCATTGAGAATCTGCTATGTCCTTGAACATGGAAACCGCGGTCGCATCTTGACTTATAAGCTGTTTTGAGAAAGAAAGCTTCATTGAGCATCTATATGTCGTATAGTACTGGAGTTTCATCCAGGTAATTCGAGATTGCAGCTCAAAGAATCTAAGGACGAGATGTTCAAACATTATTTCCCAAGTATTTTTTACCAATTTATTCCTGTATGATACTTTGTTGGCACAAACAGACAGCCTCTAGAAAAGATCTTGATCTTATGACAGTCTTGAATACAATGACAAACCTCAAGTCTAAGATCCTACACGCTGGAATCCAAGGGTGGAAATCAGTCAGAATCAGTCCTTTTTTTTTAATCTCTATCCGACACTGTGCTTCCATGAAACTTTGCCATTTGAGGTATAACTTAGATGCTGTGCATAGTATGCTAATATAAATTTTTCACCAGGTTTATCTGATAGTTCAAACCCTGGTAGCTGGTTTCTCCCAGTAGAGCTGCAAAGTTTTCTGTGTTGCTTGGTTTTCTGTGTTCTGTGTTGTTGTGTTCGTTCGTATACAGCCGGAAAGCGTCCTCGAAACCAACCAAGCAAAGATACTCCATCTATCAAAGACATTTTTCAAAAGTACCCACAATCTTCTGAAATGCTGTTTTCATCGTTTACTCTTTGTCTCCTGGTTTCTTTGACGTCAACTTTCAAACACTGGTTCAAAAATTCATAAGGAATCTCAAACTAATCGGGTCGATTCTTTATGATAAGTAGCTAATAAAGGCTTTAAACCCTGGTGGTTGAATGTGCATTTTTCTCAGACTTTCGTACTGAGACAAGTTGAGACTTTCTCAAAGTACTATACAGTTGAGTTTGAGGCAACCCTCAAAAACCCCTACGAAATCAGGACAAACCATCCCTACTGCTTTTTGTTCGAATGGCCGGAACTATACCAGTCGTTCGGTTTGAAAAGTTTTAGTCAACCAGCCGCTGATGAATAACGCACCCATCCCACATATCTAAAGAAAAATATTAGACCCCACTGTTTCATTGCTGAAAAACTGAGTTCTTAGATTTTTCAACAATATTTCCACGTTGTTTTCTGTTGCACTTCCGTATCCCTAGTATATTTTGGTCTTGTATAGTCTTGGAAATGTGGGACTTTTAGAAATGATGCAGTCTTCAGTCTCGAATTTTCTGGTCCCTTGGATACCGCGCAATAGTTCCCAAAATCAAGGATCTACAAAATCTCTAAGCTCATTCATTTTGATTTATCTATGATAATGGCTTTTTTAATACGTTGATTCCCAGTGGTCGTTCAGCCTTATAACTCGTTGTAGTTATTGGAGCATTCTGCAGAAATTCCTCAATTTCTGTGCCACCAGGATCGTCGGTGCATTTGAAATATTCGTTCGAGGATGTCCGGACTTTCGAAGATCATATTCAACATGCTCGTTAGGAATATTCTGTAGTGTCAGCTTTTTTTGGATGAATCACTTTAATTTTTAATGTATTAGTATCAGAGTAAGGATCCAAATATTCTCCTTCAAGGTTTTCAAAGCTTCAACGGATTTATCTCGAGGGGACTACATCAAACCCAAAGGGGAATTTGAGTACGCCAACCTACTATGATTTTTCCTTCATCTCTTAAATACATTTCCGATGCTTACCTTATATGAGATTGTGTAGGGACTGTTAGTCGTACTGCCAATGAGAAGATAGTAACATTTTTTTTGTTCTCGTTCCACTGGTGCTTCCTCCTTTGTCCATGTTGCCTTCACCTTTTATACCTTCAAATCGCACTACGGTAAAATATTGTACGCTGTAAACATAGTATCTTTGTAATTCTACACGCTTCCGTCAGCGATGCTCCCATAGCTTATACCCACCCAAATAGTACTCAGCGTTTTGCTCTGCAAAGTAATTGTCTAAGAATGATATTGTCTCCTCATTTCAGGAAAAGGTCTGTCCTCTGAGTGCAACTTTTGGATGAGGGAACAAAAAAAGTCACTTGGGGCGAGATCTGCCGAGTCAAGCAGTTCAAACCAGAATTCGTGGATTTTCTCCATGGCAACCGCTGAGGTGTGCGACGGCGCGTTTTCGTGGTGAAACAGGATTTTCTTTTTCTGCAAATGTGGTCGTTTTCCCTCAATTCTTGCGTTCAGCTTGGCAAATAATGATGCATAGTATGCTCTTGCAATGATTTTTACATTTCTGAAGATAATCAATTAAGATAACTCTATCACTATCCCAAAAAACATTCGCCATCACTTTTCCAGCCGGATAAAACAGTTTTTGCTTTTTTCGGAGCTGGTTCCCCCTTTTCAGTCCACTGTTTTGATTTTATTTTTGTCTCGTTTCGTTTCGATATAGTCGTACACCCAAGATTCATCTACAGTAATTAATCGACATAAAAACTCGGATTTATTGCACCTAAACTGCGCCAACAGTGCGTTGGAAATGTTCATTCGAACACGTTTTTGGTCTAGCGTGAGCTATCACGGCACCCAACGTGCAAACAGCTTTTTCATTCGTAAATCATGATTTGATATGTGATCGAATCTTGTCAGTATCGTTATCGACAGTATTCGCATTTTTTGGACGTCTCGAACGTTCATCATTTCCCAAACTCTTACGACCACGGTTAAACTCAGCTGCCCGAAATTTCACAGTGGTAAATGTCCCCATACACAGATTCCAACTCATCTTTGATTTGCGTATGCTTATATTATGCTTATCATAATCAAAAATTTAATAACAGCTTTATACTCAATTTTTTTCATTTTCATAAAAATAATCACATCGACTCACTCAAAAGACGATCAACTGAAAACTGCTCGTCTAAAATGGCAGAAACTTCGGTGAATAACTGTCAAAAGATGCACACCTGCATTCACTAGCTTTTATTGACGAGTGCCGCGATCTTTACTTTGACTAATTATGACAATACAACTCCACTTTCTAATTCTAAATGTTTGTCTAAGGAAAAAAGGAAAGGATACAAAAAAAAGATAAAAAGCAAAAGTATACTAATAAAGTAAATAAATAAAAATAAAGTAAATAGATAAATTGATTTAACTCGCATTCAATAGACAATCATAACAAAAAATAACGAATATACTTTGAAGGACTATTTTACTCATTCAATTCAAATTAGCCAACGAATTGCTAATTTTCGTGAAAAGATTGCTCGCGTGCCTTTTCTAGAAATATCTCACCAGGACACATGAAGTCAAACTCTGCTTGATATTGCTTCTACAACGCAAGGACTCGACAATACTAAAGTTGTCCAAATTATAAATTTTGCCACCTTATTGTCTAGCTTTGAATTGGTAAACTTTGTATACATATTACTGTGGAACCCTCTCTTCTGGAATCCTGCTGATATAATTAGGAAGAAGATGATTATTCTTCTTCACAAGGACACTCCGAAATGGGATTCAATGATCTAGCGAATCCCTGTAGTAAATATTCTAAGACTTTTATGTCCTGCTCCATAAATTTCTAAGATTAAAATCTTTTTTGCTCTCTTTGGCATTTTGAACATAATATTATATATCTAAGTAAATCCTTATCCCAGGTAAACTTATAGTCTATAGTCTAAAAGACATAGTATAGTCTATAGTCTATATAGACACTAAATAATACGATCCATTAGAATTGTTTTCATAAATTAGTGAATTAAAGGGATATAAAACGCTAAATACCTATTTACTTTTCGCTCACTTGTCCTTGCAAACGAAATAAGCAAAATCAGCTTTTTTATTAGAAAGACCGACATTCTTTTTCTGCACTTACACTTCGTCCTAACGCTTTTCCGTCTAAATGAAAAAAAAAAAGAAAATTTTCCTTACCCCAAACAATATGGTGGCGCGCGATAGTAGCGTGCATGAAAGAATTAAAAGAGCAAACACACGAAGCCTTGCCTTTGTGAGATTTTTCTTTTCTTTTCGTATTTTCTTTCCATTTTCCACTTTCGTGATTAAATTTACAGTGGACTAATTGGCAAACGCCCGCGAAATAAGACTAGGAATAGGAAATGGTATGTTGTGAATATTCAGTGACGATGTGAAGTTGTTTTCTCAAGAAATTCCTTTTGCCTAGGCCGTTTATATTATGGTCATTTCTTTTGTTAATTAGATTTTGGTTTCTTGTTGTGTTTATTTTGGTTTTGTTTTGCGGTTAGAAAAGGATCGAAAACAAATATTTGTTGGGCTGCTTTACTGCTAAAGGTTACAATAACACGGTGGATATGATGATGAATTTTGATTGAACGGCGATATAATAAGAGAGCTTAAGGGTAGTGACTTTTTCGTGGGTTGCTATTGAGTCCTGAATCCACCGCACGTTATGAAGTATTTTGAATGTTGATTAGATCGGCGAAAGTTTGGAAAAACGTCATGTTCGTATTAAATTCTGATTGAACAATTACAGCGTGAATATGTTATGGCAGATTTATTTAGAACAATTTTATGAGTTTTCAAGTTTATTTCAAATGGTTTCTAAGTTTTATTCAATATTAGATAAATTAATTTCTGAAGAATATCCTGATGAATTTTACTAATGGTTGATAATTGCAACGAACTAAACAATATACCTAACCTACAACTAAAATGAGCACAGAATCACAGTCGTGCCCATTTATGTTAATCTTATTGCTATTTTAAGCATGAAGAGCAAGCAGGAATAGCTTTCCAGCTATAACATTTTCTTGTTTTAAGCTCATATCTTTTCTTTTGCGAGTGCTTTTGCGTTGATTTTAAAAACTTTTGCTTGGCACAGTTGGGTTGTCCGTTGTGAAAGTATCATTACAATGGCATTACTGAAAGTATGTTCAATTGTGTTCCACTGCTTTCTGTCATTTTTCAGCCAAGGACATATCTTTCATACACCAACATTCATATCCTTCATCGGCAAGATCTTTCATATCTGATCATAGCCTTTCTTTACCTTTCGATTCGATGAACAAATTATCCAATTTTTGTTCATTCGTAACGCGCTTGTTGAAATGCTGTTCTGACAAGTCAGTTGACATCTAAAACCAATCCAACAGAAATCAGATGGAGTGAAGTTTGTTGAATTTGACAGGTGGTAAATAGATGTCTGAAGTTTAGATCGTTGAAATCGCAACGGTCCGAATTTTTTTAACTTATTTATTTTCGTTGATAATTCAGCTGGAATGCCATTTTTATAGAAAACCAGCACTAGTAGAGTCCAAATAAGAAAAAATGTGGAAACATTTTTTAACTGGTGTCAAAACTTTTTTCATATTCGCGTTCTCTAAATGGCCTTAAACGTAGAAAACCGTGATTTTGACAGACAATCGTATCTCTTAACTTGAATTCAACTTCAAATAAGGAACAAATAAAGAAATAAGGTAAGGGAATATATAATAAGGAAATAAGGAAAGAAGGAGCAAATAAGTAACTTCAACACATCAACAACAA
Source organism: Stratiomys singularior (assembly GCA_954870665.1). Lineage (NCBI taxonomy): Eukaryota > Metazoa > Arthropoda > Insecta > Diptera > Stratiomyidae > Stratiomys > Stratiomys singularior. Next base: position 21,892,865 of record OX940881.1, on the reverse strand, counting down.
GCATAAATGAAAAGCAACGAAAGGTATTAAAGAAAACTAGCCAACAGCGTAGAACGACAAAGTAATTTACATGTTTAATTCGCAAAAATCATACCCTTTACAGTCAATTTTCAAATTTTATGTTTCTATGGTATACAATACCACTGTAGAATACATTCCACAGAACATCGCATTTCATCAGTTTCAAGCTTTAAACAATGATCAATTCAATGATCTTGTCATTTCCATCTTTTAATTCTAGAGCTTTCTCTTAAATACTCGCTTCTAATGCATTAATTGATGCCTGCATTGGTCACCAACTAGGTTATATTGACAATGATAATCTAGTTGGACCAGTGGATTATGGAGGACGCGTAGCAGCCAAGAATATTCTTCCTGAGTGATAATGCAGTCGGACAGCAAGGCAAAACCCCACAATTTTTCGTCGCTTTTGCCATATTTTTGGATAATTTGAATGCAACGATGCAAACTTCAGACCCATACAATGTTTTACTTTGACGTTTGTCGTAACTTGCCTACTTTTCAGCATGAATGACGCTTGCATGCATCAAATTTTTCCCTGCTTATTGTAGAAGCAGTTGCTCATATGTGATTAATCGCCTTACTGTGACCCATCGACTTCAAGTCGTAGGTGATTCATTATGTTTCGCTTCGTACGATTTGAAGGAATGAAGGACTTTTTCACCGACCAGTCAACTGTAAGCGATTCGAACAACTATGAATCTGAATCATAAAGATCGTCATTGGGAATTGCCTCTAAATTTTTATTTTTACAATTTATTCGGCTGTCCAGAACGACTTTTGCCGTCAAAATCAAATTTTCCATTCTAAACTGCATAATGCTCATTTTTTTGATTTTCAATCAAATCAAAGGACACATTAAATAGGAGGAGCAGGAGGACACATTAAATAGGAGGAGCAAAATACAAGCGAAACTTGAGGGAGTTCAATCGCGCGATAATTTTTACGAGTTGGGCGTTTCTATAAAAGGACGAGTCATAAAATTACAAAATTATTAAACTACGGAAGCTACAACAGGCTGATCACCTGCAACGAACAGCAGACAGTATTTAGTTAAGAAGGTATTCCTAGGGAAAACTGATGGCAACGAGCAGTAAGAAAGCTTTGGAAACGCTTGCCGGAACCGATTGATGAGAATAGTGAATCCCTATTCGGACTGACGAATTGGAGGGTGCAGTCAATGGACAAAGACTGTTGCAGACATCAAACAAAAGAGCCGAAAACTCGGAAGAGGCTGTAGCGCCACGACGATGTTGATGGCGACAGGAATATCAATAGAAGAATATACTTAACAGAAGAATACATTTTCTCCTGGACAGAAAGTCGGCATTGCAGCCTCGTTTCGAATTTTATCAGTTTCGCATGTGACGAGGAAAACTGAAAATTGAGTGAGCTAGCAAAAGGTTAATTAGTCTAACTAGTCAACTCGAACATACAAAGTTCAAATACTACCAGCAATAGTGAGCAGGTAAAGAAGGGGATCAAATTGCACTTTGGTCTATAGTTTGAACCAGACCCTTTGGTTCGCCATACTAAGTAGAGGACAAAACAACTTCTACGAAAAAACAGTAGTTTAATAGGACCATGATGCACAGGTCGTAATCCCCTCTGTTAAAAATTACAAGAGTAGTAACCCAAGTTGATGACATCTGCCGAGCATGCGATAAAATTTGGTTCTTAAAATCATTTCTTAATTCCCCGGGCCCAATCAAAACCACCTCATTTGCCTTCAGCCAAATATGATAACAAAATTGAAACATCTTGTAACTACAGAGCGGGCCATCTCTCATTGGCTTATTTTGGAAGGTAGGGTAGACCAATTTTGAGACAGTAGTACCATACTTTTAGAGCCATGAGCTGATCTTTTTAGGGTATATACAACTGGTGGCTCCGATTTTAAATGGTAATATTTGCTTTCATTTTATGACCAGGCAAACATTTAATTTAGGCCCTCCTACAGCTTCGAAAACTTCCCAACAGAAGTGATGACAATATGCTCTTCTTGAAAACACCACAGTTTACTCAATTTTCGGTTGTCCGAATGTTTTTCATCGTTGCCAAAGCTTTATAGCTCAACAGACGTCTCAAGTTGCGTTGAATTGAAGTTTCTTATTCTTTTGATCAGTCCCCTAATATTTCGACTTATAACAGATTCACACCGTCTCCTTGAATTGAATTTCTCTTGATAGCTTTCGTTCTCTCCACTTGCATTTGCAGCCAGAGATTATAACAGAGCCAGCTCCATGTTTGAAAGTAGGATTCACCTTTCTTACTTTCCACTCCTCGTTACGTTCGCTCCATACCTTCATCATACCATCCTTACAAAAATGTTGGATATACATACATCTGTAAATATAACCTTAACTATATAACCTTTTAAATGTCAGGGACCGTTTAATGCACCATATAATACTTTTTGGCGAAATCTATGCGGTTGGCCCTACGGGCTTTAATTATAAAAGGCTTTTTACGGGGACATCTACTGTTCTATCCGGCTTTTCTATGACAATTTCGTAAAGTTTTTGAATGAAGTTTGATTTCCATTCAGTTTTCAAGATTATCCGTAAACTTCTGAACCTCAATACCTGTAGCTTAATGTAACCATGATGTCGATTCTGCTATTTCTTTTCTAAAGATTTCCTGTTCATGACATTCACTGAGAACTGAAGATTGATCAGATTTCGGCTTCATTTCATAATTTCCAATATTGTACAAGTTTTTAAACATTTTTTCGCTGTTGTCTTCGCAAATTTAACCAATTTCGAGATATTTTTAAAAAATTTATTCTAGTTTTTTTAACTTTGTTATTATTTTCCGAACAGCTACAGAAATTCATATTTTCCTACTCGCAATATTCACGTCCCGGATTTCACTGAGGCCAGCAACACCGTCTGTTTGCAGTTAAACTGCAATAATTCGAACGGCACTCATTCCATTTGTCTATTTAAGCAGTACTCGATAGAGTTTTGCTGCAAAAAGTTTCTGAGCTTTTTTTGTTTATTGTATTTTAATGTCAATTAAGCGGAAATATTTATTTTTTATGAAAAGATTGTTGATTTTTATTAATTCAAGTGTGTGCAGGAAGAGTTTATAAAAATTAAACATTAATTTTTGTATGATGTGCTCGAGGCCGAATTTATATAAAGAAATCCTACCTCGTGCTACCTACCTTGCAATGTTTCAGGGAATATTTGGCTTGAATTGAAAAATTTAAGGTAGATAATTATCTGTTGAATGATCTCATATATTCATGTTGTCGACGAGATAAATTGTCTAAAAAAGAAGTAAAATGCGATTCTTGTGATTTCTTAGGACTTTATGGCTTGCTTCAGTAATGCCACTCGGTGATATGAACGATAAATCTGTCACATATATTCGTTTGTACTGAATAAAGGCAAAATAATGATTTTAGATATAAAAATAAATGATTGTAAAAACCTTCATTCACTGTACAGATAGAAGAGAATATAGAACTCATTAACCTACAAATGTAGAAAAACAATTTGAATTCATGAATTTCAGGGCGCTCCTCTCATCTAGAACGCACCATAATACTTTGTCCCTTTTAAATAAATATCTGTCTTTTCTATGATTGTTCGTGTGTGTATCTGTTTCCCTGTATTTAACAAAATTTATGATAGCACTCTCGAATTCCTACTATATCAAAGTCCTTGTCGTACAATAAGAAACATTGGAGAAACATAGCTCCTTTAAATTGAATATCCTGATATGCAACTTTGCTCGACATGCAGTCTCATATAGGGATACAAGCGTTAGGGTCAAAGGTGGTTTGTTGTATTTCATTACAACCACTTGGATATCCTTTTCTCACACAACACAATCCCTCACACTCAATTTGCATTTTACGTGCAAAATTGCAACTACAAATTCCACGCTCGCTATAGTGGAAAATCAAAATATTGACTTCGTAATTCAAATTCTGTTTATTTCAGGTCTGGTTCATTAATAAAACATAGATTTCGATTAGCTTCGACTGCTATGCAAGTTATTTCTTCGTCGTTCAAGTCCTCCCTATCCGTTACATTGGATTTTGCCATGCTACGCTGAGTATCAGGTTCACCGACTGTATGCATGATGGGAAAGGAATAGTGTTACAGGAAACATTCTGATACCGAGGACTACAAGTGGTCTATCTAGTCTATTACCGAAAATGATATGCACGAGTGAAAGTAGGTCTACGGAATGGATTAGAGCGTTCCAAATGCTTATTGAACTAGTACTACAATAAAGGAAGCGTAATGATTTCCTTCTAGGAGCTTACTCGACACTAAACATCTCAACAAAAAACGATGAATTGCTGAAACTATTTGTGTTTCGAAAGTAAAACGGAATTGAAGGAGCAAGTGAGTTTTTTCCCATGATAGTTACTTGTGTTGGTAAGAATTAAAGCTGGGAGGTGGATGTTGTCCTATAGTGGCCACTCCAAATCGAATCAGGACAACTGTGTGATTGCAGCCACTTCTTGCAACCGTTGTGGGAAATACCAAACTGTTTTCCGGCTATCTTTCGGATACAACAAAAAAATTATAAACGAAGAAAAGCTACTAATCGACGTTTTTTGATTGAGTGGACTGAATTAGCACGCATTCATTGATAATGATGTATTTATATACAAAAACAGGATCCTTTGGCAATGTTTTCTGTTCAATTCGAGAAACGCTTTCCACGAGAAAACCTTTCAACCTCTCAGGAATTTCGTTAGAAACATAAGGAATGTATCATTAAGCTTTTGCACGTAACTCACTCCTGCTTACACTGCGTTGCTTCTGCTTACAGAAATTTGCGCTTCTATTTATCGGTTTCCCAACAGTATCGATCAATTTGCAAGTCATCGAATCTTGACATCGATTACCATTACCTCACTCACATTTCCCATTGTCAATTGAAATCATTTGATCCAACCAAACTATTCAATCCGCGAGAAAATGTGTCTGCGGAAAATCACAAATGGCACCAATTGAGTATTGGAAATGTTTCTGGCTATCGATCAAATGTAGGATCACATAGAAAAAAAGCTTCCTTTAAAAAGTTGATGGTGGATGGTGTACTACGTTGCACCGAAGGATTTCGGCTGATATGAAAGTGAGAAGAGAGGGAGGGAAGGCAAGAGGAACATCGATTTAGTAGAAAAAAAAGCAAATTACGGTCCACCATTTTCCCCCATAATGCTTGCCCACTGAAGTCTTGAAAACCCATTTATCAAAGTGGATTAACTTGGTGCGGATTTCGTGGAGTATATTGTAAAGGATTTTTTATTCTGCTTCCTCAATTTTGTAATTTCATTTCATTTTCACAATGACCAAATGCTGTTCGATTTTATGGCATGGCTCAGTCACTTATATTTGCTGACACAACCCAAGTGAATGTTGTAACAATTGAGATTAAGTGTGTTTCAAACAACAAAAGGAAACCCTTTTGCTGGGGATGCTTAGTCAGTTGTTCATAGTGCAAAGCCTGTTCACATGTATGTTTATTTCTTTATTTTAATTCATACCCGATGTATTTTGATTCATACCCGATGTAAAGGTCAGGCATATAATATGGCTAGAGTTCACTGTAATACGGCATTCACTATTGTGTGTCCTTTTGTTCGTTTCGTTGAATGAAAAGCCTAGGCTTTAGAAATCTAACCTTAATCTAATCCTGATAGATTTATTATCAAGCTGTTAGTTTCAAATGTTTGCTTATAGGATGTTGTATAAATTCTAAAGCAACACCGAAATTTACTCAATCTTCAGAATACGTAATAAAACAGTGGAAACTCGAAGGTCCCATATACCTACGACGCACCACTGCTTTATTTTTACTAAATATTTTTACAAATAAGTTTTCTGGTTGAGAACTAAGATGCTTTCGGTTAGTTGTTTTATTCTATGAATTTCATATTCCATACTCCTGACTAACAGTGTGTCCTAGTGTGGAAAAAGATGCACTGGTATCTCCTCCATACAGTTGTAGAATCTTAAAAAAATTGCTTTCCACTCCACAGTACCACTTCCACAAATCTTATAAGAAGTCTCCCGGGTGTGCTATACGCCATACGGATTCCAGTAGGGTCCGTCTTAGAAATTTAAGGACAGCTTCGACATTCGAAGACCTACAAGTCAACTCTAGAGACTATTGCATTCTCCTTCTTCATTTGCTTTAAGCGTCCTGTAAATGAAACTCATTTAAGTTGCACTGAAGAGTTCCGGACCGATTTATGCGGTTGAAGCTCCTCAACAGCTCCAGCCAATTGATTCGCCTGCTCATTATATCGATACCAACATGCCCCGACATCCAGTTTGGGGTAACTTTTTTATCCACACTTAACTTGAAGAGTGCGTTATAGCGATCTAGAAACATTATCGACTAAGTCAGCAGAAAATCTACTGTTCTTAAGTCAACTTCGCTTTCAAATAAGTTAGCTATTATTTAACCTTTATATCCTCTCCCCCTTCTACGCTGAGTAAGGGGCTAGAGGCGATGACACAGACCTTAACACGAGAGATAAATAGCATACTTCCCATATGTTGTTTTTGGTGTCAAACCAAAATACTCCTATTCCCTTCCATTTTCTTCAAATCTCTCGGAACATCCATCAACTAACTCTCCATTACAAACTTTTATGAAAGCTGAACACTTTCATCATGAGATCCAACGGTTGGCACATAAATGGGAGTGACTTCGGTTAACTTGGTCCCTGAGGTAAATTTGAAGCTGAGTTTTTTCACAGAAAATCTTTTCTTCTTTGACACAGAAACTTCTTTTTATCTTCTACACAGAAATTTTAACAAAGAAATGGTTGGAATAACACCTATTTCAGAGGTAGACAAATCATCTTTAGAAGTTGAAAATGTGGATGTGATTCAATTGACAAGTAAATTTTGAAATCACATGGCATGCAAGACAAGGAGACAGGAGAAGAGAGGGAATAGCGAAGCTCATTTGTAAAAATAAGAAAAAGCAGTGGTCCAAGAATAGAATCTTGCGGGCCACCGTATTTAGGAGAAAAAGGTGTCAATTGTGCCGCGATGACTTGAACAACGGCAATGGTGAAACAAGTAAAAGAGCATCCAAGCCAACAAAGATTTCAAGAAAGCCAGAAACAGAATTTGTGACAAATCAGATTGATAGTGTCAAATATGTTGGACAAATCCGTGAGGATGCCTTCAATTGGAACTGCTAGCCTACAGACTTCGTAACTTCCTACAGACTTTGAGTTATGCGTACAGTCTAATTAGTCGTGATAGAATGACCTTTGAGGAAGCCATGTTACTCTGGCGAAATAACCGACCGTAATTCTAGAGAAAAACGGTTGTGAACAAAGCGTTCCAATAATATAAGCAGCAAATAAGGTAAACGACGACAATTCGATACATCAGAAGGGCCGCCATTTTGAAAAATTGGACCAATAATAGCTTCTAACGAGTAAAAAATATTCCTAAAGTTTTGACTGTAATTCAAGAGAAAAGACATTTGCTCTGACAAATAGTTTGCTAGGGATTTCACTAACAGGTTTAGAATACCATCGAGACAAGGCCTTATATGCGGATCAACGGAGTAAGTGATTGTATCAGCTTCACAAGAATCAGTACACGAGATATCGGGGGAACACAATACCATTTCAGTCCTTGTCTAACTTGTCGAAAATCCATAACATAAGATTTTAAAAATACATTACAAGTTTTGTAAGAGTGTCAAACGTGCCTTAATGAAGACTGGTTTAACTACTATATAATCGACGAAACTAAGTCAAATTGTCATAAAAATGTCAACAATTAGGTGTTTCTTCAATTAAACTTCTGTTATTTGCAATTTTTGTTTCAACCGTACAAAAAATACGACTCTAGACAGCTTCATTCAGCAAAATCTCCATGGAAACATCGTTTTCAACATCATATATAGTTCAAAGCAAGTCTTCAAATTCAGTTCTGCATAATTGAGAGATTTTTCTCTATTTCAATATTAGGCAATAATCTGGAAAGCACGTGACAAAGAAAAAGTGGAAAGGAGAGTGACATTTGGAGTTCATTTATTGTATATAACAATATTGCATACGAAATTTTGACAAAGGCTCTCAGTATATCAATCACGAAAATATCCGTTGACACTCCCTTATTGACCCCTGTACAGGTATTCCGAACCACCCTGGTTCAGTTTACGAAATTTTTCAAAAAGTCGTATTGGTTTATTAGGATTACATTTGTCATCCTGAATGATTAAAGCCGATTTCAGCAATGAGAGATAAGGCACATAGCTGCCGTATTCTGAGGGTATGTCAGGTTTCGCAAGAGTTAAGAACGACTTCTTTTATGAGCAGTAAGAAGCAGTAAGTTGTAAGTCCCAACCCAACACCACTTGAGCTGCCAATAATTTTGAAAGTAGTTCCCGGTGACGTTTCCTTTATTTGTTCTGGAATCGTCGGCGTATATTAATATTTCTATTTCAGAGGTGGAGTCCTTTGAAAAAAAGCAGCATCTAAATTTCTCAAACAAGCTGGACATACTATGACATTCCAGACGTCGGACTCAACTTTTGGACAAAGGACCTTTGATTAAGTTTCATGAAATTCTGATGTAAAAAGCAAAAAAAAATTTTGTAAACTTTATTATGCTGACTTCTCGAGAACTTGCAGACTTGATTAGTTATCCGAAATCCGAATTGTTTGCAAAGCAGCATCTTTAATTTGCAGACAATCTGACATATATCTTCCGCATATTACTGACATATTACTTTAACTTCAATTTTCGGAAGAAAAACCTTTCATTCATTTCAAGAATTTGACTTAATAAACTTCACTGGAATGAAAGCCTTGTGCCTTAAGATATTTTGTGACCCGGTAGTACACGTCAATCAGACCTCTACAATCGGCATTCAAGTTTATGTCTTAAATCTGCGAATAGCTTAGTTTGCGAATAACTTTTTCAAATTTATGTAATTGTTGACAAACTCATTGAATATCCGTATCCCTTTGGAAATTTTTTGATTGTTGATTTAATTAGTTTCCGAAATCATCAACATGTTTCACCATTTCTCTGATTCCCGATGGAACTTTGGGATTATTGCCCCTTCGGCCAAGGATGCGCTTTCTTTATATTCATATCAGCCATCTCTTGTAGAAAAGCTACTTTTCTTCATAGGGATTCTAATTAAAAGGGTACGGAATGCTGGGGTTCAGAGGAAAGTTATGTGGAAACTTACCTATTGTCTTTGGATTCGGGACCAACTCCACACCATAGCTGCAGGATTACCATCTTTATAGGCTGATTTTCTCAATAACGCCAATGGAGTATGATGATGTCAGAAACCTGAAATTGTTTCGATTGTTCTTCATTATAAATATAAATGTGCTTTGAAATTCGAAACTATCGCACCATTACTCATTCAGTTTAGTTCAGTAGACATCGCCTAGATTTCAATCTGAATTTCATCTTGAACTTATACCGAAGCATTAAACTTGTTGATGCTTATCGTCGTTTTAGTATATTGTGTCATTGATTTGGATACTTGCTCGCATCGTTTTCCACACGCACGCTACCAATTCGGGGCAGCTCTTGCTATTAACCTAATTTTCACGGGATTATCTAAACACTTGATGACTAACATAACTTTACTCATTTAAAATTATCTATTTTTCCCGGAAAATTCCTTTCAGAGGCATTGACCACACGATATATTCCTCTAAAAGTAAAATAGCAATAAGAAAAGGTGATTAACATTTGTATTGTGCTTTTAAAAAAAGGTTTTAAGTTGGGTTATCTTGTTTTTGCACAAATTAGAGGAAACTCGCCAATCAAAATTCGAATTCACACATATGTGTCAAATATCGTTAGATCCAGAGTTTTCCGAGGTATAGTGTAATCACTTAACAGTGCCAGCAATCCGATTGGGCATCACAAATCAATAAAATGAGCTTTGCAGGATAGAGAGCTTTGCAAGCAAGAGAGCTTGGCAAAATAGAGATCTTGGCAAGATAGAGAGCTTGGCAAGATAGAGAGCTTGTAAATTAAACGACTTAGGTGAGTGGACTGATCGCGACGGCTAGCTTTCTGAGCCTAAATATCAGTCATCATTATTCATATAGTATGATAGGTTATCGTATGGTTCCTTCTTTTCGAAATTTTTCGCGCTGTTTGTGCTCACGCTATGCTTTTGACTTTCTGTTGCTTCGCCTGTAGTTCTCACTTCCGTTCGCACTTGGATGGCCATGCTTGATTCTACTTAAAGATTGTCTGCAGCGATGGAGATGCTTCACTTGGACTTCTTCACTTATTACCGCAAATGTAGTATCATTTAGTAGGACTACTTGATTTTAATTTTTTGTTTAAATTTAATTTGTATTAAGTTTAATTTAAATTTTTCAATTTATGAGTTATTTACTCCAATTCAAGTTTACCTGATTTTATGCATCGATGAAGTCAAATTATGATTGCAATCCTTTTTGTTTACTGCGTCACTGGTGAAAGGCATTGAATGTTTTGCCAGCAAAAAGTCCACAATCATTTGTGTGAAGTTTGCATCATTATTAAGCAGCGGATACAAATCTTGAAACATGTCGGCGATGATTGGACTTCGATAAAGAACAAGCAGCGCATCAATGATGTCGGAATGACAAAGAAATATAAAAATTCACTAATAATTCAGACTATATATTTAAATAATATAAAATTTCGAAGATTTTGAAATATGCTTGTTTGCAACGATACAAACTTCACACACATCCAAAAATTTGGAGCTGATTTTATAAAATTTCTTACTAATTTTATTATACGTTTCTGGGACTATTAATGCTCAACTGAGAATAAACACTTAAACAGTGTATAATCACACAATTACTACGCAAACTTCATTTTCCATTTCATTTACTTCTACATCCTTGACCGTAATTTCTTTTAAATCAACTGGCCACACACCATAAATTCGAATATTACATACACTGAAATAAGAAGAAAAAAACCATTTTAAAAATGCTTTGCAAGCATAAGGAAACGGCCAAAAAGGAGAAATGGAATAAAAGAAATAGGAAGCAAAACTTTTATTTGGATACAATGCGTACTGAAATTTATATTGCCGAAGAAAGAAAGAAAAATAAATAAATGTACGTGTCTGAAATTTGGACAGGATGGAAAAAGGTTGTTGTTCATTATGCATTCGATAGCACGCTCGGTTCGTCCATTCGGATGAATTGAATGAGGAAGCTGTTCTAGCGCTATAACAAAATTAAGTTGGTCCTCCCAAATGACATAATGTAGTATTTAGAAGCGCAAAAAGGAGCACGTAACGTAACGTAAAATGAAAGCTTGTTGCGCTGCTAGCAGGCGTAGAAAAAAATTTATCAACTTTGTCCATCGTAATTAAGAGATTTAAGATGTCTCTTCCGAGATGATTGCTTTGGCTCTTGTTAAATACTCAAAAAAAATTGTTTAACCAATATGAGCAATAGATTTATTACAGTACGCCTTGAGTTTTCGAAAATATTCAATCACAGAGTATATTTTTTTGTAGAGATACGAAACTTTAAGCTGACAACACTTTTTATTGCTACGTATGGCGTGACAGCTGTCATATTTTACTTTTGGTTATAAATAGGTTGACGCCCGAGCAACCTCTGTGAATTGTGCAGATTTATTTCGAAGAAAAAAACGGTTCTTTTCAAAAAACATATCGCGCACTCTTGCAATTATGTGGACGATATAATTTCCAGAGAAGGATAAATTATTCGATGTCCCAGGGATCGCATTTTCAATACAGAAAATTAAGGAAATTAATTCTTTCTATTTTTGCCTTAACCAATCGTATGAGAGACAAAATTTAGCAATTCATTGAAAAAGCCCGAGGAAATATGTACAAGCAATCAATTATCTTCATAGCACCAGAATAATATTTTCAACTAATTTACGTATCACCAATGTATGATGGTAGTTCAGTGAAACAATAAAGCCGCCATTAACCTGTTATCTGGAATTAATTAACAAATCCCCTTAAATTGCCGCCCACAATTATGGCAAGTGTCCACCATTGGAACTGATAGCATTTGCTGTGTATGCATTCAAATCCATTAAATTAACTCGTTGCATTTAAATCCAAGGATTAAATTAATGAACTCATTGTCCTGGCTAGCTATCCTAGCCAACCGTCTCGCCGACCAACATATCAACTAGCCAAGCAAACAACCCCGAAAATAAACTCATTTCAGTTGGGGTTATAGTTCATTGTGAATAATTAATGATACTGGATGCAATTTACATGAAAAAGTTTCTGAAACGATTCCTGTTTCGGGCTTTCGTACTAGAAAAAGGTTATTAAGAGAATGTGTCTAATGAATCTAAGTACTATAAGTACGTCTCAGTCCTGGCACAATACAATTACGATTGTAGCTCCCTTTGAATATGGGGTTTAGGGTAAAACGACGAAGTGATTAATTGAATGTGATGTTGAAAAAAAATTCTCTGAATGAATTTAATCAAAATGAATTGTCCAGAAAACTGACGGTAAGGACATTGGCAGTGTAATCTAGATGTTATCGTCAGGGATAGATTTGGAAATATCAGGTGGTGGTTTAATGAGTAGATGCATGTGGTTCAAAATTGTAGGTGTATTTCTTCTACGACAATGAATTGAAATAGCATCTCCCGAAGTAAAACGGCATCGAAGGGTTTGATGAACATCCAACGTAAGCAGATCAGTAATCGCGAAGATATAAAATATACAAATATTTTCGCATGAGACTGTTTTATTTGACACATCGATTAAAAAAGACCAAAATCCAAATAGTTTTTCAAAATTTCCAAATTTTTTGTATCGGTCTGGCGATGTTAAATTAAGAGAACAACAACGAAGGATGACTCAGAAAGGACAGTTAAGGATACAGAAAGTAACATGTTTGCCAATTAGAACAACTGAACTAGAATAACTGTGAAACGGGAGAAACAGTGCAGCTAGTAAAAGCTTAACTGGGCGAATAAAATGACATGAATGAATCAAGTCAAATTTTACATTTTCATTTGATTCTAGTGGATGCTTCCTTTTAGTTTGTTTATGAGCTGTATATTAACAACTGCCGTCCCCACGTACCCGAGGTGTGAGAAAGGGCAATCAGCCCCTGTGCCTGGAACAAAAACTGAGAGTTTTTCTCGGACTGTAGAGAAGCGCAACCTGATCAGAAGTTATCTGAACCATGGGTTAGGGGGACGCCCATGACAGGTTACTGTCAGCCCCCTACACGGTTGAGGAGTCTATTCTTGGCTGAAACGTGGTGGTTGTGGTTTCGAAGGCAAGAGAGTGGCGATGAGCACACACCAGTTGTGTTCGGGAATCCAGGTAGCTTAAATAAATTGGGACCTAGGACTGGGACTTGTCCCAGATTCTAGGGGTGGTGGTTGACACATTGTTTCAACCCCGTCTGTGGAGACCGTGGAATTAAGCCGTCAAGGCAGGTGTCCACGTAAAACACTTTGACTTCATGTATATTAATAACTATTATGACTCAGTTGGTTCCCGATGGCTCCCGATAAGTCCTAGTACATACACATGGGCACATTGAAATTTATTAACTGATTTAAACAAATTTATGTTCAAATTTATGTTACTGTTCATCCCAATCAAAAATAAATTCAGATAAAAGATTTTCCGAGCAGTCGATCAAAATCACATGTGACGAACAAAATTCCTCTTATATACATGATATCATTGCTTGGGAAAGCATTGCATGTGGTAAAAGGACATTGCACTTCCTATACTTGAAAGATTTTTGTAGAGTACTTACATATTTTAAAGCTTGACAAAACATGGAGTAAAAAAAGATTGAAATGTTGATCATTTCCTTTCTTTCGATCATTTCCACGACTATGATGACTCCTTTCTCGAAGTAGTATCTGTAATTTACCAAATTTGTTAAATTTGGCAAATTTTCATTTAATACACCACCTCCCTTCCACGGAATGTAAGATGCTAAGCAAAGCACGTCGAAAGGAAGCAAGAACGATACAAAAAATGGTAAATGCGATCTGATTTGGGAGATGACAGTTCAACGGAAATCGGTTAGCGATTCTCGCCGAGACGTGAGATGGAGCGATGTGGTGGAGTAGCTTCACGTCATTTGGTTTTCCTGGTTTTCTTCAGTTTTCCATCGTCTTTCGGAGTTTTCTTAGAGTGTAACCACCACAGTGCAACCACTATACAGTGCTAATAGTCCGATGGAGGATCGCAAAAAAATAATTATGAAGAAAACATAGAGCTTTGCAAGATAGAGAGCTTAAAAGCTAACCAACGCAGAATGAGTGGAGAGTTTGTAAGGCGTAGCTTTCAGAGCCTGAATTCATGTAAAAATGACACTCCTAGTGTAAAAATATATTGGAGTTGTATATGCATACAAAATTTAATATTTAACAAGAGTGTCAAAACGAAGGTTCGGAAATAATACAAATTTTTCGCACCTTTGTTTTTGGCTGAAATCGCAAAAAAGTTTTCCCCTCAAATATCAATGCATCTGAAAATTTGGCTGGATAAATTGTTAGATTGGGAGTTTGTTGTATGTGTTAGCACTCTTCAGTGATTACAAATTGGTCACAATATTTCTTTTATATTGTGATGAATGCTCTGACTTCCACCATGCCAGCCTCTAGGGTTGATTAATACTTCTAAGCTTATTGTAATTGCCAAAAAAATAAAATTTCACTTTTGAAAAGACATTTGTATTTATAAGAGGATCATGAAAAAAAGGATTCAAATGGTTAAAGAAATATACAGCATTATCTATTTTCTTGATATATTGAATAATCACATATTGAATAATCACTGTACGGATCTAAAAAAAATTCTTGTATACGATGTTTCAACTTTTGTCAACCATGGTTACAAAATTCTGCCTCAAACATACTGAGAGCTTCCTCTTTTTCGGCGCGACCGTAAATATTTCAGTGCATTCCATCGAAGTATTCCTTTAATTTCGAAATCTGTATATACATCTGTATAAAAAGATAAAGGAGTGGGGGATATCACTCTACCCGAAATTTATCAACGCGTGTGAGAGAAGACGTCAGATCGAGCGATGGCTTAGAGCAGCGTAACACTTTAAGACGGTCTCTCTTACCGATGACTTTGAAGTCTGAGCTAGGAAATCTGGGTCTCTAAGTTTTCTGAGTGTATTAAGACTAAGATATTGATCCTCGAATTGGTTTTTAATGGTAATCAATTCAATTTAGTTGTTATTTTTAAATAAAAAATGCTATGATGTAGATGTATGCATAAATTCTTCGTCGATTCTTCCCAGTAATTCCTTGTACAAACAATCAATTCCAATCAATCTTATCTGAATATGAATCTATATATCTGAACTGTATAGATTATCTGGATAATATAAGTTTCATTCGTAGGCTTGTATGATTAAATGTCTTCTAAATAAAACCAAAATTATCGAAAGTATTTGTTGCGTGATAACATATTTTCAAAACACAATTAATTTTACCCAGCGAAACTTTTAGGCTAGAATGATTGAAAATATTATAATATATAAGATAATGTTTATTTAATTGCATAATTCAATTGTGGTCTTTTAACAGTCTCTAGTACTAAATATAGTTCTCTTTTAATTAATATATGAAATTCTCCATTACAGGTAAGTGGCTCTCATGTAATCCTTCTAAAAACTCACTTTGTGTGCAAACTGTAAGTACAAAATTCGGACAAAAATTTATTTTATTTTGTCAAAAATTAAAGCGTCAATGGTTGAAATTTAATTTCAACCATTCAGGAAGGCATTGAACCTGTTTTAGTACTTCCGTACAAAGCAGCTTTATCTAGGTGCAAATCTAAGGGGTTCTTTTTTGAAATCACCTTGTTATCAACTTTGATAGCCTACCCAGGAACTAGATGACAAAAATTTTAGCTAAGCCCCAATCTTCTATAGCTTTATCGTCCTCGAGTACAAGTGATCCCTTATCCTGCGGAAAGAACGGCAAGGAGAGAAAGAACGACAAAGGAGAAATTAGTGTGAATGAGGCACTACTAACCCCAAATATCAAAGCAATGGTATCTAAAGTTTGCATTGATTCAGAGAAAACTATCTCCATTTTTTGAATATAAATTTTAAATTTTTATGTCTGTCATTATTTTTATAGACTTTTTTGTGTTTTTGTACCCTGTTGATTTTTCTTATTTCAGTCTTATCATCAATGAAAACCAAATAGTTACAAAAACTGAAATCTTCATTTTGACACGGTGTCAAAATTAGACACTTTATCAACGGCACATTAAACATACTCTCATTCACTTCTGAGACAGCTAGAACTAAAGATCTCGTCAGGTAACATTCAGGTAGACCTGTCTTATTCTTGCAAAAGACCTGTCCCGTCTCTTGCGCAAAATACGAACCAATCTCTTGTACCATCGAATGAAAACATTAGTAGCTGTTGAAAGGCTGGGACAGGTAAAAACCGATCTCACCGAACCTTCGATTTAGTGACCGTTTTTGAGCCTTAAATAACTACACAGCCCATCAAATGTGACTTTCGTTCAATTTCGCTACTCTCCCTCTGTCAATGAGTTATGCCTGTGTATTGTTCTCACGTGCTTCAACTTCCCGATTGCCATAGCGTAAGTACGTGTTGGACTTAAACGTTGAAAAAACTACAGATCTAAGGATTTCCACCAAAACAAGTGGAATTATTTTTTTTGGATGTATAAATGATCTCTCTTTTTTAGCTAAAACAAGCATGCCCTGCCCAAAACTATTACGTCAAAACGCAATCATAATATAATCCTACTTGTACATTTTCTATCTCTCTCTCTCTCTCTGAAAAAAGTTGCCCGAAGTGTTAATGCTTAACGTTGCAACGCTGTACTTTCGGACTCATTCAATTTGATTACATGTTTAGTTAATCTAGGCCAGGTTGTGAGATATTTTGAATCTATCCGGAACTCTTTCTATAAAAAAGTAATGCATTTCATCTGCTCTAAAAACAATGCATTTTTCGTCTTCATAATGCAGTTTTTCTTGAATTTTCTTTTATCTATTTTTAATTCAGCTGTGAATCTTCAGGCCATTATCAACACTATGCAAAATGTGTGAAAAAAGCTATAATAAGACTAGCATCTCGCCACTAAAAGACGGCGAAGTTCATAAGCAGATAAAATGCCATCCATTGAAATGTAAATAACCAAAACGAAAAAAAAATGTGCGCACTAAAGGATTTGAGAGAAGCGTAAAAAAAAGATATTCCTCTAGTATGACAATAACGTCGACGACAACGAGCCATGGACAACAAAAGACATTTTTCTCTGTTTATTCTTTCGTACTTTGGGTTTCTTCCATCGTTTTTTGTTCTTTCCCAGTCTACTGGTCATGCAAAATGCAAAGGATGAGTCACGAGTAGAGCTGAAAAAATTGCCGAAGGATTCATCTTGTAGAATGATAAAGTCTACGAATATTTTGAGCGTAGTACACGACGAAAGGTTAAAGGAGACGAAAAGTATAAAAACTAAATATTCTTTGCGTTAAGTGAAATAAAAAATTTAGCTAAAAAAGGAAAATACTTTCAAGGATATTGTAATCATTACGTTTATGCCGGGTTTTTCGAGGACTACACTCTTACCATATTTAAGAATGCAGTAAAACATTATTCATTTCTCAAATGCCTGCTTATAGAGGAGCTATTTAAAATTTATCTCCGTAGCTATTCCTCAAGGATAAGTAAAATTATTATTGTTTAATACCATTGAACTAGTTTGGACACGACGCCCTTTTGAATTTCTGAACTGCGAGCCCATTGTACTGTCTGTTTATTTTCAGGGCTGGTCCCAAAAGCACTGCACAGTTGATTTTAATTCGAAAAATATTTTTTAGTGAGGATTCACACAATAACAGGGGCTTATTATGTGACTCCTCTCATTGCAAGCACACGCTTACCAATGGTAGGGAAGTAATAGGATTCTTCAGCGTACCGTATTCTTCGTTACTTCCGAATATACTAGTTATTTATAGTCTTCCAAGTGTTGTAACATACATCTCCGAAGCATCATCCATCGCGATATCTTCTTCCATTATCCTTACAACCCAGTTGAAATATGATACGCGCTAATTTTCCAAATGGTTGTCCCCTCCTCCATTGCTCTTGCTGTAAATCTTTGCCGATTGTAATGTTTATATTGTCGGTTTTTTGTAATAAATGCGAATGCAGTAAGTGGAGATGCTCTTTGATAATTTTTAACACTCTCGGCTTGATGTAACTCCTCTTTAGTGTACTACTATTCACAAATCCTTACATACGCTCACAGCATTTTAGAACCTCCTTAGTATGTACCGTGGCGATATGAATTTGAGCACGTTGCCTGATTGCTCCTATTGAACCCTAAGAACTATGGTCGTCGCCTAATTAAAAAAAGGTAATTTTCATTCAAAATGTCCCAAAACAAAACTCCCAAAATAAAACTCCCAAATACTCCCCTTTTTTTTGAAGACCATGGGCCTATGAAGAAACAATAAGGCCCCAGTAAGGTACACGAAACTAAAACACAAAATACGAAAAAATTAATTAAGTACTTGCATTGGTTTTTCATTAATTTAATTATTATTTTACTTATATTTATTGTTAAATCTGATTTGTTCTTGCCTTCCCTTTTACATAAAGGCTAACTCGGAGACGTGTATCTTACCCTATATCGTTGTCAACTGCTGTAGCATTTCATTACCACAAGCGCCTCAGCTTCGTGGAGATATAGCTTCTAATTATTCCATAGGATATACTTCTACGACCGCCACAATAAAACCGCAATAGTGTCATATCTGACGCGTTAAAGCAACGTCGACAACAAATAAATGTAAAATCTCTTCAATAAAAAATAGTACGGGAAAGTTAAGAACAGTCTTACACAAACTTTGCTCCTATTATTTGAATTTCAAAGTCAGTGCGGAGAGTTAAACGTCAAATTATTGACTGCGACGCCGGTTCGATCAAATATGTCAAAGTCGAAATAATATTTTGTATTTTGCGAAGACAACAAAATTGCTTGGGACAATGAAATTTCCAGAACGACAATTTGCGACATTTTTGAAACAATAGTAAGTGATGCTAATGATAACTCGTTTGATGAGTAGTTGCAAGTCACATTTTATCACGCAAGCTGTGCGGAAGTGGAACTGATTTAAATAAGTAAAAAAAATTGTTAAGCGATTTCCTTAGCACGTTAATATAGAAATAATGCAGTGTTCAATAAAATATGATCAGAAGCAAATAAATTTTGTCAACTTTACAAAACAATTGGTATTATTGGCGCAATCTAGTGATACTGGCGCTAAGCGAAAGTGAAAGACTGGAAATATCTACTAAGCCTTGAATAAAACACCAAAGACGTATACAACACATATAACATATATGCAATATATATGCTACACGTATACAACAGAAAAACATTGTTTTTTAGCATTATTTAAAAAGGAAAGCAATTATTTCAATTGTTTATATGAAGTTACTTTGTTGCTTAACAATTTTCTTCGATCTGGTTATTGGCGGAAGCAGACGGTTGAGTACAAATTCAAAGCTAAAGTATTACACGTTTCTATTTGATCACGTAACTGAAAATTCTTATCTGACTTCCTGATTTCCATCGAGCTAAGCTTAACTGCCACAAAGACAAAACAAAAACAAAATATGTAGACCAAATTTGCTCTACACTCTCAATGTTTTGTTAATTTTAGCATCTACACAACAGAGCATTGGAAATGTTCATTCGAACACGTTTTTGGTCTAACGTGAGCAAACGTGGCACCCAACGCGCGGTTAGCTTTTCATGCCTAAATCTTGATTTATTATGCAAAACACACGTTCTTTGGACATTTCCATAACCTCTGCTATCTCTCTCACTTTGAATCGGTGGTCGTCTAACATCATTTAGTGAGCTTTAGCAATGTTATCGTCGATATTCGCAGTTTTTGGACATCTCGACCGTTCATCTTCTCCCAAACTGTAACGGCCACGTTTAAATTCAGGTGCCCGAAATTTCACGTTGCTACATGATGAGGCAGTGTCCCCATACACAGAGTCCAACTCATTTTAGATTTGTGTACGCGTATTGCCTTTCAAAAGCAAAAACTTAATACCAGCTCTATACACATTTTTTTCTTTTTTTTTTAAATATACCCACATCAAGTCACTTAAACGACCATCAACTAAAAACTAATCGTCCATAATGGCTGAAATTTAGTGAATAACTGTCAAAAGATGTACAACCACATTCACGAGCTTTTATCAACGAGTGCCCCGATCTTTACGTTTTGGTCGGAAACTTTTCTGAGCACCCTCGTATTCCATCTTCTTTTTGATGGTCATGTTGTTACCAGTCTTGACTTTCAGTATACTTTTATTCCTATTTATCCTTTAAAACCCAGAAATTCATCTATGACATACAATTTTTTAACTGATTTCAACTGATTTCAATTCATGTGCTAGCCGGGCATGCTGCGTTTTGTTTTTGCGGGAGGACGCTTTTAGCTATTTATAGCCATCATCCGCATGCTCATCAGGATTGTATATAAAAATACGTCACAATTCGAATATGTTACAAACAAGCTTGAATTTCGTGTAATTTTTTTTCTTTGCACTGACGCTGGAATCAAACTGAGGTAGACCGTAAGGAAGGGACCATATATCTCAGTTGGTCAAGCTACCGGGTAGTGTACCTTGCATGATCTTCAATATTATTTGAGTTTGTGATGATTTTTTGCACTGATTTCCGAAGCAATTTGAACGAGGCTACAAATACAAGTATTGGTGTATGGAGTATATAACAATATTTCTTCAAACCGGAGCACCGATAGATGGAGTCTCCAGCAAACTTTGAACAGTTTCTTCTGGGTTTTTCTGGTAGTCTTCCCACTTGAGCATCTCAACAAGCACAAATCAGTTCAACCAATCGATCTAATCACTACGGTTTCAACAAAACTTTTAATCTCTGCCCTTTCTCTCTTCCGCTCTTTCTCTCTCTCTCTGTTCTCTGCTTTATTCAATGCGGACTGGTAACCAGTCAGCCACATCACTGATAACATCCAGAATAGTCCAGAACGATGTCTTATTAATCGAGAGAAAGTGCGTTAGCGTACATTGCATCATGGACCATTGAGGTGCACACTTCCTTTTTAGAAGCCCTTTCTCTTCAGCCTAAATGATCAAAACTGTTCTAAGCTGTTCCAAATTCTTCCCAGGACGAAAATTGGACTTTATCGATTTTGCAACTTCACTTTGATCAAATTTAGTTCACTAAATTATTTTAAGATACCAAAATAACCCCATTAACTAACACCTTCCCAACATCTCAGCCGAACTTCAATTATAAATGGTAAAACCCATTCCTATCCAAGTCACGTTATTACTTTTACTCCTACATGTCAACTATTAAAATCCATCATCCACCATCCACACATGTAAATTATGTGAGTTACTAGGACGTACGAATGTAACTGATTTCCGTTTTTGATCCACGTCAAGTGTAACGTGTGCATATTTGAAAAATGTTCCATTTTTGTACGCTCCTGAAATATGCCTGGATATTTCTAAAATTCTTTTTAAAAAATAGTTAACGAAGTATACGAAACAGGATACATGATATTATAAACAGGAAGCAAGATGTGAGTATTCTGATGTAGAAGGACACGTTTTTAAATCAACCTCTGTTATCGTATTCCGTATACACTCCTTTCTAGGTACGTTCTATAATATTCAACTGATTTTCAACACATGTTGTGGGAAAGCAGAGGAGCATGTCGTAAAATATGACAGAGATTTATGGATTCTCATGTAAAGTAAATATAAAGTGAAAAATGTTTGAAAGCAAGTCAATAAATGTACAGAATGGTATTCAAGTAAACTTTGTAAAGAAATTGGTTTTGCCAAACCAAATACATGAGTGCAAGGAATTCAGTGTTACTTGATCGTATCGAACAGAGTTGTGCAGGAGAAGAAGGAAATTTATGAATAATGGAATCGAAGAAAATTTTGAAAGGAGAACAGTTTTCGTTTTGATAAAATTTGATTGAATTAATCCCATTCAAAAATGAAAAGGGTACTGCTGGCGCTGACTCTCAGCTCGCGCTGAACGAAAAATTATATTATTGAAAATTCATTTTTTTTTCTAGGAAAATTCTATGATTCTCTAGTCACACGTGTTAAAGTCGTTTATCAAGATTCAAACAGTTAAATCTGACAATTGAAATATTGGAAATGTTTATTAGTAACATTTAACAGAAAAAGTAAGTTGGTCCTAACATCGTAGGTATGTGTTATACTCACTTGCTCTGTTTTAATTTCATCGAGGTCATAATGTTCACATATATCGCAGTGGCAGCACTTCATCTGTCCAATATCAGCACTGCTAGTACTACTACTACACCTACTACTACTACTACTACTACTACTACTACTACTACTGCCACTGCTTGTACTAATGTAAGCACCACTACTACTTCTAGTACTGCCTCTACTACTGCTTCACTTGTGGTTATGGCGATAAACACACCTAACGCGCCCACAACTGTCATCGCCTTGGAAGTGTGTTGCTCGTTGGCACTCAAAATATCTGCGACACGTCAATTATGACTGAAGCGCATCCCGAGGCTACTCACGCATTCGTCCAATATGGACTAATTGTCATTGTTGTTGAGGCGAAACTATAAATCGCATGTTAAATCGACATGATTTCAGGACAAAAGATTGACAAGAAGGTAATCTGAAGCATTCTTTAACTCAACGGAACCTATCACAATTACGAGCGCTGATACTACGTCGCCAAGAAACACAAATTA
The DNA here is from genome assembly GCA_954870665.1 of Stratiomys singularior. Classification (NCBI taxonomy): domain Eukaryota; kingdom Metazoa; phylum Arthropoda; class Insecta; order Diptera; family Stratiomyidae; genus Stratiomys; species Stratiomys singularior. Next base: position 21,870,049 of record OX940881.1, on the reverse strand, counting down.
ATAAATTACTGTCTCTGGTGGGATTTGATTCCAGCACCTGCTGCACAGAAGGCAAATCTACTAACAACCAAGATATGCGGAGCGCAACAAAAATAGCAGTTCGCTCAGCTCAGCAACAACCTGACTTAACATCCAGGCACCCTTTTAAACATCGAGTTCAATATACAGAACTCTTTGCTTAGTCATTTATTGGATTTCAACAAAAAAAAATCAACAAAGCTACTCGTTGTGTTGCAGGCATTCCCCGTTCCCAAAATGTTCTCCATGATCGCGTCACGTCAAACTCACTTGTCTTTACGGAAATAAAGCTTGGCTAGTTTGTTGTATTTTTTATTTCAATTTGACAAATATGAACAAAAGCCAACAATTCTTTTTCTTCGAAATTAATATTTGACAAAGGTAATCTTCTCCTTGGATACCTGATTTATAAAGTCCAATGCTCTCTTCTTGAAAGCATAAGTTGGGGGGGGAGGGTTGGATGCCTATAACAGGTTACTGTCAGCCCCCCCCCCCACACACACACGGTGACGATCCTAAAGTATGTTGAGTACGAACCAGTGGTGTTCGCGAATCCAGATAGCTCAAATAAATTGTGGACCCAAGAATGAAACTTGTTGATTGAATCATGGGGTGTGGTGCTTGACACATTTTTCAACCCCGTCTGTGGAGACCGTGAAATGATCCCTAAAGACAGATATCTCCATAAAAAACTTCGACTCCGTTGTTTAATTCTTTTTGATACGATTTTTCATTCTGCGACGCCTCTGAGATAATGGAACATTTGGGGTAGGAAGGATTTTTTTCGAAGGCCTTTAAGATACTAAAGAACTCATATTCAAAAAGTCTATTTGAATGAAAGTATCGAGTAGCCAGTCAAAATTTTACAGCTCTGTCAGAGAGTAGTTTTATCGCAGTGTATAAAGCTGCTGTATCTAGTACGGTACCTACCGGCGCCAAAGACCCTTATGGGGACTATACCATTTTATCTTTAGATGACTGCTACGAGCTTCTCTTATTCTTTGCGTAGAGGTTTTCACGTAGCGATGCATAAATGTTCTAAAGAATCTAGGCGCTCTGGTTTAACGGTCCAAGCAAGAGAAGGAGGTTATCTTTGCCAAGACAGTTTTGCCTCATCAAACTATCCTAGGACCAAACGAAGGTAGAATGTGAAGATAAACCTGTCAGAGGTTTTTTATAAGCGCCTGGTTACCTTACTTCGATGTTTTCAGTTTCCAGGATTATTCGAATTAGTTTGGATGTTACAACTTACAACTCCAATTACAACCATTGCAGTAGGGCAGCTTAAATATGTATCCAGACGTTCTAGCTTTACGAAGAAAAGATAGACTCAACAGTTGAATGGATAGTCTTAACATGTAAAGCGTGTTGTAAATGGTAACAAAAGTCTTTTTGCCAGTTATACTTTTGACCATATTAAATCCATATCTGGATTATTGTCTCAAATTGTGCTTTCTTTTTACTGGACCCTTTATTTGTAATATAGGCTTTTTTCAACAAATTTTATCTACAATACTGAGTTATCCATTATAGACTGTTTGCTTGATTTCGTTCCGAATTAAAATCTTTGAGATCGTTGGTAGGTAAATGGTGATTCAGGCCGATAAACAGTTAAACTTTGTGGGAGCTAAATGGGAGGAACATCTCTCAGGAGGAAGAACTCGCGGGTTGTCGAGTGACGAGAATCCAAGCAGAATATTGATCTGTCAGACAAGCTAAGGAAACCAGTGACATGTTGCTATCATCCATCTAAAGTTTGAGCAGGCTTTACTGGCTGAACAGAACTGAGAACTGGCTGTAACAGTAGCGGAAAGTAGTAGTCTTGAGTTTTGTATTCTATGTTCTGTCCTTTGAAGTTATGTGTTGGATTCCCTTTATAATCTGGAACTTTTTTGAATAGACCTCGTGAAGACGTGTTAGATGATATTCAATCCACCCCGTCAATGAGCTTTTTGTGTCAGTGAGCTTTTTTGGTTCCTACCTTGAAAATCAGGATCAATTTATTTTTTGTATGTATTCAATGGATGTTAAAATAATAACAACCAAACCAACGTCAAATTAATTTGTCAACCAGAGTGAGAGATTTTGTCTTCCTAGAGAAATAATGTTTTAACCCTGTTACTATAGGGTTTTGTCACTGGAAAAGCGGATCGCAATAAAAAGGAAATTAGTTTTTCAGGATATTTTCAAAGTCTTTGGCTCCCTGTACAAGAATAAGTTTTAATGAAACAAAAGGAATTTTAGCTTTGTTGAATGACAAATTGACATGGATAAGGCATTTGGCTTAAATCTGTTTAAAAGGTTTATATTGTTTTCTCATTACATAATTTACTTTTGATCACTAATTTCATATTTACCTAATATTTACAAGACAGATTCTCCAAGACTTGTCTTCAGCGTTCAGGAAGTTGATGTATCTCTATCCTATGGAATTATCTTGCTTATCCTCGAAAATGATTGCTAGTACTGCATGAAGATCCTCTTTAGTGTTCTCTTGCCTGTAGGTGGTAGTCCAGGGACCGAAAAATGATAATCTTCGGAAGCATGATCGGAGGAATATAGTACTAGTTTGGGCTGGGTAACTGCAGCTCTGTTTGGTCTCGCCCTGTCGTGGTGAGATTTGACTATTGCAGGACGCTTACCACGCATAGCTTCTTGAAGCCTCTCCAATAACTGGCAGTACAAGTCTGCATTTAACATTTGTTTTTGTGCCAGATGTTCCAAATAAGTGACTCTTCGAGATTTCTACCAGAAAAGCAAAATTACCATACGAAGATGGTCGGAGTATGGTTTTGAAGTGGATCTAGGGGATCCACCACTTTTGCGAGCACTCCGGCGTTTATTCCTAATTTTATCTTCAGTAGGATACCTAATACAGTACCTTATTTTCATCTTCAGTAACCATTCCCCGGATGATAGTCTGATCGTGGAAACATCGGAAGAATCGTGGGAGGAACCGCCGTAGGAACCGTTTACAAGTTTGACGAGCAAGATAGGAAACCCAGCAAGGAATTTTTTCCTTGTTTCTTTGCGAAAGTTCATGGAGTATCCAAGCATCCAACTTTACCACTATCCTTTCGCATAGATTCTTGCCTCTTCAGGAGTTCTGTAGACCTGGAATTTTGTCGACTATTCTGCGACGGTCATCTTACACAGCAATGTACGACTTTTATAAGATCAAGATCAGTCACCACCTTTGGCAGTCCTGATCGTGACTGATCTATAAACTGTCGTTCTCTATCACGAAAGCGCTTTAAACTACTGTTTACATGTTTAACTTTACTAGCACATTTTATTCATAAATCCTTCTTATATTCCGTGGATCTCTGCTGGGTGGTGACCAAGACCAAACTTGTGCAGTGAAAAATGCCTAATTTGAACTTTTCCTTGTTTATCTTACCACTTTTGTTTGAAAACTAAAACAAAAATGGATATTTATTATTTAGTAGCGATAGTGACATGTCTAAGATGCTATCTGGTGCCAAAATGGGATCAAAGACTTCTAATACACAGTTCAAATAAAGTCCATTGATAAAAACCGAAAAACCTTTTGCACACCCAACATAAACTTCTAAGGGCACAGTGTTTCGTTTCCCACATTCACCTCATTCCTAACTTTTTTTGTATAACGCTGATTAGAATACAAGTGAATTAATAAAATTAGAAGAATAATAAAGTCTAGTTCAGAGCCTTTCTATATATGATCTAGACACAAGTCGAACTCTTGGACTATACCTTCTATCATGTGAAATTACTAAGACGGACTGAGTGTACCGAACGAAACGTCGCGACGTTTTCCAATTTCTTGATTTTCTGTAATTTGATTCTCTTGATTTATTGCACTGTGACCACTTTTCAGCCCAATAAAGGATCAAAAAGAATCAACACAGATGTGATTGCAACGATATATGAACTTCATACACCTCTGAATGACGTGTAATCTGGTTTACGCACCAGGAATTCCGTTTATTGACCATATCCTTTGTCAGTCTAAGCAGTTAAACAATTTTTGATTCAATATGTTCTGTCCCACTAAGTATAACGATGTTAAAATCCTTGTTTTTAAACCAACCTAGAGAGTAAAATTTGAAATCGCTACAGACATAACAAAAGCTACCGGATTTCTCCAAATTAAAGTCTCGCTTTTGGTTAACATTCTTTCTTGTTCGAGGATTACGCTATAAGTAACAGAAAGCGGGATATCATTATATCCTATTGCTGAAATTGTTGGAATTTTTCGAATTTCGCTCAGTATGATATTTCCATTTCCACCATATTTGAATGTTCTAAAATCGTTTCAAAATATGGACAACACGTCAAGCATTCAATTTTTTTCTTATCACCCAGGATAATCACGTCCTTTTTATCGGTATGTGAACTTTTTTTGTGTGTTTATCTTTAGCCTGTCACCGGCCAAATGTCGAACAAGAAAAAAATCATACTAGCTCATTTATTTAATGTCTGTTTCGACCTTCATGTTCCTGTAACCAATACAAAGTCGCATATCAGTAAAGAGGACGCAAAGATAAGAAATGAAGGACAGTACATGCGAAATTGGAAATAACGGCCTTATCTTTATTTCAGAGCAGAAAAGCGTGATACATTTTCATGGGCGAGAGCATTCATATTATTTTTTATGTGTGTTTTCCTTTGAGTCGGTCCGAAATGAAAATAGAAGCCAATTTTCTAGGTCTTACTTCAGCCAGACTCAATTTAGCTCGGATGAAAACCCGTTTGTTTATGCTCTTACGGAAACGCAAAGGAAATATGAAGTGGAGTTGCTACAAAGCAATTTCGACCAAAATCAGCTGAATATTTTACTCCTTCGTACTACTGAAAGACTCACAGGGTCACAAAAACCAGCAATTTGGAAATGTCTCAACTAATGACTATCAACTTATCTTAAGTTTCCACTCACATTGACATCAGCTTCGCAAAATGATCGACTTCCCGCCAAGCAGGCAATTACTGTAACGGCTGGAAATGATGGAAATCCATTTTTTAAGGAAAACCTTGTAGCAAAATGAGTCCTACGTATTTTAATATCCGAAGATCCCCAGCTAAGTTGACTGAGCCATTTTCAGACCTGAGCTCCACATACATACATGATAAATGACAAAAAAGCCACGAGCTCCGCGTGCCTTGCCATCAGGATATGCTTCCGTCGATGTTCGTGCATTGAAAATCCTCAAGAATAAGAAAATTAATGGTTCAAGTGCTCGCTTGGAGACTTTTCATAATTGTACATGCTGTCGCTTTAGATAAGCTTTTCATGAAGATTAGACGATGGAAGATTCTGCACCATTGGTGGTTGGATTTTTTTCGGGGATATAATGTGGTAAGAATTTACATCTTGACTTTGTTGCGGTGTGTTATCGGAGTTTTTTAGCTGAATATGTAATTTTTCAAGGCTGAATTGTCTGCTTGAACTACACATTTTGTATTCATGACAAAGTGGCGCTTAAGGATATTCCAGGCAGTGACGCAGCTGAATGAATGCGTAATAAATATAAATCATAGGAACAAAAGTAGAGATAATGCGAACATATTTAAAAATTTTTAAGGAATTATATACGATGTCCTGTGTACCTTTTTGTACATTGCAGTTTAGTTTCAATCAAATACATTTCATTAGCTATACAGAGGCTCACAATATGTATCCTGTTGTATTTTATTTATTATTATCACCTACGGAGTACATTGTTCTATATAGTAAAAGTCGGTACGACCCCTTACCCGCTGCTGCAATCCGTGTCCTCAGAAAACCAAAGGAGATCCCTAGCTGTTTAGTCACCAGGTGTTCCGTTATGAAGGGTAATGTTTCATACCAGTATCTGCCTTGAATACGCCTAAGCTCACTCTTCGCAGACAAGATTTGGGATATGTCAACGCCCTGCATGCTCTAATCCTGTTTTTCTAGTACGCCGGATCAAAGAAAGACATTTTTTGGTCAGACTTAGGCAATACAGCTTGTTTACCATGATTGGTCATCAAGACAACTGCCTCCATGTATGCGCAATTAAGGCCAAAATACAATAGTGCGAGACTGCGATACGAGAGCGCGACGCGAGAGTCTCGCAGCAAATGTCAAGCAGTTTTCGTCACATGCATTTGCATGCAACATCGTACAATGATTGCGATGCATCGATGCGAAGCGGGAAATATTCGGAAAAACGAAAATTCCTCGCAACGATGTGCGTGACGTTTGTCAAATGCAATATGGCGCTTAAATGAAATTTGAAATTCAAACGCCTTAATTACTTTTTAAGTACATTAGTTATTATGAACGAATTTTGAATGAAAATTTCGTGCATCCTAGTTAAGGCTTTTATTTGCTAAACGAAGGAACATTCCAAATTCAAAACTTTTAAAATATCAAAAACAATTTCCAGCAAATTTCATTTGAAATGTCACCAATTTGACATTTGTCATATGAACATTAATGTTCTCCGCATCGCGTGCATTGTAAATTGAATGCGTTGCGTGACGACGAGGGAGAATCGCATCGCCGTTACGCAGTATTGTATCTGGGCCTTTAATCTAAACAAAAACTTAACGTTAATTCTGAGATCAGTGTGAAACCGATTATAGTTCTAAGCACACTACACAAGTTCACATTCATCATTTGGAGCTTGATCACTCAGGAAAGCAGACACAAGTTAGTAACGGGAAATTTGTATATGTATTTCTCGGAAAACGTTTAAGCATTAAGTTAAATAAAATGATTTGCTTTATTCGCAACAAAATCATCAAAATACCAAATATTGACATCAAAAGAGGAAAAGAACGATCGATTTAAAAGAAATAATTGTGAGACACCGCCAGGTAAAAAGTTAGTACGGGAAAAAGCCATAATGGTAGATAAGAGTCCCACAACTAGCCAAACGGTTATTGAGAAATTGAAAACCACATGGAGTACAGAAGCTGAACATCGATCTGGACGTCCTCGCAAGTTCTCCGAGCGAGAAACACGCCTCATAAAAAGTACAAAAAATCCTTAAAATAGTGCGCTGAAAGTACTGACAGAGATAAAATATAAGACAGGTAAGACAGGTAACTGTCTAACCATACGCCGCGTACTTAGAGATGTTGGATATCATGGACGTAATATCAGAAAAAAACCTTTTGTCAATAAAGCCAATCGACAAAAGCGATTACAAATTGCGCATCATCAAGTTCACTATAAATAGGGTTTCTAGAATACAGTGGTATTTTTCAACGAAGTGTAACATCCATGGATCAGATGGAACAGAAAAAGTTCAGAGGAAAGTCAATGAAGAGTCTAATTCTTCAAATATGCCTGGGACTGGAAGCATGGGGGAGGATCGGCAATGTTTGGGGTGTATGGCAGTATCAGAGGCTATAAGAGATCGGAAATTGTTGACTCTATAAGGTTTTGATAAATGCATTTAAACATACTAAAGGCAAAACTCCTTGTGAGTGCTAGGAACTTGGGTTTAGTGGAGTCATGTATCTTCCAATAACAATGTCGTCAGGGAATCGCTGCTTTACAATGTTCCGAAGCAGCTGAAATCTCCACTGCAATCACCGGATATTTACGTTAACAAGGACCTGTCGGAACATCTAAATAGGCAGATAGGGAAGCATGAGATAATGCCAAGGATTACCTAATACGATTCTCTAGAGGCACTTTATAAATTTCATGAGATCGATTTTTTTATTTTTGACATTTTTATTTCGATAATAAATCATAGCAAGCTCAATGTATTATTATTATAGTTACGCTCGTTTGTACACCCGCGCTCCATGCATCAACACTGTAAAAAAGTTAGTGTTTTTGACAGGTTAAAAAGGTTCTACAAATGCGCTACGGATGTTTAAAAAATCCCCCACCCAAAAGAAAATAGCTTGAAAAGCGAAAGAAAAAAGTCGAAGAAAAAAAGGTCAGGAAACACGAAAACAAAACAAGTTCTTGCTCTCAATACCCGGATGCTTTGACTAATAAGTTGGTGAAAGAGCTGTCAACTTGTCATAACTTAGCCATTTAACGTCATTAAAAATTCAGTTAAAGATATGCGTGATACAATTTGGGTGACATATTATAATAAGATTTTGACAGACGAAAAACCGAAGCATACCAACCTACAGGTGCCGATTCTTGATGCATGTATCGGTCAAGTGAAAATTCTAGAAGCATGACAAACATCCTCGTGCCCTCTGTGCAGAGTTTTCAGATATATTAAAGACTATATACGAAAGTTCGACTAAAGACGACTTGTTCAAAAGATTCTTAGGGGCCTCAAAGCTCCTAAGCATACATGCAATGGTGTAAAAATCGTTGAAATTGCAAAACGTATAGGAGCTTACATTTTCAACGTAGGATTTGGACCAATTTTGAAGAAAATGGAAACTATTGGCGTCTCAATTGATCCCATGACGCTTGAATACGCCCGCAATCACGATAACCTTCGCATATAGAAAGCGAACCACGGCAGCTGTGAAGGTCCAAAGGACAGCAGGGCGAAGCAAGGGGATGATAGAATGCATCAAAAAGAGCTTTTTGAAGAAAATGAAGGAATTTTGTAGGGAGCTTGCATTGCTGAGTAGCTGTACGTACTTTTTCAACAAAAACAGTTTAAATCGATAATACTCAAAATCACTTTTTTTCCTGCCGTCGCAAGGATTTCGCCGAAACTACTGAACCGATCCTTCTTACCACTTTCTTACTTCTTACTATGTATATCTTACACATGTATAGTTGTTGTGTGAACGACGGGCATATCAAAATGTTCAAATTTTATATTTTTGGAAATCCAAAAATCATAAAGAAAAAACTCATATTACGAAAAATTATTTTTAAATGCCCGCCAATTTTTTATTATTGTTATTTTGTAAAATATAATAAATACTGTATAAAAATATTTATTTCGAATATTTTGAACGTGTATTAACCAAGTGTATGCATAATTTTTTTGCGATTTAACTAAAAGATGGCGCCAACAAAAAGTACGCAGCGTATTTATTTGACACTTTCGATCGTTTGACATTTAGCTACAAACACACACAAGTTGAGTCCGCTAAGACTGACGTGTTTTTTATCGTGTTGATCAATGATGTCGATTTTAGTGCCTGAAAAAGACCATTTGGGATACGCATTGCTTTTCTTGTTTAACCACAAGAAAAAGGCTGTTGAAAGTCTTCGTTTGCTAGTAAAAACATACACGCACGTGAGCACGCTCCATCAATTAGGACATGTGAGACATGGTTTTGACCACTCAAAAGAGGTTATTTTAATTTAAAAGACAGTGAGCGTTCTGGTAGGTCACAAACATGCAAAGAGGAGGAATTGCAGGAGTTATTGGATGGTGATCCAACTCAAAGTCAACGGTAATGAGCAGAAGCATTAAATGTGTCACAGGAATCGATCAGGTACTAGCAATGGTTAATATCAATGAAATCGGTAAATGAGTCCCACACGATTTGAATGAACATGAAGTATATAAAGTATACCCGACCTAGTACTACGAATCGCTGTTGGTTTCCTCGCTGGAAACCTTCATTATGAAAACGATATTCGTATTGCATTATTGGGGCATAAATATATTTTTTTAGTCGAAGAACTTAAAAATTGTACCATGACTACCAAAACGTGAGCAAAAAGTCGAATCCCAAACGATCTTAGCATTTGGCAGAAAATGTGTTGAAGTAACATTTCCAATTTAGTAAAAAGGACATTAATTTAAGATGAACCAACGAACTTGGTATCTAAATATTATTTATTGCTTGACCCGACTGAATTTCAACTTTACTCTCGCCTATCATCAAATTGAAAGCATCCATCATTAATCCCAATATTTTTCGTAAAAGTCTTGAAAAAATTTTTCCAACAAAACACAACAGGCTCATAGCTCTTTCAGTGGAGTGAAACTGAAAACACATTTATCCACAATTGTCACACCATTAGTACGCCAGCAATAAATCACCCTTTATAAAAATTCTGACAGTTTGACAGAGCACACACACGCCATTTAACACCCCCACAATCTTCACCTACTTGTTACTATCAGTCGTCATTGTTGTGTTGTACGACGAGTTGTCTGTGGATCTGTCTTGCTAAACTTTTTTGAAAATTCTGTTTTCTTTTTATTATTCTGTTTTCACAAAGCTCACACTATTCCCCAAGAGGAATCAGCGCTACGATGAAATTGACTGCTCTTCCCAACCGTCTGAAATTTATTTAAAATTCCTCGCCTTTAAGGAAAAGGAATAAACTCATCCTTGCTGAACGCAGGAATAAAGAAAAAATCAGTAATTACGTTATATTGAGTCACCCAACTTCGTTGATCCTGATTCTTTCATCGCTATAGAAAGTTCATATGTTGAACAAAGTATTAAGTCAAAATTCGATAAATTAGAATTCCTAATTCATTTCTTCCTGGAGCAAGAGTTGAAGCTTTTGCACCATTCAAAAGGAGCACGTTCAAATTTTCCCTACTGGGATTTTCCCGAGTGCTTTTCAGAGAATGTGTGATATGATACGTGAATGCGATGCGGCAACGATGACGAGCGAAAAACACGCGTCTATTTTTAATATTTATGGTATGCCAGGAACGTATTGAGAATTTATCTAGACAAAATACGGAAATTGAAGAACATTTTCCGTAGCGCCAATATCATTAATATCAGTCATCGGGTGAGTTGTGATGAAAAATAATTGGATTAGACAGAAATATTTATATTTCAGTGAGAATGTAATTAACGAGGATACATTTAAATGATGAGAATACACGAGTATCATTTGATTGCTAAATTAAAGCATTTTCTTGACGAACGCCTTGTTCATTTTCCAGATTTCGTTCAGTAGCACAATTTCCCTAAGCTATCTGCATTATTGCAAACGCAAATAATTCGAATTGTATTTCATTTTAATTTTGATAATGAGCAGAAATTTTTCTTAATTGCTTTTGATTTTCGCAGCCTGGGAAAACTAACAAAACGTACAAAAATTCGAGACCGTTCCATTTGCAACGATCCAAATTTTAAGACCCCTTTACAATGCAAATCCTAAAATCAACGGAGTTTCAGCAAGGGTTTAATAGGGATCCGTAAAAGGGCATAAAGCGATACTTAAAAAGGTGCTCGTGATCATTTATCATATAATTTATTAGTACTGTACTAAGATCCATTTATGATATGCACGAGATTAAATGACTCACCGAACTCACTTAGTCGTACCGCCCGATGGCGTTACTATTGCAAGAGAAATATACTACCGTGTAATACATTCTCGTAAACGATAGCTGTCAAAATCTACAGTAAACTGAATTGGATTCGTTATTTTATTTGGCAGCGCGTGCAAGCGGCTGAGGATTTTAGAAAAGTGCAGAAAGACCAATATCGGTTCGTGATTCGATTCTTATTTTTGGATTCCGATTTCAATCGGAAAGCACTTTGAATAAACGTTTAGTTGATGCAATACGAAATTTGGATTGGAGTGTCTACATTTCCTCTGTAGAATTACTAGAAAAGAGTCCGACCAAAAGAGGGTCAACGAATTTTGCACTGTACAGCAAACTACCTGGAAAATGTGCACGTTTACATTGTCTGCCGTTATGGAGATTTGGGAAACTAATCGTTTTTAGGAAAACCTTAAGTGATGAACGTTTTCAAAAATGATTTGACTAAATTTGATAAAAATTTCTATAAAGGCAAAAATCATGATTAGATTCACGATGAAGTATATGGATTCTTAACACTGGAATAGTCCTTGCACCAGCCGGAACGAAGAAAACAGAGTCAGAATGTAAACCCGATAGAACACGTGCGACCAATAGTCAACCAGAAAATAAAAGAATGAATTTTAAATAGCAAAATTTTAGGGTACGCGAGTGCTGAAGCGGATATAGAGAAATTTTCCCCGGACAATGGACAGTATTTGAGTCCGATATGCACGAATATATGTCAGGAGAAACTTCATAAAATCGTGACTTGTAAACTGATAATTCATGTGTAGTTAAAGAGATTTATTTACTTCTAAGATACTTTGTAATGGTTTTGAGTTAAGGGATACAATTTAAGTTAATGTTTCAGTTTTTCCGCGGAAAGATTCGATTAAAATTAGAAAAACGTATTATTTACTCGCTAGTACGTATTTTAAATTTCTGAGGCCAAAGTGTTATTTGCTGTCGTATTTACACTTAGGCATGGAAAGCACTCGTTAGATTTGAATATAGTGTATACAAAGGTTGGTATCAAATAAATTGAATGACAAATGTTTTTATGTTCAAGTATGTTCAAAATCAGTAGGAAAAATGACTTAATAGAGAATGTACTTGACAGAGCAACAACAACAACAGAAATTAGGGCGGGTAACAAGAGAATGTAGTAATCTGTGTTTGAAATACTGGAACCATATTTTTCTTAGTTTTTCCTTGTTTTCATCACTAAATAATACCTAAAATATCTAAAAAAATATCAATGAACTGGCTTAAAAATCTCTTCCGTCTGATCTCCTATTAAAAATTCGAATACAATGTTGAAAAACAAAGTCAAAAACTAAAAAGATCCTAGACGATGCAACTCGAATAAAGTTGCTCAGGCTGTCAAAATAATCATTTAGGTATCGAAGTAAGATTATAAGAGATTCTGGTCATAGGTGATCAAACTAGGAAGATGTTATCGTAGGATAGCTACGTACAGCGTAAATACTCACCGGCGACTGCTCTCAGAAAGAGATAGAATAAACACAACTGAATTTATATTTGTGTGGTGATTTTAAGGCAAGAGTTCTTAGTGTTTCAGGGTGGTAATCTTGTTTTAGACAAAAATGAGGGGAAACTTACCATAATCCACTTATTTTGATCGAATAGCTTTGCAAAGGAAGGTTGTCTCAAGTATATGCGCCTTACGTTATTTACGTTATGATGCAACCGTTATGATGTTATGATGATACCAAGCGAAGTAGTGATAAAAGAGCTGTAGGAAGAAAGAATCAAATCTGAAAAAGAAACAACAAGATCCACTGAATATGAGGATAAAAATAGCATTTATTTACCCCTTAATCGTACTTAATTTTTAGATAGGAATTAAAGGTAAGACCGAGGAGAGGGAATTCAGAAAAGGTTATACCGGTGACGGGAAGTCTCTATGATATTTTCACTTATAAAAATTCATCTCACACGTAGGAGCGTTTTCTTAATTGTGTTTTCTCCTATTTTATTAAATTTCCAAAAAACTTCTATTTATTCAGTTTAAAAAATATTTTGAATCTGAATTTTCGCGAATCCAAAAAGAGGCTTTGAAGTTCTTATCTGAAGTCATGTGGAACTTTCCGGTTTGTATAAGAAATTCAAATCAAGCACTATAGTTTACGGCGGTATGTGGCGTGTGTGATATAACATCCGAAAGAATAACTGATGGTTCCATCTCTTTGATTAGAGAAGCTGAAGCTGAAATTGGGCCAGCCAAGTTGCGAAAAAACTTTCGAGGGAGTAATTAGGATTAATGTGGCGCACTTTGAATTTACTCCTGATATGGAAATAATCTGTCTATAACTCCTTAGATGATGGCATGGAACTCTACTATCCTGAACTAGATTCGAATTGAATCTCAGGTATGGTGTTAATATGAATTTTAAAAGGTCCTTACACACTTTTTGATAATTGTTATTTTACCTTATTTTAGTGGTGGCTTCAATCAATATTTTTGAAATTGTTTAATTAAGCTCGCTTGATAGTAATCCAAAAGACTTCCAATAGAAACTTAATTATTGATTTCTCCAATAGAAACTATTATTGATTTCTCCGATAAATAAATCAATTTAGTTTCCGTTCGTTGTTCAATAAATTGCATTTAGAGCAAACATCAACTCTGTTTAGTTATTCAATTTTTCGGCCATACTGCATTTAATCAAAAAACTTACATGACATGAAAGCAGATATCGTCTAAAAACAATTCAAATGTAGTTTTTTGGCATAGGATTCTCATTTAGAAACAATCAGAAGGAGTAAAGTCCCGATATTGTTCCATCATAGTACTGGAAAAATTCCAAGAAAACTTGGAATGTACTTGAACAAAACGAAAATCTCCTATAATACATTAAAAACATTTTCATGTTTTCAAAATTAATTTAATGCCCACTTTATCAAGATTTTTCTTTTTCTAAATTGCCCTTGAACGGGAGCTTCTCTCCGGGAAAGCACTTATAAAAGCTTTAAATCTGACATGAAAATCATTTCATTCATCGATAATAAACATAATAACCGTCTTTCGCTAGACCCTTCATCCTTTGCCAAAAAAATAAATATCCGCCATCACTTCCAACCACTCTACGTGACATTTTCGTAGGAAACTCATTTCCGAAAGAAACCAATTCAACCAAATAATGTCAACAAATTGACACCTAATAAATCGTTGATCCTTTTCGATAAAAATAATAACAAATGACCAGTCTTATTCGTCGTTTTCTTCGTTATTGGCCATCGAAGAAATCATACGAGGTGAATAAATTTGGAATATCAACTAGGCTGTCTGAATTGTTATCCAGTTGAAAGATTCGGAGCCCTTACCTTATATCATTTTGATATGTTTCCATTCGAGTTAGACATTCAAGGACCACCGAACTACTTTAATTTAGCAATGGAAAGAAGGAACAAGAAGATTTTTGCTGCACTGTTTAATTCCTGAATTAATCTTACCACCAATAAAAAAAACCAACTTAGAGCTGAAGACGTCCATAGCATACAACAAGACGTAACTAACGCCAGGACACACTTTGAGTAGGTGATTTATTGTGGGTCTTTTGAGTAATTTATAGACTATGTATATCCTTGTTGCTAGAGGTTCTTCCACAAAAATTCCAAGTAATTGCTTGAATGTAACCAATTTGTTTTGTTTATTGAGCAAGTATGATACGAAAAGTGTTTTATCTCGGCAATAACATATCCTAATCAAGGGAGAAATAATTTGTTTCATAGGCAATGTGTACAAGGCGGGATATTTTAGTCCTTATTTACCACAACTTTATATTCTGCATTATATGTACTGGGAACATTAATGAGCCGGTATTATTAGCACGTTAAGAAACGAATAAAACGCGCAGGAGGATAGGAGTATCACAGGATTGAACTTGAAAAATGAAAATTTGCATGAGGAATGGTTCGCAGGTCATCCGGACCATATTTTCACGCGAGGGAGCGTTTGGCTGTTCGTAAGCATCATCAGTTCGATCCTCCTTATAGAATAAGTTGACGCATCGGAGCTTAAAGGAAAAAAATCTAAAAAAATGAAAACAAAAATGAAAAATAAAAATAAAAAAAACGAGATTTTTGAAATTTTTCTACATTTAATCTAAGAACTAAAGCGAGAGATCCGTTCAGATGTAGATACTTTACCCCATCATTTTTTCGCGCCTTTTATCAGACACCATAGAGCATGTAAGAAATTAAGGATGATAAATAACTGGCACGACATCTCTCGTAAATTATCTTCACCCTAACCGAACAGCCATAAAGTTTCGACCATTTATACTTATTTGGATTTGACTGGAAAGTTGAAGTTTGTTAGTGATACTATGTGAATTTTATGAACTATGTTTTATTGTTCCCACAAACCAAAATTATAGTGCCTTAAGGTGTACTGGGCTGTATTTCTGTCGAGGACGCGATCAACTGAGTAGAGTCGAACCGCGTCCTCCCTAAAATTTCAATATCGGCTCTGTGGACACAAAAGACAGTACAATCGTCCACTTCTGTGTGTTTCACAAAAAGAGAAAGGGAAAGAAATGTGAGAAGTGAAAAAGATATTTTTAATACTCATCCTGAATCCTTTTAAATAAATAAATTCCCTTTTCATCTTGAACAATGGATAAATGTTAACACTTATTCAAAGACCGAAAAATACATTCAAGACCAAAGTAGGCCTAATTCGTCCAACAGAACTGTGCATGATCAAGCTCATGATTGAAGCCACCAAGTTGTACGGCTCAACTCAGCATCAGTATTGGCAGTGTAGAGTTTATCATCCACGAACACCTTCAATATCGAAAAATAACGGCACGATAGGTTCCTTAACTGTTGAACTTGCGTAAAAATTCACGCGGCTGGAAGCTTGTCGCCGCTTGCTGACGTGATACGAGGTGGAGGGGGACGGAGGTCAAAGATTCAACACCGACGACGAGGAAGAGGGGTTCGTTCGCATATGGCTGTCCGAGTTGCCCAAGGAATTCTTCAATACCGGCATCCAAAAGCTTCCGAAAAGGTGGACAAAATGCGTAACTAGTGAGGGACACTACCTAGAAAAACTTTAAATTTTTGTAAATTTTTTCGATAGTAAATAAACGTGTCACAGCATTTGTCTCGATCATATTTTAACCACCCTCGTATTAAAAAAACATTTGTTATGGGAGGTCCGCCGGACCTCACTTGCTTCGTCTGCCGCGAATTTGGCAGCACTACGATAGTCCGACGATAGTCACTACACACCACGATAGTCCGACTAAATCACTTATTGACGGGATCTCGCCCAAATTGAGTTAAAATGAAGCTCCTGATGGTCATTGTCGCATTGCCTTTTTATTCTTATGCCTTTTCGCTGAAAAGATGAAATTCGTAATACTTTTCCTATGTTTATGACGTTATTTCTTTGCTGGAGTACCAACAACCAACAACAAGCAATGTGCTTGCCAGCTCCTTTTACCGCCTTCCACAAAAACCACAACGATCTCTGGCCTTCGAAACTGAAGTTTTTGACTTGAAATGGTTTTTTTTTCTTTTCTACGCTGCTATCATCGATTTGTTTATATCCCCTTCGCTATTCGGGAAAAAGTTGTCCAAGTTTTTTATATATCTTTTCCTAATTGTTAAAAGCATGTCCTGAGAATCTCTGTACCAATTTAAGCTTTCCTTTTGTCCTTAACCATAGTAAATACTTTTCAGGACGCTCAACAGGGACTTTATTGCATTATCCAGTAAGCAGAATGGAGTTAAACAAAGAGGAGACATTGGCAGCCTTCATCTGTCCATAGAAATGCAAAATAGGACGCGTAGAAACATCGATTCAAAGATGTGTAGTGGATTCAGATCTGAGGGCCTGCAGAGCTGGTTGATCTAGTTGAAATGACCATTCACTCTTTTGCTGAATTTCACTTACAATTCCAGTGGAACCGATGGGTATTGACACTCCCGCGATCTTTAGACGCCTAATTAAAACACTAGTTATACAATTGAAGTTCAAAGCATAGTGGTCGAACTTTCAATAAACTAAAGTTTGTAGTATCCTTGCAATTCATCCCTGAAAGCCCAACCTTAAAATAGCTGATGGTATAACGATTTGGCACGGTTAAGTACCTACCTGTGTAAATGGGTCTGTGTAAATAGCTTATTGGATTACGGCCCTTTGGGAAGTACCGTTATGTCCAGTCGTGCAAAAGGGTGACTTTGCCCCTGACAGCGACCGGAATAGTTGGCCCCCATATCTACTAGTATAAAAGTTGGAGATCCTCAATGTAAACTTGTACGTCATAACGATGTAATAAGGGACGGTATTTGACGAATCTGAACTCTTGTCAGAAGAGACTGTAAGGTTAGGATTTAGATACTTAGATTTGATAGTAGGCACTCGCTCAAAGGCATCATCTGAGGAAATTGATGATATTGCTAATTATTAATAGAAGATTCTCTTTTAAAAGGAAAAAAGTGACCAAATAGTAGAAAAACTCATCAGGAAAAGTTTCAGAGCGAAAGCATAAGTTGTCGTTATCGTTTCAATAATAAGTTAAAAGTTCCCGGAAACCTGATCTGGTCTGATAGATGGGTTGGTTGGGCAAAATTAAAAGGACTGCACGTAAATGACCAGGCTGAGCTTACACTTTACACAATGCGTCAAAAACGAGAAAGATTTTCACAAAAATTTTCAAAGAAAACTGGCGGCCGTTTGAAAAAGAAAATTAAATTTTACCTTCATTTTCCATATACCAAATTTTTCCCCTCAGTTTTTGACAATTCGCTGATTACTGAAGAAATTCGCAAAACTTCATGAACATCTGTCGTACCAATCCTGAGATTGATTGCCCGCAATATGAATTTTTTATTGTTTTTTCACTGAATGCTCTACGAAAAATTGATTTTTTCTTCTTGAAATTAATCTGTCTAATATCCTTGGAACCTAGAAAAGTGATCCCTTATTATTATACGTTTACTCATCCATTTGTTTGTCTTATTTTCTTCCCTAACTTCTCTCTTGTACCCATCAAGGTCCTGCTGCAGCTCACCCTTATGCAGCGCATGATTTTAGGTTGCTATGCCATTTTTGTAGCCCATGATCAATGGAATTTTCAAAAGAGACAATATAGCTTTCTTTAAACATGGATAATAAAATTTGAACAACAAGTTCCAAAACATCTTTGCTTAAAAACGTATTTTTTTGGCACGATGGCCCTAAGATTCGAAGCAGTCATTATTGCTGTGCGTGTTTTGTGACAGGCATCGAGTAAAACCATTTAGGTTAATTTTTCAAACACTGGTGTGACATCCTTTTTAAGATGAAGCCTTCAAGTATTTGCGCTAGTCTGAATTGCGAACCTTATGTTATGGACCTTCAAAATCAACGTCAATAACGTGAGAGCTTTTTTCGCAAATAATCTTTTAAATTTTTGAAATTTTCTCATAATTTTGATTTTGGTTTCAAATTTTTACTAATATGAAAGTACATGGCATTTTTTCCACACAAAAGATACTAACTGACGTCCAAATAAACACTGAGAACAAAGGACAGAGTCGAAAATTATATGCACAAGAGACGATTTTCGGACGGCAGTTGCGAGATCACTAGAAAAAAAAACCGAAGTGACGCGCTCCCTTCTAAAACTCACAGAGTACACAATTATTCGACTTTCACGAAACTATTTTGAGAGGTCATTTCCGAAGTATAAACAATAGTCAAATTTGAAAAAAGCGAATTTTTGAAATTTCTAATCGGAACTAGCACCTTAAAGCAAAAAATCACTAACTGGATATACACACAGGAACGGTGACTTGCAAACCTCACAAACAAAGGAGAACCACTTCAAAAGAACTAAAAAAGTTCCAGAGAATAACCTACCCTGACGTCACGCATACCATTACTTTGCTAACAGCTCCAATAGAGATGATGCTAAGCCTCATGTCAGCTTGCAAACTTATTCTTTAGTAGGATACTACTTGCTAGCATCAGCTCAAAATATACAATCAACGTATCTAACCACCACCAGACACGGCACATTGAAAGAAACGCAGCAAAAGGCGTCGAAAAGTAAGAAAAATCAAAACGGTCCCCTACGGTCCCATATCAACGGAAGGGTTGGAAACGAAGGAAGATTTTGCATATGATAATAAAAATTTGGTTAACACTGACCATCCCAAACGTATGAGAGAATTTGCAAACTTGAGAAAACAAGATTACTATTAGCAAGTACTCATACTCCGTATCAAAAAGAATGGGAAACGATTACAACATTTAGCAAAACAGCTAACTTTGCAGGATAGCGAGCTTTCCAAGATAGAGTGCTTTCAAAGTAAACGACATACTTATATGAGCTTAAATTTATATGAGAATATTTTTTCACAGTGATCGTATATGTGACTTTTTGTTATTAATACAAAACGAATTAAAAATTTTATGGGAATACAAAATTCAAGAGAATCTAAATGCATATCGCTCCAAACCTTCGTGTTTGTGTCTTGTCTGCAACCTGTTTTCCTTCCTAAGTATCATTGCATCTGAAAAATTGAAGTAAAGTAGTTTTTTTTATTTTTTGATTTTCAACTCTAAAATGCTATGTTTTTAATTTTGACAGATATATATTTCAGGAGTAAGTTGCTCCCTTCTTCAGTGTCAACCATTTAGTGAAGGGCCGTTAGATTCATTATATGTTAAAAGTATTGACGCTGGCTGGTACTTACCCTATGCTCAAGAACTATATCATAGCTCAGTTACAATGAAGCCAAACAAGTCCGTTCTTTTTTCTTAAAACATATGACAACGTGGAATGAGACGATAAGTAAAAGAGAGCAGCGTTGCTATGTGGTTCCTTTTCTGCGTTGAAATTTACATAGACGTAGCCCGGGGGTCAGATTTGACAGATATTTTAGGATAATTTTGTATTTAAGACATAAGCTTTTGGATGTCAAATGCAAATATCAACAATTATCAATTTTTATTACGAACAATTATCTCTTCAAAATTGGTAGTGTCTTTCCAAGGCGAGCCTACCTAAATCCTTTTTCAATGTTGCTTGTGTGACTTTGATTAAGTCGATTTCTAAAGTGTTTTGACAGACTGAACAGTTCCTTATTAGGTCATTTGCGGCTATGATTGCTCATTAGAGTTGCGTTGGCTGCTTTGATTGCAAAATTTTCAACTCGCAAACCGTGGTGTGACCAGTATCCAGTACACACTGTAGTTTCGTCCTTTTTGGAGAATCATGAACCATGTCTTACGCATCCCATGTCAGAAGTTTGCGAAATTTCACACCACGTAAACACTTCAACCGGAGAAGTTGCTTCCAGGTTTCGACCATTTGATTTGGTCATACTGCGGAGGTAAGTTCTTGTTTTTACGGAACCTTTTTCAAATGTTCTTTACATATTGGGATCGTAAGTTTTTAATCATTTCTGACGCTATAAAGATTATTTTCATGAGGAAAATAAATTTTATCCATTCTGCGGTTTATTAATTATATACACATAATTGAAAATTTAATTCTAAGAAGCTGAAATAGAGCTGAAGCAATTTAAAATTCATATGTGAAGTAAGCATTTTAATCACGCACACAACTAAAGGCAGTCTCTTCATCATCTATATCCACAGCAATTAACCGGAAGCAACTAAAAGTCCTGACGATCTACATCATCAACTACAAGAGTCACTACGAAATTAAAACTTTCAACATGACTAGCTTACATAATTTGTGCATAAATTCTGGGAACTTGTGCAATCACATATGATTTTCACCTGCATCTACCAGATTCATAGTGGTAAAGGTGTGCACTTGCGAAAGGATTTACAAGCAAAACGTATGTGCGTGTGTTGAACTGAAAGTTCTTATTTCAAACACGAAATTTGCATGTTGTTGGTCTAGTTGCTGGTGAGAAAAAGAGAAAATTTTCTTTGAAAATGAGTGCATCTAAATTTTGACTAAAGTTCCAAGTCATCAATGTTCCACGGTTTTGCTGAAATTTTCAGCGTTAATCAACAACAAGAACTACATGAAATGGTTCTTCCAAACCATGTTTCAAGAATAATATTTAAGGATTGGGTTAAAATTTAGCGTGAGTATAATGAATGATAAAAAGATACATTGTTCCTAGAACCATAAGCGATATAAAGAGCTTATTGAAGACCTTAAAGAAATTTTTTTTAAATTTGATTTTATATTCTTTTCTTTAAATAAATACATAAAGGAAACTGAAGTCATAACCATCGAGGCCTAGTGTCGTCTTGCAACAACGATTTTGTCTTTTCTCTTCACTACATTCACTCTTCACTTCACAAGCACACTGTGATTTGAGGCATAGCTTGAAGGATTTAAATTCCAGGGGGTAGAATAGGGGGAGAATATTTACTTAAAATCTGCCTCGCCTCTAAGTCGTTTTCTTATTGCTGGCACTGGTCAAAGGTATTGGCCTACAATGTGACAATTATCAAGGATCTTTTTTCATGGGCTATCTAACTCTGAGCCATGTGATAAGAATCCTTACAGTGCTTTCGTTTGATCCATAGCCTCAATTTTTTCTCAGAGTACTCATCAGATCCTGAATGAATGTTTTTTCTACTGAAGGGTGACTTCACCCTTATGTCCAATAATGTTAGTTTTTCCGACTTTTGTAGTAAGAGGAGCGATTGATTTCAGCCCTCTGAGTTCAGTCAAATCCATATCAAAGACGATTCGAAATATGTTCGGCCGTGAAGGTGCCATCTTTGGCATCCTTCTGATCTGCACTTATGCCAGGTTTTCCAGCCGTTTCTTCCATAGAACATACCTACATGCTGCTTGGCCCAATAGTAGCATAGACTGCACTTTGTTTGCAGGTACCTTCTCAGCTCGATTTCAACAGACGATTCATTGGTTGTAATCCTTTCGGCAGTTCCTGTTAGTTGACTGTAAACTTTAACCCAGCCAGTATTTCCCTGGCTTTTTTATCGTTTTTATCTCTCCGCAATTCAGCCAGTATCTCCGGAGGTTCACTGGCTAATAGATTGCGTCCAAAGACCAGTGTCATGATATAGAACCCGAAGCAAATAGAGTACAACTCATTAAGTAACTCAATACTCAGTGTCAGTTCCGTAAAACGAGACACTTTCCTTTGTTCCTACATTGGAGCACACATCTGCCCTTAGAGAAGCACCACGGGATGCATATTAGACTTTCTGAAACTCGGAAATTTTCCATGTCTTCGAGAAATATAGCCTTCTAGAGGAGTTGGATGAGTTTCTGACACAAAGTTTCAGCCAGCAAGGGTGAAACTTGTTTAGTTATTTGGATATATGCCACCGCCCTTTGAAACGTATGTTCAGCGATTGCAATAATGGTGGAGCACGTTGTTCTGAAGCTCATTTGTTGTTCTGTTCTGAAGCTCTTGTTCATTTCTCCTCCTCGTGATTCGAGACTACTCCTGCTCTTTCCGATCACTTGCAATCTGTTCCTTTTTATGTCAATCAAGCATGGAACGTATACGTTGCAAGTCAAGGTTAAAATGATCCACCAAATAAAGTTCTTCTTGATTTGATGAGCACGTCCACTTTTTTTTCTCAGAACTGTTTTAACTTTATTCCAGATTGTACCTTCAATTGGAGTTTCGGCTCATATCTCAGCCAAATGGACAGTAGATTGGGTTGTCTGTACTATTCCTTTGCCATTTTGGATGCTTTCTGAGTTCATGATTCCCGCAAATATTCACGGCAGATTTCAAAAGGATCTGCTGTCCATAAATGTCACGATCAGAGCCCAGAAGAGAAGCCTTGCCGTGGCTGGTTTTCAGCTTCTCCACCATATCTAATATTGTCTATTACTTCTTTTGTTACGTCAAATTTTTGTTACGTCTTTGAGGAAATCTAGACTTTTGGTCGGTTATTGGCTTCTTGGACACCATTCCAATATGCTTGTTATAAAGGCCTTACTTTTTTGCCTTATTTTACAACAGTCCTCCTGGAGTTAAGAGCTAGTTCTTTTGATGACTTTGGCATAGGCGACATTGCTTATTCGCCAGTACTTCGTATTTAACCATCTACAATGTCTGACAAGGTCTAGAAGTTCATCAAGCTTTATTTTTTATTTGCGATAGGTTTGTGCAGGCTATTTACGTCCTGACTGTGGGACTCCCAAATACGCAACGCTTCTGCACTGCCCAATAAATACCTCTCCTGTCAACGTGAGATCTAAACCCCGAACCATTTGACACAATACTTCGGACTATGCCTCGTTTTCCTACGACTAGAGTTGTTTTCAGATGACGGAAATCCCTTCTTCTCTTCAATCAACGAGAAGGAAGAGAGGGGAAGGAAGTGCTAGAACAGATATCCCTTCAAATACGACGCCTCCAAGCGCTCCAGTATGGCCATTTAAAGTGTGAGGACAGCGCGAGCATATTGCACAACGGGATTCCATCTGGTACCTGTTTTCAGCACGTCTCCGACCATAGTTACCAGGCACAGCTCTGAAATTTTGCTGAAGATACTGTCGCTATCTTTTGAAAGAGACGAATGCGTGATAAGCCCCATCCACTTCTCCTGCACAAAACACGCAGTGATGTGGTCGTGTCCTGTCAGACTGCTTTGGCTATTCTTTATGTAGAGATTAAATTTGGCAGACTTGATAAATCTGTTTGAAAATTTTTTTGTCTAGATAATTTAAAAATTTCAAAAATGTCCAAAAATATTGAAATTATTGGACCCATCGGTATTTTTAGCGTATGCTTTTTTTATGGTACTCTAGATGGTGTAGTAGCCAAGTTATTCGCCCTCCATTAAATAGATGAAGGATGTCGATCCCGCTGGTATGAAACATATTAAAATTCGTGTTTCTTCTGTGCGAACCTCAACCCGCCTAGCTTAGTCAAAGTCAAGCGTAATTCTGACCAAATCACCTTTTCATTTTCCTTTGGTCGTTTAAACGGGTGGCATTAATCCGTCCCAAGTTCAAAGGTCTTTTATGAATAACAAGAATCAGTTTGGCGTTGTCGTAAATTGATCTTCCCTGAAAGCGCTTTTTCCCTCTTACTTCGCTCACGGCGTTGCTCACACTCAGAAGACCACTTCAGTCACAAGAATACTTAAGAAGGACCTGTCTGCACTCATGTCACAATTGACGTGTTTAAAAATTTTCAACGTTCTGTGGAAGAGCATCGAGTAGATTTGCGTTGACCACATGAGTTAGGGGACCATTTTGGCATTCTCAGAACGTTTTACTCAGCTATTCCTTTCAAAATTATCAGATTGTATACCCCGGCAAATTATTTATTATTATGTTATTTAAATAAAACGGATTGTGTAACGAGATTGGCTTGAGGTGTCTCGTCCTGCAAACGTTCGATGCTCTATTTCGTTCCTCATCTTGCTTACTTCAATATCTTCACAACTTCCCATCCAGTAGAATCCGACTCCTGACAAGTACTTCCACTTTCAAATCCAATAATCTTCCATTTATCGCATAATGAAAAGTGAAAACATAAAAACTTTCCGTCGAACATAGCAAATCAAGCTCTTTCCCAACTGATTTAATTTTGAAAAGTCCAAGATCGCTCTAATTGTCCGTGTAAGGTTATCAACTCAAAAATATCACAAGGAAGCAAACGAAATTGAGTTGACTTTTAAACGAATCATCATCGTTTCCTCCTTGGCCTACTTTTCCAGCTTAACTTTCAAGTCCCAATGCATGATTTATATATGAGTTCTACTAAGTATTACAGACCATATTGAATACTAAAGTAGTTGAACTTTTCGGATGTTATTGTCTTCATATTTCATTACTTCAACGACTTAACGGCTATTCGGCGGAAGGTTTTCCAAGCTTAAGCACTTAAATATATATATGAACGGTAACAATCCACATGAAACTAATATTTCTTGTTCAAGTGTCCCGAATGGGCCTTTCAAAATTTTAATTAGAATTCACGTGGTCGAATTCCATTTGTTTGTATATCCTGCACGCTTTCGTAGTAAATTGCGGTGCATGCTGACGAAATATTCATGGTAGGGCACGTATATGGAATGGATATGTGTAGAAGTTTTGACAAGTTTTTAATAAAGTTTGCCAGTGAAAATGATGGATGAATTCGCACCTGAGATATTGTGCGGATTTAGGTTGAAGGGTTGATGACGCAGGTGGAAGTTTTATGGAGAATGCTATGAAGAACAAGCCGTCTGGGTACAGAAAGGTGAAATTCTATAAAGCTGATATACCTTCGGATATCCTTTAGATGATTCCAAGTTTTGGACTTACTCGAATATTTGCGAAATTGTTCTCAACTGATACGTATTTGAAGTTTTCGTTAGTAAATCTTCCAGGGAAACTTTTGGGTTTTCTAAACAAAGTTGTTACAACTGGGTCCTGAAACATGTGATGACGAACACAAAGCTTAGTTTTCGTCCTTATTTCCAAAGATTTGAACTTTTATTGTTAAAACTGCATGATTCAAACTATTGGCTATCATAGACTATGAGTTTGTCCCTTTTGGAAAGCATGTGAACACCGCGTCAGCAAAACTGTCATCTTTTGTGGTGACCCCATTGCAAATAATCGATATTAACAAAATCTAGTCAGAAGGAGTCGTATCTGCAAAAGACGGCGTGTGAAGCAAAGCTTCCTGTTTGAAAGTTTGTAAATAATATTGAATCGGCCTTGTACAGTGGTTCTTGGAAACAAGTTGTTTCATTAGAACATCCTGTAACATTGTTTGGAAGAATTGCAAGTCATTAAGCTTGCCTTTTGTCAGCTTGATTTAATTAGTTGTCAACTATATTATAGTTAACGCATTTATTCCATTCGTTACCGATCGCTTGTAATGTTTTATCGTAGCTGGGAGCTTGCTGGTCCCAAGAGCCAAAATTTTACTTATCTCATGTTCAAGCTTGATATTGAATGAAACTCAGCACAGGATGTTAGATAGGCCCATAACAAAAAATCAACGAGGTGTCAGATTCTTGTATAATGCAACATATCTCATCATCTCTCTTTCTTAAAGCTGTGATTTTGTATAAAGGAAATATTTTTTGATCGCAATTTGTTCTTCAAGGAACTTGTCGAAAAATTTGAACATCATTCAAGGAGCTAGAGTCATAAATGGACGCACCTCGTATTACAGCTAATGTTTTTGAATGTTTTTTTTTTAAATTGAGCAATGGAAACAAAGGAATACATTACATATCTTTTGGCATTTCCTCAGTAACCTCAAACTAATTTCTCGGCTACAATTTTCATCAGAATGTGGGTTACATCCGCCCAAAGTTACTCATGTTCTTACACAGCTTCTAGATAGACAGGCTCCACGATTTTGTCTGATTGGATAATCTGAAATCAAAAACTTAATGTCCTTTCAATTGTTCAAACTATTTTTGTTAATTTTTTTATAATTTATTATGATTTGATTGTCTTTTATTTATGTCAAACTAGGTACATACCTATATAAAATACACCAAAATAATTCCAAAATATTTAAAACTGGATAGTTCCACGCCTTTTGAAAAGAAATTTTATCATTCCTTGTCATTGTTCAGTCATTGTTCTTGTTTTGATTATAGTACTCAACATGAAAACCGGCTTAGAATTTCAACATTATTTTAAATTAATTTATGACATTAAATGAGATAAATTTATGTATAAAATTTTAAGCAGATTAGTGAAACCGATTATTAAAAGGAACAATGTTAAATAAAACACGTTTAACGATTCAAATATGACTTAAAGTATTAAATGCTATCTTATCTTCACTTGATTATGTGTAGCCCATTAAGTATTCCCTTTCATCACCCTGAGAATCCTTTAAAGTTGCATGCCTTGTTCTTGCGTACATCCTGATTATTAACAAACATAAACTCACGCTCCGCTCAGCGCAAATGATTCTACTTCTTAGAACTACAGCCCCTCTCAGACCTTCATCTCCTGTAACAAGTGTCTCCAGCTGTCTCGGTCCATTGACCACGTCCACCAATTTCGAAATCTAATCCACCAATTACTTGTCCTTATCAACAGTCACACAAGTGTTTCTTTGGTTTCGCCACTGGTCGCGGTCTTTCAATTGTCCCAACGAATACCTTTTTGGGTATCCGTTGCTCCTCCATACGATTCAAATGGCCAGTCCATTGCAGCTGTCATAGTCCTACAATCGTTGAGTCCTCCGGCTTGTCAACAATTGCATGCAGATCATGGTTGTATTGAATTCAATATTGGTCCTCGTCAAGCTTTGCTCTAATTATCCATCTCAGGACTCATGAAACATGGACCCTAACCCGCTTTGATTTTTTTTTGTATTTTTTTGGAAAAAAAGAAAGGAAATTTACCAACCCAAGTAAAGTTGGCTAATTTTGGTCGTATACCGTTATAACGGAATTTTTTTGAAGTGTAAGCGCATGGTCTTCGTTACGCTATCACCAATTATTTTTATTACTCCTTGGAATCCAAGAAAATTGTTGAGGATATTAACAGCCAAGAATTTTGCATTTCAAAAAATTTACCGCCGCAGCCAATATGTTTTGGAGCATATGGCCAGATCAAATCTGAGATTGAGCAGACTCGCGTAAGTACTGCAATGAGCTGCTCAAGGGTTTTTGAATTGAACAAACTGTTCGAAAAAGTTAGGGAGCTGATTGACGACAACCTTCGCACCGAATGACCAGTATCGTTATAACCGACGACACTCGTACGACACGTACAGTCTCGATATGGCTTCACCTGACAGTTTTTTATTTCGACGCATAATAAGACAGCTGAAAGGACCTCGATTTAATCCGATAAACGACGTTCAAGAAACATCGACTGGCCGCGTTAACTGCATCCCCGAAGCTGGCCTCCAGAAGGCGTACGCTATATCACAGCTGCGTCATTCTATGTATGTAGCTGCTCTAGGGTGGTATTTCGAAGAATATCAAGGATGTAAAAATAAGTCATACTATTGGTAAGGAGTCTGTAGGCTCATAAGATGCATTCCGCCATACGTATCAATCAGATTTCATATATTTTACGCCACCTAACATTCATTTTGAAGAGTGTCATACCATGTTGCGCCCGCCATTGGATTAGTATCTTTTCTGCTCTTCCACTGATTACATCCGCCTACTAAACGAATTAATACACGAATTCTTTTGGTATGTTTTCCAATTAACGAAAAAAAACCAAACAGGAATTGCCAAACATCGTTGCTTCCATGTACTTGAATCGGTCGCTTCTTTCCATGGGTTTCCAGCTCCTTCGTTCATTGCTCCCGTATGACAGGAAATCCTGTAAAAGAGCCACAACCTGAAAATTTTGACCGTATGAGTATTTTTCAGGAGTGTGTGATACGTTAAATTCCCAGTCCAGAAAAAATGATTCAATCCTTCTCCATCGACTCCTAATAAGCGCATTACTACAACCAAAAAAGTGATCAATTTGAAAAGAGTTGTGAATCCTGAATCAGATGCCTGAAGTTTTGTATCGTTTCAAAAGCAACGGTCAAGAGTTTTTGACGTCTTGGTTTTTTTTTTCGATTTTAGAGCTGAACTGCAAAAAAAAACTATTTTGTCAAGAAGAAAATGACAAAAATTTCCGTCCAATTATCCACCAAAATAAAGCAGTACAAAAATTCAATATCTTTGATGCAACGACGCCAACTTCAGGCGGTTTCATTCTAAGGAATCAGTGAACAATTATTATTTTCATACATTTTTTGATTGCATTACGCTACTTTGTTCCCGAAGACGCGTTTTTTGTATTCAGCTATCCGCTCACTTTGATGTCCTTGCAGTTATGTTCATCTTTTTGCAAGAAGGAGAAAACGATAATTTTGTTGAGAGCCATGTTCAGGCATGGATTTTGTATGACATCATCACAAGACGTCACGTTTTAGGCGCATGGACTTCAGGAAGGAGTTCCAGTAAACACAATTGGCAGGGTCATTCTTTTGACAATAAGGACCTTGTTCTATCGATCGAGATGTATGATTTGTAGTTCACTTAAGTGTTTAAATTACCTTGGATACCTCAGTCAAAGCGGCAAACATAGTTTTTGAACGTCAGTTTTTTGTCAAGATTGGTAAGCGGAAGAGATCACATTTCATTTGTTCTTGGAATTTTCTTATCTTAAAAAAAGGTTCATCTGTTAGGAATAAGGTTCAGTTTCCTTAACAAAAAACATTGTTTTGATTTCAGAAATATTCCCTTCAATTGCGCATAGGTGGCAATATTTGAACGTTCCTTCAGGTGATTTTGATAAATTTTGGGTTATTTAATTGAGAAGTATGAAAGCTGTCTAGACAGCCATGTTGCCCCTAAAGTAGTTAGTTTGCATGTAGTTAGGAAGTGTTCGATGTTTGTACAATTGCATTTGCAACAGATTCCAAATAATTTCACTTTTTGAATTTTATTTGGATTATTCAACTTAAAATTTTGACTTAATTGAATACTTTGAACTCTACTAGGTTTTCATTTCAATTTTAAATTTTCATTTCAACCATATACTATAAAGAAATAATGCAAAAAAATTAACGGCGTTGGGTTTGCAACGGTGCAAACTTCAGACACCAATTTAGGATAGGTATGTCCGATGTTTATCGATAATTAATGAAAAGCAATGGGCTAAGGTATGAGCCTTGGAGAACTCCAGCAGGTATGTTGCGTGGGTAGGGAAAGATGTGCCGAAGTTGGACGGAGTGTAACCGATTTTTTTTTTTGGATGGACTTATCATGTTAATTTATTATAGAGGCAATTTAAATTCAAGCAGCTTATAGAACAAGCCATTTTTATCCCAGAAATATGGACGTGCCAAAATCTGCTCACTTGGAAAATGAACTTTTGCAATAAAATTTTTTTTCCGGTAGACCCACGCGATACGATATCAAGTGCCTTTTGAATATAAAGTAATACCATGGCCATAGACAATTTTTTTTTTTTTTGAGGTAACTTTAATGTCCTCAACTTCGCAGTATTATTCGTTACTCAGTTGGACGCCCGTGTCTGGAAAGTTTGAAAGTTAGAACTAATTTCATTATGATCCACAAATTCATGGCCAGCTAATGAATTGATTTTTCCAGTAATTTATCAAGTCAGTGAAAGGCTTTTTGGCCTGAAGTAATTTGGGAGGTGGAGATGTTTGTTTGATTTTAGGATCGGGATATCTATAGCTTTTTTCTATATAAGAAAACAATCCCTTTCTCGTGCGATTTCTCAGAACAAGATCGGGGATTTTTGTAAGTTCATAAGTAAGCTTAGTTAATTCAGCTGGCTTGACTAGATCCTTATTGGGATATTATGCATAGTCTGGGGCTACAATTAATGCTAGCGTGGCCACCAACTTAGTCGGTAAGTTTTTCATATTGTGGTAAACGTAATGATGTTTTTGAAATGTTTCAGCGACGATCTCGACTTTTCCTTGATTCAAAAATTTTTCCACAGGATTGCTCCTTTCAAAAAAATGCCACTAATTGCCAAGCTTAATTCATTGCGAATGGTTTCATTTCTTGTTTCAGAAAAATGACTAGATCTGAAGTTTGAAAGTTTGACATGAAGTATTTCATACGTGACCGGCGGTCTTGGTAAAATTCTGCTCCAACAGCAACTCAAAGTTTCTCGCCGAACAACATGCTACACAATCCAACTTGCAAAGCAGATGTTATTCCATAATTTCGCCATTTCTCGATGCCATTTCACCTAACAAATGACTCCATTTTTCCAAAGATAAAATTCTCGAACAAGTTATTTCACTCTGATGCTTTAACGCTATTGTTCCATTCATTATACTACACCCCTCCCTCAAACTTTGCAACTTTTCAACCACTTAGACTCATAAACTTTCTCCCCGAATCGACAGGATACGCCGCTCATTATGTTACAACCTTAATGTTTGGTTGGAAATTGTTGAATTTGTTGTTAAACTTGTTCCAGCGTCATCACCATAAGCACCAGCACCAATTTAATGTAAGACTCATTTTACAAATTGGCCCATTGGAAAGGAAAAGTTTGACGCATCCTGAGCGTATGCTTGAGCCAACTAAATTTGTGTTCGGCGAGGTGAGAGCGCGTACGTGGGAAATTCGATTTTCCAGACTAATTATATTTGGCGAAATTGTTGCGCCTTGCTAGTTATAAGGTCATAATCAAACGGATATAGGCAATATTTGCACGGTCCTTGTAGCGTATCGTGTCGCGTCGGTAATTTGAAATTTTATTAGGTTGTTGCGTAAATTCAATTATTGCAATCGATTTAAGAGTAATGAAATTATTGATAGGAATCGCATCAGGAAAATAGGCTAACAGGAACATAATGAACCTTATTATCTGATGCAAGTGGAAAAATATTCATGAGTTACAATTTAAATGGTCGATTCTAGAAGTCAATTCTCCGCAGATATGACGACCACGTTTTGTCAATGTTTTTGCTTGCAGGAAAAAAGGAAAATGTCCTTTATGTTCTCATGAAATATTTTCATGTTTATTGAACAATTCCAATGGTTTCTTTATTACCGATAAATTTCAGTATTTGATCCCTCAAATGTATTTAGAGTATTTTGGTAGAAGAAAACTTAATAGATTGCTGCTAGGAACTCGTAGGACTCATAAAACTTGTAACTACGACATTATTAATCAATTAACCAAGTTCAAATATTGTCAGTGTAATAGCGATGGCTTGTTCACAATCATTTCTCCCTTCACATTCAAAAGCGAAATCAAAACCATATGCTGCTGTCGACGCAATTATAAAGCAGCACTGGCGTTTAACACGCTCCTTATTACAAAGTTCTGAAATTCAATTTCAGAATTACTAGCTAAACACCTGAAAATTGAAACAATGAACGATTTAATCTCTAAAGTTAAAGCTTATGGAAAACATGCCGAAGGAAAACCGATGGAACACGATAAACACCTGAAATTGAAATAAAGAACGATTCAATCTTTAAAGTTAAAGCTTATGGAAAACATGCCATAGGAAAACCGATGGAACACTAGTGAGTTTTAGTGGAGTTATCCAGCATATCACTGTTAGTATGGAAAATCTAAAAGAGTATTCGAAACCGCAACGATTGAAGGCGACTTCTTCGGGAATGCGAGATTCCATTATTACGCTTTTGATTATAATAAATGATAGTAAATTGATTTTATTTGCAATATTAGTATATCAAAAAAAAACTGGAGTCTGAAGGTTACAACGACGATTTTATTTATATGGGCAGAAAAAGGAAAAAAATTGACCGACAAAAAAAATATTTCAAAACTTTTGACACCCATATTACATTTTCATAACTTTATAGCCATGATTAATTTTAATAACATAAAAATACTACTGTAAGCATAAAATAGTAAGACTTTGTTCATAATTTTCAAATTCTTTATTTATTCTTCTAAATCCATTTCATCCGCCTTAAAATTATCTCCCCCGTCCCAATACATTTGTACTAACGTTTTTTCTAATCCTCAAAACAGTTGTTACAGTCAATTTCCGGAATAGCCAACAATGTGCGTAGCAATTCACCATTAATGTCAAAACGGTTTCCCCGGAGCGGTCTTTGAGTTTTCTGAGCAGCCAGAAGTCACACGGAGCTAAATCAGGCAAATACGACGGTGCATTATCATGGTGCAAAAACCAAAAGTTTTCGGCCCATAATTCCGACCTCTTTATACGAATAGCTTCGGGCAAACGATTCATAACACTCAAATAGTATTTCTTATTGACCGTTTGACCAGTCGGAAGGAATTTGAAGTGCACTACACCTCGATAATCGAAGAAAACTGTCAACATGACCTTGATTTTTGACTTGCTTTGACGTGGTTTTTTCGGTTTCGGCTCACCTTTGGCACGATATTCTGCTGATTGATTTGATCTGTTTTCGGGTCGTAATCATAGATTAAAGACTTATTTCCAGTTATAAAACGTTTCATGACATCTTAGTAATCGGAAAGCATTGTTTCACTGACATCAACGCGACGCTGCTTGTCAAGAAAATTGAGTGATTTTGGAACCAATCGTACTTTTTCTTTGCCCCAAATGATCTTTGAAAATGGTTTTCACTAATCCTTCCGCTATATCGACGATGCCAGTAAGGTCTCTGACTGTTGATTGACGATTCTCGAGCCCAATTTCCTCAATTTTAGTGATGTGTTGATCATCAGTTGATGTCGATGGCCGTCCTGAACGTGGTTTGTCGTCAACGTGTTCTTAACCTACTTTGAACAATATGTACCAATCAAAAACACTTGCTCGCGACAAACAATTATCACTTAAGGCCTTTTGCAACATTCTGAACGTTTCGGCAACAGAAATCTGATTTCGCACACAAAATATAATGGCACTGCTTTGTTTAATAATTTCACTTATTGTAAAAATCGCCGAATGCACTTTTTGTACTTCAAAAAGACAAGAGTACTAAACACTTATAACTGTTATGATGTGACATTTGGCACAGATGTCACTGACAGTCATACCGCCCTACTAAATAAAAATTTCTATGAATGGGTGTCAGCGCAAAATTTTAATTAAAAAATGTTAAAATAATTTTAATAATTTTTTTTATAATTTTTAAAATAAAAAACAGTAGTAAAATAAAATAAAAATTTTAGTAAAATAATAAGAGAAATAAAAACGATAATACTTACCTAAATATTTACCATCATATCATTGACAGCAGACTGAATTTGTTTTGTTTTTTGCGTTGAAAATGGCTGAATTTGATTATCTCAAAAACGATGCAATGCATGAATCACTTGGGATTTAGCTGCAGCGACATATGCAGAATATTTGGAGTCGGCAATAACACCGTAATGTAATACCAAAGAAGTGTCTTACCAACAAAAATGGTGTAATACCATGGAAGTGAACGTAGAGGACATGCAAAGAAGTGGTGGACAGTCGGTACTTTCAGCAGAAACAAAAAGGGAAATTCGAATACTAGCTGAAAATACGCCAGTAATGAGGAAAAAAACAGGGCTTAGACCACTTAACTACTCTCCGAAGATCACTGAGAACGTGTTTATGCGAAAAGGTCAGCGATACATTCGGTCCATAACGGATGCTGGCAAGCCTACAGACAACCTGAACTTTCCGAGGGGAACATTCGAAATCGTCCAACTTTCAGCCAAAATCCCAAAAATTTTGGATTTGCTGAAGATAACGCCATTGGAAAAAGGCTGCGTGCAAACAATCATTTCGCGGAGGAAGCGAAAACTCAACTGCACACAATCAACAGAAAAGGACTTTCGAAATGTTTACTGTAGACACCTGCCGTTTAAACCTCATTCTGCGACCTCCACAGACGGGGTTGAAACAAAGGTGTTAATGTGAAACAATACGTCAGTGAGAACCAGCGATCCCGTCAATGTTTCTGTGCTAGAGACTCCAAAATTCGACTTCAAAATCATGGGAGTTAGCGGGATGCCCATCCCGCGGAAAAAGCCAACCTCAGCTTATTGTAAAAGGAGTGTCAAATATAACAGAACAAATATTCTTGCTAACAACTCGCCAACATTTCAAGGTTGGAAAGAAAATATTTGTTTGATACAAGATGGCACCAAGGCGATTGATGAGCATTTTCTAATGTGCAAATTAATTGGTTTGGTCATTCCCATAGCATAAATCCCAACGAAATTTTTCGGTCCAAATCTAAGGATAGCGTCCTAAGAGGTTCCAAGCTAAATAAAAAGAGGCAGGAGGTTATTCGACTTGCATTAGTTGAGAAGGACATAATTTCTGCAGATCACCAAAAAATATATGTGAACGTTCCCAACTTTTAGAGTTTTTTTTTACTTTTTAGTATATAGAACACGACTTTTAGAGTCTATAGAACACGAAAAAATACATACTGCATACTAGTTTTTTAATGTATTACCTAATGTGTGTACTTTATAATCAAATTTTAACCAATCTCTTTTCTAACAAATGTTTTACTTGACATACTAAGCTCAACAGTTTTCACGCCACCCTGTAGTTTGTCTTCTTTAGTTGCGTTGGCGGAAAGTCTCTCCTGAGACATTCTTACGGCCTCGCCATTTGAGGCTCGTTCGCACCTCTCTATAGGAATCTCTAAAGGAAGTCTCTAAAGCGATACCAGAGATCATAGTAAGATTTATAGAAAGGCTATTAAGAGAGAAAACTATCAAACGAAATAGAGAGTAATTTTCAAAAGAAATAACAGAAACACATTAAAAATAGAAATGGTTGATTAGGAGAAAGAAAGATGCATCTCCCTAGTTTTTTGGAAGTGAAAAACTGAAATTTTTGGAATTTTTCATTAGCAATTTAGACTGTAGTAGATTTTCTTTCCTCCCACGCTAGAACGAAAATTGGAAACCGAAAAAATAATCAAGAATGTTATCTTCTCATAACTAACATTGGTTGCTTTACTCAAGAAAAGTTTATCTATACGACCAAATCCTTTTCCTGCCAATTCATTAAAAACTGATTCGTCATTTTATCAATTATCATTTGCGAAGATAATGCAAATCTTAAAGGAAATTCATTTAAATGTTCAAGCATAGGGGCATATAGCCATGACACTCTCAAAAGGCTTCTCTCAGACAGAGATAAAAAACCCACAACTATATTCGCGTTGATATCGGTTCATAGCGTTTTTTACAAGTTCATAATAAGTCCAAAAAAGATATGAAGGTAGGTAAGCAAATTAAAGTGATTCTATTCCATTGCAATCAAAATATATCCTTTGTCTATAGTTAATGGCCATCAAATCAATGCCGGGACTCATCCATCAAAGTTTCAAAATGATTTAACCTATTTTCAGTAATCCTTATTACCTTCTATCATTTATTTGAAATATTTAAGCCGAAGCTTATTTTGCCTCGTGCCATCATTCATTCCGCGGATTCGAATTGAAACAATAAAAATCATCTCTTCCGGTAGACAGCATAATCCTCTATTGCTTCCTAATTGGATTCCAGTTATTTCTATATCCTTGAAGCAAAAAAAACCGATTTAGCATGCCAAGTGAGTGAAAACAAATACGAATCAAATGTAACAATTCAATTTGAAATAGCAAATATATCAAATTTGCAATTTTCAAATCCATTAATGCAAAGTTGATGATTTTCAACATTCAAGGATATACAATGGCATATCTAATCGATACAAAACAGGAAAAATATTTCTATCTTTCATCGCGCAACCAAAAATAAATCTCAGTCCACACGCAAATGGAAACTGAAAGTTCGATTGTGATGTTGTTCGAAAAGAAGATTCGTCTCCATCATCTTTGCTTGTTCCCTGGACTTGTTTCCGACCTGTCACAGCATCTTATCCTTGCGTTGTTTTCAATCACTTTACTGCCTTTTCAACTTTCTCGTAATAAGTCCTACACGGAAGCTGTTGGCTTTGTTTGTATGGTGAAAGTTTTACGTTTTACAACTGACAATGGGATGATGAAAGGAAATAGCGACTCAAGGAGAATGTTTTATCTGAATTTTGACTGGATGTGCAGGTAGGGTGAAAAACAGGCTGAAAGGAAGAATTTAACAATAAATATGCAAAGAATGTCCTCGCTCGGTTTCATTCCAAACAAGAAATTTGTATGTTTGTATGTTTAAATAATGTTTTCTATGTATGCGAAGGGGACTGCCTGTTTTTTGTATTTGAAAATTTGTTTCCTAAGTAGTTTGGATGTTGACGACACTGTGTGGGAAGTCAACCAATTTGAAAATCGCTATTCTGGGATCTCGGGCTCGATGTGAATCAAGCTCGCAGCTTGAAACAATCATGAAAAATGAATATTTAACCATCTCAAATTGAGTATTTTAAGGACTGTGGATTAAATTTAAATTTTTCATTAGTAGAAGTGAAGATGCAAAATGTTTTTGTAATTTTATTTTTATTTTAGATCTCAACGCTTGTACAGCATCGCTCCGAACGGCCTCATGCTACATCTGAAAGGACTATGCGAGCCATTGGCCGCGTCGGACAATCCGTGAATTTAGCAGTTGAAAGATTTGTAACTGTTGGCGAAACAATCGCTGATGACAATCCAGAGATTAAGGCTGATATGTATGAAGCTTGTAAGGATGCGAGAGCAGCTGGTGAGTAAAATTGCAGTTCCAACTTATTCATTTAATATTCACGTGCGATCTGTGAATTATCGTTAAATCAAAAGTAAAACAAATATGAATGTTAATGCTGAAACGACATCATTATACCAGTCGAACATATGGAAATCGTAAATTTACGAGTATCTTAAATCTTAATTCATCACCAATGTCTGCTAAAGACGTTAGACAGTAATTGCTTGGCAGATATTAATTTTGGTATCATGCCGGAGTATAATGTTACGGCAATCGTTAAGATTTAATTACAAGCTAATAAAATATCAAGGACAGTATTTTTATATTCTTATGTTCGTAACTGTTACATGTCCTTTATCGCATAAAAATAAAATCAGGCTTGTGCTTTCCTTACTACGTTACAGATAACTCGTTGATGACACGAACCTGCGGTGGAACACAGACAATAAATTTCGTCATAACCAAACAAGCTGTTATTCCCCTCTTAACACTCTTGTTTTCCCAAATTGAGGAGGCTCTCCTAAAATTAATGCTCCAATGATTTCAATTCGAAAAAAATATTTATTGAAGAAAATGTAAGTGATTGCAGGCCTTTACTATCATCTTCCCTTTCCTTTTTTGTTAATACACACTCGCAAGCGGCAAGTAAGTCCTTGAAGACATTCAGCGTCCTGTTTTATTGACTATATGGGCTCACTTCTCTTCTAAGCTCTTTCGGTATCAAAAAACGCAACCCCCAAAAAAGCTCCCTCAGCTTACCAAAGCTATCAAGGCGTGCTGTTTTCCGATAAAGACTGTAACCCGGGTAATAGTGGTTTGCAGCTGGTTATCCCGGAAACTTCAAGTATCGTGCATAGGTAACACTCTTTTTTCAACATTCCTGGAAGTATTTCCCTAATACCTAGGCTGGAAAAATTAGTTTAACGCAGTTCTTGTAATGAGCTGCAATATCATCAGTGCCCATCGAAACTTCACCTGTGGCAACCCCCATTCAACGTTGAATGTTAACAATATCGATCTGACTGATGTCGTTTTGAACACGTTCCTTTGAAATGTCACTTCAGGCATAAAGTTACATACCCATGTTTCATAAATTGCAATGGCACAATTCAAAATGGACAATCTTAAAATCATCCTCGTAGAAAGTTTTAAAATCAATCATGTTTCAAATGAACAAGTAATTTCTGGACAATCACAACGATCATTAAAGGACACCCGATGTAACCACAAACCTGTGGTGATCTTCATTCGTTTCGTAGAACAGACTTCTGGCCTTTATATGGTCCCTCCGAATTCGCACATAATATTCTGGAACTAAAGGGCGTTTTTCACGCGCTTCCAGGATATGCACCTACCTGGTATTCAGAGTAATCAAGAGGACAACCAGCCTTTCTACTATTTATACTGTCCTGTATACTATACATACTATACATACATACTATACCTATACATACTGTCCTGGAAAACGGTCCCCAGTGGCGTCAACCGCACTAGCAAGTCATCCCCTGATAAGTTTTTCAATCATTTTTTCGGCCATGTGTAGCATAGTCAAACATAGTTATACCACTTTAAAAGCGCTAACGCTTCCAATCAACTTGATTTTATGATCTTGTTCAGCTCCTCTTTCGATATCATCTTTATCTCATCAATCGTGGTTGAACGTCGTCTATTTATTTGCCCTATTTAGTTTTTGGAGCAAGAAGAAGTCACTAGAGACCAGGTCCGGCTAAAAAGATGGCTAGGCCATCATAAGCGTGGTGTTTTTGACCACAAATTTGCGCAGAAGCAACAATGTGTGAGCAGGGTTGATTTAACGATCGAAAATTTATGCTCATCTTCCTCCTAGAGTTCTAGGCACACTGCTTCATTCAAATTGCACCTTCAATTGCAATTGCACTTCATACTTATTTGAAGATAATATTCCTTATTGACCGTTTTACTGTGTGGTAAGTAGTCATGATACATTGTAGTTTGAAAAACGTTGGTTAGGTGCAATACAGGGTTACCACATTCTACAGTCAACTTTCAAAATCCGTCCGAGCACGTAAAATTGCTTTTCACACAAAATTTGATACAGATTCATTGATCCATATTTAGAATAAAC
Source organism: Stratiomys singularior (assembly GCA_954870665.1). Lineage (NCBI taxonomy): Eukaryota > Metazoa > Arthropoda > Insecta > Diptera > Stratiomyidae > Stratiomys > Stratiomys singularior. Next base: position 21,830,747 of record OX940881.1, on the reverse strand, counting down.
AAAAAACGACAAAACAAAGTACGTCGAAGCATAATCGCTGTCACATATTGACTGAAATTTCAAAATGACCGAACTTGTCACAATAAGTGAAGAGAACCATAATAGTCAGCATAATGAGGGCCAATATAACGCCACATAAATATTAGAAAAATCGAAATTAGCCAGAAGCCAGTAGCCAGAAGGAATTCAAAGTTCGCGACTTTTTGAACAGAGACCATATATACGTACACCTATCGAAAAATGTTCTTTAATCATTCCAATTAGACGTTACTGAACTGTCATACCAAAAGAAGAAATTTGCTAACTAAGCGATGCAATCACTAAAGAGGGATTTTTTATTCGTCCACATAGACGGGAACTAGTCAATGAAAATAAATTTGAACAAAAATTGAACGACGAAACAAAGCCCGTCTGAAAATATTTCTGGGATGTTTTCAAAAAATTTTAAGGGAGTCATAAAGCGGAAAACTACAAAAAGTGAGTGAGCTAGTTACTAGTGAGCTTCTAATTGCATGCACGAAGATGATACATGTCCTTGAAGTTATTTTTCCTACACTATAACCTTGCTCAGCTCTCCAAAAAAGTTGGATGCTGCAAACTACGAAGTAGAAGAGAGATATTTTCAGATTATCCTCTTAATAGAGAAGCATTTTTTGAGAAAAACGAACAGATTATTGTGGGAAACTAAAAAGAGACTTAAGAAGAGCTAAACAGTAGCGAAAATCATAACTATTTATGTGAAATTTACACTTTTTGATTTCTTTGAAAAACCTGGTGTGCTAACTATAGGTTGGTCAATACTAAAGGATGGTCTGTGTTTGATAAATAAAAGTTTAATTTTTTATGAACGTAAATACTGAGAATTTTTATAGTCAGCTTAAAATCTGTTACGAAAGATCTGTGTGTAGATAAAACGTATAGAGTTGAAGAGTCAAGGTGTCGTTAAAAACAATCTTAAATCTGTTTCCTTCGTCACCTAAATGAAGTTTTCCCTACCACACATCGACACCAATCCTATACTGCAGAACGCTCATACCTATTGATACCAAAACATCGGCATTTTTTTTTTATCTTTACTACCAACACTCTCTCGAATTGAATACTTGAGAAAAGTGCTTACATGCACTATTGAAAAACTTTTGCGAAAACACAAAAGATCTAATCGTCTAACCTTTGTTTCGTAAAAGTTTTGCTGACAAAATAGTTTCGATGCCGGGCCGTCCTTTATTCATTGAATACGACCGACCTTACTCAACTATCGTTATATCAGCAATAAATCTCAACTTTACCTTCTTTCAATCGCACTTACCGCAGACCACCATTATTTTATCTAAGCTATCGAATCGCTTTGTCGAAATTTCCATAAATAATTCACTATGTGGATATCTTGCTTGCTTGGTAAATAGTTGCAGGAGGTCAGAAGTGAAGAAGTAGGCACAGTGCGGCTAAATCTTTTTTCCGATGAACATATTCTTGAGTGATATTTATACCTAATGCCTTATATGCCTTCTGCCTCCTTCTACCGTATATCTCGTTGAAGAGAGAAAAAGGAAATTTCAAAGAGGTATTTAATTAAATCTTGATCCTTAGATAGAAATATACAAAAGCCCAATTCTAAAGATTACGGCCTAGTATGTGAGAGAATATGTCGAACCACTGTTCCATCATTAAATATCAATTCGCGTCAGTATCGTCCGAAAATAAGGACGAAACCATATCCGCTCTAAAACCTGATGTCTTTTTTATACCAGCCCACAAGTAGCTGTCGTTAATGCATCCATAGAGGCATCTAAATCTCCCATCATTTCCCATTCTACTCATAAACGTATCGATTTATCCTGGCCGCCATGCTGGCAACACCTACACTCCAGTTATCAGCGATGGTATATGGTGCGAAATCCTTTCATACCCTCAAGGTACCATTATGAGGGTAACATGTCTATCGTTTTCCATCCAAAGCCAAAATTAATGGAAATCGTTGAAATAAATGCACGTTTGGGGTAGTGAACTCGTTTGTTTGCACAAAAGCTTGCGTGGATTAATAGGAGCTTTGATTGTAGTAACATTCAGAAGAAGCAAAAAAACTGAAACAACAGTTAGATCCTACATGATAAGAGTTGATACACACTTTGCCCTAGTTACTATCACTTATGATAGACCGTAATGTGCTGGTTGTGCCTTTTTGTTCTATCCGCAACAATAACAATGGAAATGTAAAATAAAAGTTTTGTCGTGTTTCATACAGATTACATTGATACAAACTTTATGGAAAAGGGTTTGTTGTAATGGATTGTATAACCTAAATTTCCGACGGGCTGTAAATGTCTATGGACGGAAGCATGATGAATCCCTTTCAAGGAAGCCGCTTCTAGAAATCAAATGAATTTGGTTCTTTGCATTATGTTTGGGTAAAAGCAAAACTATATATTTTAACATTTCAATCAAATAGCACCCGAAAATTCATAAAAGTCCATACCGGATAGGATTTATGGATTTTCAGGGTTCGTTCTGTTTTCAGATTATACACCGAGAAGTTTAACCCTGGAGATTTTAGCGGCAGTTAGGACCGGCTGCAACCCACGATTAAACTCTGTATGATTTGATCAGTTAAACAAACATTTAATCAACTTCCGTGTGAGTCATTTATCTATCAGAAAAAAATTATAAATATCACAGATAAGCATTAAACTATTGAAGAAGAGCCCTAAGTCCCGAATATGTCCTGAAAGTATACAATTGCGACTTCTACGAAACTGTTCGCTGGAGTAAAAGAGTCAGTTAGGCATAATCTTCCCGAAACAAGTGACTTCAGGATGAGTGTGAGTGCTGCAAATTAATGAGGTCAAATGGTCGCAAATGCAATCCTCCACCTTCCGCAAGAGGTGACCACGAAACTCCTGGCTATGGGGAAAATCAGAATCGGCCAGGTAATCTACAACGTTCACGGATGATTGCCCTGATGGGGTGCTGGAACTTCCTGTATATTCCAATTCACTGCAAGGAATTCACTAGTCGAAGCAATCTATGCAAAAAGATGCCACAAACAGTGGCATAGTGTAGGGTGCGCCCCATACCCTGTGTAAGCCGAATTAGCTCATATTTAGTTCATATTAAAAGTCCTGGAGATTGTTCGGAAAACGGCATCAATCAATCAAAAAACCGGATCAATCAGCACTTCGGTGCAACCATGTTGCATTTTAAACAGATCCCAAGAGGGAAAGGAGTAGGAATTCAGCGGATTTTCAACCAGCATCACAATAGTCAGGAGGTAGAATGGGAACCAATCTCATATCGCCGGAAAGCGTTCTGCTCTAAGTTGAGGACCTGGTCGGGTGCTTTTCGCTGATCGGATACGACATATTAGAGCAGACTCGACTAACTGAAGAAGACCATCTCGAACCTTCAAAAGCAATCTCAACGGAAAGACTGTTGAATAAGTAATGCCGCATTCCAATTCCTAAGTTTCCAAAACCCTAAATATGGGGACTACCTTTTTGTGGCATTAACTTGGTGAAAACCATCCGGAGCGTAACGTGAATTTCGAAGTTCTTTGTGCCTATGATCCAGATGTGGAGGGAGCAGAAGGACCACACAATTAGCAATCAACATTACTTGAATTTGAAAAAGTGCACATGTTTCTTGGTATGCAGCTTTTAGTATCTTTGAAGGATTAAACCGTGTAAGAATCTTAACGGGGAAGATAAGAATGAGAGCTGTCTTATCACGCTTGCCTATAAAATTCCTTTACCTTACCAACGTCCAAACCATTGTAAGCTTGCTATATACTTGTGATCAGATAGCATCACTGAAAAGCAGAGAGCATTTAACAGGCTAATGTTCCAATGAGGCCAAGGTTCGAAGTGTCTGAACATCTGTTTCAAACACCTAAATTCAGGCTCCAACACAACAATGTCCTTTAGGCGGAAAAATAGATGAACTGCCCGGGTACTATTTTCTATTTACCCGATTCTTTTGTACCTCTTGGCCAGGATACGCCAATTGACTACATATTCTTGAGAGTCACGCAGCTATGCAGCCAGCACTAGTTGGTTTCCTAGCAGGAACGGATTTAGTAATTCACTCTCTTTGCTTTGACATGTTACCTAGCCCATTTCATGGTTACCTGCCGGTGGGCTTATTTTCATCATGATGGAAGAAGAGGAGAGAAAACTAGCCTGCGCTAGTCACAAACAGAGAGAAACTTGGAACTATTGTTTGGATACCAGCCGTAATGTTGCTTCGCTCCGCTGAACTTTCGTGGCCAACACTGCAAGCCAACAACTTCAGTCTTGAGCAATTATAATAATAATGTCTTACAACGAGTGCTGTCAGAAAACTGCCCGGGTAGAATACCCTGGTCTGGCGCTTTAAGCAAAGCACAGTTTGAACCAGCACTAACGCTTTTAACTTTTAACATAGTACAACTACTATATAGCGCTTAGGCGTCAACCAGACTCCCAATCTTGCGATTTTCGACGCCAATTTCCAAGATGTAGTGGTATTTGTACACAAAACTTTTTGTAGACAGTAGATAGAGGCGAAAGTGCGCAGAGACGCGTTTCGACTCTCTCTTGAACTTTGTATTCATATACAATGACTCACATCTATGCTCACACCGAAAAAAGTATTGCCAGCTACATTTAGGCCAGCCATCGCAATCTCTCCATTCACCTACATCGGTTAATTTCTAAGCTCTCTATCTTGCAAAGCTCTCGTTCCTGCAATATTTGCTTTGTTTGGTAAATGAAGGTATTCGTATATCTTTCTTTCTGAGGCCCATCTGGATTTTCATAACTTTTTGATGGTTACAATATGCTTCGAACCAACTCTTATCTCGAAAGAACAACATTTAACCATAAGTAAGTAGAATTTTTTGTAGATCGGCAATTTTCTCACACGTTTGTTTAAAAAATGAACACCCCCTGTGCTTTCTGTATCACCGTCTGACAGAAGCCGCAGTAAAATGTAATCGCTATTTGTTCTTACGCTATACTCTCAGTAACTTAATGCGTTTTGCTCTATACCCTAATCCTTCTAAGCCTATTTTACTTATTATGGAAGGAGATTTGCCTAACTCAGAGGTAGCTGCAGAAAACAAATACAAGAGGTAAAAACAATCTTAGCTTTAAGGCACGACAAATGGTTAAATAAGGTTCTATGCAATTAAACCGTACATCGTTATTGTGCCCTTATCCCATAGCTTAGTAGAAAATATGGTGAGGTTGTCCTCAATCTTACACGGAGAGAGCGTGTAGGCCTCGATTAAAGTTTTTTCGCCAAATCAGGGCGACCCATCTAGACATTTTAGTGGCTTAAATGTCGACTTTGTTGTATGACTCAAGTTAGCGACAGACTACCTAGTGTCGGTTTTATTGAATGCTATCCTTATTGACGTAATTATAGATCCAACAATAAGTTTTTTACATTATGACCATCTTAGCTGCATGCATTTTTTTCGAGAAATTGCAATGAATCTTACTTTGAGAGACCAACTATCGTGATGACACACCTCGACGATGATGAAAGTTGGCGATATCTTTCTTGAAACAGTTCAAGTGCTTGTCTCATGTGAAGCTCGCCTTAGACTAGTAGTGTAAGAATACCGCCCACTCTTCGTCTCTTGACCAAACACTGATCACTTCCACGAAAGAGGCGACTAGGGTAGCTCGTCCTTCCTCTCTATATTCCTATATCTGAGATAGGAGATTCACTGTAAGCCGACTTTTCATGAAAATCAACACCCTTTGGTACTGCTCAAGGGATAACAACTAGTATTGGTGGATATAAGAGCCTTGAACTCTGCTTAGCTAGTAACACTCTTCACGTTTGTAAAATGAGTACATTTCAGTGGCATTCAGTGGTTCCCTTTTGGACACGAATTTTGCATTAAACCCCAGTTGGATGTGAAATCAGATCTGATATAGTTCCCAGATACATGGGGCTCCAGAATAACCAGAGATAATGGTTACCAAGCTGCAGAAGATTATAACCATCTATTTTGTTTTTTCGAGTGGAGAACAACGTTTTCGTAACCCTGTCTTAACCCTTACAGTATAACTTTTACTGGAGGAACCGTTGAAAATAAGTAACACGGTCTTGAAAAACCTATGCGTTCAGTTAATACCACGAGCCTTATTTTTTTATCTTTTACCTAGCAAATTTAATCCTTTTTTTTTCTATTGGAAAAAATGGTCAGAACTATTCACATAACTTCTTAATTTCAGATATAATTTTTCCATTCACAATGATAAACTCATAAATTCTCCCATTCCCACCATCCTCAACTGAAATTATTCTCGCGGACCTACCGTTTTAACGGGTAGATTCTCATTCAAGACAAAAAAGCAGAAAACTACAAATGAGAAACGAACGCAAATTACTTTCTAGAGTTTGCCGAAAACAAGAGCACTCGAGAAAGTACTCCAATTATATGCTTTCTGCAGTTAGTCTTTTTTAATGGGAAGAAGCAATGAAGATTCTCAAGGATAATTCGCACCTTTTGAAATGCAAATTTCAAACATTTATTTACATAAATTGCTTGAATCTTATCTGCAAATTAGATACTTTTATATATTCATCATTGAACAATAACAGCTTGTTAGGATGGTTAAAATATTCGCAATGTAAATTCCACTTAGTGAGTTTATGACTTGTAATTGGATTTCTCAAGTTGCTAGTTCTACAGTTTGCTTGCTTAAGCGAATTGTAATTTGAAGGATGCAAGGTTATGATGTCAATTTTCAATATAAATGGATTCGTGCGTGAGCGTATATAATTCAAAAAAAATAATGGTTGTTACATTGCTTCGAATAAATGTCGCGACCTTCACGTCTTTGTTAAATGTTAGTGATTAAATTTTTCACGAATTTGCATCCGTACAAGTTTTATAACATTGTCAAACCTTGGATGAAATGTGGACATCCGATGAAAGGGGATAAATGACAATTTTATAAAACTCTGACAAAACCCACACTTCACAGATAACGAGCTAATATATCCGCAACGATACCTCAGAGAATTTGATCGTACATAGTCGGGGATCTGACAGCGGACTGGAAAGAGCAGCGATTGAGCCACATGGAACACACATTAAGCCCGATATTGTCGCATAATTTTTCGCAGTATTTCAATTCAAGAATTTGACAAAAGTATAAATTTTTCCCCAATGCTCAATGAATCTTTGCTTGCAAAAGTCAATTTGAAAAAAACTTGGTGATGCTAAATGTCACAAAGCTAGCGGAACAATCGACTTATTGAGAACGAAACATGAAGACATCATTTCACAATAGTATAGTAGGTTCGTCTTCAAGATTATGCTGATCATTCCTGATCATTGGTAACATTTATGAATAATCTAGATTTTATACTATTTAAACTTCCCTTCAGGAACAAAAATAATGAAAATATTTTTGAATGCAATATCTCAATTTGAAGTTCTCTGGCTTAAAATTCATTGTCACAGCTTCCGAATACGGTACGATGTGAATACTGTGTTATTGGATCGTGAACGACAAATTTTTTCTCGATCAATAGGTCGATGTTGTCAGTAAGTTATTGGCAGTTTATTTTTCATTTTTTTCCTTTTCAAGAGATGACTCTGGTTTTGATGAATATTGCCTTAGTGACAGCTGATCTTATAAGTTCCAGAGAGGTTAGAATTCGACCTCCGATTATTAGTTTATCCGACGTATATTTGGCGGATAACGATTTCATTTCCTGTAAAGAACCCCAAAACTTGCTTAAAACTAGAGCCACGATGAAACCAAACAATTACCAGGAAGGGAGGTGGCAAAAACTGGTAGCCAATATGGTGTCCAATACTCTTATTAATGTCTAGGTGTTATTTTCAATTGATTGAGTTTGTATCTGAATCGAATAAACTAGTTTTTACAGCGAAAATATTCCAAAGGTGTCCAACCAATACACTTTACCGACTTTAAACACTTCTTTTCCAACATTTCTGATCATAAAAATGTTTAGGAAAAGTGGTTGCTCATTTGAACTCTTTCCCATACTAAGCTGGATTTTTGTTTATAGCTTTTTGATCGCGACATTTTTATTCACTACATAATTCTTTTGAACCATGGCCATGAATACCTTGCAAATTTATCTTTGCCATATCTTAGCTACCATCTTCATTTCCAGTTCAGTATAATCCATCATAGTTTTCCATTTCAGCAGGGATAAGAACTTACATCGGGTTTTTTTAACTTTTGAAGGATCAAGTAATATTTCTATTGATATGACCTATTTTCGAAAACAGCTCAATTTATCTGCAGGCCATAAACGTCATCCCGATGAATATGATTTTTCCTGTATCCATAATATGACTTCAAGCTTCTGAAGTAAATGATCGTATGTAAGGCTGATTGCTTTTTGTTTTATTCTTGTTTCCACGGTTCAATTTATTTAGGTATTCTTTTTCGTCTCTGTCTACTAAACACATCCAAGGTGGTATATTATTCAAGGGTATCCTCAGTCGCTGAAATATTGTGTGGCTTCTTATTGACTTGACCAATGCATTTGAAAGAGATCGAATATATCCTGTTATAATCAAAGATTACTAAAATGACTATCGCTGGCTTAAAGTTCCGCTATGGAAAGGACTCCGAGGGTGTTGATTGATTGTTACTGACTAAGCAAATTGGCTTAGATCGTTGAACTTTATTCTGTCAAACTCAACTAGATTCAACTTAAATATGTAGCTTAACGTAAGCAGCATGAATACTTCCAAACGGTCCCCAGCAGAAAGAGATAGAAAAAACTTGACTCTTGGTCGTATTGCGTGTTAACGTAAGTGGTGTGAGAGGATAGCTTCAGATGAACAAAAGAATGAGAATAGAATGAGAAAATTAATTGCTACTATTTATGTTTGAATCCTTTTTGATGGGGAGATCACATGGAGTGTTCGCGATGTTTTGTTACCATTCTATGCCTAATGCTTTGTTCAACGTTATATTTTTAATAACCGAAAGAAGAAATATTTACGGGCCTAAAAGTTTTATAATCAGCAATGAAGAGAGTCCTTCAATATATATCTGAGATAATGGAGGCAACGGGAGTTCCGAGCTAGAATAAAATTTCTAAAAAAAAGTTATTTTACAAGCAAGCTTAAAAAATTCGTCACAATGCCATTCTTGCGTTAAGACGCAGCTATTTCAGTGTGTCGTGTGGCCACAGATTAGACGATGAACTTTGAAGACAGTTTGGACCCAAGAGACCTCGAGCCTTATAGAGCCTTGACCTCAAACTAAACTACAAACTAAGAGGACTACAAAAGAGGAGGAATAGTAAAAAAAAATTCTAGTAACAACATTTACAAAGAAGGAAAGGATTCAATTGATGGCATCAAACTTTCCAATATCCTCAATAAGAAGAAGTAAATAATGCAGAAAATTTTCAATTAAAAGACGCCCCATAAACGAAGAAGCTATTCGTAGCTATAGTTAGAGTGTAGGAAACGAAATATTTTCAACATCCCACAGAAGGATCGTGGATTGACACATCCAGCTCTTGACAAGTTCCAAGCATTCTTCAGCCTTTTTCAAGCCGCAATCCCAATGAATTCTCTTGGAAAATTTTGGAGAATTCGTAAGCCTCTTCCGTACCGCAGGTCCATTGAAATTTGTGGAAAATTTTCAGAGCGCTCTGGAAACCAAGCGGAACAAGTTTTCCCTTGGGTTATGACAGTAAATGAAACTTAAGTTCATTTAGGCTAGATCATCAGATCAGATTGTGTTTTTCAGAATGGAGGTGCTGTGCTATCACAAGGTTTCTTCCCTATGCAGGATAATTTATTACTGGACACAGCCCGGGCGATCATTCCTGACTTGAAAGAGTCACATTTTAAAGGTATGATGTGACCTTTCAACTAACCTAATCTGAATTGAACGGAACACCAGTGGGACCGATTGAAACATGCTTTTCGGCCAGCTGACGAGAATCTGCACACTCAGCAACGACTGATTCAATTCTTTAAGAGGTACTGGAAGAGGTACTTACTTCTGTAATCCGTAAATTTCTACAAATCTACATAACCAGAATACAATTTCCCTGTTTTACAAAAAATATCCGCCAATAATTAGTGGCCCTTATTTTGTTTCGGGGAGTACACAATTAAACAATCCATTCCACGTAACTAAGCAAGGACTCAAAAGCATTATCTTTCTTATTTTATTATCTCAAAGAATCCCAATATCGTTATCTGATTTCTTGAAAAGAAACAAAATTTATAGCTAAAGTTGTAATGCGTTCTTTCCTTGAACTACTTTCCCCGCGCTGCAATACAATTACCAATAGATAAATGTTCAAAAATCATTGACAATGATTTCGATTGAAAGTTTTACAATATCTCTGTTTTTATGTGTATGTTAAACGATACCATTAAATAACTTTCTCTTCATTGACGCTATCTTCCCTCTAGAAGTTATCTCAACTTTCAATACATTACAATAATCCATAAAAGGATTCTTAAAGTAATTTGTAAATGTACAAAAATGTTGACCATTAAGTTGAAAGAAACTTTCGTGGGCTCAAGTTCTGCGCTATATTATACCATAATTACACTTTACACTTCAATACAACCTTGGTTAATCGGTACATATGCAAGAGTATGTTGTTTGAAACAAAAATTGTTAAGAAGAGGAAGTTAAACACTAACCTATCAATTACAGACAGGTTAACAAGTTTGCATGTTAACACGAAACATTATCCTTATTTATTGCGCCACTTTACGTACGTTTACATTTGTTCGTACCAGTTAGGTTTTTCTTCATTTATCACCTTCCTCTTTGCAATTTCAGCGGTAAATACAAGATCCTTTTGCGGTGTTTTGCAAAGAAGCCATTGTGGATAATGATCCTAAATTATACGCAATCACCAACTTTTTGTAAATTCAAAGCAGCAGCCTCAAACCGAGCTGAATATCTCAATCGTTGTCGGTGAATGATTACTTTTCCTGACCGTTAAAACAGTGTAAGAATAATTCCTTGTTACGAACAGGCAAAGCTAGTATGCAAGTGTTTTGCGTGCTAGGACCCATTTACACTAAACGAAATATGTTCATTGCAACCCAACTGATGAATAGCGAGAGGAAAAAGCCTGATTTAATTTAATATCCTTAAGCCACATCAATTGTAAAGGTTAAATTTGAAATCGTTTAACAATAATCGTTCTACGAGTGTACACGAGTGTAATCGTCCTTTCACAAAAGAACACGGAAACTGTCATTAACGTGAACGCTTGCAATTCACTATTAAACTATTCGTCCCACTATCCTTTCAATCTATCACCAACAAGGTCAACAAGGGAAATAGGTACATTCTATTACGTGACCTAAATCTTAAAGTCCTTCAAAACCTTCAAGGATTTATTTATGACGACACCTAATGAAAAGCACTCACCATGCACGTATCAAAATACTTGAACTCTTCCACTTGCATGCCATAACGTTAACCGTCAACAGCGTTGTTGCCGCCCCTGAATGTTCCAGGTTCGCAATCAACCGGAAGATATTGCGTAATCATTTACACCAATATCCTTTGGCTTTTACGAATACCACCACGTCATATTTTCTTGGCGTATATCTTAGATTCTGCAAGAGGAAATTGATGGCAGTCTTAAGTGAATGGGAAACTTTGTAAGGGTCTTCATACATTCAGGCAAATATTGGTAGATTGCCTTGGACTTTTTTTATTGTTGCGTCCTGTTCAAAAATGTTATTTCCAGGATAATTGACTTGACTCCATAAAACAAGAGCTCTACATTTAAGAAACTTACAATTGTTGTTCATATTTATTTCATAACCAAGACTGAACCAATCTCAAAGCAAGCATATATTAAGGATTTTTCACATTGCAAGATAGTTAAAAATTGAAGGATGATGCGATTAACCGCATAATATATCACCCAATATCAAGAATCTCTGTTTCCCGCCATTTTCTTGTCGGTTGGTCAGCAGTTGATTGTACTGATCAGTAAATTGTTTCTTTCTGAATTAATTATTACCAATTATGAAAGTATCTTGACAATATTCTCTCAATTATTTCAAAGTATAAACATGCAGTTCGTTTTGATGTTGCCGCAGGCCAAAATTAACTCTGGGTAGCTTGGGTCCGCCGGGCTTTGCTTCGTGGGTCTCGAGGACGCGTTTCGGCTGCATACAGCCATCTTCAGCTCGTTATAATCAGTATCGATTAAATAAAAATTATAATAAATTTAACAAACCGCTTTCGCGAGAATTTCATAAACTCCGATTAAGTTAGAAAAGACCTCCTTAAAGCATTTTTGAAATCGCCTCGCGGCTGATACCTTAATTTTAGAGATTTTAAATAATTCAACACATTTTAAGTCTAACAGCTTCGTTTTACAGGACCTCAGCTGCGTCAGCAGCCGCATCTTTTAACTTATCTTTTCTAGCACTATTTTACAAATTACTTCCAGAGTTACAGTTCGGCAAACCCTGTCTTGGCATGACAACTGCCATTGTGACAGTTCTGAACCTGTCAAACTGTGGGAGTTAATGTGATGTTTGCTTATTCTGTTGGAAGGTTGGTATTTCCAACCATGGGTACTTTTTATCGATAATAAGATTGATATTGTTGTATCAAAAGTAAAACGAGAATGACAAAGATAGCCATCAGCTATCAGCTGACCTATTCGAACATGCTTGCTTTGTAAGTCAGCTCTCTAATCAAACTTAGAATGGGGTAAAACTAAACAGGAAGGTGGCAAAGTTTTTTTCCGAACCATTGGTTTGAGGGAATGATATGATATGTTACTTTCATTCCTCGTACGGTGAGGAGTCTATCCTGGCTGAAAAGTTGTGGTTGTTTTTCAAAGACTAGAAAGTATCTTCAAGCGAAAACCATTTGTTTTTCGATACCAAGGTAGCTGTATCCTTTGATTGGAGGTTAGACTCGAAAAGTTTCCACTCGATACTGGGTTAAACTTTTTACTTCATGAAACCTTTCACCCTAAACTTATTGTACAGAGAAACGATGGGTGACCCACAGCATCATCTTGGCCCATAAAGAGCGTCGACAACGCAGTCAATGACGTCTTTTACTTTCTAAATAAATACTAAATAATAATATAAAAATTGTGAAGAAATTCCTTTGATTCCGAAATGAGATTAATGCACCCTAATCTAGACTCACAGTGAACAACTTTAACATTAAATATTTTTATTTTTCTTGATTTGTTCAAACCACTCTTGCACCTTGGAGCCATTGATCCTAATTTTTTTTAGTCCTATCGTGCATCTGTTTTGTCCGGTCTGTTACTTCTGATAATATCTGTAAAAATTTGTTAGATATTAGTTGAAAAGAGTCAAACACTAAGTATTGATCTATCAACTTTCAGCGTTTATTATAAGGAAGACATTAGTCCATAAATTAATGGACAGTTGTTTGTAATTTGAAGAATATTTCTTGAACAGCATAAAAGTGGTGATTATCTCATTGTCTAGTGTCAATGAAGTTATTATATTTCCTTTAACGTCCCGTTTTAGGTGACTAGTTGGGTCCCTTGTCTCCGGAGCTCTTTTTGTTTTCCGCAATAAAAACCCGCCTCCCCCGAATGCATTCTCTCTGTTTTAAGTAGAGAATCACGCTAGCTGGGCTCAGTTTAGGATTAAATAATTAGCGAACGCGTTTCTTTGTGCCTTTTTAATTTTCCAAATGTTCAGTAATCGATGATGAGGAACACATATGATCACACAAATTTGAAGCGTTCGTTTACGCAGCTTACCAAGACCACGAGAGTGTCAAATTTTTGGCAGCTACGAATTGCCGATGTAACAAATTATGGCAGAATGTTACTAGTGATACTACGATTTACAATTTCGACCCTGAGTCAACGTGAGAGCCGATGCAGTAGCACTAAGAAACCTCTTGATCTTCTAGACAGCGCCAGTCTTTTTAAAGATTTTTTTACGGCGGGGGCCGTTTTAGAGAGGAAAGGATTGACGTTCGTAGCATCGAACTAGCAGTGGTGAAATATTACATAGTTTCGCCTGAATACTTCCCCTGTCAACCTGGGAATATAACCTGGAGCCGTTTGACACAGTACTTTGGACTTGGCCTCCCCTTTCCACACGATACAGCTTTTTCGCGAAGCTCGAATCCATTCTCAATCAGGAAGGGAAAAGGGAGAAGGATTACCAGACAAGAGACCTTTTTACACCGGGCACTTCTTGCCGAGTAAGTATGCTTTTTTCGTTCTTAGAATTCTCCGAGCGAAAGGCACGACCTGGTTCTATTTGTCAACTTATTCACGCATCCCTACAATTGTGCTATCTAGACCGAACTCTTCTAGTTTTGCGACAAAACTACTGCACTGTCATCCATTGTCAGGCAGACTTTCACAGCTGTCATCTTTCTCTTTAAGGGTTTCTCTGTCATCTTTCTCTTAATAAGATTTAGAAAAGAAAAACTTTTTTGAATTGTCTTTTCTTCAAAGAACGAAAATGATATCGTTCTAAAATTTCGCGCAAATATTTATTATCATTTGAGGCAGACAGAAAAAAGTTTTCAGAATTTTTCAACCGGTTTTTTGGATTTTACGAATTTACCAGAAAAATACCCAAAATTGAGAATGGGCGTGATTTTTCGAGTTTGGAAAATCTGAGAAAAATAAAATCGGAGATTAAGCCTTGCTTACTGGCTTCCGCGTGAACTAGGATAATCTTGTTCTTATTTTGTATAAGGAAATTCCGACTGCTCTTGCCTATACACATTCATCTTTTTCCTGGCGTCTTTCATCATATTTGAGTGCCCAAAGCCGCGAAGAGCCAATGGATCAGATCATGTTTCTAATCCATGTCAATGCAAATGAAACTCGTGCTCCGAAATGTATTACGCTATCAAATCTTAAGTGAAAACCTTAAAAGGGACGTAGAATTAACACAAAAACAAATCACGAGATTCGTTTTCAGTCCAGGGGACAATTTTTCTAGAATTTCTTTTAAACGTGCATGAAGTATCTAACAAAACTTGACATGATTTCGGAACTTTCCAAGCATGACCATACCATTAATGACTACTCACCATGTCATCCGCACAAATCTCAGGTGAACTGTATATCAAGGACAAACGATATAGCTACAGGTCCTTCTCTAACTTGCCACACCTTAACAAACACCAAACAACGGAAAAAGGCCAACCAAATCATAAATAAGGATAGATAAAATTTCGTTGCTAGAACTTATTCATCCAATAAATAAATGAACTGTAGGGGATCATTTTCTAGCATTGTTTTATTTTATTCTTTTATTTTGCCGCCAAAGGGTGCGGTACGAATGGCTATCAATTTCTTCTTGTCCATTTACCATTCCTTCACTCTCACACAACACAATCGTATGTAATCGCACACTGGTGAAGTTTAGACGGCTCCTGTTTTTCACGATTCAATCGCCAAACAAGACAAGTTGTTATTTGTATTCATGCCAACGGATTGGAATGGAATTGAAATGGAGATTGTGCGGAATAATGAAATTTTGAAAGGAAGAGATCAAAATCAAGGATACTTGAATGTCCTTGACACGTACGAATGACTTTGGGAATCAGACAGATGGGATTGGGTGTATTTATTTGGTAGATCTCGAGCAAAAGGAATAGGATATTAAAGCGTTTTTAATGATTTAACTGAATTGATGTCCTTTCTGGGAACTTGTCAAGCTTTTGCTCCCCTCTTTTATTCTTGACTGAAATGGAATTAAGTTGTCGATTACAGCGACTCTTTATGGAGTCATAGTTTTCAAACAAACTTAACTTCATACATATATACATAAAACCCTTTTTTCAATTTTGTAATCTTTTTTTCAGAGAAAAATAACGAAGCATCTAATTTGAAGAGGCTTCCCAGCAATATGAGGTTTAAAGGCTGTGCTACGATTCCCCTCCTCTCCTTCCTCCCAAAACATCCATAGAGCTTAAAGCTCGAACTCCGACGTAACAATAACTTATATAAGGAATGAACTACCCCTGGAAGAAAAAACCCATACTCTTTTACACCTTTTTGGTTAATACAAATTGAGAGTCCAATAAGGCTACTCAAAACTAATCATCCAAACTATTGCTATCTAAAACCAATTTAATACACTATTATCCATATACGAACTAATCCACTTGCTGTCCCAATATTACCAATTCTAGTGCCTTCACTTTATTTCCTTGCTTCACTTATCCTTGAAAACGATTAACAAATATCACTCGCATGCACGTTTTTCATTAACTCGAAATATTGATCTGCCTGTGCAAAAGCAAATAATCCCCGAAACAGACAACGCAATATACTTCCCAATCTAAACATGTCCTTTTACCGAAACAAGTACTCATACGAAGTTGCCTGAAACATAAAACGAGAATCACAATCAGAATTTTCAATAAACGAATACCATTTCACTTCAGGTGCAATTCAATTGAATAAAATAGAGTCAATGCGAAGGATCTATGTCGGGATGTAAATCAATGCAATTTCGTAAATGAAACTTAACAGCAAAATGCTTGTAATTTGATCTCAAGTAAACAAATAAAAACCAACAAAATATTCTTGGATCTTTCAAGATATTCTTGGGTCAAAACATTCTAATATTGGATCTTTGGATTGGAATTATTCATTGAAGAAAGAAGAAGAGATCCAAGAAGTGATGTACAATTTTTGAGTCCTCTGTTTATTATTAATTAATTTAGTTTATTGTTTTCTTTTCCTAATTCAAAGCTCTCTACTGGTACAGTCTAATCCAGCATTGGATCTAACAACTTGCGTTAGCTTTTATTTTTGACAAATGGTCTGTACAGAAATCAAAGACAACGTCTAGTTCTGAGATCGTCAGGTGCCCCAACGCAGATGTTCCAGCTTAGCTCATTCCTCTTGATCGTTCCTTCGAACGAAATCATTATTTCGTTCGAAGTACAGAAGAAAGTTCCGTTACGGTAGATGGTTTTTGTTATCGCACCTTACTCATTGAATTTTTTTTTCATAACATTTAACCGTTTCGGTGCGACGAACCGCACTCTCAAGGTCAAGCGCGCTCGTCGCTATGTCGACGATTGCGTCAGTCTGCGTTAAGCGCCCGGTGGGGGAGGGTTGTTCGTGCGTTCAGTCTTGTTTTTTATCGTTAGTCAAAAATTAACATTGTTATATGTAATAAATTAATCGGATTTTATTACCACAATTTTAATTTAATATAACCAAAATCCTTAGGACTGAAATGGTTAAGTCAATGATTAGAACTCAATTGACGTTTAAAGCAATGATTAGAACATCGAAAATATGCAGTTCCAAACGGTTGGCCCTACCTGTAACATTGTCACCGAAACCGGCTTTTTATTGAAATTGAATTTTTTAGGCAGCATTATTTCACAAAATGTTCGTTTAATTGACTTCAGAGATGCGTGATTCGACGCCAACAAGCTATCAAGTCAACATCATTGAAAATATTGGAAGTGAATTATTGTCATGCCATTATCGAAATAAGACCAGCTGTATTAGAATAAATAATGAAAAATTAATTTGATCGAACGCACTTTGTTACTACTTGTGATGGTGGGCTTTTAAAATCTTAAATTCATTAATATGAAAAGTTAAAATAATTCAAATATAACCAAAAAATACATGAACTGCCACAACATAGGCTTGTTAGTGATTTTATGAAGTTATTTCTGTCTTCTTTCTTGCGTTGAATATTTCTTTCAACGTTGAAAATTTTATAATGGGTCTCTGAAACTTTCGACAAGGAAATTTATCATTAAAAGTGTACATCAGAACCTCGTGCAAGAGAAGCTACTTAAATATATATATACTTAGAGTAAATTGATACCCACCATATCCGCTTAAGCATCCTTCAACAATAACAGACGGATATAATGTGAGTTCAAAATACTTACAATGCAGCTTAAGAAAATAAGTAAAATTCTAACAAAAAGTCAAACCACCGTGGCATATAAAATGTGCTTGTTAACCTATAGCTAAGATTTTAAATCTTTATTGTAGCTGGGCTGGCTTTCAACGAGACCATGTGTGATTGGCAGGCCTAGTAAGTCCCTTTTTCGATGTGTTTCAAGCGGCCTGCTATTTAAATACATGTGACCAATATGGCAGTCTCTTGATCATCACCCCGAAAATGTCATTACCAAAAAGAGCAATTCTTTCTAACCGCCCACCATCCTTTTTTTCCTTAAAGCTAGGCTTGAGAGAGGCATTTTGTGAAATCAAGATGATATTGAACTTAGGATCTCCAAGATTTTCGATTGTCATTGATGTTTCGCTCAGGAGCAAGACAAAATGTAAACAAATTTCTGCAAGTGAAGTCTCTCCCAAATGCCTTATGAGAATTAAACATTAGGCCAGTGATTAAACATACAATAAATGATTGGATTAATAATACAAGTCCTATAGCTAATGGGTGATTTTCTTATGAGCACGATAGTCATGGATAAATTTCAAAAACTGGATAAATTCGTGACAATATGACAAATTTTTTTCACACTAGTTTCACTCAGCGAATTGCGATAACCTCAACACCGACACATATTTTTACCATAGTTCAGTCTACTTATGGTCATGTGTCATCGAATCACTTCGTAGTTGTTGTAATCACAGCCAGAGTCGAGCCTTGCACTCTAGAAAACTCACCTCCAACCACTGCTGGACTGCGACCTTGTCTTCCAGCTTATGACGACAAACTGAAATCTGCTAGCATTTTCACTGTGTATTCTAATCGTTTCTATTGTCTCGCTACTGAACTTTTTCCTTGTGTTCTGTTCTTGACTTTGAATTTGGAGATTAAATTTGGCGGTAAAAAAGTTCATTTCATCGGCAGGAAAAATTGAAATTGACTTTATTGCGTTGTCAGGAACGAAATCAATTGCAAAAAGGAAATGAATTTGTTATATTTAATATTTTATCGAAACACCTTTTTCTGATTCAACATTCAAATAAAATCGGTTGAAATTCTGTAGAGTTCAAGCACGAGATGAGAAGTTTACGTGCTTCCTACGCCGATTCTCTCTTCACGTCCTCCCTATGCCAATTCTAACTTCCCGTCCTCCACAATGTTAAGTTTTCCGGACAGTAAAAGATACTTTGATCTGTCAGTTTGAAATTAACAAGCTCGGGAAGAAACTTTTCCAAATATTAAAATTCTTACTTTACCTTGTACAAAATTTTCATTCAATATAAATCCTACTTTACTTGAAAACCAACATGATTTCCATTCCGGCACGAAATAAAAAACTTCCTTTCTCCATTCCTAAAAAAGATTATTCAAGCATTCATCATACTTTAAGCATGATTAAACCTTTATCCATCTTCTTTCTTATTCTGCTTCCTTACTTCGTTCAAAATTGTTTCAGCTATTGTGTTATTATGTCGTTGAGAACGTCCTTTGATTAAACACATGCGATGACATTCACATTCCTAAATTTCAACAAGAGAGAACATACTACAAGCATTAAATTGTATGTAGGTGCAATACGAATGGTGTAAGGCATAGGTGAGGAGGATAGCAAACGAGGGAACCAGCACAAGTGTTGTGTTTTTTTTTTTGTCTCTCCCTCTCTCTGAACATGGAACAAGATGAATGGCATTTGTACTTGAAGAGCCATTCTAGTACAGGTACAAATAGAAATTCTTTGAAGCATATGTAATGCTAGAATTGTCGAGAAATGTAAATGAGAGAAATAGAGCCTTCGACAGGACATATGGTTCCTGATTGTTTACATGTGGGAGTCCAGGATAAAGCTCATGGAAAATTCATCAGAACAAACCATATGTAGACATCTTGTTTAATTTTATGGTTGTTGGCAGCAGCATTGACGTAATAAGGATTGTGACTTCTTTGTTTTTTCCTTGCTAGTTAGGAAACGGTGAATTTCTTTCCAACGCGTTGTGCAACACATAACAGACAGATGGCACTTACGAAAGATTATCTTGACAGATCGGTTGACGTGGAAATAATGGTGGTAGAAATTCTAGCAAAATATACCTTATTCTTAAACTGATACGGTCTTCCGCTCGAAGTTTCTTTAACTGCCTAACGATAAATACTAAACAGTTTATATCTGAAGTGTTACATTTGTTGCATTCATGACAGCAAGTTCTGCTTTAAAAAACAAAAGACGCCATTTTTTCACCGATTTTTCTTGCTCCAGCCTGAAAAACAATGAAATCACGAATTTTCTTCAGAATTATGAAAATGAAATGGATTCTGATCTCGGTTCGCTTTTTCTCAGCATATCAAACGATAGTGGTCGAAAATCTTTTATGGAAAAATAAAAAGCAATTAATGCGGAAACTTAGGAAGGTCTTTCTTTTGTATTTTAAGAAATATTTTGCGACGATGAAACCAATAACGAACAAGGAATTCGTGTGATTTCAAGGAACTGTTAAGCGTAGAATAAGGAAGCCTGGCCCAAACGAGAGTCAAACGGTTACAAGCGGTTCAGTGGGAGTTGTGCCACTATCGGCATAAATAGCCTCCCTCTAAATCTAAATAGCCCCTCCCTCTAATCGGAGTGCATGTAGAAAGGACTTGCAAAGTGTGAGCGATGATATGTATGAGAATGTAAAGAATATACAGAAAAACTGGAAGTGGATAAAGATACTATATCTCTGACATTGGCATTGAGCAGGTGCCAATGTTGACGTCTATTTCGGTCGAAAAGTGAAGAGAGAGAAACTAATACAAGTTAGCAGAAAGAAAAGAAAAACTGTTTTTATAATTTTTACTCATTCTTTTTGCAATAAGCTTACGCTGATTAAGTTGGCTTACATTTCAGGTCCCTCAAAAATGTCCAAATCTCAATTGATACCACACAGGCTTTGCTGAAAGGCAGGCATGCAGGCTTTCCATTTGAGTTCTCTTTAAGTACATCATCATCTATATTATTCTGCTTAAGTCCAAGTAATTTGATGATAAAATAAGGAACGGTCTTGGTGTCTACCTAATTGATTTTTCAGGGACTCCCCAGCTATTCTTCTTTTCGTTCTTTTGCACTTGCGATCTCGTCCTCCCTTTACACAAATACTTTACAGGGGCTCCTTCAACGATTGCATAGCCTTCATCTGTGCTGCCGGATATTTCTCTTATGCCTCCGAATGCATTTACAGCCTGATAGACAGAAATTAATACTCGTCCTCTAACCTTTAGACACCAAAAAGGGTTCTGGTCGGGAAATTCGTTCTCTTCTATTTATTTCCCTCATGAATCAAAGTCATTTGGTTCAATCGCAATAAAAATGAAAGTATGAGATGGCTATAGCATGAGTAATTACATTTATGAGAAATTGAACTATTATTGATCAAATATACGCGATTATTGGGAGTACATATTGAACGGGCTACTGTGTGTAGAAAATGTCCACTTGATATCTCTCTCTGAAAGTTTATTACCAGTATGAAAAAAGATTATTTCCAATTTACTCTCTCTCCTTCTCTTATTTGTGTATGTTCGTATCATATATTACCACAGGAGCCTTTCATGGATAGAGAATAAAGCAAGAGCATCCGTTTTGCCCTCCCTCAAGTCTTATTCAGATTAAAAAACAAAATTATTGCTACTGTTTTAGTAACAATACTGTTTTAGGTCCTTTGTTTGAAAAAATATAGGCCAGTTTCGGTCCTGACGTTCCTGCTTATTATTCTATTGTTTAAAGATGGTTTTCCCTGTCATTTCAAAGAAAGCCAAGACTCTTGTCCAAGGTCCTATGCTCTGGGTTCGGCAAGGCTTCCAGTTTTGTTACATTAGTACTGCTGAGCAAAGTAAAGTATTTGTTGGCCAGGCTCGAACAGTCTAGAAAGAAATGTTTTCTACTTTCGTTTCTATCGCCAGAATGGCAACATTTATCATCATTTTGGATTCTTATTCGTTTGGCGTAACCCAAAACCCCAAAAAAATGCGTCAGTATTGCCAACAGAGTTTAACGGAATTTCTGGGTTTCCTTTTCCAATTCTGGAGTTGCTTTGTTCACATTTTTTTTCAAAGATTCCCAAGAGTTCTTTTCTATTTTTTTCAGAGAATCGCGTCTCAGGTCCTTTTTTATGTTGCTAGTGGCAGTTTCTTGGTGTATTCTAATTGCATTTTGATCGACTGCATAAGCTCTCGCTAGATCTTCCGCTACTTCGTCTGCCTAAACATTGATTTTTCCTGGGATCCCTTTCTAAAAATCAATCTGTTTTAACGTTTAAAACGTATGATGGCGTATTTTATCTGATATTTGCTGATATTCAGTACAAAAATACAGCCAAAAATTTATATCTGCATATTCCAGATAAAATACCAGATTGGGATCCAACCATAGTCTCCGTTCAAAACCGCCAGTGAAAAAAGTCAGGACTACTCCTTTGGTTATGTCTACGGTTTCGACAATTCTTGCATCACCCACAATGATGTCGTAGTTTTCATCAATGCTTTTAAGAGTAAACGCTTCGAACGATGGTATCCTTTTCAGAATTTCTCATTAATTTTATCTGGTTCAGCGTAGATTACTTTAAGTCATTCAGCCATTAGAAATTATCGATAAGACGATAAGCCGAATCAAACGTCCACATCCTTAACCCCTTTAGTTGCAAATATCTAATCCTTGAAATTTACGTTTTCGTCTTTTCCTATTCAATTAAAAACTTTCCTTTTGCAATTCACACTCAAATGATATTATGTATTCAATAGATCTGAAAATTTAACCTACGGCTCGTGAAAAAGGAAGCGCCGTGCAAACAAATGATTTTCAATGATCTGAACGGAAAAATCCTTCAAATTAGACTTCTCTTACTCTAAATTTCCGCAACCATTGAGAAAAATCTTGAGAATAAATTTCGATTTTTGAATGAAAATTCACATGTTCAGACGTGCCGAAGTACAACCTTGATCCTTAGACTATCGTAAAACATTGTAAACAGGGTACTCTGTAGGTCTCTGTCTGTTGGATCATGATCTTTTCCAGTCGAAACTATAAATTTTCACACAACTCCTTCATGATTTTGCTTGTGATGGAAGTCTGTGGACACTGAGCACTTAAGAGAGCACTGAGCACTGTTTTCCTAAAATAACACTTAATTATCCTCAATGAAAATGCATCCTCGCAATGTAAGCCAACGTGTCCGCATAAAACGTTTGGATATTGGTTATCATTATTTTCTGCATAATTTTCTGATTATAAATATAACTATTTTCTATTACACTCAATTAAGTTCACTGTAAATAGAGCACTCACGTGTTGCAACACTCAAAGCCATCACATGGCCTCAAAACGCGATCTACCGAAAAAAATATTATCCTACAAACTATCTAATAATAAATCTAAATCATGACCAAAACTCTATTTCCACCCTTCAACCTTTACGTTGCTTTCAGCTATATCGAAATTAAAAATACATTTATTTTCATTCGTTTCCGAAAATAATCCTAATATGCTCGTAGATAAATATAAATATTACAAACATATGCATGTAGTCGCACTTATATATGAGCAAATGTACGCATACTAACATAAGTCTCTTTATCTTCCAATTTTATTATCGATAAACGTTCATCATATCCACAGGACTCACAACATTCTCTACATCGATATCCGCTTCATGTCTCCTCTTCCTCCCACACACAATGGGGCTCGTTCGAATCGATATTTTCATGATTTTCCGGGTTGAATGTAATACAAGCTATCGTCTAACGTATCCTTCATGAACGACAGCATGTAGGAAATAGAAAGGAAGTATTGAAGATTTTAACTAGACGATATGGAGCCATCGAGCTGAGCGAAAAACGACCAAAAAAGATGATAGTATCCTTTCTATCGTTATATTTTTTTTTCTTTGTTTTTCAATTTTTCTTACTGGTTTTTTTTTTTTCCTCCTAGCAGAGATTTTTTCCGAACGCCCAACCCTTCTAAATACTACTTTTCTTTATTCTTCTGACTACACTTAACCCCCTTTTGTTTTTAAACTATTCAACACCACTCCATACCCCAGTTGAGCTGAACTACTGAACTATTGAACCACTGAACCTCAACCATGTGAAATGGCGACTTTTTCAAGTGTTTATTCCTTTTTGTCAGACGACAGTGCCATTAAAAATCATCGATTCTTGTCATCGTTGTTGTCGCCCTGATACTTAGCTGCTCGGGTTAATAGTGGCCTTGGGTGAGGGTGGATGGAAATAGTGTGATATGATTGCATGAGTTGACTTGACATGTTGTTGACCCACATTATTGAAGATTCCTTAGCCAACTAAGCTTTCTTTAATATTATAGACTACAAACATCGCAGTCTTTATGTTTTATTGTATTTATTTGAAGAAATTTGAATTCAGAACCCAATCCGCGCTAAATTTTCATCTACACCTCACATAATATTCTAAACAGGAATTGAATAACGTAAGTAGACCTTAAGCGCCATATTTTGAAGGAATCCCGGTTCACTTTAAAATGATAAATTGTGCAACGCTTCGACTATAAACTTTGAGTAATTAGTATAGAATAACCAAACTAGGTTCCCCTGAAGATATATAATAGATACATACTCCACAGTAGTATTATATTGTGTTAGCTATGAAGTAACTGCGATTTTCTTTACAAGAAAATGTTGCGGCCAAAAAATCTGGCAACACTAGTCCGATCATGTCAAATGGACACATGTTTGAAGTACAGAACAACAGTTCATGCAAAGACAGCTGTGTAATCAGTCGCCACCAAAGCAATTCACATCAATTTGAAAATGAGTAAAATATCTGAAGAAAAACACCGTGTTATGCTTTATGACAATTGAAATGGTATAACCGTCTTCAAAGTCTTAATTTCTAAACTTGCATCTGATATTTCTTTACTATTCAATTCCTGTGAATATTTATCATTTTTTGACCTTGAGGCTGCTTTATTAACTGCGTTAGACATTGTCTTCGGTATTTGACGAAAGTTTATGCAGTTTTGAGTAAGAGCTCCAATGGACTGACAATTTGAAGCGCATCAATAATTTCTGAATACCGTAAAAAGTATTTGACGGATATGATTTAAAACTAGCAAAAAAGGGTCTTCACCAAAACACAGCCATGGCCCAGTGGACATGAAAAGCAAAACAATTTCGGCTGAAGGTTTCAAAAAACACTAATTCCAAGTTTATTATACTGCTTTAATACCCACATTGTACCCTACTTGTCCTTTTTATTTGGTTGATAAGACAGATTACGCTTTCTTATGGGGATAAATTAGGATTACTTCTATAAATCAGAACACAAAAACCACAATAAAAATATTTATAAACGTAATGAAAGGATAATCTATCTCAGTATGTGCTTCTATAAATCGGAACACAAAAACCACTATAAAAATATTTATAAACGTCAACAAAGTAACTGGCGCGTATCGAATGGAGGCTAAAAGTACAAGAAGAAGTTTTTGACAGATTAAACATAGAGATTTTATATTGGAGTCGCTGTCGATCTTTGTAGCGTGTTGTTTGAATGCTGAAATGTTACTACATTCTAACCACGTCTGCGCCATCTGTTTAAAAATTGAAAACGAACTCAAAAATTGAGTTTCAAATTCATTGGCCCCTTAGTCTAATTTTTCTGTGATTTTGTTTATGTCCAGTACTTTTGTGTTACAGCTAATACGAAGGACCAGAAATAATTCGCTGAAATACCTTCACCACATGAATAGGCGATCTATGTTGTGTCTTACCTTGCAGTAGATCCCTCATATTGAACATTCTACAAATTTCAAAAGGTTACTTTGGAAGATAAGAAAGGAATGTCGTTTGGGGCAATCCCTTGACTCTCCTACTAAATGTTTTCATTGTCTACCACTTTTGACTTCCACTCTTACAACATTATCAATGTTGCAACAGTTGCCCTGTCAAACTTGGACCCTAAGATGTACTAGAGCCACCATATTACGAGAACAAAAAAATATACGAGAGCATGAATTGGTCAGAATAACACTTGACCCAGATTGTTATCCCTGCAGTAACTATCGTAGCAAGGTAGTGTGGTTTTCGGGAACAAGAAACATAAATCATAATATCAATATAACCCACCTTGTCTGCAACATTTTGAGAAGGCTAGCCTTAATATTGTATTCATTGCGAATTGCGTTATTGCATTTGTTTTTCGTCCTTTTTTCAGAAGACTAACACTCGTGTTCTCTGCCGTGCTTTCTGGTTATTAACCATGGTGAGCCCAACATGCCACTTGATTCAGCGCAGATAGGAGAAAACAAGTTTTTTCCTTGTTTGTAAAATTCAAATTATTTTAAAGTAATGTCACTGGAGAGGTAAAAAACATATTTTAATTTAAACATTGAACTATTCATGCGTAGTACTCATATGTAATATACTCTCTGCGCTATAAAATTTTCAGCATTGACTTATAATGCTACTGAGTCCTTGAACTCTTAGCATTCAACTCCAAATGAGTAAATTAAAAACGAAATAAGAAATAAATTAGGAAATTACTTACTTAAACCACTGTGAACAACATACACATACATATACCAACATGCGAGCACATGCTTTTATATGTACATTAACATACCACGAAAACCACTTAAAACGTTAAATTATGTCTCGTGCAGTTTCTCAATCGTGACAACCTTTTGGCTTCACCTGGGGGAAATAACGAAATGGTGGTGAAACAGGAAAATGAGATTTGTCCAAACCGTGACCAGATGTTAGAGGTTATTTGGCAAGTAGCCAGGGAGGTTATTTAGATGATGTGAAATGTGAGAGAGTACACCATGGTATTCCATACAACTGTCGCTGCATTGTTGTGGTTGCATTAAAATCCACTTCCTTTTTCACTTTCGGATACTTCATATGGTGTACAATGTACAGTGCACATTCGAATATCTAAATATCTATGAACTAATATCCTTTGATTTGTTTCTCTGCTGGGCACATACTCGCACGTACATTCAAGGATACGCAAGAACATATTGAATGTAATTTCAGTACAGTACCGACAGGCAAACACCTCTTTCATTAGAACGCAAGAGTTTAGGATGGTAAGTGTTTTAACTTGCCAATGTCAGTTTAATTGGAATATGTGTAAGCCGAGGCACTGAAATTAATATGCAAATAACCTAAGTGTTTTTATATAACTCAATTATCCCTTTTTCCGGTTTTCTACAAAAAAAATATCGCATTATAATGAAAGGATAATCTATCTCAGTATGTGCATTGAAAAATATGTCTCTGATTCAACCTTCGACCATTCTGCATTACAATATAAGAACGATTGAGAGAATCGAGAGGAAGAGTCTTCCTCTTCTTTCCTTCAGTTGTATCCTTTCTTTCTTTCCGTTGTTGTGGATATGACCATGCATTGTCTCTGTTGATCCCCTTTGGTTTTAACCCAATTCGAACAGCCCAATTCGGACAATTAAGGGCCGAATATTATAACGTAATGATACTTATTGCAATCTAAAGTACCTATAAGCAAGCAAGTTAAGTTGTTACACTATTTATCAACTAAAAATCCTTCATCTGATAGGAACTGATCGTTTCTTTCCAATCATCAATATCCTTTTTAATGTAAATGTCCAATAGCCTTTTATGTAAATTCAGATATCACTCACTCCCTAGTTTTCAAAAGTCTGCAGAAATTCGCTGTCAACCTTACTTAGCTCCCCATTATTTGCACAGTTCCTTGATGTAGTCCTTGGCTTGTTTCAATCTTTTAAATAAAATGCTTTTATAATTTTTTCAGTCTTTTTTTAGAATTTTCTCCAACGAATCCCTCAATTTACTGCACAATTACTGAATGGTCCACAATCCGGAAGAGCGTATTCAGTTTTCTAATTCCTTTGGCCTGCTAAATGGCTCCTTTCCTCGAATTTTCACATGATTTTTATGTGTCCTCGGGAGGCAGTCTGAAAATGCACTTGATTTTTAAACCAAAATATTTTAACTACTTCATACTCCTTCAAATTTTTCACAACTTCTTTCTCGAGGAATGTATATTATAACGGCTAAGTAACGGTGATGTTAATAATAATTTATCTTCCTGGTTGGCTGGTAAAGATGACTTTATTCTAATAATTGATACAACTCTAATCCAATCTCATACTGTAAAGGATTTTAGATCAATGAAAGTTCTCAATAAAATCTGTGGTTAGAAATTTTTTCAAAAGTTTCGTTCTGTCTGCCTTAACCTCTTTTTATGCCGAGGTAAATAATTTTTCGTACATGATTGGAATCAAGTTATTTGTTCAGATATCGAAATTTTTTCATGGAGAATAAGTTTGAGATGTGTTCAAAAGCAATCAGCAATATTTATGTCGTTCCTTTCAAACAAATCCCTCTCAAATACAGTACACTTGCCCCAACGTTTTTTCCAATCCTCTAAGCACTTCATTGAACTTGGCATGCTTTTTTGGTACTGATGATTCATCACCAGTTATGACCCTATTGAGAAAATCAGGATCATCATTGACGTCTGTCAACAGCTCATGAGCGATGCTCTACGTCCAGGGTTGAGGTTTACGAAACGAACCACAAATCTTCTCCATATCACACGGTTACTATGCTTTCCACTAAGATTCTAGTTTAAGTATTTATACCAAGTGTGTTGGGATCGCTGTAAACCTACTCCCGTCGCGCTCACGGTAATCAGAACATAAACCCAGTATGACGACGAAAACTTCCTTGAAGCAAATCTGGTTTTGCACTACGTGTATAACACAAATATCGAACTTATCTCCGTATTTGTATTATTGTTAGTCATCAGGTTGACATCTTTCAAAGTAGGAGGCATTTCATTGAACAACACGCTCTTAGTGGTATTTCTACTTCCTCAAATGCAAAAACTTTACCATTTCGGGAAACTGACCAAGACCAATTTCAACATTGCTTTTGATGACTCGTTAGGTGTGCATCACGATCACTTTTGATTGGTATTGTTGAACACAATCCATTTTCAGTCTACAGTGATGATTCGTTTTAAAATCGGATTCATTCCGTTTAAGGAATAATTCGTAAGCGCTAATGAGCTTTGTCAGATGAATTTCTTTCAAATCGTGCGACAGATTTTAAATGCTTGTCAATGGCTGTATGTGAAACACTTAACTTCTCTGCAATCTCCCTTGTAGTTACGTCACGATCCGCTACGATGATGGTTTTGATTTCATACTCATTAAGCTCAACTGGTCGAGCCGACCGTTGATCGTCTTTAAAGGAGAAAAAGCTCCAGAACAAACTTTTTCTCCTAGGGCTTTCTTTAAGGGTTTTCCAAACGGAAAGCTTTATTTAAGGGCTTCACAACCATACACATCACGTAACTTTTTGAAGGCTTGTATCGCGTTCTTTCCTTTACGAAATGCAAAATATGGCCAAAATGCGTGCACTCCATATTAGTTTCGAAGTAAAAAAAAACTTTTTAGAAAATATCTACGCAATGAACTTCTAATCCTAGATAAGGATGACAGCTAATATCTATGAGAGGAAGAAGATCATAACATTCCTCAAATCGTGTGTATTAAGTGAGAAAAGAGTCTTCAACATGGAACAGTTATTGCGCCCACAATTCTTTGCCGTAGCCCAAGTGCATGTAGCTCTAAAATTTCAAACTAACTCCCAATCTAACGGTATTCGCTCACAATCAGCGGAACTCTGCTTGGATTGGTAATTTTCCTCTCATTTTTGCATAAAATTGCTGAAATTGTAACACAAAAATAGGAAGGACGCCCGAGCTGTATGAAACCATGCTTTGCCTTATACCTTGCCCAGATCAGCCCGCTCCTGAATAGTTCCGATATCGATTAATCACTGTAAAGGTCCTTATTCATATTAGCTGACGATCTCAAAGTTTATACCGACGAAAAAACACAAACGTGCAGGCAGACCTCCAAAGAATCCGAAATCGAATGACTATGTGGCAACTTGGAGGAGTTATCCTCCCTTTGAAAAAAATGTGTGGAAACCAAACTTCGTACTTAATCAACCATGTAAACTGAATGGATATATGTTGCCTAACAAAAGGAGAATTTTGTATCAGGATTTCAACATATGAGAATGGGATTAATGCGTTCTTTGAAAATTAACAGTTTCACATCTATGTTTAGGATGTGTCAGACCGAGCGGTGGGCTGGTTCTCATTACCATGACCCGACCATGATGCAATAAAATTCTGAAAAGCTCAAAATTGAAAAACTGAAAACTTTTTACCAATAATCCCCCATTTTTCCAATCAAAATCTTCAATAAAATTACTGAACCGGATAAAGTACGTGCAAGCTAATATCCTTTGGGATTAATCGACAGCTGGAAGTGCACACGATTAAAACCCATTGAAAAGGCAGAGTTCAATTATCGAGTAGATAGGAAGTACAGTAAATAACTTCCTTTCCATATCTTCAACTTCATTTCTTTCAATCTACATCACATATGGTATGCGGCGGAATTCCCTCGGGTCTTTCGGGATGATATTTTACACCACATATTTGATTGTACATAATCAAGAGGTTGTAGCTAAGCATAAATCAAGATCTGAATGAAATCATGGTGAACAGGATAAGAATCAAGAGTAATTCTAGTTTAATATGCATCCTTGAAGAGGTGTTGACTCCCCAGATAACGCCTGATGACGCAAATTATGCAGATTTTATATACAGTCTGCTTTGGATGATGGTTAAAAGCCATTGTTTAATGATGACGCAAACACCAAACAAGATAAATCATTCGTAACGAAGACCGAGAACCTCAAGGATTAATCGCGCTACTACGTATAATGTCTGCCTGATAACAAAGCCATCAGGTTAGGAATTGTGGGTGGAATTCGGTGGTTGTAATAAAGCCGCACCGGATTAGACTTAAGTCCATGAAGTGATGCAGCCGAGCCATAATAATTTTGGGTTTTATTCAAAACTCTAATTCACGTTATTATTTCAGCTTAGCTCATATGCATGCATGTAGTCGGGAAATTTATTATGTGGCGTATGTGTCTTGGGTAGTTTTGTCGGGTAATTGGTTTCACAAGTCGGCGAATAAAAGTGTCATAAGCTTGCAAGTTAATTAAGAAATTGTCGAGGATATGACTCCAAAGACCATTTCACTAAATCGCGTAATTCTGTTAACACATACGACTCAAAAAGTGCGTTGGTCGATTATGAGATGTTTTATTATCGAGCTCATCCAGTACATGCTTACTGCAAAGTAATGTCTGTTTTGAAAATATTTTGGAATAAGCTCCTAAATAAAACGAACTTCAGTACATTTGTATCTCTTGTACGCATTTTCATTGTGCACTTTACGGATTTCCTTTGCTTCCATGATATCCATCAAGCTGATTAAATTACATGAACACGTGATAGGAGACAACACATCTGCCTTTCACTACCACATGCGAGCGACACAATAGCAGGAACTTGCAGTCAATTACGAATACGATATATTGAATCCTTCGAAGTGTAGAACACTGCCTTCGTCGTACTCTTAATCGGATCGATGAATTGAAAATTTTATTGCATGCTATCAAGAAAATGTACTCCTTGTGTCAATTGAACTAGACGAAAAGCATGGGCCTGTTGTCCTTAACTGACTATTCGTGAAGCAGAACGGCGTACTGGATAATGAAAAATAGATCCTTAGACTATAAGAATGAAGTATAAAACATCGATATCGAACCATTGTTAGAAGCTGCCGATTTTACTTTATTCCATTAAATTTGTCCTTAAAAAGATTTCGAATTCCGTGGAAATACGATTTTGGATAAAGTTCCTTTGAATGGGACGAGATAAGTTTTCTCTTCCCGTTTTCATTTCATTTTCTCGAGAATCCCCTTCCAATTAATCTCTCAACTTTCAATATCACTTGAATGCTTCTCATTAAAACTTAATTCATGCATAAATTTTCCCCAAAATGCTATCTAAAATGAAGGAAATTCTTGCATTCATTTTCATGCTCTCATGTCTTTCACTCTACTTCTCGCGCTTAGAGAAAAATTAATTTCAAACCATTAGATACGGCAAGAGTTCATTTAAGGATCTAAGCAATGAACTCGACTTCTATAGCAAATAAACTCAACAAACTTAAACGATTGTAAGAGTTCTATTGCTGTCTTGCGTCCTTTATCTTTCATACGTAGAGCTCCCTCGAACGGGAAATAAACTAGCAAAAAAAAGAAAATTTCAATCCGGTGCTCTAGGAAAAAACTTCACGTTATTTGAATCCTGTATTAAATTGTATCCATCTGCATGAAACTCTGCTCCAAGGAATCATATTTTTTTCCGCTATATTGAAACAATAGACTGGTGAAATTTCTAAACTCGTTCATGTCCTAATTTCCCAGTTGAGTTAAAACAATGGATTCGAGTGGAAGAGAACAGCGAGATGACATGATAGAAGACTGCCAGGATCGTGTTGCATTGTTCTGTTCGACTTTTTCATGTACACGTGAATATGGGGTAGACAAACAGTGCAAAAATACATTTTAGGTACAGAATAAGTAAATCTAGTTGAATAATAAAAGAATTTATTAATCGTACAGCCAACTTCTCAAAATTTGCCAATAAAACAAACATCCAATCGCCAGATAAATGGTTCATTTAGAATATGAAAAAAAAACCAATGACATCAGAGACCAACTTTCGGGTGAAAGAATATCGTTATAAGGCTCCAAATAGTTATATATTTTGAGTTAAAGCACAGCGTAGCTACTTACCACAACATCAATACACAGAGCGATAACAATCTGCGATGACACATCTCCGAAAGAGATACAAAAAAACCACAGCAGATATTTAGATTTGAACAGCGATTTTACGCAAAAACTTGGAAGAGATGTGCCTGTGATACGCACAAACTAGAGAAAATTTACCTTTCCAAATAGGGTTTCACTTATTTTGTTTTTAAAACGTTCACTAACCGCTGGTAAGGAGACACACTATTAGACGCTACTAGGGGAGTAGCTACGCTGTGCTACTAACCAGCACTCTCATTCTGGAGAGACATTATCCAGAAAATAACTTGAATATCCCATGTAGCAGATAAAGTGTGCTTCGCAAGATAGAGAGCTTGAAAGCTAAGCAAAATCAAAACGTAACGACTAAAAAGCGCTTACACTTCAAACGGAACCCTGATCTAACGGTAATCAACCCAAATCAATGTAATTATATCTGGATTAGTAGATTTCCTCCCATTTATGCGTAAAACAAAATTAATTCTCCAAGAATATTTGCGTAAAACCGCCATGAAAATATAAATCTATTTGGCTTTTTTGTTTTATTGGGTCTAAGCAAATTTGCCTGACAATGATTTTGACAATTTATTTTCTTCTGCATGCAAGTAAAGGTTATCTACGGCCTGAGTTTGGACTCCTTGTGGCGAAGACCCCTTCTTGACCACCGACTAAACAACTTCTCAGTAGTATCTGATTTGGAATAGTTCAACACATCAATCCTGGCTAAGCTTCCTTATTCTCCGCACGACTAATATAGAATTTAGATTACAGAAGTTCCTTCTCTAGTTGGAGAAAAGAAGGATTGTTTAAGAAAGAATGACTCTTCCCTAGACATCTTAAGCTTATCAATAATGCCTTATTAGTTTTAAGGATAGTCCAAGCGTATTCTACTATCTGATTCCATTTGTGTGCTGATTTCAGCATCTCTTCAATTAGGCTATCTGGAAGAATCTCTGCCACTTTTTCGGCAAAATCGCCGCGTAAGACAGAAAACAATTGTATTTGCTCAATAGCCGGGTCAAGTAGAACTCAGTTTTACCATAATGGCTCATTAGGCTTGTCAAAAATAAACATTGGCTTTCGCGATTTTTTCAAGCCAACAATTTTCTTATGCAATTTCTCATCCAAACTTTATTTGCTTTCTTCGATAGAAGAAAGAAAGAGGAGAAAATCCAGAGGTTATCTGGACAGTAGGGAAGTTTAGGCAACGTAGCAACTTTCTAATTGGCCAGGAACGCCTTAATCGAGTAATTTGATGCTTTGTCACGATGAAACTTTTAAGAATAACCAATATATGGCTGAACATGGAGGACGTTTTCGAATCCTCTTAAATATGTCCTCGGTAAACCTGGGATTCATAGTTATTTGGGAGCTGTCTTACAATCACGCGCGACGATTGAAAAAATTAATGAGAATGGATATGATCTTAACTTAACTTGCTTATTCTGGCTTCCTTTTGACGTAAGAGATTCTTGGTGTGCAACTTGGTATACCAACGTTCGATCTACGGTTCATTCTCAAACTGCCATGTTTTGTGTCCGGTTATCTAATTTTCTAGGAAATTCGGATCTTCTTGAACACAGTTTGGAATATCCTGGGAAAAGTTGTTCTCGTTTCCTTTTTTGTTCATCGCTCAGGACTCTGCATGTAAACTTGTTGATCGGCTTTGTCAGGGTCTAATTCTCGGTTATAAAGTAATAATGTACGAAATCTCCAAGGAAGCAACAATCAGTTGACCGAATGATGTCTCCAAGGAATCAACAATCAGATGAATGTTTGTACTCCGATTGGTCTTCAGGAGCGCGTTTGCTATGACTGGATTTTCATGAATCCTTGAAGATGACAGATGTTTGTAGCGGTTGCTGTCTTTAACGAGCGCCCACGCATGCTGAGTCAACTGATGCCACCCGAACACTGTTGAAATCGACGCAATTACTCTCTGCACGCCCAGAGGTTCTACTGCCCTTCGCCATTTGGTCCGTCCTACAGAAATGCAGTCCCCCAACTTTTTGATTCTACTTGGTACGTGTGCTGACAATCCTAATTCCACCATTACCTCTCGAATGTCTTGTCCAAAATACGATCGACAAATTCCAGGACTGTTTGTGACACTTCTAGTGAAAAAAGAAAAAAAAACTAATCAATGAAAAATTGTTTGAGATCTGTATTCGAACAAGATCATAATTCTGTTATATGTACACACCCTTAGTGAACGACTATGTTGAGAGGCTATTCGATTCCACATTCGCAAATGACGTTCTAATTATCCTTTGCGAATCAAATGTCAAAGTCGGAAACTAAAAAACTCTGATTGGAATAGCTGGAAAGGATAATCTTCACGAATCATGAAACAACATGGACCATTGTCTTATACATTGCGCACGAAGGAAGAACCTTGTGATATCATCGTTATGCTTCCCTAGTATATGCATCCACAAAAGGACATGGACCTACCCAGTCCATGACACGTTTAACCAGACAAACTACACTCTAACCTCGACGACTTCCTTTCCCAGGACAGCTGACACAGGTTCTCATTAAGTCATGATGCCAATAATGACATGGCAATGCCAATCTCTACTATTGAGAACATAGGAAATATGGAACGATACCCAGTCCGAATCCTAAGGTTGAAACTTAAAAACTTTGATATATTTATGGAACTGGCATGCAGATCGAGAGGAACATTTGAGACCACCATGATAAATATTTTAGTTGCCAAAAATAAATAAAACCCTTATCGAATATTTTATTCCTGATCGAAAAGGATGTGATGATTTGTTTTGTGCTAAGATTTCTTGATAAGAATGAGAGGGAGATAATCAAAAATGTCTTAAACTCCCTCATAATCAAATTATTGATAAAGTAAGTCGCTAAAGAAGGCTGAAGGATTCCGGTTGAAATGACTTCGACAATTCGAATTAAATTAAAAAAAAGGAAACCAGATTCAAACGGAAAACGTTTTTACAATATTTTTTTCAGTGGAAAAATTTATGTCCCATCTATAGGGGAAAATCGGTTGAACAAGTCGAAGCAAATTTCCGTGGAAAAACTAAAGCTGAGAAAACCAGGTTTAGCATAGAAGGATCATAGAGATACAGTGAGTTTAGGTTTAGGAGGTTTAGCATAGAAGTAAATCTATTAAAAGAGATTTACTTGTAATCAGGAAGATTGAATTAGAGAAAAGATGAATGTATTGAAACTTCCAAAGAAATAATTCTTACGAAAATAAGCTCAAGGAAGCAGGTATCACCTTTTGGAACTCATGCGCTTATCTGAACGAAAATAGAACACAAAATCTACATGGGCAGATATAAGGGAAAGCGGGAAAAATAGGGTAAATATGAGTCTACAACCAGTGAGTAA
The DNA here is from genome assembly GCA_954870665.1 of Stratiomys singularior. NCBI lineage: Eukaryota > Metazoa > Arthropoda > Insecta > Diptera > Stratiomyidae > Stratiomys > Stratiomys singularior. The sequence continues at coordinate 21,794,717 of OX940881.1, read as the reverse complement.
CGGTAAATGTTATACCTAAATTCGATTTCAATTAAATTTGGATGAATTATAAAGGGACGAATGTCCTTTGAAAAAAAATTGTATTTTATGATGTAATTGCATATAGCTTGTTTAAACTATGCTGTATATATGCTTTGTACACTACTATATCTATGTTTTACGGGTGAGTAAATATGAAGTTTAGGAACTTGTTTAAGGTTCCAAAGGAAGAGATCGTCCTACCCTAACGAGCTCCCAAGAAGAAAAAACAGAACCACAAACTCTCTGATTTAATCTATTTAAAAAAAAACCCACCAACTGGCAAAAACATATCATTTAAGCACTGTATACAAATGATTCCCATTTAAATCGATAAAACGTATCCTCATTCCCTGTATGACGTTCTATTTGTTTATTTCTCTTGCAAGCGGTAAACATCTTGTAACTTTTTGTTTGCTCCTTATCATACAGTTCCCAAAGCTCAACAAACAATGGCAAGTACCATGATTAAGATGGAACATGTATGGAATGGCTGGGGGAGAAAATTGATTGCAACGAAAAGAAATGGTAGACATATAAATATACTATACGTACACGTTTGATTGACTGTGTCTCTAATGAGATTGGGACTTATTTAGAGCAAACATTCATCTTGAACTGTATGCTATAGAATCAATACTCCCTCACCTACACAAAAATGCGAACATCATCTGAGTAGGATGTATGAGTATCAAATCGGGTAATTTTTTTATATTCTTATTTTCATGCCAATAAAAAAAAACAATTTAATACTTAATATTTCAAAGTGAAGGATATGACATTGTTTGTATGTCAAATCATTGGAGATAAATGATTGATGTCAACTAAAGAAGGATTTTCTTGATATAATGAGCTTATTTTTTTTTCTTCTTTCGCCTTACTGAAGTCATGGTGAAATATTATTCCACTACAGAATAATTTATTATCGGTCCTGAGTGTGTATATTTGTCGATTATCTCGGGGCTAAACAGGCATAAGTCAGTTGATAAAAAAACAATTAATCATCATAAATGAATAATTCCCGAGGCGATTGAGTTGTTCAATAAGAAGGAATTCATTCTTTGTTTCTTCATATTCAATGAAAATTTCGAAGGAATTTACTGTCTTGAAAATTCAGAAGTTTCAATTATGAGAAAATACTTTGCGTAAAAGGTCAACTTACTGGCTGTTATCATTTCTTTTTGAGTTTGAAAACTTAGTCGCTTTTCAATTTCGACCTTTTGAGTGAATTTTTTAAGGGGCATTTTATAATTGCAAGAATGAGGCTTGTGTTTGACGGAAAAGAATTTTTCGATTTCGAAAATCGTCAGTCATTTGACAGGACTAGAGTTGAATAGTTAATTTATTGATTCTATCAGCGAAAATGTACCTCAACTGTTAAATTTTTAGTGTGCCCCATTGCCAATGCACCTGGAGCGCCTCAAGCAGATTGAAAGTTAATGATATGCTTTGTCTTCAAGCATTCTAATTTCTTTCCGGATGATGCTAAATTGCCTGCAGGACGGTGCATCGTAGTGCACTAGAAGATGCATTGGTATCCCCTTCGCAAGACATCAGAATCTGCGCTCACCGTTCCCTTTCTAGCTCATTTTTTAGATATTCTCCGAGTGCAACGCTTACAACGCCCTATAAGGATCCCAGTAAAGATCCTTTGCTTTGAATTGTTCATTTCGATGCACTCTTTAAACGCCTTCTCGTGATAAACATCGATGGAAACTTCAACATTCGAAGCCCTGCAAGGCGATTCTTAGAAATCCTAATGCATTCTCTTTTCTCAATTTCCTTCAAATGAACTAAGGATTCCAAGTCCCGTGGAAACCTTCGAAGCTCCCTTTCCCGCTCATGAATCAGTCTTCTTATCACTACCCTTCATTACTGCGTGACCCTGATCCAAGCATTGGGTCAGCCTAAAGTACAAACTTAACGTGTTGAATGTATTTGAGCAATCTAGAAATATTGTCGGTGTAATCAGCGGCGACTATAACGCCATCAACGCTGGTTGACTAGCAACTACAGGTAGGATAGCTATATTTTTACCTGCGTATAACGATGGCATAGACCACAGTTAGAAAGATATTTGGTATACATCCCATCGGTTGGGAGTACTGGGTGCCAAACCCAAATATTCCAATTCTTGTTCTCTCAGGCATCTTGGAACAATCCGTATGCCAAGCGGTGACATTCTATTTTATATGCTTTGTTCTTTCTTGTCACTCAGCACTACACAAAATCTATTGTTAAAGCTGAATACAGCCATCCCGCGGTCCGATAGTCCGATAGACGCCATCGCTAACATGGTCTCTGTATCCAAGTTGTAGGTGTATATGTCTTCCTTCATGGATAATTATCGACATTGAAGATGTCGCTACAACTTCTATCACCAAATGAAATGGGGATTGGAGGTGATGGGCAAACCCCATCGCATCTTGATACAGACACATGTCAAACGCTGAATGCGATCGGGAGCCAGCTTTGGCTTGCGTATTTGGATATTTTCTGGGCAAGCCACCGCTCCATAAGAGATATTATTCACGGCGGGATTGACCCGGACGGAATTTTCTGTAATACCTTCTACACTATAACAGCATTGGCCACCTTTGCAAACACTATCTTGTTCATTCCACGGGAGCCTCCTGTCAATCAGCATTGCGAGATATTTTATTTCAATTTTGCCACCCGACCTCCGTCTCATTTAGATAACTGGTGCGAAGTCAGTCCATATTGCGTCTCTTTGTGCGTAGCGCCAGTGTGGTTTCATGGGGGTTAAGCCTTAAACCTATCTTCAGGCACCAGTTCTTCACAATTCTAAGTGCCTAAAATGGATTCGTGGTCTCCTTTCCTAATTTTCTCTGTCTCAAATTGCTATATAATCTGCATACACGTGACATACACCCCAGGCTTCTGACAGTCTGACTAAGACTTCATCTGTCACAAGAATCAACATGAATCAACAATCTGTGCGTGCGTTGATGGTGCTTAATTCCACTTTATATACGATAGTTCGCTCCACAAGGGATCGAACCAACAAGCGAAAGGAAGTAAGTTTCACCATCCTTTCTATTAGCGCCCTATTCACTGCATCGTTACTTGTATTAAAAATAGCTCAACCAATGTGGAGAAATGCACCTATTACTACTTCTTTTATAATCTATGGATTCTTATCTTTCTGTTGATTTTCGTCAAAAAAGCATCTCTGGAGACCTCTGAACAAAGATGTGTTGGAGATAACCCCGCCTCTGAAACCTGTTAATGTACAATGCCCAGTCAGTGCGCCTTGCGTTCCTAGCTACTATGGGCTCCATTCTCAGCGCTTCGAAAGTCATACCCAAATTCATTATGGTCCAACCTGAAGATTTAAGGTCCAACCTTTTTAGAAGAAAGATATCCAGAGTCGTATTACCAGCAGTAATATCGAGTACCTCCTTACATATTCGTGAGGGTAATCATATGAGGTTTCATTATGACCTCATATTTGTGTTTCCCCAGTGCTTATTACGGGCATTCGTGTCACATCCAATCAAGAATGGTATACTCTTTCCTTCATAATGTGCTACAAGCCTTTGTAATCCCAGTGGTGGAAGCTGTTATGCATCTCCTGGAAAGTAGACTAGTGCAATGACTATGTCCCAGGCTGTATTTTTGATACGTACTAAGTGCAGTGTCAAGTAATCTGAAAGATATAGATTTGTTTAAATAATTTACGTTTATTCTGATCATGGTATTCACTCTGGGGAAGGCCCCCAGTGCTTAGTTCTCTGATACGGTTCTCCCGGGTCCAGGCTTCTTAAATCAGTGATTCAAGTGTTTTTTTTTTTGGTTTGTGAAAACTCGTACAAAGTACACCTCGTACACTCGTGCACCTTGACATCCTGAAGGTTTCCGTTCATTTCCCTTTGAAATTTGCAGATACAAGCCTCGTTTCCTTCCCCATGAGACCCTCCAAGCTTATTTCCAGGCTGAAAGATCGAGCTCATCGGGCCGGGACCCATCGTAGCCGACGTACAAAGGTCTTTCCTCACACCAGCAGCAGTCCATAAAGCCGGCTTGATCATCGCTCGAAGCGAGGGGCGACGTTCCTCGTCATTACTCTCAAACTCGGAGTCCCTTATAGGATCGCTACTGGAGAGACAGGTTACTTGAAATCAGTCACGGACAGAGCTGGAGGGATAACCGCTGGAGGAAGAGAATCCTCTATAACAACAGTCTCCGATTAAGCAGGCCTCATCATGGTGCCCGCAGGAAGAGGAGGATGAACAGGCACCCCCGCAAAAGCCCCAGGAAGTGCATTATGCCTCGTTGGCGGAGTCGTAGAAGTTGTCTTCGCTTTCGTTCGCCCTACTCAACCCTACCTGTATCTAAGAGAGGCACTTCGCTAAATAATGAATTTGGCTGAACCTTCATCGATATCAGCGGTCAGTAAATGATAACTTCCCTCAGTTCGTATGCTGAAGACGTTCCGTTGCCTCCTTCTGAGGTCTTTTTCTGAGACTGCCAGCTCTTTGAGTAGAGTATTTGCCCACTTTTAACTTGCTGAACAAACGTTAAAAATAAATGAACTAAGGGAATGTCTTCTCACTTCCTCACACGCATTTATTGCCAAGGGCGGAATTAATAGTACAGCCACTATTGAAGCCCGTTTGAACGGTGTGGAAAAACCTCCTCATTACGAAGCAAGCTGTACAAAAGAACAAAAATTCATCATAATCATGTCTGCCATTGAAAACTTTCCCAAAGTACCAATACAGAAACCCAAAATATATTTTCTTTCGAAATCCAAATAAAAAAAAAGATTTACATGTACTCAGTTGCATCCAATCTTGAACTTTCGCACCAAGTAAATTATTCCTTCAGTGTGTAATCGCTTACCGTTATCAAAACCTTATTCCTAGAAAGCTAAATCACACTTACTAGTGTAAATGTTGTTCAAATGCTTATACATCCTTGGCGTCTTTCCTATATATCACCGAAGCTGTTAAACACTTAAGATTTTCTCCATTCTAATAAAATGTTGGCCTCCACGAGCCTTATAACACCAACTTTTCATCTGTATAGAACCTCTTCAGAATATAATGGCTCCCGCTCTTTTATCCACATTAACAAAATACAAAACAAAGCTATTTCCATTTCTCCGTAACAAACCATTGTAAATTCCATATCCTTCATCCTTCGCAAAATCCAACGAAGTACAAACATCCTGACTTCATCTCATCTATTTTTGAATTCTAGCGGAATTTGTTTGCGTCGAAAAGTAACTTCATTGCTTTTGATTTTCTAACGTACGCCCATCCATTTTTCCAGCGAGTTTTCTCGCTCGGTGCTAAAGGCTACATTAATGCATTGTTCATAATGTACAAAACACTATCCAAAAGATATATAAATACTTACATATATCTTTATACTTGCAATGCTTTCATCCTATATTCAGGACATTTTTTGAATTTTCAAAGTTATTAATGTCTATGTCACAAAGTCGACACCGTTGTTGCTACAGCGTAGCAAACAAATCCTTTCAGAAATAGCATCACCATGAAACAACTCAAATGGATAAATGCATTTGAATCTAGTTCAGTGCTTTCGCAATTTTCATTTCTTTGTCTCAAAGGAATATCGCTGTATGGGATGGAGGGAAAAAATGAAAAGATCAGGACATTTTCCTGGACTGGAGTCCTAGAAAGGTGAAAGATAACAGATTATAAATGGCATTGCAATTCGTTTTCTGAACAAGTTTTCGCTGGAAGTCAAAGGCCAACTAAAATTCTGTTTTATTCCTGGTCGTACTTTGACATTTTCATTAATTCGAAAAAAAAAAGTTTTGGGTCGGAAATGTCAATTTTAATGCGCTGGAGTGATTTCAATGAATTTCAACTTTCAGATAGGACTTTTTCCAAGGGGAGTTCCATGGATACTCTTTGATATTTAATTATTCTACCGTGTCCTGGTTTTCAAAGTCAAATTTTTTTTAAATTTAATTCTGAATAAATTTACATCCGAAACCCCAAACAAATGTCACCCTAAAAGAATAAACACTTGAGATTTAATTTTTGGCCCCTAAATCTCGAGAAGAAAAACATCCTTTTTTAATTACAATTATTAACCTTCCTGGCTGATAAATAATTTAAGTTGGAAAGTCGTCTGAAAAAAGGCAATGATAATATCTGTTCCGAACTTCAAAAGATCTGGTATCCTTCTTGATTATCGAACTGTTACTTGTTTCTTTGCTTTGGTACAATACAGTTATCATCAGGGTAAGCCCTAACACATGTGACTGTTGATACACAGCAGACATACATGACAATATTGCAGTTCAAAACGCGAAACAAAAAGTGCCGAAACAATACGATAGGCCTAACATGTAAACTGCAACTTCCCAATATTATTTCAAAGTAGGAAACTTCTCCCGACTTCCCACAAAAAGTCATTTTATATGAGCTCGATGGAACAATGAGCATCTTAAAACAAAGGTCCTTTAAAGCCCAACAAGCTCATATATCGGATCCGCTATTGTTTATTTCTAGTTCTTTTTAGAAACAATCGCAGACAAAAAGCAGTTTAATTTTGAGACTATCCACTCCAATTGCTTTTGGATATAGTACCGATTTTTGATCCTTATCTAGTCACTGTCTTTTGCGACTTATTTAGTTATATGTAAGCAATCTTCATCGCCTGTTTGAGTCCTTTTCAAAAATGAGTCAGTTTTGACCCCCCGATAGTAGACTTGCCATGATTGATTTGGGATCTTCTTTATTCCGTTCATCCGAATTTTGAGGTATCCATACTCCTAACTTTCTGAATTTCCCGAATTACTCTCGGTGACGGTTAATAGTTGTATTCAAACTTTCTGCTATAACTCTAAGTGGACGACGTGAATATTGTTGCAAAATAGCCTTCAAATGGTCGTCGTCAAAGCTGGACGGACGCCCTTCCCTCGATTCGTCGTTTAAGATCGTATCAACAGAAGGGAAATTCATAAACCAATGTTTAAATATCCGATCATTTATTAGTCGTTCATTCATAGACACTGCATATTTTTCAAGCTGTTGTCTCAGCACTATTGCCTTGTCTAAATTCTGAAAGCACAACACGATTGTGTACTTTTTGACATTTAAATTCAGAGATTTTAAAAAACAGTTTAACGTGACGTGTATCACGCAAAACAGTTGAGAGAAGACTGACTGACGATACTCCTATCAAGTGAAAACAAACATTTGTTGTCATAGTAACTCATAGCGGTTGGATACGAAGAATACATTCCACTTAGGCGCATTGGTAGTTACTTAAGACTCGATTTAATATAAAGTTAAAATGTACTATGTACTGAATATTTCGATAGTTTGATTTAACTTTTCCTAAGGATCCCAAAACTCAAAGTGTATCCTCTAAATTCAATACATAAATGCTTCCCTAGAGTTTTTTCTAATTTACATCCGAATTTCCATTTCAAAAGTTCAGAAAATTCAATCAATAATACAAAATATCCCCTTTTCTCAAAACTTTAATCCTTATCATAAAGAAGACCTTGAACATAGATTGAACACACGTTGAACATGTAGTGTGAATTTGAAGAAAAGTTGTGAGAAACTTTGTATGTTTCACCCAAGGACACTTATTTATTTCGCTTTGTTAAACTTCTTCGCTTTCCAGCTATGTTAGGCTTTAATGCATTCGTATTTTGGCAACAATTCTTACACTGACACAATGAAGTTCTTTTCGAAACTTTTCGACATATGTGTATCCTTTATTCGTCTTTCAGATAAACTCCACTATGCCACTAAAGATAGTTTTTTGAAAAGAAAAAAGGTGCAATTGCATTACAGATTATCCTCTTTTTTTATTTGTTCATCCTCTTTTTTGTGTTTCCACTTCTAGTACACTTTGGTGATAGGAACTTTTAAAACTATTCAGTAGAACGAGTTGATTGTTTTGAAAATAGTTTAAAATTGTTTGAAAAAGTTGAAGTATACTGAGAACTGATTACCTTGCAACTATTCAACTTGAATGCGACACGTGTTCTACGATACAGATAACTATAGCAAAACTTTTTATCTTTAACTTTAACTTATACTGATCCTATAAACTGTTTCGTGTGTATAAGGTGTCATACGAAATCGAGTAGTAGGCTTTAATCACACATGGCCGAAAGGACTCAATATTTCATAATACAAATTTGGCAATTTTGCGGTTTATTCGAGTAATCAAGTGTGATTTACGATATATTGCCCCAAGTTGCACCCAATTGAGTTGCAAAATGTTGCAGAATCAGGGAAGATTCTTTGTTTTCCCGGACCACTGGTGCAACAAATCTACGACATTAGAGCAGCAAAATTCTAGCAAACGTGGATTGTCTCATAAGCATCGAGCTTATTGTATGTCTCTGCGCCATGACGTTCGAGCTCCCTCTACCGAGTATCAACATACACTCAATACGAAGTGTGAACAACAAATACGGTGAATGAATTTTTATACCGGCAACTGGTGACACTACATCAATGTGCTATAATTTTTCCAGTAGCGTGATCAGCTTGGACAGACAGGGACAAGTTGTAACACGTTCGAACTTGTCAGTCAGCTGCCAGAGCTGCTAGAGTGAGGTTGAGTTTATATTGTCTGTCGCGCAACATGAATTTCGAACAACGCATTAACATTAAGTTTTGTTTTAAGTTGCGAAAGAATGCCAAAAAAGCTCATAAAATGTTGATGAAAGATGAAAGTTGGGTCTATGGCTATGACCCTAAGACCAAAATGCGAGTCCCAATGGAAAACCAGTGGATCTTCTCGCCCTAAAAAGGCAAAATCCAAAATCAAGGTCATGCTCATTGTTTTCTTCGATAATGAGGGCGTACCGCGAACAGAATTCGTTCCAAGGGGCCTAACTGTTAACTCTGAATTTTGTAAGGGCGTACTGCAACTTTTGTGAAACGACATACGAAGAAAGCGACCAGAAAAATGGGCCAATGGTTTCTTTCTTCACCACGACAATGCGCCGTGTCACACCTGGCTTCTTATTCGTGAGTTTTTGCCAGAAAAAAACGTTCCTGTCTGCCCATATCCACCATTATCACCGGATTTAGCACATTGTGACTTCTAGCTCTTCCCGAAAAATTAAATGTAACCTTAAAGGACACCATTGCTGACATTGAGAGGGCCACGACCGAGCAGCTGAAAGCCCTTCCGAAAGATGCCTTCCAAAAATGCTTCCAGTCATGGAGTCAACGTTGGGACAAGTGCATTGCTACCCAAGGACAGTACTTTAAAAGAGATTAAATCAGATTCTATGTAGGCGGTTTTATTCACAAAAAATTATTCACCGTATTTTTTGATCACACCTCGTATAAATTTGGTATCAATTTTCTTTTAGACGTTTTTTCACACACAGCGTGCATGTATTTACATAGTCTTTCCGTGATTGTTAGATTTTTCGCTTAAAAATGACAGGAAAAGTAGGTCAAAAAATTTACTTCCAGCTTTGCTTTAAGCTTGGAGAGCTGGAAAGTATTCAAATGATAAATAAGGTTATCATTTGAATAGTTATAGTTATGGCAATAGCCTTCAATATACTTTGTTGGAATGGTGTCCGTCTAGCAGCAACACCACTCCTCTCCATTCGACGAACTTCTTACGCACAGCTGAAGTATTGATAGTCAGCCGCCCAGTGAACATATTTGGAGGACCCTTCGCGACCAGGAAACGCCTACTGATGAGTGCAATGGAGTCGGTGATGCCATATGAAAACTAGTTTTAGTCTGAAACTCTTAGTAAGGAGTCGTGTCGAAAGCGGCTGATGCAAGTACATTGATAAGAAACGTTGTGGATTTCGTCTGTATGCCGCACTGACTCTGAGCCGACAGATCTGTTACTACCTGTTGTGCTCCTGTCTATTTAACAAAGTAGAATCTAATAGACCAGGGGCAGACGTTACAGAGGCTGCTTCACGAGAGAAGAGTAGAAGAACTCTCGTTGTGTGTCAGCAAGGTGGCCAAACGAAACACGTGCCAGGTTCGATGTGCCCTAATCAAAGACTTGAGACCTTGGCTTAACCAAAAGCACGAAGCGACTCATTACTATCTGAGGCAGATTCTGAGCAAAAACGGGTATTTTCAGTCTTACCTGAACCGAATGGATAATTCATGGTCTTCAGATTGCCAGTTTAGACTTCATCCTTCCTGGATGACACCAACCTTCTTCACATGTGAAAGGGGATCAAAGCATCGTTTAAATCTTGGCCAGAGGATATGCACATTCTCACCAAATAATTCGGCGAAAAAATGCTAATATCAAAGTACAAATAGAATTGTGTGTAGTACAGCCCTCGGATTCTTTGATCAATTGTCAGCGCGGACGCAAGAGAGATCACTCTTTCAATAATCGCTTTCCAACCATCATTGCTGAAATGACAGTGGTTCCACTTTCCTTAGCACGAAAAGGTTGGTTGGAGCTTAAAAGCATTTTCTACCGAAGAGTAGTGCGGTACTGGAACACGTCGGGGTCACCACTAATATTGCCCGTTACAAAATTTTAAAGTTGAAGTAAATAATTTATTCTTATATCGTATGCAATTCATTATTTTATATTTTTTCGCTTCAAAAAAAAGCAATTGGAAAATTCTCTATGGAATCCCTTTTCCTTCATTCAATAGTATATGTAGTTTCCCTGCTAACATCAATGAAGTTCCAAATTGCGAATGAACATTTCGGTAAAGTCCCCTCACAATTAACCATTACATCCAGCATCAAGTTCAAATTGCATACATCCATTCGCTCCTAAAACAGATGATCTCCGTAGTATGGTTTCATGTTTCACTAAAGCTAAATCCTGCAATCCACTCAGAAAGCAATTAAATAAATCACTTAACTACTTAATTGCCCGATACGCAAAACTACATGCGTTTCATGTGCTGTTGCACGTAGATGGAAGAATTTCTATTTACATGCTCTTCGGAACCTTTCAAAATGGTTATTTCACCTTCACAAATTAAATGCTCCGAAGTAGAGCGTTGAAAAATACAAAGGAGCATAGGACTACAAGAGGAAATTGCAGCAGTCTTACAGGAAACTGAGACAAGTGCTTTTCTCTCAAGCAGGAAAACAGAATCTTTGTACGCGTAACTTACAGTATTTACAGATGAGACAGACGTTCACACATACAGATATAGCCAGAAAAGGGATCATTTCACATTTAATTCGTTGAAACCCTGATTGTAGATTTCATTTATTTTTGAACTTACATAAGATATTAGATATATTTAATAAAACGCTGGAATAGATTTCTTTTACCAAAGCTGAGTCTGCATTATATCTCACATTATTTATTTGGTTTTTCTTTTTTAATTTTTAAGTTTCCGTAAACACAATTAACCCCTAAATGTATCGATAAGAAAATTTATTTATTTCCTTGGACTCAAATATATTTTGAGGAGGAAGCACTTACTAGAAAGGAGGAAGCTCTTACTAGGAAGGAGGAAGCTCTTATGGAGGAAGATTTTTTTAATTTTCTACCTATTTTTCAAAAGCGTTCTTCAAGACAATAGGGTTTTTATTCTATATTTGAATTATTTCCTTTTTGTTCGCTTATTTTTTTCCGCCTTTACGGAACGTTTCCGCCTTTCTCTACGTTTATTTTTATAATCTACGACTATTCATTCTTAATAACGAGACAAAGTTAGATGCCAATTTCCCTTATGTTAGTTTATCTTGGAAGCTTTGTCGCATCCTTCGTAGGATACCCAGTTCCCAGAAATCCATGGAAGTGACCTTGTCCTCTTTAGTGGAAAATATCTAACGTCATATTTGGCTCCAACTTTCATTCCTGATTTTTCACTTGAATTTAATCCGATTATAGATTTGCGTTTGGTGTGGGTAGTCATCTGCGAGACGAAAGAGAGCTCTTCTTTGTCGTCCAGAAGCTAGTATGCCGTTTTCCGTTATATCCCCTAAACATGGCTGTTAAAATTTGCTGCGGAAATACTAAATCTTCTTCCAGGATCGAGTCTGTCTGTGGTAGTTAATCTTGTGAATTCTCCCATCAAATATTTTATTTTTCCCAAACTTATAAGTGGTACTAAAATCTTTCAACCACAATGAGTTGAAAATGCGAAGGGCATTGAAATATAAATAAGCCTTTTGCTTCTGAGAGCTTAAAAAGCGTGGCCAAAGTCAGCGAAGCATCGGAAATGGTAGAGAGAGAATCCTCACAAAATGTCTCAAGAGCCAACGAGCCGGTTGAGCCGTGGGTTAGGCCGGCTATTCGACCGGTTTCTTTAGTTGTCCTCAAAATGAGCGAAAGAGGAAGTCATCCTTCAGTTGCGCAACGCATCATTTTGAAGTTTTAAACAAAGGAAGGAGTTAAGCCACCTTCAATTCGGGATTAAGTGCGTGCACAGGTTAGGAAAAATTAACTTTTTATAACGAATGAAGGCCGGGTGTGCTGAATTTAAGAAGGGCGTAAGAAAGTGGAAAACCTGAGTCACCGTAGATCCGTAGACCCCCCCCCCCCCCCCTGACTCTAGTATTACGCCTGACAAAGTTGCAGCTGTTCGCGAACTTTTTGAAAAAAAAATCGTCATTCTATTGTAGCAGATATCAATAAGAAAACTTTAGCTTATTTCTACGATTTTTGGAGACCATCAAGGAGTTTTACTTCTTGATTTTCTTCATTAAACCGTCACTCAATAAACTTCGCCTGCTATTGTGTCCTTCGTGACCGGGTTCACGCCGCATATCGGTAAAAAAAGACGCCGGTGAGTCCATTCGAGACGTGTTGGCTCTGCATGTTAATGCAAGACTGCACTCTGCAACCCTAACAACCTAAAAATTGGCTGAAATGCAATGACAGGGCTTGAACGCCCTTCCTAAAGCCTCGACCTTTAACCATGTGATTTCCATATAATTGGGTCTCTATAGGGGCCACTTGGAAGAAAGCTCACGTAACACAGATCTCAACTTCGACCAACTTCGTCTCCAAGGTATAAGTGATTAATTTTTATTCTAATGATCCTTATAAATCTGGCTGTTGAAATCTTATGCATGATAAGGAATTCTTGTTTACGATATAGCAGGACATACTCGCACTGGCAATAAATTTGTCAATCAAAAATATTGAGTTCGTGTTCACACTATTTCCTAGAAGCAATAAAACCACATAGCATGCTGACTCCACCCCATGTTATTATCTATTCAACCACTCCCGAAGTTTTGCATGCCATTACTCTACCCAATAATCCAAGGCAATAGTTTCCAACCACACTATGTCCTTGAATCTAAAATACATCGTAAAACATCAATCGTATGTCGTAAATCTGATTAGAAAGGAAAACTTTCGAAAATCCACATGTAAGTTTTTTTTTTTTTCTTTAACTCCTAACCATGTTCCAAGTCACTTCCCACATGCATGTGCATTTCTTCTTTAATATGCTTCGCGCTGACTTCCTGCTTGCCTCAATGTTTTGTTTTTCCTGAGCCTGTAGAGGAAATACTATTCTTGAAAAGCTATAATTAACTACTATAACTTTAAATTAGTAGCATGGTGGCGGCATGTTAATCGTTCGTCCTTTAGCTGTTGCACCGGAAAAATCGCGTGTTGTGCAGTGGATGCAAGATATTTACCGACCAAACGTATGCGAACGTTGCACATTTCCAAAGCTATTAGCACTTTTTTACTTAAAATGACTTTCATGATTTCTGTCCTACATTTTCGTTTTTATTGAGGTGATTTTTGCGATTGTTGATGACTGGTGCTTAGTTTCTGGATTGCCTAAGTGAAATTTAATTATATCAATTATATACAATGTGACAATTATTTTTCCACGCATAAAACGAACGAGTGTATCCCTTATAGCGCTAAGAAAGAATTTAGTTATCCTTCAGAACATTTTTAAATCCGTTTCCAACTTACTTTACACACTAGTGGAATGTATTCCTGGAACAGTCAAACCACTACTTAGAAGGCAACATATAATGCGCCGAAGATGTATAATAGAAAAACAGTTTTAATATATTCGACAAAGCTTCCCACATGTATACACTCCGGTTTTCGGGTCAATAAAAAGGTCAAATTCAATGGCTCTCCTGGATGATAACCACCAAAAATCATTTCAAACAATTAATTTGCTCGTCCTTCTAAATCCAAGGTTAAATTTTATTTGATTTCATTCTACAGTTTATGCTCTTCGCTCACTCTTCATGCCAAGTATGTTAACAGAAATCTGATAGACATGCTGGCGTCATAGATACCACGATATTGCCAAAGGAATGAGAATATATCATAGGATTCATGGTCGCAACAATAAAGGCTTTCAGATTTCATTTGATAGACATTTTTTCGGGTGTATATTTGATGGATCGCGAAATAAATTAGTAGATTTAGGATTGTTGTCTTTCTATTTGAGTCGTTAAATTATTAATAAAATCTATCTTTCAATACACTTTCACTTTTTGTTTGTACACTTTTAAAAATGGAGACTCTTTTATGGCTATTTACATCAGTACTTTATATAATATGAAACGAAATGTTAATAATAATATCCCCGTTGTAAATTCATATTATCAATATTTTTTAACGCTTGTACCCAATTGTCAACGCTGCAACAATTGAAGTCAACATTACACCTATACACAGAATCCTCATGTGCTAGACTTTGTCTTACCAAAGCGTAAGTACATGCAGCGCTGGCACTTCGAACAATCTCTCAATCTAATCTCATTCGTCTTTCAACCAACATAAGAGAATTTTCATATGAATTGGTAATTTTCCTCTCTGTTCTGCGTAAAACAAGAGCACCCCTTGCAAAGACTTAAACATAAATCGACTTGTGCTTTTTCTATCTCTGTCTAAAACAGCTCACCCGAGAGTGTTAGCGCTTTATGTACTTTCGCTATTATCTCACTATATGTTGATTTTCAGATACAATTCATAAAATAATCTGCATCCTTTCCAAAAGTATATTTATCACTGCGTTCGACTCGATCAAGCAATAATACAATGTCTCTCAGCTTGACTGATTTAGCCAGGACCGTGCGAAAAAAAGAATTAATGAAGCTGATACCGAAGAAACGAGTTGGAGATGGAAGTAAAGCTGTAATCTAACCCTAAATAATCCCATTTTCTTTTGACATCGGCTAGTGTTTCGTTGGTTTTTTTTTAAGGAATCTACGAACTGAAAATTCACGCCAGAACAATAACTGAATATGTCTCGCATTCATGAATATTTGAATTATATGTCCCTATATTCACGAATTTAGGCCAATTGGAAAAATATTATTTCCAACCGAGAAAATATCTAATTCGATGTCCTTCGTAGAAAAGTATGATTGCCTGAATGTGATTTGCATCTTGTTCAGACTATCTTCAAAACAAACAATCTTCATGCGATCTGGCTGCCTTTTCTACATGAGCGAACAATAACAATAAGAAATCTGATGGAGTACCGACGAAAATATTCGAATAATATTTTCCAATCGAAAAACTTTTTGTTTATTCAAGATAACGATTTTCTTGCATCTTTGAAGCAACAAAACAATCCATATCACTTCCAGCTACACGAACAACCCTTATTATCATAGGATACTAGACCGAAATGATTTATATGCGCAAATTTATCTTTATGCTCAATTATATTTTTCGTATCAGAAGCTTAAAAATTGGGTTTCCTTTTTGTGTGGACGGACAAAATCACTCAAAAATACACGAAACAATATACCAATTATGGAAAAAATCATCCTTTGATGAAATTTTAACAAGCGCACTAGTTGTTCCGAGGGTTCCTTCATCGTCATCATTTTAAAAAATGTCCGTGTGTTTGATTTAATCAGCTCTTTCCCTATTTATTTAAATTTTAAAAACCATGTGATGAATGAGATATTCAATTTTTGATGATGATTAAAAAGAGGTTAATGGAAAATAAGCGATGAGAAAATGAATTTAACAGTCATTTGGTTTTAATCACTTCATTAAAAAACACTAAAAATTTAAATCTTCAAAGTTTTTTGAAATTCGATTTCAATCTTAGAAAGGATTAAATTCTCAAACCGGTGGACAAAATATGGTTTTTCCAAACTGAATCCGCATATCCTTCAGATGGAACAAGTGAATAATGTTCAAGTTACGGTAGAAGTTGGAAACAAAAGACATATATATATTTTTATTTTTTTGTTTGTTTTTGATTTACAGGAAACATGTAGGATATTTACTAATGAAATCCATTCTGTATTACCCGCAGCCCGAAACTATATTTTTTTATGTGTTTGACCATGACCCTCATCAGTTTTCCTTCATCAGATTCGTAGCCGTCAAAAGTTAGTTCTCAGAACAACCTGATGTCCTCACCCACAGGAAAGCGTGGCCTAGCGGACATACGACAAAATTTTTTTATTAGATTCTGCGAAATAATGAAATTCTGCCGAAATTTACTAAACCGAACCAAGTACAAGTCATCATTGTACGCAACGTAACAAAAGGATGCTACCGGATTATGTACATCGATAACCATCCCTCATTTAAAACTATTTATCCTATAAAAATGAATATATTACGTATTTCTGTCCTTGAAAATCGAATTCATTTGAAAATCGAACCCAAAATTTTCGTGCCGATGAAATAATATACTAGTGTCTAACGAATATCTTGCGGTGAACTTAGTTTTACCATGGAAAACTATTAATTCTGGGACAGTTTTCATGGAAAATTGATTTACGCGGCAGTGTCTAGTTCTCGATCAAATCGTTTCAGCAACACAAACTCACGGAACTGCATTCTGCATCGCATGTTGCGCAAAGCGGACCCATTTTCGCGTACTTAAGCTGATACCGGATACACAGCGTAATTACATATAGCATAAACACTTCAAATAACTTCCTGAAATAACGGTATTTTCAATACTTCTCTCAACGCTTTTTCGTAAAAGCTTGAAATAAAATCGACTTGTGCTTTTTCTATCTCTGTCTGAAAGAAGTCATTCGAGAGTTTTAGCACTGTTTGCACTTATGCTATGCCTGGGAATCAAACTAGGTTATCGGGGAGGCGGGACAACAATCTTTGAGAAAGTAGCTTCTGAAGTTCATCCGTAGTAGCACTAACAGTGTAGATACTCGCTTCGTGCTACTGTCTTGTTATTCATCGACTGAAGGTATGATTTTCGCAACGCTGCTATACAAAATAATTGTATTTTGTCCATATGCCTCATCAGTAATATTTATCGTTGTACCCCTCCAGTTTCAAAACAATAAGGTCCGATTATTTCATTTATTGACAAAAAGTAATGGTGTTATATCTTTTAGTGCAAGACAACCAAACGCTCTCGTCATGTTTCTTGACAAACCCATTGAAACAGAAAGGATATTTTATAATTGATACTTTATACTTTATACTTCATACTTTATACTTTATACTTTATACTTTATACTTTATACTTTATACTTTATACTTTATACTTTATACTTTATACTTTATACTTTATACTTTATACTTTATACTTTATACTTTATACTTTATACTTTATACTTTATACTTTATACTTTATACTTTATACTTTTATACATTTAGATAAATTGGAGTCCTTGAAAATGATTTTAGAGCTGTATAACTACAAATACAATATAAAGGATTTTATGGAAAACTTATACATATTGATCAGAATCATGTCTTAAATACTAACTTCCGCGGATAACTTATTTTTATTTCAATTTGGACGTAAGTTTATTTTTTCAATATCCTTTTCACTTCGTTTTCTTTACAGGTTCCTCGATAGAACGACTTTGCGAGATAACGGCAACCGATCCTCTCGGCTATCCACCACCTGATGGTCCATTAGCCGATCGTAGTGCCATGGTGCGAGCTGCTCGGGGTCTTCTCAGCTCAGTTACAAGAGTCCTCCTTCTAGCGGATATAGTAGTGGTTAAACAGTTGCTTGTAGCTAAGGATAAGGTAGCGAAATCATTAGGTAGACTTGAAGCTGTTGCAAGTTTCACGGAATTCGTCAAAGCTTTTTCTGTCTTCGGTGCTGAAATGGTTGAACTCGCGCATGTAACAGGCGATCGACAGAATGATCTGAAAGATGAACGACGAAGAGCACAAATGAGCGCTGCCCGACAAGTCCTGGAACGATCGACAATGATGCTTCTCACCTCGTCGAAAGCATGCCTAAGACATCCCGACTGTAATAATTCACGGGAAAATCGTGATACCGTTTTCTGCCAAATGCGTCGTGCAATGGATCTTATTCACTATGTTGTCAAGGATGGTGTCCTTGAATCATCCTCAGCATCCGAGCGACTGTCTCCACGTGGCCAAATATCGTCTGACTGGGACTCGGAGAGAGCGACAGCTTATACGGCGTTACGAAATTTCACGCGTCTCATGGAAATGTATAGGCCGCGATACGACAATTTCCCGCCTGTTGATCGACCAAATAACGCCAACTCAATCAGCCCCAAATCGTTAGTGGCCGCGAATGCCAAGGACATATCAAATGGAAATGAGAGGAGAGGAGACTGCGGACCTGAGTTTGTGAGTAGCAGGCGTGAGCTTATGCGGAGTAATAGCGAGCGCGACAGACATTTAGCGCGAAATAAAGGACGATCCTACATGAGTCTTGATCGTGAAGTTTCCGGGAGTGCGATGATGCGTATAGATCCGATAAATCAGGAGTTGTCTATTCTTAATGCCGAATCGCGTGAACATCTTATGATAGCTTTAGATAAAGTAATCGAGAAAACACAAGACTTCACCGACTCTGCATACACCAGTCACGAAAATCGTGAGAATATCCTTCTTCTTTGCGATCGGTGCCGCCTCGAACTGAATCAGTGTCTCCGAATAGCTGTAAGTATGGAACAATACACGAATCCTACATACGATCTGGATACGGCAATCGATAGCGTGATTGCAGCCGCTCACGATCTTTCGCAGCAACTGGCGCTCTCTGTCGGCGACCAATCGCCCGAACTGAATCACGTGATAAAGCTAGGAATTGACCTAGTGAATAATTTTCGCACGATAGCTGTTAAAATGGAATTGGATCGTTTGCAAGAATGCGCAGATCGTTTCCACGATTGTATCGATCATATCCTTGAGATATGCAAACTACTAAGGCATATTGCCCTGACTGAAACCCTGCAAGTACAAGCGAAATTCACCGAGATTAATTTAAGAATATACGGACCGCAAGTGATAACCGCTGCCCGTGCCCTCTCATCGAATCCTTCGAGTAAAATTGCCAAAGAAAATTTAGAGGTGTTTGTTGATATGTGGCAGTGGTTGGCCAGTGATGTCACATCAATATCCAAGGATATAATTGATTTGGCACAAAATCAAACGAAACCCGATCGGTTGGAGTATTTAAGTTTACCCCGGCCAGGAGTAAGTACAATTTTTAACCATTTATCCGCCTAACTCTAGATTTAATAAAAATTTTATTATAGAAGCACGGTACAACATCCAAGCCTCTGAAGCCATCCAGACTTGATCAAGAGGAGCAGGAGAAAATCGCTAAATCAGGGTTGGAGATGAAAATGCTCACGAATGAAATGGATGCCGAGACTGATAAATGGAATGGGGAGTCCGATGAAAACAATGACATTGTGAAACGTGCAAAGAATATGTCAGCAATGGCTTTTTCAATGTACCAATTCACAAAAGGCGAGGGAACATTGCGAACAACGCAGGATTTATTCACTCAAGCTGAATATTTCGCGGAAGAAGCTAATCGATTATACAAAGTTGTGCGACAGTTCTCATATCAGGTGAACAAATTTATAAAAATTTTTTTATCTAATATAGCTTTGTATCTGCTCATCTACCATGGGATCTTAATTGAATTTAAATTTATTTTTCCTTTTTTCGTTAATGTCCGTAAAAATTTTCTGTATCACTTTTGACGGTTTGAATGAGAACACTTCCGAAGGGAGTTTTCATACAGAACTCTTTATCCCCTTGCCACAATTTTTAATTTTTCACAGTAGGTAGCATCGACAAAATGTTTCGACAGGCGTTCTTATCAGAATCATAATGTAATTAAACATTATGGTACACATGTGATGTCATCTGCACCGCCCTTGACAACCAAATGTAACCTGCTTCTAGGATTACAAGCTACTGAGGAATATCCACTTGGACCTCAATCACACAATCGCAGATTTTTGTAGAATCTAATGAGGGTGCAGGCGCTGACCTACCATTACAAGCAATTCAAAAACGATCACTTTTGGCCATATTGGACCCATACTAGACCCTCTTTTACACAAATTTAAAAAGTGGTGCGCAAACCATCACATATTTTTGAGAAGGCTTCAGGCAAAGGATTATGCACTGTAGTTGTAATAAAAAACAAAAGACGAACTGCATAGATAGCCACTTGACCACCATATCGGATTGATATGGATGGTCAACCAAGGTACGCTCACGCTCAGGTGACCTACAATGTTCCCACGATCTGGTTCCCTACGATGATTTACCAAAGAAAGAAACTGGTCGGAGATAGCATTTTTTACCTTTTTGCTCTATTCCAAATCAAGCGAGAGTTAAAGAAAATCATTGCTCCAGGATTTATTGGCTAGGTCACTAGCCGATCTATTTCAGAGTGATTGACATTGAACGTACCCTTCTGTTCTATCCTTCTCATCAAGATATATAATGAAGTTGAAGACCATAAATCCATCTACTGTATGCAGCCAATATGCCATTTTGTCCGACAGGACCACTTGGGATCTCTGTCCAATTTCCGATGATCCCCAAGTCCTTTTTATTGATAAGCAGAGTGTAGCCTTCGATTTAATCTTTTGACGAGATGTTTATCTTTATCTTTTGACATTTTTGAACCGTTAGAATGTTTACCACTTTTCGTTTTGTACGTTCCCTTAAGTCAAGATCAGGATAATTTGTTAATCTTGACGGATCCCAAGTATATGAACGTAATTTAAACATACACCATTCAATTCACAATTTCATTTCCAGGCATCATTATCTAAGTTAGACCGAATTAAGGTATCCCAATGTTTAATATTTTTGGAGAGAAATCGATAGAGTTTAACTTGAATAACATAACCGAAAACATCCAGAACACATTACTGGGCAGTGATACCAAATTCGAAGGTGACTCCCTCCAATCGGATCAATCCTACCGTAACAAACGTTACTTCCCAATGAAATCAATGAGGAATATTAAAACAATATTTCAAACAATAACTCTAAACTCCTTTCAAATAAGCTCCTGTCACCTTCTTCAGTTGAGAATCGAATTTCTACTTAATTCTTTTCTGCGAAAATCTGTCCATTCATACTGTGTAAGCATCTCATAATTAGTTCTTGTTTGATAACCGCAAAAGGTTAAACTATGTTTAAAATAATTGACAAAAAAAACCATAACCACGAACCCGCTAGTAGCCTCTTACTTAGTGGAAACACAGTTGCAGTCCTTAAAGCCAGTTCGCGTGCATATAAGGATCATTTTCAATTCATTACAAATGCAGCTCCCTGCAGAAGTTAATTTCCAATATAAGGCCGCTAAATTCACTCAAAATGAACCCTATTGTAACCCTAAAGATTTAGGTTATTTCTACTCGTATTGTTTATAACGATGGTAGTCTTCCAATAGAACCATTGGGAGAAAAATACGAGCTCATTGGGCTATTGATTTTGATACTAAGCAAACTTTCACTAATATCCTCATAATAGTGCCTGAACGTGTCTGGGTTTAGTTAAATTGCTTAGCAAACACAAGTGGCTTTATTTGCTCTCCGGCATTATTTATTGTTTATCATTTCGGCATTCTGGTTATCCCTTTATGTTATGGAACTTTTTTGATCCAATATTTTGATTAATTTATTTTGACTAATTTAATTTAATTTGATTTTGATAACTTTCAGAAGTGGATGGTATTACCTTCCACAGTTCGATTATAGCTTTCCCTGAAGTTTTGCTCTAAGATTTTTGTGCGATATTTACCATCACTGGAGACCGTTATGTGAAGTTGTAGGAAGTTCCTTTCGCTCAGTTTAACAGAGAGCTAGGAAATCGTCAAAAGGGTCGGAGACACAATAAGTGTTTTCGGACAATCCTCTTCGCGGACCATTTCCATTGGCTCTGTTTGACCGGACTCACCGTCACAATCAGCCAAAGCATCCCCTTCTGTAGTGGATAATTCATCCACATCTACATGGAAGCCCTCAGGAGGAACGTGTTGCAGTTACTTTCAACCACTCAAAAAAGAAATCCTTTTCTCTATCCACCGAAAAGTGAAAGTGAATCCAAAAAGCCAAATCCAGAATGTGAAAGCAGCTTTTGTCGCGAACAGGTCCTTCTCCGCTTCCGCGTCAACCATTCCCACTATTTCTAAGTCAGGGCTCAGATGTGAGATGAGTATTAGGGAATCCCAAAGCGGCGTACTAATTTTCTACTGAAGAGGGAATAAATATTTTTATAAAATATATCAAAAAAATATAATAAAATATATTTACCTTCTGCAAGGAATTAAGGGCTCTGGCCTTCGTTCACAAACTGAATACACAATATTTACATTCTAACTTTGTATAAAATTTTTATCAGCTCCTTGCCAGCCTCAGAAGGAATTTAAGGCCTCAATTCATCCATTGATAACATTTATTTCCTTGCGGGGGCTACGAAAACATGAAACTATTCATCCCAGATTGGCGTACACACGCGAATGCTTGGTGAACTCTATCCTTTAAAATTAAAATGGCCTATCAGGTAATCCTCTGTTCAGATAGCGTTTTTCTACGATCTGAGAAATGAACAAGATACAAAAAAAAACCTAATAAATTCTTGTTAAATGAACAATTCATATGGAAAGCTTAATTGTTTAGTATTTTTGGAATAAACATAAAAAATAGACTGTTGAACCCGGCATTAAAATCGAACAGGACAAAAACAAGAAACTGATTTTTGGGTGTCTACAGTGGTGTGCAAAATAATATTCAGACATAATTTTTGTTCTCCTATGAAAGCAGCATTTTATTTTCAATAACTGCATATTTTCTTGAATAACATGCATTTGAGAAAATTTACTAGGCATGAAATGTTGATGTTATTCATTGCAATAATCAAACAAAAAAAGTAATCATAAAAATCCAGTTAATTTTGAAAACATTTTCGATACTTGAATTTTTTCAAAGAGGCTATACATTTGCTCACTAAACTGGGCTCCAAATCCAGTCCAAGCTCAAACGTCTTGACAACGTCTCTCCTCTTTTGGAAAATCCTCTTAAAACTTAGCATTTAACAGCAGGCAAGTATTTAAGTGAAAGTTCAGATGACCTCTTTCCAGAATAATATTTGAATTATCCCGAACAATGATTCCCAGCTTCAAACACGATTTCTCTTTCAGTTTTTTCACAGAACTTCAAGTTAATAATTCTTTTTTCTTAAATTTCACTTTAAAATTATTATGAACACTTCCAGATATCCAGATATAAAATTCAAAATCTACTATCTAGATCTACTATCTACTATGTCCTAGAGAACTCTAAACTGTGACTGATAATTATTCACAGCTGCAACGCTCTCATTTTCAGCTATCTTTAACCTTGAATTTAGTGTGGTTGAAAGAACGAGACAAGTGGATAATTTAAACGGTTTTCTGAGATAACTCAAACAACATGTTCAGGCATGAAAATTCATTTCCAAGAAAAAATTTGGCAAAAAAGAAAACAGGTCTGAGTCTAAAGTTTTTTACAGCACCGTAAAACCAACAGGTTGGCCAATTCATGAGTATAAAACAAATTCTGAGTTTACCTTTGAATCGACCAGGCAGGTCGTTAGAGTTTAATAAAAAAATTTCATCCTTTTTTGATTTTGTTCGAAAGGGCACCTTATAAGCTCTATTTAATATTAATGCTGTACCTACACATTTAATAATTATTTTTGCAGGTGCCGGCAGGACAAAATAAGAAAGAGTTATTGGATCATTTAGATAAGGTGCCAACATACGTTCAAACTTTACAATTTACTGTTAAGGATCCGACTGTAGGTAAAGCAGCAACTTTCGTCAAAGTTGATCATGTCATCAAAGAAACAAAAAATCTTATGAATGTTATTAATAAGGTTGTTACAACATGTTTTGAATGTGCCAATAAGGTAAGTGATCATTGTCTCCATTGTGTAGCAACGACTTAAAAACATTTCACATATCACAAACACAGAAACAAAATAATTCACATGAAATCACACTTTTCCACCAACCTATCAAATGTTTTGCATATAGAGAACTTGTTTGTTTTAATTTTCTTTGCAAACTTTGTTGAAATTTGAAAAATTTAAATTTAAAAAAAAATCGTACATATTTGTTGTAACTCCAAATCAAAATTTGGATAAATTTGGCTATTTATTTTCAATACTGGTTTTAATGCAAATCTGGAATGTTTTTCTTCTCCAACACATTGTCAATGATTTAGATCTCTAATTTAGGTAAAATTTTAATATATTTTTTATTTTCTTACATGTATGCACAATTGTTGAATTTGTTTACAGAGTTTGTATTCTGAAATAGAATTTCTGTAGTTTCTATGTACAATAGTATAAATTGTGAATTTTTAGACAACTTTATCGTAATGTTTTGAGGATGTGTGTCTTTGGTTGAAAAATCGATTGATGGTTTAGCTTTCGGTGATTTAAGGGTTCTTGGAAACCAAAAACGCAACATAACGCTCCACTTTCGAGATAAAGATGTCTAATTTCTATTTCGAAAAAGTTAGTAGGTGACCTTCTGAAAATGACCCAACCGTATCTGATTGAAACATGTTGATTTGGCTCTGAAAATATTACTAAGAATAAAATTACAAATGGAATATTGAATAGAAACCAATATCTCGTAAGGAATAAAATAATCGTATGCATTAAATACCTGTCCCCCAAAATCACTTTTTATCAGACATAAACCAACTTTATTACATCTACTCAATATTTCACATCAGCTTGGTCCTTTCCCGTACTCTCCACCATGAAGCCATAATTCCGGCCTCAAATGAAAAAATTCCAATAACAGGACTGTTTACTCTGGGAGATTTAAACCTCCCTAAATGCCACATCATAAAATTTATCCCATAAAACCAGAATTTCATTTTCGGTTTTCATGCTAACATTGAACGAATCCGTAAATTTCCACTGTGCTGGCTTATCGGTTGCAGATGCTTCTACACTTATTCACATAGATAATATGTACGTTAAATGTATTCCGATGGAAGGACATGGTGGACTTCATCATATTGAAGTGGGTGTTAAAGTTGGCAATTTCGCCAACATGATGCGGAGATGCGGCACAGGTGCGACAAGTAAGGAATGGCGACTAAAAGCCGCATTTGCAGGATATCTGAGTGCTTGAATTCAGGATAATATCGAAATTTGCTCAAGGATAACAACATACAGAGTCAGACCATGTTGATGCAACTACACGTCTATCCTGGCTCGTTGCATATAAAAAATGGGACTTGGAAACTATAATTTACAAATTAATTTCATCTGAATGGGTACGAAATGATAGCGTCACTTTGCCTAGTTTTAATTGTTATTGTAAGTGTGGTATTATTATCTTTTTTGCTGAATATTGTATAACATTACAACGCTGATCGCTATATAATTCATTTCCATCGAATCCTTTTTTATTAACATCGTCTATTTCATTTGACGACATATTCTGCTATCTGCATCTGCTATTTGACTAAACCCAATCATCGACGGATCCGAGAATATCTCATATAAATGTGAAAATTATTCCTCAGTCACAACGAATTAAGATAGACATATTTTATGAGAGATCCACGCCGATCTCGCCACGCCGTTTAGCTAACCCGGCTTTTAAATCAACAACTCGCTGCTGTTCGAGTCATTTGAAAAACATGTCAAATATTTGGTCTTTCATTTGTCTGAACCTTAAATTGTAAGGCACAAATAAAACATGGGATGAAAAGTCCGAGAATTTTTCAATAGGTGGTGACCATTAGAAATAAACATAACTCATTCGAGACGCTCATCTGCCACTAGTTTGTGTATGAAGTTTCATGACATTTCGTTATTCGCTTAAACGCTACAGGCGTTTAAGTCAATAAAATGGAAAGACAGGAATAACGCGTCTTGATCAAACATTGTTTTTTAATGGTAAATACTTCTGAACAATCATTGCAATGCTTGTAGAAATGTTATCCTACATCTGAAACCTTTGATAACAACAGTTCATCGGCGGTTTAGTGAATTTAAAATGGTTCGTAAAAGCATTGAAGACGCAAATCGCTCTGGAAAGCCAAGATAAGCTACGAATGCAGAAAAACTAAAGCAAATGCATCGAGTCGTCTTGAATGATCGTAAAGTGAAGTCACGCTAGTTAGGTGAGGCCGTGCGCATTTTGAAAGAATGGGCAGGATAAATTTTGTACGATATTTTGGAGATGAAAAAGTTACCATAGCATTTGCTGACCATCGACCAAAAACAGCAGCGAGTTGTTGATTTAACAGCCAGGTTAACGTTGTTTCAGCATAACCGAGCGGACTTTTTCAAAGTTTTGTGACGATGGATGAAACATGAGTCCAATTCAATATGCCTGAGTCCAATATTGGCTGAAAAGCCAACCAAAGCGCCCAAAAAGGCAACGCTCGGCCGGGAAGCTTATGGCCTTTGTACTTTGGGATGCCCATGACTTAATCTTTATTGATTGCATGCAGAAGGGAAGAACAGTTTCAGAAGAGTACTATGCAGCGTTATTAGACAATCTGAACGACGAAAAACAAGAAAAACAAGACTTGGCCCCCAGCGACTATTATCTTCTCCCTAAACCTCAAACGGTGGTTCCAGGGAAAGAGATTCAGATCGAATGAAGAAATTATCACGTAACCCGAGGCGTATTTCGAAGCCACGCGCTGAGGGTCTTTGGAATAACATAAATATAAAATAATATTTATGGAAAATATAACCATAAAATTCTTGAGTGGTTGAGGTGGCTCTACATATCTTACGCATTATGCTGTGTAGTGGACTGTTGCTCCACAACAAAAACAGGATCTACATAGAAGACGCGCAAAACATGTGTGACACGACTGATTTCGCGAAGAGAGGAAACGATCGAGATTACCAAAAAACGGAAGAGAGGATCGCAGCATAGACCAAAGAAACAGATAAATTCGGCTATTCAGGTATTTACAGGTAGTTATAATTCACACAAAAACATGCATGTAAAGTGAAAGTTAAATAATGTTCGCAACATAAATCCAGAAAATTAAGGAAAATACTGATTAGAAGCGTACGGACTGAAGAGCGTTACAAATCATAGCAGAAATTTAAAAGCCGAAATCCAAATTAAAACCAGATGTGGGGAAGACACAATACCTTCCTATTTTCAGACTCACATATTCATTTTCATAGGAAAGATTTGCGCTCAATGCAATAAAAGCAAATCAAACCGACTCTCTACTCATCTCCACTCTCTCAACCAACCTATGTCGTTCGGTTTTCACTATTCTATCTTGGATCAGTTGGATTTATTTACAACGATTGCTATCGGTATCTCTTTCGACTTGGTGTCCCCCAAGAGTGTTAATGCTTTTTAGTGGTGACACTACGTTCACGGTACAAAAGTCCAATTGATTAATAGAACTAATGACAGATGGTGTTCCAAATTACATATAGGCAATTTTCGACCCTCGATCATCAATAAGTGACAAGAACGAGAGAAAAAACTCGCTCTAGCACTGAAATTTTTCGTTACACAAATCTTTTCACAGATATATCAAATTTTTTAAGAAAGACTGCAAAATGTATTTATTTATCATTTTATTTTTTGTACATACTCCGTAAAGCCTTTAAAAACTGGAAAAAATAGCTATGTATGCTATTCAAAGCCTAACATTTTTGCTGTGACATCATTCTACGTTTAGGTTTAGGTATACGTCCATTCGAATTAAGAAATATGTCTTGCAAAAATCAAATTCTCCCATCCCGAATCTTCCTCTATTTGGCCACATAACAAATGTTATCGCAACCCTTTAAATTATTACAAATTATAATCGTTGCCCTCCACACCCGCCACAAAACCCCAACGCATTGAAATACATAACCTATATTAAAAATTACATATGTGTACATATACACCACCACAACAATCAATATTTTAATTGCAACTACATGAAAACGAGATTTAAAAAATCATTCAACCATAACAAGCCGATAATAAACATGTAAGGATATAAATGCGAAAAAAATAGAGCAAGGTAAAGCGGAAATTATTACACTATATATTGTTATATCGTGTAAAACATATACTATCAGCGATGATATGCAGTTTAACACAGTGCATCCCTGGAAAGGATGAGAATTATGGGCACAAGGGAATCATTCGTTTAATGGTTTCGCATATAAGTTTTAGCGTAGTTGTTAACAACTGCAAGACTGCTTGGTACCATGCTATCACTGTTGCAACGAGCATTGAACGAGAACGAAGGATTGTTGATGATACCAGTAGCAAATGTTTGGCTGTAAATTATTCATAAATCAGGACAATACAAGTGCCAATCTTGCCATTTACGGAACAGGTTGACAGTTTATGCATATTCGCTATTCATGGGATAAACTCTTTATCAATTGGCGTTGATTGAATTGAGTTTTTCAATCCAACTATGTTAGTAATTAACACTGTCCTGTAAAATTACAAGTAATTGATTAAGAAGTGAAGAATTGTAACATACAAACAATTCAGGTGACAGATTGACCCGTCTCCTAGCAATCACATTGTTTTTCGTCAGCTTCCATAGAATTAAAGTTCCAATACCAACCGACCCCTTCCACCTGTATCCTGACATATGAAACATATGTTCACTGCAAGCGACTTTCCACCGATCCTTTGCCAATGGCTGCAATTGAGTGGATAAGTCCATCAGTAAAGTGATTCCGCCATCTCATGGACGCTATCTTTTCGGTGGATAGTTTCGAATACATGGATTTTTTCGTTCCACTTTTATAGGTCTTGATGTAGATCCAAAAAATTCCTTTCACTCCCCACCTACTGGGGCATCACGGTTTCAATCCTCTTATTCCAAACACGAAATTGCGTCCGAGTCTCGAATATATAATTTCCCAAAAAAGGATACATACTCCCTAGAATTAACGATTTGTGGAATAAAATTACATATAAATAGTGCATCCTTGGGCTAAAATAATACATAAATAGTAATTTTTATGATTTCTTGTATAAACTTATCTTATTAATCAACATTTACATGAGTACAAGAAAAGTATACATGCGGCAATAACAAAAAGTAAACTTTAAACACTGAATTTTCTGTCACTTCTAATGAAAACTTCAACTGCTGGTTCATAGGGGAATTTTTAAGATCTTGCTAACATTTTATCCGGATTATCCAATGGATTATTTCTTCTGAACTTCAGGGTCCAACAAACTTCAGGGTCTCTACACCAACAAATCATCTATGGTATTTAAGGCGGATGACTGGGGACATTATACAGCAACCACTCCTCTACAATTCTTGATGTATGTTTGGTATTTTGGTCTTGTTGCGATCACCATTATTCTTCCCAGTTTGAGTACAAATTGTTTTAAATTCCCTCCTAGTGTGTTCTAAGCCAAATCGATCCATTGTTGAATCTACAAAAGGCAAATCACCAACCCCAACCACCGAAATACTACCCTTTAGCATTATAGACTCAACCCCATGTTTCAGTTTTGGCACAATACTTTTAATATTCGGTTCGCCACAGTTCGCCATTCAATTTCGGCTCACTTTTCGTTTACCGTCATAAACAAACCATGTTGATAAATTTGCTTTCGTCACTAAATAAAACGTTATCCCAAAAGGATGCGCCATCATTTATGTGTAATTTAGCAAAGTCGATTTTTTCTTAATTTTTCGGGTCAGTAATCTAGGATTTATATTTAAATATCCTGGCTATACTTTGCACCATTTCCACGGCTATATTTTTCAGTTTCCCTTTACAGTCTTTATTATTTCACATTGAATACTTTTCTGACTTAACTGGTCATTGCATAGTTTCTTAATACAACCTGCACACTCACTTTAGATTTATCCACGATTTCCCCAATTTTACCTAACGATTTTCCATTTTTTCTCAATCCAACTATTTGCTAACGAATTTCAAATGAAATTTAATTAATTTTCGGATTCATATTTTTTTTTTCTTTAATGTAATTTAGGAGCAATACGATCACACACGATCTATGAAAACTACAGAGAAACGACCACTCCTGAATTGGATACAAATAATTCCCATTGTACCGTTACAAATTCTTAGAAAAATAGCACTCTTATCAATAGTTATACTTTTTCGTGTTGTCACACGTATACTTTTTTGGGTTGTTAAAACAACATTTTCATAATAATTAATTAATAAGTAAGAATTAAAATAAATTCTTTTCTTTATTCGCCGAATCATGTATTTTGTATATGAAATTTCATTCCGTAATGTATTATTAGTGAGAAGTCGCCATTTTCGGGGGGAATGTATGCTTTTTGGGGAAACTGTAGCATTCCAGATGCGCTACTGTGCCCGGTTCTAGATAATTCAAATCATTTTTCTAGACGAATCGTTGATTTTCTTACGTTAACTAATATAGTAACTTAGCCACTATGGGTAAGCATCGTATAAGTTGGTTCACATTTCTGGGTCTGCTTTGACACCTTGATCTAAGACTATGCGTTCTACCTAGTTGTAGTATTGAGCTATAGCACTGTAGTACAAATTTTGTAGTACTAAGTTTTAGGTTCACTGCACGAGACCTGGTCAATGCTTCCCTGATGTTTTCCACTTACTTGTTATGCGGTCGTCATGTGACAATAATGTCGTCTAGATAGACCAGCACAAACAACCTAAGAGGCATTCCACCTAATATAATAATATTAGCATAATTCGAATAGCAACACCGCGAATCGACACAGTTCTGATCCCTCGGAAAACGCCATGTTATTTGAGAATTTTGGATTCAATCGTCCATGATAGAGGACGAACACCGCAATTAAATGCTTATTTGCATCTGACTCTGTTTGTCCCGGGTGGTCAAACTTTCTCCAATTATAGGGTTTCAGAGACCCGGTGTCATCATTTACTTTATAGCGTAAGGAATGGTTGATCAGGTTCATCGTCCATTAGTACTTACGTACAGCTTTCAGATGACTTAAGAAAGTTAGTTTATTCAGCGACAGCTGAGTGACAGTTCTCACATCGGTAGACATCATGATAATTTCGGTATTCTTTCACTGCCACATTGACCAGAGCCTATCTATTCTTATACAGGAAGATTATTCCGGGGATGCATGTGTCAGTGAAGTCTGTAATCCAGAACTGATATTCGAACACTAAGCTTCTAATTCCAGCGTTTCTTGAGACTTTACAATGGGGGTGGAGCCATTGTGCCGTTGTGAAACTTGTAATCTCAATTTCAGTTCTCCACGAGTTAAGGTCGCAAGACCAATCTGGTTGCTCTTCTTCTGCTGTTGTTAAACAGCTTGCAGGAAAAACTGTTCAATTTAACTAAAGCTCATTTTAACAAGGAGAATGTATCCAACGGCCATTTTACCAATGGTATTTTTACCGTTTTACCAACGGTAATGTTCACCATTGTTTTATTTTGACACGCGAACGAGACTTCTGGAGGCCGTTTTT
Organism: Stratiomys singularior; assembly: GCA_954870665.1. Classification (NCBI taxonomy): domain Eukaryota; kingdom Metazoa; phylum Arthropoda; class Insecta; order Diptera; family Stratiomyidae; genus Stratiomys; species Stratiomys singularior. The sequence continues at coordinate 21,763,079 of OX940881.1, read as the reverse complement.
CTGTCAGCATACCACTAGTTTATGAAATATGTTTGTTAATGAATTCGCAGGGGCAAAACTTACCAGGACAGTGAATATCGAATTATTACTTCAACACGAAATTTTAACATCGAGGTTCAAAATTCATCTAAAGAAAAAATTTTAAGTGCAGTGAACTGGAACAGAAAAAGAAGGATCGTTGTTTGAATTATAAACTTGCCTAATTGCTTGCAAATAACTACAACACAGTTTGTAAAACGTAAGATTCAGATAAATATCAGATAAATTCAGGAAAAATTGAAACTTGTTTTAATCAAACGCCTCCCATGGATCTCATTTTCAAATGTCCTGATTCTGCGATCTCATTTTTAATTTTTAATAAAGTGGTTATTTGTGGTGGCCATCACTTTCCTTCGAAAACGCAAATTAACAAAGTTCAGTTCCGATAAAACTAGTAGCAGTGACGAATCTCAAGTCTACTTTGCTTTGATTTAATACCTTCAGATGAGCAATCAAAATAAAGCGTGATACTTACCAAATCACCTTCACTGGGGTGAGCATAAACGAGAAAACTTCAAATTACCTTAATACCTGGTTCGGAAATTGCTATACCAGCCACTTTTATAACACGTATGCCTTATACCTTGGCTGAGAACAATTAACCGAAACTCAAAAGCTAAAAACTAAATGTAATGAAAAAACTTGTAAAAACAGAGATTTTATCAATTATTTAGAAGCTTATTTAGCGTCATAGTATTGAATGGTAGTGTTTTTTTTCTGTAAAAATTGTCATAGAATTGTTCTGAAAACTGAAAAACTACTTAAGTCTGAACAGCAAATAAAACCTTAGCAAATTAAACCTATTGCTATGCTGAATTATTGAAATAATATTTCATTGGAGCCCCAGCTTGAAAAAGTAAATTTGCGTCACTACTGCATCCCCTAAAATTAATATTTTAACTTTTTACTACATCCCCACTGGGATCAATACCAGCTACACTCCGTTAACTTTCACAGCATTTTTTCCTGAAGAAAGTTCAACTGTCGCATCGTCCTTATTCTCTCCTTTTATTATTTTCCGTTTTTTTTTTATTTCTTTCCATACATTACCAGTTAAGTTAATTTTTTTCCCTTTTTTGTGCCAAAAAGCGAATTTCACCCTGTTCAAGTTGCATTATTTAAGTTTGTTATTTTACTCTTAGTCGTCATAAACTTTTAAATTCAATGTTTATCGAAACAAGGAAAACAAATTTATTTCTTTTGCTTTTTTGCAGCATTCGTTATGTATGCCCCAACAAATTCAATTTAATAAAAAACAATCGAATTAATTTACAAATGAAAGAAATTCCAAACAAATGGCTATTGTATAGCAGATATACAGATACAAATAGCAAAAAGTCCTTCCCTATTCATTTCAATATAAATACGAAAAAAAAAACACAAAGAAGGCGAACCCATGAGGTAAATAGACAGAGATAAGGGATAGGTTTGCATTCATGGTGTGATTAACTACTGACTAATTTATTGTCCTAAGACTTTGTTGTTATTGTTATTCGATTTAATATTATTGATTGTGCTATATTAGTTAATGGCGGTCTACTTACAACTAATAAGATTATTTATTCCATTTTAATCAAAAAACAATCGTATGAAATGAACTTGAATAATATATAAAACTTTGACAGGATTACAATAGAAAAAAAATCAATTCAAATAGGATTTCGTAACCTTTACTTTACTCTTTATTCACTTACTGCCCTTGTTTGAACATCTGCTTCTGAGAATTGAGAATTGGCGAATTGTATGAAACGAAAATGCCGAATTGAGATTGATGCAAGAAAACTATATAATACTTTATTAAATTAATGTCACAAATGTCCCTTAACTTGTGATGCGACCTCGACTTAGTGTAAATTAAGAAGAAAGAACAATGCGCACACGTCACTCGACATAAATGTACAGTTCGGGTCGAAAATTATTTGTCATGTTCAGTCTAGATCAACAGTGGCGCTACTGATTTATTAAACATCATCTGGGGAATAAAGGAAAAATTACAAGGAATTTTAGATAAACATGGATAAGTTATGCACAATTCAAAGTTCTATGTTCTCTCTCAAAGTTCCGACCAAATGGGTTTTTGTCCAGCATGTTTTTAAAAGTCACACTCATGTAAAAGTTATCAGTGGACACAGCAACACTTCCTTCGTTTAGTAAATTATTGGCCAAACGAAACATAACACTATCTGGAATTGACGTTCAATTATCCTTCAACTTGCGTTATTTTCCTCGTATTAGCGGTCAATCTGCGTGATCCACACTGCCGTTTTCATCCGAACTTTAATCGCTTGGCAGTCGATAATCGGTAATGGGTTCAACAGCAGTAAAGACTATTCTTGTTGAAGGCTTTTTGCCATTGTTCGATTTAATGTTGACTTTTTTGTTAACTTTTTTACCGTTACCTTTCATGTTTCAAAATATTCGGAACTGATGAAGAAAAACTTACGTTTTATCACTATTCTATTCGAAATCTTTATCACGTACACTGTCATCATAATCTTCATCCAATAACAAGTCTTCTAACATTTTCTGTAAACGTTCTTTATGCCACTCATAATACATTCATGCTGACTACTGACAAAAGACACCCTAACTGGTCTCCTGAACACACACAGGTGTGGACACAGGTGTGGACACAGGTGTAGAGAGTCACGAGAGAACTTTTTCTGTCAACTTTCTTGTTGACTCTAATACGACATATTTAGTAAGAATATCAACTAAAAATTGACATATTAACTAATCTCCAACTAAACCAAACGTTTACTGAATTCACAAAGTGCGCAGCAGTTTCAAATTCGCGAATTTGAAACTGCGAGAGAATACCGTTATTTAGGTAAAGATAATCTTTCAGTACACGAAAACAACATTGAGACGCCCATGAAGTCTCCAACGCGCAAACGTCTCTAACACTCTTCCTTTACAATTGAATTTTGGACCAGCTTAGGTGAAATTTAGATGCTTTGAGTTCTCAGCGACTCACGAATTTTGTGGCCACCATGACTAAAGAATCAATAAGTTTTCACTTGGAACACTTGTCACTGACTATCTTTTCAGCTAAACAATAAACTTTTTCTTGCACAAATGTAACTCACCAAGAAATTGACGATGTGTCAGAAGTTATCACTGCCAAGAGCATCGTATTTACGATTATCTACGATGATCTTGTCATTGCGTCGTTTAAGCCTACTTATGATCTAATATGTATGAGTGCGAGTAAAAACTCGCGAGTTATCGGTAGACTTTTTTTTAAAGATATTGACAGATTCATTTTGAAACTTCGTTTATCTATGAGAGCTACTTAAAGGCAATAACTGAACGAATAAACATAGTTTATAAATCACAAACAGGAGTATCAGCATAAAAATTCTATAATTTTTGTGACTTTTATTTGAATACAAAACTCATCACGAAGAAAATAAAATAATATGAGGTTTTAATGTGCACGACAAATTGTATTCATTTCGAGTCAAACAATACTGCACCAAATCTGTGACGAATACTGCAGAATTCAGACAAAGTTACTGTGACACAAACCAAATTTGAAATTATTTATCTCAAAGTGCTGAATAACTATATAATCAATTCGGTAGATTATCTAGAAAATTTTTTGTGACCATGATTGTGAAATTCAGAAAGGATCGGCGCTGATACTTTTAGTTTGGCGTTTGTAGTTTGGCAGTAGGACTTGTTATACATACAGGAATCTCACCCCGATAAGGAGACTTTATGTATTGACTATATATTGACTATAGACTATATGTTCTTGAACCTGAAGTTAGCCGACAATCACAAAGGGCAGGACCACAACTAAAAAGGGATTAAGGAGAAACGAAGCGATGTAACAGCCTTAACTTAAGTGGAAGTATAATAAAGTTAGAAATAGATTTACGAACCTGCGCATCTAGGAAAAATTAAATGAAATCAGGATATAAACTTCGCAGGAAAGAAACTGTGATGAGTGTTGTCTACGATGACTTTCAGGGGAAACAGGGGATTTGATGACGAGAACTTTCAGAAAAACATGGGATATAATGAAATATAATTGTAGCAACTATGCGACCAAGATGAAAGCTACATTAAAGAAATCTTGTCAACACGTGACTAGCATGTATTCTTATCTTATGACAAACTAAGTAAATGCAGTGATTTATTTATGCAAACAACATCGAAATTTAATAGAGAAAACATGCAACACATTTTGACCTGTGTCATACACACATCGATACAATGAATTTCAAATCGGAGAACATAGATCCTGAGCCTTCCAATCTGAGGGTCACGAAAATCAGAACTCACGCTTAGAGTATTTCTGTTTCTTTTTAACTTTCACTTACACTACTGATCAGTACTGATACTAAGTACAAAATCATATGAATGGGCCTCCTCAAGATATTTTCAAGTTGGTACAGCCATAGAGTAACGACAAACAGCGCCAATACTTCAAACAAACTCCCGACGTGACGGTGTTAAGCCACAAAAATTGGAAATTTATTTCAATTTGCATATTCCCTTTCAATATGCGTGAAACAAGAATAACTCTTTCGAAACTTTTGCAGATAACGCAATGCAATCTGCAAAAGATTGCATTGCGGTTTTCTATCTCTGTCTATTTGTGGTTTTCTATCTTCGTCTCAAAGAAGCTGCCGGAGAGTGTTAGCGCTGTTTGGACTTACTCTATGATATAGCTATTCATTTCTAGACGCTAGTCATAATAGCTTGTATTTCTTTCAATATCTGCTTTGGCATTGTCTATACCTGTAGTGAGAACAACATTATCTAGCATCACGACCTACCATTTCGTTCGATCAATATCAATTCAGATCTACTTAAACCTTGCGTTAATATTTCAAGGGATTTCAAAAAAGACCCAGCGTTATCAGCATCTTTACTGTGTTAGAATCTGATACCGACAGTGTTTGATGAATTTATCTAACACAAATAGTTGCTCGCAAGACGACACAGAAGTAAGCTCCCCCCTTAACTCCTTAAATTACAAAAATATCAACAACAAAAACTGTTAATAATGCAGAACATTTTTAACTTTTCCTTAGATGACGTATCTACCAACGTGCTATTTCAGAGATTCAATTGTATAAGAAATTAGAGTAGCAGCGTAACAAAAAACCAACTTCTTTCTACTGAAACGATAGATCTAGTTCAAATGATAGATAATAATTGTTCAATACAAACTATAATAATGATTGTTTTAATATTAATAACAATAATAATAATAATAATTGCATGACTTTTGTAAATACAGAAATGTAAGAAGGATGTTATTGATGTATACCTGGTAAGAGTAATGCTTTTCTCTATTATAAATACATATGGCTTGGCGACAGTATAACAGTGCATCCTTTATATTAAACAGCATTTGTCATAAATTTTATTGGTCTTGATTGTTATATCCTGCTGAAATTGGGTGGCCTTTATCTTTATATATAAATAGAATATATTTAGATAATAATATTATTGGAGATCATTGTAGTTTGTCCTTTATTTGAATTTAATTTTGCATGAAGTAGTTCTCATTATTATTATTAGCGGTAATTAATATCTTCATAATATTATTTTGTTATAAACAAAACAAAAAACTATCTACTTGCTAAGCTAACACTTAAACACTGAAAACGTAATATTGCTTAGACTTGTAAAGTAATCCTTATGACCAATACCAGCATTTTTACTAATATTCAAATTTATGATTTCAGTACAAACTGGACTTTAGCGGACTAAGCGGTCGTACAGTGTCTGGTTCATCACGTGATGATGATAGTGGACCCGGAGCAATTGGCGATTCAAAAGGATCAACGACAAGTACGGAAGGGAGCATGTGACAGTACGGGATGGCTCGAAGAGCCAAAGGTGATGCGAGACGGACACGTGTATCGTTTCTACTATTTTAACAATAGTAAAGCAAGTAGAAATTGTGCACAAAATCAAAACGAAGCGACAAATAAAGCAACAATACAGCCGACAGATAAATATTCTACCCCTACTGCTATTTCTATTACTGCTGCAATACAACAACAACAACAACAAAAAACAAACGAAACAATCATGGACGCATTATAAAGGAATATTTTCAACTATCCTTATGTATATTAGTAAGAAAAATGTAATGAAAATATTTTTTTACAGTTTCGCCCTGAAAAATGACAAAGGAACCAATTAATTTTATACTTTAAAATTATTTATATTTCGAAATTCCTCAAGACCACACATTTTCTATTACCTAAAACAATCTTTGACTTACAATCATTAAACTAAATTAGTTGAATTTTTAGTCTTTTTTTAGATTCAAGCCAAACCTAATATATTTAGAATTTATGAAGTCTTAAAGCTTCACCAGTAATTAGTTAGATTTATTGCAAAATCAACTTGTAGTCCTAATCCACAAAAGAAAAGCCCAAAAGTCTCTTTCTAATCAATTTCCTTTTCTTCTTCTCAGTAGAAAAGCATTCATGTTTCCAATTAAAGTTAAAATAAAAGCATGAAGAAAAAAAAAATCACATGAGTGTCAAGAAATCTATTTAATAGACCTAGTCTTCCACATCGAATAAAGATTAAAAATTTTCATACTCAAGAGTCGTCGCGGAAAATCAATTTGAGATTTCGAACAACAACTACGGAGTTTTATCATCTTTGAATATTATCTATTCTAAATGCAATTCGTAGGCCGCATATGTAGAAAGCTGGCAAAGTTAGTGGGTCAAGCTTGAAATAAATATAAACTCTATACAAGTAATCAGTATTCTGTTGAAACAAAGCAAAGGAACTGTCTCCTTTCGACAGCATTTCAATTGAATTTTTTGCAAAACTATAGCAAAAGTAAAACACCAAAAACAAAAAACAACCAAAACAGTGAAAATAATACACATAGAGGTGACAAAATTTATTCTATATACATTTAAAAATGCTGCAATGTTGATAATAAATAAAATCAGGTTGTATCGGTAAATTATATGCAAACAAGGATAAACGTAAAATAGAAAGAAACGTAAAAAATACTATAAATTTAAATTAAATGGGAAATAGTTCGATGAAGAAAATGTTTAAACAAATTTAAAGGGCGCCGCAATAGTCAGAAATTTGTTTTCAGTTACAAATATATTAACAAACAATCATGTGTTTATCTTCGTATATCATTTTGAGTGTAAAATGAGCTATCGTATAAGGCTTTCTGATCAAGCTAAAGTGAAGTGCTTTAAAATATGCATATGATGCCGTCAAACGAAATATGCAAAACTCAAAGACATATGTGTATGCATAGAAAACTAGATACAAATGCAAATAAAAGAAAAATTTAAAAATTTAAAGCTATTTTCGGTTTAAATGAACAACATAAGTGATGAATGGCGAAACATTCAAGTATTAAAATTTATTCAACCTCATAGTCTTACAAATCAAACAGGAAAGCAAGGCAAAACAACTGAATGTAGAGTTTCATCTCACCATTACTTAGAAAATTTCGTATTTATTGTATGAATAACTAATGGAGTAAGTCTTCAAAGGAGAATGATCAAATTTCAAGTTGTTTATTTTTTTTTTTCGTCGTCATCTACTGTAAATAATTCATGTTCAAGTTAAGATAAAATTCTTTTTCAAGTATACATAAAACGTTTGTAGAATTTAAATACGAAAATTATTAAATTATTTTAATAGAATTCGAAATTATACATTGGCGAATCATTTATTTTGTATTAAAGAAAATATTTCTTTTTTGATTCTCATTCAATAAATATAAGATGGTGGACTAAACAAACTTTAGACTTTTTTAAGTTCTTTTAAACATTTGACACAAACAAAAACAGCAATCGCGATTTTTTGAAGTTTGGCACTTCATATTATTTATTTTCCTTGATTGGTTAAAATGTTCTCAAATAAATTATTTCCAGTCTGCCAAAAACTGTGAACCTTGATAAACAAAGGAAAAAACGGAGTTACTTTTGATAAATGTCTATCTTCATTCGCTATTTTAACTATTTAAATAATAACAGACAGATTCGAACGTTTCGAAAACAATCTATTCTCTACGTCGTCGGAGCCATTTTACAAGTTTTGCTAAACGAGATCGCTTCGATGATGATTTCTGTATTTCAAAAAAAATTTAATGCAGGAATTAAGGTAGAAATATACTCACAGACATAAATAACAACCTATGATTGAACCTAGCTATAATTCCGACAGTTTTTAGATATTGTCAATTAAAAAATAATCCAAAATTTTTTCCAAAAACCAATTTTTTCAACATTTTTTTGATTGATTATTTAGATTTTTTATCTATTTTTTTTTAAGTGACAAAAAGATCTTTTTTGTCACCTACTTAAAACAAAAAAGTGTTACTGCTTCAAATTCATAGCAGCTTATTTACAAGACCATCCATGGCATTCCTATTGTCCATCAGAAGGATGCTGCGCCAATCCTTTAACACAGCCACCATTGGCGCTTCTAGGGATCTTCTAGGGCGTCACTGGTATTCATCAGCGAATATGTCTTTTATGGTTGCCTTAAATGTGCACGATGTCCCTAAAAGTGTGACTACACGCTGCCCGTGATAAAGTTTGAATAACGTCATCATTAAGGCATTGTGTCACATATATATCTAACGACATACATATATATATATCCATCGTAAAAAGCCTAAAATTGTCATTCATATTTTTATAATATTTAATATAATATTTTTTCCAATAAATGGAGCGAGGATAGGACATGGTTTTGGAGAACATCTAGAACGTAGCTCTGATCGTTCATTCTGCCCCCATCAAAGATTAAAAAATCAACACATGTCTAATAAACCTTCTCGAAACGTGCCTGATTCGCCATAATAACCCTTTTTTCGGATATAGTGCAAGGAGCAAACTTTACGTTTGTAGACACGGTGTATAACCTAACTGTTCCCTTTGATTATACCAATCCACACTCCCCTCCCCTAACAAAGATAGCACGTCTGAACAATTTCACTTTATTTGCTACACTAGGGAAAATAAGTCAGTAAGATGTTCTACAAATTGAAAAATAAACAAAATCTACATTTTCGCTTGAAAATAATGGAGGTTTTCTCAAAATTTGAGATTTTACGGCAAATTTAATGATTTTTAGGTGCGTCTAAAATATATATAGCACACCTAAAATACAAACATGCTTTTTGGTGGAAAAATTTACATATATTTTGATGCCGTTTTGAGCACAAAATTTAATTATTGCATTTTTCAACTTTTCCATAGTTGTATATTGCTTTCTTTCGACGTAAACTAGTCGAGCGAGCTGTCCCCAACAATTTTCGATTGATCGTGATGATCGTGCTGATCGTGATGATCGTGATGATTTCGGGTGATCGTGCTGACCAAGCGTGAAGTTCGATTTCTTATTCTTCAAAAAAAATACACCTTCCTGATTAATTTCACCTTTCTCAGACATATTATCCTGTGGAATAAGCAGCATTTGAAATAGTCGAAAGACCATCAGATATTTGTTGTTCCAATAGCTGTGCATACTTTACAGCGAAAAGCTGACACTTTCTGACAGTTTTCTTCTAATAAAAACTACGGTCACTTGCTCAATCATTTCTGACCAGAAAAAAACGTTGTCAAACTCCGAGAGCAGTCCCCAACGACATGTTGGGACGTTGCTGACGATGAGGAGGTTTTTTTTCGAGGAAAAGTACTCGGAAATGGTCTCTGGATGCATCAGCGAGCCTTCTGATATTGTCCAATGGTTCGAGGTTCATGAAGGTTTGGCGCGAAGTGACGTTGACTGTACCCCAGCATCAATAAGAGCGAGACGGTCCTTTAGGTACCAATTGCATACAGTCACATTTTTATGGTTTCAAGTCTTTATAACACAAACTAAAGAACTGTCAAACCCTTGCTCAGAAATAAACAGAATTGTAAAAACGACTAATTCTTACAAAATCATTGCAACACAAATTTCAGGGACGAACTCGAGATTCTAACTGTTTATTTTTCTTCCTGTTAATCAACTCGATAAAAAAAGGCTCAATAAAACAGATTAAGGAGAGAGCAGGCGGTTAAGTGTGTTTGCGAATATATACAAACATTTTAATTTTAGACCTTTAATTATTTTAAAATTTATTTAAATTTTCTGCAAATCTCTTGTATCCTTAATTTTGTTCTTCCAAAAATTGTACACGATCGTTTTAATTTAGAATACAACAGATCAAAAACCTAAAGAAAAAAGAAAAGACCTAAAGAAAGAAGAAATAGTTTTAATTAAATTTGATGAGCAATAAGATAAGGTTTTATTTCACATTGTCTTTTTCTGATCATTTTTTAATGATTTCACGGAGTTGAAATTAAAAACAGAATAGATTTTATTTGTTTCTAGACAATGTTAAGTCAATAGAGCAAGTGAGAAAAATTAAAAATTTCAACAAAAAACTTAATTCAATAGGTTTTATTAAGACTACTTACTTTTATTACAATTTCTGTTCTGTTTTTCATTGATTATATAATTGTTTTGATGAATTCTTGTAATATACTTCCCCACTCCTCTTGCAAAGCCACTTTTATTCTGAAGATCCTGAACACAACCCATAAGGATATAAATAATAATTCAAGGCTCGTTTAAATAATGAAAAGCCACACGTATGGTATAACGTACAAAAAATTTTTTTTGGACTATATTTACAGCTCTAGAATTTTCTGGATGTATTTTGAACAGTCGAATCGCTTCAATCAGGTTTTAATATCATCTCAAGATAGATTTTTCTTTATTACTTCCCGAGTGGTTTTTCGTCCTGGTTTTATCGAGGTAAAACGTCTCTTTTTATAGGTGCGTCTTTTAAGCAACTTTCTAGTGGTACCTTTCACGGTTCCTTGGTAAAAAGGTATAATATTCACTGGTGATGATATTTCGCTAGTTAAGGTCCCTTTTCAAGCCTAAAATACCGAGGCTGTAACCTTTCAAGCTGATTGTTGTACTATCGGGCGATATAAAGGAGGCACAGCAGTTGCTGTCAACTCAGATGGCGATTCCAGAGCGAAGTTATGCACCATGTTTCATCCATTGTCACATACCGAAGCAAAAGTTCTGATTTGCTACGTTTAAACATGGCCAACAACTGCTCAAAATCATCAACACGTTTTTTTTTTTGTCAACAGTGAGCAAACTTGACGCCCACTTTAAACAGAACATATTTCTCGTGGACAAACACTCATGCAATATAAAATTGACACGTTCTTTTGATATCTTTACGATGTCAGTGAATTCCCTGAACTTCACTTTTCGATCATTCAAAACGATTTTGCGGATTTTTCGTATCTTATCCGCCTTATTTGGACATCAGCTGTGGTTTGGTTCACCGTTTGAAGTAAAAATAACAACGCTTTATTGTTGTTTCAAATGGAGCGGAGTCCCTACAATACTTTTCAAGCCATTAGTTCGCTTGAATGAAGCCAAGTATTTTTTCCCATCGAAAAGCAATGTAAAATTAAAGCACAAAATGGTTTTTGATCCATTGTTTTGAAAATAACAAAAGTAGCGTCACTCTTCGCACAATAACTCACAGCCTAATAAACAGAATGTCATGTAAGTTCAATAGTTGTCTTTTGAAGTTTTGAAATAACTTAGAATGTGGTGAATGCAACAAATACGCGCCATCGAAACGTGAAGAGCGGGACATTTCAGTCCATGTGTTGGCACTATTAATTTTAATTTTTCTAATTTTTCTGTTTGAGAGACACCATCACAGACAAATAACAAATAAAATGAAATAGAATTTATGGACTTTGAATACATTTGAAATTTGAATACAATTTATTCAATATTTTCTTTTATTAAATCGACATACCTATAAAATGAAATATCAACATTCTTTCTAATTTCCTTACAACTAGACTAGAACATTAAGTTAAAATATATCTAGTAATAATTAGAAATCACATGAAAAAAGGATCACATAATAATTATGAAAATATATTTTCCGAGAAAATGTGCTTAAATGGACAAATGAAAATGTTTATGTCTACAACAAAATAAATATTTAAAATTGGCAAAACGTAAGTGATTAGCAACCGAACCTCATAGGAAAAAAAATTTTTTTTTTTTCTTCGAAACCGAAACCACTAGAAAAATTATCATACGCAAATCAAGGATCAGGAAATAATGAAAATAAAAAACGAAGAGGGAAGCAAACAAAATAGACACGACTAAATTCATAAAACGGACATTTCGATTATAAATATTATATTCTTATTGTAGATGGTAGTTTTTATATACAGGGTGAATTACTAGATTAATAGATAGGTACCAATATACATGCGTACACCGTTAAATAGGAAAGAAATTGAATTATTTTTGAAAATAAACAATTTTTTTGTCTGTATTTTAGCTTTCACCCTTTCGCAAAAACAGTCGATTGGTTCTTTCGTGATCACGAAGTATGGAAAGAATTTCGGAAAATTATCTAACCAGCCAATATGATAGATTTATGATTGAATGCATTTTCCCATAGACTTCCCAATTCATGCTTATCAATGTTATGTATATCTTGGAAAAAGCAATCATACTATACATTTCCTAAGTGAGCTTCACTGTGCAACACAAACATATACTCTTACATATATATATACCATAAACTTTTAATGACAATAATCATTCCGCCTGCTCTGCAAAGCGTATTGTTGCCCTTTCTTATCAAATGTTTATTTATCCAATAAACTCTTGTTTCGGCTACTCATTAATATAGACAAAAGGATAAAATAGCATTAGCTACATTTAGATGCAATTATTATTAATTCGAGTGAGAAATGGGGCAAATTCAATTGCCCATCATGATACTACTACATTCTTATTAGAGAATTAGCAAATTTATAATGATCCTTACATTATATACGTTACATTGCATATTACATATGTGTATAGGTGTCAAAGAAAACTATCATACCAACTTCTAACTCCGATCAAAGTGTAAATCATTGATTCTTTTGTTTTTGTCTGTTTGAAAATACAATTCCTTTGATGAATCCTTTCATATATCACCTGTTTCCCCCAATTCTAACACAAAAAATGAAATTTCGGTAATATTCTGTCTAAGACTTAGCGATCCGATGTATTCTACTTATATTAAAGAAAATAATATGAATGTTCTGGCATGTTTTAGAAGTGTTTAAAAAGTGTAAGTATGCTGAAACCGAAACTATTTTTGTAATCCATATTAGCTAACGATGCCCAACCGCAAAAAAGCGAAAAATAAAAAGTAAAAACAACACAAAAACGAACGCCGAAACTGAAAATTTCATGTTTAAACACTTAAATCCTCCAGGAGGTAGTAAACAAAATCAAAATAACAATAAACAATTATAATCTCTATGTTCGTATCATGAATTCAACTTAATAAAAAAATTTCTTTCATCTGAATTCGAGAAAAGAAAAATATTATTCGACATATTTCTGTAAATTTGCGTGTAAGATTTTCAAAAGAACAACATAGAAATGAAATTAAAAATAATAAAATCGATAAATTGTAATCATCGTGTTATAATTATGAAAAAGCGCTTTTTTAAAAAAAATTGAAAACATCAAATGTTTTATACATTGGAATACAATATTTAAAATTATGTACTCATAATTATATATAATTAATAGTTGTATTTATCAACTGTAATTTTTCTTTTTTCATTTATTCAATGTATGTATAACGTATTGTTGTGAAGTAATAAATACATCATATATGAATAAAATTTCAAGTGATTAAGGATTTTGATTATGTGTATCTGAATTTCCAAAAACAAAACTGAAATAAAAAAAAAAATGAAATAAATGGTGAAATATAAATTATATGATTATAGTTCCTAACTGATTGCTTTTTTATTTCTTTCAGATAGGTTTATTTTTCACATTTTAGATATATCGTGTTTCGTTACCAACATCTTCACTTTTCACATGGAATAAGATGTTTGAAATGAAGTGTTTAGACACAGTATCCCATAAATAACTCAACATACTTTAAAAGATTACAACTAACGGTAAATAGGTTGACATTATGCGAACCCATTACAAAGATCGAAAACTCATAGGCAAGTGAAGTATATCACAAACATACTAATCCATAGTTTCAGAGAAATAAGTTCAACAACTATCATCAAACAACAGAATTTAAAGAAATCAAGAAAGCACTCAAATGATATCAAGAATAATTCGACTCGCAAATTGACGACTGCAAGCGAAATCCCACAAACAAAAAAAAGCTGCCAAAAGAAGGAAATGAAATCATATTGTATAGGATGTTTTTAAGAGGCGTACGTACAGTCTGTTAGCTGTGTGACAGGCGCGTTTTATAGTTAGTTTGGTTAGTCATTCTATCATAATCAGGTTGACATCTGAGCAATGTCTGCAAATTGAACAGATTTATTTTAAAAAATGGTGGTATTCGATCATCTCACTCTGTCAATTTTATCCGCTGACAAATTTATCCATCAGAACAATTAATTCGATCAACCACGGAACGTTTCCACACCACGTTTACCCTAACTGATTATATACATCCATCATGACGTCGCACAGTGCGTAATGAAGAAACCATAGCAGCTATAGAGCGTAGTATCTGTAAAGACCCAAGTGACGGCATTCGACATCGTGCTCAAAACTTTAACCTGTGCCCATCCACATTATGGAGGATTTTACGGAAAGATGTATGTAAGATGTATTGCTGCACATCCCAGATTGCATAACAAAATGTTGTTTACGAAAAAGGCTCATTTCTAGTTGAATGGCTACGTCAATAAATAAAACTGCCACATTTAAATTAATGAGCAAGCGCAGGCTGTTGCCTAAACACCGTTGAATTCATAGAAAGTCACTGTTTGGTGTATTTTATGAGCAAGTGCAATCATTGGTTCATAAAACAGTCTTTACAAACCTGAGACTCATACCACAGTTTTTCGGTGGGGATTTTTCCCAACAATAGCAGCCATAGAGGCGATAACCTTAACAGAGAAGTACAAATACCTTTGGATAGCAAGTCAGCACTGCAGACGTTGGCCTCTAACCGAGTTGTTTTACAACTAGTGTAGGACTGTCGGCGGGATCTCAAATAACCTGAATAAATGTAAAACTGATATTGGTCCCTGGAAACATCGGTGTAGAGAGGAATAAAAAAACGGATATTCTATCAAAAGCAGAATCAGCCGACCAAAATGTAACTCGAAGAGATACTATGAAAGTTCCACTAGCAAGGGTATAACTGAGTACTAGATGCTCACTTACGAAAAGAGACAGATATGGCTTGGAATTACTGGAATGAAAAAAGAACATATAGAAACGGCGTAAGAACTCTGATGGAAATTCTTATAAGCCACAATCTTTTAGGTTAACAGGACAAACGAATAGCAATAAAAACAGATGAAACCTGCTGTTTGCTAGTTTGCATACTAAGCCAAACTGTGAATTCAATCCATCCAAAAAGTAATGAGTTAACAGATATCAATTCAATCAGCCTTCATATGTGTCACCTTTATAATACTTTTTAAGGTACACTTTTTTCAAGATATTCTTTATTATTCCTTATTCTGTTCTATTTCCCTCTGTATCAGAGGAGACTACCTCGTCTTCTAAAGAAAAAACTCTAATATTAATATTTTTCAAATTTCCAAATTCCATCCAATAGATCCGTCAGAATATTAACAACTAGCGTAAAAAATAGTCGCTAGCCACTGTACCCCTAATCTCACCTTCACGCCATAATAGCAATGAAACGAAACAAGTTCGAAAGGCTTTTCAATTGCTTGTTAATTTCACTGATCTTCCCTGACATTACATAAAACTCATACGAACACTTCCGATAGGATTACTCTGAATATTTCGTCTGTATCGATCAAAAATAAAAGTCCTATTCCGACGATTCGTCCTCCTTCGTGTCCTTCTTCGACCTGATATCCGTCTAGCTCTAGTCACTGGAAATCTGAAATATTTTTCACGACTCAGAGATAAAGAAGAAACTGCTTTTGCTTGCAAATCAACATCCTGCGTCGGTTTCTAAAAGAAAATTAGAATTAAACACATTCACATTTTCCAAAACTGCATTTACATTTGTGATTTCATCTACCGGCCATTCACTTTTCACGTTAGAAATGAAAACAAATAGCACAAGAGCACTGAATATAAAGTAAAGTTTTTGCATTGCTGGTCTTAATTATACTAGCAGCTTTTAACTTTAAACGTATTATAACGATTTCAAAGAAAACCTTATCGAAAGTTTGTAGAAATTGAAATTTATTTGCTCAGTTGTCCAAATAATCATTGGTAGTTATCAGAAAATTTCTAATGAACAGCTGAACGTTTTTGTTTTGAGAATAAGAGCTGCATAGTTTCTCAACTTTTGGTTTTCGAACAGCTCGGAGTCACCAGAAAAGAAATTATGAAATATTGCAGCCAACTGAATAAAGTGTCTCAGACTCGAATTCGAAAATTCGAAAACAGCCGTAGATCTATTATGAATTCAATTCATAGTTTATCTGCGGATACAATAGTCAGCCTGAAATAACCAGAGTTAACGATATTGATGCTATTTTTAAGCTTCTTCAAAGCTTAGCAATAATAACCCATCTTTTTCCCCATTATTTCATCCCTTAATATTTTTAGGTTATCATAACCTTTTTCAAGAGTAAAATCTGTCACAAGTAGCTTTGTTTATTTTTATTATCGTATTTACACGAAAGCTAAACTATATTAAATAGAAAGGGGTTCAAGTTGATTGCAAACATGCGTCTTTGCTGATTCGATTGGTATTACCAGAATGCTGTTTATTTATTTCGATGGTTATTATTGATCACTGCTTGAACTAGTCACATTTTCCAAGTTTTCCTTGAATATAGAGTCTGAAGTACACAGTCCAAGTTGCTCTTGAATTCACAGGCACCAGAAATATTCTAGAGGTTGTTTATCACACAAGTGCCATGACAACACTTCTGTTCTGCCACCAGCATCCTTGATTCAAGATTATGTCAAAAGCCAACCTGTCATTCCGATCGCCATGTACTCAAGTCTGTCTATATATGTATGTATTATATCAAGGATACATGAAACGCAAACCCAACCGATAGTTCGAGATTCACAAACGTCAAAATGAGGTAGCTAGTAGCTGATGTACACAAAGCGAAGTTCAAGGGATAATTACGGCCCATATCATAGAGCGTCTCGAACAGATCTCTAAACAAGACCTAGAAGGAACTGAAAAATTGTAATTTTTGTGGGAAGTGTAATTGGTAGCCAAATGATTCGAAATGCTCTCGGATAATAGGAAGCGTTCAAGAGAAAATATGACACAAAGGAGGAATTGAAACAAAGGAATTTTTGCTGACAGAAATTATGACATCTTTTCTGCTATAGCATTAAGAACGTTAATGGAACATTCAAGCAAAATAAGGCCCTGAAAATGAAAACCGATATATGTAAAGTTATAATTCTAAAGAGAAAATACTCATAGACAAACAAAAGTAAGGAACATTCCAAAATCCTATCAGACCAACAAGAGGAGATCCAAGAGGAAGTTAAATTAAAATTCCCTACCGAGTAAATCACCTAAGGGTAATTGTAAATAAGGCATGGGGTCGATGGGCCATATATATATTCCAACCGTACAAATCATCTGGAATCGCTAAGTACATCCGATCCTGTCAATAAAAACGAGTATTATTTAATTTCAGGCCCGGTTACAAAATTGCAATGCCTTCTTATTGCAATGACATATTTTGTAGTACAAGATAAAATAACAAACAACTTAAAAACAGCCATTCTATATACACTCCCGACAGAGGAAGACTAGGCCAACAAAGAATTCGTCCTTATTTTCAAAAAGATCAAGGAGACATTTAACAATGCAAAAACCGAAATTGATAATACTATAGCAGCTACGCAAAAATAAAAATCATAAAAGTCAGGCCCGAACCTTACAGTGCTACAGTATCAAATTCAGCATAGATACTTACACCCAATCTGATGGACAATTACCTCATCAGGAGGCATTCCAGAACGATTAAGTACGATGGTAACATAATCGAACCAAGAATAGAGGAAAACACTACAGTGCTTTTTGTATTGCACAAATCAGCAAGGATAAACGGACTAAACATCGACGCTGGCAGATAGAGATTATTTTAGACTAAAAAAACTAGTAGCTGATGACGCAAGATAACTTGGCAGATAACTCTTGCAATGAAAATTTTGCCAGCAACTGCAATGAAATTCATAGTCAACCTGATGTCCTTCATTTAACACATACTAAGTGAATTCTCTCTACTCAGCATGAGATTAAAACTCTTAACATAACAACCCTAACCTTAATCAAGCAGCAAGGGCATCAGAAAAATTAAACCGTTGGAAGACAGAAGGATCCTTTGTAGGATTAAACTTTTAGGAACACAGAGAAACAGTACCGGGTTACATGTCAAGAATCACACTTACTATACCAAATGGAGGAGAGAGCCAGCGTCAATATTTACTCCCGCTAGTACACATAACTCAACGGGAGCCTTAAGCTGGAAATTTTCAGGAATGCTTCATATCCTTTCCAGGAATGCAAGCAAGCACTCAACTAACTGAACGCCGTAGGTGCTTCCGCAGATAGACATAAAGCGAAACGAAAGGCCGGACGAATTATAACGAACAGATTCAGCTTGTCAAAACACAATAAGTGTGGATGCAATCAAAGTGTGACTAGTATCAGTGAAAAGGAAGATAGAAGACACCTTCTGAAAGAATTTAGACACAGCTTAGATTGAGAGAATACACTGCAGGATAAGTCGGGTTATTCGATCTTAACTTGTTGCACCAAACGTGGACCAAACAGCTCCTACAGAGGAACGAAAATTGTGTAAGCACTCTTGTCAAAAAAATTTTAGTTAGCTTATCAAACGATATGTGGTTAAACTAACGATACAGACCGAGCATGCTGGGAAGAGGAAGAAAGTGTGAAACACTTTTTTTGAGATTGTCTATCTTTTATTAAAAAGAAAGTTCAAGAAACGTTGATGGAATCAGGGAGAGTTCAAGAACAGGTTGCATATTTGGATCTTGGAACTTGCAAATAGGAAATTTCTACTAACAATTAGTAACTAGGAAGCACAGAATACACCATCAGCACAAACCGAACCACATGCGAACTGAAATATGCTGAATTCAACAGTACATACAAAATATTTGTAAAAAAAAATATGTAATAAGCTCAGTTTGAAGAAACTCTTGAACTCCAAATCTATCTTCATTCCTTCACTGGTACAACCATGCGACATACACCACGTTTAAGTTGATTAGCTGTTTATCTGATTGTATCTTACAATTCGCGTCAGGTGAAGTGTTTCAATATTGGATGGGAGTCGATTTAGTTTAGTTGTCTGCTCTATAGGTTTGATTGAAGGTTTGAAATAGAAAAGCGACTGCAACTCACATAACCCTACGCAAGCGTTTTTGACGATCTTTGAAGGAATATAAAAATAGGACTCGTTACCATTTCTTACAGATTCGAAATTCGAACAATACTCGAACTTTTAAACTCCCCGCCCCAGTAAAATCGATTTCACTGTGGAGAGCTCATTATTTTTCCTATTGTTGAATAATGTCTTCTTCATATTTTATTGACGGGGGCTATTCATGGTTGAAACGTTGTTCCTCGTCCAGTTTAGCTTGTTTTTGTGCTATTTCAATTGAATAAACTTGAATTTCTCTAGCGCCAACTTAATATCTTTCAAAACTTCTTCAAGATGTCCTTGGATTGTCTTTAGACTTAACTACCTGCCGCCCAGCTTTGCATCTTATTGGTCCTTCTCCTTTATAATTTTTGACAACAAGAGTCCAAGATCCATGAGTCCAAGTCCGCAACACTATCGATAATACACTAACATAGAATTT
Organism: Stratiomys singularior; assembly: GCA_954870665.1. Lineage (NCBI taxonomy): Eukaryota > Metazoa > Arthropoda > Insecta > Diptera > Stratiomyidae > Stratiomys > Stratiomys singularior. The sequence continues at coordinate 21,743,174 of OX940881.1, read as the reverse complement.
TAACTTCTTAGAATTTTCATTTAAAAAAAAGAAATTAAGAATAAAAATATATTAACAGCTTGACAGTTTTCGTACATTTAGAAGCTTTTTTAAATTAGCGTTTCTGAATCTCACTTACAACTTGTAAGTAAATTATCCTTTTGTCTAAGCAGCCTCGGAGAAATATTACAGGCGCGAAAATTATCGATCGGATTTTGTGAATTATTGATACAATTGAAAACGTCTATTAGAAAGAAATTTGAAAAAATTTAAGTTGGTTTCGAAGATGCATCCTTGCCAAATCTAATCAGGCACCAACTCCTAGGCCGAGACGCATCGATTGGCACTACCAGCTTGATGGAATTTGTTCAGTTATTTTGATTACTATAAGCTTGAAGTACATGAAATTATTTTCAAAGTCGCTCTTAAATTCATTCTTCATATCACATAACTTAGGGTATGCCAAAGGTGTAAGAGTCTCGCCTCACACATTACGTCACGAATCATAATTTTAGGCCTGATGAGAATCAGGAGGGACACACGTACGAGGCCAACTCTTGCTCAAATAATTCGCCATTCGTTAAAACTGAGTCAAAAAGCATCCGCATCCCTGTGTCAGCAAGTTATAATTCCATTGAGTTCTATTCAGTGTGTCCTGTTCAGTCGCCATCATGAAATAACGACAGGCTCAAACTTAACCTCCGTTAATGCCATCTGCTTGCAATTTCCATACGGTATTTTTCTGTCAACTTAACTGACGTATATCGTACCCCATAAGAGGACAATGGAACATTTTTTCGTCGTATAATGTGGTTTTATAGACGTCATTGAATCATCTGTAGCCGCGGTAAATTTTTGTCAATGACCGATTGTGTAAATTGTTTTACAACTTCGATCATGTCAAGCGTCTGTGGTAAAATCTGTTCAGACCGTGAGCATAGATCGCATTCAACTTCGAACCAGCACAACGTTGGTTGGGCAACTAGTGATTTTCGCAGTAGCCCGCCTCAATTCAAACACACCCGTCTTGCCCGCTACGCAATCCGATAAGCTGGAATTGGCAAAATGTCTGTTGGACAGCTGGGTACGATATACGCTCGCGCGTTCTTGGCCCAAGTCCGACAAGCAGTGATTTCAATATCCAAAGGTCGAGTGTTCAGTGGGACAGCGAGTTGTCAAGGCTGTTCAGGAAGAGCTCTAGTAAGTTACCAAAAATAAGCAATTGTTCAATTCTTTTGTTGCTTTTTGATAGTTTAAATTACGACAGTGAGCTTGAAATTATTACATGAATGACCTCAATTGCAGATTAGTCGTTTCCGCCAACTACCCATTGTAGGCACTGTTACCTTTCTCTCCATAGTCGAGACTTCACGTGTACTTTGCAAGAAAACGATGTCGGAAGAACTTAGTTTGGAGGATAGTCTACGAAATGCTGATCAACTTTTCGATGAAAATCACTTTCAGGAGGTGATTGATGTCCTGTCAAAGTATCCGGTAAGTAGAAAAATGAATTCAGTAACAAATAGCAGTAGCTTACATGATATCGATTTAGTAGTGCGGGTAAAGAAAATTGTTTACAACATGATTATTTTGAACATTGGCTTAATCGATATCATTCAAATACACTTTAAACGATTGTAACATCAATTAAATCTGGGTTCGAGAGGTATCGCAAGTATATCAAAGTATCCTTACTGATAATTGAATACTTTTACAATTGCGCAATGTAGTTTTGCTTTCTCAAATGTGATAATTTTCTGTGCATTTCCTAGTCAATTTGTTTTCGTTGAATTTCCGATGCTGCATATGATTCAGTCGCCTGTCTACTTTCTTATCTCATTTACATCCTAATATCCCGAAAACTAATCTGCTGTAAACCTTAATCTTTTTTCTGAACCTGTTTTCAAACAAAAGATTCGATGGAATCATTTTCCGCTGTTCAGCGGCAACGAAAATTTAAAAAAAAAGGACATCGCGAAAGAGTATGACAAGGACTCCATGCATCTCTCCTTGTAATAACTTTGGAAAAAGAAAGAAAGACGCTCAACACAGAATAAAGCTACGATAAATTCGATTCAATGATCTTGGTATAACTTGTGCACCTTGCGAGCTATGTGTTCCGTCTTTTTGAACGTTTAAAGATCTTTCACAGTTTTATTTGCTTCATAACAGTGTTCAGTACGATAAATTCAGATGATTTACGCGGAATTGTTTATTCACGGTCTGGTTTAGTTTTATAGGATTTAACTATGACTTCCAAATAAACTACAAGTGATTATTTTCCTTTAAAGGCATAATCTCCGTATCGAAGGAATATAAATTGATTATCGTCTCGCCTGTATGCATAAATTTAAATTCGTCCACTAGGAAACAAGATTGATTCTCGAGCGATAAAATGCTTCCTTTTAATTTTGTGATACTTTTATTGTCCAAATCGATTTTCGACCGTAATCGATTATGAAAAGAAAAGAATCACAAAATTAAAAGGAGGCATTTTATCTCTTTGTAGAAATTAGGTAATTTTTGCATGAAAACCTATTATAAATAATAAAGACAAATTCGTCGGGACTCAGACAGATTTCATCATATCAAATATAACGAATCGATACTCGAAGCTTCCAAATATACTCAACCTACAAAGTCCAAGCATTATTCAGAAATTTCATAAAGTTATGAGTGCCATAATTCCACTATTCTTTCTGATAACTCAGGAGCTCAGTAAAAATATAATGGTAACATAAGAAAAATAAATAGATAAAAATTGACTTCCTGTACGGAGGACGGCATGCTCTCTTGAAAGGTGACTGACAAGGCAGCTAAAGATGATTTTTTTTTAAACAAGTGAAAACTGGTTTGAAAGGGCAATCTAGAAAAGCAGATCGAAGAAAAGCAAATCATAAACTATTTTAGAAAGATCAATCTGCTGGCGGCTCTCAAGGGACACCGTAAACTGAGGCGCAATGGACCTTCAACACTAAACCTACAAACAATTCTCGGATACATATTCCTAGTGCGCGGGTTAATTGATCGGTAACTAAAAAAGTTATCGATTTTATTACTCAATGCATGTAATGGTTGATTTTTTGCTGAATGTATATAAAAGAAAGAATTCTCATGAAGTGGAGACCAAATTTATTTTTACATAATGTATAAAATTATTTATGAAAAAAAAACAAATAAAATCAAATTTACATATAAGATATTACAGTAAAACCTGGTTAATTGGGATCTCAAGGGGCCAAGAATTGTGTATCAATTACTGAGGGTTTCCATTAATCCAGTTTTCCGATTCAGCAGGTTTAAAATTATAGTTGTCTCATTTCCAACGGTCCCCGCTTATAGAGGTCGAAATGTTCCGTTATTCCATTTTTAGAGGTGGAAATGTTAATAAAAATGGGTTTTTTTTGTGTTGAATTTAATGTAGGTATGAAGGTATATACATAATGTATTACGTCGAAAAAAAAAAACAATAAAATAGGGTAAAGTTTATGACTTAAGGTAATCGGTTATGTTTGTTTTTTCATGATTGCTAGTCGCTGAAACCTGTTTCTAGATAGAATAAATTTGATCAAAAACATTAGAATTGTCAACATTTGACATTTCGAAATACATATGTAAAGTTTCGAATGCTTCCATTGCCTCAGGCTTTGCAATTTTTACTGGAGTCTCTTCACTGTCTTCTTCTACATCTTCTGTGTCCAAAGATGAAAACGTTACAACGATGTCATCATCATTGAGCTCCTCTGAAATGAGTACAATATCATCCATAGAAACGAAATCCTGAAAAGTCGGCTGCTGCTCATTTAAGTCGTTCCTATATGTGGTAAATATCCCATCCTACTCTGGAAACGCTGCACAGATCTCTAGCTCTTGGCTCTCAGGTTCAGATACACTAGTTATTTTGAATCCAGCTTTTTTGAAGGTTTTGTGGTTTTGCTAACAGAAAACCAAGCTTTTCTCGCAATGACCTGGAGGATGTTGATGTCCGGGCTTTTATCCTCTTCTATAGATTTAAGAACATACTGAACAACTCACTTCCTGTGGTAAACCTTAAAGTTGTTGATAATACCCTGATCCATGGGCTGTAATTTTCATGTGGTATTGGCGGGTAATAACAATAATTGACCATAGACTAATTTGGGCGTATTGTTGTTGGCTGTGCAGTTGTCCACAAAAATAATGATTTTTCGTTTTTGGGCCCTAATATCCGCATTCACTTTTTTTAAACAGTTGGCAAATAAATCAGAAGTCATCCAGTCGTTTTCATTGTTTTGATAATTAACAGGCAACATTTTAAAACCCTTGAAGCATCTTTGGCTCTTACATTTTCCAATTAAGAGAAGTGACACTTTTTCAGTTCCGGACATATTCGCACTTACAAGTACAGTAACCCGATCTTTAGTCAATTTACCACTATGGCAAGGCTGACCTTTGAACGTAAATGATTTATCCGGTAGACAATTGCAGAATAAGCCCACTTAATCGGCGTTGAATACGTCATCGGGGGAATAATCGTGTAATAAAAATGGAAGGTTTTTAACCCGCTCATTACATTCGTTATTGTCCACTGAATTGCTCTCGCCACTAACATTTACCTGCTTTATCCATGTAGAGAGACACTTTTTAACTTCAGGATACACTGCTGATCGATTTTGTTTGAGTTTTCCTTTTCCATCAATACACTGAGAACGAATTTTCTCGTTGTTTTTAATAATTCTACACAGGGTTGAACTTGGTATGTTATTCTCCCTACACAGTTCATCACGCGACTTTTCACAATCATTATCTGATAGAAGTTGTAATTTTACAGAAGCTGATAACGTTTAATTTTTACGTTTGGACATTTTGTGCACTGTTATTCCATTGTTTTTAGGTCAAAACCTGAGATAGTACTGACAAACAAGGCATGTGCAAAAGAAATTCAAGTGTTTTTAAACATACGTGTCAAAACCTGTCCCAATACGATAAATTAGCCTCACTTATACGAAATCTTATTTGAAATCTTAGAATTCAAATTTCATTTAACCACGTTCGGAAAGAGTCCTATTAACAGCAGTAATTCAATGAAAAAGTACCGGAACCTCATTGCAACACTCAATAATAGAAGTTTTCTCACTTATCCAGGTTTCACTGTATCACCAAGTTCTGAAGCTAACTGAAACAAAAATTTCTGCCTCGAAATGTCTACACAATTCGTTTTTTTATACCAATACCAAGCATTTATTCTATCTGGATCCAAAATGTTGAAAAAAACCTGAAGTGGCGACCAACACCTTTTTGCCTTCACGTATTTCCTTGCTATCTGATCTGCCACACTACACCAAATTTTGAACTATTATAAATTCTCATATTTCCCGGTATACGTTTATTGCTTTTTTCTATTTGTATTGATTTATATTTGGAACTTAGTACGAGAACTTTTTTCGGCTTACTTTTATAAAGTGTAATGTAATTTGATTTCTACCATTTGTTTAAAATTCTAGCCATTTTATATTTTATTTCTTTTTAACTTTGGCAACTGTGTTTTGTTATCCCACGAATTGTTGCATATTTTTACAAGTAATTTCTTGGCTAAGAATACATTCCTGATAAAATTATCTGTTGTTACGTTCCATCCGCATCCTGTGAAAGGTTACATCAGCTTCATAACAACGAACTCAACTGAACAATTTCTCCATGCATCCTTTTCCCAAGTAGGAAAACCCATTTATTATATGCTTAGTTTTGACGTTACAAGACTAATCAGAACTTTATTCCAATTATTATTTGACTGGTTTGTTTGGCATATACTGTGTAAATCTGAACCAGGTTTTAACCATTCTGTAAATTCTCAATAAATCGATCCCATATAGTAAAAATCATAGCAAATTGGTTCGTAAACGCTGGCTTGTTTCGCTCTTCTTATCAAATCGTATCATTTCAGTAAAATGAGCCGAAAATCATCGTTTTCTGAAAAAAACTGGTCCCCAATTGTTATTCCACAAAAATGAGATATCTAATTTTTTTGCCTCATATACGCCGCGAGCATATAGCAATAGTCCTCAACTCCCTAAATGCTTGTACTCCTCTACGTTTATTATATGATGCATTATACGCTAATTTATGATAAGAGCAAATGTCGTCTTCATTTGTCCTTTCATTATATGTCGTTTATAATATCCTATTGGCCCTGACATATCCCTAAATATAACCTGCCTGGTCAACAATTTAAAATAAAACCAATAACAACCGCAACAGCGACAACTTTTAAGCAGCTTTAGATAGAAAGAATTTCAAGATTTTATATAACCAACATAATATACTTTGTCTTTGCTTGTTTTGAATCTGCCACTTGCATATGTAAACGATACAAAATAACAGACGGGGACACACGAAACTTCGTTCGAAGGACAAAAAAAAACAACTGTTTCAACCCTGTCGAACAAAACACGGAATATAGCGGATTGCGTAGCTCCACACGTTATTTGAGGTGCTGAGGTGAAGGACTGATGTCCTTCGTTTACATGTCTATTTTAGCAAATTGAACTTACGTGATATCTTTTCTTTCCTATGTTTTTTTTTTTGGTCTCCAATTTAGAAGGGTCTTCGCTTGGCCTCAATGTGATGCCTTTAGAGATGTCAAGGTAGATTTTTTTAAATTTAATATTCACAAGGCAGCTATAGCATTGCATCGTAGGCTCCGTTTTAATATCTTTGATATGCAGTTCGATCAGGAATGTCTTCAAATACATTTTCCATCATCTGGTTATATGTGAGTAGTAGTAGTAGTATCAATACTTCGATAGCCTATGGTGTGCTTCTTTGGGCATTTCCTCAAGAGCTATTCTCCGCCGTTATTACTTTTCCTTTTGAGAGCAATGTCACAACCCATTAGGCAAAATATTTAGCCATTCTCCACCTTCGTATATTGCATCTGTCAGATCTACGTTGTTGCATTGTGGCAAGAAAATAAAGTTGATTAATATAAAGTAATAAAAGTAGTAATAAAGCAAAATAAATAAGTAAAGTAATAAAGAAAGTAAAGTAATAAATATCTCTTTGCGACCCGCTGTTATTTGATTTTAATCTGCATCAACTTTATCCGATTCATTAGTCTAAACAATACCAAAGTCAACCATTCTATTCAGTACACTTAGCGCTCCCTTTTTGTGATGCTGTATTCCAAAAACCAGACGCATGTATATATTAACAACCCCTTTCTGGGTTAAAACGCAGAACACCTCTTGCTGCTGCTGTTGAACACTTCTTGCTTAATCTGCCTCAGTTCTTATACATTCAAGGCACGTAGCCAATCGTCAAACATCGCCAAGACTATTTGTCGTCGAGGCCCCAACTAGGTGGCGCACGACTGGACTCATCCTCTTAAAAGTTGGTGTCGTAATGGTTTGCTATGGAGATGTTGAAATGAATCCTTTTTCAGGATCCCCTGCATATGAGGCTGACTAACATTCACCTTCCGATTGATTTAGGACTAGATCGATGGTAGCCGATCGAGAAAGTTAAATGGGAGACCCTTTCTCTCCACCCTTTCTAGCGTCTGCATTGGCTTTTAGCTATGGGCCGAGGGTCGCAACCAATGTTTCCAAGTATCCAATTAATGGGCAACTACCATTCCACTCTTTTTCTTATTGCACTCGCTTGTTCGCGTTTGCGCGTTCCTACAGCATCTTTTTCTGCTGCAATGATTTAACAATATTCAGAAAATTTTCATTTCATTTAATTTAGATATAAAGCGTAAGTAGTGTGAATAATCATTCGATGGGGTCATCTTTAAGACAAATAAATAACTAGCCATCACATGTTAACAATAGTATCTCTATCATTCGCATTTATTTCCAGGATCAAGAATCATCAGAGATTCAATGGAGAAAATCGCGTGCCTACTATTCCCTCTCAAAAAGTGCAAAAGATAAGACTGAACGTGAAAAGCTCATTCGTCAATCGTACGAACTGATTCAAAATGCATTGACAAAAGACGATGGCAATTTTGCTATTCACAAATGGATGGCTATAGTTATGGACGCCAACGCTGAGCTTGATGGCATCAAAGCACGTGTTTCGCAACTAGAAACAATGAAAACTCACATTGAGAAGTCACTAGAACTGAATCCTGAAGATCCGACAACTTGGCATCTATTGGGTGCATTTGAATACGGTCTAGCCGATTTACCTTGGATCCAAAGGAAAATTGTGTCAACAATTTTCGCGTCCCCACCAACGGGCACTTATGAAAGGGCCCTTGAATGTTTTGAGAAAGCCGAAAGTGTTAAGCCAGGATTTTATTCGTCAAATTGGTTAATGGCTGGCAAATGTTGTATGGCATTGAAGAAAGATAAAGAAGCCAAAGAATATTTGGAAAAAGCTGCAAATTGTCGTGTATTGTAAGTTTCTTGACTTGATTCTTGTTGACTTAGTTTGATTACTTTTTACAATTTCAGAAACGAAGACGACAAGAAGAGCAAAGAGGAGGCAACGCAATTGTTGAAAAAACTTTAAATGGCTGTTTGGAATAAAAACGTCTATCAGAAACTGCTAGTAAATGATTTGAATTGTTTTTGTTAATGACAATAATTTCCGAAATACTTTAATATAATGATTGTGTTGTGTTTTGTATTTTAGTAATAAGGGGAAAAACGATCGATTTTGAAATTTTGCCAAAATATCTCCATAATTATAAATCAAAATTTAAAAACGTAATTCGAAAGATGGGATAATTCGTTTAGCTAGGAAAAATAGCCGGTGGTATTTGCTCATATTCTTCAAAAGTTATAAACATATCTTAATGATCCAATTGCTGTGGATGTATGCGTTTTTGACTTGACTGAAAGTTATAATGAATAAATATTAAACAATTTTATGTAATAAACTTTGTTTCTGATAATAAAATAATCAAGCCGATACTTAGTTCTGTTTCCTTTAAAATGATAATTCACTGAATCCCTGATAATACTACATAAACCAGACACTCATACCCTTGGCATTTTAAAAAGTTGTCAATGCATAAATGAATGATTTAATGTGTCTTAGACGCAGGAAATTTTGAAAAAATGATGACGCTGGCTTAAGCAAAGCAATTATTCCTTTTTATCAAGGTGTCATGAAATACATCTTTACGTGACCTTCACCTAGGTCGCGGAAATTACCGATTAATCGTTTTGTGTCATTTAAAAACTTTAATCGAAGCCAAATCCAACAAACAGATGATTATTATAGATTTTTAATATTCAGGTAGATAAAAAAAGACAAATTTCCTTGAGTACTCACCACAAAAAACCGAAATTATGACGGACAACTCTTTGTCTTTGTATCATAATAATGCTACCGCACACAGCATTGACTATTCGCGAACCTTTAGCAGAAAATCCACTCAAAATGTCTCGTAGTTACAATACTCACCTGATTTAGCACTCAGTAACTTCTGTTTATCTTTGAAACTCAAAGACCACTTCAGCCCCAACTAATAAAAGCATTGAAATATATACCAGAATAGAACTTTTCTGACTTTTAAGATATCCTTATCACTTACAATCGATACTACCTTCAAAACTGCCATCTGACTACAAAAAAAGCCAACAAAAAAAATATTACCTATCTTACGTAAATCTCATGGATTCTTAAGACTCGGGAAGATTTCGTTCAAGGAACACTTCAAACTCATTCTCTCTATAAATCAGACGGAAGTTGGACAATACCTTCACAGAATACCTTAAAACGGTGTATGAATACTCACTTTCCGGAATAAAATAACAGGCACGCAAGAGAAAATTTCGAAATAATGTAGATAGAGAAAATTTCGGAACAACGATGGGGACCAAATCTAATGTATCGGTATGTTATCCCCGTTCGAAAATCTTGGTCTACACATGATACTACCTGCCATGCTACGGAAGCCGCGCGAAAATTTGGCTCCTAGGCTAATTAGAAATCTTTGGAATTCTTCATTTAAGAATCACGTCCCGAAGTTCGGGCGACGTGTTCGACAACAGTATTCATCCCAAATAAGTGAATCGTAAGTCGCTAAACAAGTCCAGACCCACCACACTGCCGCCCGTAGAACTTAAAACGCTTCAAGACGTATAAGACCTCAATATGCGTAAGATTCTTGAATGAAAACCGTAACTTTAAGCTCAACACAGCGACATAAAAGGCAAAACCTCTGACAAACTGTCCGAGAATCTCTTATACAGATAGAGTATCTGAGTATCCGGTTAGCTTCTTGTTGTGAACTGCAGTAATAACATCTCACCAATATGGCATTTGTATGGTGCTTCCCATTCTACCGGTATAAGACAGGAAGCATATGTCCACCGCCTGGTAATCTTGTCGCCGGATAATTTCTCTTCCGTTATCAACAAAGTCGTAAAGTACACCCTGAAGGGAATCAGTTTGGGTTAATAGTTGGGGCCATAGCATAAATGCAGGAAACACCGAACGCATTCATGCTAAAAGCGAAAAACATGTAAATTACGTTCTTTACCAGGAAAATCACAAGAAATCCCAGACAAGTCGTTCCTGGCCCAACAAATGGTCAAGAACTCTCTTTGTAGTCAAGCACGGAGTATCCTAGAAATTATTTTGGGTACGAAGCTTTGATAAAAAATGATAAGTTCCAGGGACTACCGATAACAAACTTTTGCCGATAGCTCGAAAACCGAATTCGGAGTTGAAGCATTAAACTTTTTGAATGCGTCAAACACCTCCAAAAACTTGCCGTCCCCAATCTACGCCGGCGTCCCTGAGGCGGATGTACAGGCCATTCAAAAGGTTTGCAGTATACTGAATAATTTTTCATCTATTATTCACATATGGAGAGAGCGATGCGATTTACTGCAATAGGCAAGCGTCTCTCATGGCTCTTGACTCGTTAGTAGCAAATGAAAAAATTGTTCACTTTCACCATCAACATCAGGCAGTAGCTTGTTTACAAATCAAGATTCGAGTTATTATCCTTCCTGAATGCATCAGGATTACAGCTGAAACTCCAGTCTATAGGAATAACTGTAGGATCTATCGCGATGTGTCATAAAAACGGCGTCAACTGCTAATTGAAGCGTCGGAGCGAAGGCAGCAACTCTCCCTTTCTACAATCTGTAAATGAGTTACGCCTGCAAACCTAAGCCAAGGATTATACATAGGTGCACAAGTTTCTGGTCTAGTTTGATCGAGATTAATTAGAAGGAAAACTCGAGAGCAAGTTAGGCGGAATAATTTAAGCGAATGTGCGTCCCTATCGATTCCTATCAATGGCCAACTCAGGCTGGTAGATAGATCTGCACTACCAGCCTCGTGGATATTACTTCGTTTTTACTGCTATATATTTGTTATCAATCATCTACCAAGCTGTTTGAATAGATGCATACGAGTATCAATTTGTACATAGGAAGCAATATGTATGTAATAAAATATATGTTCCAAACCAACTTAAATTATTCCACCAAACTATTTTAAATTTTCTCACAAATTAAACCTCGTTTAAACGCTATCGTGTATAAATAAACGCAGTCTGCTAGTCTATAAGCTAAAAGATCATAATGTTCATGCAAGAAAAAAAACTTTCCTCATTTTTAATATGTTTATTTGTGTTAATATAGATTCATAGCTTACACATATACCTATTATATACTAAAACGAGCTCATAACACGAACCTACACGAAAATTTCACACTTTGTTCGCTAATTTTCCAGTTGCTCGCCTATTCACAAAATATCATCGAGACGTAGTGAATTGAAATGGTCGCAAGCATTTGCATGAATTATTGCGAAGAAAATTATCGAATTTGAGAATATTTCACATTTTTTTGAATCACATATTCAAAAACACGAGAAAATTTAAAAAAAAAATACCGGGAAGGGAAAAATTTTCACTCCATTGCAGCCTCGCGTAAACTCTTTTCAAATAATTTCTTCGAATCAATGAAGCCCTGTTTCGTTTTACCAAATGAATTTGGTCCCGATGATGTAGGCGTGTCTCGTCCAATATTTCGCATCCTCATCTTGCATTCCGGAGGCATCTCTTCAACTTCTTCATCACTATCGTTATTAAATGCACTTGCGACTGTGATCTTCTTGGTTGTTTCCGACGGCGGCCTAGGTTGGGCTAATTTCATTTGTATGCCCGGCTGAAAAGCAAAAGGTTGTTGAATCAATAGACAACTCAAAATGAATTGATCGTATTTATTTTTTCTAATTAATTACCCGGACTACAGTACCAGGTTTTCCAAATTGTATACCCTTGTATCTGGATCCAGTTAATATTTTCGGTTGTGTTGGTTTAGGCAACGTACCCGCTTCGTTGGCGCTCCTTGTCTTTTTGGCATCTGAACTGTCTAGTGATTTAGATGTAGCATTTGATCCATTTCCACCATTTGTTGTCATTTTACTAGATTGGTCTTGAACGCAAAATTGGATAATAGCATTCAATTAAAATATAACATCTTCATGTATAAATCCCACCACTCCTAATACTATCATCGGCATGATGGCGGTCTGATGATGCATCACTGGACAGATCCTTTTCTCCGAACGTGCCCGGCGCGCTATGCGACATCCTTTCCATGTTAACATCATTTGATTCGTCCTCATCTCGATTAATTCGTTTCTTAATCTGGCGATTGACTGGGGATCTTGAGCGGGAGCGCGTTTTTGAACGGGATCGTGAACTTGCATCACTCGATGATGCCGATCGTGAGCTAGAACGATTTGTGCGGCGATGACTGCGTCGATGACGTTGAGGTGATGGCGATGAGGAAGCTGAAGACGATCGGGATGACGACGATGATGATTGTGATATGCCTGGCAATTTTTAATACTGGCAAAATTAAAAATCTGTTTATACTATTAAAAAGTGGAAATGTTAAAATAATACGCGCACAGAAATGTAATCAGTTTTTCTTGTTTCGTGTGAAATAACTCACAACAAAAAAAAAATGGAATGGAAGAAACATCCAACTTTGTTTCAATGAATTATTTGCAACATAGAAGCAATGAATCAATATTTATTTTCTTTTTCCTGTTGACTTGTAGGTGTCATTGGGTCTGGTTCAGTGCACATTAGCCAGCGTTTTACGGCCTCAGTGCTATGTAGCCGAAATAGCACGGGCCCGGTGGGGGCTCTGTTTTGTTTTAAATATACTTTAGTGACTTTGCCAATTCGTAACTGTTCTAAATCATTAATACTGTAGTTGTATAACCAGTAAGCTACTCGGTTGGGGATATTGTATTGGTTTGAAGTGAGATTGATGATGAGCGAGTTGTGATTGGTTACAGCTCTCCCTTGGAATTCTCTTAAAATTTGGCAAATTGCCAGATATTCTTATTTAGTTGATGATTTTCCGGAAAGGAGATTCTGAAGGAAGATAAGAGGGAATAATTCTTGCAGTAGTGACAGTTAGTTCTAAAAATGTCGAAGATTTTGAAGTCTGACGTTCTACTTCATCATTCTGTTGCACTGCAAGGGTCGGATCTGATTTATTTTCTTCCATGTTGTTTTAGACTCTGTTTGCAAATATCCTGTTTATTTTTTTTTATAATATTGCTATCTTCTTGGGTGTAGCGAAACCAGGAATTTTTTTTTGTCAAAGCCAAGATCCCTTTCTAGCCATGCGAAGTACTTTACTACTCTTAATTAGCTTTTGCTTCAATTCGTCAGGTTGGGAGCATGATTACCTTTACCACTAGTTTTTGTTTGCCGTTGCATCTGCGGGATTGAGGATTGTTCACTTAAAATTTTTTGGAATTTAGTAAAACATGAACTTTCTACTTCTGTTTATGCTGAACAAGTTTTACATTTAGTAGGCGACGTATTTAATACATCTGTTAAAAGCTATTTCTTGAATACAGTGTTGTGAATCCGTAAAGATATATAATTCCTTTTGCATTATCTGCATTATCGCCATGATTTCTGCATTATAAATGAAGGTATTGTTTTGTTTATAGCGTTTAATTGCTTCCGAATTGAGATGCTGGGAAGCGCACGCCTTGCTCACGGAGTTTTTGGCAGCATCCGTGCAAAAAATGACTTGCGTTTCAATTAGTAAGTGTATACCTACGGGAATAGATGTTTTGACCTCGTTTTGATCTAGTAGGAGAACGTTTTGGAAGAAGTTGTTATCGGACAGCTATTTCCCCTATAGGGACGTTGTTGAACAGGTCAGCGTGTAGCTCTGTAGTCCTAATCAATGCTTTTTGAAGCATCTAATGCCTTTGGTGATTTGCTGCCAACGACTTGTTATCAAATATTTTATGAAAATTGAAAATGAATTGAACATTTAGGAAAATTTCATTCATATGATATATATGAATAAACTAGTATTACTTATATAGTTGTATTTGTATTACTTATATAGAAGACAGGTAGAAGTTAGTTTCGAACATGCGTTCTTGCCGATTTGCATCAAGTACAAACTCCCTGACCGGGACGCATCGACGCACTACCAGCTTAATGCATGCTATTTACTATATCTTATATTATTAAAACTGATCCCTGCTTGAATTTGAAGCCCTATTTAAAAGTATGCTCTTGATGTGAGTATTTGCTGCTATATAGTCTAAAAAAAAGTTATGAAAATTTCCGAATTCATCTTCTTAATAAAAGGGTTTCTCAGAGATTACGTAGCTTACGTACCTACGTACGTACGAGACTAGTAAACTTTTCAAAATATTGTTAATTAATTTAATAGTTTTTGCAATACAACTTTAGAAACAGGATCTAAGAGCAAATTAACCAGTTTGTTAATAAAAAAAAAACGTTTGTTTTTGTTTTTTAATTTTTTGAAATGCCCAAAATAATCAAATATGCCACAGGCTAAAAATTAAAGCTTTCAATACACCTAATAAAGGATCAAAAAACTGATAAAGAGTCGAACCGCAATCCCGAATCATTTACAGTATCCCGTGAAATATAAGGAAAGGCACAAAAAAAAGGGTGATTCTGTGAGTTGCTTCAAATTCAATGGCATCGGTACGAATGATCTTCGTACAGGGTGTGTACAGACCAATTTACGAAATGGTGAACATAGTTTGCAGCAAGCGGAGGATTGAAGAAGTTGCAATGTTAGCTACCATTGACGGAGGCACATGAGAACACTTCATTTTAATTTCCACGAGAGTACGTTCTCTAGACGAACAAATGGTGATCCTTTTCTCTAATGAAAACGGTTAAATCCGGACAGCCCTGATGATTTGAGGAATTATTTCCACGACCAGTGGAAGCATACTCTAATTTTAAGCAAACGACAGGCGGTCGGGGGATGGAGAGATGATATGGGCAGGAATTGAATTTAATGACAAAACGGTTGTGTTCGTGGATAATCGAATGGTCAGTATTAATTATATTATAGTAATCGACGCGCAGCTAACGCGTTAGCCTGCAAAAATTTCTGATGGAAATTATGTTTGCCAACAAATAGGCGCCAGTTCACAACGACTTTATCGTGTGCCGATAGTTCAGAGAGCAAAATCTGAACGTTTTTCCGTGGTCAGCAAGTTCTCCGGACTCGAACGCAATTGCAAACAAATGGGGGAAATCGACAGCTTCAGTTTACGCTAATTGACGGCAGTTTTTAACTGTAGACGAGCTGAAAAGTTCCATCACGAAAACATGGTCGCAAATCGACCACAACTACATAAGAAATTAACGTTCTTCCTTGCCAAACAGGATGTGCGACATGCTGAGAAACAAATGCGGGTCTTCTGAATATTAAGTTACAACCATAAGTTATTACATTTATGTCACACAATGTAAAAATATCCTATTATACGCATGGGATGTCTTAAAGTTTTGTCGCGTCGACTAGTATTTAAATTTTCTTATCAAATTTCTCTAGTTTAAATTTGTGGTCTAGTCCTTATTAAATTTAATATCGGAATCCTTTTGCTGTACGAAATATCCATTCTTATAAAGAAAATAAATCAGTATTATAATTTTTGTGACTTTTATTCCCATGTACCATAGTACCATTTACCGCGAACAATAATGTCCAGTCCCTAAGGACTAACACAACCCGAACGAAAAGATAGTGCAGTCTATATAAGAATTGACGACACGATCGAATTATCTGGGTGAAGGGTGGCTCAGTCAGTAATTGATTCTTATAGCTGCTACGCTTGATTCTGCTCTAGAAGTTACCAATTAAAACCCTTCCGATGATATAAATCATTCAAATTTGAATGTATCACAGACAACTATCAACAAAACCGTTCTTACACACTGTCTGCTGTCTCTTTCAATGCAAACTCTATCCTTTTTTCTTTTGTTTTTTTTTTTATTTATGCATTTAAGCATATTATAATTGTAATATTAGCTTTAAAAATTAAATTATATTTTTTGTTTGAATTTTTTTTTCTCTTTCTTAGATTTTCTTTTCTTCTATTTCTCTCTCTCTTTGTGTTCAAAGTTAAGAACTCATAATCTGAAAAATTAGTTCAACTTAGCGAGTGTAATCGAATTCACATTATTCAGAAGAGGTAAGCTGCAATCTCACAATATATTAATTGCTCTAACGCATTGAATAGTGAGAAAAATATAAACATATAAAAAAAAACTCATAGCCAATTCATTAAATAATGTAAAAAATAATCCAAATTTTTTTAAGGTAAGACGGAATTCTTCTAAAATCTCTAACAAGAATTCGATTTTGGGTCATAGTTACAATGAATTATAACATTCTTGTATCCAATTTAGCCTTTTTTTGATTTTTCCTTTTATTCTTGACGTCTTGAAAAACATTCGGCGATGGATTGATAGCTTGCGCTGGTGAAAACAAATCATCATAGTTCAAATCTCCTGCACCTTTTTGATGCTTGTACTTGCTCCGACGTTCTAAATATTGTTTCGCAAAATCAACACATTCTTTGGTATTACCTAAATAATTTCGGACATAATCATTGACATCATCTGGTGATTCGATGCATTGCAGGAAATCAATGAATACCGGAACATCGACGGGACTTTCAATGGACGACAGTATTTTGTTGCACCAAACATTGAATTCATTGTCCTGCTTATTACAAATAGTTGTATTTGCTCTTCCATTACCATCAGCATTTGAAGAGATTAGCATTCCACTTTGCCTTGTCGACGATGAAACACCTTTTGTGATTTTGTTATCAGTTGATTTCGTCAACGAAATCAACTGATCAGTTGATCAGTTGATCAACGTCAGTTGGTTTCGTTCAACGCTGTATTTAAAGGACCGTCTTTTACACTCGATTGACCACCAGCATCGACTGCCTTTTGACGCGTTAGTTGTTTTTGCGCATACTCCTCCGCCTGGATTTCAGTAATGGATTTTACCTTGATTGGAGGAATGTTCCATGTTAGAGTAGTGCCCAACTTTCCCTGATTGATAAAATTTTGCCGCTCTGGAATTTTGTATTCCTGCTCTGATTTTAGAACTTCAACAAAACTTAACACCGGATTTGTAATTGTAGACGAAGCAGAATCTGACCAAGCCGCGATAGGCGACCTTTCTGACAATGAATCAAGAGATAGAGGTTGGGATTTGACTTGAGAATCTTCAAGTATTTTCGCGTGATGATTAGTAGCTATTTCCTCTTGACGTTTCGTTTCGTCATGCTGTTGACAACGCTTGTCTTCCTCTTGATATTTTGTCTGCATTGTTTTGATTTGTTGCTCCTTTATTAACTGTTCCATTTGTTTTGTGTGTACTTTTTCTGCAATGCATTCCTCCGACTTAGACAATTCGTGCTGAACTTGCTGCTCTTGTTTGAAAGGTTCAGGTGTTAGATGTTGCTGTAATAATTTATTTTCGTCATTTGATTGAATTATAGTCAAAGACTCGGGATGAATCTGGTCATGAGTGGGCATTGATTGGTATTTTGGCAGAGATGTTTTAGTTGTTTCGAGTTTCGGCTTATCATTCAATACACTTTCAGTTGGTGGTGGATGTGGATGTTGTCGAAGTTGGAGCAAGTGACGCTGTTCCTCCAGCGATTGCTGTTTCGCTTCAAGATCAGTATTTTCACCCACTGGGATATGAGAAAAAATTGGCCCATAGTCCCACATACTAATGGGAACGCTAGTGTTTTCGGCACTATCACTACGTGCTGGCTGTTCCTTTTGTTCAGGTGTGGGAAGGTAAAAATTTCCAGCGATTCGATGTGTCGTTACTTGATCAGGACGGAATAAGAATTCGCTAAATTCACGTGCATTGGCTGTATTTTGACAGCTGTATTTTGGTGGCAGATATTGTACTTTTGAATCGACTGCGTTTACAACGTTGTTTGAATCGTGCAAAACTTGCATACCATGAGCATTTACATATCCGATACAAGTCATGGCAGGATTCTGGAAACTCGTTGTTTCAAATGCACCTATATCAGCGTTTTGTAAGCTACAAGCGTGAAAGTCACCAGACATCGTCGGTTGCATCGGAAAATCTGAAGTATTTGCATTTCTATGCAGGAAATTTATAAATGCTGGAAGATTAGCAAGGTGGTCTGGCAACGATACTTGCTTCATAAGCTGTTGAACAATGTGCTGTTGCCAGTCTGGACTCAACAGAGCAAAATGCCTTGTAACCGAAAGCTTTCTGAATATTAAAGTCTGATGATGGTGTAAATATTGTTTCTGCAAATACTGCAACCGTATGCTTAACGATGTGGCCATTTCAGCGGTATTAATCAGTGAGTCATATATGCTGATCGACGGTTTGTTTGAATTAAACAGAGATGGTCTGAAAGGCACAAATTGTACCATTCTCACCCGGGGACCCAAATGCGTTGATGTGATTGGCTTCGAAGTTCCGCATAACTCAGAAAACTCACCTAATGTTGCGAATCGCGAGTCACATTCACGGCGCACTAATAGAGACTCATCGAAGTAACCAAAGCGATACCATTCTGCCATTTCAGAGCTGGTAAATGGACCTTGAATCATATTTTGAGGGTCAAGATAATACCAACGTTGTCGGCTACCAGCCGACTGGGGTTGAGGTAATGAATGGTTATGAATTTGTATCGGCGTGTCAGGTGACGAGGTCGCTGTTCTTCCTGACGAGTTCGACGCTATAGCAGCGTCTGACTGATGCATTTGAGAGATGGATCCAGCAAACGAAGCAGTTGAAGTCGTTATCTTATTTTCGATTAATATTCTATCCGTTTCCTTTCGATTGGCTAAGTCAGCAACAAATTTTTTTGATTGTTCTGTGACAAGTCGAGTTGCACTAGCTACAGTTGCCATAAATGGCAATGGACCCGGTGTGGACACTCTTTCTTCTGGAGATGGTGAACTAGCAAATTGCCCTGTTCTTGACGAATTTATCGGAGCGGGTGCCACCAAGGTTGGGGCCGTTTCCACATGCAGCCGCGAAAGTTTTGCATCTGCTAAACTGCTACTTAGTTGGTTATTACTACCATTTTTCAAATCAGGAGATTTGGAGTTTTCTCGAACTCCCGCCCCTTCCAACATTGGATTGCATTTGCATGTAGATGTAAGTTTTGCACCATCATGCGCAGGGGCAACCTTGTGTTCTTCTGAAGAAGATGTAAACAACAGTTGACCTGTATTTGCTTCCAAACTTTGAGCCATATTATCTAGTTCATCCTTTCGTAAGTGAAACACACCATTAGCATCGAATTTACCTGCTGCAATGTCTTTTGTATTCTCCATCGCCCATTCTGGAATATCCTCGCGAAATCGGCTTCCTTGTATTTTGTATGGTTTTGATTCAAAACTTGTATTTTTCCAATTCATTCTGCTTGCTTTTTTAATACTAGGACCACGATTATTCTTATCATATGTATCATCAAAATATCGAGCCTGTTGCGGAAACATGTCAACTTTTCGCTTCAGATTCAACGGGCTTATATTTTGTTCTTCGGCACCATTTCCATTCGTTATTAATGCACTTATAGAACGCGTGATGGTTGAGTCGTGTTCCTTCTGTGAGTTACAATTAGAGCTGCCGGTGAGAGACCGCCATTCTCTTTGACACTCATCAACAACCTGACTATTAAGCAAAGTATGCTCTTCAGCTTCACGATCTTGTGACATAAACTTGTTATTAAAATTTGTCGAACAGGAACCATAAAATTTATCATCATCGCGATATTTTCGCCAATTCTCCTTTCCACGTTCGTGATCATTTGATTTGAACTGCTGACGGCTAGCCAGAAACACGTCACATCTGTCTTCGCATACATCATTGATCCGAATCCGGTGCCAACTTTTCATCCCAGCTTCAGTGTCTTGTGGCTTGAATTCAATTTCTGAACGAGCCGCTTGCGATCTATGCCCACCGTATTCAAATCCCCTTTCAGCGCTAGTCTTTTGCGAATGCTCCATTCTAGATTCATGTTCATATGAGTTGAAAGATTCGCGAGGACTGACCATAGATCCAGGACCATAATCATTTAAGCTTAAGTCTTTATGCGAAGTAGCCAAAGATGACTGATTCATTGAGTCTCGACATTCATCATTATGGAAACATCCGCGCCTATTTTCGATTCCTGATTCTTGATCGTCTAATTTAAACTCCTTGAAGGCACAAATCGAACGCACCTTTTTCCAATCACCAGAGCCGTTATCACTTCCACCATTACTTTTGGGGCATCCTTGATCAAAATCGCTTGCAATTGTTTCTCGAATGCCTTCATCAGTTGTTGCCTCAGTTGGGAAAGCCGCAGACGGCGATAGGCAAAACTCCGAGCCCCCATACCTATCTCCACCTACCCAAGACGATGGGGACAAGCTTATGGCACTGTGCAATTGGTTAGAATGCCATGGAAAGTTGTGTGTATTTTCGTCCTCGGCAGTAGATGTTAGTGCTAGCGGCAATTGTTTCTTCTCAACGTATAAACTTTTGAATTTGCGCAATGTCTCCCTTGGTTCCGATAATTTTTCACATAGCGACAGCATTTCTTCTGTTCCATAATGATACTGCGGCTGTTTGCTCTCTAGAGAGCCTTCCGTAAGAGGATAGAAGGTCGCCACTTCACTTGTTGAGCTAGATGGACTAAATACACTTCCACTACCGCTTCGAGGCTTCTCGCTCGACATGTTTCGAAGCCATTGCGGGCCAAATTTCATAGCATCAGCCATGTCGCGTGGTTGTTAGATATAGGCAAAAGTTACAATTAAATCGTTACTCATCTATTTTCTTCCAAAACTGACAAACGGATAAATATTTCGCGTTTGGTACAATTCTAGCCTAAGTCCAATTGTCCCGACGGGAGGCAAGAAGTATAACAAACTTTAAGCGCTCCTTGAGTAGTGAACACGAAAGAAAATTGCGCTAATAACTTAATAACGACTGAATTTACGGAAATACAATTGAAAACAGACCACAAGCTTAAATTTAATTGTCAGTTCTTTAATTTAACTTTGATTTGCAGATTGAGCCGTTTCACTCTTGCGAGGACTTTAACTGAAAAGAGCCCTTTGAATTGAATCAGAAGGGAAGTGCCCGAATGCAGTGCAACCGCCTGTTTAGGTTTGCCCTTGCTGCAGCAATTTATGCTCACCATCAATCGTGATTTCAAACCAAGATCTTTTCTCACGCCCAGCAGTATTTTGGTTATGGAACCTCAAAATACTTAAAACTGCGGCATGCTCATATTATTAGGAACCTAAGATAATCGAATACATTGGATCATCTAGAATAGCCTGGAAATTCACACATCTTTCGCCTAGCGAAAACTACGGAAAAAAGGGATGAAAATTTTCTAAAAAAAAACTCGTCAGCTTAGCATCACGGTAAGAGCAAACAGCAAATACGGGCGATGATTTATTGCTAAACGATAGCTCTTCATTAAAAATTCAATATGAAAAATATATATAGCAAAACATGAAATCATATTTGACATTCAGATTTTCTCCCAAAAATTTTTTTAAATATAGACCAACCTGCGCACTAACAAAATAATGCGTTTCGCGATGTCTTTTAAATTTAACCAAGTTGTGAGGGTGTAAGCAACGATTCTGATTAATAAATCAGATATTTTTGTCATCCAATTGATTATTTCAAGGCAGACAAAATTTATTCAAATATTTGTGTCAAAGGATTTTCAGCACCCCTTTATCGAAAACATTTCAGCGCGCCCATGTTGGCCACTTTGTCTGTCACAGGTCCCGCGACCAAAAAGGTCTCCTCGCGTCATCGGGCCGGTCAAATTTCGTCGCGCAAAAACACTCGGGACCCTAAGAACATTTGTGCGTTGGCTACTTACCGTGTTCACGACTGCTTGCTGACGATTTTTGGCTCATTATTTTCGTGTAATCCGACAGCAGAAAGTGCTCCGACACTGACGTTAAAAATCAATAGAAATCAGACTAATACAAATCGCACTCGCCCCGATCAACATTTGACTCTGCATGTGCAGGAGAGGCAAAGTTTAAAAACTGACATTCGGCATTGTTGCCATATTCTAACGACAACATGAAACGGTTTGCTTTGCGGTATGGTTCCTTGGCGCGATATTTAAATTGTTCGACTTCCAGTTTGCATCATCGGTCATATACGACCCAAAACTTGAAATTAGGCGACTTGAGAAATAGTTTACGGAAGGGTCCGGGATTAAAAGAATTTCTAGTGGTTGGCAAGGATCTTCCTGCTTTAACGTCCGACAATATTCCTTACCTTCGACCAGAAGAGTATTCAGGACATGGAAGAAAAGTGTTCTTCGAAGTCTACGGATGTCAAATGAATGTTAGCGATACTGAAGTTGTATGGGCCGTGCTGAACGAAAGCAATTATAAGAAATGTAATAACGTAAAGGATGCCGATGTTATTCTAGTTGTTACCTGCGCTGTTCGTGAAGGAGCCGAAGAGAAAATATGGAACCGCTTGAAGCATTTACAAGCTATGAAGCGCAACCGCTCAAAACGCAAAGGACCGCTCCAGGTGAATGAGTCTCATCATGAAAAATATGTGGTTGATACTTATCGAATCAAATTTAGGTTGGCGTATTAGGATGTATGGCTGAACGACTGAAAACTGAGCTGCTGGAAAAAGAACAATGGGTGGATGTTATAGCCGGTCCCGATAGCTATAAAGATCTACCTCGTCTGCTAGCCGTTACGAAATCTGGCCCATCGGCTGTGAATGTCCTTTTGTCGCTTGAAGAGACCTATGCCGACATAATGCCCGTCCGCCTCAACCAAGACAGCGTGACATCCTTCGTTTCAATAATGCGAGGGTGCGACAATATGTGCACATATTGTATCGTGCCTTTCACTCGAGGAAAAGAAAGATCTCGGCCGGTCTCATCAATTGAAAATGAGGTGCGCAACTTAGCTGATCGCGGAATTAAAGAAATAACATTGTTGGGGCAGAACGTTAACAGTTATCGTGATCTATCGACACAATCAGGAATTGGATGGGGTGAAACAAAGCTTGCTCCAGAATTCAAAACCGTTTACAAAACCAAAGTTGGTGGAATTCGTTTTGCCGAATTGCTTGTAAGAATGGCCACGATTGCACCTGATATACGATTTCGCTTTACATCGCCTCATCCGAAAGACTTCCCAGATGAGCTTCTACACGCAATTAAAGGCCACAAAAATATATGTAAAAGTATTCATTTGCCAGCCCAGTCTGGTAGTTCAACTGTTCTCGAAAGAATGCGTCGAGGTTACACGCGTGAGGCGTATCTCAATCTAGTCAAACATATACGAAGCTTGATCCCCGAAATTTCTCTCTCGAGTGACTTTATTTGTGGTTTTTGCGACGAAACTGATGATGAATTTCAAGACACGCTCACTCTGATAGAAGAGGTCAAATACAATGTTGCATACTTATTTGCATATAGCATGAGAGAAAAGACAACGGCGCATAGGAGATATCTTGATAATGTCCCGAAAGAAACGAAGATAAGAAGGCTTCAACAAATGATAGAAGCATATCGAAAGGGTGCCGAAGAGTTGCATCGAAATTATATCGGCCAAAAACACCTGATCCTTGTTGAAGGTAAAAGTAAACGTTCTGATAGTGAGCTCTATGGGCGGAATGACGGTAATATTAAAGTTATTGTGCCCTCTATTGAGGTACCCGCGAGGGAAGGTGAGCGAAATTTAAAAAATATTGAAATCGGAGACTTTGTTGCCGTTGAAATTACTCATTCAAATTCGCAAGTTCTCAAAGGAAAGCCATTGTATCATAGTTCTCTGCTAGAGTTTTAATCTGGTTATTTTATTAGCAAATAAAGTCACATTTAGAAGTTAATGTCTTGTGATTAATGCAAAACTATAACATATATATATTTTGTTCCTTATAAAGTATTGATGAATATTTCGTAGAATTTCTTTTCAATAAATTATCAGTAGCATGAATAAAAGTTAAGTGATTGTGATTCTATCTAAGACATTTGGCCAATCTTTGGTACCGAAATAAAGTCTGCCAAACATAATGTTACATGTGCGACTTATTTTGCAAGTCGTTGCGGTCAAATGACGGCAAAGTAGGTACCACATTAGAAGTATCCGTTGCATTCTCATCCTGTTGGATGATAAAACTTCGCAAGTAAACAACAAATTATTTATTCGAGATTAAGAGACGTCAGCCACGGTATGTAAACGGGCAGAGCAGCCCGTCATGAAGGAAGTGAAAGATTTTCATTTTTTAAACGTATCCCATAGCAGTGATTCGAACGAATTCGAAGGCTGTAGAAAATTTTGTAAAATAATGGCTCTAAATGATTTTTTTTTACGCATGATTCCATGATTAGGATATGAATTACCATCTCAATGTGTTTATATTATAATTGAACCGTCGAAGCATTGGTGACTTCGACTGTATGTGGTGTTATCTGATTTAAACATATCTTAAGTGAATTAATAATTTGCATTCGCCCAACCCTTCTAGTTATCTTGGAAAATGAACTGTACATAATAACAATGTA
Source organism: Stratiomys singularior (assembly GCA_954870665.1). Taxonomy (NCBI): domain Eukaryota; kingdom Metazoa; phylum Arthropoda; class Insecta; order Diptera; family Stratiomyidae; genus Stratiomys; species Stratiomys singularior. The sequence continues at coordinate 21,718,337 of OX940881.1, read as the reverse complement.
CAATGATTCGAGGAGAACAGTGAAATAGTTTGAAGTTTAATTTCATCATGCAAACGGTAGGAACTGGAAGTGTTGTAAATTATTGAAATCAATTTTAGAGACTTCTGGCAATTATGTGATATTGTTTGTTGCAACAAGTCGATTGTTGATGAATCACATATATAATAAACATTACAAAATGAATCTCCTAATTAAATCTTTCCAACAGGCGGAATCTCATGCCAAAATGGAAGAACTGAGTTAGGTAGTGAGATCTGATTAAAACGTTAAACTATATTAAACATGTTTTCAGTCGCGAAGTGCCTTGGATTCGAGCTCATAATTTGACGGCTTTTGAATCTCTTTTGATTTTGTACTTTACATTGAAACATTCTTTTTCGTGTTTCTTATGGGCAGTCCTTTGTAGGTATCGTTCCCTGTATTTTTTAGGTGTTGTTTTTAACCTTTTGGACTCGAGCGGCCAGTTAGAAGTGTCAACTCGAGTGGCGCCGATTTCAAGTGTGAACTCGAGCAGCGCCCGAGTGATTTGAAGTGTTAAGTCGAGCGACGCTGCTACGGCACTATGATCTTTTACGATACGCAAGATATTTTTCTCTGAAGTACTTTCGTGGACTAGGTTCCTGCAGTACCTGTAAAATGTTGACCTAATTTGGCCTAATTCTTTTACATTAATTTATAACGTTTCTTCCGTTTTCTGATATCCAGAGGAAATTTGAGAATTGCATAGATAGCACATGCTGAAGTTCCCAAAATAAATTGTTACAGTCTAATGAGCTCAAAAAATTGTTTAGAAGACATTAAAAAACTTGGAAGCTTAATACAATTTCCGAAAAGTGTTGATACTTGTCCCGGCTATCTTCTTAATAATGAGCAATGATGATTCTGCTTTGCATTTATCAAACAAAAATAATATCCAGAACGCATAGATGTTGCGAAAATCGTTTCTTCAACTCTTTTGAACTTCAACTAGCACTCAATAATCATCGTAGATTATAAGCTGTACACCATGACAAAATTGACTGTGGTAAATCGTATGACACTGGTGAACAAAGCTAAAAGCTAGCGGTACTTCTTTGCCTCTTAATCCAACCGACAAAAGTAGACAGTACCGATGGCGTGAATGGTGAATAAGTTTGTTAGAATTTTCCTGTTATATAATGCCGGCAAATGAAATATTTCTATAAGTAAATAACCAATCATTAATTGAAGATAACAAAGATAGGAAATCACTCAAATGGCTGATTGGGAAGTTTTTCGACTACCAACGCAAGTATTAAAATAATAACAGAATGGAGGAAACTGTTACGTAGGCTACAAAGTACGGGTAAAAACCTGCGAGAATGAACGCGGACTTCGAATGAGAAGTGTTGGATTATCCGCGACAGAATAGTTCAATGTGGTATTTATGACATCGAAAATGTCCAATACGATTTTACAGAACAAATCCTTGAAATTTCTCGCTGGTTACAGGCATAGCTGAAAGCAGGTCGATATCAGAGAATGCAATTAAAGATACTTCATTCGTATGTACATTGCATAAGTATATGCAGGATCTGAGGTCATTGAAAAATCTCTATGCTTCCTTAACTGAAATACCCATAAAAACCAGAGCACAAACAAAAAAACAAAACGACCGATAACTTTTTTTTTTATTTATTGTTGAACTTATAAAAATTACTTTCTCGCTGGGTTAGCTTGACGCGCCATATCCTTGGGGAAAGTCCTCAATGGTGGAGTTCGAATACGTCTGGCTTCCTTTGACCTGTTACGCACAACTTTCGAGTGAATAGCGCACGAGACGCAGTAGTGCAACTTAGCATAAAGCTTAGGGAGCAGGTACGCTAGAATTCAGAGAAAACCACTTGTCAGCTTGCGAATTGATGCGGACGAAAATCCAAGACTACTTACATACGTACACTGAAGCTTCGGTAATATCCCGAACGGCAGCAGCTTCAACAATGTTTCTTATGACGAACTTCTTAATCGCCTTGTCCTTGGGGACACAACGGGCGCAATTCGTGCATCGAACTGGCTTGACATGGCCACGGTTATGCTTGCAGCGTCCTCCGTTACGGCGTTTCTTAGTCTGGGAAATTATAGGAACAAATAATTCAACGTCTATACAGTCTGCATAATAAACAATAAATCGATTTGTCGAGTATCAGCAAGTACTCTGGCATGTCACTATTGCCTGCCATCGATATGCGGCGTGAAACGTCAAAAAGCTAGAATCACATGAGGCGGAGAATATTTGACGATTTTACAGCTTTATAAGCCCCGAACTTGCTACATTTTAACATCAATGGCACAAGGACACCACTTTAAGTAATTTCCCATATAGTATTGGTACCAAGTCGTGATATTTCTCGACAAATCGAAATATACTTTATTGAACGTACCATGTTGATGGAATCACTTTACAGAAAAGAACGGAAGAAGGAACGATGTCAGGGTCGTGCACTCCGCGGTGGCTACTGAAACAATGTAAAATGAAACAAGTATGAAGTTTGCTCTATATGTAAAAATCGGATGTAGAATAGGTATGTGGAAATTTAAAATATAGCCAAATGTGTTCAAATAAAATATTTAGTGCCCAATCTCTTGTATGTGTTCGTTAGTCTTGTTCAGTCAATTTTGTTATGAAGCATTCACCTCTACACTTCAAAATGTAAACTTTGCACAAATGCGGTAATTGAGTTTGCAGTGAATAGAATTTGGTATGTCACCAGGTACAACTCCATATCAGAGTCTCTAGAGATCCGAAACAGCGAAAACCACATTTTGATGGTTCCAAAAACCACATTTTGATCATCTTCCTTGAAAGTAAGCATAGAACATAATTGTAATGATTTCAAGGCCAATATTCAGTCTTCTTCTGAATCTGAAAATAGATGAAAACCATCTAAAATACATAATCAGCAGTAGAATTAATAAGAAAAGAATTCCAAAGGAACCATTCAAAGAACGAAGATGGCACACCACTGAAAAGCATATGTAAATGTGACCTTAAAAAAACAAACGAGGAACGATGGAATTTCGTTCTTAAAAACAAGGTTTGTAGGTTTCGATATTTTCGTAGTTTTAACTTTTGAATAACGATGTCCATTCAGAATCGAAAAAGATGGTAACGTTGCAACAACGAGCACCAAACATTGAACTCAAGTTCAATGATTCAGCTAGGAACCATGTAAACCACCAAGATGGCTATTTACAACAGCTAGTTATAAAAGGTATCAGGCGAGGAGGAAAAAAGTACAGAACAATTCCTCCTAGACTGCCCGAGTCTGGCCAACAAACGCCTTACTTGGCTGACGTGTACTGGCGCAACAGAATTGGAACACTTGGCGACCACAGAGCTGGGGGAACTCCTTGGCTTCTGTAGGACGACAGGATGGACCATCTGTAAACAATAGTACTACACATGGGGAGCCAAGGGCCGAGTTCTGGCCTATGCTAAATTCCAGCAAGTGGAGCCCAGTGCAATAATAATAATAATAATAATATAAAAGGTATCATGTGGTGAGCGGTGTTCCACAGTAATTTAAAGCACCTTGTTTTGATTTCTATCTATTTCTTGACATGGACTAAATCAAAGGCGAATGAAATTCATGCCCAGAAATTGAGTCGTTTCCAACAAAAAGTTCTAAGCCAAACCTTTGTGATCTAGGTATGACCACAGAAGTGCTCGATTCTCTTAGCTCTGTAGATGAGGGTGATCTTCCAAATAAACAACAATTTTTCCCCTGTAGTTGTAAACCATGAGGAACGTTAAGTACTTCGGTAGTTAGCTAGTACGAATAGGAGAAAAAACAAAAAATCTACAGACAAAGTACCGCTGAAATTCGTCTTATTTCTTTGCTTTGCTTCATAATAGATACTCCAAAAAACATCATTTTCACATCATGTTGTGTAGCAATTCCTATCAGAATAAGTAAATATGGTTAGTATTAAATGTGAATTTGTACCAGAAGAAGATAAAAAAGATGAAAAATGAAAAGAATAATTAGAGAAGCTTAAAATGTGTATCATTCCAATCTATTTTCATTTTGACGACGCGTTGTGGCTGATCTAAACCGTGATAAGCTTACTCTAAAGTGCTCCTCAATGCGGCAATTACGACAATCACGGCAATTACGTGAAGAAATTATCTAGTATCTACTGGAATATAATTGCTTTCCAAGAAAATTATTGGATTCAGTTTCAAATGAATACAAAATTAATCCTATTTAATGGATTTGATCCTTTGAGAGTTTTCATATTAGTATACAGGCCCTGTTTATTTGTTTTTGCAACAGGGCCTCAGGTGACAAAAGTCTATCTAGCATCCTTTAGTTTTCTTAGTTAGAGCTATGTAAGCTATGAAACATGTAAAACTTTATGTTTGTCCCTTTTTTCTGCATTTCGAAAGAACAAAATTCGTAAAAATAAAATTGTTAAAGAGTATCGATCGATCATTATAGGAGAGATAAGGAATGATAACTAAAAGCGAATTGACCACTTCGACCATTTCGGAATTACTATTTCGAGAAAGTGCTGATCGATTAATTTTAAGTGAGGAAATTGTGTTTACATCCTAACTACCGATTGAAGTTCGAATAAAGCATTGAGGATTTATTTATTTAGAGCGTCGTCTTTTTTGCAGAGTAAGTTATCATAGTATGAATTGAAGTGAGCAAAAGGAGCAAAGGTCAAATTCAATTGAAATTCGTGCGGAAAACGTGTCTATGCCCTTAAGTACAGTAAATTTACATATTTTCCATCTAACTCTAGTACTATATGCAATGTCAAACATTTCGGTATTTTCTATGCTTTCCGAAGCGGAAGGAGTGGAAAGGAGTTTTTCAATTGTAGAAAGCTACTGAACTTCAATCGAGGAGACGTAGATTGCTTGATGTCCTCTTTTATCAGCTAAGCTAAGGGATCGACCCCTGTGAACTAGAAGACGAAGAGGATTCCAATTGGTAAGTTTTTATTTTATTTTTAAAGTCCGGAGACTGCAGATGTTAGGTTACTACTAGGTTAATCCTTTTTGAGCGGCAGGAAATGTGCATGGCATTCCACATTTCAGGATGGACGTATTGTGCGTTAAAAATCGTTGTTTTGTAAAGTGCTATTCGAAATCATGTGAAAGTGAAGTTCCCAGCAGTGTTTGTTATCAAGCAAAGTAAAGAAATTAGACAAATTGCAGCGCTGCTTGCTTTTGAAGAAAATTCGTTTTACGGTTAGAAAAAGGGGATATGTGAAACAAGCATGGGTTTTCTAACGGTAACAATATCGGTACAGCATTATTCCGGTGCATTTGCAAATTGGGGTCAATAATGTTTCATTGAACCTTTGAGTACTGTCGCGCTAATAATTGTATTTGGCGAGAATGCCATAAACAATGACAGCTCTCAGCCGAACGATCTAGAGTCGGGAACTGAATTGTAGTAGAAAATCCATTAAAACGTCATATTTCCAGTGCTACGGGTGATATTGAATTGCTACACATTCGGTTCGTGTTGGGGTGCACAGTGCTTTTTCGCTTCGTTCGTGCCGGTTAGTGTGCAAAGTTTTTGGTGGATCTTGATATTGACTATTCGTGCCGGTTAACCTACCATTGTTAAAGAATATCAGTAAATCGTTTGGGGAAAATGGCTTCAACCGCTCTAAGAACGTTTGTTCGTAAAATGTCTTCGTCGGCAGAAATCAAGCATGTTACGGTAATTGGAGGCGGCCTGATGGGATCTGGAATTGCACAGGTAAATTAGAATCTATTGTATATGCTAAGTAAATAATTTTGGTGTTCCATAGTGGCGTAATTAAAAGTTTTCCCACAGAATCGGGTTGTTTTCCATTCATTTTCTGAAAAGTTTTGTCGTACGCAGTTGGGGTCCAAAGTACAAACTATTTGCATGTGTATGGCACGTTCCCTCGATTTTCTTGATATTTATTTGTGTCTAAATGTTTCATATGATATTTTCGATGGTATCTTTTGGATATTTTTAATATTATGGAGCATCCACTCTGTTATCAGTGACATAACAAATAGGTGCGATCATGGGGTTTCATTTCTTACATTCGAGTCTGAATTATCTTTCTCTTCACATGGGGTCACGTTAAGGAGAGTATTTTTATTTTTAGTAATCGAGAAATTCAATTTAATCGAGCACACCAAAAGATTTAATTCAAAAATGACGTTCCTGAGGGCTCTACTCATTTTTTGAGTACATTTGGTTTCGCACGTAAAAAAATACTCAAAGTATGGACTGTGTTATGTCATGCGTAAAATACCTTTTAATAATTAATCTCTGTTAACCTTTGCAATCACATTTTCCCAGATATGTCCTGTTTGTGTCTGATAATCGGGCTTTGGATTGACTATGTTAAAATATGTTTAAAGTTCAGTAATGCAATCTTATAATTACTGATTTTTTCAGCAATCTATAATCATAGCGAAATGAAAATTGATTAAACTATCAATAAGATTGATAGACGGTTTCAATTGGAATTGATTGTTACGAAGTGATGGTGCATGTCTTTATCTTTAAACTATTTAGCTTTTTGTATATGACCTTTGTTATTCCTCTACAGACTAAATTTAGATGTGCGTTTGAACGGCACGTAATAATTTTGTCTATTCCTGGTACTTAGGCGGAAAAGATTGGAGCAATTGTGTAAACAAACGCAGTTCATTGTGACTCAACATTCTCAATTTCGGCGTTGTCAAAACAAATGGCCACCCGTTTGAAAGTACCAATTTAAATGATTACAACTTTGGCATAAATAACTATATAGTGTTGTGTCTTGAAATTACCTGCCGATTCAGATGCGAAATTGAAACGCTGAACATTTAAATATTGGTTTAATAATTCTTGGGCAATGAATCACTTATGAAAGGTGTCGTGGAGTCTGTCAAGTCAACAACGTTTACGACCAGAGTGGCAAGAGAGTATAATGTGGACGAAGACATATCTGACTTTGATGTAAAATTGAAAATTTATTAGAGAAAGCCTTACATCGTGCCTTTACGCTCAGACTGAAATGAGTGGGTCTTAAAGCCTCATCCCTTTGGCCCTCTTACACATTAGTTTTCGCTCAATTGGTGTTTGGGGCTCCTGGAGCGCACGCACAATATTTTCGGCAAACATCTTCACTTTGGTATAGTTGCCCATCAATGATTTTTTCGGATTCCAGCAAAATTCAACTCTAAATCTGTGCGTATCAATGCAACTTAGATCTGGACATCGAGTTTAGGTGTCTGTTTAACTTCAGCCAGATAAATTCCTGCGTTTAAAGGCGCATTGCGTTCCTAGTTTTCGAATTTTTAATAATATGATGAATATTTCAATTTCTATGTCAATCTCTTTTAAAGTAAGGGAATTATCTAAGAAATATTTATCAATCTTGGAGTTGCAATCTATGCTCATGTTTCTGCGTTTAAATATCTTTCACGTGTGAGGTGGCTAAAACCATTGTCATCGCAGTCGAGGTAGCAAAATCTAACAATGTGTACCGTCGGGTCCTAGAAAATCATTTGAAATTAAAAAAATTAAAAAAAGACCTTTTGATTTTGCGTGTTAAATTTTTTTATTTGCCGTAAAGGTTATCGTCGATTTTGCTCAGCGATTGTTTTACTTAACCAGGAAAATCTACTTATATATTAAGTCATCATACACTGAGGGGGTGTTTCCTCAAGAGTGCAATGGAAATTTATTTTGTTAAAATTCCTAATATTACATTTGAAATCACACGGTAAAGTTGTATTGGTAAAGTTGTCTGGGAAGGGATCTTAAAATGAAAACGAGCACCAAGAAACTGTATAGAAACGCTGTATGAAACAATAGAGCCAACGAAAGTCATCTAAAGCTACTGAGACAATCAGAGCATTGCAGCAAAGGCAACATGGGAAATTTATTAAAAATGGCCTATAGAGCATACAAATTTGAGAAAGAGATGAAATGGACAAGACATTTGCAGAGATTGAGAAAATGAGAAGAAGCTACGTCGAAATACTTTAAAGTATTCGAAGCGCAAGAGATCTCCGGACTCTAGTGGTCATCAAATCTATGGTGACATTCAAGAAAAATGAAAGGCGGCTACCGAACCTGTGTTTCGACTATGTTATAAAGCCAGCAAGGTTTCGAAAGGAACGCATAATCGTGGCGATGGAAGCAGCCCTTAGCAAATTTTCAGAAGCACATTAAAAATATCAGTGAGGAATGAGATAGTGGAAGCAATAATGGGGTCTAAGAAGTAAACGACGACTTGGGAAGCAGCTTTGGTCCTTGAATTAAAGGAAAAACTGGCCTTTTTCATAAAAGCGGGAAGAGGCCTTTTTCATAAAAGCGGACAAAAGAGAAACCGATTTTTCGTTATTGACAAGACAAATACAAGGAAGTGGTTACCCGAAACTATGTCATTATGAGCACAGACAACTACAATAAATTGGTTGACCAAAATCAAAACGATGGCAACTTTTCGAACTTCGCCGAAACCCTTAGGAGGATGCTATGAAACGATTTGTGAGGACGGGAAAAAAATTCGGATCGCTATTTAGTGAACTGTCGAAAGTAAGAGTAACAAATCTAACCCAACCAATGATCAATATTTGCCCAAGATTCACATGGAGTGAGATTAGTTGCGAGAAATCATATCAGCTGTGAACGCGCCAACACAAGGTCTAACAAGGTTTTCTAGTTGAGGAATATGCACAGATGCAACCGATAGAGCATAGCATCTCTGTCAAAACACTCAAAGAATTTACGGGAAAGCTGTCAACATACGGCCCGCTTTCAGAAGACGAAGTGGTGAAAATGAGTGATGATCCGTTGAGGTGAAAGCTCTCTTTCCAAACATTGGTTACTCAATAATGAGAGTTCTATGGCATGAACAACGAAAACGATAGTTTCTCCAGTTATCTAAACTGTGCATAACAGAAACCTGTTTTAAGTTCATAGGAAATTTCTGCAAAACTAAAGAAGGAGAAGCTATGGCAAATTCACGATCACTATTTATAAGGGAAATGTTCATCAAGCAACTGGAGGACTTACGACAAAGGACTAATTAACGAGATGCTGGATCAGATATTTGGACGATATTTTCGCGTGTGTTTATAAAAAAGATCAGCAACAAACCCTGGTGGAACTGAACAATACAACAATACAAAGAATATCAAATTCATGATGAAGAGGGAAAAAGAATGGGAAGTTGGCTATCCTTGACACATTGTTAATAAAATCCAGTCGTGACATTAAAATTAATTGACGACATCCAGTTTTCAAATCGACTGAGTGGCAATACACCCACAACGGACAACTCCAAACAAATCGAACCATTCATTGCGAGTGAAAGTTTCTCATTACCGTGCCATGATTCACTGGATGTAGGATCTACCTCTAATTAAGACGGCCAGGGAGAAGGAAATGCAGTATATTCTCGACACTGCATTGGAAAATAAATGGATTCAAGACCACAACGATCAAGAGAATTGCACATAAAATCAGAAGCACGACATACACTCGACATTACTCTAGAACGCTCAACGATACTCCATCCGGATTCTAGAACGGCGTACTGGTAGGCTGCTGCTTTCCACCAAGTTGCCATCGATAAATTAAAAAGGAGGATAAAACATATCAAGCCCATACAAATTATCGAGTCAATCAGCAAAAATAAGCTGAAAGAGATCTTCGGATTAGTGATTATTCCTTTTGCTGATTTATGTACCGACAGTAAATTTTTTGCCACTAAAATGAAAAAAAAAACCTCAAGCGTCATCAAGCAGCAAAGACCAGAAAATCAGTTAAGAATTGTGTTAAACTCTCCCTGTCCTCGCGGTTGTCAATACTTCCGCGCTTTTGACTGCCGTTATTTTATGTCATGTGAGGAATTTTGGCCATGTAAGGAATATTATAAGAGGACGTATTTGACTTATATAGTTCACCGCTACCATCGTATAACAGAGGCGATGTGGCATCAATGATTTGTCCTTATGAGAACCTGGTCCGGATCACGAGAAGTTCGCATATGCACTTTACTTGATGCAACCCCTTATCGATAAGGATGTGGTCGATTTGGTCGAAGATGCTTCCATTAGATGATACTGAATTCACTTTATGGGGGCAATGATTTGATTGAATTTTAGATCGTAACTGAATGTTTAGATTACAGCGAAGTTTATGAGTCGTTGTATGTTTTATAAGACACTGCCTTTCGGTCGCTCTTCGTCGATTTTTTTCTATCCAAATTCGAGCGTCTGGTTTCTTCAGCTAAAATTTTATTTAAGTAGACGGGTAGTTCTCAGTATAATTTTTTGAGGAGGCGGTAAATGTCATCTCATGGGATAATCATCGTTTCCATTTGGAGCATCGTATTTGATATGCCACTTGTTGAGGAACTTCATGTTTTCCTCTAAATCCTCACAATTATAAGCTGATTACTTTGGAGTGGATATCATTGAGGTCAGAAATTTGACATCAAGCCCTCAGTTGCCGTTTGCTGCGTATAATCATGTAAATTGTGTAAGAGTGATTATTAACCACGATACCATCAAATTTCGTATCCTAACGAACTTCTCGCACAGGCTTCGATTTGGTATAGTGAACGAATTTTTCAACGATCTTAAATCGTTCGTTTTAGTCAATGAATTTGTTACTTCAATCCAATGCGGAGTGGTTGTTTCGTAGATAATTGCGATTGATCTTTGACCAACCTTCTGTTTGGAATTTTATTCCCCATTCAGGCGTCGGTTTCCCCAGTTAGTCGTAAGAAAGAATTCTATTCAGCTGAAGGACTCCTCCGATGTAGAACTACAAGCCCCACACGAAACATGAAAACTGAGTGCTGCATAGGTCAAAGATTCCAAAAATCCAGGTAAGGCAAATTTTTTTGGAAGAAAAGACGAAAATGATCTACACAATTATGCAGTGCTAATCCCGTAGATAAAATAAGAGAATGCGCTAAGTTAAAATACTTCAGAAACAAAAAACGAAATTATGAGGAGGTCAGAGCAACTTTCTTGCAATAATTTTTACCATGCAAGAAAATAGAGCAGAATCACTCATGTTTGCGTATTGAAAGGCGTGATCATGCCGTTTTTGGGGGCAAAAACAAACAATGTATCAACATGACCAAATTCAATGTATCAACATGAACCAGATTCCAAAGTTGATGGCGAGGTGTTGATATGGCTGATGTAGAGGTTTTATTATTTGCATTCATAGTATATTGGTATCGGCTTTAAATGTCGCTTCGCATTGACTCTAGTTTCAGTGCAAGGTGCCTTAACTAGTTCGTAAACTTTCTTCAGAAAGTTTTTATTTAGCAGATGAAATCTTCAATCAAGTCAATACTTTTCAGCCATTCTTTCATATTCAAAACTTTCGTAAATCCATATGAAACTACAGTAGAACGCCGATTATCCGAATTAATTGGGACTGGGGTCGATTGGGATAATCGAAAATTCGGATAATCGGACATAGACTGTTAATAAAGAAAAACGAACTGTTACACACAGAATAAATTTTGTTAAGTTTAACAAACACAGTTCTACATTATGTGCACTAAAGAAAGAACACTAAAGAGAGAGCCTTAGCGCCGCGGCAGATAATATACGAAACCCCGTGCGCTCACTTGAATATCTCGATCAGAGTAAGTTGCCTCGACGTTGAAGCTCATTTCCGTGCGGCAAGGTCACGCAGACGCCGGACGGCAAGAAGTTGTATACCGTCGCATTCGGGTTGTCGCTCCATCCACTTAAGGGCGTTTTCGAAGCACATAAACGCCTCGCTGTGAGATGGTACACTTTGGTCTTGTGTCTCTTCCCTTTCGATCTCATTGTCATCCTCTTATCCTGTTCGTCCATGGCACTCGCTGCGATTTCATCGTCTGTGTGTAACTGGAACCCTTGATCGTTCTTATCACAGTGCAACCACTCTTCCATATCAGGGACATCACACTCTGAACATCCCGCGATTTCATTAGCCATGTTTACAAACTCTTCCACTGACGGTAATTCCTGTCTGTCTTCAATAACTTCAGCGATTGATTCTCGTTCCTTCGCTTGCTTTTCTAACTCGAGTTGCTCTTTTGTTGATGTGCCGTTTATTTTATTCCAAGCTCGTTTCAGTGAAACACTTTTAACCATGTTCCAGGAATCTGCAATCATGTAGCAACAATCTTTCAAGTTGATTTTTTTTGTACGAATCCAAAACTCGTTCTTCGTCATTCTCTTCAGCTAGAAGCAATTTACGAAGCAACTGTTGTCGTAACTGTGTGTAAAGTCGTTTCGTGCACTCAATCACACCCTGGTCCATGGGCTGCAGCAGACTTGTGACGTTACGTGGTAAAAAGAGACACTTAAATTTCTCTTCTTCTCTCACGAGAAGCTCAAGTGATGGATGCGTTGGTGTATTGTCAATAATTAGCAAAACATTTCCCATTTTTCCTGTTTCCGTTTTAAACTTTTTTGTTTCAGGAATAAAAGTTTTATCATACCACTCCAAAAAAATACTGCTGTTCATCCATGCACTCTTCTGATAAGTGTAGATCACTGGTAACTTCGCTACGTTCTTGAAAGCCCTCGGCTTCTTTGCTTTGCCAATCAATAATAGAGGAAGGCGATGGGTACCAGTAGAGTTAGCGCATACCATTATGGTAACGCGATCTTTACTAACTTTGTGACCGGGAGCACTCTGTTCTCTTTTACATGCTAGGGTTTTTCTCGGCAAAGCTTTCCAATTCAATCCAGTCTCATCAGCATTGTAAACAAGATCAGGGTCGTAGTTTTCAGTTTCTTTTTTAAAGGTGTCCACAAATTTATTAGCAGCTTCACTATCAGCAGCAAGTTTTTCACCAGCAATATCCAGTTACCGAATGCCGTGCCTGTTCTTGAAATTGCGGATCCATCCAGTGCTTGCCTTGAAATCAGCTACACCCATTTTTTCACTGAACATTCGCACATTTTCACATAAAATCGATCCTGGAATCGGTTGTCCAATAGATCGTTGCTGCAGAAACCACGTAAAAACAGCATTCTCAAACTGTTCATCCTTTGCCTTTTTCATTACTTTTCGCGACGAACATCCATCACCAGTTTCCAACGCAGTCACAAAACTTAAAATTTTTTCACTGTTATTTTTAATATCAGTTATTGTAGTCGCCCCGACACCAAATCTATCTGCCAGTACCTTTCCCGCCACACCCTTTTTTTAACTGATTGATTATTTCGACTTTGTCCTTTAGTGATAGGACGACACGTTCCCGCTTTGCACTCATTTTGATTATTCGCTTATCATATAACCGTTTAAAACAGTGATCCGCACAATAAGAGAGGGAGGAGCTTACTGACAGTAATTCAATGATATTGAGTTGAAAAAAAAACAAACGTTCCAACGTTCCGTTTCACGGAAGCCGCGCGACGCAAAACATGTAGTGTCTTGCCTCCAGTATTCAACCATAACAATTGAAATATATCTGGACTCCTGCGAGATTCAACTTGTTACAACAAAACAAAACAAAAATTACATTACTTACTTACTACAGTACTTGGTTTTAATTTTTCATATTACGCTAAGGACCGATTCGGATAATTGGCGATTCGGTTAATCGGCGTTCGGATAATCTGCGTTCTACTGTACTGTTTATTTGGCGTTCTTCCTAATGTTAAATCTCTGAGAGGCTCTGCCCAAAATATAGACAGAGCTCTGGCCAACCTCAACTCACATCTCGCTTTCATCAGTTTCTAAATAAAGTAACATCCACAACCGGATAGTCCTACAAATCAGTTGACAGTACTAGCAAACTAATAAAGTAAAGTTAAACAAATAAAGCCTCCAGAGTGGTCTATGTAAAACTCAGCCTCAGAGCACTGGGACCGTAAAACGCTTGCTTAGGTGCACAGCTCGTTAGCCAAAACCCCCTACCACGCAGTACGAAAGTGGGATAAACACTTCTATTAGGATCCATTATTGACACTTTTATTCACGTTTTCAGCACTGATGGACGTTCTAGGATGCCTAGACACCGCGTCATCTTCAATGTCTTCTCAATCTCTCTGAAATTGTTTGCAATCTCTGTCACACAGAGTCCTTACCAACAGCCCTTTTTTAATTTAATAATTCCAAACAAACTTTGACTTTTTGCCGAACAAATGTTTATGTACATATGTTTATGGATTTCTTGTCTTGTGTAATATTTATTTTTTGTCTCATATTTTTTTGCATGCATTGCATGATGGATGAAGGACCTAAAAAGAAGAATTTAAATTAGATTTGAATTTCAGGTTGCTGCCGCTTCTGGTTACGATGTAGCCTTGGTTGAAGTGAACGATCAATTGGTGGGCAAATCAATGGGCAGTATTAAGAAAAGTTTGCAACGCGTTGCACGGAAACAATTCAAAGAGAATGAAGATGCCCAACAAAAGTTTGTTGATGAAACGATTTCGCGCATTGACGGAACATCTGACTTGACGAAATCTGTTAAGTCAACTGATTTAGTCATTGAAGCAATTGTTGAAAATATGAAAATCAAACATGAACTCTTCACGAAACTCGACAATGTTAGTATTAAATGCATCTATTTATGTACGAGTGATGTTAATTGTTGCTAATTTTCCGTATATTTCAGACTGCACCAGCACACACTATTTTTGCTAGCAACACTTCGTCCTTGTCGATATCTGAAATTGCTTCGGTCACAAAACGAAAAGATCGTTTTGGTGGATTGCATTTCTTCAATCCTGTTCCGATAATGCGGTTATTGGAAGTGGTTCGTATTGATGAAACGTCCAAGGAGACGCACAAGAAAATGGTTGCATTTGGTGAATCAATGGGCAAAACATGCATCACATGCAAAGATACTCCTGGATTTGTTGTTAATCGTCTACTTATTCCGTATATGGCTGAAGCTGTTCGTATGCTAGAACGTGGCGATGCTTCGCCACGAGATATCGACATTGCTATGAAATTAGGTGCTGGATATCCGATGGGACCGATTGAGTTAGTCGACTATGTTGGTTTGGACACGACAAATTTCATTCTTAAGGGATGGGGACAAAAGAATCCCGACAACCCATTGTACAAGCCAATAAAAATATTGGAAAAGCTTGTTGAAGAAAATAAGTTGGGCGTAAAGACTGGCGAAGGTTTTTATAAATATAATAAGAAGTAAGCGGCGAAATGTTGAGAATGATCACGAAAAGTGAAAATAGTCGATTAGAATTATGCATTCACCGCCATCACCTCTCACCTATGCGCTAATCACTTTCGAGATTGATATATTTTTATAATAGTTTTTCTTTTTCAATAAATTTTATTCGAAATATATTTTTTTTTTATTTGTGAAATAATAAATGTCCTATATAATAGCAAGACGTGGTAACCTTTTTTCAATTACCATCCATTTAGTTTTAAGCATTGAAAACCTTCACATGATTCCAAATATTCATAGCTCAATTAACAATTGATTTGAGATTAATTTCGATCTTATCAGTCAAATGTAAAGTGATCCGCTCACATACATTGTGAAATATGTTTGGTCACGTGAAAATCTTGAACGGGTTTATTACTTCAGTGAATTTTCGAACATTACCCGCATTTGCATATTTTTTTTAATGTGTAGTGAACATTGACGAGTCTCGATGAGTTTACGATGAAAGCACTGTCACCGACTGCTTAACTTGCTTAAATTATAAATGACTCAGGACTTTATTTCAAGAGAAACTAACAAAAGTAATTTTCTTAAAATCTTAAAACATTATCACTTCCAGAACATTTTGCTTACTGTAACTCATTCCACTGAAAAACTACATTGTTAACGAAAGAAAAAAACTAAAGATTAAACTACTTTTATCATTTGCTCCATTGTTATCATTAAAGTTGATTTCTCATTGCTCTCACATGTCTGTTTTGCTCTACTCGAGCTACGCAACACGAACAGAAAATTAGTTATTCAAAATAACGACTTCAATGTATGCTTATCCACACTGGACGTCAGTTTCTGTTCAAACTGGTTAAATGAAAATAACACAATTGAGCACATTTTCGCTTTTTTTGCTATATCAGGCTTAAATTATTTTTGGGATATATTTTAACCGATAATACCATCAAGCTCCTCTTATATCAAATAAGGCAATTTGCTTCCATTCCGTGAATAACTCGATCTCATTTGCTCATCGACATGCGATTATTTCACTTACATTGTCAGTGTGTGAACTTAAGATTTGTTGACTTATTCATTTAGTTATAAAAATTCTTTTACGAGTGTGGCGTCGAAAGTGAATAATGTAAGGTGTTCTCTTGTATCAGTGCATGATTCATTTCTACATGAAACGTCAATGTTTCATTTTCTATAACCCAAGCATTGACCAGTAGCGAGGGTAAACATTTACGGTGTAATATTTGTATTTGTTTGCATGACGCTCCAATGTTTTGATAGCAACTTTTCGGCTTGGCATATTTATCTCAATGCATTGTTTTACATTCAGTCATTCTTGCGGAAATCACTGATATGTGTAGATTACTTTGAACGCTTGACGCCTCATGAAGTTTTGTGTTGAGAAAATTTAAGCAGTTAGTTTAGTGTTGTTTGGTGTTTGTTGAAGAAGAATTGTTGCCGTGAATACAAATTGAAAAAGGTAGAAATTACGATGTAGGTCACGTTGAAACTCTTATATAAATTGATTAATATTTAATTACTAATAGGAAGTTTATTCTTTAGAAAATCATCTATAACTTAATATATTCCAAGTGAAAATTCTTGATAAAACTAATAAAAATTAAATCCCATGTCGCAAATGTGTCTCTGTTTCTATCTGATTTCATTCATGACTAATTTTGAAATTTTTGAATTAAACTTTGCTATTGTTGTTTGTATACAAATTAAAATGCTATGAATACTGCACCTATTTTTGCATGTGATCTGGTGATAAATTTTTGATAGCTTTGCTATTAAGCAATAAATTTTTTTATATTCAGTTCTCTCTCTAGAAAGCCAATCGTAACGAAGAAAACTTCATGAAAAATCATATTTGAATGCCAAAGTGGCGAATAAATAAAATGAATTAGAATCATTAAAATCGCATTTGACTAGATGCATCATTCATAATTGAATTTTTCTTAACCGTGCTAACATTTTGACATCAGACAATTAATATTCAGTAAGTTGTCCATGCCGTCGCTGTGGATTATTGAATAGAAGATAAACCGTGCCTAGATTCTCTAGACACTTCTCATAAACAGCCTAAACTCTGAAAGTAGGTTGAGAAAATCGCTTCTCAACACTTATGTTATTTATTTACTCGTTGGCCTCACCGGCATGATTGTCGTTCCCAAACGTGTCAAACTAATGACTCGAATAATATGCGATTAGGCAAGAACGATTTATTTAAATGAGTATATTTATCGAAAACATTCGACTAATATTTTTATCCATACATAGGTCATGGACAGTAGTTGATAGATTTCCATCATTCCACTTACGAAATGGCTTTTAATCCCGTAATTAATATTATCATCAATCTGTAAGATTTGTGAGAAAGCAAACCTAGATACCATCAACCGGTTTTCATACTGCGCTCACATGCCTGTAAGTCTATATTTATGTCGTGTCTATGGATCAAGGAATTCTTAAAGCTCCTTTTCATTGCATATTTACTATTCTTATCTTCTTGAGCTTCATGACATTGACACTGATCTCGACTGCATTGAGATGCACTGATATGTTGCTGCCATGAAGACACCTCGTTCTTTTCTTCCCAGGCATTCACATGTATATTCGATTAAGTGACCAAATCGAATTAACCGACCTCTACCAATAAGAAACTTCAAGGAACTGGATGTCGAAAAGTTCTCTAATGTGCTTTCGGAAAGTGAACCCGTGATTGGACCATTGGAAGGGATCGGAAGGGCACCAACTGAAGATAAATTGAATTTCAATATTTGTTCAGCACGTTTTCTTTCATGTCTACGATGAAAATATGCTATTTTACGCTTGCTGTATACTGGTTGGTAGCGGGAAAACTTTGAAAACGTACAGAATTTTACACTGTCTAGCGTCATTCCCAAAGATGATTCACAGAAGTCATAAGTCTAAACGATAGAATTGAAAAGATTATGCTTCTTAAATGCCTAACCACCGGTAGAGGTTAACAAATTACCAGGGACCGTAAGGATTCTTTGCTGATTTGAAGAAGAAAAACTACGTAATCGTTCAAGTGAGTTGTGTCTGACTGACTGCCCAATCTTAAGTTCATCAAAAAAAAAAAAAAAAAACGATGCAGAGCAAGGAGCAGCGACAAACTGCGAAACCATAAAGCATCCCAACTCAAGTGCTCCATTGGCTTCATCAACTTTCCTTAAATGTGCTGTATAACATATGTAACGTTTGTCTCAAAGATAGTGCCTTTCCAGAATGCTGAGGTTCATCGAGAACGCTAAGTTAATCAGGTAAAGACTCGCTGTGAGGATTTGCGCCCCGGGAGATTTATCTCCACAGCCGTGCGATTTAAGGTTTGATGATCGACCAGTGACGCAATCCTGGATGTAGTGGAGGTGGCCAAGTCGACTGAAGCATACAATCATCATTTGAGGCGTATTGCGTTACATGTGACGCTCGATGCGAGAAATGCTATTAATTTTACCACTTCAATAGATATTCTCCGTGCGTTAATAACCTTGCAAAACGACATAAGAGATAGTAAAAAGATTAATGATATTAAAGGACAACCTCCAAGTCCCGAACGTGAAAGAAGGAGATAGAGAGAGAGTCAGAGAGTAAAGACATCACATTAGGTATTGTAGAAGGTTTTTCTTAACGGATCAGACTTCTAAAATACCTCTTATGATATGCATCGACGCTGCAGTTGCCGGTTGAGGGATATTAAATCGGCTATGCAGACGACGTAGTGGATTTACAAGCCGAATGCATGTTCAAAAAAGTGTAATACAAACCAGACATGAAACTGCCACGTGTTGGTGAATGGATGACCGACAGTGGATTTAACTTATTGCTGAACCAGCTAGGAGAGTCGAAATTCCCGTAAGCTCTATAGTAATTAACCTTCAGGTTGGAGACTGGCTCCTCGAAATCAAGAAGGGATTAAGTACTTTGGCTTCATGATAGACCCGCAGATTAGCGGGGCAACCGGTATGGGCTCTTTGTTCACCTCAGAGACATCCAGTCAATTCATAGCCAACTCAAGGGGTTTTTGTGAAGGGTCATTTAGAAAGAAACTTATGCTGTCACAGAAGCGGGTCAGTTCGTGGGTTGTGTTAACAAACAGCACTGTCCATGAACCGTATGTGATTCTTGAGTTACTGTCGTAGTGACACCCAACATACTTGTTACAAAAAATGTGGGTGGATGGAGCATGAGTTCATGTTTCATAAAAGGAGGGAAGGACTCTCACCTTGTTATTGAAAAATAGCAAACAAAATGCGGAGCAGATACGCGTTTCATCAGTAACACGGGGCCGTGGCTGAACCCAAAGCATAGCGACACTAATTTATCGACTATCTTCTAAGGTGCTGTGTTTTCTACATTTTCTTCTGTGGTTCATCAGTTGGTTTGGTCAATTTTATTTTAACCTGTGCACGATCCAAAATTACCGTCTTTTCTCTGGGGATTGGGATTGCATCTTGACTTCGTATCAAACTACGCTCGGATATTTTTCTCTATAAAAAATGGCATCCCTGATCGCTTTTCGGCACAGGGGAACAGTTTCTCATAGTGGTTACAGTTCCTGAATCTTTTTGATTCGTAGAAAAAAATCCGAACTCGATGTAAAGTGCGCCAGGTCAGGATCTGACAAGACAAGGTGACAAGAGAAGTGTTTGAAGGGTTTTTCACAGCAATACAGTCATAAGCGAAATAACGAACTTCGCTGATACACAGCGTTACGACACTCTGTTTGCTGTAGTTTGCTGTAGGTATAGTGCACTCTGTTTGCTGTAGACCGAGTGTACTCGGTCTTATAATTCATTCAACCGATACCAATCAATATTTCAGTCCATACTCTGCCGGAGCTTGGATCAAATTCATCCGCATCCATTTGCCTTACAGCATCTAACCAACCATGGATGAAACGTATCAGCGCCTTATACTATGAAAAGGAAAATGTTGGTCCAGTGCATGATAAAGTGGATAACATTCCTGGGGGGTCGAAAAATTTTTTTGGTATATAAAAGCCTTTCAATGCTTAGTAAATAAATGATGTTCTATAGAGTTTCACGGGTGATTTTGTGCAGATTTTTAGTTGAACCATCTTGTATTTTGGAACATGGGCATGTAGACAGCGATCCATATGGATTTTCGTATTTTCGGATAAACTGTCCACCAAGCTTAAAGCAAGTTGATACATCTGCTTTCTGTTTGGTACAGTTAAGCGCCGCTTATCTGACATGATTATCGTGCTATGGGTACAATTTTAATACTTCAATGGTTCCATGAGAGCGTGAGGTACCGCTCTCCACTCAGTTTCAAATAAATATTCGAAATTCAATTAAGAAATTATATTTTTAATGATGAAGAACAAACAAATTGACACATTTAGGATTCGAGACTGATAAAATAAAATACTAAATAGGAACAATCAAATTCCTACTTTTATTATGAATTTTTTCCATCTTTAGCACATTTTTAAATGAATTCGAAATGTTCGGCAATTTTTATCCTCGTTAAAGTCATCGAATACGTGTTCAATTCGTTTTTTTGGGGAATTAAGTAACTAATCTTGCTTAAACTGCCCACTTTCATAACAATTTTAGTTTAAACGCATGTGATGAAGATCAATCGCATAATTTTTCACAAAAAAGCTATTTAAAATAGGTCAAAAGTATTCTACTCATTATGGTTTTATCAGTTGCTAATCAAAGATAATTAGAATGTGAAAATAACAAGTATGATTATATCGTATTTTGCAGCTCATATTGTTGCTTGCAAAGATCTGATTTCAATTAGCAGATCTTCGAGTGCGAATCAGTTGCTAGCCTAAACATTCAAACTTATATCGTCATGGGAAAAAATAATATTGTTGCAAATGCTAAGCGATCGATGATATAAAAAAGTTCTTCATCGACTAGCATATAATATTCGTGGAAAAGTGAAGGACGAAGTTGCAATCAATTGAAAAATTTGATCTTTTTGCATCTGCTCAAACATCGGATATTCGTTTGCTTGAGATAATCGTTGATGTTTCTGTCTTCTTTCTTCATCGTTTTTAAGTTGACAGTTAAATTAAAAATTCCACCGTATAAGATAAGGACATATATATTTATTAAGTTATTTATGTTTCCGAATTGTGTAGGTTAGGTAATTACAGTAACTACAGCTACACTTTTAAAGTGTAAAAATAATAATATTACACTTTTAGAGGTTGGTGTAGTAACCTTTTTATCAAAACGTTTCGGGTCAAATTATCACTTATGACATCGAAATTTAGATTTGGGTCGTTACGATCGAACGATCAGCGCCCCCAGTTGCGATAGGTATCTTCAGAGCAATAGCTAAAGCGAAATTATATGACTTTCTTGTATACAAAATCAGATGATCTTGAAATACGGTGGCTTCTATAAAAGTTAAGGTGGAGTTTTTAAATGTAGACTCCTGCACCATCACTTCTATATAATTTTTGGGAAAGCGATTGTCCACGATATAATTATTACATTTGCTATCTCAACTTATACCCAACAAATCGATTAAAGTATTTATTTGCGTTAGGATCAATTGCAACCGACATAATAATTCGTTTTTTCTTGTACTTAAATATTTGCAGATTTCAGCAAGTGATTACTCTCATTACAACTTAATACTGAAGGTACTTAACTTAGATACTTAATATTGCGTTTAGCAATATTTCCTTCAGAATTTAATTGACCATAAAAATTAAGTTGCTGTTAGAGTCATTTGGCACTGAAGCCCATTCTCAAATAACGAGCATTATGTGCGTGTTTTAATTTAGTGAGAAACTTCAAAGCCGATGAAAATTTTTTTTAAAACTTGTTGGTCATGCAGTGGATGGATAATTTCGTCTAGCGTTTTTGTCATTTTTCGCATTGTACTGGCAGATGGATTGGTGTCTTCTTCGCAAAGTCACAGAATATGTACCAACGTTTGTTTCTTTCTGCTTTCAACTCCGTTTTTTGAGATGTCAACCGAGTGTGCAATGTCTCTTGTGGACCCAAGATAGAACCCCCGTAAGGACCTTTAACTTTCTCTTGTTCTTTCCAATGCACATTCGAAACTTTTCGTTA
Source organism: Stratiomys singularior (assembly GCA_954870665.1). Lineage (NCBI taxonomy): Eukaryota > Metazoa > Arthropoda > Insecta > Diptera > Stratiomyidae > Stratiomys > Stratiomys singularior. The sequence continues at coordinate 21,696,108 of OX940881.1, read as the reverse complement.
CAAACATCGAGAAAAAACCTCGTCAGGACCGACGGATAAATGCTGTCGGGGGTTCTTTTTTTGCTCATTGATACACCAACTTATTACGCTCAATACGAGGATAGGTTACCTTATATTGGGGTGCCGGAGTTCGCAGGTATCTGAAGAAAGTATCTGATTTGCTTTTCAATATTCTGTGCTGTTATTATACTTTTTTATCCAGCATAATGCATACTCTCAATTAATACATCCATTAAAAAACAAGCTAATTTGTGAACTACTGCGTTCTGCAAGCACAGTACTTGAATCGAGTTCCGAAGTATTTGTCACATTACTTTGGACTAAGTTACTTCTTAAGTCCCGTCTAGCAGCGTCTTCAGGTTCAGTTATGATACGAAGGACAACCGAACGTTATTTGTTTGCAAGGAATAGCTATTTTTCGTTTTTTGACATAGGGATACTTTGAGAGTATATTCTTCCTTTCCTCAGTGTCAATTGTTTTCTAAAATTAGGAGGCCTATGGACGTCTTTGTACTTTTGTAAGTGTACCTTGTTGCCTTCTCTTATAAATAGAACATGGGCTTTTATTCGCATTCGTATTTTTATGCTTATTAGCTTCTCAGCTTAGCTATTTTTGGTTTTATTATCATTTTAGTTATTTGCTCCATGTTTCTATTTGTGTAATGATGTTTGAATATTATATTATTTTATTATTTCAATAGTTAGGCGTATCCGTTTCCTAACTCTTCGTTGAGGCTTATTATTTCAATAATATGGCTCTAATATTTCCGCATTACTTTGTTATTTCTAGTACATTGGAGTATCCGTTTCCTAAGCCTTCGATGAGCCTCTTTTTTATTGCTTGCCTGATAATCTATACAATTTCTAGTGTTTCCAGCTTATTTTTGTTCCTTGTCTCGTTGACTATGCAACATTTCCTTATTCGTGTTCTTCGCAATTTTCATAAACTATCGATGGTCTTCTCTTACCGCTGCTTTTCCTATGTTTTGTCTTTTCTTCAAACCTGATTGAATCTCACTACGAAAAATTGAGAGCGTTTGGTAAAGCAGAATAAAGGTAACTGTAATACCTGCGTCATAATTTATGTTAGATCAAACCAATTTTGAGGTCAAAGATTTACTACTAAGGAACGTGTAGAGGCCAGGCGAGCTGGTACTCCGGTATCAGAAATAAAATCCAAAAATCATACCCATTAATGGTACTAGAGGCTGTGCTTGTTATAAGAAGAAGAGTGTTTTAATCATCATCCCAGCCGGAGTAATAAAATCATTTGATTTCTGTTCTCTTACCTTCAAGTAATAAATAATAATAAAGTATTTAAAATTATTTGTTGGTTGCTACGAACTGGGTGGGCTCTGACAGAATTTGGTAATCGTAATCAAGAGCAGCAGTACAATTTCCAACGGGTAAAATTGATCGTAATTGATTCGTAATTGTGTTTACAAACTCAAAAATTTGAGTTGGTTTTCGACTATTAAAGTAAACATATCACGAAATATTTTTAATTTGCAGCTTAAAGCGCTTTGGAAATATGCAAATAAATATACTTGTGTCAATAAACCCAATTTAAACTTTGGTTTTAATGTGTTAGCTGTGTAAATTTTACTACAATCGAAGCAACCATGCATTGAATATCATAAACAGTTTAGGTTAATATTGATTTCATATTTACTGTATTGATATTGACAATTAGAGAATACTATTTCCTCAATAATAAGAAAAATTATTTATTATTGATTATCTACTTTTACGTATATATTGAAACAAATCGAATCAGACAACATTACTCTTATCCTTTTCTCTCTTTTTCAGACATGTTTGGTAAATAAAATATATATAATGTAAACGGTTTCCAAAGTATATAAACAAACAGTTACAAAATCACTGTGTTCATTCACGATCTTGTGAAAATAAAATGACAACAAAAATTTCCCAAGTGCCCGAAAATAGTTTGCCAAGTGGAACAATGCGGTTAGAAAATCAAGTAGCGGGACATACATTTCAGGAGGGGACAGATTCTATAGGTATGCTCAAGGATCAAAATGGCGATGCTGTTTTGAAACCATTAACAAAACCTGTTTGCGGGGAATGTGAAAAATCTTTCTACGAATTGTTTGAAACCACCAAGAATCCGAGCTTATTGGCTTTGAAACGACTAATACCGGAGTATAAAGGATGTGTTACAGCCGAAATAAATGGGCGACAAGTAAGATGCTTTTAATGTTAAATAAGATAAGTGTAAATGTTTAAAAACTACATAAATATTAATGATTTTTTCTGTCATTTTTATAAAAAGTGATCATTTATTGAAATAAATGCATCAATTGAAACGATTTACTAGAATGTGTTTAGAATTTGATTTAACAGACGCTTAAACGACTGTGGTTGAGTTATATTTTGTTATTTTTAGAGTGTCTATGTCGTTGTAAATGCAAAAAGCTCGTATAAATACTGACTCTAAAATCAGGCATAAATGCATAAATAAAACAATTGTTTTCCCTTACCCGTATTGCAGGTAGAATTTTTAAAATTAGCTGATCTAACACACAACATGCAGAAGCCATGCATAATGGATATAAAAATAGGCAAACGTACATGGGATCCATTGGCCACTAAAGAGAAAATACGAGTCGAAGAAGAAAAATATGCAGCTTGTAAAAAATCGTTAGGATTGTGTTTGCCTGGATTTCAAGTTTATGATATAGAGACTGGCAAACTTCATCGTTTCAGCAAAGATTACGGCAAAAAATTAAATGAAACGACATTCAGGGAAACGTTGCGTATGTTTCTAAATGCTAAATCGGGATTATGTCGAAAATTGGTTGCACAAATATTAGTTGAATTGAAATCAATACAAAAATTGATGCGTACACAAACTTATTATAAGTTATATTCAAGCTCAATCCTATTGGTATATGATGCTGTAAAACTCGAAGCTATATTGGATGAAAATCAGCTGAATTGCAATGTGTAAGTAATATTGCTAAATTAATCTTTTTGTAATGTTGAATTGTTAAAATATTTATTTACATTGGTAAGATAATTATTTTTTTTTGCTTTTATATAGCACTAACGGATCTGTACTGCCGCATTCCGAATATCCGTCCGAATTAAATACATTAACTCTGGAAGATAACTTGCCTTACGAAGATCAAATTTCTAATTCATTACTGGATGAAAATCGCGAGGAATATGATTCGGTACGTGGTGTATATATTGTGTATATATTGTGAGTCAGTTACATAACTGCAGGTTCATCATTTAAACACACTCTGATATTAAATACTAAATCGTATTACTCAATCTGGCGAACCCATATAATTGACATAAGTATTCTACCCAGAACGACATAATTATGCTCTGGTGCGATCGTACCACAAGATTCGTGAATTTTTGGATGCTTTCAGAAATTACTGCTTCATTGGGCCTTCCCGATCAAGAGGTATCACTGGTGCTCGTATCTCTATGTAAGGACAAATACTTTTTAGTCTATGTAGAACACCATGAGAGCTTTAGTATGCATGATTTAGACATGTTCATTCACTGCTGGTACTGATCCGGATGAACACCGAGGTACATACGCAGGATTTATGCAACACTTGTTCAGAACCTCCCTCACATGCCGTAATATGAAAATCTCTTGAATTATGTTTCAAGTCTCGCCAAGCCGACAGCAGCAACGTTCAAAATAAAATCGTTTGGCATTATGACATGCACTTTCATTTGCCAATTATGCATGCAAAGCTGTGCGTCGTTAAACATTTTTTGAAGGTCACTTGGAACTAGTCAAGCTTGTCGAACTGTTGTATGGATAGTCAGGTCATAAGCCTCTTACGATCACGTTGAAATCAAAGCTGTTCAAGAGATTGCGTATGAAGATGAAGAGCCTTTTCGCCGTTCCTTTTCCTTGTTGTTGGCCATTCAGCATCTTGAAATCGTGCATTGCTATCCTTTACAGATGGAAATCTACATCTCTAAAGGAAAATGATATCTCGTACAACATATTTCACTACATGGCGACGAGGAGTCTGGAGAATTACGAAAAGCCTTTCGTTTGCAACTGATGTCTGAGGTTACTTCTGTTATCCGATGAACAGTCGAATGATTGGCTCAGAATCCAAACTGGCAATTCAGATATCAACTTATATTTCACGATGTGGGCGTTATGTGCTTGGTTGAGTGTGTGTGAGTGTGACTTCGAACACTTTGATGAAAAGCAACAAGCTTTTTAGGTGATAATTTATTGCGTATTTAGCGTGCTCTCGTTCCTCGAGATTGGGAACGCTTTTGCCTTTTTTCAGTGATTTGGGAGATGATAATTGTTCAACATATTGATGAGGCTACCTCAGGCTAATGTCCAAGTGCTTTCTTATTTATTGTTTTTTTTTGTTTGCCAAATATAAGGCACTAGTCCTTATATTTATGTAATAATAAATCAAATACTATTCTGGTATTTAGTCGGACGTTAATGTTTCATTGAACAGATGAATGCATTCGTCGTTCAGACTTGATTTAAACTCGAAGGGTTTCGCTCCAAATCACAATCTTCTGTCGGTCATTATCCAGAATTGTATTTATATTGACGCTATATCCAGGACATTTATCTCACTGCTAGTGACTTTGAGATTCAGTACATCGATTCACATTTTTTTATTAAATACGTTCTTCACTTTCGTAGAAACCCCATCCGGGTCCTCATTTCGTTCAGTTTGAATCATTGCACCGAGCATCCGCATTACAAATACAGTTCGCCTGATTTAATTAAATCTTTCTTACTGTTACTTTCATTGAGTATCTAGTTAAAATATGTATGACAAAGCCTATCGATAAAACAATTTTCATTTTTGAAATTTTCCAGACTGTAAAGCAGAATAATAGTGACAACTGTGCCAATAAGCTAATTGCAAACAGATTTTCCAACAGCAGTACATGGTCCGTTGTTAAAATGATTGATTTCGCACATGCGTTTCCTTCCGAGGACAATTCTCTGGACACCAATTATTTGTTTGGGATAGATAATCTTGTTCGAATTTTCGAAGAGTTCCTGAAAGAATGCGGATAAGGTTTTTCATATATAAAGAAATGCAGCTCAAGTCATACCAGAGATAGTTGTAGGAGTATAAGTTTTCATTCATTACGTTCATATATGCTATCCATGTCATTTGAGAGAGAAATTTGTTTTTTCTATTTAGATTTAAGAGAAGAAGAAAAAGAAGGAAAAAAAACTTCACTTGTTACAAACAATTCAGAATCGTAATTACAAAATTTGAGTAATGTGCAGTGAATAATTTTTAGTCTTTAAACAAAAGGCGGGTGTTTAGTACTTATCAATTGAATATTATGGATAAATTACGTAAGGAACAAAAATTTGTTACTGTGATCATATTTGTTTTTCATCATTTTCTTGTACTGTTCGAATCGTGCGATTTAAATTAATTAGCTAAGAATTTATTCCAAATTTATTATGCAACTATGTTGGTAATATATTATTTCAAATATCCTTTTTTCTTTCAATGAAAGTGCATTACATTTTGGCGTGCAAACAGAGCGAACAATGCACCAAAAAGTATTTCTTCCTATACAACGTAGAAGATGTAAGAAGTAATTTATATGTTTGTTTTAGAATGTTGGCAGATGCCAGGTTTATTATATTTGTATTTTTTCAATGAATCATATTCGTATAAGCTACAAATGAAAATATATTATGAGACACGAAATCATTTGTTTTTCTTGGTTTACTTGTTTGTGATAGTTGTAGGCTTAATGTTAGCTTTTATCAAGGTTTCTCGAATTGAGATGTCTTGTCATGTCAAAATCATGTTTTTATTTCCTAAATCATTAAATTTCGATTACGATCGAGAAATCGCATTAGGTGTCTGTAATACTATTTTCGATAAGAGATAGAATTCCTTGGACCTTAAATTGAAAAGAATATTCTGTAAAGTGGGTTTAAGGACATGTTTCTTTTATTTAATCTCCACGGAACAGTACAAGGCTTATTACAATTGTTACCACGAACTATTAGTTAGAAGTTGTTGCAATTGTGGAGGGCGATGTTAGGCTGGATCCATGCTGGGATCAAGAATAGTTTGAGTGAACGTGTTATAATCGTCGTGTTGACCTATAACCACATCAGGCGGGGCTACAAAAATCTTTGGCAGCCCCGCTGGGCAACTGACCGTGAAAATGTTCTGTTAACTAAGAGCTGCAAAATATACTTTGGCGTTCTTGAATCTCAAAATGAGTCGTTTGTGTCGTAAACAAATTTCTTCACTTGGACGCTTCGCAGCATTAATTAAGATTTCTTCGCTTTTGGTTTGTCCATAGTGCGAACGTGCGACACCACTGTGGTGTAGTCGAACCGGATTATGTTTAAGTCCTCTAAGGGAAGTCTAAGATTCATCTATAGGACTTAATGGCTTAGAGGTGATATTTTGTGAGCGCTGCAAAGAAAGAAATTAACAAAGGTTGCTTTCCGTTGCCCCTAACCTATTTAGGAATTTGGTTGACGGATGTCTAAATGGTATGGTATTATATAGCAAATCCGGGATCATTTAGTACTTTCGGGGAAGGCTGTGCAATTTACCACGCAAAAAAAAGATTTTTGTCGCCGAGTTTTGAGCTTTCAGATTTAAGACAGGACAGCACCTTTCCACATTATGAACCATATATGTACTATTTTCGATTAGCTATCAAATCTATAATCTGTAAGCTGATAGCTCAATTCGGATGTATAGGTACAAGAAACCAAAGTATTCAGCAACATCAGTAATATAATATTAATAGTAAGCAGTGGGATTTCATCCCACTTTTTAAACCAGTGCAAAGAATGTGAGTCGAGTCATCCCATTTTGAGATCGAAGGTACATAGAAAGTTGAGTTGGTCAACATTTTATTTGACCGTCCTTATTACAGTGAAAGTACCTGTCATAGCTGGGTCGGCTATTCACGACACGAGAAACACAAATTCAAACTAAACTGAAAGGAAGGAAGGAAGAAAGGAATGACAACCGGCACTTGTTTCAAAGAAAAGGAGTACTCTAAACACTACACAATTCGGACTACGATATATAAGTAGGGAGTTCTTTCTGACGAAGGTCGACAATAACAACATATTCCTTAGTTCAAAACAATTTCATAGTTTATTTTCAATTTTGTACATAGTCGAGTAAAACAAGCTTATTTTTAATTACGGAATATAATTTACATTAAGAATGTCGTAAAAATGCTAATAATTTTAAAGCAAATCGATATTAATATCATAACTAAACCAAACTAGATGCTCCAATGTTGCCAAGATAATAAGAAACATCATTTGGGTTCATATGATCGCCAACCTGACGATGTTGATGATGTACATTTGTATTTACAAATCCTTGAGAACCTGAATTACTGCCCATTCCACTATAGTCTGTGTGGCCGGACAAGCTAGGGCTCGGACCGTGGGAGCTCCCGCATATTTTTGTACTATATCCTGAATCATTGTTGGCATCTCGTTCCAATTGTGCCTGTTCAAAAGTCATTTGAGGCATTTGTATTTGCAACGGCTGTTGAAGTTGGGGGTTGATATTTATAGCCGGGAATTGATTGGTCATGGTGCTGGAGAATGAGAATTTACGATTCGACAAAAGCTTCTCTCTAGGCGGGAAGAATTGTGGATGTTGTTCCGTTGCAGGTGGACTTATTTCTATATCATAATCGGTGGTGCAAGGAAGAGGATTGCGCGTTCTGGCCATTTGGAAATTTTCAGTTAGTTGAATCATTTGTTTGTCGGGCAGCTTATCTGCTACGGGTGTAAGTCGATTTTTATTTGGTAAATCGTGGAAATACGCATCCTTAGGTACTAAGTTCCTCGCATCAAATATTTGGGCTTGCGTCTTGACATGATTCGAGGGCAGACTGAAAGCAATACCATTTTGGTATGGAACTTGAGGTTGCGGTCGATTATAACAGTAGGGAATTTCATTTGGAACGGAGTTCGTTTGTTGAGGATCCAGCTCATCTTCGCTGCTTTCAGAATAGTTTCCGGTACTATTTGGATTCGATGAATCTCCTTGAATTTTAGCTACGAGTGCTTGGACTTTATTTTTACCCGACGCAACCCCTTGCGGCGACTTTAAGGAGTTACCTTTTGCATTTCTGCCGTCCATTTTACGAGCAGAATTGTTTTCATCTGGAGTTTGATCTATAGATCGGTTAGGGGTTTGATATTGCTCCTGTTGATGACTTTGTTGTTTTAGCACTTCACTTCGCCAGTTTGAACCGTTTAGAATTCGGTTTTTCAGTTGCTTCATCTCGGTTCTATTAGCCATTTCTGGGAGTTCGTTCGTCTCATTGTCAATGAAATCTGGTGTTATAGACTGCTGTTTCTCTGACTTAATTGTATTATTCGATGAGCTCGGAAGGTCATCAAAGTTTGTGTTTTGATAGAAACCATTTAAAATGTGATGTATACTGGGAGGACCAGGTGATTGATCACCTGCTTTAAAACTGCCGTTGTAGAGTTCAATGTTAGAGTAATGTGGTGAGTTGGAAGTATTATCATGCTTGATTGCTTCTTGAATGAACTCGTTCTCAATTGCATTTCTTACAGAATGATAGTCTTTCCGAAGTGCTGTAATGAGATCTTTAAATTTTTGTTCAGAATTTTCATCATGGGCGTCTATGACTTTTTGGTATTCTTGACTGTACTGAGGACTAACTGATTGTGAGTTTAAGCTATGTTCCTTATGAGCAGAGTCCGTGCCATAGCCACTTCCAACTGAACTATGATTCGGATGAGAGCCACCGCTTATAATACTAGATTGTTCTTGCTCAGTCTCCCTCCTTCTTTGTATCTCTTTTTGACTATCATATTCTTTCGCTATTTCCGGAGAAAATGATTGAAGAGACGATTTTGTCATTGAATTACTTGCTGGTCGTTGATTTTGCTCCAGTGAAGCTGTTATCCGTTCCATTTCGTCAGTAATGAAGTGATTACGTTCTTTAGAAAGAGGACTGCATGAACTTCCGTCAACAGAAAGCCTTCCGATTTGCTCTATTACATCATTTGTGTAAAGAGAATGTCGTCTTGGTGAGACTTTAAGTTTATCTTTAGGATTTTTGGCAGCCGCCTCTTTTCGCTTCTTACGAAGCATTCTTTCCATTTCAAGAATTTGATTTGTTTTCGTCAACAGTTCTTCTAGCCGTTTCGACAGGGCATACCCAAGTCCTCTCATTTCTGGGGCATCGGTTTCTTGACTTCGGTCAGACAATTTAGACGCCTGACGTCCTGAACTTTGAATTGACGAGGTACCTTCGGCACTTTTGTGTACAATGATGTCAGGTTCATCGAGTAAATCGAAACTTCTGGAGTTATGTAATTTTCTCTCAGATAAACTATCGTCATCGAGGAGCTCTAAGCTTCTGCATTTGGTGAGTGTATTTACATTTTCAATGTTTTTCCGCGACTTAGTATGAGTTCCGACAGTTAAACGTCCTGCTTGTCCTCGCTGCAACCATTGCTCAAGATGAAGAGCTCTACCCTCGCAACGCGCTCGATCTGCCAGCATTGACTTGGTCAACTGCTCAATTTGATCGTCTGTCCGAAGGGCTAATGCTTGAACTTTATTGTCTATTTTTTCTGTAGCCTTATGTACATATTTCTTAATACTCTTTTGATTTCTACTCAGTCGATCTTCAATGTGTCGGAAGAATGGTCCACAATAGCACGTGTTACCAACACCAATGGGACCTTTTCGAATATTTCCGGCCAAATCTAAAAAGTATTGTTCACCTTTCTTCAATGGCTCCTTAGGAAGAGTTTCCAACTTTGGCGGTGGAAAGCAACGAGGATCAGGAAAATAGTGGCATCCGTATGGGGACCAATTGACTTTAGTTGTTGGTATTCCTTCTTTTGTTTTCTTTTTCGCTCCCATGCTATCAGTTTGATCGGTGTGTTTACTATTACTGCTGCTTCGATCTCTGGGTGTCCGAATTTCAGGTGGTGCATTAAGAATTTCCACAATTTCAACAAGATTTTTACGTATTGCGATATCTTTGGGTGTTTCATTTTGTTGATTTTTAATTTCTGCATTACAACCAGCTTCAAGCAAAATCTTAGTAAGTTTTCGACGTCCCATAGCACATGCGATATGAAGTGGTGAATCCCCATTCAAATTTGTTCGATTGGGATCGCATTTGGCCGATAATAGGATTCGTGTCGCTCCTGCATGTCCATAGCGACAGGCTGTGTGCAATGGTGTATCGCCGTACTAAAATGAAACAAGAAACGATTAAGTAATTGATTTTAAATAATCCAACGATTACACACAAATGTGAAATTTAAAGCAGAAACTTTTTTGTCATTTTCATGTAGTTTTTTGCGAAAATAATAGAAAATTTATTTTTTTAGGAAGCATGAATTGGACGTTTTCTATAAAAGCCTCTAACCATCTATAGCAATCGTGAGATCTTGTATCAACAAATTAAAACGTGATCCTATATTTGATTTTGAAGGGAGCGCCTAAGATCGGAAATCGTTAAAAAATCCTCATAATTTTTCCTGATCTAAAGTTAATCTCCTTTAACGAACAAATGCCTGTAAAGAATTGTAACCAAAAAATTTATATGAAAATGTCAAGAAAAAATGTAGCTGATCAGATAGTTGTTACTATATTGGATAAATCTCAGGTGTAGGTGTATTATTAAATAATACGCCAGAGACTGAGCGATAATCCAGAAAATGGATTTTACTAGGTGAGTCTGCTTACAAATGGTGAAAAAAAGTCACGATTTGATGCGATTCGAAGGTAAGAGACCAGATAATTTTTTTGGAAAACGAAAGGAAGGGTATGAAAGTGAGGCAAGCATGAGAATATCATTTTAACCGGCATTGAACCCGTCTTATTGCATGAATCACAATACGAATTGATGCTACCTTCAGTATACTCGCTGTATCTGCTACCCTATAATTGTGTTCTCCGATTCTCAAACGATAAAAGTACCACTGAAAAAAAAATAAATTTTGAAGAACGAAGAAGAATTTTGAGAACGAGCTAAGGATGGATGCATAGAGCCTACAAGCTTCTGCGGCAAGAATGGTAAAGCAAGGCCCGGCGGATCCTATCAACCATCAAGAAAATTTGATTTGCGGCAACAAGAAAGAAACGAACTTCGGATTTCTAAGATATTGACAAATCATATTCTTGGAAGGGTCAAATAATTTTGAAAAATATACGTTGACTGAAAAGGAGATTTGTTGTTATCCAAATTGTGGGACTCCCGACATCTTCAATTGGACGTAGTTAGGCGGAATCTCTGTTAGCGGCAGATGGTAGATGGGGGTTGCACAAAGTAGCACAGAATTAGATATACGTTTTGCTAACGTCGAACGATGGAATATATAGATTGCACTAAAGTTTTTATTGAAAGCAATTCGGCAATATACACGCCTGGAAGTATTAGTTAAAAAGATAAAAGGTAGCCCTACATTTCTCCCGTTCATCAGCTTACAATACTATGAAAAATAATGTGATCAATACTGTCTAAGTAAAATCAGAGAACACGCGAGCTCACGTCAGGGCCATTTTCTGCCTTAATCGACCTAGTCTCTGTCGACTCATCTCGTCGGATGTGTGTCGAACGAATTACATTAAAAATCGAAAAGCCTTCCACATGAAGGAAGAAAAAATAACCACACAAGGATTTCCTTAAATTCCAATGAGTTCAAAAGTGAACTGGAAAACGCAGGAATTCATGGTGAGATGTGTAGTGCTCTGCTTGCAATGTATCGCAGATGCGCTGGGTTGGACGCCGGATGGGAAGATACCACCCCAGAAATTATGCACCAATTTATATTTAATAAATCTCTCATACTGGGTTAATTTATTTAGTGAAAGTCCACTAATCCGCATATCTCGCTGAACAGAGCGAGTATTTCAGCAGTCATCAACATAGTTGACTTTCAGATGGCCAAAGGGATGGCCTGAAGTGTACGGGTTGTTTTAAGACTTCTTCACGTCTTTAGGTCGATACGGGGCCGACTCGTCATGTCCACTTCGGCTTGATCACTAAATCCATTACAAATTACATAAGGATTTAAAATAGATGCATGAATTTATTTTTCTAACTAGTCCACTCATTGATTGACTCTCGTACAGTTGGTAGTCAAACGTTTTGAAGAAAGGTATACTAGGCTGCTTGCCATCGATTGGTTATTCCATATTCATAATCCTTAAATAAATCCACTTACATTATTTTGTACATCAGGATCTGCTCCAGCTAATAAAATTTCTCGACAGCTTTGATTATGTCCATTTTGGGAGGCTAAATGTAGGGCCGAGAATCCTCCAGCATTTCGCGTTCCCAACAAAGCACTGTGTAATGCTCCTCGAGTTTCTTGAATTACACCCTTTATCTTGGATTCTTTAATTCCTTTGTTGTTCTTTGGTTGTGGTAGTACACATAAAGCTTTAACGCATCGACTATAGCCACGCCATGCTGCTTCGTGAAGGGGAGTATTCCCATGCTGCGAATGGAAAATGGTAGTTATAAATTGAAAAGGGTACAGATACTGATTTTAAAGTTTATCCTTACTTTATGATCTTTAGCGTTTCTGTCAGCTCCATTAGATAGTAAGAGATTCAGAGTGGTTTCATCGCCGTTTATAGCCGCTTCGTGCAAAGCTGTCCGACCGACATCGTCCTGCAAATAAAAAGCGAATGTTTAGTTTTAATGATAACATATGGATGGGAAAAATTGATGAATTCTGTAAATTAGTTAATGTTTGAAAAGCTTGTGTAAGCGTAAGTGTGTTCAAAGTTAATTGTCAACCCAAATTCGCTTGAAAATTTTCAATTATCATTTCATTCCCATTAATCCTTTCAGTTAACTATCGAATCCACACAAAGATTTTCTTTAATTAGCAAAAAATCTAAATCAATGGAGAACATCTCTATTCTTACAATGTTTAGTCGATTACTGTCGAGATCCTTTCAACATTACCTAGATTAAATCGTTCATTGTTCTATCACTCAATTGATTTGATGTTAAACAACTCAATACAATGTTAGTAACATCAACAACTTGAACACAATCAGTAAATTTGTTGTAAGTAATTCTTGCCGTAATCGAACAAAATCTGAATGATTGGGAAAAATAAGAAGCATCCATGGATTACGGACGTAGCCAAACATAGAGGACCAATACGAATTGTATGTTAAGACAAAAACAAGTGGAATGATCAGTAGACATGATTAAAAGATTGGATTTCGTTGATTGCTTTATGCAAAAGGTTGTAAGTGGTTACAGAACTACCGCGGAAGCACAGCTCCAAAGACGATGGCTAATGAAATAAATACATTCAACTGATGGACATTGAACATTAATTGCACGCAATGCGGAGGGCTGTGTCAATAAAATTGCCAGTGAAAAGGGTTGATGGTATAGATAATTGTTGGCTAAAATTAATTACATCTAAACAAATCTACTAAAATGTAACTCATTTATTTTATATGAACAAAGTGGTTTGGATTGTTTGGATTATTTTTCTAAAACAGAAAAGAAAAAAGAACGTATTGGGAAATTGTTTTGTTTCCTGAATTATTTAAAATATTCGTCAAGTCTCGAAAGTTTCATCATAATATTCATGACATGACTGACAATGCTTTATTTAATATAAAAACCTAAGTATCGCCATGTGAATTCTGTAAAGATTCTGTTTCTGTGAGAATTGTTAGTTAAAATGTTAGGAATCTCACAACCGTATAACCAGATTTTAATATCAAACCCCCTTGGTAATCAAAGAATCCGTCATTTCGCAATAAGACTCTGTAAGTTTGAATATTTTATTAAGGTCGAATTCAAGGCAAAATGTAAATAAAATCAAATTGAATTAAACAGTTATGTATGTATTGCTTTATTCAACTAATTTGAATGTTAGACTAAAAAAATACATTTTAGGCTAAATAGTTCGATATTGCATTTGATAGAATATTAGTCGCTATCAAATGATTGAGAAAGGCAGAAGCGAGGCATCCTAAATGCTAGGGCTCAAGACCAAAGGTAATTGGAAGTTGAATTTAACACGTTGGTCCCGACGTCGATCCCTGGGGACTGACAGTGAACTCTTCGCTTGGGCAGCGTCGACAGAGACAGGATCAAAATTAAAAAGTAATTGTGAGGGACTGGACTAATATAGGCAATCCAACTGGTCGGATAAATCAATCGTGGATTTTGCTTTATTATACTCAGTGATGATTCATGGCTTGAGGCAATATTATTATGATTTGTATTGGGGTCCACTTGCTGGAAATAGCATAGGCCAGCATCGGCCCTTAGGTCCCCACGTGTAGTACTATTGTTTACAGATAGTCCATTCTGTCGTCCTACAGAAACCAAGGAGTTGCCCAGCTCAGTAGTCGCCAAGTGTTCCAATTCTGCTACGCCAGTACACCTCAGCCAAATAAGGCGTATGTTGACCAAGCTCGGGCAATGTAGGAGGGAATGTTCTGTACTTTCTTCCTCCTCGCCGCAAGCTCGGCAGGTGTGATCTGTTGGATTCCTATTCGTTTGACGTGTTGACCTGGAAGATTATGGCCCGTTAATACTGCCACCAATGTTCTAACGCCATTTCTGTTTTTCCCCAGAAGTTGTTTTGTCCTCGTTTTATTAGGGTGAGGCCAAAGAGCTCGGCTTATCCTGCAGTCGTTCCTGTCATTCGAAGCCGAATCTGTCTCTTTCCAGAGGATCCTCTTTTTCTTTCTACATATACTATTTCGATTGAATATATTTTGGATAAAACCTGAACCTCCCTCTTATCCTTCCGTTTCAACACGGTGATGCCATTCCTTTTTTCGGTGGCGTTCATTTCCACACGTTTCAATTTAGCGATTAGCACATCGTTTGGGTTTCCTTTCCGATTCGCTCTCAGGATGCCAATGAAATGAGTATTTTTGTTTATTATTTTTTTCCCCCAAACCTATACTGGTGTACCAATTATTAATATATAGTGCGCGCCTTTATGGCATAAGACGTCAAATAAATACAATATTTGATGGTGCATTTTTTTTTTCTTATCAAGCGTATTTCCGGCGTACACTGTAAAACTCTATGTGTACCATCGACCACAACACAATTTAAATATTTTCATTCCACATCTTTGTTCCAAAATCTTATTTTTGTTCCAAATCTTATTTTTGTTCCAAAAAATGCCAGAATAAAATTCGAGTTCGAAAAGGGATAAGTGATTTGTCAATGAATATTATCTCGGGTGTATTATGATATATTTAAACATTTTTCTTTAATTCATCTATTTTCATCTATTATTTCAACTATTTTTGATAGACGGATGCGTGCGTCAATCTCTCTATTATTTTCGAAATGTAATACTTCAATACTTCAAATAGCGTTCAAATTAATCGCTGCTCATTACTTTTTTTTGTGAACGTTGGAGCAAACAATGGATCCTGAGTCTAATACATACGTAGGGCTGGAGTTTTCACCATTCCCATTTATGTTATCAGACCAAATAAATGTTTGATGTCGTTTTTGTTTGTTGGGATCCATTTGTCTGATGGTCTAGAGCCGATCTTGGATTAAGCAGCGTAAATATTTGTGTGCTCACTTATATGGTTGGTCAAAGATTTGGTCATTAACAAAATGACCGTAAAAATTTCCGACAATCCTGCAATCCTGCTTCTTGTCATCGGTTTACTCCGCACCGTAGGCACTCGTTATAGGCAAAAGATCTGGCTGATTGCTTTTTGGATCGAACCATTCATTTTCATCAATCCTTTCGGTCACTCAAATGCCAGAATTGTTGTGGTCAAGCTCCAATGCCTAGTCTAATGAGCTATAACCTTCCAACAATGACAACCGTTATACACAGCGACGTCAACGTGTGGATGATAAAAATAATTCACTGAATGTGTCACTATCGTTTTCTGTTCCGGGCATTTTCGGTTTTATGGGCAACAAGAATTTTCAAATATAACCAACAATTTTTTAGTCTCGAAATGGTCTTACTAATGCCGTTGCTCCTTTCTAAATGCTGAAAAACAAAAGAGCGAGACCGCGATACGAGAGCGGGACGACAGTATCGTAGCAAATGTCAAGCAGTTTTCGTAACATGCATTTGCATGTGACATCGTACAATGATTGCGATGCGTCGAAGCGAGGCGGGAAATATTCGTTAAAACGAAAATTAATCGCAACGAGGTGCGTGACGTTTGTCAAATGCAATATGGCGCCTAAATGAAATTTGAAATTCAAACGCCTTAATTACTTTTTAAGTACTATGATTATTTCAAATGTATTTTGAATGAAAATTTCATGCATCCTAGTTAAGGCTTTTATTTGCTAGACGAAGAAAAAATCCAAATTCAAAACTTTTAAAAAATCAAAAACAATGTCACCTATTTGACATTTGTCATATGAACATTATTGTTCCTCGCATCGCGTGACAACGAGCGAAAATCTCGTCGCATTCACGTATCGTCGTCTTGCGGTATTGTATTTCGGCTTTAACTGATCAACTCTTGAACGTCATCTTTTTGATAGTTGTATACATATACACTGACCTGCACCATTGCCTCAGTCCGGAAATTAATGTGATACAAAACAGACTCTATTCAAACTTCACTCTAGCGTGCGTCCCTAAGGTGTCGTCCGCTGCAGGCTGAACGG
The DNA here is from genome assembly GCA_954870665.1 of Stratiomys singularior. NCBI lineage: Eukaryota > Metazoa > Arthropoda > Insecta > Diptera > Stratiomyidae > Stratiomys > Stratiomys singularior. The sequence goes on along the minus strand of OX940881.1, from coordinate 21,679,443 downwards.
AAAGGACGGCAATATCGGCAACAGGATCCAAGTGTTAATATATTAAATATATTACAATATATTAGAATATATTATAAATAATTATAAAATCTCCGACTAAAAACTGCCAACTAAAAATGTCTGGAAACTTGCATCAAAAATGTGAAGATAATATATTTAAAAAACTAAGTTTAGTTCAGGGAGCAACTAACTCTATTTTTTTAACGAAAGGATAATATGGCTTCTATCGACGGAGCTCAATTTTTATATTCATTTTGATGAAAGCTTTTTTCTGTGTTATTTGCAAAAAGATACTTTTCTGATTGCTTGGTTTTAATCATAGTTTGAATTTATTGAATTCTTTTAATTTTAGTATGGTTTTTACTGACCGTTTACGGTATATTAAATTTAGATTTAATCAATATAATTATTGTTATTTGTTAGTTACACCACAAAGATTTTATTACAAAGTGTGCGAACATAAACTGTATAAATTTTTTATCAAAATGTAACATTGATAATGTGCAGCGCAGTAATTTGAATGTGTGAATATAATTTTGCAAGCAAATCAATCAGTAAAAAGTGGCTATTAGTTAAAAATCATTTCAGATAAGCAGATTCCAAAGCTCATAATGATATGATGAGTATGTTACCTAGTTTACCTGTTTTTGCAGATTTCCCATGAATTGGTTAAAACTGCATACTCCAGAATCGTTTTGTTTATTTGGGTTGGATTTGTTACTAGTTTTTCTTTCATATAATGGTGAATTGGTAGGATTGATACTAATCGGTAAACATCCACCCCACATACTCGATGAGTTATAATTAGACTTTTTGAGATACCTTTCCGCTCATAGGTCCAATTTTTTTCCAAAGTAATTGTCAACGCTGCCTCAAAAATAAAAGTAAAATTAAGTAAATGTTTTTATGTTAACATGACATTATGACTAAAATCATTTATGCAAACGCATACGAATGAATTTATTTCTAATTCAAGTATGAACCAAAAATAAAATACTATAAAATCTTTTTAGTTCAACTGAAGATTGAACTTGAAAATCTTTAGAAGATTTGGTTATTTTTCGTTGATTGAATTGCATGATGGTGAGTACAGATTTGTTTTTGCACTTATTTTATTATTAAGTTGAATTTTACAAATTCTTACTGACACCTGGGTAAAATTTCAGAAGAGTTTTTTTTTAAAGGGAAACCCTGAAAGGAAAGCACGTATTTCGATGTGCATCTCTGTATAATTTTCTTCTATCATTTTCATAATCCTGTCCATACTTTTAGGAACATGGTAAAATCTACAGCTCAACAAATGCTGAAGGAACAGGACAGTGAAGTCGATATAGTTGGAAATAACATTTTGTCTATTTTGTATAAGAACCATTCGGGCTGCTGTGCCATTGATTATGTTGATAAATTAATTGATGAAATCAAGAATTTTTTTTCCAAATGAACTTGTTTGATTCAACGAACGTTTTTGTGAAAAATATCAAGCGTGACAAACCAGATCACTTTGAAATAGCTGGTAGCAATTTTGAGTTTGAGTCATCTAGCAACCAGCGAATATTATAAATAAAAAAAGTTTTAATTTAGATAAAAATAAAAGGTAAAGACTCTTCGAGAAAGTCAAAAAACTACTTGAAAGCAATCATGATAAGGTCAGATTTTTTACTTGTTGAAACATGATATACGATTAGTGTCAATTGGTATAGTTTACCGAAAAAAATTTGTATGTCTCGTTTCGACCATAAAACATTTGACTTTGTTTCAGAAACTAGGCTAATTTGAAAGCGTCAAATGTTTTGTATTGCCAGAGTGTTTGTACCTGAAATTAAAATGCAAATAAATGAAATCTTTTGAAATCGGAATAAATTCCTTTACAAATTACTCAGTTTTAATACCGAATTTATGAGTTTTTAATCACTTTTTTACGATGTCACATACGGAGAATACTTCTCACAAACCGGATCAATTAATTCCTGCTCTGTAAATAAAATCAAGCAACAATTTTATCACTCAAACTAGCTAAGCGACTTTCTTCGATTTTGTAGTTTTGTGGTTTTCACACCCATGTAGATCTCCAGTTAATATCCAGTCAAAAATTATAATGCAAATGTTATAAATAATTTTTTTGCTACTTGTATTTCGTACGGATTATGTAATAAAATGAAATATCACGTTTTTTTGGCTGATTTCCTTTCATCAACTTCGAAAGAACAAAAGAAACTTAACCAGTTTGAATTTGATACGATTGACCTTAAAGACAGGCCCGAGTTCATAATAATATTATTGCCTTATTCGTTGCAGATAAATTTTTATGCATCAGATTATTTATAGCACATGTTAGACTTGAAGTTTTGTTTTAGCGAGTGGCTTTTTTCCGGGGAAATAATCATTAGGTTATCGCTAGAAATGATTAACTGAGTTTTCAATGGAAATATATGTGCCGCGACTGTATGCAGCGATTCGACTTTGAACTACCTTTCGATTTCCAAACGATAATAGAATTAATTAATGTGAATTTACTCTGTTCCTACACTCATAGACTAGACTGTGTTCAAACAAATTGGCCCTATTGTTTAACTGTTTTAAAATAATAAAGGTAATCAGACTATCTCAGGATGTTCTATAAATTACATCTTGTTCTTTAGTAAATAAAACAAGCAGATATCTCCCGTGAGCTTTTACTTGTTCAAAGCGTAAGTACACATAGCAATACCACTCCCGGATGTCTTTCACAGACAGAGATAGAAAACGCACAAATAGATTTTGATTTGGATTGTGATTTGCGTACCAATTTTGAAATGGTTTCATTGTTTTATGCGAAAATTTAGAGTAAATTTACCAATCCAAATAAATTTCTAGCTATTTTTGTCAAATACCGTCAGATCAGGAGTTTTTCGAAGGGACAGCGCTGTTTGAACTTAGCTATGGTTTAGGTTTTCCATCATCATCAACTTGATGTCCAGTCAATAGAGCAAGCAAATATCTCATGTGAACTTCAACTTAGGCTTCTTATATCTTCGAAATTTCAATTTTAGACGTCTTCATTGTGCACCATGCTTAAAAATAATGGTAGACTAGGCTGACATGTCTCATTTTTCCTACATAGAAAGATGCATTACCATACAAAAAATATTTTTACACAAATGGTCACAACCAATAGTACAGTACGAATCTTTGCAAAGATATCCTTTGTTTGTTATATGCTTGACTTCACTTCTCTTCGCAAAACGATTGATTGAAAATACAATCAAACTATAAATCTACTATCGCTCGGTCTATCTCTTTCTTCCAGTTACCCCCGTGAGTGTTAGTGCTTTTATGTAGTTACTTAATTCTTGAGATCAACCTCAGAGTTTTTGTTCAGTTTATTTGCCTTCAAAGCATAGTAGATTACGGCAGCCTCTGCATCGTAAAATACTAGCTTGGAATACGGCGAGCATGTTAATTTGTAAATCTTTTTGGTTCACTCAATTCTGTTGTCCTGAAGAAAAAGTTTCGTGGGCCTTCTCTTGCCATTCCTTTTGTTGAGAGCGGATCATGGCGGTATTAGGCTTGGTAGTTTTGTGGTTTTAGGCGTTGAAGAGTTTATTGTGTCTAAAAGATAGAGTTCGTGATGACCGTTGCTGGTGTTTTTCGTTCATTCTCTTCCGAAAGGTGGTATTGTTTCATATTATTGGAAAATTCTATTTAGTTATATTGTTATAATGTCTTGATGAACATAATTCTATAGAAAATAACTATAATATAACTGGATTTATTCTTCTTTACGGAAGAGAAAATTGAAAACTCGCTCTCAATCCCAAAGACAAATCACAAGAACTCCTAAATGGATTGAAGAAGAAGAAGTACCAATAATGATTCTTCCTCTTCAAATCAACGGTTTGAACCTAATCATTTTGACATCAAATGAACCCAGGCGATATCTTATCTAAAGCCAAGCCGGAACTAAACCAACACGGCGAGAAAGGATTCCATTTGTATAGAAGAATTTGCTATTTACTTGAAGAAAAGCCAAAAAAACCTTAACATGTATGATTTCCCAGACGTATGAATTCTCTAATATAATGTGAAACAGATACTATGACCGGATATTATTCATCTAGAGCAAATAGAATAGTAAAAATCCTATTGAAACAACGCACAATCCTCTTTTGTGCTAGACGACAGCATGCATTATACTTGACAAAATAAACTTCAGATACATAAAACAGAATACAGACAATACATGACAAAAATACTTTCAAATATGGCATGGCTATACATATAAAATGGACTTATAATAGGAAGCGGACTATAAGTGTAGTTAATGTTGATTGTATCCAAACAAATAGAAACCCTTTCAAAAGGCTGTGAGTCACACGCATGATGCTGTTTAAAGAATAACAAAGCGTGAGTATTTGTATCGTGTTTAGAAGGACATCAATTCTGTACAATTTAACCCCAACGTACAATTTTCTCGTATTTAAAACGGATAAGATTGCATTTTTTAAAGGAACATAAGATTTCCTTCGATAATTTTCGGTAAGCCCATTCACTAATTCAAAAGGCTTAACAGGTTCGTTCTCTAACTGGCTATGAAAGGGAATGATTCTTGGATCTGTCGATAGAGTAATTTGTAGATTTGTGTTCTCATTACCTTTTCAGACAAAAGTAATAGATAAGCTTCGCTTCGAAGTATCTACGTACGTTATCATATTTGTTGGACGATGGGTTGTAGTTCATCCATGTCAGAGCACATCGCGTAATTTGAACGTGTGTAATTGGATTAGCCTATCAGGATTATAAATTGCCATCATAGACGCTGAGATGAAAGTATCAACTGGGTATAGAACACTTTTTAAATTTCGCATTCATATGAAAGAGCTGTTTTTTTATTTTTAATATGACAAAAAGAATGATATAGAAAAAGGAAGGAGCTAAACAAGAGACCTGATCACTATAAAACGTATTGAAAGGAATGACTCAGATGATTGTGACGTACTCCAGATAGTCAATTTCACATTGAAGCTATCCTACCTCGGTAGGTAAGGCAATTTGACTTTAATTTCTAAATCGAGTCAACAGAATTTGTGGTTGTACTCAAAATATCATGTATACAGAAATAGGCACCTAGTAAAAATTTATTTACGCAATCATTTTTCCATTCCCTTGTCAATCTCATGCAGTTCGATCTAACAGTATTCAATCAAATTAAATGGAATTTCATATGAGTGGGCGAATGTCATCTCATTTCGTGCAAAATAAGAATATCCCTCCCGAAGCTTTTGCGTAAAATCGCATTACAATTATAAATTAATTTGCGTTTTAACTCTGTATGTCAGTGCGAAGTCATCTGAGAGTTTTGACGCTGTCTATAGTTACGCTGTGATACTGTCATAGCGTAAACACAACACAGCAGACACACTCTCGGGCTACTTCTAGTAGAAAGAGATAGAGCACGTGATTATAAATTTGTAGTTGTATTGCGTTTTTAACATACGCATTTTGGGAGTGTTATTCATTTTCAAAGAAATTCTGAGAAAATATTTAACAAAACGAATAAAATTTTTCTTAGTTTAGTTGACTTATGTTTGATTGGGAGTTTAGGCAGAGTATTATCGCTGTTTGTTGTAACGAAGTTATTCTTTTTTATGCCAGTGAGTCTTTGGATGCCAATGGCATTGTTGGAAATCAGTTTGATCGCATAAGTTAAAAAATTAATTGCAGGATTTCATTCAGATTATGGTAAAGATGCTGTGCGGCAACATGTTGAGGTTGAAGGCGTCCAGGCGGCAAGATTAAATTCAAGGTGTGAATACCCTTCACGTATGTTGAAATTATTTAAAAATATTTTTTTTTGCCTAAACAAGAACAAATAACATTCACGTTTGAAATCGCATTGAAACTTTATTTTAAATTTGTATATTGATTTACATTGAAAATGTTAAGAGCATGGACTTTTTTGCTTTTATTCAATAAATTTTGTATTAATTATCGTAATAGATTCAATAGATTTTCACGGAGGAAAATTTTTTTCGAAAGATTCTTCCACCTTTTTAATGTAAGTGGATATCTTCTTTCCAGACTACTAATAGCATTTGGTTCAATGAGGAAAGATTTGATTTTAAAAGATTTTATGTTAGCGTATAAAATTTGGTCCTATTGTAAATCTGAAATAGGACCTTTATTTTTAAGGTCGACAGGAGAGATTCGTGTAATTGTAGGTTAGCCTTTTACTTCGTATACTTCCAAAATTACATACAAAGGTTATGGTGTATCCTTTAAAACCAGAAGCAAGACGTCTTAGACTTTTTCTTTTTAAAGGAATATATAAGGGGGAATCAGAAGGCTACTTCCATTTTAGTTGTTCCAACTTTCGCGTTGTGGGCTGAATCTACTTTGTAGGCAGTAGTCACATTTCTTGTGTTAGATCTTTAATTTAGTTAGATGGGACGTCTTTTCTTTCGGTTAATAGTTTATGAGTTCTTTCAAATTCGTTTCGTGGCCATCCTGGTGAACATTATCTTGTTTTCTTGCAAAATATGTTGCTTCGTTGTTTAAATTAGCCTCACCTCCAGTCTTGGTGTGTGTTCGCGCCTGTGTAACGCCGCAGCCGTGTATACTCGTAGATCATTTTGTGGTAGGACTCTTGCGCAGGATAAAGGCGACTACCCCAAAACACTACAGTAAAACGTAAGAAAAACTTAAAGTGTATAGTAAATGAGGTAGTATAGAAAAGAAAGAGTAATACTGCCCTGGAATCATGTTATGGCGCTAGTTTTTTTCCATGTGCGCGAAGGACTGCAGTAAATGTTCGAGGTGCTCCAGCAGACTATAAAATAATCGGTTGAGCTCGGGTTCAATAGGCTAACCAAAGTTGGACGAGTTTCATTTTTTCATAGAAGAATTGTTATTTCTGTTATATACTTTCAATAATCCTTCTTTGAAATTATATATATATTATATATATATATAATATATTATATTTCCAGAAAATCTTCAGGATTTGTTTCATTGAGGAAAGATTTATTTTCCATAGATTTTGTACTAACCTAAAAAATGAGTTCTTATTTGAAAACTTATCTAGGACCTTCATACGTAAGGTCGGAAGGAGGGATTTGGGTGATATAGGTTGTGTTTTTTTTCATTTCCATCGAGACACTTTAAAAGTTGGGGAGGTATCGTGAGAATATTTTTCAATCTTGGTTGTTCTAAATTACTTATGGTTTCTACTTTGTTGATAGTTTCTATTTCTATAGGTTTTATTCAATGTGCGTGAAGGACCATAACGAATTTTCGAGCATTCCCAGCAGACTAATGAAGGTTGGATGCATTTTTTTAAAGAGTTTTATTTTATTTTTTTTTATATTATCTACTTTGAATAATCCGTCTTTGAAATTTACATGGAAATTACATTTTCACAACATTTCAAGCAGTTGTTATACTGAGGGTTCGTTTCATCAATCAAAGATAATCTGCTCGTTCCACCTTAGCATTTCATGATTAAATTTTTTATCATCTTTAGCATATGTTCTTAAATTGTTGTTTTATTTTGAACAAATGAACGTTTCCTCTGCTTTTATTTTTCAGTTTAAGAAATGCTTCATTTGAATTTTTAAAATTTACAATAGTTAAGAAGAAAATTGAAAGTCAACATTTTAAAGTCAACATTTTAAAAGATCGACTCCAAGTTTTTTTCATGTACGAATGCACTTTGCGTAAAAACTAGCTTTTCTATTTTCACCACACATAGCCAACGTTTGGCTTTGAATTTAAATTTTATACTTGCGTGTATCACGTTCCAGCTAAAATGGAATAAATAAATATCGCGGACATCATCCATGAGCTTGACAAGTAGGTAGGTAGCGGCATAGATATTTTTCATGAATCTCTTAAAATTTATGATTACATATATCAAAAATACCACACACGAGCTGCTTTCATTGAGATAATGTTAGGTTAACCATTAGCGTAGATGATATCAATAAAACGACTACGCAGTGCTATAACTTTTCGGCAAACTAGCGGATTAAGTAGTTCATAATAGTCAGCCTATGAAATGGAAAATACTCTACGTGGTCCGATAATCCTTTGGGCTTAAGATACTCGTATTTTATTGTCGTCGGTGATGACAACGATTGATTTATTAAATTTATCATTTTTCAGCAAATATTGTCTTTCGCAGATGTTTCATAACTAATAAACAACCCAAAAGTCGAGATTATTTTCAAATAATTTGAAGATGGTGCGAAGTGGGTTTAATTTAAAACGGGACTAGAATAGAATATATATTGTTGTAACATCACTAACATTTTGGTGTCTGATCTTCTTTTGAAATTCCTATACATTTCATCCCACAATATACAATAAATAACATTCTTTACATTTTCATTCATAATCTTAGATATTTTTCTCCAATAAAGTTTTATTATTCAAATTTGGAAACGAGAAAAAAATGCAGGCATGCCTTTCTAAGGAAGTTTGAAGCTTCGATATTTTCATTGAAATTTTCAAAGCTTTTTATCGTGGAACACCAACATAGATCTTGATAATTATAAGTTATCGCATTCGGTTGGTTTCTTTTGTTGATGATATTTGCATTGCTTCAATGATAATACCTTGAATAAATGTCGAAATAAATATAAAAATATTAACAACTTCAGATTGTGTAAGTTGACCAACGAGATGGAAGCTAATTTATTCACTAAATTTATGCTACTCATTTAAAGTACAATATGAAGGCTGACTGGATCTAGATAAAAGTTTTGAAAATGACAAAAGAAGGTGTGGAAATTCGTGTTTTATTATGTATGTATACTGAATTACGAACTCTTTAAAAATTAGTAAATTCAAATAAAATGTTCAAAAATCTAATAGAATTCATACCGAAGCGAATCCAGTGGTCACCTTCAAAACTAGGAATTCGCAAGGATTTATAAATAATAAAACCTGTGCAGCAAATTCAGGAAGCATAGAAAAGAAGGTAAGTCATACTGCCTTGGAATCGTGTTATGGTGATGTTGTTGTTCAAGTGCGCGAAGTACGGCAGCGATTTATAAATAACGTTTTATGAGTCCTACCACAAAGATTTGAAAACAAATAATCTGTGAGATTTTTCATCGGCCGCATGAAGAGAGTTTTCCTGATTTGCTAGTGCACTGAGGTCTCGAATAAATGACTTCCAAATGGTGGGTAAATTACCCATTACCTATTTCTTGGGTAATTTACCCAAGTTCCACGAGGGAGGTTCAATAAGTACCTGTGTTAGAAATGAAACACAATTTTTTCGAAATTTTTCAACAAAGTCCCGTCTTAGAAAGATACACTTCTCCAAACGTTCCGGCCATTTTTTTAACCCTACCAAAAAATAGGATTCTTCTTCGTTTGAGCTAAATCTTTCCTGCGAACCATTCCTTGATGCAAGGGAACAAGAAAATGTCGTTGGGAGCCAGGTCTGGTAAATACGGCGGGAGCGGCAGCAATTCGTAACCAAATTCATGCAGTTTGACGGCGAAAACTCCGGATGAATGTTCTGGTGCGTTATCATCCAAAATCCACCATCCAAAAAAGCAAATTACTGAACTATACTGCTCTTTTTCCACCTCAGCGAAAAGCACGAAATACATCTTACTCGAAAGGCTGCCAAATTCAAACTAACCTATCAATTAGTTTGATATTTGTTTTTCCGTTGTTTGACAGATGTCAGCACACGATGATGATATCAACTTCCATCTGGAACGCCCTCTGTTGTCACTCGGGAAACGTCGATAGAATACAAAATGATTGTTGATTCTAGGGATGTTATTAATCCATGTTGGTTTTAATCTTGTCTTACCTATGAAATGATCAAATTATGACGCTATAGGCTTCCAAGATCAGTCTTGTAGCTTTGATGATATATTATCAGGATGAGTTTCAGCTAAGCCGAAACTCATCCTGATAATAACCAAATCAAGACTCAGCGGAGTAAAAAGGTTAGTTTTTAATTCATCGCTTCGAGCTGTTTCTTTTGAATCAAAATGCTTTTGTTTTCTATTTTGGCTTCAAAATGCTTTTGATATTCTTTTTTGATTTTAAATTCTCCAGGATTATGTTTCTCCCTTCCTCAGTGCTAATCGTTTTCTAAAACACAAATCGTTGATTGGATATTTATCGTACTTGGTTTCATCCTGGTAACTAAATTAATTGTGTACCTAAAGTACTTATTAATAGGGTTAATAGTTTCTATACTATATATTTATTCTTGTAATGATGTTTGAATATTATTTATTTATTTCTAGCATGTGGGAGGATCCATTTTGTAGGGAGTTTTTCAGCCTCTCTCTGGAGAGAGAGAGGCTCTTTTGCTCTATTTTTGTCTGTGAGCGTTCCTGCGCTCACAACACTCGGAGTGTACAATATTCTATGTCTGATCTGCAATTGATCTTAGAGTTGAGTATTATTGTTGTGGTCTATTATCTGAGGTGTTGAGAATTTCTATGGTTTTCTTAGGGTATCTGTCTATTTAGTCGAAAAGTTTGAGTGCCCGGTTGCGTATGTATTTGTCTACTGTCTTCAGTCGTCGTGTAAATCCACGCTTGTAATATACCTTGGAATTGAGCCGATTTGTCTCAGAGCCCTATTCGGCAATGTCTGCAATGCTTTCTTGTTTGACTTTGGTGTATGACAAAACGGAATATTGCCGTGAAGTAAAGTCGGTCTTATAACCTGTTTGTAAATGAGAATTCTGTTAGCCAGTTAGTAAGGCGGTGGGATTTAAGGATAGACTGCAGGGAAGCAAGGACTCTCAAGAAGTGCTGTCGTTTTTGTCGTATGTGTTCGTTCCATGTCAGACGTTGATCAAATGTTAGTCCAAGGTATTTTGCAGCTCAGCCAATATTTATCTGTTTTGTGATAAATATTGCCTGGGTTTTGTCGTTGTGGATTTTTATTTTCCATTTGCCAACGCAATTTAAAAGAGTTTCTATAGAGCTTGGCAGTTTTGAAGTGACGACTTTTGCCTGTCGGGCTGTATAGAAAATACACGAACCATTGGCGTAAAGGGATAAATGTAGGTTGTTGGGCAGACCAGGCAAATACGCGGTGTATATTCTGTATAAGATTGGTGAGACGGAGTTCAGCTTCGATTGATCGCATGTTAAAGAGATTATTGTCTATTATAACTCGTAAGTTTCTTCCTTGGAATAATAAATACATTATTTATACTATTGAAAGTTGGATATGGAGATTAAATCTGCGTGCCAGACCTTGTTGAAGGCGTTCGCTTTGTAAAATCTAACTAAGCCGATGAACCTTCTGTGATTCATCCCATTATATATAGGTTGCATCAACCTAGTGAGCAGGACTTCGGTGGAATGAGCTGCTCGGACGTCAAATTTTTCCATGGGGATTATATATTTCTTTTCTATTATCTCCTGGAGTCTAAATAAGATTGTTCTTTCGGCGATTTCTGATATATAAAGAGAGGAGACTTAGAGGTCCTCAATTTTCAGGGAAGTTCATATCTTTCCCTGGTTTCGGGATAACAACTATGGTAGCCGATATCCATGCCCTAGTCTATTTCCGTCAGTGGAAAATTGAGTTTATTGTGCTTACTTCTTGTTAAACTTATTCGATTTTCAGTGCAAGTTCTGCACACGTTACAAAGAGTTCTTCTGTTTTCAAAGCGTCTGAACTTTAAGGAAATAGCAGGATAAGAAACATTAGTAGGTTGGTATGATTTATCGCAATATTAGACCAATATTAGACTTCAACGTAAAGAATAACTGATCAATGCGTGGCGTTTTCAATCCGTAACTTCTTTGAATCAGTTTCCAATCCATTGTCCATAGTGGATACAATGAAATCCGTAATTTCCTTGACTCATTGCTGGACTCATAGTGGATACAATACAATCTTTACTTTCTTATTCTCAGTTCGCACTTCATAGTGGATACAAAACAGAGAAGATGTAAAGAAATCTGAGATTCAAGGAAAAGATGTTAACCAAATTTTTGCATTTGAAACGTAACTTGGCATATCATTTAGCTACTCTTTTTTCAATTTGAAGCTGAAGAGGTAAAAGGTAGGATAGGGTGTACACAGATATGAAAACTACCCATCTGATTCGATATCTGATTTATCGAATTCTGAATGATCTGATATGAGCTGATCACTATCGGTAGGGGGAGATAGTTGAGAGATCTGATCCATAAGGAACTTATTGGAACGAATGCCTGAAAGGGTTTTAACATGCCTCAAATAGTCAATTTCACATATTGTAAATGTATTTGTAGGTAGTAAGGGAAGTTTAGCTTCGAGTTGTCAATCAGGTCAACAATATATTCGGTACATAGCCTGAACCAGGCATCATCATTTTAACCAAAACGTCCTCCACGTTGAACACTAATGCAGTGTATATCATGTGAATAGAAATAAGGCGCTTGGTAACAAGCCTAATTTATTCCGAAGAAGTTTCGTCTGTGTAATAAATTTAGGGAACGCAGATTTTACACACAGTAGTTTGAATAAAAGCTGCTGCCAATGTTTTCGGAACTATGCTGTCAGGTTATCAAGGTATTTGCTTGTTAATAAAGTTGTTATGACTATGTTTTGGGCCTCAAGAGCATGTAACAAAACATTCTTGATTTCACCAATAAAGAAAAAGCGGAAATTAGATGAAGAAAACACCAGAAAAATAAGAAGCACTAGGGACATTGATTCTCCATGAGATTTTACCTCTAGAACCTTGCTTTTCATGATTCTTTTATAAGACTTTCGCCTGGCTGCATCTGTCTTCCTTTTGAATTGTCTATTTCTCTTAAACAGTGTTCCTTGTGTCTTCCTGTCCATAAGTTCGTTTGGAAAAAGCAGAAATTATTTCCAGTAAATTCCAGGCGTGGTCCAGTTCAAATTATAGGTGAGTATAGTCTGGTATAGGTATAGTCGATAGTGGTCTGGTATAGTCTGGTATATGTAACATACACAGTATGACGGAAAACTTCGCGAACTTTTGAAATAAAAAATCGAAAATTACATCTAAAGGAAATTATTCCAGTTAACTTTCAACATAGTCCCCTTCCCTAGATATACACTCATTTGTGCGCTCCATGAGTAATTCGAAGGCTCTCTGGTACACCTCTGAAGTTATCGCTGTGAGACGCTCGGTGCAAGCCACTTGAGTGCTCGGTACATCTTTAAAAAATCGTCCTTTCAAGGCCATTTTAAGCTTGGAAAATAGGAAAAAGTCGGCTGGAGCCAGATCTGGTGAGTATGGGGCATGATTGATGCGTGGGATCTGATTTTTGGCGCGATAACGCTTCACAATGTTCGAAGAATGAGCAGGCGCATTGTCATCCAGCAAACTCCACGATCCCGGTTCCTTGTGCTCGAGCCTGATGCGATTAATCCGGCGCTTCAGACGTTTTAGCACCTCTACGTAATACGCAGCATTTACGGTGGTGTTTGGGGGCACAAATTCTTTGTGTATCACGCCTTTGGAGTCGAAGTAAGCGATGAGCATCGTTTTTACCCGTGATTTTTGTTGGCTCACTTTTTGAGGCCTCGCACGGCCCGGACAAAGCCAAGCGGATGACTACACCTTCACCGTAAGCCGAATCGATCATTTTTTTTTGTTTCCGCGAAAGTTTATTTAAGTTTATAGCAGAATTTAATTGCGGCACGATGTTCAAATTTCTCATCAATCGTAGAGCTTGCACCGGGGTACTAAGCACACGTTCACTCAAGCACGTCTATCTCGGCATCTGATGAACGGATACTGGAGAAAAAATTCGTAGACACTCCAGAGGAATGTAGCAACATAGTACCGGTGTCGTCCAAGAGGTGGCGCCACTCGTACAAGCGCTACAAAATAAGTTCGGGAACTTTTCCGACATACTGTGTATAACATATATACCAACATATATAACAAAATGTAGATACATAATCTGATACTGCATATGTGGTTACTCATTTAGTTTTAGGCGAACAGATATCGGAAAGTGGAATTAAATTTTCCTTTAGGCTTGATTGAGTATAACCGTCTGTGCGTAAATGTGGTAATACTGATTGTTACTTTAAAACTCCTAGAAATTTTGTAGGGACCTAGATAATTGTTATATTTAACATCCTCATCACGAAAATACCGTTGTAACTAGTGTAAATAACGACAGGACTAGCAGCTGAGAGTAATTGCCTAGAAAATTTTTTAGATATTCAAGATTTACGTACTTAATTTTTTTGGTTGATGTTTAGCAACTTTTATAGATTTAAAATATTTCGTTAAGAATTTTGATTGGAATTCAAATGTGTTATATGGAATAGGAAATAATTATAGGTAGACTTGCTATCTGATGGATGGAAGGACACCTTACATGTTTAAATAATTTGGTTTGATTATGATTACGTGGTGGTTCGAATTTTTCGAAGCCCCCAGGTAAATTCGGTACGAGCACTGAAGGATTTAATTTTGCGGGAATATGAATTAAATGAACTAGTATATTTAAAACTTCCCTTAATAAAGACATATTTAGAGCTTTTTGAATATCTTTCGATCATAAAGGCTGACCATAATGTTTGAGGGCATATGATTGTCTTTTTCCTCTGATTCTTTTATCCAGTTCAAGAGATGTTTTTTTCTTCTTCTCCAGTTGTGACTACTTCGGTTGATTCGAAAGTTACTATTAAGGTTATTGTTTATATGTTTTTTTTCATATATCCTATCTCGACACATATCCATGGTCAAAATTTCACCTAGTACAAATGGCTCTCTGACGTAAATGCAGGTCTCATATTACATGCTATGCTTGCAAAATTAAATATTCATTTATGCCTTGTTCTAACTTCAAGTGCACAAAGGATAATCTGTTTTATTTAATATTCCTTATGTGTTGAATATAATTATTGCTTGTAGACCACTGATTCCCTGGCCTCTTTTCAATCTCTTTAACCGAAACATCAGAATCCACCTGATGTTGACATAAGGGTGAGTAGTTATCAAATTATTATATTATCTTACTATCTATGTTTCGTGATACTTTGTCATTGATGTATTCTGTTTTGAAATTGCGGTCGTTCCACAAATTTTTGTTTTTTGAATCGCGGTCTCTTTGGTCTCTGCTCCAATGTATGTGCTTTTAAGTAGAGATTTGTTATCATAACCCATATGATTCATTGTATTTGATTATATAAGATTTGACATTCAAAAATCGTGGAGGAATCTTGTGTTGCTCCTTTGATCGGCATGATTTCGCATTATGAAAAGGCAACATAAATCTCGAAATCAACGTTTTCGTGTACTTTGATAATTATTTGAAAATGGTGTTTTTGGTATTATATCAATCGTTTGTTATCCAAGACTGGCAATCTGTAACAATTTCATTGCTATGCTGAAAAAATTTAGCAAAAGGAATTCATAAAACATATATTGTAATAGTTAGTAAATGAAACTCAAACACACATCCATATAGAAATGCATAATTCATTCAAATTAATAATTTGTTTAATGAGTCTTGAATACCTTCTTCACTGATTTATTTTATTTGATCAATCAACTTTAATAATTACATTTACATTCTATTTTTTGTTTGCAGTTGCGTTGATTTAACCTTAAAATTTCCCAAAATATTCAGCAAAATCATATTCCCGCGGATGAAGACTGAATGCAAAATGATTTTTTCAACCATATCATCAAATTTAATTGAATGCAAAGCTCCGCCTATTCCGTGGAATTTTTCCATAAAACGGATATCTACGATTTTGTAGCATTGCTAATATCTATTCATTAGGAATGCAATTATTTTTCGTTCTTTCAGATATCAGATCTACTCTTGCCTTGAAAGTTCTCATTCAGATGCAATTATGGCTGTTTTCGCTAGAAATGGTTGAAGCTCAAAAAAGATAACAACAAAAGAAAAAAGAATGTTAAAAAACGTATTAGTGATCCGAACAAAAGCAACAATGTTTGTGGGATACATGTGGCACGATCGCAATCAGTCAGTGAACGTGATTGGGTAACAAAAATCATTCGTAACATTCAACTTTGAAAAATTCAATGCTTAATGGTATCCTCATCATCGGCTTTGACAAGATGATGTTAATGATGGTGACGATGAAATGCGGTATTCTTCTTTTTAAAAGTATTTTTTAATAGCTTTTTATGTGATTGGTTATATTTTTTAGTATAATCTATTAAAAATATTTGGCTGGATGGCTCTTCATTTGTTATGTAGGTTGGTACCTCTGCTGAATCTTTCAGTCGGTGCTACAGTTTGCGGCCTTGCAATCATGAAGTAGATGGCTCGGATTATCTACATTGATCGCATCTTTTTATTCGCAGATCAAATCATTAGATCGTTGTGTTAACCGAAAGTTGGGTTTCTTGGATTTAAGGACTGGCCATCACACCTCAGTTGTGTTATTTCGAATATATTTTCAGAAACTTGGTGCTTCTCTTTTAACCGTACTTGAGCAGTCCTTTTTAGTTTCACTTAATAAAAATGGAAACCTGAACCTCAGACAGATACATTTTTGTTCTTCTTTATTTTCTTGCCTTGCTTCATTTATGCGCTTGCGGAAACTTTTGCTGGACATTTTGGAATATTCAGATAATTTTGGGAACAGATAATGTTCTTACTCTGTTTTTTTTTGTCCTACGAACGTGCCTTTTGTCCGAAGTCACCCACCGAAGGTGTCATTTCCCCGCATTCGAGTACAATACAAGGATACAGACGGGGCACGATGGATCTTCGTTTGTAGGACAAAACTAAACCACGTTTCACCCCTGTTGGACACAACGAGAATTTATCGAAATAGAAACGGACGGTGGTTACGACGCAGAATGCAAAGCAACGATGAACTTAGAGAACCAGGCGTTCAAAAATTATATTTAGCGAACGACCCAGGACAAAGAAGAATACTATAACATCCTACGATGACAAGCCAAGAAAGCTACCAGATTTACGTATTCCTCTATCAAACAACGAAGGCTTCAATCTCCAAACGAATCATTGCTAGAGTACACAGGGATCAATCATTCGTAACCCAGTTGAAATCAAAAACAGATGGCTGCAATATTTCAAGAAGCTTTTCACAGCGTCTCCAACAATAATTAAAGTTATGTTCCAAAATCGTTCAGAAGCAGAACAAGAAGTCATAGTCCCATCACCAACCAGAGACAGAGTAGAAGCAGCACTACTTGACTTCACAAAAAATAAGGCTCTTGGTATTTATGGAATCCTTGCAGAACTACTTCAAAAAGAAGGCTTCCAACTATGTACCTTTCGCCATGGCTAAATATGTAAACTATGGTCAGGAGAGCAGTTACCAGAGGACTGTCGAAAAAATATTACATGTCCTGTGTACAAAAAAAGAACCAATTTAGTGAAGGTAAAGCGCTCTACAAAATAAAAGGAAGAAAATTGATGCCTTTGAAGTGCCGACAAGAGATCGAATATTCTCAGTTAAGCTGGTGCTCAAAAAATGATGGGAATATAACACCGTTGAACACGAACTCTTTGTCGACGTCAAGCAACATACAACAATGTCGACTGAAATGTGCTTTATAAAATTATGTGGGACTTTGGTATCCCAGCAAAACAAGTCTACATGACCTAAGTAACAGGTAATATACAGGAACAGATTATTAGATTAGTACAGGAATCTCAGTTCAAGGTAAGTGGAGAACTTACAAATTGCTTCATAATGGATTCAGGCTTCTAACAAAGGGATAGACTTACCTCAATGTTCTTGTCAAAAAAGTCGCTGAAAAGGACGAGATTGGACGCTGTATAAGCTCTGCTAATAAAGCCTATCATTTTTTACTTTTCGTTCTAAGGTCCATATTTGCGCACAGACCAAAGAGTCTTCATAGGTTAAGTCTATGCTACTGTGTGGAGTTGAAGCGTGGATCCTGATGAGCGAATTCGAAAAGGCAGTGGACATATTCGAATTCAAAGTGCATCGAAATACATACAGCCCACTGGAAGACGGTTCAAAGTGGAGTTTTCTTTACAACGATGAGTTGTCTGGATATTTCACGAACCATCTGTATCTTCTTTCTTTAAGCTACGCAAATTAAAATGGGCGGGCCATAACGAAAGAGAAACCTGGCTGCTTGAAAGGGCCATATAAGGGTAGTACGCAAGGCAAACGTCCAGCCGTTAGACCGAGGATTTAATAGGGAATACACAATAGATGTTTGTTGGGAGTGATCAAATGGAGGACGAGGTCGAAGAACCGTGACGATTGGAGGAGATTAATGCTGGAGGAAACTGCACGTATAGGATGTTGTTCCATGAATTATGATGACGACTGGCAAGTGTTATATTTTTTTAGTACAAACTCACTTTTTCTTTCTTTCAATATCCAAAATTTTTTCCGGTTACGATCTGTGGTCAATTTAACAAACTTGCCATGTGTTATTTCTTTCGGGCAATGACGGGTGGTAAAAAGGGTAGAAGAAGGATTTTTCAACTAATCTCGTAGTTGTAGCTTTAAATAAGTCAAGTGTTCGGTAATAGTTACTCAAATTCACAATCAGGTAGGAAATCTTCTTAAGAAACATTTCCGCATTCTTCCTATGAAAAAAGAAAAACGTTTCAGTCTTGTTTTGAGATTGCTTAGTAATGTGTAGACATTCCAGACCTTTCCGATTTCCTCGAGTAGGGTGTCAAATGAAAATCCTGGCTCCATGTACTTCCAACCACCGATATGCTATATTGCTTACCACAGACATTTGGCTTTAATTAATATTTCAAAGTTACTGTTCTTATTTTTAATTGAATGTCAAACCTCTTAGTGGAAGTTTTTGTTGCAAATGTTGTAATAAGTCTTAAAATAAACCCATAGTAATATTTTTCATATATTACTTCAATGATGGATCCAACTTTTCTCTACGAAATTATCCATCCAAAGCTTCAATGAAGGCATAACCATCTTTCGTACAAGCAATACTCATCAAATATTTCATAGCTATATGTTTAAAGTAGATAAAATAAATTAATGGTAGCATAAGGTTTCGAAAAATTTAATTTGCCGCTCATATCAAATGTTCATTGTATTAAAGGCCAATTTAAACCTCTTACAATCAATTCCATTTACGGAACCTTTGAAGACATATCACCATCTAAGTATATTACCGGTCTAATGGAAGAGAAATTTTGTAAATGAGGACACAAATTGATATTTTTATGCATGGGATTAATTTGATTCGAGCGTTGCTTGACGGTCTTATGGTATTCATTGCGAATTGATAATGTCAGTTTACAAGCATGAAAATTATCATGGAAATGTTAATTTGTGGTTGAAATAATTTATATAGGCGATTCGACTGTAATTGCTTATAGATGTGAATTAAGATTAGGAAATGTTACAAATTTCATGAGAACTATCACCATCATTCATCATTCATTTACTTAGGTCTAATTAAACATTGGCACAATCATTAAAAACTTTCAATCTATTTCAAAAGTCAGAATATTTAATATATATGGAAAACGAATTTTTCATTTTTTAACTACTACAATTTTTTTGACATTTTTCAGGTTACTCGCTTAAGTCTTTTGTTTTCGTTTGCTGATAATTTAAATATTTCGAACCCCAAACAAATATGTGAACCATTATTGGTTACCAGCGTTTGAGTTGTTCTTTCGTTTATTATTTTCAAAGCTTGACTCCAATACATCACTGAAACATCTAAATATTAGCAGAATTCCAAAGATGCTGTCACCACTTATGCAATGTAACACAATACCCGTTAAAGTAACAATGACAAGAATTTCGCTACGAAGCGAGGTAATGTAAATCTCACATGCCAGTCTATTCATGGATAAAAATCTTAATTAGATTGCACATCAACGTATGTATTTTTTCTTTCATGTATGTCAACGTTCTAAAATGAGGTCGCGTCTACATTGAAAATGGACATTCTCGATGAAGTAGTAGATTAAGACACATCAGTCAAATATGAAAAATTGCAGGCCAGTTCAAGCATTATACGATGCCTTAAATACTATCTAATATTTCTTTTCTTTCTATACGTTCTGAATAACGGTAAAATCTTTATATGAGTGAATGTGTTAATTACGGCTTGCGTTAACTTTGCTTCCTAGATTGTCGGCTAAGGTATGGAGAGGAGTTGATGCAGAAGGAATACTTAACATGATGTCAAAGATATGTAGATGAAATGGTGTTGGACAAGTTTGTTTAACATTCATTAGTAGTTTTTACTTTCATTATTTCCATTCGGGATTTAGAACAGTGTAGGAAGTTAATGCATTCGTTGTTTACAGTTGGTGTGCTATGTCAACACTTTCACAATTGATTTTAAAGTGGAGAATAAGTAATGACACCTTGATAGAAAGTATGCAGTACTTTGGAGTGTGTAGGAATAAAATGTATATTCCTTTTGAATGTAAAATAGGATTTGTTAAAACTCAATGAATGCTGTATTTGCCAAAACTAAAGTCAATATCGACTGTTTGCGTGGAATTTCGATGGTCATATGTAAGGACGCGAACCATTTCCTATGCCTAAAAATGTATCTAAAACTCGTTCAGGGTCCAGGTGAAAAGATAGAAAATAAGATCCTAAGACCCTAATATTTTGTTTTTTGAAATAAAGTGGTAGTTGACATTAACATACCACAAATCTGAACCTGTACAATGAAACGTGTGCAAGTTATTAGCTTGTTGTGAATTATATAAACTTCAATATAAATGGCGAATGGGATGAATAGATACGCAAGGATGTATTGGACAAGGAATCACGTCTTTAAGAAACGGCATTGCGAAACTTTTTGAATTTAACAGTTGAGATCTGAGCCGAGTCCAAATTTTCTGGAGTTATCAAAGCGTTTAGATATCCCTGAGGTAAAGTCCTGAAATGTTTAGGGTAACGAAACGTTTTGGAATTGTAAATTAGTGTATGAAAACTATTTTTGACAATAATCATTTGAGTTTGCAGCTTTGATTTCACCACAAAAATCCAGAATAGTTACAATGCAAGTTAAATATAAAATGTCCGCAAACTGCGTTAGTTTAACATCGACTTGAAAAGAAAGTGGAGTTGTTTCCATTAAAATGCAAAAGTTAATTATTTCATGATTGTTTGAGTCGTATATAAATTTCTATTTGCTTATGAGACATTGCTAGATAACAAGTTCAAGACAGATGCTGATAGGAAACAAGAGATTTACTTAAGTTCAAATTAAATACAAAGTCGATTAATTTTGCTAAACATTTTTGAGGAAAATGATAAAGCTGTATTGCTTTCTGGATCTTCTTTGAATTATCAATTCGAATAAATATAGTAGATTGCACTTTTACAAATTTATATTTTATTTTAAGATATTTAGAATTAGGAAGACTGAATACAAATATTTTTATTGCAATTATTCGTTATCAGGGGAGTTAGTAGCTGGCAGAAAGATATTAACTAAAATTTTTATATACAAGCATTATAACATGCTTATCCGTCTTCTAAGACTTATTTATAATTCGAACCGAAGAGGAATCTGAAACACATCCTCACAAAAATTTGTATGTTAGGGCGTATCTGCAACATACAAGAGTGTGTTGTCATACTCTCATCAGTGTCTACGATCAGATGAATTCTAAACTGGACTGTCTTGATCGGAAATGCTTCCTTAATATTGCATTAAAAAATTTAATCGGTGAATTTTAAGAAGACTCTATTGCACAACATAATATGCACAACTCATGAAAATATTGAGTGAATATATTCGTAATATATTTTCGCCTCAGCAGCATATATCAACATATTCTACTTCTGAAATAGAGAAGTTGAATGAAGTTGTGTCTAATAGCACAAATAGTGACTGGGCGCAAGGTCGATCAATCGCAATTAAGGCTAAATGTACTAATGCGCCGGGTGGGGAACTGGATGCAAACTCACGGGTTTAACATAGCGTTAGAGAAAACCGAAGTGGTCATCCTGACCAAGAAGAGGATCCCCAGTGTAAGAATGGCCCGAGTCGGGGACACATTAGTAGAGTCGAAACTATCAGTTAAGTATCTGGGCTTGCTGATAGACTCTAAACTGAGTTTCTCGGAGCAAATCAAGGCAACGACAAACAAAATTGGCTATTAGCTCGGCTATTAGTCGACTAGTGGCCAATCATGGTGGACCAAGTCCACCAAAAAGGCGTCTGCTTATGAGTGAAGTACAATCTACGCTTCTTTATGGAGTAGAGATATGGAGTGAAGGTCTCAACAAGGAACTGCACCGAATACGGCTGGCACAGGTGCAGCGACGAGGAGCACTGCGGATTGCATCAGCATACCGTACAGTCTGTGAGTCAGCGGTGCTGGTAATTGCAGGGGTGATACCCATCGCTTTCCTTGCTAGAGAGCGTAAAAGAGTCTACCTCTGAAGGCACGAGGGTAATAAAGAAAAAGTTGCTCGCGATGAAAGACGATGTACTCTCGACGAATGGCAACAATCATGGGAACGTGAGCTAAAAGGAAGATGCACCGCGCGTGGCTCGTGGCTCAGTCGAACGCACGGTGAGACTGACTTCTACCTGACCCAGCTATTGAGCGGTCACGGCTGTTTTCAGTCTTACCTACACAAGATAGGTAAGTCACGGTCTCCAGATTGCACATTCTGCATTGGTGTGAAGGATGACGCCTGTCATACTTTCTTTTCATGCAGAAGATGGGACAAACAGCGCGGTGATCTTGCTGAAAAAGTGAGAGAGCTCCATCCAGACAACTTAATCGAAGAGATGCTGAAATCATTTGACAAATGGAATTAAGCGGTACATTACGCTCGGGCAATCCTAGTAATGAAAAAAGGCATACTTGATCAGCTGGAGTCGTCGAGGGTGGAGGGTTTCCTTCTCTAGCAATCCTCCTCCTCTTTTGCACCCAACTAGAGAGGGAATCCCTGTAACCCGAAGGCGCCAAAAGGCGTAAAATTGAGAGGCCTCGCCCGAAAGAATATGTCAAACAGTTCCAGGCTAGGCGCTCCGGTTGACAGGGGAGATGTTTAGTCGGTAGTCCAGTAGGTCCACTGGGAGTCCGACACGCAGGGCGTAAATAGCCTTCACCTCCCTACCCAAAAAAAAATTGCGCAAATAGTTGGAATATGATAGATGAGAAAACAGCCATGAGGAATGAATATAGTTTATTGGATTGATTTTCAGAGGGAGAAGTATACCATTTGAAACGTAACAAAATTTTAAAAGGAATCTTCGATTAATAAATTTTGTTAACTGAAATAATGGTAGTAAATTGAACAATCTGGAACCACTCACAGCACAGGCAGACCTGGTTCAAAGGAGTTTTCTCCCTAATATTAGCTTTAATTTTTTACCCCAGTCCATAGACAATGAGGGTAAACTTTCGAACTAGCATCACGGTTCAAAGCATAGCTTCCGAGTTTGCTAGATATAAGCCATATGGAGTATACCATATGTGAATCGTTTCGCAAACCTCAACGCTGGAGGTACATTCTGTTACAAAGGATAGATGGTAACTTCCAACCAGTATGAAGAGGCCATCTTTTTTAATTACGGTCCTTTCGGGAGTATTGTGGTGGCTAGTGGTAAATACGGATGGTGTTGTTCCTTATAAAGTCAGAGATTATCCAGTTCTTAGGGGTTCGCAGCCAGTATAAAAATCCAGATTCTCAATCTAAATGGATAGCTAACTACGATACAAAAGAGGCCGAAGTTGAGGAATCTCAACTCGTGCCTAAACGAGATTTAAAGTTGGGCCTAATCAGGACGAATATTCACAATAAACTTTGCAACATAATTAGTGCAATCTATTAGTGTGAGCCCAAAAAAGTGGAAATAGAGCCAAATTACCTAGGAAAGTAAAAAATCCAATAACCTAGCAATACCATTGTGTATTATTATTGTATCGTGTGATTTGTCCGACAGGGATGGAAATGTTGTTTGTTTTCTGAATGAAATCCAGTCGTTACCCATCTGTTTTTTATGTTATGTTCATTTGTGCATTTCAGCGGTACGCCATCTTCAGTGATTTGTTCCGTTCTGTGCATGCCCGTCGTAGTTATAGGTAAGCCATTGGGATAAGGTAGGTAAGTATATATTATGTTTTATGCAGGGAGGAAAAAGTTCGTCATTTTTTGGTATTACAGGAGTCTTCTGATTTAGTCCCGTGCTCCTTTGTCTGCTGTCGTTGTGCGGTATTGCCTTTGACTTTTGTAAAGTTGCTTTAGTGGTTCAAAGATTATGTCCGAATGAGAGCTCGTATGTTTGTAAATTTGCATGTTTTCGAGTGCGTCCAAATCTCCTTTATCTTGTACATGTAGTACTTCTACTCCTTTTCTACTGTGAGTTGGAATACATTTGATGTTAAGCATATGCTTTGCTAAGTCGGACTAAGTTTGGTATCCTAAGTTGCTTCCGTATCCTGTTCTTGCAGTCCCTTATACGCTCACGACATCCTGTTTTTGCATATTGGTCCTGTGCATATTGGCATGCACATGTTCATTTGTATACACTCTGCGTGTCCAGCAGGTCCTCTTCGGTTACCCTTGTCCCAATCGGCTTAATTTTAAGGCTGCGTTGATATTCAAATTTTTGAATAATTTTGCTAATTTGTATGGTGATTTCCCGATCTAGTCAATGTTGTTCATTCTCTCTTATCGCTTTGTTCATGTTTTGTGTGCTTTAAATGTGTTTCGAAGTTCCTTATGATCTTGTCTATCAAGGTTTGTATCTAATGTTTTCGGCAATTGTTTATATTTTTTGAACCATTGTTGTAGGCTACATTTACGAGAATTGCGCGCTCCTGTTTTGTCAAAGTTGACATATAGAGTGTTTTTGTGATGGGGGTGTTTGGACGAGATGTGTAGTATCGTCTCTGTGAGTTTCCTATGAATCTCATACCTAATTTGATTTGATGTTTTGCTTTTTTTATTGATATATTAACGAATTCTATTCCTTCTTCTTTTCTGTCTCCATTGTGAATTTTAGATGGAGATAGCATACCACCAAATCGCGTATGTGAACGTTTCACTAAAGAAAAGAGCCGGGACGACGGAATAACGAGGACGACGTTCCGAATACAAACAAACTATTTTGCATGCAATTTAAGTTCACGTACTAGTTATTGTCATTTCAATAATATCCCAGGGATGAGCTCAGTCAAAATAAAATTATTCTTTTATTTCTAGATTATGTAAAGAATTAAAACATATCGTTGTTTATATGTTTTTTTTTTAATAATAAAGGAATGTGTCTGAAGTTGAAAAATTTATATACTTTTAATAATTTTTCCTACCTTTTCCTTTTAAAGGTAAATATAAAATTATATTATTCGAAAATTATAAATTATATGAAAAAATTAAAATTAAAATAAAAGTTTCATACTATTCTGCTTTTTAAAATTTTCTTTCCACATTTTGAAATAAAATGGCACTATATTTAGCGACTTTACCTTGCTGGCGTTATTTTGCGTAAATATGCACCATCACATAAAATTTCATTGCGCTTACCTTCTAAGCCAAATATACAAGCTTCGAATTAGATCAGGAAGCCCTGAAGCTTATCCGTACCCGAAACAACCTTAGAAGACAGTGGCAAAGATATAGGGATCCAACCTTGAAGTTAGGCATGAACTTACTCACTACAGCAATCCGGAAAAAAATCTCAAACGTACGAAATCAGTACTGCTCCAGAGCTTAGATTTCAACTCAAAGGGACTATGGCGCTTAAATAAAATCTTCAAAAGCAAATCTCACAACCTCCCCTACCCACTTAAAGACGCAAGTGGCCAGCAGACTTACTCCTGTGAACATAAAGCAGAAATTCTGGCTGATAAATTTCATAATTACCATAAAATATCAAACAATAGGCGTAATGATATCATAGAAACGATGATAGATAACTCCGCGCAAAGTATAACTAACACATCTAACTTGCCCCCTGGCGCCTACATCAAGACCAGAGAAATAGTTAGGCAGCTTAAAAAACTTAAGAATCAAACAGCTCCTGGGATCGATGGAATTCCTAATTATGTGATGAAAAATCTGCAAAAATCTGAAAAAAGAAAGGGATTGTGCTCACTTGCCTCTTATTCAATGCTTACCGCAAACTATCTTATTTTCCCCTCGCCTGGAAACAAGCTGTTGTAGTACCTCTGCTAAAGCCTGGGAAGGATCCACATGAGCCAGAAAGCTACAGGGCAATAAGCCTTTTGCCAGCCTTTGGTAAACTATTCGAAAAGCTAATTCTCAAACGACTCACAGACTTGGTGGAAAATGCCAACATACTTCCTGACTTTCAGTTCTGTTTCAGGCACGGCAGCATCAGCTGTATCGCGTCTCAAAGGACATTAAGACAGCCCTAATAGGGAAGCAATCAGTTGGAATGGTCACCATCGATATTGAGAAAGCTTTCGATAGAGTCTGGCACGAAGGTTTGCTTTATAAACTCCAAGAGTACAAAACGCCAGAATACATACGTAATTTGATAGCTTCCTACCTCAAGGACAGATCATTTAAGGTAAAGGTTCGAGATAGCACCTCTACTGTAAGATGCATCCCTGCTGGTGTTCCCCAAGGCTCATGTCTGAGCCCTACCCTTTTCAATATCTACACCTCCGATCTCCCTACAAGTGAGCACTGTCCAATAGCTGCCTTTGCGGACGATACCTGTTTTTATACTTCAGGAATTTACCCAAGTACAATAACTGCTAACTTAGAAAAAATGCTTGAAAAAGTATATCAGTTCTTCTACAGGTGCAAAATAAGCATCAATATTGATAAAACTAAGGCAATATTTTTCACTAAAAAATGTAAATGTTCCTTGCTGCCTAATCGACCGATCTACTTTTTAGGACAAGCCATACCATGGTCAGAAAATCTGCAGTATCTTGGGCTTATGTTGGACAAGAAACTCATGTTCAAAGACCACATTGAACGAATAAGCATTAAAGCATTTAATTCTGTACTTCAACTGTATCCACTACTCAACAGAAGGTCCCAACTGAACATTAAGAATAAAATGATAATTAAGGTAG
The DNA here is from genome assembly GCA_954870665.1 of Stratiomys singularior. Lineage (NCBI taxonomy): Eukaryota > Metazoa > Arthropoda > Insecta > Diptera > Stratiomyidae > Stratiomys > Stratiomys singularior. The sequence goes on along the minus strand of OX940881.1, from coordinate 21,652,477 downwards.
AACACGCTTCGAATCCATACATTCAAGCACTCAGGATTTAAATTAATATATTTACCTTAGAGATCATGCGTCCTCAACCGAGTATTCATAGTTATTACTAAGATCCAAAATAGTATGTAAATGGGTTTTAACATAGGTAGTAGTAGTTTAAGTTAGAGTTAAGTTTAAAAGAGGTTTTTGTTGTATTTTCCTCTACTATTATAAATATATCATATGAATAAGTAACATTTGTGGTACAAACAGAAAAAATTATGTAGATGCAATGAATATCAAATTCAGAACTCTCACTTTAAGTATCCTGTAAAATTCTTAGAAACAATAAAGAACTTATAAAATTAAATTAAATTACCTTCTAAGCATTTCCTTGCCCGTACTATTTTGAGTACTACCTTACAAGTGCAAGGAAAAAACGGCTAACACATCTTTCTCATAACACCTATGAAAATCCCAGTTCTGACCTAAATTGACACATCAAAATCTCGCGGCAAATTTAAGCAATAACTGAATCGAAAATTTAATCATGCGCACCTAATACTGCTTGATTACTACATGATTGTCCTCATTCCAAGAAAAATTCTTCAAAAGGAATAGCGTCTCAAAAGGAGGTATCATTGAACAATTTTCTTGTCCACTTTAACGGCAGGTGTATTTTTTCAACCTCGAAGTCACACTCGAACACTTTCCACTTCATCGAAAAAGAAAATAAATTGAATAAAACACGGAACAGCAATTTTCACCATGGAATGGTGTCAATTATCATGGTATTTTTCAATGTAAAAGAATCGCATTTCTCATGATACCTTAAACTACCTCTCGTTCAAAACCTATTCATTGATGTTTTCAGCAGAAATAAAAACAACATGACCATGTGAAAATGCTTAAAAAAAATAAAAGATTTTTTACGGATTTTCCTCGACAAAGATGCTATTGTACACTATTTAATTGGATGTCTGCAAGCCTAACAATGGTTCTTTCCCATTTTGGGATTCTCGTGTAAATGATGTATCTAATTTAATTCGTATTTGTGACCTTTTTGAAAAAGGTTCAAATTCATGATTTTAGACATTTGACTCTTGATCTTAGCGTGTGGGACTGCTTTGAACTTAATAGTGTAATTTGATGGGGATCATGCCGTTAGAGATTGAGATTTATGTTGAGCATGCAAGAAATATTTCTGATATCATGGTTTCAGTTAAAAATTGTGGGAATTTGAATAAAGATTTGAGATTTTTGATCAGATCAGAGCAGAGATTAATCAATGAGTGCAGTGAAAATCAACTATATTGGAAGCTACTAACTTATCTGGAAAATATTTGCTTTTATTCGTTCCTCAAAGAATGGAAATGTTAAGGAAAAGGAAATATTTTCTTACTCGATCTGTTTTTGACTCGTTCTAATTTTCGCAATACAGGACCGTATTCATAGACTTTCCATCATTTAAAACACAAACAAACGATTCACTAAGAGTATTTGAATAGTGCCAATGATACAAAAGCATTTTTTGGGGCGTGATTACTGGTTTGTGATAAACTTAATTCGTTCATTAGGAGAAAATCTAGCCTTTCTTGGATTTTCTTAATATTTATTGAACATTATTCGTGCAGTGTTTGTAGATGAGAAAAACGATTCTAAGTGGTATTGATTATCCTATTAGTTATACACCACTGTAGATTTTCCCATAGCATGCTAATCGGTATGATCTTCATTGGTCTTGAACATCTGAAAGGCCATTAAACTTTCAGACCGGTATAAAGAAACCACAACTATTGGTAGATTGAAATAAGTTATTTGCTTATTATAAACCTATTTAGCTCCCAATGTCAAAGGTTACAAACCGTGATAATTTCATGTGGTCCCACAGAATTTAAGACCATACCACAGCATGTGAGTCACGTTGCTGGTGGGATATCTTGGATTTTCTCAACAAAGATTGTGGGTGCCGTCCAAAACATTATAAGTGATTTGAATGGTTATTAATATCAGTTGAAAAATTACTGTTTGTGATCTGATGATGCATGAAGGAAGCAATTGAATAAGTTAAATAATTGCGATTGATGTCAGATTGGCTGAACTTTAATGCAAATCATTGACTTTAGCAGTTTTATTCAAAGTTTTATCCTTGAGCATTTCTATCCAAAGATCGTTCGGGATGGCTTTTATCTGTTGAAGAGTATTCATTGTACTAAGTAAATTTCGTATTTGTTAGTACATAAGAAGGAATATCTTATTGAGAACAGAGTCAATTGTCAAAAACAGTTACTGCGTCAGTTCACAAGAAGTTCCAGGAAACTTCCATTCGGGGAAATAAGACCATCGAAACGTAAATCTCAAATGTTTCGTTTTGTTGTTTCTATCTCTATGTTTTCTTTCCAAATTTGTTTTCCGAAAATTATACATTCATTGCAGCTTGTTCAAATCAATTGCCGTATGGTATTTCAAATTTGTTTTTAACATGCTATGGGCGGGAAGTTTACATTAGACGCTGGGATTGAAATCTCCTGATAATCTTAAGCAGTGATTTCGGCAAGAATACATTCCAAGTCTAATGGAATTTAATAGTAAGTAAACTCATTGTGCTTAAACGAATGTGGCGATAACAAAAGAATGAGTGATTTGTAAATAATTAAATGGAGAAGAATCCAAGAGGTAAAAAATTGATTGCTAACAAGCTGTTGTTTGCTTTTAGCGTCAAGTAAGATGTGCCTGAACTTTGCTTAAGTATTATTTAAGCTAATGTACGTATTAGGGTTTCCGGTGATAAGTCATTGGATGGATGGTTCACTAGGAACATTAAATCATCTCGGAAAGGTGAAGTGACCATTGAACCCCGGTTCACGTACGAAGTAGTTTTTAATACGACCTATTCAAGATTGTTAATTTGATGAAATTGGGACTCCTAGGTCGCTCTTGATGGTATTACTTTGTGAACTAACTTCCTGCAGGCAGGCGCTAAAAGACTGATTTTCTCCTGATCAGGTCCAAACTATTTTTTTAAAAGCTTAGTAGGCAGTGTTTGTTTGGTCAGTAGGCACATTTCGATTTATGAAGAGACTTTTGAGAAATATCAATATTATTCCCAATAATTATTCATTTTCAACAATCGTGGATTCATTGGCCGTATTCTACATAGAGCTAAGATCATGAAATGAGTGATGAGAGAAAACGATATGAACCGCGCTGATGTTATTAATGTGGAAGTCTTTAATTATCTGAATGAATCATATATTTTTGAGTTACTCCCAGGAGTTGATGACTTATAAATCATTGCAACAATGAATCTGGAGGATTGTGCCGCACCTTACCAAATCAGAAATGGAAATCGCATTTTTGAAGATAATGAGCCAGTTATTCAGGCTTTGTAATCTTGCAATAGAATTGTGTTACGGTTGCGGGCCCACACCTGAAACGTTTGCCGAGGAACTCATTTTTCCCTATAAGTTCTTGTTTTTTCACTTTTCCTGATGAATTCCGCTTGTTGATGGACTTATCCTTTAAATTTTCACTTAATGGACTTACACTTTTGAAACTCTAAGCGAGAAACGCTGCTCCCCAGATGCACTAGCTTTCCCCTATCTGACACCGTTCCGCCCTTAGTACACCCTAATTAAAATTAGAATTTGGAAGTTTTGATGACATTTCCGATGTGACAGAAAGTTAGTTGAATGTTTGACATTTATGAAATTTGTCACTTTTTGCTTAGACAAAGTTGGGAAACACTAAAAATTTTCCGTAAACAAAACGGAGGTGCAAGCAGTTTATGGATCAATTTATGAAGTGATTTCGTGAAACTGGATCGTTGTTTGATAAGCCTAAGCGTGTACGTATTTGCCTTGTGCATATTGCTGCTCAGAGTGGACGTGAGCAATCCTCAACATCAACTTGTCATTGTTTTCAAGAATTGAGAACTTCACACATTTCTTTGAGAAGAATTTTGCAAATAGACCTAGATATGAATGCGTACAAAGTTCAAGAGGCGAAGCTGCATGATCATCTGATGCTTTTTCAGAGTGCTCAACGAAGAAGAAAACCGCATGATGGAAGATAAGCATTTTTACCGAAAAAGCATTTGATGAATCTCATTTCCACCTCGAAGGATACATTAATAAGCACAATGTTCGTAAGTGGGGCTTAGACCGTTATCGCGTATATACCAATGGATCCACAACGGGTGACTGTCTGGTGCGGATTTTGTTCTGGGGGCATTATTGGGCCATTCGTTCTTCTCTCTCTCAGATCAAAGACAGAGCTGTTATCACAATATTTCTTGGATTTTAATTGATTCACGAAAGTAAAAATTGACATTTCAATGCTTTCGTATGTCGGCTGTAGCCATAAATATGAGAATTATTATCATCAGTGAAACCTAGGCCGAAATTCTGCTACTGTTAATAACGAGGTACCTAATCCGACGTTATTAGGCCGAAATTCTGCTACTGTTAATAACGAGGTACCTAATCCGACGTTATTAGGCCGAAATTCTGCTACTGTTAATACCGAGGTACCTAATCATAATATCTGGTCTGCTTTGCAACTGTTATAACAAGCTCTGTTTTGGAGAATTCTTATTTTGAAGCTATTTCTATTAAGGACTTCTGTTTCGGTTTCCTTCTGCTTAGTTTAATTAGAATACTTTGTTGTCAAGAAGAAAGACTTTGTTGGAAATGTAAGTCTGTGGAGTCAATACTTACAATGAAGTGTCTAAGGATTATGACACACTAAAACAAGAATTTCTTTGAGAAAATCAGAACAAGGGCAATGAATTTGTCAGCTTTGAGTTAATGTACGGCTGCCGTAGCAGGAACCAATTGAATAAGAAAGCCACTTTTGATCAACGTGATACAAGTGGTGCTTCTTTATATTTTAGGAATACGAACACTTTCTGCAGGGGGCTCTACTGAAAATAGCTGGGGCTGATGCATAGCTATGGAAGGTTGTGGGCAGTATCTTTAGGAGGAATCCAGTGCCTGACTCATTGAATTAGATGAATACAGATATGGCACCTATTTCTATCCTTCCTAGTGAGCACAGAAAACTTCGAGCACTTCGACAGAAATGAGGGACACAGGAAATCTGTCACTTATAAGGAGTGATAGTGCAAACCTAGAGAGTGTCAAAACTCTGAATGAATCATATCTAAATAGTGGATAGGATAGAATAGTGGATAATAGTAAGATAGATTGTTAACCGAGTCAGCTTTTGATCAGGCACGATCTAATCTTCATAAAACCGGTAAGTCTCGGTTTCCTTATAATATAATGACATGCATCAAAGAAATTTTATAGACATCGCGGTTTCTTCCTCGAGAAAATGGATGGGGTCACCTGAGACAGTTAAATTGAGGTATAAAACTCCTCTTGTTTTAGAATTGGAATGAATCGAAATTGGCGTTTCGGAATAGAACAATCGGCTTACAATTCGTCCACTGTAAACAACTAGAAAATGCAGCAACAGGACAAAATGTCATGGCTTGGAGTGATTTGAGCAGCGAACTACACTATGGGCTTTTGCCGCCTTATATCTCTTTTAAAAGGGTCGGCATGGGCAAAAAAGTTCTATCGAGCGGATCAATAGTCAGATGCAACTCGTAAAACAAAATGATATAATAGTACAGAGGAAGAACAGGCTTGTAAGCCTTAGAACTTATGTGGATCTTATATGTTAGCTTTCGATCCTAAATAAATCAAATCCCTTAAACTTCTTTTTAAACCTAAATAGGTCAGATCTTCGGTCCAGGGAATCATTTGGCCTAGGAAATGTACGGGTTTGTCAGGCAGGATGGTGGACTAGGGTTTTTTTGCTAACAAGTTTTGCTATGGTTTTCTTAACGTTAATTTTCCCCCTATCGAAGTATTGGCTTAGATTTCTTCCAGAATTTTCTCTAGGTTTGAGATTATCTGGTTAGGTTTGTTGGCAGGAGTGTTAAAGCAATATTCGTCCGCAAGAGGGACGTCCTCAAAAGCCGCTAGTTGGTACTCTCGGCTTGTAGGTATGTCAGACGTTTATGGTATAAATTGAAAAGCGTTTGGCACAGGCACGAACCTTGTGGAATGCTAGCAGGAGTGATTTTGATACTGGATGTTGATCTTCGAACTTTAACTTGGTATATGCTGTCTCTCAGGAAGGAAAATGGAAAAATAATAAGAACATTTTTAAATTTTTTGGAAGGTTGCAAACATTTGAATCAACGAAAATAAAAACATTGCCCAGAGGTTCCTAAAGAATATAATTTTTACATCGTACTCTAGACTTGGTCTGGCAAGTTTGAAGTTGGCCATCCTGGAACTAGTTTTTCTAGATCTAAGTCTTTAAAGAGATTGACAGAACAATTTCATCAGCTCCTCCCTAATTTCAGCAGATTTTGATGATCCATAATCACTGGATTCCATACCAAACCCCAACACCGATCAAAAAAGAACTGATTTTGCTATCTTCTATCGATCGACGATCTTCTATCAATATAACTTGATTCCACTCAACCTTTAGAACGAGCTGTAGATGGATCAGGAAAGCTGAAATCCGTCCTCAACGCCTGTTGGAGCTACAAAATAACGATGAATTCGAAGCTAGAAGCTGGCAACAATCTAAACAGAAGGTGCTAATCTAAGTAGAAGGTGCTAAGTAAATTCTAATATGACCAAATTGATGATGTACGCCTTGCTGCTTCGGCTAATTCTTGGAGTTAGAAATTGGTCAACATGGAAACCAGTAACGTCCAAATCGGGCATAGTTAATTTGGCGCGTAAATTAACATGAAAACTTATCTGATTTTGAATTTGAAAAGTAACATTAGGTGAGAAGGGCAAAAAATAGACAAAATGTTAAATACTTCAAGGAATCCGACAATATTCATCATAATTACAATATTTAGTAAAAATGTTTTATCCCATATTACAAATATATTTAACTTTAAACCAATTTTTTGGTTTTCTTAAACTTTCGCTCTTGAATAATATATTTAAAGCTACCATGTTACTAGCTACCAACTGTTAACATTCATATCAGCTGGTGAAAAATACTTTAATTAAAAATCCTGTCACAGCTGACGCCCATTGCTAGCAATTTAACAAATAAAATTAGAAGGATAACTTACCATCGCTTTACTAGGAAGTATATCATCCCTAGGGCCACGTAAAGGCCCATTCTGCATTTCTGAAAATAAAAATAAAGGGTTAGATAATGCGGAACAGATATTTTCTAATGTTAAGTAGATTTTTTTTCGTTTGTTGTATTTTTCATTCAAATTCTTTTACACTCCAAAAAGGTTCACATCAATATCAACTTTCCGTCCGATGGTTTGCTAACCAATAAACACATATGTGTACCTCCCATTCTCTGTCTCCAACAATTTGTCGTATCCGATAACAATTTATTGGAAAGTCAACCATTCTTCTTCCCACTACGAAAGCAACAATAGAGTCCATCGCATAACCACCTTCCTGCAGGGATTTTCGGTTTACAGCTCAAATTTCACAAGGATCGTAACTCGTCTGTGAAATGGATCCACGCTATTTTCAGTGGTGTTTTGAATAGATCCCGTGATATTGAACTCATACTTTAATAGATGGTCACCGCTGTGCAATGAGGTAGAGTCACGCAACGGTGGTGGTCCAACGTAACAGATTTCTTCGGCATCGCGTGTTACTTTCAGCGTGTTTCGCGACTACTTGGATTCAACATGGACATGATGTACAATCGAGGAGTGCAAATAAGAACATCATATTTACGCTTTCACCTTTGCGATATTGTAGCGAATGGCTTTATCCTTTGGAATTTCCCCCACGTCGTGGTGTACGACATGGTTAATAAATGGTTGTCGATAAACTATCAATGATGGCAAGATGGGGTAGTAAAGAAGTCTTTAGAGCTTCCAAAACGTTCAAATTGTTTCCGTTTTGGAATGACACATCGTTTAACAAATTCATTAATTCCTTGAAGACAATTCGATACAAATACACATCATATAACGTTCAGCAGGAGTTTTAAGTATTGCCATCAGAGATGGATAATTATCATTACAATCACCATTGCAAGATATAACTTTCATCAGCATGAATGGTTCATAAAGAAATGACATTTTACGTTTCACATTAAATCGCAGCTTGCATTCATCCTGCCTTATCCCGTCAACGTTGACGCTCGAAGAAACATTTATTTGCCATTATATATCTTCTCGCTTGTCTTGAATCTTTATTGTTATGATTGCAATTATGCCATTATTTGCTCAACTTAAACTGGTGTGTGCAATTTTCAAGTAATGTGAATGTCTACGCGATATTCAACATTTTATCTTGAATGTAATCTGGAAAAGCATTGCAAACTCAGTCATATTGATTATAAGAAAATATCAGTGGAAATGTTCTGCACCATTAAAGCGAGAAAATCGCGAGAAACCGTTGTGAAGCAATGTGAGCAATATAAGAAATAGATTCAACAACATTATCCAGAAAATTACAAGATATTACGCTTTGAATGTGAACATACTACATTTGAAATCATGCTGAGTTGCAAGAAGAGTTAGTGATCTCATGCATGAAATTACTGTGCGTAAGATGAAGCAATACTATGATATATGTTCATACGTGCAAATGCCGATCTTGCTACAGTTTGTAAGCAGAATGTTTTTCTGAACAGGTGCAGTATCGAGGAAAAGTCAAGAGGAAACTTTCTAACAAAGATTTGAGCGTGACCAGTGAATTGATACCATCAAATTGTGTTCGCTAAGGACAAGACAATAACGACTCATATTTGCTCGCGTAATCAGCGAATAATCTGAAGATAAATAACGATTTGTACAGTAGCTGCTGAAGACCAAACACTGTTGTGGAAAACAGGTCACATAATCCAGGTAAATGTGTGGATCATTGCATTACTGTACTCAAAACTATTCATCTAATTAGGGTCCGGAATAGTCATGCATGTAAAATGCCATCCTCCGAAATAATTTAGCCAACATCAAGAACTGAATAGACGAGGGGGCGTTTTTAATTTCACGGAATGGAGGCAAGAAGTGATAATAAAAATACAGAATTAAATTTTTTTTTCAATGTTTTTCTAATAAATTTTTCGGATCTTCCAGTTAGCATCTGTATCCCTACGTAAAAACATGTTTTATGTTTGTTCGAAACATAAGCCGGAACAGCGTCTTTCACTTCTTCATCGCTAGAAAACTTCATCGCACGAAGTTCTTTTTTAAGCTTTGCGAGCAGAGAATAATCACCGGGAGCCGGATCAGGATTGTAGGAGGGATGATCCAAAATATCGGAGTCCACCTTGTGCAGGGCAACCGATGGAACACGGCACTTGTGAACAGGCGCGTTGTTGTGTTGGAGAAGGACACCTTTGGTCAATTTTTCCTCCTTTTTTTCTTTGAAACATTCTTTCAATCTCTCTATTGAAGCGTAATATTTTCTGGTTATATAGACCACTTTTTCTTTGTGATCTATCAACAAGATCCCTACTGAATTCCAAAAGATTGTTGCGATCATTTTGCAAGACGACTGTGATACCTTAAACTTCTTGGGTGGTGATGTGCCTTTGTGTTCCACTGCATAGAGTCCTGTTTGGACTCAGGTTCGTAATGACGAACCCAAGCTCCATCTCCTGTAAAAATCGATTTAATAGTCCACCCGTCACTACCAAGGTTCATAACGTGCGGGAACGCTCTATGCGGTATTGTTTCTGAAGCGGCGTGAGCATTCTCGATACCTATTAACCGCTGACCTATGTAATACCAAGTTGATCGTTAAGGATTTTTCAAAATTTTCATGGCAGACACTCCAACCACTTCTACAAGCAATTTTTTTCTCTTTATTCGGGCATCTTTCAAAATTAATTTTTCGACTTTTTGAATCATTTAAAGAGTAGACAGTTCGGTCCGGACCGTGATTCGTCTTCAAGTGAGTCTCTGCTTATTTAAAGTTGCTGTGAAACTTGTAAAACATGGTTTTACTCGAACAAGGCTCAACGTAAACGGAAGTGATTTCTTCCAATAATGTTTCAACTGATTTTCCTTGCTGCTAAAAAACATACCGACTGCGTGGCACTCGGATTTTTCAAGAAATCACTCTTACTTACAGATTAAGATGTTTGATCGAAAATAGTTTCAGAATTTCTGACCCGATTAAGATATAACTTGTTTTAAATAATTAATTTAGTTGCATTTATTATTACTATTATTTATTCCTAAGATTGTCGGTCTTTCATTTATTGTCGAAAGTCTTCTCAAATTAACGTACAGGCAGCAAAGCAGGAGTTGAAATTTCTTTGTTTTTTCTCGGACCAATTTTCCCACGCTTCCCCACCCTCTTTTTATGTGGTTTGCATGGGTTTGCACTGAGCTTACTGAGATCAATAAGAAGTGCTAACATTTCGAAGAAAAACTATCAAAATAACGATATTCGTACAAAATTTTCTAGATGCGTTGATATTAAGCAAAATTCGTTGGACATGAGACATAAATTCGAAGATGCTGAGAGATACGCATTAATATTCTTTTTGTGCTTATACATAATTACTTACATAAGTCATTACACGCCTAAAATTATTCTCCCTCACAAAGTTTTATATCGCGATCTCTTCACTCGTCGGTGTTATTTAATTTATAAGTTCTCTGTCTTGTAAAGCTCGCGTTATTTGCTGCATGGGGTATATTTGAAGCTCTTTTTTTGTGATGCTCCTTCAAAATTTGAGCGCATTTTAGAAGTTACACTTTCTTGCTCAAACTATCGGTCTTAAATTTACTTATTCATAGATCTGTGATTTGCGCAAGTGGATAGAGAGAGATAGGAAGAGTCCATTTTTTATGTTTTTCGGAAACTTACGAATTGATCATATGTTTCTTGAGCTGCTGTGGTTGTGCGCTATGATCCTGCATTCACATACACGTTTCGGTGGTGTGTAATGTTGAGCCTTGCTTGTCGGTTTTAAGTGTCCTTATTTTTCGGTCTGTTGTTTACACAAGTAGATAGGGGTGAGCTTATGCAGGTAGCAAAACGTCCGTAATTTTATCTTTTTTGAGAGAGTCTTTTGATTTAGTCCGCGTTCTTTTGTTTGTTGATTTAGTTATGTTTGTTGATAAGTTGATTTAGTGGCTCGAAAATTACCCTGAATGAGAGCTTTTCAGTTCACGTATGATACGTCCGGCAAATAGTTTTTGTTCGTATATAGCCATTGTTTCGAGTATGTTAAAACGCCATCCTTTGTATTGTACATGCAGTATTTCTACTACTTTGCGAATCTGAGTTGGAGTAAATTTATTGTTAATCATGTGATTTGGAAAGTTTGATTCAGATGTTGCAGTTGGCTTCCGTATCCTTTGTTGCTGACTCTATGTGTTCGTTGCTCATATTTTATGTTGCGATTGACCTATGCAACTTTGTTGGTAGCTCAGCAGGTCAACTTCATTTCTTTGTTTTAACTAATTCTTTTAAGAACATTGTGGAACGTGGTGTGGTTTGACTGCCTTCTGTTTTAATTTTAAAATGTGTGTGCTAAGAGTCGTGGATTATGTAGCTAGAACTGTAGGCATTATTCAAGAGAGAGAGGAATCCAAAGCGTCACACATTGGATCACTCCTTGCGTTGTTCTACGTTGTACAGAGGCAAGTCTTTATGTGAAGACGGTAAAACAAAGCAAGGATCGGGCAACCAGCGCTTTTGATTGTTTTCAACCAGCAATGACTCTTGCAGACTTTAAGAAATCATCGACAGACAACTGACCCGGAATTGATTTCTAGCGGCAAGGCATGTGAATGCGAGTATATGGAGAGTAAGGAGACAGCTAAAGGTCCTTCGCTCTGACGAAAACACTAAAACTCGGATAACTTATCATGTTACAAGATAAGGATTCGCTTGCGAGCATAATGAATGGCTTACTGAGTGGAGTTTGCTTTTATGATAGAAGATGCTTTTGCGTCGGTTCCTTAAATGAAAGGGAAGTTAAAGGACATACCGATGAGAATGGTATACCGAAAAAAAGTTTACAGAAAGGGCAACCTACGGCCGAGAGTTGCTATAAGTGTAAGGAGATGTATGTTAAGAAGCAAACCATCGTGAATGATCAATTGATGAAGTCAAAATCATGCAGCAAGTCTAACTAACTAACTGTCTGCTGATATGTAAAAGATATCTTTGAACTTCATGTTATGCCTTCTGAAGATTTGTAGGCAAACAGTTTATTTGTAAGCATGATCAAAGTTAGCCCCACATTGCGCGTGTAGTATCTGGTTTCCTTTATTGGTGAATGTTTGCCCAGCGTTTGCTCAATCGATCATTCTTGACTTGACTTGAATCAGGACTTGAAACGAATGGAACATAGATGGATATTTCTTGAATGAAATGTTTGACAGCAAAATCTAGGTCCCAGGGATACTGGTAAATTAAAATTAGCCTTGGTGGAAGAGTAGGTTAATTTGCCTCGGAAATAGATTTAGAGAATGTATAAAAGCATGCAAATTTTAATCTATTTTAAGCCAATGGAAGCTATCCAGGAATCAAACCATTTTGAGATGTCTTCATATGAGTAGAACTGCTAATTATCCAGACCACGTGCTATCGAACGGAATGAGTGATAATCAGACGGCGCAATATCTGGGGAATATGGCTTCCCGGCTTCCCTTCCCAGGACTTCCCATTTGAGCGTTTCTAAGTAGTATATACCGGTTTGGCAACATTAGGCCGAGCGTTGTCATGATGTAGAATGACTTTTTCGTGCCCCTCGCTCGGCTCAATCACATCAATTGAGCTCGAAACAGTTCCCCAGTGATGGTTTCGTTTTGTTTCTCAAGCTCATAAAAAATAACATCGCCCTGGTCTCACCAAACACACAGCAAAACCTTTGCAGCGTGAATTTTCGCCCGAACCGACGGCGTAGAAGCATGACCAGGCAGTCCCCATGATTTTCTTCTCTTTGGGTTGCTATAATGAATCCATTTTTCATCAGCCGTAACGATGCGATGAAGAAAATCCTTCGTTTTTTGCCGCCGGAGCAGTTGTTCACAGGCGAAAAAACCGACGCTTAACGTCTCTTGGCTTCAATTCATAAGGAACCCAACTTTCTTGTTTCTGAATCATTCCCAACGCATGCAAGCGCTTGGAAATTGCTTGGCGGATAACTTCTAATACTGAAGCAAGATCCTGTTGCGTTTGGCACGGATCTTCATCGAGCAATGCCTCCAATTCAGCGTCTTTGAAGGTTTTTGGTCTTCCTTCACGCGAACAGTCTTCAACACCAAAATCACCGTCCTTGAAGCAACGGAACCAATCACGGCACATTGTCTCACTTTCAGCAGTTTCTCCATAAACTTTTTGCAGCTCTCGATGCGCTTCGGCCGCCGTTTTCTTTGAATGAAAGAAAAAAAGCATCACTTCCCACAAATGACGATTATTTGGCGCAAAATTCGACATTTTTACACAACCTAAAGTATATGACACAAAAACAAAATCACTTATGTGTCGAAGCGGTTTGTTTAGCGTATGTCTAAGCTTGGTCCATGACGATTTGGTTATGTCACAATCGACCAGCACTTACTACAGGAGCCATCTCTTGAAAAACAGCGGGAACTTACTTGCGCGTGAGTGCGCGTAAGTGATATATTGGACAGGATACTTGTTTTTAAAATATGATATATGCATATGCTATATGGTATGGTGTGAATATTGTATAGAAAGCTGAATGTCATTCAGCATTTTGTATTTAATGTTCTCACAGTGAAATTCAGTTTTCTTCCTACTTTTCTTTTTGGGCTTTTACTATTATATCTATTCTTCTTGCTAAAGCAATTTCTCTTATTTGAAATTTATATTAATAATTTCTATTAATATTGAAATGAATTAATGATTTAGTTCGATAATATCATGAACTCCGTTTTAGATACCGGAAATTATAATCAAAAAAAATTTGCTCTGTATGCAGTAACATGGAATATTTTGAATTCTATGGGGAAGTCTAAATACTAAACGCTGGAACGAACTGCTCAGAAGCCATTATTGAAAGATTTACAACATTACAACAGTTGGGAGTTTGTAGGATGTTAGTGGAGCTAATGCAATGTTAAGATCAAAGAACGACTCAAGCTCTTTTTGTGGCGCCACTAAACTACCACTGGGCTAATATTCGCTTTAAATTCGCCTATATTGGAAATATGTATCAACAAATGTTCATACCGTACTTCCACCAAATTCTGAATTGTTTTTTTTGGGTTTTGTTTTTTTTGAAGAAAATAAGCAAAAGCATAAAGCAACAAGTAGAAAATCCAAGAACATGGTTGCGGTATGCCAAACTAGTAAACTTTTAAGCGTTATGTAAGGAGATAAATAACTTTTATCGCAGTTGGAATCTAAGGAACGCAACTTGAACTTATTATCTTCGAACCAACATATCTTTGCTGTTAACTTATTCAATATCTCAGCATAGAGTAACTGACCCTTTAATACTTTTTTTTAAGATTTAGCCAGAATTGAATGGGTCATACTTTAGTAGTGGTATATCTACTTTATTTAACTCTATACCAGTCAATTCTGATAATTCAAGCGAGACTCCTCTAAAACCTGAAAAAAAACCAGGAAATTTGTTATTTTGTACGAATTGGTGATGCTATTGATCTGCGACCTCTAGAACTTGTTCTATTCTTATCCACAGTGTTGAGTGCTTATAATATCCAATCTTTTATGATTCGGGGTGCTGTAGCTTTTTAATTATATCCTACATTTTACTGTGTTCAATTTCGTGTCTTTACAAGCAGCCGCTTAGACGCTTCAATGGGGAGATATTTTTCATTGCCAGCAATTGTGATAAAATTTATTCAAATTAAGTTCTCAAAAATACACATACGTACATATATGCTAAAGCACTAATTTCAGATTACCATATCGGTAGTAGAACATTAACATAAAATTTTCAAGCTTTATTCTTTTTTCGTCGTTATTGAGGTTGAATGAATGATAGTGAATAACCAATTGGACGAAATTCAATAGAATTAATTTTAAGGGAGAAAAATGCCTTTGGATTAAGTAGCTTTTGGACTAATTAGGACATATTTTATCCGACAAATTATGTTGTAAATTAAGTTTGGAAGGAGTATCGGCATGATAAGTTCATCAGAAATGTGGAACTTCAAGTTAGGGGAACAGATACACCAACTCTCTTTGAATTAAACAATTTGAATTATTATTGTGGTCAGTTGTGCAGTTAAAGTTAATAACTACCGAGTACAATAATTAACGAGAAATTAAGAATGCTTTCTACCAATATTAAATGGAATACAAAAGCTTAGCCCAATAAGGAAAAGCAAATTTTCATTGATAAATATGGCGAAGATCATCACTAAGGCCACGTTTTTGGGGTTTGACTATGCTTTATAAAGATCCATTGATCGTGCTAAACTTTTACCGACTAAACCTTTATCCAACAAAGAATAAATATTTTATCTGATCGGATAGACTTACCGAAAGTATTTATTCGAAACTTCTCTAAATGAACGAATGAAAGTACAAAATTTTAACAACCAATTGGATTTGGGTCATATATCCAATATTAGAAAAATAATCTTGAAACTAATAAAATAACCAGTTTAACAATACTGTAAATTTCACACGTAAGTGCTATACTTATTCTTCCCTGTATATCTGAGTTGATAGTAGAACTACCATCATTCACCTTTCGTTTTTCAAAATCTTGTAGATTTTAAATCCTTGGCTAAATTTTTATAATCGGCTTAATAAATACCGATTGCATTGAACGCAAAACCTTTGATTAGAAAGTATATTTAGTATGATGAAGGTAAAGTCAGTCAAGTGAAGGGAAAATTATAGTTGAAAAGTGAAAATTAAACGAAGCTTAACATTTCTACTTCTAAAGTAAGAAGAAGGGTCACGGGATTTATTGTACAAGTTTTATGGATACAAGGTGCATACAAGGTATGAGATCCAATTTATTTTGAATAAGAAAATATTCAGCGAATGAAAGGCATAACTATTTAATAGTATTCAGAAGAATAGATCCGAGGAATTTATAGTTTTAGATAAATTTTTCAATCATGTTTTGCTGTAAATAGAGGTCAGTGGAAAAAATTCATTGCTGCGACAATTTGGTGGAATAAATTGCAAAATTAAATTAATTTGCATTTTGAGATTTACTTAAAATGTGGAAAACCTTATCAAGGAGTTATACGCAGTAAGAATTTTCAATAAATCGATTTTTGTTTTTTTTTTGTATTTTCGGAAGGTATTCTCTAAAATATTTCAAGTCAATCCGATAAAGATTTTCGGAGATAGACCCGAATTTGTCAAGCCACGTCAGAGTATTGGGCAGGTTCAGAAGAGAATGGGTTCACGACTCTGCGAGCTAGTAAAAAAATACGAAAACAGTTGAAAAAGACGCAAAAAAATTACAAAACAAGTAATTTCTGGGAAAGGTAAACCCAGAGATAAGCTGACAGTTTACTATGGTTTGGAAATACGGGGAAAATGTGATTCTGTGGATAATATGTATAATGAAATTTGGGGAACATATTATCACAATTGTTCGACTGATGAGAAGCCTCAACACGAAAAGTGCCCAGGTGGAGAAGGTTCATGGTGTAGTTTGCAGCAAGCGCTAGCAACAGACACATTCTCTTCTTACCACCATCATTATCCAACTTTACCAATTGATGTTGCTGAAGCTATATATCCAATTTATGGAGATCTTTGCAACGTAAAATTATTGGAAAGGTGTGTTGGCGGATTCACACAAAACAATAAGAAGAATTATAATCAGTTAATCTGGAAAATAACTCCAAAAATTGTTTCATGTGGCTCTAAAGTTGTTAAAATAGCGGCTTATGTTGCGGCTGGAATATTAAATGAAAGTACAACATCACTAATGCACTTTATGAATGCATTAGGACTTTTATTAGGCACTGCAGCTTTCTATGTTGACAAACAGGACGCAGAGCCTGTAATGAACTCCGACGCGAGAACGTATGGGAGCACGCGAGAAGGAAGAATGGATGGGATGGGAGGACGCGAGAAGGAAGAATGGCTCAACGACAAAACTGGACTTATTGGAAGCCACTGAGACTGCACAAAATCCGTTTTATAGCCCTGGAATAGACGATACCAAAAATAAATTGTGTATAAACTACTTCTGAAAATTTAAACATGTTTTTCTCAAAACGTTATCAAAATGGTGATCTCGATTTCTCGGAAAAGGCTGCACCGATCGGTCTCAAATTTTAACTAAGTCCTCTTAGATATATTCCTCATGTACTTAAGGAAGAATAAGATTTAAAAAAATTTTTACTATTTTTTTTAACAATTTAAAGCGAAAATTTCAGCAAACGAAATTTTTTTTTTAATTGGACATCATTTTGTCAAAAATCAAAATTTTTATTATTCCTTCGTTCAACACCTGCATACGTTCCAAATTTTTCGAAATCAACAGATTAAATGTTTACCGCCAAGTGAGGATTCTTTAAAAAAGCTAACCTGGTCTCACTAACAAAAACCTCTCGCTGTCTAACAACTAACAACAACCTCTTATGATTCTTTGCTATCAAAATTACAAGACTTAAGGAGCCTATTGGTCAATTTACATTTTGAGATTAAAAATGCCTAAAATATTATTAAATTTTAATAACTGAACCCAAAAATAAGTATATGATTTCCTCGGGATTGCGATCTTAATATGAATTCAGATTCACTTTTCGAATTCCTCGCAATAAGTATACAAGAACGTTTGCAGTGAAGTACGGACTCTTCAAAAAATCTGAACTTGTCCCACTAGATCGAATGGGAACCCACGCGTAAGAGTTCCATTTATCGCTTCAATTTATCGAACCCCTGCCAAAGAACGATTTGATTTGCAAATATGAAACTTGGCTGTTTCATGATATCAGCTCAAATGTATTAACTTCAAAATAGTGGTCAGGGGCTTTTCTGTCACCTTCACCCTATTCTACCGGGATACCTATTTTTCTGAATTTTTTTAAAATTTCATTATATTATTTAAATAAGAATTAGATAACACATTTTTCTAGATTTTAAATGCATCCAGAAGTACTTTTTCTATAGCCTGGACTAATTTGTATTGTCAGAAACTTTCATCAGATCAGTTGACAAATGAAAGTCAAGTGGTACATTACGCTCGGGCAATTCTAGACACGAAAAACAGGCATACTTGATCGGCTGGAGGTGTCGAGGGTGGAGCGTTTCCTTCTCTAGCAATCCTCCTCCTCTTTTCCTCCCCACTGAAGAAGGAATCCCTATAACCCGAAGGCGTCAAAAGACATAAAATTGGGAGGCGTAGCCCGAAGTAATGTGTAAAACGGTACCAGGCTAGGCGACATGGGAGGTGTTTAGTCGGTAGTCTAGTAGGCCTGTTGTACCACTGGGAGTCTGACACTCAGGGCGTAAATAGCCTTCATCTCCCTACCTTCCCCTATAAAAATAAATCGTCAGAAACTTTAAGTGCTACGGTATTATACACAGGGTAGACCAAACTCTTTTTCCATTTCAAACAATTCAAAAAAAAAAAGTCATATGAGAGAAAAACTGTTCGTTTATTATAAAAATATACAAAAATTTATTCCTTAAAAATAATATCATGTAGATTTGATCCTTGATTATTTTGAAACTGCTGCATCCTTAAGCAGAAATTTTCAGTTACTGCCTTACAATGTGTATTGCGAAATGTTTTGAATTTCCTCTCGGATATTTGATTTTAATTTTTCAAGATGCCCCTGGATTGTGGTGATAAACTTTACTTCTAAGGTATTCCCAAAGGAAATAGTCCACTGGGGATAAGTCTAGGCTATGAGCTGGGCTATTAATGCCACCTATTTTGGAAATAATTTTTTTCCTAAAAATTTCGCGAACTGCGTTCAATGAGTCGTTGAAGGTGTGACATGTTACTCCATCTTGTTGAAACCACGTACGTTGATTAAGACCATTGAAATTCTGTAGCGCGTGAGTAAGAAAGTTATGTAGCAGTGCAATATACCGCTCTGTATTGTACCGATCTCCTCTCTAGTCTTCACAAAAGTATGGACCAATAATTCCTCTTGCTGACAAAGCTGCCCATACAGTAACTTTGAGTGACTGCAGGGGTTTTTCATGCTTCAATACGATGCTTCAGTACCTGCAATTTTGCCTGTTTACATATCCATTTAGGTGAAAGTTTGCCACGTCCGAGAAATTAATGTTGGTGAAGCTGGTCAACTTGTTTAACATTTCATTAGCAAGCATCAACCTGAAAGCATGGTCTTGAAGTTTTAAATTCTGCACAATTTGAGTTTTGTACGGATATAAATGCAAGTCTTCAAGGAATCGGTTGGCATGGTTACAATGGACATTGAAAAGGGGTTTGACACTGTATGGCATGAGGGGCGAGTACATAAACTTCAAGTTTAGAATACACCCACCTACTTACTTTATCTGATAGTATCCTTCCTTAGACAGAACCTTCAAGGTAATGGTTCGAAAGGCTACTTCCTCGCTGAAAACTATAACGGCGGGTGTCCCTCAATGCTCCTGTTTACGTTCAACGCTTTTCAATATCTATACTTTTGACCTACCCTCATCTAATTTCTGTCAAATAGCAGCTTTTACTGATGACACGTGCTTCTACTCCTACAATGTTAGAAAAAGCCTGCCAAGTTTTCTTTAGATGGAAAATACGAATGAACCTTAGCAAAACAAAAGCCATGTTCTTTAGCAAAAGACGTAATCCTACTTGGATTACAAAGAGACCAATTAACTTCCTAGACCAACGTATCCTTTGGTCAGAAAATCTGACTTATCTTGGCCCAACCTTAGATAGAAAACTCACCTTCAAGGAACACATTGACCATATAAGGGTCGAAGCATTTGATACCGTGCTACAGCTTTATCCGCTGCCAAACCGAAGATATCGTTTGAGTTTAAAAATTGAATCATTGATTTTAAAAATGATAATACAACCTATAATTTTATATGAAGTGCCTACTTGGAGCCAATGGGCCAACTTTTTCAAAGCAAAGCTGTAAGTTACACAAAATACGTATTTGAAAATAGCACTAATTAAGCCTTTTCTCTTCTCTTCTCGAAGATTGCATGAGCTCGCTGACATTAGTCCCATCAATAAACTTGCGATCTTGCGCAGAGAAAATTTACTCGTTTAGATGTGAAAATGCCACGAATCTATATATCCGGGCATTCTCTGCTGCATAGCAAAATTCAACACAGAATTTGAAAATATCATTCGTCCTTAACCGGAAGTCATAGAATAAGGGATACCTTTGAGATAATCAGTAAGAAGCTGTAAGTACAGTTCATTAAGTTTAATATTAAGTTTAGAGAAGGTTTTTGCCAAATTTTCCTTCCACTAAAACTCGAATTGTTAAATAATTTCCAGGTTACCCTAGATTTAAGAAACATAGCTGTAATGAGCGTGAAATTCAGGACACCAAATATAAGCTTCAGCAAGATTGTTATTAAACATGCAATAAATAAAGAGATAATAATAATAATCATAAATGCAAGTCTTTGTGAGGAATGCAACTTAAGGATGTTGTGGACAAATTTTAGACACTAGACCGGTTTCGTTTTTCGCGAATAGACGCTCTTACCTGTTCTACGGTTCCGGGATTCCTTTGTGTTCAAGGTCGGTTGGATAGTGGTAAATTTGTTGTTGAATCCGTCTCCTCGAACTTCAGCACCCATTTTTAATCAGGTAAATGGATGGAGCTTCCTTTTTATGCCATATTTTGTAATGAGCGAACTAATTTCATTACGCTTGAGTCGAAGATTCGTTGTTTTGGTGGCACGCATGTATGGAGAACGCACGTTATGCTCCGGTAAAATGTACTGGTCCCACGTTCGAAATGTACTAGTTCACAGAGCAACTCAATCACAATACTTTCAAAACCAAAACCATAGTAGCATCGGCCGACAATTGTTTATACCACTTTGCATTTCATTATACGTTTGTTTGAAACTTTCAGGAGATTTTCTTGTTGGAGCAACACCAACATTCCCAACAAAAAATTCTCCGGGTAGATTCAAATAATCAGATTCAGGTATACGTAGAATAAAGTTTTCTTTTGCACTGGCAGTGTAAGTACCAACATTTTAAATGTTCACCAGGTACAACATTTATCAACCAATGTCAACAGCTGTTCCAAATTAAAAACATAGTATTGTCTATGCCAGCTTTATCATTGATACCATCCATACCATGGTCACTTGTCTTACTCAACATTTGAATCGGTCAACAGCCAGATCGACAAGGCGAACCTCCAGCAGGTTCATGCTGAGAAGTAGGTCCGTGACCGTAAACAGAATTTAAAACAAGAGCAGAAAATCCAACGCCTGAATGTCCACAACTAACCTTGACAATATCCTGTTTAGGTCCTGTTTAAGGTCTGTCCAGGCGACCTGTCTTATTTGATATTCACATCTCGATAAGCCAACAAAATGGTTGATGACTATCCTTACCGTTTTCTCCTTTAGTTCGGCATGTGATTCAACATATCGTTGGATCAAGTAGAGTACTAAGAACTATTTTTTCCTGTTATACACTGAAGATGAAAGCTCATCTGAAACACGTACGTGTAGAAAAAAAAGAAGAAAAACCAGAGATGGAGAAAGACGGGAAAACGTTGCGAAGATAAACAAATAATTTTTCTTCCCCTAACTATAATCCCCTTTCTAACCCCTAACGAACTAATCATGGGTTTAAAAAAAATTGGATAGTTTTTAAAATACGAATCTTGAAGCAGAGATTACCCAATTATTACGTTTTTGAGTGACAGGTTTTTGGGTTGTTTTCCAAAATATGATTATACCAATAAGTGAAATTTCATCGGTAGTGTATGGAAACTCAGTGCAAAAAGGTTAGCGCAGAAATTACTAGTGTTGCGATGGTTTTTAAGGTGCAAAAGTAAGGACTCCATTGAAATTAATGGAGAATCATGAAGGGATTTTCGAGTGAAACGACGGTGATCGAAATGTAGAATTGCATTTTTTTTGTATCCTTGGTACCACTGAAATAAACAATATAAAACTGAGGACAGTATGTCAGTAAGTTGTCGAAAAAAATAGAATGTTTCATGAAATTTCGGCTGGCGATAGATTTCTAATGAAATCAATTGAATTATTCGCTGAGTGAAATAAAAACTCACTAAATGTTTATCAACGTCATTGCAATACGCGCCTTTTACAAAGGAATTTAACCACAATAACGGAATGATTTTCAATTTTTCTCTGCTTTTATATTCAATCCATTCCATTGAAGTATTCTGCTAAGATATGAAAAATGGAACTCTATTCATTTGTGTGAATTTCTAATAATTCCAACTCGATTGAATTTTCATAGCCGCAAACATACAACTAAGCTTAATCTGATTCCGTAAATAAATTTAACTTCAACCATTGATGAATGATTAATCACCATTCGATTGAAGTGATCACAATTTACCATCAATGTTATGTGAGTTGGTGAAAAAAAAACCGACTTAAAAGAGCGTGTGTCTCTCGCGTAAGTCTTATTGATAATGAAAGAATTTACTGAAAAGACTCGTGCTAATGATTATTATTTCTTCAACTTTTTCATACGATGGATTTCTTGCTGTATATATGATAGATACTATCGGACTTTGTATGTTACTGACGCGAAAACGTCTATTATTGCAAGCCAGTCGACGAAGAAAGAAAAAATGATTTTTCAATCAGACAATTTCAATTCACTTGCATGGAAATACGAGAAATGTATCTGACTTTGAGATCATATTTTCAATTTATGTAGCTTTAAAATTAACGGTGCAATGAAATTGCTATAAATCTATTTGGAATTTCTGGATAATTAGAGAAATCGAAATTGACTGGCATATTACGATGGCTTAGGTTAATGTTCAAATGTAACCATCATAAACAATACACATGCAGTCGCATGTAATCCGAAGTTTATTTTTTCTGCCTATTAACCGTTAGTTTTTGAAATAAATATCATTAAAACAACTTTTAATATAGTAGTTTCGACGTTTTTAAAGAAAACTCAATAGTATTATTTGAAATTTTCACAAATTCTACAGACTTATCGTCAAATTATCGAATCCAGTTAGATAATTTTTTTGATACCCTGCTGTGAATGATTGTTTACCACTCATATTATTAAAGAATCTCCTATTTGAGGTTATTCTAATATGGCTTGTAATACGATGAATTTTATTTTCCGCATGGGAATGTAAACTGCCCCATTTTTCGAGCAACAAAATCAACATTTATAAGATTTTCATGTATAGTTTTTAAGTTCTTTTTCAACGACAGTGAAGTGTTTTATGAGATAAATATTTCTATAAGTAGATAATATGAGAAAAACTATTTGTTTTCAGTACACAAAATAGTTTTCTCTTGGCGAAACGCAATAATCATTGTTCGGTGACACATGAAAATTTCGTCGGGTTACTCGCTTGAGTCTTTCGTTTTGGCTTGGTAGTGGTCAGTTAATATCGTGTGAAAACTGCATTTTCTTTTGATTTTCAAACTAGATTCCTACGAATCGACGTAAAACTGTTTTTTGACAACAGTCATAAATGTATTTCTTGAGGAATAAAGCGACTGATTACTGACTGACGGATTGAAATTAGGGCACAGCATTGTTAACGAAATCATGTCAAACTACGCTGGTATGACTGGATTATGTTTGTATCCTAAAATAAACCTTTGTAAATTTCGAACTACTAATAGTTTTCCAAAAGCCATAAGATTATAACTTATTACATCTATGGCATGTAAATAAACTTGTTTGAGCGTGCTGGTAGCTTTGATGGACCGCAAACGTTTATTTCGGATATGAAAATGAGCACACACTCAACGAATTGCTTAATTATTCATTCAAAGTTATTAAATATTTAATTTTATTTCGGAATTTGAATTGGGGAATTTTTCGCATTGATATTTGGCATCTCGAAACTTAACTTGAAAATATTAAGCTTGAATGACATTTATGAATATTCAATGTGATTACGTTGATTAACAAGCAATTATATGAATCGTTAAATGTTAATGCAATTAAAAAAACGCCTTTGCGTTGTGATAAAATTTAGTAGTGACACAAAATACCAATTTAAGATCTTTTGTTATCAAAATATATAACGAAAAACTTATGAGAAGCTAAAAATTGGAGTAATGACTGTTTAAATAAATATTATTATTTGGTAAGATCGTAATATGAATGAATTAAATATTATTATTAACGAGCTGTGCGTACATATATGGATTACTTTTTAATTAATTCCATTATTTATTAAGAAGACATCTGGGGTGCAATACAGGAATATAATCATCGCCAGTAGAAGCCATATAACAGGATGCAAATCGCAATAAACCATGGCTTTGTGTCCCTCTACGGTGCATATGAAAATGGCCTTTTGGCTGAATTTACCTGTAAACAATCCCCGAGTATTTAACACTGAGGTACGAATGGAATCGAATAAGAATGTATCTGGGTCGGCTTGCAGGAATGTAATCCTCGCCTACTGGTGTTATATTTCTGTATAAAAATCAGAATACAACAAGGCTTGTGTACAGCAGCGGCGCATATTATAGTGGCTTTTTGTCTTAATTAGCCTTAAAACAACTTCAGAATATTCTATTCCCAAAAAATATGCTATAACCTTATGAAAATGGCTAGCAACAATAATTTTTGCGAATTAAAGATTTGAACTGGCTGCTTGTAAGCTTTATTAAATTAATTTCTTTTGTAATTTTGCAGTTGGTGATTTTCGTAATTGGTGACGTTGATTTTATAATTTACACAAGATTCAAGGAGGCTTTAAGGTTACAAATTTTCAAAAACAAACGATTTTTTTATTTTGGTTTTAAATGCATTCAAAATTACGAAGCGAAAAGCTTTAGAGCGATATAAATTTTTTAACTAGTTCTTGAGCGCCTAAAGCAAAACTCGACTGGGAGTTTCTTTTTAACTGACCAGCGTACTTTATCGTTCCCGGCTCCCCACTCATTTCGCAATATCTTCTACGATTTATGCTTGGATTCATTCATTTCTAAGTTACGGTGCAGCCTCTCTTCCATACTGACTCCTCATTGCTTTCCAAGTCTGTCTATTTTCAGCTATTCTCACCCAAGATATGCCGGCTATTTTCTCTATGTCATAGTCCCATCGAATCTTTGGATATCCTCTCGGTCATTTGATTCCTCTTGAGTACCCTTGCGTTATTCTTGTAGTCCATCTGCCCTCCGTCATTCTCGTTAAGTGACCAGCCCATCACCATTTCAAGGATTTCGCTCTATTTATCACGTTACTTGGGTTACTTGGGTCCTTTCTCGCTTCCACGATAGACTCTCGCGATCCCTTCGTCTAATGCCCAGTATGCATCTTTCCAGTGCTTTTTGTGCAACGTGGAGTTTTCTTGTTATTCCTGTTGCTAGATCCCATGTTTCTGTATCGTATAGCAGGACTGGTAGAATACATTGGTCGAAGGTTTTCTTTTTCAAGTACATCTTCATTTTAAACTTGAATATAATCGAGTTATTCCGGAATACACTCCATGCCATCTTTATACGTCGATTGATTTTAGGTAGTAATGAACCGGATTTATATATAAGCCGACCAACGTATACCTATTCTTCGACTATTTATATGCTTGGATGATATACTCTATATTACATGTTTTACACATATATTCTACAAAATAAGAGAGGAAACTCAAAAGAACCGAACTTTAAACGTTAGTATATCGAAATCACATTTTTGATTTGGCGGACACGATTAAAAAAAAAGCTGTCTAACCGATCACTCTGAGGTTTTGATATGTTGTAGGTGACATGTCTAGCTATCGCGTGAACATTGATCATCTTGATCGAAATTAACTTTCCGATTCGCATCAGATTTTCAAATCTCGATTTTCGTTCAAATGGCCTCCATTTTGTAATTTTTTGGCGGACAAATTTATGTAAAGCCGAGGTTTTCTACATTTGGAATTGGAAAAAAATTTGAGGGCCAGTAAAAACAACTCTTTTTTTTGTAAATTTTGACTTATTTATACTCAACTAGTTTTTAATGAATATGAGGTAAGAACCTTATTATCCACAAAAAAAATTAAATTACGAAAAAATTCTGAAACATTTTGTTCGCATCGATGCAAATTTCAAACAAATCTTTACTAATAGTATCTAACTAAATTTATTGCCTTTTCGAGTATTAAAACTTTGAAACTGGAATTTTTTTCACTTCATCCCAAAGCTAGTTATTTCAATGTTGTATTTAAATTGAAAACGCGACTAGAAAAACTATAACGCCGTGGTGAGTTTCTTGTCTCCGCCCAACAAAGTCACCTCTACTTTATAATTGCTATAGGTGTAAGCCATTGACGAAGTGACAATTAGACTTCCAGTCACACAAAATAATTGAACTGCCGACTCGAAAACTCTCCTGGAAATAGACTGGAACGTTGAATACATTGCTTCGGGTAGGCCTTCTTCACTGCCATTTAAGGGACAGGAATATTTTCGGCTCTGTCTTCGGCGTTTCACCGAACAAGTCAATAAAGTACAGCGCTCATTATTGTTCGAATAGCTACAGAGTAATTTAACAGATAGTTCCATTTACGTACCCATTTTAAAGACCTAGAACCTAAGATGGTCCGGATGGTTCTCTCCCATTTATTTTCGTTCTATCTCCAGGGAATGCCAGTTGCACCATTCGTTAATCGTATGTATAAAGTGTAAATATGGAATACACAAATATTTAAAATACAAGAAATTCATACTTCACCAACTTATTATCTCATCTCTACATTTTGAATTGATTAGATAAAAAGGATTGGCTAACGGTAGCCTAACGGGAGGTAAATTAACTTTGTAAAAAATCACGAATTTTTTCGGGATGCGATAATATGGTATAACATAAAGTCGTCGGTGTAGAACAGACAAGGAAGTTAAGATGAAAAGAACAAGAGGATCAGAATATCATCCATAAAGGATTCGCTGTTATACGTAACTTACATTTAGCCATCACGGTTTAAAGCGGAGGAACGCTGCTGAAGGTAAACTCGTTATATTGGTGGAAACAGATAATGGACTAAAGCAAGACTTCTAATTCTGTGATCATGGTGTTCCGAGCTGGCAAGCAGTGGGATTTCCTGATGTGGAAGTCTGCCAGCCCCATTTATTTCTTGCATAACGAACCGTTGGGAATTTCGAAATTTGATTTTTTCTACAAAAAACTGTAATTCAATTTGGATGATATGAATCAAAACCTTTCTAGACATGAACTACTGATTCGACAATATTAGCTTTTCTGTAAATAACACTTTACGTTTATATTTGAGAACACATAAATAATTGTTATAGTCGGTATGATTCACGTTAATTTGGTCCTCTTTTTGATAGATGATGCTGGAAGCCAAAACTATAAAATTTGAAGTCTTCGAACAGTTTTAGTGTCAGTTTAGTGAATCATTTCGTTGCTGACCCGGGACGCTATGACGTTTTTGGATCAAACAACTTTTCTTAAAGAATTACTTATAGAATTGCTACACCTTCCCAGGATTCAACAGATATTTTGTCGCTATTTTTACTAACCGGTATCAAATTATATCACTTCCAAAGTGATGCGGTGATTCCAATTATGAAAGGCTTATAAAATGTAAAATGAAAACGTAACCCCAATTGCAGGGATAGAGTTAATCAAACCCGAATCTTTTTTGGGATCTAGATCATCTACTGCATAACTTCTCTTTGGAATTCTGGATACTTCCTTGGAGTACTACTGGGAAATTCTTCTTTGGCAATAAGGATCGGCTCAGTTGGAGCCTCAGAGAACATATACACATAAGATGTATGGGAAGAGGAAACCAAAGTATATTAAATTAGTGAAGTATTAGAGGAAGAATACAAGCATTCAAAGTTATTAGCGAAGAAAATATATCCCCTTGATTACATGAGCTGAATCCTATCAAACTGTTTAATTAGGAAACCTTCAGACTTTCATTTTAAACGAATAGTTTCGACGTTTCTATTGTATCTCAATATTGAATTTTTACACACTGATCCATTTTCATGGTTAGCTTTAATAAAGATTTTCATAAAGTTGAAAAAACTTTTCCAAAAAAATCGTTTATGGTCAGATATTATTTTTCAATTTTCCCACCTAAAGAAAGTAAATCTGAAAATGTCCTTTAGTTTAAATATGTTCTGAAGAAAAAAAGTATGAGTAGATGTTCATGCAATCCCTCTCTGCCTAACTAGAACCTCCCGAAATGGTTCAAAAAAAAAGGATCTATCTATTTTAAGACCACAAAAAAATTGATTGTAGCAATATCAGTCAAGAAAGTTAAAAAAGAACCCTCCTACATTTTTGCATCAGCATGGTTACCAGCAAAAACCATTCAAAAGATTTAATCTAAGATCCAAAGCTCTCAAAAAATTCCACTTCAATGACTTCTTTATACGAATACCATGGTCTTTACACGTTTTCTAGCTTAATTTAATAATAGTCATAAAATTAAGCCCCAGTATCAAACACAATACAACTTTATTGATAATCTCATCTTAATTCCTTTTATAACGACAGCTTCTATATCGTACATCGAGAAAAAAAAACTAGTTTCATGTTTTTAATTACACCTACGTCTCATATCTTTTGGTATTACACTATCTGTCGAAGAAAACCTTTTTGAGACGAAGCCTCATGCTGTGAAATTTCTTTATTTCTTTATTTCAAAAGTAGTTTGGCTTTTGTTTATTGTTTTTCTTTCATCATTTATAACGCGGTAAGTCAATGACAAACGTTTGGTAAGATCATTGATGATATCTCAGTAGTGTACGAAAGCGAAAGGAACGACGAAACTATTAAAAAGATTTTCGGGAAGACAAGCAAAAAAACCAGACCGAATAATTAAGACTGCCTTAATTAGTTTGGAAACTTAATGAATAACCAATTGTCTTGTATTGTATGCAGTTTTAATGTTGGGACGAGTAAAAGACTGGCTAGAATTAAGCAGTAACAAAAGTGTAATTACTTTGTTAATAAGAAACAAAATTATCGAATTACATTACAAAAACTTTTTCAAGTTGTGCATTGTACAGGGACTATAAAGCCCGAAATGAAAAAATAAGACCGTATTGTTAACAACATCAGTAACAAAGTCCACGATTCGTAGTAAGCTAAGTTTGGTGCTTTGGCTAAGATGATAGAAGGATATCATCCAAATTCTTAACTAAGCAATCATCCACCGCTATAAAGTTGTTATAGGGGCAGAAATCTAAACATGAGCAATGGGAGCTAATATTCCTTGGGATTTCCTGCCCGCCAAATATATTGCTTAGATGACACACAAAGGATAGACAGAAAAGAGCACCGTATAGTTTTCATTGCACAGCGCAATCGTGTTGCTTAAATTCTCCACGAAGCACTGATTGAATAATCCCTTAACGAGGATGCAATCGAAAGATGCAGTTTTTTCAATGAAGACCAGGGCTCGATTGCAGATGAGTATATCAACTATGTGCTGATTAACCGATTGCAACATTGATGTAAATAAGGGTTGTTCGTGCGGTTCAGTAAAGAGACTGTCAATCCCATATTATCTTTTTTGTATTACCTTTTGTTATGTAACTATGCAACTAACTACACGAAGAGCTCGTAATGGAGAGAATCACCAACGCTCTTCATGTATCTGAGAACCATCTCAAGTTTGCACAAATTCTGAAAGTACTTCACCAAGGATGTAACTTCAGTGATATGTTCAGTGATAGTGTATTCTGATGACCAACAGGACATATTTAAGAAACAACCTGAACATCTAATGCAACATCAAATCTTGATCCTTGCAGCAGACGTGGCTTTAAAACATTTTAGAAAGAAAATCGGGTTAATTTAAGATATAGCGAAGCAGAGCTACATGCAATACTAGAATCCCTAAAAAGCAGCAATATTCAGGATTACAAAACGAAAAATAATAGCATAGATAGTAACCTCGAAAAGGAAAAATAATGCATGATTTATGGGTTAGAGTAAACAAATACCCAGAGATAACCTTCAGAGCTATCTGTACCCTAAGATATATGGGTATCAAACCACTCGATAAAGCTGACCTACAAGGCAAAGAAGATTTAATGAGTCACAGAACAACTGAAGCGCATTTTAAGCTAGATGAGTGAGTCGTCCTGATCAAGGAAGAGCTTGAATACAATAGCAGACTTGTTGTACGTGAATAACTTATGGGAGAATCTATCTCAACAAGAAAACGAATTTTGATAATTGACGTGTGATCCATTCTATTTTACAAGCCAAAAGTTTTTCGAAGATCCAGCGGAAAGCGTCTTAATTACATCATTTCCTTTGTATTTGAGCCATGAAACAGGTAGTGTAAATTTATCCTCATATAACAAGAGAATTCGCAAGATAGTGTAATGGGAATTTTTCTTATTTCAATTGACAAATGGAGCCACATAAGACTTTACTCACAAACGGCTCCAGCACCGTGAAACGATGAGTAGAGCGAAAAAGTAATTAAAAAGAAGAGTCCTTTTTATAACAATTCCCTTTTCCAACCTCACCACTGGTAAAAAAAGTGTCACATGTCTTAAAAAGGGTCACAAACGGTTCCTGGCTAGTCTGGCGGGAAAATAAGGAAAGAGTTTAGAGCGTTTATTGAGTCGCAGGAACCAAGAAAGGTGCAAAATGCAATAGTCATTATGACTATTGCATTATTGGCTGCTGATAGCCTTCTGTGCACTCCTGGAAAATTTCTAGACGAGTTTCTGTCTCATAGTTACACAGGCCTGAGTCTTCGAATCGTTAGAGATGTGAGCGACCAGTGCAAAGAAACCCAGTCGATTACCTCCTACGTAATTGTCTACTTCTTTTTCAGAAGGAGACACTTTGGTATCACTCAGATTGATATAACGCAAAACCTAAATACTGTAACAAGTGCTGAGACGCTTGAAACAAGGGTAACCATCAGCAGAGGTTACCAATAAACTTACACTTACGTGTAAGATGTATTTTCTTCAAAAAATGATAAGAAAGTCCGTATTGCTACAAACTTTGAGGACTCTATCATAGAATTTGGTTACCACAAAAAATTTTTGGATTAAACCTAGTAATTATCAACTCATTATTAGACTGTACTTCAGCAGGTCCAACGAGATTTTTCTAGGATTCTTTCATTGTTTGTGTCCAATCCAGCAACACTCTTATTTAAATACATCCAAGCGCACCTATGAATCGTAATACAGTACAATATAAAGATGACACATGAAATTCAAAATGGGTCTCAAGAGCATGGACGAAGATTCGCGGGTGGGAGGAAAATTTACGTGTTTCAAGTTCATGTGTTACAATGAATGAGTGTTGCTCAAAAAACTAGACATGCATCTATGAATTAAAGCGGAGACAGGACAAGAATATCATATCATCATTTTTTATTAAGAGTACAAAGAAAAGAAAATATTGTGGCTCATAATGTAAAAGACAGCGCAGGAATCAATAACTCATTAAATAACTTATGGTGAAACCCTTCCCGTTTGCAACCACTGAACTGATATCACAGGAATGTATGTGTTTGAATTCGGAGGAAAATCTCAAAACATCGTTTCCAAGGGAGTACGAAAAGTGAGAGCGCAAAAAGTCTTTTCAAGATAGAGAGCTTGAAAGTTGACCGCCCGACAGGTGACATCGCAATGGCTAGCTTTCTTAACTCAAATGAATATGAAAATTATTTTTAATAGTTTATGAGAATTCTTGTGTATGAATACATAATTTAAGAGAATGTTAATACGTGTATCTCTGCATCTTCGTCTTGTTTGCCTTTATCCAACAAGTTTTGCTCGTAAACGCGATCTCATCTGGAAAAATTCTGTCAAATACTGTTAGATTGGGAATTTGTTCCAAATATTAGCACTTGTATAATTGAAACAAATGGTGAACATCGTCAGAACACCGATGCCACAGAGCGACATCATATCCTGTAAATTACATCCAGAAATATTGCAAATTTGTGTGGTGACTTTTTACGATATTGGGCGCCCATACATCATTGCACTAACCGTTGAACTTTTCAAAAAAGAAAATGCTGAATAAAGCTCCAAAACGAAGGATAAATTTAATGATGATAGACTTCTAGACTTTGATCACTTTCTCGAATCCTTTTGTGAACACGTTTTAAGAGGCTATACGAACTTCAAAGGGTGTTGAGTGGTTGAGTTCGGATGATTGAGTTTGACACTGCATTTAACACTACATCTGACAACCGAATATGAATTATTTATAGATACCCTCTCGTATTTACATTACAAAGTGCAGATCCACTGGCCAAAAAAGATGAGATTAATTAAAATACAAACTGGTAGGCTTTATTATCGTTTTGAAGCTGCAGCTCACCTTGTCTCAATAGTTTTAATAAAATTAAAATATATATAAAATAAAACCTCCTCCGACTCGCCCTGAAGGTTAACCAGCGGTCTAATGACTTCTTCTAAACAGGGGAAGGCTACTAGACTACCGTCCAAACATCTCGCCTGTGACACCGAAAACCCAGCTTTGAATTGTTTGTCACATAACTTCGGGCTAAGCCTCTATTTCCTCGCCAGTTGGCGCCTTCGGTTAGAGGAGTCCTTTTCAGCCGGGGAGAAGGGAAGGGATCGAGGTTACTGTAAAAGTTACTCCTCTTGGATGACGCAGATCTGACTCAGACAAGATGCCTTTCTTTGTCAGAAGAACCGCCCGAGCGTAATATGCCACGTAGTTCCTTTTGTCAATTGATGATATCATCATATCCATCAAATTTTCTGGAGAGAGTTTTCTCTCGGAAAGGAGAGAGCACTCGTTTCCCCACCGTTTG
Source organism: Stratiomys singularior (assembly GCA_954870665.1). Taxonomy (NCBI): domain Eukaryota; kingdom Metazoa; phylum Arthropoda; class Insecta; order Diptera; family Stratiomyidae; genus Stratiomys; species Stratiomys singularior. Next base: position 21,619,653 of record OX940881.1, on the reverse strand, counting down.
CACTCGAAAAAGGTGAAATACCCGTCATACATGCTCCCCAGACAGAATAAGCAGCCGAGCGACCGCGTCTTTTCCATCTTGTGCAGGTAAGACAGGAAATACATATTCCCACTGAGGGGCTGGGTCAGGTAGTAATCGGTCTCACTATGATCCCGGCTTTGCCAAGGCCTTACGTCACTAATGACTAATGAGATGAGATGGACGGAGCATCTACCCTGCGTCTGATGTTCTCAGTCGTTCTGCTGAAGAGTGAGAGTCCGTTGCCTCTCCTCGCGTGCGGTAGCCTCCCTCTCTTGTTCGTGCCTCTCAAGATAGACCCTCCTACGTTCTCCGATGCAATTCGTAAAGCTCCTCGCCTTTGCTCCTGAATCAAACGCTTCCGGTACGTATGCTTGTTAAGGACGTTACCCCAGACGCGCGTCCGTATAAAAGTATGGACTCCATCGTGCTCATTAATAGGCGTCTTTTGCTTGAGGATGGTCCACCTATGTTAGATATGAGCCGGCTAAGCTCACTGCCGCCGCCATAGTTTGCCAAAGGATAGCTTACTTTAGAATCTATTATCAAGCCCAAGTACTTGAATGCGTTCTTAGGCTCGATAATAGTCACTCCTACTTGCAGGGAAAGGACTCTGAGGATTCGTATTTTCATCAGAATGACAACTTCGATTTTTTCCAGCTCCAAGCCAGCGGTCTTAAGACTTAAGTGATGTTTCTATCATACCAAAGTAGGGATTGCGGGGTCCGAAACATAACTTCAGAGTATGTAAATACCTTCTCGGTTTTCAATTTTTTAAGATCAAAGGAACTATGTAACATCGAATATCCTTAATATGCTGGTGTAATCTTGGATGACAATGTTGTATCGAATTCTACAATAGTTTCTTTGCGAAAGTGAAAGGACAAAAACCTAGTGAAAATGAACATCACGAAGATCTTTTGAGGGCTACCTTCATACTTCATCAACAGATCAGAATTCAAGATTTTCCAAATAGTGCCGATTACACTGAATCATTTGAAAGCATGCTTTTACTTTTCTGAGACATCTTTAACTCGTTCTGAAGGTTAAGTTGTAAATAGGAACCTTTTCAGAGGTGTATGTAGAAACGGTCAGCCACAGTGCATGTTATGCGAGGAATGGGCTTGTTAAATGGTCATTGTATATTTCATGTTTCTGCATTTAGGAAGGGTTGAGTTGAGAACATGGATAACCAAGGACAAAAAATAATAAAAATTCTAGTAGGCTTAGTATTATACACAATAAAAAGCTTGACTGTAAAGGTGAGCAAATAGGACAAAGCCGCAACATATCTTTCGAGAAACGAACGGAAGGCTTGATTTTTTAAATTTCTAATGATTTTCAATACAAAATGCGGCAATATGCTAGACTTCAAAAGAATCATTTCGAACTTAACAATATTTTAATTATTATTCAGAGCAGGCGAAAAGAAATTATGTATAGAAGCTACTTAGCATTTATTTGATAACCAACTCAATGTTTCTTCTTCCATTCACTACCTCAAGTAACACTGAACATAATGCACGATACACTCACACATAGTTATAGCCAAACAAACGCCTCATATGCCAACAATCGAAGTATGGCTTCTTCAAATTCTGTGGAATATTGAATCCTAATAGGTGAGGAGAGGGACGAGAACGCAGACCTAACTTTATCATTTGTAGAGTGTATAACTGCATACTCGCTGTGAATATGTGCAAGGACTTAAAATCAAAGAACTGTCGAGAATACCTTCTCAACAACATTGAACTAATGCAAGTTAGCAACCGTACTAGGTTATCCTTACTTTCATTATCTTTCAATTAAATCCAAAAATGTTAATGCTTAATCGTAAAATATTGCATTAATGTTTCTTCCCTTCTACATTCATCGCTTCACCTCCGATCCTATCAGAGTATTACTCGTACCTTTAACAACAGCATCGGCAGCTTATTCGGACAGGAATCATTAATTAACCATCACTAATTGATTATAAGTAAATTACTAGCGTGCAGCATCCTAATAAATTCTCTGAGTGTCTTTCACTCATTAAATTTTAGTTATGAATCGACGAACACTGACCCGCCCGAGCGGGAGATACTTCTGCAAGAGCAGTCGATTGCTAAAGTGCTCCCATATGCGCATCCGTATATTTGGTTGTAGTTAGCAGGTATAGGTACAAAGGATATGTTAGAGTCCGATAGCATTTTGATAATGTTTATGATAATTGCGACTCGGAAAAGATCTTAAGAACGTTATTTAATGAATTCCTGGTAGGGATTTTAGCAAAAAGCAGGAGGAAGCAGTTATAAATTTGACTTGCAGTAAGATTAAAAATGTTTATGAACAAATAATGTGTAGATTGACAGCTTTCCGATGTTAATATCTCACAAGTTAAAGAATAAAATTCATTTCCTTTTATATTACGAACCGATATCTTCGATATGTGTCGAAGCACCAGATTAATCGATAGCACCATTTTGCGATTAATCATTTCCTTTGTTGTATCTTTCAATTATATATTTTAATTCCGCTTGATAATTGCTTCTGATATGCTCAACACATTCCCTTTATTTCAGTTATAAATCATGTTTTAACTTCTTTGGCCAAGTGTCTCCACAATAATCATTTTGAATTCACATCATTTGTCTGAGTTGCAATCTCTAATTAAAAATATCATCATGTTCCTCTTGTGAGTCGTGGGACCACCTTTTACCCGAGGGCATACATTGCACAAGAAGTTAAGATAAATACTAACATATTTTATACATAAAAGGGAGGTTTCATCGTGTAGAAGCCGGTAATAATTTTTGTGTTGCAAAAATAAACAAAGTTGACTAGCTTCCTTCTTGGGACCATAAGAAGATTCATAGCTTCGAATTGAATAGCTTCTGGGAGGAGGAGGTTATGATATCCATATTGTGATGACGGTTTAAGGTAGCTCCTTATTCGTTTGATCACAAAGAAAATTTTACAAGCCCTTAACCAGAAAACATTGTATGTTGTCGTGAGCTAAGTTGTGTTATAAAAATGAGGAATTTTCTGTATCGAAAAACATTGAGGCACGATTTTTACATAAGCAAACTTTGTAACTATTGATGATTTCTGCTAGAAGGCCTTAGCAGTTCACCTTACGATTAATTTTGTGAATGAAAAGTTAGAAAATTGTTACATCTATGAGATAATGACACGATTCGACTGGATTATTCATGTATATATAATAATATTAAATATTCACCGCTTGATGAATGATTCCTTTTGCTGCTTGAATATTTTGAATGTAAATTGTGTCTGATTCCTGATAGTATTTGATGAGAAAGAAAGTAATTTTCTATGATTTCATATCATTTATTTTCCCCTTTCTAGAGATCAAATAAAGAAATAATAATAAACGAATTTTATTCAGAAAAACGGCAAATAAAAAAATATTCAGACAATTTATGCTTTTATCAACTGGAATCGGTTATGCAATTATCTGCTCATGTGTTCGGTTGGAGCAAGGGATCACTCCTTTGAAGTTTGTAAAAGGGCATTAAAGACTAACAAATCTAAGTTAAAATTTTTAAACATAATAGCCATATTCAAAAATACTGAATATTCTCTTTTAAGACATGATTTCGACATGAGTTAAACGTCGTGACCAAAACATAAATTGTGTCGTAAAGTTATTTTATTTAATTTTCGGAGATATTTGATTGCATTAGTTTAAACGGCGCTTCATAATCAAAAGTAGGATAAGAGTCCAACAAATTAAAGGTCACCCTTTATACAGAAAAGTATTCGATGCTATAGCCAAAAAGCAATAACTATGTATAATAACTGGCAATAACTATGCAGGAATCAGCTAAAAAGTCGCAGTTGCATTTACGCAGCCACTTAAAGTTGTTACAATGCTTCTCCCAAAACTCTGTCTTGAAAGGATAATCACAAATCAAAATGAATAAAAAGATCAAAACCTAGTAGCTTTACAAACTGATAAAACATCATTGAATGAATTTCATGGTGGAATCCTTTTCTTCCAAAACCTTTACGTGAAAGTAGCCGAAAACGATTCCTGGATTTGTCTCGCTAAAGGCTTGTGGTGACTGTAGTAATAGTAGAAGTAGTAGTAGTAGTAGTAGTTGTTGTTATAGTAGTAGTAGTAGTAGTAGTCGTAATGATGAAGCAGTGATTTCGGGACTCAATAGATAATTTTAGAAGAGCAAAATTTTGAGTTACTTGTGTAACATAATTGGCGCAACCTCGACCAAAATATATTTTGCAAAATCTTCGGAACGCAAGTCGTCCTTGTTATATTTTTATGATTCACCTGATAACTTTATAATTATCTGATTCACCTGATTGCTATCAGAATTTTCAAATCTAAAAATGCGGTAGTTTGAATTAGGATAAGCTGATGAAGTTTGTAGCAATATTTGCCTTAACCCACTTGGAGATAATCTTCGAGATAACTTCACAGAGGAGGGACCACTGTTTTGTTTTATATAACTACGAAATTCACAATCTCGCTTGAAGGTTGAGAACCAATAAAGACATTGTTCCCACTAAAATAAATCCGCGGGTGGGCAAACGTTCTGATTGGTAGGCTTTACTAGCAGGTGTGGAGCTTTATTTTTTTGAATTGCGAGTGTTTAATGTTTATTAGGATTTTCTTTTGGTTAGGGAGATGAAGGCTATTGCCAGTGGGACAACAACCCTGCTAGACTACCGACTAAACACCTCCCCTGTGAACCGGAGCGCCTAGCCTGGAACCGTTTGTCACATTACTTCGGGCTAGGCTTCCCAATTTTACGTCTTTTGGCGCCTTCGGGTAAAAGGGATTTCTTCTCCAGCGGGGAGGGAAAGAGGAGGAGGATTGCTAGATAAGGAAACCCTCCGCCCTCGACGCCTCCAGCCGATCAAGTATGCTTTTTTTTGTAGCTAGAATTACCCGAGCGTAATGTCCCAGCTGGTTCCATTTGTCAACGGATTTCAGTATCTCTTCGATTAGGCTATCTAGACGAAGCTCTCCCACTTTTTTGGCGAGATCACCGCGCTGTTTGTCCCACTTTCTGCATGAAAAGAAAGTTTGTATCCTAGTATGTATCCTTATCCCCTATGCAGAATATGCAATCTGGAGACCGTGACTTACCTATCTTATGCAGGTAAGTCTGAAAACAACCGTGACCGCTCAGTAACTGGGTCAGGTAGAAGTCAGTCTCAATATGCATTCGATTGAGCCACGATCTGCGCATCTTCCTTTTAGTTCTCAAGATTGTTGCGATTCGTCGAGAATGCATCGTCTTTAACCGCGAGCAACTTTTTCTTGTTACCCTCGTCCCTTCGTAGATTCTTTTACGCTCTCTAGCAACGAGAACGATGTGTATCACCCCTGAAATTACCAACACTACTGACTCACAGACTGTCCGGTATGCTAATGCAGTCCGCAGTGCTCCTGTCTCTGCGCCCGTGCCAGCCGTTTTCGGTGCAGTTTCCTTGTTGTATTCACTCTATATCTCTGCTCCATAGCGTAGATTGTACGACACTCATCAGCAGTCGCCTTTTTGTTGGATTCGGTCCCCTATGATTGGTCATTAGTCGACTAATTGCCAAGACCCCTGTTGCTTCCTTGTTTGTCGTGGCCTTGATTTGCTCCGAGAAACTCAGGTTAAAGTCTATCAGCAAGCCCAGATATTTAACTGATAGTTTCAACTCTAATAATGTGTCCGCAACTCGGACCATTCTTACTCTAGGAATCCTTTTTTTGGTCAGGAAGACGACTTCAGTTTTTTCTAACGCTAGGTTAAGCCCATGGCATTTTCAGAAGTAACGGTAAATTCGATTCCAAATATTTCAAAAAAAATTATTTCCCGATGCAAACACATTACATTATCTACGAAAGTAGATATGAATCGTGCACTCATAGGAAAGTTTGTTGAAATAAAACATCAAACTGTTTTTCCTTTTTGAATATGATTTCCTTAAAATCCTTCCCATTCATCAAATAATCTGCTAATATCACAGAAAAAAATGTTGATTCACCTTGGTTGCTTAAAAAAGTTCAAATTTTTGAATTGGCTTTATAATTATCAAGTTTTCTCTTGCCAACCAGATCCGTTCTCCGCTTGGTAGCATCACATCGTTTTTTGGGTTCGTCATCATGAGACACACACGAGCTGTGTGGCGACGAGGAGCTCTAGAGTCGAGTTATATCGGTTGAGCGCACGACGTCTTTGTTGAATTGCCTTTCATCCCGTAAAGACGCTTGCGTGGTTTCGTCGGATTATTGAAGTAGAAAAAATAGAGCAAGTTCGTTACTATAATAAAGAACAAATAAGACAGAGTTATCACGGATTATTACAATACTATACTACATGATGTGCTATAGCCTACAAGAAATAAAGTTTATAGCGTATGAATAATGTTCTTTTTCTTTCTATCACTTTGACTGAACTGAATGTAATACCTCTTCAGGAATTGTCCTATCCTGTCATACTCAGGGCAGCACGATCGCATAATTCAGCTACGATTTTAGCCCCATATATAAAAACTCGGGAAGACGTTTTGGCCTTAGCATTTTTTTTCGAAGCATATTGGATTTGTATTTTCAAGTATTTGTTGGAAAAATAATAACAAAAAACGTTCCCGTCCATACAAAAGTTTTGAAAGCCAAAGCTTATTTCACCCGGCATATGCCTAGCGAAATTTGCATAGTTTAATCAAAACGAACATAAATTAGAATATTGCATACATTTTCTAATCAAAGCGTTTCTAACATGTAGAAAATTTCTGAGGACAAAAGCATGAGATTTTGGCACAAAGAGTTTGAAATATAACACATGTAAGAACTGGAGATTTTTCAAAGAAATAGTGGACAAGCGAACGACATGAAATAGGCATAAAACTCGATCGTCATTAGTGTGTTCAAAAAGTACAAATTTGATTACACTTTTCTTGGAAAAATTACCCCGGAAGATGTGAATTAGTTCAAATATTCGCAATATTAACTGATATTTTCCCTCCTAATGAATATAGACTTTAAATACAGTGAAAACAAGCGTAATTAATGTATTAATTGCGACCCATCAACAGTCGATAAACCAGAAATCGACGGTTGATACGATGAGTACAGGTTACTGAAAGAGATTGGACTTTCTTATCATAAACATATTCCTGTTAAGAAACCTGTTCAAATTAACCTCAACAGTCTTTTATTTCAAGAAGAGAAATCAATCATGGCGGAGCGTTCACAAGCATGAATTTGCTTTTAAAATCAATAGATCAGGTTAGTTTAATTGAAAAACGAGTGAAAACTGAAATTTATGAATGCCTTTAAATCAATTGGCGCAAATCTAAGATGAAGGCAAAACCTTTTAGAATTTCAAATGATACATAAAACCGTAATCCATCATTGAAGATGACCATCTTCGGTATCCTCTTATTCTTCGCGAACGGAATGGCTATTATTTCGAAAGGGAGTCTCGAATGATTGAGTAGAGTAACAATCTGAAATTATATTTGCATTATTTTGCATTGCATGCCGTTAAAAAGCAACGTAGAAGAAGTGAATCTCTTTAAGGCTCCTCATGTGCAAGTATGCCCGGTTCATATTTCATGAGAACTTGGAATCGTCTATGGACACGCAAACACCTCAATTAACTTACACGATGCAAAGACAGAAGCATATGTGTTTGGATGGTCGTAGTTTAAGGTACACGTTGACTTTTTTAAAGTGGACAAATTTTAAGAACTTGCGTAAATTAAGACGATGACTTTTAGAGTTGTAATAACAATTTTAATGCGTTAATAACGTTGAGGACGTGCATTCATTACCTTCTCCAAAGAATTCGAATTGAGGATTCCATTTTCAACAATCAATTTCATTTCATTCCACCTTACGATTTCAAAACAGTGGCCAGTCTAATTACTTATCACTACAAACGTACAACAACAGATTCTACTTCTTTCAATAAATTATATATTGTAATTATCGTAATACAGTCCTATTAGACTGTAAGTCGAGAGGAAGCCTGTATTTTCCTTCCACTTTCGCTTTTTTGTTATATCCACAACAGATACACGAGACTTTCGTCTGCCTCGGAGTATTTTATTCTTATTATTGTGCTTCCCAGATGATATTAATGAATTATAATGAGACTAGCGTATTGAATGTGCCCTCATGTTGGTGTAAAATCCTATTTGGAGCCTCAGCCTTGGGATTTATTTAAAGCACTTCATTCAAAAACAAAGGAAACACAAAAAAGAATCTTTTGTTCCCCTTTGTCATGGCGTCCTACTTCATAAGCTTAAAGATTGCAATACCCCATCATACGTGCACACAATGATTTCAAACTTACTAAGAGATAGAACATACCAAGTTAAAGTTCTAGGGTAAATATTCACAACGAAAACTGTCTCTGCTGGTGTTTCAAAAGGTTCGTGCCTCTGTCCCACACTTTTCAATATACACACGTCACCCTCGCGCACAAGCCGACACTGCCAAGAAGCAGCGTTAGCGGACTACATTGACTTCTATATTTCTGACAAAAACTCTGAATTGATCATCTCAAACATTTTCCTTGGGCAAATCCATTTCTAAATCCAGGATTCCTAGACAAAATCTTAAGCTCAAAAAATGCCAACAACTCCTCAAAATATTTTATAAAATTACTCTGTGCTATATATAGTTACCAAATATGTCCATAATTGGTCAACCTCGAACCACGGTTTGGGATGCCATTAAGTGATATCAGGAGACTAGCTCATACACCTGAAGGCCAGGTGTTGAGGCAAAGAAGGCAACGTGTTGAGAAATTGCTTTCGTTCGTTTGTTCGTTCACGTCTCTTTGAGGTTAGAAATGCTAGTGTTAGTGAACGTAAGTTTAAAAGACGACTGGCAGAAAGTGCGCCGTAAATGTATATTTAGTTTTGTGCGAGAATATTGTGATAGGACTATGGAGCAGTGGGAGAACATACTATTTTCACTTGAGAGCGGAATAGCATTAATTGTTCCAGATGGGCGTCCTTGTGTCCACAGACGTTAGAAATGAGGGGTTTGCCCTCCGCACTAAAGCCAAAACAGTGCGTTATAATAATTAGGGGAGGCATCTCTTATGAGGCCTATACAAATCTTATCATCAGTGATAAGATTTGATAGGAGCAGTGTGAATGCTCAGGCGTACAATACATGGAAGAAGTTCTTGAAGAACATTTCAAATTCAGTCATTGCAACGTTATTACCATATATCCTTCCGGAGAAGGCCTTCCGGAGATTGATTCCAATCTTCTGAGTGAGAAACTTAACGATTATTTTAATTGTAGTTAATGGACACATAATATGTGATATCTACGAGGGAGCGTCAAACCCGTGTTTGACGACAGAGGGCGTTCCTGAGGAAAGTTGGTGTTGTCATCGTGTGGTGTGGCTGCCATCTATCAAACAACGATAAATAAATTTCAAACTGATTGAAAGCTTAGTTTGCATCTGGCTGCCATTCGTGTAAAATGTGTTTCGTGGTTTTTGCTAAAATGAAAAAAAAGCAGTATCGTTCGATAAATCGCTTTTTGTTTTTGGTTGGAAAAAAATGCGAGGAGATAAAAGCAAAGGTGGATGCTATTTATGGGGACACTTTGCCATCTACGACCACAGTTAGATATTGGTTCAACGAGTTTAAACATGGGAGGACATCCATTTTTGACAAGGAGCGACCAAGACGTCTGGCAGACGTGGTAACAGAGGAAATCATGCAAAAAGTATACAATACGATACTCGGTGATCGACGAACGAAAGTGCGCGAAGTAGCAGAGGCTGCAGATGTGTCGACGGGAATGGTAATTATAATTTTACATGATAAGCTGGCGATGGAAAATTGCCGGCCCGATGGGTGCCGCCATTCCTCACGGTGGACAACAAGCGGATGCGGCTGCTAACTTTGAAGCATTATTTGGAGCAATTTAAGCGAGAATCGAAGGATTTTTTGCACCGAGTTGTCACTAGATGATGAATCTAGTGACAACTGTCACACCAGAAACTAAGCAACTATCAACACAATGGATTTCTTCCGGTGAATCTGCCTCAGTAAGAAATGCGAAGACGGTCCCACCGGCCAAAAAGGTCACAGCAACAATTTTTTGGGATGCGAACGGCGTAATCCTCATGGAAAACATTTATTTGACAACACTACAGTGAGTTATTGGACCGTTTCGACAAAAAATTGAAGGATACCCGCCCACATTTGGCAAAAAAGAAGGTACTGTTTTACCATGACAACGCACCAGCACATTCATCCGGAGTTGTCACCAGCAAACTGCATGAAATGCATTACGAATATCTGCTGCACTCCCCGTTTTCACCCGATCTGGCTCCCTGCGACTTTTTCTTGTTCCCAAATATGAAGTAATGGCTCACGAGAAAAAAAATGACTCAAACGAGGAAGACATCGCTGAGACAGAGGCCTATTTTGGAGAGTTCGACAAATCCTATTTTTTCGAGGGGTTAAAAAATGACAGGAACGTTGTTAGAAGTGTATCTTTCTAAAAGGGGACTATGTTGAAAAATAAAAATACAATTTTTCGAAAAAAATGTGTTCATTTCAAAAAATCATTTCTTACACGGTACTCATTGAGCTCATCACCCTAATTACAGCTTAAATGTACTAGCATATGTACGTAGTAGCATAAACGTACAAGAGGTACTGGGCGAGCGCAAAACTTTGAATTAATTTCTAACCTAATGGGTTTGGGCCGATGTGCTAATGACGCTTTGGTATTTTTTCATAAACCTTTGGCTTGAATTTGTTAAAAATGCTTTGAGATTTTTACTAATATTTTCTTAGAATTTGTATCTGACCTCTAGAAGCCATCTATGTGAAGTTTAACTTGATTGTGAGAAAGGTTGTAGCAGGAACGTAGAATCCTTTGCTTAGCCTTGCAGCTACAAAAACTAACATTATTATGCTCAACCGGGGACACAAACGAAGTCAAATCCAATTGAATGATGGCGATGAGTCGGTAAGAGTTCAAATTGATTACATGACGAGATACATGAGGGCAGCAGCATCGAAAAATAAAACTGAACCACTCGGAAGATATTAACCAGACATAGGGTCACTCTGCCAACAGAGCGAAGTTTATAACCAAACTTAGGGCAAATATAGACAGTCCTCGGAAAACAAAGCAAAGACTCTAGATGGTCACCACCAGCCAAAGACTGTTAAACATTGCTCACATTTGGACTGGTGACACTCAAATCAAGCAGTAATAGAGAAGAATAAGTAGGTAATACGTCATGGAGCACAGAGAATTACCTACAGCTACCGTTTTTTACATCAGAATTAAATTTTTTTTTTCTTTCTTTTCCCATGCAAAAAAACTGTATCACGTATTATATACCTTCTTCATTTTACCAAGAACCTAGCATGTTATTGTTGGTCGTATAAGTTCAAGGCCTCATTTTTTCCTTACTAGAAGCCACGTTCAAATTGCTTTTTTACGAGAACGAATGAAATGGGTACGGATTGCAATAAATAAACACCTCCTTTTCGTCTACAGTTACGAGGAAACGATTTTGAGACTAAAAGCTTCTTTGCTCACTGAGTAGCTATTCCAAGAAGTTTGTCTTACCGCGCTTCAATCGTTGTACCAATAATATTTTCATTCTTGAAGTAGATAAATCTATTATTGTCTACGTTTTATTATACTAAAGTAAACATAACAGGAAGAATACATTCTGTCTCAAAAAAGTTATTTGTCAAAATAATCAAAATATGGAAAATTTCTTTTTTAATCTTTTTAATCTCTTTTTTTTTAATCTTTAATTGAGCGTTAATATTTTAGGAAGCTTCAATTTAAGTCCTTGATGGAATTGATAATACTCTGAAAAATGTGGTAATATTTAAATTTTAATTTTTTAGGATACTTTAGAAGTAATAAGGAAGTATAATGTTTTATATTGACAAGGGTATTTGCGTTCCGAAAGCGGACAGCTGGCAGTCTTCCTTCCAAAAACAACGAATGCCTACGGGAACTTAGCAGGATATTCTCTAACGAGTCGTAAATTGCGTTTCTTTTTTCCTCAAACTAAACTAAACTTCAAACTAAAATCTTAATACCCAAAAAATGTTCAATACTCACATACGTATAAAGTTAATTGTTCGATAGAAGAAAAACTCCTTCAAACCATAGCGCTTTGGAACCTTCAAAGGAGGACAAACATTGAATTGAATGTCTTTCACAACATACCGTTGACGCGGTCAAAGCAATATCTAAGAGGTCAGTCGGTAAATCTCAGTACAGCCAACAATAATTAATACTGCATCGAAAAAGTAACGTCGGGCGTTTTGTTTCGGGAAGAACAATTCGTACTTATTTCGCAAAAAAACTCTCACTAATAATCCGCGCATATAGAAGGTACAATGACAATGAATAAATGAAGTTGTTTCGCAACATAAATTTCTCAAGTGTTTAACATGATCTTGTGAAAAACAGTACAAACTTGTGTTGTGAAGTTGTTTCTGTTCTGAGGCTGAATGACGAACAAACGAAAGACTTAAGCGAGTAACCTCGATAAGAAGATGAAACACTTTTTTTTTAAATTTAAGTGATACTATGTTTTCGTTGGATTTGGATCTGGAATATTGTATTTGGTCAAAATAAAAGACATCGATAAGTCTACAAGTGGTATCTCCAAATTTCACTGGAGCCCTTCAGTCTTACTTTAATCAATAATTAGGTTGAACAAGTTTTCTGATGAATTGGAAGAAATACAGTTAAATTAGCACGTAAGTCAATGGTCTATGGACAAACAATGTTCTCATGGGTAGCAGCTTGAGAAAATCGAATCCAGAATATTTTTAAGACTTCCGCCGACTCGCTGAAAACAATTTCTTGGTACTTAGCTGAGTCATTTCTGGAAGCAGTAACATATGGTGTGGGTTTTGAAATAGTCTTAAAACAATATCGCGACTGCATGGAATTTTCCTAAACTCATTACTAGCATTGGTGATCTACTAAAGGAGACTTTGACATTGATGAAACTCGCAAAATACTTTCGACATTACTATCTTAAGTCTTAACGCAAAATACTTCGACATTTCTAAGGCAAGCAACAACTTACTGCAATTTTTGAAATTGTTTCAAATTATTTCATTAGTACCTACAACAAATTAATCAATGACGGCGTTCTTTGGACTTGCCGATGGAAAATCGTTTGCGTTTCTTCTTTTATTGTTTTCTTTTCGTTAGTGTAAGGTTTTTTCTCATCAACTCAAGTTACTTCATTTTGGCAATCTCCTAACGATCGCCGCCAATTTGAATAACTCTTTCACCAAATTCAAGGTCGTTACCTTTTCGCTCAATATCTTTTCCCATGATATTTCATTAACCAGTGTTTTCTTTGAAACACTTGTTGAACAATTGTTTCTTTATAACCTGTTGCTAATTATCTTACTGTGCATGATTTATTGAAGACTTTGGAACATGTGGTTTAACCGTTCGTTTTTACGAATTTTTAGGATATTATGAATGTAACCAAATTGATTCGATATGTGTATGTGCTAAGGGTAGATCTGTTGTATTTTGTTTTTTCAAAAAACAATAATTGTGTAGATCAAAAAAAACATTCAATTTGCCTTCTTTGCTATTTATTAAATTTGCACAAGACTTGAATTCTATACAATGTTCCCTACTAAAAGGAAATTTCCGAAATACTTATAAAAGCCCCGTGAGCTCACCTTATCTTCATGAAATGCATGTTCCAACACTGAACTTTAAGGGCTTCTTTGTATACCTGTAGCCGTTTGCAAATTAGCTCATCTTTTGTCTGCTACTTCCTTCATCTCCGAGCTGGATCTGATCCTCATTATTTACCGAATAAAAGTTTTATGCACAGTCTCCAGCGTGTGTTATAGCCAACGTTAAAAGTTCAGGTATGAGAAGAATTATCTTCTTTCGCAAACCTTTAATTTGTATACTAGTGGTTTCCATCACATTGTGGTTAACTTCATTAATAGATTGACGGCAAAATGTATCTTTGCGTCGCCTTCAGCTTAGTATTCAAATATATACTTGTATTTGCTAAGATATAGATATGCAAACTTGTTTCAAGATTTTTTGACGGTGTATCTCTTTGTTGAATTTTAATTACTGTATACTGTGTAGTAGACGATGGTAACTATTGTTGCACTTCAGTCGGAGCTGAACCTTTTGACTTTGAAATGTTGAAATGCCGTTGGAAAGTGTTTCGGCCGTGGTTTGCCATTATATCAAGAATGAAAGATTTCAAAGGATACATCAAATGTGAGTTAAATACTGAACAGAAAGGGATTGAATACGTTAATTGCTATTGTTGATACAGATGGTGTGAGGAATTTACCCTTCATTGACTATTGGCTTCATTTAATTAGACATAAATAGGAATAAAATAGGATTATATGATGTTTTGTAGTTATCTTTGTATAGGCACCGATTGAGCAAACTTTGACAAGCCTCTTGGGGATGTTAAAACGTAATTTAAATTCACCCAAGAGAGACATTTATATGAATCGAAATCTGATGACTCCAGCCACATTCGAAGATGCTGCTTATAAGGAGGTATCGTTAGCAAAAGTTGCTATTGAGCAGTTGGTTAGTACTGGCATGTCTACTGTGAAAATGTTGAATAACGTTGGACTGAGACACGAACCTTGAGGAGCTCCAGCTGGTACCCTGTAACGACTAGATTCGGTCCTTCGTATTTTTACGTGGACTGTTCTGTGGTTAAGAAAGGAATCAATCAGATTAAACAAATAATGTTGAAACTCAAGGGTAACAAGTTTATATAGAAGACCTCAGTGCCAAACAGTATCAAAGGCTTTTTTAATATCGAACATAATCATACCAATAGAGAGTTTGTGCCTAATAGCTGATTTTATTCCGCCCGATACACGACGGTCTGATAAATAGTAGTTCCGAAAGCCAAATTGAAAATTCGGGAAGATAATGTGAATTTCTTCAAAGTCCGCTAATCGTCTCAGGATCAGCTTTTCAAAAAGTTTTCTTAGAGCCGGTAACAAGCTTATAGGCCTATCGTTAGTAGCCATGCAATCGACTCTGCCTGGCTTGCGGAGAGGAATTACTACTGCATGCTTCCATCCCATTGAAAAATAAGACAGATTGAAGCAAGCATTGAATTATATATACTATTGCTTTATAAAGAAGATTTATATATACTATTGCTTTCTTTGGTAAATTTTTCAACACTGTGTTTGGAGTTCGATGAAAACCTGGAGCTACACGGGTTTGAGAGTTCGAAGCAATTTTGCTATTTCTTTGAGCTTAACTCTCTCAGAAAGTGGTATGATAGTTGGCATGGAGAGGCAATTAAAAGACTTATCTACCATTGAGTTATTGATTACGTTGGCGTAACTAGATGTAATACAATGGTGCTTCGCAGAAGTATTCGCCAGTAGTTCTGCTATGCTTTCACTTGTTTTCTAACTTCAGCGCCTTCTTAAAGGTACGGAATACTCGTTGGGTTCGCTTTCAATATTCGATTTAGTTTTCAAAATGATTTCTTCGAATTTATTTCCAAATTGAGAGCCAAACTCAAGTTTTTTCAGTTTACCCAAGCTTTTGCAAATCTCTTCCTCTATTTTCGCCATTTTTGCGTCAAAGTATTTGTTTTTCTGTTTAAAGTTTAGTTTAAAGTTTAAACTTTTCATCGTCTAGTTCAATGCTTATGAAAGGTTTTGGTTTTTTCGGGACAATACAATCTATAGCATTCCAAATAATTCCCTATAATAGACTGTCTTTTGGGAGTAATTTGAACATTCGATTTCGAAAAACGTGGTAAGATGTGTAGAAGACAGCGCTTGAAGGATGGTGATCTTCGAAATATTTACCATTTTATCTTTTCAAGCCAAGAATAAACCAAACCAATTTTGATACTCTGTTCTGAATTGAAATTTATTGCAGTAATCTTCATTTTCCCGGTATTTTTGCGCCATTACAACTTCGTTTTCTATTTCTATAATTTTCCGTAAAAAAACGCAAATCTATTTTTGTTTTTAATAAATATAATAATTATATGTATTTCGGGAGTAATAGTGGTCCCTTCTTCATTGGTTTCATATCTGAAAACACTAAACAAAGGATTATTTTTACATACAAAAATTCTGAAGAAAAGAGCATGTTTGTTAAAAACCAAAATAGAGTTATATATATTTGTTAAAAAGAAAAAGGAAATTTTTATAAGTCCTTTTACCAAAAATACGAAAAGAAAAACGAAGTTTATTGCAGTATTCAGCATCAATCTGAAGATATAGTAGATAGAAGAGAACTGAGTTATAACAGGCTAATGGATTAAAACTTCAACCTTTCTTCACTTTATTTTTTCCCCAAATAGTAGCTGACCAATATAACAACACTTCATCGTTTCTTTCATGATGGAAAATTATGGCTTCGTGTTGGATGGCTATTGGTTTTCTCAGATATACCGATTGCGATTTCTCGCACTCATTTTAAAAAGCTCAAAATAGGTCCTACCTTTCGAATCCCATCGAATAGAGAGCATTAACTTGGCACCATTGGTATTTCACTTCAGCATTGATCCCACCGGTTGACCACGTTTAACGTATGATTTCACGTATTTGCGGTTGGCATTGTGAGTTCATTTTTCATCACCAGTAAACATCCGATGCATAAAGGACTTTTTTACCAGCGCTCATGCAGAATTTCAAGTATTCCAAACCGCCGTTGATAATCTAGCAGCTTCAATACACGTGCCACTAAATTGGAGTGCTATTGAATTAGCCCTTAATGACTTTAGCGACAATCTCCCCAATTTTTCATCCTCAATTTCTTCTTGTAATTGACACAACTTCTCTTTCAATTGTATCTTTAATTCCTTACCTTAATAAATTGTTTGCTGTCTGCTGCGATCTTTATCACAGATATCAATATCATCACTATAAATCGCGTAAGCTACAATTGATACAATATTCATTGAATTTGAATGTATTAAGGGTAAATACCGTGCCACAAAAATTGATTTTCAGAAGCTTCTTCTAAAAATTTTTGACACTTCGAATAAAATAGTATGGCAAGATACGAATGAGTACTTCTTATGTCATCTGGCAATCATCTGTCATTTGGTGCAATGTTAAGTCTCTAGTGTGGCGAATCGGGAAACTTACTTTAGATAATCCCCGAGCAAGTGTGAAGCATATTGCTACAAAACCTGCCATTTCCTTAGGGTTTGTGTACATAACTCGTAATGAGAATATGATAATGCCAAAAACGGCTTACTGGAAAGCAGCGCTTGGGGCATGTTGCCAAGGAATATTGACCCCCTTTATTAATTGTGACAAGAGATCAGGCATGGATACGACTGTGGACGAATCGAAGCAAGAGACGGGGACCGACGGAATGTTCCGAATACAAAAACATAAATCCATCCCCATTGGAAAACATCATTTGAACGAAACAGTAACAGTTCTATTCTTCTGGCAAATATGACAGGAAATTTTCCTCCGAGATTACTGGATTATTGGATTTCTAGGAAAACGGCCGGTAAAGGACGTACGTTTGCTACTTCCTGCAAATTACGCACCAACGCATCGGGCACACGCTTCTCGCAGTTTTTTTTTTTTGTGCAACAACTTTGAAATGATCCTTTTAGTGTAATAACTAAAGTGCCGTCATCTGTACTGAGGTTTGATGGCGTACAACTCATGGAGATTCAAGAGTTCGTGACCGCCTGGTTGTGAACACCTTATTTCTTATATAGTTGACATGATTATGGTGGACTGCAAATCGAATTATTTAGGCTCGGAGTTTTTGACGATGGATTAAACGCCAGTGCCTTACTGAGGGCGGTGCATTTTTCACGATTATATGAAATCAAAATGAGCCGAACACTGAACCGTATCAGCAAAAGCTGTCAATAAACGCTCATTACTACATATTTCCACGGAACAAAGATGTAAAAACTGTGTTTGAAATGTGAAGAAAATTTTCTTTGTAAATGACATTTGAATGAAACGAAAATTTGCAAAACTTGCAATCGAAATTGAGCATTTACAGGTTTTCTTTTGTTAGAATAAATTAAATGCTAGTCCGGGGTGTCAAGTGCTTTTATTTATACGAGTTTTGTTCAAAAAGTATCACGAATTTAAATTTCATGTTTTTTCAAGAATGATTTATTTATTCATGAATATCTATTTTGTCCCCTTCAAAGTAATTCCCGTCAGACATGCATTTGTGATAACGTTTTTTCCAATCCTTGAAGCATTTTGAAAAATCATTTTTTGTGATCTTGTTCAGCTGCTCCTTCGATGCCGTCTTTATCTCCTCAATCATGGCGTAGTGTCGTCTTTTCATGGGCCTCTTCAGTTTCGGGAACAAGAAAAAGTCACAGGGGGGCAGGTCTGGGGAATACGGTGACTGCTGCATTATTAGAGTGTTGTTTTTGGCCAAAAACTCGCGCACAAGTAACGATGTGTGAGGAGGGGCGTTATCATGGTGCAAAAACCAATTTTTGTTTTTCCACAAATCCGATTGCTTCTCGCGAATTTCGCATTACTTGAAGGTATTATTCCTTATTGACCGTTCTACCCTGCCGCAAGAACTCATAATGCACCACGCCCCTGCAATCGAAGAAAACTGTCAGCAAAACGTTCACATTCGACCGAACTTGGCGTGCTTTTCTCGGTCCCTCTGAGAACACTTTGTACCATCGATAAACGTTGCTTTTATCGAAAGTAGCTTCGCCGTATGCAACAGTCAACATTCTGAATGCATCCGCGCACTTTAAGTTGTTCTTCACACAAAATTTAATACAAATTCTTTGATCCATTTTTTGGGATAGACGAAAATCGAGGACATGCTAAAACACGTCCACGCACAATAACTGTCAAAAACTGACTGGACATTCAAAATGGCCGGAATTGTCAACATAAGTGAGGGTCATGAGTACCAACATTCCGCTACCAAAAGATCAAAACTCGAACATACGTAGCCCACGAAAATTCGCAATTAGCGATACTTTTTCAAGAAACCTCGTAGGTCCGTCGTTTACGCAAACGTATAGGTGTCCTTTTATTGAGGTAAGAAAAAGTCCGTGATCTTTTTATTGTGAGGGGGATTTATGTCTGTTGTTTCCGTGTGGCACTTTTTTTGATTTTTGTAGAGCAGTTAAAGCGACCCGAAGATGATATACAAATGAGTACATGTTTGTTCGTTTGTGATGCGTCCGTCATATGTTTTTTGTTTGTATATTTCCATGTTTTCTAGTGCGATCAACTGTCGTCCTATATGATTTACATGTAGTCCGTGTAAATTGTCCATCATTGTTTCCTTAACGAGTGTTGGTATATATTTCTTGTATACCAACACTCTAGTTGCACCAAAGGAAAGTATATGCAACAAAACTTTTGGAAAATTCAGAAACAAGTCTTAATTCAAGTCTCTATTTTAAACTTTTTATTACGAAGCAAATCGAAGCACTTAAAATTAATTTTTTTGAAAACTTTTCCAACAATATTGCAAAGAGTATGTGGTGGAAAATATAAAGCAAGGACAAAAATTATAACACATTTCTTATTTACTGCTGAATTGAATTTATGAAAACTCAAAAAAGAAACCAAATAAACATATTAACAAAGAATTGATCCTGACTTTGGCTGAATTTGTATATGATAACTTTCAAATCAATTTTGATTCTTTTGTTACTTCATATACGATTAAGGACATGCATAATGATATGTTCAATAGTTTAGACAGAGTTTTCTTTAATATGGTTTAACAGAAGCACATTAGTATTCAGTTATCTTAAAAATAATCTATAAGATAATCACTTCCTTGAGGAGGAATTACTGTCAGTACAAATATATACGTGCTGAGCTTTAGTAGTATCTTAATCCTCTCTCTGCGTACATATAAAGTCACGACTTAAGATGCTGCAAGTCCATACGTACATATGTATACAAGTGGTGAATTAGTAAAGTAAATCAACTTCCGCGTTAGTGTCAGGTAAATTGAAAGTGGCAAATCACGACTAGTTTCATGAGGAACCAGAATAAACGTGAAAAATAGATGCTCGTATGAATTAAAATTTTAGGAAAAAAATAATACAAGGAATAGAGACACGAAACTGCAATTAAATCATTATAACAAGTATTTTTATTCGTTAACAGAATGAAAGATGTGAATCAAATAATCGATCTTACTAATTCAATCAACACTATGTAAGTCGCAGTAAAATTAAATCAAATAGCAATCGTTTGAAACGCAACTCACCAGTAAATCGCCATTTCTATTTATTTTAATTTACTATTTCACTCGAATACAACTCGAAACATAGACATTGCTCAGATTTATTAGCTGGATTTTATCGCGTGTATATTATCCTTGAAACTGTTGAAATTTAAAGCCATAATTACTCAATTAACTCATAATGAAAGGCAAAGCTAACTCCATGACATGTACAACATGTGCTATACAACAATATAAACATACAGTTCTATCGTCCGCACCCAGAAATAACCTGTAGCACTGACTTCTGCAATTTATTACAAGCCAATAATAAAACTACTCAAAATTAAATACCATACCAACTGATTCCATGTACCTTTATTCTGTTCATCGTAACACGTAACATATCCATGACTCCCACATTTCTACGCATACGTGAGCTGATCAGATAAAATTTCATATATGCAGCTTTGCTCCTATATTCGTCGTAATCGATTTAATTATAGAAATTCGAATGTGTAGAATGTGTCTTATTTGAGCAAGTTTTCAAATCTAGTTTGCACAATAACAATATAGTGTGCGTTATTTATCATTTTGATTATCTGCTCATTCTTTGGTTTCCTTTCCAATTTAATAGATTAATACTTTTCAATCCTTTGAAAATAACACTAGAAGTCTACAGGAAGTATTAACAATGCAATAATAAATACGATTTTGAATTTTTTCAGACTGCGCCAATAACTAACGATGAGATTATGCTAGTTAATATGCAAAGTCGCAAAAAAGATGATGGCACTACAATAAATAAGAGAATTACAACCAAATTGAAAATAATTCAGAAATTTATCACGCTGAGCTTTGAATTTGGCATTAGGATTAGACATTTCTCAATATTGAAATTTTCGCACGTTTCTTTGATGTTGAATTGAACGTGGACTTAGCGGGATGTGAACTTAGTCTGCTTTTGATAAGAATTCTAAATTATTTTCCAAATATTCAGCCCTATCGTCAGTACCGAGATGCAACCTGCACCCTCTAATGGATCTCGTCCCAAATAACATAGATACCATTTTTGTCTACAATCGATCGTCGCAGTTTTTGTTGACGTTTGCTTCTAATAAGATGTTACTTCGAACTAGGTTCAGGACTAGTCGTGTCCACGAATATTCACAACAATTGACTGAGTAACAAATTATGTAAATAAATAAAATTCAGAATAAGACACACGTAACTTGCAATTTCACTTGGCACCATACCCCTAGGTACGAGAAAGCACGAACGTCCAAACTTCCTGACTCGGGAAGGCAGATGTGTAATATCTACAGGGTATTTTTAAGCGATATAAAACATTAGAATGGCAGCACTTTTTTGCACTACGTTTGATGTGACAACTGTCATACGTTTTATGGTTAGCTTTGTCTATCATTTTATCACAAATATGGTGACGCCTGATAAACGTCTGAAAACTGCGGAAATTTGCTTTGAAAAATAAGACAGTTTTGTTCGAGAAATTAATCTTGCATTTCCTCTATTTTATGGCTAACATAATCATCCATAAGAACTATTTATTGGTTTGACCAAAGATGGTTTCTGCACCATGTTTACACTCACTGATAAAACGCATCCATCAAGACGTCGGACAGTGCGTAATGAATAAACCATAGTAGCTGTAGAGCGTAGTATAGACGAAAACGTGAGTTCATTTGATATCGCGCTCAACAATTAAACCTGTGCCCATCTACATTTTGGGAAATTTTAAGAATGAATCTAGGTTTGCGGGCTTATAAAATCCGACTCGTACAGAAATTGTGGACAAACGACCAACGGGCACGGCGTAGACTCGGTGTACAGGCCCAAAAACAAATTCCTGTGCATCCCGCATTTCATAAGAAAATTTCGTTTAGCGATTTGGCTCATTTCAGCAGTTTTGGAGTGATCAGCAACCAAAAGCGGTTGGTTGAATACCATTACACTCGGAGAAAGTCACTGTTTGATGTGCATTCTGGACCGGTAGAATCATTGGTTCATATGTCTTCAAAATTGCTGCTGGGAGCAAAATTACAGTCAATGATGACCGCTATAGAGCCACGATCAATGACTTTCTCGTTCCGAAATTGGCTCGCCGTAATGCAGGGGATCTCTGGTTTCAAGAGGATGTTGCGACATGCCATACAGCTTATGCAACCACAAACTTATTGGCAGAACCATTTGATTAGCCCATCATTTCCCGTTATGAACCTGTGAGGTGGCCTGCTAGATCTTTTAATTTAACACCGAGGAACTCTCTTGTGGAGATACGTCAAATAACTCGTCTACCTTGACAAGTTTGAAACGCTTGACCATTTCAAGGACAAAATTCGCCGCGTAATTTGCGAGATACGGCGCCAATTATTAGTTAGAGATGTCAAGAATTGGACTTCTCGTCTGGAACTCCTCCACGTCAGTTGTGGCACTCACATGCCCGAAGTTGTATTTAAATAATAATTCCAGAGAATTATCTTTCTAATAAAACTAATTTTATGACAATCAAAAAAATTATTTCGCATTTTATTATATTTCAAAATTTTATTCTTTTTACATGTACAAACTTCTTTATATACACAAATATATGATGACGTTCGACGCCAGGTCACCCAGATTTTTTATGCTTCCATGGAGGCCCCGTTACCCAAATATTGGTGACACTGTCCTTATTGATGTTAAAAGGACTAGCGGTTGGATTTTTGAAAGGAATTTAATGGTATAAATATAGAACATAAAATTATTCATATTATACTATACTTTTTACTAATTTATATGGTTTCACTTATTTAATTTGTGTCTCTAGTACGTGATGTAAGTATTTATTGTTGTTAAAGGCAAATGTAGTGTTGATTTCAGGTACAACTAGATAAAACTTTTCCGTATAGCGATGGCGTATGACACCATCTGGCTGATCCTGTCGTGGCCTGTTTTTCCATTAGTATAAGCCAGTATTGCCAAAAGTTTCTTTTCAGGAGGAGTAGAATCTATCTGCGAATTCTATCACGATGAGTAGAATCCGGGATTGTAGTTACAATTGGTGCATATTTTGTTGATGTCATCCTAACATCGCGAACATCCTTCCACTATAGCACCAAAACAGCGTTGTCTTCTTCTCTTCCCATCATATCACCTCTCTTCAATGGGTACGAGATTACAAACGTATCATGCATTTTTTGTTCCATCGCCGAGTCCCAACGACATTGGAATCCTGAATTTTAAAAAACTTAAAGGATTTATTTTCGCAGACCATGCATACCCTTCAGTGAAGCGCAATGTGAAAAGCCTAATACCATACGTATCAGATCGTTGGTATGCATTGTCTGAATATTAATCGCCTCCTCCAAGGAACAAGGGTTTTATCGATCATAATATCTTCACGTGGTGAAAAGCCTTTTTGATAAGTGTCTCTCAACACTTTTCTGTGAAAAAAGGTTTATGAATTGAATAACGTTTCCAAGTCTGCTGCTCTCATCTGTCAGAACATCTTGGAACGTGGAAATGGCAAGTTGAAGATAATGTCGATTCACAAATATATAAAGAGCGGTGTCTGTACTATACGCATCCAAATCATCAGGCAGAAAAATTTTGTAATTTCGGCAGAAGGTTTTCCATCCGTTCAGCCGAGCATGTCCAGTCATTTCTTGTTGATATTATATTTGCTGTGCATATCTTTTGGTCTCTGTGACTAAAAGGCACTTTTTAGTCTAAGAGAAACGAAAGCATTTTTCTTGTGCTTATACCAGACAACACATCCAACAGAAGCCCATCTTTTCCTTACACTTAGCAATTCGTTCTGCTAGATATTATTCAACGAATCAGCAATAGATCCAGCTACTCTTTTTCCTCTATTCCAAGCTCTTCGAAAGCGCTCAGCTCCTCTTCTTCGTCTCTACCAAGTTCCACCATCATGCCATCAAGGACTGACTTGTATATAATTCTACAGTATCGGAGTTTGAAGTCGATGAAATTCTGCTCATCACTTTTTTTCTAAGAGTCATTACTTCGTCATCACAACTCTCTTTGCTCTCAATTATATTTTCACGCAGACCAATGAACATTTCAAGGTTAAAAAAACTCACTGGCGTGGTCTCAAAAAGGGTATTTTTCGACTGAATGAAGGATACGGTTGGAGTCCTGAAGAGAAGGATGGGAAAATTCAAAAATCTTCGTAAATATCTTTGCAAGAAATCACTAGGGGTATTCCGAAAGTAACATTCGATTAGTCACCGTGAGGGAGGTGGTAGAACTAGCACAACTACGTTTACACAGGCGTAACAAGAAGGCAGTCAAATTTCAATCAAAATATCAGTTATTTGGGAACGTTGTGCCGTGTCACTGTCCTGATTCAATAAGTTGCTCGTGGATGAATTCTTTGACTTTAAAGAGGACGAATAAACATGCACTACAAGGAAATGTCAACCGATGAACTCAATCAAAAAGTTGATTGGAAATTTCATGAAATGCTACGTTTTGCAATATTTGAGCTATTTTCCATGAATTCCCAGAATATCCTGGATTGTTTCATATGACATATGAGTTCAATGAGTGAGGGAAACAATTTCTGAATACCAAAAAATGTTAAACGAATGGGGTAGGTAGTAGATTTTCTCACCCATTACGATGAAGAAAAGTACCAGACTGCCAAAGGAGACAACGATGATGAAACCTACATTGCAAGGGTGTGTCCTGCGACACAGAAGTAGTCAATGGTAGGAGCCCATTAAAATTTGTTTGACAAATGAAAAAGAAGATTGGCTACTTTTTGCTGACAAGAAATCATGGTAGCCGCGCTTTGTGTTGCTAAAAGGGTGTTTCCGATTAATTTTTGGAATGGGAGAATTACGGGGATCTTCATGAAGAACAAACGTCGTGATATGTTAAATTTGCTGTATCATCTTTTGCTGCGACAATACTTTTCTGAGGTCGTCAGTGAACTTTGTGGATTTTTCAAATGGGATGTAGTCAGTCATCCGCCTTACAATCTAGATCTAACTCGTAGCGATTATCATCACGTGATGCATGTAAAGAAACCTCTTGAATCACTTGAAAGCTCTCCGCGTATGATACTATTGTTTTTGGATGGTCCATCGTGTCGTCCTACAGAAACCAAATAGATCTCGTATCTGTGTGGTCATCAAGTGTTCCAGTTTTGTGGACT
The DNA here is from genome assembly GCA_954870665.1 of Stratiomys singularior. Lineage (NCBI taxonomy): Eukaryota > Metazoa > Arthropoda > Insecta > Diptera > Stratiomyidae > Stratiomys > Stratiomys singularior. Next base: position 21,594,263 of record OX940881.1, on the reverse strand, counting down.
TAGCGCTCCTCACACAAGTGAATTGTTTCCTGGAACGGCTCGAACAATCTAGAAGAATTTGCCACAAGCTCACTACACATCAACGTTTGGCATGTTGACCTAAAAGATTCTGGCCTGTGAAGCCTTCAGTGTAATAATCAAGACAAAGGTAAACTATTCGCAAATGTACTATAGGTAAAGGTGGAGTTAGTGTAAAAGCAATAGTAGCAGTACTAGTATCAGAAGTCTTTTTTAAGTGATAACTATATCCTGTAAGTCGTCCATACGCAAATCTCATCGGAAATGCGACAAAGTAATTAGTAAAAAAGTAATCAGAAACAACTACAATTCATTTGACATTAGTAATACCAATGTTTACGCACGCCATAATTGTCCTTCAAATGCAAATACATGCAAAGTTGTTTGGTAAAGGATGATGGTATACTTTTTATAGTCAACCTTTTGTCTTTTAATTCAGCTCTCAGACATAGCTATCAGTAATGATGACTGTTTAGTAATATGAATGAATATTGAATATTAAATAAAATTGAAATGAAAGAGCATTGCAATTAGCCCTACCCTGCTGAAGAATGCTTTCGACAGAAATTTTTAATATATTCATTGAAGTTCAGTATGAAAGTAATGAGGTTAAGAATTCTTAACTAATACAAATGCTTACAATATTGTCTGTTGTCGAGTTTGCAAGAAGCTGAGCGTTTTCCTCCCTGAACGCTAGTAAATTGGACAATTATCCAATAATTGTGCAACATGCACAACAACCATTCGATTTTCTATGGGTTCAACCCTTTGCAGCATCACGTATAGATGATTTCCATGCCAAGATAATTCATTGTATTATCGCGATGAACATTATGTTTGAAGTTCCTCAAGGGATACGATGCCAGAGCAGTTTCATCCCTCGGGACGAATGCTTGATAGTTTCCGTAAACGTTCAGGAACGAAATGATAGTTAAAGCCTTGCCGTCTTCTCTACACCCACAATTAACTTCTTTTCTTTGCCTCTACTCAAACTGCTTCATATGCCAAGCATTCGCTCAGGCTGCAAAATATTTTAATTGGCTTCTGGGATGGATGACGCAGGCACAAGTCCATCTACTCCTTCGCTTAACTACTCTCTTTTCATTCTTCATTTGCTATTTTGCTTGTCTTTTGCATATGTCGTGCTTTGTCGACCATTACAACGCACCAAGTTTAACGCGTTCGAAAAATGTTGTGCAGAAAAAGACCCACACGACTTTTGCATTATATGCAAATGAGCCAATCGGCTCACCACAATGTCACGGATAAAATGCAAAATATGATGAGCAATGTATGAGTAGCGGCTCGATTGCGCGCGCATTTCAACACATTCAGCTCAACATCAGAAGGAACATGTGAAAGACATAAACTCAATAAGAGAATTAACTGATTTTCAGATTAAAGCTAGAGATACTGAAACACGAAGCCATAATGCTCTTCCCGGCTACGATATTTATCATTTCGATTTTCAATACAGCGAGCGCAACGTTGGCGTCCATCTTCACTCACGTATCTATAAGATACGAATAGGTATGTCGGTTAGGTTTTGCGATGCTGGATGGAAGTCTGGAGAAAATGTTCAAGACATTGAGGAACGAGCTGAAATCAACGAACAAGAAGTCGAACATGCAGAGCAACATAAGATGGAATAAATGTCTATAGACATCTGGATTGTGAGATATATCTGGGGTCTGAAGAACGTGCAACACGAACCTTATGGCTGATAGCTGGGGCCGTTAGTGGTGTCTGTGGTTCAACCGCAACATAGGTATAGTTTGCATATTACGTTTGGTACGTTTGCTACATATGGGGCTTCGCAACGCCTGCCTGTCAAAGTCAATGAACTGGAGGTGACAAACAAATGAAATGAACAGATTTTATTAAACCTACAAAATAAACTGGGCAATAGCAATGATGGCGACAACCAATTTTATTACCCTTTGTTGACGCCTACATCATGTTAAATTTTGATAGACACGCAATGAGGGAGCATTTGCTCGTACTTATTATGTACAAATGTAGTTGGTCACAGGCTACTTCAACTGTTTTCAAAAGAAAAATAACTTTTCTGTTAAATGAGTTTTTTTGTTGCCAGTAGACCCCAACGAAACTTGGGTAATTCAGGGAAGTTTTAAATTATTTCAGTTATTATTTTAAATTATTCCACATCCCACATCCACAGTTTAAATTATTCCACATCCTAATAGAATTAAGGGTAAGAATGATGTATTTAATCAGAAGTTTAAAAACTTTTCTTCATTATTATGTACATATAAGTACTCAAAAACATAAAGGACTATAGGATACAAAACATTCTTGCCAAAGTTTGTATGTTGGTATTTATTTTTAATTTATTAGAATGTTACAACTGCGTCTGTTCCCATGAACGATCGGATCAAGCCATGATAGGATACCGAATATAGTTCTGAAGAATCTCCCCAGAAAAGCGGTTATCCTTTTACACTACATCTTTAATGCCTGCCTCAACATTGGCTACTTCCCCTCTACATGGAAGAATGCTATAGTTATTTTGATCCCAAAATTAAATAAGGAACGTCACCTCTCAAACAACTACAGGCCAATAAGCCTCTTACCGACACTCGGCAAACTGCTGGAAAAATTAATTCTAGACCAGTTAAAAAAATTTGTTGAAAATAATGAAATTCTCCTTAATTTTCAATTCGGTTTCAGAAATGGGCATTCAACCGAGCAACAATTATACCGTGTCACTCAAGACATGTAACATGCCTTGAAAGAAAAGTAGTCAATAGGAATGCTATCACTTGATATCTAAAAGGTATTTGATACAGTATGGCATAATGGCCTCCTCTGTAAGTTGGTTCAACTTAAATTCCATCCATACTTAGTTAACATAATCAGCTCATTTTTAAAAGACCGGAAATACTCCGTTAAAATTTGAGACACCCTATCCCACTCTCATAGTATACCTGCAGGAGTTTCCCAAGGCTCATGTCTAAGCCCATTACTTTTCAACATATGAACCTCGGACATACCTGCCCTGGATACATGCAAACTAGCTACCTTTGCGGACGACACGTGTTTTTATACATTTTCAATAGACCCCAATAAAATAATTAGAAGCCTAGAATCATTGCTTGAAAAAATGTACCAATACTACCGTCGGTGGAAAATGAAAGTCAATATCTCCAAAACCAAAGCAATGTTTTTTACGAAGAAAAGAAAACTGAACCTTCTCCCTAACCGAAACATCAATTTCTTAGGTCAGGAAATAGTATGGTCAAATAAAATTTCATACCTTGGGCTTACTTTTGACAAAAAGCTGACATTCAAAAGCCATATTGAATCAACTATGACTAAAGTATCCAAGGCAATATTAGCACTATATCCTCTGATGAATCGCAAATCACTGCTCAACCCAAACGACAAGGTTCTTATTGTCAAAATGGTGATAATGCCCATTATGTTGTATGAAGCTCCTGCCTGGAGCTCATGTGCAAAATACATTAAAGCTCAACTTCAAATTTCGCAAAATCGATGCCTAAAGATGGCTCTCAACAAACCTTTCTATTTCTCCACTGAAAAGCTACATAAACTTGCTGCAACACAGAATATTGAACAACTCGCATTTAAAAGACGAAGTAAAATGTTGACCAGGGCTATCTACTCCTCTAATCCAGTGATTTCGTCATTTCTAAATATTAGCACACTATAGCAATCATGCTTCCTTAGTCTTTAGCTTATTTAATCTTAAGCTTCTGTGTTTACATATAAGGTATTTTAAGTTAGGTAGTTGTAAAGTGAAGTAAGGTTTTTTTAGTTTATTGTTTTCCTTCTAATTTAAATTTAATAACACACAATGAAGAAAAACACACACAACAGGGTATTAATAAATAAACCTGTGCATGCCAACATAGCTATATCAGTCCCACAATTTAAAAGAAATGGCCTCCCACAGGAGAACACAAAGCGACCAGGTATCTTTCTATTAAAAATCGTGTTCATTCAGCATTATATCGTGGAGACCATCAATAAAATTTGCAGTTAATTCGCGTGGGAGCATATTTTGGCGCGTCCACATTTCAAGGGGAAAAATTGAAAAAAATTTCTCATAATTTTCGATATGAGAAAATGCTTCGTGAGATGTTAAGGATATTTTGACAGAAATCGCGAATTAGTTGATCAGTTTTTGACAAGATAAATTGAGCAAAAAAAAGTTATTTTCAAAAACTCCCAGCAATGTTTCCAAAGCGAAATAAGACTGAAATATGTTGCAGTCGGCGAACGTGAATCGTTCACTCAAATATTAGTTGAAGGATATTCAGATAAGAACAATGAACATAGAGTATGTCAATTACTCTCCCATGTTTTGGTTTTTGAGTCTTCTCTTAGGAATGACGAACAAATTCCTCCCGAAGTATACATGTATGAATGTCAAAAACAAAAACGTTTCAAAACTAGAAAGCAGGCTCTGAGAAGTTTGTTGAAGTGTGTGTGGCAAGGTAAACACTAACGGAATTTACGCTGGGGAGCGAACAACCTTCGACAAAAGATGTGGTGAACTCAACGATGAGAATCATTACGTCCGCCTGAATGTCTCTTGTGTCCCTAAAAAGATCCTGGCACGGCAAGCACTCAGTATGGTCACATGAAATTGGCAAACAATGAAGGGAATGTCACAAACTAAGACGAAAGGCCCAGCTAGCTAGGACCTGGGAGGAGGCATGTCAGCTAGAAAATGTCTCTTGAGTCCAATCAACAGCAGCAAGGCCAACCGGTGGCAAAACATGGTGAATAACGTGAACAGGGATCCATAGGGTGTGGACTACGAAATAGTGATGCCGAAGCTTCGTGCCAAAGGTCGCCTCACTCATACGAGGCGACGTTGAAGCCATTAAGGTTGATGCCATCGTTGAGGCTATCTACGATGAAATACCAATGGATATTGTTCTTTCCACGAAGATAGAATTGGCGAAAGCACTAGACTCGAAGATGAGTTTTATCCAACAAAGGGAACAACTGACAAGGCTGCAGCGCGTGTAACGGCACTCACTCGATTAATGGCCAACATAGGAGGGGGGCCACCACATCAAAGAGACGACTCCTAATGAGCGCTGCTCAGTCAGTTCTACTTTCTGGTTTATAGCTATGGAGTGACGCTCTCAACATGGAGCTACACCGTTGGCATATATGCAGAGAAAAGGAGCGCTGCGAATCGCATGCATACATCGAAAAGTCTCCGAGACGGTAGTGTGCTAATCACAGGGGTGATAACCATCGCCTTTCTTGCGAGAAGCGTAGAAATACCCACCAGTACAGATGACTGCAAAGAAGTGGTCACCACGGTAGACGAACAACGCTTTGTTAGCGATCGGTAACAGCCATGGAAGTAAGACATAAAGGAAAAGTGGACTGCACGCCGGATCCCTGAGTGGGGGCCGTGACTCAATCAAGTGCATGAATAGACCGATTTCTATTTGAGCCAGCTCTTCAGCCGGTATAGATGTTTCCGGTTTTACCTGCACAGGATTGACAGATCACGGTGTCCCAAGGAGAGGTGGATTAAGCCTGTCACACATTCTTTTCTTGCAAAAGATTGAGTAAGCAGCGCGGCATTGGAAAACATTGGTCGGAGATATGAGAAATGTAATCCCGTTGCACATTATCCTCGGGCAGTGCTTAAACTGAAAAGCTGTATAGTGGAGTGTTGTGAGGCGTCGGGGATCACTTTTCTAGCACTTCCTTCCTTTCCGCTGAAGAAGGAGGGGTTCAAGTATTACGTAACGCAATTTGGGGGTGGGGGGTCTTGTTAAACGTTACGATGCGTAACAGGGGGTATACTTATATAATACGATGGTACAGAGAAACGATTGTAGGGGGGGGGGGTGGTCAGAAATCTTCAAAAATTGCGTTACGTAATACTTGAACGCCCCCCAAGAAAATCTCAAGGCGCTTCTAAGCGTAGGAACACGAGGCCTTGTCCGAAGTCATTTGTAAAACGGTTCCAGTCTAGATTCTCAGGCTGACAGGGGAGGTATTTAGTGAGTAGTCCAGAACCACTGCGCGTCTGGGAGTGAAATGAAGTACCGCATACATATAAAATCTCAGAAAACAACTTTTTTTTATTTATTTGCTCTATAAACATTATTTCAAACAAATTAAAGCAATTACTGATATTGACAGAAAAATGACTTTTCCTTAAGTTTTAATTTTCGAGGAAATATGTTTTTACTGCCTGTATGCTGAATTTCCTGAGTAAAGGTATTTTAATATCTTAATGTTGATGAATAATCATTATCTTTTTGAAGACAAATTGATAAAAAATAATTTTTAATATGTCGGAAAGTAACATCTACAAGGTTCCCAGCTACTCATTTAAAGATACAAATTCTGATGAGCTACTATGTATTAGTTATTAATGTTAACATAAATCTACCAGCAATTTTTCTTAGTAAACTTACTGAGCGCATAGCAAGAATTTCTAAACAAGAAAAGAATCTCAGTCAAATCAAGATCGCTCAGAAAACGTACGGAATAACATATTCTAGTTTACATATTACAAGAAACAAAAAATAAACTCAGCGTAATTCTTAGAAGACTAACAAACCCATTACCTTAACTATTCATTTCAGGAAAAAGATCTTTTGTGTTAATGTGCAACTTAATTTAACCGGAAGCGATAAGCACTCAGAAAACATTTAAAAACAATTTACTTTGTTACTGGTAGCTGCATTCAAAGGTAAGTTGTTGAAGACAATCATGACTCTTTTAAGACAAGTAGTACTATATACAGAAGAATATTTTGTTTTCATAATTAAGTCTCTAAAAATGCTAAGCAAATAAATTGAAAAAAATCCGCTTTCCTTAATCCCAATTAACAATTTACCAACACAAAACCCCCACTGAGATTAACTAGTCGTGAACATAAAACGAGACTATAATCTCAGCAAAATATATGTTTGTTAGTTTGCCAGCCGGGTATGAAGTCCTAGTGTTGAAATTCCACGACCAATTACTGAAATCATGTCAATTTACAAAACATTTAAGCTCTGCGTTGTCTATTCTACACCTCTGCATGTACTCGTCCAATTTAAAAATTATCCCATTAAACTATCTGCTCATGCAATCCAATTTAAGTCAACTTTTAATTATGTGCCTTGTAATGAAACATTAAGACCCTGCTGTTATTTTTAATATCTCTCTCAAAAATACTCCGCCAACGAAATTTCACCAAAAAAAACCGCTGAAATACAACTACTTGTGTAGATCGCGTTTTACCACTCTGCATACTGAATGCTTGGTTCGGAAAGGAAGGTGAGTATGAGAAGGTCCGAATGAGAATGGTCCAGCAATCCCTCTTTTAATGAGTTTTATAATTACTGCCTCTACTCACATGAATAGAATTTCAAGTCACTGACCGAAAAGGAGATGTGTAACGCATCATTACAATCCCTCCCATTAGGGAATGTGTAGCAAGAACTCTGCAAGCAAGCTTACCACTATCTGCGTACTGACCATCGTAAAAAGTCATCCGAAAACTTGTTTCGCTTATCACCTGCTCACTTGATTGAATTACAAAAAGCTGCTGCAAAGGTATTTCTAATGAAAAGAAAACCGAATCGATTTAGTCCATTTATTAGAGCATTGTAGATACAGATTCTTTCCAACTGTCGATTCAGATTTTATAATGAGCGCTCATGCAGAAGAATAAAACAGCTTTTTTACAAGATAACGCCACTAATCATTATGAGAATGTTACACAGAGGATGAAAACGAATGTTCTTGGACATTTCCTTATGAATCTTTCGAATCGGCCTCGGATTCAGCTCATTAATATGCGAAGAGTGTGTGACATGAAATATAGCTTAATTTATTCTTTAAGTGTTATTCTAGTTATACCTTTGCCGAATAGATTTTCTCATTAACAGGGACACCGTTGAAAATTGTGTTAAACATATTAATTCGACGTAGTTTGCCGGAAATCAAACACCATTCAGATTGGTTTCTTCGCACTAGCCACAAAAGATCTACTCGAAATGCTGGGAAAGTTAACTCCTGGCAAAATTTGAATATGTCTCGGATGGTTCAACAAACCCTATTATGAAAATCCCATTTGTCATACTAATTAAAATAAAAGATCATATCAGAGGGTCAATTTGATATTGGCTTCGGATGTCGCAACCATTATTTAGCCAAATAACAGGATGACGGAATTTGATAATAAGGTAGCGCGTTACCAACGATTCTTAATTGAAAGTGCTTGTATCAAGCCGTAATATGAACCTTTTGATAATGAATCAGAAACAAATTATCAAACTCTATTAATTTTTGAGCAGATCCACCCATCTATCCGCTCACTTAATTGGGCGGTTATTTGTGTTTTACAAAAGAGCTTGTAATCAACTACGACTCAGACCCAAAAACACTATGAAATCTTCCTTTTTATACTTCTTGCGCATGTGCAGTGATTTTATGTTAAGAAGAAAACTTATCCCACAACGAAATCCTAATCACAAATATTACTTTGCGTCATCAAATTTAAATCATTCGATTTGAACTGCACGCGAAAAGTGCTTTTTACTGGTTTTATCTCTAATTTTAATTTTCTTCGACTTTAAGTCCAGGAGACATCAACCAAGACTCCCGCTTTCCTAGCCACAATACGCTTCACTTGAGCATAATCTTCCTACCTATGGTACTTTTTCCAGCGAAAAAATGGTCTTTTCTTCAAATGCTTCCCAATTACATTGCAACCCACTTAAATAAGTTATCTGAAGTTTGTATCTTCGCAAAGGTAATGATCACAAAGTTGTTCACTTTTAAATTTTTTTTTTTTTGCGATAAATTAGACTGAAATTTTTAAGAATTATGTTTGCTTATTTGCACTCTTCTAATTGTTTATTGCAGTCCAACCATCAACAAAAGTCAAAAAGTGAAAAAATTTTGAGACTGTTGCATTCACAAAATTGAGACACCCCTCAATATAAACAGAATGAGATTTGTCATTCATTACTGCCATTGTCTTTCCATTTCTATTGGTATCCTCACTAAATAAACACAACGTCAATAAAAAAAAAACACTCCATTCAATGAACTGATTATGATTGTGCGCCGTTCTCTCAATTTCAAATTGGTTTTTTAAAGAGTGTTGTTTAAGTATATAATTTTAAGTTGGCAGCACTTTTTAATGCTACCTATAGTGTAACAGCTGTCATGTGTTCCATGATTCATTTGGCTTGTCATTTTATCGTGAATTGGTTGACCCGTGAGCGACGTGTACAAATTGTGCAGATTTATTTCGAAAAAAACGGTTCTGTTCGTGAAACTTATCGCGCACTCCATCAATTCTATAGTCGACATAAGCGCCCATCAAAAGAATTAATAAAATTAAATATGGATCGTTTTCGCACCACGTTTACACTCATTGATAACATCAATTCATCTAGACGTCGTATAGTGCATAAAGATGAATTCAAAGCAACTGTAGAGCCTAGTATCGATGAAGATCCGAAGGAAATCAACTATTAACTATTAAACCTGTGTATTAAACTATTAAACCTGTGCTCATCCACATTATGGAAGTTTCACGGCATGATTTTGGTTTCCGGGCTTACAAAATCGGACTCATGCAGGAATTGAAGACGAACGACCACCGGGCACGGCGTAGATTCGATGTATTGGCCCAAGAAGAAATTCCTGTACATCCCGAATTTCATTTAACCAAAATTTTGTTTAACGATGAGACCAATTTCTGGTTAAATGGCTACCAGCTCGTCAATAAACAAAACTGACGGATTCGGAGTGAAAAGTAACCACAGGTGGTTTTTCCAGACACCGTTCAAGCCGGAAAAAGTCACTGTTTGGTGTGCTTTATAACCCGGTGGAATCATTGATTCATATATTTTCAAAATTGTTGATGGGAATAAACTAACTAAATAAACTAAGTGTATTTCTCTTTCTGAAATTGACTCGCTCTAATGCAGAGAACCGCTGCTTTCCACAGGATTGTGCGACATGACATGCAGCCCGTGCAACCACGATCTTATTGGAAGAAGCTTTTGATTAGTACATAATTTCTCGCTTTTTGACCTGTGAACTGACCTGCAAGGTTTTGTGATATTTGTGATACCGCGGGACTATTTCTTGTGAGGATATGTCAAATCTCTCATTTACTCCAAAAAGCGCGAGACGCTTGCCCATCGGAAGACAGCATTTGCGGCGTCTATGGTGAAATATGGCTCAGCAATTATTGGTTAAATTAGTCGGAAATTCCAACACTTGTTTGGACTTCTTCCTCGTCCATCGTGACGCTCACATGCCCGAAGTCACATTCAAAGTCAAATGGCAAAGAATTTTCTTTCCAATATAATATTGGAAAACAATCAAAACAACTTCATGCCAATCAAAACAGTTTATCCGTATTTTATTTCATTTTATAAAATGCCTCTGAAAACATCCTTTATTTGTTTTTGATTCTAAAATCTCCATCTTTCGTACGTTAATTTATCAATTCATACATTGCGGTTTAACAAACAAATCTATTCCTCATAAATTGAGGGGTTAAGAACAGGTTTAAATTTTGTCCCTAATGTTTTTGATAACATTAACAAATTCAATTGATTTTTTTTTTTTTTTTATTTTTCTTGTCTCCTTGTAATTTTTCACACTTCTCGCAGCGATGCTCCCTTCACTTTAACCTGTCCAAAAAGTCTTTGGGGTGTTTCTCCAGAAGTAATTGCTCACGAAGACGATTGATTTCTCATTCAACCGAAATGTGTTTCCTCTGAGCGCAAATTTTGATGAGAGAACAAAAAGAAGTAGCTTGGAGAAGTACTGAATGAGACGACGTGAGACGGCGCGTTAGCTTGGTGAAACAGGATTTTCTTTTTCTGCAAATGTGGTCGTTTTTCCGCAATTTCTGCCTTCAACTTAGTAATGATGTGCAGTATGCTTCTGTAATAGGTTTTCCTTTCTGAATAATCGATTAAGATAACCCCATGACTATTCCAAAAAAAAGTCGCCATTACTTTTTCAGCCGTAAAAACAGTTTTAGCTTTATTCGGAGCCGGTTCCCCCTTTCCTGTCCACTGTTTTGATTGTATTTTTGTTCCGGTGTTGTAATGGTATATCCAAGTCTCATCTACAGTAGTCAATCGGATCGAAAACTCGAATTTATTGCGCCTACACTGGGCCAACTGAACGTTGAAAATGTTCAATCGAACACGTTTTTGGTTGAACGGGATCAAACGCCGCATCCAACGCGCGGACAGCTTTGTCATGCCTAAATCTTAATTTAGTATGTGATGAACACGTTATTAGGAAATTGCCATAATCTCTGCAGTGTTAGCGTCAGCGGTGACAGTTTATAGGCGTCCTGGACGTTCATCATCTCCCAAGGTCATAAACAGCCCCGTTTAATTTCAGGTGCCCAAAATTAGTAGTAAAGGATGGTGCAGAATTTACATACACATTTCACATTTCAATAACAAAAATTTAAAAAGATCTCCATACTCAATTTTTCATTTTTAGAAAGGAACTGACATCGACTCACTCAAACGACTATCAACTAAAAACTGCTCGTTCAAAATCGCTGAAACTTTGGTGAGTAACTGTCAAAAGATTCAAAACTACATTGACTTTCATTAACATGTGACAAATAATGGAAATACGATGAAAAAGGAAAACGGTATGATGAAGAAAGGAACCAAGGAACGGTATGATAAAAGGGTGAAAACAATATGAAATCCAAATATTGAGGGAGAAGTTGTTTAGTGGAGTGACGTGGAGCAATGTGGGGTTAAGGAGTAGCGATATGACCATTCGAAGGCAGTTGGAAAGGATTAAATGAAGCGAGTACCGAGACATCGCCTAACAGGCTACTGTCGGCTACTCTCGCCCGGCGTGTATCGAATGAAAGTAGATGAAACCTGACCGCTGTGCGTTGGACGAGTTAGGCTGAAAGACTGATGAAAAGAAGATGACAGAGGAATAGTAAATTGAAGTAGTCTAAATTGCAGTGAAGAGTTTGGACAGAAACGAGTACTGTGGACATCGCCAAATGGGATTCTAAATGGTTGCGAACCTGGGGTGTACCGAGGTAAAGTTGAAGAAAGCCGAATCGATGGATGATAGTTGCTAAGATGATTCGATGGATAAATGTTGACTGAGGACTAGAGTTGACAAGATGTAAGAAGTGAACTGCAAAATTGACGGACTGGTTGTAGACAGATGTTCAAGCGAACATGGAAAAATTGCTGAAAAAATGATGCGTTAAAGTTGATATCTCTAGTGTATTGTTGCAAAACTAACAGATGACAGATGACGAATGTGACGTACTGAGTGTTCTGTTACATGTAGACGAAGTAACGTTAAATGTGGTTAGCAGGTCGAAAAGCTCGCATTGCAACATCAACTATGTTGATGGGGAGGATGCCAGACTAGTACACCTGCTTATTGCATTTAGTTTTTGGGGAGGGCTGTCCCCACGTACGCGAGGTAGTGAGGATGGGTAATCAGTCCCGTGGAAAAGCGCAAGCTGATCTGAGGTTTATCTGAACCAAAGGTTAGGCCGACATTTAATACATGTTACTGTCAGCTCACCACACGGTGAGGAGCGTATCCTTGGCTGAAACGTATTGGTTGTGGTTTTGAAGGCTAGAGAGTATGGTGAGCATTCACCAGTTGTGTTCGGGAGTCCAGAATGCTTAAGCAAAATTAAGACCTAGGACTGAAACTTTTTCAGTCTTGGGAGTGATGGTTGACACATTGTTTCAACTCCGTCTATAAAGACCTTGGAATGAGGAAAATACGGCAGGTGCTCACGTTAAACACCTCGACTGAATGTTCATCTAAGTAAATGCAAAGATAGGGACCAAAATGTGCATATCGATCAAAAATTGAAGTGACACTATTTGAAAGAGCTTTCCGATAAACCTGATAATTTCTCGAATTTAGGGGGTTGAAGGATAACAACTTTTGACAAAATCGTGTTCTGGTATTTTTCTTTTGATAAATTCTCTTGTTACTGTTTGTCAAAAATCGAACCTCAACATTTGTTAAATATTTATAGATGCATTATCCTTGTATAAGCCGCTCGAAAATCCTTCTGCACGTTAAAAATTTCATCCAAACAGTTTCTTAGGAAACATGATCCGAGACCATTTTTTTGTTGTTTTAATTTATCAAAATATTCGCAATGGTCAGAAAAATTGCTATACAAACGAACGATGTTCTGTTCTTAAACGAAGAGTTTCGCCCATTAATAATATTGACGTTTGATATTGACCTTCTAGTAGATTTATCAACCCGATTCGATTTATCATTTCCAGAAATATAATTAATTTGTGGTAACCTAGGACGGTAAACTCGTAAATTTAAGTGATTCAGCTGTTTTAAATTTGATATGTATTGATATACGACTATAAGGGAATTACATGTCTCATATTATGTGGATAGAATTTATTACTGCCATGAGAGCCATAACGTGCTGGTGAGTTCTCCTTTAACATTCTTGCACACATTTTCTTTTACAACTCCTCTTCGTCGTAATAAAATTCACTAGGAAGCGAGAAATGATTGATCTTGCTACAGATCTTGATACTATTATGTTGCTAGGGCATGTCCTGCATAATCATACATGGTTAAAAAGTGTTATAAAATATTTTCTCATAAATTTAAATTTAATAATTGAATTCTAGTTTTTACTATCGCTTATGGAAAAGATGATTTATTTAATGATATCTCTGATTACGAGACGAATGGCGAGAGTTACTGGAAAACCATTTCAATGAACTAAGTCCACTATAAACACAATTAGGTAAAAATTACTAAAGCATTACTATATTAACATTACTATATTATCATTACTATATTAATTCAATAAGTGAAAGCGCCCCGTTAAAACTGGAAGCTACTCCTTAAATGGATTTTTAACGACTTGCTACACAAAAAGTCTCATAATACGACTAATTGAGTGGGCAAGGCGAAATTGTCACAATAATTAATGTGATTGCTATTTAAGGCGACTTTTTCACTCTGCGCCTTCTAAAGCATCACAGTCACATAAATGGCAGCAATTTTTTAGCTAGACTGTGGCCCAACTTACCGCACGATCATTTTAAAAACTATTAATTAATTTAAACGCGTTTACGTGTTATGAAAAAGTTATATATCGCATTAGTTCAGATTAAATATATCTTCATTTCCCGTTCGGCATGTACCTTAAACAACTGAATTCCTTCAACCATAATTGGCGAATTTGAATAATATTCCCATTAGTGTTTGGAATTTTGTAAAATCGCACACATTACGTGCAACATCTTAAGATTGAGACATGAGTACAAAACGGACACAGAATGCAAAAACACTTTTTTAATGGTATGTTGAGTTTTTTTTCACTGATTTACAAAAAAAAGCTCGACGTAGTGCGGAGTAATTTGTCTCGCTAGAGGGATACCAAGTAGAGATTAGTAGAAGGACCATGCCGTTGGCATACTTTTTGCAAGTTTTATTTGTACGCCATTGCTGTATACATAAAGATAATATATTGTCCCTGTTCACAATACTACAATTTAATTAAAACGAATGAATATAGGAACTACGAAACGCTTCGGGTGAATGCGTGGACTTTGGAAGATAAGTTTACAAAAGACATTGGAACGACATCCAAAGAAGAACTCATTTACATTTGTTTTAAACAAAAACTACCAATAAAATTTTCCAACATATTATGTATTTCCAAAACGACATTGCTTCTAGTAATATCAAAATAACTTTGTATTTTTAAACAACATGCTCGATTCGCGTTCTTTCCAAACCACCTTCTATATGTTATAAATCTGTTAACATCACAGCGGAAATCAAGAACCATCTATTAAATCATACTATTCATACAAAACAAACATGTGTCTCAATTAAATCAGCAGGGAAGCTATAGACTTCTAACTAGAATAATATCATAAATAAAGGCATTTTGCGTTCCATGAATTAGATAAAAAAATCGAGGATATTCAAAACAAAACATTAATTCCGGTCCTAACGAACATTTTAGCTATTGCGAATAAATTAATGCCGGATTCCGAAAATGTTTACCCAGAATATAACGATTCCTTTTTTTTTTTTGTTTTGATGATATAGCTATAGAAATCTATTGGAAAATAACATGAAAATTCGTAGTAAAAATACGAAAAATAAATCAAAATAAATATCATTGTAGCAGATATATCGTGAGAGTATGCTAAAATCATCTGTTGGACATATACCATTTCGAAGTTAATTTCTTTTTCCGGCCCATAAAGCAAATTTTTCAATGTCGTTCGAAATAAACCGCTTGATCCTTACAGACATTACAGATTCCGCAGTTTTATCATTACAAAGAACTCTGATTTCGATGCCTTACTCACTGAATGGGATATTATTCGGACTGATTTGTTAATTGATTTCCACAATATTCGAAATTTCATAGCTTTTTGCGTTGTATTCCTTATTTCACAATAATTTTAGCAACATAAAATTTTGCTTTCCAATGAAATTGTACTTTGCGATAACAATAAGTCAATTTTTATCTTTGAGTGTGCTGTATTATTTGGCCTAGACTGTAAAAAAAACCGAAGCAAATTGAAGTATTGCTTCGAATTATTCATAGAAAACTGCAGGGAAAATTTTCTGTTACCCAATGTTAAGTACGTATAATTTGACAGTCAGTTGTCAGATGTTCATGTGTAAGGAAGCGTTGAAAGCGTCAATTGAGGACAACTTTCACCGTGGAACACTAAACACCGAAAGAATGTGCGAAAATAGTCGAATTCCATTTTGAAAATTATTCTTTACTTAAATAAACACAGCGTGCGTATAGAGATAAATATCTTGTTTTAAATGTGCCAACACGACATCTAGAGACTAAATTCAATGAAAGTGGTTTTTAAAACCACTGTAAAACATCTCGAACTGTGAAGCTGATTTCGGAAGCCATTTAATTATGGCTGAAGAAACACATTTTACGCTTTGTGGAAGTGCCAATAGACGTAATATTCGTTGTTTGTACAAAAGCGAACTACAAATGATTGTTGAGGAGCATTTAATTTAACCAAAAGCCACTCTATGGTGTGGTCTATGTTCAGAAAGAGTCATTGGGCCTATTTTCTGAAAATGAAAACTGTGCTATCACAGTTTGTAATTGAAGGGAAAACTGGAACTGAAAACTGTGCTATCACAGTTTGTAAAGAAATGCGCTACGAGGAAATCACGCCAAGTTCGATCAAGTGTCAAAGTTTTGCTCACTGTTTTCTTCGATTACCGTGGCAAAGTGCATTAGGAGTTCTTACCATATGGTCGTACGGTCAATAAAGAGACCTTATTAATTAATCGATCATCAATCAATTAATCAATCAATATTTTGGCTTAAAGTTCAAAATAGCTCGATGATATGCGCCGCCTGCTAGAAGCAATACGAAGAAAACGTCCGGAATTATGGAAAACAATTCATGGTTCTTGCATCAAGATAGTCCCCAGCTCACTCATATTTGCTTGTGAGAGATTTTGGGTTCAAACACCTAAATCATGCCTCATCATATTCATCGAATTTGGCCCCATGCGACTTTTTCTTGTTCCCAAAACTGATAAGACTTTTGAAAAGACGTAGATTTGCTAATATTGAGGAGACACAGACTGCATCGCTGGAAGCGCTCAAGGCTATATCGAAAAGTGCTAATGAGAAATGCTCCGAGTATTGGAAAAGCGTGTTGCAGTGTATTGCAAAAAGTGTATTGCACCTGTGGGGGATTACTTTGAAGGAAACAACATAAATATTGCCGAATAAATAAATATTTTTCCCTAAAAATACAACGACACCATACTTTTTGAGCACAACTCGTACACGAAAATTTTGTTAAAACATTGTGCTTTGTCACGATTACACCCAGCTAGCACACTTATAGATTAAGAATCGTGATCAAGTCCCCAAACTTCACAGAAATGCAGCACAAAGCTGCGATTCTGGCTCCTAACAGGAAAATATTAAGCCTCGATGGAGGTTCAAAGTGATAAAATAGCAATATATTCATACTATACATAACACTATGAACTTAACTTTCGATTCAAAACCAGCCTTCTCGTCGAATACCAATAAATTTAACAGCATTTCTACAAATTATACTCAATTGCAATAACTAAACTATTTATTAAACATCAACGTTCGTTCGATTTTGAAAAATTTCTTACTATCTCGTATCTATAATTATATTTATCGCCAACTAAGCATGGAATTGACTTAAACAGTGGACAAGCGAAACGCACTCTCAGCGAAAAATTTCAACTTGAAATGTGGTCTCGCATTGGTATTTCATTCGTCAAAGTACTTCGTAAGGTGAGACAATTTACAACAAACACTTGATATTAAATTACCACTATCATGGAGGCAAATGTGAGGTTTATTTGAAAAACCACTGAAACGTGAAGCGAAAAGTTGAGGCAAACTTCCTAATGAATATTGAAAGAAATACGTAATATGCTATTTTGTACTGCCAAAAACGTCTTCATTTCATCTTACATCTGTAAGATTGACTCCAGCAACGAAGCCTTATCAATCTTGAGAACAGAATTCCTAATTTCCCTTGAGGTCTAACAAACAGGAGACTTAGTCAAGATAATTTGAAATCTAAGCGCTATGTCAGGCTATATTAGGATGTATCCAGTACTTACTTGTGTCTTTTTATTGAGTCTATGTATCTTGGATCGCACGTAATATGTGTGGTATTCCCTTTGGGCTTCAGTGGCAAAGCTAAAGTTGTCTATATAAAGTTTGATGTATAAGCATGCAAACTATGCTATCCTACAAGTTACAGCCGCGGGAAACTCGCGAAAATATATACAAAGTCATTTATGTAGGGTGGATGTGTTCTATTTAGTGCTGAATTGCAGATTTTCCTTAATCGACCACTAAATTGTAAACGCTTGAAAACGCCATGTAAGCAACATTACGTGATTTTTCCTTTCGCCACTTTAGATTGCAAACACGAACAAACACTTAATTCGGTTTACCTGTAGCCCAGATACATTACACCAATAACATCCACCTGGCTGGTATAGCTTAGGAGATAGCGAAGCTGGTGGTAACACGATGATATAGACCTTATGAAGTGCATTGGATTCAATTGTCACTAACTATGCATGAATTATTAGCGCTCCTCGAGATAATGTTGCTTGCCATAGCTCGTTGTTGAACTAAAAACATCAAGTAATGAACTTTAATCAATGTTCTTATGTTTTATGACAAACTGAGCAAATTTATTGAAGGATTAAATACATTTGATGTATTCCATTATGGAAGGCATTTTCTTTTAAATTGATTTCTTACTCGTGGGAAATTATGATAATTAATTAGTTTTCTGGTTTTTAATTAAGTCTGGGGAAAGATTTTGTTTCACAATTTTACGCTCCCAGGCATGATTTATCACTTTGTGTAACCCATTCTTATAAGGTACATATCCGGTCAGTGGATCGCAATCAATGGATACAACCTCCAATATCGTTTGAAATTGATATCAAGGAGTATCCGAACCTACATTTAATTGACTCTTTGATGCCCTGCGAAAGAAGAAATTCAATAAAAAAAGTAAAATGAAAATATTTGAGCTAGTAGAGTTTTCTGTAGGTAGTATAAATTTCATTGCATTTTTAACTAAGGCCATTTGTTATGAAAACCACGGAAAATCAATTTATTTTCTGAAAGAAAATCTATGACGAACACGCGAAACACTGATACCAACTGCAACATTAATGTTAAGAGCCCCGAGAAGACTTCTAAATTAATAAAACGATACATATTCATCATCTTATTTTTGCCTCCAATTAGGTTTTCTCCAAGAGCCTATCCTAAACCCCTTCTTATTATCACAGTAATTGATATTGTTCCAGTTGCTCATAAATCAAATTGGCTACTTTTTTCCAATAATTATTAAATATTATATTAAATATAAAGAAGAAAGAAAATTGCGAGCACCTACAAAATTCGTAATTTTTCACCAATATTTGTGACTTGTAAGGTACCAAGTCTTCAAATTTTCTTTCAAAGGCTCATCAAAGGAGTCATAGTTCGAAACAAGATGTCAAATGGTTTCAAGCTTCTTTCTCTTGTTGACACAAGCATTGTTTGGTAAGTAGTTAATTCAGAAGGCCTATGCTGTTGAGACTCTTACATACAAATCTGTTCTATTTATAAAGATTTTCAGTTCCCAATAAAGCCTTAAATTTTCCACAAAAACTGCCAAGAAGTTAACCGTCTCCCACAAAAAATTTATGTGTTAAGAAAAAGACGCAATAGCACAACACAGGACAATATCGGCCTCTACACAGCAGTCAGTAAACCTTTTCGACATTAGAATGGAAATTTCAAATAATTTTATTTAACAAAAATCCTTAAATTAAATACTTCTAAACATTTAGAGTAAAGCAGACAATTCTCAGGGAATCGAGAGGAAAGATGCTAAACCACAACATCGCATGCCTGTGATACATATTTTTAAGGCTACTAACGGGAGGAACAACAAAAAAATTAGGAGAACCTTTTCTATAATCTACGTTTCAATTCTCACCTTTTCAGAATATTCTCTTTCTGTTAAGTTTTTTTACTCCATCGATTTGTCTCATGTCTTTTGCTGCACTTGTACAAAATATCTTTATGATATGGAATCGAACATCGAATGGCGATTTGTTTAAAAAATAGACTTTAAATGGACTCTATTTGCTAATACGCTTACTAGTATACATAGAAAGAAAATTTAGAGTCAAAATTAATTTCTATGAGTAACTCAATTGTAAATCAATGCCGAATTCCTGAATCAAATCCAGAATCAGAATTAAAACAAAACGGAGAAAATAAATCACAAATAGAAAAATACTTTATATAAATACGTCATATTTTAGGAATGCAGATAATATGATACCTTGAAATCTCTTCGCTAATTTGAAGATATCAAATGTGCTATGAGCAGAGCTCGAATAAACCGCATATAGATACTATATTCTACAGATTCTAGACACTAGAAATCATTCGCTCTCCTTAAGTGATTTACATGCTCCTTGTGATAATCCTTCTGCTGAAGACGTTTACCTTCATGAAAGTAATACAAGTTGTCACATTGGACTTAGTTAGGAAATTGCTATTTTGGAAGTTTTACACGAAACTGGTAAAATTTTAAAATGAATTAGAGATAGAATAGATCCTATTCTTCAATAATCAGAACCCTGGATGAACTTCTTAATTATCCCGTAAGCAAACAAAGCTATCATTATTGGCTGAATTATATAATTTAATGCATATCAATAAATGCTTAATTTACATATTACGACAATTAATATTTTTTCAGTTTGGGATGTGAATTCATTTACGCACGGAGTGTCGGGCTCCTAGTCTGGACTACCCATTAAATACCTCCCCTGTCAACCTGTCAAGCCGTCTGGTGGCTTCAAGTAGGGGAGTACATCTTTAGCGGGAAGAGAGGGAGGCAGAGGAATCACCAGAGAACTGATCTCCCAACCCCGACGCATTCGGTTGTTGTGAAACCATTTTCAGGACTGCCCAAACATAATGTGCCACATGGTTCCATTTGTCAATCGATCCAAACATCATCCTCCTGTTCTGGACAAAATATACAATCGGAGGTTGGTGATTTACAGATCTTGTGCAAGTAAGACTGAAAACACCCACAACCCGCTCAATAGCAGGATCAGGTAGAAGTCAATCTCAACATGCCCTCGGTTTAACCGGGGTCTCAAATCTGGGATAATCCGCACCGTCTATATTCTCTTCATGCAAATCACCCAAGACTGCTACAAATCGTTGAGTGAGACTTGTCTCTCGGGCAATTGTTTACCTTGAATATTCGTTTCAGCCTTCTCTACTGTTGCCCTGATTTGCTTAGAAAACTCTGCCCTGATTTGCTTAGAGAAACTCATCTTCGAGTTGGTCAGTAGCCCCAGGTACTTCACCGCTGGCTTCGATTCAACTAGTATGTCGCCAACACTGAAGGAATTCTTATCTTTATCAAGATGACCACTTCAATATTCTCCAACGCTAAACTGAACTCGCAAGTGATCATCCAGGACCTCACTCGGCGCATTAGCCTACCTCGTCTAAGTTGCGCTTGCTTAACATCGCGTCCAGCAACTAAAGCAGCAACATCACCCGCGAAACCGATCGAGCGCGACTCATCTCGCATCTTTAGTCTCAACAGTCTCCATCGTAAGACACGTTCCGCAATTCCGGACTAAGAAAAGATAACTGGGGAACACCCGATTGGATACGCTGATTGCCCTGTGTCGTGTCATATGGCAAGCTTCGTTCCTTGAAGTTCCTAGAAGTCGCATAAGATATTCCGGAACATGAAAAGAGTTTTTAAAGTATCCAGAATATCTACCCATCTAGCGAAGTTGAATGCGTTCTTAATATCGAGTGTCACCAAAATAACGATAGCTGCGGCTGTATGCCTCTGCCTTTTGGACTGCTCTCCCAACTTCTGCAATAGCATCAAAGGTGGAGCGACCTGCTCTAAAACTGCCAAGGAGATAGGTCCCCCCGGCAAGAATCGCTTCAATGAGTCTTCTCCTTGATGAGTTTCTCCAGCCCAAGATCACAATCAATAGCTGGAACAGACTTAATTGCACAAGAATAAAGCATTAGTCGTACCCAAGCATAACTCATTTCAGGATTAATTTTGCTTGGCTTGTATTCACTAACGCTCATAACCTGCACATGAAACGTCCGTCGTTGATAATTATATTGCCTCAAGAAAGTGCAGGAAGTATTAACCTAAAAACCAAGTTTATTCTTACTGGCTCCTTACACAGTACTTAACTTTCAATTTTGGCCAATTTGATGGGAAGAAAAGGACTTGATGAAAAGTGTTGCGGGAAAGATTAGAGTAATGAGGGAGGCTGAGCTGATGTTTGCTGAAACTATTCACTCAGGACAACCATGCTTTATTTCTGCAAAACTTGAGGGTTCACATTTTTTTGTAGTTGAAACAATAAGGCGAGAGAATTTGTGTTAAAAAGCTCATTGATAAAAAATATTAAGAAGATGAATTCACGCTGATATTAGGGGAGAACGATTCCCTGCATTGACTGCAAGATAAATTGTCTATTTCTTTATACTCTTCGAGGTAGAATAACATAAAATGGGTTTGCTTTATGCTTCACAAAGGAAGCGCCAATGGGATTTTCTTGGTTCCTAAGATAGGCTCTGCCACTTATCCCCGGCATAGTCTTCCGCCGATGTTAGTATCGAGTCGAATCTCGTGATTTATATCCACTGGCCAGGATCTTCCTATCAAGTTCCTTTTTTGATATCTAAGAGTCGTATGCTGTAAGTAAGTACCCGAATGAGGTCCCTGTATTTTTCTTATTTTGAAAACTTCAGGCTGTTTGAAAACACCTTTTGGGAAGACTTTAAGTTCTCTTCTATACGTATAAAGCTCGTATAACTCATTGTTGCATCCATTTCACCATGTATATCCGTCTCGTTTTATTTCGATAATTTATCTGAGAACCATCTTTTTGAAATGTGTTTGAAGTTGGTTGCAGCCGTAATGGAATCATTATTTCAAAGGTAACCAAGTAGGAAGTAACTAAGCTTTTCAATGTTTTTTTTTTTGTTGATAATTTGACGTAAAGTTTTTGGCAAATTTAAAACGTTTTTTTGAGTTTTTCGCTCTCTATAAGGTTTTCAGTGAAAAGATTTGACAGCGTTGCGTTTGCAAAGATGCAAACTTGAATCGGCTACGTTTTAGCTGTGTCGATTTCAAGGCGATTGAGATGTAGTCGTACTGAAGGAAGATCTCTTATTCAATTGTCACATGCTGTTTCAATTCAAATCGTTACGAAGATAATAGGGATGTAACCAGCATTCCAAAGAAAAACAAGAGAATTCTTTTTGGGGTAAGAATTCTGTTGCCGAATTATGTTGCCGTAAAGGACTGCAATTAAACGTTACTAGGGTGCAAACAATTCAAATTAGTCGCCATAGTGTACAATCATTTAAGTTAAAATATCCGAAGAAATTAAACAATAAACAAATATGAAACCGTTGCGTTTGTAACAATGCAAACTTCAAATACTGTTTTTAATGGATATAGATGGCACAGTAATGATGTTTTCCGGGCTTTTTGGAAGTAACTATTATTGAAGAATTGATTAGAAATGGCATGAAGTGGTGTCTTTATGTCCTTAAGCATATAATTAATAATTTATATTATTATTACATCAAATTATTAATATTTGATGTACATTCAGGCCCATAGAATTTTTTTAAGGAAAGCGAATAGCGAACCACACGACAAAGAACCGACAAAAATATTTTTAATAGATTAACTCATGGTTCTGCAATTCTTATAAAAATGTAGGAACTTTCGTGAACTTTGTGAATTCGAGGATCGTTTACTTCACAATGGTCTTTAAGCTTTGATTCGAAGACATGTTTCTAGTACGGCATGCTATAATATTGCAAGGCTGAGTTTATTTACGCTCCCTTTGAACAAATCTGTATCTATTGTTCGTTTAAACGACTTTGGTCTCCTTTCTTGGATAACTTTGCAATACGTCACCTTCTTACCGAAATAAAATGCTATAAAACGAGGGCGAAGATTTTAACGATGAATGCAAAGTGCGATCTTTTATTCATTTCCACGCTCTATTTTCCATTTTATCTGAAGAGATGATATGAAATATAAAGAAAGTATATTTTCATCAAAATAGATGAAAAGGAAGTGGATACTTCTCTGGAAGGTTCTTTAATGGCGGTGTGGATATTATGAGAACCTTCTTTTTAAATATGGTTTTTTGACCCGAACTCAATATTTAATATTTCTCCTTTAATTGAAGAAGAATTATTAAATATTTATTTTAATATCTAATAATTCTTCTTCAATTCAAATTAATTGTTTAATTTCTTTATGTTTACGTTATATTTCATTATGGTAAACAATGCGCAAAGCCAGCTGATATGCACTGATGAAGGATGCGGCTAGTGTCGAAGTTTCTTCCACATTTACTAACAAAAAGAAGAAGCAGGAGAAGAAACAAAATGGCGAAAATTATTGTTCTTGTATGCAAAAATCAGCTCCTTACATGTTTTTTTACAAAATGCTTCAAAAGTGTGGGCAATAATCCTAAGGATTCTAAGAATCATACTCTCTAAGGATCTATCACAAATATCTAATTAAAATATTCTGGAAACAAATAATTGGTACATTTTTTCTATGTCGATTTAATATGTTCCGATTTTTAATGACTAATGGTTATTACTGGCCATTACTTGGACTAGAATCTTTCCGAAAATAATTTCCGGTATTTAAATATGAGCAGACATTCCCATTGTATAAAAGTAATCATTCAACTTAGAAAACAATTCAAAGGAGTTCGAATCAATTGAATTATTTCTATCATGATTGTCCTCTTTTCGATAAGTAGGCTTCGAATGCTGATGATTTAACGAACACAGAACAACACAAGAGACAGTGGTATGTGGGCATCCAGATAGCACCCTTAAAAAAGCGACTTTGTTTTGAAAGGAGCTTGAAAACGTAATCATAGTGTGAAGGGGATAGTTTCTGAGCAATGTTTCTTTCGGATCAATGTTGCTTTCTGACTAATGTTTCTTTCTAACTAATACAGCTCCCTGACCGGTAATTAGAGGTGCCACATGCTTCTTCATGCGAAATTGGGCCTTCAATTTATACTTGCTTCTCTATAACGAATACCTATATCCTTGATGATTGGTGTTTACACGTCTTTTAAAACTTGAACTACAAATATTTCAGTGCAACCACAAATTTCGTAGTTATAAATGATCATAAAGCATCAGCCGAAACACACAAAAGTAACTTTGCCTCCAGGACATTCTCACGTTTTAACTGGGAGAATTTAGCACATGAAATGTTGTAATGTGTAGTGATCAAAATGTTCCTTACTTTTTTTCTGTTTAAAGATAGAGTTTTTATCTGTGATATAAAATACAAAAAAAATGTTTATTGCTGTTTCGAAAATTAATTTTCAACTTCAAAAGTATTTCAAACCTTCTAAAGGTTCAATCGTATATGAAGTATTTCTCTGTTAGACATATCCATTTGACCTACTGAACAACTGAAGTGATTGTTCTTTCCACTGGAAAGGTTAATTCAATTTTGAGCAACAAGTCCAAACCGTGTGTGAACCGCTCCACAAAAAATGTAATATTTTCAATTTTTTGACCATCTGGGTCAACAACGCCTAAAGTCAAAAAGTTATTCTTCAACATAAAATTTAACAAAAATACTACATGCTTCAACCTCTTTAGTTTCCACCACAATGAAGACAATGAATATGAACGTTGATTCATTCGCTCAATTGGATCAATTCTGTCTGCATTCAAACTGAAAGTCTTCAAGAACAAGCAATCAATATTAAAACATGATTAGAACATCTTTTCAAAGAACCAAGTTTTTTAAGGCGAACAAATTGCCTTTTTGTTTGCCTTAAGAATTATGGCTATTTCTTAATTCAATGTTCACATCTCGACATCCTATCATCTTTAGATAGTGCCCGATTTTCCAATCGTTCAGAGTACGCCCTCAAAGGTTGTTAAATATTTTTGTTGAGTTGCGGTTTCGTTATGTTGGTCCAGAAATGAGCTCGTTCTTTCAATATATATACATCGATGTAAGTATCTCAGTCATGTACGTACTTACATCTTGTATCATCGATTTTGTATTAGATGGTCGTAATCTAAATCGCCGGCCTTAATTATAAGCCACGTATCTAATGCCTGTTGTTTTTCAAAATATTTTCTATTGTCTATTGTAGCGAATTTCTCAATCGAGTTTTTAAGTTTGTTGGGAGTCATGAAAAGTGACCGACGATAATCTATTTTTCACGTGTACTCTGCATTTGATGGCGATTCTCTACACGTACCATTTGTGGGAGATATGAAATCAAATCATGTGTGCAGTGGTCAAGTTAATCAAGAAAAAAAATTGTATTTTGCTTTAGATTAGTAACGATCCTGGTTCAATGACTAGCAGACAAGAAAAATCGCTGGTGATCGAATGGTTTACGACTTTTTTTAAGGTTGGTAGCTGTTTTCGGTAATTTTGTATTGAATCTTTATGACGGTGAAACAAAAAGAAAACAACGTGGTCACGGTCATTTTGATTCATTCTGTTGTGCAGAGAATTTATACTGTCACGATTTTTATTTGTATTCTAGCCATGAAAAATAAGTGACTTCATTGCTGGTCATGGTGGAGCGGAAAATTGGAATTTCACATTATATTAGAAATCCAATTACCTGGGAAAGCCAATTAATGTGTACCAGCATTTTGTAGGCGCGTTGTATATTGAAGTTAATTCGAGCTTAGGATATTTGCAAATATAATTTGTTCTGAACAAATGAAATGTCTTGAAATGTCGGTATTTTTAAAGTTTTTATAAAATAGTCTTAGTCGAAAATTTAGGGTAAATTTCGGTTACGAAACATGTTTTGTAAACGATCATATGATTAAAATTTATTGAAACAAATTTAAACAGTAAGATGTCCATATATGTTACGGACTGATGCAGTCACATAGTACAGCGGATTAATATCTAATCCATAACAATGGAATCTCATCCACGGTTTTCATTGTAAATTCACGCGAAATTTCGACTCAGATTCCTCTGGAATCCAAGAATAACCAAAATTCTTCGCGAATTCAAAAATAACTTAAGGGCGATAATAATAGTCCAATAATGGAATTTCACCACTAAACGTACCCGAAAATAGTATTGGGTCTGAATCATTCACTGGGCCTTAAATACCATTCTGAAGCTTTCTGCCAAAAGTACACCAGGATCATACAATAAGACACGCTTACGTGAATCAAACCGAAAAATTAGATCATACCTTCCTAATTATTAGCTTCAAGAATAACTAGGACTATTTTACTCTTTATGTGTACATAATGTATCCAATTCAAGTCTTCACTGCGAGAAAAAACGGATACGACGGATCATACAAATTAAACGTTGGTATAGAGCATATTATCATGCGCGGAACATTGGCAACCCTCTACATATAAGACTTCTAGAAAATTCTCAAGTAACAAATTTTTTAATTTAGAAAAAAAGCTTTCAATATTTGCACGCAAAATTAGAAAATTTTACCTTAATATACAGTAGAGATTTTAAAATTCAAAGTGGCATTTGTATTTTTGTGAGATGTTTTCGATTACCATTGGTGGTCAAATGAGAGTTGAGGGAAGGTTGCACAAATTAAATACCTTTTAAAATATTTTCGGTTGCATAGCTATAACTTAATGTCAGTTAAAATGTTATGAAAACAAACATTTCTTTACCAAGTTATGTCTGAAGGATTAGTATAGTAAGTACTTTTCAACCAATTAAATTCGCCGACGCACGTCGGTTCCATCTAGCTCAAAACTGGGAACTATGATACTTACACAATTTTCATATCATTCAACGTTGGAGAAGAAAAAAAACACCAAACAAAAGACTTAAGACAGTAACCCGATTTCTTATCTCTCCTCAATAGATTATAATAAAACGCTTACCAGAATACAAATCAAGGGAAATCCAGACAAATATTTGCTCACGGCTTATTCAAAAACGTTTCTTCTACACAACGTAGGTGTTGTGTTAACCTTTCATACGTACCATTTAAATTTATGCACACAACAACCCACACGATAGTGTAACAAATTACCTGAATTTTACATATCCCAACTTCGCTTCATAGAAAAGAAATTGTGTTTAGTGACTGTCAGATCTTCTTTCTAATCCAATCAACTGCATTCCAAAAATATATCCACCACGAGTTTTGTATAACTATTTATTTTCTCGATCGACGATTAAATTTAATTTAAAGCACCAAACAAATGCGGGTAGACACAATATGAATTGCAATAAAAATTTTATGCGAAATACCACCGATAAACACTTATTTTATTATCGATTTTTAAATACCTCAGAAATATATTCTGATTTGAGCACTTGCAGAAGCACAACCGTATTTTAGTTTGATTTTGAAATTTAAATAAATCTGTTAGTGTGAGTGCAATCGACACGATCAACTCAGATAATAATTATGTTTGATAAACAGGATTAAATCGATTAAGTCATTATATCACCGATGCACTTCATCAAACTAGCAATTTTAACAAAACTTAGTACCAGCACAACAAGAAACCAAGACCGATATCCATATGAATATCGAAAGAACTTCCTGCACAAACGCACTTGCAAAGAAATTCGTTAATTTCCAATTGGATAAACATATCAAACAAAATATTGATCTGAAAACAAAAAATTCACAAACGAACAAAAAGTCGGCGCACGGTGCGATCAATGTTGCGGAGTCACAAATCCACGGTTGCTACCACTCTTGTTTGTTCTTGGGAAGCTGAAAAACCGGTGTTCGCGGCAACATAATCATAACGCGGCCATCTTACGTTTTTCCAATAGTTACGAGCGAGTATTCTCAAGTACTCCTGCCTGCACTTTTCACCTTCTGCGTAACAAACCCATAAACAGGATGGGATCGCAAAAGAAGAACGCCCGGCTGTTGAATTACATTGATCGAACCTACAAGTACTTGGATCTTACTTTTTAATGACGACACGTATCCGTTTCTCGCAGCAGACATTAACTCAACTCAAACTTGTAGAGCTGAAAATTCTTCTTCGCTGCACAAATCCACGTACCTTTTGGCGTCAACGACAGTTTCCCGAAAATTCTGCCCACGTACTACGTATCGCGACGCAACACATTTGTCCTCCACGAACAAGATTTTACACTCGACTGAGACGGAGTCATCGTTTATTCAATTGATCAGGTAACATTTGTTTACCTGTCCGCGGTTCGTTGCGCTCACCTGGTAGATGTTGTGCATATGTGAGTGAATAAACAGGTGAGAGAAGGTCGCGAAACCCCACAAAGTCTCGAAGAAATTCTCTTACGATACCCGAAGTTTGTTAACATGTTCTCTTTTACTTTTGCAGTTTTAGCAAATATTAATCAGGAATGGGATAATATTAAGAGACTATCAACATATGAATACGGTCAGTGCAGAATTTGTGATAAATTTTTTTTATGGATATTTTTTATTGGATACCTTTAAAATTTGTGGTAATATAATAAAAATATTATACACCGCGTAACAGCAAAAGATTCGAGACAGGCGCCCGAAAAGCAAGGAGGCACGAAACACAGCACAATACGAAAGGAGACCAGGCGCAAGCAGCGCAGGGATGCTCTGCTGATCAAGGTCCTCAAGGAAATCTGGCCAAAAAAAACCCGAAAAAAACGGTGTCTATATACGAACGGTAAGAGTGACCTAATTAGGCGGTCTCCTCGTAAAACTCTCTAAAAAGCTGTTATCTCGACGTTACATGGCCTCTTTGGAAATAAGACACCTTGACTGCATTGCGGATGCCAAAGAAGTAGAAGATTCCATTAGGCAAATTCTTCCTACGGCAGAGAACTTTAGGGTAAGGCTAACGCCTACCAATCATAGAGGGCAAAGGGTGGCAATAATAGACATCCCAGAGAAAGACGCTGTGCAACTTCTGGCCGAGGATAAAATTTAAGTCAGCGGGGTTGTGTGCAGGATACGTCGAAGGGTAGTCCTAACTCGATGCTACAAGTGCCGTAGCTTCGGACACATCTCCTTGAACTGCAAGGGGCCAGAATCAAACTGTGCTACAAGTGTGGCACTTCCGGCCATAAGGCGAAAGACTGCCCAAACGAACCCAGTCGCATCTTGTGCAAAGATAAGGGACGGACGTCTGAAGATCTAGTTCATATTCCAGAAAGTGGTAGGCACCAGGAGTTCAAAGAGGAACTAAGCAAGGAGAGCAAAGACACGAGGTCCTGCAGATCAACGTACACCGTAGCTCAACCGCACAAGATTTACTAGACCAGGTTGCGAGGGAGAAAAAGTCGGTTTGTTGCTGATATCTGAGCAACACCACAACAAGGAGGAGGCTGGATGGTATTGTGATCGATCCGGCACCGCCGCCATCTGGGTACGTGATAGGAATCTACCCACAGCTCGGACTTGCTCCAGCGGAAATGGCTTTGTGCTCATTGGGAGCGCGGATTTGACATTCATGAGCGTCTATTTCACGCTGAATGAGTCAATTTCATGTTTTCATGGCTCGATGAACTGGAGGAAGCTGTCTCGAGCACGGAAGGCCGAATCCTTGTTGGCAGTGACTTTAATGCCAAGGCGATAGAATGAGGAATACCACCTCCATACCCAAGAGGAAAAGGAGGAAGCTAGGCTAGGAGGCAACTTGTCATCATCAACGTTGGGAACACACCAACTTTTTGACGGGGAGGCTGCTTGGGAACTATTCCCAACCCAACCCTCAACTGTAGGTTGGAATATTTCTAAAATAGATGTCGACGCGTTCGCTGCAGTTCTTATGCTAGGTGAAACTATGACGGCAATGGGGGAGCCTCAGTTGAAAACATGGTGAACTCCACCATGAGGCTCATCAAGAATGCGTGCAACTGCTCAATACCCAGGAGACACAGACACCGCCTCGAAGCCCAACGTTTAAGAAATCGAGACGAGTCACATTTCCGATCGCTGGCATACAGTTGGTCTAGAAGACTCCTCCGTAGGTAGATTAACGAAAGCAAGGCTCGCTGCAGGCACAACCTCGTTGAGGACATCGATAGTGACCCGTGGGCCTGGGTTACAAGCTTGTCATGCGGGAAATAGGAGTTGCAAGGAGGCCCTGTGTCCTTGAAGTGGAAAAATGGACTAGATTGTTCGAGCGCTTTTCCCTATACATCCTGTTCGTCCCGATAATGCAGATGTTGAGCTGCAGATGAAGGAGCTTTGCGGGTAACGGCTGCATATCGCTCCGTCTCTGAACCTGCAGTGCTGGTAATCTCGAGGGTGGTCCCTATTAAATTGATTGTCCAAGGGAAAGAAGCCCATATAAAGAAGAGATCTAATTCCACATTACACAGAGATACAAGATAATAAAATAAGAGCGAGCCTCCCTATGTTATCTAAGTTCAATCGGCTCAAAAATTGTTTTGAAATAGTTCGACATAGAAGTTTCTTGGACTAGCTACAGCCACTGCCTTAAATCTCAACTAGCAAATGAAAAAGACCTATTAACTAAAATGAATGACAAAATGAAACACGTCGGAAAAACCACAAGACTAATAAAGGTAAGTTTCAAGGACCACATCAGAGAAGGGTTATATCCAATAAGAAATTAGAATTATATAATCAGAACATCAATCGCGGCTCATATCGTCGAGCAAGGACATAATATCGAATGGGACAACGTAGAAGCTGTGAAGCAGGTGGGAAGAATCTTGAAGCTGGATGCATGGTATAATTTGGAGATGATGAAGGTTCCCGCGAATTAACGCCCTAAATGAAGATACAGCGAACTGCCCGTCAAATATGATAAAACTGATAAGTAAGTCAAGGAGGTAATAGTGTAGATTGAAAATTTATAATTTTCATAATTTCCACCTGCTGCCTTATTACAAAGGAAGCTATTAATTTTAAAATGAACACTATCTTGGTTTCCAATGCATATTGGAAACGCTACATGTCCGGCAATAGTAAAACCGTAGTTACGGTGTTCAAAGGACCTTGTTCTGTAGCTTTGTTTTTTTTTTTTGGTCTGATATTATTCGAACAAAAATGCATGAAAATTTCAAGATATATAAATCACAGATCTCAAATTTTCATGGAATTCGATTTTGTTTAATGGAAATTAATTCAATGAAATTTAATGGAATCTTCAACCCAAAAAATCAGTGAAAATGAGCCTTATAATCCTGCCTTTCTCCTTATTCTCACCAGATAAGAAATTTCGCTTAAACTATTTACAATATGGCTCGTCACTGATAAACTCTCTGAAGTGAATTTAATCGATTTATCCTAAATATTGCTGATCCTTTCAATTTTTCTATATTTCTAATCCTCTTAGACTCCAGATTATTTACTGACGTTATTTCATCGACCGATATTCCGTGCCCTATATTGCTGATCTGTCTGCTTTCGCTTGTTTGAAATTGTTCTGCTTATCTTCCTTCCTTCTTGTCGCTTCCTTTTGATGCTTTTGAACTCTGACTCTGAATTCTTGAATCTCCTTGCACATCTAATGTAAGCCATCTGGCTTATGATTGATATGTAACTTGTTAACTTTAACGATCTTTGTAAATCCAACGTTGGGAACACACCAACTTTTTGACGGGGAGGCTGCTTGGGAACTATTCCCAACCCAACCCTCAACTGTAGGTTGGAATATTTCTAAAATAGATGTCGACGCGTTCGCTGCAGTTCTTATGCTAGGTGAAACTATGACGGCAATGGGGGAGCCTCAGTTGAAAACATGGTGAACTCCACCATGAGGCTCATCAAGAATGCGTGCAACTGCTCAATACCCAGGAGACACAGACACCGCCTCGAAGCCCAACGTTTAAGAAATCGAGACGAGTCACATTTCCGATCGCTGGCATACAGTTGGTCTAGAAGACTCCTCCGTAGGTAGATTAACGAAAGCAAGGCTCGCTGCAGGCACAACCTCGTTGAGGGCATCGATAGTGACCCGTGGGCCTGGGTTACAAGCTTGTCATGCCGGAAATAGGAGTTGCAAGGAGGCCCTGTGTCCTTGAAGTGGAAAAATGGACTAGATTGTTCGAGCGCTTTTCCCTATACATCCTGTTCGTCCCGATAATGCAGATGTTGAATGTCCTAGAGAAAGCCAACTTTTTAGCGCCATCAAGCTGGATAATGAGGTGAAATCTGCGGATGTGATACAGCTTGCACATCAACTTTGCCCTGACAAGCTGCTCACCACTTTCAATGCCTGTCTGCAGCAGTGCGCGTTTCCAAATTGCTGAAAAGAGGCGAGGCTCGTGCTGATCCAAAAGGGGAAGGGGAACGCGGAGCAATCATCTTCATGTTGCTCCTATGTATGTTGAACGCCACTGGGAAGGTGCTCGAGAGGCTCATTAGAGAAAAACTTGGAGAGACCATCCGAACTATCGGGGATCTGTCTCCTCAGCAGTACGGCTTCAGGGCTGGTCGGTCCACGATCGGTACAATAGCAGAGATAGTTAATGCGATCAAGCAGGCAGAAGCCCACAATCACCACTCGAGACGAATAGCACTGCTCATAACAGTCGATGTGAGAAATGCCTTCAATTCTGCTAGATGGACAGATATTCTTCGTGTTTTGGAATATTTTAGGATGCCAAGGTATCTGACGCGGATATTGAAAGACTATCTCAAAAACTGGAAACTCATCTATGACACATTGGGAGGCCGGGGAAGAATTGATTTGACATCAGGGGTGGCGCAAGGTTCCGTTCTGGGCCCGGACCTCTGGAATGTCTCGTACGATGAGCTCTTGAGGTTGCAGTTACCGGGGGACTCACGCCTGGTTGGCTACGCAGATGACGTAGCAGTACTAGTCGCCGGACGTACTGTCGGACAGGCGTAACTCAAACTGGGTGCGGTAATACGTCGAGTGAGCGAGTGGATGACAGACCGTGGCCTTAGCCTAGCGCTGGAAAAGACCAAGGTCGTGTTATATTCGTTCGGGTGGGTGAAATGATCATCGAGTCAAAAGAATCAATCCGATACCTTGGCTTGGTGATTGACTCGAAGATGAGTTTTTTCGAGCAGGTTCGAGCGTAAGCGGATAAGGCTTCTGTATCGAAGAGTTTCGGCTCTCAGTCGCCTTATGGCCAACACGCGGGGACCAACCTCGAGCAAAAGACGTCTACTGATGAGTGCAATGGAGTCAGTGCTCTTATATGGCTTCGAGTTCTGGGCTGACGCTCTTAGTAAAGAGACGCACCGAAGGCATCTGGCACAGGTGCAGAGGCAAGGAGCTTTGCGGGTAACGGCTGCATATCGCTCCGTCTCTGAACCTGCAGTGCTGGTAATCTCGAGGGTGGTCCCTATTAAATTGATTGTCCAAGGGAAAGAAGCCCATATAAAGAAGAGATCTAATTCCACATTACACAGAGATACAAGATAATAAAATAAGAGCGAGCCTCCCTATGTTATCTAAGTTCAATCGGCTCAAAAATTGTTTTGAAATAGTTCGACATAGAAGTTTCTTGGACTAGCTACAGCCACTGCCTTAAATCTCAACTAGCAAATGAAAAAGACCTATTAACTAAAATGAATGACAAAATGAAACACGTCGGAAAAACCACAAGACTAATAAAGGTAAGTTTCAAGGACCACATCAGAGAAGGGTTATATCCAATAAGAAATTAGAATTATATAATCAGAACATCAATCGCGGCTCATATCGTCGAGCAAGGACATAATATCGAATGGGACAACGTAGAAGCTGTGAAGCAGGTGGGAAGAATCTTGAAGCTGGATGCATGGTATAATTTCTAGATGATGAAGGTTCCCGCGAATTAACGCCCTAAATGAAGATACAGCGAACTGCCCGTCAAATATGATAAAACTGATAAGTAAGTCAAGGAGGTAATAGTGTAGATTGAAAATTTATAATTTTCATAATTTCCACCTGCTGCCTTATTACAAAGGAAGCTATTAATTTTAAAATGAACACTATCTTGGTTTCCAATGCATATTGGAAACGCTACATGTCCGGTAATAGTAAAACCGTAGTTACGGTGTTCAAAGGACCTTGTTCTGTAGCTTTGTTTTTTTTTTTGGTCTGATATTATTCGAACAAAAATGCATGAAAATTTCAAGATATATAAATCACAGATCTCAAATTTTCATGGAATTCGATTTTGTTTAATGGAAATTAATTCAATGAAATTTAATGGAATCTTCAACCCAAAAAATCAGTGAAAATGAGCCTTATAATCCTGCCTTTCTCCTTATTCTCACCAGATAAGAAATTTCGCTTAAACTATTTACAATATGGCTCGTCACTGATAAACTCTCTGAAGTGAATTTAATCGATTTATCCTAAATATTGCTGATCCTTTCAATTTTTCTATATTTCTAATCCTCTTAGGCTCCAGATTATTTACTGACGTTATTTCATCGACCGATATTCCGTGCCCTATATTGCTGATCTGTCTGCTTTCGCTTGTTTGAAATTGTTCTGCTTATCTTCCTTCCTTCTTGTCGCTTCCTTTTGATGCTTTTGAACTCTGACTCTGAATTCTTGAATCTCCTTGCACATCTGATGTAAGCCATCTGGCTTATGATTGATATGTAACTTGTTAACTTTAACGATCTTTGTAGATCCAAGGAAATCTTTGTGAAGGCTTTTAATCCTGGACTTAATGAGTTGTAAAGTAATGCATAATAAGAGGCTCTTTTTAATTATGATGTAATTCTTTCATGGTGATTCTGATTCGATTCATGGAACATTCTAATAGGTTACTCTCTAGGTCCCGGTTGTCTTGTGTTATTCTTGTTTGTGTTGTCTTTGCTTAGTCTTTCTAAATTACTCCACACTCCTTAAAATTGTTTATGGATTGAAATCATTTGAACTTGCAATTTATATAATTCACTGTGTTTTTGTGCCTTCGTCGGTGTTATAATGTCAATTAGCCCAATATCAAGAGCGATCAAAACTGATGGATGCTTATAATTAAGACGAAAAATTGATTCAAAATTGATGAATTGATTATTATTGTATTTATTAAAATATGCGAAGATATCCGAAATAAATTTTTGCTTGTGACTCGAACTCGAAATGTTTTGATCGTCGACTCGCACTTTGCCAAAGTGACCACAAATATTATGGATCAAAAGGCTGTTCTGTAGAATTATTTCAATATCTGCTCGTCACCGTTATTTTATTAAAGGGAAACAAATCCAGCAACAACTAATTAATGAATTTATGGCAAATCTGCGCACGTTTCGACTCTCGTCCTGAATCTTATACTCTCGAAGGCGTCATTCAAATCTTTAAATAATTCGCTGGCTAATCAGAAATGTTACATCTTCAATCCAGCATGTCAGCAAGTGGCTCTCAACTTAACCTGTATTTGGACGCTGATTTACATTGAACAAGCATTGTCTGTGAATAGTAAATCAATTTTTAAGCACGTGACTTCTACATTCGTACCATCAATTTTTAGTTAAAAAATACGAACAAATTAGTTCACATAGATTCTAACCAGATCATAAGGAGGGGATTCCCCATCTAATGCTATCATCGAACCACAACGGGCAGTAAACACATCACAATTTGCCAACTGGGTTGTCATTTTACTACTGTCAATGTGACATTTCCCGGCTTCTGACAAATGATAATACTCCCAAATCACAACATTTACGAGCACGTGCACAATCTGTTGCGGTTCAACTGTGAAATTAATCAACTTTATGACCTGCAATGGGTAAACATAAGGAAGGACGTAAACGTAAATTGTCTACACACAGTGCAGAAGGTGAAATTAAATCGAAAAAAACTAGTGAAGATGACACCGAAGAAGCAGCCCCGCTCAAATCTGAGGAGAATCATGAAAAAGTTGAAATGGATGATGCTGACCAAAATCCCGATGATCATGAACTTCCTGACCATCAAGACGTCGACAACAGAGGGGAACAAAAGATTGAAGAAAAGCAAATGAAATTTTCGGAGAAGTTTGATATGAAAAGTTTCAGAATGAAATTAAAAGGAGATAATTATATCACAGGTAACTTGTTTGTAGAAGAAATTCGTTTAATTTCAAGACATTTTACAACATATTATTTTCCAAATCCAACGAATAATTTTGTACTAGTCGGAATGGCAATAAAATCTCCCGTTTCGGTAGTCAGATCGTGGGCGGTGAGTGTTAAATTGAATAAATTTTAACAAGGAATTTGAGGTTACTTGTGGACTGTTATCTATAAGGAGATGTCTCTACATTCTGAGGAGCGACTTATGATTTTCATAGTTCTTTTCAAAATACAACGAATCGGGCCATCTTCCACTATTAACGTACTTGTGATCTTCGAAGCGGTTGCTTAGACAATGAGTGAACGAACGCAAGGCGAGGTTGCATATGATTTATTTTATCGTTTTTTTATGTGTTTAAACCACCGAAGCTATACCATCAGAGTACACAAAACATACTAGTCAGTGGGGAAAAGTTAAAAAAATACGGTCAGAGAATTCTAAATCGACCGCCACTTAGTGACAAGAAGTATAAGGAACGTCAACAAGGACCTTCTAAACAGAAAGAAAATTGTTATCAAATTTGAGTTAAAGACAAAAAGAAAGTGTTCAAAGTGTCAAAGTGTTCCTATTTATATGTGCATCTCGGAACCGCATTGCTAGGAAGCAAAAGACAGAATGAAGTGTCGAATCTTCATAAGAGGAAATACGATTAGCGGATATATGGAAAGTTGCAAAGCCATCTAATGTAACGCGAATTAAAAGTATTCGGGTCTGGGTCCAAATATTCTCAACCGATGGAAAATATGCCAAGTGTTTTTCTCTCTGCAGTTATCACTGAAACTGAAAAATTTTATTGCGGATAACTGACGGGTTAACTACACTGTACGCCAGGGCCGCAAGCGTCGAGAGAAAAGTTCCGACAGTTTTCAACGGTCCTAAACCTTGTACGGCAGTCGAAACGCACTTTTTCACTGATGAAAATGAGGATAGTATATGCAATAAGCTGTGCACAACCCTTCACGAGTCTTCAAGCATTTAAGCTTTTCTTGGACGTCTATTATGGAAAGAAATTTCGACTGGAATCTGCACGGGATATAGTACATTCGGTGGATATCTTTAGTAAATGAGATTCAATCGCGATCGTTGACATCTAGTGCTGATTCTGCCATTTTGTAAAGGAGACACCAATGCATATGCTGCCTCGCTTCCCATAAAAACAGAAACCAAGAAGAAGAAAAATTGAAAACTTTTCCTTGTCGAAGATAATTTGCAACACTTGAAGCAAAAGCAGATCATTATATTATTTGTATTGTCAGTCTGCTTTAGGTGCGCTGGAATTAGAGGCACAATCAACCTTAGAACGTTGACACAGAGTTCTCCCGACACACCAATCCCTCAATCATTTATTATTGTTATTCATCTTAAAAAAGAAAATGTTTATCGATCGAAGTACTGATAAATTCGGAGTTGATTGCATTTCATCGCGCCAGCTGAAATCCCTAGGGATCTATA
Organism: Stratiomys singularior; assembly: GCA_954870665.1. Lineage (NCBI taxonomy): Eukaryota > Metazoa > Arthropoda > Insecta > Diptera > Stratiomyidae > Stratiomys > Stratiomys singularior. Next base: position 21,556,129 of record OX940881.1, on the reverse strand, counting down.
TTAAGCTCAAATCTTCATAATATTTACACAATTATGTATCGAATATGTGACCTTCCCTTTTTTGGTTGTGACAAGCCAATAAGAAACTTCCCATTCAAATCCTATACTTATCACAAAAGATATGAAACTAACGCTGTAGAATATTATTCGTAATTGGAATTCAAAATAAGTGGTAAGAAAATGTAGTTGAATTTTTTATATAACGAAGAACTCATAACTAGTTACCTCATATGGCTATTAGGTTTCGTGTTGATCTAAGCATCTGAAATGAAATTGTATAGTAGCTCGATTTCATCCTTGACAGGAAACTCTCTTTCAAATTCCATATTGTATGCCACTGAAGCAAGATTTCTATATTGCTTTCATCTTTCTATTCGGTAATCTTTATATACGATGGTAATCTATGCAAATGAATAATTCGAACAACGTCGAAACATGCCTTTTCGTTTCTTATCACTTCTGAAATAAAAGTCTTACGAAACACTACAAACGCCAGAAAACAAAATCTGTTAAAAGTAAAAGTCTGTTTCGAATTTCCTGAAACATGAAATTCGGGAACAGAACGATATAATCCGTAACTGTAATGTTGCTCCATCTAGGATTTGAACAAATTAAAGAAGTTTTTAGCGATGAAGCTCATTCCTGGTTGGATGGCTCCGTCAATAAACAAAACTGTCGGATTTTGAGTGTGGAACAATCACAGCCGGTTGTCAAAAAAACTTCGCATCCAAGGAAAGTCACTGTTTAATGTGATTTCTAGGCCGGTGGAATCATTGGTCCATATGTCTTCAAAAATGCTGCTGGTAATAACATGACAGTCTATAGGGCCCCGCTATAGAGCCTTAATCAAAGACTTCCTCGTTCCGAAATTGCCGTAATGCAGAGGACCTCTGGTTTCAACAGTACGGCGACAAATTCCATCCTACTCGTGCAACCATCGAATTATTGAAAGAAGCATTTGATGAGCGCATCATTTCTCGTTTTGCTCCTGGAACTGGCCTGCAAGTTCTTAACATTTAACATTGCTTGACTCCTTCTTGTGGGAATACATCAAACCACTCGTCTACGTCGACAAACTCGAGACGCTTGACATTTTGAAAAATAACATTCGTAGCGTTATTGGCGAGGTACGGCCCCAAATATTGGTTAGATAAGTTAAAAACTGCACTTCTTGTTTGGACTTCTTCCGCGCCAGTCGTGGCGCTCACATGCATGAACTCATATTCAAATGAAAATGGCTTGAATGATCTTTCCAATAAAACCGACTTTCAACTTGGCAGTCGAAACAATTTATCCGCATTTTATTTCATTCCAAAATCTTATACCTCTAAAAATAACACCCTTTAGTTCAAATACAATAAATGGGACAATTGTCCTTTGGAATGATAACACAATCGAAATGTCAGACGTTCATTTGATTTATCTCGATGGATGTAGATTACGATCTGAAAAGTAACGGAAATCCAAAAGAAATCTTCTATAAAATTTGATCAAATTGCACTTTGCGTGTTTTGCAGTTTTTGAATAAATTTGCATTTATTTTTCTTCCTAAGGATTGGTTTAAACACGAGTTCCAGTAAAACTGAAAGCTCGCGTTCCCGCCAATTTAAAACATAGCCGTCGGACTTACTAGAGACTTACGAATGGAGTTTCCTTTCGACTCGTTCCGCAAATATCATCATTGGAAAGCCATTCAGGTATCATGGGTAGCTGGTAAGCCCCAATCGGTATGAATGGATAGGTTTACTGCTCTTTAGACAGTATTGGCTGGTAACTAGTGGCGCATTAGGACGACGCTATCCCTAAAAGCGGTTTCCATACCTGGTTTCCATATCCACCAGTACGAAACTTAAGGATCCTCAATGAAAATTCGTACCCCTGACACTGATATCAGTTTTATCGAAAGGTGTTATTTATGGACAACTGCAATATATTTGCACGTTTTAGATGCGACGTTTTCACTGCTCGTGTTTAGTTAAATCTTAAAAATTAATTGTCTTTAATAACGAAATGAATTTAATTATACTATCGAATTACTAATTTCACTGCTCAGACTGTTCAATGTGACTAAATACTTTCGCACTATTATGTCGCCAATTATGAACCACCCCTGAAAAGTTGTTCGCTTGTGGATTTTACACTGCATCTGAACCATTTTAGTGGCTGCTTTATGCGCCGTCCTGTTGCTAGTTACATAGTTCTAGTTGTGTCACATGCAACTCTGATTTTATAGGCAAGTAAGCAAATGCTGGTTTTAGAAAACTTAATATATTTGTCAATAAAATGGAAACAGTCAATACAATAACAAACTTTCGTCAATTTTGACTTAAAAATCAGTGTTCTTTGGTAATTTCGCTGCGCATGCACTATTTGATGTCGTAGTTTGCTTGACATGATTGATTGCCATAAAATTCGTGAAAGATTCCCCTGTAGGTTTTTCTTCGAATCCGGAAAAACTTCCGAAAAACTTCGAATCTACACTGCATTTTCTATATGATGAGCGCATTTTGACCACACAAACATACACGTATTGGTTTATATTAAACTTAACCAAATGAAAACTTGGGAATCGCAGCGAGATTTTATATTTGAATACCACAGAAGCTATACCGGGCAATAATTAAAATGTAATAAAATGTTCTTGTATCCTTCCAGATCTGCGGCACTTTCTACACTTACACAAACAGGGTAAACATATTATTGAAAAGTACTTGGAAAAGAAAGGAACATCGCTTGAAATAGTTGACGCATTCAAACGAGTAGATTCAACGAATACATATCAAGTGTCGTATGTAGCAGAGGTATATCGCCTCGTTGTAGAATACATTGCAACAAATAAACCCACCGAAACCGAAGTCGTTGCGGAAACCTGCCGATTCTTCATGAAAAATCATTGCAATGTTTTGCGTGTACTGTTGAAATCAGGAAATCCCGAACATCGGAAAACGGGTATTGGATTGATGACTGTCATCTCAGTTTTAGCACCTATTACCATACGATCATTGCTAAATTGTTTCGATGAGTTTAAAAGCAAAAAAGAGTTGTCTGCATGTGTTTCGCGGTCAGGAGATGAAGTCTCTGTTCGCGATGTTTTTATAAGATTCATATTATCGTTATTAGTGGACGGCACAACATTCACCATCCGAATTTTGCTCGATAAATATGAATTGATTGGTGAAACGTTTTACGGATTGGTTTACGATGATCACGAAATGGTGATTTCTGTGCTCACGGCATTCAAAAAATGTGTTTTAGAATGCCTTCTAATTTCAAAAACGAAAAAGGTTCGAATATTTGACCTGCAAACCATCGAACATATATTTATGTTGTACAGTTGGAAAGGTCCAGGCGTGTTGAATGCAATAAAACAGAAAAACAACAAAATTACCGACAAAGAACCGTTTATTGACAAAGAAAAGCAGCATATTGTGCGATTGTGTGTCAATGACTTTCTTATTTTGCTGCTTTCAAGTCGAAAATACGGAATAGCATTTGATGCAATGAAAAATTTCCGGCAGAGAAAAAATGAGACCCAGCAAGCTGCACTGGCTCGGCTTAAACAACCCCAGCAAGATCCACTGAAAAAGCAATTGGTGCTACGAATTCTTGTAGCCTGTCCGGAACTTGCCGAAGGCATGATCAGGAATCTCTGTCGCAAATTCATCAGCGATAAAGGATTCACGACCTTTAAAGGCTTAACCATGGAGAAGCAACAGGAAAAGGTGATGGAAATCTTAATATTTATTTCGGAAATTGTTGCGGAATTGACTCCTGAAGTAATGCGCGCGGGCTTGGATCAGATCACGTTATCTCACTTCACACGCTGGTTAAAAGAGATATGTTTACCACCGAAAGTGCTTGACATCGTATCCAAAAAATCTATTCTTCTGTCAAAAGAACCGAAAGTGCGGTTATTCGCGGTAAAGATTTTATCGAGATTATTCCAACAATATTGCAACTATATGATTGCCATCATTAACCGCGAGAAGTTTAAAGGAAATGATTTGAGAAAATTTCGTTTCGAAATGTTGGACTATTTGCTCTTGAATTTTCCGCGAGTCGATCAAATCTTATTGAGCTTGTTCAACTCCGTAGAGAATGTAGATATGGAGATTGTTATTGAGCACATGGATTGTACTTTTGATTTGCTTATCAGCATCTGGAAAGTGAATAAATCCTTAGTCGAGCGGATTCGAGAAGTTACTAACTACATCAGTATGTTGTATCCAATTTTGAAACAGCAAACCGACAGAAACACGATTGCAGTGCTGGTGAAAGGCATCAATTTGCTACTCACTATCAGCCCAAATGCACTTCTAAACAATAAAGAGCACAACTACCTCTTGGACAATGTTTATCGAATCTACTTGAAACATGTGGACAAAGAGCTATCAGTTGCACCAATTCTTCAGAAAAAGTTCTTGAGTACGAATGTTTTCGAAAACGGCTTGCTCGAAGTTGATATTTGGTTAGAGGCCCTGCGGATCACAGGGAAGAGCAAATCGTTCGAATTCATTGAGTTTTGCAATTTAATTGAATCGGCGCGGAATTCAGCACTCGAAAAAATAGACTACTCGACTGGCAGTACTGCGAAAGCATTATTCAGTGATATAGAACACGGAAAGACTATCAACGGATTTATGGATATTCCAACATTGAGTAGAGCGTTTGTTTGTATAACGCAAGACACAGCGAAAAACGAAAAGTACAACGAATTCTTTGAACTTGTAAGTTTGTTCCTCTTCCACTTCATTCCAGCGCCAAGAGTTGTGCTGGAAATGTACAGCAAGCAATATTCAAAGCACTACAAATACATGATGTCCTGGGTGGAAAAAGACAAGCCGAGTGTATTGAAAGCGCCAACACTGCCAGGCTTCACACAAATGTATGCATCCATATTGCAAGGCAAGTCAGATTTCTTAGATGTTTTTAAGGGATATGAAAAGATTGTTGTTGATTCAAAGGAACTGGAATTGAATAAACATCTGCAACGTCAAAGTTATGTGATGGTGCTCATCTATCAAATTTGTTTCGTCACATCACAGCTAGCTGGGAAGCAAAACTTGGAGCAGATTCAAGCAAATGCTGCTTTGCATTTCTTAACGCATCTTTTGTACATACTTCACAATGACTTGGACAACGCAAAAGAAGAAATCGAGGAACTGAATGAAAAAGAGAAAGATGAAACCAAAATTCCATACATCCAACATGCGCTGAAATTCATTTACTGTCGTTATTTGCCGCTGTTACAAGCCTTCAATGTATTTGGAACTGAAGTTTCCGATAAAAACTTCATGAAGTTTATGTGCGACACGACTGAAGTTGCGAGTAAGTTCAAACTCAACGATTTCAAAAGCATGACAATAAACTATCGGAGCAAAATTGTGACTCAAATTATTGCAACTATTGAAGAAACGTTAAAAACCAACGTGGTTCCATCGTCTGAATCCGTCATAGATTTGCTTCAAACATTTCAAATGTCTGATGAAAATTGCTTCCAGCTTCTTACGAGCATATCACGACTGAAAGTGAAGCATTTCATTGTTGACTCGCATAACCGCTCGATGTACTTTGACATTCTTGTTTTTATATTCAACCGTTTGGCTGAGCTGAAAAAAATCGCGCAAAACGAAGCGATTGTCTCGAAAATTGGAACTATGTACGTTAAATTGCTAACGCGCGTGAAAGTTGAATTTAGCGTGGAAAAGTTAGAAGAATCTTTTTATAATTTCTTGCGAGTGTCAAATCAATGCATTGAACTTATTTCGAAGGAAGTTTTTCTTGCAATTTTCGAAAATATAAGAGTGTCGAAAAGCACCGTCAAGTTCGCATGTTTACTCGCTGAACGCCGTGAAGATTTAAGACAAGAATTTGTCAAGATCCTTCCAAAACAGCTATCCAAGAAAGAACTAGTATATCCACTACTGAATGTTCTCATTCTCTCCGGGTTCGATATAGACGTTAACCTATTGCAGGAAGTATACAAGGAATACAAAAGCGGTATAATGAAAACCATTGAAAAGCCTCAGAAAGCTGCTGTTATTTACAAGGAAAACATTGAAGTGTCGATATATCTGATAGAAAAATGCATGCCAAACGCTGACTTCCATAAGAAGACTTTAAAGACCGATTCGGTGGAAATTTTCCAGTTACAATTGCTTGAGGCAATCCACAGGAAAGAAATGCTTCATTACAAAGATGACTCGAACACATTGGCGAGGATTTTTGTAAACTACATCAACAGCCTCATCCAATATTTTCATATACTTATAAAACGTGACCCGATAGAAGCATTTAAGATGACATCCATTTGTTACTCGCTCTACAACTGGATAGAAGGCTACTCTAACGTCGAATACGACGCAAGTTTGATAGTCGATGCAGCTCAGTGGTCCAATTTTTGCAAATATTGCTTGAAATTTGGTATGCGAGCTGTCGAGGAGAATGGACAAGAAATCATAGGAAGTGAAGACACCACAAATAGCTTATTCATAAAGCTACTCGCGTACCTTTTTGACAAGTTTTACGACAATAACACAAACCCAACACAGGCCAGTACGTTGTTTGAAATGATCACGTCGCATTCACGCTTTTTTGAAATTCTGTTGGCGAAAAATCCAACCTGTGTCAAAACGCACCTCATGCAACTTATGCTCATCTTAGCACAAAAGAACAATTCTATTATGGAAGAAAAGCATGTCCCGCTATTGCTAGGCGCTTACAACGCGAAACTTTCAGTTTGTGATCGTTTCATACTCGCTCTTTTGCAATATTACGAAAAAGTAGGCATAAACTGCAGCAAATATAAACCGTTTATATGGGGAGAATATGCTATAGAACAATACTCGCTAAAATCACAAGACGATCAACCTATCCTCGTGCAGGATCTCTCCATAGCTCAACTAATGTCAATTGTGGATCGTCATACTAGCGAATTTACAGTGATGAATTTTCCAGTATGGAGAAACCTGGATTCTCTGACGCAAATTCCTGCCACCAAATTCGACAACCCGTACATTGAATCAAAAGGCTACGCCCCAACCGAACTCGAGCAAAAGATTGAGTCTGGACAAAACATCTTCGACAAATCTTTCCTCAAACTATATCCAGTCTCTCAAAAAGTTTACGACGAATGTTATGATCCCGCTTTTATAATCCCTCTACTGATTGGAGCGCTGGCACCTGGTACTTATCTTCATCCGGTAAAACCGGTGCAAAATGGACTTCTCGGAATAGCGTTTGCAGCGCTATCCAGTTTCGATACAAACATGCGATTGGCAGCAGGCTTGGCTCACTTACGATATCGCGACCATTTTCAAAGCAACAAGTTTTTGGACAAGCCATTATGGAACCAGGCATATGACAATGTACAAAGCGGCTTGTCAGCCCTTCAGAACCGCTGGAGCAAACATAAAAAGGCGCTGGTGCCTAGGGTGCCTTATGTGTCTGGCATATTTTTATCTGTCGCCATGACAACACTAATAGATCCTCTGGATCCTATGTACAAAGTCTTGAGTATGTATCTTCGAGTGAAATCAACATTCGACTTCTTATGTGTTCCCGAATTCAACGTCCTTTTCCACAGCCCCGAAGTTGATCATCTCACGCACAGACAATTCATTTTAAATACAATCCGAAATGGCATCAAATGTAGCTCGGATCTTTTCCTTTTAGTTACAACAGGAACATTCAAGGCGCTGATGGGTTTCTATGGAACGCCAATTTCGAATTCAGACATAAATTTACGAATTCTCTCTATCATTAACGTGTGTGTGAAAATTCCTGCATCGGTTAAACTTATGATCGATCATATTGGAATTATTCCTTGGCTCAATTCTGTCATCGACTCAACCGAATTCTTTTATTTTGACACGATTGAAGCAATTACCAATGTTATAAGCAATCTCTGGTATGCATTCAAAGCAGTGGAAGAATCGCCGAGTAATTTAGCATATGTGGAAGCGAGAATTTTTCGATTAATGATAAAGTTAACTCCGCTAGTTTCAAATCGTCTAAGCTTGAAATGCTTTGCACAATTTTTGAATATTATGGCGAAAACAGCAAATGGCCATCATACAGCAATAAGTGATGACTCGTTAAATCATATCGTTTCGTGCGCTCAAAGACATTTTCCAGATGATCTGTGGTATATTCACAATGTTAGAGAATTCGGGGTAAAGTGTATAGAAAGTAATCGAGCTTATTTGAAAAGTTTGAAGGGATCGAATCTGGACGATATGCAGTTATTAGGATTGTTAAGTTTACGTGACTTTGTAGTAAAGTGGAAGGCGTTAGCCACATGAATTATTCATAAGACCTTTCTGTGTTAATTATAGTAAATAAAATTACAAATATTTTTTAAAAAAGAAATTTAAGCAGTATTCATTCTTCGTTATCATTAGAGGTTTTAGAAGGTTGGTTTTAGGTTGGCTTGGTCATCTCCATTGATCCTATCGTTCTTTTCTGCTTCTTCTCAAAAAACGTATTAGCGGAGTGTCAAATTAATATCCTTGGAGAGCAAATTGAAGAGTCGTTATCTCATAAAAATTACAAGGGATCGGAATATTTTTGAAGATATTTAATTCCATTTTTCAAAAATTCGGAAATATCAGCAGCGACGCACCGTAGAGCAACATGAGATGTGGATTTCTGAGCAGAAGATTTGGAGGCAGTCATTTCTTTTATCTGAAATCAATATGGTTTTATAAAGGGGCATATCTTTCTTTTATACGAGTCTTATTTCCGAAACCAAAATAACCTATTCCAATATTAATCTCATTGATCGGTTGGGGCTGCTCTGAGTGTTTTCCGAGTCCCACATACACTGGTGGAGATATTGATCTCCAAAAAATCACAAATTCCTAAATTTGATATTGGTCGGCCATTTATGTGAAATTTTCTTGGACGTATAGCTACTATGTTCGTAAAAGATGTGACTTCCAACTGTTTCCTAGAAGTCCGCCAATTGAGCCAAAAGCTGTGGACATGTTGAAATTTTCTCCATTATCCAATTGCAGTTTAGGAGATATGCCATATCTACGGACCCAATGCAAATCCATCTGTCCGATTACTTCATCGCTTCTTAATTGAAAATGGTGCATAGTTCAGACCAGGTGCTGAACTAATCGACCACGAAAAGACTCGCTTGACTGACTGACTGTCTCATTTGGAATCCGGAAACGATCCCGCCATGTCAACAGCTATTCTCTCGAACGGTATTCCTGTAATTAAGGGACTGTCCTTCGGGCCATTGGGTGAAGCGGTAGCAGTCATTACAAACAATTACGATACCAGTTTTCCCCCATTTTCTAGAGCGTGCAGTGAATAAAATCGATGTTGTACCTTCCCCAGGGTCTCTTTCATACAAAAGTGACCACCCGCCAATTCATCGTGAATTTAGCTGCCCATATTGATAGCTTGGCTCTTTGGGAACGTCCCTGTTTTCAATTCATAGTGGTCCTTTCGATACAAAGCGCATGATCGGATGTATCATAGATTCAGTAATTCTCTCGGTATAAACAATGACGCAACATCGTCTTCAGCCAATTAGTAGGATGATAGGATGATTTATTCTTATCCTTCCCACCTGCGAATTGGCTTTTCTAAGTTTCGCATGTGTGAATTCTGCGGGTGACACCAATCCTTACATTGTGCATAGTCTTGACGTGGCTTGACTGTGTAGAAACAAAATCCTACGAGTGTTGGAAACCAGCTTGAGCTCTTTCCACCTTTCTTTCTAAATATATGATTTTTTCCATACTAGGCGCCTGCCATCGGAACTGAATAAGTGAATTAACTTTAATCTGAGAACAGTCGTTTAACCGAGAACGATAAATCTGAGCTGTTATCCTTGTTTGCAAATGTTATTCGCTTTTTTCGGTTTAAGATGAACGGCTTTTTCGTGGCACTCACGCATCAATTGCGTACCGTTCAGTCTATCATTCTCTGCCCAGAAGTATTACTGGTGCCAGCAGGGTGAAAACATCTACGAGCATGAAAACTACACTTAACTTATTCTGCTTAACACTCCAATACAATGGAGGCTGAGGTCTATGACGCGACATAAAGGACCTAAAAACAGTTTTTCAGTGTCCATTTGAGGCGTGTCTATGTGCGTCGTTTTCTTGTAACACACAAGTGTCGCAAATACCCCCAACTACTACATAATCGTTGCCTCTTTTCGTACTTTAAACTTTCATATGTAATTTTTGATTTTTCAGAAAAAAATGGGTTCTCTTCCTTAAGTTCAGCTTATTGGCTCCATGGCTTTTGTTGCGAAGCGGGGAGCCGGAAAGCAGGAAACCTGTGATGACTGGGAGTATCTTCTGTTATCACCGTTACAGATACAGTGGTGTAAACTTCGAGCCACTCCGACGGCACTCCCCGGAAGCGGTATGACAGTTAAATGGAAGTCAGGATGCAAGTTTCCCCTCGACCGTACTTGGCAACTAGGTCCAAAGTTGGCGGAGCACATCCGCTAACCTAAAACGACAAATCCAATACAAAGTCCGCATATCATAGCAGGAAGAACTACAATTTGGCGGTCTAGATTAGTCCACATATCGTAGCATGTTCACCTCTCGTAGCAGAAAGTAATGAGAAGATCAGAATCAATTTAATCAGCCAATTAATATTGAACAAACATTTTGGCTGCGGACATCAAATTCTTGCGAAATTATGATTTCTTAAGTCAATTTGTCGCCTGTTTTTAACTTCTATTTGAAGTTAAGGCCATAAGAAATGGGCGCATTCAATTCAACCCTTCCAAAGAAAGTTTCAAATTTGTTTAGGAATAAATAACATGCTGAATAGATTTCTAATATCAAATTTATTTACTCTTATAGTTATTGGAAAGAAGGTGTAAACTATAATCGATCATAGGAGCAAAGTGGATTTTTTCCTCGGAAAATGTCGTCTTTTCCGTCACTTTCTTTGTTTCGTCCACAGACGCGTTTCGGCGATGCGCCTTCTTCCGTTTGATTTTGTGTTATAATTCCATCGCCGTCGGAGAACAATTTTTCAGCGAAAGAATATCGAAAACTTTGGTTTTAAATGTAACAAAGCAAAATTTCTAATGCACGTTTTCGATCTCAGGTTTGATCCGAAACAACGGACGGAACATCACACTAATGGTGGTGCACCACCGACGAAACGCGTCTGCGGACGAAACAAAGGAAGTGACGGGGAACGACGGAATATTCCGAGCAAAATATTGAATGATAGTTTATCTCATACCAACACAATGACAGACAAATTCCATATTCACCTGCTCCCCAAATACAAACACCATATTTCTTTTTTTAAATGCTATTTTTTATTTCTGAGTATTTTCATACGAATTTTTCCATTTTATCTTTTTTTCCATTTTTTGTTATTTTCAAATATACTTTTCAACATTTCTTGTAAACAATGTTTTCAAGGTTTCTCGTGTTCTCGTTTCATTTTTTGTTTCTCTTCAAAAGTAGCTAAATAGCTAATATTTTCGCCAAGTGTGCTTTGCAGCTTTCAAAAGTTGAAACCCCTCAAGCAAAATGCAAGCCAAAAGAACATAACAAAAAGTATGAAATTAGGCCCACATGACGGTATCAGTGTAAATGGACACAAAAATACTTGGAAAAATTGAAAACAAACAAAAAGACATTAGTATTTTAAATAAAGTTTTTCTTCATTTATATCTCACAGTCGTTTTAACAAAACAAAAAATCATTTTCTTGCAAATGTTCATAGATCTCAAAAGTACAAAATACTAGAAGTAGAAACGTAATTAAAATTCAATTCAGCGAGAAAACAAACTAACTCCATTTTTGTAACGAATTCTGCGTGTGTGTGTATGACCCAAACACGGACAAACGCATTTATTTTCTGTTTGTTTGTTAATTTGAAAATCATCTGGGATTACTAATAAAAAAAAAGGATAAAAATTATTTTACAACTTCACAATATTTCGTAGTTATAGGCTAGTAATAGGTAGGTAGGTATGCATTACATTAAGATTATTATTCTGAACTCAATAACGATGCAATTCAAAACTAATTTAAAAACAAATCAAAGATCGAAAATTAAACACAAAACTGTATACATTATAATAAAAATTAAAAATCAGTCGTTTCCTATTTTATATGTTTAGTACTTTTTCCGTTTTATCTCTTTTCCTTTTTTATCATCACATTGTTAACTGTTTCATTATAAATCATTCCATTCATTCGCATACGGATCGCTGCGTGAATCTAAGTTTTATTGCAACTTGTGGTTTCAAATATTGTAATCTACATTAGCGCAACTATTTACAATCATCACAATCGGATCTCATCAATGCATTTGCCATTTAATGCATTAGTCAAAGTTTGGATTTTGAAACGAATTAATTCAAAGATTCATCAAGATCAAATTAGTCGCCTGAAAAATCGGAAGAAGCTTTGTTCGCGTTAGTAGGGGAAAATTTCACCAGTTTCTGGACTTTGCAAAGATGTTCTATGTTTACTAATTTGCTATGACAAGCGAATGGAATCTGTGCATAATCTACTGTAAGAAAAAGTAAATTACAATTTAACAGAGGAAATCGTTTCCTTGACACTATGTGAAGAAACATTTTTACAAAGTATGGAGAATTTCAATTCAGGAAGCTTATAAAAGAGAATAATTATTAATATTAATGCTGAATTTATTTCTTTTTCGCACAATGAATGGTTTTTTATTGAAAATAATAAAAAAATTCGCCTCTTTTTCTCAATTTATACATAGGACGAATCCATTTTCAACTAGGAAATCAATATAATTTATAATTAAAAACTTAATTTTTTTCTTTTGCAAAAAAAAATATAGAAAGAGGTTCTAATTGAGATAGATTTCAAGGATTTATACTTAATTGGACTCCGACGAAATTCTAAATCCTGCTTACTGAAAAATGTAATCAATCTAGCTTTTAAAGTGGAATATCGTTTAGCAGAAAGGATCATTCTTCATCAAAAGGATTAATTGATTGAAATTGAAATTGAAAAAAATTGATCGGAAAAAATTGTCGTCGAGGAACCATAACCCGAAGATTAAAAAAGGAGCAAACAGTGGGATACGCAATTACATTTCTGATCCCAACCAGTCCAACCGAAAAGTAGAAGCCAACTAACGACAAAATTAATTTCAGAAGCATTCCTAAAATTGGTAAAATTGTTGATGTTTTGGCAGCAGTAAGCCGCTGCCGCTGTTATACGATTGTGGTTTCAGTTGATCATGATCCTGGGGCTGCAGGTGTTGTTGTTGCTGCTGTTGTGGCTGATATTGATGTTGAAAATTTCTGTTTTCCTTTGGTTGTGGATGGTGATGTTGCGTTTGATGAATGTTACTATTGTTAAAATATTGACAGTGGAAGTTTCGGTTGGATTTATTACTTAAATTATGCTTTAATTGATGAAGTTGACTATTGTGGCTACCATTACAGCGATGATGACGGATAGCATGCTGTTGGTTATTGTGATGATACTGCTGGCGCTGCTGATGCTGGTGGCTATGATGATGACATTGGCAATAACTTCAAACCTGCCTGCGCTTATGTCAGGCTTCTGCACCACCAACCAACGAGGAATTTTTCGGAGTATATGCAGTCGCATTCGGATCTAAATTGGACGATGTTTGTGTAAGGACATTGTTGGCATTACCATTACCAGACGATGTAACTGCATTCGTTACACAGCTTGCTGATGTTACCACGGTTACAACGTTCGGCACCATTCCTGCACCACCCCTCGAATTCATTTGTTGTTGATGGGCGGCTGCTGCAGCTGCTGCCATAAGCTGTTGATGTGTAGGACCACCCAGACTCATGATAGGACTAGACGGGCCTTGCAGAGGTGGTGTATCATTCATGCGAAGCATTGACGATGCTGACGTAGAACATTGCGGTAAACACAGCGAGTCGGTTGGCATTACGGCTAATAGTTGAGCGATTTTTGCTTTCAAGTCGAGAACTTCTTCGTCTTTATTTCGTATCAAACCTGAGATTAGAAATTTTAATTAGAATTATTGTTTTGTTTCATTTAAAACTATTTTTTTTTCAATACTCTATTGGAGCATAAGCTAATTAACTTAATTAGGGGCCAACCGTTCCACATGATCAAGGATTTCATCGGCAACACTCACTACATTCGTACAACAACCACATCTTTCCAACAAAAGTCACACATATATAATGAATGGAATGACTGTGATTTCTGAATGAACGTTCCTGGCGTTGGAATATCAGTCCACCTAGCTTAGTTGGTAACTTTAGGGAAATTATCAAAGGCAAGGGTGAGTCCTACCAAATAATCTGATCGTGTACTTTCGGCCTTGAAATGAGGTGGGTTCAACCCACCACAAGGTCCAAGTTCTATAGTGAACTATCGGGTCGCGAACACAACAAAAATAAATTTCTACCAATCCTGCAGAAGAACCCAATTTGAGTAGGGACTTTTATAGGACTGTTAACAGGCCAGAATCTTATACGCAAACATGGCGAAAGGACGACGCATGCCAGTCTTGCCGCGAGTGGTAGGGAATCTTAGAAAACATTCTTCTAGATTGTTTGAGTTCGACTAAAAATCCCTCAACTGATTAGGGTTAATTACACGCGCCCTTCGATTTCTATAGGCCGGCCGGATAACATGCTTGAAAAAAATAAAATTAAATGTGCGAAAAAAGGGGTGATAGCCTAAGCTGTATCCAACGGTCGATGTCGACGAACAATACATAATTGGAAGATATTTTCGTATGAATGTTTAATTTCGGTGGCTCACCAAATAGCTTCAGCCAGGAATTTTTTTCGCTTTTTCCACCAGGTTTCTCGACTTAAAGACCACGGTTGACAATTTGAAAATGTTAATTGTATTATTGGCGATTTATAGCTAATTATATTACTACCTATCATTATCCTTAATCTTGATAATACAAGTATAGTTATAACTTACTATCTTTTATTTCTAATTGCCGTTTTGCTTCGCCTAAAGCCGAGAACAAGTCCAGCTTGACCCTCGTCTCTGCCGATAAATTCTTTTCCAGCGTGCTGTTCTTGTCCTGCATTGCAGCCAAGGCAGACATTAGAACTTCTTTTCCTTGTTGTGCCTCACGATTTCGCACTTCAGCTTCGAACATTCGCAACTGTAAAGAAACAGACAATGGTATATACGATATGAAAACTATCACGATTGTGTTTTTATTAAATATATAGATATATTTTACTTCTTGTTCGAATTTTCGTCCTTGCTGTTCTGCAACTTGCTTGGCGTCTTCATTCACTTTAAGTTCACGTCTCAGCTGCTTTATCTCTTGCTCCAGCTGCATTTTACGTTGCTTGCATTGTTCACTACACTCAGCCCGATTTGCTTTCTCCTCAGCTAATTTTCGGGCTTTCTTCTCATTGTTCAAATGCGCTTCAAGCGACTGTCGCTGTCGTCTTTCTTCTGTTAAACGACGTTCAACATTTTGTAAATTCATCATATCCGCCTGTCGACACGAAGTCAACTCATGAATACGTTTCTCCATTTCGTCATTTTCACGCTGTTTGGCCTGCAAACAGGACTTGTTAATGGCATTTGATTCCATCTTTTGACGTAGTTCATTTTCGATTTGCTTCATGTGACTAATTTCGCTTCGGTACTTCTTAATTTCAGCTTCTAGTCGAAGACATGTCTCACAGACTTTTGAAACAATTTGCGAGGCAACATTTGAGATCGTAGCGGCCGCGGCTGAGGCCGATGATGACAGAGAGGATGAGGAGGAAGTACTTGAATCCAAACTAGTTGTGGAGTCTTTATGTTGTTGCTGGTTGTTGTTTTGATGATTGTGGTGGTTGTTATTTGTTTGTTGATGCGATGTGAAATTGCTACCGGTATTGTGATTCGAATGATTGTCTTTGGAAGATCCTTGTGCATCTCTCTTACTTCGGTTTCGTCGACCTTCAGGGAGAATTGAAGTTTTTATTCCGACTATTTACAAAATTTTGGAGCTTACCTTTAACTTTTTCAATGGGTTCAGCAGTCACTTCTTCCACTTCATAGTTAGCCACGTTTCCGTTTGGTTGATGCTTTTTGTCAGTCACTGTCGACGAGGATGAATAATTGCCGTTCGTCATTTCATACCCATTTACCATGTAGATTTTATTTTCTTTTGACGAGTTAACCGAACTGTTTGAGGACCCTGAAGACGCTGTAGACGAGGAACAATTATCCCAACTGTCCTTTTCTTTAGAGTCTTTCTGAGCGGTATTGCTCGACAGCTGGTTAAGATATGATGCATTTGACGTCGCCGAGGACTTCAATGTGCTACTAGAAATGCTATTGTTTACACCTGTTTCTCCGCAACTGGCGCTATTGGAAACGTGGTTGCTGTTCGCTGATTTGTTGCTACTCGGATTCGAGCTACCCGAACTAGTAATCTGTTGCTGACTGGAGTCGTTTTTATCTTTATCAACACTTCGTCGCTGACTTCTACTAATATTTACAGAAGTCATACTGACATTCAAACTGTTCACGACATGACCATTAGCTGTGGCCGTTGTCGTCACTGAATTATTACTTATATGATTTATTTTACTATTTGTTTGAGCGTTTCTATTAGAACTACTACTAGAACTATTATTAAAATTATGATGATGCTGATGATGATTATTAGGCAACGACGTTTGATGCTGTATTGCTGTCGTTTGACTTGAATTCAAAGATCCTATGTGATTCTTATCGTCACCATGATGATCAACTGTTACAGAGTTAGTATGAATATTTTGTGCTGCACCAGGCCCAGACGTTGAGCCCGACGTTGCCGTCGAAACCACGACACTACCATTTACTGAAAGATTCTGCAGATCATCCAGCGCTTCGTCTTGCGGCAGCGCCTGTTGCAGGAGCTGCATATAAAACTCATTTTCTTTCGCAACTTCACGTTGCTTTCGCTGTCGCATCCGGTACCCAACGTAACTTTTGAAACCAAAACCTAACGTCACGACTGGGTAGCCAATACTGAAACATAATAAATACAATATTAATTAATTAATATTGAAAACGACAAATTCGAATGACATTGGAAACATGCTTCCTTGTACTTACCAATGCGCTGCAAACGGACGACACAAGTCTAAGTGAGGCATGTGTCGACTGTCCTTCCACCGAATGCCAGCTTCTAAGTATACAAATAGCATCCACAGAATTATTGTTGGCAGACATATACCCTTATCTAATGAAACAAATGCAACATTGCAATCAGAATATTAAATTCATAACCATTCAATGACAGAAAACGCTCTTACCTGTATGCCAAACATATTGTACCCAAACGTATGTGCTTGCGGCAAATAGTAGCCAATGCACTGGTATAAAGAATAAACAGACCAAATCTGATGTGATGGCTATACATACAAATAGCACTGAAAATGCCTGCACAATCGGGACAGTAAATAAAACAATGGTATAAATTCAATGACGACGATATATCGATTGTAAAATTTTATTTAAATCGAGAAACAAAAACAAAGAAATAAATATTGAAACTTACCAATCCCTTATATTTAAATGAGTCATGAACTGAACGCAGGAGCAGCCAAAATGGCCATAAGAATTCAAAACGGAACATAAACATGAAATCGGCTGTTATCACAATGGCCCAGAGAATCAAAAATTTCATGTACAGAATTGTAGTACTGAAAGAAAAGGAAAATTTCATTTTTCATAAATTTTATATGCGATAGAGGGCAATAGAGTTTATAAATTAAGTACGTTAGGCAAGTATCTAAAAACTATATTTTTAGCTGGGACAAATACATTTTTTTTTGGGTATTTATCGGTATGAACCAAATATTTGGATATAATTTTAGAGTAGTGTCGGTAGCAAAGGATGACAAATGATGGCTTAGGATGACATTGAAATATTCCACATAATTTTTGAAAACTTATTGATGGTCCACAATGAAAACCATAACGGAAATGACTTCAATGTTTTTAAGTTTTCCGGTTGTAATTACGAGGTCAGTCACTTTTTTTAATCATCATGGTTGTGTTGCTCCCTCATCTCATTCTATTATTTTTGGGCAGAATGTGGGTTGAAAAATGATGAATGAATACACCGATAGCGACCAGATAGGTGTTGATTTTCCTAGGAATTTCTAAATATTGTATTAAAAATTGATCATTTATACTAGTCGGCGGGACATAGTTACTCGTCAAATACAAGTCGATGAAACCTTTTCTGATTTCTTCAAAGATTTTGAGGCTGTGAACTATTCCCCACATTGTTTCATGAAAGAAAAGTCGTACAGGATTTCTGGTGCTCTTCATTACTGGATATGGTACTACCATTTTTCTTGTAAGAATTGCGATTTCCCTAATAATATCCTAATACAACCTACACTCCTTTTCTACCGACATCAAGTATCCCTCAGTGATCTTTTCTTGGTCCTCATCTTTTCGAAACAATTATTAATGATTTTCCTCCCTGTATATCCTTCCTTTTCCGTTGATAAGCATATAATTTTAAGATCTTTCGAGAAAAATAGTCTCTCAAGACAGTCAACTTCTTAAAGAAGACTTGATTTCCTTGGTAATTAATGACAATCTAGTCTCAGCCTAAATTTGTCAAATTTATAAAATGACCTTTACGTTCAAGGCTTAGAAAACTAATCCTTACAAATAAAGTTAAATAAATCTCTGGGCAACAAACTTAGTCTGGGTGTAATGATTTATCACGAAACGAAACGAAACCAAGTTTTTAAACGTTCGAAATCCATCGAAAACGCCATCCGTAACTCAGCGTAACATATCCGGAAGCTCTATCCTCAGTTGCCGATCATAAGAGATATTCCACTGGTTAAGGCGAAGCATGCAACGCTGAAGGATATCGAATGGAACTACAACACTCCAATTTCATGGTTTGTAGTTACGTAATTTTTTAGTTTCATTTATTTTTTAATTTATTCCTTGTTGATTGTTTCTTCCTGCAGCGTGCGCCTCCTGCAACAAGCGCCTACAACATTCTCGGTCCATTCAGCGCGTCCTCCAATTTTGAAAACTGAGCAGCGATGACTGTCTTTGTCAAAAAGGTATGACCAGCGTTTCCTCGATTCCCCATTGGTCTCCGCCATTGGAGCTTCGCAGTTTTACAATCGTTGAGACTTCCGGCTCGTTAAAAATGCCACACAGCTAATGGTTGTACCGAATTCGCAATTGCTCCCCGTCTAGTTTTGCCCCAATTATTCGCCTCAGGACCCGTCGTCTAAGGGCATTCAATATATTTGAAAATGCTTGGGTTAGGGTCCACGTTTCACACTCATAGCGTAGCTATGTTGTATACTTAGAGTATACAGCTCCTGTGTATGGAGCTGGTCTTCATGATTTTCAGAATTGTTGATTTAAATACGAATTAATTCATCTAAAAATTATTTATCACTATATAACTTTCCGTCAGTCTTCACAAAAGTGCATCATACTTACTTGTTGAATATGTACTGTGTTGAATAGAACACAGTACATATTCAATTCTCTTAAGACCAAATTAACACAATGAATCCGAAAATTCGATCAATTTAAATTATTATTCTTATAATAAGAATAATAATTTAATAGTAAATACACGGTCAATCCATCATGCCTTATATATGATATGCCTTAGTTTTGATAGAGGTGTCGTAAGTTTGTATCATTGCAAACGCAATAATTTGACATTAAATTTTGCATTTTTAAAATTTCTGCTTCCATTGGGTTCTCATTTCAACAAAAAAAAAAAAAACTTTAAAAGAGTTGCGTTTATTATGATGCAAGTTTCAGACACCTTTTTGATAGATGGTCGCCAAAGAAGGGTGCCTAGATCTGCAATCGGCAGGTATTCCAATTTCTTTGCGTGATTCTACCCGAAAGATTGTGAGTCGGTCTCGGAAAATTCAGAAAAAAGTGTGTTCCAGACGTCAGTTCTCGTTCTGAATCAGTTCTGGAAAACACATCCGCTCAAACATCTCCCTCTTCACCTCGCTGTTCTGGGACCCACGGTAGATTTAATATAGCTTAGAATCAAACTAGTTTTAACACTGTCGGGAAGCAGCGTATAGAAAAAGAAACAACTAACACAACTAGCAAATAAACTGAACTCATGCATGATAGAGAGGGCGAAAATTGAACGACGTAAATTAACGCCAACACGCAATGGCTTGCTTTATGAATTTTAAAATATTGCAAATAGAAATTTTCTCATGTTTTTTAATACAATATGTACGTCATGGTGTTTGACTACAGGCTTATATTAATGTGAATCTCAAGATACCTTCTTCTTGATATCCTGCCAACATGGAGTTTATTTGGAAATACAGGTACTTATGCATGTGAAACTGCGTCGGATGAATACTTTTAGATAAAGAGCTTGCTGTAAGTGTAAGTCGGTTACGCTTTGGTTTCCTTTTGTTTGAGTGTAATTTTGAGAAGTTGTTTAAAGTCCTGGAATAGCTGCGAATCTATGGGATAAAAGCAAGCACCAGGAGCTTTACCTGGCTGTTGGAACCGCCGAGCAGTTTTCGTTTGAGGTTTCTCTTTTTGAGCCTACTTAAGTTTCAAAAATTTACTCCTTGAAGACCGTTGCACACTCTTGCTTTAGTTTCTAGCTTCAGTGGTGGTGTGGATTATTTTGCAAGTGAATCCGAGCACTCTTCTTTCTTGTGTTTTTGTGGTCAAAGTGGTTTGTTTAATAGATTAACGAAAATGTCTACGCGTTCACTTATTTCAGCAAGTCCAATGATCATGGAAAATTCCAATGACTTTTCTAGGGACAAATAGTAACCCAGTTGGCTGAGAATTTTTTGTTTAGTTCAATAACTCTGTCCTCAAAATTTGATATATTCTTCGGATTTTATTTTCGTCCCTCCGTCGTTTGTTTTTAACACCTACGTATTCTGCTCTATCTCCTATTCTATTTTGAGAAGTTATAGCGCTCTGCAGGCCAGGCAGATCTGATTGAAAAAAAATTACTTCCTAATGCTGGTAAATAATGCTTACTTCCTAATGCTGCTAAACCCAACAGACATAGAGGCGCTCCTGTTGTCACTCGAGACTTAATAAAAACACAAAAACTAGAATTGTTTAGTTAGCTTGAAGTTGTTCGATTGAAGCATAGATGCCTAACTTGTTGGAAATTGAGGTATAGGGTACACTTGCAATTCGTTCCGCAAACCTCAACCCTTGAAGGATCATTCAGGTACCAAAGGTAGCTAGTAAGCACTCGTCTGTTATTCACATGTGAATGCGATTTTCCATTTGACGTTCATTCAAATCGTGTGGATCGATTTACCGAGTTAATTGATCCAACCCATTGCTCGAAAACGTCTGCTGATTGTTTCCTGTGATTTATTTAATGCTTGTGCTAATTGCTGTTGAGTTTGAGTTCGGTCACCATCCAATAACTCCTGCAAATCCTCCTCTTCGCAATTTTGTGGTTTATCACAGTGCTCACAGTCTTTCACACTGAACTTACAACTTTTGAATTGTCGAAAACATGTCCCACATGTCCTAATTGATGGAGCGTGTCCACTATATGTTTATACTAACAAACGATGACTTTCAACGGGCTTTTTCTTTTGTTTAACAAGAAAAGCAATGCGTGCGGTAAATGTTCGATTTCAGGCACAAAACTCGACATGATTAATCTCGATACAAAAGCGCTAGTTTTGGCAAATGGCTAGAAATGGCGTACGTGTCAAATTAATACGCTGCGTACTTTTCGCTGGCGCTATCTTTTAGTAAAACCTGGTACTATTAAATTAAAATTCCGATTGAAAATCGCTTGAATCTTGGATACTATTTTGTATATATCCATTCGTTTTGAGATTGTTCTAATCTCATTGGTAAAAATTGAGTTTAAAAATAAAAACTATCTTTTGATTGCCTATAATATTTTTTTTATTTATATAATATCTTACGTGGATATAAATCCCTGATAAGTTCACTTGGTTCGTAAAGATATAGGCAAGGCTCATCAGAAGGCTGATTCTCCCTTATTGGACCCCGCTACTAGAGTTGCCTTTTTTGTTTTCTTTTTTAATAGATGAATAGTAAGTATCTTTTCGTTTGCTGTCTCCCTTATCTTTTTAACCAGTTAAGTTTTCGTTTCTTTTATGCTTTTGATATTTTTTCCTCTAACTTTTGCTGTTCAGTTAGCATCTAAACGCCTGTTGTAATAACTAGTAAAAGAATTCAGCTTGAATAGGAAAATGCGGGCAGTAAGGTGTGGCTAAATTTAATCTGATACATTTCTTATGATTTTACAATAGGATTTAATTCAATATACTAGATTTAACTGCAAACGAAAGGCCAAACATACTTTGCGGGTAGAAATTACAACTCAACAGAATTTAGACGCAATATTTTCTGCCAAAATCTAGTATTTTTTCTATGAACTTAGTTTTAAATTGTTCATTATAATATCAAAGAAGCTCTAAACACAACGACAAATTCGTCGCTTAACATGAAAATTGACAGAAAATTGAGGTGTTAATCAATAGCTAAATTTAGTTGGTATTCAGTGAGAACATTCTCATGTGGAATTTTTCTTCAATTAGATGTTCTAATATCACACATGTAATTAGCTTTCTGGGTGGTTACCGCCACGTGGCAACTCAACAAATCAAGTGCTTTTCGTTGAGTATTTGAAAACATTCCAGATGAAGTTAAGATAAGTTGATGAGTATTTCGGTACAATTAATTTAAAAATGTCTAAAAAAATTTTCATCCGTGCCAGTCATTCGATTGCAACCATATGACAGAAAATTTCTAACAGGTTAAATTAGATCTGGCAAAAGAAAATGTTTTTACACATGTGAATAAATTTAATCTTTGAAATTTTCCGTAAGTCTCATATCCAATTCATACTAAATAATTTGTAAATATTCCACAGAATAATTTATAGCTTTGTTCAGTAGTTTAGTTCGTAGAGTGGCAAGCAAAAGTGGAATTCGAGGAAGAATAATAACATTTTATCATAATGCAAGAATAATTCACTTTATTACAGGAAAATAAATGCTCACCCGATTTCTACCAAAAATTCAGGGAAATGATGTTAGTTAAGTATTACATAATAATTATCTATTTTTCGATTTATCCAGTTTAGAACCTTTTAAATCTTTCAGGAACATTTTCAGAATATGTTCATTGTTCCTTGTTTTTTAATACACTCCGCATACGTGTTGGCATGCTTTCGACTAACCTGTGATTGGTGTCATGTGGAATTTTTTCCCCTTTTATCTTGCTCTTCTTTTGTAGGATCATCATATTGTGCCAAATTTCTCTTTAAATTGAACCACACATTTAAAATCAGATTTAAATCCGGACTTTGCGTTGGCTGTTTTAATTTTAAGAATTAGGTTTAGAGATACGAGAAAGTAATTCTGCTCGACCATATGATGAACATATGGTCAAAACATTCATTGAAACATTGAACTGGGAAGTTCTAGAAGAGAAGATCCTCTCCTGCCTTATTCTCCAGATATAACTCCCACCGACTACTGTGGACGGCCAGGACTAACACTCAAGTAGAGGTGAACAAGTGGATCGCCACATGGATTTCATTAAAAGCCAACGAATTTTTGGCAGCTTGGAATTCGCATACTACTCGAAATTTGAAAAAAATGGCAGCCAGCAATGGAAAGTATTTTGAAACAAAAATATGTAACCATTGCCTTACGATATTGCCCAAAATTTTAGGAAATAAAAACGGCGGGAGTAATATACTACACCTAATAGCATTTCCTTTTTTGTCAATATTAACGAAAAACCATTTTAGAAAGATAAATAAGAAAGCTATAGAACGGTAAGGCCCTTAATTCGACAGAATACGGAATATAGTGATCAGGAACCTTCCAATATAGCGATACTGCTAATCTTATTCATTTTCAACGCAAGTCTGGAAACGTTGCTCCTTCCAAGCTGCTGGAAACACACGTATATAATACAAGTCCTGAAGCACGGTAAAGATCTGCATGACCCTAATAACTACAGACCAATATGCTTTCTAACTTTTCGAGAAGCTAATCCTGAAAAGGCTGACAGATTATGTTGAAAGCAACAGATAACTTTGAAACCACTAACTACAAAAAAATCTATTGTCTTACTGAGGATCGATATTGAAAAGGTATTCGATACCGTCTGGCATAACGACCTAATTCATAAGCTTAAAGAGTGGAGTACACCATCTTACATATTGAAACTAATTTCGCCCTTATTGAGAGGTGGAATATACCATGTGAAATTTCGAGGATCACCATCCACTACCAATACAAGGGTTATCTCTGAGTCCCACACTTTTCAATGTATATATGTTTGACATACACACAAGCCAAAACTGTCAATTACCCGCTATTGCGGACATTTACACTTCGAGCAAGAATCTTAACCAGAACATCTTCAGCCTAGAAGAAATGCTGGAAAAAATCTACCAATTCTTCTGCAGGTGGAAAATCAATGTCAAAAAAACCGAGCGATATTAAGCAGAAAACGTAAGCCAACCCTGCTGCTTAACAGACCCATAAACTTGTTAGGCCAAATGATTCCTTGGTCCGAAGAACTGACCCATGATCGCAAGCTAACAATTAAAAACCACAGCGGGCAAAGCAGTTCTAAGGCATTTATATCGGTTGTCTCTGTACCCATCGCTCAATCTAACGTCGCATATGAGTATATGCAATTAAATCCTTTTCTACCTGTAATAATCTACACAGCTCTCACATCGAAATACTTTAAAGCTAAGGTTCAAGTCATCCAAAGTCGTTATTTAAAAATAGCCCAAAACAAACCTTACTACTTCTCCTCTAGATTGCTACGCCAAATAGCTAATATTACCCCTATTAGCAAGCTTGCAAACTCGCCAATTACTCCACGAATCAAATCCCGCATAGATCTTTAAAATCAAGACCAAGTGTCCTCAGCTATTGAATCAGATCTACTAAGAGTTATTAGTTTACATTTTAGTTCATAGTTTTAAGAAAACTAATTAAAAGTTCGTTGTCCGCCTAGTCGGGGGTTTTTTTTTTTTTTGTTAAATTTTCCCCTCGATGTAGTTAGTAGTAACCTTTGTAAGAATCGCTAACAAGAACTAAGTATAATTTTATGATATAATTTATGTTTATAAAATAATATAATTGTATAATTTTATATTTAATTTTATGATGTAATTTTATGATTCATATAGTGAAGATGTCTAGACATAAACAAACAACAGTTTCGAATGTGTACAAATGATAATTCCAATAAAGAATTATTACCTGTACAAAAAAGTTTTAAAGGATTTTCAATAGATGGTGTCACAAACATTAAATCGAATCAGACAATATTGCAACCAACATCATTTTGAAGCCTCATCATTTGGCTTTCATTTTCAGTATGTGTCATTTCTCTAAAGTGTAAACAACATAGTTTTTCTGGTCTCCGAATATGTCAACTTTTGTGCCAACAAAACATAATTTGCGCGAAGGATTTCTTCTTTGTTTTCATTTAAAGAAATCTGCAGCTGAAAGTCGTCGTGTGCTGCAGGAAGCCTATGCAGATCACGCTCCATCAAATTCTTCTTGTAAATACTAGTTTCGACGTTTTAGAAATGGTGAAATCAGAAAAGTTTGAGGATGGCGAATTTGAGACGCTATTGGATGAAGACTCGTGTCAAACACAAGAACAACTCGTAGAAGAATTGGAAATGACTGAAAAAACCATATTTGTCAGCTTAAAAGCCATGGGGAAAAACGACGTTTATTCACTTCTGAACAGCTGCTCCAACGGCAAAAAAGAAAGAAATTTTTGCATCGTATTGTAATTGAAATGAAAATGGGTTCATTGCGATAGCCTCATGCGCAGAAAATCATACGGGCCGCCCGGCCATACGCCAAAATCGACGACAAAGCCGAATATTCACGGTGGCAAGGTCATGCTCTGTATTTGATGGGACCGATTGACCACGATGTACTATTAGCTGTTAAAACCAGGTGAAACAATCACAGGGCAACTCTACCGACTACAATAGATGCGTTTGAGCAGAGCATTAAAGCAAAAACGGCCGCAATACGAGCTAAGACACAATTATCTTATTCCTCAGCATGCCAATGCTCGACCACATGTTGCAGGGCTAGTCGAAACATACCTTGAAACGCTTAAATGGGAAATCTTAACCCACCCGCCGTATAGCCCGGACATTGCCGCTTCTGACTACTATTTGCTTTCGTCGATGACGCATGCCCTTAAGGAACACCCCTTCCGCACTTTTAAAATACCTTGAAATTGGATCGATTCGTGGATAACCTAAAAAGATTAGTTGCTCCTTCGACGATGAATCCGTATGTTACCAGAAAGATGGGAACAAAGTAGTGGCTAGCGATGGACAGTACTTTTAAAAATGAATTTGTAACAAATTTTAACACATTAAAGCGTTAAACTTGAAAAAAAAAATCCTTTAAAACTTTTGTGTACAGGTAATATACAGAAATATTTATATATTGCTCCTATCGCACCTTAATCATTTTACTGCCTGGTAC
Organism: Stratiomys singularior; assembly: GCA_954870665.1. Taxonomy (NCBI): domain Eukaryota; kingdom Metazoa; phylum Arthropoda; class Insecta; order Diptera; family Stratiomyidae; genus Stratiomys; species Stratiomys singularior. Next base: position 21,529,617 of record OX940881.1, on the reverse strand, counting down.
AAAATTTGTATGCGATGTCTGGAGTTTGCATTGTTGCATCGCAACAGTCTCGAATATTTTCACTTTTAGGTTTCTTGTCGATGATTTGACACAAGTGAAAAACTTGTAGAACCACGAAAAGAAACTAAAAAAATGTCGTTCTAATTGACAAAATCAAAATTTCAAAACGTGCGTAAACTTCAGGTCAGACGCCTATTTTCAGCAAGGAATTAGAATGACTGCATTGTATATCAACTCTGCAAAGGTAGATGAAAACTGATGGCTTTCGATATTGGTAACTTAACCACGGCAGGGCGTAGCTACGAACGTATATTCCAACATTTTCGTATACAGTCTGTTAACACGGGAAGGGCCATAAAAGCAGATTGAAAATCTGAACAACATTGCTCAATCTGCGACAAAATCCTACAGTTTAAGTAATTTTTTGTTTTGTGTCTCCAAATCGATACGAATTTGCTTTTCCTCTTTAGAAATAGAACTCAGCACATTAGCAATTTTCCCTGAAATTGTTAAATGCAAATGTATTCATAAATTTTACGATTCCATTACGGCATTGCAAAGTTATAGCTAATATTTTGTAGCGGAATACGCGATATCAATCATGTCTTACCAACTAAATGTAAAGATAAGCTTATCTTTAAATTTTACCATGTATGCTAATTCAAGACATAAAACGTTATACCACATCCTTAAACGCGATCTCAAACAAATATGCTGACCGCAGAAATCCCCTTTGACAGAAAAAAATTCAATTCCTTGCATACATTTGTAGCAACTTATCGCCTCATCCAGATGTTTTATTTCTCTAGCGCATACACACACTTTCCGCAATATTTACCTCAATCAAACGCATTGTTTACACATCTTTATCAATTTCAAAATGTTTGTTTAATTTTGAACGCAAGAGAGAAAAAAATTTATACTGAATAGTTTGAGAATCAAACTGAAACGTAATAAATCTAATTACACTTTCGATTATTTAAAGAAATAAGGTAGGACGACCGTATGGTGAGAGGATGGGAAGGATACGGAAAGTAATTGAAATGAAAAACAATCAACAATGAAAACAATAATAGTGTACAATATCAACATGCAGCTTTTGTTTAACTGACGATGTGGGCAAAAACGTAACGAGGCGTTAGTTTTTGGCAAGATGCGACTTTATTGCAGATTTCATTGAAATGAGTTTATCTGAATGCGTATCGTGTTGACCAAGGTAAGTTCTTAAGGTGTCTTTCATTCACTGATGTCATGTCAGCGTTTCTATTTAAATCAAGCAAAAAAGCGATTTTTCTTTGATTGAATTCGAAGAAAGTTGAGTTGGGTAGACTTTGTCAGAATGGAAAAATTACAGTCAGTGCCTAGGAATAGAAAGGCGTGGAGTTAAAATGAAAATCATTTAATATTATTGCCTATTTCTAATATTATTGCATAATATTCAGTCCCATCGCTTCTTTTATGATGTAATATTCTTATTTAATATTACTTTGTACACATAATGCTCAACCATTATTTATATATCAAATAAGAACGTGTGAAGACCACCGGATTTCAAGTTGATATCAAGCTCTCTGTGGAAAAGTAACCGCCTTGAATTCAGAATAGATTCCCGAGGTTTGGTGCGATTGAGCATTTTCGCCTGAATCCTTTAGGTGAGGTCTGAACGTCTACCATCGAGAACCGTCCGTCTTTGAAAAAAAAGACAAAAAATATTGTGTGCTCTCTCAATAACAGAAAAGCTTCTGTACATATTTCGATACCAATACAATAGTATCAGCCACCGGTGAATATGCTTCAAATTCTTAGGAACATATTGTACAATCATGCGAATACATGGCCGTCCTCAAGTCCAAGGCTGAAGGATTTTGAGAAGAATGAGACTAGCCGAACATTCATGTTTAAGTTATTCATTTTGTTCAAGTTCAACGAGATTTCCACAGAAACTTTCGAAACCACAATTTCCCAATTATCGAATCACCAATTAGAATTATATGATTTTCGTCGCAATCCTTTGATGATCATCTTATGACAGCTTCGCAATTTAGAACGAACTAAGCCGTTTATGGCTTTATTGCTTTTTCTCTTGTTCAAACAATGTGCCCTGTCGCTACAATTTTAAATTCTCTTTCAATACTTTGTAATATTTAAACAAATATCAAAATTTGCCAGCTAGACGTATTTAAGTTTCTACTGTCATCGCATCAAAATTTTATTAAACCTAGTGATCTTAAATTCTAACTGTATCCAAAAAGGAAATTCTGCATATCCAAATAGATATTTGATGTACAATAACGTTTTGAGGTGTTTTCAAAAGGTGCCATAACTAGTATTACATCGCATCGCACTATCTTGTAATATATTCATGTTGAAATCTCGCCATTTTGTCAAATCATATTTTACCATAGTATGTCATTTCGTCAAAGCTTAAACAACTTTTGTGCCAACGATATATTTGCGGGAAACTTTTTTGCTTCAACTTGAAGAAAAGTGCAGGACATCGAATGCTATGTGAAGCATATGGAGAACATTCCTATCAGTAAAAACATGTGTGTATTAGTTCCGACGTTTTTAAGGTAACTACTTTGACATTAGTGACAAAGAACCCGAAGGGAGGCCAGTAAAGTCTGAAGATGCTGAGTTAGCAGCCATTACTGGACCAAGCGACGTCAAAAGCCGTTTTTTTACGTGCGAACGACTGCACCAAAAGCAAAATCGGAAAAGTTGTTTTCAAGTGATTTTCACAGGCACTTTTTGAAGTGGATTTCTGTTCATTAAGGAAGTTTTACAGAGACCGAAATAAATGGTAGTCTGATGGTGCAAGGTCTGGACTATACGTTGGATGCATCAAAACTTCCCAGCCAAGCTCTGTCAATTTTTGCCGGATCATCAACGATGTGTGTGGTCTGGCATTGTCATGATGGAAGACAACGCCCTTTCTATTGATCAATTCTGGCCAGTTTTTTTGAATTGCTTGTTGCAATCTAGTTAATTACCGACAGTGCAGAGTCGAATTGAGTGTTTGGCCAGGTTCTAGCACCTCATGATAAACAATTCCTTTCCAATCCCACCATACACACAGTATAGCCTTATTTGGTGTGAATCCTGGCTTTGAAGTCGTTTGTGATGATTCACCTTTTTTTGACCATGATCTTTTTCGAACGACATTCTCGTATCTTACCAAATTTTCTTCCCCCGTAGTTATTTGCTTCAAAAATGGCTCGATTTCGTTGCGTTTTATTAGAATTTCGCAAATTTAAGTTCTGTCGATCAAACTTCGAGTTTCTTTGTGTATCCAGCCTTACGCAAATGGTTCAAAACTGATTGGTGATGGATATTCAGTTCCTCAGTAATGCCATGGCTGCTTATGTGTCGGTCTTCTTCTATTTTTTGTAAAATTTCATCGACTTTCTCAGTGATTGGTCGACCTGAGCGAGGTGCATCTTTGACATCAAAAATTTCCCGAACGAAAGCGAGCGAACCATCTCTTGGCTGTGGCTTTTGATAAGGTATCTTGACCGTAGACCCCACAAATTTTTTCACGAGCCTGCGATGCATTATCACCTTGATCGTAGTGATATTGTAAAATATAACCAATTTGTTCAGAAATTTCACTCATTTTTAAATAAATACAACTTTTGACACGATTGACTAAATACAAAATTATCCATATGAAAATTGTAGACTGAATTGTAGACTGGCAGTGACAAAAAAGGCTCAATACTTTTTAGACTATTCAAAATTTATTTTCTATCGAAAATAATAATATCGAGTAGCGACGAATAGGGAGACGAAAAGTGGTTTCACTACGACAACTCAAAGCGCAAAACGTGGCTAACCCCGACCATGCATCAACTGCAACGGCCCAAAGGAGTATTTATGACAAGAAGATAATACAGCTGGTCGGATAAACCTTGGAGTGAACTACTATGAGCTGCTTCAGACTATTGAAACTATCATTGTGAACTTTATCAAGAACAATTGATGCAATTGAGTCGAGGATCGGAGCGTCAATACCCCAATATATCACAAGAGATGACAAAGAAACATTAGAGGCACTGAACTAGGATGTCCTACCTCACATGCCGTATTCGCCAGCCATTGCTTCTTCATACGACATGTTCTGGTCAATGACTCATGAACACTTACGAAAAAGTGACAAATTAGGTCGATTTTTGGATGGCCTCTAACGATGAGGAAATTTTTAAACGCGGTATCTGTATTCTCCCTGCATGATGGGCAAAATTAGTAGATCGTGACGGACCGTATTTTGATTGATATAGAAGAAGTTCAGAAGTTCACTTCAGATAGTGAAATCATAATATCACTCACGGTTCTAAAACTGATGAGGGTCACACGAACCGGAATTCTTCTTCCGGACGAACCGGAAGATTTCATCGGTGCAAACGCAACGGATTCGCATTTCTTACATTTTCATATTTGCCGACGATTTGACTTAAGTTGAAGACTATTAGTGTTAATCGAGTCTAAATCACGAGAATATATTACATCTTTCAATTCAAATTGTCCAAAAAAATCGAACCGGTGCAAGAGTTTTGCAACTATAACTTCAAACACCTAAACTTAAATAAGGCTTAAAGCTGAAGAACCATACAACAGTCGGTCGTTTTTCAGTCGACAACTTTACATTTACAGCTGCAACAGAACTGGCAATCCTGAACCTGAAGCGCAATACACTCATCCTTTCGGATAAAAAGCCTGCACCTCTAGCGTTTGTCACCAACTGTCTCATAGCTCATAGCCCAGGAAAATTGTAGCTAACCGGATGGAAGTAAAACTAACCTGGGTCCCTAGACACAATATTGAAGATGGGAAGAAACTGTACGAACTAGCAAGAGCTGTTTCAGTTCAGTCAGTTGGTTTTTGGTACGTTTTCGCAGCGAAGAATGAGGTTAATTCAACTGCCATCAGCAACAGCGAAGAAGAAGGTGCCGTCATATTCTACAAGCAGGTAGAGTCAGCTTGGAATGACAAGAACGAATACAGGAACAGCCGAAACTTTTGGCCTCATCTAACTAAATAGGGACAAGGAAAAAACTGCTACAGATTGACGGAAGGATTGTAAACGTCTTAGGGTTCTAAGGAACTTGTGGGTCAATATGACAAATGACCCTGTATTTTAAGCCCACGAAAGATAGTGTGCAACGTTTGGTTGCAGATTGTCTGAGCCTGATTCACAAGCGACTGATATTATACAGCAGAGTTGGAACAACTGTCGATTATGGAACTGTAATCTTTCTTTGATACTTGCATGGCACTTCTGATTGATGAAGAAAGCTGCCATTGAGGTCACTGAATTGTATGAAATAGCTGATGTTACACAGTACTAGAAATGCTGAATTCTAAACAAAGATATTTCAACTCTAAATAATTTTTATACATTAAATCTAGGTTATGTTGAGACCATATATTTTACCCTGATGAATGTGAGTGGTGTAATAACTTTTAAAGCTAACAAAAGAAAAAAAAATCATCGAGGTCCACTAAAGTGTTTCGTGATTTACGCCAATAAAATAACATCGTACATTATAAGACCTTTGAAATGTAAAAAATTCTAATCCTACATTAGTGCTAAACAGCTCCACATGTTCTTCGCATATAAAATTTGCATTAGCAAGTCATAAAATGTAGGCAGGCAAACTTTAAGCTGCTGTCTATGCGTTTCTGTTTTAGTTTCTTGATTGATTAGTGACATTTATAGTTGGACGCGAGTGTTTTCATACAAAAAAGAACACCTTAAAAATATAAACAGCCAGTCCAGACTACCAACATGGTAGTCACTTCACAAGCTTTATTGTCAGTGATAGGCATTATTTCCTTCTAGAGCAAATACCTTCAATTTGGATGTCGAATCGATTTTTCTATTTTGGTTCGTAGTTGCAGTGACCAAATGCTCTCCTGTTTACGGTATTAAAGAAAGTATGTGTTAATGTCTAGGCTCGGTCAAATAAAATTCACACAGGCACTACTAAGAGGACGAACGAAATAATCTACGCATTCATTTTAAAGATAGCTTCAGTCGCCAATAGCGACCACCCACTACTGATTCGCCGGTCGGAAAGTTTCGTTGGCAACGTGTACTTGTGACAAAATTCCTTAAATACCATGCAATAAAGCATAATATTTTTGGCATTGCCCTTATAAATGCACCATGCAGAACGCTGCACTATTTCTAATGTTATGCTTCGACGGTATCCTCATCTTCTAGCTTTTTAGCAAGGTCATTGTTATACAAATTCCCAGCGGCTGAATGCTATTCTATTGGCAAATTCTCTGTGAATGGCTTCTAACTTGATGTTTTCATCGTCTTTCGATTTTCTTCAGTGGTTTTAAGATGCTTTTATTTGAATCGTATCGCTTCTACGACACTCGCGAGTGCTACAAGCTATCAATGCTTCTGTATGAACCAAATCCGCTGGTATTTTTAGATGGTTTTGCACACAAAACAAAAACACTAAATACTACCATTTCTGAGTTCTTTGCTGCGTTGAAGGGGACCGATCACCATATGGGAGTAGGATAGTGCAGAGCGAAGAATATATTCCGAATAACGACTGGTCTTATGTTGGTCTGGCTCCCGTGGCATGGATTGGATATTGTATCATTTTGGCCCAACGCTGAGAAAGCGTTCACGCCATCTTAACCTTAAAGCTTATTGCCTCAAATATCGTTAAAGCGTTGACGTCGACATCAAATAAACTGAAAACTTGCTGGATTGTGTTGTTGATTGCAGCCTACTATAAGTATATTACTAATCTGGTGGCAACATGTGGATTTCTGTAGTCGACTTTGCTCCGTTCGCTCCATAAAACGCGTTATAAAAGCATTTCAACACTAGAAAATCTACAAGCAAGAATAAAGTTCTCTATCTAGATTGTATCCATCCAATGCAAATATTCGGAATTGCAGGTGGGCAGTAGGAAAAACCACTTGCACATGTAAATTAATTGACGACTAGACTGTAGCGCTATTAAATAAGAAATCAACGTATATTTCGCGAATTCCACAGCATATGAGCATGATGCAAACACTTATGTTGACAACCAACAAGGAATGCCGGAACTAATCAAATCGAAGCTCCTAATATTGTTTTTTAATCAAAATTTCAGGGCAAATACGAGATTTTCAGATCCAGTTGGATAATTTTAGAACACGGGCGGCCTTGCTTTTCATTTTGTCTAATTCCTTATACGATAAGTATTTAGTTTCTGTGTGTTTTGTTTGTTTTAGATCCCAATAAAATACAGATTAAAAAATTATTTATACTTAATCATCGACTGGTCCACTCAATCTGTGCTCGAGTCCGCCAAAATGTTTTTTTACAGCATAACAAAATGTTGTACAAAGTTTGAACCACTTATCGTTTCGATGTTCCAGTAACGCAAAGCTAGATCACCTGATTTATTCTAGTTTTCAGAGTGTACTCGATCTGGTTCCCTTTCGAATCTAGTCAACACCGATTTGATTTTTTACTTTCAATTTTTAGCATAATAATTACACATATTATGCGAAGTGAATGTGTCTATGCAGAAGAATGTAAGAAGCATACAATGTAAGAAGCAATCATAAGTAGATTAATACAAATGGTATAATTTTAGGATCGTATTTGTCTAAAAAGATTCCACCTGACTGAATTTAACTCCACCCGCTTAAGTATTCTCATAAAAGCTTGGAGTGTACAACTGAATTATACTTTAATTTTTGAGTATGAATGTGAAGTCTCAGAGGCTACGCGCGGTTCTCAAGTTCTATGTTTCACTTGAAAATTGATTACAAATACTTATTTTTTCTATTAAAGACTTATATTTAGATATAAATAGGAGTTTGCCACGGTCCGGTCAGAGTATCTAGAAAAAAAAATTGTATATATAGTAGCCTGAGAGACTCCACGTATGCACTAGTGTTAAAAATATTTGACGACTATACTTAACACCTTGAACGCCACGCCGATTTTTAAGGAAGTCCACGTCAGGCAACGCGCGCTACCTAGAAGCGCTGTTATTTTAGGTTCAATGTCTCTTTTCGCAGTAGAAAACGAGACGCCTACAGACGCCTGTTTTGTTTTCATTACCGTTCGGCCCTCTAAATAAGATTTTCTCGAAATGGATTCGTTGCCGGTGACCCTTTACGAATAAGCAGTCTATTGCAGATCTTTGCCCCGTGCAGACAAAAAGGGGTTTACATGGGTCGAAATGTCAATTCGAGAGCGGCAGTGAAATTTGTTTTCCTAAAAAACGGGGTAGAGTGGAGGTGCCTGAAGTTTGCATCCTTAGAAATGCAACGGTCTCCAAGTTTATCCCTTTATGGCTGTTTTTTTTTCTGGATAATTTGGATATATTTTTTCATCTGAGGAAGAAGAGGAGGAGATTGTTGGAGCCTGGCATGACCCTAAGGGTATTCAGCAAAAGATTGTGCCATTTACACATCCTTCGGGGTATGTAAGTGAAAAGTTGCATATAAAATCAAACATTCCCGTAAAACCAGCTATCAATTTTTGTGTCGGATGAATTGATCGAGAAAATTGCTGAACAAACAAACTGATATGCAGCCCCGACATTAGAATGTGGACGCACGTAGCGCTTGACAAAGTGGACAGAAACAAATGAGTATGAAGTAGAGATTTTTTGAACTGATTTGATTTTTTTTTTTTTTCAAAAACAAAAAGCGAATTTCCTGAAATGTAACGCTCCTGTTCCATCTTGGCGAAAATCACGGAGCACGTCTTAATAGAATGGCTGCCAAATCCAATCAAACCTAGCAATCAGTCTGAAATTTGTTTTTTCGTCATTTTATAGATGGCAGCACACGATGATAATACCAACTTTCCTCGGAAACGCCCTCTGTCGTCAAACACGGGTATTGAACCGCCTTCGTATTGACGAATCCTTGCTTCTCTGGCGGCATTATATTAAGGCAATATTTAAAACGAGAGCGCCACCAATATGAGATTAAAATATTTAAATTGTGCTGTGGATCGGGCTATGCATGCTCTCTGCGTACATGCAGGGGAAAATTTACAATGTACAATGCAGGGAAAAAAATAAAAAAACAACGCCCACTAAGATCGAAATGTCTCATTACAAAGATGTTTTTCATAGGGAGCACACGTTAGACAGTGGTAACTGGTACACGAGCGTAGGGTTAGCAGAAAAAATTCCTAAACTAACCCTCGAAATATGCACGTCTTCTTACAAAGCCGAAACAGCCAACAGTGCATTCATAAAAGTGAATGTAAACAAAACCGACTAAAGATTCCGACTTACAGATCATATAAAGGAACAAGTTTTAAAAAAATGACCTCGCACAATAATTGACACATAAATGTAGATCTGGAAACAATTAGAATGGTCAAATAAAATAAATAATTATAGACGCTCTATAAGCGTGACAAACTTTGCCGCTTTTATGGCGTTGACTTCGTAAAGGGTGTCTTTACTGATAATGGGAAAGATTTTCCATAGTTACACATTTTGCTCAGTTATAATTCAATTGCATGTAATAATCCATTAATTACACAAATGTAGATTGAGGACATAAGATATTATTTGATGACAACACGACATTTCATTTCATTTTTGAATGAAAAATTATTACGAAAAATCTTTGGGATAGTTTTTAACAAAACAATTTGAAATTCCAGTCATTAAAAGCGATATTTCACCCTTATTCCACATAGCCGTTTATTGATTGTAGATTTGCCATTCCAAATCAAGATCTTAGACTTTCTTTCCAGCATGTCATCGATACAAACTTCCCACAGATCGTATTGTAACAATGGAAAGCAAAATATCGAAAAAAAATTTTGGAATACTTACATATATACTATCAGTGTAATCATTCTATCGGGGACCATCAAAATAATCATACCACATGTCAAAAAATGCTGCGCAAATCAAGGCAACCCTCCCTCCTCTATTCCTTTGTCTGTAACTGCCAAAATTTTTGAATAGACAACTTTTTGATCTCTATAAGCGGAACAGGCCTTGCCGCTTTTATGGCATTGACTTCGTTAATGGTGAAATAACTGATAAAAGGTAAGGTGTCTGAAGCTTGCATCACTGCAAACAAATAGGTCTTCAATTTTTTCGATTTGAATGTTTTTCGGATAATTTGACTTACCATTCTTTGTTTGATAGACCCGATTTTCATTTGTCAAAAAATCAACCTACTCTTCAGAAAAAAAAAACTGCCAAAAATTTTGGATAGTCAGAGTCAAAAAACATCTCAATAAAATTCAAAGTTTTCCCTTTTTCAAAATTTATGGTTCAGATCATAGCCCTATGTGCCGAAGATAATATTTTTACAAATTTTTTCCCAAAAACCTGTTTTGAATAGTTTTAATGTGCTCTCAGATGAAATTCTAACATAAAATAGACCGAGCAAAAGTGATTCAACAATTGTTTTCAGTGCAACTGCGTCACTTAACTGGCACAATTTTAGGTCCGTGCTGAGTAGTTTTCACCAGAAATAAAATTTTCACGTTCGTTGAAAAAAAAAAAAAAGAAAGGAACATATACGTTAAAAAGTAATTTTTGAATGTTTGTGATGAGTTTATTGCGATTAACTTTCTCCATTTCCACCTATCATCATGAGAAAGAACCTGTCGGAGATTAAAAAAATTTCTGCAGCTCGACAACCTGACCATTCTGCACAAGGACTCTACGGCATGAAATGGTTAGTATACCAACCCAATTTGGTGGATTTTAGAGGTGTCTGGAGTTTCTATCGTTGAAAACGCAACCGGCTCCAGTTTTTCACTTTTCGAATGTTTTTTGGATGATAAGCCTTAAAATGTTGGTAAATTTTATTAGACTTTTAGAATTTTTCGCACTCTAAAAAGAAAAGACCTAAAAATTTGACAGCGTTGCGCTCGAAACGATGTAAACTCCAAAAATCGTAAAGAAGTTTGTGTGTCTGAAGTTTGCATCGTTGCAAACGCAATACTGTCAAATTTCTTAACTATTTGTTTTTAGTAGACGAAATGAAAACCTAGTACAGTGCAAAAAACTTTTAAAAGAAATTCGAATAAATTTACCAAAGTGTCCAGTCAAATGATCCGAAAAGTAAAAAATTCAAGACCCCTTACATTTGCAACGCTACAAACGCCAGACACCTCATTTCTCTTTGTTAGAGAATAATATAATATAATCAACACACAGAAAACGGAAATAACAGTTGCATTGCATGATAACGATTCGTTGCACAGCAATGAAGATTGTTTTTTGATGCCTTTTCCATTTTTATTTGTTTTAGAATATTTTCAAAAAATGTGAAAATATTAATTAAAGTTATATCTGATTAGTTGAAACATAAGCCTAGTTAACAACGTTTAAATAGTTTGATACCTTGTTCAGTTTAGTTTTTATAGGCAGTTAAAGTATTCTCTATGTGCTGGTCGGAAGAAGCTGTGAGTCATTGTATATCTTTACCCTTGCTTCAAAGATCAAACTCATATGGTAAATAATGCTTTCACTATGCACTTTTTCAGTTACACTTTCAAATCCGTAGAGAAACTTCCTCCATCGCACAGATATAAAACGCAAGACCGATTATTCAATACGCGGAGTAAGGACATTAGGGATGTGAGGATTGAATTTTATTCAGTGCAAATCACAGCAGGGTTGTTAAGTTCCAGTTAACAAACCCTAGTGTTATGATAAATTCCGGAAGAACTTCCATCGCTTTGGCATAGAACGCAAGACAGTTTATTCTATACAAGTAAACAATTCAGGACATTCCGAACATCATTTTATCCATTGACCAGTAATTACTGACGAGGCGATCGCAAAAAATAGCAGAGCTGGCAGGTTCCAGTGAATCCAACTCTTATTTGAATGAATCCCGACTTGTACTCACGATGCACACATTAACGAGGTGATTAACCTACACGTCTCCTACAAGACCACATCAATTGGCTTCTGCTTCCTACCCAGAACAGCCATCCAATACTCGCCTAATGGTCACTATTAGGTTACAAACTGTTGCGTGCGCCAGGTGTTTGGGGTGAGTGCAGCGTCGGAAACCGGATCCTTTGCCGACCGTTCCGCTGTCCAATCCAAGAAACTAACGAAACACCTGAAGATCATAAATACAGTTCTTGTAGACGGTGGAAGCAATTAAGAACAATTGCGCAGAAGGTCACGTCGAATGTGTACTCGCTGCAAATTTACCTCCGCATCGCCTGCTGCTAATTGCGGATCGTTTCGGGATTCACATCGTGTTCATTACTACAATTACTAAATCAGCGCCATTAGAACGAATAGCTGCTGTAACGGAACACCTGAATTCTAGGGATAGCCATAACAAAGCACAACAACTAGATGTTATAATTATCAAAACAGTGCATTTCCAGCGCGCCGTGGATGGCTGAGGCGAACCCAGTTTGGAGATTTCAATGGTAGCGATTCGGAACAATGGAGGTCAACAATGAGACGAAACTTGTGCCCGAACGGGACTTCAGAGTGGTGGTCGGACCGGCAAATTGGCGGCCTGTTGCGGATCCAGCGACTTTTGTTTCTGGCTCAGAAGAGTCTGGGCCCGCTTATGCGTCCGGAGGGGGTCCGTGCCCGCGAACAGATGTTGGCTCAGGAGGATGGTGTTCATGCTTCGACATGTCATTGCAATGCACCACACGCGAAAGACTTGGAGTTGGTTCGTGGAGTCGAGCAGAGTTCTTAGCCAGCCACCAGCAAATGCTGCCTTCAGATGGCCAAACGTGCTCGGTTGGAAGGCACGAATGCAGATTTTTCGGTCGGATGAATGTGCTGCAACGGCAAGTACGTGGAGCAAATGGAAGTAGTGATTGCTTGATTTACACGGCAGCGGATGCTTGCATATGGATGGACAATATCAAGGACAACGGATGCACACGAACACGAAGGCTAACTCACGGCTTTCGCACTATTGCCGCCAGCGTTCGCCTTGCACGCCGCAACATCGACAGCTGTTGGTCCATATCCTTGTCAATACAAACTAGTCGCCATTTTGTATTACTTTATCCCAGGAAATGAATGGAGATGACGGGAGCACAATTCAAGATGTGAACGCGTGAGAAGGGAATCATATTACCGATTGGCTGGGAAAGGGAGCAGGGAGGTCGATGACAAATAGTGCACGGAGCCATTGGTTAGCAGGGGGAAGGATTGTGCTCGCTGCCGCTGACGACAACGGGGTGGCTGTGGAGGCACTTAGACGGACTCCTCATTGCCTGTGCCTGTTGTGTCGGAAGAGGAAATCGAGTTATCTCGCTCGTTCCCACGCTCGAACATGTGCAGGCACCAGCAGCACTTGCAGGCCACTCAAGATACTTTTGAATGGGAACCTGCGGGCCGTGACAGCTTGGCACTCGGCGCCCTCGCTGCTATTAGATGACACTCTTAGCGAAAAGGATATATTTACCTTCCGTACATTCCTTCGGCGATTTTGTTACGTTTTATCGGTCTTCGTATTTTGCCACAATCGGCATTTCGTCTCTTCATTATTGAATAGTGAATTTCTTTGTAGACAAGACAGCTTCGTAGTTAGGACTCAGACAGACTTAGATCTAGATGTGCTAGAAGAGCTAGCGCTGCCTCCCAGCAGCTCGCAATTACTTTGTGGCGCCGCTAATCCCGCACTTTTCAGCTGATTCTGCTGCCTTTCTCCTAACAGTTCGCCCTCGCTTTCTCGAGTCGAGTCGTGTCAAAAATTTCCTTTACTTTTATTTCTATATCAAAATGGATTTCTCGCGCACACGCACTGCACACACTTAACTATTCTACACTTCCTTTTCCTTCTTTTCGAGCTTTACAGCATGTACTTGCTCTTCGTCGCCACTTTTCACACAATTCGAAATGCGATCTCCCTAAAGGGTTCGAGGCTTCACGCGGAGACCCACAAGATTCTCATTTGCCCGATGGATCACTCGGTACAGAAGCGACCCTGGTCGCAATTCACGAGGTGACAGGCATCTCCTGTGGGGTATCGAGCAGAAAAAAAAACGCGACGGGAGGCTTGAGCCCTGGCTGGTGACTTTGCCGATGGTGACTTCGATCAAATGACAATCGCACACACTTCCCTCTTACACTGGCAATAATAGATTCGCGTTGCAAATAATAAAAAAAAAATAACGCGAAACGACTTCTAATTAGATCAAAATTTTCCTTCCTTCAAGCGCTTCCCACTGAATTTTTCTCTTGCACTTCTCCGGGATTTCCTCGTTGTAGTCACTCACAGCACTCCAATCACTTCGCGATTTTTCCGGTCTGTATTTATTTATTTGGTAAACAAATTCCGCGATTATTTTCGCGTTTGCTCGTTGTCTCCGCTTTTATCGTCGTCGCAGTCGTAGCCGTCGCGGTCGCTGTGGATTTGTTGCGCGACTTCTTCTGAACGGTTCCCATTCAATTCGATTCTAGTTTTTCACCCCGACCTTAGTTTTCCGTTTCTGCTCCCGTTGCCACTCCGAATTTTTATCATTTGCACTTTTCGCTGTAAACAGATGTAATAACTTGCGAACACAAACGAAATTCAAACGTCTTGTGGACTATTCGGATTTTTCCTGCCGTACACGTTCCGCGGCACAAGATTTCTTCCTTCGTGGGTTCTCCTCTCACTAAAGTTTACTGAAATGGACGAAGGAAGCGAAGGGTGACGGATGAATTTAGATCGCGGGGAGCGCGGGAAACAAAAACTTTACTTTTGCTTGGCTACATTTGCTCGGTCGACGTCAGACTGGTTGTCTTTGTCGAACAAATGGAGTGAAAGGAAACCGATAGCAAAATCGAAAATTGTGTGCTCATGTCTAGATGGCACTGGCAATATTTCATTAAATTCTTGTTTTCGTTAACAACAGTTGGTAGCACGTTTCTAGAGGCGAGATTGTTCTTTGGAGACTCTGGCCGCTTTGGCGCCAGTGGATTATGAAAACTTTAATTTCCTGCAGTTAATTTTCGAAAGATTCATGACTTGGTTTTTCAGCGAAATCACGATCAAGATTTGAGATTCAATGTTTGGGATCGTAACCAAAAACAAAAGCAATAATGAGGATCTGACCAAAGATTCTCAAAAAGTACGGCACCAGTATTAGTAGTAGTAGTAGTAGTAGTAGTAGTAGTAGTAGTAGTAGTATTAGTAGTATTAGTAGTCGTAGTAGCAGAAGTAGTATAAACAGTAGTAGTATGAGAAGAATTAGTCGTAGTAGCAGTAGGTCCTCATTATTTCTAACCTTGAAAAAATTACAATTAGGACTTGAACATGAATACTGCACGTTAATTTACATTTATTTAGGAAATTTCGGCTGCAATTTTTGTTAGGAAATTTAGTTCCATGCTATTTTTATCTGAATTTGAGTTTTTCGTTATTAGTTATACATTTCATATTTACATACATCGTTTTCTATATTCATATTTATTGTCTATTCTGTCTGTACAAAGTAACTTTTTCAAAGGACCTACTAGTTTGTTGAGGATAAGGTTTTATTGATTCTTACAACGACTTTATAACGCTTACTTTCAACAATTTTTGCTGAAAGAGGTTTTGTCCTATGGACTGTCTCAAAAAAATATTTTTCCAGTGAGCTTAGAACAGATTAATCAGAATTTATCTCAATTGAAATTTTTCTTTTGACAACATAATTCTAATTTGTGTTACAGGTTTCGGCTTCCTCTATAATAGTCCAAATATAAAATTAAGTTCTTTGTATTTTACTTGGTTTTCTTCTACTTTTAATGATATTTGAATTTTAATTAAACTATTATTCAGAGGTGGGTTCAAATTTTTCATTTTTCTAACTTATCTTGTCCTTCAATAAATCCATATTTATCAAAAACAGCTGAGCAAATATGCTTATAAATTGTGTGGGACTAAGGTATGCTGACGGAATGGCCGGTCATCGGCCTTATTTCTCCCTAGGGCACATCATTGCAAAGCTTCAAAGGGCAAAGGCCCAGTCCATTTAATGCTTAGAAAATTTAGTCAACTTTGTATTCCATAAATGAGGCATTTTATTCAATCTTGGCGATATTGAAAATTAGGTACACACACAAGAAACCAAGGCTCTGCTAATGCAAAGCGAAAAGTAGGTCCTAATGAGAACAGACATCAATGATGCATCGAGAACAATATTGTGCTGTAGAAGGACTTGTTAAATACGCTCTTGCCATAAACTCTATTAGGCCGGGTCCTTACAAAGTCAAAAGATGTAAGTTGAGTCTAAATGTGACTCGTTCCTGTCTAATAGAACTTTGCAAGTTTGGGACATGTGGGAAGGGAAATTTTTTTCATAAGAAGTAATCTATATAAATAATAAAATATCATTCAATTCATTAATTTACTATTCCGTACTATTTGTATATGCATGCAGCTGCTCCCTCGGATTAGTTCGATTCATTTGTTGATACGACCTTCTTTCGTTGATTATCTTCTCGTTTGGCAGCTACAAACACTTTTTTTTCTATAGGATCCTGTAGGGGGCGGGTGGGTCTTCGCAAAATTGACACCATAACAAATATAGACTCACAAAATACTCACAGTGACAGATACTTGACGACTCAATTAGCGTAAACAATGGGCCATGCATGCTATAGTTTGCCTTATAATCAGCCATCAAACATAGAATAAGGAATAAAGATGAATGAATCAGGAAATTGTAACAATCGAATAAGCTTAAGCAAGAAGACGTCATGGCATCTTTTGACGTTAAGGTCCTTTTGTTCCTTTCCTACCACTTTCACGTTTCAATGAGTGGTAGGCAAAATATTATACACCCATTTGCTGGAGGCAAACGCAAAGGCTTACACGAAATTGACATGCTTTTGTAAAAGTGAAGTTTATCACAGGTTTAGAGACACATGCTACGAAATCGTGACGATAGTAGCAAAAAGTAGTCCACCGTGTCCTTTGCTAAGGAGCAAAGAAGACTGTGTAATTTCGCAACAATATCATGGGATCTATTGGATCCATCATGAAAGAAAGAGGCTTTATTCCGAAATCTTGGACACGATGATTGGATGTTTTGGCAACATTTTTAGAAGTTAAAAGAAGACGACAGAGGCTGCACAAATAGAAAATTGCTGATATAGAAAAGAACAAACTGCGGAATCCTGTTTTTGAATGAATGTTTTTGAAAGCCTACAAAATCGTAACATATAATAACATAATCCAGAGGACATCCACAGATCAGGTAAGCTGTGGTAAACCAGTTACAAAGAATGTATTTCAAAGCCTATTAAGTAGACAACGAGTCCTAGAACATAGAAGAACAGCACAAAACAGTCAGTTTTGAGATTTGGTCAGTAAACGCAGTAGATATAAAAAATAAAGGACTAACGTAGACAACAGCAACGAAAAGACTCCAATATAAACTTAAAAAAGGCAACGTAAATTCAATGACATCTTCTAGTGTAAGATAGAAATAGTGCTGGAATCAATAAACGATAAAAAAGGACAGACGGCGAAATTCAAGTTTATAAGATCATCTGCCCGGTTTTCCTCAAGGAATCTGTTGGTCCGACTAGAAGATTAATGAATTTCTATGTAAAGAAATATTTTCAGCAAACCATACTTGGCCTAAGATCCGCCAGGCACACAATGAAATTTGTAAAAGTAAATCACATGGCCGAAAAAGGACATGACATCACAAGGGCTCATATGACTATTTCATGGAAGATTAACGCGTGGATGAAATGCAACTCCAAACATCATTCCTGTATGGTTCGGCGTTATTACAACATAACACGTTTAAATTTTATTTTGATTACTAAGTTCCTTCCGACGGATAAGCATTCGTCCTTCAGAGAAGATTTGTGCATCTGACTGTTGGATCAAATTCATCTTCGGTATCCACCTTTTTCTGCTCGGAATGATGCCTCACATGCCTCAGTTTGGTGTGTATGTTTGAGATGTCTTTACAAATCTCAGAAAAACATCTTCTTTGCTAGCTGGACTCGACGTTACGAAGTTTTAGTATAAATTATTAAAATAAATTGTCAATGTGTTCTGATTCGTCTGCGTTTTTCTTGTGTGCATCCATTTCATTGTATTAACCATTATTTTTGTTTTATTTGTACTAATTTCTAGTCCAATTTCGTTCGCAATTATTTTTAAACTAAGATAAATGAATAAGAGTGGAATATGGTGTTTATATAATAATAAGCTATTTTGCAAGAGGATAAATGTGCTTCGATTGTTAATCAAATGCTTTTGGATAACGTATTCTAGTGCCAAATCAAACAGAAAAGAGTTCACACTGTTGCCTATACTTTCAGATACTTTTCTCCCATAGTTGTTCAGTCCGATTTGCTTTGTCGCGTTCAAGAGAGTCATCCTGCTGAGTCGGGCAAGTTTTGTTGTGATGTCGCTGTAAACCATAATTTTCTCAATCACAGTTCTATTAATTTATTTTTGACACACGATTCATACTGTCGTATACTTCTTTGAAGTCAACAAATAATGAATGTAACACAATGTTAACCTCCAAAATTTTTTTACCTTTAGAGCTTAATGATTGTCTATTTAGTTGTATCAATAATGGTTCATTATTAAAGCTTCTAGTGTAAATATAATCTTTATTAGTAACTATCAATTTATAAAATAATGGATAGATGCTCGGAAATTTCTGTTATAAAACCGGAAATCAAGGGAATTATTTATTTTACATTCACCGTTTTCTTTGCCTAAGTCAAATTGTCGGTTATAAATTTGTGAATTTTGGCAGAGAACCAGCCTTACCAGACTGGTTACAAACTCTATCCCTGTATGTATGTCTCCAATTAGTGACGTTAATACGGTATATCTCTTTCCGGTTGTCAACCTATTGAAGAGTTGTCACATTTTGCCAAGCGGCCGAGATTTTTGTTAAATACTCAACACCAAAATGCAATTCGGCGACTTGAAAACAGACAAAGCTGTTCAAGAATTGAACAAGTATCTTCTCGAACACAGTTACATTGAAGGGTATGTATCTCGGGCATGAAATAACCGATTGAAAAATCGGAAGACCGGTTTAGGTTAGAATAGTGATCGTTGGTGTAGGTGATGGTGATGAGGTGTTTCGATCTGTACTATATTTAACTGCATTCTTATTTTTAGGTATACGCCATCAAAGGCAGATCTGACTGTTTTCAACGCACTTGGCAAAGCACCTGCACCCAAATTCCCAAGTGTGCAACGGTGGTATCGTCACATCGCTTCCTACAGTGATGCGGAAAAGGCAAGTTGGGGAGGCAAAGGTCCTGCAGCAGCTGCGCCAGCTAAAGCTGAGCCAGCTAAGCCTGCTGCCGAAGCCGATGGTAAGTTCAATTAAAAGAATTTTACTGGCACGTTTCAACTTCATTTTTCATTCGTTAGAACTTAATTCGCATATTCTCAAAGCGTTGGACTTTTCAGAAAATTTATGTGAAAACTGGATTAATTCAAAATCTATTGGTATTTTTTCCCCAGATGATGTCGATCTATTCGGTTCAGATGATGAAGAGGAAAGCGAAGAAGCCGCCCGCATTCGTGAACAACGTCTAGCCGAATATAATGCCAAGAAATCAAAGAAACCTGCCCTAATTGCAAAATCTTCCATTATCCTGGACGTTAAGCCGTGGGATGATGAAACAGATATGAAAGAATTGGAAGCAGAAGTTCGTAAAATCGAAATGGATGGACTTTTGTGGGGTGCATCAAAATTTGTTCCAGTTGGTTATGGCATCAACAAATTACAAATTTGCTGCGTTATTGAAGATGATAAAGTCTCAATTGATTTGTTACAAGAAAAGATCCAAGAGGACGAAGATCATGTACAATCGGTGGATATCGCTGCCTTCAATAAAATCTAAATATTGATTGCATGAAAGTCGTAGACGACTTACGTGTCTTGTTATAAATTTAATTTGAAGGAGATAAATGCTTTGCCCCTAAGTACGCGTTAATTTTTGTATTAAAAATAAAAGCCAGCGAATTTACAGTGATTTGAATGTTTGTTTTGTAGTGAAGCCGTTCGACCGCTTTCGGGGAAGTAGTTACGGCTGGGCTCGTGTGAGAAAGTAAAGCCCGTATATCCTTGAGTCGCCATTACCTGGAATTCAAACAAGGAACATCTTGCACTTTTAGTAGTGTGCAAAAAGAATTTGCTTAACCATATTTGCTTGATTTATAGCTAGTACTTAGCAAAATTTACACCACGTCCTCTCTTATTTGCCTCCACCCACTCAAGCAAACAAATGCAATACGCATCAGAGATCGAGAAACTATACCTGAATTCAAAACTACCGAAGATAAGCCATAATAGTCTAATAAATTGTCGAAATTGTAATATCGAGATAATATTGGAGAAATGGTGTGGACATCCTTGCAGTGGAAACATTTTAATAACAATACCTTTAGGTTGACAATTTGTAATCGTATGCTTGGCAGATTATTCTTGTTTTCGTTATCAAAATCGAGAAAGTTGGAATCGACATGAAATCAACTTGCCGGAAAAACCTTTTTGGGCGTCTTCTATGAAAAAAGTTCAGTTAAAGTAGAAGTTCCACAGCTCCGAAGTTCCGACCACAGCTGCACGCAAGCGCTTCGAAAATCTCCAGATAAGTTCAAATTCAAAGTTTTGTTCTATTCTGGATATGCCGAGAAGGAATCCTATCCATGTCTTCTTCTGTAAAAACCGCGTATTCTGCTATTATTGGGGTTTAGATTACTTCTATTTTAGTGACAGATCTCCAGCCTTCTCCACCAATGGTTTTTCTTCCTGCAAAACAATGACAGTTAACAGAGTGTTCTTCAGTTTTTAAACATTTTGGATATACTTATGTCATCCTTGAAATAGGAAGCCTGCAGCAACCGCGATCTTTGATGTCCTTCCGTATAATTCAGCGATTATTCGTTGGGTATATCTCCCGGTATATATTCGACGTTTTCATTGTTGACAGTAAGTTTTTAACGTCAAACATAAGTTTCCAAGCTTGAAGAATTCCCCCCTTCAAATTCATCGCAGTTGTGATCGAGTCACATATGGCGTTGTGATCTTGGCACTGATAAATTCAGATTCTTATCAGCTTCTGTTTTCCTTCCTTGTGGTTCCTATTTTTTAAGAGGCATTTGGTGTGACGATAGCAAAACAATGATTTCTATTTCCCTTATTAATAATTTCTGTATACGTAAGGAATGCAGGATACATTTCGCTCGAAACTTGTGTTACAGCGAGTTTTCCGTTTCGTTTGGACATTTCATAACAAATGCTGTTCGAACAAGTCAATGGGCAGCATCCTCTTTTTTGCTTCAGTCGAATCTAGACTTTTTGAATAACCTTCCCTTGTCTTTATCATGAATAATACATTCTGTTTTGATAGGGTGATAAATTAAATTTTTTATAATAGTTATAGAGGTAATGGTTATAAAGGTTACTTTATTTATCCAAGCGTGTATTCAACAAACAGGCAATGGAGCGGATTAGATTGTTTGGATAACTTTGTGTACCTCTTAAGACAATTGACTACTTACAAGAAGGAAACCGTCTTATTTAAAGACCGTTTCGTCCGTAGTCATGAGTCAAGCATAGCATAGAAAATAAAGCATATGTTATATATTCTTTGACCATAATGATCTTAAAAGCTGGCTGCCTATCCAGGGAAACGAAACACTGCTTTAAAAATTAATGAGATGGCCTGTGTTATGTTACGGATGCAAGTTAAGGGGGGAAAATGCTAAACGACACCGAAAGTAGAGTGTTTCGCATGAATGAAAATTTTAGGAACCAAGACAGCTCTCGCAATACTTATGATATGTTGTACAAAGAGATCAACGACGAAAGATACAGCACAAAGTTGTACTAAATATTAGACAAGTAACAATACTCCTTCATTGAAAGCTGCAGTTGCAATAAGAACCCCAGTGGGCTCGCCACATTGAGGACTGTCGTGTTTTCAAAGAATGGAATTGAAGGAAAGGCCAACAGCGAGTAAGCAAACCTCGAAAGCACTGTTCGGATTCAATCGTTGAAGGTAGTACAAAGTGTCCAGCTTACATAAATTGAAGGGCGCTATCAAAAGATTGAGCAAAACCTAGGCGGGGGAGTTTGAACACCAAACCTCGAAATGGACTATTCTGAGCTTTAACGACGAAAGTAAAAAGATTGTCAAGTATCGGGCAAAATATGTTGTACAACTTACATTTGTAATCAGAGCTAATGTCTCATAATACTTAGTATTCTAGTATTGAAAACACGCCAAGTATCTACGAGGAGAAGTCAAAATTTTGACTGAATGATAGCGCAGGATGTTGAAAAAAACATGAAACTCTTTTTGCTTTTTTATATTTTCAACCTTTAGCCTGATGAGCTTGTAAGGTGAAAATAAAGGAAAGGCAAAACTAAATGCCTACAATTCTTGTAGTGCCAATCGTTGAAACTTGCCGATCGGTAAAGTTTTCCGTGCGTCCCTTTATTTAGTTTTATATACAAGCAACAGACACTCGTGGTCAGGCTTGGACAGTGGGATGAGTGCAACTACTAACTTCTAATCTGCCAATAATAGGACTTAGCTGGAATGCACGGGAGCATTTTTGAAAATAAACACTCCAATGGTCAATCTTGGACTTGTTTTATCTTGGATAGTCTCCTTCAAGCTTAATTCTCTCATTCAGCCCTATTCAATTCCCCTAAAGAATCGCATTAAGGGCCTGGTACAGAAATACCACACTACATACCAATAGATACCAAATAAATACCAAGCTCCCTATGATCCTTCAGGTCCGATTGGGACCCTGCATTTTTATGGAGGCAGAGATATCCAATCTTCCCTTAACTGGATAAATAGTGCTAGGCTCAGGTTTCATCTCCAGCGATAATCGGCGCTACAATGTGTTTTCTTTTCATCATAACTATCCAAACGCTGGACTGAACGTACGATATACTCTCGTTTTTTATTATTAATTTTCTTGATTATTCTCGTATCACATTTTTTTAAGGTAAAAAATGATCGGGTAGGACGTCCACAGTAGGTGTTTTGATATTCCCAACATCGTTACGACGTGGTTTTTCTGCAGATAATAGGGGAAATTGAAGGAAACACCTTAGTTTGATTTCCAGGCAAATAGAAGTTTGATAAAGCTAAGTTTGGTTTCCAGACGAATAGAAGTGTAGTTATGGGTACACTTTAGCTCCAAAAGAGTAAAAGGGTAGTTATGGAGACTGTTGTACTGTTCGGAAAGGACATTTTTCATAAGTCAATAACTTTTTGCGTGATAATTGAACGAAAATGACTCTCCGAACTGCGTTTCAAACTGATCGTTAAAGGCCTGAATTTGTGAGACCTATACCTAATTATAGTTCGTACCTCATTTGGACTAAAACCCATCCTGTGATGGGCTACACATTCCTTCAGATATGAACGGATTATAGAACATGTCAATTGTAGTCAAACCCGTCTTTAGATATCGCTTTTCACTTGAAATCAGTTCGTTAGGCAGGACTCATGTCGTTTCCATTTTAAGACCGATGTAATTAAGCGAAGGATACCCGGGTCTTTGAGTTTGCAACATTGCTTGCTTCGAGGATTGTATCAAGGATAACTTGATCTTGCACGAATGCAAAGGAGCTCCTTTTTTAGCAACACGCTTCCAAAATAACAAAATCTTACAGAGTTGGTCGCCCACTAAAATCTGTCGAAAACGACATACAGTTTTAACAAAGGTTCTTATTTTTGAGAAAGGTTTTAACCTTTCACATTCCATCAAGATATAATTAAATGATTGATTTTCGCAAAGAATAATTAGTGAACTATTGCTTAATTTTTCAATAATTATTATCCTAGTTTCGGAAAACCCCGTAACCATGATTGACAGGGTCCGGCTGCACGTTATTGATGTTACTCTAATCACGGAGACAGGAGGATGCATCTGCTAGACTGGAGATTGTCAGATACACCTTGTCTGTAGTCACAAATACCTTGTCTAGTAGCATCGGAAGATTACTTTTGAAATTGACTGTATCTCATTAGTTTATTCCAACGTAAGAAATGTGAGGCGGTGAGTTTTAAGGTGAGGTGAGTTTTCAACCTAGGAATGTATTACAAGTTGATAAAAACATATGACCATCTAGGGTGCCCTTAATACTACGTCAACATTTTTGACGGGTATCATGACCAGTCTAATTTTAAGAGCAGCATCACTTCTTCATCTTCATGGATACCAGATCAGATCTACAGCCGAATCTGTATCTGCTCACCAGTTGCATAGATAGTAGAGAATCGTACTTGCAAGAGTTCAAAAAAGTAACTTGAAGGACTTAACATTTGATACTTTGAGTAAAACGACAAAAAGGACTAGCAATCAAGTGCTGGCCTTTAATCAGTCTAAATAAGATAAAAATGAACTCAAGGGAGGACCACTAGCAACTGGGAAAAGATAGTTAAGCGAAACCAAGTGGAAGGCCAAAAACTCGGCTTGGAATGACTTGAATAGCAGCTTTGACCTCATTCTAATGAAACGGACTACACCGGTTAAGTTATTTAAACGGACCTGAAATGGTAAGCCGAGGCAAGGAATAAAGAATGGTTCAAAATTTTTTACTTGACTTGACTGAGTCCAAGTCACATGCGCTTCCACTGGAATCAACACAACTGGAACTCGTGGCGAACATAAATTAAGACGTTCTCCTTAATATCCATAAGATGAGCAGATGGATGATCTGCTGGAACTAAACATTATGAGAGAAGAGGGTAGTGACCTAGAACCAAAAGTGGAAATAAGAATCATTAATTGCAAATAATTTTATTTTTATTTATCTTTAATATTTATTATTTTATATTAATGCAAATAATTGATCGTGCTCGTTATTTTTTATTATACAGAGGATCACAGAATTTTGTCAAATTAAACTTACAAAAAACTGAGCTAAGTGGGAGCTAACACTAAGTTTATCCTAGCCATCATAACTTGAGGAATTTGTCTCAAAATTGAGCAGACATGAGACAATAAAAATTGTGTTCTCCCGTAAAGTAAAGCCTATTCTGGGTTGGCCCGCCATTGTTTACAATAACATTTATTGAATTGATTGTTGTAATCATTTCGAAATTTTTATTTAAATTTTGAGAAAGAATGAATTATCCTTTTTCGTTCTTTATTTCACATTATGCTCCGAATGAAAGAATGATTTGTGATGTCGGCAGAAGTTTTTTTGGAAAATAATGGACCGTGCGTATAATGACTCATTCGACGGTACCCACATTTACCAGAATAATAGTTAATAGTATAAGATTATGTATTCACATCGGTATTCAACTTTACTTTTCCTCCCTTTACCTAATTGCCTTGCACCAGAGCTAAGTTTGCATATAAACGATTTATTAAATTATTCTTATTTATTCTCATTAAAGAACTTAAAACTTAAAACAATTTAATTGCTACTCTCCTGGATTCCATTATTGTACTCAGGTAGAAAGGATCAACGATCCAGCCAACGTTTGCACAACATTTTACCTGTTGCGAATTGCTCCCCTTTAATTACCCTCTCACGAGTTTGCTACTAATTAAGGAAATATATAAAAGGATATTCAATTGTTTGTCTCTGCTACCTGTTGATTATTACACGATGCTAAAATGTGACTTTATTTATACCTCATAACAGAAAAGTTAATTATCCTTTTTTATTAGTTTTGTGTTTGCCTTCCATATTCATTTACACATAGCTGCATAAAAACTAACTTTTAGCGCAACGATCCTTAATTGAATTTCTAATGTGAGCGCGAGTCCAGCAATATGGATTTTTTCGAAACGTTGGTAAGCGAGCCAGCAGGGGCAACAAAAGACGAGCATTACAACTTTCGATCAACTAAGGGATGCGATCTAGTGGCAGACTTAGCATTGAGTGAGGACTCCGAAGACGAAGAGAAGGAACCGCGGACGAGTTGCGCGAGCGATGTCAGAAACGGTTCGTCATCTGTTAAGTATGAGAATCGATCAGAAATGGAATATAGGAATAGAGCGGTTAGTGGAGTTTTCGGTGAATCCCCTTCCGCATGCGTGACGAAAGTCGAGCAGTCAATAAGTAGGACGAGCGCAAAGCCCGCGATTGGTAGCTTAACCGGATTTACGTTTAGCAGTTTAAGTGAATCGAGCAGCAGTGATTCGAATGACACCGGTTATGATGGGAAGGACAATGAGAACGATCGTAAACTTGTACAAACACGGATATTACCGCCCCAGTCGAAACCGTCAGGACTCATAATTCACGAGGTTTTGATACTAAAGCCAAAATGCTCTGTAAGTCATTCTATGAACATAAGCATGATGAAAACCCGTATTCCTCCGAAACCGATGAAAGCCGAGGAACCGGAGCCTCTACCGGATCATTATACAGTGCCGAACGCGAAGAAGTCCCGAGTGAGTTGTGTAACGAAGGAAGACATTGCGCAAAGGATGACCTTAGGTAGGATGCTGAAGCAGAAAGATCCCACGAATCAGGCATCGTATACAAGCAAACCCACAAGTGTGGACCGGATCAAGAAGTCGTTGAAGCGGAGTGCGTCAGAAATGGAGGGTCATACATCACCCGATTCGGGAATTGAGGTTTGCATTGACTATCCACGTAAGCAGGCCAAGGAGGGGATAAAGCGAAAACAGGACAAACCACAGCTGAAAAATTACAAAGTTAGATCGGAGAATGCAGGAGACAGTGAAAAACATAAAGCAGGATATGAACATCCCAAAGATGATTTTCCTAGCAGGAAAATCCCAATTGAGGTTTGCATTGACTATCCACGTAAGCAGGCCAAGGAGGAGATAAAGCGAAAACAGGACAAACTACAGCCGAAAAATTACAAAGTTAGATCGGAGAATGCAGGAGGCAGCGAAAAACATAAAGCAAGATATGAACAACCCAAAGATGATTTTCCTAGCAGGATATTGGCGCAACCGCCCAACAAAAAGTTCAAAACTACCGAGCATGAATCGAAAAAGAAAAATGATAAGCAATATATGCGACCTAGACAGCGTGACGAAGTAAAACATGTAGAAAAGCCGCGTGATGACCGTAGGACCAACATGGATACCATTACACGTAAAAGGCTTGATGAAAAGTTTAGAGCTCTATTCGGCGACGACTCGGACGACAACGGAGCTTTATATGCTGTAGCTAGGCTCAAAGAGGATACAAAAAATTCGAACGTTTCTCGCGACCTGCCTCTCTCCCGAGGAAAATACTCATCTGCATTGAAAAACAACATTTCGAAGCAGAACAAATCTCAGGATATGGTTCACCGTTCAAGGAATATTTCCACAGGAAGTACTAAAAGCGAGAAAGATGTTGCAGAACGGAGGAGATCGTCTTCGCTGGAATCTACAATTCAGAATAAAGTCAAGGATCAATGTGCAGCTTTTAAAACTATCCACAAGGAGTACCTAACCCTATTCGCCTCGATTCAGAAGCGTGCAAAATTCATTATCACATTAGGTGATATGCTAGAGCGGAAAAAGAAAGCGGGAGATGAGAAGATGCAACTAGCTTTGAAAAAAGAAATATTAGCGTTAGGAGAAGAACTTAAATCGAAAAGTTTTCAGGATCAAAAGAAGCGGCTGCAGCATTTAGAAATGAAATTGACAAACTTGAAACATAGTATTAGGGAAAATAAGAAAAAAATGTGATTTTGTTATGGTATTATTTAATAAAATTTGTTTCTTTTATAAAAATTAATTTTTTGAAATTTTCCTTAAGTTGAAGTTACTGAAGTTAAGGTTGACTCTATTACGCAGTCTTGTCTAGTAGATGTAGTAATCGGATTTCCAGCTCTTCGTGGTGTTCATGCTTTTCTTTGTACTTTTCTTTAATCATTGCTTGAAAAATGAGAATCAAAAAAGATCCCCTACTAAAATCATCCTCAGCATCATTCAAAAACATAACCATCATTTCGTTCCAACAACGTCTTAACTGCTATTCGTGTGATAAGGAAGGACAAGAAATAGTGTTTCTTTAGTTGGTTGGAAATGTTATAATCTAATATAATCTAAAATATAATAATAATGCTATAATCGATTGTTGGGATAATATCTTAATCGCATGTCGCGGTCCCTGAGACCTTTTGAAGATCTTTATCTGTTCTAGCTGTTCTGAGTGATATCTTTAATGATCGGAATGAAACTTAGTATTTTTAATTATCCTGGGAAGAGCCCAGTGCAAAAATTCCTGATCCTTTTCAATGAATTCTCACCTCATAACACTCTTATATTTTCGTTTTGTTCGTAGAAACTCAAAGCTGTTTACGGTCGGAGAAAGGGACTCCTAGAAGCTGAATAGGATACACACAAAACACCTTCCCTGTCCGCAAGGAACCCAACATGGAACGGTTTGTCGCCTAAAGTCGGGTTAAATATTTTTTTCTTCACCAGTTCGTTAGTGAGGACCCTGTTTCAGTCAGAGCGGAGGGGGTAGGAGTTACTGAGAACATTTTTCTGCTTACCTTTAATCAGTGGTCTAAGAATCCTTTCTACGTCATAAGAAAAACACGACCTTAATATGTTCTGTATGTGAATTGATGATATCATCACATCTACTACACATTCCGGAGAGAGTATGCCAATTCTCTTGCAATCAAGAGGATGCTTGTTTTCCCATTGTCAGCTCCCCGGACATGATATGCGGTCGGGGACAGGCTCCTTTTGAAAAGATTGCAAGGGCAACAAATGCTCCAGGATTTATAATGGAAAATGATGATGCAATGAGTGGCCTAATCAATGCTTCGTTGGTGGTTAAGATTAAACTAAAAATATAAAAGATTTAAGTCACAAAAAGCATTTAAGGGTGAGCTTCTATATCTCGTGAAAGAGATTTCAAGAAATATTCAAATATTCAAATATTTAGAAATACATGTCAGTGTAGTTTTTTACAGCAATAATGTGGGTCTTACTTCGAAGGCGAGGTTATGGTACTTCCAAGGATTGTGAATAGTTTTAAAGAATATTTTGCGAATATGTAATACAGGCTTCGAGTCCTTTTTGCGTTATTTATTTGAAATAAATAAATATATGCTTTGTTTTGGATATGGATGGAATTTTTTTTTGAAACAGATTACTAGTCCAATGTGTATGAATTTTATAGAGAACTACAATTGAGAACACAGTGCATATGTGAAGCCTGTCGTTAATATATATGTCAGTGGTGTAGAATCTAGCCTTGTATAGAATCTATGCTAGAACACGGACAACATAAAAATTGGACAATATAAAGATACGAGTTCAAACATTTAAAATACAGTGCGAATTTGGACTGTACCACCAAATGTGTAAAAGATTACAATTTTGGAAAAATGGAGTTTCTGATTCAAAATCGGCTAATTTCGAAGGAAGCCCAAGTAGGTCAATGGTTCAACATAAACGAATAAAGTCATCGAATTCTTGAAGAATTTGAAGAATTTCTGTATACGTAAGGAATGCAGGATACATTTCGCTCGAAACTTGTGTTACAGCGAGTTTTCCGTTTCGTTTGGACATTTCATAACAAATGCTGTTCGATCAAGTCAATGGGCAGCATCCTCTTTTTTGCTTCAGTCGAATCTAGACTTTTTGAATAACCTTCCCTTGTCTTTATCATGAATAATACATTCTGTTTTGATAGGGTGATAAATTAAATTTTTTATAATAATTATAGAGGTAATGGTTATAAAGGTCACTTTATTTATCCAAGCGTGTATTCAACAAACAGGCAATGGAGCGGATTAGATTGTTTGGATAACTTTGTGTACCTCTTAAGACAATTGACTACTTACAAGAAGGAAACCGTCTTATTTAAAGACCGTTTCGTCCGTAGTCATGAGTCAAGCATAGCATAGAAAATAAAGCATATGTTATATATTCTTTGACCATAATGATCTTAAAAGCTGGCTGCCTATCCAGAGAAACGAAACACTGCTTTAAAAATTAATGAGATGGCCTGTGTTATGTTACGGATGCAAGTTAAGGGGGGAAAATGCTAAACGACACCGAAAGTAGAGTGTTTCGCATGAATGAAAATTTTAGGAACCAAGACAGCTCTCGCAATACTTATGATATGTTGTACAAAGAGATCAACGACGAAAGATACAGCACAAAGTTGTACTAAATATTAGACAAGTAACAATACTCCTTCATTGAAAGCTGCAGATGCAATAAGAACCCCAGTGGGCTCGCCACATTGAGGACTGTCGTGTTTTCAAAGAATGGAATTGAAGGAAAGAAAAGAAAAGGAAAGAATTTCTGTATACGTAAGGAATGCAGGATACATTTCGCTCGAAACTTGTGTTACAGCGAGTTTTCCGTTTCGTTTGGACATTTCATAACAAATGCTGTTCGATCAAGTCAATGGGCAGCATCCTCTTTTTTGCTTCAGTCGAATCTAGACTTTTTGAATAACCTTCCCTTGTCTTTATCATGAATAATACATTCTGTTTTGATAGGGTGATAAATTAAATTTTTTATAATAATTATAGAGGTAATGGTTATAAAGGTCACTTTATTTATCCAAGCGTGTATTCAACAAACAGGCAATGGAGCGGATTAGATTGTTTGGATAACTTTGTGTACCTCTTAAGACAATTGACTACTTACAAGAAGGAAACCGTCTTATTTAAAGACCGTTTCTTCCGTAGTCATGAGTCAAGCATAGCATAGAAAATAAAGCATATGTTATATATTCTTTGACCATAATGATCTTAAAAGCTGGCTGCCTATCCAGAGAAACGAAACACTGCTTTAAAAATTAATGAGATGGCCTGTGTTATGTTACGGATGCAAGTTAAGGGGGGAAAATGCTAAACGACACCGAAAGTAGAGTGTTTCGCATGAATGAAAATTTTAGGAACCAAGACAGCTCTCGCAATACTTATGATATGTTGTACAAAGAGATCAACGACGAAAGATACAGCACAAAGTTGTACTAAATATTAGACAAGTAACAATACTCCTTCATTGAAAGCTGCAGTTGCAATAAGAACCCCAGTGGGCTCGCCACATTGAGGACTGTCGTGTTTTCAAAGAATGGAATTGAAGGAAAGGCCAACAGCGAGTAAGCAAACCTCGAAAGCACTGTTCGGATTCAATCGTTGAAGGTAGTACAAAGTGTCCAGCTTACATAAATTGAAGGGCGCTATCAAAAGATTGAGCAAAACCTAGGCGGGGGAGTTTGAACACCAAACCTCGAAATGGACTATTCTGAGCTTTAACGACGAAAGTAAAAAGATTGTCAAGTATCGGGCAAAATATGTTGTACAACTTACATTTGTAATCAGAGCTAATGTCTCATAATACTTAGTATTCTAGTATTGAAAACACGCCAAGTATCTACGAGGAGAAGTCAAAATTTTGACTGAATGATAGCGCAGGATGTTGAAAAAAACATGAAACTCTTTTTGCTTTTTTATATTTTCAACCTTTAGCCTGATGAGCTTGTAAGGTGAAAATAAAGGAAAGGCAAAACTAAATGCCTACAATTCTTGTAGTGCCAATCGTTGAAACTTGCCGATCGGTAAAGTTTTCCGTGCGTCCCTTTATTTAGTTTTATATACAAGCAACAGACACTCGTGGTCAGGCTTGGACAGTGGGATGAGTGCAACTACTAACTTCTAATCTGCCAATAATAGGACTTAGCTGGAATGCACGGGAGCATTTTTGAAAATAAACACTCCAATGGTCAATCTTGGACTTGTTTTATCTTGGATAGTCTCCTTCAAGCTTAATTCTCTCATTCAGCCCTATTCAATTCCCCTAAAGAATCGCATTAAGGGCCTGGTACAGAAATACCACACTACATACCAATAGATACCAAATAAATACCAAGCTCCCTATGATCCTTCAGGTCCGATTGGGACCCTGCATTTTTATGGAGGCAGAGATATCCAATCTTCCCTTAACTGGATAAATAGTGCTAGGCTCAGGTTTCATCTCCAGCGATAATCGGCGCTACAATGTGTTTTCTTTTCATCATAACTATCCAAACGCTGGACTGAACGTACGATATACTCTCGTTTTTTATTATTAATTTTCTTGATTATTCTCGTATCACATTTTTTTAAGGTAAAAAATGATCGGGTAGGACGTCCACAGTAGGTGTTTTGATATTCCCAACATCGTTACGACGTGGTTTTTCTGCAGATAATAGGGGAAATTGAAGGAAACACCTTAGTTTGATTTCCAGGCAAATAGAAGTTTGATAAAGCTAAGTTTGGTTTCCAGACGAATAGAAGTGTAGTTATGGGTACACTTTAGCTCCAAAAGAGTAAAAGGGTAGTTATGGAGACTGTTGTACTGTTCGGAAAGGACATTTTTCATAAGTCAATAACTTTTTGCGTGATAATTGAACGAAAATGACTCTCCGAACTGCGTTTCAAACTGATCGTTAAAGGCCTGAATTTGTGAGACCTATACCTAATTATAGTTCGTACCTCATTTGGACTAAAACCCATCCTGTGATGGGCTACACATTCCTTCAGATATGAACGGATTATAGAACATGTCAATTGTAGTCAAACCCGTCTTTAGATATCGCTTTTCACTTGAAATCAGTTCGTTAGGCAGGACTCATGTCGTTTCCATTTTAAGACCGATGTAATTAAGCGAAGGATACCCGGGTCTTTGAGTTTGCAACATTGCTTGCTTCGAGGATTGTATCAAGGATAACTTGATCTTGCACGAATGCAAAGGAGCTCCTTTTTTAGCAACACGCTTCCAAAATAACAAAATCTTACAGAGTTGGTCGCCCACTAAAATCTGTCGAAAACGACATACAGTTTTAACAAAGGTTCTTATTTTTGAGAAAGGTTTTAACCTTTCACATTCCATCAAGATATAATTAAATGATTGATTTTCGCAAAGAATAATTAGTGAACTATTGCTTAATTTTTCAATAATTATTATCCTAGTTACGGAAAACCCCGTAACCATGATTGACAGGGTCCGGCTGCACGTTATTGATGTTACTCTAATCACGGAGTCAGGAGGATGCATCTGCTAGACTGGAGATTGTCAGATACACCTTGTCTGTAGTCACAAATACCTTGTCTAGTAGCATCGGAAGATTACTTTTGAAATTGACTGTATCTCATTAGTTTATTCCAACGTAAGAAATGTGAGGCGGTGAGTTTTAAGGTGAGGTGAGTTTTCAACCTAGGAATGTATTACAAGTTGATAAAAACATATGACCATCTAGGGTGCCCTTAATACTACGTCAACATTTTTGACGGGTATCATGACCAGTCTAATTTTAAGAGCAGCATCACTTCTTCATCTTCATGGATACCAGATCAGATCTACAGCCGAATCTGTATCTGCTCACCAGTTGCATAGATAGTAGAGAATCGTACTTGCAAGAGTTCAAAAAAGTAACTTGAAGGACTTAACATTTGATACTTTGAGTAAAACGACAAAAAGGACTAGCAATCAAGTGCTGGCCTTTAATCAGTCTAAATAAGATAAAAATGAACTCAAGGGAGGACCACTAGCAACTGGGAAAAGATAGTTAAGCGAAACCAAGTGGAAGGCCAAAAACTCGGCTTGGAATGACTTGAATAGCAGCTTTGACCTCATTCTAATGAAACGGACTAAACCGGTTAAGTTATTTAAACGGACCTGAAATGGTAAGCCGAGGCAAGGAATAAAGAATGGTTCAAAATTTTTTACTTGACTTGACTGAGTCCAAGTCACATGCGCTTCCACTGGAATCAACACAACTGGAACTCGTGGCGAACATAAATTAAGACGTTCTCCTTAATATCCATAGGATGAGATGATGGATGATCTGCTGGAACTAAACATTATGAGAGAAGAGGGTAGTGACCTAGAACCAAAAGTGGAAATAAGAATCATTAATTGCAAATAATTTTATTTTTATTTATCTTTAATATTTATTATTTTATATTAATGCAAATAATTGATCGTGCTCGTTATTTTTTATTATACAGAGGATCACAGAATTTTGTCAAATTAAACTTACAAAAAACTGAGCTAAGTGGGAGCTAACACTAAGTTTATCCTAGCCATCATAACTTGAGGAATTTGTCTCAAAATTGAGCAGACATGAGACAATAAAAATTGTGTTCTCCCGTAAAGTAAAGCCTATTCTGGGTTGGCCCGCCATTGTTTACAATAACATTTATTGAATTGATTGTTGTAATCATTTCGAAATTTTTATTTAAATTTTGAGAAAGAATGAATTATCCTTTTTCGTTCTTTATTTCACATTATGCTCCGAATGAAAGAATGATTTGTGATGTCGGCAGAAGTTTTTTTGGAAAATAATGGACCGTGCGTATAATGACTCATTCGACGGTACCCACATTTACCAGAATAATAGTTAATAGTATAAGATTATGTATTCACATCGGTATTCAACTTTACTTTTCCTCCCTTTACCTAATTGCCTTGCACCAGAGCTAAGTTTGCATATAAACGATTTATTAAATTATTCTTATTTATTCTCATTAAAGAACTTAAAACTTAAAACAATTTAATTGCTACTCTCCTGGATTCCATTATTGTACTCAGGTAGAAAGGATCAACGATCCAGCCAACGTTTGCACAACATTTTACCTGTTGCGAATTGCTCCCCTTTAATTACCCTCTCACGAGTTTGCTACTAATTAAGGAAATATATAAAAGGATATTCAATTGTTTGTCTCTGCTACCTGTTGATTATTACACGATGCTAAAATGTGACTTTATTTATACCTCATAACAGAAAAGGCATTAGGAAAGTTAATTATCCTGTTTTATTAGTTTTGTGTTTGCCTTCCATATTCATTTACACATAGCTGCATAAAAACTAACTTTTAGCGCAACGATCCTTAATTGAATTTCTAATGTGAGCGCGAGTCCAGCAATATGGATTTTTTCGAAACGTTGGTAAGCGAGCCAGCAGGGGCAACAAAAGACGAGCATTACAACTTTCGATCAACTAAGGGATGCGATCTAGTGGCAGACTTAGCATTGAGTGAGGACTCCGAAGACGAAGAGAAGGAACCGCGGACGATTTGCGCGAGCGATGTCAGAAACGGTTCGTCATCTGTTAAGTATGAGAATCGATCAGAAATGGAATATAGGAATAGAGCGGTTAGTGGAGTTTTCGGTGAATCCCCTTCCGCATGCGTGACGAAAGTCGAGCAGTCAATAAGTAGGACGAGCGCAAAGCCCGCGATTGGTAGCTTAACCGGATTTACGTTTAGCAGTTTAAGTGAATCGAGCAGCAGTGATTCGAATGACACCGGTTATGATGGGAAGGACAATGAGAACGATCGTAAACTTGTACAAACACGGATATTACCGCCCCAGTCGAAACCGTCAGGACTCATAATTCACGAGGTTTTGATACTAAAGCCAAAATGCTCTGTAAGTCATTCTATGAACATAAGCATGATGAAAACCCGTATTCCTCCGAAACCGATGAAAGCCGAGGAACCGGAGCCTCTACCGGATCATTATACAGTGCCGAACGCGAAGAAGTCCCGAGTGAGTTGTGTAACGAAGGAAGACATTGCGCAAAGGATGACCTTAGGTAGGATGCTGAAGCAGAAAGATCCCACGAATCAGGCATCGTATACAAGCAAACCCACAAGTGTGGACCGGATCAAGAAGTCGTTGAAGCGGAGTGCGTCAGAAATGGAGGGTCATACATCACCCGATTCGGGAATTGAGGTTTGCATTGACTATCCACGTAAGCAGGCCAAGGAGGGGATAAAGCGAAAACAGGACAAACCACAGCTGAAAAATTACAAAGTTAGATCGGTGAATGCAGGAGACAGTGAAAAACATAAAGCAGGATATGAACATCCCAAAGATGATTTTCCTAGCAGGAAAATCCCAATTGAGGTTTGCATTGACTATCCACGTAAGCAGGCCAAGGAGGAGATAAAGCGAAAACAGGACAAACTACAGCCGAAAAATTACAAAGTTAGATCGGAGAATGCAGGAGGCAGCGAAAAACATAAAGCAAGATATGAACAACCCAAAGATGATTTTCCTAGCAGGATATTGGCGCAACCGCCCAACAAAAAGTTCAAAACTACCGAGCATGAATCGAAAAAGAAAAATGATAAGCAATATATGCGACCTAGACAGCGTGACGAAGTAAAACATGTAGAAAAGCCGCGTGATGACCGTAGGACCAACATGGATACCATTACACGTAAAAGGCTTGATGAAAAGTTTAGAGCTCTATTCGGCGACGACTCGGACGACAACGGAGCTTTATATGCTGTAGCTAGGCTCAAAGAGGATACAAAAAATTCGAACGTTTCTCGCGACCTGCCTCTCTCCCGAGGAAAATACTCATCTGCATTGAAAAACAACATTTCGAAGCAGAACAAATCTCAGGATATGGTTCACCGTTCAAGGAATATTTCCACAGGAAGTACTAAAAGCGAGAAAGATGTTGCAGAACGGAGGAGATCGTCTTCGCTGGAATCTACAATTCAGAATAAAGTCAAGGATCAATGTGCAGCTTTTAAAACTATCCACAAGGAGTACCTAACCCTATTCGCCTCGATTCAGAAGCGTGCAAAATTCATTATCACATTAGGTGATATGCTAGAGCGGAAAAAGAAAGCGGGAGATGAGAAGATGCAACTAGCTTTGAAAAAAGAAATATTAGCGTTAGGAGAAGAACTTAAATCGAAAAGTTTTCAGGATCAAAAGAAGCGGCTGCAGCATTTAGAAATGAAATTGACAAACTTGAAACATAGTATTAGGGAAAATAAGAAAAAAATGTGATTTTGTTATGGTATTATTTAATAAAATTTGTTTCTTTTATAAAAATTAATTTTTTGAAATTTTCCTTAAGTTGAAGTTACTGAAGTTAAGGTTGACTCTATTACGCAGTCTTGTCTAGTAGATGTAGTAATCGGATTTCCAGCTCTTCGTGGTGTTCATGCTTTTCTTTGTACTTTTCTTTAATCATTGCTTGAAAAATGAGAATCAAAAAAGATCCCCTACTAAAATCATCCTCAGCATCATTCAAAAACATAACCATCATTTCGTTCCAACAACGTCTTAACTGCTATTCGTGTGATAAGGAAGGACAAGAAATAGTGTTTCTTTAGTTGGTTGGAAATGTTATAATCTAATATAATCTAAAATATAATAATAATGCTATAATCGATTGTTGGGATAATATCTTAATCGCATGTCGCGGTCCCTGAGACCTTTTGAAGATCTTTATCTGTTCTAGCTGTTCTGAGTGATATCTTTAATGATCGGAATGAAACTTAGTATTTTTAATTATCCTGGGAAGAGCCCAGTGCAAAAATTCCTGATCCTTTTCAATGAATTCTCACCTCATAACACTCTTATATTTTCGTTTTGTTCGTAGAAACTCAAAGCTGTTTACGGTCGGAGAAAGGGACTCCT
Source organism: Stratiomys singularior (assembly GCA_954870665.1). Taxonomy (NCBI): domain Eukaryota; kingdom Metazoa; phylum Arthropoda; class Insecta; order Diptera; family Stratiomyidae; genus Stratiomys; species Stratiomys singularior. The sequence continues at coordinate 21,492,279 of OX940881.1, read as the reverse complement.
AGAAGCTGAATAGGATACACACAAAACACCTTCCCTGTCCGCAAGGAACCCAACATGGAACGGTTTGTCGCCTAAAGTCGGGTTAAATATTTTTTTCTTCACCAGTTCGTTAGTGAGGACCCTGTTTCAGTCAGAGCGGAGGGGGTAGGAATTACTGAGAACATTTTTCTGCTTACCTTTAATCAGTGGTCTAAGAATCCTTTCTACGTCATAAGAAAAACACGACCTTAATATGTTCTGTATGTGAATTGATGATATCATCACATCTACTACACATTCCGGAGAGAGTATGCCAATTCTCTTGCAATCAAGGGGATGCTTGTTTTCTCATTGTCAGCTCCCCGGACATGATATGCGGTCGGGGACAGGCTCCTTTTGAAAAGATTGCAAGGGCAACAAATGCTCCAGGATTTATAATGGAAAATGATGATGCAATGAGTGGCCTAATCAATGCTTCGTTGGTGGTTAAGATTAAACTAAAAATATAAAAGATTTAAGTCACAAAAAGCATTTAAGGGTGAGCTTCTATATCTCGTGAAAGAGATTTCAAGAAATATTCAAATATTCAAATATTTAGAAATACATGTCAGTGTAGTTTTTGACAGCAATAATGTGGGTCTTACTTCGAAGGCGAGGTTATGGTACTTCCAAGGATTGTGAATAGTTTTAAAGAATATTTTGCGAATATGTAATACAGGCTTCGAGTCCTTTTTGCGTTATTTATTTGAAATAAATAAATATATGCTTTGTTTTGGATATGGATGGAATTTTTTTTTGAAACAGATTACTAGTCCAATGTGTATGAATTTTATAGAGAACTACAATTGAGAACACAGTGCATATGTGAAGCCTGTCGTTAATATATATGTCAGTGGTGTAGAATCTAGCCTTGTATAGAATCTATGCTAGAACACGGACAACATAAAAATTGGACAATATAAAGATACGAGTTCAAACATTTAAAATACAGTGCGAATTTGGACTGTACCACCAAATGTGTAAAAGATTACAATTTTGGAAAAATGGAGTTTCTGATTCAAAATCGGCTAATTTCGAAGGAAGCCCAAGTAGGTCAATGGTTCAACATAAACGAATAAAGTCATCGAATTCTTGAAGAATTTGAAGAATTTCTGTATACGTAAGGAATGCAGGATACATTTCGCTCGAAACTTGTGTTACAGCGAGTTTTCCGTTTCGTTTGGACATTTCATAACAAATGCTGTTCGATCAAGTCAATGGGCAGCATCCTCTTTTTTGCTTCAGTCGAATCTAGACTTTTTGAATAACCTTCCCTTGTCTTTATCATGAATAATACATTCTGTTTTGATAGGGTGATAAATTAAATTTTTTATAATAATTATAGAGGTAATGGTTATAAAGGTCACTTTATTTATCCAAGCGTGTATTCAACAAACAGGCAATGGAGCGGATTAGATTGTTTGGATAACTTTGTGTACCTCTTAAGACAATTGACTACTTACAAGAAGGAAACCGTCTTATTTAAAGACCGTTTCGTCCGTAGTCATGAGTCAAGCATAGCATAGAAAATAAAGCATATGTTATATATTCTTTGACCATAATGATCTTAAAAGCTGGCTGCCTATCCAGAGAAACGAAACACTGCTTTAAAAATTAATGAGATGGCCTGTGTTATGTTACGGATGCAAGTTAAGGGGGGAAAATGCTAAACGACACCGAAAGTAGAGTGTTTCGCATGAATGAAAATTTTAGGAACCAAGACAGCTCTCGCAATACTTATGATATGTTGTACAAAGAGATCAACGACGAAAGATACAGCACAAAGTTGTACTAAATATTAGACAAGTAACAATACTCCTTCATTGAAAGCTGCAGTTGCAATAAGAACCCCAGTGGGCTCGCCACATTGAGGACTGTCGTGTTTTCAAAGAATGGAATTGAAGGAAAGGCCAACAGCGAGTAAGCAAACCTCGAAAGCACTGTTCGGATTCAATCGTTGAAGGTAGTACAAAGTGTCCAGCTTACATAAATTGAAGGGCGCTATCAAAAGATTGAGCAAAACCTAGGCGGGGGAGTTTGAACACCAAACCTCGAAATGGACTATTCTGAGCTTTAACGACGAAAGTAAAAAGATTGTCAAGTATCGGGCAAAATATGTTGTACAACTTACATTTGTAATCAGAGCTAATGTCTCATAATACTTAGTATTCTAGTATTGAAAACACGCCAAGTATCTACGAGGAGAAGTCAAAATTTTGACTGAATGATAGCGCAGGATGTTGAAAAAAACATGAAACTCTTTTTGCTTTTTTATATTTTCAACCTTTAGCCTGATGAGCTTGTAAGGTGAAAATAAAGGAAAGGCAAAACTAAATGCCTACAATTCTTGTAGTGCCAATCGTTGAAACTTGCCGATCGGTAAAGTTTTCCGTGCGTCCCTTTATTTAGTTTTATATACAAGCAACAGACACTCGTGGTCAGGCTTGGACAGTGGGATGAGTGCAACTACTAACTTCTAATCTGCCAATAATAGGACTTAGCTGGAATGCACGGGAGCATTTTTGAAAATAAACACTCCAATGGTCAATCTTGGACTTGTTTTATCTTGGATAGTCTCCTTCAAGCTTAATTCTCTCATTCAGCCCTATTCAATTCCCCTAAAGAATCGCATTAAGGGCCTGGTACAGAAATACCACACTACATACCAATAGATACCAAATAAATACCAAGCTCCCTATGATCCTTCAGGTCCGATTGGGACCCTGCATTTTTATGGAGGCAGAGATATCCAATCTTCCCTTAACTGGATAAATAGTGCTAGGCTCAGGTTTCATCTCCAGCGATAATCGGCGCTACAATGTGTTTTCTTTTCATCATAACTATCCAAACGCTGGACTGAACGTACGATATACTCTCGTTTTTTATTATTAATTTCCTTGATTATTCTCGTATCACATCTTTTTTAAGTCAAAGATGATCGGGTAGGACGTCCACAGTAGGTGTTTTGATATTCCCAACATCGTTACGACGTGGTTTTTCTGCAGATAAACTTATTTCATTAATTTTTTACCAGCTTAGTTAATGATTTCTGACGTGGTGCCTGTTTTGAACGGGGGTAGACCGGGGCGCTAATACATAAAAGTTTTAATCAGGAAAGAGCTAGCTAGCGGGGAACATGATCTATTGTTTGGTGAAGAACTGATTGAAGATTGATACAAATATATTCCATACAGGGTCAATTCCTTGGGACCTCAGTAGTTGAAGACCCTTTCTACGCGTCATAAATTACTTAATGAGAAAGTGTGTCATGTAATATTTTCCCAAACAATGCCCTCATTCCATCATTTTTTTAAAATTAAAGTTGAATAGGGGAAATTGAAGGAAACACCTTAGTTTGATTTCCAGGCAAATAGAAGTTTGATAAAGCTAAGTTTGGTTTCCAGACGAATAGAAGTGTAGTTATGGGTACACTTTAGCTCCAAAAGAGTAAAAGGGTAGTTATGGAGACTGTTGTACTGTTCGGAAAGGACATTTTTCATAAGTCAATAACTTTTTGCGTGATAATTGAACGAAAATGACTCTCCGAACTGCGTTTCAAACTGATCGTTAAAGGCCTGAATTTGTGAGACCTATACCTAATTATAGTTCGTACCTCATTTGGACTAAAACCCATCCTGTGATGGGCTACACATTCCTTCAGATATGAACGGATTATAGAACATGTCAATTGTAGTCAAACCCGTCTTTAGATATCGCTTTTCACTTGAAATCAGTTCGTTAGGCAGGACTCATGTCGTTTCCATTTTAAGACCGATGTAATTAAGCGAAGGATACCCGGGTCTTTGAGTTTGCAACATTGCTTGCTTCGAGGATTGTATCAAGGATAACTTGATCTTGCACGAATGCAAAGGAGCTCCTTTTTTAGCAACACGCTTCCAAAATAACAAAATCTTACAGAGTTGGTCGCCCACTAAAATCTGTCGAAAACGACATACAGTTTTAACAAAGGTTCTTATTTTTGAGAAAGGTTTTAACCTTTCACATTCCATCAAGATATAATTAAATGATTGATTTTCGCAAAGAATAATTAGTGAACTATTGCTTAATTTTTCAATAATTATTATCCTAGTTACGGAAAACCCCGTAACCATGATTGACAGGGTCCGGCTGCACGTTATTGATGTTACTCTAATCACGGAGTCAGGAGGATGCATCTGCTAGACTGGAGATTGTCAGATACACCTTGTCTGTAGTCACAAATACCTTGTCTAGTAGCATCGGAAGATTACTTTTGAAATTGACTGTATCTCATTAGTTTATTCCAACGTAAGAAATGTGAGGCGGTGAGTTTTAAGGTGAGGTGAGTTTTCAACCTAGGAATGTATTACAAGTTGATAAAAACATATGACCATCTAGGGTGCCCTTAATACTACGTCAACATTTTTGACGGGTATCATGACCAGTCTAATTTTAAGAGCAGCATCACTTCTTCATCTTCATGGATACCAGATCAGATCTACAGCCGAATCTGTATCTGCTCACCAGTTGCATAGATAGTAGAGAATCGTACTTGCAAGAGTTCAAAAAAGTAACTTGAAGGACTTAACATTTGATACTTTGAGTAAAACGACAAAAAGGACTAGCAATCAAGTGCTGGCCTTCAATCAGTCTAAATAAGATAAAAATGAACTCAAGGGAGGACCACTAGCAACTGGGAAAAGATAGTTAAGCGAAACCAAGTGGAAGGCCAAAAACTCGGCTTGGAATGACTTGAATAGCAGCTTTGACCTCATTCTAATGAAACGGACTAAACCGGTTAAGTTATTTAAACGGACCTGAAATGGTAAGCCGAGGCAAGGAATAAAGAATGGTTCAAAATTTTTTACTTGACTTGACTGAGTCCAAGTCACATGCGCTTCCACTGGAATCAACACAACTGGAACTCGTGGCGAACATAAATTAAGACGTTCTCCTTAATATCCATAGGATGAGCAGATGGATGATCTGCTGGAACTAAACATTATGAGAGAAGAGGGTAGTGACCTAGAACCAAAAGTGGAAATAAGAATCATTAATTGCAAATAATTTTATTTTTATTTATCTTTAATATTTATTATTTTATATTAATGCAAATAATTGATCGTGCTCGTTATTTTTTATTATACAGAGGATCACAGAATTTTGTCAAATTAAACTTACAAAAAACTGAGCTAAGTGGGAGCTAACACTAAGTTTATCCTAGCCATCATAACTTGAGGAATTTGTCTCAAAATTGAGCAGACATGAGACAATAAAAATTGTGTTCTCCCGTAAAGTAAAGCCTATTCTGGGTTGGCCCGCCATTGTTTACAATAACATTTATTGAATTGATTGTTGTAATCATTTCGAAATTTTTATTTAAATTTTGAGAAAGAATGAATTATCCTTTTTCGTTCTTTATTTCACATTATGCTCCGAATGAAAGAATGATTTGTGATGTCGGCAGAAGTTTTTTTGGAAAATAATGGACCGTGCGTATAATGACTCATTCGACGGTACCCACATTTACCAGAATAATAGTTAATAGTATAAGATTATGTATTCACATCGGTATTCAACTTTACTTTTCCTCCCTTTACCTAATTGCCTTGCACCAGAGCTAAGTTTGCATATAAACGATTTATTAAATTATTCTTATTTATTCTCATTAAAGAACTTAAAACTTAAAACAATTTAATTGCTACTCTCCTGGATTCCATTATTGTACTCGGGTAGAAAGGATCAACGATCCAGCCAACGTTTGCACAACATTTTACCTGTTGCGAATTGCTCCCCTTTAATTACCCTCTCACGAGTTTGCTACTAATTAAGGAATTATATAAAAGGATATTCAATTGTTTGTCTCTGCTACCTGTTGATTATTACACGATGCTAAAATGTGACTTTATTTATACCTCATAACAGAAAAGGCATTAGGAAAGTTAATTATCCTTTTTTATTAGTTTTGTGTTTGCCTTCCATATTCATTTACACATAGCTGCATAAAAACTAACTTTTAGCGCAACGATCCTTAATTGAATTTCTAATGTGAGCGCGAGTCCAGCAATATGGATTTTTTCGAAACGTTGGTAAGCGAGCCAGCAGGGGCAACAAAAGACGAGCATTACAACTTTCGATCAACTAAGGGATGCGATCTAGTGGCAGACTTAGCATTGAGTGAGGACTCCGAAGACGAAGAGAAGGAACCGCGGACGAGTTGCGCGAGCGATGTCAGAAACGGTTCGTCATCTGTTAAGTATGAGAATCGATCAGAAATGGAATATAGGAATAGAGCGGTTAGTGGAGTTTTCGGTGAATCCCCTTCCGCATGCGTGACGAAAGTCGAGCAGTCAATAAGTAGGACGAGCGCAAAGCCCGCGATTGGTAGCTTAACCGGATTTACGTTTAGCAGTTTAAGTGAATCGAGCAGCAGTGATTCGAATGACACCGGTTATGATGGGAAGGACAATGAGAACGATCGTAAACTTGTACAAACACGGATATTACCGCCCCGGTCGAAACCGTAAGGACTCATAATTCACGAGGTTTTGATACTAAAGCCAAAATGCTCTGTAAGTCATTCTATGAACATAAGCATGATGAAAACCCGTATTCCTGCGAAACCGATGAAAGCCGAGGAACCGGAGCCTCTACCGGATCATTATACAGTGCCGAACGCGAAGAAGTCCCGAGTGAGTTGTGTAACGAAGGAAGACATTGCGCAAAGGATGACCTTAGGTAGGATGCTGAAGCAGAAAGATCCCACGAATCAGGCATCGTATACAAGCAAACCCACAAGTGTGGACCGGATCAAGAAGTCGTTGAAGCGGAGTGCGTCAGAAATGGAGGGTCATACATCACCCGATTCGGGAATTGAGGTTTGCATTGACTATCCACGTAAGCAGGCCAAGGAGGGGATAAAGCGAAAACAGGACAAACCACAGCTGAAAAATTACAAAGTTAGATCGGAGAATGCAGGAGACAGTGAAAAACATAAAGCAGGATATGAACATCCCAAAGATGATTTTCCTAGCAGGAAAATCCCAATTGAGGTTTGCATTGACTATCCACGTAAGCAGGCCAAGGAGGGGATAAAGCGAAAACAGGACAAACCACAGCCGAAAAATTACAAAGTTAGATCGGAGAATGCAGGAGGCAGCGAAAAACATAAAGCAAGATATGAACAACCCAAAGATGATTTTCCTAGCAGGATATTGGCGCAACCGCCCAACAAAAAGTTCAAAACTACCGAGCATGAATCGAAAAAGAAAAATGATAAGCAATATATGCGACCTAGACAGCGTGACGAAGTAAAACATGTAGAAAAGCCGCGTGATGACCGTAGGACCAACATGGATACCATTACACGTAAAAGGCTTGATGAAAAGTTTAGAGCTCTATTCGGCGACGACTCGGACGACAACGGAGCTTTATATGCTGTAGCTAGGCTCAAAGGGGATACAAAAAATTCGAACGTTTCTCGCGACCTGCCTCTCTCCCGATGAAAATACTCATCTGCATTGAAAAACAACATTTCGAAGCAGAACAAATCTCAGGATATGGTTCACCGTTCAAGGAATATTTCCACAGGAAGTACTAAAAGCGAGAAAGATGTTGCAGAACGGAGGAGATCGTCTTCGCTGGAATCTACAATTCAGAATAAATGTGCAGCTTTTAAAACTATCCACAAGGAGTACCTAACCCTATTCGCCTCGATTCAGAAGCGTGCAAAATTCATTATCACATTAGGTGATATGCTAGAGCGGAAAAAGAAAGCGGGAGATGAGAAGATGCAACTAGCTTTGAAAAAAGAAATATTAGCATTAGGAGAAGAACTTAAATCGAAAAGTTTTCAGGATCAAAAGAAGCGGCTGCAGCATTTAGAAATGAAATTGACAAACTTGAAAAATAGTATTAGGGAAAATAAGAAAAAATTGTGATTTTGTTATGGTATTATTTAATAAAATTTGTTTCTTTTATAAAAATTAATTTTTTGAAATTTTCCTTAAGTTGAAGTTACTGAAGTTAAGGTTGACTCTATTACGCAGTCTAGTCTAGTAGATGTAGTAATCGGATTTCCAGCTCTTCGTGGTGTTCATGCTTTTCTTTGTACTTTTCTTTAACCATTGCTTGCAAAATGAGAATCAAAAAAGATCCCCTACTAAAATCATCCTCAGCATCATTCAAAAACATAACCATCATTTCGTTCCAACAACGTCTTAACTGCTATTCGTGTGATAAGGAAGGACAAGAAATAGTGTTTCTTTAGTTGGTTGGAAATGTTATAATCTAATATAATCTAAAATATAATAATAATGCTATAATCGATTGTTGGGATAATATCTTAATCGCATGTCGCGGTCCCTGAGACCTTTTGAAGATCTTTATCTGTTCTAGCTGTTCTGAGTGATATCTTTAATGATCGGAATGAAACTTAGTATTTTTAATTATCCTGGGAAGAGCCCAGTGCAAAAATTCCTGATCCTTTTCAATGAATTCTCACCTCATAACACTCTTATATTTTCGTTTTGTTCGTAGAAACTCAAAGCTGTTTACGGTCGGAGAAAGGGACTCCTAGAAGCTGAATAGGATACACACAAAACACCTTCCCTGTCCGCAAGGAACCCAACATGGAACGGTTTGTCGCCTAAAGTCGGGTTAAATATTTTTTTCTTCACCAGTTCGTTAGTGAGGACCCTGTTTCAGTCAGAGCGGAGGGGGTAGGAGTGACTGAGAACATTTTTCTGCTTACCTTTAATCAGTGGTCTAAGAATCCTTTCTACGTCATAAGAAAAACACGACCTTAATATGTTCTGTATGTGAATTGATGATATCATCACATCTACTACACATTCCGGAGAGAGTATGCCAATTCTCTTGCAATCAAGAGGATGCTTGTTTTCTCATTGTCAGCTCCCCGGACATAATATGCGGTCGGGGACAGGCTCCTTTTGAAAAGATTGCAAGGCAACAAATGCTCCAGGATTTATAATGGAAAATGATGATGCAATGAGTGGCCTAATCAATGCTTCGTTGGTGGTTAAGATTAAACTAAAAATATAAAAGATTTAAGTCACAAAAAGCATTTAAGGGTGAGCTTCTATATCTCGTGAAAGAGATTTCAAGAAATATTCAAATATTCAAATATTTAGAAATACATGTCAGTGTAGTTTTTTACAGCAATAATGTGGGTCTTACTTCGAAGGCGAGGTTATGGTACTTCCAAGGATTGTGAATAGTTTTAAAGAATATTTTGCGAATATGTAATACAGGCTTCGAGTCCTTTTTGCGTTATTTATTTGAAATAAATAAATATATGCTTTGTTTTGGATATGGATGGAATTTTTTTTTGAAACAGATTACTAGTCCAATGTGTATGAATTTTATAGAGAACTACAATTGAGAACACAGTGCATATGTGAAGCCTGTCGTTAATATATATGTCAGTGGTGTAGAATCTAGCCTTGTATAGAATCTATGCTAGAACACGGACAACATAAAAATTGGACAATATAAAGATACGAGTTCAAACATTTAAAATACAGTGCGAATTTGGACTGTACCACCAAATGTGTAAAAGATTACAATTTTGGAAAAATGGAGTTTCTGATTCAAGATCGGCTAATTTCGAAGGAAGCCCAAGTAGGTCAATGGTTCAACATAAACGAATAAAGTCATCGAATTCTTGAAGAATTTGAAGAATTTCTGTATACGTAAGGAATGCAGGATACATTTCGCTCGAAACTTGTGTTACAGCGAGTTTTCCGTTTCGTTTGGACATTTCATAACAAATGCTGTTCGAACAAGTCAATGGGCAGCATCCTCTTTTTTGCTTCAGTCGAATCTAGACTTTTTGAATAACCTTCCCTTGTCTTTATCATGAATAATACATTCTGTTTTGATAGGGTGATAAATTAAATTTTTAATAATAATTATAGAGGTAATGGTTATAAAGGTTACTTTATTTATCCAAGCGTGTATTCAACAAACAGGCAATGGAGCGGATTAGATTGTTTGGATAACTTTGTGTACCTCTTAAGACAATTGACTACTTACAAGAAGGAAACCGTCTTATTTAAAGACCGTTTCGTCCGTAGTCATGAGTCAAGCATAGCATAGAAAATAAAGCATATGTTATATATTCTTTGACCATAATGATCTTAAAAGCTGGCTGCCTATCCAGGGAAACGAAACACTGCTTTAAAAATTAATGAGATGGCCTGTGTTATGTTACGGATGCAAGTTAAGGGGGGAAAATGCTAAACGACACCGAAAGTAGAGTGTTTCGCATGAATGAAAATTTTAGGAACCAAGACAGCTCTCGCAATACTTATGATATGTTGTACAAAGAGATCAACGACGAAAGATACAGCACAAAGTTGTACTAAATATTAGACAAGTAACAATACTCCTTCATTGAAAGCTGCAGTTGCAATAAGAGCCCCAGTGGGCTCGCCACATTGAGGACTGTCGTGTTTTCAAAGAATGGAATTGAAGGAAAGGCCAACAGCGAGTAAGCAAACCTCGAAAGCACTGTTCGGATTCAATCGTTGAAGGTAGTACAAAGTGTCCAGCTTACATAAATTGAAGGGCGCTATCAAAAGATTGAGCAAAACCTAGGCGGGGGAGTTTGAACACCAAACCTCGAAATGGACTATTCTGAGCTTTAACGACGAAAGTAAAAAGATTGTCAAGTATCGGGCAAAATATGTTGTACAACTTACATTTGTAATCAGAGCTAATGTCTCATAATACTTAGTATTCTAGTATTGAAAACACGCCAAGTATCTACGAGGAGAAGTCAAAATTTTGACTGAATGATAGCGCAGGATGTTGAAAAAAACATGAAACTCTTTTTGCTTTTTTATATTTTCAACCTTTAGCCTGATGAGCTTGTAAGGTGAAAATAAAGGAAAGGCAAAACTAAATGCCTACAATTCTTGTAGTGCCAATCGTTGAAACTTGCCGATCGGTAAAGTTTTCCGTGCGTCCCTTTATTTAGTTTTATATACAAGCAACAGACACTCGTGGTCAGGCTTGGACAGTGGGATGAGTGCAACTACTAACTTCTAATCTGCCAATAATAGGACTTAGCTGGAATGCACGGGAGCATTTTTGAAAATAAACACTCCAATGGTCAATCTTGGACTTGTTTTATCTTGGATAGTCTCCTTCAAGCTTAATTCTCTCATTCAGCCCTATTCAATTCCCCTAAAGAATCGCATTAAGGGCCTGGTACAGAAATACCACACTACATACCAATAGATACCAAATAAATACCAAGCTCCCTATGATCCTTCAGGTCCGATTGGGACCCTGCATTTTTATGGAGGCAGAGATATCCAATCTTCCCTTAACTGGATAAATAGTGCTAGGCTCAGGTTTCATCTCCAGCGATAATCGGCGCTACAATGTGTTTTCTTTTCATCATAACTATCCAAACGCTGGACTGAACGTACGATATACTCTCGTTTTTTATTATTAATTTTCTTGATTATTCTCGTATCACATCTTTTTTAAGTCAAAGATGATCGGGTAGGACGTCCACAGTAGGTGTTTTGATATTCCCAACATCGTTACGACGTGGTTTTTCTGCAGATAAACTTATTTCATTAATTTTTTACCAGCTTAGTTAATGATTTCTGACGTGGTGCCTGTTTTGAACGGGGGTAGACCGGGGCGCTAATACATAAAAGTTTTAATCAGGAAAGAGCTAGCTAGCGGGGAACATGATCTATTGTTTGGTGAAGAACTGATTGAAGATTGATACAAATATATTTCATACAGGGTCAATTCCTTGGGACCTCAGTAGTTGAAGACCCTTTCTACGCGTCATAAATTACTTAATGAGAAAGTGTGTCATGTAATATTTTCCCAAACAATGCCCTCATTCCATCATTTTTTTAAAATTAAAGTTGAATAGGGGAAATTGAAGGAAACACCTTAGTTTGATTTCCAGGCAAATAGAAGTTTGATAAAGCTAAGTTTGGTTTCCAGACGAATAGAAGTGTAGTTATGGGTACACTTTAGCTCCAAAAGAGTAAAAGGGTAGTTATGGAGACTGTTGTACTGTTCGGAAAGGACATTTTTCATAAGTCAATAACTTTTTGCGTGATAATTGAACGAAAATGACTCTCCGAACTGCGTTTCAAACTGATCGTTAAAGGCCTGAATTTGTGAGACCTATACCTAATTATAGTTCGTACCTCATTTGGACTAAAACCCATCCTGTGATGGGCTACACATTCCTTCAGATATGAACGGATTATAGAACATGTCAATTGTAGTCAAACCCGTCTTTAGATATCGCTTTTCACTTGAAATCAGTTCGTTAGGCAGGACTCATGTCGTTTCCATTTTAAGACCGATGTAATTAAGCGAAGGATACCCGGGTCTTTGAGTTTGCAACATTGCTTGCTTCGAGGATTGTATCAAGGATAACTTGATCTTGCACGAATGCAAAGGAGCTCCTTTTTTAGCAACACGCTTCCAAAATAACAAAATCTTACAGAGTTGGTCGCCCACTAAAATCTGTCGAAAACGACATACAGTTTTAACAAAGGTTCTTATTTTTGAGAAAGGTTTTAACCTTTCACATTCCATCAAGATATAATTAAATGATTGATTTTCGCAAAGAATAATTAGTGAACTATTGCTTAATTTTTCAATAATTATTATCCTAGTTACGGAAAACCCCGTAACCATGATTGACAGGGTCCGGCTGCACGTTATTGATGTTACTCTAATCACGGAGACAGGAGGATGCATCTGCTAGACTGGAGATTGTCAGATACACCTTGTCTGTAGTCACAAATACCTTGTCTAGTAGCATCGGAAGATTACTTTTGAAATTGACTGTATCTCATTAGTTTATTCCAACGTAAGAAATGTGAGGCGGTGAGTTTTAAGGTGAGGTGAGTTTTCAACCTAGGAATGTATTACAAGTTGATAAAAACATATGACCATCTAGGGTGCCCTTAATACTACGTCAACATTTTTGACGGGTATCATGACCAGTCTAATTTTAAGAGCAGCATCACTTCTTCATCTTCATGGATACCAGATCAGATCTACAGCCGAATCTGTATCTGCTCACCAGTTGCATAGATAGTAGAGAATCGTACTTGCAAGAGTTCAAAAAAGTAACTTGAAGGACTTAACATTTGATACTTTGAGTAAAACGACAAAAAGGACTAGCAATCAAGTGCTGGCCTTTAATCAGTCTAAATAAGATAAAAATGAACTCAAGGGAGGACCACTAGCAACTGGGAAAAGATAGTTAAGCGAAACCAAGTGGAAGGCCAAAAACTCGGCTTGGAATGACTTGAATAGCAGCTTTGACCTCATTCTAATGAAACGGACTACACCGGTTAAGTTATTTAAACGGACCTGAAATGGTAAGCCGAGGCAAGGAATAAAGAATGGTTCAAAATTTTTTACTTGACTGTTTGAGTCCAAGTCACATGCGCTTCCACTGGAATCAACACAACTGGAACTCGTGGCGAAGATAAATTAAGACGTTCTCCTTAATTTCCATAGAATGAGCAGATGGATGATCTGCTGGAACTAAACATTACGAGAGAAGAGGGTAGTGACCTAGAACCAAAAGTGGAAATAAGAATCATTAATTGCAAATAATTTTATTTTAATTTATCTTTAATATTTATTATTTTATTTATTATTTTACATTAATGCAAATAATTGATCGTGCTCGTTATTTTTTATTATACAGAGGATCACAGAATTTTGTCAAATTAAACTTACAAAAAACTGAGCTAAGTGGGAGCTAACACTAAGTTTATCCTAGCCATCATAACTTGAGGAATTTGTCTCAAAATTGAGCAGACATGAGACAAGAAAAATTGCGTCCTCCCGTAAAGTAAAGCCTATTCTGGGTTGGCCCGCCATTGTTTACAATAACATTTATTGAATTGATTGTTGTAATCATTTCGAAATTTTTATTTAAATTTTGAGAAAGAATGAATTATCCTTTTTCGTTCTTTATTTCACATTATGCTCCGAATGAAAGAATGATTTGTGATGTCGGCAGAAGTTTTTTTGGAAAATAATGGACCGTGCGTATAATGACTCATTCGACGGTACCCACATTTACCAGAATAATAGTTAATAGTATAAGATTATGTATTCACATCGGTATTCAACTTTACTTTTCCTCCCTTTACCTAATTGCCTTGCACCAGAGCTAAGTTTGCATATAAACGATTTATGAAATTATTCTTATTTATTCTCATTAAAGAACTTAAAACTTAAAACAATTTAATTGCTACTCTCCTGGATTCCATTATTGTACTCAGGTAGAAAGGATCAACGATCCAGCCAACGTTTGCACAACATTTTACCTGTTGCGAATTGCTCCCCTTTAATTACCCTCTCACGAGTTTGCTACTAATTAAGGAAATATATAAAAGGATATTCAATTGTTTGTCTCTGCTACCTGTTGATTATTACACGATGCTAAAATGTGACTTTATTTATACCTCATAACAGAAAAGGCATTAGGAAAGTTAATTATCCTGTTTTATTAGTTTTGTGTTTGCCTTCCATATTCATTTACACATAGCTGCATAAAAACTAACTTTTAGCGCAACGATCCTTAATTGAATTTCTAATGTGAGCGCGAGTCCAGCAATATGGATTTTTTCGAAACGTTGGTAAGCGAGCCAGCAGGGGCAACAAAAGACGAGCATTACAACTTTCGATCAACTAAGGGATGCGATCTAGTGGCAGACTTAGCATTGAGTGAGGACTCCGAAGACGAAGAGAAGGAACCGCGGACGAGTTGCGCGAGCGATGTCAGAAACGGTTCGTCATCTGTTAAGTATGAGAATCGATCAGAAATGGAATATAGGAATAGAGCGGTTAGTGGAGTTTTCGGTGAATCCCCTTCCGCATGCGTGACGAAAGTCGAGCAGTCAATAAGTAGGACGAGCGCAAAGCCCGCGATTGGTAGCTTAACCGGATTTACGTTTAGCAGTTTAAGTGAATCGAGCAGCAGTGATTCGAATGACACCGGTTATGATGGGAAGGACAATGAGAACGATCGTAAACTTGTACAAACACGGATATTACCGCCCCGGTCGAAACCGTAAGGACTCATAATTCACGAGGTTTTGATACTAAAGCCAAAATGCTCTGTAAGTCATTCTATGAACATAAGCATGATGAAAACCCGTATTCCTGCGAAACCGATGAAAGCCGAGGAACCGGAGCCTCTACCGGATCATTATACAGTGCCGAACGCGAAGAAGTCCCGAGTGAGTTGTGTAACGAAGGAAGACATTGCGCAAAGGATGACCTTAGGTAGGATGCTGAAGCAGAAAGATCCCACGAATCAGGCATCGTATACAAGCAAACCCACAAGTGTGGACCGGATCAAGAAGTCGGTGAAGCGGAGTGCGTCAGAAATGGAGGGTCATACATCACCCGATTCGGGAATTGAGGTTTGCATTGACTATCCACGTAAGCAGGCCAAGGAGGGGATAAAGCGAAAACAGGACAAACCACAGCTGAAAAATTACAAAGTTAGATCGGAGAATGCAGGAGACAGTGAAAAACATAAAGCAAGATATGAACAACCCAAAGTTGATTTTCCTAGCAGGAAAATCCCAATTGAGGTTTGCATTGACTATTCACGTAAGCAGGCCAAGGAGGGGATAAAGCGAAAACAGGACAAACCACAGCCGAAAAATTACAATGTTAGATCGGAGAATGCAGGAGGCAGCGAAAAACATAAAGCAAGATATGAACAACCCAAAGATGATTTTCCTAGCAGGATATTGGCGCAACCGCCCAACAAAAAGTTCAAAACTACCGAGCATGAATCGAAAAAGAAAAATGATAAGCAATATATGCGACCTAGACAGCGTGACGAAGTAAAACATGTAGAAAAGCCGCGTGATGACCGTAGGACCAACATGGATACCATTACACGTAAAAGGCTTGATGAAAAGTTTGAAGCTCTATTCGAAAAAATGCGAACGTTTCTCGCGACCTGCCCCTCTCCCGAGGAAAATGCTCATCTGCATTGAAAAACAACATTTCGAAGCAGAACAAATCTCAGGATATGGTTCACCGTTCAAGGATTATTTCCACAGGAAGTACTAAAAGCGAGAAAGATGTTGCAGAACGGAGGAGATCGTCTTCGAAAAGAAGCGGCTACAGCATTTAGAAATGAAATTGA
Source organism: Stratiomys singularior (assembly GCA_954870665.1). Taxonomy (NCBI): domain Eukaryota; kingdom Metazoa; phylum Arthropoda; class Insecta; order Diptera; family Stratiomyidae; genus Stratiomys; species Stratiomys singularior. The sequence continues at coordinate 21,476,081 of OX940881.1, read as the reverse complement.
CAAACTTGAAAAATAGTATTAGGGAAAATAAGAAAAAAATGTGATTTTGTTATGGTATTATTTAATAAAATTTGTTTCTTTTATAAAAATTAATTTTTTGAAATGTTCCTTACTGAAGTTACTGAAGTTAAGGTTGACTCTATTACGCAGTCTAGTCTAGTAGATGTAGTAATCGGATTTCCAGCTCTTCGTGGTGTTCATGCTTTTCTTTGTACTTTTCTTTAATCATTGCTTGAAAAATGAGAATCAAAAAAGATCCCCTACTAAAATCATCCTCAGCATCATTCAAAAACATAACCATCATTTCGTTCCAACAACGTCTTAACTGCTATTCGTGTGATAAGGAAGGACAAGAAATAGTGTTTCTTTAGTTGGTTGGAAATGCTATAATCTAATATAATCTAAAATATAATAATAATGCTATAATCGATTGTTGGGATAATATCTTAATCACATGTCGCGGTCCCTGAGACCTTTTGAAGATCTTTATCTGTTCTAGCTGTTCTGAGTGATATCTTTAATGATCGGAATGAAACTTAGTATTTTTAATTATCCTGGGAAGAGCCGAGTGCAAAAATTCCTGATCCTTTTCAATGAATTCTCACCTCATAACACTCTTATATTTTCGTTTTGTTCGTAGAAACTCAAAGCTGTTTACGGTCGGAGAAAGGGACTCCTAGAAGCTGAATAGGATACACACAAAACACCTTCCCTGTCCGCAAGGAACCCAACATGGAACGATTTGTCGCCTAAAGTCGGGTTAAATATTTTTTTCTTCACCAGTTCGTTAGTGAGGGCCCTGTTTCAGTCAGAGCGGAGGGGGTAGGAGTTACTGAGAACATTTTTCTGCTTACCTTTAATCAGTGGTCTAAGAATCCTTTCTACGTCATAAGAAAAACACGACCTTAATATGTTCTGTATGTGAATTGATGATATCATCACATCTACTACACATTCCGGAGAGAGTATGCCAATTCTCTTGCAATCAAGAGGATGCTTGTTTTCTCATTGTCAGCTCCCCGGACATAATATGCGGTCGGGGACAGGCTCCTTTCGAAAAGATTGCAAGGGCAACAAATGCTCCAGGATTTGGAATGGAAAATGATGATGTAATGAGTGGCCTAATCAATGCTTCGTTGGTGGTTAAGATTAAACTAAAAATATAAAAGATTTAAGTCACAAAAAGCATTTAAGGGTGAGCTTCTATATCTCGTGAAAGAGATTTCAAGAAATATTCAAATATTCAAATATTTAGAAATACATGTCAGTGTAGTTTTTTACAGCAATAATGTGGGTCTTACTTCGAAGGCGAGGTTATGGTACTTCCAAGGATTGTGAATAGTTGTAAAGAATATTTTGCGAATATGTAATACAGGCTTCGAGTCCTTTTTGCGTTATTTATTTGAAATAAATAAATATATGCTTTGTTTTGGATATGGATGGAATTTTTTTTTGAAACAGATTACTAGTCCAATGTGTATGAATTTTATAGAGAACTACAATTGAGAACACAGTGCATATGTGAAGCCTGTCGTTAATATATATGTCAGTGGTGTAGAATCTAGCCTTGTATAGAATCTATGCTAGAACACGGACAACATAAGAATTGGACAATATAAAGATACGAGTTCAAACATTTAAAATACAGTGTCAGAATTTTCCGAGTTTCAGAAGCATTTAATTCTATTGTTTTATCTATCTTTCTATTTTAATAAATTAAGTGTACCGGAATACCCGAAGTGAGTGTTGATTGTTGTGAAAACTCCAACCCTGCCCAGCGCAGGAAAAGAAGTCGGGAATCTTCCCCGATCGGAACGCTCCTCAGGGACCAATTCAAGATGGCGCGAAGCGCTTCTAAATCATCCGAGTCAAACAGATTCCTGCCATTAGCTGACCTTGAGGGTAGCAGCGACATCGGTCAACAACCGAGCATGGAACAGCAAGCCAAGGTGAGAGTTCCCCCAATCACTTTCACTGATCTTCCCCGCGATACAATTGATGCCATCCTCAAAGAGCTTAAAATTGAAAATTTTTCAATTAAATTAATCTCCATTGGAAAACGCCTTTTTCTTCATACGTATGAAGATTACGCTACTATTGAAAAATATCTAAAGCCAAAAAAGTGAACTTTTTCACTTTCCAACGGCCAGATTTACGGCCATTAAAAGTAGTCCTAACAAGGCTCCATGACATTCCTACGGAAGATTTAAGAAAAATCCTGAAAAGCGATCATGACGTCAATTCATTCGACATAAAAAAGTTCACTTCTAAGATAGGAGGAAGTGAACAGATATATTACTTGCTCTATCTACAAAGAGGGACAAAAATGGCTGATCTGAGGAAAATTAAAACAATTCTTCACACAATTGTACGTTGGAGCTACTACTCTATCAAACGTAAAGGCCCGACGCAATGCCGAAATTGCCAAATGTATGGGCATGGCTCCCATGGCTCCCATTGTCATTTACCCACTAAATGTGCCATATGTAGCGGCCCTCATGAACACTCTAAGTGCACACTACGAAAAGAGGAGAGTAATAGAATAGTATGCTGCAATTGCAATGGTCCTCACTTTTCCAATGCTCCCGAATGCAAGAGCAGAACAGATTATATCGCGCTTAAAGAAAAGCTACAAATAAGGAGAAGCAACCCAAAATCTCATAGAAGCTTTGATACGTTTGCACTTTCGGAGAAAAATTTCCCAAGTCTGTCTACACTTAAATCTAAGACACAAACCTGTGTTGAAAATATTCCGAAATTGCCGGCAAACTTAGTGAGTACAACGAACGCAATTGGAAATAGACCTCAACCTCAACTCTCCTACAGTGCGGCGACCAAAAATACCCCAACACTGTCTGGTAAAACTTGTAATGAAGAACTTTTCTCGCCAGAAGATTTATTAAAGCTTTCTCAAGAACTGATCATAAACTTATCAAATTGTTAAAATAGACAAGATCAATTCAATGCAATTGTTAGCATTTCAATAAAGTTTCTATATGGCTGAAGAATTGAAAATTCTAATATGGAATGCGCAAAGCATTAAAAATAAGGTAATCGAATTATTTGATTTTATAACTAAAATTAAGGTTGATATTTGTATTCTAACGGAAACTTGGTTGAGGCCGCATGATAAGCTAAGTCATGCTAACTTCCACATATATCGATGTGATCGTAAAAATAAAATAGGTGGTGGAGTTGCAATTGCAATTACAAAATCAATTAGGCATTCTCCATTGCCCCCTTTTGAAGCGTCTGCCATTGAAAACATAGGGCTATTGTTAGAAGAATCTGAAATCAAACTATACGCAGTTTACTTTCCTGGTACAAAACTCACGAAGGATAAATTAACTATATTCAAAAACGATTTAAAAAGGTTTACACGTCAAAACCAAAAGTACTTGCTTTGTGGCGATCTTAACGCGCGTCATAGGCTTTGGAACTGTGTCCGAGCTAATAAAATAGGTCAATGTCTATATGAAATGTTGAGTGAAGGGAATATATTTATTCACTTCCCGACCGAACCCACATTCTATTCGCCTCGAGGTGCCGGATCTACCTTAGACATTATATTAGGCGATGATAGTATTGGCCCCTCCGATATTAAAGTATTACAAGCGCTATCATCGCCTCATTTACCAGTGCTTTTCACTCTAGATTCAAAGGGAGTTTATCACAACAAACCACAGCAAGCCTTCCTCTTCAAAAAAGCTGACTGGAGAAAATTTCGAAGACATGTGAACGATAATATATCGATTTCGCAAAATACGCTTAATTCTCTGAACACAGCTCAAGCGGTCGATGAAAAAATCTCCGAATTTAAGCACACTATTTGGAGGGGTATAGATGCAGTGTACCCAAATCTAATGCCAAATATACAAGCTTCGCATTAGATCAGGAAGCGCTGCAACTTATCCGGACCCGAAATAACCTAAGAAGACAGTGGCAAAGATCTAGGGATCCGGCCTTGAAGGTAGGTGTGAACACACTCACTATAGCAATCCGGAAAAAAATTTCAAACCTACTGAATCAGTACTGGAATCAAATGCTCCAGAGCTTAGATTTCAACTCAAGGGGACTATGGCGATTAAATAAAATCTTCAAAAGCAAATCTCACAACCTCCCCTACCCACTTAAAGACGCAAGTGGCCAGCAGACTTACTCCTGTGAACTTAAAGCAGAAATTTTGGCTGATAAATTTCATTATTACCATAAAATATCAAACTATAGGCGCAATGTTATCATAGAAACGATGATAGATAACTCCGCGCAAAGTACAATTAACACATCTAACTTGCCCCCCGGCGCCTACATCAAGACCAGCGAAATAGTTAGGCAGCTTAAAAAACTTAAAAATCGAACAGCTCCTGGGATCGATGGAATTCCTAACTATGTGATGAAAAATCTGCCAAAGAAAGGGATTGTGCTCACTTGCCTCTTATTCAATGCTTGCCTCAAACTATCTTATTTTCCACTCGCCTGGAAACAAGCTGTTGTAGTACCTCTGCTAAAGCCTGGGAAGGATCCACATGAGCCAGAAAGCTACAGGCCAATAAGCCTTTTGCCAGCCTTTGGTAAGCTATTCGAAAAGCTTATTCTTAAACGACTCACAGACTTCGTGGAACATGCCAACATACTTCCTGACTTTCAGTTCGGTTTCAGGCACGGCTATTCAACGGAGCACCAGCTGTATCGCGTCTCAAAGGACATCAAGACAGCCCTAATAGGGAAGCAATCAGTTGGAATGGTCACCATCGACATTGAGAAAGCTTTCGATAGAGTCTGGCACGAAGGTTTGCTTTATAAACTCCAAGAGTATAAAACGTCAGAATACATACGTAAATTGATAGCTTCATACCTCAAAGACAGAACATTTAAGGTAAAGATCCGAGATAGCACCTCTACTGTAAGATGCATCCCTGCTGGTGTGCCTCAAGGCTCATGTCTGAGCCCCATACTTTTCAATATCTACACCTACGATCTCCCTACAAGCGAGCACTGTCAAATAGCTGCCTTTGCGGACGATACCTGTTTTTACACTTCAGGAATTTACCCAAGTACAATAACTGCTAACTTGGAAAAAATGCTTGAAAAAGTTTATCAGTTCTTTAACAGGTGGAAAATAAGCATCAATATTGATAAAACCAAGGCAATATTTTTCACTTAAAAACGTAAATGTTCCTTGCTGCCTAACCGACCGATCAACTTTTTAGGACAAGCCATACCATGGTCAGAAAATCTGCAGTATCTTGGGCTTACTTTGGACAAGAAACTCATGTTCAAAGACCACATTGAACGAATAAGCATTAAAGCTTTTAATTCTGTAATTCAACTGTATCCACTACTCAATAGAAGGTCCCAACTGAACGTTAAGAATAAGATGATAATTTTAAAAATGGTAATTCAGCCTATCATATTATACGGAGCGCCCACTTGGAGTCAATGCGCAAAATATTTGATATCAAAGCTTCAAGTCACTCAAAACAGGTACTTAAAAATGGCGCTAAATAAGCCTTTCTATTTCTCTTCACGCAAATTACATGAACTTGCTAATATTAGTCCTATCAATAAACTCGCGCTCTCACGCAGAGATAATCTATTAGCTAAGGTAGAACACGCTTCAAACCCATACATTCAAGCACTCAGGATGTGACTTAATAGATTAACCTTAGAGATCATGCTTCCTCAACCAAGTATTCATAGTTATTACTAAGATTTAAATAGTATGTAAGTAGGTTTTAACATAGGTAGTAGTAGTTTAAGTTAGAGTTAAGTTTAAAAGAGGTTTTTGTTGTATTTTCCTCTACTATTATAAATATGTCATATGAATAAGTAACATTTGTGGTAAAAACAGAAATAATTATGTAGATGCAATGAATATCAAATTCAGAACTCTCACTGTAAGTATTAGCTTAGTCCTGTAAAATTTTTAGAAACAATAAAGAACTTATTAAATAATAAATAAATAAATACAGTGCGAATTTGGACTGTACCACCAAATGTGTAAAAGATTACAATTTTGGAAAAATGGAGTTTCTGATTCAAAATCGGCTAATTTCGAAGGAAGCCCAAGTAGGTCAATGGTTCAACATAAACGAATAAAGTCATCGAATTCTTGAAGAATTTGAAGAATTTCTGTATACGTAAGGAATGCAGGATACATTTCGCTCGAAACTTGTGTTACAGCGAGTTTTCCGTTTCGTTTGGACATTTCATAACAAATGCTGTTCGAACAAGTCAATGGGCAGCATCCTGTTTTTTGCTTCAGTCGAATCTAGACTTTTTGAATAACCTTCCCTTGTCTTTATCATGAATAATACATTCTGTTTTGATAGGGTGATAAATTAAATTTTTTATAATAATTATAGAGGTAATGGTTATAAAGGTTACTTTATTTATCCAAGCGTGTATTCAACAAACAGGCAATGGAGCGGATTAGATTGTTTGGATAACTTTGTGTACCTCTTAAGACAATTGACTACTTACAAGAAGGAAACCGTCTTATTTAAAGACCGTTTCGTCCGTAGTCATGAGTCAAGCATAGCATAGAAAATAAAGCATATGTTATATATTCTTTGACCATAATGATCTTAAAAGCTGGCTGCCTATCCAGGGAAACGAAACACTGCTTTAAAAATTAATGAGATGGCCTGTGTTATGTTACGGATGCAAGTTAAGGGGGGAAAATGCTAAACGACACCGAAAGTAGAGTGTTTCGCATGAATGAAAATTTTAGGAACCAAGACAGCTCTCGCAATACTTATGATATGTTGTACAAAGAGATCAACGACGAAAGATACAGCACAAAGTTGTACTAAATATTAGACAAGTAACAATACTCCTTCATTGAAAGCTGCAGTTGCAATAAGAACCCCAGTGGGCTCGCCACATTGAGGACTGTCGTGTTTTCAAAGAATGGAATTGAAGGAAAGGCCAACAGCGAGTAAGCAAACCTCGAAAGCACTGTTCGGATTCAATCGTTGAAGGTAGTACAAAGTGTCCTGCTTACATAAATTGAAGGGCGCTATCAAAAGATTGAGCAAAACCTAGGCGGGGGAGTTTGAACACCAAACCTCGAAATGGACTATTCTGAGCTTTAACGACGAAAGTAAAAAGATTGTCAAGTATCGGGCAAAATATGTTGTACAACTTACATTTGTAATCAGAGCTAATGTCTCATAATACTTAGTATTCTAGTATTGAAAACACGCCAAGTATCTACGAGGAGAAGTCAAAATTTTGACTGAATGATAGCGCAGGATGTTGAAAAAAACATGAAACTCTTTTTGCTTTTTTATATTTTCAACCTTTAGCCTGATGAGCTTGTAAGGTGAAAATAAAGGAAAGGCAAAACTAAATGCCTACAATTCTTTTAGTGCCAATCGTTGAAACTTGCGCTACAATCGGCGCTACAATGTGTTTTCTTTTCATCATAACTATCCAAACGCTGGACTGAACGTACGATATACTCTCGTTTTTTATTATTAATTTTCTTGATTATTCTCGTATCACATCTTTTTTAAGTCAAAGATGATCGGGTAGGACGTCCACAGTAGTTGTTTTGATATTCCCAACATCGTTACGACGTGGTTTTTCTGCAGATAAACTTATTTCATTAATTTTTGACCAGCTTAGTTAATAATTTCTGACGTGGTGCCTGTTTTGAACGGGGGGTAGACCGCGGCGCTAATACATAAAAGTTTTAATCAGGAAAGAGCTAGCTAGCGGGGAACATGATCTATTGTTTGGTGAAGAACTGATTGAAGATTGGTACAAATATATTCCATACAGGGTCAATTCCTTGGGACTTCAGTAGTTGAAGACCCTTTCTACGCGTCATAAATTACTTAATGAGAAAGTGTGTCATGTAATATTTTCCCAAACAATGCCCTCATTCCATCATTTTTTTAAAATTAAAGTTGAATAGGGGAAATTGAAGGAAACACCTTAGTTTGATTTCCAGGCAAATAGAAGTTTGATAAAGCTAAGTTTGGTTTCCAGACGAATAGAAGTGTAGTTATGGGTACACTTTAGCTCCAAAAGAGTAAAAGGGTAGTTATGGAGACTGTTGTACTGTTCGGAAAGGACATTTTTCATAAGTCAATAACTTTTTGCGTGATAATTGAACGAAAATGACTCTCCGAACTGCGTTTCAAACTGGTCGTTAAAGGCCTGAATTTGTGAGACCTATACCTAATTATAGTTCATACCTCATTTGGACTAAAACCCATCCTGTGATATGAACGGGTATGAACAGATATGAACGGATTATAGAACATGTCAATTGTAGTCAAACCCGTCTTTAGATATCGCTGTTCACTTGAAACCAGTTCGTTAGGCAGGACTCATGTCGTTTCCATTTTAAGACCGATGTAATTAATCGAAGGATACCCGGGTCTTTGAGTTTGCAACATTGCTTGCTTCGAGGATTGTATCAAGGATAACTTGATCTTGCACGAATGTAAAGGAGCTCCTTTTTTAGCAACACGCTTCCAAGAAAACAAAATCTTACAGAGTTGGTCGCCCACTAAAATCTGTCGAAAACGACATACAGTTTTAACAAAGGTTCTTATTTTTGAGAAAGGTTTTAACCTTTCACATTCCATCAAGATATAATTAAATGATTGATTTTCGCAAAGAATAATTAGTGAACTATTGCTTAATTTTTCAATAATTATTATCCTAGTTACGGAAAACCCCGTAACCATGATTGACAGGGTCCGGCTGCACGTTATTGATGTTACTCTAATCACGGAGACAGGAGGATGCATCTGCTAGACTGGAGATTGTCAGATACACCTTGTCTGTAGTCACAAATACCTTGTCTAGTAGCATCGGAAGATTACTTTTGAAATTGACTGTATCTCATTAGTTTATTCCAACGTAAGAAATGTGAGGCGGTGAGTTTTAAGGTGAGGTGAGTTTTCAACCTAGGAATGTATTACAAGTTGATAAAAACATATGACCATCTAGGGTGCCCTTAATACTACGTCAACATTTTTGACGGGTATCATGACCAGTCTAATTTTAAGAGCAGCATCACTTCTTCATCTTCATGGATACCAGATCAGATCTACAGCCGAATCTGTATCTGCTCACCAGTTGCATAGATAGTAGAGAATCGTACTTGCAAGAGTTCAAAAAAGTAACTTGAAGGACTTAACATTTGATACTTTGAGTAAAACGACAAAAAGGACTAGCAATCAAGTGCTGACCTTCAATCAGTCTAAATAAGATAAAAATGAACTCAAGGGAGGACCACTAGCAACTGGGAAAAGATAGTTAAGCGAAACCAAGTGGAAGGCCAAAAACTCGGCTTGGAATGACTTAAATAGCAGCTTTAAAAGCGAGAAAGATGTTGCAGAACGGAGGAGATCGTCTTCAAAAGGAACCGGCTACAGCATTTAGAAATGAAATTGACAAACTTGAAAAATAGTATTAGGGAAAATAAGAAAAAAATGTGATTTTGTTATGGTATTATTTAATAAAATTTGTTTCTTTTATAAAAATTAATTTTTTGAAATTTTCCTTAAGTTGAAGTTACTGAAGTTAAGGTTGACTCTATTACGCAGTCTAGTCTAGTAGATGTAGTAATCGGATTTCGCAAAGAATAATTAGTGAACTATTGCTTAATTTTTCAATAATTATTATCCTAATTACGGAAAACCCCGTAACCATGATTGACAGGGTCCGGCTGCATGTTATTGATGTTACTCTAATCACGGAGACAGGAGGATGGATCTGCTAGACTGGAGATTGTCAGATACACCTTGTCTGTAGTCACAAATATCTTGTCTAGTAGCATCGGAAGATTACTTTTGAAATTGACTGTATCTCATTAGTTTATTCCAACGTAAGAAATGTGAGGCGGTGAGTTTTAAGGTGAGGTGAGTTTTCAACCTAGGAATGTATTACAAGTTGATAAAAACATATGACCATCTAGGGTGCCCTTAATACTACGTCAACATTTTTGACGGGTATCATGACCAGTCTAATTTTAAGAGCAGCATCACTTCTTCATCTTCATGGATACCAGATCAGATCTACAGCCGAATCTGTATCTGCTCACCAGTTGCATAGATAGTAGAGAATCGTACTTGCAAGAGTTCAAAAAAGGAACTTGAAGGACTTAACATTTGATACTTTGAGTAAAACGACAAAAAGGATTAGCAATCAAGTGCTGGCCTTTAATCAGTCTAAATAAGATAAAAATGAACTCAAGGGAGGACCACTAGCAACTGGGAAAAGATAGTTAAGCGAAACCAAGTGGAAGGCCAAAAACTCGGCTTGGAATGACTTGAATAGCAGCTTTGACCTCATTCAATGCAAATAATTGATCGTGCTCGTTATTTTTTATTATACAGAGGATCACAGAATTTTGTCAAATGAAACTTACAAAAAACTGAGCTATGTGGGAGCTAACACTAAGCTAACTTTTTCTCAAAATTGAGCAGACATGAGACAATAAAAATTGTGTTCTCCCGTAAAGTAAAGCCTATTCTGGGTTGGCCCGCCATTGTTTACAATAACATTTATTGAATTGATTGTTGTAATCATTTCGAAATTTTTATTTAAATTTTGAGAAAGAATGAATTATCCTTTTTCGTTCTTTATTTCACATTATGCTCCGAATGAAAGAATGATTTGTGATGTCGGCAGAAGTTTTTTTGGAAAATAATGGACCGTGCGTATAATGACTCATTCGACGGTACCCACATTTACCAGAATAATAGTTAATAGTATAAGATTATGTATTCACATCGGTATTCAACTTTACTTTTCCTCCCTTTACCTAATTGCCTTGCACCAGAGCTAAGTTTGCATATAAACGATTTATTAAATTACTCTTATTTATTCTCATTAAAGAACTTAAAACTTAAAACAATTTAATTGCTACTCTCCTGGATTCCATTATTGTACTCGGGTAGAAAGGATCAACGATCCAGCCAACGTTTGCACAGCATTTTACCTGTTGCGAATTGCTCCCCTTTAATTACCCTCTCACGAGTTTGCTACTAATTAAGGAAATATATAAAAGGATATTCAATTGTTTGTCTCTGCTACCTGTTGATTATTACACGATGCTAAAATGTGACTTTATTTATACCTCATAACAGCAAAGGCATTAGGAAAGTTAATTATCCTTTTTTATTAGTTTTGTGTTTGCCTTCCATATTCATTTACACATAGCTGCATAAAAACTAACTTTTAGCGCAACGATCCTTAATTGAATTTCTAATGTGAGCGCGAGTCCAGCAATATGGATTTTTTCGAAACGTTGGTAAGCGAGCCAGCAGGGGCAACAAAAGACGAGCATTACAACTTTCGATCAACTAAGGGATGCGATCTAGTGGCAGACTTAGCATTGAGTGAGGACTCCGAAGACGAAGAGAAGGAACCGAGGACGAGTTGCGCGAGCGATGTCAGAAACGGTTCGTCATCTGTTAAGTATGAGAATCGATCAGAAATGGAATATAGGAATAGAGCGGTTAGTGGAGTTTTCGGTGAATCCCCTTCCGCATGCGTGACGAAAGTCGAGCAGTCAATAAGTAGGACGAGCGCAAAGCCCGCGATTGGTAGCTTAACCGGATTTACGTTTAGCAGTTTAAGTGAATCGAGCAGCAGTGATTCGAATGACACCGGTTATGATGGGAAGGACAATGAGAACGATCGTAAACTTGTACAAACACGGATATTACCGCCCCAGTCGAAACCGTCAGGACTCATAATTCACGAGGTTTTGATACTAAAGCCAAAATGCTCTGTAAGTCATTCTATGAACATAAGCATGATGAAAACCCGTATTCCTGCGAAACCGATGAAAGCCGAGGAACCGGAGCCTCTACCGGATCATTATACATTGCCGAACGCGAAGAAGTCCCGAGTGAGTTGTGTAACGAAGGAAGACATTGCGCAAAGGATGACCTTAGGTAGGATGCTGAAGCAGAAAGATCCCACGAATCAGGCATCGTATACAAGCAAACCCACAAGTGTGGACCGGATCAAGATGTCGTTGAAGCGGAGTGCGTCAGAAATGGAGGGTCATACATCACCCGACTCGGGAATTGAGGTTTGCATTGACTATCCACGTAAGCAGACCACGGAGGGGATAAAGCGAAAACAGGACAAACCACAGCCGAAAAATTACAAAGTTAGATCGGAGAATGCAGGGGACAATGAAAAACATAAAGCAGGATATGAACATCCCAAAGATGATTTTCCTAGCAGGAAAATCCCAATTGAGGTTTGCATTGACTATTCACGTAAGCAGACCAAGGAGGGGATAAAGCGAAAACAGGACAAACCACAGCCGAAAAATTACAAAGTTAGATCGGAGAATGCAGGAGGCAGCGAAAAACATAAAGCAAGATATGAACAACCCATAGATGATTTTCCTAGCAGGATATTGGCGCAACCGCCCAACAAAAAGTTCAAAACTACCGAGCATGAATCGAAAAAGAAAAATGATAAGCAATATATGCGACCTAGACAGCGTGACGAAGTAAAACATGTAGAAAAGCCGCGTGATGACCGTAGGACCAACATGGATACCATTACACGTAAAAGGCTTGATGAAAAGTTTGAAGCTCTATTCGAAAAAATGCGAACGTTTCTCGCGACCTGCCCCTCTCCCGAGGAAAATGCTCATCTGCATTGAAAAACAACATTTCGAAGCAGAACAAATCTCAGGATATGGTTCACCGTTCAAGGAATATTTCCACAGGAAGTACTAAAAGCGAGAAAGATGTTGCAGAACGGAGGACATCGTCTTCAAAAGGAACCGGCTACAGCATTTAGAAATGAAATTGACAAACTTGAAAAATAGTATTAGGGAAAATAAGAAAAAAATGTGATTTTGTTATGGTATTATTTAATAAAATTTGTTTCTTTTATAAAAATTAATTTTTTGAAATTTTCCTTAAGTTGAAGTTACTGAAGTTAAGGTTGACTCTATTACGCAGTCTAGTCTAGTAGATGTAGTAATCGGATTTCGCAAAGAATAATTAGTGAACTATTGCTTAATTTTTCAATAATTATTATCCTAATTACGGAAAACCCCGTAACCATGATTGACAGGGTCCGGCTGCATGTTATTGATGTTACTCTAATCACGGAGACAGGAGGATGGATCTGCTAGACTGGAGATTGTCAGATACACCTTGTCTGTAGTCACAAATATCTTTTCTAGTAGCATCGGAAGATTACTTTTGAAATTGACTGTATCTCATTAGTTTATTCCAACGTAAGAAATGTGGGGCGGTGAGTTTTGAGGTGAGGTGAGTTTTCAACCTAGGAATGTATTACAAGTTGATAAAAACATATGACCATCTAGGGTGCCCTTAATACTACGTCAACATTTTTGACGGGTATCATGAGCAGTCTAATTTTAAGAGCAGCATCACTTCTTCATCTTCATGGATACCAGATCAGATCTACAGCCGAATCTGTATCTGCTCACCAGTTGCATAGATAGTAGAGAATCGTACTTGCAAGAGTTCAAAAAAGTAACTTGAAGGACTTAACATTTGATACTTTGAGTAAAACGACAAAAAGGACTAGCAATCAAGTGCTGACCTTCAATCAGTCTAAATAAGATAAAAATGAACTCAAGGGAGGACCACTAGCAACTGGGAAAAGATAGTTAAGCGAAACCAAGTGGAAGGCCAAAAACTCGGCTTGGAATGACTTGAATAGCAGCTTTAAAAGCGAGAAAGATGTTGCAGAACGGAGGAGATCGTCTTCAAAAGGAACCGGCTACAGCATTTAGAAATGAAATTGACAAACTTGAAAAATAGTATTAGGGAAAATAAGAAAAAAATGTGATTTTGTTATGGTATTATTTAATAAAATTTGTTTCTTTTATAAAAATTAATTTTTTGAAATTTTCCTTAAGTTGAAGTTACTGAAGTTAAGGTTGACTCTATTACGCAGTCTAGTCTAGTAGATGTAGTAATCGGATTTCGCAAAGAATAATTAGTGAACTATTGCTTAATTTTTCAATAATTATTATCCTAATTACGGAAAACCCCGTAACCATGATTGACAGGGTCCGGCTGCATGTTATTGATGTTACTCTAATCACGGAGACAGGAGGATGGATCTGCTAGACTGGAGATTGTCAGATACACCTTGTCTGTAGTCACAAATATCTTGTCTAGTAGCATCGGAAGATTACTTTTGAAATTGACTGTATCTCATTAGTTTATTCCAACGTAAGAAAGGTGGGGCGGTGAGTTTTGAGGTGAGGTGAGTTTTCAACCTAGGAATGTATTACAAGTTGATAAAAACATATGACCATCTAGGGTGCCCTTAATACTACGTCAACATTTTTGACGGGTATCATGAGCAGTCTAATTTTAAGAGCAGCATCACTTCTTCATCTTCATGGATACCAGATCAGATCTACAGCCGAATCTGTATCTGCTCACCAGTTGCATAGATAGTAGAGAATCGTACTTGCAAGAGTTCAAAAAAGTAACTTGAAGGACTTAACATTTGATACTTTGAGTAAAACGACAAAAAGGACTAGCAATCAAGTGCTGACCTTCAATCAGTCTAAATAAGATAAAAATGAACTCAAGGGAGGACCACTAGCAACTGGGAAAAGATAGTTAAGCGAAACCAAGTGGAAGGCCAAAAACTCGGCTTGGAATGACTTGAATAGCAGCTTTGACCTCATTCTAATGAAACGGACTACACCGGTTAAGTTATTTAAACGGACCTGAAATGGTAAGCCGAGGCAAGGAATAAAGAATGGTTCAAAATTTTTTACTTGACTGTTTGAGTCCAAGTCACATGCGCTTCCACTGGAATCAACACAACTGGAACTCGTGGCGAAGATAAATTAAGACGTTCTCCTTAATTTCCATAGAATGAGCAGATGGATGATCTGCTGGAACTAAACATTACGAGAGAAGAGGGTAGTGACCTAGAAGCAAAAGTGGAAATAAGAATCATTAATTGCAAATAATTTTATTTTGATTTATCTTTAATATTTATTATTTTACATTAAAGCAAATAATTGATCGTGCTCGTTATTTTTTATTATACAGAGGATCACAGAATTTTGTCAAATTAAACTTACGAAAAACTGAGCTAAGTGGGAGCTAACACTAAGTTTATCCTAGCCATCATAACTTGAGGAATTTGTCTCAAACTTGAGCAGACATGAGACAAGAAAAATTGTGTTCTCCCGTAAAGTAAAGCCTATTCTGGGTTGGCCCGCCATTGTTTACAATAACATTTATTGAATTGATTGTTGTAATCATTTCGAAATTTTTATTTAAATTTTGAGAAAGAATGAATTATCCTTTTTCGTTCTTTATTTCACATTATGCTCCGAATGAAAGAATGATTTGTGATGTCGGCAGAAGTTTTTTTTGGAAAATAATGGACCGTGCGTATAATGACTCATTCGACAGTACCCACATTTACCAGAATAATAGTTAATAGTATAAGATTATGTATTCACATCGGTATTCAACTTTACTTTTCCTCCCTTTACCTAATTGCCTTGCACCAGAGCTAAGTTTGCATATAAACGATTTATTAAATTATTCTTATTTATTCTCATTAAAGAACTTAAAACTTAAAACAATTTAATTGCTACTCTCCTGGATTCCATTATTGTACTCAGGTAGAAAGGATCAACGATCCAGCCAACGTTTGCACAACATTTTACCTGTTGCGAATTGCTCCCCTTTAATTACCCTCTCACGAGTTTGCTACTAATTAAGGAAATATATAAAAGGATATTCAATTGTTTGTCTCTGCTACCTGTTGATTATTACACGATGCTAAAATGTGACTTTATTTATACCTCATAACAGAAAAGGCATTAGGAAAGTTAATTATCCTTTTTTATTAGTTTTGTGTTTGCCTTCCATATTCATTTACACATAGCTGCATAAAAACTAACTTTTAGCGCAACGATCCTTAATTGAATTTCTAATGTGAGCGCGAGTCCAGCAATATGGATTTTTTCGAAACGTTGGTAAGCGAGCCAGCAGGGGCAACAAAAGACGAGCATTACAACTTTCGATCAACTAAGGGATGCGATCTAGTGGCAGACTTAGCATTGAGTGAGGACTCCGAAGACGAAGAGAAGGAACCGCGGACGAGTTGCGCGAGCGATGTCAGAAACGGTTCGTCATCTGTTAAGTATGAGAATCGATCAGAAATGGAATATAGGAATAGAGCGGTTAGTGGAGTTTTCGGTGAATCCCCTTCCGCATGCGTGACGAAAGTCGAGCAGTCAATAAGTAGGACGAGCGCAAAGCCCGCGATTGGTAGCTTAACCGGATTTACGTTTAGCAGTTTAAGTGAATCGAGCAGCAGTGATTCGAATGACACCGGTTATGATGGGAAGGACAATGAGAACGATCGTAAACTTGTACAAACACGGATATTACCGCCCCAGTTGAAACCGTCAGGACTCATAATTCACGAGGTTTTGATACTAAAGCCAAAATGCTCTGTAAGTCATTCTATGAACATAAGCATGATGAAAACCCGTATTCCTGCGAAACCGATGAAAGCCGAGGAACCGGAGCCTCTACCGGATCATTATACAGTGCCGAACGCGAAGAAGTCCCGAGTGAGTTGTGTAACGAACGAAGACATTGCGCAAAAGATGACCTTAGGTAGGATGCTGAAGCAGAAAGATCCCACGAATCAGGCATCGTATACAAGCAAACCCACAAGTGTGGACCGGATCAAGAAGTCGTTGAAGCGGAGTGCGTCAGAAATGGAGGGTCATACATCACCCGATTCGGGAATTGAGGTTTGCATTGACTATCCACGTAAGCAGGCCAAGGAGGGGATAAAGCGAAAACAGGACAAACCACAGCTGAAAAATTACAAAGTTAGATCGGAGAATGCAGGGGACAGTGAAAAACATAAAGCAGGATATGAACATCCCAAAGATGATTTTCCTAGCAGGAAAATCCCAATTGAGGTTTGCATTGACTATTCACGTAAGCAGACCAAGGAGGGGATAAAGCGAAAACAGGACAAACCACAGCCGAAAAATTACAAAGTTAGATCGGAGAATGCAGGAGGCAGCGAAAAACATAAAGCAAGATATGAACAACCCAAAGATGATTTTCCTAGCAGGATATTGGCGCAACCGCCCAACAAAAAGTTCAAAACTACCGAGCATGAATCGAAAAAGAAAACGAAGTAAAACATGTAGAAAAGCCACGTGATGACCGTAGGACCAACATGGATACCATTACACGTAAAAGGCTTGATGAAAAGTTTGAAGCTCTATTCGAAAAAATGCGAACGTTTCTCGCGACCTGCCCCTCTCCCGAGGAAAATGCTCATCTGCATTGAAAAACAACATTTCGAAGCAGAACAAATCTCAGGATATGGTTCACCGTTCAAGGATTATTTCCACAGGAAGTACTAAAAGCGAGAAAGATGTTGCAGAACGGAGGAGATCGTCTTCGAAAAGAAGCGGCTACAGCATTTAGAAATGAAATTGACAAACTTGAAAAATAGTATTAGGGAAAATAAGAAAAAAATGTGATTTTGTTATGGTATTATTTAATAAAATTTGTTTCTTTTATAAAAATTAATTTTTTGAAATTTTCCTTAAGTTGAAGTTACTGAAGTTAAGGTTGACTCTATTACGCAGTCTAGTCTAGTAGATGTAGTAATCGGATTTCGCAAAGAATAATTAGTGAACTATTGCTTAATTTTTCAATAATTATTATCCTAATTACGGAAAACCCCGTAACCATGATTGACAGGGTCCGGCTGCATGTTATTGATGTTACTCTAATCACGGAGACAGGAGGATGGATCTGCTAGACTGGAGATTGTCAGATACACCTTGTCTGTAGTCACAAATATCTTGTCTAGTAGCATCGGAAGATTACTTTTGAAATTGACTGTATCTCATTAGTTTATTCCAACGTAAGAAATGTGGGGCGGTGAGTTTTGAGGTGAGGTGAGTTTTCAACCTAGGAATGTATTACAAGTTGATAAAAACATATGACCATCTAGGGTGCCCTTAATACTACGTCAACATTTTTGACGGGTATCATGAGCAGTCTAATTTTAAGAGCAGCATCACTTCTTCATCTTCATGGATACCAGATCAGATCTACAGCCGAATCTGTATCTGCTCACCAGTTGCATAGATAGTAGAGAATCGTACTTGCAAGAGTTCAAAAAAGTAACTTGAAGGACTTAACATTTGATACTTTGAGTAAAACGACAAAAAGGACTAGCAATCAAGTGCTGACCTTTAATCAGTCTAAATAAGATAAAAATGAACTCAAGGGAGGACCACTAGCAACTGGGAAAAGATAGTTAAGCGAAACCAAGTGGAAGGCCAAAAACTCGGCTTGGAATGACTTGAATAGCAGCTTTGACCTCATTCTAATGAAACGGACTACACCGGTTAAGTTATTTAAACGGACCTGAAATGGTAAGCCGAGGCAAGGAATAAAGAATGGTTCAAAATTTTTTACTTGACTGTTTGAGTCCAAGTCACATGCGCTTCCACTGGAATCAACACAACTGGAACTCGTGGCGAAGATAAATTAAGACGTTCTCCTTAATTTCCATAGAATGAGCAGATGGATGATCTGCTGGAACTAAACATTACGAGAGAAGTGGGTAGTGACCTAGAACCAAAAGTGGAAATAAGAATCATTAATTGCAAATAATTTTATTTTGATTTATCTTTAATATTTATTATTTTACATTAAAGCAAATAATTGATCGTGCTCGTTATTTTTTATTATACAGAGGATCACAGAATTTTGTCAAATTAAACTTACGAAAAACTGAGCTAAGTGGGAGCTAACACTAAGTTTATCCTAGCCATCATAACTTGAGGAATTTGTCTCAAACTTGAGCAGACATGAGACAAGAAAAATTGTGTTCTCCCGTAAAGTAAAGCCTATTCTGGGTTGGCCCGCCATTGTTTACAATAATATTTATTGAATTGATTGTTGTAATCATTTCGAAATTTTTATTTAAATTTTGAGAAAGAATGAATTATCCTTTTTCGTTCTTTATTTCACATTATGCTCCGAATGAAAGAATGATTTGTGATGTCGGCAGAAGTTTTTTTGGAAAATAATGGACCGTGCGTATAATGACTCATTCGACGGTACCCACATTTACCAGAATAATAGTTAATAGTATAAGATTATGTATTCACATCGGTATTCAACTTTACTTTTCCTCCCTTTACCTAATTGCCTTGCACCAGAGCTAAGTTTGCATATAAACGATTTATTAAATTATTCTTATTTATTCTCATTAAAGAACTTAAAACTTAAAACAATTTAATTGCTACTCTCCTGGATTCCATTATTGTACTCAGGTAGAAAGGATCAACGATCCAGCCAACGTTTGCACAACATTTTACCTGTTGCGAATTGCTCCCCTTTAATTACCCTCTCACGAGTTTGCTACTAATTAAGGAAATATATAAAAGGATATTCAATTGTTTGTCTCTGCTACCTGTTGATTATTACACGATGCTAAAATGTGACTTGATTTATACCTCATAACAGAAAAGGCATTAGGAAAGTTAATTATCCTTTTTTATTAGTTTTGTGTTTGCCTTCCATATTCATTTACACATAGCTGCATAAAAACTAACTTTTAGCGCAACGATCCTTAATTGAATTTCTAATGTGAGCGCGAGTCCAGCAATATGGATTTTTTCGAAACGTTGGTAAGCGAGCCAGCAGGGGCAACAAAAGACGAGCATTACAACTTTCGATCAACTAAGGGATGCGATCTAGTGGCAGACTTAGCATTGAGTGAGGACTCCGAAGACGAAGAGAAGGAACCGCGGACGAGTTGCGCGAGCGATGTCAGAAACGGTTCGTCATCTGTTAAGTATGAGAATCGATCAGAAATGGAATATAGGAATAGAGCGGTTAGTGGAGTTTTCGGTGAATCCCCTTCCGCATGCGTGACGAAAGTCGAGCAGTCAATAAGTAGGACGAGCGCAAAGCCCGCGATTGGTAGCTTAACCGGATTTACGTTTAGCAGTTTAAGTGAATCGAGCAGCAGTGATTCGAATGACACCGGTTATGATGGGAAGGACAATGAGAACGATCGTAAACTTGTACAAACACGGATATTACCGCCCCGGTCGAAACCGTAAGGACTCATAATTCACGAGGTTTTGATACTAAAGCCAAAATGCTCTGTAAGTCATTCTATGAACATAAGCATGATGAAAACCCGTATTCCTGCGAAACCGATGAAAGCCGAGGAACCGGAGCCTCTACCGGATCATTATACAGTGCCGAACGCGAAGAAGTCCCGAGTGAGTTGTGTAACGAAGGAAGACATTGCGCAAAGGATGACCTTAGGTAGGATGCTGAAGCAGAAAGATCCCACGAATCAGGCATCGTATACAAGCAAACCCACAAGTGTGGACCGGATCAAGAAGTCGTTGAAGCGGAGTGCGTCAGAAATGGAGGGTCATACATCACCCGATTCGGGAATTGAGGTTTGCATTGACTATCCACGTAAGCAGGCCAAGGAGGGGATAAAGCGAAAACAGGACAAACCACAGCTGAAAAATTACAAAGTTAGATCGGAGAATGCAGGGGACAGTGAAAAACATAAAGCAGGATATGAACATCCCAAAGATGATTTTCCTAGCAGGAAAATCCCAATTGAGGTTTGCATTGACTATTCACGTAAGCAGACCAAGGAGGGGATAAAGCGAAAACAGGACAAACCACAGCCGAAAAATTACAAAGTTAGATCGGAGAATGCAGGAGGCAGCGAAAAACATAAAGCAAGATATGAACAACCCAAAGATGATTTTCCTAGCAGGATATTGTCGCAACCGCCCAACAAAAAGTTCAAAACTACCGAGCATGAATCGAAAAAGAAAAATGATAAGCAATATATGCGACCTAGACAGCGTGACGAAGTAAAACATGTAGAAAAGCCGCGTGATGACCGTAGGACCAACATGGATACCATTACACGTAAAAGGCTTGATGAAAAGTTTGAAGCTCTATTCGAAAAAATGCGAATGTTTCTCGCGACCTGCCCCTCTCCCGAGGAAAATGCTCATCTGCATTGAAAAACAACATTTCGAAGCAGAACAAATCTCAGGATATGGTTCACCGTTCAAGGATTATTTCCACAGGAAGTACTAAAAGCGAGAAAGATGTTGCAGAACGGAGGAGATCGTCTTCGAAAAGAAGCGGCTACAGCATTTAGAAATGAAATTGACAAACTTGAAAAATAGTATTAGGGAAAATAAGAAAAAAATGTGATTTTGTTATGGTATTATTTAATAAAATTTGTTTCTTTTATAAAAATTAATTTTTTGAAATTTTCCTTAAGTTGAAGTTACTGAAGTTAAGGTTGACTCTATTACGCAGTCTAGTCTAGTAGATGTAGTAATCGGATTTCGCAAAGAATAATTAGTGAACTATTGCTTAATTTTTCAATAATTATTATCCTAATTACGGAAAACCCCGTAACCATGATTGACAGGGTCCGGCTGCATGTTATTGATGTTACTCTAATCACGGAGACAGGAGGATGGATCTGCTAGACTGGAGATTGTCAGATACACCTTGTCTGTAGTCACAAATACCTTGTCTAGTAGCATCGGAAGATTACTTTTGAAATTGACTGTGCAGTTTAAGTGAATCGAGCAGCAGTGATTCGAATGACACCGGTTATGATGGGAAGGACAATGAGAACGATCGTAAACTTGTACAAACACGGATATTACCGCCCCAGTCGAAACCGTCAGGACTCATAATTCACGAGGTTTTGATACTAAAGCCAAAATGCTCTGTAAGTCATTCTATGAACATAAGCATGATGAAAACCCGTATTCCTGCGAAACCGATGAAAGCCGAGGAACCGGAGCCTCTACCGGATCATTATACAGTGCCGAACGCGAAGAAGCCCCGAGTGAGTTGTGTAACGAAGGAAGACATTGCGCAAAGGATGACCTTAGGTAGGATGCTGAAGCAGAAAGATCCCACGAATCAGGCATCGTATACAAGCAAACCCACAAGTGTGGACCGGATCAAGAAGTCGTTGAAGCGGAGTGCGTCAGAAATGGAGGGTCATACATCACCCGATTCGGGAATTGAGGTTTGCATTGACTATCCACGTAAGCAGGCCAAGGAGGGGATAAAGCGAAAACAGGACAAACCACAGCTGAAAAATTACAAAGTTAGATCGGAGAATGCAGGGGACAGTGAAAAACATAAAGCAGGATATGAACATCCCAAAGATGATTTTCCTAGCAGGAAAATCCCAATTGAGGTTTGCATTGACTATTCACGTAAGCAGACCAAGGAGGGGATAAAGCGAAAACAGGACAAACCACAGCCGAAAAATTACAAAGTTAGATCGGAGAATGCAGGAGGCAGCGAAAAACATAAAGCAAGATATGAACAACCCAAAGATGATTTTCCTAGCAGGATATTGTCGCAACCGCCCAACAAAAAGTTCAAAACTACCGAGCATGAATCGAAAAAGAAAAATGATAAGCAATATATGCGACCTAGACAGCGTGACGAAGTAAAACATGTAGAAAAGCCGCGTGATGACCGTAGGACCAACATGGATACCATTACACGTAAAAGGCTTGATGAAAAGTTTGAAGCTCTGTTCGAAAAAATGCGAACGTTTCTCGCGACCTGCCCCTCTCCCGAGGAAAATGCTCATCTGCATTGAAAAACAACATTTCGAAGCAGAACAAATCTCAGGATATGGTTCACCGTTCAAGGATTATTTCCACAGGAAGTACTAAAAGCGAGAAAGATGTTGCAGAACGGAGGAGATCGTCTTCGAAAAGAAGCGGCTACAGCATTTAGAAATGAAATTGACAAACTTGAAAAATAGTATTAGGGAAAATAAGAAAAAAATGTGATTTTGTTATGGTATTATTTAATAAAATTTGTTTCTTTTATAAAAATTAATTTTTTGAAATTTTCCTTAAGTTGAAGTTACTGAAGTTAAGGTTGACTCTATTATGCAGTCTAGTCTAGTAGATGTAGTAATCGGATTTCCAGCTCTTCGTGGTGTTCATGCTTTTCTTTGTACTTTTCTTTAATCATTGCTTGAAAAATGAGAATCAAAAAAGATCCTCTACTAAAATCATCCTCAGCATCATTCAAAAACATAACCATCATTTCGTTCCAACAACGTCTTAACTGCTATTCGTGTGATAAGGAAGGACAAGAAATAGTGTTTCTTTAGTTGGTTGGAAATGCTATAATCTAATATAATCTAAAATATAATAATAATGCTATAATCGATTGTTGGGATAATATCTTAATCACATGACTCCTAGAAGCTGAATAGGATACACACAAAACACCTTCCCTGTCCGCAAGGAACCCAACATGGAACGGTTTGTCGCCTAAAGTCGGGTTAAATATTTTTTTCTTCACCAGTTCGTTAGTGAGGGCCCTGTTTCAGTCAGAGCGGAGGGGGTAGGAGTTACTGAGAACATTTTTCTGCTTACCTTTAATCAGTGGTCTAAGAATCCTTTCTACGTCATAAGAAAAACACGACCTTAATATGTTCTGTATGTGAATTGATGATATCATCACATCTACTATATATTCCGGAGAGAGTATGCCAATTCTCTTGCAATCAAGAGGATGCTTGTTTTCTCATTGTCAGCTCCCCGGACATAATATGCGGTCGGGGACAGGCTCCTTTCGAAAAGATTGCAAGGGCAACAAATGCTCCAGGATTTGGAATGGAAAATGATGATGTAATGAGTGGCCTAATCAATGCTTCGTTGGTGGTTAAGATTAAACTAAAAATATAAAAGATTTAAGTCACAAAAAGCATTTAAGGGTGAGCTTCTATATCTCGTGAAAGAGATTTCAAGAAATATTCAAATATTCAAATATTTAGAAATACATGTCAGTGTAGATTTTTACAGCAATAATGTGGGTCTTACTTCGAAGGCGGGGTTATGGTACTTCCAAGGATTGTGAATAGTTTTAAAGAATATTTTGTGAATATGTAATACAGGCTTCGAGTCCTTTTTGCGTTATTTATTTGAAATAAATAAATATATGCTTTGTTTTGGATATGGATGGAATTTTTTTTTGAAACAGATTACTAGTCCAATGTGTATGAATTTTATAGAGAACTACAATTGAGAACACAGTGCATATGTGAAGCCTGTCGTTAATATATATGTCAGTGGTGTAGAATCTAGCCTTGTATAGAATCTATGCTAGAACACGGACAACATAAGAATTGGACAATATAAAGATACGAGTTCAAACATTTAAAATACAGTGCGAATTTGGACTGTACCACCAAATGTGTAAAAGATTACAATTTTGGAAAAATGGAGTTTCTGATTCAAAATCGGCTAATTTCGAAGGAAGCCCAAGTAGGTCAATGGTTCAACATAAACGAATAAAGTCATCGAATTCTTGAAGAATTTGAAGAATTTCTGTATACGTAAGGAATGCAGGATACATTTCGCTCGAAACTTGTGTTACAGCGAGTTTTCCGTTTCGTTTGGACATTTCATAACAAATGCTGTTCGAACAAGTCAATGGGCAGCATCCTGTTTTTTGCTTCAGTCGAATCTAGACTTTTTGAATAACCTTCCCTTGTCTTTATCATGAATAATACATTCTGTTTTGATAGGGTGATAAATTAAATTTTTTATAATAATTATAGAGGTAATGGTTATAAAGGTTACTTTATTTATCCAAGCGTGTATTCAACAAACAGGCAATGGAGCGGATTAGATTGTTTGGATAACTTTGTGTACCTCTTAAGACAATTGACTACTTACAAGAAGGAAACCGTCTTATTTAAAGACCGTTTCGTCCGTAGTCATGAGTCAAGCATAGCATAGAAAATAAAGCATATGTTATATATTCTTTGACCATAATGATCTTAAAAGCTGGCTGCCTATCCAGGGAAACGAAACACTGCTTTAAAAATTAATGAGATGGCCTGTGTTATGTTACGGATGCAAGTTAAGGGGGGAAAATGCTAAACGACACCGAAAGTAGAGTGTTTCGCATGAATGAAAATTTTAGGAACCAAGACAGCTCTCGCAATACTTATGATATGTTGTACAAAGAGATCAACGACGAAAGATACAGCACAAAGTTGTACTAAATATTAGACAAGTAACAATACTCCTTCATTGAAAGCTGCAGTTGCAATAAGAACCCCAGTGGGCTCGCCACATTGAGGACTGTCGTGTTTTCAAAGAATGGAATTGAAGGAAAGACCAACAGCGAGTAAGCAAACCTCGAAAGCACTGTTCGGATTCAATCGTTGAAGGTAGTACAAAGTGTCCAGCTTACATAAATTGAAGGGCGCTATCAAAAGATTGAGCAAAACCTAGGCGGGGGAGTTTGAACACCAAACCTCGAAATGGACTATTCTGAGCTTTAACGACGAAAGTAAAAAGATTGTCAAGTATCGGACAAAATATGTTGTACAACTTACATTTGTAATCAGAGCTAATGTCTCATAATACTTAGTATTCTAGTATTGAAAACACGCCAAGTATCTACGAGGACAAGTCAAAATTTTGACTGAATGATAGCGCAGGATGTTGAAAAAAACATGAAACTCTTTTTGCTTTTTTATATTTTCAACCTTTAGCCTGATGAGCTTGTAAGGTGAAAATAAAGGAAAGGCAAAACTAAATGCCTACAATTCTTGTAGTGCCAATCGTTGAAACTTGCCGATCGGTAAAGTTTTCCGTGCGTCCCTTTATTTAGTTTTATATACAAGCAACAGACACTCGTGGTCAGGCTTGGACAGTGGGATGAGTGCAACTACTAACTTCTAATCTGCCAATAATAGGACTTAGCTGGAATGCACGGGAGCATTTTTGAAAATAAACACTCCAATGGTCAATCTTGGACTTGTTTTATCTTGGATAGTCTCCTTCAAGCTTAATTCTCTCATTCAGCCCTATTCAATTCCCCTAAAGAATCGCATTAAGGGCCTGGTACAGAAATACCACACTACATACCAATAGATACCAAATAAATACCAAGCTCCCTATGATCCTTCAGGTCCGATTGGGACCCTGCATTTTTATGGAGGCAGAGATATCCAATCTTCCCTTAACTGGATAAATAGTGCTAGGCTCAGGTTTCATCTCCAGCGATAATCGGCGCTACAATGTGTTTTCTTTTCATCATAACTATCCAAACGCTGGACTGAACGTACGATATACTCTCGTTTTTTATTATTAATTTTCTTGATTATTCTCGTATCACATCTTTTTTAAGTCAAAGATGATCGGGTAGGACGTCCACAGTAGGTGTTTTGATATTCCCAACATCGTTACGACGTGGTTTTTCTGCAGATAAACTTATTTCATTAATTTTTTACCAGCTTAGTTAATAATTTCTGACGTGGTGCCTGTTTTGAACGGGGGGTAGACCGCGGCGCTAATACATAAAAGTTTTAATCAGGAAAGAGCTAGCTAGCGGGGAACATGATCTATTGTTTGGTGAAGAACTGATTGAAGATTGGTACAAATATATTCCATACAGGGTCAATTCCTTGGGACTTCAGTAGTTGAAGACCCTTTCTACGCGTCATAAATCACTTGATGAGAAAGTGTGTCATGTAATATTTTCCCAAACAATGCCTCATTCCATCATTTTTTTAAAAATTAAAGTTGAATAGGGGAAATTGAAGGAAACACCTTAGTTTGATTTCCAGGCAAATAGAAGTTTGATAAAGCTAAGTTTGGTTTCCAAACGAATAGAAGTGTAGTTATGGGTACACTTTAGTTCCAAAAGAATAAAAGGGTAGTTATGGAGACTGTTGTACTGTTCGGAAAGGACATTTTTCATAAGTCAATAACTTTTTGCGTGATAA
Organism: Stratiomys singularior; assembly: GCA_954870665.1. Taxonomy (NCBI): domain Eukaryota; kingdom Metazoa; phylum Arthropoda; class Insecta; order Diptera; family Stratiomyidae; genus Stratiomys; species Stratiomys singularior. The sequence goes on along the minus strand of OX940881.1, from coordinate 21,449,222 downwards.
TTGAACGAAAATGACTCTCCGAACTGCGTTTCAAACTGGTCGTTAAAGGCCTGAATTTGTGAGACCTATACCTAATTATAGTTCGTACCTTATTTATTATTCATACTTATTTATTCTCATTAAAGAACTTAAAACAATTTAATTGCTACTCTCCTGGATTCCATTATTGTACTCAGGTAGAAAGGATCAACGATCCAGCCAACGTTTGCACAACATTTTACCTGTTGCGAATTGCTCCCCTTTAATTACCCTCTCACGAGTTTGCTACTAATTAAGGAAATATATAAAAGGATATTCAATTGTTTGTCTCTGCTACCTGTTGATTATTACACGATGCTAAAATGTGACTTGATTTATACCTCATAACAGAAAAGGCATTAGGAAAGTTAATTATCCTTTTTTATTAGTTTTGTGTTTGCCTTCCATATTCATTTACACATAGCTGCATAAAAACTAACTTTTAGCGCAACGATCCTTAATTGAATTTCTAATGTGAGCGCGAGTCCAGCAATATGGATTTTTTCGAAACGTTGGTAAGCGAGCCAGCAGGGGCAACAAAAGACGAGCATTACAACTTTCGATCAACTAAGGGATGCGATCTAGTGGCAGACTTAGCATTGAGTGAGGACTCAGAAGACGAAGAGAAGGAACCGCGGACGAGTTGCGCGAGCGATGTCAGAAACGGTTCGTCATCTGTTAAGTATGAGAATCGATCAGAAATGGAATATAGGAATAGAGCGGTTAGTGGAGTTTTCGGTGAATCCCCTTCCGCATGCGTGACGAAAGTCGAGCAGTCAATAAGTAGGACGAGCGCAAAGCCCGCGATTGGTAGCTTAACCGGATTTACGTTTAGCAGTTTAAGTGAATCGAGCAGCAGTGATTCGAATGACACCGGTTATGATGGGAAGGACAATGAGAACGATCGTAAACTTGTACAAACACGGATATTACCGCCCCAGTCGAAACCGTCAGGACTCATAATTCACGAGGTTTTGATACTAAAGCCAAAATGCTCTGTAAGTCATTCTATGAACATAAGCATGATGAAAACCCGTATTCCTGCGAAACCGATGAAAGCCGAGGAACCGGAGCCTCTACCGGATCATTATACATTGCCGAACGCGAAGAAGTCCCGAGTGAGTTGTGTAACGAAGGAAGACATTGCGCAAAGGATGACCTTAGGTAGGATGCTGAAGCAGAAAGATCCCACGAATCAGGCATCGTATACAAGCAAACCCACAAGTGTGGACCGGATCAAGAAGTCGTTGAAGCGGAGTGCGTCAGAAATGGAGGGTCATACATCACCCGATTCGGGAATTGAGGTTTGCATTGACTATCCACGTAAGCAGACCAAGGAGGGGATAAAGCGAAAACAGGACAAACCACAGCCGAAAAATTACAAAGTTAGATCGGAGAATGCAGGAGGCAGCGAAAAACATAAAGCAAGATATGAACAGCCCAAAGATGATTTTCCTAGCAGGATATTGGCGCAACCGCCCAACAAAAAGTTCAAAACTACCGAGCATGAATCGAAAAAGAAAAATGATAAGCAATATATGCGACCTAGACAGCGTGACGAAGTAAAACATGTAGAAAAGCCGCGTGATGACCGTAGGACCAACATGGATACCATTACACGTAAAAGGCTTGATGAAAAGTTTGGAGCTCTATTCGGCGACGACTCGGACGACAACGGAGCTTTATATGCTGTAGCTAGGCTCAAAGGGGATACAAAAAATTCGAACGTTTCTCGCGACCTGCCTCTCTCCCGAGGAAAATGCTCGTCTGCATTGAAAAACAACATTTCGAAGCAGAACAAATCTCAGGATATGGTTCACCGTTCAAGGAATATTTCCACAGGAAGTACTAAAAGCGAGAAAGATGTTGCAGAACGGAGGAGATCGTCTTCGCTGGAATCTACAATTCAGAATAAATGTGCAGCTTTTAAAACTATCCACAAGGAGTACCTAACCCTATTCGCCTCGATTCAGAAGCGTGCAAAATTCATTATCACATTAGGTGATATGCTAGAGCGAAAAAAGAAAGCGGGAGATGAGAAGATGCAACTAGCTTTGAAAAAAGAAATATTAGCGTTAGGAGAAGAACTTAAATCGAAAAGTTTTCAGAATCAAAAGAAGCGGCTGCAGCATTTAAAAATGAAATTGACAAACTTGAAACATAGTATTAGGGAAAATAAGAAAAAAATGTGATTTTGTTATGGTATTATTTAATAAAATTTGTTTCTTCTATAAAAAGTAAATTTTTGAAATTTTCCTTAAGTTGAAGTTACTGAAGTTAAGGTTGACTCTATTATGCAGTCTAGTCTAGTAGATGTAGTAATCGGATTTCCAGCTCTTCGTGGTGTTCATGCTTTTCTTTGTACTTTTCTTTAATCATTGCTTGAAAAATGAGAATCAAAAAAGATCCCCTACTAAAATCATCCTCAGCATCATTCAAAAACATAACCATCATTTCGTTCCAACAACGTCTTAACTGCTATTCGTGTGATAAGGAAGGACAAGAAATAGTGTTTCTTTAGTTGGTTGGAAATGCTATAATCTAATATAATCTAAAATATAATAATAATGCTGTAATCGATTGTTGGGATAATATCTTAATCGCATGTCGCGGTCCCTGAGACCTTTTGAAGATCTTTATCTGTTCTAGCTGTTCTGAGTGATATCTTTAATGATCGGAATGAAACTTAGTATTTTTAATTATCCTGGGAAGAGCCCAGTGCAATAATTCCTGATCCTTTTCAATGAACTCTCACCTCATAACACTCTTATATTTTCGTTTCGTTCGTAGGAACTGAAAGCTGTTTACGGTCGGAGAAAGGGACTCCTAGAAGCTGAATAGCTGATACATACAAAACACCTTGTCTGTCCGCAAGGAACCCAACATGGAACGGTTTGTCGCCTAAAGTCGGGTTAAATATTTTTTTCTTCACCAGTTCGTTAGTGAGGGCCCTGTTTCAGTCAGAGCGGAAGGGGTAGGAGTTACTGAGAACATTTTTCTGCTTACCTTTAATCAGTGGTCTAAGAATCCTTTCTACGTCATAAGAAAAACACGACCTTAATATGTTCTGTATGTGAATTGATGATATCATCACATCTACTATACATTCCGGAGAGAGTATGCCAATTCTATAGCATAGAATTTGTCTCAAAATTGAGCAGACATGAGACAATAAGAATTGTGTTCTCCCGTAAAGTAAAGCCTATTCTGGGTTGGCCCGCCATTGTTTACAATAACATTTATTGAATTGATTGTTGTAATCATTTCGAAATTTTTATTTAAATTTTGAGAAAGAATGAATTATCCTTTTTCGTTCTTTATTTCACATTATGCTCCGAATGAAAGAATGATTTGTGATGTCGGCAGAAGTTTTTTTGGAAAATAATGGACCGTGCGTATAATGACTCATTCGACGGTACCCACATTTACCAGAATAATAGTTAATAGTATAAGATTATGTATTCACATCGGTATTCAACTTTACTTTTCCTCCCTTTACCTAATTGCCTTGCACCAGAGCTAAGTTTGCATATAAACGATTTATTAAATTACTCTTATTTATTCTCATTAAAGAACTTAAAACTTAAAACAATTTAATTGCTACTCTCCTGGATTCCATTATTGTACTCGGGTAGAAAGGATCAACGATCCAGCCAACGTTTGCACAACATTTTACCTGTTGCGAATTGCTCCCCTTTAATTACCCTCTCACGAGTTTGCTACTAATTAAGGAAATATATAAAAGGATATTCAATTGTTTGTCTCTGCTACCTGTTAATTATTACACGATGCTAAAATGTGACTTTATTTATACCTCATAACAGCAAAGGCATTAGGAAAGTTAATTATCCTTTTTTATTAGTTTTGTGTTTGCCTTCCATATTCATTTACACATAGCTGCATAAAAACTAACTTTTAGCGCAACGATCCTTAATTGTATTTCTAATGTGAGCGCGAGTCCAGCAATATGGATTTTTTCGAAACGTTGGTAAGCGAGCCAGCAGGGGCAACAAAAGACGAGCATTACAACTTTCGATCAACTAAGGGATGCGATCTAGTGGCAGACTTAGCATTGAGTGAGGACTCCGAAGACGAAGAGAAGGAACCGCGGACGAGTTGCGCGAGCGATGTCAGAAACGGTTCGTCATCTGTTAAGTATGAGAATCGATCAGAAATGGAATATAGGAATAGAGCGGTTAGTGGAGTTTTCGGTGAATCCCCTTCCGCATGCGTGACGAAAGTCGAGCAGTCAATAAGTAGGACGAGCGCAAAGCCCGCGATTGGTAGCTTAACCGGATTTACGTTTAGCAGTTTAAGTGAATCGAGCAGCAGTGATTCGAATGACACCGGTTATGATGGGAAGGACAATGAGAACGATCGTAAACTTGTACAAACACGGATATTACCGCCCCAGTCGAAACCGTCAGGACTCATAATTCACGAGGTTTTGATACTAAAGCCAAAATGCTCTGTAAGTCATTCTATGAACATAAGCATGATGAAAACCCGTATTCCTGCGAAACCGATGAAAGCCGAGGAACCGGAGCCTCTACCGGATCATTATACATTGCCGAACGCGAAGAAGTCCCGAGTGAGTTGTGTAACGAACGAAGACATTGCGCAAAGGATGACCTTAGGTAGGATGCTGAAGCAGAAAGATCCCACGAATCAGGCATCGTATACAAGCAAACCCACAAGTGTGGACCGGATCAAGAAGTCGTTGAAGCGGAGTGCGTCAGAAATGGAGGGTCATACATCACCCGATTCGGGAATTGAGGTTTGCATTGACTATCCACGTAAGCAGACCAAGGAGGGGATAAAGCGAAAACAGGACAAACCACAGCCGAAAAATTACAAAGTTAGATCGGAGAATGCAGGAGGCAGCGAAAAACATAAAGCAAGATATGAACAGCCCAAAGATGATTTTCCTAGCAGGAAAATCCCAATTGAGGTTTGCATTGACTATCCACGTAAGCAGGCCAAGGAGGAGATAAAGCGAAAACAGGACAAACTACAGCCGAAAAATTACAAAGTTAGATCGGAGAATGCAGGAGGCAGCGAAAAACATAAAGCAAGATATGAACAACCCAAAGATGATTTTCCTAGCAGGATATTGTCGCAACCGCCCAACAAAAAGTTCAAAACTACCGAGCATGAATCGAAAAAGAAAAATGATAAGCAATATATGCGACCTAGACAGCGTGACGAAGTAAAACATGTAGAAAAGCCGCGTGATGACCGTAGGACCAACATGGATACCATTACACGTAAAAGGCTTGATGAAAAGTTTAGAGCTCTATTCGGCGACGACTCGGACGACAACGGAGCTTTATATGCTGTAGCTAGGCTCAAAGAGGATACAAAAAATTCGAACGTTTCTCGCGACCTGCCTCTCTCCCGAGGAAAATACTCATCTGCATTGAAAAACAACATTTCGAAGCAGAACAAATCTCAGGATATGGTTCACCGTTCAAGGAATATTTCCACAGGAAGTACTAAAAGCGAGAAAGATGTTGCAGAACGGAGGAGATCGTCTTCGCTGGAATCTACAATTCAGAATAAAGTCAAGGATCAATGTGCAGCTTTTAAAACTATCCACAAGGAGTACCTAACCCTATTCGCCTCGATTCAGAAGCGTGCAAAATTCATTATCACATTAGGTGATATGCTAGAGCGGAAAAAGAAAGCGGGAGATGAGAAGATGCAACTAGCTTTGAAAAAAGAAATATTAGCGTTAGGAGAAGAACTTAAATCGAAAAGTTTTCAGGATCAAAAGAAGCGGCTGCAGCATTTAGAAATGAAATTGACAAACTTGAAACATAGTATTAGGGAAAATAAGAAAAAAATGTGATTTTGTTATGGTATTATTTAATAAAATTTGTTTCTTTTATAAAAATTAATTTTTTGAAATTTTCCTTAAGTTGAAGTTACTGAAGTTAAGGTTGACTCTATTACGCAGTCTTGTCTAGTAGATGTAGTAATCGGATTTCCAGCTCTTCGTGGTGTTCATGCTTTTCTTTGTACTTTTCTTTAATCATTGCTTGAAAAATGAGAATCAAAAAAGATCCCCTACTAAAATCATCCTCAGCATCATTCAAAAACATAACCATCATTTCGTTCCAACAACGTCTTAACTGCTATTCGTGTGATAAGGAAGGACAAGAAATAGTGTTTCTTTAGTTGGTTGGAAATGTTATAATCTAATATAATCTAAAATATAATAATAATGCTATAATCGATTGTTGGGATAATATCTTAATCGCATGTCGCGGTCCCTGAGACCTTTTGAAGATCGTTATCTGTTCTAGCTGTTCTGAGTGATATCTTTAATGATCGGAATGAAACTTAGTATTTTTAATTATCCTGGGAAGAGCCCAGTGCAAAAATTCCTGATCCTTTTCAATGAATTCTCACCTCATAACACTCTTATATTTTCGTTTTGTTCGTAGAAACTCAAAGCTGTTTACGGTCGGAGAAAGGGACTCCTAGAAGCTGAATAGGATACACACAAAACACCTTCCCTGTCCGCAAGGAACCCAACATGGAACGGTTTGTCGCCTAAAGTCGGGTTAAATATTTTTTTCTTCACCAGTTCGTTAGTGAGGACCCTGTTTCAGTCAGAGCGGAGGGGGTAGGAGTTACTGAGAACATTTTTCTGCTTACCTTTAATCAGTGGTCTAAGAATCCTTTCTACGTCATAAGAAAAACACGACCTTAATATGTTCTGTATGTGAATTGATGATATCATCACATCTACTACACATTCCGGAGAGAGTATGCCAATTCTCTTGCAATCAAGGGGATGCTTGTTTTCTCATTGTCAGCTCCCCGGACATGATATGCGGTCGGGGACAGGCTCCTTTTGAAAAGATTGCAAGGGCAACAAATGCTCCAGGATTTGGAATGGAAAATGATGATGCAATGAGTGGCCTAATCAATGCTTCGTTGGTGGTTAAGATTAAACTAAAAATATAAAAGATTTAAGTCACAAAAAGCATTTAAGGGTGAGCTTCTATATCTCGTGAAAGAGATTTCAAGAAATATTCAAATATTCAAATATTTAGAAATACATGTCAGTGTAGATTTTTACAGCAATAATGTGGGTCTTACTTCGAAGGCGGGGTTATGGTACTTCCAAGGATTGTGAATAGTTTTAAAGAATATTTTGCGAATATGTAATACAGGCTTCGAGTCCTTTTTGCGTTATTTATTTGAAATAAATAAATATATGCTTTGTTTTGGATATGGATGGAATTTTTTTTTGAAACAGATTACTAGTCCAATGTGTATGAATTTTATAGAGAACTACAATTGAGAACACAGTGCATATGTGAAGCCTGTCGTTAATATATATGTCAGTGGTGTAGAATCTAGCCTTGTATAGAATCTATGCTAGAACACGGACAACATAAAAATTGGACAATATAAAGATACGAGTTCAAACATTTAAAATACAGTGCGAATTTGGACTGTACCACCAAATGTGTAAAAGATTACAATTTTGGAAAAATGGAGTTTCTGATTCAAAATCGGCTAATTTCGAAGGAAGCCCAAGTAGGTCAATGGTTCAACATAAACGAATAAAGTCATCGAATTCTTGAAGAATTTGAAGAATTTCTGTATACGTAAGGAATGCAGGATACATTTCGCTCGAAACTTGTGTTACAGCGAGTTTTCCGTTTCGTTTGGACATTTCATAACAAATGCTGTTCGAACAAGTCAATGGGCAGCATCCTGTTTTTTGCTTCAGTCGAATCTAGACTTTTTGAATAACCTTCCCTTGTCTTTATCATGAATAATACATTCTGTTTTGATAGGGTGATAAATTAAATTTTTTATAATAATTATAGAGGTAATGGTTATAAAGGTTACTTTATTTATCCAAGCGTGTATTCAACAAACAGGCAATGGAGCGGATTAGATTGTTTGGATAACTTTGTGTACCTCTTAAGACAATTGACTACTTACAAGAAGGAAACCGTCTTATTTAAAGACCGTTTCGTCCGTAGTCATGAGTCAAGCATAGCATAGAAAATAAAGCATATGTTATATATTCTTTGACCATAATGATCTTAAAAGCTGGCTGCCTATCCAGGGAAACGAAACACTGCTTTAAAAATTAATGAGATGGCCTGTGTTATGTTACGGATGCAAGTTAAGGGGGGAAAATGCTAAACGACACCGAAAGTAGAGTGTTTCGCATGAATGAAAATTTTAGGAACCAAGACAGCTCTCGCAATACTTATGATATGTTGTACAAAGAGATCAACGACGAAAGATACAGCACAAAGTTGTACTAAATATTAGACAAGTAACAATACTCCTTCATTGAAAGCTGCAGTTGCAATAAGAACCCCAGTGGGCTCGCCACATTGAGGACTGTCGTGTTTTCAAAGAATGGAATTGAAGGGAAGACCAACAGCGAGTAAGCAAACCTCGAAAGCACTGTTCGGATTCAATCGTTGAAGGTAGTACAAAGTGTCCAGCTTACATAAATTGAAGGGCGCTATCAAAAGATTGAGCAAAACCTAGGCGGGGGAGTTTGAACACCAAACCTCGAAATGGACTATTCTGAGCTTTAACGACGAAAGTAAAAAGATTGTCAAGTATCGGACAAAATATGTTGTACAACTTACATTTGTAATCAGAGCTAATGTCTCATAATACTTAGTATTCTAGTATTGAAAACACGCCAAGTATCTACGAGGAGAAGTCAAAATTTTGACTGAATGATAGCGCAGGATGTTGAAAAAAACATGAAACTCTTTTTGCTTTTTTATATTTTCAACCTTTAGCCTGATGAGCTTGTAAGGTGAAAATAAAGGAAAGGCAAAACTAAATGCCTACAATTCTTGTAGTGCCAATCGTTGAAACTTGCCGATCGGTAAAGTTTTCCGTGCGTCCCTTTATTTAGTTTTATATACAAGCAACAGACACTCGTGGTCAGGCTTGGACAGTGGGATGAGTGCAACTACTAACTTCTAATCTGCCAATAATAGGACTTAGCTGGAATGCACGGGAGCATTTTTGAAAATAAACACTCCAATGGTCAATCTTGGACTTGTTTTATCTTGGATAGTCTCCTTCAAGCTTAATTCTCTCATTCAGCCCTATTCAATTCCCCTAAAGAATCGCATTAAGGGCCTGGTACAGAAATACCACACTACATACCAATAGATACCAAATAAATACCAAGCTCCCTATGATCCTTCAGGTCCGATTGGGACCCTGCATTTTTATGGAGGCAGAGATATCCAATCTTCCCTTAACTGGATAAATAGTGCTAGGCTCAGGTTTCATCTCCAGCGATAATCGGCGCTACAATGTGTTTTCTTTTCATCATAACTATCCAAACGCTGGACTGAACGTACGATATACTCTCGTTTTTTATTATTAATTTTCTTGATTATTCTCGTATCACATCTTTTTTAAGTCAAAGATGATCGGGTAGGACGTCCACAGTAGGTGTTTTGATATTCCCAACATCGTTACGACGTGGTTTTTCTGCAGATAAACTTATTTCATTAATTTTTTACCAGCTTAGTTAATGATTTCTGACGTGGTGCCTGTTTTGAACGGGGGTAGACCGGGGCGCTAATACATAAAAGTTTTAATCAGGAAAGAGCTAGCTAGCGGGGAACATGATCTATTGTTTGGTGAAGAACTGATTGAAGATTGATACAAATATATTCCATACAGGGTCAATTCCTTGGGACCTCAGTAGTTGAAGACCCTTTCTACGCGTCATAAATTACTTAATGAGAAAGTGTGTCATGTAATATTTTCCCAAACAATGCCCTCATTCCATCATTTTTTTAAAATTAAAGTTGAATAGGGGAAATTGAAGGAAACACCTTAGTTTGATTTCCAGGCAAATAGAAGTTTGATAAAGCTAAGTTTGGTTTCCAGACGAATAGAAGTGTAGTTATGGGTACACTTTAGCTCCAAAAGAGTAAAAGGGTAGTTATGGAGACTGTTGTACTGTTCGGAAAGGACATTTTTCATAAGTCAATAACTTTTTGCGTGATAATTGAACGAAAATGACTCTCCGAACTGCGTTTCAAACTGATCGTTAAAGGCCTGAATTTGTGAGACCTATACCTAATTATAGTTCGTACCTCATTTGGACTAAAACCCATCCTGTGATGGGCTACACATTCCTTCAGATATGAACGGATTATAGAACATGTCAATTGTAGTCAAACCCGTCTTTAGATATCGCTTTTCACTTGAAATCAGTTCGTTAGGCAGGACTCATGTCGTTTCCATTTTAAGACCGATGTAATTAAGCGAAGGATACCCGGGTCTTTGAGTTTGCAACATTGCTTGCTTCGAGGATTGTATCAAGGATAACTTGATCTTGCACGAATGCAAAGGAGCTCCTTTTTTAGCAACACGCTTCCAAAATAACAAAATCTTACAGAGTTGGTCGCCCACTAAAATCTGTCGAAAACGACATACAGTTTTAACAAAGGTTCTTATTTTTGAGAAAGGTTTTAACCTTTCACATTCCATCAAGATATAATTAAATGATTGATTTTCGCAAAGAATAATTAGTGAACTATTGCTTAATTTTTCAATAATTATTATCCTAGTTACGGAAAACCCCGTAACCATGATTGACAGGGTCCGGCTGCACGTTATTGATGTTACTCTAATCACGGAGTCAGGAGGATGCATCTGCTAGACTGGAGATTGTCAGATACACCTTGTCTGTAGTCACAAATACCTTGTCTAGTAGCATCGGAAGATTACTTTTGAAATTGACTGTATCTCATTAGTTTATTCCAACGTAAGAAATGTGAGGCGGTGAGTTTTAAGGTGAGGTGAGTTTTCAACCTAGGAATGTATTACAAGTTGATAAAAACATATGACCATCTAGGGTGCCCTTAATACTACGTCAACATTTTGACGGGTATCATGACCAGTCTAATTTTAAGAGCAGCATCACTTCTTCATCTTCATGGATACCAGATCAGATCTACAGCCGAATCTGTATCTGCTCACCAGTTGCATAGATAGTAGAGAATCGTACTTGCAAGAGTTCAAAAAAGTAACTTGAAGGACTTAACATTTGATACTTTGAGTAAAACGACAAAAAGGACTAGCAATCAAGTGCTGACCTTTAATCAGTCTAAATAAGATAAAAATGAACTCAAGGGAGGACCACTAGCCACTGGGAAAAGATAGTTAAGCGAAACCAAGTGGAAGGCCAAAAACTCGGCTTGGAATGACTTGTATAGCAGCTTTGACCTCATTCTAATGAAACGGACTACACCGGTTAAGTTATTTAAACGGACCTGAAATGGTAAGCCGAGGCAAGGAATAAAGAATGGTTCAAAATTTTTTACTTGACTTGACTGAGTCCAAGTCACATGCGCTTCCACTGGAATCAACACAACTGGAACTCGTGGCGAACATAAATTAAGACGTTCTCCTTAATATCCATAAGATGAGCAGATGGATGATCTGCTGGAACTAAACATTATGAGAGAAGAGGGTAGTGACCTAGAACCAAAAGTGGAAATAAGAATCATTAATTGCAAATAATTTTATTTTTATTTATCTTTAATATTTATTATTTTATATTAATGCAAATAATTGATCGTGCTCGTTATTTTTTATTATACAGAGGATCACAGAATTTTGTCAAATTAAACTTACAAAAAACTGAGCTAAGTGGGAGCTAACACTAAGTTTATCCTAGCCATCATAACTTGAGGAATTTGTCTCAAAATTGAGCAGACATGAGACAAGAAAAATTGTGTTCTCCCGTAAAGTAAAGCCTATTCTGGGTTGGCCCGCCATTGTTTACAATAACATTTATTGAATTGATTGTTGTAATCATTTCGAAATTTTTATTTAAATTTTGAGAAAGAATGAATTATCCTTTTTCGTTCTTTATTTCACATTATGCTCCGAATGAAAGAATGATTTGTGATGTCGGCAGAAGTTTTTTTTGGAAAATAATGGACCGTGCGTATAATGACTCATTTGACGGTACCCACATTTACCAGAATAATAGTTAATAGTATAAGATTATGTATTCACATCGGTATTCAACTTTACTTTTCCTCCCTTTACCTAACTGCCTTGCACCAGAGCTAAGTTTGCATATAAACGATTTATTAAATTATTCTTATTTATTCTCATTAAAGAACTTAAAACTTAAAACAATTTAATTGCTACTCTCCTGGATTCCATTATTGTACTCAGGTAGAAAGGATCAACGATCCAGCCAACGTTTGCACAACATTTTACCTGTTGCGAATTGCTCCCCTTTAATTACCCTCTCACGAGTTTGCTACTAATTAAGGAAATATATAAAAGGATATTCAATTGTTTGTCTCTGCTACCTGTTGATTATTACACGATGCTAAAATGTGACTTTATTTATACCTCATAACAGAAAAGGCATTAGGAAAGTTAATTATCCTGTTTTATTAGTTTTGTGTTTGCCTTCCATATTCATTTACACATAGCTGCATAAAAACTAACTTTTAGCGCAACGATCCTTAATTGAATTTCTAATGTGAGCGCGAGTCCAGCAATATGGATTTTTTCGAAACGTTGGTAAGCGAGCCAGCAGGGGCAACAAAAGACGAGCATTACAACTTTCGATCAACTAAGGGATGCGATCTAGTGGCAGACTTAGCATTGAGTGAGGACTCCGAAGACGAAGAGAAGGAACCGCGGACGAGTTGCGCGAGCGATGTCAGAAACGGTTCGTCATCTGTTAAGTATGAGAATCGATCAGAAATGGAATATAGGAATAGAGCGGTTAGTGGAGTTTTCGGTGAATCCCCTTCCGCATGCGTGACGAAAGTCGAGCAGTCAATAAGTAGGACGAGCGCAAAGCCCGCGATTGGTAGCTTAACCGGATTTACGTTTAGCAGTTTAAGTGAATCGAGCAGCAGTGATTCGAATGACACCGGTTATGATGGGAAGGACAATGAGAACGATCGTAAACTTGTACAAACACGGATATTACCGCCCCAGTCGAAACCGTCAGGACTCATAATTCACGAGGTTTTGATACTAAAGCCAAAATGCTCTGTAAGTCATTCTATGAACATAAGCATGATGAAAACCCGTATTCCTGCGAAACCGATGAAAGCCGAGGAACCGGAGCCTCTACCGGATCATTATACATTGCCGAACGCGAAGAAGTCCCGAGTGAGTTGTGTAACGAAGGAAGACATTGCGCAAAGGATGACCTTAGGTAGGATGCTGAAGCAGAAAGATCCCACGAATCAGGCATCGTATACAAGCAAACCCACAAGTGTGGACCGGATCAAGAAGTCGTTGAAGCGGAGTGCGTCAGAAATGGAGGGTCATACATCACCCGATTCGGGAATTGAGGTTTGCATTGACTATCCACGTAAGCAGGCCAAGGAGGGGATAAAGCGAAAACAGGACAAACCACAGCTGAAAAATTACAAAGTTAGATCGGAGAATGCAGGAGACAGTGAAAAACATAAAGCAAGATATGAACAACCCAAAGTTGATTTTCCTAGCAGGATATTGGCGCAACCGCCCAACAAAAAGTTCAAAACTACCGAGCATGAATCGAAAAAGAAAAATGATAAGCAATATATGCGACCTAGACAGCGTGACGAAGTAAAACATGTAGAAAAGCCGCGTGATGACCGTAGGACCAACATGGATACCATTACACGTAAAAGGCTTGATGAAAAGTTTGAAGCTCTATTCGAAAAAATGCGAACGTTTCTCGCGACCTGCCCCTCTCCCGAGGAAAATGCTCATCTGCATTGAAAAACAACATTTCGAAGCAGAACAAATCTCAGGATATGGTTCACCGTTTAAGGATTATTTCCACAGGAAGTACTAAAAGCGAGAAAGATGTTGCAGAACGGAGGAGATCGTCTTCGAAAAGAAGCGGCTACAGCAATTAGAAATGAAATTGACAAACTTGAAAAATAGTATTAGGGAAAATAAGAAAAAAAATGTGATTTTGTTATGGTATTATTTAATAAAATTTGTTTCTTTTATAAAAATTAATTTTTTGAAATGTTCCTTAAGTTGAAGTTACTGAAGTTAAGGTTGACTCTATTACGCAGTCTAGTCTAGTAGATGTAGTAATCGGATTTCCAGCTCTTCGTGGTGTTCATGCTTTTCTTTGTACTTTTCTTTAATCATTGCTTGAAAAATGAGAATCAAAAAAGATCCCCTACTAAAATCATCCTCAGCATCATTCAAAAACATAACCATCATTTCGTTCCAACAACGTCTTAACTGCTATTCGTGTGATAAGGAAGGACAAGAAATAGTGTTTCTTTAGTTGGTTGGAAATGTTATAATCTAATATAATCTAAAATATAATAATAATGCTATAATCGATTGTTGGGATAATATCTTAATCACATGTCGCGGTCCCTGAGACCTTTTGAAGATCTTTATCTGTTCTAGCTGTTCTGAGTGATATCTTTAATGATCGGAATGAAACTTAGTATTTTTAATTATCCTGGGAAGAGCCGAGTGCAAAAATTCCTGATCCTTTTCAATGAATTCTCACCTCATAACACTCTTATATTTTCGTTCTGTTCGTAGAAACTCAAAGCTGTTTACGGTCGGAGAAAGGGACTCCTAGAAGCTGAATAGGATACACACAAAACACCTTCCCTGTCCGCAAGGAACCCAACATGGAACGATTTGTCGCCTAAAGTCGGGTTAAATATTTTTTTCTTCACCAGTTCGTTAGTGAGGACCCTGTTTCAGTCAGAGCGGAGGGGTTAGGAGTTACTGAGAACATTTTTCTGCTTACCTTTAATCAGTGGTCTAAGAATCCTTTCTACGTCATAAGAAAAACACGACCTTAATATGTTCTGTATGTGAATTGATGATATCATCACATCTACTACACATTCCGGAGAGAGTATGCCAATTCTCTTGCAATCAAGAGGATGCTTGTTTTCTCATTGTCAGCTCCCCGGACATAATATGCGGTCGGGGACAGGCTCCTTTCGAAAAGATTGCAAGGGCAACAAATGCTCCAGGATTTGGAATGGAAAATGATGATGTAATGAGTGGCCTAATCAATGCTTCGTTGGTGGTTAAGATTAAACTAAAAATATAAAAGATTTAAGTCACAAAAAGCATTTAAGGGTGAGCTTCTATATCTCGTGAAAGAGATTTCAAGAAATATTCAAATATTCAAATATTTAGAAATACATGTCAGTGTAGTTTTTTACAGCAATAATGTGGGTCTTACTTCGAAGGCGGGGTTATGGTACTTCCAAGGATTGTGAATAGTTGTAAAGAATATTTTGCGAATATGTAATACAGGCTTCGAGTCCTTTTTGCGTTATTTATTTGAAATAAATAAATATATGCTTTGTTTTGGATATGGATGGAATTTATGTTTTGAAATGAATACAACGAACTTTTTTTGAAACAGATTACTAGTCCAATGTATATGAATTTTATAGAGAACTATAATTGAGAACACAGTGCATATGTGAAGCCTGTCGTTAATATATATGTCAGTGGTGTAGAATCTAGCCTTGTATAGAATCTATGCTAGAACACGGACAACATAAAAATTGGACAATATAAAGATACGAGTTCAAACATTTAAAATACAGTGTCAGAATTTTCCGAGTTTCAGAAGCATTTAATTCTATTGTTTTATCTATCTTTCTATTTTAATAAATTAAGTGTACCGGAATACCCGAAGTGAGTGTTGATTGTTGTGAAAACTCCAACCCTGCCCAGCGCAGGAAAAGAAGTCGGGAATCTTCCCCGATCGGAACGCTCCTCAGGGACCAATTCAAGATTGCGCGAAGCGCTTCTAAATCATCCGAGTCAAACAGATTCCTGCCATTAGCTGACCTTGAGGGTAGCAGCGACATCGGTCAACAACCGAGCATGGAACAGCAAGCCAAGGTGAGAGTTCCCCCAATCACTTTCACTGATCTTCCCCGCGATACAATTGATGCCATCCTCAAAGAGCTTAAAATTGAAAATTTTTCAATTAAATTAATCTCCATTGGAAAACGCCTTTTTCTTCATACGTATGAAGATTACTCTACTATTGAAAAATATCTAAAGCCAAAAAAGTGAACTTTTTCACTTTCCAACGGCCAGATTTACGGCCATTAAAAGTAGTCCTAACAAGGCTCCATGACATTCCTACGGAAGATTTAAGAAAAATCCTGAAAAGCGATCATGACGTCAATTCATTCGACATAAAAAAGTTCACTTCTAAGATAGGAGGAAGTGAACAGATATATTACTTGCTCTATCTACAAAGAGGGACAAAAATGGCTGATCTGAGGAAAATTAAAACAATTCTTCACACAATTGTACGTTGGAGCTACTACTCTATCAAACGTAAAGGCCCGACGCAATGCCGAAATTGCCAAATGTATGGGCATGGCTCCCATGGCTCCCATTGTCATTTACCCACTAAATGTGCCATATGTAGCGGCCCTCATGAACACTCTAAGTGCACACTACGAAAAGAGGAGAGTAATAGAATAGTATGCTGCAATTGCAATGGTCCTCACTTTTCCAATGCTCCCGAATGCAAGAGCAGAACAGATTATATCGCGCTTAAAGAAAAGCTACAAATAAGGAGAAGCAACCCAAAATCTCATAGAAGCTTTGATACGTTTGCACTTTCGGAGAAAAATTTCCCAAGTCTGTCTACACTTAAATCTAAGACACAAACCTGTGTTGAAAATATTCCGAAATTGCCGGCAAACTTAGTGAGTACAACGAACGCAATTGGAAATAGACCTCAACCTCAACTCTCCTACAGTGCGGCGACCAAAAATACCCCAACACTGTCTGGTAAAACTTGTAATGAAGAACTTTTCTCGCCAGAAGATTTATTAAAGCTTTCTCAAGAACTGATCATAAACTTATCAAATTGTAAAAATAGACAAGATCAATTCAATGCAATTGTTAGCATTTCAATAAAGTTTCTATATGGCTGAAGAATTGAAAATTCTAATATGGAATGCGCAAAGCATTAAAAATAAGGTAATCGAATTATTTGATTTTATAACTAAAATTAAGGTTGATATTTGTATTCTAACGGAAACTTGGTTGAGGCCGCATGATAAGCTAAGTCATGCTAACTTCCACATATATCGATGTGATCGTAAAAATAAAATAGGTGGTGGAGTTGCAATTGCAATTACAAAATCAATTAGGCATTCTCCATTGCCCCCTTTTGAAGCGTCTGCCATTGAAAACATAGGGCTATTGTTAGAAGAATCTGAAATCAAACTATACGCAGTTTACTTTCCTGGTACAAAACTCACGAAGGATAAATTAACTATATTCAAAAACGATTTAAAAAGGTTTACACGTCAAAACCAAAAGTACTTGCTTTGTGGCGATCTTAACGCGCGTCATAGGCTTTGGAACTGTGTCCGAGCTAATAAAATAGGTCAATGTCTATATGAAATGTTGAGTGAAGGGAATATATTTATTCACTTCCCGACCGAACCCACATTCTATTCGCCTCGAGGTGCCGGATCTACCTTAGACATTATATTAGGCGATGATAGTATTGGCCCCTCCGATATTAGAGTATTACAAGCGCTATCATCGCCTCATTTACCAGTGCTTTTCACTCTAGATTCAAAGGGAGTTTATCACAACAAACCACATCAAGCCTTCCTCTTCAAAAAAGCTGACTGGAGAAAATTTCGAAGACATGTGAACGATAATATATCGATTTCGCAAAATACGCTTAATTCTCTGAACACAGCTCAAGCGGTCGATGAAAAAATCTCCGAATTTAAGCACACTATTTGGAGGGGTATAGATGCAGTGTACCCAAATCTAATGCCAAATATACAAGCTTCGCATTAGATCAGGAAGCGCTGCAACTTATCCGGACCCGAAATAACCTAAGAAGACAGTGGCAAAGATCTAGGGATCCGGCCTTGAAGGTAGGTGTGAACACACTCACTATAGCAATCCGGAAAAAAATTTCAAACCTACGGAATCAGTACTGGAATCAAATGCTCCAGAGCTTAGATTTCAACTCAAGGGGACTATGGCGATTAAATAAAATCTTCAAAAGCAAATCTCACAACCTCCCCTACCCACTTAAAGACGCAAGTGGCCAGCAGACTTACTCCCGTGAACTTAAAGCAGAAATTTTGGCTGATAAATTTCATTATTACCATAAAATATCAAACTATAGGCGCAATGTTATCATAGAAACGATGATAGATAACTCCGCGCAAAGTACAACTAACACATCTAACTTGCCCCCCGGCGCCTACATCAAGACCAGCGAAATAGTTAGGCAGCTTAAAAAACTTAAAAATCGAACAGCTCCTGGGATCGATGGAATTCCTAACTATGTGATGAAAAATCTGCCAAAGAAAGGGATTGTGCTCACTTGCCTCTTATTCAATGCTTGCCTCAAACTATCTTATTTTCCACTCGCCTGGAAACAAGCTGTTGTAGTACCTCTGCTAAAGCCTGGGAAGGATCCACATGAGCCAGAAAGCTACAGGCCAATAAGCCTTTTGCCAGCCTTTGGTAAGCTATTCGAAAAGCTAATTCTTAAACGACTCACAGACTTCGTGGAACATGCCAACATACTTCCTGACTTTCAGTTCGGTTTCAGGCACGGCTATTCAACGGAGCACCAGCTGTATCGCGTCTCAAAGGACATCAAGACAGCCCTAATAGGGAAGCAATCAGTTGGAATGGTCACCATCGACATTGAGAAAGCTTTCGATAGAGTCTGGCACGAAGGTTTGCTTTATAAACTCCAAGAGTACAAAACGTCAGAATACATACGTAAATTGATAGCTTCATACCTCAAAGACAGAACATTTAAGGTAAAGATCCGAGATAGCACCTCTACTGTAAGATGCATCCCTGCTGGTGTGCCTCAAGGCTCATGTCTGAGCCCCATACTTTTCAATATCTACACCTACGATCTCCCTACAAGCGAGCACTGTCAAATAGCTGCCTTTGCGGACGATACCTGTTTTTACACTTCAGGAATTTACCCAAGTACAATAACTGCTAACTTGGAAAAAATGCTTGAAAAAGTTTATCAGTTCTTTAACAGGTGGAAAATAAGCATCAATATTGATAAAACCAAGGCAATATTTTTCACTAAAAAACGTAAATGTTCCTTGCTGCCTAACCGACCGATCAACTTTTTAGGACAAGCCATACCATGGTCAGAAAATCTGCAGTATCTTGGGCTTACTTTGGACAAGAAACTCATGTTCAAAGACCACATTGAACGAATAAGCATTAAAGCTTTTAATTCTGTAATTCAACTGTATCCACTACTCAATAGAAGGTCCCAACTGAACGTTAAGAATAAGATGATAATTTTAAAAATGGTAATTCAGCCTATCATATTATACGGAGCGCCCACTTGGAGTCAATGCGCAAAATATTTGATATCAAAGCTTCAAGTCACTCAAAACAGGTACTTAAAAATGGCGCTAAATAAGCCTTTCTATTTCTCTTCACGCAAATTACATGAACTTGCTAATATTAGTCCTATCAATAAACTCGCGCTCTCACGCAGAGATAATCTATTAGCTAAGGTAGAACACGCTTCAAACCCATACATTCAAGCACTCAGGATGTGACTTAATAGATTAACCTTAGAGATCATGCTTCCTCAACCAAGTATTCATAGTTATTACTAAGATTTAAATAGTATGTAAGTAGGTTTTAACATAGGTAGTAGTAGTTTAAGTTAGAGTTAAGTTTAAAAGAGGTTTTTGTTGTATTTTCCTCTACTATTATAAATATGTCATATGAATAAGTAACATTTGTGGTAAAAACAGAAATAATTATGTAGATGCAATGAATATCAAATTCAGAACTCTCACTGTAAGTATTAGCTTAGTCCTGTAAAATTTTTAGAAACAATAAAGAACTTATTAAATAATAAATAAATAAATACAGTGCGAATTTGGACTGTACCACCAAATGTGTAAAAGATTACAATTTTGGAAAAATGGAGTTTCTGATTCAAAATCGGCTAATTTCGAAGGAAGCCCAAGTAGGTCAATGGTTCAACATAAACGAATAAAGTCATCGAATTCTTGAAGAATTTGAAGAATTTCTGTATACGTAAGGAATGCAGGATACATTTCGCTCGAAACTTGTGTTACAGCGAGTTTTCCGTTTCGTTTGGACATTTCATAACAAATGCTGTTCGAACAAGTCAATGGGCAGCATCCTGTTTTTTGCTTCAGTCGAATCTAGACTTTTTGAATAACCTTCCCTTGTCTTTATCATGAATAATACATTCTGTTTTGATAGGGTGATAAATTAAATTTTTTATAATAATTATAGAGGTAATGGTTATAAAGGTTACTTTATTTATCCAAGCGTGTATTCAACAAACAGGCAATGGAGCGGATTAGATTGTTTGGATAACTTTGTGTACCTCTTAAGACAATTGACTACTTACAAGAAGGAAACCGTCTTATTTAAAGACCGTTTCGTCCGTAGTCATGAGTCAAGCATAGCATAGAAAATAAAGCATATGTTATATATTCTTTGACCATAATGATCTTAAAAGCTGGCTGCCTATCCAGGGAAACGAAACACTGCTTTAAAAATTAATGAGATGGCCTGTGTTATGTTACGGATGCAAGTTAAGGGGGGAAAATGCTAAACGACACCGAAAGTAGAGTGTTTCGCATGAATGAAAATTTTAGGAACCAAGACAGCTCTCGCAATACTTATGATATGTTGTACAAAGAGATCAACGACGAAAGATACAGCACAAAGTTGTACTAAATATTAGACAAGTAACAATACTCCTTCATTGAAAGCTGCAGTTGCAATAAGAGCCCCAGTGGGCTCGCCACATTGAGGACTGTCGTGTTTTCAAAGAATGGAATTGAAGGAAAGGCCAACAGCGAGTAAGCAAACCTCGAAAGCACTGTTCGGATTCAATCGTTGAAGGTAGTACAAAGTGTCCTGCTTACATAAATTGAAGGGCGCTATCAAAAGATTGAGCAAAACCTAGGCGGGGGAGTTTGAACACCAAACCTCGAAATGGACTATTCTGAGCTTTAACGACGAAAGTAAAAAGATTGTCAAGTATCGGGCAAAATATGTTGTACAACTTACATTTGTAATCAGAGCTAATGTCTCATAATACTTAGTATTCTAGTATTGAAAACACGCCAAGTATCTACGAGGAGAAGTCAAAATTTTGACTGAATGATAGCGCAGGATGTTGAAAAAAACATGAAACTCTTTTTGCTTTTTTATATTTTCAACCTTTAGCCTGATGAGCTTGTAAGGTGAAAATAAAGGAAAGGCAAAACTAAATGCCTACAATTCTTTTAGTGCAAATCGTTGAAACTTGCCGATCGGTAAAGTTTTCCGTGCGTCCCTTTATTTAGTTTTATATACAAGCAACAGACACTCGTGGTTGGGACAAGGCTTGGACAGTGGGATGAGTGCAACTACTAACTTCTAATCTGCCAATAATAGGACTTAGCTGGAATGCACGGGAGCATTTTTGAAAATAAACACTCCAATGGTCAATCTTGGACTTGTTTTATCTTGGATAGTCTCCTCCAAGCTTAATTCTCTCATTCAGCCCTATTCAATTCCTCTAAAGAATCGCATTAAGGGCCTGGTACAGAAATACCACACTACATACCAATAGACAGTGGGATGAGTGCAACTACTAACTTCTAATCTGCCAATAATAGGACTTAGCTGGAATGCACGGGAGCATTTTTGAAAATAAACACTCCAATGGTCAATCTTGGACTTGTTTTATCTTGGATAGTCTCCTCCAAGCTTAATTCTCTCATTCAGCCCTATTCAATTCCTCTAAAGAATCGCATTAAGGGCCTGGTACAGAAATACCACACTACATACCAATAGATACCAAATAAATACCAAGCTCCCTATGATCCTTCAGGTCCGATTGGGACCCTGCATTTTTATGGAGGCAGAGATATCCAATCTTCCCTTAACTGGATAAATAGTGCTAGGCTCAGGTTTCATCTCCAGCGATAATCGGCGCTACAATGTGTTTTCTTTTCATCATAACTATCCAAACGCTGGACTGAACGTACGATATACTCTCGTTTTTTATTATTAATTTTCTTGATTATTCTCGTATCACATCTTTTTTAAGTCAAAGATGATCGGGTAGGACGTCCACAGTAGTTGTTTTGATATTCCCAACATCGTTACGACGTGGTTTTTCTGCAGATAAACTTATTTCATTAATTTTTTACCAGCTTAGTTAATAATTTCTGACGTGGTGCCTGTTATCAACGGGGGGTAGACCGCGGCGCTAATACATAAAAGTTTTAATCAGGAAAGAGCTAGCTAGCGGGGAACATGATCTATTGTTTGGTGAAGAACTGATTGAAGATTGGTACAAATATATTCCATACAGGGTCAATTCCTTGGGACTTCAGTAGTTGAAGACCCTTTCTACGCGTCATAAATTACTTAATGAGAAAGTGTGTCATGTAATATTTTCCCAAACAATGCCCTCATTCCATCATTTTTTTAAAATTAAAGTTGAATAGGGGAAATTGAAGGAAACACCTTAGTTTGATTTCCAGGCAAATAGAAGTTTGATAAAGCTAAGTTTGGTTTCCAGACGAATAGAAGTGTAGTTATGGGTACACTTTAGCTCCAAAAGAGTAAAAGGGTAGTTATGGAGACTGTTGTACTGTTCGGAAAGGACATTTTTCATAAGTCAATAACTTTTTGCGTGATAATTGAACGAAAATGACTCTCCGAACTGCGTTTCAAACTGGTCGTTAAAGGCCTGAATTTGTGAGACCTATACCTAATTATAGTTCATACCTCATTTGGACTAAAACCCATCCTGTGATATGAACGGGTATGAACAGATATGAACGGATTATAGAACATGTCAATTGTAGTCAAACCCGTCTTTAGATATCGCTGTTCACTTGAAACCAGTTCGTTAGGCAGGACTCATGTCGTTTCCATTTTAAGACCGATGTAATTAAGCGAAGGATACCCGGGTCTTTGAGTTTGCAACATTGCTTGCTTCGAGGATTGTATCAAGGATAACTTGATCTTGCACGAATGTAAAGGAGCTCCTTTTTTAGCAACACGCTTCCAAAAAAACAAAATCTTACAGAGTTGGTCGCCCACTAAAATCTGTCGAAAACGACACACAGTTTTAACAAAGGTTCTTATTTTTGAGAAAGGTTTTAACCTTTCAAATTCCATCAAGATATCATTAAATGATTGATTTTCGCAAAGAATAATTAGTGAACTATTGCACGATTTTTCAATAATTATTATCCTAATCACGGAGACAGACAGGAGGATGGATCTGCTAGACTGGAGATTGTCAGATACACCTTGTCTGTAGTCACAAATACCTTGTCTAGTAGCATCGGAAGATGACTTTTGAAATTGACTGTATCTCATTAGTTTATTCCAACGTAAGAAATGTGAGGCGGTGAGTTTTGAGGTGCGGTGAGTTTTCAACCTAGGAATGTATTACAAGTTGATAAAAACATATGACCATCTAGGGTGCCCTTAATACTATGTCAACATTTTTGACGG
Organism: Stratiomys singularior; assembly: GCA_954870665.1. Classification (NCBI taxonomy): domain Eukaryota; kingdom Metazoa; phylum Arthropoda; class Insecta; order Diptera; family Stratiomyidae; genus Stratiomys; species Stratiomys singularior. Next base: position 21,425,645 of record OX940881.1, on the reverse strand, counting down.
GTATCATGACCAGTCTAATTTTGAGAGCAGCATCACTTCTTCATCTTCATGGATACCAGATCAGATCTACAGCCGAATCTGTATCTGCTCACCAGTTGCATAGATAGTAGAGAATCGTACTTGCAAGAGTTCAAAAAAGGAACTTGAAGGACTTAACATTTGATACTTTGAGTAAAACGACAAAAAGGATTAGCAATCAAGTGCTGGCCTTTAATCAGTCTAAATAAGATAAAAATGAACTCAAGGGAGGACCACTAGCAACTGGGAAAAGATAGTTAAGCGAAACCAAGTGGAAGGCCAAAAACTCGGCTTGGAATGACTTGAATAGCAGCTTTGACCTCATTCAATGCAAATAATTGATCGTGCTCGTTATTTTTTATTATACAGAGGATCACAGAATTTTGTCAAATTAAACTTACAAAAAACTGAGCTATGTGGGAGCTAACACTAAGTTTATCCTAGCCATCATAACTTGAGGAATTTTTCTCAAAATTGAGCAGACATGAGACAATAAAAATTGTGTTCTCCCGTAAAGTAAAGCCTATTCTGGGTTGGCCCGCCATTGTTTACAATAACATTTATTGAATTGATTGTTGTAATCATTTCGAAATTTTTATTTAAATTTTGAGAAAGAATGAATTATCCTTTTTCGTTCTTTATTTCACATTATGCTCCGAATGAAAGAATGATTTGTGATGTCGGCAGAAGTTTTTTGGAAAATAATGGACCGTGCGTATAATGACTCATTCGACGGTACCCACATTTACCAGAATAATAGTTAATAGTATAAGATTATGTATTCACATCGGTATTCAACTTTACTTTTCCTCCCTTTACCTAATTGCCTTGCACCAGAGCTAAGTTTGCATATAAACGATTTATTAAATTACTATTATTTATTCTCATTAAAGAACTTAAAACTTAAAACAATTTAATTGCTACTCTCCTGGATTCCATTATTGTACTCGGGTAGAAAGGATCAACGATCCAGCCAACGTTTGCACAACATTTTACCTGTTGCGAATTGCTCCCCTTTAATTACCCTCTCACGAGTTTGCTACTAATTAAGGAAATATATAAAAGGATATTCAATTGTTTGTCTCTGCTACCTGTTGATTATTACACGATGCTAAAATGTGACTTTATTTATACCTCATACCAGCAAAGGCATTAGGAAAGTTAATTATCCTTTTTTATTAGTTTTGTGTTTGCCTTCCATATTCATTTACACATAGCTGCATAAAAACTAACTTTTAGCGCAACGATCCTTAATTGTATTTCTAATGTGAGCGCGAGTCCAGCAATATGGATTTTTTCGAAACGTTGGTAAGCGAGCCAGCAGGGACAACAAAAGACGAGCATTACAACTTTCGATCAACTAAGGGATGCGATCTAGTGGCAGACTTAGCATTGAGTGAGGACTCAGAAGACGAAGAGAAGGAACCGCGGACGAGTTGCGCGAGCGATGTCAGAAACGGTTCGTCATCTGTTAAGTATGAGAATCGATCAGAAATGGAATATAGGAATAGAGCGGTTAGTGGAGTTTTCGGTGAATCCCCTTCCGCATGCGTGACGAAAGTCGAGCAGTCAATAAGTAGGACGAGCGCAAAGCCCGCGATTGGTAGCTTAACCGGATTTACGTTTAGCAGTTTAAGTGAATCGAGCAGCAGTGATTCGAATGACACCGGTTATGATGGGAAGGACAATGAGAACGATCGTAAACTTGTACAAACACGGATATTACCGCCCCAGTCGAAACCGTCAGGACTCATAATTCACGAGGTTTTGATACTAAAGCCAAAATGCTCTGTAAGTCATTCTATGAACATAAGCATGATGAAAACCCGTATTCCTGCGAAACCGATGAAAGCCGAGGAACCGGAGCCTCTACCGGATCATTATACATTGCCGAACGCGAAGAAGTCCCGAGTGAGTTGTGTAACGAAGGAAGACATTGCGCAAAGGATGACCTTAGGTAGGATGCTGAAGCAGAAAGATCCCACGAATCAGGCATCGTATACAAGCAAACCCACAAGTGTGGACCGGATCAAGAAGTCGTTGAAGCGGAGTGCGTCCGAAATGGAGGGTCATACATCACCCGATTCGGGAATTGAGGTTTGCATTGACTATCCACGTAAGCAGACCAAGGAGGGGATAAAGCGAAAACAGGACAAACCACAGCCGAAAAATTACAAAGTTAGATCGGAGAATGCAGGAGGCAGCGAAAAACATAAAGCAAGATATGAATAACCCAAAGATGATTTTCCTAGCAGGATATTGGCGCAACCGCCCAACAAAAAGTTCAAAACTACCGAGCATGAATCGAAAAAGAAAAATGATAAGCAATATATGCGACCTAGACAGCGTGACGAAGTAAAACATGTAGAAAAGCCGCGTGATGACCGTAGGACCAACATGGATACCATTACACGTAAAAGGCTTGATGAAAAGTTTGGAGCTCTATTCGGCGACGACTCGGACGACAACGGAGCTTTATATGCTGTAGCTAGGCTCAAAGGGGATACAAAAAATTCGAACGTTTCTCGCGACCTGCCTCTCTCCCGAGGAAAATGCTCGTCTGCATTGAAAAACAACATTTCGAAGCATAACAAATCTCAGGATATGGTTCACCGTTCAAGGAATATTTCCACAGGAAGTACTAAAAGCGAGAAAGATGTTGCAGAACGGAGGAGATCGTCTTCGCTGGAATCTACAATTCAGAATAAATGTGCAGCTTTTAAAACTATCCACAAGGAGTACCTAACCCTATTCGCCTCGATTCAGAAGCGTGCAAAATTCATTATCACATTAGGTGATATGCTAGAGCGAAAAAAGAAAGCGGGAGATGAGAAGATGCAACTAGCTTTGAAAAAAGAAATATTAGCGTTAGGAGAAGAACTTAAATCGAAAAGTTTTCAGAATCAAAAGAAGCGGCTGCAGCATTTAAAAATGAAATTGACAAACTTGAAACATAGTATTAGGGAAAATAAGAAAAAAATGTGATTTTGTTATGGTATTATTTAATAAAATTTGTTTCTTTTATACAAAGTAAATTTTTAAAATTTTCCTTAAGTTGAAGTTACTGAAGTTAAGGTTGACTCTATTATGCAGTCTAGTCTAGTAGATGTAGTAATCGGATTTCCAGCTCTTCGTGGTGTTCATGCTTTTCTTTGTACTTTTCTTTAATCATTGCTTGCAAAATGAGAGTCAAAAAAGATCCCCTACTAAAATCATCCTCAGCATCATTCAAAAACATAACCATCATTTCGTTCCAACAACGTCTTAACTGCTATTCGTGTGATAAGGAAGGACAAGAAATAGTGTTTCTTTAGTTGGTTGGAAATGCTATAATCTAATATAATCTAAAATATAATAATAATGCTGTAATCGATTGTTGGGATAATATCTTAATCGCATGTCGCGGTCCCTGAGACCTTTTGAAGATCTTTATCTGTTCTAGCTGTTCTGAGTGATATCTTTAATGATCGGAATGAAACTTAGTATTTTTAATTATCCTGGGAAGAGCCCAGTGCAATAATTCCTGATCCTTTTCAATGAACTCTCACCTCATAACACCCTTATATTTTCGTTTCGTTCGTAGGAACTGAAAGCTGTTTACGGTCGGAGAAAGGGACTCCTAGAAGCTGAATAGCTGATACATACAAAACACCTTGTCTGTCCGCAAGGAACCCAACATGGAACGGTTTGTCGCCTAAAGTCGGGTTAAATATTTTTTTCTTCACCAGTTCGTTAGTGAGGGCCCTGTTTCAGTCAGAGCGGAAGGGGTAGGAGTTACTGAGAACATTTTTCTGCTTACCTTTAATCAGTGCTCTAAGAATCCTTTCTACGTCATAAGAAAAACACGACCTTAATATGTTCTGTATGTGAATTGATGATATCATCACATCTACTACACATTCCGGAGAGAGTATGCCAATTCTATAGCATAGAATTTGTCTCAAAATTGAGCAGACATGAGACAATAAAAATTGTGTTCTCCCGTAAAGTAAAGCCTATTCTGGGTTGGCCCGCCATTGTTTACAATAACATTTATTGAATTGATTGTTGTAATCATTTCGAAATTTTTATTTAAATTTTGAGAAAGAATGAATTATCCTTTTTCGTTCTTTATTTCACATTATGCTCCGAATGAAAGAATGATTTGTGATGTCGGCAGAAGTTTTTTGGAAAATAATGGACCGTGCGTATAATGACTCATTCGACGGTACCCACATTTACCAGAATAATAGTTAATAGTATAAGATTATGTATTCACATCGGTATTCAACTTTACTTTTCCTCCCTTTACCTAATTGCCTTGCACCAGAGCTAAGTTTGCATATAAACGATTTATTAAATTACTCTTATTTATTCTCATTAAAGAACTTAAAACTTAAAACAATTTAATTGCTACTCTCCTGGATTCCATTATTGTACTCGGGTAGAAAGGATCAACGATCCAGCCAACGTTTGCACAACATTTTACCTGTTGCGAATTGCTCCCCTTTAATTACCCTCTCACGAGTTTGCTACTAATTAAGGAAATATATAAAAGGATATTCAATTGTTTGTCTCTGCTACCTGTTGATTATTACACGATGCTAAAATGTGACTTTATTTATACCTCATAACAGCAAAGGCATTAGGAAAGTTAATTATCCTTTTTTATTAGTTTTGTGTTTGCCTTCCATATTCATTTACACATAGCTGCATAAAAACTAACTTTTAGCGCAACGATCCTTAATTGTATTTCTAATGTGAGCGCGAGTCCAGCAATATGGATTTTTTCGAAACGTTGGTAAGCGAGCCAGCAGGGACAACAAAAGACGAGCATTACAACTTTCGATCAACTAAGGGATGCGATCTAGTGGCAGACTTAGCATTGAGTGAGGACTCAGAAGACGAAGAGAAGGAACCGCGGACGAGTTGCGCGAGCGATGTCAGAAACGGTTCGTCATCTGTTTAGTATGAGAATCGATCAGAAATGGAATATAGGAATAGAGCGGTTAGTGGAGTTTTCGGTGAATCCCCTTCCGCATGCGTGACGAAAGTCGAGCAGTCAATAAGTAGGACGAGCGCAAAGCCCGCGATTGGTAGCTTAACCGGATTTACGTTTAGCAGTTTAAGTGAATCGAGCAGCAGTGATTCGAATGACACCGGTTATGATGGGAAGGACAATGAGAACGATCGTAAACTTGTACAAACACGGATATTACCGCCCCAGTCGAAACCGTCAGGACTCATAATTCACGAGGTTTTGATACTAAAGCCAAAATGCTCTGTAAGTCATTCTATGAACATAAGCATGATGAAAACCCGTATTCCTGCGAAACCGATGAAAGCCGAGGAACCGGAGCCTCTACCGGATCATTATACATTGCCGAACGCGAAGAAGTCCCGAGTGAGTTGTGTAACGAAGGAAGACATTGCGCAAAGGATGACCTTAGGTAGGATGCTGAAGCAGAAAGATCCCACGAATCAGGCATCGTATACAAGCAAACCCACAAGTGTGGACCGGATCAAGAAGTCGTTGAAGCGGAGTGCGTCCGAAATGGAGGGTCATACATCACCCGATTCGGGAATTGAGGTTTGCATTGACTATCCACGTAAGCAGACCAAGGAGGGGATAAAGCGAAAACAGGACAAACCACAGCCGAAAAATTACAAAGTTAGATCGGAGAATGCAGGAGGCAGCGAAAAACATAAAGCAAGATATGAACAACCCAAAGATGATTTTCCTAGCAGGATATTGGCGCAACCGCCCAACAAAAAGTTCAAAACTACCGAGCATGAATCGAAAAAGAAAAATGATAAGCAATATATGCGACCTAGACAGCGTGACGAAGTAAAACATGTAGAAAAGCCGCGTGATGACCGTAGGACCAACATGGATACCATTACACGTAAAAGGCTTGATGAAAAGTTTGGAGCTCTGTTCGGCGACGACTCGGACGACAACGGAGCTTTATATGCTGTAGCTAGGCTCAAAGGGGATACAAAAAATTCGAACGTTTCTCGCGACCTGCCTCTCTCCCGAGGAAAATGCTCGTCTGCATTGAAAAACAACATTTCGAAGCAGAACAAATCTCAGGATATGGTTCACCGTTCAAGGAATATTTCCACAGGAAGTACTAAAAGCGAGAAAGATGTTGCAGAACGGAGGAGATCGTCTTCGCTGGAATCTACAATTCAGAATAAATGTGCAGCTTTTAAAACTATCCACAAGGAGTACCTAACCCTATTCGCCTCGATTCAGAAGCGTGCAAAATTCATTATCACATTAGGTGACATGCTAGAGCGAAAAAAGAAAGCGGGAGATGAGAAGATGCAACTAGCTTTGAAAAAAGAAATATTAGCGTTAGGAGAAGAACTTAAATCGAAAAGTTTTCAGAATCAAAAGAAGCGGCTGCAGCATTTAAAAATGAAATTGACAAACTTGAAACATAGTATTAGGGAAAATAAGAAAAAAATGTGATTTTGTTATGGTATTATTTAATAAAATTTGTTTCTTTTATAAAAAGTAAATTTTTGAAATTTTCCTTAAGTTGAAGTTACTGAAGTTAAGGTTGACTCTATTATGCAGTCTAGTCTAGTAGATGTAGTAATCGGATTTCCAGCTCTTCGTGGTGTTCATGCTTTTCTTTGTACTTTTCTTTAATCATTGCTTGCAAAATGAGAATCAAAAAAGATCCCCTACTAAAATCATCCTCAGCATCATTCAAAAACATAACCATCATTTCGTTCCAACAACGTCTTAACTGCTATTCGTGTGATAAGGAAGGACAAGAAATAGTGTTTCTTTAGTTGGTTGGAAATGCTATAATCTAATATAATCTAAAATATAATAATAATGCTGTAATCGATTGTTGGGATAATATCTTAATCGCATGTCGCGGTCCCTGAGACCTTTTGAAGATCTTTATCTGTTCTAGCTGTTCTGAGTGATATCTTTAATGATCGGAATGAAACTTAGTATTTTTAATTATCCTGGGAAGAGCCCAGTGCAATAATTCCTGATCCTTTTCAATGAACTCTCACCTCATAACACCCTTATATTTTCGTTTCGTTCGTAGGAACTGAAAGCTGTTTACGGTCGGAGAAAGGGACTCCTAGAAGCTGAATAGCTGATACATACAAAACACCTTGTCTGTCCGCAAGGAACCCAACATGGAACGGTTTGTCGCCTAAAGTCGGGTTAAATATTTTTTTCTTCATCAGTTCGTTAGTGAGGGCCCTGTTTCAGTCAGAGCGGAAGGGGTAGGAGTTACTGAGAACATTTTTCTGCTTACCTTTAATCAGTGGTCTAAGAATCCTTTCTACGTCATAAGAAAAACACGACCTTAATATGTTCTGTATGTGAATTGATGATATCATCACATCTACTACACATTCCGGAGAGAGTATGCCAATTCTATAGCATAGAATTTGTCTCAAAATTGAGCAGACATGAGACAATAAAAATTGTGTTCTCCCGTAAAGTAAAGCCTATTCTGGGTTGGCCCGCCATTGTTTACAATAACATTTATTGAATTGATTGTTGTAATCATTTCGAAATTTTTATTTAAATTTTGAGAAAGAATGAATTATCCTTTTTCGTTCTTTATTTCACATTATGCTCCGAATGAAAGAATGATTTGTGATGTCGGCAGAAGTTTTTTGGAAAATAATGGACCGTGCGTATAATGACTCATTCGACGGTACCCACATTTACCAGAATAATAGTTAATAGTATAAGATTATGTATTCACATCGGTATTCAACTTTACTTTTCCTCCCTTTACCTAATTGCCTTGCACCAGAGCTAAGTTTGCATATAAACGATTTATTAAATTACTCTTATTTATTCTCATTAAAGAACGTAAAACAATTTAATTGCTACTCTCCTGGATTCCATTATTGTACTCGGGTAGAAAGGATCAACGATCCAGCCAACGTTTGCACAACATTTTACCTGTTGCGAATTGCTCCCCTTTAATTACCCTCTCACGAGTTTGCTACTAATTAAGGAAATATATAAAAGGATATTCAATTGTTTGTCTCTGCTACCTGTTGATTATTACACGATGCTAAAATGTGACTTTATTTATACCTCATAACAGCAAAGGCATTAGGAAAGTTAATTATCCTTTTTTATTAGTTTTGTGTTTGCCTTCCATATTCATTTACACATAGCTGCATAAAAACTAACTTTTAGCGCAACGATCCTTAATTGTATTTCTAATGTGAGCGCGAGTCCAGCAATATGGATTTTTTCGAAACGTTGGTAAGCGAGCCAGCAGGGGCAACAAAAGACGAGCATTACAACTTTCGATCAACTAAGGGATGCGATCTAGTGGCAGACTTAGCATTGAGTGAGGACTCAGAAGACGAAGAGAAGGAACCGCGGACGAGTTGCGCGAGCGATGTCAGAAACGGTTCGTCATCTGTTAAGTATGAGAATCGATCAGAAATGGAATATAGGAATAGAGCGGTTAGTGGAGTTTTCGGTGAATCCCCTTCCGCATGCGTGACGAAAGTCGAGCAGTCAATAAGTAGGACGAGCGCAAAGCCCGCGATTGGTAGCTTAACCGGATTTACGTTTAGCAGTTTAAGTGAATCGAGCAGCAGTGATTCGAATGACACCGGTTATGATGGGAAGGACAATGAGAACGATCGTAAACTTGTACAAACACGGATATTACCGCCCCAGTCGAAACCGTCAGGACTCATAATTCACGAGGTTTTGATACTAAAGCCAAAATGCTCTGTAAGTCATTCTATGAACATAAGCATGATGAAAACCCGTATTCCTGCGAAACCGATGAAAGCCGAGGAACCGGAGCCTCTACCGGATCATTATACATTGCCGAACGCGAAGAAGTCCCGAGTGAGTTGTGTAACTAAGGAAGACATTGCGCAAAGGATGACCTTAGGTAGGATGCTGAAGCAGAAAGATCACACGAATCAGGCATCGTATACAAGCAAACCCACAAGTGTGGACCGGATCAAGAAGTCGTTGAAGCGGAGTGCGTCAGAAATGGAGGGTCATACATCACCCGATTCGGGAATTGAGGTTTGCATTGACTATCCACGTAAGCAGACCAAGGAGGGGATAAAGCGAAAACAGGACAAACCACAGCCGAAAAATTACAAAGTTAGATCGGAGAATGCAGGAGGCAGCGAAAAACATAAAGCAAGATATGAACAACCCAAAGATGATTTTCCTAGCAGGATATTGGCGCAACCGCCCAACAAAAAGTTCAAAACTACCGAGCATGAATCGAAAAAGAAAAATGATAAGCAATATATGCGACCTAGACAGCGTGACGAAGTAAAACATGTAGAAAAGCCGCGTGATGACCGTAGGACCAACATGGATACCATTACACGTAAAAGGCTTGATGAAAAGTTTAGAGCTCTATTCGGCGACGACTCGCACGACAACGGAGCTTTATATGCTGTAGCTAGGCTCAAAGGGGATACAAAAAATTCGAACGTTTCTCGCGACCTGCCTCTCTCCCGAGGAAAATGCTCGTCTGCATTGAAAAACAACATTTCGAAGCAGAACAAATCTCAGGATATGGTTCACCGTTCAAGGAATATTTCCACAGGAAGTACTAAAAGCGAGAAAGATGTTGCAGAACGGAGGAGATCGTCTTCGCTGGAATCTACAATTCAGAATAAATGTGCAGCTTTTAAAACTATCCACAAGGAGTACCTAACCCTATTCGCCTCGATTCAGAAGCGTGCAAAATTCATTATCACATTAGGTGATATGCTAGAGCGAAAAAAGAAAGCGGGAGATGAGAAGATGCAACTAGCTTTGAAAAAAGAAATATTAGCGTTAGGAGAAGAACTTAAATCGAAAAGTTTTCAGAATCAAAAGAAGCGGCTGCAGCATTTAAAAATGAAATTGACAAACTTGAAACATAGTATTAGGGAAAATAAGAAAAAAATGTGATTTTGTTATGGTATTATTTAATAAAATTTGTTTCTTTTATAAAAAGTAAATTTTTGAAATTTTCCTTAAGTTGAAGTTACTGAAGTTAAGGTTGACTCTATTATGCAGTCTAGTCTAGTAGATGTAGTAATCGGATTTCCAGCTCTTCGTGGTGTTCATGCTTTTCTTTGTACTTTTCTTTAATCATTGCTTGCAAAATGAGAATCAAAAAAGATCCCCTACTAAAATCATCCTCAGCATCATTCAAAAACATAACCATCATTTCGTTCCAACAACGTCTTAACTGCTATTCGTGTGATAAGGAAGGACAAGAAATAGTGTTTCTTTAGTTGGTTGGAAATGCTATAATCTAATATAATCTAAAATATAATAATAATGCTGTAATCGATTGTTGGGATAATATCTTAATCGCATGTCGCGGTCCCTGAGACCTTTTGAAGATCTTTATCTGTTCTAGCTGTTCTGAGTGATATCTTTAATGATCGGAATGAAACTTAGTATTTTTAATTATCCTGGGAAGAGCCCAGTGCAATAATTCCTGATCCTTTTCAATGAACTCTCACCTCATAACACCCTTATATTTTCGTTTCGTTCGTAGGAACTGAAAGCTGTTTACGGTCGGAGAAAGGGACTCCTAGAAGCTGAATAGCTGATACATACAAAACACCTTGTCTGTCCGCAAGGAACCCAACATGGAACGCTTTGTCGCCTAAAGTCGGGTTAAATATTTTTTTCTTCATCAGTTCGTTAGTGAGGGCCCTGTTTCAGTCAGAGCGGAAGGGGTAGGAGTTACTGAGAATATTTTTCTGCTTACCTTTAATCAGTGGTCTAAGAATCCTTTCTACGTCATAAGAAAAACACGACCTTAATATGTTCTGTATGTGAATTGATGATATCATCACATCTACTACACATTCCGGAGAGAGTATGCCAATTCTATAGCATAGAATTTGTCTCAAAATTGAGCAGACATGAGACAATAAAAATTGTGTTCTCCCGTAAAGTAAAGCCTATTCTGGGTTGGCCCGCCATTGTTTACAATAACATTTATTGAATTGATTGTTGTAATCATTTCGAAATTTTTATTTAAATTTTGAGAAAGAATGAATTATCCTTTTTCGTTCTTTATTTCACATTATGCTCCGAATGAAAGAATGATTTGTGATGTCGGCAGAAGTTTTTTGGAAAATAATGGACCGTGCGTATAATGACTCATTCGACGGTACCCACATTTACCAGAATAATAGTTAATAGTATAAGATTATGTATTCACATCGGTATTCAACTTTACTTTTCCTCCCTTTACCTAATTGCCTTGCACCAGAGCTAAGTTTGCATATAAACGATTTATTAAATTACTCTTATTTATTCTCATTAAAGAACGTAAAACAATTTAATTGCTACTCTCCTGGATTCCATTATTGTACTCGGGTAGAAAGGATCAACGATCCAGCCAACGTTTGCACAACATTTTACCTGTTGCGAATTGCTCCCCTTTAATTACCCTCTCACGAGTTTGCTACTAATTAAGGAAATATATAAAAGGATATTCAATTGTTTGTCTCTGCTACCTGTTGATTATTACACGATGCTAAAATGTGACTTTATTTATACCTCATAACAGCAAAGGCATTAGGAAAGTTAATTATCCTTTTTTATTAGTTTTGTGTTTGCCTTCCATATTCATTTACACATAGCTGCATAAAAACTAACTTTTAGCGCAACGATCCTTAATTGTATTTCTAATGTGAGCGCGAGTCCAGCAATATGGATTTTTTCGAAACGTTGGTAAGCGAGCCAGCAGGGGCAACAAAAGACGAGCATTACAACTTTCGATCAACTAAGGGATGCGATCTAGTGGCAGACTTAGCATTGAGTGAGGACTCAGAAGACGAAGAGAAGGAACCGCGGACGAGTTGCGCGAGCGATGTCAGAAACGGTTCGTCATCTGTTAAGTATGAGAATCGATCAGAAATGGAATATAGGAATAGAGCGGTTAGTGGAGTTTTCGGTGAATCCCCTTCCGCATGCGTGACGAAAGTCGAGCAGTCAATAAGTAGGACGAGCGCAAAGCCCGCGATTGGTAGCTTAACCGGATTTACGTTTAGCAGTTTAAGTGAATCGAGCAGCAGTGATTCGATTGACACCGGTTATGATGGGAAGGACAATGAGAACGATCGTAAACTTGTACAAACACGGATATTACCGCCCCAGTCGAAACCGTCAGGACTCATAATTCACGAGGTTTTGATACTAAAGCCAAAATGCTCTGTAAGTCATTCTATGAACATAAGCATGATGAAAACCCGTATTCCTGCGAAACCGATGAAAGCCGAGGAACCGGAGCCTCTACCGGATCATTATACATTGCCGAACGCGAAGAAGTCCCGAGTGAGTTGTGTAACTAAGGAAGACATTGCGCAAAGGATGACCTTAGGTAGGATGCTGAAGCAGAAAGATCACACGAATCAGGCATCGTATACAAGCAAACCCACAAGTGTGGACCGGATCAAGAAGTCGTTGAAGCGGAGTGCGTCAGAAATGGAGGGTCATACATCACCCGATTCGGGAATTGAGGTTTGCATTGACTATCCACGTAAGCAGACCAAGGAGGGGATAAAGCGAAAACAGGACAAACCACAGCCGAAAAATTACAAAGTTAGATCGGAGAATGCAGGAGGCAGCGAAAAACATAAAGCAAGATATGAACAACCCAAAGATGATTTTCCTAGCAGGATATTGGCGCAACCGCCCAACAAAAAGTTCAAAACTACCGAGCATGAATCGAAAAAGAAAAATGATAAGCAATATATGCGACCTAGACAGCGTGACGAAGTAAAACATGTAGAAAAGCCGCGTGATGACCGTAGGACCAACATGGATACCATTACACGTAAAAGGCTTGATGAAAAGTTTGGAGCTCTATTCGGCGACGACTCGGACGACAACGGAGCTTTATATGCTGTAGCTAGGCTCAAAGGGGATACAAAAAATTCGAACGTTTCTCGCGACCTGCCTCTCTCCCGAGGAAAATGCTCGTCTGCATTGAAAAACAACATTTCGAAGCAGAACAAATCTCAGGATATGGTTCACCGTTCAAGGAATATTTCCACAGGAAGTACTAAAAGCGAGAAAGATGTTGCAGAACGGAGGAGATCGTCTTCGCTGGAATCTACAATTCAGAATAAATGTGCAGCTTTTAAAACTATCCACAAGGAGTACCTAACCCTATTCGCCTCGATTCAGAAGCGTGCAAAATTCATTATCACATTAGGTGACATGCTAGAGCGAAAAAAGAAAGCGGGAGATGAGAAGATGCAACTAGCTTTGAAAAAAGAAATATTAGCGTTAGGAGAAGAACTTAAATCGAAAAGTTTTCAGAATCAAAAGAAGCGGCTGCAGCATTTAAAAATGAAATTGACAAACTTGAAACATAGTATTAGGGAAAATAAGAAAAAAATGTGATTTTGTTATGGTATTATTTAATAAAATTTGTTTCTTTTATAAAAAGTAAATTTTTGAAATTTTCCTTAAGTTGAAGTTACTGAAGTTAAGGTTGACTCTATTATGCAGTCTAGTCTAGTAGATGTAGTAATCGGATTTCCAGCTCTTCGTGGTGTTCATGCTTTTCTTTGTACTTTTCTTTAATCATTGCTTGCAAAATGAGAATCAAAAAAGATCCCCTACTAAAATCATCCTCAGCATCATTCAAAAACATAACCATCATTTCGTTCCAACAACGTCTTAACTGCTATTCGTGTGATAAGGAAGGACAAGAAATAGTGTTTCTTTAGTTGGTTGGAAATGCTATAATCTAATATAATCTAAAATATAATAATAATGCTGTAATCGATTGTTGGGATAATATCTTAATCGCATGTCGCGGTCCCTGAGACCTTTTGAAGATCTTTATCTGTTCTAGCTGTTCTGAGTGATATCTTTAATGATCGGAATGAAACTTAGTATTTTTAATTATCCTGGGAAGAGCCCAGTGCAATAATTCCTGATCCTTTTCAATGAACTCTCACCTCATAACACCCTTATATTTTCGTTTCGTTCGTAGGAACTGAAAGCTGTTTACGGTCGGAGAAAGGGACTCGTCATCTGTTAAGTATGAGAATCGATCAGAAATGGAATATAGGAATAGAGCGGTTAGTGGAGTTTTCGGTGAATCCCCTTCCGCATGCGTGACGAAAGTCGAGCAGTCAATAAGTAGGACGAGCGCAAAGCCCGCGATTGGTAGCTTAACCGGATTTACGTTTAGCAGTTTAAGTGAATCGAGCAGCAGTGATTCGAATGACACCGGTTATGATGGGAAGGACAATGAGAACGATCGTAAACTTGTACAAACACGGATATTACCGCCCCAGTCGAAACCGTCAGGACTCATAATTCACGAGGTTTTGATACTAAAGCCAAAATGCTCTGTAAGTCATTCTATGAACATAAGCATGATGAAAACCCGTATTCCTGCGAAACCGATGAAAGCCGAGGAACCGGAGCCTCTACCGGATCATTATACATTGCCGAACGCGAAGAAGTCCCGAGTGAGTTGTGTAACGAAGGAAGACATTGCGCAAAGGATGACCTTAGGTAGGATGCTGAAGCAGAAAGATCCCACGAATCAGGCATCGTATACAAGCAAACCCACAAGTGTGGACCGGATCAAGAAGTCGTTGAAGCGGAGTGCGTCAGAAATGGAGGGTCATACATCACCCGATTCGGGAATTGAGGTTTGCATTGACTATCCACGTAAGCAGACCAAGGAGGGGATAAAGCGAAAACAGGACAAACCACAGCCGAAAAATTACAAAGTTAGATCGGAGAATGCAGGAGGCAGCGAAAAACATAAAGCAAGATATGAACAACCCAAAGATGATTTTCCTAGCAGGATATTGGCGCAACCGCCCAACAAAAAAGTTCAAAACTACCGAGCATGAATCGAAAAAGAAAAATGATAAGCAATATATGCGACCTAGACAGCGTGACGAAGTAAAACATGTAGAAAAGCCGCGTGATGACCGTAGGACCAACATGGATACCATTACACGTAAAAGGCTTGATGAAAAGTTTAGAGCTCTATTCGGCGACGACTCGGACGACAACGGAGCTTTATATGCTGTAGCTAGGCTCAAAGGGGATACAAAAAATTCGAACGTTTCTCGCGACCTGCCTCTCTCCCGAGGAAAATGCTCGTCTGCATTGAAAAACAACATTTCGAAGCAGAACAAATCTCAGGATATGGTTCACCGTTCAAGGAATATTTCCACAGGAAGTACTAAAAGCGAGAAAGATGTTGCAGAACGGAGGAGATCGTCTTCGCTGGAATCTACAATTCAGAATAAATGTGCAGCTTTTAAAACTATCCACAAGGAGTACCTAACCCTATTCGCCTCGATTCAGAAGCGTGCAAAATTCATTATCACATTAGGTGATATGCTAGAGCGAAAAAAGAAAGCGGGAGATGAGAAGATGCAACTAGCTTTGAAAAAAGAAATATTAGCGTTAGGAGAAGAACTTAAATCGAAAAGTTTTCAGAATCAAAAGAAGCGGCTGCAGCATTTAAAAATGAAATTGACAAACTTGAAACATAGTATTAGGGAAAATAAGAAAAAAATGTGATTTTGTTATGGTATTATTTAATAAAATTTGTTTCTTTTATAAAAAGTAAATTTTTGAAATTTTCCTTAAGTTGAAGTTACTGAAGTTAAGGTTGACTCTATTATGCAGTCTAGTCTAGTAGATGTAGTAATCGGATTTCCAGCTCTTCGTGGTGTTCATGCTTTTCTTTGTACTTTTCTTTAATCATTGCTTGCAAAATGAGAATCAAAAAAGATCCCCTACTAAAATCATCCTCAGCATCATTCAAAAACATAACCATCATTTCGTTCCAACAACGTCTTAACTGCTATTCGTGTGATAAGGAAGGACAAGAAATAGTGTTTCTTTAGTTGGTTGGAAATGCTATAATCTAATATAATCTAAAATATAATAATAATGCTGTAATCGATTGTTGGGATAATATCTTAATCGCATGTCGCGGTCCCTGAGACCTTTTGAAGATCTTTATCTGTTCTAGCTGTTCTGAGTGATATCTTTAATGATCGGAATGAAACTTAGTATTTTTAATTATCCTGGGAAGAGCCCAGTGCAATAATTCCTGATCCTTTTCAATGAACTCTCACCTCATAACACCCTTATATTTTCGTTTCGTTCGTAGGAACTGAAAGCTGTTTACGGTCGGAGAAAGGGACTCCTAGAAGCTGAATAGCTGATACATACAAAACACCTTGTCTGTCCGCAAGGAACCCAACATGGAACGGTTTGTCGCCTAAAGTCGGGTTAAATATTTTTTTCTTCATCAGTTCGTTAGTGAGGGCCCTGTTTCAGTCAGAGCGGAAGGGGTAGGAGTTACTGAGAACATTTTTCTGCTTACCTTTAATCAGTGGTCTAAGAATCCTTTCTACGTCATAAGAAAAACACGACCTTAATATGTTCTGTATGTGAATTGATGATATCATCACATCTACTACACATTCCGGAGAGAGTATGCCAATTCTATAGCATAGAATTTGTCTCAAAATTGAGCAGACATGAGACAATAAAAATTGTGTTCTCCCGTAAAGTAAAGCCTATTCTGGGTTGGCCCGCCATTGTTTACAATAACATTTATTGAATTGATTGTTGTAATCATTTCGAAATTTTTATTTAAATTTTGAGAAAGAATGAATTATCCTTTTTCGTTCTTTATTTCACATTATGCTCCGAATGAAAGAATGATTTGTGATGTCGGCAGAAGTTTTTTGGAAAATAATGGACCGTGCGTATAATGACTCATTCGACGGTACCCACATTTACCAGAATAATAGTTAATAGTATAAGATTATGTATTCACATCGGTATTCAACTTTACTTTTCCTCCCTTTACCTAACTGCCTTGCACCAGAGCTAAGTTTGCATATAAACGATTTATTAAATTACTCTTATTTATTCTCATTAAAGAACGTAAAACAATTTAATTGCTACTCTCCTGGATTCCATTATTGTACTCGGGTAGAAAGGATCAACGATCCAGCCAACGTTTGCACAACATTTTACCTGTTGCGAATTGCTCCCCTTTAATTACCCTCTCACGAGTTTGCTACTAATTAAGGAAATATATAAAAGGATATTCAATTGTTTGTCTCTGCTACCTGTTGATTATTACACGATGCTAAAATGTGACTTTATTTATACCTCATAACAGCAAAGGCATTAGGAAAGTTAATTATCCTTTTTTATTAGTTTTGTGTTTGCCTTCCATATTCATTTACACATAGCTGCATAAAAACTAACTTTTAGCGCAACGATCCTTAATTGTATTTCTAATGTGAGCGCGAGTCCAGCAATATGGATTTTTTCGAAACGTTGGTAAGCGAGCCAGCAGGGGCAACAAAAGACGAGCATTACAACTTTCGATCAACTAAGGGATGCGATCTAGTGGCAGACTTAGCATTGAGTGAGGACTCAGAAGACGAAGAGAAGGAACCGCGGACGAGTTGCGCGAGCGATGTCAGAAACGGTTCGTCATCTGTTAAGTATGAGAATCGATCAGAAATGGAATATAGGAATAGAGCGGTTAGTGGAGTTTTCGGTGAATCCCCTTCCGCATGCGTGACGAAAGTCGAGCAGTCAATAAGTAGGACGAGCGCAAAGCCCGCGATTGGTAGCTTAACCGGATTTACGTTTAGCAGTTTAAGTGAATCGAGCAGCAGTGATTCGAATGACACCGGTTATGATGGGAAGGACAATGAGAACGATCGTAAACTTGTACAAACACGGATATTACCGCCCCAGTCGAAACCGTCAGGACTCATAATTCACGAGGTTTTGATACTAAAGCCAAAATGCTCTGTAAGTCATTCTATGAACATAAGCATGATGAAAACCCGTATTCCTGCGAAACCGATGAAAGCCGAGGAACCGGAGCCTCTACCGGATCATTATACATTGCCGAACGCGAAGAAGTCCCGAGTGAGTTGTGTAACTAAGGAAGACATTGCGCAAAGGATGACCTTAGGTAGGATGCTGAAGCAGAAAGATCACACGAATCAGGCATCGTATACAAGCAAACCCACAAGTGTGGACCGGATCAAGAAGTCGTTGAAGCGGAGTGCGTCAGAAATGGAGGGTCATACATCACCCGATTCGGGAATTGAGGTTTGCATTGACTATCCACGTAAGCAGACCAAGGAGGGGATAAAGCGAAAACAGGACAAACCACAGCCGAAAAATTACAAAGTTAGATCGGAGAATGCAGGAGGCAGCGAAAAACATAAAGCAAGATATGAACAACCCAAAGATGATTTTCCTAGCAGGATATTGGCGCAACCGCCCAACAAAAAGTTCAAAACTACCGAGCATGAATCGAAAAAGAAAAATGATAAGCAATATATGCGACCTAGACAGCGTGACGAAGTAAAACATGTAGAAAAGCCGCGTGATGACCGTAGGACCAACATGGATACCATTACACGTAAAAGGCTTGATGAAAAGTTTAGAGCTCTATTCGGCGACGACTCGGACGACAACGGAGCTTTATATGCTGTAGCTAGGCTCAAAGGGGATACAAAAAATTCGAACGTTTCTCGCGACCTGCCTCTCTCCCGAGGAAAATGCTCGTCTGCATTGAAAAACAACATTTCGAAGCAGAACAAATCTCAGGATATGGTTCACCGTTCAAGGAATATTTCCACAGGAAGTACTAAAAGCGAGAAAGATGTTGCAGAACGGAGGAGATCGTCTTCGCTGGAATCTACAATTCAGAATAAATGTGCAGCTTTTAAAACTATCCACAAGGAGTACCTAACCCTATTCGCCTCGATTCAGAAGCGTGCAAAATTCATTATCACATTAGGTGACATGCTAGAGCGAAAAAAGAAAGCGGGAGATGAGAAGATGCAACTAGCTTTGAAAAAAGAAATATTAGCGTTAGGAGAAGAACTTAAATCGAAAAGTTTTCAGAATCAAAAGAAGCGGCTGCAGCATTTAAAAATGAAATTGACAAACTTGAAACATAGTATTAGGGAAAATAAGAAAAAAATGTGATTTTGTTATGGTATTATTTAATAAAATTTGTTTCTTTTATAAAAAGTAAATTTTTGAAATTTTCCTTAAGTTGAAGTTACTGAAGTTAAGGTTGACTCTATTATGCAGTCTAGTCTAGTAGATGTAGTAATCGGATTTCCAGCTCTTCGTGGTGTTCATGCTTTTCTTTGTACTTTTCTTTAATCATTGCTTGCAAAATGAGAATCAAAAAAGATCCCCTACTAAAATCATCCTCAGCATCATTCAAAAACATAACCATCATTTCGTTCCAACAACGTCTTAACTGCTATTCGTGTGATAAGGAAGGACAAGAAATAGTGTTTCTTTAGTTGGTTGGAAATGCTATAATCTAATATAATCTAAAATATAATAATAATGCTGTAATCGATTGTTGGGATAATATCTTAATCGCATGTCGCGGTCCCTGAGACCTTTTGAAGATCTTTATCTGTTCTAGCTGTTCTGAGTGATATCTTTAATGATCGGAATGAAACTTAGTATTTTTAATTATCCTGGGAAGAGCCCAGTGCAATAATTCCTGATCCTTTTCAATGAACTCTCACCTCATAACACCCTTATATTTTCGTTTCGTTCGTAGGAACTGAAAGCTGTTTACGGTCGGAGAAAGGGACTCCTAGAAGCTGAATAGCTGATACATACAAAACACCTTGTCTGTCCGCAAGGAACCCAACATGGAACGGTTTGTCGCCTAAAGTCGGGTTAAATATTTTTTTCTTCATCAGTTCGTTAGTGAGGGCCCTGTTTCAGTCAGAGCGGAAGGGGTAGGAGTTACTGAGAACATTTTTCTGCTTACCTTTAATCAGTGGTCTAAGAATCCTTTCTACGTCATAAGAAAAACACGACCTTAATATGTTCTGTATGTGAATTGATGATATCATCACATCTACTACACATTCCGGAGAGAGTATGCCAATTCTATAGCATAGAATTTGTCTCAAAATTGAGCAGACATGAGACAATAAAAATTGTGTTCTCCCGTAAAGTAAAGCCTATTCTGGGTTGGCCCGCCATTGTTTACAATAACATTTATTGAATTGATTGTTGTAATCATTTCGAAATTTTTATTTAAATTTTGAGAAAGAATGAATTATCCTTTTTCGTTCTTTATTTCACATTATGCTCCGAATGAAAGAATGATTTGTGATGTCGGCAGAAGTTTTTTGGAAAATAATGGACCGTGCGTATAATGACTCATTCGACGGTACCCACATTTACCAGAATAATAGTTAATAGTATAAGATTATGTATTCACATCGGTATTCAACTTTACTTTTCCTCCCTTTACCTAATTGCCTTGCACCAGAGCTAAGTTTGCATATAAACGATTTATTAAATTACTCTTATTTATTCTCATTAAAGAACGTAAAACAATTTAATTGCTACTCTCCTGGATTCCATTATTGTACTCGGGTAGAAAGGATCAACGATCCAGCCAACGTTTGCACAACATTTTACCTGTTGCGAATTGCTCCCCTTTAATTACCCTCTCACGAGTTTGCTACTAATTAAGGAAATATATAAAAGGATATTCAATTGTTTGTCTCTGCTACCTGTTGATTATTACACGATGCTAAAATGTGACTTTATTTATACCTCATAACAGAAAAGGCATTAGGAAAGTTAATTATCCTTTTTTATTAGTTTTGTGTTTGCCTTCCATATTCATTTACACATAGCTGCATAAAAACTAACTTTTAGCGCAACGATCCTTAATTGTATTTTTATGTGAGCGCGAGTCCAGCAATATGGATTTTTTCGAAACGTTGGTAAGCGAGCCAGCAGGGGCAACAAAAGACGAGCATTACAACTTTCGATCAACTAAGGGATGCGATCTAGTGGCAGACTTAGCATTGAGTGAGGACTCAGAAGACGAAGAGAAGGAACCGCGGACGAGTTGCGCGAGCGATGTCAGAAACGGTTCGTCATCTGTTAAGTATGAGAATCGATCAGAAATGGAATATAGGAATAGAGCGGTTAGTGGAGTTTTCGGTGAATCCCCTTCCGCATGCGTGACGAAAGTCGAGCAGTCAATAAGTAGGACGAGCGCAAAGCCCGCGATTGGTAGCTTAACCGGATTTACGTTTAGCAGTTTAAGTGAATCGAGCAGCAGTGATTCGAATGACACCGGTTATGATGGGAAGGACAATGAGAACGATCGTAAACTTGTACAAACACGGATATTACCGCCCCAGTCGAAACCGTCAGGACTCATAATTCACGAGGTTTTGATACTAAAGCCAAAATGCTCTGTAAGTCATTCTATGAACATAAGCATGATGAAAACCCGTATTCCTGCGAAACCGATGAAAGCCGAGGAACCGGAGCCTCTACCGGATCATTATACATTGCCGAACGCGAAGAAGTCCCGAGTGAGTTGTGTAACTAAGGAAGACATTGCGCAAAGGATGACCTTAGGTAGGATGCTGAAGCAGAAAGATCACACGAATCAGGCATCGTATACAAGGAAACCCACAAGTGTGGACCGGATCAAGAAGTCGTTGAAGCGGAGTGCGTCAGAAATGGAGGGTCATACATCACCCGATTCGGGAATTGAGGTTTGCATTGACTATCCACGTAAGCAGACCAAGGAGGGGATAAAGCGAAAACAGGACAAACCACAGCCGAAAAATTACAAAGTTAGATCGGAGAATGCAGGAGGCAGCGAAAAACATAAAGCAAGATATGAACAACCCAAAGATGATTTTCCTAGCAGGATATTGGCGCAACCGCCCAACAAAAAGTTCAAAACTACCGAGCATGAATCGAAAAAGAAAAATGATAAGCAATATATGCGACCTAGACAGCGTGACGAAGTAAAACATGTAGAAAAGCCGCGTGATGACCGTAGGACCAACATGGATACCATTACACGTAAAAGGCTTGATGAAAAGTTTAGAGCTCTATTCGGCGACGACTCGCACGACAACGGAGCTTTATATGCTGTAGCTATGCTCAAAGGGGATACAAAAAAATCGAGCGTTTCTCGCGACCTGCCTCTCTCCCGAGGAAAATGCTCGTCTGCATTGAAAAACAACATTTCGAAGCAGAACAAATCTCAGGATATGGTTCACCGTTCAAGGAATATTTCCACAGGAAGTACTAAAAGCGAGAAAGATGTTGCAGAACGGAGGAGATCGTCTTCGCTGGAATCTACAATTCAGAATAAATGTGCAGCTTTTAAAACTATCCACAAGGAGTACCTAACCCTATTCGCCTCGATTCAGAAGCGTGCAAAATTCATTATCACATTAGGTGATATGCTAGAGCGAAAAAAGAAAGCGGGAGATGAGAAGATGCAACTAGCTTTGAAAAAAGAAATATTAGCGTTAGGAGAAGAACTTAAATCGAAAAGTTTTCAGAATCAAAAGAAGCGGCTGCAGCATTTAAAAATGAAATTGACAAACTTGAAACATAGTATTAGGGAAAATAAGAAAAAAATGTGATATTGTTATGGTATTATTTAATAAAATTTGTTTCTTTTATAAAAAGTAAATTTTTGAAATTTTCCTTAAGTTGAAGTTACTGAAGTTAAGGTTGACTCTATTATGCAGTCTAGTCTAGTAGATGTAGTAATCGGATTTCCAGCTCTTCGTGGTGTTCATGCTTTTCTTTGTACTTTTCTTTAATCATTGCTTGCAAAATGAGAATCAAAAAAGATCCCCTACTAAAATCATCCTCAGCATCATTCAAAAACATAACCATCATTTCGTTCCAACAACGTCTTAACTGCTATTCGTGTGATAAGGAAGGACAAGAAATAGTGTTTCTTTAGTTGGTTGGAAATGCTATAATCTAATATAATCTAAAATATAATAATAATGCTGTAATCGATTGTTGGGATAATATCTTAATCGCATGTCGCGGTCCCTGAGACCTTTTGAAGATCTTTATCTGTTCTAGCTGTTCTGAGTGATATCTTTAATGATCGGAATGAAACTTAGTATTTTTAATTATCCTGGGAAGAGCCCAGTGCAATAATTCCTGATCCTTTTCAATGAACTCTCACCTCATAACACCCTTATATTTTCGTTTCGTTCGTAGGAACTGAAAGCTGTTTACGGTCGGAGAAAGGGACTCCTAGAAGCTGAATAGCTGATACATACAAAACACCTTGTCTGTCCGCAAGGAACCCAACATGGAACGGTTTGTCGCCTAAAGTCGGGTTAAATATTTTTTTCTTCACCAGTTCGTTAGTGAGGGCCCTGTTTCAGTCAGAGCGGAAGGGGTAGGAGTTACTGAGAACATTTTTCTGCTTACCTTTAATCAGTGCTCTAAGAATCCTTTCTACGTCATAAGAAAAACACGACCTTAATATGTTCTGTATGTGAATTGATGATATCATCACATCTACTACACATTCCGGAGAGAGTATGCCAATTCTATAGCATAGAATTTGTCTCAAAATTGAGCAGACATGAGACAATAAAAATTGTGTTCTCCCGTAAAGTAAAGCCTATTCTGGGTTGGCCCGCCATTGTTTACAATAACATTTATTGAATTGATTGTTGTAATCATTTCGAAATTTTTATTTAAATTTTGAGAAAGAATGAATTATCCTTTTTCGTTCTTTATTTCACATTATGCTCCGAATGAAAGAATGATTTGTGATGTCGGCAGAAGTTTTTTGGAAAATAATGGACCGTGCGTATAATGACTCATTCGACGGTACCCACATTTACCAGAATAATAGTTAATAGTATAAGATTATGTATTCACATCGGTATTCAACTTTACTTTTCCTCCCTTTACCTAATTGCCTTGCACCAGAGCTAAGTTTGCATATAAACGATTTATTAAATTACTCTTATTTATTCTCATTAAAGAACTTAAAACTTAAAACAATTTAATTGCTACTCTCCTGGATTCCATTATTGTACTCGGGTAGAAAGGATCAACGATCCAGCCAACGTTTGCACAACATTTTACCTGTTGCGAATTGCTCCCCTTTAATTACCCTCTCACGAGTTTGCTACTAATTAAGGAAATATATAAAAGGATATTCAATTGTTTGTCTCTGCTACCTGTTGATTATTACACGATGCTAAAATGTGACTTTATTTATACCTCATAACAGCAAAGGCATTAGGAAAGTTAATTATCCTTTTTTATTAGTTTTGTGTTTGCCTTCCATATTCATTTACACATAGCTGCATAAAAACTAACTTTTAGCGCAACGATCCTTAATTGAATTTCTAATGTGAGCGCGAGTCCAGCAATATGGATTTTTTCGAAACGTTGGTAAGCGAGCCAGCAGGGGCAACAAAAGACGAGCATTACAACTTTCGATCAACTAAGGGATGCGATCTAGTGGCAGACTTAGCATTGAGTGAGGACTCCGAAGACGAAGAGAAGGAACCGCGGACGAGTTGCGCGAGCGATGTCAGAAACGGTTCGTCATCTGTTAAGTATGAGAATCGATCAGAAATGGAATATAGGAATAGAGCGGTTAGTGGAGTTTTCGGTGAATCCCCTTCCGCATGCGTGACGAAAGTCGAGCAGTCAATAAGTAGGACGAGCGCAAAGCCCGCGATTGGTAGCTTAACCGGATTTACGTTTAGCAGTTTAAGTGAATCGAGCAGCAGTGATTCGAATGACACCGGTTATGATGGGAAGGACAATGAGAACGATCGTAAACTTGTACAAACACGGATATTACCGCCCCAGTCGAAACCGTCAGGACTCATAATTCACGAGGTTTTGATACTAAAGCCAAAATGCTCTGTAAGTCATTCTATGAACATAAGCATGATGAAAACCCGTATTCCTGCGAAACCGATGAAAGCCGAGGAACCGGAGCCTCTACCGGATCATTATACAGTGCCGAACGCGAAGAAGTCCCGAGTGAGTTGTGTAACGAAGGAAGACATTGCGCAAAGGATGACCTTAGGTAGGATGCTGAAGCAGAAAGATCCCACGAATCAGGCATCGTATACAAGCAAACCCACAAGTGTGGACCGGATCAAGAAGTCGGTGAAGCGGAGTGCGTCAGAAATGGAGGGTCATACATCACCCGATTCGGGAATTGAGGTTTGCATTGACTATCCACGTAAGCAGGCCAAGGAGGGGATAAAGCGAAAACAGGACAAACCACAGCTGAAAAATTACAAAGTTAGATCGGAGAATGCAGGGGACAGTGAAAAACATAAAGCAGGATATGAACATCCCAAAGATGATTTTCCTAGCAGGAAAATCCCAATTGAGGTTTGCATTGACTATTCACGTAAGCAGACCAAGGAGGGGATAAAGCGAAAACAGGACAAACCACAGCCGAAAAATTACAAAGTTAGATCGGAGAATGCAGGAGGCAGCGAAAAACATAAAGCAAGATATGAACAACCCAAAGATGATTTTCCTAGCAGGATATTGTCGCAACCGCCCAACAAAAAGTTCAAAACTACCGAGCATGAATCGAAAAAGAAAAATGATAAGCAATATATGCGACCTAGACAGCGTGACGAAGTAAAACATGTAGAAAAGCCGCGTGATGACCGTAGGACCAACATGGATACCATTACACGTAAAAGGCTTGATGAAAAGTTTGAAGCTCTATTCGAAAAAATGCGAACGTTTCTCGCGACCTGCCCCTCTCCCGAGGAAAATGCTCATCTGCATTGAAAAACAACATTTCGAAGCAGAACAAATCTCAGGATATGGTTCACCGTTCAAGGATTATTTCCACAGGAAGTACTAAAAGCGAGAAAGATGTTGCAGAACGGAGGAGATCGTCTTCGAAAAGAAGCGGCTACAGCATTTAGAAATGAAATTGACAAACTTGAAAAATAGTATTAGGGAAAATAAGAAAAAAATGTGATTTTGTTATGGTATTATTTAATAAAATTTGTTTCTTTTATAAAAATTAATTTTTTGAAATTTTCCTTAAGTTGAAGTTACTGAAGTTAAGGTTGACTCTATTACGCAGTCTAGTCTAGTAGATGTAGTAATCGGATTTCGCAAAGAATAATTAGTGAACTATTGCTTAATTTTTCAATAATTATTATCCTAATTACGGAAAACCCCGTAACCATGATTGACAGGGTCCGGCTGCATGTTATTGATGTTACTCTAATCACGGAGACAGGAGGATGGATCTGCTAGACTGGAGATTGTCAGATACACCTTGTCTGTAGTCACAAATACCTTGTCTAGTAGCATCGGAAGATTACTTTTGAAATTGACTGTATCTCATTAGTTTATTCCAACGTAAGAAATGTGGGGCGGTGAGTTTTGAGGTGAGGTGAGTTTTCAACCTAGGAATGTATTACAAGTTGATAAAAACATATGACCATCTAGGGTGCCCTTAATACTACGTCAACATTTTTGACGGGTATCATGAGCAGTCTAATTTTAAGAGCAGCATCACTTCTTCATCTTCATGGATACCAGATCAGATCTACAGCCGAATCTGTATCTGCTCACCAGTTGCATAGATAGTAGAGAATCGTACTTGCAAGAGTTCAAAAAAGTAACTTGAAGGACTTAACATTTGATACTTTGAGTAAAACGACAAAAAGGACTAGCAATCAAGTGCTGACCTTTAATCAGTCTAAATAAGATAAAAATGAACTCAAGGGAGGACCACTAGCAACTGGGAAAAGATAGTTAAGCGAAACCAAGTGGAAGGCCAAAAACTCGGCTTGGAATGACTTGAATAGCAGCTTTGACCTCATTCTAATGAAACGGACTACACCGGTTAAGTTATTTAAACGGACCTGAAATGGTAAGCCGAGGCAAGGAATAAAGAATGGTTCAAAAGTTTTTACTTGACTGTTTGAGTCCAAGTCACATGCGCTTCCACTGGAATCAACACAACTGGAACTCGTGGCGAAGATAAATTAAGACGTTCTCCTTAATTTCCATAGAATGAGCAGATGGATGATCTGCTGGAACTAAACATTACGAGAGAAGAGGGTAGTGACCTAGAACCAAAAGTGGAAATAAGAATCATTAATTGCAAATAATTTTATTTTTATTTATCTTTAATATTTATTATTTTATTTATTATTTTACATTAATGCAAATAATTGATCGTGCTCGTTATTTTTTATTATACAGAGGATCACAGAATTTTGTCAAATTAAACTTACAAAAAACTGAGCTAAGTGGGAGCTAACACTAAGTTTATCCTAGCCATCATAACTTGAGGAATTTGTCTCAAAATTGAGCAGACATGAGACAAGAAAAATTGTGTTCTCCCGTAAAGTAAAGCCTATTCTGGGTTGGCCCGCCATTGTTTACAATAACATTTATTGAATTGATTGTTGTAATCATTTCGAAATTTTTATTTAAATTTTGAGAAAGAATGAATTATCCTTTTTCGTTCTTTATTTCACATTATGCTCCGAATGAAAGAATCATTTGTGATGTCGGCAAAAGTTTTTTTGGAAAATAATGGACCGTGCGTATAATGACTCATTCGACGGTACCCACATTTACCAGAATAATAGTTAATAGTATAAGATTATGTATTCACATCGGTATTCAACTTTACTTTTCCTCCCTTTACCTAATTGCCTTGCACCAGAGCTAAGTTTGCATGTAAACGATTTATTAAATTATTCTTATTTATTCTCATTAAAGAACTTAAAACTTAAAACAATTTAATTGCTACTCTCCTGGATTCCATTATTGTACTCAGGTAGAAAGGATCAACGATCCAGTCAACGTTTGCACAACATTTTACCTGTTGCGAATTGCTCCCCTTTAATTACCCTCTCACGAGTTTGCTACTAATTAAGGAAATATATAAAAGGATATTCAATTGTTTGTCTCTGCTACCTGTTGATTATTACACGATGCTAAAATGTGACTTTATTTATACCTCATAACAGAAAAGGCATTAGGAAAGTTAATTATCCTTTTTTATTAGTTTTGTGTTTGCCTTCCATATTCATTTACACATAGCTGCATAAAAACTAACTTTTAGCGCAACCATCCTTAATTGAATTCCTAATGTGAGCGCGAGTCCAGCAATATGGATTTTTTCGAAACGTTGGTAAGCGAGCCAGCAGGGGCAACAAAAGACGAGCATTACAACTTTCGATCAACTAAGGGATGCGATCTAGTGGCAGACTTAGCATTGAGTGAGGACTCAGAAGACGAAGAGAAGGAACCGCGGACGAGTTGCGCGAGCGATGTCAGAAACGGTTCGTCATCTGTTAAGTATGAGAATCGATCAGAAATGGAATGTAGGAATAGAGCGGTTAGTGGAGTTTTCGGTGAATCCCCTTCCGCATGCGTGACGAAAGTCGAGCAGTCAATAAGTAGGACGAGCGCAAAGCCCGCGATTGGTAGCTTAACCGGATTTACGTTTAGCAGTTTAAGTGAATCGAGCAGCAGTGATTCGAATGACACCGGTTATGATGGGAAGGACAATGAGAACGATCGTAAACTTGTACAAACACGGATATTACCGCCCCAGTCGAAACCGTCAGGACTCATAATTCACGAGGTTTTGATACTAAAGCCAAAATGCTCTGTAAGTCATTCTATGAACATAAGCATGATGAAAACCCGTATTCCTGCGAAACCGATGAAAGCCGAGGAACCGGAGCCTCTACCGGATCATTATACAGTGCCGAACGCGAAGAAGTCCCGAGTGAGTTGTGTAACGAAGGAAGACATTGCGCAAAGGATGACCTTAGGTAGGATGCTGAAGCAGAAAGATCCCACGAATCAGGCATCGTATACAAGCAAACCCACAAGTGTGGACCGGATCAAGAAGTCGTTGAAGCGGAGTGCGTCAGAAATGGAGGGTCATACATCACCCGATTCGGGAATTGAGGTTTGCATTGACTATCCACGTAAGCAGGCCAAGGAGGGGATAAAGCGAAAACAGGACAAACCACAGCTGAAAAATTACAAAGTTAGATCGGAGAATGCAGGGGACAGTGAAAAACATAAAGCAGGATATGAACATCCCAAAGATGATTTTCCTAGCAGGAAAATCCCAATTGAGGTTTGCATTGACTATTCACGTAAGCAGACCAAGGAGGGGATAAAGCGAAAACAGGACAAACCACAGCCGAAAAATTACAAAGTTAGATCGGAGAATGCAGGAGGCAGCGAAAAACATAAAGCAAGATATGAACAACCCAAAGATGATTTTCCTAGCAGGATATTGTCGCAACCGCCCAACAAAAAGTTCAAAACTACCGAGCATGAATCGAAAAAGAAAAATGATAAGCAATATATGCGACCTAGACAGCGTGACGAAGTAAAACATGTAGAAAAGCCGCGTGATGACCGTAGGACCAACATGGATACCATTACACGTAAAAGGCTTGATGAAAAGTTTGAAGCTCTATTCGAAAAAATGCGAACGTTTCTCGCGACCTGCCCCTCTCCCGAGGAAAATGCTCATCTGCATTGAAAAACAACATTTCGAAGCAGAACAAATCTCAGGATATGGTTCACCGTTCAAGGATTATTTCCACAGGAAGTACTAAAAGCGAGAAAGATGTTGCAGAACGGAGGAGATCGTCTTCGAAAAGAAGCGGCTACAGCATTTAGAAATGAAATTGACAAACTTGAAAAATAGTATTAGGGAAAATAAGAAAAAAATGTGATTTTGTTATGGTATTATTTAATAAAATTTGTTTCTTTTATAAAAATTAATTTTTTGAAATTTTCCTTAAGTTGAAGTTACTGAAGTTAAGGTTGACTCTATTACGCAGTCTAGTCTAGTAGATGTAGTAATCGGATTTCGCAAAGAATAATTAGTGAACTATTGCTTAATTTTTCAATAATTATTATCCTAATTACGGAAAACCCCGTAACCATGATTGACAGGGTCCGGCTGCATGTTATTGATGTTACTCTAATCACGGAGACAGGAGGATGGATCTGCTAGACTGGAGATTGTCAGATACACCTTGTCTGTAGTCACAAATACCTTGTCTAGTAGCATCGGAAGATTACTTTTGAAATTGACTGTATCTCATTAGTTTATTCCAACGTAAGAAATGTGGGGCGGTGAGTTTTGAGGTGAGGTGAGTTTTCAACCTAGGAATGTATTACAAGTTGATAAAAACATATGACCATCTAGGGTGCCCTTAATACTACGTCAACATTTTTGACGGGTATCATGAGCAGTCTAATTTTAAGAGCAGCATCACTTCTTCATCTTCATGGATACCATGCTCCCCTTTAATTACCCTCTCACGAGTTTGCTACTAATTAAGGAAATATATAAAAGGATATTCAATTGTTTGTCTCTGCTACCTGTTGATTATTACACGATGCTAAAATGTGACTTTATTTATACCTCATAACAGAAAAGGCATTAGGAAAGTTAATTATCCTTTTTTATTAGTTTTGTGTTTGCCTTCCATATTCATTTACACATAGCTGCATAAAAACTAACTTTTAGCGCAACCATCCTTAATTGAATTCCTAATGTGAGCGCGAGTCCAGCAATATGGATTTTTTCGAAACGTTGGTAAGCGAGCCAGCAGGGGCAACAAAAGACGAGCATTACAACTTTCGATCAACTAAGGGATGCGATCTAGTGGCAGACTTAGCATTGAGTGAGGACTCAGAAGACGAAGAGAAGGAACCGCGGACGAGTTGCGCGAGCGATGTCAGAAACGGTTCGTCATCTGTTAAGTATGAGAATCGATCAGAAATGGAATGTAGGAATAGAGCGGTTAGTGGAGTTTTCGGTGAATCCCCTTCCGCATGCGTGACGAAAGTCGAGCAGTCAATAAGTAGGACGAGCGCAAAGCCCGCGATTGGTAGCTTAACCGGATTTACGTTTAGCAGTTTAAGTGAATCGAGCAGCAGTGATTCGAATGACACCGGTTATGATGGGAAGGACAATGAGAACGATCGTAAACTTGTACAAACACGGATATTACCGCCCCAGTCGAAACCGTCAGGACTCATAATTCACGAGGTTTTGATACTAAAGCCAAAATGCTCTGTAAGTCATTCTATGAACATAAGCATGATGAAAACCCGTATTCCTGCGAAACCGATGAAAGCCGAGGAACCGGAGCCTCTACCGGATCATTATACAGTGCCGAACGCGAAGAAGTCCCGAGTGAGTTGTGTAACGAAGGAAGACATTGCGCAAAGGATGACCTTAGGTAGGATGCTGAAGCAGAAAGATCCCACGAATCAGGCATCGTATACAAGCAAACCCACAAGTGTGGACCGGATCAAGAAGTCGTTGAAGCGGAGTGCGTCAGAAATGGAGGGTCATACATCACCCGATTCGGGAATTGAGGTTTGCATTGACTATCCACGTAAGCAGGCCAAGGAGGGGATAAAGCGAAAACAGGACAAACCACAGCTGAAAAATTACAAAGTTAGATCGGAGAATGCAGGGGACAGTGAAAAACATAAAGCAGGATATGAACATCCCAAAGATGATTTTCCTAGCAGGAAAATCCCAATT
The DNA here is from genome assembly GCA_954870665.1 of Stratiomys singularior. Classification (NCBI taxonomy): domain Eukaryota; kingdom Metazoa; phylum Arthropoda; class Insecta; order Diptera; family Stratiomyidae; genus Stratiomys; species Stratiomys singularior. The sequence continues at coordinate 21,394,200 of OX940881.1, read as the reverse complement.
GAGGTTTGCATTGACTATCCACGTAAGCAGGCCAAGGAGGGGATAAAGCGAAAACAGGACAAACCACAGCTGAAAAATTACAAAGCTAGATCGGAGAATGCAGGGGACAGTGGAAAACATAAAGCAGGATATGAACATCCCAAAGATGATTTTCCTAGCAGGAAAATCCCAATTGAGGTTTGCAGTGACTATTCACGTAAGCAGACCAAGGAGGGGATAAAGCGAAAACAGGACAAACCACAGCCGAAAAATTACAAAGTTAGATCGGAGAATGCAGGAGGCAGCGAAAAACATAAAGCAAGAAATGAACAACCCAAAGATGATTTTCCTAGCAGGATATTGTCGCAACCGCCCAACAAAAAGTTCAAAACTATCGAGCATGAATCGAAAAAGAAAAATGATAAGCAATATATGCGACCTAGACAGCGTGACGAAGTAAAACATGTAGAAAAGCCGCGTGATGACCGTAGGACCAACATGGATACCATTACACGTAAAAGGCTTGATGAAAAGTTTGAAGCTCTATTCGAAAAAATGCGAACGTTTCTCGCGACCTGCCCCTCTCCCGAGGAAAATGCTCATCTGCATTGAAAAACAACATTTCGAAGCAGAACAAATCTCAGGATATGGTTCACCGTTCAAGGATTATTTCCACAGGAAGTACTAAAAGCGAGAAAGATGTTGCAGAACGGAGGAGATCGTCTTCGAAAAGAAGCGGCTACAGCATTTAGAAATGAAATTGACAAACTTGAAAAATAGTATTAGGGAAAATAAGAAAAAAATGTGATTTTGTTATGGTATTATTTAATAAAATTTGTTTCTTTTATAAAAATTAATTTTTTGAAATTTTCCTTAAGTTGAAGTTACTGAAGTTAAGGTTGACTCTATTACGCAGTCTAGTCTAGTAGATGTAGTAATCGGATTTCGCAAAGAATAATTAGTGAACTATTGCTTAATTTTTCAATAATTATTATCCCAATTACGGAAAACCCCGTAACCATGATTGACAGGGTCCGGCAGCATGTTATTGATGTTACTCTAATCACGGAGACAGGAGGATGGATCTGCTAGACTGGAGATTGTCAGATACACCTTGTCTGTAGTCACAAATACCTTGTCTAGTAGCATCGGAAGATTACTTTTGAAATTGACTGTATCTCATTAGTTTATTCCAACGTAAGAAATGTAGGGCGGTGAGTTTTCAACCTAGGAATGTATTACAAGTTGATAAAAACATATGACCATCTAGGGTGCCCTTAATACTACGTCAACATTTTTGACGGGTATCATGAGCAGTCTAATTTTAAGAGCAGCATCACTTCTTCATCTTCATGGATACCAGATCAGATCTACAGCCGAATCTGTATCTGCTCACCAGTTGCATAGATAGTAGAGAATCGTACTTGCAAGAGTTCAAAAAAGTAACTTGAAGGACTTAACATTTGATACTTTGAGTAAAACGACAAAAAGGACTAGCAATCAAGTGCTGACCTTTAATCAGTCTAAATAAGATAAAAATGAACTCAAGGGAGGACCACTAGCAACTGGGAAAAGATAGTTAAGCGGAACCAAGTGGAAGGCCAAAAACTCGGCTTGGAATGACTTGAATAGCAGCTTTGACCTCATTCTAATGAAACGGACTACACCGGTTAAGTTATTTAAACGGACCTGAAATGGTAAGCCGAGGCAAGGAATAAAGAATGGTTCAAAATTTTTTACTTGACTGTTTGAGTCCAAGTCACATGCGCTTCCACTGGAATCAACACAACTGGAACTCGTGGCGAAGATAAATTAAGACGTTCTCCTTAATTTCCATAGGATGAGCAGATGGATGATCTGCTGGAACTAAACATTACGAGAGAAGAGGGTAGTGACCTAGAACCAAAAGTGGAAATAAGAATCATTAATTGCAAATAATTTTATTTTTATTTATCTTTAATATTTATTATTTTATTTATTATTTTATATTAATACAAATAATTGATCGTGCTCGTTATTTTTTATTATACAGAGGATCACAGAATTTTGTCAAATTAAACTTACAAAAAACTGAGCTAAGTGGGAGCTAACACTAAGTTTATCGTAGCCATCATAACTTGAGGAATTTGTCTCAAAATTGAGCAGACATGAGACAAGAAAAATTGTGTTCTCCCGTAAAGTAAAGCCTATTCTGGGTTGGCCCGCCATTGTTTACAATAACATTTATTGAATTGATTGTTGTAATCATTTCGAAATTTTTATTTAAATTTTGAGAAAGAATGAATTATCCTTTTTCGTTCTTTATTTCACATTATGCTCCGAATGAAAGAATCATTTGTGATGTCAGCAAAAGTTTTTTTGGAAAATAATGGACCGTGCGTATAATGACTCATTCGACGGTACCCACATTTACCAGAATAATAGTTAATAGTATAAGATTATGTATTCACATCGGTATTCAACTTTACTTTTCCTCCCTTTACCTAATTGCCTTGCACCAGAGCTAAGTTTGCATATAAACGATTTATTAAATTATTCTTATTTATTCTCATTAAAGAACTTAAAACTTAAAACAATTTAATTGCTACTCTCCTGGATTCCATTATTGTACTCAGGTAGAAAGGATCAACGATCCAGCCAACGTTTGCACAACATTTTACCTGTTGCGAATTGCTCCCCTTTAATTACCCTCTCACGAGTTTGCTACTAATTAAGGAAACATATAAAAGGATATTCAATTGTTTGTCTCTGCTACCTGTTGATTATTACACGATGCTAAAATGTGACTTTATTTATACCTCATAACAGAAAAGGCATTAGGAAAGTTAATTATCCTTTTTTATTAGTTTTGTGTTTGCCTTCCATATTCATTTACACATAGCTGCATAAAAACTAACTTTTAGCGCAACGATCCTTAATTGTATTTCTAATGTGAGCGCGAGTCCAGCAATATGGATTTTTTCGAAACGTTGGTAAGCGAGCCAGCAGGGGCAACAAAAGACGAGCATTACAACTTTCGATCAACTAAGGGATGCGATCTAGTGGCAGACTTAGCATTGAGTGAGGACTCAGAAGACGAAGAGAAGGAACCGCGGACGAGTTGCGCGAGCGATGTCAGAAACGGTTCGTCATCTGTTAAGTATGAGAATCGATCAGAAATGGAATATAGGAATAGAGCGGTTAGTGGAGTTTTCGGTGAATCCCCTTCCGCATGCGTGACGAAAGTCGAGCAGTCAATAAGTAGGACGAGCGCAAAGCCCGCGATTGGTAGCTTAACCGGATTTACGTTTAGCAGTTTAAGTGAATCGAGCAGCAGTGATTCGAATGACACCGGTTATGATGGGAAGGACAATGAGAACGATCGTAAACTTGTACAAACACGGATATTACCGCCCCAGTCGAAACCGTCAGGACTCATAATTCACGAGGTTTTGATACTAAAGCCAAAATGCTCTGTAAGTCATTCTATGAACATAAGCATGATGAAAACCCGTATTCCTGCGAAACCGATGAAAGCCGAGGAACCGGAGCCTCTACCGGATCATTATACATTGCCGAACGCGAAGAAGTCCCGAGTGAGTTGTGTAACGAAGGAAGACATTGCGCAAAGGATGACCTTAGGTAGGATGCTGAAGCAGAAAGATCCCACGAATCAGGCATCGTATACAAGCAAACCCACAAGTGTGGACCGGATCAAGAAGTCGTTGAAGCGGAGTGCGTCAGAAATGGAGGGTCATACATCACCCGATTCGGGAATTGAGGTTTGCATTGACTATCCACGTAAGCAGGCCAAGGAGGGGATAAAGCGAAAACAGGACAAACCACAGCTGAAAAATTACAAAGTTAGATCGGAGAATGCAGGGGACAGTGAAAAACATAAAGCAGGATATGAACATCCCAAAGATGATTTTCCTAGCAGGAAAATCCCAATTGAGGTTTGCATTGACTATCCACGTAAGCAGGCCAAGGAGGGGATAAAGCGAAAACAGGACAAACCACAGCTGAAAAATTACAAAGCTAGATCGGAGAATGCAGGGGACAGTGGAAAACATAAAGCAGGATATGAACATCCCAAAGATGATTTTCCTAGCAGGAAAATCCCAATTGAGGTTTGCAGTGACTATTCACGTAAGCAGACCAAGGAGGGGATAAAGCGAAAACAGGACAAACCACAGCCGAAAAATTACAAAGTTAGATCGGAGAATGCAGGAGGCAGCGAAAAACATAAAGCAAGAAATGAACAACCCAAAGATGATTTTCCTAGCAGGATATTGTCGCAACCGCCCAACAAAAAGTTCAAAACTATCGAGCATGAATCGAAAAAGAAAAATGATAAGCAATATATGCGACCTAGACAGCGTGACGAAGTAAAACATGTAGAAAAGCCGCGTGATGACCGTAGGACCAACATGGATACCATTACACGTAAAAGGCTTGATGAAAAGTTTGAAGCTCTATTCGAAAAAATGCGAACGTTTCTCGCGACCTGCCCCTCTCCCGAGGAAAATGCTCATCTGCATTGAAAAACAACATTTCGAAGCAGAACAAATCTCAGGATATGGTTCACCGTTCAAGGATTATTTCCACAGGAAGTACTAAAAGCGAGAAAGATGTTGCAGAACGGAGGAGATCGTCTTCGAAAAGAAGCGGCTACAGCATTTAGAAATGAAATTGACAAACTTGAAAAATAGTATTAGGGAAAATAAGAAAAAAATGTGATTTTGTTATGGTATTATTTAATAAAATTTGTTTCTTTTATAAAAATTAATTTTTTGAAATTTTCCTTAAGTTGAAGTTACTGAAGTTAAGGTTGACTCTATTACGCAGTCTAGTCTAGTAGATGTAGTAATCGGATTTCGCAAAGAATAATTAGTGAACTATTGCTTAATTTTTCAATAATTATTATCCCAATTACGGAAAACCCCGTAACCATGATTGACAGGGTCCGGCAGCATGTTATTGATGTTACTCTAATCACGGAGACAGGAGGATGGATCTGCTAGACTGGAGATTGTCAGATACACCTTGTCTGTAGTCACAAATACCTTGTCTAGTAGCATCGGAAGATTACTTTTGAAATTGACTGTATCTCATTAGTTTATTCCAACGTAAGAAATGTGGGGCGGTGAGTTTTCAACCTAGGAATGTATTACAAGTTGATAAAAACATATGACCATCTAGGGTGCCCTTAATACTACGTCAACATTTTTGACGGGTATCATGAGCAGTCTAATTTTAAGAGCAGCATCACTTCTTCATCTTCATGGATACCAGATCAGATCTACAGCCGAATCTGTATCTGCTCACCAGTTGCATAGATAGTAGAGAATCGTACTTGCAAGAGTTCAAAAAAGTAACTTGAAGGACTTAACATTTGATACTTTGAGTAAAACGACAAAAAGGACTAGCAATCAAGTGCTGACCTTTAATCAGTCTAAATAAGATAAAAATGAACTCAAGGGAGGACCACTAGCAACTGGGAAAAGATAGTTAAGCGGAACCAAGTGGAAGGCCAAAAACTCGGCTTGGAATGACTTGAATAGCAGCTTTGACCTCATTCTAATGAAACGGACTACACCGGTTAAGTTATTTAAACGGACCTGAAATGGTAAGCCGAGGCAAGGAATAAAGAATGGTTCAAAATTTTTTACTTGACTGTTTGAGTCCAAGTCACATGCGCTTCCACTGGAATCAACACAACTGGAACTCGTGGCGAAGATAAATTAAGACGTTCTCCTTAATTTCCATAGGATGAGCAGATGGATGATCTGCTGGAACTAAACATTACGAGAGAAGAGGGTAGTGACCTAGAACCAAAAGTGGAAATAAGAATCATTAATTGCAAATAATTTTATTTTTATTTATCTTTAATATTTATTATTTTATTTATTATTTTATATTAATACAAATAATTGATCGTGCTCGTTATTTTTTATTATACAGAGGATCACAGAATTTTGTCAAATTAAACTTACAAAAAACTGAGCTAAGTGGGAGCTAACACTAAGTTTATCGTAGCCATCATAACTTGAGGAATTTGTCTCAAAATTGAGCAGACATGAGACAAGAAAAATTGTGTTCTCCCGTAAAGTAAAGCCTATTCTGGGTTGGCCCGCCATTGTTTACAATAACATTTATTGAATTGATTGTTGTAATCATTTCGAAATTTTTATTTAAATTTTGAGAAAGAATGAATTATCCTTTTTCGTTCTTTATTTCACATTATGCTCCGAATGAAAGAATCATTTGTGATGTCAGCAAAAGTTTTTTTGGAAAATAATGGACCGTGCGTATAATGACTCATTCGACGGTACCCACATTTACCAGAATAATAGTTAATAGTATAAGATTATGTATTCACATCGGTATTCAACTTTACTTTTCCTCCCTTTACCTAATTGCCTTGCACCAGAGCTAAGTTTGCATATAAACGATTTATTAAATTATTCTTATTTATTCTCATTAAAGAACTTAAAACTTAAAACAATTTAATTGCTACTCTCCTGGATTCCATTATTGTACTCAGGTAGAAAGGATCAACGATCCAGCCAACGTTTGCACAACATTTTACCTGTTGCGAATTGCTCCCCTTTAATTACCCTCTCACGAGTTTGCTACTAATTAAGGAAACATATAAAAGGATATTCAATTGTTTGTCTCTGCTACCTGTTGATTATTACACGATGCTAAAATGTGACTTTATTTATACCTCATAACAGAAAAGGCATTAGGAAAGTTAATTATCCTTTTTTATTAGTTTTGTGTTTGCCTTCCATATTCATTTACACATAGCTGCATAAAAACTAACTTTTAGCGCAACGATCCTTAATTGTATTTCTAATGTGAGCGCGAGTCCAGCAATATGGATTTTTTCGAAACGTTGGTAAGCGAGCCAGCAGGGGCAACAAAAGACGAGCATTACAACTTTCGATCAACTAAGGGATGCGATCTAGTGGCAGACTTAGCATTGAGTGAGGACTCAGAAGACGAAGAGAAGGAACCGCGGACGAGTTGCGCGAGCGATGTCAGAAACGGTTCGTCATCTGTTAAGTATGAGAATCGATCAGAAATGGAATATAGGAATAGAGCGGTTAGTGGAGTTTTCGGTGAATCCCCTTCCGCATGTGTGACGAAAGTCGAGCAGTCAATAAGTAGGACGAGCGCAAAGCCCGCGATTGGTAGCTTAACCGGATTTACGTTTAGCAGTTTAAGTGAATCGAGCAGCAGTGATTCGAATGACACCGGTTATGATGGGAAGGACAATGAGAACGATCGTAAACTTGTACAAACACGGATATTACCGCCCCAGTCGAAACCGTCAGGACTCATAATTCACGAGGTTTTGATACTAAAGCCAAAATGCTCTGTAAGTCATTCTATGAACATAAGCATGATGAAAACCCGTATTCCTGCGAAACCGATGAAAGCCGAGGAACCGGAGCCTCTACCGGATCATTATACAGTGCCGAACGCGAAGAAGTCCCGAGTGAGTTGTGTAACGAAGGAAGACATTGCGCAAAGGATGACCTTAGGTAGGATGCTGAAGCAGAAAGATCCCACGAATCAGGCATCGTATACAAGCAAACCAACAAGTGTGGACCGGATCAAGAAGTCGTTGAAGCGGAGTGCGTCAGAAATGGAGGGTCATACATCACCCGATTCGGGAATTGAGGTTTGCATTGACTATCCACGTAAGCAGGCCAAGGACGGGATAAAGCGACAACAGGACAAACCACAGCCGAAAAATTACAAAGTTAGATCGGAGAATGCAGGAGGCAGCGAAAAACATAAAGCAAGATATGAACAACCCAAAGATGATTTTCCTAGCAGGATATTGGCGCAACCGCCCAACAAAAAGTTCAAAACTACCGAGCATGAATCGAAAAAGAAAAATGATAAGCAATATATGCGACCTAGACAGCGTGACGAAGTAAAACATGTAGAAAAGCCGCGTGATGACCGTAGGACCAACATGGATACCATTACACGTAAAAGGCTTGATGAAAAGTTTGAAGCTCTATTCGAAAAAATGCGAACGTTTCTCGCGACCTGCCCCTCTCCCGAGGAAAATGCTCATCTGAATTGAAAAACAACATTTCGAAGCAGAACAAATCTCAGGATATGGTTCACCGTTCAAGGATTATTTCCACAGGAAGTACTAAAAGCGAGAAATATGTTGCAGAACGGAGGAGATCGTCTTCGAAAAGAAGCGGCTACAGCATTTAGAAATGAAATTGACAAACTTGAAAAATAGTATTAGGGAAAATAAGAAAAAAATGTGATTTTGTTATGGTATTATTTAATAAAATTTGTTTCTTTTATAAAAATTAATTTTTTGAAATTTTCCTTAAGTTGAAGTTACTGAAGTTAAGGTTGACTCTATTACGCAGTCTAGTCTAGTAGATGTAGTAATCGGATTTCCAGCTCTTCGTGGTGTTCATGCTTTTCTTTGTACTTTTCTTTAATCATTGCTTGAAAAATGAGAATCAAAAAAGATCCTCTACTAAAATCATCCTCAGCATCATTCAAAAACATAACCATCATTTCGTTCCAACAACGTCTTAACTGCTATTCGTGTGATAAGGAAGGACAAGAAATAGTGTTTCTTTAGTTGGTTGGAAATGCTATAATCTAATATAATCTAAAATATAATAATAATGCTATAATCGATTGTTGGGATAATATCTTAATCACATGACTCCTAGAAGCTGAATAGGATACACACATAACACCTTCCCTGTCCGCAAGGAACCCAACATGGAACGGTTTGTCGCCTAAAGTCGGGTTAAATATTTGTTTCTTCACCAGTTCGTTAGTGAGGGCCCTGTTTCAGTCAGAGCGGAAGGGGTAGGAGTTACTGAGAACATTTTTCTGCTTACCTTTAATCAGTGGTCTAAGAATCCTTTCTACGTCATAAGAAAAACACGACCTTAATATGTTCTGTATGTGAATTGATGATATCATCACATCTACTATACATTCCGGAGAGAGTATGCCAATTCTCTTGCAATCAAGAGGATGCTTGTTTTCTCATTGTCAGCTCCCCGGACATAATATGCGGTCGGGGACAGGCTCCTTTCGAAAAGATTGCAAGGGCAACAAATGCTCCAGGATTTGGAATGGAAAATGATGATGTAATGAGTGGCCTAATCAATGCTTCGTTGGTGGTTAAGATTAAACTAAAAATATAAAAGATTTAAGTCACAAAAAGCATTTAAGGGTGAGCTTCTATATCTCGTGAAAGAGATTTCAAGAAATATTCAAATATTCAAATATTTAGAAATACATGTCAGTGTAGATTTTTACAGCAATAATGTGGGTCTTACTTCGAAGGCGGGGTTATGGTACTTCCAAGGATTGTGAATAGTTTTAAAGAATATTTTGTGAATATGTAATACAGGCTTCGAGTCCTTTTTGCGTTATTTATTTGAAATAAATAAATATATGCTTTGTTTTGGATATGGATGGAATTTTTTTTTGAAACAGATTACTAGTCCAATGTGTATGAATTTTATAGAGAACTACAATTGAGAACACAGTGCATATGTGAAGCCTGTCGTTAATATATATGTCAGTGGTGTAGAATCTAGCCTTGTATAGAATCTATGCTAGAACACGGACAACATAAGAATTGGACAATATAAAGATACGAGTTCAAACATTTAAAATACAGTGCGAATTTGGACTGTACCACCAAATGTGTAAAAGATTGCAATTTTGGAAAAATGGAGTTTCTGATTCAAAATCGGCTAATTTCGAAGGAAGCCCAAGTAGGTCAATGGTTCAACATAAACGAATAAAGTCATCGAATTCTTGAAGAATTTCTGTATACGTAAGGAATGCAGGATACATTTCGCTCGAAACTTGTGTTACAGCGAGTTTTCCGTTTCGTTTGGACATTTCATAACAAATGCTGTTCGAACAAGTCAATGGGCAGCATCCTCTTTTTTGCTTCAGTCGAATCTAGACTTTTTGAATAACCTTCCCTTGTCTTTATCATGAATAATACATTCTGTTTTGATAGGGTGATAAATTAAATTTTTTATAATAATTATAGAGGTAATGGTTATAAAGGTTACTTTATTTATCCAAGCGTGTATTCAACAAACAGGCAATGGAGCGGATTAGATTGTTTGGATAACTTTGTGTACCTCTTAAGACAATTGACTACTTACAAGAAGGAAACCGTCTTATTTAAAGACCGTTTCGTCCGTAGTCATGAGTCAAGCATAGCATAGAAAATAAAGCATATGTTATATATTCTTTGACCATAATGATCTTAAAAGCTGGCTGCCTATCCAGGGAAACGAAACACTGCTTTAAAAATTAATGAGATGGCCTGTGTTATGTTACGGATGCAAGTTAAGGGGGGAAAATGCTAAACGACACCGAAAGTAGAGTGTTTCGCATGAATGAAAATTTTAGGAACCAAGACAGCTCTCGCAATACTTATGATATGTTGTACAAAGAGATCAACGACGAAAGATACAGCACAAAGTTGTACTAAATATTAGACAAGTAACAATACTCCTTCATTGAAAGCTGCAGTTGCAATAAGAACCCCAGTGGGCTCGCCACATTGAGGACTGTCGTGTTTTCAAAGAATGGAATTGAAGGAAAGGCCAACAGCGAGTAAGCAAACCTCGAAAGCACTGTTCGGATTCAATCGTTGAAGGTAGTACAAAGTGTCCAGCTTACATAAATTGAAGGGCGCTATCAAAAGATTGAGCAAAACCTAGGCGGGGGAGTTTGAACACCAAACCTCGAAATGGACTATTCTGAGCTTTAACGACGAAAGTAAAAAGATTGTCAAGTATCGGACAAAATATGTTGTACAACTTACATTTGTAATCAGAGCTAATGTCTCATAATACTTAGTATTCTAGTATTGAAAACACGCCAAGTATCTACGAGGACAAGTCAAAATTTTGACTGAATGATAGCGCAGGATGTTGAAAAAAACATGAAACTCTTTTTGCTTTTTTATATTTTCAACCTTTAGCCCGATGAGCTTGTAAGGTGAAAATAAAGGAAAGGCAAAACTAAATGCCTACAATTCTTGTAGTGCCAATCGTTGAAACTTGCCGATCGGTAAAGTTTTCCGTGCGTCCCTTTATTTAGTTTTATATACAAGCAACAGACACTCGTGGTCAGGCTTGGACAGTGGGATGAGTGCAACTACTAACTTCTAATCTGCCAATAATAGGACTTAGCTGGAATGCACGGGAGCATTTTTGAAAATAAACACTCCAATGGTCAATCTTGGACTTGTTTTATCTTGGATAGTCTCCTTCAAGCTTAATTCTCTCATTCAGCCCTATTCAATTCCCCTAAAGAATCGCATTAAGGGCCTGGTACAGAAATACCACACTACATACCAATAGATACCAAATAAATACCAAGCTCCCTATGATCCTTCAGGTCCGATTGGGACCCTGCATTTTTATGGAGGCAGAGATATCCAATCTTCCCTTAACTGGATAAATAGTGCTAGGCTCAGGTTTCATCTCCAGCGATAATCGGCGCTACAATGTGTTTTCTTTTCATCATAACTATCCAAACGCTGGACTGAACGTACGATATACTCTCGTTTTTTATTATTAATTTTCTTGATTATTCTCGTATCACATCTTTTTTAAGTCAAAGATGATCGGGTAGGACGTCCACAGTAGGTGTTTTGATATTCCCAACATCGTTACGACGTGGTTTTTCTGCAGATAAACTTATTTCATTAATTTTTTACCAGCTTAGTTAATAATTTCTGACGTGGTGCCTGTTTTGAAGGCACCATATATTGCAAATATATTCCATACAGGGTCAATTCCTTGGGACCTCAGTAGTTGAAGACCCTTTCTACGCGTCATAAATCACTTGATGAGAAAGTGTGTCATGTAATATTTTCCCAAACAATGCCTCATTCCATCATTTTTTTTAAAATTAAAGTTGAATAGGGGAAATTGAAGGAAACACCTTAGTTTGATTTCCAGGCAAATAGAAGTTTGATAAAGCTAAGTTTGGTTTCCAAACGAATAGAAGTGTAGTTATGGGTACACTTTAGTTCCAAAAGAATAAAAGGGTAGTTATGGAGACTGTTGTACTGTTCGGAAAGGACATTTTTCATAAGTCAATAACTTTTTGCGTGATAATTGAACGAAAATGACTCTCCGAACTGCGTTTCAAACTGGTCGTTAAAGGCCTGAATTTGTGAGACCTATACCTAATTATAGTTCGTACCTTATTTATTATTCATACTTATTTATTCTCATTAAAGAACTTAAAACTTAAAACAATTTAATTGCTACTCTCCTGGATTTCATTATTGTACTCAGGTAGAAAGGATCAACGATCCAGCCAACGTTTGCACAACATTTTACCTGTTGCGAATTGCTCCCCTTTAATTACCCTCTCACGAGTTTGCTACTAATTAAGGAAATATATAAAAGGATATTCAATTGTTTGTCTCTGCTACCTGTTGATTATTACACGATGCTAAAATGTGACTTTATTTATACCTCATAACAGCAAAGGCATTAGGAAAGTTAATTATCCTTTTTTATTAGTTTTGTGTTTGCCTTCCATATTCATTTACACATAGCTACATAAAAACTAACTTTTAGCGCAACGATCCTTAATTGAATTTCTAATGTGAGCGCGAGTCCAGCAATATGGATTTTTTCGAAACGTTGGTAAGCGAGCCAGCAGGGGCAACAAAAGACGAGCATTACAACTTTCGATCAACTAAGGGATGCGATCTAGTGGCAGACTTAGCATTGAGTGAGGACTCAGAAGACGAAGAGAAGGAACCGCGGACGAGTTGCGCGAGCGATGTCAGAAACGGTTCGTCATCTGTTAAATATGAGAATCGATCAGAAATGGAATATAGGAATAGAGCGGTTAGTGGAGTTTTCGGTGAATCCCCTTCCGCATGCGTGACGAAAGTCGAGCAGTCAATAAGTAGGACGAGCGCAAAGCCCGCGATTGGTAGCTTAACCGGATTTACGTTTAGCAGTTTAAGTGAATCGAGCAGCAGTGATTCGAATGACACCGGTTATGATGGGAAGGACAATGAGAACGATCGTAAACTTGTACAAACACGGATATTACCGCCCCAGTCGAAACTGTCAGGACTCATAATTCACGAGGTTTTGATACTAAAGCCAAAATGCTCTGTAAGTCATTCTATGAACATAAGCATGATGAAAACCCGTATTCCTGCGAAACCGATGAAAGTCGAGGAACCGGAGCCTCTACCGGATCATTATACATTGCCGAACGCGAAGAAGTCCCGAGTGAGTTGTGTAACGAAGGAAGACATTGCGCAAAGGATGACCTTAGGTAGGATGCTGAAGCAGAAAGATCCCACGAATCAGGCATCGTATACAAGCAAACCCACAAGTGTGGACCGGATCAAGAAGTCGTTGAAGCGGAGTGCGTCAGAAATGGAGGGTCATACATCACCCGATTCGGGAATTGAGGTTTGCATTGACTATCCACGTAAGCAGACCAAGGAGGGGATAAAGCGACAACAGGACAAACCACAGCCGAAAAATTACAAAGTTAGATCGGAGAATGCAGGAGGCAGCGAAAAACATAAAGCAAGATATGAACAACCCAAAGATGATTTTCCTAGCAGGATATTGGCGCAACCGCCCAACAAAAAGTTCAAAACTACCGAGCATGAATCGAAAAAGAAAAATGATAAGCAATATATGCGACCTAGACAGCGTGACGAAGTAAAACATGTAGAAAAGCCGCGTGATGACTGTAGGACCAACATGGATACCATTACACGTAAAAGTCTTGATGAAAAGTTTGGAGCTCTATTCGGCGACGACTCGCACGACAACGGAGCTTTATATGCTGTAGCTAGGCTCAAAGGGGATACAAAAAATTCGAACGTTTCTCGCGACCTGCCTCTCTCCCGAGGAAAATGCTCGTCTGCATTGAAAAACAACATTTCGAAGCAGAACAAATCTCAGGATATGGTTCACCGTTCAAGGAATATTTCCACAGGAAGTACTAAAAGCGAGAAAGATGTTGCAGAACGGAGGAGATCGTCTTCGCTGGAATCTACAATTCAGAATAAATGTGCAGCTTTTAAAACTATCCACAAGGAGTACCTAACCCTATTCGCCTCGATTCAGAAGCGTGCAAAATTCATTATCACATTAGGTGATATGCTAGAGCGAAAAAAGAAAGCGGGAGATGAGAAGATGCAACTAGCTTTGAAAAAAGAAATATTAGCGTTAGGAGAAGAACTTAAATCGAAAAGTTTTCAGAATCAAAAGAAGCGGCTGCAGCATTTAAAAATGAAATTGACAAACTTGAAACATAGTATTAGGGAAAATAAGAAAAAAATGTGATTTTGTTATGGTATTATTTAATAAAATTTGTTTCTTTTATAAAAAGTAAATTTTTGAAATTTTCCTTAAGTTGAAGTTACTGAAGTTAAGGTTGACTCTATTATGCAGTCTAGTCTAGTAGATGTAGTAATCGGATTTCCAGCTCTTCGTGGTGTTCATGCTTTTCTTTGTACTTTTCTTTAATCATTGCTTGCAAAATGAGAATCAAAAAAGATCCCCTACTAAAATCATCCTCAGCATCATTCAAAAACATAACCATCATTTCGTTCCAAAAACGTCTTAACTGCTATTCGTGTGATAAGGAAGGACAAGAAATAGTGTTTCTTTAGTTGGTTGGAAATGCTATAATCTAATATAATCTAAAATATAATAATAATGCTGTAATCGATTGTTGGGATAATATCTTAATCGCATGTCGCGGTCCCTGAGACCTTTTGAAGATCTTTATCTGTTCTAGCTGTTCTGAGTGATATCTTTAATGATCGGAATGAAACTTAGTATTTTTAATTATCCTGGGAAGAGCCCAGTGCAATAATTCCTGATCCTTTTCAATGAACTCTCACCTCATAACACTCTTATATTTTCGTTTCGTTCGTAGGAACTGAAAGCTGTTTACGGTCGGAGAAAGGGACTCCTAGAAGCTGAATAGCTGATACATACAAAACACCTTGTCTGTCCGCAAGGAACCCAACATAGAACGGTTTGTCGCCTAAAGTCGGGTTAAATATTTTTTTCTTCACCAGTTCGTTAGTGAGGGCCCTGTTTCAGTCAGAGCGGAAGGGGTAGGAGTTACTGAGAACATTTTTCTGCTTACCTTTAATCAGTGGTCTAAGAATCCTTTCTACGTCATAAGAAAAACACGACCTTAATATGTTCTGTATGTGAATTGATGATATCATCACATCTACTACACATTCCGGAGAGAGTATGCCAATTCTATAGCATAGAATTTGTCTCAAAATTGAGCAGACATGAGACAATAAAAATTGTGTTCTCCCGTAAAGTAAAGCCTATTCTGGGTTGGCCCGCCATTGTTTACAATAACATTTATTGAATTGATTGTTGTAATCATTTCGAAATTTTTATTTAAATTTTGAGAAAGAATGAATTATCCTTTTTCGTTCTTTATTTCACATTATGCTCCGAATGAAAGAATGATTTGTGATGTCGGCAGAAGTTTTTTTGGAAAATAATGGACCGTGCGTATAATGACTCATTCGACGGTACCCACATTTACCAGAATAATAGTTAATAGTATAAGATTATGTATTCACATCGGTATTCAACTTTACTTTTCCTCCCTTTACCTAATTGCCTTGCACCAGAGCTAAGTTTGCATATAAACGATTTATTAAATTACTCTTATTTATTCTCATTAAAGAACTTAAAACTTAAAACAATTTAATTGCTACTCTCCTGGATTCCATTATTGTACTCGGGTAGAAAGGATCAACGATCCAGCCAACGTTTGCACAACATTTTACCTGTTGCGAATTGCTCCCCTTTAATTACCCTCTCACGAGTTTGCTACTAATTAAGGAAATATATAAAAGGATATTCAATTGTTTGTCTCTGCTACCTGTTGATTATTACACGATGCTAAAATGTGACTTTATTTATACCTCATAACAGAAAAGGCATTAGGAAAGTTAATTATCCTTTTTTATTAGTTTTGTGTTTGCCTTCCATATTCATTTACACATACCTGCATAAAAACTAACTTTTAGCGCAACGATCCTTAATTGTATTTCTAATGTGAGCGCGAGTCCAGCAATATGGATTTTTTCGAAACGTTGGTAAGCGAGCCAGCAGGGGCAACAAAAGACGAGCATTACAACTTTCGATCAACTAAGGGATGCGATCTAGTGGCAGACTTAGCATTGAGTGAGGACTCAGAAGACGAAGAGAAGGAACCGCGGACGAGTTGCGCGAGCGATGTCAGAAACGGTTCGTCATCTGTTAAGTATGAGAATCGATCAGAAATGGAATATAGGAATAGAGCGGTTAGTGGAGTTTTCGGTGAATCCCCTTCCGCATGCGTGACGAAAGTCGAGCAGTCAATAAGTAGGACGAGCGCAAAGCCCGCGATTGGTAGCTTAACCGGATTTACGTTTAGCAGTTTAAGTGAATCGAGCAGCAGTGATTCGAATGACACCGGTTATGATGGGAAGGACAATGAGAACGATCGTAAACTTGTACAAACACGGATATTACCGCCCCAGTCGAAACCGTCAGGACTCATAATTCACGAGGTTTTAATACTAAAGCCAAAATGCTCTGTAAGTCATTCTATGAACATAAGCATGATGAAAACCCGTATTCCTGCGAAACCGATGAAAGCCGAGGAACCGGAGCCTCTACCGGATCATTATACATTGCCGAACGCGAAGAAGTCCCGAGTGAGTTGTGTAACGAAGGAAGACATTGCGCAAAGGATGACCTTAGGTAGGATGCTGAAGCAGAAAGATCCCACGAATCAGGCATCGTATACAAGCAAACCCACAAGTGTGGACCGGATCAAGAAGTCGTTGAAGCGGAGTGCGTCAGAAATGGAGGGTCATACATCACCCGATTCGGGAATTGAGGTTTGCATTGACTATCCACGTAAGCAGACCAAGGAGGGGATAAAGCGAAAACAGGACAAACCACAGCCGAAAAATTACAAAGTTAGATCGGAGAATGCAGGAGGCAGCGAAAAACATAAAGCAAGATATGAACAACCCAAAGATGATTTTCCTAGCAGGATATTGGCGCAACCGCCCAACAAAAAGTTCAAAACTACCGAGCATGAATCGAAAAAGAAAAATGATAAGCAATATATGCGACCTAGACAGCGTGACGAAGTAAAACATGTAGAAAAGCCGCGTGATGACCGTAGGACCAACATGGATACCATTACACGTAAAAGGCTTGATGAAAAGTTTGGAGCTCTATTCGGCGACGACTCGCACGACAACGGAGCTTTATATGCTGTAGCTAGGCTCAAAGGGGATACAAAAAATTCGAACGTTTCTCGCGACCTGCCCCTCTCCCGAGGAAAATGCTCGTCTGCATTGAAAAACAACATTTCGAAGCAGAACAAATCTCAGGATATGGTTCACCGTTCAAGGAATATTTCCACAGGAAGTACTAAAAGCGAGAAAGATGTTGCAGAACGGAGGAGATCGTCTTCGCTGGAATCTACAATTCAGAATAAATGTGCAGTTTTTAAAACTATCCACAAGGAGTACCTAACCCTATTCGCCTCGATTCAGAAGCGTGCAAAATTCATTATCACATTAGGTGATATGCTAGAGCGAAAAAAGAAAGCGGGAGATGAGAAGATGCAACTAGCTTTGAAAAAAGAAATATTAGCGTTAGGAGAAGAACTTAAATCGAAAAGTTTTCAGAATCAAAAGAAGCGGCTGCAGCATTTAAAAATGAAATTGACAAACTTGAAACATAGTATTAGGGAAAATAAGAAAAAAATGTGATTTTGTTATGGTATTATTTAATAAAATTTGTTTCTTTTATAAAAAGTAAATTTTTGAAATTTTCCTTAAGTTGAAGTTACTGAAGTCAAGGTTGACTCTATTATGCAGTCTAGTCTAGTAGATGTAGTAATCGGATTTCCAGCTCTTCGTGGTGTTCATGCTTTTCTTTGTACTTTTCTTTAATCATTGCTTGCAAAATGAGAATCAAAAAAGATCCCCTACTAAAATCATCCTCAGCATCATTCAAAAACATAACCATCATTTCGTTCCAACAACGTCTTAACTGCTATTCGTGTGATAAGGAAGGACAAGAAATAGTGTTTCTTTAGTTGGTTGGAAATGCTATAATCTAATATAATCTAAAATATAATAATAATGCTGTAATCGATTGTTGGGATAATATCTTAATCGCATGTCGCGGTCCCTGAGACCTTTTGAAGATCTTTATCTGTTCTAGCTGTTCTGAGTGATATCTTTAATGATCGGAATGAAACTTAGTATTTTTAATTATCCTGGGAAGAGCCCAGTGCAATAATTCCTGATCCTTTTCAATGAACTCTCACCTCATAACACTCTTATATTTTCGTTTCGTTCGTAGGAACTGAAAGCTGTTTACGGTCGGAGAAAGGGACTCCTAGAAGCTGAATAGCTGATACATACAAAACACCTTGTCTGTCCGCAAGGAACCCAACATGGAACGGTTTGTCGCCTAAAGTCGGGTTAAATATTTTTTTCTTCACCAGTTCGTTAGTGAGGGCCCTGTTTCAGTCAGAGCGGAAGGGGTAGGAGTTACTGAGAACATTTTTCTGCTTACCTTTGATCAGTGGTCTAAGAATCCTTTCTACGTCATAAGAAAAACACGACCTTAATATGTTCTGTATGTGAATTGATGATATCATCACATCTACTACACATTCCGGAGAGAGTATGCCAATTCTATAGCATAGAATTTGTCTCAAAATTGAGCAGACATGAGACAATAAAAATTGTGTTCTCCCGTAAAGTAAAGCCTATTCTGGGTTGGCCCGCCATTGTTTACAATAACATTTATTGAATTGATTGTTGTAATCATTTCGAAATTTTTATTTAAATTTTGAGAAAGAATGAATTATCCTTTTTCGTTCTTTATTTCACATTATGCTCCGAATGAAAGAATGATTTGTGATGTCGGCAGAAGTTTTTTTGGAAAATAATGGACCGTGCGTATAATGACTCATTCGACGGTACCCACATTTACCAGAATAATAGTTAATAGTATAAGATTATGTATTCACATCGGTATTCAACTTTACTTTTCCTCCCTTTACCTAATTGCCTTGCACCAGAGCTAAGTTTGCATATAAACGATTTATTAAATTACTCTTATTTATTCTCATTAAAGAACTTAAAACTTAAAACAATTTAATTGCTACTCTCCTGGATTCCATTATTGTACTCGGGTAGAAAGGATCAACGATCCAGCCAACGTTTGCACAACATTTTACCTGTTGCGAATTGCTCCCCTTTAATTACCCTCTCACGAGTTTGCTACTAATTAAGGAAATATATAAAAGGATATTCAATTGTTTGTCTCTGCTACCTGTTGATTATTACACGATGCTAAAATGTGACTTTATTTATACCTCATAACAGAAAAGGCATTAGGAAAGTTAATTATCCTTTTTTATTAGTTTTGTGTTTGCCTTCCATATTCATTTACACATAGCTGCATAAAAACTAACTTTTAGCGCAACGATCCTTAATTGTATTTCTAATGTGAGCGCGAGTCCAGCAATATGGATTTTTTCGAAACGTTGGTAAGCGAGCCAGCAGGGGCAACAAAAGACGAGCATTACAACTTTCGATCAACTAAGGGATGCGATCTAGTGGCAGACTTAGCATTGAGTGAGGACTCAGAAGACGAAGAGAAGGAACCGCGGACGAGTTGCGCGAGCGATGTCAGAAACGGTTCGTCATCTGTTAAGTATGAGAATCGATCAGAAATGGAATATAGGAATAGAGCGGTTAGTGGAGTTTTCGGTGAATCCCCTTCCGCATGCGTGACGAAAGTCGAGCAGTCAATAAGTAGGACGAGCGCAAAGCCCGCGATTGGTAGCTTAACCGGATTTATGTTTAGCAGTTTAAGTGAATCGAGCAGCAGTGATTCGAATGACACCGGTTATGATGGGAAGGACAATGAGAACGATCGTAAACTTGTACAAACACGGATATTACCGCCCCAGTCGAAACCGTCAGGACTCATAATTCACGAGGTTTTGATACTAAAGCCAAAATGCTCTGTAAGTCATTCTATGAACATAAGCATGATGAAAACCCGTATTCCTGCGAAACCGATGAAAGCCGAGGAACCGGAGCCTCTACCGGATCATTATACATTGCCGAACGCGAAGAAGTCCCGAGTGAGTTGTGTAACGAAGGAAGACATTGCGCAAAGGATGACCTTAGGTAGGATGCTGAAGCAGAAAGATCCCACGAATCAGGCATCGTATACAAGCAAACCCACAAGTGTGGACCGGATCAAGAAGTCGTTGAAGCGGAGTGCGTCAGAAATGGAGGGTCATACATCACCCGATTCGGGAATTGAGGTTTGCATTGACTATCCACGTAAGCAGACCAAGGAGGGGATAAAGCGAAAACAGGACAAACCACAGCCGAAAAATTACAAAGTTAGATCGGAGAATGCAGGAGGCAGCGAAAAACATAAAGCAAGATATGAACAACCCAAAGATGATTTTCCTAGCAGGATATTGGCGCAACCGCCCAACAAAAAGTTCAAAACTACCGAGCATGAATCGAAAAAGAAAAATGATAAGCAATATATGCGACCTAGACAGCGTGACGAAGTAAAACATGTAGAAAAGCCGCGTGATGACCGTAGGACCAACATGGATACCATTACACGTAAAAGGCTTGATGAAAAGTTTGGAGCTCTATTCGGCGACGACTCGGACGACAACGGAGCTTTATATGCTGTAGCTAGGCTCAAAGGGGATACAAAAAATTCGAACGTTTCTCGCGACCTGCCTCTCTCCCGAGGAAAATGCTCGTCTGCATTGAAAAACAACATTTCGAAGCAGAACAAATCTCAGGATATGGTTCACCGTTCAAGGAATATTTCCACAGGAAGTACTAAAAGCGAGAAAGATGTTGCAGAACGGAGGAGATCGTCTTCGCTGGAATCTACAATTCAGAATAAATGTGCAGCTTTTAAAACTATCCACAAGGAGTACCTAACCCTATTCGCCTCGATTCAGAAGCGTGCAAAATTCATTATCACATTAGGTGATATGCTAGAGCGAAAAAAGAAAGCGGGAGATGAGAAGATGCAACTAGCTTTGAAAAAAGAAATATTAGCGTTAGGAGAAGAACTTAAATCGAAAAGTTTTCAGAATCAAAAGAAGCGGCTGCAGCATTTAAAAATGAAATTGACAAACTTGAAACATAGTATTAGGGAAAATAAGAAAAAAATGTGATTTTGTTATGGTATTATTTAATAAAATTTGTTTCTTTTATAAAAAGTAAATTTTTGAAATTTTCCTTAAGTTGAAGTTACTGAAGTTAAGGTTGACTCTATTATGCAGTCTAGTCTAGTAGATGTAGTAATCGGATTTCCAGCTCTTCGTGGTGTTCATGCTTTTCTTTGTACTTTTCTTTAATCATTGCTTGCAAAATGAGAATCAAAAAAGATCCCCTACTAAAATCATCCTCAGCATCATTCAAAAACATAACCATCATTTCGTTCCAACAACGTCTTAACTGCTATTCGTGTGATAAGGAAGGACAAGAAATAGTGTTTCTTTAGTTGGTTGGAAATGCTATAATCTAATATAATCTAAAATATAATAATAATGCTGTAATCGATTGTTGGGATAATATCTTAATCGCATGTCGCGGTCCCTGAGACCTTTTGAAGATCTTTATCTGTTCTAGCTGTTCTGAGTGATATCTTTAATGATCGGAATGAAACTTAGTATTTTTAATTATCCTGGGAAGAGCCGAGTGCAAAAATTCCTGATCCTTTTCAATGAATTCTCACCTCATAACACTCTTATATTTTCGTTCTGTTCGTAGAAACTCAAAGCTGTTTACGGTCGGAGAAAGGGACTCCTAGAAGCTGAATAGGATACACACAAAACACCTTCCCTGTCCGCAAGGAACCCAACATGGAACGATTTGTCGCCTAAAGTCGGGTTAAATATTTTTTTCTTCACCAGTTCGTTAGTGAGGACCCTGTTTCAGTCAGAGCGGAGGGGTTAGGAGTTACTGAGAACATTTTTCTGCTTACCTTTAATCAGTGGTCTAAGAATCCTTTCTACGTCATAAGAAAAACACGACCTTAATATGTTCTGTATGTGAATTGATGATATCATCACATCTACTACACATTCCGGAGAGAGTATGCCAATTCTCTTGCAATCAAGAGGATGCTTGTTTTCTCATTGTCAGCTCCCCGGACATAATATGCGGTCGGGGACAGGCTCCTTTCGAAAAGATTGCAAGGGCAACAAATGCTCCAGGATTTGGAATGGAAAATGATGATGTAATGAGTGGCCTAATCAATGCTTCGTTGGTGGTTAAGATTAAACTAAAAATATAAAAGATTTAAGTCACAAAAAGCATTTAAGGGTGAGCTTCTATATCTCGTGAAAGAGATTTCAAGAAATATTCAAATATTCAAATATTTAGAAATACATGTCAGTGTAGTTTTTTACAGCAATAATGTGGGTCTTACTTCGAAGGCGGGGTTATGGTACTTCCAAGGATTGTGAATAGTTGTAAAGAATATTTTGCGAATATGTAATACAGGCTTCGAGTCCTTTTTGCGTTATTTATTTGAAATAAATAAATATATGCTTTGTTTTGGATATGGATGGAATTTATGTTTTGAAATGAATACAACGAACTTTTTTTGAAACAGATTACTAGTCCAATGTATATGAATTTTATAGAGAACTATAATTGAGAACACAGTGCATATGTGAAGCCTGTCGTTAATATATATGTCAGTGGTGTAGAATCTAGCCTTGTATAGAATCTATGCTAGAACACGGACAACATAAGAATTGGACAATATAAAGATACGAGTTCAAACATTTAAAATACAGTGTCAGAATTTTCCGAGTTTCAGAAGCATTTAATTCTATTGTTTTATCTATCTTTCTATTTTAATAAATTAAGTGTACCGGAATACCCGAAGTGAGTGTTGATTGTTGTGAAAACTCCAACCCTTCCCAGCGCAGGAAAAGAAGTCGGGAATCTTCCCCGATCGGAACGCTCCTCAGGGACCAATTCAAGATGGCGCGAAGCGCTTCTAAATCATCCGAGTCAAACAGATTCCTGCCATTAGCTGACCTTGAGGGTAGCAGCGACATCGGTCAACAACCGAGCATGGAACAGCAAGCCAAGGTGAGAGTTCCCCCAATCACTTTCACTGATCTTCCCCGCGATACAATTGATGCCATCCTCAAAGAGCTTAAAATTGAAAATTTTTCAATTAAATTAATCTCCATTGGAAAACGCCTTTTTCTTCATACGTATGAAGATTACTCTACTATTGAAAAATATCTAAAGCCAAAAAAGTGAACTTTTTCACTTTCCAACGGCCAGATTTACGGCCATTAAAAGTAGCATCCCGACCCTTAACAAGGCTCCATGACATTCCTACGGAAGATTTAAGAAAAATCCTGAAAAGCGATCATGACGTCAATTCATTCGACATAAAAAAGTTCACTTCTAAGCTAGGAGGAAGTGAACAGATATATTACTTGCTCTATCTACAAAGAGGGACAAAAATGGCTGATCTGAGGAAAATTAAAACAATTCTTCACACAATTGTACGTTGGAGCTACTACTCTATCAAACGTAAAGGCCCGACGCAATGCCGAAATTGCCAAATGTATGGGCATGGCTCCCATGGCTCCCATTGTCATTTACCCACTAAATGTGCCATATGTAGCGGCCCTCATGAACACTCTAAGTGCACACTACGAAAAGAGGAGAGTAATAGAATAGTATGCTGCAATTGCAATGGTCCTCACTTTTCCAATGCTCCCGAATGCAAGAGCAGAACAGATTATATCGCGCTTAAAGAAAAGCTACAAATAAGGAGAAGCAACCCAAAATCTCATAGAAGCTTTGATACGTTTGCACTTTCGGAGAAAAATTTCCCAAGTCTGTCTACACTTAAATCTAAGACACAAACCTGTGTTGAAAATATTCCGAAATTGCCGGCAAACTTAGTGAGTACAACGAACGCAATTGGAAATAGACCTCAACCTCAACTCTCCTACAGTGCGGCGACCAAAAATACCCCAACACTGTCTGGTAAAACTTGTAATGAAGAACTTTTCTCGCCAGAAGATTTATTAAAGCTTTCTCAAGAACTGATCATAAACTTATCAAATTGTAAAAATAGACAAGATCAATTCGATGCAATTGTTAGCATTTCAATAAAGTTTCTATATGGCTGAAGAATTGAAAATTCTAATATGGAATGCGCAAAGCATTAAAAATAAGGTAATCGAATTATTTGATTTTATAACTAAAATTAAGGTTGATATTTGTATTCTAACGGAAACTTGGTTGAGGCCGCATGATAAGCTAAGTCATGCTAACTTCCACATATATCGATGTGATCGTAAAAATAAAATAGGTGGTGGAGTTGCAATTGCAATTACAAAATCAATTAGGCATTCTCCATTGCCCCCTTTTGAAGCGTCTGCCATTGAAAACATAGGGCTATTGTTAGAAGAATCTGAAATCAAACTATACGCAGTTTACTTTCCTGGTACAAAACTCACGAAGGATAAATTAACTATATTCAAAAACGATTTAAAAAGGTTTACACGTCAAAACCAAAAGTACTTGCTTTGTGGCGATCTTAACGCGCGTCATAGGCTTTGGAACTGTGTCCGAGCTAATAAAATAGGTCAATGTCTATATGAAATGTTGAGTGAAGGGAATATATTTATTCACTTCCCGACCGAACCCACATTCTATTCGCCTCGAGGTGCCGGATCTACCTTAGACATTATATTAGGCGATGATAGTATTGGCCCCTCCGATATTAGAGTATTACAAGCGCTATCATCGCCTCATTTACCAGTGCTTTTCACTCTAGATTCAAAGGGAGTTTATCACAACAAACCACATCAAGCCTTCCTCTTCAAAAAAGCTGACTGGAGAAAATTTCGAAGACATGTGAACGATAATATATCGATTTCGCAAAATACGCTTAATTCTCTGAACACAGCTCAAGCGGTCGATGAAAAAATCTCCGAATTTAAGCACACTATTTGGAGGGGTATAGAATGCAGTGTACCCAAATATAATGCCAAATATACAAGCTTCGCATTAGATCAGGAAGCGCTGCAACTTATCCGGACCCGAAATAACCTAAGAAGACAGTGGCAAAGATCTAGGGATCCGGCCTTGAAGGTAGGTGTGAACACACTCACTATAGCAATCCGGAAAAAAATTTCAAACCTACTGAATCAGTACTGGAATCAAATGCTCCAGAGCTTAGATTTCAACTCAAGGGGACTATGGCGATTAAATAAAATCTTCAAAAGCAAATCTCACAACCTCCCCTACCCACTTAAAGACGCAAGTGGCCAGCAGACTTACTCCTGTGAACTTAAAGCAGAAATTTTGGCTGATAAATTTCATTATTACTATAAAATATCAAACTATAGGCGCAATGTTATCATAGAAACGATGATAGATAACTCCGCGCAAAGTACAACTAACACATCTAACTTGCCCCCCGGCGCCTACATCAAGACCAGCGAAATAGTTAGGCAGCTTAAAAAAACTTAAAAATCGAACAGCTCCTGGGATCGATGGAATTCCTAACTATGTGATGAAAAATCTGCCAAAGAAAGGGATTGTGCTCACTTGCCTCTTATTCAATGCTTGCCTCAAACTATCTTATTTTCCACTCGCCTGGAAACAAGCTGTTGTAGTACCTCTGCTAAAGCCTGGGAAGGATCCACATGAGCCAGAAAGCTACAGGCCAATAAGCCTTTTGCCAGCCTTTGGTAAGCTATTCGAAAAGCTAATTCTTAAACGACTCACAGACTTCGTGGAACATGCCAACATACTTCCTGACTTTCAATTCGGTTTCAGGCACGGCTATTCAACGGAGCACCAGCTGTATCGCGTCTCAAAGGACATCAAGACAGCCCTAATAGGGAAGCAATCAGTTGGAATGGTCACCATCGACATTGAGAAAGCTTTCGATAGAGTCTGGCACGAAGGTTTGCTTTATAAACTCCAAGAGTACAAAACGTCAGAATACATACGTAAATTGATAGCTTCATACCTCAAAGACAGAACATTTAAGGTAAAGATCCGAGATATCACCTCTACTGTAAGATGCATCCCTGCTGGTGTGCCTCAAGGCTCATGTCTGAGCCCCATACTTTTCAATATCTACACCTACGATCTCCCTACAAGCGAGCACTGTCAAATAGCTGCCTTTGCGGACGATACCTGTTTTTACACTTCAGGAATTTACCCAAGTACAATAACTGCTAACTTGGAAAAAATGCTTGAAAAAGTTTATCAGTTCTTTAACAGGTGGAAAATAAGCATCAATATTGATAAAACCAAGGCAATATTTTTCACTAAAAAACGTAAATGTTCCTTGCTGCCTAACCGACCGATCAACTTTTTAGGACAAGCCATACCATGGTCAGAAAATCTGCAGTATCTTGGGCTTACTTTGGACAAGAAACTCATGTTCAAAGACCACATTGAACGAATAAGCATTAAAGCTTTTAATTCTGTAATTCAACTGTATCCACTACTCAATAGAAGGTCCCAACTGAACGTTAAGAATAAGATGATAATTTTAAAAATGGTAATTCAGCCTATCATATTATACGGAGCGCCCACTTGGAGTCAATGCGCAAAATATTTGATATCAAAGCTTCAAGTCACTCAAAACAGGTACTTAAAAATGGCGCTAAATAAGCCTTTCTATTTCTCTTCACGCAAATTACATGAACTTGCTAATATTAGTCCTATCAATAAACTCGCGCTCTCACGCAGAGATAATCTATTAGCTAAGGTAGAACACGCTTCAAACCCATACATTCAAGCACTCAGGATGTGACTTAATAGATTAACCTTAGAGATCATGCTTCCTCAACCAAGTATTCATAGTTATTACTAAGATTTAAATAGTATGTAAGTAGGTTTTAACATAGGTAGTAGTAGTTTAAGTTAGAGTTAAGTTTAAAAGAGGTTTTTGTTGTATTTTCCTCTACTATTATAAATATGTCATATGAATAAGTAACATTTGTGGTAAAAACAGAAATAATTATGTAGATGCAATGAATATCAAATTCAGAACTCTCACTGTAAGTATTAGCTTAGTCCTGTAAAATTTTTAGAAACAATAAAGAACTTATTAAATAATAAATAAATAAATACAGTGCGAATTTGGACTGTACCACCAAATGTGTAAAAGATTACAATTTTGGAAAAATGGAGTTTCTGATTCAAAATCGGCTAATTTCGAAGGAAGCCCAAGTAGGTCAATGGTTCAACATAAACGAATAAAGTCATCGAATTCTTGAAGAATTTCTGTATACGTAAGGAATGCAGGATACATTTCGCTCGAAACTTGTGTTACAGCGAGTTTTCCGTTTCGTTTGGACATTTCATAACAAATGCTGTTCGAACAAGTCAATGGGCAGCATCCTGTTTTTTGCTTCAGTCGAATCTAGACTTTTTGAATAACCTTCCCTTGTCTTTATCATGAATAATACATTCTGTTTTGATAGGGTGATAAATTAAATTTTTTATAATAATTATAGAGGTAATGGTTATAAAGGTTACTTTATTTATCCAAGCGTGTATTCAACAAACAGGCAATGGAGCGGATTAGATTGTTTGGATAACTTTGTGTACCTCTTAAGACAATTGACTACTTACAAGAAGGAAACCGTCTTATTTAAAGACCGTTTCGTCCGTAGTCATGAGTCAAGCATAGCATAGAAAATAAAGCATATGTTATATATTCTTTGACCATAATGATCTTAAAAGCTGGCTGCCTATCCAGGGAAACGAAACACTGCTTTAAAAATTAATGAGATGGCCTGTGTTATGTTACGGATGCAAGTTAAGGGGGGAAAATGCTAAACGACACCGAAAGTAGAGTGTTTCGCATGAATGAAAATTTTAGGAACCAAGACAGCTCTCGCAATACTTATGATATGTTGTACAAAGAGATCAACGACGAAAGATACAGCACAAAGTTGTACTAAATATTAGACAAGTAACAATACTCCTTCATTGAAAGCTGCAGTTGCAATAAGAACCCCAGTGGGCTCGCCACATTGAGGACTGTCGTGTTTTCAAAGAATGGAATTGAAGGAAAGGCCAACAGCGAGTAAGCAAACCTCGAAAGCACTGTTCGGATTCAATCGTTGAAGGTAGTACAAAGTGTCCTGCTTACATAAATTGAAGGGCGCTATCAAAAGATTGAGCAAAACCTAGGCGGGGGAGTTTGAACACCAAACCTCGAAATGGACTATTCTGAGCTTTAACGACGAAAGTAAAAAGATTGTCAAGTATCGGGCAAAATATGTTGTACAACTTACATTTGTAATCAGAGCTAATGTCTCATAATACTTAGTATTCTAGTATTGAAAACACGCCAAGTATCTACGAGGAGAAGTCAAAATTTTGACTGAATGATAGCGCAGGATGTTGAAAAAAACATGAAACTCTTTTTGCTTTTTTATATTTTCAACCTTTAGCCTGATGAGCTTGTAAGGTGAAAATAAAGGAAAGGCAAAACTAAATGCCTACAATTCTTGTAGTGCCAATCGTTGAAACTTGCCGATCGGTAAAGTTTTCCGTGCGTCCCTTTATTTAGTTTTATATACAAGCAACAGACACTCGTGGTCAGGCTTGGACAGTGGGATGAGTGCAACTACTAACTTCTAATCTGCCAATAATAGGACTTAGCTGGAATGCACGGGAGCATTTTTGAAAATAAACACTCCAATGGTCAATCTTGGACTTGTTTTATCTTGGATAGTCTCCTTCAAGCTTAATTCTCTCATTCAGCCCTATTCAATTCCCCTAAAGAATCGCATTAAGGGCCTGGTACAGAAATACCACACTACATACCAATAGATACCAAATAAATACCAAGCTCCCTATGATCCTTCAGGTCCGATTGGGACCCTGCATTTTTATGGAGGCAGAGATATCCAATCTTCCCTTAACTGGATAAATAGTGCTAGGCTCAGGTTTCATCTCCAGCGATAATCAGCGCTACAATGTGTTTTCTTTTCATCATAACTATCCAAACGCTGGACTGAACGTACGATATACTCTCGTTTTTTATTATTAATTTTCTTGATTATTCTCGTATCACATCTTTTTTAAGTCAAAGATGATCGGGTAGGACGTCCACAGTAGTTGTTTTGATATTCCCAACATCGTTACGACGTGGTTTTTCTGCAGATAAACTTATTTCATTAATTTTTGACCAGCTTAGTTAATAATTTCTGACGTGGTGCCTGTTTTGAACGGGGGGTAGACCGCGGCGCTAATACATAAAAGTTTTAATCAGGAAAGAGCTAGCTAGCGGGGAACATGATCTATTGTTTGGTGAAGAACTGATTGAAGATTGGTACAAATATATTCCATACAGGGTCAATTCCTTGGGACTTCAGTAGTTGAAGACCCTTTCTACGCGTCATAAATCACTTAATGAGAAAGTGTGTCATGTAATATTTTCCCAAACAATGCCCTCATTCCATCATTTTTTTTTAAATTAAAGTTGAATAGGGGAAATTGAAGGAAACACCTTAGTTTGATTTCCAGGCAAATAGAAGTTTGATAAAGCTAAGTTTGGTTTCCAGACGAATAGAAGTGTAGTTATGGGTACACTTTAGCTCCAAAAGAGTAAAAGGGTAGTTATGGAGACTGTTGTACTGTTCGGAAAGGACATTTTTCATAAGTCAATAACTTTTTGCGTGATAATTGAACGAAAATGACTCTCCGAACTGCGTTTCAAACTGGTCGTTAAAGGCCTGAATTTGTGAGACCTATACCTAATTATAGTTCATACCTCATTTGGACTAAAACCCATCCTGTGATATGAACGGGTATGAACAGATATGAACGGATTATAGAACATGTCAATTGTAGTCAAACCCGTCTTTAGATATCGCTGTTCACTTGAAACCAGTTCGTTAGGCAGGACTCATGTCGTTTCCATTTTAAGACCGATGTAATTAAGCGAAGGATACCCGGGTCTTTGAGTTTGCAACATTGCTTGCTTCGAGGATTGTATCAAGGATAACTTGATCTTGCACGAATGTAAAGGAGCTCCTTTTTTAGCAACACGCTTCCAAGAAAACAAAATCTTACAGAGTTGGTCGCCCACTAAAATCTGTCGAAAACGACATACAGTTTTAACAAAGGTTTTTATTTTTGAGAAAGGTTTTAACCTTTCACATTCCATCAAGATATCATTAAATGATTGATTTTCGCAAAGAATAATTAGTGAACTATTGCACGATTTTTCAATAATTATTATCCTAATCACGGAGACAGACAGGAGGATAGATCTGCTAGACTGGAGATTGTCAGATACACCTTGTCTGTAGTCACAAATACCTTGTCTAGTAGCATCGGAAGATGACTTTTGAAATTGACTGTATCTCATTAGTTTATTCCAACGTAAGAAATGTGAGGCGGTGAGTTTTGAGGTAAGGTGAGTTTTCAACCTAGGAATGTATTACAAGTTGATAAAAACATGTGACCATCTAGGGTGCCCTTAATACTATGTCAACATTTTTGACGGGTATCATGACCAGTCTAATTTTGAGAGCAGCATCACTTCTTCATCTTCATGGATACCAGATCAGATCTACAGCCGAATCTGTATCTGCTCACCAGTTGCATAGATAGTAGAGAATCGTACTTGCAAGAGTTCAAAAAAGGAACTTGAAGGACTTAACATTTGATACTTTGAGTAAAACGACAAAAAGGATTAGCAATCAAGTGCTGGCCTTTAATCAGTCTAAATAAGATAAAAATGAACTCAAGGGAGGACCACTAGCAACTGGGAAAAGATAGTTAAGCGAAACCAAGTGGAAGGCCAAAAACTCGGCTTGGAATGACTTGAATAGCAGCTTTGACCTCATTCAATGCAAATAATTGATCGTGCTCGTTATTTTTTATTATACAGAGGATCACAGAATTTTGTCAAATGAAACTTACAAAAAACTGAGCTATGTGGGAGCTAACACTAAGTTTATCCTAGCCATCATAACTTGAGGAATTTTTCTCAAAATTGAGCAGACATGAGACAATAAAAATTGTGTTCTCCCGTAAAGTAAAGCCTATTCTGGGTTGGCCCGCCATTGTTTACAATAACATTTATTGAATTGATTGTTGTAATCATTTCGAAATTTTTATTTAAATTTTGAGAAAGAATGAATTATCCTTTTTCGTTCTTTATTTCACATTATGCTCCGAATGAAAGAATGATTTGTGATGTCGGCAGAAGTTTTTTGGAAAATAATGGACCGTGCGTATAATGACTCATTCGACGGTACCCACATTTACCAGAATAATAGTTAATAGTATAAGATTATGTATTCACATCGGTATTCAACTTTACTTTTCCTCCCTTTACCTAATTGCCTTGCACCAGAGCTAAGTTTGCATATAAACGATTTATTAAATTACTCTTGTTTATTCTCATTAAAGAACTTAAAACAATTTAATTGCTACTCTCCTGGATTCCATTATTGTACTCGGGTAGAAAGGATCAACGATCCAGCCAACGTTTGCACAACATTTTACCTGTTGCGAATTGCTCCCCTTTAATTACCCTCTCACGAGTTTGCTACTAATTAAGGAAATATATAAAAGGATATTCAATTGTTTGTCTCTGCTACCTGTTGATTATTACACGATGCTAAAATGTGACTTTATTTATACCTCATAACAGCAAAGGCATTAGGAAAGTTAATTATCCTTTTTTATTAGTTTTGTGTTTGCCTTCCATATTCATTTACACATAGCTGCATAAAAACTAACTTTTAGCGCAACGATCCTTAATTGAATTTCTAATGTGAGCGCGAGTCCAGCAATATGGATTTTTTCGAAACGTTGGTAAGCGAGCCAGCAGGGGCAACAAAAGACGAGCATTACAACTTTCGATCAACTAAGGGATGCGATCTAGTGGCAGACTTAGCATTGAGTGAGGACTCAGAAGACGAAGAGAAGGAACCGCGGACGAGTTGCGCGAGCGATGTCAGAAACGGTTCGTCATCTGTTAAGTATGAGAATCGATCAGAAATGGAATATAGGAATAGAGCGGTTAGTGGAGTTTTCGGTGAATCCCCTTCCGCATGCGTGACGAAAGTCGAGCAGTCAATAAGTAGGACGAGCGCAAAGCCCGCGATTGGTAGCTTAACCGGATTTACGTTTAGCAGTTTAAGTGAATCGAGCAGCAGTGATTCGAATGACACCGGTTATGATGGGAAGGACAATGAGAACGATCGTAAACTTGTACAAACACGGATATTACCGCCCCAGTCGAAACCGTCAGGACTCATAATTCACGAGGTTTTGATACTAAAGCCAAAATGCTCTGTAAGTCATTCTATGAACATAAGCATGATGAAAACCCGTATTCCTGCGAAACCGATGAAAGCCGAGGAACCGGAGCCTCTACCGGATCATTATACATTGCCGAACGCGAAGAAGTCCCGAGTGAGTTGTGTAACGAAGGAAGACATTGCGCAAAGGATGACCTTAGGTAGGATGCTGAAGCAGAAAGATCCCACGAATCAGGCATCGTATACAAGCAAACCCACAAGTGTGGACCGGATCAAGAAGTCGTTGAAGCGGAGTGCGTCAGAAATGGAGGGTCATACATCACCCGATTCGGGAATTGAGGTTTGCATTGACTATCCACGTAAGCAGGCCAAGGAGGGGATAAAGCGACAACAGGACAAACCACAGCCGAAAAATTACAAAGTTAGATCGGAGAATGCAGGAGGCAGCGAAAAACATAAAGCAAGATATGAACAGCCCAAAGATGATTTTCCTAGCAGGATATTGGCGCAACCGCCCAACAAAAAGTTCAAAACTACCGAGCATGAATCGAAAAAGAAAAATGATAAGCAATATATGCGACCTAGACAGCGTGACGAAGTAAAACATGTAGAAAAGCCGCGTGATGACCGTAGGACCAACATGGATACCATTACACGTAAAAGGCTTGATGAAAAGTTTGAAGCTCTATTCGAAAAAATGCGAACGTTTCTCGCGACCTGCCCCTCTCCCGAGGAAAATGCTCATCTGAATTGAAAAACAACATTTCGAAGCAGAACAAATCTCAGGATATGGTTCACCGTTCAAGGATTATTTCCACAGGAAGTACTAAAAGCGAGAAAGATGTTGCAGAACGGAGGAGATCGTCTTCGAAAAGAAGCGGCTACAGCATTTAGAAATGAAATTGACAAACTTGAAAAATAGTATTAGGGAAAATAAGAAAAAAATGTGATTTTGTTATGGTATTATTTAATAAAATTTGTTTCTTTTATAAAAAGTAAATTTTTGAAATTTTCCTTAAGTTGAAGTTACTGAAGTTAAGGTTGACTCTATTATGCAGTCTAGTCTAGTAGATGTAGTAATCGGATTTCCAGCTCTTCGTGGTGTTCATGCTTTTCTTTGTACTTTT
The DNA here is from genome assembly GCA_954870665.1 of Stratiomys singularior. NCBI lineage: Eukaryota > Metazoa > Arthropoda > Insecta > Diptera > Stratiomyidae > Stratiomys > Stratiomys singularior. Next base: position 21,360,658 of record OX940881.1, on the reverse strand, counting down.
CTTTAATCATTGCTTGAAAAATGAGAATCAAAAAAGATCCCCTACTAAAATCATCCTCAGCATCATTCAAAAACATAACCATCATTTCGTTCCAACAACGTCTTAACTGCTATTCGTGTGATAAGGAAGGACAAGAAATAGTGTTTCTTTAGTTGGTTGGAAATGCTATAATCTAATATAATCTAAAATATAATAATAATGCTGTAATCGATTGTTGGGATAATATCTTAATCGCATGTCGCGGTCCCTGAGACCTTTTGAAGATCTTTATCTGTTCTAGCTGTTCTGAGTGATATCTTTAATGATCGGAATGAAACTTAGTATTTTTAATTATCCTGGGAAGAGCCCAGTGCAATAATTCCTGATCCTTTTCAATGAACTCTCACCTCATAACACTCTTATATTTTCGTTTCGTTCGTAGGAACTGAAAGCTGTTTACGGTCGGAGAAAGGGACTCCTAGAAGCTGAATAGCTGATACATACAAAACACCTTGTCTGTCCGCAAGGAACCCAACATGGAACGGTTTGTCGCCTAAAGTCGGGTTAAATATTTTTTTCTTCACCAGTTCGTTAGTGAGGGCCCTGTTTCAGTCAGAGCGGAAGGGGTAGGAGTTACTGAGAACATTTTTCTGCTTACCTTTGATCAGTGGTCTAAGAATCCTTTCTACGTCATAAGAAAAACACGACCTTAATATGTTCTGTATGTGAATTGATGATATCATCACATCTACTACACATTCCGGAGAGAGTATGCCAATTCTATAGCATAGAATTTGTCTCAAAATTGAGCAGACATGAGACAATAAAAATTGTGTTCTCCCGTAAAGTAAAGCCTATTCTGGGTTGGCCCGCCATTGTTTACAATAACATTTATTGAATTGATTGTTGTAATCATTTCGAAATTTTTATTTAAATTTTGAGAAAGAATGAATTATCCTTTTTCGTTCTTTATTTCACATTATGCTCCGAATGAAAGAATGATTTGTGATGTCGGCAGAAGTTTTTTTGGAAAATAATGGACCGTGCGTATAATGACTCATTCGACGGTACCCACATTTACCAGAATAATAGTTAATAGTATAAGATTATGTATTCACATCGGTATTCAACTTTACTTTTCCTCCCTTTACCTAATTGCCTTGCACCAGAGCTAAGTTTGCATATAAACGATTTATTAAATTACTCTTATTTATTCTCATTAAAGAACTTAAAACTTAAAACAATTTAATTGTTTGTTTCATTTACACATAGCTGCATAAAAACTAACTTTTAGCGCAACGATCCTTAATTGTATTTCTAATGTGAGCGCGAGTCCAGCAATATGGATTTTTTCGAAACGTTGGTAAGCGAGCCAGCAGGGGCAACAAAAGACGAGCATTACAACTTTCGATCAACTAAGGGATGCGATCTAGTGGCAGACTTAGCATTGAGTGAGGACTCAGAAGACGAAGAGAAGGAACCGCGGACGAGTTGCGCGAGCGATGTCAGAAACGGTTCGTCATCTGTTAAGTATGAGAATCGATCAGAAATGGAATATAGGAATAGAGCGGTTAGTGGAGTTTTCGGTGAATCCCCTTCCGCATGCGTGACGAAAGTCGAGCAGTCAATAAGTAGGACGAGCGCAAAGCCCGCGATTGGTAGCTTAACCGGATTTACGTTTAGCAGTTTAAGTGAATCGAGCAGCAGTGATTCGAATGACACCGGTTATGATGGGAAGGACAATGAGAACGATCGTAAACTTGTACAAACACGGATATTACCGCCCCAGTCGAAACCGTCAGGACTCATAATTCACGAGGTTTTGATACTAAAGCCAAAATGCTCTGTAAGTCATTCTATGAACATAAGCATGATGAAAACCCGTATTCCTGCGAAACCGATGAAAGCCGAGGAACCGGAGCCTCTACCGGATCATTATACATTGCCGAACGCGAAGAAGTCCCGAGTGAGTTGTGTAACTAAGGAAGACATTGCGCAAAGGATGACCTTAGGTAGGATGCTGAAGCAGAAAGATCCCACGAATCAGGCATCGTATACAAGCAAACCCACAAGTGTGGACCGGATCAAGAAGTCGTTGAAGCGGAGTGCGTCAGAAATGGAGGGCCATACATCACCCGATTCGGGAATTGAGGTTTGCATTGACTATCCACGTAAGCAGACCAAGGAGGGGATAAAGCGAAAACAGGACAAACCACAGCCGAAAAATTACAAAGTTAGATCGGAGAATGCAGGAGGCAGCGAAAAACATAAAGCAAGATATGAACAGCCCAAAGATGATTTTCCTAGCAGGATATTGGCGCAACCGCCCAACAAAAAGTTCAAAACTACCGAGCATGAATCGAAAAAGAAAAATGATAAGCAATATATGCGACCTAGACAGCGTGACGAAGTAAAACATGTAGAAAAGCCGCGTGATGACCGTAGGACCAACATGGATACCATTACACGTAAAAGGCTTGATGAAAAGTTTGGAGCTCTATTCGGCGACGACTCGGACGACAACGGAGCTTTATATGCTGTAGCTAGGCTCAAAGGGGATACAAAAAATTCGAACGTTTCTCGCGACCTGCCTCTCTCCCGAGGAAAATGCTCGTCTGCATTGAAAAACAACATTTCGAAGCAGAACAAATCTCAGGATATGGTTCACCGTTCAAGGAATATTTCCACAGGAAGTACTAAAAGCGAGAAAGATGTTGCAGAACGGAGGAGATCGTCTTCGCTGGAATCTACAATTCAGAATAAATGTGCAGCTTTTAAAACTATCCACAAGGAGTACCTAACCCTATTCGCCTCGATTCAGAAGCGTGCAAAATTCATTATCACATTAGGTGATATGCTAGAGCGAAAAAAGAAAGCGGGAGATGAGAAGATGCAACTAGCTTTGAAAAAAGAAATATTAGCGTTAGGAGAAGAACTTAAATCGAAAAGTTTTCAGAATCAAAAGAAGCGGCTGCAGCATTTAAAAATGAAATTGACAAACTTGAAACATAGTATTAGGGAAAATAAGAAAAAAATGTGATTTTGTTATGGTATTATTTAATAAAATTTGTTTCTTTTATAAAAAGTAAATTTTTGAAATTTTCCTTAAGTTGAAGTTACTGAAGTTAAGGTTGACTCTATTATGCAGTCTAGTCTAGTAGATGTAGTAATCGGATTTCCAGCTCTTCGTGGTGTTCATGCTTTTCTTTGTACTTTTCTTTAATCATTGCTTGCAAAATGAGAATCAAAAAAGATCCCCTACTAAAATCATCCTCAGCATCATTCAAAAACATAACCATCATTTCGTTCCAACAACGTCTTAACTGCTATTCGTGTGATAAGGAAGGACAAGAAATAGTGTTTCTTTAGTTGGTTGGAAATGCTATAATCTAATATAATCTAAAATATAATAATAATGCTGTAATCGATTGTTGGGATAATATCTTAATCGCATGTCGCGGTCCCTGAGACCTTTTGAAGATCTTTATCTGTTCTAGCTGTTCTGAGTGATATCTTTAATGATCGGAATGAAACTTAGTATTTTTAATTATCCTGGGAAGAGCCCAGTGCAATAATTCCTGATCCTTTTCAATGAACTCTCACCTCATAACACTCTTATATTTTCGTTTCGTTCGTAGGAACTGAAAGCTGTTTACGGTCGGAGAAAGGGACTCCTAGAAGCTGAATAGCTGATACATACAAAACACCTTGTCTGTCCGCAAGGAACCCAACATGGAACGGTTTGTCGCCTAAAGTCGGGTTAAATATTTTTTTCTTCACCAGTTCGTTAGTGAGGGCCCTGTTTCAGTCAGAGCGGAGGGGGTAGGAGTTACTGAGAACATTTTTCTGCTTACCTTTAATCAGTGGTCTAAGAATCCTTTCTACGTCATAAGAAAAACACGACCTTAATATGTTCTGTATGTGAATTGATGATATCATCACATCTACTACACATTCCGGAGAGAGTATGCCAATTCTCTTGCAATCAAGAGGATGCTTGTTTTCTCATTGTCAGCTCCCCGGACATAATATGCGGTCGGGGACAGGCTCCTTTCGAAAAGATTGCAAGGGCAACAAATGCTCCAGGATTTGGAATGGAAAATGATGATGTAATGAGTGGCCAAATCAATGCTTCGTTGGTGGTTAAGATTAAACTAAAAATATAAAAGATTTAAGTCACAAAAAGCATTTAAGGGTGAGCTTCTATATCTCGTGAAAGAGATTTCAAGAAATATTCAAATATTCAAATATTTAGAAATACATGTCAGTGTAGTTTTTTACAGCAATAATGTGGGTCTTACTTCGAAGGCGGGGTTATGGTACTTCCAAGGATTGTGAATAGTTGTAAAGAATATTTTGCGAATATGTAATACAGGCTTCGAGTCCTTTTTGCGTTATTTATTTGAAATAAATAAATATATGCTTTGTTTTGGATATGGATGGAATTTATGTTTTGAAATGAATACAACGAACTTTTTTTGAAACAGATTACTAGTCCAATGTATATGAATTTTATAGAGAACTATAATTGAGAACACAGTGCATATGTGAAGCCTGTCGTTAATGTATATGTCAGTGGTGTAGAATCTAGCCTTGTATAGAATCTATGCTAGAACACGGACAACATAAGAATTGGACAATATAAAGATACGAGTTCAAACATTTAAAATACAGTGTCAGAATTTTCCGAGTTTCAGAAGCATTTAATTCTATTGTTTTATCTATCTTTCTATTTTAATAAATTAAGTGTACCGGAATACCCGAAGTGAGTGTTGATTGTTGTGAAAACTCCAACCCTTCCCAGCGCAGGAAAAGAAGTCGGGAATCTTCCCCGATCGGAACGCTCCTCAGGGACCAATTCAAGATGGCGCGAAGCGCTTCTAAATCATCCGAGTCAAACAGATTCCTGCCATTAGCTGACCTTGAGGGTAGCAGCGACATCGGTCAACAACCGAGCATGGAACAGCAAGCCAAGGTGAGAGTTCCCCCAATCACTTTCACTGATCTTCCCCGCGATACAATTGATGCCATCCTCAAAGAGCTTAAAATTGAAAATTTTTCAATTAAATTAATCTCCATTGGAAAACGCCTTTTTCTTCATACGTATGAAGATTACTCTACTATTGAAAAATATCTAAAGCCAAAAAAGTGAAATTTCCATTAGTTTATTCCAACGTAAGAAATGTGAGGCGGTGAGTTTTGAGGTGAGGTGAGTTTTTAACCTAGGAATGTATTACAAGTTGATAAAAACATATGACCACCTAGGGTGCCCTTAATACTACGTCAACATTTTTGACGGGTATCATGACCAGTCTAATTTTAAGAGCAGCATCACTTCTTCATCTTCATGGATACCAGATCAGATCTACAGCCGAATCTGTATCTGCTCACCAGTTGCATAGATAGTAGAGAATCGTACTTGCAAGAGTTCAAAAAAGGAACTTGAAGGACTTAACATTTGATACTTTGAGTAAAACGACAAAAAGGATTAGCAATCAAGTGCTGGCCTTTAATCAGTCTAAATAAGATAAAAATGAACTCAAGGGAGGACCACTAGCAACTGGGAAAAGATAGTTAAGCGAAACCAAGTGGAAGGCCAAAAACTCGGCTTGGAATGACTTGAATAGCAGCTTTGACCTCATTCAATGCAAATAATTGATCGTGCTCGTTATTTTTTATTATACAGAGGATCACAGAATTTTGTCAAATGAAACTTACAAAAAACTGAGCTATGTGGGAGCTAACACTAAGTTTATCCTAGCCATCATAACTTGAGGAATTTTTCTCAAAATTGAGCAGACATGAGACAATAAAAATTGTGTTCTCCCGTAAAGTAAAGCCTATTCTGGGTTGGCCCGCCATTGTTTACAATAACATTTATTGAATTGATTGTTGTAATCATTTCGAAATTTTTATTTAAATTTTGAGAAAGAATGAATTATCCTTTTTCGTTCTTTATTTCACATTATGCTCCGAATGAAAGAATGATTTGTGATGTCGGCAGAAGTTTTTTGGAAAATAATGGACCGTGCGTATAATGACTCATTCGACGGTACCCACATTTACCAGAATAATAGTTAATAGTATAAGATTATGTATTCACATCGGTATTCAACTTTACTTTTCCTCCCTTTACCTAATTGCCTTGCACCAGAGCTAAGTTTGCATATAAACGATTTATTAAATTACTCTTGTTTATTCTCATTAAAGAACTTAAAACTTAAAACAATTTAATTGCTACTCTCCTGGATTCCATTATTGTACTCGGGTAGAAAGGATCAACGATCCAGCCAACGTTTGCACAACATTTTACCTGTTGCGAATTGCTCCCCTTTAATTACCCTCTCACGAGTTTGCTACTAATTAAGGAAATATATAAAAGGATATTCAATTGTTTGTCTCTGCTACCTGTTGATTATTACACGATGCTAAAATGTGACTTTATTTATACCTCATAACAGAAAAGGCATTAGGAAAGTTAATTATCCTTTTTTATTAGTTTTGTGTTTGCCTTCCATATTCATTTACACATAGCTGCATAAAAACTAACTTTTAGCGCAACGACCCTTAATTGAATTTCTAATGTGAGCGCGAGTCCAGCAATATGGATTTTTTCGAAACGTTGGTAAGCGAGCCAGCAGGGGCAACAAAAGACGAGCATTACAACTTTCGATCAACTAAGGGATGCGATCTAGTGGCAGACTTAGCATTGAGTGAGGACTCAGAAGACGAAGAGAAGGAACCGCGGACGAGTTGCGCGAGCGATGTCAGAAACGGTTCGTCATCTGTTAAGTATGAGAATCGATCAGAAATGGAATATAGGAATAGAGCGGTTAGTGGAGTTTTCGGTGAATCCCCTTCCGCATGCGTGACGAAAGTCGAGCAGTCAATAAGTAGGACGAGCGCAAAGCCCGCGATTGGTAGCTTAACCGGATTTACGTTTAGCAGTTTAAGTGAATCGAGCAGCAGTGATTCGAATGACACCGGTTATGATGGGAAGGACAATGAGAACGATCGTAAACTTGTACAAACACGGATATTACCGCCCCAGTCGAAACCGTCAGGACTCATAATTCACGAGGTTTTGATACTAAAGCCAAAATGCTCTGTAAGTCATTCTATGAACATAAGCATGATGAAAACCCGTATTCCTGCGAAACCGATGAAAGCCGAGGAACCGGAGCCTCTACCGGATCATTATACATTGCCGAACGCGAAGAAGTCCCGAGTGAGTTGTGTAACTAAGGAAGACATTGCGCAAAGGATGACCTTAGGTAGGATGCTGAAGCAGAAAGATCCCACGAATCAGGCATCGTATACAAGCAAACCCACAAGTGTGGACCGGATCAAGAAGTCGTTGAAGCGGAGTGCGTCAGAAATGGAGGGTCATACATCACCCGATTCGGGAATTGAGGTTTGCATTGACTATCCACGTAAGCAGACCAAGGAGGGGATAAAGCGAAAACAGGACAAACCACAGCCGAAAAATTACAAAGTTAGATCGGAGAATGCAGGAGGCAGCGAAAAACATAAAGCAAGATATGAACAACCCATAGATGATTTTCCTAGCAGGATATTGGCGCAACCGCCCAACAAAAAGTTCAAAACTACCGAACATGAATCGAAAAAGAAAAATGATAAGCAATATATGCGACCTAGACAGCGTGACGAAGTAAAACATGTAGAAAAGCCGCGTGATGACCGTAGGACCAACATGGATACCATTACACGTAAAAGGCTTGATGAAAAGTTTGAAGCTCTATTCGAAAAAATGCGAACGTTTCTCGCGACCTGCCCCTCTCCCGAGGAAAATGCTCATCTGCATTGAAAAACAACATTTCGAAGCAGAACAAATCTCAGGATATGGTTCACCGTTCAAGGATTATTTCCACAGGAAGTACTAAAAGCGAGAAAGATGTTGCAGAACGGAGGAGATCGTCTTCAAAAGGAACCGGCTACAGCATTTAGAAATGAAATTGACAAACTTGAAAAATAGTATTAGGGAAAATAAGAAAAAAATGTGATTTTGTTATGGTATTATTTAATAAAATTTGTTTCTTTTAAAAAAATAATTTTTTGAAATTTTCCTTAAGTTGAAGTTACTGAAGTTAAGGTTGACTCTATTACGCAGTCTAGTCTAGTAGATGTAGTAATCGGATTTCGCAAAGAATAATTAGTGAACTATTGCTTAATTTTTCAATAATTATTATCCTAATTACGGAAAACCCCGTAACCATGATTGACAGGGTCCGGCTGCATGTTATTGATGTTACTCTAATCACGGAGACAGGAGGATGGATCTGCTAGACTGGAGATTGTCAGATACACCTTGTCTGTAGTCACAAATATCTTGTCTAGTAGCATCGGAAGATTACTTTTGAAATTGACTGTATCTCATTAGTTTATTCCAACGTAAGAAATGTGGGGCGGTGAGTTTTGAGGTGAGGTGAGTTTTCAACCTAGGAATGTATTACAAGTTGATAAAAACATATGACCATCTAGGGTGCCCTTAATACTACGTCAACATTTTTGACGGGTATCATGAGCAGTCTAATTTTAAGAGCAGCATCACTTCTTCATCTTCATGGATACCAGATCAGATCTACAGCCGAATCTGTATCTGCTCACCAGTTGCATAGATAGTAGAGAATCGTACTTGCAAGAGTTCAAAAAAGTAACTTGAAGGACTTAACATTTGATACTTTGAGTAAAACGACAAAAAGGACTAGCAATCAAGTGCTGACCTTTAATCAGTCTAAATAAGATAAAAATGAACTCAAGGGAGGACCACTAGCAACTGGGAAAAGATAGTTAAGCGAAACCAAGTGGAAGGCCAAAAACTCGGCTTGGAATGACTTGAATAGCAGCTTTGACCTCATTCTAATGAAACGGACTACACCGGTTAAGTTATTTAAACGGACCTGAAATGGTAAGCCGAGGCAAGGAATAAAGAATGGTTCAAAATTTTTTACTTGACTGTTTGAGTCCAAGTCACATGCGCTTCCACTGGAATCAACACAACTGGAACTCGTGGCGAAGATAAATTAAGACGTTCTCCTTAATTTCCATAGAATGAGCAGATGGATGATCTGCTGGAACTAAACATTACGAGAGAAGAGGGTAGTGACCTAGAAGCAAAAGTGGAAATAAGAATCATTAATTGCAAATAATTTTATTTTGATTTATCTTTAATATTTATTATTTTACATTAAAGCAAATAATTGATCGTGCTCGTTATTTTTTATTATACAGAGGATCACAGAATTTTGTCAAATTAAACTTACGAAAAACTGAGCTAAGTGGGAGCTAACACTAAGTTTATCCTAGCCATCATAACTTGAGGAATTTGTCTCAAAATTGAGCAGACATGAGACAAGAAAAATTGTGTTCTCCCGTAAAGTAAAGCCTATTCTGGGTTGGCCCGCCATTGTTTACAATAACATTTATTGAATTGATTGTTGTAATCATTTCGAAATTTTTATTTAAATTTTGAGAAAGAATGAATTATCCTTTTTCGTTCTTTATTTCACATTATGCTCCGAATGAAAGAATGATTTGTGATGTCGGCAGAAGTTTTTTTTGGAAAATAATGGACCGTGCGTATAATGACTCATTCGACAGTACCCACATTTACCAGAATAATAGTTAATAGTATAAGATTATGTATTCACATCGGTATTCAACTTTACTTTTCCTCCCTTTACCTAATTGCCTTGCACCAGAGCTAAGTTTGCATATAAACGATTTATGAAATTATTCTTATTTATTCTCATTAAAGAACTTAAAACTTAAAACAATTTAATTGCTACTCTCCTGGATTCCATTATTGTACTCAGGTAGAAAGGATCAACGATCCAGCCAACGTTTGCACAACATTTTACCTGTTGCGAATTGCTCCCCTTTAATTACCCTCTCACGAGTTTGCTACTAATTAAGGAAATATATAAAAGGATATTCAATTGTTTGTCTCTGCTACCTGTTGATTATTACACGATGCTAAAATGTGACTTTATTTATACCTCATAACAGAAAAGGCATTAGGAAAGTTAATTATCCTTTTTTATTAGTTTTGTGTTTGCCTTCCATATTCATTTACACATAGCTGCATAAAAACTAACTTTTAGCGCAACGATCCTTAATTGAATTTCTAATGTGAGCGCGAGTCCAGCAATATGGATTTTTTCGAAACGTTGGTAAGCGAGCCAGCAGGGGCAACAAAAGACGAGCATTACAACTTTCGATCAACTAAGGGATGCGATCTAGTGGCAGAATTAGCATTGAGTGAGGACTCAGAAGACGAAGAGAAGGAACCGCGGACGAGTTGCGCGAGCGATGTCAGAAACGGTTCGTCATCTGTTAAGTATGAGAATCGATCAGAAATGGAATATAGGAATAGAGCGGTTAGTGGAGTTTTCGGTGAATCCCCTTCCGCATGCGTGACGAAAGTCGAGCAGTCAATAAGTAGGACGAGCGCAAAGCCCGCGATTGGGAAGGACAATGAGAACGATCGTAAACTTGTACAAACACGGATATTACCGCCCCAGTCGAAACCGTCAGGACTCATAATTCACGAGGTTTTGATACTAAAGCCAAAATGCTCTGTAAGTCATTCTATGAACATAAGCATGATGAAAACCCGTATTCCTGCGAAACCGATGAAAGCCGAGGAACCGGAGCCTCTACCGGATCATTATACATTGCCGAACGCGAAGAAGTCCCGAGTGAGTTGTGTAACGAAGGAAGACATTGCGCAAAGGATGACGTTAGGTAGGATGCTGAAGCAGAAAGATCCCACGAATCACGCATCGTATACAAGCAAACCCACAAGTGTGGACCGGATCAAGAAGTCGTTGAAGCGGAGTGCGTCAGAAATGGAGGGTCATACATCACCCGATTCGGGAATTGAGGTTTGCATTGACTATCCACGTAAGCAGACCAAGGAGGGGATAAAGCGAAAACAGGACAAACCACAGCCGAAAAATTACAAAGTTAGATCGGAGAATGCAGGGGACAATGAAAAACAGAAAGCAGGATATGAACATCCCAAAGATGATTTTCCTAGCAGGAAAATCCCGATTGAGGTTTGCATTGACTATCCACGTAAGCAGACCAAGGAGGGGATAAAGCGAAAACAGGACAAACCACAGCCGAAAAATTACAAAGTTAGATCGGAGAATGCAGGAGGCAGCGAAAAACATAAAGCAAGATATGAACAACCCAAAGATGATTTTCCTAGCAGGATATTGGCGCAACCGCCCAACAAAAAGTTCAAAACTACCGAGCATGAATCGAAAAAGAAAAATGATAAGCAATATATGCGACCTAGACAGCGTGACGAAGTAAAACATGTAGAAAAGCCGCGTGATGACCGTAGGACCAACATGGATACCATTACACGTAAAAGGCTTGATGAAAAGTTTGAAGCTCTATTCGAAAAAATGCGAACGTTTCTCGCGACCTGCCCCTCTCCCGAGGAAAATGCTCATCTGCATTGAAAAACAACATTTCGAAGCAGAACAAATCTCAGGATATGGTTCACCGTTCAAGGATTATTTCCACAGGAAGTACTAAAAGCGAGAAAGATGTTGCAGAACGGAGGAGATCGTCTTCGAAAAGAAGCGGCTACAGCATTTAGAAATGAAATTGACAAACTTGAAAAATAGTATTAGGGAAAATAAGAAAAAAATGTGATTTTGTTATGGTATTATTTAATAAAATTTGTTTCTTTTATAAAAATTAATTTTTTGAAATTTTCCTTAAGTTGAAGTTACTGAAGTTAAGGTTGACTCTATTACGCAGTCTAGTCTAGTAGATGTAGTAATCGGATTTCGCAAAGAATAATTAGTGAACTATTGCTTAATTTTTCAATAATTATTATCCTAATTACGGAAAACCCCGTAACCATGATTGACAGGGTCCGGCTGCATGTTATTGATGTTACTCTAATCACGGAGACAGGAGGATGGATCTGCTAGACTGGAGATTGTCAGATACACCTTGTCTGTAGTCACAAATATCTTGTCTAGTAGCATCGGAAGATTACTTTTGAAATTGACTGTATCTCATTAGTTTATTCCAACGTAAGAAATGTGGGGCGGTGAGTTTTGAGGTGAGGTGAGTTTTCAACCTAGGAATGTATTACAAGTTGATAAAAACATATGACCATCTAGGGTGCCCTTAATACTACGTCAACATTTTTGACGGGTATCATGAGCAGTCTAATTTTAAGAGCAGCATCACTTCTTCATCTTCATGGATACCAGATCAGATCTACAGCCGAATCTGTATCTGCTCACCAGTTGCATAGATAGTAGAGAATCGTACTTGCAAGAGTTCAAAAAAGTAACTTGAAGGACTTAACATTTGATACTTTGAGTAAAACGACAAAAAGGACTAGCAATCAAGTGCTGACCTTTAATCAGTCTAAATAAGATAAAAATGAACTCAAGGGAGGACCACTAGCAACTGGGAAAAGATAGTTAAGCGAAACCAAGTGGAAGGCCAAAAACTCGGCTTGGAATGACTTGAATAGCAGCTTTGACCTCATTCTAATGAAACGGACTACACCGGTTAAGTTATTTAAACGGACCTGAAATGGTAAGCCGAGGCAAGGAATAAAGAATGGTTCAAAATTTTTTACTTGACTGTTTGAGTCCAAGTCACATGCGCTTCCACTGGAATCAACACAACTGGAACTCGTGGCGAAGATAAATTAAGACGTTCTCCTTAATTTCCATAGAATGAGCAGATGGATGATCTGCTGGAACTAAACATTACGAGAGAAGAGGGTAGTGACCTAGAAGCAAAAGTGGAAATAAGAATCATTAATTGCAAATAATTTTATTTTGATTTATCTTTAATATTTATTATTTTACATTAAAGCAAATAATTGATCGTGCTCGTTATTTTTTATTATACAGAGGATCACAGAATTTTGTCAAATTAAACTTACGAAAAACTGAGCTAAGTGGGAGCTAACACTAAGTTTATCCTAGCCATCATAACTTGAGGAATTTGTCTCAAAATTGAGCAGACATGAGACAAGAAAAATTGTGTTCTCCCGTAAAGTAAAGCCTATTCTGGGTTGGCCCGCCATTGTTTACAATAACATTTATTGAATTGATTGTTGTAATCATTTACATTTTTGACGGGTATCATGAGCAGTCTAATTTTAAGAGCAGCATCACTTCTTCATCTTCATGGATACCAGATCAGATCTACAGCCGAATCTGTATCTGCTCACCAGTTGCATAGATAGTAGAGAATCGTACTTGCAAGAGTTCAAAAAAGTAACTTGAAGGACTTAACATTTGATACTTTGAGTAAAACGACAAAAAGGACTAGCAATCAAGTGCTGACCTTTAATCAGTCTAAATAAGATAAAAATGAACTCAAGGGAGGACCACTAGCAACTGGGAAAAGATAGTTAAGCGAAACCAAGTGGAAGGCCAAAAACTCGGCTTGGAATGACTTGAATAGCAGCTTTGACCTCATTCTAATGAAACGGACTACACCGGTTAAGTTATTTAAATGGACCTGAAATGGTAAGCCGAGGCAAGGAATAAAGAATGGTTCAAAATTTTTTACTTGACTGTTTGAGTCCAAGTCACATGCGCTTCCACTGGAATCAACACAACTGGAACTCGTGGCGAAGATAAATTAAGACGTTCTCCTTAATTTCCATAGAATGAGCAGATGGATGATCTGCTGGAACTAAACATTACGAGAGAAGAGGGTAGTGACCTAGAAGCAAAAGTGGAAATAAGAATCATTAATTGCAAATAATTTTATTTTGATTTATCTTTAATATTTATTATTTTACATTAAAGCAAATAATTGATCGTGCTCGTTATTTTTTATTATACAGAGGATCACAGAATTTTGTCAAATTAAACTTACGAAAAACTGAGCTAAGTGGGAGCTAACACTAAGTTTATCCTAGCCATCATAACTTGAGGAATTTGTCTCAAAATTGAGCAGACATGAGACAAGAAAAATTGTGTTCTCCCGTAAAGTAAAGCCTATTCTGGGTTGGCCCGCCATTGTTTACAATAACATTTATTGAATTGATTGTTGTAATCATTTCGAAATTTTTATTTAAATTTTGAGAAAGAATGAATTATCCTTTTTCGTTCTTTATTTCACATTATGCTCCGAATGAAAGAATGATTTGTGATGTCGGCAGAAGTTTTTTTTGGAAAATAATGGACCGTGCGTATAATGACTCATTCGACAGTACCCACATTTACCAGAATAATAGTTAATAGTATAAGATTATGTATTCACATCGGTATTCAACTTTACTTTTCCTCCCTTTACCTAATTGCCTTGCACCAGAGCTAAGTTTGCATATAAACGATTTATGAAATTATTCTTATTTATTCTCATTAAAGAACTTAAAACTTAAAACAATTTAATTGCTACTCTCCTGGATTCCATTATTGTACTCAGGTAGAAAGGATCAACGATCCAGCCAACGTTTGCACAACATTTTACCTGTTGCGAATTGCTCCCCTTTAATTACCCTCTCACGAGTTTGCTACTAATTAAGGAAATATATAAAAGGATATTCAATTGTTTGTCTCTGCTACCTGTTGATTATTACACGATGCTAAAATGTGACTTTATTTATACCTCATAACAGAAAAGGCATTAGGAAAGTTAATTATCCTTTTTTATTAGTTTTGTGTTTGCCTTCCATATTCATTTACACATAGCTGCATAAAAACTAACTTTTAGCGCAACGATCCTTAATTGAATTTCTAATGTGAGCGCGAGTCCAGCAATATGGATTTTTTCGAAACGTTGGTAAGCGAGCCAGCAGGGGCAACAAAAGACGAGCATTACAACTTTCGATCAACTAAGGGATGCGATCTAGTGGCAGAATTAGCATTGAGTGAGGACTCAGAAGACGAAGAGAAGGAACCGCGGACGAGTTGCGCGAGCGATGTCAGAAACGGTTCGTCATCTGTTAAGTATGAGAATCGATCAGAAATGGAATATAGGAATAGAGCGGTTAGTGGAGTTTTCGGTGAATCCCCTTCCGCATGCGTGACGAAAGTCGAGCAGTCAATAAGTAGGACGAGCGCAAAGCCCACGATTGGGAAGGACAATGAGAACGATCGTAAACTTGTACAAACACGGATATTACCGCCCCAGTCGAAACCGTCAGGACTCATAATTCACGAGGTTTTGATACTAAAGCCAAAATGCTCTGTAAGTCATTCTATGAACATAAGCATGATGAAAACCCGTATTCCTGCGAAACCGATGAAAGCCGAGGAACCGGAGCCTCTACCGGATCATTATACATTGCCGAACGCGAAGAAGTCCCGAGTGAGTTGTGTAACGAAGGAAGACATTGCGCAAAGGATGACGTTAGGTAGGATGCTGAAGCAGAAAGATCCCACGAATCACGCATCGTATACAAGCAAACCCACAAGTGTGGACCGGATCAAGAAGTCGTTGAAGCGGAGTGCGTCAGAAATGGAGGGTCATACATCACCCGATTCGGGAATTGAGGTTTGCATTGACTATCCACGTAAGCAGACCACGGAGGGGATAAAGCGAAAACAGGACAAACCACAGCCGAAAAATTACAAAGTTAGATCGGAGAATGCAGGGGACAATGAAAAACAGAAAGCAGGATATGAACATCCCAAAGATGATTTTCCTAGCAGGAAAATCCCGATTGAGGTTTGCATTGACTATCCACGTAAGCAGACCAAGGAGGGGATAAAGCGAAAACAGGACAAACCACAGCCGAAAAATTACAAAGTTAGATCGGAGAATGCAGGAGGCAGCGAAAAACATAAAGCAAGATATGAACAACCCAAAGATGATTTTCCTAGCAGGATATTGGCGCAACCGCCCAACAAAAAGTTCAAAACTACCGAGCATGAATCGAAAAAGAAAAATGATAAGCAATATATGCGACCTAGACAGCGTGACGAAGTAAAACATGTAGAAAAGCCGCGTGATGACCGTAGGACCAACATGGATACCATTACACGTAAAAGGCTTGATGAAAAGTTTGAAGCTCTATTCGAAAAAATGCGAACGTTTCTCGCGACCTGCCCCTCTCCCGAGGAAAATGCTCATCTGCATTGAAAAACAACATTTCGAAGCAGAACAAATCTCAGGATATGGTTCACCGTTCAAGGATTATTTCCACAGGAAGTACTAAAAGCGAGAAAGATGTTGCAGAACGGAGGAGATCGTCTTCGAAAAGAAGCGGCTACAGCATTTAGAAATGAAATTGACAAACTTGAAAAATAGTATTAGGGAAAATAAGAAAAAAATGTGATTTTGTTATGGTATTATTTAATAAAATTTGTTTCTTTTATAAAAATTAATTTTTTGAAATTTTCCTTAAGTTGAAGTTACTGAAGTTAAGGTTGACTCTATTACGCAGTCTAGTCTAGTAGATGTAGTAATCGAATTTCGCAAAGAATAATTAGTGAACTATTGCTTAATTTTTCAATAATTATTATCCTAATTACGGAAAACCCCGTAACCATGATTGACAGGGTCCGGCTGCATGTTATTGATGTTACTCTAATCACGGAGACAGGAGGATGGATCTGCTAGACTGGAGATTGTCAGATACACCTTGTCTGTAGTCACAAATATCTTGTCTAGTAGCATCGGAAGATTACTTTTGAAATTGACTGTATCTCATTAGTTTATTCCAACGTAAGAAATGTGGGGCGGTGAGTTTTGAGGTGAGGTGAGTTTTCAACCTAGGAATGTATTACAAGTTGATAAAAACATATGACCATCTAGGGTGCCCTTAATACTACGTCAACATTTTTGACGGGTATCATGAGCAGTCTAATTTTAAGAGCAGCATCACTTCTTCATCTTCATGGATACCAGATCAGATCTACAGCCGAATCTGTATCTGCTCACCAGTTGCATAGATAGTAGAGAATCGTACTTGCAAGAGTTCAAAAAAGTAACTTGAAGGACTTAACATTTGATACTTTGAGTAAAACGACAAAAAGGACTAGCAATCAAGTGCTGACCTTTAATCAGTCTAAATAAGATAAAAATGAACTCAAGGGAGGACCACTAGCAACTGGGAAAAGATAGTTAAGCGAAACCAAGTGGAAGGCCAAAAACTCGGCTTGGAATGACTTGAATAGCAGCTTTGACCTCATTCTAATGAAACGGACTACACCGGTTAAGTTATTTAAACGGACCTGAAATGGTAAGCCGAGGCAAGGAATAAAGAATGGTAAAGATTATTTTCCTAGCAGGATATTGGCGCAACCGCCCAACAAAAAGTTCAAAACTACCGAGCATGAATCGAAAAAGAAAAATGATAAGCAATATATGCGACCTAGACAGCGTGACGAAGTAAAACATGTAGAAAAGCCGCGTGATGACCGTAGGACCAACATGGATACCATTACACGTAAAAGGCTTGATGAAAAGTTTGAAGCTCTATTCGAAAAAATGCGAACGTTTCTCGCGACCTGCCCCTCTCCCGAGGAAAATGCTCATCTGCATTGAAAAACAACATTTCGAAGCAGAACAAATCTCAGGATATGGTTCACCGTTCAAGGATTATTTCCACAGGAAGTACTAAAAGCGAGAAAGATGTTGCAGAACGGAGGAGATCGTCTTCGAAAAGAAGCGGCTACAGCATTTAGAAATGAAATTGACAAACTTGAAAAATAGTATTAGGGAAAATAAGAAAAAAATGTGATTTTGTTATGGTATTATTTAATAAAATTTGTTTCTTTTATAAAAATTAATTTTTTGAAATTTTCCTTAAGTTGAAGTTACTGAAGTTAAGGTTGACTCTATTACGCAGTCTAGTCTAGTAGATGTAGTAATCGGATTTCGCAAAGAATAATTAGTGAACTATTGCTTAATTTTTCAATAATTATTATCCTAATTACGGAAAACCCCGTAACCATGATTGACAGGGTCCGGCTGCATGTTATTGATGTTACTCTAATCACGGAGACAGGAGGATGGATCTGCTAGACTGGAGATTGTCAGATACACCTTGTCTGTAGTCACAAATATCTTGTCTAGTAGCATCGGAAGATTACTTTTGAAATTGACTGTATCTCATTAGTTTATTCCAACGTAAGAAATGTGGGGCGGTGAGTTTTGAGGTGAGGTGAGTTTTCAACCTAGGAATGTATTACAAGTTGATAAAAACATATGACCATCTAGGGTGCCCTTAATACTACGTCAACATTTTTGACGGGTATCATGAGCAGTCTAATTTTAAGAGCAGCATCACTTCTTCATCTTCATGGATACCAGATCAGATCTACAGCCGAATCTGTATCTGCTCACCAGTTGCATAGATAGTAGAGAATCGTACTTGCAAGAGTTCAAAAAAGTAACTTGAAGGACTTAACATTTGATACTTTGAGTAAAACGACAAAAAGGACTAGCAATCAAGTGCTGACCTTTAATCAGTCTAAATAAGATAAAAATGAACTCAAGGGAGGACCACTAGCAACTGGGAAAAGATAGTTAAGCGAAACCAAGTGGAAGGCCAAAAACTCGGCTTGGAATGACTTGAATAGCAGCTTTGACCTCATTCTAATGAAACGGACTACACCGGTTAAGTTATTTAAACGGACCTGAAATGGTAAGCCGAGGCAAGGAATAAAGAATGGTTCAAAATTTTTTACTTGACTGTTTGAGTCCAAGTCACATGCGCTTCCACTGGAATCAACACAACTGGAACTCGTGGCGAAGATAAATTAAGACGTTCTCCTTAATTTCCATAGAATGAGCAGATGGATGATCTGCTGGAACTAAACATTACGAGAGAAGAGGGTAGTGACCTAGAAGCAAAAGTGGAAATAAGAATCATTAATTGCAAATAATTTTATTTTGATTTATCTTTAATATTTATTATTTTACATTAAAGCAAATAATTGATCGTGCTCGTTATTTTTTATTATACAGAGGATCACAGAATTTTGTCAAATTAAACTTACGAAAAACTGAGCTAAGTGGGAGCTAACACTAAGTTTATCCTAGCCATCATAACTTGAGGAATTTGTCTCAAAATTGAGCAGACATGAGACAAGAAAAATTGTGTTCTCCCGTAAAGTAAAGCCTATTCTGGGTTGGCCCGCCATTGTTTACAATAACATTTATTGAATTGATTGTTGTAATCATTTACATTTTTGACGGGTATCATGAGCAGTCTAATTTTAAGAGCAGCATCACTTCTTCATCTTCATGGATACCAGATCAGATCTACAGCCGAATCTGTATCTGCTCACCAGTTGCATAGATAGTAGAGAATCGTACTTGCAAGAGTTCAAAAAAGTAACTTGAAGGACTTAACATTTGATACTTTGAGTAAAACGACAAAAAGGACTAGCAATCAAGTGCTGACCTTTAATCAGTCTAAATAAGATAAAAATGAACTCAAGGGAGGACCACTAGCAACTGGGAAAAGATAGTTAAGCGAAACCAAGTGGAAGGCCAAAAACTCGGCTTGGAATGACTTGAATAGCAGCTTTGACCTCATTCTAATGAAACGGACTACACCGGTTAAGTTATTTAAATGGACCTGAAATGGTAAGCCGAGGCAAGGAATAAAGAATGGTTCAAAATTTTTTACTTGACTGTTTGAGTCCAAGTCACATGCGCTTCCACTGGAATCAACACAACTGGAACTCGTGGCGAAGATAAATTAAGACGTTCTCCTTAATTTCCATAGAATGAGCAGATGGATGATCTGCTGGAACTAAACATTACGAGAGAAGAGGGTAGTGACCTAGAAGCAAAAGTGGAAATAAGAATCATTAATTGCAAATAATTTTATTTTGATTTATCTTTAATATTTATTATTTTACATTAAAGCAAATAATTGATCGTGCTCGTTATTTTTTATTATACAGAGGATCACAGAATTTTGTCAAATTAAACTTACGAAAAACTGAGCTAAGTGGGAGCTAACACTAAGTTTATCCTAGCCATCATAACTTGAGGAATTTGTCTCAAAATTGAGCAGACATGAGACAAGAAAAATTGTGTTCTCCCGTAAAGTAAAGCCTATTCTGGGTTGGCCCGCCATTGTTTACAATAACATTTATTGAATTGATTGTTGTAATCATTTCGAAATTTTTATTTAAATTTTGAGAAAGAATGAATTATCCTTTTTCGTTCTTTATTTCACATTATGCTCCGAATGAAAGAATGATTTGTGATGTCGGCAGAAGTTTTTTTTGGAAAATAATGGACCGTGCGTATAATGACTCATTCGACAGTACCCACATTTACCAGAATAATAGTTAATAGTATAAGATTATGTATTCACATCGGTATTCAACTTTACTTTTCCTCCCTTTACCTAATTGCCTTGCACCAGAGCTAAGTTTGCATATAAACGATTTATGAAATTATTCTTATTTATTCTCATTAAAGAACTTAAAACTTAAAACAATTTAATTGCTACTCTCCTGGATTCCATTATTGTACTCAGGTAGAAAGGATCAACGATCCAGCCAACGTTTGCACAACATTTTACCTGTTGCGAATTGCTCCCCTTTAATTACCCTCTCACGAGTTTGCTACTAATTAAGGAAATATATAAAAGGATATTCAATTGTTTGTCTCTGCTACCTGTTGATTATTACACGATGCTAAAATGTGACTTTATTTATACCTCATAACAGAAAAGGCATTAGGAAAGTTAATTATCCTTTTTTATTAGTTTTGTGTTTGCCTTCCATATTCATTTACACATAGCTGCATAAAAACTAACTTTTAGCGCAACGATCCTTAATTGAATTTCTAATGTGAGCGCGAGTCCAGCAATATGGATTTTTTCGAAACGTTGGTAAGCGAGCCAGCAGGGGCAACAAAAGACGAGCATTACAACTTTCGATCAACTAAGGGATGCGATCTAGTGGCAGAATTAGCATTGAGTGAGGACTCAGAAGACGAAGAGAAGGAACCGCGGACGAGTTGCGCGAGCGATGTCAGAAACGGTTCGTCATCTGTTAAGTATGAGAATCGATCAGAAATGGAATATAGGAATAGAGCGGTTAGTGGAGTTTTCGGTGAATCCCCTTCCGCATGCGTGACGAAAGTCGAGCAGTCAATAAGTAGGACGAGCGCAAAGCCCACGATTGGGAAGGACAATGAGAACGATCGTAAACTTGTACAAACACGGATATTACCGCCCCAGTCGAAACCGTCAGGACTCATAATTCACGAGGTTTTGATACTAAAGCCAAAATGCTCTGTAAGTCATTCTATGAACATAAGCATGATGAAAACCCGTATTCCTGCGAAACCGATGAAAGCCGAGGAACCGGAGCCTCTACCGGATCATTATACATTGCCGAACGCGAAGAAGTCCCGAGTGAGTTGTGTAACGAAGGAAGACATTGCGCAAAGGATGACGTTAGGTAGGATGCTGAAGCAGAAAGATCCCACGAATCACGCATCGTATACAAGCAAACCCACAAGTGTGGACCGGATCAAGAAGTCGTTGAAGCGGAGTGCGTCAGAAATGGAGGGTCATACATCACCCGATTCGGGAATTGAGGTTTGCATTGACTATCCACGTAAGCAGACCACGGAGGGGATAAAGCGAAAACAGGACAAACCACAGCCGAAAAATTACAAAGTTAGATCGGAGAATGCAGGGGACAATGAAAAACAGAAAGCAGGATATGAACATCCCAAAGATGATTTTCCTAGCAGGAAAATCCCGATTGAGGTTTGCATTGACTATCCACGTAAGCAGACCAAGGAGGGGATAAAGCGAAAACAGGACAAACCACAGCCGAAAAATTACAAAGTTAGATCGGAGAATGCAGGAGGCAGCGAAAAACATAAAGCAAGATATGAACAACCCAAAGATGATTTTCCTAGCAGGATATTGGCGCAACCGCCCAACAAAAAGTTCAAAACTACCGAGCATGAATCGAAAAAGAAAAATGATAAGCAATATATGCGACCTAGACAGCGTGACGAAGTAAAACATGTAGAAAAGCCGCGTGATGACCGTAGGACCAACATGGATACCATTACACGTAAAAGGCTTGATGAAAAGTTTGAAGCTCTATTCGAAAAAATGCGAACGTTTCTCGCGACCTGCCCCTCTCCCGAGGAAAATGCTCATCTGCATTGAAAAACAACATTTCGAAGCAGAACAAATCTCAGGATATGGTTCACCGTTCAAGGATTATTTCCACAGGAAGTACTAAAAGCGAGAAAGATGTTGCAGAACGGAGGAGATCGTCTTCGAAAAGAAGCGGCTACAGCATTTAGAAATGAAATTGACAAACTTGAAAAATAGTATTAGGGAAAATAAGAAAAAAATGTGATTTTGTTATGGTATTATTTAATAAAATTTGTTTCTTTTATAAAAATTAATTTTTTGAAATTTTCCTTAAGTTGAAGTTACTGAAGTTAAGGTTGACTCTATTACGCAGTCTAGTCTAGTAGATGTAGTAATCGAATTTCGCAAAGAATAATTAGTGAACTATTGCTTAATTTTTCAATAATTATTATCCTAATTACGGAAAACCCCGTAACCATGATTGACAGGGTCCGGCTGCATGTTATTGATGTTACTCTAATCACGGAGACAGGAGGATGGATCTGCTAGACTGGAGATTGTCAGATACACCTTGTCTGTAGTCACAAATATCTTGTCTAGTAGCATCGGAAGATTACTTTTGAAATTGACTGTATCTCATTAGTTTATTCCAACGTAAGAAATGTGGGGCGGTGAGTTTTGAGGTGAGGTGAGTTTTCAACCTAGGAATGTATTACAAGTTGATAAAAACATATGACCATCTAGGGTGCCCTTAATACTACGTCAACATTTTTGACGGGTATCATGAGCAGTCTAATTTTAAGAGCAGCATCACTTCTTCATCTTCATGGATACCAGATCAGATCTACAGCCGAATCTGTATCTGCTCACCAGTTGCATAGATAGTAGAGAATCGTACTTGCAAGAGTTCAAAAAAGTAACTTGAAGGACTTAACATTTGATACTTTGAGTAAAACGACAAAAAGGACTAGCAATCAAGTGCTGACCTTTAATCAGTCTAAATAAGATAAAAATGAACTCAAGGGAGGACCACTAGCAACTGGGAAAAGATAGTTAAGCGAAACCAAGTGGAAGGCCAAAAACTCGGCTTGGAATGACTTGAATAGCAGCTTTGACCTCATTCTAATGAAACGGACTACACCGGTTAAGTTATTTAAACGGACCTGAAATGGTAAGCCGAGGCAAGGAATAAAGAATGGTAAAGATTATTTTCCTAGCAGGATATTGGCGCAACCGCCCAACAAAAAGTTCAAAACTACCGAGCATGAATCGAAAAAGAAAAATGATAAGCAATATATGCGACCTAGACAGCGTGACGAAGTAAAACATGTAGAAAAGCCGCGTGATGACCGTAGGACCAACATGGATACCATTACACGTAAAAGGCTTGATGAAAAGTTTGAAGCTCTATTCGAAAAAATGCGAACGTTTCTCGCGACCTGCCCCTCTCCCGAGGAAAATGCTCATCTGCATTGAAAAACAACATTTCGAAGCAGAACAAATCTCAGGATATGGTTCACCGTTCAAGGATTATTTCCACAGGAAGTACTAAAAGCGAGAAAGATGTTGCAGAACGGAGGAGATCGTCTTCGAAAAGAAGCGGCTACAGCATTTAGAAATGAAATTGACAAACTTGAAAAATAGTATTAGGGAAAATAAGAAAAAAATGTGATTTTGTTATGGTATTATTTAATAAAATTTGTTTCTTTTATAAAAATTAATTTTTTGAAATTTTCCTTAAGTTGAAGTTACTGAAGTTAAGGTTGACTCTATTACGCAGTCTAGTCTAGTAGATGTAGTAATCGAATTTCGCAAAGAATAATTAGTGAACTATTGCTTAATTTTTCAATAATTATTATCCTAATTACGGAAAACCCCGTAACCATGATTGACAGGGTCCGGCTGCATGTTATTGATGTTACTCTAATCACGGAGACAGGAGGATGGATCTGCTAGACTGGAGATTGTCAGATACACCTTGTCTGTAGTCACAAATATCTTGTCTAGTAGCATCGGAAGATTACTTTTGAAATTGACTGTATCTCATTAGTTTATTCCAACGTAAGAAATGTGGGGCGGTGAGTTTTGAGGTGAGGTGAGTTTTCAACCTAGGAATGTATTACAAGTTGATAAAAACATATGACCATCTAGGGTGCCCTTAATACTACGTCAACATTTTTGACGGGTATCATGAGCAGTCTAATTTTAAGAGCAGCATCACTTCTTCATCTTCATGGATACCAGATCAGATCTACAGCCGAATCTGTATCTGCTCACCAGTTGCATAGATAGTAGAGAATCGTACTTGCAAGAGTTCAAAAAAGTAACTTGAAGGACTTAACATTTGATACTTTGAGTAAAACGACAAAAAGGACTAGCAATCAAGTGCTGACCTTTAATCAGTCTAAATAAGATAAAAATGAACTCAAGGGAGGACCACTAGCAACTGGGAAAAGATAGTTAAGCGAAACCAAGTGGAAGGCCAAAAACTCGGCTTGGAATGACTTGAATAGCAGCTTTGACCTCATTCTAATGAAACGGACTACACCGGTTAAGTTATTTAAACGGACCTGAAATGGTAAGCCGAGGCAAGGAATAAAGAATGGTAAAGATTATTTTCCTAGCAGGATATTGGCGCAACCGCCCAACAAAAAGTTCAAAACTACCGAGCATGAATCGAAAAAGAAAAATGATAAGCAATATATGCGACCTAGACAGCGTGACGAAGTAAAACATGTAGAAAAGCCGCGTGATGACCGTAGGACCAACATGGATACCATTACACGTAAAAGGCTTGATGAAAAGTTTGAAGCTCTATTCGAAAAAATGCGAACGTTTCTCGCGACCTGCCCCTCTCCCGAGGAAAATGCTCATCTGCATTGAAAAACAACATTTCGAAGCAGAACAAATCTCAGGATATGGTTCACCGTTCAAGGATTATTTCCACAGGAAGTACTAAAAGCGAGAAAGATGTTGCAGAACGGAGGAGATCGTCTTCGAAAAGAAGCGGCTACAGCATTTAGAAATGAAATTGACAAACTTGAAAAATAGTATTAGGGAAAATAAGAAAAAAATGTGATTTTGTTATGGTATTATTTAATAAAATTTGTTTCTTTTATAAAAATTAATTTTTTGAAATTTTCCTTAAGTTGAAGTTACTGAAGTTAAGGTTGACTCTATTACGCAGTCTAGTCTAGTAGATGTAGTAATCGGATTTCGCAAAGAATAATTAGTGAACTATTGCTTAATTTTTCAATAATTATTATCCTAATTACGGAAAACCCCGTAACCATGATTGACAGGGTCCGGCTGCATGTTATTGATGTTACTCTAATCACGGAGACAGGAGGATGGATCTGCTAGACTGGAGATTGTCAGATACACCTTGTCTGTAGTCACAAATATCTTGTCTAGTAGCATCGGAAGATTACTTTTGAAATTGACTGTATCTCATTAGTTTATTCCAACGTAAGAAATGTGGGGCGGTGAGTTTTGAGGTGAGGTGAGTTTTCAACCTAGGAATGTATTACAAGTTGATAAAAACATATGACCATCTAGGGTGCCCTTAATACTACGTCAACATTTTTGACGGGTATCATGAGCAGTCTAATTTTAAGAGCAGCATCACTTCTTCATCTTCATGGATACCAGATCAGATCTACAGCCGAATCTGTATCTGCTCACCAGTTGCATAGATAGTAGAGAATCGTACTTGCAAGAGTTCAAAAAAGTAACTTGAAGGACTTAACATTTGATACTTTGAGTAAAACGACAAAAAGGACTAGCAATCAAGTGCTGACCTTTAATCAGTCTAAATAAGATAAAAATGAACTCAAGGGAGGACCACTAGCAACTGGGAAAAGATAGTTAAGCGAAACCAAGTGGAAGGCCAAAAACTCGGCTTGGAATGACTTGAATAGCAGCTTTGACCTCATTCTAATGAAACGGACTACACCGGTTAAGTTATTTAAACGGACCTGAAATGGTAAGCCGAGGCAAGGAATAAAGAATGGTTCAAAATTTTTTACTTGACTGTTTGAGTCCAAGTCACATGCGCTTCCACTGGAATCAACACAACTGGAACTCGTGGCGAAGATAAATTAAGACGTTCTCCTTAATTTCCATAGAATGAGCAGATGGATGATCTGCTGGAACTAAACATTACGAGAGAAGAGGGTAGTGACCTAGAAGCAAAAGTGGAAATAAGAATCATTAATTGCAAATAATTTTATTTTGATTTATCTTTAATATTTATTATTTTACATTAAAGCAAATAATTGATCGTGCTCGTTATTTTTTATTATACAGAGGATCACAGAATTTTGTCAAATTAAACTTACGAAAAACTGAGCTAAGTGGGAGCTAACACTAAGTTTATCCTAGCCATCATAACTTGAGGAATTTGTCTCAAAATTGAGCAGACATGAGACAAGAAAAATTGTGTTCTCCCGTAAAGTAAAGCCTATTCTGGGTTGGCCCGCCATTGTTTACAATAACATTTATTGAATTGATTGTTGTAATCATTTCGAAATTTTTATTTAAATTTTGAGAAAGAATGAATTATCCTTTTTCGTTCTTTATTTCACATTATGCTCCGAATGAAAGAATGATTTGTGATGTCGGCAGAAGTTTTTTTTGGAAAATAATGGACCGTGCGTATAATGACTCATTCGACAGTACCCACATTTACCAGAATAATAGTTAATAGTATAAGATTATGTATTCACATCGGTATTCAACTTTACTTTTCCTCCCTTTACCTAATTGCCTTGCACCAGAGCTAAGTTTGCATATAAACGATTTATTAAATTATTCTTATTTATTCTCATTAAAGAACTTAAAACTTAAAACAATTTAATTGCTACTCTCCTGGATTCCATTATTGTACTCAGGTAGAAAGGATCAACGATCCAGCCAACGTTTGCACAACATTTTACCTGTTGCGAATTGCTCCCCTTTAATTACCCTCTCACGAGTTTGCTACTAATTAAGGAAATATATAAAAGGATATTCAATTGTTTGTCTCTGCTACCTGTTGATTATTACACGATGCTAAAATGTGACTTTATTTATACCTCATAACAGAAAAGGCATTAGGAAAGTTAATTATCCTTTTTGATTAGTTTTGTGTTTGCCTTCCATATTCATTTACACATAGCTGCATAAAAACTAACTTTTAGCGCAACGATCCTTAATTGAATTTCTAATGTGAGCGCGAGTCCAGCAATATGGATTTTTTCGAAACGTTGGTAAGCGAGCCAGCAGGGGCAACAAAAGACGAGCATTACAACTTTCGATCAACTAAGGGATGCGATCTAGTGGCAGACTTAGCATTGAGTGAGGACTCCGAAGACGAAGAGAAGGAACCGCGGACGAGTTGCGCGAGCGATGTCAGAAACGGTTCGTCATCTGTTAAGTATGAGAATCGATCAGAAATGGAATATAGGAATAGAGCGGTTAGTGGAGTTTTCGGTGAATCCCCTTCCGCATGCGTGACGAAAGTCGAGCAGTCAATAACTAGGACGAGCGCAAAGCCCGCGATTGGTAGCTTAACCGGATTTACGTTTAGCAGCAGTGATTCGAATGACACCGGTTATGATGGGAAGGACAATGAGAACGATCGTAAACTTGTACAAACACGGATATTACCGCCCCAGTCGAAACCGTCAGGACTCATAATTCACGAGGTTTTGATACTAAAGCCAAAATGCTCTGTAAGTCATTCTATGAACATAAGCATGATGAAAACCCGTATTCCTGCGAAACCGATGAAAGCCGAGGAACCGGAGCCTCTACCGGATCATTATACAGTGCCGAACGCGAAGAAGTCCCGAGTGAGTTGTGTAACGAAGGAAGACATTGCGCAAAGGATGACCTTAGGTAGGATGCTGAAGCAGAAAGATCCCACGAATCAGGCATCGTATACAAGCAAACCCACAAGTGTGGACCGGATCAAGAAGTCGTTGAAGCGGAGTGCGTCAGAAATGGAGGGTCATACATCACCCGATTCGGGAATTGAGGTTTGCATTGACTATCCACGTAAGCAGGCCAAGGAGGGGATAAAGCGAAAACAGGACAAACCACAGCTGAAAAATTACAAAGTTAGATCGGAGAATGCAGGGGACAGTGAAAAACATAAAGCAGGATATGAACATCCCAAAGATGATTTTCCTAGCAGGAAAATCCCAATTGAGGTTTGCATTGACTATTCACGTAAGCAGACCAAGGAGGGGATAAAGCGAAAACAGGACAAACCACAGCCGAAAAATTACAAAGTTAGATCGGAGAATGCAGGAGGCAGCGAAAAACATAAAGCAAGATATGAACAACCCAAAGATGATTTTCCTAGCAGGATATTGGCGCAACCGCCCAACAAAAAGTTCAAAACTACCGAGCATGAATCGAAAAAGAAAAATGATAAGCAATATATGCGACCTAGACAGCGTGACGAAGTAAAACATGTAGAAAAGCCACGTGATGACCGTAGGACCAACATGGATACCATTACACGTAAAAGGCTTGATGAAAAGTTTGAAGCTCTATTCGAAAAAATGCGAACGTTTCTCGCGACCTGCCCCTCTCCCGAGGAAAATGCTCATCTGCATTGAAAAACAACATTTCGAAGCAGAACAAATCTCAGGATATGGTTCACCGTTCAAGGATTATTTCCACAGGAAGTACTAAAAGCGAGAAAGATGTTGCAGAACGGAGGAGATCGTCTTCGAAAAGAAGCGGCTACAGCATTTAGAAATGAAATTGACAAACTTGAAAAATAGTATTAGGGAAAATAAGAAAAAAATGTGATTTTGTTATGGTATTATTTAATAAAATTTGTTTCTTTTATAAAAATTAATTTTTTGAAATTTTCCTTAAGTTGAAGTTACTGAAGTTAAGGTTGACTCTATTACGCAGTCTAGTCTAGTAGATGTAGTAATCGGATTTCGCAAAGAATAATTAGTGAACTATTGCTTAATTTTTCAATAATTATTATCCTAATTACGGAAAACCCCGTAACCATGATTGACAGGGTCCGGCTGCATGTTATTGATGTTACTCTAATCACGGAGACAGGAGGATGGATCTGCTAGACTGGAGATTGTCAGATACACCTTGTCTGTAGTCACAAATATCTTGTCTAGTAGCATCGGAAGATTACTTTTGAAATTGACTGTATCTCATTAGTTTATTCCAACGTAAGAAATGTGGGGCGGTGAGTTTTGAGGTGAGGTGAGTTTTCAACCTAGGAATGTATTACAAGTTGATAAAAACATATGACCATCTAGGGTGCCCTTAATACTACGTCAACATTTTTGACGGGTATCATGAGCAGTCTAATTTTAAGAGCAGCATCACTTCTTCATCTTCATGGATACCAGATCAGATCTACAGCCGAATCTGTATCTGCTCACCAGTTGCATAGATAGTAGAGAATCGTACTTGCAAGAGTTCAAAAAAGTAACTTGAAGGACTTAACATTTGATACTTTGAGTAAAACGACAAAAAGGACTAGCAATCAAGTGCTAACCTTTAATCAGTCTAAATAAGATAAAAATGAACTCAAGGGAGGACCACTAGCAACTGGGAAAAGATAGTTAAGCGAAACCAAGTGGAAGGCCAAAAACTCGGCTTGGAATGACTTGAATACCAGCTTTGACCTCATTCTAATGAAACGGACTACACCGGTTAAGTTATTTAAACGGACCTGAAATGGTAAGCCGAGGCAAGGAATAAAGAATGGTTCAAAATTTTTTACTTGACTGTTTGAGTCCAAGTCACATGCGCTTCCACTGGAATCAACACAACTGGAACTCGTGGCGAAGATAAATTAAGACGTTCTCCTTAATTTCCATAGAATGAGCAGATGGATGATCTGCTGAAACTAAACATTACGAGAGAAGAGGGTAGTGACCTAGAAGCAAAAGTGGAAATAAGAATCATTAATTGCAAATAATTTTATTTTGATTTATCTTTAATATTTATTATTTTACATTAAAGCAAATAATTGATCGTGCTCGTTATTTTTTATTATACAGAGGATCACAGAATTTTGTCAAATTAAACTTACGAAAAACTGAGCTAAGTGGGAGCTAACACTAAGTTTATCCTAGCCATCATAACTTGAGGAATTTGTCTCAAAATTGAGCAGACATGAGACAAGAAAAATTGTGTTCTCCCGTAAAGTAAAGCCTATTCTGGGTTGGCCCGCCATTGTTTACAATAACATTTATTGAATTGATTGTTGTAATCATTTCGAAATTTTTATTTAAATTTTGAGAAAGAATGAATTATCCTTTTTCGTTCTTTATTTCACATTATGCTCCGAATGAAAGAATGATTTGTGATGTCGGCAGAAGTTTTTTGGAAAATAATGGACCGTGCGTATAATGACTCATTCGACAGTACCCACATTTACCAGAATAATAGTTAATAGTATAAGATTATGTATTCACATCGGTATTCAACTTTACTTTTCCTCCCTTTACCTAATTGCCTTGCACCAGAGCTAAGTTTGCATATAAACGATTTATGAAATTATTCTTATTTATTCTCATTAAAGAACTTAAAACTTAAAACAATTTAATTGCTACTCTCCTGGATTCCATTATTGTACTCAGGTAGAAAGGATCAACGATCCAGCCAACGTTTGCACAACATTTTACCTGTTGCGAATTGCTCCCCTTTAATTACCCTCTCACGAGTTTGCTACTAATTAAGGAAATATATAAAAGGATATTCAATTGTTTGTCTCTGCTACCTGTTGATTATTACACGATGCTAAAATGTGACTTTATTTATACCTCATAACAGAAAAGGCATTAGGAAAGTTAATTATCCTTTTTTATTAGTTTTGTGTTTGCCTTCCATATTCATTTACACATAGCTGCATAAAAACTAACTTTTAGCGCAACGATCCTTAATTGAATTTCTAATGTGAGCGCGAGTCCAGCAATATGGATTTTTTCGAAACGTTGGTAAGCGAGCCAGCAGGGGCAACAAAAGACGAGCATTACAACTTTCGATCAACTAAGGGATGCGATCTAGTGGCAGACTTAGCATTGAGTGAGGACTCCGAAGACGAAGAGAAGGAACCGCGGACGAGTTGCGCGAGCGATGTCAGAAACGGTTCGTCATCTGTTAAGTATGAGAATCGATCAGAAATGGAATATAGGAATAGAGCGGTTAGTGGAGTTTTCGGTGAATCCCCTTCCGCATGCGTGACGAAAGTCGAGCAGTCAATAAGTAGGACGAGCGCAAAGCCCGCGATTGGTAGCTTAACCGGATTTACGTTTAGCAGCAGTGATTCGAATGACACCGGTTATGATGGGAAGGACAATGAGAACGATCGTAAACTTGTACAAACACGGATATTACCGCCCCAGTCGAAACCGTCAGGACTCATAATTCACGAGGTTTTGATACTAAAGCCAAAATGCTCTGTAAGTCATTCTATGAACATAAGCATGATGAAAACCCGTATTCCTGCGAAACCGATGAAAGCCGAGGAACCGGAGCCTCTACCGGATCATTATACAGTGCCGAACGCGAAGAAGTCCCGAGTGAGTTGTGTAACGAAGGAAGACATTGCGCAAAGGATGACCTTAGGTAGGATGCTGAAGCAGAAAGATCCCACGAATCAGGCATCGTATACAAGCAAACCCACAAGTGTGGACCGGATCAAGAAGTCGTTGAAGCGGAGTGCGTCAGAAATGGAGGGTCATACATCACCCGATTCGGGAATTGAGGTTTGCATTGACTATCCACGTAAGCAGGCCAAGGAGGGGATAAAGCGAAAACAGGACAAACCACAGCTGAAAAATTACAAAGTTAGATCGGAGAATGCAGGGGACAGTGAAAAACATAAAGCAGGATATGAACATCCCAAAGATGATTTTCCTAGCAGGAAAATCCCAATTGAGGTTTGCATTGACTATTCACGTAAGCAGACCAAGGAGGGGATAAAGCGAAAACAGGACAAACCACAGCCGAAAAATTACAAAGTTAGATCGGAGAATGCAGGAGGCAGCGAAAAACATAAAGCAAGATATGAACAACCCAAAGATGATTTTCCTAGCAGGATATTGGCGCAACCGCCCAACAAAAAGTTCAAAACTACCGAGCATGAATCGAAAAAGAAAAATGATAAGCAATATATGCGACCTAGACAGCGTGACGAAGTAAAACATGTAGAAAAGCCGCGTGATGACCGTAGGACCAACATGGATACCATTACACGTAAAAGGCTTGATGAAAAGTTTGAAGCTCTATTCGAAAAAATGCGAACGTTTCTCGCGACCTGCCCCTCTCCCGAGGAAAATGCTCATCTGCATTGAAAAACAACATTTCGAAGCAGAACAAATCTCAGGATATGGTTCACCGTTCAAGGATTATTTCCACAGGAAGTACTAAAAGCGAGAAAGATGTTGCAGAACGGAGGAGATCGTCTTCGAAAAGAAGCGGCTACAGCATTTAGAAATGAAATTGACAAACTTGAAAAATAGTATTAGGGAAAATAAGAAAAAAATGTGATTTTGTTATGGTATTATTTAATAAAATTTGTTTCTTTTATAAAAATTAATTTTTTGAAATTTTCCTTAAGTTGAAGTTACTGAAGTTAAGGTTGACTCTATTACGCAGTCTAGTCTAGTAGATGTAGTAATCGAATTTCGCAAAGAATAATTAGTGAACTATTGCTTAATTTTTCAATAATTATTATCCTAATTACGGAAAACCCCGTAACCATGATTGACAGGGTCCGGCTGCATGTTATTGATGTTACTCTAATCACGGAGACAGGAGGATGGATCTGCTAGACTGGAGATTGTCAGATACACCTTGTCTGTAGTCACAAATATCTTGTCTAGTAGCATCGGAAGATTACTTTTGAAATTGACTGTATCTCATTAGTTTATTCCAACGTAAGAAATGTGGGGCGGTGAGTTTTGAGGTGAGGTGAGTTTTCAACCTAGGAATGTATTACAAGTTGATAAAAACATATGACCATCTAGGGTGCCCTTAATACTACGTCAACATTTTTGACGGGTATCATGAGCAGTCTAATTTTAAGAGCAGCATCACTTCTTCATCTTCATGGATACCAGATCAGATCTACAGCCGAATCTGTATCTGCTCACCAGTTGCATAGATAGTAGAGAATCGTACTTGCAAGAGTTCAAAAAAGTAACTTGAAGGACTTAACATTTGATACTTTGAGTAAAACGACAAAAAGGACTAGCAATCAAGTGCTGACCTTTAATCAGTCTAAATAAGATAAAAATGTACTCAAGGGAGGACCACTAGCAACTGGGAAAAGATAGTTAAGCGAAACCAAGTGGAAGGCCAAAAACTCGGCTTGGAATGACTTGAATAGCAGCTTTGACCTCATTCTAATGAAACGGACTACACCGGTTAAGTTATTTAAACGGACCTGAAATGGTAAGCCGAGGCAAGGAATAAAGAATGGTTCAAAATTTTTTACTTGACTGTTTGAGTCCAAGTCACATGCGCTTCCACTGGAATCAACACAACTGGAACTCGTGGCGAAGATAAATTAAGACGTTCTCCTTAATTTCCATAGAATGAGCAGATGGATGATCTGCTGGAACTAAACATTACGAGAGAAGAGGGTAGTGACCTAGAAGCAAAAGTGGAAATAAGAATCATTAATTGCAAATAATTTTATTTTGATTTATCTTTAATATTTATTATTTTATTTATTATTTTACATTAATGCAAATAATTGATCGTGCTCGTTATTTTTTATTATACAGAGGATCACAGAATTTTGTCAAATTAAACTTACGAAAAACTGAGCTAAGTGGGAGCTAACACTAAGTTTATCCTAGCCAGCATAACTTGAGGAATTTGTCTCAAACTTGAGCAGACATGAGACAAGAAAAATTGTGTTCTCCCGTAAAGTAAAGCCTATTCTGGGTTGGCCCGCCATTGTTTACAATAATATTTATTGAATTGATTGTTGTAATCATTTCGAAATTTTTATTTAAATTTTGAGAAAGAATGAATTATCCTTTTTCGTTCTTTATTTCACATTATGCTCCGAATGAAAGAATGATTTGTGAGTTGTCGGCAGAAGTTTTTTTGGAAAATAATGGACCGTGCGTATAATGACTCATTCGACAGTACCCACATTTACCAGAATAATAGTTAATAGTATAAGATTATGTATTCACATCGGTATTCAACTTTACTTTTCCTCCCTTTACCTAATTGCCTTGCACCAGAGCTAAGTTTGCATATAAACGATTTATTAAATTATTCTTATTTATTCTCATTAAAGAACTTAAAACAATTTCATTGCTACTCTCCTGGATTCCATTATTGTACTCGGGTAGAAAGGATCAACGATCCAGCCAACGTTTGCACAACATTTTACCTGTTGCGAATTGCTCCCCTTTAATTACCCTCTCACGAGTTTGCTACTAATTAAGGAAATATATAAAAGGATATTCAATTGTTTGTCTCTGCTACCTGTTGATTATTACACGATGCTAAAATGTGACTTTATTTATACCTCATAACAGAAAAGGCATTAGGAAAGTTAATTATCCTTTTTTATTAGTTTTGTGTTTGCCTTCCATATTCATTTACACATAGCTGCATAAAAACTAACTTTTAGCGCAACGATCCTTAATTGAATTTCTAATGTGAGCGCGAGTCCAGCAATATGGATTTTTTCGAAACGTTGGTAAGCGAGCCAGCAGGGGCAACAAAAGACGAGCATTACAACTTTCGATCAACTAAGGGATGCGATCTAGTGGCAGACTTAGCATTGAGTGAGGACTCCGAAGACGAAGAGAAGGAACCGCGGACGAGTTGCGCGAGCGATGTCAGAAACGGTTCGTCATCTGTTAAGTATGAGAATCGATCAGAAATGGAATATAGGAATAGAGCGGTTAGTGGAGTTTTCGGTGAATCCCCTTCCGCATGCGTGACGAAAGTCGAGCAGTCAATAAGTAGGACGAGCGCAAAGCCCGCGATTGGTAGCTTAACCGGATTTACGTTTAGCAGTTTAAGTGAATCGAGCAGCAGTGATTCGAATGACACCGGTTATGATGGGAAGGACAATGAGAACGATCGTAAACTTGTACAAACACGGATATTACCGCCCCAGTCGAAACCGTCAGGACTCATAATTCACGAGGTTTTGATACTAAAGCCAAAATGCTCTGTAAGTCATTCTATGAACATAAGCATGATGAAAACCCGTATTCCTGCGAAACCGATAAAAGCCGAGGAACCGGAGCCTCTACCGGATCATTATACAGTGCCGAACGCGAAGAAGTCCCGAGTGAGTTGTGTAACGAAGGAAGACATTGCGCAAAGGATGACCTTAGGTAGGATGCTGAAGCAGAAAGATCCCACGAATCAGGCATCGTATACAAGCAAACCCACAAGTGTGGACCGGATCAAGAAGTCGTTGAAGCGGAGTGCGTCAGAAATGGAGGGTCATACATCACCCGATTCGGGAATTGAGGTTTGCATTGACTATCCACGTAAGCAGGCCAAGGAGGGGATAAAGCGAAAACAGGACAAACCACAGCTGAAAAATTACAAAGTTAGATCGGAGAATGCAGGGGACAGTGAAAAACATAAAGCAGGATATGAACATCCCAAAGATGATTTTCCTAGCAGGAAAATCCCAATTGAGGTTTGCATTGACTATTCACGTAAGCAGACCAAGGAGGGGATAAAGCGAAAACAGGACAAACCACAGCCGAAAAATTACAAAGTTAGATCGGAGAATGCAGGAGGCAGCGAAAAACATAAAGCAAGATATGAACAACCCAAAGATGATTTTCCTAGCAGGATATTGGCGCAACCGCCCAACAAAAAGTTCAAAACTACCGAGCATGAATCGAAAAAGAAAAATGATAAGCAATATATGCGACCTAGACAGCGTGACGAAGTAAAACATGTAGAAAAGCCGCGTGATGACCGTAGGACCAACATGGATACCATTACACGTAAAAGGCTTGATGAAAAGTTTGAAGCTTTATTCGAAAAAATGCGAACGTTTCTCGCGACCTGCCCCTCTCCCGAGGAAAATGCTCATCTGCATTGAAAAACAACATTTCGAAGCAGAACAAATCTCAGGATATGGTTCACCGTTCAAGGATTATTTCCACAGGAAGTACTAAAAGCGAGAAAGATGTTGCAGAACGGAGGAGATCGTCTTCGAAAAGAAGCGGCTACAGCATTTAGAAATGAAATTGACAAACTTGAAAAATAGTATTAGGGAAAATAAGAAAAAAATGTGATTTTGTTATGGTATTATTTAATAAAATTTGTTTCTTTTATAAAAATTAATTTTTTGAAATTTTCCTTAAGTTGAAGTTACTGAAGTTAAGGTTGACTCTATTACGCAGTCTAGTCTAGTAGATGTAGTAATCGAATTTCGCAAAGAATAATTAGTGAACTATTGCTTAATTTTTCAATAATTATTATCCTAATTACGGAAAACCCCGTAACCATGATTGACAGGGTCCGGCTGCATGTTATTGATGTTACTCTAATCACGGAGACAGGAGGATGGATCTGCTAGACTGGAGATTGTCAGATACACCTTGTCTGTAGTCACAAATATCTTGTCTAGTAGCATCGGAAGATTACTTTTGAAATTGACTGTATCTCATTAGTTTATTCCAACGTAAGAAATGTGGGGCGGTGAGTTTTGAGGTGAGGTGAGTTTTCAACCTAGGAATGTATTACAAGTTGATAAAAACATATGACCATCTAGGGTGCCCTTAATACTACGTCAACATTTTTGACGGGTATCATGAGCAGTCTAATTTTAAGAGCAGCATCACTTCTTCATCTTCATGGATACCAGATCAGATCTACAGCCGAATCTGTATCTGCTCACCAGTTGCATAGATAGTAGAGAATCGTACTTGCAAGAGTTCAAAAAAGTAACTTGAAGGACTTAACATTTGATACTTTGAGTAAAACGACAAAAAGGACTAGCAAT
Organism: Stratiomys singularior; assembly: GCA_954870665.1. NCBI lineage: Eukaryota > Metazoa > Arthropoda > Insecta > Diptera > Stratiomyidae > Stratiomys > Stratiomys singularior. Next base: position 21,323,630 of record OX940881.1, on the reverse strand, counting down.
CAAGTGCTGACCTTTAATCAGTCTAAATAAGATAAAAATGAACTCAAGGGAGGACCACTAGCAACTGGGAAAAGATAGTTAAGCGAAACCAAGTGGAAGGCCAAAAACTCGGCTTGGAATGACTTGAATAGCAGCTTTGACCTCATTCTAATGAAACGGACTACACCGGTTAAGTTATTTAAACGGACCTGAAATGGTAAGCCGAGGCAAGGAATAAAGAATGGTTCAAAATTTTTTACTTGACTGTTTGAGTCCAAGTCACATGCGCTTCCACTGGAATCAACACAACTGGAACTCGTGGCGAAGATAAATTAAGACGTTCTCCTTAATTTCCATAGAATGAGCAGATGGATGATCTGCTGGAACTAAACATTACGAGAGAAGAGGGTAGTGACCTAGAAGCAAAAGTGGAAATAAGAATCATTAATTGCAAATAATTTTATTTTGATTTATCTTTAATATTTATTATTTTATTTATTATTTTACATTAATGCAAATAATTGATCGTGCTCGTTATTTTTTATTATACAGAGGATCACAGAATTTTGTCAAATTAAACTTACGAAAAACTGAGCTAAGTGGGAGCTAACACTAAGTTTATCCTAGCCATCATAACTTGAGGAATTTGTCTCAAACTTGAGCAGACATGAGACAAGAAAAATTGTGTTCTCCCGTAAAGTAAAGCCTATTCTGGGTTGGCCCGCCATTGTTTACAATAATATTTATTGAATTGATTGTTGTAATCATTTCGAAATTTTTATTTAAATTTTGAGAAAGAATGAATTATCCTTTTTCGTTCTTTATTTCACATTATGCTCCGAATGAAAGAATGATTTGTGAGTTGTCGGCAGAAGTTTTTTTGGAAAATAATGGACCGTGCGTATAATGACTCATTCGACAGTACCCACATTTACCAGAATAATAGTTAATAGTATAAGATTATGTATTCACATCGGTATTCAACTTTACTTTTCCTCCCTTTACCTAATTGCCTTGCACCAGAGCTAAGTTTGCATATAAACGATTTATTAAATTATTCTTATTTATTCTCATTAAAGAACTTAAAACAATTTCATTGCTACTCTCCTGGATTCCATTATTGTACTCGGGTAGAAAGGATCAACGATCCAGCCAACGTTTGCACAACATTTTACCTGTTGCGAATTGCTCCCCTTTAATTACCCTCTCACGAGTTTGCTACTAATTAAGGAAATATATAAAAGGATATTCAATTGTTTGTCTCTGCTACCTGTTGATTATTACACGATGCTAAAATGTGACTTTATTTATACCTCATAACAGAAAAGGCATTAGGAAAGTTAATTATCCTTTTTTATTAGTTTTGTGTTTGCCTTCCATATTCATTTACACATAGCTGCATAAAAACTAACTTTTAGCGCAACGATCCTTAATTGAATTTCTAATGTGAGCGCGAGTCCAGCAATATGGATTTTTTCGAAACGTTGGTAAGCGAGCCAGCAGGGGCAACAAAAGACGAGCATTACAACTTTCGATCAACTAAGGGATGCGATCTAGTGGCAGACTTAGCATTGAGTGAGGACTCAGAAGACGAAGAGAAGGAACCGCGGACGAGTTGCGCGAGCGATGTCAGAAACGGTTCGTCATCTGTTAAGTATGAGAATCGATCAGAAATGGAATATAGGAATAGAGCGGTTAGTGGAGTTTTCGGTGAATCCCCTTCCGCATGCGTGACGAAAGTCGAGCAGTCAATAAGTAGGACGAGCGCAAAGCCCGCGATTGGTAGCTTAACCGGATTTACGTTTAGCAGTTTAAGTGAATCGAGCAGCAGTGATTCGAATGACACCGGTTATGATGGGAAGGACAATGAGAACGATCGTAAACTTGTACAAACACGGATATTACCGCCCCAGTCGAAACCGTCAGGACTCATAATTCACGAGGTTTTGATACTAAAGCCAAAATGCTCTGTAAGTCATTCTATGAACATAAGCATGATGAAAACCCGTATTCCTGCGAAACCGATAAAAGCCGAGGAACCGGAGCCTCTACCGGATCATTATACAGTGCCGAACGCGAAGAAGTCCCGAGTGAGTTGTGTAACGAAGGAAGACATTGCGCAAAGGATGACCTTAGGTAGGATGCTGAAGCAGAAAGATCCCACGAATCAGGCATCGTATACAAGCAAACCCACAAGTGTGGACCGGATCAAGAAGTCGTTGAAGCGGAGTGCGTCAGAAATGGAGGGTCATACATCACCCGATTCGGGAATTGAGGTTTGCATTGACTATCCACGTAAGCAGGCCAAGGAGGGGATAAAGCGAAAACAGGACAAACCACAGCTGAAAAATTACAAAGTTAGATCGGAGAATGCAGGGGACAGTGAAAAACATAAAGCAGGATATGAACATCCCAAAGATGATTTTCCTAGCAGGAAAATCCCAATTGAGGTTTGCATTGACTATTCACGTAAGCAGACCAAGGAGGGGATAAAGCGAAAACAGGACAAACCACAGCCGAAAAATTACAAAGTTAGATCGGAGAATGCAGGAGGCAGCGAAAAACATAAAGCAAGATATGAACAACCCAAAGATGATTTTCCTAGCAGGATATTGTCGCAACCGCCCAACAAAAAGTTCAAAACTACCGAGCATGAATCGAAAAAGAAAAATTATAAGCAATATATGCGACCTAGACAGCGTGACGAAGTAAAACATGTAGAAAAGCCGCGTGATGACCGTAGGACCAACATGGATACCATTACACGTAAAAGGCTTGATGAAAAGTTTGAAGCTCTATTCGAAAAAATGCGAACGTTTCTCGCGACCTGCCCCTCTCCCGAGGAAAATGCTCATCTGCATTGAAAAACAACATTTCGAAGCAGAACAAATCTCAGGATATGGTTCACCGTTCAAGGATTATTTCCACAGGAAGTACTAAAAGCGAGAAAGATGTTGCAGAACGGAGGAGATCGTCTTCGAAAAGAAGCGGCTACAGCATTTAGAAATGAAATTGACAAACTTGAAAAATAGTATTAGGGAAAATAAGAAAAAAATGTGATTTTGTTATGGTATTATTTAATAAAATTTGTTTCTTTTATAAAAATTAATTTTTTGAAATTTTCCTTAAGTTGAAGTTACTGAAGTTAAGGTTGACTCTATTACGCAGTCTAGTCTAGTAGATGTAGTAATCGGATTTCGCAAAGTATAATTAGTGAACTATTGCTTAATTTTTCAATAATTATTATCCTAATTACGGAAAACCCCGTAACCATGATTGACAGGGTCCGGCTGCATGTTATTGATGTTACTCTAATCACGGAGACAGGAGGATGGATCTGCTAGACTGGAGATTGTCAGATACACCTTGTCTGTAGTCACAAATATCTTGTCTAGTAGCATCGGAAGATTACTTTTGAAATTGACTGTATCTCATTAGTTTATTCCAACGTAAGAAATGTGGGGCGGTGAGTTTTGAGGTGAGGTGAGTTTTCAACCTAGGAATGTATTACAAGTTGATAAAAACATATGACCATCTAGGGTGCCCTTAATACTACGACAACATTTTTGACGGGTATCATGAGCAGTCTAATTTTAAGAGCAGCATCACTTCTTCATCTTCATGGATACCAGATCAGATCTACAGCCGAATCTGTATCTGCTCACCAGTTGCATAGATAGTAGAGAATCGTACTTGCAAGAGTTCAAAAAAGTAACTTGAAGGACTTAACATTTGATACTTTGAGTAAAACGACAAAAAGGACTAGCAATCAAGTGCTGACCTTTAATCAGTCTAAATAAGATAAAAATGAACTCAAGGGAGGACCACTAGCAACTGGGAAAAGATAGTTAAGCGAAACCAAGTGGAAGGCCAAAAACTCGGCTTGGAATGACTTGAATAGCAGCTTTGACCTCATTCTAATGAAACGGACTACACCGGTTAAGTTATTTAAACGGACCTGAAATGGTAAGCCGAGGCAAGGAATAAAGAATGGTTCAAAATTTTTTACTTGACTGTTTGAGTCCAAGTCACATGCGCTTCCACTGGAATCAACACAACTGGAACTCGTGGCGAAGATAAATTAAGACGTTCTCCTTAATTTCCATAGAATGAGCAGATGGATGATCTGCTGGAACTAAACATTACGAGAGAAGAGGGTAGTGACCTAGAAGCAAAAGTGGAAATAAGAATCATTAATTGCAAATAATTTTATTTTGATTTATCTTTAATATTTATTATTTTATTTATTATTTTACATTAATGCAAATAATTGATCGTGCTCGTTAGTTTTTATTATACAGAGGATCACAGAATTTTGTCAAATTAAACTTACGAAAAACTGAGCTAAGTGGGAGCTAACACTAAGTTTATCCTAGCCATCATAACTTGAGGAATTTGTCTCAAACTTGAGCAGACATGAGACAAGAAAAATTGTGTTCTCCCGTAAAGTAAAGCCTATTCTGGGTTGGCCCGCCATTGTTTACAATAATATTTATTGAATTGATTGTTGTAATCATTTCGAAATTTTTATTTAAATTTTGAGAAAGAATGAATTATCCTTTTTCGTTCTTTATTTCACATTATGCTCCGAATGAAAGAATGATTTGTGAGTTGTCGGCAGAAGTTTTTTTGGAAAATAATGGACCGTGCGTATAATGACTCATTCGACGGTACCCACATTTACCAGAATAATAGTTAATAGTATAAGATTATGTATTCACATCGGTATTCAACTTTACTTTTCCTCCCTTTACCTAATTGCCTTGCACCAGAGCTAAGTTTGCATATAAACGATTTATTAAATTATTCTTATTTATTCTCATTAAAGAACTTAAAACAATTTCATTGCTACTCTCCTGGATTCCATTATTGTACTCGGGTAGAAAGGATCAACGATCCAGCCAACGTTTGCACAACATTTTACCTGTTGCGAATTGCTCCCCTTTAATTACCCTCTCACGAGTTTGCTACTAATTAAGGAAATATATAAAAGGATATTCAATTGTTTGTCTCTGCTACCTGTTGATTATTACACGATGCTAAAATGTGACTTTATTTATACCTCATAACAGAAAAGGCATTAGGAAAGTTAATTATCCTTTTTTATTAGTTTTGTGTTTGCCTTCCATATTCATTTACACATAGCTGCATAAAAACTAACTTTTAGCGCAACGATCCTTAATTGAATTTCTAATGTGAGCGCGAGTCCAGCAATATGGATTTTTTCGAAACGTTGGTAAGCGAGCCAGCAGGGGCAACAAAAGACGAGCATTACAACTTTCGATCAACTAAGGGATGCGATCTAGTGGCAGACTTAGCATTGAGTGAGGACTCCGAAGACGAAGAGAAGGAACCGCGGACGAGTTGCGCGAGCGATGTCAGAAACGGTTCGTCATCTGTTAAGTATGAGAATCGATCAGAAATGGAATATAGGAATAGAGCGGTTAGTGGAGTTTTCGGTGAATCCCCTTCCGCATGCGTGACGAAAGTCGAGCAGTCAATAAGTAGGACGAGCGCAAAGCCCGCGATTGGTAGCTTAACCGGATTTACGTTTAGCAGCAGTGATTCGAATGACACCGGTTATGATGGGAAGGACAATGAGAACGATCGTAAACTTGTACAAACACGGATATTACCGCCCCAGTCGAAACCGTCAGGACTCATAATTCACGAGGTTTTGATACTAAAGCCAAAATGCTCTGTAAGTCATTCTATGAACATAAGCATGATGAAAACCCGTATTCCTGCGAAACCGATGAAAGCCGAGGAACCGGAGCCTCTACCGGATCATTATACAGTGCCGAACGCGAAGAAGTCCCGAGTGAGTTGTGTAACGAAGGAAGACATTGCGCAAAGGATGACCTTAGGTAGGATGCTGAAGCAGAAAGATCCCACGAATCAGGCATCGTATACAAGCAAACCCACAAGTGTGGACCGGATCAAGAAGTCGTTGAAGCGGAGTGCGTCAGAAATGGAGGGTCATACATCACCCGATTCGGGAATTGAGGTTTGCATTGACTATCCACGTAAGCAGGCCAAGGAGGGGATAAAGCGAAAACAGGACAAACCACAGCTGAAAAATTACAAAGTTAGATCGGAGAATGCAGGGGACAGTGAAAAACATAAAGCAGGATATGAACATCCCAAAGATGATTTTCCTAGCAGGAAAATCCCAATTGAGGTTTGCATTGACTATTCACGTAAGCAGACCAAGGAGGGGATAAAGCGAAAACAGGACAAACCACAGCCGAAAAATTACAAAGTTAGATCGGAGAATGCAGGAGGCAGCGAAAAACATAAAGCAAGATATGAACAACCCAAAGATGATTTTCCTAGCAGGATATTGGCGCAACCGCCCAACAAAAAGTTCAAAACTACCGAGCATGAATCGAAAAAGAAAAATGATAAGCAATATATGCGACCTAGACAGCGTGACGAAGTAAAACATGTAGAAAAGCCGCGTGATGACCGTAGGACCAACATGGATACCATTACACGTAAAAGGCTTGATGAAAAGTTTGAAGCTCTATTCGAAAAAATGCGAACGTTTCTCGCGACCTGCCCCTCTCCCGAGGAAAATGCTCATCTGCATTGAAAAACAACATTTCGAAGCAGAACAAATCTCAGGATATGGTTCACCGTTCAAGGATTATTTCCACAGGAAGTACTAAAAGCGAGAAAGATGTTGCAGAACGGAGGAGATCGTCTTCGAAAAGAAGCGGCTACAGCATTTAGAAATGAAATTGACAAACTTGAAAAATAGTATTAGGGAAAATAAGAAAAAAATGTGATTTTGTTATGGTATTATTTAATAAAATTTGTTTCTTTTATAAAAATTAATTTTTTGAAATTTTCCTTAAGTTGAAGTTACTGAAGTTAAGGTTGACTCTATTACGCAGTCTAGTCTAGTAGATGTAGTAATCGAATTTCGCAAAGAATAATTAGTGAACTATTGCTTAATTTTTCAATAATTATTATCCTAATTACGGAAAACCCCGTAACCATGATTGACAGGGTCCGGCTGCATGTTATTGATGTTACTCTAATCACGGAGACAGGAGGATGGATCTGCTAGACTGGAGATTGTCAGATACACCTTGTCTGTAGTCACAAATATCTTGTCTAGTAGCATCGGAAGATTACTTTTGAAATTGACTGTATCTCATTAGTTTATTCCAACGTAAGAAATGTGGGGCGGTGAGTTTTGAGGTGAGGTGAGTTTTCAACCTAGGAATGTATTACAAGTTGATAAAAACATATGACCATCTAGGGTGCCCTTAATACTACGTCAACATTTTTGACGGGTATCATGAGCAGTCTAATTTTAAGAGCAGCATCACTTCTTCATCTTCATGGATACCAGATCAGATCTACAGCCGAATCTGTATCTGCTCACCAGTTGCATAGATAGTAGAGAATCGTACTTGCAAGAGTTCAAAAAAGTAACTTGAAGGACTTAACATTTGATACTTTGAGTAAAACGACAAAAAGGACTAGCAATCAAGTGCTGACCTTTAATCAGTCTAAATAAGATAAAAATGAACTCAAGGGAGGACCACTAGCAACTGGGAAAAGATAGTTAAGCGAAACCAAGTGGAAGGCCAAAAACTCGGCTTGGAATGACTTGAATAGCAGCTTTGACCTCATTCTAATGAAACGGACTACACCGGTTAAGTTATTTAAACGGACCTGAAATGGTAAGCCGAGGCAAGGAATAAAGAATGGTAAAGATTATTTTCCTAGCAGGATATTGGCGCAACCGCCCAACAAAAAGTTCAAAACTACCGAGCATGAATCGAAAAAGAAAAATGATAAGCAATATATGCGACCTAGACAGCGTGACGAAGTAAAACATGTAGAAAAGCCGCGTGATGACCGTAGGACCAACATGGATACCATTACACGTAAAAGGCTTGATGAAAAGTTTGAAGCTCTATTCGAAAAAATGCGAACGTTTCTCGCGACCTGCCCCTCTCCCGAGGAAAATGCTCATCTGCATTGAAAAACAACATTTCGAAGCAGAACAAATCTCAGGATATGGTTCACCGTTCAAGGATTATTTCCACAGGAAGTACTAAAAGCGAGAAAGATGTTGCAGAACGGAGGAGATCGTCTTCGAAAAGAAGCGGCTACAGCATTTAGAAATGAAATTGACAAACTTGAAAAATAGTATTAGGGAAAATAAGAAAAAAATGTGATTTTGTTATGGTATTATTTAATAAAATTTGTTTCTTTTATAAAAATTAATTTTTTGAAATTTTCCTTAAGTTGAAGTTACTGAAGTTAAGGTTGACTCTATTACGCAGTCTAGTCTAGTAGATGTAGTAATCGAATTTCGCAAAGAATAATTAGTGAACTATTGCTTAATTTTTCAATAATTATTATCCTAATTACGGAAAACCCCGTAACCATGATTGACAGGGTCCGGCTGCATGTTATTGATGTTACTCTAATCACGGAGACAGGAGGATGGATCTGCTAGACTGGAGATTGTCAGATACACCTTGTCTGTAGTCACAAATATCTTGTCTAGTAGCATCGGAAGATTACTTTTGAAATTGACTGTATCTCATTAGTTTATTCCAACGTAAGAAATGTGGGGCGGTGAGTTTTGAGGTGAGGTGAGTTTTCAACCTAGGAATGTATTACAAGTTGATAAAAACATATGACCATCTAGGGTGCCCTTAATACTACGTCAACATTTTTGACGGGTATCATGAGCAGTCTAATTTTAAGAGCAGCATCACTTCTTCATCTTCATGGATACCAGATCAGATCTACAGCCGAATCTGTATCTGCTCACCAGTTGCATAGATAGTAGAGAATCGTACTTGCAAGAGTTCAAAAAAGTAACTTGAAGGACTTAACATTTGATACTTTGAGTAAAACGACAAAAAGGACTAGCAATCAAGTGCTGACCTTTAATCAGTCTAAATAAGATAAAAATGTACTCAAGGGAGGACCACTAGCAACTGGGAAAAGATAGTTAAGCGAAACCAAGTGGAAGGCCAAAAACTCGGCTTGGAATGACTTGAATAGCAGCTTTGACCTCATTCTAATGAAACGGACTACACCGGTTAAGTTATTTAAACGGACCTGAAATGGTAAGCCGAGGCAAGGAATAAAGAATGGTTCAAAATTTTTTACTTGACTGTTTGAGTCCAAGTCACATGCGCTTCCACTGGAATCAACACAACTGGAACTCGTGGCGAAGATAAATTAAGACGTTCTCCTTAATTTCCATAGAATGAGCAGATGGATGATCTGCTGGAACTAAACATTACGAGAGAAGAGGGTAGTGACCTAGAAGCAAAAGTGGAAATAAGAATCATTAATTGCAAATAATTTTATTTTGATTTATCTTTAATATTTATTATTTTATTTATTATTTTACATTAATGCAAATAATTGATCGTGCTCGTTATTTTTTATTATACAGAGGATCACAGAATTTTGTCAAATTAAACTTACGAAAAACTGAGCTAAGTGGGAGCTAACACTAAGTTTATCCTAGCCATCATAACTTGAGGAATTTGTCTCAAACTTGAGCAGACATGAGACAAGAAAAATTGTGTTCTCCCGTAAAGTAAAGCCTATTCTGGGTTGGCCCGCCATTGTTTACAATAATATTTATTGAATTGATTGTTGTAATCATTTCGAAATTTTTATTTAAATTTTGAGAAAGAATGAATTATCCTTTTTCGTTCTTTATTTCACATTATGCTCCGAATGAAAGAATGATTTGTGAGTTGTCGGCAGAAGTTTTTTTGGAAAATAATGGACCGTGCGTATAATGACTCATTCGACAGTACCCACATTTACCAGAATAATAGTTAATAGTATAAGATTATGTATTCACATCGGTATTCAACTTTACTTTTCCTCCCTTTACCTAATTGCCTTGCACCAGAGCTAAGTTTGCATATAAACGATTTATTAAATTATTCTTATTTATTCTCATTAAAGAACTTAAAACAATTTCATTGCTACTCTCCTGGATTCCATTATTGTACTCAGGTAGAAAGGATCAACGATCCAGCCAACGTTTGCACAACATTTTACCTGTTGCGAATTGCTCCCCTTTAATTACCCTCTCACGAGTTTGCTACTAATTAAGGAAATATATAAAAGGATATTCAATTGTTTGTCTCTGCTACCTGTTGATTATTACACGATGCTAAAATGTGACTTTATTTATACCTCATAACAGAAAAGGCATTAGGAAAGTTAATTATCCTTTTTTATTAGTTTTGTGTTTGCCTTCCATATTCATTTACACATAGCTGCATAAAAACTAACTTTTAGCGCAACGATCCTTAATTGAATTTCTAATGTGAGCGCGAGTCCAGCAATATGGATTTTTTCGAAACGTTGGTAAGCGAGCCAGCAGGGGCAACAAAAGACGAGCATTACAACTTTCGATCAACTAAGGGATGCGATCTAGTGGCAGACTTAGCATTGAGTGAGGACTCCGAAGACGAAGAGAAGGAACCGCGGACGAGTTGCGCGAGCGATGTCAGAAACGGTTCGTCATCTGTTAAGTATGAGAATCGATCAGAAATGGAATATAGGAATAGAGCGGTTAGTGGAGTTTTCGGTGAATCCCCTTCCGCATGCGTGACGAAAGTCGAGCAGTCAATAAGTAGGACGAGCGCAAAGCCCGCGATTGGTAGCTTAACCGGATTTACGTTTAGCAGTTTAAGTGAATCGAGCAGCAGTGATTCGAATGACACCGGTTATGATGGGAAGGACAATGAGAACGATCGTAAACTTGTACAAACACGGATATTACCGCCCCAGTCGAAACCGTCAGGACTCATAATTCACGAGGTTTTGATACTAAAGCCAAAATGCTCTGTAAGTCATTCTATGAACATAAGCATGATGAAAACCCGTATTCCTGCGAAACCGATAAAAGCCGAGGAACCGGAGCCTCTACCGGATCATTATACAGTGCCGAACGCGAAGAAGTCCCGAGTGAGTTGTGTAACGAAGGAAGACATTGCGCAAAGGATGACCTTAGGTAGGATGCTGAAGCAGAAAGATCCCACGAATCAGGCATCGTATACAAGCAAACCCACAAGTGTGGACCGGATCAAGAAGTCGTTGAAGCGGAGTGCGTCAGAAATGGAGGGTCATACATCACCCGATTCGGGAATTGAGGTTTGCATTGACTATCCACGTAAGCAGGCCAAGGAGGGGATAAAGCGAAAACAGGACAAACCACAGCTGAAAAATTACAAAGTTAGATCGGAGAATGCAGGGGACAGTGAAAAACATAAAGCAGGATATGAACATCCCAAAGATGATTTTCCTAGCAGGAAAATCCCAATTGAGGTTTGCATTGACTATTCACGTAAGCAGACCAAGGAGGGGATAAAGCGAAAACAGGACAAACCACAGCCGAAAAATTACAAAGTTAGATCGGAGAATGCAGGAGGCAGCGAAAAACATAAAGCAAGATATGAACAACCCAAAGATGATTTTCCTAGCAGGATATTGGCGCAACCGCCCAACAAAAAGTTCAAAACTACCGAGCATGAATCGAAAAAGAAAAATGATAAGCAATATATGCGACCTAGACAGCGTGACGAAGTAAAACATGTAGAAAAGCCGCGTGATGACCGTAGGACCAACATGGATACCATTACACGTAAAAGGCTTGATGAAAAGTTTGAAGCTTTATTCGAAAAAATGCGAACGTTTCTCGCGACCTGCCCCTCTCCCGAGGAAAATGCTCATCTGCATTGAAAAACAACATTTCGAAGCAGAACAAATCTCAGGATATGGTTCACCGTTCAAGGATTATTTCCACAGGAAGTACTAAAAGCGAGAAAGATGTTGCAGAACGGAGGAGATCGTCTTCGAAAAGAAGCGGCTACAGCATTTAGAAATGAAATTGACAAACTTGAAAAATAGTATTAGGGAAAATAAGAAAAAAATGTGATTTTGTTATGGTATTATTTAATAAAATTTGTTTCTTTTATAAAAATTAATTTTTTGAAATTTTCCTTAAGTTGAAGTTACTGAAGTTAAGGTTGACTCTATTACGCAGTCTAGTCTAGTAGATGTAGTAATCGAATTTCGCAAAGAATAATTAGTGAACTATTGCTTAATTTTTCAATAATTATTATCCTAATTACGGAAAACCCCGTAACCATGATTGACAGGGTCCGGCTGCATGTTATTGATGTTACTCTAATCACGGAGACAGGAGGATGGATCTGCTAGACTGGAGATTGTCAGATACACCTTGTCTGTAGTCACAAATATCTTGTCTAGTAGCATCGGAAGATTACTTTTGAAATTGACTGTATCTCATTAGTTTATTCCAACGTAAGAAATGTGGGGCGGTGAGTTTTGAGGTGAGGTGAGTTTTCAACCTAGGAATGTATTACAAGTTGATAAAAACATATGACCATCTAGGGTGCCCTTAATACTACGTCAACATTTTTGACGGGTATCATGAGCAGTCTAATTTTAAGAGCAGCATCACTTCTTCATCTTCATGGATACCAGATCAGATCTACAGCCGAATCTGTATCTGCTCACCAGTTGCATAGATAGTAGAGAATCGTACTTGCAAGAGTTCAAAAAAGTAACTTGAAGGACTTAACATTTGATACTTTGAGTAAAACGACAAAAAGGACTAGCAATCAAGTGCTGACCTTTAATCAGTCTAAATAAGATAAAAATGAACTCAAGGGAGGACCACTAGCAACTGGGAAAAGATAGTTAAGCGAAACCAAGTGGAAGGCCAAAAACTCGGCTTGGAATGACTTGAATAGCAGCTTTGACCTCATTCTAATGAAACGGACTACACCGGTTAAGTTATTTAAACGGACCTGAAATGGTAAGCCGAGGCAAGGAATAAAGAATGGTTCAAAATTTTTTACTTGACTGTTTGAGTCCAAGTCACATGCGCTTCCACTGGAATCAACACAACTGGAACTCGTGGCGAAGATAAATTAAGACGTTCTCCTTAATTTCCATAGAATGAGCAGATGGATGATCTGCTGGAACTAAACATTACGAGAGAAGAGGGTAGTGACCTAGAAGCAAAAGTGGAAATAAGAATCATTAATTGCAAATAATTTTATTTTGATTTATCTTTAATATTTATTATTTTATTTATTATTTTACATTAATGCAAATAATTGATCGTGCTCGTTATTTTTTATTATACAGAGGATCACAGAATTTTGTCAAATTAAACTTACGAAAAACTGAGCTAAGTGGGAGCTAACACTAAGTTTATCCTAGCCATCATAACTTGAGGAATTTGTCTCAAACTTGAGCAGACATGAGACAAGAAAAATTGTGTTCTCCCGTAAAGTAAAGCCTATTCTGGGTTGGCCCGCCATTGTTTACAATAATATTTATTGAATTGATTGTTGTAATCATTTCGAAATTTTTATTTAAATTTTGAGAAAGAATGAATTATCCTTTTTCGTTCTTTATTTCACATTATGCTCCGAATGAAAGAATGATTTGTGAGTTGTCGGCAGAAGTTTTTTTGGAAAATAATGGACCGTGCGTATAATGACTCATTCGACAGTACCCACATTTACCAGAATAATAGTTAATAGTATAAGATTATGTATTCACATCGGTATTCAACTTTACTTTTCCTCCCTTTACCTAATTGCCTTGCACCAGAGCTAAGTTTGCATATAAACGATTTATTAAATTATTCTTATTTATTCTCATTAAAGAACTTAAAACAATTTCATTGCTACTCTCCTGGATTCCATTATTGTACTCGGGTAGAAAGGATCAACGATCCAGCCAACGTTTGCACAACATTTTACCTGTTGCGAATTGCTCCCCTTTAATTACCCTCTCACGAGTTTGCTACTAATTAAGGAAATATATAAAAGGATATTCAATTGTTTGTCTCTGCTACCTGTTGATTATTACACGATGCTAAAATGTGACTTTATTTATACCTCATAACAGAAAAGGCATTAGGAAAGTTAATTATCCTTTTTTATTAGTTTTGTGTTTGCCTTCCATATTCATTTACACATAGCTGCATAAAAACTAACTTTTAGCGCAACGATCCTTAATTGAATTTCTAATGTGAGCGCGAGTCCAGCAATATGGATTTTTTCGAAACGTTGGTAAGCGAGCCAGCAGGGGCAACAAAAGACGAGCATTACAACTTTCGATCAACTAAGGGATGCGATCTAGTGGCAGACTTAGCATTGAGTGAGGACTCCGAAGACGAAGAGAAGGAACCGCGGACGAGTTGCGCGAGCGATGTCAGAAACGGTTCGTCATCTGTTAAGTATGAGAATCGATCAGAAATGGAATATAGGAATAGAGCGGTTAGTGGAGTTTTCGGTGAATCCCCTTCCGCATGCGTGACGAAAGTCGAGCAGTCAATAAGTAGGACGAGCGCAAAGCCCGCGATTGGTAGCTTAACCGGATTTACGTTTAGCAGTTTAAGTGAATCGAGCAGCAGTGATTCGAATGACACCGGTTATGATGGGAAGGACAATGAGAACGATCGTAAACTTGTACAAACACGGATATTACCGCCCCAGTCGAAACCGTCAGGACTCATAATTCACGAGGTTTTGATACTAAAGCCAAAATGCTCTGTAAGTCATTCTATGAACATAAGCATGATGAAAACCCGTATTCCTGCGAAACCGATAAAAGCCGAGGAACCGGAGCCTCTACCGGATCATTATACAGTGCCGAACGCGAAGAAGTCCCGAGTGAGTTGTGTAACGAAGGAAGACATTGCGCAAAGGATGACCTTAGGTAGGATGCTGAAGCAGAAAGATCCCACGAATCAGGCATCGTATACAAGCAAACCCACAAGTGTGGACCGGATCAAGAAGTCGTTGAAGCGGAGTGCGTCAGAAATGGAGGGTCATACATCACCCGATTCGGGAATTGAGGTTTGCATTGACTATCCACGTAAGCAGGCCAAGGAGGGGATAAAGCGAAAACAGGACAAACCACAGCTGAAAAATTACAAAGTTAGATCGGAGAATGCAGGGGACAGTGAAAAACATAAAGCAGGATATGAACATCCCAAAGATGATTTTCCTAGCAGGAAAATCCCAATTGAGGTTTGCATTGACTATTCACGTAAGCAGACCAAGGAGGGGATAAAGCGAAAACAGGACAAACCACAGCCGAAAAATTACAAAGTTAGATCGGAGAATGCAGGAGGCAGCGAAAAACATAAAGCAAGATATGAACAACCCAAAGATGATTTTCCTAGCAGGATATTGTCGCAACCGCCCAACAAAAAGTTCAAAACTACCGAGCATGAATCGAAAAAGAAAAATTATAAGCAATATATGCGACCTAGACAGCGTGACGAAGTAAAACATGTAGAAAAGCCGCGTGATGACCGTAGGACCAACATGGATACCATTACACGTAAAAGGCTTGATGAAAAGTTTGAAGCTCTATTCGAAAAAATGCGAACGTTTCTCGCGACCTGCCCCTCTCCCGAGGAAAATGCTCATCTGCATTGAAAAACAACATTTCGAAGCAGAACAAATCTCAGGATATGGTTCACCGTTCAAGGATTATTTCCACAGGAAGTACTAAAAGCGAGAAAGATGTTGCAGAACGGAGGAGATCGTCTTCGAAAAGAAGCGGCTACAGCATTTAGAAATGAAATTGACAAACTTGAAAAATAGTATTAGGGAAAATAAGAAAAAATGTGATTTTGTTATGGTATTATTTAATAAAATTTGGTTTCTTTTATAAAAATTAATTTTTTGAAATTTTCCTTAAGTTGAAGTTACTGAAGTTAAGGTTGACTCTATTACGCAGTCTAGTCTAGTAGATGTAGTAATCGGATTTCGCAAAGTATAATTAGTGAACTATTGCTTAATTTTTCAATAATTATTATCCTAATTACGGAAAACCCCGTAACCATGATTGACAGGGTCCGGCTGCATGTTATTGATGTTACTCTAATCACGGAGACAGGAGGATGGATCTGCTAGACTGGAGATTGTCAGATACACCTTGTCTGTAGTCACAAATATCTTGTCTAGTAGCATCGGAAGATTACTTTTGAAATTGACTGTATCTCATTAGTTTATTCCAACGTAAGAAATGTGGGGCGGTGAGTTTTGAGGTGAGGTGAGTTTTCAACCTAGGAATGTATTACAAGTTGATAAAAACATATGACCATCTAGGGTGCCCTTAATACTACGACAACATTTTTGACGGGTATCATGAGCAGTCTAATTTTAAGAGCAGCATCACTTCTTCATCTTCATGGATACCAGATCAGATCTACAGCCGAATCTGTATCTGCTCACCAGTTGCATAGATAGTAGAGAATCGTACTTGCAAGAGTTCAAAAAAGTAACTTGAAGGACTTAACATTTGATACTTTGAGTAAAACGACAAAAAGGACTAGCAATCAAGTGCTGACCTTTAATCAGTCTAAATAAGATAAAAATGAACTCAAGGGAGGACCACTAGCAACTGGGAAAAGATAGTTAAGCGAAACCAAGTGGAAGGCCAAAAACTCGGCTTGGAATGACTTGAATAGCAGCTTTGACCTCATTCTAATGAAACGGACTACACCGGTTAAGTTATTTAAACGGACCTGAAATGGTAAGCCGAGGCAAGGAATAAAGAATGGTTCAAAATTTTTTACTTGACTGTTTGAGTCCAAGTCACATGCGCTTCCACTGGAATCAACACAACTGGAACTCGTGGCGAAGATAAATTAAGACGTTCTCCTTAATTTCCATAGAATGAGCAGATGGATGATCTGCTGGAACTAAACATTACGAGAGAAGAGGGTAGTGACCTAGAAGCAAAAGTGGAAATAAGAATCATTAATTGCAAATAATTTTATTTTGATTTATCTTTAATATTTATTATTTTATTTATTATTTTACATTAATGCAAATAATTGATCGTGCTCGTTAGTTTTTATTGTACAGAGGATCACAGAATTTTGTCAAATTAAACTTACGAAAAACTGAGCTAAGTGGGAGCTAACACTAAGTTTATCCTAGCCATCATAACTTGAGGAATTTGTCTCAAACTTGAGCAGACATGAGACAAGAAAAATTGTGTTCTCCCGTAAAGTAAAGCCTATTCTGGGTTGGCCCGCCATTGTTTACAATAATATTTATTGAATTGATTGTTGTAATCATTTCGAAATTTTTATTTAAATTTTGAGAAAGAATGAATTATCCTTTTTCGTTCTTTATTTCACATTATGCTCCGAATGAAAGAATGATTTGTGAGTTGTCGGCAGAAGTTTTTTTGGAAAATAATGGACCGTGCGTATAATGACTCATTCGACGGTACCCACATTTACCAGAATAATAGTTAATAGTATAAGATTATGTATTCACATCGGTATTCAACTTTACTTTTCCTCCCTTTACCTAATTGCCTTGCACCAGAGCTAAGTTTGCATATAAACGATTTATTAAATTATTCTTATTTATTCTCATTAAAGAACTTAAAACTTAAAACAATTTCATTGCTACTCTCCTGGATTCCATTATTGTACTCAGGTAGAAAGGATCAACGATCCAGCCAACGTTTGCACAACATTTTACCTGTTGCGAATTGCTCCCCTTTAATTACCCTCTCACGAGTTTGCTACTAATTAAGGAAATATATAAAAGGATATTCAATTGTTTGTCTCTGCTACCTGTTGATTATTACACGATGCTAAAATGTGACTTTATTTATACCTCATAACAGAAAAGGCATTAGGAAAGTTAATTATCCTTTTTTATTAGTTTTGTGTTTGCCTTCCATATTCATTTACACATAGCTGCATAAAAACTAACTTTTAGCGCAACGATCCTTAATTGAATTTCTAATGTGAGCGCGAGTCCAGCAATATGGATTTTTTCGAAACGTTGGTAAGCGAGCCAGCAGGGGCAACAAAAGACGAGCATTACAACTTTCGATCAACTAAGGGATGCGATCTAGTGGCAGACTTAGCATTGAGTGAGGACTCCGAAGACGAAGAGAAGGAACCGCGGACGAGTTGCGCGAGCGATGTCAGAAACGGTTCGTCATCTGTTAAGTATGAGAATCGGTCAGAAATGGAATATAGGAATAGAGCGGTTAGTGGAGTTTTCGGTGAATCCCCTTCCGCATGCGTGACGAAAGTCGAGCAGTCAATAAGTAGGACGAGCGCAAAGCCCGCGATTGGTAGCTTAACCGGATTTACGTTTAGCAGTTTAAGTGAATCGAGCAGCAGTGATTCGAATGACACCGGTTATGATGGGAAGGACAATGAGAACGATCGTAAACTTGTACAAACACGGATATTACCGCCCCAGTCGAAACCGTCAGGACTCATAATTCACGAGGTTTTGATACTAAAGCCAAAATGCTCTGTAAGTCATTCTATGAACATAAGCATGATGAAAACCCGTATTCCTGCGAAACCGATAAAAGCCGAGGAACCGGAGCCTCTACCGGATCATTATACAGTGCCGAACGCGAAGAAGTCCCGAGTGAGTTGTGTAACGAAGGAAGACATTGCGCAAAGGATGACCTTAGGTAGGATGCTGAAGCAGAAAGATCCCACGAATCAGGCATCGTATACAAGCAAACCCACAAGTGTGGACCGGATCAAGAAGTCGTTGAAGCGGAGTGCGTCAGAAATGGAGGGTCATACATCACCCGATTCGGGAATTGAGGTTTGCATTGACTATCCACGTAAGCAGGCCAAGGAGGGGATAAAGCGAAAACAGGACAAACCACAGCTGAAAAATTACAAAGTTAGATCGGAGAATGCAGGGGACAGTGAAAAACATAAAGCAGGATATGAACATCCCAAAGATGATTTTCCTAGCAGGAAAATCCCAATTGAGGTTTGCATTGACTATTCACGTAAGCAGACCAAGGAGGGGATAAAGCGAAAACAGGACAAACCACAGCCGAAAAATTACAAAGTTAGATCGGAGAATGCAGGAGGCAGCGAAAAACATAAAGCAAGATATGAACAACCCAAAGATGATTTTCCTAGCAGGATATTGTCGCAACCGCCCAACAAAAAGTTCAAAACTACCGAGCATGAATCGAAAAAGAAAAATGATAAGCAATATATGCGACCTAGACAGCGTGACGAAGTAAAACATGTAGAAAAGCCACGTGATGACCGTAGGACCAACATGGATACCATTACACGTAAAAGGCTTGATGAAAAGTTTGAAGCTCTATTCGAAAAAATGCGAACGTTTCTCGCGACCTGCCCCCCTCCCGAGGAAAATGCTCATCTGCATTGAAAAACAACATTTCGAAGCAGAACAAATCTCAGGATATGGTTCACCGTTCAAGGATTATTTCCACAGGAAGTACTAAAAGCGAGAAAGATGTTGCAGAACGGAGGAGATCGTCTTCGAAAAGAAGCGGCTACAGCATTTAGAAATGAAATTGACAAACTTGAAAAATAGTATTAGGGAAAATAAGAAAAAAATGTGATTTTGTTATGGTATTATTTAATAAAATTTGTTTCTTTTATAAAAATTAATTTTTTGAAATTTTCCTTAAGTTGAAGTTACTGAAGTTAAGGTTGACTCTATTACGCAGTCTAGTCTAGTAGATGTAGTAATCGGATTTCGCAAAGAATAATTAGTGAACTATTGCTTAATTTTTCAATAATTATTATCCTAATTACGGAAAACCCCGTAACCATGATTGACAGGGTCCGGCTGCATGTTATTGATGTTACTCTAATCACGGAGACAGGAGGATGGATCTGCTAGACTGGAGATTGTCAGATACACCTTGTCTGTAGTCACAAATACCTTGTCTAGTAGCATCGGAAGATTACTTTTGAAATTGACTGTATCTCATTAGTTTATTCCAACGTAAGAAATGTGGGGCGGTGAGTTTTGAGGTGAGGTGAGTTTTCAACCTAGGAATGTATTACAAGTTGATAAAAACATATGACCATCTAGGGTGCCCTTAATACTACGTCAACATTTTTGACGGGTATCATGAGCAGTCTAATTTTAAGAGCAGCATCACTTCTTCATCTTCATGGATACCAGATCAGATCTACAGCCGAATCTGTATCTGCTCACCAGTTGCATAGATAGTAGAGAATCGTACTTGCAAGAGTTCAAAAAAGTAACTTGAAGGACTTAACATTTGATACTTTGAGTAAAACGACAAAAAGGACTAGCAATCAAGTGCTGACCTTTAATCAGTCTAAATAAGATAAAAATGAACTCAAGGGAGGACCACTAGCAACTGGGAAAAGATAGTTAAGCGAAACCAAGTGGAAGGCCAAAAACTCGGCTTGGAATGACTTGAATAGCAGCTTTGACCTCATTCTAATGAAACGGACTACACCGGTTAAGTTATTTAAACGGACCTGAAATGGTAAGCCGAGGCAAGGAATAAAGAATGGTTCAAAATTTTTTACTTGACTGTTTGAGTCCAAGTCACATGCGCTTCCACTGGAATCAACACAACTGGAACTCGTGGCGAAGATAAATTAAGACGTTCTCCTTAATTTCCATAGAATGAGCAGATGGATGATCTGCTGGAACTAAACATTACGAGAGAAGAGGGTAGTGACCTAGAAGCAAAAGTGGAAATAAGAATCATTAATTGCAAATAATTTTATTTTGATTTATCTTTAATATTTATTATTTTACATTAATGCAAATAATTGATCGTGCTCGTTATTTTTTATTATACAGAGGATCACAGAATTTTGTCAAATTAAACTTACGAAAAACTGAGCTAAGTGGGGGCTAACACTAAGTTTATCCTAGCCATCATAACTTGAGGAATTTGTCTCAAACTTGAGCAGACATGAGACAAGAAAAATTGTGTTCTCCCGTAAAGTAAAGCCTATTCTGGGTTGGCCCGCCATTGTTTACAATAATATTTATTGAATTGATTGTTGTAATCATTTCGAAATTTTTATTTAAATTTTGAGAAAGAATGAATTATCCTTTTTCGTTCTTTATTTCACATTATGCTCCGAATGAAAGAATGATTTGTGAGTTGTCGGCAGAAGTTTTTTTGGAAAATAATGGACCGTGCGTATAATGACTCATTCGACAGTACCCACATTTACCAGAATAATAGTTAATAGTATAAGATTATGTATTCACATCGGTATTCAACTTTACTTTTCCTCCCTTTACCTAATTGCCTTGCACCAGAGCTAAGTTTGCATATAAACGATTTATTAAATTATTCTTATTTATTCTCATTAAAGAACTTAAAACAATTTCATTGCTACTCTCCTGGATTCCATTATTGTACTCAGGTAGAAAGGATCAACGATCCAGCCAACGTTTGCACAACATTTTACCTGTTGCGAATTGCTCCCCTTTAATTACCCTCTCACGAGTTTGCTACTAATTAAGGAAATATATAAAAGGATATTCAATTGTTTGTCTCTGCTACCTGTTGATTATTACACGATGCTAAAATGTGACTTTATTTATACCTCATAACAGAAAAGGCATTAGGAAAGTTAATTATCCTTTTTTATTAGTTTTGTGTTTGCCTTCCATATTCATTTACACATAGCTGCATAAAAACTAACTTTTAGCGCAACGATCCTTAATTGAATTTCTAATGTGAGCGCGAGTCCAGCAATATGGATTTTTTCGAAACGTTGGTAAGCGAGCCAGCAGGGGCAACAAAAGACGAGCATTACAACTTTCGATCAACTAAGGGATGCGATCTAGTGGCAGACTTAGCATTGAGTGAGGACTCCGAAGACGAAGAGAAGGAACCGCGGACGAGTTGCGCGAGCGATGTCAGAAACGGTTCGTCATCTGTTAAGTATGAGAATCGATCAGAAATGGAATATAGGAATAGAGCGGTTAGTGGAGTTTTCGGTGAATCCCCTTCCGCATGCGTGACGAAAGTCGAGCAGTCAATAAGTAGGACGAGCGCAAAGCCCGCGATTGGTAGCTTAACCGGATTTACGTTTAGCAGTTTAAGTGAATCGAGCAGCAGTGATTCGAATGACACCGGTTATGATGGGAAGGACAATGAGAACGATCGTAAACTTGTACAAACACGGATATTACCGCCCCAGTCGAAACCGTCAGGACTCATAATTCACGAGGTTTTGATACTAAAGCCAAAATGCTCTGTAAGTCATTCTATGAACATAAGCATGATGAAAACCCGTATTCCTGCGAAACCGATAAAAGCCGAGGAACCGGAGCCTCTACCGGATCATTATACAGTGCCGAACGCGAAGAAGTCCCGAGTGAGTTGTGTAACGAAGGAAGACATTGCGCAAAGGATGACCTTAGGTAGGATGCTGAAGCAGAAAGATCCCACGAATCAGGCATCGTATACAAGCAAACCCACAAGTGTGGACCGGATCAAGAAGTCGTTGAAGCGGAGTGCGTCAGAAATGGAGGGTCATACATCACCCGATTCGGGAATTGAGGTTTGCATTGACTATCCACGTAAGCAGACCAAGGAGGGGATAAAGCGAAAACAGGACAAACCACAGCCGAAAAATTACAAAGTTAGATCGGAGAATGCAGGAGGCAGCGAAAAACATAAAGCAAGATATGAACAGCCCAAAGATGATTTTCCTAGCAGGATATTGGCGCAACCGCCCAACAAAAAATTCAAAACTACCGAGCATGAATCGAAAAAGAAAAATGATAAGCAATATATGCGACCTAGACAGCGTGACGAAGTGAAACATGTAGAAAAGCCGCGTGATGACCGTAGGACCAACATGGATACCATTACACGTAAAAGGCTTGATGAAAAGTTTGGAGCTCTATTCGGCGACGACTCGGACGACAACGGAGCTTTATATGCTGTAGCTAGGCTCAAAGGGGATACAAAAAATTCGAACGTTTCTCGCGACCTGCCTCTCTCCCGAGGAAAATGCTCGTCTGCATTGAAAAACAACATTTCGAAGCAGAACAAATCTCAGGATATGGTTCACCGTTCAAGGAATATTTCCACAGGAAGTACTAAAAGCGAGAAAGATGTTGCAGAACGGAGGAGATCGTCTTCGCTGGAATCTACAATTCAGAATAAATGTGCAGCTTTTAAAACTATCCACAAGGAGTACCTAACCCTATTCGCCTCGATTCAGAAGCGTGCAAAATTCATTATCACATTAGGTGATATGCTAGAGCGAAAAAAGAAAGCGGGAGATGAGAAGATGCAACTAGCTTTGAAAAAAGAAATATTAGCGTTAGGAGAAGAACTTAAATCGAAAAGTTTTCAGAATCAAAAGAAGCGGCTGCAGCATTTAAAAATGAAATTGACAAACTTGAAACATAGTATTAGGGAAAATAAGAAAAAAATGTGATTTTGTTATGGTATTATTTAATAAAATTTGTTTCTTTTATAAAAAGTAAATTTTTGAAATTTTCCTTAAGTTGAAGTTACTGAAGTTAAGGTTGACTCTATTATGCAGTCTAGTCTAGTAGATGTAGTAATCGGATTTCCAGCTCTTCGTGGTGTTCATGCTTTTCTTTAATCATTGCTTGCAAAATGAGAATCAAAAAAGATCCCCTACTAAAATCATCCTCAGCATCATTCAAAAACATAACCATCATTTCGTTCCAACAACGTCTTAACTGCTATTCGTGTGATAAGGAAGGACAAGAAATAGTGTTTCTTTAGTTGGTTGGAAATGCTATAATCTAATATAATCTAAAATATAATAATAATGCTGTAATCGATTGTTGGGATAATATCTTAATCGCATGTCGCGGTCCCTGAGACCTTTTGAAGATCTTTATCTGTTCTAGCTGTTCTGAGTGATATCTTTAATGATCGGAATGAAACTTAGTATTTTTAATTATCCTGGGAAGAGCCCAGTGCAATAATTCCTGATCCTTTTCAATGAACTCTCACCTCATAACACTCTTATATTTTCGTTTCGTTCGTAGGAACTGAAAGCTGTTTACGGTCGGAGAAAGGGACTCCTAGAAGCTGAATAGCTGATACATACAAAACACCTTGTCTGTCCGCAAGGAACCCAACATGGAACGGTTTGTCGCCTAAAGTCGGGTTAAATATTTTTTTCTTCACCAGTTCGTTAGTGAGGGCCCTGTTTCAGTCAGAGCGGAAGGGGTAGGAGTTACTGAGAACATTTTTCTGCTTACCTTTAATCAGTGGTCTAAGAATCCTTTCTACGTCATAAGAAAAACACGACCTTAATATGTTCTGTATGTGAATTGATGATATCATCACATCTACTACACATTCCGGAGAGAGTATGCCAATTCTATAGCATAGAATTTGTCTCAAAATTGAGCGGACATGAGACAATAAAAATTGTGTTCTCCCGTAAAGTAAAGCCTATTCTGGGTTGGCCCGCCATTGTTTACAATAACATTTATTGAATTGATTGTTGTAATCATTTCGAAATTTTTATTTAAATTTTGAGAAAGAATGAATTATCCTTTTTCGTTCTTTATTTCACATTATGCTCCGAATGAAAGAATGATTTGTGATGTCGGCAGAAGTTTTTTGGAAAATAATGGACCGTGTGATGTGTGAAATGACTCATTCGACGGTACCCACATTTACCAGAATAATAGTTAATAGTATAAGATTATGTATTCACATCGGTATTCAACTTTACTTTTCCTCCCTTTACCTAATTGCCTTGCACCAGAGCTAAGTTTGCATATAAACGATTTATTAAATTACTCTTATTTATTCTCATTAAAGAACTTAAAACAATTTAATTGCTACTCTCCTGGATTCCATTATTGTACTCGGGTAGAAAGGATCAACGATCCAGCCAACGTTTGCACAACATTTTACCTGTTGCGAATTGCTCCCCTTTAATTACCCTCTCACGAGTTTGCTACTAATTAAGGAAATATATAAAAGGATATTCAATTGTTTGTCTCTGCTACCTGTTGATTATTACACGATGCTAAAATGTGACTTTATTTATACCTCATAACAGCAAATGCATTAGGAAAGTTAATTATCCTTTTTTATTAGTTTTGTGTTTGCCTTCCATATTCATTTACACATAGCTGCATAAAAACTAACTTTTAGCGCAACGATCCTTAATTGTATTTCTAATGTGAGCGCGAGTCCAGCAATATGGATTTTTTCGAAACGTTGGTAAGCGAGCCAGCAGGGGCAACAAAAGACGAGCATTACAACTTTCGATCAACTAAGGGATGCGATCTAGTGGCAGACTTAGCATTGAGTGAGGACTCAGAAGACGAAGAGAAGGAACCGCGGACGAGTTGCGCGAGCGATGTCAGAAACGGTTCGTCATCTGTTAAGTATGAGAATCGATCAGAAATGGAATATAGGAATAGAGCGGTTAGTGGAGTTTTCGGTGAATCCCCTTCCGCATGCGTGACGAAAGTCGAGCAGTCAATAAGTAGGACGAGCGCAAAGCCCGCGATTGGTAGCTTAACCGGATTTACGTTTAGCAGTTTAAGTGAATCGAGCAGCAGTGATTCGAATGACACCGGTTATGATGGGAAGGACAATGAGAACGATCGTAAACTTGTACAAACACGGATATTGCCGCCCCAGTCGAAACCGTCAGGACTCATAATTCACGAGGTTCTGATACTAAAGCCAAAATGCTCTGTAAGTCATTCTATGAACATAAGCATGATGAAAACCCGTATTCCTGCGAAACCGATGAAAGCCGAGGAACCGGAGCCTCTACCGGATCATTATACATTGCCGAACGCGAAGAAGTCCCGAGTGAGTTGTGTAACGAAGGAAGACATTGCGCAAAGGATGACCTTAGGTAGGATGCTGAAGCAGAAAGATCCCACGAATCAGGCATCGTATACAAGCAAACCCACAAGTGTGGACCGGATCAAGAAGTCGTTGAAGCGGAGTGCGTCCGAAATGGAGGGTCATACATCACCCGATTCGGGAATTGAGGTTTGCATTGACTATCCACGTAAGCAGACCAAGGAGGGGATAAAGCGAAAACAGGACAAACCACAGCCGAAAAATTACAAAGTTTGATCGGAGAATGCAGGAGGCAGCGAAAAACATAAAGCAAGATATGAACAGCCCAAAGATGATTTTCCTAGCAGGATATTGGCGCAACCGCCCAACAAAAAGTTCAAAACTACCGAGCATGAATCGAAAAAGAAAAATGATAAGCAATATATGCGACCTAGACAGCGTGACGAAGTAAAACATGTAGAAAAGCCGCGTGATGACCGTAGGACCAACATGGATACCATTACACGTAAAAGGCTTGATGAAAAGTTTGGAGCTCTATTCGGCGACGACTCGGACGACAACGGAGCTTTATATGCTGTAGCTAGGCTCAAAGGGGATACAAAAAATTCGAACGTTTCTCGCGACCTGCCTCTCTCCCGAGGAAAATGCTCGTCTGCATTGAAAAACAACATTTCGAAGCAGAACAAATCTCAGGATATGGTTCACCGTTCAAGGAATATTTCCACAGGAAGTACTAAAAGCGAGAAAGATGTTGCAGAACGGAGGAGATCGTCTTCGCTGGAATCTACAATTCAGAATAAATGTGCAGCTTTTAAAACTATCCACAAGGAGTACCTAACCCTATTCGCCTCGATTCAGAAGCGTGCAAAATTCATTATCACATTAGGTGATATGCTAGAGCGAAAAAAGAAAGCGGGAGATGAGAAGATGCAACTAGCTTTGAAAAAAGAAATATTAGCGTTAGGAGAAGAACTTAAATCGAAAAGTTTTCAGAATCAAAAGAAGCGGCTGCAGCATTTAAAAATGAAATTGACAAACTTGAAACATAGTATTAGGGAAAATAAGAAAAAAATGTGATTTTGTTATGGTATTATTTAATAAAATTTGTTTCTTTTATAAAAAGTAAATTTTTGAAATTTTCCTTAAGTTGAAGTTACTGAAGTTAAGGTTGACTCTATTATGCAGTCTAGTCTAGTAGATGTAGTAATCGGATTTCCAGCTCTTCGTGGTGTTCATGCTTTTCTTTGTACTTTTCTTTAATCATTGCTTGCAAAATGAGAATCAAAAAAGATCCCCTACTAAAATCATCCTCAGCATCATTCAAAAACATAACCATCATTTCGTTCCAACAACGTCTTAACTGCTATTCGTGTGATAAGGAAGGACAAGAAATAGTGTTTCTTTAGTTGGTTGGAAATGCTATAATCTAATATAATCTAAAATATAATAATAATGCTGTAATCGATTGTTGGGATAATATCTTAATCGCATGTCGCGGTCCCTGAGACCTTTTGAAGATCTTTATCTGTTCTAGCTGTTCTGAGTGATATCTTTAATGATCGGAATGAAACTTAGTATTTTTAATTATCCTGGGAAGAGCCCAGTGCAATAATTCCTGATCCTTTTCAATGAACTCTCACCTCATAACACTCTTATATTTTCGTTTCGTTCGTAGGAACTGAAAGCTGTTTACGGTCGGAGAAAGGGACTCCTAGAAGCTGAATAGCTGATACATACAAAACACCTTGTCTGTCCGCAAGGAACCCAACATGGAACGGTTTGTCGCCTAAAGTCGGGTTAAATATTTTTTTCTTCACCAGTTCGTTAGTGAGGGCCCTGTTTCAGTCAGAGCGGAAGGGGTAGGAGTTACTGAGAACATTTTTCTGCTTACCTTTAATCAGTGGTCTAAGAATCCTTTCTACGTCATAAGAAAAACACGACCTTAATATGTTCTGTATGTGAATTGATGATATCATCACATCTACTACACATTCCGGAGAGAGTATGCCAATTCTATAGCATAAAGCCTATTCTGGGTTGGCCCGCCATTGTTTACAATAACATTTATTGAATTGATTGTTGTAATCATTTCGAAATTTTTATTTAAATTTTGAGAAAGAATGAATTATCCTTTTTCGTTCTTTATTTCACATTATGCTCCGAATGAAAGAATGATTTGTGATGTCGGCAGAAGTTTTTTTGGAAAATAATGGACCGTGCGTATAATGACTCATTCGACGGTACCCACATTTACCAGAATAATAGTTAATAGTATAAGATTATGTATTCACATCGGTATTCAACTTTACTTTTCCTCCCTTTACCTAATTGCCTTGCACCAGAGCTAAGTTTGCATATAAACGATTTATTAAATTACTCTTATTTATTCTCATTAAAGAACTTAAAACTTAAAACAATTTAATTGCTACTCTCCTGGATTCCATTATTGTACTCAGGTAGAAAGGATCAACGATCCAGCCAACGTTTGCACAACATTTTACCTGTTGCGAATTGCTCCCCTTTAATTACCCTCTCACGAGTTTGCTACTAATTAAGGAAATATATAAAAGGATATTCAATTGTTTGTCTCTGCTACCTGTTGATTATTACACGATGCTAAAATGTGACTTTATTTATACCTCATAACAGCAAAGGCATTAGGAAAGTTAATTATCCTTTTTTATTAGTTTTGTGTTTGCCTTCCATATTCATTTACACATAGCTGTATAAAAACTAACTTTTAGCGCAACGATCCTTAATTGTATTTCTAATGTGAGCGCGAGTCCAGCAATATGGATTTTTTCGAAACGTTGGTAAGCGAGCCAGCAGGGGCAACAAAAGACGAGCATTACAACTTTCGATCAACTAAGGGATGCGATCTAGTGGCAGACTTAGCATTGAGTGAGGACTCAGAAGACGAAGAGAAGGAACCGCGGACGAGTTGCGCGAGCGATGTCAGAAACGGTTCGTCATCTGTTAAGTATGAGAATCGATCAGAAATGGAATATAGGAATAGAGCGGTTAGTGGAGTTTTCGGTGAATCCCCTTCCGCATGCGTGACGAAAGTCGAGCAGTCAATAAGTAGGACGAGCGCAAAGCCCGCGATTGGTAGCTTAACCGGATTTACGTTTAGCAGTTTAAGTGAATCGAGCAGCAGTGATTCGAATGACACCGGTTATGATGGGAAGGACAATGAGAACGATCGTAAACTTGTACAAACACGGATATTGCCGCCCCAGTCGAAACCGTCAGGACTCATAATTCACGAGGTTCTGATACTAAAGCCAAAATGCTCTGTAAGTCATTCTATGAACATAAGCATGATGAAAACCCGTATTCCTGCGAAACCGATGAAAGCCGAGGAACCGGAGCCTCTACCGGATCATTATACATTGCCGAACGCGAAGAAGTCCCGAGTGAGTTGTGTAACGAAGGAAGACATTGCGCAAAGGATGACCTTAGGTAGGATGCTGAAGCAGAAAGATCCCACGAATCAGGCATCGTATACAAGCAAACCCACAAGTGTGGACCGGATCAAGAAGTCGTTGAAGCGGAGTGCGTCCGAAATGGAGGGTCATACATCACCCGATTCGGGAATTGAGGTTTGCATTGACTATCCACGTAAGCAGACCAAGGAGGGGATAAAGCGAAAACAGGACAAACCACAGCCGAAAAATTACAAAGTTAGATCGGAGAATGCAGGAGGCAGCGAAAAACATAAAGCAAGATATGAACAGCCCAAAGATGATTTTCCTAGCAGGATATTGGCGCAACCGCCCAACAAAAAGTTCAAAACTACCGAGCATGAATCGAAAAAGAAAAATGATAAGCAATATATGCGACCTAGACAGCGTGACGAAGTAAAACATGTAGAAAAGCCGCGTGATGACCGTAGGACCAACATGGATACCATTACACGTAAAAGGCTTGATGAAAAGTTTGGAGCTCTATTCGGCGACGACTCGGACGACAACGGAGCTTTATATGCTGTAGCTAGGCTCAAAGGGGATACAAAAAATTCGAACGTTTCTCGCGACCTGCCTCTCTCCCGAGGAAAATGCTCGTCTGCATTGAAAAACAACATTTCGAAGCAGAACAAATCTCAGGATATGGTTCACCGTTCAAGGAATATTTCCACAGGAAGTACTAAAAGCGAGAAAGATGTTGCAGAACGGAGGAGATCGTCTTCGCTGGAATCTACAATTCAGAATAAATGTGCAGCTTTTAAAACTATCCACAAGGAGTACCTAACCCTATTCGCCTCGATTCAGAAGCGTGCAAAATTCATTATCACATTAGGTGATATGCTAGAGCGAAAAAAGAAAGCGGGAGATGAGAAGATGCAACTAGCTTTGAAAAAAGAAATATTAGCGTTAGGAGAAGAACTTAAATCGAAAAGTTTTCAGAATCAAAAGAAGCGGCTGCAGCATTTAAAAATGAAATTGACAAACTTGAAACATAGTATTAGGGAAAATAAGAAAAAAATGTGATTTTGTTATGGTATTATTTAATAAAATTTGTTTCTTTTATAAAAAGTAAATTTTTGAAATTTTCCTTAAGTTGAAGTTACTGAAGTTAAGGTTGACTCTATTATGCAGTCTAGTCTAGTAGATGTAGTAATCGGATTTCCAGCTCTTCGTGGTGTTCATGCTTTTCTTTGTACTTTTCTTTAATCATTGCTTGCAAAATGAGAATCAAAAAAGATCCCCTACTAAAATCATCCTCAGCATCATTCAAAAACATAACCATCATTTCGTTCCAACAACGTCTTAACTGCTATTCGTGTGATAAGGAAGGACAAGAAATAGTGTTTCTTTAGTTGGTTGGAAATGCTATAATCTAATATAATCTAAAATATAATAATAATGCTGTAATCGATTGTTGGGATAATATCTTAATCGCATGTCGCGGTCCCTGAGACCTTTTGAAGATCTTTATCTGTTCTAGCTGTTCTGAGTGATATCTTTAATGATCGGAATGAAACTTAGTATTTTTAATTATCCTGGGAAGAGCCCAGTGCAATAATTCCTGATCCTTTTCAATGAACTCTCACCTCATAACACTCTTATATTTTCGTTTCGTTCGTAGGAACTGAAAGCTGTTTACGGTCGGAGAAAGGGACTCCTAGAAGCTGAATAGCTGATACATACAAAACACCTTGTCTGTCCGCAAGGAACCCAACATGGAACGGTTTGTCGCCTAAAGTCGGGTTAAATATTTTTTTCTTCACCAGTTCGTTAGTGAGGGCCCTGTTTCAGTCAGAGCGGAAGGGGTAGGAGTTACTGAGAACATTTTTCTGCTTACCTTTAATCAGTGGTCTAAGAATCCTTTCTACGTCATAAGAAAAACACGACCTTAATATGTTCTGTATGTGAATTGATGATATCATCACATCTACTACACATTCCGGAGAGAGTATGCCAATTCTATAGCATAAAGCCTATTCTGGGTTGGCCCGCCATTGTTTACAATAACATTTATTGAATTGATTGTTGTAATCATTTCGAAATTTTTATTTAAATTTTGAGAAAGAATGAATTATCCTTTTTCGTTCTTTATTTCACATTATGCTCCGAATGAAAGAATGATTTGTGATGTCGGCAGAAGTTTTTTTGGAAAATAATGGACCGTGCGTATAATGACTCATTCGACGGTACCCACATTTACCAGAATAATAGTTAATAGTATAAGATTATGTATTCACATCGGTATTCAACTTTACTTTTCCTCCCTTTACCTAATTGCCTTGCACCAGAGCTAAGTTTGCATATAAACGATTTATTAAATTACTCTTATTTATTCTCATTAAAGAACTTAAAACAATTTAATTGCTACTCTCCTGGATTCCATTATTGTACTCGGGTAGAAAGGATCAACGATCCAGCCAACGTTTGCACAACATTTTACCTGTTGCGAATTGCTCCCCTTTAATTACCCTCTCACGAGTTTGCTACTAATTAAGGAAATATATAAAAGGATATTCAATTGTTTGTCTCTGCTACCTGTTAATTATTACACGATGCTAAAATGTGACTTTATTTATACCTCATAACAGCAAAGGCATTAGGAAAGTTAATTATCCTTTTTTATTAGTTTTGTGTTTGCCTTCCATATTCATTTACACATAGCTGCATAAAAACTAACTTTTAGCGCAACGATCCTTAATTGTATTTCTAATGTGAGCGCGAGTCCAGCAATATGGATTTTTTCGAAACGTTGGTAAGCGAGCCAGCAGGGGCAACAAAAGACGAGCATTACAACTTTCGATCAACTAAGGGATGCGATCTAGTGGCAGACTTAGCATTGAGTGAGGACTCAGAAGACGAAGAGAAGGAACCGCGGACGAGTTGCGCGAGCGATGTCAGAAACGGTTCGTCATCTGTTAAGTATGAGAATCGATCAGAAATGGAATATAGGAATAGAGCGGTTAGTGGAGTTTTCGGTGAATCCCCTTCCGCATGCGTGACGAAAGTCGAGCAGTCAATAAGTAGGACGAGCGCAAAGCCCGCGATTGGTAGCTTAACCGGATTTACGTTTAGCAGTTTAAGTGAATCGAGCAGCAGTGATTCGAATGACACCGGTTATGATGGGAAGGACAATGAGAACGATCGTAAACTTGTACAAACACGGATATTGCCGCCCCAGTCGAAACCGTCAGGACTCATAATTCACGAGGTTCTGATACTAAAGCCAAAATGCTCTGTAAGTCATTCTATGAACATAAGCATGATGAAAACCCGTATTCCTGCGAAACCGATGAAAGCCGAGGAACCGGAGCCTCTACCGGATCATTATACATTGCCGAACGCGAAGAAGTCCCGAGTGAGTTGTGTAACGAAGGAAGACATTGCGCAAAGGATGACCTTAGGTAGGATGCTGAAGCAGAAAGATCCCACGAATCAGGCATCGTATACAAGCAAACCCACAAGTGTGGACCGGATCAAGAAGTCGTTGAAGCGGAGTGCGTCCGAAATGGAGGGTCATACATCACCCGATTCGGGAATTGAGGTTTGCATTGACTATCCACGTAAGCAGACCAAGGAGGGGATAAAGCGAAAACAGGACAAACCACAGCCGAAAAATTACAAAGTTTGATCGGAGAATGCAGGAGGCAGCGAAAAACATAAAGCAAAATATGAACAGCCCAAAGATGATTTTCCTAGCAGGATATTGGCGCAACCGCCCAACAAAAAGTTCAAAACTACCGAGCATGAATCGAAAAAGAAAAATGATAAGCAATATATGCGACCTAGACAGCGTGACGAAGTAAAACATGTAGAAAAGCCGCGTGATGACCGTAGGACCAACATGGATACCATTACACGTAAAAGGCTTGATGAAAAGTTTGGAGCTCTATTCGGCGACGACTCGGACGACAACGGAGCTTTATATGCTGTAGCTAGGCTCAAAGGGGATACAAAAAATTCGAACGTTTCTCGCGACCTGCCTCTCTCCCGAGGAAAATGCTCGTCTGCATTGAAAAACAACATTTCGAAGCAGAACAAATCTCAGGATATGGTTCACCGTTCAAGGAATATTTCCACAGGAAGTACTAAAAGCGAGAAAGATGTTGCAGAACGGAGGAGATCGTCTTCGCTGGAATCTACAATTCAGAATAAATGTGCAGCTTTTAAAACTATCCACAAGGAGTACCTAACCCTATTCGCCTCGATTCAGAAGCGTGCAAAATTCATTATCACATTAGGTGATATGCTAGAGCGAAAAAAGAAAGCGGGAGATGAGAAGATGCAACTAGCTTTGAAAAAAGAAATATTAGCGTTAGGAGAAGAACTTAAATCGAAAAGTTTTCAGAATCAAAAGAAGCGGCTGCAGCATTTAAAAATGAAATTGACAAACTTGAAACATAGTATTAGGGAAAATAAGAAAAAAATGTGATTTTGTTATGGTATTATTTAATAAAATTTGTTTCTTTTATAAAAAGTAAATTTTTGAAATTTTCCTTAAGTTGAAGTTACTGAAGTTAAGGTTGACTCTATTATGCAGTCTAGTCTAGTAGATGTAGTAATCGGATTTCCAGCTCTTCGTGGTGTTCATGCTTTTCTTTGTACTTTTCTTTAATCATTGCTTGCAAAATGAGAATCAAAAAAGATCCCCTACTAAAATCATCCTCAGCATCATTCAAAAACATAACCATCATTTCGTTCCAACAACGTCTTAACTGCTATTCGTGTGATAAGGAAGGACAAGAAATAGTGTTTCTTTAGTTGGTTGGAAATGCTATAATCTAATATAATCTAAAATATAATAATAATGCTGTAATCGATTGTTGGGATAATATCTTAATCGCATGTCGCGGTCCCTGAGACCTTTTGAAGATCTTTATCTGTTCTAGCTGTTCTGAGTGATATCTTTAATGATCGGAATGAAACTTAGTATTTTTAATTATCCTGGGAAGAGCCCAGTGCAATAATTCCTGATCCTTTTCAATGAACTCTCACCTCATAACACTCTTATATTTTCGTTTCGTTCGTAGGAACTGAAAGCTGTTTACGGTCGGAGAAAGGGACTCCTAGAAGCTGAATAGCTGATACATACAAAACACCTTGTCTGTCCGCAAGGAACCCAACATGGAACGGTTTGTCGCCTAAAGTCGGGTTAAATATTTTTTTCTTCACCAGTTCGTTAGTGAGGGCCCTGTTTCAGTCAGAGCGGAAGGGGTAGGAGTTACTGAGAACATTTTTCTGCTTACCTTTAATCAGTGGTCTAAGAATCCTTTCTACGTCATAAGAAAAACACGACCTTAATATGTTCTGTATGTGAATTGATGATATCATCACATCTACTACACATTCCGGAGAGAGTATGCCAATTCTATAGCATAAAGCCTATTCTGGGTTGGCCCGCCATTGTTTACAATAACATTTATTGAATTGATTGTTGTAATCATTTCGAAATTTTTATTTAAATTTTGAGAAAGAATGAATTATCCTTTTTCGTTCTTTATTTCACATTATGCTCCGAATGAAAGAATGATTTGTGATGTCGGCAGAAGTTTTTTTGGAAAATAATGGACCGTGCGTATAATGACTCATTCGACGGTACCCACATTTACCAGAATAATAGTTAATAGTATAAGATTATGTATTCACATCGGTATTCAACTTTACTTTTCCTCCCTTTACCTAATTGCCTTGCACCAGAGCTAAGTTTGCATATAAACGATTTATTAAATTACTCTTATTTATTCTCATTAAAGAACTTAAAACTTAAAACAATTTAATTGCTACTCTCCTGGATTCCATTATTGTACTCGGGTAGAAAGGATCAACGATCCAGCCAACGTTTGCACAACATTTTACCTGTTGCGAATTGCTCCCCTTTAATTACCCTCTCACGAGTTTGCTACTAATTAAGGAAATATATAAAAGGATATTCAATTGTTTGTCTCTGCTACCTGTTAATTATTACACGATGCTAAAATGTGACTTTATTTATACCTCATAACAGCAAAGGCATTAGGAAAGTTAATTATCCTTTTTTATTAGTTTTGTGTTTGCCTTCCATATTCATTTACACATAGCTGCATAAAAACTAACTTTTAGCGCAACGATCCTTAATTGTATTTCTAATGTGAGCGCGAGTCCAGCAATATGGATTTTTTCGAAACGTTGGTAAGCGAGCCAGCAGGGGCAACAAAAGACGAGCATTACAACTTTCGTTCAACTAAGGGATGCGATCTAGTGGCAGACTTAGCATTGAGTGAGGACTCCGAAGACGAAGAGAAGGAACCGCGGACGAGTTGCGCGAGCGATGTCAGAAACGGTTCGTCATCTGTTAAGTATGAGAATCGATCAGAAATGGAATATAGGAATAGAGCGGTTAGTGGAGTTTTCGGTGAATCCCCTTCCGCATGCGTGACGAAAGTCGAGCAGTCAATAAGTAGGACGAGCGCAAAGCCCGCGATTGGTAGCTTAACCGGATTTACGTTTAGCAGTTTAAGTGAATCGAGCAGCAGTGATTCGAATGACACCGGTTATGATGGGAAGGACAATGAGAACGATCGTAAACTTGTACAAACACGGATATTACCGCCCCAGTCGAAACCGTCAGGACTCATAATTCACGAGGTTTTGATACTAAAGCCAAAATGCTCTGTAAGTCATTCTATGAACATAAGCATGATGAAAACCCGTATTCCTGCGAAACCGATGAAAGCCGAGGAACCGGAGCCTCTACCGGATCATTATACAGTGCCGAACGCGAAGAAGTCCCGAGTGAGTTGTGTAACGAAGGAAGACATTGCGCAAATGATGACCTTAGGTAGGATGCTGAAGCAGAAAGATCCCACGAATCAGGCATCGTATACAAGCAAACCCACAAGTGTGGACCGGATCAAGAAGTCGGTGAAGCGGAGTGCGTCAGAAATGGAGGGTCATACATCACCCGATTCGGGAATTGAGGTTTGCATTGACTATCCACGTAAGCAGGCCAAGGAGGGGATAAAGCGAAAACAGGACAAACCACAGCCGAAAAATTACAAAGTTAGATCGGAGAATGCAGGAGGCAGCGAAAAACATAAAGCAAGATATGAACAACCCAAAGATGATTTTCCTAGCAGGATATTGGCGCAACCGCCCAACAAAAAGTTCAAAACTACCGAGCATGAATCGAAAAAGAAAAATGATAAGCAATATATGCGACCTAGACAGCGTGACGAAGTAAAACATGTAGAAAAGCCGCGTGATGACCGTAGGACCAACATGGATACCATTACACGTAAAAGGCTTGATGAAAAGTTTGAAGCTCTATTCGAAAAAATGCGAACGTTTCTCGCGACCTGCCCCTCTCCCGAGGAAAATGCTCATCTGCATTGAAAAACAACATTTCGAAGCAGAACAAATCTCAGGATATGGTTCACCGTTTAAGGATTATTTCCACAGGAAGTACTAAAAGCGAGAAAGATGTTGCAGAACGGAGGAGATCGTCTTCGAAAAGAAGCGGCTACAGCATTTAGAAATGAAATTGACAAACTTGAAAAATAGTATTAGGGAAAATAAGAAAAAAATGTGATTTTGTTATGGTATTATTTAATAAAATTTGTTTCTTTTATAAAAATTAATTTTTTGAAATGTTCCTTACTGAAGTTACTGAAGTTAAGGTTGACTCTATTACGCAGTCTAGTCTAGTAGATGTAGTAATCGGATTTCCAGCTCTTCGTGGTGTTCATGCTTTTCTTTGTACTTTTCTTTAATCATTGCTTGAAAAATGAGAATCAAAAAAGATCCCCTACTAAAATCATCCTCAGCATCATTCAAAAACATAACCATCATTTCGTTCCAACAACGTCTTAACTGCTATTCGTGTGATAAGGAAGGACAAGAAATAGTGTTTCTTTAGTTGGTTGGAAATGCTATAATCTAATATAATCTAAAATATAATAATAATGCTGTAATCGATTGTTGGGATAATATCTTAATCGCATGTCGCGGTCCCTGAGACCTTTTGAAGATCTTTATCTGTTCTAGCTGTTCTGAGTGATATCTTTAATGATCGGAATGAAACTTAGTATTTTTAATTATCCTGGGAAGAGCCCAGTGCAATAATTCCTGATCCTTTTCAATGAACTCTCACCTCATAACACCCTTATATTTTCGTTCTGTTCGTAGAAACTCAAAGCTGTTTACGGTCGGAGAAAGGGACTCCTAGAAGCTGAATAGGATACACACAAAACACCTTCCCTGTCCGCAAGGAACCCAACATGGAACGATTTGTCGCCTAAAGTCGGGTTAAATATTTTTTTCTTCACCAGTTCGTTAGTGAGGGCCCTGTTTCAGTCAGAGCGGAAGGGGTAGGAGTTACTGAGAACATTTTTCTGCTTACCTTTAATCAGTGGTCTAAGAATCCTTTCTACGTCATAAGAAAAACACGACCTTAATATGTTCTGTATGTGAATTGATGATATCATCACATCTACTACACATTCCGGAGAGAGTATGCCAATTCTCTTGCAATCAAGAGGATGCTTGTTTTCTCATTGTCAGCTCCCCGGACATAATATGCGGTCGGGGACAGGCTCCTTTCGAAAAGATTGCAAGGGCAACAAATGCTCCAGGATTTGGAATGGAAAATGATGATGTAATGAGTGGCCTAATCAATGCTTCGTTGGTGGTTAAGATTAAACTAAAAATATAAAAGATTTAAGTCACAAAAAGCATTTAAGGGTGAGCTTCTATATCTCGTGAAAGAGATTTCAAGAAATATTCAAATATTCAAATATTTAGAAATACATGTCAGTGTAGTTTTTTACAGCAATAATGTGGGTCTTACTTCGAAGGCGGGGTTATGGTACTTCCAAGGATTGTGAATAGTTGTAAAGAATATTTTGCGAATATGTAATACAGGCTTCGAGTCCTTTTTGCGTTATTTATTTGAAATAAATAAATATATGCTTTGTTTTGGATATGGATGGAA
The DNA here is from genome assembly GCA_954870665.1 of Stratiomys singularior. NCBI lineage: Eukaryota > Metazoa > Arthropoda > Insecta > Diptera > Stratiomyidae > Stratiomys > Stratiomys singularior. The sequence goes on along the minus strand of OX940881.1, from coordinate 21,285,545 downwards.
TTTATGTTTTGAAATGAATACAACGAACTTTTTTTGAAACAGATTACTAGTCCAATGTATATGAATTTTATAGAGAACTATAATTGAGAACACAGTGCATATGTGAAGCCTGTCGTTAATATATATGTCAGTGGTGTAGAATCTAGCCTTGTATAGAATCTATGCTAGAACACGGACAACATAAGAATTGGACAATATAAAGATACGAGTTCAAACATTTAAAATACAGTGTCAGAATTTTCCGAGTTTCAGAAGCATTTAATTCTATTGTTTTATCTATCTTTCTATTTTAATAAATTAAGTGTACCGGAATACCCGAAGTGAGTGTTGATTGTTGTGAAAACTCCAACCCTGCCCAGCGCAGGAAAAGAAGTCGGGAATCTTCCCCGATCGGAACGCTCCTCAGGGACCAATTCAAGATGGCGCGAAGCGCTTCTAAATCATCCGAGTCAAACAGATTCCTGCCATTAGCTGACCTTGAGGGTAGCAGCGACATCGGTCAACAACCGAGCATGGAACAGCAAGCCAAGGTGAGAGTTCCCCCAATCACTTTCACTGATCTTCCCCGCGATACAATTGATGCCATCCTCAAAGAGCTTAAAATTGAAAATTTTTCAATTAAATTAATCTCCATTGGAAAACGCCTTTTTCTTCATACGTATGAAGATTACTCTACTATTGAAAAATATCTAAAGCCAAAAAAGTGAACTTTTTCACTTTCCAACGGCCAGATTTACGGCCATTAAAAGTAGTCCTAACAAGGCTCCATGACATTCCTACGGAAGATTTAAGAAAAATCCTGAAAAGCGATCATGACGTCAATTCATTCGACATAAAAAAGTTCACTTCTAAGATAGGAGGAAGTGAACAGATATATTACTTGCTCTATCTACAAAGAGGGACAAAATGGCTGATCTGAGGAAAATTAAAACAATTCTTCACACAATTGTACGTTGGAGCTACTACTCTATCAAACGTAAAGGCCCGACGCAATGCCGAAATTGCCAAATGTATGGGCATGGCTCCCATGGCTCCCATTGTCATTTACCCACTAAATGTGCCATATGTAGCGGCCCTCATGAACACTCTAAGTGCACACTACGAAAAGAGGAGAGTAATAGAATAGTATGCTGCAATTGCAATGGTCCTCACTTTTCCAATGCTCCCGAATGCAAGAGCAGAACAGATTATATCGCGCTTAAAGAAAAGCTACAAATAAGGAGAAGCAACCCAAAATCTCATAGAAGCTTTGATACGTTTGCACTTTCGGAGAAAAATTTCCCAAGTCTGTCTACACTTAAATCTAAGACACAAACCTGTGTTGAAAATATTCCGAAATTGCCGGCAAACTTAGTGAGTACAACGAACGCAATTGGAAATAGACCTCAACCTCAACTCTCCTACAGTGCGGCGACCAAAAATACCCCAACACTGTCTGGTAAAACTTGTAATGAAGAACTTTTCTCGCCAGAAGATTTATTAAAGCTTTCTCAAGAACTGATCATAAACTTATCAAATTGTAAAAATAGACAAGATCAATTCAATGCAATTGTTAGCATTTCAATAAAGTTTCTATATGGCTGAAGAATTGAAAATTCTAATATGGAATGCGCAAAGCATTAAAAATAAGGTAATCGAATTATTTGATTTTATAACTAAAATTAAGGTTGATATTTGTATTCTAACGGAAACTTGGTTGAGGCCGCATGATAAGCTAAGTCATGCTAACTTCCACATATATCGATGTGATCGTAAAAATAAAATAGGTGGTGGAGTTGCAATTGCAATTACAAAATCAATTAGGCATTCTCCATTGCCCCCTTTTGAAGCGTCTGCCATTGAAAACATAGGGCTATTGTTAGAAGAATCTGAAATCAAACTATACGCAGTTTACTTTCCTGGTACAAAACTCACGAAGGATAAATTAACTATATTCAAAAACGATTTAAAAAGGTTTACACGTCAAAACCAAAAGTACTTGCTTTGTGGCGATCTTAACGCGCGTCATAGGCTTTGGAACTGTGTCCGAGCTAATAAAATAGGTCAATGTCTATATGAAATGTTGAGTGAAGGGAATATATTTATTCACTTCCCGACCGAACCCACATTCTATTCGCCTCGAGGTGCCGGATCTACCTTAGACATTATATTAGGCGATGATAGTATTGGCCCCTCCGATATTAGAGTATTACAAGCGCTATCATCGCCTCATTTACCAGTGCTTTTCACTCTAGATTCAAAGGGAGTTTATCACAACAAACCACATCAAGCCTTCCTCTTCAAAAAAGCTGACTGGAGAAAATTTCGAAGACATGTGAACGATAATATATCGATTTCGCAAAATACGCTTAATTCTCTGAACACAGCTCAAGCGGTCGATGAAAAAATCTCCGAATTTAAGCACACTATTTGGAGGGGTATAGATGCAGTGTACCCAAATCTAATGCCAAATATACAAGCTTCGCATTAGATCAGGAAGCGCTGCAACTTATCCGGACCCGAAATAACCTAAGAAGACAGTGGCAAAGATCTAGGGATCCGGCCTTGAAGGTAGGTGTGAACACACTCACTATAGCAATCCGGAAAAAAATTTCAAACCTACGGAATCAGTACTGGAATCAAATGCTCCAGAGCTTAGATTTCAACTCAAGGGGACTATGGCGATTAAATAAAATCTTCAAAAGCAAATCTCACAACCTCCCCTACCCACTTAAAGACGCAAGTGGCCAGCAGACTTACTCCTGTGAACTTAAAGCAGAAATTTTGGCTGATAAATTTCATTATTACCATAAAATATCAAACTATAGGCGCAATGTTATCATAGAAACGATGATAGATAACTCCGCGCAAAGTACAACTAACACATCTAACTTGCCCCCCGGCGCCTACATCAAGACCAGCGAAATAGTTAGGCAGCTTAAAAAACTTAAAAATCGAACAGCTCCTGGGATCGATGGAATTCCTAACTATGTGATGAAAAATCTGCCAAAGAAAGGGATTGTGCTCACTTGCCTCTTATTCAATGCTTGCCTCAAACTATCTTATTTTCCACTCGCCTGGAAACAAGCTGTTGTAGTACCTCTGCTAAAGCCTGGGAAGGATCCACATGAGCCAGAAAGCTACAGGCCAATAAGCCTTTTGCCAGCCTTTGGTAAGCTATTCGAAAAGCTAATTCTTAAACGACTCACAGACTTCGTGGAACATGCCAACATACTTCCTGACTTTCAGTTCGGTTTCAGGCACGGCTATTCAACGGAGCACCAGCTGTATCGCGTCTCAAAGGACATCAAGACAGCCCTAATAGGGAAGCAATCAGTTGGAATGGTCACCATCGACATTGAGAAAGCTTTCGATAGAGTCTGGCACGAAGGTTTGCTTTATAAACTCCAAGAGTACAAAACGTCAGAATACATACGTAAATTGATAGCTTCATACCTCAAAGACAGAACATTTAAGGTAAAGATCCGAGATAGCACCTCTACTGTAAGATGCATCCCTGCTGGTGTGCCTCAAGGCTCATGTCTGAGCCCCATACTTTTCAATATCTACACCTACGATCTCCCTACAAGCGAGCACTGTCAAATAGCTGCCTTTGCGGACGATACCTGTTTTTACACTTCAGGAATTTACCCAAGTACAATAACTGCTAACTTGGAAAAAATGCTTGAAAAAGTTTATCAGTTCTTTAACAGGTGGAAAATAAGCATCAATATTGATAAAACCAAGGCAATATCTTTCACTAAAAAACGTAAATGTTCCTTGCTGCCTAACCGACCGATCAACTTTTTAGGACAAGCCATACCATGGTCAGAAAATCTGCAGTATCTTGGGCTTACTTTGGACAAGAAACTCATGTTCAAAGACCACATTGAACGAATAAGCATTAAAGCTTTTAATTCTGTAATTCAACTGTATCCACTACTCAATAGAAGGTCCCAACTGAACGTTAAGAATAAGATGATAATTTTAAAAATGGTAATTCAGCCTATCATATTATACGGAGCGCCCACTTGGAGTCAATGCGCAAAATATTTGATATCAAAGCTTCAAGTCACTCAAAACAGGTACTTAAAAATGGCGCTAAATAAGCCTTTCTATTTCTCTTCACGCAAATTACATGAACTTGCTAATATTAGTCCTATCAATAAACTCGCGCTCTCACGAAGAGATAATCTATTAGCTAAGGTAGAACACGCTTCAAACCCATACATTCAAGCACTCAGGATGTGACTTAATAGATTAACCTTAGAGATCATGCTTCCTCAACCAAGTATTCATAGTTATTACTAAGATTTAAATAGTATGTAAGTAGGTTTTAACATAGGTAGTAGTAGTTTAAGTTAGAGTTAAGTTTAAAAGAGGTTTTTGTTGTATTTTCCTCTACTATTATAAATATGTCATATGAATAAGTAACATTTGTGGTAAAAACAGAAATAATTATGTAGATGCAATGAATATCAAATTCAGAACTCTCACTGTAAGTATTAGCTTAGTCCTGTAAAATTTTTAGAAACAATAAAGAACTTATTAAATAATAAATAAATAAATACAGTGCGAATTTGGACTGTACCACCAAATGTGTAAAAGATTACAATTTTGGAAAAATGGAGTTTCTGATTCAAAATCGGCTAATTTCGAAGGAAGCCCAAGTAGGTCAATGGTTCAACATAAACGAATAAAGTCATCGAATTCTTGAAGAATTTGAAGAATTTCTGTATACGTAAGGAATGCAGGATACATTTCGCTCGAAACTTGTGTTACAGCGAGTTTTCCGTTTCGTTTGGACATTTCATAACAAATGCTGTTCGAACAAGTCAATGGGCAGCATCCTCTTTTTTGCTTCAGTCGAATCTAGACTTTTTGAATAACATTCCCTTGTCTTTATCATGAATAATACATTCTGTTTTGATAGGGTGATAAATTAAATTTTTTATAATAATTATAGAGGTAATGGTTATAAAGGTTACTTTATTTATCCAAGCGTGTATTCAACAAACAGGCAATGGAGCGGATTAGATTGTTTGGATAACTTTGTGTACCTCTTAAGACAATTGACTACTTACAAGAAGGAAACCGTCTTATTTAAAGACCGTTTCGTCCGTAGTCATGAGTCAAGCATAGCATAGAAAATAAAGCATATGTTATATATTCTTTGACCATAATGATCTTAAAAGCTGGCTGCCTATCCAGGGAAACGAAACACTGCTTTAAAAATTAATGAGATGGCCTGTGTTATGTTACGGATGCAAGTTAAGGGGGGAAAATGCTAAACGACACCGAAAGTAGAGTGTTTCGCATGAATGAAAATTTTAGGAACCAAGACAGCTCTCGCAATACTTATGATATGTTGTACAAAAAGATCAACGACGAAAGATACAGCACAAAGTTGTACTAAATATTAGACAAGTAACAATACTCCTTCATTGAAAGCTGCAGTTGCAATAAGAACCCCAGTGGGCTCGCCACATTGAGGACTGTCGTGTTTTCAAAGAATGGAATTGAAGGAAAGGCCAACAGCGAGTAAGCAAACCTCGAAAGCACTGTTCGGATTCAATCGTTGAAGGTAGTACAAAGTGTCCAGCTTACATAAATTGAAGGGCGCTATCAAAAGATTGAGCAAAACCTAGGCGGGGGAGTTTGAACACCAAACCTCGAAATGGACTATTCTGAGCTTTAACGACGAAAGTAAAAAGATTGTCAAGTATCGGGCAAAATATGTTGTACAACTTACATTTGTAATCAGAGCTAATGTCTCATAATACTTAGTATTCTAGTATTGAAAACACGCCAAGTATCTACGAGGAGAAGTCAAAATTTTGACTGAATGATAGCGCAGGATGTTGAAAAAAACATGAAACTCTTTTTGCTTTTTTATATTTTCAACCTTTAGCCTGATGAGCTTGTAAGGTGAAAATAAAGGAAAGGCAAAACTAAATGCCTACAATTCTTTTAGTGCAAATCGTTGAAACTTGCCGATCGGTAAAGTTTTCCGTGCGTCCCTTTATTTAGTTTTATATACAAGCAACAGACACTCGTGGTCAGGCTTGGACAGTGGGATGAGTGCAACTACTAACTTCTAATCTGCCAATAATAGGACTTAGCTGGAATGCACGGGAGCATTTTTGAAAATAAACACTCCAATGGTCAATCTTGGACTTGTTTTATCTTGGATAGTCTCCTTCAAGCTTAATTCTCTCATTCAGCCCTATTCAATTCCCCTAAAGAATCGCATTAAGGGCCTGGTACAGAAATACCACACTACATACCAATAGATACCAAATAAATACCAAGCTCCCTATGATCCTTCAGGTCCGATTGGGACCCTGCATTTTTATGGAGGCAGAGATATCCAATCTTCCCTTAACTGGATAAATAGTGCTAGGCTCAGGTTTCATCTCCAGCGATAATCGGCGCTACAATGTGTTTTCTTTTCATCATAACTATCCAAACGCTGGACTGAACGTACGATATACTCTCGTTTTTTATTATTAATTTTCTTGATTATTCTCGTATCACATCTTTTTTAAGTCAAAGATGATCGGGTAGGACGTCCACAGTAGTTGTTTTGATATTCCCAACATCGTTACGACGTGGTTTTTCTGCAGATAAACTTATTTCATTAATTTTTGACCAGCTTAGTTAATAATTTCTGACGTGGTGCCTGTTTTGAACGGGGGGTAGACCGCGGCGCTAATACATAAAAGTTTTAATCAGGAAAGAGCTAGCTAGCGGGGAACATGATCTATTGTTTGGTGAAGAACTGATTGAAGATTGATACAAATATATTCCATACAGGGTCAATTCCTTGGGACCTCAGTAGTTGAAGACCCTTTCTACGCGTCATAAATTACTTAATGAGAAAGTGTGTCATGTAATATTTTCCCAAACAATGCCCTCATTCCATCATTTTTTTAAAATTAAAGTTGAATAGGGGAAATTGAAGGAAACACCTTAGTTTGATTTCCAGGCAAATAGAAGTTTGATAAAGCTAAGTTTGGTTTCCAGACGAATAGAAGTGTAGTTATGGGTACACTTTAGCTCCAAAAGAATAAAAGGGTAGTTATGGAGACTGTTGTACTGTTCGGAAAGGACATTTTTCATAAGTCAATAACTTTTTGCGTGATAATTGAACGAAAATGACTCTCCGAACTGCGTTTCAAACTGGTCGTTAAAGGCCTGAATTTGTGAGACCTATACCTAATTATAGTTCATACCTCATTTGGACTAAAACCCATCCTGTGATATGAACGGGTATGAACAGATATGAACGGATTATAGAACATGTCAATTGTAGTCAAACCCGTCTTTAGATATCGCTGTTCACTTGAAACCAGTTCGTTAGGCAGGACTCATGTCGTTTCCATTTTAAGACCGATGTAATTAAGCGAAGGATACCCGGGTCTTTGAGTTTGCAACATTGCTTGCTTCGAGGATTGTATCAAGGATAACTTGATCTTGCACGAATGTAAAGGAGCTTCTTTTTTAGCAACACGCTTCCAAAAAAACAAAATCTTACAGAGTTGGTCGCCCACTAAAATCTGTCGAAAACGACATACAGTTTTAACAAAGGTTCTTATTTTTGAGAAAGGTTTTAACCTTTCACATTCCATCAAGATATCATTAAATGATTGATTTTCGCAAAGAATAATTAGTGAACTATTGCACGATTTTTCAATAATTATTATCCTAATCACGGAGACAGACAGGAGGATGGATCTGCTAGACTGGAGATTGTCAGATACACCTTGTCTGTAGTCACAAATACCTTGTCTAGTAGCATCGGAAGATGACTTTTGAAATTGACTGTATCTCATTAGTTTATTCCAACGTAAGAAATGTGAGGCGGTGAGTTTTGAGGTAAGGTGAGTTTTCAACCTAGGAATGTATTACAAGTTGATAAAAACATGTGACCATCTAGGGTGCCCTTAATACTATGTCAACATTTTTGACGGGTATCATGACCAGTCTAATTTTGAGAGCAGCATCACTTCTTCATCTTCATGGATACCAGATCAGATCTACAGCCGAATCTGTATCTGCTCACCAGTTGCATAGATAGTAGAGAATCGTACTTGCAAGAGTTCAAAAAAGGAACTTGAAGGACTTAACATTTGATACTTTGAGTAAAACGACAAAAAGGATTAGCAATCAAGTGCTGGCCTTTAATCAGTCTAAATAAGATAAAAATGAACTCAAGGGAGGACCACTAGCAACTGGGAAAAGATAGTTAAGCGAAACCAAGTGGAAGGCCAAAAACTCGGCTTGGAATGACTTGAATAGCAGCTTTGACCTCATTCAATGCAAATAATTGATCGTGCTCGTTATTTTTTATTATACAGAGGATCACAGAATTTTGTCAAATTAAACTTACAAAAAACTGAGCTATGTGGGAGCTAACACTAAGTTTATCCTAGCCATCATAACTTGAGGAATTTTTCTCAAAATTGAGCAGACATGAGACAATAAAAATTGTGTTCTCCCGTAAAGTAAAGCCTATTCTGGGTTGGCCCGCCATTGTTTACAATAACATTTATTGAATTGATTGTTGTAATCATTTCGAAATTTTTATTTAAATTTTGAGAAAGAATGAATTATCCTTTTTCGTTCTTTATTTCACATTATGCTCCGAATGAAAGAATGATTTGTGATGTCGGCAGAAGTTTTTTTGGAAAATAATGGACCGTGCGTATAATGACTCATTCGACGGTACCCACATTTACCAGAATAATAGTTAATAGTATAAGATTATGTATTCACATCGGTATTCAACTTTACTTTTCCTCCCTTTACCTAATTGCCTTGCACCAGAGCTAAGTTTGCATATAAACGATTTATTAAATTACTCTTATTTATTCTCATTAAAGAACTTAAAACTTAAAACAATTTAATTGCTACTCTCCTGGATTCCATGATTGTACTCGGGTAGAAAGGATCAACGATCCAGCCAACGTTTGCACAACATTTTACCTGTTGCGAATTGCTCCCCTTTAATTACCCTCTCACGAGTTTGCTACTAATTAAGGAAATATATAAAAGGATATTCAATTGTTTGTCTCTGCTACCTGTTGATTATTACACGATGCTAAAATGTGACTTTATTTATACCTCATAACAGCAAAGGCATTAGGAAAGTTAATTATCCTTTTTTATTAGTTTTGTGTTTGCCTTCCATATTCATTTACACATAGCTGCATAAAAACTAACTTTTAGCGCAACGATCCTTAATTGTATTTCTAATGTGAGCGCGAGTCCAGCAATATGGATTTTTTCGAAACGTTGGTAAGCGAGCCAGCAGGGGCAACAAAAGACGAGCATTACAACTTTCGATCAACTAAGGGATGCGATCTAGTGGCAGACTTAGCATTGAGTGAGGACTCAGAAGACGAAGAGAAGGAACCGCGGACGAGTTGCGCGAGCGATGTCAGAAACGGTTCGTCATCTGTTAAGTATGAGAATCGATCAGAAATGGAATATAGGAATAGAGCGGTTAGTGGAGTTTTCGGTGAATCCCCTTCCGCATGCGTGACGAAAGTCGAGCAGTCAATAAGTAGGACGAGCGCAAAGCCCGCGATTGGTAGCTTAACCGGATTTACGTTTAGCAGTTTAAGTGAATCGAGCAGCAGTGATTCGAATGACACCGGTTATGATGGGAAGGACAATGAGAACGATCGTAAACTTGTACAAACACGGATATTACCGCCCCAGTCGAAACCGTCAGGACTCATAATTCACGACGTTTTGATACTAAAGCCAAAATGCTCTGTAAGTCATTCTATGAACATAAGCATGATGAAAACCCGTATTCCTGCGAAACCGATGAAAGCCGAGGAACCGGAGCCTCTACCGGATCATTATACAGTGCCGAACGCGAAGAAGTCCCGAGTGAGTTGTGTAACGAAGGAAGACATTGCGCAAAGGATGACCTTAGGTAGGATGCTGAAGCAGAAAGATCCCACGAATCAGGCATCGTATACAAGCAAACCCACAAGTGTGGACCGGATCAAGAAGTCGTTGAAGCGGAGTGCGTCAGAAATGGAGGGTCAGACATCACCCGATTCGGGAATTGAGGTTTGCATTGACTATCCACGTAAGCAGGCCAAGGAGGGGATAAAGCGAAAACAGGACAAACCACAGCTGAAAAATTACAAAGTTAGATCGGAGAATGCAGGAGGCAGCGAAAAACATAAAGCAAGATATGAACAACCCAAAGATGATTTTCCTAGCAGGATATTGGCGCAACCGCCCAACAAAAAGTTCAAAACTACCGAGCATGAATCGAAAAAGAAAAATGATAAGCAATATATGCGACCTAGACAGCGTGACGAAGTAAAACATGTAGAAAAGCCGCGTGATGACCGTAGGACCAACATGGATACCATTACACGTAAAAGGCTTGATGAAAAGTTTGAAGCTCTATTCGAAAAAATGCGAACGTTTCTCGCGACCTGCCTCTCTCCAGAGGAAAATGCTCATCTGCATTGAAAAACAACATTTCGAAGCAGAACAAATCTCAGGATATGGTTCACCGTTCAAGGAATATTTCCACAGGAAGTACTAAAAGCGAGAAAGATGTTGCAGAACGGAGGAGATCGTCTTCGAAAAGAAGCGGCTACAGCATTTAGAAATGAAATTGACAAACTTGAAAAATAGTATTAGGGAAAATAAGAAAAAAATGTGATTTTGTTATGGTATTATTTAATAAAATTTGTTTCTTTTATAAAAATTAATTTTTTGAAATTTTCCTTAAGTTGAAGTTACTGAAGTTAAGGTTGACTCTATTACGCAGTCTAGTCTAGTAGATGTAGTAATCGGATTTCGCAAAGAATAATTAGTGAACTATTGCTTAATTTTTCAATAATTATTATCCTAATTACGGAAAACCCCGTAACCATGATTGACAGGGTCCGGCTGCATGTTATTGATGTTACTCTAATCACGGAGACAGGAGGATGGATCTGCTAGACTGGAGATTGTCAGATACACCTTGTCTGTAGTCACAAATATCTTGTCTAGTAGCATCGGAAGATTACTTTTGAAATTGACTGTATCTCATTAGTTTATTCCAACGTAAGAAATGTGGGGCGGTGAGTTTTGAGGTGAGGTGAGTTTTCAACCTAGGAATGTATTACAAGTTGATAAAAACATATGACCATCTAGGGTGCCCTTAATACTACGTCAACATTTTTGACGGGTATCATGAGCAGTCTAATTTTAAGAGCAGCATCACTTCTTCATCTTCATGGATACCAGATCAGATCTACAGCCGAATCTGTATCTGCTCACCAGTTGCATAGATAGTAGAGAATCGTACTTGCAAGAGTTCAAAAAAGTAACTTGAAGGACTTAACATTTGATACTTTGAGTAAAACGACAAAAAGGACTAGCAATCAAGTGCTGACCTTTAATCAGTCTAAATAAGATAAAAATGAACTCAAGGGAGGACCACTAGCAACTGGGAAAAGATAGTTAAGCGAAACCAAGTGGAAGGCCAAAAACTCGGCTTGGAATGACTTGAAAAGCAGCTTTGACCTCATTCTAATGAAACGGACTACACCGGTTAAGTTATTTAAACGGACCTGAAATGGTAAGCCGAGGTAAGGAATAAAGAATGGTTCAAAATTTTTTACTTGACTGTTTGAGTCCAAGTCACATGCGCTTCCACTGGAATCAACACAACTGGAACTCGTGGCGAAGATAAATTAAGACGTTCTCCTTAATTTCCATAGAATGAGCAGATGGATGATCTGCTGGAACTAAACATTACGAGAGAAGAGGGTAGTGACCTAGAACCAAAAGTGGAAATAAGAATCATTAATTGCAAATAATTTTATTTTGATTTATCTTTAATATTTATTATTTTATTTATTATTTTACATTAATGCAAATAATTGATCGTGCTCGTTATTTTTTATTATACAGAGGATCACAGAATTTTGTCAAATTAAACTTACGAAAAACTGAGCTAAGTGGGAGCTAACACTAAGTTTATCCTAGCCATCATAACTTGAGGAATTTGTCTCAAACTTGAGCAGACATGAGACAAGAAAAATTGTGTTCTCCCGTAAAGTAAAGCCTATTCTGGGTTGGCCCGCCATTGTTTACAATAATATTTATTGAATTGATTGTTGTAATCATTTCGAAATTTTTATTTAAATTTTGAGAAAGAATGAATTATCCTTTTTCGTTCTTTATTTCACATTATGCTCCGAATGAAAGAATGATTTGTGATGTCGGCAGAAGTTTTTTTGGAAAATAATGGACCGTGCGTATAATGACTCATTCGACGGTACCCACATTTACCAGAATAATAGTTAATAGTATAAGATTATGTATTCACATCGGTATTCAACTTTACTTTTCCTCCCTTTACCTAATTGCCTTGCACCAGAGCTAAGTTTGCATATAAACGATTTATTAAATTATTCTTATTTATTCTCATTAAAGAACTTAAAACTTAAAACAATTTCATTGCTACTCTCCTGGATTCCATTATTGTACTCAGGTAGAAAGGATCAAGGATCCAGCCAACGTTTGCACAACATTTTACCTGTTGCGAATTGCTCCCCTTTAATTACCCTCTCACGAGTTTGCTACTAATTAAGGAAATATATAAAAGGATATTCAATTGTTTGTCTCTGCTACCTGTTGATTATTACACGATGCTAAAATGTGACTTTATTTATACCTCATAACAGAAAAGGCATTAGGAAAGTTAATTATCCTTTTTTATTAGTTTTGTGTTTGCCTTCCATATTCATTTACACATAGCTGCATAAAAACTAACTTTTAGCGCAACGATCCTTAATTGAATTTCTAATGTGAGCGCGAGTCCAGCAATATGGATTTTTTCGAAACGTTGGTAAGCGAGCCAGCAGGGGCAACAAAAGACGAGCATTACAACTTTCGATCAACTAAGGGATGCGATCTAGTGGCAGACTTAGCATTGAGTGAGGACTCCGAAGACGAAGAGAAGGAACCGCGGACGAGTTGCGCGAGCGATGTCAGAAACGGTTCGTCATCTGTTAAGTATGAGAATCGATCAGAAATGGAATATAGGAATAGAGCGGTTAGTGGAGTTTTCGGTGAATCCCCTTCCGCATGCGTGACGAAAGTCGAGCAGTCAATAAGTAGGACGAGCGCAAAGCCCGCGATTGGTAGCTTAACCGGATTTACGTTTAGCAGTTTAAGTGAATCGAGCAGCAGTGATTCGAATGACACCGGTTATGATGGGAAGGACAATGAGAACGATCGTAAACTTGTACAAACACGGATATTACCGCCCCAGTCAAAACCGTCAGGACTCATAATTCACGACGTTTTGATACTAAAGCCAAAATGCTCTGTAAGTCATTCTATGAACATAAGCATGATGAAAACCCGTATTCCTGCGAAACCGATGAAAGCCGAGGAACCGGAGCCTCTACCGGATCATTATACAGTGCCGAACGCGAAGAAGTCCCGAGTGAGTTGTGTAACGAAGGAAGACATTGCGCAAAGGATGACCTTAGGTAGGATGCTGAAGCAGAAAGATCCCACGAATCAGGCATCGTATACAAGCAAACCCACAAGTGTGGACCGGATCAAGAAGTCGTTGAAGCGGAGTGCGTCAGAAATGGAGGGTCATACATCACCCGATTCGGGAATTGAGGTTTGCATTGACTATCCACGTAAGCAGGCCAAGGAGGGGATAAAGCGAAAACAGGACAAACCACAGCTGAAAAATTACAAAGTTAGATCGGAGAATGCAGGAGGCAGCGAAAAACATAAAGCAAGATATGAACAACCCAAAGATGATTTTCCTAGCAGGATATTGGCGCAACCGCCCAACAAAAAGTTCAAAACTACCGAGCATGAATCGAAAAAGAAAAATGATAAGCAATATATGCGACGTAGACAGCGTGACGAAGTAAAACATGTAGAAAAGCCGCGTGATGACCGTAGGACCAACATGGATACCATTACACGTAAAAGGCTTGATGAAAAGTTTGAAGCTCTATTCGAAAAAATGCGAACGTTTCTCGCGACCTGCCTCTCTCCAGAGGAAAATGCTCATCTGCATTGAAAAACAACATTTCGAAGCAGAACAAATCTCAGGATATGGTTCACCGTTCAAGGAATATTTCCACAGGAAGTACTAAAAGCGAGAAAGATGTTGCAGAACGGAGGAGATCGTCTTCGAAAAGAAGCGGCTACAGCATTTAGAAATGAAATTGACAAACTTGAAAAATAGTATTAGGGAAAATAAGAAAAAAATGTGATTTTGTTATGGTATTATTTAATAAAATTTGTTTCTTTTATAAAAATTAATTTTTTGAAATTTTCCTTAAGTTGAAGTTACTGAAGTTAAGGTTGACTCTATTATGCAGTCTAGTCTAGTAGATGTAGTAATCGGATTTCCAGCTCTTCGTGGTGTTCATGCTTTTCTTTGTACTTTTCTTTAATCATTGCTTGCAAAATGAGAATCAAAAAAGATCCCCTACTAAAATCATCCTCAGCATCATTCAAAAACATAACCATCATTTCGTTCCAACAACGTCTTAACTGCTATTCGTGTGATAAGCAAGGACAAGAAATAGTGTTTCTTTAGTTGGTTGGAAATGCTATAATCTAATATAATCTAAAATATAATAATAATGCTGTAATCGATTGTTGGGATAATATCTTAATCGCATGTCGCGGTCCCTGAGACCTTTTGAAGATCTTTATCTGTTCTAGCTGTTCTGAGTGATATCTTTAATGATCGGAATGAAACTTAGTATTTTTAATTATCCTGGGAAGAGCCCAGTGCAATAATTCCTGATCCTTTTCAATGAACTCTCACCTCATAACACTCTTATATTTTCGTTTCGTTCGTAGGAAGTGAAAGCTGTTTACGGTCGGAGAAAGGGACTCCTAGAAGCTGAATAGCTGATACATACAAAACACCTTGTCTGTCCGCAAGGAACCCAACATGGAACGGTTTGTCGCCTAAAGTCGGGTTAAATATTTTTTTCTTCACCAGTTCGTTAGTGAGGGCCCTGTTTCAGTCAGAGCGGAAGGGGTAGGAGTTACTGAGAACATTTTTCTGCTTACCTTTAATCAGTGGTCTAAGAATCCTTTCTACGTCATAAGAAAAACACGACCTTAATATGTTCTGTATGTGAATTGATGATATCATCACATCTACTACACATTCCGGAGAGAGTATGCCAATTCTATAGCATAGAATTTGTCTCAAAATTGAGCAGACATGAGACAATAAGAATTGTGTTCTCCCGTAAAGTAAAGCCTATTCTGGGTTGGCCCGCCATTGTTTACAATAACATTTATTGAATTGATTGTTGTAATCATTTCGAAATTTTTATTTAAATTTTGAGAAAGAATGAATTATCCTTTTTCGTTCTTTATTTCACATTATGCTCCGAATGAAAGAATGATTTGTGATGTCGGCAGAAGTTTTTTTGGAAAATAATGGACCGTGCGTATAATGACTCATTCGACGGTACCCACATTTACCAGAATAATAGTTAATAGTATAAGATTATGTATTCACATCGGTATTCAACTTTACTTTTCCTCCCTTTACCTAATTGCCTTGCACCAGAGCTAAGTTTGCATATAAACGATTTATTAAATTACTCTTATTTATTCTCATTAAAGAACTTAAAACTTAAAACAATTTAATTGCTACTCTCCTGGATTCCATGATTGTACTCGGGTAGAAAGGATCAACGATCCAGCCAACGTTTGCACAACATTTTACCTGTTGCGAATTGCTCCCCTTTAATTACCCTCTCACGAGTTTGCTACTAATTAAGGAAATATATAAAAGGATATTCAATTGTTTGTCTCTGCTACCTGTTGATTATTACACGATGCTAAAATGTGACTTTATTTATACCTCATAACAGCAAAGGCATTAGGAAAGTTAATTATCCTTTTTTATTAGTTTTGTGTTTGCCTTCCATATTCATTTACACATAGCTGCATAAAAACTAACTTTTAGCGCAACGATCCTTAATTGAATTTCTAATGTGAGCGCGAGTCCAGCAATATGGATTTTTTCGAAACGTTGGTAAGCGAGCCAGCAGGGGCAACAAAAGACGAGCATTACAACTTTCGATCAACTAAGGGATGCGATCTAGTGGCAGACTTAGCATTGAGTGAGGACTCCGAAGACGAAGAGAAGGAACCGCGGACGAGTTGCGCGAGCGATGTCAGAAACGGTTCGTCATCTGTTAAGTATGAGAATCGATCAGAAATGGAATATAGGAATAGAGCGGTTAGTGGAGTTTTCGGTGAATCCCCTTCCGCATGCGTGACGAAAGTCGAGCAGTCAATAAGTAGGACGAGCGCAAAGCCCGCGATTGGTAGCTTAACCGGATTTACGTTTAGCAGTTTAAGTGAATCGAGCAGCAGTGATTCGAATGACACCGGTTATGATGGGAAGGACAATGAGAACGATCGTAAACTTGTACAAACACGGATATTACCGCCCCAGTCGAAACCGTCAGGACTCATAATTCACGACGTTTTGATACTAAAGCCAAAATGCTCTGTAAGTCATTCTATGAACATAAGCATGATGAAAACCCGTATTCCTGCGAAACCGATGAAAGCCGAGGAACCGGAGCCTCTACCGGATCATTATACAGTGCCGAACGCGAAGAAGTCCCGAGTGAGTTGTGTAACGAAGGAAGACATTGCGCAAAGGATGACCTTAGGTAGGATGCTGAAGCAGAAAGATCCCACGAATCAGGCATCGTATACAAGCAAACCCACAAGTGTGGACCGGATCAAGAAGTCGTTGAAGCGGAGTGCGTCAGAAATGGAGGGTCATACATCACCCGATTCGGGAATTGAGGTTTGCATTGACTATCCACGTAAGCAGGCCAAGGAGGGGATAAAGCGAAAACAGGACAAACCACAGCTGAAAAATTACAAAGTTAGATCGGAGAATGCAGGAGGCAGCGAAAAACATAAAGCAAGATATGAACAACCCAAAGATGATTTTCCTAGCAGGATATTGGCGCAACCGCCCAACAAAAAGTTCAAAACTACCGAGCATGAATCGAAAAAGAAAAATGATAAGCAATATATGCGACCTAGACAGCGTGACGAAGTAAAACATGTAGAAAAGCCGCGTGATGACCGTAGGACCAACATGGATACCATTACACGTAAAAGGCTTGATGAAAAGTTTGAAGCTCTATTCGAAAAAATGCGAACGTTTCTCGCGACCTGCCTCTCTCCAGAGGAAAATGCTCATCTGCATTGAAAAACAACATTTCGAAGCAGAACAAATCTCAGGATATGGTTCACCGTTCAAGGAATATTTCCACAGGAAGTACTAAAAGCGAGAAAGATGTTGCAGAACGGAGGAGATCGTCTTTGAAAAGAAGCGGCTACAGCATTTAGAAATGAAATTGACAAACTTGAAAAATAGTATTAGGGAAAATAAGAAAAAAATGTGATTTTGTTATGGTATTATTTAATAAAATTTGTTTCTTTTATAAAAATTAATTTTTTGAAATTTTCCTTAAGTTGAAGTTACTGAAGTTAAGGTTGACTCTATTATGCAGTCTAGTCTAGTAGATGTAGTAATCGGATTTCCAGCTCTTCGTGGTGTTCATGCTTTTCTTTGTACTTTTCTTTAATCATTGCTTGCAAAATGAGAATCAAAAAAGATCCCCTACTAAAATCATCCTCAGCATCATTCAAAAACATAACCATCATTTCGTTCCAACAACGTCTTAACTGCTATTCGTGTGATAAGGAAGGACAAGAAATAGTGTTTCTTTAGTTGGTTGGAAATGCTATAATCTAATATAATCTAAAATATAATAATAATGCTGTAATCGATTGTTGGGATAATATCTTAATCGCATGTCGCGGTCCCTGAGACCTTTTGAAGATCTTTATCTGTTCTAGCTGTTCTGAGTGATATCTTTAATGATCGGAATGAAACTTAGTATTTTTAATTATCCTGGGAAGAGCCCAGTGCAATAATTCCTGATCCTTTTCAATGAACTCTCACCTCATAACACTCTTATATTTTCGTTTCGTTCGTAGGAAGTGAAAGCTGTTTACGGTCGGAGAAAGGGACTCCTAGAAGCTGAATAGCTGATACATACAAAACACCTTGTCTGTCCGCAAGGAACCCAACATGGAACGGTTTGTCGCCTAAAGTCGGGTTAAATATTTTTTTCTTCACCAGTTCGTTAGTGAGGGCCCTGTTTCAGTCAGAGCGGAAGGGGTAGGAGTTACTGAGAACATTTTTCTGCTTACCTTTAATCAGTGGTCTAAGAATCCTTTCTACGTCATAAGAAAAACACGACCTTAATATGTTCTGTATGTGAATTGATGATATCATCACATCTACTACACATTCCGGAGAGAGTATGCCAATTCTATAGCATAGAATTTGTCTCAAAATTGAGCAGACATGAGACAATAAAAATTGTGTTCTCCCGTAAAGTAAAGCCTATTCTGGGTTGGCCCGCCATTGTTTACAATAACATTTATTGAATTGATTGTTGTAATCATTTCGAAATTTTTATTTAAATTTTGAGAAAGAATGAATTATCCTTTTTCGTTCTTTATTTCACATTATGCTCCGAATGAAAGAATGATTTGTGATGTCGGCAGAAGTTTTTTTGGAAAATAATGGACCGTGCGTATAATGACTCATTCGACGGTACCCACATTTACCAGAATAATAGTTAATAGTATAAGATTATGTATTCACATCGGTATTCAACTTTACTTTTCCTCCCTTTACCTAATTGCCTTGCACCAGAGCTAAGTTTGCATATAAACGATTTATTAAATTACTCTTATTTATTCTCATTAAAGAACTTAAAACTTAAAACAATTTAATTGCTACTCTCCTGGATTCCATGATTGTACTCGGGTAGAAAGGATCAACGATCCAGCCAACGTTTGCACAACATTTTACCTGTTGCGAATTGCTCCCCTTTAATTACCCTCTCACGAGTTTGCTACTAATTAAGGAAATATATAAAAGGATATTCAATTGTTTGTCTCTGCTACCTGTTGATTATTACACGATGCTAAAATGTGACTTTATTTATACCTCATAACAGCAAAGGCATTAGGAAAGTTAATTATCCTTTTTTATTAGTTTTGTGTTTGCCTTCCATATTCATTTACACATAGCTGCATAAAAACTAACTTTTAGCGCAACGATCCTTAATTGTATTTCTAATGTGAGCGCGAGTCCAGCAATATGGATTTTTTCGAAACGTTGGTAAGCGAGCCAGCAGGGGCAACAAAAGACGAGCATTACAACTTTCGATCAACTAAGGGATGCGATCTAGTGGCAGACTTAGCATTGAGTGAGGACTCCGAAGACGAAGAGAAGGAACCGCGGACGAGTTGCGCGAGCGATGTCAGAAACGGTTCGTCATCTGTTAAGTATGAGAATCGATCAGAAATGGAATATAGGAATAGAGCGGTTAGTGGAGTTTTCGGTGAATCCCCTTCCGCATGCGTGACGAAAGTCGAGCAGTCAATAAGTAGGACGAGCGCAAAGGCCGCGATTGGTAGCTTAACCGGATTTACGTTTAGCAGTTTAAGTGAATCGAGCAGCAGTGATTCGAATGACACCGGTTATGATGGGAAGGACAATGAGAACGATCGTAAACTTGTACAAACACGGATATTACCGCCCCAGTCGAAACCGTCAGGACTCATAATTCACGACGTTTTGATACTAAAGCCAAAATGATCTGTAAGTCATTCTATGAACATAAGCATGATGAAAACCCGTATTCCTGCGAAACCGATGAAAGCCGAGGAACCGGAGCCTCTACCGGATCATTATACATTGCCGAACGCGAAGAAGTCCCGAGTGAGTTGTGTAACGAAGGAAGACATTGCGCAAAGGATGACCTTAGGTAGGATGCTGAAGCAGAAAGATCCCACGAATCAGGCATCGTATACAAGCAAACCCACAAGTGTGGACCGGATCAAGAAGTCGTTGAAGCGGAGTGCGTCAGAAATGGAGGGTCATACATCACCCGATTCGGGAATTGAGGTTTGCATTGACTATCCACGTAAGCAGACCAAGGAGGGGATAAAGCGAAAACAGGACAAACCACAGCCGAAAAATTACAAAGTTAGATCGGAGAATGCAGGAGGCAGCGAAAAACATAAAGCAAGATATGAACAGCCCAAAGATGATTTTCCTAGCAGGATATTGGCGCAACCGCCCAACAAAAAGTTCAAAACTACCGAGCATGAATCGGAAAAGAAAAATGATAAGCAATATATGCGACCTAGACAGCGTGACGAAGTAAAACATGTAGAAAAGCCGCGTGATGACCGTAGGACCAACATGGATACCATTACACGTAAAAGGCTTGATGAAAAGTTTGGAGCTCTATTCGGCGACGACTCGGACGACAACGGAGCTTTATATGCTGTAGCTAGGCTCAAAGGGGATACAAAAAATTCGAACGTTTCTCGCGACCTGCCTCTCTCCCGAGGAAAATGCTCGTCTGCATTGAAAAACAACATTTCGAAGCAGAACAAATCTCAGGATATGGTTCACCGTTCAAGGAATATTTCCACAGGAAGTACTAAAAGCGAGAAAGATGTTGCAGAACGGAGGAGATCGTCTTCGCTGGAATCTACAATTCAGAATAAATGTGCAGCTTTTAAAACTATCCACAAGGAGTAGCTAACCCTATTCGCCTCGATTCAGAAGCGTGCAAAATTCATTATCACATTAGGTGATATGCTAGAGCGAAAAAAGAAAGCGGGAGATGAGAAGATGCAACTAGCTTTGAAAAAAGAAATATTAGCGTTAGGAGAAGAACTTAAATCGAAAAGTTTTCAGAATCAAAAGAAGCGGCTGCAGCATTTAAAAATGAAATTGACAAACTTGAAACATAGTATTAGGGAAAATAAGAAAAAAATGTGATTTTGTTATGGTATTATTTAATAAAATTTGTTTCTTTTATAAAAAGTAAATTTTTGAAATTTTCGTTAAGTTGAAGTTACTGAAGTTAAGGTTGACTCTATTATGCAGTCTAGTCTAGTAGATGTAGTAATCGGATTTCCAGCTCTTCGTGGTGTTCATGCTTTTCTTTGTACTTTTCTTTAATCATTGCTTGCAAAATGAGAATCAAAAAAGATCCCCTACTAAAATCATCCTCAGCATCATTCAAAAACATAACCATCATTTCGTTCCAACAACGTCTTAACTGCTATTCGTGTGATAAGGAAGGACAAGAAATAGTGTTTCTTTAGTTGGTTGGAAATGCTATAATCTAATATAATCTAAAATATAATAATAATGCTGTAATCGATTGTTGGGATAATATCTTAATCGCATGTCGCGGTCCCTGAGACCTTTTGAAGATCTTTATCTGTTCTAGCTGTTCTGAGTGATATCTTTAATGATCGGAATGAAACTTAGTATTTTTAATTATCCTGGGAAGAGCCCAGTGCAATAATTCCTGATCCTTTTCAATGAACTCTCACCTCATAACACTCTTATATTTTCGTTTCGTTCGTAGGAAGTGAAAGCTGTTTACGGTCGGAGAAAGGGACTCCTAGAAGCTGAATAGCTGATACATACAAAACACCTTGTCTGTCCGCAAGGAACCCAACATGGAACGGTTTGTCGCCTAAAGTCGGGTTAAATATTTTTTTCTTCACCAGTTTGTTAGTGAGGGCCCTGTTTCAGTCAGAGCGGAAGGGGTAGGAGTTACTGAGAACATTTTTCTGCTTACCTTTAATCAGTGGTCTAAGAATCCTTTCTACGTCATAAGAAAAACACGACCTTAATATGTTCTGTATGTGAATTGATGATATCATCACATCTACTACACATTCCGGAGAGAGTATGCCAATTCTATAGCATAGAATTTGTCTCAAAATTGAGCGGACATGAGACAATAAAAATTGTGTTCTCCCGTAAAGTAAAGCCTATTCTGGGTTGGCCCGCCATTGTTTACAATAACATTTATTGAATTGATTGTTGTAATCATTTCGAAATTTTTATTTAAATTTTGAGAAAGAATGAATTATCCTTTTTCGTTCTTTATTTCACATTATGCTCCGAATGAAAGAATGATTTGTGATGTCGGCAGAAGTTTTTTTGGAAAATAATGGACCGTGCGTATAATGACTCATTCGACGGTACCCACATTTACCAGAATAATAGTTAATAGTATAAGATTATGTATTCACATCGGTATTCAACTTTACTTTTCCTCCCTTTACCTAATTGCCTTGCACCAGAGCTAAGTTTGCATATAAACGATTTATTAAATTACTCTTATTTATTCTCATTAAAGAACTTAAAACTTAAAACAATTTAATTGCTACTCTCCTGGATTCCATTATTGTACTCGGGTAGAAAGGATCAACGATCCAGCCAACGTTTGCACAACATTTTACCTGTTACGAATTGCTCCCCTTTAATTACCCTCTCACGAGTTTGCTACTAATTAAGGAAATATATAAAAGGATATTCAATTGTTTGTCTCTGCTACCTGTTGATTATTACACGATGCTAAAATGTGACTTTATTTATACCTCATAACAGCAAAGGCATTAGGAAAGTTAATTATCCTTTTTTATTAGTTTTGTGTTTGCCTTCCATATTCATTTACACATAGCTGCATAAAAACTAACTTTTAGCGCAACGATCCTTAATTGTATTTCTAATGTGAGCGCGAGTCCAGCAATATGGATTTTTTCGAAACGTTGGTAAGCGAGCCAGCAGGGGCAACAAAAGACGAGCATTACAACTTTCGATCAACTAAGGGATGCGATCTAGTGGCAGACTTAGCATTGAGTGAGGACTCAGAAGACGAAGAGAAGGAACCGCGGACGAGTTGCGCGAGCGATGTCAGAAACGGTTCGTCATCTGTTAAGTATGAGAATCGATCAGAAATGGAATATAGGAATAGAGCGGTTAGTGGAGTTTTCGGTGAATCCCCTTCCGCATGCGTGACGAAAGTCGAGCAGTCAATAAGTAGGACGAGCGCAAAGCCCGCGATTGGTAGCTTAACCGGATTTACGTTTAGCAGTTTAAGTGAATCGAGCAGCAGTGATTCGAATGACACCGGTTATGATGGGAAGGACAATGAGAACGATCGTAAACTTGTACAAACACGGATATTACCGCCCCAGTCGAAACCGTCAGGACTCATAATTCACGACGTTTTGATACTAAAGCCAAAATGCTCTGTAAGTCATTCTATGAACATAAGCATGATGAAAACCCGTATTCCTGCGAAACCGATGAAAGCCGAGGAACCGGAGCCTCTACCGGATCATTATACATTGCCGAACGCGAAGAAGTCCCGAGTGAGTTGTGTAACGAAGGAAGACATTGCGCAAAGGATGACCTTAGGTAGGATGCTGAAGCAGAAAGATCCCACGAATCAGGCATCGTATACAAGCAAACCCACAAGTGTGGACCGGATCAAGAAGTCGTTGAAGCGGAGTGCGTCAGAAATGGAGGGTCATACATCACCCGATTCGGGAATTGAGGTTTGCATTGACTATCCACGTAAGCAGACCAAGGAGGGGATAAAGCGAAAACAGGACAAACCACAGCCGAAAAATTACAAAGTTAGATCGGAGAATGCAGGAGGCAGCGAAAAACATAAAGCAAGATATGAACAGCCCAAAGATGATTTTCCTAGCAGGATATTGGCGCAACCGCCCAACAAAAAGTTCAAAACTACCGAGCATGAATCGAAAAAGAAAAATGATAAGCAATATATGCGACCTAGACAGCGTGACGAAGTAAAACATGTAGAAAAGCCGCGTGATGACCGTAGGACCAACATGGATACCATTACACGTAAAAGGCTTGATGAAAAGTTTGGAGCTCTATTCGGCGACGACTCGGACGACAACGGAGCTTTATATGCTGTAGCTAGGCTCAAAGGGGATACAAAAAATTCGAACGTTTCTCGCGACCTGCCTCTCTCCCGAGGAAAATGCTCGTCTGCATTGAAAAACAACATTTCGAAGCAGAACAAATCTCAGGATATGGTTCACCGTTCAAGGAATATTTCCACAGGAAGTACTAAAAGCGAGAAAGATGTTGCAGAACGGAGGAGATCGTCTTCGCTGGAATCTACAATTCAGAATAAATGTGCAGTTTTTAAAACTATCCACAAGGAGTACCTAACCCTATTCGCCTCGATTCAGAAGCGTGCAAAATTCATTATCACATTAGGTGATATGCTAGAGCGAAAAAAGAAAGCGGGAGATGAGAAGATGCAACTAGCTTTGAAAAAAGAAATATTAGCGTTAGGAGAAGAACTTAAATCGAAAAGTTTTCAGAATCAAAAGAAGCGGCTGCAGCATTTAAAAATGAAATTGACAAACTTGAAACATAGTATTAGGGAAAATAAGAAAAAAATGTGATTTTGTTATGGTATTATTTAATAAAATTTGTTTCTTTTATAAAAAGTAAATTTTTGAAATTTTCCTTAAGTTGAAGTTACTGAAGTTAAGGTTGACTCTATTATGCAGTCTAGTCTAGTAGATGTAGTAATCGGATTTCCAGCTCTTCGTGGTGTTCATGCTTTTCTTT
Source organism: Stratiomys singularior (assembly GCA_954870665.1). NCBI lineage: Eukaryota > Metazoa > Arthropoda > Insecta > Diptera > Stratiomyidae > Stratiomys > Stratiomys singularior. Next base: position 21,260,977 of record OX940881.1, on the reverse strand, counting down.
GTACTTTTCTTTAATCATTGCTTGCAAAATGAGAATCAAAAAAGATCCCCTACTAAAATCATCCTCAGCATCATTCAAAAACATAACCATCATTTCGTTCCAACAACGTCTTAACTGCTATTCGTGTGATAAGGAAGGACAAGAAATAGTGTTTCTTTAGTTGGTTGGAAATGCTATAATCTAATATAATCTAAAATATAATAATAATGCTGTAATCGATTGTTGGGATAATATCTTAATCGCATGTCGCGGTCCCTGAGACCTTTTGAAGATCTTTATCTGTTCTAGCTGTTCTGAGTGATATCTTTAATGATCGGAATGAAACTTAGTATTTTTAATTATCCTGGGAAGAGCCCAGTGCAATAATTCCTGATCCTTTTCAATGAACTCTCACCTCATAACACTCTTATATTTTCGTTTCGTTCGTAGAAACTGAAAGCTGTTTACGGTCGGAGAAAGGGACTCCTAGAAGCTGAATAGCTGATACATACAAAACACCTTGTCTGTCCGCAAGGAACCCAACATAGAACGGTTTGTCGCCTAAAGTCGGGTTAAATATTTTTTTCTTCACCAGTTCGTTAGTGAGGGCCCTGTTTCAGTCAGAGCGGAAGGGGTAGGAGTTACTGAGAACATTTTTCTGCTTACCTTTAATCAGTGGTCTAAGAATCCTTTCTACGTCATAAGAAAAACACGACCTTAATATGTTCTGTATGTGAATTGATGATATCATCACATCTACTACACATTCCGGAGAGAGTATGCCAATTCTATAGCATAGAATTTGTCTCAAAATTGAGCGGACATGAGACAATAAAAATTGTGTTCTCCCGTAAAGTAAAGCCTATTCTGGGTTGGCCCGCCATTGTTTACAATAACATTTATTGAATTGATTGTTGTAATCATTTCGAAATTTTTATTTAAATTTTGAGAAAGAATGAATTATCCTTTTTCGTTCTTTATTTCACATTATGCTCCGAATGAAAGAATGATTTGTGATGTCGGCAGAAGTTTTTTTGGAAAATAATGGACCGTGCGTATAATGACTCATTCGACGGTACCCACATTTACCAGAATAATAGTTAATAGTATAAGATTATGTATTCACATCGGTATTCAACTTTACTTTTCCTCCCTTTACCTAATTGCCTTGCACCAGAGCTAAGTTTGCATATAAACGATTTATTAAATTACTCTTATTTATTCTCATTAAAGAACTTAAAACTTAAAACAATTTAATTGCTACTCTCCTGGATTCCATTATTGTACTCGGGTAGAAAGGATCAACGATCCAGCCAACGTTTGCACAACATTTTACCTGTTGCGAATTGCTCCCCTTTAATTACCCTCTCACGAGTTTGCTACTAATTAAGGAAATATATAAAAGGATATTCAATTGTTTGTCTCTGCTACCTGTTAATTATTACACGATGCTAAAATGTGACTTTATTTATACCTCATAACAGCAAAGGCATTAGGAAAGTTAATTATCCTTTTTTATTAGTTTTGTGTTTGCCTTCCATATTCATTTACACATAGCTGCATAAAAACTAACTTTTAGCGCAACGATCCTTAATTGTATTTCTAATGTGAGCGCGAGTCCAGCAATATGGATTTTTTCGAAACGTTGGTAAGCGAGCCAGCAGGGGCAACAAAAGACGAGCATTACAACTTTCGATCAACTAAGGGATGCGATCTAGTGGCAGACTTAGCATTGAGTGAGGACTCAGAAGACGAAGAGAAGGAACCGCGGACGAGTTGCGCGAGCGATGTCAGAAACGGTTCGTCATCTGTTATGTATGAGAATCGATCAGAAATGGAATATAGGAATAGAGCGGTTAGTGGAGTTTTCGGTGAATCCCCTTCCGCATGCGTGACGAAAGTCGAGCAGTCAATAAGTAGGACGAGCGCAAAGCTCGCGATTGGTAGCTTAACCGGATTTACGTTTAGCAGTTTAAGTGAATCGAGCAGCAGTGATTCGAATGACACCGGTTATGATGGGAAGGACAATGAGAACGATCGTAAACTTGTACAAACACGGATATTACCGCCCCAGTCGAAACCGTCAGGACTCATAATTCACGACGTTTTGATACTAAAGCCAAAATGCTCTGTAAGTCATTCTATGAACATAAGCATGATGAAAACCCGTATTCCTGCGAAACCGATGAAAGCCGAGGAACCGGAGCCTCTACCGGATCATTATACATTGCCGAACGCGAAGAAGTCCCGAGTGAGTTGTGTAACGAAGGAAGACATTGCGCAAAGGATGACCTTAGGTAGGATGCTGAAGCAGAAAGATCCCACGAATCAGGCATCGTATACAAGCAAACCCACAAGTGTGGACCGGATCAAGAAGTCGTTGAAGCGGAGTGCGTCAGAAATGGAGGGTCATACATCACCCGATTCGGGAATTGAGGTTTGCATTGACTATCCACGTAAGCAGACCAAGGAGGGGATAAAGCGAAAGCAGGACAAACCACAGCCGAAAAATTACAAAGTTAGATCGGAGAATGCAGGAGGCAGCGAAAAACATAAAGCAAGATATGAACAGCCCAAAGATGATTTTCCTAGCAGGATATTGGCGCAACCGCCCAACAAAAAGTTCAAAACTACCGAGCATGAATCGAAAAAGAGAAATGATAAGCAATATATGCGACCTAGACAGCGTGACGAAGTAAAACATGTAGAAAAGCCGCGTGATGACCGTAGGACCAACATGGATACCATTACACGTAAAAGGCTTGATGAAAAGTTTGGAGCTCTATTCGGCGACGACTCGGACGACAACGGAGCTTTATATGCTGTAGCTAGGCTCAAAGGGGATACAAAAAATTCGAACGTTTCTCGCGACCTGCCTCTCTCCCGAGGAAAATGCTCGTCTGCATTGAAAAACAACATTTCGAAGCAGAACAAATCTCAGGATATGGTTCACCGTTCAAGGAATATTTCCACAGGAAGTACTAAAAGCGAGAAAGATGTTGCAGAACGGAGGAGATCGTCTTCGCTGGAATCTACAATTCAGAATAAATGTGCAGCTTTTAAAACTATCCACAAGGAGTAGCTAACCCTATTCGCCTCGATTCAGAAGCGTGCAAAATTCATTATCACATTAGGTGATATGCTAGAGCGAAAAAAGAAAGCGGGAGATGAGAAGATGCAACTAGCTTTGAAAAAAGAAATATTAGCGTTAGGAGAAGAACTTAAATCGAAAAGTTTTCAGAATCAAAAGAAGCGGCTGCAGCATTTAAAAATGAAATTGACAAACTTGAAACATAGTATTAGGGAAAATAAGAAAAAAATGTGATTTTGTTATGGTATTATTTAATAAAATTTGTTTCTTTTATAAAAAGTAAATTTTTGAAATTTTCCTTAAGTTGAAGTTACTGAAGTTAAGGTTGACTCTATTATGCAGTCTAGTCTAGTAGATGTAGTAATCGGATTTCCAGCTCTTCGTGGTGTTCATGCTTTTCTTTGTACTTTTCTTTAATCATTGCTTGCAAAATGAGAATCAAAAAAGATCCCCTACTAAAATCATCCTCAGCATCATTCAAAAACATAACCATCATTTCGTTCCAACAACGTCTTAACTGCTATTCGTGTGATAAGGAAGGACAAGAAATAGTGTTTCTTTAGTTGGTTGGAAATGCTATAATCTAATATAATCTAAAATATAATAATAATGCTGTAATCGATTGTTGGGATAATATCTTAATCGCATGTCGCGGTCCCTGAGACCTTTTGAAGATCTTTATCTGTTCTAGCTGTTCTGAGTGATATCTTTAATGATCGGAATGAAACTTAGTATTTTTAATTATCCTGGGAAGAGCCCAGTGCAATAATTCCTGATCCTTTTCAATGAACTCTCACCTCATAACACTCTTATATTTTCGTTTCGTTCGTAGGAACTGAAAGCTGTTTACGGTCGGAAAAAGGGACTCCTAGAAGCTGAATAGCTGATACATACAAAACACCTTGTCTGTCCGCAAGGAACCCAACATGGAACGGTTTGTCGCCTAAAGTCGGGTTAAATATTTTTTTCTTCACCAGTTCGTTAGTAAGGGCCCTGTTTCAGTCAGAGCGGAAGGGGTAGGAGTTACTGAGAACATTTTTCTGCTTAACTTTAATCAGTGGTCTAAGAATCCTTTCTACGTCATAAGAAAAACACGACCTTAATATGTTCTGTATGTGAATTGATGATATCATCACATCTACTACACATTCCGGAGAGAGTATGCCAATTCTATAGCATAGAATTTGTCTCAAAATTGAGCAGACATGAGACAATAAGAATTGTGTTCTCCCGTAAAGTAAAGCCTATTCTGGGTTGGCCCGCCATTGTTTACAATAACATTTATTGAATTGATTGTTGTAATCATTTCGAAATTTTTATTTAAATTTCGAGAAAGAATGAATTATCCTTTTTCGTTCTTTATTTCACATTATGCTCCGAATGAAAGAATGATTTGTGATGTCGGCAGAAGTTTTTTTGGAAAATAATGGACCGTGCGTATAATGACTTATTCGACGGTACCCACATTTACCAGAATAATAGTTAATAGTATAAGATTATGTATTCACATCGGTATTCAACTTTACTTTTCCTCCCTTTACCTAATTGCCTTGCACCAGAGCTAAGTTTGCATATAAACGATTTATTAAATTACTCTTATTTATTCTCATTAAAGAACTTAAAACTTAAAACAATTTAATTGCTACTCTCCTGGATTCCATTATTGTACTCGGGTAGAAAGGATCAACGATCCAGCCAACGTTTGCACAACATTTTACCTGTTGCGAATTGCTCCCCTTTAATTACCCTCTCACGAGTTTGCTACTAATTAAGGAAATATATAAAAGGATATTCAATTGTTTGTCTCTGCTACCTGTTGATTATTACACGATGCTAAAATGTGACTTTATTTATACCTCATAACAGCAAAGGCATTAGGAAAGTTAATTATCCTTTTTTATTAGTTTTGTGTTTGCCTTCCATATTCATTTACACATAGCTGCATAAAAACTAACTTTTAGCGCAACGATCCTTAATTGTATTTCTAATGTGAGCGCGAGTCCAGCAATATGGATTTTTTCGAAACGTTGGTAAGCGAGCCAGCAGGGGCAACAAAAGACGAGCATTACAACTTTCGATCAACTAAGGGATGCGATCTAGTGGCAGACTTAGCATTGAGTGAGGACTCAGAAGACGAAGAGAAGGAACCGCGGACGAGTTGCGCGAGCGATGTCAGAAACGGTTCGTCATCTGTTAAGTATGAGAATCGATCAGAAATGGAATATAGGAATAGAGCGGTTAGTGGAGTTTTCGGTGAATCCCCTTCCGCATGCGTGACGAAAGTCGAGCAGTCAATAAGTAGGACGAGCGCAAAGCCCGCGATTGGTAGCTTAACCGGATTTACGTTTAGCAGTTTAAGTGAATCGAGCAGCAGTGATTCGAATGACACCGGTTATGATGGGAAGGACAATGAGAACGATCGTAAACTTGTACAAACACGGATATTACCGCCCCAGTCGAAACCGTCAGGACTCATAATTCACGACGTTTTGATACTAAAGCCAAAATGCTCTGTAAGTCATTCTATGAACATAAGCATGATGAAAACCCGTATTCCTGCGAAACCGATGAAAGCCGAGGAACCGGAGCCTCTACCGGATCATTATACAGTGCCGAACGCGAAGAAGTCCCGAGTGAGTTGTGTAACGAAGGAAGACATTGCGCAAAGGATGACCTTAGGTAGGATGCTGAAGCAGAAAGATCCCACGAATCAGGCATCGTATACAAGCAAACCCACAAGTGTGGACCGGATCAAGAAGTCGTTGAAGCGGAGTGCGTCAGAAATGGAGGGTCATACATCACCCGATTCGGGAATTGAGGTTTGCATTGACTATCCACGTAAGCAGACCAAGGAGGGGATAAAGCGAAAACAGGACAAACCACAGCCGAAAAATTACAAAGTTAGATCAGAGAATGCAGGGGACAGTGAAAAACATAAAGCAGGATATGAACATCCCAAAGATGATTTTCCTAGCAGGAAAATCCCAATTGAGGTTTGCATTGACTATTCACGTAAGCAGACCAAGGAGGGGATAAAGCGAAAACAGGACAAACCACAGCCGAAAAATTACAAAGTTAGATCGGAGAATGCAGGAGGCAGCGAAAAACATAAAGCAAGATATGAACAACCCAAAGATGATTTTCCTAGCAGGATATTGTCGCAACCGCCCAACAAAAAGTTCAAAACTACCAAACATGAATCTAAAAAGAAAAATGATAAGCAATATATGCGACCTAGACAGCGTGACGAAGTAAAACATGTAGAAAAGCCGCGTGATGACCGTAGGACCAACATGGATACCATTACACGTAAAAGGCTTGATGAAAAGTTTGAAGCTCTATTCGAAAAAATGCGAACGTTTCTCGCGACCTGCCCCTCTCCCGAGGAAAATGCTCATCTGCATTGAAAAACAACATTTCGAAGCAGAACAAATCTCAGGATATGGTTCACCGTTCAAGGATTATTTCCACAGGAAGTAATAAAAGCGAGAAAGATGTTGCAGAACGGAGGAGATCGTCTTCAAAAGGAACCGGCTACAGCATTTAGAAATGAAATTGACAAACTTGAAAAATAGTATTAGGGAAAATAAGAAAAAAATGTGATTTTGTTATGGTATTATTTAATAAAATTTGTTTCTTTTATAAAAATTAATTTTTTGAAATTTTCCTTAAGTTGAAGTTACTGAAGTTAAGGTTGACTCTATTACGCAGTCTAGTCTAGTAGATGTAGTAATCGGATTTCGCAAAGAATAATTAGTGAACTATTGCTTAATTTTTCAATAATTATTATCCTAATTACGGAAAACCCCGTAACCATGATTGACAGGGTCCGGCTGCATGTTATTGATGTTACTCTAATCACGGAGACAGGAGGATGGATCTGCTAGACTGGAGATTGTCAGATACACCTTGTCTGTAGTCACAAATATCTTGTCTAGTAGCATCGGAAGATTACTTTTGAAATTGACTGTATCTCATTAGTTTATTCCAACGTAAGAAATGTGGGGCGGTGAGTTTTGAGGTGAGGTGAGTTTTCAACCTAGGAATGTATTACAAGTTGATAAAAACATATGACCATCTAGGGTGCCCTTAATACTACGTCAACATTTTTGACGGGTATCATGAGCAGTCTAATTTTAAGAGCAGCATCACTTCTTCATCTTCATGGATACCAGATCAGATCTACAGCCGAATCTGTATCTGCTCACCAGTTGCATAGATAGTAGAGAATCGTACTTGCAAGAGTTCAAAAAAGTAACTTGAAGGACTTAACATTTGATACTTTGAGTAAAACGACAAAAAGGACTAGCAATCAAGTGCTGACCTTTAATCAGTCTAAATAAGATAAAAATGAACTCAAGGGAGGACCACTAGCAACTGGGAAAAGATAGTTAAGCGAAACCAAGTGGAAGGCCAAAAACTCGGCTTGGAATGACTTGAATAGCAGCTTTGACCTCATTCTAATGAAACGGACTACACCGGTTAAGTTATTTAAACGGACCTGAAATGGTAAGCCGAGGCAAGGAATAAAGAATGGTTCAAAATTTTTTACTTGACTGTTTGAGTCCAAGTCACATGCGCTTCCACTGGAATCAACACAACTGGAACTCGTGGCGAAGATAAATTAAGACGTTCTCCTTAATTTCCATAGGATGAGCAGATGGATGATCTGCTGGAACTAAACATTACGAGAGAAGAGGGTAGTGACCTAGAACCAAAAGTGGAAATAAGAATCATTAATTGCAAATAATTTTATTTTTATTTATCTTTAATATTTATTATTTTATTTATTATTTTATATTAATGCAAATAATTGATCGTGCTCGTTATTTTTTATTATACAGAGGATCACAGAATTTTGTCAAATTAAACTTACAAAAAACTGAGCTAAGTGGGAGCTAACACTAAGTTTATCCTAGCCATCATAACTTGAGGAATTTGTCTCAAAATTGAGCAGACATGAGACAAGAAAAATTGTGTTCTCCCGTAAAGTAAAGCCTATTCTGGGTTGGCCCGCCATTGTTTACAATAACATTTATTGAATTGATTGTTGTAATCATTTCGAAATTTTTATTTAAATTTTGAGAAAGAATGAATTATCCTTTTTCGTTCTTTATTTCACATTATGCTCCGAATGAAAGAATGATTTGTGATGTCGGCAGAAGTTTTTTTGGAAAATAATGGACCGTGCGTATAATGACTCATTCGACGGTACCCACATTTACCAGAATAATAGTTAATAGTATAAGATTATGTATTCACATCGGTATTCAACTTTACTTTTCCTCCCTTTACCTAATTGCCTTGCACCAGAGCTAAGTTTGCATATAAACGATTTATTAAATTATTCTTATTTATTCTCATTAAAGAACTTAAAACTTAAAACAATTTCATTGCTACTCTCCTGGATTCCATTATTGTACTCAGGTAGAAAGGATCAAGGATCCAGCCAACGTTTGCACAACATTTTACCTGTTGCGAATTGCTCCCCTTTAATTACCCTCTCACGAGTTTGCTACTAATTAAGGAAATATATAAAAGGATATTCAATTGTTTGTCTCTGCTACCTGTTGATTATTACACGATGCTAAAATGTGACTTTATTTATACCTCATAACAGAAAAGGCATTAGGAAAGTTAATTATCCTGTTTTATTAGTTTTGTGTTTGCCTTCCATATTCATTTACACATAGCTGCATAAAAACTAACTTTTAGCGCAACGATCCTTAATTGAATTTCTAATGTGAGCGCGAGTCCAGCAATATGGATTTTTTCGAAACGTTGGTAAGCGAGCCAGCAGGGGCAACAAAAGACGAGCATTACAACTTTCGATCAACTAAGGGATGCGATCTAGTGGCAGACTTAGCATTGAGTGAGGACTCAGAAGACGAAGAGAAGGAACCGCGGACGAGTTGCGCGAGCGATGTCAGAAACGGTTCGTCATCTGTTAAGTATGAGAATCGATCAGAAATGGAATATAGGAATAGAGCGGTTAGTGGAGTTTTCGGTGAATCCCCTTCCGCATGCGTGACGAAAGTCGAGCAGTCAATAAGTAGGACGAGCGCAAAGCCCGCGATTGGTAGCTTAACCGGATTTACGTTTAGCAGTTTAAGTGAATCGAGCAGCAGTGATTCGAATGACACCGGTTATGATGGGAAGGACAATGAGAACGATCGTAAACTTGTACAAACACGGATATTACCGCCCCAGTCGAAACCGTCAGGACTCATAATTCACGACGTTTTGATACTAAAGCCAAAATGCTCTGTAAGTCATTCTATGAACATAAGCATGATGAAAACCCGTATTCCTGCGAAACCGATGAAAGCCGAGGAACCGGAGCCTCTACCGGATCATTATACAGTGCCGAACGCGAAGAAGTCCCGAGTGAGTTGTGTAACGAAGGAAGACATTGCGCAAAGGATGACCTTAGGTAGGATGCTGAAGCAGAAAGATCCCACGAATCAGGCATCGTATACAAGCAAACCCACAAGTGTGGACCGGATCAAGAAGTCGTTGAAGCGGAGTGCGTCAGAAATGGAGGGTCATACATCACCCGATTCGGGAATTGAGGTTTGCATTGACTATCCACGTAAGCAGACCAAGGAGGGGATAAAGCGAAAACAGGACAAACCACAGCCGAAAAATTACAAAGTTAGATCAGAGAATGCAGGGGACAGTGAAAAACATAAAGCAGGATATGAACATCCCAAAGATGATTTTCCTAGCAGGAAAATCCCAATTGAGGTTTGCATTGACTATTCACGTAAGCAGACCAAGGAGGGGATAAAGCGAAAACAGGACAAACCACAGCCGAAAAATTACAAAGTTAGATCGGAGAATGCAGGAGGCAGCGAAAAACATAAAGCAAGATATGAACAACCCAAAGATGATTTTCCTAGCAGGATATTGTCGCAACCGCCCAACAAAAAGTTCAAAACTACCGAGCATGAATCGAAAAAGAAAAATGATAAGCAATATATGCGACCTAGACAGCGTGACGAAGTAAAACATGTAGAAAAGCCGCGTGATGACCGTAGGACCAACATGGATACCATTACACGTAAAAGGCTTGATGAAAAGTTTGAAGCTCTATTCGAAAAAATGCGAACGTTTCTCGCGACCTGCCCCTCTCCCGAGGAAAATGCTCATCTGAATTGAAAAACAACATTTCGAAGCAGAACAAATCTCAGGATATGGTTCACCGTTCAAGGATTATTTCCACAGGAAGTACTAAAAGCGAGAAAGATGTTGCAGAACGGAGGAGATCGTCTTCGAAAAGAAGCGGCTACAGCATTTAGAAATGAAATTGACAAACTTGAAAAATAGTATTAGGGAAAATAAGAAAAAAATGTGATTTTGTTATGGTATTATTTAATAAAATTTGTTTCTTTTATAAAAATTAATTTTTTGAAATTTTCCTTAAGTTGAAGTTACTGAAGTTAAGGTTGACTCTATTACGCAGTCTAGTCTAGTAGATGTAGTAATCGGATTTCGCAAAGAATAATTAGTGAACTATTGCTTAATTTTTCAATAATTATTATCCTAATTACGGAAAACCCCGTAACCATGATTGACAGGGTCCGGCTGCATGTTATTGATGTTACTCTAATCACGGAGACAGGAGGATGGATCTGCTAGACTGGAGATTGTCAGATACACCTTGTCTGTAGTCACAAATATCTTGTCTAGTAGCATCGGAAGATTACTTTAGAAATTGACTGTATCTCATTAGTTTATTCCAACGTAAGAAATGTGGGGCGGTGAGTTTTGAGGTGAGGTGAGTTTTCAACCTAGGAATGTATTACAAGTTGATAAAAACATATGACCATCTAGGGTGCCCTTAATTTGAGTCCAAGTCACATGCGCTTCCACTGGAATCAACACAACTGGAACTCGTGGCGAAGATAAATTAAGACGTTCTCCTTAATTTCCATAGGATGAGCAGATGGATGATCTGCTGGAACTAAACATTACGAGAGAAGAGGGTAGTGACCTAGAACCAAAAGTGGAAATAAGAATCATTAATTGCAAATAATTTTATTTTTATTTATCTTTAATATTTATTATTTTATTTATTATTTTATATTAATGCAAATAATTGATCGTGCTCGTTATTTTTTATTATACAGAGGATCACAGAATTTTGTCAAATTAAACTTACAAAAAACTGAGCTAAGTGGGAGCTAACACTAAGTTTATCCTAGCCATCATAACTTGAGGAATTTGTCTCAAAATTGAGCAGACATGAGACAAGAAAAATTGTGTTCTCCCGTAAAGTAAAGCCTATTCTGGGTTGGCCCGCCATTGTTTACAATAACATTTATTGAATTGATTGTTGTAATCATTTCGAAATTTTTATTTAAATTTTGAGAAAGAATGAATTATCCTTTTTCGTTCTTTATTTCACATTATGCTCCGAATGAAAGAATGATTTGTGATGTCGGCAGAAGTTTTTTTGGAAAATAATGGACCGTGCGTATAATGACTCATTCGACGGTACCCACATTTACCAGAATAATAGTTAATAGTATAAGATTATGTATTCACATCGGTATTCAACTTTACTTTTCCTCCCTTTACCTAATTGCCTTGCACCAGAGCTAAGTTTGCATATAAACGATTTATTAAATTATTCTTATTTATTCTCATTAAAGAACTTAAAACTTAAAACAATTTCATTGCTACTCTCCTGGATTCCATTATTGTACTCAGGTAGAAAGGATCAAGGATCCAGCCAACGTTTGCACAACATTTTACCTGTTGCGAATTGCTCCCCTTTAATTACCCTCTCACGAGTTTGCTACTAATTAAGGAAATATATAAAAGGATATTCAATTGTTTGTCTCTGCTACCTGTTGATTATTACACGATGCTAAAATGTGACTTTATTTATACCTCATAACAGAAAAGGCATTAGGAAAGTTAATTATCCTGTTTTATTAGTTTTGTGTTTGCCTTCCATATTCATTTACACATAGCTGCATAAAAACTAACTTTTAGCGCAACGATCCTTAATTGAATTTCTAATGTGAGCGCGAGTCCAGCAATATGGATTTTTTCGAAACGTTGGTAAGCGAGCCAGCAGGGGCAACAAAAGACGAGCATTACAACTTTCGATCAACTAAGGGATGCGATCTAGTGGCAGACTTAGCATTGAGTGAGGACTCAGAAGACGAAGAGAAGGAACCGCGGACGAGTTGCGCGAGCGATGTCAGAAACGGTTCGTCATCTGTTAAGTATGAGAATCGATCAGAAATGGAATATAGGAATAGAGCGGTTAGTGGAGTTTTCGGTGAATCCCCTTCCGCATGCGTGACGAAAGTCGAGCAGTCAATAAGTAGGACGAGCGCAAAGCCCGCGATTGGTAGCTTAACCGGATTTACGTTTAGCAGTTTAAGTGAATCGAGCAGCAGTGATTCGAATGACACCGGTTATGATGGGAAGGACAATGAGAACGATCGTAAACTTGTACAAACACGGATATTACCGCCCCAGTCGAAACCGTCAGGACTCATAATTCACGACGTTTTGATACTAAAGCCAAAATGCTCTGTAAGTCATTCTATGAACATAAGCATGATGAAAACCCGTATTCCTGCGAAACCGATGAAAGCCGAGGAACCGGAGCCTCTACCGGATCATTATACAGTGCCGAACGCGAAGAAGTCCCGAGTGAGTTGTGTAACGAAGGAAGACATTGCGCAAAGGATGACCTTAGGTAGGATGCTGAAGCAGAAAGATCCCACGAATCAGGCATCGTATACAAGCAAACCCACAAGTGTGGACCGGATCAAGAAGTCGTTGAAGCGGAGTGCGTCAGAAATGGAGGGTCATACATCACCCGATTCGGGAATTGAGGTTTGCATTGACTATCCACGTAAGCAGGCCAAGGAGGGGATAAAGCGAAAACAGGACAAACCACAGCTGAAAAATTACAAAGTTAGATCGGAGAATGCAGGGGACAGTGAAAAACATAAAGCAGGATATGAACATCCCAAAGATGATTTTCCTAGCAGGAAAATCCCAATTGAGGTTTGCATTGACTATTCACGTAAGCAGACCAAGGAGGGGATAAAGCGAAAACAGGACAAACCACAGCCGAAAAATTACAAAGTTAGATCGGAGAATGCAGGAGGCAGCGAAAAACATAAAGCAAGATATGAACAACCCAAAGATGATTTTCCTAGCAGGATATTGTCGCAACCGCCCAACAAAAAGTTCAAAACTACCGAGCATGAATCGAAAAAGAAAAATGATAAGCAATATATGCGACCTAGACAGCGTGACGAAGTAAAACATGTAGAAAAGCCGCGTGATGACCGTAGGACCAACATGGATACCATTACACGTAAAAGGTTTGATGAAAAGTTTGAAGCTCTATTCGAAAAAATGCGAACGTTTCTCGCGACCTGCCCCTCTCCCGAGGAAAATGCTCATCTGCATTGAAAAACAACATTTCGAAGCAGAACAAATCTCAGGATATGGTTCACCGTTCAAGGATTATTTCCACAGGAAGTACTAAAAGCGAGAAAGATGTTGCAGAACGGAGGAGATCGTCTTCGAAAAGAAGCGGCTACAGCATTTAGAAATGAAATTGACAAACTTGAAAAATAGTATTAGGGAAAATAAGAAAAAAATGTGATTTTGTTATGGTATTATTTAATAAAATTTGTTTATATTATAAAAATTAATTTTTTGAAATTTTCCTTAAGTTGAAGTTACTGAAGTTAAGGTTGACTCTATTACGCAGTCTAGTCTAGTAGATGTAGTAATCGGATTTCGCAAAGAATAATTAGTGAACTATTGCTTAATTTTTCAATAATTATTATCCTAATTACGGAAAACCCCGTAACCATGATTGACAGGGTCCGGATGGATCTGCTAGACTGGAGATTGTCAGATACACCTTGTCTGTAGTCACAAATATCTTGTCTAGTAGCATCGGAAGATTACTTTTGAAATTGACTGTATCTCATTAGTTTATTCCAACGTAAGAAATGTGGGGCGGTGAGTTTTGAGGTGAGGTGAGTTTTCAACCTAGGAATGTATTACAAGTTGATAAAAACATATGACCATCTAGGGTGCCCTTAATACTACGTCAACATTTTTGACGGGTATCATGAGCAGTCTAATTTTAAGAGCAGCATCACTTCTTCATCTTCATGGATACCAGATCAGATCTACAGCCGAATCTGTATCTGCTCACCAGTTGCATAGATAGTAGAGAATCGTACTTGCAAGAGTTCAAAAAAGTAACTTGAAGGACTTAACATTTGATACTTTGAGTAAAACGACAAAAAGGACTAGCAATCAAGTGCTGACCTTTAATCAGTCTAAATAAGATAAAAATGAACTCAAGGGAGGACCACTAGCAACTGGGAAAAGATAGTTAAGCGAAACCAAGTGGAAGGCCAAAAACTCGGCTTGGAATGACTTGAATAGCAGCTTTGACCTCATTCTAATGAAACGGACTACACCGGTTAAGTTATTTAAACGGACCTGAAATGGTAAGCCGAGGCAAGGAATAAAGAATGGTTCAAAATTTTTTACTTGACTGTTTGAGTCCAAGTCACATGCGCTTCCACTGGAATCAACACAACTGGAACTCGTGGCGAAGATAAATTAAGACGTTCTCCTTAATTTCCATAGAATGAGCAGATGGATGATCTGCTGGAACTAAACATTACGAGAGAAGAGGGTAGTGACCTAGAACCAAAAGTGGAAATAAGAATCATTAATTGCAAATAATTTTATTTTGATTTATCTTTAATATTTATTATTTTATTTATTATTTTACATTAATGCAAATAATTGATCGTGCTCGTTATTTTTTATTATACAGAGGATCACAGAATTTTGTCAAATTAAACTTACGAAAAACTGAGCTAAGTGGGAGCTAACACTAAGTTTATCCTAGCCATCATAACTTGAGGAATTTGTCTCAAAATTGAGCAGACATGAGACAAGAAAAATTGTGTTCTCCCGTAAAGTAAAGCCTATTCTGGGTTGGCCCGCCATTGTTTACAATAATATTTATTGAATTGATTGTTGTAATCATTTCGAAATTTTTATTTAAATTTTGAGAAAGAATGAATTATCCTTTTTCGTTCTTTATTTCACATTATGCTCCGAATGAAAGAATGATTTGTGATGTCGGCAGAAGTTTTTTTGGAAAATAATGGACCGTGCGTATAATGACTCATTCGACGGTACCCACATTTACCAGAATAATAGTTAATAGTATAAGATTATGTATTCACATCGGTATTCAACTTTACTTTTCCTCCCTTTACCTAATTGCCTTGCACCAGAGCTAAGTTTGCATATAAACGATTTATTAAATTATTCTTATTTATTCTCATTAAAGAACTTAAAACTTAAAACAATTTCATTGCTACTCTCCTGGATTCCATTATTGTACTCAGGTAGAAAGGATCAAGGATCCAGCCAACGTTTGCACAACATTTTACCTGTTGCGAATTGCTCCCCTTTAATTACCCTCTCACGAGTTTGCTACTAATTAAGGAAATATATAAAAGGATATTCAATTGTTTGTCTCTGCTACCTGTTGATTATTACACGATGCTAAAATGTGACTTTATTTATACCTCATAACAGAAAAGGCATTAGGAAAGTTAATTATCCTGTTTTATTAGTTTTGTGTTTGCCTTCCATATTCATTTACACATAGCTGCATAAAAACTAACTTTTAGCGCAACGATCCTTAATTGAATTTCTAATGTGAGCGCGAGTCCAGCAATATGGATTTTTTCGAAACGTTGGTAAGCGAGCCAGCAGGGGCAACAAAAGACGAGCATTACAACTTTCGATCAACTAAGGGATGCGATCTAGTGGCAGACTTAGCATTGAGTGAGGACTCCGAAGACGAAGAGAAGGAACCGCGGACGAGTTGCGCGAGCGATGTCAGAAACGGTTCGTCATCTGTTAAGTATGAGAATCGATCAGAAATGGAATATAGGAATAGAGCGGTTAGTGGAGTTTTCGGTGAATCCCCTTCCGCATGCGTGACGAAAGTCGAGCAGTCAATAAGTAGGACGAGCGCAAAGCCCGCGATTGGTAGCTTAACCGGATTTACGTTTAGCAGTTTAAGTGAATCGAGCAGCAGTGATTCGAATGACACCGGTTATGATGGGAAGGACAATGAGAACGATCGTAAACTTGTACAAACACGGATATTACCGCCCCAGTCGAAACCGTCAGGACTCATAATTCACGAGGTTTTGATACTAAAGCCAAAATGCTCTGTAAGTCATTCTATGAACATAAGCATGATGAAAACCCGTATTCCTGCGAAACCGATGAAAGCCGAGGAACCGGAGCCTCTACCGGATCATTATACAGTGCCGAACGCGAAGAAGTCCCGAGTGAGTTGTGTAACGAAGGAAGACATTGCGCAAAGGATGACCTTAGGTAGGATGCTGAAGCAGAAAGATCCCACGAATCAGGCATCGTATACAAGCAAACCCACAAGTGTGGACCGGATCAAGAAGTCGTTGAAGCGGAGTGCGTCAGAAATGGAGGGTCATACATCACCCGATTCGGGAATTGAGGTTTGCATTGACTATCCACGTAAGCAGGCCAAGGAGGGGATAAAGCGAAAACAGGACAAACCACAGCTGAAAAATTACAAAGTTAGATCGGAGAATGCAGGGGACAGTGAAAAACATAAAGCAGGATATGAACATCCCAAAGATGATTTTCCTAGCAGGAAAATCCCAATTGAGGTTTGCATTGACTATCCACGTAAGCAGACCAAGGAGGGGATAAAGCGAAAACAGGACAAACCACAGCCGAAAAATTACAAAGTTAGATCGGAGAATGCAGGAGGCAGCGAAAAACATAAAGCAAGATATGAACAACCCAAAGATGATTTTCCTAGCAGGATATTGTCGCAACCGCCCAACAAAAAGTTCAAAACTACCGAGCATGAATCGAAAAAGAAAAATGATAAGCAATATATGCGACCTAGACAGCGTGACGAAGTAAAACATGTAGAAAAGCCGCGTGATGACCGTAGGACCAACATGGATACCATTACACGTAAAAGGCTTGATGAAAAGTTTGAAGCTCTATTCGAAAAAATGCGAACGTTTCTCGCGACCTGCCCCTCTCCCGAGGAAAATGCTCATCTGCATTGAAAAACAACATTTCGAAGCAGAACAAATCTCAGGATATGGTTCACCGTTCAAGGATTATTTCCACAGGAAGTACTAAAAGCGAGAAAGATGTTGCAGAACGGAGGAGATCGTCTTCGAAAAGAAGCGGCTACAGCATTTAGAAATGAAATTGACAAACTTGAAAAATAGTATTAGGGAAAATAAGAAAAAAATGTGATTTTGTTATGGTATTATTTAATAAAATTTGTTTCTTTTATAAAAATTAATTTTTTGAAATTTACCTTAAGTTGAAGTTACTGAAGTTAAGGTTGACTCTATTACGCAGTCTAGTCTAGTAGATGTAGTAATCGGATTTCGCAAAGAATAATTAGTGAACTATTGCTTAATTTTTCAATAATTATTATCCTAATTACGGAAAACCCCGTAACCATGATTGACAGGGTCCGGCTGCATGTTATTGATGTTACTCTAATCACGGAGACAGGAGGATGGATCTGCTAGACTGGAGATTGTCAGATACACCTTGTCTGTAGTCACAAATACCTTGTCTAGTAGCATCGGAAGATTACTTTTGAAATTGACTGTATCTCATTAGTTTATTCCAACGTAAGAAATGTGGGGCGGTGAGTTTTGAGGTGAGGTGAGTTTTCAACCTAGGAATGTATTACAAGTTGATAAAAACATATGACCATCTAGGGTGCCCTTAATACTACGTCAACATTTTTGACGGGTATCATGAGCAGTCTAATTTTAAGAGCAGCATCACTTCTTCATCTTCATGGATACCAGATCAGATCTACAGCCGAATCTGTATCTGCTCACCAGTTGCATAGATAGTAGAGAATCGTACTTGCAAGAGTTCAAAAAAGTAACTTGAAGGACTTAACATTTGATACTTTGAGTAAAACGACAAAAAGGACTAGCAATCAAGTGCTGACCTTTAATCAGTCTAGATAAGATAAAAATGAACTCAAGGGAGGACCACTAGCAACTGGGAAAAGATAGTTAAGCAAAACCAAGTGGAAGGCCAAAAACTCGGCTTGGAATGACTTGAATAGCAGCTTTGACCTCATTCTAATGAAACGGACTACACCGGTTAAGTTATTTAAACGGACCTGAAATGGTAAGCCGAGGCAAGGAATAAAGAATGGTTCAAAATTTTTTACTTGACTGTTTGAGTCCAAGTCACATGCGCTTCCACTGGAATCAACACAACTGGAACTCGTGGCGAAGATAAATTAAGACGTTCTCCTTAATTTCCATAGAATGAGCAGATGGATGATCTGCTGGAACTAAACATTACGAGAGAAGAGGGTAGTGACCTAGAACCAAAAGTGGAAATAAGAATCATTAATTGCAAATAATTTTATTTTTATTTATCTTTAATATTTATTATTTTATTTATTATTTTACATTAATGCAAATAATTGATCGTGCTCGTTATTTTTTATTATACAGAGGATCACAGAATTTTGTCAAATTAAACTTACAAAAAACTGAGCTAAGTGGGAGCTAACACTAAGTTTATCCTAGCCATCATAACTTGAGGAATTTGTCTCAAAATTGAGCAGACATGAGACAAGAAAAATTGTGTTCTCCCGTAAAGTAAAGCCTATTCTGGGTTGGCCCGCCATTGTTTACAATAACATTTATTGAATTGATTGTTGTAATCATTTCGAAATTTTTATTTAAATTTTGAGAAAGAATGAATTATCCTTTTTCGTTCTTTATTTCACATTATGCTCCGAATGAAAGAATCATTTGTGATGTCGGCAAAAGTTTTTTTGGAAAATAATGGACCGTGCGTATAATGACTCATTCGACGGTACCCACATTTACCAGAATAATAGTTAATAGTATAAGATTATGTATTCACATCGGTATTCAACTTTACTTTTCCTCCCTTTACCTAATTGCCTTGCACCAGAGCTAAGTTTGCATATAAACGATTTATTAAATTATTCTTATTTATTCTCATTAAAGAACTTAAAACTTAAAACAATTTCATTGCTACTCTCCTGGATTCCATTATTGTACTCAGGTAGAAAGGATCAAGGATCCAGCCAACGTTTGCACAACATTTTACCTGTTGCGAATTGCTCCCCTTTAATTACCCTCTCACGAGTTTGCTACTAATTAAGGAAATATATAAAAGGATATTCAATTGTTTGTCTCTGCTACCTGTTGATTATTACACGATGCTAAAATGTGACTTTATTTATACCTCATAACAGAAAAGGCATTAGGAAAGTTAATTATCCTTTTTTATTAGTTTTGTGTTTGCCTTCCATATTCATTTACACATAGCTGCATAAAAACTAACTTTTAGCGCAACGATCCTTAATTGAATTTCTAATGTGAGCGCGAGTCCAGCAATATGGATTTTTTCGAAACGTTGGTAAGCGAGCCAGCAGGGGCAACAAAAGACGAGCATTACAACTTTCGATCAACTAAGGGATGCGATCTAGTGGCAGACTTAGCATTGAGTGAGGACTCAGAAGACGAAGAGAAGGAACCGCGGACGAGTTGCGCGAGCGATGTCAGAAACTGTTCGTCATCTGTTAAGTATGAGAATCGATCAGAAATGGAATATAGGAATAGAGCGGTTAGTGGAGTTTTCGGTGAATCCCCTTCCGCATGCGTGACGAAAGTCGAGCAGTCAATAAGTAGGACGAGCGCAAAGCCCGCGATTGGTAGCTTAACCGGATTTACGTTTAGCAGTTTAAGTGAATCGAGCAGCAGTGATTCGAATGACACCGGTTATGATGGGAAGGACAATGAGAACGATCGTAAACTTGTACAAACACGGATATTACCGCCCCAGTCGAAACCGTCAGGACTCATAATTCACGAGGTTTTGATACTAAAGCCAAAATGCTCTGTAAGTCATTCTATGAACATAAGCATGATGAAAACCCGTATTCCTGCGAAACCGATGAAAGCCGAGGAACCGGAGCCTCTACCGGATCATTATACAGTGCCGAACGCGAAGAAGTCCCGAGTGAGTTGTGTAACGAAGGAAGACATTGCGCAAAGGATGACCTTAGGTAGGATGCTGAAGCAGAAAGATCCCACGAATCAGGCATCGTATACAAGCAAACCCACAAGTGTGGACCGGATCAAGAAGTCGTTGAAGCGGAGTGCGTCAGAAATGGAGGGTCATACATCACCCGATTCGGGAATTGAGGTTTGCATTGACTATCCACGTAAGCAGACCAAGGAGGGGATAAAGCGAAAACAGGACAAACCACAGCCGAAAAATTACAAAGTTAGATCAGAGAATGCAGGGGACAGTGAAAAACATAAAGCAGGATATGAACATCCCAAAGATGATTTTCCTAGCAGGAAAATCCCAATTGAGGTTTGCATTGACTATTCACGTAAGCAGACCAAGGAGGGGATAAAGCGAAAACAGGACAAACCACAGCCGAAAAATTACAAAGTTAGATCGGAGAATGCAGGAGGCAGCGAAAAACATAAAGCAAGATATGAACAACCCAAAGATGATTTTCCTAGCAGGATATTGTCGCAACCGCCCAACAAAAAGTTCAAAACTACCGAGCATGAATCGAAAAAGAAAAATGATAAGCAATATATGCGACCTAGACAGCGTGACGAAGTAAAACATGTAGAAAAGCCGCGTGATGACCGTAGGACCAACATGGATACCATTACACGTAAAAGGCTTGATGAAAAGTTTGAAGCTCTATTCGAAAAAATGCGAACGTTTCTCGCGACCTGCCCCTCTCCCGAGGAAAATGCTCATCTGCATTGAAAAACAACATTTCGAAGCAGAACAAATCTCAGGATATGGTTCACCGTTCAAGGATTATTTCCACAGGAAGTACTAAAAGCGAGAAAGATGTTGCAGAACGGAGGAGATCGTCTTCGAAAAGAAGCGGCTACAGCATTTAGAAATGAAATTGACAAACTTGAAAAATAGTATTAGGGAAAATAAGAAAAAAATGTGATTTTGTTATGGTATTATTTAATAAAATTTGTTTCTTTTATAAAAATTAATTTTTTGAAATTTACCTTAAGTTGAAGTTACTGAAGTTAAGGTTGACTCTATTACGCAGTCTAGTCTAGTAGATGTAGTAATCGGATTTCGCAAAGAATAATTAGTGAACTATTGCTTAATTTTTCAATAATTATTATCCTAATTACGGAAAACCCCGTAACCATGATTGACAGGGTCCGGCTGCATGTTATTGATGTTACTCTAATCACGGAGACAGGAGGATGGATCTGCTAGACTGGAGATTGTCAGATACACCTTGTCTGTAGTCACAAATACCTTGTCTAGTAGCATCGGAAGATTACTTTTGAAATTGACTGTATCTCATTAGTTTATTCCAACGTAAGAAATGTGGGGCGGTGAGTTTTGAGGTGAGGTGAGTTTTCAACCTAGGAATGTATTACAAGTTGATAAAAACATATGACCATCTAGGGTGCCCTTAATACTACGTCAACATTTTTGACGGGTATCATGAGCAGTCTAATTTTAAGAGCAGCATCACTTCTTCATCTTCATGGATACCAGATCAGATCTACAGCCGAATCTGTATCTGCTCACCAGTTGCATAGATAGTAGAGAATCGTACTTGCAAGAGTTCAAAAAAGTAACTTGAAGGACTTAACATTTGATACTTTGAGTAAAACGACAAAAAGGACTAGCAATCAAGTGCTGGCCTTTAATCAGTCTAAATAAGATAAAAATGAACTCAAGGGAGGACCACTAGCAACTGGGAAAAGATAGTTAAGCGAAACCAAGTGGAAGGCCAAAAACTCGGCTTGGAATGACTTGAATAGCAGCTTTGACCTCATTCTAATGAAACGGACTACACCGGTTAAGTTATTTAAACGGACCTGAAATGGTAAGCCGAGGCAAGGAATAAAGAATGGTTCAAAATTTTTTACTTGACTGTTTGAGTCCAAGTCACATGCGCTTCCACTGGAATCAACACAACTGGAACTCGTGGCGAAGATAAATTAAGACGTTCTCCTTAATTTCCATAGAATGAGCAGATGGATGATCTGCTGGAACTAAACATTACGAGAGAAGAGGGTAGTGACCTAGAACCAAAAGTGGAAATAAGAATCATTAATTGCAAATAATTTTATTTTGATTTATCTTTAATATTTATTATTTTATTTATTATTTTACATTAATGCAAATAATTGATCGTGCTCGTTATTTTTTATTATACAGAGGATCACAGAATTTTGTCAAATTAAACTTACAAAAAACTGAGCTAAGTGGGAGCTAACACTAAGTTTATCCTAGCCATCATAACTTGAGGAATTTGTCTCAAAATTGAGCAGACATGAGACAAGAAAAATTGTGTTCTCCCGTAAAGTAAAGCCTATTCTGGGTTGGCCCGCCATTGTTTACAATAACATTTATTGAATTGATTGTTGTAATCATTTCGAAATTTTTATTTAAATTTTGAGAAAGAATGAATTATCCTTTTTCGTTCTTTATTTCACATTATGCTCCGAATGAAAGAATCATTTGTGATGTCGGCAAAAGTTTTTTTGGAAAATAATGGACCGTGCGTATAATGACTCATTCGACGGTACCCACATTTACCAGAATAATAGTTAATAGTATAAGATTATGTATTCACATCGGTATTCAACTTTACTTTTCCTCCCTTTACCTAATTGCCTTGCACCAGAGCTAAGTTTGCATATAAACGATTTATTAAATTATTCTTATTTATTCTCATTAAAGAACTTAAAACTTAAAACAATTTAATTGCTACTCTCCTGGATTCCATTATTGTACTCAGGTAGAAAGGATCAACGATCCAGCCAACGTTTGCACAACATTTTACCTGTTGCGAATTGCTCCCCTTTAATTACCCTCTCACGAGTTTGCTACTAATTAAGGAAATATATAAAAGGATATTCAATTGTTTGTCTCTGCTACCTGTTGATTATTACACGATGCTAAAATGTGACTTTATTTATACCTCATAACAGAAAAGGCATTAGGAAAGTTAATTATCCTTTTTTATTAGTTTTGTGTTTGCCTTCCATATTCATTTACACATAGCTGCATAAAAACTAACTTTTAGCGCAACGATCCTTAATTGAATTTCTAATGTGAGCGCGAGTCCAGCAATATGGATTTTTTCGAAACGTTGGTAAGCGAGCCAGCAGGGGCAACAAAAGACGAGCATTACAACTTTCGATCAACTAAGGGATGCAATCTAGTGGCAGACTTAGCATTGAGTGAGGACTCAGAAGACGAAGAGAAGGAACCGCGGACGAGTTGCGCGAGCGATGTCAGAAACTGTTCGTCATCTGTTAAGTATGATAATCGATCAGAAATGGAATATAGGAATAGAGCGGTTAGTGGAGTTTTCGGTGAATCCCCTTCCGCATGCGTGACGAAAGTCGAGCAGTCAATAAGTAGGACGAGCGCAAAGCCCGGGATTGGTAGCTTAACCGGATTTACGTTTAGCAGTTTAAGTGAATCGAGCAGCAGTGATTCGAATGACACCGGTTATGATGGGAAGGACAATGAGAACGATCGTAAACTTGTACAAACACGGATATTACCGCCCCAGTCGAAACCGTCAGGACTCATAATTCACGAGGTTTTGATACTAAAGCCAAAATGCTCTGTAAGTCATTCTATGAACATAAGCATGATGAAAACCCGTATTCCTGCGAAACCGATGAAAGCCGAGGAACCGGAGCCTCTACCGGATCGTTATACAGTGCCGAACGCGAAGAAGTCCCGAGTGAGTTGTGTAACGAAGGAAGACATTGCGCAAAGGATGACCTTAGGTAGGATGCTGAAGCAGAAAGATCCCACGAATCAGGCATCGTATACAAGCAAACCCACAAGTGTGGACCGGATCAAGAAGTCGTTGAAGCGGAGTGCGTCAGAAATGGAGGGTCATACATCACCCGATTCGGGAATTGAGGTTTGCATTGACTATCCACGTAAGCAGGCCAAGGAGGGGATAAAGCGAAAACAGGACAAACCACAGCTGAAAAATTACAAAGTTAGATCGGAGAATGCAGGAGACAGTGAAAAACATAAAGCAGGATATGAACATCCCAAAGATGATTTTCCTAGCAGGAAAATCCCAATTGAGGTTTGCATTGACTATCCACGTAAGCAGGCCAAGGAGGAGATAAAGCGAAAACAGGACAAACTACAGCCGAAAAATTACAAAGTTAGATCGGAGAATGCAGGAGGCAGCGAAAAACATAAAGCAAGATATGAACAACCCAAAGATGATTTTCCTAGCAGGATATTGGCGCAACCGCCCAACAAAAAGTTCAAAACTACCGAGCATGAATCGAAAAAGAAAAATGATAAGCAATATATGCGACCTAGACAGCGTGACGAAGTAAAACATGTAGAAAAGCCGCGTGATGACCGTAGGACCAACATGGATACCATTACACGTAAAAGGCTTGATGAAAAGTTTGAAGCTCTATTCGAAAAAATGCGAACGTTTCTCGCGACCTGCCCCTCTCCCGAGGAAAATGCTCATCTGAATTGAAAAACAACATTTCGAAGCAGAACAAATCTCAGGATATGGTTCACCGTTCAAGGATTATTTCCACAGGAAGTACTAAAAGCGAGAAAGATGTTGCAGAACGGAGGAGATCGTCTTCGAAAAGAAGCGGCTACAGCATTTAGAAATGAAATTGACAAACTTGAAAAATAGTATTAGGGAAAATAAGAAAAAAATGTGATTTTGTTATGGTATTATTTAATAAAATTTGTTTCTTTTATAAAAATTAAATTTTTGAAATTTTCCTTAAGTTGAAGTTACTGAAGTTAAGGTTGACTCTATTATGCAGTCTAGTCTAGTAGATGTAGTAATCGGATTTCCAGCTCTTCGTGGTGTTCATGCTTTTCTTTGTACTTTTCTTTAATCATTGCTTGCAAAATGAGAATCAAAAAAGATCCCCTACTAAAATCATCCTCAGCATCATTCAAAAACATAACCATCATTTCGTTCCAACAACGTCTTAACTGCTATTCGTGTGATAAGGAAGGACAAGAAATAGTGTTTCTTTAGTTGGTTGGAAATGCTATAATCTAATATAATCTAAAATATAATAATAATGCTGTAATCGATTGTTGGGATAATATCTTAATCGCATGTCGCGGTCCCTGAGACCTTTTGAAGATCTTTATCTGTTCTAGCTGTTCTGAGTGATATCTTTAATGATCGGAATGAAACTTAGTATTTTTAATTATCCTGGGAAGAGCCCAGTGCAATAATTCCTGATCCTTTTCAATTAACTCTCACCTCATAACACTCTTATATTTTCGTTTCGTTCGTAGGAACTGAAAGCTGTTTACGGTCGGAGAAAGGGACTCCTAGAAGCTGAATAGCTGATACATACAAAACACCTTGTCTGTCCGCAAGGAACCCAACATGGAACGGTTTGTCGCCTAAAGTCGGGTTAAATATTTTTTTCTTCACCAGTTCGTTAGTGAGGGCCCTGTTTCAGTCAGAGCGGAAGGGGTAGGAGTTACTGAGAACATTTTTCTGCTTACCTTTAATCAGTGGTCTAAGAATCCTTTCTACGTCATAAGAAAAACACGACCTTAATATGTTCTGTATGTGAATTGATGATATCATCACATCTACTACACATTCCGGAGAGAGTATGCCAATTCTATAGCATAGAATTTGTCTCAAAATTGAGCAGACATGAGACAATAAGAATTGTGTTCTCCCGTAAAGTAAAGCCTATTCTGGGTTGGCCCGCCATTGTTTACAATAACATTTATTGAATTGATTGTTGTAATCATTTCGAAATTTTTATTTAAATTTTGAGAAAGAATGAACTATCCTTTTTCGTTCTTTATTTCACATTATGCTCCGAATGAAAGAATGATTTGTGATGTCGGCAGAAGTTTTTTTGGAAAATAATGGACCGTGCGTATAATGACTCATTCGACGGTACCCACATTTACCAGAATAATAGTTAATAGTATAAGATTATGTATTCACATCGGTATTCAACTTTACTTTTCCTCCCTTTACCTAATTGCCTTGCACCAGAGCTAAGTTTGCATATAAACGATTTATTAAATTACTCTTATTTATTCTCATTAAAGAACTTAAAACAATTTAATTGCTACTCTCCTGGATTCCATTATTGTACTCGGGTAGAAAGGATCAACGATCCAGCCAACGTTTGCACAACATTTTACCTGTTGCGAATTGCTCCCCTTTAATTACCCTCTCACGAGTTTGCTACTAATTAAGGAAATATATAAAAGGATATTCAATTGTTTGTCTCTGCTACCTGTTAATTATTACACGATGCTAAAATGTGACTTTATTTATACCTCATAACAGCAAAGGCATTAGGAAAGTTAATTATCCTTTTTTATTAGTTTTGTGTTTGCCTTCCATATTCATTTACACATAGCTGCATAAAAACTAACTTTTAGCGCAACGATCCTTAATTGTATTTCTAATGTGAGCGCGAGTCCAGCAATATGGATTTTTTCGAAACGTTGGTAAGCGAGCCAGCAGGGGCAACAAAAGACGAGCATTACAACTTTCGATCAACTAAGGGATGCGATCTAGTGGCAGACTTAGCATTGAGTGAGGACTCAGAAGACGAAGAGAAGGAACCGCGGACGAGTTGCGCGAGCGATGTCAGAAACGGTTCGTCATCTGTTAAGTATGAGAATCGATCAGAAATGGAATATAGGAATAGAGCGGTTAGTGGAGTTTTCGGTGAATCCCCTTCCGCATGCGTGACGAAAGTCGAGCAGTCAATAAGTAGGACGAGCGCAAAGCCCGCGATTGGTAGCTTAACCGGATTTACGTTTAGCAGTTTAAGTGAATCGAGCAGCAGTGATTCGAATGACACCGGTTATGATGGGAAGGACAATGAGAACGATCGTAAACTTGTACAAACACGGATATTACCGCCCCAGTCGAAACCGTCAGGACTCATAATTCACGACGTTTTGATACTAAAGCCAAAATGCTCTGTAAGTCATTCTATGAACATAAGCATGATGAAAACCCGTATTCCTGCGAAACCGATGAAAGCCGAGGAACCGGAGCCTCTACCGGATCATTATACATTGCCGAACGCGAAGAAGTCCCGAGTGAGTTGTGTAACGAAGGAAGACATTGCGCAAAGGATGACCTTAGGTAGGATGCTGAAGCAGAAAGATCCCACGAATCAGGCATCGTATACAAGCAAACCCACAAGTGTGGACCGGATCAAGAAGTCGTTGAAGCGGAGTGCGTCAGAAATGGAGGGTCATACATCACCCGATTCGGGAATTGAGGTTTGCATTGACTATCCACGTAAGCAGACCAAGGAGGGGATAAAGCGAAAACAGGACAAACCACAGCCGAAAAATTACAAAGTTAGATCGGAGAATGCAGGAGGCAGCGAAAAACATAAAGCAAGATATGAACAACCCAAAGATGATTTTCCTAGCAGGATATTGGCGCAACCGCCCAACAAAAAGTTCAAAACTACCGAGCATGAATCGAAAAAGAGAAATGATAAGCAATATATGCGACCTAGACAGCGTGACGAAGTAAAACATGTAGAAAAGCCGCGTGATGACCGTAGGACCAACATGGATACCATTACACGTAAAAGGCTTGATGAAAAGTTTGGAGCTCTGTTCGGCGACGACTCGGACGACAACGGAGCTTTATATGCTGTAGCTAGGCTCAAAGGGGATACAAAAAATTCGAACGTTTCTCGCGACCTGCCTCTCTCCCGAGGAAAATGCTCGTCTGCATTGAAAAACAACATTTCGAAGCAGAACAAATCTCAGGATATGGTTCACCGTTCAAGGAATATTTCCACAGGAAGTACTAAAAGCGAGAAAGATGTTGCAGAACGGAGGAGATCGTCTTCGCTGGAATCTACAATTCAGAATAAATGTGCAGCTTTTAAAACTATCCACAAGGAGTACCTAACCCTATTCGCCTCGATTCAGAAGCGTGCAAAATTCATTATCACATTAGGTGATATGCTAGAGCGAAAAAAGAAAGCGGGAGATGAAAAGATGCAACTAGCTTTGAAAAAAGAAATATTAGCGTTAGGAGAAGAACTTAAATCGAAAAGTTTTCAGAATCAAAAGAAGCGGCTGCAGCATTTAAAAATGAAATTGACAAACTTGAAACATAGTATTAGGGAAAATAAGAAAAAAATGTGATTTTGTTATGGTATTATTTAATAAAATTTGTTTCTTTTATAAAAAGTAAATTTTTGAAATTTTCCTTAAGTTGAAGTTACTGAAGTTAAGGTTGACTCTATTATGCAGTCTAGTCTAGTAGATGTAGTAATCGGATTTCCAGCTCTTCGTGGTGTTCATGCTTTTCTTTGTACTTTTCTTTAATCATTGCTTGCAAAATGAGAATCAAAAAAGATCCCCTACTAAAATCATCCTCAGCATCATTCAAAAACATAACCATCATTTCGTTCCAACAACGTCTTAACTGCTATTCGTGTGATAAGCAAGGACAAGAAATAGTGTTTCTTTAGTTGGTTGGAAATGCTATAATCTAATATAATCTAAAATATAATAATAATGCTGTAATCGATTGTTGGGATAATATCTTAATCGCATGTCGCGGTCCCTGAGACCTTTTGAAGATCTTTATCTGTTCTAGCTGTTCTGAGTGATATCTTTAATGATCGGAATGAAACTTAGTATTTTTAATTATCCTGGGAAGAGCCCAGTGCAATAATTCCTGATCCTTTTCAATGAACTCTCACCTCATAACACTCTTATATTTTCGTTTCGTTCGTAGGAACTGAAAGCTGTTTACGGTCGGAGAAAGGGACTCCTAGAAGCTGAATAGCTGATACATACAAAACACCTTGTCTGTCCGCAAGGAACCCAACATGGAACGGTTTGTCGCCTAAAGTCGGGTTAAATATTTTTTTCTTCACCAGTTCGTTAGTGAGGGCCCTGTTTCAGTCAGAGCGGAAGGGGTAGGAGTTACTGAGAACATTTTTCTGCTTACCTTTAATCAGTGGTCTAAGAATCCTTTCTACGTCATAAGAAAAACACGACCTTAATATGTTCTATATGTGAATTGATGATATCATCACATCTACTACACATTCCGGAGAGAGTATGCCAATTCTATAGCATAGAATTTGTCTCAAAATTGAGCAGACATGAGACAATAAGAATTGTGTTCTCCCGTAAAGTAAAGCCTATTCTGGGTTGGCCCGCCATTGTTTACAATAACATTTATTGAATTGATTGTTGTAATCATTTCGAAATTTTTATTTAAATTTTGAGAAAGAATGAACTATCCTTTTTCGTTCTTTATTTCACATTATGCTCCGAATGAAAGAATGATTTGTGATGTCGGCAGAAGTTTTTTTGGAAAATAATGGACCGTGCGTATAATGACTCATTCGACGGTACCCACATTTACCAGAATAATAGTTAATAGTATAAGATTATGTATTCACATCGGTATTCAACTTTACTTTTCCTCCCTTTACCTAATTGCCTTGCACCAGAGCTAAGTTTGCATATAAACGATTTATTAAATTACTCTTATTTATTCTCATTAAAGAACTTAAAACAATTTAATTGCTACTCTCCTGGATTCCATTATTGTACTCGGGTAGAAAGGATCAACGATCCAGCCAACGTTTGCACAACATTTTACCTGTTGCGAATTGCTCCCCTTTAATTACCCTCTCACGAGTTTGCTACTAATTAAGGAAATATATAAAAGGATATTCAATTGTTTGTCTCTGCTACCTGTTAATTATTACACGATGCTAAAATGTGACTTTATTTATACCTCATAACAGCAAAGGCATTAGGAAAGTTAATTATCCTTTTTTATTAGTTTTGTGTTTGCCTTCCATATTCATTTACACATAGCTGCATAAAAACTAACTTTTAGCGCAACGATCCTTAATTGTATTTCTAATGTGAGCGCGAGTCCAGCAATATGGATTTTTTCGAAACGTTGGTAAGCGAGCCAGCAGGGGCAACAAAAGACGAGCATTACAACTTTCGATCAACTAAGGGATGCGATCTAGTGGCAGACTTAGCATTGAGTGAGGACTCAGAAGACGAAGAGAAGGAACCGCGGACGAGTTGCGCGAGCGATGTCAGAAACAGTTCGTCATCTGTTAAGTATGAGAATCGATCAGAAATGGAATATAGGAATAGAGCGGTTAGTGGAGTTTTCGGTGAATCCCCTTCCGCATGCGTGACGAAAGTCGAGCAGTCAATAAGTAGGACGAGCGCAAAGCCCGCGATTGGTAGCTTAACCGGATTTACGTTTAGCAGTTTAAGTGAATCGAGCAGCAGTGATTCGAATGACACCGGTTATGATGGGAAGGACAATGAGAACGATCGTAAACTTGTACAAACACGGATATTACCGCCCCAGTCGAAACCGTCAGGTCTCATAATTCACGAGGTTTTGATACTAAAGCCAAAATGCTCTGTAAGTCATTCTATGAACATAAGCATGATGAAAACCCGTATTCCTGCGAAACCGATGAAAGCCGAGGAACCGGAGCCTCTACCGGATCATTATACATTGCCGAACGCGAAGAAGTCCCGAGTGAGTTGTGTAACGAAGGAAGACATTGCGCAAAGGATGACCTTAGGTAGGATGCTGAAGCAGAAAGATCCCACGAATCAGGCATCGTATACAAGCAAACCCACAAGTGTGGACCGGATCAAGAAGTCGTTGAAGCGGAGTGCGTCAGAAATGGAGGGTCATACATCACCCGATTCGGGAATTGAGGTTTGCATTGACTATCCACGTAAGCAGACCAAGGAGGGGATAAAGCGAAAACAGGACAAACCACAGCCGAAAAATTACAAAGTTAGATCGGAGAATGCAGGAGGCAGCGAAAAACATAAAGCAAGATATGAACAACCCAAAGATGATTTTCCTAGCAGGATATTGGCGCAACCGCCCAACAAAAAGTTCAAAACTACCGAGCATGAATCGAAAAAGAGAAATGATAAGCAATATATGCGACCTAGACAGCGTGACGAAGTAAAACATGTAGAAAAGCCGCGTGATGACCGTAGGACCAACATGGATACCATTACACGTAAAAGGCTTGATGAAAAGTTTGGAGCTCTGTTCGGCGACGACTCGGACGACAACGGAGCTTTATATGCTGTAGCTAGGCTCAAAGGGGATACAAAAAATTCGAACGTTTCTCGCGACCTGCCTCTCTCCCGAGGAAAATGCTCGTCTGCATTGAAAAACAACATTTCGAAGCAGAACAAATCTCAGGATATGGTTCACCGTTCAAGGAATATTTCCACAGGAAGTACTAAAAGCGAGAAAGATGTTGCAGAACGGAGGAGATCGTCTTCGCTGGAATCTACAATTCAGAATAAATGTGCAGCTTTTAAAACTATCCACAAGGAGTACCTAACCCTATTCGCCTCGATTCAGAAGCGTGCAAAATTCATTATCACATTAGGTGATATGCTAGAGCGAAAAAAGAAAGCGGGAGATGAAAAGATGCAACTAGCTTTGAAAAAAGAAATATTAGCGTTAGGAGAAGAACTTAAATCGAAAAGTTTTCAGAATCAAAAGAAGCGGCTGCAGCATTTAAAAATGAAATTGACAAACTTGAAACATAGTATTAGGGAAAATAAGAAAAAAATGTGATTTTGTTATGGTATTATTTAATAAAATTTGTTTCTTTTATAAAAAGTAAATTTTTGAAATTTTCCTTAAGTTGAAGTTACTGAAGTTAAGGTTGACTCTATTATGCAGTCTAGTCTAGTAGATGTAGTAATCGGATTTCCAGCTCTTCGTGGTGTTCATGCTTTTCTTTGTACTTTTCTTTAATCATTGCTTGCAAAATGAGAATCAAAAAAGATCCCCTACTAAAATCATCCTCAGCATCATTCAAAAACATAACCATCATTTCGTTCCAACAACGTCTTAACTGCTATTCGTGTGATAAGGAAGGACAAGAAATAGTGTTTCTTTAGTTGGTTGGAAATGCTATAATCTAATATAATCTAAAATATAATAATAATGCTGTAATCGATTGTTGGGATAATATCTTAATCGCATGTCGCGGTCCCTGAGACCTTTTGAAGATCTTTATCTGTTCTAGCTGTTCTGAGTGATATCTTTAATGATCGGAATGAAACTTAGTATTTTTAATTATCCTGGGAAGAGCCCAGTGCAATAATTCCTGATCCTTTTCAATGAACTCTCACCTCATAACACTCTTATATTTTCGTTTCGTTCGTAGGAACTGAAAGCTTTTTACGGTCGGAGAAAGGGACTCCTAGAAGCTGAATAGCTGATACATACAAAACACCTTGTCTGTCCGCAAGGAACCCAACATGGAACGGTTTGTCGCCTAAAGTCGGGTTAAATATTTTTTTCTTCACCAGTTCGTTAGTGAGGGCCCTGTTTCAGTCAGAGCGGAAGGGGTAGGAGTTACTGAGAACATTTTTCTGCTTACCTTTAATCAGTGGTCTAAGAATCCTTTCTACGTCATAAGAAAAACACGACCTTAATATGTTCTGTATGTGCATTGATGATATCATCACATCTACTACACATTCCGGAGAGAGTATGCCAATTCTATAGCATAGAATTTGTCTCAAAATTGAGCGGACATGAGACAATAAAAATTGTGTTCTCCCGTAAAGTAAAGCCTATTCTGGGTTGGCCCGCCATTGTTTACAATAACATTTATTGAATTGATTGTTGTAATCATTTCGAAATTTTTATTTAAATTTTGAGAAAGAATGAATTATCCTTTTTCGTTCTTTATTTCACATTATGCTCCGAATGAAAGAATGATTTGTGATGTCGGCAGAAGTTTTTTTGGAAAATAATGGACCGTGCGTATAATGACTCATTCGACGGTACCCACATTTACCAGAATAATAGTTAATAGTATAAGATTATGTATTCACATCGGTATTCAACTTTACTTTTCCTCCCTTTACCTAATTGCCTTGCACCAGAGCTAAGTTTGCATATAAACGATTTATTAAATTACTCTTATTTATTCTCATTAAAGAACTTAAAACTTAAAACAATTTAATTGCTACTCTCCTGGATTCCATTATTGTACTCGGGTAGAAAGGATCAACGATCCAGCCAACGTTTGCACAACATTTTACCTGTTGCGAATTGCTCCCCTTTAATTACCCTCTCACGAGTTTGCTACTAATTAAGGAAATATATAAAAGGATATTCAATTGTTTGTCTCTGCTACCTGTTAATTATTACACGATGCTAAAATGTGACTTTATTTATACCTCATAACAGCAAAGGCATTAGG
Source organism: Stratiomys singularior (assembly GCA_954870665.1). Lineage (NCBI taxonomy): Eukaryota > Metazoa > Arthropoda > Insecta > Diptera > Stratiomyidae > Stratiomys > Stratiomys singularior. Next base: position 21,227,464 of record OX940881.1, on the reverse strand, counting down.
AAAGTTAATTATCCTTTTTTATTAGTTTTGTGTTTGCCTTCCATATTCATTTACACATAGCTGCATAAAAACTAACTTTTAGCGCAACGATCCTTAATTGTATTTCTAATGTGAGCGCGAGTCCAGCAATATGGATTTTTTCGAAACGTTGGTAAGCGAGCCAACAGGGGCAACAAAAGACGAGCATTACAACTTTCGATCAACTAAGGGATGCGATCTAGTGGCAGACTTAGCATTGAGTGAGGACTCAGAAGACGAAGAGAAGGAACCGCGGACGAGTTGCGCGAGCGATGTCAGAAACGGTTCGTCATCCGTTAAGTATGAGAATCGATCAGAAATGGAATATAGGAATAGAGCGGTTAGTGGAGTTTTCGGTGAATCCCCTTCCGCATGCGTGACGAAAGTCGAGCAGTCAATAAGTAGGACGAGCGCAAAGCCCGCGATTGGTAGCTTAACCGGATTTACGTTTAGCAGTTTAAGTGAATCGAGCAGCAGTGATTCGAATGACACCGGTTATGATGGGAAGGACAATGAGAACGATCGTAAACTTGTACAAACACGGATATTACCGCCCCAGTCGAAACCGTCAGGACTCATAATTCACGAGGTTTTGATACTAAAGCCAAAATGCTCTGTAAGTCATTCTATGAACATAAGCATGATGAAAACCCGTATTCCTGCGAAACCGATGAAAGCCGAGGAACCGGAGCCTCTACCGGATCATTATACATTGCCGAACGCGAAGAAGTCCCGAGTGAGTTGTGTAACGAAGGAAGACATTGCGCAAAGGATGACCTTAGGTAGGATGCTGAAGCAGAAAGATCCCACGAATCAGGCATCGTATACAAGCAAACCCACAAGTGTGGACCGGATCAAGAAGTCGTTGAAGCGGAGTGCGTCAGAAATGGAGGGTCATACATCACCCGATTCGGGAATTGAGGTTTGCATTGACTATCCACGTAAGCAGACCAAGGAGGGGATAAAGCGAAAGCAGGACAAACCACAGCCGAAAAATTACAAAGTTAGATCGGAGAATGCAGGAGGCAGCGAAAAACATAAAGCAAGATATGAACAGCCCAAAGATGATTTTCCTAGCAGGATATTGGCACAACCGCCCAACAAAAAGTTCAAAACTACCGAGCATGAATCGAAAAAGAGAAATGATAAGCAATATATGCGACCTAGACAGCGTGACGAAGTAAAACATGTAGAAAAGCCGCGTGATGACCGTAGGACCAACATGGATACCATTACACGTAAAAGGCTTGATGAAAAGTTTGGAGCTCTATTCGGCGACGACTCGGACGACAACGGAGCTTTATATGCTGTAGCTAGGCTCAAAGGGGATACAAAAAATTCGAACGTTTCTCGCGACCTGCCTCTCTCCCGAGGAAAATGCTCGTCTGCATTGAAAAACAACATTTCGAAGCAGAACAAATCTCAGGATATGGTTCACCGTTCAAGGAATATTTCCACAGGAAGTACTAAAAGCGAGAAAGATGTTGCAGAACGGAGGAGATCGTCTTCGCTGGAATCTACAATTCAGAATAAATGTGCAGCTTTTAAAACTATCCACAAGGAGTACCTAACCCTATTCGCCTCGATTCAGAAGCGTGCAAAATTCATTATCACATTAGGTGATATGCTAGAGCGAAAAAAGAAAGCGGGAGATGAGAAGATGCAACTAGCTTTGAAAAAAGAAATATTAGCGTTAGGAGAAGAACTTAAATCGAAAAGTTTTCAGAATCAAAAGAAGCGGCTGCAGCATTTAAAAATGAAATTGACAAACTTGAAACATAGTATTAGGGAAAATAAGAAAAAAATGTGATTTTGTTATGGTATTATTTAATAAAATTTGTTTCTTTTATAAAAAGTAAATTTTTGAAATTTTCCTTAAGTTGAAGTTACTGAAGTTAAGGTTGACTCTATTATGCAGTCTAGTCTAGTAGATGTAGTAATCGGATTTCCAGCTCTTCGTGGTGTTCATGCTTTTCTTTGTACTTTTCTTTAATCATTGCTTGCAAAATGAGAATCAAAAAAGATCCCCTACTAAAATCATCCTCAGCATCATTCAAAAACGTAACCATCATTTCGTTCCAACAACGTCTTAACTGCTATTCGTGTGATAAGGAAGGACAAGAAATAGTGTTTCTTTAGTTGGTTGGAAATGCTATAATCTAATATAATCTAAAATATAATAATAATGCTGTAATCGATTGTTGGGATAATATCTTAATCGCATGTCGCGGTCCCTGAGACCTTTTGAAGATCTTTATCTGTTCTAGCTGTTCTGAGTGATATCTTTAATGATCGGAATGAAACTTAGTATTTTTAATTATCCTGGGAAGAGCCCAGTGCAATAATTCCTGATCCTTTTCAATGAACTCTCACCTCATAACACTCTTATATTTTCGTTTCGTTCGTAGGAACTGAAAGCTGTTTACGGTCGGAGAAAGGGACTCCTAGAAGCTGAATAGCTGATACATACAAAACACCTTGTCTGTCCGCAAGGAACCCAACATGGAACGGTTTGTCGCCTAAAGTCGGGTTAAATATTTTTTTCTTCACCAGTTCGTTAGTGAGGGCCCTGTTTCAGTCAGAGCGGAAGGGGTAGGAGTTACTGAGAACATTTTTCTGCTTAACTTTAATCAGTGGTCTAAGAATCCTTTCTACGTCATAAGAAAAACACGACCTTAATATGTTCTGTATGTGAATTGATGATATCATCACATCTACTACACATTCCGGAGAGAGTATGCCAATTCTATAGCATAGAATTTGTCTCAAAATTGAGCAGACATGAGACAATAAGAATTGTGTTCTCCCGTAAAGTAAAGCCTATTCTGGGTTGGCCCGCCATTGTTTACAATAACATTTATTGAATTGATTGTTGTAATCATTTCGAAATTTTTATTTAAATTTTGAGAAAGAATGAATTATCCTTTTTCGTTCTTTATTTCACATTATGCTCCGAATGAAAGAATGATTTGTGATGTCGGCAGAAGTTTTTTTGGAAAATAATGGACCGTGCGTATAATGACTCATTCGACGGTACCCACATTTACCAGAATAATAGTTAATAGTATAAGATTATGTATTCACATCGGTATTCAACTTTACTTTTCCTCCCTTTACCTAATTGCCTTGCACCAGAGCTAAGTTTGCATATAAACGATTTATTAAATTACTCTTATTTATTCTCATTAAAGAACTTAAAACAATTTAATTGCTACTCTCCTGGATTCCATTATTGTACTCGGGTAGAAAGGATCAACGATCCAGCCAACGTTTGCACAACATTTTACCTGTTGCGAATTGCTCCCCTTTAATTACCCTCTCACGAGTTTGCTACTAATTAAGGAAATATATAAAAGGATATTCAATTGTTTGTCTCTGCTACCTGTTAATTATTACACGATGCTAAAATGTGACTTTATTTATACCTCATAACAGCAAAGGCATTAGGAAAGTTAATTATCCTTTTTTATTAGTTTTGTGTTTGCCTTCCATATTCATTTACACATAGCTGCATAAAAACTAACTTTTAGCGCAACGATCCTTAATTGTATTTCTAATGTGAGCGCGAGTCCAGCAATATGGATTTTTTCGAAACGTTGGTAAGCGAGCCAGCAGGGGCAACAAAAGACGAGCATTACAACTTTCGATCAACTAAGGGATGCGATCTAGTGGCAGACTTAGCATTGAGTGAGGACTCAGAAGACGAAGAGAAGGAACCGCGGACGAGTTGCGCGAGCGATGTCAGAAACGGTTCGTCATCTGTTAAGTATGAGAATCGATCAGAAATGGAATATAGGAATAGAGCGGTTAGTGGAGTTTTCGGTGAATCCCCTTCCGCATGCGTGACGAAAGTCGAGCAGTCAATAAGTAGGACGAGCGCAAAGCCCGCGATTGGTAGCTTAACCGGATTTACGTTTAGCAGTTTAAGTGAATCGAGCAGCAGTGATTCGAATGACACCGGTTATGATGGGAAGGACAATGAGAACGATCGTAAACTTGTACAAACACGGATATTACCGCCCCAGTCGAAACCGTCAGGACTCATAATTCACGAAGTTTTGATACTAAAGCCAAAATGCTCTGTAAGTCATTCTATGAACATAAGCATGATGAAAACCCGTATTCCTGCGAAACCGATGAAAGCCGAGGAACCGGAGCCTCTACCGGATCATTATACATTGCCGAACGCGAAGAAGTCCCGAGTGAGTTGTGTAACGAAGGAAGACATTGCGCAAAGGATGACCTTAGGTAGGATGCTGAAGCAGAAAGATCCCACGAATCAGGCATCGTATACAAGCAAACCCACAAGTGTGGACCGGATCAAGAAGTCGTTGAAGCGGAGTGCGTCAGAAATGGAGGGTCATACATCACCCGATTCGGGAATTGAGGTTTGCATTGACTATCCACGTAAGCAGACCAAGGAGGGGATAAAGCGAAAACAGGACAAACCACAGCCGAAAAATTACAAAGTTAGATCGGAGAATGCAGGAGGCAGCGAAAAACATAAAGCAAGATATGAACAGCCCAAAGATGATTTTCCTAGCAGGATATTGGCGCAACCGCCCAACAAAAAGTTCAAAACTACCGAGCATGAATCGAAAAAGAGAAATGATAAGCAATATATGCGACCTAGACAGCGTGACGAAGTAAAACATGTAGAAAAGCCGCGTGATGACCGTAGGACCAACATGGATACCATTACACGTAAAAGGCTTGATGAAAAGTTTGGAGCTCTATTCGGCGACGACTCGGACGACAACGGAGCTTTATATGCTGTAGCTAGGCTCAAAGGGGATACAAAAAATTCGGACGTTTCTCGCGACCTGCCTCTCTCCCGAGGAAAATGCTCGTCTGCATTGAAAAACAACATTTCGAAGCAGAACAAATCTCAGGATATGGTTCACCGTTCAAGGAATATTTCCACAGGAAGTGCTAAAAGCGAGAAAGATGTTGCAGAACGGAGGAGATCGTCTTCGCTGGAATCTACAATTCAGAATAAATGTGCAGCTTTTAAAACTATCCACAAGGAGTACCTAACCCTATTCGCCTCGATTCAGAAGCGTGCAAAATTCATTATCACATTAGGTGATATGCTAGAGCGAAAAAAGAAAGCGGGAGATGAGAAGATGCAACTAGCTTTGAAAAAAGAAATATTAGCGTTAGGAGAAGAACTTAAATCGAAAAGTTTTCAGAATCAAAAGAAGCGGCTGCAGCATTTAAAAATGAAATTGACAAACTTGAAACATAGTATTAGGGAAAATAAGAAAAAAATGTGATTTTGTTATGGTATTATTTAATAAAATTTGTTTCTTTTATAAAAAGTAAATTTTTGAAATTTTCCTTAAGTTGAAGTTACTGAAGTTAAGGTTGACTCTATTATGCAGTCTAGTCTAGTAGATGTAGTAATCGGATTTCCAGCTCTTCGTGGTGTTCATGCTTTTCTTTGTACTTTTCTTTAATCATTGCTTGCAAAATGAGAATCAAAAAAGATCCCCTACTAAAATCATCCTCAGCATCATTCAAAAACGTAACCATCATTTCGTTCCAACAACGTCTTAACTGCTATTCGTGTGATAAGGAAGGACAAGAAATAGTGTTTCTTTAGTTGGTTGGAAATGCTATAATCTAATATAATCTAAAATATAATAATAATGCTGTAATCGATTGTTGGGATAATATCTTAATCGCATGTCGCGGTCCCTGAGACCTTTTGAAGATCTTTATCTGTTCTAGCTGTTCTGAGTGATATCTTTAATGATCGGAATGAAACTTAGTATTTTTAATTATCCTGGGAAGAGCCCAGTGCAATAATTCCTGATCCTTTTCAATAAACTCTCACCTCATAACACTCTTATATTTTCGTTTCGTTCGTAGGAACTGAAAGCTGTTTACGGTCGGAGAAAGGGACTCCTAGAAGCTGAATAGCTGATACATACAAAACACCTTGTCTGTCCGCAAGGAACCCAACATGGAACGGTTTGTCGCCTAAAGTCGGGTTAAATATTTTTTTCTTCACCAGTTCGTTAGTGAGGGCCCTGTTTCAGTCAGAGCGGAAGGGGTAGGAGTTACTGAGAACATTTTTCTGCTTACCTTTAATCAGTGGTCTAAGAATCCTTTCTACGTCATAAGAAAAACACGACCTTAATATGTTCTGTATGTGAATTGATGATATCATCACATCTACTACACATTCCGGAGAGAGTATGCCAATTCTATAGCATAGAATTTGTCTCAAAATTGAGCAGACATGAGACAATAAGAATTGTGTTCTCCCGTAAAGTAAAGCCTATTCTGGGTTGGCCCGCCATTGTTTACAATAACATTTATTGAATTGATTGTTGTAATCATTTCGAAATTTTTATTTAAATTTTGAGAAAGAATGAACTATCCTTTTTCGTTCTTTATTTCACATTATGCTCCGAATGAAAGAATGATTTGTGATGTCGGCAGAAGTTTTTTTGGAAAATAATGGACCGTGCGTATAATGACTCATTCGACGGTACCCACATTTACCAGAATAATAGTTAATAGTATAAGATTATGTATTCACATCGGTATTCAACTTTACTTTTCCTCCCTTTACCTAATTGCCTTGCACCAGAGCTAAGTTTGCATATAAACGATTTATTAAATTACTCTTATTTATTCTCATTAAAGAACTTAAAACTTAAAACAATTTAATTGCTACTCTCCTGGATTCCATTATTGTACTCGGGTAGAAAGGATCAACGATCCAGCCAACGTTTGCACAACATTTTACCTGTTGCGAATTGCTCCCCTTTAATTACCCTCTCACGAGTTTGCTACTAATTAAGGAAATATATAAAAGGATATTCAATTGTTTGTCTCTGCTACCTGTTAATTATTACACGATGCTAAAATGTGACTTTATTTATACCTCATAACAGAAAAGGCATTAGGAAAGTTAATTATCCTTTTTTATTAGTTTTGTGTTTGCCTTCCATATTCATTTACACATAGCTGCATAAAAACTAACTTTTAGCGCAACGATCCTTAATTGTATTTCTAATGTGAGCGCGAGTCCAGCAATATGGATTTTTTCGAAACGTTGGTAAGCGAGCCAGCAGGGGCAACAAAAGACGAGCATTACAACTTTCGATCAACTAAGGGATGCGATCTAGTGGCAGACTTAGCATTGAGTGAGGACTCAGAAGACGAAGAGAAGGAACCGCGGACGAGTTGCGCGAGCGATGTCAGAAACGGTTCGTCATCTGTTAAGTATGAGAATCGATCAGAAATGGAATATAGGAATAGAGCGGTTAGTGGAGTTTTCGGTGAATCCCCTTCCGCATGCGTGACGAAAGTCGAGCAGTCAATAAGTAGGACGAGCGCAAAGCCCGCGATTGGTAGCTTAACCGGATTTACGTTTAGCAGTTTAAGTGAATCGAGCAGCAGTGATTCGAATGACACCGGTTATGATGGGAAGGACAATGAGAACGATCGTAAACTTGTACAAACACGGATATTACCGCCCCAGTCGAAACCGTCAGGACTCATAATTCACGAGGTTTTGATACTAAAGCCAAAATGCTCTGTAAGTCATTCTATGAACATAAGCATGATGAAAACCCGTATTCCTGCGAAACCGATGAAAGCCGAGGAACCGGAGCCTCTACCGGATCATTATACATTGCCGAACGCGAAGAAGTCCCGAGTGAGTTGTGTAACGAAGGAAGACATTGCGCAAAGGATGACCTTAGGTAGGATGCTGAAGCAGAAAGATCCCACGAATCAGGCATCGTATACAAGCAAACCCACAAGTGTGGACCGGATCAAGAAGTCGTTGAAGCGGAGTGCGTCAGAAATGGAGGGTCATACATCACCCGATTCGGGAATTGAGGTTTGCATTGACTATCCACGTAAGCAGACCAAGGAGGGGATAAAGCGAAAACAGGACAAACCACAGCCGAAAAATTACAAAGTTAGATCGGAGAATGCAGGAGGCAGCGAAAAACATAAAGCAAGATATGAACAACCCAAAGATGATTTTCCTAGCAGGATATTGGCGCAACCGCCCAACAAAAAGTTCAAAACTACCGAGCATGAATCGAAAAAGAGAAATGATAAGCAATATATGCGACCTAGACAGCGTGACGAAGTAAAACATGTAGAAAAGCCGCGTGATGACCGTAGGACCAACATGGATACCATTACACGTAAAAGGCTTGATGAAAAGTTTGGAGCTCTGTTCGGCGACGACTCGGACGACAACGGAGCTTTATATGCTGTAGCTAGGCTCAAAGGGGATACAAAAAATTCGAACGTTTCTCGCGACCTGCCTCTCTCCCGAGGAAAATGCTCGTCTGCATTGAAAAACAACATTTCGAAGCAGAACAAATCTCAGGATATGGTTCACCGTTCAAGGAATATTTCCACAGGAAGTACTAAAAGCGAGAAAGATGTTGCAGAACGGAGGAGATCGTCTTCGCTGGAATCTACAATTCAGAATAAATGTGCAGCTTTTAAAACTATCCACAAGGAGTACCTAACCCTATTCGCCTCGATTCAGAAGCGTGCAAAATTCATTATCACATTAGGTGATATGCTAGAGCGAAAAAAGAAAGCGGGAGATGAAAAGATGCAACTAGCTTTGAAAAAAGAAATATTAGCGTTAGGAGAAGAACTTAAATCGAAAAGTTTTCAGAATCAAAAGAAGCGGCTGCAGCATTTAAAAATGAAATTGACAAACTTGAAACATAGTATTAGGGAAAATAAGAAAAAAATGTGATTTTGTTATGGTATTATTTAATAAAATTTGTTTCTTTTATAAAAAGTAAATTTTTGAAATTTTCGTTAAGTTGAAGTTACTGAAGTTAAGGTTGACTCTATTATGCAGTCTAGTCTAGTAGATGTAGTAATCGGATTTCCAGCTCTTCGTGGTGTTCATGCTTTTCTTTGTACTTTTCTTTAATCATTGCTTGCAAAATGAGAATCAAAAAAGATCCCCTACTAAAATCATCCTCAGCATCATTCAAAAACATAACCATCATTTCGTTCCAACAACGTCTTAACTGCTATTCGTGTGATAAGGAAGGACAAGAAATAGTGTTTCTTTAGTTGGTTGGAAATGCTATAATCTAATATAATCTAAAATATAATAATAATGCTGTAATCGATTGTTGGGATAATATCTTAATCGCATGTCGCGGTCCCTGAGACCTTTTGAAGATCTTTATCTGTTCTAGCTGTTCTGAGTGATATCTTTAATGATCGGAATGAAACTTAGTATTTTTAATTATCCTGGGAAGAGCCCAGTGCAATAATTCCTGATCCTTTTCAATGAACTCTCACCTCATAACACTCTTATATTTTCGTTTCGTTCGTAGGAACTGAAAGCTGTTTACGGTCGGAGAAAGGGACTCCTAGAAGCTGAATAGCTGATACATACAAAACACCTTGTCTGTCCGCAAGGAACCCAACATGGAACGGTTTGTCGCCTAAAGTCGGGTTAAATATTTTTTTCTTCACCAGTTCGTTAGTGAGGGCCCTGTTTCAGTCAGAGCGGAAGGGGTAGGAGTTACTGAGAACATTTTTCTGCTTACCTTTAATCAGTGGTCTAAGAATCCTTTCTACGTCATAAGAAAAACACGACCTTAATATGTTCTGTATGTGAATTGATGATATCATCACATCTACTATACATTCTTTGTCTCAAAATTGAGCAGACATGAGACAATAAGAATTGTGTTCTCCCGTAAAGTAAAGCCTATTCTGGGTTGGCCCGCCATTGTTTACAATAACATTTATTGAATTGATTGTTGTAATCATTTCGAAATTTTTATTTAAATTTTGAGAAAGAATGAATTATCCTTTTTCGTTCTTTATTTCACATTATGCTCCGAATGAAAGAATGATTTGTGATGTCGGCAGAAGTTTTTTTGGAAAATAATGGACCGTGCGTATAATGACTCATTCGACGGTACCCACATTTACCAGAATAATAGTTAATAGTATAAGATTATGTATTCACATCGGTATTCAACTTTACTTTTCCTCCCTTTACCTAATTGCCTTGCACCAGAGCTAAGTTTGCATATAAACGATTTATTAAATTACTCTTATTTATTCTCATTAAAGAACTTAAAACTTAAAACAATTTAATTGCTACTCTCCTGGATTCCATTATTGTACTCGGGTAGAAAGGATCAACGATCCAGCCAACGTTTGCACAACATTTTACCTGTTGCGAATTGCTCCCCTTTAATTACCCTCTCACGAGTTTGCTACTAATTAAGGAAATATATAAAAGGATATTCAATTGTTTGTCTCTGCTACCTGTTAATTATTACACGATGCTAAAATGTGACTTTATTTATACCTCATAACAGAAAAGGCATTAGGAAAGTTAATTATCCTTTTTTATTAGTTTTGTGTTTGCCTTCCATATTCATTTACACATAGCTGCATAAAAACTAACTTTTAGCGCAACGATCCTTAATTGTATTTCTAATGTGAGCGCGAGTCCAGCAATATGGATTTTTTCGAAACGTTGGTAAGCGAGCCAGCAGGGGCAACAAAAGACGAGCATTACAACTTTCGATCAACTAAGGGATGCGATCTAGTGGCAGACTTAGCATTGAGTGAGGACTCAGAAGACGAAGAGAAGGAACCGCGGACGAGTTGCGCGAGCGATGTCAGAAACGGTTCGTCATCTGTTAAGTATGAGAATCGATCAGAAATGGAATATAGGAATAGAGCGGTTAGTGGAGTTTTCGGTGAATCCCCTTCCGCATGCGTGACGAAAGTCGAGCAGTCAATAAGTAGGACGAGCGCAAAGCCCGCGATTGGTAGCTTAACCGGATTTACGTTTAGCAGTTTAAGTGAATCGAGCAGCAGTGATTCGAATGACACCGGTTATGATGGGAAGGACAATGAGAACGATCGTAAACTTGTACAAACACGGATATTACCGCCCCAGTCGAAACCGTCAGGACTCATAATTCACGAGGTTTTGATACTAAAGCCAAAATGCTCTGTAAGTCATTCTATGAACATAAGCATGATGAAAACCCGTATTCCTGCGAAACCGATGAAAGCCGAGGAACCGGAGCCTCTACCGGATCATTATACATTGCCGAACGCGAAGAAGTCCCGAGTGAGTTGTGTAACGAAGGAAGACATTGCGCAAAGGATGACCTTAGGTAGGATGCTGAAGCAGAAAGATCCCACGAATCAGGCATCGTATACAAGCAAACCCACAAGTGTGGACCGGATCAAGAAGTCGTTGAAGCGGAGTGCGTCAGAAATGGAGGGTCATACATCACCCGATTCGGGAATTGAGGTTTGCATTGACTATCCACGTAAGCAGACCAAGGAGGGGATAAAGCGAAAACAGGACAAACCACAGCCGAAAAATTACAAAGTTAGATCGGAGAATGCAGGAGGCAGCGAAAAACATAAAGCAAGATATGAACAGCCCAAAGATGATTTTCCTAGCAGGATATTGGCGCAACCGCCCAACAAAAAGTTCAAAACTACCGAGCATGAATCGAAAAAGAAAAATGATAAGCAATATATGCGACCTAGACAGCGTGACGAAGTAAAACATGTAGAAAAGCCGCGTGATGACCGTAGGACCAACATGGATACCATTACACGTAAAAGGCTTGATGAAAAGTTTGGAGCTCTATTCGGCGACGACTCGGACGACAACGGAGCTTTATATGCTGTAGCTAGGCTCAAAGGGGATACAAAAAATTCGAACGTTTCTCGCGACCTGCCTCTCTCCCGAGGAAAATGCTCGTCTGCATTGAAAAACAACATTTCGAAGCAGAACAAATCTCAGGATATGGTTCACCGTTCAAGGAATATTTCCACAGGAAGTACTAAAAGCGAGAAAGATGTTGCAGAACGGAGGAGATCGTCTTCGCTGGAATCTACAATTCAGAATAAATGTGCAGCTTTTAAAACTATCCACAAGGAGTAGCTAACCCTATTCGCCTCGATTCAGAAGCGTGCAAAATTCATTATCACATTAGGTGATATGCTAGAGCGAAAAAAGAAAGCGGGAGATGAGAAGATGCAACTAGCTTTGAAAAAAGAAATATTAGCGTTAGGAGAAGAACTTAAATCGAAAAGTTTTCAGAATCAAAAGAAGCGGCTGCAGCATTTAAAAATGAAATTGACAAACTTGAAACATAGTATTAGGGAAAATAAGAAAAAAATGTGATTTTGTTATGGTATTATTTAATAAAATTTGTTTCTTTTATAAAAAGTAAATTTTTGAAATTTTCCTTAAGTTGAAGTTACTGAAGTTAAGGTTGACTCTATTATGCAGTCTAGTCTAGTAGATGTAGTAATCGGATTTCCAGCTCTTCGTGGTGTTCATGCTTTTCTTTGTACTTTTCTTTAATCATTGCTTGCAAAATGAGAATCAAAAAAGATCCCCTACTAAAATCATCCTCAGCATCATTCAAAAACGTAACCATCATTTCGTTCCAACAACTGCTATTCGTGTGATAAGGAAGGACAAGAAATAGTGTTTCTTTAGTTGGTTGGAAATGCTATAATCTAATATAATCTAAAATATAATAATAATGCTGTAATCGATTGTTGGGATAATATCTTAATCGCATGTCGCGGTCCCTGAGACCTTTTGAAGATCTTTATCTGTTCTAGCTGTTCGAGTGATATCTTTAATGATCGGAATGAAACTTAGTATTTTTAATTATCCTGGGAAGAGCCCAGTGCAATAATTCCTGATCCTTTTCAATGAACTCTCACCTCATAACACTCTTATATTTTCGTTTCGTTCGTAGGAACTGAAAGCTGTTTACGGTCGGAGAAAGGGACTCCTAGAAGCTGAATAGCTGATACATACAAAACACCTTGTCTGTCCGCAAGGAACCCAACATAGAACGGTTCGTCGCCTAAAGTCGGGTTAAATATTTTTTTCTTCACCAGTTCGTTAGTGAGGGCCCTGTTTCAGTCAGAGCGGAAGGGGTAGGAGTTACTGAGAACATTTTTCTGCTTACCTTTAATCAGTGGTCTAAGAATCCTTTCTACGTCATAAGAAAAACACGACCTTAATATGTTCTATATGTGAATTGATGATATCATCACATCTACTACACATTCCGGAGAGAGTATGCCAATTCTATAGCATAGAATTTGTCTCAAAATTGAGCAGACATGAGACAATAAGAATTGTGTTCTCCCGTAAAGTAAAGCCTATTCTGGGTTGGCCCGCCATTGTTTACAATAACATTTATTGAATTGATTGTTGTAATCATTTCGAAATTTTTATTTAAATTTTGAGAAAGAATGAATTATCCTTTTTCGTTCTTTATTTCACATTATGCTCCGAATGAAAGAATGATTTGTGATGTCGGCAGAAGTTTTTTTGGAAAATAATGGACCGTGCGTATAATGACTCATTCGACGGTACCCACATTTACCAGAATAATAGTTAATAGTATAAGATTATGTATTCACATCGGTATTCAACTTTACTTTTCCTCCCTTTACCTAATTGCCTTGCACCAGAGCTAAGTTTGCATATAAACGATTTATTAAATTACTCTTATTTATTCTCATTAAAGAACTTAAAACTTAAAACAATTTAATTGCTACTCTCCTGGATTCCATTATTGTACTCGGGTAGAAAGGATCAACGATCCAGCCAACGTTTGCACAACATTTTACCTGTTACGAATTGCTCCCCTTTAATTACCCTCTCACGAGTTTGCTACTAATTAAGGAAATATATAAAAGGATATTCAATTGTTTGTCTCTGCTACCTGTTAATTATTACACGATGCTAAATGTGACTTTATTTATACCTCATAACAGCAAAGGCATTAGGAAAGTTAATTATCCTTTTTTATTAGTTTTGTGTTTGCCTTCCATATTCATTTACACATAGCTGCATAAAAACTAACTTTTAGCGCAACGATCCTTAATTGTATTTCTAATGTGAGCGCGAGTCCAGCAATATGGATTTTTTCGAAACGTTGGTAAGCGAGCCAGCAGGGGCAACAAAAGACGAGCATTACAACTTTCGATCAACTAAGGGATGCGATCTAGTGGCAGACTTAGCATTGAGTGAGGACTCAGAAGACGAAGAGAAGGAACCGCGGACGAGTTGCGCGAGCGATGTCAGAAACGGTTCGTCATCTGTTAAGTATGAGAATCGATCAGAAATGGAATATAGGAATAGAGCGGTTAGTGGAGTTTTCGGTGAATCCCCTTCCGCATGCGTGACGAAAGTCGAGCAGTCAATAAGTAGGACGAGCGCAAAGCCCGCGATTGGTAGCTTAACCGGATTTACGTTTAGCAGTTTAAGTGAATCGAGCAGCAGTGATTCGAATGACACCGGTTATGATGGGAAGGACAATGAGAACGATCGTAAACTTGTACAAACACGGATATTACCGCCCCAGTCGAAACCGTCAGGACTCATAATTCACGACGTTTTGATACTAAAGCCAAAATGCTCTGTAAGTCATTCTATGAACATAAGCATGATGAAAACCCGTATTCCTGCGAAACCGATGAAAGCCGAGGAACCGGAGCCTCTACCGGATCAATATACATTGCCGAACGCGAAGAAGTCCCGAGTGAGTTGTGTAACGAAGGAAGACATTGCGCAAAGGATGACCTTAGGTAGGATGCTGAAGCAGAAAGATCCCACGAATCACGCATCGTATACAAGCAAACCCACAAGTGTGGACCGGATCAAGAAGTCGTTGAAGCGGAGTGCGTCAGAAATGGAGGGTCATACATCACCCGATTCGGGAATTGAGGTTTGCATTGACTATCCACGTAAGCAGACCAAGGAGGGGATAAAGCGAAAACAGGACAAACCACAGCCGAAAAATTACAAAGTTAGATCGGAGAATGCAGGAGGCAGCGAAAAACATAAAGCAAGATATGAACAACCCAAAGATGATTTTCCTAGCAGGATATTGGCGCAACCGCCCAACAAAAAGTTCAAAACTACCGAGCATGAATCGAAAAAGAGAAATGATAAGCAATATATGCGACCTAGACAGCGTGACGAAGTAAAACATGTAGAAAAGCCGCGTGATGACCGTAGGACCAACATGGATACCATTACACGTAAAAGGCTTGATGAAAAGTTTGGAGCTCTGTTCGGCGACGACTCGGACGACAACGGAGCTTTATATGCTGTAGCTAGGCTCAAAGGGGATACAAAAAATTCGAACGTTTCTCGCGACCTGCCTCTCTCCCGAGGAAAATGCTCGTCTGCATTGAAAAACAACATTTCGAAGCAGAACAAATCTCAGGATATGGTTCACCGTTCAAGGAATATTTCCACAGGAAGTACTAAAAGCGAGAAAGATGTTGCAGAACGGAGGAGATCGTCTTCGCTGGAATCTACAATTCAGAATAAATGTGCAGCTTTTAAAACTATCCACAAGGAGTACCTAACCCTATTCGCCTCGATTCAGAAGCGTGCAAAATTCATTATCACATTAGGTGATATGCTAGAGCGAAAAAAGAAAGCGGGAGATGAGAAGATGCAACTAGCTTTGAAAAAAGAAATATTAGCGTTAGGAGAAGAACTTAAATCGAAAAGTTTTCAGAATCAAAAGAAGCGGCTGCAGCATTTAAAAATGAAATTGACAAACTTGAAACATAGTATTAGGGAAAATAAGAAAAAAATGTGATTTTGTTATGGTATTATTTAATAAAATTTGTTTCTTTTATAAAAAGTAAATTTTTGAAATTTTCCTTAAGTTGAAGTTACTGAAGTTAAGGTTGACTCTATTATGCAGTCTAGTCTAGTAGATGTAGTAATCGGATTTCCAGCTCTTCGTGGTGTTCATGCTTTTCTTTGTACTTTTCTTTAATCATTGCTTGCAAAATGAGAATCAAAAAAGATCCCCTACTAAAATCATCCTCAGCATCATTCAAAAACATAACCATCATTTCGTTCCAACAACGTCTTAACTGCTATTCGTGTGATAAGCAAGGACAAGAAATAGTGTTTCTTTAGTTGGTTGGAAATGCTATAATCTAATATAATCTAAAATATAATAATAATGCTGTAATCGATTGTTGGGATAATATCTTAATCGCATGTCGCGGTCCCTGAGACCTTTTGAAGATCTTTATCTGTTCTAGCTGTTCTGAGTGATATCTTTAATGATCGGAATGAAACTTAGTATTTTTAATTATCCTGGGAAGAGCCCAGTGCAATAATTCCTGATCCTTTTCAATGAACTCTCACCTCATAACACTCTTATATTTTCGTTTCGTTCGTAGGAACTGAAAGCTGTTTACGGTCGGAGAAAGGGACTCCTAGAAGCTGAATAGCTGATACATACAAAACACCTTGTCTGTCCGCAAGGAACCCAACATGGAACGGTTTGTCGCCTAAAGTCGGGTTAAATATTTTTTTCTTCACCAGTTCGTTAGTGAGGGCCCTGTTTCAGTCAGAGCGGAAGGGGTAGGAGTTACTGAGAACATTTTTCTGCTTACCTTTAATCAGTGGTCTAAGAATCCTTTCTACGTCATAAGAAAAACACGACCTTAATATGTTCTGTATGTGAATTGATGATATCATCACATCTACTACACATTCCGGAGAGAGTATGCCAATTCTATAGCATAGAATTTGTCTCAAAATTGAGCAGACATGAGACAATAAGAATTGTGTTCTCCCGTAAAGTAAAGCCTATTCTGGGTTGGCCCGCCATTGTTTACAATAACATTTATTGAATTGATTGTTGTAATCATTTCGAAATTTTTATTTAAATTTTGAGAAAGAATGAATTATCCTTTTTCGTTCTTTATTTCACATTATGCTCCGAATGAAAGAATGATTTGTGATGTCGGCAGAAGTTTTTTTGGAAAATAATGGACCGTGCGTATAATGACTCATTCGACGGTACCCACATTTACCAGAATAATAGTTAATAGTATAAGATTATGTATTCACATCGGTATTCAACTTTACTTTTCCACCCTTTACCTAATTGCCTTGCACCAGAGCTAAGTTTGCATATAAACGATTTATTAAATTACTCTTATTTATTCTCATTAAAGAACTTAAAACTTAAAACAATTTAATTGCTACTCTCCTGGATTCCATTATTGTACTCGGGTAGAAAGGATCAACGATCCAGCCAACGTTTGCACAACATTTTACCTGTTGCGAATTGCTCCCCTTTAATTACCCTCTCACGAGTTTGCTACTAATTAAGGAAATATATAAAAGGATATTCAATTGTTTGTCTCTGCTACCTGTTGATTGACACGATGCTAAAATGTGACTTTATTTATACCTCATAACAGCAAAGGCATTAGGAAAGTTAATTATCCTTTTTTATTAGTTTTGTGTTTGCCTTCCATATTCATTTACACATAGCTGCATAAAAACTAACTTTTAGCGCAACGATCCTTAATTGTATTTCTAATGTGAGCGCGAGTCCAGCAATATGGATTTTTTCGAAACGTTGGTAAGCGAGCCAGCAGGGGCAACAAAAGACGAGCATTACAACTTTCGATCAACTAAGGGATGCGATCTAGTGGCAGACTTAGCATTGAGTGAGGACTCAGAAGACGAAGAGAAGGAACCGCGGACGAGTTGCGCGAGCGATGTCAGAAACGGTTCGTCATCTGTTAAGTATGAGAATCGATCAGAAATGGAATATAGGAATAGAGCGGTTAGTGGAGTTTTCGGTGAATCCCCTTCCGCATGCGTGACGAAAGTCGAGCAGTCAATAAGTAGGACGAGCGCAAAGCCCGCGATTGGTAGCTTAACCGGATTTACGTTTAGCAGTTTAAGTGAATCGAGCAGCAGTGATTCGAATGACACCGGTTATGATGGGAAGGACAATGAGAACGATCGTAAACTTGTACAAACACGGATATTACCGCCCCAGTCGAAACCGTCAGGACTCATAATTCACGAGGTTTTGATACTAAAGCCAAAATGCTCTGTAAGTCATTCTATGAACATAAGCATGATGAAAACCCGTATTCCTGCGAAACCGATGAAAGCCGAGGAACCGGAGCCTCTACCGGATCATTATACATTGCCGAACGCGAAGAAGTCCCGAGTGAGTTGTGTAACGAAGGAAGACATTGCGCAAAGGATGACCTTAGGTAGGATGCTGAAGCAGAAAGATCCCACGAATCAAGCATCGTATACAAGCAAACCCACAAGTGTGGACCGGATCAAGAAGTCGTTGAAGCGGAGTGCGTCAGAAATGGAGGGTCATACATCACCCGATTCGGGAATTGAGGTTTGCATTGACTATCCACGTAAGCAGACGAAGGAGGGGATAAAGCGAAAACAGGACAAACCACAGCCGAAAAATTACAAAGTTAGATCGGAGAATGCAGGAGGCAGCGAAAAACATAAAGCAAGATATGAACAGCCCAAAGATGATTTTCCTAGCAGGATATTGGCGCAACCGCCCAACAAAAAGTTCAAAACTACCGAGCATGAATCGAAAAAGAGAAATGATAAGCAATATATGCGACCTAGACAGCGTGACGAAGTAAAACATGTAGAAAAGCCGCGTGATGACCGTAGGACCAACATGGATACCATTACACGTAAAAGGCTTGATGAAAAGTTTGGAGCTCTATTCGGCGACGACTCGGACGACAACGGAGCTTTATATGCTGTAGCTAGGCTCAAAGGGGATACAAAAAATTCGGACGTTTCTCGCGACCTGCCTCTCTCCCGAGGAAAATGCTCGTCTGCATTGAAAAACAACATTTCGAAGCAGAACAAATCTCAGGATATGGTTCACCGTTCAAGGAATATTTCCACAGGAAGTGCTAAAAGCGAGAAAGATGTTGCAGAACGGAGGAGATCGTCTTCGCTGGAATCTACAATTCAGAATAAATGTGCAGCTTTTAAAACTATCCACAAGGAGTACCTAACCCTATTCGCCTCGATTCAGAAGCGTGCAAAATTCATTATCACATTAGGTGATATGCTAGAGCGAAAAAAGAAAGCGGGAGATGAGAAGATGCAACTAGCTTTGAAAAAAGAAATATTAGCGTTAGGAGAAGAACTTAAATCGAAAAGTTTTCAGAATCAAAAGAAGCGGCTGCAGCATTTAAAAATGAAATTGACAAACTTGAAACATAGTATTAGGGAAAATAAGAAAAAAATGTGATTTTGTTATGGTATTATTTAATAAAATTTGTTTCTTTTATAAAAAGTAAATTTTTGAAATTTTCCTTAAGTTGAAGTTACTGAAGTTAAGGTTGACTCTATTATGCAGTCTAGTCTAGTAGATGTAGTAATCGGATTTCCAGCTCTTCGTGGTGTTCATGCTTTTCTTTGTACTTTTCTTTAATCATTGCTTGCAAAATGAGAATCAAAAAAGATCCCCTACTAAAATCGTCCTCAGCATCATTCAAAAACATAACCATCATTTCGTTCCAACAACGTCTTAACTGCTATTCGTGTGATAAGGAAGGACAAGAAATAGTGTTTCTTTAGTTGGTTGGAAATGCTATAATCTAATATAATCTAAAATATAATAATAATGCTGTAATCGATTGTTGGGATAATATCTTAATCGCATGTCGCGGTCCCTGAGACCTTTTGAAGATCTTTATCTGTTCTAGCTGTTCTGAGTGATATCTTTAATGATCGGAATGAAACTTAGTATTTTTAATTATCCTGCGAAGAGCCCAGTGCAATAATTCCTGATCCTTTTCAATGAATTCTCACCACATAACACTCTTACATTTTCGTTTCGTTCGTAGAAACTGAAAGCTGTTTACGGTCGGAGAAAGGGACTCCTAGAAGCTGAATAGGATACACACAAAACACCTTCCCTGTCCGCAAGGAACCCAACATGGAACGGTTTGTCGCCTAAAGTCGGGTTAAATATTTTTTTCTTCACCAGTTCGTTAGTGAGGACCCTGTTTCAGTCAGAGCGGAGGGGGTAGGAGTTACTGAGAACATTTTTCTGCTTACCTTTAATCAGTGGTCTAAGAATCCTTTCTACGTCATAAGAAAAACACGACCTTAATATGTTCTGTATGTGAATTGATGATATCATCACATCTACTACACATTCCGGAGAGAGTATGCCAATTCTCTTGCAATCAAGGGGATGCTTGTTTTCTCATTGTCAGCTCCCCGGACATGATATGCGGTCGGGGACAGGCTCCTTTTGAAAAGATTGCAAGGGCAACAAATGCTCCAGGATTTATAATGGAAAATGATGATGCAATGAGTGGCCTAATCAATGCTTCGTTGGTGGTTAAGATTAAACTAAAAATATTAAAGATTTAAGTCACAAAAAGCATTTAAGGGTGAGCTTCTATATCTCGTGAAAGAGATTTCAAGAAATATTCAAATATTCAAATATTTAGAAATACATGTCAGTGTAGATTTTTACAGCAATAATGTGGGTCTTACTTCGAAGGCGAGGTTATGGTACTTCCAAGGATTGTGAATAGTTTTAAAGAATATTTTGTGAATATGTAATACAGGCTTCGAGTCCTTTTTGCGTTATTTATTTGAAATAAATAAATATATGCTTTGTTTTGGATATGGATGGAATTTTTTTTTGAAACAGATTACTAGTCCAATGTGTATGAATTTTATAGAGAACTACAATTGAGAACACAGTGCATATGTGAAGCCTGTCGTTAATATATATGTCAGTGGTGTAGAATCTAGCCTTGTATAGAATCTATGCTAGAACACGGACAACATAAGAATTGGACAATATAAAGATACGAGTTCAAACATTTAAAATACAGTGCGAATTTGGACTGTACCACCAAATGTGTAAAAGATTACAATTTTGGAAAAATGGAGTTTCTGATTCAAAATCGGCTAATTTCGAAGGAAGCCCAAGTAGGTCAATGGTTCAACATAAACGAATAAAGTCATCGAATTCTTGAAGAATTTGAAGAATTTCTGTATACGTAAGGAATGCAGGATACATTTCGCTCGAAACTTGTGTTACAGCGAGTTTTCCGTTTCGTTTGGACATTTCATAACAAATGCTGTTCGAACAAGTCAATGGGCAGCATCCTGTTTTTTGCTTCAGTCGAATCTAGACTTTTTGAATAACCTTCCCTTGTCTTTATCATGAATAATACATTCTGTTTTGATAGGGTGATAAATTAAATTTTTTATAATAATTATAGAGGTAATGGTTATAAAGGTTACTTTATTTATCCAAGCGTGTATTCAACAAACAGGCAATGGAGTGGATTAGATTGTTTGGATAACTTTGTGTACCTCTTAAGACAATTGACTACTTACAAGAAGGAAACCGTCTTATTTAAAGACCGTTTCGTCCGTAGTCATGAGTCAAGCATAGCATAGAAAATAAAGCATATGTTATATATTCTTTGACCATAATGATCTTAAAAGCTGGCTGCCTATCCAGGGAAACGAAACACTGCTTTAAAAATTAATGAGATGGCCTGTGTTATGTTACGGATGCAAGTTAAGGGGGGAAAATGCTAAACGACACCGAAAGTAGAGTGTTTCGCATGAATGAAAATTTTAGGAACCAAGACAGCTCTCGCAATACTTATGATATGTTGTACAAAGAGATCAACGACGAAAGATACAGCACAAAGTTGTACTAAATATTAGACAAGTAACAATACTCCTTCATTGAAAGCTGCAGTTGCAATAAGAACCCCAGTGGGCTCGCCACATTGAGGACTGTCGTGTTTTCAAAGAATGGAATTGAAGGAAAGGCCAACAGCGAGTAAGCAAACCTCGAAAGCACTGTTCGGATTCAATCGTTGAAGGTAGTACAAAGTGTCCTGCTTACATAAATTGAAGGGCGCTATCAAAAGATTGAGCAAAACCTAGGCGGGGGAGTTTGAACACCAAACCTCGAAATGGACTATTCTGAGCTTTAACGACGAAAGTAAAAAGATTGTCAAGCATCGGGCAAAGTATGTTGTACAACTTACATTTGTAATCAGAGCTAATGTCTCATAATACTTAGTATTCTAGTATTGAAAACACGCCAAGTATCTACGAGGACAAGTCAAAATTTTGACTGAATGATAGCGCAGGATGTTGAAAAAAACATGAAACTCTTTTTGCTTTTTTATATTTTCAACCTTTAGCCTGATGAGCTTGTAAGGTGAAAATAAAGGAAAGGCAAAACTAAATGCCTACAATTCTTTTAGTGCCAATCGTTGAAACTTGCCGATCGGTAAAGTTTTCCGTGCGTCCCTTTATTTAGTTTTATATACATGCAACAGACACTCGTGGTCAGGCTTGGACAGTGGGATGAGTGCAACTACTAACTTCTAATCTGCCAATAATAGGACTTAGCTGGAATACACGGGAGCATTTTTGAAAATAAACACTCCAATGGTCAATCTTGGACTTGTTTTATCTTGGATAGTCTCCTTCAAGCTTAATTCTCTCATTCAGCCCTATTCAATTCCCCTAAAGAATCGCATTAAGGGCCTGGTACAGAAATACCACACTACATACCAATAGATACCAAATAAATACCAAGCTCCCTATGATCCTTCAGGTCCGATTGGGACCCTGCATTTTTGTGGAGGCAGAGATATCCAATCTTCCCTTAACTGGATAAATAGTGCTAGGCTCAGGTTTCATCTCCAGCGATAATCGGCGCTACAATGTGTTTTCTTTTCATCATAACTATCCAAACGCTGGACTGAACGTACGATATACTCTCATTTTTTATTATTAATTTTCTTGATTATTCTCGTATCACATATTTTTTATGTCAAAGATGATCGGGTAGGACGTCCACAGTAGGTGTTTTGATATTCCCAACATCGTTACGACGTGGTTTTTCTGCAGATAAACTTATTTCATTAATTTTTTACCAGCTTAGTTAATAATTTCTGACGTGGTGCCTGTTTTGAACGGGGGGTAGACCGCGGCGCTAATACATAAAAGTTTTAACCAGGAAAGAGCTAGCTAGCGGGGAACATGATCTATTGTTTGGTGAAGAACTGATTGAAGATTGATACAAATATATTCCATACAGGGTCAATTCCTTGGGACCTCAGTAGTTGAAGACCCTTTCTACGCGTCATAAATTACTTAATGAGAAAGTGTGTCATGTAATATTTTCCCAAACAATGCCCTCATTCCATCATTTTTTTAAAATTAAAGTTGAATAGGGGAAATTGAAGGAAACACCTTAGTTTGATTTCCAGGCAAATAGAAGTTTGATAAAGCTAAGTTTGGTTTCCAGACGAATAGAAGTGTAGTTATGGGTACACTTTAGCTCCAAAAGAGTAAAAGGGTAGTTATGGAGACTGTTGTACTGTTCGGAAAGGACATTTTTCATAAGTCAATAACTTTTTGCGTGATAATTGAACGAAAATGACTCTCCGAACTGCGTTTCAAACTGGTCGTTAAAGGCCTGAATTTGTGAGACCTATACCTAATTATAGTTCGTACCTCATTTGGACTAAAACCCATCCTGTAATGGGCTACACATTCCTTCAGATATGAACGGATTATAGAACATGTCAATTGTAGTCAAACCCGTCTTTAGATATCGCTGTTCACTTGAAACCAGTTCGTTAGGCAGGACTCATGTCGTTTCCATTTTAAGACCGATGTAATTAAGCGAAGGATACCCGGGTCTTTGAGTTTGCAACATTGCTTGCTTGGAGGATTGTATCAAGGATAACTTGATCTTGCACGAATGCAAAGGAGCTCCTTTTTTAGCAACACGCTTCCAAAATAACAAAATCTTACAGAGTTGGTCGCCCACTAAAATCTGTCGAAAACGACATACAGTTTTAACAAAGGTTCTTATTTTTGAGAAAGGTTTCAACCTTTCCCATTCCATCAAGATATCATTAAATGATTGATTTTCGCAAAGAATAATTAGTGAACTATTGCTTAATTTTTCAATCATTACTATCCTAATTACGGAAAACCCCGTAACCATGATTGACAGGGTCCGGCTGCACGTTATTGATGTTACTCTAATCACGGAGACAGGAGGATGGATCTGCTAGACTGGAGATTGTCAGATACACCTTGTCTGTAGTCACAAATACCTTGTCTAGTAGCATCGGAAGATTACTTTTGAAATTGACTGTATCTCATTAGTTTATTCCAACGTAAGAAATGTGGGGCGGTGAGTTTTGAGGTGAGGTGAGTTTTCAACCTAGGAATGTATTACAAGTTGATAAAAACATATGACCATCTAGGGTGCCCTTAATACTACGTCAACATTTTTGACGGGTATCATGAGCAGTCTAATTTTAAGAGCAGCATCACTTCTTCATCTTCATGGATACCAGATCAGATCTACAGCCGAATCTGTATCTGCTCACCAGTTGCATAGATAGTAGAGAATCGTACTTGCAAGAGTTCATAAAAGTAACTTGAAGGACTTAACATTTGATACTTTGAGTAAAACGACAAAAAGGACTAGCAATCAAGTGCTGGCCTTTAATCAGTCTAAATAAGATAAAAATGAACTCAAGGGAGGACCACTAGCAACTGGGAAAAGATAGTTAAGCGGAACCAAGTGGAAGGCCAAAAACTCGGCTTGGAATGACTTGAATAGCAGCTTTGACCTCATTCTAATGAAACGGACTACACCGGTTAAGTTATTTAAACGGACCTGAAATGGTAAGCCGAGGCAAGGAATAAAGAATGGTTCAAAATTTTTTACTTGACTGTTTGAGTCCAAGTCACATGCGCTTCCACTGGAATCAACACAACTGGAACTCGTGGCGAAGATAAATTAAGACGTTCTCCTTAATTTCCATAGGATGAGCAGATGGATGATCTGCTGGAACTAAACATTACGAGAGAAGAGGGTAGTGACCTAGAACCAAAAGTGGAAATAAGAATCATTAATTGCAAATAATTTTATTTTTATTTATCTTTAATATTTATTATTTTATTTATTATTTTATATTAATGCAAATAATTGATCGTGCTCGTTATTTTTTATTATACAGAGGATCACAGAATTTTGTCAAATTAAACTTACAAAAAACTGAGCTAAGTGGGAGCTAACACTAAGTTTATCCTAGCCATCATAACTTGAGGAATTTGTCTCAAAATTGAGCAGACATGAGACAAGAAAAATTGTGTTCTCCCGTAAAGTAAAGCCTATTCTGGGTTGGCCCGCCATTGTTTACAATAACATTTATTGAATTGATTGTTGTAATCATTTCGAAATTTTTATTTAAATTTTGAGAAAGAATGAATTATCCTTTTTCGTTCTTTATTTCACATTATGCTCCGAATGAAAGAATGATTTGTGATGTCGGCAGAAGTTTTTTTGGAAAATAATGGACCGTGCGTATAATGACTCATTCGACGGTACCCACATTTACCAGAATAATAGTTAATAGTATAAGATTATGTATTCACATCGGTATTCAACTTTACTTTTCCTCCCTTTACCTAATTGCCTTGCACCAGAGCTAAGTTTGCATATAAACGATTTATTAAATTATTCTTATTTATTCTCATTAAAGAACTTAAAACTTAAAACAATTTCATTGCTACTCTCCTGGATTCCATTATTGTACTCAGGTAGAAAGGATCAACGATCCAGCCAACGTTTGCACAAAATTTTACCTGTTGCGAATTGCTCCCCTTTAATTACCCTCTCACGAGTTTGCTACTAATTAAGGAAATATATAAAAGGATATTCAATTGTTTGTCTCTGCTACCTGTTGATTATTACACGATGCTAAAATGTGACTTTATTTATACCTCATAACAGAAAAGGCATTAGGAAAGTTAATTATCCTTTTTTATTAGTTTTGTGTTTGCCTTCCATATTCATTTACACATAGCTGCATAAAAACTAACTTTTAGCGCAACGATCCTTGATTGAATTTCTAATGTGAGCGCGAGTCCAGCAATATGGATTTTTTCGAAACGTTGGTAAGCGAGCCAGCAGGGGCAACAAAAGACGAGCATTACAACTTTCGATCAACTAAGGGATGCGATCTAGTGGCAGACTTAGCATTGAGTGAGGACTCAGAAGACGAAGAGAAGGAACCGCGGACGAGTTGCGCGAGCGATGTCAGAAACGGTTCGTCATCTGTTAAGTATGAGAATCGATCAGGAATGGAATATAGGAATAGAGCGGTTAGTGGAGTTTTCGGTGAATCCCCTTCCGCATGCGTGACGAAAGTCGAGCAGTCAATAAGTAGGACGAGCGCAAAGCCCGCGATTGGTAGCTTAACCGGATTTACGTTTAGCAGTTTAAGTGAATCGAGCAGCAGTGATTCGAATGACACCGGTTATGATGGGAAGGACAATGAGAACGATCGTAAACTTGTACAAACACGGATATTACCGCCCCAGTCGAAACCGTCAGGACTCATAATTCACGAGGTTTTGATACTAAAGCCAAAATGCTCTGTAAGTCATTCTATGAACATAAGCATGATGAAAACCCGTATTCCTGCGAAACCGATGAAAGCCGAGGAACCGGAGCCTCTACCGGATCATTATACAGTGCCGAACGCGAAGAAGTCCCGAGTGAGTTGTGTAACGAAGGAAGACATTGCGCAAAGGATGACCTTAGGTAGGATGCTGAAGCAGAATGATCCCACGAATCAGGCATCGTATACAAGCAAACCCACAAGTGTGGACCGGATCAAGAAGTCGTTGAAGCGGAGTGCGTCAGAAATGGAGGGTCATACATCACCCGATTCGGGAATTGAGGTTTGCATTGACTATCCACGTAAGCAGGCCAAGGAGGGGATAGAGCGAAAACAGGACAAACCACAGCCGAAAAATTACAAAGTTAGATCGGAGAATGCAGGAGGCAGCGAAAAACATAAAGCAAGATATGAACAACCCAAAGATGATTTTCCTAGCAGGATATTGGCGCAATCGCCCAACAAAAAGTTCAAAACTACCGAGCATGAATCGAAAAAGAGAAATGATAAGCAATATATGCGACCTAGACAGCGTGACGAAGTAAAACATGTAGAAAAGCCGCGTGATGACCGTAGGACCAACATGGATACCATTACACGTAAAAGGCTTGATGAAAAGTTTGAAGCTCTATTCGAAAAAATGCGAACGTTTCTCGCGACCTGCCCCTCTCCCGAGGAAAATGCTCATCTGCATTGAAAAACAACATTTCAAAGCAGAACAAATCTCAGGATATGGTTCACCGTTCAAGGATTATTTCCACAGGAAGTACTAAAAGCGAGAAAGATGTTGCAGAACGGAGGAGATCGTCTTCGAAAAGAAGCGGCTGCAGCATTTAGAAATGAAATTGACAAACTTGAAAAATAGTATTAGGGAAAATAAGAAAAAAATGTGATTTTGTTATGGTATTATTTAATAAAATTTGTTTCTTTTATAAAAATTAATTTTTTGAAATTTTCCTTAAGTTGAAGTTACTGAAGTTAAGGTTGACTCTATTACGCAGTCTAGTCTAGTAGATGTAGTAATCGGATTTCCAGCTCTTCGTGGTGTTCATGCTTTTCTTTGTACTTTTCTTTAATCATTGCTTGAAAAATGAGAATCAAAAAAGATCCCCTACTAAAATCATCCTCAGCATCATTCAAAAACATAACCATCATTTCGTTCCAACAACGTCTTAACTGCTATTCGTGTGATAAGGAAGGACAAGAAATAGTGTTTCTTTAGTTGGTTGGAAATGCTATAATCTAATATAATCTAAAATATAATAATAATGCTGTAATCGATTGTTGGGATAATATCTTAATCGCATGTCGCGGTCCCTGAGACCTTTTGAAGATCTTTATCTGTTCTAGCTGTTCTGAGTGATATCTTTAATGATCGGAATGAAACTTAGTATTTTTAATTATCCTGGGAAGAGCCGAGTGCAAAAATTCCTGATCCTTTTCAATGAATTCTCACCTCATAACACTCTTATATTTTCGTTTTGTTCGTAGAAACTCAAAGCTGTTTACGGTCGGAGAAAGGGACTCCTAGAAGCTGAATAGGATACACACAAAACACCTTCCCTGTCCGCAAGGAACCCAACATGGAACGATTTGTCGCCTAAAGTCGGGTTAAATATTTTTTTCTTCACCAGTTCGTTAGTGAGGGCCCTGTTTCAGTCAGAGCGGAGGGGGTAGGAGTTACTGAGAACATTTTTCTGCTTACCTTTAATCAGTGGTCTAAGAATCCTTTCTACGTCATAAGAAAAACACGACCTTAATATGTTCTGTATGTGAATTGATGATATCATCACATCTACTACACATTCCGGAGAGAGTATTCTCTTGCAATCAAGAGGATGCTTGTTTTCTCATTGTCAGCTCCTCCGACATAATATGCGGTCGGGGACAGGCTCCTTTCGAAAAGATTGCCAGGGCAACAAATGCTCCAGGATTTGGAATGGAAAATGATGATGTAATGAGTGGCCTAATCAATGCTTCGTTGGTGGTTAAGATTAAACTAATAATATAAAAGATTTAAGTCACAAAAAGCATTTAAGGGTGAGCTTCTATATCTCGTGAAAGAGATTTCAAGAAATACTAAAATATTCAAATATTTAGAAATACATGTCAGTGTAGTTTTTTACAGCAATAATGTGGGTCTTACTTCGAAGGCGAGGTTATGGTACTTCCAAGGATTGTGAATAGTTTTAAAGAATATTTTGCGAATATGTAATACAGGCTTCGAGTCCTTTTTGCGTTATTTATTTGAAATAAATAAATATATGCTTTGTTTTGGATATGGATGGAATTTATGTTTTGAAATGAATACAACCAACTTTTTTTGAAACAGATTACTAGTCCAATGTATATGAATTTTATAGAGAACTATAATTGAGAACACAGTGCATATGTGAAGCCTGTCGTTAATATTATGTCAGTGGTGTAGAATGTAGCCTTGTATAGAATCTATGATAGAACACGGACAACATAAGAATTGGACAATATAAAGATACCAGTTCAAACATTTAAAATACAGTGCGAATTTGGACTGTACCACCGAATGTGTAAAAGATTACAATTTTGGAAAAATGGAGTCTCTGATTCAAAATCGGCTAATTTCGAAGGAAGCCCAAGTAGGTCAATGGTTAAGCAAAAGCGAATAAAGTCATCGAATTTGATTTGAGCGCGGAAAACACTTTCATAAAAGAGGAATTTCATACTTAGAGGGTTATTTGTCTCCACTCCACCAAAAGCCATACCGTAAAAGGCTTTTAAATACTACTACTCACCGGTTGATACCTTTGCAGGACCTGGGAAAAATGGATTTTGAAACAAGCGAGGACATTTCAGACCGAACCTTAACAAGCAGATTAAAGGAAGAAAATGAAACACAGACGAATTCTCATGTTTGATTGAAAGATTGATGTTTTTTTTTGATTGATTTTTTTGGAGTTATGAACTAATTCTTCGTTACATGTATGTTCGAGTGGGTTTATTGTTAAACGAAATATGAATTTTTGTAGGCGTTATATGGTTTTTGACAGAGAATTCCTGTTTAAACTCCGTACTATGCTTACATTTGCCTAGCAACAATTACTCCTGTTTTCGACTAAGATTTAGTTCAAAAACTTATTGACCCAGCTAGATCCATGGGTCAGAACAGATAGGCTATATATAGCACAGAGTTCTTATAGTTCTTAAGGGTATATATAGCAGAGAGAGGTTTTAGGTTGGAATATTATGTTTCAGAAGATTTGCTTGACTAGCTAATAAAATAATAAAAAAAAAAAATATAACAAAGAGCTAAAAATAAAAAAAAAACACTAATATTATTTGAGTAGTAAATAGGAGGAGTTTGAAGGCCATATTAAATAGCGATTCCAGGACACGTTTCTCTTCGCGTTAAGGTATTCAACGCATACACATAAATAGGTCAGATCCTTGAACCAGTGAATGATTTGGTCCAGGAAGTTAAAGAATTTGTTGAGCACCTTGATGGACTTTCATTTCCTACTGAAGAGTATTGCCATGGTTGTCCTTATCTTGTGTTCAATTTTTACATCTGTAAAAGGATTAGAAAGTTGTTTCAAGCATTTCCTCTAAATTAGTGATGATCAAGTAAGGTTTGGTGCCAGATATGTAGAAGCAGTTGTTATTCG
Source organism: Stratiomys singularior (assembly GCA_954870665.1). Taxonomy (NCBI): domain Eukaryota; kingdom Metazoa; phylum Arthropoda; class Insecta; order Diptera; family Stratiomyidae; genus Stratiomys; species Stratiomys singularior. Next base: position 21,197,441 of record OX940881.1, on the reverse strand, counting down.
CAAAAGCCATTATTTTTCAGTTTTGGGTTGCGAATAGTAATATATGAGTGCATTAAATAGTTTGGAACTGAGACATGAGCCTTGTGGAACATCAGGAAGGACTGTTTTCTTAGTTGAAATTTTCGAAATTCTTTGATGTTGAGAAATAGATCATGGCAAATTCATTATCACATTCCTTATTCCTATTTCAAGTTCATTATCAAAATACCAGAGTGTCAGCGGATAACGCGTATTGAGGGACCAGCAAATTTATTTTATTATAGTCGAGGTTCGGTATGAAGAAAACACGAAAAAAAAATTTAAAGTTCGGGAAAACCGTCATTCGGGTATCATGTTTACTTTAAAATTAAAAAACGTATAAGTATTAAACCGAAAAAATTTGGTTTGTTTCATGTCCTCAGCTCAGACTGTGTGCGTATTTACCAATCCTCAAGTAGAAGATAATCTTCTGTATCAAACCCTTCAGAGCTATAATCTTTAAAAATGCAGCAAGAGCAAAAAAGTTTCTGATTGTTTGTAACGACACTTTTACCATTCCATGTGAAGGAAACTGATAGCATCCAACAATTTTATTATTAGTAACATGGAAATGGATCCACTTCCCTAGAAAAAAATCTTTATTTACTTTTCAAACTGGTAATGATCGTTAGATTCATAGGTTTTAATTATGAACTGGTGATATGTATTTCCATTTAATGTTTCCATTAAAATTTAATTCAAGGTTTTCACATCTGGATGAGCAGGGCAATTGGCGACCAATTATACAATTTTCGGATTTGATCTACACGATTCCCTATCTCTATCCTATATATAATTAGAAAAAATATACGCAGCAATTCAAGCCATTCGAATTTCTATGTAATTTCTATGCAGTTTCCTAGTGTTAAGGCATTTGTGTTTTTGTTTTCATTTTCCATTCCCTGACAAGTGATTTCCTTTTTTCTGCTTCTTCCAAATTTGCTGTGATTAGGACCGTGAAACTGTCTTTTGAATGCTTCCTACCTGTTCATGACTCTCTTTTTAATTTTATCGTCTTGTTTGGTGTTTGGTATAACCCGGTTTCGTCTGTGTGGAATTATCGCTGCTTCTGTAACAACAACCCGATCGCCACTTGTCTTGTAGCCAATCGATTACAACATTAATAACAACAACTGCCGATTCTTCAACTTATGCTGATTCTTGTGAAACAATATTATGACACTTTTTGGATCGCTCAATCCAGCTCCTAGTGCAAGATAAAATGATTGCTGCCGCGAAGTTTACTTCAAAACTCATCCGGTTTAGATTGCTAAATAGGGTCTGTAGGTAGGTATCGATAGAAAGAAATTCCTAGATCAAGCTTGTCATAGTTGGTTAGGATATTTTCCTAGTGAACCTTTTTCCAAAACTAGGTATTCTTATCTCATTTTCTGGTCATTTTTCGATTGATGGGTGGGTATACACAATTTATCAAGGGTTGATAATACACAATATAACTCTGGCCTGGAGTATGGCCTTCTTACCGAAGCAATTTGGCTTCGGTGTTGAAGAACTGGCTTCGTCAGGTGAAAGCCACTTTTTTTCCAGCTTCGGGCTCTCAAAATAAATCCATTTTTGTCAGCCAGCACAATTCGATGCAAAAATGATTTTCTTCCGTGGAGCCGAAGCAGCATTTCACAAGTGACTTAGCGGTTAGCCATTTGACGTTTATTCAAATCGTGTTGGACTCATGTACATTAACGTCTGCTGATCGTTTACTGAGACACATTTCATGTTTCTGTTAATTTCCATTGTGTTTGAGTTGGGCCATCATCTAATAGCTCCCGCAATTCTCCCTCTTCGCAATATTATGGTTTTCCAAAGCACATACTATGTTTGATATTGAATTTACCACGTTTGAATTGTCAAAACTAATTGATGCTAATTTGATGGTAAATTGATCCTCATTGATGGACTTTCAACAATCTTTTTCTTTTAGTTAAACAAGCACGCAATGCGTGTTGAAAATGGTGTTTTTCAGGCACAAAATTCGACATGCTTAATCAACTCGGTACAATCACATTAGGTTTGGCAGACTCAACTAGTGTGTGGTTGTAGTTAAATGCTAGACGATCGAAATGGCGTACGTGTCAAATTAATACGCTGCGTACTTTTCAGTTGCGCCATCTTTTAGTAAAACCGGAAAAAGCTTATGCATACACTTGATAACATTAAGTGCCATGTTATGGTTAGGAGTGTAGAATCGAATGAGGTAACTAGAAGTAAAAATGTTAAGTGGGGCGAGTCCCCGAAGTATGAATTGACATGTGACATCGAATGTGACAGATTCATTTGACGGGTCACGATTGCTTGTACCGGAAATCCGTTCAAAGTAGGTTCTTTATAACCAGTAAGATGTTCAATTGTTTCGTTGACCTCATATTCAAGCCTTTCTGATCGTTACAACAGGACGTTCATTAAAAGAGGCTTTAAGGCATGAGAAGTAGTGTTCAAATGTCATGAACTCGGTATAGCATATTTCGATTTTCATAATGTATACAACACAAAACGGTTCCTTGAATTTTAGAAGAATTTGAAAAAAACTGGTTAATTTTGTAAGGATGCATTGCATTAAGTTTTCAGTCAATTGACACTATTGAAATAACATGTCCGGCGCAATTTTAATTTCTGAAAATTAACTAATATGCACAAAACGAGTAAATTGTAATGATTGGTATTGATGTTGATTGACCCTAGTGTTCAAATACCTCTACAATAATTCAAATGGACAGTTCAATAATCCCAAGATAACTTCCGTATCTGTAACCTCTCCCTTTACATAAATTGCCTTTAATCTGACTTGAATCACAACTGCGGAGTAATTCCGCTCAGATATTCTTGGAAAAAATATCGACAAATATATATAAATGTATCTTGCAACAAAGTTGGGCTCAAGTTGAATGATCAATTTCAATAATTTCGCTGGAACGGTCTTGGATACACGAAAAGATTGTTAAGGAAACCGTAGATAATAAGATACTTCAATATACAAATGAATGCAGTTACCATACTTGGTATGGTGGTACATGCTGAGGTCATGGATATCAGAAAAGAGCGACTGCAGAACAATCAGGCTCTTGGTAATCCCTGGTTCGACCATTTGGATTAAAACAAGTTTATTGGGAATGTATGGAGATAGTTCATAACGTATTTAAATTTTTCCTACTAGACTCATCAAGAATATCTTTCAAACATTGGTACTAAACGGAACTGGGGTTCAAGTGTCGAAGAACATCTATTGGTTGCATGCACTGGTATCGTTAAAGCTACAGTCATCCAAATAAACAGCTCAAACTTCTCAGGTTCGTCACATTTATCGCTAGCAACAAATTCTCTGGCAATCTCAAGGAAGTGGGAGCTGGTCAAACTAGTATCTCGCATCAACTCCCACTGCTTGGAGCAGCTCCAAGCTCGGCCAAGCCAGTTTCTCAAACTTTACTCGAAACGATCTTACTGAAGTATTAAAAGGCCTATCAGTTGTCTTTGCGCCGTCAGTTACAATTCAACGGAGATTTTTAACGCGTGTGCCAAAGATAGTGTGCATTTAATAGTAAAAAAACTTCAGCAATTCTTTTCGACGTTGATTCAGTGATTTTATAGTGCAAAATGATTTCCAAACTAGCCCTCATTGGATTTTTTACTATTTTGGCAATCAAAAGCTGCCGATCAGATGTCTCCCACTTGCCACTCGGTATGTAAAAGATATTTGTATCTCTTGCGTAGATTCTTTCAAGAAGATTTGGAGGAATTGTTATCAAAGATGCAACAAAACCGGTTGCACACAAATGAGAAGATTTCTAGACGAAATTCTTAAATGTGGAAAATGATCGCTCTAAGCTCTCATAAATTAGAATTGTATCTGTATATGTAGGTAGGTTTAGTTTAGCGACTTAAGAAATTAACATCTCATAACTACTACAAATTATTGGTAGCTTATGAGCAATTCATATTCAAGGTTAGCTATTGTAGTTGTTGTTTTTTTCTTCTTCTGATTTTTAAAGTTGTATTTATTTACTTCCCATGCACCAGGAAATTTGTGAATAAGTTTTTGTATCGCGAATCAAACAAAGTGTCTTGTACGCGGAAATTCCATGTCGGTTAAGAATGATACCATTATTGATTTTTTCTCGCCATTATTGAGCGGGTAAAATTAAATTAAACAGCTGAATTACATTTTTTTTGATTCTCTTGTAAAATTTAAATTACACATCTTACTGCCAATTAAAAATACGAAAGGATCTTAAATTTTACTAAATATAAAAGAATGTCAGATTTTTTTGGTTTTCAAGCACGGATGATTGGATATTATTTCATACTTGAGTGAATTTGTTGAAAATCTTTAATGTTGAAAGTTGTACTAATTTGTGCATATTTTTAAAAAATTCAATGCTCATTTAATCTGTTTTTGAATTATTCTTAAAATAGGAATAAAATAAGAATTGTATATTCCTAAAATTTAAGGTTTTTAGTGCACTTTGAATTATTTAGAACGGTAGATTTCTTTTAAGGAGCCAAAAATTAGACAACACGAGACGACAAAATTCTTCAAAATAAAGAAGCAATTGGTCTTGCATAAAATTTGATTTTTGTATTTCTAATGTAATCTGTTGCTCTGTTAATTTGCCAAATATTTATATCGTTTATAATGCAAATATCAGAACGTCCTCAATATGAAAAAAATTAGTTGCTTAAGCGTTGATCTTGAGTATGTTGTCCATCTATTGTCTATGTCTATTTTTCAATTGCGATAGATTTTACTGGCGGTAAATTCCGGTGAATGTTACGCGTTTTGCAATAACTGGAACCACAATACTAAAATTTAATGCATATGATCCGTGCTCATGGGCAACCGTGAATTTTCTTGAAAGAAAATAGAAAATTTCATTGATGTCTTACAATGGAGGATTTCTTCTTGACCGCGCCAATGAACCGGGCAATAACATCTTACCATTTTTTCCAGAGGTCAAGAGTGATTCGAGGCCAAGCTTCTGTAGTCAATGAACTATTGCGCCATAACGTAACAAGAATCTTTCATTAAGGTTTGTTTGCCTTTTTTCTATTTACTGGATGCACATGCGGACCAGCAGAAATTGTCTGTATCTTCGCATGTATTGCATGACCTTAAGGTCAACTTAAATGTGTTCGTATTTTCTGCATTACTTTTAAAGACAATTGTTTTCAATTTCGGCCAAAAAATCATTAAATTTTCTAAATCATCTTCATTATGCTCGATACATTAAGTACAACGTGTTTCTAATTTTTCTATTCAATTTAAATAGTAAGACTTCGCAAGGCGCTGTGGAAGTAGAGGTTTGTGCCAACGATAACCATTTCATTCGATCCGGATCACTTACGGCCCAGCTATTTTTTTCAGGTTTGGGAACAAGAAATAGTTGAAGGGTGCTAAATCTCGAGTAAATGGTGGATGAGGTAGCAGTTCATAGACCAATTAATCAATTTCTTGCCATGGTGATTGACAAAACTTCATTGACGACTAAGTGGGATATTCACATGTCGAATGTACTGTGCATTGTCTTGATGATACAACATCTTTTTCGTTGCTAAATGCTGTCATTTCTGCTTCGAAATTGTGACAAATCTGTCAAATAGCTGTGAATTATATTCGTCTCTGACTGACATCGGTTCAATCCCCGGAGAATGTGACCGTGAACATGTTAGTCTATAGATCTATCTTGGCCTCCTTCAATGCACGTTTACCTATTGCTTCGATTTGTGCTTGGTCTTTGGTATGCTGTGACGTTTATGGTTTCATCTATGGTACATATCGGCACTAAAATTAGTTTGAATTGCGACTGAACTCCCTTAAACACTCCTTTTAAATGACCACACGATTGTGTTTATGGTCGATTGTGAGAAAACGCTCTTTCATACTCATATATTTATACAAAATGTTATATACTTGTTCAGTTGAGAGAAGCAAATGAGCATCTTAAACTGGGCATTATCTAAAGTAGGATACTTACAGCTTAAGCCAGCTGACGCACTTAAATCCATTGAAACCATTGAATCCATTGAATCTATTGATCTTATTGATGACATCGATGATAGAGTAACGACTTATTTTAAATGACCTGACCATTCAGTGCCGGTGCCGGTGCCAGTTCTCTAAAACACTTTCCAATTAATAAATATAAATTAAGGATACAGTGTCCCTGTACTATTTATAAAGCTCCTTTGTGGTTTAGGTAATGATATATTTATGGGCAAAATCTAATGCTTAATACAATTTTTGTGGAAATTAACGGGGTAAGTTCCTTTCAATGACTGTCAAATATGAATCAAATGATGCAGATTGCTCAAAATATTACAGCAGTCCACCGAAATATGGTAGTTGACTGAAGCAGTATTGCTATCCAATTTACTGCACGGGCTAATCAAAAGGTCACGGGCTTATCCAAACCACACTCGTATCTTTATCTAACATAAGAAAAATCAATTGCTTGAAAAGAAAATTAACACAACATATTTAGTCGTCCTGGACTAAAGGACCTGTAAAAAAATTGTGAAGTACTGATGATGTGTTCTGAAACCTGTGATAGCTTTGTTTGGATCAAATCCTTGATTACCACTCGGAGCTAAATTTTTTTTCAAACCGTCATGTAGTTCATCTGTCGCGTGATCTGAAAAATTGTGTCCTGATCCAATTTATTATGGCTAGCCTGATATGCCAATTTATATGGTTATTAGAACATTTTTGTTTGTTCATGATTTCTTTAAAAGAAACAAACTCAGACGGTTCTTGATTGGCACGTACTAGAAGTTCCTCCCTAATTTTCCGATCTGAATGCAATAATAGAGCCGATTTGGGACCACTTCACCCTTTAAACTGATGTTTTTAAAAAGATGATAACACTGATTTCACAGAAAGGAATAATATAGATCCATGTTGCTGTATTGGTTTAAATCTATGCCACTAGGTTTTCACGTCATCATTAGAAAAACGTCTGAGGAAACATTGACATAAACTACAATGAAGTTTTATTTGGATCTACTCGAGGGTATTTCGATTATTTTAGGGAATTTTGAACGCTTACTTATTTGAAATTTTTTTTCATTTTCATTTTTTTGGAAAATTGTGTTGTTCATTTGAGCTGATTTTTTTGTACGCTGTAGGACTGACTATTGGGATTTTATGAAATACAAGGGTAGATTGAACAATTTTTGGACTTAGCAAAAAAACGCAGTTACTGAACAGGTTTTTCTTATAATTTTTTCACATGGCCCCATTCCAGGGGACTCATTTCCAAACAGGTCTCCAATTTTCTTGAGAATACGAGTTCAGGAACATCCTTATTTAACCTAAAGCGCCTACTTTCGAGCAAATTCGTTATATTCACAAACAAAAGGATATCCCACGGAGATGCTTACCTTTCTTCCCGTTTGAAAAATATCGATATTGATCACACCTTGCGAGTCTCAGAAAATGGTGGCCATTACTTTTTGGCAGAAATCATCGGCTTTGCCTACTTCGGAACAGAATCGTCTGGAAGCGGCTACAACTTCGACAGCTGCCTGGTCTTTGGTGTGAGAAGGGAGATCAATTTTTGCCCACAATTGAGAAACTTTTGATTTTTTCCACCATTAAAATATTTTTTAACATTAAAATTTGTCAGAGCTTAACTTCACCATCAATTGTATTGTCTTATTTGTACAAGGAATTGATTCCTACAAATATAAGAACGTATAAATCCAAATATTCAAATATCCGCATCCAAACTCCTCAACCATAATCACGTAATCGATTCATATGAAATTTTCTGAAAAATTTAAAAGTCTTCAAAACAATATAAGTGGAGGAACGGCGAATACGAAAGAAACCAAAGCCAGTAGCTTACCTAATACCAATGAAGAGAAAGGACGATTGAAAGTTATTTGAATTATTTTGATTTACTTATCTTAAGGATCTATTATCTGAGTCTTGATTTGAATACCCTATAAGAAGATTGAAAAGGACCAAGCTCTAGATGTATAAGTTAAAGAAATTACAGCTCAGTCCATGCATATTGAAGGCAAAAGTGGTCATTGTTCCTGGAGTCGAACTCCAACTGACAGCAGCATACACAACCACGTAAGCTTACAACGGAAAGGCCACAGTAAGCGCCACAGATCTGGAACCAAAAACTTGATCTTAGTAAATCCTATGAGACACCAATATGGGAAAACTGAGGAAAAGTAACCGGAAGTCATAAGGTTAATAAGTAAGGTTAAACTTAAGAAATAAGAATAGCTTGATTGTTCATTGCAGGCTTTCCAAGCAAGACTCAAGTATTAAGAATACGTAACTACACAGTTGTACTCTAGGATAAGATGAACTAGACTAATTCATAATTTGAATGATTCAGAAACCACGCAAAGAACATGATTATCAAATTCCAACTTTGGGAAGAAGAAAGGCTCTTGAAGAATGAACCCTTAAACGAAAGTGGGCATTTAGGTTATTTAGCAAAATTTGATCATATTTAGGCCCAGGAGATTGGATTCGCTCGAATTGCCAAGGTTAATCAAGTTTTATTGAAGACACTGGCTGCCTTGAAGATACTTTATTTCAAAACCTTATTGCAATTTAGAGACTTTAATACTATCTGTATCTAAAAGCCAAGAGAGAACAGTAAGATTGAAAAAAATATGAATGGATAGTAGGAAAACAAGCGAACCGAGAACAAATCCCTGAGGGACACCGAATTTCTGTTGAAATTATTCCCCGCATGATGTCTGAAAATCGCACGTTCATCCAATCTAAAGAAAAAACTATATAACAACGTCGATGCTTTGTTTTGTTAAATAAATATTTCAGAAAAGAGGAAGGATATGAAAGGATACTTTTAAATTTTTTAATTTCAATTCGTTCGTCAATATTTGTTTATTCTTGAACATTACGATGGTTTTTGCGTAACTGATAGTAGCTGGATGTAAGGAGGTATCCTTCTGCATTTGAATGCATTCAATTATTCGGATTAATCACAGCGATTGCTACCTATTTCTTAAGGTCAAACCTTACGGATACGTATTTTAAGTGGATAAATGTAGATTGTCATCTCTGCTCTATTTGAAAATTCCTCGCAATTGTCATTCTTATAGCAAGATTCCGGTTACACTAGCTCGGTGTAACCAGATATAACTGACGTGTTGAATATATCAATAAGACTTCTGCGAGTTAATGTGGTTGGTAAGTGACGCCGCATCATCATCAGTGCATGTGGGTTATAATGATTATATGACTTATTTATGTTATGTGAGCTCGATAGAGAGAATGTACAATAATTTGAAAACAGTTGGAGGCTATTGAAAGCCCCTATGGTGCTTCATGTGAAGCTTTGCTGCTATTTTCGATATCTAAATCATTTTAATATTCTTCTCACTTGCTAAACTGCTAAGTAAATTTCCATACTCATGGCACTTATGTCGTTAGTCTAGTTGCTCTCAACTCTGCAGACTGCATTATTCTGAACGAAGTAACTTCTTTTCTAGAGTGGAACGCAATTCATTAGCTATTTTATTATTCTGACCAGTTTACCTGTCTTATTAGCACTATTTTCTTTTTGCTAAACGATATCGATTTTCGAGCAAACATTATGGTCACTGGGCTAACCTGAATCGCCGCAGCCATATTGCAACTTTTACTTCAATTACTTCAATTACCTTTCATACGAGCTTGTCCTGTTATCAGCACGTGATATTCTTTTCTTTTCTTAGGTACATTGTCTCTTAAATTTATTCTAAGTGAGGTCCTTGAACTTACAATTGTTTCTTGATTTTGTTCCCAGATTTACATAAATTAAATATCCTTTATAATCTTCACCTGAGACTATTTATACCTGAACCTGAACGTGTATGATCAAGCCTTTCAAATCAAAAGCTTCTCTTAGGAATTTATTCCACTCTAAATTATTATCCTTATTCTTAAATTGTAATATCCAGATTGCAATGTCATCAACAATCGGATAATACGTGTGCTATTACGCAATTCAGGTTGCATGTTAATCTTTTAAAATTAATTTCTGCAAGAAGAAATTCCGGTTTGCTTACGAATTCATTTGAAATCCGTATGTATTTATTTATAGTCTACGATACAATCGAAACAAAGACAAAAAATATCAAGTATTATTTATGAAAATATATGGGTAATGTTGTCATTGTTATTCTATTGATTCTTTTTGAATTAGAAATGGCACGAACCATCTGATTAAATTTTATCATAATCATTATAATAAGCTTTGAGAAAATTTTCTTGGAACATTGATTAATTCAATGAAATTATTATTATAACATTTCATATACATATGATGTGTAATAAAAGGTCAGGGAATCTTTAGAAATTTAAACATACCAACGTGGAAATCCCCAAGAAACAGGAAATTATAGCCTTCAATGACAATAGAATATTTGACGCAAATATTTAAGTCTCTGACTCGCGATTTTCACGTGGAAAACTCATCAAAAAATTCCAAATGGATTGAATTAATAATTTAAATGTTTACATTTAATCTTAATAGGAAATGGTCACGGAACTGGTGCGAGCAACTCAAACGAGGACGTATAATTGTTTCAGTCGAAACTTTGATGCGTGTGCAAATTAATTGGTGCTTTGCCAAATAATTTGGTAATTGGAGTTTGAATTGCATTCAAGTGCCAATGGTCTTAATATGAATAAAAAAAAATGAAAAATTGATTAAAGCCTGATTAACTGCTTAGAATGCATTCCCAGTGTAAATTGATTACTAAGTTTCGCAAATGAATAGTTCTGGTCCCTCGAATTCCGCGTACCGATTTTCAAATAGTTCGTAAAAAGGCTATCGAAAAAGGTCTTATATCTAAGAATTAGACCTTATTATTGATAAAGGGTGCCTTAACAAGTGGAGTAAACTTAATATAAAATGAAAGTGTCAATTCTTTTGATGTTTATTAATTTGGTAGAATCATGAACTCGAAACATGGATATTTTGCATGGAATACACTATTTATGAGCCAGTCGCTTTAATCTATTTTAATCCATCTTCAATATATTTGATTATAATTTCGAAAAATTGAGCCTTCATTTTATCTTTGGCACCTTTAGTTGCTCTGGCAAGTTTAATCACTTTGAGAGTTGGAACGGTATGCTGTATGCTTAACGTAGAATTTGTTTTTAACATAAATCCCCATATGGTTTATCTAACCACCATCATTTATCTAACCACCATCTAAACGGGGCACGTATGCATTTTTTTAAAAAAGAAGAGAATGGCTCCGTCAAGTAAAAGGGACCTGGATAGAATCCAACCGATAGTGGACACAACGATTCCATACCAGATCAGTACACCGACCAGAGAAGTGTGGGAAACGGTGCAGGATTTCACATCTGCAAGTGAAATTATGATCTACTCCGATAATTCCAAAACGGTTGAGGAAAGTGGCGCTGGAATCTTTTTTCCAGATCACCCGCAACTCAACCGAAGTTATAAACTAGAGAGCCACACCACAGTTTTCCAGTCGGAAGTGTTTGCAATAAAAGCGGCTATAGAAGCGGCAACAAACAACCTTAATGGAAGAAAACAAATACTCTCGGACAGTTAGTCGGCACTTCAGGCGCATTACCTCCAACCGCGTAGTTTCACAACTGGTTCAGGGTTGTAGGCAGGCAGTCAACCAGTCAGCAACAACCCGAGTAAATGTAAATCTGACATGGGTCCCTGGTCACAGTGGTGTAGAGGGAAACAAAAGAGCGGATGAGCTAGCGAGAGCTGCATCAGCAGACCAAAATGCCACTAGAATAGACACAATTAAAGTGCCACTAGCAACGGTTAGAAGGAAAATAGACGAAATCCTCTGTAAAGAGACAGATATGGCTTGGCATTATAGGAACGACTGCAGGATAAGCCGAGCTCTTTGGCCTCACCCTAATAAAACGAGGACAAAACAACTCCTGGGGAAAAACAAAAATGGCGTTAGAACATTGGTGGCAGTATTGACGGGCCAAACGAATAGGAATCCAAACGGATGACACCTGCCGAGCTTGCGGCGAGGAGGAAGAAAGTACAGAACACTTTCTCATAGATCGCCTGAGTCTGGCCAAAAAACGCCTTATTTGGCTGAGGTGTACTGAATTGGAATTGGAAGACTTGGTGACCACAGAACTGGGGAACTTCTTGGCTTCTGTAGGACGACAGGATGCACCATCTGTAAACAATAGTACCACACATGGGGAGCTAAAGGACCCCGTACAAATGATAATAATAACATAAATCCAAATCCAAAAATTCCCATTGTGTTGGTCTTTAAATTCTTCCTGCTTTCGACGTAGCCTAATCACCAAAGAGTTCTAATACTCTGGATGCGCATCTGAAAGAAAGAGATAGAGCATGCAATACGAGATTTATAGATGTATTAGTAGTTATTTTTGTTTTCATTCGTGTGTTCAGTATGTTCTTCTTAATAAAAAGAAGAAAATGAGAATAAGGTGAGAAAATAATAATACAAATAAAATTCTAGTATTTGTGACTGAATCCCGTTCTGTTCTTTTTTGATGTGTTAGCGCCGTCGGAGTGGTTCAGGGTGGTCAGCAGTTTAGCTCTATTTTTTATCAACAACTTTTTTTTTATCAAATTGTTGATTTGCTTAGTGCAATAGTATCTTTTGAATTAATGGCGAGTTATTGGAGCACTAAATATGCCATCTTTTGTTTATTGTCGGGGTAGCCGTCAGGGAATCTGAATGTGAGTTTTTTTTTCAAAAATTTTCGTACTATGTCTGCGCTTGTTCACCGGTTGCAGTTTTTGCATGAACTGAGTCTTATACATATGCATAAACAAATTATTGTTAACATTCTTAGCTGTGTGAACGTAGAGTAGTAAGTTTTGACTACACTACCGAATTGAGGTGATTTCTCATTCATCAATTCATTTCAATTTCATGGCATTTTTCGTCTTCATCCAGGACAATATCGTTTTTATGTTATCACATTTTGCATAGAGTCAATCTTTCATTCAATTACACATGTACGTTTCAGATGCAACATATCCTTACCACGTTTTGTAAATGCAGTTGATTTCGAAATAAGTTTCATCAGATCCTATTTGCTTTTCTTCTTTGCATTCAATGATTCGTCTTTGCATCCATATATCTCTAGGATAGATACGCTAAACATTCCTAATTCATTCATATTTTAATCTTCATTTGTCTAGTTTTGAACTGTATTTGTTCCTTATTTCTGGCATTGAGTAAGGATATTTTAACGTAAAAACTTGAGTGACATTAATCCGACGCATCAAGGTTCTAGTTGTTCCGCTTTTGCAGCAACTTGTCTCATATACAGTACTATGTAAGACAACCGGCCAGTCATAGAGTTGCATCCTTTTCAAATTTATTAAATTTGTGAAATCTGAACTTCAGAGGATTTTGATTTCATTTATTTTTGGAATAGTATGGCTCAATTGGAGAACAATGATAACCCTAAAAAATATAATTCTATGGGGAACTTTCTGATGTTTGAAGAAATGTACAAAATTCTATTGAAATTGACAGAGAAAGGTTTTTTTTACACTTTTTCATTATCATAAAATCTTTTACATTCCATATTTTTACAAAAAAACGAAAAAACATTTGTGGAAGAGAGAGAGAGAGAGAGAGAGAGAGGGAGAGGGAGAGGGAGAGGGACTTGTCTACGACTTACAATCAATTTGTGCCTCCTTTAGCCATTATTACTTTTTTGAAGCGTTTCAGCGTTCACGATATAAGTAAACATTTTTTAAAAGTTGCATGGGAAATCCTTTTGCATAAGTTTTCAATATTAGTAACTTTTTTTGGCAATCTAGCTTTTAATTATTATTTTTAATAGCTTTCATTTCAGAATATACTCAGCCTGAGTCAACAGATAAATCGTTTCCTATTACTCATGTGGTTCTATTATATTCAAAATCGATTTTTAAAATTAAAAGAACGTATTTTATCTCTTTGCCCAGGTCTGAATTATCACCCAGAGGTTATTAATTCAGCTTAAATAGGAGCTGTTCTCAGGGCAAAAAAATTGCCAGATGTCACTTTCCTGTAAAAACCTATTATCTGCCAAGAAAATAATTAAGGGTTGAAGATTGGAGTTATAAATTCTTAACTCAAATATTTAAATAGATAAACATGATACTGACTATGTGAAAACTATGAATGGGTTAGAGAATCATACTGAAACAACAAATCCGTACTATGCTCATATTGCTCTTTGCTACAAGAATTAAATGATTATTTAAAATTCAAATAAAGCCTTATTCATTTAACCTTCGATCGATTGGAGCCATTCCTTTCGTTTAAGGACACGAAAAAAGCCCTAAATTCAGCTCGCTAATTTTCGTAACCTGGGAAAAGTGAAATTGTTACTTTACCTTCCTTTCGCTTAACCTAATTAATTCTTTGTAAGCAACACATATTGAACTGGGAGTGATCAGACACTAAAGGACATTTATTAGTGGGATCATGTTCAATTTTCTAAATGCAAGACCGACATGAAAAGTTGCAATTGCAATGCAATTTTCTATTACAAAAAAAGATTGTTTGTTAGGCATCTTCCAATAAATCTGACATTTTTAGTCCTTTCCAAACGATGAATACTGCAGTTTCGACAACAAGACGAGTTCCTCTGTGGTCTTTTTGTGGTTTTGGGACCGTACATGCTGCACTATAAACACAGTTTTCTTACATTTTTCTGATAAACAAAATATCCGTAGAAGCGATTTGGCAGGTGTTCTGACTCAACACTGAGCTATCCTATTATACAGAATATCTATGAAACAGACATTCTCCTCTACACAGATTTTTGAATACAGGTACACGTTATTAGATTATAATTCATTCAGACGCACACTGCCCACCTACATTCTGTTCGGTCTCTAACACACCTCTTCCCTACATTGCCCGTTATTTTTTCGCTTGGCCACCTACCGATAGCCACTGCAACGATCATTCATAACGCAAGTGCATATAGCACTGATACTCTCGACCGACGTCTTCCAGACAGAGATAGAAATAAAAAGTGGATTTAGATTTAAATCCGCCTGTTCCTTTTTTATTTGTTTAATGGGTAACATTTTTCAACCCTAATAAGGCTCCACTTATATTTGCTCAATACCGTTATCTCCGTTGTTTTTCAAAAGTGTCAGAGGTGCATATATTTACGCGATGATTCAGTGACAAGAAAGAATGGAACCTTGAATTCGATAAGTTTATATACGAATGAATCCAAGACACGAGTTGGCCCGGGCTTCTGAATGTTTTGTCTAGGCTCTGAATGCTTTCAACCGATAAGAAGTTTGCCAAGTATCTCAGTATCTATGTAAGAGAAGTATTTAAGAAGCATTTAAGTAACGAAATATGTCAGTATCCAAGTATCTATGCAACTGGGTTAATGATATGACGCAGTAGTAGTAAAATATATAAGACCAGTTTTATAACAACTTTATCTGGCAATCATGCACCCTTAAAATTCTCCATAACTCCGGTTGTCACATTGAGAATGATTAAAAGTTGTTGTCGCTCAACGAAAAAGTTGAGTTTTCGCTATAGGATTATCGTATACTGTATATCGGGGCATGCAGGCACTGAAGGTAATGATCAGGCTGACCCTATATGAATCGGTTCTGGACTTTTGAGTCCAACTAGACTTTGGTACATTTGCAGAAGTGTAAAGGAAATTGAGTAAAGAAATCGTAATAGGGAGTAGAGAAAACGTTCAAGGCTTTGTTAAGTACAAGGTTGGCACTTGGATCAGTAAGTTCCTGAGAAAACCAAACTCATGGGATTTCAAGAAAATAAGGTTGAAACAGTGCCCTTATTTAAATATCCTGTCCAAATGATTCCCTAAATTTTCCAAAAAAAGCCTATAGCCTTCTCCGCAAGACTGAAGACATTGATTTTTTTAATGAGAAAATTATCTTCTAAACTATGGACAGTTGGCCAGTTATTAGGATTCGCGTTTTAAGTAATCGATTTAAATTTGATCCACAGCTCAATTAGACAAAATATTTTCCTGACCTGACTGGTAGTTTTCAAGATTGACTCTTGACTCTTCTCAATGGCAGGATGCTATGGGACTTAAAAATGGAAGAAAACTTCGAGATTTATTGGTTCTTTTTTAGCAATCTTAATGTGGCCCTATTCAACAAAGCCCTTCCATGTACTCTCTATGGTAAATTTCATCAGGATCCACAAATTTCTGTCGTTATTCACGGTGAGGCACGTGAATAGATGATCTTCGCTTCTTTTTTTTTATCGAGAATTTTTCCCAACTCAAAATCTCTTTTCCTCTGAATGAAATTTGGAATATGGAGGAAAATAATCATAAAACCAAAAAATGAAGAAAATTCTTTATACTAAATCGGTATATACATATTTAGTACACATTTTTAGACAACTATCTCAAATAGACATGCCTCTCACTTGATGTTTGTCAATTTTTGCGATGTCACTAGTTATGTTTTTATTGAAATTAATTAGTTTTATTGAAATTAAAAAAGTTCCCAAAATTATCTTTTTATATAATTTTTAAAAATTTGAATGAGCTGAATTCTGGTTTTCTAGTGTTCAGATGCGATATTGTAAATAACTGATTATCATTTTAACGAATCTCTTTATGTCAAACCTAGAATATCTAAGTTTTTATTTTTTTTTTGCTCATAGATTGAAGTAGGAATCAAAGCAAATACCATTCCAGTTTATAACTTATATACGATAGGCTGGAGTGGCTCCTAATTTACAGTGCTATTTTTTCCAATGACATACGTTTGGCTTTACTTCTTTCTTATACCCTTCCTTGTTTTTCGTCTACTGGGTCTTACTTAAACTCTTCTTTTCTCGTGCTTTTTCTTTGGCTAAATCATTCATTTTAAGAGTGTTTTCATATGACCGATTTTCATATGATACCGATTTTCTAATTCTTTAGTAAAAATTTTTCGACAACCCTCCTGTCACTTTTGGTATGGGCTTACCAGCTTACGTATTAAACAGGCTTGACGTAGTTTTTAGGAGAGTGGTATCCTGTTGGTTTCAAATATTGTAGGAATCCTGGTTAAGGTTGGTTCACCTGAATTTTTTCGATATTTTCAGAATATTTATTAACTGCTTTTGAATATCAGTCATAATCCTTACGTGTTCCTTAACTTCTGGAAACTGCTGTTTTTCGTTTTGACAGTTTTGACAAGTTTAAGTGTCGCGCTTTCTATGATCAGTTACGATAAATGCATTAGAATTTTCTCCATTTCTCAAACCTTTTAATGATGTTAGATTTGCTGGATCTTGCCAGCTTTTCTACGAAGTCAACAAAAGCTGGACTTTAGCTGAGTTAAACCACTTCACTTGTTGACAAATTTTGACGTTCAATGAATGTAATGAATATAATGAAAAATGCACTTACGGAACATGATTTTTTTTGGGAATCGGTGCCATTAAGAAATGCTTAAGAAGTGCTTTCTTTGGCTGACATGTAGAGAAGCTCTAGGGCAAAGCGCAATTCATGGCACTGGACACTAAGAAAGTATTAAATACAAGGGTACTTGATGGCACCAATATTATGGAGATAGAGTGGAAATTTGATTACCCGGGATGGTCGATTTTCGAAAAGTAAAAATTTTCGAATGCAATTTTCTCCTCTCAGGAGTTGGGATTCAGCGAAAATAAATGGTTTTTTTTCGAAAAAGCTTAACCAAAAAGTGTCCTATCGTCGAACTGTTTCCCGTCGAATGGTAACGGAATGAATATAATCAAAAGTATAATATTGAATTTTCAAGAACAATGACTTGTTGCCGAATCACGGAACTTAGATACCTTTACTAATCCGATTTTCAAGTTTCAATATTTTGTTCAAATTCCAATTTTAAGCTCTAATCTCGTTGGGTCTACAACACGAATGAAAATGGTTTATTCTTGAGACGTTGTTTAGTGATCATTGACGGTATTGTGTCATTGCACTTACTAGGTTTCTCTTACTGAAGTTTTTCTACTATTCTCTACTAAGACACTCTACTGTTTCAACAAGGTTTTTGACACTAACAAAGTGTTGATGCTTGCTTCGTTGCAATTCCATATATTTGATGGTAGTGTGTGGTGTTTATATAAAGTATGTCCTAGCATGACAAACAAATTGACAATAAGTATGACAGCTTAAAGAAAATGTCCGGCTTGCCATGGTTGAATTGCCTGTGGATAATGATGGATGCCTATCAATCATACCTATCCTTTTCTTTGGTCAATGATTCTATGTACAAATTCATTAGGATGTTACATTATTCAGCTGAAATTTTAGGTATATTAGGCAGGTATATTAAGAACTCCTTCCGGCAGGAGGTCAAAATAAATTGACGCATATTTCAAGAAAATTTAAATAATCGTTTTGTCGTGCTCTAGATTGAAAAACTGTTTCGATTATTAGTCCTTAGTCTGCGATAAACCGCAAACACAAGTCATATATCTAGTTTCCGAGGTATCCTTTTCAGTTCTTGCGCATTTTTGGCAGCAGTATCAGTTGCTTGAATTCCCCCAATGTCCTGTGTTGAAGAAATGATTCACCCGATATCTTAGATTGTTTAGTTTTTATTTTAAGTTGGTATTTTCTCATCGTTAAGGAATTTTTGACACATTTAAAGAAGATGAGTTATCATGGAGTATGAGTTAGCGAAACTGTTGACCTCAATTTCCATTTTCGCAGATATCTCAAATTCTAATGAAATTCACTACAAAGGACTATCGATGGTGTTTAATAGGCTATGTTGTTATTCTAAGTGTTCAATCTTTGTCAAATTTGATTATCTATGAAGATGATTCTAATAAGCCTTTTTATTCACGTGATATTGGAACATGTTCAAGCGATTACCACTCTTGTCACTGTCATAGCCTTGGCAGGAACACCAGCGTTTGGTATGCTGTCGTTTGACGTACTTTGGGCTTACATTAATACTTACTTTTCTTTCTGAAACTTTTAGTATGGGAACAATGTATCATGTATAATGTACTTTGAACTCTACAAGGGTATTTCCTGAAAATTGAACATCTCAAGTGCAATACGCTTGCAATCAAATTATGAGACGAAATCTCTCACATGACCATCAATGTTGAATCGAATGCAGTCAATGTTTTGTTTGCTACGCAAAGTCATACCTCATCACTTTCACTTACTTATGTCACGCTTGAACAGTCCAAGGTATTCCAAAGACATATTCATTTCCATACGTTCAAACACATACTATGTTTACACACTAGTAGTAAATATTTTTGCAGACCATACAACTTGAGTTCTACCATACTATCATCGGTTATTTTTAAAGTTTGCAGTTTGCTAAAGCCAGTCATCTGTGCTGATTCTATGAATTATTGGTAGTCTGGCAGTTTTAAGTGGGTGACTGACTGTTTATGGGCATCCTCCGGGTCACACCTTATAAAAAAAAATTCCACGAGGATATTTAAATTTAAATAGTCTTAATTTAAATCGCAGTAATCTGTTCTTTATTTTGTCACCGCTTTACATCGAATTGTGGGGAAAAGTGTTAAATTTGTTATTCAAACTAATGGCGTTTCCAATGGCCTGTGTGATGAGTTTTGAGAAAATTATGATATTCACAGATGATTCATTATGATTAAGATAAAAACGAAAAGGTGATTATCTAAATTGCATTGAATGAATTTATTGTAAAATTAATTTGTTTTCGAGGTCGGTTTTTTATTTTGAGGTCATATTCTGTTTATATTTCTTTTCATTATTTTATATTTTTTATAAATCTTTTATATCTCAATATTTTAATTATGTTTCTTTAATATTTATTTCCTTTTTCAAACTCTATTTTACTTAAGCATGCGGTTGCTTACTTATTATTAAGGTTATTCTTATTCTTAAACTTATTCTTTATCTCGTTGTTAAGATTATTGTTGCCAACTTTCAACGAGAATCGAACAGTAGGAAGTTTTCATTTCTATATAGATTTTTTCTTAATTATACGGATGCCCTTTTGTTTTACATCCTCTTGTTTAACGTTCAAACATTTTGAAAATTGTGTTCTGCCAGTATGTCTCAGGTTTTTCACTGAAGACTCTTCATGTTTACTAACCTTAACACAATGTTTAAAGTTATTTGTAGTAATTGAAAAAAGTAAAAAATTAGGACCTAAGGTCTGTAGTGACTGTAGAATTGAGGTAGAATACCGTGTTAGAAATGAGGACACCATGTTTTCAGAAAAAAAAATGTTTTTTTTATTTTTCAACATAGTCCCCTTTTAGAAAGAAACAGTTCTTCCAACGTTCCTGTCATTTTGAACTCCTCGAAAAAATAGGATTTGTCGAACTCTTCAAAACACGCTTCTGTCTCGGTGTTGACTTTCTCGTTTGAACTCAATTTTTTTCCCGCGAGCCATTTCTTCATGTTAGGGAACAAGAAAAAGTCAAAGGGTGCCAGATCAGGTAAATATGGGGGTGCGGCAGCAATTCGTAACGCAATTCATACAGTCTGATGGCGAAAACTCCTGATAAATTTGCTGGTGCGTTATCATGAGGAAACAGCACCTTCTTTTTCGCCAAATGCGGCCGTGTTACCTACAATTTTTTGACTGGAGCATTGTCCAGTGATCGTTTTCTAAAAATTACATGATGATGACGCGGTTCGCATCCTAAAAAATCGTCGCCATGACCCTTCCAGCCGATGGGATATTCTTCGCCTTCTTTGGAGCAGATTCACCGGGAGAGATCCATTGTTTTGATTGTAGCTTCGTTTCTGGTGTGTAATGATAAATCCAGGTTTCATCAATGGAGACAATTTGACGCAAAAAAACTTCGAATCTCAGTTGAATTGCTCCAAAGTTAACACCTGCATCCGCTTGTCCACAGTGCGCAATCGCAGCACCTATCGGGTAGACAATTTTTGTGATCACCAATTTATCATGTAAAATATTTATTGCCATTCCGGTCGACACACATACGGCCTCTGCTATTTCGCGCACTTTTGTTCGTCGATCAGCGAGCATCATGTCGTAGACTTTTTGAATGATTTCCTCGGTAACTATGTATGTAAGGCATTCTGGTCGCTCCTCATCAAAAAAGGATATTCACGCACATTTTAATTGGTTGAACCAATAGCTAACTGTGACGATAAATGGCGAAGTCTTTCATAAACATTAACCAATTTTGCTTTTATCTCCTCCCATTTTAACATCCAAAAACAAAAGCAGATTACCCAACGATACTGTTCTTTTTTGTCTCTTGACAAAAATCACGAAACACGTCCTAGTCAAATGGCTGCCAAATCCAAAGTAACCTATCAATCAGTTTGAAATTTATTGAAACGCGTCCACAAACGCGTTTCGGTGGTGCGCAATCATCGGTGTGATGTTTCGTTCGGAACGGACCGGTGTGATGTTCCGTATTCATGTTTGCAAAGGTCTGTTTAAATCTCTTATTGGCAAAGTAAGATGTCTTTCTCGAAATCATTCTATTAAGGGACATTATAAGAAGGTGTACCCGCTGATACTACCTGTTAACCATATTCAAGTTGCGACGGTATATCCTTGAAAGGAATTTCCTGAGGGTGCTACGTCTGCGATGGAGCTTCAGGATTTTTCAATTTCTGGAGGAATTTTTTACGGATATCTTTGAGATGACCGTACCAAAGGTTGAATTACGATCGTTACCGTTACGATCTCGGTGGTCGAGAGATTTTTCGATCTGTTGATCGAGATATCCTCAAGCCTTCCACTCATGTCAGCATTAAAAGCTTCACAATCGATACGCTTGTATAGGATTAAGAGCTGCGGGTCTGCTACCTCCAGCTTCACACACTTTCTAACATTTAAAGCGAGTTCTTACAAAAGATGGTCAGACTCAGCGTCAAGAATTCTACATTCAAAATTTCTCCAGCTGTGAGAGATATTTACCAAGTTATCAGATACAATGAAGAATTTGGTCATTGACGAGCTTTTCCGAGAATGGTAATGCGCATATTTTCTCACCTTTGCATCTACGTTCGTATGATTTTACTTACAAATACTAATGCAGCTGGGAAGTCGAAGTTGAATACTCTTCGACTGAGAATTTATTCGTAGTTTTCAAGCTTGTTAGTGGCTAGGCAATGCTATGGTAGTTCCATAGATATAGAAGGGGTGCAGAATGAAAATTGAATTTCTGTGGAAAGTGCATAGCGATCGTATGTAAAGATCATAGAAGATCGTACGTTGAGGTGGTGCGGATATGCGTCGCGTGGAAAGATCACCGCAGAAAGATCACCCGAATCTCATCCATGTAAGCTTTGGGGTTGTTTGAGGGAAAGGAAATTTATGTAGGAGTCGTAAGATTTTCTTGTGATTAAATTGAAATTTGAATATGTTATGAATTTTTAATGCGATGTGTGAGTATTAATATCAGTTTGTTGGACTGCCATTTATCAGTACAACTGTGTTAGAGTTGAATGGGAGTTGCGTCTGATCGTGGGTTGCCAGCTAACAGTGTAGGACCACTTCAATATATTAGGTTGTAAGTTGGCATTAGCTTTCAAAAGAATTATCCAATATTCGTAATGTCTTTGCTTACTACGATCCACGTCACATGCTCTCTACTATATTGAAAACAGGTATTTGATATCATAGAAGTTGTTCTGATCTACAATGTCCTTAGTGATGTTTTACCGTTTTTCAAGAAAATTCAATGTAGTCTTTTGGAGCATTAAAATTCAGTGTATAGTCTAGACTCCTCTTTTATCAAAGTGTAAACTCCTTTGAGCTATAATATGACAAAGTTTGACCATTGCTCACTGGTTTAGCATCTGCATAGACAATCTACGAAGTAATTTGTATCCAATAATAACTAGTCTTCGATTTTACTGATGATTATCAACATGCATATTTTATGGTGGTACGTAATCGAAATTTTTAAAAACCTGTCTGCATTTATTGTCGTTTATTATATCGCTTGCATTGAACAAGTTCAATGCCATATTGGAAACCAAGATCATTTACTCTTATCGTTTGACTTCTCAAGAAAATTTAATGAATATTAAATGATCATACTAATATATAAATAGCTTCGTTCAAATATGGTCGGCGGTCCTGAATACGCACTATAGACTTATTTCAAGGGACTTGAAAGACTTGTTGCGCAGTACTTGAAGTTCACATCGATTATTTGTAATGGAGATGATCTCACCTGACCTTTAAGGTGTGTAGATACATGTATCTACACACACATAATATTTATATTATTCAAAATAATGTGCGATGCATTTGTCTTCAATTTTAATATATGTATGTGCTAAATTTAAATTGAATGTTCGTGGAATCAAAATTTATTGGGTAAATATATTGGACAGTCATTTGCCATTTTTAAATCTAATCTTGAATCATTCTGATTTAAGTATTCTCAGTCTGACTCAATATTTGATCTAAATATTCCATGTGTGATTTTACTTAATATGTGTGTACTTTGTCACCTTCGTTCTGAGTCACAAATCAAAAGCGATTTTTTCTCGAAAATTCATCCTCCCAATTTCAGCCAAGTTTTCTACATATCGGCACAATGACGTACATTTAACCAAAATCCTAGCATTGTAAGTCTTACAAAATTTATAAATTTTTAATGAAAGAATATCTTTGCAATCACTACAAAAAAAGAACATCACTATTTAAAATCGGGATATCATATGCAACTGCAATAATTTTTCGTGGATGAATAACCTCAGATGCATGCAAAATGACGAATCAACAAAAAGGAAAGGGTTAAAATTTGAACAATAACAAGGAAATAAAATGGAATAAATTCGATCCGGCTGATATTTATCATGATTAACGTAATAAATGCGAATACAGCTTAAAGTCGATGCGATATCGTATTATCGTTGGTGTTAATATTGAACTTGAAAAATATTTACATACTTAAATAGTATTTTATTGAAGAAAATGCTCGATGTTGTGAAGGCCATTCATTACACGGGCCGGATTTCGTTTTTTTTATTCATGTGGGTATAAAAGTAAAACCTGAAGAGGTTAACAGTTTTTCAAGCAACTTTATATATCGCTTTTTAAATACTTTCCTGGATCTCTTCAATTGGCTGACATATATGGTTCTACACATATGTTCTATATATTATGAAGCATGAAATTTTTCAAACGAACAAGACTTATTTTTTAAAAAATTTATTTTCCTGAACACAAATTAGATTTTAATGGACTCGTTCTAAAATTTTGACTTTATGCTAAATTATTCATAAAAATTTGAGATAACTGTATAATCTTTACAAACATATTTAAAATTATTATTGAAGTTAAAAAGAAGGAGTTCACAACTATTTAGCGATACGCTTCGAAGGTTTGCGAATAAGATACAACTAACACTTTTTTTCAGTCTTTGCACCGAAAGATCTGGCTTTATTATCGATGCAATTAGAATATGTCCCGTCAGTCATGATTTATCGTACAAATATGTAGTTGTTCGATAAATGTTTATTGAAAGTAGCTTTTTCATCAGCTAGTCCGCAGCCATTTTTTGTGCTTATAATGGTTGAGATAACATTCAGGCAAATAGCAATACCAGCAATAAATAATGAAACTCAACAATAAGTATGAGGAAAGTCACATTAATAGTTTCATTTTTGAGGAAGGCCAACCCACATTTCCGAGACTATGAGAAGAGACTTCTTATATCTGAAGCTAAACCAGGAACTTCTACTATTACATCTCAATAGAGAAACTGCATTTCTTAAGATATTGTTTATTTCCATGGAAAATGATGGCAATACTTACAGTGATACCACACAAAAATATATCTTATGATCAAAAAAGAATGGGAATTTAGAATTTCGAATTGGCGCGCTTATCCAATCGGTAAATTTCTCAATTTTCTCAACGTTCGCCATACTTTTATTGGTTTTGTGTCAAATTCCGACGCATATCGTACGATTAGTATTCAATTGGCATCTATACGAAGAAGTTGAAAAATTGTTGTGTAGCGATTTTTATAATGGATAAAAAATAAGAATAACGCGCGTGCCTAAAATTTGATGTTAAAAATTAAATTTCGTGTACCGATTCGTTGAAAATGTTACAAAAAGCGTATTGTGAAGTGTGTATGTTGAAAACACGAGCATACGAATGGTTTAAAATGTTAAAAGGTTAAAAAATCCCTCGACAGCCATCAACGTCTATTAACGAAGCGAAGCAAATCGTGTTGGAAAAGCGTTGTGTATCGATTAGAATGATTGCTGTGTTGTTGAGCATCTCATCTAGATCAGCCGAATACATATTAACTGATATTTAGAGCATGAAACGCGTTGCTTCTCGGCTGGTGCTAAAGCAGCTGAATTTCATTCAAAAACAGCGTCGTATTGATTTGACTGAAGAGATAAAGAGACTGAAGAGATTTCCAACGCAGACAGCGACCCAAAATTCATCCAACACATCAATACTGGAGACGAAACAAAGTTTTATGAATTTGATATGCCGCCCGAACAAAAATCGTCCGAGTGGTATTTCGAAAATGAGCCAAAACCGAAGAGAGAGCACCAAAGTTGGTCGAAAATCAAAGTTTTACTGACAGTTCTTCGATATTCGTGGTGTGATGCACTACAAATCCCGTCCGGGGGACCAAACGGTCATTCATTATTGACCTCCTTTATTATTTGTTTAGGCGTTATGCATCATTTGCGCGAAGCCATTCGTAATAAAAAGTCCCGTTTTGTGGAAGAACAATGCATGTATTTGACACCGTGATAATGCGCCATCTCATACGGCCTTGATTATTTCGGAATTTTCGACCAATGTCATCAGCCAAGCAGCGTACAGTCGTCATGGCCATGTGTGATTTTTTTTTCTATATCCCAAACTCAAATTGCCATTGCAAGGAACGCGTTGTGAGACCATAAAGGCCATTAAAGATAATTGATAAAACGTGTTTGGAAAATTGGATCAAACGATGGTATGCATGTATTGTCGCATCAGGAGAGTATTTTGAAAAGGATAATAAAGAAATTTATTGAAAATTTTATTTTCCGCTTTTTTAAATTACCGTTTTGTTTTTTTTTTGTGATCGTAAGGTACACTGTCCAGCATTGCCTGCTTTTTTCGAACAAAATCAATTTATCATACTACCAATGCTGATTAAAATATGATTCCGTTGCTTTGCTGTTCTAAGATTGACGAAGAATTTAGGAAGAAACGATACTCTATAAGATGTTTATCAAAACCACTCCTTGGATGATGGATTGGTTTTGAAGGTCTTCCTTGATTTGAGACTGTCATCCTTTTGCTTGGTAAATAAGTTATATATGCTAAATGCGTAACAAATTATTTAAATACAATTATTACTGGTTACTTATTTATTGCCGAAATATCCAAATATTTTCGTTGAAACCTTATTCTCAACAAAGTAGAGACAGGTTTTAACTTTTTATTACAGGAATCGTGGAAGCTTTGCCCTACATAACTTAAACCACACATAGCTTCAGAAACGTCTAAAATAGCACTTGGTCTGATTTTGTTAATAAACTTTATCTTCTGGCTTTGAATAGGGACAGACTTTACGTTTGCTTCCCATCAATACAAGGACTCTGGACATACCCACTTAACATCCTCTCTAATTACATGAGAACCCAGTTGATAAATATTTCAGGAGATGTTGTCCATTCTCTCTGGGGTCATGTAGGTATAAGATAAAATACATAGTCATGTTATGTGCCCCAGTAAAAGTAGCTTTGTACTGCCAATGGATTGACGAAAACCGAGTTAACGGAAAACTTTAAATCCAAACCTGTCCATTTTCGGCCAATACCATCCATACGAATTAAGTCCCGCCCACTCCATACAAGTTTGACAGAACCATCATTTCAGATGATTCGCTGCAGCCGAATGAACACTGGTTAAATGCAATTTCCAACTTATTCCAGTCTACCAATCCATTGAAGTATGATTAAGTAATTAATGACGTATTCAATGTCATGAGCATACTTAAATGTGAGGCGGTAATGCTGAATATAATGCGTTTGGCATATTTTTTAAAACAGTTAACCACCTAAAGTGTATAATGTTAAACGACTTCAGGATGGGCAGGCTAGTAAGCTCATACGACGTCATTTTGTTCGCTGTTACGTTTAGAAAAACAGCAAGGATATGCCGTAAAAGTCAAACATATAAACACAGAATGCCTGGAATGTTACAAAGGCTATTAATTGTCTTGTTACATTGATCTTCATTATCGGCTCTATGGGGAAAGACTGTTTGTTTATTATTTGTTTTTATTTTTTATCTATGTAATAAATGCTTAATGAATGAATAAGCGTATAAAAATAGATAAAAAAAAACATTAATGCTTTTGGAAACCATTCACAAATCACCACGATTTTTAACTATTTTTATTCTGATGCAAACAGTATATCCTTTCCGCCTCTATAAGAAAAATCGGATTTTGACAGATGCATCCATTTTAAAAATACTCTTGAAACCACTTATAAATTTGTTTATATGGGACACCTGGACTGTGTAT
This sequence comes from Stratiomys singularior, assembly GCA_954870665.1. Taxonomy (NCBI): domain Eukaryota; kingdom Metazoa; phylum Arthropoda; class Insecta; order Diptera; family Stratiomyidae; genus Stratiomys; species Stratiomys singularior. The sequence goes on along the minus strand of OX940881.1, from coordinate 21,169,940 downwards.
GGTCGGTAAAAAAAATTGTGTCATGTATTATACGTAATGCATTGGACAGGGAACTTTTTAAGGTAAAAGAAGCAAAATTAGCGTAAAATTAAGGATAATTCATGCCCTAGTGCGAAATGTCGTAAGGAGAATCGGTGGTTTAGTGACAGAAGACGGGCAAAGAAAAATGATACGTTTTATTAAGAGTCAGATGGCTCTTTCCAACTAAAGATAACTAAACTGCGAAGAGCAGTCCACGTTGCCCTTAAAAAGGATAGCAGGAGATAGGAGCAGCACGTATTTTACTGTTTCACTACTTGCTACCTCTTTGTTCACCAGTTGCATTTCTACTGCTCTTTTGCTAAACTACTTTTTTGATTGATGAGATGAATCTCGCTTTTTGGAAGTCCATCAGGACTGGTTTAATTGCTTCAGGATCACCTGTATAGTCTATGTAGCTCATTGTAAGGAGTTCACCTTATTATATCTGAAAGTTGAAAGTTTGCTTGGGACCAGGAAAAGTCCAGGAATGGAGGAATTGAGTAGCTCAAATTTAGGTTAAAAATTTGAAAAAAAAATTGATTACTTTTTGGTAACAAATGTGTGGTTTTTTCTATAGATTGTCTATAGTTGACTCGTAAGGAAGTTTATTATAATATAAGAATAAAGACTTGGAAATTCTCGTAAAGAATTTTGAAAGGCTGACAAACTTATGAATTCTAACAAATTAGTTGAGGTCCTATTATCAGTGATAAACATGTCCCTTAACTTATTCGATTCAAGCGTTTCATTAGTTTTAATTTTATTTTTGTTAGAAATGTCTTATACTAAAAGCTGTATTCCTCAAAAGCGATGAAATAAATTTAATGTCTACCGGGTATATACCGGGTATATAAGTTCTTGTTTCATACAGACAAACACCATCACTATTGCGTTATTTATTAAGTCAGGTTTTGTGTGTTATCACTATATATGTGTTCCATATAGTAACGAACATCCTTGTTACATGCTATCATACTAACAGCTTCTGTAATGGATATTTCTGATCAGGAAGAGGATTTTTTAATTAAGAACAAACATTTTTACACTGATTTGCAAATGTAATAATTCTTGTAAAACTTCATATCAAAGATAACTGGACAACAAATTTTAACTATAACAATCTCGCGTATAAGAATATGTTCTTGTGTTATCTTAATGCGAAATTTGTGTTATAAATTTAAGTAGTTACCTCCAATGAATGAATAAATGCTTTCATACAATTTCTTCTACTTACAAAGAACATTACTTACCTGTTTTGTTGGGAAAGGACGTGCGTTGTACTTCGTGTTGACTAGGGAAATGAGAATGACATAATAGATACATCCATTGTATCTTTTTTTGTAGATAATAAATGTGTTTTGTTCTGATTTTTTACCTTGTCTGAGATTTCATTGAATGTTAGCACATAAGTTTCAATAACGCACAACGTTGCATTGAATAATTTTTGTTAATATAAATTGAAATTATTTCATAAACAATCGATAGCTTATCAACGTTTTTACGTATTATGAATTAATAGATTTGTTTAATGCTGTTAAAAAAGCATTTCCACTGAAGGATTGGCAAGTTCAACGTTTATCATTAACAACACTGATAAGAGATTTAAAGTGAAATGCAAGTTAATTTTGATTATCAAATTTTCCTTAGATAATTATATTTATATTCGTTCATTTGAAATAAAATTAGTTTGCTTGACCTACATTAAAATTGCTGTCAATCCAAGTATATTTTTATCTTCAGGAATGTTTTCATGGAATTCTATTTAACGATTCATTAGAAGGATGGTACTATGGGGCTTTAATCTGTAGATTTGATTAACATTTTACAATACATAACTGATATGAGACTTAGACTCAGAACTAATCTAAGACAGGCTTTGATTTGGGACATTGATCTCCTTTCTATTTATTTTTCGACATTTTGTTATAAACAAAGATTAAATTTACACTTATAACCTAAACAAACTTGTATTGAGCTACGTTCTTTATAACGAATATATTTGCGAATTTAGTTTTTCTGGACACAGAAGCTTTAATAAGCATCAAATTAGGGAAACGTCTTAAAACTCCTTGAAAGAAACCCCTAAATAATTCCAGCAAATCACAGAGAGAGTTGAATGACGAAGAGAAGGGCTGAGGTAATGGTACGTTTTATGTGATACACATAAAACAGTCAATTATTGAAAGATGCATTCATATATGCTAGTGAACGATTTATTGGCAATCTTCAAGTTTGTTTTTCATATTGCTGGCGATCTCTTGAAATTCAGGGTCCTATTTGAGAGAGCTCTTCAGGCCTTCACATGTAACTAAAATATCCGTATCAGGATACTTAGGTAATTAGGACTTTGTGTTAACGGAGGTTTGTCTTATAAATATCCTTAAAAAGGCTCTTTAACACCAGAAAATAATTAAGCTGAAGAAGGGAGCATTTCACTCACGAAATATAGATTTGTGCCAATTAAAAACATAACATTTTGAAATGGAAAATCAAAAAACAAAACCGTACTACGATGTTCGACTGATCTTATACACATTTCCACGAACACATCTCCACAGGTGTGGTCACCATTCCATGGATGCAGGGTCCAAAATGGTAGCCATTCTCAAACAATAGGAGGGTGCAACTTGATCAGAGGTTTGATCTGAACCACGGATTAGGGGGACAGCCATGACAGGTGACTGTCATTCCCCTACAAGGCAAGAAACTTTTTTTGCTGAAAAGTGGTGGTTTGTGGTTTAATATGGCTAGTAGTAGTATTGAGCGCTCACCAGTTGTATCAAGGGTATCCTGTGTTGGGGTAGGAACTGATACCCCATCTTAATAGAGTACCAGTTGCTTTGCAGTGACACCTTGATGTGAGTTCGCTTCGTGGGTTCATTATGACAGTCCCAATACCTGTGTAAAGTGGGAGGGCACTTGTTGTTCAACGAAGGTAAAATGAAGCTCAGTAGGGTAACCGAAAGGTGGGTTTGAAACTGAATTAATCGTTGTATTTACTTGGTATTTTTTTGAATGAAAATTAGCACGAATCGCTGAATCTTATGAAAATCGCTGTAAAGAAGAAGAACAGGTGTGTGAGGGAGATTGATGATATGATTTGTCAGTCGGAAGGATGATGTGAAGCTAGTACCTATACCTATGACGCTACGAGCTATTTAGGTTCTTGGAGCGTGTGGTGTACCAAGCAAAGGTGGAATGAAGCCTGACTGATGTATGTCGGACGAGTTGACCGATGCAGTCCTGGACTGTTGAACTGATGACTAAATGACGAAGAAAGGCATGCAGATTTGAAGCAGCATACATTGTTGCTAAGAAGATTTAATGCAAAGTAGACATGCCGATGACTGAAGATATGAAGAAAACGTTGACCGAAGGTATGCAGAGCTGAAGCGACGTATGTCGTAGTTGGAATGTTTTGACTGAAATGAGTATTTTTGATGTCGCCAAAGGGGGTCTTTTATGTTGAAAACCTGTGGCGTACCGAGGGAAAGTTGAAGAAAGCCAAACCGATGAGTGATAGCTGGTAAGAAAATTCGATGCATAGAAGTTATGTTGCCGACAGAGAACTAGAATGATATGAAGTATGGAGAGGACTATGTAGCTGACGGACCGAATGTAATCAGATATTCAAGTGAATTGAAGTAAATGTTGAAAATTTGATGAAAATGCTTCGTGTAAAAGCCGTTATATGTTGTATAACGTTGCTAGATTGACAGATGACTTGAGGAACTAAATGTGACAGACTAAGTCCTTGTTGCATGTAGAAGAAGTGGTATTGAACATATTTAGCAGGTCGAAAAGCTCGCATTGCAACATCAACTTTATTGAACCGATGTATGCAAGACTAGTACACTTGCTTAAAGTGATTTACGTGTTGTGACTGCTATTAACCCGGACCCTATAGATTAGAGCTATATGACTCTGGCTGACGCAGGAGGGTTGAGTAGTTCTAGGCTATAAGCACAGACTGTTCAATCCACGTATCTGAGGTGTGAGAAAGGGCAAACAGTCCCTTGTGTCTGGAGCAAAACTGACAGTTTTTCCTGTGAATCCTGTGAGAACCTAAACGGGCGCGAAGTCAGGACAAGCTTTATAATACATTCAGGTTCGAGGTCTTTCAGAAATCATCTTTGCTAACTAATGGGCAGAACTAGGGCCTAATCCTAATGGAAGGGCCTAATCCGCAGAAGACACAAACAGGAAGCTGTGGGACCAGTGATGTAAGCTGGGCACTCTGCAACTGATGATATTGATGTTTCGACACGATTTGTTAGTCCTTGGAACGATTATCCTTAATCGCCGTTTCGTTTTTCGACACTATACTATCTTTTATATGTTGTTTTGTTCTAAGTATGTTGGTCTAAAATGTCTTATTCTGCTGTTCTATATAAGTAGATATCCTTATTCATAGGTAAGATAACCAAGAATTTGATTGTATTAATATTTATTCCGAAAATCAATTATAAGCTCAAAAATAAATTATTTTTGTAGACAAGTTCAAATCATATTGAAATGCAATTTAATTATTTTATGCAACAAAAAATAATGAAAATATACTACATAGAAAAAAGTAGAAAATATTTTGTCGTATTCATGGTATTGATTATACTCTAATTACATTTTCGAGCTTTGTCTGTTATTTGCAAAATCATTATATTCTTTTATTTGTATTTTCAATTTCGCCATGCTCAATTTGCCTTCTGGCACACATTCGGGCACATATAAGTGTGTACGTGAAAATTAATCAAAATGGAAAGTAGTGCAACTTGTCTTATCTAATTAATAGTCCACGAACGATTCATTATATTCGACAAACTATCATCAGTCGATAAGTATAGACATGTTTTCAAAACTTTATGTGTTCGATTGTTATGTGCTATAGTGTAGCTAAAATTTGTTTCGATTTACCTAGAAGTATGCAATATGATTTGATACTGGAATCGAGAAATTTAACTCGTCTAAGTTTAAAAATTATTTAATTTTCCATTCAATTATAGTTAAAGTACTTTTACTTTGCATACTCTTAGTCATATGGTTTTAGACGTGAATTGTGCTTATCACGCTAAATTAATTACAATTTCGCAATCGACGAGTAAACTGTTCTGTTTAAAACTTTATTTATTTATTATTGGTTGAGTTATCTTACGCCAATTTAATTTAGTATCATTAAATTCTCATTATTCTTCCACAGAATTTTGATTTTATCCGTTTTTTTTTATATTGACAGCTATAAAATAAACAATATTTTTGATGTGCATTATGATATATTGCCCGTGTTATTGTCTGAAAGAACTTAGGGATTTGCATTGTAGTGACTCAGAGTGGTACTGGTATCGTGTCAACAAATTTCAGTGCTTTGTCCCGTATGTACTTTTACCAACACCAAAGAGACTGCATCAAAAACTTTCACTAAAATCGAATGCTGTCAACTGTTCAAATTACTTAATGTCAATAAATTTAATGGAATTTGTAACTGTGTTAATTGTGTTTTAAGTTAAATTTGTTTCTGAAGGTTGGACATTGCTATTACTAGCATCTCTGACCTATAGTTAGTCACCTCCCGTATTGTCTAGTGGTTAGGATATCTGGCTCTCACCCAGAAGGCCCGGGTTCGATTCCCGGTACGGGAAGCATGTTGTGCTATCAAGTACCTTTTTATATGAAATAGTGTTTAATTTTTTCCAATATGTTAGGTCGCAAAATAACTAAAAGTACAATTTATTTAGCAAGTTCCCTCTTCAATTTTTATAGCTTGTATTGTTAACAGATTCTCCGTCCAATGAATCACATATGATACACGACGCAATTTTTTTTCCAACCATACCAAGTCCATTCATTATTATATGAGCAAAATTAAAGGTGATTTTATGAGCTGCTGCTTTACTGCTGCCTGAATTTAATAGTGGTCTTAATTTATTGGAAATTGTAACATGACATATTATTTTGTTGTAATTCGTTTATTTAATTGCATTTTATTTTCAGATCAACCACCAGTAACGGAAGTTTGTTTGGGATGCATTTGCGAAGCTATTAGTGGATGTAACACGACTGAAAAATGCAATGGCGATACTTGTGGCTTGTTCCGAATCACTTGGGCTTACTGGTCCGATGCCGGAAAACCAACTCAAAATGGTGAAGATCCAGGCTCCCAAACTGGTATGTAAATTGTAATATATCTGTTGTATTGAATATTTTTAAAATAGGGTGTCCCGAAAGTTTCTTTTTCGTCACATTGTGAATAGCCTTATTTAGCTTTGCTTGTGCTAACATGCGGACTGACCTATTAGTCGTCTTTGTAATCGGTTTCAGTCGCCCAAATGCTCTTTTACCGTACAGTTTGTTCGTATCACGGCTCTTTTAAACTCGTCACGCACAGCGTTAAACATGAGTAATCTCGCATTGCCGGCTCGCAGTATTGTACTTCGGCCTTAACGGATAGCGATTGTAACGGCATGTTATGCTTCATTATTTCAAGCAAAAGGGAGATGTGATGGAGTCAACGATACGGTGAGCGTTATTTGTACCTTGCACAGGGATGGCACTATAACTATTGCTGCAGCATAAGAAGTAACCGATAGGCTGAAAATGTTTAGAGGGGAACATTTAACATTTTTTGTCCCCGGAACATTCTGTTGTTCCTCGCTCCTTCCTTTGTATCGTCCACAGACGCGTTTCGGTGGAGGGTCAGCTTCGTTGTGGTGTTCCGTTTTGGGTTTAGTGGGTGTCAAGTGTCCTTATTTATAGGTCCGTCGTTGACGCAAGCAGGTAGGAAATGTGTGTTTCGAATAGATTTCGCACTTGTTGTCAGGACAATATACAGTAGGCCTTTAGCTATCACGAGCTGGGGTCGCACCTCGAAAAAATTCTTTTGTCAGCTAAGTAGGATTGGGAAGATGTAATTATCTACGTGCTTCATCTTTAAGCAAAATGAATATAATACGATGTTTTATCGTCAACTGGATCATTTGAATGCTTTAATAGTAATAAAACGGCCACAATGAATAGACGGACGAGCTGCTGTTTTTTATCATGACAATGCAGACCATGTTTTGCATTAATGGTAAGAGAAAAGGTCTTATGGATTGGCTGGGATGTTATGCCGCATCCTGCATTCTCACCAGTTCTGGCCCCATCTTAGTTTGGTTTCCTTCTGCCCGTAAAAAAGTGGTCTTAAGATAAGCGATTATTTCTTGCCCAAAATAAAACAATTTTGGAAGGAAGGCATAACTAGGTCTCCTGAGAGATGGAAGGCGGTGATACGGCAAAAGGATTTTAAGTAAAACAGAAAAAAGACAGTAAAAATTGTATGTTTACTTTATATTATAAAAAGGAAAGAAACTTATGGGACATCCTATTAACTATATCTTAGGTTACTTTCAAAATATGTTTTTGTATTTTTTTTTTGCATTGTTGATAAATTAACACAATTAATTTTTGTTTTGTGTACTTTTAGCTTATCCCAACTGCGTAAATGAACCATATTGTGCCGCTCGTGCCGTACAAAGTTATATGGCTCGCTTTGGACAGGATTGTAATGGTGATGGAGTTATTAATTGCTATGATCATGCTGCCATTCACAAATTAGGAGGATATGGATGCAAAGGGGATCTTACTGTAAACTACTACACTAAGCTAAATACTTGTCTGAATAAATTCCAAGGTTAATTAGTAACGCTTACAAAAGGAGTTAAGCAGTGAAAAGCATATAATTCAACTTATCGTACTGATGATTTAATTTAATAATGAAAATAAAAAAAGATACTTATTGGTCCCGACTTTATCAAATGGCCTAAATATCATCGTTTCAATGTATTAGCTCAATAAATTAAAGCCTTTAATAAAATGATTGATATCCTAGAAATAAATATTTTAATTAAAATGACAGTTATAAGTTATTCTAGTCAAAGAGCCTGACTAACTTTTTGCTAAAGACGTTAAACGAATGTTAGATAATTTATAATTCCTAATTTCAACGAAAACTAGGTCATGTAATTGTAAAATGGTCATGTAAAATTTTACAACGGACAAAGGTTAGAGACTATAGCCATCACCATCCTGATAATGACAAAATCTCATCACCATTGCGAACAACAGAAACATAGCAAAAACCTCACCAGACAACAACTTTAATCACTTCGTTTCTTTCACTGTAATACAGGATTCACCTGGATACAGAGGTATATTAGTTGTTCGTACGTTTCAAGTAGTGAACTCGGAACTATTCCCGCTTATTCTCTGACCCTTATATGTACCAATTGGAGCGAAATTGTGATGACATTTGTAAAAGGAATCTAGGACTAAAACCAACTTTTCACAAAAGTTCTCTATTGAGAAGCTACAAGTGGTATCAGTTGCTAACGAGTTCAATGAGGCTCTATAAGCTGATTCGGCCATGATCCTGATGAAAGAAATTGAAAAATATCAACAAGGAACTGTGGACGGAAGCAAAGTTGACCAAAAAACCCGCAACATATGGAATAATTGGATTTATTCCTCGGTACGCGTACAATGATTGGTTTGAAAAAGGATGTCAGGATACGTTACTGGAATAAATTAGACCTATATCAATACAAATACATACCATATCATACCAAAGTCTACGAGAAACTCCAACAAGTAGTAAATAACATAATTACAGAGAATCAATGCTAATTTTTAACAATAAATTAGAAAAAAATTAACGAATGTATACCAGCAATAACACGAGACATGAGTAGAGAAAAGCCTGAACCATGTATTTTGTCAGGACGGGAACGGTTCTGTTATTTCTGGCCAAATCGGAGCAAGGAAAAACGGCCAAAAAATTTTCGACAACATTCATCCAAACAATGTCCCAATAACATCAGATGCTGTCGATGCATCCTATTAAAATCAGTTGGAGACCCAATCCTACTGTCAACGCGGAAGAAGTAAACTTCATCATCAAAAGACAGAAACTTAAGAAAGCGCCAGACATTTGTGGGACGGGCAACGTCCAGTCGATGTCCGGTCATATCATTGGCCAATGTCACGGGAATTGAGAGCGGGAAGATTCACAACCAACCAAATTTTTACTATCTAGCTAATTTCAAGTTCAACATCGATGTCTCCCAAACTTTTGTAGATTTTCAATAATCATAAAACGGTGTGATCGATAGGAGCATACTCTACTCAATCGTGTTTGATTTGGGCATTCGCCAGTACTGATAAAGTGGTGACAACGATTTTCGAAAAACCATCCATAAACTGATCCATTTCATGGATTTCATTTCTAAGAGCAGATACGGCAAGAATGGTACTGTTAATCATTGTCTTCAAAAAAGGAGACAAACTAACGTGCGAAATGTTATAGATTCATATCACTACGCTGCACAAAATACGAAAGATACGTAAAACTTTCTATAATGGAAGGTCATCGTTCGCTGCGATACAATGATCGGTGAATATCAAAGGGTACTTAGAGCTGGAAGATTAACAACTGAACAAGAACATCTTTCGACTCGCTCTCCAGCTGATCCTGGAGAAACACTGGACGTTCAAAACCCAAAACGTTATCCACAGAATTTTTGAGAACGTTCACCAAGTACTCAACAGTATGTATCGTAGCATACTTACATATGTACGTACGTAGATTGATTTTGGCATCTCAGCAAAGCTAGTCCATCTGACTCAAATAACATTAACGACACAAGTCCGAACGAATGAACAGCTGACTGATGCCATATCAAAGAAGTTTAAATTGAAGAAAGGCGATCCGGATGTCCTTGGTAGTTTCTACTGAAACTAGGCGATAGGCTTGCATCCCCGCTTTTGCCTGGTTTAAGAATTGTCACCAAGAGATGGCGGCAGCAAAAAGCACGCAGTGTGTCAATTGGACACATACACCATTTCGATCGTATGACATGAAGCTTCAAACACAGACAAGTTGAGTCCTCCAAGGCAATTAATCAATCATGTCGAATTTTGTGCCTGAAAGAAGTATTTGTGACACGCATTGCTTTTCTTATTTAACCAGAGGAAAAGGTTGTTGACAGTCATCGTTTTATGGTAGAAACATATGGTGGATACGTTTTATCAATAAGAACATGTGAGACATGGTTTCTATAATTCAAAAGGCGTAATTTCAATGTAAAAGACAGTGAGCGCTCAGCCAGACCACAAAAATGCGAAGAGGAAGAAGGAGGACTTATTGGATGGTAGCCTAACTCGAACTCAACGGCAATTAGCGGAAGTATTATATGTGCCACAGGAAACGATTAGCAGACGCTTTATTTACTCGGTCCCATTAACGCGGTAAATGGGCCTCACACGATTTGAATGTACGTCAAATGGAAAATCGCAGTCATTTGTCAATTGCTGCTTCGGCGCCACGTAAGGAAATAATTTATGCATTGAATTGTGGTTATTGACGAAAAATAGAATTAAAAATAATAAATTTCACATTCGGAAAAAAAACTTAGCCAATCCGGTCGTAACCGCATCGGCAAGCAGACCATGTTTTGTGTCTAGTGGGACTGGAGCGGGATTTTTGTGTTATGAACTCTTGAAGCCCGGCGAAACCGATCATAAACAACGCGCAATTTATCATCAAATGATAAATTTTAACCAACCATTAATCAAAAATGACCAAAATGGACCAGAAGACATTTCAAAGTGATTAGGTTACACGACAACGTGTCGTCACACACAGCATAACCAGTGAAAGACACAGAGAAATCGCTTGTATAGGATATCCTTCTGGACCCGCTGTGCTCTTCAGACTGGGCGCCATCTCATTATCTCGTATTCACATTAATCGGACACGCGCTTACAGAGCTGCACTTCAGCGATTTCGATGAAGTTGGAAAATGGCTCGACGAATGGTTTGTCGTACAAGACAAACAGCTTTTCTGGCATGGTATTCATTAATTACCCGAAAGATGGGCGAATGTGTTGAAACCGATGGACACTATATTCAATTTAAAAAAAACTTTCCCTGGAAAATTACGTATTTTTTTACCAAAACAAAAACCGGAAAAAAATTATGCATACATTTGACATAACTTGTGTTTATATCTTTATATCTGTATAAAGATATAGATTATATCTATATAAAAATGGAGATCTTAACGATCGTAAAACTACTTGTGGTGTGTTATATCTTTTAAATCTGTAACCTTATCTGTATCTTTACGAAAGATACTTCCAAGTTTTAAGAATTATGTAAACGAGCGCAACTTTTAGCGCTTAACAACATCCAAGCGTGGCAAATCTAAAACGTTCTAGAGAGCTCGTGCAAGCTTGAGGGTGTCAAGAATTGAATATAATTATTTTGAACAAACAAAAACACTTTTTTTCAGTATTTCTTTAGATTCATTTATTTCTGTAAGCAAATTTTCAAATGCGTTTTTCTCAAAATCACTTTTGTGCACAATGTCCTGATGATATCTCCGTAGGTACTCAATTTCGATCAAATATTCTGCACATAGATGTAGAATTACTACAGAAAGTTAAGATAAATTCCAAATTTTTTTTATTTTCTAAGCTAAATTTTATTATTCTATTTTATTTCTAAAACAAAAAGTCGAATTTTTGTTACTTTTGCTTCAAACTTCCGCCATTTTGTACATGTTGTAAGAAATGCCGTTGTTTAAAATCATTAAATAATGGTTTTTAATATCTCAAGAGTATACTTGTTGAATGCAACAAGAATTATAATCCTATCTTATATAGAGTTGGTATGATAAATTTTTTTAAAATATCTTCTCACTAGCTGGTGAAGTAGGCTTAGATTCCAATGGGATTAAATTGTATTAAATCCCAACCCAATGTCAGCAGCATCAAATATAATTTTAGATAAGATATAAGAATGCCCAACAATACAGTTTTAGATTGATATAAATGATCGATTGCGCAACAGCCAAAAGCGAACCTTGGGCTTCAAATTCAATTTATATTGTTTAGAAGGAAAACATAATAGGTTTTATCATAATAATATCCTTTTAGCTAAATTTGTACACTTTGGCTTTTTGGCAATGTTTTTCATTCATTTTCACGTCCATTGATTTCAGTAAGGAAATATCTTCAGATATTTGGTTTTTTTTCACTATGGCGTCTCCTCAGTTCCACTAAACTCAACTGTACTGTTATATTCCAAGAATTTGTAAAATTAAATCAAATGATTAAAATATGTTATTTTGCACGATTACAAAACATGGCGCCGTGGCTTAGTTGGTTAAAGCGCCTGTCTAGTAAACAGGAGATCGTGAGTTCGAATCTCGCCGGGGCCTCATGGCTATCAATCGTTAGCCATACTGTGTTTTTTTTTTAATTTATGTGTGAGCGTTTATATTGCGCCCTATTTTTTACCTATAAAACTCGCATTTTATATAAACTATATATATTTTAAACTTTTATACTATAAACTAACGACTAGAAACTAAAATAAACTAGGATCCGTAAGGAGTTTCTCAAGGATAGAAAAGCTAAGAAACCGATTTAACGAAGTGGAAGTGCAAGTTGCAAACCTCACTTTGCCCGAAGCTTCAAAGCTCTTCAAAGTCTTCCATCATTCTACAATAGACGTTTTTCTGGACTTCTTTCGTCAGTTTGGTTCGATTCTTCTTTGGTTCGGTTGACAAGTGGAAACATGTTGCAATTGTAATTCGGGCAGTTCTAACCGTATATTTGATCGGCTGTGTCTCCATCTCTCTTATAGTAATTACCTGCCTCAATGTCTTTTCTACTGCAGTACGAATATCCGCAGATTTACGGCGCCTTGAGCCGTAGAAAAGGTGAGAACTAGTCTGAAGTAATGTGTCAAACGGTTCAAAACAACGTTCTCATGTTGACAGGGAATTTCGTTGGGGGGTCGTTGTCCATAGTTAGAGCACTAGGAAGCTGTCCTCTACTTTGGGTGGTAAAAATGGCTTGTACTTTTTATTTATTAGTCTTAATTTTCCGTTTGCCTTTGGATTCTTGTAATGTTTTGACTGAGAGTTGCAGTTCTGTTTGTCTTGTAGTATAATATATTCAAATGTTGTTTACATTAGATTGCTTGCAAGATTGGAGTGTTGGCGGCGTGCAGATTGTATTATATTGGTGAAATGTGAGATCCTTGGGGGAACTCCAGTTTGAGTAGTTCGCAGGCTTATGAGCTGATCTTCTAACCTAGCTCTAAAGAATAACAGATTAAAAAGAGTTCACTGTGTGGTAGTAGCATAGAAAATTCATGTATTTTGAGGATGAATCCTGCACGCCCGATTTAGTCAAAGGCTTTTGATATGTCGAACATAATTAAGCCTGTTGGCTTTCAGCGGTTAAATCCGTTTTTCGCGGGCTCTATCGCGGGCTCTACCAGTGGCTCGGTTTTCGCGAGTTTATTTACTTACAAAATCCTCTTTGTCAAGGTCTCCTCCCAGATTGTATTTTCCTGAAATTGTAGCTTCAGGGTGGCTGTAAAGGCTTCCGCTTTTCCGAATTTGTCATATTGTTTGACGTTCGGCCCATGTATGGTTGGCACAATGAACTTATTTCGTATGCGAAAATATTTGGTTATCCTTCAGAAGTCATTCTCACCAGGCCCGAGGATTCGCAGGTAACTTTCTCGCTATTAATTCCTACACTGATGAATGCGGTCTCGAATTTCGTCGGTCAGCCGGCCATCATCCGTCCTCCTGGTTCTTCCCCGATATTGGTTCTTCCACGATGTTGGTTCTTCCTCCTTATCATGATTTCAATTTCGCACGGGCGTTCAAAGGGATTGTATACCATTATCGGAGTTGCGACTGTATTGTCCTCTTTTGCCCCCTTAATATAATTCGTTATTTTCTCTATAGCTTGATCGACATCATGGGCTGTATTTAATTCTTGGATGAAACTTTCATTAGGTGAAGATGGTCATTGAAAACTTGTCAAACGGTTTCCCTTTTGTTTCATATGGGGACGTCTCTATCCATTTCATATGATCTAAAGAGAGTTCGATAAGGATATTTATGTATATCTGGAGTAGAATTTGCCTGAGACTTCAAAACCTAGGATTTTTCCGCGTGTCATACCAATATGCGTTAAGGATATAGTTAAAAATCCTCTTTATATTGTTCTGAAATATTAACAATATGGAACCATAATAAAAGAGAACAAAAAAAAAAGAACGGGTAACCATCTTAAATTTACTTAAACCTATGGCCACAAACTAGACCCTGGTCTAGGTCAGTCACATAAAGTGGGGGAATCCCCTAAAATTCTTATTTTTTTAATGACAAAACATCTTATTTTCAATCAAAATGCGTTGCTTCATTGAGTATGTACAGGCTTACATTCATACTTGCGATGAATTTGTTTAGCTCAGTCCCAGCTTGATCACAGCACCCAATGCCTATTATAGGCATTGAAGTTTCCAATGAGCAACCGCGGTCATTCTATTGCGGAAAGTGTGTGGAAGTCTTGTTCAAAGTGTCTACTGTTCGGGGAAGTGTACACTGAAATAACCACAAACACAAACGAAATGGTCTCCTCTTTGATGGCTGTTGCTTCAGTTGTAAGAACCAGATGAAGGCTCATATTTCTCCTGACAAGAATGGCCGTTCCTCCTCCTATATCAGCTAATCATTCGTTTCTGTTTAGATTTTAGTTGGAGAAGTGGAGACGCGTTCCGGTCTTCAAGAAAGTTTCCTGGATGCCGATTCTTTCCAATTTATTGTCGAGAATATAATGCCTAAACTCTTTAGTTCTTACGAGCAAGGAATTAGCTTTTCACATGAGAATAGACATGTGACTCAACTAATTCATTAGTGTTTCAGTGTGGGAAATTGTGCTGCAAACATTGTTAGGACCATTTTCGCCATAATGTCTTGCATCATCGGTTAACACTGTGATTGCACCCATAGCTATTGGTGTGCATGTTTGTGTTTATATGTGTTAATTTGTTCCAGGGTTGTAGGGAGTTTTTCCTCTATTTTGTGGGGGCACTTTGTTTTCGGTAGCAAATATAAACTCAAATATCTTCTGTGCAAATGACACTTGATATGATTGGTGTTTTCCGGGCAGTCTCCAGAACTTGCGGGATGTTCTAAGCTACAGTTTACGCGGTTTTGGATTCTTTTCCATTTGTTTTCCATTGTGTAAAGTGATGTAGACCATCATATTTCACACATTTATAGTGCATAGTAGTTCCCCGAAGATTGTCCAAAATTTTGGCAGTTCTGACAGATCAGTTGTCAACGCATTTGTGTCGAAAATTGACGTTTCTTTCACAAATAAGCCTAAAAGCTGTAACAAAAAACGAAAGGCTACCACCATTCACCTGAAAGGGCGTAATTGTAATTACTGCATCTCCGAATAGAAAATAAATTGGCCGAGACGACTTGTGTTAAGTGCGAAAACACTGTGGAGAATTCAAATGTGACGTCTTTCATAACTGTCAACATAATAAACTGTCAACAAAATAAATGATAAGGAATAAATTGCTTACTCGAGACGGATTAAAGTTTGAATTATGTATTCGGCTGTAAAAACAACATGAATCTTTTTAATTTTGAATAATATTTACAACTTTTAGCAGAAGACTGTTGATTTTTGCTAATTATTTCCAAAATTTCCTGTATTTTATGTTTTTAACCATTTTAAATAAACAAAATTGATATAAAATTGCATTTTAATGTTGAAATTGCACAGGAAATTCAGAATTTCGAGGTTCTTTGTCTAGATTTTTAATATGGGTGTAAAAAATGGACGTTAAGGAATCGTGCGCATGTGAAGCGTATGGTTATTTAGTTAAGCATATTTTCGTATGGCTATCTTTAGGGTTTTTAGTTAAGTTTCTAGGGTTTAAAATAGGCTTTTGAGACTAATACAGGATAACAATGTTGTTCATGTCATTCCAGCATCATTTAGCACTTATATTTGAGGTATATGAGGTGTTTTTCAAAATGTATGTATAGGACAATGTACAGGAACGCAACTGGAAGAGGTAGTTCCTGTCGAGGAATTTCAGTTGGCTTGTCCAAACTGCTAATGAATTCGTACCTTGCTATATATCCAAATATTTTTCGAAACCCATGAAATGAAATTTTCGAAATTTCTTAGTTTTTCCAAAATAATTTTATTCAATAAATATACTTTCGTTATACATCTTCCATTATATCTACAATTCATTCTGTCGTTCCCTTTCACTCATTACTTTTTTATTCGTCCTTTCTCCCCCAAAAAACCTCAGTTCGCTTCGTTAACCTACCAAATACATACAGGCTGTTACGTTAAGTTTAAATTAAGTTTCTAAACTCTAAATTTCAGCCCCCGTCTAAATAAATATGTTTTCAACATGTAACAAGACTACATTACTCTATACGTAGGTAATAACGCTAACACTACTGTTCTTTCTAATTAATCGTTTTTTTTAATTAATTTTAATCCTTTTTGGTTTGTTATTTTAACATATGAAATATGACCAGTCTCTAAATTGTAATATGTACGTGTGTATGAATGGCATTGAAATTTTGAATTATTATTTGTTGTTGTTTTTTTTCGGTTCCATAATTGAATTTTTGTTCTTCTTATTCTTTTCAATAAAATGGCTTATGTCCAGTTTTACAATTTACAATTTAATGGCTCTCTAGATTATATACTGTTTTTATCTAAAATTTTAACGGTGAAGGTTATAATTTCAGTAACAAAATGTTGTCTTTAATAGTTGCAAGTTGTTTTGATTACTGACTGTTTTTGTTTTATTCGGAAAAAGTTAATATGTGTTTGTTTTTTGTTAACATGTCAAAGAGCTTAATATTGTTCAATTTGTTAAAATTTGTTTGAAATGTAAAAACTTTAGGAATATTGACAGAACTTATGTTTGATCCTGTACAGAGAAGAGATTTTATGTGTCCTTATGAAAAGCTTATTTAGTTTAATAAAATTAAACAGAGCATTTTTCCTCATCAAATCTACGAGTTTAGTGTCTTAGCATAATTTATCAATCAAAGTGTAAAACTATTTTAGCAATTTCTCTAATGGAAGCGACAATCAACAAAACAATAATATTTGTTATTTTGATCGATTAACAATTGGTATAATGTTAAAATTTACAATTTATCTATATAGAGTGACACTAAGCGAGTATTGCTTTCGAATAAAACAAATTAATCGAAGGAAGCATTTTTAATTCTCTTTTACTCCATCGGCAAGGTATAATAAATTCGATCGATGCTTCCTTTTAAATTCATTCTAAATATTTATTGCATATAAACTAAATTAATTTTCCGTTATAAATAAATTATTATCTTTAAAAAAGACTTACTTTACATTTTTTAAATTTTAATTTAATCGGTAGTCACAGCGTAATATTGAACGGACAAAAAATAAATGTTTTTTTTTTATATCCTTGAATTTTTTTTTCAAAATATTTTTGTTTTATTATAAATTTCATATTATTCACTGTGTGCCTTGCCGCACTCCACTTCACATTCTAGCAGAATAATAAACATTGCTTATATCCATAAGAATGTTATAATGCGATATAATGGGCTTATAATTTGCTATACATAATAAAGATGGCGATTTAGGAAGCTTTAAACTGAAGGATGCCAACATGGAGGTTTGAAATGAAAAAAATTAGCAGACGATCTGAGTCTAAATATATATTGAAAATTAGATTCTACTTAAAAATAATGCAACCCAACAGACTAGCGCTAATTGTTGGTTCTTAAAATCGAATGTCTCCTGTTTTTTTTTCGAGGATTTTAGGTTTTGTACAAAGATGTGGAGATAAAGTGAGTGAACTTAAGTGAAGTGAGTTTATTAAATCCGATTCTATCTAATAATCTAAAATATCAACATTGAAACCTTTCAAAATTGGCTTCGTTGAGATGAAAAAGAAAACATGCAAGTTGCCATAAATGTGATGCTCTCCTAGTAGAAATACGCACATTGGCCTCGTGCCAAAACTACCCATTTCAGTCACTGAGCAAGCTGATTTAAAAATATGTAGTACTACGGAAACAAAATGGTAACTTTATATGACAACTATGAAGTTCATAATCCACTATCGCATCTGAGATAACGTAGTAACTGAACACAAGCACAAGCACATTTAGCAAGAACACTCCCAGGCTGCTATTGGTAGACAGAGATAGAGCAAGAGATAGAGAAGGCATAAACAGATTCATATTTGTATTGCGTTTCTTTCCATGAAAAAAAAATTGAGGCTGGTATTCTTGTTAAGCGAAGTTATGAGAAAAATTTACCGCTACAACTAAAACTTTTTTATTTTGGTTGAAGCCCATTAGATCAGGAGTTTGTTCGAAGTGTTCGGACTTTGTCGTTTTTAATTGTCTTTACGTTTTAATCATTGAAGAACGCCAACATTCCGGAGAGAGGGCAAGTCAGAAGACCCAGTCAAGAAACAAGAGACCTCTTGCAGAACATAGAGTACAAAAATTACACAATATTGATTAGAAGAGAGAGCGGTTTGACAGACGGTTGTCTTGATGAATCGGAAGCTTTTTCAAGTCATACTGGAATTGTGGATTTATAAAAGACAATTTTGTAGAGTTGTAACAGGTGTGTGCGCTTTTATAGACGCGTTTTGTGAGTGTAAAATTCTTGATAACACCAAATATTGATAGTAGGATGGAAGAATATTTTCTGACACAAATATTCAATCAATTACTTTTGGTTGAAAACCGTTAGATTGGCAGTTTGTTCGGAGTTTTTACGATGTATTTATCAAACCTTGAGACCATCCAAGTTGATAACAGCGAGAATGTCAAACGTGCAATGACTTGGAACACTGAAAATCATCTGCTCTATCAAAGTTACTGTCTTTGTACAAATAAAGTATTCCTGGTGGCAACGATGATTGAAATATATTAGCTAAAATCTGTATCAGTGTCGCACGGTATAATAAGCCTGAAAGTCTACACTCGCACCAATCCAAACATGATCATAACTAAACAGACTCGTGGTGAAAATTAATATGGGAACTCGGAATTTTATATGGCTATGCATGATAATTGTCGAAGAAAATGAGCGGTATCGACGGGTTATCGCTTGTTTTTTGGCGAAAAAGTTGTGTATCGCACATATAGAACGTGCATAACTCACTAACGTAAAGTTAGTGAGTCGCAAGTAGTGAAAATAAAAATTTTATGATTTGTTAATATTTCGCTCGTACTCATAACCGAAACGTCACACTTGCCGCGAAATATGTGCAGCTCCTGACATTAATAGAACCGTAATTTAGCCTAAGTAAATCGGTCGTAAAACGGTTGAAAAGAAAGAGAGAAGTGCACATGCAAGTTGTTTAATGGCTCAGTTTACTGAAAAGCGTAGAAAATCGCAATTTCCGATAGTGACATTTGCAAAATAGAGTTTTCCTGGGCGCTGCCATATTGACTTGCATGCAACACAACGAGGCTACTATTATAATAAAAAGGAGGGGCTACAAGGCCTTCTGTCAGATACGGCTTTGAGATCGTGCCACTAAGTATTGTGGGAGGAGTTCGTTAATATGTTGAGTTGGTACTCAGTCCCGTGCAAGATCAATGCTAAGCTGGTGGTAATGGTGTACTAACAGTGGTCAGAAGTTCACATCCTTTCGAACTCAACGCTGTCAAATTTGTTCGCTGTTTGTTTTCAGTAGATGATTAAACTGAAATGAAGTAGAGTAGAGTGTAAAGCACATTCTATAAACATTCAAAAATGAGTATAAAATTACCGAAATTTTAAGTCAAATTATTCAAAAGCAAAAAAATTGGAGATAGGTACATTTGCAACGATGCAAACTTCAGACAAACGATGTAACTCAAGCCAGTGAACGAATAAACTTATTGTCCTTCTTGAACGATGTTACAACCGGCAACATTGAGAAATGACCTAGTTAGTAAGTCAATTTTGCACGAAGCAGTGCAATTTTCAGAAAAAATGCAATAGAATAGACTAGAAAACGTTTTGTCAATATTTGTAATTAATGTTTTTTTCAGATCTCTTGATCCATCTAGTGCTGAAGTATTAATGAATTGAAACCTTTCTTGAAATTTCCTTTTAATTTAATCATAATTGATTGTCGTTAATGCGTATTAATGGAAATTGAATTAAAATTTACTTTCAAAACGGATGAAGACCAAACGATCATGTTCGAAAATCGATTAGGCAATGTGAATTGGGGAGTAAAATAACAAAAAAAGGGGGTTCTTTTGTGTTTTGAGTGCTTTTGCCTATTTGAGATAGAACTCATCGTTTTGTCCTGTAGTGTATTTTGTTTTTGAAAGGAAAGTGTCCTTGTTTTTATGGCTGGCCATTTTAATCTTAAATTGACGGTAGAACAAATATAAGGAAAAGAAAATGAATAGAACGCAGTGGCCTAGTTTAGTTGAGTCAGTCCCAGCACGTAATTGTGTGGAGGCCTTCCTGTTGCACTAATTGGAAAGCAGTACCAGGACGCAAACCGTCAGAAATGTCATAGAAGCGCCTCTTGCCTGAAGTAATGTATGAGCGATTCCAGAATGATTTTAAAGTCCCAAACGAGCTTTAGGAGAGTTCGTTTCGCGTGAATACCTCACACATGTAAGTATGTGACGATAGGTTTCAAAATTCTTGGTCGTTTTTTACAAGCAATTTTGTAGAAGAATATTTAAATTTTTTGATTGTTTCGTTACTTGTAGTAACTGTCATAAGGCGAAAACTAACAAACGTTAAAATAATAAAAAAGGCTACGTGAGGCCACGGAGACATAAATAGTACGGATTTTCTTGGCGAAGCAGAGTATCAAATAAGCTTAAACCTTTAGGATAAAGATTTCAGACATTCGAATTTTAAGAACCTTAAGGCAAAAAATATCTAAACAACTTAAAACGCATTTCTTTCGCCTGATACAAAAGATACAAAAGTTAGAAGACTATTCTAGATTCTAAGTATTGCTTACATTTTGTTTTGAGGTAATGAAATTTTTAAAATTACAACAAATGCGTGAGCCATTCTTTACAACTATATTTAATTAAAATAATTTTAACTTCTTAATTTAACGGACATAATAGAACTAGGACGGTTAAGATTACTTCTTTTGAAGATTAAAAAAACAAAACAAAATAAGATACATTGAAATTAGAAATGTAAAATTCATCATCCATGTTAGAAAGTATAACACCATGGTCTTTGATGTTGGAAAATGATGATAAGTGAAAATAGAATAACAAATTGATTTTCCGTCCAAATGATTGCAATGGAATTTGTTGGCATTTTACTTTGTTTTACAATAGAAAAAAAAAATGTTTTCTTTATGTTTCTTTCCATTTTACTTCCATGAAAAAATATTTTTGTTGATAAAGCTCAACCTAATTGTTTGTTATTTTTTATTACCATCGTTTGCTAAAAGTAATTCTTTTGCTTCACGTTTACCTTTCTTTTTCTCTTCTTTAGCAAGCTGTTTCGCAAGTCGTTCTTCCTCTTTGGCAATGCGCTTTTCTTCCTGCAAGAAATTTGGAAAATTGTTAAATGTGTTTTGGCGGTGATTTCATGTTGATGATAGAAAATTTAAATATTTTCGATGGAATATGAAGTTAATGTGCGTAAAAGTAATTGGAGTAAAATTTTATTGGTTTTATTTAGCCTGTGCACAAGAGTTTATGTTTGTAGTGGACACAGAAGCCAGTGTAGTATTAGTTTATCGGAGTGTGATTTATTTTTTTCATATTTTTTTACCAGTTTGGAAATTATTTTCAAATGTATTTCAATGTCAAAAATTTTGAATGTTAGAAAAATTATAAAATTAATAAAATTTTTCATTAAAAATATTTAACTTAGAAAAATAATACAAGAGAAAGAAAACAAGAGCAAAACTTCCTGACAAATAATAACTATCCTGATCATATGCCTTATCCGCCTCCGCATTAACATGGCAAGCAGCAGTGAAATTCTAAGCAACTTTAAATTGATTAAGCTGATTGGATTACGTTTTAAGTCTAACTGGTTGCTCTAAAAATAAGGTGAACTCCTTTCGCTAAATACATCTCCTTTAAACTTTACTCTAAACTATTTCAAATAAATCTTTCCTTTTTCACGGCTGATTGAAATTTAACGATTGATTGTCAAAAATAATGAAAACAATGAAAATAAATGAAAACTCTCAATTTTCGTTTCTATATTTAAAGAGAAAACAATGATGACATCCTTCATGAGATTCCCATTTGCACAACGATTGCCATGAAGTTATATTACCTAGAAATGGAAAAACAGCAAACAACATTAACCAAAGATAAACTGTCAACTTGACAGTTGTCAAATAAGCTGTCACTACAAGAGGTTTTATTGTGGTAAATCACTTGAAATAATAAGGTATGCACAGTCAAGATTACAGCGAGAAGAATTTTCGTTGATGGCGATAGTTAAACGATAGAAAAACCCAACATGGCCAGGTGGACATAAAAGATAATGTCAAAGAGTTTTTTTGTAATCTGCACTTTAGTTAGAAACTTTATGATTTCTGTGACACGTGTCCTCACCAAACATGCGTCATAGCCAGGCGAACATAAAAAACAATACACTCTTGGTCTGTGCCAACAATAAATCGATATACTTTTATTTTGACATCGATTGTCTCTGTGAACTGATTATACTGATATTGGCCAACGTAAAAAGGGACGTCCATATAGGATGTAATCACTTAAAAATTATTTCCATTAAAATTTGCAAGCGAAGAAAAAACGATTTATTGCGTGTACTTGTATGGAATAGCGAAGGATCTAATATTGAGGGAAGTCAGACGGATACAAATGGCGAAGTCAATACAACCATCAGCTGTGTGCAATTTTTGACGAGCCGGAGGTCTCAACGATTGTAAGCCTGTAAGGCCTGGCCATGTGAGTTGTCTCGATGAGCAATGGATACAAAAAAAGGTATTGGTCGCGAGAACTGAAGGGCAGAGACCAGTGCGGAAACCGAGGAAACACTGGTCTGACTCTGTTGACGCAGATACTTCATTGCTAATTAGATTTCTAAACTAGAGGACGTCGTAAATGGAGCGAGGCAGTTGTAGGCGCTTGTTGCAGTTAGCGATGGTCTGAGATGGGCTGTAGTACTACAAAGAAGAAGAAAATGAAAGGATTTAACAATCATTATCAGATATGACATTAAGAATTTTAAAAGAAAGAACCAAATTGAGAAGACCAAATTGAGCCCAATCCACAAGGAAAATTAGAATCCTGGTGTCGATGTTCGATGACCACTTATCGAAGAACCGGAAGAAACAAAGATCACGATGTTTGCTTTTTGCAAAAGGACTCCCACGGGATCTGTATGAAATATTATATCATGTAATGGTGAAAATTGTATTTGGGTCCTAGTCGCATTGTTCTAGAAATAATTGATTATTTAAGATCAGAAAATAGGGACTTTTAACTTTTTTTTAACTTTTTTCAACGCATTAACCGAACAAATATCCAAAGTTATGAGTTTCATTATACGCAAAGCTATACCAATCTAATTTAAAACACAGGACTTTGGCTATGTCACTAAAACACAACACCTGTTTTTGAGAATGAGAATGACAATTTTGTTCGTGGTTTGGTCAAGCTAGGTCTTTGAAGCCATCGGAGCTAAATGCACAGGTAGAGATACCAGAACCATGTATCTAGGTATTCTCGCCATCAGTGGTGCTTAAAATCGACATTTAAATGTTACTTGAGCCCGGCACTTACTGCATAGAAGGCCAGCGCTTTAGTCGCAGCAGCATCTGTACTGAGCCAATAATCTTAGGCTGAGTTGTTTGATGAAAAGTAAAGATGTTGTTGTTAGTAACAAGTGTGTGAAAATGTAACCTGTATATGCTAACTATAATGCCACATTTATTTATTAAAAAGGACTAAAATATCCAATTGCATGTGTGTGCGCGATATGGTAGTAGAGTGAATATATACTGTGAGCTGGACATAGAGTATATCATATATATATGTGCTTATAACGACAAATGGGTCAAATGGAATGTTGCATCCCAATGTTACTTGTGTGAAAATGAAGACAATAATATTACGTGAGATTAAGGACGATACAATTTAAATACTTTCTAAACTATGCCCTTTACTTTTCCAATAAACGATTAAATATGAAACGATTCAAAACAAACTAATTACGATGAAGAATAATCGATTCAGATAGTGGTGTTGCGTTTCAGGTAGGATGTAAATCGGATGAAGTGTAATAAACAATGTTGAATGTTTATGGATGCAGTTTGGTTCGCACGTATTAGAGAGTTAATTGAAAAGCTCGATTTTGCAACAGATTGAAAGCAGCTCAATTGATGAGGATTAATGCGTTTGCGCTGTGCTGAACACAGTCATTCTTGCCTTTTAGGGGGAAACACCAAGAGTTCTGATACTCAGGTTTAATCAGGGGATCCTGATCACTATTTCTTCTAATCGCACCCAAGAAAACCATTTTAATGTTATTCTTGTGCTGCAAAAAGAATTATTTGTTACTAATTTTTTTATTATTCCTTCCTGATGCATCGACTTACCTTTCTTGCTTCCTTCTCGGCCTTCAATTTCAATTTCTCTTCCTTTTTTCGCTTTTCCATCGACTCATTCTTTTTATTGTCAGCCTTTTCGTCCGGATGATTATGATAATTTCGCGATGTTGCAGAAGAACTATTGCCACTTATTAAACTACTACTAATCAATTTACTACTAATTAACGGAAACGCTTTGGAAGAACTCGGATGTTGATGGTATGAGGGATGATTCAAGTCAGCGTATTTAGTAGCACTATTCGTGGCCAGCTTTTCCATCGTTGTTAGACCGTTTCTTTGAATTGGTAGCTTAGAATTGATTGGACTGACTTTTGATGTTAGTCCAGCAGTTTTGGACGAAGACAACGATTGTGATTTAGTTGGTGCTGAATTGCTTCTCGCCTGAACTGATCGCGATGGCGATGGATCCTTTAGTAGTGGTGTTGTTTCCTGGCTATTTGATGGCTTTGTGTATGAGGCATAGCTGTTAGAACAGTCACTAAATTAATCAAAGATTCAAAAGAAAGAAATATAAACATTACAACAATATAGAGTAGAACAAACTAATTTATCAGAAATTTAATTTTAAACAATGATGGGAAGGTAATCCCTATATCAAGTTACCACATTAAGCCAAATCAATGCCGTAAGAAAGATGACTGACTTCTAAGGAGCACAGTCCACTTTAAGGTTTTTAATAAGAGTATGGTATTTTGATGATAACGAAGTGATCGATATCAAATGTGCAGGAAAAGCAGGAAAAGCAGGAAAAGCAAATACCTAAAGCACCTTTTCTTTATCTTAAACAAGCTTTAAGAAACAAAGAATACAGAGTATCGATCTGATAAAATTATGAGTGGACAATGCTGAAAATTTGGATCAAAATAGGCTTCTAGCTAATAATCCGCGATACCTTATCATATCTAAAGAAGGATTACGCAAAAACTGTAAGGCAACCTTCTGCATGAAGCTTTAATAGGCTACTAGAAATAATAGCAGTGGTGCCCTCTCCTTATTTCTCAATCTTTTCAGATTTACTAGGTCCTGATTCATTACGTGCCACTTAATTTTTACTACATAAAGTGCAAAGAGCTAATCATTGGCTCCTATTCCTATCATGAAAGATTCAATGTGGTCAGTAGCTGTTTTTCAAAAGAAATTAGTTGTATAGAAACATTTATGAATTAAATGTTTATTAAAATTCATCAAAATGGCTCGACACCACAAAGAAAGCCAGTTGGATCAAAGATGGATAGATCTAGCGGTGACCTTAAATAACCAAGTAAACTGATATATGCAAGACATGTGACAAAGCTGATGCACTTGGTTACATTGCTGAGAGATTTCTGTACATCATTTTTGATCTCAAATCGGTCTCCAAAAAGGCATGATAATGGCACCTTTTACATTTTATTTGCGTTCCTTATGCCTATGAGTTTCTTGATATTATGGGAATCCTTTTTCTAGTGCGAAGTGAAGTCTTAGAGAAGATATTCTCTAATTGCTGACGCCTTCTGCAACTTCAGTCATCATTTTCAAACTGTCACGACTGCCAGAGCATAATGTGCAACGAGATTTCATTTACCAAACGTTGCAAAAATTGCTTCGAATATAGTTTTCGGCAACAGCTCACCAATTTCGCTGATTTGTCGTAGAGTTCCTTGGACAACTTTTGTACCGAACACGTCGTTTAACTCCACCATGTGAAATATGCAGTTTCGGGAAAACATCGTTGATTGCTCAAGAGCTGGGTCAAGTAGAAATCAGATTCACTATGCTCTCAATTGTATTACAGCCTCAGGTTTGAGATGAGATGTGCAAATCAACCGTTCTTTTGCCTAACACTCTCAGGATTGGTGCCAATCGCTGAAAAAGTCCCAAATAATCACTTCTTTATTGTCGTCTCTTAAATCGTAAATCTTACTACGCTCGGAAACCGTTTGATATGCGAATGCTCGCAAAGCTTCTCTCCTGTACCTGCGCCAATTGCTTTCCGTGTAACTCCTTTGTTTGAGCTTTGCCTCCGATTTTGCTGTACACAATATAACAGAATGCACAACGCTCGTGAAAAGTCATCTCTTTGATACGGTGGTGGGTCCCTATGTTGGTAATTAACCCAGTGACTGCCGTTAATGGCGCTGAGGAACTGTCATCTGTCGCTTGATTTGCTCGGAAAAACTTATCTTCGAGTGTATCAATGCGCCCAGGTATTTCATTGTTGATTTTCATTCGACCAGCGTTTTCGATACATTGGTAGGCTACACTTTGGAGCTTTTCTTCTCTGTCAAGATGAGCCTTTTGATTTTTTTTCAGTGCCATCCAATTGTTCACTCGTCGCATCAGCATGTTTAGTCTCACTTGTGCATGGTAAGTTTCGTACTAGTACCGGTCGAAGTTGGAACCTTCACTTTCGGTACTGCAGATTTCGGGCTCGAAGTGCACTTGTGACAGCAATACTTGTGTTTCTGAAGTTAGAGTATCAGCATAGCTAGTGTTCATTGGCACGTTGACATTATGTGTCCACACCATTTCTAGTGTAAATTTGGTCTTGGAATGAGGTGGCTCTAACTCGTCTAAGATCCCACAGCTTTGCAATGAACTGTTGGAAGCACTTTTATAAACAAATTGGTGTGAGTATTCCCGGTTATTTGGAAAGCTTTAGAGGCAATTGTCGCTTCTAAAAAAATAACATCTGTGAGAGGAAGTCCAGGCGTTAGAGAGGCTTCCATCAGGTCTGAATTCTAGCGACGGGCTACTAGTAACGACCGCAAATTATGGAGAAGTTCATATTTAATGAATATAGCTCCGTTTCTACCCCAGGGGATTGAAAATAATCGTTTTTGCAATAATATGCTCACAAAAAAACGAATCTAATGATGCTTACTCCAACCCATTGTACCGAAGTTAAAAACAAAAAAAAAATGAAAGCAAGAATGATAAGGTCACTTCGTAATGTTATATCATGAAGTCTTACTTTCTTTCAAGTTGAAGTTAAAGTTAAAAATCCTCGTTAATTTTTATTATAATATTTTTAATATGAAATAATATATTACTTTTAAAATATATATTTTATTGAAGTTCGTTTTGGTGTTGCCGCAAGCCAAAATTAACTCTGGGTAGCTTGAGTCCGCCGGGCCTTGCTTCGGGGCCTCTTTTGTGGCTCAAGAATATCCGACCTGGAGAATAATGCACTTGTTTTCAGTTCGAGATTATGTATCTGAAAGTAAGGTTATGATGATATCGAGGAAGGATCATCCAGCAGAATGAATACCGAAGGGCAACCATTCTGAGTTAATTTTCTCTTTGAACAATAGTTGAACATTTTGAAGGTTAACGTCTGTGACGTTTTGTCACCTAAAATGGGCAGGGATCGGTCTCACCTTGACGTTGTTTGCTCCAGACAAAGTTTGTCTTATGACTTCTCCTAATTTTACTGGCCTCTGGATCATACTCAATGTCTTTAACTTCTAAATATACATTAAATTTCAGAGCTGAACTCACAGTTTTTGATCCCCACCAATCTAGATCCTTAAAGTCATTTTCAAACAACCAACGCCTTTTTTTGTGTACTCTGTCCGATAGCAATCACTAGGCCATTGACTTCGATGAGACCTAATTTTATTATAGTGGTCTTTAGTGTATACTGTAGTATAATGGATTAAAGATGGTATATAGTATCAATATACTGGATCCACATACCAAAAATTCCCTTATATCGTTTAGCGGTCGTGATAAGTCCATCCATGATTGGCATTATGCTGTTTATATCTGACCTTCTTTCACAGTTGGTTTAATTTCTCTCTGGTATGAGCATTTTGAAAATGGGCTTGGTGTGTTCTTCAGAAAAAACGCACAGAGCCTCCTTCGCTGTCCTTTTGTTATTTGGAGTGTATCAAGTCGAAGTTAGTTTTTTTGTCCATTTATCTTCCGAAGGGTATAGTTTCGGACCGTTTTGACCTATTTGTTTGATCTGGCAGGCGACGCTGCAAGATGGTTTTTGACTTCAATTGCAACTTTCTTGGGCTCTTGCAGTTTTTCCTCTGCTCTTTTACATCAGCTACAAAAGTGTGGGATCAACAAGCACTCGGATTATCTGATCGCGTTTAATGTTATTTTTTGAAATTTTTGCATGTTTGAGGGTTTTTTCATGATATTTAAGGCCACGAGCTGATAATTTGCAATGGTTCTTTCGCTTCGTTCCTGTCTAAGGCTATGCATTTTGCGAGTTCAGTATCAGTCCATAGGCCTTGTGATTGCAGAGTGTCGTCGTTCCCGCTTCTAGTAACCGGCACTGGGCTATCCACAGTTTTTGAAACCGAACGCTTGGAGCTGACACCTTTAGTCCCCAACGTTTCACGAGAGTTTTGTTCCATCATTTTATGCTGAAGGAGATGCCTGAAAATAAGGAGCGTCTTGGGAGCGGTTTCGTCGCAACTGCTAAGCGATCGATAGAGGCTTGCTTACGTTGTCGTTGTCTTCTCGTAACTCTGGGTCAACTTTGATTCCATTTCGAAGGACGTTATCAATAATAATTGTCATTAGATTATCGTTTAAATTAGAAGATCCGTAAGTAATTTTACCGTGACATTTGTAGTAACTAGTCTGCAGCTTAACATTAGAAGTGATAGTATTATGTGACTCTACGGTCATGGCGTGGTGTCGAGTGGCTTGGTTGTTGTGTATTCAATGACAGAATCATCATCATCATTCCGGTCGGAGTAACATATCTTACTCACATATCTTATAGAAACATTTTTTTAAGAATAACTTGAGAAAGTTTTTAACACACCAATTAAATGGACATGCAAAGAAGAATAAAATTATTTTATCTTTAACCTTAAAAAACACTTATTTGGCAGACCTGAAGTATACAGGGATATTTCGGCTACGTCTTTTAAATACCGTCCTTGATTGAGTGTTCGAGTTACTACAAGGATTTCTACTACCCCAATTCATGGTTTTTCAAGAAACACTTACCGTAGCCTTGGATTTCCGAAATGCACTGGTGATGGTGTCGGAACTTTTGCCGGACTACGGAACTCTTTAATCGGAGGTAGTCGATTCTGAAGGTCCGCTATTCGTCCTTTGTTGTACCTTCTTCCTGGGTATGTGTTGGTCGATGGTCCATTTAGTAGGATCGGTTTACGTGGTATTGCTCCGAGACAACCATTAGCACAGCTCGCATGATTATGTTGTGGTTTATTGTTCAACAAGTGATGCGGATGAAGGATTGAACTACTGGCCGATGACGATGAAGTGGAGCCTGTGGATGTAGACTCAGCACCAGTTGAAATGGAAGACGTAGCAGAGCAGCTTGTATTGTTAGACGTGGCTGAAAATGACGAAGATCCCGAGCTCATTGAGTACAAGCTGCTTGACTGCGCTACTCGATGGTGATGTCCGTGTTGGTGGATATGGGGATGATGGAGAAAATGATGATGATTGTTATCGCCCATTGAATATGAGCTAGCCGATTGTGGTACTCCTGGCACCGAGGCCCAACTTCTTGCACCCACCGAGTAACTGCTAGCTGATTCTTGTATTCTCCAGCTTCCGGATGTTGATGTGAGTCGATTGACCCGCGCTCGACATATCACACAGCGAAGAGGTAGAAGACGTTGAGCTACAGCACTTTGGATGGTTTTCACGAAACATCGACGACATACAACTCGGTGGCCGCAAGGCGAAGTTTGCATGGTAGCTCGCGCGTTGATACAGATAACACATTCATCTTCTTGGGATGTTGGTGGTTCCGGTTCACTTTCTTCAAGCTTGCTGAGAAGTTTGTCCTGCAAGAAAAGAACATCCTGTAATAACTTTTCCTCGACCGCATATCAGAAAAATTTTATAACGGAAAAACGATAAGTCCTTCCCAATGAGTCAGAAATCGTTTCATCAATTCGCTTCTAGAATTAGAATTCAGAAAACACATACTAAGCATTGCCGGGTGGCGGTCATAACATTATATTTGCTCACAATCAGTCAAAAACAAAAGCTATTATTAGTATGCCCGCTTTCGCATATCACATACTAATTAATCGCATAATCGAAAAACTAATAATGCAAATTCGATACTCGCGCTTGGATCATCGTCTCGTATTAAAGGCGATTAAATATTCGTGACATGTCTTCAGGCGGTTGGCTATGGTCTAGTCAGCGGGCGAATATATAGTCTATAGAAATATTCTGTGTGACACAACATGAAAATATTGAAGGTGAAATTGAATCTTCCGCCTATGCTGATTTCAATTATTTATGAGAATGTGCATACCTTTTGATGCATATAGGATATACAATACGGACATTCTTGTCATCAAGAATGGTTCTCGGATGTGTTTAATATTATTATGTTCATGTTATTGGTGAGACTCGTTAGTTATGCATTTATGTTTTTAGCGTTTGAACAAATGTTTAGAAAGTTGAACAATGTTGTATTTGGTTTTTATGAGGTCTCATTTTGTGCGAGGTAACTGGAGCGGGTGGGTTTCGTTTTTATTACGATGCTAGTTTTCATTCTCTTATTCTTTTTCATTGTTTTTTTTATGGACATTGAATAAATCCTTAAGAGCTGCAAATCAAATGGACACATAAATTACATAAACATATTTGATTACAGGTTGTCGGTTTAAAAGTCTAATTATTTGAATCCGGATGTATTTGTGAAGTTTTCTTTACAATAATCCTCAAAAGAAAGCACAAAAAACAGTTTCGGGGTCACCAAGAAGATAATATTCAAAGGAAAATAGAGGACAGAAAAATATATAAGAAGGCGGATGAATAAATAGAAACATAGATCTAACTATGTACATAGATAGATAAATAGACAGATAGATAGATAGATCACCAGATTTCGGTTCACTCCAGCAACCTCTTTAAGAAAATCGTGTTAATGTCTACAATGAATATGAATAGAAGAAGTGGTTACCACTTTTGATAAGACATACATTTTTACAAGGATTTGGAGAGAAAAGTGAGTACCATTGGTTAGCTATAATAATCCAACTTAATCGTTTGGGCGGACCTTTAATTTCTTCAGGCTTGGGGGTTTGCACGATTAATTGTTTTTTTTTTGTGTGTTTTGAGCAATAGGAAACTTAAGGCATTCGAAGTTTAACTGAAACTTATCTCGCAGTATGTCGATACCAAAAAAAAATATGATAAATTGAATGTACCATCCCCTTAAGAAAAAGGGAAGTAGATAGAATTCGACCGGTGGTGGTGAACTCATATAGGATTCACATACCAATCAGAGTAAAGTTGGAAACTATACAACTTTTCACATCTAGAAATGAAATTGATATCTAGCCCAAATGTTTCGAAATGGATGAAGGAAGCGGGTCAGAAACCTTCTTCCGAGAGCAACCATAATTCAGCCAAGTTTACAAACTCGGTCAGAAGTGTTAGAAATAAAAGTTATCACAGAAACGGACAAAAAGGCCGAAGAATACAAGTATTGAAGGAGCATTGCAGGCACTTATCTTCAATAATGTAGTTTCACAACTAGCAGAAGACTTTAGGCAAGTCCTCAAAACCGCAACAAGCCAAGCAAATGTCACATTAACATGCGCGCTGAACACACAGAAAAGGAGGGCACAGAGGGGATTGAAAGAGCGGATAATCTCGCAAAAGCAAGATCAGTTCATCCAGATTGCAACCAGGACAGACACGACCAAAGTGCCAATAGCAACGGAAAATAGGAA
Source organism: Stratiomys singularior (assembly GCA_954870665.1). Taxonomy (NCBI): domain Eukaryota; kingdom Metazoa; phylum Arthropoda; class Insecta; order Diptera; family Stratiomyidae; genus Stratiomys; species Stratiomys singularior. The sequence continues at coordinate 21,137,768 of OX940881.1, read as the reverse complement.
ACTAGGCGAAACAATCTGACAAGACGTAGATACGGCTTGGAATGACAGGCACGACTGCAGGATCAGACAGACTTTTTGAAGTTAGCCTAATAAATTGAGGACAAATCAACTCTTAGGAAAACAAGGATGCCGTGAGAGCACTGGTGGTAGTATTAACAGGCCAATATCTTGTAGTTCACTACACCAAACAAAAGGGAAAGCGAACAGATGACGCTCACATAGGTCGCGGCTAGCTAGAGGAAAGGACAGAGCACTTCCTTCTAGATTGTCTAAGTTACACAATCTAACGTAAAAGAACTGGCACACTTGACGAAAAAGAGTTAAAAGACCGCATTGGTTTCTGTAGGACGATTGGATTGACCCTCTGTTAGCATTAGAATCATATGCGGCGAGCTAGAAGCCAATGATGGCCTTTGCTTGTTTCCAACCACCTTGTGGATCTACTTTACCTTGTGGACCTGTACTGTAGAGTACCTAAGCCTCGCGGCCAAACCTCAGTACATTCACCCTGAGTTGAATGAGGGTGGGGTTAGTTTTCATTCAAACCAAGATGAGACATATGAATGGTTGAGCAAACATATGACTGCGCATATAACGCGCGATTACCTCGCTGCGCTGTCCCAGCGTGCTCCTCGAGTCAATATTTGCTTTCGGTCTATTACAAGATTTTGTAAGCTTGTTGCTTCTTTCCAACAGTGTGTCCCATATTAATAACAATAAATTTGATAATAATATTAATAATAATACTAAAAGTATTAGTACTGTAGACATCGGGGATGGCGCAAGGTTCCATTCTTAGCCCGGACCGACGGAATGTCTCATATCATGAACTTTTAAGCTTGCAGTTACCGGAGAAGTCACGTCTGATTCACTACGTAGATAATGTAGCAGTCCTAGTCACCACATGTACCGTCGAATTGGCGCAACTCAAACTAGTCATGGTAATTTGCCGCGTGAGCGAGTGGAAGAAAGGCCATTTAGGCAGTTCAGCCTAGCACTGGAAAAGACCGAGGTCGTCATTCTGACTAAAAAACGGATCCCTCGTGGTATTCTCGTTCGGGTGAGAGAAAGGATCATCGAGTCGTAGGAATCAATGACATACCTTGGTTTGATGATTGAATCGACGATGAGCTTCCTAGAACAGCGGTCAGCGGATAAGGCTACTGCGGGAGCATCGGCTCTCAGTCATTTTACGACCAACACGCTGGAACCAACCTCGAGTAAAAGAAGTCTTCTGATGAGCACCATTTGAAGAACAAAAATGTATGTACTTTCGTTAGGGGGTAGTTGGCAAGAGAAGTTGTCAGCCGAGAAGAAAGGAGAAGGACCTTAACTTTGTGGTGACAATCATGGGTAGACGAGACGCGAGGCAGGTGGACCGCCTGGCTCATCAGTGACTTGAGGGCGTGGTTCTATTGAACCTATTATTCCATTATCTATTATGATGCAACTACTCATTGGGCACGGGTATTTTCAATCTTACCTGTATAAGATGCGAAAGTCATCGTCCCCAGCTTGCTTGATCTACCCGGGGATTACAGACGACGCCTGGCACATGCTCTCTCTCGTGGCTATGCATTTTTCCCAGCGGTAGTCATACTTTTTTCCCCCAGAAACCAATAATTACAGAAATTCTCTAAAATAAGCATTCGTGCCGATGTTCACATCTACGTTTGGCTTCAAGTCTTTGACTCTAAGGCAAGTTTTCAGACTTGCGAACAAAAAGAAGGGACATGGAGCCAAGTCTGCAGAGTACGGAGGATGTGGCATCACCATGTAGCACAAATCAGTTAAACCTCTGGTAATCTGGGATGATCAGGGTAGGCAAAAATCACAGTTTTGACTACTGCTTTGGCTCTGGTATGCAATGGAGGATCCGTGTTTCATCCAAAGTCACGAATCAACGAAAAACTTCAATATGGCCAAATACTCACGTACACGATTTAGCTTGTTTTTGACAGTTAGCAAACGCAGCAACCATTGCGGTGATGGCTCCAACATTCCCAACTTACTTGACGAACGGTTAACAAGAGATCATTGACTTCATTTCCCCTTTTGTGGCCGTTTTTGAAGGTGCATTGTATGGTTTTTTATATGCTGGTATGGCTACGTTTGGACTCACTTATTCAGAAACTGATTAAGCAGTGAATGAAAGTTTAGAGGAGTCATGAGCGTATAGAATATCATGTACCTTCATTGCCTTTTCATGAATCCATCCAAAAATTTTTAATCACTGTACGCAATTTGGTTGTTTAAATTCTTGCAAAACTGCTCAACGTGCATGATACAACTGCCAGGTTTTGACACATCTGTCTGATAAATTGACAGCTATCCTAAATCGTTTTGTGTTACCAGGTATCATAACCATGTCGTGATATGCGCGCCATTTATTGGTTATTTGGGAAGTTTCCCAAACCACTGTATTAAATAAATTAAAGAATGCACTGAAGAAGCTTGAAGATTGGAGAATTATTGGTAAGATATTAATATAAAATTACCGCAAATATAAACAAAATTTTTTTCGTTTATGTTTTTCGATGCAGTAAAAAGACAGCTTGTAACAAATGTCTTAACAAATAGTGGGCTTACTGGATGCAGACCTATGATTTAGAATTACAATTGGGGGTTTAAATGGGCAAATATGCACTGGCGAACTGATTACTAGATTTTGTGTTTTGATTGGTGGACTGAAGATGAGAAGAGTTATTCAACTTTCGGATAAACAAAAAGTTTGTTGGGTTCTTGATTGAAATTGCAATGGGGTAAGAAATGGGACGTGTAAATATCTTTGCGGTGCCTACGTACAGTTCATTTGGCTAGTAGAACCGTGCGGATCTAATACATGGTTGAGTCATTTACTGACGGATGCTCGCATTGAATAAGTGGGATAGCTCCCTTGAGTTCCATGTTTGTGAACCGCAAACTTCAATGAAAAAGTATTTTTGCGAGGTTTTCAACTACTTTTAGATTATTTATTTTTAATTTCAATTATAATTTCTACAGAAAATTTTAACTCATAGTGATAAATAGTTATGAATATGAAGTTCGTTTTGGTGTTGCCGCAGGCCAAAATTAACTTTGGGTAGCTTGGGTCCGCCGGGCCTTGCTTCGTTGGTCTCGAGGACGCGTTTCGGCTGCATACATCCATCTTCAGCTCGTTCTCCGAACGAGCTGAAGATGGCATCTCGTTCTCCGAACGAGCTGAAGATGGCTGTATGCAGCCGAAACGCGTCCTCGAGACCAACGAAGCAAGGCCCGGCGGACCCAAGCTACCCAAAGTTATGAATATAGTCTAGAGTAAGATCTCGGGCTTAAAAAATCTTTAAACATTCCCAGGATAACAATCATACACGAAAATAAATGGAACTAATCCAACGACCGCAATGGATGAATACTATTTTCCCTCCTTATACTGCGCAAATCTTAAGAAAAAACACTTAATGTTTTATATTGGCGCTCGGACTTGGAAAATTTTAAGTCTTCATGGTGGTTAATTGTGTTAAATAGTTCAAGCCTTAAATTGTAACAAGTTAAGCATATTACACTACTTGGTTAATTTTCCATACTACTAGAATGATGTTGATACTATTCGATAAATCTGATTTCGATAACAATTTGCTTGACCTGATCATGAATGGGAAAAGACATAGTTGGTGACTACTAGGATCACGTAAGGCTTTGCCTTGCCAGGACCTTGGCTTTGATTGTTTGGTATATTATTTTATTTGAATTTTGATTTAGATTTGAATTAATTTGAATTTATTTTTGCTCAAATAGGAAATCAAGCGTAATACAGTAGTGCAAAGCCGAGTAGCCGGAGAGAAATGATTAAAATTTTGTGATTAAAATGATTAAAACAAATTTCTTCGAATCATGCAGTATATTGTGTGAAAAACTTGAAAATAGAGATAAAAGCATCCATATAGAGGAACAGCTAGATAACGCAATGAAAATAATACTCGATTTTCCGGAATATTCAGAAGCGCTAGAGTGAACCTAAAATTCGGATTATATTTCATGATTTTGTCGAATCATTCGCTGATTCTAATGGCACATTAAAGCTGATTTGATTTTTTTGCCTGACTTCTGACTATACAATCCCAAAATATCCCAAAGTATACACTAATCCTAAATTTCTTCTGAAAATTAGCAAATACACCGGCCTAACTCTTTGATCACAAAACGAAAGACTCAAGCGAGTAACTTGATTACACTACACCAGCGTGAAGTTGGTAAGAAAAACACCATTGACGAATTGAAATGTCGCTTGTGCGAATTTTCTAGAATAGTGGCCTCCACATATTCAATATGCACTATTTTATCCTTGTATTAACCACTGCATGCAGCTTGATTAAAGCGAAATAATTTTTCATTGTGAAAATGCTTCGCTGGCGCAAAAACAACACGCTGTATTACACACTGAAGGATAACAAATTAAAATAAGGCGAAATGCATTAAAACCTTAGACAACGTTCATTTAGAATGTTTATTTCAATAACATCATGTTTTTGACTATTCGAAAATTATCATTAATTAAGCGGCTCTTAAAATATTATTAATTATAGAAAAGTGAGATCACTATAAGAACTTCGTGGTAGCAATCTCTTCCGGTTGGTATTCATAATTTTCATGCTTGCACTTACTTGCAACCTTGCTAGAATTTACTACATGAATTGAATGGTGGAAAATTCGTTAAACATTAAGGAGTAAAAAAAAGAAGTGCAAGAAAAAAGTATTTGCCAACTTGACCATGACCGTGAATCTAAAACGGAAGCAAACGGATAGACGTCTTGTTTGGAAAACTGCCCAAGCAAAGGTTATTGGAGTAGATTTCCATGCAGTCTACTAGAAATTAGTATTGCTAACACGCATTTTTGGCTTGTTCACACCATAATTAATTAATTAATACTTGTCCCACTGATTAGCAACATACTTGTTTTGCTGGACATGATTAGAGTCGCGAAGGTGGGCGATGATCTGCATAGTGATTGCCAAATGCGTAACATTCATTACTAGAAAAACTTCAAGTGAAGTTTTCCCAAAGCTGAATGAAAGGATAAATACACTTAAATTTTTGCTTCAGTTAGCGTTTATGAATTAGCCCAATATCATGGCCGAACGCGTTACTAGATTCGTCAGGTGTTGCATAACACTTCCGCGTTATGATCGTAATATGTGTGATGAATTCGCAATGAAACAACTACCGACCGTGAACTCAGCATAAAGTGAGGCTCTTAGTCGGACATCATTAAGTAAGATTTAATGTTTATCTCTTTTCAGTGCAAATATTTGTTATGATGTTTTTGCAAGGTTGAAGAATTGAAGAAAATGTACTACGCGTTTTTTTTTGTCGTTAGCTCCAACGTCAAGTTCAATGGAAAACCATTTAATTAAATCTGTAACCCCAGGATATGTTTGCAGTTGTTTGTAATGCTGGATTTGCTTTGTATCAATTTCGTTGGACATCGTTTTTTGGATTTTGTGAAAGAAAATTGCATCAGCTTAGTCGTGATAATATTAGTCATAATTGTGGTATTTAAATATTGTAGTATTTTTCTTGTGAACCTCTTCGCTGACACTTTGGGGAACCTACTATAATAATTTTTTTAAGTGTGAGAGTTGCATGGCAAATTGAGTTACCTGATTGGCTAACTCAGAATCGGAGCTACCCGGGTATACTATACATGGGAATGCTTTAAGGTATTACTATAATACCTTAGATAGTTGAATTTCAAGGGTGCAGTGCAACTACAAAAAAATTTTTGTTTTTGACTAAATCCTTCGAAAAAGCTTTTGCAACCTCTATGAGAAATGTAACATAAAATCTGGACTATTCATCAAACACTCGTGGCGCGTAATGAGGTTAGTAGATTTTACAAAAACGTCATAAATAATTCAAGAAGAAAAAATCAATGAAAAAATTAAGAAACCAAATAATGTGGTAGTCGCTGAATCAGAATCAGAGCCATTTTATTGCGAACTATATAGTTTTGCACTGTTGATGGAGTTATGGAATAGTGACTTGGGTAATTAAATTTTAATATTTGTAAAACTTTTCATCTTCATAAAGTACACAAGCTCAGAATAGAAAGAAAAGGCTCCTTTTTAATTTTGGCTTTCCATAACATCCAACTCACGAATATCTCTAGTTTCTTTGATGTTCGTTGGGTCCTGATTATTATTTCGTACCCTTTCATGATGAAAGCAGATAAAGGCAATACAGTGGTAGTGATGGCGTGAGTCAGTATGCTGATACAGTAATGCGAAAGCTAAGAAATGAAAATTTCTTCGAACTACGGCAGAAGAAGTCCATTGAAGAAAGTCATAAAAAGATTCGAAACAACCATCAAATCTTCAGAGGCATTGATTGGAGAGTTAAGAATGTTAAGAATGGGCAACCTCGTATTGTCAAGGATAGAGTGTCTACCAAAAAACAACTTTAAAAAAGAAACGAAATGCGTGATATCATATTGCCCGTGAATTCACCAACCCAAAAATTGGTCTCAAAAACAACAGGGCCATATCACTACTAACGTTCCCTCCTCGGTCATTTCTAAAAGGTGTTTTCTAGGGATAGAGAACTTTAAGTTGGCAACACTTTTTAATGCAACGTTTGGTGTGACAGCTGTCATGCGTTTTACGATTAGTTTTATTTGCCATTTTATCGTAAATAGGTAGAAACATAAGCAACGTCTGTGGTTTGTAGAGATTTATTCAGTCAATATTGAGTACTCAGTCAATTTTATGACCAAGATAAGCCTCCATCAGAAAAATGAATTTTATTAACCATGGATTGTTTCCGCGTCACATTTACTTTCACTGATATTATGGATACATATATTATCCAAACGTCGTACAGAGTATATATGAAGTAACTCATGCATAATGAAGACCCAAGCGAAACCATTCGTACAATGAAAACTGAAGAAACCAATCCGTAAAGAACACCCAAGTAAGTCCATTCGACACCGTGCTCAAAAACGAAGGCTCTGCCGTTCTACATTATACAAGATTTTATGGAAGGATCTTGGTTTTTTGGACTTACAGAAGCCAACTCGTACAGCAATTGAAGTTGAATGACAACCATAGTGTAGATAATTTAAACATGACCAAGGGATAACAAGGGATAACAGATCCCGCGTTTCACAAGAAAAGCGATGAAGCTCATTTCTGGTTGAATGTCTACGTCAATAAAGAAAACTGCTGCATTTGAGGTGATGAGCAACCACATGTGATTGTCCAAACACTGTTACATCTTAAGGAAGTTATCGTTTGGTTTCCATCTTGGGCTCGTGTATCCATTGGTGTATCTGCAAGAATGCTGCTGGGAATAACATTACAGTCAATCGTGACGGCTATATACCCATGATCAATGACTTTCTCGTTTCGGAATTGACTCGCCGTAATGAAGGGGAACTTTGATTTCAACAGGATGGCGTTATATGGCATACAGCTCGTGTTACCACCAACTTAGAAGAAGCATTGGATGAGCGCGTAACGTTTCCTTTTTGGACGTGTGAGCTGGCCTGCGTGATTTTGTGATTTTACACTGCGAGTCTATTTCTTGTAGGAGTACTTCAAATCAGTCATCTTCGTTGACAAACCTGAGACGCTTGGCAATGTGGAAGACAACACTGACCTCGTTATGGGCAAGATACGGCTCTAATTATTAGTTACAGGATTCGAAAATTGGACATGTATTTTGGACTTCATCCGACATAGTCGTGGCGTTCACTTAACTAAAATAATATTTAAATAAAAATGGCAGAGAATTATCTTTTCAATGAAATTTGGTGATGATCAAGACAACATTTCGAAGTTTATATCTCAAAAAAAAAAAGACTTTTAATAGATAGGGTCTTTCCGAAAATAAAGTTGAATGACTTCTTACCTTCTCTAAGGCAAGGCCCTACCAAAGCGTGCTAAGAAGTGTTAATTACTGAACGGATTCGAGTGAAGCGAACGATGATTAAGCCAGACGCTTGTAAGTGGTTGCGCAAACCCTATGAGCATCTGTTTGGATCTCTTTTGAAAGTGTTAGCCGGTTTTGGAGATGCTTCACACCGTAGAGCAATGCGATGCGAAAATACTTTACGCTCTTCCCTCAAAAAAAAAACGGGTGACGAGACTCTGTTAAGAGTCTGAGAGACTCTGTCGCTAGGGGTATCATTTCTTGAAACATGGTTATCGCTTCAAGAACACGTTCAGAAAATGAAAGTCGCAACTGCAAAAAGGCATTGTTTACTCGAAGTTCGTGCCACCGGGTAAGACAGTCACTTCCAATCGGTCATAAATCCTGAAAAAGCTGCAAAGCAGAGTGTAATGCGTGAAGAAAGAGATTGCTAATTCCTGATGCATTCATCATGATAACAACCCGTCCAACACATTTTCCAACTTTGTCGGCTACCTGTTCAACATTACCCCAACAAACTTTCTGCTCAAAGGTAGACTCTCTTTTTTGGACTCTTCCTCATTTTGAAGGATCAAATGGTACCAAAACAGCCACAATTTTGTGAGTTTAGGAGCGGTGCAATAGATAAAGGCAGGTCAGAGTTCACGCCTTGGAGGATTCGTACCACGAGTGGAAGGAACGTGTTTCACATGAGAACAGAAAAAATCTACTTCAAAGAATTCGAACAACTTGTAGCTATATCTGCAATATTTTTTTCATAAGAAGCATCAAGTTTACTTCGCGACCTATGTAGTGGATATGTAAGTTTGTTATGCAATCACTACCATGTTTTATTTATTGCAAATACTTCACAAATTTAAAGTTACAAGTTTTATTTATTGGCACTACCTACCTTATACTAAATTGATCAAACCAAAAGACTCAATTCTTTCTTTTCTAATACAATGTGCACTACTTGATAATGTTTTTAATCCACTAGTCACAAACAAGCTTAAAAGTAGGATTAACAATCATATGGTACTCGTTTGCTTTAGTTTTGCTTTATAAGGACATCCGGAGAAAGGGTCTTCAGGATATCTCCTCGCAAAATTCGAAGACTCTTCAAGTACTAAAGATACATTTCACGACATTCTCCTTATCAATTGCTGGCAATAATTGCTCTTAACATTCTTGTATAATGAGCTCTGCCACTGTCTGTAAAGTAGGCCCTTCAAATTATCCTTATAAAGTTTCGGTGGCGTTTGCCATATAATTTATTGCCCGCATAACAAAAAATGAAGACATTTGTTTACCATAATGCCATAACAGTTGTGGAGTTAGCATATTGAGCATGTAAGTAGCCACGAAGTGATTGCTGCATCTTAAATCTTTTTCAGTTTCAAGTGCAATATTCAGTTTCTAGATGGATCTCTAGAACGACGTGAACTTGCAAAAACTATTAAATCAACTTTATGTTTCCTCACACTTATTTTGGTGCTAATGAATAAAGGGGAAGATAATGAAAATTGCGAAATGAAGATGGTAAAAATTTAGAGCTACTACATTGAAGGGCATTTATTACGCCCTCATTTGCTGCTCATAACTAGGTTAGTTATTTTCTTCTACTACATTTCAATCTAGACCTTAATTCATTAATCCGTCATTTAACTAATGATCTACGACTGAACGAACTTGAATCGAGATACTCCACTCAAAATGCATTAACAATCGCGATTTTCCCGCCAAAATATCTACGCTACCCAAAAAGCTCATTTTTCCAACGCACTTACACACTCGCAAAACATTTCATCCAACCAACACAAGCATGTTGAACACGGTATTTTATGAATTTACGATTTGTTTACGATTTGAATTTTTGGCAATTATAGCATAGACGTGATGCGAATGCACAATGATTTTCCCGCCATGTTACTTATATGGCCGTTCGCTTCCGTTTGGCGGCTAGTCGCGTTCTTTTGTTAGAGGCTAACAGTTTAATGTGGAACGTATTGCTTGCCGCCTGCATCGCAGCGAAGTGCTTGTTGTTGTTTTTGTATAATTCGCTGCAACCGTTGAACGCCGTTCTGTAGTTTAACGATTTTCTTTTGTTTCGATACAAAACGGGCAAATTTACGAAAGTGCAAGTGTTCCCTGTTAAAAGTTTTGGCCTAATCATTGAGAGAATTGAATGAAGTCGAAGTTTGTAAGGCGAAAATCCGTTTAAATGTCATGATCATCTTCTGAGAAATAGTTTTCAAATAGAATTTATTTTTCGATAAAGTGTTAACTTAATTGGAAAATTTATAGTGGAATCATTCAGTTTTGCTGGTGGAATTAAGTTCGAATCATCATGACCTTAGCAGCTAATTCAACCCTGTGCACAATATTCACACTTTATTTTGGTAAGTTTGACTAAAAAATGTCAACGGATTCGACTCGACGCATAAACGGTTTCTATCAAGCGTCAACTTTGACTTATTTGAACGTTGTCATTCACATGAAATCAATAATTTTATCGAAATAATATTGGCTGAGATATATTTACAAAAGGAGGTTACTGACTTTCTTATTAGTTTCATTATGGTAGATGAAATTGAGTCTTGAGTCACAGTATTAATATTTTAATCAAATTAAAGTCCAAGACAGATGATAACAGCACAAATTGAAGTTTATTGAGTATTAAACCAATTAATTTGAATTAGCAGTTTTGCGGTGCAAGTAAGATAATAGTATTTTATTTTAGATAATGTAAGTGAACCAAGTTCGCAAATCTTTGCAATAAATAGTTTAATAGCAGCAGCAGGCAGCAGACCTTTCAAGCCAAAACATTTTTTATTGAATTTGAACCCTTTCCCACGCAGCTTCCGCGTAAACTGGATATGTGCGAGCAAACGATTGTTTTATTTTTTACAATTTCTCCAAACGCGGCAGTCCTAATACATCTCATCAGTGCTAATACAACATGGGCTGGAAAGTCCCGGGATTTTTAGTGAAAACAAACGTTTTTTGGGCAAAGTTATATTTATTCCTCACTATAGTTGCCTTCGTCGGCGATAGACTTGATTGAGCGATTTTCAAAAATTTCGATGCTCTTTCTGAAATACAAAACGTCCAAGCCCTCAAAATACGCTTTGACTTCCGCGATGACTTCCTCATTCGATCAGAATCTCTTTTCCTGGAGCCAACGCTCGAGGTTTGGGAACAGATCATAGTCGCTTGGGGTCAAGTCTGGAGCATATGGTGGATGAGAATCCAATTCGTAGTTTGGCTAATTTGGCCCTCGCTTTCAGGGACGTGATTGACGGCGCGTTATCGTGTTCGTGTAGAACTTTTTCTTTCCCCATATGGGATTTTTTCTTTATTTCGACGGTCAGTTTGTTCAATAACGCTGCATAGTACTCTCCTGTGACTAAAGATAATCGATATAGATTATGCTTTGGGCATCTCAAAAAACTGAGGGCGAGCGCTGGCTTTTTGGCAGCTTTGATCGACTTTCCAGCCACTCTGCAGACTGTCTATTAGACTCAGGCGTATAGTGATGAAACAATGTTTCATCTTTTGTCACACAACGTCGAAAAAAGCCAGCTCAATTGTGCTGCAACAACACCGAACCGGCTGTTGAATCATCAACGCGCTGCTGTTTTTGTCGACGGTCAGCAAACACGGCACACTTCACGCCGATAGCTTTTTCATCTCCAAAATATCGTGCTGAATGTATCCTGCCCGTTCTTTTGGGATGCTCACGGCTTCACCTAACTCGCACAACTTTGCTTTACGATTATTCATGACGATTCGATGCACTTGCTGTACGATTTCCACATTCGTTGCCTCTTTTGGACTTCTAAAACGAGGTGCGTCTTCGCTGCTTTTAAGACCCATTTTAAATTCACTAAACCACCGATAAACTGTTGTTCTCGAACGATCAAATGTGGGATAACATTTCTGCAACCATTGCAATGATTGTTCAGAAGTTTTTCCCATAAAAAAAAACAATGTTTGAACAAGACGCGATATTCATGTTTTTCAATTTCGTTTACGAAGGCGAAAGTAGCGTTACTCAAACGGCTGTAGCTTGTAAACAAATAATCGAAATGTCATCAAACTTCATACATAAACTACTGACAGATGAGCTTCTCATCTCATAGTGGTGCCAAGTATTGAAAAATCCCGGACTTTTCAACCATGTAGTACATGTACATCAACATGTAGTACATCAATTTCTTCCCTTATTACACGTGTAACACAAAAGCTACAATTGAAGCATTTCTTAGTACTGTCAAACAAACTTAAGCTAAAACTTAAACAAAAAATTTCAGTGCTATGTTCCATACGCAGTTCATGTTTCATACGCATTCCATCCGTGCTCTTGGTGTAAGGATATTTTATTACGACAAATATAAGTGAAGTTCAGTTTTGAACAAAATATATTAATTTTCGGTTAAATGCGTCCAATCGTTTTACTTTAGCTTGTCATATTTAGAGGCCAGATTTTTTCTATCTTGGAACTAAACGGTTTACTAAAGGTCCTCAAAATGATCGAAGATAATGGAAGATCTCTTCAACATGAATCTCTTTCCTCCTAGCAATTTACTTTCGGTTTGAAGTAAGAAAAAGTCGCTGAAACCTAAATTTGTAGCGTTGACTAAAAGTTTTGAGCTCACTTGAAGTATTCTTGTTATAACTGTTACACATCTGTACACTCGTACATGATCATGATTGAGGACATAACATAATCACTAAAGAGCATTAACACATTGGGGTGGCATCTCGACGAAAGAGATAGAGCAAGGGACATCAAATTTATAGCCGTTAAAAGTAGATAATCTTTGTTTTATTCAGATTGTGGTTCTGAGAATGTTCTTCTTGACAAAACTGGATAACGAGCAAGGATGAAAAACAAATAATATCCTAGTACTTTCCGTCAAATCCCGTCTGGTTGAAATTTTTTTCATAAGTGCACTTTGAAATGTATTCAAAGAGTAAGCACTATTTTCCATGTCCTCGGAACATTTCGTGGTTCCCCGTCACTTTTTATCTTTCGTTCATAGACGCGTTTCGGCGGTGCGCCATTTTCGGTCTCAATTGTTCTTATTAATAGGTTCGTCGTTTATACATGCAGGTAGATGTCCTTTTGTACAGGTAGAAAAAAGTCTGTCATTTTTTATGTTGAGGGTGTTCTCCGTTCCGTGCTTCTTTGCCTATTGTTGTCATATGGTATTTTTTTATTTTTATGTCTAGCCCTGCTTTGTCGTGCCACTATAGGTTATACTTAGTTGGGATCGGTTTAGGCTGTGCGAAAACCATCATACGATACACATATCATAGAAATGAGTAGATTCTCGTGACAGATCTGTTTTTGAAATGATCCTCTCGCCTTTTCGCTCGTCTTATTCTTCGGCTCTAACCGTACAGCGGTATCCTACACTGGCACACTATATTTGGAACCTGTTTTAACAGAATTATTATATTTTGGATATTAAAGGGACTTGATGTAATGAGGAGAATAGGGATATTAGGTTCTAGCTTAGTTTGTTGCCTGTATTGCCTTTGTAAAAAGTTTGACTTGACAGAAAATTTTCTTCGCTGTAGTCTTCACGGCTTTTTCACGTTTAACGGCTATGAAGTAAAGGAGAGGACAAATTATTCTTGTGTGACTCCAGGTTAACTCGATCTTTGATAGTAAGGATAACATTCAATCTCCTCCTAGATTCGTTATTTGATCTGCTTCAAGCAGCAATGCAATAGGTGTTGTAAGCTGCTGAAATAGAGGCTGGCATCGCAGACGTATTGTATACCATCCTTTCTTGACCATTTTGAAGCTTTATTTGTGACACCTGTACTTTGCGACGGTCCTCAGTAACCTTTCACACCTTTCCTTTGTCCATGAAGTTCGTACATTTATTACCCCAAACCCGTTCGATGTGAATATACATACGTAAATTAATTCATTGCTGGAATCCAATCCAAAGGATTGTTCGTATTGCTTTTTGAAATTTTGGCATTTTCATGATACGTGATACTAAGAAGGAAGAAGATACTCACTTCATGGTTGGAAAACTTCACAAATAAAACGCAAGACAAGAACTGCATGTCTTATCAGTGAACTAGAATCTGGCTTGAAATTAATTACGACGACACTCATATAAGTTTGACGCAACTACGATGTGGAATCAGTTTTTTCTGTCCTACATGTACATAATTAAAAAGGGGTCGGCTGAATCCTTTTGCCCCAGCGCCGCCAATGAGATACATTGTTCACATGCAGCAGGTGAACGAGGTATCATTATTTTTTACCTGAACAATATTGGTGAGCTCCCTTCAAATGGTGTTACAGGCAGGATGCCAACGTTATATGACAAATATAGCCCACTACAATGCGTTACCTGAAGCGTGATGGAAAAGTTGCTCAGTACCAGTGATCAGCAAAAATAACCGATTTAACAGAATGTTACAGACTCCATCACTCATCTCCTCCAAGCTCCAAGCTCCAAGACTCCAAGCCCGGCTTTCAAGGGATTATGATGAGTCGCATTTGCAAATGCTGGCATACAATTCGACTCAGATACATCTTCATAAGGTGATCAAAGGCAGCAACAGAGACCCATAAGGCTTGGGTTATAAACTTGTCATGTTGACATTCAGAGTTTCATGGACGCGCTGTGTGCTTGAGGCAGACAAAAAGGACGTGGTTGTTCGGGAACTTTTTCGCACCCACGCATCCGTTTGTTGATGCTTTATTCGACGTTTGTCTTATTGTGTGCCCACTTTTCAGTGCCATCAAAGAGGGCATAGTTCACACGTTAAAAATGAAAAAGTTTACAGGACCAGACATCTTCCCAGCGGAATTGTTTCAGCTTGTGTATCAACATAGCACTGATATATTTCCAAAATGCTGGAAGGAAGCAAGGCTTTAGTTGATTAGCAAGGGACGAAGAGCGTGGGGCTACCATCCGTATATCGGCTCCTTTGTATGCAAAACGCTGTTGGGTAAGCGCTCGAGAAGCTCATCAGAGGGGGAGACTTGGCGAGGCGATTCAAGGCGCACAGGATCTATATTCTAAGCAATATGACTTCAGGAGCTGGACGACCCACATTTCATACCATTGATGAAGGCGGTCAAGCAGGCAGGGAAAATTAATAAATACTCAAGGGGCTAGTTCAATTAATATTTTCGGCGTCCCGGAAGCTTTCAGAGTGTGGAGGTGCCTAATGTGATGATATTCGGGGAGTACCTCAAGGAGCGAAAGCTCGTTTATGACATATTGGGGCCGGGAATACTGAGACAAACAGTCCAAGATTAGCTTCTCGGTAAAACAGAGGAGGTGTTTAATCGGTAGTCCAGTTGATGTATTCCATTAGGAGTCCGAATATTAATGCGTAAACAGCCTTCACCTGCCAACCAAAAAAATATTACTTTTACTATTATTATTACTGTTGCTGTCACTTAATCGTTTATTTAGTAATTTTCATCTGTTCCAAAAAAGGACAGACGACAAATGTTATAGGCTTTTCACTATGAGTTTACTCATCACTGTGTGTGAAACGTTGAATGTGTTCCAATCGATTTTTCGGTCTCTTCCAATTCTGTTTAAATGTAGCAAAATTTAATTTCATTCAAATCACAAACTGCACTAATGATGTCCTTCTCCTCGATAAAACCTGATATGGCTTACATATTTTACCGAATATAAAAAATCAATTTATTGCCAACAAAAGCCAATCTACACAAAGGAAAAGTAGAAACATTGATTTTATAGCTCTTTTATGTTCTATGTAACAATGTATGCTCGCAAAATACTTATGCTATTGATATCATACCTAGATAAAATGTTAATTTCTTAGACTTCCGTTTCAATCGCTAAACTTTGCTATTGTTTGGCAAAACAAACCACTGTGGAGGACAAAAGTTTGAGCTACATTTAAATCGCTGATCCATCTGCTGAGGCCTCTTCATACCTTTTGTTTCGAATCAAAGGTTAACACTATTAACTGATGGCCTTGCAATGAAGATTCTTGTCGGATAGTGTTGAAAAAGAAATATTAACTTTAAGGTGCGTACTGGTATGATAGTATATAGGAGGCTCAGCTGAGCAAACTCTTTGGTTGAGTGTGACTAAATGATCGTGCAAACAATATCTAATTCTAAAGTCTACAAAGTATTGTGCACGGTTTTGTTGACTAAAGTAAATTTGCGCAAATATTATTAAAATTGTTGGCTTTCCTGATAGCTGAAAATTTCGACATGTGGTATAAACAATTAAATGTTGTCCCATGCATGATGATATGATAACTAGAAAAAAAAAATAATTCCACTAATGCGTAAAAATGGGTCAGGCTACACATTCAAATATATTATAGAATATAAATAATAAGATTTATGTTCCTAAATAAATTATCATAAATTAATTTAAATTTGAAATCTAACATCATTTTGGAAACTGCAAAACGTTTCTAAAACTGTTTATGACTTTATTTTACTTTATTTGACTTTATGAGTTCGCTGCTGATTTTTTTCCTTTTTAAGCATTGAACCCACAATCTGATTATTGTCATAATTCTGATGCGTGATTATATAAATATTTACCTCATGGTATGATGTTAATGTTATAAATTTCGAAATAAAATTATCTATAAGATCTCTATCTTTTGAAGACTTTGTTACAGAACATTTTGAATTGATCCCAATTTGTTAAAATGTTTAAAAACCTAACGCTGGATGCACTCATTGACTACCACTGAACGCAGCCAATTTTTGACATGTTGATAGTTTCGTACTATAAGCAACTGTAAAAATTACAATCGGAACATGCTTGTTATAAATACCATTCTTAACAGCATATATCTGTCAGAAATGCGATGCGGGAACTAGTATTTTTAGCCTTGATATAATCAGTCATTTGAATACTTTGAATTGTGGATAAACTTACTGAAACTGGACAATTTTATTTTTGGCAAGATCAATACATACGTAAGGCACTTTCGCTGGAAAATAAGTTTATGTGTAAAGTGATTGAGGCTGAAGATCACTGCACGCGGATTTTGCTGATACCATCATCGTTTAGAAATATCTGTTGAAGTACTTGAAATCCAATCCTTACAGTCCGTAAGGATTTAATTTCCAGATATTACACAGTCAGGGGCACTTTTCCTCTTTCGTTTCTATATAGTCATATTTTTACATTTCTTTCGTTGCATAATTTAAGTTTTTCAATTTAATAATAAAAAGCATTTTAAAATAACATGAATTTTGGCGTATAAAACATTGAATTGTGTGACCATTACCAAAAAACCCCAAGCAGAAGTCACGTACGTGTTAGTTATTTATGAGAAAAACGAATAAAATGTGAATTTTTAGTTGTCTTACATAAACAGAACTCTGTAAAAGATGTTAGTTACAAAATATTGCATGCCTTCGTTTGTCTCATTAGAGTTCGTATTCATTAATTTTTCTTTAGATGGCTCTATTGATTTGGAAGTCCACGCATTGTGTCTTAAATTTCACTTTAGCAAATATTCGTCTTCACTTATGCAACTGTGCCTTTAAGCTAGTGAGGCACCGTAGGAGCTCTTGTACGGTTTTGAAATAATTCATCAAAACTTTGGCCAATTGGTTCGTATGAGGACTGTGTGTCACATATTGTTATTAGTGAATATTGTCCTCGTCAATATACTCGGCGACAGTTTCCAAGCTGCTTGCATGAGAATTACCGAGCATTGAAAAAAATTCCTATCAATAAATAGCACAAAAAAGGCAAATGCGGTTCTAAGACATCCCACATATAACTGTCAGCATTAATGTTATTATATCATTGTTGAGATGCCATACCAGGCTATACTTGATTCTTCACTGTAGACTACTGTTCGTGTGATAGTACTTTAGGTAAAACATCCTCCACGGGATCTAGACGCGTACTCACGTTCAACAAGACCATAGCGTGAGTAAAAAGAGAGCTAACATTACCAACAAACTTCCGATCTAACGGTATTTGTCAAAAATATGTAGAAACACATTTGATTCGGCAAGATTTCCAAAAGCTCTCAAAGGCTTTTCTATAAAATCGAAATATAAATATAAATCGACTTGTGTATTTCTATCTCTGTCTAAGAGAAGGTGACCGGCAGTGTTAGCGCTACACGTAGCTACGCTGAAGCATGCCTCTGTAAGGCAATTCGTGGCCTCGCCAGACAGAAGAGAACTTTCTTCCATAGTTTTTTTGGTCCATTATTCAAATCCATGTTCTCTCGATCAATTCAATTCTAGGACTCTGGTTTGGGTAAATTCTCTCAAATTGCTCTTTGATAACTTCCTATTAATGTTTCTTACACTAAACCTAAAGTTTCGCGGGTCATGAAAACCTGTAATGGGATTCTGAAAGCTGTTGGAAACCAAGTTCGAAGTACGTTTGAAGCAATGACACGGTCATCTCGTTTTGAGTGTACAACTTCTAAGACTTTTTTTAGACTTTCTGTTTTGGAATCGACCTGCAGCATCTTGCGCGCTGTTAGGTAATCTATACTCGGTATTTTGATGTTTAAGCCTCCTTTCCAACAGAAGCTAGCTATCAAGCATTTGCAGGCATTGCAGACCTGGCTGTTCTAGTGGCGTATTGTTGGCGGCAATAATTTGACGTTAACGCCTCGTTTTAACCGAAAAAATTGAACATTAAAGTTACGAAGCAAGCCAAATTGATTCTTACTCAATATGAATTTCAACAGTAGTACGTTTAGTTCAGCTCTGCGAAAAGGATGTAGAACATTTTAAGACATGAAAGCATTTTATCTTTCTGATCAGGTCAACTCACAGGAGTCTTTCAGATTTGTTACTGATAACCTGTTTTTTTTCTGTAAGTGGACTATTTCATCAATAGAATTATTCAATTTGACTCAGTAGACGTAGTAATAAAAACTTGGGGAAACTTAAAGATAAAACAAACGTATGAAAGAGGAGAGTGAAATCAAAAGAAATAAACAAACGACAATTGTCATCTGTCACTTGACAGATGCCGTAAAGTGAGGTTGAGCATGGGGACATCTAGTAAAGTCTAGTCTAGGGTGATAGTCCTTACCATTCACTGGATTTAGCGTTTCAACAAGATTATTCAACATCTACAACAGGCTATTGTCCGACACCTAAACGACCACATTGGAAGAAACGGCAATCGAGTAAGGATAAAAATTTAAATTCAAGTGCCAGGATCGTGTTGGCTCTTCTTATCTATTTTTCGGTCTTTTAGCCTTCCGACTAACGCTATTGAATTATTTGATATGGAATTATTTGAAAGAATTTGTGTAGGCGTAGCAAAAAATTAGTCACGAAAGTCGGGGAAACGAAAATAAAAAACTATACACAAAAAAATTAAAAATATCCGGAGAAAATAGAGGAAATCTGCTACATAAATTACCAATTAAATTATAAAAAGCAGCGAAGGAGCCCAATCATCTTCAATCAACTGGTTTAGCTACAAGCCTTCCTTGTTATCTAGAATAACGAACGATGATCAAAGTGTTATTATGGGCTTTTGATTCTTCTTCTATATCTTGTTCAAATTTTTTTTTTTTGTAAATTATGGTCAATTCAGGGGGCATACCAAGTTGTTAGGATCAAAAATTGTTTATTGAAGAATTTGTATTTGTAAAATTCTATTAAAGTATTTGTATATTTGTAAAATTCAAGAATATTTTCGCCAAATTTCTTAAATCATATTTAGCATTCGTTTCGAAGTTATAGGTTTATAAAGGGCGCTACCTTGAAGAATAAGCACTGCACTCGTACCCCGTCGAGCCATGTGCAGTGGGACATCGCATTGTTTGTCGCTTTACGCCGTTTTGCGTTTATTATATTGTTCCCACATTGAAATATGTTTGTATTGGTACATTTGAAAGCCATTTCTTGAGCTTTACAACCTCAGAGCAGCTTCGTGAACGGTCTTTAGGTGTTCAAACCAACTACGATTGTAAACAGTTGCTTGAATTTCGAAATCTGTAGTCAATTTGGTCAGGAGCTTCGAACGATCAACTTCGTATACTTACTCTGCCCCGTTATCTTAAAATCATCACGTTGGCTGGTTCACGTCATAAAACTGGACGCGAAGAGTGATCTTCTTGAGAAAAGTAAACATGCTTCAACGTGGAAACCACAGAGACTAACGAGAAAAGTGTTAATGGGTTGAATAAGGATGACATATGGTAAGATCTTTCAAGCACACTTATGCCCGTTTTTCTTAGCACGTTCTGAAATCGAATAAGAGAGGAGAGAGCTGCTTGAAAGATGCCTTGCAGGATTTTCCGGGATCAATAACGAAAGTTACAATTAGTTTATCTGGAAAATTTCACCGAAGTATTATCTGGGTTACGTTTGCATTTAAATTGTAGCATATGCATCTGCTTAAAGTGAAAATAACGAAGCCTTGCTCAAGATTTCGCTGTCACTCGGAGTGCTCTGGGGCCCTCACGCCTAATTTTAACATCTCTCGAAAGGACGATCCGCGTGTGGCACTTGCCATGAAACGTGCGTACGCAGTCCCAAGAGAAGGTATGTCTCGGAGACAACAACAAATCGATATTTTGAAAGCTGCAGGATATGTAGAAGGAATGTTATATGGCCCTGAAATCGATGGCTTCATGTAAGTTGGGCGAAATTTATTTTAAATTGCAAAATGCAAACGTTAAACTTTGAACATGAACATCACCAAATAGAGTTTCTTCGCAAAAGACCTTTGTGGTGAAATCGTGTTTTCTGAAATAGTGAACTTATGTGAACTCAATCACTAAAAAACTATCAATGCAGTTGGTCTCAAATTTGCAGGACTTTTTCTTATGATAATAAGTAGGACCTAAACGAGGGTTTTTAATTATTGTCTCTCGTTTCAAAAAAACCAAAAAAATGACTTGAAATGGTATCTTTTCGATAGCATTGCGACCATTTTAATACAAATTGAAATTTTGAAATTTTTTAACCTTTCGTTCAGGTGCTAACCAATGGAATGTTGTAACGAGGTCTTTGCCATGACTGATTTCGGATGAATCTCTCTCGAGCTATCATTCCAACCCAAGAGTAGGCCAGAATAAGGCTCTCCAGGAAGACTGCTATACTCCTGTTTTGTCTAAATACTTTTTAGAAAAAAAAAGAGGAAGTACCTCAATACATGCACTGGTTGATATTGCTAATAGAATAAAACAAACAGTGATTATGATATCGAAAAAAATCTCAAAATGTTCTTTACTTTTCTTGCCGCAACTTGATACAACCCCCTAGACGGTGGTGTGAAAAGTTCAGTGAAAGAGTGTGTGGTAGAACTGGTAAGTTTGCAGGAGCGAATGATTCGGTCGTCCTCAGGTAAAGTTTATGTTTTCAAGTTTAGGGCGAATCGGACCTTTTGATTCTCATTTGGTGGCGTAGTTGGCGTTCAGGACATACTAGTGGCACCCACATTCGTCTCTGGTAGACTCTCCGGGACCGAAGGCGCAAGGCGGTAAACCAGGAAGAAAGATGTCGCCTTGGCGATTAAAATGTAACATCTCCTATTACTGGTATTCTGTGGTAGCTTGGCATGCTAGATGGTTTGCTCTACCAATAGAAATCCTGCCAAATTTCACTTCCGCCACATGTACATGTTCTCAGAACTGTAAAAACATGAGTAATGTCATAACAAAAAGGACCTTCCGTTCGGTTTGAAGCGGGAAGCTCTTTGGGACTGTGAACGGTTTAGAGTGTCGAAAAGTGCTTACATGAAGAAAATTACAAGTAAATAATGGAAATTCAGATAGAACGTGAAGTTCATGTCTTAACTTCATTCTAGAACTTGCATCATAGTAAACAATTGCACATAGTAAAATCAGATCTTTGGTTCTGGTAGTTCCTCAGATCTAGTAGAAAACAATTTGCAATCTGGATTATTAGAATTGATTTCAAGATTACCGATAAAGTTAAAAGTGAACAAATCATTTATCTACTCAGTGAACAACCTACGTTGAACCCAATTGAGTAACCATAAGAGGGCATATATGCACATTACTCAAAATATTGCCATTGACCATGGCGATTGCTTTGAATGAAATTGAACAAAAAAAATTGTTAAAACCAACAACTTTTCTTGGGTTCAGGCAAAATATACTATGCGTCGTATCTACATACCGTAAGATCAATATCTTATAAGATATCTCAGTGACCTTAACCATTACCACTGTCGATTTCTTGTAGCCCCACAACAAATTTTAGGTTGCCGCTCTACGGTCATATGTGGAGTCAACAACAAATCAGCTTAAAGCTAAAACGGAAACATACCGGCATTTCTATATATAAAACGAATCAAAGCTTTTGCTATTAACTTTTGCAAGTTGACTTCAAAGGTGATACTAAGAAATAAAATTATTTACTTTAATCGCTCGCATTCGCATTGAACTTTTCCTTCATATTTCGATATGAAAACTTTTTCTCAACGTTGGACACTCAAGCTGTGATCATATTTTATTGAGTGGAATTATAAAAATTAATTTAATGGCTTAATTTTTTTTTATTTTCTAACATAAACTAAAGTAAGTGACCATTTCTAGATACTAAAATCTAAGTTGTAAATTTTTCATTAAATCTTATCACAGGTCTATGACCGATGAAGGTAAAAAAAACCATTTACATATTTACAAGCACTCTTATAAATTATAACAACTTCCTTTCTGGCAATCATATTCAAAAGTGTTATAAACAATTTCCGATTTGCATCTCGCGGAATAACTCGTTGCAACAACTGATGGTCAAATTTATATTTGAATTAGAAAAAAGAGTTAAGGCTACCTAAAGGTCTAGTGCATGTAATAAATGGTGTCAAGTTGCATGCTCGGACTACGTAAAACATGAAACGTAGTTTGGTTGAAGTCTTTTAAGGTCGAATACTAGAAACAGGTGGAAACGACCGAATCTGTTCAACAATTTTATAGATTTATGTTTAATGGGTCCGTAGTTAAGAATGTTTTTAAGTGAAAGTTAAGACGCCCTTTGGAAGGGCTATGAAGAGAAACACAAAGCAAATCGTTTGGAAGTCGTGAATTCTCTTCTGACTCTTCTCTGGATGAGATTGATTGAAAATTTTCAACATTAAAAGTTGAAGGACTCATAAGACGTTTTGAAAGATTTATTATTTCGACCACGGCTGTGGTGTTTAATTATCTCACATGTGGAATATGTTTACTGCCTAAGGTCACCTTTCTGTCAGTTTGTACTCCAGCTATAAGTCTTGATTGTGTTGAGAATACATCGTTTGGGAACATAATATGTTCCAAAAAGGCCCAAAAGGGTCGCAATAATTGTTGATTACACATAATGACAGACTTCGCCCTTAGTTTCAAATCTAACTTCCCAACCTTTCTTTGGTGACCCGAATCCGCATGAATGTTCAGCTACTAAGGGCTGTAGTGCCAATAATTCTTACTCTGCAACCCATATACCATATACTTCGCTTAAGAAACCTAAACACCCCAGAAACATTCGGAATAAATGAATAAATTTAAAAAATAAGATCTGAAAGCAAAGGACAAAGTTAGGCGCCTACAAATTGTCAGTAGATATTTCAGATTAGCAAATTATCGGATATCAAGGATGCGCAATCATACAAATTTCTACAGCCTGGAAATCAAGAATTGAAATTTTTTCAAAAAAACGAACAGTCCCAGATCGTAGTGACCTTTGGTTGGAAACACGAAACCAATGAGATATCTCGAAAATTTAGGAAGTCCTACAGACCAACTAGAATGGGTACTATGATATTACCAAAAATAAATCACTTGCAGCTTCGAGTTCCCCTTGAAATATGAAGAAGTAATAAAGCTACAACTCGGAATCAACCTGAGGCGCAGCAAAAGCACTCCTTAAGATGTATGAAAAACAACAACCCTTTTGGTGAAAGGATGTATGATGGATGAAAGAATATAGGATGAAAGAATGTAAGAGCCTTCGGAAAAAATTCGCATCTTTTTCAATGTTGTTCATGCATTGACTATCGACACTGATATATTCTAACGTACAGAGAAGCCCTTGCAAGCTACAAATGAAGCTGAATAATTCCATTGCATAACTAATCACCAGCACCATAACATAAATACCAATAGCATGAACACTTCGAACAAACTCCCGATCTAACTTTATTCAGCGAAAATAAATGGAAATATTTATAGACTAGTAAGTTTCGTCGAATTTTTGGATAAAATAATTGCACTCTTCTCAATGCTTTACATAAAAGCATATTTACATCGATATATATGTAAATCGACTTGAGCCATTATTATCTCTGTCGCACAGAAATCGTGCCACAGTGTAAGTCATGTATGTAGGTAGCTACACTGTGCTAGCGCTAACACTTTGAACCATAATTTCAGTGCTTACACTTCCAAAAAACTTAGCTGGGTTTTTTTAATGTCTAAGCTCTCTTGCTTGCGAAGCTCTCTTCCTTAAAAAGCTCGCTTTATTTGCTACATGGGGTATTTTTATGCTCGTAGGTTTCTTATCTCGTATTTCTTTTTAAATATCATTTTAGTGTCATCTCTGATAGAACTATACGTGGAGAATCTTGAAAATAAATGCGCGATGAAATTTTCGCACCTCGAACCAGCCCAAAATTCTTGCGGATGGACAATACAACATTGGTCTGCTGGAGTTTACTAATATCATTTATAAGGGTAAAACACAACCCTTCAATAAATTATATTTGGTTGCGATTTTTTGCTAACAAGCCGGAAGGTTAAGATATTTGACAGTAGAGTTGATGGTCTATAAATATGGCTCCGAAATGGAGACCGGAGAGAATGCTAGTTTTAAAGTGTCAGAAATTTCAATGTCTTTTCAGCCCAGAGATTTTTTTAAAGAAGTCGTGCTGGGCCGATAACGGTTGAAACCATAGATAAACAACTGACAATCACTTTCACTTCCAACTGCCAATGAACGGTCTTCGGTTCCAATTAACTTGCTGCATTGGTATTTGTAATGGAAACATGTTGGAGATTGGACATGAAAAGAAAGTTCTTTATCTTGCAAAACTCGCGTTATTTGCCACACTGGATATTCATAACTCTTTCTTACCTCGTAGCTCTCTTAATTTCGTTCCTCTATGCACTAAATATACCCTTTATATTAAATATACCATATACTAAATAAACCCGGACATACTCCCAATCTAATGGTATTTGGCTCCAGTTTTGAAAATGTATTGATATTAATTTGCGAAACTTGTTGCAGATTAGACATGAAGGTAAGAAGGCGTCTTAACGTTTTTTTACATTTCTTACGTGAACAATTATTCGCACAAGAATTTTAGATCCAGAAAGCTAGCCGTTTAATTTTCAAGCTCTCTATCTTGAAATCTCAAGCTCTCTCTAACTCTTTGCTAAGTGGGGAAATGTTATCCCTTTACTCCTGATTTATTTTTTTATTTTAAAGAATTCGAATTCAATACTTTGATTAATTTTCATATGACAGTGAATTAAACGCCATGTAACATTTAAAATATTTTTCTGATAAATGATCACCACGACCAGAACTTAATTTTTGACAACTTTTCCCCACGCAGCTGGCCCTATTTCGTCAATGACAGATCAAATGTTATCATCTAACGCTACTAATGTTAACATGAATCAAGAAGCATGTTTTCAGCATGAATCAAGAACTTTAACAAATTCTCAAACAAAGGACCAAATAAACTCTCAACAACAAAAAAATTCTGAAAGCGTCAAATCGCCTAATTTTGTTGGTTAGTTGATTGACCTATTTGTTGAAAAACATGTCACTAAATTAGATTTTGTTTTTTGTTGTTTTTCCATTTTAAAAAATGCTATGTTTTTTAATTTTTTGACAAATATATATTTCGGGAGTGAGTTGCTCCCTTCTTCAGTGTCAATTATTTTTAAGAAGAAAAATAATTAAAAAATTAAAATAATTTTTCTTCTTAAAAATAATTGACATTGAAGAAGGGAGCAACTCACTCCCGAAATATATATTTGTCAAAAATTAAAAAACATAGCATTTTTTAAAATGGAAAAACAACAAAAAACAAAATCTAATCTAGAAGTGCTAAACACGGGACAACACACACAGTATGTCACTAAATTTCATTTTTATTGAGTTGATTTTTTCGGTGACTGTGTGGCATTTAGTGCCATCCTATTGGGATCAAATATTTTCAATATTCATCTCATTGACTTATAGGAATTTAGAAAAGGAAACATTTACTGAGCATGGTCCGGTTAGTTCTACCATTCTAGCTGCATAATAGCTGCAAAGTAAGCGTTTCGAGAGAACTAGGAAAAAATAATGTCAATAACGTTTGCATCAAAATACCCAGTCGATTTCAAGGGTTATTATGGACCTGTAAAGTATTGCTGGCAAGTTTGCTTGGAGTAATTTACCGTTAACCTTAGTTGAACTTCATCACTAAATAAAATTTTAAGGATAAAAGTCTATAACAGTTACTCATTCATTATGAGAGAGCGAACGACACAACCGATGACCGTTGGGCTTCAGTTCTTGAACCAATTGATTCTGTTAAGACTATATACCGGAACCTTTACGTAAAACAGTTAGATTACAGGACAAAGATTAAGTCATTGTTAATGTCAAAGAATCGACATTTCTGGGTTTTCGGTAATACTTTTAACTCACAGAAGTGGTATTTGGATCTGTGCGCACTCATTATTGTCTTGTTGGTGGCTATACGTCATCTAATTCAGTGCTGGTACAAAATTTATCAAGAGCAGCACAACCAGCTTGCTCAGATGGACGATTATGTTGGTCATAAAGTGGACGAAGAGCCGTATGTGTTTCGCGGGGTGAACTTTGAAAACTTTACAGTGAAAATAAATGTTCGCAATTTGAATGTTTTCTTTCGGTGTTTAATGTTCAGTGCTGATATTAAAAAGAAATGTCAGATTTTATGTTTATGTTTAGTGTTGATTTTAAAACGTCACCAATGTCAACTTTTACACATGTCATACACAATTCATCTCTATGAAATATCTGTTCAAATATGGAAGCCTTCTCCACTATGACTTACTAGGACTTTACAAACGTAGATAGTTTAAATATATGATTTCTTCTCATTGGTTCACAGCAACACTTCCTTCTGTAGCGTTGAAAAAAAATGAGTATATGCTTTGTGTCGTTCGTACTTCTTTGATCAGAAAGGATTTTAATGCACTGGTCTAACTGGTCTATCTCGTAACGAATGTACATAATTAATTTGAAATCTGAAGATCAATTATAAACATATTATAAATAAAACTTGAATCCGAATGTCTACAAAGACAGTTTGATATCTTTCGTTTGAACGACGCATACGTGTATTTTTAAACTCGCACATTGTCGTTAGTAATTTATTTTATGCCAAAATATTTGACTATTCATGATATATTGAGCTAGAGGTTGTTTCTACCATGGATAAATATCATTTATCATTCGTCGATTCTCTTCTCTCTCCGCAAGGACCTTGGCAGCCGGATGCATTGCGAGTATTTAAATTTACTGCAAACTAACTGCCATAATCATTTCGTGTTAAAACAATATGTTAACATTTACACTCACAAATGATCAGATATAAACAATTTTCCTATAAGCTCCGTATAGTAGAGAAAATCCCGAAATATGCAGACGCAATTGCGTTGTTGTGAGAGTAGTGGGAGCTTAAATATTTAGAAACGACTACAAAACAACAAAAGTTAGAGTTCATCGTTGTTACTGATAGTGACTAAGCGCCTACAAAGAGGAATTAAGTCCTGAACAAGAGTGTACTTAAGTAATGCCGAATCATCGTTAAGTTGCAGGTACTTGTTGTTTCCAAAAGGAGGGAAAACACGCCTAGGCAATACTTAACGCGGACTATCAATCAGGTGTAAGAACAGAGAGAAGTTGAGAAAATATATTAACCGAGAAAAGAATTTTTCATGGTTATTTCATTGTTTAGTATGTTAACCTGCGAATGAAGAAAACAACAAAGTACTGAATTGAACTGAAGAACTGTGCAAGAGACTTACTTGGTGGTAAACTTAACCTAGTGGGCAAAAGAAAACCTTGAAGAATGAAGACAAAAAATTATTGAACGGAACGTCGGTCGGAGCTTGATTGTTTCTACCTTTTCAGCAATTTTCCAAGCAAATTATCTATTTTTAGGAGACAAAATTTTGAAAAAAACCTTCGCTAAATAGAGTGTGCATCAATTTTGACTAGTTTTGACTTCCAACAAAGATGATAAATTACTATGATGACGGTTCCAATGTAATTTGGTGGACGCAAATTTGTCCTAGTTTCGTATAACTTTATACTTTTTCCGCATGGTCATTAAGTTTCGTTTTTTATGAAATTTGAATGCCAAATTTGCTGCTTTATGGAAAAATTATTCATGAGTGCATTTGCTGCTGGCTGCTGTTGCTTACAATATTGTTTCACCAAAATGAAGATTCATACGAAGATTATGGACGAAAGAAATATGTTATTGCCGTAGTGCTGTTGCAGCAAAAGAAAATGATGTTTGTTATACTCTCGACTGAATGAATTTGCAAAAATTACTCGAAAAAAAGGTATTCAATGATTGCGGAGTGACATTGAAACGCATTGCAAAAATCAAGTTCAAGACGAGGTGCACATTTTTCAAATTAGTATACAAATGATGAGCAAATGACTTTATGAAAAATTCATTGCGTTAATTCAAAATTTAATTATTACGCATGATGGAATTAATCATTACAGAAATATTCATTAGGCAAATATAAAATATGATGAGTTAATCCTTGCATAGCAGCAGACTTCTAGCTCAGGGCTCTGTATTATGAATATTCTTGAAGTTTTTATGGAACCATTTTGACTTGTTTTAAAATTTTTTTTATATAATGTTGTGATATGATGATGAGAGCTTAATGGTTCGCGATAAACTTCACACGTTCTTAAATTGATTCATTAAATTTAACCAAGGCGGGTCATGTTCAAATCTGTCTACTAATTACTGAACGCCTTTTTCGCCTCACTTAGAAGCTTTGCTAAGAAATCTAAAAGATTTATTCTTTCATTGATATTAACTCATTACGATGAGAGCCTCCAAGGTATAACGACACTGAAATCGTCAACACTGAAATCCTCTTTTAGAAAGAAAAACATAGCAATAATCAATTCAATTGTAATGGTCCTGGAACACATTGATCAGACACCAAACTAGCAGCATCGGTATCTCGGTTGGTGCTGTCCACTCAACAGTTGTTCTTTATCATTGATTCATGCGCTCTAAGATAGGTGAATTTTCAACAGTCACTCGTTAAATTCAGCTGGATGGTAAAAGGCCCCATCGAGTTGACAAACAGCTAAAGGTTTTAATGAAAGACGACCCTTGACCCGGAGGACCGATTGCAACCATCTCTTCAGAAATGGACGGAATACGGAAGCATATGTATATTATAACAAAAAGGGGGTAGTGCTGCAAAAAGTACATCTAACATCTTCAGCTTGAGATAGAAAGTCTGTTAGAACTGGCGTCTGTGGTTAGACATTTACAAAAATGCAAGCTTTTCGGACATTCGCGCCAGTTTCTGATCGCTGCGGAGAGCCAAGATGTATTATAATTGAACATTAGTTGCTACAATTCATCTTCAGTAAAATTTAGGTTATTATATAAATTTAAGTTTATTTAAATTCAACAAAATATCCGTGAACCAAAAGAATTTGAAATCCAAAAGTGTTTTTTATAGAGAAATAAGGATTAATTATTTTGATTTGAATGAAATTGGACTTATTGGAAGCATAATTCTCTGTCATTTTTATTTAACTCATTTCGGGCTTGCGTGTGCCACGACTGGCGCTGGGGAAGTCTAAACGAGTGGTCCAATTTTCGACTAACCTAACGTATAATTGGGGCTCTATCACATCTGTATTGCGGCAAATTTTGACTTCGAATTGGCCAACCGTCTCAGACTTGTCGAAAGCGACGATTAAGGTGACGTTCCTCAACAAGAAATAGTCCAAGTATGTAAAATCACAAGATCTTATAGGCCAGCTCACGAGTCCAAAACGAGAAATTGACCACTCATCACACGCTCCTTTCAATAAGTCAATAGATTCGCGAGCTGTATGGCAAGTTACGCCATCCTGTTGAAACCAGAGGTTCACTGTATTACGGCGAGCCAATTTATAAACGAGAAAGTCATTGATCATTGCTCTTTAGCGGTCACGATTGACTGTAATGTTATTCCCAGCAG
The DNA here is from genome assembly GCA_954870665.1 of Stratiomys singularior. Taxonomy (NCBI): domain Eukaryota; kingdom Metazoa; phylum Arthropoda; class Insecta; order Diptera; family Stratiomyidae; genus Stratiomys; species Stratiomys singularior. The sequence continues at coordinate 21,107,659 of OX940881.1, read as the reverse complement.
CATTTTCGAAGACATATGGACCAGAAGTTCCATCGGCCTGTAAAACAAACTAACTGTAGCTTTCGCCGGATGTAACGTTATTTCAACAACTGACTGTGGTTACTCATCACTGCAAATGTCAGAGTTTGGTTTATTGAAATCGCCGCTCAATGAGAAATGAGTCTCACCGCTGAACAGAATTTTGCTTATGAAATTAGAAAAATGCAGCAATCTGTTCTTGGGCCCCTACACAGAATCCACTCCCTACCCGGTGGTCTTTCGACCTCGATTCCGACAAGACTTGGATTTTGTAAGCAAGCAAAACTAGATCCTTCCGTAAAATATTCCATAATAAAGTACAGGGTACAGGTTTAATTGTTGAGCACGATGTTGAATGGTCTCACTTTGGTCTTCATCGATATACGGTCTACAGCTGCTTTGGTTCCTTCATTTCACACACTACGACGCCTCGATGGTTACGTATTATCAGTGAGAGTAGACTTGGCCCAGAAACGATCCATAGTTAATCCAACTAATTGTTCTGAAGGACCATGAAGTCGGGCATTAAATTGACCGAGCGCGCGATAAATCTTTCGAACAGAATTTTTTTGAACAAATTGCGCAATTCGCAGTCGTTATTCAGGCGTCAAAATATTCATGACAAAATGACAAAGAAAACTAACCAAAAAACGCATGAAAGCTGTCATACCAGACATAAAAAAAAATTTTGTCAACTTAAAGATCTGTTTATTTAATAAAAACACCATTTATAAGATATAGGGTCTTTCTGATTGACTTTAAAAATTGTAATGTGTATAAAAAACAGTACTAGGTTTCCTTTTTTAAAAAAATCGAATAGAAGCTGGTAAAGATCTGTTCAATTTGATCTTTCGCATTGATTGTGATTCTCCAAAATGTGATTCCTATTTTAGCAGGAGAAGCCTAGAGCCTCGTATGGTAACCTCATATGATGAAGTAGTTATCTAATTTACCTAAATATCTAAGGTATCAGACTTCTTCTCTTTGAAACCTCCTGGGTGCGCTTCATAAAAATGACTTCTAGTACAATTAAATAATTTCAAGGAGTCGTGGGGACCATATTTCCAGTTCTTATGTTAGTGCAAAAGGAAGAATTTCTATCAAAGCCACGTCAAAGTTCGTTGTTGTTCGAAAATTCAAATTTCTCTGTTGGAGGCCTTACTGTGTTATGCAAGTCTGAGGAGCAACTGATTTCATACACGCCGACTAGCGTTCGCGATGGGTTTAAAAAATATCTGGATAAGCAATGCAAGCAGATCAACGTCATCAATGATAAAACACCAGTTTCAGATTTCGTCGATTCCCTTATCTTGAGAAACAGCCTATCCATTAGAATCATTTTATCTGGAGATTTCGGCGGCCATTGTGTGATAGAAATGAAGCGAAAAACCTCGTTTGGAGTCCTGTTGGAATGTCCTGCGAACGAAATATTTACGTGTCCATGGCTTCAGTGCTACCTCCAAAATCTTTTCCCGGTAATATTCGGCATTTATTTTGACCCCACGGTCGATAAATACCACTGGAGAGCGACCATAGACCGTTATGGCGGCACACACCATCACCATGGCCGATGCTTGAGCTCTGGTGGCCAATCGAAGGTGTAAATTTTCAGCTGACCTCTTTGGCAAGTAAACCCGATCATTTTGTTTGTTTAAAAACTACTGGACAACGGATGGTTTCTCATCAGAGAAAACCAAATTCGGTAACCGTCCACTTTCGTGCAAGCGAATCAACTCTTTGGCACTATCGAGTCTAACTTTTGTTTGTGCATCGCTAAGATCTTGCACTTTTTGGAACTCCAATGGTTTTAGTCCAAACTTATTTTTCAATATGTGTTGCATCCGTTCTCGCGATATGTTCGTGTCACGATCAATTTTCGCACACCTGCGACGCGGCTTTCACTCAATTCTGGCCTTGACTTTCCGAATCATTTCTGGTATTATTACACTTTTTTTCGTCCACTTCCTTGGCGTCGGGTAACGCTGCCAGTATCACGGTAACGAGCGATAGTACGGGAAACAAAAGATTTATTCACATTTAATTTTTGGCGACCTCTTCCAGCCAAATATACAGCAATAACACTATCACGTTTGAATTCCATCGCGAATGTGAATGACCGATGTGGTTATTGGTTTGACAGATAAATCGGTCTGAATTTGGTTGCAGCGTTTTTCAGCATCCTTGTATTATGTTTGGCTACAGGAGCCAATAGCGAATTCGATACAGCCATGAACTGTATGAAATTTTTGACGAGCCGGAGCTCTCAACGACTGTTAGACTGCAGAAACTGTTATACACTAGCCAGGATTCACATGGACGACGTTCGACGACCAGCAAACACCCAAAAACGTATTCGTTGGGAGAACTGAAGGGCGGAGTAAAACGGGGAAACTCAGAAATCGCTAGTCTTAAAAGACAATTTATTACTGCTTCGATTTCACAACAGCAGGACGCGTTTAATGGCCCGAGACAGTTGGATGCGCGTGCTAAAGGAAGCGATAGCCTAAGAGGAGTTTTAGTGCTAAGAAAAATAAGAAGAAGAAAAAAGAGATAAGTACCCCTACATTTTCATTGGTATCATTGGTCCAATTTTGAATGCATCCTTGCTCATAAAAATGGCCAAACCTTGTTCTTATAGTGGCAAGATCACGAATAAAACTGGAGTATTTCAGTATTTAGGATTTGAAGTTTATCTGGGAAAAACAGAGACCTATGAATCAAGTAATTAATTTAGGGAACCGATCCCGTGTTTTCTTTTAGGAGTCCACGGTCCAGTGAGCCGTGCTTCGTATAGGGCTTGGGTATTTTCAGTCTAGAGTACTAAAGAGTAACATCCATGCACGAGTGATATGCACGTCTGTGTGGATGGAACCCTGTCCTACAGTCCTGACCATAGACCCCTCGTGATTTAATGCCGCAAATGAGTAGGAGATAATTTTGGAGTCCTCACGTGCTTTTGGGTTTCAAAGAAATTAAACGAATGACAATTTGGAAAGATAAAGAAGAAAAGAACGGTCACCAAATGTGTAGATTCATTGCATGACGCATCAATATTATTTTTTATATATTTATCTTTTAAATTTAGTAGTTGAAATGTAGCAAAAGCAGCAAACACGGCCTAATCAGAACCATGTCTGAGTTATAAAATGTAAGGTTTAATGTATACTCTAAGTTTCCTGGGAAATATGTCCACGTCTGAACTTTCTTCACTGTAAGTGTAACTATTTTTCTGTCAAGAAACATCCAAGATGCTGCCGAGTGAGTAATAATTCCCTACTAGATTGTGTTATCTTTTTACTAAACAGAGTAAAATTCAATTTACGAACTCACTGGTAAAGCTTTTTAAAGCTGCTTAAGCCCAGAAGCAAAACGTTACCAAGAGTTTCTTAGAATTTAAAAGAAAAACTTGTTTCACTTCAGTTTTAAGCCTCATTTTTTAAATAAAAAATTAGTCTTTTAATTAATTTTCACTAAGCCCAATACATCATAGAATCTTATTTATCTTTCTTTTCTGTTATTTTCAGCTGGTTCGCCATTAATTTACAGTCCAGCTCCTCGAGGAACATGTTCGAATTGTTGTCAATTTCGTGAGGCTCGTGACATCCAATTTCACCTGTATACCCGGTAAAAGCATGACGAGACTTTTAAATTCAATAAAAAAAAGCAAATATCCTACATAATCTACGGCTATTTAACTTCCATAGATTTCCTGACTAACATACACAATCCTTTCATTTCAGGCGAAATCCAACTGTATCAGATCAACTTTTCGTATCGAATTCGAAAATATTAAAGGAAAGCCACTTTGATATGTCGAATCCAATGGTCTTGTACATGCATGGTTTCTCAGAACATGTGCCGGGTGGTAAGGGTCAGAGCAGTCAAGAGATACGTGACGGTAAGTACGGACAAGTATCCTCTAGCGAGTGGAGACGTTCTTACAAAGACGACATTCTGTCGGTAAACTTTGCAAGAGGAGTCTCGTTGTAACGACGTGGCAAAGAAGAGACTCTCTGCTCAACACACCTCACAGACAAAATACATATTGCATTATTACAAATACACTCATATATTGATGAAGTCATGCAATTTGCTTTTTTTCCCTGATGGTTCATTCTGCTTATTCTGTTTTGTTCCAGCATTCCTTGCGACAAGCAACTATAACGTCGTCCTGGTCGATTGGAGTCCAATCACAGCTCTTCCATGGTACATGAGCACCGTCGAGAATATCCCACGCACGGGCAAGTACATCGCTCGATTCCTGCGATTTCTTGTGAAAGCCGGCTTTCCCATCAAGAACATGCACGTTATTGGTTTTAGTTTAGGTGCGGAAGTGGCAGGATTTGCGGGCAAACAATTGCAAGAATGGGGACTAACGTTGCCACGAATTACAGGTGAGTTAGTCTTAATGGCTTTGTGACGATCCATGTTCGCCTCTGTAGGTCACAAAGCTCGTACGCGAAGGAATTCAACCAGTTGTCATTAAAGGAACATGACGGCAATGAAAATGTGGTCATGAGGTGAACATTAAAAACGTCATTTCTTCCGTGGAAATATGGAGTTAATCATCATCAAATCAATTTGTCCAATCATAAAACAGAAGTAATGTGCCATTCTATCCGTCTGTCCAATCGTCAATCCTCCAACGGATTTCTTCAGCAAACTACTCACGCAAAAAGGACTTTTTCTTTGTTTTTTATGTGGCCACTTCCATGTTGAGGGTTGTTAGCAAGAATCAGAAGGAGAACGAGTCGTATGACCATATATACAACATATAGACTTGATAGTGATAGTGAGAATGTGTTAGTTGATGCAGCCTTAATAGCTAAGTATCGGGATTGTTCCATTGTATAAGTCACGACACCATCATTCATGAGAATAGCCATAAAACATAATAGAGGAAGCATGTTGTCGATCATATCCCAGCAATTTCGTCCTGTTTCGTCTACACTTCTTTTCTTCAGTTGGTCGCTGTGAAGTATGGATGGGATTTATCATCCACTTAATTTTTATTTCGTTTTTAAGTACGCGCGCTATCGCGAAATCGGAAAGTCGGTGGGGGGTCTATCAAATTACTTTTTGGTGTTGAGTCTATTGTAGAGGGAGAAGTTTTATTTCAACACAAAAGATTGATATGGCGTACGAGCAAACTCGAAGGCTATAACCAATTGTAACCTATAAAGTAGGTGAAAGCTTCAAACAAAGGGACTTGCTGATGCGTCTAGTCCAGTAAATTCATCTTTTGTTCAAATTCAAATGAATTTTTCGACTACTGAATTATGGTCGTCCTTATGGCTAATAAATTCAAAACATTTCTCAATCAGATATTTCGACCACTCCAGAGAAAAAAAAGAGTGTTTCCTTTTGTGTATTTTGAGTCATGTTTCCATTGAATGCGAAAATAATAATGGAATTGTCGAAACCACATTCGAAGCGAATAATAACTAAATATACTAAGTATAAATATAATAAGGAAATGAATATATACATGCATGGCAAACGAGTTGAAGAGCTCATAGTCGAGATATACCACCCTGCTAGCAGCGTAGGAAGGAAACCTACCATAAAATTCTATAGCTTGTCGCTCAAGCTAAATTAGTTTATTTTTTAGACGAACGAAAATCGCACAAAGACAAACTCTTTGATTCCTTACGCCAATTGACATGGATCCCTTTAGACATAATTTTTTTTACAAATATTTTGTCCATTTTGCATTAAAGATAATTTACCTACAGAGCCAAATTCCGGGTTTGGTTTCTATCTCAGTGAGAATCTTTTACTTTTGCCCGTTCAAACATGAAAGCAGAAAATAAGGATTAAATCAATTAAATTTAAGGAATATAGAATTTCTTTAAGGATCAACTTGCATTCACGTGTATTTCAACTCATTGACCAATATGTGGAACTCTTCAATTGCTTGTTTTTAAGTTAAAAGTTGATTAGGCGCTATATTTGTCATAAAGGACCTAACCAACTGTAACCCAACACGTCCTTAATTCAAAAGTAATCAGCTCCCAGCGATCAACTCTCGTCCTTCTGTTATGAACCACATTCTTTCTTTTCGAAATAAGTCATACAGTCGTAGCCACTTAAATAGGCGACTTTAAGGCACTTTCAACCCCAAAATATAGCCCTGATACAATTCTATCAAAATTCTATCTAAAGTATGCACCTTGGCATTTATTCGTGTTATTCCGGGAATTTAACTGTAATATGCCGGCCCTCCCGAACAAGCTTTGTTTATTCGCAGTTAGCAAAAGTTTCAAAGTAGAGCTATTTGCAGTTGAACAATTAAATAGGCGAGTGCTATTGATTTTGTTAATACCAATTAATTATTACACAATTACTTTGGTATATTTATTTAAGTGGAAGTTAGTACCGAATCGTAAAATAATTTTGATTTTAACCTTTTAAAATCATGGGCAGAAGCGCACACTGTTCTTATTCTGAACGAGCAAAAAATTTGGAGATGAAAATAAAGGTTTGAATATTTCTGGTATCGCAAAATATTTAAATTGTTTCAGGCATATGATGAAAAATGCTCACAAAATCGTAGAAGAAAAAGCATGAGCTTTCAAAAAAAACAGAAAGAGAGCATCAAAAACCATGTCAATACGCGAATAAAATCTACCACATCTAATCAAAACAATGGCAGTTTCACCCTCTTGGGATGATTAATTTATAAATTACATTATATTGGGTCTTTCATTAAGTGCTTCCTTTCTTTTAATTTAAACAAAACAACGTGTGTGTGATTTTGGGAGGCCAACGATGCTATTATGTGTTGAAATTAACATATGTAACGGCTTCTCTGGATGGCGCGCATCTGAACTGTCCAATTTTCCATGATTTTGGCGGATAAATCAGGCTGAATTTGATCGATGGAATGGGTTATATTCGCTGTGAGGACCGCTGTGGTTTGTGACTTAAGGCCATAATACAATACTGCGAGACGGCGATACGAGAGCGCGACGAGAGTCTCGCAGCTAAAGTCAAGCAGTTTTCGTAACATGCATTTGTATACGACAACGTAAAATGATTGCGATGCGTCGAGGCGAGGCGAGAAATATTCGGAAAAACGAAAATTCCTCGCAACGAGATGCGTGATGTTTGTCAAATGCTCTATGGCGCGTAAATGCAATTTGAAATTCAAACGCCTTTATTACTTTTTAAGTACGAGGGTTTTTCGGAATGAATTTTGAATGAAAATTTCGTGCATTCTTGTTGAGGCTATTATTCGCCAAACGAAGGAAAATTCCAAATTCAAATTTTTAAAAAATCAAAAACAATTTAAATCAAATTTCATTTGAAACGTCACCGATTTGACATTTGTCATATGAATATTATTCTTCCTCGCATCGCGTGCATTGTAAATTGAATGCGTTGCACGACGACGAGCGAGAATCGCAACACGTTCTCGCATCGCCGTCACGCAGTGTTGTATCTGGGCCTTTGTTCGATAGGCCTTCGACTTAACGAGGCATGAGCTGTGTGGCACATAGCGCCGTCCTGTATAAACAACATTTCGTTTGTGTCCATATCATCCAATCCAGGCCAAAAGAAGTTGATAATCATCGACCTATAGCGCTCGTCGTTGACGGTGATGGCCTGACTAACGTCGTTCTCAAAGAAATGTAGACCAATGACGCCACCAGTCTAAAATCCACACCAAACAGTAACTTTTTCGGAACACATGTCATAGTCTATGGTCGCATTCTTTCTTTCATGGTCAGTTGGAACAGGAAAAGCACGACGCATAATTCGTCAAGTTGTGGGTTTTGAAAGGCCGAGTTCTTATGAGCGACGTGAAATGGACTGCCTCGGATTTTTCTGCACACTCTCACGGACAGTGGCGATAGAGTCGGATCAGAATACTGAATCAGAATCGAATACTGTAGCGTCATTAAGTTCCTTACCAAGCAAGAAAAGTCATTAAGTTCCTTACCGAGCAAGAAAAGTCAGTTGAAAGCAAGTAATAGTATGGTTTACAATTGGCACTGTCTCTTTCCACATGGTAGGGACTCACTTGAAGACAATCCTCTTCTCATGCGGCCGATCGAAGTGACTGCTCTGGAAATTATTCAAAAAGTTGATGTTGAAAAATGGCGTGACAACGTTCAGCACTAGATAGGTGCCGAAAATACTTACGCCTCCTCAGAAACAACTCCACGTTGTGTGTTCCCGTGTGTTTTCAGATAACATTTCGAAAGACAAAGAAAGGCTATTAAGTCAAATTGTTACTGAAGACAAAATTTAGGTTCATCCTCATGATCCTGAGCCCAAACTGGACTCTATGCAGTGGCACAAAAGGGGCTCCTCACCACTCGAGGAGTTATAGGTGTCATATTTTCTTCCCTCCTTTCTTCGGGACAGTCAGTCGCACCCAGAAAGGATACTGTTGAAAAATAATAAAGATTAAGGCGTCTTCATAACCGGAGAATACAATGCTTCAATCATAGAAATATTGAAGGAATGTATCAAAGAAAAAAGAAGGGTAGAAATGACATAAAACGATTTATATACTAATTTTTCGAATAGTGAATTTGTCAACCAATAATCGTCAATCTAGGTTTTTTAAAGATTCCCATATGATGTCTCATTAAATTCTGAGAATGATCTGTCCAAACCATTTTTTAACTTCAAACGTATTGAACTTCAACAACGTTGACACACACAATATCCAACAACATTGAATAATGTTGCACTTTTTCGGGCTTCCTCCAGGTGGGTTTTTGATGTTTTTATAGGTACTAATAGATTAAAAAAAGGAGCTCCATGTACCAGGTATATGCATAAGTTTTTTCCGGTTTTACTTAGAGATGGCATCAGTGAAAACAACGCTGCCTATTAAATTGACACATGCGGCACTTCGATCGTCTGACATTTAGCTACAAAGTTGAGTCCGCCAAATCTAGCGTGTTTGTTTTATCGTGTTGATCAATTATGTGGAGTTTTGTACTTGAAAAAGAGCATTTGCGGCACACATTTTTTGCTTGTTTAACTAAAGAAATAGGATGATGGAAGTCATCGTTTGCTGGTAAAAACATATAGTGGACACGCTCCATCAATTAGGAAATGTGAGACATGGGTTCGACAACTTCAAAGTGGTAAATTCAATGTGATAGACACTGAACGCTTTGGAAGACGACAAAATGCAAAGGAAAGGAATTATTGGATGGTGACCCAGCTCAATCTCAACAGCAATTAAAATACGATCTATCGAAAACGATCAGCACACGTCTGTAAGCATTGGGTCATCAGTAAACTCGGAAAATGAGTTGCACACGATATTAGTGAACGTCAAATAAAATGGAATGGTTTGCCGCAAAAGACAAGCAGTTTTTCTGGCATGGTATAAACTATCTGAAAGATGGGCAAAATGTGCAGAAGCCGATTCTTGTTGAATCAAAATCTGATCACTCACTACTGTTACCTGAGTTCGATTGTTCTGCATGACTCAGTAAGGGTAGTGTTAGCCGAATTTTCCGTCTATGTATTTCAATTTCATCAAAATCGAATATTGTGTTTTTCTGGAATTGCCTTTTGCTGCAAACGTAATGTCTCTGAGTTTCTCCCAATCTTAAAACGAATGGAATATCAGACAAGATGTCTACACGCTCATCACGTATAATTATGTCTTTTTTTCGTTTGACTACGTGAACGTCATTCGATTATTTGCCTCTAGTAATCAGGGACCCGAAAACTCGTGACTGAACAAGAAAAATAATTTTCAGATAGAAGATCATGAAAACTTAAGTAGACATTAAATCTGTTTCCGGAGCACAGGCCTATGACTGTCAACCGTCAACTGAGGCTCATTCCTGTCAAATTAACTGCCAATTTCCATCAGGAGTGAGAAGTTTTCTTGCTTGAAACGTGGTGTCCGTGTTGTCACAATTTATTTAGTAAAGTTTACCCAAACATTTGGCCAAACTGAAAACATTCCAAACCAAAAATCTGAAAACATTCAGAAATTGGAGACTGTTGCGTTTGTAACGATGCAAACTTTAGGCACTTGTGGTATGCACATGTAGAAATGCATTTTATTAGCAGTTGCATGAAGGATTAATTAGGCCAACGATGATTGATTTGAACAACTCATGGCAGGTATTCACATTAAACGACCGCGCTTGATTTCATAATCAGGGTCCATCTTATCAGGCTTAGAGTTTACTAGGTATAGGTAAAATCACACTGTAGCGACAATAAGTCTATTTGCAGATAGTTAGTTGCCATTTTTCCATATATATGTAGGATTTATTTATAATAACCGCCACGATAAATGGTGCTACCATGTTACATACGAAACATATCCATGACTTTATTTCTATAGCCAAAATTGCATGCAGACATTCGAATCAATCTCCATGTAACACATGCTCTGAAACTACAATTTCTAGAATCGAAATTATGAAAACGTTGCGGCCCTAACACCACTTGCCAAGTGAAATAATCAGTCATAGTAGTCATAAATCAACTGCTGACAACCGGACGTAAATAGATTCATTGGAGAAATGAAATTGCTCACATCCTACCAATAAATTAACTCCCAACCGCATATAACATGCATGAATATATGCATGCCTGCCAAAGGAGTTTCAATTACGATGTAATCCTAAAAGAATGTGCCTACGTACTATAAATTCATGAGCCTCATCTTGTTACCTTATTCAGCGACTTCTCCCTGAAATCCACCTTCACATAGCCATACACATATGTGCATGTTTTCCGCCGGATATAGTTAAACCTCTACAGAGGAGGCCATAGAAATTACACCAATCACAAAATAGGTATCATTAAATAGAGTCTAGAGAAGAATTTTCTATGCTATTTGCCCGTCGATTGAGGGTGAAATGTGAAAAAGTCACGAATTCGGAAATCCTGAAGCACAGCTCAAACATAAACGGTAAAAACAAAGAACTGACTACAAATCACTCCGCTGTAAAAGGAATGGACTCAACACTTCTTACTTTTGCAAAGTTTTTGCTTGCTAATGTTAAAAAATGCATGGTAAGAAAAATTCCTCTAAATCACATTCGTATGCTTGTATTTCAGGCTTGGATCCTGCATTCCCTCTATTTGACCGAGGAAGTCCACATCGGCGGTTGGGGCCATCCGATGCTAAATTTGTTGATGTCATCCACACGGACGGTGGGTTGTTGGGTAATCCCGATGCCATAGGACATGCCGATTTCTACCCTAACGGTGGCATCCCTCTGCAGCCGGGATGCGTTGAGCAGGAGATAGCCAACAACCGATGGCTGGGGATTATTGGTGAGTATACTATGCAAATATTTCAGTCCGAAGTTTGAAGGTGGAATTGCTCGCTCGTGATAGGATTTTCATTTTTCAAATCAATTTCAAGAGGGCCTGAAAATGGTTCGCTAAAGATAACCTTCATCAACCTGCGGACGTGCTAGGGAAAATGCTTGAAACGTTCAAGCTAATCCACGGATTGGATTTCAAAAACTAATTAAAGTAATTGATTAAGGCACGGTTGGCAAGTAGCTCGGGAATTATACATTAGCATTTTCCGATATTGATTACAAAAGCCTAATTTTCGCTCAATCAACCCACGCCTCCGCCAACCGCTATTAATTCTCCCACCACGTACTCTTTCACAGTTGGCTGCAGCCACCAAAGATCCTGGCAATATTTCATCGAGTCTCTCAGGTACCCAAAGGCTTTCCGCGCTAAACGTTGTGAACGTTCGGAAAATTTCGACGAACAGGATTGCTGTCATGCTGATGTTCAGCCGTTTATGGGAATTGCAGCCAACAAAAGGTAAGGGACAGAGAGAGAGAGAAGGAGGAAAAACAATGAAAATTATAATAAACGATTACCTGAGCCTATTTTGTCGGTGGTGATTGGAGTAATCTGTCACTATACGACCATATAGCTCGAGTGACTGCGCTTAATTTTGAAAATGTCGTTGCAGATTGCGTGGGAAATTTTACTTAGCGACAAATGAAAACTCGCCATATGGACAAAACTGAGTGTCAAGGGAAAATGCGTAATGATATTAATGAGTCCATCGACGCGACACTACGAGGACAAAATGCTTTTGTTTGCAATTGCTGAATATTAAAGGAACTACTGTGTAGTGCTTTAATTACTATCGTTTTATGCGTGGCGCTGTGAAACGCAATTAGATGTAATTATGGCTGTTATTTATTTGTAACTATTTAGAAATAGAAAATATATAAGTGAAAGTAAGTGAGTAGTAATTTTGTTTCGAGACTTGATTCAATGTTTGATAGGCGAGATTGTGAATTTAAACACTTAATAGGTAATAGGCAAACATATTTACAAAAGAGAACTACCTATTCGTTAATTCATTCTCAATGTCTTCGAAAATACCTTTAGATCTTGAAGATTCCTGTGTTTATTCAAAGAGCAAGCAGCTATTAGAAGGTAAGATTGGAACATTTTACAGAGAAATTCACTTCAATGAATGTCATTGATGGTAGGAGCTTTATCGATTCTTCTTCTGATATCAAGAAATCAAAGCTAGCTGCAGTGAACTTTCTGTTTCGAACTATGAGATAAGTATTAAAACCATTCACTAGCACGTCTACTCGCCAAGCCGCGAATTTAACCGCCTTCTTAGATCCCCCAGGACGGGATGGTCCAGCACCTTGCTAGTGGCATCCAGTATGCATTTAATACCTTCCTCGTAGCATCTAGGATACATAAGGAGCAATATATTGAAGGTATGTCCAGGTTTCCGTTTGCGTGTATGCAACTTTAAGCCCATCTCTTTCCTGTTTCTTTCGAGTGCATCGTGATTCAGGTTGGATTAAATATGTTAAGCATGATGTCAAGCCAAAGGTAGTAGGCGTGTGATAGCACTACAGGGAAGAAGCCGTGGTCTTCATGGTCTGCACCATTGCATCTGTTTCTCTTGTCTCGAAGAATGAACAATAAGGCAGATCCTGCCAGGTGATGAGATAAATTAGACATAATGAAGTGTGCTAGGCTTCCTACAAAAGCCATGTTTCCGCCTGAAAAGTATGTAATTCAGATTCCTGTGCTCTTACATAAATCTTCAACGAGATTTCCCAGCACGCCATTCTGAAAATAAGAGAATGGCATTTTCTTTGCCATTCTCTTTGCTATACGCTGCCTTAAGGGTTTGTGTTTAGCGCCCCCATCGTTTGCACACTGATCTCTGCATTAGGATTCGTGATATCCTATCATGAAGGACCCACCAGCGGACGTGATCAGTTGCCATTTCTTTAGATGTTCCTCTCTCTACCTTGACCACCCTCAAAAACTTATCGACAAACCTCCCGATGTTCATTTTCTTACTGCTTTATCCTTTGTATATCCTCTTGTCCATCATCAGTTTCTTCAGATTTGCACAAGATGCAGCATTCCACACATGTGCAATGCACAGAGCAGACATATACCCGGGTTCAAGGAGTTTTTTGTCAAATTTTGGTTTTAAATTTTGTCATGGAGCATCGTGGAGGTTATTGGTGCGTTACATTGGTATTGCTACTACAGCGTCGGGACTAGCTCTGTTGCGCATCAGACTTTATGAAATTTGAGAAAAATTTTGCCAGTCTCTGTTGCAAGTCTGAGCTTGCTTCTATGCAAACCACGACTTTCCTACGCTATTCTGCAGGAGATTTGATGACAGATCTCAACTCTTCTGTGTAAAGGTAATGAGTTTAGGCCTCTAATAAAGCTGCTTACGTGATGCAATGCAATGCATTTGAGGCCCTGATTCTAGACAACACTTCGATGAACTCTGAAGATTATCCATTCAATTGAATTTTAATTTTTAGCTATAAGGAGTGCAGCGTCATTTTGGGGATGAACGACTGCGATATTTTGTTCCACTTGATAATTGAGTAAAAACCCCATCCCACTTTTTTTTTGTCTCCAATCGGTTTTTCGGTGGTCATAGCTCGTTTATGATGCCTCGTTTTTTTGGGTTTACATTGTTTGATTTCTCAAAAGATATCAACGCAAGATGCTCCGGCTGTCACTTATAAAGTGAACAACCCTTGCTCATGATTTGGAATACCTCTAGCATCTTTATGATGGTTCGTTTTATTGGACCTTAACTTGTTCTGATTTCTTGAAAGATTTCAATGACGGAGAGGCGTCGATCGTTTAAATAAGTAGAGTAACAATGCTCTGCTAGTGGCACATATTGGCAGTCATTTCCATCTCAATTCCAATTTCCAATTTCAATCATTTCCAATTTCCATCTCAATAATGGCGGATGTAAATTTGACCAACCGCTTCAAATTGGCTTTATTCTTATATGTCAGTTTTTTTATTGATTAAACTCCATCAAAAACTCTCGATCCCGCAATTTGCTGAGTAGCTTACCAAAAATTCAGAGGCAGATAGTCATAATCATATTTACTGTGGTTAGGAATGTGAATGCGATTCTTGTTATACTCCCAAACGGAAAATTAACTGGACTATCAACTAAACACCTTCCCTATCACACCGTGAACCTCGCTTAGCACTTTGTACCCAATAATTTCAATTTCATCAGATTTATTCAACTGAGCATCTTCACATTGCCATAAAGCGACATTGTATGAAAATACATATCAGATTAAAATCCTCAAAATCAACCAATTGAACAGCATAGTCGCGGCGTTAGTGACGTTAATGACAATGACGATTACATGTCAACATGATAAAATTGGAGCTGAGAGGGGTACGTCTCAATTAGTCATTTGAGACTGTTATACATTAGCTGGAATCTGCTGAACTCAATCATATACACCATGTCTCGAAAGTGTTTGACAGTATTTTTTTTAATTTTCACATATTTTTTGCCATATATCTTGCGCAAGTGATAATGAGCAGTTAGTTTTCCTTTTCCATCTGAATTTTTGGCAGATAGGCACTATTAAAAAATAAGCAACCAACCATGAATGCTTAACGCATGCCTTGCTTGATAGAATTGTATTCATTTAAAAGCTATTACATACCTTTTGAGAAAATTTTAAATGGTAATTACATTTGTCAAACTACCCATGAAACTGACTCTTTAAGAACATGATTCATTTGATTTCTGGAATATAGTTTTCTTTTCAAATAAGGAGAAAGCAACTGTCTGGAGAGATCTTATCCTGTCTGTCTGGTGAGATCTTATCCATTCCTTCAAGGAGTTCATCGCATTGCTTAACGTATCTTTTTTCATGAGAACAATAATTCAAATCCATTGTCTGTCCCACATATCCCAAACTGGCAATCAGGGGACGTAGACATATCGATCTTATGCGAGAAATACTAGAGACATCCATGCTTACGTATAACTTTGTAATATAACATCAATCTCATCATACTTTCAATAATATAAGCCCTGGGATCAGTAATAAACCGTACCTGGTAGATATTTCCCGACTTTTTGTCTCTCCTGACGACTGATAGCATGCTTTTTATCTTCATCCCAGCACAAGTAGATATTTTGCACTCATTAGCAAAGAGAGTAATGCGAATCATTATCCTTCACTAGCATTTGCAAATCTTTTTTTTTTATTTTGCTTGTGTTAAGCTTTAGTTTGTCTCTTGGGTGAAGATTAGTTGTGCTTTTGCATAAATTTCACGATCTTTTCTAGCTGGGAGCCTTCTAATTCCCAGTGGACTAACTTATTGTAACTACTAATAAGCACTGACACATCAACATTCTTCCAAAATTTGTATTCATAAACAATGACCCAGCTATTTTATTCCACCAGACAATTTATTCTCGCAGATATTCAAGCTCTCAAAATCTCAAGCTCTCAACTCAACTACATCTTTTGTTTTAAAAGCTCTCTACCTTACAAAGCTCCGCTTTTGTACTTTATTGTGTAATGCTATCTCTTTGTTTGTGTTGCGCGACTGGACTGTGAGTCGTTTTTGTAGTTACGCTACTCGTTTATTTTTGACCGACTCGTGGACTTTTCAAATACGCCTATGTCATCTGACGGTAACCTGAGAAAAGTTTTGCCATAAGATTAGTACAAACAGTGATATAACTCTCGAGCAAGTTCTCTCAGACAGAGATATAATAAGCACGAGTCGATTCATATTTGAATTATGTTATTATGCATCAGCTCTGTCAAGAGTATTTTCGGTTGAGAAAATGAGAGAAAATTTACCAATTCCTTTTATTTTAAATGAATACCATTATATCGAGAGTTAATTCACAGTGTTTGTGATGGTAAATAGCTACGATGTGCTTACGCTATGCTGCTGTAAAGTTTCATTAATTGTATGATTAATTTGTTTATATAAACTCTGGTGTCGTTTTGCGGTTTCCAGATTGGAAAATAGGTTTAACAAAATATTTTAATAATGTCCTTTTTTCTCATCTGCATCGTTTTGTTTCTGTCTGGGAAATTGTATTATCAAAAGTTAGTCCTTAGCACTTGCCATTGTTCATTTTCATTTGATTTGTCGATCTTTTAATATCACAGGGTAAGTAGGGTCCGAGCAAACTTTTTGGAAGTGTATTGCACAGTCTGTCTAGTATAAATTATACAAGGACAGGAAAATGGATAGTCCTTGTGGAATCATATGAAAGTATATTGAAAACACTAAAGATGATCGCAGCAACAGTTGCAAGAGTTATAAGAATTTAAGATTACCGGGGCCGTATGTCAAAAGTCTACCCTCGCACACATATAAACATGTTTCGAAGTATGCGATCTCCTCGCAAAAATCTGTATGTGGCCGGACGCAGTTAGTGTCATAGAATGTTGAAGTCATCGTTATTGTTTCGTGAAAAAGCGTCCCAAAAGCAAAAAGTGAAATGATGATTACGAAAGTGAGTGAGTGGTCAAAATGAAAAGTTTGCGATTTACTTACGTTTGGCTCATTCTTGTAAGCTAATCGTCAAAGTGGTCACGCAGTACGTGTAAGCCCTACGATCAATAGCACAGTAATTACACCTAAACCGGTTCCAAACCCGATCAAAAAGAGAGACGGAGGTGCTCAGGTAAGATTAAAAGTGCAGAAAATCACAGTTTTCGGTAATAACAATTTCACGAGTTTGCATGGGTGCTGTCACTTTACTATCCGTGTAAATAAATCAATCACTTTATTGTCAAAGGGGAAATTTGGTCCTTCTGCAGGCTCTTGAAGATTCTTAGAAATATATACTGGCGTATAATTTATTTCAGTATATATGTCTACAAGAACTAAGTATATTCTGACTGATAATGACATAATTTAATTTATGCCGTTAATAAACTTTTATTGATTTTTGAATCTCCTTTTTAATTCTAACTTTTTTCCATTTAAAATGAAATTTATAATTGCTCATAATGTAAGTCAAGCGATTAGCTAGAGATACAAATTCAATAAAAAGATTTTAGAGGTATTTTCCCCGGATTTAATTTCCCGCACGTCTTTTATTACAACGAATCATACGAGTCCAAAAAAATACATACTCGATATTTATGGGTTTATATTTGCCCGATGATTTTACGATGTGATTACTCCGATCCATTACAAATAGAACGCAATGTCCATTCATCTTTACGCATTTTAAGGCTTGTGGGAAGGACATTTCAACGGCGTTCATATTTTTCTGCAGTGATGAGATCATTTTTCTACCGTTTTTACGACCCAATTGGGGAAATGGTGGCCAAACACATGTCTCCCATTTATGCATATATGGCGAAGAAAGATAAATATTGCTTCATTTTCTCCTTCTTTCTTTCATTCCGTTCTCATGTCTGATGATTCGTTCACGAGTTTGTGCTGCTACTAGTATCCTACAATTCCCGCAAAAATTATTCCTTTCCTCGATTCACATCCTGTTTTGCTCGCTGTTCGCCGTTTCCGCGAGATGAGAAAATTTACGAGCTTGTCGTTCAAGATGGAATTGATTACTTTTGCTTCGTCGTCCTTTCTAACGTTATATATGTACTATACAAACATGGATGCCAGCGAGTGTTCGAGTATTAACAAGCCCGCAAGATGCTTTCCCAGTAAATTAAAGTGAAGCAATTTAAAAACAAATAAGGGAGAAGGTAGTAAAAATTGTTTGTTATTACAATATTGCTTGTTGAGTTGATGGACTGTAACGGAGATTGAAATTTTAAGGACATTACGATGTATTTGCAAATATTGAAATTTGTAATATTTGGCAGCAAATAGATAAATCTTAATTTGGTTGAATTATTTTTCCGTGCAATCGATATTGACGAATGAGAAGATTTCAAAATCATGCAGTCATTTATCATAGATAATTTCATTTATGAGATCTCAACACATATTTGTTGTAACAGATTGTAAGAAAAGGAGGCTGTGGATATACAGTGTACCAAAAATGTCTTAGTACAGCAGCTATTTGACAAGCAGTGATATAAAACAACAAATTGTTGCAAGCAAATTGAAAAAAGTTTCAATACAGGCTTATTCATTAAACTTTTTTATTTCATTTCGAAACAAAAACTAATCCATTTCAAGTATTTATTACAAACTTATTAACCAATAATAAAACAAAGTCGACAATTTGCCTCCAATAATGTTTTCGTACGCTTACGAAACAATCTATAAAAATCTTAAAAAGTAAAGATACATAGATGTAAATTTTTTGTTAATATTTAGTTTGGTAGCCTCTAATTTTAATCACTGCTTTAAGGCGGCGTGGCATAGATTCTATCAGTTTTTTTGTGTAGCTAGGCTAGGCCATTCCTCATGAAGAGCCTGTTTCAACTTAGATTTGGAACTAATATGATGAGTTCTGCTCATTTTTTCGAGCATGTTCCACATGTGCTCAATGTGGTTGAGGTCCGGACTTTGCGGTGGTTTTTTCAGCAAATAAATGTAATGTTTTGTATGCCAACAACATCCCAGTATTTGGAGCCATGTGCTTGGGGCCATTGTCTTGTTGAAAATAATAATCCTCTGATACGCCCATTTTTCACTTGGCTCTAAATTTTTCTAAGAACTTCAATGTATGCACGATGGACCATAATTCTAGCCCCGCTGGCAGCCATACAGCCCCATACCATTACGCCGCCGCTTTGGGTTGTAAGCTTCTCCTGGCTTTATCCATACTCTAAGTCTCCCATCAGACTCAAAATTATTCTATTTGGACTCACCAGAGAATATAACATTGCGCCAGCACTCGAGAGATTCATTTTCGTTTTGCCGAGTGGAGTCGAAACGTTTCACTTACCAGTGACTTCCTGCGAGGTGTACGAGATTTAAATCCGGCATCAATCACGGCTTTTCGTACTGTTTCTGGGTGGACTTCTGTTTCGCTGGATTGAAGGAGCTGCGTACTAATTTTTGGTGCAGTTATGAACGGATCCTTGGCAATCATACGTTTGATTTGTATCAGTGAGAATTGCAGGGCGTCCTGATTTGGGCTGATTTCTACCCGGATCGGTAGTCGACCCGGAACAGTAGTTTGGCTATTTCCGCGTATGATTTTTATTCCTTTATGTGTAAATTTACTATGAGCTTACACTCTTCCAGCGACAAGTATTTACCAGGCATTATTTGGAATCACACTGAGCGAAACTCAACGTTTACATTTGTGTTTCTTTGTTTACGTTACTACAAACCGTTATGAGTGGAAAATACGTGATTATGGTCGATAACTATAAGCACAGAGATCGAAGGGCAAGCAAAAACTTAAATGTACGAAGACATTATTGGAGGCAAATTGTCGAATTTTTTGTATTTTTATTTATAATCTAAATGGATTAATTTTTGTATCTAAATTAAATACAAATGTTTAGTGAATAAACTTGCATCAAAACTTTTTCAAATTTCTTGCAACAATTTGTTATTTTCTGTCACTTGATTTTCAAATGGCTGCTGTACGAAGACATTATTGGTACACTGTATAGAATGAAGAGCCCCACATGTGTAACATTAAAGATCTTCGTGTACGGCAAATAGACGGACAGACAATGTAATTCAGGATAGCTTTGTCTTGTTGTTTATACACAAATAACTTACAATGTATAGAAATCAATTTTTAAAATACTATACAATTATTCAATCGATAAAAAATATTGGAGCAAACATTTTAAAGAATTTAAAAAGACATTTCAAGGTAAAAAAAATCAAAACCAAAAGTATAATATCGATAAAAACTCAAAGCAGAGCTTAATCAAATTTTAGGATTTTCAAGGATGGCAATTATTTAATCAAATTTTTAGAAATTCATTCAGAAATATTTCATTTGCGTTCTTATAAAGCAACTTTTAATCCTGAATGCCGTACAACACACAAAGGATTAACTTTGTAGTCTGAATTCTTAATCAAAACTCAGTGTGAAAACTGGCCAATAGAAAGTATTTTCAAGTCCTGCACAGTAGAACTTTGTGACTTTAATTAAAGCATTATTATCATTATGAAAACGCCACTGAATATCCTGATTTTCACATAACGTTGGTTATTTTTCTTTTCTATAGTTTTCTAGCTCTATGGAGCTTTGCCTTGATTGCATTGAGAACGTATTTCAGCTGACCTGATTGATTTTCACCTTCTTTCGAATGATTTCGTTTGATATTAAAAAGTTTATAAGAATTGTTAAGGAATCGTAATTAAGACACATAAGAAAACGTGGAATACTTTCAACCATCGACACTGTCACTGTTTGTTGACAAGTATGCCGTAATTTTAATGGGAGCATTAACTGTTGTTTTATTCATGTATTTATATTACATGCAACACAATTGGGAATGTATAATATGTACCAAATAGATTGATCAAATGTTGTAGTCCTCGGTAGTATAGTGGTAAGTATCCCCGCCTGTCACGCGGGAGACCGGGGTTCGATTCCCCGCCGGGGAGGTTAGTTTTTTAATAATTTATTTTATTATCACTAAACGCAACGAACCGAAGAAATTGATCTGTTTGACAGATATTTTTTCCCGAAATATTTAACGAAAATGTTTCTTAATGGTGTTTGCTTATGACTTTGTCTTTTGATCGCTTTCAAAATATATGCGCAATAATATTACAAGGGGAAAAAGAAATCCATTATTTTTTGGTAGATGCCTGTAGTGATCGATGTCGACGCGAAAAATATCGTTCAAAAATTTTTTTTTCAAACAAACAAATAAACAATGTCAAACAATAATTTATGCTCGTTGTCAAGGTGACGTTTTGCAATTGCGGGTGTTAAAATTGGAAGTCAACAAATAGAAGATTTGTTACATTTTATAGTTTTTCTTTGATGAAGGCGAAAATACAAGATATGCGCAAGAAATTTAGTAACAGCTGATTACATGCGATCTTTGTTTCGTCGATTCCGATTAAGTATTTTTGATGTTAAAGGTATCATGTTCAATCCGGACAACGGCGGACCACACGAGCTCAAGGGGCTCGTCAGAAACTCTAGGAGCTTGACTTGGAAGTTTAAATGCATGCACCATATAATCCCGACACTCCACCGTTTTGTTGCATTGTAAAATATTGGTAATATGAAATTGGTATCAAGAGAAGATTGTGAAGATCAATTACTAGAGTTTTTCGTCAAGAGGGACCAGCACGTCTTTGAAAGAAGCGTTATGAAGTATGTATTAATTTTATTTATTTGGTTTTGCTAATTAAATCTGAATCAATGTGCATTTTATCTATGTTCATTTTTTTGCTTTTCCGAATGAGTTCTTTGCTTTCATATGATAACTTTCATTCAAGAGAAAACTATAAGACTCAAATCTAACTTATCTTAACTTTATAGTCTAGAATCTAACTTCCTAACCTAAAGCTAACTTAAAAACGAATTGGTCTATCACTGAAAGACATGGTTGAGATACCTTCTATGATAATTGTCAGTTCGTAAATTCTTATGTTAGGATTTGATTTATGTCTGCGTCTGCAGAGTTATTCCTCTTTACGCGAATTTCTGATTTTTTTCATTTCTTTTACTCCGGCTACCTTATGTAGAAGTAACAACGCTCATCAATTGCCTTTTAAGGTATCGATTTTATGTAATTTGAAGCTTATTTTTCAAGTGAGACATTGGTTTCAGCTGGGGCTCCGTAGACAAGGATAAGTTGGATCACCATTTTTAATAACCAGGACTCCAATTTTTATACTTCGCTGAGATTTTTTTATTTAACTTCGTGTATAATGATAGAGTCGTCCAAAAGGCCTTCGCCCTTATTTATTCGATCTAGTTCTTGCAAGTTAATTTTTGTCTAAAAGCAGTCCAAGAGGTGATAGTTCTTTAGACCACGAGATGTTTAGTCGAATGAAATCTAATTGTCAACTCGGAACAAGTATAGAATATATCCCTTTATTTCACGTTTCCTGGTGAAATAAAGGGATTTAATTTGAAAGGCATAGAACTTTAAGTTGGAAACACTTTTAAATATTACGTATTGTATGACACCTGTCATGCGTTTTATCGATAGTTTGGTTGGCCGTTTTTTTTTCCATAAATAGATCAACCTGAGCAACATTCCAAATGGTGTACATTTGTTTGGAAATAATCGGCAATGTTCGAGTAACTCATCGCATATTCCGTCAATTTTATTATAATGCAATCGTTCATGAAACCACTTAATTCGATTAACCATGGATCTTATCCGCATCACGTTTAATCCAACTGAAATTCGTCCAGACGTCGTACAGTGCGTTATAACGAAACCATAGCAGCTGTAGAGCGTTGTTTCGATGAAGACCCAAGTTAGTCTATTCGACATCATGCTCAACACTTAGGTCTGTGCCAATCCGCAGTATGTTTCAGATTTTATGCAAGGATCTTGATTTGCGTGCAGGAATTACAGACGACTGAAAAAGATACATGGCGTAGATATGGTGCATGGGCCCAAAAACAAATTGCTGCAGATCCCGCATTTCATAAAACTTTTTGTTTAACGGTGAGGCTCATTTGTGGTTGAATTGCGTCGTCAATAAAAAAAACTCCCGCACTAGGAGTGATGAGCGACCATAGGCGGTTGCCTAATCACCGTTGCATCTGGAAAAAGTTATTATTTGGTGTAATTTGGATATGGGATAATGGAATCATTGGTCCATGGGTCTTCGAAAATTCTGCTGTGAAAAATGGTCAATTGTGACCGCTATAGAACCATGATCAATGACTTTGTCGACTCGGAATGGGCTTAATGCATCTTCTTTCTCTTCTCTTCTCTCTTTCTCTTCTTTCAGCAGGATGACACGACATCCGATACAGCTCGTGCAACCATCGACTTATTGAAAGAAGTATTTGATGGGTGCATATTTTCTTGTTTTGGACATGTGAACTAGCTTGCTAGATCTTGTGATTTAACGCCACTTGACTAGTTCTTGTGGAGATACGTCAAATCACTCATCGAGACCGACAAACCCGATGCGTTTGATCATGTCTAGGACATCCTTCGCCATGTTATCGGCGAGATACGCCCTGTTAGAGTAGTCGAAAATTGGACCCCTCATTTAGACTTCCTCCGCGCCGGTCGAGACGTTCACACACCCAAAATTACATTTTAATAAACACGACAGAGAATTATCTTTCCAATAAAATCAATTTTATTGCAATCAAAAAAAAATGTATGTATTTTATTTCACTTTAAAATTCTATGTCTCTAAAAAAAACACCTTTTACATGTTTCCGGTTTTCTAAAGTTAGTTTTTATTTTCCATTTATGGAAAAACGGTTATAGTTAATCTAGATTTAGTCCTAAATTTCAAGTAATGTTGTTTGACGGAACATGATCATCAACTAGATCGGAACATGCATGTACCGTCAGCAAACGTTTTTCATTGTTAGGGATGCCGGGTGTACATAGTTAATAATATGGGGCTCAGACAAGAGCCTTGAGGAACGCCAGCTGGGTGGTTGCATTGAAATTGTCGGTGTTGGACATAGTAAAATCTGTAAATTTTTTAAATAAAAGGTAATATAGTTAGTCTTGAAAATAGTTACCATTGACATCTGTGACTCGTTGCCAACGTGATGGTAAACAATATATTCCTGTTTGCTAAAAGTCTCTGTCTCGTCCATCGAAGAAATGTTGTAATGCTATTTCTAAGTCACCCCGGTTGGTGAATTGTCGTCCTCGCATGAAGTTATTCATCGCCCAGAAAAAGTGAAAATCTGATGGCATAGTGTCGGGAGAATATGGTGGATGTGGTAAAGTACACTTCAGCTTGAATTTCTTTAGCCAGGTTCCAACAGTTAATACCACACGATGCCTGTGTGGTGCCACTATACACACAACAAGGTCTTCCGCTGATAAAGGCTTAGCCTTGGGATAGTTGCAGGAGGATCGTCTGGCGATAACCACTGATACGTACGTCGGCTATTGTCATACATAATCAATTTTTAATTGGGCGTAATCACTCGATCCAAAAAAGGCCTCCCGTTCGTTGTACAACAACAGCGAAATACAGATCTCTATATGCTACCTTTTGTTGTTGTCGATAAGCTGATGAGGAACCCACTGATCAAGCCGTCGTTTCTTTCCCAGACGTCAGAAATGGAGACTAATGGTGCTTTTGTCAACGTCGAACTTTACGTTTAATTCGTGCAAAGTTTAGCGGGGATTGTCCTCTATGTCGGCAAGAAGCTCCGTGTCATTTATCCGAAACATCGCTCCAGGATGATCGTCGTCTCCAAGGCTGTCATCGCCGGTGCGGAATTGCGCAAACCATCTTTGAACTGTGCGTTCTGACGCAATATCATCTCCAAATGCGTCACATATCCGGTGGCCAGCCGTTGTTGCATTTGTCCGTAATTTGAACGCGTTGTAGAGAGCTTTTACAGTTTCACTGACCATCTTTACACTTCAATATTTGCGAAAAGATTTAATACATTTGAATCACATTCGACCTTTTATAATTGTCACTGACATCCTTTTCCAGGTACCTATACGGATTCTGGCAAACTGACCTTTCTGGAATGATGTTCTGGAATAAAGAAGTATACAGATGAGTCAGCCCTAAGCCGAGACTGTCAATGCAACCGCTCAAAAGATTTGACAGATGAGGAGCTGCCACTAACATTTATTTGGTGTGTCCTATCTGTCAGGAAAGACTTGAATAGATATAAAAGCAGCATTATGAAGCTATCCCTAAAATGGGAACAAATAATACTACAAAATGCTGTATATTTGACACAAAATGGCTTGGGATCCAATTTTTAAATGTATTTATTTTATTTTCTGTGTTTTACGTCAAAGTGCACGTCGCGGAATCATAGCTTAGCACACTTACCACATCATCAATTTTGTATATTTGGAGCTTAATTTTCCGGTTTATGCTGCTCTGAAAAAAGTTAATCTGAGAAGAATGCCTTGTATACGAACTGTATTCATTTGTTTAATTCAGATGATTCATTGCCATCTTTGGCAAGTTTTAGGCCATGCACTACGAAATTAACGAGTTAATGTCTACTTCGCCGCCCTTCATAATTATATTAGACTGGTTTGGTGTCGCTCGTCTTATTTGGACCACGGACTTTGTTGTGGCCTAACATTTTATAGACTGTGTGCGTAAAGGGTTTACAATTTGCCATCTGCTTTGCTTCTTGGTGCATGGTTAGAAGGAATTGTTTTGGAGGTTAAATGGAAGATAAAAGGAGGTTAGTACTAGTATCTTCTATGTGAGTTACAGTTTTGTTTCGATTTAAAGAGCAGCGTACCATGTAGCAGCACATCAGGCTTCATTCAAGTCCGATAAGAATCATTCCCCCCGACCTGTTCCACAACCGATCCCAAATTTCAGATGACTTAACGTTTTCCATGGTAAAAAAACTTCATTGAGATCTTTTGTGCCATAGAAGGATAAACGTGGCTTTTCCAACATGACAACAACAAGACCTGGCCTGAGTCCATTTGCAACGAATCTCCCAGCCTTGCTTGACCCTCTGCCTACCATCACATGACAGAACAAGCCCTCAGAAGTAAAACCCTCGTTTTTATTTGAATTGCATTGGCTTCAGAAAGGAAACCTCCTACACATCGCAGGTGTATTCATGGTCCAGTGTAATTAACGCCATCGCAAAAATTTCAAAAATTTCTTTATGTTTCAACCTATGGGAAAACTTAGTACTGTGTTCGTAGGAATTTCAGTGTACATTGCAAATTACTTTCTCAAGTACAACTTATTTATGAAAAGTGACTTTGTTGACTTTTATATAGGTTTCAAAAAACTGAAATTTTTTCATACGCTTTTAACCATGCGTTTAGGCTTTTAACTTTTATCCATCACAACATGTGATGGTTTGACGCTATTCAGGAAAATGTGTCCTTGCAGAGAAGGTGCCTTAACTGTGTTTAGCACTTATCGTTTGCATTCTCGTCAGTGTCATGAAGATCAACGGCTATATATAATGCAAACCAATCAAATAGTTTAGTAATATCTAACCCGCCAAATTCCAACGTGAAAATATAGAAGCCCTTAAAACTCTCAAGCCATAAAATGTATTCACCTTTATATAAAACTCCAGTTCGGAATAACTCAAAATAAACAGGCCCATAAATAAGAATATTATTGCAATTTGAGAAAATGGCAATCTACTTAGAGCTTTCACGAAAACTCATTTGCACTGCAAATAACGTTCCACATATAAGAACATTCATTTGGAATTACGAGCACCTTTTGCTCCCCAAAGCCGACAAGAGCTACAAAGTCGGCCATTAAAGCTTCATTAAAACCTAAGAAAGGAAAGGTTTCGCTCGCGAGACTGACATTATCACCATAAAAGTGGTTTTGGTATCATTCGCAGGAGAACCTCGAAATGAAAACGACTCATCATTTTCGACGCTGCTGTTTATTGTACGATAAAAATATGGATTATTCCACCCCATCCCTGAATGGATGGATGAAGACAACTTGAACCTTTTTATTTGCGTCATCTCGTCACTTGCGTTATAAATAACGCTTATGACCCCATGTCATCCCCAATTATGTTATATATTTCAAGTGGAAGCTCTTCTCTAAAATTGCCATTCAATTCTTCTTCATCCGTTCTCCTTGATTGCCTCCGAAATGTCCTTTTATCGATTGTACTCAATCCGCTGTCAACTTTCGCTGAAGACGGTTAAAACGTGAAATCATGCTATTGCGTACTTATGAAGGTTGTATTGCAAAATATGTACTTAAAGTCATACATATGTATAAGCAACTCTAGCGCAAACACAATACAAATGGAAAATCGTTAAAATGTTTTCTTGCTGTTTTTTTTTTGTGTTTTGTTTTTTGGTATGCCTTCGCACGAAAAGGCGAATTAGGATACTTGCTTTTGTCGATGACCACAAGGACTTACATAAATCGAAATGGGATTGAGTGTGGTGTCGAAAGAAAAGAAATGACCAGGCCACAACCTTGTCGGAGAGAACAGCGCGAGACCATAAAAACAATAATAAATAAATGGAAACAGGGTCGTAGCAACCTAAAGCTCAAGGAAAAGTTAGCTGCTAAGTTAGTGAGTTGAATTCCCTACCAGCTGTCGCAAAAAATGCTCACAAGTCGTTTTAGGCAAGGTAAGTAGGTTGCTTTTATGTGTGTATCGTTGATGCATACACTATCCAAATTTCTGATAGAATAATCGGCTAAGCTGTCGATTTTCGATATTTGCTCACTAGGATATGTTTGCTGTTGACTTGTGTAAAGGAGCTGACGAATTTTAGTGAAGGAAACTCTGTAGATCTACTCCAAATATTTGTTGAACCCATTTCAGGTAAATTTCAATAATGTTTCCAAATAGGTTAAGTCCAACACATAACAGTAAGGATTTTCTAACCTTTGCTGCATATTCAAAATACCGCGCAAACCAGTTGACGATTTGACACTCTATCTGCCTGCCCTATTTTAGTTTTTAAGTTTTTTTGTAATTATCAACCAAAATTCCATATCTCGCCTGGTTGATAGCCGTCATACCTCCCACCCAGGAAATGTTCACATCCTTCCAATTTTCGTTAAATTTATAAGGGCACCTTTATTCCTCATCCCTAAATTTCATAGAGAAGAATGAGCAACACGACAATGCTACCTCCCAGGAACTCTCAAATCTTAGGCTCCAATCCATGCTTGCCAATTATTTGCCAGAAAAAAAGGCAATCATTGCCTGTTTAGATCTCTCCTCGAAATTTTGCATTTATATTTTGTATTGCTTATCTGTGTTTGTTTTTTACAGGCTACATCTGATATTTTAAAAGTTACTGGATGATTTTCTTTGAAAGATCAGGACTGGACTCCTTGAACCTGTCTTCGTTCTGCGTCGCTTCTGTAGAAAACGATCTCTACTATATTCTTTTCGCCAACGCAATAGAGAGAAACTATTTACAGCAGATTCGCTGAGTCCTCCCGACGCTGTGTCCCTTCTGCCAGGCTTCCTGGTTAGTGCATCTTCCCACTGTAAGATTACGTACCTACATTCCAATAGTGTTGACATTCACTCTGTGATGGTTTAATTCAATTTTACTGACCACAGACGCGCATCTGAAGGCGTCACATTATTTAACGCCACCTATGCGGCTGGTAATCCAGGTAACGTTCCATATATTGGGAAGAGTGAGAGGTATCTGTGAGAGGTATCCATAAGCTTATAAATTGCATTGTAGAGAGTTTTCTTGAATAAATGTTTGTTTTTTTGACGCAACAGTTCCCTTCAGAACTTCGGCCATAAGGCATGTTAGTGACACCTGATTTTAAAACCAATGGTACACATGAACGTTAAATTTGGTCAGAATTATGGTTTGGATAAAATTTCTATACAAGGCTATGATAATTGGTAGAGCCTGGTAAAACCATTGGTAAATCGCCTGATAACGCCTGATAAAAACCGAGTTTACACCATTGTCGACATGATATTCTCCAATTCAGATACCTTATATGGTTCGAAAAAGCTATAAAACACATGATTCTATACAAGAAAAGGATAGATAGATGATCTAGAGTCACCCTTAAATTCACCAGGAACCAGAAAATCAAAACTGATGTTGCTAATGGCAACCGATTTCGATGACTTGTATGGTCCCAACAAATAGAAACCACGCTCATTCCTTTTCAACACTCATTCTTTTGTAATCAATCCCGGTAGGGTTTGACATTGCATCTTGTTTTTTGGGAAAAAGACCGGCTTCCTCATCTGTTGTAACACTGCTGTGTTACAACAGATGAGGAAGCGTTTAACTTAGCAAATGTTCTTAGCAATTCTCACTGTTCCAGGCCCGGAATCTCTTCATGTTCTTTGCTAGACATGTTACATTAATGGTTATAGTACATTTTTTCCAAATTTTTGGAACATGAGATATTTTCTCCAGTGGCTGTCAAATTTTTTCCCACGTATTTGTCATGTCATACGATGTTGACTATGCTTCCAGATATTGGTAAGCGTTTTTCATCTTTTTACTAGCAGTAGTAGTAGTAGTAGTAGTAGTAGTAGTAGAAGTAGTAGTAGTAGTAGTAGTAGAAGAATATTGTTATATTTTGCGAATTGGATTAGGGCCTCTTTTTGATAAGCAGTCAAATCGTTAGTAAAAGTGCTTGGTCTACGTCAACAAGGACTATTACTAGTGGTAGAAATATTAGTCGTAGTAATAGTAGTAAAAATACTTGCACTATTAGTTGCAGCAAATATCATTTCAGTATTAGTAGTTGTAGTAGTAGTAGAGGTAGTCCTAGGTTTACATCCTTACCTTTCCATGGAGTCTGTTCTCCTTGAGATATCCATCGCAATGTATTTTGAACTTTGTAAGGTCTTTTCAATGTGTCGCAAATCGCCAGAATTTCCTGCTGTAAAGTTGAGTAGAACACTATTCTACTTTACAGCAGGCAATTCTGGAGTCGCCGTTCCTAACTTCCTCAGACGCTATACATCAGATAGAATAATGGACTATATTTCTTCACAGTAATAGTCAATCAAGTACTGCTTGCGTTGAAAAGAGCAGTCTAGTATTTTGTGTCGGTGATAGACTCAAATCTGTCTTCCTTCTTCAAGCAAACCAAGCTATGGTTCCTTAAACTGAAACGACACATTGATAATATGTGGGGAGATCTATCCGTATAGGACAGCTAGATCCAAGATATTGTCAAGATATATGAATATATTGACAACTGCCGTAAAAATAGTTACTAGACTATTCGGAAATGTTGAGAGAATCTACCAGCAAGACATGCATTGATATAACTACTGTACGTGGAGGAACGTTTCTGCGGGTTTCATCTTCATACGAACTTTCATCTTCATACGAACGTACGAAGACGTTCGTACGAACGTCTCGAAAAAAAAGTTTGGCTTTAGCCACTTCTTTGTTTGTGCCGATCATGGATCACTTAGCAGTGCTGCTTGGGAAATGGAATCTTTCGGTTTTGATCGCCTCGCCAAGGATATCTCTAATAAGTGTTTCGAGCATGTTCTCAGCAGTTCAAGGATCCACATTTTTTATGGTATGAACACCACAAGTTTGCCGCCTTCTAGTAAATTGGAAAACGATCTCCTGCATAGAGGCATTGGATCTACTAAGCAAGAAGTCAGGACAAAGAAGCAGGACTAACTTCAACACTTTTACTCGAATACTATCTGGTCGATGAGCCCTTCCCATTTTGAAATAGGATCATAGCCTTGTTCACCTCGTTTGTAGAGCAGAGAAGGCAATCAATCGAATCCTCTACGCATATGGCGTACCCAAACGATGTGTTCAAGGATTAGGGCCCAGACAGTTTTTCCGTTATAAGCACACTGGTATCCGGGTCCAATGATGTCGGTTGATGTTATCAGCGAAAATTTCCCAGGAGCGAGCCCTGCTATCATTGATTAACTTGAGCAGGAGTTTCCTGCTGACTAGCATAGCTATATGTGATTCAAAAATGTTATTCTTCGGAATGCTTTGAACGGTGCGCTAAGCGACAGAACTTATGACGTTGTTTTCAGTGTTCAGCGATGTCTGTGAATTACAAGTATTTAAAAGGCTTCTTAGACCATAACCATCTACAGCAAACAAAAAGTTGTATTCAGATATAATGAGGTGAGGTTCACTACATGGTAAACTTCACCGCATTTTCAGCCTCTACTCTTCCTTCAACTTCAAACATAATTCCATTCGTGGTGATATTGCTTATAGTTTTGCTCCTAAAAAAAACTATGACAAACTCTCCAACGTATACTTCAGAAATTACTGACCTAACGATGAATGTCGTATCTACAACAGGATGATGATTTGCAGATCGACCTTACACGTTACCAAAAATATTAGAGAGTTTACCTGCCTCATAATTACCTGACTCATTTCTTGACCGAACAGGGATGTTAGTAGCGCACAAGTTCGATGAGCGACTCCCCCTGCATGCAAATTTTTCGACGGGAGACAGCGTTTGTGTCACCTGAATTCGCAAACTGTACAACACCACTATCAAGAAACGCTGTGCTCCATTAAGCATCTATATAGGATGGTCTCTCCAAACACTCCCGGCTCAGGGATGCTCAGTTTGGCTGACAATTCGTAGAAAGATGCATAACTCGCATGGAGAATCCCTAGAATATGAAAGAACATATCTGATTTCCACGTGACATCAGAACATCGGTTCTTTTTCTAGTAATCGTTCACCCTCTGTTTTCTTTCCGCCAAAATCAAAATCTCCGCGGTCGATAGTGTCTTAAACTATGAAAACTAGTTTAAACTATGAAAATTTTAACCAATGCGACAACTCGTAGTGGGGAGAGAAGGTATCACAAAGAAAGAGATACGAATGTCACATGTAGCAAATGAAGCGAGCTTTGCATGATCGAGAGCTTAGAAGTCGAACGACGTGGGATCCTAACGTAGCTTTGGGGAGAGTTGCTTCCAAGGGGAGGGGTTTTTGTGGATGTTCTAGAGGTCGTGTATTGCTGGTAGCTACGTTCGGAGCGTAAGAACCATTCTCCTCTCCTCAACAAAAAATAAAATATCAAGGCTAAACTATTCTGTCATAGGATCTAAATACATTGAAGTAGTTTTAGCCTGGAAGCGTGGAAATTCATAGTAACATTTATTAACAATTATGGTAACAATTCTATACAATTGAGGCTTAGTATATTAAGAAGAACTCAAGGATATTCGTTTTGCGATACTAAAAAACATATGATTACCCTTATTAAGGCCAACTAATTCCATAAAATATATAACGTGTATATAGTATATTAAATAAAAACGAAGTTATTATTTATTTGATCAAATCCGATTTAAATCTCTTCTTCATTTCCGTCAGTTTCCGTTTCTGTATCGATTTCATTTATCGTTCTTTACACATTTCACCACTTGACAAAAGGCAACCTATTTACTTGTACGCTACGAAGGAAAGTTAAGGTGATGTCCTTATTCCGTCCATATTCACACCGTTGTGATTTAAATCATACAATGACCGCGAGTCAATTTACTTTACCAACGTTTGTTTGGTGTCTGATGAAATCTATAGAAAAAATGAGCAAATCGTCCTAATTTAGCGTTTTCCTTTCGTTTTTGCTCCTTCCTTAATTTCACCTGTCCTCGAAGTGAGTCACATCACGATGGGTGTGGGCAAAGAAAGTGTTAGTGGGTAATTTGATGAGGTTTTGGAAGTCGACCAACGTATAGGGTAAAAAAAACTAATTTGCATTCATATTTCTGGCTGTGGACTATTTGTGTAGTGATTAATCATAGGACGCAAGTTTAGGACACCTACAGAGTTCATATATGAAGTAGGTAGGAAATGATTCATTCCACTTGAGCAGAATTAACAGTTTGGAGAAAATGGTAACAGAATTAGAGCGCTAGGTGTGCTCGTTCCGTGAAAAGTTAGTTTTCGAATTTCGCTGAATATTTCAATAAAATATTAACAATAGTGAATTAATATCATAATTACAACTGCTTTCCGTACTTATTACTGGGCAGAAACATTCATTCATAGCGAAATGTTAAGATCTTCCCGGTTCAGAACATATCAGTTAGATTGATTTCAAATGTATTGCCTTAGCAGGTGGTCCTGTTCTCACACAACCAGCAAAGTTTCCTCAAGTCCTTCTTGATAAATAAAATTTCAATTTTTATTTCTTGCATCTAAACAAGCAATTTCACTTTATTTTTCCCAACCCCTAAGCAATCTATTGATTCTACCATTTGGCTCACTTACAAAACTTTTATTTTCAGTGTCCTGACATGCTTCCTGTAATTGTACAACTATCTAAAGACTATCATGTTTCTAGCTTCTGGCAAATTATATTTTTCACATACTTCTTTCTATTCGATACTCCTTCATTTGCAGGATAGCAAACAGATGGGAGAATCAGGCGAAGTTTCCGTTTCTTTTCCCGCAGCCTTCAATGTAAGAAACTTTTGTAAGACTTGGTGACCTTAGGCTCAATTCGAAACTATTGTTTTATATATATACTTGTGTATGTAGTTTAAAGGGTAGTTTTGCTGTTACGCAAAGGGAATCTTACATAAGATGAGTATTGGCTAAATTTATGTGTCGCCGATCGAAGCAGACCAGAAAAATAATCTCCCTGTATTACATATTTGGAGTTGAACATATACGATGTAGCTTGGTAATTTATTGATTTATTTATTTATTTGTATTCTATCTGAAAGACCAATTATTCAATTACAAACTGGAATTTAACAAATGATAATAAGAATTAGAAATAACTCAGCACAATGCAAATAAAAGAATTAACTCTCCTAACACAGGCTTAAACGCTAAGTTTCAAGGAGAAAAAGGACCAAGCTGGTGATTTTTATTCGTTCTTGGAATAGGAGCAATTAGTAATGATAAGTAAGCATTTGAAGGAGCACAGGGTACTACCGACAGATTCTCATTTTCTTGTAGAGCACAGAGGTAGCGGCAACCAAATATCAGTATCAAATATCAAGTAAGACGGCACTCCAGAATAGACACACGAAAAAGACGTAAGCATCACAAATCATAAGCTTAATCTGGTATGCTATGCTCATGTAACACGAAGCGAGGAAACTTACGTGAAACGTATTTAATATCGAAATATAGTAGAAATACCGGAGATGCCAGGCAAACATATACACAAACGTATGGCAGTGAAGGTTACTTTAATGTCTGACACTTCTTAAAAAGCATGCCAGGAA
Source organism: Stratiomys singularior (assembly GCA_954870665.1). Lineage (NCBI taxonomy): Eukaryota > Metazoa > Arthropoda > Insecta > Diptera > Stratiomyidae > Stratiomys > Stratiomys singularior. Next base: position 21,073,646 of record OX940881.1, on the reverse strand, counting down.
CTCGAAACCGAGTACTCAGTAATTGGTTTCTCTAATGTAGTAAAAAACGTGGTAAAAACAGTGGTAAAGTAGTACTAGTAAAGTGGTGAAAACAGAGAGAGACTCTTCACTGTCACAAAATTGTGACATTTATGAATAGTAACACATAGACCCAAAACTTAGAAAGACACCAGCTTCATAGAGTGAACAAGTCATGTTGTAGAATCTCATAATCCTTAATAACCCAATCACCCGTTCAATGTTAAATTCATCGGTGCCCGGGGGGGGGGGTGGTTTGGTTAGAAAATGAGATCACTGAGTGAAAGCCAGTTATAAACAGAAGGAGTAGCAGTGGTCCAAAAACAGAACCTTGGGGGACATCAGATGAAAAAGTTTTGCCGTTCAGACATATGTTGCATATGTCCGTATAGTCAATGTTTTCGTCCTTGTGTATAGTAGAAATGGAGCAAATTAGACTGTATCGAAGACAATAATGATCCTCTGATACCAAGAGCCTCTAGCTTTAGACATAGCAGGTGGTGATTGACAATACCAAATAACTTGGAAAAATCCATGTAGATCACATCATCGTAGAACTAAAAATCCAAAGCCTCAGCAATGACGTTCGTAAATACAGTCAAAATTGTACTGTTCGAACGACCTTTAAAAAAGGATTTAAGAGCAACTAATGACGTTAATTCAACAGAGAGCCCCAATTTTGAACAATATATTCCAATTGTGATAGAAAACCACCACTTGGAAGAACCACCACTTTTAAAAATTGGAACAAGGATCCATCGTCAAACGCATCAGGCCTTAGATCAAGATTGAAGAAAAAATACAGAGGCAGAGGTAGATTACAGAAGGATGCAGGAGAACAAAATATCTTTGGCATACCATTCGGACCAAGACTTATACAAGGATCAATTGAGTTGATGAACATTCATAACTGGTCGTTTTGATTCTCATCCGAATAGAAAAATAGAGACCCGAACAGATAGAGAAGAACAGGATTTAGAGGAAGAAACGGGTAATATAGAAGAAAACAGTAACGAAAACTCAGAGTTTTGCAAACTCATAATTGCAAAATATTTTTCGGAGTAGATGTACTAGGTCGTGCAAGTAAACTCAACCAAGAATTGTACTTAAAGATTTTAATGACCAGGTGTAAGTCCAAAAAAATTTGAATTGCATTATTAGTCCTGAGTGCATTCTCCACACTGTGAAATCTCTTGAAACTCTGTGTACCCGTGAACGGATCTGTGAAACTCTTCAAAGTAGCTTTGATTTCTTTCCTTGTTAAAGAGTGTATTAAACAGGAATCGGTCCTTGTTTCTACAGTACTGGATGCTTCAAGTCAAAATCAAGCCTAAAATTAAGATTTCAAAGCAACAGGTGCACACTTAGCAATCTTAACTTTATGTTTTGCTCGATGATAAATACGAAGAGGATTCAACCATCTTAAAAGACTATAGACAGGTTTCTTGTGCAATGTATCACATATCATATATGACACCATCTTGGTATCAATCGTACCAAGTCCATCTATCTTATATGAGTGAATTGATAAATGATTTTAAGCCCTGCTGCTCTATTGTTGCATCTATTTAAAAAATGGTCTTAAAATCACCTACAAATTTACTCATTTATGATACATGGACTTGGTAATGGTTGGTACGCAAATTCAGCCATGTATCATATGTAATGCTGTTGCGGTACTATGCTATATATAAATTTGATTATAGTAGACTCACTACCTAAATTAATGAAAAAACTAAATCAACTCAGTCGAGAGTATTATTATATAAATCATATAAATAATGCATCATACTTTGTCTTAAAAACTTGAAGTTTCGGGACGGGACAGGTTTAACGGATGCAAAACGAGCAACGTAATAAGGTTAGGAAGTTTTTATACATACTATTAACGGCCAATAAAGAAATTTTTATGCACTTTTAATTTTATTTGATAAAATATTGATTAGAATCTCTCATTGTAAGACTCGACAACGGACAGAAACAGTGTTTATAATAAAAGATTCTCCTCAGCTACGTTACTTATTCTTATGTATGGATATCCTTTATAGACTAAGACACAAACGTCCCAATCTAATCCTAGCTAAAAGCTAATTCTGTTCATTGTTTTACCCTATAATATAGGCAATTCCTTTAGGGGTCAAAAATTTGAATAACGTAAAATTTACAGGATCAATGGATACAAATGTTTATAGAAAATGAAAAAGGAGATGAGTTTGCAAAAGCCTGAAGAGACGCGTGGCACCTGAGCAGTGACGATATGTTAAAATCAGACTCGTCTTACTCTGCAATAAAGCACATCACTAATGAAAATCTTCACTTTTCCGGCGACAAAGTTTGGTCCTTCTTTTCTGCTCAAGAGCAACAACCTCTCTCCCCAACTCCTTTCCACGTAGATATACTCCCCTCCGCTCTTCAAAAAGTAATAATGGTGACTTTTCTCGCAATAACAAACACCGCTGGCTCTGAGATAATACATACAGTTTCGATCTGAAAAGCTCATCGCTTCTCAACCAATATCCTTTTCGTTACTGGATTTTGATTACATTCCATCGAACGTATGAGCAGAAGTATTCACATGAGGTTAGTCCCAGTCTTGCCCATGATGTGACTGAGAGCTAAGACTTCCGTAGTGTTCTTTCCCATGATTTTCCTTATTTTCATTATGTCGATGGCTCATTTGTTTCACTTAACCAAGTCTGTGATTACGCGAATCATGGATCACCCAGCCCTTGAGCCATACTGCTTGGGAAATGGATTCAATGTGACTTCGATCGCCTCGCCAAGTATCCTTCAGATGAATTTGTCGAGCAAGTTACCAGCAGCGTTTGACACGCACATCCAGACCTCCACGTTCCATATTTCTTTCAATATGATCAGCATTAGTCCGGCTCCTTGTTGAATAGTGGGAAAAGGGTTCCCCTGTAAAGGGGGCATTGAATCTACTGAGGAACATGTTAGGACTGGATCAGTTTCAATACTTTTGCTAAGATACCGGCACTAGGGCAATCAGAACTTTGATGCTTACTTGATACTGTTCAGAGCTTTTGCACAATAGAACAGCATTCACTCCTACTCCCTACGTATGTCGCATAAAACCTTACGACGTGTACAGAGACAAGTGCCATAGCAGTCTCGTCCTTTTCTCCCTCATAAACACACAAAGTTTCCGGTTCTACAGATGTCAGTTGATGGTATTAGCAAAACTTAACATCTAATCTTGTTCTGAGTGAATAACCTGTGAAGAAGTTTCATGCAGATCTGCAAGACAGTATTGAATCATGTTATTCTTCCGGATCCCTTGAACATTGCGCTTCGCAACAGAACTTATGTCGTTGTTTTCCAGTGATCTCTGTGGATTCCTAGTACACAGCAAGCTTGTAAGACCGTACCTGTCTATGTGGAATTAAAAAATCGTATTCCGATATGATGAGGTGAGGTTCACCGCATTTTGAAGTTCACAACATTTTCAGCTTCTATTCCACTATCAACTTCAATCCTAATTTATCCCGTTGTGATAATGCTCACGGCTCCCTCTTCGAAAAATTCCGAAACTTTCAGCTATGAGGACGGTCATAGCCGAAAGTTTCGGAATTAATGACCGTCCTATCGGTGAAGGTCAGAATATTAGTTGATTATTTCGCCAGTAAGTTTTTAAATTCAGCCCTAATGATTGGAACTAGGATCCCAACCGACTTTTTTTTTGTTTTTTGGCGGTTTTCAGTTCCCTGCAAGTGCATTCAAATTTTATTGTTTTGGATTTGGTATACTTGAGGACGCGTTATCGCTCTTCTAGGCCATTTTCAACTTATCGTTTTTAGAACTCAACAAACTTTTAGTAGATTTAAAAATATGGTCACCCACATAAAAATATAATACCCTTGAAAAGTTTTCATCCTTCCATGACGTATGGAAATCTAGTATTTTGAACACTGCTGTTCTCCTTAATGAATTTTCCATTGGGAAGATATAACGTCCTGAAGGATTTCATTAAAGTTGTCTTGAGAGCGTGTTTCAGCTTGATCATATTTAAGCTGAAGACGATCCTTGTGCCCCGAACCACAACCTAAAGACAACCAAGGTGAGGCCCAACAAAGCTACAGAACAAAATTAAAATATCCTGTGGCTGCCGAACGACTGACTTGTGATAAATTTATTGCAACAAAATGCATTGCCCCACAATTCAATAAATAATTCGCGTTCAATCAAATATCCGCAACCATTTCGCACTTCTCCCTGTTCGCCCACTATTCCTTCCATGCAGTTGCTAACAATGATAATAAATTACAAATGGCCTGTTTATCAATGTAATCGTCAACCATCTTCAATTACACTCATATATCAGAGCTACTTACATTGACCACTGCGGATTAATAACTAACATGAACAGCAAATGGACGTGCTCATTTCCATATGCCTTGTGGTTGCGTCTTCGCATATACAACTCCTTTTCACTGAGCTTCTAGGATTTATTTGCAAATATACACGTCTCGTACGTGCACCAGTTGTTACATTACACTTGAAATGCTTTCCTTGCTTGCCGTCGTTTCTATGTTATTGGAGCTGTCGTTGTTGTGGCGGCAACATGACAACTATCCTGTTTATACAAATGTACTCCCAATAGAAAAGTGTCTGCACACGCTACTTGACTACATAATATTTTCAGACTCCTCGACGATGGCTTCAAATAAGCTCCGCTGAGTAAAAGGATATAGGATGTTCTGTAACGCTATCCATTCTATGTTTGGATCACATCTGCAGCGAGTAAGCCTTTCAACGCCTGTAGAAAAAAAACCAGCAACTAAAAGTGACCGCGAAAGCTTCCATGTATGAATATACAAAGTATGTTGATGTAAGTAGCCACTCTGTTTATGACATGAACTTTAGTCGATTCCCAGAACCACCCCTTTTACGAGTAACAATCTCACCATTCCGTATTCGTAAGGATAATAATGTTGGTATATAAACAGCGAAAGGTTATGGTAGACAAACTGGAGCGTTGCGAACAGTGGATAGTGGAAATTATGGATTTTCACTTTATTTATAAATCCTTTTTGAGTTCATTGCTAAGAAATTCCATTTAATGTTTAGGATTAATTTGCCCGTCGCAACTTGAGCAGCACATGAAGTCCTTGAAGACCACAGAATTGATCCAAAAAAGGTTTTTTATTGTTTTGGTTTCATTTCATCTTAAGCTTAAATGTTAAATTGTGAAATGGTAGATGCAGAGCTGAAAATTGCATGAGTGACACCGAAGAGAAGTGATTCGTAAAAGGATTAGACAATATTCTTTCTAGTTACATACAAAACAAGCTCTATCTTATCGTAACGACAATTATTATGTTAGAATTTTTCGGTTGACATGATGTTCCATGACATGACATGACAGTATTTCGCGACGGTTAAGGACATCCGAAACATCTCTGCTCTTCGCCTTTAATATTTCTAGCCTTTTTTCTTGACCTTTTGATTGCGTCACCCTATGTTGGACCCCGAGCACGAACAATATCTGAATCTAAACAATCATGCCATCCTGAAAATGCCACATTCGCTGAAAAGTGCTTCGTCTGGTAAAGGAAAAACCATGTTTAGATCAAAAGCGATTTTATCGCTCTAAATGATCCTCATCTAAGCGGGCATTCCGGTAAGTTCTTGGCGTAGAAAAGAAAACCGAAAATGTTGGGAAACTGGTTATTTATACCCAACAAAGCCTCCTCTAAGCTCGATACACTTGACCCTGCAGAGCTCCAACTTCTTTAACTCGTCTGAAAAAAAACGTTTCCTCAAGGTCTGAAAAGTAGCTCTTCTTCGCGGTAATGGCCTCCTCATTCGACTCAAATTACTGCCCCGCGAGTGATTTCAAGTTTGGAAACAAAACAAAGTGCACGGGGCCAAATCAGGAGAACAAAGTGGATGGGGTGGATGTTACCCAATTCGAATGGCGATAGAACACTTTTTTCGCCAAATGAAGCTTCTTTCTGCAATCGGCGTCGGTTCAGCTCAACATTTGGCTTAGAAGAGCCCTGTGACCGTTTTTCCCTTCCCCATGTAGTTAATGCAGATCAAACCTTAAAAGTTCCAGTAAACGGAGGCCATCACCTTTCCGGCCGATAGGATAGTCTTGGCCTTCTTCGGGGAATTTCTACTTCGTCGGTTGAAGTCCACTGGTTCGAGTATTCCTTGCGTTCTGGAGTCTACCAGTGGACCTTATTTCCATGTTTCGATGATCATGAAATGGCGAAGTAATTTTTCGGATTGCGGAACTGAACTAGTTGTACGATTGCGCTTCTTTTTCGAAGGGACAAAGCGCGGCATTTATTGTGCAGCCAACTTTCTCATGCCCAAAATCTCATGTAGGATATGACCCACGCGGTCGTTTGAGATTCACACTCATAATCGGCGGTCTGCTGATACGATATCGTGAATTTTTGTCAAGTTATCTTGCGTGGAAGCCATCTTGAGAGCACCTGGTCGGGGCTCCTCAAAAACCAACATGTGACCACGTCGAAACTCTTTCAACCAATTTTCGACGGTCACCATCACTGTAGCGCACCAAAGCGCGCAATCACCGTAGATAATATCTAAGTGCTTTCCGACTTCATTGTGTGGTTTCACTCACAAAAATAATAACTGAATCATCAGCCAATATTGCTCTTTCGTAATTTTTCCAAAATCCGCGAACACGCACACTTTCACACGTGGGCAAAAAAAAAACTACGAGTCCGATCCAACTTGCATTTGAACAGTGGCAGTTTAAGAAAATGAACTTCACGATATAGAATGTCTCTTGCGATAGCGGTGCCATTTGGCGGTAAGGCTAAGTACTATCGAACCGCCCTTGTATAGTAATGCACTCAGTATAACGATTTTCCAACATTTCGCTGCCTTTCTTATTGTGGACACGTCAATTTCCTCTCGAAAAAGGTAATTGTCTCATACTCAAGCTCTTCATTTGAAAAAAATTTTGTCCCGGTCAACAAATTTTTCAGCCAGGAAAACAGGAAATAGTCACTAAATCACCAAATACCAACCACCACGTTACGAAGTCATTCCTTCGTACGAATTCCTACAACTTATCCTTATTATTCCTACTTATCCTTCCTACGAATTACTACAACTTATCCTACTATTATCCTACTTATTCCTACATTCCGAATTCCTACAACTTATCAATCATATCGCGAGCAGAATGAGCTAAAAAAAAATTATTTTTTTTTGTTTAAACAAGACTTTCCCTTGCCAAATGAGGTCGTTTCGAATTTATTTCATTACCTGATTAATCCAAAAATTCAAAGCCCAGTCATATTATGAACGATAGTCTATGAAAATTATGCAACGTGCATCCCAAAAATGTACTTGCTAGTAGCTTGCACGCTGATTTTTGCGTCTTCGGGCATTTTCTATACCTTTCACCAGGCAATAACTAATCCACCCGTTTGCCGGGCCACTCTGACTTGTAGTGTTGAATCCATATTTTGCTAATTGTCACAAATCACCTCAAAAATTTCTTTTGATTACGACGAAATAGCTTCAAATTGTGGTTTGAATGACGAATACGCTTTGCTTTCTTGTTAAGTGTTAGGAAACGCTTATCGCGCGCACAACTTTCACTTTTTATTCATGAATGATATGGCCTAGGCGTTCCATTGAGATGCCTATGATGTGAACTATCTCTCTCAATTTAATTTCGTGAGCGTTCAACACATGATCCGTGACTATTTTGATGTTTTCCGAAGTAACTGTCCATTCACCCGATCAACTGTCCCGATCGCGGGCATCACTGATGGCCGACGAAATTCAGCAATCCAATATCAAATGGTTGAATATGGTGTAGCAGATGTATTACAACATGCAAGCCTTGACTTTGTTTCCACCATTCTATTCCCTATCAAAAAATCAATGTTTTATGAATAAATAAAACACACGTTTTTTGATTGTCTGTAAATATCAAAAGCTATAACTTGAAAGCGAATGAACCAAATGTCATGAAATTTTGACAAGATCTAAGATATGGTCAGTACTCCACAAAAAGCTCGGCTGCTGTTTGGTTTCATAATACAACATTAGAACAAACTTCTGCTAACAATCCATCCAAATTAGGCACCTAACAATGGAAGTACAAACATACCACTAACCGTTCAACAATTTTTTCTTTATTTTCACGAAAAATCCTTGCCACAAAGGCTCACATTGCAAACATTCAGAAATTTCAAAATGAGGTCATGAGCTTAACTTGCTGCCTCATAATAGAAAGGTGATTGACAGGCAAAGCCGAAAACTAACTGAGACCAAAGTATAAGTTTATGCAAGGAAATGCTTGACATTTTCCATGTTAATGGCTTTAAAGTGAAGTTTGAATCCTTTCCTGAGTGCAGATGGTAAGGAAAATAGAACAACGCTGGAGATTTTGCCGTTGTGCTATTTCAACCAAGAAGACGAAAAAGAAAAGATGATGGCGCTTTTTAGCGCTTGTCCCCTTGTATAAAGCAGACCACTTGTTTGGCACTTGAAACTTCAAACGAATTTAATGGGTGGCAATTATATCCTGCTAAGTACCGAGAGAAATTTCCTTTTAATTTCATCGTTTTGTTACGAAAAAAATGCAAAACAGAAGATTAAAGCGTGTTGCAT